>CM062579.1:12378302-17425802 GCA_031468815.1 Morus bassanus
GCCTCAAGCCCTGCTGCTCTTGTGACTATGTAAATGGAGTTCTGTGGAATGGGGAATCACAACAGAATTGAGAGCCTGGAAGCTGTCACCCCCTTACAAAGGTACTGTGGTCATCCCCACACTGTGGGGTTTGTTTCCAGCTTGAAGTATATAAGAGGCCCTTCTGTGTGCCAGTCTCAGGAATGCTAGTGACTTCTCACTGCTCTTGGCTATCTTGTTTTTAATTTAAGAACCATGCAAGTGCACTTAAACAACCATTGTTTACTGGTGTCATTGTTATCAAAGCAAGTAAAGACATCAGGATCTGTATTGTCCTCGGGTTTTATTTTCATTGTGTTAGGCTACAATGGGACTTTGAGCATCTAGTTCTTGTCTACGGGCACCATTCAACAGGAAATTGATTTCCATGGATGACAGGCGTGGAGGCTCCATGGGTTCCCGGGTGAGGCACACACAGCAGCACCAACATGCTGTGGGTCTCTATTCCTTTTCTTCTTGGGCTGGGACTCTCAAATCCTACGTGCCTTTTACTGAACCACGTCTTCCTCCTGAGCATGAAGACATTGGTGCTCAAGTGTAGTCAGTGTTTCCCATGAACTGTACCTGGTTCCAATTTAGGTGAGCACTAAGGAAAGAGGCAACCACATGTGGGGTGGGGGGGCAGAGATTTTTACAGAGAATAACTGACGGCGCATCACCATGGACAGGAGCCTTAAGGGCAAAACACAGTGCTTGTCAGTTCACGTTTGTCTGGTCTCAGAGAAGAGGCATTTTCAGGCTCTGCATCATGATAGCTATAACAAGCTGAGTTGAGAGACTTCAATACATGCCTGGCTATGAGTATGGACACTGATGAGAAAGCTTATGTGTGCCTACTCGCATTCATTTCATACAAGTAGACACTTAGCTCATTCAAAAATACAGCTGGCATGATAAGCCTTTGAGAGTACGAAATACATATGAGGGTGTTCAGTTTCCAGTCAGGGTTATGCCATTTTTAATGGCCATATACTTACCCTGTCTGGTGCATTTATTCATTTTCGAGCCCAACTATATTCTATGATTTTTGTCATTTTTTTTCACCTCTGTTGACATTGTCTGACAAGACTGTTCAGGCTCAGACTGCTTAGGAAAAATAAACTTTGGTGCCAGATTTTGAGCCATCAGCAGTGTTCCCTCTCATCTTTATTCTATTATTCTGTTGCAAAGGAACTTTCAGCTCGGGAGCCACAATGGAAAGAAAACAACTCCAGCTCTTTTTTTTTTTTTTCCCTCCCCTTTTTTCCATCTTGTGATCTTAACCCAGCTGGTGAGGGAGAAAATTCCCATGTGAGGCATGTGGGTGGAGCCCAATTGTGTAAGCTCCATGCTCACAAAATGTTGGCATGGATCCGCTCGCCCGCTTTGTTTTCCATGGCCGGACACAGAGGGAAGCCACATTCAGCACATAAACAGCCGCCACCTGTTGCTCTGTGCTACTTCAGAGGAACCCTGAGGCTGGGGAATCACACTGTGCTCTGGCCCTTGATCTCCAGGGAAGTTTGATATATCAGGGGTGTGCATTTGTCCGTATGTTTTTCTTGCTTTTGCAGGCTTTTGTGGGACATGATGCAGGTGGGCTTGGGAGTCCAAATGGAGAAGAAGTCCTCGGAGCAACCTGAGCACTGCTTTGGTGCAGGTCACTAGGAGGAATTTTCAAGCTCCATTTGATGTGGCTGTGCTGAAGACAAACTATTCTTGGTTGATTCACTGTGGTCAGAAATTTTGCTGCCACAGCCTACTCTAGAAATCTTAAGTACCTCAAACATAAGTACAAGGAATAGCAAGAGAATGCAAAGAGAAGGATCTAACTAACCTTGTCAATGACATTTGTAGGACATCCACCAGATTTCTCCCCTCCTCTGTGCAGCAGAGGTTAAATTGATCTCCATTCCTATTCACTTTCCTGTACATACGTAAAGCAAAAAAAAAAAAAAAAAAAAAAAAAAAAAGCATATCACTAATGCAGCTAATTCTTCAGTATCTTAAAGCAATTGACACAAGCACATGAATTAACTCATCACTTTATATCACTTGAAGCAAATGTGCTATTTGGAGTACCTCTTGGTAAGAATAAGCAATTTAAGATCCATTAGTATTTGGAATATTCTGCTTCATTATAACCACAGTCATCCCTAAATGTAAATGAGTGGAGAGAAGAAGCTATCAACCTCTTGGTCGTACTAGAGAAACTTAAAACCTCTTTATATTGCAGAGTACTGTAAATAGTTTTTAATATAAATGCAAGAGGCCTTAGGTTTCCAGAAGAGGGTTCTCCTACCTTGGGTTGAAGTTTCTCATAGCTTTCTTAAGTTTGAAAACTACAAAGTGCATTGAGGGGGAGGAAGCAATTCTGGTGTACAGATTTTAACCTTTTAATATCATTCCAGGGTAGTTTTGCAAAACACTGTGTTTGTGTTCCATTCTGCTACTTGCATACCAAAATTCATTCTCCTTTATAGTGGCCACAGTGCCTAAGATTATGGGAGAGATGCAATTATTTTTTTAAATAATAAATACTTGTCCTCTGTTTTCATTCAAAATTTCCAAATGATTCAGGGCCCCCTTGCCCAGGGCTTGACCTGAAGAACTTTAAGATCAAATCACTTTCTTTCATTTATGATGCTGTGTTCTTTCATGGTAAGTATTAGAAATAATATAAAAGCAGTGGTTTCAGATTTTAGTTAGACTTGTGACACATCTATAGTGCACTAAACAAAATAAATATGGCAATCATTTGTTCAGCACTTACGGTAACAGAACATGGAAAGAATCCTGAAAAACTTCTGGAAAAAATAATGTTCTTTTTCTCCTCAGTTCAGTCACATTCAAGTCTCAAGAAGTTCTTCAACTTTAAAAAGCTATTTTTGTCTAAGCAGTAAAGGCAGGGAAGTTATAGAAGTCACAGGGATTTCTGGAAAAACTAAATCCTTTCACCGTAGTGTCTAATTTAGGCTTAAGTCTTTTCCAAATGTTGAAATACACTTTCAGGGCCACAGACCTTACAATTCATACAAAACTGGAATGTCTGCAGGTAATGGCTGTCGACTGAATGAGAGATGGGTACTATTTCACTACTGAAGAATGAATAGTTGAATCCTGGCTAACACAGAGTACAGCCTGCCTTTCACTCTTCACCAAGGAGCCAGTGCAACTTTCCCTGAAGCCACTGATTTAGGTGAAACCTCCGTCCAGCAAAGTAACCAATCAATGCAACTAGGTACAAAAGCGTGTCCATATTGACAACACAGTGCTACTGGAAGGAACGTACTAGGTCACTGTTGCCATGCAATGTTCTTTCCTTGGAAGAAAAATCGCTTCCTGCTTTACACAGTTTACATGTGAGGTTTGATAAGACCTCATGTCCTGTTGAAATAGCAACACGGTGCTGAGCTGAACTCAATGCTACACTGGCTAATAGGCTTACAGACAGGTATGGCAAAAATAAAAGGTGTCCTGACTAAGCACATTAAGAGCATAAAATGTATTCCAAGACTACTGTATGTCCATCGTATGGCTTAGATCAGGGTTAGATTAACTGAAATATCAAAAAACTTGCTTCCATAACCAAATAAAGGCACTGGACTCTGGTGAATCAGGATTAATGTTCTGCAGCTGTAGGGAAGATACTTTGTAATTAAGCCTGCACCCTCCAGCAGATCTCGGTTGGAGGTACCAGCAGTCTTTGGCAAAAACTGGTTTGAAATCAGCCTAGCTTCCGGCTGAATAGCTCTGCTGGTGAGGAAGAAAAGCCAGTGTGTTTCTATGGCTCCCACACAGCAAAAGCTCACTTAGAGTATCTGAAAATGTGGACCTAATACTTATTTATTTTCTTGCTTTTCATTTCTCTAAAAGATTTATGATTCTGTAAAAAAAAAAAAAAAAGTCGCTTATTTACAAGAATCATTGCAAAATTAACCATTAATTTTCTGCTCAAATAGATGTGATGGACACAGTGCAAAATGATCCTTATATAACAGAGCAGAAGTCAGGTTAAATCTGAAATTCCTATGCTTTTGACTTTTCTAGCTTACTGATCTGCATATAGATGCAATGGCAGGGTAGACCCTTGTGTCAGGAACAAGACCTGTGCTGGCTGGATTGCAAAAACAGAGTTGCAATGACTGTTGGCCTAAAGTTTGAGGCAAGCTAGGTAGGATCTTCTACCTGACTCATAAGTATTCCCTATCAATATCTCTGATAAATGTCTAAAGCATTTTAACACAGAAATAATATCAAGGGTACTTCCCTCATAGCTGAGTCAAGCTGTGACAGCAAGTCCTGAAAGAAGATAGTTTTCTAATACTTTATCTTGTCATCATCCTTTTTTTCAATGTCTAGTTGTTCAGGGAAGAATAGCGAAGTCCTTTCATGCTGAATGGGTTTAAGGGCAGTTGGTTGTTTATTCCCCTGAAGCTACCCAGTGCCTCCTGTCTCCGCATCAGAGTGAGACTGAGGTTTGTGTCAGGCAAATTCCACAGTAATGTTATTTTTAAAATCTCTTCTAGTGTTAGTTTATCCTGGCTAATAGAAATGCCCTCCTTTCCCATCTCCACATTACTGCACAATCTGGCCAGCAATAGCTCAAATTTGATAGCACACAGAGGTACGAATTTAGTCAACTGTTGGCAAAAACTGGCTCATTACTGTGTTCTTGAGGTAACCCATTTCCACAAGCCTTTGCTTTGGTAAGCCTGGGTCAGAGCCACCTCCCCCCCTAGGCCATAGAGGAAGAGTAGCTCCTGACTTGCACCCTCTCCTTTTGCTACCAGTGTTGCATTCCCACAGGTCTCCACTCTCCCCACTTGCAAACTGGCCCGCAGCTCCAATCCTGAATTCTGTGCTGCTGTTAGAAATGTGCTGTCAGGAGAAGCTACTGGGCAAGAGGCTGTTGCAGGCAGCTCCCAGCCAGGAAGGATGGCAAGCAGGGCTGGAGCACTGCGGTCACGGCCACCTGTGTGAATAACACAGGCAGAAGAGCCACATGTCTGTGCTGTGTGTGGGGTAAGGTTTGACAGCACCTGGCTTTGGACTTGTTCCTCACCTCCCATCACACCACCATTTTTGGTGCCAGGCACATTGTTGTGGCAAATTCCAAATGAAAATGTCCCTTCTGTGGCATTTTGGCAGTTTCTTGGCCACAAACCTATGCAGTCCGTGGGCCTGAAATGAGACTAATAGAGCAGGTTGCAATTCCTAGAGCTCTTATTTTAGACTCTCTCCAAATGCAAGTGGACCTTCTTACTTCATTGCTTCACACTCAGTTCAGATTTGAAAGAGATCTTGGCAACTCTGAGAGCCATGAAACATTTTAAAGTGATTAATAAGACTGCACACTTACAGCAAAGGATGACTCCTGCAGGACTCTGCCTACATTTCCTGTTAATGTCAGATAACAATTCATCCAAGTAAAGTAGATTACAAGTGGATTTTTTCATATGCATGCATAATGAAGTCTAAACAACAAGCATAACAACAAAGTGCTTAATACACAATATTTTCAGAACAAAACAGATTAAAAAACACCCTCTGAAAGAAAACAAACCTATTTGTATTATAAGTCCTCTGCCCAGGTCTCCAAATCACACTTTTACCTGTCTAAATACATACAACATTAAACTCTCTTTTCATTTTCCCATAATCTCTTCAGCTGCCTCAGCAACACGTACTCTTCCTACCTACTCTCATACTGGAGAGCCCATATCCTGAACGTCTCAATGCTGCTGACACATGAGACTGTGCTTCTTCAGGCAAACTCCTGCAGCTCTGGGTATTCAAGGTATCAAAGCCAAATCTCACAGTCGCCTCTATTGCTATAACCTCCTGCCCCACTGGAGGTGACTGCGTGCCAGCCTGTGGTCCAGCAGAGTCCCCAGACGGTGTCATTGCCACTGCCCAGGCACAGGAGGGGGATCCTGTTTTCTCACAGATGGCCTGTGTTTGCTGCGTGCAGCCAAGGGACGTGTACCACTAAATGGCAGGCTGTTTGGCTGGAGGCTTGCAGGCTTGTACAACCTAATCAGGCTGGGTACTGCCACGCATCTGTACACTGTTCCCAAGGATCACAACAGTGATCCTCAGAAACAGGCCAGCTATTCACCACTGTGACCAGCTACAGTTTATTGGCATGTTGCCTTTTTTACTTTTATGTTGTCAGCATCTTTAAGGGGAAAACCCCACTGTTGCCTTCCACACTGCCTGTGCAGTTTATAATTTTATTCTTTTTCTAATGCAAAGGTGACGCATTTCTTTGCTGTAATTTTAGATAAATTTTCTCCTTTGCTTGTTTATGTTTTATCCAGCAACACAGGGTCAAGAAAGTCTCTAGCCACTTGGTAATACTAGTTGCAAAGTTCTCCCTTGTTTCCTTAGAGCAGAAAGCTGTCTGTGCTCACACTGGAAAAGACCATATGCTAAGAAAGCCACTGTTGCTTTTGTGCCCCATATAGCATTTCTTTTTCTTCCCTTAGGGAAGAGCAGTCACAAAGAGTCCCCTTACTTTGTTTTAGGAAGTGGAAGTGATTACTGTGATAGATAGTAGCATTGCCTTACCCCAATAGGCCAAGAGACAAAGAAGTCTGAGCTAGTCCAACTACTGAGGTTGAAACAGATTTATAAAAATATATTATCTATCTATCTTTCTATCTTTATTTATTTATTTGTATATACATTTCTCATCCTCAATTTTTTCCCCCTCTGGTAACCTGATATTCCTGCAATTCTATTCCTTTGTTGCATCTTGGCTTCATTTTGTGTCAAGTTATTTCATTTTATTTAGCTTCACCTGTCAAAATACATGAGATAATTCTCTTTGTGATGACCTGCCACCACTTCTTAGTCTCCAGTGACAGGATGCAGCAACTGCATGCCTGCAAAGCCTGTGCCATGAAAATCACCTGGGCACCTTTACATAGACATAAGCAGAGAAGACAGACCCAGACTGAAATGACTTGACCAGCTTAGCTCTGCTCTCAGGTGCTGCCAAACAAGAAACCTCTGCTCACAAGCATGGCCCTTTCACATCTTTTGTCTCTGGGTTGCCAAATGTTCAATGGGTAGGGTCTAACACAATGGACACCACCATTTATCTGAATTTATCCCTCACCAATTCTAAAACACCCTCTGGGGGAACTTATGCAGGGTTTTTGGGGGCTAACACAACATTCTGGTATAATAGGTGTTCTGAAATAATTTCTTATTCTGTGAATTGACTGCATACTACCTAATTAAAGCTGGCAGCAAAGGAAGGAACTCTCTGTAATACTATGGTATTTATTTTTGTCATTTTTACTGCTGTGATGCTGGGTGTTGTAATTTATCTGACTTCTCACTCAATGTGCAGAGCTACGATAGCTCCATGCCCCCTTGCAGCACAGAAAGTCCTTGTCTGGCTAGTCTGATGGTTGTCCAGCAAGTCATTACTTGCATTGGGAGTAGTGAAATGCAAAGCCAGAGTATCCTGGGTAAACAGATACCTCTTTCATCTCCTCTGCAGAAGTGGGTGAGTGAGAATTGGTGTTACACAAGACTGTGTTGATGCTGTTCAAAGTGATGAGTTTTACCCATAATGTTATACCGAGGGAACACATGTGGTGACCAGTGATTGATTACCTTCACAAAGCTCATTTTCACTCAGCAGTGGTGAGTTTCAGAAGGGTGATAATAACGGATATCATTGCCTAAGTTCTCTCTCACATGTTGTCCACTGTCCCACGGAAATCAAAAAGTGATTAATTCCTCTAACAGCTTTTGTGGTACTCTGGAAACACTGACATTAAGTGGCAGATGCTGCATATTTACCTACTGGAGCAAAAGTCCATAATGGGTCCCCTTTAACAATGAAAACTCAGGACAAAACATCAATCAAAGAACTGGAAGGGTGTCTGTAAGGAGGTAAGACTATTCATAGAAACAAAGCTCTCAGCAGGGATTCAGGACTTCCACAGAACCAGGGATGAACAGGAAGGCTGTGTCTACCTATGAGCTCGCATGCTTGAAGAAACAAATTCAGAGCTGGAGGCTTCAGAGGGATGCTTCACTGTCCTTGGAGGTGCAGGTTACACAACCTGTATAAGGAAAAAATAGATGGTTCATGTTACCTGTTAAAGTAAGGAAGTACTGCTCTTTGGGAGATTTTAGCTGAGACGCTTCCAAGCATGAACCCTTCTTGAAAAGGGCACAAACATATGCATTACCAGAGATCCAAAAGACGTGAAGGTAATACCTGCCGGGGGCAGTTTGTCAGGAGTGCACCATCTTCTGTAGCAAAAGGCCCAGTAGAGGAGAAGATTGCAATGGCCAATGCAGGTGCATTGTCCTGTCTAAGGGGGTCAAATTAGCAGCTTGCTCCTCCTTGTAAGTGGTACCAACCACAGAGGCAATAGTGCTGGGTTAGGGCACTGTTATTGCTCATTGTCTACTGCTTCTATGTAAGAAATGGCAGCTGCTCAACCCCCTGCCCCTGACGCATGCCTGAGCAACACCTCACAGGGTGCACAGTGTCAGTAGGAAATTGAAGTAATGAGGCTCAATTAAGCAGCTCCCCATACAGTCGTGGATGAGCTTGTCCCAGCAAGAGTACCTAGATCCAGTGGCTCAGCAGGGTGGTTGTGTGATGTGCAGCTGGTTCAAAGCCATTTGTAGAACGCTGCACATTCCTCCTCCCTGTGGGACACACTTGCCCTTTTGAGTACCACACACACAGCATGTAGCTGGGGGGGGTGGGGTGGGCACAAAGACAGAGGATTTTAATGCCACCCCTTCCATTTTTATACATGCCTGTTTACCAAGAAGTAAGAATAGATAAAGGCAGAAAAGGTCTCCACCTTCATAAAAATCAGGAAGGCTTTGGCTGACGTAACACTGGTTTGCTTCTGCAATGAAATTTGGGCATCATTTAGCTTTGCTCTCATTAGTGCATATGTAGGACAACACTCACCTTCACTTGGAGGGCCAGCACAAAATTTTGTCTTGTCTTCTTCCCAAGTGAGTCTTTACTGTGGGATTTACATGGTGGCCAGAATTTTTGCAGCCTTTTCCCAATAGTATATTTCTACAGAAATATACAGATCTGATCAGATAAACCATTTATTTCCATTCAGAGTACTTAGGAAGGAAAAAAAAAAATCAGTCTTGTTTAAATTTAGTATCATTAATTTTTTTTTTTTTTTTTTACACCAGGCCTTTTTTCTCCAGCTGTTTTCATATAAACTATGCTGCTAAACGTCCAGCCATGACGGAAATGGGAAGTCAGCCTCTGATGTCTATGAGGTTAGGCCACAGAAACTGTACTTACTTCCTTCAGGGAAGCAATGCTGCTTACAGTAGATTTCACACTTTTTGCAACATGAGTCACTTAGTTGACTTTTGCTACAACAGAATATAAAGTTTGCAGAACTGTACATATATAAGCTTGTACTCAGTAATTAGAAGAGCAATGCTGTTCATTGCAGAACACCACTCAGCTGGACAGCTGCGTGGCAAAGTGACCTGGATGTACAGTGGTGGGGGACTTTTGGCGTGGGTTTGGGCAGGAGGTGGCCCCCTTGTAAGGTGTCATTCAAAAGAGGAGATGAGAAGTCTAATTAATTCAAGGGTCTCAGGTATTCTGGGAAAGGTTTTTACTGACTGACAGTAAGACAATGTTTGCATAATTGCCCAACATGTAGCCTTTGAATAATAATAATATTGCTATTCTCTGAGATACACTTTATTTTCAGAAGTGACCTGATAACAGCAGAAGCAAAACACTCAATTTCACAGTTACATTGAAACAAAAATAATTACAGAACACATGCAGAAATTAAAATCTATTACAGGCAATTTGTGCTAAGAAACTAAATATCCCCTAAAGCCAGACAACTTCAACCATTTCAGTTTGGTTTTGTTATGATTGGTTATCCTCTCTGTATCACTGTTTAGGCCTGAGATCTTTTCTTCATGTCTGCTCTAATACCATTTTTTTGCTGTCTTACATCATGCTAGAGATATTCTAGGTCCTACACAATGTGGATATTCAATTTATATAATTAAAATGTAACTACAAACATCTTTTTCATTTTCCTTACCACAAAAAAAATACATATTGAATCCTCACAAACTTTATGGATGCGTTTCTCATTTTGAGTCTTATGCAGTATCCACTGGAGATGAATGGCATAATTTCCCATGAATCCAGAAAATACTGATACAAATAATGCAAGAACAAAAAAGCAGCCATAAAAAAAACCCTTGTAAAAATTACGGGAAAGCAAGAATCTCCGTGACTGAAGACGTGCAACCCCTGAATCACTGAGGAACCTACTCGTCAGCTTTCAACCTTCCTGATAACTCCACACAAAGAAAAAGAAGCTTCTTTTATCCTTTCTAGCCATATTTTGAGCTGCCTAGAAAATCATAACTACAACTTATCTTTCCATACACATATCCCCTCCAAAAAGAGCAACACAGCAAATGAACAGACAAGCCATTGTTAAGCCCTGTTAAGCCATTTGGGAGATCACCTTCAGAGGGTCCAGAGATTTTTTTTGTTCACCCTTGAGGTCTGTAGAATTTTTGACTCTGGTACTAGAAGGCAGAGGACCCAGGTCAGCCTATCCCTTCTGGTACTGTGACAGACCCTATCTGGCCATGGTTCATCAGCAAAGTATTTCTGAAAGGACAACAGAGCATTTATTCTGATGCTGTAAGTGGGAAAACAAACCCGGGTACCAGTGTGCTGTGTCTGTCCTCTTTACTTTAGCAAGTAGTCAGAGCACCATGACAGCACTACCAAGTCCTGACAGACTTGGAGAGAGTGGCACCAATCTGTCCATCAGCCAACAGAGAAGGCTCTGACAGTGACTTAGAACTGAAGGGAGTGAGATAGAGAACATTTGCCTCAAGTACTGAGCAATCAGGGAAGATAACTACTGTAATTTGTGTCTCTGTGTAGTGATGCCCTTGGCTATGTGCAGTTCCCACTGACACTAAAGTGGCCCCAGTTAATGGGCTTCCACCAGTGTGCCCAAGGGCAGAATTTGCACCTCCTCTCTTCCTATAAACAACTACTGATGATCCTGTCCTCAGCCTCATGGCTGAGGGCCAGTCTGCAGATACCACTTATGCCATCAACACCATCAAGGAGGAAAAAGTTGCAACAGGTCTGACTTAGTGCTTAGTATGAGGTACACCATCAGTCAACTTCTTGACTTGGTTGCACTCCCAATCATCTTGTGGGAAATGAGGGACAGAAAAAAAGTATTTAGCAATGAATCCTAGCATTTTCTCCTCTCCTCTACATTCCTCCCCCACCTTCATTTCATAGCTCTGCTGCCAAAGGCTGAGGAGGAAAAAAAAAATGGTGCAAGTCTATAAAGCCATTTTTGGTAATGAGTTTTGGTACCAAATTCCCAGTCCATGCTTTTCCAGGTGGCTTGTTTTTATCACACACACCATAACCTAGAAGTATCCTACAGTTTCTTTCCTAACAGGTTAGATATTTAAATGCACAACCATTTATCCTTTCAAGAATTCAGATCTGCAATTTCAAAATGGAATTATGCCAATCACGTAAGCCATCTGGCTGAATTCATTGTTAGGAAGTCGTAAATAAGGATGACATGGGGTCACTTAATGGAAAGGCACTGACATTTCATCCATGCTTTATTACTATTCTCTGGTCCAAACTGAAGTCAGCTTACGGTCTCAGCTTAGTTTTCAGTGGACAAACTGTCTCTGTCACAATTTCCCTCCCCCTACTCTAAAGAATCCATATGCTGCAGAAAGGATTTTATAGACTCAGTTCCATGGCCTATACCCTAGCAGCATGCTCACTGACTTCAACAGCACATTTCCCACATCTGGAAAGGCACCACAGAAATTAATTCTGTACAAGTGCAATGGTCAAGGAGGGAGCATGCACAGACCCTTGCCCTTTCATTCACAAAATCATAAGATTCAACACTAGATTAAAGAAATAGAGTTTTCATCGTAAGAGCAAGAGTAGGTCGCAGGGCTGTAACACACTAGCACTCTGCAAGACTACTCTGCTCATGCACATGTGCACACAAAGTCTCTATTTTCAATTGCCTTTTGGCATAAAGAGTAGTTTTGATTTAGAAAAAGGCTCAGAACTGCTATAAGAATCTCAATCATTTATTTCTCCTAGGAAATATGTTCTCTTCTGGTCTCCTCAGAGGGATGTGCCTTGGTAGGCAGGGTCAGCACTGCCAGGGGAGGGGGAAAAAAATCATTTGCAGATTCATGATCATGGTTTCAACAATCTTCTTGGCTGGGCACTACCGTTAGTCTATTTGTGTATGTGTTTGAGGGAGGATAGGGTCTCAAAATAAGTAAAAGGCAGATTCAATGAAGAGAGTAATCTCTTCTGTGTCTTTAGTGAACAGGACAAGAAATGGGCCTACCTGCAGCTAGAGATGTTAAGGAACAACAGTAAATCTAGTAAAGCTAGCAAAGCACTGAGAAAGACTGCCTGAGGTGGTGTGGAGTCCCTGTTGGTGGAGGTGCTTGAAAGGAGACTGTTCCTGGGGAGGTGCAGATATGGTGGAGGACAGAATAAGTAACCTCTTGATAGACATTCAGCCCTGTGACTGACAAAACCATTTTACTCCCTTCTACCAATTTGCTGGTTTCTGAGATCTTCTAGCCTGCTCCACTGAGAGCAGCGACAAAATATCTCAGTTCTTCCTATCTGATCTCACATGAGAGTACACCGAAAGCAGCAAGGAAAACAGACAGGGAAAACGTAGCTGCAGAGTGTGAAATGTGGAAAATAAGGATATACTGATGGCACATGAGACACCTCCAGGTGAAATACTGGGGCTTGGCAGGCATGCAAACAGAGTCCGCTCCTGGGTGTGCGGGTGTGTGTCTGCCTGACACCAGAACAGCTGGTAGCACAACCAGCCTGCAGGTCATTCAAATAATTCAGTGGTCTCGTAACCTTTATGAGCAATTATTCAGCAACATCCAATAATTAAAAACAAATATGCTGCAGGTAACACGGAGAACAGCTGACAGAGTCTGGGAGAAAAGACACTACGTAAAAAATTAACACAACAGGCTGCCATTAAAATGAGGCAGACTCCACATGAACTGGTGGCTGCTGGAGCCACGTTCATACTGCTAGAACTTTTCTAGTGTCCTTTTAAAGAAGCTGAAAATATCCACTAACCCTGAGAACAAACATATCATTTTAAAGCAGAATAGGCCTGTAAGACTTCTTAACACTTGTTCATTGATTATATTAATGCCAGAATATATTAAACAAGTGCAATATAAATTTGATTTTAATTGTTTTGTACACACGCCAGTGAAAAGGAACTGATTGGATACAGTTCACAGGCAGTATGTTAATACGTTATTTTCATATGATGATAGCTTTGCATAATCTTTCTTTTTCCAAGATTTAGAAGAACCTGTTGTTAACCAAAGCACAGGAGAGAGGAAGAATACAATTTACATAAAATCGGCTACCCTACACATTAATTAGTAATGTGGCTGAGCGGAAGGTGTGTTCACTTAGTAGAAAGTACACTTTATAATTTATACACCAGCTGTTTCAGTGCTTTCTAGTCCATTTTCCTCCCTGCCTGCCTCTAATGAAATCGTGTTACTGGAGAATTGACTGGGGTGAATTGAGATTTTAATCCCATTGACGCTTCTCTATGGAAAGGCACACTGGTGGGAACTTTTAATGGAAGGTCTGTAATCAGAAGACACTTGTATTCAGTCCCCCACTATAATGACTCTCATCAAATGTTAAAGCCCAGGCAGTGTGCAGAAGGCTAGAATTTCAAGGTTTTTGACCAACCCCATTTGAGGCATTCCTCTGGGAGTGTGTGATTACTCAAGTTTAGCAGTTTATTGCCTCATCTTTCAATATCCAGTGAAGCACAAAATTCTCATCTAGGTTGCTCTTTTTACTTAAAGAACAGGCCAAAATAGACTGCAGAGCTACTAGCACTGTCATTGAGGTTAATTCTTGCTTCTCAGTTAACAGGAGATCAATGGAAAAGCTTTAAAATATTAGAACACAAATGCTGCTTAGTCTCTAAAAATGCTCAGCAGCCTTTGTAAAAATTCTGGTTCACACCACACTTTTCCAATACATACACACACTCACATTTATTTATTTATTACCACGTGCTCCTTTAAGGCTACGAGTAACATTAATTGAGAGGTGGTGCTGTTCTGCAAAGAAGGATGTAAACATGTATTAAAATCCAGCAGAGCGAACAGTTTTCCTATTCCCCAAACTTTGCAGTCAAGAAAAGTACAGTCATTAAAAGAGAGGTGGTCAAAAAGCAAGCTGAATTGGGAGTTAATGGGACTCATTATGTCGGCTGCATGTTAGTAATGTCTCCTTCTCTACCAGAAAAACAAGCAGAAATAGACACAGAAAAGCAAAACCCACTTAAACAAATGCCTGTTAAAATCCCTGTGAGAAGAATGCATTTGCTCTGAACAGACACAAACACATCAATTAATACAGTGGAAGCCACTTAAACAAATACATGTTAAAGAAATAAACTGGGAAAATGAAGGAACTTCTGACAAAAGATGTCAAATGCTGTTAAAAGGAATAAATCTATTTAAAAGACAACATATTTTTCAAATGCAGCAAGTCAAAATAGAAGGAATAATAGGAAGAATGCCTCTGAAGAATTAATGTTAAATAAAAAGAAGTCTTTCCCTTCCTTCTCCTTTTCCCTCTTCCCCAAAAAAGGAATCAAGATGAGGGTTTCTTTAATAAGCATTTCTCTGGCAACTTAATGAATACGTTTGAATGACTTTCCTTATTCCCTGTTCCTTTCTTATTGAATTGGTCAGACAAAGGTCTAATTTAGGAGCGTTTTTTACTTAAAGGAGCTCTTTCTTTCTGACACTTCTTTTGGGCCAGCATGGGTTCAGGATTTTCCGCTCCTTATGCAATTCACTCCCTCTGCTCCCTTTCTTATTTTACTTATTTCAAAAAATGTTTGGATCCACTTGTCATTAGAGGTTCCTTTTTTATGGCTTCCAATCTGAATAGGTACCTACATGCTCACATTCCCTGCAGAATTCATTGCAGTTATTGTATATGTACTAGAATTCATACAGGAAGGATTACAATGTAGCTTTTCATTGGATTCTGTTTGTGTGTATTTTTCAGGGCTTATTTAATGTCTATATATGTGTAGAGATTTTTTGGTGTGCCTGAGTGACTTGCAGAACATCTTCCTTTAGACTTCTCCTACTCAACTCTGGTGGGATTATTTGAGAACTCCAAGTTTGAAAGGAACATCCAAACTTCAGATTTTTTATAGTTTCCATAACAGCTCATGAATGTCTTTTGTTATAACAGCCCTGATTTTTCCAGACTCTTTCCTGCTTCCTTTTACCAGCCTCCTGTCCACTTCTTGGACAGTTTTCTCACTCTCCCACCTGGCAAGTCAACCTCTGTTCTCAACAAGCTTTCTGCTGCTGTCTCTCAGAAGTACCGATCCCTACATCAATGATCTGCATGCTTCACAGACATCCATTAATTTATTTCCTCAGCACCTATATTAGGCATGTAATATTACATCAGTCTGGCAGATAGAGAGCTGAAACAGAGACAAAGCAACTGAGTCACCCAAGGGCACTCAGAAAATCTGCTCTAGAGCCAGAAATCTCATCCAGATTCACACTTCTTAATCACAGATATAACTGAATAAGTTTCTTGCTGTCCTAATCCACCAAAAAGGGCAAGGTACAAATTCAGACATTCTGAAGTTGTGCCTAACCACATAATAGTAACATCTTACTATGTGAGCTATCTTTTCTAGCTCTCCAGAAGTAAACAGCTTAGTAATTAATAAATAAGGTCATTAAAAGCTGATTAAATTTGAGCAAATGTGACAGATTCTTTCTGTTAAGGGCAAGGAGGCTCCTGAACACAAACTAGCACTCCACTCACTCCATACTCACCTTTCTTATTGATGCTGACCTAGTTATGAACCCTCCATTCTGAAGAGGATGCACCAAAGAAAACATGAAGACTGTTGTGAGATAAGAGTTGGTCAAAGGGGAAAGAAAAAGATGCATCAACACAATAAAATAATTGGCCAGGCTGTAGCATTGCTGGAAAGGACTGAAAGGAGCCCTGGACCATGAATGGATCAAGGTATGAGCAATGCTGTTACCAAACTAAAGACAGAGTAGTTTGTAGTGTCTAATAGACTTGTTATGTAGGAAAGGAAGGGGAGAAAGAAAATATGTTCTAGTAAAAACAACAATGATAGAAAGTACACCTGATTTTTCAGGCCTTCCTGGCACCGTCTTTCTAGAATACTTATAGTGCCTTTTTGCTCTTTGGTATTCAAATAGCCTTATGTTGGTATGGGGCATTCTGTATCACTAGACTAAAACTACAGAAAGAGTAAAGAACTTTGTTTTCTGATTAGAATACAATTATAGGCATCTGTTGATTCCAGTGTTTCTGTAGTGCCGTCTAAGTAAGTCAGTCACAGACTAATCTGACCCTGTACTTATTCTAAAAGATCAAAAGCTATAGATCCAAATACTTTGTTTGCAAAATAAGACAACCTCAATTTTTTGTTTTGACCTATTTAGGTTTCTTCACTTTGTTTTCTTCAGGTGGTTACTTTTTGAAAATGTGGAGTGTGGTAAATTGCCCCTGTAGTAAAGGTAGCAAAACTCCAAACACGGTGGAGACAGAAGATACAAAGAAGTACTCACATGACAAAAATGTGCCTGTCTTTAAAGTTGGTTCTTCTGACTGCTACTAGGGCATGACTGCCCATGTGCTATTCAAGCTGTGAAATACAGCAGAGGGTCATAGGAATAACAAGACCTTCTACTTCTAACAAAAATATTGCTGTTTATAGCAGGGAAGCCCTCTTAAATACATTTACACAGCACTTAGCACAATGAGCCCCGGTCCTCAGTGATACAACAGTAATAACTGTCAATAACACTGTTTATGGACATTTTCTCTTTTCAACAACATAAGGGTGATTTCTAATCCACAAAGGCTATAAACTTGAACTATTGCACTATTTCTAAGGGCAGAAGTGAGACCAGAGATCAGGCAGATGAAGCGTGTCTTTTATGATTTATCTGCTCACTGCCACCACCTTCTTTCTGTAGTGAAACCATAAGGAGGTGATGATCAGTGCTTAACTCAAATGTAAATAAGTACAATATCTTCTGGAGGCCAAAGCAATAATCCCATTCAGACAGACATAAAAATTTATATGACCGGGAAGTATAAGCCATCTGCACTTTCTGTATAAGGTAGCTATAAGGTAATTTAACAGGAAAGGTACAACCTTTGTTCTGTGAAAAATCGCCATAAGATAGACTAGACAAAACCACAGACATCTACAGTAGGAAACAACCCCACATGAGCCCCAGGGGTTAGACTAGCCAGCCTAATATGGCATAGGTCTTTCCCCTCCCCAGACTGGAGCTATATAGTCCATGGCATTCATTAATTTCTTGGCCCCTGTTAATCTTGAATAGCTTAACACACCATACATTTCTTCCTCAGAACAGACACACAACATGGTCCTAAGGTAAAGAAGAAAAAAAAAATCCAAACCTAATACTGCCATTCAGAGAGAAAAGACAAGTCAGCAGACACAGAAAAAAGAAACATTGTCATTGAAATTTTGTTGTGTTGAATCGCTTAAATGAGATCATAAGCTACTATAATATATTGATTTTTTTGCATTTCCTGGGAGGATGCCATCTGAAGGAGACAAGGTGCTTTATATTTCCTTTTAGGCATTATTTAACACCAAGTTTTACTCTTCTATGTAAAGATTCAGTTGTGTGCCAGTAACTTGATGAGCATGATTTTGTCATATCCACAGGGGTATAACTTGGTCATACAGCTCAGAGCTCTAGAATATGCAGCAAGTTCTTTTATAAATTCCTGTGACCTACAAAAAAAAAACTTTCGTATGTGAGTATCTTCAGTAGATTGATCTAGCTTCCCTTAATATTTTATGACCATGCATGTTTAAGGGGGAAGATGCTTATAGTGACAGTGTTTTATACCCTTTAATTACGTGGTAAATATTGAAAATGCAATTCCATGGTTTCTTACAAGAAACAGTAATAGCAGTGGTAGTTACAAAAGTGAATGAAGCAAGGAATAGGTTATTCCTGTCCTGTACAGAGCAGAAGACAGAGCATAAAAAGAAACAGTTGTCTTTGAACTTTTAATTAATAAAGATGTCCATGCAAGTCAAATACGTAGCATAGCAAGTTTCTACTATTGAGGCTATGCTGTAGTCTTTCCCAGGACTTTCAGTACCAAAACGATCCCTTTTCTACAATAGCATTAGTCAAGACCTTCATGGTTTGGTTTGCTTTCAGCAAAGGGTAGTTGTTTACCTAAGCAAGCCAGCCAAAAGAGGATGAAATGCATGTGTCATTATTTTCCACATGAATCACTGACACGGTGACTTAATTTTCAGAGAGGATGGAAAAACACCACTATGGGATTGATGTAGATCTAGAAAGATGGGCAAAGGAATATGAATTTGCAAAGACCTAATGAACAGCTCTTCTGCAGATAGTGACTAAGTGCAGGAAATATCTGATGGCTAATGTTTTGGACCAAATTATCTACAATCATGAATTCACAATATTGTATTCTCTGGAGACTTTGCAGCACTCAGCTGGTAGACTACAGGACAGATACCTTGCAGAAGGGTGTAAATACAAATTTACACAGTAAATCCCACAAATACTCAGTACTCCAAAATACATTCAATTTCTTGTTGCTTTTGGGAAAAAGACAACTGAAATAGATGGCTTATTTTGAAAACTTCAGCCAAACTGTAAGCAGAACTCATTGTCTCAAAGGTAAATATAATCTAAGTAATAGGAAATGAAAAAAAAAATTAAAAATACACAGCATCTGTTAACCCAAAGGTAACATACAGCATTTGCTAAAAGAAGGAAAAAAAAAAAGAATAAAAAGAAAGAAAGAAAGAAACATTATGTAGAATGGGTCAAATAATCATCTACTGCAAAGAGGCCCCACAGTTTTTTGAGGTACCTGTACCCAACTGATATCAGTGTCAGCTGGTGAATGATGCAATCACTGAAAGAGTCTTTTGGGTCTCAGCCCCACAGCATGGTGTCTGCTACAGAGAGGCACCATGGATGCAGAATGGCTGTGGCAGTGTCCAGTAGGAAATCTGTGACCATTTCTCTGTAAACGCTTTCTGTGCCTCTCACATCTGCCCAACTGCTGCACCTGGGGAGTCTGTCTGAGCTGACAGACCAGAAGCACCAGCCTTGTAGTTTCTGTAGGAAGTGATTTTTTTTGTGCCCAGAGAATTCCTGCTGACCTCCAGTCAGGCAATTGGCTGATGAAACCAGCTCCTGGGAGAGGGACTAGGAACAGACCACCCTCCTAGAAGAGAAAAAAGTCCCAGGTGCCTCCCAGAACACACCCAAGTGCCACTGAATTTGCATGCTACATGCAAGCAGACTAAAGTGTGTGCTTAGAAAAAGGGCTGTAACCATGGTTCAGGAACCAAGCTACTGTTACATGTTTACACTGAATAGAAAGTGGATCCATGAAGAAGTGCATATGTTTGTCTGATAGTTGTTAAACAGGGATTTGACTGCAGATCTTCTGGGAAAAATCTAGCAGGAAAGAGCTGAATATCTGCCTCAGTTTTGGCATGCAATAGTGCAGATCCATTACGATTAGGGAATTGGCATATGTCTGGAATTAGGCACACTGGCAATCAAGCCACTTCTTTACAAATAACTACAAAAAAGTGAACAAACTGTTATCAAATTGATTCAGGCATCTGGGACACAGTGGGTGAATACTATTGATTATTTTCATTGAGGTTTTAAAGTGAATTTACTTTGGCCGACTGCTTTCCTTTCATATTTACTTGCCATGAACATTCGAGTGATCAAGTTTTACTAACACAGATGTGACCTTGACCAAGTCCTTTTACCCTTTTGTGCTTCCATTTCCTCCTTCTCTTACCTGTCTCCCCTACTCAAAGGGGAAAGGACTGCACCTATTAAGATCTATATTATGTCTATACCTTAATTAGGTATACTGGGCCCTGTCTTGTCTGGGATCACTCCGTACAACTCCAATACAAATCAGAATAACAATAAATTGCACAAAATACGTTTTGAAGTCTCATATATGGTGGGTGTTAGTGAGAAAGGAATTTGAAATTCAGGGGTGATATCTGAGCCAGAAGCACTTTCTTTCTTGCTCATCCAAACACGTAACCCATCTGCCCAATCGTGGTGAGGCTACGCAGCTCAAATCATGAATACCGAGTGTGGACTACTTGCATCCAGTTGCTTTCCAGTAGGGTTGTAAAAAACAGCAAAAAACTTTTAAAATACTCTTGAACAAAAAGCCAACACAGAACCAAATTCTGATCTGCTCAGGGAAATTTCAAGAGCAGAAGAACTGACTAGTTTTGTCTGATATATTACTTGCAAATTACAAGTTCTGTTTCACCCCAGTGCTTTTTCAAAGCCCAGTAACCTGCCTGAGTTGCCTGGTAAGCAGACAGTTTATAAATAGAAGCAAAAATGATAACAAAAATATTTTTTTCATTTCTCTGGGACCAGACACCTATGCAGCCTCTAGCTTCCTCAGCTACAAAGAGTAGCTCAAACAACAAAACCCACATGAACACTGCTTTCCTACAGACTTCTGTCATAGGTCCCTAATATGCTCCACTACGTTAACCTGAGCTTTTTCCCCTGGCCTCTGTAGTACCAAAACACTCCAGCTCTTCCCAGATCCCCTGGCTACTTTTGTCAGGGAAGAAGACAACGCATATGGTAGCTGTTTTAGGTATCTACCTACTTACCCACCTGTGCTGAGCAGGCCATTACCAAGCAGAGGGGATAATGGTCCTGTTCCATGTCTCAGTTTGTGTGCATGTATGAATTTTGCCTTCTTTTTTTCTTTGGCTCCATATTTTTCACACAATTGCAGGAGTTAAATAACTTTGAGAACTCTCCTTCATCCAGTTTTGTTAAGGCTGTACAATAGGTTCAAGAATTAGTAGAGTAACCCACAGAGGGCATACCTGTATAATCCTTATTTCCATAGGAGCTCTGGCCTTGCAGAAGCTGCTTTGCCAAGGGCACATGGGCAACACCAGCACCAAGCACAGTTCTGTTCCCAGAGGTATGGGATGCCAAGCCCAGAGAACATTTCATACAGCAAAGCAACCATCTGCAACATCCCTTCCTTACCACAGGACAAGTAAGTGGGTGAGGTGGGGAAGCACAGAGAAAGACAATAGCTTATGCCTCTTATAGAACAACCTCAAAAATGTCCTTTTGGGTAGCCCAAAGGGTAAAGGCCCTTCTGAGCTGTAGCTGCTTAGCAGAGAAGTCCCTGAGCACCCATTCCCTGCAACCTATCACTTCTAATGGTCAGCCATTTCAGCCTTCTAGTCCACTAATCTTAGTTGCTGAGATAGGACACAACCCTAAAGGCTGACTGATCCTATATTATTTAAACACTTTACTAATGAAGGCCAGATTCTCAGCTGGTGTAAATTGAGACAATTTCACTGAACTCACTGAAGCTAGGTAAACTTAAACCAGCTGAGGATCTGGTTTGACCCATATAACTTCTAAGGGCATTTACTGAATAGTGAAAAAGAGAGAAAAATTTACTTTGTTCTGGGGGATAATTTGGCTTGTATTTCTGGGTTTTGTGCTGGCTTTTTCTTGGGGTATTTTGTTTTAGGAAGGAGGAGTGAGGTGAGAGAAATTGGTTTTGGCCTGCTCAGGAGTTGCAGAGCTGAAGTTGGGAAGCAATGCAAAAGAACACTTTAATAAGTAGAGACTGCCAAATGAAACACTGGCTTTTCTTCTGTGGATAGAGAAAGTTAAATAGAATATTCATGTTACCTCAGTTTCTTCCATCGCCCCAGACAAACCCATTGCCAAGACAAAATAACTCCCTCTGCTAATGCATAAACTCTTCATGTGCAGTTATTTGTACTAGCCAATTTTGAGCACTGAATGTGTGGCCAAAGATTTCATTATACTGTTACCATTTGGGGCAAATATGCAGGAAGAAATGAAAACTCTGCCAGGATTTGAGACTGAAATGTATGTTTAAAACTTAGCTCGTGACTTCCTGGTGCCATTGTGAGGTTTTTTCCAATGTTTCACCCTGGAGGCATCGTGTTGTGAGTTCAGCAGGCAAGATGTTGCCATGACATATACATCATCAGATCAAAGGCATTGCATGGAGTGCCAGGGACGGATATGATTCTTTGGACTAATTTTATTATTGTAACTCCACTGACTTCAGGGCATTACACCAATGATGAATTTGGCTCATCATACACCAAATGAAGCTTAACATCTTTTGTTCCATGCCTTCCTTTCTATCCACCTCCTCTGCTACCACCTGCTATTACTCTTTGGGTATGTTTACACCACATATTGCAAACAGCCATGAGCAAGCTCTGCCCACGCTCCAATCTGACAGAAGCCATGTGATTGCATTGGCACCAAGCCTGAGCTAATAATCCCTCCTGAGATGGATTTTTTTCAGTGAATAGCATGGGCAGGATGAGTGTACATCTACCCATACAGTATCAACATGCCCAAAGAGTAATCTATGCTGGGAATCTCTGTACAGGTCTGGAATCTTCTCCTTCTCTCTTTCTTTTCACACACAGACTTTTTCCCATGCCCTATAAAGAGATCTTGTACCTACATTCATAATCCCCACAGTCAGCAAAATGCTCCTGAGTGGTACAGAGAATTACTGTTTTCATAACAGTCATTTGTTGGTACAAAGCACTTCAGAAGCGTTCAGTCCTAGATACTGAGCTTTCTTCTCTACCAGTTTAAACAAGTTTTTCACCCAAAGAGTTGACAAAATGATCCCATCATTTAAATCATACCATGTCTCCCTCCCCCTTTCTACTGTTCCACTACTTTCCTTTTTCTTCTGCATCAACATCACTATGGCTTGTTGATGGTGCCATTCCTGCATATGGCTCATCACCCTTCTTTGCAGTAATACCTATTATATTTCCTAGGTTCTTACTTGGCAGCTTCATCTTTTGCTTTCAAAGACCTGACAGAGCATTCTCCTGGGGTCTCGCTGCTCCACCATATCCTTGACCTGCACCAGGGTGAAGACAAACCTGGAAATATCACTGTGACTGCAATGGTAAATAACCTGGGCCTCCACCGCTGGAAGGGAACAGTGAGATACAGATCCAAGGCCTTGTGGTATCTGTGAGGAAGTATCACATACTTTGCATCTCTTGAAATTTATTTTCTCTGATGTAGGGAAAAGCTGTTGTTTTCATATCATATTTTCAAACAATTTAAAGCTACCTAAACGCAGTGTTTTTTACTTTACTTTTGTTATCGGTTTAAATGAGTAACCGTACACCAAGATAAGCTAAGTAGTTATCCATTCCATGATGTTTTTCTACACAATCTTCAGTCACACACTCCTGTACTCAGATACTTTGCGTTGCTCAGCAGGTACAAAGAAGCAGAATCAGGGCATGCTCATAGTTTCAGTACATTCAGTTATAAAGTCAGGCTGAGCATTTACATTCCTATTTCTTTGCATATGCATAATGAGGAAGGAGGCCCATTGCTTGGTAATATGAAACTCCCTCCTTCACCCCAAATGTAAGGTAGAACCAGGAACAGTCTCAGACCAAGAGGTACTAATTTTAACATCAATTATTTGCATACGCACACAGTATTTTTGCGTTAATGGAAGCTGAAAGAAAGCGATCACTGTTTTTCCAGGAGCTTTACTAATAGCTTTGCAAAAATTTAGCCCATAAATAAAAGATCCCCAATTAAACAGAAGCAGTGAAGGAATGTAGCTTAGGAAAGAAGAGACAAGAGTATGGAAGCACATCAAGAAGATAGAAATAAGATAAACACTTTACCTTCCTCAAAACCAGCAATGAAAATACTCTGAAAATTAACTTTTTGTGTGTGCATCCTCACAGACACATTTACTGTCCTTGTCAACACCTTCCAGAACACTAAAAGGTTTTAAGTTCAGAAGATGCAGTATCACTTGATCTTTCTTCAAATCTGAGACTGCTAATGAAAGACCTTGTAAAAGTTATGTGGAGTTTGTATTGGCAAAGGATTATAGAGATACCTTTCCAGAGCTTAGCAGTAGCTCATGAATTGTCCATTGATGCAGAGCAAGGGAGCCAGGGAATCCAAATATCACTCTACAACTTTTTTTTTTTTTCCATGGGCTGCTGTTTCAAGTGAGCAGCTTTACTTCACAGTGATAAAGGAAAATTATTTAAAAGCCACTTGATCTGTGTTGTCTCCATTCAAAAAGAATCTAACCTGATTTATTGTTCCTCAAATGGCTGAAACACTACTTTGCTTAATGTCATTAAAACCCTGATATCGGCACCCAGCCCTAATAAAAGTATCAGGAACATGGTAGTAACCTACTCATAGAGGGAAAGTGAAGCTGTCATTTTTTCAATATAATTAAACCTGGTTTCAAAAATCCAAAGGTCTGTAATATGAATTACACTAATTACTTCTTGTGGTTTAAACATTGATTTCAATGTTAAATTTAATGGACTTAATGGATGTTGCTTTTCCCATCAGACTGGTGGCCGATGTTTGTCTTGTTTCTTGACCACTTATAGATTTCTGTTGACCCTTTAAACATATTACAATTGGCAGCCTACTCATTCTTCGTGCATGAGAGTACTACTATTACTTTCCATGGATAATCCCAGCTTCCATGTAACGTGTCTCTTGGAGTTATTTTTGGCAGCCAAAAGCATACATAGTCCAGGAAATAGAAAAAGACATCATTGGACTAAATTTTCAGAAATGTGCAGGCAATTAATTTTGCCTGGGCAGTATGTGAAATCCAAACAAACATTAGGAAATAGCAAAGCGTGCAAAAATTCACAGGCCAATAGTGCTGCTGTTTGCTGCACACCAGTCTCTTTCCTGCATTTGTTCATTGCTGAGCAGGGTCGAAACACAGGAGCAAGGATGCTGAGCCTAGTTCTGAACTCCAGCTGGTGTAAATCAGAAGCTGTTGGAATTACATCCATGGAAAACACTTTGGAGACTGGAATCAGGTTCCCTCTTGAACTTTCTGCTTATCTGGAACACACCAAAAGCAGTGCTTGGGTTGAACAAATAAGAAATACATTATAAATAATAAACTGTGGCCTTACTGTTAATGACAGAACCTCCCGGATTTTGAGGAGAGTCAGATAAGATACATTTCATGTGTGCTTTATGGGAGAAAAGGACCATCTCTGTATTTGGGCTCACACCCAAAAGGCACTCTCTGAGGGTAATGGTTGATAATGCTTTGATTCTCTCCAGGAGTTAAAATTAGTTGATGATGTGTCCAGGCTAGACAATGTGACTTGTTCCACTGTTAAGAACACAGACAAAGCCCAGGTTCTTCAAATCACAGAGTGTGCCTCCATATGATTTTATAAAGCACTACTTCGGAGGGAAGATCTAGTCACGAGGGTCCAGGTCAAAACAGTGAGGAGTGCTCATTGCTTCATATTCTGGGAAACAAGGCCATTTACAAATAAGTACCTAAATAAAGAACTTATGAGAGGACTTTTTAAAGTACCTCATGTTGAAAATCTTGTTCTCCTAATATATCACAGTTGCTGAAGGCATCCTAGGCTAAGGTTAAAACAGCAGCAGAATGCCTGTTTTCCCACCAGACTGTTCTTACGTTTGTTGTCCACAAACAAGAGAACATTGCTAACAAAAAGGAATCAATTCCTTGAGATATTTGTACCATTTCTTTTTCTGCAGCAGAAACTCTAGATGTTAGATAAAAGGTAGTTGGTAAGAATGGAAAAGAAGCCTACAAATATTTATTAATTCAGTCTATCAGGAAACCTATAACTGCAGCGAAGTCAAGTAGAAGAATTTGCTATGACCACAGAATTGCCAGTTGTGGCTCAGGACAACAGAATTATTACACATTTATATATGGCAGGCTTGTTACAGTGGTGTTGCCAAGGGGGAATTATCATCCAGCAAAATGGTTTTCCTCTTTCTCTGTGTTTGTGGCGTGTTCCCGAGCAAAGTTGTGCTGCTGTATTTGTCACTGGCTGTGCCTGAAACTGTAACTGGTATGACTTTTAAAAGAATAACATCAGCACAGAGGAGTTCTGCCAGGACCCAAATGACTGTTTCTGTCCAGGGACTAAAACATCTGTGCATAAGTAAAATACACATATATTATCCATATGTGAATTGAAAGATTTAACAGAGTCAAAACACACAGCTCTGGGAAAATCTTGTTATGTTAAGGGCCAAGTAATCAGCATGTATAAACTAGCATGATTTCATTGACACCAGTGAAACTCTGCTGATTCACATCAGCTGAGGAGCCTCATCTCATAAATGTGTTTTTCTTTCTGTATGGGAATTCACTCAGCCCAGAATTAAAAAGTATATCATAATCCTCAAAGAAAAGGGAGAAGATTTTGGAAAGGTGATTTAATTCTTTCAGTTTAGGAATTCAAGCCAAATTAGAACACACTGGGGATTTCTGAATTGGATCCTACTCAATATGGAAAAATTTTCTAGAAGTTTAGGAAAGTTTAGAAAAACTTAAAAACCTTAAAAGCCTTTGGACTGAATTGCCAGTACTGGCCTCCTAGCCAGTGTCTAATGAGGCAGACAGAGCATGACCTATTATGTCTCAGATTTTGAATGAATGGAGAGTTTTGGTGGACGTGTACTGGCATGCGCAGCTCCTATGTAAACTCTGCAGTTTTATGATTGCATAAAGCCTTTTTATAGCTAGAAGATATTTAAGTTCATAATGAGTGCCTTTCCAGACTAGATAATAATGGCATTCTTGATTATTTTCTATCTTAAGATCAAGCTGCAGAGATGACAGGTTAATAAACACTTCTCCCTCCAAAGGTAACTCTGTAAGAAAAATAATTAAGCAATGGAAGAAGTTGCAGAAAATGGCTTTCTAGTCACAATTAATGGTCACAGTCCAAAGTCAAACATATCCAGCCATCAAAACTCAAATCTGTTTTGACATTAGAAGATGAAGATATGTTGGTCTCATTACTCACTCAACTTTCCTCTCCTCCTCTTCTTTCTAGCAAGTATTGACTCCAGATACCACATAACTTTTTAGAACTACTCAGATATTTTTCTAAGCAAATAAGTGCACTTCCCTAGACTTATCCTTCCTCTTCCCTGCCTCTGAGCTATGTATTTTAACATGCCCATGGACTTGCTTTTGGCCTTGTCTCTGGGAAGATGGCGGCCCCACATTGCTGCAAGGTCTCACATAGACCCTGCTCAGGGCAGCAGTGCAGATACTCATTACCGTCTCTTCATGGGTGCATCCCATTTCCATATTACTTTCTCCCCCCACTGAATATTACATTAAACTGGAGATGGGTCCCCTAGAGAGAGATGTTCCAGCATTTACATTAACCTGTCACTGAAGTAAAATACATCCTATGGTATGCTATTGGCTCTGAGAGTGCTTTGGAAGGACAGAAATTTTGCATGCTTCTAACTAAGGAGCACAATGCAGGCAGCTGAACTGGGGACCAGGAGCTCTGAAACGCTGCAGCAGGACCCCTAGCCCTGTCATTAACCCGAGAACTACTTGAGGTCAGAGCTGTGCCACTTTCTCACTTTCGCCTTACTAAAATGAAGTAAGTAATACCATGTTTTCTCATCTCCTTGGGCATGAGGGAGGACAGATTCTTTAAAATAATGATTTTAATTCACAGTACTTAAAAATAGGATCTTAACTCTATATGCTGGCATCTAAATAAAAGCAGCCTGACTTTGAGAGGTGCTAAGCATTTGCACCTCCCAGCAATGTGTACACGAGCTGTTTTAAAGATCTCCAAAGATACAGATTTTCTTTCCTGCCAATACCATTTCTCTCTCCTTCAATATAATTTTATAGGCCATCCATTTTGACATTATATCAAATTAACACTAAAAACACACCTACCAGTTTGGACAGAGTTTTTAAGAACCCACTCTTCACAAAGCACAAGGCAGGATGCCTATTTTGTGTTATAGACAAGTTCACATTTAACTTCAAACATGTGCATAAGTCACAGAGAATTCATTTTGACTTCTGTGTTGTCCTGAACAATGACATTTTCCTGAATCGGGGACAAAGAAAGTAATTGGAAAAGCAGTGACAGCAGAATGGATCATGTAATATGCAGTTTAGCAGGGGCATCTGTTTCTCTAAATGAGAGACCCCAATAGAAAAATAATAACGAAGAAGAAAATTTGTTCAGTAAGATTTGAAAAAAAACAAAAAGAAAAATTTCCCCCAGATGAATTAGCCTATGGAGTCAGACACGCTCAAGAAGAGGGATAGTACATTGCTGTGAACTTATCTGAGGTTTTATATCTCTTCCATTAGGTAATTTTCAAGTAATGTTGATTTAGCAGTTTCAATTTCATTCAGAGGAGGCTAAACAATGTTAGATGTTAAAGTCTTCCTTTCAGGTTTGCTTTACAATTCACTATTGCTCTTTCTATTCTTAAGCCTGTGCTCCAATATATAACCAGTTATATATTCCTTATTAAAAATGTACAATGTTTCAGAAAATTTAAATAGTTTTCAAAATTGTCCCCCACTGGTAATTCTGCATTTGATTGTCAAAAATGTTAATCTTTTCTCAGGCCTGAAATTATGAGCCAGCTTTATTGGTCAAAGGCCATAATAATTTGAGCTCTTATTTTATAAACTCATTTCTGCCGAGTGATATCCTGATAGGAGCAAGAATAATAAATCACAAACATGTCCCCCAAGATTGCATTGTAAATGTCAAACTAGACAGGAAATTGTAATTAAAGAAAGGAAATTGCTACAAAGAAGCACTTGATTTTAAAATGAGCTAAGCACAGAATTTTCTAAGCATTTAATTATAGACCAATTTCAACTGACTGCTTTGCTTTTGCAGTCATATTTCTTATTATAACTCTTCGACATAATAACCAAATCTCTGTGCTTACGCTGGTCAGGAGTATTACTACATAACACTGCATAAGCATGAGGATTACTAACTTTACAGGAACTATTATCATGTTTTAGTATGATGGACAGCAATATCAGAATTTTAAATCAGTGACAATCTGATTTTCACTCAGCAACTGAGTGGATATCTTTCCATAAGAACAACTGCACCTCTTGGCACCTCACTCTTAAATAAGCAGCAGGACCAGTTCTGAAACACCCGGACTGACAAACGCCTGGATAAGTGAATAATGTGGTCAGGGACAGACACTGCCATCACAAAAAATCCCTGTTATCCACGATAGCTGCTGTGGTTCCTATCAATCTAGACAGCAACTTTCAGTGCTGTAGAAAAGGGTGCTATTCACTTCCTCTCCAATGCATATAAGTCAGAAAACAAAGGATTTAGGGAAGAAAACAACACATTCTAGTAACACTAGACTAGCAAACCACTTAGACATATTGGTTGTTGTACGTTGAGCAATTCAAGACAGCCTTTTGGAGCCCTAAATTCTGCTGTTGACCCTCTGTTTTTCACTGATCTTCTAGTTCAAAAGAGTTAACAGGCCTTAAAAACCCCTCTTCCCATCTTCTCAGCCAGACCCAGGAGTTAGTCCTCATTTGCCCAACCATCTTTTTCTACTTCTCGTCAATACCACAGTGGTGTAAGTGGTAGGACTGAAGAGCACAGTTCTCTTCTTTTCTTTAGCTTACCCTAAAACTTTATTAGGAGTAAAATACACTATATACCAGCACACTATATCTTTTTTGATTTGAAAAGTCAGATATGCAGCAAAACTTTCTACAAGACTGAAGCTGGAGAAAATCTTGTTACACTGAATCCTCATTAGGACCGAGCAAAATTCACTGAATACTTGACACTGCATATTTCCAACTAGTAAGGAATAAATCAAGATGCAGATGTGATCATTTGCACCCATAAGCTTGACTGCAATAGAAATACGCTGTTGCAGGCTGCTGCAGATGGAATTGGATAAAGCCTAGTCAACTGGCAGATACTTACCAACCAAGGAATTTACTTGTTGCCTTGTGAATCAATATAATGACCTAAAATTTAACTACTCAAACATTTAGGAGAACAAGGTTAATAGAAGCATTCTGATCTTTTACTTTCCTAGGGAATAAAAACCATTAGAGTGGACGAAAACAGTGTCACAACAGAAGCAGCATTTTCTTCAAAGTGCGGGTATGTAATTGTAATGTAATGTTGTAATTATTTGGCACAGTGTCTAAAGACCTCTTAAGTAGAATGGGGTTACATTTTAAAGTATAACATGCAAAGGGACACAATCTAAGATGTGCATCTGATAAAATAGATGTCCCATAGTCCAGCATAGTTTACTTGCAGATTTCATCAGTAACCAGAGTTCAGGTGGAATGAGTGGACACAGAGAAACTGGTAATCTCAAGGGGGAAAAAACGCACCAATTTTATTGGAAAGAGGGGTAAAGAAATAAGGCCAGTCAAAAAGATGTGTCTTGGCAAGAGAACATACCAAAAAAAAAATCATTGGGAAAAAAGCAGCAAATGTTTTGAAGTTGCTTTCGTTAGGAAGAACTGTTGAATTCAAATTAAATAAAGATGCTGTGGGTCAAGTGCTATGCATCATCTTTGAGATATGTTTGTATGAAAAGGACAAAGATGGAGCATGTGTGTATAGGTAAGTGCTAAAAGAATAGGAAAAAAGTAAGAGGAACTGAGAATGAAGAGTAAGTAATTTGTGGGAATCCTATGTGGACGAGGATATAAATGGAGAAGATCAAAGGGTCCCATAAGGAGGCGGAACCTTTGAAGGAAGGATTCCTCCAAGAGGTGGAAAACCAGGCACAGAACCCAAAAGGAAGAAGGAAGCAGTGAATGTAAGGAAAGAAAAAAGAGAACAGGTCATATTCTTTGACAAGGTCTGTAGCAAAAAGGCTGTTATTCGCCACTGTGCCAGCCAGCAGGGCACATGGCTGGGTCAGCATGAATGACAGATTTGTGACTGAACAAAAACACTATGTGCTGGAGTTGATACACTGCTTGTTTGCTGAATCTGAGTTTTGGTATAACACATCGCACAACAACAAATCGATACGGATGACATAAGACCTACTTTTTGAGTCAGGGTGAATAAATATGTATCTATTCTTATTGAGCATGATGTGAAGTAACAGTGACTGCAGAAGAGCTGAGGAAAAGGAGGATGGAGATGATGCTGTGACTGAATAAACAGCATAGAAAATAATCATGTCTAATAAAACATGCTCTTACCAGTGCACCTGGAGAATTCTCCTGCTTTACACAGAATTTTCCTCATTATTTCCTATTTCTGTTTTCCTTCATGGTTATGGCTTTGCCACAGAAGTGGCATTACTAACACTTAGCTTAAATCCTCTCAAGTAAGTTTCAAACGCAGAAGAGAGTGGCAATTTTTGCAAAACCATAAATTAAGCTTCTCAGAATGACTGAATTACCTTGTAGAGCATTTTATTACCAGAAGAGAGAGGCTGCTCTGGCCAAGCTGCAGCCTGTGTCCAACAAGATTCTTTGGGGATGGTGCCAGCATTAGGGTCTGGGTTTTGATGAGATTAGGGCCAACGCTTGGATGTTGCTTCAGATAAGGTTTCCTTCAGCTAAACCTGGCATGTTTGTCACTTTATCTAATTGTTATTACTTTCTTTTTTGTACGTTTTTGATTTCCTCTCTACTTGCATTTATTTTTTATTTCTTCTTGTGGTAAATTCAACCTAAGCCTGCTTTTATAATTTTTTTCAGAAAGATCATTACCTGTGCTTAATTCAAGCAATACCATGAATAAAACCATTTCCCTGCTTACTAGCAGTGATAGCATGGCTTAAAACAGGTGTGATCAGTGCTGGAGGTAGCAGGCAGGTGAGTTTCGGCTGATGCTCAGAGGTGATGGCACAGGGGATTACACAGTGCCCAAAAAGGGGCTCTGCAAAGGGCAGGAGCTGCTGCCTACCTACCCTCTCCTCTTGTACTCCGTCCGCAGCACTGGCTGGCCCACGCAGACGTGTGGCACCTTGTCTCTTTGGAAAGCAATATTTCCTGATTACTGGTGAGCTTCTAGTGGCACGGACAAATTTATTTTGGGAAAAAGAAATACAGTCTGGCATCCCACTCTTGAAAGGCTACTCACCTCACGCAAGGTTTCCATAACAGTAAGGTCAGGGAAGTAACACATCTCTTTGACAGGAAGATAGCACAATACATTTTCTGGCTCTATTACACCGTCTCCATGCAATCTGGACACGGCATTTCATGACTCGTTTGCCTCAGTTTCTCATTTGTAAAAATGAAGATAGAAATCCTTCTCATCTGTTTGGGCCTAAGCTCCTGGGTATAGGCATGGTCTCAAATGAGGTTTTACAGCACACAGCCTAGCTATGTCTTACTGAGGGCCTTGTTCCCTTTTAATACAAACCTGGAACTTGTGTTACTGAAATGCTGTTTTCATTTGTCATAGTATTCATCAAGTTGTGAGAAATATCAGGTGAGACTATTAGTTACAAAATTTGCAAGCAGCATCTTAATAATAAAATATATCACAAGGGGGAGATGTTTAAAATGTTGTCTCTTAAGCACTTCAGGAGGAACTCTGTTTCCGCTGCCCCCATGTAGTGCTCTCGCTCCCCCTGATTGCCAGTGTACTGGAATATGCTGGGATCACCACACAAACACATATTTATATTTCAGCTTAATAAAACGGCTTTTTTTATAACCTGCAGTCTTACATACTTGCCATCAGGTATGTGTGCTCACAGGGGAAGGATCCTGAATTACTTGGCAGATACCGCTAACACAGCACAGGGAGTCATTAGTAGCAGCAGATTGTTGTGAATGTGCAGAACCAAGTCAGAGACACAGTAACATATCAAATGTATATGTACACACACACACACACACACACAGAATGAGTGCATTTAAAAAGCCAATGCAACAGTAAAGCTTCTTCCAAGGCACAGGAAAGGGAATTGCTTTGTTTATTGCCATCAGTGCCCCTGTGATTCACAACCCGTATCACTGGAGCAGATCAAAGGCCACAGTTTTAATTCCTCAGGAAAGTCCCACATCAGAACAAACAGTCAAAATTTCAGGCGAAGCAAAAGTTCCAACAAATGAAAATACCTAATTATATCAAAGTAACTTTTTGGGATATAGTCCCAGTGCTTCCTTTCAACCAAACCCTTTATATCCCATGAAGGCACTTCAACCTTATCAAAATGAAACATAATGATCATTTTTCGAACATCTTGATCAAAATCAGCTTGTTCCCACAAATTTTTTGAGGCTGCTAAATCTCTATTTTCCATCATGAAGGCTGTAGTGCTCTGTCACTTGTCAACTGCTGTGCCACACAAATATTTTAAAACAAAAAACATTTTCTCTTTCCTGCACTCCTTTTCTTCCCTAATCAGTAAGAGAAATAATCAAATTGGTGAGCAAGGCCTGGCCTTGTGCAATAGCTCCATTATGTCCATACCAGGGGTAAAAGAAATGAGGGTAAAATTTTGTGTTAAAGCACCAGTTCAAACTGTAGAGAGATTAGACCTGGGATACACACTTGGGATAGACAGATCCCTAGATTTTGTAGGCTAAAAGCTGAAATCATGCTGAATGAAATGCTGTCCTATGAGAGGCTTGTAGAATTTATCTAGGATCCCCCGAGAAGCTAGTGAAGCTGGTGGAGAACTAGCAGGCTCATTAATGCCAACTATGTTACTCAATAGCCCTTACTGGTGCACTTTTCTAGCAGTTTTTTCCAGGAAGTGGCTTTAATTAAAGTTAAAAGTCACATCACCGTGGACAGAGAGGCATGGGCGTTATTATCATCTGGGCTGATCACTGGTGGGAGAGGTGACTTGTGTGTCTGTTTGCTTAGGGGGGGATAGTTTTAGTTTTTCTGCTGTCCTATCTGAATGTGAAATGGCAAGAGATCCAGAGCATCCCAAGTCTATATGGGAAATTAACAGTCAGCATTAGGGTACAGGGAAGATAGCCCAGGTCTTGTGAGTTCCTTTTTACAAAGCTACTGAGCTCAACTAGACATGAAAAAAAATCTTGGAGATGATGCTGCCTACATATGCCATAAACAGATGTAGAGTTGGATTTTGTCCACATAGCATGAACATTTAAAACTCAGTAGAGGCAGGATATGCAAACAAAGAGGGAAACTTTGTGTATTCACTCATACATTGACTTATAAAACTCAAGCTGATGGGTCATAAAAATATTTGAGGATGTTTACATGAAAATTTCACTTTGCTCACAGCAGTAGCTGTTTCAGCAGCATATTCTCCCAATAGACTGTGTATATTAAAGCAACCTTTTTTCACTATAAGTTGCAGAATGATATTGCCCAATTCTACAAGATGTAGGCCGGTTACACAGTGTGTCATATGAGAAGGCTTCACAATTGTTTCTCACTGATGCTTTGTGCAAAAAGTAAAGAATAACTTGGTACAGTCTCTTGCCATGGAAGTAAATAGGATGGCTGAGCCAAAGCTTCCCGCCTACATGTCTATGCCCCTGTGACAACCGAGCAGAAGATGAAGGGTCCTTGCTACTGCCACAGCCCTGCTTTCCTGCTGGTTCCCATCTTAATGGAAACCCAGTGCTACTCAACACAGCTGCCCCCCGCTTCATCTAAAAAAGTCAATATTAGAAGGCAGCCACGCCATGGTCAGCCTCTTTGGCCAGACCTGCCAAGGCACAATGCTGTGTGCTGCAGAAATTCTTGAGCTAGCCTGCAAGGACTGCCCTGCAGTAGGTGACAATGTATGGTCAGGACACCAGGCACCTCTGCACAGCCCTGGACCGCGCTGTGCGAATGCCATGACACTTACGGACAAGTGACACCAGCGCTCCTCAAGCACACGCAGGGAAGCCCGCTTCTGACTTACACAGTGGGAGGTGGTGCCCCACACTGAACTTCCCATGGGCACTGCTGTGCCACTACATGGTGCAGAAGCATGCACCTTTGTGGCAGGTGTAAGTTCTGTATCGCATTTCTTTGCATCAGGACAAGGCTTTGGATCCACATGAAGAAATCATAGCAAGAGTGAGGCCAGCCTGGTGTGCTGGTGATGTGCCTGGCTTTGGGGTGGCAGACAGAAGCAAAGGGGGCCCCAAAATTCAAACAGAGCCAGTGGCAACCCCAGGACTCACTGTAAAGGTACTTCAGTTTCTCAAAGAGGACAAATGTTATGCAGCGGAGCATGAATCAAAATGACCATTTTGAGAAAAATATCAAATTCCCATTTTTCATTCATTCCAAACAAGAGTGAAGAGTCAGAAATGTGAATTTTCCATAGGACAGGAATTTTTAGAAAATTCCCCTTTGGAGAACCCCATGGGGAGTGTGTCACACATGACACGTACACAGGAGCACGTGGGGATCACGGCAGAGCGCGGGTGGCAGCCCAGCCCTCGCAGGGGCTAGGAAACCAAGGCAGCTCACGGCCCACCAGCCAGGCAGCGGGAGGTCGTGGGGAGCCTGGTAGGCCCAAGGATACGTGCAGCTCCACAATCCCGACACTGGGAAGGCAAAGTGCCAGCTGCTCAGGTAGCCTGAAGGGGTCAACAAGCCTCCAGGCAGCCTTGTCAGGGATCCCAGGGCAGCTTGCCAGGGCCTGCCCCTGAGGTCAGGCCTGGGTGAAGTGGGGTGGGCATGTTTCCAAACCAGGGCTTTGGTTCCCCAGAACCAGCCTTTTGTAAACCAAAACCTTCTCCACTGGCAAGCTGCAAGGCAGAGCCTTTCTTTGAGACCCCAGGCCCACAAACGCCCTGCTGTAATCATAATTTTCTGGCCATTCTGCATCATCTTCTGACCTTTCTCTCATGCTTCAAAGGGGAGCTTTTCAGAGGGGCTTGATGAGGGCACAGAGGTGTACTGCACCAGTCATGGTGCAGAGGCAGTACCTCTACCCATCCGCTGCCAGGGCTCCCAGCAGCACATGGCTGCTCCTCCCCTGCGTGTGCCCCATCCTGGGCAACCTCAGTGTGGGTCTCTCTCATACTGCATTCAATGGTCTAGGTTTCATACACTGGCCCTCATCATGCAGCAGTACTTTCTGTCACTTTAGCAAACTCCAGTAAAAGCAAAACATTTGCCAAAATGAACCTCTGATTTACATATAAAAATCTAAAATGAAACCTTTGCCGTGTCAGTGCCAGCAGCATCCATATCACTAGACACAATCCAGACAATTCCTACAATTAATGAACCAGGAAAATTACAGGTAAAAGAAAAACGGCTGTGTGAAAAAGACCTTGAAAGGCATGAAACAGACAATGAGTTTTTTCTACTTTTTATTTCTCTTTCCCTCCCTTCCCTCACTACAATTTTATGCATAATTGTTTGGTCAGTTTGTTCTTCCCTGAAACTTTTACTGAAATGGATTAGGTAAACCATGCTCTGAAACAGATTGAAAATGGAAAATATGTAAATATATAGCATATAACTTATAAAATTGTATATATATGTGTGTGGGTGGGTGCTGGAATAAAAAAGCTACTGTTACTTGCTGGTAGAACAACATATCAACAACTGTTAGAGCTGACTTGAAGGTTAAATATTAGGAAGGAATCCAATTTCTCTTGTCTATTCAGCTCAGCGGTGTGTTAGATTGCGGTTGGAGTGTGCTTATGGAGTGTGGGATATGAAGTAGGCTAATCAATCCCTGCTGCTTCATTCTCAGGTTCTTCTTATATCAGGTCCCTGCCCTCAGGCAGCTTTCAGCTTTCCAAAAGCCAATTCCATACAAATAAAAATTGCGACCTGCAGCTAGAGGGTGAAGCTGAGTTTCCCCCTTGTGATTAATCTCTTCTTGGGTGGCTTTCAGAAAAAAAAAAAAAGAAAAAAAAGGAAAGGAAAAAAAAAAGAAAGAGAAAAACCATGCATGCTGCAGCCCTGTGAAAGAGTTTTCCTATTGAATGAGCCCAGTGCTCTGGAGCCAGCTTATCAAATGAAAGAATTCATTTTTTTTAACAGTGCCTCGTGTTGACATTGAGAAAATGAGCTATCAAACACTATGATTAAACTTCAGCTGCCATAATTGTCGTCCGAACAACTGCATGGTGGAACTGAAAAGCATTTTTTTAACCAGCTCTATATGGTTCACCAGTAATACTCAGTTTAAAAGGTTGTTGCTGCTAGCAAGAGAAACAAGGCTTGAAATTAACTTTTTCCAATCCATAGACAAAATTAAACATAGGTATTTGAGTCACACAAACAACAGGTAAATCAGTTGTGCTTTAAATTTCATTTTAGTCATTTTATCTGCCAAGAGGTAGCTCCAGGGTATTAAAATATCTCAGCATTTCCTTGTTTCACTGCATTTGACTGGATGGATCCTGCCTTTTATTTTGAGAGAGAGACAGAGACACACAGACAGACAGACAAAAAGAAGTGCAAGGAAGGATGGCTTAAATACTCAATTTGGTGCAAGTGGGGTAGAGGGAGGGGAGTCTAGAGATTTATGGAGTATTTTCCCTGCAACTAAAATTAAAGATTTGATATGAGCAGGGGACAATCTAAAACACAATTGCCACACTGCATGCAATTATTGCTTGGTCTCCTTTCTGGCCTGGACTCGTGCATTCATTCAGTTGAAGCTTACGGGGTACTATTTTATATTAATATGTATTTTATATTAATTCTTGGCAACCTTTTTATATACATCCTCAAGAGACTGTGGCTTATCAAGGAGGCTGGAGAAGTCCTTCAGGGAGGGTGGTTAGAGGCATGATATCTCACAAAGGTGACACCCCCAGTGACAGCAGCCCTCTGGCCAAATGTAATACTTTGGGAAATGAGCTGTTGCACAATTAAATCTCTGCTTAAGATTGTTAAAAAGAATTCAAACACGACAGGACAGACAACAGTGCAGTGAACATGAAGGAAATAATGATGGGGAATAACTGAGGGCCAGGTCAGGAGAATATAAACAGTTTAAATTGGAATATTTCCTCGCCACCTTCCTGAGCTTGCCTGGAATGAGCCTCTGCCCTCCTTCCTGACAGAAGGCTGCAAAGGCGGGGGTGCAGGGTGTGCTGCAGCCAGGTCACAGGGCTGTAGATCAGGATGTGGATGAGGCTGTGCACATTTGCCTTGGCTGAGGATCTGGCCTTTGCTTGGAAGAAAGGGTTTTCCCCAGCCAGTTCTCAAACCCCTGTAGCCAGCACTGCCCACCACTAGGTGTCTACCCCTAGCCCCGATGGTCCACGGCACTGCACTGCCCCATCAAAACATCTCCCTTCAGAAGTTTGCATTTCTTTTCTCAGCCCTTCCTTGAAATTAACGTCGCATTATTTTTTGAACCTAAATGCTTTTTTTTTTCCTGTTTCCACCCTACTCTACCTACTCAAGCAGGTGTTTTTGCAAAGTCAATTACATAACCTGATCATCGTTCTGTTTCCTGAACATATGGGAATAAAATTTTGAAATAACAAAAACATTTTCATCGTTTTTAGGGTCTCTCACACTCTGAGCTTTACTTTACCCCTTTCCAAGAGTAAAGCTGATAATGTCTAGGGCTTGTTCAGGATACTCAGGGGATGAGGCTATTGCTTGCAAACAGATTTCATGATTTGAGCCAAGCAGCTGGAGAAGCAGTGAGGTGCAAGATGACAGGCATGGGTAAGAGTTAGGAGCTGAGCTGGAGAGATAGGGACAGCTTCCAGAAAAATAAGTTTAGCAACAGATTGGATGCTGTTGATGAAAAATAACTCAGGTCTGCAAATCTAGGGAATGGTATCTACTCAATAAAAAAACAAAATTTGCACATGTAAAACTAAGAAAACTCCGAAGTCACTCAGATTTGTTACTTCCATCACACCCTCAACAGCTTACTTAGCCATCTAGTTCTAGGATTGTTCCCACCTGCTGGTCTGCACACACTAAGTTATTATTGTAGGTTTGCTTATGCATGCTGAGCTGCATTCCCGTGTTTGCTATTTGTAGGGTCACTCAGACGTGCTGGCTGGATCATGACTATTTTCAAGCATCCTGAGCTGCTGGAAATTATTCATTTATCAGAAGCAACAGCAAAGATACTTGTGTGAGAAACAAAGACATGAAAAAGTTACTCTAAGCCAGATTTTGGGCCAAGCTGCAGAGGTGCTGGGCAACATATTATTCATTCATCATAAGCTTTGCAATATAAGGATGGCAAAGTTATAATCAATTAAGAAAACAGAGTCTGACATTGCAATACTCTTAGCTTAAGGAAACCAAATAAAATATCACAGCTTGTTCAAAAAGCTTATTTTGAAATCTCAGTATAAATAAGAGGTATAAGCACACATTCTTTCAGCTAGCTTTTGGGTGAAATGATACATTTGCTGCTGTGCAGAAAGCTAAATTAGCTTTTAAAATGAGTCTTTCATAAAAGGCCTTGGAATTCTCTCTTATTCCTCGTCTCCTACATTTGAAATGTTTTGATTTAAAGAGTCCAGTCTATTGTTCGTGTAATAAACTTAATATTTACGAAGAGATGAGCCTAATATGGTCACCTTTATAAAAAGACACAATTTTTATCTTATTCTCAGGAAATCTTATTGAACACCATTGCAAATGAATTCTAGGCAGTATTGGAGATGTGGGAAAACACCAAGACCAAGGCAATTGCAGGTTGTTTTGGCTTTAGGTTGTTCTTTGGCTAGAAAGAAAATGTGAAGTTTGAAGCTAGCTGGTGAGGAGAAAGGGAACCCCTGACCTCTCTGCATTTGGAAACTGTTCCTGAGGACATCAGCCTGCCAGGCTTTTCTCTGGGTGACAGAAGTGCTGGGCTTTAACTTGCATGCATTGTGCTAAAGCAGCAATAAAACTGTGACAAACTGACAAAAGCAGGTCAATTCACAGCTCAGGCTGACACCACTTTTTCAGCTCATATTGGTCGATTACCAGTCAAATTTCAGGTACAGGAGAGACAGTGAAAGAAAAAGGCAGCGCTGAGACACATCAAAAGACGGATATGGCAATCATGGCTTACTTAGGGACCCAGGCAGTACCACCTCTTCTGCTCTGCTTTTAGGCAGCCCTCACCACTGCAGGTATGCGCATGACAGCTTGTGGGAGAATCCTCTGGAGACAACCACAATCCAGGCATCTTACTGACCTCCCAAACCAGATGTAAGCATGAGCCGGCAGAGGAGACCCCAGGCAGATCATGCGTGACTGGGAATCCCAGGGCCAGGTTTCAGAGACGACTGGCCTGCGGAGGGCCCTGTGCTCGCAGCCTTCCCATGCACTGCTTAGAATAAGGGCTATTAACATATTCCCATGGATGTCAGTGCCTGAGGATCTCTCGCATGTGGGGTTTCTTTTCTTTTCCATCCTTTCCCACAACTCCAAAGACAGGCAACCATTCACACAACACAGTATCTCTGCTTTTAAGTTGGCATGTTCATCCATTGATGTTTCTTTTTTCACTGTGTTCAAACTTTGGTTAAATTAATACTTTACAGTAAAAAACAGAGCTAATCATGTTGTTGCTGCATGAGAATAGCTGTGACTGACAACCTTTCTAAAAACACAACCCCATGACTCAGTGCACACAACGCAATTTGTGGTGGGCAAAATGAAAGCTGCCTGGAAAATAACTTCAAAGTAGAAGAGGAAGAATAACATGCAGGATAAGAGTATAGCAGACAAAAAATTTGCTAAACCCCCAAATACCATCTACTTTTCTGTTTCAGATTGTTCAGAGAAAAGAATGATGCTGCATCCTCACATTCAGATTTAACTACATGCCTATCTGTATTTTTACCTTTTTATGCAAATTTGTTTGCCCCACTTTTGCCATGCTGCCTACAGAGAAATTACTTGTATTCATAAAATATTTTTTCTCCTTTTGCATTATCAGAGTCAACTGCCTGTTATGGCCTTATGAACTCCTCTTTCTCAAAACTGTAGGAATGAGGACTGGGCTTTGGTGTTCAAGACCAGCCTTGGACTTCTGAGTCCAGCCTGGGTATTGCAGGCTTAACATCATATAATCCCTTTCATAAATTTACTTTCTGATTGGGAAACATCTCATACACTATGACTGCTGCTGCTAAAAAGTAATAACAACTAAATCCAAGGAGTCCTTTGCCTTTTGAAGGGAAAAATATCACAAAAGTTAAACAACTCCCCTCAATTAAACACTGACTAAAACACAGTAGCTTCCTTCAGACAAGCCCAAGGCAAAGTCCAGAAAAGTAGCTTGCTTCATCCAAGGCATGAGGAATGTTACTCCTTCCCTGACTCATGTCATCAACGCAGTCATCAAACCTCTTTCTTTCACAATGAACAGGAGTCCAGGAATGGTTGTGGGATATAAACCTTTATATTGTTTAACCCAATTTCTATACTAGATATCTGCACTGGGAGCAATAATGGTAAAAGAAAGGTTTAACCTGTTGCCCACCAAGCTTTCAGTGGTGCTTATGCTGATGTTTCTATCACAATACCAAGTAAAATTCATCTCACAATTACAAAGAAAAGAGATAATCAGCACTTAGGTTATCTTCTATACCTTTTAGGAAAGCTGAAGCAGGTAAAGTCATGGTCCTAGCAGGAGAGTCAAATGTATCTGGGAAGTACCTGAAAAAAAATAGATGGAAAGTTCTCAGGAAGGCAGTTCAGGCAGCAAGCATGTTGCCATCAGGGACTTCTGGAGCTCCAGGGGCTGGACAGGGAGTAAGTAACCAACAGAAGCATCCTTCAAGAGAAAGTACCGTGATGGAGACATCGAGAGCCGGACATACAACTGATTCCGTGAAATTTACTCTCTGAGTTCTGCGGATGAATTGTGATTACAAATCGTCCTTTCAATCTTACTCAGCAGCTACAAATGTAAGGCAAGTCAGTTTTTATCTCATAGCTGAACAGACAGCTGAAACAGAAAAAGGTACTAAAGACATAGGTCCAAGTGCTCTGATGGTGCATGTAATTGTAGCTATACTGCTTTTAACAGAATTCCACCTATTTACATGAGCTGTTGTGTGTAGCTGTGCTTGCCCAAGTGGTTTTCCATGGTCAGGAGCCTATTAGGCATTTATAATAACTGCAGTTGGTACATAGCCAACTCTGAATGCTGCCTGACACTTCCCAGCAATTCCAGTTGCTCTTAGTTTTGCCAGATATTACTAATTCAGGCTGGAACTGATATCCTGGATATGTACCACTTTGTTGAAATTGTCACCAAAACCAGGTGCCCCTTCCAAGGATGAAATTAGAGAAAAATACACTGCTTTGCCTTTGTTCAATACATATATATATATTTTTTTTTTCAGTATATGTTTGTTTGGTTACTACCACCTAATTGCAGTGTTACACTCTTTTTACTACAGAAACTTTGCAATTTAGCAGAAAAAGAAAAGGAGGGGATGTCCCACTGTTCAGACTGTGGGTCTTGCTGCCCACTGAAGAGGATCATGTATTGATCTGCTCCTTATCAATTCTCCTCACACTGGAAGGAGTCTGTGTCTTATCTTTCCAGTCAGGCTGGGTTCCATCTCATTTGATCACTGAAGGAAAAGCTAAACATGGCCAAGGGGTGGGACAAGAACATCTCCTGGTTCAGGCTTGTTGATGACTGTGCAGTAAGGCACATCTCAACAGGAACAGGGTGTCAGGTTATGGACCAATTATTCATCACCAATGATTCACTTAGCTGTGTTAATCAACAGAAATTACAATATATCTGTAAAAATATCCTTACACAACTTGTTATTGCTTATATTATTATGCAGGAGCATTCCTCCAGATTTGCAAAAATGTTCTACAGTTCCTATATGACTTCATCTTCAAGAGGAGAGGGTAAAAATAGACAGTCTGCTAAACCAGATTTTATTATAAATTATTATTCTATAGAGTAATTGGAGAGATTATTAGAGATGATGATTGTTTTGTGATTCTATCTAGAGAAATTACACTCAAGGCCTGTCAGCCTGTTTGACAGGACTGCATTTATTTCCTTTTTTGGGAACCACCCAGAATAGTGGCTGTTTCAAGTCCAGGGGAAGGCAGGCAGACATGTGCCTGCCCCACTAGCCACAAAAACAGTCTGACCGCCTTTTTATTTTGGACCAGATTGTCAATGGTGTAACTTGACATAGCTCTACTGATGCAAAGTTTCAAGCAGATTTGAAAAAGTCCCAGTTCCTGTCCCTTCATTCCAGTGGGGCTGTGCTTGTATCCGCTGAAGATGTGGCAATTTGCTTTTAAACATGCATGAAGCATTATTTCCTGGAAATAGTTCCCTTTGACTTTGGGCCTTTCCAAAAAAATGTATCTAAAACCCTCAAAAGGTAAAAGAAAACAGAAGGATTGAAGAAAAGTGACTTGATTCAGTGATATTAGAGATAGACATAGTGATAAAAAAAAACCTTCAAAAAGGCTTGAGTGGAATTTAAGATAAATACATTAATTAAGATATAGTTAACGGAGTAATCTAAAATTTCCTGGAGACTTAACGAGTTTGGAGCCACTAAAGCTGTACTAAGCACAGGAGACATAATTAGAATCAGAACTGACACATAGCTCAAAATCATTTCAATTATCTCTTTCACTTACATTAGCCAGAAAAACAGTAAACAGTCAATGGGATATAAGAAGCACAGTCAGGCAACATCAATGGGCAACAGACAAAGGCTAGGTCATACAGTATACTGAGAAGAGAGCTTGACCTTTGGAATTGAAATATAGGCATTTTAAGCTCCAGTGGAATGTATCAGAATGGCCTTTTTCAACTTAAATGCATAAAAGGTCAAGGGGAGGTCACATTTGGCTTTGGGTTCATCAGCACAGAGCATATCCCAGCCCTTTCTTTATTCATTCTCATTAAAAAAAGGGTTTTCAAACCTCATAGCATGGCATAAATATTCATTCTCCAGGGCCAGATTTTCAGTTGGTGTAAACCAGGATAACTGCACTGAAATAAGGAACCTCTGCCAATTTATATACCATCTCAGAATCTGGCCATCCTGTTCACATTCTTCTAAGATACAGAAATGGCAATTTTGAAACTTTTCCTGGAGCAATGCTTCCAACAATAATGATGCATGTTGAAATTTGAGACTTTGACATTTAAATTGTCTGGGGTTTTCTTTGAAAAGCATGGCAGGAGGTATCTTCCAGAAGAGCCAAGGAGAGAGTAAATACTGCAACAATCTAGTTTACTGCTTCCCTATGTGTTCACCCTTCAATAGCAGTTTTACGTCTTTTTCAATATTCCCACAATTCTTTTTAGATGGGAAAGAACTTTTCTGTTCCCTTATAAATTGCTTTGAAAATGGAGAAAGACAAAAAATAAAAGGGCCACTCACAAATGGCATTGCCGCATTAACACAGCAAGGAGAGACCCAATAGCCTGCAATAGGACTCTGCATCCATAACAGGGCACCATTTTGCCTCTCATACCTAACCAATTAATTACACAGAAACTAGATGAATACAGGGTGATCATCCAAAGTCAAATGAGTGGCCATCTTAATGAAACAAGTACCCACAGTTACTTAATCTGAGTATCAGTTAGTCTGCTTTCTGACGGAAAGGATGAAATCAAGTCTGACGCCGTTCAGTGACTATTTCCAAAGGATCACAAATTGTGTGCCTTACTTACCACCTGAACCCAAGTATTTCACATCCTACTTTCTTAGTGCACTAAGGTAATTTCTAAGATATTGGTAAAGAAAAAGTGCCTCTCTTTTTTAGGATAGAGAATCCATTTGAAGAAATAAAATAATATCAAAACTCTGCTGCCCAGGATAACTATTTTTATCCTAAAATGGATAATAAATAGGAGTTTTTCTTCCTTTTTATTTTCTTTCTGAAGAGTTTCAGATGACACTATTCAACAATTTTCAGAGACTCTTGGCAAAAACACAGCTCACCCCAGGTGGCATTGGTTTTCATGTGGCATTTCTTAGTTTTTATCCAATTTCACTTCTGTCCCGCAGCATGCAGGACAATCAACACAAAACAGTCAATATTTCTCCATATTTAGAGTCAATTCCAAGGAAGAGAATCTCATTTTATTTTTTATTTTATTTGTCTGTAATATGCTTATCCTTAAATGAACATTTTAGACACAGATTCCAAATTATGCATTCATTGGAAAGATTAACTCTGATTAACAAATTCATGCTAAACAACTGTGTTTAATTGGATTTTTGTAAGTAGCTAAATGTGAATGCTTCTCAGTTCTTCTACATGGAAAACAAAACAAAAAGTAATTTTAAAATATTTAATGAGGAACAAACTCTGTGCTGCTGACCTATCTTCACTGGTGATGTACCCTTCTTCCCTCCATTCCTCTGCATGCAAAGTTCCCCTAATCTAGTCCTAATAATGGTTAAAGTTATCTGTCTAATCAAACTAATTAGCACTGGTGAATGGAGACATAATCATAATAGAAAGCAAATGCCAGTTTTACAAAATGAAAACGCCATATGTGCAGTAATTAGTGAACCACAGGCACTTTTTATAAATCATATTTATTAGTTCGTAAACAAATCAAGTCCTAAATGAAATGAAAGTTACCATTAACAAACACCAATGAATAAACAGATACAATGACTAGCCCTGCTGTGTGCATTGTTCAAGGAGTTGTATAAGAGTACCCCCCTCTTCTGAAAGTTCCCTTAGAGTTGTTCAAGGCTTTTCACAGAGTACTTCTGTGTCATCTTCTTTAAGTCACAGCATGGATGTATTAGCTGATCTATAGAAGCTGCAGTTAGATCACATGGGCTGTTCCTGTCTGGAGACCAGATGGTCATAAATTAGGATATTCAGGTTACATCCATGATGAAAAATGTAGTACTAATAAGTACTCTAATAGTGTTCTACAGCAGACCAGGTTTCACCAGAAATTTAACGTGGATTTTGTCACCTCCCATAAATGATGATATAGTATGAAATATATTTAATGACAATCCACCCCACCCCAAAATTTGCCAAAATGCATGAACCTTTGCTTGGCTTTAAGACCCAAATCTTCTTCCTTTTACTGATGGTGGTCAGGACATTCCTTAAAGGTGATTATAAGAAAAGACAAAAAAGTATTTGTAATGAGAACATTTTTACAGGTTATAAATTCTCCTAAAAACTCAGCTTAGAGGTATTTCAATTACACATTGATCATTTCTTTCTCACTAAGAAGCTCAGTATCTGGCTGATAAAACCTAGCCAGCAGAGGCACACTTTTAGCTGGCTTTAGACTGAACATACAAAGGGCTATTTTACACCTCAGACACACAGCTTAAATATATAGTATTGGAGAGACACACAGCCCAAATATATAGTATAGGAGGCTCAGACTGAAAAAATCTGACTTAATACTCCCAGGAAGACTTAGTTAAAATTAAGAAGGTTTGTAATAAATAGCACATATCACTACATATCTGATCACAATTTTCACGGCTTTCCTCTCCCACCAGAAATATTGGCAGCAGAAAAATGATGAATAGAGATATTTTTTGAGGTATAAAAACTACTTCACTCCCAAACAGTTAAAATAGTCTATAGGCTGAGACCTCTTCTTTACATTAAGTGCTATTGGATTTAATATATCCTGGCTATTTCTTCCAAGCTTTGGGAAGAGACCAGCTTTCCTTTCCACAGTTTTGCTTAAAACACTGCAGGGCTTGGTCTTTTGGGTTCTTGAGCCCTTTTGCTCTTGAAGAAATGAAGCCTTTGACTTCTGCAGCTTCTGCAGACCAGATCAGATAATGAATTTTCCTGTCTGCAGATATTCAGATTTGAGTCTTACCTTAGTCGCATGCTTTCCAAGCTGATGGTATAATCTGGTGAAGCTGTGTTTAGGAACAGGCTGCGCACATTTGTACTTCGAGGTCATGGCACGATATGTGCTCAGATCCCCTCCTTCCGAGGTGAGAACACAGCATGAACTTGGGAAGCAGAAGTACAAACTAACTTTTCTGTAAGTGGCAAGTCGTACTATTCCCTTTGGTGCTCATTTTGAAAACATTAATTAGAGTGGGTATTTAATGTGACTCTCCTGTAGTATGTACATGAATAGCTCAAACTAATCTCACCCCGCCCCAGCAATTCCAATGTACGTTGTAACAATGTCTGAAACATTAACAGTGAATTAATTATAATTGTGCAGTGGCGCCTGGCCACTTTGCTTTCTGTCTAGTTTATCTTTATTTTAGACTAAAGAAAACAATAATGAAAGAACAAACACGCAATAAAATCTGTGCAAGAGGTAGAAAGCAGAGTATCCCCATTTTGGTTCCCCTCTCAGCTATACCCCCATCTGGGTGGGAAGCATGCTTTTTACATTTAAAAGTGCAACACAGAGAAAACAGACCCAAAGCTGCAAGCATGCTGTGCATTTAAATTTGATCCCATTTTTGTTTGTTTATTTTCCTGTACTACTTTGGATTGGACAGGAAGCTTAAGCATTGCAATACAGAAACAAAGGCCATTTTCACTGTATATTTGGCCTGGCCAAGACTAAGCGGCAATACCAATATTGTGAAAAAGCCTGAGCAGGCAGGTTTTTTTCCCAAAATAGCTGAAATGAATCCGCACAATCATCTGAATACTTGTGGATTTTCCAAAATGGAGCATTACCAACCATACATGGTCCAAAATAACCACTCAAGATTCCACAAAAAACATGAAATTGCTTTTAAAATTATTATATTTAAAAATAACAATAACACAACAGTTTTCTTCCTTTCTTTTCTGTCTTCTGAGCTCCTTGGCCACTTTTATTTATTTGCATGTTCAAGCAAAGGCTTTCATGAAATCTCTTGTTTCCAAGACCTGGAGTTGTAGGACCCTTTCCAAACCTCCATCATAGGCCTTGGGATAAAATCACAAAAGGTTGACCACTGCAAAGTGCACCGACACCTCCCAGCTAGGATCGACTCCTGCTGTGGGCAGAAATGCCATGTCAGAGAGCCCAAAGGGCTTCACACATCTTAGCAATCTGGGGTGGGGTTTTTACACTCACTGATACCAGCAGGAGCTAAGGTTAATCCTAGCTGCGTTCGAAGAACACACTTCAAAAAATCTTGTTCTCCTTTACATAGGTGTGTTGAAGCTGTTTGTCATGGAGTAGAGAGGTAAAAGGAGGAAGAGAGAGGAAGACCTATGATATGCCAGAGAAAAGGAGGTGTGGGGAACCTTTGTAGGGAAAGCAGAAACAAAGGATGTTACTCATACAAATACTTGGGGGTTCCAGCTGGCCAAGCCCCTCCACGGCACTCAAATGCTGTCAGCTTTCTGTTTTACTGTTTCTGGAGAGTAGTTTTAGCCTCATCTGCATGCAGAAAGCATAAGGCAACCTGAACTCCCTCTGGAAGTGCAATTTCAGAAAAAACAACGGGACACCCGCTCGGTACTGCGATGCTTCAAGGGGACCAGTCCTGTTCCTGCTGAAGATCAAGGGGGATTTGTTAGTGACTAATGTGAGCTGGAACAGGGGAGATACCTGACTCTGCAAGAGCCTGATGAGTGACTACGAGAGGCAGTGAAAAGACCCCTGTCAATTTAAATACCCATTAACTGTTTAACTAACTAAATGGGTTTTATGGCTGCTTCGCATTAAAGCTGGTAGATATCAGCGATCTGACCCCAGCATTGTAAACAGCAAGACAGAGCTTTAATTTGCTTATTCTTTGAAGACTGGCCTTTTAGCATTCTAATAAAGCAGGATTCTAATCTACACAGGATGAACTACAGTATGTTTTAAATAATTATACTGCATGGTTAAACAGTCATTACTGTAGGAGGACAAAGACCAAAAAGATTAGTTCATACTAAATATTTCTCTTAAGTGATGTTGTTTTCCCCTCTTAATTTGGTTTCCTTACAACAAACTTTGCCTTCACAATTATTCCCTTGATTACTATAAGAGTGCCAATGTAATTTAGTATTTGGGGCTGGTACACAGAGAATGGCAAAAACCTGACTCAAGCAAGTTTTGCTGCAGATTGGAGATTCTGCTTACTGCACAGAAAGCAGTTTTCTATATGAAAACTATTACAGTATATGGAGAGTAATTAAAAGCATCAATTAAGAATGTGAAGTACAAATAATTTTATATTAGCCAGAAAACTTATTCTGACATACTAAAATGGGTGCTTAAAAGAAACTGAGATGTGGGCTGCCACTTATTCAGAGCTCTAAAATACTGCCAAGTGGTGTCTAAATGTATCATTTGATGCAGTATTTATAGGGAAATAATTTATTCTTACAATTTAAATTAGCATGATACACTGTCACTGTGTTCATCTGTATGAAGATACCCAGAAATGCCACTGCTATGCTGACAGTTAAACTTAATTCTGCAAACAAACTTGTCTTTTTGTGTGTGTGAAAAAGACACAGCCTGACATACTCTACAGTCTAGCTTTCCTGTGCCAGGAAAAAGGGCAACAGCATTATCAGTTGCCCCCATGCTTTGTCACATTTTCCTGAAATCATTCATTTTTACTGTGAAATAGTAATCATTTAACTGATATTTAATCTTAAAATTAATCTGTGAGAATTATGAATATATTTAATGGCTCTATGGCAGGAATTTCCTGTTTTACATATGGTTGTGTAGCTTCTTCCTATGGAGAGTCGTTGCAGAAAGTTGAACTCCTTGGTTCAGCAGAGTTACATTCCAAGAACAGCAGAGACACTTAGCACTGGTCTTTGGCAGAATGCAACAAAGCAGACGGTTACCCGCCATCCCACACGCAATTGCTCAAAAAGGTTATGAATGTGATTTTTACAGAAAACAAGAGTTAGAGCAAACTTCAGTCAAACTAACCTTGCTATTGCTTGGGAATTTGCTGATATTAGTCCCTAAAATCTGACGCAGCATGTCAAGATGTTATTTACTTACCATATTGCTGTCACTGACACACAATCCTGGGGAGGAGGATACACAAAAGAAAATTCTGTATCACTTCATGCCAAAATGGGAATAATCTCTCTTAGCATGTGTGCACACACATGCATGCAGCATTAAGAGACAGAAAGCTGCTGTTGGAAAAAGCAGGACACCAGTTGCCTTCTGGCACTCACTCTTTGCTGAGGTTCTGCTCAACAAAATGAGTACTCTTCTGCTTGTCTAACTTTTAATTTAACTTCATGAAGACAAAGAATTCTTTATGGAAATTTAGCAGAGCAAATTTTTTTTTTTTGTAACAAAACCTTCCTCTGTACCAAAAGACAAAATGGCAGTAGCCTGACATAAGCACCAAAAGGGAAAGGTTATGGTACAAAAAATGGGTGCACTCAAGGATTGGTCCTGCAGTCCTGCAGTGTATGGCATCACATCCATGGAATAGTTTAAGGATTTATTATCAACACATGCATAAAAGGGACAATGGAACTTTCCCTAAAATTGTTAATGGTTGATGTTTCTCAGGGTAAGCTTTTTGGGGCCTTATGATTTAAGAAATTACTCAAGGAGGAAATATATATGAAGCATTTCCTCATATTGATGTGGGAAAACAAATGTTGAGGACTGTGTACCTCACCTATGGATGCTTAATACCATAGAAGGAAGGAAAAAGAAGAAGTAACATTTTTGCTTTTTAAGATAAATGCACAGTTTTTCAAGAACAAGAAGATGACACATAGCCTTGTGGTCTGATCTAGTAAGTGTATGATGACATCTTGTCCCAAGAAGAGCTTGGGGACAGACTGAGCTTCAAAAGACAGATTATTCTTCAGACCCTTTCAGGGAGACATCAACACACACATCCCCTCGCTATGTGTTATGCTCTGCCCTTCATCCACAGTCAACTCAGAAGTTCAGGCCAAGTCAGGGGCTCTTGCCTGGGAGTGGAACTTCTCAGATGCTGGATAAAACACAATAAGCAGGAGCAAGCAGCTGGTATGTACTCATTAGTGACGTTGCAACCAAGTAGGGGCATGAAAAGCGGAATTAGGGATAAGAGTGGCCTGAGAAAAGGACTGTCTTCTTCAGCAGCTCCAGGAGAACTAAGGAGTACAGCTGACTCAGAATATTATATTTTGGACACCAAGAGATTTTGGGTCTTCACCAAACAAAAGAAATATTCCATTGCATCCAGCCAGACCAACAATTTCAGGTGAGTTACAGCAAACACATCCTGAAAAGCCAGTTGGATAGTTTCAATTCAAATATACTGTAACATGCTTCTTTATAGCTCACTTTCCCTTGGCGCCTACCTGTGCAGGTAGGCACCTACCTACTCCTCATTTTTGACTACATGATCATGCTCACCTTGCAAAGCCTTATTCTCACTTGCTGAGTTTAACTCTTTACAGCTCCTGCTGTAGCTGTGTTGCTGTGTCACTAGAGGTTGTAGGAAGAAAATGGAACTATAAAAGGCACGGTTTATCCCTTTGTCAGCTCACCAAGGGAACAATCCAAATTGCGAACCCAAGTCCTAACCTACCCTTACTCAAAGCATGGTAGCAGCAGACAATGTCCCCGTCTACTTCCCTTGCAAATCACAGTCAATTGTATTAAATACATTTTAGAAACACATATGCTGGATCACCTGAAGAACAGCAGTCTCAGCTCACTTGTATTTTTAAGCAAGACACAATGGTAAATGTTCCATCCGGAAGAGTAATGTGTTAACCCACTATGCCACCTAATCATCTCATTTTGATTGTACAAAAATAATTTAGGGACGTAGCAGTTTGAAACTGTCTTTTCTGGTGCCTAAGTGCTTCATTTTAATAGATATTAGCTGTTAAAGATACTCATTTTAACAATGACATTTACAGCTTTAACCAGTCTATCATAGAGCACAAGTGCATCACTTAGCAGGATAGTACTGTTTAAAAAATAATTTACCTGCTTTAATGCATATTGGAGTGTATTAGTTGATGTTGAATTAGGTCATTTTAACCCTTCAGCCTTTTTCAGGAGTATGAATACATTTCAGACCCTATTAGTTCAACATTGAACTAAAAGATTCTTCCACACAATCATATAATTCACTTATGTCTCCCCTTCCATTTAAATTCCTTTCCATTAATTTGTTTCAACTAATTAAGCCTCACAACATCACAGCAAAGAGTTTAAGAGCTACCATTCCCCAGTTTGGGATTGCAAGCCTAATCCATTTGAGAAGGATGGAATAACTCCCACTATTTTGAAGCAGGCCAAAGAACTAGGCTTTTTCATATCACAGAAAAGACTCCCATCAATTTACAAGGGAACTGGGTTGAGGCACAGGTGACTGAACCAAAGCCATGCACCTCTGCATGGCATTGTAAACCTTCTGAGAGATCCCAGATGCACAGATTCCTGCATATCTGTAACCACAGCCCTACCGTTCTTTTGAAACAAAATCATGAGACAGCAGATAATGAAGAAAATGTCAACGGGTTATATAAACATGCACTGGAAATCTAAGAAGCTGATTCCTCCTTTGTTGCTAAAGGCAGAAGAACTGCCATGCTAGATCAAACAGCAAATCCAATTAACACAGTATCTCCTCTCTCATAGTGGCCAGGTCTTAGGAATGAATATAAGAATTATGTTACACCATCTCAGCCTCTCAAAACCAAAAATTTAAACACCTTCCTGAGCCAGACCTTGTATCCAGACCAAATACTTTTAAACAAACCTGCAGCCTTTTCTGGTCTATCTTGATTACTGCTCAAAATGGAGGGTTAGGAAATGAAATGACGATACAGCTCTGAGGTCACCTGTTGGCTCTATAGCATCCATAGAGACTGACAGTTTCTCCAGGAGCAACTGGTGGAAGGTATTGAGCTTCCATGCGAGGCTGTGCCTCTCCATTTCCCACTGAATTCTTGCAGGTGGAGGAGCTGCTACCCTCCCCAGCGACAGAAGTCCAGCCCAGTGGGAGACTCCAAGGAAGCTTGTGGGAGCTGGAAGGTTGTCCTCACCCAAAAGTGAGGACCCAGACACTGAAGTAGGTTCCTGTTGAGCTGCTGACTGGAGATATCTCACATGACTTCAAAGCAGTGGAACTCAGTGCTGTTTGCAGACACTGTTGGGCAGCCATTTGCCAATAATATGCCCATATGGCCTGTCTGAAATAAGGAAGAGGCAACATGCAGGGCCGCACATGCTCCACTGACCTCTACTTGCATCCCTGTGAGATGGGCAATGAAAACTACAGAGAGGTCCTGAAATGTGGGCATGCCACCAATTTATGCAGCGGAATAAATGTTTTCTCTTCTGTTTTCTATTCTTTGCTTAACAATTCTTAAAGTAATAATTCTTAATAATTCTTAAAAATTTTCCTTGGTTTCCCAGCTGCTGCTGAGCAATAGGTAACTACTTTTAGAAAGCTACGCACTGTGACTCCACAATATTTCTTCTGAGTTGTAAAAACTCATTTGCCTTTGCTTAATCTTAGCCAGTTTGATGTGTAGGTATTGTCAGGGCACTTATTTTCCGGTGGGCATTACTTTGACCATATTGCTACTGAATTTCTCTGCCATTTTAGTTATCCAGTAATGGGAATGCCACAGTCATTAGGTAATGGGAAATCCTTCCACAGCTTCTTGCAGGCTAATTCATATTTGCCTGTCTTGAATAATGGTTACCAACTATGCTATATGATGATGTTCTCTAGATTTGAATGGCCATGGCATTCAGATTTCAATGCATTGCTTAGGACTCGGGAGAAAGACAGCTCTCTGGATGGGGGGTATTCTTTGTAGATGTAAATTTTGATAAAGGTGTCTGCATTTTTTTAACATCTCATGTCATGTCTGAACTACCTCATGAGGAACGCAGCATAAACGGAGATTTAAATACAGGTGTCTGAAAACTATTAGATTAATAGTTAAAACCAGTCTTCTATCAGTCTATCTAGCACATTGAGTTTCTTCAGAGGTTATCACACTTTTGCAGGAGAGCAACAGAAAGTAAGCAGGACCACAGATCACACCAGATATATTATTGCTTAGTAACTAGAGGTTAATAAAGCCATTTTCCAGATACAGAATTAAAAAAAAAGATTAAAAAGTCATCTTCTTATCCTGAAAATGATGTAACACTGTGTGCAAAATTCAAGGTTTGACACGAGGGTACAACAACACATGAAAAAATAATTTGTCAGGCCTAGTTCAGGAAAGAGTTTCTTGTTATAGTAGTACATGCTTCATTTTATCACTTGCTAAAGCATCTCTCCTTTTCTGAATAGCAATAGAGTTAAGCGTCCGATGTAGTCTCCTGAATAAGAAGTTCTAATGACAATTAAGTTCAATTCATTGGGTCTAAGGCTATTTACCTGAAACAAGACACCAATACATTTGCATACAATAAATGACAGCTTGAGCATCTGCAGAGTAAAATGTTGGCCTACTGATAGAATGTAATTAAGACAAAAAGAACTTGAGGATATTTTTTCCTTTAGCAGACCATGCAAAACTAAACAGGAAATGGGCTCAGATTTCCACCAGAAAGCTAAGTATAGCACCAGCTAATATACCCATTAGTATTCACAGGGTTTTAGCAAGCTTAGCGCTCTCTGTACAAGGTGCTGGGCAGCCATGAGTGGAGCTGGATAAAAGAGGTAGTGTCCTCCTACAGAGTACTAAAAAGTTGCTCATAGGAGACACCATTCCCTTTGTGAAATGGAATAGATCACACAAATGGGTCACATAGAACAACAGCAAAAAGGAAAACAATAATTTTAAAAGCTAAAAAATGAAATTTTGTGGGGCTTTTTTGGTGACTACCTGACTTCTCAGCACCTGTATACTAAAACTCAGATCCTTTCTCAGCGTTATTACAATAAAAATCACTTAGGTCCTACCAGAAGTACCACACTTAGTTACTAGGTCAGCTTTTCTAGAACTGATATGGAATAGATTTCTGAATTCACAAGAGAAACTTTTACCATCAGTTTGGAGGAACTGTTCCTAAAATTCATGTCACCTCACTGTTCATTTAGGGAGAAAAATACAATTTTCCAAATGATGAAGCTTATGAACTACTCAGGAAGAACTAATTTCTTAACTTGTATTTATAGATATACTTTGCAATAAGTATATGTAAGGAACTATGTACAAAAGAACATGCAAACAAATGGAAAATTAAAACATTCTATGCAATGTGCTGTTATAGAATTCTGTGCATTTGTGTGTGCTTACAAATATGTTATGTATGACGTTCTGAGGAACAGATATAAAAATTGTTAGATAAATGAAACCAGGTTACAATTAAAACAACTCTGTACTATCAAAAATAGCATGTGCTACATAAATGCCTAGAAGATCACTCCAGGTGTATTAAACTATTGACAAACTGCCCGAAGTGCCCGCTTTTGGGTTAAAAACTTTGTATAGGCTTGTTTTAGATACAAGGTGTGATGGTGGGTTTGTTGTCCTGAGGAGCTGATACCAGGCCATATATATTGTGAATTTCCCTGTACTTCATCAGGGCAAGATGTGAAAAACAAAGCTCATACTAAGACTGACATCTCATAGGGTTTCTGAAGCATTTATGTTCAGACTACACAGTTTCCACCCATGTATGAAAGGGAATGTCCAGGGTGCACAGTTAACAAACATAACTCTCCCAACAGCCTGCAACATGTCACAAAACAGAAGATTGAAGGTGAACATGAAACTGTTCAACTTCTACTTTTGTTTCCCATCTGGCTTTATGCAAGAGAAAGAAAAACAAAGGAGCTGACAACTGACCACAAGGGATGTCTGTAGGTCTCAACTAATGGAGCAGCACGGTTTCAGGGACAGGCCATTTCACCCACCTAGCCAGAAGACTTGGGATCTTAACCTTACAAATAGTGATTTGGGGTCAATCACTATGCTGTGTTTCTTCTTGTCCCTTGTCTACTTAGCAACAAGACACATTAGCACAATGAGACCTCAAACTCCTGATTTTTTGGCGAACAGTATGAACAAAAGTAATCTGTGTGATTCACCCCCCAAAATCAACTAATGACTTAGTCAGTGACATCACTTCCTTTCAGACACTTCTTGCATGGGAAGTGACAGCTGCTTGAGATACTTAACTATATGAATATATCTCACTCTTGCTAGGACCACTTTCTACCAAAACCACGCCAAGCTCTTTTCTTTTTACAGTTCTCTGGAAGTGAGACCAGGACTGACTTCCACCATAGTCCTTCAGCTGGTGACCTTTTTGGTGCTGGGATCTTGTAACAGACTTTCTGTGAGCAGAAGCCAGTATCAGCCAGGTATGTATGAATCTGTGGCTCAGATTTTCAAATTCCTTGACATTAGCATCCACAGTGCTGTTGATTTTTGTCCCTCCAGTTATGACACTGAGGTTGCTAACGCAGTCATTCCTGTAGAACTCATATCCGATTAGCTGAAAGAACAGATGTGCTGCTTCTGAAATTTGCACTACCCATTTCCACCTGTGAGAACAATACCATCAGCTCACCAATTACTCATAGAGATTTGAGTTTGAACTCCAGACCCAAATCTTTTTACAAGCAGTACGTTTAACAAATCAGTAGTGCACTCTGCAAAAATGCAACTAAACTGCAGTTGGAGAAAACATCTGTCTCTTGTGTGCACTATTGTGATGCTTTATGTCAGTTTGCATCACTCAAGCTTGCAGTTTAACTCTGTTTCAGGGGGTTTTTTACATGCATCAAAAGGTTTGTCATTTTTCTGTGATTTAGGTAAAGGTAGGTTAGGTAATAAAATTCTGTGGGCTGGCAAGCACTGAAGCAAACCTCAGCTTTTAGCTTTATGTTCCCAAATGCCTACATTTCCAGTGGGTAGTGTGTCATATGTCTAAAGAAAATGAATGCTAATGAAATAGAAAGTGGTGAAAAGCTGCTATAATGGTAGAAAGTTGCTCAGCTAATAGAACAGGTTCTGATAGAGGCAATTGGTAGAGCTTTCCCAGAGCTCTAAAAAATAATGATTTAAATATTTATATGAGCAGAGAGTGGAGAACTGGGGTGGAAAGGGGGGATCCATTGGCAAGTCCACTGTACAAGGGATCTTCTGGAGGCTGCCTAATGCGCGCTCTCACGGCCTTGTGGGTTCCAGGGGAAAACTCTTCCTCTATTCCGTAGCTCAGAAACCAGCCTGCTGCTAAGACACACTTCTGTATTACTTTAGGGACAGAGTAATGGATTTTGAACTATGTCTCTTCAATGGAAATTCTTCTTTCCCCCCAGCTGGAAGGCAAAAGTATTATGTCTGCTTCAGCCCGGAACTGTCATCACATAGGAACTGACCCCAGACTTTTCAGAAAATTCATAGATTCCGTCAGCTTTTTTATTAAAATGTCACATTCTTCCACTCTTAAACATTTCACGAAATGCAAGAGCCACAGGGGGCAAAATGTTGGCCTCAGCAAAGCCAAGACAGGATTAAAACCCTAGAGCCCGTTCAAATCAACAGAACTGTTTCCATTTCACTAAAGGGATGGCAATGGGGAGGGGAAATTGCAGCTATTTTGCCAATGTTTTTCAAAAGAATTTTTTTTAATTGAAAACTTGAAAATCTGACTCATTTTCATAACTGACATACATACAAGCATATGGTTAAGAGACAGTCAACTTTCCAATCAAACCTCTAGATCTCCAGAGGTCTGCCACCTTCAGCCAGTAGTTTTTGGAGGATGATGTTTCATTAACAGATCAAATCCAGACTTGAACTTGAATCCAGCTGGCACATATGAGGCCTTCAAGCTGACAAGCTGTTCCTTGGAGCGTTAGCAATTCTTTCCTTTCCTGCCCTAGCTTTAAAGCCAAACATTGGCAGTATGATGGACTATTTCATCATGGTATTTCACAATGAGGTTATAACACTGCGTTTTCTGAATGGGAGCACATGGAGCTCCAGGAAATTCTACATCAAAGCTCAGCCTTGAGCAGTTATTGATAAGCATCTTCCCGAATGAGTCAGGCCCTCCTGTCCTCTGAGAGCAGGGAGCTCAGGTAAACTGCCCTATCCACCCCTATCTTTCTATGGGGCCTCGCTGAGTCACCCTCCCTTCCCCTGTGAACACCAGCTCAGACTCTTTTCTCGACTCCTTGTCCAGTTTAATTCTGAACAACCACTGCAATCTGGTGCCAAAGTTCACATGCAGATACTGCCCCAGGCTGCTAATAGCTGTAAACGTCCTCTCTTCTCACACCCTTCTCAAGCACTCATTTATGACTAAGTAAATCTTATGTTCAGGAGAGAGATGTCTTACTCATTGCTTGTGTAGCTCCCCACCACTACCTTCAGTGAGGAATACAACAGACTAAAGAGAAAAGAAAAGAAAAAAAAATCTATTTTTCCCACACCTTTGGTTTACAACCACAAAAATCCTTGCTTTTAGGTACAACATGTTATATAAAGAAGCAGGCAGTGATGGCCTGTCCTTAAACTGCAGTACTCTGTATGCATCAATTACAAAGGAGGGCTTATTCTAACAGAAAGTGACCCCTTGAATGTTTGTATCTTTTTTGCTTTAAAGTGGTAGCATGGCACTTCCTGTACACTGATAACTAAAATGATGGACTAAAGCTGAGACTCAGTTTCTGGTGATAATTGTCTAGTGCCAACTGCCTTCTAGGTCAGCATCTGCCTTCACACTCAAAAACCAATTCACAGAAATACTGGATTGCTTACTGGTAGTGAAGAAGCTTTTCATGAACTTTGAAAGACAGAGCTTCAGGGTTTCAGTCCAGGTCCAAAATTTATGATGTTTTCTGTGCATCACAGTGCAAGGGTGTGTAAGCCAGTCTTAATGGAAAAGCTTTGGTGGCATTCTAGTTAGCTTTGATTTAAAGCTTAATTTAGGTCCTGAAAAGGGTTAGTGCATCTTTACAGCCATCTTGTAATTCTCCAAGGGTCCTGCCATGAAGTTAGCCAAGTCCACATTTCAACACGGCAGGGTCACTTTCAGATCAAAGAGGTACTCAGACAACCACCAAAATCCACTGAGAAAAGGCTTATGCTTTGTCCAAAAATCTACCAAAATGGAGGCAGGCAATTCACGTTACTCTTCAAGTGCATTCAAAGGAGATGTAATGAAAATAACATGTCATATATGCATACATATATATAGTCACTCATGATGTTAAATGAAAACTGAAATTCTAGGTTGAAAGTGGATCTAACTAAATATTTAAAACTGAATATTAGAGCTGAGAGAATAATTGGCATCAAATAATTCACCCAATGAATTTAGCTTCTTTTTCGGCTTGTGGAGTGTCTGCATACAGATTGCCATCTCCTTAGATTTGATCATTACTTTAAATGAGTCTCAATTTTATAGTGTAATTCTTTCCCTGTATAGGTTGATGGTGAGGACTCTCTAGTGCTTTCCTGACACTTTGTATCTGAAGTTTGCTCTGTGAATATTAGCTGCGAGCAGCTGCACACATAACACAGTATTGCTCTGACCCACAGTTTGATGTACACGTCCTATTTGAAAATTTGAGCGTGCCAGCTCAGTACTTAGTTTTTACAAGCACTTGTGTGAGTGAAAGCTGACTGCTAAAGTATCAGGAAAAAGCAAATAATAAGCAGAAAGCATTGTAGAAAGATGCTCACTTTTAAATATTAGCAAATCCTCAACAATAACACAAAGGGCTGAAGAAGGCTTTTCACCTCTCCTTAGTATAAGCACCTCCAACAAGAGCTCTTAATTAGTTCAAAGTAGAGGATACAGTGTTACTGGAATCAATACAAAACCCCAAGTATTTCTGTGGCTGGAATGGAGTAAGCCCACATACCAGTACAGGCTGGGGACCAACAGGATAGAAAGCAGCTTTGCAGAAAAAGCAACTGGGGGCCTGCTGGGCAACATGCTGAACATATATGAGCGGTGTCCCTTGCAGCCAAGGCAGCCAGTTGCACACAGGGCTGCATTTGCAGCCAGGGCAGCCAGCCGCACACTGGGCTGCCTTTGCGGGGGGGTAGCCAGGAGGACAAGGGAGGTGATGACTCCCCCCTCATTCAGCACAGATAAGACTGTATCTGGAGTGTGGTGCCCAGTTCTGGGTTCCCCCACACAGAAAATAAAGACACTGACATACTGGAGCAAGTAAAGCAGACGCCACTAATATGACTAGAGAGCTGGAATAACGTAACGTGATGAGCAGCTGAAGCAATTTGGTTTGTTCAGCCCAAAGAAGAGAAGGTGAAAGAGAGATGTTACTGCTGTCTACTGCAACTTAATAAGATGGTACAAAGAAATGGAGTCAGACTTTTCTTGGAGGTGCACAGTGATGGGACAAGAGACTATGGCCACAAGTTACAACTTGGGAAAATCTGATTGGATGTTAGGAAAAGCTTTTTCACTGTAAGGGTGGAAAATACAGAGGCAGGTTGTACCGAGAGGCTGGGGAGTGTCCATCCTTGGAGACAGTGAAAACCAAATGGACACGGCTCTGAGCAACCTGCTTTCACCAGACATGCTCAGAGTAGGAGGTAGAACTGCATGACCTTTGGAGGTCACTTCCAACCTATGCATTTCTGTGAGTCCCTGATACTTTAATAAATATTTTTCCAGTGCTTGGAGAAAGTCCAAAATATTTTTATGCACCCTATATGTATTTCTGTAAGAATGTAAAGATTTTTATAGTAATTTCTGACTATGCAGAGATTTTGATTGTTAAAATCCACACCACCAGAGATAGATTAGTGGCAAAATGAAGGACACAAAGCCAAAGGTGCCAAATTCCTTAAGGGTCGGGTTCTCTGTGAATATATCTCAGCCTAGCATGACCAACTTATGGCCGCCCTGATTTACACCAGCAGAGAGTTCTGCATTGAATCTTAAGACTGCATAAATGAATGTGTTTCACAGTTAACATAACCTCATGTATAGTACAGCTATTTTTAAGATAGCCAAAAAGTGCTGTCTTTCTCAGTGTTGTACCATAGCAGGAACCTATGTGCACCTCCTGTGATCTCTGGCTTGCAATATTATTGTGTCTGACACAGGATTATTAGGTACTGAAATAAACTTCAGCTTTTAATGACTAAATGTCATGCAAGAGGATGCTGGACTTGAAAGCTGGCAGAAAAGCCCTAGGCTGTTTCAGAATTCAGATTCAAATTATTCAGTTATCTGTACTCCTCTTAGATATCTATAAATATCTACGCTCCATGGGGTGCTCATGCAATTTCTGATGGTTTACCAGACTGAAGCCACCTCCTCAACTGTGGGTTAGAGTTGTAACTCCTTGATATCGATGAAAAGGCAAGGGACTTAGTTATGAAGGTCATTTTTCAACTGAACAGTTAACTGGAGGGCACCACAGAATGAGTTTAGCTCTCTTTTGTCTCATAAATTTTGCAATCAAAGAATATAAACATGAACAAAGCCGTTAAGGAGACCTCTTCTTGCCGAACGCTCTGGAAAAAAATTTAACTAACTTAATAAGGTAAAAAATTAGAACATTTTCATTAACACAAAATGTTCTTTTTAATTAGGGTTTTGCAAGCTAAGTCTCCTAATGAATGAAGGAATGGAACTTCAAAATGATTTGAATTGCTTATTTTTTTTCCTCTCGCTGAGAAGAACAAATGTAACTTTTTGCAAAATAAATTCAGTTGATAATTGGAGACTTTCTAATTAACTATTTCATGGATTGAGTTTTCATAGGCCTATAAAAATGAATTGCTATGAGATGGCTGCTCTCCTAACTAATCCTCAAGAGCTCCAAGTGCTCTATGAACACAGCCAGAGCAAACCATGCTGAGACACATGCAGTGGGCAGAGGCATAGGCAATTTACTCCTGCACAAAGTGGGTACAAAACAGGTCCAGGGGATAATTGTCCCCTTTTTAAAGAAGCAGTTACAGGGAACAGATGCTAATGATTACAGGGACACATTTATTGGAGGGACCTGTAACTGTAGCACTCTACTAGCACCACTACATGTGCTGTGGCAGGAGGTACCTGACGTTGCACTGGTGTGGCTGCTTTGACAGACTGTATAAGGTGCTAAGGAGAGGAAAGACAGCTTTTATAGGGATGTGAAGGAAGGCTCCCTTGTGACAAGGTATAGCAGCCACAGAGGCAACAAACACTGACTGTGCCACACGATAAAGCCCTGCCTGATATCACACAACCAGTACTAGCATGACAAACCATCAGCAAACGTGAAGCAAATGAAGCCAAATGAACACTTCGCATCTGGACACAGCTGGTGGGACCTGGCCACAACAGGGGAGGTGTGGAGGGTGTCATCAGAGTTGGTGCCTGCCTCTCGACACACACAGCAACTGCAAAAAATCTGTGCACTGGGGCCAAGCTGAATTGATCAGTCCACAGGTGTTGGACAGCACTGCATGAGCCCATTGTGTAGACACCAGAGACGTGTTCAGCTCCACCGACTACAAGGACTATAACAAAAATTATATATATATATAAAACATATAACATATATATAAAAAACACATATATATGTTATAATATAAACAAAATAAATTAAGTTATATATAACAAAAAGTTATATATAAGGTTATATATTTTACAAGTTAAAAGACAAAAATAGTCTAAAGTTGGCAGACTCAGCAGATCCCTGTGCAACAGGGATGAGATGCTGCTTTTGACCTAAAGCTCTGGCTCCCTTGTTGCAGCAGCTTCAGGAACCTTTTATAAGGACTAATATGACCACACTACTACATGCTATGACAGAACAGGCTATAAAACCAAATGCCAGATGACACTATTAACCAGAGAAAGGCACTTGATCTACAGAGGTTAGAAGCCTGAGAAGATGGCTAAGGCAGACAGAACACTGTGATATACAAGACAGGTCAAAACAAGGTTGTGGGAATAGGCTTGGATATTTGCAGAAATAGTAAAATCTGTTTTTCCTAAAAGAAAACATTAGGAAACAGTAAGAGAATGAGGCACAGTTAATTATAAATGTAATACACGGGTAGCTGCTTGCTACTGCTCACTGCTCATAGACTTTAGCCCAACTCTATGCTCTCAGGCTTCTAACTCTTACTGTGTTTTTAATATTCATTAAAATCTCAATGGTAGTCCTCTAGCTCAAGATATGGAGAAACTTGGACTGTGGGTTTGGAAGACTAAGGTAATATCTCCATTAATGCCCATCAAAACACAAACAAGGTCTGTTTAACCTTTTTGTACTTCTGTGAGAAATGATCAGGTTTGTTTGCAGTAAGTGTGGAAGCACTCACACTCCCATGTTCAGCAAAGGGGTACAAGTGATAAGAAGGCATTGACCCTTTACTAAATGAGTCCTAGGCACAATATATGATGGAGAGAAAAAACCAGAAAGTGTCCTAATAAACAGAATACTGGAAAGCAAGTGTATAGTAATGGCAAACGTTATGATAAAACAGAGATTTTGGTCAGATGTCTTAATCTATTTACACAGCGGGAGGTTTTCAACAAATTGCATTGCAAGATTAGAAATGAATTAGCATGTTCTGAAAACAGACATTGAAGTCCAGGAACACAGAGCAAACACACACATCATTTGTACCACATACCCAGCACTAAAAGCAGAACCTAAGTGTTATTTGATGTCATGGTGGCCACACACTAATATAGAATGGAATAGAATAGAATAGTTCCAGTTGGAAGGGACCTACAATGATCATCTAGTCCAACTGCCCCTATATTACACAGTAAGATATGAAGTTGTGGGATGGGAAGGCCCACACAGGCTCTGTCTGAAACAGAAAATACAGGTGTCTTGAAATGGTGTAAAATTTATCAAATAAACACAATGCAGTAGATATTAAAGAACTTCATAAGATGTTTAACAGATTGGAATTATTTGAGGATATATCATACTTACTAATATTCAGCCAAAAATACATGAACATGCATAAGATTTCATTAGAGAATTAGAAATGGTGTTAAATCTGAACTTTCCTGGAAGATAAAGTCAGATCATATTTGGTCTTTGCAGATACCATCTATTTAAGTTAAGAGGACAATCACTTAAATAAGTGACTGAAGAAGTACAAGATTCAGATCTGGAAGATGGTAATGCTGAGTGCAGTCCCAGAAAAACAATCACTCCATTTTCCTGCAGACTAGAAGAGTGGGCAGATCCTAATGCTAGACTTATGTTTAGAAGAAAATATCTGCAGGTATTTTTTCAGACAGTTTTTTTTCCTGGATGCCCACTGTTTTACAGACTAGAAGCAAATGAGACACTATCACAGATGGGGCACTGTGGATGTGATCATGGTACCCCACATAGACTTTTTTTCTATTTGTCTCATGCCATTCTCAGGCCAGGGAAGGATACACAAGACTGAGACTTAGCAGAGGTTGGCCCATTCCTTTTTGCACCACAAAGATATATATGAGCAGCTGAAACTGGCTTCAGTGGATATTTATATCAGCTGAAAAGCTGCTTCAGGTACCCTGCAGGTCAGGAGAATCTGCCCCGCATGTGCAAAATTCACGCAGCTCTGGACAGCTGGAAAGCCAGCTGCAGGAAACAGTGCACTGGCCTTACATTGTAGGTGCTCCTGGGTGGCGGCAGGTATTTCTATTTGTTTTCTCTCATTCTGTCTTTTGTTTACTTTTGTGCGTGGGCTTATGGTTGGGTGCTTTTCAAAAATACAAACACTTCTCCACAGAGAGCACACATCCCATAGCACAGTACAGTGCAGTGCTGGCTGCAGAACCCTTTTTGTATTCCTTGTGCACTGGGCAGGGATTTTTTCATTTCATGCATCATCCATAACTTGCCGCAGCAATTCCAAAAATCTCTACCACGCTCACATGAATACGAATAATTTAAATTCACATTTTTGCTTTTGGAAATTTATCATCATAGAAGTCAGGCTCATAAAGCAACTGTATTTCTGAAATTTCTCATAGAATAATCAAGTAATGGCATTGCCCAACAAGACAGCCTAATCTCATTGGTATCGTACAGGCACTTTGAGCTATGACTCCATCTCACAAGAAGGTCAGCTAGTGACATAAATCTGTCACCAGTATTACTGTTCACTCTACTGTTTTTTCTTTGGTGCTTCTTTATATAGACTAATTTAATAAACAATTAAAAAACAAAGGGGCTGTTGCTTAGGCTATAGGTAGATATCTTTTCTCTGCCAATGGCCAGTAGCAAATGTTTTGGAGGACCTTACATGATAAGCTGCTGTGGACAGTTACAGAATAATTAGCCTGGAGCAGACATTACTCCTTAGTCCCCAGTAGTGTCCACTGGGTTTTGGTCAAAGTACAAGATATTGCATTTCTTAAACATAATTGTGAATACAGGTGTTTAATCCTCCCTGACCTCAGAGAAAATGTTAGCTTTCAGAAAAAGCAAAGCAAATTACAACTTTGCCATAAGCAATGAGTTCCACAGTTTCTCAATTTTAAATGCATCAGCTTTTGAGAACCAAATGTCACTCTCGTCTCCTACTACAGGGACAAGGGCAGCTGACAGGAATGCCCAGGTCACAAGCCACCTCTCACAAAAGCCATCTGGAGGCTGCTGCTTCACAAGCTGGTGCTTCCCCAAATCCTGTGTGCACCAGGTAACTCTAGCTGTGTGTGCATGTGAAGGCTCTGCGCCTGCCACTGCCTCCACAACTGCTCCATAGCACAGGGGTTGTGCAAGGAGAATTAGGTCTGTGTTGCACTACAGAAATTTTTTTGTAACTGAGATTACTCCCTTTCCCAGTGCATGTATCCGTATTACATTCAGCTGAGTGCTTCTACACCCAGCAACGCTTACAGGAAAAAAGTGAGAAGCTAGAAAAGAGCAGAAGGGAAGAAATGAATTGCAGTGGCTTTCCTGTTGAGCTCACACCTGGCAGAGGGCCTGCTCAGGATTCCAGAAACTAGGCACTCCAGCTCCTCAAGAGATGCTAAAGTTTTCCCAAACAGTTAAACCAATCTTGTAATTACACACACAGCGTTTAAGACAACCGTCCTAAATTTGTCATTCAAGCAATGAAGCCGCCATTGGAAAAAAAGGATATGCACTTAAAAGCTTTCCAGGAAGACAGGCAACATTATTTAGCACCTACCCAGCTGAAAACTTAAATCAAGTTTGAACCGTGTTATTCCTTTCTTCATTAGTGGAACAAAAAAAATCTTAAGTTTTTCCTGTTACCAACCTGCTGTTGAAAGTGACGGGGTATCTTCAGGTACCGTTCCAGCTGTCCATGTGGTGTGCCCCAAAAGGGTTTGTCACAAAGCACACTGTAACTCCTGCCAGCCCGGCACCAATGCTGCCTGCTGCCTCAAGGAGTTTTATCTAAAAATAGAAGCCGCTTAAGAAAAATGACCACTTCTTTAGAAGAACAGTCAGTTTCTCTCTGAATCAATTTAAGCCCAAGCACATCAATGACATAGAGCTTGACCTAAAGAGCTCCACAGAAATCAAGACCTAAGGTAAAGGTGTGCCAGTAATATAGAAGAAGATAAGGCGACTATGGGCCTGATCCAAAGGCCATTAGGTCAGTGGCAAGCTTTAACGTTGATGTAAATGGGCTTTGGAACAGGCCATGCTAGAGAAAAGAGCACTCCTTATTACAAAAATAAGCAGCCATTAGAAATGGACTAGAAGTTAAGAGGAACTTTTTGCAGGCAAAACTTCCTTCCATTTTTTCCAGTGTCTCAGCAAAGGATTGGGCCACTTGGCCCCATAAATAAGTAGGCACCAGGTTGCCACCACATCCTGAGTGAGCGCCCAGAGGTCAGAAGACTCCGGTTCCTGGACCAGGAGCTGGAGTTCACAGTAGCACATGGGTCCAGTTTGCACAAGCTGTTTCTGCAGCTAAATTGTGGTGAGACTCTCTGGTCCAGCTGTGCTTACTGCTCCTTTAGGTGCTTCATTAGCATAGCTGGGCACCCAGTCAGCAACACTGCCCACCTGAATTACTGCATACATCCATTTGGCATGAATGACTGAGGGAATCCATTCCCAGCTCACCAGGGAGCTGTGATGGTTTGAACAACGAGAGAGGAACTGGGTAGTGGTAGTGAATGCTAAACCCTCACCCACCCCACCCCACCTTGAGCTGCTTTTTGCCAGTGGGTGCAAAGGCATTTTTTGACTCAGGTATAACAGTCACTAAGTTAGGGAGACATGCAAATGTTTACTCCTTAGTGATGTGATGTCCCAGCTAGCAACTAAGCACCACACGGCCGCTCGCTCACTCCCCTCCCCTGGTGGGATGGGGGAGAGAATTGGAAGGGTAAAAGTGAGAAAACTCGTGGGTTGAGATAAAGACAAATTAATAGGTAAAGCAAAAGCCGCACACACAAGCAAAGCAAACCAAGGAATTCATTCACTCCTTCCCATGGGCAGGCAGGTGTTCAGCCATCTCCAGGAAAGCAGGGCTCCATCATGCATAACGGTTACTTGGGAAGACAACCGTCATCACTCTGAACATCATCCCTTTCCTCCTTCTTCCCCCAGCTTTATATGCCGAGCATGATGCCATATGGTACGGAATATCCCTTGGGTCAGTTGGGGTCAGCTGTCCTGGCCGTGTCCCCTCCTGGCTTCTTGTGCACCCCCAGCCCACTCGCTGGTGGGGTGGGGTGAGAAGCAGAAAAAGCCCTGACTCTTTGTCAGTACTGCTCAGCAGTGGCTAAAACATCTCTGTATTATCAACACTGTTTTCAGCAGAAATCTAGAACATAGCCTCATACTAGCTCCTATGAAGAAAATTAACTCTATCCCAGCCAAAAACAGCACATGATGAGACAAATAATAAAACTAATTCTCACCCTCTGTGGCCCATGCTGAATATTTCTTGCTGAAGCCATTAAACTGACAAGGTTGTTCCATTGACAAGATACAAAAGAGCAAACGTTATGTAATTGAATACCATGTGCCTCACCACAAAGAAAAATAACACAATTCTCTCAGAAATAAAAAAAGGGATATACTAAGAGAGTATTGTTAAACTAGCTTACTACCCTGAAACAATGAGAGAGGGAATATTCAAGTCACCCTCTTGGCTACAATATAATTGACTTGTTAGGGAAACGCGCACACATGTGAAGGCAACAGGAGATCACAAAACACTGCAACCTGCAGAACAGCACAGACTTCAGGCACAGCTTACAGACACCACTGCCTAAATATAGGAGTTGAGGGTGGGACACACCTACACATCTTCTGTGTTTGCAAGCCTTGATAACTAGTGCATGTAGCTGTATCCAACTGGCCCTGCAATTTGTAGTTCAGGTTCTCTTGCGCATGGTTTTCCCTGTGCCAGCCGATGGGCACTATTCCTCTGTGACCCTAGCATGCATCATGTCTAGCTGCGAGAAAGCTGCACTGTGCTCCCTGGCTCGGGAGCTGCCAGTTTGCCTTAAAGTATTAGAACAGCATTATATTGATTACTGCTTGATATTTGCAGGTCTACAAAACGTCCAAGGAGACACAGGAAAGTTTAGAGACTTTTAATTTGTTGTACCAAAGCTTTTCTGATGGTCCCAGAAGATTACACATTTATGAAGAAGGGCAGCAACAATAAAAGCTTATTGTTTGCACTCAGCCAAACTTCATGGATTTTTTAAGTATGACAAAAGAGAAAATGAGTTACACAGATTTTCAATAACTTGAACACCAATCTCTGCTGTCCAAAGGGAATTACTCCAGTGTTCTTTCTCTGTCTACCTTAGCCTGGCTTTAAGGGTTTATCCTTGTAAACGACATCAGTAGTTACAGTTAACAGGTCCAAATGAAGCTGTGGGGCTGAGATCCCGCTTGTCCTGATGTGCTAGGTGCTCCAGGGAGAAGACTAAAGATAGCAAGAGAAACTTTGTCAAGGTAGACTCACCACAGAAGATAGGAGCAAGTAGTGCGCGTAGCCCTTTGCTTCAATGACAAATCAGAGGTACCAAGAGGATTCTCTCATCAGAGGGCAATGGCAGGAAGTGAGATTAAGGTAGCAAGCCATTTTGCTTTTATGTGTTCAGCTAAAGAACAAGGTCAAAGACATAAGGTCTTAAAACTTTTAATTAAGTGACAGTGGAATTATTTGCTCGCTCCTGGATTACGTTGATGCAATCCAGCATGAAAACTGCTGTATGACATTTTCCTTGATTTCTGCTCCTCTTTGATGGGAGTACACAGTAAATTGTTTTCAGGTACAGACTTGACATAGCTACTGACAGGGATGCAAGACGCTTCTAAAATCTTCCCCACTCTCTCTTTTACTGAATCAGCAGAAAGGCACTAAAGCAAGAAAAAAGCAGCATTACTTCAATAGAAGCTAGTGTGGCTACAGAAAAATATGTTGCAAATTGGGGGTGAGAGATATATATAAGGCAAGTACAGATATTTTCTTTGAAAGCCATGCATGAGAAGTCTCACATCACTGGAAAATAACGGGTCATAGAAGGACCCTGCATAGTCCCTATTCGACGGACTTTGAGTAGCACCTTGCTTGGCAATACTGATGCATGCACAAGCACATCAGGTGGCTTTGAAGGGTTGGACTGGTCCCTGGCCATGCAGCCCTGGAAGCATCCAGCCCTCGAATGTATGCAGAGCAGCAGAAGCAGGACCTCCAGCCCGGAAACAGAGCATAAAATGCACGGTCATGGTAAGAATCAAACTAAAATGTGATTCAAAAAAAGAGTAGTGTTTTGGTTTCTGAGCCCTCTACTTTATTTTTATTTGTTTTTATTCTCCTGTAAGTAAAATCAACAACTTCTTTTTCCCCAATAAACTGAAATTTTGCAGACCATTAATCCATAATATGGACAAAAGCCTTCGGGTGCATGTGAAACAAAATGAAAAATGGTCAGTCTGGTTCTTCCAGGAAAGCTGATACTTCACATGAGCAGTAAAGATTTTCCAACAAGCAGCAGTACACACGTTTCAGTGCAGACCCACAATGACTGTGTTAGCATGGTAGAGGGTAATGGCTCTGAATATCATTTATGCACACTTAACTACCATTTAGTTAATGTTTATGCAGCATTTTGAAAATGTAAAGTGCTACAAAGATGCCAAATGTTATTATTATTAATAATCCAAGTGATAAATATGACTCAAAATTCTATACTCTATCCTTGTCCTTCATGTCAAAGGGATGTTTGCACATATAATAAGGACTACAATTCAGCAAGGTACTTACAGTGTATGCATTACTTAGAGTTCATGAGTTTTACACATAAGGGAATAAAGGACTAACTGGTTTCTCCCCAAGTTTACTGAGTGTTACAAAAATACAAATGAAGATGGAAGATTATGTTAAAATCCTTCTTTCAAAAATGCTGGGTCAGAGCTCTGCTGTAATATTTGAAAGCCTATTAGCAAGCCACACAGGTCAACGTGTTTTAATAAAACGTGTTTTCTTTTCAATGAATGTAAAAGAGGACACAGAAAAGGACTCAAAGCCAGCAATATCTGGTATCTGTCTGCTACGTTCCACTGCACCCACCACTACAGCAGCCAGCTGTCCATACTTAGACCATCCAAGCCCCCATACCCCACATCTTAACTTCATCCCTCAGAGGAGAACTACCAACCACAGAGCCCACTGTCACAGAAAGAATTATTCCCTCAGTGATTTTTCTATTTCTCTAAACCACTTCACTTTTATTTGCAACTACAGCACCAGGTCAAAGAGGCAGATAGGAATGACCCCACAAGTCACTAAGACTCCAAGACATGGGTCCACCATGAGTGCTTGCCATCGCAGTGGATTACACTTATTGCATTAGATCTCACCAGGGAAAATAATCTGTGAGTCGAGGCTTTTGGTCTCTCCTTTTCTATTCACAAAGAAACCTTCTGGTGCTCTCAGAGAAGTGGCTGTTATTTCAAGGAGGTGATCAGCTTGTGAGGAAGTGCTAAGTAAGGACAGGGAATTTTTTTTCCATGCATTTTACTCAGGTTTGGAGCGGCCTTTGCAATTGCAATAGCTTCACCACTGAGACTAAATGTCAAGTTACTTCTGTGAGAGAAACATCAGCCATTCCTCTTACTGGAAAACCAAAAGGAAAAACCAGTTTTCAGAAAGAAGATCTTTTAAATATCTTCACTCACTTCACCAAACTGGATTTTCCAGAGAGTTCAGCTCCCATTCCGGTGTTCTGTTGCAGTGGTTGGATGCTGAGCTCTTGGACACTTGGTAGAGCCCTTGAGATTGGGGACACAGGTAGAGAACATGTGGCTAAACCTCCCCTTTGAAGGCTTTCTCCAAGACTTAAAAAACTATCTTAGTTTAAAAAAGGAAAACGAGGGAAAAAAATCCCACAGAGACAGCCTGATCTTCTAGTTGCTCACACTGGTATAAACCAAGAATAATCCTGTGGACTTTGTAGGACTTAAACAAGTATAAAACTGCTAGAAATGAAAGGTTCATATTTCCTAACTTCAGCAGTTGGCTCGGTTTTCTTTAAATAGCTTCATTAATAAATACTTCTAAAAAAGAAAAAAAAAGCACTCTTCCTCCCCCAGTACTAATTGCTAGTGCTCAGATTTAATCTTCAGCATTTATTGTGCTTCACCAAATCCCTAATAATCACCCCAGAAGACTCCTTAACATTGTTGTATAATGGGAAACAAGGGCAGGGTATTACTTTTTCATGTACAAAGATGTTTCATCAGGAGGCCAGATTTCTTCTATGCAGCTAAAGTACATAGAGCCTGACACTTTTAATTTCTTCCGTAATTGTGTCACGAGAGGGGGTTATGTCACTGTGCCTCTTTGCTGAATTCCAAGAGGCTCAATGCTATTCCCATGGTCATCGCCTCCTGCCTCTACTTTAAAATAATGAAGATTTGGGCTGAAATAAATTTGAAGATATCAAATAAGGACCCCTTGAGTTCCAGGGAAAGAAAATAAAGCAGCTTTTATTAAACTTGTTATGAGACCTTTCATGACCACTATTCTCGCTGTTCTCTTTGCTCAAAGCCTTTAGAGAATGGTCTCACTTTAGCCTAAACTCAGCTCTTTCTCAGCTCTCTAAGCCTCTGTAAAATTGAAGGACATTCACTCCAACACACGTCTTTAATAACTCAGTATGATTTAAACTTTCAATCTGCATTCCTGATTTCTGTAATAATTGAAAGGAATGCATTAGCAGCAGAAAAAAAACCCCACTTTTGCTTCATAAACTTTACCTTCATTGCCTTAGATTTTCAGTAGTTCTCAATATGTAAGTTTAATGGCATGACCCTAACAAGAAACGATCAGCAAATGAAACGAACCAGTGTGTAGCTGCTCCACACGGCTACAAGTGTCAGCTGTGGCCTGCCTGCCATTAATTTTATTGTAACTCATTTCTTCAGGTTGAGTACAGCACGATTTAATGTTCCCATTCTCCCATTCCTGTTCTGCATGACAAATTGTTTTAATAAACATAAACCGGGTAATAATAAAGTAATAATAAGCCTAGCACTCACCTTATATCACTGCAGTTAAATTCTCCCACAAGCCAGCGCTGGTTACAGTGACAATTACAGTCGGGCCAATCCGCAGCCAGGCAAGCACAATGGACAGATTTAATATCGTTTGTAAATATGATTAGTGTGCTGTCATGTTATTGCAGCCTGGTATTTACATTTCTCTCTGGGGTTATTCACTACACCAAATCAACATTAAATAGTGCTCCCTTCTCTTCCCCTTAAATCAAATATACCTTTCTTTGTGCTCCACTCAGAAGTTAATGAAGAAAATGGCATCGATTGTTAATATTCAGGGATCAATCAGTGCTTTACATACCTCTTTTTTTAAACAGATGTACATCTGTCTGTATAACCCTGGAAGATTTCTTTCGAAATTCATAATCTTCCCCTTTCCTCCTCCCCCTCCACACACACCCTTTAACATCAACACTCGTCTGCTTACTCTCTTATGAAAAATGTTCAAATAATGAATGGCTGTTGTTTACAGAAGTAATTTCATGCTACATTTCCATTATTGCCTGGATTTGTTTAGCTTCTCAAGCTTCCCCATTTCCCTGCAATGAACTTTTAAGGAAATATAACCAGCTTTCACTGTTTATGCCATTATGTTTATAATAGAAGCTGCTCTCATTTGTGACATATTGCAACACTTCATAACCGTGTGCAAATAAGCATCCTTAAACTTGTTAAGGTCAATTAATCATTGTACAAAAGCTTTTTTAGCTAGGACTTCCACCAGCATAAATCCAGCCGCGTAGCAGGGTAATGAAAGGGCTTGGGTCCTACATGGCACAATTGTGTGCTTCAGATGTTAATAAAACTGCCTGCAGATGACACAGGTCTTTTTCTCCAAAGTTATTTGGTTCCCGTGGTCAGGCAGCACAGGCTGAATACCTGGAGCCCAAGTCAAGAAAGGACTCCAATGGACAAAAATTTGTAATGACTAGTGACAAATTCCCACCAACCTAACAATTTTTAAAGCCACTTTTTCAACCATGAAAGCAAGGAATTAAGCCAGAGGACAGCCTGCTGAGTTTGAACCCGTGGCATTTCACTGGACAGGAATTAACGCATGAAATACCGTGCAACAAGTACCTATTTCAAGACATCATGGAGAACACCATCAAAGGAGAGAGCTGCTGTTGGCAGAGCGGAGCCACGGCTGTTCAGGCGTGTGTATCATTTGACAGCGTGGAGCCCTGGCCTCCTCCTGCTGCTGTGTTAACTGCTCTGGGAGGAATGGGTCTCTGGGGGGGTGGCAGTGACAGTTCCAACTGCCTGAGAGCTGCCAGGCACAAACACTGGTGATAGAAAGGGCTCTTATTAATTAATTAGTATCAATCTTCTCCATACATAGCCATGGCACATGCAAAGACTCACTCTTGCTCTTCATGCAGCTAAGAAAGAGGAAATATTCACGTGGTTTATATTTATGGTTCCATTTTCAACAAACAGGTTCTCATGGTTTATATTTATGCTTCCATTTTCAACAAACAGGTTCTCATCTCCTGCACTTTTGACTGAATCAAGACCTACGTCTGAAATTTAAGATATGCCTTAATTGGACTCAGTAGGTTTTCTGGATGCCCCAGGCTTACCGATATCATGGTGCCTGAGTGCATGTAAAATAAGCCTGGTCTGTGTCATCGGACTTTGCCTGATATGTAAAAACAATGACAATAAACCCCCACCACAACCTCAAATAAACTGTAATAGCAAAATTCAGTGAAATTTTTAAAACTAATGGAAAATTAAAATATATAGGATACTGCAGTTTCTGAGGGTGCCCATGGGCATGTACATACTTTATGCATTCACTAGCATTTTACTTGCACCTATTTTTTCATGCAAATTGGAGTATAAAGAGATGCCCCATGTTCAAAATCTAGGCCCTGATCAAGGCCAAAATGCATGGCAAAGACTGATAATCAGATACTTGTAACAATTACAAAGTTGACGCATGCTTTATCATTTACTGCAGGTTAAGTTTCCTATACTACAAGTTTAAGTTAGGAGAAGGGGAAAGAAACATTATTTAAAGAAAGCATTAACAGTCAGTCAGAGAATGTAGCTATTTTGTGGGGCATGTAGATAGTCTGGAGACAAAAGCAGGACATTTTAAAGACCTATTTCTAGTTGTGGCTTTATTGAAAATGATAGATTTAAGAATGTGATTCATATGGTCACCCAAGGGGCATGGATCTGACTTACTGTGACTTGCTGATATTATTTATTTAGAAGAGTCAAATGTCACAGCAAAAATTTTCTGCTAAAAAGTGTATTTACTGAATTTTCCTTTCAGAGCTCAGCAAGGTGACAGCTGGAGAGGGGTGTCTGTGCATGTGTGGAAAAAAAAGAGGGGGAAGAAGTGGGGTGTTACTAAACACAAGATCACAGTACTCGAAACATCCTACTGAGATCAGAAGAATTGTGAAGCATACCGAGGTGGTACTCTAGCTATTCATTAACTGCCTGTATCAGCCAGCCCGGAGATTAGAGCTTAATGCAATGGTGAAGTAAGTGTCCATATCACAGTAGCCATGGAGGAATAGCGAGATGTAATGAAACTGAATAGCTAGCCATTGAAAGTTGAAAAATATATTGATTTTTCAGTGCTTGATCACCCAGGAGGCTTTATCAGGTATGAATACTTGGGAACCATCTGCTAACTCTGTAATGGTATTTTAGGATTTGTGACAGACACCAGCAAAAATAAAACTGTGTGTTAGAAAATAACACAATGTGAAACCTGCTTCTCTGTAATACATTCCACTGCTCCACATCTGGTTTTCTCATTCCTGTCTTTTAATTGTTTTCAAATTAGCTATAGCTAATGTGTGAATACAAATTAAAATTAGTACACAGATTCAATTTCTCCCCACCTTTCATACCAAAGATAGCTCAGACGTTTATAGCTGCATTTATCTCTACATCTGATTCCATTACTTATGTAGTAAAGATTTCTCTCCTCCCAAAAGGAAGTCAGCAGGACCCCAGTTATTGTATTTAGCTATTGAACCTCATTGTCAACATTTCTTGACATTCATTTGTGTAAGTCAAAGAACAAAACCAAACAGGAACAGGCTTGGGGGCACAATATCTACATATTGTCTGATGTAAATAACACTCCTAGACATGATTGGCATTCTCCAAACAACAATCATTGTTATTGAAATGTGCCTCTATTCCCCTTGTTTTAATACTGAGAATGATTATGAAATCTCTTTGGGTATGATAAATCAGCTGAAAGATGTAATAACATGTTTCAGCTGTTGGAATGGATGTTTGATTACAGCTCTGAGGATTTTTTCCTCATCTTGTTTCTAGTTTAATTCTTAATCCATTCTGTGATTTAAAAAAAAAATATTCCACACATCAACAGCAAATATGCATTCTTGTTTACAGAGTGTGGGTAGCTGAGCAGGAATCGAGTTGCATTTTAACAATGCAGGGAAAATATTTTTCTATTACAGTTTTGGTTAAAATAGTAAGTTAAAATGTCATTTGAAATTATATTCAGTAAACACTTAACTTTAGCACCTAAGTAAAAGTAGAAAAGATAAAAAAAGGTGGGGGGGGAGAGAGAAAAGGAGACTTCAGTCAGATCATGTTTGATTTCCAGCCACATGAAAAAAATCCGCCTCTCCTCCCCTGCCTCTCTCCATGATTTTGCAAGCCTCTCTTCAAGTAAGTGGTGGTAGAATTAATTTGCCCCAAAATGGTCAAGTGTAAATGGAGGAAAATTATTTCCCCCTGACTTTACACTGTAGCAGCAACACACAAAAGATGAAGGAAGTCAGACCGCACCACACAGCGGCAGTGAGAGCGAGACAGCTGGACAGAGGCTTTTGAAGGATCTGAGAATCTGTGTACAGCAAAGGCAGCAGAGCTTCTCCAGCTCACTCTCCCAGAAAAGATTCTGGCAAATAATGCCTTTCCCTTAAGTGTATTTTGTGAAGGAGAAAAAGTGAAAAAAAAAATAACTTTGGGAAACAAAAAGATTAGTATGTGGGTGGTTTCTTTCTCCAATCAACTTTCCTTCCCATCCTGAGGGGCTGCTCCTGTGCTGATGAGCACACTATGGCAGCTGCAAGCACATTCCTTGATGTTCTCCCAAAGTTTGCAAGACCAAAGAGGCAACTACAATCAAGGCTGATAGTGGGAAAACTGAGAGAAATTTGGGGCTTCCTGAGGTCTTTGGAACTGCTCAGTGGTGTGTTGCCAACATTTTAACAAGAGGCTCCTAAGAGAATTCCCCCTTTGGCCTGTGATAAACCCAGTGCCCCAACAGTGTGTTTGCTTGCCAAAAGGAGGGGTGAGGGATGAGAAAATCATTCAAGCATTTTACTCTTTAAGTGAAAACACTTTCTCATCATCATAATCATGAAAAGAGGCTGTCCTACTGGGAGTGGAACCCTACACCACCCGTTTGGGTAGAACTGCATATACTCTATCTCCCTGCAAGAAAGTGAGTACACCTTTGTACTAGAGAAATCATATTCTGGATAGCAAGACGTCCACCCTGGAAGGAGTACGGAAGGTCCCCCCTGTTTCTCCCAGGGGTCCAGAAACACTTATGGTAACCTAGAAAACAGTCAGGGATAGCTATTAAGGGCAACTCTAAGGTAACACTCACATGAGCGGAGTTCCCCAGGGCCTGATCCACAGCGTGCTACAAACAGACCCATGCTGACAATCCAGCTCCCACCTACGCGGTGACAGGGGGAGGTTTCCTATTCCCCTTTCCTTCTTCATTTATTGTGTAGCCTCTCTCCACTCTTGAAATAGGTGGGCTTTTAAATTAGGACACAGAACTCGCTTTTCCCTAGACCCACTAGCACAATGAAGAAAATATTGCTAATGTTCAATGGAATTATAGAACACCTTTAAAAAGGTATTCATCGGTTAATTCACTCCCCTCTTTTTGACCTTTATTCAAGAGGAAAACTGCCAACTGCACAAAATCCTGCCAACTCCAAGAAGCTTAATTGTGCAGATTATGGTCTGTTTGTAACACAGATTATTAAAAGCACACTTGGACTCTTCACGTCCCCATGTTTGATTCAGTAATAGGTTCTGCATTAGATAAAGGAGATTTGTTTTGATCCCCTCCTCACAGATGTAGAGTGCCCTACACCTTTTGTATTCCAGACTCCATCATCCATGACCTCTTTGCATAAGTGACGGAGCCACAATAGGCTGCTCTGTACTGTAACTCCCAGCTCCCCACTTTTGGGGGTGGAAGAAAGGCAGGAGGAGATTGACTTCATGGTTTACATGGTATTCTTAAAAAAAATTAAAAATACACTTCTGTTATTCTATAAAGACCACACTTCTCAGAGAGACTCCAGGACTGTGCGGCACAAAAGGCAAGCACGGCCGTTTTTGAAAACATAGCACATCATATTTTTTAAAAAGACAAAATTGAAAATTGCCTTTCGAATTTCGGAGAATAAGGTGAAACACAGAGCCAGAATGGAAAACTTATCCCAGAAATAAATGAAATGAAATAATTTCCTTTGGTTCAATCTTTTTTCTTTCTTTCTCTTTCCCAGGGTACAAATTTAATGAGAAAGTAATGTCCTCACCCCCCAAAAAAATTAAAAAAGTTAAAGCATTTACATTTGCAACCTGTTTACAAAAGCAGAGAGATCAACTTTAATTTGTAGCTCTCATTAGGTAACTACAAATCGATCCTCTCTGCCCCAGAACCAAGGCCTTATCCACAGATGGCCATCATCAATGCAGGGTCTGGGTGGGAATTTTCAGGCTTTTACTTTGCATCTTCATTCTTCCGTTTCCTGTGCCTCAACATTATCATAATTAAAAATCAAGGAGGTTTTCTTTAAATGCTATCCAATATGTATTTTGTGGGGCTATTGCATACACTTCACTGCCCTTATAAAAGAAGGGAAAGTAAGCAAAGACACCAGAGCTGTGGCCATTTATGTCAGCCAAGGATTCAGGACTGGCTGTTAAAGAAGAGAGGGGGACTAACACCAAGCATGGCTCATACTCCCCACAGTGACCCTGCCGTGGTTTCTCTCGTTGTTTACTGTCTTATAAAGAAGGCAGGAGGTGGCAACAGCTTTCCTTGGTGTTAATGTGCTTTTGATTGCTTGATAAAAGTATTTTCCTTCCATAATCACTACACAAGAATAAAAGCGCAGAATACACTTTTAATTTGAACACGCACTTGTAGCTGTGTGCCAAATCCTTGCTGCTGTACTGTTGATGAGCAGCTGTATGTGGAACCAATTGAAAAAAGCCACAAACTAATTTCCCAAATGTTTTTTTTTTCTCCAATGGTAAGGAAGTGATGAGAAATAACATCTATCCACAGCTCAATGAACTGAAAATTCAGAAAGAAAACGCCTACAGTCTTCAGAAGTACCTGAGAGTGACACAAAAGTACAAGTCTCTTCAAATTTTATGATGAAACTAAATGGAGTCAGCAAATCAAGAGGATGACAAGGACAGAGGAAGACTGAGACACACCTGAACTACTGTGATAAATGAAATCAACAACTTCCTGTCTTTAACAAAATAGTGCTGGTCCTGTGATACATACCATGAGCTGTCATACTACTTTTATTATACTTCAGCAAAAATTGTGCATAACTGGCAGCTTCTTAACATGTCCAGTTCTTGGTATCAGATGCTACCTGTCACATTCAGTGCAGTTGTGCTTTGCTTAGTGAAGAATCAAGAGGGCGGCAGAAGTGATTAATTTTCTTACTGTGTTGTACTTGAATCCCTTTCTCCTATGAGACATAAATGAACTCGCACTGGGCATGCATTTAAGAAAACTAACTCCTACGAATTTTATTTTCAGCTACAAAGAATGCTACAGTCATCTGAAAGCCCATGAAACTCTGCTTCTATAGAACCAGGATTCCCAACATTTATAAATTAGCTCCAGTGGAAGAAGCTCACTGCCATGCAGATGGGTGGAGGAATTCTGTAAGATTATCTCACTTCTGGAGCTCTGTGAGGCAACTTGACAGAATTGTTTTAATGCTTAGGTTTTACTGCATAGCTGTAAATGTAGTTTTGGTGTAGTAAAGGAGGCTTACTGAGTGCTCTTAGTATCTGGGTAATTTTACAACAGTGGAGCCGTGTAACTGCATACCCTCAGTGTTAAATGCAGGTGCAGTTTTGCAGAGGAATTCTCACCTTACTTCACTGTTTTAAATTTCAGTAGAACCTCATCTTTGCTCCTTTTGGTCAGTAGGTACCAATAGAACAGACTGCTTTGCCCATCATGCTACTAATAGCTTTCTTGTGGGATATTCTTGCTTTTAGCCACCCTGATGATCTGCAGAACATTTAAGGGAGATCAGTACCTAGTGGTGCCTGGACAGAGAGTACTAGTTTCTCCTCACTTCTGGCTGACAAGTTACTTCTAAACACAGATGCAATGGCTTCAGCTGTTTTACTGGGTAGGTAACTGCTGTCTCAGAGTTCTTACACCACTGTAATATGAAAAAAGGATCTACTATGAATATAAATTAAGAGGGCAGGATGAGTAAGTCCAATGAAAGCCAGGATGGGGTAATATTGTCCTTCAGATTAAGATCCCATTGATCTTGTCTGTTAAACCATCTCTGGACACCAACAATATGCAGACAAAGCTGTTTGGTGCTTGTCCTCTCTTAGTGCTGTTTTTAGCCCATTGGTAAACCAATTGAGTTTAGGCCTCTAAATGAATGTTATATATCACCCTGACCAGAACCCAAAAGAGAAAGGAATGCCCTCAAAGGGAAGAAGTACCCACTGCCCCTGTCACCATTACATGAACTCTTTCTGGTGGGGCAAGCAAACTATCTTATTTGAAAGCGCTATGTTTCAAACGGGCACCATCTAAAGATATCAGAACTTTTAGGCAATGATTTATTTGTGATATTTGTGGAGAGCGGAGCCTCATGAAGGTCCTGAAGCTCCAAACTTTGCTACACATATACTCCTCTGAACTCAACACTGGTAGTGATGCGATTACTAGCATAATGAGCTAGCACAGGGATGGTGAAAAATATCATAATTACAGTATGAAATCAAAATCAAGAATTTTAAGATAAAGTGCCTGGAATTCATCATTGCCATCTGCAATAGAATGTTTTTCCAAGTCTTCTTGTAAGGTATCAGCATTTGGTAAGATACTTCAAACAGCATATTTCAAAGAAGGGGTGAATGTTAATCCCTGCTGATAGCAGAACAGTAATTTTCACTGCGTAAGTGATACACCAGTAGCAAAAAGGGCTCCTAGAAGACAGACTTTCAATGTGCCTTCATATTTCACAAGTAAATAAACATTTTTTTCCTGAAAATGTTCTATATCATCGGTGCTAATTTTGATTTGTTGCAAAATTCTGGGTTAGTTGCCAGTTCTTGAAAGCAATCCAGGATAACTCCTTGTTTTTAAACAAGAATTTTAAGGATTAGGACATAAGAAAAAGTATTTCTTATGTGAAACTAGATGATCATATGACTCCTACTCAGTCCAATAAAAACAGAAGACTATAAAATATTGAAAAATACATAAAAGCATTAGTTTTCTTTTTCCTTATTCCCTCTGAAATAATTTGGGTCCCAATTCAACAAAACAGGTTCCACATCCTTATCTTTATTTATAAGGCTGTGTTTGCCTTATTGCTATGCAAAGTAGGTGTAAAATGCTACAAATTAGAACAGTAATATTTTATAAGCACTTTGTAGTGGTATAAATAATGAGAACTCAAACAGAAACAGTTTTTCTCTCCTTCAGAAATATTTTGAGATTCTGTATTTTTCCAGCCCCGTATTTGGATAAAAAGCACTTTCAAAATCTTGAAATTGTTCATAACTAAAAATTAGAAGAGTAGTCAGTTTGATAATTTTGATCAAATATATTTTTTTCAATGACCTTGGGGCGTTTCACTTCCACTTGACCACTTAAAATTAAGTGTTTTCTGATTTGTTTCTGAACCTAAAATCAGCAGATTTTTGTGCCAAAATATGTAAACATATACCTGACATTTTCAAGAGCTTGAAACCATTTAAGTAGAATAATTTGTCATAACTTATTCTACCCCCCAAAAAAACAGCTTGGACAAACCACAAGAGCTGGGAGAGCGCACCAGGTCAGCTATAACAACAGGAGATCATGAAGGGCAATTAAGACTCAGGTTAGATTCTGTGAAGCAATTTGGAAATAAACATCCATGTTTTCAGTCTTGAGCCCCTCATTACAAGAAAGACATTGAGGTGCTGGGGTGCATCCAAAGAAGAGCAACAAAGCTGGTGAAGGGTCTGGAGAACAAGTCCTATGACGAGCAGCTGAGGGAACTGGGGTTGGTTTTGTTTAGCCTGGAGAAAAGGAGGCTGAGGGGAGACCTTATCACTCTCCCCAACTACCTGAAAGGAGGTTGTAGTGAGGTGGGTGTTGGTCTCTTCTCCCAAGTAACAAGCGATAGGACAGGAGGAAATGGCCTCAAGTTGCACCAGGGGAGGTTTAGACTGGATATTAGGAAAAATGCCTTCACCAAAAGGGTTGTCAAGTATTGGAACAGGCTGCCCAGGGAAGTGGTTGAGTCACCATCCTTGGAGGTATTTAAAAGACGTGTTGATGTGGTGCTTAGGGACATGGTTTAGTGGTGGACTTGGCAGTGTTAGGTTAACGGTCGGACTCGATGATCTTAAAGGTCTTTTCCAACCTAAATAATTCTATGATTCTATCCATTTGAGCTATAGGAAAAACTGCCAGGGCCACATCTTAAGCCAGCCTGCTGCCCATGCTGCTTTGTCAAACAGCATGCAGACTTCCAGCTTTGTGTGCTCTTGCCATTACCAGTTGCTCTCTAGCTCTAGCTGTGCTAGCCTGACCCTCCCCGGGCAGCTCTGCCAGCGGACTGGGAGCTCTCTGCCCTCTCTTTGTGTGTTTGCCCCAGCAAAGCTGCACCATGGAGCTACAACCACAACTACTGGCACAAGAAGTCCTGAGAAGATGGCTGGGAGCTGCCCGTGCATCAGAGGGCTTCATGCAGCACTATGCTCTCTCCAGCACTCCCACAAGAAGGGTATCTACAGGGGCCTGGGAGAGCTGGAGCTCCCTGAATGTACAGCAGGCTGCCAAGAAAGTGCCCTCGAACCTGCCTCGCTGAGACCCCTGCAGCCTGCCGTACCTGTGCTGGGTGACAGACAAACACTCCAGGTGCTTATCACCACTGGCAAGTCCCTATACCAGGGAGAAAGGACCAAGAAGAAATATATATTTTCAATAATTCTCCAGTTATACAAGAACAATATGTAAATCCATTTAGGGAGGCGAGGAAGCCATGCCACAGCAACACCACAATCAGTTGGTAGACAGTCATGTAATAACCACAAAGAAAACCAATGCAATACGATGTAGCTTCATCTTCCCCCAAAACAAAATCAATCCATCCTGGTGATGATCATGGTTAAACACTGTTTGCAGCTAAGACATAGCATCAAAACAGTAACAATTTCTAAAAACTGCAGGATTTGGAAGCTATGTTATATTCCAGTGCTTAACACTTCCCCTCTTTCTGATTATTGGCATCCCCATCATCACAATCTTTAAGTGATTTGCTAACAGAAATGGCCTTCTGCTGAATAAAACAAACAGACACCATTCTGCATAAATACAAACTGTGAGACTAAGTAATGAGCCTCTTGCCATACAGGTCAGATACCTTAAATTTATTACGAGACCAAAGTTTTCGCAGAACCAGAAAAAAGTTCCATGAGAATTAACTCCCTAAGGTAAACAGCCTGTGTAAAACTTGGAGCAGTGTGCACAAGAAATGTACACATACGCTTGAACACACCATGTGATTCGGTTTTCTTCTTACACTCAATGGGAGATATTCAGAAAAAAAAATGATATTCAGTGGTATTTTCTACCACTTTTGAACAGCTTTAGTTGCATGTTCTTTACTGTAATTCAGAAAGGGAAACAAATTTATGTTGGCCTATGAACTCTTACATTGGTATTTCTCCCCATCTTCTTCCCCTTTTCTTCTATATTAAAATTACCTCCAGTTTTTCTCATAAAATGCATTTCCTATTTGTATGGAGAAAGTCCATCTCCCCTCCCAAGTATTTATGTTATGTAATCTGTGAACAAAGATTTAATTAGCTGAAGGTTTTCAAGAAAATCCATTACATGACCCTAAAGTACATTAAAAAATTAGATTTGAAATTTTTCAGCATCTACATCTTCTTTCACATTTCTGTTTTAGTTTCTGGCTGGATATCTGTTGTGAACCTCTTAAAACTACTTGCCTACTACCTTTTAAGAAACTGGCTTTCTGATTAATAAAGAAAGAGCTGTTTTGCTAGTCTTGTCCATTACAACCAATGTTTTCCTTACTTAAGCATATCATTTCCTATATCTACAATTCAAATGGTTTTGCTCTATGAGACTAAAGCATTTTTAGCCTCAGCATCCTCTGACAAAGACGGCTGCTGTTTCCTATTGTGTCTAAATAAAATGGACTTCATTTAGATCAAAATGTCAAATATATTGTTGTCTCATGCAGTATAATTAAAAAAAATATTTAGTTAGAAAATTTCTCAAGATGAGGGATGTGTATTCTAGAAGCATTGGAAGATGGGGTTTGTTATACACATGCCCAGGACTCTCCCCCATATCCTGGTCAGCATGGCTCTGCAGTTAGTCACCACAGAGGTACAGTTTTAGCTGAGTTGGGAGAGTCAGAGCTGCAGTACTGGGTGCGATCTTCCTTTGACAGCCCAGACGAGGATCATTTCCCTTCCTGGCCATGGCTTACCCTCATTCAATAAGGGCAAGTGCTTATGAAAAAGATCTTGTTTCTAAAGATGACAGCACCTAACCTAACAACGGAGAGAAAATCTAGAGTTACAAAAAGTTACTGCCCCCCACTGCAGAGGCCACTGTGGGACAAAAGAACAACCTCTTAACCTACCTCATCTACAGGTACCCCAGGTACTTCTCATTTCGATTAGCCAAGTCCACACACAACTGAGAAAGTTGGAGTGTTATTGCTATAATTATTTTATTCCTTTTCTTTCCATTTTCCTGCCTTCCCCACCCCTAGGCTCTCTAAAGAAAGACTCCCAGGAGCTTCCATTCAAGTGGAGTGAAAACAGTGTCAGTGGGGGCTAACTTCCGCAGCACAGGTTGTTGTCACCGATGACCTATTCAACAGCAGCAGCACCAGCCTGGCTTTGTCTTCTGCTCCACTAAACAAACTGATGGCAGACTCAGTCCTACCACAGAAATATTGAGAATTAAAGAAAGCACAAAGGGGGCAGGCAGCAGGGTTGAAACATTTAGTGGAAATAGGGGAGCTGGTCAATGAAAGGGATCGAGACTGGATCAAAAGGGGCTGACTTACAATGGGACATGGGCTAAAAAGGGGTGTGCACTATCCCACAGGTCAAAAATTACAAAACATTGTGCTCCTGAAGCTGTCACCTTCTGCACAGTAGGGAGAAATCTGGGAGCAAGAAGAAACGCAAGGCTAGCAACTCAGTATATAGGCAATGTACAAAGGAAAAAACACATAAAGGGTGAAATTCTGTGGTGCTTGCAACAAACTGAGACCACTGACCTCAATGAACCAAACACAAGAAATGTTTAGAGAAGATATTGGAAAGAAAGAGAAACAAAGTATGATAAGGAAGAGTGAGGTTTTGGTTAAGGCATTCATCTGGGACTTGGGAGAGCTGGGTCCATTTCAAGACTCTGCCATATATTTCCTGTGGGACCAGAAGTGAGGCATTTAATCTCTCTGCAATTCAGTCCTCATCGGTGAATAAATACTCAGGGAGAGGATATGACATGTACTTTGTGTGTGGGGGTCCCCTGAGCTCAGCCATACTTCACTCATGTAAAAGAAAAGAAGTTTGCTGAAACATGTAGATGTGAAAAATTCCAAATTTTGAATTTTTCTATTTTGCAGGCATTTTAATAGATCACGTTTATTCTTAAATAAGTTTTCAAAGCATTAAACTTCCAATCACACCTTTCTATCATTTTCTACCTTAGAGGCACTGAATACAAATATCTGACTGGTGTCCAGTGAATACAGATATCTGAATGCTAGCCAGAGATCTTCCTCCTCTCTCTTTTTCCATGTTTCCTATTTTACCTTTTGCTCTTGTGTTGTGTTCCAAACCCCCTTCTTTTCTGGAGAGGTTAGAGGAGATGAGAAAGAATGAAATTGTAATGCATGTGACTTTCCAAAACTGGGGGAAAAATAAGCTAAAACATTAATGATATTTGAGAAAAGTAATTTCCTCACTTTAAAGGGGTTTGGCACATTTTCAGTGGAAAGGGAGATTTTTTTTCATCCTTTCTCCTTTCATGTAATTTCATTTAATTTAAATGTATTTCCCTCCTTAACTTTTTGCAGAAAGAAAGAAGCCCAGAAGAGTAAAACAGCTAGAGAAAATAAAATTTCTCTGCATATTAAAAGACGCACACACACTTCAATAACATTTCTTTTCCTTGAAAATTTGAAATAAAACCCTGGCCCCCCCCCACACATCATGAGAAAATGCATCTGATTAAACTCTGTTCTATGCGACCATCCTTCATAATAATAACAGAGGCTTCTGGATCTTGCAAACAGACTCCTACACCTGTCACTGGGGTGACTACAGACAGAGGGGAACACATCTTGTCTACCTGGAGGTAATAAACTACTTTCCTCTGCCATGGCAGAAAATAAGGAAGGCAGGTTCTTATGCTCAGCCGTGTAGCACCGTTACATGCCCTGGACAGGACGGAAGATCTGCCTATATCTTTCAAACCTGTGCATAGATGGCATGAAGATCACTGCCCCACGGATGAGCTGCTATTTGTCAGACAGAGCAGCCTAAGTGTGCCTAGAAAATGCCTGAGCTGTCTAATCATCAGCTACTCTTAACTATGGTAGTTCTACAGAAATCAATTCCCAGATCCGTCCTCAGAGTTTAAATGCTAGCCACCTGGCTGATAGTCTCACAAGTAATAAAATAATTCAAACAGGTCAAGTTACCAACTCAGAAACAGTGAGGGGTTTTTTTGCTTCCTGCCACGGAGAGGAAAATTTCCAGTCTCCGTTCAGAATTGGCCATCATTATTAAATGCACACATGGATGGGCTTTTTGGCCGTGATATAAATGACTTAAAGCTGTGATTCAAATAGGTCTATAAAGTGCTTCTGTGATGTTCCTCTCCCTTCTTGTTTCCTTTTTTTGAAACTGTCTCTGCTCCACTGTTCTTTGTAGAGATAAGCCCTTGAAAATCACCCTTCTTAAGGTGTAAACTTGGTGACTGTACGTTATGGTTAAACATTTGATTTGTAATAGGCTAGAAAAATAGAGAACTTGAAATCTCTTCATAGTGTATTAAAGGTCACACAATTATAATAAAATCTTGCTCCAGCAGCTCCAGTCACAGACAAAATCAGTCTCAAATTTCCAGTGAACAATGAAGTCCCCACAGAGTTTCAGCTTCCCCGGGAAATCAGGGTATCTCAGGCTGTGTTGACTTCAGGATGTCCTGAATGCCCATCATAAAAAAATGTGTTACTCAACTCAGTCACAGCTCTTGTGGGGTCCTCTGATTGAAAATATGCTTTTTATTCTACAGCCATTTGGGGCATAGCATTTTTCTGGTTTCAGAAACTTAAAAAGCAGCCAGCTCTACTCTGTTTGGGTGAGACGCTACCAGCTTGAATGTCATTTCGTAGTATTCTAGACATCAAAATAAAATAATAGTAATACAGAACAAAAATCTACATCCTCACAATACAAACTAATCTTCTGGCTTCCCATCAAGCGAAACATATTGACAACTGACAATAGGCAATTAATAGATTAATGAGCATAGCTCTTATCTGTCTACATTATGAGTTTATCTGGTTGTAACAGGATGAACACAACACGGGCCTGTGCTCACAGGAGTGCTGTCCCAATAGAAATGAGATCATTGCAGCAAGATACGAATGCAGTATTTTGATTACCAGGTATCACTCAATGGAACAGAACCCCCCGCACACACTTTATTCTATACATTTTTAAATTATTCAAGGGCAAAGAACAGAATATAATTTACTAGAGAGAGAATTAGAGGAAAAGGCTTTACGGAAGCAGGAGAGTAGGTTTTGATCCAGGATTAAGAAGACCACCTCTGGCACACACAGAATCTGTCAAGATAGGTGATGGAATGTAAAGGAAAAAACATTTCCACCTAAAACTGAGCCTAAATCCAGTGATGTCTGCAGTGCTAAATAATAAAATCAATTTTCAAAATCCTTTGATAACCCAAATTAAAAAAAAAAAAAAAATCAGACATGCAAACTCCAAAAACTGGGGCTGTTGTTTCTGACAGTGGTAAACTCATTCCCACCATGGATACATTTGATCCGTGGAAGTACAGAGGTGCACTGGGCGAAGCTGTGCATTGCATGAAACCTGCAGAAAGACAGTCTTTCCAAATGTCCAAAGTAGGAAGGCAAACAAGGTATGAATCTGGGGAGCCAGAGTACCATTATCACAATTGTATCCTGACATTTCTCCCCAGGTCCCTGGTGGTACGCTTGCCAGTAATATATCTCCCCAGCTCTGTGCTTAAACATTCCCTATTTGTGCCACGGGAGGAAGCCAGCTTTGCTTTTCTTGTGCCCAGAGCCAAGTTCTGCCCGCTTTTGCTCACATGCGTAATCTAAGTTGTCTCGACGGGGCTATTTGTACGGGTGAAGTGAATTTGCCCTTGATAGCATTATAAAGTTTCAAAATAAATATTGTGATGTTTTGTGGGTTGGCAAACACAATCTGCAATTTGCTGTGTGGAAATTGTTGTTCTGCTCCAGAATTATGCAGGCTTTCATAATGACTAACGACATGAGATAAATGCAGCATGACAGTTGCATGTTGATCATTCTATACAATTTTGCTCATAGGCTATTTATTGGGTTTCTTTCAGAGCCCAGTGCAGCTAAAAGAAAAACACCAGTGAAGTGAACTTTGGATCAGGCTTGATGTTTTTCTGTTGTAATACTCTATACAATAAGAACTGAAGGATTTATTCTGATTTGGACCGAGCCTCTATATAAAAATTGAGCCATCATCCTGATGATGACAGTATCCTGGGAATGTTGCTGCGGTGGTCCCAGGCACTGCTCTCCCAGCTACTCACTACAGCCCACACAGAGCAACATGTGCCTCTCTCTGCCTGCCTATGTCAGGGCATAGCATCAGAGGTGCTGGGGGAGCATTGCACGGGTTGCTCTCTGGCTGCTGGTGGCCAATTCCAGCAGTAGAGCAGGGGAATAGCTGCAGGCAGGAGCATTTAAACCACAGAAGCAAAAATCACCAGAGGACATCTCAAAGCTTCGTAACCCTCTTTACACTTGGCCCTCTGCTGTTTTAAACAACTGTTGTGTTGAAACAGTGGGAAGGGGCTCAAAGGCTACTTCTGCATGTGTTTGTTTGGATGACAAAAGTAGCTATACAAGCCCAGAGAAATATGGTATTATTATATACTGCATTGAAAAGGGAATTCAGTTTGTGTCTCATTTTTAAGAGCTAATATTCTTTTATCTGATCAAATGGTAAACAGCATTGGTAAATCAAGTTTTGATGGCATACATATTTGCAAACAAAACTTTATATTCAACCTTTTCTAAGATGATCCCACAAATCTGTGTTGATATCCTCTGTGGTCACATTCTTTAAGAGCCTGGAAAATGGAACAGTCTCCCATGCACTGCTTAAAACCATGTACATGCACTTCTACATTTCCTAATTGAATGGGACCTTCTAGGCATGCAGTGAAAAGCAGCTTTGGAAAATCAGTGTAGAGAGGGACAGAATGTTTTCCAAATGCTGATTTTACTCTGTTCTTGGGTATTCTATTCCACAGTAAACCAAACTAAAACTTCCCCACTGAGAACTGCAATGTGTCATTCAAACACATCCCTCAGCAAGGCACTCTGCCTCGGGGATGACATGTCCACAGATGCCTTCCAGAGCACCCTGCTGCACTAAGCTGCAGTTCCTGGATCCCCCGAGGGGAAAGGTACAGACAGCATGGCACAAAGACTGTGAGATATTACAGTTCTCTTAAATACAATCTTTCCTTGGGCACTGCCAGCCATCATTTTAGCTGGATGCCTCAGGACTCATCTGGTGAAACGGCCTTGTCACCTTGCTTCATCACTCCTCTTGCTAGGGTTTGAGACACCGATACACTGGAAGGCACCACAAAACCACCTGTATTATCTCCTGGCAAAACCAAGCCATGATTGTTTAATGCAGATTGGTACATTTGCTCCTTATCCCCATGACAGAAGTGGGAGAGAAGTCCCAGGCATTTGCTCCCAGCATTTCTGGGAAAACTCTTCAGTTTTATGGATCGATCTAGGATCTATCCTTTGCAGTTTCTGGGGAGAACTGCTGACAGAACTATCAAGAAACATCCCCTGCCTGTTTTACTGGAAGATGCAACCCAGATTAGAAGATAGGAAACAAATCTGAGTAGAGCAGTTGTGACTCACTTGTTTCTTTGATACTATGAAATGTAGCATACCGAAGAGATCACCGATGAACTTTGGTGCTTATGGAGAATAACTGTAGCACTGAGGAGAGCGGCCCTTTCGTCACAGAAAATTACTTCAGTTCTTTAAGCAGGTGTTGCCCTCTTGTTAAATTTTTCATATGGAGAACTAAGCCTGTGTTTGAATGTGTGGACCAAAACCACCTTGACAGAGAACATGGGGAAGAAAAACAGTGATCGAGAGACAACATCGCTGACTGGAGTAAAACTACTAATAGATAACAGCTTCTGTTGACATAAAGTGGTGCAGCTCCACTGAGGTCAGGGGAAGCAGCAATGTTTTATCTTAGCTAAGAATATCTGGACAGAACTGTTTCTCACTTTTATATTATAATGAGTATTTTAACATACTTGAACATTTTCCTGTGAAGGAGTTAATGAAGCCATGCTTAGATCTGTGGACACATTTACAGCCCTTTATTTAGGATACAGGGAAAAATAAGGTCCTTTAAGAAATCAGCTACATGAAGCAACAGGAGCCATTATCCAAAACAGAGAGATAGCAAGGCATTTTAAGCAGCAGTTAAACCAAATGGTTACCTTCAAACCTGGTATTGCAATGCTGAAACAGGCAGGACAAAGGATTTCAGACACACGTAAGCATGAGCTGGGGAGAAAAAACAAACCTAAAAATAACAAACAGGAGCAGACAAGAGTGTTGGCTCAGGGATGCTTTAGACCTGATAGCAAATACATTAACCATTGTAGAATCTTTCCTATGCTCAGGAAAGGCAATGGGACCTAATTGTTCTTTGCAAATAAACAGGACTGCACCCAGGTAGGACCAAATTTGGTATTAATTCCTCCTTTCACTATTGGTCTCTGCTGCTCCCCCCCAGTCTGGAAAACCAACTAGTAATTAGTCTCAAAAGGAGAGCACAACGCAAAAGAATCAAAAGCCAGGTGAAGAGAGCTACATGCACATTCTCCTCTCTCACCATCAAAGCACTGCTCTGTTCTCCCAACCTCTTTGGCCCTCTGTTTTGGTCTGTAAAATGGAAATAACATCGCAGAAGAGAGTGAGAGTCACAGATCATGAGCCCACTCAGTGAATTCTGGAAGAAGGAGCTCCCCTTCTGGCCTTTAGCATTTTTATGTCTGCAGTACCTCCCATATGGCAAGTGCTACCTACATGGGGAATATCTGTTTTAGTTCTATACAGAGAAGCTATTTTCGCTTAAAATATTTGTGGAAAACCACCAGTTTCAGATGCATGACTGACAAACCTCAATTAAATAGAGGCAGTTTTAATACAAATATGAAGACTTTGTGACATGACATCAGCTGTGAATGTAAAACAGCATATAGATGTGATTTGTTGCAACAGCAATAATTTAAAGATTAAATACCTTTTGCTATCAGATCCCCCATATTGATTTCTGAGGATCTAATGAAACACAAAGGATGTTTGCAATGCAGAATGTTTGCATATGCTTCAGTAATTAGTTTGGCAAGGCTTTCAATACCAAAGTTGCATGTATTTTTACATAAGCATGGGCAATCCGGCTCAGATATTTCATTATTCATGTTTCTGCACTAATTGTGTTCTGTGTCATTTCACCAAAAAAACCCCCATATTTAACTGAGCTTGGAATTTTTGATTCTCCTGAGATTTCTAAAAATATCATTCCAGAAAATCTTCCATTGAACTTGACTGCAATGGGAGAGATAGTGCATACTTTTCTTTCTCTTGGAGATCCATCAAAGTCCCACAGTAATGTTGTCCTTGTAATCTTGGCATCACATTTCACACTCAGCTCGTGATAAGCTGAATTTTCAGTAGAACTGACTGTGAATTTTCAGATGAAACAACTTCTCATTGGAATACACCAGCTTGTTCAAACAGAATGTTTTGCGCTTTGACAACCTACCAGCTCAACACAGACAGGAATGTCATATAAAACCACTTGTGGGGCTCCTAAATCAACATTCTTGGCCAAGGAGGTGATGGACTTCCTAGGTTGCCTGTGACACCTCAGGAGCTGCTTTATCCCATTTTGTACAGAAACAGGAATAAGAAATACTCATCTTTTTGAAGCCAATGTTTCTGAATTTCCTTTCCATCTCCAATTCTCTTGTTTGCATCTCATCCCACACCCAAACATCCCAATGAAGGCCTTCCAGCAACAAAGAAACGTTAAATACCACCTTCTCTGGCATGGTTACTCAGAGGAGCAAGAGGGCTACAAGGGGCAGCACTGAGAGAAGTGATGCAGCAGCAGACTCTAGAGTCTTCACACAGATTTACCTAGCTGCTGAAGTACCAGACTGGTTTGATAGCTTTTTCTATGTAGGTCCAGCCCAGCTTTCACTTTGGGTTTTATCAGCAGGAAAAAGTTACTCAATGCCAGTCACTTGTGGTTGTGGCAGTACTTAGCTTTACCTAACAGTTCACAAGAGTACTCTAGAACACCCAAAAGAAACAGAAGGGAGAACCCGTATAAATAACATAATGCACTAAACTCCCAAAGCAAAGGGCACATCCTCATGCAAAACCTGTCCTGCCTCTCCACAAATGAAGACATGACATGCTGAAATACCTTCCTACACTTTAGAGAAATAAAAAGGAATATTTTGGAAGGGAAGTGCAGAAGGTAAGAGGGTTGGGGAACTGTTTTCCTTATTTTTATGTATTTATTTTCACCTTCTCACAAACATAAGTATGCAGTCATGTGGCATTTCACTCACTAGTAAATATCAAATACTCATGAAGAGTTTCTGAAGTTAAGAGGAACTTGCTCATGGTTTATGATCTCCCTCTAAAAACACCACATCATTTCAGTCAAGACACAGGCAGGGCCTAGACAATATTCTAAAAGGTAACATGGTCCACCTCATCAAATGCATTCCTCCTACTGAAAACCAAGTACCTGTTGGCCTCAATACTGCCAACCGTGCACTGTGTGCAGCCATCAAATAAAGCCCCCAGCATTTTACCGAGCTTGGACAATCACACTGGACAACATACCAGGATCAATGTGGGAGATGAGGATAAAGACGAAACAGCTCTGGAGATGTCCTAGATAAGACTAGTAAACAACAGGCCTCCATAGAGAAAGGTGATAGAAAAATCAAATCACACTGAAATTTATCGACGCTTAAAGCTGCTTACAAAAATGGCTCAAAGTGAACGATTAATTTCAAACCAGGCCAAATTGAGGAAAAGAAGCTTGATGCACACACCAATTTTGTTCCTCAAAGTCAAGAATTGCCTAATCAATAGTAGTGCTAAAAAGAGATGGGTGCTCTCAGGGGTACCATTACAAAGAATTGCATTGGGTTTTAGCCACCTGGCTCCCAATTGCTTTAATAGACGTCACACAGCTAAAGCCTGGCCTAAAGCTTTAAAACCTTACCCCTCGGTCTTCCTGAGCAGCTACTGCTGTCAGGTGGCAAATGCGAAACAGCAGGAGGGACTGTGAGATTTACTCCTGTATTGACCAGTACTAGAACATGCCCAGGAATTTGCACTGCTGTTGCAAGTGTCAGTTACTGGGTGAAGAAAGGCAAAGCAGGAGAGGGTAAAAGGGGTGAGTGAGAGAAAGTGAAAAAACCTGTACTTAACCCTTCCTCTGTTGATGTGTTGATAGCAGTCTGCATCAGGTACTCATATTGCTGGGCTAATCCAATCAGCCCTCCTCTTCCATTAGCTAAGAATAAACTAGGACTTTTTAGGTAATGCTCTGACTGCTTCCCCCCATTCCAAATTGTGCTTAACATCTTGATGGAAAACCTTCAAGAGTTTAAGGTTTTAAATCAAATAAAGAAGCAGACAAAAGGAGAAAAATCCAATCAGAGCAGAAAGGGTTGGCTTATAGAGGAACTGATTTTCTTTCCATTTTCACCAGCACTGAACTCCACAGGAGCAGCAGCTGGAGAGACAGAAGGAAACAGACAAAATGGGAGAGGAAGGAAGAGTTTCTTTCACGCTTATATTGTACATAATTGTACACAAGGAGAGGTGGCATCCTGTCAGCAAGGTCTGGGCTTGACTTGGTTCCTGGTTAGTGGTCAGCTATCGGACAGTGAGCACTCTTTCTCAGGCAGCTTATACAGGTCCAGAGCCCTCCAGGGATGGGACTGCCCTGGTGTGCCTAGAGAGCAACAGGAGCTGGCCTTGGCAGCAGCCTCCTTACAAGAGGTCACCTTGTGGTGGGGCTCTCATAGAATATATGACTGTCAAGTAATAGCAACCATTTTTTAAAAAGAAGTGAGGAAATATTGTCATTAAGAACAACAAATCAAAATGGTCCTAAGTGTAAATGGGTGGGGAAAGGGAATAGAGAAAATAAGTAAACCAAGGAACTTAAAAAACCAAAGAAACTGAAAAAAAAAATCTTGGAACAAAACCTGAGCCTGCCACTTATAACGAGTGCCTAAAAAAATAATGATTTGTGTACTATCTACCTTGCTGCCAGCCATTTAGAAGACTGCACATCTGAAGTTTAGAAGGGTAATGATTAGACGCTGGATATGAGAGAAGAAAGGAAACAGAAAAATCTTCCCCAAAATAGTAGATAATTGTTATGAGCATGTAAAATCTAGGAAGTTTTATATATATATATATATATATGAGCTTGAATATATTTCACAGTATGGCCCCTTTCCATTGAACCCTCCATACACTGTATGTGCTTTATAGTAATAATTATTAAAAAATAACAGAATGCCCTGAGCCAAAGCAAAACACTATACTGTAAGAAACTGAGAGCGTTGAGATTTCTGTTGAAGTAAAGACCAAACATCTGATAAGATCTGAGTGTGTGGAAGACAGTACTTGCAGGTCTGATCCAGATCCCATTAATTTGATAAGCTTTGAAGCCAACTATTAGTGTAGGCCTGGCTCATGAGCCCCAGAGTATTTGCAAGTGCTACTGTTACGCTGGCTTTTGCAGTATCTCTCTTCATAGACATTAGAGCCAAACCACATCAGTTCCCCTTAGCTGAGCTGGATTGGCACTTTGGAAATCCTAGTGCACAGGAAAGGTTTAAATCCTCACATCTGAGGAGTAAGAGCAACGTGGAGCTTTTCTACTGGCTAAAAATGGCTCAGGAAAAATGAAGGTAGAAGAACTGGCAGAAAAAGGAGAAACAATGGGCAATAAAATGGAGCGGGAAAGGAAATAGAAAAAAGGTACAGCAGGGAAGGGAGAATAGGAGAGAGTATGGGAAACAGTGGGGGTAAATTAAATAATCACAAATAAGGAAAAGAATTAAGGAAACTGAAACAATGAGAAACAGAGGAGAACACTAGAACTCACAAAGGAAACACAAACAAGAGGCAAGAGGTATATTGGAGGCAACAGAAGGAAATAGTGAGGCAATGAGAGAGAGAAAGAAAAGGGAGGAGGAAAGGTGTGAGGAGCTGAAAATGGCAAGACATAGGAGAGAAAATGGGGGAGAGAGGAAAAGGGAGGTAAAGGGAAGGAATTGTACAGGGAAAGGACCAGAAAGAGGAGAACAATCCTAGGGAGCCTGCTGTGGTGGGTCGCAGAGGAGTTCACAAGCCCATGCACTCCAACTATTTCTTTTTGATTCTGTGTCATTGTCAGGCTTCAGACTGCAGCTGCAAATTGTTTGTCTGGCAGTTCTGGTAGGTTTGATTCAATAACTCCTATAAGAGGGCAGGCAGGATATCAATGCTGCTTTATTGCCTTTTTCTCTGCCTACAATAGCAATCCTCCACTTATACAGTATTATAAAGTGCCATCACCGGGGGTTGTATCTCAGCATAGTCACGTCTCATCTTCCTAGGCTATAATAAGCTGGCAAAGGTAAAAGTCTGAAACTACGTGTGCTTCATGAAATGATTAACATTGAGGCCTAAAGACTGGCATAAGGGATGGGCAATGAGCAAACAACAGACCCTCGCTTCCCAGGTACCACAGTGAGGGGTAACTACATCCTACAGGATCAGCTCCACCAAAATGTACTTAGTAATCTGTGTCAAGTCTCACTCCAGCCACTAGTGGACAAAGCATTAACACTCCAGAAAGCTGAAACCACTGCTGCAGAACAGAAAAAATAACCCATGCAGTCCTGTCAGTTGGGTAACTTTTCATGCCTCTCTCCAAATCCTTTGGATGCGAACACTTTAAAAATAATCATGCAGCGACATTTAACATAAGATTGGACTGACTGACGTGGACTTACCATTTTTCCTCCTGGAAGTTGGTTCCTTCAGGCTGTGGGGGTGTCCCTCACCAGGCTGACACAGAGAAATTTCCCCAGCCTTGAGTATGCATGATCTGTCAATAAAAAGAGGCTTTCAGTTACACAATGCTGTCAAATAGCACCTTTTACAAACACTAAATTCAAGTTAAAAATGTCACAGCAAAACAGGAAAATCACCACAGAGAAAACTGCTTGTGAGGCATTTTATTGGTGTGTCTTTTAAAAAAGAAAAATTCCTGGCACATTGTTCTGGTTAAAGCCACACAAATCAGAACAGAACTTCTCATTCACACCTGGTCATTACAGATATGGGGAGTAGCTGAATAGAAGGACACCCATTTTGTCTGCTTAAACTTTGTCTTGCATATATACACACATATAAAATAATCCCTGTTTCATTGTAAAAATCATAGGTGGATGTCATTAAGGTTGTGTTTAGAAATCATTGTGACTTTACACTGCAGTTTATTCCATATATTTCCATCCTTTCAAGTCACACTGTTCAACCTCCTACTTATTCTTAATAGATTAATTTGCGATTGCTCCCTCGACATTTGAGCTTTTCATGATGGAGAGCAATTCCTCTCATTTCACTCATCAAGGCTCCATATAATAATGAAAGTCCCCATAGGTCACTTCTATTGCGTCTTATTTCCTTAACCCCTTTAGCCTTCCCTCCCAATGAGCGTTCTTAAAGCTGGAGCTGTCTGGGCTAAGCCAAAAATAAAATTTCTCCTGCAAGGCAACTGCAACTGAATCCATATTGCATCAGTTCTATAGAAAATGTGACTATAGCAATGTGATTTCAATTCTCTGACACCTTTACATTGTCATAATATCCTATTTGGTTTCTTCCAAGCAGTCATACACACAGAACTGCAGGGATTTTTCTCTAATAACCCCAGGTCTCTTTTTTCTTTGGTGCACTGAATAATATGAACTCTGCTCTGGTTCACTAGCTCTAGACTTACTGCTAGAACCACTAAAAGATCCAAATCCTCCTCGGCTTGGTAACCATTGCTTCTTACTGTTTGCTTAATCTTTACATTTGGCAGAATAATCAATGTCTGCTATTTTACTTGTTATAGTCTTTCAGAATAAAATTGATTGGCAAGATTCTGAGCTGCTCTAAGTTGGCATGTCCCTAGCATCACTTCACTGGTCCAGCTTCACACATTAAATAGATGTTTCAAAACAAACCTGGAGGGCAAGCCACCAATTTAATTTTTCCAGTTGTTACTTATAACCAATAGCTGTTTCCTAAGTTGTGGCACTGCTTCATGATTTGCATTTACGTAGGGAAAAGTCCCGACACAGCCTGCAGACAGGCAGCATGCTCGCGCACTGTAGAAGAGGTGAGGCTTTGGGTGCAAGAGAGGGGTAGCTGAAGCAGTCCAAAAGTAGCCCTGTTCTCCCAAGAAATCCATTGCATTTTTTAAAGAACAATTTTACATTGCACCATATTCCAGGATCTCTCTTCTTTTGTGCAATCTAGCCATTCCATGGAAAACAAAATATTTCTGACCATCAATATAGTGCTAAATAAAACAACTGCCATTCATATGCACAGCCTTGAAGACTGCACAGCTTTAGCTGTGGAGGAGGCAACAGTAAGTTCAAAGTAATTCAGTGCTGACTGGGTTAGGGATAATTTTCTGGCAAGTAAGGATGTTATTGAGACAAAAAAATCATTTCAAATAACTATAAAGGAGTCACAGGACAGCAACACCTTTCAGTCTCTAGAGACCTAGAATTGATCTGAACTGGTCTAGCACTTAAATGGAGAAAAGCTATTAACCCATCGCTAATCTCTTGAGCCATTCAGTCCCACTTGAACCGATTTTTTCTTCAACAAGCTATTTTACATATTTCACTTAGCCCACAAACTTTACTGGAGAAACTTAACAAATATTTTTATAAAAAGATAAGTACCTCTCCCCACTTTGTATTTCTGTTCATTCTTGGGTTTGTTGCTAACATGACAGAACTACTAACCGTGTTCCTCTTCTCTCCTTATGGAACCCTGCTTTTCTTGCTACCATTCACAAAATAAGACAGTTTCTTAGTAGTTTTTGGAAGAAGAGCCAGCATAGAAGCATGTGTTCTAGAGACTTTTTTCCAGATAAATGTAAATTTATTGCCTTCAAATGTCATAGCAGTCATCAGTATAATGCTGATACTTCCTCAATAGCTCTGCAGACCAAGAAGGGTCAAATCCAGGATTTGCAGACGAAGAATTGCTAAACCCTGAAGCACAGCATTGCTAAGGATCAAATTTGTAAAAGTAGTCTTCATTTTTGTGGTGCATTCATGGGCACCAAAAGGTGGTCACAGTGCCCACAAGTATAGGAAAAAGCTGTAATTAATAATTAATAATGTCTTAAAAATTAGGCCTTTGGTGTCTGATACTGGGCTTGCAAAAAATTAAGACACCCATAATGGAAAGACATTTATGAAAAGAGGGCTGCAAATGAGGCCATCACATCTGTGGTAGAGCAAAGCTGAGAGCCAGGGAGGTTGGACCTGTGGTTTGGTGATGGGGCCACACGAGCCCAGCAGGAGAATTCTTTCTGGTGAGAAAGCAAGCAAGCGTTCATGCTCAAACATCTCGACTTCTCTCTGTTTTTCCGCTATTTCGTGCACTCAGAAGAGCCTGTTTTCTCTACTTCATGCTTTCTCTTCCTTAAGCATTTTCCCTGTAGTTTCTCCCACCACTGAATTTACTCGGCCTCCTCCATCACTCCCAGAATTAGAATCCATGCCTGTGAAAAACCTGCACTTTCTTAATTTCAGGCAGCTAATCCCCCTCCTGCTCAACCCTGCAGGTTACGCTGCTGGAGCAACACTACTTTGATACTGTTCCTCTGGCAGCAATTAGAATCAAATCAGCACCAGGCTGTTTATAAAAAGGGATGTTGCTATAATGACACTATCAATTCTTCCAAACATTGTAGCTATTTATCAAGTGGTTAAAGTAGAGTAACTTACTCCAGTTTTACTAGCCTATTTTCCATTGGAACTGAAAAGGTTTTACTGCCTCAAGTATGGCACTTGGACTGCTAATAATTTTGATTTTATTACATTATCATATTTTTTAGATTTATTTCTAGGTTTTGCATAAGATTCAAATTGTTACCCAGTTTATAAAATAAGATAAATTTATCTTGGTCAAAAATCACGTTAAGATAATTATCTTGCCCTTTTGGCAGATAATTTTGTGTTATATATTGAAAATGCTTATTTTTTGTTTTTCTAACCACTCATTCTTGCAAAAGTGGCTATTTTTTTCCTGATGCAGGCAACTCTATCTTCCTCTCATTGTCAAGAGCTGTCATGTCTCCTTGCTTTTTCCCTTCTCCATTAGGGGAAAACCGAAAAAAAAAAAAGGTGCTTGCTCTTGGCTTGCCAGCAAGCTACCGTGGGCACCTGTGTTCCTGGCAGGCATAGCTGGGCTGACTCATCCAGTGGTCATGCTACGCTGCAGTGTCGGGGACTCGTGGGGAGTGCTTACTCAGGCAGTCCCATACTATGACTAAGGTAACACCAGAGTGGGATGTTGGCAATATGCACACTAATAGACACCGTTACCAGCCAATGTGCTGTGCTATGCATGTAGCCTCACTGTGCTCCTCACCAACCCCCTGCTTCTCTCTGCTAATGAAAATATTAACTGCTGGTAGCTGACAGAAAAGACCACTTCTTAAAGAATGAATGGAGGTCACTGGCTGATTCCTTCTTCCTTTGCCCTCTCCATCAAGCCTTAGTATCCCTGAAACTGCTGCTCTGCCTCCCTTCATAAGGGAGGCACTTCCTTCATCTCCAGAAACTAGTAGTCTGTAGATAACACTGTAGCCTGCCCAGTCAATTAATTCAGAGCCAGTTTAGTCCAGATACTAAGTATCTGCTAAAACCCGCAAATTATCAGCAAGATACTACTTATCAGGTATCAGAAGAAAATTGGAACAACTAACCCTAGAGTAAGCAAATCTCACCTGTCCTCTGCCCTGCCCACAGGGTCTCTGGTGAAGGTTATTTATCTGAGCTTTATCTTCAAATATCTGGATGTGTGGCTTGAACAGCCTTAGTGCCTTGGCCCTAGGATGTCTGAAAAGCCACCTATGATCTCCATTGTTAGCAGTTTGATTAACTGAAATTAGATTTTTCAATTTGTGGGAAATTTTGATACTTAAAAAGCATAAATTCACAATTAGGTCTAACCTTTAAGAGATTTTTTTGTGGAAAAAACCCTCCAAATAGTGCTTCTTCAGGGGAAAAAATCAGCTTAGGGAACGTTACAGTTTCAAATTTTATTTAGAATACATGGGTTTTCCTTTGTGCATAATGTGCATTATTATAAAATAATAATTTATACTGACATGTTTTAAGTTGGTGTCAATAATTAGTTAAAATAAAGTAGCTCCTCCTACTTTAAAACTATTAAGGGCATGTGGTGCTTAGTACTGATGGAAATAACTTAGTTACAAAATAAAGTAAGTGGCATTCTGGTGTAGAAAAAGGATAGCAATACCTTGAGTTTTGAATAGGATAAATGAGGATTTTTCAATTATTCTAATATGCCAGTATATCAAGCACTCATGACAGAAGTACCAACAAACAGACAGTGGCTAATATCCAAAAGGTTTTGAGGTATGATGTTGAAATACAAACTTTTTTTGAATGAAATTGTTCACATTTCTCAATATCTAATGTAGCCTAGGAGCTTTAAAAAAGCAATTGTCTCCCTGTATTTTTCCCCACTTCTTGCCCAAGGGTCCAGGAATGTACAGGGTGTACCATGTCTTTTTTCTGCTTTAATGCAGGCATAGAAAAAGCAGCAATTCAAAATTGGAGAACGCCTAAGAAAAGTCCCAAAACAGAGCTAAAACAGATTTTCTTTAAAAAGTTCGTGTTCCATTTGAGTTTGGTATTAAAATGAAGATCAGTTTATATATTTGTATTATTTCTGTTGACAATTCTATGGAATATATACAGCCAGAGATTCACCCATTTCTAGTGAGAAACCGTTTACCTTTCACCTTCACCACTGCTCAAAACCCAGGTGACATTAAACCCCTTTTGTGCCACCCTTCACAGCCACACAGCCAGCAGTGTGGGGACATCACACACTCAGCAGAAGCCAAGTCCAAGGGAGGCAGCTAAGGCTCCCTGCAGTGAGAATGGGTTCAGTTCTGTGGATTTCAGAGCAGTCATAGAGAAATTGCACCAACAATTTGTATAAATCACAATCCAGACGGGTTGGCAATAAAAGTTTGACTGCTTTGCATACTCCATATCTCTGAACATTTTCTCTCTTGTAATGACATGGTGAAGAAGCTGATGATCATAAATATGGAGTGTATCACCCTGTCCTTTAACTCCCTCCTTATTGCTTTTGCAACATAATACATGCATCTCAAATAAATTAAACATGTGACATATAAAATCAGTTAATGTTTTTTGGGGGTTGTCAAAATTCTAAGAAACCAAAACGTTGAAAATCACTTGTCAAAATGTTCTGGGATGAAGTAGTTAAGCTGTCATCAACAGCTTAAACACTGTTTATTTGAATATATAAAGCAACTTTTTGAAAAACCAAAAGTATAGAGTCTGTTGATCAGAGTTCTTTCTCCAGACATCTTAATCCTGCTTCCCTGATCTCCTGGAAAAGAAAACTTCACATGAAGTGTGAGGCCATATACTCCCCCAGTGAAATAAATGCACTGCTCTACTGACACAACTGATTTGACAAAGTATGGCAATGGTGTTACCATGGTACTACAGGATTATTACTCTGCAGTGCCCATCATCTGAAATGGAGTTACTCTGTGCTTACCACAAAACAGCAAGTAGCATTTTGCAGTAACACAATAAATAACCCATGTCATCTCTGTATCTACACCTTTTGCAGGAACAGATACAGAGCCAATCTAAAAACAAATCTAAAAGTGCTATAATAATGTTGGAATGACATGCCTCTTAAGCTGTTTACAGCTGACAGAGTAAGTGAAATTGTTTGACAAGGAAGAACACAGTATGTGTTGACAGCCCTGCTTAGTTCATATTTGAAAGGCAAAATTAAAGTCATATTTTTACAAGGTGTACAATTCTGCTCATTTGAAGGACATTCTCTTAAGCAAGGCATAGTATTAAGCCTCTGCCATCCTCCTCCTCCTGTCTCCCATTTTTATGTGTAGGCCACTAAGTGGCACACCTCAAAAACCAGTCCTGACTCCCTACCTCTGTAATTGCTTGTGAAAACATATCATTTAGAAGAGTATGGAGAAAGAGCAACAGCAAAAGCAGCCATAAACATTCACCCTCTGTAATTTAAGGGAGCACGGCAACGTATGGGCAGCATTTGGCTTTTCTTACAGCAGGCAGCACTGTTAGGAGAGAGCAAACACCAAACAAAGGCTGAGTACAAATCCCCTCTATCCAGAGAGACACCTTTCACTTGATTACAGGATATGAGAGAAAAACATAAAAACACAGTGCATCCTGAAAAAAGTAAATAAGAGCTAAGATAGGTCAGAGGAAAGGGCCAGAGACAGGCTCTAGGAAAAACAGACTGGTTTGGCAGTACTTTCAGAGCTCTAAGGCAAAGGGAGTGGGAAGGCTCAAAGGACAAATGGTGGCAAATACCTGGACTCCCATTTTTACCTTCTCCTTGCTAATCCTATGGGCTAGCAGCAACCAGAGACTGTCAGCAACTCGTGCAGTGGCCACCGTGAGAATAATTTGGTGGGCTCAGTCCAGCTACTGTTGAAGAGGTTTCTTCACGGCAAAAGCTCTTGCTAATACTTGGCCTCTCACTCTTAGAGGCCATGGGAAGCCATGAGCATTCACCTTCCTTCCTGCTTTGAGAGACAGTGATTCTGTTATCGTAGGGCAGATGCAATGAAGAGGGAAAAGCCAATGCCTGCTATTCCTTTTCCGTGGATAAGCCCAGGGGTTCAGCTGCTAGCAATGCCAGTCAGTCCAGCTGTTTTAATGAGCCCTGTAATTGATGCAAATGAGCCCAAAGTTGCCAGATGAAATCATCTCACTGAGGGGAACTACCAGGAAAGCATTAGGAATATTCTGCACTTGGAGGCACAGGATGCAGTTACCATTGCTTTTATACTGGACCAACTGTACCATCTCAGCTGACCAGGACCTAGGAGCTGCACAGTCAGTGTTCAAGAGGAGCCCGGCTGCTGGCAGCACCTTCCTTACAGGTGAGTAGAGAGCTGGACCCAACTGTAACCTTAGCCCAGATTTAGTGTGCAGCAGTTCCTAATAGTTTCAGCTGCAGCTCCATGTCTGGAGCCCACTGGCAGATCACAAACAAGGACTGTTCAAAACCTCAGGTTGAAGCTGTGGTTCAGGAATCAGAATGGTGCTGAGTGAAAGTGTTTTTTCAAACTAATGGAAGTTTTGCCTACATATTTCTTCCCACACATGAAGGTCACCAAATGTTTGTGTGCCAAACGTTAGAATTGATGCCATCCTAATGAACTCTGAAAACATTTTCCTGTCAAAGCAAATAGAACAAGTTGACATCACTGATCCCAGCATCGACCAAAGAGGAAAAACAAACAAACCATCAGTTCAAAAACCACAGGTTTTTTTGTGCTCTAAGTTCAAGGATGTGATTCCAGCAGTGCAATGACAAAGGGGAGCATGGTACAGATGACAAAAGGGTTATGCTCACCGCAAAAGAAGTCAGTCCTGAGGAAAAGAGATTGCCTTGGCATCAAGGTCAGAAATGCCTGGGTGCTACCTCCTCCTACCCTGTGACACACGAGATCCCTCGTGTCTGAGCTGTGCTGGGTTATTACCTGTAACATGTGCCACAGGCTAGGACCTGAGTAGAGAGCAAAACCTACTACTAAACCCTGTCAGAAGTTGCAAACTGATTACACTCTTAAAAGCAAGCCAGCAGCTCTCAACTTGTCTACCGAGAAACTTTTTCTTTCCTATTGGAGCTGCCTATCCTTGTGGCCTCCTCCTCCATCTCCCAGGGGATCTCCCAAACCATCTATCCAAGTATAACCCATGGAGTGGCAACCCTGCTACAACTGGATGCAAGTATGAAGGAAGTGTATTTTACAGTTATGCTGCTAAATTGGGGTTTGGGAGATCCAGACTCATTTCTTCCTTCTAACACACGATTCCTCTATGTCCCTTGGCAAATCCGTGAAATCATTCCACATGGGAAATAACCATACCTCCTCCTTTGCCTCTCCTGCTTGTTCAGAAATTTTGGACAGGGTTCATCTTGCTGTGCACAGTTTCTAGCAAAGAAGTGCCTGGTTATAATCTTTCTATGTAGCTTGGTTGTTTAGTATACAACTAATTAAATCTAATTTTACTATTCACATGGTACAGAGGAAAAGATAGAGACTTTCTGCAGAGTGCACAGGGGGTCTGCAAGCCTGGTGAGAGCAGCTAGGTACCAAGCACCAATGAAGTTCCCAAACTAATGTTTCTCTTCAGCTGCTTTGGCCATTTTGTGAAAGAGATTTTTCACAGAAATTGCTACAGGATGGAGGTCCTGTTGAAAAGTACAGCATTAAATTTGGGTATAATGACAGAGGAACAAAAGCAGAATTAAAACATACTTTGTTGCTCCCTACATCAAATACATTTCCATTTTATTTACTGTTTTAATTTCCAGTTCTCCCATGCTCACCCTGTGCCATCACCCATGTTTTTTGAACTGAAAGGTATTATCTCAGCTCCCATTTCTCCAAAAGTCAGTTCTAATCTCAGTCACTCTCCAGCCCTGCAGTTTTCCTTCTCCTTGACAAGCCTGACCACTTAAATTTCTATCAGCTCAGACGTTTACCCACACCCCTTTCTGTTCCTATCTCATTTCTTCCCCTTCCAGTTCTTGTGATGCCATCATACATCTATGCCAGCACACAGAGCATGCAGCAATAGACATATAGATCCTGACTGTGTTCAGGAAAGGGGAAAGGTTGAAGTGAATAAGATCCTGCGTATGAATGATTCCCTTGCTTGCTATGCTACAGTGAGCTGTGCTTTCATATACTGTGATGGATGTGAGTTATGGGTCACTCCCTCACTTGTGGAAATAAATGTACAACACTTGCCAGTTGTTATACTGTATATTACAAAATTCTATCACTTAAGATATATACACTTAGCAAACCAATTACACAAACAATACAGGTACAGCACAATGGCTCTACTACCAGTTTTTTTCTTGTTGAGACAGACAGATGCAAAATCACCCTTAGCAGTAAAGTGGTGCTACATTATCCAAAGGGGGACATTTTATGGAGAAAGAGTTTATCATATCCAGAGTTTGCCTTGGGTGCAGTGGACTTAGCATGTGTTAAGCAATGCTTAAGTGATTTGCTGAACTGGCCTAATAGCACAAAACACTCCTGGGTCTATTTGCTTATAAATACATTTTAAGGCACTGATTGAACTCTGTAGTGCCCTAAATGGTCTGGGACATAGTTACTTAAGAGATATCATCTCTCCTTATAAATCTTATGTGGTAATTCAGAACCTCCAGTTGTTCTTTCTTTCTTTTCCTGGGTGGACAGCGGGGTGTCTTTAATGGGAGATGCATGAGCCTGGAACCTGTCCTCATCAGCCTTCACACACAAAAATGCTTCAGAGGACTATTTCAAGAAGCTGGTCTCTTCAGTGTGACAAACATCAGTTAATCTCTTGAGCAATCTTGTACATCACATTAGTGACAGAAGGTCTGGCTGTGACTGGCCATGTGTTCAGGAAGGCTATTCCAGAAACCTTCTTCTTTTCCTCCTATAACCACAGAACCAGTGCAAGGGCTGATAAATCACACTCTCGCATGCACCACCTGTCCACAAGGTCTGAGCTCTCCTGGCATCCAGGTAATGTCACCAGAAAGACTGGAAACCCTTGCTGATCCCAGCTCCAGCAAGGCTCCCTTAAAATACTCACAGTGCCACTGGCACATCTTAGCTAATGAGAGTGGGTCCTGGCCACTTGTATTTTATTTACAACCATGTTTTCCATTTCAGGTTCGTTTTAACTGGCATGAGCTGCTGAAGCACTGGATGCCCTTATCTGCTTCCCTCAAGGGAAATAGATACATAAAGTACATAAGATTGCAGGTTTTTAAGATTAAATGCTATAAACACAGATTAAATTATATGCTTTTTATCCTTTTAAGGAACTCTTGTTCATGGCATTCTGTTCCAAGCTTCCAAAATAATTTCTTCTTACACTTGCATTTAGAAGCATTTAAAACACAGCAAAGAGGGAACACATTTGTGGACATAACTGGCAACAAAGAGCTCAGGTCTGCCTCCTTGCTACCCCCAAACCTCAGAAGGCAACAGAGGAAACACCCAGGGCAGCTGAGCCCACTCAGGGCAGGGCTGTGCAGGCCCCTCTGTGGGTGCAGGCCCCTCTGTGGGTACTGGCGGGGTTCCCAGCAGTGAGGAAAGGTCATCTCGGCACAGCTTCTTCTCAAAACCAAAAAACTGACACTTAGGAAAAATGACAAGGAAACCATTGCCTTAATCTCTGTTTCCATGGTGCCAGCAAAATCTGCCTGGTCACCTTCTGGAGAGGAAGCTTGATTACTTGTCTTTTTGGCAAGGTTGCCCTGATGAAAAGGAACTGAGAGAGACAAATAGCCACCCACAGGACAACAACCGCAGTGGGTTGGCTTGCTGTTTGCTTTAGTTCACTGGCTTAAAAGGGTCAGCAACCTTCATCCCGAGGACCCTATTAGAGAAGTAGCTTTGATCAAAACATATAATTAACCTTTGGAACTCACTGTAGCAGGATATCATTGAGGAAGCATATGAGAGAGATTTTCATTTTCTAAAAGGGATTGCATATAAGCAACTCTAAGGACACACTCAAATATTATTTTTGCTACAGAGAATTCACTGGTAACAGTCAGTAAGCACTGTGCTTCTGGGAATCAAGAACAAACAAAACCGGGGACCAATAACAAATTCTTCACTCACCAAACTGTAGGTGAATATGATGGGCAAAACCAATAAGATGAATCCAGACTGCATAAAGTCTTCAGAAACAGCCACTCACAGAGGCAGGAATAGAAACTACAGTTGGTTAATGGCTATTTGACCTATTCCATTATGGCAATTTTTGCGTCCAGCTCTTTGCTTCATGTCTACTTACTTGTTAGATCCCAAGTGATGGCCCTTCACAACCTTAGAAAGATTAACCAAAAGTACATAAAACCCAGGCTGACCACAAAGACTTAACAGGCAAGTTGAAAGCAGTATAAGGGTAGAGAAGATTTCAAACTGAAAGAATTAGGAACCAACTGAAAACATTTTATTTTACTGTGCAGGAGACTCAAATGACTTCTGCTAAGAAGAGCCCAACTGACAAATCTGTCTGAGAATGACATCCTTTAAGTGACTTCTGTCATATTAGAAAAAATGTAAAACCCCTGGGTTACAGAGACAGGGCAGCAGACATGAGACACGAGATACTTGGAATGTGCTGACATTTGGAGTACTTTGAAGCAGTAAGACTCACAACTCTCCTTCAAGACGGAGAAGGTCTGAAATGTGCAACATATGCTGAACCATCAGGGTTATGGCAGCAAGAGGGTGTGGTAAGGATCTATGCAGACAGGACGCCACAAGTTCTCCCATTTTGTTACCATTACCATCAAAAATAAGCAAGAAAACATGTCTTTAGCCCTACTGGGTGAACTTAAGAGAGGCCGATATTGTGTGTAACACTTTTGAACAGCTAAGCCTTTAGATTTGATCTGAAGGATCTTCACAAGCTAAAAAAAAAAAATTGTAGTTTTGGCTTTAACACTTCTCTATCAAAGCCAAAATGTCGTCATGTGTAGTGGTGTGGAAAAAAAAAAAAACAACCTAACAAAAGCCCCTGCAGCCTTGTGAAACACAGAAAGGAAAACTATGCTGTGAGCTCTGACAGTAATAAAAACATAACTGGATTGATTCTAGAGAATTTATTGAACAAAATTTAGTTAGGGTCTTTTTGTTTTGTTTTGTTTTGTTTTAACGATTGCACACCACTTAATTTTTATGAGCTCGATTATGCCTTTAAGGCACATTCCAGCAAAGGGCTGAGGTGAAAAAGCCTCTCCAGGGAGGATACAGCAGACGGAAAAAGCCTCTGAGGTGTGCAGGAGTTGAGCTAATCCTTTCTAGGGATATGTTTGGCATTACCTACTTGCAGCTCTCACACTTCCCAGTGGAAAAGCAAATCTGTGGGCCCGTGGCTGGGAAGTTTCTGCCTCCTTTGGCACACTGAGCCCAGGTGTGAGAGGGGACTGATCCAAATCCTCCTTCAGGCATAACAGCTGCAGACTTTTTTGTGAACAAGTTATTCAAGTTGGGGATCTGGTCCCTTCACTACCACTCCATCACCAAAACCTGGGCGCTCTCAGGAAGGACAGAGATCATGTGCCTCACGTATCCCAAGGCAGCCAATGCTGGTAAACTTGTTTTTAAAAACTCTATGTTGCCCACTCTAGAGAATATATCATGACTTAAAACACTGAAAATATTAAACTCAGACCTAAGAATGAACTGCTTCTCTCATGTGCCCAACGGACCAAGCCATAAGTAACACTGAAGGTCATGAAGCCCTTCGACACCTCTCCTTCCCAGTGACAGAAACACGAACAATGGCTGATGCAAGCTAACTGGGTAGGGGGATGATTGAGCAATGTTACACAACCCTATTACACTAACCTCCTTACCCTGCTTCAGCTTAACTCTTTTCTGAAGCAGGGACCAGAGATCTGCCTTTTCCAGAGGCGCTATGCAGCACGAAGCCCCAGAGCTATTGTACTTCAGCCTCCTGATAAGCAGGTGTCTCTCCTTCCACTTCACCTTCCAAATGAGAAGACTGTACACCTCCTTAGAAGAACAAGCTTTTAGTACCTGGACAAAACACTAGAAATGGCATAAAACATTGTTCATAGGATTTGGGATCCCTGGAACAACTTCAAAGCAAATTCCATCAGGTGCTAAAATTATTCCAGTTCCTCAAATGCAGCTTCCTTCTCCACACTGCTGTTGCATATTGAAACATACATGCATGTTTCCAGCAAACAGGTACAAATGCTTGCTTTAATCCATGAATGTAAAAACATTTCCCTCAAACTTCCTTTTAGAAAGAATTTTGCAGTCCTAAAATGCAGTGTGCACCACCTGGGCTTTCCAGAGTCTAGCATCATAGCCCCTAGAGCAAACAACAAACCCCAAGTCTGTGCAGCAACTACCATCCCAGCCTTCCTGTGGAGAGGTGCTGACCCTGCTTCCTGAGAGGTGCCAGAAGCCATAGCTTGTTTCTGAAGTGGTCCAGGTGTCAGCACAGCACCTCCAGAGCAGAGCTGGGCCTCTCCCAGGACAGCACCCCTCAGCTACTGAAGGCTGCCTGACCTCTCTAGTTCAAGCGCAGCCCCTTAACTTCACTCTCTCCTTGACTCAGCTCTTTGGGGTGACCACATATAGCCTGTGGTGCAGGGGCAGCAGAGGGACAGACCTCATGTTCCTGGACTACTCCAGCTGAGCTGCCTTGCGTCCTCCCCTGCCACTTGCCCCTGTACACAGAAGTTGTGCATGTTGAGCATTCAGTCCATGTTTTCCTTCCTTTTGCCCCCACCTTCCCTCTGTTTTGGGTTCCAGTCAGACACTGCATTACCAGGAGTGTTTGGAAAGGTAAAAATATGAACTCTGGGCAGGTCAGTGGGGAAATTCAAACTGAATTTAGAAACAAAAAATACTTGCCCACCCCAAGAATCAGAATGAATAAGAAACACCCATCTTTACTATTAACTTTTACAAATCACACTACCAAACGGATCACCAAAATGACCGGGGCAGCCAGCAGTCCCACACTTACTCTCCTGCCAATACTGAATCGGCAGCACCCTATAGCACGTAACAGGCAGCCCCTGGTGAAAGTTGTCCCCGATGGTCCAGAGCAGAGCTGCGTGCAGTCTCGCAGCGCTACCACCCAGGAGGGCTCCTCCAAGGTGAGGGATAAAGGAACAGCAGGAGTGATACTGTGTCTAATGTGGCACAAGGTTCCCTCGGCACAACGTGCCCCAGCTAATGAACGGCACTGCCCCAAGTGCAAACAAGCCAGGAAAGGTTCTGTTTTCAAAGCAAGCGTATTGCACTTCAATGAAGATTTTTTCCCCCCTAAAAAGTTTTAATATACACACTAAATTAAGCTTGAGAAAAGGGGACATTTCATCTTTAATCTATTTACTTCTGAATATTTAACATACAATTCTGGCACCAATCACCAGATTTAACTGGAAAATTACTCACTAATCTGTTTGCTTATTTGGAATAATTGGGTAGGCTGCCAGGGAAGAGGATTTCCTACCCTGTTTAATATCTCAGTTAGTAGTCCAATTTCAGCTTGGCGGCATAATTACTCTGACAGAGCTGTAGCCACAGGGCCTGTGAGTGGGGCTGCTTTTTAAACCGTAAATTATGGAGGATTAGCATTTATGAATTTTAAATCAGGGCTGTGGTAGGAGACACTAAAGCTGCTTAGAGCTTGCAAACCACTGCATTCAATCACCAGTCATTAACACATTCCTTCCCAGGACTTTCTGCAATCACATTTAATAAAAAGGTATTTCTGATTTGCTTTAGAATATTGTGACTCTGTGTCTCCAGCATAACACCAGGGATAAAGAGATCCACTTTGCGGGAAAAAAGCATCACAATTTAATCTGACCCTGATTTACCTCCCACATAAGATGTTAAAGAGTTGTCTCCTCTGCTTGATTCCTACTGTTTCTTCTACCAGATGGAATGCATGTGGTTTGATCCCTACTATACTTAAACAATTACAAAAATTAAAAACTGCTGAAAATCAGAGCTGCAATGTGGCTGATCAGCAGAGATCTGAACTCTGCCGTCCCCCTAGCTCAGGAGCTTTGGCTTGTGAGCTCTCCACTGTTGTGTTTGCCTGTCAGGCTCACGATGAATCATTATGGGGTAAATCCTTCCTTTGATGTAGGCATGTAACTTCTTTTAAGGCCAATGAGAGTTATGTACATGCACTGAGGGCAGAATATTTTATGCCTTGAAGAAGTCGTCTTAGGAAAAAAAACTCTGCCAAAAATCACACCGCTTTGAACTTCAGAGTTGCTCCACTTGGGAGTCTAAGGAGCTCTGAAGCCATAAGACATCTATCCAAATGCAAATGCTGAGCCCTTCCTCCTCCTAAACATGTGCATCTCTCCCTCTGTGAGCCTACAATTCAGCAAGGTATTCAAGTTAGTGCTTCGCATGACTGTTTCAAAGACCAAAGACACTGATAGGAAACCTACAATTTTTACACTAAGAGTTTTCATATATTAAATTATATCTATATATGTTAATAAAAATACATAGATAGATAGAGTCTCCTTCCACAAAACAGAACAAAGACATGAGTGAAAATTATATACAGCAAAATAAGAAAAGCAAAAAAATGTGGCAAATTGGTCAGAGTAAAACTTGATACAGCACCTATGATTAAAACCTAAAGAAACCTAAACCTAAAGAAAACACAGGCAATTTAAAAAAGAGCCTGACTGAACTCCTCCCACAGTTTCCTCGTGCAGTTATCCCAGAAACTCAGAAGAGCTCTGAGCTCTCAAAGCCACCTCCAGGAAGGGACAGGAAGAATTTCCCTGCCATTGCACTGTGATGGGGATTTGTACACCCTCCTCAGCATCACTCAGCATTGACCTCTGACATAAGCAGGAGACCAACCGATGATGCACTACGTTGCAATCAACAGCGCTATTCACTGAAGCAACCAGATGATTTAAGATTCCCAAACCTCATTGAAAGTCACTGGAAATTAGGCACTTTGAAAAGCTGACACTTTTGAAAATGCCTTTTAATCTCCTAAATTACTCATGCTTTTGAAAACTTTACTCATGCTAAGTACTTTGGGGGCCTCAGTCAGTGAAAGCTAAACCAAAAGACACTAAGGAAGGATCATTTATACAGAGTCCTGCTCAGCTCTTATCTCTCCTCTATCCTCCTAGCAACGATAGACAGAAGGAAAGCGGAGCTCTTGGCAACACCAGCCCTGTGCCAAGAATTCAGCTGACAGAGTGGCAGGCCCCTGGACCCTATTAAGGCTACTCAGACAGATGGATTCTCTTCCCTACTGCACCCAGAGTAGACTTTTTCTAGCTGACCCCCTCCCTCCAAAGGCTGAGTCATGCCACCACTTCTCCCCAAACTGCGAGAAAGATACATTCCTTGCTGCCGCAGGAGGAACAATTTGATCACACCTCAAACAGTGCAAACTGTCCATGTGTCAGGCACCAGCTCCATGCATTGCTCCTCACTCTACCTCTCTTCTTGCCTGCACACAGCTGAAAACCATGTCTTAATTCTTCTTTTTGTTTGCCCTACAGTATTCTCACTGATGCTAACTGTGCATGTGCTCCACGTGTATACAAAAAACAGAGGGACAAATGTTACAGAGGCAGGAGAGAAGAAGCATGTTTGGCATTCAGAGGTGCTTCTAAGTGTTTTTTGTCCCTTTGAGGAGCAGTTAGGGGGCAAGGAATGGACACACAGGTGATCAGGGTGAAATGCTCTCCAGAGTATATATATACGACTTATTTAGTGCTGCTTGTCTAGATCATGAATTGAGATTTGGGTAGGTGGCCAGGCCTTGATGTAGAGCTATGCCTGAACCTGGTACATGTCAGGGAAGCAGAAGAAACAATGTCACCCTCAGGAGCCTCAGTATGTCTCAGGACTCACCCAGTCCCTAATGAACTAGAGCAGTGCCTACCCTCGAACTAAAAGGGCTATTCTTTGCAGGCAAGAACAGAGTTCAGCGAGCTACCCACACCTTACCTAAAACGCTTCTTCAAACACACCCATCCATATCATCTATCATACTGTGGGAGGAGAAAGAAGCACGATACAAGGAACTGAAAAAAAGCCATTGCAGTAGCTGTGCATTGTTTGGAAAAGCACCAAACAGCAGGATATTCCCCAAAGGGCTGTTCAATTTGGCTTTGGGAGCTTTGCTGTGATCTCTGTAGAGACAACATAAGGGCTACAACAGAGACCAGATTCAAAACCCTGACAATCAAAGTCTGAAAGGAAAAAAACTAAACAATTTGGACTCAACTCCTACACAGCATCTCTAAGCAGCTTCAATTCCTTAGCATTTCGGCAAAAAGCTAGGGCACTTTCTTGTTCCTCTCTGTATTATGTAATTGCCTTAAAATGTTGGCTGCAGCCAAAAGTTACATTTTAGGCCTCATAAATCAAAGGAAGAGGAATATCCTCTACATTTAATGTTTATATCGTAATATATCTAAATACATCCAAATCCTTTGTCGTCCCACAGGGTTTCTCTCTGTGGCTCTGAAAGTATCTCAAAACTTGCAAAAGAAGAAAACACTCTTCCCCCAAGGCAAGTAGGAGGGGGGGAGGTTGCGCTGTATGTATAAGCGACTGATAGAACTTTGACTTGGAAATCTCTCTTCAGTAGGTTTAATATGCTTCCTTCGCCTGAGAAATGTATAATGTATAAAGCAATCCTGCCTGCCTCCTCCTCAAAGCCTCCTGAACAATCTCCTTTCATTGGCCATGGGGCTTTATAAGCAACTCCTCCGTACAAGCAGGTGGCTCGGCATAGGGCCTTGCTTCTCTGCAATTGCAGCTAGAAGCATTTTAGACTTATATAACTTTACCTGTAAAAGGTTGGCTGCTAACACAGGAGAGGATCCAGTATTGCTCTGGGTCCCTTCCAACATTGTACCAAGATTGAATCCTTCTTGCCTTGTGCCTTGATTGGGAAAATAGTCAATGACATGCTATGGACACGGGAGTCCCTGAAATGACTCACTTAAGAGCTGTGTTCGATCACAGGCTCAATACTGAGCATGGCATCAGTAACAAAACTGCAAAAATACTCCAGCATACATTGTTTAGCTGTGAATGGAAAGACGGAAGTTAAATAATGTGCCAATGGCCACTAGTAACTAAATGTTCTTTTTCCCAAAAAGAAAAATAAAAATCTTTGCAGATGTTGTTACATGAAGACTAGTAATATGAGCTACGTAGAGTTCAATATTTGACAGGCTCAAAACCTGTGTAATTTTACAGTTTTGCAAACTGTAGTCTTTTGGCATTAGTGAGAAGGGAGCAGAGATCTCAGGTTGCTGTTCTAGGGGAAGAAGAATCAGTTTAACTCATCTTACCTATCCAGAGCAGAAGCCTTGACGGCAGGTGATATTATTCTGCAGAAAACAGTTCAAAACACAAGCTCATTCAGAGTATTTTACTGCCACCAACTCTACAGGCCACAGTGCACTGGCCTTTCAAGTCCTGCTTCACGATACTGTGAAATCAAGTGTTTCACATGGGTTTTTATCACACTTTTGGTCTTATGGCACATGGTGAAATTGCTGTCTCAAAATGATGCAGCGTGCTGAATATTTTGCCATAACTTTTCACGTTCATGTGTGAACTTCCCATACTTCTATGGAGTCAAGTACTTGACAAATGACAGCTGAGACTATTTTCATTAGTGTTAAGGGGATAGCTAAAGAGTCAAAGCACATGAGTCATTTCTCATGTATAGCTTGATATACCCATATACTGTAGAAAGCATAATCCCATAAAGCTCATGTTTAAAAATAATTCTCTCATTGGAAAACATGAGGGACTCATCACTGAAAAATGTTCTGGTCAGGACTGTAGATCTGTAGAAATTCTGTGAGACAGGAGATCAATGAGCATGACACCTAATCACACCCCAGGCACCAAAATCCTCAGCACTGTCCTAGAAGCACTGAAGTCGCAGGAAAAGTTTTGCAATGGTTTGTCCATGCCTGTTGCATTAAGAGGAAGGGCAAAGGTGAAGCCTGGCAATATGACCAAGCTAGGTCAGAAGCACACCATCCAGATACCACTGCACAGGGTCAAGTCTCAGATGTGCCTTATTTAAATTTTAAAACTCTTCAGGACATATTTGTCTTGCTACAAGAGGTTGAATGCCTCCCTCTGCCTCCTGGTTTAACTTTGGGAAAAACTATTGAGGCATGGAGGAAAAGGGGCACTGGCTCAGAGAATCTCATATGGAGAGATGCTGCAGTAAAAGTCTTTGAGCTTCATTTTCTATAAAGGGCTTAGTGCATACACTTAGTACAGTGGACTTTGTATGAAACTGGCAAGTCTTTACCATGTTCAGATGGAAAGGTACTTCAGCTGCACAAAGAGTATCTCCCTCAAGTATCTCCTTGTACATAACAAAGACAATTTCTCCCACAGGCAAGCAGAGAGAACTATAATGTCTTTTTTTCTTTGCCAATATCTGCCAGATGGTACTAAGTCAAATACTCCCAGGCGTTAGAAATACACTACTGAAGGAAATGGCCCTATGGAAAGGGGAGTGTAGTGTATGTAAATAGGGTCCTCTGGAGGGGTCCCACTCCAGCATCACTCCCTGAGCATCAGGAGATGGTGGGATGCTCTCTCTGCTCCTCCTAAAGCTTCTGCTGTTAGTATGCACAACTCTTATTTCTACACTGTGAAGCTCCAAAAAGCCTCCCCTAGTCTTCCAGCCTTTAAAACACAGAAAGTTTTAAGAATGAGACTCCTGGATTGCAGATTAGAACTGATCTATCACACCGAAGGGATCCTGAGTCAGATCCACAGCTGGCGTGACTGACTTCAGTGCAGCTAGACTGATTTATGCTACCTGAGGATCTGCTCTTCCACAGTTAGTGACGTCTCAATTTCGTTTTTAATAAGCAACAAGCCCTGTTATAATGGGATATATGGAAGGAGAGCTGTAAAAGCTTATAATGTGAAAATTGATTATCATGTACTTTGGACTATTTCCTGCTGTGCCCTTTATTTTGGTATGCATGTTTCATTTCATTACTCCGAGCTGTTTCGCTGTCTCTGAACTACACTATGAATTATCTCATTATCTTTGGGGCAAAACCTTCAGTCCTTAAAAACCATATTCACTCCAAACCTTCTTTGGCCTTCATTAGGGATTCCAAGTGTGATGAGGGAGGACAGGACTGCAGCTACATCACAACACACACCAGTTAAAATTTTGGTTCTGTTTGTGTTTCTACAACTCAAAAAACAAACAAAAATCAAAACAAAAAAAACAGCTCAGTGTGGGTTTGCCTTTTTTTTTAATGTTCAAAATAAAATTGATCTCATGTTCCCAACTCATATGTCAAAGTGTGAACCCACAAGAACTTTTCAAGGCTTAGTTGTAAACTTCCAAAATAGAGGAGAAGAGAACAGAAATGACAGGTAGCTTTACTTATAGCCCTACCAGAAGGTGCCACAGAAATATGGCAATGTTGGCATTGTGAATTAGCCTCTAACTCAGATAAAAATTATCTAATACTTTTATTTTCATAAGTAAATCTTAATTAAGATAATGTCTTCTGAAAGCATAAAGTAGAGGAAGGTAGAAAAAAACCTCCACAAAAATCCGTGTCTCACACTCTCCCACTTTGAATTTAGGATCGGGTTGGGGTAATTTTGTAAAGAAAATAATGTTCCAGGCCCATCGCAATTTGTGAAAGTCAGGTTAGAGTAAAAACAAAATTCCCCACCGTCCTCACAAGATTTCTTGCCCTGTTCTTTTGTGAATATGCTAGAACGGGTGATGGATGGGAGGCTGCCCCTTTCTAGAGTTCTTGCTGTGTTTTGTGATAACTCATTATATTTCTTTCTTTACAAATAGCCCCATTAATACTCCAGAATTGAACAGAATCATAAAGCTTGAAACATCCCACTCCCATTCTGGTAGAGCTAGAGGTATTGTTTCATGAATTACAGAGCTGCCAAAACCTGATTTATCCAAGCAAAGCCTTCAAAGCCTAGTCACAGATATTTATTTATTTATTTATTTAGGATTGTAAAAGAAAATACTTTTTACTGAGATAAGGATGATATAACCTAGCTACAGCTTTATTTAAATTGAATTATGTGTCTTTTATATTTCTTCAACAATATGGTTGATGGAAATGTTTTAGTCCTTGTTTTTTTGGGGCTGAACTAAAAACCTTATTAAACCATTTATAGAAAATTTACAAAACAGAAGAGAGTCAAGCTCTTTCAAAATCTCTGTGGCCTCAATAAAACCTTATATATTCTGAGATTAGATGTCACTCTTAGTCAGATGATTCTAAACAAGACTACTATAATCCTCTCTGTTATGGAGATATTTATTTTTGTCTGAAAAACTTCAAAGCAGGCCATGACAGATAATCAAAATCAAAATTTGCATTCCAATGAGAGTTTCTTTTTAATAAAGAAGAATAATTCTCACAATTCTTCTGTAAAGGATAACTGGGCTCACTTAGTTCAAGTTTTGGGGGTGTGAGGTTTTGTTCTATTTTTTTTATATCTCCCATTCATCATTATACAGTAAAGTTTTTGCTACTTTGGGGCAGAAATGCTGCACCAATCAAGAAACACATTAACGAAACCCACCCATTTCATTTTTCTTCTGAATTTTCCCCAGAATGAATGAAACAGTCAGGGACGACCATCAATACATAGTCCTACAACTGCCTTCCTGGATGAATACTCCAGGGAGACATAATGTTTTCCTCTGGGAACTGGAGCTTTCAGTGGCAGCTGAGACTCCATGGGCAGTGAATGAACCTGCTTCTCCTAATGTGCATGCTTTTTGAATATTGTTTTTGCATTTGTGGTGGCAGTGGGAAGCTCTTGTCTGTGGACCAGGACCTCAGCATGGCAAACCCTGCATCACACCAAAATATCTGATGCTCTGAAGGCATTTGCAACATCTCTTTAGGGGCAGCTGAAGACACCCTGTGCTTGCAGGCATGCACACACAAACACATTCCCCCTTACAGGCCTGTATGCACACAGCCAGGGCTGGCAGCTCACCTGGCGCGGCTGGAACAGTGATTTTGTCCAACCTACCCCATTCCCTCTGACAAATTGCTTTTGGGAAGGAGAGCCATTTGGTAGAAAATGCAGTGCACCCCTGAGTGCCAAGACCACTGCTGGCCAGCTCTTTACAGTGGCTGTGCACAGATGAGGGAAGGTGCTTTTCCATTTCCAAGTAAAGCACCAGCCTGGCCCATGGCCTTGCTGTAGCACAGATCTCTTTGTCCTTTCAGAGTAGTTGTTTCTTTCCTTTCAATAGTATTAACAAAAAATGAAATACCCAGAAATAACAATGCCCTTAACACTGTTCATAAAACTATACCGGGGCTTCCAGACTCCCAGCTTCTACCAATGAATTAATGCTGAAATGGCAGTATCATTCCACTTCCTGATGCAAACCTCCTCCAACACAACTTCAGGAGTCCTCCTCTCCTCCCAGGGGCACACAGAGATAAAAGTGTCTGCACATCTCAGAGGAGGGACTGTTGAGATTTTTTCTACCTGTTAATAGCTTACAGAAATGGAAAATTTGCAGACCCTGAATCATCAGTTTCTTCAGTTACTTATTTAAAGCACAAGTTAGGAAACTCTTTGTAAAGAAGACCTATGTGGAAATCAAGGGCAGCTGCAGGAGGAAGGGTGAAAAGCAGCACAGTAGCGAGGGTGGTCTAGCAACTCTACAACACTTTTGCCAAGACCTCGGAAAAGGGCTGAACAGAAATGCCCATCAATAGAAATAACCTTAGGCTACCACTTACTGTCACTGTGGCTTTGTATGAGAGGAATCCACTTCATCCCCTGGGAAATGAAAGGCAGTGTAGGACAAGGTGCCAAGAAACTAGGTTCTCTCTGGTGGGACTTTCTGGAGAAGCAGGACAGCTATTCACATTTGTTTGGTATAAGCCAAAGAGGCAAGAGTCATCAGAGAATATCAGCTCACCAGCCCTAAATGGCCATGAAATACCTCTATCAGATATAGTGTTTGCTGGCAACATTTGGCAGGGGCCTGGCAAGCAGTCATTGCTCTCAATGCCTCTCCTGCTCTGTGCAACCCAGGTGCAGACTTGTGTAGTCCCCTGTATGCAAAGCTGATTTTGTACCTCCTTTGTTATGTAAATAGAATACTAAAACACTTCTCAGATCCTCTAAGGCAAAAGGGCTGCCTGTAAACTGCAAAATCTCACTTCTGTGTGGCAGACTGGTCAGTTGGTCCATCCAATCCCTTTCCAATTTGCTGGGATTTATTTTTACATTTCCTTTCCAGGCAATACAGCCTGGCCCATGCTGGTTTTAATTCACTGTTGCACAATTGCTATGTTGGCACCTCTTTTTATTTATTAATTGTTTTAACAGTGGTCATTCCACAACAGCACCGTGTTGAAACACATATGAAGGAAACCTTGAAAAAAAAATTTGCGACTGCACATTACATGGGCTGCTTTGATATTCTGATCTCACCCCACTTAAGTACAGTTCTTGAAAGTGAAGGACAGTGGTGTAAGTCAATCTCAGTTAAATGCTAGCTTTGCTCATTTAACAATGCAATGGGCACACTTGGCTGTGTTCACTAAAATCTTGTTTGATACCAATTAAGCCTTAAAAAAAAAAATCCTTTAATAGTCTGAATGCTTCTCAAACTCACTTTGCAATTTATTTTGAAAAGACTCAAAGTTGGATGAAACTGTAAAAATCTGCCAAAGATTCAGTGAAAAGGGGCTGATTTGGAACAAATGGTAGTTTTAATAATGATAAACCTCTGCATACCTTTAAAGTGGACTCTAAATCTGTCTCTATCCTCTTTACTCCTTTAACTTCATCCTGTATAAAGTACTAAGCACAATTTTCTTCTTGGAAATATCTCTTATAATTGGAAGTTTCTTAAAGAGCTACTTAGCAAGTACAGCCAGATTTCAGAATATGAATTCCTTTTCCTTGGGTACATCATCTCCATTTCAGATATTTCATCTGGGGCCTGTTCAGTGACAGCTTTTATTTTATTGGGAATGTATACCCAAAATATTTGGAAGAGAAGAAAAAGAAAGAATATTTCCTCTTCCACCACACTATCATACTACCTCATTGATCAGCAAGCTTTTATTTCATGCCTTGCTGAAACATAATTTTTGAGGCCATTTACTCCTTTGGTAAGAAAGGCTGCTTTCATTTTTGTCTTTTACAATAAAACAAAAAGATTGCAATAATTAGACCAATGCCTGGAGCCTGTTTTGGTTTATTTTATTTTAAGTTTTTTGGGTTTTGTTTCTGAAACTCCCTCAGGTCTTAATTCCTGCTGAATAAGAGCCTGCTTACATCTCAATTGCAAAAGTACACCACAAGATTGGCTTGAAAAAACAACATATGCTAAAGCAGAGACAGCATTTTTGCTGAGGGCTGACAGAGTACACCCTTGGGACAGCAGGACCCTGGTGGCTAACATGGCAGATGTCAAGCAGAACAACAACCACTTTTGGGGATCTGCCCTGACAAAGCTTCAAGTGGCACCAGGATACCTATTATGACTGCTCCTCTATTTCTAAGCAAAATGATATCAAACACACAGAAAAGACAGCCAATAATGAGAAACTTGCAGCTGTTCTCGAAGAAAGACTTTTTTTTATTGTACCCCAATCCAAAATACTTTAAACCAGTTTTATCAATAGCGATAAATCAGTATGATGATATGATGTCTCTTTAATCTTTTCTAAAACAAAATTTTTTGAACTTTTGAGTATGGCCTTCCCAAATGGGTTAGGTCTTCTAAGACAGCATCAAACCTTCTTTTCCTTGCTTCCCATGTCAGCCCGAATCCCAATAGTTATGAAGCATAAAAAAAAGTTCAAAGTAAAATATAAATTACCATCCCCTTCAAACACAAGTAGAAGTCTTATTAAGTCTCTAGTGCTTGAATCACGTCCCATGTCTGTTCTTTAGACCTTTCTTCCTTTGTGAGGCATAAATGGACACATCTTATTGATTTTCTTTCAACCTGGATCACCTCGATTGCTGTGAATATGGCAGACAAATCCAACTCATTCTCCCGCAGGGAACGAGGAAGAATGCAGACGAGAAGCTGGGGAAAGTCTTCTCACAGTGGGATACCGGGAGTCATTACGCAAAAACCCAAGTCTAACTGCTTGTAATTCCAAGACCTTTTTCTTTTCAGCTCCTTCAAAAAAAAAATTTTTTTTTTTAACACTGAGAGCCCTTTCTTAAGTTTTTTATGAATATCATTTTGGCTACCGTATCAATTTCTGAGGGTGTTTTTGTTTAAAAAGAGAAGTATCAAATAGGCCAGTGATGGCTGCAAACCCTGATAAATACATATAGTTAATGACAATTGACTGTAAACAGACACTGGTCAGAAAGAGAAAGTCAGAATCAGAGAAAGCATTGTTTGAAGCTTGACAAAAACGCTAGTTAAAACTTTTTCATTCTAACTTGGCTCCACTCTGTATTTTTTTTTTATCATTTATAGACTTACTTTTCTAAGGACAATTGTATGAAATGAAAGGAAGTGTAAAAGTAGAAAGATTTTTGTGCCTTACACCAAACCACTTACTGTACATGAAAAAGGGATTTACTGAATCAATTTAGTTGTGTAGAGTTTTTTAAATCAAGTGAATGATTTCAGTGAAGTGGAAAAAGGTGGCAAGAATGTGCAGCACCCCAAGCTTTGCTCCTAAAAGCAATAGAAAAGACACAATTGAAATGCAGTGGGACCTCTGTGGATGAATTAGACAGACTGTGTACAGACACTTTGCAGTGACAATCTGCTTCTGAAAGGGATATATTAAGTGCTAACTGCACTGAGGACGTAAATTGAAGACACAATATCCAAGGACTAATTTCAAAGCACTCCTCCTTGTTAAACGAATTGCTGAAAGAGCAGGGTTTAAAAGACTTTGTTTTGTGTTAAAGGATTTGAACTACACCTATCAGCAGACTGCACCAGCAAACTAATGCTAACATAATAACCCACCACTGTCTTATTACCACCCCCTGAGCTACTCCATCACAGCTGTAATGAGTTGAATTTCTCCAGTGGTTCTCAACACCCCATGCGAAGCGCTCTGCCCCAGTGTTCAGTCTCTACCACACAAAATTAACATCACTTTTATAGTGAAGGGAAAGGTCTAGGTCATTGGTAGTTTAACCACATAAAATTCTAGAAAATTACATCAGCAGCAGAAGAAAATTACATCAGCAGCAGAAGAATGTTAATGCTTTTTAATTACATGTTTAGACACCAGTAACTGTATTTTCAGTTATTTAAAACAAGTTTTGAACAACATAAAATGTGACCTTGGAAGATGCAGAAGAAATTCTAACTTTCTTGACATACAGGTTTTACATTGGCCTCTAGTTATGTCGTTTCACAAAGTAATTCTGATATCAATATGAACAGAGCTTGGGGGATTTCTCAGAATAATTCTTCCCACAAATATCCATCCAAGTAAGTGATGCTGTTAGTCAGAATTCTCCCAGCAGGCTAGCACCAAGCCCTGCATCATCTATGTGCTCTCCATTTCTGTGAATACTCAATATAGTCACTGATCAGAAGGTCTGCAGGAATACCGAGGGAAGACAAAACACTGCAAACAGCAGATGTAAATATCTCAGTGACAGATATCATGCTGTTCATAGCATAGTACTTGAAAAAAGGAACAAGGGATAGGTATGAAAAACAGGAAAAGTGTAGCTAGGCAGGAAGCCGTGTCTTCTGGATGTACAAAAATATCAAAAGGAATGACCTGTGCTGTAACTGAGAGATCCACTCAAGAATCAACATTATAGATGATTCCATAAGAAGAGTCAAATGACCAGTGACTGAGGTTGAAATAGCAACCTTTCCAGGAAGATGGCATCCTTTTTAATAGCCCAGTAGACAGAGCACTAGTCAGATATGCCTGGAGACATATTCAGGCTTTCTTTCATCTCAGACTTCTTGTATAACCTTGAACACATACTTTATCTCTTCAGTACATCAGTTCCTCTAAGTACACATGAATATTGTAGGGTGTTATTCAAATATCACAGTAGTGAGAATTATACAATAATCTAATATAGTAATTTCAAGATTGGCTGTTCAAAAGAATTTAGGCATATTTTTTCCTGTTTTAATTTTTAATAGAGACAGTGAAAGCAATGCATACTACTTGTAAGATCCAGCTACAGCACCTGGTAGAAGAATCCAGATGTTCCCCCTTCCAACAGCATCATTAAACATGAGGCTGATGTGAAATATTTATAATGAAGGTGAATCATAGCCCACAGAGGAGGAATCTAGGGCTGTATCTTCTACTAGCATCAAGCACAAAAATGCAAATACACTGAACAAATACTGCATTAACTTTCAAATCACACGTTGTATGTCTTACAAAGTAAGACACAATGTATTCCTGATGCAGGTGACAGATGGTAGCAAGAGACCACCAGTTTGGAACAAAGTGTAAAGAAAGATTTCGAAGGAAATGCACCCAACGACCCAGGATGTAGGAACCCAGGACTGCAAGTGACGTCCTGGGACAGGGAGTCCCCTTCCTCCTTTCATAGTAAAGGGCATCATAGATTCCCTTTCTCAAATTTTCCAGTTCCATCTTAAAATTACTTTAGTAATTTGTGGCAGTCACTCTCACTAAGGCTGTTCTGAGGATTAAAAATCTCCTTATTTACAGGCCATTTTTTCCATGCTTTATTCATACCCATTCATTCCTGTGCCCTGTGCCAGCACTGACCTCTAACTTAAACTGATCTTACCAGCTCCCAGCTTTTGCTCTCAGTATTTTACAAAAAAATGCTATCTCCTCCAAGCTTTTGTTCCGCAGAGCTAAACAAGACAAGGCATATGGTCTCCTCTTTAAGGTTAAGCTCTCTCTGTATCTCTTCCAAACCCAATTAATCCTTAAACATGGGAAGCCACAACTGTATTGTTGCTCCATGCCTTACAAGATCATTCAATACTTTCTTAATCTATACTGGCAAGACTTCGTCTTGTGCACGCTAGAGCCATTTCAACCATTTCCACTGCAGTATCATGTTGACGGTTCTTAACTATCGACACCTCTGTGTCTTATTTCCAGTCCATGAGGTTACAGCAGAAATCTTATTATTAGTGCCAGCTTGGTAGCAGAGCAAGGCAGAGAATTTACAGGTGTTGACTGCCTCCAGAGTACTGCATTTGGCTGATTCATTTCACTTCCTAAATCATTCAACAAGCTGAACTACCATCATGTCCATGTACTATCCAAGTCTTTCAACTTTTCTTAAAGAACAGTAATCCAGTTTCCACTGCCCCAGTGAAGTATAACTCTCTCAGAAGCATCGTCATGAGAAAGCAGTTAATACTGTTATGGTACATGATTCATAAACCTTCCATAAACTAAAAATAAATGAGACCAATGGCTTCCAGCTTCATAGGCAGATCTGAGACATATATCTATCCAAGAGTTAAAATCCACATAAAACACTGACCCGTTACCACGCTCTCAGCATTCATACTTAAAAACCAACAGTGTTTAAAAGATGAACTGCTGACTTGAGCATTTCTTCTATAAACAGTTAACATAAATCACGTTACCTTGGAAGGAAGAAATTGCATAAAGCCACCCACATACCCACCAGCACATTCACGACAAGGAAACAAATGAAGTCAAATACCCAGGTAGGTGCCCTAGAAGCTCTGAGAGACATTTAAAACTATCTTTGTTTGTCCTCAAATCCTCAAAAAATTCTTAAGAACTGCAATTGGACTTTAGCACCAGGTCAAAATCTGTTGTCCTCAATTTTAAAAAGTGTCTACAGCCAAGCATGAGGTTAATGGTAAATACATATTTAGCTGCTTTGTTGAATAAAGTGTAAGTTTGAATAAAAGAAGAACTTCAGCTCCCTTTTTAATGTTAGCTGTAATTTAAGAACTTAAAATGGAGACTGGACTGAAAAATCTAACAACTATTAAAAGCATACTATCAGACATACTTGTTGCCCAGGAAATGTCTTTAAGCCACCCACTTTTTAAAAATTCATGCACTTGATCAGCTGCAAAGTAGAAGTGCTGTTTAACACAGAAGCTGGTATTGAAGAGACCTTGGAGGCCAAGAAAATTGAATAGGTAGGGATCTAGAATCCAGCCCTTCTCTAACAACAGAGGTGCTCTGTGAGCAAAAATGTTAGCACTGCTCCCCTTTTGCATCTCTTTCGATATCCGTTTCTGGACCTTTTTGCATGCATCTTTTTAGCAGCTATTAATTTGCTTGTATCGGTACCTCTGATTCTTCTGGTTCCAGATCCAGTTCTAGATCTCATCTCACTTTTTATCTCCACTAATATTGTTTCTTTTTCCTCTCATGCTTGACCTGAACCATGTTCACTGAAGCTGATTTAAACACACCAGTTGAATCACACACCAGAAACTCGGCCTTTGAGAGGAAACAGAATCACAGAACGGTTGAGGTTTGAAGCCACGTCTAGAAATTGTCTAGTCTGCTCCTGCTCTGCTCAAAGCAGAGCCAACTAGAGCACATTAGTCAGGGCTGTGTTCATCTGGGTTTTGAATATCTCCAAGGATGGAGACTCAACAACCTGTCTGGGCAACCTGTGCCAGTGTTTGACCACCCTCACAGTAAAAAGTTTTCTTCTTATGTGAAAATGGATTTCCGTGTATTTCCATTTGTGCATTGTTTCTTGTCCTATCATTTGGCACCATTGAGAAGAGTCTGTCTCTGTCTTTTTTATAACCTCACATCAGGTACTTATATGCATTGATAAGATCCCCTTGAGCCATCTCTTCTCTAGGCTAGGCAATCCCAGCTCTTCCTCATGTCAGATGCTCCAATGCCTTAATCATCCATGTGGCCCTTTGCTGTGCAAGCTGCTGCATCTGTTGGCTACCGATCACTGTCTGTGCTTGAACTTAAAATTATTGTAAAATAATGTGATTTATAATCAAACCTAACATTATATCAGTACCTTGCCTAAATGGATCTAAACACAACATGAGGGAGCAACAACCGGGCTTTTGCCTCCATTCACTTACCCATTAAGCTATCCTAGACTGGCTCAGACTGTGCTAATTTGGAAACTGAAAAATTTTACAAGTTGTCAACTGGCCCAGTCATTAAAAACTAACAATTATCACCACGCACACCCTCAGGATTTCAAGCACTGGTCTTGTCTACAGTAACAAACTGCTTATCTGTTTGGCACAACAGTGGTCCTGAAGAGCTGATACGCGCTGAAACAAAATGTACTTGGAGAGAAGTAAGTGGTGCATTAAACCAGACTCCAATTGCTTTCTTCCTGGCACTGATAAAAGTTCTGCTAGGCATTATTAGTTCCCACACACCTCTGCAATACCCCACACACAGATGGACAGTGAAGATCTACAGTCCATAATAGCAAATTACCGTCACCCAGCCTCCAATCCTACCAAATCCATTCTAGGAAACTGCTCCCACTCTTCAGGCAGTACTTGGTGCATCTCATCAGCATGAGACACTGGCAAGTTCTTAAAAACTGCTCCAAATTAGAAACTTGCTGCTCGGTTCAGAGAAGTACTGTCAGAATCCACCTAACCTTACTTGGAGAACCTGGATAAGCTTATTAATGTAAGAACAGCTCATGCAGGACTTTTTCAGCATAAACAGAAATATGATGTGTTGCTTATGTACTCTTGCAAACCTCAGACTATCATCACCTAGCTAAATGTCTGTGAAGTAGGCACTTATATAGAAGATGGAGAAGAAAGGCAGGTCTTAGTGATTAACTGAGTAGCCACGGCATGAACTGAGCACTGCATTCTGTAAAGTTGCTCATGAGAAAAAGCAAATAAGAGCTGGCTGGAAAATATTGATAAAAAATGCTCTGAATTTTCTGATTTATCACCACAGTACTGTTTCACAAAATGGCACAATTTCAACAAACTTCTGGCTTCCACTTTTTCCCCAGCAGGTAACCAGGCCTTTGGGATACAGAGGTGGCAGGGATGTATAAAAACCTTGCAGGTGCCGTTTGTTATGGATATTTTTAAGGGGTGCCATTGCTGCTCACATCTGTCACGCAGACAACTAAGGAGCCGGGAAAGCATTTTGTTCCAAAAGTGCCATTCTCCCATCTTTCCAAAAGGAATCAGGGCATGGTTCAAGCCAATCCTTCCAGCCAGTTTTGGGGAGGTTTATGTTTGGCTTGCTTTTTCCTGATTCAGCATTAAAAAATATTTCTGGAAAATGGAACAACTCTTGCAGAAGTAAGAGTGTACTTAGTCGCTAGCTGCACTGCAAGTGCAGTTAATGCAATCAATACATCATTCCAAAGCAGAATACAGATTATTGGGATTCTGTATAGGTAAGCACGCAGCAAAGGAGGTGAAATAGGTATAGCTAGCCCTTTTCTCTCTGTATCTTTTTAAAAAAAAAAAAATGGGTGAAAACGCTAGCATCCTTACTCTTAATTTTGAGATTGTTTTACTTCTCTTCCATTTCTCCTCGTCTTTAAAACCTCCCCAAACAGATATTTTTCAAAATCTACTCTTTATCCTATTGCCCATTCCTGAAATTACAACAGCACATGGCTCTGTACTGCTCAGATAAGATCAGCCCCTAATTACTGGCCCCTTGTCCCAAAGCAAGGCGTGATATTTTGTCATGGTGTTCAGTAAAGACCAGACTTTTCACCTATAGAATGTCACAACTAACTTGGGCCTTCATGTCATGGGTTGTGAAAGGGAGAAAAAGGTATATAACAGCACTTTTCAGGGAAGGAACTTGCCTCATTTGAAGTCTTCTATTGCTTTCCTCTGGCCTCCTGCTATCCCAAATCCTCCTGATTCCATGATGCAATGAAGTTATTTTATCTATAAGGACTCTTTCCTGAAGAATTATGTTATCAAATTACCAGATAACAAAAGTCCACTTCTACTTCTCTTCTATTCCAGTCAATCTTCAATGAAGTTAAGCAGCTCCCTATCTCAGCTGGAACTGAATGATGGACTTCAGATCTCTACAGTTATTTGTATGCATATACAGTTATATGCACCCTCCTGCCCATGGATGGTGTTACACTGAAGAGGGCAGTACTGATGAATTTCTGCTTTATTTTGGATGTCACAGACTGAAAATACTTGGCTGGGGTTTATGGTTGCGTATGGATGGTTGTTGGATCTTAACTCTTCAGGAACAGCAGATTGTATTACTGACCTCAATTTTAATTCTGTTCTGTGCATTGATAGACTAGGAAAGGCAAATAAGCTTTCCAACTCCTTATGTTTCACTAGAGGGTGAAGGCAGACAGAATATAAAGGACAGAGTAGGCAGTTACTTTCAATCTTAATGTCAATTCAATGTCATGTCTGTTCCTAACTACATCAAAACAAAAAGATATTTTTCATACAATAAGAGCAATGATAACTACAATTAAAAGCATAACTACAACAGCATAAAATATTTTGGGGAATTTAATTTATGGCAGTTTTTGCTATTATTTTTAATACATCAATGAGATAAGATTTCCCCCATATGCTTTGTTATTTCCCCAGTTCTAAAAATCTTTATTAATTAGATTGATTAGCTAATCAATACTCATTATATTCCTATTAGGAATAAAAGTCTTATATCCACAGGAGAAAATGAGTTGGAGTGACTTAGATCCTAGTAGATAAAGAAACATCAATGCTCTTTGTGTTTGAGTCAAAGTGAGAGGTCCTGCTGCCAGCCTCATGCTCAGACTGCTAGACCGTATATGACTATATATCTCTGTGGAAAAGGTTACATCAGGCAACATAATTTTTCTTTATCCTTCTACATATCTCTTATTGACCAATTCCACCTTGGATTTCTAGAACTTGATCTAATTGCTACATTTAATTACTTTTCTTTCATCCTTTTGCTGACTTATACTTGTTAGTTCTTCAGCATACAAACTATCTGACCTGTCTGGAAAGATGAATAGTTATCAATTCTGATCCTCTAGGAAACAAAAAAAAAAAGAAGGAAAAAGAAAGAAAAGGTCTACATTAAGTATCTGTTTGGTAAAAGTAATTTCAACCTTTTTTCCCCTAGTTATAAGGAACCTATAGTTCTAAATCTACTTAGCTTCATATTATTTCCCTCTTGCAAAGTAGGAATTGAAATCCCTAGACAAAAAAAAAAAAAAAAATAGAATGTGTAAAGTTTTAGACAGTAAAATATGTTCCAAACCTTAACAATAGGTTAAAAATAATAATAAAAAAATAAGCTAACTTACAATAAATGATAAAAATGTTTTCTACAGAATTTGAAAGAATGAACTGTATAAATTATTTGTGTGAAAACAGCGGCATTTCCAAATGTAAGGCTTAGAGCCCTGTTAAAAAATTCTAAAAATTAAACAAAAGAAGCCATTTTTTAAAAGAGATAGGGCTCAGTGGGATTTATTAATGCACATCTTTCAGAGATATTCTTACTTGTACAATGCAAGCAGTAGGTTAGCATGGACTTCCAAATTATATTTAATTGGACAATTATTCAAAGTGAAAAACCCAACACAGTAAACTAAGGAGGTCTTTAATAAACACCTTGTCTCTTCAAGAAAAAACAGGGAAGTCATTTACTGACCCAAGAGGCACAATTTTGTCTTTGGTAAATTTATTTTAAAGTAATTGCCGACTCCAGGAGTAACAATTTTTTAAAAAGGAACATGGTGCTCTCAGGCAGAATAATAAATTGATCTGTGCCCTGTATGATGGCCTAATCACATTAGAAAGATGTACATGTAGTTGTCTGAGGCAAATAGAGAATGTACATCACCTGGTCTATGAACCCACTAAGACTCATTTAATGACATACAGCTTTCTCTTCTCTCCAGATCAGGACTGAATTAGAGGAAAAAAACAAATGAAAATTTACATGTGGGCTTTATAGCTCTACCTTCCTTTCCCTACTTCCCAGTCCAACAGAAGATTTCCCCTGGAGAAGTCCTCTGCAGTCTCCAGAAGATTTTCACTAATCTGCCCTCTACCAGTCAGTACTCCAACACCAGGAATAAGTTCCATGTTAATAGCATCACCTTTGAAAAGCCATGGCCCCCTCATGAAACGCAAATGCTATAAAAGCCACTGTGATTAATAGCAAATTAAAAGTACAAATCCACATTTAAAAGGTTAATGTTCTCAACCGAGAAGAGCTCTACTAGGACTACTAATCTGTCTTCTATCTGGCAGGTTATGCCTTTCAGATACAATGGTCTTTGATACCAAGACTTTAAGGCTTGGCCATGTAAACATTAAGGGCACACCATACTTTTATGAGTAGTTTGCATGCCTTCAGTACTGGCAGAGGAACAGCAGAAAGCCCCGATGAAATAGCTCCGAGAATAATCCCTGAACTCCACGAGTGAGTGTAATACTTTCTTGCATGCATTATTCTTCCACGAAATTTCCAACTCCAAAGTCTTTTCTCCTCGTCAAGGTCATCCTGGGTATTGGGACAGCAATGTTAAATAAGCATGCTCAGTGAATTCCCCCTGTTTCTGACTAAAAAAGTTGGGACTCCTGCAGTGCAGATTACGATAACAGGTTTATTTGGGGGGAGTGGAAGATGGTGTCTTTAGTGAAGTTAATAAGTTGTTCTCATTTTAGATGCTTTCATTACAAACACTGATAAATCTTAAGACTAAAAGAGTATGTAAGAGTAATGAGTTGAAAGGCTCCTCAGCTCTTGGTGATTATCTCTCTCTTTTAGCACATTACCATGGGACATCTGGCTTCCAAATTTGTGCCTCTTCTCTGCAGATCTGAGGACCAGCCTACCAATTATACATTCGCATAGGTTGTAATAAATCAACAGCAGCCAAACTCTGACAAGGTGATGGCTGTTGACAGATAAAAACGATACACATTGTCATGCTGTTCTCCAAAAACAAACACATGCTTTTATCAGGTTTTTTTCTTTTAATCAAAAAATTGCCTCTTTCAACATAGAGTTACCTAATTTCACAGAGGACTTGCACTACACAAGGTTCCCCTATCTAAACCTGAGCTGCATGTAATGCTGGGTTCTCAAACAGGCCCCAAATTCACCTCCCACCGCAGTTGAGGAAAAAACTGCTGCTCTGATCCTGGGTCAGCCCAGGCCCAAAGATCATTAACCTTTTACTCTGAGAAGCATGTTTTGTGAAGAATAAAGGACTGAGCCAAAAAATCCAAGGATATAGAAGACTTGGATTTATTCATGAGCCAAGCAGAGTCTGTATAATATATTTTCTTCAATATAGGACAGATATAGTATGTATCTATCCAGCAAGTAGATCTGTGTGGTGAGTGCTGCCCAGTCCTCATCCCCTGGATCTCAGAGGAATCGGCTGGCGGTGCTGGATTCTTCTTGCCTAACTCCAGGCCTCTGAAAGTTAGGTGTCTAATCTAAGCTAATTTTCTAAACAGCATCAAAGGTAATTAATCTCAAAAGCAGTACTTATATAGGCAATGTGTGTTCTGCTCTCCAATTGCCTTGGGCTCTGCAATGATGACAGGGGACCTCAAGTAGTTTGCTTCCACAAACACCTCAAATTCAGTGGGAAGAATTCCTCTGCTGTTTGTAAAACTGATCACCCTTTTTGCAAATCCAGAACCAAGTTGTAATGTTCTAACCTGAAAATGCATCTGATGATATCACAAAATGTGATTTAAGTGACAAACATTTTACGATAGGCCTTTTTGAACACTTGTAAACTACATGAACTATCACAAAGATTTGATCACCCAAAAAAATGTGGGAAGCAAAGGGCTGTACTAATCCTGCTGGCATCTCTGTTAGCAATTCTTGTTCAGGGAATAGGGTTTTATCCCAAAGCTTCTTAGCACATGGTGGTAATTTATCCACTGTCATATCCTCCCTTGAAGAGACCAGGACTATTTTCACACCAAATGTTGTGAAATACCTTAATCTCCAGAAAAGTCAAAGACTGAGAGACCATAAAATTCTGCCAGTCCCCTAGTTAATAAGAAGAATGCAGCATAGTCTAGCTCACCAAAAGTGTCTTAATTACTTCAGAATTTCTTGCACATCATGGAAAATGGCATCTATCAGATGTTTCTACAGAGCTTTGAATCAAATATAGTCTTTTCTAGTGAACTGACTGGGCAGAAAGGTAGCATGTTACCCTCCAGCTCAGTTTTATTCTTTGACAATGTTATCTACTAGAAAAAGCTCATCAGACGTATGTTTTGAATCCTTTCTTATTGATTTCATCTCTTTCTTTTATCTTTCTACCTTCTTTTTCCACTCCATTCCTACTAGTTAGCATGCTGCTTTGACCCTAGAACTGGCAAGTCCCCACAGCAATAAAATAGGGATATGCAAACTTACAGGTTAGGCATCTGTTCCCTTTCTGCTAAGGGAGTATGATTCCCTTGACATACACACTTCCTATTCTCATCCATAATGTCAAAGAAACCATTAATTGGGGACAATTCAGCCAGAAAATTAGTCTGCTTTATGATAAATGCCATTCACCTTTATTTGACCAATTTACAGAATCAGGCACTGAAACTTCAAAGCATGAAGCTTTGTCACAACTTTTTTGTCTTCTCTCATTTGAAGTTCAGTACTATGAAAATTACAGTTATTGTATGATCTGTAGCTGTTACGTAAACCAGTGTGTCCAACTTCCTAATATTCAGTCTTACTTTTTTAAAAACTATACAACCTAATACAGGTATAAGTTTTGTTTATAAATGACTCTGTAAGTAAATATTCTTGTAATTAATATGATTCCAGGAACTTATTTATTGCAGATTTTTAGCTACGAAAACACATGCAGTAGTATGAATAATATTTGAATAACAATCTGAGTTTTTTCAAACAAGTCTAAGGAAATTATTCATCCAACTCACATTCTAATTCAATAAGAATTAGGTAACTAATTCCCTCAGGTATTATCAAATTTTAAAAAATGTAAACTGAAAAACGGATTGCAGCTGAATTCAGCTAGCTGGGGTACCAGAGGTCCCTGTGGGGAACTGTACTATCAGTAAGTACTCAGGCTGCCTTCACTGACTTTCGTACAGAATTTAGTACTCCTGATGTGAAAACTAGAGCAGAATATGAGACAAAACAGAATAGCTCATTCAGCTGCTGCTGGTAAATTGGGTAACCTCAGAAGGGAGAAGCCAGCTTGAAAACTCCTAAATTGACATTAAAATTCAAGATCATTATTCAGTCCTCAAAAAGAGACACTAGAAAATAAAAAGTGCTATAATATTATGGATTCCTTAAACTAAGCTAAAACTGTTTATGACACTAGAATGCAGAAATGAATGGTTTCTCCTGGGATGTGGGGTTTCGGTTCCAGTAGCAGCAGCAAACTCATATAACCACTTTGTAACATTCAAAATTGTCTCACTGTTTGCCACTACCGTCCTCTCAGGGAAAACACAATCTTTGGGTAAGATATTCAAGAAACGTGCTCCTCTAATGGCTAAGTGGTCTTCTAATTTGGGTCCACATTTACTCACAGCCACTGCTGTTTCTAGTTATTTTTCTGCTTCCTTGATTTTAGTCACTAAAATCTTTATGGGTTTTATTTTGCTAAGCTAAGCAAATTAGATTCCTTTATTTCCTCCACTAAGAAAGGTTTTCCATTCTCCTGATCAAATTCAGGTTCCTCTTTGCATCTCTACTTTCTGTTTTAAACACAAATGTCCAGAATTATATACCTGGGACTTGTACAATTACACTCACACTTTCTTATCATCAACAGAAATATTTCATCTGACACATCTTAAGATCACATTTGCCTTTTACACAGCCATTTCACAAGGGTGTGTACTGTGAAATACCTATGCATTTCTTTTTCCTTTGGCACTGCCAATTAATGAGCCTATAGAAAAAATTTTGTCATTTGACCTTGTGTACTTCATACAAATTTAATCCCATTTCCAGTTCTCCAGTCCTGAAGACAGTCCAGTTCTTCCCATATGATATGCCAGCTTTTCTGTGTGCAAACGATGCTTCTCAAACATGTGGCCTCAGCAGATTTTATTTTGGTTTCACACACAGACCTTTTGTGCCTGTCAAACATATCCCAATGCCCAGGCAAGCCTCCTTAACTCTCAGTCTAGAACAACAATTACTCCCACAAGAACCTGTACTGAATGAAAGGAAGATTCAATACCACTCTCCAGGATAAGGTCTGGTCACAAATTATATCCTCCTCCTCCTCTTTGGTAGCTCACATAACAGCATGCCATTTCCTGCAGCACAGCTGAAGAGGTATAGGAACATCCACACAATACATTTCACCCTCATGTGGTGAACCTGGCAATGATCAGCCATGGATTGTTCACTTGGCCTTACTCAGTGGCATATGGCATTAAAAGCTCAAGAATACATATAGACATTACTAATACCTAGGCACTATTTTTAAGAGTAGCATGTGGACCCCACCATCCTGACTGTGTTCCTGCTGGGGGAAATATATTCCCCACTGGCCACTACTTTTCTTGTGCTCCTAGTGAGTTATTGGTGCTCCTCATTTCTTGTCCTAGACCATTCTCTGTAAAATGCTTTTAGAACATTCAGGATGTAAGACCCTATATAAGCATATAACAGTCACTAATGTATTAGCAATTAATTAACATCAACAAAAAGGATGATACTATACTAAACATTCCATGCCTTGGTCCGAGGAATACTGTGAATGTTCTGGTAATGTTATCTTCTAGTTGCAAAGGAAAAAAAGTAAAGGTATTCATGACAGTCACTGTGCGCTCTTTGCCATTATCTTTAAACACTTTCTATAGTTTCTCTAAAAAAAAAACTAAAAAAAAAACTTCTCCAAAAAAATCCTCAAAAAACCCTATGAAATATATAACACAATCAGCAATATTTCCAGCCTATGGATTAAAAGAAAGATCACCTCAAGGATCATAACAGCTATAAAAGGTAAATGTCAAGAATCCAAGCGTAGGGTAAAATTTTATGACTAACAAGGACTCCACAGTCTCCCCTACAGAATAATTTAAGCGCTATAGCCATGTATATGTGGTGCTAGGCAGAGTTCTAGCACCAAGAGGGTACACCTGTTTGGAGCTAGCTTGGATATCCATACACAGCAGATGTATGCAGCACAGAAACCACACAGAAGCAGAAAGACAGCTACTGTAAATACCTTCAGTTCAGGATCACGTATGTGGACCTGGACTTGTGACCAAGAAAACTCTGCTGTTTGATTCTAGATAAGTAAAGAGGATTAGAACAAACCTGCAAGATCTCAGATGTTGAGCTTCTCACTTGATAAAACAAGTGAATGACATAAACAGTGGCTACATTTTGAGGCAGTTCAGAAAATGACCTTTAAAAAATGAACAGAAGAACAGAGAGGGAAGGGAAAGTAGATGGGATCTGAAAGGAGATAAAACAAGTTTATGATATGAGTTAAAAGTCAGTATTACTAGGGCTGGTAAGGGAAGGAAGAAGGAAAAAGCAAGAATCTCAAGGATTAGGGAGGAATTGAAAAATTTAAAGAAATGAGGTGAGAAAGCTAAAACTGGAAAGGGATGGAGCTGACAAAACCTCAAAGATCAAAGAAAACTATAGATCTAGATTTTCATGTGTTCATAAGTCCAGAGAGATTCCCAAGACTGAGGAGATTGTACTACAGTTTTAGGACAGTGATGAATTGTTTGAGCTGGAATGTTACAGTTCAGGAGGATTCTAAAGAAACTAAAGCAACCGAACAGCCTTGGTCAAAAAAAAAAAAAAAAAAAAAAGGGAAAATACAGATGAGTGTGTCATTAAAGCTACTGTATTTGGCTCTTCCACGAACTTGATCAACTCCTTGCTCTGTCACACATCCCTTGTGTGACCTTCTTTGGCAATTTATTTAACCTCACCTCTTTGTCACATTGATTTTCCATTTGCAAAATGGAAGCAACATTTTCCTCTCTTTCTCCTCTTTTAAGGGCAAAAGTTTGTCAGAGCAAGACTCTGTCCCTAATTATGTGTGTGTGCAGCTCCCAAAACAATGGGGTGCTCATCTCAGAAAAAAGCAATGAAGTAACTTGCCAAACCAAAGAAATATTGTGGTAAAAAATATTTCCATAGGGACAGTAGCTATTTAGATGGCATGCTATATATGACTGAGTCAGTGGCATAATGATGGTGGTCGAAAGCAGGTAGCATTCTCTGTCAAGCATAACCTGTTAAAAAGTCATGTACAAGAGGGGAGTCAATGAGATGAGTCATGCGTTCCCTTGCCTACTACATTATCAATATCAAAGGTTATGTTACACACATTATGAAGGATGGTAGGAATTCCTTCGATCTACAGTCAAATGAAACAACTCTGGCTCCTGCTGTGAGCTCTGAGGTCTCCTCTGTAGGTGTCACTCTAGCTGCTGATGGCCATAGATAATAACAAGTTAGGGTACAGACTAACCAGGAAATGATACCACCTGCTACCCAACATAAATTACCAACCCCTCTGGGTATAATTACTTTTGTCAACATGTCACATGGCTATTATATTCACTCTTATGCAGAAATGCAGAGCAGCAGCAGATTCTGCAGAAAGAATGGGTTTTGTGGCATTTCTATGTATTCACTGTAAAAACCAATGAATTTGTTCCTGAGATGGAAAAGAAATCCTGTAACACAGACAGCAGAATTAGTGCCTCTGCTAGCAGCCTTAGCAACTGCACAACTGGTCAGAGAGAGAAAACATAGTGAAGCAAAGGGCACTCTCCAGCAGGTTTCTTTCACAGCTCCCCCAGAGCATGGGTCTCTTCTCATTTCCAAAGATCAGGGGCTCCCAAGTTGCGATTCCCAAGTGACAGTAATGTGCACATTATTACTTGACACTATACCGTTACATGAAAAGTCAGTAGACTTTTGCTCAGTCTGCAGCTGAAGTGACTTTCACAGCAGTTTTAGACACCTGTTTGTGAAACAAGAAGCTGTATCAGAAAGAGCTGAAGCATGAAAGTTCAGTGCTATTGCTGAAACAGCTCAGGTGTCTCTGAACTACCCCATGTTGTCTCTAGACTAATGCTACACTTCTTGAGCAAGATTACATGCTATGCTGTCAGCAATTCAGCCACTGCCATTCTATTGTAAGTGCTTTAAAACAGAGTCTGACCCTTAAGACATTCAGAACGACTCAAATAGTGAAGAAACTGAGCAAGCTGTTTCACATGCTTCTGCTTAACTGGCTGAGCAAACTGACCACTTGGTTACAATGCCCTTCCGGGCGCATTGACTGAGAAACCATCAGATTTTCTCCAAGTCCTAAGACTCTGCATAAGGCTGACAACTGTTTGCTCTGGTGAGAAGGGTCTGATTTCTTCAGTTACCCTTAAGTACAGGCTGCATCAGAACCATTAGGCCATTTACCCAACAGGCCTGTATCAGCAACTAGGACAGCCTGTGATTTTATGCAAACTCATACATAAACAATCAAGATAATTTGCCTTGATTTAAGTTTTAACTCACATTATTTCTGTGCAGAGCAACATATAAGGCCTAGAAACCACACCCGAACCAGAAAAAGGCTATTTACTGAATTATATGAACAGTACAATATGCCAGCACCTGCCAAGGGTCTTTCTTGATGATTGTTTATGATTATAAAGGTAAATTACTTGCTTGTGTAAAATAATAATTAGAAAAAGTAAAGGTCATTCATCCAGATATAAACCTGGCTGAAAAAAATCATCAGCATACAGAGTTAGCAGGCATATTCATTGCTTTATAAACAGCAGGCAGGGATAACATTATATAGTTTGCAATCTGTATTTGTTCTATGTGAATCATAGCTTTGCATAATTTTATCACATTCCTGCCAGGCAAAAGCAAACATTAAAAGAAATATTAGGAGCCAGCCAGTTAAATATCCTAGAAGAAGAAAAAACCCTGCAACTATCTCCATTGTAATGACCTATGAGCATTATTTTATCTGTGTGATTTGGTAGCTTGTGTGGGTTTTTTTTTTGCAGTATCCCTTTAAAATAATTTCTAATATGTGATTAGTTTATTTCGATTGGTCTAATATTGTTACATTGTACTAAAGCACTGATACAACTGCTCGGACTTTTTATATATGACATGATTGATTAGGTACAGATAAGAAAGAAAATATTACTTCAAGAGACCTGACCTTCAGTGAATCATCTGAGATGAAGAGAATTTAAATGCTGCATTACTTGCACTCAGCACCAGAAAATGTTACAGGAAAAAAAATAGAAAAAAAACACTTACTGAAAACTTCTGCTATGATTAAGAACGTTTTCCAGTAAGATTCTTCCTCTCCATTTTCCCTGCTGGAAACATTCCTCATCCCTAAACTCTGCTACAAGAGCAAATATGTGCTACGAAAGTCACACAACACTTCACCAGACCTGCAGAGAAGTATCCTCTACAACTTTACATCTCTCCTACAATACATGATAGCTCTTTCCTGGAACTTCAGGACTTGCAGCTCCTGGAAGGGATCTTTCCTCTGCTGACAGCCTGGCAGTGAGTGTTCAGTCTGGGCAGAGCAAACACTGCCCCGGTCTTTACTACCTGTCCCAGGTCAGTGCAGGCTCTGCTCTGGTCTCCCTGCCATTTCTGGTGCAATGACCACGCTCCAGTGGTGGAGCACAAGTGACCTCACGCCTTCTTACTACATGACACAGGCAGTGTGTGAGAAACCGCTGTGACTTGGGACCATGTCTTTGAATCTGGGATGATGAGAAGTTGGCTTAAACCAATGTTTCTCCTCTAGATCCCCATACCACGCTTTGTGTGCTGTGGCTCCCCAGGTAAGTCCTTCCTCACACATGATGAGACACACTCTGCCGGTCCCTCTCTCATGTCCCTCCCATGCCCTGACCAGTCCATACTGTAACCCAGCTGATCCCCGCTGCTTCCTGGTGCTCCACCCCTGCTCCCCACCCGCCTCTTGCCAGCAGGGGCAACCCGGCTGGAGCCTGCAGCACTCAGCCCCACGGTGCCTCAGCTGTCAGGGAGCTCCACTGCCAAAGAAAACCCCCTACAAGGACCACCCACAGCTGAGGGCTGCCATTTCTTCCCTGTCCTGCAGTCCGTAAGGCTCGGCTCTCCCATCTCATCACCCAAAGGACAGCGCGAGAGGAGAAATTACAGAGATGCAATCATGTGGTTTACTCAGCTCCGCAGGTTTGTTTTGCGACTAGCTGTCTCCCACATACTGAAAAATCCCAAACTACCACTCAAACCTCTATAATATCCATGAGAGAGAAACTGGGCATAAAGATGGGAGCAGGGAGCTTAGACATATTTCCTCACACCCACTTATTTCCTCTAAATATGCAGGAATTTAAGCCTGTCCCCAGTAAAAAAATATTCACCCTAGGAAACGGCTACTCAAGTCTCCCCCAAGTTAATCCATGTTATATTCTCCTTTTAAAGAAAAAATAGGGGGGGGAAGAACTATATAGAGCTAACCATTTGGCAAAAGTAGTTTGCTACTGCAAAGAATTTTTCTCTGAACTATTTATCTTAAAGCATGTCAGAGCAGGCATCAAAGGCAGCCGTGGCATCAGTGGAGTGCACACAGTGCACACTGTCACTTACTGTGATTGAAAGGACAGTATGTTTTCAAACAACTATACTTGTGTGAAGTGTCATCAGATCTGACTGCTTAATCCCGATTAAAAAAAAAAAAAAAGAGCTGTTCCATTCAGAGGTGAGACTACACTGATGACATTGTCCAAGAGTAATTTGATAGAGGCAGTGGATAATCACAGCAACCACGAGTGACTAGATTAGTGACAGGGTGTATCCCAGAGTCGTCACCATATTGAATGTACAGTACACGATGCAGCCATAAGGCAAGGTTGAAAACCAAGGAGAGATGGTTTAGAAGTTGCATCTAGCAACAAGCAAGATTTGCCAGGAGAATTCGTACTTTGCAGATTGCCTTCTCTTTCCCACAGGATGCTACAAAAATTCGAGATTCAGCACTGTCAGAGGACCCCAAATCAAAAAGGAAACAGAGTTCTACAAAGCAGCTTTAAAAATGGCCCTTGTCCTTCAGGAGAATCCTACTAAATTCCAGTAAAAAAAGCAAACGCAAAAGAAAAAAGCATGAAGTCATGGAAGCCGTTGCTTAGGAAATGTAAAGTGATACAGGAAAAAATTTAGAACATATACAGCAAGGAATAATTGATGGTTGGCAGGGGGGTGAACTAAAATATTAGATGACCTATTTTTCTGTTTGTGATTTAAATCTAAGGCTTTTACTACTTTTACTAATTAGGACCGAAGTACTGATCACTGCACAAAGTCACTTAAAAGTAACATCAGACTCTTAGTAACACCATGAAAACAGTGTTCTGCCTATGTGTGATAAGAAGGCATTTAAATTTGCTCATTTACAAAAGTTCATCTGTTTGGGACCTAACCAGGAAACATACGGCATCTTGATAATTCATCACGTTAAGGAGACTGTGACTCCAGCAGACTTTGTTCTATTCTGCTGCATGTTATCTCCCTGCACATTCCCAGGGCTATGCTATAAAAGATTGCAAGGTGACAGAATATGTTCATACAGCCTCTAAGTGCTACTTCGCAGAATGCATTGTAGTCTGTTACCCTGAGGCACTGAAGTGTTTAATGATGTTGCCGTATGTCATTAGTTAGTATTCTCTAAGTGGATCTTATAGGAAAGTATTCTAAATTATAAACTGAGAGGTTAACTTAATATTAGTGAAGAGAAAACATTAAGAGATAGAGGTTGCTTTCACAGGTATCTATACAGGTAGCTACAGTTTCAAAGTTTGCCAGAACTCCTCATGCTTGCAATCCCTAAAATGATCTAGCCCTGCCTCTGCCCAATCCAGATCAGCAAGACTGGAAGAGTATCTTGCCTGCTGGTGTTTGCCTTCTGCTCTTACCTGTAGCTATATACAAATGGACAAAAAGAAATCTTAGCTAATTTTTTTTTTATCATTAGCTTTCCAGGGCTTCATATAAGCAAGATACCATACATCATAACTACTCAGTTAACCAGGATTTTTATTAAGTGTCTATTAACTTATATCAATGCCATTTTCTCTAATGGTCACAGTAATTTCCTTGCTTCCAGCTATTATTTGTCATACACTTCTCTGCATGCACGTGTGTGTGTTAGAGAGTCAGAGAGAGAGAAAGAGATGGGGGGAAACAGAGGAAGGAAGAAGGCTGGAAAGTGGGGGTCACTGAATAAAAGTGGAAATGGAGCTGCAGAATTATAGGCACAGCTCACAGTGACACCTAGAGTCAATCCTGCCTAATACTTCCCCATTGTAAATCCTTGCTGTCTGGCTCTCTCCCTCTCCCCTGCTCTCTAAAAATTTTGTTTATAGCTGCAGCTGATGTTTCCATGCTCTAGCTCTACCTCTGGCTTAATTTAAAAAAAACCTCAAAACACACAAAACCAAAGACATCCTGCTTCAGCAAAAATGTCACAGCTGTTTTCAATAAGGCTAGAAAAATCTGGAGATTGCCAGCACAAATCACTTTTTTAAAGCAAAATGGAACACTCTGAAGATTTGGAGAAGAAACATGGGAATTCAGCATAGAGATAACCCTAAAGCAGACAGACATTTATTAATTTCCTTGTCAAAAACCCTCTTAATTTAGCCATATCTGAATTTTCTTAAAAGTGCCATCTGTGTGTGCTAAACAGGAGTTTTTGAGAGTCCAGTTGCTCAGGTCTGGAGGCCTCCATGTTCTCTGCACAAGCCCGGGCACCCAGGGGCCTGAGCTCTGAATGACACACAGTGGGTGCAGTGCACCTCTCTGGGCTCAGAGGACACCCCATGTCCTCACCTCTGCCCTTCTTCTTACTGCTACTGGTGATTCCTATCAGAGATACCTACGGAAGTGGGTTGTGTGGATAATCTTGATTCTGCTATTTCCGATCTTTGAAGTTCAGCTTGCAAACTAACCATTCCTTAAATGTTTGTGTGTAGATGTACATGATGGCAAATCCTTGTGTGGCAGCAAGAAGCACAGAAATAAAGCTGTTGGGAATATTCTTGATAGTGACTGATAAAAAAATGGAAACAGTGATGTTCAAGTTAATTCTCAGAAAAATAATACAATCAGATATAAACATCAGTGACAGCAAGTAATTTGATCAACTGTTCTGACCACTGAGATATTATTCAGGCCTTAGTGTCCACGAAAGGCAGTGTCATTTGTCCCTTTAACTTTGAATGTCTGATTAAGTGAAAGAGATTAATCTAATTAAGATATCCAGAGGATCATATTCAGCTTTTTGTGATTTATTGCAGAATTTTAAAAGTTAACTTTGTTTTACTGTGACTTTTATATATTAAAATTCAGGACCATCCATGCAGACTTTATCCATGCATATTTCAAACTCTGGAAGAGCTCAAGTTTGAATTAGTGCTGATGTGTGGACATTGTTCATCATTAACACACTGTACGTGTGCCCAGAAGAAAGGTCAAGGGATCCTGAAATATAAAAAACTCCCAGTTGACACCTACTACAGAATAATGATATTGTGCCAAGACAGGTTTAAATACCTGTTTGTGAAATGGGTACCTAGTAGAAAGGGGGGGGTACATGAGAGGGTAACTTTATATAATGCACTTTCCACCCCATGGCTGGTTGGATGTTTGAAAGCTATACCAAGTAGCACAGTTATAACTTGCAAAGGACCAAATGTTGGGTACAAACTTGAAAAATAAATAAATAAAGAAATATCCAGCATCTGTTACTGTGTAACACCTCAGATTTTTCATGAATAGTTTGAACAAGGAGTAGAGGAGAGGGAATAAAAATTTGAGTAGAAAATAAGAATTCTTCAAATCAGCATGATTTCCTATAAATGAGTGATATTTAAAAGAACACAATTTATTTGAATGAAATCTTGGAAAGCTCATGTTAAGCTTATTTTCCTAATAATCTCTTACGTTGTGCCTTGTCTCAGCCCCATAACCTGCAAGTTGGACTTTTTAGACCTATTTGTCTTTAATTATAAGCTATTCCTCTTAGTTCAATCAAATGGTATTTAAGGCCTTACTAGTTAGTTGCTGTTAGGAAGAGAAGCTCATGCTAATAGACGTTGTTCAGCTCAAACTTGCTTTTTTAAATAAAATTTATAGAAGATCTGGCTCCCTGAATATCACAGATACAAGAACAGGTCACATCCTGCTCAGCAATTCAAGAGCTCCAAAAGAGCTCTGTAACTCTGCTTCCTCCAGGCCATACATACAACTGCCCTCCACTTCTCTATACACCCATTCTCCTTCCTTTCTACATCTCAGGCACTGGCACATACAGCTGCAAACAGCACATGCCTCAGCTCCTGCATTTCCAGTCTGATTCAGAGAACACAGTCAAAGCACCAGAGGCCGGCTCCACTTTTCCAGTCTGTCTTGGGTGACCAATTCCTGTGGCACATGCTCCAAAAAATGTATGTTACTGCTTTTAGTATGAGCAATGATTAACAGTCTTAAGTATTTATATTTTCTAGCATAACCATGCTTTTCTTATCTTCTAGACAAATCTCCTCTTTTTTCCTTTTTTTCAAAAAGGGAAGCAAACGATTCCTATGTGAAGACAAGTGACTTTAAAAGCAAGCATTTGTGTATGAACAGTGTTACCAACAACCAGCCCAAGTCAGTTCTGTGATGGAAACACACAGTTTAAAAATTCCTGCAACTTACCTGCCCAGCCAAGTTGAAAGGTATTGAACTACCAATCTCTGATCAGATAAACAGTGACAATGTCCTTATTACTTGCACATGACATTGAGGTCCCCAAAGAACACTGCTATCAGTTGTGACACAGTCCCAAACAATGTGAGTTTGGTTCAGGGAAAGAAAAAAAATAACAAATGTAAAAGTGAATAGAGTTTTTCGGTCCCCATACAAACTCAGTTTATATAGCCATTATACGCATTTCCCACAGCAATACGGCATCTCCCTTTCTATGAGTTGCACACTATGTGTGTGGACACAAATACTGCATGAACTGAAATGAAGACAGGCCAACACCATCCTTCAAAATGGGACATTTGGTGAGACAGCGGGACACAGCCAACCACTGCAAAGTTTCACAATTTTCATTTCTCCTGCCAATTCACTATTTACAAACTACACACACCATAACTCTGACACCGTGGCCCCAGACAGCACAGCCTCAATTATGATGTCACCACTGGCAAAAATCTCCTGCTGCATTCCCTCTTAGTAAACAGGACCAGTAAAGGCAACGGGAAGGTGGGGCAGAGCTCACTGTTTCTCCGAACCTCAGCATGACTCAATGATTGCCTTCTGGTCACTTTAGACCAGGCTGTGGCCTCCCACTGCCCAAGGGAGTAAGCATGGAAAAAGAGGAGAGAGTTCGGAGTCCCTGTCCTCAGCCACACCAACTGCACTTGGCCCAGGGATCCATGGACAGGATATATCCAAAAGATGCTTCTGTTTTAAAAGATGTGACTTAAATCAAACTGTCCAAAGTAATTAGGTAGCAAACCTCACGGCAGCAATGACCCTTAATTTTCGATTCTGTTTCATACCAACTATTTTCAGTCTTCTTTCAAACACTTCTTACCTTCCATCTCTGGGTATTTCCCTCAACAATCTCAATAACCAAAAAAATGACAGGAAGTACCCAGGGACTGGTGCCCACAGAGGTGTGTGTAACAAGGAATGTAATCAGTCCTCCTGGACCAGACACAGAAAAGACAATATTGAGGGTCACATAGATCCTGCCACTGGAGTTTGAAATATTTGCATGTTTACCATGTTGTATTCCATGACAAGTCCTATTGGACACTCTGAGACCATTCACAGGGGCTGAATGAGGATCTGAGTACCTGGGTTGATATTACAGACTATGACAAGGTACAAATTAGCATCTTATTTTCAGTTTTTGTACTATAGCCTCTAGTAGGCATACAAGTAGAGCTCTAAAACTGTCTCTCTTCCATATAAACTTCATGTTCACAAGTTTAGAACACTTGGTATTAACATGTCTGGCCTGGGAAGCTCATTGAAACATCTTTCCCATTTTTGTGCAACAGTGAAATGTCAAGAAAGACCATCAAACACTATCCCCCAATCTCTGACCCTGTTATAAGAGGGTACAGTTCAACTGGACATCCTTTGATTTTTGACGAATTAAATTGTAAACCTGCAGGAATTCAAAATGTGTGCAACTGCCAGACATGGGATCTAGGGAGAGCATGCTGTTCAGGTGAACACTCTGACTACAGGTTTACTTCTTTCCCCTTGAAGTAGGCTGTCATCCATTTGGATAGAAAATGAAGTGTGAAATATAGAGGCATTACAACATGTAATGACTGCGACAATTTAGTTAAAGCTGATTTTTCAGAAGCCAAGAGCTGAGTTTCAAATTAAATTCCTTATCAGTGGCCACCATGACAGAGTGTATATTTAGGAAATTATTTGTTCCAATATGATATGATTAATTGTAATATGTTCTTTAAGTTCTGCATGGCATTCTAGGTACTGGACAAATAACATATAAAGTTGGAACTCAAACCATATGGAAGCCTATTATTCACGTATGTTGTTCTGGGTGTTCACTTAGCAGGTTCCCAATGAAAGAAAAACAAACAGACTTCATCAAATATTTTGAATTTTATAAATTTTGGTAACAAATTCATTTATTGCTCTTTGACTAGTTTAGAGAATGCCAGTAACTTTTTTGTTAAGTCTGTTTCCTCACAAAATAAAACTATGTTATTGTAATGTCTGACCAGTTCTGCTCCTTGGTTGCAGCGCATTGTGTTGGCTTTTTGACATCCTTGCTAAATCTCCATGGGCTTGCTAAAGAAATAATGAATTGAGTGTATGTGTGTCTACCCATACACTTTAATATTGCCCTCCGATATCTGCCCAGAGAGACTGAGAACTTACAAGAATTTATGTGAAAAGAAAAACATCTTTAGCTCCACTTATCAAGTACTGCACCTTCTGAAACTGAAAGACAGGGCTGGGAAGACCCAATTCTGCATGAGATACCCACCATGTAATTGCTCATCTGAGTTGCAAAAAAAGACCAGAATTTCTGTAACAATTGTGCGCAGCTGGTGGCACCATCATGAGATGTACCTGCTCTTCTTCCTCAGTGCAGTAAGGAGAAGCTGAGGAAGGACTGAAATCCTTCAGCACAAGCACCAGGTCTTCTAGCTTCATTAGACTGACTGAAGGCTGATCCACAAGTCTGCTGCAGATCATGATGGAAGGGGTAACTGCCAGTCAAGTGAGAGTTTCCCCAGCTCAGCTACAGTGTCCATTGTTCATCCACAATTACAGTTAATCTTGAGAATGATGAGATAGAACCTGAAGCTTTTTAGCAATGAACTCTCAATTTGAGTAAAGGCTGAGAATCTCCTTGCAGCAAGTGGACAGCTTCTGTGCAGTAACAGCATGCCTGTTTGCCACATTGCTTTACATTTCCCAAATGATCCCACAGGACTTCACTCATGGGAGAGAATTGTAAAAAACACCATTTCTATTACAGCCAGGCCAACATAGAAAACTTTGCTGCATAAGGGAAGAGTACTCAATTCAACTGAAATTGCTGAGTACAAGTCACCCACATCAGAATATTACAAGGACACCTAAACTCAGTGTCTAAAAAGCAGTTATATAAATATAAAATTTAGTGTGGTTAAGAAGTTTCTTTCTCTTTTGCCACCCATCTAAAAGATTAAGCAGATCAATCATGGCACATTTCTTTACAGAATTCTATGACTTAAGTGCTACAGACATTAGCAACATTTCAATCTCCTGTCTCTGATCCTGAAAACATCATCTGTTAGGTTTCTGGCAATGCTATAAGGAAAATCAAGATGCTTAAAAAAAACAGGGAACATTTCAGGAGATACCAGTGCCAATCTTTCATTTGCTCTCCCTACCTGTGTGCAAAAATTTACATAAAGTCAAAAATACGGAAAACTGGCATGGTTGGTGGCACTTTATAAAACCTCATTCAACACTGAAAAGCAAGCAGGGAAAGAAGGCTCCCGAGCACTATACTGATAAACTTATCTCCTGCTTTCAGTAAAGATACATGAAGAAGCTACATGTTAAACCACTCTATACTGCCATGGAATATGCATATGGAATTAAAGGGAAGAAGAAAAGCCCATGATTTTATTAAAAAGTGCAAAGACAGTGGCCTTACCCTACTTTGAGCGCTAGTGGTTCTGAAAAACAAGCTCTTTAAATTCAGATTATTTCTCATTTCCATTTGCCATTACTGAGATATTTCCTACAAGGTCCAATTAAGAAAAATATTTCTTTTCTACAAGGCAAATTTATCAAAAATTCAAATAAACTGTTTGATGCATTTTCTGCATAAACTAATAATGAATAAACATAATCCTGTTACTCTAAGAACAGATGCCATCCTGTAACTCCCTGCCCCCGACAGCTCTGCTCTCCAATCAAAACGGAGAAGGAAATTGTTTGGCCAAGTTTACAGAACGAACCATAAATCATAGGCATCTTTGCCAAAGCAAACTCATGTTTCTTTTATGAAACAATTGCTCCTAAAAGAATTTATATTCATTTTTTATATATGCATTTTTTATAAAATACATAAGGAAAGTAGGACATACTGTTCTGTTTCTCCTTCAGAAATGCTTGGTATTTTTCAGTTCTGGTTGAGAAAGCAAACATTTGCATTTTCACGTGGCTTTCTGAAGCTAGTTGCATGGACCTAGCTGCAGTATTTTGAGGGATTTGGAGAACATTAAAATTCCTTTGGGATATTTGAGTCACCATTATTCACAAAAGTACAATTTGAAACTAGAAAACCTCAGGGATTTTTGTTGAAGTCAGATGCTGGAAATATGAATGAAGGAAGACTTCTGCATCTTCATATACAGGGAAAATTTCAAAGTTGGATGCTTCCTCAGGAGTTTAAAAAAAAAAAAAAAAGAAAAAAAAGAATCCAAACTCTACAAGGAATATAAAGAGAGCCTAGCTGTTCCAGAAGTACATGTGCAGCAATGCCGTTCTGAGAGGTTGAGGCACCTCCCTCCCTTCCCAGAGAACGTTCCAGCTTTCAGAGAAAAATCTTACCTGAAAGGATCATTGTGAGCCAGAGCAGCTCACAGGAAGGTGCAGGGAGCACAGCAGGGCACGGGGAGCTTATATGAGCACAGGGGGACACTGCGGCACGGAAAAGGCTCCACGCTTGTCTGCATTGCTCCATCACATCTCCTGCTTACCCAGCAGAGCACACTGCTCCTCAGGCTGCTTTGAGCAGCAACACTGAAGAAAACTATGCACTGTCCTCAGGCTTTGAGTAGAGGAAAAGAACACATATCTGAAGAAGAGGCATATCATCACTGCTATATGTGACAGTCAAGTCACTTCAGTGCAGCTTTCTAGCCTCCTAGATGAGCACAAGTGCTCAGCGATGCTCTGGCTACACTACTCACACCTAGAACATGTCATTCAGACTGTCTCAATTTATAGAAGGCTGAGTGCCTAGTTATATCCATGGCTCTTGAGTGTGATCAGCCCTCAAAGGTCCACAAGACCACTCTTCTAGGGTACATGGAAGGGTCCAAGCCTGTGATACTGCTTTATTTCCTTTGGGGATGCCTTCTTTGATACTATACCTCTGCTATTATTTTTAAAGGACTTCTTGTCATCCTGTCTGATCTGATCTGTGGCTCTAGTTGCTGGGATGGACACCGAGATGTAATAAGTGGGACAAGACCCTGCTCCTTCATCTCCACCACTCATGTCAAAAAACAAGGCCTTTTGTGGCAGAGTCAGAGCTGATCTTCCCTTTCCACTCCCCACTTGCTGTCCCACACAGTTTTGAAGATTATGGCTTTTCCGTAATCCTAAGAGTTCACAGTTCTTCCTCACATCACATCTCTTTTCTGAGACTTGCTTTTCTTCCCCCATCTGCACCTTACCCCTGTTCCCCTCTAATCGGTTCCTTTATTTTCCTACCTCATCACGCTTGTCGCTCTCTTTCTTCCTTTTCTTTTCCTTTCATTTTTAGGTAACCAACAAATCCCAATCCAGAATAAGAGCCCCAGTGTGCTAAGTGCTGTGCCAACACCGTGAAAAAGCCATCTTTGTTGTGAAGAGTACAATGCTTCTCCTTGGTTATCCTTACCCTTTATATCCTCTGCTGCAACACATCGTTACAGCTACCTACCACCTCCCACTCATTAGGATTAAAATCTCTTCTGCAGCAAGAACACATTTCAGTTCCAGCAGGTATTAAAACCAAGTGCCTTGTTGCAGGCTGTGTCCTTTCTGCAAAGCAACAAAACTTACAACAATGACAACACAAGAGCCTAATGCCAGAGACCTGAGATCACTCTATTTTGCCTTGCACTTGTTTAACACACCCCAAATGAAAGGCACTATTTATTACACATTTTTGCTTAATTGGTGTTTTCAAATGAGACAATGGCCACTGGAAACGACAACTTTTGGCTGGGAAAAGTCATATTATTTTCTGATAACACAGCATATAATGCGTGTCATTCAGAGGATGAACAATTTCTTCCATTCGGATTTTTCATCTGCTTGCTTGTCGTACAAAGTATATGCATTACCTGATTAAATAACTCATGGCCCCATAAATCGTTAACCATGTGTACAGTACATAATTCAGTGATCTGCAAACTGTGTTACAATACATTATTTCAAAGCTTTTCTCAAGTTCAAAAAAAAAAAAAAACCAACCCAAAAACCAAAAAAACCTGCAAAGCTTTGTTCACCAAACACTATGCCAGTGACCTTTCTCTCTAGTTTCCATGGCATGTTTGTTCAGTTAACTGCTCAAAACATTTTAATGCTATATTCAACCCCTGCAAAGTCAAACCAACGCATGACAATCCATCAAAATCAGCCAGATAACAGAAAGCACATTCCGATTCCAGAATTATTGTTGTCTGATTCTAAATGACAGGGTATGAAACAAAAAGAGCACAGAGCTTGATTTTCCAAAGCAAAATTAAGCCCAAAGAATGATAAGAGAAAAATCCTTTAGACTGAGATCCTAGAGAAATGATATAAATTTAACAGGATGAGAACGTACACAACAAGACAATTGCATTGTCACACATACAAACTTCAGTCAAATACAAAGGTTTCTAAATGTTTGTATAACTGAAGACTCCCTAAAACAGGAATTATGAAATTGTTCTCTGACAATTAAAGCAAGGATGTGTTTATGCCATTAGGTCTAGATGCAAACTCTTTCCCCAGGGTCCATCTCAAATCTAAGGATTAAGTATGTAATGATGAAATGTTTCAATTACCTTCATTCATAACAGTTATTACTAATTAAAATTTATAATTCAGAAGAAAAAAAATTAAGTTGTAAGACAGCCTGCTTTATGTAAAAACCTTTGTCAGCATTGTTAGTCAGCGTAAGAATTAGTAAAAAAGGCAACCTAAAAATAGGGACTGACCAATTAAAAAGAAGAAATCCTCCAAGTTCTTTGAAATGAGTGAAATAGAAGTATTGAAGTATTACTATTTAAGAACATCACTGTCATAGCATTTTGCTAACTCAGGTAGGTAAACACATTCACAACACAATTCATCTCTCTCTCTCTCTCTCTTCCTTTCCCCAACCAGGACCAGACTGGCATTTTGGTGAGCCATCTTTTGGAGGGAACAATGCCATCCCAGCCAAGTGTTCTGCAGTTCTCACCAGGCTCTTTGAAGCTTTTGGCTCCTAGAGTCACAAGTCTCTCAATCTGATTCCTATGACATTCCTGGTGACAGTGGAGAATGAAAGATCACATTCACACAGGAAGACACGGTCCCAAAGTAGCAAACACATGTCTGTGGAAAGGTCTAAAAATCTTGGCAGAGCCTTTGAACCACATTCCGTCTTTAACAAGGGGTGAGTCAGCGGTGGGTAATGCAGTAAGACATGTCCCAGCTGCTAGTTGCTAAACACCTGGGACCCTTTGAACAAACCTGGTATCCTGGACATGAGGCTTCCTTCCTCAGAAAGACTCATGGTAACACAGCCTGTGTGCAGACGTGACCAAGAATTTAACTCAGCAGGACTGGGCACGATCTCCTTGCCAGCCACAGATAAAAACTAGTTTCTCACACTGCGATCCTTTGGGTACCTGGACTCAGTAGTGATGGAGTCAGCTCTGATAAGGGATGTATCTGGGGAGTCTGGCAGAACACTTCTCTTGTGATGTGAGGGCAAGGTAGTATTCACAAAAAGCTGTTGAAAAAGCACTGGGACATGGGAGAAAATGTTCTTTAAAAATAGATGTAAGCACAGTGAGCAATTGTGTTTTCATCATTTATGTCTTGATGAGTGAATGTTTCAAGATTAAAGACATCTAAAGATACTTGATTCTGAACAATTGTGCTGTAATCCTCATGACGACTTGACACATATGCAAATGTTCTCCAGTTTAAGTTAGGTTGGAAATAGTACAGTACAAGAATGTGTTCTCTGAATCCTGAACTTTCTTTTGTGATTCAAGCTGGAGAAGGAGTTGCAAGGGATGCGATTTTGAGATGTGTTATTTTCCAAACCATTTCCCTGTAACTTTAGAAAAAAAAAAAAAAAATTGGTTCCACCCACCCTTGGTGATCAAACAACTAATTCAGCCACTCACTTGTCTTTTCAGACATGTCAACTCCCTGCCACCCAGACACATTGCTTCCTACTTGCCTTTTCCTTTACCCCTACAGCAAAGTTCAAGCAGCTCCTCTTCAGCATCATGGAAATTTTAAATGCTTCTCATGTTTGTCTGACCTCTGTCTTACAGTACTATCTGTGGCATTTTCTCTTTGCCAACAGTAGCAATATTAAAGTCCCTCTACTAGTCTCTCCTTCTTCCTCTCCTTGCTACATCTCTCTTCAGGATCTTGTTCTGCCAGAAGAGCTGTAAGGAACTATCCAGTTGTTATTGGATAGACATGCTGGGTGATGGGGAACAGTGGGACTCATATCTAGCTGTAGATACAAACTAAGGTATTATTCTCAATTCTCATGTTGTTTAGTCAGAGGGCTTTATACTGACAAACACAGATGCAGAACAATAGAACAACTGCTGCTCGTGCATGAACACCTTTTAATGCACCTAAGTGACAACAAAGTAAGCAAGCAACAACAATATGCAAAAGGAACTCTTGGATTCACCTCAGCAGCAGCAGCTTTTTAGGTGAAAACACTGTCTATGTGTACAGATAACAGTGCCCAGCAGTTGTGAAATACAAGCAAATAATAATATAATTGATGAAGTCAATCAGAATTTGGAAAAGACACATGCCAGCACTCCTCCATGAGGGCCTGTTTTAATGTCTAGACCCCAATGCACTCATGCACTGTAGTGAATTTCCTACAGGCAATAGTCTTCTGCCTGCTGAGATAGACATCAGCTCATTTCTAAAAATGGCTAAAGCAGCAGTCCTTCTGGCAATGGAATTAGTTAATGCCCAAGGCGGGCTCTGGCATCCTCAGAGCTATTGTTCAGTATCAAAATGCTGCTGTGGTTCTACCCATAGAAAAATCTGTCCTGTGCAAAAAGTTTTACACATTTTTACTACAGAAGTCAGCATCTAAATCCAGAGCATATTCTATAAAGGAAAATAAAGGAGAATTGACATGAAATGCCCAATTCTCACATTTGTTCCTAAGGCTAAACAACAAATTTTGTTTTCAAAAATCTCTCCTCTCTCCTTACTTTGGAGTTGTAGCACTTATCCAAAGTAATAAAGGAACTGCTCCTACACACAGATCTTATTCTTCTGCATATTTTTCAGGCTTAATATTTTTCTAAAATTATATAAACTAAAGGCTCTCTTTTTTAATTAAAATTAGAAACCAGTCAACCAATATCATATATGTACACACATATATTTAAATAATCAAGGAAAATTATCACAGTACCTGGATGCATTTTATATAATGTACCTCTAATCTAAATCACCGCAAAAACTGCTCCATTCCCCTCCTAGCTATTGAAACAGCTATAGAAGTACCCTGAAAAGGGTAGCCAGGATACCAATTGCCAAATGAAATTCCTGTGCCTGCCGTTAGTGGAAGCCTTGAACAAAGAGGTGCATTTAACACTGCTTCCTAAACTTTGCCAGATTCAGGCTCAGACAGATTTCTGGCAGAAGCGAGATCCTGAGCCAGAAGCCTGTCGCTGAGAATGACCTGCCCCCTCGTTCCCACGAGCTCCTCCCTTGGGACAGATGCAAGAGACGTGAAAACCCAGTCATTAACGGGGAACAGAGCGTGGGGCGAGAGCAACCCTCGCGCTCAGGGCAAACAACAACCCGGCTCTTTGCACTGAACAACAAACTTCATGGAATATCCTACAAGATTTAAAGAGCGACACCACAAATTGGGTTCCACACAATACAACTGGCTTCTACAAAACATCTTCCAAGATCTGTGTAATTTAATAAAGAAGGATGACCTTTCTCTAGGAATTTTTTATCCTGTCCTGTGGAGCTCTAGCAAACATGCAGTTCTGGTTTATGTTTTTAGGAAGATTTCAAAACCTTATACAAAAGCTATCATTGTTTTTTTTCAACTGTATGAGACTTTGCCAGGGAAATTGAGTTTCATTTTATGCAGTCGAAAGAAAAAAAAATGCCATTGGCAAAAGAATGTTGCCTGTTCTCAGAGAGGATAAGGTAGAGGTCATGCTTAACATAGGGGGCCCCAGAGTTGGTGCGGTACCTGCTGGAACTCTGATGGGTCACACGTGATATTGTAAAATTGCAGATTTAGCTTACAAGTGTCGAACTTTCAACATAAATTAAAACACAGAAAAAGCATGCTTTCCATCTCATCTTATCATCCCCTTAATACCATATTTCAATGCACTTCTAGCTCTGAATCTGTATGCCTTTCTCCATATGAATAAGTTTCTGTGCGCTAGTTACCTTGAAAAAACACAAAAATACAGTTTCATCCTGATTTCTGAACAAACATTTGAATTCCTGAAATTTCAGCCATAGATTCAAATAAAATGATCGCAAAGCAAAAAAAAATCCTGAAATGGATGGAAAAAACACAGTTGCTGCTTGATCCATAGACAGCATGTATCCTGTAACAGATGACACACTGTGAGGCAGAGTACATTGTACACATCTCATGTAGAGCTATTTCATCTTTGCGTGCACTTGAAGAGAAATGGATGATGCAATCCTAAATTACATTGCATAAGTGTGGTTCAAACATTAGTTACACTGATATTCCAGAACTTGTAGTCAACGAAACTTAAAACTGCCACTAAAACAAAGAACTACATTCTGGTGGGCATTTTCTAATGATAAATGCTTTAAAAGATCATTAAGAATAAAAACAATGTTATATTTCAATTTTTAATAAATATGCAAAATGTTTAGCTACAACATTGCTAGTTCTAAATTCTGAATAAAATTGCAAAATGTAAATATTATACCTCAGGCCTTCAACATCAATGATTATAATACAAGATATGTAATTTCTGATAACGTATTTTGCAGTGAGTTTTTTTTTTCTTTTAAACAAAAAAAAAATCTAAATGGTTACAGGGAGAGAAAAAATCACTATAGTATTCTGTAAAATTCTTGAAATAGAAATGTCTCTTCTGTAAACAAAACCAGAACTGACATGTAATACAACAGATTTATCTAAAAAGATATTCCTGCCTGGCATTTTGATTCTATTTACAGAGGAACAAAACCAAGGAAATTTGAGTAAAATCTTCTAATCCATAGGACTGACATGGATACTACGTGATGCAACTAAAATTTTACTGGATGATAAGTAATGATACTCTAGCATGTCTATGATCATCCTAATAGGTTACTGCAGTACATTATGAATGTGAAGTGTCTGTGGTGTGCTGCGACTACAGATTGACTGTTATCTGTTGTAATTCTGATGTGACTGCAAAGGTACTGCAAAGCTCCAAGTCTTTGATGTGACTTTATTGCCGCAGCTGTGGCATTGCTACGATGTCACATGCAGTCTTCTGCATTTTTTTGGCATTTATATATACGTGCACAGTGTAAAGGCAGAGTTTCAGAGTTTAAGCAATCCTGGTGAATTTTGGAGGTTTGGTTACCATATACAACTATTACATCCCTTTTATTCTGCAAATATTTTACAAAGCATTTTCGAAGACTGTAAGAAATTAATATGGCTAAAAGGGCTGGTTTCCATCGCCCAGATGTTCACGAATATTTAAATGTGCAAAAATGCTAACACTTGGGGTTATCTTTTAAAAGATAAAAAAAAGGTCTTTAATTTAGCAGCAGTGCAAGCTCTGGATAGTAAAATATGTTTAACCTCCAATTTACTGTGTGTTCTCTGAGAATGCAGGCTATCACAGTCATATTTTCAGGGACTAGTACTGTTAAAGGAGGTTAGATCATCTGAAAAGTATGATGTATGTTAAAACACAATATTTAAAAAATATTATAATGTATAGTTTAGCTCAGTTCCAGCATTTGGAGGGGAGGGAGGGAGCTGAGCAAAACTTAAAGCATCTAATAATGTTACTAAAAAAACAGAGACTTTATACATCTGCGTAACTGTATCATCTTTTGATATTAAATTTGATTCTCATGGCTTCTTCTGCAAGATTTTCAAGTTCTGTAAGGTTTTCAATTTTTTACTGGCAAAAGCCCATGAAACTAGAGGTCAGAAGTGACTTTACTGACTATAAACATTTATGGGATTAATCTTCAGGAAACAATTATTCACTTTCAGAAAAATGGAAGACAGACTTTTTTAAAAAAGAAACAAGTTTTTACCAATGAAAGATTTCCAACTGGCATAGCAGAAAACATGACAAGAGATAAGCTAAACTAACTGTTTTGCTGTTTTGCAACATCTAGATAAACAAAATTCTACACAAATTTATCTTGTAGGATCTGTGATTCTCAATTGTAGTGTAGCACAAGAAACATCCTGGTAATTGTCAACTGCAGAAGCTTCAGTACATTACATATAAACACTCTAAGGTCACATTTACAGCTAATGTAAACTAGCACAAATGTAAAACCACAGTATATGGAATTCAGTGCGTACATAAAACATGAAATAAAATAAATCGTGCCAATGTATAATGCCTGAAATCTGTTCCTTGAACTTCATGAATATTCCATAAAATACAGATTACATCCAATTTTTTTTTTAGTGGTATTGTACTTTATACCTTAAAAGAAATGTGAGAAAGCATTGGCAGGCTGGGATCTCTGTTACAGCCTGCTGGACTCCACTCAAGGACTGAAGGACATTGGCGTCATGAAACGCCAAACCTGAGCTGGCTGCCATCAGCCCAGCTCTCAGCTCTTTGCATGTACTTCATCCCAGACAGTCCCTAACCAAACTATGCCGTGCTCTCTTTCAATACTGCACTAACATGCTATTTTTAAAAACTTCTTCAATGCCAGATACCTCTTGGCTGCTATAAATGCCTATCTACCAAAAAAAAACAAAAACAAAAACAAAACCAAACCAAAACAAAAAAACCAACCAAAAACCAACACAGAAAACAAAACACCAAACCAACCAAACAAGCAAACAAAAAGCCCACTACAAAAAAATCTCATTTCATAAGAATTAACCGTGAAAACCATTCTGCTTAATTTTGCAGTGAAATCCCAGTTCAAACAGCAGCAAACTGAATAGGGACCCATGAAAATACTGTCTTGATATGCATGAAACCTCTGCTTAGAGCTGTATATTATAATCAGATATTTGGAAACCAGTGTTTTGAGAAGTAGTAGGAACTAGTCTTGTAGCAAAATGGGAAAGCTAAGGAATATGCAGAACTGGTGAAATATAGCACATGCTCCCCTAGAAGCACACAGAAAATTTCTTATTTACCGTAATGAGATACAATATCTCTAGGATGTTAGAAAGAAAACTCGGAGAACTATCTTTAAGGAGACACACCACCAATTCTTCATTGGTTGCCTTTTTTCTTTTTCTGAAAATATCCATTTGTTAAAACCTAAAATGAAATGTTTAACTTCAAGTCGGTTTCCTGAAACAAAAAAGAACAGTCTTGATAGTCTTTCTGTTCCTCCTGATGGCATTATCCTACTGCACAGACACAAATAAACGCTCATTGCAGAAGGGACCAGGGTACCATAGGTTCCCACAAGGGCACTCCCCAGTGGGTTGCATTCGCCCTTCTGTGCTGGTTTTGGCTGCGATAGAGTTAATTTTCTTCATAGAAGCTAGTATGAGGATACATTTTGGATTTGTGCTGAAAACAGTGTTGATAACCCAGGGATGTTTTAGTCACTGCTGAGCAGTGCTGACACAGAGTCAAGGCCTTTTCTGCTTCTCACCCCACCCCACCAGCGAGTGGGCTGGGGGTGCACAAGAAGCTGGGAGGGGACACAGCTGGGACAGCTGACCCCAACTGACCCAAGGGATATTCCATAACATATGGCATCACGCTCAGCCTATAAAGCTGGGGGAAGAAGAAGGAAGAAGTTGGGGACGTTCAGAGTGATGGCGTTTTGTCTTCCCAAGTAACCATTACGAGTGATGGAGCCCTGCTTTCCTGGAGATGGCTGAACACCTGCCTGCCCATGGGAAGGAGTGAATGAATTCCTTGGTTTGCTTTGCTTGTGTGTGCGGCTTTTGCTTTACCTATTAAATTGTCTTTATCTCAACCCATGAGTTTCTCACTTTTACCCTTCCGATTCTCTCCCCCATTCCACTGGTGGGGAGTGAGTGAGCGGCTGGGTGGCACTTAGTTGCTGGCTGGGGTTAAACCAAGACACCATCCCATGCACACACTGTCCCGTTGTTGCCTTCTAACACAGAAGTTTGCCAGTGGATGGCCTTGTCCAGAACAGCAGGCTGTGTACAGGTGCGGGTGGGTACCCCAGAGGTGAGGAAGCTGCTCCAAACCACCTGAGGGAGAGACTTCTTCCTCTAAGGCAAACTCCCAAGCTGGCAGGTTTTTGGCTGCCCTAGCACAGGTGTCTCTGCTGGACAGACAGGAAGCATATGTTGGGAGAGTTTGATTTTGTCATAACACAGAAAGGGAAAAAGACCTCAGTCCCTGGAAACTTTGCAGGCTTGGAAATTTTTCCTCCAGAAACCATACAACTATACAACTAAGTACAAAACTGCAGCTCACTGTACAGAAGGGAAAGGCAAGCTTGTATCACCCTTTCTTTTGATTTTATTATTCAATATCAAAGAAAATATTTTGGCATATCTATTTTACATATTTACATTCCTGAAATAATAGATCTGCTTAACACACTATTCAAGCCCTATTGGGGACAAATTCTACTTTCACAGATACCCACACAAGTGTGGAGAAGTTAGTGATTAGAAACGTTAGAAAAATTGGACACACTTCCCAGGATTATTTTTCTGAGCAGGTTCTCTTCTGTTTTCTCACTCTCTCAGATGCTTTCCTCCCCACCACCCCTTATATAACTCTGTGTCCCAATTTAAAATTCCATTTGCTGCATTTATTGAGACAGTTGTTACCTTTGATAAAAGGTATCACCTGACTTTGCTTAGAGATTTAGTGGTCTTTACAAAAGCCTGGTCACTAGCCTTTCCTTCCAAGCTCATCTGGATTTTGGACATAGTATGCAGAAGTTTGGTTGGATTCACAGTGAGTAAATGAATCCACCTGCATACGCAGATCTGTGCCTATGACTTTTTATAATGGTACTTTACCTTACCTGGGATAACAAGCCTACTAAATGTGTTTCATTTTTTATCAAACTTGGTCTTTTTTAATATGAGATATAAAACATTGATATTCCTATTACATCCTGCGAGGGAAAAGAAACACCATTTGCCATAATCAGGGGAAATGTTTTATTGCCTAAGACATGCATTTATCTCCCTCACAAACAGAAGTCATAAAAAGAACATACAACTGGTTAAATGTTACTTGATGTACCTTAGGTCCCAATTGGTTTGCTTTAGGTCCTGCAGTGTCTTGTGGAATTAAATCCAGGCATGAACACAGGTTAATGCTTTTTCTTTCCTTTTAGCAGAACTCTGTCAGTCTGGCCCACACCCCAAGAGCTTTCACTTCAGACTAACCTGCAAGCAGCACTGTGGGTCTCTCCTTTACTTCTCCTTCCCAATGCTCCACCGATTCACCACTGACTAATTAATTATAAACCTCTGTTCTTAAAGCTCTTATATAAATCTCTGTCCTTGTTGCCATCCTGCAGATCTATTCAGTGATCACACTCTTACTTAAATCATATAAGAAAGACTGGTCTGTCCCTTTTATCTGAAAGGCTGTTAAGGAGGCCCAAATTCTAAAGCTTTTTGTAATGAACTGTTCTTTCTTGAAGACAGTTTACCATCAAGCATCCTTCCAGGTCTCATGAAGGGCTACATTGCACAAACCGAGATGACAGTTGTGAGAAGGGAAGGCCAGTCCTTTCCTGAATAGAAAGAAGAATAGGCTTGTCTTTTCACTTCTGTCTTTTCTCCATTGTACTTTCAAGGCACAACTGGAGCTCCTACAGCAATAGGTATTTTTCTTTGCTAAGATTCATTGTTGGATGCTCACTGGTATCCCGAGTTCCTAATTCTAAACCCACTTCTCTCTTTTATAAACCTGCACGTTATTTGTATCTAAAGGACCTTCTTTGTAAAGGCCGAAGTTTTCAGAAACTTGATTCCACTTTCTTCCAGGGCCTTCTGTCTTCCTCTCCTCCTCCTCCTCTCTGCCGCAATGCTCTTTTAAAGAAATCTCTCATGTGTGCTGCTATTCAAAAATAAAATGAGGTATTTGATCTTTTCTGTGCAGACTTCCATCTCATTCTCCATTTCCCTGTATTCTGTCACATGTTGCATTGTGTGTCATATGGTTAGCTGAACAGCCACTGTTTAACAGCATATATTGAAAATACCAGAACAAATAAACATATTCAACACTATGTTTCATCATGATATTTGACATGAAACATAAGCAATTTGTGAAAGAGAATATTTCCAAGCTTTTCAAGTCTAACTTACTTGGAATTCCATACTGAAAAAGATGGACTGAAATTTGAATGACAAATTTTCTAAAAACCTCTGAATTTAAAACAAAAAAAGGTTCTTCTACAGTACCCAGTGTGTATCAGTCAGGAATTCTGGGGTTTCCAGTCTCAGATTTTAATTCTGTCCTCTGTGCCAAAGACTGCTTCTTAGAGATTTAAACACAGGTATTGATGCTTGTCCCTTTGAAGCTAAGGGTTCATGTCCCCTTTAGCTAAAATACATGCTGTCCAGAGTTTTTCATGTTCAAGTTCTGACTCAAACTCTACTACAGCTCATCTAATATCCAGCTTTGAACAATATAAGCCCTAGTTCATGAAGTGCTGTTCCAGTAAGTGCGATTGATGGGCAGTGTAAGACAATTTTCGCCTTGATCTCAGAATTCAAGAAAGCAAGTTTGCATGCAAATATTGCTTAGAATATATGATATAATAAATTGATTTTGTCTTAGCTGACAAGAAAAATGACTTGTGTATCACTATTTTTTAAATGATTTTCCCAAGATAGGGTGCTTTTTTTGTTTTGGGAGAATTTTTTTAAAGGAGATCTTTACCTGAAATTTTTGAAGGTAGTAAATAAATAGAGTATACCAGCCTCTGCTCAGATGCAGCTAAGTGTTCTGGACTTCCAACTGCAAACACATTCAACAGATTTATGAATTCACTAATGCACCTTTGTCATTGCTATATCCTCAGGCCTGTGACATTTTGGATGCATGGGAATGCCAATTCTGCAAAAATTCACACAACTTATTCACACAACAATAACAGTTGTCATTTTCAGTGGTGTGTGATCAGGTTTAGCCATGACTTAAGGTTGAAATTCAGCAAATCATCACACTTTATTACTTTTTTCTTTTATTCTCCCTTCCTTGATGTGGGGCTATTTATTTTGTTTTTTTTTTAATTATGAATCCATATTTAAAGTTCAACTGAAGAATATCAAGATGCATCTTCAGATATCTGGACCTAAGCATATCCAACATTAGCCCTATAATGATTACTAAAGGCTTGTGCACAATTTTTAGATCAGATTTCTACTTCTCCAAGTCCAAAGAGAATTCACGAAGGAAATCATAATGTGGTAAAGAGACAAGTTAGCCAGTCTAAAGAAACAGTTTAGAAAAAGTATATATCTTTTTTTCTTTTAATTTAAGTATCACTCATTTCTCTTTGACCATGTAAGACGTTGGCCTGTAGAGAGCGCTGAAGGATGTCCTCCACAAAGCACTTTTTGCCAGTCACCCTCTTAGGATTTTGTAAAATCTAACCTCTATTCATCTGTCACCGTTTTGCCAAGGTTCCTGATATGGGGGACTACTGAGAACATTTAAGTCACCTACTAGAGTTTTGACACTTCATCAGCATTTAACATGTCATTCGAACAACACTAAAATGTATTTGCACAAACATACCAAGAGTTTAAGGCAGTGGAAAAGTTGAAAAGATACCAAGTTATTTCCTACCTCTGCCTTTGAAAACTCTATTTCTGGGAAGGATACTTTAAAAAAAAAATAGCTACAGCTTCTATCCCCTGCCCTCCCAATTAGGAGAATGAACAAGATTTCACGGCTCTATAGCATGCTGTCTGGGCTTCCTATGCACTAGATCCATTAGTTGTTTGCTGGGGGAAATAAAATTAGAAATGCTTTATTATGATTTCCAAATTACTGTGTAACAAATGCTTCAATAATCCTTACAGCGCAAAAAAGTCTGTTTTGCCCAACAAGCAACTGACAGCTTTCTAATGCAGTAACATTAAAGTGCTTTCCTGAGTGTGTGAGGCACTTTTTAACTAGCTCCTTAGGGCATTGTTAGATATCATTGCTTACAGCCACTATGAGCCACTGTGCCGTAATAGCGCTTCCCACTTCCTCCTGATCAGTCAAATACAAGAGGTGACTTTAAACACGAGAAAAAGTCTCAACCAGCCAAGACACCAGATATAAGATTGTCTCTTTACATACAACAGGAGCCCAGAATTAAAGCACAGCCTTTTGGAGACAGATGGCTCTCAGGGCACTAGAAGGAAATAAAGAACAACTTCTACAGGTGCCTTTTCTTAAGCTAGTAATTTGCAGGTGCTTAAAGTCATTTTAAAATGGGAAAATATTAGTTTATTTTCTGCTTGAGGCATACAGTAGTCAACTAAATGATTGAACTTGAAGTAAATCTCAAAGTCATCTTCACTAAAGAAGTGAATCCATTTAATCTAAACATGAAAAATTAGGAATTAGAGAGGCAACAGGATGCATATTTTTGAAGTAGAGATTACTAAAACTACTTTATTAGGTATTTATTTAAGAAGCTAACTGTCATGAATTTTACAGCTCTTCCAAGTTAGAATTTGTGGAGATCACATTCAGAAGGTATTAAGTTACCTTCCACAGTCAAAGGCACGCAAATAGTTCTTGCTGAATAGATCCTTGATAGCTATCAAAAACTGCATCCAAAGTTCAGGTGATTCGTTGCCACAAACCATCTTCTCACCACTGTCAGCTCTTATTGCCAAAGGATACTGGGAGACTGCTAATAAAGCAAATGTGAAACCTCAGCCAGTGTCAGACTGTTTTCAGGACAGATGAGAGATACACGCAGCTTTCCAGACTCAGATAAGACATAAGACCAATTAACCAAAGCCATTCCAAAGCTGTGTGACTACCAGTGCATCATTTCAGAAAAGGAGCGAGAAGGTAAGTCATCCTATTCCTCTTGACCAGATCCTGAAGTTTCCCATCCTGCAGTGTTCCCTCCTGCTGGGGAGGGATCAGCCAAGAAACCCTGGGCAGCCTCTCAGCAAGTGCTGTTTGACCCCTAAGTCTGAATGCTGCCTTTTACCGCAGTGACACAGGGGATTGATGCTGTTGATCCGAGTTCTGTCTGCTGGATTTTGTTTTGCTGTTGTTTCTTTAATTCCTCAAAGTCACAAGAATTGATCTACATTAAGGCAAAATTACAAATACTAATATGAACTCTTCCCCGACACTCAGCTCTCATAAGAATATGGGACAAGAAAAGATGTTGCAGATACCAACCAGAGCTAGAAGAGCATGTGGCAGCAGAAAAGCAAAATATCAGGCAGTTTTGGAGAATAAGACTGGTATGATTACAGTGTGACTGAGTTCTCCACAATGGAGATAGATGACCATTTACTTTCTTCATTTATCTACCCACATCTGCACTTCACATTTCAAGAAGCTGAAACTCTTGCATCATCCCATTTATCTAAGGGACCAAAGGCAGTACATAACCCACATGGAAAAAAAAATGTGGCCCTGGGATATATGTTGAGCAGTTTTTCAGTAAATCTTATTTATATCCTCTGAGTCCTCAATATCTAAAGCTTTTATGTATTCATTATCAGCAACATGTCGAGTAATGTGATAACTTGACAAGGTTCTATTGAAGCAGCTTAGTGGGACATACAGTACTTATGCTGGCTGATAAGAAAACATTCAGAAAGGTCATATCCTCTGTTGTATATCCTATCTCTCTGGGCAGCAGCAGTTCGGGTTTTTCTGAAAACTAAAGTTTGAAAATATTCCTGGTAAAAGTGAGTGAAAAGCAGTTTGGCTGCATTAGCACAATGATGATCAGTTGCTGTTAATGCTCACGTTAGTTTCTCAAAAATGGATATTAAAATAAAAATCCTTGCCAAAAAGTTAACCATGTTGACTAGGCACTATTATGAAATGAGTAGCTGGCCAGCTCGGCGTAACTGTTAGACCTGGGATATAATGGCAATATCCCACTGACTGACTCCCGGAATAGCAGGACAGGCCCCACCTTGCCTGCTCACCTTGCTCCCCCACATCAGCTGCTAAGTGGTCATAAGAAAGTCAAAATAGATTTAGAACAACACAGACCAAAACATGCACTCTGAATGTGCCTGACTTGCATTTATACAAGTAGCAAGGAGTAACCCTATTTTGAAAGTCTTGTGATGTTGGAGACCTACAGAGCTTGTTCTGTGCCACTTACTTTGCAGAACAAGGACAGAAATCAAGAAGAGGGTGCAGTCAGATTTCACTGAGATCCAGGGATCATCTACTGCCTGAACAGATAGTGCTTGGGGCCATCTCAGGACAAAGAAGATGAGCAGCAATGCTCAAGCCCTTGATATGCCTCACAACTGGAGGCTTACAAAAAGACACTCTGGAGCCATATTTGTCACACATTCTCTTCATCTGCAGTTCCTGTGACTCCAAGGCAAGCTTGGCCAGACCAAAGAAGTTCTTGCTATTCAGGTAAACAAATGCAAGATGACAGCCCAGCTGCCTTTGTTATGATAACACCACCAGTTACAAATAAGCTGCTTTGGACCTATTACTCTACTTTGGGCACATACTGTCTATATGATATGATGTATGATATTATTGGAGATACGGGGACACATTCAGTTTGCTGTGTAACTTAAAGCATATGTGCTTAGTCACAAAATCTTTATATATAGGCCCACTACAAGTATTTAAAAGTACTAGGAAAGGCAATTTCTCTAAGCAGTAGTTTCTAGTAGCTAAAAAGTCTTCTATATTTTCCAATGTGTCATGCTGCTTATTTCATTGAACAAATTGAGCTGATCAGGTCATCTTTATCATTACCTTTCTCAGTCACTTATTTTACCTTCTGCATGCAAAGCTCTTTCAAGTGAGTTTTACACACAGAAAAATACAAATGTCATTATTGCATTTTATTAGATACAATGTTACCTTTTGATGAACTTGACTAAAAACAATGGTCTGATTGTAAATCTGGATCACAGCTGGATGCCACAAGCAAAACATTGAAATGAATAACAGGAGGAAGGGAAAAACCTAATACTATTAGACAAATTAACGAGTCATCATTTACATAAACACCTGCTCATACTTAAATCTTTTGAAAGACAATCATTTAGAATCCTGGTAAATACTGCAACTCAGTTTGTTAAGGGTCAAATACACTGGTTTTTTTCCCCTCACTCAGAATGCTGTTGGGATCAGAATCAGCAGATTAAAGTGTCGCTGTCAGCTGTTCTGCCTGAGGGAGGATTTTCCTTGTGATGAGATGAGGGTCTGCACTTGAAAAAATGAGAGAAGTGGAGGGATGAACAGCCATAACAATCATTTCTCTAATTCTGACTGAAAATCAGCCTGACCATTAGTTCTTGGTGTATTTTTATTAAGTCTCACTTGGTGACAGAAGCCTAATTATTCTTCCTATTGACAACTTCTGTAAGTAAAACTAAAGTTTAATTCTTGGATGCAGTCAGCAAATGGCAGCAGATTCAAGATGGAGAGTGAAACTCTGCCCTTAATTTGTGATGTCAAGCCCTCTATGGCCACAACTATGAGACAGTTAATCAGAGGTATCATCCTGGGTAACGTGGCAGCTTCTGCTTGCAATCAAATGCTGCTTTCACACCAAGGTACAACTCCACATGATCTGTAACTGAAGACAGAGTGCCACTGTGCACACAGCAGGGGATGGGGAGCAGGTAGGAGAATTGTCCCGTATTTTATTGGCAAATGATGATTTTATCAGATCAGAGGACAAATTTTAGCTCAAGGTGAAGTTGATATCATGCTTCTTTTGAAGATGAAAGGAAATGAATCAGACTTTGACTTTGTGCCTGGCCCTCTTTACAGCGTCTCACCAGGATGCCTGGGACTTTAAGAATATGTAGATTCTGACTTGGCCTGAAATCTTGTGGTAGGGCTTACCATTGATCTTAAGACTTAAACTATCTGGCTTTTCAGCAACTTCACCTGTGGTCCTGTTCTAATAGTTACCTACCACCCTTTTTTTTTTAAATAGAGCTTGATAATAGGCAATTAAAATCCTCATAACAAGGGTCTTATAAGCATAGACAAATTTCCTACTCTATTAACGACAGTCTCTGTATGTTCCAGTGTTCATACTGGGGAAAAGAAAAAAACAAGGCAAACTACCCTTCCTTTGATAACACATAATTTTACCATTTGGAGAATCCTTGCATGCAATGAAAGACAGATCCTAACCCTTAGGGTCTGAGCAGCTATTCTTCAAGACACAGTTGCTTAGTTAGTCCTGCATTCTCTCTTGCTTACCAAGCTGCGGACTCACTTGAAACATTTCCTAAGAAAAAAAGGAGGGGTCAGAGACCAATGTCCAAATTTATACTGGTAAGATGTTAACTTGGGATTGAAACTGTTAATAAACCGTATCAAAGGCAGTTTTAATCACATGAGGAAGTCTAATTAAATGAAAAGGTTTTCACAGAGAATGTCTTTGACCTGTTTGTTCAAAGTTAAAACTGGTGACTGAAGTCTCACTGCAGGGATTCCAGGATTTGAAAGCTTTGGGATTCCCCTCTGGCCACCTTTGATTCTTACTAGATTCACTGTCTCGTGCAAAAACATCACAGATGGAGATCTCCAACCTCCAGGCCGGACTGCAGCTTTACTGCAAAGCTGCTCTGCTGTGCAGCCCACTTAGAAAAAGCAGTCTGGAGCTGAGGACACAGGGCACAATGGCAGGCAGCTCCCGTCACTGACAAAGTCTCTAAGAACCAAGTCCCAAGCACCTATGCCTCTTCCCTGCCAACGCTTCTTTCTGGCTTCTGCTTGCATTGACAGATGCTTGCTATCAGCCTATGCTTCTGCTCTGGTGCAGAAAGCTCCCAGAGAAGAGTTATGTTTTAGTTTCCAAGCACGGTAACTTAGAGCAGCTTTTGCTTCATACAGTGTTCTCCCACAGAGCATTTCCTATTTAGAGCAATAATCCTTAACATCCCCCCCAGAGCACAGGTCCTCCATAATGAGAGAATAGTGAGGAGAGGAGGGAGAGATACTTGTCCTGAACACTACTTAGTTTGGATACACTTTTGAGATGCAACAGCAGGACACTGAAAGCAAGACTGGAAAGGAGATTCTGTGAAGGGAAAGGTAAATGACTGTAATGTTAAGTCTGCCACATGCAGTAATTTCTTGAAGCAGAAATGTGTACCCGGCTTCATTTCCCAAAAGGTTGTCAGAAAACCCAGTATTTGCTTATCCTAGAAGTTTGCCCTCCCTCTTACCCCTGCCCCATGCCTTATAATTTCAACATATGGCAGGCTCCATCTATGTAGAAGGATCTTTCTGAATCTGTACAGCTCAAGAAAAAGATCAGTTGATGGAAATGGATTCAATTTCCCTTCAAGAAACTTTACAGACAGTGTAAATCACCTGCAAGATCCTGAAGCTTTTTTGTTGCTTTAAAGAACTAAATCTAAATTTGAGAGAGTCCCAAATTTAACTGAGTTCTTGAGCAGAGTCCTCAGCAGGTGTAAATCAGCCCTGCTTCACCAATCCCAGCGTCAGCACCAAAACTTAACATTAAGGGACAGAAACCCTAAAGCACAGTCAGCCATCTTCTTAGGAGTTATGGCTCCTCGTCTAGAGAGCAACTGTCATAATATGTTTGTACAGCAGCTAACATACCCAGGCTATGACCTTGACTAGAATCCCTACACTATTAGAAATAAAAATTATGTTAGGAAGCTCTGGAAATAACATTTTTCTACTTAAGGTTAGGAATAATTTAACATCCTAGAAATACGTTCAGATATGCAATTCTTAAACAGCAGAGCAGGAAGAAGTCACGCACTGCAGTCATGCATACACTGTAAAATACGCTGTAGGTAAAAGCTGTCTCCTGAGCTCCAGCAGGAGAAACAGAAGAGTCCCAGGACAGAGCTTAGCTGGGAGGAGAGTGCCTACGTACAAAGGTTTGAGTTGTAAAGCAAACCTCACTCAGTCATTCTTGGTGATAAGCTCATACAGATGGGGTGCAAGCAGGGGCCTTTTATTGTGCATTTCTGTGTGTATTTGAGGTTTTGTAGGGTGTATCTCAAGGAATACAAAACATGAAGCTTTCTGAACATGTGAATTAAGAACCTCAGGGAGCAGAATAAATATCGATTCAACACTGTATGCTGTTCAGTACAGAAAAGTACAGGAGATAATCATCAAGGGTTGCTACTTTCAAACATGCATGAAACCCCAGGGTAGCACTTTCAGCACCTATTAGCAAAGCTTGTAGTGTTCAAACAATTATCCCATTCATTTTAAAATGGCTTTACAATATTTAGTTATGACAAATGTAGAAAGGACCGAACACCTTCATCTTGACCAAGTGCAATGCAGGTCCTGCAAGATACTGTTTGATAGAATCAGGTTGATCCTCAGTTTATAAAAACAGTAGAATAGCTACAAGACTTTTTGTTTCTTTTGAAATGAGAAAGGGCTTTTTGATTTGTTGTAAGGAGGAAAGGTTTCCTTTATTAATTGTTTCTAAAGCAAGAACTAAATTAGAAACAAAAACCTTAACCAGAATTTAAAAAAATGAGTCCAGCTCAACCTTATCTGACCTATGTTTTAAATCAGTTTGGTCTTACCCTCCAGAAACTCTGAGGAGATTATTTCTGATGACTAGCCTTGAGTTTGACAGATTTCTAACAGCATGTGACTGTCAGGCCATTTCACATGTATGTTTTTACATGTATGTTTCTTGGAGAAGAAAAGTGAAATAAGAGTGTGATGGAAACCTGAAGAAGAAGAGGAGGTTGATGATGGGCTGAACACAGGAAATAAGGCAAAGCATTCAATTTTTATCTTTAAACTATTTTTCAGCAGCATCAAAACAGTGTTTTTTAGTTTTTTTCATTTTTGTATTATTCAGAAATAAGTAGACATGAAAACTGGTTGGGAATCATATACAGAAAACTTCATTTTAAAATGGTTCATAAGAAGTTATGAGCATGTGAAAACAGAAGCTTGGCAGAGTAGCCCAAAAAACCTCAACCACAGTAATCATTTTCCAGAAAAGCCAAAATAACAGAGTTAATTCCATGCACTCCATATAAACCACACAAAAATCTGGATCTCTTTGAAACAATAATCACCATTAACATGAAAGTTTAAAAAAATATTCTCCCTCCTCTCAGTAGTTACTGTAGAAGTCAGCATAAAGCTAGGATTTCTAGTCTTTTAAAAATGTCAGAGAAAGAAAAGATGAGGAAAACACACTGATGTAGTCACATGACTCTCCAAGATCCACACCAACAGGAAATCATAGTCAATTTTCAAGCAGAATTCTATAAGGATTTCTAACAATTGCTAAACAAACTCTGAGTGTCCCATCTACTTTCAAAAATTGATTTCGATATGCCAGAAAGCTGTGAGAAAAATTCCAGGCCTCCATATCCCCTCACTTATGGATCCATAGAGCATTCATGAATCCAACCTTGTGCGATGGCAAGGATCTGAGCATTCTACATTATTACTGTACTGCAGTTCATTTAATGCTGCAACTATAGTTCATTTAATGCTGTGCTGGCTTCTCTTGCATTTTCCTCATATAAAAGTTAAGTATCCACTACAAAAATGAATCATCTAAACTCCAGGTAAAAGCTATCACAGTATGAAAGTAGAGATCATGCTGTGAAAATGATATCAAATGTTATATAAAAAGAGCTATCCTATTGAAAGTGTTTGCAGTTTGTAGTTTACCTCCTGTTAGCGGCTCTCTCTGTATTGATTTCAAAAACCTGTTCAGAAAGCTAAACTCAGAATTTTTATAAAACTATTTGAAGAGTGCAGCCTGTTAACATCTTTTCATAAGTGAAAAACCAATATATATTAAACACATGTACACGCAAACTACATTAGAAGAACATTCAGGTTGCAAAGCAAAGCACTCAGAAGTTTTAAGATGCCATAATTAATATCATCCGAACAATCTTAATTCAGACCCCACCCTGTGCATGTCCATGATGATATACTGACTGCACAATGACCTCTTTTCCAGATGATTCCAACATCATTCATCCCAAACCAATACTTTGAATTTGTCCTGAGCAGTGAAGGAGACTGCCTGCATACACAATATTCATTTGCTCATTGCAGAGACCAGGAAATGAGACATAAATAAGGCAAGGGACTAAGCCAGGGAATGAATGGTCGCAGGGTTAACTCTCTTGAATTCTGCCCTTGCAGATTACAACTAATCTTCACCACTGGCTCCTAGAAAATCTCAGGCAAGTCATTTGGACTCACCTCCTTGTAACATTCATTATTTGTAGCATCTTCACTTCCTGTGTCTTGAGAAAGCGTGCCTGAGAAAGAGGTCCATATCATAGAAGACTCTGCACCCATCAGCTGCAAACTGGAGTAAGTGGGCAGCCTGGTTTGAACACATAGCATGACTTACACTGTGGAGAGCCAGGAAAACATTGGGCCCCTTCCATCTCAGACTCAACCACCCTGCATCCCCTTTTTCCACATGCAGGAGTAGGAAAGCCTTACCACTCATCTCAGAGCAAGTGCATTTCAAAAATAAATGTTATTGTTTGCAAAACAGGTAGCAATGAAAAACCCACAAGGAAATTAGTAATTCTGAATTCAGTCCTGGTCTTGAGCAGTATACAGTAAGGCAAGCCTTGGACTACCCGTGCCACAGTGAGAATAAAACAACTTAAAGCCGCACTCATTCAGCAAACACCTTCCACTTAGTGCACAGAACGATGCAGGGGTCCATGGGAAAAAGCAGTGTGTGATCATGTAATTAGAGACAGTATCAAAACGTATACACACAAGGGGGGCCAATTAAAGCTTCATGGACAGCATTATTCTTTTTTCTTTTCTTTTTTTTTTTTTTTTTTCAGTGCTTGGTTTTATTGCAATGTTCATGGTTTTGTACCCTTTTATCTATAATTTCATAGGTTGTTAAAAAAATACAGAAGGGGAGAGAAAAAGAAAGCCTGGAAAAAATCTATTGTATGGAATGGCACTGATACTGAATTACAGGGCTAGTGCCTCATGGTCCATAGCAGAGGCTTTGGCCACATGAGCAATAATAGCAATGATAGCCTGCACACTGAGCAGGCTGGAGAGAGGGCTAAAAGGCACGCAGGTTTCCCAGGGACCTGCTGCAGCACAAGAATGCAGGGTGCCATGTATCTTGGCTTTCCCTCCCAGATCTAGAGACAAATGACCTTTAGTCATCATCTACTATTTTCCATTGCAATCACTCTTCTCTCATGTTCTTCTCCACTCACAGTCCTTGCCTTATGCCAGTATATTTGCAAATGCAGCCCTAAACTCCTCCAGTCCAAGTTTCCCATCCCAGCCTTCTATTCAGCACTGTACTCTATGGCTTGTTCAGATTCACCTTAGCAGTATTTACTCCTCCTCTTACTCCTATTTGTTAGTTCTGTTCTCTCTCCTACCCATTACCCTCAGGTTCCCAATCCTACCTCTTTTCCTTCTGTCTCCTACCCCAACCCATTATCCACACTCCTCCAATTTTCCTGCCATCTGTCAATGGCAACATTTCCCATCCTTACTTCCACGAGTTTTTTCTTGCTCACTTTTAGGTCCCAGTCCTAGCCAAATCCTTTTACAGCTCCTCAGCGTTGCAGTTAAGTAGATTTTCCTCCTCTTCCTTGGTCTGAGCAACAGCAGAACCTTGAAACCCCAAGAGCACCTCCTTGCTGTCAGCCTTGCTGGCCAGCACTGTGCTCAGAGCAGGGAGCTGACTTCCTCCCCTCAGCATCCCCAGCAGCATGCTGCACTGCTCCGTGTAGCATTTGCTTGAACTTCCAGCACTTGATGCCACAGTAGCCTAAAAATCTACAAAAAGTAATCCCCAGCAAGATTTTGCTCAACACCTGCAATATTGTGCTTGGTGTGTGATGTACAGACAATAATTTTGGGGAATTCAGCTACTACTAATTCTCTATTGATAAGTGAAAAAACAGATTTTTCAGTCTTTTCCCTAAAGGATTTTCACCAGAATAGAAAAAGATAATGATCCCACAAAATTTTTAGATTAAGGCTGAAGAACAGTATGATGGAGCTTATCAAACATAAACAAGACCACTCAAAATGCACTTTGTCTTCTTTTTTTCTGGAAAGAATAGGAACATTTTTTTTTATATTTCAAACAGGGGGGAAAAAGAGCTTGTATATGCATTTATAGACTTACATAAGAAAAACCCTGAAGTACATAAGCTAGGTACCAAGAACTTATATTTGACATGACTTAGACCTGGCCTGGGATCCATGTGGTTCATCACATCAAATTCAATACGCAGGTCAATGCTCAATATACCAACTTAAAGGAAGCCCAAGCACCACCTTTGGCTTGCACTGTGAAAAACATTATTGGACTTCTAAGTAGTAAAGAGCACTGGACACAGATACTTGGGAACTCACATCATAAATATTAATTAATTTCAGTTATTAAAAGTGGAGGGAACCAACAAAACAAGTTACTTCTGTAGGCACAAAGACCCAGAATACGCAAGCGCTTACTCTGCAGCCAGATGATCAGTGGTATTTAGGCAATGTAAATGCTCAAGAGACCCGCTTGAGAGACGCCATGCGGCCCCACTTCTGAGTATAAAAATGGCCGTGCTGTAGTGACAGACAAATGCATATAGCAAGTACACAGTATAGCTTATTCAGTCTCTGAGCGAGGCCACCGCATCATCAGCTGCCTGGGCTGTGAGAAGCTGGAGGACATCAGCTGCTCAGAGGGGATGGCCAGAGTAGCTGCATGTTGGTGGGACAGTGCTGAGTGAAGCAAAGAGGAAAATCTGCAGAAAATAAGATGTGAATTCACAAGGGCGTTCAGGCCACTACTCATGGTGAAAGAGCTGTGCTAAATCAAGACTCCACTTGCACAACTGCTGGAGTATGCTATAGGGATAGGACATCAAAATTAACTATGTTGATTCATATAAGGAGCTAAACCAAATGAAGCAGTGGAGCTTCCATGCGGAAACAGACCTTATGCATTTAGAAAAGCAGCTAAGCACACTGATGTGGTCTTCACCAAATAAGATAGACAAAAAAGCTGCAGCTAAGTACTGGAAATTTTCTTTATGTCAAATGCATGCCGCAGAAACAGGCTCCCCTTCACTCCCACAATCTGCCTACAAGAATTTTATGTGCCTTTTCCTAATGTATCTATTCCTTCTGCCTCTCTCCTACCCAGCAAGGTCCCATAGCTAGCCAGGGAAGCTACCTCCAGTGAGTCTTCTGCTCCTCTGAGACACTATGATCCAGGCAGCAACTAGCATGGTTACACAGTTGGACCTGGGAGCCACTACTCCTTCTTACCTTGCTGCTTCATCACACTACAAGAGAGCCAAGTGCTTAAATAAAAAGGAAAAGGTCATTTGTTTTCATTACAGTAACTTACAGAGCCTCCATAATGCCCAAATATTTTATATATTACACAATCAGTATTCTGAATGTTTCCTGTATTAGAAAGCAAGCCATATGCAGCTATGCTTAGAGCATAGGCAGAGTATACATACAAGTGCCAAATGTACACCTACAACACTAGCTCCGTTCTCCAAAACAACCACTTCTTAAGAAAAGCTATTAGGAGTTTGCCTGCTTGGAGAAATTAGATATAGCATCCTTGAAAGAACAATGTTTATTAATGTCCACATCTATGCACCTGAGAATCACTTCTCTGCTCCTTCCACATGTTAGAAACACCAAAATTCCTCAGCTGCTTCAATTATTTCTTCTTTTAGCTTTGAAATAGTACTTCAGGCTTCTATATGAAGATGAACAAATTGGCATCTCACCTTACTGAAGTCAGAAACTCTCTGCTCCTCTGAAGAATTTGTCCCCCCCAAAATATTCTTCAAGCATGCCTAACAGCTCCTAAAAATCAGATTCCCCAGTAAATGCAGTATAGAGGGAGACAAATTCATCCGCGGAAGGCAGAAATGAAATGCAGCACAAAGAGGATTCAAACAGCAGAAAGCCTGCAGAGGAGGCCGGACTGAATCCAAGCAGAAAGAGTGTCATCCATGAAGGTGGAAGGCTGCGTGCTGAGCTGCTATGATTCAGTGCTCTGTACGACCTATGAATTTGCAAAGGAAACTAGAACTACACAAGAACTCGATACAGATACATTCATAGACATAAGGTTTGATACAAGGATAACTCAGTTCAGCAGAGAATCAGCAGGGATTTTTTTCCGCTCTGCAGTTAGTTCACTTTTCAGTCTTTGACACTACTGCAGTGTTCAGCAGTGCCGTGTGTCTGCAGAAGACAGGAGGGTTGAGGGAAAGAGCAACGTGCACAACAGCACCAGGTAACACAGACGCTAAAGGAAACGGTGTTTTATCCGGTTAGCCACTAAGTGGAGCTACTAAGTAAGAAAGGTAAAGGAAACTTTTGTTTTGATTCTTAAATCACCTTTCATGCTCTCAGAAACACTGTTTAAATCCCCATTCAAAAAGAAAAAGTTTGAAGTATCAAAGTAATAGCTCTAGTTGTCCTGGTCACACACTTCTATACTGGATTACCTGCAGTTTCTTGCTGTACATAATAAATGATTGAATGATTTTATCTTACAAGGAATCATTTTATTCCAGTTGATTTCCAATCCTACTTCCAGTAATTAAGTTGTGTTGTGCCCCACTGTGTGTACCTGCAAGTGCATGACCATGACTATCACTGTTATGAGAACTTTATTACAGCCGAAGCTCTTGAGGAGTCATCTCTGGAAAGCAGTTGGGGTTGCTCACTGGAAGGTCAGGAGATGACGTGTTAACTCAAAAAGTGGGACTGCTCCACCATCGAGGTGTTGAAAATGCCACAACGCTTTCTGACCAGAACTAGTAACTCTACTACATCTAGGGGATATGCTGAGGTTTTCCCTGGCTGTCACTGTGAAATTATCAAATGGAGCTTCAGAGGAATCCATTTTGTTCATCTGTCTTCCAGGCTGATAAGAGAGGCACATAACTGATATCAATGAATTACATATGGTGATACCACACAGCCTTCCCTCTGTCACTGCCAATGCAGAAAGCACTGTCATCCAAGCCCAGTGTCAAGGAGAGAGCTCTACCATGGCTGAAGCTCAGTCCTGGTAATGCCAGGGTGAAACAACCTGGAAGCTGTACCCAAATCCAGTTGCTGTAAGAGTAGGCTCTCACAGTTCCTCTAGCAGCAGCATGGAGATTCCTTCACCTCGCTCCCTACACAGCCAGTGGACTGAAATAATTTACTTCATGAACAGTGCTCATTTGTGCTCATGACACATTCAGCAGAGTTTTTTTTGCAATGTCCTCAACACGGGGCTACATTTTAGGGCTATCTTGAAAACTCTACTTTCACAGAAAGTATTACCTACCAAGTGCCATTTCTCAGACTCAGCATGCTTCAGTACATCTATCATCTACTGTGGTGGTTCCACACTACCATAAGATACTTGATGCTTTTGCCTAAACACTGAAGAACTTGGGAACTTGGACCTGTTCTCTCCATTCCCTGCAGCCACACAGCGATCACTGAAGTCACACTAGTTGCATCTCTCTTACCACAACCATGAGATGCATGGGTAGAGCATCCTTAATGAGTAGCCCTCAGCACTATAGCAGACCCTATCTCTTGTCTGGAATAGGCAAAGACCATCGATCCCCATGGAAAGCTACAAAACTCTTGTATTTACAGAGAAGTGGGGTCTTAAGGGAAATTGCGTTTATCTAGTGGAGGGGATGCAGTACTCAGGAAGAGGCTTAATTTCATGTATAATGAGGACATTTAGAAGCATCTAATTCAGAAACACTGAAAGGAAGGAGCAATAAGCAGAGAGTCACATATGGGCCTAGTTCAAGGCACAATGAAATCAGTTAGCACTGCAAACTCATTGCACAGTTAAGACAATATCAGGGATTGTGGTCATTACCTCTTCTCAGGAACGAGCTGAAAGAATGCCTCCTTCTACCACAGTCAGTAGGAAGAAGATGTAAGAGCTGAGCCTGACTCAGTGTTAAGGACCAAATTAGGGTGGACTATTTCATTAGAAACTCAGTTCTTTGTGTACAGTTTGAAACAGAATATTTATAGATGTGAATCTAGCTATTTATCATGGGATCTTCGATTAGCCATGCAATAAGCTAGCTTAATACTTTGTGATTTCCATACACACTAGCCCATGACAAGGCACTGAAGTTATGACTCCACTTAGCCAAAGAACATCAGATCTGCAGTGCATGTGAATGGACAAAAATGCAAAATACATGCCCTCTCCTTATTCCCACTTAAGATGGGAACATGAGGAGAGTTCATGAAATACTTTGCTGAACATATTCCCAAGTTTTGGGATTGAACTTTGCTGCAGTGCACAAAGGAGTATGTTTTCCTGTAATTATGCAGTGCTCCAATAATGCCAGATCATTTATAAAAGCCCTAACTGGAATTACCAGATAGTTCATTGAAACTATTGTCTCTTCAAAGCTATTGTAGCACAATCTTCCACTGATTAATTGCACAGAGCAAGACTTTTGACTTTTAAGATCTTTCCCGAACATTCCCCTAGAGTATTGCCATCAGTTCCACAAGACGCTAGCAATTTAGTTCATGAAAGATGGTGAAGTTAAAAGCTTCTTTCATCAAGATAGTTCTGTTAAAATTAAGTCGTGTGGTTCCCAAACATTAAAAAAAAAAAAAAAAAGATATTTCTCAATAGAGCTTTGTAATCTTTTCAAATACTAGAAGGTCACTTATGTTTTCAAGGCCATTTAGCAAGGTCAGGTTGTAATGAGCTGCAACTACTTTATTTGTGATTTGTGGCTCTGAGGGATTAATTGTCCCCACTCTGTCTCATCCACAATCTAAGGCCGAATTGTCAAAATGATCCATGGCTTTCGTCCCCAGGCCCATGGTTTCATTATTAAGGTGCGTTCTAATCGATAGTAGCATTTTTAACATTTTGCCCCTTACGTTTTATCAATCCTTATTATCTAATGACCAATACTGAACTGGCACAAGGTTTTTCAGAAACACACTGACAGATTACAACAGGCAGTCACATGCATTTGTAATTAGACTTCATTACCATTATAAGTGCTTAATGGGAGCAGAATAGAAAGGCAGAAGGAATGCACCCAGTTCACAGAGCTCATCCCATTTCTTACAGACCCTGCACGAGTCTGTCTGAATTTAAAAAAAAAAAAACAAAACACAAAAACAAAAAACCACAAACACAAACAAAAAAACCCAAAACCAGCACAAACAAAAGCCAAACCTCAACAACAAACAATAAAAATTTGGGATCATTTTCAAGTTAATATGTTCAGTTTATTCCACTCCACTGGCCTAAGTGATATCAGAAGCTTTGAGAACTAGCCAGCCATATAGACATTATGAAGTTTTGTTTTGACAAAGAAAGCACCCACCGCAAAACAAAGCAACTCTGTTGCACTTAGCATTCTTAAATTTGATTATTTGAATTACTTTGATTCTTTGTCACAGTTTAATCTGTTCTCATGTTGATGAGGTAAATATGAACATTAATTTTCTTTTTCCCCTCTGCTGAAAACTGGAACTATGACATATAATATTGCATCTCCTTATCTAAAATCACTACTGGTTTAGAAAGAAAGCTGAGGGGACAGATCCTCAGATGGTGTAAGCTGGCCTAGTTCCATTGAAGTCAATGGAAATACACTAATTTACATGTGCTGAACATCTGGCCCAATAGTGGTCATTATCAAAATATGGCCCAAGAGTAACATTTTCCAGGCTACAAAAGAGCTGAAATAGTTATTTTATATTCCATAGTATTCATTCTCCCTCCTTTTCTGCAAGAAGGTAGTCCTGGGCTGTCTAATGAAATGATATGCTCTGGCTTTCTGGCTTTCTTATTCGGGGAATGTGGCCACCTTTTCAACCTAACCTTGTAAAAGCAAGCAGCTTCCATGTCAGGACAGCATGTTAAACTGCACGCTACATACAAACACATACAAGCATTTCACCAGGAACAAAAAGTGACACAGCATTTCACTGACAAACCCAGAGCATGCAATGATTTAGAACTGCAGCTAAATATGGTGATGTTAACGAGAAGAAAAAAATCAATATTAGGTCCAAACTGAATTTTCAAACCCAAATCTGAATGAAGTACTAGTTTGTCAATTCTGAAAATATAAAATTATTGCTGACTTCAATAAGCCTAGAATATTATTTATCAAACCTTCAAATCTGGTATTTTTTGTGAGAATCTGGTCTGTATGCTTTCAATCCTTATGATAGTTTGAGTCTGTTATTGTATTTCCCTTTTCCAAAGAACTTCTAGAGCTGGTTGGGAGGAAAATCTCCTATACAAACTTAGCCTGCACACACCCAAAATAAAGGAATGGCTGGCATGACTCCTTGACCTCAGCAGAGAATTAGCCATGAATTCTAATACTGGCATCTTAAATGCCAGTGCAGCCAGTTCATTGCTGATCAATTCAGGCAAGAAAGAAGTGCTATAGAGACTTGAATGACGTAGCTTGACTGGCATTTCATTTCCTATCACAAATCACTACCTAAAAAAATATCACCAACACTATTTTTCAGGTATCCTAACATATTAGTGGATAAATAACTGGTTCAGACAGACTACTTCCACAGACCAGTAGTGTTTTCTTAAAGATGATGGACTGCAAAGGCCTCAGCTAAAGCAAAGGGAGACATTTCTCCCTGTGGCAATTCTGACTTCAAAAGGATAGTGCAATTTTATGAAGTTTTGCTCTTAAAATCTGTCCTGTTTGACCTGAATGTGACTATGGGCTCATTTTCTCCAGTCCAAGGTGAAACGTTATGTATACAGAATAGTATACATAACTATATGAATACATACTTAAACCTTTTGAAATACGCAGTGAGGTCCTACAAAAAGTTTCTGTGTTAAAGGACTGATAGCTTGGGCTTATACTGATGTGTTTGATGAAGACCACTCCAGTAAGAAGCACCTAACTTCTGGCCTTGCCAGACAAGAGACTGACCATTTTCCTGGAGAACACAGCGATTCTGCTCACCTCTCACCATTATTCTCAGAGAAGTCCAACAAATTGGAAATATTCTTAACACTCATGTAACGCAAGCAAACTTTTCTGCTTTGCAGAAAAGGCCACAGACACATTTCAGTGCTAAGCTTCTCTACACCCCACCACTGCAGTTACTAGTCAAAGTGCTTATCGCCAGGGCTTCCCGAATGACACCAACATGTTTCACAACTCACACTGTGCCCATGGATGAGGGAATTGTTCCTCCCTTATTACAAACAGCAAAGGTGGTCAAAAGCTCTAGCCAGCACTAGATTGTATTTGTCAGGTAGACAGCAGTTAGAGGTCATTAAATGCCCAAAACATCTATTTTTAAAGGATTTGCTGCTCTTCCCAGCCAAAAACTTGTTTCTGTTCTGTATTGCCAGTGTTTGTCCATTTCCGTTTCTCTCATTATAGGCAGTTACATTACATTTCAGCTATTGAACTCTTCATTTAATGTCCGGCAATGTACAGCAGAATTTTGCAGTACCTGCAGCAGCAACCTTACACAGAAATTAGGCGATGATGTTAAAGAAAAATGTTGCAACAAATCAACTTTGCATTCAAAGTTTTTCCCATATTATGATGTTGTTGGTTTTTATCAAAGCTCCCTTGGAAATATATTTTAGACATGTTAATGAAAGACAATTCCAATAAGATGGGGAGAAGCAAATAAAGCAAGTAAAAACAAGGTAGGTGGTGCTTGAAGCAAAACAAAACATATTTAGTAAGTTAATAATACTAGAAACTCACTTTATACTGCATTCCCTTTATGATGCTCAAAAAGGAATACTACACAGAGAACATCAATCCCTTGCAGCTGGCAATGTGAGTTTTGAAGAGCATTTTGGGTAAAGATAACCAAGTGCACTGAGAAAGATGTCTGTCTTTCAAGGACGTTATTTGCTAAGCACAGAGAGAATAAGATAGGACAGTCAGTACTCATGCAGTAAGTCCTTATAAATTCACCTCAGCCTCCTAGGCTTTGTTCTGAAGCCCTGATACCTACATGGATGTGTTGGACCTTTCACTTCCAGGACTTCCTTACTACTACCAAAGCAGGGCAAGCGCGAACAAAGTACACTTTTCACCTGAAGTAAAACACTAGTGGAAATCTACTCTTAGAGAAAATTATGAGACTCAGAAGTAAGACTGCCATCATTTACATACTGCCTTCACTAGAACAACTAACATAAACAGCTGCATATCCTTCCATTTCACTTCTTGTCTTGTTTCTTCAAGAAAATTTCCATTGTGTTTGCTCGAGTCACTGTCTGTAACTAACGACAGAATTTGAATTCAACAAGAACAAGGTAATTAGGCCAGCAGCCATGCCGTATCCAATTTTTCTAGGGTAACCTTGTCAAGTCTGAGCATTCAATTTCTACACCCAGAATACTCTTACTTCTAAACATAAGGCATTATTCTTTGCTATAACTGATAGAGACAAATCCACTTAAACAAGGAAAGAATTTTAAAAGGAATTTATGGAAAAACAATCACATGCAGTCACTGAATCAACACAGAAGAATTAGAAAAAAATTCCATCAACAGAATATTTGGATAACACCAAAAAAAAAAGATCAAGCTTTCTGGAGACTCCAACAGTGATGAGTATTTTCTCAAAATGATGAATAATCTAACTCTTGGAGAGTTAGATTACACAACACAGAAATACCACAACAAAGAAATACCTGCCTAGTGATGTCACAACCTTCTTAACAGGCTAATCATGTCATCATTCCTGTGAGGGCAAAAATTACCATGCCCTTGTATTAAGTGAGCTTCTAAAAAGAGTTACTCAAACTAACCTTTCAACAGCCTGAGAAATTTCACTGGATGTCAGGCCCTGAAACAGCTCAAACTCCATGCCAATACATATTATTCTCAAAGCATAACAGCGCTGTGATTATTCTAGAATTGAATTCAGGAAGACGCTCAGCAGAACATAGACATTTTCTGATCATGGCAGTCCTGGAAGAAGACCAGCAAGACTGTCACTGTGTTGAAATTCAGAGTAGCTAGAAAGGCTCCATTATATGTTTCCATATAAACATTTTCCAAGTAAATAAGTTACACTCCAAGTGAACTGAGTCAAAAATAGGTATATAAAATTACTTGCCTGCCATCCCAATCTAGGGAAGACAATCCCTGTTTTTTATTTAAAGTAAAATGCTTCTCTCTACTCCTGAAAGAATTATCTTACTCTCCTAGTTTTCACTTGCATTAAAAGTAATGTTCTTATTTCAATAGTCTTACTTGCCTCCAGACTGCAAATAGTAATGACCACAGAAGTACAGGGAAGTTTGCTCTTTCACAAGATTAATATACTTAGTTTCATTCAGTTTTGTTCATCTTTCTGATGAACGGTTTTCCCTATTAATTAAGAAGGCTTTGCATGATAAGAAATAGATTCAATAACAGAAATTAGAGAGTGAGACTATATTTCAGCTGTTTTTCTATGTGGGCAAAAGGTACCTTATAACAGCATTATTATCACATACCTGTATTAAAGTCAAGCTTTTATTAGTTCTTAAAGGTCTTACACAGAAGAGACTGAATTCTATTCTAGTTCTCTTTGTGGCCAATCATTTGCAACGAAGAGAGATGATAGGAGTGAGGAACAGTCTTCAAAGATTATTTTTGAGGATTTAACACTGGACTAATTGAAAAGTAAATGTAGGTGAAGCAGCCCACCATATGGAGATGATTCTGCTGAGCATTTTTACTAATGCAAGACTTCTTCACTTAAGTCCAGGACCTCTTTTGTCAACATGGTTGTACACACAAGACTGATAAGCAGCATGCATGCAACTCCTAGTACATGCTCAAAACTACCTTATTTCTGAATTGTTCAAAGAGGGATACAGAGTATTATACAACAGGCTTGGTTAAATTTAAATTATACAAAGGTTTATTGATGTTGTCTGTTTAGAGATCCTATCGCTATTACTGAAGTCAGCGCACAAATCCAGTTCAAAGCACGAAGCCTGCCTTCTATGCATTTTCCTCTTGTTTTCTTAGTAAATTACAAGCAGCTAAACTCATATACATATTTCTCCTTAAAAGAGTCTTTGGCATGGTAGGTAATATTGGGCAATGTTTAAATAAGAAGGGACTTAGTTTGTGGACATAGGAGCAAGAGAAGGTGCAAATTTGTATCTTCCTGAGTTGTAAAAGTTTAAGCTTTCATCCTATCTGTCTGCTTGGACTTTTTTTAAAAACAAACAAACAAACAAACAAAACAAAACAACAAACAAACAAAAACCAAAAACAACAAAAACCCAAAAAAACCCCAACAAAATCCTCCGGTATATTCAAGATGCTGGGACAATCTATGTTCTATTTTTAGAACTTGTCAAAACATGAAAAAATAATAAAAAATGGATGAAGGAGGGTTACAAGTATGTTGAACCATTAAGCCACTTTGTCCCATCTATGACTGTCAGAAAATTCAGAACAGTCTGTAACTGAAAACATCAGCTCAGGTATAAATTTGCTGAACCAGTATGACCTCAAGCACAAAGTTCTAATTACTATATGCTTTGCAGGTTCTCTGAACAACACAAAATATAAAAGAAGTCATAGATACTACTGGGACTTTTTCTGTCCTCCCACATCTGAGGACTTCTGCCAGAAGCAAAAAGCCCTCTTACTCCTGTTGTGTTCAAACTGGTTTGTATTTACAGTAGTTCAGCATGAAAAGTATCTTGTGACCTAAAAAGTTGAAAATATTCTACCAAAGTACAGCTGAATGCTCAGGCCATTTCCTTCTTAAGCAAGAATCTTCTGATTGTTCTTGTTTTTCTAATTTGTAAACTACACACAACCACAACTTTTCCCTAAATATTTTCGTAACACTATATCCTTCCTGGATTAAGTCTATTAATAGCAAGTGTTATATAAAACAGCACCACCATGCATTCTCATCTATTTCTCAATTTTTAATTTTTTTGTTAAACAGATGTGTTTTCTGAAATACGGCAAGGATTTTCATTACAAATGTAGCTAGGTGTTCAATTTCACAGACATTCTCCAAGACCAGCATACTTTGCCAGCCTTTAAAAAACACCCTCTCCTCCCACTTACTTCCACTCTGCTTACCAGACTAACAGGGTAGCCACTATCTATCTACACTCTGCAACACAACAAATGGGGAAAGAAAATTTAGGCAACAAATAATAGACAGTCATCTGTTTTTGAAAAAGTCCCACAGCAACATTTAACACTCAACAGGATAAAATAAACCTTCATTTTTAAGATTCCAAGGAAAAAAAAAACCCAACAGGATTTTTTTTTTCCAATTAAAATAAAACCACCTACTACCAATGAATCTAAATAGGAAACAAAAACCTAAAGTCATCATTGGGATCATTCTGCTTGGGGACCCCCAGAATTTCTCAGTCAGACCTTCTCAATTTCCTCCAGAAACAGGCCCACTGGAGTATCCCTGAGGGTGTTATTCAACACTAGTACGGCTGGCAGAGCCTGTCCTTATTAACACATGGTGAGATTCATCTAACCTAGCTTTAGACATCAAAAGGTGAGACATTTAATTCTGAGTTTGTCACTGTAGGCTTTTCTACAGTCAACAGAGAGAAACAGGCATCTCCAGGGGGCAAGTCATCTGACCTGCCTATTTTAGGCTGAGATGAATCACTCTCTGAAGGTGCCCATTTTTCCTCAATTGACTGTAAACTGAATCTAGGATGACTTCCCCCAGACTTCAGTATCTACATTTCTGATATCTTGGTGAAGACATCTGAATTTCACCCACAATTTTCAGAGCTCAAACCCAGCACCTCTGACAAATTAGCAGTGCTTAGTATCTGTTCCTTGGAACTGAAATTTTCACACCAAACTCTCAGATTTCACAACAGACTTTCACAATTCTGTCCCTTATAAAAACACTGCCTTTGTTTTAATCAGTCATAGTTTCAAGTCAATAAGTTGACATAATAAAAAAAATTAAAAGGCAAAAATGAGTTTGACTCTCCTGCAGTAATAATGCTTTCATTTCTTCTGTCCTATTCAGAGCTGACTTCCACAAGATAACTTTTCTGAATCCATCAGGGAAGAATTTTCAGTACAAATACTTTTGTTATTATAAACCAAAATGCAACAAGCATCTTTCTGCCCAAGAGTCTGACATGAAATTTCAATTCGTAATTTTAAGCCTTCATAACTTCACAGCAACATATAAATTAAGTACAGGACACCATTGAAAGAGAGAGAAATTGTTCCATGCATCTCCCTTTCATAACAGAGGTCTTCCAGCTACACATTTTTCCCATGGGATAGGCTAATGTTACAAATTCAAAAAGGTCCTTTCAATTATTATTTTTGGACAGATGACCCATTAGAGCAATATTCACCATTAGCACTGTACTCATGGATATACTCTATACTTTAAGGCTAACTGAGCCCTCAGATAGAATCTAATCCATGATCCATCAGCATTTAATTTAAACAACAATCCTGTATGTTTTTCCTTTAATGACAAATTCTTACCATACATGTCCTTTTCCACAAATGTATTCCCATCTCTCTCTCTCTCACCAGATCTGACCTAGCAACATTGTTTCTGTAATACATAAACATAAAATGTTACTTTAACTGTTGTATTACCACCTTGTTTACGTATGGTTTAGATGTTTTTTCTTGTTTTTAAAAAAAGTTGTAGCTAATAAAATAACTGGTAGGATAGTAGTTAAAATTATATACAACAAAAACAAAATGGGAAAAACAAAAGGAAAACTAAGATGAAATACTCTATTTACTACTAACAAGAGCTCTCTTCTCATCTTGTTCATTTTTAATATAGCACAACTATTATCACTAAATAAAAAAAAAATAAGTTTTGGCGCATGACCAGCTAAAACAATCAAAAAATTAATCAGTTTCATTCAACTCTATCCATTTATTTCAGTTTGCCTAACCTACAATATCGCTATATACTGTGTTGCTACAGTGCAATCTATTTGCTCAAAAATGCGCCTACAGCAGTCAGTCAAGTTATTAGGTATCTGATTACTGATCTTCTTGCAGTTACCCTGTGGCAGATTCTCCTCTCCTGCTCACGCAAAGGCAGAAGCCAGACCCCAGCATGTGAAAAGCTGTGACTAATGCTAGCTCTAGACGTCTAACTGAAATTAGAACTGTCATCTACCAATTCTTATTCACTTCCTGAATTTTAGCGCATTTTAAACACTGTTGAACTTCGCGACCTACAATCAGATGCTACACTTAACAGTACTTTTAAGGAAGCACTCTGCAATTTTTTTGCCATGATTCATAGTAACAGTCCCACAAAAGAATGTAGTTAAGCATAGGCTTAGCTGAAAGCCCATGGCTGATCTCAAATGGGAATGGCGTGATGTTTTTCTCAAAAACAAATACAGTGAATACCCTATGGACAGATCTAAAACATAAATCACTAACAATTTATTTCCCAAGCAAATGTTTTATTTAGCTGGCTGCATAGTTATCATGGGGAATCACCATCACTACATACTGAAGTTAGAAGACTGGACGGAACAAAAATAAACTCTTCATTTACCTGGATACTGAAAACATCACCTGTTACATAGAAGGCAGCGCTGTAAAGCACTGTTCCACTGCGCAGCCTTCAAAGCAGTCAGAAACCTCCCTGAGGAGCAGGTACAGCAACCTCTAATTGTCAAGGTGGTACCTGGACTAACTCTGAGCATCAGGCTCTGGCCAGTCTCAAAAGCAATTAGACACTATCACCTATTTAGTGGATCTTATATAATAATAATCTCTGTGCTCCTTAACAGACCTATCAGCCAAATTTGACATATGCAAAACTTCAGATGACCAAGCCTGAAAGGGCTCCTGTTTACATCAGACCAAAGTCTGAAGAACCCATACCTGAAGTCTTAAAACGGTGTGAGCTCTGATAGATCTTGAAAAAAACCCACTTAAACACAAAGTATCTCATTCCTACATGTTCCCAAATCCCTCAGCTCTGTTCTGTCTCTTGAAAAAGGTGTTATATTCTCTGAGAACTAATGCAGCACCATCAAATATTTTTCTTAAGAAAAGCAGCAACTATTTTGTTTAAAGGTTTATTTTTATAGATGAGTTTAGATTTGATTCCCCTTCATATTCTCAATACAATAGTAGCTAATGGCCTACAAATTTCAATTAAAAAAAAAAAAAAGTCTTGTGTCTGTATCATAGACAGCAAAAAAATAAAGACTATGTTTCTGGAGGATGGGGGCAAGGTGCAAGAACTGCTTTTCAAATGCAATGAAAATAATAAAAACAACAATAACAGCAACGCTGCCATTTTGCTGAGATCTTTCACAGTAGGACAAGTTTTTATTACCAAGATATAAAGTCCTGAGAAAGCAGATTTACAGGGGGCATGGTGACACTAATTAGAAATCCTTATGAGTGTCTATAGAGCACAACTTGAAGGCATTGAATGAGTCCAAAAAATTAGTCATGGGCATTTGGAAATGTTTACCCACATGCTACTGGTTTGGTCAGAATCAGTCAAATTTTAGAAGCAGGTACCTAGTTTTTAATATATCCCTGTAAAGCTCTTTGGTTTGGGTTACTGAGGAGAGAAAATAGAAGGCAGTATCTGCCCGGGTATACACATCCTATAAATCACACCACTTGGAACCCTGGCTCTCATAATAAAATAAAATGCCTTGATATAAAATTAATAGTGACTCAGAAAAAATACTTCTTCTGATGGGTGTTGGGAGGTACTGGCACAAATGAGCTAATGGTCTCTGTTAAATTTCTAAAAGAAAAAGGTCAAAAGCAATTTGTCCCCAGTCCCCACCTTCTGTCCCAGTCCAAATTGCTTTCATGTTGGCAATACCTCAACAAAAGTAAAGATGTGAAATTAAATTTGAGCCCACTGAGATCAATAACGAAGTTTTCACTGAACTTGCTGGAGACAGGATTCCATTTATGGAGAGTAAAATATCATCTTAAATCAAGGTTTCGTCCCCCTTGCTCAAGTTTGATATCAAGCATGTTTATAAATTGATGACTGCAGGATACCTGGAACTGACATGTTCCATGTTATGATTTCCCTGTTTATGCTCAGGAAAGCAAGGTGTCTGTTTTAGGCAGTTTGCAAGCTAAAACCAAGATCTGCAAAAATTTATGACCAAACTGCCTTATTAAAGGAAAAGGCACCTCTCATAGGAGTAAATGATGCACTTGGTGGGTGGAAGCTCTTCCCAAATGAAGAAGAAAAGACCAGCTATATTGTTCTGCTGTCTAGAGTTCATAAGAACCCTTTAGTATGAAATGTTTCTGTGTGTTTCACTGAATAATTTTCAGTCCTATGAAATGTTATTAAAGTGAGAATTTCACTTAATATGACTATATACAAAATACAACATTTTTTTCATGCAAAATATATTCACTTATATTGCTTAGGAGAATGGCAATATATTATTCTGGACTATCAAGCCTAGAATTCTGCTCCATGGAGTATACGAAGCACTTAACAGCAGAGAGACAAAGCCCCCACGCACTTCATGCATCATCAGTGTTAATTATGCAATGTTGCAAAAGAAGGGAGAAAAAAAAAAAAAACAAAACCACAAACCCAAATAACTTTCTGTCCCTTAAGCTTCTAATTAGCTTTCTTAAGCATTAAGTATTTTGCCCTATTTTTCTAGCGTGCACAACTAGAAATGATTTTGCCATGTTTTCATATATGTTCAAAAAAAATGCAAAAATATAAGTTCTCTGTATCTGAACAATAACTTAGGCTGATGTTTACTGAATAATACCTGGAACAGACTGCAAACAGGAAATATATGAAGCACGTCTTTTTAAAACAATTCCAAGAAAACGCTATATTCTGTAGCTTTTGAATGGAAGTGGACAAGAGACTGACATTTTTTCCTGTAGATATGCAATTCTAACATCTAGGCAGAAGATAATTGCGATAGCTGCTTGCCTCTTTCTTAATAAGTGAACCTGGCAACTTCAGGACCTGACCAAACAGGCATCAGCGACTATCAGGAGATGAAAGAAATCACCATACTCTTTTCCAAAGATCGGCTGTTAACCAGCTTCAATGACTTTCCAGCAGCCTACCTGGTTTGTTTGCAGCTTTAATACACTGGTGGCTACTTATGCAAAAAAGGCAAAAACTAATTAAATTTGTTTATGTATGTTATCGTGTGGAGCACTCATTTCCAGACATCAAGCTATGAATCATTAAATAACTGCTAAATTGGTCTTCTGGGATAGATCATGCCTCAGAATTGGGCAGGCCCCCATCCCACCAAAGCCAGGTGTGCTCTGCAGTGAGCAGGCATTAAAACTGCTTTAAAGGCCAGGATTTGGGTATGTAGCCAGGTCTCACACTGTGAGGTGAGTGGTAGGAAATCATGAAAACAGTGACAGCCCTCCTGTCAGAGTTATTCCTCTGTTTGATTAATGAGGGCATTTGAAAGACAATTAGCTAGAGCAGGTTTGGCTGCAACTAGCTTATCAATCAGGCACCCTCTATTCAAAGCACTAGTGCCTTCTTTTGTTTTTTGTTGCAAAAGAATTGTATCAGTGATACACAAACAACAAGGGACCTTCATGGGTTATTTAAAAAGAGGAGAGTAGAATGTAGCAAATCACAACTAAAATAGTAAAAAAATGTTTTGTAAGCCACAAGCCACTAGTTACTGGCAAATCATCACTGCAAGTTTCACAGCACTTGATTTTTAGCTTGTGCATGGTGAATACAACGCTGCACATCAAACACTTCCAAGTTTCACAAGGGCAAGTTTAAGCTAAGTTTTCAACAACAGCAATGAAACCCAACTACAAATGATCACATCTGTAACAAAAAAAAAAAAATTCCTTCATTGGAAAGCCTACTGTGAACCCTAGTCTCTGATCTTCAACATGTTTCAAACATGAACTGTTTCAATTTAAAAAAAAAAATGAATTTGTTGCAATAATTCATCAGTTTGATTTATCCATTAGTAATGCAACCTTATTGCTTTCCAACTACCAGCATAGGCAGAATAATACTGACTTTTCTTAGACAGCTGCTGTCCCAGGAACATGTTGCGTGTTTTGGTTTAACCGAGAGCTTTGCTTCAACTGGGGTAGTCCTTGGCCCCATGTAAGCAATCAGAAATATGCAATGGACTATTTAAACCATGTCTGTGCTTTTCCTGAAGATTTGCATTTCCATCAGAACAGTTTTTATCAAACTAAGAAAATTATGATTTTTGCCTGTGAATGAGTAGAACCAAATTACTGCCTAATGTACTTAAATTGCTCAGCCACTAGATCTGAATAAATCCAAGACTGAAAGAGTAGGATTTAGAGTGAAGTGTGATGCACCACTTCTCCTTTCAGTTTACAGTTAATTTTCCCTGGTAATACCAGATCAGAAGTATTTTTATGCATGACTAGTGTGGTACTAAGTGGATATATATGCAGTGCTAGAAGGATAACTTTTTTTAACCTTGCTATAATCTATTTCAGAAGTAAGCTCACAAAATACCTACATTGTGTGTGTTTGAATGTGGAGCTAATAAAGTAAGAGGCAAATTAATGTCTGATTAGATTAGCTAGAGCACAAAGACAAAGGGAGCTTCAGCATAGCCAAAAAATCCTGTCTCAAGCTTCCCTGTGTTGGAAGTATATGATAGTCCAGCAGTCATGGATAGGGAACTATATAAATATTTTTAAAATTGAGAACAGTTCCTCTGAGAACACACAGCTTGTCACAGGGTTAATCTGCAAAATCACTTTTGTTAAAATCTTCAGCCACCTCAGTAAGCCCCAGCAGTGGCACCCACAATGGGAGCTCTGTTGTAAACTTGCCACTAGCAGTTTATACCCCCTGGCCCTGATCCAGGATCCACTACAGAAAGCCGAAGGCTCTTTCAATGGATTTTAAATTGGTCCCTGCACTCCTCTAAGTTACAAAGGTGTCAGTGAAATATTGGGAGATGCTAATAGAAAAATAGAATAAAGAGGATCTACGTAGGTGGTGGATAACCAGTGATTCCCCATGTTCTTACTGAGAAAGAGAGTGAACAGTTTCTCATTTGTCTATGGCTGTAATTGTAAACAAAAAGGGACAAAGGCCTAAGTGGTGTGGCATGGCTCCCACCTGTGGGCCAAATTCTTCCCACCCCCACCACGGGGGCAGCCCTCATTCATCCTGCTTATTAGAAACAGTCTCTGGCCTAGGCAAACCCCTGACCCACACTTGGGCATCATCAAGGAGAGGGCTAGTTGGCTTCAACAAAAACCATGCCACAAATGTGGCAGCAGCAAAGCCCTATGAACGCCTGTAGTGCTGTATTCAAGTCCATGCCTGGTCTTGCTTAGTTTACTAGTGCAGACATTGCTACTCTATTCTACTTTAACTGGATTCAGGACACACTAATTGGCTTCTTGCAAGAGAGTGGTAAATGCTATGACTGTGCTTCAGCAAGAAAGTGGGAGTGCTGGGATAAATGCAAGCTATAACCTGCACTACTAGCTTGTGATCATTTCAGGGTAGGGGAGATCAAGTGGACAGAAATAGGTCCACTATTTTTATAGACATTAATACAGACTGTCAGCTTCCTCCAAATAACAAAAGGTTAAAAGGACCCTGGGCAAGTGACAGAGACTTTGGGTTTTGTCATCACCTCCAGGAGAACAACTGCCTCTTCCTCCTCTTATTCCTCAGTCAGAAAGCATCCAGACACTTTGCTTTCTCAGCACTTTGAGGAAACAATGGCATGAACAAGAAAAAATATCCTGCAACATATCCTAGGTATTTCAAATTTGAGGTTGACAGATGGTAAAAAAAAAAAAATATTAGGACACTTCATGAAAGATAGATTCTTCTGTTTCCCATCAGTATTAGTGACCCACAGTCCAGCCACTGCTGTTTGCTTAGCTGGAGAGAACAGCCAGAAATGCCTTTTGTAGAAAACAAGCAGAAATATTTATTAAGCAGAACTGATTAGACTACAGGATTGCCTGTTACATGGAGTTAGATGTGTTATCTACTTTTCTATGATGTACATGCAGGATTTTTGCAATGTATTCTGTCTCAAATGCTGAAACCTAAAAGAGACTTTGGAGAAAATGTCAACAGTTACGGTAAAGAAACATTTCTTTCCCTTATCTTCCAAAGGCATCAGATTGCTTTCCAGACACAACTGCAGACATTTTCTTTCCCCTACAAGCCCCTACATGTTTCCCCTATTGGCTTATTCTTCTGGAGCACACTTAGGGAGACTTCAGTTTCAAATCCAGGGACATTGAAATCTTTGGTGAAGAGCATGACCCTTTAAAATGTGCTCTGCTATCCAGGTCAAAGAACCTGGGCAATCAGAAGCAGCAAAGAAATTTCACCCCTCCAAATATGCTGAACAAGATGCAAGATCCGCTTGCATATGTAGGCTTTTCCTGAGGGAAAAGCAGGAAGATTTGCTGTAGCCATGATTAAAGAAATTTATTCTTTCTCTGTGTATCTATTTGAACCTATGGCTTAGGCCTAGTAGATTAATTGACTTTCATAAATCAAAAAAATAAATATATAAAATCAATCCTGATCACAACGTACATAAAAATGACCTTGTATCCTTCTTCCTTGTGGAAAGTTGGAGAAATGCTATCTATCTAGGACAGATGGTTTTCACCTGGGCTCAAATGACAGAATATGCATCTTGGTTGACATTCCATTAACTACAATTTAGAAATTCTTCCTTAACCTTACGCATTTTTTAATGCAAGTAAAGTTTACCTTGCTAATTGGTTCACTAAGTAACACATCATTGTTATTAAAAGGAGAAATGAAAACTTGCTGACCTAACATCCATGGCTATGATTATTCTTGTCAATTATTTTACATTTGGAAAGCCAAACAAATGTTGTATATAAAAACTAAATACTGCATTTGGCATAACTTCAAATTAGCTGTCTCACCGTGCTTATAGCATGCAAATTAAATCTCCTGAATAAGCATTAATCATTATAATAGGCTAATTATTGTCAGTTAGCTATCAAATAACTTAGCTACTACACCTTGCAAAGAATTTGGGAAAAATGTTAATAAGAAGATTCTGGCTACCTAAAAGCAAGAAACAAACAATAGAATTTTTACCAGTAAACAATTTTTAAGACAAATGTATACCTTATTTTGACCAGTTTGAGCATTATTCTTGCTTTCCCACATATGTAGGCTTACTGTCTTTCAGTAAACTATATTTAGTCCAAAAACATTTTTGTATGAAGGTGTCTTTGCATCTGTGTCATTTAAAAAGACTTGCTGAGTTTTAAAACATTAATTAACATGTTAATAAACAGCTAATCTTTGTCTTCTCTGGCCATGCACATGGCTACCACAGCAGTTACAGATAGCAAGGGACTTCAATGTTTTACACAGAACTAAATGTTTTAGAAGGGATAAAGTATACATGAATATAGAACTGCTGCTTGGAGCCAGTATGCTATGACCTCGGAGTATGTATTTAATAAAGGAGTGATACACTCCTGAATGTAAATGGATATCCAATGCTTAAATGGAACTGAAGCACTCTACGAATACACAAATGCCAACTCATTCAAAATTAAGTCTTCAGCATTTTAAAATATCTTTAAAACAAACTTGCAGTAGACTAGCTCATGTTTGTCTGCAGTGTTTGTGAGGAAGAGGTTCCTCTTAACAGATTCATTTATATCCCCCTACATAACACATTTGCCTCATTTACTCAAAAGGTTTCCCCAAGGTGCTCACTGCTGCAGTGGTGCTTACACTGTCATTAACATGTTCACCTTCAGACTGCCTACAGGACTGGGAAGAGGCATTGGCCTTACTTTACAAATGGGAGAACAATGCACAGAGTATGATTTCTATTATGTCCCAGAGGAAATCCACCTCAATAGTAGAGATGAACCTCCTCTCCCTCACCACCACTGCACTCTCCAGGATGTTAAAAACAGCTCAAAGTCGCACAGAAAAGTTGTGTGAAACCAGTAACAGCTCCAGGACACGCGAGTCTTCCTTTACTGCCTTGACCACAGACCATCTCAGGGGAATATTTCTGTACTTTTTTTTTTCTCCAAGAAATCACTTGTGTAGCTTAGTTCTTCTGCCTCATAACATTCTGCCTCTAACAGTGAGCTAAAGAAGCATGAAAGACAATGACAAAGATAAGATGCCTCCGCAGATAATACGATGGGTCTGTAAGAGAACAGTTAGCAAAGTACTGATTGAGAAACACTTAGTTACTCAGTTGGAGGAGGTAAAAATCACTTCCCAGCCCACTACTGCCACATCCAGGGATCCCACTGGCCTTTCTGAACACACTTCCTTAGGAGCTCCAGTTCAGCACTCTTGCCACTGTCACCTCAAAATCTTTTAAGACAAGGACTGTTTCACAGGATGCAGCTGCCGCTTCTGTTGACACTCGTCTCTTTTGTACAACCTTACACCTGGGTGTGTCAAAATGCATTTTATTCCAAGAAGGCAGAGTCTATGTGATATGAAGTGATAAAAACCTGAGGATGTCCTCCCTCATAATTTGCCACCAACCTTTGTCCAAAAATGTTCTTGGCCAAGTTGTTGTGGCTTGGAGTCCAGTCACTGAAGATGACACCAAACACTGCCAGAATCAGTCCTAGAAGAATGCCATTGGAAACAACCCACACAGTAAGGACTCTTCACCAAAAACTACACTCTTTGGCATCTGCCAGTGAGGCCATTTTCAGTTTAGTTATTAGATACTACAGTAACAGTGAGAAGTGCTACTGTTCCTCTTAATGCCAACATGGCATCAAGAGTTTTTTGAAGTCTAAATACTCTGTGTCTACACAGTACATTCATTAGACTTGTAATCACATGAGAAAACTGAAAGCTGCTTTGACAAGGTCTTTTCATCATAAAACTGTTGACAGTCATTAACCAGGCTTCCATTCTGTAATTTTGTCTACTGAATTCGCCATCAGCTTTTCCATTAGTTTACCTGCAATCAGTAACAAGCTGACTGATCTATACAAATCAAAACTCTTCTGCTTGCAGTTCTGAACACTAGCACAATATTATCACTTGTGTTTTAAAATATGCGCAAAATCACATGCTTTAATAAAAATAAACAGGTTGATCAGATATCATCTTAGCAAAATCCTTTAGGACTCTTGCACTGAGGTGCTTGAACTAAAAAAAAAAAAAAAGTTTATTTTTAAAAGACCTTCTTTAACTAAGCTACTAATGGGTTTTACAGTTGTTCATTACATTGATACAATATTTGGACACAATACCATGTTTCCTTCCAAATGCAGCATAAATACTTATTTAATCATATCTGGCTTTTTTTCTTCAGTATTAAGAATTTGGAAGTTTCCATCTAGTAAATGATCTATATAATTCTTTGGGTTTGTGGATAGTTTGGGGATTTTTTTTTTTCCCTAAATACGCTACAAAACCCATTGTCCTTGATCCTGTCAGCAGGATCCCTCATGTCCATAGGTTCCCTTTTCAATTTTTATACTTCATTACTTCCAGTTCGTAAGAACTTTATAGAGATATCAATTGATGTGTAAGTGTATATATAGCATTAATAGTAATTTATTACAAGTGTGGCTTCTATTTCTCTCTAATACAGAACAGAACTTCTGGCTTTTTCAGTCTCTGGTACTCTTAAAATAACTGTCAATTTTCATTCCCATTTTTCTGCCTGCATTTTTCAATTTCCATTGCATCTCAGTGTAGCTTCACGAATCTCCCCAGATTAAGATATCCCAGTTCAGAGTATCCTGACAAGGAAGTAAGATTTAAGTTTAAGACGCATCTAATTTGTCCCTTTACAGGAAGGCAACATTTCAACGTGTAGTTCTGCTATGCACCACCAGAGATGTTGACCACCCGACAAGCACACACTTTGGCATTAACTATGAGATCTAGGACACCTCTGAGGCATCCCTTTTCTACTGTGACCTCAGTCACATTCCCAGCTTCAGCCATGATGAGGTGTAGAGAACAGCAACAAACACCAAGTCCCATTGAACTGTGGGTGCTGAATTACCTAATTAGTTAGACTGATATGTCCAAGGAGGTATTCTTCGATAAAAATTTAACTCCTTCTTGCCTTACAATTTGCTACTAATATTAAGAGATTGCCTAGTGCTAACGGACTAAAGAGGAAAGAGATGTGACTGAAAAGAAAAAGAAGAAAATTTGTGTTTAGGAATAAAAGGAAAGAAATTCACTCACCTAAGGGCCTTACAGCATAAACTTCTAGATGAGGATGCCATTTTTCTTGTTAATATAATCATATTTGAGTGTAAATTATTCTCTTTTGAACAAGTTAATGTCAAAAGACACTCAAGCAAAACACAGATGAGGGCTAACCTTTCTCTTTTACTCACACACACACAATTTTGATAATAAAGTATTTTTAGTTCGTTTTAGGTCAAAAGTCAGTCATTGCTGACTGTCTGTGCTAAAATACATATTGCAAAAGCCCTGTAGGAAATGAGTAGGTTTACAGTGTCATTGCTGCTGAAATGAATGTGAAATTGAATGCAGTCTGAAGTTTCATAGACTTTCTGTAGTGAAAAGAAATAGGATCAAGGGGATTGTGGAATATTTTTTCATAAAGAAATTGTTCTTTTGTCCTGTGTTGCTGTATGTACTCATAAAATCCACTGGAAACAGCAGAAACTAGTACTTGAAAAGACCAACTACTTTTACTTTAAAGTCAGGGCTTTACTATTGCAAATTATGTTGAACTACAGAGAACCCATTAGGTGGATAAAAACAGCTGAACAGATCCTAAGTCCATCCTGCTCACACAATTCTGCATGATCTTATTTCTCTCCTCACAAGAAAGAAGAGTTAAATAAGCTCAAGTCATTATATAAAGCAAGCCATCTATTTTGGTAATTTTTTCACAAACTGTAGTAAAAAATATCCATTTGAAATGCACAGAAGTGATTTGTGAAGGGTTAAGGCCCATTTTGCAACAGCTGTTAAAAAAATTACAATAAGGGCATAATCTTGCTGTTCCAGCAGAAATTTACATCAGCAGGCCGAATTATATGGTTGGAAAAGTATGAAAAACAATATCAACAAAGCATCAATATAATAAAATCTCCAGAATAATTTTTCATCATCTTGATCATCAGAAATCTCAATAGTTGTTTTCCCACTTGTTAAATTGGTCAGCAAGAATCATGTAAAATCTGACTGGGTTTCTGAAATATCAGTGCAACCACAAAATTATAGGCAGTACCTAAAATAGAACTGTAACAACAGCCATTTAGTGAGAACTTTATTTTTAAAAAAATCCCACAGTCTATTATGCAATGCACACTAGAAGGATTGCTACATACATGGGCAGACAAAGTACTTTGGTAAGATGGACATATCCACTGATTGACAATTTGTCGAGTATTATATGTGTTCAAGTAGTGAAATAGACTCCAGCTGTGCTTAGTACCTCCTGGGTGATATAAAATAGTAAGTATTCATTATGACCTTTAGTCAGCTGCTTAATGGTAATACTAATGGACCTGCAATAAAATTTAGCTGACATACTGCTTAAGAATATTCTTAGGCTATTTTGTGGCATTAAGTTGGCATATGTAACTACATTTAAACTCTAGATTAAATAATAAATTTTCAATTATGAATAAATCTTACAGTTAAAGAAATTTTGGTAGGTTTTGATGTGACAAAACTCCCTGGTCACAAAGAACACTTTCTAGCTAAATGCTAGCATTTAAACGCCAGCAAGCAAGGCTAGCATTTTCAGACACCAAAGCTTAACTTGACTTACTGTTTATGTAAATGGCAGCCCATGGAAAAGCTTGGTTTACAGTCACAGTCTGATAAAACAAACAATGTGAACACACTATCACAACAGAGGCAAGATGGTCACACTCCTGTGTTCAATCTTACCAAATAACCCTCCAGAAAAACGAAAACTTTTGTGACAGAGAGATTTCTGCATTGCAATTGCCCATAGCTGAGGAACAATTCAGCAGAGACTTTGTTATCTACAGACCTTGCAGTCTTGTCCTGATCCATTGATCTCTGCCATCTTTGCACTGGGATTCTACCAGATGACTGACTGGAGGTCTTCCCAAAATAACCTCGTGTATACTTCACAGACTGATGGATGGAAGAACTCACTAAAACTCTGCTTAAACTGCAAGGAAGCACTATAGGCCTGGCCTTCTTCAATTGCTACCTTTCCTTGTCAATATGACCTTTAAAGATTTTAGATTTTCTCATTATTTGCTCCCATCTCTTGCTCTCTCTTTCAAATATGTTTTTCATATGCCTCGGTAACTTATGTTACATACTCTTGGGTTTGGATCATCTCCAACTTTGTCTCCCTGCTTAACCATACGGTTAAAAAAAAAATCTCACAGAAACAATCTTCTAAAGATGTTTAGTTCTCTGTTCCAGCTCCTGGGTAGTGTATGAAAGAGCTTTCCTTCTGTTATGTTGAAGTTCAGAGTTTTCCCATTCTGAGATGGATATTTCTGTAAAATGACAGAAGTGGACTGATCTGGTATGGATGCACTACCCACCTGAAGACCAGTTAAAGAGATTTTTTAACAGCTTGAGGATAGGTTTCTGCAGAGAAGCTGAATAAATTACCGAAATTGTAATCTCTACATAACCATAGATATGAAAGCAATAATAATTTACTTTTAGAAGGCTGAGTGGAAAAATACATTTTCTTCCAACTTCCTATTTTACCCTAGGATTTTATGTGAATTAATATGGTACAAAACCCTATTCTTAGTTTCCAGGTTTTCACAGAAGCCTTTCTTTCAATGTTTTATCTGCATAATATTATTTTAGGGACACAAGTCTCTCAGAATAACATTGTGTGTCTGTTATCCATCTAGCAGCATCCTCCATTCTCCCTTTTGATATCCCACAGCCTACATCAGCCCTATATTAAATCTAAACAAACACAAGACCCCAGCAAATGTTGCTTTGCTTAATTTTTAAACTACATGATACGAATATATCTTTTTCTCCTATAAAACACAATTTAAGAAGTGTTTGGAAAGACCTGAAGAATCTAATTTGTACACTACTTACAATTTTACACTCCTGCATTTGCCCTCCTGAGCGTTCAGCTGTATACCTGCCTCCTGTGGTTCTGGTTTCCCTTCTACATCCATTTGTACCAATAAAGTGTAATTTTAAAGGGCTTATATTCACAAAACTCCTGATAAAGCCAGTGACACAGGCTTTATCCTTTAAATTTCTAATCCTACTGTTTGTTCATGTACAAGACAAATGTAATTGGGGGCATGAATCCATTTTATTTGCACATATTCAAATGATAAAGCAGATCTTATCAGAGGAGATTTAAAGAAAAGGGGAGTGGCAGAAATGTTGATTTTTGGGTCTGCAGAGAACAATGCTGAAAGACAATATTTTTGCTACAGCACTGTCTATGAAGCCAGGACAAGCAAATATGTATAATGAATGAAAAGAATAAAATATTTTACAGGAAGGTTTTTGAAGTGCTGAAAACAGGCCTAACTGTTTCTACACAAGTCTTACCACTGATTTCAATAGCAGTAAAGCTAGATTAATACCAAGTCCTTTTTAAAATTCTGTCTTATATATCCCAGCTTTAACAACAAAAACTACAACAGAAACTATGGGTTGTTGAGGCAGCATCACAACTCCTGGGATATGTAGTGAATATTATTTACCCTTGGAGACTAAGCGAGATGGTAGAAGTATGCAACTTGCAAAAGCAAGGTCGCAGGGGTACTAATAGAACTCAGGTGAGCCAGGAGACAGATTAAACACAACTGCAATACCAATCTCCTCCTTACTTCCCTACATGCCATTTTTCTTTCCCTGGGACAAAAGAGACTGAAGCAGTCCCATAACAGTCACCTTCTTACCCACAGAGAATCAGGCTCTTACTACAAATATGCCACCCATACTACTATATGCAGCAACAGTTGAGAAGTAATAATCTTATCCCATTCACTACTATAACATAATCTATTTTGTGCCATGTGACAGACAGTGCTAACCAACAACATTGTTTCCATAGTTGTCATAGGGAGTGATGACTGTAGGTCCAAAATCCCAGACAACAAAATAAAAGTTGCATGTACTCTGCAATTCTCAGAAACAGCTGTGGTGTAACACAGAAATACCCAAGCCAGCTGTAGAAGAACTAAGTGCATCCCAGCAGCATGAAACTCAACTAACTTTGGAGAAATGACTGCAGTATACGCATACCCAAACAACAGAGAGTCTACATGGAGTGTATGTGTTTCTATTAATGACACACAGATCCATCTTATCCAAGATACACACAATAGGAGCTGTTGTAGGAAGGGATACTTGCAAACTTCTTTGATGCTAGAAAAGCTTCACGCCCAGGTAGTGTCCCACAGGCAGTATCTCACAAGCACCACAATACTTTAGATTACACATGCTGCTGTTCAATAATCTGATACAGATTATTGCTATTCTTTATTTCTTCCCCAAATAACATATTGCAGAATGCACGTTGTTTTTACAGGTGACTGGTTAGCTAGCACACTGCAAAAAGCTAGAGATCAAACCTTACTGTAACCTTGCTCCTCCATGAAATCTTAGCACAAGCCAGATGGGTTCTTGCCTTTCTAGGCAGTATGCAAAGCTGGGAAGCAAACCATAAGCATCTATGTCTCTGATAAGCACCTGTAATAATACAGATGCATTCAAGTGAAAACAAGGCTATGTGCAGGGTTTCTGTTAAACACAACAGTGCCTACTGTCTCTGCTAAGAGTAAATTACTCAGATCACACACTTCCCACCACGGTCTCTTTTGAGAAACACCCACATACAGTATTGCTTTGAATTGTTTTCTCCTTTTCCAGATCAGCAGCTAGAAACGCACCCATTTGCCATGCTTTCAAAGTTTTCTTTTTCTGCAAAGAGAAGGCATTACCACCTATTCTTTAAACTAATTAACTATCCCTTTTAGCTATAATTTCTCTTCATATAAAACATTTGTAAAAGGTCTGTTTTTCCCCATGCCCTCTTTTCTCTCTTCTGGCTCTTCATTATGACCATGCCTAATTGTGATGAGCTGTCCACCATTTACTCTACAGGATTGTATAGAGCTTTGTAATGTGCCTGCCACTGATGTATTTACAATTGGAAGCAGTTAACTCTTTAGTCCTGCTTCCTTGTTCAAAACAATGAACTGCATGAGGAACTAGCGCTTAGCCCCAATTAAAGATTTTTAAAAGTCTCCATTTTAAGCCTGAGTACTCCAAATTGAGCATTTGTCAAAGGCCCAGTCACAGCTCCAAATGGAGAAAGGGAAATCCTACTGAGGAGAAGAATAGGACTATCCCATCAGTTAGGGTGAAAGTTCTTCTCAATCAGCATCTTGAACGTGTAATCAGTATGGGATCTCTTAGGTCTGCCTTGTCCATACAAACCTGCTGATCTCTATCAGTGTTGTTATCAAACAATGAATTTGCTGATATTCACAATTTCAACATCTTTTTCCCCGAAGAGAATCTGTCTTTCTAACTCTTAAGTGTTAAAATGAAGGGGAGAATTTTTTTTTTTTTTTAAGGCTATGAACATGAAAGTAGCTCTTCTTTCTGCCTTAGGAATTCCAGCATTTTTGCATCATGAAAGTTTCTCAGAGCTGCTCTTGGCATAAACCCAGCAAAATACATTAAAATATCAGGAGAAATATCTCCCTCTCTTTATTTCCTTTTCCAGTGAGAGACCACACTCAAGAGCCATTTGCAGTTTCTGCAGTTCCAAGATTATTTTCCCTAGCATGTAGCAATTCTAAACTCTAGCTCCTTCACATTCCCATTTCAGGGTAAATTCCCTCAAAATTACATGAGGGTGGTTCTAAAGACTCCTGTATTCAACCATTTGGATATTTTTATTATTTTCATACAAATTACATGCATCTTTACAGTTGACATCTATGGACAGATATGAATTAATGGTTAAGCCTCTTGATCAGCTTTGCACTGGACAGTGATTGGAACATGATGAACAATTCTTTTTCCTATAGAAAACAGAACATAACAGTTGACAAATGTGCATGGACAGCTACCTTTCTGAGCAAAAATATTCATATTTTGGTATCTTGATATTGACAATCTGTCTAAAATGGATCCACTTAAAACTTCAGTGCAGTGCTGATAAACCGCTTCTTTGTATGTCTTCTTGTCTTACGCATTTTCTTTCTGCTAAGGATCTCTGTACATGTTGAAAGAACATAGCTTCAGAATAGACTTACAAAATGAGCAACTAATATCTATACTAAACAAAGGCAGAAAGAAGAAAAAGACCCAGTTTACACCTATAAAGAAAATAAATTGTAATGAGATCTGATGTACAGAATAATTGCTGAAAAACTGGAACTTTATTTCTGATCTGAGTCATAACAGCTAAGCTGAAGCAGCAGGGCCATGCACCTTTGCTACAAATCATATTTCCTCAAAAAAAAAGTTAAATATAAGTGTGCAATGTTTGTCCTGTATCACTTTTTGAGACTAAGATATTAAAGTAATATTTATAACAGTACTTATTTTTAAAAGTAGATAGCATTTATTTTTATGCAAAAAGAAATACCTTACTTTCAGCTCTAGGTTCCTGGATTCTGAACTTCAAGCTCTGCAGAACTGCTAAATCATGGGCATTTACAAGTTGTGTGCCATAAAAGCACCCCCCCCCCCTTTTTTTTTTTTAAATCAATGCAGTGTGATTGAACTGGGGAGAATACTGCTTGTGTGCTACATGTCCAGGACCAGACTTGCAAGTAGGTAAGAGCAACAGCCAGAAAAACAGAACAGCACATGAAGTGAGCATCAAACTATACTTATTCCAACTCCCCCAAAGGATCCAGAAGAGAACAGCAGTACAGTGTACCTGAAGCTTAAGTGCTTTTCAAAATTACAAAAGGAATTGTTTTAAAAGAAGGGAAGATATGGGGCTCTCCTCTCCCTGTCTTCTGTTCACATTTTCTCCCTCACCTATTTGTTTATTCTGTTGTAACTGCTGTCAGAAATATTAGGAACTAAGGTGACAGAATTATTCCTGCATGTCAGCTTAGCCTGCTTTCCTGGGAATTAAAACCAAAAAGCAACAATGAAGAAAAAAGCTCTTCTGTCAGTACTACATTTTGTTACTCTAGCTGCTCTCACAAATGGCTGAGGGACCACAGCGGGCAGAATGACTTCCTAATGGAACAACTCAGCTATGTTTATTGCACTCAGACCTCTGTTTATTCATATGGGGAAAGTCCACACAAAATGAAAGCTTGTCTACAACCACAGACTGCAGCAGTTTCTCTTTAGTAATGCCTGTCCTCTGCAGTGGATAAAACATGCAGTAAACACAATATCAAATGCAAGCAGAAGATTTGTTCAAGTTTCAAGACTAATCTTGAAGCTTCATCTCAGACCAATTCTCTGAGCAGATATATCTTTCTTTCTTCTCTAATTTCTTCCTGCAACTCCAAACACCAGTCCACCACTTGGTCACTGAGCATAATTAGCCCTCAATTATCACAAGTTACATTTTCACCTGTCCCTTTGCACTTCCCTGGAACTTCCTGCATGTTCAATTGACATGTTCAAGCCCATCTCCCCACCAGCAGTGAGCAGAGTCCCTTGGCCATAAAATTTGTTCTTGGATACTAAAGTTTTAATTGGCATTTAACATATAAGTAATCATTGTATGTGGTTTGCACCAAATGTACTGAAAAACAAGCCCTTACTTAGAACCTAGTTTTCTGTAAAGGTATATAAACACATGGTAAAAAGCTATCAGCTTCCTCCTTGTCAGAAACTGACCCCCAGACAAGCTACAGTCCCTTCCTAAAAAAAAGAAAGAAAATTCAATGTGTATCTTCACAGAAGATTTCTAATATACAGCAGGTGTACTGCACAGTGGTTCCCCCTACCCTGACTGCGTAGATGTCCAAGGCCAGCAAACCTTTTGCAACAGCCAGCAAATGCCTCCTTTCCTTCCCCTCCTGGTCACCCCAGTTTCTGCCCAAAGGAAATCAGATTTTCATCCAGCACACAAGCAGGATGTGTCCCTTATGCTCAACTACAGACAAGCTTGCTAGGATTTCTCATCTGCAATGACAAGAGTAGCACATCAGCTGTTTTCCATTTTCCAAGGGAGAGCTGTGTACTTTCTATATTCTTCTCTTGAAGGGTAGGAGAGCACAGTTTCCTAATCCTTTGAATCCTTCAAGCTCTCTGCTTTTTCCTTTTCCTTAACAATTTCTGTCTCTTCCTTATTCCACTTAAGAGAAAGGGATCCTGGAAATTGTTCTAGCCTAAATTGTACCCTGGGAGAAACCATACAACACAGCTATGCTATTTATGCCCTTACAAAGCAAGCAAAAAACAAACCCAGATTTTCAGCCCATGAAATGGATTTTCTTCTAGCCTACAAGAAAGCAACATATTTCCAGTTTTTAGGTTTTGGAGACAGTCTACTGCACTAAACAAAAGGGGAGATTTTGTTTTGAAAATAGCCATTGTTCATTTGTGTAAGTGTATCCACCTCTTGAGCTACGCGAGCATTTTGAGGTATAGGACACAGTGCAATACTCCCTGGCAAAGCAGCACTCACAGAAAAGAGGAACAGAATGCACACTGATAGAAAATCTTCTGCATCGAATCCATTTCACAGTAAAGTTTATTATTACCTTTATAACCCCCTCAGTTTCCAATACGCTTCAATCACGGTTGTGACAGCCCAAGAAAATGGAACTTTTCTACACAATTCTCACTAATATGGCCTGCTACTTGGTCTTATTGTTATTAGAATAATTTGCTCCCAAGTTCTGAAATGAACTCTGTGCCCAAGTAATTAAAGCTCTTAAAGTTTCTAGTCCTTTGTTTAAAGAATTCGTCCTTGTGCTCTCTATGCCCCATCAGCTACCTAATTAGCAGAGCCTTTGCGTGATTAAAAATTCTCACAGAGATTCTGCTGGATATTTGCCTCTCTTAATGAGTGTTTGTGGACAGCTGGGAGCGGGAGCTGGTTCCCTCCTCCCAGGACCTCCAATGAATTCTGCAGACCTCTGTCAGGGCCCAGGAGTGAAAGCTGTCATTTTAGTAATGTGGATGAAAATTGGTCAAAAGCACTGTGGTCCTTGAGGAATGAAAGGCCTTGAAATATAAATGAAGATGAATATTCATATTTGGTTCAATAAGTGCCAACTATTAATATACATGTCTGTCAGTAAGAAAAGTCAGAACTTATTCAATTGTGCCTGGCATAACTTGGCTCCTAATTCACAATTATCCTCCTATTCTTTGCATTACTTTTCAGTTAATTTTTTCAGTTAAAAACTTGCTAGAAAATGAAAGCTTTGCTATTGCCACAAAAATAAGTACTATTCTCTATCCTTCAGCTAATTTACTGTCCATTAAAAATCACCTGTGGCTTTTACACACAGGATTCTAACTGTCTTGCTCTGATTTTCCATATCTTGTTGTCTCTCTCAATGTCAGCTTTTAAAATAGCCCATTCTATGCCTCTTGGAAGTATACCAACTTACTTTATGGAAATTCTCATTCAACTGCCTACCCCTTTTCCACTGTGACCCTCCATTTAATTTATTTCCAGCCCTACTCTAATTTCATATCTGTTGTGATTTTTAAGGATCTTTCAATTTTTAAGGACTGCAGCATTAGGTTGAAATATTACATAGGGTGGTTTTGTGGGGGTTTGGGGCTTTTGTGTTTTGCTGGGTTTTTTTTTAAGTATGGTACATATTTGGTTTGAAGACACTGAAGAGATACTACCCTGCCCTATTATTAGCAAGAGACTACCAATTTCTGAAATGGAAGACTGGGATTACAGAGGAATTCTAAAAGTATTGGAACTAGACAATCCTGCTTCACATGAAAGTGATCTCTTATTCAGTGACATTTGAGAAATTAGAGCTAAGTGATTTCCCTAATCAATATATTCCCACTTATCACTTTGTCCAAAACACCACGTGCACTGGGACTAATATACATACTAGACACTTAGTTCTCAGGAGAATAAAAAGCACTGGAGAACACATTGCAAAGTGGGATTAATACTTGGTTTACGAAGTTAAGATGATCAGAGAAAACTGAAACTTTGCGTATATAAGGAGCTATATAGATCATATGCAAATGAACTGAAATGTATTTTGGATTTCTGGACTAGAATCCGGGGGGGGGGAAGCAGTGAGGAAAGTACTTGTTTGTTTCTTTTAACCACAATATTACAGATTGCCATATCGAAAAAGAAACCTAGAGATATGACTACTATGAAACCTGCTGCATCACCAAAAGGTTACACAGAGGCCACGTGGTGATTTAATTCAGCTTTATTCAGGAAATCTAACAGGACCAGATCCCTCAGAGAAATGCTTTGCTAAACGTCAGAGGAACATTTATTGTTTCAAATTTTACTTGGTCAGGTTCCTGCTGACTTATGAGCTTGTCCAAGTAGGGCATACGTAGGAATCAGAGAGGCTGTAGCCTAATGGAACAGTAGCTTGAAGGAAGGATGTGAAGCACCAGAGTCATTGTGGAATGAAACCATCACACAAGAGAAAAGAGGTCCTAGGTATTTTGACACAAGTGACCAAATTCTTCTCTCATTTATGCTGGTCCCGGTCCATTAGCTTCAAGGTGATACAGCTATGAAGCCTGTAAGTTTAACAGCTTTCTGTTCAAAGCTTTTAGGTTAAACAACTTTTCTTCCAAACCATTTCTGTCTACATTTCATATGGCGCTTTTTTTTGTTTGTGTGAGTAGAATATTATTTTTCACTCTGCCTACAAGATGTAGATTGTTTCAGCAGAGAATGGTAATCAGCTGCTTTCACTGGCAGCTTGAAAAATGGAAGTACTAAGTTAGGACAGGTGTGGGTGCACATTAGTGAGGCAATTAGGTTTAGAAATATTAATTTATCATTTGTAATAAGGTCATGGATTATAGATCTATATCCATGATACACCTATTATCTCAGAGGTTCCAGTTCAAAGGATCCAAAACAAATGGGGGGTGGGGGGTATCTTGTTTTTGAAAGAGTGTTTTTTTCGTTTTCATGTTTTCAGACCACCTGCCAAAAGCCAACTTTTCTTGGATTGGAATTGAAAAGCCATGACTCCACTTCTGTTGCACATTATTCCAAACAGAAGCCACAGGGCAGGCATGAGTCCAAAATTCAACAAGAGTGGACTGAAGTATTGTAAGCAGTTTAGGCTTATGATTAAAAATTACCACAATTCCACAAAGTCTATATTTATGTGTGCTTGCTTGTTCATACTCGCACAGTGGTCATAAGTCACAAACCCACGTGCAACAACATGCCATTTTACAGAACTCTTTTGAGTTTATTGGGCTCCTGGGGATTTAATATCCATCCAGTCTATGTTAGGAAAAGGTTCCATTTGCATCACTACTATTATTGGTCATTTTTTTTTCCTCTAATGTAATGAACATCTGGAAAAAAAAAAGTGAGTCAGTTTAGAAACTAACAGAATAAAAACATTTACAAGGGTTCTGCCCCCCCTCATTTTCTGTGATTTCACGTAGCACATTACCAGAAAGTACCTTGAACGTAGTAATTGCCATACCAGAGCAGACCAAAGGTCAACTAATTCTGTCTCATTTGTGGAAATCAGCAGCATATAAGTGCTTTAGAAGACTGTTCAATACAGCCATATGCGCATCTACCAAATAATCCACCCCTTTATTTTCACAACTTATTGTGTACCCATGCCCGCAAAAGGGGAGCAGCCCATATTAGTTTTAAAAAAAAAAAAAAAAAAAAATCCATCTGTGATAATACGAACATCAGTAGAGGAGGGAAAGAAGAAATTAATCAGCTAAGTAAAAAGTAAGGAAGGAAAGTAATATTTTAATTTAATGTTTGGCAAAGGCTTAGCTGAAAAGGTAGAGCTGGCACCACTCTCTAGGATATTAAACTCTGGCTTTAAAAAACTGAGCAAAAGCAAATTCCCAAGTCAGGAACCTCCCACAGAGGACAGACTCCCCCTGTTCTTCATGATGTAAACACTGGCTGCAAAAACAGCCCAGCTCCATACTCAGTCCTGAACACACACACACACCTGAGCTTAGAGGGATATATGCTGCAAAAGCAGGAAAGGAAAGATCAAGAGGGCTGCAAGAGTCAGAAAAGTGCTAAGGTTTATGGGGGCATTCGGTTTCACTGCAGTTCTACATGCACTTGGATGGGGAGGGCACTACAAGATTTTAATAAAGATGTTCATATTTAAATTATTTGTGAACTAATTACCATTTATGCTGCATATTTAAAAGTTGATCTGTTCATTTTCCTTGCTTTTAAAAAAAGCTTTTTTTGTTACAGAGGCACGGTGAAAAAAGACAAGCAAAAGCAAAAAAAGTGTTTGAGTTTTTTCTTAAAGATTTTTTTCAAAACTGTTCTGAACACAGCAGTATTAGGTTCAGAAATTGTGTCATCAACCACATGTGCTACAATGGATGAAAGTCCTGTCTCAAATCGGTATGGATATCTTGGGGGAATCATTATAGGAAATCTGCACAGAAGTCATCTGTTAAGGAGGGATTTGAATTGAGACAGGGAGATCATTCCACATACAAAGCACTGGGGGAACATGGGAGACTGTGAGGATGAGAGCAAGGGAAGGATAAACAGTAGGTAGGCTTCTTTCACATAATAAAACCATCACACGTAGGAAAGAGACTATCTGTGACTAGATACTGTCACAAAAATGCACTGGAATTGGCCATAACTGCAAAGTCAATAAAATGCTCTTAATCTTTCAATAAACAATTTATTTTTAAAAGTTATTTTGGAGCTATTGAAGCTCCTGGGGTGGGGAAGTAAATGCATTTTAAATGTGCTGTACAGTATCACAGGTTTAAGTTTCATTTTATCAGATGTATGGTTTAGTCATTTGAACTCTGGATTAGAAGCCAAAATTCCTCCACTCTAACACTGACTCCTTTTCTGGCTTTCAACAAATCATTTAAGGTCAGACTCGAATAGCTCTCCTCATGAAGGAGAGCAGGTACTACACTGTACAAGAAGGGAAAGCAAAATTTGCCCTTCAAATCAGTCAGCTTCTGTGAAACTAGTGTAAAATATTCACCTATTTTGCAAGGCAGTTGCCAAAATGAATTATTGTAGTGGAAAGAATTAAGAATATTAAATAGAGCTGGACAAAGGTTTTGGCTAAAAATGAGGACTTTGCAAGTTTTATGATAAAAAAGCTTTTGGAAACCAGCACAATAAAAATAATTTTGCAAACATTACTTTTCTAAATTTTCCTATTGTTTTCTCCATTTTATCCATATAGAAAGAACACATTGACAGAGGAACAAAGAGGGTAAGAATAATGGCAGTACTATAAATATTTTTAGGTGAAAAAGCCCTCTAAACAGCCATGGCATTTAAATGCAATTTTTCATTTGGCGTTTGCTTTCAAACCTATTGCACAATATACTGGGCTCAAAATAGTTGCTTAGACTGGAAATCATTCAGAGAAGACAGCATTGCACATTCTCATTTGCTAGCTTGATCCCATCTCTGTCACTTTAATGTCTCAGTAACTGCTAGGAAGGTTTGGGGAGGTCATTCTAGCAATTGACTGTTTCATCAATTATTACTTACCCATTTAAAAGTTGCTAGGACGCTTGCATATATTTTCATTATACAACCAGCTTAAAACAAACCTCACTGCCCAACTTTGAGGTAGCATGTAGAAATCTATGCTCAAGATTCAACATCAGTCTCTTGCTTTGGAGGTGACTTCACCCTAATTTAATACAGACTACACACTTCATTAAGAGATTTTACTTCCTCCTCATTGCATTCTGTACTATCCACTTCCGACAGGCTTAGCACAGGACTTTGTAGGGTATATGCAACCAATGACAGTTCAAGATACATTTATCCAAGCAAGATGCTTTAAGAAGAAAAGTGAAGATACATTATCAGGATTACCACTGTAAACTGCTTCCATGAGAGAAGTGAACTAATCTAGATTTGTATTCATTTGCAATAGCTACTCATACTGCTACCAGGTATTCTGCAACTATTTGACTGAAAGCTCTGAAGTTGTCTAAGCCCTGAGGAGGTGCCAAAAAACACCAAACTGTTAGGAAGTCTCTTCCCCAGGTAACAAAAGGACCATCGCTGAACAGAAAAAAACAAAGAAAAACAGACTTGCAGTTTATGAGGTCCTTTTAAATAGACTTCTTGGTAGCTTCAAAGAGAGACAAGGGTAAACCTGTGATCTATATCCTGAAATTAGGAATTCATTCCATTTACGTAGTGATTAAAAATAAAGGCCAAATCATAAATGTGCTCAGAAAGCACCCATCCAGCAGCACAGCCCAGTTGCCTTGGCAAATATTGCCCCAGTTTGTTGCCCTGTCTGTGCAAACTGTAGTAATGCTGTAGTAATGCTGAAGGTACCAGGAGGGTCCCTAGATGACTTCATAACTTGCAGAAACAAGCTCAAGTACTGAGGGAATATTGTAAAAGGTTACACTGGAAACATTAGGGAAGATTAACACTCTAACACTCACTGACATTACCAGGGGGCTTTTCAAGTACTTCTTTCTGTCTTGAATCACAGCTTCTGCCTTTAACCACGCAGAAAGGAGACCAGTGGTGACCTAATTACTATGAATTTTTCCAGAATGGCTCTGCTAGTGTCCCAAACCTTGGAAAAAAGTTATTACGTTTCTTATCCTCCCCCTTCACACTTGCTCTACTTGGTGATCTCTGAAGTGTTCATTTCTGAAAATGACTACAATTTATTGTGGTGGGTAATAGGCATTATTCTAGGGTTTAATAGTGCCCTTTGAAGTTACCATCTGACTTACAGTTCTGTAGAAGACTGTTTCCTTCCTCATGTCCCCATGGAAACTGAGCTACCTTTGCATCCTATGTCGGTCTAGAATCCTGTACGCACACACATCTACATATATACCGAAGAATATTTCCCAGTACAACCCTAATTTTCTCAGCAGATGTCCGGAAACCTAAAGAGTAGAACCTCCAGGTTTATGCTTGGTCTATGGTATATCTATGCTGCCTTTTCTCAATTTTGTATTCCCTTAGTATTAGTAATTTTTTTGTTGTGTAGATAGGAGATTGGAATATGCCGTACCATTTTTCTCTGATTCTTGTGTATCTCAGACAACATCTCATTGTTCAGAAACAAGTTAAATGAAAAATGAAGCAATCTCAATACTTTGCCTTATTTCTTTGGATGCAGTAGTAGAGAAAAAGTTCACTAACATCTAAGCCAACATTTAAGTATAGTACTAATGCAAACAGTGTGTTCAATTCTTGGAAAAATGTTGCACCCAAATCCTTCCCCATTCCTGCAGGTCTGGAATGGAGTTGAAACTCTTCAAAGCAAACTGGTTTCTTCTACTCTTCGCCACGCAATGCTAAGATGAGACAACTCTTGGTCAGATAATGACTGTGCCTTTAAAACTCTATAGTAACCTCATTCTTAGCTGCAGGTCAGTGCGCTACTGTGTATTCCTGGATGGAGGAATGGGTTCTGTTACAGATACTGATTCTGGGTTTCCCAGAAAATTCTAATCAAAACAAGTTCACCTCAAATCCAAGATTTGTAGCTTGACCAAACATTTTAATGAGGGCAGAGGAATGAAGTAAAGAGGAACAGTCAGGGAAAGCATATAATATGATGAAATTTGTGTCTCTTACACGCCAAAAGCTCTTATCTTTTCAACTTCCATAAACAGGCAAGCACCTCCCTTAAACTACTTTTCCAGAGACAGATACTAAAATGATACGTGTGTAAATATATCAAACTTATTACCGTGCATCTTTCTCTAAATACTTTTAGAATAAAAATCAGCTTAAATATCCTGCCCTCCTTAAAAACATGCTGTGAAACAAGTATAAAGGGTGAGTAAGAAGAAATCTGGCTCCAGGTATTTTTTAATATATATTTTTTTTAAGAACAAGGTCACATCTCAGCAACTGAAAAGTAGCAGAGCTCCTTTCATCAAGTTTTTAACTAGAAAAATAGTATGCCCATTTCTTTGTAATACACCTCTGGGCTTTTTTATTATGACTTCATTTCCCCTTGTAATATTGGAACGTCTCTATAATTGTAAAAGTGTAATAGAATCTAATAGAATTTCATTTGGAACTCTGAATGGTCTATGCCATCTCTGCTCATTTTGAGTAAAATAATGATTTTTAATGTCCACACATGGCTTCCCATGACCTTATTCAATCTTTGGGTTGATCAGGAAATATATTGATTCAATTACATACTGATGACAAATGAACTAAAAGAAAGAGGAAAAAAAGGTCAGCATATATTTGAAAATGTAAATCTTAGCAATGTCTTTTGGGTTTGCCCAAAAAAAAAAAGTCATTTCAAAATGCCATTTGTGGCTAATAGTGTGGAGTTCCAGTTCCTATCTGTGAGCAGCAAAGAAATCATTAAAGTGTAAGAAGCGTACTCTCCCCTCCTTTTATCATTACAAAATCCTCTTTCCTTTAGAGGTTTGCATGGAATGACCTCCTTTGGCTAAAAGACCCTTTTTCCCCTCACTTTATGGCAAGAAGGCTTTGGCTCATAAATACACCACCCGTTACACTAATTTTTCCTTTCTTCCTTCCCCCTCCTTTTCATTTTGTTTTCTTCATAAAAACAATTACCAGTGCAAACATTTCATAATCACCACTTCCCTACCCCTGCTGCTTTCGTTACTATCACACCTTTATCCCCTCATCTTCAATCTCAGCCATATATAATGCCAAATGGGATGGCGTGCATCAGTGGAGTTCTTTCCAGTTTAATAAGCTGTAAGTGTCCATTTGTAGTGTTGCAGTCCTTGATGGCACCTCACAGTAAAAGCCTTTTTAATCTATGCTGAAACTTCACCTCTGCTCAGTGAGGCTGGGCTCTGAACCCTAGAAACAAAACATTTAATTGCTAAGAAGTAGTAAGACATGAACAGAAATCAAGAGCAGTCCATAGCTAAAGCAGTCACTGTGTTGTTAGCTTATGTGGTAACGTGGCTTTCACAAGGTACCTACGTGTCCCTGGCTTTGGATTAGCTGTTTGGCTGGTTTCATTCATGTTTGGTTTTTTTTCTTTTAAGAATGAACTATGGGTCTGTGAAAAAGCATCCAGCTGACAGCTACCCAGTCTGACTTCCCAATATCCACCAAAACAGGCATACCTGACAGGCCTGTTTTTCCCAATATGAAAAGCCATTCTGCCCCAAACAGGTCTGAACAGGGGGACGTGATCAAGCCCATGAGCCAACTCTACAGGTGCCCTCCACATCTGACAACAACTTTGCAGGGCTTTGAGATTTTTGCTATGAAAAAAATGCATTCACTGGGAACAGCAATAGGACCACCACCTATCTTTGTGCCTTTCACTGAAGAGCTTTTTGGGGAAAACCAGCAGTAACTTTCATCCTTTCCTGAGACTAGCACAAGGCTATGCCCCTCACATCTTATGTGAGCCCCCTCGGATCAGCCTCAAGCCTTTAATGAAGGGAATGACAGAATCAGGAATTGACCCATCATCTCATCCATGGAGGTATTAGCCCCACTATCTCTTTCTGCAGACAAATCTTGCTTTTTTAAATTTTCAGGTCTATCATCAGGATACACATGAATGTTTTCAGACACAAAAGCACATAGCTGAGCATCTACAAAACAGGATATGGGCACTCCACTAAAATCACATCATCAGAAACAAGATTTTGCCCAATGCAGTATATTCTATTAATGCAAATTTTGTAGAAAACTGCGTGCACTGGAAAGATCGATCAGGTATTGATTTTGAAAGGGAAAACACGTACATGGGGAGAAATGGCTGCCTTCTAGAGATTAGCGTTGCAAAATAAATTCAAACGTGTCATAACAAGATTTCTCAGCAATTTTTTTCAGACTTAGTCCAAGACAAAACCAGATACAGTTTTCAGGATCTAATCAGCTTGAGAATGGATTAACACCACATAATAAAAAATAAATTGACTTTAGAAGTTTAAAACACAAATATTAATTTTTTTCACAACAGCTTTTATTCACATACTCAAAGGCAGAAAGGTTAAAACAAAAAATTACTTGTTTCCCCATCTTTGCTCATTTAGGGAAAAATTACCATGGGAAACATTTAGATGGGTAGGCTGTTTTGCTATTACTATTCAGTGGAAAATACGGTTCATTCACAATAATCTCTTGAAAATGCAGGCATGCAATAACACCTTCAATCTGCAGCATTTTTTGATTGAATGAAACATTGTTGGAGGATTAGTTTGTCTGCAGTGGAGTGCTGCTTTATGTTACTAGCCTTTGGAGTGCTGACTTCAGAGTACTAAAGTCCCTACAGGCTTTTAGGACAAAACTGTCAATCTCCTGGGAAATGAACATAAATTATATATCTTATTTTCTGCAAGGAACAAGGATGGCACAGTACCAAAAAATAATTTTTTAAAAAAATTACCCTTTGCTTCAGTGTCAGAGTGACACATTGGATAGTTCCATGAAAGCACTGAGAAATATATTTAAGGATCTAATCCCATACCTCCAAGTCAAGTGAAATTCAGAACAAGTCCATCCTTCTGACCTAGGTATGGCAGTAAAATATAGTATGGCACGAGACATCACTGAATATGGTGAAATTCCTTCAGCTACTCTGTGAAACTAAGATGCAGCATAGGTATATATGATTTTCTTCTTTTTGTCTACTAATTTTTTTGTTTTCCAGAACAATTTAAATACTACTGCTAATCTAACCATAATGTTCTGCAAAATATTTAAACATTCAAATCATGACAAAGAAAAGCCAGATTTAAACATTTTGTACGTAACTTTGTAGTATTCGACATGAGACAGCAAATACTCAGTTACGCTGAAGTCTGGCAGAATAACACAGATTCCTAGTAGACTAACCAGACTTCTGCACAAGTCAGCCACCATAAAGAACTGTGCCCTGTCCTACTTCTCAGCAAGCATTTAATGGCAAAATGTGGTAGTGAGGTCTCATATTATCACAACCTCCTTAATTTCACAAAACATACTGCAGAACATTTGCTAGCATACTCTGAAGTATTACCGTGAATTATTTAAGCTAAACTACACTTGTCAAACAAATGACTAAATTACATTTTGTGAGGCAGAATCCTAGATTTTTCACTCTGGTAGTGTTTCCCAGCTTCCTAATTGCCCAAACTAAAAATTACTCTGGACTGTTTTTACACCTACCACACTGAGAGCAGTACAGCCCTGAGCTGATGCGTGGCTGCTCTGTAGTAGCCTTATATACCAAGTCCAGGTGAAAACTTCATTAAAGCATGGGTTGTTCAGCTCAGCTAATGGTCACCCAGACTGACCTATGGAGAATGTCAGCTTTCCACAGGTGAGGAGGCCATTTGAGCTCTCAGTAGCGAGCTCTGGGGTCAGCACTGAGAGAGAACAAGGACCTCCTTTTCCTGCGATACCAATACATCTAATAGAAATATTAATATTTATACAATATATCCTGGTTTCATCAGTGAAGCTCCAGAGCTCTGCCTCACCAGCTCTTCAAGATCAGTCTGCTGTGACACCAAAGGAAAGGCCATGCTGTCCCTTCTCTGCAAAGGTGATGGAGGGCTGCAGTGAGCAGTTTCACCACAGCACCCTCATGTTGTGTGAAGCCTGCTCCACAACACTTTGCTATTGTGGTGCTAAAACATAACCACAACTGACAAGCAAGATAACTGGAGCTCATATGGAGTATCATAATTTCTAAAAGATCACCATAGCCAAAGCGCTCACCATTCACCACTGCCACATTCTTACCTGCCATATTAAATTGTAACAAAAATATTTACAGTAAGATCCACTGGTCTTGAACTATCCTTAATAACTTGATCATTCAGTTGAGGTACACAGGAACCTACATATACACTATAGATAGATCTTAGTAATGAAGGGTGAATGAAAGAACTTGTTTGCCATGTCACTCGGGGTACAGATTGAAAATGTCTTAAATTAACATCATTTAGAAGAATTGAGGCTCTAGGTTATTAAATATCAACTTTGTGCCAGCAAAATTAAAGACACTAATTTATTTTACAACACTTTGAAGTATTATATGGCATTTTATTTCTTGATAACCTTTCAATGTCTAACCCCATTTAATTTACATACATAGTTAGCAGCTCATTAACAGCTCATTAGAAACACCAGGAAAAACATGCAACAATAATATATTCAGTGCAGCAGAGGGGACCAAAATTCTATTTGGGAAATTATACAGAAATTCCTGCTTCTAAATGACAAATCTATGGTATTTTGCCAGCACTAGGCCTGCAGGGCTCACGGTTATTATAAGAAAATAGTAAAAATAACTCAATTTCTATAGTTGACTCTTCTTGTACTTATTTAGACAATAATAATAGAGGGCAATGTGGTGAAAGATGATCATACGACAAGGCAGGGAAGATGCAACATAATGTAAATATTGCCACAGGTAAGTGCTGTGTTAAACACTGCGACCTAGTAGTGCGTTTAGGATGATATACAATTCCCCAAAATTATGCTCTTCTGAAGTGTTACTCCTTTTTAATTTTTAAATCATCTGCTTCATCGTAAAAAGCAAATGTGCGTAATCTAAAGCCACAGACATCACAAAAACGGATGTGCCAGGTCAGATCACAGCCCACATAGCCCAGCAAGCTGTCTTCATCAGTGAAGAGGAGCAGACTTCTAAAAGAGTGCAGATAGTGTTGACATCTTTCCTTGGGTGTACCTTCTTGGCAAATACCAAGTCAGAAATTTTCCAGGCGGTATTAGTGTACATCCAGACTATCATGCTGAATAGCGACTAATGGACCAATCTTTCATGACTCTCTCTAATCCTTGGCACAGACTCTGTTTATACAGCGAGAATAAGGATGCTGACTACTATCATAAAGCACTACTAGATCTGTGGAGGGAAACTCATGAAATATTGTCATCACCCTTTCATAGGACTTTGGAGGGATCATAGAAATGAATACTGCCAGGAAATGCAGTGCACATTGGAAATGGAATATAGCAGCACAGTACAAATCTCATCAATAAGTCTCAGATAAAATATCGAACTCGTGACACCCAAAGAGTTGATTTAAGGGAAACTGAAGGTAAACGGGTCACAGAGCCCACTTGAGAAGTTTCTACATTAGAAAATAAAACACACATTTCCAACAAGGATCTCAATTTCCAAATGCCAAACTCTGTCAGGTTATCTGAACTCTCTGTAATTCATCTGCTAATGTACTCTGATAAGGATGGAGTATACTTTATATTTGAGGGTGGCCCTCTCCAATTCTTCCTGCCCCTCTTCCAGTTCTCCTGAAAGAGATCTCAGTTGTCTCTTGATCCTTTCTCATTCTTAGCATAATCCATCAACTCTCCCTTCCATATAAACTCCAGGCTTTCTTTTCCGTTATACCAAAGTCTTTACTATATTCCATAAAGTTTTGCTCCTGCCTTCCAGCCCTCTTCCTCCCACTGCTCCCAAGTCTTGGAAGAGCAAATAGCTTTTACTCAACTATTTTATCATTCCTGAATCTTTTCTTCTACGCTATTTTAAACAGTCATTTCCTCAGCTCTAGATTGTCTAAAATGCTATTGACAAGGTACGAAAAGATAGTCTCACTTGCATACATTCCCCTTCCTTAGTATCATTTCTCCATTTTCCACTTGATCATATGTAAAATTTAAGAAAACTTCTTGCTATCACTGCCTTGTCCGGCGGGCATCCAACCATGGTGTTCTCTTACCACTTCGCCAAAAAATATGTCTCTTATTTCTTTTCCCTCTTTCCCGATATCTCTGTATCCTTTCTGCTTACCAGTTTGGCTTGTTCCTCTGTTCTCAAATGTATTTTTCAAGTCAGTTTAAACTATTTCTGAAAACAAAATCCAGCAGACTCACCTACAGAAAATGACTATGCATCTACTTTACAGGAAAGTCACGGCACCAGGATATTTAGATAACTAAACTGTTACCACAATCATACGCAAGTGTAAACAGGTGCGTGTGTACGATTATCTATAACTTACAGGCAATTTCCATCTTCCCATACTCAAGTCAATCTGCCATCTCCCACAGAAGTCTGTCTTTTGCGATTTTTTTTTCCTTTCAATCACCTACCAGCTCAGCAGCTGCTTTAGCTACGAACAGCACCTTAGTAATGCCATCTGACTTAGATGAATTGCCAAGACATCAATACATTTTCTTGTTTGCCTTCGTTTCCTGCATCACGGACTTTCCGCCCGAACAGGACAACCCAAACCACCTTCAGCAACGGCACCTCCGCGAGGCGCCCGTCCAAGCTGGAACTCCAGAGCCGGGGCCTGCGATCGTTTTGCCCTTCCCATCAGAGGCGACTCCAGGCGAGGTGCCCGGCGCCTTCCCGCGGGGCCGTCCGGCGCCGCTCAGCGCCTCCCCATCCCCGGGCCGGTGCTGCCACCTGCCGCCGCGCCGCCGCCGCCGCCGCCCCTGCCCCGCCGCACGCCCCGCACCGCCCCGCACCGCCCCGCCCGCACGCCGTTCAGCAGCATAAGGCTGCGGTGGGTTGCGGGCGGCCCGGGCGCCGGCCCAGCCTGCGGAGCCGCGCCGGGAGCTGCCCCGGCCGCGGGGGGCGGCCGCCGACCCGGCGGGCTCCGCCGAGCGGGGGCGGGGGCGGGGGCGGGGGCGGGGGCGGGGGCGGGGGCGGGGGCCGCCGCTCGGGGCTGCGGCGGCGGCGGCGGCCGGAGGGCGACGGCGAAAGCCGAGAGCGTTAACACGTCTGCAGAGAGAGCACTTGCCAAAGGGGTAGTGCTAGCTTAAAAGTACTGAAAATAAGTTTCAAAGGAAAATATAGTTAAACCTACCGAATGTAGGGTTTTTTAAACCTTTATAAGCCGTGGATTAATTCTCCTCCCCGAGTATCAAAAAGTATCCCTGGCCAGTAAAATCCCATCTATTAAGTGCAGTTGCTCATTCATTGATGACTCCTAATTTCAAATTAATCCAAATGTCTACACATATATTTAAAATTATTGCAGTTCCAAGCTTAAATGTGCAATAAAAGTTCTCAGGAGAGCAGGAGGGGTTTTTTTTAATTTTAGGTCACTTACTTTTAAGCAATACAGAACAAATTAAAGTAGACAATAACCACCTCTCTGCAAATTCTCCCAGTACCTTAGCAATTAGGGAGATTTTTCATACAAATTTGCGGCATCTTAACCAAGCCGTAAATGCTGAAAACTAAAGTTTTAATAGAAGCTATGCTCTGTTATTTAACTGACTGCCGCGCTACTGCTCATTGTTTACCACTCTAAATCCTCCTCTTCTACATGTTAAGATGCTTCTCATCCTAAAAACCTAATAGTATCTTAGTATAACTGTTTTTTAATGAACTCCCAGTGGATCATACACAAGGCCTTTATGACATCTCTACTCCTCTTTTGCTCTAGTCTCCGTCAAATGTTGAAATATTAAAAAAAATAATCCGACAAACAATTGTAACTTTTCTGCTTCAATCTTGCATTGATGGTCTTTGTTTTCTACAGCAGAAGAAAGAGCGGCTTCCATTGCCAATATATGAAAGAGCAATTTCAGGTTTTGGCAAACAGAACAAATCTATGGTGTAGCAGAGGAAGATGATTTGTTTTGATAAAGGGAAAGAAACTTAATTAACTGAAAAGTTAAGCACATGCTATAATACAAGAAAGCAGACTGATGACTCAGTGATCTTACAGTTCCTGCACAGTGGAAGTCAAGGGTGTATGGAAGTCTCTAAGATACCTCTGCGTGTCATGTTTCACCGCACTGTGCTCACACACGGTATTTTGTGAGCATCCATGACCAAACACACAATGCTGTGGGCAAATGTAACTCTTGGTATGGAAGTTTCCTCTGTGGTTTTGCATAGCTAACCTCATCTATGCACTTAAATATACTTGATATTCTTGGAAGCCCTTAGATGCCGTATCATTTTAGCCAAGAATGCAGAGGCTTTAATCTGTATATTCCACCAACCCAGATCTTCCTTCAATTTCAGTAATTGCTTTGGTTTGAGTGTTTAAATCAGCAGTTTAAGTGAAGCACCCTCTTAGCTAGCAAGCAAGACACTTCTGACACCTTGAAACATAACATCAGGGAGAAGTCTAAGCCAGCCCTGGGCCTTTCCTTGGATCAGAAAGGCCCCAGACTATTACTGTGGAGATTTCTAGACTTGCACCAACTTAAATCACATCTGAACTCAAAACAGACCGGAAGAAAAGTTAGTGACAGTAAGTTACATCTCCAAAATTATAATGTACCCATCAAAGTCAGAATGTGACTGTTCTCTAAGTAAATTTAGGATAATTTCTACTGCATGTCACCTTAAAGTACAATGTGAGGGGGAAAAAAAAAACCCACAAAGCAAGATTGGTTTCAGACTTAATACAGAGGGGAATCATTTAAAAACTGGGCTGCACATAGATTCACACTCACTATGTGCCCACCAGAAGTGACACTGGATGACTGCATTCCCATTACAAAATATATGCAGTGACCATTGCTCACTGCTATCAAGCAAAAGGCAGCTAAAACCATGCCATACCACATGAGAAAATACAGCATGGAAGTGGCTAGGATAAGATGTGAAGAATCCTGAGGAGTAGAGAGATTTAGCACAACAGAGATAAGAAAGGACTAAACTAATCATCTAGGTGTATGAGATGATCATAATTTTAATCTTCTATGCAAAAGCACTTGAAAATATGAAGTATGCAAATGTCAGTGCTTGGAAAATAAAAGCCTCCCTTTTAAAATCATCAATCTGAAGTGCATACAGAAATAAGATATACAATGGGGATCAGATACGTACAGAATTTGGTCCTTGTTCCCTGGTGCATATTTGTTAAGAGATTTCTTTTTATTACTTTTTAATTCATTATTGTAAGTGTAATCTCAGTCAAGTCAAATCACTTCATTAATTAAAAGGGATTGAAAAGGTCCTTAGCTACCAGATTCCACAAAGGCCCAAAAGCTCAGGCCTGTTTACGGAGGTCGTATTTCATTTGCTGCCTATGTCAAACCAGTACCCGTCAGGCCTTTGCCGGGCCCCAGAGACGAGCCAATCAATGTCTGCTCACTAAAGCCCCTCGCATGAATCCATTTAAGCAATGTGGATGCTTCCTGTCGAAAAAAGAAATGGTCTCTTGGTATCTCTGATAGAAATTAGCCATGAATTAAAAGAGAAGCACAGTTGTTTTGGAAGAAAGCCAGAACCAGAATTAATAGGCCATCTGAGCCTCTTGAGTGTTGAATCCCATTTGTTAGCAATTCTTTATGAAAGGTTTCCCCTCCCTATGCCAGTTCTGACCAAACCCTGTACGCGGTCTCCTGAAACTAAAATCATTCAGTTAAATTTTAACCAGCTGGGAAAATATGAAAAATACTGTCTTTTGTCAAACATAATTTTAGAAACTTGCTTGATATTTGTACTACAATAACCCATTTACCCTCCGTTTCCTTTAAAATACATATTTCCTCATGACTCGTCATCTCTCCATGCTTCAATGTAGCAGGACCACTGTCACAGATGGAGTTGCGCTAGACATGAGTTTGGCTTAGTATAATTCCAGTAATTTTGGCAGAATCTTGTTTTTCACTGTACATTTAATTACTATTATCCTGTGTGAATGGAATAAGATTATTCCTTATCTTGTTGCCAATCCTCCTAGCCTCAAAAGCTTTGCATATAAGTTTAGTGCCAATGAAATTAAAGAACTTCTAGAGATCTCATGTTAAAATACTCTAGACTCCCATTTTTATAATGGACAATCTAGTTCAAGTCTGGGTTTCCAAAGTTAGTTGAATTTTCTCCAATTTTTTGTGTTTAAGCGTAGGAATTGGAGCAGGGGGGCTTGCTTGTTTGTTTTCTTTCCAAAACATGACATTGGTCTAATTACTAAAACCTTTAGGTTTTCCAGAAAACTGAGTACACATTTTTCTCAGAAAACCTTGTGAGGGACTTCCTGAGTGGGACATCTCAAAAATCCACTACTGACAGCTAGGCTGCTTAATCCCTAAGAGAAGCTGTATGATCTGGAAGCAGCGGGTGATGTACCAGCAGTATCCAATCATACAGAAAAAAAACCCAACCCAAACGAAACACAAAACACAACCACCCATCTATGTTCTCTTCAGCCTCCTTGTTTCTTTCAGAGTTTTGCTATACTTAGCTGAGGTATTATACTTTTCTTTCTAGACTGTAATATTTACTACGGTCTGCCTTTTTCATTCTTTTCATATAATCTGTGGAACAATAAGACAATCCAGGTTGATGCTTTGTATGCTCAGGATATGCAAATCAATAATTTCTTAATAATATTTATAAGGCTATAATTGGGAATGTGATTAGTTTTAGAATTGTCAGCTAGCTCAGAGGATCTCACTTGGTGATAGTGAATACTTGGAGCAGTAAATGGGTTTTTTAATCATTCATTCAGAACATGTTGATTTTGATTATGGGGAAGGTGAAACCTGACCTTTATTGGCTTCTCTCCTGCAGACAAGTAGGCAGTTTTACAGCTTATTCTCTCTTGCAGACACATACACCCCTCAAACTTGCAGGACAGAGGACATAATTTGTGTAATTTAATTTTTAATTGTGACTGGGAAGAATTTTCTGGTTTCTCTAAACAGAAGCAGTCAAGTGATTATTTGGCTACTTCCTGACTTCTCATATGTTCTCATTATTTTTAAAGGTCCTTTTTTTAATTGATTATGTTTTGAAGAACAAATAGCAGAATTCTAACAAATGTCTCTGGCAGTCCTAATTCTAATTGCAGTATCATTTCATCATTTAGTAAGTCTTGGCAAAAATACCCCACACATTAGAGCACACAGAAGAATCTTGTAAACAACTAGTCTGGCAGGCACCAGCTCTAATTCGTTTTCACTTGATTTGCATTGTTTGATTTCATTAACAATCAGAAGATACCCATTTCTAAGCAGTCCACCATATAAATGTTCCTCTTTCTCTGAAGGAGACCTTACTATTTAATCATCTATGATCTGTTCATATATTTGTCACAAAAAGTAAAGCACACAACAATTTACTAACCACTTAAGGAGAAGGAAAAAAAATATTTACTGTCTTTCTTTAATCTTTTTTTTTAAACTAAGATACTTCAAAGCTTTAATTGTGCCTGTAGAATGAGGCAACAGACACAATCCCATGGAAAGCTTCAAGTATAAATCATTTCAAAGCCTCTTTTCCTACTGGAGATGGAGCATCATGAAGACAACTGCCCCACACACCTTTAGCTAATGAAACAGACTAACGTGTCTTCATTGCACCACCAAAGTGGCAAACAGATACATTTAGAAAGTCCTAAATTTTGCCTTAACTGCCTGACCTCGTTTTAGCATGCATCAGGGGTAAACAAACTCCAGCCTTCCTAAATATCTCTTCTTCAGGTCACTAAAGTCACTTCAAGGATGCACTGACTACTCATACTTCGAGGAAAGATGACTGGGTCTGAGTTTTTTTAAACATCAGGTTGACAGAGGATAGGCAATGAACATGGGTAGAGGCAGGAGGAGAATACCACAGCAACAGAACTCCCACCAAGTATTGCACCAGCTCAGTCAAATGCCTGTTCTCATCCTCACCCAGAAAAGAAGGAAAAATGCACTCAGTCCAGTACTAGTATTGGCAGACAGGTGCAAGGAGGACTTCTTAGAAATAAATGGAGGCACAGGCTTGCAGTGGGATAAAAGTGGTTTAGTCTCAGTTATTTCCCAGAGCTCACCTAGAAGCAAATAAAAGAGCCTACAGCAGAACAATGTGAACTGTGAAGGTTTCACAACTATTATTCCAATTTAAGGCCAAGGAGTGAAAAAAAAGCAGAAATAAAGATTTGCCTGGTTACAAGATATAAGGAATTTAGAATCCAGATCAGCTTTTAGGATTCCCACATGCCATCCCTCCTGCATGTTTTTCTCCATTGCAATGCCTGGTGGCCCTTCTCATTTATGCGGCTCAGTGAGACAATGGTTCACAGAGCACACACATGCACAATCTCTATAAAACACCTTGTTCTGGCCAACTGCTTTGGTTTGCTTCTATGAACCCTGTACCAGGTCACGAGAAACCATCTATTCAGTCTGCTAAATATACACTCAACAATCCCAGCTTCTGCACCATAAGCACCCTGTTCCAGCCTGACAGCTCTCTATGGGCTGCAAAGTAGCATACATTTGTACTTGCCTAGTACAGTTTGTCAGGTTTCTCTTTCAATTTATCTTATGGTCTCAAGCTAATTCTTTTCAAAGGGCTATTTTTGCGTTTGTTGTTCTTCCCCTCCCTCCCCTCAAGAGAATTCAAAGGGATTAATTGATTTGAAAAGTTGTTGATGCTGTTAAGGTTGCTATTATTTCTAGTGTGGCTCTGACAATAGCACAGATGATTGTTGCAGAAATAAATATGAACCAAGCAACATTGTTTTAAAGACATCAAAAGTACCAAAGTGTCTTAGAAGCCCCACACCCAGTCCTGCCTCTCAGAAGTGTTTACTGAATACTTACTACATGCTTCTAACCTTAAAAGTAAGCAGGAGGCATGCCAGAAACAAAAGCCACGTGTCAATAGTCAACAGTGTTACACAAAGTAAAGCTATTTCATGACAGGAGCCAGCAGAAACAGCAGTCTGCCTTCATAGGCTATAATCCTCTGGAAGGCAAGTAGCACACAAGATGCACGCAGCAAGTTACTGAGAAGGAGTATTTAAAGTATTTTGATTTTAAGCCACTTTTACTTCAGCCAAATACAAAGCAAGTCTGAAAGCAAATAAGAGGATAAGCCAGTAAATGGACTGAAGAATACCCCTGAAGTCTATAGGGACTCCTTAGATTTCAGTTTTGTATCTTTTACAGGTACAAAGGGTAGAAATATTTTATCTCATCTTTTTCAGAAGTAGAATTCAGGTAGATACAGAGCAGTCTCCACTTCCTTAGCCAAATCAAAGGCATCCCCAGAAAAGGCTTTTTGGCTTTTTGTACTCTCCCTTTCAACAAAGCTGAAACGTTAGAGCCTCCAGTTGGATCCCGTCTTTCCTGACAATTTATGCTGTGCTGAGGACAAGGCAGAAGAGCCCCTTGAGCAAATGAATTTTTGCACGCATACTTTAGAGCCTGTAAATTTTGCTATTAGTCAAATCCTTCTTATACCATAAGTGCAGACAGAACTTTAGAACTTCTATTACCATCAGGCAAGGCTACAGTATGATAGCAAACATCATAGGTACAGCTGTGAAGGACCTTTATAACACTGGGAAGCCAGAAAATTAATTTATTCTACCTGCAATAAGTAGCATAATACTTCTGTCTCCAGACAAGCAGTTCTGGAAGCAGGAGGTCAAATAAAGTTCCCAAACACTTGTAAACTGCACAACTAGTAGATCATGTGCCAAACAAATTTCTCCTATGGTTCATAAGGACTCTTGGCTACAAGGACTCTTCAGTAGGTGATGAGGGTTACACAGCAGCCTGTGTGTATGTTAGGGCACTAGTGATGTCTGTTTTCATGAAATATCTAATAACTTAATATTTTGAGACAATTGTGCTTCTAATTAACTATTTAATTCAAAATTTATTGGCAGGAGGTGAGGTATAAGAGGACAGATGCATAGAAAAGGCCATATCTACACAGAGGAAAATTCACAGGGATTGCTTCTCTAGGAAAAAGAGAATGGCAGTGTGGCTGCCACCCATGTCCTGCTAAGTGACTTTCTGAACTTCTCAGCTTTACATCTTTAAAAGGTGTGACACACACCTTGGCATCTTTCTGATGGCTGGAGTTTAACACATTGACTTCAACAGAGTCTTTCTGTCAGCCCCATCAGAATGGTGAGAGCATTATCAGTTGCAAAGGAGAGGAACTCTTCAGAGGGAGAGTCACTGTCTGCTATTCCAAGTGACATAATGAAAGCAATATCAGATAAAGGCAGACCCAAGCAGGTCTCTTCTCAAATTTCCTTTGAATGTCTCTTCTTTCTAGGTAACTGCACTCTATGCTGTCCTATGCTAAAAAAAAAAACCCATAACAACCAACCAACCAACCCCCAACTATGCAAACAGAACTACCTATTGTTTAATTGTCATTTAAGAACAGAGTCCTGTATCATGCCACATCTGCAGCCTCTTCAAGGCCCCTTTATACTTCCAGGGCAGTTAAACAGACATTAATGTACATATGAAGTGTGAACCCTTCATTAATAAGGGAGCATGGTCCATGGCAGTTCAAGTCTAAGACCCACGATTTGTTTTCAGGCACTTTTACCACTGGAGCCAGACTAAGGTCCCAATCTAGCCAGACACTGGGAACATACAAAAACTCCATTCTATCACTGTTCAGCAAAGCACTTACGCTAGCTATTTCTGTCTTTTCAGAGTGCCCAAACTGCAAATGTTTCCTACTCAGGTGCCAAAAATGCTAACTTTCCCACATTATCACCTAAGATGCAGTTCAGGTTCACTGGGAAATCAAAATACTTCCAATGAACAGCTAAAAAGCAATTTTTCTTCTCATTAGCTTCCTTTCCCCCCCTTCTCGTTATGTTTCTTTGTTTCTTTCTCCTTCATGCTATAGCAAACTTTGGCAGCACTGCAGAATACTGATGAGACACACACGCGGTGAAATCCCAACAGCTATTTTTGGCCAATACCTGGCATGAACTGCCTCCTCTTTGAGGACTAAGGGAGTTTGTTTATCAGGCTGTCTTAAAAAGTTTAATGCTTCATTATGACTCGCCAAAAGGCTTGCAAGTTTTACAAAACTAACATCACACTAAGGACAAACTCCAGCAACCCTTTAAGCATTCCTAGCAGTAAGGCACCAAGGTGGCTTTTCCTTTGAGAATACAAAAACCATAACAAAGGCATTTTTATTTCATCTCTAAAAACAAGATCAACACTGTATGTGCAAAGTCCTTGTTCATTTACTTTCTCACTTTGAAAAGCATTGGACAAGTGTAGGGTTATCGCAAAAGACGATTATACAGTCTTCACAACATAGTATTTCCAACATCTGTCAATCCTGACTTGTCACAGTCATCAGACTATGCTGGGGAAGGCCTGTCACTCATGGTCTCCTGTCCACTGTGAGATGATGTCCATCAGCACTCAAGCTGAAGGCCTGAAATATATTTCATAGAATCATGGAATCATTTAGATTGGAAAAGACCCTTAAGATCAAGTCCAACCGCAAATGTGTGCTGATCTCTAATTGCAAAGGACTAATTCCATGACATTTGAGGCCTCCTTATATCTGAATATTTACAAACCACTTGTCCAAACCCATTCTCTGCTACTTCTGAACATCAAGACTCAAAGCAAATTTTTTTTATTCCATCATATAACTAATAGATGATTCAGAAAATATTTGAGTTAAGTTTAGCAGTGATTGCATTTTTATGCTGCCTGACCTCCAATTCTTGTTTTAAAGAGGAAAAATTTGGAACCAATGGCAAATAAGGCTTGCTAAAAGTACCGTTTACCACAGTAAGATGAAGGTTGGAGTATGGGAAAACTGGCGGCTCCTATCTAACCTTTTCTGATCACTAACCTACCCATTCTAAACACAGAATCACAGAATGGTAGGGGTTGGAAGGGACCTCTGGAGAACATCTTGTCCAACCCCCCTGCTTGAGCAGGTACACCTAGAGCAGGTGCACAGGACTGTGTCCAGGCGTGTTTTGAATATTTCCAGAGGAGACTCCACAACCTCTCTGAGCAGCCTGTTCCAGTGCTCCATCACCCTCAAAGTGAAGAATTTTTTCCTCATATTCAGGTGGAACTTCCTGTGTTCCAGTTTGTGCCCATTGCCCCTTGTCCTCTTGTTGGGCACCACTGAAAAGAGTCCGGCTCCATTCTCTTAACACCCACCCTTCAGATATTTATAAGTATTGATAAGATCCCCCCTCAGTCTTCTCTTCTCCAGGCTGAACAAACCCAGGTCTCTCAGCCTTTCCTCATAAGGGAGATGCTCCAGTTCCCTGAACATCTTCATAGCTCTCCATTGGACTTGCTCAAGCAGTTCCCTGTCCTTCTTGAACAGGGGAGCCCAGAATTGGATGCAGTACTTCAGATGTGGCCTCACTAGGGCGGAGTAGAGGGGGAGGATAACCTCCCTCAACCTGCTGGCCACACTCTTTTTAATGCACCCCAGGATACCGTTGGCCGCCTTGGCCACAAGGGCACAGTGCTGGCTCATGGTCAACCTGCTGTCCACCAGCACTCCCAGGACCTTCTCAGCAGAGCTGCTTTCCAGCAGGTCATCCCCCAACACATACCAATGCATGGGCTTGTTCCTCCCCAGGTGCAGGACCTTACACTTGCTCTTGTTGAATTTAATGAGGTTCCCCTCGGCCCAGCTCTCCAGCTTGTCCAGGTCTTGTTGGATGGCAGCACAGCCTTCTGGCGTATCAGCTGCCCTTCCCAACTTGGTACTATCAGCCAACTTGCTGAGGGTACACTCTGTCCCTTTTTCCAGGTCATTGATGAATATGTTGAACAGGACTGGACCCAGCACAGACCCCTGGGGAACACCGCTAGTTACAGGCCTCCAACCAGACTCTGCCCCGTTGATCAGTTATTGATACTACTTCAGAAAGAAAAAGAACTGAGGAACAATTTGAAGGTGATTTCCAGAGACAGAGAAAAAAGTAAGACCCCATTCACCCATCTAAAAAGAGGCGCCTAACCCTTTCCTTCTGGCCTTGAAAGCTTATTGATATCCCATTTGCTGCTTTGACATCTGAACTGAGTCCAAGGCTACTCCTGCCACTGGAAGGGGTCTCACTGCTGTGAGCTTGGATCAGGTTGGTTTCTCTGTTTTGCATTGTTAAACTGGTGAAACACAGTGGTTTAACAGAGGGAACTGTCAGCAGGGGAATGTGCTTCATCTTCCAGTCACCTCATTTTATGAAGTTTAGTCAGCAGCTGTATCAGAGCAATTTTAATTAAATAAGTCACTAAAGCATCTTCTTTTTACCTTGAAAAAGATGCAGTCAGGATTTTACTTGTGCTGAAAGGTTTGAATTTCATTAGAGCTTTAAAATGGTTTTTTTTTCCCCATCCAAATACAACTAGCACCCTTTGTTCAACACATCAATACAGCTATTTGCATAAAGTATTGATTAGAAGTCATTATAATCACAAAATGTTAATTACACCAATTAATTCCCAATCTGTTTGTACCTTAAGCTTGTTTGCTTTCAGCACAGAAGGTTAAAGCAAGAGTGAATCAGTCTTGGCTTTCTCTCTGGGGACAACTTTTTATACATTGAGGACTCTCATCCTGTAAATAGCAATTTTTCTATATGACCAGGCTTTTTCCCAACTTTGTCTCGTAACTGCCCATACTATTTTCAAATATTACACAGGGATACCAAACCCTGTGCAGGTTCCTTACAGTCATCATAATTAATCTGTGGTTTTGTAAATAATGGAGAACAAGAAAATGTTCTAATGTGCCCCAACTACCAGATGGAGGAAGTGATTCTGTGAGACTGGTACAAACTCAGAGTGCTGAGCAGCTCTGAAGAACCAGATCCTGCAGTATTACTGATCTGATTCCATTCCCCACTTTTCCTTCTACAGAAGATTTCACGTAATCAGTTTGTGGAGATACCTTGATTCCTGCAACATTATAACTTCTGATTCCAGGGATGGCTGTATCTTGTTCACTCTAAACACTTCAACCCAATTCCATCATGTAATTTTTTAAGGGTGTTAGCAGCCCTATTCCCCTTATTTCCCAAGAAAAACAAAATGACTGTCATGTCCCTATTTTCACCTGTGCCTCCTCATCTTTCTCTGACTGTCCAAGCAATTTGGTATCCCTCTTAACCACTTAAAAACTCAAAAAACAAAGAAAAAAAAGCAACCCACAAAAAAACCCTTTTCTCTACTCACTGGCACATACACATCATTAAAGCTGCCTTTGGCTTGAGAACTTTTAAGGGAAAGACAATATAAGCTGTCTGTATATAACCTAGTCATTGCTTGCAGTTGACTATACTGATGAGGGCAAGTGGGAAGAGGGAATTTTGTATTTTCTTTGCACTGTTAGGTACAAAGAAGGTAGCATTAATTTAATAATGTCAGACTCACATAGTACACGGAAAGAAGGAAATGATATATAAAATACCTATTCAATCCCCAGGGAAAAAAAAAGTTACTCTGCACTATACAGACCTATCCAGGATCAGCATGCAAAGAATGTGCATTCACTGGAGGCATATTTTAAGTTACAATAGTACTTTTTATGACATGACAGTTGGTGCCACGTGGGCACAGACAATGAGTCCACTTTCCCATCCCTTTTCTTAAGCTGCCAGTAAGGAATGATTATCTTGTACAAAATATTTCTTGGATCAAAATACTTGGTGTGGAATATTTCAGGAAGCATTATAAAGCTCTGTTTGTGTTATTGCCTCAAATTAAAACAATAGGCTGATTCCTGAATCATTCAGTCCTGATTGCTGCAGTGCTTGGTTTGGAATGGTGATATATCCAGGTGCTTAAAGACTTTGCCACTACCTGAACAGGAAAATCACTTCAATGTAATATGGCAGCCACCTATAAGCCCCATTATCAAATGCACCCAGAGATCAGCTCATGGAGGATAACTTTCATGTATCAGGATTGCAGAATTCAGAACACAAAACTTCATAGTTTCACTGAGCACACTATTTCTCCACCAAAAACTAAGACAGTATTTGTCAGCTCCATGCAGCATATCAACTGTTTTAGCAAGACTCATTACTGATCCCTCAAGCCTTTTTCACATTTACCTCAGACATTAGATGTCTGAATAGGTAAGTCCCCTCTATTGGCCAGTATAAGAAGCTGCAAAGTTCAGAGAAAATCACTGAAATGAAAGGCAGCCACTAAGGATATCATGAGATAGACAGATAACTTACCTAAACTCAGACTGAGCTCCTCTGATTTCCCGCATGCCAATGTGAGAGATGCTTTTGGAGCTTAATATAGACTTCTGAAATTACCAGGGCATTGCAATATTAACTATACTGAGGAACAGTTTGGACTTTGTGCTTGCATAACTCAAAGAAGTCATAGATCAAATATCTGACAAAGTTATGTAATAACAAGATACATGTAAAATTTCATGCAACAAAGAAAGATTTAGAATTAAATAGCTAAGACATCAGTAAAACACCCTCTAGTTAATATGGTTGATACAACAGGAAAAAACAGTTTCTATAGGTTTCAAGTTCAGAGTTTTTGGTTTTGTTTTGTTTAAAAACAGATTAACAACGTCTTTTGTATAAAATCACAGGGTTCTGTGCTAAACTTTGGAAAGCTGGCCCTCCTAAGCTAACCAGCATTTCCAAGTAAAATTAGCTACTGTAAGCTATTCATGGTAAAGGACAGTAAAAAATAGGGCATGCAAACTGCTTAATACCAGAACTCAGAACTTCCTGACAGTTTTAGCTTTTGTAGTAGACCGCTGTATTTTAACAGATAGAAAGGTAAAGGTGTAAATTTTTTTTTTTAAGGTAAAATCTCTTTGGTGGCCACTGTATTATAATTACAGACATAAGGCAATAATCTTTAATATTAAAAGGCATTTTAAAAAAAACCCCACACCCACCTTTCTCTCCATCCCTTTGGAAGGGATTTTGTAGCTCACAGAAACCATCTGGCTAAAAGTAACTGAGTGCATAGTCCTTTGCACTTATATCCATGCTTTTCCAGCACCATTTCTTTAAAGATAAAAGTCTGGGGATCTGGCTGTAGACCCAGTCAAAAGGAGAAAAGCAAGTGAATAGAGCTGACAACCACACAGTCTAATCCTGAGGCTGCATTAACTACTCTATACCTCCTGCTATATTTCTTTGAAAAGCAATGGCAACAGCTGATGAGAACCTCAGAGCCACAACTCCAACGGCCTTGGAGAAGAACAGTGAGAACTCAGGCTTCAAAGACACATCTCTGGCCTTCTACACATCCCCAGGGCCTGGAAGATTTGAGCAGGAATCAAACCTATTCACTGAAGGGTTTCGTCTTGTTACACTCCCTTGTTTCTCTGGGAAGAGATTTTCTGCATGGGGAGCACCCAAACCACCAGATTATTAATACCTTCTCAGCACTGGAAATCATGACCATCCATCAGAGGATTATTAAAGACTGGTTTAGTCTGTAGTCAGACTACAGACGTAATATCATTTATGAGTTAGGGCAGACATGGATATTTCATGCAGGTCAGACAAAAAGAGCATACGATTTTCTGTCATGACCATTTATGAGGTCCTGACCTTAACGTAACCTCTCTTTAGAGTGCCTATGACTTGTTTTCTTTGGTAATTCCTGTGAATTAGCTATTCTACTTAGCTGTCTAAACTAATTTTTATCACATGTAAAAGCCTTTTCATGAAGTAACAGAACAGCATTGCTTCTTACCTTTAAAAAAAATCTCTGCTTTTTTGCTGTGCATTGATACAATTTCATACTGAGGACAATTTTACATAAACTATTTTCCACTCCACTGAACATTATGTCATTTTACATGAATATATTTCTTGGTTGATGCTAAGGCAAAATATTGCTGTAAATGCTGTATTTTCATAAATGCTATTCTTTGGCTTTTTAATAGATTCATTCCATGCATACTATCAATACCAAGTGTTACTGATGGACCTGTATTAAGCTGCCAGCATAATTTCCTCTATTGTCCCCAGCGCCTTCACCTATGAGTCAAAGGGAAAAAGATCACTAGCTCTTCTGTATTTCAAGGTAACCAAGTGACCAAGATGGAGGGAGAAGGTCCAATGATCCGAGAAACTCCAGCCGGTAACACAGAAACAGAGAAGGGAATTTGAGACTTAAAAGTAATAAGTGGGAAACAGGGTGTGTGCCTGGTTTTTTATTTTTGTTTGTTTGTTTTTTAAAAAAGGCATTAAATAATAACAACACAGAATGGCCAAATTCAGATCCAGCTGTAGATATGGGTAAGTTAAATAGTGATAAATTAAGGCCAGGTCCAGCAAAAGTATAGCAGCTGTAAGTTTCTGATAGCATACAGCATACAAGAAATCCCTATGCTCATAATGCTAATAATGCAGGAGATGAAGGACAGGATGGCTTTACCAAATTTAGACTCCTTTTATGTATCATTTGGCTCACATTGGGACACACATTTTGTTCTCTTCTACATTAGTTTAAATCTAAATTTTGAGTAATTGACTCCAGGGTTGTACTCTTCTAAAGGAGACTAAAGATCAGTACTGCCTAGACTTGTTTCTGGAAAAGGCCCAAGAATACTAGCAATAGCCACATATTTTATTCTAGCTTTTCAGCATGTTGGGAGCAATTAAATGAAGTGCATTAAATCCAAATGCAGTGGCTTTGATTCTTCATTTACATATCTAAACCCAATTTTTCCTTGGCTTTTTAGAATTTGTGATTACTAGTATATTCTTGTTTGACTTTGTCCATTGCATAACTGACTAATTATATACATTATGAGTATACTCTTTATGCCTTAGCAGTCCCCTCAGGCTTTTCAGAGTTTCTGAAACATCATACAAAGTTCTCCCTATTTTTGTAAAGGCATTCACTATCACAGAGGCTGAACTTCCGAGATGCAAGCTTTGTCAGTTTCTGGGAATAACAAACCCATAAAACTGTATTTTCAAGCTATACTATATTTGTTCTGAGCCACTGCCAAATATGAAATAGCAAATAACACATATTCCTGTTAATCACCTAGCTTGTATAATTATATAATAACACAAACTGAGGATAAATTCAGAGACAGTTCTGTCCAACTTCCTATTTACCCACAAAAATTGTCACATTTTAAAAGCAGTACCAAAGCGGTTCTGCTAATACAACTTCATAGCAGGAACAAGGACCTTGGGAAAAGATACCGGCAAATTCCTGTTCCATATTCCTAGAAATATATACCTGCTAATTTAATTCAGGACAAGAAGGGAGTAAGGTATGTCTGCTTACGGGAGAGTTCTGCAACAAGACTTCATATCCACAGAGACTACAAAGGCAATAGACGCTTACATTCTTATTTGAGCTACTATTAAAGCCAAATCTCGCAAAAGGCACGGGCTAAATATCAAGGACTTCAGATCTCCTGCTGCTTTTAGTCTGTGTTGCTCAATGGTTTATCCAGGCCAACTGAAAACATGGCCCTCTCTGGGGTCGGAAGCCTATCATATATAGACAGGGAGGAAAAGAGATAAAGTTGCCAAAAAGCGGTCCATATGCATTCAATCAGACCTATCCCTGAACTTGCAGTCTTCTATAGTTTATTTTTGCACTTCATCCCTGCAGAAAACACATGACCTTTCGGAAAGTCTTTAGCCTCCATCTTTAAAGACCTTCAAGACATGGGGTACAGGAGACAAGTTACAGTAACAACAGCAGTCAGTCAGGGTGTGAGACATTTCATAATACTAAATATTTCAATAAATAACTTAGTAAAGCCTCCCACACGTGTGAATTTTGGGACACAGTTGTTTATCATCCTTATTTTGCTTTTCAAAGCTGAGGCTCCACCTCACAAACAACAGGGAAGGGAAACATATTCACAAGAAGCATCCACTTCAGCTTTGGAAGACCAACCAGGAAATCCTTAGGCATGGATGCAGCTTGCAGGACTGCCTACAGAGGCTTAAGTCAATTTGCATAATATTACCTATAACATTGTCTTATTTTATTTCTTAAGCAACATTTGATTCCTTCATTTATGAAACAGATGGTAGCTCAGAGGTGTTTGCTGATGGGATGTTCAGTTTGAAAGTTCCCTCATGGTGTTGTGAGGCACCAGTATGGCTGCTGAATTGGCCTGAAATGGAGAAGGGGAGTCATTAGCAGTAACTATGCATACTAATTAGGTAGTTACTGGCACAAAGCAATGTATCATCACCTTGACTTAGTGCGCTGAAAATTTCAGCTTTTACAGTTTAAAGTCTTCATCATCTTACTTCATGTTATCTAGTACTGAAATCTTTACCCCTAATTAATACTGGAGCTGCAGAGAATGTGAACAACCTGATGCCCAGTGAGCATATTTTTCTGTCACTATTAAAGCTATTAATCTGGGAACAGTGTGTAGATGTGCAGGCTGTGGGGGACAAATTAGGACTATGTCTTCAGAGTCATTGTCAATAGTCAGATGAGTATGGATCCTAAACAATGCTGCTGCCAAAAAGCTAATCTGATCCTAAAATCTTTGAAAAGAATGAAAAGCAAGATGGAATCAAGAAATTGTCTCCCTTAGTTTGTAATTAGTGTAGTTAGTATTGGAATACAGACTTTAGTTTTAATATCCACAGTCCAGAAATGCTATTAATAGATTAGAGATGAGAAAAGCCTCAAGAACAATGAACATTTGTAAGATACTCCATCATCACTGATGTACAGCTGAATCTGCACCTGAACAAGAGAAGCTTAAGATACAGACTGTGATCACAGTTTACAAGTACATAAATAAGGAACAAATTTTGGTAACAAATGTCTTCAAAGACAAAAAGTCCTACTGTCAGGAAGCCAAAATTAAACATAGGTAGACAAATACTAGAAATTAATCCTATTTGAGAGCTACCTTTTATTTTCATAATATTGCCAATAACCAGATATTGTACCTGACCAGCCTCTTTGGGGGTTTCTTCCTCGCTAGCCATTTTTAAACATATTTTCTAATAGTTTTCCTGTACAGTAGGGTTCTAGATGAGTTCCAACCTGTACCTTGCAAACAAACATCTTTGAATCTTTCTATTGTCCTAGTCATGTAATGCCTGATGGCATCCATTTACCTTAGTTTTACTGCAGCCATATTTTTCAAGGATGTTGTCAAGGATTTTTTTTTTTTTCCCCTAGAAACCATCTTAAATCCTTCTCTAGACAGGACTGCTGCAAAACTTCTCTTACTAATGCATATTCCCAGCTTTGCTCCTAAATGTGGCACATACAATGCTCCTAAACATTTCCCCCCCTAGTTGTTTTTAACATGTTTACACAAGTTCACACATTTACTTTAAATTCTGTTTTGCATTGAGTATTCTCTTCACTGAGATGATGAAGCTCAGAGTTTTCCTCTTTCTCCCTCACATCACTATTTTATAGTTCTTCAACACTGGTACCTTCAGCAAAACTGAGATGCTTTGTCCAAATAATTGTTAGCACACGCTTTAACTTGCTACTATACTATTATGTAGTATACATATTGAAGTAGGGAAGGGGAAGAAACCAGGCTTACTACAGATAAGCCTGGGGGTGGCACACCAAAGTTTTATGGACAGTGTGCTAGCAAGGTCCTTTAGTCTGCCATCTCAGTGGAGGTAGGGGATGGAGATCCATGCAGCAGCAAAGACACAAGGGTTGTGGATGTGTTACAAACAGTGGAAGCACCTGAGAATGGTCACGTAGGAATTAGGGCTTCCCTGCCCCAAAAGTTGGTGGGATCAATAACCCAACTGAAATACATATACACAAATGCATGCAGCATAGGCAACAAACAGGAGAAGCTGGAAGCCATTGTACAGCAGGAAAACTATGAAATAGTTGCCATCACGGAAACATGTTGGTTGACTCACACAACTGGAGTGCTGCAATGGATGGCTATAAACTCTTCAGAACGGACAGGCAAGGAAGGAGAGGCAAAGGGATAGCTCTGTGTGTTAGTGTTTTGATTGTCTAGAGCTTAATGATGGTGACGATAAGGTTGAATGTTTATGGGTAAGAATCAGGGGAAGGCCAACAAGACAGATATCACAGTGGGAGTCTGTTACAGACCACCCAACCAGGATAAAGAGGCAGATAAAATATTCTATAAGCAGCTGGGAAAAGTCTCTCAATTGCTAGCCCTTCTTCTCATGGGGGACTTCAACTTACCAGACATCTGCTAGAAATACAATACAGCAGAGAGGAAACAGTCTAGGAGGTTCCTGGAGTGTGTGGAAGATAATATACTGACACAGCTGGTGAGTGAGCCAACTAGGGAAGGCACCCTGCTGGACCTGTTGTTTGTGAACAGAGCAGGACTTGTGGGTGATGTGACAGGTGGAGGCCATCTTGGGCATAGTGATCACAAAATGACAGAGTTTTCAATTCTCGTAGAAATAAGGAGGGGGGTCAGCAGAACTGCCACCATGGACGTCCAGAGGGCAGACTTTGGCCTGTTTAGGGGCCGGTTTGACAGAGTCCCTTGGGAAGCAGTCCTGAAGGGCAAAGAAGTCCAGGAAGGCTGGACATTCTTCAAGGAGGAAGTCTTAAAGGTGCAGGAGCAGGCTGTCCCCATGTGCTGAAAGATGAGCGGGTAAGGGAGAAGACTGGGTTTGCTGAATAAAGAGCTTTGGCTGGAACTCAGCAGGGGCAGAGGGTAAAAGAGAGCATACGAGCTTTGGAAGAAGGGGCAGGCAACTCAGGAGGACAAGGATGTTGTGAGGTTATGCAGAGACAAAATTAGAAGGGCCAAAGCCCAACTAGAACTTAATCTGGCTACTGCCATAAAAGACAATTAAAAAGTGTTTCTATAAATACATTAGCAACAAAAGGAGAGCTAAGGAGAATCTCCATCCTTTATGGGAGGTGCCAGGTCCTGCACTTGGGTCACAACAACCCCATGCAACACTTCAGGCTTGGGGAAGAGTGGCTGGAAAGCTGCCTAGCGGAAAGGGACCTGTGAATGTTGGTCAACAGCCAGCTGAACATGAGCCAGCAGCGTGCCCAGGTGGCCAAGAAGGCCAACAGCATCCTGGCTTGTATCAGGAATAGCGTGGCCAGCAGGAGTAGGGAAGTGGTCATGCCCCTGTACTTGGCCCTGGTGAGGCTGCACCTCAAATACTGTGTTCAGTTTTGGGCCCCTCACTACAAGAAGGACTCTGAGTTGCTGGAGCATGTCCAGAGAGGGGCAACAAAGCTGGTGAAGGGTCTGGAGAGCGGGTCTTACGAGAAGAGGTTGAGAGAACTGGGGTTGTTTAGTCTGGAGGAGGGTGAGGGGAGATCTTATTGCTCTCTACCAATACCTGAGAGGAGGTTGTAGTGAGGTGGGTGTTGGTCTCTTTTCCCAAGTAACAAGTGATAGGACAGGAGGAAGTGGCCTCAAGTTGCACCAGGGGAGGTTTAGATTGGATATTAGGAAAAATGCCTTCACCGAAAGGATTGTCAGGCATTGGAACAGGCTGCCCAGAGAGGTGGTGGAGTCACGATCCCTGGAGGTATTTAAAAGACGTGGTGCTTAAGGCCATGGTTTAGTGGTAGACTTGGCTGTGCTAGGTTAAGGGTCAGACTCGATGATCTTAAAGGTCTTTTCCAACCTAAACAATTCTATGTTTCTATATATCACAAATGGAAAATTGTTTCAGAATAAGAGAGCGCCAGGTTTTCAAACACTGGCTTTCACTCTTTGCGCATGCAATTATTTGCTTGCACAGTCTATCACGTACAGATGGCTAAATATATGATTGTACCTCACCATAATTTAGAGGCACATTAAAGGCTAGACTGAGATTGTGGTCCTAAAGGTCTAACCCGAGCCTCAAAAACCCCAGGATATTTAGAATTAGTACACTTAGTTTGGCATATTATGGCTAAGTAGTATGAGACAAACAACATGCAGTATTCTCAAAGTTCATCATAATCAAGTCACAAAAGGATGCATTACTGATGTAATATCAGTCTTCATTGCAGAGCATTCTTTGTCAAGATGTCCTCATTTTCCCCTATTTGATGCTTTTGACTGTTAAAAAGCCTTATAAGCTGAGAGTCCTCAGTTAATCACAGGAAAAAAATCAAGATATAAGTTTGCGCTCTCTCATCCTCTCTCCCCACCCCCACCCCCCTCATCTTTGGCGATGCAAAGAAACATCACTATTGTTGGTTTGTTTGTGTTTTCCTCCAGTCTGCTTCCTGGTAATTGATTCCTCTTAATTTTTGCACTGGGAGAGAGAGGTGGGGGAAGACTTATAAAGGAGATCTTTACAATCCAGTCATTGTTATTAGGTTCTCTTACCCTCTCCCCTTTTAATTATTAAAAAAAGAACACGGTCAAACTATAACAACTTGTAATTGAGTAAGCACAAAATACCTCCAGCCTTCCTTAGCCAGAGACAGACAGACTGTCTTTTGATGCAGCTGTGTGTGGGGCAAAAAGATACTCCCAGGGTCCAGCTTTGGCACTTGGCATTTCTACACTGGAAAAATACAACTTAAATATTATGGGCACATACAAACAACTATCCTTGCCACAACTGCCCTAAGCAATATTACCTACAGTATTTATCTGCTTTTTAAGGAAGTCTGCAATGTAAGTAATCATAAAACAAGCCTGAAGTATGACCTCCATCAACCTACAATACATGCAAATGCTTAATCTAATTTTTCCATCAATTTCCAAATGAATGAGGCTTATTGTATTGAAAAGTAAAAACAGCTTGGCCTTTGACTTCATTTGAGATTACTCCTCCACATTAATGGCCTCAGCAGTGTTTCTTGCAGGCTTTGGAAGAATTAGATGAAAAGCATTCAGATGATACCCATTTGATCTTTACACGTTTCCATCCACACTTAAGGCCAACAAGGCAGAGAAACATTTAAAGTAAGTACACATTCAAACATCAGCACAACAGGTCTCAAGGAGAACTGAAGGCATTGGTGGTAAACACTTATGAGCTGTATTGTCAAACAAAAAGAATATACACAAAGATCAGAACATCACTTCCAGCATGCACAGCCTATATAATATGTTGGTAGGCTTGTCTCTTCTGCTAACAAGTTTTTCACATTTAATGTTCCTGAAGAGAACCATATAGTTAAACATGGAGATTGAGAGACGCTGTTCACTACAATCTGAATTTCATTCTGTTTTGCATCCATTGTCAATGAACATAAATTGTACAGCTATTAAAGATAGAACTCAATCAAAGTTTCACACTCCTTAAGCAAAGCAAAAGGGAGTTTAACTACACACATATTGACATTGCAATCAGCCAGGATATATGAGTGGAGTGTACAGTCATATATGTGCTAGTCTTAATCAAGCTAATTTAATCAACAGAAGGGAAGACACAGTAGAATGGGCTTAATGCAAGCTTAGGGTAAGCAGAAAGCCAGCAGGGTACCCAGTAAGCCTGTAGAGCCTATGCTGCTGCCATCCATGCTTCTCGTGCGTACTGGTTGTCAGAGACATGGTTGCAATTCCTCAGTCCTTAGGGAGGATCTGTGCCCTCCATAGACTACACAGACAGTTGGGAGAGGTGGGGCAGCAGGAAGGAAGAGGGCTAATTGATATCAGCTGGCAAGATGTATTTGCTGATCAGGTTGGGAAGAGAGTGCCCAACACTCACTGCTAACATATGCCTTACATCAGAGCAAACAGGAGGTGATGCAAGAGTCAGGTGTTTGGCTCAGTATTAGGGCTTCTTACATTGGGAATTTCCACCTAGCTAGGTGACAGATTTAATGCCTTTGTGTTCATCAGATTGTGCAAAGCATGTCATTACATTCAATTTTTATTCCATGCAGACAAAATGCACCACATTCACTTGAGAGAGATAGGAGAAAAAAGCCCTCATGTTAAGAGACTGATAAATGGAACGGATGCATCTTTGACAGTGCCAACATCTGGAGGCATTACTATTTTAATATTTACTTTGTCTCAAGTGTTTTATTTAAAAAAATGTAATTCTTTCTCACCTCTATAAAAAAGCAACATGATGTAGCAAATAATTTTTACAGATTCACTGCTAAGCATGTATTTCAGAATAGTAAATGACATTCAGAAATGAACCTGGCCCCAGTGGTGGTCAACAGCAGATGGAGGGTAACAGATTCTACCTACAATGTCACAACATAGAATGGGAAAGTGAATACATGTGAAAAACTAGAAGGTAGCAGTGATATCATCCAGAGCCTTCCATCATTGCCATGTTGTACTGTGAAATGTCTTAGCTGAATCTCAAACAGCACCAGGACAACAAAAAAAAAAACACAAAAAAAACCACACCCCACACACCAAACCACACAAAAAACACACCACAAACAAACACCCCAAAATTCCGTTCAATTCAATTTTAGGCCCTTCAAATAGAAAAGCTTAAAAAATGCTTAGTAAGCCTTCCTTAACTTGCTGACTACGAGCTGGCTGCTTTGCTGTAGTCATGGTCAAGCAGTTTGTCTCACAGTCCAGTTCGCACTGCTTCCAGCAACAGGTTTTCAGATCTAGAAAGCAAAACTGCTGCTTACCAGAACTTCCCAGTCTCTCACCCTCACTGTTTCCTTTTTCCTCTGTAAAGGACGAGCACGCTTCAGAAAAAAAGATACCCTCTAACTGAGAGCTTGGAAAGCATCCTACAGAAAACAGTTCTGTGTTTAGAAAACAAAGAAAACAGAAACAGATGCCAATTCCACCAGCACAAGGTATTAATGACCTCCAGAGCAACTCAACATCAGAACAGAGAGAAGCTTTTGTTTGAAGACCTGGGACATCACATACTGTCAAGGACCTCAGATCTGTGCAATTCGTTGCAGCAGAATACTAATAAGAGTTTATCACTCTTTGGAAATGACTATACAGGAATCAAAGCCAGGCTGCCTGTGGCCATTTTAAACACTTGAGCTAGCAACTATCCAGTATCAGTTCAGATACTTAGGTTAAAGACTGATGGCATATTTGTAACATACCAATGAGTCAAGCACTTTGTAGGTAGTAAAGATTAAGTTGCTCTTTCCAAAACATGGGGCTTTTTTAACCTAGAGATAAGGTGAAGGAAATGTGGTAACATTCTCTTTGCACTAGCAACAGGTATTACTACACATGGCAAGGAGACAAATCAAGATTATAACATACCTTTTGGTCCGAAAATCTTCCCAAGTACATCATACCCCAGTGTTTTAGAATCCAACACTGGAGACAAGTGATAGCAGCAGCTACAAATGCATTGAAAGGGAATGGAGATGCAATATCTTTTATTAACAGGATGGGTTAATAACTGATGTCAGGATGACCAGCAAGAAACCTGACAGGCCTTGCAACATGAAGGTGATTGATCTCTAATTTTCACTATTCTGCTCCATCGGCAATGACACAACACTAAATACATGATAGTAAGGCACCTTTCCACAAGGGAAGTAGAGATGAGTTTTAACTCCTTTACCAAAAATATTCTTCCATCTTTCCTTAATGTAGCCTCTTATTGCATTAAGATATCACCCACCCTTAATAATACTAACTGTATATTGTCTGAAGAAACTTGTTTTCAAGTTACACCTAAATTTTTGTGTATGTAGAGACATAACTGCTCCACCACCCAGGCTCCTTTCTCTCCCCTGGAAATAAAAAGCCCTAAAACATATTTCTGTCCCCAGGAGATGGAGAATATCCTGCGACATCCTCTCACTCTTCATTCAAAACATCTCCCAGACAACTTCCAAGTACAATCTCTTTTCTGCACTGGCAGCAATTGGTCTTCTCATGTGAGACAGTTTTTGGAATAAAATTGTTCCATAAAAAAAAATTCAGCAGAGAAGGCTGCAAAGGTGTTCTCCACGATTTTGCTAAAAACAGCAACAGTTTTCTTTTTCACTGAAAACTGCAAAATTCTTCACTTAGAAATGTAAAGCAGGAAGTACAGAGCCCTGAGTCAAAGTCAAGTATGTTTTAAATATTGTTCTTCCTAAGATTTAATAAGACTGAATGTATAAAATCATTTTACAAAACGCAATTCATTTCTTAATTAGGCAAACTGAACACTCCTAGTTTGGAAGCACCCACGAGTGTAGAGAGTTAATCTCAGCCCCGTTTGCTTTTATTTAGTGTCTTTTATCTGTACCTTTGCTTTGGCTAGGTAAACTCCAAAGATTTTATACTGTTTTTTTTCTCGTTTTTCCAGTCCCACTAAAGTGAAAGATGACAGGTAATAATATAATGTGTGGTAAAAGGAGAAATGCTGACAGACATTGTGTTACTTTGCTTCAATTAGGCTCTAATTACTTTTTCTCTTCAATTAGAAAATCACATGAACCAATTATGCCAGATAATGTGTGCTTATCCTATTCAAACTGCACAATGGGTAAGGTCTATTCACATTGATTATCTTCAATTTATGCTTTTAGCCTTTTTTTCCTTTCTGTCTGCATGGCCCATTACAGTTTTAAAGTGGAAGCTCTTAAGCAGTTCACAGTATTATTGTATCATTCATAACAGTTGTTATGTTTTGATGGAAGAATAATTTCGATGCCTTGAATGCAGAGAGGAAAAAAATCTCTTGGGACTGAATATATTCCAATTTTGCTATTTTGGTTAACAATATTCCCATGTTTTTTTAAATAAATATGATACAATGTGGTCTACTGTTAATGGACAGAACTGAGTGAAACAGTTGGTTCTATGGGAACAAAGATTTCAAAACCAAACATGTGGTATTGAACACAAGAACTGCTCACTCATTGTCAGCACAGAGGTATCAGTCCTAAAAGCCCTATCAGGCCTCATTCATGAGTGATCTGCCTAGTGGAAGGCAGTCAGCAAAAGCAAATTGACAAGTGTAAAACCTAAAGGTGGAGAAACCATAAGAATGTCTTCCTGCAAAATAAATGGGGGAAAAACACAATGTAAATCCTCACCAGCCATAGAACAGTTCAATAGATCTGGATGAGCAGAAAATGCTGAGAAACAATGCTGAAATACTAGCGGCGACTTAAAGAACTTTACCTCTTCTTTTATAAGGATTTCAGGGATTCTGCTGATACATGGCTTTATCTGTCCTTGTGCTCAGCTGAGGAATTAACTCCTTTAAATTCTCCAAGGATTAAATACAAAATGCACTCTTTGCTGTCCATCAATCTCTGGAGATGGCCAAACACCAGGTAAGGTGTTATCTGGAATCAGCCAAAACCATCTCAGTCAATAGGATCTTTCTTGCTTAAAACACACAAACTGCACTCACACTGGCTTGCCTGAGTAGAACTTTTATGCAAAGTGCAGAAGTCTATTTCCTGGGGAATGGAGTAGATACAAAAAGACAACAAAAAACAAACAAAACCAAGAGGTTCTCAAAACTGATATTCTCCTTTCTTTCACCAGGAGAGGAGGGGAGGAAAAAAAAAAAAAAGGACCCACCCAAACAAAAAAAAAACCACCAAACATGACCCTTGAGTACTCAATCATCCCAGAAAAGATTTCCAGACACCACTAAAAGCATGGTGATCCCTCCACAACACAAGACAAACCAATCTTTCCCATGAAGGAAGAAAATAATCTCAAAGCCTACTATTTTAAATTTGAAATGGATTATTTTCCCCTAGGTACCTCACCTACTATATCATGTGCCATTTCATTGCCCAGTCACTCAGTCTCTTAAGGTCTTACTGCAATTCCTTACAGTCAGCTCTCGTCCATACCACCCTGAACAGCTTTGTGTCATCAGCATATGTTCCTTTTCCTCATGTTTGGAGGACACATTGGCTTAAGGTCTTTTTGGGTTTACCTCATTCTATTTTGAAATTCACCATAATGTATAATGTTTTCTATATTCTTCATTTGAACTCAGTTTCAATTTTTAAAGGGCAATTTTTCACTACTAGCAACATTTCTTGCCCTAATGTTTAGCTGCCCTGAGCACTTTTTAATCCTTTCTCAAGCCTTTCCACACAGACAGTATGCGTTGGCCCTGTGCTTCCAATAATGCATTGTTATTGAATGGCATCCAGGCTACACGCAAGGATTTAATTCTTTTTGATGTCCCTTTTAGCTTCTTTTAGAATAGAATATTTCCGTTGAAAGGGACCTACAATGATCATCTAGCCCAACTCCCTGACCAATTCAGGCTGACCAAAAGTTAAAGCATGTTAAGGCTGTTGTCCAAATGCCTCTGAAACACTGACAGGCTTGGGGCATCGGTCACCTCTCTAGGAAGCCTGTTCCAGTGTTTGACCACCCTCTTGGTAAAGAAATGCTTCCTAATGTCCAGGCTGAACCTTCCCTGGCACAGCTTTGAATCGTTTCCATGTATCCTACCACTGGATACTAGGAGAAGAGCTCAGCACCTCCCTCTCCACGTCCCCTCCTCAGGAAGCTGTAGAGAGCAATGGGGTCGCCCCTCAGACTCCTTTTCTCCAAACTAGACAAACCCAAAATCCTCAGCCGCTCCTCACAGGACACACCTTCCAGCCCTTTCATCAGCTTCATTGCCTTCCTCTGGACACATTCAAGTCCCTTAACATCCTTCTTAAATTGTGGGGTCCAGAGCTGCACGCAGTTCTATTCTATTAATAGAAGAGGCATCATTCAATGAGCACTGGAGAGGAATCGGTCAGGTAAGGTTTCTAAGGTAAGTGGGACAAATCCAGAAGCATTTTTTGATATTCACAGTGAGAACCCAGGGGAGTACCTTAGCCTAGGCACTTAACTTCTTGATGGGTATATTACACAAGATTAATTCCATTCTAAAAGTTTTCTCATAAGTTAAAAATAAACTGGGAATTAGAGACCCAAAGACTTTGTTAAATAAACCAACTTGGGATGACACAGCCACTGAGAATTTTTTTTCCCCTGACTAAATTTCAGTCAAGTACATAAGCAGTTAAGGCTCTGGTCTGTGATTGCAACAAAGATGAACATACATAAGGTACAAAATTGCACTTTTTTTTTTTTTAACATGTGTCATACCTACATTCCCTAAAAAGAAGGCTGCCCAAGAACAGTAAAATACTGCATAGTGAAGTAGAAACAGGGCACAAACTAAAGAGTTAAACAAAGGCAAGTTATTTTCTATAATGTTATGAACATGAAATGTGTATTTGTCAAAATGTAATTACAAAGAACTTTTTATATTACATGCTATAATGAATGCCATAATGGAACTTCAAACATCAGAGGGAAAATAGTTACCTATGACAGGCAGAATCATTTTTCTTTGAATTATAACTAAGAGATGTAAACAACTGAAATATTTGTGAGACCCCACTATCCTAAGAAATTACTATGGAAATCTACACAGTTTAGGTAAGACAAGCCTGTATCAAAAAACCCTCTGGTTTGGCTAACAGTGTTCTCTGTGATCAAAAGGCTTTGGAAAACCTAGCTGTGGAATTTCCCCTCCCTCCATCCCACATGTTTCTGAAGTCCAGACCTAGGTCCCACTAAAGTCAAGTTATCTCAATCACCTGCTTTCTCTGACAGCAGAAGGGAAAGCAGCCAAGTGAGATAGAGTTTTCTCACAAACTTTTTACAGGAGCAGAAATTAAAAAAAATTAAAATATCAGTTGCCAAGAGATTTCCAGTCCATATGCCAGATCAAAGACTGGAACAAGTTTAAATGAGGATCTAAACTTTTCGAAGCTGATGTAAGCAGAAGTATTTCTCTTCAGAATCTTCCTACCACCACTCAAAATTCAGTAAAATCCACAAAGTTTTTCTGAAGTTCAGAAACGCTTGTGTAGCATTTGTGAGTTATAAAAGTGGCAAAGAAATAGAAGTTAAATTTTTTAACATGCTTTTTCAAAAAAATGAACAGATTTGTTTTTGAAGACTAGACTTTCATTTCTCAATGGCTCACACCTCTTCTTCATTTGAAGGACATTAAACATGGCAGCTCTTGCCAACTTGATTGGAGTGACTACAAAACCTTTAAAACTGTTTGCACAGACTCAGGCTGAATCAATACAATTGCCCCATCTCTTGTTAATAAAAAGAGTCAACTTCAGTGAATTGTCTTAAAAAGGGTCAGCTGAACAAGCCAATTTGTTTTGTCTGAGCTTGGACACTTTGGCTGGGAGAAAGGTAAGGAACATCATTATTTGTTTTAAATATGAAGGATGCTAGACCACATAGAACTAGAAAACTTATTTCTCTCATCTAATACAAATAAACCACTGAAACTAACAACTTAGAGTTTCTGTCATTATACTGGCTTCTATCCAGAAGTAGAAAATGCAGTACCAACAATTCTGTGAGTAGATTACTTTATTGCTAAGGAAAAAGAAATCCTTCTCTCTAATCCAAAGGGCTGCATTAGTGGAGAGGTCATACAAAAAGGGCTTCTGTTGAGTTCAGACATACTCTTACCTTAATAGAACTGAAACTTCTCTTCAGTAATATTATGTGCTCTCTACCTGGTAAGAATAAGGAGGAATAAAATTAGACCTTGCCTATGCTTGCAATTATTTTGGGGCAGGTATGCTACAGCAATAAAAACAAGGCCAGAGACATGAGGTAGCAATTCAGCAAGGAAGAAATTTCCATGCACACAAGAAAGGAAGGAAAATCCAGGTTTTAAAACATATGTGTGCAAATTCATTGTCTCTTGGGTATTCATAACAGTTTAGAAGTGAAATGCAGTTTATAAGTATGAAGCATTCTCATGGTTGGTTCAAACTATTGTAAATTGCACTGCATTTACCCCTTATAAATACTACTTAAAAACAATTATGCCCTGTAAATAAATGCTTTTACTTGAAATGTTACTTTTTATGGCAGGCACTATACTATTATAATTCGCTTCAAAGTTTCAGAAACAGATTACAAGAAAGGCAGAATTGAAATATTTTGCCCATGAAAAGAATTCAAGAATGTAAGTCTCTTCCCAAATATTACCTGTTCTTGATAATGGTACAAGAAGAACTTTTGCATACAAATGGAAACAAACACACACAGAAGTCAACAGGGATCAAAGAGCACAGCAGGGAAGCAGACACCCAGAAGCAGCAGCAGAAGAGAAGATCTGAAAGTTATATAGCATGCATGTTTCCTAGTTTTAGATATGAAAAATAATTTGAAAGACTTGGGGTTTAAAATTACAACTTAACTGAAAACTTAGTTATGCTAAAAAAATCAGCTTTGAAATGGATTACTAATTGTAATTAGTAACTAACTGAAATTAGTTTTAGCACTAAAAGGCAAACAGGTTGATGCAACTCAGTGGAAGAAAAATAGGATTTTTGTAGGTAGACAAACTGCAGTGATCATTCAAGCTAATAAAGTAGCAGATTGGGTTTGGGGGACTTACGTTTAACAATTATGGAACTGGATCAGTGATGAATACTTTGTGTTGTGAATACAATAGTACTGTATTTTTAAACTACTATATAATTCCTGGGCATACTTTGATGATTTTTCTGACTACTCACCTATTTTATAAATCAGCAGGAGGCTTGACAAGATGGGGGGGGGGGGGGAAAAGGTTTCCTCCTCTCTAGATTTATATGTGTTCAGTTATATTCATTGTTAGTGCTGTTATGAGCAACTTATTGATTTATGGTATGTGCTCTGTAAAACCTTTCTACTGTTTTTGTGTTCCCTGCATGTATCTCTTGCTTTAAAAAAAAAAATAAAAATTGAAGAACAGTTTCAGAAATTAGGTTCAGCCCTCCCCCCAAAAAAAAAAATCACATAATTGCCTCTTTTTTCATAAATTTAGAACACCTTATACATTCCTTATTCCTCACCTGGAGGAAGGTAAACAAAATGCCAGTGCCTTATGCCATGGGTCAACAAAACAAAAATGACAAAATGTTAAAAAAAAAAAAGGCAAGTGAGAAAGCGACTCATGCCTTCAGCAGGCCAAAAATTTTCAGTACCTCTCATAATTCTGCATGTTTACCCTCAGTCTTTCACTGAAGACATCTCAGGGTGTCCATTACATCTGCTCTCACAGGGACAAATAATGAAAAAGGAGGCACAAACATCACTTCATGAAACAGGCTTTGGGTACTAAGCCAAATTAAATAATATATGTTCACATGCTCTAAGACTGTTTTGATCACTGCCCTTCATTGCTGGAAAGGTTAAGGGCTTCCCCCTCTTCTAGTCCCCTTCATCTCAAAAAAGGGGACGCTGGAAATAAGCCAGTATAATTCTCCCTCTTTCCCCACAGTGAGGCAGAGGGAACAGAATCTAAAGGCCGTACAGGTGGTACCTTCCTTCCTTCCTTCCTTTCCATGCATCTCTCAGCAACAGATGGGCTGCTCAGCTGGGTTGCTGCCCTTTGTTTCTCAATTATTTTCCTTTCTTACCCCTGAAAAGCAGCTGAAAGTTAAGTATAGGGAAGAAGAAATGCTCTGTTGGTAAAAGTTGAAAGGAAATAACACTCACTCTTTCATAATTATACCCATTCTAATGGATTAAAGCAGGTGCTACTGCAATACACCACTCATTTCCCTGTAGGGCTTCCATCTAGAGTATTATCAATGTCTTTCAAAAAAAAGAAAAAGAAAAAAAAGATACACTTAATTCCTTAAATAACTTTTTCAATTTCTGGGCATTTAGCCCAACCAGTCCTTAGTGCTATTGTAATGCAAGTAATAAATAATTATTCCCTCTCCACTGACTAAGAAAATGATTGTTCCCATTTCACAGTTGAAAAAAAATAAATTACTTCCCAGATACCCAATAAAGTCTCCTTGAGCTTTTCAAGTGCCACAGCCACAAGATCTCTTTACCTCTTTTTAAGGCATCGGGTGACTTTCCCAATTCCTTCAGAAATAGGGCATGCTACAGAAGGAAGCCACTGGAGAAAACAGGGTGAGTTTCTGGAAGAGACTGCTCCTAGTTGCTTTCTGGCTGGGCTAGCAAGCATAGGGAGGGCTTGCAAGTTTGCACATCTGATATCTGGAGCAGGGATGCCTCATAGCAGAAGGCCAGAATCTCTCTTGTAGTGCTCCATGATTGGGAATTTGAAAGACATTAGAGTAAGTGCACTGAGGAACACTTCATAACACACAGAGTAACACTACACGTCCAAGGTCCTTCACTGCAATAGCAAAGGCAGGTTTGGAGGAACCCAAACCACCTTCCCTGTAAAACTGCAGTCTAAAGTCAATGGCTAACTCTGATTCAAAGTACTGTGGGTATCATAGCAGCTGGGAGCCAGCATGAGGGAGCAGGTAAACCACAGCCAGAAGATAATGCTGAGAAGCTGTTAGTTTGGAAGCAGGTTAAAATACCCTTAAATAACACCTTTCAAAGGCACTTAGTATATAGAAACTCAAAGTGGGGTTGAAAAATTTTGTGTGCTAAATCTGATGCATTTAAAAAAAAAAAGCCCACGAGTCATTAAGTACATTTTGGGTCCACCTCCTCAGTCAAAAATAAGAGACTAACGATACTGCTAATGTGACATATCCCACAGCAACAGAAAAGAACATGCTGGGAACAGCTTGTCTCAGCACATCACGTACAGTAGACAAGGTAATGTCATACACCACATCCACAGGTTTGGCCACATCCCCAGGAACCAACATGCTCCTCAGGCTCTGTGCTTCTCTTCTCCATTTGGCATTCACTGTCCCTTACCTATATCAACACACTGTCTCATTGAAACGCCACTACCAAGCTCAGGATGGCAGAAAGCAACAGCGCCCTCCCAGCCTGCTCCCACCCACCCATGCCCGCTGCATTAAGTGTCCCAATGCAGTACTATTCCCAGGACCACCACCTCCCTCGCAAGCCAGAGCTGAGGAACGCAAAATTGTAGACACAGAGTATTTTGAGAAACAGCTTAATGGAAGTTACCAAGGGATGTGAATCCTACTTTATAACAAAGAGGCATGTACCAATTTGAGTTCGAGTCCAATTCCCAGAATGACATTATCTGTGTAGTATTAATTCTTTATTATTCAAAAGATTGCTAACTGTTCATATCTGCACAAATGCGTTCATGCTTCATTCATTCCAAGTCAATAATAATGGATTCTTACTATTGATTATACATGAGCCTTTTTGTCCCATCATAATGAAATTTTAATGTTGATGGTCCCCAAACTATTATTTCAACCTAATAACAGTGAGACTTGACAATTACCTCACTCCGCGAATTGCGGATAGAACTAATAAGGTCATCCTTAATAACTTTTTGTTTACCTGACATTTGGTAATTTTATAGTTATTATGTATTATTTTAAAGTCAGAGGAGTGTTTTGCAAAGAAATGTTGTCTCCCCATGGAATAAAATACGATTCTGCCAGGAGGAAGCCTTTCCCTTGCCTGCTCCCTGACCCACGGTGTGGCACTGGCTACCATTACCTGAGCCCCTGGGCCCAGGGGGAGAGGAGCCCAGCTCCACAGGTGCAGCTCAAAACCATAATTACAAAAAGAAAAAAAAAAGGAGGCAAGGATCTTTAAATCTTAAAAATAAATCTGGAAGGGAAAAAACTTAATTTAAGAATCAGCAAGGATAGGATAGTTAGTGATGTCATATTAGCCTGGTTCAGTGAAATGGAGCATGTCTTCATCTCGCTGCGCATATAGCACTGTTGTGGGACTGTCCTCAGGAGGTTTCTCCCCTTTCTAGCCATCAGCAGCCCCACACTCCCAGGATAACCAAGCACCCCACAGCGCCTGCATCACCACCAGACCGTAGCCAGGGAGCAGTGTTTTTGGTTCCCAAACCAATTACCTGGTTCCCAATGGTTCCCATTACCTGGCACTGCTCGGCTGGTCACCTTGCTCCGTTCCCGCCATGCTAGCAGGTAGCCCCCTGACCACAGTCCACTGCCATAAGATCCCCTCTCTCACAGCAGCAGGGGGGTCCTGAGACCAAACCTCCACTTAAGCAAAGAGCACACTTTTCCCTCCAAAACTGAGCTGTTTCCAACAATTTTCATCCTTTTTTGAAGGGCTGCAGAAGCACTGCAATTCACAGGTTATAAGCAAGGTGCTCTCCCCTGAGGTGCTGACAGGCAGTGCCTCTCCACAGAGCCTTCCAAAGCCGATGGAGGCCAGGGTGGGGCAGGCTCCCCTCACTGAGGAAACAACCACCCAGCCCCAAAAACTGGGCTTCCACCCTAAAAGGCAAACAGTGACAAACAGTAGTGTGGGGGGTACACATGGTGAGGGAAGAAGCTTTAAACCGAGAGAAACTAGCAGCAAGGAGACCACCGCAAGGTTTCAGCAGCAACTCCAAGCTGGCCAAATGACCACCAGCCTCTGGGGGAGAGAGCAGGAAGAGGAGAAGCAGCTGTAGGAGGGCTCCCAGTCTGGCCAGGTATGTAAGTACAGAGCAAGCAATGGGATTTGAACTGATGTTATTAAAGTAAATATGTGTGTAAGCACACTCAATCTTATTAGGTTAACTACGCATATAAGCACTGTGATATATTTGAGCTTAAGTACCTTCCCAGGACTAGGTTTCCACACACCACACCACCACTCAGACATGTCTGCGATGTGTGGTTTCACTACAAAAGAAACACCCGTGGGTATGGACCTGCCTGTGCTGCAAGGAAAAACAAAGTCCTTAAGGGTCCTTCAATATAGGAAAGAAGATTTACATGGAAAACACTTTTCTGCTTGTTCTGGTCCCTGTGCTGATGGCAGGGCATCACAACTAAATCTAGGAATGTGGCTATAAAATCATTTCACAAATGATGAAGGATCCTGGTGAGAAAGCTGGCAAGCCTTGCAGGGTACTTGTGTGGGACTCCCCAATTCCAGATGTTTTTGAAGCAAATGACCACATTTTCTTGGAGGAGACAGGTGTGCCTGCTATCTTCACCATGGCACTGGCACAATTGCCTGGCATTACCCTATTGTACTCTTAATAAACAGCATTTCTGGAGCAGAAGACAGAAGAAGAGAATAAGCTGTAGTAATCACCACAAAGATATCGCAGGGCTAAGACCACTTTTTGTTGTCCAGTCTCACACACACATAGTTTCTTGGTTAACTAGCTTTTTTAGTACTACAAAGATCCCAATATACGACAGGGATATAAATCCTGGGAATAGTTATTTGCAGTTGTTACAATCTGCTTCAATTACTGCATTCCCCAGACATACTGAGATAGTCAGGGTTTGGTTTAACATAACATTCAGTTCAGGCAATTTTACATGGTTAAAGAATGCATCTCGGAAGGGGAAAAACAAGTACCAAGCTTGTACCTGGGCTTACTGAGCAGTAGCATCCATGTCCACTGCTTCAATATATGGCACTGATTACACAAATGGCAAGGCAGGGTTTACATTTCCCTAAATTCTGTTTTTTCATTGCTTTATTTTTTAACACCTTTTGCACACTACTTCATTCATTAAACTGTTTAAAATCTAGGCAGTAACCCATGTGACAAAATTGTACCCATTCATTATATTCTGAAATTCCTACCAAAGAAGTTGTAGGCTGCTCAGCTAAAAGTTTGCAAGAACTACTTAGAACAGAGGGAAAAAAATATACCCATATTAATATCTCTAGTGGAAATTTACTTCTTCTGCTAATTGAAATGTTCTTGTCGTTCACAAAAATAATTCTTTCCCACTCACCAGAGAATAAAAAAAAAAATGTGTTTAACTTTCTACAATAGAAACTTGAAGGCCTTTCCAGAAGTACAACCCTAATTTTATGATCAGCCTTGACTTTGTGGCAAGCCCCAGTCCTGCTATAGCAATTGCAAGGCGGCAGCTGTTCAAGTACTGGTACTTGCCTTGCCAAGAAGACAGCACAGAACCTTTGCACCCCATTTTTCAGACAAGCCAAGGGAAGATAAAATTACACAGCTAGTTTCTCAAGACAGAAATCCACACACATCTTACAAATAAAAGACTGAAAAGGAAACTTGACTTAAATTTCAATTCTTTCCTTTATTTTCTAACTCAGAGGAAGCTGTCCAAAGCTATTTTCAGGCTTGCTAGAGGCTATTTTTTTTTGTTGTTGTTGTTTACAAACTTGCCCATAGCTCTAGCATTCCTAAGACTGCTAACAAGAATTTAAAAGCACTGCGATAGGACACCATACTGTTCAAAATCTCCCAGACTTGTCTCAAAAATGATGTGGAGGCTCTCGAAGACAAGAGGAGTAGCGTTTACATCCCTCAGTCTCTGATGATGTTCCTGCAGATCAGTACAAGGAAGGTGAAATGAGATTCCTAGGTATGGAAGTTAGTGTTATACTTCTGATTTTCCCCACCCCTCCAACTCATATCTTCCTATGCTTATGCACAGCACAGGCTTGGCTGTTGCTGCTGCTGCTCGTGCTGCATTCTGGGGAAGAAGGGAGAGGAAGCAGAAGTCTCCCAAAAATTAACCTGGTTTGTAAAGGTAAGAATGTGAGCTTTTCTAATTGTTTGTTTGTTTTTAAACAAACAAACAAAAATCATCACACGCACAAAACGAACACCCAAAAAACACCCAAAGAAAAACCCAGAATAAACAAACAACACCTCCCACATCATGCAGCAGAAATGTTAAATTTGTTATAAAGCAACAAATCAATGTTTCCCATACAGGGAATATTTCAGTTTTTGTGAAACAAGTTTCTTTCACATGTATTACATGGAGAACCTCAGATTGAAAGACTGGAAGCAAGGGGTCTAAGTAGTGAAACTCCCAATTAGAAACCTGCAAATGATTTTGCACTGAGCTGGGGTAGCATATGGGGTAAAAGAAGAGTTAGGTGCTGAAAAAACAGGGTTAAAAGGGGAAAAAACCCAAACCAAAACAAAGACTGTTTCAACTTCATCAAGAAAAATGAGTTATGTTGAGCCAAAAAGAGGGAAAATATCTGGACGGAGGTTTTCTAAAGTCTTCCTAAAATTAAAGTAAAGGTTAATTTACAACCAAAAGTCTCAAACTGGAACAAAAAAATATTGAAAAGACAATAAGCTAGTTTTCTAGCATATTTTCCCTTATCTCAAAAATATCAATGAAACCAACAAAACTAAATGACCTTGCTCAACCCTACTCTCACTGAAAATCTGTGAAAGCTATAATGTACATGAATCTCAGCCAGGCCTCTATATATTCAACATCACAGATAAAAGAACTACAAAAATCCCTGTAGTCATATATTGGTGCCCATATTTCTGAATCCTTTTTTTTCCCCTAAATAATTTTATAACATTTGTGCTGCAAGGTTCTTTTTTTTTGTTTTTAAAAGCTATTTGGGGTAAATATTAGAGCTACCAGGAGTGTCATTTAATGCAAAAGTACATATACTGAGACCCTATTTATGATACTAGTGTGATCGATATATTAATAAAAGTGAAAGCAGAGAACTGGTTAATTATTACCATTAACAGAGCAAATGAAAAGGAGAAGGAAATGCCACCATTCAAACAATACCAATGCCATATAAAAAGAGAAAATAACTTCCAACAGCAACCATTAAATATCCAGCAGGCAAAACACGCATGCATAGTACACTGCTTATAGAAACCAGAGTACACCACACCAAATCTACTCCAACTGTAATGAGAGTAAAGTGCCTCAGAAGCAGTCTAATCAATAGCTCTGCTTTTTACAAGCACACGCTCTACTCACACACTAAGCAGACTTCTTAGTAATAAATAGATGCTTAATGCATTGCATTAAGGGTAAACACAACCACCTTAATAAACACAGTTATTCCCTCTTTAAAGATAAAATGCAATAGTAAAAATTGCACACACCTAAAACTAGGAGAACAAGTTTCCACCACAGCAGTTACATGAGGGGAAGTCAGCTGCTTCTCTTAGAGAGTCCCTAATTAAAGGCTCACACATCCCTGTGTCAAATTAATGAGGTACATTTTGCTTCTCCTAAAAGCTGCCCAAAGTTTCAGCTATGTGAAAAAAATTTGCTTTCCTGATTCCAAAGGGTTTGCAAAAGTTAGAGTTATCTTAGAGTTCAGTACAAGTCCAATCTGCCAGAGAGATGTACACCACCCACTGCCTGTCCTATGTCTACTCACACTGCATCTTCTCACTGCTTTGCAACATCTGCCTTAACAAGCTCCAAACGCTGGGAGAACCTAATCTGCATTTGAACATCCATGTTCAGAGCTCCTATAAAGAAGCAAAATTGATGCCACCTCCTGCTTTTTTTAGGGAAATGTACCTGCTCATATGCCTCTTATGAACCTGGTTACTTGTACCCAGTTTTAAGATTCCTCTCACAACATCTGGAGGTCCCAGCACAACTTGTTCCTGGTAAGTTTGAGAAATGGATTTTGGTTCCTCTTAGAGTTTCTGGATGTTTCTTTGCACTGCTGACCTTTCAGGACACCTCTCCCTCCATCTGTCAGTGGGAAATCAGCTCTAACACTTCTCCTGCGCCCTTCCAAAACACTCTGTTCCTGTGCTATCCTATCACAACCCCCTCTCATGTCTTATCAACTGCACTAGAATTACAGACACCCCTCAGGAGAAACAGCCTCACAGCCATTATCAAATGTGTCATTATTATGATATATAATAAATCTTGAGTTCCACAGAAACACTACTTGTGCACAACAACTCTCTTTCCAACTGCCCTTGAAAATAGTTCTCAACCTTGAAATCAGAAACACAAACAGTTCCACCTCAAACTATTCCTACATGGATATTTCTTGGACCACCACTTGACTGTCACAGCAGAACAAGATTTTTGATCTCCCCTGGCATGAGCCCATGGTATGCCAGCAACTAGAGAAGAATAATTATTTTTTCCTGTAATGTGTTCTATTCTCTGCATTTTCAATTTTTAGCCAGATGAAAAAAAAATTAATGCTTTCATCCAACATATGGTGTTGGGTTTTCTTAAACATAAAGGCCAAAACCAAAGGAAAACTGCTGTTTTGGGCAAATTAGTTTGTAAGAGATTATATTGAATTCAAAGAGCTAAACTCCCCCCCACCAACCCCTAATCATTTGAGGTGAAATTTGTGCTGCAATTGCATATTATATTTCTTAATGTCCAAAGATCTTTTAGAACCCATTGCATGCATCATGTCACCCAGTTGCTTCATTCTGGTTACCTCTGCTCTGAAAAAAGGAGCTCCAACCACACTGTACTCACCTCTGAAGTACAACAGAAATGCTAATAACTCCCATTCATTACTGAAATCCTTACTTCACCTGCTGGCCTACAGGAACATACCAACATCTGTAGGACTCCCATCCAAACCTGCCTTGGTGTTGGGCTTAGAGACAAATCTGGTCAGCCCTTGGCAAGAGGTAAGCCAAGAACTCCACAGCAATTGCCTAACAGAAGTAAGGCACGTGCTTATGAGGGTTGATGCAAGAGCTTGGAATGGTGTTAAAGTGACTTCATTCCATACTCAATTCAACTGTAGCTTCCTCAAACAACTATTTCCTTAAATACCTGAAGTGATAGTTGGTCACTCAAAACCCTCTTGGATTTGGTCCTCAGCATTCCTAGGACTTGGTTTCCCTTTAGGAGTATGTCAAGACAAGCCTTTGTGTTGCAATCTAAGTAACTACTGCACCTGCTTTCTATCAGATCTTGTAGTTATCCTCTGTGTTAGAGAACAAATTTAAAAAATGTTTTAATATTAGGGTTTAACAACTCAGAAATCCCAATAGTAGCAGTGCTTACAGAAAACAGTGCTCAACTTTCAGCTAGCCTTCTGCGACATAGTTCTAGGGGACCCCAGGTTTTGGCCTCACAGCAAGTTTGTCCATTGATTTACTTTACCATTGGCCATTACACTATATTTTAGTTATTTATATAGCACTTTTGAGCAAAGTATTGGGAAAGGGTAACAGAAGGACACAGCAATAAAACAAAGTATAACAATTAGCAATGACAAAAACTGTAAGCCAATGGCTGGTGGCCCTGAATGAAGACAAAATATTAAGCTGCCATGAAAAGGCATCAAATCTATGGATGAAATGCTTTTAAGAAGTTGGGATAAAAGAGGCATTAAAACAAGACATTAAGTTGCAAAGAGCAACAAATTAACAAAAGAGGAAGATCCAAACTCTTGGGTTGAAAAGAAAAAGTATGGTAGGCAATTTATAAGTAATATTTAGAGGGATTTGAAAAAATTAAAGAAGAGAAAGGACCCTGTGGGAAAAATATGAAAGAATCCATTTCACTCTGGGCAATTGGTTAGATAAACAAGTCAGAATTTGTCCTTAAGATATAAAGATTAAAATGAAGGAACGTCTTAGGGCTCACACAACTGACTGGGATGTTCACACTCTAACATTCAGCTCCTGTCTTGCAAAATGGAGATGCTAATGCTTTCTTTCTAATTTACATTTAAGTCATAAGACAGCTGTTGCTGTACATCCACATACTATCACAGCAGCAGCTGTTGCACAGGCCTCATTTTAGGTGGGACATTTTTGGAGCAAACACTTAGTGACTATCTAGGCTGTGAGAAGAGATTCGGAACATGCCCAGGTAGATAGAACGCTAGATATATAGCCTAGTTTAAAGATGGCTGGAGAAAAGAAAAGAAGGGGAAAAAAAGGGGGGGGGGATGTGAACGACACAATGGAAATAATGTTAATTTAAAAGAAAAAACAGGCACTGACATCCCAAAAGCAAGCAACAGACCCGTGTAGCAGCTAATAAAGAGAGTTGTTATATGACATTCCCTCCAAGTGAACTTCTACCAGACTTTTGTTTCCTTGGAAGATACTTTTAGATGAGGCAAGGCTTGACACTTGACTGCAGTGTTTTATTTCTACTGAGACATAACCTTAACAGGAACTGACAGGTAACAGAGATGCACATCTTCATCACTTCACTCCTATCTAAGCACCAGCTCCACTAGCCTCCAAAGTTTAAGGATCTTCCTTCCCCTCTCACAGGCATATCCCCTCAATTCAGCAACAAGCAGGTTTGCTGTTTTAATACATTTTATGAACTTGCTAAAGCACATTATTTAAATCTGCACAAATCCACCTCCATTCATCACACCATTAACATAGCCCAGCCTGTCATAAAGCCTTGCTAGCTATTAAAGAAGATACTAAAAAAAAAAAAAAAAAAAAAAAAAATTTTAAAAAAAATCACTAAGGTGGCTCAGGAAGAACAGGTATCAAGCTGCCTGTATTGCTCCCAAACTGGCCGACAGTGTTATTTGCCAGCACGTATTATCTCTGAGTAGTTCTGCACATCTGCAATTTTTAGTACCCACTTCTCTCCCCACCCCCTTCATCCTTATTCCCATTAGGAATAGCCCAGATTCTTTAACTGACAAGAGACTGCCCACAGTTTGACATTTTTATGTTAAACTAACAGTCACATTACTTTTTCATATTTAAAAGGTACTATTCTTGATCAGCGCCAACACACATATTATTGAGTGCCTTTCAAAGATGGCATTTAAATATTGCTAATGCAATTTCTTTGTAATCACTCCCAGAGAGTTTAACTCTATCACACAGGAAAGCCTTCCTAGCATCTGCCATCAACTCAAATAACGGAAGATTCATAACTAACTCTTACTTCAGTTTTTGTAAATATGATAAAAGAAAGTGACTTTTCAAAAGAAAGGTGGTGAGTGGTACACTGGTAAATCTCATCTGGAGATGAGCAGTGTTTGGGGAACCTCTGAAGCCTTTTCTGTACATGGCAATTAAAATAATTATGCAAGGAACTCAAACCCATTTGGATTTCTTCTCTGTTGTCAGGCTCCCTCCTTTGTCGACAGAGATAACTCTATTATTAACCTTGCAACAGATGCACACTGCAGCACTAACAAAAGTGGTTTTCAGGCTTATATTCTTTTCCTCTTACTTTTGAAAAAATAATCTTCTTATTACCCACTCTTGAAGTGAACATGTTATTGAAATAAATTCTGGACAAGGACAGGTTTGTGGGTTTTATTGTAGAAAACAGCCAAGCAGCTTCTTTTAATCTGCTTTTATTCAAGAAGAGATGAATTTTTTTTTTTAAGACTTCAAGAATCTGTTGGCCTAGTTTGCATAAAATAGGAAACCATTGGCTTCATTTGGGGGTGACATTACTCTAGGGGTCACAGACCAGTGTAACGCAGCTGGCTGTACTCTCTGCAAGGCAGGGACTTCAGCATTTCCCTAGTTAATTCTTTCATACATTTCTCAACCTAGCACAGTTACTTTGATAAATACTGATGAATTGGACCCCCTCTCCACCTGTGCAACAGACAGTAAATCTGGTGTCAGTGCAAAATGCAAGTTTTAAATCCAGGGCCAATTTATACATTGATCTTTTTCAATAATTTTGTAAGAAAGTCAAACCGCCTTACAAAGAAGTTCCTGATGGTGAAGTTACTAGAACTATCCTCTTGTAACTGAAAGCTGAATCTCACCCTGCATAAAGCATGTCCTTATAAACCAGGTGAGCTGTCCCTGTCCAAGACCCACACCAACTACACTAGGGAAAGGAGAGGAAAACTCCTTTTTACCTATCAAAAAAAATTTCTTACAATGCCTTGCAAGCTGTGCTGGCCTGACATCATCCGGCTCTTGTGAAAAGGTATTCCATCCAACCCAGCTTTGGATTTTTGTTTCATCTATACTCATGTCTAATCCATTTTTTATTTAACATCATGGACTCAGAATTATGCTATGCCAATGGGGTCCACAGGCCAAAACACCCTTTAAAATTTTATTATCTCTTGGCTTCATCAAAATTTATAATCAAAGAATTATTTAGGTTGGAAGGGACCTTAGAAAATCATCTGGTCCAAATCCCCCCACTTCCCAAAACAAAGCCAAATTTTATGTTCTTTCAATAATCACTGTAAATGTAAATAAGCATTCCTAATTTTCTATACCTCTCTCTTGACCCCTTAAGGAAAATAAATAATCTGGTTTCAGTTTCATGTGATGAAAATATTTTTCCTCTATGCTTTTTTTCATGCCTATCCATACTTCCACTTTCTGACTTATCTGATACTCAGAGTGGGAACTGATCACTAGGAATAATCCCTTCCTAAACACACACGATAGCATGCAGTGCCTGATGAGCCAGAGTGACTCTGTGATGCTTTTACAGCTATCATTTTTCTCCTCATCACTACAGCCACATCTCACTGCTTTCAGTATCGTCCCATTTTGTTCTACAGGATCCTGCAGGTTATGCTTTACAAAGATAACGTGAGCCGGTGGCAACACTGCCTATAATCTCCTTGTACATTAAAGTAGCACTTATCAAGTCACAATCCCGGATAGCCAAACAGGTCAGACTCCACAGGCAGGGGGAGGCAGGCAGCCATCAGATACATAACACTTGGTTTCACAAAGGCTGTTTTACCTCTGTATCACATGCACTTTGAATTCACTGCAGTCCTGTTCTCATGTATCAGCGACTCAGTCCGCTGACCATGTCTTCTAAAGATTTCACAAGCACCAGCTGAACTCAGCCTCTTCCCTTAGCCAGTGGCTTTTTGGCGTTGCACATCCCAGATAGGAAAATTTGCAGGAGTAGCTATAAAATGAACCATTAGTCATCATAAACCCCTTCTCCAGATGAATATAGTCTTCTCGGGGATCACCTCATGCTGGAAGCATCCACACTTCCTAAGACTTAAAGGTCATGTTCCAAATTTCACTGAAGTGTTCTATCCTAAACCAAGTCTCTTTCATAATAATTTTTCCTGATTTGTTTCATTTTCATTCTGTCTCTCCCTCTGCACAAGTGGGTTTGCAGTAAAATAAGAGTTATGTAAAACTAAAAAAAGACAAAAGAACATTTCAGTAAGTAGTAACCGGGATTAGAGTATTAATATACCAGTTTATCTAAAAATTCAGTAGCAGAGACAACACAAAACCAATCCTGGAGAAAGAGGCAAAGGAATTCAGAGAATGCAGGGAGCTGACAAATGGTTTTCTGACACATATCAAGTTACAGATGGGTGACAATTATATAGTAAATTAAAAAAAAAACACAGTTAAATTGTTTTCCACCATAAATTATCATTTTCAGTACTTAAAGTTATCCTAGCAACACTAGCTATATGACTTTGACCAGAAATTCTGATCCTAATAAGTGTTTCTACTCAATGTTCATCAGGTCATTCCTCAGATACAAATTTATTTGTTTTATGGAATTTCAAACACATCTGAATATGGTGGGTCAGCTGAAAACGCAACCATTATTAGCTTTACGTGCCACCCGAGGGAGAACAAGGAATTAACGAACAACAAAAATCACAACTCAGATGCACAAAAATGCACCCATTGCTAAAATATGGACATGGCATGTCTTTTGCCACATGGAATTACCTCAATTGCAGAAAGACAAAAAGTTTTCCCAATAGCCAAAAGATAGTCAGAGCCTGACTGAAAGCCCACAGAACCCCTAGTGACCACAGAAGTGTTAATGACCTATAGCTAAACTGCTCCCTGGCTAGCACTGTCATATTAGTTCCAGAAATACTGCCAATATTGTGTCATTCCCACAGGAAAACTAATGGAAAGCTATTCAAAATGAGAATCCTTCCTGCAGGTGGAAAGGTATTTCTTTAATCTCAGGGTTAATTGCATCTCAGCTGTGACCTGGAGCACCCTTTAAGTCCACAGCCTCCCAGGAGTATAGAAACCATGCTAAGTTATAGTGCATTTATACTGTGGAAAATGACTGCTAGGTGCTAGTGTTGAAACTATTGCACTCTTATTTGTGACATAAAGAGCACTTGAAAACAGGTTTCTCTCTTTTCCAAGCACAAAACGCTTGCTCACTGACTCACTTCAGCCCTTTTCCTCCCCTCACAATTTTCCCTGAGTTACACAGCATTTCAACCACTTAGAACCAAAAGTCATGATTTCCTGCTTTTAACAATAATTTAAAAGAACAGCTTGTAGAGCCAAGGGCCATATCCTGCTTAGTTACATCCAGAGATCACTGCAGTTGTGCCAAGTCTCTTCAGTACACTTTCAAAACTGAGTGCAGAATCTATGCTTGGAGGGACTAAGCCTGCTCAGTATAATGTGCTGCCCATGCTTTAATTATTATTAATAACTCTTTATTGATTCTTTTACTGATATTAGCTGCCAGCAGGGACATCACAGCATGAATGGAGAAGGGAAAAAGTAACAGAAATTAAATTACAGCCTGCAACCAGGCAGGCAAAGAGAGACCTGTGCTGACATTATACTTTGGAGTCCATGAAGGCTTGTGGCCAAAGACATGAAATGTCTTTCAACTTACACAATACATAACTTAATGAAAAAAGACAAGGTGATACTTTTGCCTTCTCTGTTTCAATTGCAGTAACCATCCTCCACTTTTCATAGATTACAGGTCTGAATGAGCAACCTAAGCTCAGATATTTCCTCACTTGTATTCAGAGAGCTTGCTGTATTCTTCAGCATTTTAATATTTAGTTTCAAAAATGTTTCTAGCCCATCTGATTGCAAAGCTGGCCTCACATCTTTAAATCAATACCCAACTGTCTCACTGAGTCTGCTGGCAGAGCCCAGGAAAACAATTATATCTAGCAAGTTGCTCTGCTCTCCCAGTCGGCCTGATGCAGGTTAGGATGTTAATGTCAAAACCTAATTGCAACCACTTACAGCAGCCAACACTGAAAAGCACCGAGTCTCCTGCAGGTACTGCAGAGTCAGCGGGTTCCCACTGTGCCAAACACCACACTGAAATGGACCTTTCCTGCTTCGCTCGCAGTACACGGGGCCTGTAGGAATGAGCCCCGCGCTCTGCAACGACGTCTACTTTATATGCCAATACTGTCAAAACAGCACATTGGGAGAGAAACTGTCTGGGTTCTAACTCCAGCCACCCTCTAGAAGCAAGAACAAAAAGACATGATACTGTAAACCTTGCTGGTTGCCAGCTCAGTGAACCAAAGCAAATCTATGTCATAGTAATTATATTTACACTATAAATCTAGGCAATAGCTCTTCAGGTGGTATAAATTGGCATTAGCCCATTACAATCAAGGAAGCCTTATTGATTTATGTGAGCTAAGGCTCTTGCACAAATTTTCTATCAGTTACCAACCTAAAGCTACCTCCAGACTTGAATCGACCCATAAACAGTACACTTCTAGAATGTCCATAATTTCTCTTCACTGTGTAATTTTTATTACTAAGAGCTGGAAGTTTGGCCCATGGCATTCAATTTCTGATGACTAAAATCTATGCTAGGAACAGGTGGCCATAACTTCAGGTCTCTTCACAACACCAGCCTTAATTATAACAGAAAATTACATTATTTCAGGCAAGACCTGAAATGCTTTTGATTTAAATGTTGAATTTTCAGGAGTCTGAAACACATCCATAAGTTTTCCTTGACAGCAGAGCTTTGTTTACAAGCCCAGAGCTGGTATTTTCTTTCTTGTTTTGAGAAAACAATGGCTTTCACATGCTCCCACCTAAGCAGGTAGTAACCAGTCAGAAACATTTTTTTTCTCCTCTACAAATTAGGAACAGCTGAGATCTGAAAAAAAGTCATGGGGACATTGGGTATTCCATATTCCAAATCTGAACTATTAAGCTACTGGAATTGAAGACATGCCATTGACATTTGAACAATGTCTTCTTAGTCAAAATTTCACCAGGTAGTTTTCCTATAATACTTCAAGCAGCATATTAGATATTAAACTTTCCTGGGTAGCTCCTCTACTGCATACACAGAACTTCTGCACATATCAACAGATTATTTTACTCTTCTAAAAATACACCCTGAAATATTCACTTTAAATATATACGCTACAAGTGTGTATACATGCACCAGGGCAGAAGATGTCTTTCTACTTTAGTGTACCCTGCTAATCACATACCATCTGGTAATATATTATGTATTCAAAGATACACATAGTATATCAAAACACATACTGTAGGCATATTACGGTGTGAGGAAAGGAGAAATATATCAGATGTATTCACACAAGTGTAAATAACTTCTCATCCAAGAGAGCAGAACAGCTTTAAAGTACAATGAATTTTCTAAGATCTGCATTATATCTAGAAATGAGAGTTTTTTAAATGAGTCTGAGCACTCAGTGATGCATTAATTAAAGACTTCATCTGATATCCATAAAAGTAATTGGAAAGACCTACCGAGTTCACCCATCTCTGAATCAGGCCCAGTAGCACGTTAATTGAAGGCAAGTTTACATCTGCAGCAAGCCAAAATTAGTTCTCAGCACAGTAAATCATGGTTTTACACATTAAATACTGATGTGCAGTTAATTTTACTGATCTTGAAAGATCTCCTTTAAAAAGCATGCATTTCAAAGCTACTCAATACTTAACATTTTAACACTTAGAAACAGAAAAGCTTTATTATATTGGTAGGTTTCAACTACATGCACAAGCAGGCAGTGATCTCTTGACAGACAAATGTAGATGTTAAATTATCTCTGTACATAGCTAAAAAATGAAAAACAGTATCAGTTGCTCTATTTCTCTTAAAAAAACCAACCACAAACACCACACCCACCCCCCCCAAAAAAAACCCAACAGCTGTGACTTTTTAAATATGTGGCATTTAAACTCTGTTCCACAGTAAATGTCTTTAACTCCCATCTCCTTTGAGATTCTCACAGTGGTTGGACAGACACTTAAACACTTCTCCTCCACAGCTGTATCTTCTGCTGATCCCATAAGATCTTCATTAATATGCAAAGGACAGTATTTATTCAGCTGTGTAGGAGTTTGTTTTCAATTGCACTTTCATTGCCACTTGTTTCATATCTTATTCAAAGAGAAGAATGTTTCATGCTTACATATAAATACAGTATAACAACTTACAAAAGTCACATAGGACTCCATTAGCATAAAGCAGAAAGAAAGCTATTTGAAGGTCTTTTTAAGACACATAGAACAACTGATACTGGCATGAGCAACTCCAGGGGCACCCGTGGGACAAGAGGAAATGGGCAATTTCCCAGTGAAACCTCAGACTTCAGGTTTGCTTTTCCTCTGACGCTGCAGATTGCTCTGGAGTTCACTAGCACAGGTAATAACAAAACAAGATCCCCAAAGAAACTACATTTACTTCTATAAGGGAGACAAAAATACTAGCAAGGGCAGAGACAAGCATCAGTAAGTTCCAGCCACAGAAATGAGCCAACAAGGCAAGATTCAAGTACCACTTCCTCCAAACTAAGGATCAGCGCATCCCTGAGGAAGAAGTCAAGCAGGAGAGCCAGGAGACCCACATGGATGAGTAAAGAGCTTCTAGAAAAACTCAAATGGAAGAAGGAGGTTTACAGTATGTGGAAAAAGGGACTGGCCACTTGGGAGGAATATAGGAACATTTTCAGGGTGTGCAGAGATGCAACGCGGAAAGCTAAGGCTCACTTGGAACTCAACCTGGCCAGGGATGTCCCAGACAACAAGGGCTTCTTCAAATACATCAGTAGTAGAAGAAAGACTGGGGAAACTCTGGGCCCGCTGCTGAACAAGGTGGGTGCCCTGGTGACACAGGATACAGAGAAGGCAGAGTTACTGAATGCCTTCTTCACTTCAGTCTTTATTGCTAAGGCTGGCCTTCAGGCATCCCAGCCCCACGAGGTGAGAGAGAAAACCTGGAGAAAGGAAGACTTCCCCTTGGCTGAGGAGGATTGGGTTAGATATCATTTAGGCAAACCGGATCCCCACAAATCCATGGGCCCTGATAGGATGCACCCAGGAGTGCTGAGGGAGCTGGCAGATGCTCTTGCTAAGCCGCTCTCCATCATCTTTAAAAGGTCATGGAGAACAGGAGAGTTGCCCGAGGACTGGAGGGTAGCCAACATCACTCCAGTCTTCAAAAAGGGCAGGAAGGAGGACCCAGGAAACTACAGGCCAGTCAGCCTGGCCTCCATCCCTGGAAAGGTGATGGAACAGTTCATTCTGGAGGTCATGTACAGGCATGTGGAGGAAAAGAAGGGTCTCAGAAGTAGTCAACATGGATTCACCAAGGGAAGATCACGCTTGACCAACCTGGTAGCCTTCTATGATGGCATGACTGGCTGGGTAGGTGAAGGGAGAGCAGTGGATGTTGTTTATCTTGACTTCAGTAAGGCATTCGACATTGTGTCCCATAACATCATCACAGACAAGCTTAGAAAGTGTGGGTTAGCTGAGAAGACACTGAGGTGGATTGAAAACTGGCTGAATGGCAGATCTCAGAGGGTCATGATCAACGGGGCAGAGTCTGGTTGGAGGCCCATAACTAGCAGTGTTCCCCAGGGGTCTGTGCTGGGTCCAGTCCTGTTCAACATATTCATCAATGACCTGGAAAAAGGGACAGAGTGTACCCTCAGCAAGTTGGCTGATAGTACCAAGTTGGGAAGGGCAGCTGATACACCAGAAGGCTGTGCTGCCATCCAACAAGACCTGGACAAGCTGGAGAGCTGGGCCGAGGGGAACCTCATTAAATTCAACAAGAGCAAGTGTAAGGTCCTGCACCTGGGGAGGAACAAGCCCATGCATTGGTATGTGTTGGGGGATGACCTGCTGGAAAGCAGCTCTGCTGAGAAGGTCCTGGGAGTGCTGGTGGACAGCAGGTTGATCATAAGCCAGCACTGTGCCCTTGTGGCCAAGGTGGCCAATGGTATCCTGGGGTGCATTAAAAAGAGTGTGGCCAGCAGGTTGAGGGAGGTTATCCTCCCCCTCTACTCCGCCCTAGTGAGGCCACATCTGAAGTACTGCATCCAATTCTGGGCTCCCCTGTTCAAGAAGGACAGGGAACTGCTTGAGCAAGCCCAGTGGAGAGCTATGAAGATGTTCAGGGAACTGGAGCATCTCCCTTATGAGGAAAGGCTGAGAGACCTGGGTTTGTTCAGCCTGGAGAAGACTGAGGGGGGATCTTATCAATATTTATAAATATCTGAAGGGTGGGTGTTAAGAGAATGGAGCCGGACTCTTTTCAGTGGTGCCCAACAAGAGGACAAAGGGCAATGGGCACAAACTGGAACACAGGAAGTTCCACCTGAATATGAGGAAAAAATTCTTCACTTTGAGGGTGATGGAGCACTGGAACAGGCTGCCCAGAGAGGTTGTGGAGTCTCCTTCTCTGGAAATATTCAAAACACGCCTGGACACAGACCTGTGCACCTGCTCTAGGTGTACCTGCTCAAGCAGGAGGGTTGGACAAGATGATCTCCAGAGGTCCCTTCCAACCCCTGCCACTCTGCGATTCTGTGAAATCAATATGAAGGAAAATATGTACAGCACACTGGAAAACTTTATCCCAGGCATTCACTTTTAACTGTCTTGCTGGGAGACAGAATTTTTAGAACAAACCAGCCTACATTTGCAGATGAGATTACTGATGCCCAATATAGTTTTTAAGTGACCTCCTTGGGACAGTGTAGAGAGGGCTGATTTTTAGCAGCGTCTGAGCAGTCCTCAAATCTCAGTCCCTTTTCAGGTTTCTCATGCTGGGCTTCAAGCATCTTAAATTATTGTCACTTCAAACAATATATGCCTATTCCATTTTCATTGGCTATTACTTATGGCAGAGTTAACTCACTTCATCTTCACATGAACAATCCATGCAAATGCTGTCTGCAGTTTGAACATCAAGGATTAGAGATCACTGGCTAAACCAGCACAATATTTTTGTAAAGGAGATGGGGAAGAACAGGGGAAATCAAAGAGTACAGCCACGCTGCTTTATTTGGGTGACAGAGTGGACTGATCCAACTGCATACATTTATACCTGGACTATTCCTTTTCTTGGGTTCAATTTTAGATAAAATTTGGGTTAGAGAGATGCAGTTTCATTAACAGATGAACCTTTGAAGCGTTATAACAAGTCCATATTAGATCTTCAAGGAAAGCACTGTGTCACAGCGTTCATTTCCTTCTCTCCCCCTTCCCCACCCCATCTGCCTTCTTACCTATCCACCATCAGCAGATTCAATTGTTCAGAGATCAAATTTCAATTCTTACATATGCCAGGTTTCAGCATCTCTAACTACAAGCAAGACACTCCTACACTCTGCAGGTTGGTAGCTTTCTCAGTAATTACTGTTCCATCATTGTCCCGGGGGGGGGGGGGGGGGGGGGGGATCTGCTGTTGCCCCATTACCAGCTGTCTTCTGATATTACTGTAACTCCTGTCTCCCTCAAGGTATTCTTGCTACCATTGACCCTGCATTTTCTGATATAATTTGTGATCTTTTTCATATCATAAAGATCACAGACATGTATTTGTACATACAGCTCACTCATCTCTAAGCCAGGTCTCTAACTTGTATTCAGGCTGCCAGAGTCTGAAGTCTGCTTCTAATCTCCAGACTCCTATATGCCACATTTCTTCCATAAATCGTTGCTAAAATAATTTTTTTTTGCAACTTTAACCTTAATGTCACAGCTTAAAACCTTGAATGCAATGGGCCTTATAAGCCTCAGACCATGCAACATCCTCCCTGGAGCACAGGGGAACTCAGATTCTCTTTTAATTCTGTTTCTTCCCTCCGCTCCATTCCCAATTCTCCACCCTTGGAAAAAAAACCTTTGCTACCTTTGATCTGAGGTAAGAAATACAATCCATTTCTTCTTCATTTAAAAGTGCTGTTTCCTTACTCTCTGTTTTCTATTATCCCCACAGCTCATTCTTAGAGGATTGCCATGATGCTAGGGATGGTGGAGTCTGAAAGCTGAAAATGGGCCTGTCTTTGTAGCACTGCAAGACAGCAAGCATCAGTCTAGGAATCCCAATCATGCAGGCTATTTTACATAGAGGACTTCATAAAAGCCTAGATTTTTTTTGCTGTTTTCTACTTGTAGAACAGATCAGACACAGGTATATTCAAAATCCTAAATGAAATCTATCCTTAGCTAAGGTCAAACAGTCTTTCAGCAATCTCATCTCCATACTGAGAATCAACACGGGCACCGAGTCCAAATTAACCCTCTGCATGAATGAACTTCAGTACTGTGAAGGCCCCTGGCACAAAGGGAAGTTTTTATCATTAACAAAGCTACAACATTACATTAATTATTTCAAGACACCATTTTTCTTTGCATTATCCTGGTGCATAAACTTTAATGACCCTGGCTTGTGCTAATTATCTCTACTCGTCTTCTCTAGTCTTCTCCTCTTAGATACCTCATCTGGATACTAGCCATCTATTTTCACAATCGCAAAGAGTCTTTCAAACTGTGCCTGCTGAGATACAGAGATGAAGAAAAGGGGAAGAGAATGAAATAAGGTTGTATTTCACTAAGCATGTTGCACCAGGTGCTTCATCTCACCTTATAATCTCTTCATATTGCAGGCATATTGTAGCATATTGTGCTATATATATTAAAAAAATGTATGAGAAAGTCTTTTCCAAGCGCAATCCAGCAGAAAGTCTGTTGACTGGCCGAAAGGCACTGTTTATTTTACTGTTACTTCTACTGATGGACACGAGATGCAGAGTCTCAATTAACCTTGCATTTAGGTCAACAGATATTAAAATGCATTAAATGTGTTATGAAATACATTCTTTACAAGGGGTTGGGAGTATAGCTAAAGAAAGTAAGAGGGGAATGCAGTGGTTTCTCTTCAAGCTATTTTACCCTTACTTTTCTTGAAACAATTTATTCTTTGTGATTATTTAAATTTCCAGCCTCTGAAAATGAAGCATTTCTCAGTGATGTGCTGTTCATAAGCATGTGGCTTGGTCACCTATGCTGTACAGAATTGTTCTTGGATCTTTTTTGATGGAGTCGAACATTTTAAGCAGACTATTACAAAATCGTTTAAGACCGGGTTTTCAAATGGGTTTGAAGGGAGTAAAGAACCAGGTATCAACTGACCTCCAACAAAAAGCAGTATCATTTTTCTTGTCCCTTTGGAAAAGAAAGTGAGCTATGCCATACTAAGCTGATGGAATTCTTCTGTTTCTAAGCATTTATTGAGCAGCTTTGCTCTGCTATTCCCAACTAACACAGGGCTGCCAAATCTTACCAGGCAATACAGTACTTCTATTTGTTAATATATTTTAAAATACATTATTTAAAACTCACCCAAATCCTACAGAAATGACAAATTGCATGCAATTGTGTAAAACTGGTTAGAGATAGCAGCCCAATTCATAAATAGGCCAGTATTCAAAACAGCTCAAATAAGAGATTTACACTAGAGGGTTGTTTCAAGACTGAAGGTAAATATGCTATAGGGATGAAGCTAAACAAGTGTTATTAAAAACTGAAAAGAACAAAGCTGGTGAAGGTCCTGGATGTAGAAGAGTCTGCAAATACCTCTGCATAAGAGAAAAGGAAGCAATTTGCCATTCAGACAGAGAGGTAACAGCACCTATGTCTACTGACCAATACTGCATGACATCAAGAAATGGGATGTCTATATGTTTATGTGAAATGTCTTGCATGGTGAAACCCCAATCTTGGCCACAGCCTGTAGATGCTGTTAAGATAATGGCTAATATCTCTGAAAGGATTAGCAGCAGGCTCATGATTTCTTCAGTATGAAGAAAATGCAGCATCCTATTCTAAGTTATGCAGCCTTATTTCCTACAAATGCTTTATATAATAGTATTTCAAAAGCTAGAAACATTTCCCAACTACAAGTCCTACTTTTTAAGAGCTAATTAAACGGCTCCAGGAGTGCAGAATATCTAATGCCAGAAAACAGGGAAGTGGCAACTGTGGTAGTAAGAGGATCACGCCAAATGCTGATGTAGTAAGATTCGTGCATAAGCCTACCCAATTTTTCAGCTGCAATACACAATCACTGCATATAAATTCTTCACTCAGTGCAGGCAGTACACATTTAGTCCAGTTCTCTGAGAGCTCAGACCCTTATCTGTATGCAGACTGCTTTTGTTCTGAGCCTTTCTTCATGTTCTCTCTCTATCCTTAATTAACAGAAAACGTTTATGAATATTAAAGAAGAAATTAACAACAGTGTAAATAATTTCTGCGTGTTTGTAGATTCCATACTTAGTTTTTAATTAACCCCCACTGGTTTCAAAAAGCTGTTTAAGAAAAAGATATCCTTTCAAAATTTCCCTTGTGTTTAAAACAGGAAAAAGAAATAAGGTAAGATTGTAAAATGACAGTTTGGCATTGCAGACACCAACATTATATGACGATGTTATTCTGACATTATTTCTCTTCCACTTAGCTTGGTTTTAGGACCTGGTTTCATCAGAACAATTCACATACCACCTCCTTCATTTAACAGGCGAAATGCAGGGGGTGTGGCCAAGCACCATTTAACTATGATAACACAAATCCATCTTCTACAGAGCTAAAAGCATCCAACTCTTTGATTCCTATTAGATAAAACCAGAACATAGGAACTGGTCAGCTGAATCCCACATTGTAGCCACTGACCACAAGTAATACCAGATGCTTTTGAGGAAGGTGCTAAAAGATCTGATGTAGCCATTACAGAATCTACCTTTTTATGGGTACATCCCTTTGTCATCCAAGTCCAATGGCCTTGGGGATTTTGTTTTCCTTGCTAGCCATTTAAACATCCAGTCTTTACAGCTGATCTGACCATTCTATCCTCCTTCAACTCCTGTCAGCAATCAAGGTCACAGAGTAGACTCTTGTGTATTGAAGGAAAGGAAATTCCTCACCAATTTTTTAATGGGCTTATTATTCCAGTGTTCATGTAACCTGGAAGCGCATGCCTTGAAGTGAATCATTACCACATACACAGGCAAGCATCTGTATATCATACCAATAAGAGCAATTTACCTCTGTTTATTTTACATCTCATAAAAAGGTACAACAAAGGAGACATCCCCTACCAACGATCTCTGTGCAGCAAGCCCTGTTGAGTCAGTGGGAGTTCTGCCTGTGAGACAACTCAAAGAGACACTCCAAGAAATCTAATTTAAAGATGCCTCAGGAAAGCTTTAAATTGCACTTCCCAGTGCACGCAATGGGGTAGATCATCCTCTCCCTTGTGCATAACACCCATTAGCGTTAATTTGAGTTATCCATGTTCACTGAGAGGAGAACATGGCCCGGTACTGCTAAAGGAATTCCTTGGTTTCTCACCAACACCACTTATCCCCCCGCTTCCTTGCAGAGCCGTTGTGCACACATATACTAGAGGAATATTCCATGTTCTGCACTCAGCCTGAAAGCTGCACAACAGCTAGAAATTTCTATATCGCAACCAACAAGGTACCTTCAGATGTACTGACAGATACTGATGGGTCTTGTTGTCTCTGCAACAGCTAAGTGACAGTATACTTGCATAAAGGAGGCATATAGAAAGATATTACATCTAAAATACTATTTTTAGGTACAGAATTTGAGTTCTTATTTGGAAAAATTCTTTTGAGAAAAAAAACACAACACTGCTGAGACCATACAAGAACTTCATGAGGAGGTGTCAAACAACTGCATTCTTTGACCCACAATTAACATGTTTCATAAAAGAGGAAAAGATATTTGTTTTACCCCGTCTTGCCTTTTTTTTTTTTTGAGATTCCACTTAATCCTAAAAGGGTAGTTATGTAGCAAAATTAAAACAGCATGCACTTTAATAAGAAAGTGGATTAACTGCACAACTGCCAATGCAGAGACACAAATCAACAGAAACTACTGCTAAGAAGAAGGGTGGAAGCTGTCATTCATGCAGCTAGGATACATACAGGTGCTCTGCCTCCAACACCAGGAGAAGCAAAGCACTTTAGCTAAGAAATCAGCCAGGAGCTGAATAGGTAGTGCCCTATGCACAGCTGAGCACAATGGAGTGGTTTTCCAGAGAAGGAACTGGGAGCAGGTTAAGAGCCCAGAAGCACATCTGGGGAGGAGATACAATTGAGACTAAATCCCTAAAGACAGCATCCAAGGAGCAATACAAAACACTGTGTCAGGTGTTCCCAGACAATTGCCACCCACACTGTATCTACCTTGTTGCTTGTGTGAAGCAATGCTGCAAGCCCATTTCCTCACATCCAAACTGCAGTGGAGCACAGCGGAACAGGGTCCCATGGGAATCTACCTCCACCCAGCACTTGGGGTGCACCAGAGAGACCCCAGCTGCCCCAGCACAACAGATGAGTGGACCAAGAGCTGGGGCCAGGCCTGGAAGAGGGCACACTCTTATCTCCATCCATCATGACATTTACCACCCTGACAGATGCCTTCTACCAATGCAAGAACACATCTCTCATACTGAAAAGCCTCAGCACAGCAAAGTGGATGCCTAAACAGAAGCACCACATCCCCAGTGGATGCAAATCTTTGCCATTTTCATTGAGATTCACTGACTGACAATAGCTCCAGGTCTGGTCCAGGAAAGTAGCACAAGCACTTTTGTACCAGCACCAGCAGCTCGAGAAGAGAGAAAGATCAGGAAGGCAGTCAGACATGTTGATTTGGCTTCATACACAAATCGCACCACCAGCAGCATAACTCTGCCCTGCCTTGGATCTGGCTGATCCTGTGACAGGCCTTGTGCCCACTCAGGAATTGGGCAGGCAGGTGGTGGCAATTTGGTGGCAGGTGCTCAGCATAACAAACCTAGCAATGTCCAGATAACAGATGCAAGTATGGTAAGTCACCTTCCCTCACAAGCTGGTTTTCATGCTAGCTAGGCCATTAGCAGTCTTCAATCCCTACACATTAGAAGCTAATCCTGCCTCAGGCAGCATTAACTTACACATTAGCTCTTTAATGTAACATCCCTGTGCTGGAAAAGAGTCATCTGGTACAAATATTTTCCCACATGACTCCACTCACTTCCCTAATTACTACATTCCCTATTCTCTTTTGAAGAGATCTTTTAAGTGTAGCTTTATCTTGTGAGGCTGGAATTATCATGGCAATATCCCACAAAGGTGTTTTTAACCTGTGAGTGGTAACTTTGAGCCTGCATTTGTGGTATCTCCAACAATGCTCACTCGGTGGTGCACAGGGAGAGTGATGTGGTATACGGCCAAGGCCACTGCCGACTAAACAGCAAAAACTTTGAATATTCTTATGAAAAGCCCTCCATGCAGTTTGCTATTAGCAGTGGGGTCATCATAAAGGTGCTATGTATTTGCAAAAACATGCACAGATCAAAGCATCCTGAATTTCAGGACAAGTGATGATTTATTAAAAAATGCATACTAAATACCTAATTTATAAACTATTTATAAACTAGCAAGGGAGCAGAAGCTGTACTGTTTTACAGAGTCTCCATGCAAAAACTGCAAAACAAGTATTTTAAGAACAGGCTGGATTGATTTCCAGCTTGTGTAAATCAAGCTAACTTCACTGGCTCTAGTTTTATATGCACAAATTCTTCTATGTTTATGAATAATAAATACTTTCCCCCCCAATAATTAGAATAAGATTACATATCTCTTGCTGTTCTAAAAAAATAATCTATTCCATAAGGATGCTGTCTTAAAATAGTTAAACCAACAGTCCTTTAAATTGCATGTTTAAATAACACTTACAGAAATATCACAGGAAAAAAGCATTTATAGAAATTAATGTAAGACAGTCACTAGAATAAGAAAACCAAAATTGTTGTAAATAGGCTTCTGAAACTGTTTCACAGGAAAGTCACTAATGAAATCCTTGGAGAGACGAGGCAATCTTTCCTTCAACAATTCAACTTCAGTTTCGTGTTTTGCTGGGTTTTTTTTGGGTTTTTTTTTTTTTGTTTGTTTGTTTGTTTTTGGGGGGGGGGGTTGGAGGGGGGAAGGGTTGGGGTTTTTTGTTTGGTTTTGGGTTTTTCTTTTCTTTTCTTTCCACATTTTCAAATGTTCCCCAAGGTACCTGTGGTCCAAAGATACCTTTACAGTAAGACAATTTCAAACACAGCTTAAAAGAAAACATATCTTATGTCATTTTGATAGGGTGAGGTTTTCACCTTATTGTTCAGTGACATCCCTGGCAGATCAACTGCTAAAGAACCAAGCAGGTGTTAAGCTGAAACAAAGCTAAGTCAATTGGATAAAACCTCTTTTTGTTAGAGCACCGGTTCCTTTTTTCAGTAAATGTCTCCTGACCTGGCCCACCAGTTGCTGGAGGCTTGTAAAATCCTTTTTCCTTGCAGCTTAATCCCCACCTAAACAGGGTACCCCCATCCGAGGCTTATTCCTGTAAAAAACTTGGCTTGGCTCCCCTCCCACAAAGCCGTTTCATGCGCCGCTCCCCTTACTGCAAAGCAAACAAAACCCAAACTGGAGATACCAGAGGATAATATGGCCACAAGACCACAGTGCCTGGGCAAGATCCTTCCCACCTTTATGTGTCCGAGTGCTCGATCAGCAGGGGTTTAACTTACTTCAGCGGCAAGACTGCCACCACTCCCCTCTGCAGATCATTGCATGTCCTGATCGATCTAAAGGACATGATTTCCCCTGTGCCTCTGTAATTTTTTTTTTTTTTAACTGTCTCATTATGAGCAGATAGGTTGATATTTCAACAGAGAATTACAGAATTAAGCACCTAGCGTAACTCTTAACTGTGATCTATGCACTGCTGAAAGGTAACAGTATACCATAGCAAGACAAGTACAGTCCATCCATCGTACAAAGTGCTCATAGCCTCCATTATCACTGGGATAATCTACTGTGCTTTTAGTTTAAAAGTAATGTCATGTGTTGATGCCTTGCAATTTGATGGGACTTCCGTTCATTAGCAGTAATAAAAGAACCACTTTTTATTCATTCAATTACTCTAAGTGACAGAAAAAAAAAAACCTTTCTTAAAACAAGCATATGCACAGCTGCATTTTTTCTCATGCAGTTGGGATCACCCCTCTCAGCACATTAATATTGTATTAGAGGATGTAGATCGCTTTTTCATTCTTAATTGGTACTTAAAAATTTCTCTCTAGTGAAAATACTGATTGATTTGGTGTTTAAATGAACTTGTTCATTGCAACTGCAAATATCTTGAATACTAAGTAGTTTAAAATAACTTATCATAATAAAAAGATAGATTGACCATACCTAGAAAAAAGTGCTATTAAAATTAAAATTCTAATTTCATAGCTATTTTGTAGTATCACTGAATAAACAACATTATGAAGGAAATCTGGAATAAGCCTGCTGCAATTGTGCTCCATTTTTGTGCACTGCCAGCTTTGAGGGGTCAAAAATTATGAAACTGCTAGAGAAAATGATCAGACTATTAATTATAATAAAATCATACTAATTATATTTACTTTTTCATTTCTAAGTTTTTTCAGATTTTGGATTTGCAGTATTTTCTTTGCAACCACAAGACCTACTATTTTGGGTTTTGTTTGTTTTTTTTTTAAATCTGTGTAAAAAGGAAACTGCAGGCAATTCTGACATGATCCCATTATTTAGGATAAAAAGAAAGATAAAAGTTTGGTAAGAGTTAAGAGTTTCTTGCATTTTTATTTTTTTTCCCCCTCAGCTGATAGTATTTGTTCATCAGCCATTGCAAGTGTGCACAGTGGGCACTCAGAGGTGCTACAGCAGCAGAAGTTATATGCACATGAAAGGTTCTAAAAACTAGTGAGTGTGCAGAGCAAGATTTTCTTTCCCTCATTAGTGTGCCTCAGGGGTCTTCAAAACAGAAAAGGGACAGTACACCTCTATCAGAGACTGCTAACGTTGCTACACCAAGTAACCTGCATAAAGCTCACCAATGGTGGCAACACAGCAGAGCTGTTGAGAAACTGGAAAAGCCCACAGCCAGCACCAGGTTTGGATGAAGCGCACTGAGAAACAGCCACACGGACACCCTCAGAGATAAGCATTAGAGAGAACATTCAGTAATTATCTGTGGGCAAGCTCCCTTGGCCAGCAGAGCACCGAGCACTCTGCAGATGCTGGGGGCCACAGGCAGGCAGGGGCAAGAGTTAAACCTGCCCAGGCGAGCGCAGGCACCTCCAGAGCTAGCAGCCTGGGCTCCTGCTGCGCTCAGGACCCTTTTCCAGGTGCTTCCTTTCTCCTTCCCACAGCCATGCTCAGCCCTGCTGGTGGAGCCCAGACAAGTAGAAGGCTTAAAGATGATGACTTAGCTCCCCCAAAGAGTATAGGAGCCCACTAACACCTCTTTATAGGCTGGGCAAGGAGCCCAGGACAACGAAGGCAGCTCCCAGCACCCCCACCTGCCAGCAGGCTGTGGTGAAAATGGGCTTCAGCTGGCCTCTGCACTCAGGTGTGTTCATTAGCATGTCACAGTACTGTGCTATGGGAGGTGAAGCTGGGGTTATGTGTCCTCATCTAAATACTATGCATTGGTATAAAAGACAAAGCTTGTGATTTATTGTAGGTTCTGTGAAGACAGGAGTGAAAAGATAAAAAGTAAGTTCATTACTGTACTGTAAGAATACGGTCCTGATTATTTTTGTTCAATGTAGTCTAATCCAATTACCTATTACATACAGATTTATTAAATAATTCCTTTGCCCAATAGAAGAATATATGGTCTTTATTTAACAGCCCTTGAGGTTTTTTTTAAATTTTGTGTGCCTTATTCAAAGTCTACTAAAACAGAAACAAATGTGTATAGCAGTCTCATTTTCTACTCATTAATGATTTTGTTTCTTCAGTGTAAATTGCCTTTAAAAAGTCTCTGAATTTCAGGCAATGCTGAGCCTAAAAACCCAGCTATTTAGGTGAGCACCCAAAACTGAAGATACTACCTTTGAAAGCATAGGTTATATGTCAGTACTTCTTTTTTATCTTCATTTTTCAGAAATGAATTTATCCTTAATATGGCTTAATGTTACACTTTGTTTTTTCATTCCCTATTCTGCTCAGCAGCATTGCTGATTGTTTCATCAGGAGTAGTCACAACTCAGGAGAAGAGGGTTTAGGCAAGTCAATTAACATTGCTGTAGAGCAGAGCCCAGGAGAGGAACAGATATATGGCATGCAATGACGTGCAATTTGCTATTTTTTTAATTTCTTAGTAAATAGAGTGAGCTAGAGGACATTCTTGGTCACATTAAGATGAAAGACCAACTACAGAGCTTTACTAATCTGGCCTCACTTAAAATTCATAGATGTTTTACATGTCAAATAACCTAACCTCTTGAAAATATACAGGAATGAGATTTTAAAAATGGGATTCTTTTGCTATACCAAATATTTGCTTTCATTATACATTCATTAGACTGGGAGAAGTGCTGGAGGGCAGAATTTGGGCTAAGTGTTTAATGTTTATTAAAAAAATCCTTTGTTAGACACAAAAATGTCCTAATAGGTCATCAAATTCATATCATTGCGCCACTACAGCCTGACCTATGTTTATTTCCTCATATGCATCTAATCAATTTTTATAGCTGCTCTAGAGTAGTCAATTAAGAGTTCTATTAATAGTAATGAATCCACAGCTCCAGCAGGCAAGAAATATCTGCCAGGATTTCCTTGTTGATCTCCCCTCCCCATGAAAAAGAGAAGTGCATTTAAACACAGGCTTTCTGGGACACTGCCACAGGTCAGCATCCTGCTTTGTGAACCAGGGCGCTGACCTTGCGGCTGTTCATGGCCATATGTAACAGGTCTCCCATGGTTCCATCTTGCCATGAGGAGTCAAAACGAAGTACACAGACACTTACCAACAGGATAACAGGATAAACTGTAGAAGCAGCCAACCTCCATTTGAACACCTTTTGTTTTATTTCAGTTAGCAATAAAACCAGAATCCAGGAAGGGAACAAGTACAGACAAAGCCAAATGTGTGCAGGTTCAGCTCGGAGCCATCTGAGGACCTTCCACCTTTTAACAAGCTGCAGAAAAAAGGTTTCCACAGCTTCCTTAGCAGGCCCACCCAGTGAATGGAAGTACAGCAAAGAGCAAGCAGGGCCTACACATGGTAGGTATACTGCAGGTATCTGTAGCTATAAAGCAATGCTGTTGGCAGTATGGAATATTTCTTTTCCATTTTTCCATGGATGTAAGCTCCTAACACGAATTGCATTAATTCCACACAGTGACTTTTTCAGCCCATATAGGCAGTATTGTGCTTTTTTTTTTCCAGTGAAGCTTTTTTAGCCAGCCAGCCAATATCCCTGTTTAGATATGCACTCTCTTCCTCACAATTCTAACAAAGACAGAAAAAAAAAACAGGTTTTGACCTTTCTTGTTTTCTTATGCTCCCTTTCTCCTTATGAAATTGCCCCCTTTCAGGAGTTAGCAAGGAAGGCAACACATTGATCAACAAACCACAACAGCAACAGCAAGATAGGACATGACAGTGGTTCTGGCAGCTGGAATGAAAAACGAATCTGTCTGTCTCTAGCTGGCCAGTTCAAAACCAGGTTAACAGTACCTGAAATTCATCACTATCTAATGCCTTTGTGAGATGAGACTGATGTCAGTTTAATTTAATAGGCCAGGCTGAAAAATGTGACAGTTCAATAATTGATTCATGAGTGGATTAGACATTACTGCCTCAGGGGTGGCAACATCCACCAAAGGGTGGGGATGATGGCTGGGGCAGTAACAGCATTAGCTGCCTCATTTTAGTCCAGCCTCCAAGTCTGCCAGACACCCTGGCTTGTACCCACACCACTGCAGAAGTGGGCAGACAGGCCCATGACTGAACACACCTTGGAAATAAAAGCATACCCTACATTACCCATTAGGAGAGCAAACAGGAGAAACTGGTGCTGTAGATGTCTGTACTGCTTATCCTGCTGGGAATAAACCAAGGACTACAAGGTACAGAGCTGTCAACCAGGTGCTTCCTGCAAGCACTGAAATTCACTGAATAAATAAAGGGAGAAAAGGGAGATGAGAGTCCTTTTATCTCTTTCAAAGATGTTCTTGCTGACTTTCGTCATTCCAGATAGGTGCAGTCTTCTTTCCTTATCAGATACCTATAACAGCAGTCACCCCTGTGCTGCTGTTTTCTCTTCCTGCTCTTTCACCCCACAGTCTCCTTTTCTTTGATAGCATGTAGTGGTGCACCATCTTTTCCAAAACATTTCCTAGTTAATGCTAAGAAGCCTCCAACAACTCCATACACATTCTTCAACAGACAGCCACACTTAGATTATGACTGCCCTATCCTTATATCTTTATAGATAATTAGCAAGCCACTTACTTATGGGAAGGGAGTAATTGTTTTTTTAATCACCGTCTTTTATTTGCAGACTCTGAATTGGGATACAGTAATGTTTGCACAATACTTTTCTGTTTTTCATACAAATCATAAGCATAGGTATGATAAGCTATGCTGCACTTCTTCACAGTATCAACATGAAAGATAAATTCACTTTTAGTGCACATACTAATGAAACCTTAGTTCTACACTAAATTCAGATTTTGCCTGAAAACAGTAGTTATTCAGATAAACACTGCATCATTTATAGCGCTCCTTAATATGTTTAACTGGGACAGAAAAGCAAAGTAACTCCAACAGCTAAAATTCCTAACTGGGCATAGGAGAGTAGCCCAAGCTGAGTGTTGTAGAGGTCTTAGGAATCCAGAAGTTACCACAACAAACGTCCACCTTTGGAAAGCAGGAATTTCAGATGGAAAATGAGCAGAATCTTCAGGAAGCTTACAGTACTGGCTGTTTTTAAAAAGTCCTTTCCAAGGTCTCAGTTAAACCAAATAGGGGACAAATCCGGGAAGAGGGTGCTGCCTTGAACTCATTTCCACCAAAGCCATACTCTCATGAAAACTCCGGTCCTTCTTCCAAGAAAGTTCTTCCCTCTGCACAGGTTACTGCAGCACTCCTTACTGAATAGCAGCTGCTAGCACAGGTTTGGTCACAAGCAGCTGCCTTGTCCGGAGCGCCTTGGAGCTTCCTGCTGGGATGTCAAGGATCCCACCTTAACCTATCATCACTATTGCCATTAAAAGTAAAATAGCATTTTTTTATTTAATCTTCAGAGGACATAAACATTTCTTACACTGTGAATATGAACTGAATATAAGTGGATGAGAGACAGAGCAGAAGCAGAAGAAATTCATGAGCTTATTCTGCTTTTTATTAAAGTAAGGGAACAAAAGTGATAAAACTTGGACACTCCTGAAGCATATAGGTCCAATGTATTCAAGCTAATGTAAGTATAAAAATGATCCATAGCCATTATTAAAAAAACTATTCTCTCTTTAAATATGCCTGGACATTATCTCAGTTGCTTTCTCCCTGGAAACAAAGCTGGGGTTAGACTCAAATATGGATTCAGCTTTAATATCCAGACAACGTAAAAACAATAGTCATTCATTGACACCTCTGACTGTAATGAACGAGAGCGTACTACATGTGGATTACTAAACAGAAACTCCTAAATATACAAACCCAGAATCAGTGCTGGAAACAACGCAGAAACCAAACAATAAGTGCAGCTGCAAAAAAATAACTAGTTTACTTCACAAAGCAGGAGTTAAATAGCGTTGCCCTTTTAATTGCGATCATACCATGTATTACAGACAATTAGGACATACCTGCATACCCATAAATGAGGAACTGCTCTATCTAGACTTGGATTTACTGCCATAATCGAGACATAGCATTTTAAAGCCATTTCTGGCCACCACAACTGTTACTATGATTTTACTGACCTCAGTGCTAATATTACATCAGTGCCTTAGGCTCAAGCCAGCTCAGGTTGCAACAAGCACTCTGTAAACCCTTAGAAAATAACCATTCCTGGTCCTCAGAGCTCACAGTGTTATGGCTAGCTTGGCAACACCATGAGGTTTTATGGCTTTTAGTCTCCGGTGATCTACATTCCTTTTAAAATTGCTGGCCAATGCCTTGATCCCCCCCACCTCACCCCACCCCCTTTTTTTTTTTTGGCTTAAAGCACCTTTGGAGCACTTTTTTCCAGAAACATATTAAGTTCTTCCCACTGAACATGCTGCTCAGAGGAAATCAGTCTATTGCCTAAGAAGTGCAAAAGCAAACCCAGGAGCTCTGGGTTTGGTTTGAGAAGTGAACCCTTAAATTCAGACAAGAGACTGTCTGACACCACCCTCTCTTTCAACTGCAAGGGACAGGTCCTCACCCTATATAAACTGCCAGCATTTCACTGGAGTCCTTGGTGTAAACTGTCAGGGCATCAAGGTCAGGATTTGCCTAGAGTCATCTTGTCTCTCAGATTAAAATATAAACTGAACACAGTTCAGGTAAAGGCATTTTTATACCTGTAATAGTAAATAAAAACATTCATTCTTGTCAAGAGCAGTAAGAGATGTCTGCCCTTTTACATGGCACACACTGCTTATCCTTTGAGCAAAGTAACAATCCAGCAATTGTTTGTGGTTACAGAAGATTTGCAGTTTAAATAGTACCAGGTAGAAAGCACAGATTAAGAGATTTTTTCAGAGTACTTCTCTCCCTCCTTCAGTAGTACATATATACCACTCGGCACTGCTCAGGACTAAGAAAAGCAAACATTTGTAGAGACTTTTAAATTTCAACTTACCTGTAAGGCCCATTCTTTCTCATAACACCTAAGTACTTTATTCTTTCTAGTATATGCCCAGAGGTCTACTCAGGCAATGTTGTGCTTTAACCCCAGTCAGCAACCCAGCACCACCCAACCACTTGCTCACTCTGCCCTGGTGGGATGGGGGAGAGAATCAGAAGGGTAAAAGTGAGAAAACTCACGGGTTGAGATGAAGACAGTTTAATAGGTAAAGTAAAAGCCATGAAAGAAAGCAAAGCAAACCAAGGAATTCATTCACTGCTCCCCATCAGCAGGCAGGTGTTCAGCCATCTCCAGGAAAGCAGGGCTCCATCACGCGTAACAGGTACTTGGGAGGACAAAATGCCACCACTCCGAACATCCCTCCCTTCCTTCTTCTTCCCTCAGCTTTATCAAGCTGAGCATGATGCCATATGATATGGAATATCCCTTGGGTCAATTGGGGTCAGCTGTCCCAGCTGTGTCCCCTCCCAGCTTCTTGTGCACCCCCAGCCCACTCGCTGGTGGGGTGGGGTGAGAAGCAGAAAAGGCCTTGACTCTGTGTCAGCACTGCTCAGCAGTGACTAAAACATCCCTGGGTTATCAACACTGTTTTCAGCAGAAATCCAGAACATAGCCTCATACTAGCTACTATGAAGAAAATTAACTCTATCCGAGCCAAAACCAGCAGAAGCAACAAGGAGCTTTTTTGGTGCATATGATGTCATGCATCTCCACTTTCTCTCATATGAATTTATACACTAAAATTATTTCAATAATACTTCTGCTGGCACTGACAATACAGGAAATATACTTCAGACAAGAAGAGGACTGAAAAAGATATCCAAATGAAAAACACTGCAGAAAAGTTAAAAAATTCTGAATTATTTTACAAAGCCAAAGGAATAAAATATGGTCAGTATAATCACACAGCCATTCTGTAAAGGAAATATTTCCTGGTGTCTTGGTCCCATGTCAATGGCCCCATCTGTGTCCCAGTTATTTTTCAAGCAAGATTTACACCATAAATAAGGATGGTGGTGGTGGAAGAGAAAGGAAAAAAACCCCACCAGTCTCCTCTTAGGAAAATAAGACTTAATTAAAAAGTCTGCCATTGCTCTGCACTTAATTAGGGCTAACACAGCTGTTAATAAGTTTCTGATTGATAGTAAACCTGATGTCTGCACAGAAAACTACTTACTTCATTCGAAGACGCTGATAGTTTCATACAGAAAAAAGATTCTGTTGTGTAATTGTGCATAATGTTAATATTTGAAACATCCTTAAGGGTGATAGTACCTATTAAAATTTCATATGTGAAATGAGAAATAAATGAATTGGTGTTGCATTTTTAAAGGATCAGATTACTGTTGATTAAAGCTTTGTCTACACTTGAAATTTCCCAGTAGAACAGCTCTACTGGTGGTTGTAATAATAGGAGGACAAGCAGAGATAGGCTGCCAGCAACCACTATTTAAATTACAATGTCATACAGACCTGCTCTGTAATGGGTTATACAAGACTGTGGTTATAATGTGGCTGTAACAGTTAATACTGCCAACCCAGCTACTCTTACTGAGAGTGTAATAGAAAAAAATGGAACAAAAAGCCGGTATAGATGCAGTCGGAAAGTCAGGTTTGTCAGTAAAGCCGAGATAGATTGGAGTATTTATCCACAACATGGTAATCTGAATGCTACCATGAGTTCTCACCCGACTTGAGAAGTTAAATATCAAGCAACAGTAAGTGAAGGGGAAGGTGAAGTGGAAGGACAGAGCAAGAGAGGGAAAGATGAGTAAAATGATTTGGAAGTAGAAGAAGGAAGCATTTGAGGATGGTAAACTTCATAGAAATAGGAGGGAAGAGAAATGGGCCTCTAGAGGAAAAGGAGAAATAAGAAATTCCCGTGCAATCTACTTTTAATTTTTCAATAGAGCTCCTCCATGTAGCAAATACAGTGAAGAGACTAAAGTAAGCTCTGAGGGTTGAAAGGGAAACACAGAGAAAAGCCACATCAAAAGGAGAAACAAGAAAGAGATTTGAGGAAGAAGAAAAGAAATCTTTTGACAAATGAAAAAAAATCAACAGAGAAAATGTAGGTATTGAAAAGGAGTGAAAAAAGGCATAAAGAAAAAAGAGGATAAGGAAGAAAAAGGAAAAAATGCATGGAGCTTATTGTAAGAGCTCTGTTTTGTTTAACAAGAGGTTTAACGCTAGGAGTCACTGACATAATGAAAGTTTCTTCTCCAGCCTTTGGGAAGATGATGTTCTACTCTTCTGCAACTCCAGCATGAGCTTTACCACTTGGCACCTCCCAACCACTCCTGTCCACAAATACTCTGGCAATATTGCCTTTGAGATACATCCAGCCTGTATCCTAATTCCTCACCCCCTTCTTTCCCTGACACAACTCAGCTTTGGGCAGGAGGCAAGTTACAAGCCATGGATCTGACAGGCTGCTGCCCTTTTTCACATGAGCCCCATGGCCTTCCACTGTACATCATCAAAGTGCACTTATATGTCAGGAAAACACTGGACATACACGAGACTTACATGGGAAACACAGGGCATATATCTGGTCTGTGGCAAAAAGTGTGAGGAGTTGTGGGAACAGAAATGTACCTAGGCAAAGCAGAACAACATACAAAATAAATCCAGGAGTGCAGAGGAAAGAGGAAAGGAGAATGAAATTGGAACAGGTGAGATCAAAGTCAAGTCTGTGGAGGAGCCAGCCACAAAAGGTGTGCTCTAACCAAAATATCTTAAGATCGACAGCGCTGGGAAATGATTTACTACCTCAGGATAGGAGAATGCACCCATGACAAGTAAATAGCTCACTCTCTAAAGGTAAATTATACTTACTGTGTTCTGCTAGTGCTGTAAAAATGACATAACCCTTTGATGTGAGGTAGTGCATTTTCAAGCTTCCTTGGTTCAAAAAAGCAGGGGTGGTAGAAAATGTCAGCGTGTCTGCTGGGCTTCTGAAAGTTTTATCTGTGTTACAAAAAAGTGTGTCTGATAGCAGAATATCAGCACCCTCAATACTGTGCCCCATCAGGGAAAGAAGTTTACCGCTACACAACTCCGGTGATCAGGTAGGACTGCCGTGAGGGTGGCTAATAATGCAGCCACTGTTTTAACAGTCAGTCCAGACATGCCCTTCAAGCTACTGTCTCACTAAATGAAAAGAATGAGCAGTGTCAGTTAATAGCTGAGGAGTGAGTTATTCAGGCCACATCTGACCTAACATTTTGGTGTCATGAGAACCAGAAAGCAGTCTGGACCACATCAAATAAAAACAGTGTGACTATTAGAGCTCTCGTGTGAAGTAGACTTCGCTACTGGGTGAGTGCACAACAAAAAGAGAGAGAAAGGACAACTTCCTGCTTAAAGTGAAATTCTTACTGAATTCTATCAGAAAAGTGTAGAAATCTGTTACTTTCTTACACTTACTGCGTTTGGAAGAACACACCTTTTGTGCCCAGCTCCTCAACAGACTTGGCTTTGATCTCATCTGAAAAACAGAAACTAGATGATTAATACTCCCAAAAAGGTGCCTGATTATATACAGGCAGCTATGTTCTTCAGTGAGAATGAGAGTAATATATTACCCTTTTAATATTATATGATGTTAAAAAGGTCTTAGTTTACTGTAAATAAGTTCTCTCCAAGTTTTCACGTGTGTACAGAGAAAGATCCTGGCCTGTAATAGAAATACTTCACACCTAAATAAAAATCAAGGCTCTACTGCCTGTAAGAGGAATTTCAAGATTACTGTGGAGATCAGAAGATATTTAAGTAGGTGGTGTCTCCTCAGACTGCCATTCTCAGCAGAATTGCTTGAATAAGCCATAACACAGAATGTACATATATTTAAGGAAATGTTTTCAACCAGCTGGGAGTGTGTATATTTTGTTCGTATCACATACCACAATGCCAGTCTACTAGTAAGACCTGTCCTTAGATAACAGCTTTGTCTTTGGAACAGTAAATCACATTGCAATTTACACATATGTATAATAAACCTAAGCTTAATGGTAGCTTATCCTTTTGAAAATGAAGATTAATTAACTTGTAAAAGCCATTACTCTAACACCTGTTTTATTTAAAGAATTTAATCAACACACCAGAAATTCAGTAGTGAGAACCATAGCAATTCCATTGTACTTAAAAATGCAATTCCATTGTACTTAAAAATACATTTCCTATTCATCAAGCTTAAAATAAGTTCTGCTTAAAAATAAGCAATTGACAGCAACCTAAAATAGCAGTAACGAATTCCATAGACTGAAGCACATGCGCTATAATGCCTCTAGCAAATTTATAAGCAATTTCCTGGAATATTCTCAGAGTGTAAAGCATGCAGTTATCAGGAATCCCTATTACAGATTCTGGCCTCATTTTTTCCCCCTAAATGTTTGTGACAAAAGTAAAGAAAGTAAATGCAAGTAAAACACAGCAAAATGGATTTGTGAAAGCAAACTGCCTACCTGGCATGGTGCCTATTAGTATAGAACAAATAAATTACATACATTTTTAGACAATTCTATAATTTGTACTCTGACAAAAATACTATCAGTAGATGTCCTCTTACAGGTTGGGAGTTCACACTGCTGTTAGATTTTCTTCAGTGCTAAAGGAAAGCTAAAGCTTTCTGATTAAAGGGTTCAGGAGAGTAAAGAGACAAACACTTCAGGATGTATTTGTCCATCTTTATATAGTCTGCTCATTCTGGCACAAGTAATAGTTGTTTACTCTGAAGTTGTTCAGAGCTGATGGATGTTCTATGATTTCTTTTTGGTTCTGAGTGAGACAGCAGACTTCAGCAGGCTTTTATTTCCCAGTTCCCGGGTGGAAGGCACTGAGCACTTGTCCAATTCTCCCTTCTTTTCTTGGAAAGCCTGATTCCGCTTTAAATTTGATACTGGAGATACTGACCTACCTGCAGGGGACTACAATTTCAAAAAAATAAAAATAAAGACTAAAACTTCATAAACATACTAAAAAGTTGGGAAGAACACAGATATAAACAAAGTAGTGCAACAGAGAACAATTACAAAATACTATTCGAGTGTAACTCTACTGTACCATATATCATAAAATATGTAAAAATAAGATCATGCAGAAATAAAAGAGCTGCATTATAACAGATAATTTTTAATCTCTCCTACAGTACACAGAGACAAGCTTCTTACCTTTAAATTTTAAATCCAGTCTTTTGAGACAGAGCTTTCTTGCTTTAACAACTGTGTATGACTATTTTCTTGATTTTAATCTTCACCAACTAGGCTTCTGAATCACAATCACAGATATTAACTCATCACAATATTCAAACACAATTTAAAATGATATCTTCATCTTACAAAAATGAGAATTGTATCTTCATCTCTCATAAAAATGATGCTCTTTGGTAACTCTTTCTGTGGTCTGTTTCATGGTTAAAATTCAGCCAAGATAGGATCAATGGTCTTTACTGGACAAAGTCCAACTCTTCCTATAAGATTTGTCTCATCAGAAAACAAGACAAAGCTAGCAAAACAGCCGAATATTCCTTGGTACAGATTTTTAATTGATAAGAATCAGTGATTTTAGTAATAATCATAATAATAATTTATACCTACTGAAAAGCTAAGCCTTTTCCTACAGTACAATGACAACAATTTCTTGACTTCCAAAAATATCATTCTCTAAATGCTCCTGCTAACACAATAAGGTTCAGTACTAACAGATGAAGTAGTCTGATATTTTTAAAGCTTAAAATCACACTCCAAAATATACAGGCAGAAACCCAAGTGTCTAAACCCTGGTCATCTCAAAGGGAAATACTGGTTCCTCTGCATTGTGTTTCCTACCTGAATGCAAAATAGTATTTTACCAGGGAAATATGAAACAGCCAGTCTTTAATTACACATTACTTTATCTCTCAATTTAAACAAACTTTTAATAAAATGTTAGCAAGGTCATTTGATAAGGTACTCACAACACTGTAAGTCTTGAGGGTTGTATTCTTCTTTCCAGGTGCTGCATTTGGTAAAACAGGTGTGCTGCTTTTTTCTTGCCAATCTGTGAAATAAGACTGAAGGGGCTGAAGCAATCAGCTGATACACTTCAGAGGCTTAAAAAGGCCCTAGAGAACCAGCATCAATGAAGTAATTCTGAACATGGCTCTATTTTGGGGAAAAGAGCAGTCCAGGTAAGCGCCAGCATCTGTATGTTTATCATCACTAAAATTCTTACACAGCTAAGCTCCTGGATAAGTTCTACACACACTTTTACCCTTGGGAGAAACCACATTTCTTTTCCCTTGCACAACACAGAGAAACAGACTTCAGAACAGAAGAAAAGAAAAAAAAAAAAAAGGAAAAACAAAGAGGGGGAAAAAAAGCAAAGCGATACACTTAGGGAAAAATAATCCAAAGCAGGTCCACATGATGCTCAACTCAAACTGGCAGTTACAGTCACAACTCAGGAAAGCAATCTTGGAGCCATCACTGAGAGCTGTCTGGCATCAGTGGCTCGACAAGCACTGGTATCCAGAAAGCCAAATACATTTGACGTTGCTGAGGTAGTATTGAGAAGATGACAATACATATCGTTTTCCTAATATATAAAAACTTAGTGCCTCTGCATCTTTAGCACTGTACACAGTTCTGGTCACCACATCTCAAGAAGGACGTAGTGGAGTTAGAAAAGGTGGAGAGAATGGCAATTAAAATTAAGTGATAGAGCACCTGGGTATGAGAAGAGATTAAAAAATCTGGTACTCTTCAGTTTGGTGAGAAGGTGACTAAGGAGAGATATGACTGAGATTTTACCTGATGATGAATGTGAGCTATTCACCACATCCTGTACTTCTCGAAATAAGGGCCACCTGATGAACCGAGCAGGAGATCAGTTTAAAACAGAAAAAAAAAATTTCTTTACTCAGCAAATAGTTCATTTCTGGATCTTGCAGTCAAGGGCAGCTGCAGAAGCAGATGGTATCAGCATATTCAAAAAGGAATCAGACATATTCATTGACAACAGGTCCGTAATGAATACTAAAAGGATTAGTTTGGGATGTATATTCTAACAACCCTAAGACCAATTCTGGATGCCAGGGTACTACATGGGAGGAAATATCCAGGCTTGTGTATTCTCCCTAAATAGCATTTCCTGTTGTCACTGTCAGAGAGAGTACCGAGCTAGATGATCTCACCCAGTAACTAATTTCTTACATTCTAGAGTTTTGTCTATTTTGCTATGACTTCCTATTTAGTTGATTTTGAAGGAAACAGGTCTCTTGGGGAAGCATCCCATGTAAGTCTGCTAGGCATGATGATCAACTGACAACTTAGTAGCAGGAGCAATCAGCTCCATACAGCAGTGCTGCACTTTGGGCATGGGAATTTTGTTTGGGGTTTTTTTCCCTATCACTAATTAAAATATTTGTGCCAAGTCCTGTCTTTTACCTTGTGTGTGAAAGAAGGAGGAAGAGAAGGGAAATAGAAGCAAATTCCAACACCAGCATTGCCACAAGTAATTTGTGCATACATGGTCCATACAGTGGAATCCAAAACACAGCATTGGCCCTCTATCTGTGGAAGGAGCGCTAGGGTTCTTTGAGTGGTGGTTCTTTGAGTGGTAGTGATGAATGATGTGAAAGAAGATATGAAATGATAAGAAATGAAAGAAAAGTCCTCCCTGAGAAGGGAACTGCCTGTAGGCAGTGTGCTCAGAAAGAAGTGGAAATTGAAGTCTCCTGCAGCTTGTACTCCGTGCCTAGGGTAGCATAAAAAAGAGCAGTAGCACTAGCATCACCAGCTCTACCTCCTCCTCAGGGCCCATTTCTGACAAAGAGTGGTTTTCAATGTTTTTTAGAAATCCTATCCTATGACACTCTGGAAACACTCCCTGACCTAGCTCTTCAAAAGGGCCTAGGCCAAAGATCAGGACCAGACATTTCTGGTCTGGCCATGGTCAGCAGACGAAGTCTTAGGTACCCATGGAGCCTGGAAATAAGGATAACATTTTTCCATAGCTCCAGTTAGGGTGGCATGAAACAGGATTTCTAGAACTTCGGTTTTGGGATACAAAGTGTATTTAAATCCTTTTTTTATATAGACCCCTCACTTTTAATTCATGCAAGAATATTCAGATGTAATAAATATGCATTATTACCCTGAATCAAGAGCTCATTCTTTGCTAAGTAGCCTCTTTGAAAGCAGAAGCCATCCAATGGAACAATAATGCTTTCAGACTGCAGCACAGCAAGCTACCTTGTGACTGATAAATCTGAGAGCCTTAGACGTCACAGCTAATGCAGAATCTTTAGTATTTGTGTTATGGTTTTTCCTTGCTTCAGCTGAAGGATCGAGAGAGGCACTACGAAAGAAAATTCACTATCTTGGGCAGTCATCTGAAGAAATCAAATGACTATCCTAAATGTTAAACTTTGGACTTCAGTATTAATTGGGGGCTTATACGTTTGTTGTTTATGAACAATTATTTCCCTTTTTTTCTTTTCCTTTATTTTTTCCCTCTCTGGAGATAGCATCACAAGATGGCTACTTACATTATTTAGAGAGCATATGTATAAAAAATTGGCTGTCTTGTGAAAGATTCCTCTTCAATGCCCTTAAACATTGTTAAGATCCTATGTTTTTCTGCCACATTTCTCCTCCCCATTCCAAACCCACATATACACTTTCCCCCTACACCTGAAGAGAACGAACAGGAGACATTACCTGTTACGGACTTGGTATCTAAGACAAAATGGTTTCTTATAATGCACAGTACTTACTTGACAACTGTGCACTGGAGAGTTCACCTTATATCCTAGTAATTTTTTTATATTCTTACACTACATTAAAATGTTTCACCAGACATCAGCAATTTTTTTCTGCACTAGGTCACACCTAACATTTCCTAATTCACTCTCAATTCTACTTATCATTTACTTTATTATATATTACAACAAGTAAACCTTACCTGGTTTGCTGGTGTGGAGGATTTGTTGCCCCCATTCTCTGTTTCAACTTCTGCACCAAGTTCTATGTTACCATTGTTAGTGGTAGAGCTCTTTTGTGCTTCACTGGTTTCATCCTGTTGACATGTAGTAGCAGGGTTATTTGTGTCTTCTATACTGCGTTCCTCACCAATGTCTAGATTATTATTCCATTCCTTCATTAACTCCAAGACATGGTCTCTGGACAACATGTGTTTCACCCTAGATGTAACGGTAAATTTTATTAAAGTTTGACCAGCAAATCTAGGAACTATTATTAAAAATATAACACCAGAGTAATGGCCCTATTTGTTTTAAGCCATGCACTTTAATCCACAGTCAGGCACAAAAAAAGTGTTTTCCAAATGCTGGTCATCCCTTTTGCAAGCACAATCCTGCAAGCACTACTACTATTATTCTCCTTACTACAGTCAGGAGGGAAGAAGATGATCTTTTCTCCAGAACTCCTTCAACTATGGATCCCAAAATTTTGCAAAGGAATTTTAGCTCTTTCTACAAAAGCAACAAGAAAACCCAAAGCATTAGAGAATGGCTCTGAGATTTCCACTGCCCCTGATTTTCCCTGTTTCTGTATCCTTCAGTATTTCTTTACGTTACTGAGCAAATGAAAGTGCCTAGACAATGCTCCCATTTTACTTAGCCTTATCTGGAAGGGGTAGTGCAATGATTTATGGGTCCAGAAGGAACAATTTTTCTCAGACTGCTCAGACTCCTGTCCTCTCAGCTCACACTGAATGATCTGAAATAATTTTGGTCTCACTCCTTTGGCCATTCAGTAAATATGGCAATTATCTGTCTGAAAGTCTGGAGAGAAAGGCAAGTGCATACTATATGCAAAGTTTATACACAACTCTGAAAACTAGAGTTGTTCTGTTATTTATTTTTAAGGGATAATATTTTGCGTTAATACTACCAATTTTCTGATGCTTAGAGCACTTCAGTAACAGCAGGGATTTTTTTTCTAATATTAATTAATGATGTATAGTTACTAGGTAGTTCTTTATCTGCATTGTTCAGACTGGTAAACTGCAACAGAGAAAATATAATTATAATGGCTTTTTCTGAGGTCACACAATGGATCCAACAGAGGAGAGAGGTCACAGACAAGACTTTTTTTAGAACTCTTTCCCCCATCTTATTAGACTAGCAATTCTTACTTCAAACTCCTATTTCTTTTCTTTTACATGAGGACTGGTATTTAGAATGTAGTTCCTTTGTTTGAAGTAGATACCTATGTACACGTATGTACCAAATGATCAAGGAATAAACATTCATATCCACTAGAAAGGTAAGTTTCGATTTTGCAAAACAATCTCATCTGTTGCAGATTTACATCTGCAACTGTGGGCATAACTGATGACACACATTTCTGACTACCTCTTTTGCATGAAAAATTATGTAGTCAAATATGTAGCGTGCAGTGAACTGTACCCACAAAAGCAGAGGCTGACTTTAGGTCTTTTTAAAAGATTTAGGCCTTACAGAGTGCCAGATAATTGTATACCACATAAAAGAGAAGAGGGAGTTTATTTCTTGACAGTTTTTAAGAAAATAGGACCATTTAAGTTAATTATGTGTTGGCTCATTTGAACACCTGTTGGGTTTAATTCACTAGCACCTGGTGCCAACTGTGAGTAAAAGGAGTGGAGATTTACTAATTGACAGACTATGTTGTTTCTGTTTCTTTTATTTCTACTTCAACTTTTTTTCTGCTCAATTTTTAGGAAGAAACTTTAGCAGGTTTCAAGACAAAAATGCAGAGATATCCAACTACTTATGGAAAATACAACAAAGTATTTTCTCCATGAACACATCTAACACACAAACTTTCAAGCCTGATGAGCACTTTTATTCTGTTAATCTCAGTGGCACCTATACCAATTTAAAAACACCAAGGAGAAAGACAGGTTGAAGTGATAATTTTCAAGAGCTGTTGAAAGCATTAGTCTGGAGTATTTCAGATTTAGATTTTAGGGGACAAAAATTCAGTTACAGTATTGGGGAAAAAAAGAGATTTTAGGTAACACCAGTAAACTGAGGGCAGGAAACAGAGTTGTTAAATTCTTGATTCATTATCAGACATTCAGCATCCAATAAGCATACCACTGAAACAATGAAAATGCTGTAGAGGTAAACAGAAGAACCTTCAAATTAGGTGTGATACACAATAAATGGAACAACAAGATGTCTGGAAATACTAAAAATCATTCTGATACCATGGGGAAAGTTGACAGAGCCAGAGAAAAGCTTTGATGCATACAGAAAGGTCTTAGAGTTTAAAACAAAACCAATGTAACTATGGACAAGGTACAGCTGTCTTGCCTGATTTCTTGTTTTTTCTATACATAAGAAAGCTAGAGACAATGCTTTTGATTTAGTTCAAAGAAATCTTGAGTACAACCATCAGTTTAAAAGGACATGATCCACAGAAATTGAAAATATAAACATAAGGTAACTAAGATGGAATAAACTTAAAAGCACAGTGACAAACCAAAAAGTAATTACAGATAATATAAACAAAAGGGACCTTGTGCGTTAGAAAAATATCATCGAGTGCAACTGCTATTTATTTTATTGAGATATGACAGCAGAATGCATTATTTTGCTGGCAGCAAAAATATTGAAGTGGTTTCAAGTTCCATATTTTGTGCAGAGTGAAGGTGTAGGTGTATTAAATCCACTGTGTAGTACATATTTTAGCTGTTGTCATTCTTGTCAAATGCCTGCCCTACAGAATCACAGAAAGTGATCCTCTCATAAGCCATCCAACCTGGACGTCATCACTTCAGTCAAGGGAAGAAGCCATGCTCTCTCACCCAGCACAACATTTGCCTCTAGGTAAGTTTACATTGTATATCAAGCCTGGGTCTCCTGCATCTTCAGCAAGTAGTCTGACCACTAGGCTGCCCCACAAAAAGTTGTATCTCTGCCAGTCACTAAAAGAAAGCTATGATTTTTACTGCATTCTGTCAGGAAACTCCTGAGTTGTGTCTGCGGGCAGAGGAATCGAAGCACTGACTGCCATGGCAGTTTCTAAATCCTAATCTGTAAATCGGCTCCAAACTGCCCAGCGCTGCCAAGGGAAGGAGGTCCAGGTGCACAAAAAGATCCAACTCCAGAGAGCTGAGAATATTTAAGACAGGAAAGTGAGAGGCGGCATTGATAATTTGCCACCAAGAGACACAAGAAATCTCACATGCTGTACACATAAGTTTATATTTAGGGTCTTGCTTTTACTCTTCAGTCAAGCAGACCCATATGCCTTCAAATTTCACAGCAATAACACAGAATTCTAAACCAGAGGGCACCTTTGATGTGCTCAAAAGCTCTTCCGAGAAAAACAAAATCAGTAGAGGAGAGAAAAGAAGGAAAAAACCAACCTCCCTACCTGAAGGAAAACACCACCTTCCATTAAATCAGACCTAAGAAAATTCTTCTAGTGGGAATTAAAGAAAAGGAGGTAGAGTATTTTTATAGTTAAAATGTATCACAATCCATACAATATATAATATTGGGTAGAAAAAAAATTGAAGAAGCATATTTTAAAATATCAAGCTTAAAGTAATTGAAAATTACAGTATTAAACCAAAATATGTGTATCTATAAAAATACTTATTGCAAAATAATATTTACTCTATATTTCATGAATATTATACTCAGTATGTAAGTAATATACTCCTGCAGATTATGCAGAAACAACATGTAGTGGTAATACAATCTTTGTCTTTCTTAGAAACTTAAAAATATTCTGTTATCCTGTCATCTTTTATGCTCTTACTTTTTAGCAGCTGTAAAAAGTTAAATGTATCTGGAAAAGTTTTAACTGGTATAAAGATCAGAATAATCAAAACTAGTAACAGAATTGCATTAATTAGTATTTCTAGTAAATAATTAATCATCACCCCTTTGCATAGCCCCCGGCCAAAACTATATACGGTCTCAAACTGACAACACATAAACCTCCAGAGGTATCCACTAACTTGCATTGAGCTTGAGGTCATTTGTTTAGCTATAAGTACATGGTAACTTTTAAATTAAATTTTTTTATTGTTCTGGAATCTGAAATTGCTGTGCCTAAGTTTGAAATGCCAGTTTTAATCATACAGAATGACTTGTGACTTCATAAATTTTTGGTACAGATGGTAGGGATTTCCTGGTGGGAGACTGTGGTGCCAAATGCATTTACTCCTATGCAGAAGCTCCTGTGTCACATGGCACCAAGGGGTTAATTTTTTTACACGCAGAATTCTCTACATGATAATGCACTTCCATGTTCCCCATCTGGCTATTGTAAAATCACAAAGGCTGTGAAGGCACAGGCATGAAGTAGAAACTGGTGTCCTGATTTTCAATGGTACTGAGTATCTGCAACTCCCACTGAAGTCCGATGAGAGCCACAGGTGCTCAGCAGTTCTGAAAACCAGGCCATATTAGGACATCTTAATGAGCATTGTTAAAGAATTCTGCATAACATCACTTATCGCTTTAAGTCCCTGTTTCTTCTCTTTATACTCTTCTAAAAACCTAAGGTTTTTACTGGAAATGGAAAAATATTTAACTACCACTTCGAACACTGCAATATGTAATACATATGAAAACCATAAGCAACATAGGAGAATGCAAATAAGACAACTGGGGGCTTTAAAGGAAACATGCAGGTGGAAGGTAGAAGGTACAGAACAACAAGGGAGACTCTCCTTCACGGTCTGCCTACTGAAGCTGGGGAAATTCTTTGCCACAAGTAAATTTTTATATGAGTTTAAAAATATTTGGACAAATCAGTGGAAAAAAGTCAACTAAGCTTTATTACCACCACTGTCTTGGTTCAGTGTATTTCCAGAGCTTGTTTCTGATTGTATTTATTTCTGACCAAATAATGTCTGCAGAAGCCGTCCAGAACAGCAGACTTCAAAGCTGGCTCCCTGGCATGAGGGAATTCTGTCAGCAGTCTATGATGGCCATCTCTCAACATTTAGAAACATTCAAAGCTGATGAAAAAAAACCTGAAAATATAGTTCTTCATTGAAACTAATGCTTAAAGGTGTTGCACATTTACTGTGAAAGTGCAAACAGAAGACAACTAATATGGAGTTGTATTCATAGATATTTTATAGTTAAGATAACCAGTCTGCTACCTACTTCTTAAATGAAGAAAAGCATTGCAAATTAAAATTTATTGTGCCTGAAATATTGTATAGTATGGAGAGAAGGAATGGTTTTCAATGAACTACAGGAAGGTCTTGTTACATGTAATTATGTTATCATATGGAATCTAGTCTCAAACTTGAGGAATATACATGGTGAAAGGTCAGAAAATCACATGGATAGTAGTTTTCTATATCTTCAGTTTCATGAAGCAGGGACAATATGGTACTTATAGTATTGCAGGGCGGAAGTGGATGAAAATTGTCTCATTTTTCAGGCCACTGCTGTTACACATTTGCTTGTGGCTATTCTCCCACACACAAGAATGCACCAAAACTTTGGGAAAAAAAGCTTCTTGTTCAGCTTTGCTCAATTAGCAGGAAAGAAGAAAGATGTACACTAGTCCAGAATGGTTCTTTTGCAGATGAAGGTGTGAGGCAAAACCAGTGGTCCATTTTGAATAGAGTAAGCTATTTATCCTCCTACATATCAGAATAGTGTTCAATGATTCACAGGCATTTCTCTTTCTACATGGCATTGAAGCCAGCTATGGCAGAAATTAGGGTTTGCTATCATCAGTGTTACCTTTAAGTAGCAGATATATCCATTCCCTCTGCCTTAATTTCAACTACAGAATAGTGCAACTGTTTCATCAGACAGGTGAAAGTTCAGTATTCTCACAGTGCCATGTTCTGCAGCCCAGGCAGGAAGCTGGGAGCTCACAGATTCCCTTTCCAGCACTACAATTCACTTGCCTTCAGAATGGCTAGATTTCCTGTAGCTCAATCTTCTGTTTTTAAATTTAAAAAAAAAAAAACAACTTTTATTATAGTAACAGGGATGTTGTGAGAATTACTTAAACCTGACCTGAACCCATACTTCCATATTATGTGAAAACATATGGGAAATCAGGAAAAGTTGGTTTGGGTAAGGAACACAGTGTAAAACTTCTAGTTAATGGGCTTATCAGAAGCCCATGGGATACAAGGAAAATAAAATATATTAATGGATTTGGGAGATTTGGATAAGGCCCCTACAAGTTTTCTGTTGCTTAGGTTGTGTTTTTTCACATTTTCCACCACCCTGCTGGGTTCCACTGAGGCAATACAGCATCTTTTTACTCCAAGTAAGTAAGAGGTAGAATACAAGATACCTCCTCAAAACTCCAGGTTATCCACTGGTTGTCAAGTAATTCATCAGCTGTGATTTGGTAAGCAGGATCAACTTTCAGAAGTAGTCTCAATACTTGTTTTGCTAGGGAAAAAACCCCACAACTTGATATATCTCATTTCTGCTAAAAACTCAACACATTTTCAACTGAGTGCTTTAATTGAGCAGAGAATATTTTACTTGCAATGCTATGAAATTAGTTCATGATATCATTTATGTCAATTTATTTTTTAACATCAATTTCCCTTTTCAGAAAATGCATACTACTTAAAAGAAAAAAAAAAAAAAAAAAGATCAAAACTACTACATTTGTGGAATTCATTGCAATACTGTCAGCATTTATTTTCTGAGAGCATTGTGTACTTACCAGCCTCACTAACTGTTTTCCAGACTGGATTTTTAAAGCACAGGTTTCCCTTTCTTATTAGTTCAAGAAGCTTTTTTTCTACACTTGCTATAAAAGGCGTAAGAAAATTAGGGTCAGTGAATGTATACCTACTATTTTTCACTGGTGAGGCAAAAACTATGTATTATGGGAGCACTGTGAAATCAAAAAATTCACAGGACTGGGAAAGCTTCAGAACTCTATAAAAGTGACTCAAGTTCTGAAAAATGTGTGTCTCAGATATTTAAAGGAAAAAGGTTAGGAGGTTAAAAGGTGATTTAATCTTGATCACTAGGTATCCGCAAAAGGAAAAGATAATTGACATTTTATGGATTTTTAAAGTAGATGCCAAAGGTGTAAAAGATGCAACAACTGAAGGTAGAAGCTAGAAAAAATTAAACTGAAAATATTTTGCTCTTCTGTAGCTCACTCATCCAAATCACTTGGCTAACTGAAAGCTAACCTGTTGCCACCATGTGCCATATTTCCATCACAGAAATTTTATTTACTGGAAACACTTTATACTTACGATTTCTTTTGATTTCTTGTCAAAGTAATATTTTCCATTAAACAATGCAACAATTCTGTCCTAGCAACCACTACATTTCACTAATAAGTACCACCATTAATTCATGTCCCACTGTTTTTAGACTAGTGAGTTAAAACTCCACTGGGTTACTAGCAGTTACAAGAACTGAAACAACAAGACAAAACAGACCACTCTCAATTTACACTTATAAGTCCCAATCAGCTGTCTTTCTGAAAAACAAGTTTTGGGTCAAACACAGGTCATTGACTCAGTATAAGAATTACTAGATATGTTTTATTCTGTAGCCTTATTTTATATGAGAATTCAGTTTAGTCATACATAGTGGTTGCTTGTGTCCCTAAAGTGAAGTGTACTGCTATTCAAAATGTAATAAACTCAGTTCCAAATTCTTATGATCTATGAGATATGTTCAGTTCTCAAAGTTGCTATTCTTCATTGAATAACAGTAAATTAAAGCAAGTGTGATTCACAGAAAAAGTGTATAATATCCTTTTACTGCTACAAAAGATGTACTTTTCAGAACAGAAACATAAAGCAGAAAATACTATGACAAAACAAAACATAATTTTTAATTTTTCACTTTTTGTTCTGGTATTGAGCTGTATATCCTTTAGCTACATAGTGTGAACATTGCCTTATTTGGCCTAATCTAAACTAAGGTATCAGTAGAAATAGGATAATAAAAAAGCAAAGACATCAGAAATGTCAGAAAAATTTTAAGACCTACCATATGTGTACGTATTAAGAGTACATAAAAATATACCTTGGCTGCATTCTTGCCCTGTATCTATTTCTTGTTATTTTAAGTAAAATATTTGAGTAAATGTGGTATCTGAATGTCTGTAAACTCAACTTACTCTTTCTGTATCATCGGCTTCCTTTATGCCAGTTGTATTCTTAATGATGTGGTAACAATAGAAAAAGGTAATATATGAGAAACTAAAACAAATGCATTTCCAAAAAAATTGTGTTACTATCAAACCCAGTGTTTAAACTTGCTTTGTATTTGTTTTTTGTGACTATTACTGTTTACCAGCAGAACTATTAACCAGAAACATCAACTATTAATGTTTATTAGAGAATATACTTTGAAAATAAATATTGATCTCTTTTGCTAATCATATAACGAATGAAAAATCATATCATGTGATCTGTGTTTACAATCAAAACTAATAAAGACAGATTAAATTTCTAATAGATTTTACATCATACTCTTCATGCACAACTGACATGCAAAAATTATATAGCAAATACTTTCAAGAAATTAATATGCCTATTTGTGGCCATTTAAAACAAAAAAGAAGCTAACTTCATCACATAAATTATTTGCATCAAATTTTGTTTTTAGTTCTACTCCCAAAACACAGAAGTAGCTACTGCAAATGAAATTGTCATATCCTAGTGAAGGATGCCTGTCACTTTATATCAAAGTAAAATATTCTGGAGTTTCATTCACATGGCTTTAATTTTTAATTTTAAGGTAAAACAAAATTTAAATTTTAGTGCATTTTCACCCAAACTTTTAACCTCAAAACATCTTAAAAAAAAAAATTACTGTTTTCTTTTATCCTCCAATTTTCCTTCCCAATCTCCCTCAGGACTTAAATCCAGATGGAACTCAATGTAAAGAACAGAAAATGGGAATTTCATTTCAGGACACGATACTGCAAGTGTTGGCTGATGACAATGTCCATTATTCTGTTATGCACAGATAGGACTAAATTCTCTCCAGACTAAGGCAGTGACAGACAACAGATAAGTTGATTTGTTTAGCTGAAGTTAAGTAGGAGAAACATATCACATAGAACCTGAAAATCTGTGAAGAAATTTCCTGTGCTTTTAGAAAGGAGCAAAAAGCACCACATTTTCTTAATAGGTTTCTTATTGCTGCAATGCAGGAAGTAATTTATTAGGCATCCTAGACTTCTTTAGTTGCACAAAGGTTTTTCAGCACTATTGCAGGGGCCACAGTCTCTGAGCACACTTGGAAGAATGAACAAGAAATCCAATAGCGTAGATCACACAGGGAAAAGAAGCCCCTGACCCTTTCCTATTACAGAGCAGTATATGGGCCATGCTCTCAGAGTGTGACAGGCAGCAGGACTCTTGCTAGCCTACTCTTTCAATGTGCTGCCATACTTTCGTATTTTAATGGATTTTCTTTTGGTTGGTTACCTTTGTGTATGCTTCTATTAGTATATGTTAAAACTGAAATGAAATGGAAAGTATAAAGTACACCTCAGTTTAAATTACATATAAAAATCCGTCACGCTGGCATTGCCCCATTATGCAGAGGCAACCCTGTGCATTAACATTCATGAAAACAGAGTTCATGAGTCACCTCAGGGCTTATGCTCCCCATATAGGTAGAGACTGAGCCTGTTGTGGCAATAATACCCTTGGTACCAAGATGGAGCATGCCATCTGCACTGCAGAAAGAGCTCTGGCAGCTAGCAAATTACCAGGGAGGCATTAGCTGTAGCCTAGAAGGGTCAAAGTTGTGATGGTAGAAATAATGGCTCTAACAGTATCTTTAAGCTCATTAAAGGAGCACCAGGAGCACACGCCATTATTCAGGGTGGGAAGAAAAATGATTTGCAAAAACAGAATTAAAATCAGAAGATGCTCTTATGGCTTTTGTATTACTATTTTCAAATTAAGCAATAAAAAGCAGTGTGAATTGTATTCTATTAACTCATACACAGTATTTTCATTCTTGTGTAGTCAACACAACAAGGGGTGAATTAATGTTACTTTGTTCTGACACTGTTGTGATTACAAAATGCTAATTTTAAAAAATATTTATATTGCTAATTAAGGAAGAAGGCCAGAAGTTCTAAGCTCCGGCTGCAATCAACACAGTTCACTGCTCTGAATTTTACAAGTTCTAAGCTGTGATTTGTGCTGATTGCAGGCACTGCTCTGGATTCTTATTAGCCAGTCAAACCATCCAATTTCTACCAACCATTTTATAATATATTCTATTGTATTATGTTGTGCAAATCCAACTACCATGATGCAAATATTAATATCATGAAGAACAACCATAAAACTCATTCTGTATCGGCATAGAAAGTGCACATGGATGTTAGAAATAAAGAAAAAATAATAATAATAACAGCAGTAAAGCTACAAACACTTCATCAAGCTGACACAAGAAGAGAAGTGAGCTAATTGTATAGAAAAGAAACTGAGGAACCAAAACAAAGTGGAAAGAAAAAACAAACAAAGAAAATCCAGAAAAGAGGAGGTTATGAAACTGTGTGCCTATATCTGCATGCTCATGTACAACGTCTTAAGTTATAAAAGAACTCAGGCATATGCAACAAAAGTAAAACAATCACAGGACAGAAATAACAACAACAAATTAAACAGCAAGAGGTAGTGTTCTAAAACGTTGGCATTAAATCATCATCTGGGGGCAGCTGAGAAGAAAAAGACTGAAAGTAGGGGAAAAAAAACCCATGCAAATACATTATGAAAGAAAAAAAGTCCCTGCATACAATGCGACATTTTAGTTGCATCATAAGAATGGTAATTTATGTACTTTGCTACAATTTATTTTTAATTACTGGAGGCCCTTTTTCTATTATTTAGCTAGTATAAGCAGGATAAGATTTTTTAGAGAGAAATTATTATTTTGTAACTAAGACAAATGTTATAAATTACGAAAGACTTCAATAAAAATTGCACACTCTTACAAGTGTAAAATTTCATTTCTTCCTCTGATAACAGCAGACTAATAAACGTCCAAAGGACACAGATAACCTGTACAGGGAGACCTGGCAGCCCTCGAACATCTCCGTTACAGAATTGGCACAAGCAGAGGTAGAGAAAAGCCCTTACCCTGATTGCATGTTTTGTGCAATCCATTTGAGGATTTGAACAATAATCAGTAAATCAATAACTTAGTTCTCATATATAGATCCAGCCAACATATGAAAAAGAGAGGCCTAAACTCTCAGTTTAGCTTTACAGTGTTTCACTGCAATATTCTGTAATAGTCTATTATTCCAGGATTAAAATATGGTTCATAAATCAAATACTCAATTTTTAACACTGAACTGTATCTTTCACTTTATTTGCATAGAAATTCGTAATGTTTACATACAAGCAATTATAAGAGTTCAGTCTTTTGCAAAGGTTTAGCACACAGGTTTATCTTTTATTTCAGTGCAAAATTGTAAGTACTTGTATTATAAATGGGTTTGTACATTTTATATTACTTTTACAAGCTACTTACAGCATGTACATAATGACACCTATGCTCCAAATGTCACACTGTTGGCTGTAGTCATAGGCACTGATAACTTCAGGAGCTGCCAACCAAGCAGAAAAAATAGTATTAATAATACAAAAAAAAACTTTTAAATGCTTAAACACAAAGCGTGAAGAATGTGCTGATGTGGTATAATTTATTCCCGTATGTAAAGAGGAACCAACAGCAGATGTTTAAATCAATAATGTACAGACCTTAACAATTCATGCTGATGTGTCCTCACTTTTATCATTTAGCTGTTAAGGGGGTGGTGACATTGTGACATTAGCTGTATGATTAAACTTAGTATTCTTTTCCCCCACAATGAGTTATGAAAGCAGTCTTCATAACCCACTGATTTCAAGTACTGCAAGACACCATACAAACTTTTCTTTTTCTCCCATATATAGTAGTGCATAAGAATGCAGCATTTCTGCAAAACGTAAGAGCCTCTGTTTGCACATATTAGCTTGTATACATCATATGATGAACAAAATCAATGTCATGATACTCTAAAATAAAAATTTTCAAACCTATTTGTTTATATCCTAGATTAAAAAATCACAAATTATAATCTCTTCACTAATCACTTTATATTATTTCAGTCACATGTCAAAAAGATGGTGCTTTGGGGCCATCTTAGTGATATTTTATCTACTATACCATGGGAGATGTGGTTGTGAGTTCACAGCAAAATCTATGGTCTTCACTTCCAGAATCAATGGAGATGACATACTTAGCCCCAGTAAAGAACAGAAGATAAAAACCTTCACGCAGTAGAAGAGGAGATTGACAGGGACTATTTTATTTGGTGTTGTCCCACCAAATCAAAAAGCTTCTTTAACTGCCATCTCAGTTTTTTATGTTTTAGGTAGGTACCATGCTTCAGATATCTAATTATTATGTCAAGGTACTTAAAATGTTTAACTTAATGGTTTGATAATACCACAACTGGTAAAACAAGACTTTAAAGGATATTCTTACCATTAATATTGCCAAACTGGCCAAAACCTACAGTATCATCTCATTTTCAATCGATTGTTTTGAGAACATTTTAAACAACAGTAATTCATGCTATTAACATCCTGGGGAAACTTCCAAACTTATATAAGTTTATATCCTTATATGCTTATCCTATAGAAAATAAAATGACTGAATCAGGAAATTGCTATTACTCTTATAATATTTTTTTTATTAATAAACCAGTCTGGTTTAATCATGAATTTCCACAAATCTCACACACAAGAAGAGAGCATACGAAAGATGGAAATAAGAACAAAAGGGAAACATAAGCATTGCGGGGCAAAATCAGAAAGGAAAAATGAGGAGTAACTAACAAGGGATGTAACTAAAAATGAAATAGTCTCTAGGTATATGAGTAGTAGAAAGACAATGAATAAAGAGGCTAGTATTGTATTCAACCAAGAATGCAATTGATAGATGATGCTCAGAAGGCAAATGTGTTTAATGTCTTCTTACATCAATCTTAACCAAAATGTCAATGGCAAGCAGTGGATAGCACAATCAATATCAATGACAAAGGGGCAATACCTCAGTTTTTTATAGAGAAGCAAAAGGTTAGCAAATACTTAGGTTGGAAATTTTGAAATCAGCCATAACTGATAAAATTCATTCTAGAGTACTTTAAAAACTGACAAGACTTTTCAGAGCTATTAGTTGTTCAAGAACTATTAGTGGAAAACAGGTAAAATACCTGAAAACAGAAAAAGGCAATCATGGTATCTATCCGTAAGAGGGTGGAAAAGCTGGCATCAATGAATTACAGATGCATCCCATTAATTTTAATTCCCAGGAAAATACTGGAAAGAATAAGCACCCATAAGAAGCCAAAGAGGTAAGTAACAGCCATTATGCACCTGTCAGGAACAAATCTCCATGTAGCACAGGTTGACAGGCTTCGGGGTTAGAAGAACACTAAATATCACATATCTCTATTTCAGTAAGGCTTTTGCTACTGTTTCGTGTAACTTTTTTCATAATACTGTCTACATTAAAATATCACAGGAACAATGCACACATGCTTATGAAAAACCCTTCTCAAAAAGTAGTTTTAACCTGTTCATTGTCAAAGTGGAAGGCTGCATCAAGGGATATTTTGTAGGTGTCTGTCCTAGCCATGATACCGTTATAATTGATGACCTGGATGATCCAAGAGAGAACATGCTTATTAAATCTGAAGACAACATCAAGCCAGGAATGACTGTAAGTATATTGAAACAAAAGCTCAGAATGCAAACACAAGGAAAAGAGCTGGTCAGGCAGCAGCTCAAGGACTGTTGTGAACCACAAGCCCAACATGAGTTAACAGTTCCAGTGTTACCAGACAATGCCTCTGCGAGGCAGGATTAGCATAAAACAGCCACTCTGGTTCAAAACCTCATTGTGCACACCTGCCCTTTCTGAGGAGGCCAAGACCAACACACCTCCCCTTGTCTGGGTTAGAAGCCTATTTAAATACATCAGGTGAAAAACAAGCCAATGGCCTGATTCCCAGCACTTATCTTTTGTTCTTTTATGTAGACTTCAGAGTACTTAAATAAATTATAAAAAGACAGTCATCATCTGTGTTTTATATGCAAGCCTAAGGTCTGTAGTACACACAAAACAATCCTTCCACTCAGCCCAGCACTGGTGAGGCTTCAACTGGATATTGTGCTCAGTTTGGGATACTCCCATTTTAGCATAAATTGTACCAAATGGAGCACAGCGAGTCAATCACAAAGATCAGAAATGCAGGACAGGACTGAGAAAATTCATCTGTTTAGTCTAACGAACAGGAGACCAAAAGAGAAGTGTGATATCAGATTGCTGGGAATAGGAAGTTAGATACCTGTTCTTCATATCCATGATGGGTAGGGCGAGAAATAATAGTCTGAAAATACGAAGTGCAGCTTCACCCTTTTCTTTAGCCCCACACATAGGCTCCCACCACCTCCCTTAGGTCAGCTCTAGCAATTATGTGGCTGCAGGTGAGTTAACGGAAAATTTATAATGAAAAAAGTTATTAGATCATGGCCTGTAGGTATGAGTTTAAGCTGAATGTCAAACTGAAGGTTCAGGGCAGACAGGAGGAAAAATTTCTATGAGGATAATGAAGCATCAGAATAGAGTGCCTGGGAAGATTACGGAGTCTCCATTACTGGAGGTCTTTAAGTACACTTTACACAAATATTCATCAGAATTGACTTAAGTATAGCTGCTTCTTTCTTCGGGCAGAGAAATAAATCAAATGACTCGAGGTCCCTTCCAGTGTTGAGACTCTATGATTCTGTCATGATTAGTAAATTGGAAAGTAATTTCATCCCATGCAACCCCCTCACTCGAAGAAGTATTTAATACTACTAGTATTCCATCAATCAAAATGTCAGAAGGACTAATTATCTTCCTCCAAAAAGGATTTTTTTTTTCTTTTGCTTCAGTCTGTTATAAGCAAGCTGTGAAAATGCATTGCTGGTATATACCATTGAGGAAAAGAACTTCATAGAAATAAAAAATGAATGCTATATTGGATAATGAAGTGAAGCATATTATAGCACGCAGCATAAATCAGAAAGGGGTACAAATCTTTATATTATGGAATGCAAAGCATTCATTGCCTAAATTGGCAAAGAAAAAAAGCACTGAAAGGCATGCCCTTTGGACGGGCTATATCATAATTACCTGCTTTCACGGTTTTTGTCAACTTCCATTTCAACATCAAATAATAATCAGCTTCATACAGTGGGATAGACACATTGTTTGGATGGAAATTTTCTAAGAGAAACTGGTTTGGAATTTAATCCTATTGTTTAGCTGGAGATTCCTAAAAGTTTATGCACCATATCAGAAGTTACAAATTAGGTTCACGTAACCAGAGGGACACAGTGTGATTCAGGTAGCACCATTGTCTTCAAAAACACCCAGCAACAGAGGAAAAAGCTGACCTTGTAACAACAGAATATGTTACTTGCACTGAACTTAACTTAGCAATAACATAAGGTAGACTGAGGCAGTTGGAAGGCAACATCATGTAGAATGAAATGCAAAGTGAGTGTTGTCTGCATGGAGGGCATGATAAAGCTCATGGGAAAATAGGAATAAATTAGTTCTGCATACCATCTAAGAGATTGTAATGACTACCTGATGGGCTAGGGGAGCAGAGAGAAAAAAACAGCAGAAAAGAAGTGCCTGACAATGAACAGTACCAGCATCACCAAGGAATATCATCAGACAAGAACCTGGACTCCTCCACAGCAACATCTAAGGTCTGATCGAAATCTTCCCTAACTGTTACCTTCCTTTGTTGTAGTAGATGTAGAGTTAATTTAATGCAGCCTGTAGGTATTGATTATAAAGTGACTCCCTGCATGACAAAGCATGTCACTGCTTGCACTCTGGATAGGTACAATCAGCTGGAACAACTGTTTGTCCTCACTGTAGGGCCCTGCTTGCTTGTCTCCTCCTTTAGGAATTGGATAGTGAGTGGAGTGAGAGCATCCCCTCAATCAGCTGACCCAAGCAGTGATTACCAGCAGTCCGCAGCTGGTGTGCAACGGTTGTACCTCTTCTCCCATGAGTATTTGAGAAGTATGGAGTTCTTCTGTCTCTTATGCAGAAGGAAGTTTGAAAAGTATTAGTTACCTTGCATTAAAACCAGCTCTTTGAATCTTTGATTACCTCTGGCCACCAATGGCACATTTGCAAAAACCACACACACTTGATTTCAGATTCTTTGGTCAGTAATGTCTCCTGTCAACTTTGTCTAGGCTGTAAGTATCCATGAACCATCCAAGGTGGGCTTAAAGGATGGCACAACCTTAAATACTATTCCAGCTCTTAACTAATGAAGACTTTCAGAGGGCTTTGAACTTCCAGAATAGCAAGAGAAAGAAGGAACATGTGTAGGCAAACATACCCCAGAGCTGATTTAAAATAAATTATTGCTTGTTTTCTTCAGAGCCCCATTTATCTCCACTCCAGTTTGCTGAACCAGTAGAGACAGACAATAAAGCCCATGACTATTAAAGGATACCTTACCAAAAAAGCAATACTTATCACCTGTCCCTGAAAAGGAGATGTAAAGAATGTATGCAGCTGTTCTGCTTACCTACCAGAAATATATGCCTCAAAAGACCTATGAAGGCTGACCGAGTAAGAGCATAATGAAATACAAGTATTTCCAAGAGACCTTAGGTCATCCCTAACATTGTTTGGTAGAGGTACTATCCAAATTAAAATGGTGATTCCATACCCTTTCAACAAAAGCTACAAATAGCTGAAAAGCTGACATATTTCTGTAGGACAAAATCTGAGCTTGCACAGCATGTACCTTAACTTCCTTTCCTTAGAGTAGAACTCAAAAAAGGAAAATTAATCGTAACTGAAATTCAGAATACATAAACTTGAAATGAAACCTGCATATTGCTCTGTCTGTACCCAACAGTGAAAGATGACTCTGCCAAATGAGCCCAGACTTATTTCAAGAAGTTGGGGGAAGGGGAGGAAAAACTATGCAGCTATTGGGTCAAGGATGGTTCTATCATTACCTTCAGAAAAACCTTAGAAGCTCAGGAGACATACACTTCCTGGCTGGAAGGTACAAGGCCTCTGTGGAACCTGGCTACCATCAGCAGAGCTGAGAGGGCTGGCCTTTGCAGATCTCACAGCCAGTCTGCATATTTTTAACAAGAAGTGTTGACATCTCAGAAGAATAAAGACAATAAGGGGTCATTCCTACTACACACCACTAGCCAAAAGAAACTGAAAAGCATGTAGAGTGGAGTGCATATGGACAAGCCACATAAATTCACTATTTTTTTCATATATATAACGAGTAGTAAACACATTTAAAACACCAGCAAGTATCAGGATTTTGCCAGCGGTCTTGCCCTTGATACCTATTGATACCTATTTGCAACCTGTCCCCTCCAGATCCTTAGGAGAAGGCCTGACCTCTGACAGACCACAGAAAGAGACAGTGTGCGTGGTCTGCCAAGGATCAAACAGTTGCACCATACTGCAAGCAAACACAGTGTTAGTCCACGGAATTCACTGCTATGCAGAAGCTATAACTTAGCAAAATGGACACATCAGAAACAGATACTATGAACATTCATATTTATATAATGCAAAATGCATATGAAATGTAAACTCTTATAATGATGGACAATTTATTCCACAGCAGCTGCATAAGATCTGATGAGCCCCACTAAAAGGTTGTTATCTGTTACAGCCCCACATTTCTCTGAAGTTGATGCTGTATGTCTCAGAGATAATTGTATGAGTTTCTAATTACAGGCAGTTTAAGCTAGTACGACAATTCCTGTCAGAAAATAAAAGAAAAAGAAGGGGCTTAGAGGTCATATGACTCTTTGTGATCTGGAAGGAATCTAGCAAGTTGTAGCTCTTTAAAAGAACGAAGCGCTGAACTTACCCATATATAGGAGTCCCACAGATAGACTGAAACATGCTGTCACTTCCACCAGTCTGTTGTACAGCTAAACCGAAGTCAGCTGCCTAGCAGAAAAAAATACAGTATTAAAGCTTGCAATAAAGATGGACTTTTTCAGTGCTTTTGTCGAGTGCAGAACTTACTGTTCATAGTCAAAATGCTGAAGTCAGATAAAAAACATTAAAAATGAGACTTTTATATCATGATCTTCAGTCTCTTCCTCCCCTGTTCTTCTATAAAGATAAGCAATTTTGTGCCAAACACCACTAACATTTGTCCTGTAATTACTTTGCTGGGCAATTTGTTCCACTATCTAAGTGGGTTTTTTAATGTAACACTTTTTTCCTTGACATTCAAGTTTACATTAAACTAAGTATCCTCCAAGGACACAGGCCAAATCCCTGCTGACCACTTGACCTTCTCTGTGAATAAAGCAGGTTGGAAAGCCCAACTACAGCAGACTGATGGTGGAGACGCTACATTGCTGTGGGCAAGGAGGGACAGAGGCCGAAGTTAGAAGGTCAAGATAAATAAAACGAAGTTATTGATAAATCAGAGTGCTGCTTGTTAAGAACCTAAATGAAAACCTAAACTGTCACATGAACACGGACAACTCCTCAATTGATGGCTACAGCATGTTCTCAGTGGATCCATTCCTCCTCACAACTGTTGGGACATGTAGCAAGCAGCAGGAAAGCAAATGGCTGGAAATGTGCCTCCATCATCTCCACCAAAAATAGATGATCCTTGGCATGGCTCCAAACACAGCTAAGCAGCAGACCTTTCCCCTCCACCTTCAGGGAAGCATTTCAGGGCCAACCACTCAGTGGGTCAGCAGCTTTGGCCCACTGAAATTTGCATTTCATATTGCACAAATGCATTTGTGCTTGTCCATTAGACTGGTATGGATTCCACTGTGTCTCAAGCTGGTCTTTAAGAAAAAGAGGATGCAAAATGAAAATTCCAACTCCTGGAGGCAGTTTTCTATTTGTTTCTGCAGGCCTGAACCAGATGTCAGAGTACACCGCCAGCTCCAACATTCAACCAAAAGGTGGCAGCTAGAAAATCATAACTAAAACCAGAGAGTGTTACATTTGATTTGGTTTAAGTTGAATCAAATGAATTTTATTCTATATGGAAGTAGAGTGAGCAAATTAAGGAAGAGAGATAATAAACCCACATTTAGAAATTTCTCTCTTGTCCAGTTATAATCCTGGAATTCACCAAAACAGACGTTTGTGTGTCCACCCTCTCCCAACCCTCAAAAAAAAAAAAAATCTTTACAGTGGGCAAAGTTTTAACTACAAAGCTAGGTTGTGGTTTGTGTAGGGTTGGGTTGGGTTTTCTTTTTTTTTGGGGGGGGGGGGGTTAAAAAAAAAAAACAACAAAAAAACAACAACAACACAAAAAAACCAACCTGTAGCTGCTCCTTTTCGTTTTACTAGTGTCTATGAGTGAAAACTACTTCCCCAAGTTTATGTTAGTTAACACATCATGAAGGAACAAGATTACTGCATTCTGTCTTCTCACCACTTTAAGCACCATGTATATGAGATATTAGTGAAATAAAAGTGAAATGAAATGGGGCCAAATTATGGTTGCCTCTAAAAGTTACCTGTAAGGAGACAAAGCTAAGTTTGTGCCTTTCAAATAATTGTCATGTCATAAGCAGCACAATATCAAAGCCCTAGAAGTAAGAAAAGTTGACTTAAAATATTAGAGTCATGCTGTACACCATGATGAAATAAGTGAGGTTTGGTCACAAATTTAGTATTTTGGCATTCCAGGATATTACAGTTCAGCCACTGTACCTTTTTTTGTTAATGGGGAAAAAAAATGGTGGGACAGGGGGTGGGGTTAGTACTTCTTTGCAGGCATTTCAGGTGTCCTAGAATAGGCTGTCATTACCTAAACTCACTTCCTTCTTCCTTCTCCTTTCCCATGTGACAAAACCATGAGGTTTTGATATTCAAAATGAGGAAAAAAAAAAAAAAGCCTCACAACATCTTCCATACAGGTATAATACTCCACATACCCACAAACAGCAAACTGGAAACCTGATTGTTTCCTTTCAGAGAGTCACCTTTCCTTATAAAAAATTACTTAAACTCTGTCCTTTTTACTGCAAAAACTGGAAGCAGTTAGGACTCATCCCTTGGGCTTTGACTTCATCCCTCATGTGGGAAAGCATTTCAAAGGGTGCAAAGAAATGCTGATTTTATTTTTTTTTACTAGATGAGGTCTTATCCCAATAGAAAAACCTTATTCAGGTGTAATATTTATGTGGAGAAGCCAATTTCTTCCATATATTTTTACAAGTGTATGTCAAAGTCTGTGAGACAATACATATATCTGAAGCTGTCAGTATCTGTGAGTTTAGGAAGGAACATCCTGATACCTACAGGTGGCTTGAAACTGAAGGTCTATCTACACTTGTAAACAGAATTTCATCTAAACCCCATGCCAGTATGCACTTGTGCCATGCACTAGTGTATCGTATGGAAGAATCTCTGTTCTTTCACAAGGAGGAATCTGTGCCTGGATTTCTCCCATAATTCTCCCTCTATGTCCTGCCCCAAACCATAAAGTTAAAAAGATTCAGGAAGACTGTTTCTCACAGCCAAAACCAGGAGGGTGTGAACCTTAGCCTCATGTTTAACATCAGCTGCCTCAAACCTGAAAACTCTGAATGGATAAATGTTGTTCTTGGCTGTTTATCTATTTCACGCTGTGTGATGGACCTCCCCTTTCCTGTAGCCACCTTTATTGCTACTAGCCATTCCAGCTTTGGGGTTTGCTTCCTTGTTTTCTGCTTCTTCCATTCAAGTTATTCAGGAGTTATTCTCTGAAATCAGGAGAACAAGGTAAATGGTGAAAGATCTGTTCTCAATCACAGGAAAGGAAATCACAGGCCAGGAAAGATGCTTGCACCTTGAAGGAGAGATGATAGAGTGTGAAAGTTGCTGTTCCAAATGGGTATATAAAGCAAGACCATGAAACAAGAATAGTTGGCGATGACGGTTTCCACTGATGGAATTGGTGAACTGACTACAAGGATGGAAAGCCCGGTGACAAACCTGAAAATTTATATCAATGTCTTGCCTACCTCTAGCATTTGCAGAAAGAAAGGTACAAACTGCCCCAAACTGAAGGATATAGGGAAATCCAAAATTATGCTTCTTAAAATGAGTATAATATTAAACAAAAATATATAGGCTCTAAGAAACATGGCAGAGTTCTGCACCCTGGATTTCTCTCACCATGAATTACCGAGCTGTCCACACTCTTCAGTGTCTGAAATGCTTCTCAACACAGACTTTTCTACCCAAGATAGTACATTCAGGATCCAATAATTTGGTTCTACAAGGTTATTTTAGAAGATGTGTACATTTTCACAGTAACTACTACTAAAACAGCAAATTAGCAATGGATAATTAACATATAATTTATTAAGCATCAAAGACTTTTTTTTTCAATATAAAGCAGATGTAAGTATATAGCACATTATGTTTAGGTAGTAAATATTCATTAATATCAAAAGAATCCTATAATATATTTGTATTTCAATTGAGGGCACAGTCTAAATAGGCTTTTTTTCTAAATTACTAAAAGATTAACATCAAACTGACAATATTCTTAATTTTAAAATTAATTATATCTCACAGCACCTTCTGGCTTCCTGTAACTAATGACTTGGGACTATGCTAATATAGGGCTAGACGAACAAGGTAAGGTTACTTTAAGGAATTTTTTTTTAATTGACCTAGAAATATACTTATCAATTAAAAACAAAACAAAAAAAAACCCACAAAAACAGCAACAACAAAAAAAACCAAACAAACCCAACCCACATCTTTTTCAGCAGTGGTACTTAGCTTCCAGAATGATTATTTTCTCCCTAATAACACCATTTAGTAGCTCCTTTCAAAAGCTGCTAATAGGTATCAAAGTCAGGTCTCCCAGAAATACCTGGATATTAAAACCAGTTCTTGAAGCAGAACTGCTACAATTGTCATCTTACCTTTCTGTTTAATTTTATTTCATTTGCTTCATCGATGTCACTGCTTTTAACTAAAATGTTTTCCAGTTTTAGATCTCTGTGAACAATATCTGCCAAGAGAGAGTAAGAAATAAAATGTTATCTGTTGCAGTGAAGATATTCTGACAGAAATGTTTTAAACCCTTCCGATTGAGTAATTTCTTTGAGCAATTCCAGTGCATTTTACTCTGAACTACTAGAAGAATAACCACAAAAGTATCTATCTCATTTCATCCAGGGAATAATATAAGTATTTCAAATTTTCAAATCTCATTCCTCCCCACAATCCTGTAATAAAGGAAAAAGTTCATATTGGTTCAGTCTTTAATATCAGTCTAGCACCTGACATCATCTAACAAAAAAGTAGGGTTTATATTGTATAATTATCAAATTTGCACATATTTTCATACCTGCAGTTCATTTTCATATGCAAAACCAGTAGATGTTTTTGCCCTTCCAATGAGTGCACAGAAGAAACAAGGCTCTAAACAAGGCACCGTTCCATAACCCCGTATGGAAAAAAAAGATAAATTAAGGAGTCCCAGAAGTAGTAGGCTGTAACAGAGAGATTAATAATTTCTGTGTAAAAAATACCTCCAGGATTATTCACAGTCCTACACTATCTACCAATTTTAAGTTTTTGGCTGGATAGCTTAACTCTGTTGTGGACTGTGTAGAATTCTGTGTAATGCTTCCGTGTGGTGGATGAAAATGCTGGTGTTTACTGAACCCTAAACGCAACACGTACTGTTAAGAAGTATCAGAAACAATCCACTTCTGCTTTTTACCTCCTATAATAGGCTATACACTTAACAACTAAACTAAGTTAATGTCATAATGCAAAGCAGTTGCAAGTTAGGAAATAATAATACGTGTTATTATCCATAGCTGGTACGGAAAGGGAAATAAGAGAAAAATGGTAGCAGTTATTTCATCTGTAAGAAAAACAACATTCTAAAAAAGCATTCATGTGGTATACTTCACTTTTTCTTTACTGTACTATCTTTATCCTACAAAATAAAGTATAAATAAGAATAGCAATCAGTAACTGTTGTTAAATGTATGAACACTTGAAATCAATGAACATATGGCAGAGACAGAGGAACTTAATTACCATTTTTGTGAAGATATGCTATTGCTGAAGCAAGACTCTGAATGATGAGCCTTGTCTCATTTTCTCTAAAATGTCCTTTACTACAAAGAATTTTTTCTAAGTTCTCCATCCTCACACAGCTCCATTACAAGATACATCTACTAATATTAAAAAAGAGAAAATGTAACGATTTTGTTATTTCTAGTTTAGTTTCTTTTAATGTAATAACAATATATATAATCAATAGCAGTGCTCCAGCTGCAGTGATGACCTAGAAGCCCAATGCACTTGGTATTTTATAAACAGAAGACAAAAGACAATTGACCTGCCACAAATATTGCCAGTGCTTACTACAACAAATTCTCAAGCTTTCAGAACACATACATTTAAAAAATGTATAATAATACTATAATTTCAAAACAAGGACTAAGTATGGATTTAGCTTAAAGCCTCTTCCATTCAATGCATCATCAATGGCTTTTACAGAAAGCCTAAGAAAGTACCAACATTTGAAAAAATATAAAATGCAACTTTTCAGCAACTAGGAAAAAAAACTATAATACATTACTCAAATGAGACTTCTCACTCATTCAATACCCCACAGAAAAAAACCCTACACTTACAGCTAACAGCAAATAATATTTTACCTGTGTTAACTGCAAAATTTTAATATGGTGCTGTCATTATAAAGTCCTGAGATCTTTTCTCTTCAGCACAGCAGTAACACCTTTCCAACAAGTAATACTGTAAGTTAAAGACAGAATAGTAGTAATTTAACCTCAAAAATCAGTTTTCCACCATTCTTTGGCTTTATGACAATTACTGAAACGGCAGACATGTAAAAAATGGAAAGACTGCTTACCAGCTGATGTTTCCCCTTGTTCGAAATGCTATGGACACACAAGAGGACAACTTTCCTTATAGGGCACTATGGCAAACAAGCAGAGGAAAGAAACAGTGCTGTAATTTTCATGGTGACTGTATTTAATTATTGTTGCAATAGTTCCAAATAGAATAGGAAAGAAGAAAAAAAAAGATATGAGACTTGGAAGAAGGAAGAAATGCAAACCTAGGCTGTAATAATTGTCTCTGCCTATCAGAGACCAGCAAACAAAGCAGGCTTAGTCAGGTATTTCCCTTGACATAAACTGTTTTTGTCCTCTGTTGAACTGCTAGTTTATATTTCTGGCAAGATTGGCTTAGCAGGAATTCAGAGGAAAATAAAATATATATTTCCACAATGTTTTGGTCAAGAGCTGTAAGATTTGTGTCAAATTACAAAGTTGTTAACTAAGTTATATGATGAGTTACCATGGAACAGAGATGGTTCTTTTGTTTGTTTGTTTTTCAATCTACTGACACTAGTGCAGCAATTAATGAAATCTTACCTTTTGTGTCTCAAACATATCTTCTAAGTGTGTTATACAATCATAGCTCACTCTGTTTAAGATGATCACATCCCATTCAAGTAGCTTCATGGCAGAACTTCCACCCTTAGTTATTGATGGGAAACACATTTTACAAACATCACAATATTTTTTTCAACAACAGCAATTTATTTTTAAAAAAGCTGTAGGATGTATTAAAAAAATTAATAGGTCTTACATTCAGAAATACAACTACCAAGTAAATCCTGCATATTGCAGGATTGTTGCCATTGATCTAATAAATTTGTCCTGTAACATCTTACAGTTTTAAATACACAATTCCATGAAATGTCCTGTAAGCCTTCAAGTTGGAGCAGTGTGAAAATGTATGTGATTGATTGCAACCATTTTCACACTATCCAAACACACCATGTACCTATGACACAAAAATAAAAAAGATTTTACTTAAATAGAATAGGTGATGTTTAATAAGCATCTAAATTGAACACAAAATAAAAATATTGGGACAATGGAGTTAAACAAAACATAATTATTCACACTGGAAGCTGGCAAGCTCAGTGGAGCTAATACCCATTATCTCACAAATATATTAGAAAGACCAAATGAGCAAACTTATTTTACAGAGCACCAAGCATCCCCATTACCACCAATAACATGATGTATTTTTGTGTGGTATCAATGAGATGAAACAATTCAATCTACCCTGCATGACGATATCCCATTTAAACATAATCATACCCAGTATTGCCACAGCTGCCATGTGCTAAAAATGACCAAAGTGCAGTATTCTCCCAACTTGTTAAATACACCAAAATTTAAAAGAATTTATTATTGTCAATTTAACAGTTTGAAAAGTCTAGAATATCAAGAAGAACAAAATAATGTATCTGAATTTTCACCTGGAAAATCGCGAGTTTCAGTACTCATCATGCAGCCACACAACCTTAGGCACAAGGTTGTACCACTATATTCATACTGACTTGTGAATGTGAACTTTGTGTTCCTAACTGATACCTTACTTTAGTCTTAAAAATTAAAATAAATACTTAAAAAAGAAATATCTTTCAATTGCATATATTCTTCGATCAGATTTGGATAGTTTGGAATCTAATATGCAGACATCTTTTCAATTATTCTTTCATGAAGGAATAAGAACCCTAACTTACATGGTTAGACAATAGAGTTGAGTATTTTAAAAACTCATGCTGCTTCTAGTTTCTGCTACAGGGGCAATGACTAAGACACAAAATAATACCTGAAAAATGAGAATAAACCTCTACATAGTTGAAAAGAGAAATTCTGGATCTAATATCATATCTTGGTGCTCAAAAAGAGACTGGGAAAAGGAGAAACATCAAATCATAAGAAAGCTAAGAATACTTTAAAGAAAGTCACCTATCTACATGATATTTACCTTTTTCCTGTTAAATTTTTTGACGGCCCATTTTTTGCCAGTAGTCCTGTGTTTTACTTCAGTTACCACCCCTAAGCTGCCTTGTGCTAGTTATCTTCCAAAAGAATATATTTAATAAAGAAACATAATCATAAAAAACCTGCAGCTTTAAAAAAATTCTTAACATAATATATTTATTATCCATGAGTTTAAAGTAAACTAAACTTTGCAATGAAATGTTTAAAAGATGTCTTTAATAGCAGAGAAGCAATCTGATTTTTTAACAAAAATATTTACAGATTTTTCTACTATGTTTCAGTCTCCGTGCATGCTTACCGTAAGTTGACTTAGGAACAGCAACATGAGTACAAACATGACTTCAGAAACAAAATACTTAAAAATTGTAATTTGTGGTAAGACTAAAGTTCAGAAATTTGCTTATCTGTGTAAATGTCTGTACACAGAGCACATTGACCACAATTCAGCACCCACAGCAAACACTCCTCGACTTTGCTACTGGTACCCAGACCCCTGCCAGGGTTAGGTGGAACGCCTGACTCCTCCACCCAACCCGTCTTAGTCATCTCACCCAGCTCAATGATCTAGCCCCACCACTTGTGATTGCCTGGAATTCCATCACTGCTATCTAGGAATTCCTCTCTTTACTTTCGATGAAATTCCCACATGCTTTCTGGGAAATTCCCCTTCTGCTTTCCAGGAGTGCCCATCCCCACCCCAAAATGTGTTTTGTAGTAATTTGCCTTATTCTTTCTAGGAATGCACTCCACTACTTTCCAGGAATATCCCTCTGCTTTCTAGGCATTAACCTTTAGCTTTCTAGAAAATTTTCCACATGTCCATAATATTGCACATGATTTCTGGGAATTCCGCCTTTGCTTTATAGGATTTGCTTGTGTGCTTTCTGGGAATTCACACCCCAGCTTTCTAGGAATTTCAAGTGTGCTTTCTAGAATATCCCCCTTTGGCTTTCTAGAAATTCTCTAGGTGCTCTCTACCTTTACAGGTGTTCTCCCCACACCCCCCACACTGCTGTCCTCCTTTTTCTACCTTCCACTTTCTAGGATTCCCCCTGTTCTTTCCAGGAATATCCTCTCCACTTTCTAGGCATTCCCATTTCCCTTTTCAGGAAATCTCCCCATTGCTCTGCAGGTGTTTCCCCCATGTGCTTTCTAGCAAATCCCCCTCTGCTTTCTAGGAATTCTGTCCCTACTTTCAAGGATTTTACCTTGTGCTTCCTAGGAAATTCCCATGCGGCTTCCCAGCTTCCCATCTGCTTTCCACAAATTCCTACCACCCAAATGCTTTCTAATAACTTCCCCCTCTGCTTTCTATGCATTCCCCCTACTGATTTCCAGGAATTTCTCATGTGCTTTCTAGGAAACCCCTCTTGGCTGTGTAGACCTCCCTCTGCTTTCTAGAAAATTTTCCATTCACTTTTTCCAGGAAGTTTTCCATATGCTTACTAAGATATCCCACCTCCATTTTGTAGGAAGCCTCCCCACTACTCTACAGGAACTATCCTCATGCTTTCCAGGAAATCCCCTCCATTTTCTAGGAATGCTGTCTTCTGCTTTCCAGGAATTTACCTTGTGCTTTCCAGGAAACTTTCCATGTGCTTTCTAGGAAGACTTCCCATTGTTTCATAGGCATTTTCCCCTTTATTTTTCACATATTTATCTCAGGTATCTGAAATGATATATTTTGCTGATTAGGATGCTTTGTCTTTGCTAGGGGTACTACAAAGGTTGTGAAGGGAACAGAAGGGGGAAGCAAATAATGGAATTATCTGCAGAGGATGGAAATCAAACACAGAGAAATGCTTTGCTTGCCTCATCCACTGTCTAACAATTACCCACTGACTTCTCTGGTCTCCTGGCAATTCAGATACCAAGACAGTAAGCGGATAGTCACTCTATAAATGCTAATGTTAATTAAACAAACAAAAAAACCCCACCACCTTCCATGATGGTGAATTGCAAAAACTGTCTATAGTTGAGAATTTACATATTAAAAATTGTTCTTAATAAAGTGGCAGTCACTGAATGTAATACTGAAAACACCAAGTATGTTTCACATAAAAAGAGTGTAATTTAACCAAACTTTCTCACACATTTTCATAAAACTCCTATGAGATCTAAAAGCGGATACTGTTTAGATGCCAGCAATGAAATAGGCAACTAGAGAGCTACTACAGGTTCAATTGCTCAGGGTAATAAAGGTGACTATCCAATATAATCCAGTACTGCTCTTGCAGTATCACAAATATCTATGGCTACACATCTCTAACTTCCTTGTTGAGACTTGGTGTGTCCTCCTACTAACCACATTTTCCACATAATTCACAAAAGCAAATAATTGGTTGTATAGTCAGATGTGAATAATTTAGGATGATAGTTACTTTATACCCATGTGTATGAATATAAAGAAACGTGTATGTAGAAATGCTACTTGAAAGGGGACCCATTTATGTTAATATACAAAATGATGGATTTTATTCTGAAATTTCAGTTTCAGTGCTTTTTTAAAAATTTATTTTCAGATGTATGTGTAATACAAACTCCTCCAACAAAAGCTTTTAAAGTTTTCACCTAAACAATTTTAAAGCCTACAATATTAAAGAAGAGATTATGATGCAAGATAAACATCTCCATCAATGTGTTAACTACTGCAGGAATGATAGGAAAAGAGACTCTGTACATCAATAAAAATGGACTATGGAGAAATTAAAAGACAATCAACCTCAAATCCAACTTCTGCCTAAATTTTTTCACTTACTGTCATTGGTATAGTATTACCGTTTACACACTATTATATAGCAGAAGAGTACCATATTTGAAAGACATCAGGGGTACAGTGGGCGGTAGGAAAAATGGAAGATTGCCCACCACATGCAAACTCTGACTCCTAAAACAAAAGCTTGATTCTCAAAATATGACGAACATGCAAATTTCATTAACTTCAATGGAATGTGTGCATTCCCAGTATTTCTAACAATCAAGTTAATTGTATTTAGCATACTGTTCAACAGCTGTAAAGCATGTGACCTCAGAGGTCAATTCTTCAGGGACTGAGTCAAGAAATAATCCAAATTTGGAAAAGACTGAGCATGTATTCACTGACCACAGGATGGATTAACTAATTGGATATCACCTGATTATTTCTGACATGGATTTAATAGAGTTTTACTTATTTCTTTATTTTTTTCCCTACGTAGTTACCCAGACCTAAATCCTTAGACCAATTTATAACTTTACAGCCTATAAACATAATCTAACATATTTTAGGCTACTTGTAGGACTAATAAGCCCTTTAGAGCATGGGTTTCTTCATCAGTTGATACAGTGGTAAGAAAATATACTGGGTGCGCAGACAAACCTTCTGCATTAATTGACTCAATCGTAATAATTAAGGCATGATATTACCAGATAAATATCTCTACAAACCACTACACCATTTCAAAATGTTATGTAATTAATCCCATTTATTGTATTGCCTTGAGGTAAAACAATAATGCTAAATGTCTAAAAAAATAAACAGTTTTTAAAAGTTCAACATTTTAAGTTAATTTATTCAACAAGTCTTCCAATGAATGGATTCTTTTAAACAGTGAAAAGCTGCTGCTGTGGAATTCCTGTCGTACCTACCTGGTGTAACTACCCCTCTGTATTTTCATGAATTTCTTGGAACCTAGCACTTTCTATAATAATTGAAAATAACATCAAGTTGTCATTAGGTGCAAGAGTTCAAAAACATTCTCTGTGGAAGAGATTTTACTCTGTTATACAATACTTTAAAGAATTAATTGGGAAATATAATCCTTACTTTACCTCAGAGAAATAAGCACTAGTAACTGTAGAATGTGATGAAATACCTAGTTTTGAATACAAAATTCAAAAATACATAGCAAAGAAAGATAGGACCAATTTCAGTTTGCTTACCTCCTCTATGCATGCTGGATCCTTCAAAAGGTAAGGCTGTTATCCTCTCTGTCACTGGCTGCTTGGCTGGATGCCTCTGCTAACACACCTCCAAAACACATGGGATCTTTGTTACAATGGGGGCAAAAAAATACAACGTTGCTTGGTGCAAATGAGGCCAAGCACATGGTACATTTTATGGTCTTCCTCTCACTGTTTCCAGCCATCTGTTCAGTCCTACAGAGGCTCTGCTCAAATTAAATAAAAGCACAAAGTCTGGCAGGAACGTGTCCACTGCTTGAAGAATCAGAATAAAACTTGAGAGATGAGGGGGCTAGTGAAACACAAAAGCCTCGTATTCTAACCACACCTGTCTGCCACACTGACGAGGAAGCAGAATGATAAAACACAGCATTTGGACAGTAGATCTGCAAAAAACAAAAAAAACATAGTCAAAAATGATACTTCAGCTTGTCTATCTACAGATTGCTGGTTGCATTCAGAGATGGAAAAAACGCATTTTTTTCTACCAGACAGTTCAAAACTATAATAGATTTTTCCTTTAAAGCAAATGGTATACAACACATTTTTAGAGGATTTCAAAATACTTCATTAAACCTGGGAAGCTGTTGATCTGGAGTATCAAATAAAAAAGAACTTTTGCTTCTAACTGGCACCATGTGAGGACATACTTCAGCAGTACTGCCAAGACAGTGATAATGAAAGTAAGTATTTCTGGGTACTCTTGTAATTCCCCTGGAGAGCTACTGATTTGCACATGATTCCTCAAAGTCTACATTTCTCAAAAAAGAAACTGCACAAAGAGGCTCAGAGGGAGTTAAAAAGCACAAAAAAAGGCATGCTGATCTAAACATTTTCAGGCAAGGAGGCTAAAGCTCAATTCCTCCAGAGTGGAGAATTAAGAAGCAGCAATACCTGAAAGTGTTAGGGGATTAACTAGGGAACTATTAACTACCTTGAACTCTTGGAAAACCATCAGATTGAAGATGCTCAACTTTTATAAAAGAGAGTTGTTCTTGCATTCCAGATCACTAGCATGAGTGAGGCACTGGAAACTACCTTTAACTGCTGATACTGGTTCACCTCCTGCAGAACAGGGACCTGGCTGCCTACGCTTGCGGTCATCCCTTACCGAGCACCTACTCCCGACGCTGAAGTAGCTTCTGCCCTGCCCAGCTGTGAAAGGCAGCACCCCTTATCTCAGGCAATTTGGGGCTTCAGTCCATGGAGACTACAAAGGTGATGGTATTTTAGTTATACAAATGAGATAAAAGAAGGATCCAAATTTCAAGAAAATGGAAGACATTGGCTTAAGCTGAGAGTGTACAGCCTGTGTTTCTGCAGCAAACAAGGATCAACTTTTCAGTAGGCATTCTGCAAGATGTCCTCTGCTCTAACACCTCTGACACACCTCAGAGATAAACTTAGATGTCATTCGAACATCCTTAAGTCCTTTGTTTCCTCCTTGCCCCCTCATTTCCCAGATCTAGGACTTCTCTTTTTGAATGACAGATGCTTAATAGAAGACAATAGTACAAAATCCTTACATGCAGGCAAAAACTACTTAAGAGAATGTTCTTTTCTGATATAGTGCTTTTATAATGAGAGATAGCTTCTAATCTCACTCGATAGCCTACATTCTGCAATTTACAGGAAATATGATTAATACCCTATTTCCATATTTAAGTCTCTGACAATATTAGTACTCTTATTTCTACCATCTAAGACTTTTTTTAACTGTAATATGATAAAATTATTACAGTATTTGATTCTCTGAAACCTACCAGGAAAAAATAATGTGATAACTAGCACAAAGAAGATATAAGCTTAACGATACGTAGAAATATATTTGTTCTCTTGAAGATATTCTGAAAATATAAAAAAAGGCTAAAATCCTGAATTTATTTTACATTTTGCTTATGGACAAAATTTTTCCATTAAAAAATTCAAAAATGAGTAAAATCTTCTGTTGACAAATCAATAAACTGAAGGATACATTTTTTTTATCATTATCAGTAAGACTATGCAAGAAAGGAGGGGTTTCTTTTCCAGAAAATCTTTGTGAACTCTTTGTCTAGCCACGAGAAAGTACTACTACTAAAAGATTAGTTATAAATAAATAAATAAATAAGGGAAGGAGGGACCTACAGCTACTTTAAATCAAACTACTGCCAATAGAAAAAAAGAAAAAAACCCTGCTCCTATATTAGCTTTTGCTTGAGACTTCCTATTCTCAATACTTTAATCACCTTCTGGGACTCATGTGGCCTTCCTCAGACCCTTATGGGTGTCCGTACCACAGACATCAGGCAAACCCTACCACAATGTCTGTGTGCACCTAACAGAGTATTTTGCAATGTTTTATTAATCACTTAAACTAGAAACTATAACAACAGATTTAATTAACCAATTAAGGAATTAATAAATAGTAGGGCAGACAGCCCTATGGATAGATAAAAATGAGGCTAGCTGAGAGGAATCTGGAGCACAGCAAGACTAGAGAGTACTCTGGATTACACAGTATAGTTGTTCGATATCCTTTGAAATAAACATCCAAAACCTCAAATGCTCCCAGAGTGAATTATCTGCCTTACCCACTCTAAGTTACTATGACAAATGCACATTTTATACAATTAAAAGCTATGCAGGAGAGCAGATGAATATTTGCTTTGTTTTTAATAAACAGGGACGATATATTATGCATGCGATACAAAGAGGGAAATAGCGGAGGAGGAAATGTTGCATGACAGCTTTAGGCACCTAGAAGCACTTCCCTGTTATATTTGCAGCTTGCTTTCTTTTCCATTGTGAATTGACAATATGATCAAAAAGCAATCTGAAGTTATTTTTCCTTCCCAACCCAAAAGTATTTTTAGGTGTTTTTGATCAAAGTTACAATGGTGAGGGATCCAAGGGGAATGCAAGCTCACATCAATATATTTAGTTGTTACTGGTCAAGGCAGATACACTAATAGACACAGTGTCTGTCGTGAATAAAGGATGGTCACACAGTAGGAATTCCCACTTTCAACTTTCTGGTGTTGAAAGATAGGAGCTACCTGGCCCATACATCAGAGTCTAACATACCACATAATCTTTTATTTCAATTCCTCTATGATTTTTAGCATCTACAGTACCTGAACTTGATTAAAAAACAAAACAAACCAGAATGCTGTGGTTTAAGCCTTACTGATTACTCATTTCTACTTTTGGCATATCTGCTTCTAAACTGAATCAGAAATTAAATCTTCTTTCAGATGTAGCACCTCCTTTGGGAGCTGAGAAGTTACATCACCCTCCTACCACCATTTTCCCTATCTGTTAAATTAAGATAATGCCACTTATCACAACTAATGTTGTAAAATATTAATATATGAAAAATAATTTGTACAGGAAGACAAGTACTGCAAGAGCTATGAATTAATTCTGTGGCTTCCTCCTGCAATTTTACTTATAAAAGAGCAACACCTAGAACACACAAAAGCAGGGCCAGGACCTCATTGCAGCTGGCAATGTGTGCATACAAAAGCAAGACGACAGACTCTGCCCATACATATCTTACTACAAACTGCTCTAATAAAGCAGTGAAAACCTTTTCATGTTATGTAGGTTTTCCCAAAATCTGACAGTGCACCATTCTTTAGAAAGAAAGGCTAGAACTAATCCTACCCTTTTGCAAAAAATAAAGGCTCAACACAAAAATCTCCAATATAAACTATAAAAATAGTTGATCCTATTAGTTAATAAATTAATACATAATCATTCATAAGGAGTATGTTTTTACCTTCAGCTTAAATGAAAATATGTTATTACCAGAAAGTGAAAGGTGAATGTCAAGGAAGTCCATGATATATTCCTAGAAAGAAGAGGGGTAATTCCTCAAAAACATGTGGAAAATTTCTACAAAACACATAGAAAATGTCTTGGAAAGCAGAGGGGAAATTCCTTGAATTTACAGGAGGAAAATGTCTGGACAGCACAGAAAAAATTCCTAGAAGATAGAGGGGAATTCCTAGAAAGCACAAGGAAAATTTTCTAAAATGCACCAGGAAAATTCCTACAAAGGACAGAGAGAAAATCTACGAAGCCTCTGGACAACTTCCACCTGGAAGGGAGATTTCTCAGAAAGCATGAAGAAAATTCCCAAAACATGAGAGGTAAAATTCCTAGGAAGGGGACAGGGAGGACTCCTGGAAAGCACAGGGAAATTCCTGGAAATAAAAGAGGAAATTTCTAGAAGGCACATTGGCAATTCCTAGAACACATGGGGGGAAATTACTGGGCAGCATAGGGAAAATTCCTAGAAAGCAGGTGGGAAATAATCCTGGAAAGAGATGAGGAAATATACCTAGAAAGCAGGTCGGGTTTCCTAGAAAGTACAGTGTAAACACGTAGAAAGTTGAGGGGTGAATTCCTAGAAAGCACATGGAGACTTTCCTAGGGACTCACACAGTCAGGTCTTTCCTACAGAGCATTAAACTCTAGCTTTAACAGTTGCATCAGTTTTTGTCTGTGCAGAGGCCAGAAGTGCTAGGATACATTATCACCCCTTCCCTCAGTGATAAAATAAGAAAAATAACTTGGCAGTGCAAACAAAGATAAAGGCATCGCTTAGGTCAAACACTTCTAGATACTTTCTTTTCTAGACTGATCTGTTTGTTTTATTCTGCAGCCACTAAGGGCCAGATACACAAAGGAAATGAGGCAGAAGGTAGGGGTTACCTTCCCTACTGCGTGTTGCAGCCACTCAAAGTCTGAATACACCTAAAATTCTGCTTTCGCCCATGCCCCCAACTGCCATGCTTGTACTGGGAAAAATACAGCTCAAAAGTTACTGTGCATCTCAAACCAAACTGGGTTTCCACTGCAGCCTGCCCTGGTGGCTGCTTGGCTACAGATGCTCAGAGAGCACCCAAAGCATTTCTGTAGGAGTGCTTTCACCCTTGGGAGCCTGAGCAGCAGGCTGCTGTGCCTTGCACAGCCACACAGGCAGGCTGTGGGGAACACAAGCCCCCCTATCGCTGACAGACCCAAGTGCACATCTCGTGCTCTCCCCAAAGAATATGACAGTTTAGGCTCATCAGGGATCAGGACAGACTCCGACAGCTCTTCTGTTGTGACCACATAGAGTGCGCACCATGCCTCCTCATTTGGCCATGTGTTAAAGGAAAGTGAAGACCTGCTCAGTTCTTTGAGAGGAATGGTTCAGGGCTGTCCTGCAGCTGAAGCCCTGGAAACAAAAAGGACCAAAGACACAGCCATTCCTGCCGAACAAACACTACTCTAAGGCAGACGAGTCTCCCCATACACAATAGACTGAGATCTTGAGCTCTCCTCCATAACACAAACACCTAGAAGTACTGTGATGTAGCATTGGCTATGAATATCCTTCAAGTAGTTTGTTAATCTAGCTCTAAATATGCCAGTGTTTCAGGACTTTAGAAATATTTATAGATAATTATTTCCCTATATCCATGCCTCTGTCAAATCTAGAACAGATGTCCAATTAAACTGTATTACCATGTTACAATAAACAGGTATTGTGGGGTATAAAAATACAGCCCATACTCACTTTTTTCCTGCTCCTCCTTTCTTATCCTATTGGTTGTGTTTAACATTTCTGTATTATCCCTCACTTACACTGAGGATGCATAAAAATTACAGTGGACTAATTTATTAACAGAGATAAAAGAAACTAGTTACTACTTAATTACTAGTTATGAGTAACAGTCAGTAGTTAGTAACACAGATATCTCTGACCTTCATTGATTAGCACCTTTTATTCAAAATTTTAAAATACCGAAATGGGAGATTTTGAGAACCACAAGTAAAAAACAGGCACAGGATTCCCATTAATTTTCATTGCTCAGTAAAATAAAGGAGGAAACATGCACGTCAGGCTCAGCATCAGATTAACTGGTCTTATCACATTAAAACCCCCCCTAAAACTACAACTACTGAAGAGAGTGCTGTGGAGAGTTTGGCTTACAAGTCTGAAAAGCAAGCTTCCAGTGTTAAAAAGAAGTCTTCACTAAATAGCAAACATTCATATCTGCACCACTGAAGACATCTGTGCTATCAAAACTGCTGTGAACAAGCTATATTTCTGTTCTGCACAAGCCTAATGCCTTAGTCTCTGCTATGTAGACAGATCTCCCATTGACAGCATCAGAGGTGGAAAAAACGACTGCAGGATTAGATCCTACATTTCAATAGTTTTTATTTATGGCCACTTACCAAAAGTATTGTAGAAAATGTCCAATTACTTCGTCCTTACAGATACACTAAAATATATTCATATCAGTTTCAAACTGACTATAAAGTCAGCATGAAAGCTCATGAATAAAGAGAAATTCTAGTGACAAGCTGCAGGAACCTTAAAGCAACTCAAACTGGCTGTAAGACAATGAGAAGTCACCTGGCATGTGTATTTAGCACAACAACCTTGAGTGTCAGTACAAACACACAGACAGATACATGACAATTTTAACGACTGGTCTGAGAGGAATGCTATTTGAATAAGAAAGCTGTCATGAAGAGATGGGAAAAGTTATCCATACCTTCCTTTTTTTGGCAACTTCTGAAGATCCTATAGTGGAACCATGAATGCAATGAAATAAATTTCGTTTTCATTTACATTGAGATGTTTATGGTAATATCAGTGAAGTCAATGAAGTTACTCTGCATTTACACCCAGGTCAGTGGGATCAGAATCAAACCCTAAGTGATTAAAATCAACAGAGCACATCACCTGCTGATACCACTACCCAAAAAATTGCAATAAGCCTCAGGCATGCTATTACCAGATTACATGATTTCACTGTCAGGTTGAGAAGTCTCAAAAGCGACTACAAACTGGAGGATTTAATTTTCACAGGCAAAGGATCCTTTCTCTCAATTAAAAGGACAAGACCATGTAATTTCTTCAAAGTTAAAACTAAGTTTTGTTCTTCTTGTAAAATGCTAGACAGAAACATTCTTGCCCTGTATTTTACCAGCAGAATTATTTTTATCTGTGACTGGAATGTGAAGAACATGAAGACTTGATTTCGCCTAAGAATGCCACACAACATTTACCATGCAATACCACCAGAGATCACAATGCTGTTGATACCACCATTACAGTTGGCATAACACTGTGAAGTGACCCTGCAAACGGCAGAAACAGTGGCCACAAATTTATTTAGTTCTTCATGATAGTAAGATGTAAAAACAGATTCGTCCTTCCAAACTCAGATGAAAGCTTGTCTCAATAAAGACTAACGGGATTACAAAAATTCTGGCTCAGGAAACATCCGAGAAATAAAATAAGTTGATATGTTATGGTATGAAGTCAGTACTTCTAGATATCTGACAAAGATCTCAACTCCACCGACAATGAAAATTTGTTTATGTTTTTAGCCTTTTTCATATTTTTATTACAATTTCCTTTCTGCAATCTTCCTAAACCTTTGCTCTCTGCATTTCAGAGTGCTAGGATGCTTAGTCAATTACTCTGAGTTAGTAAAGTAGACACAAAACTTCAGAGCTTTCTAGCTGAAGGAAAAAATCAGCAAATATTCAATCTTTATTAACTTGGAACGATCTTTTTTAGATTACTTACAGTTACTAGTTAGTAAAATTTAGCAAAGCAGAGGTCAATTTGGTAGTTTTTGGCAAAATAGTGTCCAGAATCACAGACAAAAGGGCACTTAATTTTTCACAGCTCTGATTCAAGATTTCTGGCTACCTTTCTGCACTCACAGTTGTCCTACCAAGTTTGGCAGAAATACAGGGTAAATGTTCACACTCATGAAGTGCCAAGGCAGCCTGCAATGCTTAAAAATCATAATTGGAAGTCTTGTCAGCAAAAGGAATTCTGACTCCACCAAAACTGGACCAGCCAGAAAGACCAAATTTAGTAGCCAGTACGGACCGCTACATTTAAAACTATCAGAGAAGTCTACCAAATGTACAGCTAAGCCCAAGGGACTGGGAGAAAACTAATGAAATACACGGGAAAATCTCAGTCTTTGGCAGCCAAGAAAAAGAAAACAGTTCAGACAAGCAAAATGTAATTAATTGGTGCCTGCTGAGTTGCATTTTAAATTCCTTCCTGTACTCAGTAACTAGAATACCCAACCTGGAGCTGTGACTGAAAAATGTCTCAGTATTAATACACACATCTCAGGCAATTCTGTTTGACATTTTAACATTCATATAATCTGCTAGGCAGTTATCAGCGCACAAGCCTGCAAAAAGGACATAAATAATATTTTGTTTTTATCAGCAAAATAATGAAAACCTTTAAATAAGGCAATCTAGGCTAAATTGTTACAGTATATAGTAACAACCGGTGTTGTAGACAGTTACAGAAAACCTAGCAACTGACACTTTTGGTGTATATGAATAAAACATGATTTTTAGACAAAAAAAAAAAAACAACACACAACACCTAGGGTAACTATCAAGATACACACAAAATGTACAAGTATACATGTAAATATGTACAATTGCACATCCAGCATAAGTGCCGTTACACTTCAATTACATACTGTACCTACTTTTTTGAGATTTTATAAAAAAAGTTATGTCTTTTGCTCTGTCATACTGCATAGCTATTTGACTGCTCAAGGATTACATTAGAGGGGGTAAAACATCAGAAGCTATTGCTGTAATTTATAAGGTCCAGTTTTAATATATTATTGAGCTGCACACACCAGTTGCTGATAATTTTCATTTCCTCATATTTAACATTACTGAAAGACTATTTCACCTTTATTAATAAGAAAACATGTTTCTTCCCTATTTTTTTTCTACCAGATTTTTAAAAAATCTTCAGCTTTTTCCCCAACAAGTCAGTTGTGCTGGTTTTGGCTGGGGTAGAGTTAATTTTCCTCATAGAAGCTAGTATGGGGCTGTGTTTTGGATGTGTGCTGGAAACAGCATTGATAACCCAGGGATGTTTTAGTTACTGCTGAGCAGTGCTGACACAGAGTCAAGGCCTTTTCTGCTTCTCACCCCACCCCACCAGCGAGTGGGCTGGGGGTGCACAAGAAGCTGGGAGGGGACACAGCTGGGACAGCTGACCCCAATTGACCCAAGGGATATTCCATATCATATGGTATCATGCTCAGCTTGATAAAGCTGAGGGAAGAAGGAGGAAAGGGGGAGGATGTTTAGAGTGATGGCATTTTGTCTTCCCAATTCTCTGTTACACATGATGGAGCCCTGCTTTCCTGGAGATGGCTGAACACCTGCCTGCCCATGGGAAGTACTGAATGAATTCCTTGGTTTGCTTTGCTTTCTTTCATAGCTTTTGCTTTCCCTATTAAACTGTCTTTATCTCAACCCGTGAGTTTTCTCACTTTTACCCTTCTGATTCTCTCCCCCATCCCACTGGGGGGGTGTGAGTGAGTGGTTGGGTGGTGCTTAGTTCCCAGCTGGGGTTAAACCACAACATCAGTATAGTTCTGCAATTCTAGTTCATCTCCTGAGACAGGATCCTACAGCTGTTGCCCAGATAGAATTTTACTTGAAGTACAGCACATTGTGAGAGACAAATCCCTAAGTTCAAAGCACTGGGAATGGTTTTGCTTAAAATAATCAAATGCAAAGAAAGACCTTCATATAAGAAATATGGCTAACTACATGTACACATAATTTCAGTGATAAATGCACCCCAAAAAAACCTTTTATCACCTCTTTCATTTTATTACTTGATGCGTATCTTTATGTTGCTATACATAAAAAAAATACAAAATCCTAAATTACTTTTTTATCTTTCATTTTGTTCAAATGTTTCACACCTTAAGCCTGTCATATTACAAGCTCTTCAGGAGACTTAAATAGTATTAAAATACTTTCTTCAATTTGAAGGGCAAAATACCTGGAAAATTAAGGTCACATAATGTTACAAAACCTAATGGAGTATGGATTTCTGCTTGAAGTACTTCAACCAGAAAGCTCAGTAATCTTAAATCTGTCTCTCCTAGACCTAATAAGTTTTAAAAGTTTGAATGAATGTCAGAGTATGTTTCATATACCATGTAATTTCTGAGCAGGGTGCAAATAAGTATTAAGTTCAGAATACTGAGCTGCTATGGAAAAGACAAATCTTTTAAAACAAAAGCACTCTTACAGGCCATTAGGAATAGATAGCTGCAGTAATATATTTAGAACCAGTAAATATGATGTTAATTTCTTGCACTACATTAGTGCTTAAATACACATAAACACCATAGTAATAATAGGTCAAGGGGTTATAAAGCAGAGCTTGACATGCTTAAAATAAGTGCACGATCATATACAAAAAAGCTGCATCTGACAGTTATTACCAGAGCATTTACCTGGCTTCTTGGATGATTCTAATGTCATTGATTATTTCCTAAGGGTACACAAACCAGTTAACTTAAAGCATAACAGAGAACAGCCTAAAATATCTTCAAACTAGGATTTTTTTTTTTTTTTTTTTTTTTACGATGCTTCCATAGAGTTTGTTTAATACCTGACTCTTTATGGTCAAAATCAGCCAAGGAAAGCCACCACACTACTATTTAACTCCCAGGAGAGACCAGAGACAGCACATCTGACAGTCTGAGCCCTGCTCAGCACAGGGAAGAGCCTGTGCTACCATGAACCCCCAGGTCAGCAGTTCATGATGACAGCATGTGAGCAAGCAGCAGATTTCAGAGCTGTGACCTGGCGTCAGGAATTCTGCTACATTTCCAGCTGCCAAATAAAGAAGGTCTAACTCTATCTCTCGCCTAGAAGTAAAACCAGTCCTTTATAAAATAATCTGAGATGCCAGACATGGAGAAATTAATTGCCAGCCATGACTTGCTCAACTGCACAGCACAACTCCCATCTGCACTATTCCAGTTGTCCATACAAAAGGAAATGGACAGAAATTCCCTTTGCCTAATCTAGCCAAAGTTAGTTGTGGAAAAGAAGAAACCTACCTAGGTATTTATATAGGTTACATTAGCAATCCTCCTGAAACCTCCAGACAAATCAGCAAGAACTGAATCCAAAGCCAAAGGAAGACTCTGTTGCTCATAGATACTTCAAATACGCAGGGAGACCAAGTACTACATTTCTTTTATTTGAAGCTGTGCTAAAGAAAGCAGCTTTAAACAACTTTCGTTTTTTTCCCCGACTGAGCTTGGAAATTTTTAACCCTTCCTTTAGAAGCTTAGCAACCTGGTTTCCAATAGATACTGATACATATGATATATTTAAAATGGAGTACAGTCTTAGGTATAAAATCTCTAAGGTAAAAGAAAAAAAAATCTACTAACCTTTGAAAGAATGCTACCAATAGGACCTCATTTGAAGACTGTAAGATGAAAAATAATATCAAAACATCGCAGCCTCTTTCCAGGAAAAGTCTGGCTAGCTACCTCCATGAAATATTAGAATTGCTGTCACAAGACCCTGCTTTATCATATGCTGTGTTCATGTAGAACTTGATTTTTTTCCATTGTGCACTGAGATTATAAACACATCAAGCTATGGACCTATTACCTGTTTGGCACAAGTCCGTCGCTCTGTGGTCCACTGGAAACGTAGAGTACTTTATTTATTTGACTAAGGTAAAAAGAATTGTATCCTATATTTCTGGATATCTCTGAAATTTAGACAACAGAAAAACACAAAAAACAGCTACTACAATAAAAATGCATTTACCGGTTAGATTACTGAGGCCAATGAGACTGTGGCCAAACTAAGGGGCAAGTACTCCCACTGTGCACCATAAAGCCCTGATTCTTTGGTAATTTGCATCAGGAACTGGACTGTGTCATGGCTGCTTTCCAATACACACATCAGGTTTTTATAGAAATGGATGCTTCTGGAGAAGCTGGGTCTTGCTCTGCACATGTTGGAGTATGTGAAGGGGCAAAGCAGAAGGGAGGAACTCTGAAGCAGCCTTGTCGTGCTTAGACATTTTCATGGGGAGGTAAGTACTTGTCTAGAGGCAGATGAATGCAAATTCTCAGTTGCACATGTAGCTTATCTTTGTTATTTGCAAAAATAAACCTTTTCCTCCTTGTAAATCATCATCTTCTTCAAAAACCATAATAAAAGTGTTCTTATTAAAAGAAAATCTGAACACCTAGGAGTTAACAAACCTGTGGACAAGTACAAGACATGTAAGGCAAGGAGCGAAGGTAAGGGACTATTTCCGAGGTGGCTGAGTATCAGGGCTCACACAGGGTCAATCAGCCTTCCACTACAGGCTGGTTTTTGACTTGCAGCTGGCTTCCAGGACAACCTGACACCAGTCCTGGAAACCCCCATTAGATTATTTCTTGCCACATTTGAGATCTGGGTAACTCAGATGCTCTTCCACATGCATACTCCCTCAGTCAGCAACAAAATGCACACGCTGCATGGCAACAACATTTAACCTGTGAGGTGTGTAGGTCACACAGCTCTGAGCTCCCCAACATGACCTATGAAAGAAAGATCTTGTGCAGCACGTAGTCGCAGGAGTACTTTTAAAAAAACTCTAATGACACTGGGAAGTGTTCCCCCTGCCAATGTCACATCAAAAATTCATGATGCCACAACCTTAACTGATCCTGAAGAGTTTGTTCTGAGAATCTTATGCAATAAACCTGGGCTGAACAGCAAACATAGCTTTCCAAAGCAAAAGACCAGAATGAATGAGTCTTCAAGAATACATGCAAGAATAAAGAAGACAAGTAAATTCAGGTAAAATGGCCAGAATAAGAATAACGTAGGTTTTATCTGGAGTCTTTCACCTGAAGCACTTCACAGACCCCTCTCACTCTGCAGAAGCTGTACAAACAGAATACATGAACACTACACAATCCTTCATGGCAGGAAGAGAAATCAGATTTCTGTCTGAAACTGCTTGGGGTATTTCTGGTACCTGGCTGGACTGTGGCATGGATACCAAGCATCACTACTGCCTTCAGTTGAGGGCTCTCGTGAGCTGACTCAGCCACAGTCTGCTGGTCCATATATTTTTAAGTATTGATATAATTTCTCTCAGCTGTGTTCCCCATATACAGCAGCTATAAGAGGTCATTACTACTGAATGAGGAAAAAAACCCTGAAATAATGTCCTCAAAATCCAGAACACCATATATAAACCTATCCAAGACAAAGGTGATTCAAAACCATGGTACCAACGTCTGTAGACACCTGGTATTTCACTGACTGCTGCAATAAATTCATGATGCGGAGCTAAAAAAGACAAATTAATACATATAAAATGTTAATCTCATTACATAGTGAGAAGAATTCCAGCACAGGAATGCATCACCATTCTGTTTTCATACAGGGAGTATCTACAAAACTATTAATTCTGGTTATCCACACAGGTTAAGATGACTGCATTACAATTGTGCTTCAATACATTAAGAACAATACACTGAATTTGATGCCAAAATTATGTGGTGATTAGGAGCATGAATGAAATTACACTGTGTGATTTTTAGCAGTTATTTAACACTTAAGACCAGACTAGTCCAACTGCAGTTACTTAGATACTTCATACAAAAATACCAAATGTAAACCCCCAAAATAATTGTAAATGTTTAAGAAAATACAAGCTCAAATTCTAGCAACCAGTCAAAAATGCATAGAATCTATTTGGTAAACAAGTTATTTTGAATCATATCTGCTGCATCATTTATTTCACCCACGAGGTGGCATCTTTATTCTACATTTTCCTTCTTTAATAGCCTAGATAGGACCAACCTATCCTTTATAAATACTGTAACCTCAGATGAAAAGTGGAGGCCACTGTAGAAAGACATGAGAATTTATATTCAGAAATCATCAATATTTCTTCCTTTAAGATCAAACAGTTACTGATTTTACCATTGAGAGAGGAATCAATTTGCAAGTCATGGCATCCAGTTCAACATTTTTCCAATGCAATTTGTCTACTAAATATAAAAGACAAATTTCTTTAGACATGATTGCAGAAAATCTCTTGGTATTCTGTGTACTAATAGTTGGTACTCTCAGTATTAAAGCTTTAAAAATGAAAACTCTATAAACCTATAAAGCTAGCTTAACCTGTAAAGCTAGACTTACACCTGTCTGATACTGATCTGAACAGTTCAGTCATTCAAAACCTACACCCAAAGATATGAATTTTAAAAGTTATCTAAAGTTTATCATTAAAAAATAAAATATCAGCTAAATATGTGCCTGCCAAAAAAGTATTCTGCACTTCATGAAGTTACATACTAGTACATACATTACATAGGTAAACAGCTATATCATTATGTATTTAAAATAAATTATAAAATTCCAAGTAATTCCAGATTTTATTGGGTCTCTGAAAATGCACTGAAAGTAGCACTAATTAAAAATTAATCGTAAATTACAGAAAGATTTGTTAGACGACAGTAATGCAGATTTTAATGCAAGGTCACAAATAAAGTAATTATATTAGGAAGAGGAAAAAGCTAAGCAACCAAACATGCCTTTCACTGTAGAAGTTATGCTAACCCTGCTGTCTTGTTGTCATTGCTCTTCTTTTGTGTTTGGTTTTCTGCCATAATCAAATGTATGTATTCCTTAATTCCATACTTTGTTATCATGATCTGGGAAGGTACCAATTTTTCTTTTACATTAAAGAGAAAAGTTCACAGAAACACACATGGTTCCATGCACATAAATGCATGCTAAGCTAACTACTTTATGCAAAAAAATTCAAAATATCAAACATAATTTCAAAGATTGGCTCTCAAAGATTGGAAGGGGGAAAAAGGGTACAGAAAACCGCTCCTAGGATCTTCCCAAGTATATCACATTCATGCATTTTACTTAGCTCTCTCTTGAAAATGAAAACTCAGTGGTACTAAATTAAATGTCATTCATTTTTATACTCCCATCGACATGCAATTTGAACAGTCATAAAAACCAAAAATCTATCAGAATTTAAGAATACAAACAGGGGAATGTGAATTACATGCACTGTTGCAAGATCGTATTTACTAAATAGAAATGTCAAGAGTAAAAGTTAATTCTTACAGTTACTTTACTTTGCCCATCCAATGCAACTTTCTATATTTCTTCTTAAAGATTGCCTACCATTAGATTTAGTGCACCTGTTCCAAACTTCTTCAGTCTGAAGACCCCTAAAAGTTTTTCAGTAACAACACAAACTATTTCAGAAATTTTGCACAGACTGCTGTATAATGAATATGAAATTGTTTCTATAGTTAAAAAACTAGTATAAGTGAAATAAGATATGCAAGAAAAAAGCACCCTCTTACATAAATACTTATCTTAGGCATTGGCCTGTGACAATGAAATAGCCTTCAATAAACTATATGCACCTGTTGTGATGGTTTATTAACTACTGGTTCTAATAAAATTTCCTACCTTCCCTCTAAACTTCTGGTTTGGCTGACAGTAGATGGAAAGATAAATCACCTCAAAGAAAACCTGTAACCTTTCTACACCTACATGCTAAGAACGTGAGAAATTAGACAAGTTCAAATGAAGGCTTTTCAGCCTTGGATAAGGAAGTAGATGAAAACACATATTATTTCAGTGAAAAGGAGCAAACAAGCAAGCAAAGAAACCAAAAAACCAAATGAAAAGTCCATTTGGTTGGTCTTTTGGTAGTAGGTACAGGAGCGTGAAAGAATCAGCAGCTGCCCTGTCACCTCATAAATAAAAACTTTAGTCCGAGTTTATAATCTATTACTTGATGAAAATTTATCAAAAAAAAAGTTAACACCTGTCAAATTTATAAGCTGGACTAGTATAAGAACAGAAGAAAGGAGATTTTTGTTATGTGTGCAATTGCCCTTTGTGTCCAGCCACGGTCAACAGAGTGTTATTTGAAAGAAGGACCTCTATTGAAAAATTATTTTTTTTTAACTACATGCATGAGTTAAATACCTGAAGTATTTTAAGGTGGACTTGAAAACCTTCTACTACTATAAAAGGTGAAGCTTATACCTGGGACTATGTGAATCGTCAAGGTCCATTCCATGCAATGGCAGGCAACCACACAATGGATGCTAACTTCGAAAAAATCCACAAAACAATCTAATCCACATGCTAAAATATACCCTATAGGTCAGGCAACATTTTTCAAATGCCACAACAAGCAGAGCATCTGTTGTAGAAATTAACTAAATTAACCAAAACTATCAACTATAATGGACCACAGGAAGAAGGAAGCAATCAATATCCTCTGTTCCTGCAAGAACAAATTATTTATTAAAAAAAATCTCTCTTCCTACCATTCTCTGTTATGACATCTACTCCTTTCACTTTTCATATGTAAAGCTATATATAAATAAATTACTCTAATCAAACCTATATGCTGTTTCAATACCATTTATGCGTTTGGTATTTTGCTGAGAGCTTCTGGGAGCAGGCGTCCCCAATCTCAGCAATGCATCCAATTGCTCTTGGAGCTCCTGGACACTCTTGTGAGTATTAATGCATAACATCATCATTTGTGCTATTGCTAATTAGCATCTGTCATGAAAAATGCTAGACACAAAATATGCTGCTTCTCCAGGTGAAAACATTTCAATGTCTAGAGAAATTAAGTGGTGTACAAAACTTAAAATTTTTCCTCCCAACTGTATGAAATATTAGGCTATCAGGAATGCTTTTCCCACACAAAAGAAAAATTTACTAAATTGATTCACTTCTTATGAAATTGAAAGCACAGAAGACATTGCATACAAGTTACCATTTCTTTTTGTTGAAGTATTCAAAAAAGTACTTCTTTCTGAAAATTATTTCTCATACAGATACAAGGAATGAAGACCACAAGATTTTGCACACCTCCTGGACCAAATCTAACACAAAAAAAAATAGTTTTGGAAGTCTTACAGCTTGTGTGAAAATGCATCCTGACTATTTTCAAGGTAACAGTTAACATGCGCCATAAAAATTCTATAATGATAAAATATATTTCTAATTTTTCCCTCCCCTCAATACTGCTAAACAACATATAAAACATATACTTTGCTTGGAATTATATTCAAGAATCATAAAAGCCACTAGTTTTCAATCCACCTGAGTATCTATTCATATCTAAAGGCATCACAAAAATTTTCACCAGCAATTTTAAAAAATAACCATCTTATCTTTATAAAGAAATGACTTTTTTCCTAATTAAGATGGCCTTTCTAAGTAGATACAAAATGATAAATAACTTAAAAAATGGAATAACAAAGTATGAAGATTTTTTTTCCAAGTTAAACACACTCTTTCTACATGTACACAAGGGGAACTACTTATACGATGAAAAGAAAAGTAATAGCTAAAACATTTCATGGTATTAAGCCATTTTCATAAAACAATAATATAAGAAAGTCTATTTTCTCAAGGACAATGGCATTTTCTATATGTAATAGATCAAATATTTTGGCTAACAACATGTAATAGTCCATATATGTTAAATGTATAAGAAGCTTAAATAACAAAAATGACTGTTCCATTATAAACTGTGTATTTATGAAATTTCCAACTAAATATGTTCAAATTGAGGGGAGAAAAGCACAGTGATTTCAGTAAACTGCTAATTTCAGTAATACTTCCCTACACAACTAGCAGATTCTACTCTCGGACTCAGGGATGAAGCACATGGTTAATCCGGTTTTTAGAAAATGTGATTTCTTAGTTTTAAGGCTGTTTGTTACCTCCCTGTTTGCATAACTGCAGTGTATTTTTGACAAACAGAAAAGGATGGGGGTGCACAGCCCAGTTCTGGGATCCAGATAGGCTGTCCTTTTATTACCAGGGTTATTGATAATTTAGTTGTGCTTTCATTTCACATAGACCACCTTTTATTTTCAAGCATTTCTCTAGACACACTCAGGAATCATTCAAAGTATTTACCAAAATGGTTATTATTTAGAGGATGTGTTTGCTCTGGAAGAGTAGCAAACCACAAGTTCTTTCAAAAACTGTTATACATGCATAAAGTTTAAATTTCATGCCACATGATGTTCTAATAAAGCATACCTACAAAATAGAGAAATGCTTTTCCATTGCTAGGCCAACAGGGAGAAGAGATCCACTCTTTCAACCCTTAGTTAAAATTTTAGTTGGTAGAAGAAACAAGGTATGCAGGTGTTCACATGAAATGCCACACTATGTTACTACAGTTTTATAAGAGTATTAATTTATGAAATATATAATTTAGATATTTTTCTTTTCACTTCAGTATTAATTATCACTGTACCTGACCAGTGCCAGGCACCGCTTCAACATTTTTTTTATGAGTTAAGAAGTTAAAAGCATTTGGTATATGGCAACATAATGGACGTAAAATTAAGAATTGTATCCAACATAAAAGCTGAAGCATTAATGATAATGTTGTATATATATAGAAAAGAATAAAATTAACAAATGATATCATAAAGACTATTCAAATGTCTTCAAGAAGGAAAAGCTTAATCTAATGAAAGCTTGGGTGGTATTTCTTTGGATAATGACTTATCGTTCAAAACCTACAAGCAACTAACGGGCCATATGCAAATTTTCTGAAGACTTAGAGGATATATTACACCTTCAGACATGCAAACACGATTTTCTCATTTGTGCTTGCAGCTTGTCAGAAAATATGAAACAATAAATATTGAAAACATTTATAATTCCCACTAGTTCTGGTCATAATTTTCCTCTTTCATATTACTGAAGACAATGAACCTGTTCTTACTTCACCAAACTTAGGTTTTTTATTATAATTACGTGAACTGAAATTGTTGTCCAATGCAAAGAGGACTAACCCTACTACCATCACTGGCATCACAATCATTCATGACAAGACCAAATTTCAGGCACTCTCCCACAGAAATCTAAGACGACCCTTTCCAAAATACAGTGATATGGATGAACACATTTCAGATCCAACCTGACAGAAATTATAGAAAGTTTACAAATAATGAGAATCTCTTCAGTTTGAGAGATCATGTTTTCTCAGGCATTCCAAAATGGGTAATTTTTACCTTGTGACATTTCAGCAAAAAGAAAAAGCCTAGACAAAAAGTACAGGACTTGATACTTCCTCTAGCTCAAGTGAGTGAGATTTATTCACCTGAATATGCATTAAAATACAAAATTATAGAATACTAAAATCCTAAAATTACCAATATTTTGTGGGCTAGTGCTGCAGCTCGGTCTACATTCAGCACAATAAAACCTCAGTTTAGACTGGCATGTTAGCACGCTAACGTTTTTTTAATGTTAATAAAGATGAAACTGTCAAAGGAGAATTTGCACAACACAAAAGTATGCTTGTCCAGCATTCAAGGTTGCTCCACAGTATACTTGGCACTGCAGGTTGGAATTATAGTAATACGAGATTCAACATCAGGAATCTCAGGAACCTGTAATCTCAACAAACTTCTCATTCATCTATTGATCCAAAAAAATTTGGAATTTACTTTAAAGGAAGAAATGTTATTACCAGTATTCAGATAAACAACACTCCACTGTGCAGCCAGCAATATTTATAGAAACATGAATCATGAAAAAGTGACATAAAACAAATTATTTGGAAGCGATCAGTATTTCCTGATTTTATACACACAATACTGCAAAAAGAAAATGTAGGTGCAGGAATCAACAGAGAGGCCCGTCCTTTGAAAGATATTTGCATTAGAAATGGTAGTGGGAAAAACTTTACACTCCATCTCAGTCCCGCGTAACTGTCTTATTCTAAGTTTATCAGCAAAGCTGCCATGAGCAGATGCTAACGCTGTAATTAATTCTCAGGACCCTTTTGTTTTACTATAGGGAAAGAACGTGAAATAGTTGGGTGAACTAAATTGAGCATCAAGTACATTCAGTTTGCTGATGGCAAATTGATTTTTTCACAGCAGGCTATCAGTACAATTTCAGACAAGCATTTCATTAAGATACAGCATACACAACTCCTTATAACTTTGAACCACCTTCAACACAACATTAGGATCAAAGAGCAATCAAGTTTATTTTAAGACTATTCGTAAAATAAAAAATGGACACTTGACACCACGTTCTCCAGACAGAGTAAAATAAAAATCAAACTCAAAAAGCTTGCTTGTACAAGCAAGTTATGTAAAACATAACTGGCATGAACTGTTGCATAGCAATTTCTATATTAATTTCCCAGCATTTTCTTTAAAATGTTTTAAACACCTGATGTCAGCTCTAGGTGAAAACCCACATAATCCCTGTTACTTTTTTTCCAAATGGCTTGTCACAGCAGTGCTCCTCTGATGATTAGGCACAGAGGACAGATGGCTTAGCAGTACAACAGAACATGGAGAAATATTCTCCCTAGTGTCTGACAGGCAGGTAGGTCATTCCTCTGCAGCCTTCATGAAGTTTGTCACGAGGATGGAAGCAGTAAAAGAGAAACACCAAAAAAAGATCTCTGAGCAATGCTACTCACACAGTCCATACCCTACCAATTTTCTCCAACTCATCCCACCGGAAAGTCTTCTGCAACCCATAGCACCACCTGACTCAAAGCAGGAGACTGGCAGGAATCTCAGCAGGATAAATGAGAAGTGGGATTGAACTGGGGAATGCAGAAAACAGTATTGCCCAAAACTGATATTAAATTTATTACAATTAAGTAGAGAGTCAAACATGTTAATTATTCAGTTAGGTTCTAATTTAGGTTCAGCAGTGACTAAAGTTGTTCCAGATTAACAAAACTTCAAAGTAACAAGCAGCTCATGCTGAATTCCGGTTCAAGGGGAAAAAAAAATGGTTCAAGTGAGTACTTCCTCTAGGATCAGTTCAATTAGCTGTTCTTATATGAAAACCAGTGGAAAAAATGCTGCCTTGTTTACCGTTTTTCTTCTAACCTTTCAGATGGGGTTACTAGGCCTCTACTTAATGAGAATTTTTAGTTGAAAACTCAGCCTTTAAATGCTTTCCAGCTTGCTGCCAGAAATGATGCTGAACTCTGTACAGCAACAGGACCTACCAATTTATCTTCCTCCTCTATTCACTCCTGCAGATATTACTAGCCCTCTCTCCTTCTGTCCTATCCATCCCGTGGAGTCTTATCTCACATGTGTCAAAACTTGCTTTTCTATTCCCGTCAAACACTTCCTGTTCCCTCCTGCATTCCCACTCTGCCTTTCCTTCATCTCATCTGGTACTCAGCTGCATCCTCACAGGCTCCAGTCTTTTCAGTGATGGTTTTTTTCTGACTCCTTCCTTAGCTATCTCTGAACCAGTTTTTCCCAGCGCTTCATTCCTTTCCATTCTCCTTCACCTTCTTGATATCATCCCCTTGTCTCTAGCAGAAAAGACCTTAATCTCTCTAAAAGCATCCAAATTCCAATCCCAGTGGGTGATATCGAGGTATTGGTCATCTTTATTGTGCCAGTCTAAACTTGAACCTGCAAAGATTTAGTAGAGCCCACAGTCTCGTACCCAAACTAGTGACAGGTAGTAGATACATTTAAAATGATCAGCTGGTAAAGAATATACTCAGCAACCTGTAATGGCAGAGTTGAATTCAGCTGTGAAATAAATATTTTGAAACAGTATTGTAAGCAAAACATAGTACTTAAGTGGTTAAGTTTAAGTGGTCCAAATTAGGACAGAGTGTCAGATTACAACTGAATTTTTGTAATGGCAGGAATTTTTAATTTTTTCACAGTTGACATTAAAAAAAAATTGTTAACTAAGAGTTTTAGATGGCTTGTTTTGTTCATTTTAACTCAAGTCAATTATTCTATATACTTGAGTGTTTTTTAAAAATGCAAATTTGATGCACAAAATGTGTCAGTACAGGGAAATTAATTATTTTTTCCATGTGGTGAAGTAGTTCAGTGAAATATCTAACTGTATGTGAAAACTCAAAGAACAAATGCAACTAATAAATCACAACCAGAGTTTCCTCAGTTCTGTTACATTTGCTTAAGATGATGAAACAAACCAGTTTTTTTTTTAACTGGTTGTTCTTTGTTGCTTTCCGTACAGTGCTGCTTTCCCTGTGAGATTTAAAATGATAAGTAACTGGAAATTAGGAAGAGAATTAGTCCATTATTCTGTAGCAATGACACAATGATTAATTATATTAGTTTACTGCCCCTTCTGCTTTAAAACCCTGCAGTCATAAAATGAGTTTTGTTCAATATTCCAGAAGGGATATGAGAATTAAATTTATACAATTTAACAAATTCCTGCAGGAAAGCCATACTCATCTAAGATAGTAGATGGATGAAACCTCTAATTTACAATAATATGCAGATGGCATACCCCTTACTGAGCAATGCACAGATAAGGAGGCTTCCCAAATGAATCAGAGAAAAAGACTGTGAAGAGACATCGGTGGAAATGGATCAGGCAAGTCTGAGCTTGTGTGTCCTCCTGGAAAACACTCACGAAATTTTTACTGTAATTCTATCTATACCTAATAATTGTACTTTCTTTTACCTACTTCTTTTTAAACCACCTAATATTTTAAACACTCTAAAGCATTTTCTAAGCCCTACTGAGCATGAAATAAGTGAATGGCAGATGGAGGTTTAAAATCACTGCCATACCAACACAAATCCCCACATCTTCCATGTCTCTGGTAATAGCATATTTTAGGGAAAGTATCTTACTTTTGAGGAACAACATTTCTGCCACACTTTCAATGTTGGAAAACACCCAAATGCAATCCTACCTTCTCACTGAATGCCTTTTGCATTACATTATTACATAAATCAAAATCTTTGTTTTTAATTAGCTGGCTTTTTTTCTCTCTAGAATTATGAATAATATCAGAGTTCTGGAAAATGAAATGCATATCTTAACCACAAAACAGCTATGGCAACAGAAACAAGACTCTGCAACTAACTTTGTGCCTTAGCCCTGACAGGGACACTGTTTCCCATTTTAGAATACCAAAATAAACTGAATGCAAAGTATTACTTCTATGCTTAAATGAATAATACAAAACAAAACAAAGGTTCTGTATAAAGAATGCAAGGGCTTTATACCATCAGGGTCTACACAATCATGAAATGGATTTGGTCAAATAATTTGAATGTACTGCAATATAATCAGGACATAATTACATTATTGGGAAAGAGGAAAAAAGTAGCAGTAAAGTTGAAGGATGTATTTATGGCTTGATTTAGTAAATTGGCATTTCATATCACTAATATGCTGTATTTCAGTGAAGTAACTCTTAGATGACCTTTTCTGTAATTTCTAGATAAATAGGATTATTATGGGCAAACCGAGAAAGTTAGCACTACCTGTTACCTAAGAATACTTTTAATATCAGAATTAAACTCTGTACTTTATCTCAAATTCAATTCATAATGAAAACACATACATTAAATATGAGAGAATACCAAAGACTTCAGCTACTAAGCCAGAAAAATCCAGAAAGTGAAAATTTACTTATTTTAAGATAAATTAACTTGGTATTTTTGAACTCATTTAAATCGCATGACACACACAAATCACATTTGAGATGTAAATAAACTCAGAGCCATACAAAAACCCCACCACCTCCCGCATGACAGTGGGAGCTGCAAGCCGCATGTGCTCACTCTGGGAGCGCAAGGCACCAAGAGCCCGCAGAAGGGGCTGGCAGCAGCGAGGGGCTTGCTCACACAGGGAGGGAAGAAAAAAAGGCGAGGCCCCCACACGCAGGCAGCAGAGCTGGAGGCCCAGGTGTTTCTCCATCTCGGAGGTCATCCTCCTTCAGCCCACTACCTCCCTCGGATGGCACCCAGGCAGTCACGGACTGACATTCGGCTGCACAAAGGACGTCTGGGCAGCTCCACCAGCAGGTGAAGGGGCGGAGGTCACTACCAGCCGGGACACTGAGTTTTCACACTTATGCTCTGCTGCCCATGTGGCTCCACATGTACCTGTAGCAGGTGAGCATGTGTGAGGGCAATACAAAGAAGGTCTCACTGGGACAAGATGGACTAAAACGCTCTCATCCTTGAATTATTTAAGGGATGATGCAGTTAATTAGGGGGAAAAAATAAAAATCCCAGCTCTTGCACAGTGCTTTTTAACCCTAGTCATTTCCCTGGGCACACACTGTCCTCGAAGTCAGACCCTAAGCTCCGGCTCAGCACCTCCATGCCTAACAGCCGAGAAGCCGCCTTACCAAACCCTCTCCCACCACACACCCTATGCCACCCTGGGGGACCCTCTGCGCCCCAGGCTTTTGTCAGAGCTGCAGTAGCACCCATGAGCGTCGGGTGCATGTGCTGTCCTGGGTATGCCTGGTAATTGCTCAACAGTTAGCAAAAGCACCCTGTTCTGTTCACTGGAATTGCTATGGCAAGGGTGGTGGTCAGACCCACGTCCAGTGACCCACATCCTCCTTGGCCCTCCACACACACCACAGCTTTTGGCGCCCTTAATGGTGGGGTTTTTTAATTTAACTTGTACTTAAGTTTGTTATTGCAGGTTTCTTTAAACCTATGGAGTTGCTGCTTGCCCCTCCCTAACATTGAAATTCAGAGCACTCCCCTGAAGGCTCCCACACAGAGGTTTGCTACTGCCTGGCTACACCTCATCACCCCAGCCCAGGCAGCAGCTGAACCATGGCTCTCTTGGTTTCCAGCCCAGTGCTGGGCTGGTGCCGCCTGCCTCTCGGATGTGCTGTGAACAGGCACACTTACCTGCTCCAACCCACGGGTATGTTCCGTTTATCACTGTAATTTTGGGTTGTTCTGTGGTAGTCATGGGCCATATCCTGCGGGTGAATCCAGGCCCAGTGCTATGTATTCATACATTCTGGTCTGGTCATAAAAATCTGTGGGAGAAGTTGAACAGTAGAAGATACTGCCTGGCCTGCCTGTAACAAAGAGCTTAATCCTTGGCATCAGATTAACTCAGACCCAGGTAGGTTTATCTTAGAAAAAAACCCAATATTCTTAAATATTGGTATTTCTAATATAAGTTAAGAACATCACATGTAACCGACCTTCAACTAATTACACTTTTTTCCCCAAAGTTACTCACCATTGGAGAGACAGTAAAGCCAGCAGGTGCACAACATCATAGCAACACTTACGCCTCCAGTCAGCTCTCAGCTCAAGAGACAGCACCTTTAGGGATTAGAGCATTAAAAGCTCTGTTCAAGCAGCAACTATACATTTTCTTTTCTGAATATTCCAATTCCAATGCCAAAAATATTGTCATATCATTTTCATAGATACAAATGTCTGAAGTACCTGATTGAAATGTATTTGATTTTCCAGTAAAAAACAAAGCAAAAAGGTTCTATTTTTAAGAGTGCTTTTATTCTGCTCATTATATGTTATAAAATATGAATCTGAAGTTGCTGCAGTGTCCCTCAAGTACCACAGGGTACTCGGTCCCAGCTCGGTCTTCCACTCTGCTGAGTGGAAGGGGCTCACCTCAGTGGCCTCTCCTGTTGTGGTACTTAAGGAGGATCCGCCTTGACCCAGGGAGCTGGCATGCACCCCTGCTCCATTTCAGAGGGTAGGCAAACAAATACGGTATTACAAGGCTGCTGGAGGGAAAAAAAAAAAACCCAAAACCAATTCCTGCATTGCTAAGCAGTGCATGACAATGGTTTCAGGGAGGCTCTCTCAGCACAGGCAGTAGTGTTTTAAACCTTGAATGTCTTAGTGGAAAAAATAAAGGGGCAAGGCAAAGAGAATGCTGAATAGCTACAGCAAAAGAAGGAAACTACTATATTAACTTATTGGACTTAAGCAGATGTATAATCTTGAAAGGTATCTGAATGCAAGTCAAACCTACTGGAGTCAATGAGGATCTTTAAGATGCCTTTTTTCCCCCCTTGCCTGGACTTCTGATACATTTTAAGAGTCTGGCATCTCCTACCAAAACCAGTATTGACTCCCCCAATTTACTTCAGTAAGAATTGGTCCTGAAGATGAGAAATTTAAAAAACCAGGCTTAAAAACATTCTCCACAACTATTGCTATCACGATATTAAACAGGTCTTTGAAACCAATATTATTCAGACAGATAGGCCACATTGCCGGAGTTTAATATTAGACCTCGGATATCTGCCCCTTTAGTAACTGAGGTTGTAAAGACTAAGGTAATAGATGAATCAATTACTCCAGGTATATTATTATGCATTCCTTATACACCAGTGTAGTTGTCATTATTTTTTCCTGAAGAAAGATTATTAATTTCCTAGAGATAAAGACATGGGTATGTATTTGTCAGCTCTGGAATAATCTGAAAGCAAGTGAAATTGGCTACTGTCACAATTTAGTGACAAACTGTGGTTCTCCCTGCTTTTGGGTACAATTTCATGGCATTCCTACTAAAATCTGAGCACTTGTGCTGTCCTTTCTTTAGAGATGTTGACTTTTTCCTTGCATGGAGTGAGCCTCGGGGTGGAGTCCCCAGCTACAGTCTTGCTTTAACTTGGTCACAGCACCTCCAGTTCTGTTCCTATTGACACTGCTAGCTGTGACCAGGAGTACCGATGCTAAGAGAGCTTTCTCAAAGGCTTATGTAATAAAAAACAAGGTCTTCCAGACAAAAAGACATCTTAAAAAAACCTAATGGATTATAAGCATATTTAAATTCCTCAATATTTGCTATCCCTAAGAGTTTGGGAAGACCCCTATTACTTAAGCCATCTTTCTCTCTCTCTCTTGTCCTTTCAAGCATCCTTTCCAGATGACTTCAGTTTCAGTCTGACAAAAAAAAACATCACAGCAAGCAGAGCCCGAGGCAACAGTGAGTGACTTAGGTACATCTGAGAAAGGCCACTTCCAGTGGAAGAGGTCATACGTAACATGCCAGCTACAGAAGAAAAAATTGCTTGTTTGACCACTGTGGCTTGTAATCAAGAGCGACTCTGACTCCTCTAAGATACCTACATTGCAGACTGATGTTCCAATCACAGTTGCCAAACAAGTGCATTATTTCTGGCGTGTTAGCCTGCCCTCAGGAAAGCAGGCCAAGAGCCAGCTCACATGGCCACCCAACAGTCACCTCAGGTAAGGGCAAGAGGTCTTCATACAGGGTGGGTGGTAACTAAAATATGCAATCTAATCTAAAACAGGGCTGTTTTCAGGGGGTTTTGCCCCGTTATCCGCAGCCAGCTGTCTGACTGGCTAACTGCCTTTTTGGGTCAATTAGAGCAGGATTGCTCTTCTGAAGTAATTGCACACATACATTGTGCAGAATCTTTCTATAACCAGAAGTAATCCCTCTATTCAGATCTGAGAGGTTTTAATATAACCTTTTCCAGGCCTTCTGGTGGTTGCTGCCAGCCTGCCTGTGCTGTAATTTACCTTCATTGTGTCTGGGTTGAGCTGACCTGGCTTGTTCAGAGTCTCATACAGGTCCATTGTTTTTTATCCCATTGGTAGCCTGTACTGAGGAGACATGTTGAATTGTCTCTGTGTTCCTTCCACTGAAAGGTTCAAGTTGAAATTGCCCATGTACCTTGCCAGGAAACTTAAGACCAACAAAAGTAAATAGTCCTGCCAAATAAAGGGCATCAGTTAATAAGGGAATAAGCATTCAGTGTTACGCCAATGCAACAGCAATAGTGAGGCTAAAAGACAAAACACATCAAAGCCTTACACAGAAAACTATACTTTCTCATGCTACATTTCATTTTTTAGTTCAAAATGTTAAGTACAAGTAAGAGCCACATATGAAGAAAGGAACTACTGTGAAAGCTGCTATGCTGCTCTCAGTCAGTACAAGACAATCTTGACCTTCATGCCATAATATTAAGCCAAAGTCCTTGAAAGAAGGCATTGTTTCAAAAGCCAGCCAGTTTTTTCAAGGGTGAGAAATGTCTGTTAAGGACTGGGTTGGAACCCCTGAGGTCACATTAGGTTTGACACCTAACATCTAAACTTCTTTATCTGAAAGGGGAATTTTAGAAAGCTCTCACTCCTCTGTGCTACTTAGCTGTGCTTTGAACAGAATCCAGCATAAGTGTGTACTAATAGAAAGCCCATGGGAAAGATTTAGATATGGCTTTAGATATCTTTGCTATTTATCTAAATAGTTATCTTATGATGTGTGAGTATACCTGCTCCTCTCCTTAGGGCCTGCAGAAAGTTATTTTTGTCTGAGATAGGCATGGCATTAAATACGCAGTAGATAAAGTACCAGCAGCCCCCACCCCCCATCAGTAGCAACACCAGTGGAAAACAGTTACCAGAGATGTAAAATTATGTCGTTTATTGTACAGTAACGTGATTCTAGTAAGAGCCCATATAGAGATGCACAGAAATTTTTACCTCCTTCACAGTACAGAGCATAATAGGCTTATCAAGTGCCAGTACCTTTAACTAATTGCCATGACAGGGACAATGTGACATTAAGAGCTGCAGTGTCACCAACGATGGATGAAATTCGGGAAGCATTATTTGCACAGAGACACACAGCAGTAAATGCTTATTTAAATTTTTTTAGACCACCTGACTTCTCAAACCTTGTAAAGTGCTCCACTTGTATTAATTTCTCAGTGCAGGTTAATTCGGGGGGGTGAAAAATGTCATAGTAAAGGGCAAATATTAGCAGCACATGAAAATGGCAAAATCTTGGCCTGCACCTTCGACATTAATTTTACCATCTCTTTAGTGATTGGGATCCTTTAGCCCCATCTACTGGTACCGTGTCCCCTGCAGCAGCCAGCCGGGAGGCGACACTCACCTGAACACACGGGACAACAGACAGCGGCAGCCGCGCGTGGAATTGCACCTGATCCTCTCTGCGAAGCTGCTGCTGCAAATTCAGAAGATCCCCTACAAAGTGACAACGCTGCCTGGTCATGATGTTCAACCCTTCGACAGCTGGAGTGTCTGGTCAGCCAATCTCCTCAGTCTGTGCAATGAGAAAGGCACACGTTGGTACGTGACATGTGGAAGATTTGTTCATGAAAGATTCACATAGGTACCTACAGGAGAGAGAGAGCACCTTTAAATGAGCTCAAAAATCACTGAGACTCCACAATAACTTCCATGTGATATGGTACATGAGGACATTTCAAAAGGCAGGAGGAGCTTAGGTTTAGGTAACTTGGTTGCACCCAGATTGTCCAATTCTTGCAGGCGACCCTTTTTAAAAGCATGCAATATCAAATATCCTAACACTAATGTCCCTAAAATGGTTACCAGTAAGTGGTAAAAACCGCACAAGCAGACAAGTTCTCTTAGTCCAATTCCCCCCCTCCCCCCCGCCCCAATAACATCTCAAATCAGTTCCTTTTTTGGCTATAGAAACCTGTCAATTTCAGAGTCAGTGCATCAGTCCTGCCACAGCAGAAACTGGCCTTTCACAGCCCTCCACTGAAGTGTTCACCAATTTACCCCAAGTGAGAATCTGGTCAAATAATCACAAAACAGCCAGGCCATAACAGTAAGGCTTGTTTGTGTATCTTCTCAATGATAATTCAGTTTACAGCTACTTACAAAGCTCTTTTTATATCCAACAGCTTTGATGCAACTCTATGCATTTTTTAGAAATAGTATGTGTTTGCTTATTGTTAATATCTATTTATATGGCCACAGCTCATTAGAAATGTGGCTGTTCTGTCTTTTCCATAATTGGTGCAAAAGAGTTAGAAAGACTTTTGGAAAACTCTGCTGTTTTGACACTATCCATATATGAATAAAGCTCCTTTGACAAATGCCTTCAGCTTAGTTTTCTCATATATTTGAATTTAAGCACTATCTTTTTCTAGAAAGAACATTAAGGGGGAAATTAATTTCCCTCTTTCCCCATAATACCAGATTGAGAGAGAGCTATCAAGAGATATATAGGCGCTAACTGTTTTCTACTGGATACTTAAGAGAAACAGATGGGTGTAATTATGGCTTTATGGAGGTTTTACCTAAAATGCTTATACTCAGCTGCCACATTACAGTTTGATTCTTGGTTATAAATATATATATTAATCTTTGTAAAAGTCTGTACCGGTTTTAAGCTAAAGGGGAACAAACAGCTTCGCAGCTACTTCACAGGGAGAGAAACCACATTAAAACCAGAAGGCACGACGGTATTAGAACCTCAAGGACCTAAAGGAGGAGGGTGCTCTCTGCTTAAAACAACTAAAATCATGCTGCAAATCAGCAGAGGGAGCCAACTGCCTTGTTTTAGAAGTACCAACCCTGCTTGCTACCCTACAGACAGCCTAGCAGCCTGCATGCCAAATCTTTACATTACTTTACCACAGGGTGGTGAATCTCCCGTTACTGGAGAGGAGTAAGTTGCCTCGCTGCATCTTTTGGTCTAAAGGGAATATTGGAAAAACCTGAGCTTTGCTGCATCATCAAAGTTTACTGACCGATCGAGGCTGTGCCACCACCTCTTGAAGTGACCAGTACCTAAATGCTTTTGAGGAACTTGAGGAAACACCCATTTGGTTGCAAAAGCTAACTGAGGGAGAAATGAAAAGTTACCTTCATCTCCTCCCACCCCTTTATAACTGCGTAAGCATTTTATCTTTTCATACGAGATGCAGAAGCAGTTTTGCTCAAATCAGTGGGGACAGTTATACATAGAACTTAACTTCTCTGACAAAACCAGCAATAACAACACTGCGATGCCACCCCCATAGTATTGCCCTTTTGTGTTTACTCACCCTTAATTCCTTTAAAGTAATTCTCCTTTTGTTCCCATATGATGAGACAGTGTAAAACAAAGGAGAAAGCAGCTAATTATCATGATGCATTTTAAAATCTGAACTGCAGTTTTGACAGGTAAAGTAATAACAACACAAAAGTCCGTGTGATTTTGGATCTCTAGTTCCAGAACCATTTTTTTCCCCCACAGGAATTACAAGAAAACATGTACAAAGTTAAAAGACACAGCCCTCCTGCCCCCAGCTCAGAGAGCCTTTTCCTCACAAGATCTGTTCCTCTTTGTTTCTCATCCTTCATAAGGGTGAGTTTGAAGGCTAAACTATCTCTGAGTGACCTCAGCTAAATCAATCAGTCTTCAATGCATTTACACAAGTACTCTTGAGGGAACAATTTTATTAGCTAATCATTTAATTACAAACTGCTCAATTAATAATGCAGGAGAACTTATCTCAAAATGAGAAGGGTGTTATAGGACTGACAGCTGGGAAGAGGTGAGGCAACCGATGTAAATTTATTTGTAAAGTAAACATATATTATTTGTAGGCAGTAAAATCCAATAAATGCAGAATCAGACTAATTTTGCATACTTCTCCAGCCAGAGGAGTAGAAGGCTGAGTTCTCTGGCTATAAATATACTCAGATATTTACAGTATTTCCTAATTAGGACCAGTGAAAGGAAGGAAATTATATATTCTTCTTCCATTAAATATCCTTCTGCTATATGAGTCATCTAGATAGCAGATGAAGGGTGTGCTGGAGCGACACTTTTCCCAGCTCAGGGTGAGAATGTCTCCAGGGTGCTCCCACCTCTCCAGCACATGTCCACAGCAGGCTGCCTCTCCCCTGCCCCCAGAGATTACAGGCCCCGTGGCAGGGGTGTCAGGCTCGGGCTGGCATGATGCAATACAGCACAGCATAGCACAGCGCTAGCAGTCTGGGAAGAGCTTTGAACATGATGCAAGAGTTATGAGCAAGCAGTGAGACTGTCACCTCAAAAGATCGTTGCTGTGATTTCCTTGTCCAGCAGACTCATGCCAATCAATACTGCTGGTACTGCAGAGATTTTTGCGGTATTTAGAAGATTGAAAATAAAGAGGAAGACTTTGATTTTTCGTGAATGGTATGGAATATTACTTCTGGGGAGCCTTTATGAGGTTCATTCTCTGGAGAAAACCCATCCTGCTTGTAATATCCCTGAGATAACCTCACTCAGCCAGAGATTATTGTTATAGTATCCGCATTGCCCAGGCCACTGTGATTGCTCCCATGCCGTAAGGCAGTGGTAGTTTTGCAGCAGTGGATTGAGCATTGCCCCATTCCCCTTCACTGGATAAAACTTCCCTGTAGGTACAAAAAGGTTTGTGTGATTCTCAGCACCGCTTCAGGACTGGAGATGCTAACCTCAAGCACTGTTTGCAGCATGGTGCCAGAGCCAAATCCCCGCCTCCATAATGAATGGTTTTAGCTGTGCATCCTAAACCTGAAATGTCTCACAATACTTTCATTTAACACTGCTACATGATAATCCTGCAACCAGGTCCGAGGGCTATATTCAATTTCCATTTCTGCTGCTTACTTGTTCCATTAGCTTATCATGCTGTTTTTCACAGTTATAAGTGGGAAATATTTATAATAATACATCACAAACACGGATGAGAGACAGTTTACCAATGTTTTCAAAGCCCTTAGAGACCACAGGGAAAAAGAAACAAAGGAGTGTCCAGTATTTGCTTAAAGCACGGAATTTTTTAATGTTATTTCTCATAAGCTGAAGCTCATCTGTGTGCGTTAATATACTGCACTGCAGATGCCTGAGGTATTTACAGTTATGTGTAAGATACAACAGCACAGAGTTTGGGTAACATGTAAGGAAGAATTTTGAATTGATTTTCACTTTATCTAAGCCATATACTGTTTCTTTATTTATATTGTAGAATAAAATATCCTCTAAGGGTTTTGTTTAATTTCTGTGATTTACAGAACACTTTTGCACAGTCTGCTGGTTATTCTATTAATATTTTCATTATTAGAGATTAAGGGTGTTTTCCATTTGCTCTTTGGCTCCAGGAGAGAACTGCTTAGCTTGGCCCAGTGATCTGTAAATTCAGAAGTGTTGCACTCTGCACCACAGACTAAGCAGTATGGTATAGACATGTGCATAAACTGTTTCCTTGACTTAAATTTAGGTCTGGTTTAATGCTGTTGCAAGAAACATTAGAAGTGTAGTAAATAGCAAAAATGCTATTTTTATATAATGAATACACTGACTTATAAATTACCATACGATCCAGAAATGACAACATAAAATATCCCACCTCCAATACCCTAACTTTTCTACTACAACACAGTTCATCTGTTTTACTTTCACTGTCTGAAGATAGCACTGTTCTGCTGCTTTTTCATGATCATTCTATGCTGACATTTGCTGAGCCCAATATAAAATCAGATTAATTCAACATTTGAAACACTATTAGGGTGCCGTGTTTGTTCATTCAGCCAGGAGAGAATTTCAGCCCAGTGCAGGCAGTCACCACAAGACTTGGCAACCAGCTAAGTCTATAACATCTATCCACGGGACTAAATCTTACCGTTTCTGAGGTACAATCCAAACATTAGCTCCGATTTGAATATTTTACAATATTTTCACTGTAAATTTCCAATAAGGCATCTCATGACTTATCTGTTTGCCCCATACCTGCACGACATCAAGAAACTCTAGGAAGTCTACTGTAAAAAATGAAATAGCATCCACACATTTTCCTAGAGCAGGATATTATGGAATAATGAGCAAGTACTGAATTTAAAAGAGATGTAAGAACCATTCCTGCTTTTCCTAACTTCATCAGAGAAGGAAAAATAGTCAAGTATGTTTCTTTTCCTGCCCAAATGTCAGTGTATAAAAATAGATTTTTTTTTTCCCCCATCTAATGCGAACTCACGACTGTTAATGAGAAACATTGTCAAAAAGCCATTCTAGAGTGGCAAGCAATCACATGCATCAGGTAAGGGAGAACTGTTGGAAGAAAGGACAGATATATCATCTCAGCACAGACCATCTAGGCATTTATGTTATGCCTAAAATAACTAAGTGACTTCTCTATCATCTGTACGGGAAACCTGGATCCCCTCACTGACTTTCACAACAAATTTAATAAGCATTGCCTCAGTATCAGACTGCCTCTGGAACACTCCTTTACTGCCATAATTGTCCTAGGCGCTACAATCAAGATCAAGAATAGTAAATTACAAACTAACATCCACAGCACAGCTATAAATCAGTGTTGCTACTTCCATAAAACTGGTAACCATCTCAAACACTCTCCAAAAGCAGTAAAATACTTCCTGACCTTCAGACACTACCCTATTTGTTCTGGGAATAACACTTGCATGTCTTATCTCCTTAACCTAAAAAGGACTTTTCTACAGCAAAAATATACTGTGAGATAGAATTTACAGGGGATCTGTTACAAATTACATCCTATGCAGGAAGAAGTTATCTGAAAAGTATCTTTCAAGAATCTCTTTTCAGACACTTGGAATGAAAATGGAGCAAGTGGAGCTAGAAATTTGACAACAGATTTGAACGCTGCAATTTCTCATCTCCACATTAAGTATTCCCATCACAGTAAACACCTGTCACAACAAAGCCATCCAAATACCATGTTCCTACTGTTCCATATCCTAATATAAACGTCTACGAAAGTTTACTTAGTAGACTAAATGCTACCAATCTACTAAATGCTCTCATGAAAACGCACATTAACTACACACTAAAATGGACTTTCATAAACATTTACTAAAGGACAGGAACAGACAGTGGGGTAACATTTCTCAAAAAACAGTCACTCCATGTCTCTCTTCTTGCTCCCGATCTACAAAGACAGGTTCAAAAGATGTGCATCCTCCTTAGCCCACAACTGCTACCTTTATTTGCCCTCAGATTATCTTGTTCATATCTAATTGAAGTCAGAGAAACTCAGCCGGTATTTATCTTTCAGTCTATTGCCTGTATTTCACACTTGAAGGAACTGCATGCCCAGAAGTTTTTCTACATTTTCCTGTTTATACAATAAAAAAGTTACCTCTATCTACAGATTCTCTCTTAATTATGGCTGAAGAGCAGCACAGCTGTAACCCTGAAAAAAGGATTCCTTCCCCCTCAAGCCAGCAGGCCTCCAGGTCAGAAAGTTGCTGCTGATAGTTTTATCCTCCCATAAACCAAACTGAGGAACCAATAACAATAGAAAAACAGTTGTAGTGTCTGCTTGACTTTTTGCCAATAGAGTATTTTTGTTCTATTTTTTGTAAATTATTCCATAATTCTTCATTTTCTAGCATTTTCAATTTTAGAATACATTTTCTGATTCCTTCTGAGTACACTACAATGCTTTTTTCATCTCACTAGTAAGTGGTATGTTTCTTAGCACTTTAATGTATACATACAGTTAGAGTGCAAACATTTTTTGCTACTTGTTCATGGCATGTTTGGTTCTCACTAACTTGCACTAATTGAAAAACAAAAAGGCAAAATATCTTCTTGGTATTGAAAATTCCAGCACAAATAGAAAGCTGATCTCCTGTGTTTGCATAGCTGCTTTTGTAACCATTCTGCTTTGCCATCAGTAGTTATCAACAACTTATTAGCTACTAAGTGTTAAATGATGTTATATAATCCATATATTAATTGAAAGCAGATGTACTCAGAGCAAAAATTTCAGATTGATGTGCAAAAATACATTTCACATATTTTATTGTTCAGCAAAGCACATTACATATATGAACATGCAGTCATTCGATAATCTGAATTGCTAAACACCTGTTTGTATTAATTCTAACACCATTCAGCTGTAATGATACTAGAAGAAGTACATCTTTGAAATTGTCTATAGGGGAATGAAAGTCAAATTTGTAGGTGTCATTTCTTCTTCAACAGACCTATTACTGAAGTGTAATTAATTTCTTTTCCAACTGCTTAAGCACAAAGAGGATTTTCCCATTCTACACATATCCCATTACTAAAGGCAAAAGGAAAAATTTTGCTCTTGGTGGCATTCGCAGGAACCTAGTGCATTCACTCGGGTTTCTGCTATACTTACTTCCAGAGGAAAACTTCAGGGATTCCTCTTTGCTTCCTTTCCTACACGTTCTGGATTGTGAAACAGGCTGCGTGATAAAAGAAAAAGTAACTACATGACCTATCGCTTCTCTTTTGGGCCATGTGGGTGGTTAGATTTTAGAAGAGACACCCTTCCTTTCATACCTGTCAGTGCCGTTACCAGTGTCCAATTGGACTTCAACATAGTAAACCCCCCAAGAATTTACGGGCCCTGGTGGCATAGTGTCCAGCAGCAGGAACATCACAAGCCAGCAATTTTAAGGCAATGTCCGAGATGGACATTGTTGTTCTTACACTATGCAATGTATTGTGAAGTTGCTGACCCACAGATTTGTGTCTGAAAGTATGTGACGGCATACGTATGAGTTCAGTTTTTGTTCTGCTTACCAATGTGACATGAAGTTTATGAGTATTTTTTTTGCTATGTCTCAGAGAAGTAATCAAAAACAAAGTTAGCCTTAAGAGTGCTCAGGCCATAGAGTCCTGCCAGCACACATCCAAAGGGTATCTTATATACGATGACAAAGTGGTACACTTCTATTTTTAATAAAGGTATAATATATCCTGGATAAATTTTATTAAAACAGGTGTTCTCCAAAACTAATGGTACAGTTAACAAACTTACAGCTTTTAAGAAATAGAAGCAGGCTCTTGTTGACTCTGCTCTTCCAGGAAAAGAGCAAATCGTCAGTAGTCTCTCCCATTTCTACCTTTGCCCCTAGATGAAGGCTATACAACATATCATTTTTGTGCTATTAATGGTAAAAGATAGGTCTTTGGTGGAGGAATTAATTACCAACTGAGAAAAGGTGATACCTGTAGCACAGATAAGGATGATTAATTCAGTTACAAACCTGCACTCATTTCCCTGTGCCAAGACACTTACTGTTTTGAGAAAAGGAGTGTGACAGAAAGCAAATGCATAGAAATTCACATATAGAAAATGTAAAGGCTGTCCCTTCATCTCACAGTTTTTGAGTCAGCTTGTAATATCCAGATTTTCATTTCTTCAAATAAAAGAAAACATTACACGCTACAAAGTTAATGGCAAACAGTAAGTCACATAGACAGTGGAATATAACATTCATGTCTCATTATTTCATAGATAAACTTTAAAGTGTTATCTAAAATAACATACATGGTTACCAGACCAAAGAGCCCATATAAACTATGCTGAAAATATCATCTTTATTTACAGGAGCCTAATTAAAATGAACTTTAACTATGTTTGAGATCTGCAACAACCCTTCTCTCTCAGAGCCAGACCACAGCCCAGCTTTACACTGCTGGGCAGAGCTCTAAGGAGGAAGATGCCCCTCAAACACGAAGAAAGCATTGGCCATGCAAAGATCTGGCTCACCTGCTTCTGGAAGAGGTGGGAAGCAGCTTGCAAACCATTGCTCTCTGATCAGGTGTCATGTCTTGTTACCTATCCCACCCTTCAGGCTTTACAATTACATGCTACCCTTTGATCAGGTGAACTCTAAAATTGCTCTTCTGGCCCTTGGTGGTGTTCTGCCAATACATTGTGGAATTTAGCCAAAAAAAAAAAAAAAAAAAAAAAGCTTAGACATCCTTTCATTCTGTTTGAGCTTCTACGTATACACATTATTATCATCTTCTAGCACTGTTGGTGATCATAACTACAAGAAATAAGCAAAGAGAAAATCAGGAATATACGACGTTATTTTATAGGCACTTCTATAACCATGTAATTTGCTTCATAGCTAATTTACTGAATTCCAGTATCTGCTTTAAAGAAAAACAACTAGCTTGGGTTGTATAAAAATGCTACCTTTGAGACCCAAGAAACGCCACGCTGCTTTACTGAGCATGAATTAGACACCGGAAGAATCATTCCTTGCAAACAGAAACAGCTCACACAGAGCCCTACTATTAGCACTATTAGCACTTGTTTTTCATGATTTAATGAAAATGCTCTGCTTCAAAAGAAACAGCTAATCAGATAATCACATTAGACTGTATCTCACAGGCCTTGAGGAGTCAAGCTCCCAGAAAAATCATTGAATAAGACAACAGGATTACGGCTTTTATGACTACACATTGTATTTATCACAAAGCACGGCCAACATTCATAGTGAGGTTGCAAGATTATTACATGGTTACCTGTGCTTTATAAAATAGAGATGTCATGTTGAACAGATTATAAAACAGTACTGTGGTATTAGATATTATTAGCATGTTACTTTTATTATTAATCATCATTACCTAACCACCAAAACATTAGTACTTCAGTGTAAACACTGCAAAACATATACATGATTTAACATATTGAATATTGACAGCTTCAAACACTTTGGATCTGTTATCTATCCACAAGATCTAGAAATAAGGCATATGGTCAGCAGATTAGGAGAGTTTAAATAAACAGCCCGAGTGCTTTGCTTTCCTCCCACACACCTTAACTCTGCCAATTATGTTGCTGGATTCCTCATAGCAAATCTCATATCTTGAGGAGGTCATACCTGAGGAAGGCTGTTAGCTGGCTGAAACATCATTCTTTTAGTTTTTCACTTTCCTGTGTACAAAGGAAACAAACAGTGAATAGCTAGAGGGCTTAGTCTTTTTAAAAATCTTGACAGAGTTTTCTGCTAGGAAGCTAACTGTGTGGCCTGAGAGACTTCATTTTTTCATGCCCACACATTTATACACAACTGACATTTTATTCCACTCAGAGGATCTTGACATAAAATTGTAGAACTGATCACATTTCTGTGATAGAAGCTTGACAGTTTTCCCACACAGCCCTGTCAAAACTTCCCATCAGTAGCTGTAAACAGAATTAGCAGGGTGGCCACTTAGCAACCAAATGCTTTTGCTTTTGCAATCTTACAGCATGCCGCCGTCTCCTTTTAGGCTGAATGCACTCCTGTCCATATGATGGCCACTGAAAATCTTGGGGCGGCATTTTGCTATTCTGACTCTCCACTTCTTCAGAATCAGAGTCGTCTTGTTGCACTGAAGGAAAATGCCTGTCTGGATAAATCTCCTTCAGTTTGCCCTCAAAGAATACATCTAGGCATCGTCCAGCCTCAGCAACCTCTGAATCTGGCTGTAAGAGAATGAATAACCATTCAGCATTACCACACACGGAAATCATCAAGGATCAAAACCAAATAACTACCCTACCCTAATGTCTCACCTTGGTTCTGTCTGCTACACTTCCATTAGTCTCCTGCCCACTTTTCTACAGCCCATTAGTCCCTCTGCATTTACAGTATAAGTAAAAACCACATGTTGCTATTAAGGAAGACGTTTCTGCACCTCTAAGAAAAAGAGATGTGCAGTGAACTAGAAAGAATAGCAGTCATCATTGCTTAGGAATTTCTATGCACCTGCATTTTCCCTAGCTATTTTGCTGGCTCTGACTGGCTTCTCACAGCAAACTCAGCATTATTCCAAACATTTGTCCACTTAGATGTCCCTCTTTAATTTTAGATCCATATGTATCTCAAGTTCTCAGATCCATATATATCTCCTTTTCTGTCATTAAAAAAAAAAAATTGTTTCTGAAGAGTAAAACTGATTAACACTTCTCTTAATCCCAATGCCATATCTGATGTCAGTGGAACCAATAGTTACACCAGTGTGACAGAGCAACCCTCTGGTTTGTTTCCCCCCATCCATGCATATTAGAAACCTACATAATTGAACTTTGCACAGTTCCAAAACATGAGACGCACATCAGTCACAAGTTCCTCAGGTGCAGAATAGTGAGACGTGTCCTTTTTTTGCAGCTTTTTTCGTATGATTGACAAATCCATTGGTTTTTTGATAATCTGATAATAATGCCGAGCCTGCAATAAGAATAAAACACAGGTATGTAACCTTTGGAATTAAAACATTTCCTTTCCAGTGACTTCTGTCCAAACTTGGATAGAAGTCACTGCAGAGGATTCCTTGCATCGAGGAAGAGAGCTCTAGTCTTTTGGTGCCTACACTTGCACATCATCTTCCTGGGTGCTTTTTGGTTGATTAAAAACATATTTGCTTGCAAGATTGATCTTGAAAATAGCACAATTCAGTGACTACTCTGCTATTTGCACTTTCTAAAGTTTATCCCCAGATATAAATGTCATCATTTAACCACAATCAATAATATATATAACATTGACAATTAGCTAACATTTCCCCCAAGCAGTTATAAAAATTATGTGCTGAGATACTGGCAGCTGATACTGTTGGAAGCAGTCTGTCAAGAGAGACTAAAAATATGCTACTATGCACTCTTTTTAAAGTTCAACAGAAGTCTTTTTCAATGGGCACCAGCTACCAGGATATCCCACTCCTTAAATCTTTCTGGGTCAAAACCTATTTGTAAGGTCATATGTTCCATAAGTTCATTGCAAGCTTTCTTAGGTGGAATGTTTTTTGTATTTTTATTTGGTCTATTCCTTCACATAAAACCGTTTTTTCTCCCCTCCCAGTTTCTTCCTTCAACTTGTTTCACATTGTATTCTACTGTTACAATAGCGTGAATCTACATCTTCCTTAAAATAGCCAGTTAATATTGCAAATGTTGAGTACATGTATGAAACAGCAGACTGTACATCTTCCCGTGAACACAGTCACATTACCACCTTTGTGCAAAACACCAGAAAAGAGGGAGCCCAGGGTTATTTCTAAAGCAGACCTCTCTTATGGTAGTGCAGCATTCTCCATGTATGCAGCAAGTCAACTTTCTTAATCACTGGAACCCCTCATATACCCTTAGTATCCTACCAACATCTTAAATTGGCACCCAAACCTGGCCTGAGAACATTGGCCAGCATTTACCTGCCTCCGAACTGGCACCTTCAAAGCACTTGCAAGAGGGAAACACCTACCCTTCCCAGGAAGCAATATTGTTCAGAAAAAAAGCTAATGAGTATGTTTGAAGAAGACAAAGGAGAAACTTATGAGGTATGCCAGAGTATTCTTTGGAATCCCTCTGACCTGTGCATGTGCAGTACTTACCAGGGGGCTGACAGGTTCATGGAATGGGAGGCTCATACTACTGCAGAACAGGGAAAGAACCAGCTTTTCACACTTCTGTAGAAGCCAAATTTGAAATACATTTTAATTCAAAACAAGTGAGTTTCATTCTTGCCCTTACTTAATCAATCATACTAACACTAAGGGCAGTTTTCATGTAGTCTGTGCATTTCTCATGCAAAATGCATGCTTCACCCGAACCTGGGGCACATTTTGCCTCATAGCATTTTTACAGTTTTGCAAGTGAGTATAGTCAAGAAATGCAAGAAAAGAAACATTATGTAAAAATTTTTGTATGTATGTACCTTTCCAGCAGTAACAGTTTGGAAACAGTTAAATGGAAAATGTTTCACATTGTTCAAATCCATTCATACAAATGGATGTAAGTTATGTAGTTGGTAGTACGGCTGAAAACAGTTCCGTTTAATCATCGTTAACTTGTAAAATACTTATACTAGTCTTTGGTTTTTTCACTGATGCAAAAAAATGTACTACAAAAATATTATAAGCCATGTTTGCTCACAAGCAATGGAATTTCTAATCAACTCCATTTTCTAAACAAAACCTCATTAATCAAGACCCAGATCCTAACTATTTCTGGCCGGTTGTACCCAATCCATTAGAAACAGGGATCACACCAATGTCAAGAAGTTATATCCAGCTCTTTATGGACAGAGTAGCTCAGGTCTGGGAACAGCATGGATGAATTTTAGTGCTGTGGCTATGCTCATAGGCCTTGCCAAGGGGCCCCGGTGCTCTGAGAACCATTGCTGTTGTTTTTATATATTGTGCGCCCACTAGACCAGTGCCTCATTCTAGGCTTCATTTGTGGAGGGCCAGCTCAGCATCTGCACTCAGCTGTACGGACTTAACCTTCCTGTCCAGCTGTCACCAATATACACAGGACATTTATTTGGAACTTGTGGCTTCCAAGTACCAAGTGGACTTTAAGAAAAGGCATTTTTTCATGGGAGATTTGGTAGAGGAAACTGGTAATGGGGATGTAAAGAGATAAACTTTCATCTAGGCTAAGTTAATCATGCCTAAATGTCATCTTCAAGGGGATTAATGGTACATATGAAGACCATATGATTATTTAAATCCAGCTGAAAGTCAAAAAGTGTCTACATCACAAAAATGTCATTGCAACTAGCCTAAGTAGATGTCTGAGAAGGTGCCAAGTCTTAAAGAAAAATATTCAGTGGCAGAAAGCCAGGCAAAGCTGACTCAGGGAAGCTTGCTCTGCTGCTGAGTGCGATTTCCCTGTTCAAAGGAGAAAGGAATTCCAGTTTCATCTTTCTATAATGTGTCATTCATTTTAAAATTGAACAACAATGCCTAGATAGAAGAGAATGATATAACTGAATACTGACAATGCTTCTGTTGTATTTACTACTCTCTGAAATATTTGAGTAGCAACCAAGTCAAAACAGTCATCTTTCCAATGAAGAGGCAAAGCCTCATGCTGAGATCATATGTACTTTTCTAAATAGTACAATATATAGTTATTCCCACCTTCTGGTCATAGTCATCAAGGCCATATTGTGCATTATAGCTGTGGCTGTAACGTGTGTTTTCACAGTCATATTCTACCTCCGGCTTCACTGGATTACGGCAAAGTGTGCACACCCATTCTCCTCTGCAAAACAAGAAACCAAAAACTTGTGTCAAATTTTGTCAGTAACCTTGTCAAATAACAAGCCTCAGGACTCACTGTATTTGGAAACAAGTCTCATCTGTAACTAGTATTACAATAGCAGGCAATCTGAAGCCCATTGTACTAGATGTTCTTCAAGATATTTGAATCTAATCAGAAGTGTAATAATTTCAGATTCTAATCATTGCACTTTTTTTGTCACAGAAAAAAAAGACAAAATAGTAAGTGTTTGAAATCATGTATCAGCAGTGTGTGCAGCTGCATTGATTTAAGTGCTGTTTTAAAAAAAATATGAAGGAAAAATAGCCAACAGAGTCATAAGACAAAACCAGATCCATTTGATAATTGATATATTTATTATCAATCGATACGATAATTGACATATTTATCTAAGAAATCAGCATTATTAGAAAAGGTCATAATATGTGCTAGTACACAGGTTCCCAAACCAGACAGACATAATTCTGCATAGGCATAAGTGTCCTTCCTAGTAGATCCATTTTCAGAAACTTCTTGAAGAATTTCATGAAGGCAGTGATGCAAATTCTGCAACATCAGGGCCTGAATAATTATAGATGAAGGTATATTAAAGAACTATGAAGACAGAACTTTAGTTAAGGGAATTAATTTACTACATTAGAATTTAATTTCTCCTAAGGAATTTATTTTAAAAGGAAAACTGTGTTTTCACATTGTTTTGAAACTAGAGGTTTAATACTGACTTAGCTATTAGAGAAAAGAGAGAAAAGGCAAGAGATGGAAATTCCTGCTTTTTAAAAAGAAAGAACAAACCAGAATCTCCAAATTAATATCTCACAACATATTTTTCTCAGCTGAGACAGTTATTTAGGCTTGGCACAAATGAGGTAGCCTCTGGTCCCACCTGGTAATGATTTGTAACAGAATTCAGAATTATACACCACCAGTAATACACATCATTCAGCCTCACTTTTAAAGTTTGCTATGTGGACATGTACCTAATTCTGGCTCTTAGTTGCACACAATTCTTCTGTGACAACTTGCTAGGGAATGTATGTCTTAGGGAAACCAATGTCCTAAACATTTCCACAAAAGCCCCAATAATCCTAAATCTCCTGAAAAACTGGCTAGAAAACTGAATAGGAACTCACTGATTGCCCTTTCCTTGTGCTAGTCTCTGTTCTTGCAGAGAAGAGCCAACGTCTACACCACAAATGTTACATGAGAGTTAGGATTTTATTTTTCTCCAGTAAGTCGTAAAAATGTTTTTTAAAGCTCAGGTCTGCCACCTCTTTTGTTGTACTGGCCAGCTAACTGCAGAAAGGGCATACATGGCTGGAAACAGTTCTTCTTAATAATTCAACTAGTTCCTAGTGTGTAAGACAATTCTTCCCTTTGCAAGAAAAATAACAAAAAAGGCAACTGAGAGATGCAGCCCTTGCCCTTGTGCAAGGTTGACACATACATCCCTGAGGATACATTCTGCCCCAAGGCAGTGAGCAGAAACTGAGCACATTAGCAAAATGTCATACATACTCACATTGGAAAGCTGAGCAGGGCTGGTACATGGCAGGAGAGATGGAAGACCTTGGGGCAGTGATCACAGCACAACAGTTCTCCTCCGTTAAGACACACAGCACAGAAATCCTCATTTTCAATTGGATTGACTTCCTGAGTAACTGGAGATTTTTTCATGATGGAGGTGCCATTGCTGAGCTTCTGATCAACAGACACAGTATCTACAGGAGGAGATTGTGTCTGTCCTGCAGCCTGGGATATAAGAAATTTTCCATCCTCTGAGTTCTCTTTGGATTTCAGTTCTTCAGGTGGACTATCTTTATTTACCTTGAAGGAAGAAAAATCTGGGATCACACAATCATCATTTTCATGTATAAGAAGATATAACAGCAGTGGTTATCTGCAGATAAAATGGTTTCTCTTCAGTGAACTCTACTGGAGAGGGCACTGGGGTTCAACAGGCCCATGCTCAGCTTGACGTCTGCCACTGGCTGGCCATGTGACCAGTCATTTCCTCCACATACCACATTGTAATAACACTGTGAGAGAGCTGTAGATTTCACATCACAGATGATAGCAACGGGATACTTTACAATCTTATTTGTAAATTTTACAGTAAACAGCTAAAAAAAAAAAAAAAGTCTAGTTTTTTGTTCCCACCAGAAATTCCCATTTCCTTCTGTGGAAAGAAGTTAACACTCAAGACTCCAATGAAGCAATAGAATATAAAGCTTTTAAAAATCTGTTACACTGTGATTTCTGGAATCGGTTACTATCACTCAAATATGAATTCGGGTCAGTTCTAAGCTATTTATCCTGTATTTGTAACTAGACGATGAGCCAAGTTGTTTGCTAAGACTACAAAAACACTACAGCTATCCAATCCCAGAGACAGACTTCTCAGAAATGGAAGTATCAGGGAGCTACACAGCAAACTAAAAGCTGCATTCTCTATTACTTCAACACATCACTGAAGTGTCCAAGGGTGAAATGAATCAACAGACTTGTTTAGTGTACAATAACTTTCAAAAAACACTGGGTACAAGCCAGTGGGATAAGGGGGAGAAAGCAGGTAAAGCCTCAAGGAAATTCCACTCACCTTTATAGACATACTTGAAGACTGGGTCCCACATTCAATTATCAGGAGGAAATTGCCCCCCCGCTCATTGTCCTGTGGCTGGAGCTTAAATACTGGGAGCTCCCCCACTTCTGATGTACATATTTTCAGACGTTCCAGTCGCACATAGGGGATCTTCTGCTCCTTAGGGCCAGCTCTACAATCAAAATGACACATGGTTAAATTCAATCATATTCTACAAAATTCTCCTCCCTACTCAATTTCAACATTTTTCATGCACTATTGTTTGTGTTCCTTTTCCTTTGTAACTGTACTATGACTCTGCTGGCTAAACACTGAAAATCTGGATGCTTTTTCACATGCCGATTCTTTAAGAAATGTGAATGCAATCACTTTAAATTAATCGTATGTGTAAATGCATTACTAATTTCTGTGCTAAATCTTTGCCCCACTCCATATATTCTTGTTTTAATTATTCCAGTTTAAGTCATGCTTGATATTTTCAGTGTGGCTGGCTTCAAGCAGGAACACAGCATATCATGAACTTTGCTTTAAAATATTATTACAGCAGTAGCTGAAAACAATATTTTATAAAATTGTTGAGATAGTGTTAATCATGTTCCCATTATATTTTTTAGGTTTAATTGGGGCTAAACAGTTTCTAATTGTTCAAGTGAGATAAGTTTATATATATATATATATAAACATTCATTCATTCTGGAAAATTACACAGAGTAACAGTAATACATGAAGTCACCACTTCTTTTAAATTGTTGTTTTCAAGTTTAAGAGAATACTTTACAACTTTCAGAAGTATTATCTTTAAGGAATCTTGCATTCTTTTAAAGTTCTCTGTTATCATTAAGTATAACAAATTTTCTAAATATATGCATAAAATTTCATCACCAGTGCTTTTGTATAAAAAAGACTGCTACCTGACATTCTGATTGCTTTTCATATCCATTTCAAAATGTTCCTTTTCACAGTTATTGGAATCTGGAACAGAAGATAAGAAAATGAATAAAATATTTATAATATCAGAGTCAGATTAGGGTAGAAAGTACTTCAGTATTCATGTGCTTCTGTCTGGTGTTTAATATGATATATGTGAATTATGGAATCATTTCATCTATATGTATAGAAAATGTGTATGCTATTTTCTATTCTGGGATACAGTCTTTGTCTTCCTCTTTGCTTTTAACCACAGCTTCTGTACTGAATATGAGGAGCCTTTGCAAAATATTTTGTCAAAATGGTTACATTCCCAGGGAATCATATATGTACACAGCCATGCCACTTTCATCCATATACATGGAACAACATAAGTAATCCTCTTTGCTATGCAGCCTCCACTTGAGAAAAACAGACCTACTGAGGTCTGAACCTCTGAGGCTCAGAAAGTTCCTGCGGTCTCCTGCTCCATGCTAAAAAGCTTCTGGATAATTCTAGTTACTTGAAAACAGGAAGGAAATTGTGTCTTCTGTCTGCCACCAAGGGACGAAAGCTACACCATATGATTCCTTTCTATCCTCCAATGTATGTAACACATAAACATATGAATTCAAAACTTTCCGTTATATAAGCATGCAAGTAACTGTAGCTCTTGGCTGATACTAGGCACAAGAGTAACAAAACTTGGGAGAAATGGGATGCGATAGAGATGAATGCCCCAGTGGATGCCCTCACAAATACCAGCCCACTGACAGATTTCATAGTAACTCCTTCTTTTGTTAGGAATTAGTTTGACATAGACAATACTAACAAGAAAACACACCAAATATCATGGCTATCTGGAGATAAGCGAGTGGCAGGAAAACATGCTTTTTTTAAAGAAAAGGTAGCTCAGGTCAATGGTACCTAATCCACGACTGCCTCTAAGATGCTTTCTTGTTCCCAGCCACAGGAAACACAACACAATCAAGGCTGACAAGGAGGCACTCCACGTCACTCCTAAAGTGTTTTTCACTTGTGATTGTTGCTCAGGTGGAGGTTGGTAGTCATGGCTCTGAACAGAATTACTAAAGGGTGACTGCACATTGAGCTGAAGGAGCAGCTCTCATTGCATCCTCTGTCAAACCAGAGGTTGTTCCAGTGGTGTTGGGTTCCTAATATTAATCACCATTTCCATCAGCAGCTTGGCTCATGAAATAATAGTACCTATAAAATTTGTGGAAAACACCAAACTAGAGGGGATGCAAACACTGTGGAAAATGTTTACAATTAAAAAATTACCTTAATGCATCAGAGAAAAAAAAATCTCCTAAATCAGTAAGACTGAATTGAGATAACTGTAAGTACTATGCTTATGAAGGCTCAGATGAATGTAATCACAAAGGAAAATAATGACTACGGAATTGTTCTGTAGAAGGAACTAAGGGTTAACATGGACCATTCACTACATGCAAGTCAATCACATAATGCTGCTGCTGCAAAAAAAGGCAAATGCCATCCTGCAGTATATTACCAACAGTGAGGAACAAAAAACACAAGAAGTTGATACCCTGGCTCTGCATGGCACCCCAGAGGCTTCAGCTGCAGCACTGCATTTGGCTGTGGGCAGCACTCCTTAACTGCAGAGAACCCAGAATAGCACAGCAGGAATAAGATGGTTTTAAAATATCACAACCCTGACCCATCAGGAGAGGCTGAAACCATCAGATTTGTTTAGTCTAGGAAAGAGAAGGGGAGGTGAGGGTGTTTATGCAAGCCATGATAAGAAGAAAAGTGGCTGTAAGAGGAAAAATGATGAAATTATGTACAATTTTTACCATATCCCTTGGGGCTAGGATAAGAAGTATTTTGTTGTACATTAAGCTGAAATGTTTAGATTTGATATTAGAAAAGGATGAGTCATTGGCGATATATACCAGAAGCAGTGGGGTTTGGCAGCACAGCACTGCTGAAGCCAGTATGTCCTACTGAGAGTGACTAGCAAAGGTAACGGTGCCTTTGCAACAGAGATAATGTCTCTCACTGGTGCACACTGCATATGGTGACTGTATCTCCTCAGGTCTGCCCTCACTGCATGCCTTTAAACAGCGAGAGCAGGATGGGAATTGCTCACTCCTGATCCTTCTTTGTGAAAAGGGAGCAGCATTGAATCCAATGCTCTAGTCTTTCCATCCTCTTGCACAACAGGACCTGTGCTTTGCAGAGCAAATCTCTAGCATCTGTGAGATTCTGTATGCTGGGGCTGCTTTCTGTGTGTAGTGTCACACAACCCAAACCACACACTACAAAGCTGTTCCTCTCAGAGACACTGAAGCCTGACTGAGGCATAGCTTTTTAGGGGTGTGCCTGATTCTTACAACTCACACAATGATTGTGGCATAATTGTCACAGTTTGGCATAGTATATGTAAGAGAAGACAAATGCATTTCCTTGGCTCACTGAGTTAGGCCTCCTTTGTACTAATTAGAATTCTATGAATAAAAATACAGCACAGAGGTAGAAATATAAATTTACCTTTTACAGAGAAAAGCAGCCAAATATTGGCAAAGTCACAGGATAAAAGCTTGATCCTGCAATCCCTTGCTTGCATGAATAGTCCTATTGACTTTTAGAGTTTGCAGGAATGAGGCTTTACAGTGCAGCACAAGGATGCTCGTAATTTGCCCATGAAAAGAGTAAAGTAAGGTCTAATTCTCCATTAAGGCTGAAGAAACAGGCCTTGGCTGAAGGGAATGTTCCACAGTAGATAGAGCCAAGCAAAAGCACATACTGTGCAATATATTAACCTAACAAAAATTTGCTATGCTACTGATGTGAAGGTCTTAGCAGAAGGCACATTACATTTTGGAAGTAATTTTTTTCTTAATTGAATTTGGACTCTACAAACCAGCTCTTCAATAGTCATAACTGCAGGTCTCATTAACAGGAGTGCTTCTAAGAGAACCAATACTCCAGGTAATTCACAAAGACACACTCCTTTCTGGTTCCTAGATGAAAGATGTTACAAATTCAAGGCATATCATTTCCATGTTTTTCCTCCACAAGTGATATCAAACACGTTTTTCCATTGGTTTAAGTACTCTGATAATATTTGAAGCTTGCTGGAAAAGCACATTTATATGTCAGTACATTAATAAGCATACTGCTTTGCAAAGCTTGCAATGCACAGTGCTAAGAAAGAAAGAAAGACCAAAAACCTAAATGAAATAATGAAAAGCCTGATACCTTCTTTGCTTCTACGTTGTCTCATTCTGGCATTCACGGGCAGGAAAGAAGTGTTGCTGAGCAGTTCAGAAGGAGAAGTGCAATGTTGAGATTTCTTGATCGAAAGATTAATAGGCTCTTCCAGCACTTTTTGCATAGAAAGAGTTAATTCATTAACTACATCTTGCCCAGCAGTAGCCAAGCTGTTTTCTAGAGGATGATCTACAGTATTGAAGTCTTCATTTTCCAGCTTTGGGGGGAGCAGGGGGAAAAAAATCAAATTTTATTATTAGTTTTCTTTCTTTCCATCTTAAGAAAATATTTTGTAATCAGTCTTCAAATACCAGATAAGGAAAATTTTACTTATTGAAATAACTGCCTTTGACTGACTGACTGACTAACAATAACATGTGCTATCAATGAAGGCAGATTCCCTTTCAGTAGAGGAGTTTGAGCGATTCCTACCTTGCACTTAGGGCTGCCCTGCAGTGCACCACCTGGTGCGAGGCCAGCAGCAGCCGCCCCAGAGCTCAGGTCACTTGGAGCTCTGCCCAATGCCAAGCTGTAGCTGGGCACCGACTCTGGTGGAGTATCACAGTCACAAAGGGCATTTGGGGATGGGCCAAGTGTTACAGCAGCTGCACCTTGCATCTGTGGATCGGCCAAGCTAGATAACCTTGTTGAAGATAATTCCATTTCTAAACCGTTTGAAAAGTCCACAATGCTGCAGGATGCTGAACGCTGGGAAAAGAAAAAAGAAAAAAACCCCAATACATTAATAAGATCTTCAGCAGCAAAATGTTCTTTCTATAATAGATGAGATACTGTTTCAGCTATACGTAATCAAATAGTTGTGTCATGAGGGCTTGAAAGTATCTATTGTAATCTTATACCATTTCCAAAAGCTTCAGAGTTTCCACCATTAAAACTGAAAACTGGAAAAGGAGACACCTAGGTTACTCTTCTGTGATTTACAAAAGATGTCTTCCTTTGATCAGTGCAAGGGATCCTGATTTTTAACTCCCTAAAATGAACAGGAAATCTAAGCATGTAGAATATTGTACTAAATCAATCCTTAATATAAACCCTACTAGCTTCTGTTAAGTTATTCCAGAAGAAATAAGATTTAGATCAGAAAATTTATCATTTTATTCAAAAATCATCAGATCACTTTATTCAGAAAGAAGATTCAGAACAAATAAGATTCAGATCTGACACAAGTGGATGAAACTACTGTTACTGTTAATGATGCTGAAAAGTTTATGCTAGTTAGTGAGTCTGTCCCATTAAAACCTAAGGCACTTGCCCTTTAAACATCATAGTGCAAATCCAGAAACATCCTTCATGTTCTAATGAGGAAAGGATGTACATGTCTAGTTTCCAAAGAGAGGGAATATTCACCAAAGTCTCTGAAATAGTTTTAGCAATGTGCATTTTCTACTGTCTCATGATTTGTCACTGTCAAAACCACAGAAATACTGTTATGCAAAACAGAGCAAATCCACCCATCTTTGTGACTTCCTTAAGCTGCCTTACATCCAGGAATGCATGACTGTACGGAAACCCAGACTTTTCTAGCATCCATATTAAGCACACATAAGCAGTCTTAAGAAGTATGCAGATCTGTGTCATTTGAATATGTAATTTTCCATTATTTCATCATAGTTCATTAGTGTTTCACCCCTGATAATTGACTGAATAAGTCCTTTTCATTTGACTACAATACAGTAAGTAGCACTCATTGTAATATAAATCAAGACAAAAGAAATGTGTTGATTGCATCTGAAATAGAGTTTAATTATTTTTCTGCTAGGGGCCTGTGACTTAGAAGTGAATCTGAGACAGGACCCATTTCCTAGATTTAATTAGTATTTTTCTCAACTGTTACTCCATTTTGGATTTTGATACCTTTGTCCATCTTAATCCAACAGTGGTAGACAGTAGCCTAGATTGAGCTGTCAGTTGTGCCTGTGTAAATCCTACATAATGCCAAAGGAGTCACTCTTGAGTTCCTCTGCTTGCAATGCATATCACCTATGTGTTAAGAGAACGCTCTGCCCACAGACATTACTTTCCACCTAAGCATGTAATTTAATTTCCTTTTCCTCAATTTGCAATAGATGCAACAGTAGGAGCTTTGCCTGAACAGTGACCACTTATATTCAATGAGACAAAATAGCCTGCATTTGAGACAGAAAGAGGTGAGCGCTTCCACAGTGCTAGGGAAGGTTTGCACCATTCTACCACACAGTGCTCTAGTAGGTCTGTTTTAAACAGTCCTTTCATGTAGAAGGCACCCCAGAGAGTACTGGGTCTCTGCAGCCAGGGTATTGGCCATTTTCTTCCTCTTGAGGTGAAAGAATGTCCCTGAATCTGTCCGAGCTTTAATAACCTCTTGGAACCAGCTGGAACTAGTCAAACATGTTCTTCCTACCTTACATTTGAGATGAAAACTAGAACATAGCAAATGAGGAAATACATTGGCGGAGGCACAATTTTCCATATACGCAGTCTGATAGAGCATTCCTAACAATGCTCAGGTTTCAAACCAAAGGAATATATGTAGGTCAGAAAGGAATCCAGCTTTCATGGTCACACATCCTAAAGAAGTGCACAAAGATCAAAAATGTTCATTTGCTGTCATAATTTGCTTGTGACTGGTTCCTGCACATGTAGTAACAAATGTGGCCTATCGAGTACACATTTTCCTTTTCATTCCATCACTCTTTTTATCACATGCTTTTTTCAGATGACAAAATAAACATGTGAATTGTTCTCATATTGCTTATAGAAAATAAATAGGCAGAATTCATGCTTGAACTGAACAGATGGACCGTATTCAGCCTTGCCTCTTCCCCTTATTTCAAAGTCCATTGTGAGCATCAATTAATTCCCTGTAAGGTAGTTAAATATTTATTTAGCCAGCTTCTCAAAAGCATGAAGCATCCACAAATTCCTGTCTGAGTCAATAGGAACTACCTAATGCTGCACTCCATTGGAAATGGTCGTGCTGAGGCACACATGTGGTAGGCACACCACCCAAAGCTCCAGAGCAAGTTAACTGGAGACCTTGTGGCTATTCGCTTCTTCTAATAACTACACACATCTTCCTTTACTTATGTTATGAGAGCGTGCCGTCATTTATTACGTATTTATTACCTGACCCTGTGAAGATCTGTCTGTGTATAACTGTATACACTGCAGACAAAATGTTAGCCCTACTAAGACAGTGGTACGATTACTCCTGGCTTCAGTGAGACAAGTTTACTTACGGGGAGTAGTCGCTGGGATGACTCCTACTGCAGAAAAAGAAGAAATAGACACACGCATAAAACTTTTATAACTAAAATTTCAAGAAAGGTGAAATTCAGTTGCATTAATGGCTATATCTTTTTTACTCTTCTAGCTAGCATCAGTTTCTTCAGAGATCTTTTTAGATTATATAAGCCAATATAAAACCTTACTCTTGTTAAAAAGAAAAAAGAATAATGAGGCCATCAAACTGCCATCTGTCTTTCCCTTGGGGCAAAAGTTAATTTTGTGGTTATTTTAATGATGAAGCAACATTATGATCTTTCAGTGCAAAATATTAAAACTCACAGTTAAGAACAGACACATTCCATTCTGATCCATGGAGCTGCTGTCAAGTGTGAAGTGAACAATGCACTGGGAACAAGGCTCATTAATAGCCTATTAATTCACTCCCTAAAATAATCATTTCTTTTGCCATTAGCAAAAATTTCTCTTTTCCCTTGACAGTTCAGCTAGTTTTTGCAAATGGGATACCTTTAAAGAATTGATCTCTGTTTTATAAAAGCTCTGTTTCTTTTACATTGCACCCTTTGAACAACAACAAGCATTAATTATGCTCTTGGGTAGAGGGTGGCTTCAGCTGTAGGTTAATTTTGAAAATTTTGACATTTTAATGTACAGCCTGGCACATCGAACTACATCTGTGTCATTATAAAAGGAATTCTCATTGTCTCATAATCAATTTTGGTCTGATGATCCTTATAATATAATGGCAGCAGCATCACCACCCCAAAATGCCTGCTACCACAAATTTCATAGCTATGGTAGTGAAAGGTAAGAAGAAAGAACATGCAAAGTGCCTTCAGAGAACAAAAAAATAAACAAATTGTTCAGTTCAAATATTTCTTTGATCACTGTTGCATTAAAAAGGTCCAGTGTAAACATGCAGCACTAATACAGAAGAATTCTGAGAAGCAAATACTTACCTTGAAACACTGGGATTAGGATTTGTTAGGATTGTTTTGGCAAAGTCTCAAGGCTGTTGACATTAAGTGTCACAGATAAAGAAAGCTAAAACTAGGAACCACCAATTCTCTTTGCTATAAGAGAAATAACACACTGCAAATGGTTGCAGAGTAATGAACGGCTGCTATTAAGTGGAGCAATCCCCCTGGCAGCTCATTATGCTAGGAGGTTAAACAAATGTACTACTCCAATCCAGTTGTTTAACTCGCCGCACTCAGCAGCACTGATAACACAGTCTACACTTGCTTCCTATACGTATTTCCCAATTTCAGAATAGAATCCAAAGGATTTCCTTTCCGTCTTTATGAGAAAAAAGAATCTAAATCTTCCTTAACATTTTGTCTGAATAAACTGGAGCTGGCTTAAAGTGGAAAGAGGAAGAGATTGTATGGAGCAAGCAGCATCATGTTTTATTTATCCTTTTTTCCAGGTCAAAAGAAAAGGGTTTGTTAAATTAACATTCTGGGAAATGTACCTAATTGCATTAAAGCATGAACACATTTCTGCTGTAAGCAGCTCAATTCTTTAAAGTCAATAAATACTCTGATACTTTAGGAATTTGCAGGACCCTAAATTCCAGGCTGTATCATTATTTCCTTCACCTCTAATCCCCCTTAAATGAATAGTAATTAGAAAAAAAACAGCAACAACAAACCCACCCCAGTCCCAAGCTCAGATTCGAAGTCCTAGACTCAGGTGTGAAATTATTATTACTTTCAGTCACTAAGTAATCACAATATACTCAGTGCAATACTAACAAAAATAAAACCTGTACTGTGCCCCCAACCCCTCTCTCACATATCTCACATGCTTTTAAAGAAAAAAAAAATACCATTAGTTAAGCACTTGCCACCGAGATGGAAGAGTTGTCATTAATAAAGCTTAGGACAAATGTTTTGGGGCAAAATACCCAAGAATGCCACCTACAGCAGACTGTGATCAACTGTTCTCTCTGATAAACCTGTAGTAACAGCAGCATTGGCACGTCAGAGCCTAGAAGTTCACACACATCAAGTCCCAGGAGAGGCTGAGAGGTTCCACCATGAACTGTCACTACGTTAGTCTTGCATGAAATGCCACCATTGCATATAACTGGAATAAAACAGAAGCCTCTTTCAGAGTGCTCTCAAGAGTGCTCCTTGGATAGCATGGAATATTTTCCAGGATCTCCCTGTTTCAGCTATTTTATGGTGCTTGAGATAAACAGAGATCTTGAATTAAGAAGCTGGGACTTACTGCAAATCAAAAAGAACAATACAAAAAACAGCATTATAGCACTAAGCAAAATTTCCCTGTGCTTGCACCTTGATTACTATTTCTGGTCATGCTGTCTCAAAAAGGATTTATCAAACCCACAAAATATAGGGAAAATGGCCAAAGATATATAGGACCAAAGTATAGAACGGCTTCCATGAAAAAAAAGACACTAGAGAGACCAGCAATCACTTTTCAGCTTCAAAAAGAAATGTTTGAGAGGAAATTCAATATAGACCTATAAAATACAGATATTATGAAGGTGGTGAATACAGAGTGATTATTCACTGGTTTGCCTAACACAAGAACTAGAAGGCATCTTACTGAATTATCACGCAACAGACTTAAACTAAGCAAACAGAGGAACTTCTCATGCAATGCAAAACTCAGTTGCTGCGGAATGCTAAGGAGACCAATAGTATTAAAATGGATTAAAAATGGATTAGACAATTCACAGAGGAGGGGTCCATGAAGAGCTGCAAAACACAATTGTCTGGGTACAAAATTCAGTTTGGAAAGTCCTTAAACTGCTGGTTTTCAGAAGCTGAGATAGTGTATCATCAAAGGATCAGTTTATATTTGTCTGTTTCTAATACCCTTTCCTAAGTATCTGTTACTGGCTACAGCTATAAATGAGCAGATGCAGCTGTTCAGTAATAATTTACTAATACAGTGCCTGACATATTCAGAGATGTGTTTTAAGCAGAAAGTGAAATAATAGCTCAAGGGGAGAAATCCTCAAAGGTTGCTAAGGAACATAACCAAACCTGAGTTTGACAAACACTGTCCAATCTACTCACAACTGGTCAGTGTCCCAGAAGGCAGAAACACAAGTGCCCAAGCCAGTTAGGTTTTTGGGATGAGTGGGGATGACAGAGTGTTCCACTGGCCAGGACCCAATCCAACAGCTGGACAAGACAAGGAATCTTCCCTCCCAGAAGTAAAGGCCCTGCTCCTAACTAGAGAAAGCGGTGCACTTACGGATTCTGAGGAGGAGAGCTGCCCAGCTGGCCCTGCAACAACTCCAATGTCTGTTGCAGCAGTACCTGAGGCTCAAACTACAGATCTGTGCTACAGATGTACAGTAATTATGACATTTCGTCAAATGCTAGGTACAACCTTTAGACCTCTTGCTCATCACAGCCACAAATGACAATTAGGTACATGTAAGCAAAACATGGATTGTATGCCCCATTATTACTCCTGAAAACACAATTAGGCCAAAAATATCTTATTATTCTCGCCTCTGCTCCAGAATAGATGACCTTTCCAGTCCTGTGTGCAAATTAGTAACTCAATATCATACTATGTAAAAGCAACAGGAGGACTATATCATTGCAGAAGGTTGGTAACCCTTTCCACAAAATTGTTAATCTAATTAAGTACTCATTCCTCCACACTGCAACTTAGCAATTCAATAGCTTGTATAAAATCTGTTTGCTAGAGCTTGGCATGATTCCCCAGAACAAAAGTACAGGTATCACAAAAGTAATTCTGAGATTTATTCTGAGATTTGTTCTCTGTCTTGCTGGCATTCTCACTGGAGAGGCTGGGTATTTGACAGGCATGGAGACCGAACAATTCCACAATCCAAAACAGAGGTCCTGGCTACATGACCGAAGTATACTGACAGGGGAGCATGAAGAGAAAATTATATCCATTTTGCATATAGACAGAAAACTTCCATTTCTAAGTGTTGCATTCTTAAAAGGTGACAATCAAGCCCAAAGTTATGCTAAGTGCAGTACTTGACATATCAAATAATCAATGGTCTAAGTATAGAAACATTTATTCTGCACAAAAAAATTCAATTCACAGAGAAAGAATAGTTAAAGGAATACACAAGAAGAAGAAAGGCTGACAAAATATCACCATTAATGTTCCAAAAACAGTGAATCAAATGAAAACAAGCCCACACATAACGGAAGTTACGTGTTTAGAGACTATACTATACACACGCAAACAGAGCAGGTGGGCACAGACAGGAATTCCTCTGAATTTAAGAGAGCAATAGCCTTGACGCCAATGTTTCTGATTGACACCAGCTAGAAACCCTGCTTTGTATGACTGGAAAGCCAAAATTCTGTCTGCTCAGTGAAGCTAGATTTAATTTTTGTCCTGATAGATGGTGAAATGTAACACACAAGAACATTTTACAAGTGTGTGAAGTGTTTCATCCTTGCTTCTCTACTTCTGCTTATCAATAACCAGCTTTAAATGTGAGGGACAGAAAACAGTATTCATCAGAATAACTTGAACAGGCGTTCTTTGAACTCAAAGGCACTCACATGGCATACAAGTGCCTCACACCGTGGTATAATGGCTGCACTAGCACTTGTCTGGGATGATCTGAATAATGTACTTGTGGTTTCCCTGTTCATGAGCAATGTTGTGATCCCAAACTATTGATACCATCTGCTCTATATCGCTTCACACATAAGTATGATCCCATATACAGACAATTCATCTAGTTATCAGTCAATAGTATCAAATGCGTACCGTAAACATGTTTCAAAATCAATGCATAGATGTTTAGTTACATGAGCAATCAAGCCTTGCCTCCCTCCAAAATAAAGGAAACCACTGGGCTAATAGAAGCTTTTATTTTTTGACAGATCTTGGCAAACATATCACTAAACAGTTACTTCTGAGTTTTGCTACATCCTGGTTCACATTGCTTTCTTTAATGAAAGAATCTCAGCAGCCAGAAAATTACCTACTCCACTAGGAATTCTGCACACAACAAATGCTGTCAGAGTTCAGCAGAACTGCAACACAAGACCAAGAAGTCCAATACCGATTATTCTCCAAAAGGCAGAATACAGTTTCCCAGGTAGCAAAAGGTTTCTCTAGCCATTTTCTCTACCATATTTTCCAAGTGCAGCATTTTAGACTTCTCCACATTCACTTTTTCCATGTCCTCCAAGAACTTGAGAGAGATGAAATGTTCTGAATACATGCCATATGAAAGTAATGGACAAACACCTATACAGAAATTTTTGTCTGGAGATGAGCGTGAAAATATTTAACCAGGTGAAACAGAGATGAGAATGAATAGACTCATCCCCTTGTTCTTAAATAGGGACCGATCTCCCATTTAAACCTAGATTTAATCTAACTGTCAGCAAAAGCAGTCAGACATCTTTAAACAGCATTCGTGAAGAATATATTTCAAGGGTTTCCTTACTGTGCTGTTTCCCTTCATCACTTTTAATTAGCCATTGCCAGAGCTGTCAGTACATTATGGCTGCATCCCAAACAGCTCATTACAAGAGATAAATACGAGCAAAGATGGGGTACTGTAGCTGAGGTACCAGGAAACTAGTAAAAAAACAGACACACCTGTGCTTTCTGCACAAGATCATACACTTCTCAGCACCATCAGAAAAATTTCCACTTTTTTCCCTAGGAGTATCCTTCTCTTGCTGCCTTCTCAACTTGCACAGCAAGGAATCAGCCCTTCTTCCTTTTTTTCTCCTCCTTTTCCCCTCAGATTATAATAGTCTCTCTCTTGCACATTTGCTTCCATTTTCTTCCCTCTTTCTGATTTGTTTAAGCTGTTGCGAGTAACCTTCCTTTACAGGTCCAGAAGACAAAAGACAGCTTCTTCAACATGCATGTAGAAAAAGCCTCTGAAAGCTAGTTTGTTAGCATCACCATTCATTTTCACAAATAACTTTAAGGGTGTGTCTGCATTACAAGAAAAGTACATGCTCAGTTTCATGGTCCTGCTCAGGCCTTAAAAACACATCTTCAGTTTTTACAGTCATATCCTAAACTAAAGGTAGGCCTATCCTATCCTCAGTCCTGTGCTCTATCATCAGAGGTTAATGGAGATCTGCTTCCACATGTGAGAGTTCAGAGCCAAAGAGCATCATCCCAGAATGCTGATACCATCAGCCTGATCCAGAAATTCCATCACATCTACAGGATTAAGTTAGCAATTGCAGATTTTTTAGTGGCTTCCAACTCTGATTTGCATGTTGCTTCCAGACCCTCAGTAATCATTACCTTTCCGTGTCTCTACAATTCCCAAAAGGATCTCCAACAACTATCTGAATGGGTATTGCATCATAAATATGTTGGGTCAACAAAGCTATGTACTAAAGAAGGATAAAATAACTTCCTTTTTGGGGCTAGTAAGGAAAGACAAGTTCTTCCACAATATTCCTGTCTTGGTTTCAGCTGGGATAAAGTTAATTTTTTTTCATAGTATCTAGTATGGGGCTACATTTTGGATTTATGCTGAAAACAGTGCTGATAACATAGGGATGTTTTAGTTTTTGCTAAGTAGTGCTTACACTAGTCAAGGACTTTTTCAGCTTCCCATGCTCTGCTGGGTGCACAAGAAGCTGGGAGGGGCCACAGCCGCGACAGCTGACCCAAACTGACCAAAGAGATATTCCAAACCATATGACATCACGCTCAGTATTTAAAGCTGGGGGAAGAAGAAGGAAGGGGGGGACGTTTGGAGTGATGCCATTTGTCTTCCCAAGTAACCGTTATGCGTGATGGAGCCCTGCTTTCCTGGAGATGGCTGAGCACCTGCCTGCCCATGGGAAGGAGTGAATGAATTCCTTGTTTTGCTGTGCTTGCACACACGGCTTTTGCTTTCCCTATCAAACTGTCTTTATCTCAACCCATGAGTTTTCTCACTTTCACTCTTCTGATTCTCTCCCCCATCCCACCAGGGGGGAGTGAGCAAGCGGCTGCGTGGTGCTTGGTTGCTGACTGGGGCTAAACCACGACAAATCCACACACAAATTCTTAGAAAAAATATCCATGAAAGACTTCTACATGGTACACAACATGAGTGATGCACAGAAGTAACAAACAGATTTGAGCAACCAGAATATGAAGTGCTGTTTGGAGTGTTTTAAACAAACTGTACGGAGCGGTAAAAGGCAGCTCCTCTGCCTCAAAAGCACAGGTGGTGATATCCAGAGCCAGCAAGGATCTACTGATAAAGATGAGCCCTCCTGGTTTTGTTTATGCTGCTTCTTCAATAGTTAGGGCCTCCCAGTAGGTGGAAGGATCAAAGCATGGCTCTATTATGTGCTGAAATAGTCTTGAGATAGAGAAATCTATGATTTTTCTGCTTATGCACAAACAAGGAGAATTACATCCCTTTCAGACACCGCTTTAGTAATAATTAGTGTTGTTATTTCCAGGGCAACTATTTTGAAGGATGTTTCTCAGGCCTGATTTCATCAGAATCTCCAACTCTTTCTTCTTTTTTCTTTTTTTTTTTTTTCAAATTAACTGCTGCTAGTATGGTAGTTAGCAAGCCCTGAGATAGGGACTGGACAGAATTTATTCACTGAAGAAATAGGTCTTCTATTTATTTACCAGTTCCTGCTTCACAATCATGCCAGCCAGATCTAAACACTACCAGCTTATAGAACAGTTGCTGATCCTGGCTACAGCACAGTGTGTAGGCATCTTACTGGGAGATGCACACTAGGTTAGGCTACGACTGTCCTCCAAGATTTACAAGCCATTTTGTTAACTTTTACTGTATCTTAATTTTTTCAACCTGATTGCAAATTCCAATGTCATATTATATTCAATATTATCAAATCATGTTTTCCCTTTAAAATATTTTTTTTTAAAAAAAGTCCTTTATACCTTTCTCACTGGATGGAAAGCTGATTGTTGCAATGTGCTCTCAGGGGATTGACTGCTGACACTGGCTTCATCGTCTAGTGGCTGTGACAGGGAGGGACTATCACTTTTGTCAAGAGGAATTACAGGCTTCTGGGCATCAAGTTCGGTGGAACTCTCACGGACCTACAAATCACAATTAAGAATTTGTGTTTTCAAAATCTCAGAAAGAAAAATGGTAACAAATTCACATCAACTCACAGCATACACAATCTGACAAGACTGGAAAGACTAAACAAAGATGTTCAAAGTAACCCTAAGTGGAGAGATAAATGAATAGATGAAGATTTCTTTCAAACTTTAATGAATTAAAAAAAGAAAAACAATAAAGCTGCTGAAAAGTACAGCTATTCCAAAAGCCTGCAGTCTGCCCCTACAGGTAAGCCACTCTGAGAGCTATTTAAGGTGGGAACTCCACAGAATTTACACAATGGGAAGTCCCAACCACTTTTCCACTGCAGTGTTTTGAATGAGTTTCAAAGCCACCTTATTGTGCACCTTGTCTGCCTTGTAGTTTGGATGCTCACCACCAAGCATTGCCGCTTTTTCAAAAGCAGGATTCTTACCACAGAGAAAAGGGGGAGAAATTAGCCCTGCTGACAAAACTGTAGCAGAACAGCATGTATGAATTCTGATAAAAATCTTAAAGGACATGATGCAATAGCAAAAGCAGTTACTAGTAGAATGGGAAATAACTCTCAGACCGAAAAAAAGGTGTTCTTCACTCCCTTTTCACTAATCATTCAGAATCAAAAGGGAATCTTTTTCAAGGACTCAAGGCTTAAATTTTCCTGTAAAAAGGAGTCAAAATGGACAGTAAGACTACTGCAGTCCTCCAGATACCTATTCACAAAGGAGGAATGATAATGCTTTTATTCTCCCACCTGTGGCTCACCTTGTCTATTTAGAGATTCAGATCTTTGGGATCCAGGTTGTTTATGCAGCACTTTACAGAAAATTTTGGCCCAGTCTGCATGAGGCATGAAGCCTCTGCTGAGTACAAACACAGACAAGACAACAGAAACTTCAATCAAATACATGAAATCTCAAAGGTGTCTCCCATTTCTGAGCTTACATTGACTAAACACAACAGGAAAGAACTTTGAGAAAACTTACTTGTGCTTCGTCTTGGATTTGTTGCTGAACTGGGGCTGGCTGCCTCACTATGTAGTTGATTTGACCAACTATGGTCTGTTGAACATGCTGAGGTGGCTTGGCTTGGTTGAGCTGTAAGCTGGACTGTCCTTGGGCCTGCAGAAGAAGCTCCAGATCCTTTTTCATCTCTTCCAGTTCAAACTGGTGGTGCATTATGTCCAGGCTTTGCTGGATGACTTGTTTGTGGGTGTTCTCATTCTGACCTGGTGGTGGTGATGCTGGTGGCAGCTGCTGCTGCTGCTGTGGTGCCTGCTGCAAGTGGTTAGATTTTATCTTCTGGAGATGACCAACTTGCACTTGCACGGTTGATGTCTGCAAAGAAGCCTGAGTGCGGCATGGCTGTGGATGGCTTGTGTGAACTTGCTGAGCCTCATGTGATACCACAGCATAACCTAGGGGTGCAGTCTGCTGCAGCTGCTGGGATGGTAAGTGCTTTCCCATCCTTCCGGACACATTCTCTGGCTCTGACCACAACTGCTGTTCAAGCCCAGACTGTGTTAGCTTCATAGGCTGGGGAGCACTCCTTTGTTCTTTGTCATGTTGCTGCATGCTGTACTGCAGAGGAAAGTGCTGCTGATGCAGTTCGGGAGGATGTCGAAAATTTTGATGGCAGTTTATGTCTTGGTGAGAAGGCTGAGCTTTGTTTGGGTGAGGTACGCTGAGGCAGTGTGAGCAACACACAGGTGTAGGAAACTGAACTGCAGGTGGAAACTGATGTGGCTGACTATTAACAGGCTCCAGCTGTGATGTTGGTGAACAGTGCCCATGATACAAGGAGGACTGTAATCCTTGCACATTTCCACAGACTAGCACATCTGAGTGAGAAATGTGTCCACCTTCCACAGTGAAACCTCCTGGAAAAAACAGCAAATTTACCCCCCCTCCTACGATCTTAACAAATTTACACAATAAAAACTGTGAACGATGGCCATTTCCTTGCCTTCATTTCAAATATATAAGATATTCAAATATCCTATCCAAACAGTCCTTCAACACACCTTCAAGACAAATTTTTCAAGATTTTTCAGTGATATAAAATCACACCAAATTCCCACTGATGTCAGTGGAAATCATGGTTGAATTACCAGCAAATGCTTGGAAAAATTGACCTCAACTTATTTTAACTGATGAATATGGCTTATACTTTCATTTTTCACTAAAGTATTAGTGTATTTTCTCATCCATAAGCACAGGTACAAAAGACTGCTTCCAGGGTGAAAGTGACAAAAATAAAAGAGATTGATGTTATGTCGGTGAGAACCGTAAAAGCTAGAAATAAAAGTGACCTATGACCTGATCTTGTCCATGCTTTTAGTCAAGAGAAGATTATTCCCTGTAATACTTTTGATGGCATTTTACCCCATCTAGCTTTAAATATCTTAAAACGGGAAGAGAACCAATCTTTTAGACCATTCATTGGCCCACCGAACTGAATTTACTGTAAAAACCCACTGCAGTTGGGAAATTTATAGCTGGTGGGAAACAAAGTCACAGTATGCACATTCATTATATAAATAACACTAAATTACTATACAGTCAATGTCTTAAAGCCATCTTTGTGCCTATTAATTGTAAGTGTCTCAAGCACTGCTCAGGTCCCCTGGCCACTAAGATACTAAAGGATCTGAGAAGCACGGGCATGACTGAGCCTAGCCCTGGGTGAGGCAGAGGAAACAGCACAAGGCCCACTGCAGATAGTCCATTTCACCCAGGGTACTCCTTACAGGTCTGCCGGAGTCATAGTGTTGTACAGAGCTATTGCGTGCTGGGACGGAACTGAATTTCAAATACATTGGGCAAAGTCAAGAAAGCCTGTGATGCTACATTTTAAGTAATTTCAGTTAAAAGTTATTTGTTTAGTTCTGCACAGCGTTTCCACTAAACTAGTAGTTGTGTTCTTACACCGTGATTTTGTGAGACCATCAAAGATGATATTTATACAGTGTGTTTTTAGGTAATGTTTATAAGGTCATATTTATATATAACGATATCTTTTAATAGGTGAGTTGATATAACTGGAGGAAAAAACAGGAAAGTTCAGACACATCAACTTTTCTTCAGAATGTGACAAGAGGTACAAAACTGGAAGTCAAAACAAAAAAGGAGAGCACTTTAGGGAAGTACTGTATTGTCTATATCTGTCTTGTCTAGATTTAGGCACTTGCCTAATAAACAACAATATATTTTTCTTACCCAAATTGGACAGCTGTTTAGTCCAGTAGGAGGGATCCCAAGTAAATCTGATCTTCAGAGGAGGGCCTACATCTGTGTTACAGTTTGTCTCTAACAAGCGCTGGATCTGAAATACAATCTGGTGACAAATAGAAGGATGATGATTTTATTCACAATTATAAGATCATGAAAAATGTTTTATTTGAGAAACATTAAATACTTAAATTAGTTCTCACATTTACTACACAATTTCAATTTAGTGAGAAAATAAGTATTGCTTTTACCAGTTCTTTACTGAAGAGAAATGGGATGCTGTTTTTACTGCATACTGCCCAACTGATGAAGTTCTGCACATGTTCTACCTGTCTGCTTAAAACCACCACACCTTGCAGTTGTTGCTCCAATTTCTGTTTCCTTTCATTGGTGATTTTCTGTTAATGTGAATCAGTAGAAGAGAGTTGTCATTCTTCAGACACAGAACGCATACAATCATTGGCACTACATTATGCATTATTTGCAGGGGCACTGTTATTTGTAATCTCTTTAAACCACCAATCATAAAAAGAAAGCAAATCCTATTCAACAGATATGTCTGAATTTGTTATGTTGTAACATAATATTGTTCAGGAAGAACAATGACTTCTCCAGGAGCAAACAACCTACATCATTCTGGCCTTAGTTTAACAGAATAATGTAACTCAAGAAAGCTGTAAAAGTTGGATCAAATTTGCACCTGGACTGCTTTCTTGTCTCTTACAATACACAACAGAAGAGACCCAAGAAAGAATATAAAAAGAGGGTAAGCATGCAGCATTTCCTCAGAATGGTCTTCCAGTCTCCAGCAATTCATGACTTAGGGACCACAAAGACAGAGGCTACATTATCACCCTCAGTGTATTTTTCTATGAATTTGTCTAATCACTTTTGACCCATGCACAATATCTAGCAGCAAGGAGTTCCACAGTTATTTCCCATTTATGTGAAGAACTATCTGCCTTTGTTTGTTTTGAACCTCCCAATTTCATTTGATGCCCTCTACATGCACTTCAACAGAGCACTGTGCATATACTTCAAGTGTATGCACAGTTCGGTTGTAGTTATAGACTGAAATGTTGTCAAAACACATGAACACTGAATTTACTTAATGTTTAATAATACTGAAATGAGAACATACATTTCTCTTTTTTGTAAAGCTACTTAGCTGAATAGCCATATTTGAGTCAAATATGTAAGTTCAAAGGTAGCCAGCAAGTGCTGAGTGCCTTGTCTTTCCAATACCTGCTAAAATTACCCAAGAATAACTGAGAACTAGAAAATCTGATCAGATCTGATAGCAATTTTTGTGCTCAGCACACTCCAAAATAAAATCATATATACTTCAACTGGGCATCCAAAAACTGGAGTCAAAACTGCAGGCTCTGTTATAGAAAGTAGACCAGAGGATCATTTTCAAAACAGGATATTAAATGTGCTGCTAGCAGTCTTCTACAAATTAAATATTAAAACCAGAAGCTGGTTTGTTTTGTAAGGACTCAGAAGGTGCACACAAATTCTCTGTAACTGCATTAGAAAATGTGGTTAACTCATGATAAGCAAACATTTTGCCACTTCATCCTGAACCTTTGTCATACATTGATTCCACATAAAATTCTGCAGAAAATAAAAAAGAAATATTTGAAAACATAAGCAAAGGGACAATAATTCTCACAGTCTATATTCTTTCCATTGGCACTGGGATTAAATTTAATTTAGTTTAATTTCCCAAGGTATCAAAGAAACTAGCCTTACTTACTTCAAGTTCTTCAAGAAGAATGTTTGTTCGTTTATTGACTTCATTCATTAAAACCATCTTGGCCATTTTTATTTGATTTTCTACCTTTTTGTACAAATGTTTTACTTCAAGCAACCTATGGGTAAGAGATACACATCCCAAGGTGAGCCAACTGGTATGTCATTTATTCAGAGCTTAGTAGATATTTGTTACAAGAACTGATCTAACTGTTGACAGAGAACTCCAATGAAAGTAGTACCATTTCCCACAAGTTCTCCCACACTTCTCTTCAAACATAGAATCATAGAATTGTTTGGGTTGGAAGGGACCTTTAAAGGTCACCTAGTCCAACCCCCCTGCAGTGAGCAGGGACATCTTCAACTACAGCAGGTTGCTCAGAGCCCCGTCCAACCCGACCTTGCATGTTTCCAGGGGTGGGGCATCTACCACCTCTCTGGGCAACCTGGTCCAGTGTTTCACCACCCTCATCGTAAAATATTACTTCCTTCTATCTAGTCTGAATCTATGCTCTTTCAGTTTAAAACCATTACCCCCTGTCCTATTGCTACAGGCTCTACTAAAAAGTCTGTCCCCGTCCCTGTTGTAAGTCCCCTTTAAGTACTGAAAGGCTGCAATAAGGTCTCCCTGGAGCCTTCTCTTCTCCAGGCTGAACAAGCCCAACTCTCTCAGCCTGTCCTCATAGGAGAGGTGTTCCAGCCCTCTGATCATTCTTGTGGCCCTCCTCTGGACCCACTCCAACTGGTCCATGTTCTTCCTGTGCTGAGGACTCCAGAGCTGGACACAGCACTCCAGGTGGGGTCTCACCAGAGCGGACTAGAGGGGCAGAATCACCTCCCCTGACCTGCTGGCCACACTTCTTTTGATGCAGCCTAAGATATGGTTGGCTTTCTGGGCTGTGAGTGCACATTGACAGCTCATGTCCAGCTTTTCTCAATCCCTTCATCCCCCAGCCAGTCTTGATACCAGGGTTTGCCCTGACCCAGGTGCAGGAGCTTGCACTTGGCCTTGCTGAACCTCACAAGGTTCACCTGGGCCCACTTCTCGAGCTTGTCCAGGTCCCTATGAATGGCATCCTGTCCCTCAGGTGTGTCAGCCTCACCACTCAGCTTGGAGTCATCTGTGTCACATCTATGTCATTGATGAAGATATTAAACAGTGCTGGTCCCAATACAGACCTCTGAGGGACACCACTTGTTACTGATCTCCATCTGGACATTGAGTTGTTGACCCCCACCCTCTGGATATGACATGCTAATGCTGATTGACTCTCTCAAACATCATGCCAAGAACAGTCTTAAGTTCTTTGTCAACAAACACACACAGAAGCCATATCCAAAAAACTTTCAGTTTATACTAAACAGTATAAATAGATTAGTACTCTTTCAAGGTGTTCGAAATGGTTTTATTAATGCAGAAAAGAGATCCAACAGCTAAAAAATACATAATCAGTAACCGAAATCCAGTTCATATAATGAAATATTTTCATTTTTATATGTCCTGGTTTCAGGTTAAACCACAACATTATACTACTCTTGACTGGAATCGCAGCTTGTTTTGAGGTTCCTTGAAGAAATAAGGTATTTTTAAAATAGTCTTTATTTCTAATCTTTTTGAATTCTAGTTTGGAAATAGATTATACAAAAAAAAGTCTTAACTCTGAAGTCAGCTGCCACATGCCTTATAGGGACTATGGAATCAGGTATTACAATGCCATGACTTGTCAGTACCACTCAAACATGAATTTGATATTTTTAATCTTTCTATTATTTCCTATCCTCCAAGAAAAAAAAATAGCATCTGCATTTACTTCTGTTCACCTAGATTTATTGAAAATAGTATCTTTACCGATTACCCACTTTCATGAAAAAAAATGCATAGCAATTACCTGTCTTCAATCTGTTTAGCTGAGACCTGAATCCCATTCCTTTTCTCTTCCACTTTAGTTAAGACGTTTTCCAGGATAACTCTCTGATTTCGCAAAGCTTCATCAAGATGTCTGAACCTATGGAAGAAGGAGAAATTCTCACACCATGTTTTTTTCTGTTGATAAGTAATCTACTTATCAGTTGATAAGCTTAGGGGACCAGCTACCTTAATACCTGTCTGGACATGGTCCCCTGCTTCTTTCCTACTACAAATGTTCTCTGTGACAGCTAAACTTTATCGCCCCTCATATAGGCAGACTCATCTCACAAAAAGTGTCACTGTGTATAGACAATTCCTTACATGGCTCACACACTTCCAAAGGCAAGCAGCATGCTTAAGTGTTGGCAGCTCTGGTCTTGTACAGTCATGATGGCTTTGATAAAGACAAACAGAGGTATTTGAACCATGCTAAGTATTGAGTTCAATTTGTTCTTTGAGCACAATCACGAGGAACTATATGCATGCATACATAGTATCTGGGCAGACAATACAACTGCAAAGGTACATACTGCTGAGAGCAGTGAGTGATTCTGTGAGGGCAGTAACCCATGTGTTACAGTGCTTGGGCATAAGACAACTGAACTGTGTTTGCTGTGACTTTTAAGTTTGGACTAGCCTACAGCTTCAGCTGAGGAAATGCAGATGAACAGTCTTAAATCTAAATTAGCTACAGTTTTAGACAGGATTATGATTAAGCAATCAGTGTGTGGTACCTGTGTTCTTTATGCTCTGTCAGAAGGCAGCTGCGGCATGTAAGGGTATCGCAGGTCTCACAAAACAGCTTGAGTGGCTCTTGAGTGTGCGCGGGACAAAATAAGGAAAACTCACTTGCTTCATCTTCAGTTGCTGAGGAATATAAAGCAATGGTGTCATTGACAAGGATTACTATTATAGTTCAGAAAAAGAGCTGCTAAACTCACAGTTTTATTGGAAGTCTTGATGTTATTTTTAAAAGACCCAGACCCTGGAACCATCTGATTATATGAAGCAGAGTTTGTTTATATTTTTTCCTGGCCTTATACATCCTACAAACTGAGCACATCAAAGGGATTCAGAAACAAGACATCAAACCAAATTCATATTGTCCTCTAAACTCTGATGAGTTTTAAATATCTCTCATGATTTTGGGCACCTGCCTCATGACTTTGAATGCCCTGGTCTGGCAAACCAGTCAACAAAACTGTATTGTAAAATGTAGAAAAGCAAATATATTAAATAAACCTGAAGTCACAGCAGAAGCAAGGAAATCCTTTGTTCTTAAAAAGTCACATGGGGAACTGTTTTTCAAATGTGTTTGTCATAAATGCAGTTACATAGACTTCAGCAGCTAGGGGAAATTGATATTAGGCACTAAAACCTGTTCTTAAAAAGGATTTTCTAAAGAGTAATGTGATGAAGAGTAAAAATGGACAATGAATATGTAAAGTGGAAGCATTGCTCCTGTACAATCTATTCTTGCCTTCTTTCCTGGATATGGTAGAATTGTTTTAGAAAGAAGGAACACTGTCAATGAAAACATGCAAAAAACCCCCTTCCACTGAAGTTAGACATTCACAAGTGCATCTACATTAATAGCTAGGGCAGGGAGGGGGAAGCTCTTTTCTTGGATCCCAAAAAATGCAGACTCCAGAGCCTTATTTTAATAACCAGTGTAAGGACCACCCATCACTATTGGTGGTGAAAAACATTATTTTCTCAGAATGGTCAAAAAGCACAAGCAATGCTAAAGTACAGGGACAGATTTATGCAGGTTGGTGTTCAAATCCTCTGTCCACAGAACCATCAACATTATTAGCACATAGGGACGTATATGGGGAGAACAAGAAAAGCACATAATTGCATCCTCAAAGTATTCCTGCAGAGAATTCCTACACTATCCCATTATTCTTTACCAACACATGAGAAATTAAACAAAACAATCATCATTAGATAACACTTATTGATACAAACTTTAAAGGAAATAAAAAGATTACTTATATATATAGCATTATTTGCATATATAAAATGAGAAAAATGTTACAATTTTCCCACACCAAACTATCTTACTTATCTAAACATCTATAAAAAACAGCTTGTGGCAGGGACCATGCTCTCATCCGGTAGCAAAATGAAGCCCTTTATAGAATCAAGCCTCTGAAGTGATAGAGAGACACACAGTGTACAGCAAGCTATACTAATTTAGTCACTTTATTTTCAAATTGAAAAATGCACAATATAGAAGAAAGGCTAAGAAAATCTGATGGCTGACAAAGAGAATGAAAATATGGAGAAAGTCCATGCCATGCTCTAAAGAAAATATGCCCAATTTCCTCCTCTTTAGATTGCTATCTACTCTAAATATTGCTGAGATGGTTGATTTACTTCCTCCAGTTCAATTGGCTCTCCCCTCCGCCTTCTTAACATAATGGGCAAGAAGATAATTTGTGATAGATTAGGCCAAGATATTTATGTAACAGCATTACTTAGTTTACTTTGTTATGAATTATTTACTATAGTATCATGCTTTATTCTTCAGGAAAGTTTATTATTTTACATTATTATTGAATCAAATGCTAATAAATAGCATTATTAAAAGAGGAAATTGGATCAGAGGTTTTTTAGCCCACTCCAATATTTTTTTCTGTCAAGGTATAAACTGAACTCACCTCGACAGCAATTTTTTTCTGACTGTACTGGAAATATGTACTTCTGCATTGAAACCTGCAGCTGACAATGCAAATAATATATAACCAAGCAGGTTATATAAGCAATGTATAACCAAGGTGGATGTCGAATATCATCTTGTCCTCCCCTATGGGGTCAGCTATTATACCTTAAAAGAAAAATAGAAAGCCCATAATAACTATCTCAATTTTCATGAGTTGGAAAAGCCCCTCTAAGTGTTCAGCACCTGCAGAGCATGCAAGCTGTTCTTCTGAAAACTCAGGATCAAATTATCCATATTAAACTCCAACTTATAATGAGATGCGGTCTTTAAGGTCCAAATACAATGAAGCCTAGTCACAATCTTATATAATGATTTCTCCATTTTTCTCTCTCTGAAGGGTTCTTTAGCCTTTGGGTGATTGTAATCATCCCAGAGAAATCAGTGGGGTTTTTAGTACTGTACCAGATTTAAGAGACAAGCAGATTTCAAATACAAACTAAGGATAAAAATCACTGTAATCTAATTACAACACAGACCCACAGCCTCTGCCACTAGTAATTCCCTGATTCAGTTGACACATCACTGAGAACTGCCACTAAGCCATGGTGTTCTTGTCCTACTTTATACTCAGCTCAGAGCTACACTCTTCAGTTTTAAAGCAAGCTGAATTCTTACAAATCAGATGCTAAACAAGAGCACAAGCCTATTTTTTCTAGGAGCAGACATCTTAACCACAACTATCCATGTTAGCTTCCTGAAAAGAACCTCACTTGAAGAACCGGGAAAGTTCACTTGCCTAAATTCTGAATTAACATCGTTTGAGTCACCATTTTCTACAGCCTATATTTTCTTTATTTCAGGTGGATCTCTTGAATGATTAACAGAAAGTTTTAAATCTCTGTTCCTCTGACCAGTTGATGCCAACTTTGGAAAAGCAATCTCATCTTGGCTAATAGAGTCCTCCTTCAACTTGCATAATTTGCAGCAACTCAAACTTTGATTTGATAGGTTCATACTCAACCTCGAGACACTGAAAGAAAAGGATAGCATAGCAAAGAGAAAATTATTCAGTTTGTGCACTAGCCTATAAATAGTTGGGATGTCAGTACCAGGTCATCTACTTCTAACATAGTTTTGGCAAAAGGATTGTTTCTCCTCAATTGCAAAGCACAGATTTCCACTTTAAAAGGAAAGAGTCTGTACTAACACTGAATGCCCTTTTAAGAAAGTTGGGACTAAAGGAGGAAGAACTTCTGGTTTGATGACTTTAAGCAGTTTGAGAGCTCTGCAGAACTTTGAACTTAACGAAGTTCACTTATTCCTAGTGCTAATGCAGAGCCCTCCAGTGAAAGGTTATGTCCTTCAGAGATTATTGCTCCAGGACTGCTGCTTAATCTGTCAGAAAGCTTTAGGCCCATGTTCCCAGCACCTAGTTCTCCAGTCCTCAGCAAATTCATTCCAGAAGCAGATTTCAATATTTTCACATCTTGTGGCCACAGATCCAGAAAGTTTTCGGGGGATTTTGGGGTTGCTTTTATTTTTTTTTTTAAACTGTCAGGAAAAATCAGTGTCTGTGAAAAACTGCAAGTAGTGCAGTTTAACCCATCTGTGAACCACATCTCAGCATCTCTTCATATTCATAACCAGCAGTAATAGTCTGGCACTCACAATAGAACTGGAATTTTTGATAGTACCTCTAGAAGTGGTTCAGCTAACAATACACTGGAGCAACCATACAACATATAAATATTAGCATGAAATTTGGGCGGGAGGAGATCAAAGTGATGTCCAGTGTGTGCTATTTATCTGTTTTTGTGCTTAAAAAATAAGGTCTGTTTTTCAATGTAGGAGTTCAGTAACAGTTTTTAGCTGAACAGCTGTGACACAGAACACTCTCATAACCTCCCATTCCAGTTCTCAGTAAGCATGTTCAAAATAATGAAATCTAACTAGCACACACGCACCCCCCAAGCTACCAGTTGTTACAGAATGCTATTGAGGGGAATAAAATAAAGCTGTTTCCAAACAAGAATGGGCTCATTTGCAATACCAAGAAGCCCTCACAGGGAATCCCCTACCAGCAGCATTCATTTTGTGGGCCTTTACTTCAGACTCACAAAGGATGAACCAGTAGGAGAAAGAAATCAGGCTACTTTAAAATTGTTTTCTTCTTACACAATATGGCGTTTTTCTGCCCCAGCCTAGTCCTGTTCCTCCCCATGCCCTTAACTTCTAAATACAAATTTGAATGAAGGGTAAAGTTCTCCAAAATCACATGACTTTGGCACACTGGTCTACAGCATGACCTCAGGAGTCACCAGGCTGAGGGTGCTGACTGGCAGCCAGCTCAGCCATTCAGCTGCATGAGCTGGGTCTCACCCCGTGGGCAGCCGATGGCCCAGGAAGGAAGCAAGAGGATGCACAATGTAAGTGGATGGGGAACTGTGACAGAGCTGCAGGTTCCACATGGCAGGAGGTGATCAGATGTGTTACACGGAGCACAGGTATCATGAAGGAAGAAACAGAAAGAAAGGTTTCCCAAGGAAGACAGGCTCCTTCAGTTCTGCCACTCAGGGAAGAAATTGTTTATTGAAATTAATAGGAATAGGCAGGATTCAATGCGTTTGGTGGTTTTTTCCCTATTTCATTTCAGACCCAGGGAATCTTACAGTTTTCAGATGACAAAAGAAAGTCTGGCCCTTGTAAAGCAAATGGCAAAAGATAGAACAGTTTAAAGGTGTAAGATCAATGGGATAAAGAGTCTCTTAATGGTTAGAAGGGCCTACAAAGAAGGTGGCTGTTGTTCAGAAGCACCACACACAGACTGAAGGTGGCTACTGAATCTGAAAGCAGAGGATACTTTACTTCCAGAAAAGAAAGGAAAAATAAAAAAAAATCAGCCTGAGTTGTAGGATGTCCTAGTATTTGCTTTCTTTGAAATATCCTGAGGGGATATCTATGTCATAAATAAATAATATATACATAAATAATAATTTAAAATAATAAATAATAATTTAAAAATATTAAAAATTTAAAATAGAGTACATCTCCAATAATTTTTTTAGATTAACTAGCCTATATATACACTATCAAGCTCCTTGTTCATTTTTTTTCAGCACACAGAACTTAGGACTCAAAAGACAAGAAAGCATTTTAGTTTATATGTTTGCATTTTTTTATTTATACAGCACCCACAAAACCACAGCTAAGCCACAGGTATATTTTCTTACCATTATATGTCAACAATATGAGCTGGTAATCTTACTCAAAGTGAAATGAAATTATAAACAGTTGGAGCCTCAAAACCACAGTCCTTATCTTGCCATTAACTCAAGAAGAAAAAAAATTCTCCATCCAATCAGGGCATTTGAGGGAGGACTGAGGGACTTCAGTTTATATTATTCTCTAGAACAGACCCAGAAAACATTTAAATGTCATCTGTGCTTTTTTATTATTACTATTCTTACAGACTTTTTTTTTGTTTACACTCTATTTGGAAACAGCGTATCATGCCTCAAGTGCCTCAAACTCTGTTTGATATGAACACCCAGGACTTAAAAGAACTCTATGGCAAGCATGAAGTATAGGCTTCTACAAGCAAAATCCTAAAGCCAAAGAAAAAACACAAAAAAAAGTATAATTAGTGGGCTACACGTATGTTTATTCTATGTTCTGTCCTTCATTTTCCTTGTGAAGAATGACAGTGCAGTACAAACTCTCTAGCACAAATAACTGTATAAAATGATAATAATTTGTATAAAATTGCAAAACTCTTAGGTTACAAATTGCTTATGTAAGTTCAGGTTAGCATAGTCCTCAGCAGATTTCTGGCATATAAGTAAAGAAAATAATGAGCAGTAATAGGAGATGATAATCCTTCCTGTGGTTCACCATTGTATAGGGATGAGACATATTTGCCAGTGGGCTTTATTTGTGCTTGCCGATGGCAATACAGTGGTCACGCTCAGGAACCAAGTGTTTCACTCCAGGCTTAGAAAAGGAACATCCCATAGAGATCACAGCCTTTTGCTGCCAGTGGCTTTCCCTCCCACACCTTGTCCATAAGCACAGGAATTGCTTTATAGCAGTTTCCTGAAGGAAATTACCCAAAAGAGGACAGAAATACTGAAAGGGCAAGGCCTGTTGCTGTTGTAGCCTACCAAACCCTAGCCCATCACTCTGCAGACTGAAAAAGTATGTGGAAAAAATAGTCTCTGTGAAACACAAATATCCAAAATTTTTCAAATACTGTAGAATGCCGATTGTGACAATGGCCCTGAAGTTATAGAAGAGTCACATAATCTCTCGTTGGCACACACCTATCCTTCCAAGTCGCACACACAGAGCATGGTGTCTATGGCACAGAGCCTGCAACTGCTCCTTTTTCAAACTGAATAACTGATATAAGAAGAAACAAAATTTCAAAATGCATCTTCAGTACCTGTGCAGCCCTTCAGGGATACAGACAGGAAGCGATCTCCAGTTTCCTTGCCATGTCTGTGTTCCTCTGTACATGAGCTGCACAACCACTTATTGCAGCTTGTACAGAGACTGTGAGCAGGTCTCTTCTCTTTACACGTGGAGCAGCTCTAAGAACAAGAAATGCAATTACATACATGCATAACAAATTAGCTGTACAGGCTGTTATCTTTAATAGACTATGATTCAGATTGGTAAGCTTAATATTTTTATTCCTCACACTAATGCAATTCAAGTGATTTTAAGAGCCTGGTTATTGTTGTAAAAGGGAACAGAATAAAATCAAGATCTTAAATCAAATTGGTTGTCTTTCTGTGCTCTAGCACAATCAAGCATAATTATGACACGATGCAGGAATTATTATGCAAAATTCTAGGGTCCATATTACACGTGAAGTCAGAAGAAATCATCATAATGACTTGTTTCATGTGAACTGAAAAAGCCATGAAACTATGAAAGGAGACTTGTCTGATTTCAGTTAAGGAGGGTTAGGTTAAAAGTTACTTTTGAAAATGAGTGGTGTGCTTTGTAATCCCTTTCTGTTAGTGTTGTACTACTTACTAATGGCTTTAACACATCAAATGAGTGTACACCTTACTTTTATAGATAGATAGATAGAGATGTTTTCTACATCACAAAAGATAGTCTAGGTTGCCAAGTAAATATGTGAAATGTTAAGGAGTCAAACATAGATTAATAAACTTTTTGGTGGGCTAACTACCATTTCCTTTCTAATCACATTATGCAGAAGCATTTTACTGTATCATTTCAGTGTCATTCATTAATTTCTGGCCATTGATAATTATTTATTAACAAACTAAAAAATCTATAGGCTAGAATCCACTTCTGCTTTCATGTATATGAACGTAAATTGGAGCTACTTCAGCAGAGCTAATCTAAATCTATATTGCATTATTTAAAATTAGAGCTTACTCTATTTGCTTTAGCATTGTATGAACCACTCTGATACAGTGTTAACTGTCAGAAAAATACATAAAAAGCATGCCAATGGTAAGGCATTTTAGAAAACAATATGGGGACACCCACATACTATTAATGAAAAACTTAGTTCCTATTCTCTAAAGAGCTGACCAGAAGTGAGCTCAATTTATATATTGATATCACATGTAGTGAACTGGAACCATAAGACACAGGAACATGAGAAGAACTGGAAACCTTAATTAACTATCATCTTTACTGATTCAACAATTTAGGAAGCGTCCTTTGTTATATAGGCCATGCTGTCTGGAGGTGCCACTGAAGGGGAAATGAATAAAAAAGCATGTAAATGAAGTGTGTAATTTGATCATTGGTATCCAAAATGAACTCAAGAGTTATTTCAAGATAGCTATAATGATAATTCTTTAAAAAAGGATTTGCATTGGGCATAAAATACCTTGTTTGAAAACTCCTAGTAGTAATGGTTTTGAGTTACCATAGCCACAAATAGGTATTAACGGGTAGAGTGAACATAGTGATGTAATTTTAACCGTAAAAGCTTTGCCCCAGTTTATCAAACTCTAACACTTCCTATAAGGTTACAATATATCTGCTGTACTTGTGCATAGTCCCTGAATATTGCTACTACTCAGGGCTACGCAAGCAACTAATAACAGATGGCAAAATTACTTCCTATGGAGTCCTTTCTGTTGGGCATCAGCTTATCCTCAATTCAGTTCAGTTATGATTGCATCCCAACTATTCTGACAGGAAACATGAAGAGAAGGTTATAGCAGCATGTGCTCAGCACATAAGCCCTGATGCAAGCCCTGGTGAATTTAACAGAAGAGTTTCTCTTTGTGGTGTCTCAGGGAATAGAAAGCCTGAAGGAAAAACAATCACAGTTCTTTACTGGTCATCTTAGTTTTAAATCATGGCTTTAACATTAAGTGTAACATCTTTACCCACCTAAATTCCAAGACACAAGTGAGTCAAGCTCTGATTCACTTCAGCACAAGAAGAAAAAACTTTGTTCTCCTGAAATTATTTTACCATTCCCTTCAGTGGGGCTAGAATTTCACAGCAGGCCTCTTATCAACTAATTGTTCAAGAGTTTTGAAGTATTCCCAATCTTTTTCAAAGACATTGGGCAATTCTTGACAATAGGACAACAAAGCAAAGTTTTAAATGTCTTTGATTGTCTAAGCAGGGAAGTATTTGTGTAAGCCATTCTGCTAGTTTAGCCATTTGCTTAGCAACAATGTTTTCCAGAAGGTACATGTAATAATTTAAACCAAAAAGCCTAATATAAGTTATATGACCAAAATTCAAGGGTATTTATTCCGGGAAGCAAAACTTATTATATAAAAGAAGTGTCTAATTTAAAATGTAACCATGAAGGCCAGCTTAGGGAACAGGACAAAAGTTGGGATGCTCTGCCTTCTCTGTGATATCCAAAACTGCTTAATCACAGGTTTACCTGTAACTGTTCATCTTTCAGTGTGACTAGAACTTATATTGACACTGTACTGTGTTAACATTACTTTTAAGTTGCAGAGCACAGAGTGTTCCCAGAGTAACATTATTTATGATACGAAAATGGGCTTTCGGGCAAGAGATTCTGAATTGCATATTTTTGAAACTCCCACTGCTGGTATACAGCACATTCTATCATTTATGCTTCACTATCTCACATGCTGAGAAACATCTTGCTTCCAAACACATTGCTACAAGCCTTGACAGATTCTCATTGGAACATATTAGGTAAATTAAGAAAATGTTGGCAGTTCAGCTGTGTCTCAGTTAGATGAGCTGGTGCTTCTCCTTTTGATAACACTGATGGTGAAACTATGGCTTTAGTTTCGGGTTGGGGTGTGTGTGTGTGGTTAAAAAACAGTAAGCAAGCTTCACTGATACATGACTTGACTGTTAATAAAAAGGAAGTAACCAAAAACTGAGGAATGTTTGTGAGTCCCTCTAGGGTACTCCTATGCTCCAGTGAGAGATCGGCTTTACTGAACTTCTCTTAGGACTCCTAAGGGATTACAGAAAAGAAAAATCTTCTTTTAAAGAAGGTTTGAAAAAATAATCTAGTGCTTTTGAAGACATTAGATATTCCCATTTGATTTCCTTTCTACACAAATTCTCATTGAAAGGTAAATGATATGAGTCATGGTAATTAAGAAATCCCAGTATAATAAGAGCATTCTAAACATTCAGCAATATCTTATGAATTTTCTTCTTCTCTTTGAAGAGCGCATGTGAATAGACCTGATTTAGATAAAGTTTTGTTGCACTCTTCAAGCAGCTTACACCTGAAGATACCAACACACTTTGCTTGCATTCATTTTTTAATTTCCCCAGAAGACTCCATGGATTAGGTTACATGTTCTTTTCTTTTTAACAATGGAGAAAATGAAACACAGAAATGACTGACAGGGAAGAAGTACATCCCCTCTATACTTTTTTGCAATGATGTCACTGGGCAAGTCACTTGCTCAATTTCAAGCAGTCTCAAGCCTTCTGCATGCAACAGAACTGACCAACAAATTGTTGCTGCCCCTACAGGAGTTAGGAGGAGTGGAAAGACATATCCATCTGTCCTACATTATGGAAAAATTATTCCCCTCCATCCAAAGGCACTGAAACTGAATATCCAATGTGGCTATCCAGTTTACTTAGGAATCAAAAGTGCAAAAGAACCAGACTGAGCTCCAGGAGCTGGTTCAGAAGGTGAAGTCCATTATCCCTGCTTCTTTGTTACTCTTCCCTTGCTTTGGATCACACTTTGGATAAAGCAGTCAGCAGATTACAGAACAGTTTTGACAAGTTTGCACCTGTTTTAACTCTCAGCTACAGGTAATACTACCACATGCTGAAATCAATCTTATTCATGCAAATAATAGAATACTTTTTTGTAAGAGGGGGCAGAAATACACACCTTTCTTTGCTCCTCCTCATGACCCAAAGTAGCAACAACTAAAAAAATGTGAGAATAGGCCTGCCTGTTAACTGTGTACTTAACAAAAGTCTATGTACAGTGTCAATTACAAGGCCAAGGTAGTAATCCTATGCCTTCCAATTACCCTTCACATCCATTCCCCAATGGGAAACTGAAATATGATGTGACCTTTTTTATCATTAAATCAGAGCATCAGAAAATGATAATTGCCTACAGGATGTAATGGGCAATCTTGGTGTAATCATTCAGCCAATAGTCTGCTTCTGTTTATTTTGTGCTGAGAACAGAAAGGGGAAAATGAGGAATCCAAGAGATTCAGTATCTTCCTGATATATTGTCACAGATCCAGTCCAACACCACCAGTATTAATACTTTTTTAAATCGACTATTTTAAGTATACAGAGTCAAACTCATTCTTCAAAAAGTACTATGAAAGCAGTACGTCCATCTCCAGGAGTGAAGTCATTGCAGCGCTGCATAAGCAAACCATAGAGTCTGTTGTTCAATATGAGGTTTGTTCTGTTTTCAAACAGTGCTCATTTGGTAGCGTTTCAATAACTCACAAGGCACCCAAGTTAGTTGCTTTCACTTACCTTTGCCATAGCTGAATTGCCAATGGGAAAGTCCTTGAGTAAGAAATTTTCAACTACATCCCTTGCAAAGCAGGTCTGTTTGCACACAGGACAGGAAAGGATACCTGCATTTAAAAAAAAAAAAAAACACAAACCACCACAAATAAAACAAAGCACAGCAGCTATGTGAACAAGGGAATTATATAAACCACACTTCAGTATTGCTGGCTTTTCTACATCACATGGACACACTTAGTTCCAGGAAACTAAGGCATTCTTCACACCATAAGTTACTTGTGGCTAGATCTAGTTCAATATGTAGGAAAGAAAAACAAAGCAGCAAAATACCTAGAAATACACTACAGTTCCATTGACTTATTTCAGTATTTATCAATGATATCTGCATGTCCAAATTCCCATGAACTCATTAGGGCTTACAGCTTTGATAAAAACTGAGCTGCACTTTAAACTGTATTCCCTTGCTACAGATCTACGTGTGCTTTCTGATACTTACTACCGTTCTCCAAGACCAGCTTTACCTTACCAGAGGTATATTAAAGCATAAAACACACAGCGCCTAATACTAGTTTTACAGTGCAGCATGCTATCCAAGTGAAGTGAAAGAGGAGTAACAGCAGAAGCAACAAGTCAAAATAAAGGTAAAGGATAAAAAAAGTTTCATAAGTCAGAATTGCAAGCCATCTATTACAACAAATCCAGAGGTGGCAAAACATGATCACCCCTAAAGCAAAGCAAAGCGAGCAGTGTGAGCAGCAAAACCTGGCTCCTCCTTCATTAGCTACTGAGTGCACCCAAGATAAATCTTAGTGTTTGCCTGAGCTGAGAACTAACAGTTCAAAGGTGTCCATAACTGTACACCTGCATTTTTGCACCTCTGCTATTTCATTCCTAGACTTCTTGGGCTAGGACGTTCAATGTGCTCTTTTCCTTAATTAAAAATATTTTTTAATAAGAAGAGTGGCCTGTAGATTAATTAAATCTTAGGATGGCTATTACTCTTCACATTAGACAGTTATCAGAGACTCTCATGTTTTCCAGATGCTTAGTATTACCTGCCCTCCTGCAGTCCCTGGCCAGGTGCACAATTCTAACCCTGAGAGTCTCCCATTTTCAGAACTGGGTTACCACTATTTTAACAGCAGCACTTTACATTGACAGAGACACACACAAAACCCAAACCCCTCCTACATCACCACTTCTGACAAAAGCTCCTTGCAGTCAGATGTCTGAATATGTTCACTTTCATTCATAAATGTTTTTAAGACACTTTGAGTTCTATTACATCTCCTTTGAAGAGGACGTCTTACTAAGAACTGCTTCCATGAGATTTAGGTCTTTTTTCAGCCCAAATCTTGTTATAAAAGCAAAAGTATGTTGTTTACTGTTTTCTGAGGTTGCATTTACAACAGAACCCAAGTGGCAGACTATTGTCTACCTCACACTTGTTTAACTGTGCATTTCATACAACACTGTGTGTTCATGTAGACGTGAGAAGAAACAGGCAGTATCCACAGGTGACTGTGCTACTCTGCTACAAGTCACCCCAGAGAAAAGGAAACACAAGCAATTGCTAATGCTTTGCTTATCTTCTGGGCACTTGAGTCTTGTTTAAGTGTGTTGTGGTGACAAGAGTTACAAAAAGGCTAGAAATTCATCTGATAAAGATGCCCATGATGGCAGAAAGCTGTAGAAGCTTTTTAAACTCTTCCTCTACTTTGCATCCTTAATATAGGGACTGCAGCTGAAATGGTATCTTATTTACCTACAGCATTTGTAGCTAATCACACCCTAGGACAACATAATTAACTTGTGTTAGTCACACTGAAACCTCTCCATGCTCTCCCAAATTATGGTTTTGTATGTCTTTTAGATATCAGTTAACACCTCAGTCCTCTAGAGAAATGTAAAAACAGTAGGAGCACTGCAGTACCTAAGACAAGCTGTGTTATGCAGACCCTGCTGTCCTACTCCTTGTAAATGGTGCATACTACAAGCACCAGTGAATTGTAGTGCTAACTCCTAGAAGGTGAAACAGTTTTCAAGTTCCCCTGTGAGCACCTTACAAAGCAACACAGTTATAACAGCAGCAGAAATAAAAAGACAGATATATTTTGATTGATAAGCTAGGAAGCAAAATACCTACTTTGCAAGCAGCTTCTCAAATAAGTCTCATAGGACGTGCTCTAATTCTTGGTGCAGTTGATAGGAAACCACCTACTGACTTTACAGGGAATCGTCTCTAGCCCTTTGAGACTTTGAACCAGTTTCTTGTTCCCATAACAGCATTGCCCAAGCAGTGCCAGTTCTTGATCTGGCTAATACAGAGAGAAAACCTCCATACTGAGACTGCTGCAAATTGACCAAAGGGGAAATTATCAACAGGTTACTTTCTGAAGTAAGAAATGCACGACTCACAGTTATTCCTTCATCTACATGCCGTATGGGTGAGCACACAGTCTTACACAAAACATTTCTGTGAACAGCTGCTTACTGGGAAACAAAAGCCATGCTCAGGACTTTGCCATAGCGAGGACAACTTCTGTCTACACACCACATAAGGTAAAAAACTTAATACTGAAGTTACTATTTTATTACATTTCAACACTTTTCAGTTAGTGCAGAATGTTAAATCGAATTATACCAATTGAATAATCCTCAATGGAATGCTCATGGCCTCAGGCACATTCATGTGAACTTTAAATTCTGCTAATTTGTTACAAACCAGTGAAATATAAAATGCATTGTATTAAGAATGCATTAACTTGACAATGGGCAAAACTGTTTTTTTAATGTTTTTAAATGTATTTAAAGAAAACTTCAATAATTTTCACCCTAAGAAAACCTATATCATGCATGGATTTCAGTACTGCACAAAAGCCTCCTTATATATATATTGAGAAATGCAGTGGTATTAAGAAATATGGAACAGTCATGGTTTTGGAGGTGGACGACATTACTGCTGGTTAATATTAGGGGATATCTAAAAGTGATGCCGTGGACGCCATAGGATAATTTTTTTCCCAGGTTTTAGATCCAAGTTATGCTACCGAAATCAGTGTTGTTCCAAAGGTACATGTGGAGTGACTTGCACACACACACAGGTCAGAACTTTGTATTAGACTCACTACCACAGACCATCAAGTACAGCTTTGATTGTGTAAACATCAAAGTGTGTCTTAAATATCCAAGTAACTGTGAATTATAATGATTTCAAACCTAAAACCATCCTGAGATGAACAATAGACATGTATAGCCCTCAGCTTAATAAAAAAAATCAGAACAAAGAGCATAACAGTTAACAGGAAAAATAACAGGGACACCATGGCCATACTGTATTGGAAGTAGTCTCCTACTCGTAGGAGGACTCATCAGTAAGTACCTTCTCGCATGTCCTAATACCGAATTCTATATTTAAGACTTTATTAAAAGCATAGGAGATGGATTTGCATCTTGCTAAAACAGGGATTCCCTGAATGTGGTAGCTTCAGAGATCATATTTGTTCAGCTAATTGGTCTTCTTATTTGATTCCTTTTCCATTTAAGAAAAACCTGTGCTCCTTGGAAATGCTCAACCTGTTTCAATATAAACCCCCAAAAGAATCTAATGATGGCTTGGCATAATAAATACACTACAGAATGCTTTGTGAAGCAATTACCCTGAAATTAAGCAAACCTTACATACATATTTACAAATAGCCACAAGCAGCAGCTACTTCAACAATACTAAGGGAGTGCACTATGCTGTGCTCGTGCTCAGATTGCAAATCACCAGCGAAGTACAATTTCCTAGAAACCCCTTACCTGTCCTCTGGATAAACAGTCACTTAGACAGCTACACACACAGTCACTTGTGTCGGGGAGCGGGGGGTTATTAAGCAGAACTGTACACACCATGCGCTCCCTGGAATCGGGCTTTGCCGTACTGCAAACTGAAGTTGCTTCACCTTTCACGGACTCTCGGGGGCTGCTCCCCCTTCTTCAGCCAGAAATGCTGACAAATCAGCAGGGCAGAAAGATGTACTGGGCCACTACAAGGCGCATATGTTTTTTCCTCTTGCCTTCTTTCTTGCCCTTGCCTCTCAGATTCATTCAGGTCTCTGTTGCCTTGGTTGTATTTGTCCTGAAGTGGTGGAATAAAAATCCTGTAGTGAGAACGAATAGCAGCACCCTACTTCCCTTCTTGCCTGGGTCTTCGCTCAGTCCTCAGAGTAACTTAGAGCAAGTGTGCAGAAGGAAAGAGACAAGCTTTTCCAGATCCAGGTAGCAGTAGGTCTTACAACGCCATTCATTCCCACAGCACATTTTGCAGACCATTCCCTAAATATTTTTCTTGCCTTCCTACCTTACCACTGCCTCTAAACAACATTGTTAATTTGTTTTAAGAACCTGTACTTTGCAGACAGCTCATTTAAATATATCACTATTATGGTACTGTGGGTGAAGGGAAGAGTAGTCAGAAGCCCTAGAGACTCACTGTTTGTACATATGAGAATGATGCAATTTCTGGATCTAAATAGCAATTCAACATGCAATTACGGGATTCAAACAACAGTTTACATATTAAGAGATTGAAAGTCAAATTCAGCTACGGTGCAATTGTGATGCCCAAATGAAGTCCATTATTGTTATCAAAACCTCTAGAAGTAGCAAAAAGCTAAGAGAGCTGTTGACTTGCTCTATTTTTGTATGGAAATTATATTGGTCACCTACATCCTCCCAGGGCTCCAACACTCTTTTAACTACCATCCACTGTAGAAGCCACCAGCACTAGACAGCAGCATGCATACAGACATATCTCTGTGTGTTATGTTTATATACACATCTCCGAACCCTGAAAAGCTTCAGAAGCAGATGTTTACTTTGCTGAATTGGTTTGCAGTCCTTTTTCATAAGCTCTGTGTTTACTTTGACTCACACTCCCACCAGCAACAGTAAGTAGACAGTGGGTTGGGGAAAAAGGAAATTTAAAGGCAGTGGATCCAGCAGTCAGGCACAGATACCCAGTCTGGACACCCCAACTCCATACCTGGGATATCCAAAATCAGCTTTCAGGAAAACAACAAGGTTCTGCCATACACTGTTCAAGCCCTAGTTCCCCGCAGGGCAGATCTCTTACATCCCACATCATTTTCATGTCTTTTAATGAAAGTTGCCACACTGCATTGGACTCAGGGAATAGTAATCAGACTTCAAGGTAGTGACCCTCATATGGAGTGTTCCTTTGTAGAAGCACAAATAAAGAAAGAACTAAAATTTCTGAGTGTTCTCGAGTTTTTACTCCACCTATATTGTAACAATCCAATTTGTAAGTGACAGAGCTGTGGATAATTTGCAGTAATCATCTCTGAAACTGCAAACTGTAACCTCTCCACCACGTATGGAAACTGAGTACAAAGACCTTTCAAACATCAAAAGCTGCACCTCACACTTTTATTTCAAGGTCTTCCAGACTGGTCAGGTTTAACTAGAAAGAACCCTCAAGCTGCTTGTCTCAGAAATAAATCAATGCAGATAATTAACCTATTATTATCATGAGAATTGATTAGCATAAAGAAACAAACAGTGGAGCTATCATGCACACCACATTTATACTTGCTGTCCACATGTTGCACTTATTCCTACGTTCCTTCTCCTCCAACAACCATCAGAATAATTATTCTCAAAGAGCATTAGCTACAGTTCAAGCTGCAGGCATAATTTATGCTTCCTTGGAGACCCAATTATAGCTTAAAGGAAACAGTTCTGAAGACAACATCCCACTCTACGGCTTCATATTTATATAACTAAACCCCCCATTGTTTCACTTGCTGTTTGGACCTAGCAGCTGAACAACAGTAAGAAGGGCTGAGTAACTTTAAATCCATTTTAAGATTACTAAATATATATTCATTATGAACAGTTTCCCTCTTTAGAATTACCTTTCTACTTCCCTTTTTAGAAACAGAACATCTATTTGGTGTTAAGTGGATCTAATTAAAGCCAATGGGTATTCTCCTTCAGAATTAATAGATGTGATGCATTGCATCACTTGCCTTATATGATTGCATCAAAACAAGGTTATTTGGGTCCTGGAGATGTAACAGTTGTAAAACCAAGGTGGCCAAACTGTACTCCACTGTAAGCCTAAATATGGTTTAAAGAACTCTGTAGATGTGCCTTTTTTTTAAACATACAGACTTAGTACAAGATAAGGCACTGTGTGTTGACCCCTGGAGTCTCCTTAAGCCAGTACACCATAGTTCTTATGCCAAAACATCATACTGAAAATGAGCCTAGAGCTCAATCTTTTTCTTGAAATAAAACCCCTTGAAGATATCTCTGAACACGTTTAAATGCAAGTGTGACCAACACTTGGCTGAGTTTTGGATGTGACTCACTAACAAGCATTCACAATTAGGAAACCATGGTTATATATAGCACCTACCTTACAAGCTAAAATGAAAACTCATTACTTCCAGCTGGAAATAATAAAATGCAGCAAGTGGACATCTGTCAATAGTTGAAGTCACATTTGTTCTCTTTAATAGTCTCTTTTCTTAGTTTTAACCAATCAGTTTACATTTCTCTAATACATAACCCTGTTAAATTTCTTGGCATTTAAGCGTGAATCTCAGACCCTCTCTTGCACATGGGAAGCAAACATAAAGCAAGTGTGGACAGTTTATGCACAGAATGTGGACAGAAATTATGCAGTCATTTTCCATGATTTTTGTTATCCAACCTAGAGAAGTACAAAAAGACAAAGCACATTTTAAAAGTAGAATTTCAGAAAAAACAGCTCAACACACAAGTTCAATACAAAAACATGATACAATTAAATCTACCACTTCCCAAAGCAATTTACAAAGCTGGGCAACTACTAATTGCATTTTACAAAGAGAAAGTGTAACTTACAGGTTAGACAAATTACCCAATTCAGTCACAAAATGTAAATAATACCAGGGTTTGATATCAGTTAGCAGAGATCGGCAAGGTGTTCCAGTACATTTTTCCTGATCTGCCTTGTTCTCAGGGGTCTAAACTGTGATTGAGCAGTGATTACCTGTGGGTTTGTTTTTTTTTTTTTTCCCAGGGAAAAAAAAATAAAAGAAAAACAAAAACAAACAAAAAAACCCTTCAGCTGACGCAGTCTTGCAAAAACATGAACTTCTCAAAACAATGCACCTCCACTGGTCCTCATTTAGCTACTTTTGAAATTCATATGTTGGTGATATCTAAAGTACTAAAACAATTTATATCATTGAACATCTTATTGAGAGGAAGATTTACAGATAAAGGGTAATTTATTTTGGCACCCACCTCCAATTCAGAAATGAGGGATAAGCACAGGAACATGGATGAATCTGGTTTTGAATGTATTCAGAACTCAGTGAGAAAGAGCCAGACCCAAAAGGCCAAGGCAGTATGCAAGAACTAATTTTGTGTGTTTTTACATTGTACTTGTTAGTGATGATTCATCCAGGTAGGAGCCTGGGAAAGTCCTCATCTGAGAAATTTCCACTTCAGGAGATGGGGGAATTTTCTCTCACTTTTTCTTATCCAATCCCTCTCTTTAAAATTATTCCTCCCCGTACACTAAACAGACTGGAAGCACACAACATGCTGATCTACAGAGAAGAACATGGATTCTCTGTTACATGAAGAGAGGGAATAAAGAGAAAGTGACACAGGCCTGCAGAAAAAGAAAAGAAAGACTGAGAATCTTAAAGTCCCTTATATATAAGAAGCATATGTAGGAGCCAAATGCACAAAGATAATTGTCTTTTTCCACTCAAATTACTTCCAAATTCTCAGTTCTCACAGCTCTGAATAAATTCTGACGTGTATGCAGCTTTTCCATAAGAGTTCTGGCTATCTCAAAGCTTTCATTCATAAGTCATCTTAAACACACACAGGAATAACAGTAAGTTTCCAACATCAACCCCCATCAAATATCAGGACCATTTACCTCCATCTTCTCAGCAACTTCAATACAACAACAATAAACTAGAAAAGAGCTTTATATTAGTATAGTACTATTTATAGTAAAGCATGCCAAAACCCACAAACTCAAGTATGCTTTTGTAGCAATTTGTCAGATCAATTTCACTTAGAAATATATTCACTCTTTCCATTATATTTTGCTTAAAGAATTCATAATGAGTAAGCAACACATTTTTCTTACAAGCAATATTTCATGTTTACTCAGCTAAAACAGTTTAGCACTTGTGTTTACAGTTTATCATTGGCACCTATATATGATCTTACTTAAAGATAACACTGAAAATTGAGTTTCTTTTGTACTGCCCATAACTCAGCCCTCAGTGCAGATAAAACAAGCAACATTTAGCATTACACCATCAGAAGATTTCACAAATTTATCCTGGCTGACCTATGGTGGTTGCAGTTTCAGTCATCGACTTAAATAAGAGACACAGATGTTTTGGTTTTGCTGCTGTCCTTGCTCATTTATTAACTAGGTCTCTGCACCTGGTGTCTCAGTTTACTGAGTCATCACCATTCATTATTTCTTTTCTCTGATCTTGCTCTTTCCCATAGAAGTTCCCTATCTACCAGAGAATGAGAAAGTAAACAGAGAAACTTCAAGAATACAGAAATAAACTAGTATTTGTTCCAATTTGTTATAGACAAATAATTCCCCATCCACTCAAAAGCTTGAAGAAATATCTACTGTTTTAACAACTCATGAGAACCTCTAGCTGCACTTCATCCAAGATCACCAGGTGGTATAAATTCACTTTCCACTTGGCAAACAGAAACAAGGAGGAGAGAGGAATGGCTTAGATGTCAAATGAGGATACATAAAAAGTAAGAGAGTGGTTGTTCTCAACAGCATTTTATCATAAAGTAGGTCCCTCAGACTTTAAGCCCACTATGACTGGGCGTTAAAACTTTTGAGGAGACATTTACTTGAAATGACTGCTTTGCTCTCTTTGTCTTCTTCTCCTACCTTTATATCTTTTCCTGTCTGTACCCTTTACATGAATAGCCTTTCTCCTTTGCCATTAAGTTATTCCCTTTCTCTTCAGTGTTTTGCTAGCCTTTCAACAGTGATCTCCTAACACTGTTTCCATTTGTTCTCAAACTTGAACTTGTCCAGTTTATGTTATCCCATCAATTCAGATTACCGTCACCTCAGGGAAGGTGTTTTCTCTTCCTACATGTTTCTAAAATCTGCTGTGGAAGAGATAATAAATGATGCCTCTTACTCATCTGAAGTTCAAAGCCTGTGAAAATACAAGTAATCTACATGCCTTTGCTCTTCCTATAAATTAGTAATGAGTCTGGAATGCTTCCCCATGGCAATTAAGACTCATTCAGTTAAAACGACTGTATTCTGTGATCTAAGTCCTGTCTTATTCCAAAAAATTGACTTATTTTCTATTAATATCACTACCAAAAACTGTGCAAATAACTTCAAGATTTCAAAAGCCACAGTCACAAAACGCTTCTCGTCCTCACTAATTCACTCAGCTTGTTAGGGTGAGTTACAGCATAGCCTACAGTCAAAAGGATTCAGAGAGAGAGAAACCACATTTACAATGAGATAAAATGAAGAGCTTCAGTGCACCACAATACACATATTCTAATAACAATTATTATGACCTCTGTTAGGAACAAAGAACCGGATGTTTTTGTGTTGGTGTTGGGGGGTGGGGGGCAGAAGGGGGAGAGAAGGAAGAATAAAACTATCACTACAACCGGTACCATAGAAAGGTCCAACATGCCCAAAAGCTTGGATAAAGATGTAGCCTAGAAACTAACTTGTAGCATTTATTCATTTATTAAGCTAAGCAAATCAAATATTCATAATGTCACACTTGGTAACTGAAACTTAAGCCCATCGTGGAAAATGTTAAATGTTGCCTGACTGTGTCATTTCTCTCCAAAACATTGCTGTTGGATGAAAAACATAATGAAGGAGGCTTGTTCCCAATCCATCCTCTGCTCACACAAATCTCGAGTCTCCTAGTTTATTCTTTTAAAGTAGTCCTGTGAAGGAATAGGCTACAAAAAGTACTTTTTAATCCACCTTTTTTTATAATACTGTAACACAAAGAGCACAAGCCAGAGATTCTTAAACATTACCTTCGTATAGAACTTCATACTCAGTGGGAATACAGCTATATCCTTGAATCAAATCCGGAAGACAGTCCTTACAGAAGGAATGAAGGCAAGGTAGCATTCTGGGCTCTCTCCTCCGCAAGTCCCATTTGCACACCAAACAATTCCTCAACAGACCCAGGGTCTCCATTTCTGTCGGCTGCAGTTTGAAATCAAAAACACGAAGAGTCACAAAATGGCTCATGACAACCCCTTCACTTAACAAAACACTTGATCACTCAAGCGCAAACTAGAAGGCAACAGCGGGATGCACGTTCTCAGAAACAACATTTATTTAGTCCTTGTGAAGGAAGAGGAAGTTCCTTGCAGCCGAAAATCACGTACCTGCTTTACAAAAAAGAATATCTTTGCAGATTGTTGTGCAGGAAAGTGCGGTTTAAGGTTTACAAACCATGATCCCACTATCTCTCTATAGTACTTGCAACTTCTGTAAAAACTGAAGTAATCTGTTCTATTGATCTACTTACAAAGCTGTTACCAGGCTGAATTGTCACACGCTGTACATTTCCTGCCAGAAGCTCTGAAACTGTGCAATAAAAATGATGATATTCTCTGACTGCTTTTACAATTTCACCTTAATATTTTAGAGTTTTCAGGTAAAGCAAATAATAAGCATAACTGATCACACATCCATCATTTCAGCAATGCATGTTAGAAAGCTGCCTTGATAAATGTACAGCATCTTCTGCCAATCTTTTATACAGAAATTTAATAAAATGCACTTTGCAGTAACCAAATTTCAATTGCCAAGATGACCACAGACCAAATTATAGACCAAACCAGAGCTTCCCACAAGCAGGACAGCGCTCCTCCTGCCAACCTAAGCTCCCCAAGGTAAATTGAGAGTTTTGCAGTTCATCTTCCATCCTTGATTCTGAGATTTAGAGAGATGTTGATCAGACAGAGCCTGCAAAGGGAACCTTTTGCAAGTTGCATCGGAGGAGAAAAAGCAAACACACTCTTGCCTCCCCTGGAATCCCCCTTCCAGCTGACCGAACCTCCTGGGGCCAGAGCCCCGTGTAGCTGCCTGTTGCCTTGGCATGGTAGCCTTGCTACCAGCAGTGCATAACTTGCAGCTACGATCTTCAGATTTCCCCAGCACAGAACAGCAGCAGCTCTAATCTTAGGGCTATGTATTCTCTTGAGGGATTCTGTCTTGGGGCAGATTCCAGTGGAAATTTTTAGTAAACCGGTCTTTTTTTTTTTCTACAATGCAAAAAAATTACGGATGTCCCAGAAACTCCCAACCAGGTATTTTTTTAAGTGTTGCATCCTGAAGTCACTGCTATTTAAAATATTTTAGAAAAAATGGACCATATGTTAAAGTCTGCATCATGTTGCATACCCAAGATCCATTCTACGAACAAATGAAAATAGGTAGATACCCATCAACTTTACTGAATTTACTTAGAGAAATTCAAACCTACCATTAAAACACCTGATTGTAATTTCAAAATTAGAAGTCCCTTTAGAAACGAGCTATGCTAATTGTACCTGTGGCTTAACTAATAAACATTATATAAGTGCTTATTATATGAGCTCACTTTTTATAGTGCATCTTCATCCACCATCTTTCAGAGGCAAATGTCATTAGAGCAGCACAGCTTCCAACTCCACTGTTTTCTTGCAACTACTGTTGCTAAGAAGACAAACCAGCACCTACAAAAACATGTAATTTCTGCAGTAGGAAGTTGAGGTCTTAGACTACCACATTGTTTAGACAGAGAAACCACAGCCCGGGACCAAAGCATCCATGCAGAGAGAATCAGTGCAAACAAAGCCTAATACTGGGAAATGCTGTATCACCATACAGGACAAACCTGTGGCTGAATGAGAAGTGGGTTACCATATATTTTAATTTATGCTTTTTGCATAACATAGGAACTATGTACAAGTTTTTTGGCAGGAGGGGGAAGGATGAGGGTGATAAAAAATGTTTACGGTTTCCTGCTGAGACAGGTATGCAAATCAGCAGTCAGGCGACTACATTACCAATGACTTGGCAACACTGGTGTGAAACACCAAGTCCAGCAGCAGTGATTCCAAAGAAAATAAACTTGATTGCATTTGGAGGTGTGCGGTGAGGGTAACGAGGCAGGACAGAACTGGGGGAAGCCGGGGAGAGCTGTGGAGGCAGCCAGCAGGCTGAGCCACACCTGGAACGGGAAGAAACGTGCTGGGCTTGTGGCGTGTCAGCCCAGACAAGGGCAAAGGAAGGGCGTTGCGCTGGGGGGCTGCCTCAGGACCAAAAGGTCAGTCGCGGCCTCGGGAAGGCACCAGCCACCCCAGCACAAATTGAAGGAAGCATCCAGATCACGGGACTGGAACTTCCAGTAAAGAGTTAATACATTTCATACAAGACAAGTTTGTAACGATATATCCTCATAACTTTATCATTTCTGTATTTTAGGGATAAACTCTCTACGCAAGTCTTCAAATGTCCTGCGTTCCTTTTTCTGACTTAATCAGATGGGGGTTTTTGGTGTCTTCTTCCCTCCATTAAGTGTGGATGTTGCTACAAGATGCTCACTACAGCATTATAAAATGTTGTAATATCAACTTTACCAGTTTTGTCTATAATTGGTTTATTAGCAGTATTGTAAGTTGCCAAGAATTTGGGAAACATCGAATAAAAATATCCTCATCTACCAAACCGTAATGTTTATCAGTTAAACAAAAGCCAGAACAAAACCCCCACACAAATAAAAAGGAAGAGCTGTTACATTTAAGAGGTTATGTTGGTCTTCATTTAGCTTCCTCATTTCTACCGGTTTTATATAGGAAAATCCTTTATTAGGACACCGCCGACAGCCATCCCGGGGGCTCCCTACCAGCCCTCACGGGGGCTTCCCGTTCAGCCGGTGAATGCCGTTTGTGGTTACTGGGCCCCCCTACACCTCGCGAACACTCCCCGCCAGTACTTCCCCCCGGGGCGGGGCGGGGCGGGGCGGGGCGGGGCGGGGCGGCCGGCAGAGCCTCCCCGGCAGCCCGAAACCCCTCCGGCGCGGAGGCCGGGCCCGCGGGCAGCCGCCCCGCTGCCCTGGGGCAGCACGACTGCGCGCGCGGCTGCCTGTGAGGGGAGGCCGCGCGCCCAACGGCCGCCCCCGCGCGCCCAACGGCCGCCCCCGCGCGCCCAGCGGCCATGAGTGACAGCTGGGGGGCGGGACTAAGGCGGGACCCACCGGCCGAGCTGGGAGCGGGGCCGCGTCGCGGAAGCGGAAGCGGCCTGGGCGGGCGCGGGGCGGCGTTGCCGCGGCGGGGGGCGGCGTTGCCGCGGCGGGCAGGCCCCGCTCCCGCAGCGCCCCGGCACGACGGCCGCCGCCCCGCCTTGCGGGGGGCCCGGCGGGCGTCCGGCCGCGCTGCGCCGGCGGAGCCCGGCGGCGTGGCGGGAGCGGGAGCGGCCCCGGGCCCTGCCGCCGGGAGGGAGAGCGGCCGTCTGGAAACGGTGCTCGATGAACAGCCCGATCTCAACACCCAAGTGTGGTTTATTCCTCCAGACGGCCCAGGAGCCGGCGTGGGTGCCGGCAGCCGCCAGGGGAGGAGAAGCCCTGCCCCAACCCCAGCCCCAGAGCGGGTACGTTGCGGGCGAGGCGAGGCTGCGCAAAAAACCCAAACCCCGCACGGAATGCCCAAGCTGGCCTTCCGCGGAGCAGAGACCAGAGCTAGCGGAGCTGCACGCTTCTCACAAAGAACTCTTTGTACTCAAAAGCAAGACTATAAAATATAGAGGAATTACTTAAGACATACCATAGTAAGACATTAAAAATACCAAAGCATTGAGAGTGGTGTCTGCGACGTACGTTCGTGAGCTAGCGCCAGTGGCCTGTTGTCATGTGTGCACAGGGCACTTTGCTGTAACAGCCTTTCACTCTCTTTATGATTTGGTCAGTGATCAGGTTACTGATGCGAGGGAGTAACAACGTTCCTTATTTTGCAGTACCGCACAACTTACCTTCAAGGACTGAAACGATTTCACTTTGGCAGTCCATAAATAGCATCACGTATTAGGAAACGGGTCCCAGCAGTCAGTGAGATAAAGTTCGCATACTCTTACCTCAGTATTTTACAAACTGTTCTTCACAACTAGCAGTACCACTGGCTAAGATGAACTACTTTATCACAGCAATGCATGTCAGCTTTACCATAAAATCCCTCTAAACTTAATTATTGCCAGACACTAGGTTAGGAGTTGATTAACTAGGATCATATCACAGATCATATCACATGTACTAGAAGGTAATGTGCAACTATTAGCAGTAATTCAAGACTTCTAGCAGTGAGCATCAAAAAAAAAAAAAAAGGTGACAGTGTCTATGTGCTTTTGGTCTGACACTTAAAACAAGAGCTAGATCACGACCTTTAAGCAATTGTTTGATTTTTACCATTAGATAAAGATTCTGCTTTGGCACACAGGGTCAAGCCTTGCATTGGCAGCTGAAGTCCTACTGTGATGTTAGAACTAAGCAAGTAATATTTTATGTAGTCGTTTTAAGCCAAATACATCAGAAATTCATATATCGCAGTTGTGAAACCATGCCATTGCTCTATATTAGCTGTAGGGAAGGTTGAAGCTAGCTGGCACCATTTCTATCCAACACGTGGTGACTTCAGGAATTGTGTACCCTACTTGAGGAGGGTATCCACTGCAGAAGTTAATGAATAGTTACTCTATTAGTTCAGTCATTAAGCAACAGTTTCAGTACATGACCGCTGTTACTAACCCTTAAAAGCATACCAACTTGGAATTGCCATCTGTCTGTCTAGTAACACTGGCAAGAAGCCTTAAAAGCTTTTAGCCTAAACACAATCTGTCCAGCTAGTCTGCCACAATTACCAAAAGGACACCATGCTGCTGCTACAATTGCTAGGAATTAGTGAAATTCGGAATTAGTACGTGCAGAAGCAATTTTGTCCTGTGGTGGACGAAGTCAGCCTCATCTCAAAGAAATCCAATGTGTTCAGAAGCTGTGGTCTAGCTAAGAGATTACAAAAACAGTGTTACACTACCAATGGCAGCCTACACTCTAGATGACCATGGGCCTCATGTTCTGATGAATACAGAATGCAAACCCCTCAGTGGGTACTCAAGAGTACTACACCAGTAGCTTCTAAAAAGCACATGGAATGAAATGGTCTGCGTTTTGTATGTTGACTGCGATCAGAAGCTAGATGGCTGTCGTCCATTTAGCAGCAGTTGAAGCATGGGAGGGACAAATGCAAAAGTCAATTTAGAGAGACTCTTCACTAACTGCCATGAAAAAGCAAAGAATTTAACCATGTTGTTGAACTAAATTCAAAATACATCTTATTTCTGTGCGCAATGCTGACAGAGAAAAGAAACACTGATCACCTTTTCTGTTGGAGGCACAGCTGCTGCTAGCTGCAGAGGCACACCACACAGCACTGTCCTACTCAGAAGCTGGAGTTACTTGTGAGAAGGCGGCGCCCTAGGCAGACCTTCACAGTGCCTGCAGAACCCTGCTGGAAGTGCTTCTCATGATCTAAGTCTGGCAGTAATGAGGTAGAAACCTTGAATTGTTTCTTCCCACCTATTTCAACTCTTCCCTGCTGTCCCACACTATTCCCAGGGATTTCCTTCATTCCCTCCTATACCTTAGTGGAAATGGGACTAGAATTGTTTCACTACCCCAAAGCCTATTAATCACAAAGCTTATTGATAGCAATTTCCCATACCAAGCCTCTTTCACACAGCAATTTTTGGTATACTGCTACCCAGTCTGCATTGTTCCATTGCACTTCTTTGTCCACTCTCTTGCTGTTTCATTCTCAAAGGCCAAGGCAATATCCCCACAGATTTCACCCTGATGTCACTTTGGTGTACAAAAATCCCCACCAACAGAATATGAAGTCACCTTTTCACAGACAGCTGTGAAGAGGATCACCAATCGAAAGAGCTGCACAAATACAGGAAGAACCTATCTATTCTGCCACCCCGTAAAGACAAACGACAAGGTGTATGTACATGCCATGTGCTGGACACTGTAGACAGGCAATTTCAAAAGACAGCGAGAAGCAGTCAAACCACTAATCAAAAACCGCCAGAAATAACTAAGCAGACAAGACTCAAATGTGAACAATGTCTGAACAAGTCAGGAAAAAAAATTCAGAAACTTCTGTAAATCAGCACATCTTACGCATTGTCTTTATTCAAAAAATTTGAATAAAACAAAGGCCCTTATGCCACAAGCACACAGGCACCACCAACTTCTTTGATCTTCTCCTCTGCTCTTCTACTGAAGAACTTTGCTTTCACAATTACAGGCTGCTTGGGCAGCTTCCCCTTGCCCAGGACTTTGTAGTAGCCCTAGAAAGATTAAAAAACCCATTAAGTGTTTGTAACCAGCTTGCAGGCTCCAACATTCAGACCTGTCTTTTAGCATGCACCAGTTAAAACCAAAACCGTGATAACCATGACCTCATTCAGTGTCCATCTCCAATCTAAAATTGGTATGAATAAAAAAAAAAATTACCCTGCATGACCTAGTGGAGTTGGGTTTGTTCAGACAAAAAGTGGAAACTCTAAACTGAACTTTTCCTGTAATTTAGAAGCTGGATTTTTTTTTTTCACCTACACTGCATCTACAGAAAACACTGCGAAATCTGGTAAAGAAGTCACCAACCTTTCTCCACTTTTCCAAAGGACGGAGCAGTTGGCTGCACTTCCAAGACTATCTATGACCCCATGACTTCTGGTTGGTGCTCTCTACCTGTAGGACACGCCAGTGCTTCTGAACAGAGCAGAGGACGCTTCTGCATGTCTTAAACGTACAACGGAAGCTTTTGCACGCTTCCGCAGCAGTAGCTGTTCTCTACCACTGGAATCCTCTCATTTCATTCCTGTCCTTTTTTAATGTAAAGGACAATCACAGAACAAGGTCCAGTAATAATGACAGCCATTGAAGTCATCGCTTGTTAGAAGTGGCATAACTGGCCAACACAGGTATCTTAATTTGGGGCACAGAATATACCCACTGGGCAGACTAGTCAGTGTTGCTGATTCAGTGGCTGGCTGAGATAGGAGACACCGGAGCCAGCGAATAGGGATCAGACGTTTGTGTCCGAGAACTATAGCACACCAAGACAACCAAACATGTCAAGATGTGACTCTAGTCTCGGTATTAGAGAAGTGACTTTCATCTTTTACCACTTTCCAAAATATGGGAAGTCCCTGTCCACAATCACACACAAGTAAGAGAAAAAGTTCTTACAGGAAAAAAATGGAACAGCCTAAGTACCTGTGTAACTACTTATACACCGAGACATTTGTCTCGAGAAGTTCACAAACATTCAAGCACCGTAGCTTATTTGCAGTTCACAATTTTCCTACCTGGACACGCAAAGCTAAGTTACACATGAAGTGACCAGGAATTGCAGGTTTGAATATGAGCAGAAACTTACTGAGCGCACAACATCAATGACTGGGGCCAGTCCTCCCTCCTTTTTTGCATAATTGAGCCTCGTCTGCTCACTGACAAGCGTCCATAGTTTATCCAAATTGACGGTAGGACAGAACTTTTGGTTTCTCTTCAAGTGATAGTGTCTCATGCCTACTTTTCCAAAGTAACCAGGGTGACTGTGAAAGAAACACATTCCTCATTAGATCACCTTCTGAATTCATCCTGAACAGGTAGGACTACATATTAACACTGAATCACACACCCTACTTGATCAAAGTAATCGAAACGTCACAATACTTTTATTCATATTAACACGTGTAGTATTTAAGTGCAATAATCATTAGTATCCAAACCGAGGGAAAATTATTTTCTCTCGAAGTGTTTGTTCTCCCTTGAACTCACAATTCAACCCCCCTCACTGGTGAGTCTGGGCCAGACCTGTATTTCCAGGGCAATCCCAACTCCAGGAATGCAGGGAGAGCTGCACTGCCTGAGGAGTTCCAGCGCTCCTGTCACTAACCTGGTGACTGACTGAGTCAAGAACGGTCACAGCCAGTGAATATAGATTAGTGGTTACTGTCCGAGTACTCTAGCACACCAGGGCAACAGGCAGTGTCCAGATGTGACTCTAGTCTCGGCAATCAGTAAAGACAACATCCTTTACCTTTACAGTATGCAGCTAAATAGAACGCAGTTTGGACTTAACTTTACATTTTGAATTTACATAACACTTTGTGCGTACATCGCTAAGCAGGGACAACATTTGAACAGGCAAGTTTGGACAAGTTTACCGAATGCTGCACTGAACTCTTAAAGACACCTGGTTTAAGTGAAAAGGCCCTTTATTTCAGGGTAAATGGGGACATGAGCTGACTGCAGCTATAATGCTTCAGGTTAGAGGAAAAAACACACACGATTGCAGGGAATTTTGCTTATTTTCACATAAAAGGTAGTTTTTTCTACTTCAGAAACATACATTTTGCTAGTATATATTTAAAATGTCAGCTTACTATTTATCAAAGTTAATCCTGTGATGGTGCATACCGCCAGCATTACCACGCCCTCCGGGATGTTTCCTGTGTTTGCCTAAAAAGAAAAATTTGTTACACTAGGAATATCACACAGAACACTTGAGCTTAGAGGTACGCTCAATGTCAACTTGATTATTCTGATTCTATCCCCTCTTCAGGATTCATCTCAATTCAGCAAGATGAGCCAACTAAAAACTAACCCTACGGGAGAAAAAAACTGTAACCATAGCACGGCTCTGGTTAGCTTACAGGAGTACAAGATGACACCAGTGCTAGCACAAGCAGGGTGACAAGGAAAGGCAGGAACGGCCAAAGAGTTAGAAGGTACACAGCACTGCCCCGTAAGCTTGATGTCGCATGACCAGCACCCATCGCCCGACCGCTACTGAAGTTAGGCTACAAATCCAGGCAAGTCTAAAAGGCGCAAGCCCTCGGGATCAGCCCATGACTGCGGCGTCCGCCCCACAGGGCGAGCATCACCCACGCAGGCCGTGGCCTTCGGTACTGCTTCCTGCTACCCGCAGCCGCGTTCTTCCGCAACCCGTGGGGAACAGCAGCAGCAGCAGCACCGGCGGCGGCGGCACCCCCCGGTGCTGGCGGGGTGCCCCGGGGCGGCACTCACTGAGGGCCCCCCCCGCCAGCGGCCGCCTCTCCACTCACCAACGCGGCCGTGGCCGTGGCTAACATGTCCTCTCAGCTTCCGGGTCTTCCTTAGTCGGGAAGGCTGCGGGGAAGCGGGAGAGCAGCGGTGAGCGCAACGGGCAGCAAGAGGCAGGGCCGCCGCCCGCCCTCCCCCGGCGCCGCGCAGCCGGGCGCCATGGCGGCCCGAGCCCGCCGAGGGGCGGCCCGAGCGCCCTCACCCCGCCGCGGCCTCGGGGAAGCGCCGCTCCCCGACCCCCCCCCCCCCGACTCCCCATCCCCATCCCCATCCCGCCGCGGGAGCGAGGGGCGGCGGCCGCGGGGCCCCCCGGCGCGGCCCGGCCCGGCCCGGCCCGGCCCGGCCCGGCGCAGCGCGGCACCCACCATCTTGCCGGCGTGCGCGAGAGAAGAGAAAGAGCGCGGCGCTCGCGAGAGCGGGGCAGGGCGGAGCGGGGGCGCGAGGCGCCATCTCGCGAGGTTTCGCTGAGGCGCCCGGAGCGGGGGCGGAGCCTCGCGAGACGCGCCGGGGCTGAGGGACCGGCCGCCGGGGGCCGGGCCGGGCCGGGCCGGGCGGCGCGGGGGAGAGGAGGCGCTCAGGGGCGGCTCCGGCGGGGCGGGCGCGGTCCGGCAGCGCGGCGCTCCGCACAGCCCGCCGCTCCCAGAGCGGTGCCTGGGCTGCCGCCGCCGCGCCCGCCCCGCCGCGGGAGAGGAGCGGCTCTGAGGAGCTGCCCCCGCGGCGGGCGGAGCTCGGCCGGCCGGCGGCGCCCGGCACTGCTCCGTCGTCGCGACAGACGCGGCTTGCTTTCCCTTCCGTGATCTGTAGCAAAAAGTAGGGTTTTGGAGCAGAATTTAGGAAGATTTGCAGGCTTGGTCACTTTTTTAACCATCGGTAACAATGGGAAAATAAATACTGTGTACTTAAATACAACTATCTGCCACACTGGAGTAACAGTTCCTGGAGGGTGTTACTGTTTCTCAAGCTTGTTTTTTACGTTTTTGATACCATAACACTTCGAACAAATCTTCACCAATTTAAAACATGGGTCTCGGTACTGGAGTTGCTTTTCTTCAGGATTTCCTTCTCAGGTAAACAGTGCACTAGTAGTGTTCCACGCCCGGGAACACCGTTAGTTTTAACAACTACCACAGAAGGCAAAAGCATACACTTCCTATTTTTTGTTCATCTGATCCTTTCAAACACAGACCTCCGCATAACACAGGAGTGTTCGAGCATCAAGAAGGCACCTACAAATTTTTTTGAAACATGATCTTGCCTCGTCTGGTACTCTCCTCTGATTCACAATACAAAAACTGGAACAACATATTGATGGGCAATATTAACATGAGGTTTAAAAGCTTTCTACTTAGATTTTTAAAGTGCAGATGGAGGAAAATGGCTTGGGTGGGGAAGATGGGTTTTACAGCACCGAGTCCTTGTGCATCAGCATTCTGTGGCTTTTTCTTGCCTTTGCAGCAGCCACTCTTCTCGGCAGCATTTCCTTCAGCCGATGATCCATCATTTTCTTAAGAGATATATTTTCTTAAGAAATAAGTCTCCCCATATATACCCTAGCAGCTGTTGTTTATAAAATAGCCAGTATCCACCTGTACAAGTGAAGTTACTCCTTCCACTCTGAAGAACTACATCTAGAAGTCATTCTAGAACTTACAGCATATTATAGAGTAAAACTAATGGAAATTACCATTTCTGATTACTTTTCCATTGAATCAAAAGCACTTGATATTTTACAAACATTTCATGTACACTCAAGAAGCTTCTGTATATACACAAGTGTGAGGGAGGTAAGTAAAAAAGGAAACGACTTCACCTTTTTAGTGAATAGTCCCTCCATTTTGTTCTATGAGGCTGATAGCAAACCAGAACCACTGTCAGGTTAGGAATTGCGCAAGCCTCAAAGCCAATTTAACTAAAGAAATCACACTGCTAAGAAGCTTTAGCTCATTATCATTAGCTGTCAGACTTGCAAATATACTCAAGTATTTTATATTTTCTTCTTCAGTCTAAGGGAACGCTTACAGAATCTCGACCGGCAGGAGTTATGTTACCAGATCGAAGATGAATGTGGTACGCGGGCAACATTCACAGCTGTGCAGAAGGCCATGGCGAGTTAGCCACATTCCTGTCCTGCTGGAGAGCCTTCACTGACATGGAAACCCCACCTAAACAGACTGCAGTTGATGCAAAAGAAAAGCAGACTCTCACGAAATGCAGGTGATCAGCTCATCAGAAATTTAGGCAAAGGCTGTATGCCACAAGCTGCTCATATCTTCTCTGATCATCCAACCAAGGTAGCACAAAACCAACCCGAAAATACCACCGTTCAGGAGCAGTATCTATGATACGATGGCAAAGAGTGATTTGCTGCTAACCCATGCAAAGACAAAAAAGGGTTTACGAGATGCTTCTGTTGGGATAAAATTAACAGAACAGGGATATAAAACACCTTGTCTCAACCCCAGTGAAAAACACTGATGAAAAATCAAACTACATGTCACGAAACAGCAAACCTACTGAAAGCCAGGTTCGTAATAACCATTTTAGATTTTAATTACACATTCATTAAAAATCACAGGAAAGTTACTGGGTTTGTACCTATTCAACATCAGAAATGGCAGAGGTTTGCAATGAATATAAACAAACAGGTATATTTACAGAGTTTATTAGAAACCATACATACATACATAAGGAAAGGATGTACTGTACCTACTTGTTGCAGCTTGCATGTCAAAGAACTGAAATCTCCTCAGGTTTAGCAGTCTTAGTGCAGACTGGATTACAGGTAGCTTACTGACCAGAGTTCAAACCGAGTGGACGTTTTGTAGTGTGAACCAAGTACCTTATTAGCAAGTTACTTTGTTATTTCTTTCTTTTAATATTAATTAGAAGAAAAAAAAAAAATACCAACTCCGCCACATGAAAGCAGCCCCCATGCGTACAACCTCTCCCACGTACCCGAGTTCATTCACCCCGCAGTATTCAGGCATCAGTGTAGCTCTCACAAACATCCCGTGAAGTCAGTGGTTCTGCTGAGACAGTCAGCTGCACATAATCAGCTATTCATTTTTGCACCAAGCATAACTCAATTCATACTAAAGAAAAAAAAAAGCACCTGTTATTCTCAGGAATATACAAATATTTACCACAGTTCTCCTTGCTCATTACAAAATCAGTTACAAAAGCTTACAGCACATTATGTACAAATTGTATCCAAATACATAAAGGAGCCATCGTCTGGCACACTGTCCAACAGCATCGGCCGTCACTTGAACCTGCGGTCAGCTCGCTCCGCTCTCCTCCCGCGTCGGGCTCTGGAGCGCTGCAGGTGTCCCACGCGCAGTGTCATAAATAGTCTTTGGGTTGGTCTTTCAGCAGAAAGGAGTTAGTTCTTCTTGTGAAGGAACTTCATTTTGTTTCCTAAAGAAAGCACACCGTCCCGTCAGCCTCTAGCATGTACTGAAAAGCCAAGGGCAATCAAACGTTACTTAGCAAATGGGTCTCATTTGTCACGTAGTTGCTGTAGACTAGCTCTTCTACCTCATAGGAGCAGGGACGGCTAACGAACGGGATCCTGAGCGGTCAGCCGCCTTCCTTGTCTCCTCCTCGACTGCGGTTTGGTTCCCCCGCCGCCCCCAAGTGGAAATGAAAGTGTTAAGCAGGATCGTAATTAATTCTGGTTTTGTCAGCTTTAGCTACGCTTTCATTGTTTTCCTTTTCATATTTCCTATGACAGTGAAACTGCTTGACTATCCGATTTCACCTCAGGTAAGGCTTTTTAAAATTAAAAAAAACCCAAACCCATGAAAATTAATTTCAGAAACATTTCTAAAGGCTTTCCTCACCAAGGCCTCGCAGAAACTTGTTTACTCCACTTTGTTCCGTGTCCGGAAGCTCTTCCAAGTACTGTTCGACCCTCTGCTCGAAGAGGCCTGCGGAGGACGGCAGAGCAGGTTGCCGGGGCGAGCCGCCGCCGGGCGAGGCCGCCGCCGGGCGAGGCCGCCGCCGGCCCCTTCGCGCCCCCCAGCTCCCGCTTTCGCAGCCCTTTGCCTCGCCGGTGCTACGAGGCGTCGCTGCCGGCGAGGGGCCGCTCCGTCAGGGGCCGCCAGCCCCAGCCGCTGCGCGACGGGTAACGGCCCCGGGAGCGGCGGAGGGCGGCCCTCGCCGCGGCCAGCCGCCCGCCCGCCCGCCCGCCCTCACGCCGGCCTCGCCGCCGCCCCGCCGTGCGCGGCCCAGCGCGGCGGCCGCAGCCCGGGAAGCGGCCCCGCCGCCACGGCCGGGCCCGCTGGGCCGGGCCGGGCCCGCTACGCGCCCCCGGCCGCCGCGCTCCCACCCCCGGCCGCGGGCCCGGCTCCCGGCTCCCGGCCCGGCCGCCCCCGGGCGCGGGCGGCGGCTGCGCCGCGCAGCGGGGGCGGCTCCGGGGCGGCCTCCGGCGGCGCAAGGGGCGGGCGGGCGCCTCGGTCGGCCGCGCTTTGCCGCACCGGCGCCGCCACGTCTCCCCCCCGGGCGCTGGCGGGCGGCCTCGGGGGCGGGTGCCGGTGCCCAGGAGGGGCGGGCAGCGCCCTTGGCAGGGTCGTTCCCAGCCTCGCCTCCGAGTGGCTTAGGGCGCTCGGGGGTGGATATTCTTCTGGCCAAAGCCTTCGTGTTATCACCGCCGTGGCTACGATCTAGGCCCACGGCGGCAGACGGTGTGTTTTGGGGGGTACGTCAGCCGTGCAGAACTTGCTCAGCTCTGAGCGCAGATAGAGGCGCTCACCACGGGAGCCGTGCGAAACAGAAGGAACCCGCCTCGCAGGAGAGAGAACCACCCTTACCTTTTGCCCTGCATTTTCTCAGCTCTCTGTCCTGGATGAAGCCAGCAAACATTTGGGATTCCATGAAAACTTCCAAGAAGCGGCGGATACTCTTGGAGGCCACAGATTTACGGAAAGCCTCCCTTTGGAAGGCACGCTCTCCTTTTTCATTCTGGGTTAGGAACAGGGAATAATGGCCAACTGTCTCCACAAAGAATCGGATAAAAACCTCAGACACTAATCCATTCAGGGTGTTACATTCTGCAAAATAAGGCGGCAATAAGACACCAAAATCAGCTGCTACCAGAGCTCTCAGCGTTGTCACCCTCACGGGGCCAGGTACTGTCATCTAGCGGTTTACTGATGCCGTGGTAATAGCTGAAAGGAGTTGTACCGGCTCCTTGCAGCCCTGGATATACGTCAGATAGGGAAAAGGGTTACGGCTTTATAATCAAGAGTGCCAGTCTACATAACTGGTGTTTTATAACCAAGAGTCAATGAGAAATATAAAACCTCAGGAAACAGCTCAGAAAATTAAAAATTTTGTGGGTGCTTCATCAAAATGATACCTCGTATTTTAATTCTTGAGTAAGTTTTCTTGAGAAGCTTCTGAATGACTCAGAATTAAAATGTTTGCTCTGGGGATAATAAGCCTTTACCAAGAACTGATCAAAAAGGGCATGTCGTAGAATTTGGGTTTTCATCATTTCTGAGATGTTAAAATAGTTTTACATATGTAACACAGACAAGTAGAAATAAATTTCAAAAACTGAATAGGGGCTGGTTTCATACCTTCTAACCACAGGTATTTAAATTCACCCTGGGCTGTTTTTATAATTGCTGGAGAGAAATACGAACCTTCAGAGGCAACTCAGCCCCTCTTGCACTGAAACTATTTTCTGGAAGTACCTGCTTCTCTCCCCTGAATATACCGAGCGCCAAGAGCAACTCCAAACTCAGACCCTCCCCTAAGCACGTATAGTTATCTGGATTGAATTAAGGCCAAGTTAACTGCAGCCCTCTGCTTGAGTAAAGGTTTAGAGGTACTCATGGGAGCGCATGTCATTTACTAAAGAAATTAAATAGATCACTGACAACGTATTACTGTGGGTTGATGCTATCAGTCCCGTTCCCTGTGTGTTCAGAGACCATCTCTGATGTCGCAAAAGGTATTTCAGTACTAAAGTCCCATCTTTCTTTCTCCTGGATGGAAAGTCACAATACTACCTACATGCTTTTTTATAGAAGTCCCTGTTTCCAAACGAACTTACCATCATCCGAATCACTATCTGAGTCCTGATTTATCAGTTCGTTCTTTCTCTCTAGAGCCTGCTCCAGAGCAGCTTGCAATTTTCTAGGTAAAAGTGTATCTTCATCATCCATCTGACAGAGGGGAAAAAAAAAACATCTTTAGGTCACATTAATCTGTGCAGCAACTACAGCAAATGCTTTTGCAAAGTTCAAAATTCAGAAGAAAAGCATTTTGTATCTGCTACTGTCATGCCTACGTAAACAAAATAATGAAAATCTATGTGCAACTATCATATATTTGTAAACAAAATTTCTTGTCACTCGTAATGAGATTAAAACCAGGAATGATAATCCAAAAAGCAAGGTAAACATATAGAAACTTGGAATCAGCTCTTCACATGACAAAGCATCCAAATAGTTGTTTTTAACTAAATACACATCATGCAAAGGCTAGCTGCGTGTCCACACAGCTGCTTTTGGTTGGTTTTAGGCAGCTTCTTTGGTTCTTGACAGTTATTTTTACTTATATGCTAGTATATCTTGTTTTCTGGGTTTTCCCCGTTGCTCTTTTCATCTTGTATAATGCTTGCTCAGCAAAAGCAAGTAGACACATGAATCTTAGCTCTGCAACTACTGTGCACCAGCCATATTTTCCAGGGAATCGTACAAGAAAGTTTACTCATCTAACCTGCAGGTTGTTATTTTTTAAATTTAGTGCCGCATTACCATCAGGAGATGGTGATCCTTCATCTCCCTGTTTACAAGGCTCCTACTGTTCCTACCACATTAAACTACTCTTCACCTTTCCTCTCTCACTCAGAAACTTTTCTTTGCAATTTTTCTCCTTTTCACCTCCAAGAGTATGAGTTTTCCTGCTAACATGATGTTATTATCTTTGGATGTTTTCTTTGCACTGTGAACACAGTTCTGGATTTCTTTTGAGAGTCACAGCCTCAATCCCTTTTGCATACCTGAGGAGTAGTACTTATTTGCAGGTGAAACAGAAAATGAGCAACTTTTTTTTTTCTAATCTCTTTCCCACTGCACAATTCCTGCCAAATATCTCTAATCAAAGAAATCTAATCATACTATAGGAGCAAACAGCTTGCTAGACTGCATGGCAACATTTCGAGCTGTGCTTTACCTGTCTGATGAATCGATCAGATCCCAGGTTAACCATCAAAGCCTAAAGAAAAGAAAACACTATCATGAAATATATCTGAACAGACAGAAAACATTTGTGTCTGCCTTTTAATAGCAAAAGATCCTCTGAACGGTCCCAAGCCTCAACATGAGTCAAATTCCTACTGTGAAATAACACGTTATATGCTTTATAAAACAAGAAGATTAAGTTTTTCTTTGGAGTTTAAAGTCTAATTTAACATAGTTAGATACAACATACAATGAAAAGTATTTCAGAGCGATTTAAAGAAAATGGTGTCGTTTGAGGCAGGAGGGCTTCCAAAGGGCAAGGGTGTGAAATATTAATGATAATGAAGCAGCGAAGCTGAGAGATGGATCTGGGAAGATGTGGGAGAGCAATGTTCAGAAAGTGGGTGGAAAACAGAGCAGAGATTTACATGGGCCAGAAGCACAGAGAACCTTGAAAGCAAGCACAAGAAAAGAAAATTTCATAGAAAAATGACAGGAAACTAATAGGAGTAAGAGAGAAGCATGTGCCCTTGAGTATTTTTGTGGTATTTTACTGGAAAAGCTGATGAAGTGCAACTCTCATTTGATTTCCAATATAGCATTAACAAAGTCTCAGAAGTAAAAGAAAAAAAAAAAGGCTTCAATGTTTTATTTTCTGTGCTGGCTCTGGCTGCATGCACAATTTCCATTAGCATTAATAGGTGTCATAACAGATGGCAGTTCATGTCTTCCTCTTCTTGTTACAGTTACATCAAAATCACAACAACTCACCATATGTACACTGTACTTACTTGTTGACCGGGTTAACATTCACTTCCCTCTGTCAGGGTACCAGGTATGGGAAGAGGGGCAGAAAAAAGAGAAGACTAAACCTACTACCAAGGTTACCTACTTACCAAGAGGCAGTTGCCTATGAGAATTAGGCAGAGAAGAAACAAAGAGGCAGATTAAAAATTAAACGTGAGGATTTACGTGCGAATGGCAAGCCCTCTCCAGGGTGAGGCCAGCTTTACTCCAGGCAAACAATTCTGGTGCCAGCTCCTACCTCCTCTACGGGCAGCTCCTTCAGTTTGGGCAGAGAGCTGGAGAGCAGTCCCACCAGGAAGGGGGTAGGGCAGCACACTATGTCAATCATGGATGAGGGCAGAACTGGAATGAAGGTGTGCTGCCAGGAGAAGGGGTACAGCAGGGCCACCACAGCATGCGAGCAGCTCGAGAGGGTGCTGGAGGGAGAGGAACAACCATGTTAGCAGAGCTTGTTCTTCATCCACAATGCCCACCACCTGCTGATAAACTTTGTTAAAATGCACGTGCCCAAGGGGCTGTCACAGTTTCCCCAGGTGCCTTTAAATACATCACTTATGACTTCAGACTGCCTTTGTCCCCTTCCAGTTCATACCAGTCCATACCACTTCTGTACTGTGTCATGCCCACCTCTAGGTGACTTGAAACTAAAGGCAAAAAACTAGAATCCATTTGTTTCATTATAGCAGTCAGGAGACACTTTGATCTGGAAGATGGGGTTTAACGTTCCTAACAGCACTCAACAGCAGCCACTTTGAATGATGCTTAAAATCCAAAAGCAACTTCAGTTCTTAGCCATTACAACAGGTCAGTAGTAACAACGCATAATACTGATGTTCTTATGTCAAGCTCTAAGGCACAAACAAGGGAAAATGAGAAATAAATATAAAATTGAAAAAAAGAATCCTAAAGAAAAACCCTACTAAATCAGATGTAAAACAACCCCAACAATCAATACTTGCTCAAAGGAAATCTAGTAAGAGCAACACATTTTTCAAAGTTTGTATATTTTTGTGACAGCAGCATATTTTTATTGCAATACATTTTGATGGGCTTATTGACCAACTCTAATGATAAAGGCATTAACCTTGCTCAGCAGAGTACTCTAAAATACACGTCAGTATCCCCTAAACACTAAGGCTTAACGTAATTTGTGGAAAATGTCTCGCATACATTGTCCTTCCATCTGCTGAAGCTGATTCCCTTTTACAGTCACATGGTTTCCAAACGTTAAAAATGAAGGAACTTTCGGAGGAAATTACCAAGCTAGTTTTAGCATCAGGGGAATAAAGATAGGTTCTCCATTTCAGAGCTTTGATTTTGGACTAAGTTACAATGTCTGCTTCTTGCAGACTGAGGATGACAGAGATTTGGAATTTACCCAGCCTAGCATGACTGAGCTAATTTTCTCACGGTGCAAACTTTTGCTTTGCTTAATGTAGCCACAAAGAAGTATAAATAACGAACAGCTTCAAAGCTGTTGCTGCTTGCAAATGCTGGGAGGAAATGCTGATTTCTTCTACTGCAAGGCTTATTGGAGACTTTAGGTGGCATCAGACCTCCACTGGAATAACCCTTGCAGGCATTTTTAGTTGTGGGTTATTCCAAGGCCAGGAGAAAGGTTTCACCTGTTTGTTCCTGTCAATGATTAACCTTTGAAGTTTGCTGAATGGGAAAAGTGAGAATTAGAGGACAAGGAGAGAAAAGGTTGAGGAAGAGCAAATGCTTGTCTTTTACTGCAAATAATCTGTTGGTGTTTTTTTACTTGACATTTCCTTTAACATCTATCAATAGCATGTTTTTATAACTTGTCTGACACAGGTTTCTTGTAAAATGATGTGTTTCTCTAATTTAATTTTTTTTTATAGCAGGCAACGGTGCTGCCATTGACTCATATTTTCGTCTCAAGTGTCTACCATAGCAAGTGTAGCGGTGTGTTTCAGAAGAGCTGTGGAGCATGGTAGAGACTCCCAGCACTTTCTCAAGCTTGAGAATTTTAATGACTCTGTGGCATTTTCAACCACTACAAATTCAGTCATCTTAGCTAAGCAACTAAAAAAAGAGCCACGTTAAGCTAAAAGCAGGAAGACAAACATTCTTCTGATATTGGGTTAGTATTTTTTTCCTTTCTATAGAATGCCCTTTTGTAACTTGCTGTTTTACACGCAGTGCTGTGACGTAAATCAGCCCCTGCATCCTCTCGTGCGTGCTATTCCCACGCTAGGGGAGGCTTCGGGCTCCGGCCCAGGACACTGGTTTCTCTTCCAGAGCTTTCCCGGGAGCTGGCTGGGGCAAGGCAGCAGCTGAATGCAGCAAGAGGCCATGTTGGGAGCATCCTGCAGCAGGACCCTGCTCTGCTCTGCCAGTGTCCCACAGATCACACCATCTCCCTTGTCAGCACCCTGGCCTGAGCTTTTTAAGGCTCTGAACGCAGTTTTTCAAAATTCAGCCTCAGAAAATCTTTCCCTGTGAGACGTCTCAGGCTGACCCCCATGAAGCACTCGCTCTGAACTTTCAGTCCCCAGAATCGCCCGCTGCCCTCCCTCCCGGACACTGCTCATGCAGAGGGCAGCAGGAGTCCCACATGCTGTTACCAAACTCTTGCTTGTACCAAGTGCCTGTGTCTCTTCTGTAACTGGAAAGATTCGTAATTAGAAAGGATACACATCTTTCACTTCAGTGTGAGGTTTTTACATTTTGTAAGGTCAAATTCAGAGATGGTGGATGTAAGGGAACCCCCAGTTTAAATCTCTAAAATATGGTTCAGATCCTTTTAAAAGGGTTTTATTCATGAGAAGCGTTTCTGATAAATTATAAAGAAAGCCCTACCCTGGGAAACCAAGTCCACTCCAGTTTTTCCTTTCAAGATATGCAACCCACACATTGTCCCACTGTTCTTGTTTATGAGAAATAAGAAGTAAGGTCAGATGATTTATTTTCTTCAAGGTATGTAAAGCACACAAAGTAAAGCAACAGAATAGTCAAAGAAATTAGATTTTCAAAATGTTTTCACTTTTCATAGTCCAGGGCAGTTTTGGTAATACAGAGAGCCAGTTTTGAGAGTGGGCTTTTTCATTTGGTCTGTGCAGTTTTACAGGAATGCTGCATAATGTTCTAGCTGTCATCCTACTGGAAAACACTTCTTATATTACCCATATGCAGGTAGTTTTATACATGGGCACAAGAAACCAAACTGTTGCATGAGTCACGCACTAACGAGGAACATAAAACATCACCTACTTCAGAGGGGAAGCGCTGCCAGAGTCGTGCGCAAGTGGGAGACGTGCTATGATGATCCCAGGGCTCCAGCCGCCCCCGAACGGCATGGGGCCAGCTGTGCCCGGGGTCCCAGTGCTACGCCACTGAACTCATCCCATTACCCTGTACTCATCCCAAGAATTTGTGCTTCGCTAAAGCAAAATTAGTGACCTATTTCTAGAAAAACACCAGTTTCAACTGATTTCAAAACACAGGCAATCCACCGCTTCTCCTTCCAGTTTTTTTTTCCATGGTTATCATCTTATTAACAATTATTTGGAATTTGCCTAGGTTTTGGTTCTTCCTGTGCATTTTATTCACTAGATTAAAAAAACCTTCAGTGTTTGACCTTCTCCCTGTGAAAGTATTAATATGACTTTCTACAGTCTTATTGAGACATTCTTAATCACTAATTTCTGACATTTTCACTATAAGCCTATCAATAATTATAGGAAATTAGAAACATTTTTCCTTTACATTTACCAATATGCCACTTGATAAATCTTTTCAAATATGGGAAGGCTACATTATCATTAAAACATCTTTTGAGGAGAAGATCTGTTTATCATGTTATGAACAAGAGACAACAATGTTTCTTTCCCACTCAAAGTCGGTATCTCTTCCTCTGGGCTATTTTGTTTTCCAAATCATTTTCTTATGATAGCACATAGAAACTTTTCCTTGTTGCGTACTTGGCTGTGGAGACGCAAGGCTCAGACTAAGAGTTGAGGCACAGGAATTTCAGACATTACCATGACTCAGCCAAATTGCGGGGACTGCTTGTGAACATGGTTTAGGCCCATGTCAAAAGCAAATTAATGAGACTTAACTTTCACTTAACAAGAACATTTAGTCCTTTAGCTAGGAGGATGTCTTCTATCAATTTCTGGGTTCGTCAACCAACAAATAACCCCAAGTCTAGGCAACCCCAAGTCTAGGCTGTATTAGTATCTAATCACAGCATAATTACCATATTCTGAGAAACACACTTGTCCGCTGTTGAGCAGCAAACGGACACTGCCTTGGCTGCGGGGAGCACTGCCAATGCAGATGCTAGTGCTGGATGCATCTGCTTCAGAGAACCATGGCTCGTTGCGTACTGCAAGTCACCAACTCTCATGAAATGTTAAAGTCATATTCAGTTACACATACTACTCACATCAGAAATATTCCACAGATACACTTGATAATTCCCTTTTCTCTATAATAGCCAAAAGTTATATTCTTTCTCACTTCCCCCTCTACCACCTAAAATATCTCACTGACCCAGGGGAGCCTCACACCCTGAGCATCTCCTAAGTTCAGGACTAAGCCTCCAGCATAGACAAGCATTTGCTGGCAAGGCTTCCTGATCCTACCTTGCTACTCTCATGCATCTCCACCGTCACTGTGGCATTTACATTGAAGGAGGGGAAGGTGAGAATATCCCTTCCCCTTCCTCGTCCTCCTCCACTCCCAAGGGACAGACAAGTTTACTCAGCCAGGAAGGGAGGGAGGACCACCCCTTACAAGTGAGGCCAAGCCACACAGTGGCTCTTTCACCCCAGGGCTGGTGCCAGGTCTGTGCTATGCTGATACTCTGGACTGTGCACAGGACTGCAACAGATTATCAGAATCTGGTCCCTCCGCTTCCTCAGATGGAGAAATGTAGCCAAAAATGTAAATTCACACAGAAGTGTTTCTACTACCCATGTTTACTTTTCCACAACCTTTCCATGTTTCTCATTTCTCCCTGCTGATTTAATTAAGTTACTCTGTCCACATTTGCTGAACTCTTTCATCTGCTGTGTTAATGCATACATGCTCCAGCCCACAACTGCTCTGTGACCGAGTTACCTCTCTGACCCACATCCTCTCATCTGCTCAGGAGAGCTTCCTCCCACTTGAGGTTAGAGACTGGAGGCTCCGTCCTTCCCAGGTGGGTATTTCACACCCACATGCCTCGTCACAGGCCACAGCTGTGCTCTTCAGTGATCACTCCTACCCTTGTGCCATTGGTGAACCGTGTAGCAAAACCAGATGCCTGACACTTCCCTCCTACACCCTTCAGTGCCTCCCCAGGTCCTGGATTAACTCCAGTCTCTAAGAGAGAGAAGGAGAAGTCTGTGACAGTGGTCTGAAAGGTTTGCAGAGGGCTCTGTAAAAGACTCTGGGAAAAGGCTACAGGGCTGAGGATTCAGCCCACCTCCCATCCAACACACATGGACTGCAGAGGTGGAGGGGAAGGACAAAGCAGAAAGCTTGAAAGCATCAGGTAAAGAGGAAACAGAAGTAAAAATTGTAGCACACTGCTACAGTTTGGATGGGAGATGGAGTGCATGTAGGATTGCTGTTACTGTGCAGGCAGTAATTCAGAGCAGAACTGTGCTGTGCCAGATACAATAAACACCTAAGCTCTGAAAAAATAAAGGTTTTTCTGGGTGGATAAGAATAAATAATAGCAGCACTTTTATTCAGGTGGATAAGACTAAGTAATAGCATCGGGGCAAGACAGAAATGAAAATGTATCAGTGTCATAAGTGACAGTCTCCATACCCCAGGTGTCTCTCTGTAATCAGCTCCTGCAGCATTCCTGCAGAAGGTCAGCTTTCAAAGTAAGTCCTTGAGGATCCCTGGCCTGTTGGAAGAGCTGGCTGACAACAGGGAGATGCTACCGCTTTCTCCCTGCTCTGCAGTGTGGGTGGTCAGCTCCAACACCCCCCTTGACACCCAGGCACCCTTCTGAGGTTGTGTGTACCCAGAGCCTTCAGATAAATGGCTTGTGCTTCACTCCCAGAGCTGCTGTGCTGTGAGGACACGTGTTTCGTTAACCCAGATACCACCAACTACTCACCAAACAGAGCAGGGAGGAATAAAATGAGAATTCAAGAAAGTCTTTGATACAATGGTGCAGGACATCTCTAGTTTTCTAGCCAGTGTAAAAGTGTCAGACATGGTAGCATTTCTTCCCATGCAAAATTATTGCTGATTGTTTCTCTGTTACTACTCTAGGACATTTAAAAGGGAAAAAAAAATCTTCAATTCCTCTCTTTTGACTCAAACCAAAGAAATTACATGTTTTTGCAGCTTTTTAGCAAGAAGACCTACCCCATGAACATTTCAAAACAAAATCACGAGTCATTGCTAGAGGAAAAGAGATCATGGCAATGGAACCATCTGACGGCACGGCTGTGGCCCCAAGTTCACAAATGTGCAAGCACACGCGCTCAGAAACAACAGGCACATTCAGAGGCACAGCATCGGATGCAAAGAGGGTGGGGAGGGGGCCATGGCAGAAGACGACTGCAGGAAGTGTATGGGATAACCTTCTCACCAGGAACAACATGAAGCAATAAATACTTCTGTGCTTGGAAACTAATACTGAAGCAAAGCTGAAATGGAGATTTTTTTGAGACGCGAAGCTGTCACGGGTAACATCACTGCTGATTAGGGATTAAAGGATACCTTTGTGTGTTCATGTATAAGGCCTGCAATTACTGACAGGCCTGGAAGACCTGCCTATTTGTAGGATTGCTTTCATTTGTAAGACACTGTTTTCACATGATCAGGATTCAAAATTTAACTTGTTTTCACTGAAATTTTTAAGCTTGTGTGTCTGCCTCTGGGTAACTATTTTGTTTTCCAATTTCAGGCAAAATGATATAGAATCATGAAGCAATTCAGGTGGGAAGAGACCTCAGGAGGCCAGCTGATCCAACCTCCTTGTTTGGCATCAGATCAGTTTGCTTCCAAAGCCAGATAAAAAAATATGTTATTTTGTTATATAAAACATCTCTGCTGCACTTTTCTGTGAAAGGGTGGCATACTCTGGTGGCAAGGACTTGAAGGCTGGCAGGAGAGGGTGGCCTGTGTGCCAAGGACTTCTACTAGTGATGTCAACACTCACTCTGATTTGGTTATGTTAGAAGCCATCTTAAAAGAATAATTTTGTGCATGCTAAAAAGAGACTTATTTAGCTACTACTTTTTTCAGAAGAAATTGTTCACACTAAGCAGCGCACCTTCCTTTCCATTGTAGCCCAGTGCTACAGAGAAATGGGAGGCTCAGCTGGGAGAGGAAGGTCATCTTCATCTTCCAGGGAACCCTAGGAATGGGAAGGGAAGGAGGCTGAATTAAATGCAAAGGAGTAAAAATAAAACCTGTGAGGCAGAACTGGGAGGGGAGGAAGACAAAATCAGCCTGGCAAGCAGGTGAAAAGGAAACGTGAACTGAGGGCAAAGAGATTGGGATGCAAAACTAAGGGACAAGCCAGTGACTGGCTGGGCTGAACGACTCAAGGACCAGAGAAAACAATTTAATATGAACATGTATAAAGCTCTGACATACACATGCGGCCAAATTATTAGGTCCCTGTGAAACTTGTTCCTCCCAGTTGCTATAGGCAGATGGAAAGACTTTGAGCCTGTCTGATGCCAATTACTGATCCTCATTCGGTACCAGAGATGCCGAGAGGGGCTGCAGCTGCAGGAGGGAAGGTCAGACACTAGCATAGCTGAAGGTGTGTGACAGAGGCTCGAAGCCCACTCGTGGGACAGATGCAAATCAAATATAACCAGTGCTCGTACACTTCAGACATTTCTGTACTGCTTCCCCCTTGCCGCACTATGCACAGCCTGCTGAGAAGCAGACAGACTCAAGCCCACAGTTTCTATCAGGACTAATTTTCAAACTGAAAAGACAAGTTTCCTCCACAACGGCTATATTTACCTGTATGCGAGAGACAGAAGATTATGGTCAAAACAAACACCAGAATTTGTGCTCAGCTTATTGCTGTTTGACCCAAGTTAATTCTAATACAGTAATTTATCTGGACACTGATAGAAAAATTAATGTTAATGATTACAGAGCAGCAGGAATTATAGTCAGTTCATGCCTGGCTTCACCAATTAAAACAAACCATGAGCGGACAGGCAAAATACTGTTTTAGGCTTTGATTCAGCAAAGTATTTCAGCGCAAGTTTCAGCCTTAATTTACTTTCATTGTGCTGAAATACTTTGCTGAAATGAAGCCTCAAAGGCCTTTTGTTTTTCCACTTGTATTTTAATCAGATCAGCCTGCAAGTACACACATAAGATGTGATAGCCCCTTTTGAACCATGAGTACCCAGACTGCTGTGGAAAAGAGTGCTGTCTGAATGGTTGTAAAGTCAGCCTCTCTCATCAGCAAGGCATGTTCCAGCTTCTGAAGTTTGAATAATTTTTTACTTTTCTAGAAGACCTTCAGGGGTAAAGCTAACTACAGAGAATCCTTCAAGCCTTTATAAAGTGGTTTGGAAGTAGACTCTGTAATTTTTTAGCTATTAAATAATTTAAATTTAATTTTAATATATTATTAACATATTTATTAACTTTTAATAATGCAATTTACTTTTTAATTAAATAATTAGATTTCAGCCTCCTGGATTGAGAATCCCCTGTGGCAGAATCTTTCTGTAAAGGGCCCACCTCTGTGTAGGGGTACACAGGGAGGAGGACTCCCCTGCTGCTGCCGAGGCACCTCTCCTCACCTGACATTCACATAAACCTGTGAAAATCTGGGTAGCTGCAGGAAGTTCAGGTCGGAGTGGTTGCATACGTGACTTGAAAGAGGGTTCTGAACTTTCTGAAGCTCCTATTACTAAATCTGACCTTTCTCTAGAACAGTCAATGAGATGTTTAAAATCAAAGTAGTGGGTGCATATTACATGGAAAATTGAGTGAGTTTAGGCTGTAAAAGCCAGAATAATATTTTGCATTGTGATTTATATTTTAAAGCAAACACTTAAGTAAGAGGTAAACTAAGAGTCGCGACATGAGGTCTTTAGTAGTTGGCCTAAGGTATGCAGCTAATACTGTGATCAATAGCCAACATCATTCTTTTCAGGAAATACGGACAAATCTGTGTGTGTGTATTTTAGGTTACTACCAGGATCATGGTGAACCAAGTCCATTTGTGCCAACTCAAACGCAGCAGCCAGTTCTGAACATTTCCTAACAATCATTACACACCCTACAACAAATACTGCTACAGTCGATCTCTGCAACTGGGTAGAGAGCTCTCTAAAGCACAAATGAGAGATCTCCCGTCTGTTATGGACTGTAACATATATTACCCAGTCTTAGCAGTGAGCTAATGACTCTCTCTTAGTCCAGAAGCAGGTGAAAATCCCTCACTCTGCACAGGAACTTGACAAAGGAAAAATATTATTCAAGAGTTGAATGTTTCTCAGGGTGGGTGACTGATTTAGCAAACCAGGAGCACTGCTATTGCACCGTGCCCATCAGCCGCCAGTGTCTACCCACTGCTTCCTTGCCTCCTGAGCCAGGCTTCCCCCATGTGGCAAGCAGCAGCCTGATGCAAAAGTGGGAACCTAACCGTACTTTTGCCAGGGGTGAAAGGCAGAGTCAAGTCACGGTGGCTCCCCTAATTTGAATGCTGACACGTTTGCTGCAAGTGACCTTTGTGATATCTCACGGAGTGCAAACAAGGCCTCAGCGATAACACTGGCAGGGAGAGGGGGCACAGACGGAGGAGGAAATGCATATTTTCCACATCACATCAGCCCAATTATCAGTTATCGTCCTTTGCAGAATCTTTTTAACTATACTTACTTACAAGAGTATAGCTACTTAACCCTCACACCCCTCAAGTGGTGGGTTTTTCCCCCATGAAAACAAGCCAAACCCAAATCTTGTTTTGCAAGAAATTAGTCACACTTCAGGTTTTGTCTGGGGCTTTCTGCAGTGCAGTCTGAGAAAAGCCAAGGTTGTAAAATTCTCATAAAGGAATCACAATATGGCCTCACCTATCTGGCAAAAGCAGTGCTGTGGTTCCCTATCAGTGGGGCACCAGTGACGCAGGTAATTTTGGGACACACTCCAGCGACTACTGAAGGTGAGTCACAGAAAGCTCAGGCACCAGTTCCTCTGTGCTATGGATGATTCCAGGTAGGAGATTTTTTATGATAAACACAGTGGTTACAACCCAGTTTCTGGACTTGTTTTCTCTTACTTTAATTCATGGAGCCATGGTTTGCCACACTGCTGTGTCAACAAGTACAGTTCATGAAGCAGATTTGCCCAACGGTTTGCGTCATTGTCTGTGTCTCTTTCCTGGTCCCTCCTTACCATATTTTACAGAAAATTGAGTGGGCAACATCTTCATCCATGAACCCTTCTCTGACCACATCCCCTTTAGCTTAAGCTTGCAACATCCTCTCCTCTTATGTGCTATCTTATCCTATCAGTATGGTTGCATCAGCAGCCTCACTGTAATTACCTGAGCACGTCCCCACAGTGCATTACAAGTATACCAGGCAATGTGGAGCAGAAGGGGCGAAGGTCTGTCACAGCGCTTGCCTGTCCTTTCATTGCTCCCCCATGAAAGTTTGTTCAGAAGCACGTGGACACAAAAGCTTTTCTGTCACTGTGTATGTCCCATCATACCAGAATACAGAACATCACAGAACTTCAGGTCATGCTTTGATACACTGGGCACTGTGCTAAGATAAACGCTAAGAACAAGGAACTTCAATTTTAGTCTTTTCTAAGATGACAACAAAGAGACCAAAGATTATACCTGTGATGCTCCTGGCAGCCCATGTTTTTATGCAGGAGGGCTGCTGCAGCAATGTGTACCCAACTGCAATTTACGATCAACAGCTTAAGGAATGAGCAGGTATGTTACAATGCTGTAGTGCAGCCAGGAGGCAGCATCAGGAACAGACAGCACCCAGTAGCTGTCTACCCTGCTGGGATGAAGTCTCCTAGCTAAACAGAGATGGACTGAAATACGATGTGCTCTCAAGGATTCCTATTTTAAAGCCACTGGTTTTGTCAGTCAGTTAAAGTAATTCAGATTTTCAATGTTTTATAATTACACAACTCGTTAGGGGATATTACCACAGAAGTAGTAAGTGTGGAGCTCGTTTTGACTATACAGGAGGCTTTTTGTTTTTCATCCAAATATTGGAAGACAAATATTTTATGCAAAATTTCCAAATGTTATCATAACTTTACACAAATTAGTAAATTATTTTACTTCATTAAGAGCTGCGCTTTCAGAATCCAGCTCCCACCTTCCTGAACACCTGCGTGACAGACAGTGTGAGGTCCCACAGATAACCTGCAAAGCACAACCCTGGCTCTTGGCACAGACCAAGGTTGTATCACATGGAGCTGAGAGCTGCAGACCAGAGAATGCACTGTCAGGAGATCTCTCTCTCGGAGAATAACTTTGAAGTACTTAATTTAAAAGAAAGCAGAGAAAAGTTGATTGAAGGGGAATGTGGTTTTAATGAAGACATTATTTTTTGCTCCCACAATACTTGTGCATAAGAGAAACACATGAGAGCCCCTGGAGAAAGAGACATGCAAAGTGCCCTTCAGAACAAGGATTTGGCTTTTCAAGCAACTGGCGTTCAACCATACTCCCCACAAAGCTAAAGCAAATGGGTTTTTTGGCAAAAAGTCATTGCTTTGACACACCAGCCACCTGCCCAAGCTTTGTCAGGTGGTTACAAGAAAAAACCCCAATATTTCACAGTGGAAAGTTGCCCTCAGTGCCCACAGAGTTATCCAGTCCCTTCCTGCAGTACAGTTTCTTAGCATAAATCCATAACAAAAGTGTTTCTGGCCCAGGTGCTCCAAAGGAGTGTTAACTACTTGTTCTTTCCACACTGGGACCTTTGCTCCCACCAGTCCTTGTTAATGTTCACACTGGTTGTTTCAGATTTGCAGGCAATCATTGCACTATTAACAACATGACAGCTGTAAAGTAGGATGAAGAATTTTTCTAGGTAGTAACAAAGGAGGAGAATAACAATCCCAGCCCCCTAATCCTTCTCATTCAAAAGCTGAAAAGAGGGAATCTGTCTAAATCCCCTTGCAGGGAGCTAGAAGACTAGTTGGTAATATGTTGCAACTTACTGCCATTTGGTTATTGTGCCAATAAGCAATCCAGAAGAGAATTATCAAACAACATGGTCATCTTCTTATCTCATTCCCTTTCATGGGGAAGTGGAAGGGAGAAAGAATTTTGTTGCACAAATCGTAAGTGGAAAAATGATGATGTTTTCCCACTGTAGAGCATTAGCCAGAGCCTGAAGTGATATGAATAAATACCACTGGACAGGAGGGCAGGAGGAAAGGAGGAAAAGGAAAATCAGACAAGCTCTACCCTTCTTGTGATATGGCGTATTAAAAATGCCATCAAAGTTTACTGCATATTAAAAATACCATTATTAGATTGCTTTTCTCTGGAACTGCAGAATCTTAAACAAGCTAGAGACTTAGCAAGTTCATTTTGTTTCTCAGGCTGTCTCTTCCGCCTGACACACATTTTCCTACTGTCCATGTACAGCTCCTCTGTTGTCCTCAGTCATCACATAATCTTGAGTGCCAGAGAAATGTAATCCAAGTGGTAAAAAAAAGTAAGTATCTCTTGAGAGAGGGGAATAAAGTGCGAAATTTCTCTCAAAAATCTTGAGACAGCTCTGCTAGTTACCTTAAACCACCAATTTCACATCACATTGAACACCTTCAATTCTAGCATTTAGACTGTAAGACAAGGTGCTCATCATCTTGCAGGACTGGGCTGCGTACAAACATCCTACTCAAAGAAGATTACTAACTATATTTGGTGGGAAAAAAAGAAGCAGAATATCAAGAAATTGCAACTACCTCAGGCCAAATAATCACATACATTACAGAAGGTTTTAAGGTTTATTTAGGTATAAATGTTTCTACTTAGTGATGCTTCATAGTGCAAGCAGACTGAGAAAAACCAAAGTCTCACAAAAGGAAAGCGATTGCAGTGTAGGTAACAGAGACTCAGACCCTATAGGATGCTTCTTTTATAAAAGATGAAGAGAGCTGCAAGCTGTTGTCCCTTAGGTAAAGCAGCGGTGCTCTGCGGGTTCTAAATCACTCCTCAGCAGGGGCTGATCTGGCTCTCACTGGAGGAAATGGAAACTCTCTGGTTACTTACATGAGAAATGGATGTTTTTGCTGTAGAATAAATTCTGTCTACTAGGCATGATTACGTACTGGATAATTATACAAGGACTCATTCCTTCCACTGCAGAAATTAGTGGAAGAAATTCTCTAGCTTATGTTCAGTGTGTCAGACCAGACAAGCACAATAATCCTGACAGTATTAAGAAAGCACTTCAAGATCTTTGGATAAAAAAATACCAGAAGAAATGCCAGCCATCCATACTTCTCCTGGATCTCCAGACATAAAATCTGGGAACTATTACACATTCCACAAGTACAGTGGCTTGCATCTCTAAACATCTCCTTCTTCAAGGCACAGCTGATAACTAAAAAAAAAAGTTTTCCCTGAGACAAAGAACTGGACTTGTAGATCAATATAGGGCTGTGCCAGATGTGACGAAGAGAAGACACAGTTGTGTCTCCTGTAGCCTGTGCTCAGAAATGGTACAGACCAGTTAGAGACTGGCAACAGTAAATTCTCCCTCACAAGCTGGTTTCTGGCATGTGTTTGTTGTCAAATTTCTCTCACCTTTTTTTTGTGGAGGTTTTTGTGACAAGGGAAAGTAAAGGAAACCTTTATTACTGGCCAAAGCTCACTGTCTATTTACTGAGCACACTTTCTCTCTTTGTCCTAACACACGTGTTTTTACCTTTTAACTTGCAGGTTGGCAGATTTTACAAGTGTTATGGTGTGACAGACTACTGGAAAGGAGCATTCCCAGGCAGCAGGTGAGCCTGATCAGGCCTATCATTGCCGTGATTAATTTGTAAGAATTAGATTGTACTTTTGTTAATAAAAAATAAACAATAAGGAAATAGGGAATGAGTTTTCACTTTAATAATCTGCTCAAAAATTTAGCTACTCTTGCTTTTCCACTTGACCTTGCTACAGGGCTGAGGAACAATAGTTTACTCTTACTACTAAAACATTGCCACTTATCTCCTATTTAAATTTGCATATTTTAACTTGAGCTACAAGATCATGCTATGATTTAGTCTGCTAGATTAAAGGATCCCTAATACTGTTTCTCTAGGTAGGCACTGAGAGACAGGAACCAGGCTGCCTCTCAGCTGCTAACTGTGCTACTCTCTAGCATGGCCTCACAACTCCCAAAACAACAGATTCAAATATGAGCACAAACGTCAACGCTCCCCGAACATCCCGGGTGTAACACGAACAGCCCTAAGCTGTCCCTGTCCGTGAGATTAGGGAAATGCCGTTGTTTGTTCTGAAAGCCTTTGCCCTTGAATACAAGTACACTGTGCTCCCCTTTTGCTCCACAAAGTTAACAGAGACATGCCTGTGGGATGAATTCCCCCAGTATTTACATATTTATGCTTCTGTCCTGTATTAGTCAGTGTTTCTGTCTGGAGCCCATAACCTTTGGTCAGGTCTGGGATCCGCCTGGAGTTTCTACAGTTGTGCTGCAAGACAGATTCCTTCTGGCAGTCCAGGGTACTTTGGGGAGGGGTAGGGAGGTTTTTGTCCTTAACAGGATAAAAGTTTTTTATCCTTAACATGATAAAAGTCTTCCCACCTCATAGGTGCCTAGCTTCTGCTTGCAACAGCACCTCTTGACTTCATGGGGTGAGCGCTGCAGAGGAGGGTTTCAGGGGGCTGCAGCACACCAGGTGGCAGACTGCTGGTCTGTGTTGGGCCAGGGGATGTGTGCTGGTAGAGGGGCAGAGAAACATGGAGGGAAAAAACTCTCCTTGGGAAGACAAAGTCATCTGTGGACACCCCTAAGGGAGGAAGACACTGATGTGCAGGAGCTTTAGCTGCACCAAAGTTCGCCGTCATCCAACATTGCCTCAGTCTCATTCCCTCAGATCTTCCTTGCCCACACATAAAAACTTGTGGATTTATTCACAAATTTACAATATCTCATGAGATACTGTAAATTCATGTGGCTCACACCTAAGGATTATGCATGGCAGACAACTTTCAGTGGCAACACCCCTGAAGTGTGCCTGTGGCAATGATCCTGCTGACGCCCAGCCCTAGCACTCTGCTCTGCCCCCCTCCCAGCAGAGGAGCTCCTGGTGTGACCTGGCCAAGGGACCCATCTGGTTTGGAGAAACTCTGCAAAATGAGTAATTCCTACTGTGGCTGGCCCAACACAGCCTCCTGGGTGAGGGAGAGTGTGGCGCAGGGCAGGAGCAAACAAGGGGAGCAGGAAGGAGGATTTCCTGAGCTGGCACTGCCACTTAGAGAAACGCCTGGCCCACCTTTGCCTTGGGGTACATTTCCAAGTTCACCTATATGGTTTAGGAGCATAAAACCCATTGCTGTCAACAGAGATTTTTCCCTCAAGGCACATGCTCCTGCTTCACTAAGAAGTGAAATATCTCATATAAAAACAAAATTCACAACAATGAAAAGTTATTTTGTCTTTTACAAAAGCAGGAACTCTATAGAAGCCTTTCACAGTCCCTAAAGCTTCAGAAAGGCCACTGAAGGGAATATTCTAGGATTTAGATCCACAGAAAAAGACAAGCCTCATCCAAACACTCCCACTGACTCCGGCTGATGTCGGACTGGATCCACAAGTGAAATGTAAGCAAAATACACTCAGAGTCCTTCACAATACAGTGGTTTACAGCAAGAGTGGTTCTTATTTATAAAAAATGGGGTTATTAACAAAGAGACATTGAGATGCCCAAGGCCTTCCTTTCCCCCTCTCCAAACATTCAGGGGAAAAAGCGAAGAGACTGTTCTCACACATGTGGATACATCACCTCCTCAGCAAATTTGTTTTCCCAGCATAAAACTAAAAGAAGCAGAGAAATATTTTTCTTCCAATGTTTGCTTTCTATTTATTTTCTGTTGCTACCTTTGTGCCTGCAGCAACGCCAATGTTTCCCAAGCCCCAGAACCCACTGATTTTGCATCTGCTGCCTAGCCTTTCAAACCCTGGAGGACTGCACTACAGTAGCTCTCCCTTTGCAGCTGGCAGTCATGGGATTATTTCAGAGTTGGGGTGAACAGGCAGAAGGCTGGGAACATAAATAGGGGCTCCCAGCTGGGATGGCGACTGGAGCTGGGATGGGATGTACCATCTCAGTTATGCTTTCAGCAGATGTTTAAGGAATTGGAGCTTTAAGTTACCTCTTTTATGAGTTATTATCATTATTCTTCCAAGTTTCTCTATTGTTATCTTTATTTCTCTGTTGTCTTCTTGACTGCTCACGGAAAGCAAAATACTGAAAGGTCAGTGGCAGATTCAAATTCATTTTTGAAGATGAGCAAATAGCCGCAGGGAAATCCCAATTCATCCAATCTTAAGCAGAAAAAATATATAAGAAACTTATTGGGGAAAAACCCCCCAAACGTAACTGCACATGTCTAACCAAGGCAACCTCACAGTCCTGTCATTCAAAACTTTACTATTGTTTCCTCATTGCTCGTAGCATCACTTTCTGTATTGAAAAATGGCAACCTCTTCTGTGCAAAGGACTATAAGTTTTCACATTCTGGGCACTATAAGAACCATAAATAACAATTTATTGAATGAATCTTACTTCCCTAAGCATGACTTTCCCAAACTTGTATAATGTGTGAAATCATTTATTGCTTGGAGACCTGTTAAACAGGCAGCCTCAAAAGCCCATTGCATCTCATTGTTTGAAGCCCAAACCTCAACATCATTTATTTCTAAGCTATTTTTTGGGTACATGCAGAAATCAAACCCTTGTAAAATCTTTTTAATTTCCTGCTCTCATTCTTTGGGCCCACAGACTGGACCTGTAAGGTATTTAACTTCTTTTTTTTCCACATTACTGGTAAACTCCTTCAGTTTCAGCCATGATGCCCATAAACAAAATTCATGTCAGACGAGGCAAAGGTTCCAAGACAGACAGTTATTAGCTCAGAGTGTTTCATTTTAGACTTCATCCCCATTTAAACCATGAAAACCTCAGTAAGTATTGAATTTAAATCCACTGTCACTTTCTCCAGGCCTTTGTCAGAGGACTCATTATTAGTTTCTATTTTACAGTACCTCCTAGATCCCCATGCTGAGAGGGGCCACACTGTATCAAGTAGAGCTGTGTGAACACAGAGAGCAAGAAGTAGTCTCCATCCTGGAGCATTTAGGATCCCAGACAGACCAGACAAGAGATAAGAAAGAGGAGCTACGTTTCCAGCATGTGTCACGCAGCAGGTCAGAGGGTTCAGAAGGAGAGCTCAGGATTCACAAGTCTTAAACCAGGGCCTTATCTACCACATCAGATTTTGTCATACTCTTTTTAAACAAAACAAAGTATATGTATATAATAAAGGATACATGCAGATATAATAAAGCATATGAATATAAACCTTTCTGTAAAAAAGGTTCTGTCCCTTCTTACAGGAGCAACCACAAAACCTCATAAGCCTCTTGGATCCATCTGAGTCCTCTCCTTTCTCAAAGTACGTACTAACGGCCCCTAACCCGATGGCTTCTCTCACAACAGAAACAACAGTTCACTGGAGAACGTTTTTTGCATGAGAGCACAATGTTTGGATATGTGTTTACCAAAAGGGATCTTCATCATTTCTGGTTCCTGTTGGTCCTGGTGCCCTATTTCTGTGTGCCAAAAGGAAGAGCAGCAGTGTTTTGCCTGTAAGCAAGACTCTTATCCTCTGCTCTGAGGCCTGTGGGACTAGGCAGCTCTCAGGAGAAAGGTAATTGCATGGGCGAGCCTGAGCTGTTAGCTTCCAGTCAGGCTTGCAGTGCGTATAAAATCCTGGTTGCCTGATGAACTCCTGGGTTATCATGAGCCCTCAGCATTGGCAACATGACTGTTTTCCAAGCCAAGCTGCCTTAGGCCTGTCAAAGTAGGTTTAATTGTTGCTTCTTTTCTCTGAACAGGGCCCAGAAGCATTATATGACATTGGCTAGGCCAGCTGTCCCAGAGAAACGCTCCAGGGAACAGCTGTTTTCTGTCCCAGCCCTCACAGCTGAGGATGTCTCCTGCAGCAAGCCATCCCTGCAGTACTGTGCCTGCAGTCCACGTATCGAGGCTTGCGGTACTTTGCCAAACCAGGACAACATTACAAAGGAGTAACTGGGAACTCTGAAGCAGAGCAAGAGTTGACGGCAGCACAGAACAGCCCTCATTTTCTCTGTACCATTTCTGTGATTTTCCACTCAAATTATTGTGCCATTTGAAGGATCACACACCTGTGTCATTCTGAGTTACAGTCAGACTTGTGCGTGCCACTAATTCTACTAAATGAATGGTAATATAGAAACAGACAGAACAATTTAATTAAGCATGCTGTAGAAAAAGAGTCAGAAGGAACATGCCCACAGTATTTTCAAAAGCCACCTGCCCCAATATTCATGGTGTGACTCACATATCTACTAAAATACTGCAGAAACCCTGGACTAGCCACACAATTCTCACCAGGAGTTTATGTGAAATTAAGTCATCCCAAATGGTCCTTCAAAGTGAAGATTACTGACAAGGGAAGGGATGAAATAAAATGTTCCTGTTGTTCTAGACAACAAAAAAGACTGCTAAAGAAGTAACTTTATAACCTGAGAAGTGTCTTCAGCTTTAAGAAATTCTCCCCTAAAGGTTGTAAAGCTTTTACTATGCAAAGTATTTTTGCTATTATATACACTGGCGGCCACTAAGTGCAGCTATTATTTCTGGCGGTCATTCAGAGAAGGTCAGGGCTGATAAAGTGTTTAACAGAGTTTGTTTGGGTAGATCCATCTGTGTTTTTAACCACCCATACAGTCTTTTGAGTCCTTTTAAAAGATGCTGGATGTTCCTGAGGCTATTAAATTTTGGCCTTTATTTTTATTTGCCATCTTTTATTATTTATCATGCCGCAGCAAAGAACGTCTTCTTTACAAAGTCCACACTTTTCTATATGGATTACACAAGCATCTAAAAAAGGGATGAGTCTTTGCTGCGAGGCAGGGGTACAGCCTACACAGAGCTCCCATTTCCTTGGTAAAGGCCATGTGGAGTTGTGACCTGTTGCTCTCACTCCTTACACCTTGGGGTGAGTTCATGCCTCAGAGGAGCCAAGGAGGGGAGGCTGCAGTCAGAGGGCAGGGAAGTAAGAGGTATGTTGAAAGGATGTAGCAAGGAGCCCAAGATGGAGCTTCAGAAAGGAAATGTTTTCAGGTCATGTGAGCACCAGGAAAAATATCCTAACTAGTTGGGATGGACCATAATAGCATTCTTAACACTCCCGCTGAATGGGTTTGGTAGCACAGGATTTGAAACCTAGCCCCATTATAAACTCTGTGTACTGCATGGAGCAAACCAGGTGAACTCTCAGCACTCCACTTCCCTGCCTGGTTGCACTGCATGGCCACAAGGTAAAGCACCTCAGTGATGATCTCTGCTACTGTTTATAAATACTCTGTTCCAAAACCTGAAATGAAGTATTGCTAGGACTGTACTGCTTCAAAATGCCATACAAACATTTGCTGACTATGATGCAGGTGACTATTGGTATTGCCATTTTACAGACATGAAAATAAGACAGAATGAGTGGCTTGTAGCTAGTGACCGCTAGCAAATGTGTGCCCCACTTGATACAAATAACTTCCATTGATGTAAAAATTATTTAAATCCCACAGTGAGAGGATCCTTACATCTGACAACCATTCTGGACATTTCATGAAGCTTTTTGTATCCAGAGATAGTACCGTCCTGAACGTGTGGTTTAGGTCCCTTTGCCACTCACCTGAGCTTATCTGCTACGAAAATCACACGCCGCTCCAACAGGAGAGAAGCAAAGATCCTGATGATCTGACGAACACTGAGGCACTTGAAAAGGCATTCAAAGTCCACATGTTCCAGGCGTGAGTCCATGGGCCGCCGCAGCTCAATGACCTGAACACATCCAACAAACATCAGTCAGCATCACTGGTCAGGGCTGACAGTGCCAGGGGTGCCCGGCACCCCACCCTGGGCCCTCCAGCACCACTCCATGCTTTTCTATTGAGGGGACACAGAGAATGACCTCCATCCTCTTTTGCAAACTGAGGCTGGAGGCACAACACTCCAGAGAAATGGCATATTACACAATTCACTATCAAGTCATTCTTCTTCCCAGAACACAGTTGTGCACATTAAATCTGCTGTCATTTCCAAGGGAAGCATAATTCTGCCTACTAAACACCCTGTCAGAGATGTAAAGCTTGGCTGAGTCAACAGTATGAAGCAAGTAACAAACTGGAAACACCAGAGCCAGAAGCTTACAGGTTAAAACAGCCATAAAGACAAGGTAAATTTGGTTATAAACTTAGCTAGCAATTCAAATTTACATCTAGATAGGAGCCAGGGACTGAATTTAAAGGCTGGGCAAAATTTAAACCCAATTTACTTCATTTTCACTCTTTTATGATGCATAATTCACTAGATAATGTTTAAAACCTTTTTTTGTCATAAGGAAAGGTACATATATATACTTAACTGGGGAGTCAGGACAAGGTCTTAGGTGGTGACTTGTGACATCCCTTTAAAGTCTAATTTTCATACTTCATCCATAACCTCAGGCCCTCTCCTTCCTTTTCTCAAATGCCTTTTGCTTGATTCCTTTATTATATCTTCCTTTTACTCTGCAATTGACATGCTCAGATATGGAACTTGAAGGCAGAGGACAGAAAAAAGAAGATGGAAAAATAACATGAAGAAGAGAGTAACAGAAGGAGAAAAATATGAAGTGCAAGACAGCAAATGAAGAATTACTGAAGAATTTGAGGAAACAGAAGGGAAAGGGGAAAAGATGGCCAACTTGAAGCTGTGTTGAAATCTCTGAAGACATATTAACAGGAACATATATACATCTCCTTCTTTCCATATGTCCAAATATCACCGTCACTTTATTGCTTTAGACCACTTTTATGTTTTCATGCACAGGACACCACATTCCACGAGCATACTGTATGGGTTTAAACTGGAGTAACCCTTAAAAATTCCTCACAAACACACTGTTTTAAGGTTATGATCAAGACCACAGGATACTGGAAACAAAACCAGTTTAGCTGTAATATTGTTTGTGATCAGTAACACAGGACTATAAAAAGAAAGTCAGTGTTAGAACAGTATTTGTGTACAGATTTTTTTTTAAGACTGAAATACAGAAACGTTATGGTGCCAGAGTATTAGGTACCCATCACTCAACTGTTGCCCCAAACAGCAGTAAGAATCAAATTGCGGAGCAATGTTGTGCCATTAATACGCCCTCAGGAAATGCTGCCTGGCTGCCTCTTTCTCATGTTCAGTAAAGGTGCCCACTTCCATTCCTTAGCGTTGGGACTGCAAGCTCAAATCACATTTATGTGCCAAATCACGAGGAGCTGGTTTTACTGCAAAACATCCAATGCTAAAATCTTGCTGCGGGGTAGGATGCAATGCAAGTTATGGCAGCTTTTACAAATTCCATGGATGTTTTCTGTTGCCTGGCAAAGCCTTCTGCTTCAGTCTGCTCATCACAAAGAAATACACTGTCTACTTCCCAATTACTCATCGTCTTTGTTTAGGCCAGAGGAGCCACAATGGAAGGAGAAGATTCTGTTCCTAATTAAGCCAGAGCATTCCCTTTAAATAACGAGTTTGTACTAGCGTAACAGAGAGCAAAGCTCAGCCAGAAACAGAGTTGTTTGTTTGGAATTATCTCAATGTTTTTCTCTGGGAGAGTTCAGAAGCTTGAGCAGACGATAGAGAAGTTGCAGATCCATGGTTCCCAGATATATTCACATCAAAAAGCATTATCAGATCTTACCGCTGTTATGCCAATCAGCTTTTCAGTTTTCCTTTGCTTCTCCAGAAGAAAATGGTTGTGACTTAAACATGCCTTGCAAGTCACTTGGACAAGGAACTCTTTACATTTCATACCAAGTGACATTACAGGCCCACTCCGTTGAAATCAGTGGCATTATATTTGGAGAAAATATGATTCAATGTAAATATAGTAATAGCACTGTAAAACTAACCCTACGAGTGTAAAATAACCCTAGAGGGAAATTTTTTTCCTGCTTTCACTAACTGGGCCAAATTCTATTCCTATCTGCAGTTGTGCATTTTCTCTATATGCTTGCCCATCTGAGTGGAGCTACTGTATACTTACATAAGGACATGCAGAGGGCAGAATTTGACATGGCAAATGGCTAGCAAGCCTCAAGTTACAAAAAACTTTTTAAGCAAGGCACCAATACTGCTATTTTCCAGTAAGGCGCATGTTGTATAATGCTAAGCTTCTAGCTACTTGAGTCAGTAATAAAAGGAAATTAAATCTATTATATGTATGCACACACACAGAGACACAAACTTTTATATAACATGCTTTTCCAAATATAGACTATTTCTTTGAGGGCCAGTTAAAGGGTATTTATTGTCAGAAAGAGCCATTTAAATGCTGCTGGTCATTCCTCCTACCAAGGCCAGGACCACCAGTAATGAGGTTTGCAGTAACAACCAGCTGCTGAACTGTTCAAGTACAGTCAGCATGGGAAACTTACACTTGCTTGTTATCACTGTGATAAAGCCCAGCAACACTGTAGTCTGTTAACTACACTAGGCCAGGCATACTAGGACATTTGTGTTGTTTGTGGTTTTTTCTGAAACACAACTTATTCATAAACGTAAAATAACAAGTACATAACGATAAATTGGCTTATAGTCATCAATGGGAACTAGCATTAGCATATCAACACTGGTGCAGCTCCTGCACTGCTCATTTTGAGGGTGTGCCACCTCACATGCCTTGCAGTATCCATATGTCTCCTGCTGTTTTTTCTTTTGCTGTTTGATATTGGAGCGGTGAGGGAGGATGCTTTGACTTTTAATGTTTGCAGTTGCTTTTTACCTCATTTCCAGCTCCAGGCAGAAAGGTTTTGACTTTGATTGTCTTTCCAGGTGCAGGAAAAGGAGATTCCATCAGACTCCTCATAAATGGATAAACCAAGGCAGCAGATATTCCCCTTCTCCTTTCAACCTCATCCAGGATCTGATCCATTAGTAAGACATAAGAGAGAAAGACACAGAACATGTCAGCACTACATACACTTTTGAAGCATCTTTTGACCCACATGTGCCTAAACACATGGCAGATCTAAGTTTAATTCTCCTCTACCATGAATTTCTTCACTACCGTTAAAGCCACGGGATTTGATCGTACTCTAAAAATGACACATTTTCCAGTTACAAAATGGAGTCTGTTTGTGAATGCAGTTAACATAGAGACAAGGAAGAAATAACAAATCTAGAAAGGAGAAAGAAGACTCAGCATGGCAAAATGGATCTATATTGTTGGGATTCTGCCTGAAAAACAGAGTGAGCTGAAGGAGAGTAAGAACAAGACAAATCCCATGATCACAGGCCAGGTCAGCATCATGTCTCAGTGGTACATCTTGAAATTTGTATTAGGGAGAAACACTTTCTCCTGCCCTAGGCATCTCTTCCATTTCAACTGAGAGGGCAGGAAAAAGCCAGACCAGCAAGAAAAGCAACCCTGCCACACTATGATACCAGCAGAGGTTCACCAGGAAAGAGCTCCTGGAAGAGTCCCAGCCATGGTGGCAGCAGTCATGTCATACTCTGTGCTGAGCTGGAGCCAACTGCAAGCAGCCTCATGAAGTATGCCCAGCTGTTTACGCCGGGTGCCTGCATTAAGGTCATTTTCTGTTTGACATGAGGCAGAGCAGGCAATCTAGTTTTGAAATAAGCAGATGGAACTTCTTACAGATAGAGACGACTATTATTTTCTTCTCTCTTTGGTCACATGGGCCAACATAAATTAGATCACAGCTAAGTTTTCCCACATTAGGCAGACCATATAGATGATAAACCTAAAGAAGATGAGAAAGCAAGCTTCAAAGCAGTTAGTGGTTTGACCTGAAATGGTGATCTTTTAACCACCACTCAAGAGCAAGAGGCCATACAAGAGTTAGTGGGTCTGAGCCAGGCATTTCCCCTTGTTTCTCTTGGAAATGCTTTCCACTGAAACAGAACATTAAAAGACACTTAAGCACAAGCTGGTGAGTTACAACAATAGCTAGTGATACCAAATGCCAATGGAGGCATTCACTGGTGCATAGCTTCCCCTTCCTCTTTGCAACATAGTAAAGACCTATCTAAAGCAAAGCTGAGCCTATATACATAGCTTGCATTCCAATCCATGGAAGTGTCAGATAACCATAAATGAAGATATGAATTCCATTCTTGATGCAAGTTGCAGCACAACAACTACCCTCACCAAACAAAACCAGCTGCCCAAATGGGAAGTAGTAACAAACCAAGGCTATGTCCTGGGTCCCTTAGGGCTCCTGCACACTGCCAGCATGCAGTTGTAACATGCCCAACACATACCTCCTTTTCTGCAGCCACTATTTGATGCTTTGTGTTGCTGGGGTTGGGGGCCATGTGTGTGTCATATCCCAACAACCTTCACAACATTAATAAAAAGGAGCATTTAAACCGAATAAAAGTTGAACAGAGATCTTAGGAGATAAAATGGTCAAAAACATCTGTTGAAACCATGACTAAATGAACTGGCTGGAAGTAAATATATATGCGGTTCTCAAGTCTGTCTTAGCAGTAGGTATTACAACAGTGATCATAGAAGACTTTGAAGGAGATGAAAATAATGCAGGCTATCAGAAACAGGATGGTAAAGCAGAGGACTCCTTTTGCTTTTCTGATAAATAATATCCAAGGTTTAATATCTTATGGTCTTTCATCATTCACATTTTTTTGTAAAGACAACTGTTCCTTGTTTTGACTAATTTGGCAAAGTGCATCATCATGATTGTTTTCCTCTCTTTCAAGGGATTTATCAATTAGGACAGGCCAGGTTCCTCTTACTAGGCTGGAAAAAGAGACTGTGTCACTTTTCAAGAACTTCTGTCTCCATCCACACCACATCTGTCTTCAGAACCCACAGGGATGCTAAGGCTCAAACTCGTCCTCCCTCAATTAACAGTTGTTTTGTCCAAACCCTTTCCAAATGTGGTGCTTGGAGTATATGCTAAAGAGCTGTGCAAAATCCAGCCCAGGGCTGGAGTCAGCCCCGCATGCTGCCAAACACCCTGCTCCCACCCTGGCCCAGTACGATCAGGAGGTGACCAGCCCTCTGTAGACCAGTACCACTGTGGCCAGACTCCAGTGCAATGGGGTCCTTTTATGGCCCAGCCCCTCCATGAGCCCGGTAGTTGAAAAAGAGCACAGGTGTGTTACAGCCCCATTCAGGGCCCAATATGGAATTGAGTGGGAGCCTTCCTTCCTGCACGGACCAAGAACTGGAAGCCTGTGTGGCCAAGGCCTGCCTGCCACAATGCCTGGAAACAGTGCCCCTGCTGAAGCCAGTGAAATTACACTCACCAGTCAACCCTGGGTTCACTCTGGCTGGATGATCAGATGCTTTTTTTTCAACTTACAGACTGAACTGGGAAAGCAGATTATTTGCAATTTTGGTGCAATGACCAACCTTGTCTGACTTTATACCTCAGGTGCAGTGATACTTGGTAAGGAGGATACTTAAATTTTCTTTTTTATTTTTTTCCCTCTTTTTCCCTCTCCCAAGTTTTCCTTTGAAAATTAGTGCACTATTAAAATTAGATAAAAACATAAAAGCAAACAAAGAGCCTCAGGACATCTCTCCATACCATAAGTTTGGTGAGCTGTGTTATCCTCCCAAAACAATGCATTCCATTTCGCTCACAGATATCTGTGTTTAGATATATATTATGTCTAAGAGACACTGTTATAAACCCTTGATTTCAGAGCTTTGTGAAAGATGTCAGAAGCAGAATTGCAGTTAACTATTGCAACCCAATTGTTTTTCTTCACACAAGATTTGTGTTAAACAAAGTTTTATCTAGAAAAGCTTGAAACCTGCTTGGAAGATAACATTCTGTAGGGTTATTATCTTATGAACAATATAAATGTTATGATTTTTATTAACTTCAATGATTTACATGTTCTTTTCAACTTCATTCCTATACAAAGGAACAAGAAAAATCTGTGTAAGTTCTGTGAGATTTCCCATATCTGAAGTGAAAATCTCTGGTAAATTAAAACAACATTTCTGTAAACACTGTATTGAAATTGGAAAAGGGGAAGGCAGCCATTTGAGATTAGACATGTCATTGTTCTCCACAGATCACCAGCAAATCCTGTATGATACTGTGAGGTGCTCACTGGATTTTGCAGGACACGCTCTCAGAGTACCAGGAGGCCCTAAATGGCAGCTAGAGTGATATTTCAAATGTTAATCAATAAAAAATGTTATTAACAGTTAATTTTAATAACCTTTTGTCTTACAAAAGAAGAATGCTTGTGACTCTGGAGCTGACTGGCAGTTAACTGTTTCCATGGCTATTCAATCCCTCAGTTTAGCTGCAATGCCCTGCTTATTTTCTCAAAACTCTTGTGTCAAGAAATGTATTACCTATGTAAACCACATCAGCATACACTGCAGCTTTGGATTCATTAATGTGAAGGCCAATAAAAAAATTATCCATGCTTTCCTAGCCTCCTAGGATAAAAAACCATGTGAGTAGAGTGAAGCATATAGAATTCACTTATCAAATAATCTTTTTTCTTAACCTCATCATTCCACAGGGTATTGGTGTAAAAGTGGTACTGGCCCATCATTCAAACTGTGGATGCCAAGAATTACAGCGCAGCACAGAACAGCTTTAGAAAACAATGGAAAAAACTTCAGCCAGCCAGATCATACAGACACCCAGATGTTTTTTGAATCAAGTTCTGCCTCAGTCACAGAAGTAATAAGGCATTCTTTGATGAACCAAATAATACGGATGGAATATCCAAAACAGCAACTGTAAAATACAGTTATCTCCCATCAAAGGAAGAAATTCTTCTCGTCTGGTTCATCACTGTGGATGTGTCTCAGTAAACAATCAAATTAAAAAGCAATATTGAAATAAAAATCTTCTTACCTTGGAAAATAAGTCAAAGCATCCCAGCCGGCTGATGACACAATAAACTTCAGGTAGGCGGGGGCCTTTTCCACTTGGCTGATAACAGTAAAAAGGAGATTGAAATTGCATATTAATTTGGAGTCATAAGGAAATACATTTCTCTCTCTGATCACACAGTTGGCCATCATGTGACATCTTTCACTCTCCGTTTCTCCATCAAAATAGCTACTCTTGGGAAAGCATCATATTTCTTCCGTAAGACAGGAAAGTAAAAAACATAGAGTGCTTATCCACTTTGGAATTCACAGCGCATTGGAGCTGTATTCCAATATCCCTCCAGCCTGCAGCCATAAAAGCACATTTAACTATGACTGTAACTCATGCCTGTGCTATCATTGTCCTCTGCTCCTGCTGTGGCACAAGGAGTGGGGCCACCCTGGGGCCGTGTGCTGGGAGATGAGAACTACAGTGCTAAGGGAGGTTATGATGGTTTTAGTTCCCCACTCATTCCATGATGTTCAAAGAGAGCTCAACTTGCAGAAAGCAAGCTCATAGACCTAAACAAAGGCAAGCTGCATGAGCTAAATCATTAACTTCCTCAGATTAATGCATGATAAACATGAAACTCTTAAATAACTTAAACAGTGGCAAGTATGAACCAATGATGCAAATCTCCTCCATGTCCCCCGCCGAAAAAACCCTATGAAGACCGTTCTCTGTAACCATCCTATTGAAGACCATCCTCTGTAACCATCCTATTTCACAGAGAAGCAAATGGTTTAAATTGGCATGACTGGTGTATATTCCCTCAGCATACTGGACTCTACAACCCTGCCTATACAACTGCAGAGAAAGGCCTGTCAGCAGTGTTTGTGAATGAAGGGTACAACCTCTTGCTGGATTCAGCTTATTTACTGGAAAAGAAGTAGAATTAGGCCAAAACTGAGCACTTTAGAAAAGCCATCCTCACTGGCAAGGTCCTCAGAGCAGAGAGGTGGTCTGCCTGTGTCCTGCATGTGTAAAATGCGTGTGGATGGCAGTGACATCCATGCATAGCACTGTATTTTTAATAAGCTGCGATGCAGCATTCCAGTTTTGTGTAGTTTCAACTGATTTTCACCAGATCAGCAGGCACACGCTTCCTAGGGGCTGTTATTTTAACAAGACAGCTTGTTGAGTTCAGATGCAGTCACATGTAGTCCCAAGATAGAATGCAAGGAAGTCCTGACACTGCCTCATCCAGGAGCTATGTCCACCACAGCACAGAATGGCTGCAAATATGCTAGCAAACTCCAGTACCCCAGCAGCAAAAAGCTGAAAGCGGGGTCTGAGACAATAGACAAGGCTGCCTACTTCCTTGCATCTCATGGAGTCAGCTGTGCTTGTGCTGCATGGAGTGAAAATTGGCTGTAAAAGAATCACTTGGCATCACTTAGCCTCTTTGTGCAGCTGTACATTATTGATATGCAGCAGTGACAGAATCATCTCCATTAATAACAACTGTGATAAAGGAGCTCAGTCACTGTTTCCATCAGCTTCTGCCCACTTGTACCTTTAGCCAAAGTGGCTGATCATCTCCTCTGCATCCACATAGAAAGCCAGTATGTTTTTACCTTTGTCTCATCATTAGACTCTGCTGATACAGTGATTATCTTCCTCATAGTGTGTTTGACATTTACATTCCACACAGATGTCAAGCAAGGGAAACTGAGGGGTAGCTGTGCTTTTTAAATCTGAATATTGCAATCTAGACTTGGGCAGTCAGCAGGTGCCTGCCTGTTATAATAAAGACCACAAAAAATACCAAAGCTAAGTGAATACAGATGAGTCTATTTCTGGATCAAACCTGCTCACTACACGTCACATCTCTGAAAAAGCAGAGCCCTTTTTTGTCCATATTAGGTATAAAAGCCTTTCTAAAGGCACTGAGTGATTATATCAAGCATGTGGGATTTTGGTTAAAATCATTGTGTCAAATCTGCAGGAATGCCGAAGCCATGCCAGGAGTCTTGGATAGCTCCCAACCAAGAGCTGTCTCACTGAGTGCCAGTAAAAACATTACATTCCTGGGTCATCTATAAGACCAGAAACAATAACTGCTTAGCACTTACTCAAAGAGTCTTCTTTACAAAATATCATTGCTTTCAAATGTCTTAAAGGCTACATGTCTCTGACAGCTGGGATTCTTCCCTTCTTGCACTCATCGTATAGAACATCCTTTTCTGTTATTTCAGAGACTCTTTCTTGCAAATAGCACAGCCTCCCAGATGTGTACAAATCATCTGTAAGAGGCAGCAAGCAAAAGCTTCAGGCAGAGCCATTCTGAGGGGCAGGACTTCTCAAATATCTAACACTGGCAACTCTTCACATAACCTCCCCTCTCAGCCATTAGTTTACACCTCAAAGATGGATCTAAACCACCTGCTCATTGTGCTTTAGTTTGCTTCTTTCCCAGGAAAACATCATACGGGACACGACACTCCTCTCTTCTCTGCCTGGACCCATCTCTCTTCACTAGGGGACACTTGGGCACCGGGTCTGACCAACAGTACTGGTTTAACCTCCTCTCTTTCCAGAAGAGAGTGCCTCCAAGTTGCAGGCTGTGCTCTGCAAGGTAGCTACCAAGCCTTGGAGTCGTGTCCTCCAAGGCTCACTCTTCCACACGATGAAGAGGTCCAGTTCATGGAAGCTGTATGGTAAAGTAGCACAGCTGAGAGGCATCTGAGTGACTCTGTCCTGATGCGCTGCACTCCTGGAAGATGAGGGATGGAGGGGATGATGTTTTGGTTTTGATTTGTTTTAAATTTGTTTTCATGGAGCCTGGGACATTTTCAGCCTTAGTCCAGTATCACGAATGAAAATGCGAATGAGTTTTGTTGATTACAAGACAGTGTCCCAAGAGGATGAACATAAACAGACAAGAACTTGGCTACTAGATGGAGGAGCTGAGATCTGCATCAGGGCTGGTCCACAAGTGGCTCAGGACGGTCTTTTCTATAGTGAGTTTAATCTGAAGTTTACTGACTAAAGCCCACTCCAAAACCTGCTTTGGCAGGAGAAACAGGAGGCTTTTGCTCCAAAAAATAAGCTTGCCATTTTTCTCTTTCAAATCACACCTCCCTGTCCACATGATTGAAATCTAGGGAAGCCTTCAGAGATGTCCTCCCAGTCTGGCATAGCACTGAGAGTCTCTCACACACTGCGCACACCTGCTTTCAAAGCAAGGCAGGCTGTCCCTGCAGTGTGCATAGTCGCCAGCCATTCAGACACATAACTCAGTAGATTGGTTTTTTTAAGATACTAGGGATGCTGTGGGGTGTCAGGAAAGTTCCTGGTTTCACAGCCCTAGAAATAACTGGGGAATGCTAGTCCCAGCTTGTTGATGTCAGAGGAACCAAAGCAGTGGGGACCAAACACAACAGTTTTCCTCCTGCACTTCTCCTCCCAGCTTCTCCCATTTACCTGAAGATACACTGTGTGGAGAGGAAAGGCAGCAAAAACAGACCTACCAAATGGCAGGAAAAAGAAACATGCACCATAGTCCTATCTGCCATCTCAAAGAAGCAGGAGTGCAGCAAGAAACAGACTAGCATCAACCTGAAGACTCCAGAAAGGCTGTGCTCCTTCCTCCCAAAAATGGGACAGGACATCTTGCCTGAGATCTTCTAAATAATTCCCCAGAGAGTATTATTAGGAAAACTGGAGGAAGCAGTAAGGCCTGCCCCAAGGCCAGGTGAAAATGGACCATCACAAATGCATAGCAGCACCTGAGTTGTCTGAAGGAAGCGGCCTTTGCAAAGCACATGCATGAATTCTGTGTAAGTCTCTAACACCTTCGGCTCCTTTTCAGACCAGAACTGTAGATGCTTCAATTGCAATTAGCTGTAATTAAAGCAAAGACCATAGAACAGAGATAGTACATAAAAATATTTAACTCTAAATGACAATGCAAATGCCATTTTCACACACATTGTGTAATGTTTACTCCTTCTGCAGGAGAGTGAAAAGGACACTATTTTTTTTAATCCTACCTGGCTCTAGGACTGTCTTGATCTTAGAACAATGAAAGATGCAGATTCAATCCAAAGCTTAAAGAGGGAAACATGGTATTCCTGAATAACCTCCCAGCACATTTCTCCTGCTCAGTTATATTAGAGCCACACACAAGCTGATGGGATGCATAGCTTGAATGGATGACATCAAGAAGATAGAGCATCTTCCATGAGCATTTTTCTGCATATAGTAGATAAGGCTTGGCAGTTTCAGAAAGAGAGATATACTGAAAACACAGCAAGGCTCCTTCTTGGGAAGTCTGCTGTTTTGTTGCTGGCTTAATTTAAAGCATGAGAGACGTACAAATACAGACACTGAAAAGTAGGTTTGTAGAAATCAGGTTATTGTGTCAGATCAAGTCACAATCACAGCCTCATGGCCACACAAGCCTTAGCCTCACCAGTGAGCCAACATATCCAGAAACAGAGATGTTCCTTAATGGTGTCAGGAATCAGAACAATCCAAATGTTGGGAGTCTAAAATTAATATGTCAGTCACAAGCCAGCTTCTGTGGCAGCTCTTGATTCTTTGTTAGGGCAAATCCAAATTCAGACCATGAGAAAACTGTGGGTGTTTTAAATCCAAAACCTTGTCTTAAAGTCTTCTTGTTGTATGTGAAACATGAACTTTTAATGCCAGAGCACCCAATGTGCACAGGACTGTCAAAGGTGCTTGGGGAGGGCAGGATGGAGGGAAGAAGGCAAGGGGAAGAAAACATTTCCCAGTGAGGTTTTTTCAGTTCCATAAACATTAGTCTGCATCCCACAAAAGTTGCTTTCACAGGGTAACAAATTCCCCTCTCCTGCCCCAGCAAATGCAGGATGAACTAGTCCCACCTAGTGACTTCATTTCATGTTTTAATGTACACACTTCATGTTCAGGCATCCACTCCTCCACTGACTCCTGGGGCTGGCTTGTCTTAGCCTAGAAAAGTGCTAGAGGAGATATTTTTATGTGAGAGGGAAGAGAGAGGTAGGATAGGGTGAAACAGACCCTGCAAGTTTTCATATTACTTCTACAAGTACAAAGTTACCAGCCAAGAAATCCTGATATTGTCAGGCTTTCTGCTCTGAGAACTGGATCTTCTCAGATGTCTGCCCTATATGATAGAAATGTGTGTCTCCTACTGTTCCCATGAACCAGCTGCCAGCTGTGGCAAAAAACTGCAGGATATTGTTTTGAGGATGCAGTTATACTCCAGTATTGCCCCACTAGCTAGAACTAACACCCCTCAGCATCCGCAACAACTCCCATGGCAGTAAAGCCCAAGATGCTTGAGGAGATCCCATAAAACAGCCGCTTACATGCCATGACTGTCCCTTGAGACGGGGCTGGCACAGCTGTGGATCCCAGCCATAAGGCCACTGACAGCCCAGGCTGCCGAGGAGCTGCCCTGGATCCAATCATCTCCCAAAGGATACAGGCCTGGTGTCTCTCTGGCTGTCCACACCCCTTTTCTGGGATGCAGAGACTGTTCATGGCCTCCCAGTAAGGAAAGTTTTGCAGATTTTCCAGTACTCGTGGGTCTTGCAACTGAGGCTCTGTCAGCAGAAACCTGCTGAGAAGGTCCCTGCTTTCACCACTGTGATCCTTGTATATCCACTGTGCTCTTACTGGGCACAAGTCTATGGGGCTGCACAGATAGAGAAGAGCTAAGACTTCAGTCACACCCTTTAGAAAGCAATTTTTTAACATATTAAATAAAGGGAATTAGAAAAATTAAATTATACACTAAACCAAATTAAAAATCTGTAGTTTACAAGGTACACTCAGATTCACGTTACAGCAGCTTCACCCCTGTTCCTTCCCCACCATGTGCTCCTGCTATTCCTGTGCTCCTGCTCTCCCTTCTGCCCCTGCACATGTTGCTGCCCCATAGCACCAGAGGCACTGTAATGTCCACTGGAGAGGGCTGTGACTGGCTGGGTGAGACTAAGCCCTCAGCAGGAACTGCTGAAATTATCCTTGCTGCTGACGTGCATATTGCAGAGCCACGGCCCAAGAACAGCTATAAAAAAGAGCCTAGCAAGTTGATGGATTAATTAGCATAGAAAAGAAAGTTAAATTAATCTGAGTTATTAAAGAAAAATGTTTTATTTGCAGTAAAATGGCATAGTAGTGAGAGTTAATATCTCTACTATATATTGGCTCATTTCCTTTTATATGAAGATGCATACTTCTCACATCGAGTCACTAGGAAAGTTGTTACGCAGTTGTCTTGGAGGTATCAAGATGTAACTGGAAAACTTCATGCTATCTATGGAAGTGCAGATTGTTTGCTGTGGTACAATAGGTTACATTCCATTCTATTCCAGTTCCAAAATGAAACAAAACTATGTAAATACATTTAAAGGGGATACTGTACAGGATTTGTAGTACAAACAGAACGTAATTGTCACTGTATCCCTTGAGGTAGTTTTGGCAGGGTTTTAGCACACACACACCCTCCCAAAAAAAAAAAAAGGGTCTGGAAGAATCTGAAATCTGAAGGCTGAAAAGAAAAAGTGGAGTAGTTTGTTCATATCACAACATGCCAAAGGAGAACAAGGCTGACAAAAAGTAGCTGTTTCATAAACAAAGGAATCACAACACCAACCTCCCAGTAGACACAGATGGCCATCCTCACAGGATCAGGCTGGCTGGCCCATCCAGCCGAGGACTGCCAAATGCTCTAGAAGGTGTGTGACACCTCTTGCTGGGTATTATAAGAGCTTCCCTCACCAGGACAGCTGGGAAATATTTTCTAAGGAATTAGCCTCACAGCAGCTGGCTTGTCTTGAAGCAGAGCAGTTTATAATGATTTCAGGGTTTTCTTACAGTTCTATATTATACAGTATGGCCCCACCTTTCTCTTATGTAATTTTTGCAAAAAACTGCATGTAGTTCCCTAATTATGGTTATTGCATTCGATGGAACTTGTGGGTCAGGAATGGGACTAATTGGAGGAGATGCTGTGCACTCCTGGACATCAGAGCCATCCTGGTTGAAGTTTTCAGAAACTGCTCAGGAAATTGGACACTCAAATACAAAAATCTGCTTTAGAGCCCAAACCTCTGGCATATAAACAGTGCCTGCAGAATTTACCTGCTCCTTGTTGCCTGTACAAATTCTGTATTTGCATGTATAAAACAAGAAAATATGCACATGACTGTAAATACAAACATCACACTGAGGTACACATCAGTGAGGCTGTTCCACCCATGCACCAACATTTGCAGGGGACAAGAAATTGTCTGTTGACAAAAAATTGTTTGTGAGCACAGCTGCACCCTAAGGAGAAGGCACTTCAGGTAACCACCCCAATTCCACCATTTGTCCCAGCAGGACAGAAAGAGGTTGCAGGATCCAATACCAGCAGACCTCTACTGCTTTTGCCATTTCCCCAGATAGAGGAATGCTGAGATGTTTCTCTGCACCCTCCAAACTCCTCTTCTTTCTAAGCCCCAGACTGTGCTAGTTTTGCTCTTAGAAAGCACAGCAGGATTTGCCCCAGAAAGGGACAAGATGGTAAAGTACATTGGTATCACTCCACTCTCCTCTGCTGGGTAGGCTGTACCAGTGAGATGAGACATGTCATCTTCTGCATGTCAGGTTTTGGAACCAGATGAAACATCCTCAATTAAGTGATCTCCCAGGGCACCAGCAGATCAGCTTTATATCTGGTTTTATAATTATTAGATAGATTTAGCAAGACAGTACTTATTTCCTTTTTTAAAATTATTTTCTGCTACTTGGTTGATTGATTTTTGCCCTAGCCAATGGAGAATAAAAACAATCTCCAACACTGTCTCAAAACACCATTTATATAAAAGTGTGTAGTATTGATTTAATTCTGTTCCCGGTATTTCCTACTATGCTAACCTATCTTCTGCACCAGCTGAAAGTCAGTGTTCTATTTTTATGTTGCCTTTAATGTAGGGTGGATTTCACTGAGCCTTAAGTGAGTAAAAAAAGCGCACATCCTCCATTGACAAACTAATTCTACATTCCTGTGTATACATCTTTTTTATTGTGACTGATTATTTCAGTCTCAGCCTAGTCGAGGATCAACTGTTTTGCATTTCAGAAATGTAAGCTCTGTACATGATTCCAAACTTGCTAACATTCCCAGAAATATAAAAGTCTTAAACGACCTTTACCTGGTAGAGTTGAAACATTCCTCAATTTAATTCTAGCCAGCATTTTCTGAGGTTTTCTTATTGTTTTCCAAACATACCTTATTACCCTTTTAAATGACAACACATAAAAAAGGGATTGAATTGTACTACTGTCCTGCATCTTGTTATGATTATTTACACCAGCAAGGATACCTTCTAGGTGCTCCACTTGTTTAGCTCTGAATCATCCCCTGACCAGTCTTAGATTTACTGAAACACAAGCCTTCGTTGACATTTCCTTTCCACATATAAACTTTGTTGTGGCCCACACTTACACACTGTCAGAATAAGCGAGTCTCTGTGATGCTACCTATGGCAAATACCGCCCACAGAACTGATAAACAAGTTTTCTGTTATGTTAGTTTAAACAAAACTTCTTACAAATAGAGGAACCACACACAGCAATACCTCCCAGACAGAGCATCTGCCGTCTGCACAACAAGGAGCTTTGCCATAGACAAAGAGCAAGGTAAGAGCAGGGTCAGGTACAGCCAGCATACAGGATGGAGGATGCTGTTCTAATGACAGTGAGTTGCTCTGTCTACTGGAAGCCAGTGAAAGCTACTGAAGGCAGGTGTTCCCTGCTTGGAAAGGTGGGAATCATGCCAGAGAGGAAAGGAAGGGGAAAGTGACAGCGACCCTTTCTCTTAGATAGGGGGTACCTATTTACAAGTTTGCAGTGCTGCTGCAGACATTCATTTTGCACAGAGAGTACACAAAACGCTCCTGCAGCAAGCAATATTCATATAAGCTTTCCAACCAAGTGTAGGCAACTGTCATGTGAAAACAGCACAGGAGCCATGGCTCCCTGCCTAGTCACTCGCAACCAGCTCCAAATCTATCCGAGAGGTGATGAACATAGGCTGGTGCTGCTGTATGCTTTGTGGCTATCCAGTCAGATCTGCAGGACAGACAGCAAAATCCCTGTTTGCACTGTGCTTCACCTACCTTAATACACTTTGCAAGCCTTTGTGCAGTTTCCTCCTCTGCTTGAAAGCACGTAATATAAAGAATTTAAAAAGTAAGTGCTCACACAAGAAACTTTCCACATTCTTATGAATTTCCTACAAGACTTGGATTCTATTTGATTGAGACAGCCATTACAAATTCTTATTTTACTTGAACTCTTTACAGTACCAAATTTCAGAGTGAGTAATTTAGTTTTCTTTTAAAACCATGAGAGACACCCTCAAAGTTCAGACTATACTTTTGAGATATTGTTTAATAGAATTCTGCATTTTGAGGTGAAGGTGATGTACTTACCAACAGCCTTCTGCAATAACCAAACCGCCGGCTCCCATCTTCCCCAGTCAGCATGAAAGAGAAGGTCTCACTAGAAGAAAATAAATTGCCCAGATCTTACCATCAGAACTACAGCATAGCTACGAGGTAGATCATTTAGAAATGGATGCTGCCTTATCCAGTGAGAGATTCTACCCACTGGGGGGTCTTCTCTCCCTCTGCCCATGATCTGGACATACTCTGTTGCCAAATTCCATCAGCAGTAGGGCAAAAATATCTGCGCAGTTTTGGGTAACCTAGCTATCTTGTTTTAGTAAGAGATGGGTGCTGAATTTCAGTGACATGGCAGTCCCTTGGTACTGCAGAAGGAACACAAGAATCAGATTTTGAAAGCAGTATTCAAATGCTGTATCTCCCTTAACTTTTAGTTAGATCATGTCTTTGGACTGTGCTTTGTTCTTAAAGGAAGAACCTCAGATATTCCCTAAGAGTAGAGAAATAATTTCCTAATCCAGAAACAACACAGTTTTCCAAAATCCAGTTCATTTTATATCTTTGTCTAGGATAAGTACCATTTGTGACAGAGAAATAAAATAAAACAACAGTTTAAGGCTATAATTACAGCACAGGTGAAGGGATGGATCTCTGAATTTGTGCCTGGACTGAGAAACATTCCTGACTGCTTTGCAAGTTTTAAATGGCATTATATAAAACACTTCTTCTTTGTGCTGGAATGCCAGGGTTTATATAATTATAGCTGTATATGGAAGGGACATCTTGTTTTACAAACGGGCTCATGAAAGGTCTGTCTAGGGGAGCAGCAGCAGCAGAAGTGAAATGCTGTGTAGGCAGGGCTGTGTGTTTCTCATACCAATGTTGCCCACACAGTTGTCCACTTCTCCTTCAGTGTTTTCAATAACTCACTATTCAGGTGCTTCCACATACTGAATAATAAAGCCAAGCAACACAGAATATAACATGATTATGTTGCATGTGCCATACATAAGCCAATGAAAAGTTCCGTACATATTCTTGGCTACAGTAATTCTTGCAGGTGAATGCTAATTCCTTATCATCGTTGAAAGTCCCTCTAGACACACTCTGAACATGTCTTACTTCATTTACTTATGTCTCAGACCAGGCATCTTAAAAAGCCATCTCATATTCAAGAATAATATGGGAAGACGCCACCTGGAGTGCTGCATCCAGCTCTGGAGTCCTCAGCACAGGAAAGACATGGACCAGTTGGAGCAGGTCCAGAGGAGGGCCACAAAAATGATCAGAGGGCTGGAGCACCTCTCCTATGAGGACAGGCTGAGAGAGTTGGGCTTGTTCAGCCTGGAGAAGAGAAGGCTCCAGGGAGACCTTATTGCAGCCTTTCAGTACTTAAAGGGGACTTACAACAGGGACGGGGACAGACTTTTTAGTAGAGCCTGTAGCAATAGGACAGGGGGTAATGGTTTTAAACTGAAAGAGCATAGATTCAGACTAGATAGAAGGAAGTAATATTTTACGATGAGGGTGGTGAAACACTGGACCAGGTTGCCCAGAGAGGTGGTAGATGCCCCACCCCTGGAAACATGCAAGGTCGGGTTGGACGGGGCTCTGAGCAACCTGCTGTAGTTGAAGATGTCCCTGCTCACTGCAGGGGGGTTGGACTAGGTGACCTTTAAAGGTCCCTTCCAACCCAAACCATTCTATGATTCTATCCCATCTGCCTATTCTACTACTTCCACACCTTCAGATCAACAGGTTCTGACACATCAATGCAGGGGAAAAAAAAAAAGATACTTTTTTTGCGGTTTCTTTTGAATGAAAGAGAAAATGCAAGCCTGGCTCTCCCTTCCCTTGTCCTTCTCCTGTAGTCATTCATCTCTGAGGGGAGGAAGGTAGGTCTCCTCTGTTGGCATAGAGCTCGGCTCCAAACAAGTTCTCAGAACAGCATTACTTTGAGGCAAATGAAGAGGTGTCCTGCAATGTTAGACAAGCATTCTGAGGTAAATGGTGATGGCAGGTGGTGGGCAGGGCCCTGGCCTTTTTAAGATTTATTTTAAATACTTGCATTTATGCTTTCGGTTTTAGCACTGAGAGGAACCTTCAAACCCTTTTCCCCTCCGCCACATGGGCCTGTGAACCAGGCAGAATAGAGAAGGAAAATAATACAGAACTTAAAAAAAAAAAAAATTAAATACAGCTGCTTGAGCCTGAAGTGGCCAAGACTCAAACTGCTACTTCCTTAATTGGGCATCAGCAAGGCTGTGGCTGCTCCAGATGCACTCCATCAGAACTGTGCAGCAGAGGAGCACCAGGGGGTTTACCTGTTGTATTCAGAGACAGGGAGCCAGTCCTTGGCATCAGGAAAGCAGAACTGAGGGATAGCCTTGAGACGCTCCTCCGCTTCACGCATTTGCTTGGTTGGTCTTTCTAGCTGCGGGGGAGAAAATCGAGGTTCAGTCAGTTACTGTTAGTGCCAGCTTCACAGCACCTCTCAGGAGAGGGAGTTACTTAATGAGCTCTGAAGAGCAATGGCCCATCAGCTTGTTCTTCATTTGTGCTTGGCAGAGTGAGGCTTGAACCCAGGACAGGCTTATAGATGCTACTACAATAGAAATAATCACTGCTGGGGGTTTTGTTTGTTTGTTTGTTTGTTTTTAAATTGCCCAAAACTGCCTTGTTGCACAATGGCCACTTAAAACACAGTCCTAACTCAAATTCCTTTCTGCTGCAAGAGCACGAGAGAAATGCCATAGATCAGCAAAAGTCTTTCCATTGACTTCAGTGAGTTTTGGAACAAATCCTAATATAGCCAAAATGAGTTAGAAGTAAAATATTTAGCAACTGAATTTAAACACAGTCTTTAAAGCACCTACCATCAGGCCAAACTCTCCAGCACTGGAGAGTTTGTAAACAGGGAAAGCTTTCAGTCACCTTCTCTATGTCCTTCACTTTGTAACAGATCACTTTGGAAAAATTATGAAAGCTGAATGATTAACTCCATTTAAAAAATAGATTTCTATTAATTTTCCCACTTATTCACTTTATTGATCTTAGAATTAAATGTACGTAAGAATTTTTATTTTACCTTGGGAAACTGATATGTCACTTCTGGGAGGTAAGTGTTTTTAGAGGGCTTCTTTTTCAGTGACACTACCACAAAATACTCAAATAACTCCCGTTCCTGCCATTCAATCAGCTCCAGTTCGAGGGTTCGATAACTTGGAGCCCTCTTCAGCATTGATTGGATGTGCACTAGACGCTGGGTATGAGCTAGCGTTTAAAAAAAAAAAAAGAAAGAAAGAAAAAAAAGAGACAGATCATTACCTGGGACTGTATTGTGTATGTGTAAGCCACCGCCATTCACAGAAGACTTTCAGTTTGCCAGTGTATTATTCCAAGCATGTTCTCCTTCCAAAACCAAACCTTCATACTGTAGTCTCCCTCACTAATTGCAGCCATAAATCAAAACTCTCTCCAAGTATGGAAGTGATGCAACACTAAGTCACTGAAATAATTTGTAGTTCATAACTGTTATGCTGCCTAAGGTCTGCTTTTTCTTTGCACATAAGACTAGATTATAAGCCCTTATGTGGGAGTGCAAATGCACTAGGGCCTCCAGGATGACACATCTCAGGCCTGACTGGACCTGATTTACATTGGTGAAAAACAGTTTTGTGACCTGTCCCTACATAGCCCAGCTTTATGCTAAGAACCACTGAAGGTGTATTTTCTCCTTCTCTACAGCACAGGCATAGTCCATACAAGCCATGGAATGATCTCCAGGGAAAGGGGAAGGAAAGGAAAGAGGTGTGAATTGCCTCCTGTGGGATTGCTTTGCTTGTGCCGATTTGATTGAGGGGCAATCTTAGATTCATGGTCACGTCCAGTCCTGATTCAAAGATATGCCTTGGTCCAGTGACTCTTTGCTAGATGTCTATGGTGAACTAGTCAGTAACATCATTACCAGTTCTAGTAGACCAATAAGTGAAAACAGCTAAGTAAAACTAGCTTCCTGCATGCTCTTCCCCACCTCTTCACACCAGGATCTCTGTGCAACGGCAAATGAATTACTAGCACATGTCAGTCCCTTAAGGCTAAATTCATTCACACTGCCAACAGTTTGCAAAAGGCAGACTGTCCTTTGTGGTAGGGAAATAAGATGTCATAAGCACTTGATCACAGCAGTAATTAATTGACAGAAAGAAAGGGAAACCCCTTGATGACCAGCCATCATACAACTGGTTCAACAACAAAAAAATTAAAAATTATTTTGATAAAGCACTCGGGTCTTAGTGTGACTGCACAACTAGGAAGCTAAATCCCAAGAAATAACCTGCCTTGTCCTGCCTTGAGATAGCCCCACACTGCTGGCCAGTGCTTCATATTTGCACGAGGTGAAACCAAAGAGCCCACCCCACCCCAACAGATGGGGACCCAGTGAATCCTATCATGCTACACGTGACAACTGGATCTTTGGCTTAGGATGCCCTGGGAGCATCAGTGTAAATATAAGGCCATGCAGGAGCAGTCGGTGAGCAAGCCATCAGAATGAAGATCCTCTGTTCCACAACAATGGTAAAAAACTTCCCAGTTTCCAGTGAAATCAGAATATCCTCCCAATAACAAGACAGGGTCCAGGCCCTGTCTGTCTTCTTTCATGGGCTATGAGCAAAAGCAACCCCTGTATTTTTTGACACAAAGAGAAACAGAACTGAAAGTGCTTTTGGGCTGGTACCTGTCTACAAAGGAGCAATGAGACTTTTTCCACGCATCACTGTACAACGTTGCATACAGCCTGTTTTGGGTGGTCCTACCACCACCTACCTGGAACAAATGTGTTTCCCTAAGACAATATTTTCCAGCAAGTTTTCCTGCATGAACAGTAAGCAGGTGACATCTGCAGTAGACAGACACAAATGCTTGCCCCTTATCCTATAACCACAGCTCTGCACTTTTGGGGTGTTCTTCCCCTTACTTACTAACAACGTGATAGGTTTTTAGTAGTAAAATCTGTTGTTGTTGCCTTCAACTTTTTTATAGTTCTCTCTGTGTATCAGGACTCTTGAAAATGAGGGACTAATTTACTGGCCTGGCTCAAGCAGAGTTTGTGCAGGTGCTGTGCACTGATAAAGGAATTTCTACAATTTGGAGACTGCAGACCTATAAAAGAGTATAAGAACTGCTAAGCTGGATCAGACCCATAATCTTGCCTCCAACAGCAGCTAGCTGTAAACACTTAAAGCAGTGTATGAATAAGAAGAGAGCATATTTATCCAATCTCATCCCTCTAAGTTTGCACCCAGTAGTCAGTCTGGAAAACATCAGCATCTGTGAAGTGGCTGACAAAGCAAATCTATCAAAGGTCCTGTTCTTCATTATATGACACAGTCGCCAAATCCTTGTTAGATCCTCACAGCTCATTTTGTCCTTGCTTTCCACATTCATGCTCCTGTGTTGGAAACTTTGTGAGCTCTGCAGTAATGGAGTTAGCATAGTTCAGGAAGGAAAATATAGGCCAGGGACAGAAACAACGTGCAATAGCAGGAGCATGTGTGTTGATAAGGTCTGTGACAGTGGCTGACTTGAAGTTATTGAAGGCTGATCCCTTACCTTTAAACCTGTCATCTGAGTCACTCTCACTCTCACTGTTCTCATCTGCAGAGGAGATAGAGGGATCAGTTAATGCAAAACCAAAGCAAACATAAACTTGGTTTACTGTGGTAAAACTGGGAAAAATCATATCTCACACTGAGCCTTGTGATCCACACATGCTCTCTCCTCAGTTTTAAAACATCCTGAAATAAACAGTTTGAATGACTCCTTACATTGTGTTTTCCTTGGATTAAGTTTCAATTTTGCTTGAGAATAAGAGCTTCATTTTGACGAAAGTAAAAAATTCATTCTCCATTAGAGCAATTGATTGCACTGAACCCCCATCTATGCTAAGCTACAGAGGTGAATGTGCCATTTGGAAAATGGATTTTAACCCTTCCACTTCTTTTTCAAACTTTTTTTTTTTTTTTTTTTTTTTTTTTTTTTTAAAAAAAAAATTATGCAGCATTTGAGAAGTCAAAGTAAGCCTTATGAGCTTTGTCTGTCTGGGCAACATTTTCAACCACCAGAACTCACCAAACTGAGTGAGAGTTACATGCAAAAGTAACCTTATGACAAGGTGTATTTCTGAGGTGTTCTCGCATCAAAGCTCTATTGTATTCCTACTACAAACATGAATTTCTTTTTGTCCCCACTTTTCCAGAAGCAGTCTGAAGTGCAGTATGAGTTATAGTCACATGCCAGGAAAAAGCATGAATTAATTATGAGGTCAAAACTGTGAATTTTGGACAAAACTTACAGATGCAAATTACTCAAAAAGTGAACTAAAGAAGCAGCTGGATAAGTCCAGCTGATCATGGGATTAATAGGATGGACAATGCTGAGAATCTTGGCTATTTTTAGCTCATCCCCATTTTCTCCTCTTGCAGACACAAAGTTATCATCATTCGTAGAACAACACATCCAGGGTAGATGTGGAGGAAAGAAGGGAATCTGTTAATCCTGTAACATTCGAATGGATTCACTGAACTGTGATGCTTGTGTCATACCTCGTAGGGATGCTGTCTCAATATTGGACATAGAAAGTTTCTTCAATCGTTTTTTTCCTCTTTTTGCACTGTAGATGGAATTGATTCTTTGGACAAGCTGCAAAATAAGAAAATGAGAAATCAGTAAGACCAAACGCTTTTCTGCCAGGAGACTTTTAATTAACCTACCCAAACAAAGAATTTGACCACAGATGATAGGCCAGCTGAACCCCCCAAAGCCTTTACTATTTCAAAGTGCATTCCTTATCTCTCTTATATTGAATCAATTTATTTGAATCACTTATTTTGAATCTCACTCCTTTACCTATGGATATATTTTTAAAAATAATTAAATAACTCGGAAGCCTAAATCCCATTTTCAAAAAATCACACAGGCATTTTTAATAAAAGCACAATGAGCCTGAGGATTCAAAGATAGCTGTTATCCTCTACCACCTCATTCCTCTCTCTCTATGCTATTGTTTCTCTCTTCACTTGCATTGTCTATGTAACAGTGATCTAGTAGCCATATCCAACTTTGCCAAACTCTCATGGACCTTAAGATCATATTCTAATTTTGAATATAAGGGGAGCATGTGTATTAGCACCTCTCTGAACTGAGATTTTAGTGTGTTCAAATAAGCACAGGAGATAGCCCTAACTTTTTAAAGCCTTTTCAGATGCTAGAATGTGATTCTAGGAGCTAGAGTGGTCAAAAATACAAAGTATCATGGGATTATGATAAAACTATGAACATTCATATGGTGAAAAGATAGTTTTTTATAAGGAGAATGCCTGTCTCTTAAATAAAAAAAAAAGTTGGGTACAGAACTAACAGCCAAACTTTCAAGTTTTACTGAAAACCAAGTAGTAAGCTACTCTCTAAGTTACTCTGTAACTTCCTTCGCAAATGCGTGCTCATTTGTGCAGTAAATTAGGATATTCCAAGAAAGTAAAAATGTAGTAAATATTAAGGATGTAGGATTAATTTCCTCCTTTTTGTTTGTTTCCTGCTTAGACAGGATTTCAGACTAATTGACAGGAACATAAAAATCTTCCTCTACTCACAGTATTTACACCCATGTACTTTAAAATATGCTCTCTAATAAGAACAGGAAAGAGCTGAATATACAGTAAAAAATCAACTTTGCAAGCCAAAAATAAATATATTGGCAGTTCTCCCTGCCTCTGTTGCTACTGTACTAGAAAAGGTTTGTTGGGGGTTTTGTTGTTGTTTGGTGGGTTGGGTTTTTTCCACATCCCATTTTGAATTGAAAAACTCCTTGAAAAATGGAAAATTAATTTTTACTTCAAATCCATCAGGACAACAGGGTTATCAGGATAGGGTAGATTGTGAGTAAATGAAGGGAAACCTATTAGGCCAATAATAGTTGTTTTCCTGAGACTGGTAAACAAATGATGGGGAAAAAAAACCACTTCAGATGCTGATGCATGTTATAAATAATAATTGCTTGGCCATCACACATTCAAACTCATAAAGTTAGGTACACAACAATTCTCTGGCCCACAGAGCTTAAAGAAAAGTGTGGAAAACAGAATTGGCTTAAAATCAACTCTGTGCAAAGATGGCCATCAGATGTCTGCTACTCTTGGACCAGGGCAGAGTTACCCAGTTCTAGGGAAAGGATTTTCACAGTACAGCTCTATGTCAAAAAGGAGTATGTCTTGGCTCCTGACAGTTACTGTTTCTGTTTTGATCTCAATTTTCCTTTAGGATACAAAAAGAGCTTTCAGTGATGGCTAAAGGCTGGATAGAAATTTGCAAGCTCTTGCAGACAGGTGACCTATCTTCAGCATAAGCCTGATCACCCTGCCAGTAGTACCTTTGGGATCCTCCTGGCCCGCCGTGTAGACAGCAGCTCGCTTGTGGTACTCAGGCTGTCCTCGTTGAGGCTGGAAGGGGAGGAGGGAATGCCAAGCTGAGCCAGCAGCAGCATGTCATCATGGCTGTGCCGCTTGGGCAGGCGTGGTAAACGGTGGCTCTTCCTTTCTGACCAGTTCCCGATGCGCAGAGACTGGCTGCTGGGCTTCGAAGGTAACTGCAGGAACAAGAACAGCTTGAGCTCTTCCCCTTCTCAGCAACACTTAGTGCAGGAGCAGCTCTTTGTGAGTGAGTGGTGGCTACACAAGGACATTATGCCAGGTGAGCCACTGCTCTGCAGGATATGTGCAAAGAGAGGGTTTAAGGTCAAAACGAAGAGATAGGGGTCTATATCTAAGACTTTAAAGTTCAAAGAAAACAACGGTACTTTTGGCTTTAGTGCATTTCCATGCACCCACATCATATCAACTCTATGAGCTTTCAAACCTAACTTAAAGGCTTGGCTGACATCAGAACACTGACCCGATGGGCCTGATCTGTCTCTTTCATTTGCAGTAGTGAAAATCAAGAGCAATTACACTGAACTTGCTATTTTATCCTAGAGAAATAAAGTAGAAAATCAAGCTTGCTTATTTCCATGGTGTTAAGATGTTTTAAGATCTGCCAATGTGCAGATGTGCGGTTACAGCTTTGTCCTGCATTCCCAAAGAATTCCCTTTAAAACATGAAATTGTTACCATTGCAGGGGGAAGGGAAAATCGCACTGACAAGATTAAGTACCAAGTAACAGCTATCTTTGAAAAACTGGGGTTCTGTTGGAGCAGTCCTTCGAGCAGCTCTGCCCAGCTCTCAAGAAGGTTAATTGGCAGGCTGGCAAGGCCAGGTCCCTGCCTTCTCCTCCGAAACACAAACACTGTAAGAAGCTTAACCAACATGTTTAGAAAAAAATACCATTATGACAAACAGCTGTCAATTGGCATTTGCTAATATTATATTAGCAGTACTACGAGCTATAAACCTGCAGTAATAAATGTCCCATTTATTCTACTTGGAGAGCTGACCTATTACAGCACCATATTATCTGGGATTAAGCATAAGTGTTTCTGTATGTGCAGGTTTTGCATCACAAATACAATGTCATCAATAAAACATTCTTTTTATATCTGGTGACTTCAAAAACTGAAAATAACGAATGGGAAAGGAGAAGACTCAGTGGGATTCAAAATGACCACAAGCCAGTGCTTCTGAGGTCTCTGCTTACCGCAGGTTAGCATGCCAGGAAAATCTGCAGCAGTCTATACTTTAATGAAAGGAGTTCTTTTTTGGAGATGATTGTTGAAAGCCTGCTGACCTTGTGATCTCTTCCATCTTGTTTATCATCATCCATGACTGAAAAGTCATGTTGCTAATGCAACTATGTTGCTATGCTGGAAGAACTGGGTGATAAATCGTTGCCAAAGCTGCCATTCTTCAGGAAATTGAGATTTTTCTATTTCTGGTCATTGGACAATTACCCAGGCCCATAGCTGACCTGCTCTTAGTGTCTCTTCGCTTTATATATCAGCACAATGACAGCACAATTATGGCAGGACTGACTCCTGGCAGGAAACTCCGGGCAGCATTTCAAAAAGAAGCAACCAGAATAAAGATAGATCTGTTGCAAAAATACCAGAGAGTACTTATTTACTGAGCAACTTTACAGAAGTCATTTTCATCTTTACATCTTTGGTCACCCTGTGTAAAACAGAGAACAGCAGATAGTATCTTACACTATGGACCCATATGGTTCCTACCCTAATGGTACACCCTGTTGGATCCTCTAGACACTAGACAATTCCTGTTAACACACACAGCCAAAAATAATTGTAATGCATAGTTTGTCTCTCACTACAAGGTTATCTTTGTGGCTGCAGTTTCTGTTTCTCCTTACTCCGCCTGATTATGACTTTCCACTTGTTCCCTTTTCAGTAGCTTTGCTAAAAACAATCTTGTTTTACAAATTATGTACTAGTTGCGTACTAAGAATCCTGGTGATAATTCTTTTGTCTCTTGGACTGCGATGCTCACATGCATACAAAATAAGTGAAAGAAAATGTATTCAGTTTTGTTCCAGGTCTCTTTACAAGACAAAAACATAAATTGTTGTGACCTTTTGTTCAACTGCAAATTTTCTGTTGATTCAGTGCAAAACAATGTTCCTTTAAAAGGTGTTTTGAATCTCAAAATTAAGTATGTGATGAAATTTATATTTTTCCTTATGAACACAATGATCCCGTAAACAACAAAGCAACCTGGCATTTAATAGCATTCACAAAAAACAGACTGCTTTGGAAAATTCACCACAAAATGGAAAGTCTGCAGAGTTCCTGGTCTTTTACTTTATGCTGTGAACACAACTTATACAGCCTTGTTAAATGCAGACACTCTGTTTTTTCTGATTATTTTATTATTCATTTATTTATTGGGGGGGCATACTTGGCCTTCTCCATTCTACAATAAAATACGCCATGCTACATACTTCACAAGAGCAAAGTCACCACAGGGCTCACGTAACAACACATGGGCAGGATTAAGCAGATGACTTTTTCTCTCCGGTCCCTACTAAAAGCCCAGCAGCAAACACAGAGGCAATTCACAAAGAAGTGCAGCCATACAAATAATTTAGGGCCAGATTCAACTCACAAACAACTGGTGGAAGGATTCTGCTTAAACTCATCAGGCTGTAGCCAGCACAAAGAGCCATCAGCTTCTGCAGTGCAGTGCTGAGAAGCTGAGCTACAGCTAACAGGAGCATTCCCAGCAATGATTTATGCATTTGATCACACTCTTTTTCCAGATACTCTCTATCATTCAGTTCAGCTGCTCTTCCTCCTATGCCATGATTGATTTTCTTGCAAAAGTTTTAAATAAGCTTTGAGCACAGAAAGACCAGCACGTCACACTGTTACCTGGGGAGGTGATGTGTATTTCCTGTCCTGCGACGTCCACATCCTGTGCAAAGAATCTAGGGAATTCTCGGAGAGCTGATGGGATTTTCGGCCCGCGTGACGGCCTTTCAGCTCCACATCCTCATACGGGTTTTCCTTGGGTGACTCGCCTTCACGTTTTTGGTTTGGTTTTTTTTTTTTTAAGAAAAGAAAAACAGACAGGAATGTAAAGTTAAAAAAAAATAAAAATCATGTGAACCAAGTGAAAGGCTTTTAGAAAAGCTCCTCAGCTTTCAGCATGACTCATCCCTCTAGCTGCAGCTGGAAGTGTTTGGAGGAGAACTTGGCTATGAGGTCAACAAGTTTCTTTGGGTTTTTTTTTACGGCTTTTTTTTTTTTTTTTTAATAAAATGCAAAGATTTCACAAGATGTGCTTCTGAGCATCCACAGCTGTGGAAAATTTATTGATATATAAAAAGCTAAGGCACATAACTACTTTAAAGTGTATCAGTAGATTTTATAAATCTGTAGCAGCCACTCACAGTGTGAAATGAATAGCAATAAATAACTGTTCCCAACATACCACCCTTACACACAATAAGACAACTTTTATTTGATGCTACCTTCACTTTTCTCTTCCCCTGAGAGAAAGCAAGGAAAGAATAAACACTTCAGCTCAGCAGTGCCAAGAGAGAAGATTGGAAAATATAGAAGATGAGGGAAGAATTTCTGCCCTGACCATACTGCATCCTCAAAGTGTTCTTTAAAACACATTGTGCCTTCTAATTAAGCAGCTATGCATTTCAATTTATGTAAAATTAATATCACCCAGAAGGAAACTTATCCTGCCAGTAATATATAGAGGCTTGAACAGTTAATCACTAAATATGACATAAATGAAAAATACATCAAAAAGCAGACTGCAATCTTTGAATTTTTAGCATTTGAAAAACAGAACCAAAATTTATAGTCCAGATTTAAGTAAGATCCAATACCTTTCAGTAGCCTAAGGACCAGTGGAATAACCCACTGTCTTCTCAAAAATTCTGAACTTGCTAAACCTCTCACTGAACTAAGAAGCATGAAGATGTGCATGAGTGCCATCAGTAAAATGAATATTTTGTATCCATTTCTTCAAACAGTTCATAACCAGCAACTGATTTAGAACTTCAGGTTTTTTGAACACAGGGTCATTCCAGTTTTCCAACCATCTTACACAGAAAATCATCCACAAAAAAAATTATCTACTCAAATTCGAAACTTGACATTACAGAAACCTGAAACATGCAGGAAGTTCAAAGCTTTTGAACCAACTTGCTTTTGGTTTTATATCTAAAGGTGACTCTAAAACTCCTGGGTTTAGTACAATATATATTACAATACAAGCTATTAAATATAAGAAATTCAGATTTTATGACATATTGTATCAATTAAGAATTGAAAACAGAAAGCTATAACATGGCTTATTATTCACACTGTTACAGTGTCACCACTTACAATTATAGTGCTTAATTAGTCACTGCTTTTACAGAGATGACAGTTGAGGCATAGGTATTTTCAATGAGAGCAAGGCCTAGATTAATACCAAGTTTGTTTGACTACCTTTTTTTTTTCTAGACAGAATATTATATTTGCTCATTGTACAAAGAAAACAAAAGTAGTTTGTGCTTTCTACTTTATTGTTAAGCCTGGAAGTGTGAGACTGCTTGATTCATCAATCATAGCAATAAGAGCTTTTGATTAGCAGTTACACATGTTCACAATGCAAGTAAAAATACAGTTTTGCTTTGGTAGTGCATCATACTAAGATTTCTAGTCAAATATAAGCACGAGAGTGAATGTTTTAACTTTGTTTTAATTAGAAGCCTGAATAACTGCTGCTCTTGAAGAATGTTTGAACTGGCAATCACAGCCTGTTATTTCATCCAGAGGGAATCTGATTCTAGAGGTTGCACTATTATCATAGTCAATCCACACACTGCATGGAGAGAACATCTTCAGGTGCATGGGGTACTTAGAAGGAAGACCTTTTGCTTAATGCAATGAACAGGATGAATTTTAAGCAACAAATATTCCTACAAAAACTTAAAGCTACAAATATTCTGGGAGGACTATGGAATTGATTGATTCCTTCTGCAGGAAGAAAAATAAATAGATATTGCATAGTAATTCTGTTACATGTAAACTCTAGGGCTCTAGATACGATAATTATAAGAACAAAAAATGGTCAACTTTGCAAAATGCTGTTGCTTACTCACAGCTAGTTGGACTGTACTAGCATAATAAAATTTCTTTTAAGCCCAAGTCAAGTACAGGTCAGGCAAGCATTTTAGAATGGCTTAACAGATTTCAAAATACCCAGCTATATTAGACAGTGCTTAAACATATGCTTTCTTGTGAAAACAAATGTCATTACATTAGTCTGCATAGTATCCAAACTCCTGAGAAGAAAGAAACCCACCAGCTGAAAAGAAACCTTTTCTAAAATATAAAGAATTTAAAAGTTTTAGGGTGATTCTCTTTCCAAGACGCAATGTAAAACAGAATTGCTTGAACCCTTTTAAACTCGACATTACTAATGTTGACCTAAAACATTAAGTATAGAAACAGGCCCAGAGAAGTCTTGGATGAGAGGAGAGGGAGGAGCAAGGAACCATGAGCAAAGGCTGCTTTTCTGACTCAGATTCTCTACCAAAAGAAAGCTCAGGCCAAATTCCTCTTCAGTGTAATATGGAGGTCAGCGGAGACACCACAGGGATTTTAACCCTTTCTCTAGAGCTGTAAGAGTTTCTTCAGATGACTGGCTTAGTGTTCAAGAAGACTTGTTTCTTTTATTTTTCTCATTTGCTTAAAAATCGGATTATTTCAGGGTTTTCTTTTTTCATTTTGAAATGATGCCTTGAGACCAAATATGCCACACTTTTTTTTTTTTTTTTTAAAGAATAAACTTCCCCACCAGATCTCTGATAATGCAATAGTCTGAGTGATCTGAAACAACCTGGTTTTGCTGATTTGGCATTTGAACCCAGTATTTGGTTCAGCCAGTGAACTAGAAGAGATAATTTATTTGTCTAGACCTACAGTAATTTTCAAACCACCATTTTTTAGTATATATGCTCTCCCTGCTGGATGAGACCAAAAGACCAGATAAGCAAAAAAAGCACTAGGCAGCCCAGACAGACTGGTTTCTGGGTGCCAAGAGTAGGAAGGACAAGTGACAAGAAACCCAAGATGGCAAGCAAGCTAAAAGGATGGGTAAGGGTACCCTGAACTGCCTTAGAGCAGCATTTAACCCTATCACTCTGCACTGTTACTCCCTTACATGGGAGAAAGACCTGGGAACTGATGGCCACCAGCAGACGTAGGTCCCACACCAGAGGGGGGCTTTGGGGAAGGGCTGCAGTGGTGGCTGCTACTATTGCTATTGCTGCAGCACAAAAATGAGGAAAGTTTCCATATAGCTGGGCTGGCTCAGAGGTTTGCAGCTTTGATCTCTGCATTTCCCCATAACACCATCACTTCTCTAGTCCCAAGACCCAGGCAAGGAATGTTCACAATCTGCAAGCTGCAGTGGTTTTGCATTCATTTGGATTTGCTGCAAAAGGAAAACACATTTACAATGAAAGAGCAACGAAACATCCTTGTTCCTTCCATATGGATGTCTCTGTTGGAAGCCAAAAGGAGAAACATTATGCAGTATAGAGGCTAGGCTTGTCTTAATGAGGCTGATCCAACTGCCACACAAGACAACAGCAGACTATCACTAACTTCAAAGGAAGCTGAATCAGACCCCCAGAATGCATATGGTCATATGAAATAGCAAGCCTTTGGCAAATACCGTCTCTAATAACCACCCCTGCTTCCAGATCTGTTCCCTTTATAAGCATTTTTTGCCAAGTTTCCCATTCTCTTGAATTCTACGTACCGAACTGCTGAGTTAACACAGGACATTTATCTACACGACATTTATCTTCAGAAGATCTCACAGGCAAATTAATGATTGGTCCATAGAGGAAAGAAAGAAAAAAAAAAATAACCAGTGATCTTTAGAAAAGTCCTGAGGAATGCAGTGCCTTGAGCTTAAGTATCGATAAGTTTCCTCCAGTGGTTGCAATTCCTCACTCTGTGATGCTCTGCGTCTCAGCCCCACCGAGTCCTGAGGCAGCACACAATATTTCTCTGCTCAGCCTCTCACACGTGGCAAATGGGAAGCAGAGGCAGACTCAGCAAGCCTGTCTCATGCTGAGAAAGGAGTGAAAAGTAAGGCTGAGGGGAAAAAAAAAATGCAGGCAGACACTTCTCTATAAATGGCAGAAAGCAGGGAAATGCATCCTTTCTTTCTAGATGGGAGAAATAATTATCAGAGGAATTAAGTGATTGACTGAGTGCCGATTATAACTCCTGCCTTTCGCACTGCGAGGAAGTGAGAAGAATCGAACAGCAGGTATACAGTAAAGGAAAGGGCTTATCAACTTGTGTTAACTTGGGTGCCTGAATTAGGAGCCAACGCTCACAGAGGAGATAGGGCCTCCAGAGGGTGATGCTGAATGCCCAAGCTAAGAGCCTACTGTCTTCTTTGCTGGCTGCATAGAAAGCCCAAGCCCCTGAGCTGCACGGCTGAGTTAGGCAGAGTTAGCACCTCACAAATGATGAAGAGTGTATTTCCTGCATACTAAAGCATACGCACAAAATATAGGGCAATTAATGTATTTTACATTATAATGAACTGGGAGACGAAAGCTTCAGCTGCCATCCCAGGAGAGACTTGGGAAAAAGCAGCATTAACCTCCAGAGGTAAGGAGGTGGAAATAGTGGCAATAAATAGGCAGGAAGAGAGGCCTGGATAGGCAGAATGAGGATGGAACAACAGACAAGCAGAAGTACCCAAGAGAGCAGTCTGTAAGAATTTCTGATACTTGTGGCACCTATCCCCTGAACCTTTTGTAATATTTCTGTAACAACAGACACGAGGTGCAACATCAACTCCTTTCCACACATAATCCTTCCAATGGCACCTACAAATTCTTGAACCACCTTTTTTGCCCTCTGCCCATGACCTCTGTTCAGTCATAGATATAGCCCAGTTCATCTAGCTCATGCACATTTTGTGAACATAAGCTCTTGCAGAAGATTAAGATAAAATACAGCTGGGCAAAGAAGCAGCAAGCAGAGAAGGGTGGTTGCGAAATTCTGCTTTTGCTGCCATTGAAGAGGAAGCAATGGGAATGAACCTCTGAGTGCAAGCACTGCATGAGGGAACAGCACAGGGTTTATGCGCTGTGCAGACTTACAGCTCCCGAGTATCTCTGGGCATTTAAGTCAAAAGAACTGCTCAATGGTAAGAATCCAGGTGTGTTCTGCACGTGCGTTACTCATTTTATTCATAAAATTACACAAACATAGATTCACTGGAGGAAAACTCGGCCACTGGGATGTTTATGAGCATGTTCATATCAAATGGATGAAAACCACAAAATCTCCACACTCTCATAAAGTATCTGAGTTTAGATCTTTAGTGCATAGATGAGCTCTTTCAACATCAGAGAAGCTGCAACTGTGCATCTCAGCTGAGGAATTTACCCCAGGAATCTATAAAAATAGGAACTATTTCAATATCAAATTACAGCTAAGACACATTATAGCTGCTTTGAAAAGCTATTGCTAAACAGTACTACATTACAGACCATTACTTGCTTATAATCCTACCATCCAGTGTATCAGCTCAGTACCATGTTCTCAGAAAAGTGGTAAAGCATCTGCAACATGCAGAGTGACAAGTCTAAAATGTGAACAGCCTTTTGAGCCCTGGACCATGGAGTTTGTAGGCAACAGCCTGTGCTTTCTAAACTTTTCCAGTTTTGCTTTGCCTTACAATAAGCAGAAGAAACACTGCAGATACATTCAGCTCCCTGCCATCTTTGGAGGGACTGCAAGAGCTTAGAGTTGTAATCATAATGAAGCACTAGACAGAGAAAAATAAGCATGGCTGTTAAATGAATAAGAAATTTCACCCCCAAAAATCATCCATTTAACACTGAGTCCAAAATCATGTGGATGAAACATCTGATGAGCAACTGTTAGCACAGTACAGCATCACCATGCCTAAACTGCTTGTACTTCTCAGAGGTTTAACCCTGCTGACTTCAATGTGGTCTCTGTGAATTTAAACTAGGATTTGGGAGAGCAGCCTCATGGTCATTTTACTCTCTGTTTTACTAACCTGCAGCATTGACTAGAAAACCAGGCGATAAAGCTGACACAGACTGTCAGAAGAAACTGTAGCGGATGGTATAGCTGTGAGACAGACTCCACAGAGAAAAATGGGTATCTAAATAAAGCATGAGATGATTATTAAAAATAACTTAAATCCATGTATCCCAGTGTAGCAACAAAGCAGCAGGCTGATCATCAATAGGATCAGACAGCTGGAATATTTGGCCTTTCTTTGACAGGCCCATATGGACACTGTTTGATTTAATGTGCTCTGGCTGCCGTTACCCTACACTGTCTATTATTAAAATTGGCAGTATTACACTTTCCAAAAACTCACATGCTTTTTAGATTGTGAGAGGCAGACTGGGGGCGTGGAAGAAGACAGGAACATACATTTCCCTGATCACTGCCTGCACCATCATTTATATCAATCCTAGCTCTGTCTTTGACTAACAACTATCCAGAGACCTCCTGGTAAGGGTCTGACTGAAAACCCAAAATGTCTTCAGAGAAGCAACTAGCACAGTACTGCTGGCAGAGGTGCAATATCTCCAAGTTTGCTTCAGCTTCACAGCAGCCCAACAGTTCCAGTTTGTCCCAGATTTGTACAACCCTTTTGATGTGAGATGATAATACGACAGACAGACAGTAATGTGATACGAAAGCATGACAGGCGATAACGTGGCATGTGATGATGGGATTTTACTGGAAAGATCAGCTCGCTGTCTTTCTAACCTTCTTCCACATTTACTGGAAGAACTTTGCAAATGTTCTAATTTGAAAGCAATGTCAAGCTGGAACATCTCCTAACTGGACTTCAGTCATCATTTCTGCAGCTCTTGGCACACACAGTGGAGGATTCAATAAAACAGCTAAATCATCCCATTTGTTACATGACATGCACTATGTCCAATTTACATCAGAATTCAAAACAACTAATCGGTTTAGGAGAGTCGGGATGCCTTACCAGGAGGGATAAAGGGAGTGACACACTCTTCTGGACTCCACAGGGAAGGTTAAGTCACGGACACTCAGCATCTTGCTTGTAGGTCCACACCTGCCTATTTCAAACGCTCAGGCACCCACCTGGGTTAGGCTGCCCTGACATTCCACTTAGTAATGCTGATTTGAGACATATTGCTCCATCTCCTCTCTTATGAGTTCTGATGTATTGGGAAATAGCCGAGACCCAGATTCATCCGTTCTTATCTCTCTGGAAAAGACTGTACTTACCCAAGTACAACAACCACCTGGCACTCACTAATTTCAAGGAAAGTTGGCTACACCAAAAGAAGGACATTTTGCTCCCTGAGTGATTATCGGAAACCTGTATACAGGACTTATATGGATATGATTTTACTAAAAAAAAAAAAAAAAAAAAAAGAAAGAACTTTTCTAGGCCTGGTACCAATCTGACTGGTTTGGGGGTTTTACAATGATTTCTTTTTCACTCAACTCTCTGTCTGTGAAGAAGGCCCATCAAAACCCAGAGCTAGTTGCCCTGTTACAGTGCAGAAGTAAACAAGAAGCTGATTCTCCCCAAACTGAATGAGACACTCAACTTGACAGAGGAAAACAGCTAAACAATTGTGTGTAACTACACTGTTTCACTTTCAGTCACCTTGGGTGTCAACTGTAGCAAGGTTCAATTACGTACCTCCAGAAGCACAGTGATTAAGTTGCTATCATCAGCCTAACTCCTCTTAAGGTGCAAAAAATATTTGTCAAGAGAAGTATCCAGCTATTGAAAGGGCTCAAAATCTCCTAAATGTGACACTGAACAGGTCCAGAGAGCAGAAGGGTGCATGAGAAACCCTCCCCAGGAGGACCAGCTGCCCCGGGACCATGGATTACAGGATGCTCCCAATGGGAGCCCACCAGCAAGATCCCATTCAGAAATTCATCCTGGTTTTAGAGATCCCACAGCAATGTTTCTGGGGCATTGCTTTACTTCCTAGATTGCTTCAGCTCTAGCTGTCAAAGCAGACACAGTAGCTGTCAGCAGCTGCTTCTCCTTCAACTGTCTCAGTTCTGCTGTTCGCCTCCTTTTCTCACTTTTCCCCCTCCAGACAGATTTCCCACACAATTTAACTATCACCTTTTATTTAAAGCCTATCTGAAATGATCTGACTCTGCTGACTGAGAGCTTCATAGACTCCAGAAAAGCATTCTGACTGGCTTCGTTAATTACTTCTCAATAAACATAAATATAACCAGAGATGGGCCTGAACCCAAGCTCTGCTTCTGAATGTTTATTTCTGAGCTGGGAAGAAGTCTGTAACCCCATCAAGTATGTGCGACTGGCTCTAGTCTCCTCAATGCACCACAGAGAAACTGTAATGTGGAGATAGGGAGAAATGAGTAGGAGACGGAACTGAGTTCCAAGGCAAGCTTTCAAGCTGGCCTCTACCACCACAGACAGCATCAAAACCCTAGATCCAAAGGCCTGTGCTCTTTTAGAACCAGAACTCAACGGCTAAATTCCAGCTTTAAAATAAAAACACTTCAACTTTTAACTTTGCATAATAACTGTGGCATTGCCTGGAGAAAAGATTTTTTCACAGGAATTTGTGCCAGTTACCTGAACCATACACTTTTGACTATCCTTCTCTTGCCCAGGTTATCCGTCCCTCTTTAACTTTAGCTAATCCATCTGCCCATGTTCACATTCCAGCTGCTGGAGTCTCCCTGAGAAGAGCATTTCCTCAGCCAGTGGGTATCTGATGGACTCCATCTTCCACAGTATATCGGAAAATGTCAGTTGGAAAAATACCTGCATTTCATGAACAAAGGAGCCCCATGCTGCTGACTATATCAACTGCAGGGTTAAAGGAGAGATGCATGGCCTAGCAATCTACAAAGCACTGGGACCTGCCACCAAGCAGCTCTAACAAGTTTTGGCACTGATACCTATCATACCTTTGACGTGCCGCCTAACTTCTGGCATAGACCAGGCCTGGCTATACGTAACTGGCATATGCTGGTGTCCCCAGATTTTGTGTTCCTAGAGACTCTGCTGCCAGTGAAACACCAAAACTTCCCCAGGGCAGTAGCTGACACCTATGTTCCTCCTCACAGGAATTTGATGGAGAGGAATAAACTAAAAGATTGATTTTAGCCCTGGAGCAATTCTGGCAGATCTATGCGCTGGGAAAAGGCCTAGCAGGAAGCCTGCCAACCAACGCAGAGGAAGAGCTAATGTCACCCAAAACTGCCAGGCACACGCCAATGCATGTGGCCAAGCCAGACAGAGCATGGGTTTGTCCACTGCAACTCAGCACAGTGACCACTCAAAAGAGCTCTGGCTACAAAGTCAAGCCAGTCTTGTCCCAAACAAAAGTAAAGCCTAATCCCAGCTGGGGACTCTAAAGGGGATAATTCATTAGCATTGTCTTTCATGTTAGTTAACAGAGCTGTAAGAGTGCTTTGGACCATTGCAATTTAGTGAGCAGGCACCAGTCTTGCATGTGAGCCAGTCAGACAGAACGAGAACCTTACTGGGGGGCAAGACCTTTCTGCAGTTGAGGTCTCCCATTCTTATACAAACTGCTCTTCTTATGGCACAAGAAAGAGTCTATACTGTCAGAAGATTAATAATCTGATACTCATACACCTGGGCTATGGGCTGAACAGTCCACATATGACTTCAAAAACAGCAGGGAAGCAAGAAACCCTGCTAGTCACAGATCTTCAGGGAGGAAAAGCATTTTAATCACTTCCCTTGTTTTGGGGAAAATATGTGTTTTAAATGACGGCCAGGCAGCTATAAGAGCAAGTGGCTCTTGCTTGGACAGGGCAAATGGAGTTGTGCGACATCAAATTAAACATTCGCAATCTACGACACAACATGCACAGCCCAGCTGAGCAATGGGTCTCCATTCACGTCTATGTATCTCTTAGAGAAAAACTCTACCTGTTCCACTGGGTCCAGCACTCTTACAAGTTACAAGCAGAGTAAGAAGGCTTGCCTTGTCAAACATTTCTTCCACTATATTTAATTTCTGAATTGTGAGTGTAATTTCTCTTACAAACACAAACTATAATTTACATGGTTTTACTAGATTTTTCTCAAGCTAAACTTAATATTGTGCCCTTAACCTTGCCTTCATTTTACTCATTCAACTTTTTTTGGTGATGATAACAAGTGCTTTCTTCTAGATGTCAGGTGAAAAATGCCTCAGAGACACCAGACCTTAAATAACAGTATTCAAGTATCTCAGCTGCATTTAGGGGAACAGACTGGAAAACTGAAACCCTATGGTACATATGACAGGAAATACTGTTGTCCACAAACACAGCAGAAGCAACCATCTCAGACATCTCTTAATACTATGATAGATTCTTGAATTCACACAAAGCCAAGCATGGTTTCCCCAACTGGATTCATAAAGCCACATCAATTTTGGTCTGATTAAAGACTCATTCAAAACCACAAGAAGCAAAACAATGTTAAGTTTACTATGACTGCCACATTCCTGTGAGTGCTAGTACAGAAGATGAATGAAGTCCACATGGTTCCTTACACATGGAATACAGCTCTGACTAATATTAGGAATGTGCACCCCTTTACACAACTGCTTCTTGATTAATGCAGAATGGGTCATTATGTTCCAATCCAAAACCTGTCTTGAACTTAACATGCAGATATTTCATCTCTTAAAATGTACAAAAATATTACAAAATTAAACAAAGCATCTGGTTCATGATGTCACTGGATTTCAAAGCACAATCATTTTTGGTTTTAATGTACCTTAAAAAACTTTTTTTTTTTTTAAAAAAGTCAGCTCTCAAAATAACATAAACTAGCCATTGCAGTTCATCACTGTCCTGGTAATTAAAGAAGGAAACAGTGTAAGGGTACCAGGAGAAAGACAACAGTTTAGTGTTCATATGCTTTTTGTGTACATTTGCTTTATGCATATGGTTTTTTGGTTACTACATGAGGAGGCCGTGTAGTAACCAAAAAAACAATTACTCTAGTCTTAGCACTTATGTGCTTAGAAGCTGTATTTTGATCATTGCACTAGTCTGAGCGAGAGCACTCAGTACCCCACACAGTATCTTGTAGATATCTAATATTAAATATGCTTTTTAGAAAATACCCTCTGACAGATAATTCACAACTTATCCACAGCTCTCCTCTGCTTTCCAATGAGGGAGAGATGTCCTGCTGAGGGGCACCAGGCTGGGGGATGTGATGTCACACAGGAGAGCTGGGCTTCTGTCCCAGGGGACCTCAGCAAACTGAAGGAATGGCTTGACAGGAACTTTGGGAAGTTTAGGAAAGACAAATACAGTCCCACACGTGGGTCGGAATAACCCTGCAACAAACAGTACATGCTGGGGCAAGGAAGGCCAACCACACCTTGGCCTGCATTAGCAAGAGTGTGGCCTGCAAGTCACAGGAAGCGGTAATTCCCCTCTATTTGGCCCTTGTAAGGCCACATCTGGGGTATTCACAGTATCAGAGAGACTTCAACAGACTGGAGATAGTCTAGAGCAAGGCTACTAAGATGGCTGGGACCTGGAGCATATAACACAAATGAGAAAAGGCTGAGAGACCTGGGACTGTTTAGCCTAGAGAAGTCTAGTGGGGGAACCCAACTGCTGTCTTCCACTACCTAGGAAAGGTTATGGAAAAGGTGGAGCCAGACACTTCTTGGAGATGCACAGTGAAAGGATGAAAGACAACAGTCACAAATAGCAACAAGGAGAATTCTGACTGGGTAGAAAGAAAAATTCCTTCACAGTGATATCAAGAAAAAAATTCTTCACAGTGGAGGTTAAGCAGTGGCACAGGCTGCACAGAGAGGCAGTGGAACCATCCTCCTAAGATATTTTGAAAACTCAACCAGACGTAGCCCTGAGCAACCTGATCTAACTTTGAAACTAGCCCTGCTTTGAGCAGAGCTTGGACCAGCTGGTTCCAGAGTCCCTTCCAACCTGAATTTTTTTATGATTCTGTCTCACTGTAGAGTGCTTAAAGCATTGCTCAAGATACACAGCGTTTTTTTTTCCTTGTGTTTTGACAATTACTTGCATTAAAACTTTTAATTTTATGGGGTGGGGGGTGGGAAACAACACTTTATTAAGTTTATTACTATAGTGACAATGTTTTAACTACCTACAAGCTTTTAGGGAAGCAGGAGATTCAAACAGGTATAGACAAAAAACCCACCACCACCTCTAGGGCAACTGTTTGCAAAGAAAACCCAAAGCAGCAGTGACAGTCCTTTATAGCTTTGAAGCAGATGTAAATCTATAAAATAAACTCACTGTTACAGACACCTGGTTTGCATGAGTACAAAAGTGCTACTTAAAGACTGGGGTCCAGCACTACTGGTATAAATTATGCAGATGTGATACACAAAACTATTGTAGTTTCTTCAAAGCTGGAGATCAAACTACTTTGGCTTGTCTTTAATCATGCTTGACAGTTTATAAGAATTATACTGATTTGGTATTCCCCCTGCACTGCCTGTATTGAATGAACTGCTTTGGAAAAAGGTTGTTAAAAAGCAGTACAAAACAATGAAGTTCTGTGTTTGTCCACAGATCTTCAATTTTGCATTCTCTTCCCACTGCCCTGCCAAAATGCCCAAATTATAATCTGCAGGGAGCTGGCTTATTGTTCCCATGAGGTGGAAGACCCCATTATGATTTTGCTTTACTGAACCCAAGAATTCTTCTCATTCAAAGAAAGCTTCTTACCAGTCCTGCATATTTTATTTTGATATTTAACAAACCAAAGCAAGGGAAAGAAGCATTACCACCTAACATCTGGCAGCACGTTGACAGGTCGTGAGCAAACATGAGCATTGTAATTAATGCACAATACATTTTCAAGTGTGAACTGCACAGTGGTCTGACTCTTCATGGAGAAGGCTGAGGATCATATAAGTATGCTCTCCACAGAAAAAAACTTTTTAGTATCTACATAAGTTCTCATTTTTATTAACAGACACTGAACAGCAGTGGTTTTTTGTGTTCTGAAAGCATTTTTTTTGAATGGCATAGAGGGGGAGTACAGCTGAAAATGGAAAGAGTAAATTCCTGTTTTCACTGAGGCTGACAAGCCAGAGACAGAATTTGGGTATAAGTACAAAGAGCCCCAAGCTGCAATTCGAGGCCACTGTTCCTTGCTGTATCAACTGATATGACCAAGAAGAGTTTTGCTCTATCGTCTTTGTTTGCCCTTCAAACATTTGTAAGCAGTATTACAGTGCCTCTAGTCCTCCTTTTTACCAGACTAAACAAGCCCAGCTTGTCAGTGTCTCTTCACAGGACATGTGCTCTAGGACCCCTGACTATCTTGGTAGCCCTCCAGTTTTCAGTAGATAAAGATTCATTGTCCAAAGTGAAATGACATACCATTTGTGTCTGTTGTATTATTACAACACTGAAAGAGTTAAAAACAATGTGTGGAAAATCTGTGCCTAAAGGGCTGCCCAATTTTTGGTAATTATAACAACTTTTTTGATGTTAAAAGAATGCATGCATAGGCCATACATTTCCTTCTAAGACCAAAAGAAACATGTTTTTCTTGTGAAGCTTAATCAAAACAGCATTTTTGTTGCACATTCCTGATGGCTGTATAGCTAAAGGAAATTAATTTTTCTTTAACCGGCAACTGGGGCTTAGGGGAGACCAGGAACGATGCTACAAACAATTGCTTTGAGGCAGTCCACACAGGAGTCCTGAAAAGCTCAGGCTGACCACACAAGGCCTGTGGGGTTAATCTTGCCATTGGATAGTTCTGTAAGCACTATCTCAAGGTCAGTTCTTTACATTTTTACACCACTCAAGGCTCCAAGCCAAGGCCCTGATAAAAAGAATGATTTGGTCCTTGAAAAGCATGGCAAAAAGCTGACCAAACAGTCTGTTTCCAATACCACCCAATGAAGTCCGAAGGAATCAAGACCTCCTGCATGCAGACTGAGAGTTATGTTTGCACTGATGCATCAAACCCATTTACCCTCCATTTAATCTCTCTTTACTGACAGTGCTGAACGTTCTTGCACAGGGCATGTGTTCAACAATACACAGGCTAACCACAACTGCTCAACGTCCTGCTGTGAGCCCATGTACTGTAACAGTTTCTTACCTACAATGTCTTCATAGGCATTTTCTTCTAAAGTGCTCTTAGATCCAAATTTATGTTGGCTCTCGGTCCCATTTTCGGTTGGGGAGGGAGGGTACAGGGATTGCAGACTTGACGCATCCTCAAACTCAAAGGATTTTCTAAAGTTTAAAACAAAAAGTAATTAGTAACTAGAATGCAAAATTACTCCAACACTTAGCTGAGTACTTGTTTGCCAAGAAATACATATAAAATGACCAACAAAAAAATCACACATCATACTGTAAGGACTAACTCTTAGAGAACCTCAAGTCCTGCACTCACAGCCACCATTAGTATAGCAATCTCTGACACTTTTATGAGGTTGAAAGTATTGTTATCCCCATTATGTGGACAGGGAGAAAATACCAAGAAAGTATGGGATATTTTTCAAAGGTTACAGAGTAAGTTAGCAGCACAGTCCTCAGATTAGAGATTGCTTTGCTCTTGCCAGGGGCCCCAGAAACATGCGGCCATCTCTCCTCAAGAAAAAGACATTTCTCTGAAAAGCATTCCTCCACCGGTTGCTCTGGGAGACGTAGCCCTTAGTTTGAAAACACTCACGTCTTGAACCTCCAGATATGTTCCCGCATAAAGGTCAGTGTACAAATGCCAAAGGCAGACTCGTGTGAAAGTCAGCCATTTCCCTTGCATACCCTCCGTCAAGCACTGGCAGCAAAGGATAAAGCATGGAGGAAGTTAAGGCGCTCTGGGGTAGATGACCAGCCCAGGCTGATGGCTTGGGGCCTGAAGGTTCAGGCTTTCTGGCAGGAAGGTGGGGGCAGCTGGGTCAGGTGAACCCATACAACTTGTCTCCCACTCAGGTACTTGAAGGAGAGGCGATTCACTGCCTCTCACCAACACCTGTCCCAGTGCTGCCCAGCAGCTCTGGGTGAGGAGGAGCCCAAGCCCTCCCCATTCTCCAGTTTGTCCAGCTGTCTGAGGCAACATCTACACTGAAGTTGGGATGTGCACGGTTTGCATTGCCAGCTGTACAGAGGCTAGCATTCGTTTGATTGATTTAGTAGAGAGGATGAATGGTGTGAAAAACGGGCTCAGGTTGAAGTGTAAATCCCAGGGTGCTGTAAGGCCTACAGAGACTGTGCTGATGGTCATACTTCACTCACTGATACCCAAACTAGATGAACAGTAAATCATCCTGCCATCAACCTCGTTTCCTCTTCTCCCCAGCTGGAGTGAAACGTATGTTGACAGCATATCCATATAGCAGTGGCAGAGTCTCATGAGATGTACTTCAGCCTGTTAGTTGGCTCAAGAGTACCCCTACAGGCAATACAGTGACTATCATACAGACACTGCATTAGACAAGAACATTTCCTATTTGTCTGCTGAAACAGTCTTATGGGTCTGGGGCAGGCTTAGGAACCCCCTTTCTCTCCTTCCCCTAATCTTAAGAATATCCAGGTCCATGTTATGCACATCGGGATCGTGGCAGAAACAAGCATGCATTTCAGATCCAGACATCCACTCCTCCACACCTACTGGCAGTTATAAAAGATGCTTAGGCACTGAAGATATGCTTGTATATGAAATGAGACTTTCTAAAGTAGTTAAACATCCAGCTCTTAGATTTCAAGGCAATGCTACAATGCAGTGACACTGCATAGGGAATGGTTTTGTGGACCAGCACTCAGCTGTGGTGCATCTGTCCAGAGCCTATCCTGTGACACTCCTCTCCTGCACTGTGTCTGTGCCAGAGGATCTCCAACCACTGGGGAATATCCAGCTCACACAATTTGAAGTGTAGAAGCTACCATGGGCACCAGGTCCCCTGAATATAGACTGGCTGTATGCTAGCAGGCAAATATGAGAGAATTCCCCCATTTTACTATAATGCTGTAGCCACCACAAAGAAAACTAGTGTTTTTGACCAAAATATTAGAAGAATAAATATCCATAGTCCATTCTCATGACATTCCAGTGAGTGCAAACCACATGTATGTTCAATCTGAAACACACAGTTACAAGCTGTAGACAGAATGAATTATGTCTGTTCTCGAAAAGAGAACAGTTTAGAGACTGAGATTTCAATAACTAATATTAACAAAATACTGTCATTCTTATATGACTTGTATGGTCTCAAGCTCTTTGTAAATGTTGGAATTCTCCTTACTGTAACTAAAGGAAGGATAGTAGCAAAGACAATAAAGTTCAGATTTTATAAAGGATTTCCACCCAACCTTGAAGTCAGCCAGTAAACCTGCAATGTTGGGACACTGATTTAAACTTACTTAGATCATCATTAATCAAAGGTAAGTCCAGAGAAATCACTAAACTACAGTAGGGTAAAGCTGTTACAAGCAAACGGAAACCCACCCTCAACACCAAACTGATTTGCAAGAATCATCAGGTACACATTATAACACTGTAAATCCTAGAACTTATACTCCACTAATCACAACTTACGTTGATAAATACTGCTTTTGTTTTGCACTTGTACTTCCTAGCCCCACCCAGGACTGAGGCTCCACTGCTGAACCATGCTGTTGCCTAACTCCACTATGACAGGGGACTGAACCCGCAGTAGGTGCAAGCATGAATTGTACCTCTTCTTGAAAGAATTTTCAAAACTTCATCTTACAAACTAATTGTAACAAAATGCTGTGGTTCTCAGATGACTTGTATGATCTCAAATTCAGTATGAGTGTGTACTTGGAGACTGACTTTGATCATTTAGCCACAGGTCACATGGTGATTCTGTGCAAGAATAATCTGTTATTAATTCCTCTCCACCACCCACCACACAGATCATTTTACCACTTGCCCCTTGATTTTCTAATAAAGGCTATCATTTATAGCAAAACATTAAAAAATTAGTTTGTCTTCTGTACATTGGAAATGCTGTGCTGAACAAAATGATGTCAGCTTTATTTCACAAATTCTTGTTCAAATCTAGATTTACTTCCTCTAACTGAGATTATTGCCAGAACTCAAAGATAAGCCCTGCTAATCAGAGCTTGGCTTTCCACATTTCCCCCAGCCGCCTTTCTCAAAGAAACAACACACATCAGCAGAGCTGTTTAATCCATTTCAGAAGCAGGTGTCCCTTGAAAGTAAAGAACAAAATGTGAAGGCTCCTCCTCTCCTTTTCCTGCCTCAGCATACTTCAGGTCAGGTTGTGCTGACATAAACTTCTAACTAATTGAACCAACATCAAGCACCAGATACTGAATTGATAGTGTGCATTTGAGATGCTGTTTAGCAGTTACGTGCAAAACTCATCACTAAATACCAAGAGTGTATGTGTACTGTACACATGCAGAGATAGGTGAACTTGTTAAAAATGCCATACTTTGAATCATTAACCGCAACTCTGCCTACAATTTTCTAAGCAGTGAGCAGAATGAGTTGTACCATTTCCAAAAAGTCAAGGGGAATCATGTAATTAAAACAAGCCAAGCTCCACAGACTACTGGGGAAATGTAGCCATATGCTCTGCTCATCATTAACTCAGGAAGAATATAAAGGCCTTTCTGTGCTAAAACATTTTTCTCAGCATTAATCCTCTACAGCTATTGATAGTAACTTAGGACAACATTTCTAAGCACTGAATTAAATAAAATCAACAACATTGCATAAAACTGACACAACTGCTGTGGCAACAAGCTTTGGAAACACAAACCCTCTGCAGGTATGTTTTGCAGTGAACAGGCAGACAGGACTATGACAAATCAGCTATGGTCCTGCTACAAGAAGATAATGAAAAAACGCTCCTTTAAAAATCTCAAGTAAGGGCTTATGTGCCAAAATGAGTGACATAACCTTTAGCACACATGACCTAGAGCCTTTTCCAGGGATCAAGGAATGCAGGTTGGAGAACTCCAAAACTGTAGCCATGTAAAGGTATTGTACGAGTGCATCCCATCAGTGCAGTCCAGAGGAAAAAATACTTGTCTTGCACATAATTCCTAGTATTTCTCAGGTCAAAAGCATTGCATTAGAGGGAGGATTTAAAATACCGTTACTAAAAAAATAAAGCACATTTCTTTATTTGAAGATTGAGCACAAGACACTTCCTTGAATTTTACCTATTCTGGGATTTTCTGTGAAAGCGCGATTCTTTCTTCTGCCTTCTGGTCACAGGGGGTGCAGGGGTGGACGGGAGGGGAGGAGGAGCAGCAGGTGTTGGAGATGGAGGTAGGCCATTGCTTGGTTTACTTTTGTGGTTTTTGTCTGCTTCATATTCAAAGGTGCGTTTGGGCTTGGGGACAGGATTCACCGCAGTGTTAGCCGGGCTTTCGAGGAGCAGTTTAGGGCCAGCTGAGTTTGCAGTAACCCCCTGTTTTGTCTTACTGCTTTTCTCAACCTCAGTAGGTGTTTCTGGTTCACTCCCCAAAATAACACTCCCTCCCTTGCCATCACTTAGGGTTTCACTCAGTCCCTCCACAGTACTCAGAGTCACAGATTTTTTCCTCCCTTTGTCAACACTGTAACAGCTACTTGGTAACTGGGGGAGGCCTCTGCCAGGCTGTTCTTTCAGTGCCTGCTCAATCTTCTGTATTCTGTTGAGCACAGCAGAGGACTCTTTCCTCACATGGCCCTTGAGGAAAACGGCAGAAGGAGGCTCGCTCCTGCCTGGTCTCTTTTCGAACCGATGGCAGGAATCCCTGTCCAGCAATTCCTCCTCCTCTGTTTCTGGGTAAGAGCACTCGGAAAATGTTCGGCTCATTCTTCTGAGCCCTTTGAAATCGAACGTTTTCTCACTGCAGGGAGAGGTCAGCACGCTGGGGCAGCTCTCACTGCCTGACCTCTCCCCAGCATCCCTCTTGTCCACACATGTGCTCATTCTGGGGGATGGCTCCTGGCGGCACTCCCATTCTGTGATCTTCTGCCTAATGTCCAGCGCCTGGGAGCGGACGCTCGCCCGGCTGAGGGAAAGGTTCCTCAAGTTGGTGGCAGTGCCCAAGGACAGAGTGCTCCGGGTGAGCGGATGGCTCCCTATTGCTTCCCCATCTTGAGCCTCCTTTGGACTCTCCTTTTGGTCCTCAGCCTTGAACACGGACAGCCTTTTATCCAAAGCACCCACACTGATGGCTTTGAGAGGGTGGCTCGGGGAGTCGGTGTCTGATGGGCTTGTGGAGGTGCTTCGCAGCATAGACGTGCGGCTGTTCCAGTCTTTGAGGCGCAGCCTGGAGTTGGAGACTTTGGTGAGCCGAGTAGAGCGGCAAGAGTCCTCACTATCGCTGAGGGGGTAGGCTGGGCTTCTTCGCGGGGACAAAAGAGGCGGTGGAGAGACTGACTGACACCTAGAAGCAGAAAGAAATAAAAAATCAAGTCCTTGGGGAAACTAGTTATTTGCCAATTTTCTTCTGGCTGCAGGTAAAGCAGAGGATGTCTGCACACTACTACCCCAAAGCATCACTAAGACACCAAATACCATTCAGCCACAGAGGTGGGGACAGGGGGTGGCAGCAATCAACTGATGTCAGCGATGAGCTGATGAGCAGAGCATTCAGCATGTCCAAAGCCAGTTTTCTCACCTCTATTTCACCCCCAGCTTTTCCAAGTTTCCTGAGTTCAAAGACAGCTGAGATTCTCACAGCAAACCATTGCCTTGAATGCATCTACCACCTCCAGCTGAATAGCTCCCCTGGCCTCCCAGATTAAGGATTGCTTTGCAGGAAAAGGGGATTGTCAGGGAGAAGATTCCCACTGCAGCAAAAATGGGAAAGACTGACCAACAAGGAGCACAGTTTACTCACTGGTTGCAGTGAGCAAGCCAATTTAAAAAGCTGTCAGTTTTTAATTCATAACATCTGAAGCAAAGTACCTCTGTGGTCAGCCGCTGCAGTGTTTTAGCCACAGCATTTCAAATCCTCAGTGTATACAGTAAGCTAAATAAAACAACAAAAGGAAGACCTGTTTTGTCTTTGGTCTGATGTTGTGGCCAACAGATGAAATTCTCCTTATCAAAGAGAACAGAAGTAATTTCTTATCAAAAGAATATCACAGATGAAAAAACATATTAATCTGCCCACAGTATACGTTGAAGGATATAAACTATACAGAAAGGTTTCAGTGTTTCCCTGGAGAAAATCCTCAGAACAAATTTTTGCCATGGTTTGCAAAATCAGCCATTGTTGCAGACTTTTAAGAACAAAAAGACAAAAGGAAATTAAACACATTAATCAGCTGGCTCATCACTGACAGGCCAGCAATAAGAAAATTAAGCCAAAATCATGTCAAAAAAAGTGGGTTTACTGCTCTTCCACAATACATACATACATACAAATCATAGCAGAAATAATCATGACTCCTTTGACATGTTGCCCTAGCAACCTTTCCGTTCCAAACAGTATAGAAAAAAGAAGAAAGATCCAAAAGTAATGCCTTGCATATTTCCTGTTCTATGAAGATTTTGGACAACAAGTTGTTTTTTTATAAACCATCCTGTACACATAAAAGCAAATGGAAGTACTATTTGACCAAAAGAGATCATGGGAACAAATGTCTCCACTATAGCAAATGGAGAAAAGATTCAGAAGATCCCTGCTGCTATATGTTTTTCTCCCCAACAGCCAGCCAATACCTACAGGCACAGGTGCCAAGTTCTGTGCATTAACCCAAAAGTCCAGTGCACTGAGGCAATTTCTGAAAAATTTACTTTGACACAGGAGATGTTTTCTTCTCCTTCAAACACTTCCCCAAACCAAATTATTAGATTTAATCCCAGTTTCCTACAGTGAATACTTTGCAAACAAAGATCAGAAGTATCACAAAAGAGGAAAGTTGCTTCAGACAGGTGTCTTAAGAGATCTCAGAAGATCAAAAGCAGGTGACAGGTGATGAGTGGTTTTGCCCGGTTGTTGCAGCACAGAGTTTGTAGTGAATTACTTAGAATTACCTTGGCCTACCTACCTTTACAGTGCCTGAAGATGCAACCTAAATCAGCCTCCTCAGACTTGGTGGGGTGCCCTGATTCTTCATTATTCCTGTCTGTCTCGTCTTGATCTCTTCAGTTAAATACCACAAAGTCAAAATTTTATGTTATTCTTAACACCCCTTTACCTTAGACTTGAGATTGTGTTCTTCTAATTCCTGTATGTCATGCAGGCCTGCTCCAGAGCTGCACTGACATTTCTCTTGATGAAACAGGTATCACTTGGTGGAAGTGTCTTTTACATATAAAGACTGCAGCCTCCCCTACAGCCTTTGAAGCTGCATGCTAGCTAAATCCACTGTCAGGATTCAGCTAGGGGATAGGGACAGACCCTGCGAAGAGGCCATAAGGAATGCTTTAGCACATAAAAACTTATTTGTTAGATTCTAAATGATAATCTGTATTGACAATAGCAAGAATAAAATGCAAAATGACTGGCATAATGCCAGTAATGGGACAGCAGAGGTGAAGGACATGCTGACAATCCTCTCTCTGCCTTTGACTCACTATATAGAAAATACCGTAGGCATAGTCCCTCATCTCCTTACACTCTAAGAAACATCTTTTCAGTTCTTTTCACTGTCAGGAAAATGTTGATTCATCGGGAGAGGAGGAAAAGGGGAAAAGCATGATTTGCATAACCTGCCGAAGTTGCAAAACATTTCTTCTTAGAGATATGAGTCATTCTTTTAAAGCCCAGGTCCCCGGTAAGGTAACTGCACATAAGACTGAATCTTGAAGCCCCTGAATTCAGTTACAAAACTCCCACTCACTTCCACTGCAAGATTGGGGCTGCAGAGCAACAAGCCCTCTGGAGGTGTATGCTGTTAAGTACTTGGGATACCACAGTTAAGAAGAATCAGTTTGACATTGCATTATACTGTAAATTTAAGTAATCCAGATAGAAGCTGTAGGACTAATTCAACAAGAAATAGAAAAAAAAACTTTGTCCGTATGGCTTCAGGCATGCGTTCTCTAAAGGACGGCAAGTAACAGAACGGAAAAAAAAAAAAGTCCAAAAGCTGATCAGTGGATAATAAAACAGTCCTTCCCCAAGAAACCTACTTCCATTAGAAGAATATTCTCTTGAAGGCACAATAGTTTCACAGACTTTAAAACTAGTATTATTGGACAGAGACAAATAAATAACTTGCAATCTTCCATACAAAGATTGTAAAGCAAAATATTTTTATTGAAGTTTTCTACATACACAATGATATGTGCAGCACCTTACAAAGCATATCTTTACATATACCTTCAAGATATTATGTATGAACAGCATAAATAAAAATTATGGAATCAAATTTAGATTTCTTAACAGGTTCACTTGAACAGCACCTCCTTTCTGGGCAATGACATTTCTTTGAGAATATCAGCATTTCACAGATCACACTGGAGTAAGCTGCTCCGATTACCTATCTTCCAACAGGCAGCCTTTAGGTGAGCAGCTCTGAAACCACTGGCAAGCCAACAGTGAATTGCAGTCTCAAAGGCAAATCGCCTGCCAAGGAGCCCACAATGTCTTGTAAACAGGTCACAGAGCCTGAAATGACCTTCCTGGTGGGACTCGTTGCTGCACAGTAAAGGGTGCAGACAGAACCTGAGAGGTGGTTTCCAGCCCTCTAGACCACACTTAACTTTGCTGCTGTGAGTTGTTCCCTGAAAAATCAGCAGAATTACCCACAGTAGGAGAAAACTGATAATATCAGTGACATTCTGTAGGATTTTGAACTCTAGATACAACTGAGTTTTAAACTCTGATTCAGTCTCTTCTCTCCAGTTTCTCTTTCTCACCCAAACATAGAAAAAAATTTTAATTAACAAAAACTGTAATTCTCCAGGCCTGCTCTCAAAGATATGGTTTCCATGGATCAATGTATGTATTCGTATCATTTTCTCTAATAAAGGCTAGTATCAACACGCACCTCCTTTCACCAGTACCAATGAATGCCTGTGGATAACAGTCAGAAAGTCTCTGATTTTGGACAGGACACTGATCTTTTCCTACCTGCAAAACGTGGGGGCTAACACTTGGTTATATGTAGAAGAGGGGGAATTTGATTCTTGGAGAAAACTCTGAAAGTGGGCAATACAAAATCAGTACCAAAAGCAGTGAGCCTGGCCTTTTGATCCAGCTGATGCACAGCTCCTGCCTGCTTCTATTGCCAAACATTAACTCCAGAAAAGAGGAGAAATGAATGGCAGACAGAGTGCAGACAACCCCCACAACTTCATGAGAGAGTTTTCAACAACAGGAGGCAGCCAGAATGGTGGCCAAAGAGCTGCCTTTATACGTCTTTTGGAAGTCAGAGTACAGTGGATAATAAGAATGTGCATTTACTGAGGAGTTTGCATCCATGATCCACATGCTTTTTATAAACACTAATAACAATATTAAGTTGCATTTCAGACCAGGTATTAAAGGTGACTGGAGGGTGGTTAAGTGACTTGCCTTGAAAGAGTTACAGGACTCCTAACTCCCACTGCCCTGCTCTGACTTCTGAGCTAAGCGGCTCAGACTCCACAGCACTGTTTTCGCTCCCCTGAAGCGTCAGGAGTGACTCCACAGATCATCCTGTTCTGAGGAAATACAAGCTGGCAGAAGCTGCTCAGAGATTTTTCAGTTTTGCAAATCCCATCTGCCCTGCTTAAACCAACACTTACAGAATAAGACAGGTTTTGGCTCTCTGATCCGCGGAATTTCCCACTTCAACATGCTCATGCTTGGGAGCCCATTTACTGAAAAATGAGCAAGAAACATGTTGACAAAAAGGTACTGGGTCTTTCCAGGCTCCTGTTGATGAGATCCCATCATTTCACGGTAACACTGATGTTTGGTGAGATAAAGCAAAGTCACACACTGCTGCTGTTATTCCTCAGGACTTTCTCCCTGCTTTTGCTAGGAAAATATTGCTTTCTTAGTATTTTATTTAGGTTTTCTGCTTATCCCTGATTTTTCTGAGGGCATTGTGGCATTTCATCAGGACCACCTAACCTGTTTCAGAGTAATGATAATAACATCAGAATCAGCTCTGACTGTAAGCATATTTGTGTATTGAGCAGATTTGGCCTGCCACACAAGACTAGAGACTTCCTGTTGCTCTAACCAACATTTAAAGAGGTCTGAAACAAAAGCAACAGAAATTTTTCTTTTCAAGAGCAGCAAAACTAATTTTTTTAAAAAAACCCTCAATTACTGAGAAAATTATGTATACACAATGTTTCTCAAGAAAGATGTGAAGAAACACATTTTCATTCACTACATTGTTAGAATAGCCATCTTCAGGTGGATCCTGAGATCAGCAGGGCTCCAGTACGGACACTAAAGCTGCCCTAATTTCAGGTAATTGAGGATGTAACTACAAAATTCTCAGGAAGTTTGTAAGAGAATGCTAGGAAATGTTCAGCTACCAACTTTCAAATTATTTCATACAACACTACAAATTAATAATATTTTGTGATTAATGATGGCCTTCATTTCTTTATTTAAAGAACCTCTCTCTCAAGCAAAAGATTGTACAAAAATGATCATTTGAAGCACTAATTCAGATATCCATTGTTAACATTCCATTGGAAAGAATGGTAAAGCCCACAGCTTTCTGGCATCTTGTTAGTCTTTTTGGCTACTGAGGAAATAAAATGGATTTGTTCAGACTGCAGGATGAAAAACTGAAATTATCTTTACAACTGAATGTTTAAAAAACCCCTAAATCCTGGGGATTTTATTGTGTGCCAGATGAGCTTATCTATGTCCAGATCTTCAACTGGTATAAGCCTTCAAATAGTTGAAAGGCAAGTGAAATAAGAAATTCAGAGAAAAAGATGTAACTTATTGGATCCTTGGATTTTCAAAAGTATATTTTCTGCCATGCAAGTGTAACTTCTCACCACATTAAAAAGCTGTACTTGCATTTTTGCATTCAGACTAAAAATGGATTGTATTATGGGTTCAGACCTGACTTCTACCCATAATTCAGGATGCAGAAACAAAACCAAGGATGCACATTTTTTGAACTGCACAAGAGGCAGGATGACATCTACCTGAAAGCAGAGCCTTGTATGGTCAGACTGTAAAAAGAGTAGTTCGGCAGCACAGAAAGATCCCTTGAGTTAGGAGCAGCTCCTGCTTGGTGCCAGTAAGCGTGACTGTGAATACTGGGATCCATCCTTCCCAATGCAAGGCAGCGTGAGAGGGAAGCACACCCTGTTATCAGTTAACTGGAACCAAGGCCACCGTGCACATTTTGATGCACCACTACTGAGAACGGATGTAATGGCTTGCTATGGTATTCATTTCCATTGAACTTTCACTTCATTTGACACTGTAGGCAGACAAGAGAAAATATGTAGAGACCAACAGAAGCTCACATTAGAACTGTGTTTCTGTGTCATTACTTCTGTGACCCAGACAAAACAAGCACTCTTGAAAAGGTTCAGTACCAACAGCTCCTTGTAACTAGTACAGTTTCATGCCACCCGAAGGGCACTGCTGCTGGGAAATTACCCAGCAAACAAACAGAAAATCACTATTCTGCTTCTGTCAGACACATGCTTATGAAAGCTCCTGGTGGGAATCAATGCTTTTGCACAAGCAAAAATTGTACACACACTACTGCAGTACAGCAATCTTCCAGTTATGCCTCTTCAGGTGCAAAAAAGCAGAGTAATCTGAAGAAGGCCAAAAAAACCTTAAAGACTTTGATTGAAGCAATGTTGAGCGACACTTCCCCAAAAATTCCCTCTTCCTCTCTCTATACAAGAACTAGGAATAATTTCCTCTATGCTTTTCTTCAAAGAGCTATGAGAAGTCCACTTTTAGCTATCAAACACTACCAGTTAGTGGTTTGTTTACATTTTCAAATGAGTTATGAAACAAACCACTGGACAGAGAAGCAAAGATTCAGCATCATTTGCTTATGACACTGTGCCATTTCCTTTAATTTCCTCACCCCTAGCTATGTCCTTACCAGTGGGGACAGAAAGGCAGTAACAGGGATTGCTGCAAAGCACTCACGAGGCACTACTGTAAGGCAGCAACAACGAATGTTCAGGAGACAAATGCAGGTAGTCATAGAGGCCTAACTGGGTTAGTAGGTGGTTAGCATGAGGGTCAAAGGTACAACCATCACCAAAATACATGGTATGAGATGGCTTTATTGCTTAGCTGAGATGGCCCAAGAGGATCTCATGTATTGATGATACTTTGAGTTTTGACATTTTCTTTTCAAATATAAATGAGCATCTAGGCTTGGACAACTGCCTTGTACACTATGTCAGAGAAGATTAATTGAATCTTTCGTTGTATTAATTGTATCAGGAGTAGAAAGGGACTTTAAAATCAATGTTATTGTTACTCCTTGTTACTAGGGATTATGGGAACATTAAAACTAGACAAAAGGGACCTCCTGCACTACTGAATTTAAATCCAATTTTGTTTGGCAGTAAACCTTTCTATTAAAATATATTCTGCACTCTGGCATAGCATACAGTATTGTAATTTTCTATATAACTCAAGTAAATAACTGCAGATGGTATTTAATTATCTTAAATCTAAATAAGAGCTTATGGTGAGTAAAGGAGGTGAATTTTTGACACTCAGTGCTGGGCACACAGTAGTAAGGTGGGTTTTGAGCTGATTGAACTTTGTAATGAAGCAAGTAGCACAACTTGTCATATCTTGCCTCTCGCTTGGAAGGGAAAATGATGTAAGTGGCAACAGAACAACCCCTCTTCCACCAGACCCTTTATGATTTTTGAGCTCTCACTAGGAGCACAGCTCAAAAACCCCAAAAATCTGCATTCCAGATAACCTCCTCCCTTTATTGTTGACTTTGGGATTGTGACAAAAACAAGACAGAAAATACTTTCCAAACTTAAAAGTGAATTTGCATTATATGACTTTGAAATAGTCTTACTCTCATGAACATGTGCTAGTGATGGAAAAGTCCCAGCATTTAGAGAGAATGAGGCAATAAAATCAAAGTGGATGAATATCATGAAATGTTTAAAGATAGAACAAAAATAGAAACACCAATTGTTTTTCTGTTTGTACTTCTGAATTTTTTCCCCAAGGAATTTTGATGCTTTCCATTTAAATAAAAATTGAGACCATATCAGAACTAGTTACAAAATGATAGGCCACTAGGACTGTGAAACAAAAAAAAAAAAATAATTAAAAAAAAAAAAAAATCAAGTTCTGTGTGCCCTAGTTTCTGTGTTCCCAAGAAGGACTGAGTTAATGATAACAATCGTGGGGTGCATTTGTGAGAGTGCTGTGGTGAATTTCTGCGTATAAAAGCCCTCCAGGCCTCTGGGTCTTTGCAGTTGGTTCATGAAGAGAAGTACACAGAAACTTAGCTGACTGCAGTTGAACTGTGTTTTTGCAGCTTACAAGCAAAACCTTTGATTTACACCAGTGAAATTCAGGAGTCATTCTGCCAAAGTAAATTACATGAAGTGGCAACTATGCTTTACAACTGTACAAAAAAGGGCAAATAAATCAAAGCTGATGAATCAGATCCTAAATACTTGAGTTAGAGTGGATCTGTAAAGCAAAGACAGCAAGAAAATCTGACAATGACAAATGACCATAAAATAAAATGTGATCAATCAACGTGCACTAGGTACATGCCTTTGCCAAGAAATTTCTAAGGGTGAAGAAGATAACTGGAAATTGCGAAATTATCTAGACTGAAAGAGCTAGATTCCCTGCTGCTCTAGATTTATGGCAGTGTCTTCTCTGTTACAAGACAAGTGCAGGATGGCTTTTAAAAAATGCCGTGTTTAAGCCTTTTTCACCCCCTCTGTTCAGATACAAATGACTACCCAAATCACAGAAGATTGAGTAGCCTGCACTGTACCTTCCATCACAGTGAGTGACGGAGTGATCAGAAGCTGACTGCCCACGGGAAAAAATCAAAAGGAAGAACTGAAATATCAGAGAGCGCCATTCTCTCTTTTTCCACTGAAGTACATTGCACTGATTTCATAGGACCATCTCTCATTTTCTCCTCAAAAAAATTTTATGATTCAAAGTTGAAAAATGGAAGCCTCCCTCACAGATACTCTTTTCCCATAACATGTTCTGAATAATAATTTATGCAATAGATATTTCCATTGTTATATCTCCACTGTTACTTATTTTTATTATGTTCTGGAAATGATTCAGCATGTTTAAGTCTCACCTGCTTTCTTAAAGACCTTGGGAGTTTTGTTGGAGATAGGGTGGCAACACAGTAAATGATAGCATTTTCTTAAATCAGGCAGAATGCACAAGCTCTTATTTGTCTATTTAAGAACTGCCAGTCCTTGAAACTTGTTCTTTAGCAGCATGTCTAAACATGACTGTTCAAAATCCCAGTGCACATGGAAGCTCTCAGCTTTGCTTTTTCAAAGCACCGGTGATTTTTTAACATGCTTGTTTATCTGCCCTGAAATCTCAAAGCAATAAACTCTGTGGAACTAATTCTGCCAGAGCTTTGCAAGTTTTCTACACTTATATGCACACAATTTGGGAAGGGTTAAAAATTATTTTTATACATTGTGATGTAACATTAGTTTTTAATATACCTGAGGCCGTTCTTGGTTTGGTGACCTCCAAGTCTGGAATTCTGGTTTGGAAAAGCTGTTGTAAAATAGGTTCATCCCTTTTCTGTTCTGATGAGTCCGAAAACCTTACGAGGTCACTGTATACTTTACTGAAATATTCTATACCCAAAGGGAAAAGAACTGAACTGGAAGCCAAAAAGTCATGAGTCCTGGCTGCACACTAATCCAGAATACAGCCAAGCCTGCTTTCCCTGCTTTACATATAAATCAACTTCTGGGTCATGCAAAACCTCATCAAATAGACCTAAGAATAAATATCTAATAGGGACAGAAAAAGAATGGGAATTCAGGACTCCATCCCATCTTTAACAACCATTCTCAATATCACCCACTCAAAGAAGTTGCTTGCAGAATAAATACAAGATCTATTTTTTGCCTCTCCTACCACTACCCACATGATCCTTCCAGACTCACCAGCTTAGCTCTGGCCCCCAATGTGCTGCCAATGTCCAGTGAGGTCTTTCTATAGAGATTTGCTTTTTCTAGTTTTGTAAAGTAGTTTAACACAGTGAGAAAGCATTCTAAAAGAGCAGGTTATAAAACCGAAAGCCATTACCCATCTGCCTGCTATGAAACAGGCATTCTTAATTTCTGTCATCATTTCAGCTACTAATATCACAATCCAGCAAGTTTGAGGCCTGAGCCATTTCGAGAAAATACAGTATGCCACAACAGTATAACACCAAAGTGATTGAAAAGATCTGAATATGTCTGTGCTGCTTCTGGAGTTACTGCACTGCATAGGAAATAAAATCAAATAAACATTAAAATAAAACTAAAATTAAAATAAAATACAATAAAATAAAAATAAATTAAATTTTAAAACCCCAGCAGAATAGAAGCTCCTGCATTACCTCTGTGAACGAAGAACTACCTCAACATCAGCCCTGTCTGAATACAGCCTATCCAACCCAACTCTGTCTGACTGCCATGCACTTGAAGCTCATGTATTGTGAAGTAATATGGACTATCTGAGACAGGGAAAGAGAAGGAGTAATTCTGATTTTAAACTTTGTCTAAAGAGCGCTCAGGCCTCTGAGGGGCCTCATATCTGACCAGTAGCTAGGTGCCATCCTGTCAAGACAACTGCAGCAACTCAGTTCAACTTTCTGCAATCTTCTCCTCTGTAAGCAAAAAGCTGAAGCAATGGCATACAATCAACATGCTCCAGGTTACATGACGCTAAGAAAGGTTGTTTGTCCTCTGAAGGGCACTTTTTGTACATGTTTCTATAATACGGATGAAGCAGTCTGACAGCTTTTTGTTTGTTACTGTATTACTCTTACAGTGATAAGACTAGTGAAGTGTGCCCTTGTTCTTCACCTTTAGCTTCATTTTATAAGTTTTACCCTCTCTCCTTTGTCCCTTAGAAGAGTGGATTTCCACCTGCCTAGATCTCCAAATATCTCTGTGCCTAAAACTTGGACTATTTTTCCAACATAATAAAGGGTATTACCTTCCTCTGTGAACTTCTCAGTCAGTTAATGTGATTGCACCCTGACAGTTGTCTATCTCTCACCCATATACTGACATTCATTGCAACCCTTGAAGATGGCCAAAACAATTTTCTTAACAAAAGTTACACTTTTTTGTTTTGTTTTGTTTTAAGAACAAGTCCAACATTCATAACAGACTTTGTACAGGGGAGCACTAGCAATATATCTCACAACACATGATTTTTATGTGAACAACTGCAAGAGCAAAATTAGATGAAGGATTGTTTTTTCAGCACCTGAAAAAGCAGAAAATAGAAGAACCAGTTGATAAGTGAAATATGACTTGTGGAGGTGCCAAAGTAAGGGATAGGGAAGGAAACACATGGACACTTGCTGCTTTCTCAAATACCAGAAATACATGCTCAAGTGATACGTAATACTTCGTATGTTCAGAAGCAGCAGCTAGTACAGACTTGCAGCACAGTTTCGGTATCAGGACAGACTGACGGTGCAAACAGCATTTCAGAAGGTGCCACCGCCTGCCATGACTTATACCGACGTGTAAGTTGTGAGCCGACATCCCTCATATCATCATATACAACCCGTCCAAACCTATAAAACAGACCACAGCTGCACCACCTGACATTCACAGACGCTATTATGCATTACGGACGCTATGGTGAGAGGAGCAAAGGAACATAACTACAGGTGAAATAACATAAAATACACATTAAGAGTCTACCCTGTACATGTTAATTGAGTATACAACGTGTTTCATCTTCGGAGGCTGCATCCTGCCTCTGAAGGAGGAAAGATTTGAAGGTTTACAACCCTGGCCTCTCTTAGCATCATAATTTTCTTTAGTGGCTCTGACCTTATGGAATGCAAAATAAATTCCAGCTATGACAGACAAACATGACCCTTGGTACACGTTACAGTGTGCACGGATTTGTACAGATTAAGAAAAAATTGAATACTTTGCTTGAATTTAAGAGGAAATTTTCTTTCAATTTCACAGATGGCCTTTTTTCATTTACTTCCTTTAAATATCTATGAATCAGGGTTTGATTTTCTTCTGGCTTATGTAGGCACAAATCAAGAGTTACTAAAGACAAGTTGCTAAAGATGCAAACTGATGCAAAACTTGTTGTTATAGGAAGATTTAAGGCACTGACCTAGCATAAATGCACACTTATGAAAAACAAAGTTTCAGTCTAAATAACATTTGCTCTGAAAATTAAATTAGGTTACTATATCTGACTGGTTACTGTATGCTTCATTCTACTTTGTTTAGCTAAACAAGCCAGGAAAATAAGGAAATATGTTGGGCATACCCGCAACTGAGTGTCATATGAAAGACTTTGCCAGCCAAGAGTTGTTGGGTTTTTTTTTTAGTTGAACACAGCTTTGAAAAAATCTTTGATCTATTTATTCCCCAATCTGTTGGCAGACACACACAAACAGAAAAAGAAAAAAAAAGAAAAAGAAAAGAAAAAAAGCCAAGCTATGACTTGCAATGCTTGTTGCTATCATACTTATTTACCTAAGAGTCCAAACAAGGCCAAATTTAACTTGACCAAAGGCTACATCTGGCCCTAATTCAGTTTCACTGAATATTAACAAAGGAGCGATCAGCCAGTGCTCAAGTACTGCACACAACAATATTCAAAAACATGATCTAAAGGAAACTTTCCCAAAGATTCAGACATTGGCTTCTCTCTGCTTTTTACTGACCATAACTGTCAACAGGAGCAGAGTTAGGTCAGGGAAAGACACTCCCCATCACTTTCTTCACTGTGATCAAGGGTAACATAAACGTGTACATTACTCACCCAGCTGAAATGAGCCTCCCAGACCACAATTCATCACCACACCTACAAGAGCTCTGGGATCTCAAGCCCTGGATAGTATCTGGGGGATTTATATCCTTTTATAAAGATTTTATAAAGATTTCATTCTCACAAGGCCATGACTTCTTATAAAACTGTGGATTTAGTTTTACGCTCTTCTGTTGGCCTATTAGGTTTTATAAGAAGCTGGCCAATACATTTTTACTTTTCATATCTTATGTGGGAATTTGCATATGTTATAACCCTGAGGATGAAAACATTTTGCTACCACTGACATGCAACAGGAATGCTGCAGAGTAATAAGGAACTGCAAGCTTTACTTAATTAAGAGCAACTAATCTTTAACTTAGAGCAACTACAAGCAAGTAGACATTTATTCCATCACCCATCCTTTCTTTTCAGGACAGAACGAAAAATAAACCCCACATTCCTACAGGAAGACACATAGATAGCATCAGGCAAAACATCAAAAAAATGAAAATGTTATGGAGCAAATGAGGCAATACCAACATCTGTGTATAAGGCAGCAAGAAAAAGCAACTAGGAATGTTTATAAGCTCATCAGCTGTGAAAGTATTTGCTCTCTGAAGACCAAAAAACTAACAACAAACTCCTTGCAGTAACCCATGGGCTCTCAACTAACGAATATTTGAAGCAACAAAGTAAAGTCCAGATTCCGATCCTAAGTTACATCCCTCAGAGCCTCGCAGAGTTTGGCCTGCAATACTGATTTTTTTCTTGAAAAGCACAAACCCATAAGACTTCTGTTATGAGGTGGAAAAAAACCTCAAACTGTGTCATACAGCAGAAAGTAAGTTTCTTAGAAAAACCCTATTAAAAAAATAAACCTGAAAACAGGCATCAAAATCAACAGAACACACAAAAGTGTGCTAGCAGCACTGCATTTAATGCTGGGTTTCCATCTCAGCAGTTGGTCAACATTTAGAAAAGCACAGTTGTAAGCTGTATTCAGCCTACGTATGGATAAGTATGATCTCTCCCTAATGGACTAACACTTTCTGTACAATAAAACCAAATTTAGCTTAGTATGTCCAAAGTATGCAACCCCAAGTATGCCAGAAAAAAGGGGTGTCATTCCTCGTTACACACTGTCATCCAGGGGCATACCTGGGGGGAAGAGAGCAGTGGCAGAACGCATGGGTATGAATACTGCTGCGTAACTTAAAAATCACTTTTAAGAATTAAAGAGGAAAAGCTGGATCTCATCAGACTAGACAAGAAACATGCATTCAGCCACACAGAGAAATTAGGTTCTGTTGGAGAGCAGGAGAGGTAGTGGAAGGAGGGGAAGAGAGGGGCTGTGAAAATGAGTTTTAGTCCCTCAAAGTCTCTTGTCCTATACCACAGCTGCAAACTCTGGAAATTTAAGCTACTCCTATCACTATCTTTAGTAAGCAGAGAGCTGGTGTCAAGTTCCTGCCTATGAGTAGAAAGCCCATCTACTGCAAAACTTGTTATAGGAAAGGATATTAAAGAGTTCACTGCTATGGCACTTCATGCTCTTCACTTCTGCTTTATTTAGTTTCCTCCTCTCACGCCTCTGTCAAGCACACAACTCTGATCAGTTCAGCCTACCGATCCCAGACTTACTTAGAAGCTCTTCCTTCCTGGAAAGATGCAAAATGGAGATGAAGGAATTCTGCTCTCAGTCTCTTGTGCCCTGCTGTAGCCTCTGTGCTTCCTGAATGCTGCCTGCTTCACTTGACAAGCAACAAATGACACATGGTCTAAGTGCATTTGTCAAACCTCTGTCCCTTTGTATGCTTAAAGGGAGGAAACTGGCATTAATGTTTAACAACACTAACAGTAGCAAAGTCTTTCTCTGCAATCTGACATGCTAACTTTGAGGGGACAGGTGTGTGAGAAATCTGGCAAGCCAGTAGTTTCCTCCTGGATGCCCATGGCTTGTATAAAACCTTGTTTTGTTTCGGTTTTTATTTTAAAGTTGCAGGGAGCAACAGTTTACAGTTCACTCCTGAACCTCTGAACTGAGGTAATCCAGCTGCCTGTTGCTAAAGAAATCATAGAAACTGTATCAGGTACCAAACCACATGCACGCAGACACAGCGAGCTAGCCTGCCAGACTCAACAGGTATCTTGAAGTCCACATGGGTGACAGTACTGTTTGACAGGAAATGGAGAGGTTAAAAATCCACATTAAAATGCTTTCAGGTCTCTGCCAACAGTTTCAAATGGACACAGGCTATCTACCATCTCCTCTGTTTGCCTATGTTGCCATAAACTGGTTTTCCAAATCAGCAGCGAATCAAGGGGGTTTCATGTGAGAGCAGTCTGATTACTGGGCATTTGTTCAATTGTCTGTACTGACAAGTCCTCTTGTGGCCTCAGCTGCTGCACAGCCCTACAGCTGCTTCCCTGGGAAAGCATCCTGCTGCACAGAAAAAAAGGTGAGTCAGCTGGAGTTACCTCTGCTGTGATAACAGGAGGATTAACCACCACTACTCATACCTGAACATTGTCAATACTACCCCATCCCAATCCAGAGACATCCCCTGTACCAGCAGTCCACCTGCCTGCCAGCATTAGCTGAAAAAAGACCTTCTGAAGCTTTGCTAGCAGAATTTGAAACACAAAGCATTTCTATGCTACTGCCACTGCAATGAATTCTGTTTTCACATTTCAAATAGTTACGTTGTTACCTGGAAAAAGATTATTTCTGAGAAATTCTGATGCAAAATGGGCTTATTCTATGAATCCAAAATGCAAAATACCATTTCCATCTATTAGCTGCTGTTAATTGTTTGTCATAAAGGTGTACTCGCTGTACAGCCACAGTATTACTGACAGCCAACACTGCACAAGTTGCCTTGCCTTCCAATCCTAACATTTTCTTTCTATAGCTAAGGGGAGAAGAAAATAAATTTTTTTTATTTATTTATTCCAGGGTTTTTCTACAGCTGCCTCATAATAAAATATTAGCAGCCATATGCATTAAAGCTCATCATTAATATGACAATCATAAAATATTTCTTTTTTTTCCCATTCACTTAACTCTTTTCTATATTGCTTTAACAAAGTGCTTCAAAAGTAACATTTGGGCACTCTGGACAAAGTTCCCATATCTGGTTTATTACAAATTTACAAGATATTTAGGCTCCCAAAAAAACCAGTCAGGTTGTCACAGGAACTGACATTCCCATTGACTACAACAGAATTTTATGAATTGGCTTAATAATTGAATTTAAAAAAAGAGTGATAGTTGACTATTAGGAACATCATATCTTTTACAATCGTTATGTTTAGTTGTGCTTTCAATACTGAAGTTCATCCTACAAGATGCCTGCACCTTGCTGCCTGTTGTTCAACAGCTCCAGTGGGTAGACGTTCATTACGTTCCCTTGTGGTACTCTCCTATTTTAAGACCTCATTTTAGGGCCAGTTCTATATACAGGAGCTGGCCAAAATGGAAATAATCTCAGAGCACATGATGTCAATCATGACAAAAGTTTTGAAAAAGCCACATCTATTACAAAAGGTAAAGATGGATGACCCAAAAGTCATAGCTAAAGTCTACAGGCACAGTTTTGCAAGTCCTTGGCTCTGTACTGACGAAGACACTAGAATAATCAAGACCTGTTGCTCTCCTACAGAGGGCTTTCACTGACACATCTCTTGCTCAAAGTCTCCTAGGCACTATGGGCATTTTTGCATGTACATATTGTAATAATATGGATGGCACCTGTGTATTTCCATTAGCTCCTACTTTCCTGCTCGCAGGAAAATGCTTACATTTTCATTTGCTTTTAAAGGCAATTTGCTGTTAATGTTCCTCAAGCGCAAATATAAGGGTGACGCTCCATGTGGAGACTGAATCAAGCACTTAGCTAATTCCCAGGTTCTGTACACAATATTACCTGTTGAATAGTTATTTTGCTATCTAGAGGATAAAGACTGTGAGGATACTATGTCAATACACTTCTTGCTTTGGCTTTCTGGACAAACTGTTTTTTTCAGGGAAGAAATGCACAATAACTCTCTCACATATATTTCATTATGTTCAGATCTTCCTTTCAGTCTTACTCTTCACAAATTCTGCTATGTCTTCTTCTAATTTTCTGTTCTGCTCAAGTGGAAAATATCTTTTTAGGATAGCTAAACAGTGCAGGAAACTGCTAAGAGAACACAGACTCTTTCATTTCTAAACCACTGATTCAAATCCTGACTGATTAGGGCACAGAACAGAAATTGTTCTCCCATACTGATGGCTTTTCAACAGCTCAGGTGTAAAGAAATGGGGATCTTACACCAGCTCTTAATGGACAGATATTCACAGAACATGAAACATCATTAGTAATGCTCATGACATATCTTTGTTGGTCTTTTCAGTGACATTGCCACCATCTTTCTAGTCCGGAAGACAATAGATTTTCATTCCTAAGAACAACTTCCTCCAGAAAAATTGAAATATTGGCATTATAATGTAAAAACATTTTGCACATGACTTCTACACTATATCCCCTGAGGACTTCTGTCTCGCTTCTTATCAGCAGCCAAAAAACAAATTCACGTAAGACTCCTGCTCTGATTTTCTGATACTGCATTGATGGGGACTCCTATAAGCGTTTTAGCCAGTATCTTGCTCATTGCTTTTATTCACTACATTTCAGTGCAGTAAAAGCACTAGAAAGACATCAGAAACATTTCCAAAACCATGCTGTTTTAATAATTTGCTGCAAAAATATATAGCAGTTTAGTTCAGGTCTTAGCACGACTGAGTACACTAATGATATTCACTGATTAAACAAATATAGATTGCAGTGTTAATCTAAGTAGTCTTTGTGCTGGAACAGAACACAGTTGCATTAAAAATGCCACTTCTAAGTCTAACCTGTCAACTACAACTCTCTGCTTTTTAAAAGACTTGTTACTCTTCATTTTTTAGTTACTTTCCAGTGGTCTTAGCAAATATAAACCTTAATAAAGACAAAAGGCGATTTTAATAATGATGTATGATTTGCTGCATATAAAAGCGTAAAACATTCAAAGTGCCATGAGAAGTAAATTACAATGGGAAGTAATACGCCAGGAAACATTCCTGCAGACTCCAAGCAAACTTGGAGCAAACTTGATCTGAAGCTGCATGAAGCCAAATGCAATCAATATTTTTGGGGTTTTTTTCTTAAAAAACTGTGCAAATGGGAGGGATATATTAACACAACTTCCATCTAAGAAAAAGTGATTTGCTTAACTGACAAGTGCATGTAAAGTAAATAATGCTTCTTCCTGAATGGACATCTAAAATTAAAGTGAAGCAAAATAGCCAACAACAGAAATGGAATAGCAACCCCCCTGCCAATTTGGGCTTCCTAAAAGGAAGCCCAAAGGATGTATCCAAAAGTAGGCCTGTTTTTTCAATTCTATTTCTTGATCTAATTAGAAGCTGTTCCCTCTTCTTATAAATCATTCTTCTTTTACATCTCTAGACCACTGTGCTTACAAGACTATTTTGCAACCCTGCTGAAGAGATTTCAAACGTTTGCCCTCTGGTCCACCTCCCCGAGTTCAATGCTGAGCAGGGCGAGGGAGGGCAACATTATGCCTCAGACCATCGGAAATCAGCACCCAACCAATGCTGCTTACCCAGTTAAAGGACAGCAGTAAAGTCAAAGCCTGTATTCAAGCTCTTCCCAGTTTCAGGATCATCTGAATCAGTGCTTTGACTTGTTTCCACTGCTGATGTTTCCATTGCTGATGTCAGTAGGCACCCTCCCACCTCCCATGGTCCAGTTCAGAGTTGAGCTGCCAGAGCTCTGTGTCCCAAACACACCTCCAACCTCAGAGGGTAAACAACAGCTTTTTATTCCTATCTGCACCAAGTGTAACTTTGCGCTGCTGGGAACTGACCTGCTGAAAATTTATCAACTGCGCAGGTTCAAACTGTTTCTGCTTTTAACGGAGTACAATACTTGCTAATAGATTTCACATCAGTTATTCGGTTTTCACAGTTGTGTGGCTGAAGCTTATTTGCATTGTTTTCTAAACCTCAATGGTTTAAAAAATAAATAAATAAAATAAAGCAGTGTCTCATTATAGCTCCAATAACTTATCATATTGCTTACTCTTAGCAGAATTTTATTGAACCACTATTATTCCTATTCTGAAGCTCACTATCAAAATATTAAGACTTGATTTCTTTTTAAAGTAACAAACATTTTCTATGGGGTTTGCTTTACAAATTCATAAAGAGCTTAAAAGATTCTCACTAGTATTTCTGAGCAGTAGGCAAATACTTTTGGCAGGAAAATACATCTCAGCAGTTCTGTGCGGAGCACTCGTTGCCTTAAGCCACGCTCAGCTGCCAGGAGCTCCGCCGCAGAGGAGGCGAGCAGTCTCGGCCCTCCTCATCTGCTGCCTGGCGCAGGCAGCAGGGAGAGGCAGGGACACATCGAGAGCACATTAGCTGAACTCACACCACTGCTCTCTTGATGCTCTAATAAAGTCCCTGAGGGCTGCTCTGACTGGGAAATCTGGGAGCTGTTTTAGCCCAGGCTACCCCACCACTGATGGAGCAAAAGAAGCTTTTATTTTAAAACATACAAAATGAAGACTTAGCTTCCTGCTTTAGGCATACATAGCTCACTCTCCTTTCCAAGCTGGTCTCAGTCCTCCCGCACCAGAGTCCCTTGAAAACAAGAACTTGTACACCCAAATATGCATGAAACGGCAACCCCTAACCTACCAAACAAATCTCCCTGAAGTTGTGCAAAACCATCAACCAGTTCTAGACCTGCTGCCCTCTCTGTCACTGTTTTCTGCATGTCCTCTCCAGAGAATGGTTTTCACTGAGACACACCACTCTTGGTTCATTGTTTTGGTAAGCATTTCAGCACACAGATGAGGCAGCAGCAAACGCACCAGCATTTTTTCCCACGGCATATCATTATAACGCAAATTGAATTGGCATCCAAACATTCCACTAAATTTTCTATTAAGCATGGATGGGAACATCATCCACAGAGAAAATTTTATCCAAGTGAGAAGAATAGAACAGCTATCTATAGCTATCTGTAACCAATGTTTTACGGGGACTCCTTTAAACCATGCAATTAACAGTAGAGCCCGGGCAGAGACAGCCTCTCACATGTAATTATGATGTAGCCATCCACAAAAGGGAAAGCAGCAGCTTTTCTATCACTCACAGTAACACTGTCCATATACTTAGCAAAGAAAGAATAAGAGATGAGAAAAGACTTTATCATAATTATGCTAAGACAATGGCAATCACGCATAATAATTGCTGGAAAAATTGTATGCATTAGAGTTTCAAGTAAGTCCAAAACCTTGCTGTTGTAGGACTACACAGGGAACTGAAGATGCATGCTATGACTTCCAAGTTACTGCTTTCTTCACAGTGCTCTCCATTTGCAAAACTCAGGACATGTAATAAATATCATAGTCTTTATATTTACATGAAAGACATAAATACAAACAATTTCATTTTGTTTATTTTACAATTCTATTAATATTTTTCTTACAGTAGGATTAGGGCTCCATCGTGGTGGATGCAGAGTCATCAAGCTCAACACACTCTGTTGCAGTAATGGTTAGGGAACTGTTCTCTGTCGGCCTGCCTTATCTGCATCCAGCCCTGGACGTGAACACAGCTCTTTTGCATTAGTCACGAGATAATTAATTTGTCAGTGCAGGCAGACTGGACCGCATCTGGATGAGTGACCTGACAATAAATTTGGACAGTGTCTACAGTTTAACACAGAGCTGAAGGGCACTAGATTGGGTTGGGTTTTTTTGTTTTCTTAGGGGTGGTGAGTTAGAATAGCAGAAAGACTGAAATTATACAAATTAAATTAAAATTATATTGTTACATATCAGGTAACCACAAGCAAAAGGCACTAGAGTTGCATCCATGAACTGATCTTTCTAAATGAGAGAAAAATACTGCACAGGCATTGCCTCTCTGAAGACAACAGTTCTCCCTGTACAGACAGGTTTTTCTCCTGAAAAAATATCACCTTTGAAATGAAAAATTTACTGTGGAAAGGGAAGAGAATAGATCACTCCCAAGACAAGCCAGCAGAGTGAACAATGCCTCTGCCACCCACGCTCCAGCACTGACAACAGCAGAGCACTGCTTAACCCCAACACCAGACATATCTGCACATCCTTTTATTTAAGAATTCTTGAGGTCTCAATTCCTAAGGCAAAATATTTCTAGTCCTCTGCCCAGGCCACAACCACATAATCCTTTCTTCAAAGGAAATTAAGGAAATTTCAGTTGGGTTTATTAATGCAGACCAAGAATTAATTTTACTTTTAAAAATATATATATATGCTGTAAAACTGAATGAATTTGGCTTGACTAGGACTGATTTTGGAAGTGATTGTACATCTCAGTTTTTTCAGGCTGAAACACAGACATGAAGTCTTCCTTTAACTAAGATTTTTCTTAAAGCTCTTATTGTTTCTGCCTTCATCAGGAAATGCAGTAATAAAGCACAAGACCTTGATGTGCACATGAAGTAGCTGAGCATGGACATATGCGCATGATGGGGACAGGTAACCAGCCCAAAACAATACTTCTAGTAACCAACCTAAGCAATACTTCTACACAGCCCAGCTTTGCTGTGTTCCATCATGCTCAAACATCAAGACGACTGCTGTTAAAACAAACAGGAGAGGCTCTGTTTGCTTACGCAAATGCAGTGATTATTTACCAGGTTCCCAAACAAAAGAATTAGGGTGGATACTGGCAGCGGAATACAAGAATGAAGTTCCAGGACTCTGCTGGCTCTGCTAACACTGCGAATCAGTACTCCACAGCCTTACGCCTCCTGCAGTCATCTGTAACACCCCAAAGCAAGAAGCAAGCACAGAGCATGTGCAAAGATCTGTTGTTCCAAAAGAGGAGCATCTGGCCTCCCCTCTACATGACTGATGATGGCTACGCAGAAGCTGAGGCCCTGGGGAAGAAGGTCCAGATCCGCTCTGGTTTAGCTAGCAGCAAGTGAATGCATCAGCCTGAGGAGCGTTCCCTCTGAATTTCCAACAGTGATTTTACCTACAAGCAACAACAGTGAATAATCCTGGACTCATGATAAAGCTGGACATAACACTAACCCATGGGCTCACTTGGTTAGGAAATATAAGTCATTATTTTATTTGATATTTAAAGAAATATAAACAATTCAGCTGAAACACTCCTTGGGTACCTCTAGGGTTATATAAGTCCAGATAGTCATTTGGTTTATGTGGTGCATCTCCATTGCCTTCACTGGAGGTAAGCTAGCTCCTGCCAATTAAAATTCTGCCCTGTTAAATTCTGAAGAAGGTCTGAGCCACAAAGCCAGTGCAAACAGATCTCAGTGCACGTTAGACTAATGGGGCGGACAAACTGTTGGTGTTAGCAGGAATGGCCTCACATACTGCTGGGAGATAAAAACCAAAGCCTATATTTAGAGATTTATGGGTACCCAGGTCAGTTCTTCCAAGGCAAGGAGAGAGATGCAACTCAGAGATCAGATTTCAGTTTTAATCAAGCAAGAGTATATTTGATTCAAAGATTCAACTAAAAGTATTTAGAAAGGAGAAGTTTTATGAACGTTATTAGACTAGGAACTTAACAACTTGCAACTCTGTGCTCACAGCAATTTGCAGATGTAATCCTTTGCTAGCACAAATTTCTGACACCTTGCTGTATGGCCTATTGACATCAACACCCTCAGTTTATCGTGTCATTAAATCATGATTGCTTAGCTGGAGAACATTCTCCAACTCAGTGAGGATGACACCTTTCCTGTGCAGATTGGGTGGAAAGACAACAGCCCACATCACAAAATCCAATCCGCGCCAAAACTCACATGATTGCGGTGATGTAGCTTCCTCAGACACGTAGCCTCTCAGAATAGTTTTCCTCAGACACATAGTCCTTTTGCACAACTGGAACCAGGATTGGTTTTTGCTTTGGCTATCTTCCCAAACCAAGCCCAGAGACATTAAACTAAAAAGATGTTTGCTCTAGCTCATTATGGCAATCCCTCTATATATACACTACTAAAGTCTCCGTTCTAGTAAAACGCTTGCAGCAAACTTGATTTTTGTTCACTGCAAATGGTATACAGACGTGCTTAAGCATTCAAAAGCTCACTCCTAAGTACTGATTTGTGAAACTCCTATGCACACATTTTAAATGTGCTTTACATGGGATAGACTTTGTATTGTTCTGTAAGAAATTAGAGGACAATCACCTTTACTTGCTTTTCAAGAAATTGAGAATAACTGTAATTACATATTTGAGATATCTTGTAAAGTGCATATATTGCTAATTAATTAATCAAAATATCTTCCTATTTTTATCTACATTAAGTATTCCATTTACAAAAACAGATATTGATGTGTATAATTTTCTCCAGATTAACAGAAATTTAGCCAAAAGCTATTAATCAAGAAAATACATCAAATCAATGTCTAAGTAATCCTGATTGAATGTTCTGTGCTTACAGCACAAGGATACTGCTCATATTTTTAAATATTTTTAATTAGATAATTTATTTTAAAACCCTGTAGTAAAAATGTGTCTTTTAATACTTATATTGTTTCTCTTTCCAACACTGCCTGTACCAGGGCAACACTGCCTGGCAGGAGCACAGTTCTGCTATTTCCAGCTCTGCATCCAGCTCGCAAGGTGGGACTCGTATGTAAGGCACAGCCTGCACCACAGAAGATTTTGAAGGTAAAAGGAAATTCTGTCACTCACAAATATATTGGATAAAGGCTGCATCTCTAACTTCTGAACTTACTTACACCTCATACAATACCCTTAGATAAAAATTGTAAATTGATGGGATCCTCTGAAAACAAACACTTCCTGTACTCCAGTAGTATACTGCAGCAAATGAGAAGGCTCAAGTTAAGTGTATAAAAAATGCCTTGAGATCCCGAAATAAGAGATGGCATATTAGCCAGAGTTGAAGACATTAGGAATGGTTTACAGAAGTTATGTAGCCACACTTATTCTAAACATTTTTCAGCTTTGGACTGATGCTTGTCACATCTAGCATCTCAAACTAAGTTGCAATTTTAAGATATAGTGACAAATTAATATATAATTACTTTATTGAAAATTTTTTTCTCATTTTCTCTGTTAGACTGAACAGACTACAATTTTTAAACCTATATTTTGTGAAGTAGAGAATGACCTCAAACATAACTATAGGCCTCTTTTAATACAGTATAGTGCTGGGGTGATTTTTAAGTCAAACAGAGCTGGTAGTACCACTTCTACGTTTACCTTTGTACTGGAGCAAACACAAGATTAGGACAAATATGTTACAAATGAATTCATTTATTCAAATAAAGTTTCTGCATAAAACACAGAGACTCCACATACATATTAAATCATTTGCTAAGGGAAAACAAGCCACATTGTGGAGAGAGAGCTACAAACACTGCTATGCCTTTTCTTTGACTTCTGTTCTCTTAAGGTTTCTTCAGAGTTACACTGGTGGTCTTAAGCATTAAGTTTGGTGCAATCAAACCAAGTAGTCATTTGATGCAAAAGGGTCACACACTGGTTGCAAGAATGCTTTGGGCTCCTTTGTCTCCTGTTGAAGAGTTAACAAGATCTCACTGAGCTGCTTCCTGCCAGAATTGCTAAGAAGTCGCTTTCAGCTATACATAAGGTGCTTTCCTAACCTCCTGTTCCTTGGCGTTCTCATCAGTGACTCACAAGGAAGGATTAAAGTTGAAGTTCACCGAAAGCCAGAAAGTCTCATTTTTTAAGTATAACAATCCTTCTGCAAACTCTCTAATATTCACTTCCTATAATTGACTCTTACTCCAGGCAACATTAGAATGTCCCCACTGGCTAGGACAAAGAGCATTCCTAGGCCAGGCTGTCACTGACCGTGATGGTTAGCAGGTACCTAGAGAAGAGAGTAAGAGCAAGATGAACACGCAATGCCTACTTAACCAGCTTAACAGTCAAAGGCCTAAAGATGACTCATAGATTTTGCTTCTGTGGCTAAAAGCCTTTGGTAGATTTTTCTTCCATGTCTCATTTCTGTCATCCATTTGTCTGACTGCAACATCCTGTAGCAGTAAGCTCCGCAATTTAAAGACATGCTGCAGAGAAGTACCTTCTTTTCAACTTATTTTCAACCTGTCGTCTTCTAGTTTCATTTGATTCGTATTAGTTCTTAAATGGAAAGAGATTTTTTCCTTATTTACCATCTCTGTTCCAGGCATCATTCCAGAGACTTCTATTACACCTTCTTTCCCTCCACTCCTTTCCTTTCCAGGATGAAGAGTCCCAGTCAATCTATTCTTGCCTTGTAGTGAAATTGTTCCATACCTTCAACCACCCTTGTCATCTTTGTATGATGTTTTCCTATTCAGAGCACAGTCAAGTTTGTCTCACCTAAGACATACAAAAATGTTCATTTGTAACAAGTGGTAAATGAACTTCAGATAGCTTCAGAAAGAATGAATTTGTGTGGATGTTTATTTAAATCACCTCACTTTCTTCAGATCCGAAGGTTTTCCTTCATGTGCTCACATCAGAAACCTGTGAATCCCACAACCAGTTTCTCAGGTGAGACTCACATTTACCCTCCCAAATAGCGTCCTCACTCTGCTCTCTGTCTTTCCCTTATTTCCTAAACTCTGATGGAAAAATGGCTGTGGTCCCTCATGCCAGTGGATCCACACTCCAGTGAGGACCAAGGGAATCTTAGTTACTGCAAGAATCTTGATGCTTGCAAAGCATGTAGTTGTATAGATGTTTACTTGTAGGCACCTCCTTTCCACTGAAATTTTTATGATTAAAATTTAAATCCATGATCTACAAGGGTCTGATTCACTGCCAAAGTAATTAGACTTCTATAGGCTTTACTGACCTTTGCTTCTGACCCACAAGGAATCACAAAAGGTTGAACCAGATGGTGACACTATATCACTGAAACACACCTTGCATCTTGCAACAATAAACCACACCAAAACTAGGACTGACAAGAAAATAACACTAAAAAGATGTCTTAGCCACCAGGAGACTAATACACCTGTGTTATGCCAGTATCAGCACTTACTGAAACTTTACCCCCACAAATTATAGAGAAAGCATATTTGCAGGTTTCCAAATCTCTGGTCAAATCCCATACTAAACAGAGGCAATGACTTGTTTAAATGGATCTTTGAATGTTTGCAATAAATCCTGCAAGCCTTAAATTTTTATTATGCCAGCACTTACTCTGCTGATTTACAGTCTGACTAAAATGAAGAATCCTCATGGTTGACTTAGGTAACATCCTCTTACAGGGTTTCACAAAGACAGGTGAAGAAGATTACATAAGGCAAAATAAAGGATGGAGAACTGGTGCATGAAAACCTATTCATCTCCTCACTTGTCACGCAAGTGCAACTCAAAGATTTTTCTTAGCTTCAGGTCTATACTTGTACTTAAAAATCTTTTCCTGACAAATTCTAATCAAAACAGATGGTGAGGATAAGGAACGACAGTTTATTTGACAGTTATTATCCAATAACTTAGTATCCCACAGTACTTTCTAACCTATTCAGAATGAAAAAGATTTTAAAACAAAAGAGTAGGTCCAAAATTTACTGAGGTCTAGACGCAAGTTCCCAGCACCAATCTGTCTGCACTGATGGAAGGATGATGAACAACTTGAGAATGCCAGATATCACTAGGGATATGGTTTTAATATCCACATATGAATAGACATCAAGAAACTCTTCTAGCCGCCCTCCCCCCCGCCCCTTTTATTTTATGTTTTTACTGTTTTGTACTAAGAGATGCCAAATGCACAAACTAACAAACTGGGGAGCATACATGGATATCAAGTCCACTTCTGCTGAGTTTTAACACAGCATAATATGCCTAATAAGAGACACTAGAATGGATGCTGATTATCTATATCTTTAGTCAACTGCACAATTTAAAAAGTGAAAGGAGCACAGCACCAGAAGGAAGAAAGGCAAATCAACATAATGAAAGATTTAAACATGGGAAGGGTGTGACAATGCCACAAAGGAGGTCATTAGCAGAGACAGGACTAGGGTCAGGGTTCTATCTAAGGCTCTTTGTTATTAATTCACTGCTACTTTGGCAGGACAACCTATCCCTTGACAATCAGGATAAGGCCATTTCATCCAACTTGGGAAAACTGCCTGCAATTATTGCAATTCAATAATATGTGTAGATAAGTGGGAAGGTGTGGCAGAGAGCTGAAAGAGAGAAATAAGTTATTAGATACAGAAGGCAATGCAGCGGCTACCATATGCACATGAAATATGGAAAGACAACCAAAACTGAGAAAAAGCCAGAGTGTTTAAACGCAAAACAGAGAAGTGTCATTAAAAAGAGGTTTTCCTTTAAATAAAAAAAGAAAATAAAAAACTGTTTAAAAAAAACCTCTTCCATTGATTCCTTCCTGAAAATCTCAGAATTTATTTTATGTTTTCTCTTTTCCATTGTTTGTGGTTGGAAAAGTTCAGAATACAATGGCAGGTATGCCAAACCAAGCCAGTATTCAACATCACTTTCAAGTTGACCTACAGCTCCCTGCTAGGATCAAAGCCAGCTCTCCTCAATTTCTCTGTCTGAACTTTTCCACCTATGCCAGCTATTCTACCTGGCAGCTGCCAATACAGGGACTTTTTGCCTCTGACATTTCATTTTCAAATGGATAAAATCAAGCTGTAACTCTATGATTTACTCACCTGAATCAAAGTCTTTACTAATGTATTTGAAACAGCAATGTTCTCCCAATATAACCCCCCTATGCACATACTGTACTGCTATCAGCTAGGAGTAACCCTGGTACAGTTTATCAGGTGTGTTACCCTCAGTCAGGTATGGCTAGAACAGATGCCACCTGGCCTGGCCAAAGTGATCAGAGCATTTCATTGACATTGGTACAACCCACGCTCGTATCCCAAAGTGTCCAACAAATAAATAGGACCTTCACTGCTTTTTTCCTCTACAGCATTCATTTCTGTGCACAGACCCATTTTACTGCAGCCTACTTAATGCCCTACAGTTTTATGTTGAACTTTGTAAGGCAAAGAGCATCTTCGTGTTGCTATGTCCAATAACTAGCATAAAGGTATTACTGCAGTACAGAGGCTCTAAGGTCAGTGCAAGTTATTTGCATGTTCCTACTCTATGCTGTTTATAATGGGGTTAAAGTCTTCTTTTGAGCCAAAACACAAGAAAAATGAAGACATTAGCAAGTCATTGTGTGAGGGAGTGTAGAACAGCTCCTCAAAACAGAATAGGACAATATACCCATGCAAGAATCCCCTGGAGAGCTGGATAAAATGCTACAGCAAGGACAGAGAGAGATGTCAACAGACACTTCATGCATTTGAAGAGAGATCCTGCACAGTTTGTGTGACTTTCTGCTCACCTCACTAAAATAATATCCAAAGTGTAGAGCTTTGCTCCTGTGTTCAGGCGGTTAATTCATAAGGGTTCTTTAATCCAATGGTTGTCTAAACTTTTCCAGTCAAGGCATACTGAGGTTGCCCTAGTGGGACTCCAAATTTAAGTGAGGGTTTTGCAACTGTTAGTCCCAGAATGAGAGGAGTTGGTGGGCTTGTCCTGCATGAAGGCTACAGGATGAGTCGGTCAGCATTAATGTGCTGTGGCTGAGAACAAGACTCCTTCTGGCACGGATATGTGAACTTGGCTGCAGGTGAGTTGTTTACTTGCGTACCAGAGCAATATTCCAGAACAGAGTTGCCCAAAGAAAACTTCTTGTCTTCAAAACACCGCCTTTGATCAGTGTAAACTGAAGGACAAGGGAGCAATAACTGTATCCTTCTTGCCATTTCACTGTACTAATTAGTGAGTGAAAGGTATCTGTTATTTACAGGCATCTGCATCACTGCGTGCAGTCACAACACAGCCTTCTGATGGACTGGAACTTAATTAGGATAGTGTTTCTTAGCCACAAGTAAATACACACAAATTTGCAAGCACAGTTTGTTTTCTGGTCTAGTCTAAACAGACTGATTACCTCAGGATTGCCAGGCTTGGGGATTTAAGGTGTCCCTGGCTACAGTTTTCCCCTGGCTGTGAATGATTAAGTTAATCTACTTACTCTGTAAGCGGCTTACTGCTACAGAAAGGAGGACAAATAAGCAAAGCAACAGAGATGAGCCCTGTACTTTACATCCAGCCCTTTCACACTCACTGCCTGCCCTGCGATAGGAAGCAGCATCTGCCCACCATCTGTCAAGGGAGACAAACAGAGAAAATATGACAGAAACCAGTACAAAATACAAACTGGAGACTGGCAATGGAGAAAAGTTGACATGCAGTCATATGGCCAAGAAATTCAGTTCAAACCTCCTAGGGCCTATACGGTGCCTTCCACACAGGTCCTTTCTTGTAATCGCTTTCATCATAACCAGCCGGTGAGCAGCAACAGCTCAACAGAAATATGCCAGAAGCAGACCTTTTTTTCATACCTGGGTTCCTTCAATCCCTACCAAAAACTCCTCTCAGCCCAGCAAAGCTCTCTCTGTGTTAGAATAGAGGTTGCTTACCTTTGAACAGAGATTTTGGTCCAAACAGAGACAAACCTTTCTCAGAACCTACAAAGCCTGCAGTTCACCACTTACCTATCCAGAGAGTCCTGAGGCACTTTACTCCCTCCAGCTCTGCTGTTGACACTGGCATTCTTGTTGGCAGTCATGGTCATTTCTGCTTTCTAGAAATGTGGATATCTGTGAGAAGAAAAGTCAATTAAGATTCAACTAGCCCAAATGACAATTAACCTTCAAGACTGCTAGAAGTACTATGCTGTGTAAAGGCAGAACTCTGGGCTGCTTTTCATTCTATAAAATGCAATCAGTCTAGTTATAAGCATGAAAAACTAAACCCTACCTCTCTACTGCTGCTTTTTCATATCCACAGCCAAGTTTATCAGAGCCCGGTGCTATAAAGGGGGATATCTTATGGGAATTAGGTGTATGCTTCAGGTTCTGGCATGTCTGATGAACGGAGCTTGATACCAAGTTCACAAAATACCACAGGTTTGGTGTGGTTCTTCCATCCATCAGTATACATGGAGAACTCAGTAACTGCACTGTGTGATACTTGCAAATACCATAGCCGTCACTGGCATTTTGGTCACACAAAAGCTATTCCAAGGAATGAAGAAACTTTTCACAATTTTAAAGTGCAGCCTAATTATGGAAATATTTTCTAAAAGTGAAATATATTTGATAGCAAATATGTTGAATATAATTTTCAAATCTGGTTGTGATACGAAAATATCTACAAACAGTTTTCTCTATTGGCCCCATGATTCCTTAAGTAGAGCTGTCTTGGGACACTTTTAAGACCTTGGGTAACATAAAAAATCATTACTAGATTCCTAGTTATTTCCTAGTAATTTGGTAACAACCCAAAAGCTGTAAATTTAATTTCAGCTATGGTAAAAACCCTATATATTCAGTTAAGTGCCCAAAAGATGGGCCTTACTTCTGTAATGTTGCTGGATACGAGCAAAGAAACAGCCCAGTACCAATGATTTGTTTTGCCCTCATCACTCTATCTTAATAGGAACACCATGCTGTGGCTGAAGGGAGAATATGATGATACGGATATGGGCCAGGATGTAATCCCAAGAATGTAATAGTGGTAACCTATGCTGGCACGCGCTCTGGGTGGTTTTTGAGATGCTCCTTAGTTTGTAGGCTAAAATATCTACCATGGTTTGCAGCACTGCCACCCAGGGTCTGACCAGAACTACCAATTTTTACAACCATTAATGGCATAGTTAATGCAAAAATAAGGAGTATTACAAAACTTCTTGTTTACTCAAACCCACAGTAAGTCCAGACTGCTTGAGAAGCCAACCGTAATGTGATGCTAAAAGTAAGCTGGGTACTGCCAACAAACAAAATCCTTGTACAAACAGCCCCATCACGGTGCGGAGGACATTCTCTAAACCACTTTATTCCAAACTGTTCCGCCACAAATAAGGTCAGAAAATCTCCCACAGATTGCAGCTCCAGAGGCAGAGTCAATCATGCTGACCACAGATTCCAGGTCTACTTGTCCTTCGCTGATTGTCTTGAGTGTATCGATTTTCCCAGATTAAGTAGAAGGTTTTTTTTTCCCCAGTTGGTAACATTTTCTGCACTGAAGCTCCCTAGATTCCTCCAGTGTCTCAGTGTTATTGTTAGTGTTACATTATCAAGATAACAGGACTGTAAAGAACTGCCTGTTCCAATTGGAAAAGGGCTTGCTTGGGACAAGAAAAGAAACCTGCTGATGCTGGCCAAGCTTTCTAGGACTGTGCATTCCACAGGGAGCCAGCAGCATTTTTAATGTTTTCCACTCACTAGTTCAATGCCTTTACCGCATTAAATCTGAATCACTTATTAGCAATTAAGGAGAGAAAAATAAGAGATATAAATGTGGCATAATGTGAATAACAACTGTTAGTATGCATTATATTCATTTTCCAAGATTTGCTTTTCTGTTCAAGACCAAAAGAAGCTGAATGGACCCTCAGAAAGATGGGATACTGACCTGGCACATAAGAAAAAAAAAAAAAAAGATAGGAAAAAGCAACATAAAAGCACATTAAGAGTCCACTTTTCCCATTCCCAAAATCCAATGGGGGAAAAAAAAAAACCCACATGCATACATATGCATCTGGGTGTTTGCTTTTCGTGGGAGGTTTGCCCTTCTCAAATTTCAGCTTCTCAAAAGCTTGATAAAAATCATAGTGGTCAATATTTTTAAAAAGTGATTATTTAAACCCCACATTTCAAAGCTACCTTAATGTCAAATAGGCCAAACTGGTTTGTTTTAGGCAAATCAGGAATTTAGTTCTACAAGAAAATTTCACAAGATACGTTAAATTTAGTGACATAAGTGTGTTTCTTCCTATGCAGTTGAGACTCTGGCATATATAGTAATATCAACTGACTTTTCTATGCAATTTTTCTTTAATGCTTATTTTGCATGAATATTTTACTGCAGGTAATGCTAGTATCATCCCAGCATATCCAGAGAAAATCCAAATAACTTGAACGTCGGAAAAATAGTCAACCAACAATTTACAGAGCTGCCTAGAAGTAAGGGCTTAAAGCCAAAAAAAAAAAAAAAAAAAAACCAAAAAACCAACCAAAACCAAAAAATACCGAAAAAAACCAAACCAAAAAAGCCACCCACACCAAAACCCAAACAGAGGGAAAAAAAAAACTAAACGAAATTTTATAGTCACGTAGCAAGTTATTTCAGAGCCTTCGAATGGGTCTGACAGCCCTGTAAGTTTATATAACTCATTGTACGGTAAGAAACACATCCCTTGGGCTTATGTGAGAGCATTCTTCATCACAGTATTTGCAAATTATTCTTCACAAAGCAAAGAAAACCAAAATCTCTCAAGCATTGTGACATAGTGTTAAAAACAAATCCAAAAATAGTCATGTCACACAGATTCCGCATTGCCTACTTTACCATCTAACTACACTTTGCCTAAAAATGCAGAATTCCGTTTTATTTGTAAATGTAAATAATTACTCTGAAACCCTTAATTAGCCATAATTTGTGCTTTACGCCAGGGTGTGGTCTCACTAATTTCACTAGGACAACTCTCAAATGGGTAATTCAATGAGCCCAGATGGTAGAATCTGGACCTTCTTCATTATTACATCCGTTTTGTCTAAAACCTCCACAAACCATTTGGCAGGATCAAAGAGCAAAGACAACAGGCAAATATAAAAAACGGTGTGACAGCAACATGGGATCTACTGCTAGTACCAGGCAAGGTTCGTCATCCTGACTGAAAGTGACTACTGCAATGCAGATTATTTCCTAGCAGATTTTTATCATTGCAGGAAGCCACAAAGACAGAATATTCCTTATAGACCATCTGCCCCCCTCTTAAAGGTTTCCTTCCACTTCCAAAATGGTACAAATGAAAGTGTGGCCTGGAGCTTTTTTACAGACACATGGGGCACTAAAAACCATCACACTTTGTGCTAGTGAACCTTATGGCATCACTGAATCTTTAATTCCATTAACAGGTATTAGCAGGGGAGGTGTAAATCCTACACTCCTCCCCCCTGCAGTTCAAAATTATTCTTAATTTCCTAAAGCATTCCAACACTCTGGAAGCACCACTCCCAGTCCCACTACAGTGCAAGCTGTTCCTCAGCCCACTGACATTCACAAGTGATTCAGGGCTAGAGCTAGGCTTGGAGCAAACACCTGAAAAGTCACAGCAACCAAGAGTGCTTTATTTGTACTACCCAAGAGCCTCTTGAGGTCTCAAGAAAATCTTCTGCTTTTTTATCCACAATGTATCCACCAGTTCCTGCACTGCAAGAACTGTTTCCCTCCTCTCCTGCTGTGTAAGGTGAATAACATTGAGCCTAGTTATTCATGTCTAAGCTCAGATGTCTTATACATGTATTAGATCATCAGATATCTTAGAGAAAACATCTTTATAATTTGAATCATTCCATCTTCCATTCTGTTAGCATAATGGGAGGAGAAGATGACTTTTTATTTAAAATTTCTTCAGCTCAACAGACATGCATGATTTTTGTTTTTTTGTTGGGGTTTTTTGTTGTTTTTAATACTATGCTTAGTATCTCTTCCTATCCATGTGATCCTTTTCCCTACTTAGACTTAAAACAGATTCATTCCACTCCATTTTCTGCACTTATTTCTAAAACATATTTTGCACTAAACATGCAGTTCCAATAAAAAGTCCTTAGACTATGTTGCAATGCTTCAAAGCCAGTTTTCTGAGCGTCAGGAACACTAGCACTGTTTCTCTGTCAGCTTAATGAAGAAGAATCCAGATTGTGCTGCTTAATGATGAACACTAAACTTGCACAAGCAGAAGAAAACACATACATGCCTCTCAGCCAGGCATTTGCTAGGACCCAGGCTGCAGCACAAGTTAGGAAGGTGGCAAAGAATATATGCAGGGTTTCTAATGGCTTGAGAAGGGAGCCTTTGAATATAGGCTCCCAAGTTCTCTCCTGGCATTATCACTAACACAGGTGCAAATTCTACAAACAAAATGTGTATGTCCAGCAAGGACATCAAGTGTGTCCATAAGACTTCTCTGCTATGGACTTCTGCTATTTTTGAGAGGTCTGTCAGTGACAGTTCACTGTATGTAAAGTCCTTGTTGTCTCACATGTTGCAAAGATTAACCTACACTTAACTGTCCTAGACCTAACCAATCTGTACCGCAATCAATATAATTTATAAGGTATAATTTGAATTCTTGATATCTGCATATGTTCTGAAGGCTTTTAAGGCAGATGACTTCCCTCTTGAAATTCCACTGATCTGGGATCTGGAAAATACAGGGAAATATTATTGCTTTGGTGTGCCCCACAGGGCAGAGACCGGGAGACATAACAGGAAGGCATTACAGGGAAGAACTACAGGCTGCTAAGACAAACTCATGCTTTTGAAAAAGTACCTTGTAATAAAGACAAACTCTCAGAAATATATTATTAATAATAATTGATTTGGTCTACTTATTTTTCTCTTGACAGTAGCTGCAGCAGAATGTCTCTAAGCATTGAGAAGTTAGTTTAAAACATTAATATGCTTTTCTGAGTGCTTTAAGGAAATCTTACCCACATTTCAAGATGTAGTGTATAGCTAAACTTTTGTTTAAGAGTTGCAGCTAAACTTTGTGGCAATTTGCCTATTCCCTTCCAGTAAAACAGATAATTACATCCTCCCAGAACAACTTCAGTTCTGATGAACTGGGAAGTCCAATAAAATCTTTAAAGATTTCTGCCTTGAGAGGGCTTTTGTAGAGACTCCAAAGAACATTTTTTCTAAGAACTACGTGCTTTTATCAGGTATACCTATTCTCTAAGCTGGGCCACTGTAAGCTTAGCCATGCAATACATAAAAAGTAACATAAAGAGCTAAATGACCTGCTCAGCAAGGACTTGGCATGGAGATATTCAGAAAGTATTAATTAAACTATCTTATCCCAAGTTTAGTATTTACAGCACACAGATACCCTAACTATGATGACATCAACAGGCTTCTTGCAAGACACGAGAATTAACTGCCTTCAAAGCTAGTCCTAAAGACTGGAGAAAGAGACCTTGTGCTATCAGCAATGTGTATGTGGCTTAGCCATATTATGCTTTAGCCTAATCTCTAGGTGAGAAAACACATCAAACCATTCACACAGCTACCAAGTCCCTGACTGTGAACAAGTGACAACTTTTGCGGATAACAGAGCCAAAAGAGGGTTTGTCAAAATTCTCATCTTTATGACACTGCAAAAGGCACAGATTTTAACTGGTATTATCTCCACAGTCTCGCCTAAAGTTTCCCTCCCTACAATCCATAGACAGCCTGTTTCCAATCAAGTCAATGAAGGGTCTCTCTGCTAGGCTTTCACAGCTAGGTGAGAAGTTTACTTCCAGCACAAACTTCCTAGCAACATTCCAACCCACCTTCTCAGCAGTTAAGTCCCCACTGAACTGAAACTGATAATATTAGGAAACTCATGTTGTGGCATGTATTGCAGGAGAAAGAAGTCACCTCCCCTCAGCGTAGGTTGGCAGACATGGGCAGCTGCAGAACCAGGCAGGTGAAAAGCAGGTACGCTGCCTAGAGCAAGGACAGCTCTCCACTCACCCTGCACCCTCCTTTCCTATTTTCCTACCACCTAAAATACCTTCCCTTTCTTCTGATATTCTTGCACTTGCCTATTTCGTGCCTTCCTCATACTCTCCCCCTCAGCCTTTTTACCTTCTTATTACTTCATTTATCTTCCCTCAAGCTGTTTTTTACCTTGAACTGAAAATGAGCAATACCTGGTGGAGAGAAAAGACCTCACTTGAAACAAACTGCAGTCCAAATCTTGTGTCCAAATGTAATAGTTCAGCATCAAGTTCTTTTATTGCCTTCAGCACTGCTAGGGCAATCACAGCTTTGAAATGGAAGGAAAACAACATGAAAATCAAAGAGACCGGTGCTACCATGCATACTTGCTTGTCTTTTATGAAGGAATTTTCACTAATACTAGGGTGCCGATGCTTCTCAGACTATGGAGGGCACACTGTATTTGAAAAACTTTTGAATATGGTTATGGGAACTCTCTGGCACTTAGGGTGTTCGCTTTATCTTGCTTGCTTCAGTATTAAAAAGGACCAATAAGGTTTTGTTTGTGCTCTGCTCTCTTCACATCACTGGAATTGTATCTTGGCTGAAAAAGCTGGACGGAATCCAGCCTTTGGACTGAATCTTTCTTCCTTTCTGCATAAGGAAAAGAGGTATTGATTTGTGCCACATCTAGTACAGTCTCTGACAGCCACTTTTTATCTAGCTAGTAGTCTGTACAAGACTTCCTTCCAAATTAGGTAAATTACAGCTATTGTTGTACCAGCAGGGAATTAAATTCACTGTGACTTCTTCTGACTCGTTTGTGCTAAATGAGTGCTTAAAGAGCTCTCACTGAATATAACAAGTTCACATTTATTGACAAATCAACTGGAATAAACTGAAGGTTCCTTTAAAATTGACTGTTCCCCAGGGAAGCAAGAATGAGACATTAACAAAAAATATATGGCTACTATTGAATCAGAAGTTAATATTTCCCCGTGTAGGTTGAAGAAAAGGTTTGTATTTTTAAAAATACATTGACTAGTTCAAGCTTAACTATCTTAACTTGAGACACCAGGGTAGAAAGACTTTACAATACTTAACAGGAAAATCAGCTGGTACTATTATAAGCTCAGAGGAATCTTAACTATACATTTTGGTGGCAGTGTGAATTCACATGGCTTTAGCCAGTCATGAAACACACCCTCACACTGCCCTTAAAACTGATGTCAATCTGAAATGCTACAGTCTTATTTTCTCATGCCTATGCTAGCCACACATTCTCACCCCATCACACTCACACAGCTATCTGGTTCAGGTGATTCATCTGAAAACCAACCATTTGGAGGCTTTTTTTGTTTTGGTGAGGCTGACGTTTAAGCCATTCATTTGGGTTCTTCTGGACCATCAGGAAAACATACCTTAGAAGTGCCTTCAAAATATGTATTACTTAAAATTAAATTTACATGCTTTTTCTCTTTAAGACAGAAATCTTTTGGACAGCACTCTATATGTTATAAATATGTTCCTACAGTGTATAAAATACAATTTTGGCCTTGCAAACATGCAGGCTATATTTCCTTTTAATTTTTTGAGAACAAAAAAGAGACAAAAAGGATAAAAACATTCATCAAGACATTTTCTCTCTGACATAGATGCAGCAGAAACTAATGTACTTGATGTAAGAAAAACTTTTAGATTTCATACACTAAAATTTGGTTTTGGATGCAAGGCATCCATATTACCCTCATGTGGCTTCAACAAGAAAAATATGTGTGCACCTCACATCTGGATCAGGCTTTACTACAGAAAAGTGATTTCCTGATTCCTTCTGCTGTCTGACACACCTGAGTGTCAGTCACAATCTGATAAGTCCTTTCAACAGCCCTAAAGAAACTTAATGAACACTAATTTGTTGAAAGCCCTCAGTCATCGCATTTTGCAATAAAGGCTTAGTACAAAAATAATCAGAGGCATATATATTTTAGCCTTTGCAACACAAACATTTCTATGATGACCAGACATCACTACAAAAACAGCCTACTTACAAATTGTGCCTAACATATATCACAGTTCCTCAGCATTATTCTTGCTTTGTCCTTTCCCTTCATCCTCAGGATATTTACATAGAAACACCAGTTCAAGTCTCAGGATCTCACCTGCTCTTGTTGCTTATTCCTCAATGAAGTCATAGTCCTCTAATTGCAACATTGACATCATTTGCACAATAACAAATTGTTTCTTGTGACAGAAGAAACTGATTAAAATTTTACTAAGGAATGAGAGTAAAATTTTACTAAGAAATGCTTTAAGAAACAAAGATTCTTCTTCATTAATATTTTTTGCATCACAAAAAATATGAGAAAATAGACTGTCCTTTGGTATTTCCCATGGGGTGTCACCAGTCCCTAAAAACATCACAATACAATTCAAAGCACAGTTCACTGCTTAGTGCAGACTGCCTGGGAGCACAGGCTGCAGGGGAGACACAAAGTGAACGAATCAAGCTGAAGGTCTTAGTAAGTCTTAAAAGGAACTTCCCTGTTGAGCTGACACTGCTGACTGAACCTTCCTCACCCCAAGGCTGACTGACAAAGTCCTGCAGAGAGCTAAGAAGCATCCTGACTTTGCAACTACTGTAGGTTCTGATTCATTAGAGCATCATGCAAGGCAAAACACAGGTCACAGCTATAACACAGAGAAAGCTGCTGTCCCTGGTGTTCTTAGCACAACTCCCTTCCTTCCTGCCAGACACACGTGGCTCCCACTCAGAGCACCACTAGAGTGCAAACTGCAAAATTAATAGCAGTTATATGCCTTGTACAAGGTTTTAATAATACGTGATGGGAGGAAGAAGGATCTTGATGCAGCTGCATAGAGACTTGAGAGAGAGGGATTCAGTCTTCATTTTGCCATACTTTTCTTATGAGTCACTGGGTAAATGACTTGAGTTATGCTAGTTGAACTATTTCCTGACTTCTTCTCTGTATGGACATCTTTTCTAGAAGCAAGCTGTTCTACCCAGGAATGTCTGAACTACACTCAGCCATACAGAGGGTGGCTTAACAAGATCTCTATTACATTGTGCTTTAAACCTGAATTAACTTTCTAGTGTAGACAAATTACCTTAATTTTAATTTCTCAATTCATATTCTATTAAGCAGAAACAAGTCATAACTTGTCTGTACACAGAGAATTTACAGCATCCTATATACTCCACACGATCTCTCTATGCAGATGTTCTTAGTACAGGTTTAGGGTGGGTAATACACCTTCCAAATTACCTTCTATAAGGGCATGCTTAGGAGTAAGAATATAACCAGTGAATTAACCCAGAGCAGGCAGTGAGCTATACATTAATAACTTGGCTTCACACTGCCTGCGCAAACAGACCCTTGAGCCTCTTCTCCCATGCCATGAGAGACAGCAGTGAAGTTGACACTCATAAAGCTTGAAAACCCTTGAAATGGTCTTTCATTTTGTAACTGACTATTTGTGCAAATGTGGGAAACAGTGCCACTGAGAAAAGTATGGAGATCAAAGGGTTTAAACGGCCAGCTTGGCCACTGCAGCTGGTGGCACTATTGTCATTTATTTTTGAAATGCTACTAGACTTCTTTTAGCACGCTTGCCTCAGTCTCCTTCTGCAGATCCCTTGCTGAGAGCAGAGAGGAGGAAAGACACTGTCCTGGCTTCAGATGGGATAAAGTTAATTTTCCTCCTAGTAGCTGGTATCGTGCTATGTTTTAGATTTAGTATGAGAATAATGTTGATAGCAACAACTAAAACATCAGTGTGTTAAGTAATGCTTACACTAGTCAAGGACTTTTCAGTTTCCCATGCTCTGCCAGGTGCACAACAAGCTGGGAGGGAGCACAGCCAGGACAGCTGACCCAAACCGGCCAAAGGGATATTCCATATTGTATGACGTCATGCTCAGTATATTAGCTGAGGGGAGTTGGCTGGGATCCAGCAATTGCTGCTTGGGGATGGGATGGGCATTGGTTGATGGGTGGTGAGCAATTATATCGTGCATCAGTTGCTTTGTATATTATTATCATTATTACTACCACTACTACTATTATTTTACTTTATTTTATTTCAATTATTGAACTGTTCTTATCTCAACCCATGAGTTTTCTCACTTTTACTCTTCTGATTCTCTCCCCCATCCCACCAGGGGGACAGTGAGGAAGCAGCTGCGTGGTGCTTGGTTGCTGACTGGGGTTAAACCATGATAGACACCTACCAAAGGCCGGGATGGCCAGGGAGACACTTTGCTTCCAACCTCCACACAGACAAATGGTCGGTGATGGCAGAGAGGGAAGAGGGACAAACAGATTTGTACCTCATCCTGACTCTCCTCCCCTGACAGAGTAAGCAGCAAAAAAATGAAATGGCCTGAAAAAGAAATAAAAAAGGGAAGATAGATGTGCGGGGTGGGGGGGGTGGGGGCAGGGATCTCAGTAGAAAAGGAAACAAAGCAGCAAAATTAGAAATAAAACACGAATTGATGAAAATGGTACTCCCAAATCCAGTGAGGCAGGTTAGGTCATTTGCCACACTGAGTATTCAGGTTCAGGCATGCTTTGCTAGGAGATTAGGTGACCTTCAGTACGCTGGCCCTGGCTGTAAATAAAGAGAAACAAAGTGGTTGCATTGTTTGAGTCAGAGCAATAAAGTAAAAGCCCTGGATCAGCATCCAGTGTATGTAACTGCCTTTCCCCAATGCAAAGCAGAAGGGAACAGGCAAGATGTCTAACAGGAGTAGAAGAAAATCTGAGATCATTTAAGGGCCAACTTTGTACAGAGATCCAAAGAGTGTTTTGTTCCCAGGGAAGGCTGTAAGGAGCATTCAGCAAAGGATAGTCTGAGGATAACCAACTCTCCTGGCCAATGCAGATGTCACCAGGAAAACTAACTCCAGAGGGAGGTGGCAAGGAGCATCTGAAGAAGGATGTGGAATGGATGCTTCATGAGTGTCAGGATTGCAAAATAGAGGTCTTCAGCAGAAGTAACTGATGGCAACTACTGATGCTGTCCTGTGCAAAGTCCTTTGACTTCTCTCTAATACCATGCAGTGAAAGAAAACTAAATTCATCAGTATAAGCAGAAGACAAGCTGACATTGTCACAAAGCATTGTTTCAAGTTTCAAGCAGCACTGGAAGATCTCTGATACCAGTTCCTCAGTAAGGTCAAGAACTGGTATGTGGTGTTACTATGAATCTCTTTCTGTTTAGATCTCTATGTCCTAGTAATTGTGTTACTGTTCTGAGTCAGTAACTCCAGGAAGGAGGTCCTGTCCGTGATACCTAAGCTGCCAATGCTAACACTTCTAGTGAAGCAACTATTAATTTGGATTGACTGTCTCAATATGATGATATAAAAGCATCCTGGGAGGATGAGGAACTGGCTGGAGACCTCATGGATGTAAACAGAAAACATTAGCCAAAAGTGTCTTGGCTTGTACAAAGAGATGAGAACAACCTTGGGTCTGTCTCTTTTGCTCTTGGCAGTTACCCAGGGAATCTGTAGAAAAGCACAAAGATCTTGTTTCCCCTGTATCCAAAGTACATCCAGAAGTGACCCTGGACATAGGCATTAGCAGCAGCAGCAAATGGGACGGCACACAAGTCTGCTGTTTGTATTAGGGATTTGTGCAAGAACCATTCAGGAGAGGTATCTGTTTACATTTAGGAATGATGTTCTTGCACTTAAAGCAATGTCTGCAGGATGCAGGAGCTCTGAGCTGTGTTTGAGCTCTGACATGGATTTCTTTTGTAGTCTTAGGAGAGCTGCTTAAAGGGAAGACCCTCAAATTCAGTGCCAGAGAGTAAACCCCATCACCCACATTCTGGCATCCGGTTGAGTGGCCCATTTTCCCAGAGCTGCTCCTATTTTCCCTACTCTACTTCAGAAATCTATCATTTGATTTCTCCAAATATCACTGCTTTACCAATGAACCAGGTACTTCATGATTTAACTCACACACAAGCAGTGAGGACATGTTCTTTAGCAAGTTCAAGTTCTCCAGAAACACGGTGAGGCCCAGACATGCAGCTATCACCAATGGTAACCACATCAGCAACAGAGACAAACCATTCCTCACCCACTTCTGCGGTCACCTAAACCATCCTCTCCTGTCTGCTGTGGCTGCCTTCCTGCAAACCGGCATCTCTTGGGGCGATGAGCACCTGTTTTGAGCACAGTGGTTTTCTGATTCAGATTCCCTTCATGTTTATGAACGCCTTGGCTACTGCCTCCCTCTCCTTCAAACTCTACACATTCTAAGCCAAAACAAATAAAACCAAGCCCCCTGTGCTCCTAGGACAATAAACTACAGCAGGGTGTGAGCAGGCTGACTGAGAGGGTGCAGTCCCTGCCCTGCCTGCCTAAGCTCCTTCTCCCACCTCAGATGACTGAACAGACAGAAAGAAGTGTGGTGCCAGCAAAATGAGCGAACCTCAACCTTCCCCCTAGCCGTGCTGCTGAAACAGAAGAAGCCCACTAAAGAAGAAAAGGGGAAGAGGGGTGAGGACCAGACAAACTTCAGAAGAATTGAAGACTAGTAGAACAAGGGTGACATAGTGTGTCAGAAAAAACACAGGTGGGAAACAAGGAAGTGAAAAGATTTTTAGAAGGAAAAAAAGCAATAAGAAACACCAGCAGAGAAGATAAATATGCTCCACTTCTTCCCCTCCACGCTGGGAAGGCACCCTGCATCCCTCAGAAAAAGCAGCCCATCTTTCCTCATGCTCAGGGATGTTTTCATTCCATGGCCAAAGTTTTTCTTATGCAATAAAGTTTGAATTTTCCCAAAGATACTTCAAGAAAAATGGATCTGCAATACTGTGGTAACCTGACATGAAACTTCACTGAAAGAGACAGAAACTCCTGCTGTCCTGCAAAGCAGTTGTGACTCCATGAGCATGGGAAGCGTCCCAACTCTGGGTAGCTGCTCATTCAATATACAAGCCCAAACTCAAATCCAAACTCAAGTTTTTGAGTCCCTAATTCATGGGTAGAAGCCTCATCCCCCGCACAGATACAACCCTGTAGTGACTGCAGGAGACCAGCAGTTCCCAGACTCCTGCAGTTTCTTTAGAGAATTGAATTGGGGCGGGGGGGGGGGGGGGGGGGGGGGGGGAGAAGAGAAAGGATGGAGAGGATATTGGCAGCTATACTAGAATCACAATATCATAAACTAAGCACAAACTACTTATTGCCTTTGTTAACAAAAATTATAGTAGCTATAGCAACAAAAAAGGCGGGCGGGGGGAGCAAAAAAGCCCAAGACTTTTTAAAATCCCCAGAGAACAGCTTTCTAATATGGAAAAATCAAGATTTATTGCACCAGCAGCTCCCACAAGGCAGGGCTATAGTAGTGCACAATGGTTTCAATTAAAAGCACAAATCATTAACCAGTGCAGCTGGGCTTAGTAGTTGGCAGGCCACATCATCTCTTCTAGTGAGCCACAACTTCTTCAGGGACTGAACTAGCTTCTCTTGCTGCGTGATGTGCCCTTCAGTCCCATTTCTGGTGGCTTTACCTCATATCCTCTGTCAAGCCCTGTGACAGAGTGACTAATGCCACTGCTCAACAGAGAAAATCAGGGAGAAAACTCCTGTGCTCAAGTCCTGTGCATATACCCCTTGCCAGCTGTCACACACTGATATCTATGGACACTGCCTGCAGCACTGCACTGCACATTCAGCAAGCATCTCAGAGAAAAGCATTTTGGTCTCCTGCTGCCTGTGTGTATTTTCCTTCTCAAATACACACACTCGCAAGCTCAAAGAGGGGAGGAATGTCTGGCACTTCTGCGGTGACTATCTGGCAGAAGCACCACTCCATTTTCTGGCAACTCGACCAGGGTCTTAGAACAATTATTTCAGTTACTGATTCAAGCACTGGAGACAGAAGATCAAGTTACATTTCTCTCCAGCCATCAACACTAATTCAGTTTTCACTAAGTCAGCCTTGCTGGAATTTCACTCTTCCACACTAAAACAAAAAAGGAAAGCGTGAATCAACACTGAAAAGCCATTAGAAGAAACATAAGGAATTTCAAGAGTTGCCCTTCACAAATGTAAAAAACACCAATAAGATCCAATAGAGAAGGAGCTGTTTCTTCCTAGAAGGGATATTTTTATACGTTAAAATGATGAAGAACTGAATCTATTGCAATGGAAATGGTCCTCAATTATATCCACTGGCTTCATAACTATTATGTAAATAAGCTTTCTTCTCCTACTGCTACAAGTTGGTTTGTGAATCGGTAGAGGGCATCTTCCCAGCTATCACTCAGTCACAGGTGTATGCAGCCATCAGAAGAAGAGGCACTTTTCCCAAGAAAAGAGTTCAGCTCCCCCAGCCCTGACCTTTGTCATCTGCATGAAAGTTTCAACAAGCTACCTCAAGCATAAGTGTTATAAATCTCCTTTCATCAGGCCTCCAACCACTAGACAGCGAAACAACTGGAAACACTTAAACCTGTTTTAACATTCCTTGTAGTAGGAGGCAGCGAAACACCCACCCACCCACCGGAGCTGATTGCAGCCACCTAACCACTATGGACTGTGGCTTCTGCCAACAAAAGGTTTCTGTTGAGGCTTCCTGGAGCAACAGGCATTCCCAGCAGAGCAAGAAAGCCAGGCAATGGCCGCAGACATGCTAGCTCTGTTCCCGTGTACGCTACATTCCGAGTGGCAGAAGGGACGGAGGCGGTTTTAGACAGAGGCAAAACAAAAACAAACCCACAAACAAACCATTAGTGATATCAAATATCTTTTAAACCTTTCCAGGCTGCGAGATGGTTTTTGATAATTTGAAAGAACTTCTCCTCTTTCCTTTTATTAAAGTAATTTACATACTGCTGTGTACATGACATGTTAGAGACCTCTCAAGAGACCAGCTGCTGTTCCAAAGAACTTACACTTCTATGACAGGAATTTCATAAATGAAGGCACTAACTATCTTCCCAGATGCAGGCTGAATAGACCTACTGTACTGGTGAGTTCTGCTGAGGGAACAATCTTTCTTCACAGTCTGCAGAGAAGGAGTAAACCTGATGCAGAGCAGTGTTACAGACTTAACCATTTCATTCTTTCATTGGAAAGGACCAAGACCCGCAGCATCAGTCAGACGAACACCACCGCCCCTGAGCTCTGCAACCAAGACCCCGTCACACGGCCTCATGCAGACTGCTCCCACACTGCATCTTGCATGGGTAATTCAGACCTCCCAAATCCCACTTCTCTGCTTGCATTGCATGTCTTAACAGCTGTACTGCCAGGGAGGGCATGAGAGTACACTGCCTCAAAAATGTGTCAGGAAGGTGGCATGATCCCACTCCCTTCCATTCAGCTGGATGTGTCCAGGAAGAACAAGTAGCCAGTGCATCCAGGAATAGGGTCCTTTTTCTTGTTTTCATATTGGTTGCAGTGCCATAACATGCTGTCGCTTATGTTTAACAATATTAAAACATGTAATATGAACTTGAAATATTTGTGTGAAATGATTAATTTTATCCAGACAGCATTTGGAGTGTCACTCCGGCACCAGCATTTCTACCCAAAGTTTTAGCACTGGTGTTCCTACGTTAACTCAATTCAAAACTGTGAGTAAAATATAATTTAATAGCAATTTGATTTTGCAATGATCTCATTGAAAAGGCATATCCAGCATTGCCTTTGCAACACAGAAACGGCCACAGGATAAGCCTGAGGGACATAGATTAACAGTCAGATCAGATACTATTTCAGCCCCTTCTCCCTTGCAGGGAATATTTTGGCCTCCCGCCAAGCAAAGAGCATTCCACACGCAGTAGGGTAAATTCAGTATAGCACCCATATGGAAATATCTTCTTCAAGACAAGGCCAGGGCGTAAAAACTATTATCTGAACAGATACGTGTTCTCACTCCAGAACTGAATGAGCCTACAGCAAAGTTTGACTCAAACTTTCCCCATCTCATGGGAGTCCATATTTGAGCAAACTTTCGAATGGTAGTGTTGTACACCCCAGCACTGAAGCTGGCATTCATCTTCCTTTTCTTCTTTCTTATGGATTTAAGCTGAACACAGCAGAGGTCTAATTTGGATCAGCTCCCTATACAATAGTACTTTTATCATCTCTTTTAAAGTGTGGTTACTACAGAAATGTAACTGTGCATCAACGAGACCTTCAGAATTACACCTGTCTACTCCCAACACAACTCATCAACAAATAAAAATGTCAAAACAGATTGTGTTATGATCAATCATAACATACAGTTCACCTAGCAAAAGGGCAAATCTGAATTCTACTCTGCTTTCATAGAGTTTATGCTTACGCAGTTGTCAGCTAAACTCTAGTTTCAAATGCTCCTTTGCTAGTGTTCAGAGGATGATATCAGAAATGAAATTGTATTCCACACTTCTCTCCTGTCCCCTACTCCTTCACTGTTCCTCCTTCAGTTTCCTTGTACAGACAGTGATCTTTCCAATACCAGTAAGCAGAGAATTGAAAATGTGTATCTACAAATAGACAAATTATTACAGATACATAGGTTTGTGCAGTTATGCACAGTTATATATGCACAATACCACACACACAATTTGTTAATAAACTTCACGAACAAAACTTGTCTTCCAGCAAGTAAATTAGCTAGAATGAAGTATACACAGAGTATAAATAATGCTTTCCTACTAAAAATTCCATCATCATAAAACAAATAAAACCTGTGAGGCTTATAAAACCTATTACGTGAAAACTCTTCAGTTTCAACTTCATGTGAATGTATTTTTTCCTGGGTTTGATTAATGAACAAATCTAAACATTCAAGACAGAAATGAAGCAGTTTTGTCTGGCATGGAGTCTGCATTACCAAATTCCACATGGTTTCCAGCTGATACCACAAACTTGGCCACAGTTCATTCAAAACTCAGTCCTCGTCCTCCAAAAAGTAGGTAAATACCTGTGAAACTTTTTATGATGCCAGGATGGTGATTTGTATAACAGAGGCAGATAGAATCATACCTGTGTCTAGCACACAGCGGGCAAAAGCTGGCTAACAGCAGATTTCATCCTGCTAGAACAAAATAAATGCCTTTGTGACTCCAAAAGATAATGATTTATGAGATTATGAATACTCTTCAAATACTTTTTGTGACTCATCTGATGATTTGGAGATGGGGCATTTTAACTTACAATTTGCCTGGAAATTTGTAGGCGTTAAAAACGCACCAGGATTCACAGGTTCCTACAGAGCACAAATTCCTGCAGTTTGCTGGTGGAATAACTGCATCTCTTTTCTGCTGTGTGCATAATACCTGTGACAATCTGAGCTCCTACCTCCTTTTCACCAGACAAACCTTCTCCTGTTTAACCTGAAGAAAGAATGCACAGTGGGACATCCATATACAAGGGGGTTTCTTTATTGTATGTTTTAGATACAAGGGTCATGCTAAGGAACCTTTTTCTGATCCTAAGAAGCCTAAGGGTGTGAAAATCATGAAACTCAGTTTAGCTGAATCTTCACAGCAGCTATACTCCAGGTGTGGGTCTAAAGAAAAACCATGTATGAAGATGGTTTGAAGATTGAGGGCTTTTTTTCAAACTGCAGCTTAATTTTATGGCACAGTTTCAAAGTATTATCTCTGCTGTTCCAGACATCTGTATTTTCTTAACCATTTGACCAGTCTTCCTATTAAAAAGACAATACAGTTGGAGTTCATGTGAGTGACAAATTCTCCTCATATTGTAGCTGTACCATCAAAATGTCAAAAGCAACTGTTCCACTCAGTTCTCAGAGAAGCAAGATTTGGCCCTTCCAGATTTGATGAGAAAACTGGAGCCACAACACAAAAAGTTAGAGCCCTTTGGTAATACAACCACACCCCACTCGTATTTTGCTCTGTGCCCAATATCCCCACCCAGCCACAGATACACAACAGAGAAATACCAGCTGTTGAAGCTTTGCAGATGGCAACTCCAACATTGTGCCATTTTGGACTTTGTCCTCAAAGGATCAGTCCACTCCCCTCTTTTATAGGGTCGGGATTTCTTTTCTTGGGGGGTTGGATATTTGGGCATGGAAAATAGCTGTGGGCATGAACAATGGGGAAATAACATTTATAAACTGAAATAAAGTCTTTCAATTTGTGGAAACAGCTGGAGGGAGGAAGGAATCTTATGAATAATGGAGCTGAAACTGAACAGACTGTTGACAGTGAGTTCTTTCAGATGCTAACTATGGCTACACTCTTACATGACGGTACATTACTTACATCTATAACTACAGAAGATTCAATGAACAATGATATCCACCATTTTCTGTTTTACTAGGCTGCGATTAGTCAGTCCATCCTTTCCCTACACACAATTTTTAGGAAAGAGAGAGTAGTTTTTTCTGCATTTTGTTCTATACAGGTGCTAGAATAAGCATTCTTTTTCAGTGCTATGTGAGAGGTATAGTATACCTGTGCCAACATACAGATTCTCCCCAAAAAGAAACACATACTACTTGGAAATCTTTAACATACCAACACAAATGGTACAATATCTATGGGGTGCACATAAGACTATTCAAAGGCAGTTTTGCAAAGCACCAAATGAATCTTCTGTGCAGGAACTATAGCATGAGAAACAACATCCCAGAGGTAAGCACAGCAGCTCAGCATCAAGGGAATGCATATGGGCATGTACCTGCCTACAGGTGAAGTAGAGCCAGGCTTCTACTTGTTCCAACCTCTCACTGCTCCTGCTTTTATCTCCTCCCTGTTCATTTGATTTGCTGCATAACATCTGTTCTTCTCCTGCTGAAAGAAAACAGACTTCTACCAGACACCACTGCTCCAGGCAAGTACCAAATACTACCTTCATACAATTCTCAGAAACACTTAGCAGAAGTCTTATTCTCATGCCCAGCAATGGTTTGTCTACTCAGGAGCCAAAGTATCATTCAAAGTCAATAGCATGCAACTATGTGAATAGTTTAGGTGCTTTTGAAAAGGTTAATCACCCTCAACACAGCTGATATAAACTCGATGTTATCTGCTTTTAGCAGGCAATTCATTCAATGCAAAAGTATAAAACTAGGCAGTCAGTCCAGGGCATAGGTGCATAGGCACCTTTGAGGGGGCATCTGCTGAGCTTCACGTTTCTCAAAAGATATTTCTCACTTCTGCCTCACAGAATGAGGCTTTCAGACATCAGGAAGGAATCACACTTCTTACAAGAAACAAGAGGGAGACTTCAAGCGTATGTTATTCAATACAGCATCTTTTTCAGAGTAACTCCACAAGTGAACGCCCAATGAAAATAGACAGAAAACACAGGACCAAAATTCCACACAAGGAAACACCTTAGTAACCTCTTTAAATGTATTACAGAAATCTTTCAAAACACTGTCAACAAGGTCCTTTACCTATGCTAAGGACAATCATGTCCATGTCAATAAAAATTTTTCTTTTTCTCATGGAAAAAATAAAAGCTATTTGTTAGCTAAATCTTTTCTTTCAAAGCTACCCTACTTCAGCCAAGCCCCATTATTCCTTCTGCTGTTAGACAACAAGATTGTTTTCATGTCAATGGATCATACAGAAGATTTAACACAGTAATCTGTCTGAAAAATTCAGTGGTAAGGTCAAGGGTAAACCAAGGTAAAAAGTGTTTACCCAGTCCTAATTTAGTCAAGAGCTCTACTTGTTTCACATAAACCCAATAACTTTTTCAATTTTTGTTGTTTTATTTTATCTAGTACTACGTACTGCAAAATCCCCATCTTCTGTTATTACTACTGCCTGACTAGTCCAGTCACCTGGAAACTCAACCATCTAAGGAGAAACAGACTAAATTAGAAATACTCTTGTGTATAAATGGGCTGTACAGAGGGCACCTTGCTTCTTAATCAGTTATTAAGATCACAGGTTCATGTTTCAGAAATCAATTGCTGCACAGACATGAAGATGGGAAAAAGACATGGCCAGGATTATACAAAAAGACTGTGCCCAGGGAGTCGGGAACTACTTGCTTTTTGATCTAGAGAGTTGTCCCTACTGATAAAGCTGTCGGCCCAAAAGCTCAGTGAAATCAGCTTACTCAAAAATCAAGCAATTTAGTCTGCTTGCTCGGTACACTTGCAATTGGAAGCAGCATTTCTATTAGTTTTTCTGTGAACAATAGTAGTTCGAAAGTAAGAAAGGTACACTGTTTCAACATCTGTCTATTTGACAGTAACATTCTCACAGAATACATTCTTTGTGCCAACAGGTTGAATCCTGAAGAACTTTTATTCCTGAAATCAACAGAGTTTTGCCTGAATAAGAGCCCCTGTAGCTTCCACCAGGCATCAAAGGGAGTTCAGGCATCTGGACTGAAGGCCAAGTGCCACTGTACTTTAGTCTGAACCTTATTTCTAAGGCTTACTTTAAATAGCACCAGTGAGTTCTACAAACTCAAAAAAAGAGTCACAGGAACTGGGGAGGGGAAAAGAAATGTTGACTTTGAATGAAGGGATCCAAAGGCCCTGTTCAGACTGGCCAAGTAATTTGAGTCTTTGTCTTAGCCGACAAGTGGTATTTTATTATGTGCCCTTGTTCAGGGCTGTGGGGAGATGAAAGGATCCGCACAGATGTGGGGAGGCAGGGGAGGTGAGATAGGGTCTTCCTAAGCATACGTTATGAATGAAGATAGGTACGGCTGTAGAAACATCAGCATGCCTGCTTTGTGACACAGCAGACAGACTGACAGGCAGTTCATCAGGTTTATAGTCCAAAGGACGTGACAGAAACAATTTTACGCTGACTGAATCTAAAACAAGCTCCTACTTTCTCTACAGATCTCTTTGAAAGTTAATCAGCACATTTAGTCTCAGTTGCTTCTCGTTGTTGTTCTCAGAGTCCCCAGTAATCCCTCAGAACGTGGGCAAAACACAGGGTTTGGGGTTTGTTAGGGTTGGGGGGGTGTGAAAACTAAAGTTCTCTTTGGGCACTATAAAACAAAATAAACAAACAAACAAAAACAAACAAACAAACAAACAAAAAAAAAACCACCACAAAAACCACCCACATCTCTTTTCTTAGACAGTGAACAGACCCTTAAGAACCAGTTTCAGAAGAAGCTACTCTGTGATTAAAAATTTTGTTTGGAAAATAGTCAAGTTATGGTTTATGGATAGAAAAGCATAAAAAAAGATCTATGTTGGTACTTCCATTAAGAAACCAAAAATAGAAATGTATGGACAAATAACTATTTAAACTAATGCAATAGAAGAATTTCAAAACATCACTTAACAAATGGATTTGACCCAGATTCCTACCCTCTGTTTTAAAAGAACATTCTTGAGAACAATTCACCAGCATGTTGGTTCTCATAATTTATCTCAATTGTGTAACAATTTTCAAAGCTTCAGTAAAAAACTTGCAACACCCTTTCCCACTTTGCTGCCTGCACACCTCCTTACCAGTGAAGGGTATTAAGGGAACCTGAACTAAAGCAGAATACAAACAAAATTTAAAATCATAATCATCTGTTGAAAGGAAAAAGTGTAAGTAACCCTTCTACAAAGAAAGCAAGGAATCTAAAAGATCCTCCAGTGCTGTAATCCTAGTTCCCTCTGCCACTTCAGAAAGTCCCTAGTTCTTGTGACAACATTGTTTTCAGTATAAATTGCTGTTTGCTTGTCTGCTGATTCTTGTCCCATTTCTTTTCCTCAGTTCATTTATAGAGAGATATCAAAGCTCCTCCCAGCCTTCATTTTGCTTTGTTTTTGCAAAGCTCCACTCCTCTGTTCATTTTTCGGTCCTCCGTGATGTTGAGCATCCTGACAGCTATTCTTTGTGCTTGTTCCAGGACAAACATGACCTGTTTGAATGTGGATGACCAGAATCACCCACAGCATGCCAGAGGCAGCCTCCTCTGTGCCTCTCCACCAAAAATATGCACGTTAGATCAGGTTTGCCATTTTCACCGTATTTTGTCACTAATAGCACACCCAGGTTCTTGTCCTCACCTTCAGGTCATGGCACTGCTGTGCCATTTCAGTTACTTCAATCTGAAAAATCACCAACTCAGCTGTGGAGGAGGAGCAAATTTAACTAGCATATTCCTTTTAATTAATGTTTTAATTGAGATAATGGACAAAACCAGTCTCAAGATGCTCATGTGGCAGTTCATTAATAACCTCCCTACAACATGATATTGCTCTCTCAACACTAGCCTTATCTTTTCATCCTTATCAAGTCACTTCCCAGTTAATCTACTGAGTTCAAATTTCTCTTGCTTAGTAGTTTCCACTGTGGTTCTGCTATCAAGCAGAAGTCCAAAGAGAACAAATCTGCCACTTTCCTGCCTCTGGATAGGGCTATCAGAGGGAGCTATCAGATGAGTCAGCACAATATACCTTTTACTTTTAAACTCGAGACTCCACATAGTCTTTCCTCTCAAGTTTGGTTTATCATGATCACTGGCCTGCATTTTTCCTCTTCTGCAACACAGATAGTATATTTGCAATTTCTAAGCACATGGTAGAAGTCCTGCCCTTAAAGGTTTGTTGCTGGATCAGCTGTTTTCATGTGCCTTTTATTATAATATTTCTTCTTTGCTTCCATGGACAACCTTAGCCATCAGGTTGACATTATTCATCAGCCTGTTTCACTCTCTTGGGAACAGAGGCAGAGCACAGTTTAGTTTCTGTACAGTCACTAGTCACTAACCCACTCTTCTCATGTGTAACTATCCCACCTATCCAGTGCCTTTTCCCTACTTCTGTTTTCATAAATTTGGGGGCGAAAACTACTTCATTTTGTTTTAATACCCTTAGCAGTATCTAATCCAACTTCACTGCTGGCAGTCCTCACTTTGTATTTATGCTTCTTGATGTCAAAAATGCACCTTTATTTCCGCATAAATTTTTTTCTCCTTTCATTGTAGACTTTTCCTATTTCTTCTTCGTGGCATTTTCTGGGACTCCCTTTCTGAGACACTGATTCCTGGTGGCTCTAGAGTCCCTAACTTCAGGAAATTTCAGGCCTACTTCATACTTAGGTACCTGTCCAATTCAGCCCAGCTCATGCTACTAACTAGTTGCTATAGCTCTATCACAATTTGCTCTTTGAAATAAGAAACCTTGTTACAAAGCCATTTTTAATTCTTGCCATTTTTCTAAAAAGTAAGAGTAATCGGTGTTTTAAAAGACTGCTTCAACATTCTATTTGACCAAAGCTCCTACATCTCCTTATTAATTACTAAAACCAAAGTAAAATCAAAACTCTCTCTTGTTAGTTAAGTGATGAAGAAATTCCTAGACATCAATAAACCTGTGGGCCCTGTATTATTAACAGTATTTTTCTCCTATTTTGCTGCGAAGATGATGAACGGATCACAATTAATTAGCATTTTCTGAAGAATCTTTCTCAACAATATCATAATCTGTATTATATGTGTATATATATTATACAGTATATATATGTAATATATATTATAAGTGTAGATACTTAACTCAGAAGTTTAGTATTAACTGAAAAACAAAAGAGGCAATTTCTGTTTCCAGCTGCCTGGACTAGATGCAAACCAACTCAGCTGATTTCAGTATAGGCAAATTGATTTCAGTTGGTGAGACAGGATGAAACACTTCACTCCTAGGCTTTTGCTGGGATGGGCTACAACACCTCTTTCAGAACAATAGAAAAACAGGAAATTCTCTGCAGAGGTAGGCCAGCATACTTCAAAGTCCACTATACAAGCAGACATTTACCTTTGCTGGCCCAATATGCATAAAGATGTTGTTAGTAAACTGGTCAAAATGAGCTGCTTGTATTGTACCTATCCTTCCACTTCTTTCAGTTGCAACTCAAACAGCTGCTTTTGAAAGTCTTGCCCATGTCTCAGCTTTTATTCCAAACTCCACACACTGCTACTTAGAAAATATTTTTATTAGCTCGAAGAAAAAATCTGACATGTTTATGCTTTAAAATTATGACCTAGCAAAACCAGCAAGAATTAAGAAAGATATATCCTTAAAATAGAATTTACCTTTTCTCAGCCAAAGTTACAGCTCACCATCTTTAAATATCACAGTGAGAAAGAACAAATAAAAAATTTTAAGTTTTCCAGTTAACAGATGTAAAAATCACACCTCAAAATTTTTGCCTAAGCTTTATCTTTTCTTTTTGCATCTCATTTTTGTTTCTGTCAACATTATAACATAATCCATCTGAGAGGCTTAAAATGAAATGGTTTTAAGAAGTGGGTGAAACCACAGTGTGTTAACTGACAGGAGGTTTTGGCTCCTTCTTCATCTTTAAGCATCTATTTCTCAGCTGCTGTTTCTCTGCAGCAGGGGCTAGAAAGTTTATAGCCTTCAGTCCAAGTGTCCTAATTTCCTAATACACGCTGCTTAAGCATTTTTTCTTTTAATTTGTTTGTTTGTTTGATAACTACAACATTACTGTCTTCCAGCTTGTCCATCTCAATATAATCAATACTAATTCACATTTACTACAGCTAGGGGCTATCATCTAAACAACTGATAATATCAGATGATAGTAAGGAATGCACAGGGCTGCGATGCTGTCTAGCAGAGTTATCCCCATCTGACAGGTGACAGAGCTGATGCACAGGCAATGACCATAAAATAAGACATGGAGAGTGAGAAATAGAGGCAAAGCAGAAATACAATTTGATACCTCTGAGCATTAGCCAGTTCTCCTTCAACCAAATATAAGGCTATTTTCAATATGTAAACTGCAGGCAACAGTTACTAACCCATTTCTTTTAAAAAATAAAATGTTTTTTCTATGGCAAATACTCCACAGCTGTCTCCAGCACAAGAGATTTTATATTTGAACAATCTGAACAGGGGAAGAATGAAAGCTTATAAAATACGTATCCTTGTCTATGTTGGAAATAGCACAATTCCAAACCAGAGACTAATGCTAAAGCAGAATCCAGGGGCTGTGCTTCCATTCATAAACTGTTCCATTCGAACACAGTGTCTGGAATGAATTTTATCCTCATGTTCAACCAGAGAGCCCCAATTTATTATGGTGCTGCACTTTTCAGTTTCAAAACCATATCCCTAATATTTTTCCCTGTCAAGTCCAATGGAGATTAGCAGACCTCTCAACCAGGATCATCAATAAAGGGAAAACACAGCAGAATCCAACTGCCCGGAGATACAAAGAAGCAAGTCCAGTTATGTACCACATGACTAAAAGAAAAGGAAACCTACTGTGTACACGCAGCTCCAACTGTTTAAGCTGGAAAGGCATCAGTAACAGTGTAAGTGGGATCTCAAATGTACTTACTTCAGCTCTGCCTCTAACTCACCACTAGATTGCCTATACAGCAAGCTAGCTGTATTACTTCTGCGTAATATCACGGTCATGCTCCCTGACAACTCCAAACCCCAAAATAAATAACCAGTGCTTCCCATTCATTGCATATTCTTCAGCTGAGATGTGCCACAAAGGTACAGGGTTATTTACACCAGTTAAATTTTCAGAGCTGTCTCAGGAGCCTCCCTAGGCTTTCTAGGGAGTCACTACCCTCTGATGTTCAAATTAAAGGGAAACTGGGATCCAACAGCACCAGTCAGTATGATTAATTTTGATCTACAGACTCACTGCTTTTTGCAGCATTTGTCTCCAGATTTCCACAGTGTCTTAAAATATTTCTCTGATAAAAAGACCACACCAAAAATTGCAACAGAGCTGACAAAATTTTCATCAATAGTTCTCTGCATACAGCAAGATGAGAGGACCATCTGATGCCAGGATACCACAAACTTAAAGCAATTTAAATAACTACAATAAAATCCCTATCAACTCCTGAGCTAGCACGATTTCTACCTTTGAGAGGGGAAAAGGAAGAAAAGAGGAAAAAAAAAAGGCACAAACCTTTTAAAATTGGTGACATGGTCCTTCAGCCCAAGGATGAAATCCAGCAATCCAATCTGTGATTTAACATGTCACTTCTAAATACTCATTTTTCTCACAAAACTTACTTCACTAGAAATCTCTAACTTGATCAGAATATACTCATTTCCACACATGAAGAAGTAGAAACTAGACTTAAGTTAACATAAACCTTTAAATTAAGTCAAAGGAAATTATGATAGCCATCAGGTACAGAATTCTTCTATAGTAAAATTTATTAATTTGTTAACTATTAACCAAACTTTTGCATGCCAGTAAAAAGCTTTCCATTTGATAAGTTAAAAGCATATGTTTTGCCCAGTGTAAAATTACCACCATGTCTCCCTTGCATAGCACTCTTAGATTTTATTTACTTGGTCACCTAATAACGTGTACAGTGAATCACTCGATCCCTTCAAGTCTTCAAACCCTCTTTGACTGACACTGGGCAATTTTTTTACAAGATGGATGACAATTTAAAATGAACACTGCTTTGACTACAGTTGCTGTAGAATATCTTTTTTTAAACTCAGTTCTGAGTGGCTTTGTTTGTGACTAAGAAATATTTTTAGCACAGCAGCTATAGCTCCATCAGAAGAAGCTTCACCATCTACTTTGGAAGGCAATATGCCAAAAGAACTGTGGTGCATTTTCATTCACCTCTTGGCTACTGCTTCTTCCAAAGTTTCTGTCCAAAGAGAGCCAAGACCAAGTGCTATGAATCATCACTTGAATGAGATCTAATTATTCAATTATTTTTAAAGCCTTTCTTTTCCTTATTTCTTCACAGCCTTACACACCTCTTACCCTTCAGGGGATCTGTCCTCACATCCTTCCCACAATTGGAAGTGCATGCAATTTCTTTCCCACCATTAACAGCTTTCAGATTGAGAAAATAACTGAATACAATATCCTGCACAACCCCTTTGGATATACTCTTTTTTATCTAGGGAGAGAGGAAGAAGAAAAATCTGTATAGTCACCTACTCATAGACACATTTTTCTGAGACCTGATCTGCTGCTTTGCGCATATCACAGACCTATTGCCCCTAATCTAGGGGCAAGTTAACTCCCTCAAAGATATTTGTCATATTTACCTTTACCTGAATATCTAGGACTATTAATATAGCCTCAAATATGAAAATGTACATATATAGAATCATAGAATCTTTTAGGTTGGAAACAACCTTTAAGATCATAGAGTCCAACCCTTAACCTAGCACTGCCAAGCCCACCACTAAACCATGGCTCTAAGCACCACATCTACAAGTCTTTTAAATACCTCCAGGGATGCTGACTCCACCACTTCCCTGGGCAGCCTGTTCCAATGCTTGACAACCCTTTCTGTGAAGAAATATTTCCTAACATCCAATCTAAACCCCCCCTGGTGCAACTTGAGGCTATTTCCTCTCGTCCTATCACTTGTTACTTGGGAGAAGAGACCAACCCCCACCTCGCTACAACCTCCTTTCAGGTTAGTTGTAGAGACCAATAATGTCTCCTCTGAGCCTCCTTTTCTCTAGACTAAATAACCCCAGTTCCCTCAGCCTCTCCTCATAAGACTTGTTCTCTAGACCCTTCACCAGCATCATTGCCCTTCTCTGGACATGCTCCAGCACCTCCATGTCTTTCCTGTAGTGAAGGGCCCAAAACTGAACACAGTATTCAAGGTGTGGCCTCACCAATACTGAGTACAGCAGGACCCCTGGTCCTGCTTGCCACACTATTCCTGATACAAGCCAGGATGCTGTTGGCCTTCTTGGCCCCCTGGCACACTACTGGCTCATGTTCAGCCAGCTGTCAAACAATACCCTCAGGTCCTTTTCCACTGGGCAGCTTTCCAGCCACTCTTCCCCAAGTCTATATGATACACATAGCTATGTTTAAGTAGGGGAAACTTAAAATTTAACTGTAAAATATGAACTGCTTTCAAAAAGTGTATTAAATGGAAGGTTTTGATAATGGGGAAAGATAAAATCTCTCTCATTTGGTCTACTGAAGATCCCTCTTAATTTGTATGGTGCAGACGCTCCCCCCTTACCCTTTGGCTTTCTTCACTTTTTTCCCCCCATCTCTTATTGTTTTCTTCTCACTGCTCTTCAGTTTCACGACTATGCAGGAATGCTGCTTAAAGCCCCATGACTCCCAAATGGATCCACTTTGCCTTTCCTGATCCAGCTTCTGCACAGCTCAAAAGGACAACTTGGTTTCAATTTCTCTTTCCATCTGAAATGCAAACTGTTTACGTTTCTCACTGTAGTGAAATGGCTACACAGTTGCTGACCTGAAAATAAACTTTTCCGTCTGAAAAAAGTAAATACAATTTCTGTCTGACCAATGACTTTAGAAACAGTTTGAAGATACAGTGTTTTAGCCCACAGGGGAACACAGAGTATGCATACAGCAACACCTTGCAAAGGTGCTTATAGGATTCGAGTTCTGCTTTCAGAGTGCTCAGGACTTCAACATTTCTGGAAGTCAGTGGGACCTCAGGACTTTTGAGAACATTGTCCTCAGCCCCAAAAGCACAGTTAGAGGAGATGTCCAGGTGTCTGCCTGTTTAGTGAGTTGCCACATCCATCAACAAACCAAATTAATTTTTATTTCAATGGAACTTCAAACTGCTTCTTACAATTTTAAAATTTCCTTGTGCAATTGAGTGCTCAAATACATCAGAAAACTGATCCTGTGTGTCTTTAGAGGGCACTTGTGAATTTGAAGAATGATTTTGCCTCCAAACTGGGTCATCACATTTAGGCTGTTCTCTGGCTACTGCAGAATATGTTACTACAGGGACTAAGAGACCTAGCATTACAGCAGCCTGAATGTTAATTCTCCATCTTATTCCTTTTGAGTCCCACCATTCTTTGTTTTGGCTGCTACTACATCAACACAAAGAAAACCTGTCTCAGAATAATGACACGTGTTTCCTCCCTGTATGACTACACTCAAAAAAACCAATAGTGAATCGTATAATATAAATTTACAACAAGTTCCTAACTATCTGTTCATCTTAGTCATTCAGATCATAACTCCAGGCAACAGTGATGCCTCAATTCCCAAGGACTCAGTCACTTATATGGGAATACTGCCTGGGATTCAAACTCATTTTTCTGGGGGAAGATTTTAAAGGCAGAATAAAAATTTCAAACTAGGATACAGATAGCTAAGAGATGAAGCACTTTTTCACAGTTCTGAGAAGCTGGTTTTCCACTTCCCCGCCAGCACTGCCTGCAGGAATGTGCTGGCTACAGAAACACAACAGAAATACAAACTTCCCATTGAGATACACGATAGAGAGATTTTGTAAGTAAGTGCATTTTTAGCCACAGATTTGTGACGGGATTGGGAGAAAGTAATGAGCAAATGGATATGCATTGAACCATTCTCCCTTCCTTTTAACCAAAAGATAATTAATGGCTCTTCAAAATTAGAATGTGTGTACCTTTCGGAGAGCTACAGCTAGAAAAAGGCAGTATTCTACTCATTGAACAGTGATGCTTATCAGGCCTGATTTTTATTAACCCAGTTATTACTACACCCACTACCTCAAACTTAGCCACAGATTAGTACTTGGCATACTGGCCACTATACGAACAAAAACCAAAATGTTAGTCTCACTTCAGTAGTTTCTCTTCAAACACTGGGGCAACCTGAATTTGTTATGATGTTTTCACACAGTTTCTTACACCATTGCTGCATCTCAGAAAGGTGCAATGGAAGAGTTAACTTGCTGGGACTGATTGTTACTAGGAGAGGAAGAAAACTTTGCAGTAAACTTCATGAGTCAACTAATGCTTCATTTTGCTGTAGTTTTGAAAAAAATATACAATATGATTGGTAATGCTGCATATCACTGCCACCAGCTGCCCTTCAGCTCACAGCAAAAGTTCCCCTTGCAAGGCTCCCTGTGGCTGGGTCTGTCCTTGCTCTGGTGACTGGCTCCCCCCTGAAGTCTGACTGAAGTTCTGGAAACAGTCAGTCATGTTGGTGTCAGCCAGGCTACCCAAAGTTCACACAGTACAAAATTGTTGTCAACTCCTTTTGATTGGCTGTCCTCAACAATGCCTCTTCTACTTTCAATGCCACACACACAATAGAATCTCAAATCTTGCAGAGAAATACTTCATTTGTCAAGCATCGCCTTCCCCCTCTTAGTAAGTCTATTCCCTCTTTCTCAAAATATTTGCTTTTGCTTAAAAATGTAAAACAAAAGGTATTCCCTCACAAAATACCCAGCTATGCTGAGGTACATGGCATTCTTTGAGAACAAACACATTTCCATCCCTTGTCTTTCATTCTCCTACTGACTATGCTTGATCAGTCGTAAAGATGATCTGTTCCGTCTCTCTGCCATTGCTCCTGTGGAGATCAGGAGAGTAGACATTTGCTATTAGTACAAAACAAATTTTGTCTTTCTGAGGTATATCCTGATTTCTTTTTGTTCAGCCTCTCACTCTGCACCTAGCAGACATGAGCTATAAAATAGGATTCACATGTTTCACATGGCAGCTTTGCCTAGAATTTCCAACAATGCTTGAAAAAGCATTGACTTAATTTATAGCAGCAACTGCATAAATAATAATTAGATGTATTACTCATTGTTTTAAAATAAATATATTCTCCTATGTGTGTTTCAGTCAAAGTCATCACCTTAGAGTTTGGAATGACACAACTGTGGCACTATAAAGAACAGTGCACTAGTGAGCAGCTGAAGCAACACCATTTCCTATCTCAGAGATAATACTGGAAATCTCAAGCCAGGGAGTTACTCAGTATTGCCTGTGCACAGGCTTGCTGCAGTCAAATAAGATGATCAGTCCCAGAACATATTCTTGAACTAAGTACTCTCTTGGAAACCTCTCTTGGGCAAAGTTAGGATCTCCCAAAGGTTCTACCTGGTTTGGAGATAAAATGTTCCTAGTCAGAGTTTTACTCCTTGGAGTCTGCTGATATAGACAGCTGAGGTGAGCGGTAATTCATACATGCATGTTATATGCACGCACACAGAGCCATCAGCTAAACTGCACAAGAGCGGTGTGTAGCACCAGGATTCAACCTCATGACCTTCTGATACAAAGCCCCACGGTCTATTACTTCAGTTATAAAAAAACTCCATTACCTGCCAATATTAGCAAAGCTGCATCCTGTTTGCAATCGCCTGCAGAGATGGACTGAATGCTTGTAAGCAGATCTGATTCTATTCAGGAACAGGCAATCATGTTCTATCTCACAAAGACCTGCAGCCCTCCTCATTTTCTTATTTATGTCATATTATCTCATTTATTCAACCAGTATTTCCCTTCTCTTACGTTCCCTGCAAAGAAGTGGCAAATACTTATATTACAGGTCCTGCTAGATTTCAAGATTGATACATTCATGATAGAAAGAGATCTCTGCATGTCTATAATTTTATCCTTTTTTCGTCATTTGATGTATGAGTGTGATTTGACGTATAACATATTAATAGATAACCTCAGATAACAAATAGTTGCAGATTGCTTCATCTTGTAGTATTTAATGAGGAATTTCAAAGGGAGATATTAATGGAATACAAATAAAATGCTCCTGCTTTTATTTTTATTGTTTTTTAACAACTGCAACAGAACAAGACTGACTGCTTACCCTACAGGCTCAGCCCTGGCCAACATACCTATCTGAACCTCCGTAACCCTTCTGCAAAAACCTACGTTAATTCAAGGGTGCCCAAGCCTGCCCTGTAATAATCAGAACACTGGTGCTTCTGCTCTGTTCCACAAAATTTCAGTCTAACCTTTAGAGTTTCCTTGGTCACTGAAAAAATGAATAAAACTTCTTAACAAATGGAAAAGGGTATTAATTCATCACTGGTTCAGCCCCATACAGGAGGTACTGCAAATTACAGAGGAATGCAACTAGTCCTAGCTGGCTGGTTCACATACAAAGACTAGAACTGGTCAGTAACAAAGAGCAGGGAGAATAATTTTCTCTTCTTATCCATATGCTTTCCTGACTAGGGCCAGCAGGGGATTTGCTGGGGGATTTGCTGATAAAATACAGCTTTGTCACATTCATCAGACCTGAGGCTGTCATGGAAACATAACTGATGTGACAACCATTAATGAGCCAGTGTCACAAGGGCAATCTGTCCAAGCCAACAGATTTGCTGCTCCCATTCAGTAGTGGGCAGCAGTGAAACAGCCTAGCAGGCTCTCAACATCACCCTGCTGCCACAAGGGTCCTGGACTGTTTTGTTTTGGGAACACCATATGTCCATGTTACCAAAAAAATATTTTACAGGATTCCCAGTCTGCAATGATGGGTTGTTTTGTTTGCTTTCAAATCAGATTGTAAGCAAACTTTGAAATAATAAGTGTTATACTGAGCCAGAAGTCTGGGTTTTGACTTTGCTCCTCTTCTGCCCACCTTGCAGTAAGCCAACCACTCATCCAGAAGAATAATTACTTTTTAACAAAGTTTTCTCTCCTCTTTCACAGACAACCAGCTGGCTTTTTTCCTCAGTCTTCCTCCAACCTATTCCTAGCATATCCCTTTTCTACCCAGACTCAGGAGTAGCCGACTGTTTCCCCACTGCAAGCAACAAATTTCTCCTTTTCTCATGACAAATCATGTTTTAATAGAAAACATTTCAATACTTCCATAAGCCAGTGTATCATTTCACACCAATACAGGCAGCAAGAACCCATCCTTCTCAGAAAAAGTGGTGGTTCACTTCAGAGTCTGTCCTGTCACTGTGTCCCCAAGGGACACATATGATGCCAGATCTCATAAGACGGTAAGCCCATGTGCACTGCTGCTGTGAGCAAGATCATACACCGCACCAGCAGCACAACTGCCAAAAATGACATTACACACTTGATACAACTCAGCAAGAGGCTGATGCACAAGAGAGCTTCACCTAATGAAGCCTGTTTTTCCACATGGAAATTTTATTCAAGTGGAGAAAAAGGAATGTGGCCATTTGTTCAGGATTTCAGGATATCACACAGCCTAACCAGAGCAGCCATTGACTGACACCTGAAATCTCTGGATAAATGGTCACTTTGCAATCAGTCTGCCATATCCAGAGCATGAACTGCATAGATTTTCCAGAAAAATGATGGGAACCTTCAGCATAAGTCCTCTGGCTTCATCTTCCTCTATCTGAGAATCTGGATGTATTTTTAGAATAGGTATGTACGCCCACATTATCAGAGCCATCAATGCCACAGGCACAGGAAATGCACTGGGATCTGCTGACAAGGTGCTGCAGCTGACAACCTCAGGTTGCCCTCTGGACCCCTATTCTTCCAGACGGTCATAAATCTCCAGGAATCATTCTGTGCTATTGTAGTACATGGCGCCGAGTCATGTTTACATTTGTTTTCTACTGTCCATGCATGTCAGCCAATAGTAAATAAAACACAGCAGGGACCTTAGCTCTTGATGTGTCTCAGCAGAAAACTGGATAATGTCTCCATAGGAGAGGAAAGATGATCTTAATGCAAATGCCAAATTCAACAGTATATTACACTACCCACTGAGCCTGGCACAGAAGAGGTTATAACCTGCTGATGGGGTCCCCTGTACAACCAGCTTGTCCAGCAGCCCCCTTGCTACACACAAAGAGCTCCAAACATAACGACATGAAGTAACCATTTCTAAATGCAATAAGGTTCAACCTCTGCCTGCACCCAACCTTTACATGAAACAAGTCTCATTTCCAGGGAAGCTTCTGTTGAAAAAGGAACCTGGGCTCAATTGCTGAATAGAAAGTGAAAAAGTCCCACTCTCATTGCTACCTTTTCCCCTGCCTCCTTGGTCCCTAAAAAGTGAGTAGAGGGAGGGCAGAGGCAGCACATGGCAACTGACACGGTCTGTAAGGACCTCAGCTCTGCATGTGTTTTCGGACCACTTCCTTCATGCCTTGGCAGCAGCTCTGGCCCAGCTCAAGGGAAGCGTTCCTGTCCAGCTGATCACCCAATCACCATCAAGGACACAAGCTTTCTGCACTGAAAAACATGCAGTCTCCTCCCAGCCCATGGTGACTGTGGGGCAGTTTAGCTTTCTCGCCTTGTGCCAGCCACTCTTTGCTCTCACCTTTCATGAGAGCATCCCAAGCCAGGGAAGAGGGAACAGTGCCATGACATTACAGTGTCATGGCAGAGGCTCATTGCTGTAGAAAAGGGAAGACCTGAATGGATTGTCTTATGCAGCTCCAAGGACAGGACTGGTCTCATTCTCCACTAAAGCCTCGGATCAGGGAAAGAGAGCTGTGCTTCAGCTGCCCAGGCCAGGAGCAGGGTATTGCTTACAGGTGGCACACAAGGGCAGTGCTTTCCACAGGAAAAGAAAGGGGTGGCCAGACAGCCATCTGTGCATGTCCCGAGGTGATACCACTCAGTTGGCATTGCAGTATTGCAACCTACTGTCATGTACTGCTGCTAATAAAAGAGCATTGAAAAAACAATGTTTGCCCTTAGGTCTTTGTACACTCCCAAAAGCCAATCTGCTGCCTCGAGCATGAGTACAACGGGGTCAGTGCAATGGTGAAACCCAGACTGATGCACAGCAGAGCATCTCTAATCCAGAGCATCAGCTGATTACACAAGGCATATCCAGTATCCAAAAGTGGGGTTTTATCACTCTTCCCTCTGAAAACAACTTGACTCTTTTCCAAAAAACAACACCAGAATGAGTCACTTGATATTATTTTTTAGGCAGGTTTCTGAAGACTGAGTTGCAATATGCCCCCTTCCTTGTGACAACGTGCCAGGAAATCCCCAGGGAGCTCTCCCAGGAACTGCTAGGGGATGAATGCAACAGGCTGAGCTGTTCAGCTTCTCACCTCCCCCAGCATGGGTTTGAACATGTTGACAGCAGAGTGGTATGAAGATGGTTTTGTCCTGTACAAATCTTTTGGATAAACAGGATTGTGCTCTACATCAGAGATTTTTCTTTGCAACTTTAGTCAATACTTTCTTGGCTTGCCACTCTTGACAACTCAGTCATAAAACAGGTCTCTCTGGGATACGCCATTCAAATTAATCAGCTGTCAGCTATTCTCCTTTTAAAACTAATAATAGAAGGTCTGCATGGGCCTGTGAGAGACTGAAACATGGGAATGCAAATTGTGCAGCTGCAAAGGTTTCCATACTGCTGCAGCTCTCAAATTGCTTTTTGCTCTCTACCAAGGAGGCATGAAATAGCATTGCAGGGAACAGGTATTGTACTGTCAAAATTCTCCAGCTGTCCTCAGTTTGTCTATAATGTGGTAAATACTTAGTGATGCCCTTTAACTTTCAAGCGTGCTTTAAAGAGGGGAGGGATGTTCTGGTCAAAAACCAACAGGCTCAGCTGGACCAGGAGCACAGGATAATTTGATGGATTGTATCCCTTGGATGCCAGCTGCACAAGGGATGCCAAATTGTGCTCTTGCCATTGGCAGAAGTTTTAGCCTCTGATTCACCTTCTTGTCATCAAACTGCAACAGGATGGGGGAAAAAAGGGTTCAAGGGGGGAGCACTGCCTCTGACAGGGTGGGGAAATGGGACTCCTTTGAGCAGCCCATTGCATACAGCAGTTTGGCTCCAAGTGGGCAGAGAGGATTAATGCTACATGAGGCTTGAATTCAGAATAAGAGCTGGCACTGGAGCTGCCAACTGTGCAACACTCCTCTAGCTGCTTCGGGAACTCTGTTGTTGTCACGTGAAACTGACAAACAACTGGGAAGCTCTGTTCAAAAAGTGCTCAGGGTGGAAGCACATTTGCAAAGCCTGATGAAGGAACAAGAAAGAGCAGCACCTGCGTCTTCCAGGTCTGCCTACAGCTACTGCCACCAGGGGACTTTGCCTCTACCAGCAGTAGGTTCATTTTCAGCCTGAAAAATATATTTAAAAGCCTCTCAGGCTTTTAAGAGAAAGAAGAAGTTTAAATCCCAGACCGGAAGCCTTAATTATAACAGATTTGTGTGAAAGTTGCCAGATCTCTCCCTGCTCTGTGATCAGGGCTGTGCCAAGAGTCTGCTTTGTGTCACACTCGCAACTGTGTTAAGTTCAGCAAAGTAACCGGGTCAAAGATGCAAAAGGAGAACAGAGATCACTGATTAGCACTAATGAGAGCCTGCACTGCAGAGCAGAATGACAGTGCAATCAGGGTTCTCGCTGTAATTACAAGGTAGCCACACTCATATTCAGTGTGAGCTGCTCAGAACAAATCCTTTTGCACATCACATTTTACACCTTAGAAAGTCACTCAAGAGTCACCATGACCAGAAAACAGCACATGAGAGGAAACAACTGTGAGAACTAGTTGTTCATACTGCTGGAATTGAAATTAACTTACAGAAAATAAGGAAAGATTTGAGCATCCTCATAAGCAGCTCTTCTAAATACACAACACTGTTTTCAATCAATGAATTCCATCTATTCTAAGCATAAGGTTACAGATGGAGAATACTGATCTCATGTTCAAGAGTTTAATGGTGCATCTGGCCACAACTGTAACACCAGGTGTTCTGAAGATCACCCGACCTTCAAATAAAACAGCAGAAACAGAGACAACTACAGTGTTTTTCCAGTGTCTCACAGACTTTCCTTAAGAAGAAAAGTTGAAGGGACTAGAGTTATTTAGAGAAGGGAGAAAGAACAAAAACAAGTATAGAATGATACAAAGTCAGTTCTAGGCGTCTAGATAGCCTCATCTCATTCACAAACAAAGCGGTGTATTTCCAAGTAATAAAGATAAGTATGTCAACATAGCAATTAACCTGGAACTTACTGCAACAGACAACAGGGAAACATACGATGTCAACCTATGGGTAGAGGGAGTATGAGCAGTTACACAAAAGATGATCTTATGCAAGATAAAGCAAGCAATTAAAACATTATAACTCAGAATATAAAAATTACTTATTAGATAATCAAGAGAGAACAAAAAACAGATTTCTACCATGTCCTTTCACTTTCCTTCTAAGTGCAATGAGACAGGACACAACTAATCCTATCAAAAAAACACATTAAGCTATCTGGAAAACTCAAGAGCCACTGACTATCCACAAACAGAATGTGGGCTTAAAGCCACTGGCAGAAACGTGGTGGACGCATGGGACCAACAAGGAGATTTATGTCAGGACAACAACATAAAGCAACTCGCTTCAAGATACAGAAATGAATGCACTTAAAGTGACAACTACAGCAGGCTGCAAACACTGCACTAAGGACCATAGACCACCTGTCCACAAGAGCTGTGTTGAGCACAGAGCCGCTACGCCTGCACAGACTGCTGCAAGAACTCCACGAGTGTTACTGGGTATAGCAGCAGCCTTCCTGAGTTGCTCACTCTCTTAATGGATGAAAAAAACGTGTGCCAATGCCTGTGTACTGTTAGTTACGTTTATGCCTAACCATAGTAAGTCAGCTATAAGGTATCTTGTTATGAATGTAGTTATAAATATATTATGATTTATTGATTTTTTTTTTTTTTTTCATTTCCTACTGGTAAGGTATACGTAGTATGTAACATATGCAAACTTCATTTGGAACCATTCAGAATGCTAGGACATATGGAAATTATATTAAAGGACTATGGGAATGATGCCTTGCATCACTTTTCAAAGTAAAGTGTAAATACTACAATACAGACCATTAAGGGAAATGCCACTCAGCCAGAAACACTTGGAGAGGACTCACCAGGCTTCCAGCTGCCGTTGCACCACACCACAGATAGACGCCAAAAAGCAACTGTTGCCTTTGGAATGCCCAATTTGCAACACTTACAGAGATCTCTCAAGATTCTCAAGCTGACCATCTGTAAAATGTAAGCACTTAAAAGCAGTGGTTCTGATTCTGAAAATCATGATCTTTTTCTGCCTTAGAAATTTCAGGGACTAATTACATTTTCCCTGCAAATGAGCCTTAAACTTGGGTAATCATCAGAGTATTCTTTCTTAAGAAGGGGAATGGTTCAAATTAACACACCAACTCCACAGATATTTCACTCCTAATCAAGAATGGCACAAGGATTTCTTATTGAACAGCTCCCAACCAAATGGATGGAAAATTATTATTTTTTCCAATCACTTAACCAGGCTATTAATTTATATTTACCAATAGCAGTATTTTATTTATAGAATCAAGCTGGTCAAATCTGGTAGGCAAGAGGGGGACACAAAGTGTTAGACTGTGCTGATCAGCCCTCAGCTCACAGATGACAGCTGTCAGTTCTGTACGCATGTTGTAGAAAGATTGCCTGCTCCAGGACAGCCTGCCTCTCCCTCATGAGTGCTCTACTGGCAGATCACAGCAATAACAGTGTTTTCCTCTTAAAGTCTTCCTCAAACTCCTCCCTGAAGCACAGCTGATACTGCCTTTTAATCAAGGGACAATTTGCACACACAGATATACACACACACACTTATAAACAACAGCCATTTGTGAGGATGGAGGTGGGATAGAAGGATCCAATTTCCATTCACTACACTTGCCCCCTCTAGGATGATTTTAAGAGAAAGCGGAAAAAAGCATCACCATTATCTCCAGGATGTGTGTTAGCAGCCATGCTGAAGCCACTCAGCAGCGCCTGGCATTGTTTGGAGGAACACAAAAGACCTTCTGTTTGGAAAGTTCAAGAAAGAAAGCGGAGAGCCTGGTCCTACAGTCAAAAGACTTAAACAGACTCTGAGAATTTCTCAGGCAGAGGCTGATCCAAAGCCTTTTGAAGTTGACAGAAAAACTCCCATGGACTCCAGCACGCTTTGGATCAGGCCTGAAATGCACAGAAGGGAGCAAAGCAGCATAAAAGTAAAAATGAGCATCTGCTAGAGGGGAATTCGAACAGCATAGGGGTGACCTAATCTTTTCATCGTGGTTATCGGTACAGTGTATTTTAGTGATGTTCAAGCGAGTAGGATTATATCAATTTTCTAAGTCTTTTCATTAGGACATAGCAGTTGCACATTAATCATTAGGTATTTTTCAGCTTAAAATGCTATGCATGCTACCCTAATGTTGAGTGTTGAACACAGCATTTAGCAAATGCCTCTGAGGAAAGGGGGAAAAAAGACCCTTTCAAATTGCCAAAACTATTAGTTTTCTCCTTTCTTCCCCCACTACCCTCTTCCAAAACAGCTGGTTTAAAGCTATGAAAAAGACAGCCCAGGACTGAAAACCCTATGAAGAACAATGCTGCCTGCATCATCTATTCATAAGCAGCAGTTTGAGACAGAGCCCAACCCAGAAGCAGCTCTTTAGCAGCACATTCTCCAAACAATTGCTGAAGGATCCCAAGTGTGTGGAGGTTCCAAGTCCTCTGCTTAATTACGGTGCAATTAATTTTCTCATTGAAGATTAATATACGAGCATCCAAGAAGAAAGAAGTGTGTTCTGAATTCTGTAACACTTCCATAATTATTTTCTTGCATGAAGGAATAATTGTTGCAGTGGTTTTAAAGTCTGGTACTGTCTAGGTCCTAAATGACACTTCTAGAAATTTATTAGAAAGTTTTTTTTTTAAACACTCCTTGCAGCCTTTGCAAAAGATTCAACAAAAGAGCCAAAGTATCTTTTTTTTTTTTTTTTTTTTTTTTCCCCAAAAAATGCAGGATGTTTCCTCTTTCCCTGGCTAATAGAATCCAACTGTTGCCGCATGACATCATTCCCCAAAGCTAGGGAATCCAAGCTCGCTCAGACAGTCGGCTGGGAGTAAACACCACGGGGGAAAAAAAACCACCAAACTTTAAAATGGGAGGAAATAACATTAAAAAGGCAATTTTTGTTACCTGAAATTTGGAGCATTTCCCTTTCCACTCCATTCTCAGATTTGTATTTCCCAGACAAAACTCTGTCTTATTATCTCAGGCAATCAGAAAACCAGTCGTTTAGCGTCTAATACCTGCTGTGCTTCCCACAACTCCTTCATATGACCTTTTGCAGCACTGATTCCAGCTAAAATGACTGCAGAGAACACAGACTGGCCGGGCCAGTTGTCATGGAGATCTCTCTCTCTCTTTTCATACGCGCGCGCACATACACACACATACAGATTTAAACAATTCTGGGAGGCATCCACAAAACAGCATGCCTTTTCATCAGCAAAGTTTTTGAAGCGTTCCACCCCTCCTCCAAGCCGTCCCTAGAGTCAGCCCAGGAAGCTGAGCTTTGGTCACAAATCGATTGTTGAAATTAGAGATATTGCCTTTTAAAAAAAGAAAACCACCGCAGAACTTGTACTATTTTCCCCCAGAAAAAAGAAAATCACAACAGAACTTGTACTTTTTATCCCCCCAGGAAGGAAGAGAGAGATGTTTGCTTGCCAAAGCTTTGAACTAAAAGTAAATCTATCGCATTCAAACCTGCGGGCTATTTGTCTTTGCCCGACTTGTTATGAATTTGATATCTGAAAGCACTATGGCTTTGTTGAAATACAGTCATGCAGATTACAAGAAATGCTGCCGGCATGGCCTGACTCCTTACCTTGCTGTTCTCCCAGTACCCAGCCAGTGACTTAATTAGCACAGGTATTCATCATGGTCATGCAGGACTTCCTGTATTCTTTCATGTTTCTGTAATTAAGAAGAAAAACATGCAGGTCAGGAACATGCAGCTCAAACAAACAAACAGGAAAAAAACCCAGCCAAACAAGAAGAAACAGATACATTTGGAAGTTTTCTCATACTGACTGTAAGTTTACATGCCTCTTACCCAAAACTCACTTTCTCCCAGTTAAAGGAGAAACCCATTTCAATGACATTTGCAAATACAAGAACTGATTAATTTACCATATTCACCGGCACTATGGTTGCAAAACAAAACTTATTCCAAACATAAATAAAGACACACAATATTTTTTCCTTGTCAAAAAAATTCCAAATTAATCCCCAGTAACACCTTATAGGAAAGCCTGGACTGATAAATCAAGGGAACAGAAAATACTTTTAAAAAAAAAAAAAAGAAAAAGAACATTTAGTAAGGAAATTCAGTAAAAAGTATTTGGACTCAGAAGAACAGCACTGTGGCCAAAGTTTTTACACCTTGAGAAATAGCTTGGAGACTCACTCTTCAGAGGATTTAACAGGAGCCAGTCATTCAGAGTTTTAAAACTTCATAAAAGATACTAAAGGGACTGCATGACTCTGCTTTCTGCAACGAGTTGTATAAGCAACAGTCCCTCTAGTGGGCATAAAATGGCAAAGCTGAGTATGCCATACTAAGTAGGAAATAAATTTCTTTTTTCTCTATCAACCACTTCATTATGCTGCTGTGATATTCCACCCCTGAATTAAAAACTTAAAATAAATTTAGCATATGCAACCCTTTATATGTTATTTAGGGAGCTGAACACAAGAAAATGTGTATGAGCATTACATAACACAGTTTATACACAAGGAGATATAAAAGAGTTCCAACATATTACTCTTCTGGTTGTGTTTGTAACATGATAGCAAAAGTGGGATTAATAAAAACCTAGACAGCAAGATGGCTGAGATGTCTTATGGGAACACCTGTCTTTTCATATAGCTATTATAAAATATAAAATACATCGGAGCATATTATTGACTGTACTTCTGGAAACTCTACATTTTGTGAACGACAGAGGTCCCAGCGGATTGTACACTAAACCACCTCTCTTTCTATCAAAAACACTACCCAAAGGCATATACATGAGGCATATTTTACACTGCTACCAAAACCTGCATGCAGACTATTCACAGGTAGATGAATATAAAAAGACAGCTACTTCAGCTGTCAAGAATCCAGAAGATGCTGAAATGACATCACATGAAATATTTTTTCTAGACATGAAAGCACCACATGCTAGGCTTGCAAGTTCACACTAAGTTTACTTAAGAATGCATCAGTGAAGCCCAGCAGAACCATAGGAGCCAAATGTAAAAAATTATGACATGTTTGTCTTGAAAAGTTCCCACTAAGTTTACTTAAGAATGCATCAGTGAAGCCCAGCAGAACCATAGGAGCCAAATGTAAAAAATTATGACATGTTTGTCTTGAAAAGTTCCCTTTTGTGTATGAGTGAGTTAAACTCATTGCAAGCTGCAAGTGGGCACAGTTTCAGCAGTGTAACTGGGGAAAGAGGGAGATGGGCAGCTCCTCTCAAGAAAGGAATATTTTACCTTACATCGCCACAAAGGGAGTGCTCAAAGACATGGAAGTAGTAAAAAAAACAACCTAGGAACTGATCAATGGACAGGTGAAATGGTTGACAAGTCTCAGATTTTCTATAGGCCCCATTACTGGTAGGATGGGGGTATGTACCAACCATCTGCATCACGTCCCACCCCAGAGTTTATCACAAGGCTCTGTAGCACTTCATTAGGTGACCACATCTGCATACATGGCACGGATCTCAGGGGAACATGCAAGCTAGCATTTATAAACAATTGACAATGCTCATTGCATTACATATACATTCAGTTACAGTTTAAAGTTCCAAACAAAACAAATGAAGTCATTAAAATATATTATGCATGCACAAATATAGAGATACAAAACACAGCAGTAAAACTATGGCCCAAGCTTTGGTCTTGGGCAGGTGACTACCAGAGAAGACCCCAGACAAATACATTTCTATTTTAAGCTTCACAAATACATTCCCAATCAATTCCTTGCCAAAAGGTGAAATATTTAGCTCAGATTGGCCCCAGTGAAACAAGAACCATTCCCACCTTTTACCTTTTTCTCATTGGGCTTTTCTGTGAGCACATCAACACCTCAGAACAAAATTTAGGATCGGGACAGAGTTTATATCATAAACAGAGCACACGATGAACAGCTGATATTAGGTTAATTACAGTGTCATGGCTACACTGTGATCAAAAAACATTAGAATATGTATCTTCATCCCCTGCAGGAGACAGACAATCCATTACTCACACATGGCTGATGTTTAGTTTCTTATTTCCGATACACTTCCCATTTCTGACTGGTTGAACACACTCCTTCCTATGCTCTGCAGTCACAAGCACAGGATGCAGAAGCCACGTGACGCACACAGGAGCAGACATGCACTGAAAAGGATGAGTGCACAGCCAGAGAGTCCTCACCGGGACACACCTGACATCTCTGCCCTGGAGACTGGAAAGGGAAATATGAGCCTCTCTTCCCCACAAGCTGCATGGTCTGAGATGTTTTACTGAACACTTTCCAAATCAAGCGGCCATCATCAGCAACAGGAGAGGAAACAAAAATGAGATTTGCTCCTAAACGACTCATGAAATTTTATCACTTTCACTAGGTGAAAACACATCAACTCTGGGATTTAAAAAGACAAAACCAGAGATGAACTACAGACTAAGCTGCCCACAACACCACAAATCTCTGGTAGGCGTAAATGGAGATTAATCACTGCACCAACTTCAGTAACATTTTCATTTGCATTTTTTAAATAAAATGAAGTTCCACATAAAAATACTATTGTAAAATCATTTATGATTTTTTCCCCTCCTCAAAAAACTTCCTGCCCTTCAGAAGGGCTTCTGCCCCTTTCCTATAGAAGATGGCCACCTTATTTCTCTTCCTTTCATGTCACCTCTACACCACAGTTACTGACCATCTTTCCAGTGACCACAATGGATAAGTATCTGTTTGAACTTCGATAAGTTGAAGACTCAACAGCAAAAAGTGAAGCTTTAGTACCCTGTCCCAGTATGTTTTTAACCCAATACCATGGAAAGGCAAGTGCCTGCAGCTCCTGCTGACTTCACTGGGAGAGGCAGAGAGTAAGGCAGCACTTCCTTATCACCAGGCAGTGACTTGCAGAGGTATGGAAATAAGGGATAAGGCCCCAACCAGCTCATAATGTAAAGCATGCATGCACTACAAAAATTGTGCTCTTTGCACTTTATTTAGAGGCCCAGCACTCAAAACCTTTGCATAGGGCATTCTGTGACTACCAGGTGGGACAAGAAGATGACAACCAGGACAACAGCCTCCATACTCTTTGGAGCAGTCCCACAACACCATTGGGTTCTCCTTTGAATTAACAGTCCACAGCACTGGCCTTTATTGTTAACACTCCAACACAGCGGCACAAAAGCACAGCAATAGAGCAAATGGCACAAGGTAACACCTCTTACCCCAAAAGCATCATTCTGCTGAAGTTAATAAAACTTCCACTGACTTCAGTGGCACATTAGCTTCAATTTGGCCTCACTACATCATGTTTTGCTAGGATTGTGGTATCACAGTCAATAGTACAAAAGAATACCATGGCCCTGCAAACAATAAAGCAAATGAGTTGACTCAACATATTAGCCCCCTGGTTGCAATGGGACTGCACAGGTGGAGGTTTAAGATCAGTCAGCTGTGAACTTGTTTTCTTCCCCCATTTAAGCATCAGATCCATTACCCATAGTATTTCCACAACTCTCTCTTCTAGCAGGAGAATTAAAAATTTCCATGACCTCTTTAATAGCCCAATGAGGATCATGTTTGAAGCACTGTACTTGATTTCACTAACCCAGAAAAAAAAAGTGTGTGTGTATATATATACACACACACACATATACTATATGTATATAGGAAATTACTAATCATAGCTGTGGACTCTTTGAGATGCTGCCAATCCCTTTATAGCCCTATATCCCATTTCAGTTTGATCTCATTCTGCAAATGAAAGCCTGTCATACTTGGGTCTGACCCTGATGTCTCAACTGGGTGCAAGAGAGTGATTTGCAAAAGTTGCTAAGTGATTCAGTGAAATTAAGAGGATATCTGTACCTGGGGGGTCATGACAAGCAGCTGACACACATTCAACTCCTGTGCAAACACTCAGTCAGAAATAAAGTGGCTTAACTTTGTGGCTGTTATTGTTTTAGGCCCTGATTCAGCAAAGCACTTAAACATTGACTTCAAAAGAACTTAAAAATACGCCAAATGTGCTACAATATTTTACCAAAGTGGTGCTTTAGTAATGTTGTATATTTTAGAAAGGAGAGACAGAAAGAGTTTTTATTTGCCAATTAGGCTTTAAGATGTTGTTTGGTGATGTAACCAGGACATGCACCCCATGCTAAACATACTAATGAGATTGAAATTCTGCTGAGCAATAAGCTGAATAATTCCTTAATAAAACAACTTTAAATCTGAACAATGTGGAATTAACTCATGTAAATGCCTGGTTTGAGAATTAGCCATACCTATGGTCTTATTCATGACAGGAGACACATATTACAGTTCACCCTGCTAAGAAAGCGGTGCAAAGCCAAACAAGCCATACAAACTGGCTCTGGGCCCAGGCAGCCAATTCAGCCAGCCCTCAATGTCCCAGTGCTGCAAACTGTGTCAGATGGCACAAGGCCAAGGCACAAGCCAAGCCATAGGGATAACCAAAAGGTGGGAACCTCATGTAAATAAGTCCTTCTGCTCCTTAACTCTCCAGAGACAGCCCTGTCTGCGACCCATCTGCACTCCAGTCAACACCCTTCCTGTGTGTGGCTGTGCTGTATCCCAGGCATGCCTGAAAAGGAAAGACAGGAAGCGGTGGGACCAAAACTGATGGAGGGGGGAAGCCCCCAAGGGGAGACTATTTGTCCTGTCTGGACAAAACAAGAAAATTTTGCCCTTTATAGCTGTTAGTCTCTTCCTATACCTTTTTTTACTGCATATATCTATCCCCATCAAGCGTGGTGGATTTATGTTCCAAGAAGGGGGGCAAATGAGACAAGCAGGCTTCTTCTGGGAACTAACCATATCAGGACAGGTGTCAATCAGTTGCTTAAAATTCCACAGGAATTCTGATTTGACCCTACATGAATGTGAGATATCTCAATTTCTCCTAGTTCACTACTGTTTATTTGAAGTAAAAGCCAAAGGACAAGTTTCTGTTGCCGTCATTCACAGTACGCATCCTGCAACACAAAATGTTATACATGGGACTAGAAGGCAATTTAAAAAACAGATCCCCTCACGCCTGGAATTGCAATGCAAGCAGAACTCAAGACTATAACTCTGGGAGGACTAAATCTTGTGTGTATCTGAGCAAGTGCTGCAAAGCTTTGACTTAATGGGAACAGAGAGGCAGAATCCTTCTCAGAGCACATAAATGATGGAAGGACAGATCCTTTAAGCCAAATCCCCACCTGAAGAGGCACTTTTCAAATTGCTGTCAAGGTAGCCCTTCCTGTACTTGCATTCAGGTAGTGGGACAAAGAAGAAGCCCTTGGGAACCATCTCTATTGTTAGATTAGCTCTACAGAGCCGATCAAGGGAAGAGCATCTCTTAGCAAAGCAATGTACCCAAGGACAGGTATATTCAATAATCAGTGCTGGTTTCTGAAGCAGAACATAGATAGCAGTTGGGTTTTTGCATTTTTCCACCCTTGCAAAAGAGCTCTAAATTTAAACTCAAAATGGAAAATAAGAGGGCCTAAGGCTGAGCAACCAGTATGATATCATCTTGTTTACATGAGAAAAATCACAATCAATATCACTGTGCACTCTTTGAACTCCTAAATAAATAAATAAATAGATAAATAACGACAACATGTTTTGTGATTCCTTTTGATCGTCAGCTATGAAAGTTCACAGGATGTTTATGCAACCCCCTCTGACTGGATAGATCTAATCTTCCAAAGCCTATTAGCCAAGAGACTCTTAAGAAGAAAGTGTCAGCCTGATGTTCTTTTGGACAAAAAGCAATGACTTATCTGTGGGCTAACTTCTGCTGGTGGCTTTCTTTTAGTCATGACTTGAACCTCCAAGTTGGCCTGGAGACCTTGTGAACTGCTGGTCCTGTGCTGGGGGGATGCCTGCTTAGCATCTCTGGGGAGAAAAGGTACTGCGAGCACCAGCCCAGCACTACTCCCATCACCTACACCCTATAGAAATCAAAGCCAGCGACAGCATCGCTGTTTTCTTAGGCATATAATGAGTTTGTCTTTCATATCACCATAGTCATCATAGCAGGCAGATTTTAAGCCACAGACAATAAAGCTATTTTCTTCTCTATTTTGGATAGAGCAGATAAAGAAAATATTGCTTTGAATATACAACTCCTTTCATTCTTTCACTCATGGCCCCTCAGTGTGCTTTACAAAGCCAGATAAATGTCATTCCTGCATGGCTGCTTGGAACAAAGAAGTTCAGTGGCGTTGTGTGTGAGGTTGCACAGCGGCCCCTCAGAAACCGTGTGACCGACCAGGTTCTGAGCACCAGGCTCTGCTGCCTCCCCTGAGATCATAGTTAGGACCTGGAAGGCAGTCAGGGTCAGCCAAACCCCAAGGTATATCAGAACTTTTTTCTTCCTGGAAAACAATTTGCTTGGGCGTGGGAAACGGCTGAAATTAAGTTTTCCTTCTAGCTGGTTTCCACTGCCATGGAGAAAACAAAAGTCAGTGACAGTGCAGTGACTAGGATGAGCTTGTGCAAAACAAAAGAAATCCAAAACCAGACCTTGCAGACAGTTCAAAAACATTTTGTGAACTCTGTGTTAGTCTCTCAGTACCTCAGTGCTTGCTGGGTTTAGCAATGCATGTGGTACAGAGATGCCCAAATAAGCCACAACCATCATAACTCCAGAACTGGAAGCAGCACAGCCCCAACAGCACAAGGCAGTGCTTGAAGAAGCGCAGCTGTATTTTTTCAGGAAGGAGGTTGTGCCTCCGCAGAGTGCCCCACTGCGCTCTGGGGCCATGCAGACCTCCTGGAGTAAGCCCCAGGGCTCTCTGTGCTGAGCTCCATTGTGCAGCCCAGACATCCCCTGAGCAACATACTGCAGACCACAGAGGAAGCCAGTCCCAGCGCTGGGAATTCAGCTCCCAACACCCGAGCTCCAGATGAATGCCTTAAAAGCAAGGTCATTCCTCTTCCTCCCATACTGTTCATTCTTCCAAACAGAACTGGGGGAAGCCTCAGAAAACAGCCCCACATCCCCCACATCCAAGAAAGGACTCTCCCAACACCCCCTTTTAGACTGCTGGGGAATCACATACCTACCTGTCTCCTCTTCACCACTAACAGTGAAGACTCTTATTGAAGAAGAAAAAAAAAAAGTACACAAGTACACACTCTGCTTTACTCTCATCAAAACAAATGGCTCAGAGATAAGATTTTGCCTCTTGCCATGAAAAAGCATAATTTCTTCTTTTAATTAAAGTATTTCCCATTTTAGAGACAAAAGAAAAGCAAGAATCAACATTTTTTTTTACATCAAACTGAAAAGGGTGGAACTTGGGAAAGCATCCAGTGCTTTTCTTCCAAGTCTGGGAAAACTATACAGCTTATATAGGCCAGGACACTGTTATAGATATTTTTCCTTTAAAACACTGGACAAGGTCCATGTAGTCACATGATGTTCCCCATTGCTATGTACATTGCTTTAAGGGGATGGACAACTCGCTCCCTGGAACTGCTGCTGCTTGCTGTTCATACTATGAAAATGGTGAAATCCCACAATACAAGCTGAGTGTTAGCCATTTAGTGCACAAAGACCACACACCAGAAAGTTTGGTAAAGACCTTGCTGCCAGTGAAGAAGCACTAGCAAAAGCTTCACTAGAAGTCTTGATTTCTAGCTAACCCCTAACCTGGCCCACAACAGCATGAGCCCTGAATGTTGCACCAACATCTCCATCTAAACGCCACAGTAGGAGCAGAGTTGTAAAGACACTGGCAATTCCCAATTAATCACACTGAGTTAGGCTGAGATTTAAACAAGTAACTTATGGCTGTTACCCTTGCAGTTGGGTGTGTGTATGTTCACTGCAAACACAGGTTAGTGCCTACAATGGTGGAAGTAGCTTATGGAAAGTCTGAACTGTAAGATTCAAATCATTAAAAGCATGCATCACAACTTGCTTTGGGGAAAATTCCCCATTCAAGAACAGACATGCTGATTACTACTCCAGTTTTGTAATTTCCTGATGTGTGAAAGTCCCATCAGTAAAAATGAGAGCTCTGCGCTTACTGAAAGCATAAAGCAACACACTCAGTTTGCCAGAAAGAGCTGAAAGGGCTTTTTTTGTGCACATACATAGGATTGAAACCCTCTACTCTGCTTCCTGCGCTGTGTGAAGGGACCTAACAAGGAGTCAAAAGGATCAAATGTTGTTCTTGATTTTGACACCATCCAGTTACGTGACCTTGGATAGCTTTCTTTGCCTAGTAACACAATACCTGTTCAGCTTTCTGAAGCACTGAGAAATCAGAAGCAAGCAGTATTGGAACAATGTAGTGAGTTGCAATCTCACCATAACCTCCAAATGATATGTATCTTTGATCACATTATACAATTCTGTACATTCATCAGCCTCCAAGGCTGTTTCCAGTTTCTTCCAGCTGCTTCACTGCTATGCATTTTTGATACTCCCTTCAGCCTGCAAAAGGCCAAATATGAACAGGGTTTCTTCATCATCCCTGAATAATACCCCACAGAAATAAGCAGCTTTCCTCACAATTCACAAACTAACAAAAGCAAATGCAGTCCTGAGCCAGTGAAAGATTTAGAGCCTGATTTTTCCTGCCTGCATAAGTTGAAGTCAGAACTTTGCACCATTTTTCTTAGACAAAAGATTTTGGATCTGGTCACACTCTAAGATATTAGATATTTGCACTGCAAGACTAAAAAAAGAATACAAACAAAAAAACCTTATGTTGTGGGCCATTTTTTGAATCCCCTCCATCCAGCTGGGTTCAAAATAAGCTGCACTGCACCTGTCTTGCAAGAACCTCCACAACGGTTAAAAACTCCATACAAGGCCTTGTGTTTTATCACTAGTTTCATCTCTGGTTTACCAGGGTGTGACCTGGAGCAAATCTTAGCAATTCTAATACCTCACCTCTTCTAGAGTGATTCCCAAGTGTAATTCACATGGCTTGTGAACCAACTGTAAAATAAAACGGGAGCTTGCAACCTCAGTTCCTAGACATCCAAGACACTTATGGAAAGCCAGCAAACCAACACAATATAAAACAAGACATTGTAAAATACAGTGCCAATTTATATCCATTTGGAATGGCACTTCGATGCTTTAGGAAATATAACCCTCCCCTGCGATTCAGCATGAGCCACAGGTAACCGAAACAGATTTCTGCTTTCTTCCTTATCTCTAAAGAGCTGATAATAACTGAATCTATTAGAACTACTGTCAATATACGTGCCAGTTTTGGCTGGGATGGAGTTAATTTTCTTCATAGTAGCTAGTATGGGGCTGTGTTTTGGATTTGTTCTGAAAATAGCATTGATAACCCAGGGATGTTTTAGTTACTGCTGAGCAGTGCTGACACAAAGTCAAGGCCTTTTCTGCTTCTCACCCCACCCCACCAGCGAGTGGGCTGGGGGTGCACAAGAAGCTGGGAGGGGACACAGCTGGGACAGCTGACCCCAACTGACCCAAGGGATATTCCATATCATATGGCATCATGCTCAGCCTATAAAGCTGGAGGAAGAGGAAGGGAGGGGGAACATTTGGAATGATGGTGTTTCTCTTCCCAAGTAACCATTACGCATGATGGAGCCCTGCTTTCCTGGAGATGGCTGAACACCTGCCTGCCGATGGGAAGGAGTGAATGAATTCCTTGTTTTGCTTTAGTTATTAAACTGTCTTTATCTCAACCCATGAGTTTTCTCACTTTTACTCTTCTGATTCTCTCCCCCATCCCACCGGTGGGGAGTGAGCAAGTGGCTGGGTGGTGCTCAGTTTCTGGCAAGGGTTAAACCATGACAGTATAAATTTATTAAACCTCATAAGGTGGCCACAGACTGCTGGAAGGCAGGCATTGCTGTATTAAGAAAGAAGCTGACTACATCTCTTTTAATTTAACCAGATTCCCACTACTAAACCCATTTAGAAGCTTGTATTAATATAATCCTCAGAAACATTTTCACTATACAATTTTAAAATCACAAGCTGGGCTAGGGAATGGAAAAGAAATGTCATGCACTGTCATGCACACACAGAGAATGAGAGTCAGCTGCTTGAATGCTGTCTGCTGGATGACAGAGCAAGCCCATTAACAGGAGAAGGTGATAAAAAACCCCATATGCAGCACAGAGCACCTCTAAAAGCCAAAACAACAACAACAACAGGCATTTGAGGTGGAGAGTGGAGCAGACCGCTATGACTCACAGGCTATAAGTCTAGTCAGTGAAAAATCTGGCAGAAGTGTGCTGCTTGACTATGTCTGTACATTCACAAAAGATTTATAGCTGCTTATTAAATCATCTGTTCCTGTTAAAACCAAAGAAACTGTATACGTTTCACTGGATTTTACAGCTGCTAGAAAGACTTATAATCCATTAATACAGAGTAGAGTTTTTTTCTATTGGGTGAGCCATTCAAATGATTTTAAGACATTACTTGTGACAGGAAGTAAAATCTACTTCCTGAAGGGATGGGCTGCAGGGGGTTCTGAAACCTGCTGCCTCGGGTTGGGTCTCCCTCACTGGCATCTCTGGCCTGCCTGGCTCATCTTCACAACCAGATGGGTCTTTCAAGTGATAAATAGTTTCTGCAGAGGGAAAGGGAAAGGGAAAGGGAAAGGGAAAGGGAAAGGGAAAGGGAAAGGGAAAGGGAAAGGGAAAGGGAAAGGGAAAGGGAAAGGGAAAGGGAAAGGGAACTTTCTACAGAGGAAAGTTCTGTTGAGGAAATAGTCATGTCTGCAAGAAAATGACTGCTTGAGACAGGATTTGTTGAGCAGCTTCACGGAGTGTGGTGACACACAGGCACGAGGACCTGTCGAACCGCGAGGAGCAGGCAGTGGTACTGGCCAAGTAACTTTCTTCACACAAAAGTTGCTAAGCTCAGGAGCTGTAGGGAAAGTACCACCTGCCTTGCAGTTTCATCTCAAAACCCAAGGGAAGAGGAAAAGGCGCTGTGCACAGCCCTGCTCCACACATGTACACTGCCGCTTGAGCACTGGCTATCTTGCAGAAGAGCAAGAGAGAAGGATGGGTAGGGCTGTCATTTCAATCCACCCTGTTTAGCTAAGCAAGCTATTTTGTTATCTCAAAATTCTCCTTAGTGCATCTCCGCCCCTATCCTTCACACACATTATCCACTGAAAAAAAAACCTGCACAAAGAAAGAACTTTCCTTCTCCCATCTCCTCTCCCCTCAGTCTTACTTTTTGTTCTTTTTTTAGCTTTGGGCACACCCACAGCTCATCTCTCATTAATAACTGTCTCTTAATGGTAATGTACAAAGATAGAAGCCATTTGGTGAGGCATACATGGACTGAATTCCCAGAAGGTAGGAAAGTTTTACACATTTTAAATTAACCCCTTAAAAATAAACAAAAATCTAGGCATGTTTGCCAAATATTTGAGAATGCAGAAATACTGTATCCATGGCTACTTCAGTGCTGACACTGGAAGAGACACATACTTTAAAAACACAGAAAATGCCCTTCTGGGTCAGACCAGTGATGCATCTAGCTCAATACTCTGCCTTCAGAGGCAGTGAAAGGTGATGCTAGTTGGGGCAAGCCCAGGAACCTAGCTGCTTTCTGGCCATTTTTCTTTGTCTGTCTGAGACTGCAGGCTGTGGGTGAGCAGAGCTGAAAGGCAGCAAGATTTGCAAAATTTTGCTAACAGTGCATTTGTTACTCTTGCTGTACCAATGAAATCTTATTAAGTCTGTAAAGTGAAACATGACAGAAAGCCATGTCTGAACTGCCATACTTAGCTGAAAAATCAGCAACTTGGGAGTCTGAGAGCACAATAATAAAATCAAGACCCACACCAGCTTATGCCCACAGAGTGCCCAAAGCCTGGAAGCAAGGGAACCGAGCACCACCATGCCCGTGGGTGCAGCTATGACAGATTTGCCAGCACACACTGGATGGGGGGGACAAGAAGGGAAGGGCTGTTCAGCACATTTCTCTTTCATGTTTTTGAATCGCTTCCTTGTAAAAGTCAATTTGCTAAAAAACATGACAAGATAATGGTAAGTCCTGCTGAATCTGCACAGCTGTGCTATGCCAAACTGATTTCTGCAGTAGATCATGTGCACTCTCAAAACACAAAGGCAGCGCTGTAGAGCTCTGCAAACTGGTTTATACTGTACGTTTATTTTTGCCAAAAACCACAAAATGTCCGTCAGCCCTTGTTTTTTCTCTTTCTTATCTCTGTATTGAACTGCCTTCACTTTAGCATGCTGAATCAATACAGAAAGAACAAACAGGCATGGTGAATCTGATCTCCCAGCAATCTGTATGAAAACCTGAGTCAGCATATCTATGCTCAATAGGTTGCAGTCTCCTACCCTACAGCTGCACAGACCCCAACCATCACCAGCTTCCTACCCTTCACAGTAACTAACTTTCTGGGATCTCAATTAGTCATCAACACGTTGAGGCTGATTTAGTACCTTTCCTCTTAAAAAACACTATAAAACATCAAGGGGGGGGGAATAATTATGGCAATATCCATACCCAGCACAGTAATACCACATCTCTGCCCATTCAGGGTGAGACAGCATGACTAAGGCATATCACCCCTGCAGCAGACTGCCTAGCAGGCTTTGGACTAGTCACATGTTACAAGTCTCAGATGGTGGCATGGAAAATCAAGAGTGTTATTCAATCCTGAATAATCATATCTTTTGATTTGGCTCTCCTTCCTTAATGGGAGGCAGCTATGCTAGTTAACTTTCTTGGTCCATGTCAACTTTGTCCTCTGTGCCATGCACACAGCAACATCATAACTCACAACTGGTGAACCTGAAGCAAATGTGAATCTGGGTCAACTCACTCCAGATCAACACCACCACATCAGTGGACGTTACCGACCCACACACACAAACACCTCCCCAGTGATCCAGCCACATAATAAGTCTTTTCTTTGCATTGCAAAAGAGAGAGTTTAGCACTGCTAGGGAGGAGCGATCACTGTATTTCACAAGCACAGGAAGCACACAAATATTTCTGTCCACTCTCACCGGAGGAAACAGCATATGAGAACAGTTGTAAGAACTACAGCAGCCTTCCAGACCAGCATGAAACCTGAGTCAGCCCTTAGGCAAGCTGCTGAAGTCAATGCTTAGCTTTCAAGCACATGCTCAAGTATTTGGCTGAACTGGGACCATTTTCAAGTGTGGGATGCAGAATCCCACTCAATGGTTGCTCCAATGACAGACTGCAAAAGTATTCTCGATATATAATAATGCAGTAATTTATGGGGGTGCATTCTCCCTTAACCAGAACCTCAGACTCATCTGTTCTTCACAAGTAATTGTTTCTTAGAGTGTTGCTGTGTCCCTCATCTGCAAACACTGAGAGAACAGCTGCTAAACACAATAGGAAATGGTTTACACTGATTGGAAGTGTTTCTGAAACCCCACCAATTCTGCTCCACAAGCAGGGAGAGGGGAACACCACACCAAAACACACCAGTAACAAGAAAACCCAAGAGAATTTGATAGTCTTTATTCTGCATCTTTGCTGAGAAGTTAGAATCTTTGTTTTCTCTTTCAGACCATCCTGTTATTCACACAGTGAATTACAGACCTAACCAATTCTATAAATGGTTGTTCCCTGAACTCATGGTTTAAGTTTAGGTCAAAGAAGATCATTCACATGTGAAGCATGATTCTTCTCTGGCAAAGTAAAGCCATTCTGATTCCCGACAATGTTATATTTAGCTTATTTTAACTGTCCTGATCTGCTGCCCCTTCTCCTCAAAATCATTGAGTGGTAGATGTCAGAAGAAAAAGATTCTGCAATCCTCAGTTAGAAAGAAAGGTCACCCAGAGGCAAGCTTGGAGCTGGGAGCCAAGCACTGCCATCCCCGTTCTCACCCAGCTTGTGCTGCCCACCCACAAGTGCACATCACGTCAGTGCAGGTGCAGCCTATTGCCTGCTGGTGGAGAGCACGGGCAGAATAAGACATTCCAAAACCCAAGTTTCAATTTTAACATGGTACCAGCGACCTACCCGAAGTTACACCAAAATCTCAATGCCTCAGTGCAGGATTATAACACTTGTTTGCCTAATTCATGGGTTATCATAAAGATGTAGTTATTAATAAGCCAGATTGTTACCGTCTGTAGATGACTAATGCTCTCCTGATGCCCATAAAGCTGTGACTACCACTTGCAGACTAAGACCATTGATGAAACAACTAATGACCTGTAAGAGATTTTTAAAACAAAACAAACACATATTAAGCAATACAAGATTAACCTTGTAACCTTAAGGTAATGCAAGATAAACCGTGCTAGCTCTCTGACCAAGGTACAGCACCTATGGAATAGAGGTTGCTTCATTAAGTAGGTAGTATCTAGTTTTGAAGTCACAGTTCATGCCTACAATTAGCCAAAGTTTTAGACGCCCAAGTACCTGTTTGCACCTGCTAATCAGGTGCTGAAATGACTGATAAGAAACTCTATCCACAGACACTTGAAGCCACAAGATTGTTCCTGTCATCAATGTGTCCACAAAAACGCAAACACCATACCAGCCACTGGGCTCCAAAGCTGACCAATGAAATGGGAAACCAGCCATTTAAATATAGACAGCACCCTGGTAATCTGCCCAGTTTTAAAGCTGTAACAATGCAGTCAAATAACAGGCTGCCTGAAAACCACGCAGCAGAGCTACTGGCTACACCCCTCTCATTTGGTTATTATTGATACAAAGACCTTCTTCCTGCATGCCTTACTGTCTAAATCAACAGTCAAGTTTCTATGGAACTTCGAGTCCTGGAAGTGTTTTTGGGGCAGGGGGGGTGAGGGAGGGTTGGATGGATTTTTTTTTTTTTTTTTTTAAACAGTTAAATGCCTTCAACCTATTTGCATTCTACCAAATAAAACTGGATAGGCATTGAAAGGTGCCAAGGACCAATCAAACCTCCAAGGGCCTAAAAATGAAACCTCAAAACACTTTGTTCCCAATTAAAAACCTTGGAAGCAAATTACACTAGCCTCATCTAGGTGGCTGGCAGGAAAAAAAAAGACTTAATGCACAATCACATCTGATTTCCTGCAAAGCTCTGCTCTGAAAAGCAGGCGTTAAAGGAGGGGAGTGCCTGGGTAGAAAACTGCCCTGGTCAAACATCCCTGTTCACCTTCACTTCAGTGCAGTTACTGTAACAGGAGCAAAGTAGAGAGCATGGTCATAAGGCTGCGTTATCCTGATGCAGGAAAAAGCTTCCACCTTATGAGTTAGCACCTCATTTTAAATGAAAGACAAAAGCAGTAGGAGATTCTCTCTGAAAAGTTATTCCTTTTCTCTTTTTTTTTTTCTTCTCTCTTTCTAGAAAAAGTATTCTTTAGACAAATTGCATACAGTATGTGCAATCCTCCTGCTTGGAAAACTTTGCCTGTTATTAAAATCAAATGCAAAACAAACAAATAAACAAAAAAAAAATCCATTTTTGATGGGTTTGCTTGTCATGCCAAGGCCCCCAGCTTCCATTCTCAGGGATTTACTGAAATATTTGTTTGTTTACACAGAGCTGGAATTCTGGACTACCAGGTTCTCTTCTGGCAAGATCTTTGGCCATGCTAAGAGGTGGTAGCAATATTAAATATATTTTCAGTGACATCAGTAGGAAAGTAACTGTGCTGTAAATAATAATGGTTACACAAAGATGCGGGTTTGACCATCCCTTGTACATACTCATCTGTGTTAAGGATAATGAAAGATATCACTTTACCCCTGCCCCAAGACAAGATGCCGGTTCCTTTCCATTCAGTGAATGCAACTGCTTGACCACTCCAGGTACACACAATTTTCTCCTGTAGTGCCTATCAGCTTGCTGAGAGAGAGGCCGAGTCACAGTCTCATCTCCTGCTCTCCCTCCGACACCACACCAGCAAGTGGACAGTGAGGATAAAAAGAAACTCGTACTACTGGGTTTAAGTACTTCAGTGCCTTGAGACAGGTCCCTGAAATGCTGTGAGATGACCTAAACAAGTCACAAAATTTTAGATATAAATAAAGGTTGAACTCCATCTATTAGCTGTGCAGATTTCAAGCCTTTGGGACTCATGTTTCCAAGCTTTCCAATGTAGCTATAAAAGCCAGAGAGAGTCAAGATTTCTAATAATCACTGAGCTCTAGGAACCTCGGCCTTAAAAGAAGGAAGAAAAAACCAAACTAATATATTAAAAAAAAAAAAACAACCCACATTGAAATTGTTAGAGTTCACAAGAGTAAGAAAAAAAGTTGGGCTTCTTTTGCATTTATCACCCACCATCTCCCACGTAATCACACTGTGACAAAACACTCCTAGCTCTCACTTTAAATGTCCTTAGCCACCGTAATTGTATACAGAGCAAACACGAACTGCTTCACTTGCCAGCAAAACACAGCAGCATGTGGACCACAACATGGCAGCCCTTACAGGACACATAAAGATGAAGAAGAGTGAAGAGAAATCAACCAGCCTGGAATTGGGAATACTGGAAGGCCAGACCAGCACACCCTGACCCAAATGTCTGCAGTGCTACATTTAATGACGCAAATGAGAGACATTTGATGACCATTTGTAGCTTCAATGATAGCTTTCTCTCCCTGTGTGAAAGCTGACAACTACTTCCTGCAGGATGCCGCCACCGTGGCAGTATCAGCGGGTGACTGACACAGCTGCAGTCTCCCTGGGGAGACAGGGATTCAGGATGTGACAAACCCCATGTTCTGGTACCATGTCCTACCTACTGAAGGTCAACTCTTCCCTGCCCCACACCTGCCATGTTTGAGAAATCAGAGGAATTCATACCCCAAAATGGCACTTCTAGAGATGAAAAACAAGAACAACTTAGAAGAGATCCACCAACCAAAGGCATGAGGTTTCACACCATCAAAACATTCTTGGAGCAAATATCAGCATATTCATCTGCACATCAGGCTTTTCTCAACAGGTTATGGTGTTGGAGAATACCTTCTCCCCATTCACTAGCTCTACTTGTAACCCTCTCCATGGCCATTCCTGCAATTACTGTTTCCACATGAATCATTATGTGCTGCCTACACTTCAGCTTCACTCCCCAAAAATATCCATGTTTACTGCAAAAACACATGCTACCAAAGACCTTTCTTCCAGATCAAACTGCAAGCAAGCAAGCTGCTGTGTGCTCCTGACCTAAACAACCTAATCAGGACTTTCACAAAATAAACACACAGGAACCCCACGTGCAGTAACTTCATCCCAGTCCCCAGGGAATATGTGGGTACAACTCATAATCCTGGGGAATCAAGGCGTGTCTGATGTTCCCTTCTCTGAAGAGGCCCCACACTACAAATGGCAGCTGTGTGAAAGTATACTTTTGAGGCACAGATCAGCCTATGAATATTTCTCCTTGTTTGTATAGCTCCCTTTGAACTCTCATAATTGCACCAGCCTTGTGCACACATGTTCATTGCCTGAACTGTGGGTGGGAGACACATCTGGCGCCAGCTCTCTGCAAACCTTGTAAGGCTTCATTCTTAAGGCCACTGAAGTCAACATGGGCCTTTCCACAGGCTTCTCCAAGCTTGGGACCAGACCCACATTCCTTCATTTTAACAGATGTCAGAACTGCACTGAATATTTTCAGACAAGTGTAGAGGTACCAGGCTAATGCTGCAAAACGAGAAGAGTGTCCTGCTCAGCAAGCTTCTTCCACAAGCTCTCAAGGCAGACTTCATTCACTGCACTCAGCATTCATTTTCTTCTCATTGACTGAAGAACAAATTAGACAGAAACTGGCCACAAATAATCCTAGGCTGGAAATTAGAAAAATGTTTCTAACCACTGGACTAGCAAAGTACTGGAACAGCTTTCCGACAAGCAGAAGCACAGAGCCAAAATGGTACCTGCTGCATCATTTAAAAGGGATATATCCACCTCCCAATAGCAAGACATTGGCTCTGACTGCCCAAGAGGACCCTTTTAGGGCTGTTGACACCTGAGGCACCACTGCACTGCTGCCGGGCAGGCAGGTAACCTCCCCACAGTGGGAACCTGATTTCACCACACCCTTAGGCCTTCCTGCCAGGACAGCTCATGAACACTGCATATCCAACACTCAACAAGAGAGAACTGGAGGGGAGAGGCACTGTCTCCTGAGTTCGTGTTGCTTGGAAATACCAGTCCCTGGGAATTTGCCACATGCCAACGAAGCCAGTGTTGAAACTAGTATCAGAAAGTGGAAAGGCCGCCTAAGGGGTGATGCTGGGTCAGTAGATTACATTTCTCCCTCCCCAGCTTTCTCATCCACATAGATTCTGCACCTGGGCTTTTCAGCAGCTCTATTTAATATTCAAAAACAAAACCATACACTGGAACAGATTTATTTTTATGCTTCTTTAGTGTGTAGGCAGAATGTCGACTGGTCCTAAAGAAACAGATTCAGGGAAAACAATTTTTCTCCCTTTTTCCAGAACTTATATTCACCCAAGCTCTTCATTAACACAGAAAAGTTCCACTCTTTGACATGCGTAAATGTAATTAGGGCACAAAGGGTAAAACAGCAGGATGCCATGAAAATACAAATACAACACTGAGCTTTTCACTTTGTTGTATTTGGTTCAACAAAATAAAGTTCACCAGTGCCACCACCCAAGGACAGTCTTGTGGGCCCTTTGGGAATCATCCCACCCATACCCCAAAATAGTGCGGGACAGAAGGCAGGACAGAGGGAGGCTGCCTTAATGGAAAGCTTTATTTTATCTAGCTGGACAGAAGCAATGCTTGGAAAGCTTTAAATGAAAGAAGCTACAGGGCAGAATATGCCTCATCCTGCACCAGTAAGCATCTCCAGAGAGGAGTGGTCCCCATTACTCAGCAGGCAACTAGATGCCAGCAGAGGAGTTTGTAGTTTAACCTTAGGCACCGGTGAAGCGTTATTACAAGGACTAGCTGCTCAGGTAAAGATGCACAATGCCCTTCCCTGCCCACCTGTGCCTTTACGAGAAGCACAGAGGAGACACTGGCTTCTGCTAACTCAGCATATGGAGAGCGCTGGCAGTCCCAGATAACCGTATGAGGGAGGAAGGGAGTGAACCACCCACACCCCAGCTGCAGAGAGCTTTACCGGGGGACTGCAGGGGACACCAACAGGCAGAAGACAGCAACTCCAGCCCAGAGTTCTTAGTCTGTCCCTCAGAAAGTGAAATATTAGACTCTCCCTTGCTTTGGCTTGGGGTACACTCATAACTCACAATTTGGCCTCCAGAAAGGAAGCCCTACTACTCCCTACTTGCACTCAGTAGCGATTTGTTCACTGAGCTGTCTCATAGAGCCCAGAAGGACTTCTTGTGTGGTAAATAACACATGCCATCAGCACATCAGTGTCTGGCCCACATCAGAACAGCTGTTGGGGCCCTGAATGCACCAACAGCCCTTAAGTGCCCTGACCAGCCTGACGTGGGACCTGCACCCACACAGATGCTGCCCAAGAGCCCAGAAGCCTGGTTTCAGCTCAGGCTGAGCCATACTGCAGGTTTGCCTACCCCCTGCCCTGTCCTTGCTGGGCCAAACTTGCTATCTGGATTGAACTCAGACCCAGCTACTTCCCTTTGCATCTGCCCAGTGATCACTGGGCTGCCATCGAAACCTGTCACTGCCACCAAACTGGCCCTGCTCAGGCACTGCGGGACTGCATTGTGGTCAGCAAGGGCACTGTCCTGTCTGTGCTGTGGTCACCCTTGGCTCCTGGCTCATCCTCCCTCATGGGACAGCCCTTTCTCACTGCTCCCAGACAGTACCATGCACACCATGCTCTGTTTCCATTTGCTGGTAATACTCCCTGGCTTGATGGACCCTGAAGCATGATTAGGACAAGTATCACAGGATAGCCAGGGGGGCTGGCATTAAAGGTGAATTTTGGAGGAAGAAGTAGTACCAGAACATCTTTTCCGGAGGCATTCAGCACCTTGCTTTTGACACATGGAGGAGCTTAAGAAGCAGCAGCTATGCTGGCACCAGAGCAGCTCTGGGGAACTGGGTCACTGGTTTTCCTGGTGATTAATTCGAGGGCAAGATACCGATCTGGTTCAGGCAGAGTTCAAAATATCCCTGCTTACACGATCAGATGTAGCGAAAAGGAAAGGCACTTTTGCAGGCTAGCATCTTTCCTTTGAAAAGAAATACTGCATCACAGAAACATACAATTTCCTGCTCACAGAAAGGGCTGATGGGTAAATTCAATTATTCACACTTAGCAAGATTCTCAGTTATGCAGATTTTCTTAGCTAACCTGAGGGTAAAAACAAGAACTTATTTTAAGTTTGCTATCCCTGGGGAAACAAATTACCAAAGGCTTCTGCCATTTTCACTAAATGCAATGTGACAGGGAGCTTCTTTGCAGCCCCACAGCAAAACTAGAGCTACAACAGAGAGCTTTCCTCAAGATACACAGCAATCCTTGTGAGCGCTCCAGCCTTGCGTTACTCTGCCTGTTGGGAGCACAGGCTGGAGACGCTGGCAGAAAACTGGAGTCTGGTTTTGGAGCTGTTTTATTTTTGGTTTTGAAGATTCACTCCTCCTCTTCACACAACATCCTTTCAAACAGAGGGGAAAAAAAAAAGTCATCTTCTTTCTTTTCTGTTCATAGACGAAGGCAAAAAAAGCCAGAGAGCAGATTTCTGCTAAAGACAGACACCAATAATCAGGTGCACTGTATGAACTTTCAGAAGTTATTGCAGGTTCTGCAGAGTGAGGCAGTGATGTGCAAAACTAATACAAGACAGAAACGGGGTATATGTTCAATGGAGAAATTACACATGTGAGTTTCAAATCTGGTTTTTTTTTCAAAATGGTATAAACTGCATAGGAACCTTCACAGTGGCTTCCTATACTGTAGGCCACCAGAAAACCAAGGTACTGTTTCTTGATATAGATAATTTTGTTTTGGGAGAGGTACCATTTTACATACATAGCTCTCTACTTTCTAAATAACCTACCTGCATTGTTTATTGGTTTCAATTTTCAGAGAGCAGAGATTGCTTTAAAAATCACTACACCACAAGGATCTAGAGGAGATTTGGACTAAATGATCTGGATGTTTCCATGACTGTTAAAATGGACAAGAATATTCAAGCAAGTTGAATTTCTTTAAACGTTTTGTTCATCGAAAAGTAAGATTTGGTGGTACGAAATCCACACTGAAACATTTTGCCTGTAAATAATTAAGGGCATGTCTTTCTGCAACATTTTCTGAAATGAAGCATATTGAGATTTCATTTCAAACAAAAATTGTACTTTGAAGTTTCATTGGACTTTAATTTCAAAATTAAAAAAATAAATTTCATGTGACACAGTGATTCAAGTTATAGTTCAAGAAGAAAAAAAAAACTTATCCTAAAGTGAATCTTCCTTCCTTTTTTCCAATTCAGACAGGGATATCCCCAAAAGTCAGTGAAGTCCATGTCTCTTAGCAAAGTACACAAGTGTTAACCTCACTATTTTTCCTGTGCTTAGCAGTAGTGTGCACATGCAGAATCCAAACTCTGCCTTTTAATTAGAATATCCCCCTGATAAAAAAAAAAAAATTTATTTATCTCATTAAATATCTTAGGTCTGTAACAATCTCAGCCACCACATAGCTAGTACCAAAGTTTTACTTGCTTAGTCAAGTAAAGAGGCAACACCTTTAAAAATCAATGAACCGGTCCATCTGCAGTGATTCATATCCTGCATAGCAAACACTGCTTTTCAAGAAGAGCCATGGAAAAAGCCTTGCTCATGAAAAGAAAACAAAATACACTCCAAGTCTCAGGCGACATTGCTGTTTCCCAAGAGCTTTACCCGAAGTTTTCTTACTCAAACCATTAGAATGACAGCTCCTTATTTCAACAGACTTCAGCTCAAACACTGCGTTCAGGTATTACATGTCACTGCACACAATGGTTTCATGAGACACCAGGGAGTTTTACTGTTCCTTGGTAAATCTGGACAATTTATATTTTCTTGCTAAAAAGCGTACACAGTGAAGTATACCATTGATTCCCACCTCACCCCCACCCCCCCAAAAAGTGTTGTCTCTGTAAATAGCCATGCAAAAGCTCTTACAGTGTCACTGCCTACATATTCTGTTGGGGGGGGATAGCTTGGGGATGAGGGGGGTTCTCCCTCAGAAAATAAAGAGGGGGCTTTGCTCACCAACACTGGCCTTTCAAGCCTTTGGTGGTCATTCTGGTCCACATGCCTACAAAAGACACACTCATGTTCTGTGTGAAGACAATATAAGAGATAATAATAAAGGGCAAAACTGGGCTAAGATGGATGCCCTGGGAGTCCCACAGGTAGTCCAGGTTTCCAGGAGGGAAGTCTGGAGGAAGACGAGAGATCTTGTATGTTCTCTCCATGAGGACACCTTTAGGGCTCTAACATCTTCCTGCATTGCTCTGTTTCAACATTACATGCTTGTTCAAAGAGCCGAAACTCAGTTTACCCAAAGGATACTCAGTTCTGCAGATACTTGTACATAATGGTGACCACATTCAAAGGTCTTTAATGTAATAAAGAAAATACATAAAACAATGCTCAACAGTGAACACAAGCCTTATGGGACCATAGGCCATTTGGAACTGAATCCAGAAGTTTAAATCATTAGGTTTCTGGGTGTGGTGAAATTAGCCTGGCCCTATCATGCGAGCAAACCTTCCCACAAGGTTCACAACACAAGAAAGGTTGGGACTAGGAACAACAACAATAACTGCAAGAAAATAAACTTTATCTGAAACTAATCAGGTATTAACGATTTGAAGAAGATTATGTCAACTCCCCATATATGGGTTCTTTATCAGAAAGGGTGAAGCAATATACTGTCAAATAACAGATGCGAGTTGCACATTGATTTGGATTTAAGACACGTATTCTTCAATTACTTTTCTCAGGTTCCTCAGAGAGACAATGGAAAAGGATTCCCAGTGTCAGAGGAGTCTCTACTGAGGGCTCAGTTTATACAGTATAAAGTATTCCACTTTCCATACGGAAACAGGAACAAGTGCTTTACTGTGAGCTTTTCTAATGAAGCAATAAGATTCAAGTACTTTCTTGATAAAATTTTTTTAAAAAATCACTCCAACAAACTCACAGTACAAATAACACAAAAAAAAAAAAACTAGGGCAAGTGCATGAGGCAACTGAAATGGGAGGACGTGGAGACAGAATAAAAATATTCTTCAGAGGAGTGTGAAGCCAAAGGCAAAAAGAAAGATGACAGAAAACACCTGGGAAAAAAATATAATAATCAAACTGGAGCAGTTTGGAAGAGGTCTGTATACAAAGGGGAGTGCCACAAACAAGAAAACAGAAACAGAAGAATTTTTAAGAACCCGAAAGATGTTCCCCTAGAGCCCTCTTGCTGTCAAATCCAATGTCAGAAGCTTTGGGTCCCAAAGTTTAAAACATGACTTGGTCACAGACCCCAGTGAGCTATAAATGCAGAGACAACTCCAAAAGATCAGTGAAAATGGTGAGGGACCAGGAGCATCCACTATGAGGAAGACTGAGAGATAAGGCATATGCCATCACTGTTTTCTTATCAACCTCTTCGGAAAAAATTTTTGCAATTTAGGGTATTTGATTATATTCAGAAATATAGAAACAGCCTGCTGTAATGCAGCCAGAATACAGAATATTCCATAAGGTTTTTCTATTGCTTCCTGCAGGATTCCAATTTGCTGGTTGGAACTCAAGATCCTGGGATTTGGCTCTTGATGCTTCTCCTTGATCAAATGTTAGTTTTTCAAGTGCTCCCCTGATGCCAGCTTGACATTTCCAGTGTCTGTCATAAACAGTCTCTCTCAGATCACACCTGTCAAAGGTTCATTTGTGCTACAAGGCCACAGGGTGACTCCAGTTCAGAGAAAATTTGCTGGAGGCATTAGCCATATAGCAGAAAGCTGTGCTGATTGCTCCCCGAAAGAAAAATGAAAATGCTTCATGTCCACGTACATGGATTTGTTAGAAGTAGTTTGCCCTGAAATTTGAAAGTCAAAAACTTGTGGTACAATCAGTTCAATGTCAATTACACACTTTAACAACTGATGCCCAGCTCTGTCAAAGAGCTGAATTTCTTCAGCTGGAGAGGCCAACAGACCCTCCATTCTCAGGATTTTGATGGGCAGTGTCCTGAAGTTTTACAAAAATACGGACACAGGAAGAATGCCTCTCTGTATCTTCTGCAAGCATTATCCTTGCATGAAATGAAGCATAAAGGTTTTTCACTGGACACATGCTTAAGGATGAGAACAAGAGTTACAGCAGGTTTTGCTCTATCCCCTTAGGCACCCTTAGGCTTCATACACAACAGCTGAGACACACTAGCTATAATCTCCTTAAAACTATTGCTGTTGATGTGGCTTCCTCTGACCGGGGAGGTCAGGGATATTCTTTGGCCAAGAACCTTAATGACCTAACAGCACTAGAGACAAACCTTTTTCAGCTATTCGTCTGCATTCTTCAGGCATGAGGACATGAAGAAGGGGGAACACTGAACTATGTAAAGCTATGAAGGAAAGAGAGACATTCCACGCTACCAAGCTATTCAAGTTAGCATCTCATTTATATTCTGGGATATAAACATAACTTCTCTCCCATACACGATGAATATTCCCATACATAATTTTTCAAGACCAACACTGCATAAACCTGCTTAGAGCCCAGTCACCCCACAACCTTTGAGAATTGTTAGAGGGTGACATATTTGACTACATCCATAAATGGATGAAGGTTAACATGTATTTCTCCTCTTCCTGTCCACTTCTTATATCTGTGTTTTTCCAATTAAAAAGGGACCTTTGTTATTGCTTACACACACAGAGTTTAGGCATGTAGAAAGACCAAGAAATCTGGCTTCAACCACTAACTGGTGCTTGTAGACAACACTGGAATATGAATAAAGGTAATAAAAGTTAGCCAATGGAAAAAACATCCAAGGAGACAATGGACTTGTTAGCGAACAGCATGGCATGGACGATGATGGTAGGTATAGAGACAAAATGCAAGGAAAAGCAGAAGATGAGGTAGGAGAGTGGTGTGCCACCTGAATTCCTGCCAATGCCAATAGGAATGAGAGAGGTGGGTTTAGACAGACAGCCAAGCCTGTCTCCAAGCTAAAATCCCCAACATTCCCGAAAGAAAATAGGAGTGCGTTTCTCTCTCTTATTGAGGCATACTTTAGAAACCTCCGGAGACCGCTCTACAAACTGGAATGCTAAAACAAAATGTCAAGACAATAAATGGGGCATTGAATCTCTGCCATTTTAGAGGAAAGCCTTTTCTGACTTGAAGGCAGTACCTTGTTTTCACTTCATAAACAGCAAAGTAATGCGGAGTGAGCGTTGTCTTTCAGAATGACCTAAAAGAAGGTAGAGTGGGGCAGCAGAGCATTACTTGACTGGATCAGTTACTTTCAAAAACTTCAGTGTGAAATCCACCATATCACAGGTATATCTTAGTATTTTCCTGCCATCTACACTGTAGTGTCATAACAGGTACATTGTTAGAGATACTGAGAAACAGCAAGAATCCATTTTATTTTTTATAGCCTGAGGAAATTAATTCCAGTTCCACCTCTGCTCCCAAACTCCTATTATAATCTGAGAAAGTCAGAACTGTTACAATATATCAGCAGTGAAACAGTTAATGTTTTGTTCTCATTTACAGTGTTAGCATTTAAAGCTAAAGGTAGACCTATCTTCCCTTTTCTTTGAACAGGAGAAATTCACTGTCATTATTTATCTACATACTTCACTTTGCTTAGAACTGTAAGTTTCATTTCTGGAAGAAAATAGTAGTGCTTATGCAAAAGCGGTAAAGCAAGTACCTTGTTAAACTATGAAGCATCAGAGAGGTAGCTCTGTGGCCGGAGGACTCAAAACCCCAGCTCCACCTTTGGCACATTAGGCAACTCCAGTCATGCAAGTAATTTAATCTACAAAATGGACATACTGGCTAAAGTCATTCAAGGACATTACAATATTCACAGTTTCATTCTTTGCTTTTATTTGATGTTTGAATGAAACCAAAATACCTTGTGTTGCACTATAAGACAGTTGTGCTGATATGTCCATTTTCCCACAAAAAGCAGTTGCTGGGTTTGTTTCTGTTTCAGTTAGGCCTCTAGCCTACTCTGGCTCCTTAGGAAGCTCTCCTAGCATCAACTTAAATCCACAGTGTTCAGCACCATCAAAATAACGTATTTTAATCACGCCTCATTTAATCAAAAACTTTCAATTAGCTCTAGTAATGGCTCCAATCACCTTTGCAAAGCACTTTGGAGAACTGCAATGAAAAGCACTGTATTGGAGATAGGTATTATCACTTGCACAAATATGACCTGAAGACTTCAAAACACATACAAGAAACATCTTTATGCCTTCCTTGACTCAAACACTCCTCCAAGTCATATGATATTGCTCAAGGAAAAATTTCAAAGCATTTAATAATTAATAGCTTGCAACACCTTTGAAAAATAAATAGTGAAAAGTGGGCACTCAAATTGCTTCATCTAGTGCTGAAATACAGCTGTCTCTGGAGCAAAGCATACTATTCATTTAACAATACAAAGCCACAGAAGTATAGAGGGCACAAAGGAAAAAAATATTATTGTATCCATTTAGAGCAAGAGGGGAAGTTTGTGGAGGCAAAAGTGCAGTTAACCAAACCAGAACTTAAATAGCACCCTGTGCTTGATGCCAAATTGGTCAGAAATATCCCATGTTTCCAAATTTGGCAGTCTTCCAAGGAGGAGTCGAAAGCAACAGGACTCTGTGGGGGTTGGTAAGGGTAGAAGGGAGGGCTTTTTTTCCTGGTTTGATTTACTAGCTAACTTAATCTGTACTGTTTATGATTGCTTAATAGTGATGGTGCGCTGAGCTTGTGTTATCTTTAGATGACTCTTTAATGTTGCAGGGCAATCATTATTACATTCCTGTGAGCTCAGAGTGCCTAGAACAATTGTTTAAATTTAAGAGATGTAATAACTCCTCAGGCAGACAGGCACAAGTGCTAAGTCACTTTAAGTCCAGCACCTGATCCACATCTCATTTGAAAGCCATGGTCTCCAATAGGACTGTGCCCTCAGCTCCTTGGTGGACCACTGATTCATGTCTTCTCTGTTCAGGGGACAGATGCCATACACTGAATCACAGAACCAAACATGCTCTTGGGAGGTCTCCTACCCACATAGCAAGCCTTTCCCAGTACTGTTTAGCTCATGAGAAACTATTTAGTCGGAAAGTCTTAGAGGACCTTGCAAAAACTGGTTTCACATCACACGCCTTGCTTTGCCAAACCCACTAGTCCTAATTCAAAGGCAGATTCCATGCTGCTGCCAATCCTGCTGAAGAATTTACATTTTTCTTTAAGTAAGGGTAAAACATTATCATACTGGAATTTTTTTCACTCTTACATTAAGTGGAGTAAGAAGTACTCCAAGAAGCAGGGGATAGGGATGCAGGCTACTTTTCTTAATCAGTCTTTCAAACATCATTGCAGAAAAGACTGAGATTCAGCAGCCTGACAGTAAGGAAGAGGACTGTAGGTGGTCATCGCAAATTCCAACCAGAAGCATGCTCTTCACAGCGCAGTGATCCCCCAGGAGCTGCTTTCTAGACAAACAGAGCAAAAAAACAATGCATTAAAGGTGTTGGTTTTCTTACAACTGCACTCCCAGGTGGACAGCTGGGCATCGCTCAGCCTTAGAGAAGGCTATATAACCCTGATCTTGTTAAGTATCAGCCATGGAAAAACGTATGTTTGTCCCTGCTTTTCAATTCACTTGCTGTTGCTACCAAGCAAAAACTATCAATGGATCAGGTTTCCAAATGGGAAACAAAACTGCTGGGAAGATCTAACTTCATTTTCACCTTGTTGGGAGTTTTTTCCATTACTTCACTATCCTCCTCTAAGAAACACAGTATCATGCTGTTTGCATGCACTTTAATACACTTGCATTTTTCTGAGATAATGCAAGTATTTATAGAGTTCAAGGTTTAAACTTCTATTTCCCCTATTTTGAACAACATCCTTTACAAAATATAAAAGACAGACGCATTTCAGGATTTTTTTTTTTCTGTCTCAAAAAAAAAAAAAAAAAACAGATGGGGTTTCAGTCCCAAATATGCAATTGGCATTTGGCCCGGTGTAAACACATGCCCAAACCGCCTGAGGATGGAGCAGCTGTGGGGCCAGGGGGCAAGTCACAAACTGCCTAAACCAAGGAGACTTTGCAGAAGTGATTCCCTCAGGCCACAGAGCAGCTCAGAGGAAAACAAGTATACTAAAATCACCTCTGTTCAGTCTCACAATACATGAGTTGAAACCACTTTCTGTCCCTTTAGTGTTACTTCTTTTCCCATCCAAGTCAGAAATTGCCACCCAGCCTGGCCTCTTGTTTAAAACATCTCCCACCATCAGCTTACAAGGAAGGGAGTTTCTAGAGTAGCAACATATCTAGTATGGTACTGAAAAAAACTTTTGATAAATAAAATGAAGTGCTGTCATGAAAGATCAGCCAACTCAACTCATGATCCAAGCTCTGTGGAAATGTCTACATGAATGTAGAACAGGACCAGAAAAATTACTGGGGGAGGAAAAGAGAGCAGCTCACTTAGCCAGCCTGCATCCCTTCCACAACAGAGGGGCGGGGGGGGGGGGGAACAAACTTACAGCTGTGGTACCAAGCATGAGTGAAAAGACACTGCAGAAACCAAAGCACAGTTGAGGACGTAAATAAGGCTTCTGTTACCTGCTTATTCTCCTCCTTCTGTATTTTACCCACATAGCTCACAAAAAAAAAAGAAAAAAGAAAAAAAAAAGACCCAAATGCAATTTACACTGTACAAAAATGTATTTTGGAAAAGTTGCAGCGAGGTTTGCTTCAGGGGAGTGAAGTCACTCTAGCAATTCAAACAGGCGGCATATGTAAAAAACTAACAGAGTTCCTACAGAATCCAAGGGACTGAGAAAGAAATATGATTATTTGAAAGGTTTTTCAGAGAAAGTATTATCTAAAACCCAATTTAACCTGAAACTGAAAACTTTAGAGCCCAGTAAATGTGCAAGAGAGACCTATACACCACTTCCTACTAGGTGGCTGCCAAACAGATTTGTTACATATGTAATAAAGCAGTAAATCACAGAATGGTAGGGGTTGGAAGGGACCTCTGGAGATCATATCATCCAGCCCCCCTGCTTGAGCAGGTGCACCTAGAGCAGGGCACACAGGTCTGCCTCCAGGTAGGTTTTGAATATTTCCAGAGAAGGAGACTCAATAACCTCTCTGGGCAGCCTGTTCCAGTGCTCTGTCACCCTCAAAGTGAAGAAGTTTTTCCTCCTACTCAGGTGGAGCTTTCTGTGTTCCAACTTGTGCCCAGTGCCCCTTGCCCCTTCTTCTGTCATTGGGCACCACCAAAGAGAGTAGAGTAAGGTATTTATGTAGCATGTTTAACTGTAAACATATTTGTACTATTTTGTTTAAATGAAAGTGCAACCTGATAGATGCTGCAATTACTGGATAATGGGAAACATGATGAAAAAAAGATAAGTCAGAACTGTTGCTGCATCACAAAAAATACTGTAACAGTGCCCTTGCAGGGTCCTGCTATAAAACCTATGCTTTGAGCCTCTAACAAGAGTGCCCAGCTAGCAGTTGGTGAATTTTCAGGTGTCTTGGAGGGTCCAGCTACTTTGAGGGAGTAGTCTTGAATATTCTTTGCTGGGTCATACATCATTGCTATTCCTTCCCTTCAGGGCTTCATCTCTTATTTGGTAAAGGAACATAGCTGCAGCTCCTTCCAATGTCAACACCTTTTCTTTGCTTGGATAGAGGTGTCAGTGCAGAACAAACACAAGGTCCTATCGCCTTCCTAAGTTCAGAGCTCCCCGAGACACATGTACTTTTCAGGCTCAATCTTCTGCTCACTGAATCTTTACAGCAAAACTGCCATCAAGCTTCAGAGTGCAACTTCAGCCCACCACATCTTTCTCAGGTTAGAGAAGAGATGCAACAAATGGCAAAGGTACATGCCATAACAAAGAGCTTAATACAAACATCTAGTAACTTTTGCTTCTTTAATGTGCAGATCTCAGGAATACATGGAGAGATATCAATTATCCCTTCACAGATGCACAGAGAAACTGAGGTTGCAAGTAATGGAATGACTTAGAGGCTCTGTGAGTGAACAAAGCAGGGAACAGGACAAGAAATTTGCAAGCTAGTATCTTTTTACCTGAATTTATGTCTTTCTGTATACATAGTACTTAATAGTAGTTGCTTCTGAAAAAAGTTATTCTCTTTTGGAGAAAGATGAACATGCTCTTCTTTATGGGTGATTATTCCCAGAGCGGATAAAAATCAAAGGGACAAGAGTACAAAAACACTGACGTTACAGAGCAAAGCTGTTTTCTTCTGAGTTCGAGAACAAAAGTAAAGCAGATATTTTGGAGTAAAATTGTTTTAAGGAAGAGGTACTTTTCTGTTTCAGTTGAGATATATACAGACATGTATAAGTATCTTTAATACAAGGAAGATACTTGAAACAATAAGTTGCTGACTTTTGCTTGCAATACTTAATCACATTCCTAATGTGAAGATCCTGAGTTCCCTCTAAGAGCATGTGGATGTTTTATTGTTAAAAAATTAAGCCAAAGCCACGCTGAGGATTTTTGTATCTGGTTCAAACTGACTTTAATGGAAAATGAGCATCTAACTCTCATAAGTGACTTAGAAAATCTCAGCAGGGTTGTACAAAAAGCCAGAGCATTTTTTATTCTATTTGAATCTAGCCTGGTTAAGGCTTTGTAGAGAGCTGAGAACCCATAAATAAAGACAGGAAATTGTGAAGGCAGAAAGGGTCTTTGTCTCCTCCACTCCCTGCTCAAAATGAAGTTTAGGGATAACTGAAACATCTGCTGTGCTAACTTGAGTATCAAAGCTAACCTCTATTTACATCAATAAAAAGAGGTTTGCAGCTAATTTAATCAGCACACTGTCGTGGTTTAACTCCAGACAGCAACTAAGCATCACACAGCCACTTGCTCGCTCCCCACTGGTGGGATGGGGGAGAGAATCAGAAGAGTAAAAATGAGAAAACTCATGGGTTGAGATAAAGACAATTTAATAGGTAAAATAAAAGCTGCATGTGCAAGCAAAGCAAAACAAGGAATTCATTCAATACTTCCGATCAGCAGGCAGGTGTTCAGCCATCTCCAGGAAAGCAGGGCTCCATCAAGTGTAACAGTTACTTGGGAGGACAAAACGCCATCACTCCGAACGTTCCCCCCTCCCTTCCTCTTCCCTCAGCTTTATCAAGCTGAGCATGATGCCATATGATATGGAATATCCCTTGGGTCAGTTGGGGTCAGCTGTCCCAGCTGTGTCCCCTCCCAGCTTCTTGTGCACCCCCAGCCCACTCGCTGGTGGGGTGGGGTGAGAAGCAGAAAAGGCCTTGACTTTGTGTCAGCACTGCTCAGCAGTAACTAAAACATCCCAGTGTTATCAATGCTGTTTTCAGCACACATCCAAAACACAGCCCCATACTAGCTACTATGAGGAAAATTAACTCTACCCCAGCCAAAACCAGCACAAATGCCGCTTGGAATATTTGTGAAATGATATGGATACATTACTATCTTTTGAATAGTTATGATACACTTTACATAAAATGTAAACCCAGGCTGCACACTGATGTACAAAAGTGTATCTTTGCCTCTTGGCACGGATTTATAAGGGGCAGAGGGAGGAAAAATAGTAGATACAAAATAACTGCCACCATGTAACCAGATATGACTCATTCCCAAAAATCAAACGTAAGGAGATACAGAAGAACTCATGCTTTTCAAGAAAAAAATAGATTAACATCATCTCTATATGTCCATTAGTCCATTAATAAATATTTGAGATGAAGTAGTTAAGAAACATGGTATTAAAAGCCTAAACTATCCTGCTAGTCTCACCACCTAATCATACAAATTTTGAAATTAAGTAACTTCACTTGAAATTACCTTCTACTTGAAAAAAAAAAAGCCTTTTGAAGCACTGAAGGGCAGCAGCAGTATTGTCATCCCAGAAGCACTACTCTGGGTATTTATTTACAGTTCAAGATGAAAGAAAATATTTTGCCTCACAATATATTTCTGATTTTCCTAAGACTTGAAAATTAAAAAAAAAAAAAAGAGACAGAAAACTGAAAACGGAGAGATTACCTTCCTGAACCTTCTCATCTGTATTGATGCTTCCCTTACCTACCAAAGTTATATGCAGTCTTTCATTCATTCACATTTTGTTAAGTGCTTTTAGATTTACAAATGAAAGATGGTACACTGCTGCAATCTTACCATCTTTCTGCCATTGTCTGAATTCAGCTCCTGTTTTTTATAGTCATTTGCCCTACTCTAGAAACCACTAAACCTAATTTGCTTCAGAAGCCCTCATCCTTCAGATTTTTAAAATCCACATGATAAAGCCCAGAGATGAAAATAGCATATCACCATTAGCCCCTGGTGTAAGATTCCTGCATCCAGTTTTTAGAAGTTATGGAGGTAAGCTCCTTTGTTCCATATTAAAAAAAAAAAAAAAAAGTATCTCATGTATGTCAGTGAATATTGGATCAAAAAGTCTCTCAGTGACTATCCAACATTTAGGGACATGCTAAGCCTCCATGAAAAACTTTTTTTCAAAACAGCTGACAGGGACTTGCCTTTTAGTCTTTGCCTAACGGGGTGGGGAGGGGGGAAGAGCTGGATTCAGAATCAATTTGAAAAGTCACAGCCAGAAATAAAGTGCTCGGTGAGGAAGAGTGGAGTAGACACTGCCTACATGCTGGGATAATTCACCTGGTCCAATCATGCTGCTTTGTGTTGTCTCCACCCCAGCTAACCTTCTGACTACATGTTTGTCTGGGCTGGACAAACAGATGTGGTTGCCAACCTGTTCTGCTGCAAAGCATTTGGGAAAGGAAAAAGGAAGTTTTGGTCCAAGACAAAGCACTAAGCTATCCAAGGCTGGATTCCTGCTCTTTTATCTGTTATCCATGGGCTCATGAATATGCATGTCCCTCAAAATTCATTAGATATTTTAATTTCTCACATGAATATAGCACTGAACTTAATTATTCTGCTTCCAGAGCATACCTCCAGCCTGGTAGCTCAGATACACTTCTACAGGGCAAAAAGCTCTACTAGCTCTCCAAACTTAAGAAGAGGCCAGATTCTTCTATCACATCAGTCTATCCACAGTAGTTCTGGGTCAACACTAGTATGCCAAAAACTACAGTCTGGTTCATCTCATACTCTCCATGCATAATTATGCTCTCTGCTAAAAACAATGATAATGAATTGAACCATTAATCTTCAAAAGAGAAGTTGGTTTTACCCAGGGCAGAAAGTAAATTCTCTCATCTTTCTTATAGGTTGTGCTTTTATGCTAGGTATTCACCTCTTCAGTTTTTCTGTTGCCAGAAATATCACAGTATACAACAATCCACCCAACTGAAAAGATAAGATAATCGCTTCCCTTCAGCCACATATCCTGCAGTGTCCCCCCACCAGGCACAATCTCATGGAGGTGGATGGATAAACAATCAATGTATTTTTCTCATAACATTTTACCCTCCACTGTTATTCTCTCTCTGAAGCATGTGCTTGCCACTGAAAACTTCATGGTCTCATACTGTTTCATTTGGAAGACATCTTCTTAGCTGCACCTTCATCAACTTCTCTGTTACTTTCTCCAACTCAGAGATAACTGTCTTGCAGGGAGAGAACTCAATGGCAAACAAAGCCAGAATTAAAGCTGAATCTCAATCAAAACTTACGTGATACTGGTCTTAGGGTGCAAAGCACAATCTGACATCTCTCAGTGTTCCACTAAATACAAATCTGAACATCAGAAAAAATGGCCAAGCAGAGGAATATGTCACCAGCTGGCTTCTCGCAGCTCAAATAGCTGCTGTCAGGGAATGTCTATGACAGACAAGAAGCCCCAATGCTCAAAGGCAAATGAATAATCTCTCTGTCACCATTTATCCCTTTTGTAGGGCCTAATGAACCCCAAGCCACGGTTAAAGTGGTACCCACAAAATCTAGATCTCACATCCATATACAGCCCAGATGCAGCAGCAGCACAACTAGAGGGTATGACACATACAGTTCATTAAAGCCCAGCTGCTGGGTTTGGAGTGCTTTGACAGGAATGTTAAAAGGAGAAAGAAGAAAAGAAACACTAAGAAATGCCAAAAAGAAAAGAATGACAAATGTTTTCCTGGGAGCTAACAGGCAAGTTTCCCCAAAGCACAGGGGTTTAGATGAAGCTTTACTTACATGTAAAGTGGCAGGAGTCTGAGGGCCCTTACCTCTCTTGAATTTATTTTTTCTAGGGAGTTACCTGTGCTGTCCAAGTTATGTAGCCATAGGAAGAGCAGGGCAGGCCAACGAAGATTATCCTCAACTCACCTTGGCACTGCAAGAGAAGGTAGCTGTGCCACCCATCAATGTCCCCCTTTGCTTCCTAGGCCTGAGGACGTCTCTGGAGAGAAAGACCAGTTCCTCTGCTGGCTGCTCTGCAACTATGACAGCAGAAGGCCCTACACAAGGTTTTGGTTCAGAAGATAATAAATCACTGAGCCAATCAGCAAGAAACCCCTCAGCACCAATCCCTGGCACTGGGGAGGGCAGAGCTTAAGCACAACACCTGTGAAGGCAGGGAGGAAGGCTTAGAAGATATCCTGAGACCTGTTAATAACAAAAGGTTGTGCCATTAAAACTCAGGAGTACCCGTGAGTGTCACATGGGCTTTCAGACAAGACAGGTGCTGAGTAGAAGACAGCATGAACTCCTAGTGCATGTCTTTAGCTTTCCTTGCATGGAATGTTTTTTTAAACATTTCAGTTAAATGATTCAGGATATTTGCTCATTTCCACAGAAGACATAGTAACGGATACATCTATAAAACACTGACAGAGAAATATGCATACAAACCTAAAGGTGCATGAATTGTATTGAAGGGTACTGAATGCTGTTTTAACAATTTTGGAGATTGTTAAGTAATATTTACAAAAGGCCTATAGGCAGGTTCAGATGATTTTAGGCCTCTTTTTGATCCCTTCCTGTCCTTTGCTACTCTGACCTCGCCTCTCAAGTCAGCCATTTCTTACACAGTTTGAGTGGCATGGGGAATGTTCTGCTCAAAGACTAACGTTAACAATATAGCAAGGATATAGCAGGCAGTAAAATGCAAGCTGTGGTGTGGAACTGCTACCCAATTTGCAACTTAACAGTGGAAATAATCAGAGCCTGCCATCACACAGAAGATTTGGTAAGCTTTTGCACTTTGCTGATCTGCCATATCTTCAAAACAATATTCCTGGTTAATGAAGCTCATTTGAACAACACTGGCTAACAGGATCTTGTGAGCCTAGAGCCGGGATTAAGAGACAAGGCAAACTGGAAACTCAATCATTACAATCCTGTAGCACAAAAAAGAAGCACTTTCACACACAGCGAATCAATATGCCCCATTTTTCTTTAGCACACTGTGCCCACACAGAAAGGCCCACAGATTTCAGGCCACATATATTTCCCTTCCCAATGACCTCGAGTGATAAGAGTTTCCACCAGGACAAAGGATCAAAATCATTAGAGCTCCTCATTCATTCCACCCTGTCTTGCAAAAACTATTTGCACTCCCTCAAAGGAGTAACAATGTTGAAAGCAAAAATGTCAAGAGACAGATACATCTCCTGACTTGAAGGACTTCTCAGAACAATGAACAGAGTCCACGTCTGGAACATCTGCTCCTCGCTGAAGAGGGGTTGCGAGATCTTCCAGGGCAGCTCTCCTAAAGTACTTTGGTCTCTGCCCTAATACTTGAAATAGCAGGCCAAGCAGAGCGCTTTGCACAATGCTATCCAGTTAGCATCTGTCCCCTGTGATTGTGACTGGATGTCCCATGAAGACAACTAATCTTTTTCTTAAGGGGAAAAAATGCAAACCATTAATTCAGTGTGACGACCCCGTCAAAATGATGAAATGAATAATAGTATTACAACTTTACACAAAGAGTGTTTTTAATATTGTGGGAGTTAGGGAATAATCATAAATATTTCAACTCAAAGACCTGGCTTCCTGCATTGGCACCAGTGCTAACACTAAATGTTCATACATCAAGCACTTTTACATCTTCATTTTAAAGAGAAATTAGGAGACAGATATACTTAAACTGGAATAACATCCCGTTCTTGTGTGTGCAAACACACTCAGGGTGCATTTCTGACAAAAACTCTCTGTGCTTTCAGGGTGTCCTTAAGGACCTCTCCATTTGCACAAATTCACTGGTCTCAGCTACACTGCAGTGGCTGACAGGTTTTCAGCAGACAGATACAGCTCAAACAAACATATCTTCAAAGAATGGTGAAAGGTGGCATTAAAAATGAATGCCTACTCTTTTCCTACATTCCTCAACCTAACAAACACATCTCCAAGGTCAGAAGCTTACAACAGAACGTATCAAAAGCACTGGATATATGAATTATAGCATTCATTTATCTGGACAGTTCTAATTATCTAGGTATACACTCCAGATAGAGAACAAAGTTAGGTTACTCTAAACATGTTCGCTGTGGTTTAAGCTAACAGAGTCTTCTTCCAAACTAGGTTGGCTAAGAACACAAAGTTACAGACCTCAACTGATGAGTAGAAACTCTTACTGTAACTCTTTGCAACTCAATCACCTCTACCTATAGTCTCAAGCTCTCTGCAACTGACCTATCATATTTAATTTCATACTCTGGTTAGCAGCAACAGACCCAAATAGAAAGGCATACACAAACAAGGTGGTTTGGCCATGAAGTGTTAATGTACCAGCTGATGCCTATCTCTAGTTTGTGGTAAGGTGGACTTCAGAAAGTTCAACTGCTAATGCAGAGGAAAAAAAAAAAAAAAAAAAAAAAAAAACCCCACAACACCAAAACATTCAGGCTCAGTCCCTTGTGAATAAAAAGTTTCTAACAAAATCTGACAGTTGTTCAAAGCCTATATGAATGAAAAGATGACTTAAATCTGATTCTCCATGAGCAAACATTCCCATTGTTCAAATCAGTCCTTGAACTTTATTTCTGCGCACCTGAACAGCAAGGACCAGGAAAACAGTAGCTGCAGAGGGAGGAGGATCCTCACCATGACCCCTCTCTACCAGGGCAGAGCTCTACAGCAGCACAGATTAGGATTTCCTGAGTCCACGCAGCACCTTGTAGGTGGGCAGGACTTCTCTTCCATGACATTTAACTTGACACATCTCACCAGCATAAGGCATTTCTATATGAAAAAGAAGCAAGATACAGGAAAAGATTTTGCAGTCAGATTAGGGGTAAGAGTGACAAGTACTAACTCTCAGCTGATGTTTGTACACCCAAAAAACATATCCAAAACTCTTCCCAAAAGGGGGAATTTCAGGTCTGTTAGGGTGTGACTCTCCATCCAAGGCTTGGCAAAGCCACTTATAACCTCACTAAAGTTCAATATGACTATGAGTGTTTACAAGCACAAGGACTAGGCCAAATTGAGAATGTAAATATTTGGATTCAGTTCCCCAAACTTGCCTCTATCTGCACTGCCAACTAAATCCCAACTGCAGACCAAAAAAATCTAAGAAGCAACGGTTGCACACACTTTACAGCATAGACACAAAACTAACACACATGGCATTCAGTTGGGGGGGGTGGGGGCGGGGGAAGTAATTTGTAATCTAAACTGAACTTGTGTTAAACAAGACATCAATGAAGTTTGGACCGAAACTCGACTTGACTCAGCTATCATTTGGTACATTCTGAAAGTATGATCAGTCCAGATGTTGGTCCTCTGCCCTGCAAGAGACTGGTTTACATTAACCATATCTAGATTACTCGAGATCCCAGACAACATGATGGATCTAGCAGAGTGGTAACTTTGACCTAAACTCTATTCTCTTAAGCCATCAAAAGCAAGTACTTCTATTTTCTGGGCAGATGAGTTGAGGAAAGTCTTCTCTGGATCCAAAGTAATTTATTTAGCAACCTCCATCCCATATTCAGAATTGATTTAGGATCCCAAATCACCTTGAGTTCTCAACACACATGCTTTTTTTCTTTTTTTTTTTTCTCTTTTTTAATGTTTTACCCCAGCTCTTTTAGCTATAGATATGGTTGACAGCCAGGGATGCATTCAGGAGAGTTGTGACCTCCCACAAACGCAGACCCCAAGGGATACACCATATTCTCTGCTGTCAGTTCCCAGTCCTTCTCAGAAAGCGTTGAATGCCTTTCAGTCCTACATCGCCATTGCAGACATGCACTGGAGGGAATCAGAAAGCCAAGCATCTCACCAAGACCAGGATTTTACTTTTTTTCTTTTTTTTTTTTTTTGTATGATAAGAATTTGGGTCTCCTCACTCCTACTACTGTAAACCAACAAAAAGTTCATCCTCTCCCTCTTCAGTTAAGTAGGAAAAGTACAAATTAGGTTCTTTAGCTTTACTCAACTGTGGGAACTTGGTTTCGCTCGCAGTTAAAAGCAGGCTCTTCAGCGCACTTCACAGTGACCTCTTCACAAGGGGCTAGTATCATTTCTTTAAATGCCCCTACACTAAAAATAGTCCTGCTTCCTAAACATGAGTGCTTAGCAGTTCCAGGCATTCTGAAATCTGCATACCACTTTATTTTTTTTTAAACTGGCAACATTTATTTAACCAGCAATTAAAAAAAGGAGGCCCAGCCACCCCAGTGATTCTTCCCAGAGGGTCTTAGATGTTTATGAAACACAATGAAAACAATAAAGTGGATAAAATCATGCTACTCCATCAAGTCCTTGGCAAGACTTCCCAACCAAGAATAAATTGGCATGGTGCGTTACAGTCAACAGATTACACAATGGTTTACAGGGTCACCAATAATAAGGGGTCACACACTCCTTAAAGGGCTACAGTATATGTTAAAACTCACTTAAAGGGAAATGGCAATGCTTGGTCCTGAGCTCCTTGGAGCAGATTCTGGCAGCCACAGCACAAAAGTGCTGTAAGAATAGAAGAGGACCGAAGGTGCCTCTTCTCCCCAGGACCAGGAACGGCAGCGACTACACTGAGCGAGATCACTGCACCCTGAAGGAAGCAGAAGAGAGCCAGGCCAGGCAGGAGACCCTTATTTCTGCACGTGAGAGGAGAACACATGCTATGTAGTTTTTGGAGGAGGACAGTCTCCATGCCCCAGTGGGGCCCAGCACCACCTATTCCATCACCCCTTCCCAAGGAGCCCTGCTCCCCACTCCTCCATACTCTCAGAGGTAACTGGTTCCACCCCAGAAGCAAGATGGCAGTTTCCTGCCAGTCTCGTCGCTCTTAACAGTGTATAGACTGTAGCTAGCTTTAAAAGGTGCTAAACTATATTCTCAGGTAACTTGATAAAGTAATCATATAAAGTCATCATAATTGCTTAAATGTGTTGCAGTTTTCCTTCAAATTACTAATCTTAAAGCAAGAGGGAAATGAATGGTCAAAGCCATAAATCTTACTCTCCCCCTTCAACCTGGTAACAGATTTCCATTATGCCACCTGGACAATCTGATCATCAAAATAAAAGTTAAATTTTAGCAGTCCTAAACATGCATGATTTTCTCAAATCTCACCTTACACATAAAATACTTCTACTTTTACTCTGTTACCTTACCCTTCCACTATATGGAATATTTTCATCTACCTACTATTTATTAATCATGAATAATCGAAACATTATCAAGTCTGAAAGGCAAATCAACCTCACTTCAATTCATCCTACCCTGCAGCATCAGAAATCAGACTACAGCTAACAGTTTCATCCTTTATCTTCCACAAGTTTTGATGACCCTAGGTGGTTTTTACTGGATTATTCAATATCTGGCTGAAGTTAAAGACTGACTACTCAGAGTAAAAATGAAAGAAAACCTATTACCCAAAGTCAGTGCAACGGTAGAAATAAGGGTGCATAAAACACTACTGTTGACATACTCCATGTCAATGTATATATGTATCATACTATGCATCCGGTTTCATTTAGCCTGACTACTAAAATCCAAGGTACATTGGAGTGATAAAACTGAAGTAAACGTAAGAAGGCTCTTTCATATGTAGCCGCTACTCTTTGCGGTGACCCACTGCTTCTTAGTAAAGCAAACGCTTGGTACCAAGCCAAGAGCAGTAGATCTGATTTTCCCACCAAGTGAACTGCTGAAGCAGCTCCCTTAGCTCTTCAGCTAAATCTGGCTTGGGATCCTAAAGTCTTCCACTGGAGTCCAGGTGGCTCCTCTACTCTTTTCAACACGCGTGCAAACATTACAGCAGGCTGGAGAGACGATGTGAGTGGGCACTGGAATGGAAAAGAAGTGCCACTGCTCCCCGTCTCTCTCAGACCGGAGCCCCACACTCGGCAGACTGGCTCTCCAGCCCGGTTAGAGTTAACCCCGTCCCGCCGCGGCCGTCTCCCGGGCTCTCTCCCTCCGGGGTGCCTCTTCCCTCGCCACCCACGCGAGAAGAAACGTCCCGCGAGGCACGGCGGTGGGACAGGACGACCAGCGCGGGAACACCCGTGCCCTCCGCCAGGACCCACCGCCCATCTGCGCTCCCCGCGGGCAGGGCAGGGCAGGGACCCCCGCCGGGGTCGGGGGCCGGCCCGCACCGGCACGGCCGCCGGCGGCTCCGTCGCCGCGGGTGCTCGGCGGCCCGGGCAGCCCCCGCCGCCGCGCATCCCCGGCCCTGCCCGCCCTGCTCCAGGGGCGGGCGGCTCTTGGGGCGCAAGGACGGCGAGCCGGAGCACGACCGATCGTTTCTCCCCCCCAGCCCCGCTCCCCTGCCCGGGTCCCCAGGGAGGACTGCCAACCCGGCAGCGCGGCTCCCGGCCCTTACCGAGGCGCGCAGGGGTGCGCTCCCTCCGCCGGACGCCGGCAGCCCCCGTCCCGCAGCCCGGGCGGTTGTAGCGTTTTTGGAGAAGCTGGGAAGAGGGAGAGAAAGAAAGGGGGGGAGGGAAAGGGGAGGGAAGGGACTGAGATCGAGGGAGAGAGAAGTATGCGAAGGCAGGAAGTGGAGACGGCCACGGCCAGTGCGGGAGATTAATGGGAACCAGTCACCCGGCAGCCAACAAAGAAACCTGCTCCCCCAGCGCAGCCCGGCCCGGGCTGCAGCCCCGCCGCGGCCGGGCAGCCCCGGGCGGCCGAGGCACTGCTCCCGCCGGCAGCGCTCGGCCCCGGCCCCGGCCCCGGCCCGCGGAGGGGTGGGCGCCGCCCCCCTCCCCACGGCCCCAAACCCGGGTCCTGGCCAGGCGGGGGGAGGGAGCAGCCCGCCGGGGCCGGGCAGGACCGGGCGGTCCGCGGGGAGATGCGATGGGCAGGGGGGTAGGAGGAGGAGAAGGAGAGAACCGGGCCCCCCGTCCGCCAATCTTCTTCCTCCCTCTACCCCGGAGGAGCGATAGCGCTTATGTTTTATTTAAAAAACTGCCAGCGCTGGGCTCCTCTCCGCGCGGAGCCGCTTGCGGGGAAGAAAGGCAGGAAGGAGGGAGCGAGCGGCTCTTCCTGCGCTCGGGCGCCCAGCAGATGGTTTCAATCAGGGCACCGGGGCGGGCGAGCCCCCGGGGCGGCGGGGCGCCCGCCTTCTCCCAGCTCCGCGGGGTTCCTCCGGAGCAACAGTGCCGGTGGAGAAAGGCGGGGGAGAGGGAGGCAGCGGCATGCCTCTGAGCTTCATCCCGGGTACCTCGGTTCAAATCCAGCCTGCTCAGACCAGCTACCGACAGCGACTCTGTAACGTGCCGCTCTCGGGGGAGTGGGGCCCGCGGTGCCCCGCTGGGCAGCACGCCCCACGCAGGCTCCCTCCCCACGCCAGGACACGGGGCAGCGCGTACCAGAGGGGGACGAAGGTCTCCGCGTGGGGCAAGCACTAAAGCACACGTACTGCGCACAGGCCGCAAACAGCATCGCGGGGGCCAGCTCCCTGGCATGCCTGTCTGCGTGCCTCTGCCCCCTTCGCAGATGCGAAACCTACACAAGACGTTTCATAGGGCCACAAAAATGATCCGAGGGCTGGAGCACCTCTCCTACGAGGACAGGCTGCGAGAGTTGGGGTTGTTCAGCCTGGAGAAGAGTAGGTTGCGGGGAGACCTTATTGCGGCCTTTCAGTACTTAAAAAAGGGGGACTAGAGGAAGGATGGGGGCAACCTCTTTAGCAAGGTCTATTGTGACAGGACAAGGGGTAATGGTTTTAAACTAAAGGAGGGTAGATTTAGACTGGATAGAAGGAAAAAATTTTTTACAGTGAGGGTGATGAAACACAGGACCAGGTTGCCCAGAGAGGTGGTAGATGCCCCATCCCTACAGACATTCAAGGTCAGGCTGGACGGGGCTCTGAGCAACCTGATGTAGTTGAAGATGTCCCTGCTCACTGCAGGGGGGCTCGACTAGATGGCCTCTAAAGGTCCCTTCGAACCCAAACCATTCTATGATTCTATGATATAAAAACCATGCAAAAGAGGCGGGATGCTAGCTGTCAGCAGAACCATGAGCATTGCAAAATACGGAGACTGCACCTAAATCTTGAAGTATTATGTAAGCATTTGTAAAACAAGTCACTTCACAGTATATTAACTAAATGATAATAGGAACAGAAGAAAAATAAAGAGGAGAGCAACACGTGTATTCTGTAACCGGAAATATGAGTTGCAGCATTGCACATAGCGTGAAGTTTAACCATATGCTTACTTTCCATCCATTGACAGAAATGGAACCGAAATGGTGCTCAGCATTAGGCAAATGCTTACAAGATTTCCTACACAAGGATACTTCTCTGAACCCAGAACAGAGTACTCAGGATAAGCTATTCTTGGCTTTCTCCACCTCATCAACAAAATAAAATATATTGTCTTGAGATATTCTGATCCATCATTCCACACAACAAGGAAATCTGATGCAAATGTCCAGCATTTCACAAACCTCCATTATATTTCAAAAGAGTGAACACACAGGAAGTGAGGGTAACTCTCATCTGGATTCTGATGTGAATGTGTGTTTCAAAGGAAAAGCTGTTTCAGCTGTCAGCCTTCTTGGGACAGATGTATTTACTCAGCTGCAAAAGGAGTACTCTGTCACCGAACATCAAAAAAGGGTGGGATTTTAAATTTCAACACACAAGGAATAATTTACCTCCTGAACAACAAGCTACTGCTACAAGTACCCGGCAGGAATATAAAATGAATACAATTTTCTTTCCCCATTACAAAAATGGCATAGGAGGGCCTTTTCAAGTATATTTCACAAGTGCAGCAAGATAGCAAACCCATTCACCTCTCCAGGAGACCAATGAAAACAAGGAGTGATGTTCAAAGAAAGATGCTCAACTTCTAGTTCAGCAGGAAGCCATCTATTCTGGCTCCTTCTCCAGCACATCAAACATGCTAATTTTGCTTTTATCAAATATTATTTTTCTCCCCCATTTACTACATTGCATCCAGCCCCCCAGACCTCAAGCAATCGGGCAACTGCCTACATTTTTCTTTGACTACGGGAGACCCAACCTAAAATTAAGTTGTATTTGAACACTGAACTGGGGCCTTCAATGTGTTTTAATGAACAAGCAGCCTGTGAAGAGCTTGTTTATTACAGGAGCTGGCTGCTGCCCTGGTTAAGCAACTGGAAGATGATAATAAAATGTAAACTAGGAGAGGATTATTTTTCTTGCTTGCCAAACTGATTACAGCTAGCAAAGCTCCACAAACAAGAACGAATGCCTTGAAAAATCAGGGCCTACTTGTTAACCCTGGCCATACTACACTTAGAGAAAGTTTATGTCCTTATTTTGCCCTTCCTACTGTCACCTCAGCACAAGCGAGGTTAGCAAAGCCACCCAGAGTGGCTCTAATTTACACGTAGCCACAGTCGCTTTCCAAGCCTGTTTGGTAGCTCCGAGCAGCAACGGCAGCCTCACGTGCTGCAGGCCCGACGGCGGCCTCACGCGTACGCGCTGCCCTGCTAGAAAACCCTCCGGGGCCAGAAACAGCTTCCACGGAAGAAATTTGCTTGTTTGGCAAATCTTGCTTGCAGTAGGCCAACACACTTTGTGCTTTCTTTTTGCTGACCAAAGCAAAAGGGCTTTCTTTTGGAGAGCAGATGCAATGATAGTTCGCAGGCAGTCTGACCTGGCTGCTCACCTGGCGCTCTGCCCTCTTACCAACACCCGTTTCACTCAGCCAACCATCACTACGTACTGTAATTATTATTTTGTACCTCATAAGTCTTAAGAAAACCCGCAGGGAGTACCGCTTTCCACTACAGCGCCCACGGGGCGAAGCCCCCCGGGCACGCCGGCGCCCGCCCGCCGAGCCACGCGTGCCTCCCGCCGAGCCGGGGCTCGGCACCCTCCGGCTTCTCTCGGCTCTCCCCCGTCGCCGGCCGGCGGGGACAGCCGCCGAGCAGCGCCCCGCGCCTCACCGGAGCGGCGCCGCTGCGGGAGGCCCGCGGAAAGCCCACCCGGACACCCTTCCCCCGCCCGGGGCGGTGGCTTTACCTCAGGGCGGGGGCGGGGGCGGGGCGGGGCAGCGCAGCACCGGCGGGGCGGGGGCGCCCCCTAACGGCGGCGGGGAGGGGGTGTGCGTGTGGGCGGGGCGGCGGCGCGTGCGCACTGTGACGGCGGGCGGCGGCGGCGGCGGGATGGAGGGGGCGCGCGCGGGGCGGACGGCGGGGCTGGCGCGCGCCGTGCTGGAGCGAGCGCGGGGGCGGCGGCGGCGGCAGGCGGGACGGCCGCCGGCCTCGGCCTCGGCCTCGGCCCCGGTCAGTGCTGCGGGCGGCGGCGGCGGCGGGGCGGGGGCGGCCGCGCCGGCTGAAACGCAGCAAAATGAATGAGAAGCGCTGAGGAGCTGCGTCCCGAAACGGTGGCGGTGGCGGGAGAGCCCCTGCCCTGTAGAGGCCTAGTGCGTGTGTATACGTGCGTGGGACCGGGACGTGTGCGTGCTTTAGCGAGCTAGAGGCGTTTTAAAATGCGTAGCACGGTTTCACGCTTGGTTACTTCCCCCTGCGTTTTAGCTAGTCAAAGCCAGCGGGAAACGGTCGAGGACACCGACAAATAAATTACCAGTGCTTTGCAGGATGGCGCAGTGAGGCGATCCCGCCACCCGGTGCCCTCCGGGGTGTAGCAAGTGCCTCGGCGTTGCCCGGTGCGGGGGGGGCGGCCTGGAAGGCCGGTGTGCACGCTGCATTAAAACTAAGCACCACAGCCCTGGGCCACACATGACTGTTCCACCCCAGAGACAGTCCCCAGCACTAGCGAGTGTTTTGCTATTTAGTCACCTGACACTTTCTATCCCTAAGCAACAAGCACCACATTACAAGTTACAAAAAAATGTCTTTAATTGCAGGAAGAAGATTCAGAACGTCTCAGTGCAGCATTTGCTTCAATTGTGAACTTGATGAATCAAGCCACAAAGGAATGCGAGGTGAGGTTTTACCTCCAGACCTGTGCAAAGGGGAGTGTTTATGATGTGCCTGGCAGAGGCCTGTTTGCACTACTTTTGCTAAAACCAAAAATTAGACTTCGCTTTTGCTCATTGCATAGCAAGACCTTAGCCAGTGAGCCTGCGATGCTGGCCTAGATTAACAAATTTGGGGCATTTGCCATCATGTGGTAGGTTTCACCAGTGTTACCCTGACCAACCGGTACCACCTTAGTTGATAAACACCACTATCAGCATTTTCCATAGACAGTACCAATAGACCGGTACAGATCTTAGCAGGGTTTCCTCCACTTCTTGGTGGAAAGGCAGTATGGTTAGAGAGAGAGAAATGTCAGATGACATCACAAATTTCATTGTGGCAGCCACTGTACAGGCTTGTCGCATGTCACGATGTACAGAGTTGCTTCCAGTGCTGCAAGGTGCCTCGAGGTACCTCTGCACCGCTGCTGTGGAGTGATTTTACAACAGAGTAACTCCTTGTTTTCATCATGTCTACATGAACCGCTCGTGCTGGCTGGTAAGAGTCAGTGTGTTGTGGATGGCAGAAGTAAGGGAGAGTTTGAATCTCGAGCAAAGAGATTGCTTTGTGTCACACACCCGCTCTGAATTTAGAGTTAACCTCCCCAGTAACGTTCAAGCAAACCCAATTTGGGATGTTGCTACTGGATAAGGAGTGTGGGCTCAGTTCTGAGCAGCACCGTATATTTATTTGTGATAAGCAGAAATTAAATTGAGAGGTATGGCATACGGACGCACAGCTCCACTGCTTTCATGTTGGCTCTTGCTGCTGGGCGTCATTAGTCTTCTGGGCAGACAGACCAGAAGCCCCTCTCTGCCAGCTCATCCTTGTGAATGCAGCCCTGCAGCCCGACTACTGCATTAAAGTCTCTGAAAACTCCATCACCGTTACATTGTCTATGCCCTTCGGGATCTATTATCCTAATGCAGCTGGGAGCAGAGTTAATAACAGAGGCTAAGTCTTCAATTAAATTAGAGAAAACAGTAGTTCAACACACACCAGATTATTAGCTCTTAAGCAACTCCTTTATCATTCCAAAGCACTACATACACAGTAACCAGTTAATCCTGAAACAACTCAGGCAGAATAGTTTTACACAAAATGAAACAAAAATATAACAATGTATAAAGACTCATCCTATGCCCTGTTACGAGTATTAGAGTTGGAACAAGCAGTGGATGACTTCCACGTTTATGCATCAGCCAAGACAGTACTGCTTCAGCTATCTTCTATAGAGGAGTCATTAAGGGGCGGGAGGGGGGAGGTTCTCAGACCACAAGTTCATGGATAAAGTTTACAAAGTGCAAATAAAAATCCATAGTCAAACATGACCATTTAGGCACTTGAATGCAAACAATTAAAATTGTGATTTAAGACAAGTTGTTTAGAGTTACTAAGGGACCAAAGTTTACCCACATTTCTTACCAAAAGTTTGATTCCATTTCTTTGCTCTGTGATGTCATGTAAAAGAACCCAGCTGACCTCCTGTGATCCAGAGATGCTCTGTAAAGTGTTATGCAATAGGTCAGATTATGTGATGTGTTTCGGGATGTAGCTCCACAGTAAACCACAATACAAGCAACCAAATCTGTTGATCTGCGCATAACCTCAAGGAACAAAGCACAGCAGTAGATTTAGAAATAAGAATTGCTATTGGCCTTAATTTTGTTTAGTCTTGACAGTCAGAGACAAGGAAAACATAAGTGAAAAAAATAGATTTTGTTGGAACTTTTTGGTCCCTGTGATCAAAAAGATAACCCTGGGAGGAGTTACCTGGTGACAACAGGTGGCAGCAGTGCTGTACTCAAATATGTAATTTGCAGCAGGGAAGATTCAAGGACCTTTCGTGTGGAGCCAGAAAAGGGCTGCTGTGGACTTAAATAAAATTCTCACAACTGCTATGCTACTGGTACCAGCCTTGAAGACACTTTAGCTTCTTCACCAACTCATTTTTCAGTATTAACATGTTCAGCTTTTAGAGCACTGCTCCTGCGCGTGCCCTGCAGAACCAGTCTTCACTGGCTAGGTTGCAAAGCACCTAGCTTGTACATACATCCTATTAAGGAGCGATAAACTATGCTTTCTTCCACCAGAGCTTTTTTTTGAAGAGCCTGATCAGGTAGATGTTTCCAGAGCATTCCTTCTGATATTTTCACAAATTCAGGTCTGAGGCGTCAGAGAGTCCCTATGTATTGTGTCAGGAGACAGGCATCTAAAACCAGGACTGACAGTTTTGTACCAGAAGGCAGATGTCCTGTGGACATCCAGGCATTGTTTTCATCCTCACATGAGAACAAACCAGCCAATTAATACAGAAGGTCAGTAGCTGTGCAGTTCCTCCTTTAATTGTAAATCTGCAGTAGTTGTGAGCATGGCTTTCATGCTTCTCCACGTAATAGTCTCTGTTTCTATTGCTGTCCAGAAGTACTATAGCTTCACGGCAGCCTGTAGATGCAAAGAGCATGAAATCAAACACATCTGCAGATACCATGGCAGGCAAGCAGGTGAAAGAGAGCTGGAGTCCTCTGAAGAAGAGGTAAGAAGGTGTTTTCAGGTTTGATTAAAGGTTATTCCGTCCCTTGCCATGGGATAATTGTTATCCATCTCGTGTCCGTGACACTTGCTTACACTAATGTATGTGGTTTGACATCATGGGCATATGAACACCTGGACTGATCTAAGCCTTCTGTTGGGGGCGGGGAGGCAGAGTAACTTCTGGTGGCACCAATCAGTGTCACGTCAGTCCTTTTGTGGAGGGGAAGATTTCATGGACATAAAGTCATCCCCCTCTCTCAGGGGCTGAATTTGCCTTTTGTGTTGTATCATTAGAAAACAATATCTTTTTCCTTCCAGACGACTGAAGCCTCTGTAGCACCCAGTCAAGCTCAAACTTGCCAGCAACATGTAAGTTCATAGGATACTTTGTTTTTAAATTGAGGTATAGTGTTTCTTTATCATTTTGCATCAAGCCAGTTAAAGTTTGTGATCAGGTGTGGAGACTTTGTGATGGCACAGAAGATTAACCAGTGGTGCATTCACAATCCTAATGTATGTATAGGTGGGCAGCAGAATGGGCATACAGAGACTTGCACAATTAATTATAAACCAGATTGTGGCGTTCTGATATGTAACCAGTTAAGAGTCTACTCTATATTTTGGGCTGGTACAGAATGCCAAACGCTGTGATTCATCTTTAGGCTCTTGTGAATCGCATCAGCAACAACAATCCAGCAGTTCTCCAGTCTCACCTCATTTGTGCTCCTGACACATTCCCTGTGCTAAGGAAAGGCATGCAGCAAGGCACACGGCAGTTGTGTAGCCAGTTATGCCTGGCCCTCATATACTCCCTCTGAAGACGTTTGTTCCTCAAGGAGAAGAAAACTTCTTTTATTTTCCAAAGCCCAACACCTCACCAAATCAATTTGGGGAACTTCTAAGCCACAAAAGATAAGAAACGTGGAATCTGTACCACAATACAAATTAGTGGGAGCACCCTTGTATGGATGCTTTCCAGGGTTATGTTCAAAACCGTTTAGGTCGGTAACTTTCAGTTTTGTGAGGCGGAGATTACAGCATGTTGATTATTTCCATTGACAGAAAATAGATTAAATACTTTGAGTGTCGCACTTGCTAATTTTTATACTGACAAAAACATTTTACAGTTTTGTCCATGCTGCCTATATATTTTGAAAATTCTTAGTATGATTATATAGCAGCTAAAATGTAGGTTTTTTACCAAAATTCAAAATTTTTATTTTTATGGGAAATCTAAGATGACTAAACAGTAATGAAACTTCTCCCCCCCCCCCCCCGCAAAGACCAGACATGCTTCCAAAGACATCTACATTGAAGTCTCTCCTGGCACCTATTCTGTCACAGCAACCTCAGAGGACATGGTGCAACAAACCCACGTGGTGGATGTCAATGCAGGACAAAGTATTGATTTAACTTTTGTTTTATGATGTTTGTTGTTTCTTGGCAATCACAGGAATAAAATACGAGGCTGTTTTAATGCATGTAATGAACTATGTACATCTTTTTCTTGTTAGCACTTTAATAGTATCCTCCTCTTTGGGACTCCATTTTTACAGCCTGTATATTTGTTTTCTACTCGATGCAATTATATGCAGCCCACTTTGTACACTGATTTTATAAATACTTGTACATTGTGTGCCTTAAATCCAGTTATGTGACTGTAATTCCAGGTTCTTATGCTTTAAACAATTAAAGATACAATCAGTGGAATAAAGTTCATAATTTAGTCTTTGTGGTGACAGCTCCTTTTATATTATCCTCAGACAGAATGTCCATGTCGCATTCTTGACCACCGAGACCATGATCCACATGGTATGAATATGGATGTACATTAGCTTCTGTGGGCTGACACTGATTTTAGAGCAGCTGGCTCACAATACATCTCTCCTATCTGTACTTTTATTATTCTGATAAAGAAATAAAATGCAAGTGAAATTGACTATCTAGGACCCCAACTCCAGAAGGTGCTTGAATGTGCGGCAGATGTTGTCGTGGTATAGCCCAGCCCATAGGCACATAAACAGTTTGACAGTTTAAGTCCTTCTTACCTAGGCTAAATACCAGTTAGATGCCTTTTTCAGGAGGCAGTAGGGTACCACGAATTGTCTCCTATTATCCTGCAGGGGAAAAGTACTGCTGAGAAACTGCACGCTGCAGCTTACGGCCAAGTTCATACACTTTAAACATGAGCAGTCCCACTAACAAGACTCACTGGATGTTTAACTCTCCTGAAGGATCAGATTCTACAGTTAGTATTAGTGACATGACCTATAATACATCTGTAATCTTTTTGTATCGTATTAAGGTTTCAGTTAATTTTCATGGGAATAAAAAATTCAGTGACTTGAATGCTGGATCTCTAAGCATTTTGTTGTTTGTATCTACAGCAGCAGGTCCTTTACCCTTTGGCTACTTTCTCTTCTGCTTTAATCCTGAAAAAAATATTTTCAGCTGTCAGCTTGAATTGTATCTCCATTCCTTCTGGCTTTCTACAAAAAGAAATCACTATGCTGAATTCCTCTGGCTGACTCCAGAGAACTGTAGACAAATTTGAGTTCAGGCTTTTAGTGCTCATACTAGTTTACCTGATCTCTCCAGACCTGTAAAGTCAAATCCAAATAATCAGGAATTTAATATAACACCCTGGAGTAAAGACTGAGGATGCTGAAATTTGGTGTAGGTGGAAATAGAGTTTTTCAGTTAATAGAATTATACAGTTATCCATAAAGATAGTCTACAGAGACAGTACCTAAATCAGAACTGAATTTACTTAATAAATGTAACACTGATATAGTATAAGCAGTTTACCTGAAATTTCAACTCCTGAACTTCATCAGTTGTACATTTATTGAATTCTGGTCGATCATGTCTCTCTCTGCTTTGTTGCAAGTGGGCTCTTTGCTATTTTTTCTGTCTGTCCTGGCATGGTCTGTATCATCCAGTTTTTCATCTCCTATGCAAATCACTTTACATTTATCATCTGGCTCTGTTTTCTTTCTTGCTGTTTTATATCTTTGTTTTTCTGATGCTGCAAAACCTTCTTCCTGGAGGACAGAAAACAAATCCCTTGGAAGTCTAGTCTAAAAAAGGCATCAGTGTCTTTGTAACTGCTGCTTACCTGGCTGTAAGGTAGGTACCTCTGCGACACATAGCTTTAATAATGGTATGTGCTAGTACAAACTTTACTGCTGAAACAGAGAAGTGTACAATAAGACCAAAGATTTTTCAGAAGCTGTTAGACTCTGACCAAAACCTTTGCTCCTTTAGAAGTTAAGAGGATTTTTGAGGTGACAACAGTGGGAGGACATTAGCCCCACAGAGAGCACCTCTAGGAAGCCTGCTCCCTAGCTTCACTTGTTTGATACAGGCTGCATCAGAAGTAACTTGCATTAACTGCTTCAGTGGCCTCAAGGAGTAGCAATGTATCTTCTGGGTTTAAAAACACCAGGGGCTATTTTACAGGAATAAAAGTATGTCATTATACTCTGTATTACCACATTGCATCCACTGCTGTGATTCATGCTGCTGTTTTGGGGCTAGGATGAAAGCACTCTAGTTTCTTTTTAGTTTTGCCAAAACGCAAAGCATGTCGCTTCAGTGCACAGCTGTGACACTTGCTAACATAGAGGATGTCTGCCTGGAGCTCCATACTGGCCTAAAAATTTCTAGGAAATCAATTACAAAGGTGTGTAATTATGATTATTTAAATAATAAAGTAAGAACTGTACAGTTAATGAGTGGCTAGGCATCTGCTTAAAATTAATGCATATAATTGTGACAATACAAGATATATTCCAGTATATTCTCTGTTCACTAATATGTCATTAACAGATTAATCTTCTTCTAAAGAAAATCATGCAAGTTTAGCACATTCAAAGTTTTACTCTGCAGTCAGCTCACAGTAGCAAGAGGATGAATGTACAGAGGAGCTACTATTTGATTTCTGGTATATAATTTATTAATTGTACCCCTGATGCTCTTGTGCAGAGCAGTGTCTCTGTTCATCCTGCCATTACCTTTCATCTTCCCCTTCTTCCTGCAAGCTTTTTTTCTTCCTCTTTTCTGTGCTTGCTTTTTTGGCATTCATGTTCTGATTTCCCCCACCCACCCAGGTTTTTCTGAAGCAGGAGGGGACCATAGCCAACAGAAACCAGGCCTAAAAATCAGGGTGTTGTCCTTGTTCCTAGCTGTGACATGGTTTGCTTACTCTGTATCCCCTAGATTCAGGGTAGGGATCTGCTGTTTAAACTGCTTGCTTCTTGTGAGGGAGTAAGAGAAGATACTCAGTAAAGACTGTTTACTAAAAAAAAACTGCTTTTATCTTTCAGAGATAGAAATCGTGACTATCACAGTTTGACTGGCAGAGCACAGCACCTTTCCAGATTGAATATTTTCTTGCGTTTTATTGCTGCTGACAGTGACATCTGTCCATTTCCAGGGCCACTCACGTAGGTCCCTACTTCCATAGGACTTCATTGGGTTGATGTCAATGGCATTTGGCAGGTTTCTGAATTGAAATCTGCATTCTTGAATGCTAACACAGTTACTGGTGTAATCTTTTCCGTTTTACCAAGTAGCTTCAGCCCTTCCTTAGGGTTTTGGGATTTTTGTTTTGTTTTAATTAGCAGAGCAGTTTCCTGCCTGTCACAAAAATGGTGGATGGCCTTAGCAAGCAGTTAAGTTGGAGATTATGTATTTTTCTAGCCAACTTCCAGACCATTAACAAGAATATTTCTTCCATTCAAACAAACCGTGCGCTTACATAAATACAGTATTAATACAGATTATCTTACCCCCAAGGACATCTTGAAATCTTGGTCTCTTAAGATTTCTTTCATTGCGAGTTGCCCTCTGGGAGACTGCTCGATGGTTTCAAACATTGTACTCTGTTTAGTCAGGGCAACATGGGACATGTCCCCAATGGAGATGGCTTTGGATTCCGACTTGCCCTTTGTACATGTGCTGCTGCAACTGCTGAGTCCTGGGAAGGAGTAAAATTGTATCTAAGAGCAAAACCAGAACTGAAATGAAGAAACATTCATTTCAGAAGAGAGGAAAATGCAATTCAAGCCCGAAATTAATTCTTTCAGGTTATTCTGCATGGACCAGCTATGAAGGTTAATGATGAATGTTAGCATCATAAAAAGCATAGGAAAATCATGGGGAACAAACTCAGAGAGGGATATCTATGCTTCCAAATGAAATTCTTTGTTCCAGTAGTTCTCCATTGGATGAGTTGCTAAAAGAAGAGCTAGCATAGAAGATGAGGCAGCAGAAATGCTGGGGAGGGGGAAGTATTGTATCAGAGACTTGTGCAAATTTATAGTATTTATACCAATACACAGGCAAAGTGACTGCCCAGATGAAGGGGGCCCAGAACACATTTGGGTTTTTTCCCCTCTGGCTGCTGCTTCCCTGTGGGGATGTTAAAAGTTACCTGAATTACTGGGATGGAACTTGTGGTGGCTTCTTTTCCAGTATTTCCACTTGGGTCTTGCAGAATCCTTTAGCCTGGGCTTCTCAAGACAGCCAGAGCCTGTGTTAACAGCATTGTCCACCACAGTACTCTTAGTTGGGAATGGCTCCGGGCCCCACTCTGAATCAGAAGAGGGGGAAGACGCTGCTACAGCTGCTGCTGCTTCTTGTTTTGGGCCTTTCAGTTCTAGAAGGCATGGAGAGGGCTCACTGCTGGACTCCGCCTCTTCAGTTTTGCTCTGAAAGACCTGAGACCTGGATGGAAGAGGCCACCAGGCATCAACGTAGGGATGGCAGCAGCAGATGAACCTCACGTATGCTGACGAACAGCATATACCATCACAGTGATAGTGGAAATGTGGCCAGCAGGGTGAGCAGAGCAAGCAGTGCTTGCCAAGGCTATGTACAGCACAAACAGGAATCAGGGATGCTTTAGGACTGCACAAAAATATACAAGAGTTAGTGTCCGGACTTTTTCTGGGCTTCACCCTGCTGGTGAAGGGCATGTGGATCATCTCTACGATCCTCTCCCACAGGCTAGGAGGGATCCACAGAGCCACACCTCGCGCGAGTTTCACTTTCTTGTCATTCCAGAACTGGACCATAATTTCTTTATCTTCTGAGGCTGTTGAGAGAAAAGGTAAGCAGCCATAAGCAGCTGACCTGCCTGAACAGCACACACATATGAATCAGGCTTTGCAGCTTTATGCACTTTCTACTCCTGTGAAGTGGTAGTATCAGCTATCACCCCTCTCTGTAAACACCTCACCATAACATCATAAGGCTGGAGCAGGCAGCTAGGGCACCATCAGCGTGACGACAGGCCTGGCAGCATCTTTCCTCCCCATTTGTCATCAGATGAACAAGAAAACATTGACTGAGTAACTTTTGCTGTTACCGCCAAAGTTAGCAGTAATGCTCTGAGAATAGTATTTTGATAAGTCAGTGGAGCTTGACTGTCAGACATGGAGAAAAATGAATGAGCCGTTAAAATCTCCTACATTTGGGTGATAAAATCACCCCCAGATGTACCATTCGGTACAAATGTGAGCATTCAGGCACAGATGTGTGCTTACTGAGAGCTGCCTTACTTGTATCCCTCATGAAAAGGCCACAGAGCAGACACAGCCTCATCTGAGCAGATGGAAAATAGTGCATTTGCAGACACAGAAGATGACATTTTTTATGGGTTACAACTTCCTTACAGTCAGACTGGTGAGGTTACATGCAGATATCCATCAGCAAGTCCCATCAGCTCCTGTAAGCTTTAAGCAGCGCTAAACTGTAGTCTGTGCACTAGTGTTTCTCTGGCAGTAGCACCACAACAATAGTTAATCCTGACAGTTTCACTTATGTTCTGGAGCAAGGCGAGGAAGAAGAGAGCAGCATCTTTCTTACCTCGTAAGGGGTCCCTTGTCTCAATGCCCATGAGGACGGTTCCTGGGCCGTACCTGGCCATATCTGGCTCCCAGGGTGCCAGCACTTTGTCTCCAGGGAGTAAGGAGTGCTTCATCCCATTCACATATTCCAGGATGTCATCCTTTGCTGTTTTCTGCACACACACTGGATGCCTTCCACATGACACAAGTGGTTTGGCAAACTCTACCAGGAACATGCCTCTTTCACTCTGTTACCAGGAAAAAAATAATAGTTCCTCTGAAAAACAGTCCGCAATGTGTCAGGTCATGCAACCTTCACCAGGAGGCCATTATGCGGCTATGTGACTAGGTCAAAACACCAAGCAAGCCTGAACAGTAACTAAATAGTGTGCGGTGGTAGTCCGGCATTGAGACAGGCTCACCAGAAAGCAGGCTGAGTGAAACATACGTACAGGTTCACTGCCGCTAGGACCTGTATTTTCTTCCCCAAGGGAAAAAGCTACAGATACAATGCAACTGGATTTCACAAACCACACTGTGTGCACCTGATAACAAGGGACACTGAAGCCGTTCAAACTTGTTCTTCAGTCATGCCCAAGTCCTTCCTCATTACATACAACACTAACTCTGCTTCTTGCGGGGGTTGTTGGGAATTTTTATTTTCTTTTAAATTAAGGCCTGTCAAGAGACTTTCCATCAACAATGAAACAAGGTATTTCCCTGTTCTTGAGAAAGAATAGGCTCTTTTTTCTGTTAAGTTTGAAGTGCTAACAAATGAATTAAAGCTTTCACTAACATTTCTGAAAAGACACCAAGCCATTGGTCTGTAGCTGACTCAAGCTGGAAGTGTGTACATAAAACACTAACGCTTTTCCTGTGCTATTGATGGTTATGTGTCTACACACAACAGTAGCCGGTACACTGCTCACAACAGCACTCATGCTCTCTGAACCTGGCTCAGTGCCCAGCGCCAGCAGAAGCAGAGGGCCTGCCCTTGCAAGGTGCACAACTACACTGCTCTCACCAGGAACTGGGAGTTTGGGGGGCACCCATCTTCTGCACTAGATGACAATCCCCAAAACATGCCTGCTCACTTCTAGAAATGGACTCAGTAAAGGAGGCTGAGCAGAGCAAGGATCTGATCATTGTTAACTTTTTGGTGCCTGAGGCTGCGCTGCATGCAAGAGACTCACCCAGCGTGCCAGACAGCAGGTGGTGAGGACAGCCTGGAATCAGGCACGTCAAAAGCTTTATGAATCAAGCTTTATGAGTCAAAAGCTTTATAACCACGAGCATCACTGGATCATTAGATTAGAGATCTGTTCTCCAACTCACGCACTAGCTGTAATCAAAACTGCAACACTAAACGCAGGCGGTGCAGGAGGACTGCTGGTGGACTAGACGCCCTATTACACATACCCACGACTACCGCACAGCAACTGTCACTCACTTCTATCTCCTCTTTTACTGTACCACGATAATAAAATCCATCTTGTTCCCCTCTCACCAGCACAGGGATATTGCTGTCTAAGCCCACTGATCTCCCCAATGCACTCAGTCTCTTCCATGCTGGGCCAGGGGAGGGGAGGCAGTGGTTAATCCATAGGCACCTTGAAGAAAAGAAAATGGGTCAGCACTGGGAGAAACAGCTTCTGTAGGTCATAAAAAAAAATCTTGTAAGATTTAAGAACTGATCACTCCACCTCCTTTTGTAGCACTCCCACAGGTCAAAGCATATGGAAAGAAACAAAAAACTTGCTTATTCTGGCACAATTCCTTGTTCTTGGGGGGGCGGGGGTGGGGTGGGGAACATCAGTGCCTGCTTTTACCTAGATTTATTTGGGTTTGGGTTTAGAGGAAGTGAGCCAGGATCACATTGGAATCCTGGGCCAGCATCACCCGCACTAGCCCCTTTGCTGTTTACATGGCAAGCCAATGCAACCCTTAAGATCAGCAGAAAGGATCCATCTCCAGCACAGAATATAGCGTAGGTACACTCGAGAGCGCTGTAGGTGATGGCTTACACTAGGGCAATTCAGGGAACAACAGAAAAGTAGAAAAGTAAACAACAAAGCCGCTGGTTGATGACAGGTTCAAGTTCAAAACAGAAGAAAAAAATCCCGTCACAAAGCATTAGAAACATTTCACAGAAGACAGCTGCTGACGCAAGATGCTTTTATTTATCCGAATAATATTAAAGGACTGTTTCTTTTATAGGAGGTTTACTCAGGCTTTGCTTTTCATAATCTCCAGGGTAGCAAATCACTTTAGTTAATACCACCTAAAAAACTGACAGTGCAGGGGAGGGGAAAGCTCAAATGATGTTCAAGCTGCTAATTTATTAATCTGACACACCAGCCTGTTTTATCCTATTAGATATCATGAAAAAGGACAAATCACAGACTCAGACAAGAACTTGATTTTACCTCTGGGGGGTGAGGGGCTCAGCGATCCAGGCAGGATGCACTGCAAAAGAGCTCCCGCAGCAGAAGTTGACAGTAGGTACGACGCTAGAGCATGAGAACTTGTCCAGAGCTGGCATCGCACTGCAATACCTGTGACCTGTAGGCAGAAACCCTTCCAAACAAGCCATTCTTGTAACAGCAGCTACCTGCAGGACTCAGTTGTGATCTGTTGGTAGAAAAGAGACAGTGTACTGGCATTTTCCAACACAAGCAAATGCTTTCCAGTGTACCTCAATAACTCAGTAGCTTTTATTAATTATTTTCATTTAAGAAGAATGAAATCAAAATATCCAGACTGGCATTTGGTCAGATGAACCCATATCACTGACTTCAGTGATCTTCAGTCACCCAAATCCCGACCTGGTAAAGGGACAGAAACACCCAAGGAAGCTAGAAATGCTGTGAAAATCCCCAGGAAAGCAACAGCTTTCACCTCCCTCCAACTTTTGTTTTCCTCTGTAACATCCAGCTCCCTTTTCTTATACCTACACTCCCCTCTAAAACTTACTTGTACACAGTCCCAGCCAAACCTTCCCTATTTTACAAGCTGAGACAGAAACTACAGCTGAGGTTGACAAGCTGAGTAAATGTGACAGCTTTTGAACATGATGCTAGATTACAGTTGCCTGTTACTTGTTTTATTTATAGTGATGTATTAAGAGGAAATATTTTGATCTTTCAGCTGTCCTGTCATGTTTTATAACAGTAGGATTATGGCTTGCCATGAGAAAGAATGAGATGCTCAGATTTGACAAGTGATAACTATTCAGAGGCTGTCACAGTAAGATTGATGATGTGATGCAATCTCTGGTAATCTGACAAGATATAGTAGACAAGCTTCCATTCTTTTTTTTTTAAATATTGCTTAGAAATGTTTAGCATGCTTAGAGGAAAATATGCATGGAAATTCAACAACATATAAATTTTAAGGGCCTAATTTACTTTGCAAAATACAGTTTAAGCACTCATATTATGTTTAAATGTTATTTTATCTCTTAAGAGATATGATCTGGGAGTCCTTTTTATGAGGACTCCCAGATATACGTAATTTCAGAAACCTAGAACACCAAAACCAGCAAGAAGAGTGGACTAACTGCTGCAAAATGTGTCTTTAAGTCAGCAAATCAACACAATATATTCACTTGTTTCACAGCTACACAAACTCCCCTATTATAAACCAAAACAAGATGGAATCAGTAATACTTTGTGAAGAAATGCAACTACCAATTCTACATTAAAGCACATTTTAAACCCATTCAGCACTGTTACTGCTGAGAGCCAGGTCCCCTATTCTGTATAAAACAGAGCACTGACAAAGGCAATTGCACAACACTTGGAGATTTTATTTTTTTCCCCCCTCTCGATAACTCCAAGTACTTTGACAGAGCAGTGTTTCAAACTTACCAGCTATTGATAACACTACATCTGGTCGATTTGGATTTAGTCCCAATGCAGAAATCTTGCCCTTTTGCCTGTTTGACACACGAAGCCATTTGCTGCCAGTGTTTCCTAGTTGCTACGGAGGTTGCCACAGTCGTTACTACCAGGATTGGACATTCTGACCTTACCAGTTGAAAAACCAGTGGAACGTGACTATAGAGAGAACCATTTGCCTGCCGTGCATTCACTTAATTTTCAACTCCCCATTGATCTAGATATCGCACTGAAATACTGCAGGGGCAGAGAAGGGATTATAAGAGGGTGCAGTGTCCTTTAGGCTTTCTGCCTACTATTGCCGGGCAAAAAATAGCATCATATGAAGCTACAGTTCATTTTCTCCTTAACAATGCTAACTCTTTTTCTTTCCTTTTTTTTAGGGGGAAGGTTGGGGGAAGAATACTTAATTGTATTTTGTAGGCATTTTTCAATTCACTGCTATAAAAACAAGATAACAGAGGGGATAATTGCAATTAGGGACAAGGATACAGCACTTAGGAAGTCTGTAACCATTTTCTGTATTTCTGTACATTCTGCTGCACCCACAGACTACCTGCTCTCATGTTGTAAGCAGAATTGTTGTTTAATATAAAAATACAATTCCCTTACATACAGTGAATGTTATGAACACTTTGCTACTTACGAGCTAAACTCTCTTCACCATGTTCACATATACCTATTCTATACCATTTAGCTGAAACCATCAATAGTATAGACGAACAGACCAGGAGGTTAGGAAAGACCACCCCAGACCTCAACCATTATCAGTGAAAGTCCTGAAAACCTTCTGCTGCAGGATTTTGTTTTTCCCCAAGGCCAAGATCTTGCCAATCCTCTTCATACTGTGTGTTGTGTGAGCAGTCCTTCTAATTTTTAAGGGCACTGACAGCTGAAGAAGAATCCAATTTTCAATAGAAATTAGGCTAAGTCACCAGTTTTTAATGGGATTAAAATATTAATTAATAAGAAAAGGATGGAACAGCTCTTGCAAGACATTATGTTCTTCCTATGCTCAGTAACCATGCTTCAGAGACCTGCTACCCTCCTCTTTTTATTTTCCCCCTTTTAAACGAAGTTATCCTTTCTGTTGGCATCTAACAACATTCCTGGGAACCTTTAAAAAGGCCTTTTAAGAAAAACACTGGTAATTAGACCAAAAATCTTTTAAGAAAGTACACGTGAGAGTAAACCAGTAACATTACAGAAAATGAGAAGCATCAGTCCCATCAGTGGAAAGATTTTATTTTAAAGCATGCAGGTTGTGATGATACATACAGTTACTTCACACATATAGGTATTACATTTTTGGTTTGGTGACAATTTTAGAAATGTTTTCTGATTTCCATGAATTAACTAACTAAGGCCATTCAGATGATATTTCCCCAGTTGTCTTTTTTGTATCTAAGTGTAGTTACTATCTGCAAAATCAAAACTCTTTTCTGTGGGCTGATACGGATGCATGGTATGATCTGCTCCTCAGTTTAGATCGTCTTCAAAAACTGGTTTTGTTTGTTAATAGCTTTAGGTGCTTGGCTTGGCTCCACGACATTTTTTTCTGCCACCACAGAATCACTGTAGAGCACAGATTGTAGATAGCTAATGTATTTTATTGCAGCACGGAGCGTCTCTACTTTGCTGAGCCGTTTCTCCAAGTATTCCTTAGGTAGGTGATGCCTCAGTTTAGCATAGCCTTCATTGACACACTTAACCCTCTGTCTTTCCCTCTCATTCCTCTTTCTGATGAAAGCTGGCCCAAAGGAGCACTCACTTCTGTGGTAACTGGAATGGGGCATTTGGTAGGGAAAGGTGCAGGGCTCACTGCAGAAGTTCTCCGTGATGAGATGCTCAGACATGAAAGGAAGGAACGACAAATCTTCAGAGCACGTGACCTGGTTTGGTGTTTCTGGGTACACGTGAAACGTGACCACTGGGTCAGCACAGAAAGGCCTAGCCAGCTGTATGTGCTGAGTCTCAGTACAGATGGATAACTTGTCCATGAGGTTATGGTAGCTTTTGCCATCCATCAGGTTCTGCACTGAACCTGGAAATGCATAATTACATAATAGTTTAAACAACTCCTACTGAACAGTAGAAAACACTCACCTGGACTTACCAACACTTGGCATTACTGGCATTTTCCAGGAGAGACTTTTAATGCATTTGTGAGATTTCAGAATGGTGTTGGAAGGTCGTTACATAGAGCAGACAATGTCCCATTTGAAAACACAAGAAAGTGCAAGTCAGCAACACCGATTAAAATAATTCACAACAGATTATAAGAAAAGAAAGACACTAAAGCTTCCTAAAGGAAACAACAAACAGGCTTTCATCCCAGCTCTGGAAATGAAGAGAATCTACTCTGTGTGCTCCACATAGGTCTAGCTTGCTCCAAATCTACCAAAACTTATACCTCCACAGACAATAAACAAAGCAGGCCAACATCTGAGGCATTCACTTCACCCCCTTCTCCTCCCTGAAAAAAATTACATGTACAATTCCAGTAACAGACTCCCTATCCATACCAAAAAGCCTTCAAAGACAAATTATTTTTTCTCTTTATTCACTTGATGTCTCATTCACCATATTATCTTAATTAGATGGAAAACCTGTGCAGAGAATGGATCTCAATCTTAATTTTATGTCTGTCAGGTATTACATCCATTCTACACAAAAAGTTTTACAAAAAGCTTAGAGGATGAATTTTGCTAAACCTGACATCTCCTTGGGTCCTCATGCTCCTACACTCACCTGCAGATTAAGCACTGACATGAAACACTAAATGCAGTCCTACTGATAGAGGATTATGAAATAATCAATTCATGTCCTAATGATATTGTTCCGATTATAAATTATTTTACTAAGAAGGGACTGCACACAGTTGCTAGGGCACTGCTAAAAGCCTGTAACTCAGACTGGCCTACTAAAATGACATACCCTCTCTTCAGAGCAGCATTACAGCAGGCGTAACCACTCAAATCACGCTTACATATTTATTAGAAAGATAATCTTGCAGTGTTTTATAGTAAGCTACACTGTAGTGCCTTCCCAATTTCATTATTCAAACAGCTAAATAAATATCAACATAACTGTAATGATTGTTACCTAATAGCTACTTAAAAATCAATTTTAAATAATTAATTTTTAAAGAATTACTGTGATCCATCCTCACGGATCACAAGCAATACTTGTCTACACACAATCTATCAAAAAATGCTCTTACTCACCATCCACTTCATCATCTATACATTGCTGTCTAAAACGCTTCGGTTATATTACACCCTCTAGAATGGGAAACACACCTGAACATTAAACGAGATTACTAGAAACATCTAGATTCCATATGCACAAAAACCTTACAAAGCTTCAAACATCCTGACCATGGCTCCTTAACATAAATGGGATCCCCTTGATACTTCACAAGGATATGGGGATATTTTAACATTTCCTAATTACTTCATACCTGCCACGTTTAATACAGAGAGAATTTTTACTCAGTATGGACCTATCCTCACAACATCTTCTATCAAAACGCCTCTGTATTTAGCATTGTCTCTTTTTCTAATGCACGTAGATCTCACAACAGAAATCCTATGAGTTAAGAATTCATTTATAGCATGCTGTTAGACATGAGAGAAAGTCACACGCATCTTAAACAGGTACTTCTGTAGGTAGGCTGAACACACATCCATTTTAAATTACTATACATGCAGAAAATCAGAGGCGAACATATACACTCATTATAAAATGAAAATAGTAGACAGTCATCTTTCCCTTTTCTACTTACACAGGTTGGGTTATTGCCTAAAAACTTTCTGCTGCTAACAACTTAAAAACATTATCTATGGAAAAAAGTCTGTTACGTAGCAAAAAAAAAAACTTATAGCAAAACATCACTATAGAGCAAGAAACCAAAACCCCTCAAGAAGAGATACTTGCAGTATTTGTTGCTTAGTACTGACACTTCTGCTGCATAATAGCATTACATAAAACAGTTATCTGCTGTCTTACTACCTGCACGAAGTGTAAAATGCAAGTGTTAGGATTGTTTTCCTTTTAGACTAGAGACTCACCAATCTTCAGATGGAAGCAAAATCCAAGGAAACAAGACGTGCTATTTTAAGACTGACGAATAATATCTGAATGATATTAAAAAAAGAAGTTAACGTTCCATTCTTCTTACACCTTATTAAATAAGATATATTAAACATGATTCATTAAAAAGCTACGGAAGCACTGTTACTTGATAGCTGGTAGAAGTGATTTACAAAAACATTGATATTCAGTGAAGATCTGTTGCTAGATACAGCAATATGTAAGTCTCTTACCTGAGTTATGTAGCTTGTTCTGCTGAGTCAATGACTGAGGCAATTTATAGTCAATTGACAACATGCAAAGTAGCTTACAGTTAGATCTGCTCATTTCTGGTTTGGCTTTTCCACCCACACCACAGCTATGATGGCAACAAAACTTGGCATTAAGGGCTAGAGATTTTAAAACTGTACTGAACACAACCAGATTACCTGAAAAAGTAATCAGGAATGTACGTTGATTACTTCCTGTATGTATTCTGTTACAGTTTACTAAAGCAGTATTTTCATTTATTGGCATTTTGTACTTTAATGTCCAAATATAGCAATCAGCTAGAATTTAGGTAAATATTTGCCATCAAGGCATAAGCAAACTAATTTTCATTTTTTTTTTAAACACAGAAAATCAGCATTTATGTAGAAGAAACTTGTGACGGATTTCTCTCCAGATTAGAGGTGAGGACACACATTAGTTAGCCTAATACCTTCAAATTTCATCTTCATTATACCTGCAATTTTGGGAAATTCCCTTAATGTATAACACCATAGAAAAGGTCTCTAATAAAGCATTTATGGAGGTAGACAAGACAAGATTTGAAAACAGCACGCAATCACTAGCAAGATAAATGTTTTAAGTTTTGCTTAAACTCAGAAACACAGAATGGAGCAATCAGTCTGTATAATCAAAAATATATAGGTATATAGATGCTACATTTATATCAGTATATAGCTGTCCAATTGTACAGGTCCAAGGAAATAGCACACCTAGCTTCAAAACTCCCACATTTTACAGGATTACCTTGACACTTTAGACTATCTCACTGTTTGGTCCTTCTATCAATCAAAGTAAAACCACACAAAAAATCCAAAACCAAACCAGTTCAGCTTAGAAACTTCAGAAGACACTAAGATTAGAAGCACATGATCGACTACCAAGAGAGCTACGTACACCCAGTCTTGTCTTCTTGGGACTGTCAGCCATCAAAGAAAGCATTCTGCTTCTGCTGCCCTTGTGTGGGGCCACAGCAATGCTGTATTCTGCATTCTCTTCCCATGCCAGCTTCAGGTCTCATCAGAAAAGCAGCCAACATCTACTAGAACTGGTAGACAGGCATGTATTCAACAAACGTGTTACGCTTTTTCTTTAGGGGACCCTAGGTACATCACTGTTATAACTGGTTATTGACTCATCAGGGTGGGACGTTGAACACAGTAACTGAACCCCAGTCTGGATATTTTTTTTTGTCCTGTCAATCCACCTTGTGCTATTTTTTTTTTTAAATTTAAAGTAAGAATCTTGTGCCACCACCAATTAGCCACCCATTAGAATTCCTTCCAAATTAACTCAGTTTTTGGAAGACTACAGGACTACAAGACAATGAAGCTCTCTATATGTGAAAGAGCTGCACTCAGTACAAATGTTGTTATGGGGCAACTATGTTTCCACCCCTGACGTGGCAGAGCTATGTGTACAGGTACAGTTTATTTCCCATGCTACTCTGTCCCCCAGGCTGTGGGCTAAGCAAGCCAAAACTGCACCTGGCAACATATAGTACTGTTCCATGTACCATTTCCTTCCACACTGGAACTGAAAAATATGCATAAGACAATAACATAAGTACATATGCATAGCTAAATTTGAGTCAGGGATTAAAAACTCTTCTCAATTAGCAATTTGGTGAGCCTTTCTTTCCTTTATCTAAGCACTGAACAAGTGTGTATTTCTACTCTGAAGCATCTTTCAGAGAAGTGCTTTTATAGTCGAAATTTACATGCAGGGTAATGAGGGAGAAAAATGATGACATACAGATAATGCACATCCATTTTTCAAAAATCAGTTTTAGCTTTAATTGTTACATTCCAAAGGGGATATATGAAAGTTAGTCATCTAGCAACTGTATACCTCTTAAGAGAGATGAGTACAGAATCACAGATAAAAAAATACACCTAACTCCCAAGATGACAGGTGCTAGAGAAAGTGTGTGCCTTACACCATCAATTCAGACAAATGCAGAAAGATTTTTATAATAAATATTTCATCATATATTAACTCCTGAGACTTTACCCATGGAAAGAAAGGGAAAAGATTTTTTTCTAAGATATATAATACACACACAATATATTAAGCTATTAAAGCAAAATAGAACAAAATGCCAACACTGTCTTGATATGCACTGCATTTGAGTTTATCTACATCACAGTACTTAAAGTATGCAGCTCAAAGAGTCAGTGTCCATTTAAGTTTTGCCTTAAATCTGCAAACATCACTTGACATACAAGCATCTTGAAAGTACGAATGCAAGAAACCAAATGATGAATACAGCCAGTCAGGATTTCATTCTCTGATACGAAAACTACACCGCAAGATTTAGATTTCTAGTACCTAGCATTAGTCAGCAGAAAATCCAAGTATATTTACAAAAGGTCTTTACATAAAGTGATTAGTAGTTGTAAGTAATTACTGTGTTCCCAGGTACTTTTTAACCACATAAATAGTAGAGAGAAATATATAGTTAAAAACCACCATAAAGTTACAACTGTAAATAAGGTAACCACAGTGGCAACCCAAGATATCTTAGAGTTTGTTTTCTTTTCAGTTTTGTTAGTAAAAGCCATATGAAAATGTAAAGATTTTAGCTTTTGGTTAACTAATCTTTTTAAATTGCTTCCACTCCAGTACATTCCTTCAAAGTTCAAATACTTTTTTCTTTATTTTTTTTTAAATCAATAATGAACCCTTCTGAAGTGGCAGGATCAGGAAGACATAAGTCAGCTCTTTCAATTAGTCCACTTTACTTCCCTGGAGTTATTCTACTGAGACAAAATTAACTCAGCACAACATGACGGTCAAAGACAGATTTGCGTTGCTCTTGGACCTGTAGCTTCCAACGCTGCTGAGCATACTCCACTTTGTTCAAGACATTGGCACGGCTCCGAGAACGAGCCAGCACATCATGTGCATTTGCAAAAGGCTGGTGATCCTGGAATGGCAAAAATCATTAGTTAGATCTCAACAATTCCACTGAGCAGTTGCAATAGTCTCTTACTGTTACATTCCAAAGGATGTGGGGTGTGGTTTTTTGTTGTGGGGTTTTGTCTTTGTTTTGTTTGTTTCGGTTTGGGTTTTTTGTTTGGTTTTGGTTTGGTTTGTTGGGGGTTTTTTGTTGTTTGTTTGTTTTTTTGGTTTTTGGGGTTTTTTAAGGTAAACAAGCTGTTTCAACGAGCTGGTCAGTAATAATGACAAAGCAAGTTTTTGAACAGTGAGAACTATACTTCAATTTCTCATTCAAAGTAACTTCCACAGGTTTCCCAAATAGACCAGACTTCATTGTACCATCAAGCAATTATCTGCTGCCAAGAGACATCATGGTGAGCTGCGAGATTAGAAACACAACCTTGCATTCATTAGCAGCTGGTTGGGCAGAAGCCTAGAACAGACCCAGGCACTGGGAGCCTCCTGTTATTGTTGTGAATGCACTTCAAAACTGAATTAAAGAGTCAGTTCTCTGCCAGCTCCTGGCCGTTTACCATCAGGCAGTTCAGGATGTTCACACACAGCTTCTACGTAAAGCCAACACACTGATGTTTACCAAACTAAACCCATTGTACTGAGCCGTCTAAAAGCACAGTGTCAATACAGCTGTTTAAGTGACAGAGCTCAACAATAGCTGAGTGCTTGTTTAATATTTACTCTGTCTGTTTTCTAACAGTACCTGCAAAGCCTTATTTTATTCTAGTAAATATAACCAAGTTATAAATAGTAAGAGTTGGAACTGAACTTCTTATTTGGCTATCAAACTGTTTTGGACAAAGTCATGTTGCTAAAGCTATGTCAGAAAGCATCATATATACAATGCATAATGAAAAATAACATAACTTGTCCTGTATTAAGTAACTGTCTTTTCTGTATGTCTACACTTCATATTCCCTTATTCCACCCCGCCCCCCCAGAATGCTTTTGTAGACATTTACATTAATGGATACTTTATTTGTGACATGACTATGTAGAGTAGCTCAATGATAATTCTTAGTAGTACATAGATTATCATTAATGATAGCCACTGAAGTGATGCCTTCAAGTCCCAAAGCCATACAAGAGCCTCACTGGGCTAAGATACATGCTCATAGAGAACAAGAGACAATCCCTGACTCAAAGAGCTATAATCTCACCATAAAAAATTATGCAGTTGTATATACCTAGAATGAGCAAACAGCAACACATTTCTATCATAAAACAGATGGAAGGAAGAGTGCAGGACAAGCTAGATGGTACTGGCTTTCCTGATAAACAACAATCTCAGCTCAAAGGCTAGCTACTGTCAATTTCTATGGAGACAAAAAGGGGAAAAAAGAATTTAAGAGGAAAGAGGTCTATGGAAGCGGCTTACATTCATCAGTTGCCACCGCCATCAATGGGCAATGAGAAAGAGCAAGCATACTGGCTTGAAACTCAGCAACAAAATCGATGCACATGGTACTTCCAAAGTGTGACAAGGATCAATACCTCAAGAACTTGCAAGAGGGAAGGCAAGGATGGGGATAAGTCATGAGGAACCTTAAATTACTTCATGTTCACTGTCACAGAAGGAGGATAAACAGGAAAGGAGCAACATGAACTAAGCATGGACCTGAAGTGCTTTTAGCTCCAAGCACTATTGCAGATACAAGCACTAATGACTCCACAAGCACAGGTAATGGTCACAGTAACAGTTACAGCAAAACATGAAATTGGTTAAGATAGATCCAGATTTTAAGGTAAGTTCAATCTGCAGTTAACCTGAGCTCTGCCACAGGACTTATTTAACTTCTTTCACCTACTATCAGAAGATGCTAACCCAGATTTAGAGGTATTAATATAATTTATCTAAGGTATAAAATAAAATAATTTGTCTGAGGTACAGCATACAGCACAAGTTTATTTAATTCAAGTAGGAATCTGCCCAGTTTGCTGTAAGAATGCAGACAGAAAAAGGGTCATTCAAATCCCTTCTTTCAAAAAAGAAAAAAACAAACCCCAAACAATATCCTCCTAGAAGTGACTGGGAAAATCTCAAGATGTCAATACAAAGACATTTGGAATATGTCTCCACACACTACACAAGGAAGTGCAGAAACAGTGGCCCATAATAGCAATAGTATACCTCTGTCCAAAGGACCTTCACTCAATGTTAGCTCAAACTTGGGTAACAATCACATATTTTTGTTGTAAAATCAAGGTAAATAAAGAAGGCACAACCAATAAAAGCTGTTATCTAGGAAAATGCTTGATTTTGAATACTTAATATCCCCCTCTGCAGAACAGAAACACCTTTTTAAGTCAAGATGGCTGATGTGCCACTGTTGAAGAAAAAAATGGTAAACTTAAAGAATATACTTTTCCTCAGTTTACTAGCAACGACAGTTTTCACTCCAAAAACAAAAACAACCTGGAGAAACTGAGTACAACTCACATTAAAATCCACAGACACACAGCATAACAGAGCATAGCATTTACCGGTTTTGATACCTTCAGATCTATGAAGCCACTGAAGCAACAGGCAGTCAGAACTACAGGGCTTTTAAACCCATTTTAAAAAGTGTTGCCATCATAGTTTTGTTTCACCAAGAACAAACTTATTTATCTTCTCCTATTAACTTCCTATTTTTTGAAGGAATTATGAAAATATTCTTAACAATTCTATTGTAAGACACTAATAAATGTTTTAAGTCTTTTTGACTAGCTCCCATTTACTTCACCAGTAATAAAGTGCTCATGTCTGCTGAAAGGCTTAGGTTAAGCAGACTGCAATCTTCCCATTTTATACTCTGGGTTTGGTTTCAGAAATTCTTCCTAAGGTTACACCACACCTGAAGCGTACTTATCAGTAAAAACTGTGCTGCTTGAAGGCTCAATATAGAATGTACATTGATGCTGAGTCTTCAGAACTGTTTTATCAGTTTGTGTGGTTCAACACTGACACTTTACCACCAACCCAGGTGCTATTTTAGAAAACTTTCTTCACAGTACTTTATGGCAATACTTCTCCCAGGCATGCAGATTCATCAGGTTCAGATGCACACAGATTCATTAGATGCAAAGCTATAGTCCATATTTTTATATTAAGTCCCCCTCCAATACACAGATGACCTACTCCCACCAACCAGTATTCCTTATCCACACTGATCAGGTACTGAAGTGTCTCACTCTTTCCACTACAAGGTTTCATAAGGTCTTACATTCCCTTCTTGTAATGGTACTGAAGACAATTTTGCTCCATTTTTATTAGAAGTCAAAAACGCTGTCTTGGAGATTGGGAAGGCCAGTAATGACAGGAAACTGAGTCACTAACGGAATATGCTCCTTTCCCTCCAAAAAAAGGCTGTTCTTATGTGTTGGAATACACTGGCACATTCTGTTTTCTAGCTGTAATACTAAGAAATTATTTCAGCATCAATCACCATTTTTCTTCATTGTAATAATTTCTTGAATTTTTAGCATCAACAAATTCAAACCGGAGCAACAAAAGATGCAATCCCTCTACTTTCTTTTTGTAAAGAGAAATCTAAGCGGTAAGCATTTTGCATAAATATGTTCACTAGCAAGACTATATGGATCATTAGCACTTCAGAAGTTGTACTTCCTATATATCTTATCTCCATTCCTACTCTTTCTCCTCTGAAAAAATAATCTGTGTCTAGAGCTGGGATAACTGAAGCGGTCCTCATCTTACTACTTTCTACCCCAGTGAAAAATGGAAGAGTAGCTTCACAGAAGTCATCACACAGCTTTCTTTTCCTCTCCCTTCAGGAAAAGCATTTACACTGCCTGGCAAAAAAAAAAAGCTGCTCATCCCAAATAGTTATTTAACAATTAACCATCCCAATCTTTATGTTAACCCAAGAACACAAGCAGTCTGGTGAACTCACCCCAATGTCTTCATCACTTTGGATGAGCTGTGAATGTCCAAAGAGACGTCTCTTCAGTATAGGTTCCACCAGTGTAAGGTACACCATGTACAGAAGAAGCAGGCCCAAAATAGACAGGTATATGATGATTGTAACCTACACAATGCAAGCACAGTTATGCCAGAATTGTGACATTCTCCCCACAATCTCTCAGCAGGCAGCAGGGACCAAAACAAGAGTACATGCAGAGTTTCTGACGAACCTGTCAATCTTTGGTAGTGTCACCAGATGACTTAAAACCCACAAACAGAGAAAAAACACGAAACTATGATCTGGTATTAAAAGGGTTTGGGGCAGACAGATGTTAGCTTGAAACAGTTTCCCTTAGTGAGGCCTTGCTAGAAATCCTACGCTATGCCTCTTAAAACAACTTGGTGTTATAAATCTCACCTCAACCAAGACAACTGTTCAGTTTGGCCGTTAAACTGGGGTGACAAATTTGGGGGTTCCTGCATGGTCTCCATTCTCTAGCACAGATCTGCATTCAAACAGTCACTAAGAAAAACGGGAAGGGAAAAAGAAATACCAAACTTCTAAAAGACCAAAAAAAGGAGTCTGTGTTATAAAAGAAGATGCACTGCACAATCTGTTCACCCCAGCCTAGGGCTCAATGGCTCCAATAGGATAAGAATGCAAAGAATACAGAAATCATCTGTTAGAGCAAACGTGGACAATTTTGCTCTTTTTAGCTTGCCAACATACAAAGAAAATTTATAGGAAGCAAGTAAGATAGCTGAATAATGAGTGGCCCTCTAAAATAGTAATGAAAACAAAGTCTAAAGCTTGACAAAATGCCCTAGACTACTCAGAATTTCAGCAAGGTGTAAAGCTTAATCTCAAAAGTGGCGATCTTCAATAAAGGATCTTAAGCCTGCTTCTTCAGCCATAGCTTGATGCTATTGTTACTATTCAAGATAAACAGTGAGCAACTATCATGAAGAGAGTTAAATCTTAGGCTGCTTTAGAAAAAATTTCCCTTTAAAAAGAATATTCCTCTAAAAGACCACAGACATTTACTAATCAGTTGAAGTATTTAATATATGCCAACAGAATTACATTGTTTACCTTAATTGTGACAGAGCTTCGCTCTTCATATTTGCATTCACAACGTAAACAGTATGCTTCTACATCAGGTCCAGGGACAGGCATGGGCTCAACCACATGAAGACAATCACTGAAGACAGACAGAAACTGCTCAGTCAGTTTTGAGCTGGTTTTAGCTTACCCATTACACTATGCATGCAGACCCCAGCTGCATGAGCTGAGAAGCTACCTTTGCTTAAGTTCAACTGTTCTAAATTATAGGTATCCAAGATTTAAAAAAATAAATTAAATAAATCACTACTCCACTATTATTTTATTCAAACAAGAAATTCAGCTATTGACAAGCTGCTAAACAAGTTCTAAGACCTTTCTAACTCAACACAATTTTCATTTTCCAGTGAAAGTATTAAAGCTGTTAGCACAGCAAGTCCAAGAATTTGAAGCCCAGCACAAATGCATCATTTGACATTGACATCATGGATGAAAGTAAATTCCAGCTATACACTTCATCATACTCAAAAGAGCCTTATTCTATCCTTCTGCTATCTGAAGGGAGATTAACCTCTATTTGGTGTTCATGAACAGAAGTTTTTTTTCTTGTCATCACAAATTACAGGTGTTGAAGGAAAAAAAAAAGTCAGAGGGATTGTTTCTCTAAGCAACAACATAGTGAATAAATAGCATTCAGTTTTCAGCACCAGACCCAGATGCAAAAGCATAATTAGACTTAAAAGATTACAAAATATAAGTCAGTGCCATGCCAAAAAGCGTGGTTCACAATCTTATGAGCACTCTATACCACAGCACTAAAATCCAGCTGCCATGAGACAAGTGCCTCCAACAACAACTTATGTAATTTTGGTCTTTTTCCTGACTCAGGTTGGTTGTTCAGAGTTCACATCCCAGAGCAACAGAGAACAAAAATCGTATTTCGCCTTTATCCTGGTTAACTCAATGTTAGCACAGTCAGAAGCAGGTAATGAAACAAAATGCCTGAAGTGACAGCAGCAGCCTAGGATTCAACATTCTACTGGGCTAGATTACAATGCTGCAAACACATGGCCAGACACCAACTCATCTCTTCTGTTTTCTTTGTATTTCTTCTTCATAACTAGAACTATTGAGAGTCAAATCACATCCTCTGGAGGGGAGTGGAAGGCTTTTTCCTCATTTATTTGAAAGCAGAATTACATTCTCCTCTGTGGAGGAGTGCAGCATTCAAGCTACAAAAAGCAAAAATACATACAAATTATAATCTACACAATTTCTGTTCATATGATTGAAAGCTTGCATCAATATGCTGCACAAGTATAGTAGAAAGCTTGTACGTAGCTTAAGTACAGTAGTAAGTCTGTTACTGTGAATACATCAAATATTAATATCAGCATTTTTTTTCTTCTCCAGTTCAGTGTTTCAAGCTCTAGGAAGTGTAAAACCTATCAGAACCTTAGAATTTTGATGATGTGTTTCCTTGGACTGCAATTCCATGGCAATGTTAGAAGAAAATGCAGAAAAGGCTGATCCTTTTCTAAATTATTTTCCCACTCAACTGCCTCTACATTACCGCCTTCTCCCTTGCGCCCACAGTAACAACACTGAGAAAGCAGTTCTTCCAAAGCAAGCTAGGCTAGTCAGAAGGGCAGCTTCTGCACGGACAGATTTCCAGTTCATTCAGCTTGTAGACAGGGTCCTCCCTCGCTCCACATCCACGACTACCACTGCAGTCAGCCTCTGTACACCAATATTTTCAAAGTACAAAATACAAACACCAACATTTTCCAAGTGGGTTTTTTAACCCTGTAGGTGCTTAGGCTTAGGTATCACTTGCCTAGCACACTGTCCATCAGGATGGGATTGCCTGCAATAGTTCCAAACCTCAGTCCAGAAGGGTGAACGCTTTTATTGGTGTCAAAGCACCCCAGCCCATATTGATGTTAGCATAACATGCTGTTTGCCAGTCTGAAGCCAAAGAACAGACCACTCAAAGTGAACGAACTGAAGCATCTAAATGAGAGTATCATGATGCACGTTACAGGTTTGACATTAAAAATTAAATTTTCATTTTATGTCTGGAAAAGCCAGCAGTAAGTGGTCATTATACTGTACATAATTCATAAAGACACTAAAAATTGATCTGGCTCTTGTCTCACGAGTAACTGATCTAAATACCTAAAGGATGGTGTACATCAGCCAGTTCTATTCAATAACAAGTCACCTGCACTGACGCAGAAGCCAAACTATGGCATTAAATTTGTCGATTTTATTGCACAGAAAATAGCTATCAAGCCTTTTAGAAGTGGCAAGAAGACATCTCAAACAGAAGATCAAAGCCATAAAATACTCCCAGATGGTCATTTAAGAAATGATGTCAACAAAACAAGATTTAAGATAGGAAAGTAAGTTTTTGAGAATCTGTATGCATCAGTATCTGTCACCATAAAATCAGTCAAGTCTTCAAAGATAATTTTTCCTTCAATCAGTACCAATATTGATTTAAAGGGAAACAGGGTTTTTTCTGCTAGTAAGGCACACGTTAAGCAGTACCCACTGAAAAAAATCCATTTTCATCTGCAGAGTGGTAATGAACAATAAAACCAGTAACATTGCTACTCTGAAATGTCTGCTGCAGCTGGTATTCTCCCAGTATGTTTCATCACTGCAACTTAATTTGTTGTAGTAGGAATAATGTTGTTAAGTTAATCATGTGGGACAAAAATAGGATTTCAATTGGACTGTACATTTTATGTTTATTAGTTTAGACAGAAATTTACAGTGTTCTTGCTCACAGTTCTCCTGTAAGTAATTTAATAAGTCAAGGCACAGCTCTATACATCTGTATCACTAATTTTATTCCTACAATTATTTTTGTGGGCCTACTCAGGGGCATGAAGTTTTCATAATCAAGATACCAACCTGCTGCTATTTGTCAGACTGAAAGTCTTTTATAAATTCTTAATGTAACTGAAGAAGAGCCAGTACATTAAGAAGTATGTCACATTTTTACAGGCTGACCCAAAAATCTCTGAGCACTTCCAACATCAATGTAACTCTAAAACATGGTGTTTTATTTGTATGATTCACACAGAGAATGACACTCAAGGTGAAATTACACAAGGGAGCTATGCCAATGTATCAATTCACTGTCACCTCCCTTTCTTCCCCAAACCCTCATCCCTGGCCATGCACATCAGTCTTCAGCTTGGAGAGGAGCCTAACAAACGCCATAGCTGGCCGAAACAATATAATAGAGCACATTGCTGGGGCACAGAGATGTAAGACCTCTCTCTCTCTGAAAAAATTTATTAGATGGCTCAGGCCATGTCATATAATTGCACACTCTGGCTGCAATTCTGAGGAACAAAAATCCAGAAACAACAGCCTCTAAATGATAGGATGGGTTTCAAGAATGAAGAAAGAGGAGACAATACTCCCGAGTCCTAGTTCCATGGCCATGCTCCCTTGCCTTCATGCCATTTCAAATCACTGAATTCAAATTACAACAGCCTTCTTCCCTTCTACTATTTCCAAGTCTAATTAAATAACTAAACATGGAAGCAAGCAAACCAAAACAGAAGACATGGCAAAAACTATGGATTTCAAGCTTTGTCCCTTGCTAGAGCTGAATTCTGGAGTACTTTTAAAAGAAAAGTTGCAGTAAATTATGCAAGAGATGTAATCTCTCCTGGCACCGCCATAGGAGACTCACAGATGATCACCATAGAACAAGTCTTTAACCAATATAATATGAGTCATTATAATTTTTTATGCCACACACTCACCAGTCTTTCTGTGAAACATTTTTGTTGTAAATATGGCCCGAATGGTCTTTGTAAGGAGGACAGATGCATTTACATCGGACATCCTCAGAATTCTGTAAAGTAAACAACATGCTTAGAACAAATCATCATCAGTAACCATAACAGGATACAGAAAGCACTTTTCACATAATACATGAAATATTTAACACAAACTGCTTGCAAGTATCTTTGAATAGTCTTAGTCAGGATTTCCTTCAAGTTTAAGAACAACCCTTCAAAATTACTACGCAAGCAGAGCGACTTGTCAAGGAGCACTATTATTTTAGATAGCAAATGCATTCTTCACAAAAAAAAATCTGGAGTTTAAGATCACTCTTTTTTAAGAAAAAACACACATTCAGAAGTTACTGATGTTGGTATAGTTGACTACTCAACTTATGAGGACAGCTGTATAACAGACACAGTGACGAGCTTAAAAAAAAAAAGAAAGAATATTAACCCCAAATGGAGGTTAGCAAAGAAACCTCTGTGGATAATTCTGTCCTCCCTGGCTACAAGAGAAACAGCTCTGTAAGAAAAACTACTAGACAGATTAGTACAACCTAGGCTCCTCTGTCTTAAACAGCAGCAAGATATTGTGAGGTAGAGAAAAGAGTATAAAACCGGAATTCCAAACAAAGGCAAAGTAAATGTGAAAAGTTACAGAAACTTGTAAAAGCAAGTTTTACAGAAACAAATTAATATTTGCATAAGCAACAATAGGCACTGCATAAAGAAGCGAGGAGAATTAACTGTTATGGACAGTGAGAAAGAGGTAGCACCCAAAATTAACATTTAGATCACTACTGGGAAAAATGGGATGTCAGAAAAAGATCACTTTGTGTTGTATATTAAAATAGGATAATTCATTCCTTTCCCAAATTGCACAAGAACAGAAAACGCTATGGAGAGAACAGAGATGGTCAGCAAGGGTTTATAGATGAAAGCATTCTCAAACCTGAACCAGAGAACTTACTTGAGCAAAGAGACAGAGGATAAACATGGCTTATCTAAAGCTCAAGATAATTTCTAATGGTGTTACAAAAGAAAGCCTTAAGGTATACTGGCAATAAACTTCTACACTGAACAATCCAGTCAGAGTAACACTAAGTGGGCATAGGTCAGTTGGAAAACCTTGACTGCACTTGTGGTCTCGCCATAAAAGAGTCAAATAGCTGATTATCATTAAAAAGAAGAAAATTCAGACACGCGGGTACTTTGACAATAGGAAAGACTTTTACTATTGGGAGACACGACGTTCTCGGTCAGTCACAGAGAGGCTAAAGTTATCGTCCCGAATATCAACGCAGCAGGACGCAGAGCGGAGCGCTACGGACAGCCGGCCCCGCGGAGGCGGCGGGGCCACCGCAGGAGCAGCGCCGAGAGCCCGCTCCGAAAGCGGGGCGCCGGGACGGAGGCGAGGGCGGCGAGGCGAGGGAGGCGGGGGGCAGACCCGGCCCCGGCCCCGGCCCGGTCAGCCACGGCAACGGCGGCTCTGGCTCCAGCAAGGCCTTCTCCGCGAATACGTGATCGTCACTTGCGGCTTTGCGCGACGGCGTCCCCGGGCACCGCGTCAAAACGACATAAATTGCCACAAACCGGCTGGGGCGGACAGCGGCGGTGCCAGGCGGGCGGGCCGCGCTCCTCCCGCCCGCCCCGCGGGGAGCGCCGCGCACCTCCACCTACGGCAGGCCGAGGCGGCGGCGGGGACGGCGGGGACGACGGGGAACCACCGCGGGGCACCCAGCGACCGGCGGGCGGAGGGGGGGAGGGCCCCGGCACCGGGCGGAGGAGGGGAAGGCCCCAGCACCGGGCGGGGAGCGCCACTGTGGCCCATTTCCCTCCCCCCCGACCCCGCTCACCTTGGCCTCAGCGCCCAGCCCCGCCAGAGCGGCCAGGGCCAGCAGCGAGCAGAGGCGCGCCCAGCCCCCGCGCAGGGCCGCCATGTCGGGCCCCGACCGGTTATCACCGCCGCGCCGCCGCCGGCCCCGCAGCGCCCGCCGCCATCACTTCCGCCTTCCGCCCGTGTCACGTGAGGTGGCGTCCGGTCGCGATGGCAACCCCCACGGGAACGGCGGCACCGACGGATGGTTCCGGGGTGAGAGGGCGTGTCCGGCCAAGTAATCCAGTTTTTCCATACCTGAACATACGGGGGCAATTTATATAAATCTTAAAAATTTTATAGACAGATAGATGGACAGACATGCTTCTTTGAGAAAATGTTGCTAAAATCTAGCAATGTTCCTCATTTGTAGCGTGGTGGTTAATCATCGCCGCCCAAGAGCAGCATTCGCCTTCTTCGCCGAGGGCAGCTGGCATTGGTGAGAAGAAGCATGTCCAGCCGTAGTCCCTTGAGACCTGGCAGATCAAGCGGTTTCCAAGCTTTCCGTGCTTGGGCAGGAACGGCCAAGCCTGGCTGATGCTGCTGGGGCTGGGCCCAGCCTGCCCCGTGCTCAGGAGCCGGTGCCCAGCCAGCGCTCAAGCCCAGCCAGGGAAACCACTTGGGCTCACGTCAGCTTCTCTGACACACCTCACGGACAAACAGCAAGCTGTGTGACTCGGCCCAGTTATTTCCTCTGCTCTTTTTTATACCTTGTGTCTTTCATCTATTTTTTGTCCTAAACTTCTAAGTAGCAACACTGTATGTCGTCAAAAGCTGCTCTATTCCCTCTCTCCTTCCCCAGCCCCCAGTAAGTGGCTGTAATTTCACAGGAACTAAAATAATCCCTTAGATATAGTATACTTTTCAACTGAGCTATTACACTTTGTTTTAGTACAATCAGTTGTGTAATACTGACAGTGCATCAGGCATCTTGGTAAAGGAGCTTGAGTTACTATGGAAACACAAAACACCTTTATTTAAAATTCAGGGAAAATTGCCAGCAGAGTATAATGAGCATACATCAGGTTTCAACCTTAGCCAAACACTGTGTCTGTTTAATGGCTGTATCTGCAATGAAAGTGTTTTGAAGCGTGAAGGTGGCTCTGTCTTCCTTGCCACCCACGCTCATAGTCTATGATGGGCAAATCAACTGCTGAGTTGAAAAACATGCTGAATCTTTAGAAAGCTCGAGTTTTGAGCTGAAGTAAATAATGTGCAGTTTCAGAGGCATCACTGCATTTGGAAGAGCACAGTGTAGGCGAAGATTTCTGATAGATAGTCTGATAGACTAATTTTCTATTTACTCAAAGAGTTCTAATACACAGGTAATAAATGCACTTTTTTTTAAGATGGCTGGAACAGACCTTCAAGCCCAGTCTTAGAGGTTCTTCAAATCCAGGGACACCAAAAAAAGAAACAGGATCTTGTGAGCCACAGGCTCTTGGTGCTGCAGGAGGTAAAGATTACTTCTAGAAGAGTCCATTCCTCCCCTAGAAAATAATAAGCCGTGATTTAGTAAACAGAACTGCTGGATGAATTATTTAAAAAAAAAGTACTGGAAGTTTTTATCTTAACATTTAGGGGGTTTTAGGTTTAGGGTTTTTTTAATTTATTTGTCAGCACACTAATATTGGAAGCAATACTGTTAAACAATGGTTAAAAAAAAAAAAAAAAACCAGAAACAAAACCAAAACAAACAAAAAACAAAAACCACAAGGAAAAAAAGTTTAAAAATGCAAAAAAAGGGTGATTTTAAGGAAAAAAATGATTATATGATTGTCCTGACCATAACAGCCCCATTTACAGCTGTGCTTCAGCTATCTGATCTTTCAGAAGGGCTGAAGATGGGTTTCATCTTCAGAAGAGCTCTGGAAGGTTCATCTGTGGAGTCCAAGCTTTAGTGGTGTGCAGCTCAGTCCTTACCGGACCAACCCTCTTCAGGTTGATGCAGCTGAGCTCTCACATCTAATTTGCTTTTTTAAAATAATTTAGAATGTGCTTTAATGACAAGATTTGTCTTGAGCGTTGCAACGACGCTCTGGCCTCTCTAAGCTAAACCTTGTGCTTTGTTGTCAGTGCACTGTGTTGATCTAGAAGTGAGCTTTTTACAATTTTGTAACTTCTGTCATATTTGTCTCCATCGCTGACTCACACCACTAGTCCCCCTGAGAGCTGCTGGCAGTCCCTTTGATCATTCAAAGACTCTGCTTCTGAGGCTCTGGGGAGGGCAAAATCCTGGTCCCATCCCAGAGAGGGGGTGAGCTGAGGGCCACAGCGAACACCACTGGGCCATTGTGCCACAGCCTGAGCAGGGCTTTCAGGAGCAAAAGGCAAGACTGTGCAACAAAGTACACAGCACAGGCGGTGCTTCTCTAGGTGTTGTGGGGGGAGCCACTCCAGGGGCGTATCTTTTCTGCTCAGTCATCTTATAAAAATGGCTTATAAAGACCTTTATATTTCATTTCCAGGTGCTCTGTGTGCAGAGCGGGCTTCTGCTTTTTCCTTTCCTATTGCAGGAGCCTTCCCAAAGTCGCATCATCCCTGTAGCCAACAGTGCACTAAGCCATGTCTCTGCTCCTCCTTACTGTGCTGCACTGATTCACAGGCAAAAAAGAATATTTTAAAACCTTTTCCCTGTAAAATAACTTTATGCACTAAGTGGTAATAACATTGGACTCTGCTGTGTCAAACAATTTGTGTAGGGTTGCTTCACACTCTCCAGCTGAACGGGCATTCACTGTCACGGGCTGGATGTTCCTCAGGGCAGGTAGGGTAGATAGTATTTACCATAATTTTAATCATCTGCATTATGATTATTTCTTACTAATGCAAATCACCATCTTTTTATGTCACTTCAGCCTATTCACATTCAGAACTTGCCTGCCTTCCCTTCCTTTTCTCAGCTGAGAAAAATCTTTTCATTATCAACAATGATATAAAAGAAAAGTCTGAAGGGATTATGTAAATAAGTAATTGAATCAGCACTTCCGCAGCCATTGCCAATATGAGAGCAATGTGACATTTGCGCAAAAAGAAAAACAAAGTAAATACAGATTGTCTTTTGTCTATTCCCTATGTTCCCTTAAAAAATTAAAATTATGGCAGCACTTGCTATTACAGCAGCCTTTACTTAGCAAAGAAGTGTGGGAAGCAATTAATTACAATGTCAATTGCTCTAGGCTAATGAGAAATTCACCTTTCAGCAAATTGGTCATCAGCATCTGTTTGAATACGTTCTGTTGCTGGTACTGCATCCCTTAAAATAAACAGCGCAGTTTTGTCTCCTGACTTCTATTTTGGGCCGAAACCCCGGTGGCTCTGTTCCGATCTAGCTGGTATTCTGCCCCTGTGGTCTGCGATCTCTGGAGGATGCAAAGAGAAATCGATGCCGGCAGGGGTGGCAAGGTTTACGATAAAAGCAAGCTTTCCAAATATAGTTCATCTCAGAAACCCATTACATTACAGTAATGCAATGTAATGGCAGGTGGCTTCCTTCCATAACCAAGGCATTATTTTGCAATCTGCTGTTAGAAGTTACATAAAGCCTTTCACAACAGAAATATATGTATATGGGAAGGACAAACTGTTTACTTCTGTATTTCTATATTTGTATTGATATTTATGATATGAAGCAAATGGAGGGAAGTGCTGAAAGAGCTCTGCATCTGCTTTATCTTTCTGTCTCAGTGAATCCACTCTTGACTTTTCTGTGGGCTGTAAGAGTTCAAGGTCCCTCTCTATTAATGCAAGGTCAGTCGGTACTCTCGCACACTGGAGCATTTTGTTAGTACCCGCTGGCTCCCCATATCGCATGCATGGAGAGCATGGAGTGTTCTGCATATGGTTTCAATGACATTTGTCGTGCTTTATCAATGCAATTCCTGGTGCATGTCCCTTCCTTCAGCAAAGGAGTTATGCTGCAAATACAAGGACCATCAGCTTGTAGGTGGGAAGGGAGGTTCAGCTGGTTAACCACAATCTGTAAGTCCACAACTCTGACTTCATCCCTTGCAGCATGAAGAACAGCTTCTGCATTTGTTGATTTAATCTAAAATTTATTAACAGCCTCTGCCAGGCCTGACCCAGCAGGACCTCAGGCACCCTGCATGCATTGCTCATGGGAGGAGACAAGGTTGGTGCTGCTCCGCATGCTTCATCTTGTACTCCCTCTTCTTCCCCCCAGAAGAGCTTTTGCCAGAGGAATGTTTGCATGGAGGCAACTATGCCCAAAAAAGGGCCACAGTTTCTTCTCCATACAGAGTAATCCATTGGAATTACTCTAATAAATCCATGCTCCCTGTTTTGTATTCAAAGGGATCAGCACTAAAAGTAAAGTCACTATGAATCCAGAACATGCTCTACCCAGTGCCAACCATTTAATTCCAACCATTTAATTCCAATGTTTGCTGCAACCTGCATGGAAATACCATAGCCAGGGAGAGATATACTAAAGGCCACGCAAGACTATGATTACGATACAACTACAGGCCATTTGCAGTAAAGTTTATTATTACTTTTCTCAAAATTGTTGCTAAGCAGAGGGGCTTTAATCAATAACCTCAACAAGTAAACTGAGAACCCCTCCATGCATTGGCTCCATTTTCTTCCCTTGCCTGCTATTTTGGTCACTTTTCCGAAGCACACATCAAGCAAGGCCTGGATGGATGTGGGCCCCCTCATTCACACTTTGGTGTCGATAGAAAATGAGGGGCATACACTCAGCATCTTGCTGGCCTGGGTCAGCAGCAGCAATGCGGTTACACTGCAGATGCCTGCTTTAATTAGGAGCTCTTTACTTTGTCAGCAGACCTGGGCAAGATAAAATGAAAGCTCAGAGGCAATTAATTTAGTTTCGGTCTTTTAGCCTTTTTTCAGTTAGCATTTCCAACCTTTCTCAGATCTTGGCTTACCTATTGCATTTGATTCTACTTTCACTGGTCTCTGCGGTGTAACATTAACAATATTCTTTTTCTTTTATAGATACCATCCCTTATAACTGCAAGAGAAGGAATCTCCATCTTCCTCTTTACCCAGGAAACCATTCTTAACTGTTGCTTATCCCTAGCAACCACAGTATCGCACAAGGTATTTCATATAAACATAAAGAATATTCTAATAATTCCACATATGTAGACCTGCAGAGAAGAGGTAAGTTGCATTCAAAGACAGCATTGTGCAAAGGGAGTCAGGTACTTCAGATGACCACAAATATTGACACTATGGCAGTATTTTGTATTCTTCGCTTGTACACCGTGGTGACATGCTGGGCTCAACCCTTTGTCTTCTGCCATTAATCATTATGGATGCTAAATTCATAGGCTGTTAAAATGTGCACAAACAGTGAAAATCAAGTGAAGTTGTCTAAGTAAACAAGGCCCTCAATAACTGCCTTCTAACGTGACCTTATTTCAGGGGGTTCTTAGAAGAAATTATGGTTCCACAAGATATTTTTAATGTCAGTCCTTTCACTCTGATGTCTGTGCCTAGATGCTCACTTGGTTGGCCTAAGGTCTTGCTCCATTCAGATGAGAAGGAGTGACACCACTTTCACACAAAGGGAGGTTCTAGCCTTTGTGTTTCATTGAGATTAAATCTCTACTAGAGACAACCTAATAGCTGGCTCTCCTAGTGCTGCTGAACGGCATTGATTTTATGCCACTGTGTTGCCAGAGTTTGCGTGGAAGATGTGGCATGACGGATGCCCTGCTTGCTCTGTTCCTATGACAACACCTTGCAAAGCAGTTCCCTGCGAGTTTCCCCCTGACTGCCTCATCACATCTGACAGCCGTGCCCAGGCTGCAACTTTCAACCCCAGACAATGCCTCTTCCTTCAATTAACAAAAAATGTTTTACAAGGAAGAAAAGGTCTATTTGAAATAGCGATGTTTTGATTGTCAGAGCAGAGAGTATTAAGCTCTCCACCACCCAAACACTGGGACGATGGCTGAGTTTGGTTTGCCATTTTACACGGTGCACTGCTGCTCAGTAATGTAACTGGGAATGACTTTTGGTTTTGCTGCCGGGACTATATTTGTTTTCATTGGTGCTGGGTACAGTACGCTTGATTCTCCAAGTATGCTGAAGTGAATTAAAATATAACAGCACTTCAAGTAACTCCCGATTTCATATAGTAGAAGGCAAGGAGTTGCTCGGCCTAATTATTGTGGAGAAGAAGATCTGCTTTTGTTGGGGGTGAGCCTTGTCCTGCCTGTCCTCCAAAAGCAGTACACCTCCTGGGAGCGTCCCAAGAGTGAGACCTTCATGAGGGCCAAATACAGATCAGTCAAGCCAGCAGCTCTCCAGGCAGAAGTCTTTGGAGCTGATGCTTTTGGCTGTAGAGAAGAGAAACGTGGATCATAAAGATGCATTCAGGGCATTGAAGCTGAGTGGCAGTGGAGGGAAGTGAGCTAAGTTTTCTTGCCTGCCAGTCCAGTGCAGTGCTATAGTGAGCTGGAGGGTGATATTCTTTTTTTTTTTTTTAAGTTAAAAATATTTTAAAACATTTTTTCCAGTACAGATTATAAGCTTGTTTTGCTTTTTATATGTAGACCAAGAGCTCAGTCTGTGGCTTTGGCTGTACCGCTGCCAGTTGCTCAGTATTTGCCTCAATGAGTGCAAGTTGTCATCCAGATAGGAGGGAATCAAAATTAGGCTTGATAACCAAGAAATGGCTGGGATCCTTACTGGAACTCACAAAAGGGCTGCAGCCCACAAAGGGCTCCAAGCCTGCCCGAGTGAGAGGAACTTCCAGCTGGACGCTGACAAGTTTATCCCTTTTCCGGCACGTGAACAACCCTGGGGGCTGGCAAATGCTCTGTCCTGGCACAGTCATGGCCATAACAAGGACAGGTTTTTCTGAGGTGTGAGCAGTGGGCTGACACCACCTCTGATGTCCTGGAGCAACGAGTCCCTGTAAGAGGGCATCGCATCTGCGTCAGCAAGCCGCCCTCTGACTGCAGTTCTCTGAGCATCCCTCGCCTCACGCCTCTGTGCATGACTCGAAAGGCTTGCATGACCCCGACTCAGGAGCCGGGTTCACCCTCACAGGGCTCAGCACAAGGTGTGCTCCCTGCACCACATCGGAGGATGCTGACAGCACATAACCCATCCTGGGCATTTGCCCCTCCAGCAGCAACTGAACTCATTGTGCCCTGGCTGCTGCATCTGAGTTTCATAGCACTGCAAAGACTCGGTGTAAAATCCACTGCAAAAGCTCGTTGCCCTGGTAGACAGAAAGTGGTTTGTATGTTATGAGCTCAGGGTATCTGCTGAAAGGCTGGTCGTTCTGCCGCTTGATGACTGCAACATGCATATTTTGATTTGGACCATTATTTCGTGTTGTCCAGCCCAAACATTTCTGTGACCCCAGCATCAGCCTGCAGATTACCTTCTGCTTCATTCAATTGCTGGCTAATCTGCTATTCCATTTTATTTGATCTGAGCCTTAAAGACCAAATCACGTGTACTGCAAATTACACAATGTCCATCTTGGATGGCTTCACGCAGGTGCTGAGGAACAATTAGATTGCTGTCTGTAGAAGCTGCCATTTAACTAAGAAAGAAAAGACAACTCTAAATAAGACAGATGCAGAGAGAGCCCAAAGATTGCTCACACTGATAATGAAAATTAATCAAACATCATTAGCCATCTCCAGAGAGCCCAGTACATCATGTGCTTCTAAGATGTGCTTCTGATTGTCCTCTGCCTGACGAAAGCACCCGCTTGTCTCAGCTCAAGGGCAGAAAGGAGCTTTGCTGCATCAAGAAAAATATCAAGTTCTGCAGCCTTTTTCAAACAGAGTGGGGTGGTGTTTTTGAAAGCAGTTAGGGCCAGCCTGCAGTTTAGTGGTGCTGAGCAGCCGTGATCTCTGGGGAAGTCAATAAATACATGCAGGTGATTTTACTAAATACATGGCCTTGCTTTTATTCCTGTAGAGTGGGACTTACCTGGAGACAGTCTGCTCTGAGCAATACTCCCTAGGAGGCTTCTTCTACACCCACCCAAATGCTACTGTGATGGGCTTTTGGGTAGGCAGCATAATCCACGCAGGAGAGTTGGTTATTAACACCAGTCTTTTATGGATTATTTTAGCACACAGTTATTTCTACTAAAACCTCATATCCTTCCTTTTGTCATCCTGCCTGTCTTCTTCACTAGCCAAGTTGCCCTAATTTTAACTCACGAGCCTCAAAAGCTGGACACTGAGTCCATTCTGATTCTATCATGTTTAATATACTGGAGCCCTGATTAGAGCTTCTGTGCTTTACAACAACTGAATGTTTTGTTTGGGTTTTGTGTGTGTGTCCTTTGGGTTTGTTTGTTTGTTTACCCCACCACCACTACTACTTATGTTTATAGTTTGGTATTGTAGGAAGAGTGGGAAAGGTGAATAACTGACCTTGTTAGTTGAAGATGTGTCAATTCAGACTTAAAAATTAAGAGAAGAAAATCTAAAAGAGTGAAAGAAGTTCAAGGTTTCTGTTTGCACACGAGCACGTAATCATGTAGACTTGCAGCCCTCCCACAAACCAGTGTTAGGGTCAGTGCATTTTATCCCTTCAGCCTGTCAAGCAGAGTCCTGAGACTTTATCTCTCAAAGCTGGGCCCTGGGGATAGCCCACTGATCTCACTGTGACTGTGGCGGTTCACACTGCTAAGGATGGGGCTTTACCTTTGCCATGCCTGGCCTGTATTGCATTAGTTACCTGTGACCCTCAGGAAAAAATAAGCCATATTTTTCTCCTAAAGCAATAAAAGGTGTATCTGGATCACCTTAACTCGATTTGGGATGGCAGAGAGCGGAAGTGTGGGGAGAGCAACTGATGTAGGCTCATTGCCATCAGCATCTTCTAATGAAATTTTTGAATCAGAGCATCCTATTAACTCCCCCTTCATACAGACTGTGGTGATTCACTACATTAGTGCTTTCCCCAAGTAGGTTTTTTTCAGCTGTGACTGTGCTCAGTTGCTCTCTGGGTAAGTACAGGTGAACCCATTTTCCCTTCTTTATGATAACTACTTAGATAATGCATGAATTCCCAGTAGCACTCTATCAGATGCTCTCCTGAGGGCAGGGGATGCTCCCTGGGGTGGAAATGATCTTGGCAGAAGAGGGAGGACTTTGCTGAGAGTTAAATAACACCCAAATAATGTCAACACAAAGTCACTACCCCTTGCCAAAACAAGCTTAGGCTTCCTCTCTTCAGCTGCACCTCCCTACTGAGTGGAGCGAGTGCTGCCCCATTGTGCCACAGAGCCCTGAAGCATGTGCTCAGCACAAGCAAATAGGATTTTGGAGCTCCTGTGGTGGGACAGGTTGCTGATGAGCATGTCCTGCATCTGGGCTGCCCATCCCCCCAGCCTACTAACCAGAACTGCAGCATGCTTAGAGAGCAAATTTTTTGGCAAGGGCTTCGCGGTGGTGGCAGAGATTTAGAATTTAGAATTCCTCACCTACATAGTTCTCCTTCCCCTCATTAGTATCACCTTTTCAGATATCCTTTTAGAGTGAGTAGAAACAACAGCATCTCCGCTGGTTAGATCATTGCTCTGTAGCAGGCTCCTCTAGAAGCCTGTCCCATTAGGCTCTTTCTAACTCTTTAAGCATTGACCAGGACCATAAGGAGCCCTACTGAGAGATGTCTCAGCCCTCACAGATAAACTGTACCTGGGATCTTTGCTTTACTCATTACTTAATTGGAAGGCACTGAAGAGGACATTGGAAGATATCTTGTGACCTTAATATCACCAGCATATGAAGCAGCAGGAGGAAAGAGATGCTAGGCAGAAGCTTTCTTCCAACAAAATGTGGTCTCAGTTGGACCAAATTTATCTAGGAGAATGCTAAGCTGTAAATGCCAAGTTAATTAGCCCTCTACATAATTTGTTTTTAAAAGTACACTGTCATCTCCTTCTGGAGGAACAAGAGCCCATTCTCCCCTTCTGTCAGCCTGAAAAGTCAATCTGAAAAATGTCATTGAAGCCTAAACCAAGAAGCATCACGATGCTTTCAGTAGAGGAACTCTCTGTGAGTAGAAGGAGCTTAAAATCCACAGATTTCCTCTCTAAACCTGCCAAGCCAGAAGGCCAAACAGCCCTTCCCAGGCACCACTCACAGCAGACCCACTTCACTAGATACTCAGATGTCTGCACAGTTGAGACCCAGTTTCCCTGTTACACCAGCTCCCAGTCATGTTTTGCCCAGTTATGGGTTTTCTCTTTCTCTGCCAGCACCTGAAAAGCCTAGTGGCAAAATCCTGATCATTTTTCATGTGTCCTGATCTCTACTGGCCTGGATAAAACCAGGTCACTGGGCTGCAATGCACTCGTGCTGGGCTTTGTCTTCCACCCAGGGATTTTTAAGTGTTTTTTGGATTTGTGATCCAGGGAAGAACAATGATTCACCCCCAATTACATTTATCTTTTGAAATTAATAGCCAGTGCCGTGTGGTGTTGCAGAGTTTCTCAGATGGAGCCTGTTTGCCCTTGTTCTCCGTGATTTAGCATGTTTTGCAGCCATCGAGTGCCTGATCACTCATCTTGCTCCATCTGATCTGTTTGTGGAGGAACTGAGGACTGGGGTTTATAGCAACACTTTAAAATATACTGTTTTTCTCATTGAGGACATAGGTCTCAATATTGCTCTTTCCCTTAAGCAGTATTTTTCAATGCTGCCTTTGCCAGCATTGCCATTGAGATGATTCCCCAGCTGGCAATGCCTGGAAAACACAGTGGCCAGCTGTGCACCACAGGGTTGCAGGTAACAGTGGTACTTAGCCCTGCTTACCCTTTCCTTACAGCAGAGAGAGTTTTTAGCTGGCTGTGTCCTGGTATCTTGCCCCAGTCTTCCTGGCAGCCCTCTCTTACTGTTTCATCCCTTGTGAGGAGCCACTGCTGCCTTTCTTCTGCCACCAAGCAGGGTTCCCATACCCCCATATCACCCGTGGGGATGCTGCCCAGCAAAAGCACGGGGATGCTGCAGCTGCAGCCTGCTGCACCCCAGCACGGTCCCTGCAGCTGCAACCTGCTGTGCCCTGTCACGGTCCATGCAGCTGCAGCCTGCTGTGCCCCAGCACGGTCCCTGTGGCTGTAGCACAGGCCAGTCCTGCCGAGCCAGGCACAAACAGCGGTGCGGCACTGCCAGACACCACGGTGCAGGGCATGGGGCCGGTGCAGGCTGTGCCAGCCCCACAGGCAGTGAACCCCTCAAAGGCACCTCAGAATGGTAGTGGTTTTCTCACCTGCAGTAGCAGCGTGTGCATGTCCACTGCAGGGAGAACGTTGTTTTTCCTGGTCTTTGAGAAAGAGAGGTGAAAGGAGGTAAGCAGTAAATCAGTGCTGGCCCTGCCACTGCCTGGGGGGGACATGTGGACAGCAGAGGCAAGACACGCAGGGCTGAAGCAGCATTAAGACCTCCCCACCTTCTGCAGATACACCACCTGTTTCTAGGATACTGGGCAGTTTTACATTTAATGAGCACCTAGCTTTGCACCTCTTCCCCTTGCGTGAGCCGAGATGCTTTTCTGGAGAGTCCATCTGTGTCTCGCGGCGGGGGCAGCCACTGTGCCGATTGCTCTCTCATGAGCCCCAGGCATCAATCCTGCAGCATTCAAAAAAAGAAAGAGAGAAAGTCCCTGCAGCGTCCCCCCAACTAGTTCTCCCGCTGATGTGGCTTCCTGTTATTCCTGAACTCCCAGTATTTTTAGATTGTTGACTGTCTTCACACCCACTTTGAGAATGATGAATTCTCATCCTGGGGAAGTGGTGGCAGCACCACTCTAGTAACGAAATAATTAAATCAATTACCTTTTCAGCAATGCCATCTCTAGTGAAATGTCGCTGATACCTACAGTATCATCTCCGGAGTCTATAGCCTTTCATCAGCAACGTGGTTGTTAACAGAGGAGGAGGAGGAGGAGGAAACCAACACATGGCTGAGCTAGCCCCGGCAGTGATTAGCCCATGAAAAATGGAAAAAAGCGAAAACTCAGCTTACTAAGAGGAGCAGACTTTCAATTGATTGAAATCCAATACCATACCTCCATCTATTAAGCAAGCAGGTGATAAAGCAATACAGACCTCAACTGATGATTGCCCCTTAAAATAAACCAAGCAATGTACAGCCCTAAAACATATGTTTATATTGAAATAAGTCATCTAGTTATTTGCTTCTGAGACATACAAATCATATTTGGTTTTGCACCACGTTAAGCATCACATTATCATCAGCGAAACAGTAACAGAAAAGCCCATAAAAAGGACCTCCCTGGAGAACTATTAGATAACAGATTACCCTGCTGATAGCTATGCAAAAACACACCAGTGGGTATCATCTAATCACCTGCTCTGCTGACAGAGGCGATGAAAAAACATTAGTGGATCTCAGCAGGATACAAAATGCATGTGAATAATGTATCTGTAGGGCTACTCCTGGCAACATCCTCTGACTTTCCACTCAGATCAGCAGCAAGTGCTGCTGCAGAGCAGCAGACCCAGAAAGAGTTAAATTGGATGGTCAGCTTCGGACCCCTGTGGAGCACGGGAGAGCCCCACTCCAGCCCTAGGGTGCTCCTCCTCTGCTACTGCCTGCCCACATAGTCTTGGATGCATCACTTACAAAGAAGTGGGAGCTCCATGAATTGGGATCCTGGCAGCCACTCTCCACCAGCTGTCCAGATCTCTAAAGTTTTCAGCGAGCGTTGATGTCTTAATTACATGGGCCATCTTAATTGCAGGAGCCCAAACATCAAGATCCTGCATGTTCCACCAGCTTTTGAAGAACTGCAATGGACCCGCTAGGGCTCCTGTTAACATCTTCCTCTTTGCATGTTTCATCTCTGCTTTAGGCATGACCAAAAAGAAGACAAGACAAGACAAGAGGGGGCGAAGGTGTTTTGTCCCACCATGCTTTGCTGACTGCATGAGCACAAGCTATAGTGCTGGGGAGCCCTTTGGCTAAAGAGCAGCTGGCTCACTTTCCCTTAGGCTGCTTGGGGGGTGGGGGGCATTGTGCTTGTCCTTACCTGTGAGATGTTTGTTTGCAGCATGACAGCATTCACCAGCTGGGTCATAAATCATTCAGCAAAACCCTCCACCACCCAAGGGATTTATAACATTCACTTGCAGCTACCTTTTTATCTCCTGAGTCCTTCTCATCCCAGATTGTTTCAAGCATTGCCCTCTTCTCTGCCACCAGCCACCTGCCAAGGGGCAGCAGGCCCTTTGGTTGCAGGTCCATGCCCAGGCTTCCTGCAAACCTGTGTCAGGGAGAGGTTGCCAAAGTTGCATAGGCACATGCCTGTGCTGGAGATAAGCAGGAGCGAGCACCCAGGGCATGCTGATCTGGTCTGCAACACTGAGCTGCTTTACCATTTACCTCTGTGGTCATGCAAGTGCTTGTGTAGATACAGAGATCTGATGTTACTTGCCATAGTCTAGAATCCTTCCGGACTGAGATGAGCGCCTGTCTCCTATAGCAGCTGTCCTGTCTTACAGAGCATCTCACTCACAGGAGCTACCTCTGAAAGGCCACCAGCACCAGGGCTAGTCCCACTCTGCACAGAAGGGTTGAAATTTTGCCCATTGGTTTTTCATTTCTGTGTGCTAGAACTCTGCTCTCTAGCGTCAGGAATAGTCTGAATAAGTCTAGGAACACATAGCAACTCCAGAAAGCACAAGAAGTTATTTTTGCCTGTACATTTATCCTCCTCATTTTTTCTCCACTTTATTGCTGGAGTCTGGTTTCTTTCCATGCTCAGAGAAAGGCAGCCCAGTGCTGAGGAGAGCCACTTCTACTAGGCTTGGAGTATTGCTGCTCCACCAAAGGTTTTTGCTGTGGGGCTTTGAGTGGGTAAAAGGATAATTTCGCATCAGTAAGAGAGAGAGATCAACTACTGCTGAAGCAGCCTAAAGGCTACCCGGGCAGAGACAGCAAGCCCCTAAATTCACATTCAAAGCTTTGGGAAGACCCTGATCTCAGGCTTCTGCTCTTCTGTTTGTTGTTGCCTAGCTATTGCATGTATGCCTTACCTGTCTTTTGCTCTGTCCACTTTCTTTCCCTAGCCTCATAAAGTTTACAAAGTCACCGTTGTATTCCCCTACGGTGGCTGGCATTGCCCCAGCGAGCTAACCAACACGGCAGAAAAACTCAGCTTTCCAAAGGGTAAAACTCAAAGCAGCACAAGCAGGATCTCACACCATCTTTCAGAGGGAGATGCATGGCAACAAAAGGCTGGGATTTCAAATGCTCACATTTTACCACAAGTGCTGTGTGCCATTTAGCCTGCCCGGTTAGCATGTCTCCACTGCTTTTCTCTGTACGGTCCGATAGCAATTCCCAACAGAAGCACAAAGCACTGTGGAGCCCCACCAGGATAAAGAGTGAAATGAACTCCTGGTCGCAAGAGAGAAGTGCACTGAAAACAAATAACCAGCATATCCAGGGTACAAGCAAATAAACAGCAATAACAATGTAACTTTATTTAGATTTAATTTGACATTTAGCACAGTAATAAGCACAGCAAAAAAGAAGTACCAAAATAACAAACTCATAGCATATAAAATAATAAAATATATTTCATATTTAGTGACATATTTCTACAACACATCCATGGGACTGCCCTGGGCAGCCCAACCCTGTAAATATATATATACACATATATAGCTGTGTTATATAAAATACTGTATGTAGAGAAAGCACTGAAACTTACCACCAAAATAGAAAATAGCTCAAAATATGGATAGTTCAGATTTGCTAGTCATACCCGATATTGAAAAGAGGTTCAAACCCACTGCAGGAGATGAAGCTCCAGCTTAGATGCCATGGCAGGCATGACATGGCATTACTGGGCACAGACTGGCTAAAGCTGGCAGGAGCCTGGCTCACAGGACAGGCTCTGGACCTGAGCCGATGGCCACAAGGTGACAAGAGTTACTGGTCCTCACCCAGGACTGTCAAGACATTTCCTAAGTGGAAATGCTAGTAACATGTTGGTGCTTGTGGCTGATGCTATGCACCACAGGAGGCCTGGGCAAACGTACATTAATGTCTGCGGGGAGGCTTAAGTGCATGAGCGGCAGCTTGGACTCTGTACGAGACCCTGCAGCCCAGCTGAGCCACGCTGCAGCCTGTGCCTGCCTGGGGCCAAAGGGCTTTTCCTAAGTAAGAGCTGCTGGAGCAGTGCTCCCACTCCTGCAGCACACAGCTGGCCCTTGCAGTTTCGGCTGCAGCAGGACTGGCCACGGGCAGATGCACAATATCACAAGGATATTACTCTGAATTTTAAAGATGTCTCTTCAGCAAATGACAGTAATTAATTCCCATAAGCTTTTAAAAATCTAGAAGCTGCTTTTGTATGAGGCCAGGCTATCCCCCTCCCAAGCCATACCATACGTTTGTTCTGGTCTGCAAGCAAGCAGCACGTGAAGTAGCAAGCCTGGTGCTACAGGACAGTAACACCGAATGAAATGTTTGTCTTGGTGAAAACTCCCACCTGCCCTGAGGGTGATCAAGGTTAGTGTTCTACTTAAGATCCCTAGCAATTTGTAAATAGATGTAAAAACTATGGCATTTCTGGCAGCAACACTAAAGTCCAACTGGAGTCAATAACCTGCACCAGCACGTAGCCCGGGTGCTGCTGGTGCTTCAGGCTGGGTGCTGGGCAGGCAGGTGGAGGCACCAGGCGGCAGGGAAGAACTGAGGGTGTGTTGTGGCCATTTGTTTCCTGATATACCAACGATATATATACAGATCTGTATCTGCTGCTTTCTGGACAACATAGTTTTGTGCTTCTTTGTTGCTTTTTGGCTCAATATGATGACTAATTTTCCTGACTACTCCTGCTAGGAAGGCAGCTGAGACCTGCCCAGAGGATCCCTCCTTGGGGGATTTCGAGCCCCAGCGAGGCAGCGCCACCATAGGCTGCCCCCGTGCCGGCACCAACCCCATGGTGAGCTGGGGGCTGTGGGACATCACCCCGGGAGCCCTCCCAAACCCTGTTGCTGTGCTTCTGCCATGCCACTGCAGAGAAGCCTATAACCCATTAATAACTCTTTAATTGCTCTTTCTCATCATGCCAGCAGTTGCATCCCTAATTACATGGCAACAATACTATGCTAACAGGATGAGCTATAATTCCTAGGTAGTATCAGCATTGTTATTTTACTCTGAGTAACTTCCTGGTAATGGCCATTTAAATGTGGCAATATCAACTAAGTGAATATAAATGCTTAGCCCCTGGAAAAATCATTAATAAAAATTTCATTCTGATAGCCTCTAATCACAACTAAATACAATTACTCATACGAGGCCACTATAAAAAGTATTTTTCTCATCAGAAGAAATTCATAAGGTTTTCCCAACTGTTTGTAGTAAAGAGAACACTATATAGAAAAGTCCAGAAAATAAGCACATATTTGTTTCTCAAAACCCATAGATAAACATGACAATATCTCTAAATTACTGGCTACTGAACAGGATTTCATTTAGCTCTACTCAAACTGTAGCCTAGTGTAAATGTTTTCAAAGCAGCGTGCTGCTATTTCATCTGGAACAGCTGCACAGGGTTTCTTTGATGTCAAGCTCTTGTGTGGGGACGGCATTTCAATTTCTCTTTATGCCTCCAAACTGCTGAAACAGGAAGGAAAAGACATTCAATAAAATAGGCGTTTTTCATGAAAAAAAAAAAAAAAAAAACAGCAAAATTTGGCCTTGAATGCAGCACCAAGAAATAATTCATCACTGCAGTGGTGACAGAACTACCCTATGCCTCTCACATCCCTGTTTCAGAGGAGACAGGGAAAACATCCTGTGGGTTTGCGCTGCAGCATGGTCTCCCTGTTGTGCTGTACCAGGCGCTCCCCAGGCTCGCGCGCTGGCAGCACCTGTGGCCAGCGGCTGTCCTGGGCACGCGGCAGATGCACGTGTGGTCTCGTCCTGACTCCCTGCACTAGTGCATACATCCCTCGGTACTCCCCAAGGAGCATAAATACAATTAGCTGAGGAAAGTCTGCTCCTTCCCCACTCCCACCCAGGCTCCTTGAGCTTGGTGACACCAGCGCAGCAGGCTTTAGCTGCATGGGGGCTGCAGGGCATCCAAAATGACTGTGGCTGGTCATGACAGGCAGCTAAACAAGGTACTGCCCTACATCATCTGCCAAAGACACTTTCTTATGCAGTGAGCAAACATTTTTTAGATGGCTGTGTCCACAGCAGTCATCGCTGAGCAACCACAAGTGCTGCCTGCAAAGCCAGAGAAGCACGTAAGTGCAAATCCCCCTCTGAGGCACCTGGTGCCTGCTGGTTTCATAAGTCAGAGGCAGGAGCCAGTGATATATCTCTTTTTCTCTGTGCTCAATGAGGAGGAGCCCTGTGCAGTGCCTGGAAGGAGGGGGATTGCCCTGCCTGCTGCCTGCCTGCCTGCAAAGCCAGCTGTCACAAGCTACACATGTTCAGGAGGTACCACAGTGGACAGCACAGATTTCTTTTTCAGTATGGAGGTAAGGCTGAAAAAGTCCAGGACATCAGGAGCAGCTGGCAGGAGGGCAGCCGGGACAACCCAACGAGAAGTGGCAACACTGTTATCTCCAGGCAGGATCTCTCTCTCCTGCACTTTGCAAAACATTCATGTGGGTTTATTTGCCTTGTTCCGTAAATATTTTCCAGAAAAAGGTTTGTTTGGGAACACTCTCAAAGCAGCGCCCAAGGAGTCTTCCTAGTGACCTCCAACAAGTACATTTCCTAAGGCGTCTTTTCAGACAACCCCTTTGCTTACTGGACAAAAAGCAGCAAAAGCTGAAAAAGGCTGCTGAAAAAGCCAGGGACTCTGTTTCAAAACCCTATGAGGTGATGAAAACAGTTTCCACCAGTGCTGATGAGCTCTTGCTCGCCTGCAGCAAGGGTCTGGGGGCTCCTGCGTGGCTGGGGGGCACCGCCATCAGGCTCTGCAGTGCACATGCAGCTCAACTCTCCCAAACAACTTACTGCTCTCCTGCTGCAGCACTGCCACTGCCCACAAATGGGATTTCTTCCTTCTCTGTCTTCCCCAGAATGAGATGGTGCTTCTCCATGTTTATGACACACTGTAGAGAATAAACACCTTTAGGTAAGGGGAAAATTCACAGTGGTCCCCACTGCTCCAGCAGGGGTAAAAGCCCTGCTGGAAAACCCCTACCTTCAGGGATTTCAGCGTCTGCAGCCCAAAGGAGAAGGGTTTCTCATTGTCTTCTGAAAAACAGGAACATTCAGATTTATACATTCAAAATGTTCTCACATGCTCTTTGTCAGTGTCTCTATCCTTCCTTCATGTCTGCTCTGCTAAATAAAACTCTGTTTATAAAGGGACTGAGTTACTCTGGAAGGGAACATGATCAAATGAGGGCAGGCGGATGCGCCTGCAGGGAGACACGGTGGTCGCTCCATCGGCACGGCAGAGAGCGAGCCTCGTGCCGCCAGCACAGCCCCGCCGAATGCATCCTCCCTCCCTCCCTCCCTCCCTCTGAGGGCCAAACAAGGACTTTTGCTGCAGAAAAGCAGTATTTCTATTTTAAATTTAACATGTTTCTGAAGCTTCATTTTTCCCTCTGGGGTAAGAGAGAGTAGAGCCCCAGCCCGTACCCGGAGGACCAGAGGAGCACACACACACTCACCCACGACGAGGGCAGCGCACTCCACAGGGACCGCTCCCACTGTGAGGGTGAGGCACTCGATCTGGCCAATCGCCCTCACCTTGTACGGCAATGAAACCATCTCGTCTTCACCAGGGAGTGCTTTAAGATGCTCCTTTAGCCTGTGCATTGAAAACACTTCTGACATGAAACGGCCATGGTTTGGCTGCTCTGGCAAGGAACAAACGGCGTTTGGAGGGTACTTACACCTGAAGTGCTCTTAGCTTGTTCGTATTACCATGCCGTTACTGGAAAGCTGCTTTCTTGACAGGTTTTCTGCGATGCTCTGCGTACAGCCAGCAGCCTACACCCACATCAGACCATTGCATGACCCACAACGCAGCCCTGGGGCCGCATCAGCCCTTGCCCCAAGCAGAGCTCCTGACTGGATTTTGCCTTTTACTCAAGGAATCTTTTTTTCCTACATTTCCTCAAGACTTGGGGAAGCTGCTGATCTAAAATTATTTCTAATGCAGTGTGGGTGTAAGGAAGGGATACTCCACTCCAGCCAGTGGAGCCACCAACACCATGTCCCTATGCCTCATATTCGGGGCAGCACACCCGGTCCATGCTTGTTAGCAGATGCTGCTGTTGGGTTTATTCAGAGGAAATGGGGACAGATCAAATCACATTCAGCCCAAGAAAAGCAAAAAAGGATGTCAGGGATATCTCAAGTACACTTGTTTCTTCTATCTGCGCCCCATGAACTAGTCTGACAACACTGATTAATTATTTTGCTTCAGTTTCTCTTTTAAACTGAACAAGAATCTAACGGAAAGGCAGTCTGAGGTGGTGATCTCTTTCTCAGATAAAAGCTTTATCACTTTTCAGGTATTTGAGGCACCTTTCTGTGGATCTGCATTGCACCAGTGCATGTATGTGTGTCTGTCCATCTGTTCTGGGGGAGGACCAACCCGCCTCAGAGGCAGAGGCCCCAGGACTAAGGTTAGGATTGCTCATGCCATTTAGCACAAGTACAAGGACCAGGAGAGGTAGCAGAGAAAAGGAGCTGGATCCCCTCTGCCACTTCCCTGAGGGACTGGCCTTAAAAAGCAGTGGGAACATATCAAGAAGTTGTTTATGAGCTCTGAGCTGGCTTTACTCTGTCCTGAAAGAGGTTGGAGTGGCTTTTTTTGGGTCCAGTCAACTCCAATGGCTTCTCTATCCACTGAAGGGAAGACACAAGGTCTTTGGCTGGGGTCTTTGTTTCCCCCTATTTGTCCCCACTGCAGGGCACAGGCAGCAGCGCTGGAGCCAGGACGTGAACAGAGCTGAGATACAGCTGGAGCTGGCTCCTCACTCTGGCACCTGCTGGCCTGGATGGTTTTTCCAGGTGTGATCAGGGCTGCAGAGAGGCGGGGCGGGGGGGGGGGGGGGGGATGGGACAAAGTAAAGCCACCTTCAAGGAAGTACTTCGTCACAGCGGAGACTGACCCAAGGACAGACGGATAGTGTGTGGGCAATGCATGGCTGAAAGCTGGCCAGGAAACTGCAGCAAGGTGAGGAGAACCGCTGATGCATGATGCAGTGACACATCTTGGAGTTGGGTTTGAAAGTGGAAAGTCCCCAGCAGTGTGTGGTGACCAGAGCTGCTCATGTAACAGCTGCACCTACACCTCTGCAGGGGATTTCTTATGCTGCAGCAACCTGCAAGCTAACCCCACTGCTTTCCTCAGAGGCCAGGGGAAGAGCTCAAACGGCACCATGACAAGATGCAAAAAGATTTTGAAGAAAGAAGGGAGGAATTGAGACTGTGCTTTGGGCACACACAGGCTGCTTTTAGGTCCTGAGGCCCCAGAGACCGCAGCAGCAGGGCCTGTCCCCAGAGCCACTGAGCCTCAACTGCAGGCTTCAGCACCCAGCAAAGCACACTGTGGGGCCCCTCCTGCTCTGGCAGGAACAAGAGCAAAATCACCTAGCACGCCTCTTCCCTGCTGCTTTCCAGGGCTAGATTTAAACAAAACTTGTGTTTTATCATTGCCACACATGCTGGACTGCTTTGAAGTAAAACATCCTGGAGCGGTGCCTGTTGTCACATGGGACCTACCACAGCGACCACAGAGCAAGACAGGCATCAAAGCCCTGGTTTTAACCCGCTTTGTTAATCTGGCTTTAGCTTCTGTCCCCGCAAACACAAACAGCAAAGGAGCTGCAGGAAGCTGCCTGCAAGGCAGCCCTGACTGCTGCACGCCTCAGCATTCGGGATGGAATATCGCTCCAGCCGTGCTGTCTGCCTGCACACACAATGTGGTTCCTGCACACCCTGGTGTCTGTGAGGTCCCACCTAGCAGGAACCAAAGCTCACTCATTGCTGATGAGTAACGCTGGGGAGGTACATGGGCCTTTTAACTGCAGCTGTCTGGCTGATGGCTACAAAAGTGGTCTCACTCAAATCAGGAGGGAATCCCTGTAACGTGAGAGCAGAAACTGGCTCTAACCTATTTCTTAAGCACTCTTTGAAGGGTGGGACTGCTGAAGCAGGCTGGTGCTGCAAACACTACACAGGACATGCATGAGTAATGCAGAGAGCAGATGAACTGTTGCAGAGCATCGTTGTGCAACTCAGACATGTTGAGCAGCCAATACAGCATCTTGCAAGATAAGACCTCTCCAAATGCACTGTTATCATCTGCAAGCTAGGCTGAGCAGCTCCACAGTTTGTGACATGTGTAGTAAGTGCAGTCATCTTCCAGCCACTAAACATTGTTATGCAAAGAAGTAATTACTGTCTGGACAGAAAACAGGTACCATTCATTCAGGGCCATGCAGTAGTGCTCAGGGAGCAACTGCAATTGGTTTTTTGCATAATCACTGCAAGTTGGTGATAAAAAGCAATGACTCCATGGGAATAAAGTACCAAAATCTCCTTGATACCCTGTGAGCTGCTGCCTGATCCTGCTCCTCGGAGATCAGCAGTTTTGCTGCAAATGGCTGGCAGTCAGCTCTCTAACGCTACATAAATATATTTCCTTTCCTTTCAACTGGGAGAAATTAATTATTGGGAGTAGCATAAGACACCAAATTTCGAGCACATGCATGTACACAACACAGCTGCTTTATACGCGGTGCTGGGGCCAGCAGTGCTGCAGCCGCCAGCGGGAGCACGTCCAGCAGCCAGGTCCCTGCCTCGCTGCGCAGCTGGGCTGGGCTGACCCAGCCTCACGCCTGCCCCAGGGACACAGAACACCGGGGGGGATTTCAGCTATTTCACAAGGCACTGAATGACAAACAGGCAGGCACTGAAAAAAAGGGATTTACTCAGAGGTGAATAGGTTGGTACAAGTGAATTTCTATTTCAGCTGCCTGCGAGGACATTTAAGAATAAGCCAGGATTTGGTGGTAACAGGAGGCTCAGGGGATTGCCCAGGCACAGCCGAAAGCACTCCCTTCCAGAATGGCTGTCTCTGGTGTGAGCGAAGCCCCAGCCCCAGGAGCACTGCCTGTGCTGCCAGGTGCCATGAGTTCCCACAAAGCAGAAATCCAGCTGGATATTTACCCTAGCCTGTCCAGGCAGGCAGACGACATGAGGTTGTGCTGCGAGCCGGTGTCCACCACAGCCTTCAGCTCCTTCCCTGCACACTGCAAGAGCAAGCAGAGATGGGAGACGATGTGTGGGATGCAGGATGAGTACAGGGTGTCTGGGGTCTCTGCTCCACACCCACCAGTCCCTGCTGAAATGCCAACATCTCCTCGCACCAGCCCATCTCCACTCTGCTGTACACTCAGTGCCCGCAGGGTATCGCCTCATCCACCCCAGGCACCCAAGAGTTCACTCTTGAGATGCTTTTTGAATAAGGTGGTGCTACTAAACAACATGGTGTTGGGTCCCAAGCCCTTCGCGGCAACATTTGCCCCTGCAGAGGGCAGAAGGGGCAGCCCCAAGCAGGAGGAGATACTGTGGAGATTGGGAAATATGAAAGAGTGTGGGGGTAAGGGGGAGAAATGTGAAATTACTCTTGGGGAAAGAAAAGAGGGATAGTACTTGAGGAAAAAAAATAGGCTGTGAGCACAGGGATTCGCCATGGATAATTACTCCTCAGCGTTTCAGCATGCCACCCCAGCCTGGCTACTCCCTCCACCCTGATGTCCAAAGGAAGACATCCATCAGACCAGTTTTCTCTGTGATACCCAGGTGGGCATCCATGCCACAGTAGACCTGAGCTGCGGAGGGAGAGCATCCCCACAGCTGTGACAGCCCCGGTGGAGCGCAACCCTAATAGGGAAACATGGAGAACAAGAGCACAGCTTGAGGCTGTCAGAAATAAAACCTGGGGGGAAAAAACCCCAGAAGGCTGGGGAGGGACTATTACCTGGCAGCTCACTACTATGAGCTCCTCATCCTCCGTTTTCCCTGAGCTGGTCAGTTTGGTTTGATTCAGCTTGTTGGTCTGCACTGAGATATCACTCTTTGGAGTCCAGCTGCCTCGGCTGCTTCGTAATTTTGATAAATTTGTCTCCATCAGGCGCTTCTGCAGGATATTATGTGGTTGCTTTAAGAAAAAACACACACAGAAGAGCAGGGTGAAGTCAGAGGAAAGCCAGAACCTGCATCGCCAGCCTGCTTGGGGTGCCCACGGGCCAGCGCTACTCTTGCGGGAGGGATGCCCTAAAGTCTCACTCTCCCTGATTCCCAGACTACATGTACTCTTCCTAGCCTACATCTATTTGCTCTTCTGCCAGCTCTGCCTTACCTGGCTTTCACTAAGGAGAACTACTTTGTATTGGCAAGTGAATAATCCTTTCAAAGTATTAACCAGAATTTGGAGGCATGCCTTTCTTTTTCCAAATTCAAGTTCAAAATTTGATTTCATATAGGAATCAAAACAAGTCAGGCTTTTCCAGCCTGGTGTTTCAGCTGTAAATGCCTTCATCTGTTGATAAGGATATCGGGAATTCTGCGGTGATGTGAAAAGTTAAGAGGTAACAAATTACCTTTCCAATTACATGTACCACCTAAGTATGAAAGAGGTGTATGGATTTACTGAATGAACACAGATGCTTTCATTGAGCACTGGCATTGCTGGCATAGGAAATACCTGTGTCCAGACTCCACCTGTGGCGATGCTCTTTGTGTGAATAGACCCAGAATTTAAGAAGCTGATTTGGGTGTCTGTGCATTAGCTTTTACAGGTGTGAGTGAATAAGGCCCAACTGCAAGAAGAGAGCTACAGATGGTATCTATTGTCAGACCTAGTCTGACCTTTAGATCAGAATTCGGTCTAAAATTGCCCTGCATGTCTCTTCCCTCCGCATTTGTATTTGGCTGCTAAGGGTGAGTAAATGGGACCAATCCTGGGTGCCATGCCATGGGAGGGAAAGGAGAGCAGGGGAGGAGATAAGATCATCTGAGGTAAATAGGTAGGTATTCTCCCGGGAACCCCCAACACTTTGTACGGTGGCTTCTCACTTTCTCTGTCATTTCTATTTGCTCTGCAAGAAGCATGCTGCCTCTCAAAACTCCTCCAACTGCTTTCCCAAAAGCCTTTTTATGTTTAATGTTCATCACGGATGGATGCACATACTATGCTAGAGGTGAAATGACTCTGCTTGATTATCTGCTCATTTCTCTGCCCAGCTAATCTCCCCTCCCATTACTGCCCTTTCCTTCTGATTTTAATTTGTCCATAGTGAGACCTTCTTACTGGCTTATTCCTGAATTTTTGCATTCATAGTAAATATGCCTGTGTGTCTACAGAGACATCTAAACCAGCAAACCTCCTCATCCCAAGGGAATTTCAATGGGATCAGGATAACTCTGAAAACCTCAGGCTGTGGTTCCCCAAGTTGGCCAGCGCGCACCCTCATGCGCAGCATCTCATCTTTAAAATAATCTGTGGGACATGTTAAATAACAGCACTTACAAAAGGCTAATGCAACTTGGCATCTTCCTAAAATAACTGCAACCATGTTAATGCTTCAGATCCTGCTGTAGGCGTTAACACAGGCAGTTAAACTGAACCTGACTGATGAGATCGGGTAGATGCAGCCAACACCAGTGGTCACCGGAACACATAATCTCTTTTTTTCCCCACTTTTCACTGTTCTTACTTCTGCATACAACCTGCAACTTGAAAGGAAATAAAATTTCATGACCATTTTTGGTTGCAGGTGCTATGTCTGACCAGCACACTAGAGAGCATATCCTGTGTAAAGGCGGTAACGTAGCCATGCTCCCAGCAATGGGGAGAAATCAGAGCCAACGTTGTGCTGTCTCCTTCATGCATAAAAAGTAACAAAGCTCCAGCACTGCTCTGGTGACCACCACCTTCCCAGTAAGACTGAACAGAAGAAACCAGTGTTACTTAACTCTATTAAAGGCAGGCAGACTTGCTCCACTAATAATGGACCCCGTGCTGAGGGACAAGTAAATCAGTTTGGAAGCGAGGGCTCCCCTACATGAGGCAGAAGCTATAGGTGCACAGTCAGCACTGTGATCACCTCCAAGGCTCCTCATCTGAGCAAAAATGCAAGCCAGGGTTTGCTGACAGTAGATGGTACGTCCTTCTTACCCTTTATGTCTGGCTGTAACTCAGGCACACATCTGGAGGATTAATTCTTCACAACATCAAAAAATAAAACAAATGAAGGGATAGAGGACTGGAGAAGCAGGTGAATGAAGTTCCCAGCTGGCCAGAAGACAGCCTGTTGCACAGTGGTCACCTCCTTGTGCCCAGCCCTGCTTAGTTAGGACTGAGAGAAATTTCTGAATGGCATCATCCAGGACAGTCTGGGTGCTCTTCTGATCTGCCTGGCCTCACTCACGTTGCCAAATAACTTTGAAAGAACAGGCTGGAGAAGAACAAGTCACCACCACACTCATCACTGCTATTTTAACTGTCATCTACCCTTGATTTAAACCTAATTTTTTTTTACTACAAGTTATCCTATGGATCGTTAACCAGTTACATATGTGGGTTTTCTCAGGCCCTGGTTTTATGAATCCTATATGGGATCCGTCACTGAAAGGAAAAAAATCCAGTACTTAATGAACAGGAGTTACCACCACAAACGGGACTGTATTTTGTTGACGCTTGCTATTCTGAAAGCCATAGCAAATCTTGCCTTTGGGGGGACAAATGTTGCTTACGTTATGCTCCAATACAGAAATAATCTAGCAAGAGGGGGCTGAAAAGGTTCCCTGCAGCACCATCCTGTCTCAGGCTATTAATTAGCTTGCTTTAATTTGTATTTCCCTTGACTCTCGTGTGCAACTGAGTGAGGGATGTTAGTCATGGAGATGACTCAAGTGATGGATACGTACTTGGTAAACTTGGATACGTACTTGATAATGTGCCAGGGGCCATTTGCAAACACACATTTTGCTGGAAATCTGCAAGCAGACCATGTCTGGGAGGGAGGGAGAGGAGGAAGACCTCCCCATGACAGCGATGGGGAAGGCAGCCATGTTCTCCCTCCAGCGTGGGCTGGCCACACAGCCAGGACTGGTGTTTGAAGTAACCCAGATTATCTGGTACTGTCTTTCTATGCATCGCACAAAACTGTTGAAAGTATTATAAAAAAATAAAATGTTACATACTATCGTACAAGTCCAAAAAAATAAGTTATTTCCTAGTATCGTTCAGCACAATATAAATGCAAACCAGGATTTTTTTCATAAGATATCTCCCTTTCCATCCCTGAGACTTTGCAAAAACCTATAATCCCCTAAAAAATTCACAATAGAAACCTAAAAGAAGTGAGTGGAGACACCAGCTATTGCTGAACCTATTTACCACTGTCAAAACCACAAATAATTCTGTCCAGTTTTGTCCTCTCTAATTTATAAGTAAGCCTATCACTGCAGCTTGCAGTATCCATCTCTCTGGCAGGTTTCCCACTATTTTGGCTTCTAGATCTGGAGATAACAAGATCTGTCAACAGTAGTTTCACTCAGGTGGAGATGAAAGTCAGGGAAGATGCCAGCTCCTCCCCTCCCCAAACCCATCTCAGGAGGTTTGCCCTCTTTTCTGTACCTAGACAGTAGAAAAAAGGAGTTTTAACACACCAGTGGAGCTCATCCCAAGAAATAACCAATTTCTCTTCCTTCTTCATATCCTTCATCCAAATTCACCTCTTCTACTAGCAGCCTGTGCTCACATGCTGTCAGCCCCTCTCGCAGGAGGAGGAGGTGGGACAAGAGATGCCTCCTGCTCTCCTGTGCGTGCTGGGTGCCCAGGCAGCAGCCAGGTCTCTGACCAATGCAGTGCATGTAACATCAAAGTTTTTTGCATTTTAACCAAGACACAACAAACTCTGGGGAGCGCACAGTGGGAAAGCCGGGAAAACTGAATGCACTGCAATTAACTGCAATGTTGCACCAGCTACAGGAGCAGGGGACGGGGCCAGAGGGACACCCTGACCTGCGCTGAGGACCCAGGCACCATGGGGAGGCTCTGAGGGCATTTTGGGAGGGGGAAATGCTTTTTGTTGTTCTTCATTACTATTTATAACTTTGTTTTCCAACTTGTAATGGGATGCGGGACAGTTTCAGGCAAAGCCCCTCCAAACCATTCTGGTGGCTCTCAGGGTGAGGGCCAGGTGTCAGAGCACAAGCCAACAGCCAGCATGACCTGCCCAAGTCAGGCAGGGGGTCACGGTTATGGTGTCAGGAAGCCCAAATCCCAGCTAACAATCATCTCATGCCAATTTTCTGGGCTTTGGGGAGGAGGCTAATAGTGAGGCATCAAAACAAAACCATTTCTGCTCTGTATATCCAGCCCTACATTTGCCAAATCCAATGTATGCTATGCTATAGTTTGGCCTTATACTAGGCAAAGTGGAGCAAGGAGCTAGAAGAGTTCAGTCCAACTCAGAATAATACACTGAAAAATATCGGAAGCATAACAAAGATAATTATAAGTATTTATCAAATCTGCCTAGACAGGGCATCACCAGGAGAGATGCTTCAGGAGCCCAGTAATGGCACACAAGCTGAGGGACGCCAGCACACCTGCCCCAGTTACCTGCTGCCACCTCACTGTGCACAGCACCCCCTACACTGCAGCCAAAAGGAAGGGATTTCTCCCCAAAACCGGAGTGGTTGCGGCCAGCTGTCACCCTGACAGACAGGGTCTGTCCTTGTCCTCATCACTTGTCCCCATCTCTGGGGAGCTGTTACCTCCTCATCTCCTGCCAAGGCTGCTGGAAAACCCCCACGGGGAAACCCTGCATTAATAACGCCCGTCATGTCAAAAGCACTTCCACCCACATCACCACAGCAGCAGCACAGCTTTAGATAAGAAAAATATGCTGCTTTGTTAGGAGGTGTGCAGTTATTCACAAGAAAGGCATGCAAACACCCTGAGCAATGACCTCTGGTGCCCTGGGCCTCCTGACCATGCAGGTTCACACCTCTGGCCATAGACCTCTTGTTTTGGGGCTATGCCAAGTTGGTGTCCCACGTTTCAGAGGCTCTTGATTCTTCTCCAGTCTCAGAGACGCACAACCTCCCGTTCCTCCTGGGGACAACTCTTGTGACATCCAGGCAGCCACGGCACTGGGGAGACGCAGTGGGTCCTCTTGAAGCGATGCCCACTGCTGTCCCGGCCGCGTGCAGCGTGAGTGTGGCGGTGCTGGCAGCGTTGCTTCACTGCAACACAACCCACTGCAACAACTCTCAAATTCATGGCATTTTCTCTGGGACTGCGGGAATGGGCCTGAGCACATGCCAGTGCTGTCACTTTAGGGGCTCCCCATACGTCCCACGGGGCAGGAAGCTGTGGCCAAGGCGAGCCCTGGCCACATGTGCTCACTGTCCCATCACCCCTTGCTGGGGTGTGGGGACAAGGTGCAATGGGGTGGCCCATACCACCTCAGTTCTCACCTCATCCCTGGCCGGAGACCCACCACAGCCAGGGTAGCCGGGGTGGGCAGCGCACCTCTGCCATGCCGCACCTCCTTTTCGTCCTTGGAGGGGATCAGGAGCTGTGGACCTCCCCAGGGCTTCAGCACATCCCTGGAGAGAGGCCCCCCATGCAGACCCTCTTCGCAGGGGCTGTGGGTGCAGGAGGGACGATGCTACAGTCGCAGCTCAGCCGGCACGGGCACAGGAGCAGGGAGGAAACCTTGGGTGACATTTCTGTGACCAGGGCCGTGGCAAGGAGCCCCATGCTCTGCCCCTGGTGCCAGGGCCAAACATGGTCCTTGCTGCTGCGGGGTCAAGGACTTCAGTGCTCAGTGGCCCTGGCCCCTGCCACCTGTTTCCTCTCTCATCTGGGCAGAGCAGAAACCCCTGTCTCAGCCCCGCACACTGTGGGTCGCTGAGCCTTAACACATTATTTAGTCTGCAGATCATAGTAATAACACCACCACCACGCTCTGAAAAGGCACTTTGTAGCTCCCTGATGGAGAGCTGTCATTCAATGGTGACCAGGAAAGCTACTTCCGAGCCTTTCCCTAGGCAGGAGCTTCACTCCCTGCAACCGCAAAGCATCTGGGATGTCAAAAAAAAATCACCTCCGTGGGCACTGCAGAGAACAGCCAACTCATTCCACTTATCTCAGCCAGGCAGAGCCAAGCCTAACCCATCTGAGCAGGAAGGCTGTGACAGAACAAAACTACCCCACTGAAAATAAAAATATTTACTTTTTTCAATGGGCCTGTATCAAGCATTGAAAAAAGCAAATATTGTGTGTTACAAGGTGCAAGAATATTGCAACAATTGGGCAAAAAAAAGTAAAGGAGCTTCCCTCAGGAGGATATATTTTCTAGATTTTGCTCCTTACATCAGAACTTCTGATATTACATTTAAGTATCATTTTTCATTAGAGAAAACTCAAACATTTGTGCACATTAGTATTTAGAAATGCTCTCCAGCCCCTGGACATGATGAAGAATATTGTATGTCAGCTACAGGATCACATGGATCATTGCATATGTAAATATTTAAAACCTAGAATTATGTATCTTCATTTAAAAAAAAATATGCATAAGCCTTTATCAAAGTGTAGTCTTGGCAGCTTTATATTTTGAAGTACTAGTGACTGCACTTTACCAAATCTTTTATATGTTGTGCGTATGTATGCATCACAGACAAACATATGTGTGTATATATGTATGTATTATATGAAGCCATTTTGATTTATTCTGATTCAGAGAGGATTTTTGTACTGAAAAAAGTATCCAATTTCATGTAAATGTAAAAAAAAAAAAAATCAAAAGCTTTTAGATCCGAGTGCCAGGCATCTGAAGCACCTACTAGCAAAAAAAGCAACCCTTGTGATAACTAGCATCATATTTCTACTCCCTTTCTTTTACATACAAAAGCCTCATTTTTTTAATCAATTTCCACAAGCAACCAACTTCTCCTCCTAACAGAAAAATGGCACAAAGAAAAAAAATAGACACTACCCTACCAGCTGCTTAAGTCTCCTTCAAGTAAACACAATAAAACCTTACAGTATCTTTTGAAGTCCCCAGCTTCTTCAGCCCATCCAGAGGGAGAAGATCTGCAGAATCCTTGTGAATAAACTGAACCGCCTGCTTCATCCTCCTCTGCTGGCGGAGAGATGCCGCCTCCCTTATCTCTACTTCTTTTCTACTCGGCTCTGTCAGGATACCTGAATAAAACATCTTTCCACCCGCGTGCGGCTTGCTTCTCAAAGACGCGCCTCTCTGAGAGATGGAGCCAGGGAGATGCTCTATTGCCTGCGTTTTATAACCGGAGCCTGGTGACGTTTGGAGACCAGCAGGTACTCCAGCGACGCCGCTGAGTAAAGGAGGGGTTGGGCACATTGCAATACGTTGCACAAACCACGGCGGGAGAGCTCAGTCTAAGGGAATAAATCAGTGCTGTTCCTCTTCGCTGCCTCTCCTGAAAGCGAGATTAGCTGCAGGCATCTGATGGCTCTCAAAGACCCCCAGCAGCCTCACAGGCAGAAAGGAGAATGATGGAACACAGGCAGGGCTGCAAACAGCCCCAGGAGCCAGTGCACCTCCCAGCCAGCCTCTGCAGGCACAGCTATTTTTGGCCTGGATAGGGAGTCTGAAGTGTCATGGTGGGTGACGGCTGCCCAGCACTCATGTGGTCCTGGAGGCCGCTGCCCCACAGGGCTGCGGTGATGCAGCCCCGCCGGACCGTGCAGCTGGCCACGTTGAGGCTTGCTACCTTAGGCCTGGGGCCAGTGGGGTTAGGGCAGGCTCTGGATGCCGCTGGCCTCACCGAAGCATCACGGGCACTGATCTGCATTGTCACTGCCTACTCAAGTCCCCAGGAAGGGTTAGGACTATCAATGAAAATTTTCCCAGCCAAATTGGGACACCTCAAATGTGGGTTTACACAAGGTTCCTATACCCATCAAACATTCAGGTACAGCATGCTTTGACTAATCACTAGCATCCACACTACTGATTACTAATCAGAGTAAAACTTTGCAAAGCAACTATAGTTTTGCAGCATTCTTGCTGCTTGCCTATTGACCCAGACATCACTGGAGTCAGTCTTGCTATAATTACTTATCTCTGATGACAGACAATGCTAGGGGGGTTTCAAAGACATGTTAGAGGGTGAGGATGCTGGTGTTACTTGGTTGTCCAGGGGTATCCTTTATCCCTCATGGGTAGCTCTAGGCTTCCAAGAAGCAAAGTCCTTATATCTGGAGCCAGGCTGTTCTTTAGCTTATTTTACTTCAGCATGAACAATACCTAAGTCTGCAGTAAAATTCCACTACCTCATTACATTACAGTGTATAATGTGAACACATTAACAAACTTAATACACTTTCATACTATAAAGACTAATTGATATAAGAGTTAGGGCAGGGGATTTTCGTAACAGGACTCACAGCGCACATGGGATTTTTTCACTACAACAGTGAGTTTTTAAGTGATATATCATCTCTCACCAAAGATGAAAAAAAGATTTCTTTTTTTTTTTTCCCCAGAAGGGCCCACACGCTTTCAGCAGCGCAGTTGGGGCAGCAGGCACTCACCTGAACGTTGTGCTTTCCAAGTTTTTTGTTGCAAGGAACAGGTGCAGGAGAAAACACAGCTCTGCCTCAGTGAGACAGTATGGATCTAGAAACACCCCACATGGGTTTGGTTCTTGTTAAACTAACAAAGACCTTTGATGCACTAGGTAAAGCACAAGAAAAGCAGAACTTAGCCCAGGATTTGTGCCATGGCTAACTTCCAAGGTACTCCTAACCTTTGGGAGGAGCTGGGGCGCTGACCCCACTTTGATCTCCCCCACCAACGCAGCCCAGACTCACACTTTCCGCTCACCACGACATCATCAGCCTTTGGCCAACTTCAGGGAAACACTCCTGTCTCTGACAGGAAAGGGACAGGGAAGGCCAGGTAAAAATACTTTGGAAAGAGACCCAAAGTAATGTGGAGAAGAGAGAGGAAAAAGAGGGCTGAAAGTAGCCAGGGAAAGACATTCCCCTTGCAGCAACTGAGATATATTGGCAATATAGGAAGCAATGAAAAAGCCAAGCAGGCAGAGTTGCTCTAAACCGCAGCACCACAGTTTCTCCTTTCTCTCTCCCCTGCAGGCTATTGTGAAGCCTTGAGCAGGGAAAGGGCCAGGCAGGATCTGGCCCCCAACAGCTGTGAGCTGCAGCCAGACCCGTCCTCTCACCTTGACCCATGCAACGGGGTCAGCCCCAACAGCGCAGAATCAACCATCTATTTCTTTATCTTGGCACATTTAAATGGAAAGCTTAGTTGACATGAGGGTGCTGAAGGCTGACAGCAGCCCCTTTGCAGGAGGGTTGCTGACAGCAGTGCCCACACCACCAGCACCCCGCAGCCCCGGCTCCTCACATGGGGAGTGGTGCTGACACTGAGCAGGGTTGATGCCAGCTGCTGCGGTGATGCCAAAGCAGCAACGCTCTGTGAGTAAACTTACACGTCTGAGCTCTGCAACCACAGCCAGACTGTATATGTTCATCCCCGCCTCATATGACCTGGGAGAGAGGGGGAAAAAACAATCAGATGAGAGAGCAGAATACAATAAAACACAAACCCCTTATTGCACTGCCTCACATAAAGGCCATTATGCATGAGCCAGACCAAGCTCAGTGAACATGTCGGTGTGCAGATGGATAACACGGCTGACAGTCTGAAGGGGGATATAATTTTTTCTCTCCACGCTGACTCAGCTCATTATACTACAGGACCGTTGTTCCACTACAGGCAAACATGCCCAGGAGGATAAAAGCACCTTATTTTTCACTTTGGGAGCTATTTGGCACTTATCCAGCTGATTAAATAAAGATATATGACAACATCCGCACTCTCCCAAAGGCAAGGAGGCACAGAAGAAAGCAGAAGGACTGCCACTGAACCCAGGAGACAATTTTTAATATAAAAGCTCTGTGGAGGAGTGGCATTCTGCCTGGCGTACTAGCAAATGCCCAATCAGCTCTAGCTTACGACAAGAAGAGTAAAGCTGCAAGAGCAGGTGGAGCACAAAAAGCCCCCCTCACACTACAGCTCCAAGACTGCAGCCTGTGTTTTAATTTGGCAAACAAGCATTTTGTCTGAGCCCTACAGCTTCACTTCTGCTGTACGTTATAAATGCATCTTGTGCCAACAGATCAGAAGAAAATCTGCCCAGTGCTCAAGAGTGATAAATGAGATAAAGGCCCTAATTCCTCTCTTGATTTTTAATGCTGGGAAAAAGGAAAGTGGGAGGAGCAGTACATCATCTGCTCAAATTACTCAGGTTCCACACTGAAATAGGGGCTCAGTTTGGATACTTCGAATCCAGTGGTTATCTTCTGAGTTGGTCATTTGTTTGTGACAGATTAGCCAGGGGTATGGCTCCCTACCCCCATGCGGTGTGTCTAAATAGGGGCACATTTCAGAAAAATTCCCATCTGCTCGCTGGAGACAGGTCTGTGCATGACCATTGCCCCTCACTCAAGAAAAGCCCCAAGGGACACAACCAAATTTCTTGCTCCTTCCTGACTCCAGAGCAGGATACACATTTTTCTGCGCAGTGTAACATCAAGGCCAATGTCAAAAAAAAGAGGCTTCACAAGGCTGCGATGGAGAAAACCCCTCCAGCCTTGGGGGACTGGCGCTGCCCTCCAGGACAGGCTGGCTGTGCTAGAAAGCCGAGATACCCCTTGCTGCCAGCACGGACTGGCTGCACGTGCTGGAGGCAGCACGTGCTGGAGACCGGAGGCAGATGGCCCTGGCGGCTACCAGCAAAGCTGCCACGCATTTGAAGCGGGCTCTGCCCTGTGCCCAGGGCATCTGTTGGCCCAGCAAAGCAGAGGACAGGGCTGCTTTTGTCCTCGGTTTCTAAACCCACTGCAAAGAGAAAACAGAGGGAAATGCTGCTCTCCCCGGCCTTTCCAACATCCCCTTTGCCATCACAGCTGAGGACAGGGGAAGGCAGCACTGAAGAGCAGCACAAGCGCCCTTGGAGGGAGGGCAGACAACACACAGCGCTTGGGAGATTATTAGCCACCCTACACAGAAGACAAAGCGACACAGGTCCTGCCTGCAAACACAATTTGCTTTACACGTGATATAAACTGACTGAGCTAAACCCCAGCAATTTTATACCCCCATTTACAGCCGATTTATACTAGCTTAGTATCCAGTCATACTTGTAGCTTAATCAGCGTAAGGAAAGAAGAGCTGCAGAGTTTCATTCACACCCCCATTTCATCTCTTCTCTCGATGAAAAGGAAAGCAGCAGCAGGCAAAGCAGGAAGTGGGTCGGTCCTTTTTATTTTTTTCTTTTCTTTGATTTCTCATCTTTCCTTAAAAAAAAGTGATTTGTTAGTGGTTGCCATATCCTGAGGAGATGCAGAGATGCCCCAGAAAACTCAGAAGAAAGGACAGAGTGGTATAATTTAATAGAAACAGAAGCAGTAGCAGGCAAGAGTCCCAGAAAGAATAATTTACCCCAACACAGAGAGAGAACTTTAGAGAAAGAGTCAGTTTCCACAGGGAAGACTGCAAAGAGCTCAAGAAAATGAAACCATAATAACTGATGTAGAAAAATAAGTTATTCTGTCCATCAGTGCAGGATATTTAAGGGCCAGCTCTAGCATACCTAGGCAAATAACTGGAATAATTTGGAGAGTAGAGAACGAGAAGAGTCTTTTTCTAAAAAGGGTGGATACAGAAATCCAGAAGAATTTAGTGAGCTTCTTAATCATCGTTTGTAGCAAGACAAACACTATGAATAGAGCTGAAGAAATCCTATAACATACAAAGGTCGAACCAGGCTGAGATTCCCAAGAGATGTGGTCCATTTTGTGCAGTAACTCCACACCCTCTGTCTGTGTTTCCAGTACTGACCAAGACAAAGGACCTCCTGGGCTGGGATACAGGCCCCATCACAAGCATGAGCACTTCACAGAGACAACTGTTCTCAGGGTAGCTCTCCTTATTTACCCTGGGTGCAGCTCCAACCTCCTTTCCCCCATGCATGTCCTGTGCGGTGCATGAGCTGGTGGCAGCAGGCATGGAGCAGGGGCACTGATGACGCTAGGAGAGGAATCAGACATTGTCCACCTTCTCTTAGGAGACTGAACTGAATTTGTCTGTCTAGTTCTCTTCATATACAGAGACAACAGGTGGATGATAGTTTCAGGAACACAAAAACTGCACATCAATAAACTGAGAGATTAAAATGGCAAGTCTTGCAAGAATTCCTTACCTTTATTTTCCCTGTTTTAAAGAGGCTGAAACACACTTTTAAAAAAAAAAAAAAGAGCACAGGAAGAGTTGGTCAGGGAAACAAATGGTACACTTCCTAGCATCTTCTACCACGTACCTCAGTGTCAGCCAACTCCTGACTAGGAGCTATCTGTGGCTGATGGAGCACAAGAACAGGTCCTGCCTCTGGAGCTTGCAAAGCCGTGCTGGCAACTGTGCTGCACTGGGAAAACAGGCTGAGCCCCTTCCAGGTCCCACGTGAGTCAGGGAAGAAGCTGCGGGTTCCATGAGCTGGCAAAGGGGCAGGCAGGGGATTTTGGACATGGTGCCAAGAGGAAAGGGAGAAGCTGGCAGGTGTCTTGCCAAGCACTGGGGAAGGGATAAGAGGACAATACGCATGGGGGCTAGCATTGGGGACAGAAAGTTTGGCCTCCCCTGACCAGCAGGAACAATCATAGCTCTTAACAGAGGTAACGGTGGCTGCTGTGCATTGAACAGCACCGCTTCTGCTCACAGGTAGGGGAAGAAGGGGCTGATCATGCCCCCAGCATCACTTACTAGCTGGTTTCCTTCAAGACAAGATCCGAGCGCAACTCAGAAGGTGTTGCTGCTACAAAACCAGCTGCACACACAAGCGCAGACATGGCCACTGGGTCTTTCAGAGCTTGCAAAGGAGCTGAAGACACCAGGCAACTTTCCTCTCAAACAAAAGGACAAATTAATATATCTTTCTCTCCCAAAATGTCCCTTGCATGGCTTTCTTCAGGAACCCCACCTGGGCAGGTGGGCAGGAAATGGTGTACACAGAGGGCAGGTGACGTTTCTCCCCAGTATGTATCCACACTAACTTCTGTTTATGTTGTGCAATAATAAGATTATTCCAGTATAAAATTTTCAAAATAATTGATTTTAAGAAACATTAATACATGCTAGTTCACCCTCCCACATGTATGCCAGACTTGAACTGCAAATATTTATTTTGAAGTAAGCTACACATATATCCGAAGTGCCAACCACAACTACATCATTCAGACTCCCCAAATCTCAGGGGATTTCACTTCCCCTCCTGTCCTGCAAAAGGCAGCCTGTGTGCTGAAAGCTTCCTCTGCTGCGGGGGCATTCCATGCTGTAAATTTTATGTTCAGGTCATTAAAGATATAGGAGGGATCTTGTTAAGGCTAAAACAGCGCGAGTCATTTCACACTACACAAACACAATTTCTCGCTCCTTTCCTAACCTTCCAGCATCCTGACACCCAGAGACCAAGGAGTAGCAGAGTCGGGCATGCAGGAATGCTGCTGCTGCTGCTGCTCAAGATTTCTGAGCTCTGAAAGGCAGAGGAAGAGGGCGCTGCTCTTCTTCACATCGGGGCCTATGTCAGTCCAGCAGGAACAGCTAAGAAATAACAGGGAGCCTGCTGTTGCTCCCCGAAAGGCACGGGGCTGGTGGGATGAGATGCTGGCTCTGAGGGGTAGGAGTGGGCAGGCAGACCCAGGAAATAAAGGCTCACAGCTGGGTTCTGCAATGAAAAAGATCACATTTACAATCAAGCAATGTGGTTGGGATGCCCTGGCTCATCCTAGAGTCAATGAAAGATGTTGTGTAATAGCTAGCTTCAGAGTCTCTTCACAGACCCAGCTCAGAGCACCTTGAAAAGTAGAGTTTGACAACAAACTGTAAAAACCAGAGCTTCAGAATGTACCTAAGGGGCTTACTGGGCTGAACAGCCAACTTCCCCACAAGGCTGCTGCATAATTTTGCTGAGTCTACTGCTGTTGACTTCTTGAAATAGTTCACAGCCATACCTAACAAAGGGGTTATGGACTCCCCACGCCAAGGGGGCTGCAAGATGCTTTCACCGTCATTAGCCATTGGACTAACGACACCTAAAAAGCAGAGTATCTAAGACACCGATAAACAGCCTGTACAAGAGCAAGAACAGTACCCAATTTGCTCCAACAAGAGATATGCCATTGTTTTCACCCCCCACATATTTTCCTTGCTCCCTTCAGCAATTTTCCAACTTCAGCCTAAGGGACAAAGGCTCTGCACAGCACCCATTACAAAGCCCCACTTATGCTAGCAGCCAGCAACCTTTCAGTGTTTTGTGGACACATAGGAGTCCATTCTTGGTCTAAATACTCCAATACAACAATCCATTTCTATCCACCAATGCACTTAAGTACCTGCTTAAATGCTTTGCTGAATGGGGATTACAAGCAGAAGGCTCTCTGGGCAAAACTCCTCCTTCCCAGCATGGTGAAAAGTCACCCCTTAGTACACAAAATACTAGTATGCACACAAAATCATGTAGAATATTTTTTAGAGCAATGGTACTGAAGCTAAGCCTTTTCAGTGCTTAATGTATGCATCATCCTGGGAAACTTATGAGATCTGTGTTTCCTTTTAGATCTGTGTGGCTAATCAATCATAAGGCAACTGACCAAATTTTTCCTTGAGTCAACACCTTGAACATTAGTGGAGATGCAGTGGGGATACATGATGCCCAGAATGACATCCATGCCTAGCTACAGTCATGGCAGTAGTTTACTAACCTGATCCTAACTTAGCAGCAAGAAGTTTTAAATATTTAACCCATCGATTGCTGCAAATGTGGAACAATAGGTTATCATTTACTTTCTTTTCAAACTAATAAGTTATTCTCAGAAACAACTGGCACCACGGGCAGGTGCCTACAATGGGACAGGAGAAGACCACATCACGTTCATTTTCCACTGGGATCTAAAAAAGTGCCTTGCTTCCTGTTAGCCAAGGTGGTTATGTCCAGGGTTATCTTCCCCATAACCGCATGTCTTCATCAGTGTGAAATGCACGCTGGCTCCAGGATAACTCAACGCTCTGCCCTCACCATGCAATGATAGGACTGAAGTAATTGTTGAAACTTGAACTGGGGATAAGACTAAACAAAGAAGGCCTTGGCAGGAACAAGATAAGTATGGCAGCTTATACAGCAGAAGGAATCTTTTAAATCTCTTGTCTTTGGGTGACAAGTTTAGAGCTGGCACTGAAGTGTCCAGGCACAGTGAAGCACTGGTATTTGAAAGCTCCCTGCCAGAGTGGGGTACTCTTAGTCCTGGAAGGAGTTACGCAAACCTTTTAAGAGCTCTCTGTTTTTTCTCACTTTCTAGCTAGACAACTTTCCGCTGCCCAAGTATAAATCCGCTGCAAAGGCATTTCTTATTCCAGATGCTTTGGAGTGGTATGATCCCTGAATAGCAGTACTTGAAGAGAGGGAGGGGGGACTCCTCAGGCAAGCTTTGTGAAATTTACCTCCCGGAGAACACAAATCTCAGAACATAATTTAAAACCAAGCAAAAAAAAATGATCACTTTGTTTCTGGAACAGGACTAGTACAGGTCAGCTCTGAAACAGTATTACCTTTTGAAAGGTTCCTGTATGGCATACCCAGTTTGCCAGGTGATGGTGACAAAAATGACAGAGTATCTCCAGCGATGAAGCAAGCAAGCGAGTTGAACAGAATTGGAATTTCCCAGCTCTTCTGCAAAAGTCCTGAGAACAGGTGCTTACTTCAACTCGTGCCAATGTGGGATTCACCAAGGAACAACATTCTTACTATACTTTTTAAAAGACTGATTGTGAACCTCTTCTGCCTCTACCAGTTAAAGGAGTATTCATAGAGGGACTTCATTTGACAAGTATTTCCACCTTATGGAGCTCGGCTCTAAGACAGTTTTGCACCCCTCCTTCTGAGGGGATGAAGAGGGGGGAGGTTGTTTTGTATAGGTTCTTTCTCAAGTCTGGAATTGCTCTGGTTTCCCAACAGACCAATACTCAATGAACTCAGGATTTGAATGCTTTAAGTTAAAAAAAAAAAAAAAATATATATATATTGGAATTTAAAGCGTCCAAATCCTGAGTTCATCAAATGTATCTAAATATCTTTATTCTGGAACTTTAAGATAAATCAAAATCTGAGCCTAAGATATTTTACAGTATCTATTTAAGATAAAAATATGATTTACATCAACATTAGAGAGGAGGTCACCACAGTGTTAGTCAAACACAGGGTCTCTCACCTCTGTGGAGCTCTTATGTTTATTTTATGAAGCCAAGACTCCAACACTCTCAAGCGCTGCAAGTATGAGTGAGCTACCATTGTATCCCCCTCCACATGGCACATACAAAACTGCAGCAACTCATAACGGGTAAGATTTAGTGAGACGTTACTGGATACTCAGTGCTAATATTTGCTAATGCACAGAATCGTCAACAGTACTTCAGTGTAACTCTCCTAACACAGAGGTTGTGTTTGCCATGTTGTGGTTTGGTAAAATATCTCCACCTTCAAGTCTAGTCAACTGAAAGATACTTTAGCTTGCACTATGTCTGAAAAGGAAGTCAGCTGCCCCAGGAGAGCGGCAGCATGTGCACTGCGGGTATGAACGATGAGACACATGGTGCTATAGATTATCTGTGCTTTGAGATGTTTCTGCCCTACCTTGGGTATAATTTACCACAAGATCATCTGCCCAACCACTGATAGGAGTCAGGCTGTGTTCAAGCTGAGCAATCTCCCCTGAAATGATGGAGGGAATCGGTAGCTGATTATACAACACAACTTTTTTTCCAGAGACAAACGTTCAGCATCCATTATTGACATCTGTAAGAACTGAGTCACAAGAGGGATGGAGTCAGGCAGAGTGCCAGAATCACTCACTGTTCTCAGAAGTAAATAACAGCAACTGAAATTATGCATTCACAGCCCATTTCCTCCAGCTTCCTTTGAGGTTTATCCTGCCTGGAAATCAACAACTTGCAACCTGCACATTTCATCGCTAGCAATTTGGAAAAGAAGTGGTAACGGGCTTGATCAATGGTCAGAATTCAGTTCAGAAGAGAGTCTCCTCCCACTGCAATCTGAAGGGGTAGCAATATCTGGCCCAGCAGCATGGGTCTTTCTAGGCCCCATATTTGTATTTTGTAAAAATAGAATAATGCAAAATATAAGGTCATTTACAAAATCACTCCCTCTTCTTCAAAAAGGTTGATCAGAGGCAGTGGTTGGGACCAAGAGCTGCTAAAGAAACAAAATCTGAATTGTTTATTTTGGCTAACAGTGCCAATGCCCTCAGAAAAGCTGCCTGGAGCTCCTGTTACATCTACCCAGAACATTTCACTCCTTGGCACATGTGTCCTGCAGAGAGTTGCCAGTGGACCGGGAAATACTCCTTCAGATTCCACCAAAGCTGCTGAAGCCAGCCCAAGACAGCAAGATGCTTTTCCTTGGTACATTCACACATCTGTGCAGGAAGACAGAAGCACACCATGAGCTGTTGCATTAATGAAGCCCCCACATTTCAGCAGACTGTTCGAGGCCTCCTGTTACAGAAGACCTAACCCAAAACCTATCACTGTTTGTCAGCATGGGTTTTAACAGCTTTTTCTTTCTCAGAGCCACATGCTGCCCTCTCGTGGGGAGCCTTATGGATGGTACCCTGCTGCCCTGGCACAGCCCTGTGCCCGGTGGCGCAGACAGCACAAACAGGGCAGGTAACACAGGGAGCTGCGGTCTGCCAACACCCCCCAGGAACAGCAGCTTCATGTAGGCCACCGCAACCTATGCCTCGTTATCACAAATCCTCAAAAATCTCCTTATTTGAGCCCCTCCCCAATATGCAGGGCAAGAATGGACCCTGAGAAGTATCTGAGGGAGGGACGAAGCTCTAGCATCTTATATGAAGGTGTGCCAGAGCATGCGACTACAGCATCCCTAAGCCAGGCCACCTTCTGCATCAGATTTTACTTCTCCATTGCTGCACGTGGAAACACATCCTGCTGGGAGAGAGAGCTATGGGCCTTTGTTATCCACTCCAAGAGCAAACGGTGGACATGTGTCCTGTACAGAGCTGGGACAGGTATTTGTAGTGTGGTTATTTCAGCACTGCTGCACCCATCTCGCACCACAAGCACTGGCTGAGGGACTTTCTGGACTAGCCAAGGAAGACAGCAATGCCTGCAGTGTTGAGCGTTCAGTTCCTAGAGCTAAGCTTCCTTCTTCCACTGAATGAAGTTGCTGTTCTCAGCATGGATGAGCCTTTTCAGGGTTTTATTTTTGTAAGTTTGCTGAGAGAATTAGCACCTACGGGAGCTGGGGCGCAATAGTTATGCTATGTAAGCCAGACAGGCCCCCTGAGCACTTTTCTACCAGTCCTGTTTTTAATAACTGGTACCTCTCAGCTTTTCCACATAGCCACTCACACCAGCACTACATCAGTAACAGCAAACTGGGGGCCACCCAAATTCACAAGCAGGGTTATGTCACAGACAGGCTTGCTTCTGGACAGAGATGCTGAATTCCCAGTTTTCTGGAGTGCTTTCTTAATTTCCACAGTAAATCCCAGAAAAATCATGATCCCCTCTCTTACCCTATGTTGCTATCCATGGCTGGGTTTTACTCCAGGCAGCACCTCCAGAAGCCAGCTGAGCTGGTATTTTGCAACAGGTCTTCCAAGTGGCAACAGGACGCATGTAGCTACAGAGCCTGGTCACAAAGAGGGTGTGAGGCAGATGCTAGTGCTAACACAGTGACAAGCAACTCCTAACCTCTGGCTCTAAATCCAGAGCAAACTCTGGCTCCATGCTGCACCACACTGACAGCAAATGGCGCACAACTAAAGGACTTTTGGTACCTCCAAATGCAAGTGTGAAGCGTGTTTGAAGCCTCATTTGCTCTTTTGCTTAACCCCAACTCTTGCCTGCTGTTTTTGGGGCATGTAGATAAACACAGAAAACTGCAAATAACATATGCCCAGCCTTGCAGGTCCTTACAGCAGTCCCCGAGGGCTGCCAGCACACCAGCGATGAGCCAGCAGGCTCCTCAGCTGTAATACTTGCCAGCATCGAGTGCCCCATGTTGTCCTAGCCTTACACTGCCTGCTCCCTGCCCTGCCCACCCTTTTACACACCTTTAAGGCTCCTGGCTTCGAAGACTTCCTTGTCTCATCTTTGCCTGGGCACACATTTTTCTATGCCCGCAGCCAGCATACACACCCTGCACCAAGCATAGGGCCCCTGGGGAGCCCTTCCAGGCCAGCCAGCCCTGCCCATGCTCATGCAGGGCCCCCTGGCTCACCCCAAGGCAGCTGCCCGCTGCCAGGGCAGGGCATCGGAGGCCCAGGAGGGCTGTGGGAAGCAAAGACCCTTGTCATTTCACTGCAGATGGCTGCCCCCAAAAAGGGCGAGGGGAGGCCTGGGCAGGCACAGGAGGAACCAGAGGCAGTGCCTCCAGCAGGAGCTGTGCCCCACCAGGCACCCACATGCGGAGCCCGCTGCGCCCACCCTGCCCGGCATCACACTCCTCCCAAGTTTACATCCTGGGCCAGCTTGCTGCTTTTTTAAAATTTTCATTCTTTTTTTTTTCTGCTTAAGAACTGTATTTTTTTGCATTCTCCTTTCATGACAGCCATTGCACTCGTGGCTACATTATTGTCAAATACACATATAATATATATACAGACACACACAAACACATGTGTGTACTTAGTATACTTCTACACTTCTCCATCTCCTGAACTTATTCCCAGATAGAGATTCTCTATCCAACTCACATCAAGGCTCCCGTCCATACTTAGTATTTTGTTCCATTTCTTCTAACACCACAAGCAGGAAAGAATGCACAAAAAGCACATTCAGGCTATCACTGCTATATTAGATTCAGGCACAGAAGATGAAGCTTTCTCCAAACCTAGTCAAGCATGCTCTGTGCATGTCTGTAGCGTTCTACATGAAACACTTGAACTAAGAACTACTAAACAATAAACTGCGCCTCAAGTGACCACTTCAGAATATTTCAGGTTCCAGTGCAACTTTTTCTGTCCTTAAAACTATGAACCCCTTATTTCCTGATCCCCAGAACAGTCACAGATGGGAAATTTCATGGCATGTGATTAATATCCAGGTTTGTGAGTCTACATTGCCTATTGAACTAACTTCCCAGTGAAAAAAGCAGGATTCAGTTGCATGAGAGCAAGTTTAGCAGCTAGCCAGTGTGAGGGAGTTTCCTTAATGAATTCTGTATTTATAGACATGTTCAATAAGGAAAAAGATGTCAAGGTAATCTTTTCTGACTTTTTTTTTTTCATTGTGTACTAAACAGGCTTTACTTCATGGACTTTGAAAAACTTTATTACTCTTCAAAGTTTGTTTAATTAGAGCAACAGCTGCACTAACATATATATTTAAACAGAGAAAGATTTTTTTCCTTTCTTTTCTTAACACTTCAAGTGGTTTAATAAGGTAGTTTAAAAGAGCAACATGCAGAAAGTAATACAGAATTTGCACTGACTTGGAGAGAAACTAGACAAATTTACCTTCTCAGAGTGGAATCTGTCCCTTGAATAGTCTAACTCCTGTTTTCCCCACAGGTCCTGTATTTGCATCATTGCTCATCGGTGTTCTACAGTGACAGCAGAGCTCCACAACAGAGTGAAAATTTGCCTATGAGCAAAAGAACTGTTCTACATGGTGTGCTATAGGACAGGTTGGTTCCAGGGATGCCTAAAAACAAACCTATTTATATCAGCCCTGAATTTGGGTCAAGTTCTTTAAGAAGCACTTGTTTGTCTCCTCCAGCAGCAGCCTTGCACAAACACAAGGAGCAGTTGAACGGAGCAGCATTAAAGGGAAGATAGGAAGCATATGTACGTTTTAGTTGTGACAGGTTTTCCATTCAGCATCTACTGTATTTACAGGATGCCATCTATATGCATGATAGAAAATGCACATGCATTTTAGTTTATTTAATTTAGAAAGAGTCGCGGACCACTATCCTTGCATTCTGTTCCCAAGGACTATCATAATACCATTCCTTCCTGCTTACCCGCATCAGACCTCTTCTGATTCCTTGGATTTAAATAAGCTTCAAGTCTTGCTCTCTATATTCTGCTATTACTTATTTTTGTTATGTAAGCACCCAAAGGTCCCAGTCAGAATTTCAGCTCCCGCTGTCCTGGGAGTTCACAAGATAGTTCATATTGACATTCTCCATCCTGGAGGGTATCTGAGTGCTCATGTGTCCATCACTGCAATCTAGCAGGTGGCACCATTCACAGTATCAGGAAGAATATTTGAATAACACAGTTTTCTGCTGTGATTAGCTTGTAGTCATCATACTTTTCCATGACCTCTATATTCCTGTATGTCATTTACTTTGCTCTCTTTTCCAATGTCAGTTTTCTACAGCTAACAGCTTAATTACACAGTTTTATCTTCCAAAATTGCACCAAATTCACCCAGATGGCTACATTCAGTTTAATACAAATCAGTCCTTGTCATTGTGATCAAAGGAAGCTAAGGGTCAAACAAACAATTGAATAAATTAAGGAGAAGATATTGGGATTATTTTTGTAAAAGTTTGATAGATTGACTAATTAACTCAAAATGGATTAGCCAATAATCTCAACATAGTATCATAGAAACAAATACAGAAAAACAGTATTAAAACAATAAATTAAAAAAATTGAAAATAAAAAATTTAAGCAGTATTAAAATTATGGATCAACTAATTTATAATTTCCTGTGACCTAATTCTATTTTTTAATTCTAAGAAACAAAGTCAGTGGATGTAATGAAAAGCTCTGACGAAACTGTGGTGTAATCTTAAAAATATTCTGGGAACTTGTGTCTTAACACAAGTTTTCGCCTTGTTGTTTTATTTTTTGTTTGGGTTTTTTTTTAATTATTATTTTTCCATTTAAACAAGGGGGTTTGGGTTTGGTTTTTTTTTTTTTTTTGCAAAAAAATCAGATTAATCTACAAAATAATAAAATACTTTGGAATTACTTTAAGTAGTTTATTCTGTCTTCATACAGCTGGTTACAACAGGCCAATTGACTCCAGCTTGTCATATAGAAAACATTTTTTGCATGACTATTAGAATTAATACCAGGATAATTCTGGTATTATACTAGCCCAAAATATGTGCACCACTAACTACATGAAGAACTGTATCTTTATGCGTATAGATGCAGGCTAAAAATATATTACATGAAAGAGAGTGCTATGGTAAGCAGATGTTCCCAGGACAAAGTCTATCTGATGTGCAATAACTTGCTACACAACCATTAATTTTGTCACAAAACTATTATTTAGCACAGCAAAGACAACTAAAAATATTACCCAAGGTTTTCATGCAACTATAAGTTCACTGGTTTATTTCTCAATTATTAAGAGTAACAGTCTGAAACATTTTACATTAATTTACAGTCATGAAAAAGATCCTTATGCTTATCTCATGTAGGTGACATTAAGTCATCCAGTTAATGCTAATTATTATTTCAAAAGTTAAATCCTGTTTTATAAGGTTAAACATTTTTTTGAATCATTTGTTGTCAAAAAATAACATCAGTCTACAACCACACAGAAAGTAGAAATAGAAATTTCTACAGAGCCACTACCATCGCTACAAAGATACAATGCCAAGTGTTACAACATTCTGCAACAGTTATCACCTCTCCCAATATTTAAGATGGCAAAAATTCCCTCTTCATTTTTTACTGCGCACACAGGATCTACAGTAAAAGGGGAAATTTTGATTCATAACGTTAGATCAAGGGTAATGGAAGTGCTTCTGAGTCATTTACTTTTTATGTAAAAAACAAACAGGGCTGTGGAGCAAAAAGGATTCTTCTTCAAGAAAGGGCAGGTTTTTCTCCTCGGCCTTGGACTGTACACCACACTGATATGCTCCTCTCCTTCCACAGACAACAATGAAAATGGCCTGTGCACAAGAGGGCAACAGAGAAGCAAAGTTGAGATCCACTGTACAGACCAAAGGTGAGATGCTGGTCCCAGAGCAGCCGTGCAGAGCTAGATCAGCATGCTTACAAGATGAGGAGCAGTGCAACGATCCAGAGCTCGAGTCAGTAACTCATGCACAGAGCAAGAAAGCCCAGTTTCACCAATTAAAAATATTTGGATGTTTCACAACTTTTGTTTCCTTGAACCCTTGTTGAAACCAATCACTCTGATTTGTGAGTCACTCAGCAACACAAACCAGAAATGTTCAGATCTGTAGCCTTCTTGGGAGGGAATACAGCAAGAACTGGCTTGCTTCCCTTGGCAGAGAGCACACAGACCACAGCAAAGCCACTCTGCTGGGCTTGGCCCAGAAGCTGGCACACCACAGTCCTCTCCTCTCAGTGCCCCACCAACAGGCCTCTAACTCACCCGTGCACTCAGAGCAGAACTGCAGCATCTCACCCATTTCAAAGTGCTCCATTGTCACATAGAGGTGGTTGGTGGGTCACGGCAACTCACTGACACAATGCATCGGGCATGGGAAGCCACGAAGAGTAGAGAGGCGAGGGCTGTGCAGGCAGAGGGAAACTATCTTGAAACACCTTCCTGGCACCTCACCACAACAGTACACTTCATCACAGATGTAGCAAGCCTTTCTCACCACCTTTCCTCTTGTTTTGGCATCCCTTAGCCATTTCTCTCACCGATCACACTGCCTCATACCTTCTTCCAGATAACCCCTGTCCTTCCTCCCCACAAAGGCAGCAGGGACCCTGTTCAGGATGAAGCATACCAGCCAGGAACGCACAAAGACCTGGGTTCCTTCTCCTCTGTTCTGCTAATTCACCCCCTGCCTTCCTCCTCCCCCCACAAGCCTGTTTGCTCCCCTTTGCTACAGGCCTGGCAGCCCTGTTCCTGGAATGGGTGCTCACCACCCTGCCACAGAAACCCACAAGCAGCTCTCGAGCTGGAGCAGAAGCCCCGGTGCAGCCAGCTAGGGCACAGTTCTCCCTCTTGGCAGCAACACTAGCCATTTCCCTCCTCCACCCAGACCATGGCAATTCTTTCAGGGCAGTAGCAAGAGGAACACAGCATCACATCACCCCATCCTGAGAGGCTCGGCTCTGCCCCTTCCCGTCACACCATGACCAAGACATGTCCTTACCACATGACAGGCTGCACTGCCTCACATGCCACAGAACAGGGCTGCTGTGGCATGACAGTTCAGCAAGGCTGCATTTGATAGTATTCATTTGCTCCTTACAGTGTAGGGAAGAGATTCAGACCCTGGCTCTTGATGAGGGTTTCATCTGTCACACTGTGAATGTAGTATTATTCACATACAACAGTCAAATACCACATAGCAATGCAATGAAACCCAGGGCAATCCGACTCCACACCCTAGGAAAGGGAGCATTTTTCGTGGCTACACTGTGAAATTTCGGTACGTTTCCTAAGGGGGCACCCAGAGGAAGTTTGGCGCCCACTACACCACTTGGCACTACCAGTGACCAAAAGGTAGAGGTTCTAAGTCCACCTGCAAATGAGCAGGACTGTGGCCATCTCCCTTCAAGACAGAAGGTACCTTACACTGAGGAAATGGTTTGCATGGCCAGAGGACAGTGATGTAATGTAAGTTTGGACAGAAAAGTACTGAGACAACATTTTGATCAACACAGTTCTCCCTACAGGCCCTTTCAGAATAGCCTTCTCTCACATAAGAAACACAACTTGAGGAAAAGGACACAGAGTTTGGGAATCCTGAACATCATTTTGCCATAGATGACTTCTGTGGCCACAGTCTGGTTGAGGAATACCTTTGTACATCTACTTCTCTCCAGCAGGACAGGGAAAGCATCCCTTCTCTGCTCAACAAGGTCATTGCAAGGTGCTCAGACAAGATAAGGAATATAAGGATTTAGGCTCATATAGGAACCGTATACAGGTTTAAAGAGTGATGTACAAGAGCATAATCTGTGCAAAGCCTGCATTTAAAATGGGGCTTGTGTGTTCAACTGCAGGTGCTCAGAGGACAGAATTTTATACTACTTTGAAGAGCCAATGCCTCATGCTGACCCAGGCCCATGCACAGGGAGAGCACTGGGATTTAGCAAAGAATTTGTTCTGTTGTAATATTTGCAGTCAGCCCAAAATGGAAGTGTCCTGCGGGTCGGGGTCTGTTTTCCATTACTGTGGTGCCCTGGTTTTATTCTGGTATCAGTCCATTTAAACCAATAGGTCATTAGTATGAACACAGTGTGATCCAGACCCAGAGCATTCAAGCTAATATTCAACCCTTTGCTTATTCCTCCATATGATGCCTCATACAACATATAGTTCAGAGAAAAGTTACACCTTGTGCAATTCTTGGACTTACTGGTTTGGACTAAAACTATTTCAATCTTAGCTCGGAATTTCCTGTGTAGCAAAAGTTAAGAGAGACATCAATCTTGTTCTTACTTTCAGCAAGACCAAACATGAACCCAGCTTTGTTGAGGTAACATGCATTAATGGCATCCCAAACCACACTACTTAGCCTGCCTGTCCTCATTAGCTTTTAGAGTTACTGATGAAGCAACAGGGCAGAGCTCTACAGACTTCTGCTTGGCACCATTCAGTTACAGAAATTATGGGCAGTGTCTAATTCAGAGACCCATGAAGTATCCTTGGTACCCAAAAGGTATTATCTGGAAAGGAATCAAAATTCTGTTCACCAAAATATTTATATTAGCTGAGAAAGCCAAACTCTGCCAAGAACAGAGCTGGCAAGCTTCCCTGGATTTTCTCTGCCAGTGTGTAAAACCCAGAAAGCAGCCCCTCCTACCACAACCCCTCTGTGCATGCCCAGGGCTGGTTAGTTTTTTTAAGTACAGTGCCAACTATTTGTAAGGCCTCAAAAATCTGGAAACTTTAGAGCGCAGCAGCCGAATAAAGGATCTTGGGAACATCTCTCTTGACTCTTGGGCTGTGTACTTGAAGTAGTTCTGTGGATGTGCCAACACGTCAAACAATGCTTTTATCAGTTTCTTGTCCTAGAAAAAGGAAAGCAGATTTTACAGTAATTCCACAGAGGAGTTAGGGTCGGTATTATCAAAGCTTAATGATTGATTAACTTATAAAAGATTATGGACATTTTACTTTTCATGTATTAATGTTTCAGGGGCTCAGAAACTAGTGGAGCAAGGCTGATGTTCAGGCCCCAGAGAAGTCACTGGAGTTTCACATTTATCATTAGTGGCACCAGAATTTCTCCCCTCCTCATACTTCCAAGAACAGCAAACAAACAAACAAAAAAAAAAACCCACCCAAAACAAAACCGAAAAACAAACACTGGATCTGATATCCAGCAAAAGAAAGGTTAACTTCGGATGACATCCACTCAACTTGCCCATGCAACTGTCCCCTAACCAAGGTCAGAGAAGTGAAATCCACAAAGAGATTTTTTTCGCCCAGGGAGGAAAAGCCCTTGCTAATCTACAGGGTACAAGTAGCAGCACGAAGTGCTTCTCCAAAAGATGAAATCCCATGTCCCTCAGTTTGCTCCACTGATTCCGTCCAGCACAACCTACATTAGGCTCAAGGGGCTATCTTCACCACAGATTCTCCTAGTAGGTCTAACTCACCTTTAATCCACCTGGGCAAAGGCTCTCATACCCATTGCTCTGCACAATCAGGATGTGCTGATTCACGCCACTTCCCTGAAGTAGCATGTGTCTAGTGCACCGAGGAACAGATCTAACGCAGAGCAGGAGGCAACCTCACTGGCACAAAATATTGTCATTTTCAACCAAAACCAACATGTTTAGTGGAAGGAATATACCTTAAGTATTTCTTGATGATTTTCAGATGCATAAAGTCTACCGTCCCGAACAATGTCTTCTATTAGTTCTTGGTAATCCTCTATGGGGAATGCACAAGAGAGCAATTTGCAGTTTCACTTCACTTACATACTCAATACCTTCCTTGATTACACATGTAAGCCCTACCCCCAAAAGCACCTGTAGTACTTGGCCCTCATATTAGCAGTCAGAAAATATTCCAAATTATCTTCTGTAAAGAAACTACAAATACTGTTTACTATGAAAACAGTGTACTCTGCTCAGCTGCTCAGCATCAATCTGTCAAAAGCAAAAGAAATCATAATGCACCTAGGATTGTAGTGCATATTGTAACAAAGTAGCCTGCTTCAAACCAACTGCACTGCAGAAACTTGTCTGTAAATACCCACAACCTATTATTGACTTCTTTCTACAGTAAGAAGGGGAAAAAAAAAAAAAAAAGAGGTAAGAGGAAGCTTTCTCAAAAGGCAACCCCCCAGTCAATCAAAATTCGAAATGCTTCAAAAGGAGAGATGTCCCCTGAAAAATTAATTTTTCACTGTTGATGAAACCCTGCAGACCACAGCGAGGATGACTCCTTCACAATTAATCCAGTGTGGACAGAAACGTGCCATATCATTGTCACATCACTTATGCTGAAGTGCAAAGCCTCAGCTCCAGTATCATTCCTGGTGACACTGACAAGGATAGGGTGAAACTCTTGCCCTTCAAACTTCTTTTCAGTATAGATATTTTGCTATCTAGTACTAGATTACAGATGGTAGCAGCAACACAATAAACCAGATGCACTTGGGCTCTGCCCAGTTTCTAACTGGGGGCACTCTGCTACCATCTGAAGCAACCCAGAACTGGGAAGGCACAAAAATGCATAAAACCCAGATTCTGGCTCTGAGCTCTGCATTTTGCAGGTTGGAGGCCAGAATCCCGGCTCTTTGTTTAGGTCTGTGGAAGACTGGAAATACAGTGGCACTTAAGACTGCAGTGCAATGCAGAATTCCTTAAACTAGCTTTAAATGAAAACAGCTACTGGAAGTAGTCTCATAGTAACACTGCTGAGAACGCTGCGTTACACTGCTGCTTAGCAGGGTCAAGGAGCCCACAAGGAGTTCTCCCCTGCTGCAGCTGCACTAGTCCACATAGGCTCAGCTGCTCACATCCGCTTACCATCATACGTTACATAAGGAATTTGGAATCCTTTGGCACTGTTCCCTTCATTTGACTTGAATTGGATCCACAACTTCTTAGACCTAGAGGTGAAAGCTATAGGGCGTTCGTAGGTTTGACAGGTTTCATACGTGGTCACTGAGTTGGAAGAAGCTTTCAAAGAAAACACACAATAAGCAGTTATCTGACAACACACCATACTAATGAACAATCAGAAAATAGGTTAAACTACCATAACAAGAAACATTTGCTGATGTTAAGAAAACGCCTCAATATGTGGCAGGCCATTCGTGGGTGGCAGGCCATCAACGAGTGACTTCTTGGTCAAGGAGTATTTTCCCTTTTCCTAAAAAACAAATCTACTCTTTGAAGGATGTGTCTATACGAGAAACTGAAACTGTTTATTCACACATCAGGCACCTGCAGGGACTAGCAAGCATCTCCTCTTTCCTATCCCAGGCTACAATTGCTTAGCATAATTCATGACTAGTTAGCTTGAACCATCTACCCCTTCTTAACAATATTTCTCTCAGAGTTCACTGACACATCATATAGCCTTGCACTCTTGTTTCACCTGAACCTATGGAGCAGCATCACCAAATAGGATTTCTCAATTTGTCATTTAAAGAAATTTCTACTCTTAAGTAGAGGCCAGCCAGTCTACATTTAGTTTATATACACAGCAATGCATGTGAGAAACCTGTATTGCACACTGAGATAGATACCATATGCCTCAGTAGATACTTCAGACTTACAGCTTTTTCGCATCACCAAGTAGTCTCCACACTCATCTTCTATTGGTAAAAATATTTCTGGAACCACAATCAGAATGCGGCGCTTTGGTGGTGGGTTAATGTTCCAAGTGCACTCAGTGTTTGCAGGATAGTCCCCAGGATAGTTTGGTGATTCAATATATCCAGTGTAATCTCCCAGTTCACCTCCACATTGCTTATCTGAAAAAGCAATACTGTATGCAAGACTAGGCAAAGTGAGGTCATCCTACAGCTTTCTCTACAGTCACTGCAGAAAGAGTACATGGGTGACAGAGACAAACTTTTCTGTTTGCATCTGATGCAGGTACAGTTCTCTTTGCCAGCTTCACATCACGCTGCTGCCTCCTTCTGCCTGTGTGTTTTAATCAACGTTGAGATATAAAAATACGGTTTAGTTCCTGTTAACACAGCAGGTGCTATCAACCAAGCCACAGCTAAGCAGCAAGGCAGTTGTAAGAGGATGTAGAAATGGTGAAGCAAGGATGCTCCACTTGCTTGTACCAGGCAGAACGTTTTTATGCAAGTATCAGCTGAAGTCTAACTGGAGTTTGAGGTGCTCTGTTCAGGCACCATGCCTGCAGCAGCACAAAATAGGGAGTATAGCAGGCCCTTTCTCTGCACAGATCAGCATTGCTGGCAGTAAGAGAGGGTGAATCCCAGTGCAGGAGGCTTTTTCTGTGCTCCCCAGCTCTGTGTGGCCATAAGGGTCTGAGCACTACAGCACCGTAACAGTGATGTGTGGGTGTGACATGCCCAGGGAATGGATTCTTTAAGTGAAACACATACAGTTCCCAGAGACATATTTCTTTGTATGTATGTGTATATACGTCTGTGTGTAGATAAGTGTCTCCAGAGGTTCTTCTGAGAAGTCACCTCTCTGCCCTCTAGTTTCACTCTTTAATTTACCCTCAGCTTCCCACACTACAGCTACCATAATCTAGAACAGTGGTTCTCTTTGTAATTGCCTCTTGCAAAGGTTGTTATTAAGAAGAAATGGTTACTAGAGCTATTAAGTTTTGTAAGCCAACTTCCATTCCTTTTAATAGAAGGGAAAGAAATCAGGGTGCCAAGAACACAAACTCTGCCTGCTATATCATGGGAGAAAAGATTTAATAGCAAGACCCAGCACCAACTGGCAAGACACAATCATCACTCACTTTAAAAAGAATGATGGAACCCGTCTACAGAAATGGTCTCTCATGGACCTCAGTAAGCCACGTGGGATGAGATACAGACAGCCAGCAAAAAAGGAGCAACACCACTGCCTTCTCTCCAAGCTCCCTGGAGCAAAGCTAAATTCTGCCCTTAGGGCCACTCTGAATATTAATGGCTGAGTCTTCTGATTTGTAAGATATCATCAAAACCATCTTGCTATACTTACTTTTGCACTGTGTTATATTTGTTGACCCATCAAAATCAGTAGTGGTGTTTCCAGGGCATGAAATGCAGTAATTTTGTCCAAACTCAGGCTGGTATGTCCCAACTGTGCAGCGAATACACCGATGAGTTGTGGTATTATAAAAATGGCCAGGTGAACACTGAACTAGAGAGTAATTAAATATGCAGCATGGTTAAAAAAGCGGCAGTAGCAATTTAGAATGTGATTTTATGCATTTTTATAGGACCTAGTATAATTTCAATAACTGAAATGCCATATTCACAAACTATGAGGGTAACAAAGCAGAGGTAATTGACCAGATTTGAGTTTATCAGGTCACTTTGTGCAAGTTCTGAAGTCCCAAATGCAACACTGTAAAGCAGTTCTGTGTGGAAGCAGTAATAAAAGATATGGGGGAGTGCGTATAACCACCATGATTTTGTAAGGAGGACACCAAGTAGAACAGTGTGTTACCAAATGATCTAGCTACTGACATTTGACTTGGAAGGTGAACTGTATGTGGAAATACTAACTTAACCTTTCTTTCCTGCCAGTTTATGCCAAGCAGCATGTGCATTGCTGCTGCATCCTAGTATACCCCTGTGATCAGCTCACCACAAGCAGAGGTGAAAGACTTTGGCCCTCTACAAGTGGCACATTGCATCAATATTAGTGACTGAACAGGTATATTGCTTTCTTCCTCACGATCACACCCTGTCTTGCAACAGGCCATGACTCAGGGTACAGCCACCTCCACCAGATCTGCTGTTGCTTTATTTCATTATATCATGCAAAGCATCATGTTAGCTAGACACATAAGCTATAGCCCTCACAGGGCTTGCTGAGAGTACCTCCTGCATCACCAAAGTGAGACTCCATTCTGACATACGAACTCTTTCAGAAACATAACAGATTTTATGGAAGTTTTAAACATGAGACAGACAGACATAGGGGAAAAACGTTTTCTAGCAGACTTGCAACTTTTTTTCTAGTTCCCTGCATGCAGGCAGAAAATTTTCTTCTCTCATTGCACTCTGAGAATACAGGACCCCAAACACCTTTGCTTACATCTCTAATATGCTGCTTTTCATTTGATTTTGCTTAGCTATTCTGCATCTATGCCCATCATCATCTGTACTGAAACCTGACAGAGAGCAGCCAAGAACATCAGCCATATATTATCTTTGCTCTTAACTCCATCACCACCTTGCTTCTTTTTCCTTGTCCTTTTTCTTTGTGGAACTAAAAAAAAAATTAAAATAAAAATCTTTTCCCATTCCTTTTACCTCATTTGGCAAGTTTACCTATCCCAGCTCAACATCAAAATAATTTACTCCCTTGCCTTTCAAATGTAGTTTTCTGTGCTGCACAGTCCCTTTTTTCTATTCCTTTTAACCTCTGCTTACTGCCAAATAACTCCAGTCTTGTTGAGGTTTGTAAGCTAGCTCAGCCTGGAGTCCTTCCCTACATGCTCCACCCCAAAATCCAAATGCTTCAGATACAAGTTCCAAATAGTTCTTGCATCTGTGATTCCTTGTCTCATGTGGCCTCTTCCACATGCAAATCCCTGAGCTCTTCATTCCAGTTAATACAAAAAATTCCTTTAATCTCCACTCTAATTTGAAAACTGAACCTCATTTACAGACCTGCTTTTGCTTATGTTAAATAAAACTGAAATCAGTTCCTCTTATCTTGATCCAAGGTTTTTAACATGGTTTTTTAGTGCTTTAACTTTGCAAAATCAAGTATGAAACAACTGCATTTGTGTATTCAGTGATTTTTCACTGAAGAAATCTATTAGCTATCACATTATTACCAGTAATATTTCTTCAACCATACTGCAAAATTCTTCTATTATGTTTACTATTAAGAATTGCAATGTATCTTAACTGACACTAGACAGATCTCTTAATCCAAACCACTACCAAATGATTGCATCAGGACCTTATTTATATTCTACAGCAGTAGATTTTCTATTAACACTTTTTCTTCAGGTGATTTTGATATAAGTGGTGTTCTTTTACCCATGCTTTAAGACATTGAGGAAACCACTATACTAATTAACATTTCATCTCTCTCCATGGACACATTTTTATCAGCATTTTCATAGAAAACTTCATAGCTGTCTTTCAGCTTTTTACATTTTAGATAACTAAGATGCTAACAAAATTCCTTCATTTTTAAAGATATGATCCCCACCTGATTTTCACTCCTTTGAGGAAAACCTTGGGAGCTGATTCCATGTCAGCTCCACTGTGATCAAATCTAGAGGGCTGTCTGAGGTACTGCAGGGTTAAACTGAATGCTAGCTTTTTAGGTATATCCCAAGGCATCCAAGCCATTTCTCATTATGAACATGAAGAAACTATTTTCTTACTTATCCTCCAGGACTTTAATTCCTCCTTCACATTTTCATGTTGCTGCTATGCTCAAACCCAAAATGTCAATAAGGCATGCTTGTCTTGATTTTTTCTTGAGACTTGTTTTCTCCCTGCTGTTCCTTTATATGACTCTTCACAGATCAACAACTTCACTGACCAACTTCCCAATCCTTTCTCAAGCCTTGTATTAAAATCAGTTATAAAAAGACTTGAGGCTTTATTGAGTTTCCTTGCAGCTAGGCCAGGCCAGGCAACTATGAGACCCCTGGAAGGAGAGATCCTTGAAAGGAGAACGACCCTTCTTTGAATGCCCCACTTGGAGCAGCAGCAGTTACTTTTGCCTTGGAGCAATGCAGTTCACCAAATAAAACTTGACCTTACCTTTGGTCTCACAGTCCTGAAACAAGGATGCACTGCTATGTCTTGTTGTTAGACCACCTCCGCAGGGAAAGCAGGATACTCTCCCAGCTTCAGGCTGGTATGTTCCCAGGGGACATGGCAGACAGGGTTTGAAGCCGTCAGGAGAATATTCACCCGGTGAGCACTGATCTAGAAGAGAAAGAACACATTTGCTTCAACCTGTATGTTATAGATGAAGGTATGTTAGTGAGCCTGCACAGGACCTGAAACCCCACAGTGAAATTGCTCTCCTCTTTACTTGGGAAGCGGGAGCCAGGGTTTCAGAACTGAATGCTAGCAACAGATAGTACTTAATACACGCAATGTACCCTGCAAAACTGAAACAGACATATATAATCACTGGTGCTGGTGAGCTCTTCTGTGAGCTGGAATGCATTTCACGCTTTGTTGCAAGGCCACACGGGACACTAGGCCTGGTCGGTACTCTCTGTTAATCTGTACAATTATATAGTGATTATCTCCTCTTTCTAGCTAAAGAACTCTTGGACTCCTCCCAAATGAAATAACTTAGTACTGAACCCAAGATGCCAAAAATGTACTTCCAGATTTCTATAAATATTTTAACCTTAATATTATTGAATATTCATACTTCATAACCATTGGTGTTACTGAATTGTGTGAAAACCTCGAGCGCAACAAGTAATCATGCAAATTCACTAAACTAAACATTATGCGTACCTCAAGGACTTTTAAAGCAGAAATATTCTTGCCATTCCTCTGATACTGAATCTTGGATAATGATTATCTGTGCTCTGGACTGCTGTGTTCTGTATGGGGCATAGATAGCACTAACTCAATCCAACTGATTTTACTTAAACACACACCTCAGTATTATCTAACAAGCCCAGCAGTATTTTCAGGCTTTGAAAATTTCTGGTTTCCAAAACTTTTCACAAAAGAACTGGCTTCAGTGCCAGTATTTAATAATTACCCTGCTCTGGAAAGGCACAAAACACTGTTGCAGTTGTTCAGCTGTGCTGAAAAATTCTGTCCTTTTAAAGACCTGTTACAATAATAAACTGTTAGTTTTAGTTTATAGCTCAAATAAATCACTCAGTGAATAGCTGTTTTGTTAGGAAGTTAAATTGGCCTTGGCTTCATTTCAGGATATATGACTAACAACAAGCAGGGCATTAACTACCGGTCATGATCAATGATGAAGAGTTTTGTTTATGGCTGATACACTGAATGGAATGGTGAGTGTTCCTCCTTAGCTTAAAAATAAAATACAGCAGGTTAAGTAATGCTCTGTAGCTTATCAATGAAACCTAGTGAGGACGTCTTAGCTCTTGGTTCTAACTTTTTCCACCGCACATCACTTCTGCTCCCATAAGGACACACATTCATTTGCTCCCACACTTTTCAAGCCTTTCTTCATTTTATAAACATTCCTACAGAACACTCATCTCTGTACTCTTTGTACAACTCAACAAACATGGATGAATTAAGGCTTTCATTGCACCACTCCTAGTAAGGTAAGGAAAAGAGCACTATTTACAATTCTGTGACAAGGAAAGAAATCAAGGTTAGTAAAGGTGATTTTGAGAAATGGCTACTGACTTCAGAAACCCAGAAGCAATGGAAAGACCAGTGCAAATCTCCTTCCTGCAAAAAACTTCAATGGCTCTATGAGAAATTAATGCTCTGAGTGGCCTCACTAGAGACTACCTGCTCTCTGCTATCTCCCCTTAACCTGTCTTTTTCCCTTCATTTTAATCACATGTCAAGTTTGGGATGGTTTGGTGTTTTTGTATTTTTTGTGTGTGTGTGCGCACGCACGTGTGTGTGTGTGTCTTTGTTTTGAACAGTGCTACCTTACACTGACACATGTAAAACCATACAAAATCAACCTTAAAACTGTACTTCAGGTTTCCTGAACTTGCTTAGAGTCCAGCATAACAGTAGGTCGGCTAACAGCTCAAAGGAAACCTGTCCCAGGCAGGAACTAAACCTACCACTTATGTGGAAACGTTACATTTGAGAACTTCTCACCAGATCTTTCTCAACAACTTTATCATCTGCACCTTACTTCCCTTGGAATTGCATGTCGTAAAATTGTAGAGCTCCCTGTGGAATAAAACTGAGTTAATCTAAATCTTCCAGGATTATTTAGCAAAGTGCCTAATTTTGAAAATTTGCATTGAAGAAGTAAACTCAAAAATATCTCCTCAGACATCACTGAGATCCTCAACATGGGGCATTCTTAGATGCATTGCATGACTAAATTCTGAGAGCAAGAGAAAGATAGGGCAGAAGCATCAGATGGTCTGTTTCTGTGCCTTACCTCCACATTGAGACACACTGTGAGCTCCAGCTAATTTTTTGCTTACAAGATTCTGAGGACTGGGGCAAGAGTCACAAGTTATTTGTCCTTCCTCATCCTGTCAAGTTTTATTAGGACATAAACCACAACTTTCTCATTCCCCACCATAGTACATTCCCACACTTCAGCTAACTAGCAACAAGAAAAAAATATCAGGTCACTAACATTTTATGTCTGTGGGTTCAAAGCCAAATTAGGTGGTCAGCGGCTAGACTCCTAAATAAAGTGCAAGGTGATACAAAGACTACGTTTACACAAGCATTAGAGCTTATCAACTGTCAGGACTTCCATAATTTGGCAGTTTCTGTGTACTGAAAGAAGGCTGACATTTTGTTTCAGCTTTGCTCAGTGTTAATCCAAAATCCATTAAGCTGCACTGGAGCTACATTCCAACTGCTTCAGGCCCCATTTCCCTCCTGTCTTCCACTTGCACTGGATGCACTGTGGCAGGTCAGCGGGATGGTAGGCTATGCCTGCAACAGCACCCACAGAAGCAGCACAGGGCTGAGACAGTGAAAGGCAGGAACTGTGTAAAATCAATCTGGGCCAAAACAAAGATTTTCTATTTGATCTGAACCAATCAATTCAAGTATTTCATTTTCCTAAATGGTGGCAACAACAGAAAGAAAACCATAAAAAAACCCACTCCATCTACCTATCACCACTGTAATAGGGTGTACAAAACCAGCTGAAAAAAGCTGTGTACATTGTGGTGGTTACAGTGGTGAACTAGCTTGGAGAGAGAAAAGGATCAAGTGAGAAGACAGAGGACAGGCTGACCCGACATGGAAAGAAAGCCATGTAATGACTACCCACCTCTTTCAGTACAAACTACAGCTTAAAAATAAGAAGATCTGTTTGGGCAACAGCATCTTGCTTGAGACAAACCAGGCTGACAGAGGAGTCCAGCTGGATGAGCAATGGGCTTCTTCTGTGTGTCCATGGGGTCTGGGTTCACAGGATAACACCACCCAGCTGGCCACTCTCTGCTCAGAAATCACATCATTATCAGAGCCCCAGCTTGTGGAGTGGCCTTCCAAGACAAGGGGAACACTACTTGCTTTTACAGTGGAGGTCACTGGTTTATGAAGCAGCATATGTGGTATGCCTCCTGGAACTGGAAAGACTAGGCCTAGGTGGATAGGCCTATGAGGGTACTCCACACATATTCATATCTGATGTTACTACATGCAATAGTGAGCCTTATTCTCAAGGGCATTAAGCACCCATGCTCAATTTGAAATCAATGAGACTTGAAAAAAGCAAGCAACACTGGATTATGTTTATAAACTATGTAAAATACAGAGACTGGGAAAATTAAGTTTTAAATATTGTACAGCCTAGAAAAAACCATAACCCTATCTTTCACTGACTATGACTTCTGAGATGCACCAAACACATCAAGCCTTAATAGGTCCTATGTGCGTATGAGAAAAGAGGTTAATACATCCAGATACAGATTTAGCTATTTTCAAGTCTAATGGATGCTCAAGCTCGTAAATATATCAGTTTCTTCACACGACTACATCAAACCAAGCTTTTCAAAGTGGTACAAGTGTCCAGACAATCTGATCCACAAACACATTCCCTGTAAACTGCTCCCAGTTCCTCCCCATCTTCCACCTAGAAATGTTCCAAACACAGACCACTCGTCTAACCCCACTGGAGCACCGGGCAGGGCTAACAAGGAAAGCCTGTTCAAAAGCTCACAGCACTCACCAGGGCCCAGTTTAGCATAACAAACAGACTTGGTGTTAGGTTCAATTATAGTAACATTAACTATAGGAACATTATGTCAACACAGAAATCATCCCATGGAAATCCATAGGACTGTGCATGAAATTAGGATGACACAAATTAACCTTCTCTATAAAAAACCAAAACCATCAAAAAACATCCAAAAAAAAAAACCCCAAGAAACACCTCTAAGTTCAAATTTTTCCTGTCATCTGTTTAAATGAAAACAAAAAAGTTTGAGCTTCATTTCACAAAACCAGAAGCTGCATGGTCCCACCTGACACATGAGAAATACCCAGTCGAAACAAGATCTGAAGATTTGCAAATAATTACATTAAATCAGAATTCCACTGGCTGGCTTTGCTCTTTTTTTCAGAAACCTGATTGTTTTTCCCCAAATGAACAAAAGAACCAATTGCCTCTAGTAGACTTCATTTCTGCAGCCACTGTCTTTGTTTGTCTTCAATACCCATTAAAAACAGGTCTTGAGTCTCACGCAGCTGTTTTAAAGGAAAAAAAAAATATGTGAAAGCTTTTCTGATGCAAAAACAAGAAGAAAAGGGGGGGGTTTGGAAGAGAGGGGCCCACAGGGAACCAGGATTAACAGTTACAAAGACATTTAAAGGCTCTTCCCCTCTTTTCAACATGTTAGCCTTTGAGCATTCGCTCCTATAGACAAATGCTGTAGTATCTCAGTGGCTGAGAAGGTGAACCTCATAAAGGAGGTCATGATCCACCAATTCACCATTTTCTTAAGAATGATGCCTTGACTTCATAAGAAAAATCACCAACAACTGATGCAAATTGATTCTGAAGCGGCATCCTTTAAGTTATTGTGTTTTAGCGGTTCACACATTTAGGTCACATGAGATGGTTGCACATCCTAAGGATTTGTGTCTTAATCTATGATTGTCAGAGCAAGTAGGTTAGCAGAAAAATACCACCATTTCTCCCATTTGATAATTTATTTCTTCTTGTGAGATTTTTATAAAATTGTAAAGAAAAATAAGCAACATACAGTTCTCTGTTGTGTAACACAACTATTAACTGTAACAACTGCAAAAGCAGGCAGCACTTCGCTTTTCTCTTTAAATATCTCTCACACCTTTATAATGCCAGTATCATACTACATCTAAACTTTGAGATGTGGTTCATCATTGTGTATGAAATGTTAATATTTTATTTGCACCCTCTAAACTAAGGGGACAAAACTGCTGAATGCTGAGCAATGAAATGCATCAACACCACTCACACAAGATAAAGCTGCTCAGCATTTACATCAGAGCAGTGCCTATGCCAGCGCTGCTCATGCTTGCTGTTCTCTGAAGTGACAGCTCTCTGGATGAATCCACTTGCAGCTACTGTGCAGCAAGGGCATGCTCACACATCCTTTTACGCAGCAATTTCAGGAAATGGTACTTTTCATTGCCTCCTTCCATCTCTTAAAGTGTTTGTGTATCCAACACAAAAAACACCAAAGGGAACATGCAAGGTGTACTTATAACTCCGTGGGATGTGATCAAGGTATGACAGAGTTTCAAGCAAAGGAAAAGCAGCTAAATTGCTTGCTGTTTCTCCCTCAGTGGAAAGTGCTGGAGGGCAAAAGGCTCTCAATAGATATCAGGTTCTTCTATTTCAATATGGAGGTTTCTGGTAAATCGGTTTCTGATACAGAATTGCTAATATTTAAACAGTTGGTCATTGGCTGTTAAATCTGTATAAACTCTAGCTCATACTGGAGAATGAATACTTGTAGCCAGGTTAGTGAAGGAAACTGCATTCTCCCCAAGACAAATCTTCTCCTCTCAAAGCAGCATGTAGCATTTCCAGCATAGTCAGATGGTTCATCCAGTCTTGAAGCACTGTCATTCAAATATTCATGCTTTTTACCACAAGATTTACTTCAGGATGGAAAGATCACACTACTGCCATGAGAGTCTAACTCTCTGGGAAAGCTGATGAAGGTTCCATTTTGCTATATACATTTCCCGTGATATACATTAGCAGAGACCTTCTGCTGGTTGCTCCTTGGAAGCCATTCACAGGACTTCATGGAATTAATCAATGTGAGACAATGCTAAATATGCTTATACTCATTGACACAGAGCTTGCACATAACGAGGTAGACAAATGCAACACCTGAACCTCTAAAGCGTCAAAAAAATCCTGAACAGAAATGTATGTTAAACAGCAAACTGGAAATAAAATACACTACCCCTCGGCATCAGCAGTGAATTCCCTTTTACCATCAATAGCTGTTTAAAGAACAGCAGACATACACATGCAACCATTCAGCATATTAGGAATGATTAAATACCTTGGAAGTCACATCTAGTCTGTTCCTCATGCCTTTCTGGAGCTTTTATTCTGTGCTGTTCCCCACTGCAGACAGTAGGAGTTAAGACAGGAAAATCAGGAAAAGTACTACCTCACCAAAAGTGTGAAACCAAATGAAGTTTAGCTTACTACTGCAACTACAGGCCAGTTACCCAAGACAAAAACTATCAGAGCAGGAACTGGACTTTCCGTCTTATGCTGCTCGGATACAACTAATGTTTCAGACAGCGCTGTGCCAGAAGAAGTCTACCACAGGAAGAGGACCAGTACAAGACTGTCTCAATCAATAAAACTGTATCTAACCTAGCCGTACTCCAAGTATTTTGTTTTAAAAAAATTATTTGAAAACAATGAACTGAAACCTGCACTTCACTCGCTCTGCATCACAGAAGACTTTAAGTCCCTAGACTTTGTTCCCTCACTGCTTCCTACTCCTCCGATCAGACTGAGCAAAACCCCTTTGTCAAAATTCTCTGCCTGTCCAGAGACCACATCAACCACTATGGATTCGCACTAAATCCATCTGCTGACCTGGTATCTCTTGCTGTGGAGTCACTTTCTCCCCAGAACCATTAGCATGTCTAGATAAACAGGGCCCCAATCCTGTCCAGAAGTTCTCAGCAGCTTTGCAAAACAGTCCAATCAAAACAAAACAAAAAACCCTGACTCTCCCACGCACATCCCTGAGCTAGCTTCTTCCTCGTCTTCCACACTGTTCCCACTCCATTCTCTTCTCCCCAGTTTATTTCTTAGCTCCTTCTGACTGGCAGTCAAAGCAGCAGCAGCAGCCGCCCAGTGCTGCCTTTACCATACACACTGGGACAATCAGCTTTTTCTAAGGAAATGAGGCGTATGTAATAACACTGCCTCTGTGTGTACTTTCATGTCCCCTCAGCAACTAGTGAACTTTCTGTCCAACTTCCTACAATCTGACAAAGGATGCAGAGAGGTTTCAGAGATACCAAATTTCTGTACATTAAATGTAAATAAGTGGGGAACATGCAAGTGGAGGAGAGAGACCTTCTTAGCATCCATGCAAGTAAAAGGCTGTGGTGCAAGTTCTGTCTCCTGTTTGATCACAGCAAATCTACACAAGGATATGGTCTGAATACTTCAGCTGAAGAAAGAAAGATTCATTTAGGGATTGCACCTTTATAGGCATGAACAAATTGAACCATAAGACTCACAGGGAATCATATCTTACTAATTCCACCGCTCACAGCAGTACCTGTTAAGATATCCAGAGCAAACTGTGGCATCAATTCAGCAACAGAAGAGGCTCGACTTTTACAAGTTGTTCTTCAAAACATTTGCCTTCACATGCTCAGTGTCTCTGTTTTAACCATGGATGGGCTATTTGTGCTCACCATACGTAAGAGTTTTCCAGGCATTCTCCAAAAGCCCCCTTTCTCTCTGAACTAGCACAGAAATGCCATGTAAGCTTCTCATTTTTAATGAGAAATTAAACTGGTACTAGAGCTACCTAAAAAAAATTTTCTTTGTTGTTCCAATTCCTAATTGTAACTTGCATTGCCTTCTCTACCTCCAGTATTTTTAGCTTACTCATTGCTATTTTTTCCAAATGCAATCACAAATGGCTTGAAAGCCATACTGTGCTCTGTACAATGGACTGAGACAGATTTTCAAAGCCTTCCTCAAGCATCCAACACAACAGCTTGAAAACATCCCTGTAAACTCATCTTGGCAAACTTTCCAAAGTTTTTCAGACTTATTACAATGTTACAAAAAAAAAAAAAAGAAAACTTACAGCTTTTTCCAACAGAATTCCTAAGTAATTCCCTAGTCTGCTTGCTTGCACAGATGTTTTAAACATCACCAACTCATTTTTCTATTTTATGAATAGAAAAATTCCAGAGTTAGCAAAATTAGATTGGAAAATCTATTCTGAGGCCGAATGGGTTGCTGCTGGAAGATGTACTAATGCAATCTGACAAACATTTTAAAGGCTTGCTGATTAACAAAACCACCTACATGCTGCCTACCCTATGCAGCCTGAATTAGCCGTCACGGTTGTTAGGCCCCTGTTAGGATAACATCTGACCCCTCTCCTTAACTTTTGTGCTTTGGAAGCATTTATTATGGGCTGCATTAGGGTGGTGCCCTCCAGTGCCATGATAATTAAGATTTTTTTCAGTACTGGCCTAATAAAACCCCTATTCTCCATGAATTTATAACTCTGTCATGTAGATTCTCTGGGACTCAGAGCTTAATCAGCAAAGAGAACGTGACTGTATCAAATTCTGCTCAGCCTTTTCTTTGGAACAAGGGAGACATGAAATGTTTGTAAGTTCAAAAACACAGTGTTATACTGGCTATTAAATGTAGTCTTAAAAATAACACTGGTAATGTCAAGGCAATTGGTGCCTGATGTTACTCCCACGTTTTCAAGCTTTGAGCTTACTGTAGGCTGTGCATCAGCTATAAGAAAGTGCAATGCACTGAGCCCTCATTCTACTCTATAACACAACAACTGCCAACAATAAATATATAGAGGGGCATGTCTCAGTAGCACAAACGGTAACCCCTACTTCTTCACATGCAGCCCTCCTCTCTCCTGGACAAGCATCCCATGATCCCCCCAAGCTCACCAAACCTGAGCAAAAGAGTAAAACACATGTGATGATTTGTTATATTTACTTACCACATCTATTACCCATATGAATCTGCCCTACAGCACAAGACTGCTGCGGCTCTGACAGCTTGAGAGACTTTCTGGCCACTTCATGGTCAATGCCAGAGACACGAATGCGGAACTGGTCCCTGCTGACTGTCTTCCGTAAGGTTCGAATGGTTTTACGGAATCTCTTTTCAGTCTTTTTCCGAGCACAGCGCACGTCACACGTGTCTGTAAAGTATCAAGGGTGAAAGCTGCTATGAGTGACCCTGCACAAAAATCCACCCAATCCAAAAGACCAACCAATGCCAATCACTGAGAAAGCAACTTCTGTGAACAAGTCTGAAATTCTTAAAGACAACACCACCAGGCTAGAAGAAAATTAATCAGACCACAAGACTTTAATCTATGGGCAGCTCTTTGATCTTTGAAACTATCCCCATCCCTCACTCTTTTTGAAGCAGTAAAATTCATTTTCAAAACAGGAGATACTTTTTACTATCATTTTGCATAAAGACAGAATTGAAAAATACAGAAATTAAGGAGCAAACGGCAAGAAGCTTCAAACCGCACCTTGGATTATTTTCCAACCAACCTGTCACCTCCTTTTGGCTTGTTTCAAACTCAAAGTCCGCAGTGATAAAAATTTCTCTAGTCGCTGTCAGCCTACTGAGGGCTCCATGAACTTTCTTGCCAGAGCTGCATGTTAGGTTTACATAGTGGAAGCTCTCCATTACTGAATTATGTCTCTCTGTATGAACAAAATTAAAGGAAGCAAAAGCTTGGCCAGCTATGTTATTGAACATTCACTAGTGCTCAGCACATATGTTGTCATGAAGAGTTAAAGGGGAGCAAATGATCATCTCCACATGCCAGTAAACAAACACTTTGGCCAGTTTCTCAACTGGTACACCCTCCCATAAAATCATGACTCCAGTGCACCTGGAGATGTACCGTTGGGCTGAGACTCTGGCACTGCAGCAGGTCTGAGGCCTGATTCACTGCTAGGATGGGAGCTTGGCTGCAGTGCTCAGCCTGCTTCCCCTGCGTTTTGCTAGCCAGTTCTCATGAATTGCCTTTGCATTAGGCAAAGCGTCTTAAAACCATGACACTCCCTGCATCGGGCAGGCTACTCAAGGGAAAAAATTTTGCATTCGTATGAAGCATGTGAAAAACACGTTAGCTTATAATGGTGTTTAAATTAAGTAGTGGTTGCGTATACAGGACATTTGGAGACCATTTTCAAGGATTCAATAAGGAAGTAAGATTTAGTTAAAGAAAACATCCGGAATAAGCTTTGGTTCTGGAGTATATAACTCTTCACTGAGCATCTAGTGTAGTTTCTCACTGTTACTCTTCTAAGGACAAACAAACTGGCATGCTGATTCATCATATTGCTTAGTGACTTCTACCAGCTTTTTTTTTTCTGAAATGTACTCCTCCTCATTTTCTGCTGACTTTGTAAATTCCCAGGCTATACTTTCTGCCTTGGAACAGATGGAAGAGCTGACCTTACTGTGTCCATCTGGGGCTGCTGAAGTATAAAAGGAAGACAAGAGAAAAGAGGAAAAACCGTTTGGCAAGAGTCAGCATAAAAGGCTGGGAGATTCTTCACTGAGGCATAAGACAGTAAGGAGCAGGTGAGAAAGGAAAGAACAGGAAGAAGGGATAGAGAGAGAAAGGAAAGGAAGAAATCAAAAGAATGAAAAGAATGGTTGATTTTACTGAGAATTTATTGGCAGGGGTACAAACAAAAAAGGAGAAGGCCTTTCCTAGCAAGACTGTAAGGTTGTCACAGGGAAGTCCTGTGATCTGAAATAACTATTGCGAGAATCATGGCTTGGAAGGAGTGTGATTCACGAGGTCAGTGAAAAGCAGAAAGTCTGCAGTCCTCTATGCTTTGCTTATGGTGTACTTCATCTCTGGAAAGCACTTAATAACCCCTGAGCTATGGCTCTAACTTGCTTACCTGCATTTTTATATTCATACCTGGCATCATCTGTTCCAGACCTCCTGGAAACATCTCGGTCTTTTTCAAACTACATTTTCCTTCATTTAATTTAAAGGTTACGCTTATCTTGATGGCTGAAGTATCTTCAGGAAGAAACAATGACATGTTATTTTTAATAAGGAATAGGAGATTTAGATAATCTTTTTGTCACATCATAATGATGACATAAAAAAATATGCTGATATCAAGCGAAAAAGTGGTCGTCACAGAAAACCTAGAGATGCCAGCTTCCTCCTGCTGTGAAGCTAGTTCACAACTGGAATTGGAACAAAGTGTGATACTTTTTATTTAAAAAAAAAAAAAAGAACGAACGAAGAAAATGAGATGAAGATGAGATCAAGTCCAGATCTGCTATTGGGTAAATCAAATAAAGGTTAGCTGAAATCAAAGGAGATACTCCAAAGCAGTTCAAAAAGTAGTTTAAGTCTATATCAAATAGCACCTCTTATCTGTTTAGCTTTAAATGCTTTCTAAACTTCAGTGTCCAACAGCTCAATCTAAACGTACTGTACATTGCCAACACTGTCCGGTTTGGATGTCTAAAAAGAGCCATAATACTCCTGACCTAGCTGTTTATTTCACTACTGATGTTTTTCTCTTTTCTTATTTTTAAGTCTTAGTTTGAATGATGCTGATGAAGCAGTACAAGGGGAATTTCCTGTTGTAATCACGATCTGCAATCATGAGGAAGAGGAATTAAAAAAAATAGAGGTATTATAATGGAGAGGGAAAATAGAAAGTCAACTGTGAAGTAAGGGTGTTTCTGTTATCTATTAAAAGAAATCAGTCAAATCATGCAACAGTAAATTTAGTGATTACCCAGCCAGCTGGATGCATTTGTATTTTGCTGCTTTTTCTTCAGCTGAGATGACCTGCCACAGGTGAGGGTGTAGGCATCTTGTGTTCCTAACAGACAGACCATACAGACAGACAGTAAAGACACAGGCACTGTGCACAGACTGAAGGCTCCTGTAGCATAAAAGATATTTTTAATTTGTTGATCAGCATCATCATCTTCAACAAAGTTGTTCATAAAACACTCCACATGAGAGCTTGTTTCTTCCTAAGCAATTTAGCATCTGTCCCATGAGCACTGGCTGAGTCTGCATGCTGTGTCCTGTGGGGTGGAGGGGCTGTGCGGGCAAACTCTCAGACCCCACGCAGGGCTGGAATGCCTTTGCCCCATTCAGCAGTGGCTCTCAGGGCCAATTAAGGAATGGCCCAGGGAGCACGGAGAATTCTGCCCTGTCCTCCCCAGCTTCAAAAAGACAGTTGTCATGAGAAGGGAATCTGAGGGTAGAGTGGTTATAAAAGACAAGGAAAGGGGGGCTTTCCTGGGACACTGGCAGGGATATAGCCCTTTATTATCTATAGTGAAAGAGGAAAGGTCCTTGTTGATTGTCTACTTCTTGGGGCTTCCATGAGAGTTAGGAGGTTTGCTACTCATACTCTCTACAGAATCATATGCTTGTTTTTGTTGTTCTTGACTTACCAGAAAATACCTGGACATCTGAAGAGCAGCTTAAGAAGCATCTATCGCTCCCACCACTCTTAATGCAGTGCAGCAATACCTTGGGTGACATGTTATCAGGCAAGGGACCCTTTGTTTCTAAATAGAATAAAACAAATACTCACAGAAGTAAAACATCTATGTACACCCTACTAATAAATCAGCATGCAGCTGCTTTTGTAGCCAGTACCTGAGAGCACCCATGCAGTTAATATGCTGTTTAAACAGAAAATCAAAGCAAACTAAAATCACTGGAAGACCACACCACATAAGTAATTTCCTTTCAGGTAAAGCTATCATCAGCAAACCTTCTCATGCAGAGAAACAAAAGGAAACAGAAGAATGAGCTAGATAAAAGCACAGGAAAGAAAGCATCAAAATCCCTCAAAGTATCTCCTGTTTTGGGGTTTGTTTGTTTTTTGCTTGTTTTTACCAGTTTCACATCAGTACCATCATGTCTGACTAAAAAGTAAAGCTGGGAATACTGGGAAAAATGACTCATACCACTTAACTGGACAGATCAAGATTTTCAGATTTGACTATAACCACATGGCCATCAGACACATCAGGAGCAGAAAGGTTTTTACTAGGCACCTTACCAACACAATCCTTTTTATTCCAGTGTAATTTGTAGTTAGAGTGACACAGGCATTCATAGTCTCCCAGCGTGTTCACACACAGCTGTTGGCAACCACCATTGTTGATGCTACATTCATTAATATCTACAGAGGAAAGGTAAAAATACTTTTATAAAGTTACTCTTGCCAAAGTCCTATATTCTATCTCCACTAGGCAAACATGTACACAAATACTGCTTCGTAGGGTTAGGAAAATATTTTAGGAATGCTATCTGGACACCCACCTTGAAATAGTTTTGTTTTCATGGAAATCCTTTGGCAAATGTCAAAATTGATCAAATATTGTTGGAGGGAAGATGTTAGGTATGTCCTTAAAGTACATAATTAAAAAAAAAAATCCAGCCTCAGCAATATAACAACAAATTAACTCAAAGAAAAGGAGACCAAATCAATCCTGCATTGCACTGTGTCTGGTTAGTTAATATTTCCAATTTGGAATAAAGACAACATGGACAGGATTCATATTGATCAATCCTCCAAAGCGCTTGGATAGATACGACTGCTGTGGAAGACTATCAGACTCCATGTAGGCAAATAACACCACTGTATCACCATTGTCCCTTTTGGCCAATTATCCAGTTTCAGGGCCTTGCCCCACCCAATAAGTACCAATAGGAGGAGAAACTACCGACAACACAACATACTGCCTTTGGTGCAAACTTGCATGCTGATGCAGAATATACCATTCACCAGTAGTGTAGCCCAAGGGTCAATACTGGGGCCAATACTATTTATCCTCTTCATTAAACCTGGATGGTGGGACAAGAGTTCACCCTCAGCAAGTTCACAGATGATACAAAACTGGGAGGAGTGGCTGATACACCAGATGGTTGTGCCACTATTCAGAGGGACCTTGACAGGCTGGAGAAATGTGCCGAGAGGAATCTCATGAATTTCAACAAAGGGAAATGCAAAGTTCTATGTCTCTGCTTCTCAGATCCACCCTGATGACTGCTTCACTTGTCTCCAGTAGCTTTATGCAATTATAAATCTAGAAGGCTGCCATCAAGAAATCTCTTGCGAGTCCCAAAAGGTTTGTGCAACTAAGGGTACCCACTTCTATGTACGCTCTTCTCAATGGTAACAATAAGTTCTTGTCACTGCTCTCCCCAACCGTTTGTTCCCCCCTCTAGATAGGCAACAATTTGGTAGAAAACACTGTGAAACAGACTACAAAACTGAGCTGATCTAAAGGGAAAAATGTGCTACTAACAGAACTGAGACAGGAGGGATAGGAATGAACAGCAGAAGAATAATGGAGAAAGAAGGGAACACCTTAAATTAGTACTGCTGCCTAAGACACCACAAAATCAGCCCAGATCTTTGGTTTTCACTGACCTTTTGTTAGGATGCTGCATGCAATGGCAACCTATTATCTCCAGCACTTATTGCCTTCTTCCATATAGGTCAGAAGGTGTATACTCAGTATCCCTACCAGCTTTGACACAGCCTGTGATTGCCAGTAAATGAAGGACTTCCTGTGGTACAAGGATTAACAACATCTGCACAGGAGTTTCATATGAAGAGGCCAATTAGCAGCCAACAGCAAAATTACAGTTCCTTTACCTCATTGGTGGCCAAAAGAAATGAAATTAATGCAGAGGAATTAATGAGAACAGACTTCTTTTAGCAAGTAGGACACATGAACAGTATTACTCCCCATCCAGACAGGTTTCCCTGTTCATCAGCATAAAACACAGTGATGTTGTAGCCCTGTAATCTTCTCTGCAGACTTTCGAGAGGCAGAGGTGAGAACAGATTAGGCACACAGAGATCTCTGAATTGTTATCTCCAAGTTCAAGTGTGCTCACTCTGCCTCAGAAATAAATAAGTCTTACTCAGAATTAAGAAAGCATATGGAGTCAGTAAGGTCTTGCCTAGAGCTTATATAAAACAGGTTTAATTCTATTTACTGTCCAGTTACTCATGTTTCCTCATGTTAATTCTGGGAATTTGTTGCAGAAATATTAACACTTGACACACATTGAAGTTCTGTGAACATCTTCCTCTCTTTCCTTAAACTTTTCTTGTAGGAAAGACATAAAAGATTTAAGAGTATTAATCTTGGCCAATGTAAATCAGGGTACTACATCAGCTAAATTCCAGTCTACATCACATGAGGATCTGACATATGCACAAGGGCAACTTGCAAAACCATGATTTTCTAAGTCATCCAGAGTTTCCTGTTCTTTAAGTCCTATTCCACTGACTTTTCATTGAAGTCAATGAGACTTCTGCATGTGAAAAATCTATCAAATTATGGCTTTCATATCCAGGTGTAAAATGCATCAGTTTGTTCTAATAGTCACAGGTGCTTTCTGGATGCAAGGTGGGAAGGGAAAATCATTTGAGCAAAGACAGAAATGAGCAGGATTAGATTCTACTTTTGCTGTGTCTCCTTATCGTGGCAAAGAGTAAAATTTACTCTATATGCCTACTGCATATACATAGGCTTGTGTCTTGTACAGACATTAATTAGACCTGTGGCAACAGCACTCTATCAGCATGGCCTATAGTGTCTTTTTATAACTCACCTCCACAGTGTGTGAAGCCATAGAGAGCATATCCTTTGTTACAAGTACACTCAAAGGTGCCTGGATGATTGATGCACGTGTGGTCACACATCCGTTCAAAAGAGCATTCATCAATGTCTGCAAGTTTTAAAGGGATACATCAGTATCTTTCAGCCTGACAAGGGAGCACTGATGACCTAACAAAGTTGGACACAGAGACGTGCAGATTTATGTAAACTAAGCAAATTCCTTTAAAGCAAATAATGTAACATAATGAAATTACAACTTTTAAAAGAACAATTAGTTTGCCAAACAAGCTTTTTCTTGGCAAACATGAAAACTGCTGCTACATTTTTAATAATTATATTTAAAATAAATTATCTCTCTTCTATGGGAGAAAAAAAACACTGACAAAACTCTTATTTCATTAAGAAAAGTCTACATAAGGTCTGCAGAAATAGATTTACAAAAGAAAGTATTGCCTTTGTTTTTCCCAGTAAATGAAATCAAAGGCCAGATTTTTAACTCTATATGAATATGCAGTGCCTAATTTAAGTCTGCTGAAAATCACCATGTTCTCTGAGATACACCTGAATACAGATGACTGGAATAATTTGGTGAATTTTTTCCACAGATCCATTATACTGTATATTTAGACTTCAACGTCTGTCTCTAAAAACTGCCGAGATAGCTGTTTTCTCCAGTGAAAGTTTTCCTTGGCATTGCAGTCACTTTGCACACATCTTCTTTGTAAAGCATAGTTAGTATAATAGCCTAATCGTGGTCTCAGTGAATTAAACGGTAAAATGGTAAAATTTCTGAGGCCCTGAATGTTTATTATACCATCAAAAGCACCTAAAACTTCTATGCTTGTGTATGCTTGTACATTGTGCATACCATGTAAGAATGTTGCAAGATACAAAAAAGTTTACATCAACATCACTGACACATTACATAATTCTTTTTTCTTGAGCTTTTGCATGTTTGAAGATACCACTTTTGAAACAATCTAGGGAAAGTAATAGAAGTACAGAAGTGAGATGCAAGTCTTTAAATTATATTCATAGACAGATTCCATTAAAAAACCCACAAACTATCTTGAAAATCTTATGTTTTTATAGTAAGTTTGTTCCATATAAATAGTTGTCCTTCTATGATTCAAAAAGGATAAAAATGCACCAAAAACCCAGGTGAAAATTATTTTCTGTTGGTCAGTTCAGCTTTCTGAAATTCATCATTAATGTCAGCTGGTTGTCTAGGAAATGGAATTATTCACCTCCCCAGCTGGCTGATTGGCTTTATATTGTCTCATACCGTAGCTCTTCCAAAACCACAGACCATTTTGATCTTTACATTTTAATGTATTTATGCAGCTTAAACTGGATTGCTAACTCTATATGTACAAACCATTATACAGAAAAGCAAATATGCTTTCTAAGTCTCACAGGAGAAATCCATGCCATCCTAAAAATCAAATGCTCTACGATGTTTTAGGGAATAGTGATTCCTGTCTGTCTACAGGCCTGTGATTTCATAGATCATGTTGTATCTTTTTTTCTTTAAATAATGAACTCAAGGCATCTAAATGTCCCACTAAGAAAAAATAATTTCACTGAATGGTGAACTAGTCAGTAAGATGGACAGAGAGATATATTCTATTTTTCCCTGTAAATTATTTTAAGATCATTAATAGAAGGGGGGGGAGTATTATCCTCACAAAGAGCTTTTTAATATGATGCTATCTCTATCGCTTGTAGATAATAGTTCACTGTGCCATTAAACATAACTCCTACAATAGTATCAAGCCAACCGTATTAACTCAACAGCTGTTTCAGGAAAAAAAAAAAACAAAACTGAGGCATGGAAATTATTCTGGAGTCCATTATCACTTCATCATTGTAGTAGATGTCCAAGCCATGCTGATTTTTCTACTTCTATTGCCTCTCCAGTGCACATACCTTGACAAGACTTCTCATCTGTTAATAATTTAAATCCTTTTCTGCAGCTGCAATCAAAACTGCCAACAGTGTTTTTACAGAAATGATCACAGCCTCCGTTATTGGACTGGCATTCATCAATATCTGTAACAAAAAAAAGTGCTTCAGCAAATAAACACAGTACATTCAGCATACTTCCACTGCCAGATCCAGAAAATAGCCACGTCCAATTGGTTAGAGAAGCCCAGAAACAAAGTCTAGCGAGACTACTACAAATTTTAAGGAAGATGAGATCCAGCTCTTAAGAATGATCTGGCCCATTCAGCCCCATAACAGTGTTGTTTGCTTTCATTTAACATATTGCTGTCAGTTACATTTTGGTACATGTATTCACATTCATTTCCATAAGTTCTGTTTGGAAACACTTTGACTCAAATGTTCTCTAACAGGTTTTAGCTTTTTAAACATTCTCTCCGTTTCTTCTTCCTGAGCCCTGCAAAAATCCCAGACAGAGGACGCTTCCTGAGCTACCCTGTCCTTTTCATGCCCATATTAGAATGAGTTCTTTATCTAATATTAATTGACTCAGGCATGGGGATTCCATCATTTTTGCCTAGCAAAAACAGCCTTAACATCTAATTACTGGAAAATGTATTCTAATACACAAGCTAAACATCCCTTTCCTCCTTCCCAGTACTCTCATTAGAGCTGCTTCCACCAGTATAAGTAATTCTACTCACACATCGCTGTTTACACACTGATATTTACTTACAAACTGCGCTAATAGCCAGCTGGCTGTGGGTAAAATAGCAGACTATTGGACTGTATGCCTGTAAGAACATACAGGCCTCCCTCTCCCAGTACTGACCTCTACTTTACCACAGACCTGTACTACCTCCTACCAGACTTCATCTGTGAAAAATGAGGCCATCTTGGCAGGAGGGGTGGAAGTGCTGAGGGGGAGGGCAGAGCAGCAGAGATTCTCTGCACGTGATGCACCTGATGTGATGGAAACCGTGTGTCTACCCCTGGCTGCAGTCCTTTCTTAGGTCAGATTATACATACTAGCTTTCCTCTAGGCACTGGATTACCTTCATTTGGAGATGAATATCTTACAGCAAGGTGTTGGTGTGCACGTGTCCACGAGTATAAAACTCACCTTTACATGTCTTCCCATCAAACTGGAGTGTGAATCCAACAGGACAGCTGCAGTGAACTCCTGTTGATGTATCTTTACACGTACGATCACAGCCGCCGTTATTTACTGCACATGTTTCTGGCCAACAAGATAAAGCTGAAGTTTGCTCAGAGATATTATAATGGTAACAAGAAACATCATGTGATATAAGGTTCCAAGCACACTGCTATTGAACTACATTTAGTCTAGTATACGTGAGCAACTACTAAATACATGTGTTGGCAAAATGCCTGCCTCAGCTATGTCCAGTTTTTTGTGGAGACTCTACAAACTAAGATATTGTCTCTGGATATGCTCATCCTTAAACACAAATCCCCACTCCTTGATGATAAATCTGTTCCTGTCAGCCTGTCTCCTTATGCCCACACTCAATCCTGGCTGATCCTCTGACACTTCCCACCAGTGCTCAGACACCTAGTTACACTCAGCACCACTAAAACAATTTTCTTAAATCCCTCCCAACACACTTTCACATGCTACCTGTGCTCCCAGTCATGGTGGATTACACCCACATGGAGCATTCCTTCAGGCTTGTAACCCAGGTGCCATCTCAACCTAATGTTCCTCTAATTTCCCCGTATGCAAACTATGTTTAAATCTCACCAAACCTTTCCAGTGAACACACCTAAAATACAGTTCTTCACATCCAACTAAACAGAAATAACTCACTCTTTGGCATTCATCCTCTTGTAGTTGGTCTAACCACCGCAGTCAGTCTAACAACCTTTTTGTGGGCTGGACAAATGCAATTTTATCCAGCACATCTTGATTCAGAGAGCTGCAAAGATCATTTTCTATGTCTGCTTTTTGAAATCCTCTCTTTCTAGCAATGTCTCCTAGTTTTCTGCAGCATCAAGCATATGCTACTTATTCTCAATTTTTGAGACCTTTATTCCCTCCCAGTCTCTCATCTCTCATTCAACATTGGGATGCTGTGTCCAACCTCCACATGAAGACAGAGTGCCTCCTCTTTCTTCCTCTTTCCACAGAAATGGCATTTTTTTGAAAATGAGGCTATTCATTTAGGTGTCTAAATATGGATTCAGGAGCGCAGAGCTACCCCTATACTTTTAGTAGTTTCTTCCACAGCCTCCATGCCACTTGTTGGCAAATGCCAACAAGCACAGTAAATCCACCCTGACTGCCTGGAATAAGGGCTTTTGAGAGGTGGATATCCACTGATCCAGATGCCCTGAGACCACAAAGTTTGTTTCCCATGCCAGTGCCTTCCCAGTAGCGACAGACCATCAGAGGCTGGCATTCTGGGCCAGATGCGATCCCCTCTAGAAAGAGTAAGATGGCCTTGTATCCTAACATGTCCTTCTAGATGCAATCCACTGCTGGGCCCAATTCTTTTCCATGCAGAAGTATACTTTCAATTGAAGAGAAGCAGGTAAAAACATTCCTTCCTCCACAACTACTTGGCTAAACATCTAGCACAGTAGGGATTGTACTGCATTCCCATGATGAATTAGAACCATGGAAACATACAGTACTTCAGGTGCAAGTTCCTGACACCTCCTATTGACCATCACAAACAATGTACTTAGTTTCTTATACATTCTGGAATAATATTATTTCCTGGAGCATCTCAAGCGGAATTCAGCCCAGAAAAATTATTTTGGATAAGCACTTTTACCCATAAGCAACCGTCGCTTCACCCTCTTGTCCACATCAGCTCCTGCTGTAGTGTTTCCCTCAGAAATTTCAACAGCAGTCTCTTCCCTCTCTGTAAGGAACATGAAAAAAGCCAATGAGTAAATGTGCCCTGACCAGAAGCCTTATCTGATATCCAAGACATACACGCATGCCAACAGCTGCATCATACACTGAATTATCAGAGACAGTCGGAACTGACTAGGCAGAAATAATTTTTTTTCAAAAAGAAAGTAATAATGAAAATCATGAAGACCTTTCAATCAAAACCATGAGAATGCTTTTGTTGCTTCCTTACAACTCATATTTGCTTCAGTATTCTTAACAGAAGATGTGCTATGGATGTAATGAACAGCAACAAGATGAAAGAACTAATTGAACTGTCATGAGCTGTTAGGAGCACATTGTCATCAACTATCATGGACTAATACAAGGACCAGCCAGTTATGCCTGAGCATTTGATTCCAATCAACAGACAACAAACCCTCCCAGAGACTGGAAGCATTTATAAATCTTAAGTGCTTTCTTTACTGGATAACTGCCTTGCAAAAATTGTACTTTAACTGAATTCAGAGTTCTGGTTTTAACAGACATACTGCTTGGTTACACTCTCTGGCTCATGCTATATAAGAAACTGAACCTAAAATATACTAGAGGGAAGGGAATCTTCTTTGGTTAGTGACAAGCCTTGTGCTTCAGAGGGACCAGTGATAGTTACCTAATACTACTGCAGCCTGTTACTATTTATATAGGGAAGCACAAGTTGCCTGGACCCAACCAACTCACTCATGCACTAGCAGGTTTCTTAGTTTTGAATTCCTTGACATTTTCTAGCCATACTATTGTGAGAAGCATAAATCTTGCACACACAGCAACACCACACCACTCGAGTTAGTCATCAACAGAAAACTACTTCCCTCCACTGTATACTGACCCAGGCAGGTTTTCCCATCCACATGCATGATATACTTGGGGTGACATCCACAAATAGGCCCATTATCAGCATCATCACATGTATGTTGACAGCCACCATTTCCATGATTACATGTTACTAAGAAGAAAATATATGTTACATCTTGCAAGTACTTCCAGCATCTTTGAAAGACAGTGTGCAATTTGTCTCTATTTGACCATCCAATGCACCTTCCTAACATGCCCCTTTCCTGAAGAACTCTGTGAGACTGAAACACTGCAGAGCTTTCTTGAGCACTGTCATGATGAGCAATGGTGCAACGCCCAAACTACAGATACGGTAGCAACCAATAGACTGGTGTGATAGCGTCCAGCAAAGCCATTGATTCTAGTTTAATTCAAATGCACACAATTTAGGCATTTCATCCCAGTTTAGCTATAACATACCAAATCCCATATCACTGCAAACAGAACACTAATTGTTCACTTTGGGAAACCATAAGCATATGCAGAATGTTGCATACAAATGCAGCTCCTCTGGTTCTTGGACAGTTCAAATCCTGGTCGGCATTCACAGGCAACTCCTCCTTTGGGTGTTTCTCTGCAGATGTGAGCACAGCCATGATCTTTATTCATGCAGCTCATGCCTTCTGCAAAACAGGACAAGTGCAAGAGCATCAGCATCCTCAGCATCTCTGTGTGCATGCAACAGTCAAAGAAAGTCAGTTCAATACACACATAGACAACAGCCTGCTACTTCTGCAGTGTTAGGACTAGAAGTATAAGCTTACAGACACAAAAGGCAGAAAGTCCAATCCTGCCAAGTCAATGGCTCCAAGGTTTCTCCATCTGTGATCTTTTCTGTGCCCATGTTCTTTGACTGCAAAGTCAAAGAGCAACATCCCTAGATTTGTACAGCATCTGCATTCTCATCCAATGCTCTCACTTTATACCAGTGTTTATAAAACTTCCTCATTTCTTTTATAAAAATTGCAACATGGCTGATACCTGGCAAGATCAAAGCCTAAAGTGAAATTCTTATTTCTCTGCTGAAAAGAGCAGCCACCAGACACAGGAACACCTAGGCCAACAGTCACAAAAGTCATCCCTATTTCAACTACTAGCCTACAAAGCAGATTCCCAAAGTCATAACCTACCTCAGCAGTGACCAAGTAGTGACCAGGCAGACATGCAGATTGTACATATGCTGTATGTTAATTCTCATTTTTGTTATCCTTTTTTTTTTTTTTCTCTCTGATTTCAATAAATGCTTCTCAAAATAATCCCAGTGGGGATTATCACAGTGTTCTGTATTTCTACACACCTTCCCAGCTGGACAGAATTTAGTGCCAGTGCCTGCTTCAACCAGATGAAAAAGCAACGGACACTAGTGACTTTGTTCCTTTTGGTGCACCTCCTAAAAACATCCTGTCGTTGTCGTCTCTGACAGTTACATGCTGTTCATGCACCAGCACTCAATGACTGCCAGAGTGTCTTGTCTGGCCTTTGCAAAAAGTTAAAGTCAATTAAACAGGGAGGAATTGTTCCTCGAGTTATTTTAAAAACTTCTTTCACCTTGTCCCACGGTTCAGCTAAATCAATGCCTTTGCCATTGGCAAGATGGTGACACAATTTGTACACATACAACTTAAAACTACACGGCAGCTGGCTGAGTTATCAAATGGGATCATCAGACCAAATTAAAAGAATAGTTTTTCTTCTAACAGTACACCACAGATTTTTTGCTGAAGTCTTCTATAGTGCTATTAAATTGGGAGAGAAGACAACTGAATGCTCTCCTCAGGTATACGGAGAACACACCTTTGCCATGAAATTCTCTGCCTTGGTGCATTTGGCTTTTATAAGACACCAAAATGCTCGCTCTTCTTGGTGAGAACACTTCATTTGAGAAGACTAAGTGAAGCATACTTTGGCTGCAAGTGCTTATCCCAAAGTACCTCAGTGAAATTCTACTGAGTTGAGCAGATGCACAATCAGAGAGAGAATGAAAAGGGTGACCATGCTGCTAAAAATGTATCGTGTGAACAATTCCACACCCTACACATTTTTTAAATTTACACAGCCCTTTTTGTAGCCTTATGAAATTAAATGAAAACACTGTATTGGCAAGCAGAGGTCAGCTCATCACCATTATTCCACCACACTTCAGTTAGGTCCTTGCTCTGCACACAACTCTTCTCGCCAACTGAAGCACAAGCTACAGTACCCTTTTTCTCCATTAAGACAGCTTTAAGCAACAAAAGAATGGATATTGCAGAGCCTAGATTATTCTGCTCTACTGGCTTTTTGATTCCTTTCCCACAGTGAGGGCCCTGTAGAAGTCTAACAAGACAATGACACTTCAAATCCTGCAGCACACAGATACTGCCCAAGGAGCCCACATGAAAGCTGTCACCCATTATTGTGTTGTCAGTCAAGGAATGAGACAACCTATGAGGCCACAAATTAGCCTTATTAACTCTTGTGTTTTTGTGACATTAAGCACGCAATATGATTTGGTCTGTTAGCTCAGAGGCGTTAGAAAGCATTAAGAGAATTAACAGCTTAGTTTCTGTTAACAGAAAGTTATTCTTTTGTCTTTGTTGAGCTACCAAAGGGGAAACTGTTCAAGCAGGTACTTTGGTAAAGTTCACTGACATCAGACAAATGGTTTAAATGCTCAATTTGGGATTGCTCCTTTCTGAGTGAGCAGAATTCAATCAGGTCTCCACAGAAAGCTAAAACTGCACTTCCCAAACCAGGGCACATTTTAATAACAAAGTACCCATTGTGTAACAAGGTACATGACCAAACCTGCCAAAATCTAGCTGACCCAAAAGACAGCATTTCATAGAAGATACATACATCCGCACATTCTAGCATTTACTGTGAAGCTGCTGCTTGTTTCCAAAGGTGGTAGAAGATTTCTACTCAGCCCCATTTTATAAGGTTGTATTAAAGAAATGTCTGTAAAACCATAAATGCTGTGTTGACTGCGAACTCCTTCATGGACACAAAGTCTCCCAGGTCACATTGTTACAGAGCCATTGCAATGGCAGACTGTGGCCCAGAACCACCCCAAACAAGTTTTGGTCAAATCCCAACACATGCTTCCCAGACAAACAATTTCTCTTGCAGGAGGCCCTGCCCTACCGACACACAAGTGTCTTGGGATGGATGGGTCTCTTGATTGCCGCAGTCACAGTCGAGATGAATCCAGTGCCTTCCTGGCCTAGCAGACCCCAAGCCAAATGAGTCCTTTCTGACAACTGGATCTTTGTGAAGTTACCCAGCAAACTTCAGTGAGATCTGAGCACTCTTGTCACTGGCAAGACACAGGCAAAATGCCAGCATGGTATTTCCCTATCAGGTCATGTTAAATTAGTCTCTTACACATATGATCTGTGTTTAAATCTTTGTCTTTTTTACACAGAAGGTGTAGGGACATCACCATCAATCTGCTAAGAACATTAAGGCTCCATTTAGGGCACCTTCAGACAGGTGCTCAAAAGGACAGAGGGAGAGGATAGAACTGCAACTGTACAAAGAACTACCAGAGATTCTCAGAGGCACCCTCTAATAGCCAAATGGCGAGGAGAATCAGAACACCCAGCAGAACAGGACATCCCAGGAACACTTTTGTCTTTTTTTCATGCTTTCTACACCCTTGTGTCAAGGCAACTTTTTCCAAAAAGCTTTCTAGTTATCACTGTTCTCCACGCTCAGGACTCTAAGAGCAACAGCTGATATGGTCCCCTGTGTACGAGCCTCCAGTCCACACAGCGATTTCAAATGTGGCTTTCAACTTGCAGGTCCAATTCACTCCCATTGATTCAGTCCAACAAGTAAATAGCTATGACTGTGAAATACCACAGGGGAGAGTAGCAAGATTTCTCATCCATAGCAATAGCAACCACAAGATGTACTACATATTTACTTGTGAAAAACTCCATTTTCCTTCAAATATTTGTGTTCTCTAATATGGAGCAAGTTAAACACAGAAATAAGCTACATGTGCATGGATGCCCTGCCAGCTACTGTAACAGCCTCCCAAAGTGTGTGGTTTCTCCCACATATAGATGAAGAAGAGCTCGTTCAGAGCAGACAGCCAAGGAAAAAAAAAATAGGATTGTGCACAACTTCTGAAGACACACTGAGTTCCTGTGGTTTAAGCAGAGGCTAGGCAGAACCATCAAGCCCCTGTGCTTCAGACCAACACAGTCATATCAGATGAAGAATCAACTTTAATTATCAAACTCTAATAGCTACCTGACCTTGAGTCCCATGTCACAGTAACTGACAGGGAACCCAGAGGCTAATTGTAGATAGACTTGGAAAGGCAGATGACTCTTAGGCTCCCCTGTTACACTGGTCCTCAGGAGGAATACAGCAGCCCCAAGCCTCTCTATTTCTCCTATCTCAACTCCAGTTCACTCTTTTTCTGTGTATGTTAACACCAGTACTGCAGACCACTAGGAAGGTCTCTCAAGCATTAATGCATACATTCTCTTAACTGGGCTGGGAGACAGGGAAGGAAATACTCCCTTATATTACAGATAAGAAGCAAAACTGAATAGATGATCTAGGCAGTAGATGCCAAATGCTGTTTTGATCAATGCTGTGAGGTCTCAAAAGAGAAATAATACAGTATATACACTGAGAGATGCATACACAAGGCAGAGAATAGAAGACGTAGTGATGAGCAGAAAAGCAGAGAATGAAGTCAAGCAAAAGACAGAGCAAGGAGATTTGGCTTACAACAGACCTGCCCACCCAAGCAAAAAAAAAAAGTGGGGAATCCCGTGGAGCACTTCTTCACAGTAATGGGGGGGGAGGCAGGAGGGAAGCAGTCACAGCATAGCAACCTGAAAAAATGGCTTTTAAAGAAAACAAAACAAATGTGCCTGTATTTTAGTATGAAGAAAAAAAAGCATTTCAGGCAAAAACAGTAAGGCTTTTTTTCTTAAGACTGGTTTCCATAAAATATATTTTATTTAGTAGTTTTTAGGAAAAAATGCATCTTTTTTTCCTCTTGCTTTTCTTTTCTGAAGTACAAAAAAAAAAAGACTAAATTAAGTGGAAATTTGGTATTATGGAAAAAAGGCCTTTTTTGCCAAAAAATTAAAAAATCTAACTGCATCTTTAAAAATAAGAGAACAGAGGTAGAATTCCAAAGATACAATTTAGGGAACAAATATTAATGACAGGAAATGCTACTGCTGTTAGTTCAGGAGAGTAGAAGGTACTCAAGTAGCAGCAAGTAAGAATAAAAAGAGTTGGAAGCTTTTCCTCCCTTGGCATCGGACAAGACAAGGAGTTCAAGCAACCGATTTTCATCCTTAGATTCATCATCCATGCATGCACACACATCACTGCTAGCAAGGCAACATGAAGGGAAATGCCTTGCCCCACCACTGCAGCCTTCCTGTTTGTCCCCACTCCTGGCTCAGCTCCTGCAGTGACAAGCTGAGCAATGGCCTGAGAAATCACCATGCATCAGCAGACCCCGTGAGACCAAGCCCAGAACCAGAGAAGCTGAGAATACAAATTCTTAATTCAAACAAAAGATCAATTCAGCTATGTCAGATGACAGCCACCTCGGCGCACTCACCTGTGGATGGCCATATAGATCTACAAATGTTGATCTCTTCAGTATGGGGATTTTTAAAGTGAGATTTGTTTAATCATGCTCAGATTCCTCTTACAGTCATGCCAACGATAAGCCATAGATTAAAGAAAGCTCTGCAGCTTTAAATACTTCTTAGTACAATATTCACTGTACAGTTCAATGGACAACTCCCTGATCTGAGCAACCACTTTAAAGTATTCCCTAAGGGCATCCAAAATAATTTGGTTCAATCCGATGCCTAATTAGATATCCAAGGCTCTCTGATCTCTCAAAGGTTGCTTCATAAAGGTTTCACTCAAAACAAAGAACGTGATTTGAATACTTTTGGGGCTGACAAACAATAAATCTCTTAGCTGAAACCTAAACACTGTACAGGTAATCTAAAAGGTACCTGAAGGTAATGCAGGCATTACCCTGTAACTAAAGCTAATGGAAATGGCCAGAACTCACTGTTCTTCGATTTGTTGCCATTCCCTGGATCAGGACAACAGCTTAGCTGCACAACAGAGCATAAAGTACACTGGGACTACAGCAGTATGGCCTACAACACTGCAGACATACAGGTGGGATCAAAGGGGCAGTGGGATGTAAAGAGTCTTCAAAGTCACTTAGAAGATTCTGACACGCTGTTCCTTTTAAAAGGAGTGAGGAATTCAAGACCCTTCACAGCTTTGAAAAACTCAACCTAAAAACACTTCTGAAGCCGTTTTAGAGATTTTGCACTCAGCTTCCGTCAAGAACTCCTGCTTGGTGCCTGGAGGGAAGCAGCCGTTACCTTCTGAGCGGTGGATGCACGTATGCTGGTTATCACTTAGAAAGAATCCTTCCTTACAGCGACATTCATAGCTCCCCACAGTGTTGACACAAACATGTTGGCAACCACCATTGTTGAACATGCATTCATCTGTATCTGAAAGAGAGAGAGAGAAAGAGACAGATCAGCTTTGAACTAACACCAATACACTCATATTGGCAGCATTCGCTCAATATGCAGTGCAGACAGACATCTACTTGGCGTGTAACCACCCAGGCAGCTTAGACACCCCAGGACAGCGTGTTGTTATTGTTGTGCTGTCACCCTTGAGGGAAAGTATATTTTTGCTGCTGCTCCTCCCCTGTTTGCAGTTTGCCCAATCAATCACAGGGCTCCCAAGAAATGCTGGCCAACTAACCAGAGTTACTGGTTACAACTATGGCAGAGTAGCCTCAGTGGAGCCAGAAGAAGGGCTCCACACTCTGCCTACATGAACATACTCTCCCTCTCAGTGCAGCTGGACAGTACTGCCACTCAGCCGCCTAGCACATCTAGGCTGAGCATCCATACATGGTTCTGTCTTGCTCAGTGGGACACAACTTTGGCTCCAAATCCATCCAAGCTGTAAAAGGTGTTTTTCCAGAAAGCACCCCATTCTGAAGCAAAGGTAGAACAAGAAAAATACGAACCTCAAAATAAATTTAGCTTAAAACCTATCCCCTGCTCCTTACTTTCAGTCTAGCTAGAATCCACACATCACATCTGTTCTGAGGCTCAGTTTGATTTATTTTCCTCCTCCCTCACCTCTAGGCCATCACCACCTACCATCAAGGCTACTGCAGTGTTGCCTGACTGCAGTCAAGGGCAAGAGCAGAAGTTCTGGAAATAGTTTTAATGTTGATTTTGCAGTATTCAGAGCTTCAACAGTACCAGAGAATATAGAAAGGCCCTGCTTGCAAGATACCCAAGAGAAACAAAGAGTAGAAAAACCAGCTAAGCCTCTGAACAACAGGACGCTCATCGCAACCCCCAATTCTTTGGAATTTTACCCCTTAATAAGAGCAGGTTTTTGTAACCACTACCAGCAAAGAATTTTCCTACCCTGATTTTCAGAAATACCAATCTGAACAGGAAGTGAAAACGCTCAGTCCCTTAAAAAATAGGACAAAACGTTGCTGAGGCAAAGCACTGATCTCATTTGCAAATTCGTATGGAACATCGTGTTTGCTCCCTGTTCTGTTCATTGTTCCTGTGCTAGTAGTACAATGTTTTTAATTTAACATTGTCGCATTTCTGGCATAAAACAGCTGTCTTCTAAAAAAGGAGAAAGAGAAAGGCTTTTAGTAATAAGCATAACATAATATTACAACAGATTTAATTTCTACTGAAGGCAATAAGTAAGCCGACTGGATGCAAAAGAATGTGACCTGCTGTAGCAAAAAGAGCGGCTGACATATCTCCATCACAGAGAAGCTGAGTATTTTAGAGTTCTAGGGTGATGTGAATGTGCAAACAATCATGAATAAACACCCACCACGGGTCTTTATTACTACAGATTTGAACTCCAGCAGATGTTTCTGTTTTACAGACCTTGGAAAGCTTTCAAAAAAATCATCTCTTTCCAACAAGTAATTGTCTATTTGGCTTAAACCCAGGCACACAGCCGAGATCTTCAAAAATAGGGGTGAGAGGAGGGCAATCCTGGCGTGAACAAAGTAAATAAACAGATTAAGAGAAGATGTGATCCAATTTGCTGCATGCCAAAATATTTATTTAACGTTTACATCACATCTCAAAATTGGCAGGTCAGTGGTAAAAACTTCATTGTATGTCAATGACATTTTATTTTATTTTAAAAAGTCTGCCATGCAATACTGAGCAGCTTCCCAGTAACATAGCAGATGGTAGATTTTTGTCTAAGTTGTGTCTAGGTCTTACTGATCACAAACAAGTCAGCTGAATTATGCTTTAGAGGGGCTACTGGTTACAAGGAGAATACACCCTTTGGTGGCAATATAAGAGGCAATGTGTTCGTTCACATTCAGCCCTTCATGGTAACCTCAGCTGAACTCCACTATGTGTTTACACAAATGCACTAGAGAAAAATGAGATGGCCTTCCTATTACTTTAAAGTATCAGCAGGTATTTTGCTTCCCTCTCTACTTCTTTTAGTGAAATACTTGGAACGTTGTGACTTCATCCTCTCCTCCACTTATACTGTAACGAAGTTAATCTGTGAGCACGCACCAGGTTCCCCAGCAGGTAAAACCCAACACAACCCACTGGAGACTCCAGAGCTTTTCTGATTTGTGCCAGCAGAAGATACAGCCCAGGGATGGTCTGATCCCCCACCTGATACATCTTTCCCATATACTAGTGGGAAATACCCCAGCCAAGCTAACTACAATCTTAAAATTATGCTATGAGAGCAAGTTTCCCCTCTGACTGACATGGGCATGGAAGCCTGCCTGAGCACATCCACACTGAGTGAAGCAGAAGAGAAAAACTGAGATGTCTCTGAAAAAGTAAATGCAACAGGTACCACAGCACAGGGCAGAGCCACACAGCGTACCCAGTGTGGGTCCTGGAAGCTTCAGCAACATGAGGCTCTGTCCCAGGCAAATAACACTGGCAGCATACCACACTGCCAACAGGCTGGCAACTCATGCATTTCTATATGCTGCTACACTGCACGCTGAAGAACACTACCACAGTAAAACCACAAGGTCTTGTTACCCATTTTTAAAGATTTTCACCTGCTGGCACGCAAAAAGAAGGAAACTATTGAGGTCTTAAATGAAAAGAAAAAGAGGGTGAGAGAGAATATGTGCATGCAGGGTCAAGGGAGTGTTGCCAGGATTGAACACATTTCCAGAGTTGCATACTTTGCTTCACACTAACCACCCAGGGCAACTCCAAGCATTTGGTTTAGTCCCTCTGTACTGCAATGGCCTCTATCATTGTCCTAATTGTCCTTTCCTTACACTTGCATGTCAGGAAGTACTCGGACACAGTACGAGTGAGAAGCCCACACATTACAGATCTATGAGAGAAGATTTCTATGCACAGAAACACACCTGAGAACTGATCCTAAACTAACTTTGGAACACAAAAGACAATGATAGCACACATTCTTTTTACATAAACTCACTTAGCATAATAATAGATGGCAGTTCACACATTTTAACCCAAAGCACTTAACAGAAACGTAGCACAATTATCCTCCTCATTTTACAGAGGGGGAAAGAGCCACACTGGGCTGGTACATCAGTACCTGGAGTTCCTTACTCCCATATGTAACATGCTTCTCTAGCTGAGCTGATTCGGCCCAAGAGATCATCATGCATTTCCCACGGATGCAGTTAAAGGGTTATGTTAGCATCACCACTCACAATGTTCATGATCTCACTTCTTACCCAGGCAGTTGTGTCCATCGTGAGCCAACATAAAGCCATCGTAGCAAGTACAGCGGTAATTTCCTGGAATATTGAAACACTCGTGGACACAGCCTCCATTGAAGTCGTTATCACATTCATCAATGTCTAAGGAATAAAGCAAAAGTCAGTATGATGGATGCTTGCTTGAGTGTTATAGACAGTTAGAGATGCGACTGCATAAATTCGAGTAGCAACTGCTGTCTGAAACCATCATTGTCTTGCAAATAGACTATACTTAACACATTACTTGCTGAATGTTTCTACAGAGTGACAAAATGCCCTGAGATTCCTGTGTAGGTTTACCTTACAGTTTTTAAGGCTCCTGGTTAAACAACAAACTAATTATTAGACCAAGTGATACTACTAGGTGAAAAACCATGAAGTCTGTTTGCCTTTGATTTTATAAACAAGTAGTAAATCAGGTGAAGAAACAATTACTATTTTGATTTAAAATCATCCTCCATATTCTAAGCCGTTATTTTTAATGGCTCTGGCTTCTTAGAAACACCTCATGCTGACAGAGGCAGAGCATAGTGCTTCCATCACTTTACCTTCACATTTCTTCCCTTCGCCAGTGTAACCCACTTTGCACATGCACTTGTACAGCTTCGGGGTGTTTTGACAAATAGCATCCGGGTGGCAGTCATCAAGCCCCAGGGCACATTCATCCACGTCTGTGAAAAGACAAGATTCAGAAGGGATGTCAGAATTGGAGAACAGGACACGTCTCCTGTACAAGTCACCGACGAGATCACGGAAGGCTGAGCGCCGGTTTGTGGTCCGTGCGCGCGTATTATATGTATTTGTGAGTCAGGACAGAAACGTGCAGAGATCATATCTGAACTTAAATTTTTTAATGCTCTACCTGCATATAGATGTATTTGTACGCAATTCAGATAAGCTTGTCTTAAGCTTTTGTACCCACTTACAAGTACCTCCAAAATAATCTATTATGAGCTAGATCCTCCATGAGATTTAGCTGACAGTTTTACAGAGGTTCATCAGAGACTGTTAATCTTTCTGGTTAACAAAAAACAGTTATTGAAAGAGTTCTTGATCGCATCTGTGACACCACCCTCAGGAAGCCCAATGATTTTTAAATTAACAAGGGGAGTTACAGAAAGGTACTTTCAAAGTCACCACCAACACGTTAAAAGACTGACTTACCATTAAACAGATGTATAATTTATAAAGAATGCCAATTTTTTAACTATAAGAATAGTATCTGGTGAGCAGCATTGCCAAATCACCTGGCCAGCCATCACAAAGCCCAGCATACTGAAGAAAAATATCCAGGTGGAAACTTCAGAGCAAAGGAAATTAGGAGAAAGGGAAACACCAACAGGAGGAAGTCCTAGAGACGAAGAAGTGTAGACAGAAAAAGAGGAAGAAAAGTTATGAGCAGCAGAAAACATCAGCAGAAGTTTTTCATACAGCAGAAGAGAATTCCAACACAGAAACAGGAAGATTTCCAGCAACTGGCTGAAAGGAAGAATTGCAGAAGCAGCACCCCGCATAGGTACAAAAAGTGACCTCTAACAGGATGAATTGCAGGAGTATCAGCAGAAGGTAACTACTTAAATAGTCAGCCACTTTTTATAGTGCGGATCACTTTCTAACGGGGACTTTCAGCCAGCACTTCCCCCGTTTACAATTATAGCATTCATCTCCTTTTTTTTTTTTTTTTCTTCCCGCCCCAATCACAAAATATGCCTGTAGGTACTGCAGCAGTTGCCAACTCCAGAAAGTATTCATGTAGTTTTAACTCCCAATGGCGCCTGGCAGCGGGAAACAAGGCAAAGAGCCAGTGCTACAGCAGCAGCGCTCTCCTGGCTCTCAGGTGCACGCAGAACCCGTAACGACGACGGGGTCCTCGGATACCACCGCCAGAAAGCAAGGGGAAGGTGGAAAACAGCCGGAGAGAGCGGCAGAATCCGCTTCCTCTCAAAGCGGAAAAGTCAAGCCGTTAAAAAAATAGGGGAAGCAGTGAACTGAGGGAGCAAGTCATGCAAGGAGGGGTGCAGGGAATTGCGGAGGGACCTCCAGCTAGTGGGATTCAGGTAGAGGGGGCAGGAGGAAAGGATGGGTAAGGGAAGGAAAGCCAGCGGGCAGGAGGCCGCGGGAGCCGCGTGCGCTGGCTGCGCACCCCCGCGCGGTCAGCTCTCCCCTCAGCCCGGGCCAGGGGGACACACCTGCCCCGGCAAGGCGGGTCCCAGACAACACACACCAAGGAGGGCACTTCTTTCAGAGCTATGGCACAGAGACGTCAACTACATCTCACGCCAGCGGCAAAGCGGCCGCTCTGCTGTTTTAATTCTGCGCTAATCCTCTGCGGTCTGCAGCGCGCAGGGGAGAACTGCGGCGACGCCCCCCCGCCCCCAGCATTAACGCGTACAGAAGCACGGAAAAGAGGGCTAGAAAGGCATCACTAGGCACGGGGAGTGAGATCTCCTCGTGGAGCGACGGCCGCCCGAGCTGAAGGGAGACCCCGGAGGAGGGAGACCGAGCAGCCATCGCAGCCTTAACCTCGGCAGTAAGGCGGACGCGGAGAAGGCTGCGGGAAGAACGACCGCGCTTATTCCTCGGCGACCAAAGGCGGATGAAGCCGCGGTATACGCAGGGCTCACCTCCCCGCTCCTTCGGCAGCGGTGCGACGTTAGCCGGGTGCCCCCCCTCGGGGGGTCGCCCCCCCCCTCGGGGGGCAGCCCCGCTCCCAGGCGACACCGCCCGGGAACCGGCGTTCCGGAGTCAGCAGCGGAGCCCGCGGCCCCCGCCAGGTGCGACCCCCCCGCCTCGGTGACGGGACCCCGCTCGCCCCGGTAACGGCCGCGCCTCGCCTCCGTAACGGCCGCCCGCCCGCCCGCGGCCTCCCGCCCGCCCCCCGGCAGCGACGGCCGGGCGCGCTGAGGGAGCAGCCCCGCGCCGGGCTGACGGCGGGCGGCACTCACCGGGCAGCAGGGGCAGGGCGGCGGGGGCGCCCGGCGCGGACAGCAGCAGGAGCAGCAGCGGCAGCGCCCGCGCCCGCGCCCCCGCCGCGCCGCGGCGGCCGCCGGACCCCATCGATGGCGCTGCGGCGGCGGCGGCTGCGCTGGTGCCGGTGCCGGTGCCGGTGCTGGCGCTGCTGCCGCCGCCGGGCGGGAGGAGGCGGCGGAGGGCGGTGTCTGCGGGCGGCCGGCCCGCCTCGCACTGACAGCGGGCGCGGGGCGGCGGGGCGGGGCGGGGCGGGGCGGGCCTCCCCCGCCCGGGCCCCCCTGCCCTCCCCGCGGGCCGCCCAGGGGCGACGAGCGCACCCCCCCATCCCACATTAAAACCCTGCACCGACCGCAGCAGCGCACCCACCCACGGCACCGGCGTTCAAACACCTGCGCGACGCCCTAAACACAGGTGTCCCGCAGAGCCGATGCTTCCTGAAGGTACATAAAATACCTCACACGCAGAGGGTGGGTGCCAGCGGCAAGGGTACCGGAACCGGTGCTCCCCTTTCTGGAGCGGCCCGTAAAGCGGTCTCCTTCCAGTAGAGGCAAGCCCACGCAAAGATCCTGTATGACTGCGTCCCGTCACAACCCAGAGATACACAACTCGCGCCAGCCTTGCCTGTTTCTTCAAAAATACAGTATTACAGTTTTTACCAAGTAATTACCCCCCACCGCAGCATGTGAAGGCCCCGCCTGAAGGCCGTACCAGAACCCACAACATCACACCACCGCCGCCGGCCGCATCCCACCTCCTTTCCCAGCCAGGGATTTCTCACAGCTGTCCTTCCTTTGGCAGGTAAAAGTAGCCTACCCATTATTCACTGAAATTATAATTTCCTAAATGTTGTTTGACCTTTCACGGTGCAAGCGAAAGCAGGCAGTATTCCTTTCTACCCTTCCCTCCCATCCCCATTTCGCAGCCTTTCCTCTTTTGTTTTGTTCTGTGAGAAATACCGAGCTATTTCTAGTTGTAAGGGTGGTTTATACACATTAGTAAATCTTCAGAGTGAAACTTTCCCTCAGTCTTTGTCTTTGTTTCCTTAATGGTAGCTATAAATTACCACTTTCCTTTCTCACTGGAGCATCAGGCTTCATTGCTTTTGAAATGATCAAAGTTATTCTCTTCTAAAATCCAATGAGAAACAACCTATTGTATCTCCTGGATGGTTTCAGCCTTAGTCGAACTCATCTATAAATGCATAAAGCTGCTCATTAACCACTCCAAGGATTCTCCAGCCCCACACCATACCCCAAGCCTCCCCTACCAACAGAAAGTAATAAATGAATGAAGACTTTCTCGACAGTTTCCATGACCTCATGAATAAACAATCATACTTACGATGGGTATTCGCACATCCACACACCTCTCATCTGGGGATATCAGTCAAGGTGTCTCTATGAAGAATGCTCCCCAAGTCACAGAGAAGCCATCTCCCATTGCGGCATGTGACTACAGCTACCTTACAGAAAAGCTGTTACGTATTTCCGGCACTTTCCAGCCAAGGGTCCTCAAGGAACTTGACCAATATTAATTTAATTAAAATTCAGCACAAGATTTGACAGAAGTCATAAAATCTACATATGAAGAGTGTAGCAGAAAAAACAGTAAGAGACACTGAAGAGAAGAGCCATATACCCAAACAACTAAAGCTTTCTGAGACACAGTAAAAGCAAAGCATCTTATTTACTTCTGTAAACTAAAATATAAAGTTACACATAAATATTTGGGAATGCCTGAGTTAGATCAAAAGATTTCAACACAGCCTGGAAAACAAACAGGAACAATATTAAATTTATCTTAGTTAATGAAATAATTTCTTATACATAAATCTCAAAGTGCTTTGTGAAGGATCCTAGCTATTATTTCACATGTAACACTCATTTGTTTATGATGAAGGATTGTCATTAAAAGATCTCTTTAAAGACACAAACCAGACAGAAGCTCAGACTTCAACTCAGATGTCTGTCTTTTGTAGCCTTCTTAACTATTTCTATTCAGCTATAGAGTCAACGTGACAGATGACCGCACTAAGATCTTTACTGGGAGAGAGAAGCTAGAAAAATTCTTAAGACTCAACTTCAGCAATAAGTTAAGTACCATGAAAGAAAAACAAACATGCCTAGAGCAGTTCAACAGGAAGAGACCCCCAATAGCACTGTTTGGGTTTTTTTCTGCAATTAAAACTAAAACAAAATCACAAAGTTTTAGGGAGGACAATAGCTACTGGTAAATATCTGCAAGAAGTGTATGCAAACAGGATATTTTCATACATTATGCATACTGATCCTAAAACCAACAGCAAAGCTTCTGCTCATCTAGATACTATACAACATTTTAGTCTTGAACTAAATTTTGACAGTATTGTGTGGACCAGAGTCCCATTCAGTTATGTTTCACAGATGCTTTAGGAGGAGATAGGTTTGATTGGTTTATGTCTGGAGAAAGGCTGCACATCAGAAAACTTGTCTGCTTTTTCCAGTTGTACCAATATGTGTGCTCCCTTACAATCTTGCAAAACCTCAAACTTCTTCCCGCTCACACTGTCTGATCTCTTTGGACTGCCAGGAGCACAACACTGCTACGAGCACTGTATGCCGCTCCAAAGGAACTCTTCCACACAGACGAGATCCCCAATTCCCCCCCGCCCTCCACTTTAAGTATCAAAGTTTCCTCGCATTGAGAGATGGAGGCTAAGCTGCCACAGAGCAGTCGGATGTTAAAACTGCTCCAGAAATTCTGCACCTGATCTCCTGAGTGGAGTTGAATACTTTTGTCTGAAAATCTGGGATAAAAACTGCTTTATACTTTATAACCCTTGTTAAATTTTATTATTTAATGATAAGCAAACATAATTTGAAGATACCTAGATTGCCATTTCATTTGTACTTTAACGTAGTGAGAAGCAGTGGGTCTGCTGGGCTGAGCAACAGTGCATCATACTGACCCAAAATTTAACACGACTGAGCAAGCATAATGAGTGCTTGTGACAGAAGCTGAAAACAACTGGGGGTGGGGGGGGAGATACCAGAACAAAAACCAGAAAGGGGCAGACAGACAAGTGAGGAAATACTTTCAAATATTTAATTATTCCAAAACTTTACACACACGTCTCAGAGCTGTAATTTCAAGTCTCTCGTCTCTGTATATATACAGGGTTTTGAACAACTGTTTTTCTTTTAAATGAATCACTCAAACTTTTGCACTTACATTTTCCATCTAGGTATCCAAGGCTTATCCAAGCTATTGAATAGGTTGTTGAGTTCTATATAAAATAACATATCTTCAGTAATCAGCATTCAGTTTTGCAATTTAACAGCGGCTTTCACTGGGAGCAGGACCTGCACGTGGCTCATCTCAAACAACGAGGAAATCTGGAGTTCCTCTGGTCATAAGGAGTCTAAAAGACCCTCTCATGTAATTTATACTCCTTGACTAAGTCTTTTTACGGCACTGGGAGAAAACCTTCCCCAAAACAAACATCAGATCCACCAGTGATATTTTCAATGTTGTAGGATCTGTATCTTAAAATGCCACTGTCACTGAAGAACAACAGTTCCTGTTTATTGCAGGACTGAATAAAGTATGTTCTATTAATGAATATACATCTTTGAGTTAATAGGGAAAAAAGGAGACTTTTTGCTATGTGAAATAACTTTTAGACAAAGATTGGCTTGGTGTAGCTCTTTGACATTTGTACTTTGTGAGAACTTTCCAAGTCATCACTACAACAAACCATAACACGAGCACTTTTCTCTACCCATGTGTTTGGACCAGTTAGTCAATGGACATTTGTTGCCTCCTCACCAACAGACATTAATAAGCGTCACCTTCTATAAAAACCATCTCAGACCTGACATTTCGAAAAGCACTGTGAACCCAGCAGTTGCACAACACACTTTGCTCACCAAGGCCCCTGTTCTTTTTCTTCCTCCCCTTGCAGGAAGTCTGAAAGATTCAAGGCCACCCATGATGAAGTGAATGTGTTTCTGCAGCCATGCTTACCTCTCAGCTCCATCCAGGCCTGCCCCACATCCAACCTCATAGTGCCCTGCAGAGGAATGAGAAGCAGCAGGTCTAATAAACCTAGGGAATTGAGATGCTCTCAGTTTCCAAAAGAGGCAGGTTTGGCATCTCACACAAGTGCAGCACACCTAGCAGCAGGTACAAGTTCACAACTGGACCCCCCCCAAACCTATCCAAGGCTCCAGCCACCAGCACCACCTCATTAGAGCATGGGGCAGGCTGAGTTCACAATCTCAGCATCTCCCTCAGCAAGCCCACAGGATGACAGGATGACACCATCAGCTGTTAGCAGTGCAGAATCACTGCCAGCTCATGTAGTTCCCCCATGACAGATCCTAACACTTTTTATTTTGCTTTAAGAAAAAGCCTCCACCACAGACCAGGGGGTGTGTGTGTGGAGAGAAACAAAGAGAGGTGAAGGAAGCAGAGATACCTCCAAATAATGATCAAACTCCTCCTGTTCTGTGTTTTCCTTGAAGGTATAAAACATCCAATGATGGCCTCATACAGTTTGACAGAGTGAACCCCACCAACTTCAGAATAGTCCTAACTTGAACCACTGTTCCCAGGCTGAGAAAATTACCTTCTGTATTTTGTTAGCTTCAGAACAGAAATTTGTCAAAGCAGAAGTTAGCCATTGCTAACATGCAGGTCAGAAGAATAACCAAGTCTCTCTGACTAACAAAAGAGTGGGCAGCTCCCTAAAACACAGGAAAAATAGTGCACCTGAAGGATCAGCTCTTTTTTTGCAGACACTGGGCTACTAAGGAATAGCAGAAACTGTACAACACAGGGGAAGTGGCATTCAGCCTTCTTATCTGTTCCTGTCATTGTATGTGGGGAAGAACCACAGAATCAGAGTGACTGAGGTTGGAAGGGACCTTTGGAGGTCATCTTATCCAAACCCCCTGCTCAAGCAGACATGTCCTGGAGAATGCATTTTGGATGAAGCAGGAGATGAAAGTGAGTAAAACTGACTTGGTCTCCCTGCTTCTCACACAACTGACACATAGAACTTTCAGGACACAGGCAGCAGAAAAGTTACAAAAGCATAACCACAAATGAGTTGCGCTCATATTTGTTTACTACTCCACTCAAATCTAAAAAATAGATTTAATATACAGTAAGGCAGGCAGAAACAGTTTCAAGGTGAGATAAGCAGAGCAATATCTAATGAACCAAGATTATACAGGGCTCCACTACATTAGTATGTACTTCAAATCATTCAAAAAGTGAATGAATGGGGAGGGAAGGAACCATACTTTTACCTCTGGGTCAGTACAACCCCTCCACCCAATAATTCCTCCTCTGGGACTATCTGTCAAGTTAGATCTTACCCTGGGCAAAGATGGGGTAAAAAAAGTAGGAAACAGGCAATATAAGCAATAATGCTTGGGCACATGTGTGCCACAGATGTTGTCAGAGTCTCAGAGATGGAGGACAGCATTATTTTCTGACTTAACCTTAACATTTGAAGCATCAGAGAGTTATATTTCCAACAATTCCTGCTTCTCCGTACGGATCCTTTCACATGAAGAGAAAGGTTGAGTACATGGTACATGAAGATGACCAACTATATTTTTCAGAACATAAAATTTGGAGACCTCCAACAAATTTGGTTATTGGGATCAAAAGTTTTTCTAAGTTAGGAAAAAAGCAAATATAAATGGCAGCACATGTGTGTGTGTGTACTCACAGATACTTTCCAAGAGCTACATTAGTCCCTTTGCCTTCCTGTTCTCCCCATTCCCTGATCACTGAGTGGGCATCTCTTCCACTGATTGCAGTCTGACCAACAACAATCACTTGCAGGAAGGCTACACCGGTGCTGGGAGGGAGGCAGGCATTTAGTCAAACAGATCAGATACAAAACTGTACAAAAAAATGTCTCCTGAAATCAGACACTGAAACGTCAAACATACCTGCAGTCAGGCAAAGAAGAAAAGGTGATTAGCTAAATTATAATAAGAGGCTTTTGAAAATAGCACATTAATTCTATTTCTCATGTTAGAAGACAAATTTTATTGCAATTCAGCAAATGAGCTACACCTGTAAAACTGTTCTGTATATCCAATTCACATTTAATGTCCAATGGATTGAAATGTCACAAGAAAAATGAAAAAGGAAAACAGTACCTGGTTTTGTCATTATAATGTAAACTTCAATGCCCGCCCTTAAAAAAAACAAGCCAGTGATTTCCCCACGTAGTAAAATATATAGTTTATAAGGTATTGATGCTTTATCTTAGTTTAACAGCCAATCTCTAGGTATAAAAGAAAGAACTACAAAGATGTGAAGTACGTGTACAGTATCTTCAAGTATTTTCAAGTATCCTATAGTATCTTGCACTATGGACAAAAATCATTTGACAATATACAGAAAAAGTTAACTCTGAATAGTTTCACTGCAGAAATCTTAACATATTCATGAATTCAAAACACATCAAAAATATGGATCATCTGGCTAGTAGGTCCCATTTGAACATTTTGAAAAACACTTTTCATAATGGAAAAAGTTGTGGAATAGTCTGCAGTTCATGAATATATTTTCAGCTACAGAATGTCAGATGGTTAAGTTTATGGCAGGTAAAAGCTATTTTTTATATAAACTTATCATCATAGTATTTCATTACATTTAAAACAAGTCTTTTTTAATTTGCATTTTCTTTTTGTATAAAGTATCATTGTATCGACTGACAGCATTAATCAAAGAAGCATAAATAATTGATAGGTGATAGCCTGTTTTTTTCCTCAAATCAGGTATCAGCCTGTAAACATGTTTGGCCAATTTAGCACTATATATTTACTGCATTATGAACTACTTACTTTTTATCGTTATATTTCTCTCTACAGAATGCACATCTGCTGTTAAAAAAACATTATCTTTTCCCATTAACTGTTACAAAAAAAACCCAACCAACAAAACAGGATAGCCACATTAACCTGCACCTACCAAACCTGCTCCCTTATTTTAGAAAAGTAACAGGAAAAAAAAAAAAAGATTACAATTGCATTATTCTATAGCTCACTTATGAACAAAAAAATGCAATGCAAGTTTTAAAAAGGGAAATGGATTTTACAAAGCTCTAGTTAGAGAGTAAAAGATGCCAGCCACCATTTATTCTTATACAGAGTCATACAATTCAGCAGAATGGCATGGAAGGAGCAAATGCTGGATCCTAACGTTACTCTGTGGGACTGATGCTAGCTACATCATTGAAAGAAGTAGGTTGGTTTGTGGTAAACACTGAAAAGTGGTAGGGATTATGGCTGCTACTACAGACTGAACTGTTCATAGATGTGCCAGCCAAATCTCTTCCCAAAACCCTAGCACAGGCTACCACAGAGCTATATTTAACACCTCAGTCTTCCTTGGTGGCCTTTAGATCCAAGAAAACCAACTTTTTTCCTGCTGCATTTCAGAACCTTGCACTGCTCTTCAGTGGAGCAAACCCTTCCAGACTCAGAAGTCCATACCAAAAAGTGCTTTGAATCCTAATGGGATTAAGCATAGTCCCCCCTGTGAGAGAAGCAGGAAGGGTCTATCACAAAGTGGTCTTTTCTGTGAAAATAAAATAACTGAGCTGCTGGAAAGGTGACCTCTGCATCTGGACAGCTAGCACAACAGGGTTCTGTCTCTGATGGACAGCTTCATCCTCATGTGGAGGCAAAGAACCCGCCACTTGGGAACCAACAAACACCAGCCTGTGTCCATCCCAGGTGTCGCTAACTGTCATAATGAGGCCAAAAAGGTCCACACCAAAGCAAGCCATTAAACCAACAGTATCATGCCATACTATGTGAACTTGTGTAAAGGACAAAAAAAAAAAAAAAAAAGAAAAAGCTACCTTAATTCAAGGTTAATTACCTCAGGCAAGATAAAGTTAATCCATACTTAATACTATGAAAGATACGGTTTTAACAGGAACAACCAATCTGTCAAGGTCAAAATAATTAATCCAACCCTCCTTTCTTATGTAGACATATTCCCTGTGAAATACACAGGTCTAGTAAAGTCTTCTTAAATATAGCTGAAAGCACTGTAAAATTATTTTTTTGCTATTATTAATACATAAATAAGCAATTTGGGGCAAGGCTATAAAATTATCCCAACATATTAAGTTGAATACATGAAATTCTGAGAATAAAGTATATGTGTTTAATTTTTGCCCTTCCAAAGATGGAAAAAACCCAACAAAACCAAACCTGCACACACAAAATACTTCTGTGAAATGCTCCTGTAAGCTCCAGACTGTGAAAGAATTCACACCTGCCCAGCATGAGGAGTGGACATTGCCCTTGCATCTTCCTAATGCTACTGTGAAATCAAAAAAGAATCTTGCTCTGATAAGTAGTGACAAAGGAACTTCTCAGTTTAATAATGAAATAAATAGGACAAAAGTAAAAATATTCAAAAACTTAATACATGTGCTATACTTATAAATTATGGAAATAAAACTATCAGAAGACGTGACTAACCTGTAGGTAAAGAAAAGGTGCTACAACATTGTATGAATTGAAAAACTTGGACTCTGCTTCTCAAAAGAGAGACAATACTGAGATAAGTTTATACAGTGGAGACCTCTTAAATACATAGCCCTGAACTTCTGTACAGTAATCTGTGATGCTGATAAATCAGTCTGTTCTTAAGTCACATATTCATTTCAAAGAGATTTTTATGAGAGGATTCAAATGAACAGAGATGCCTTTGGGCATTTGCCAAGTTCCAGATCTCCAATAAATTAAGCTTTCAAAATGTTTGTATTTTATTGTAGAAGTGGACTAAAGCTTTCTCTGCTAAAAACAAAAGCATCTCAAATGAAGCAGACTGTGACAACAGAATCCAAGACATATTCATTCAAAAGGAAGAAAAAAAACCTTACTACTCACTGTCTTTCAAAAAAATTAAGAAATCCTTATATTTGTTAGTAAGGTATACCATTATTATTTCGTGGGGTCATAAATATCTTTATTTAGTCATCTGGCATTTGGGGAACTCATGTCCCTCTTTATTAGCAGTTAAGAGAATTACCAGCAGCAACCATATACCAAACTTCAAAAGGCTGGTTCAAGTGGAAACATTTTTGTGTTATGAACAATTATTCCAGGTTTTTCATTTAAGTGGGCTGCACTGTAAATTCTGAATTGCAACATAATATAGCCAGTTATATCATAGAAGATTTTTTTTTTAAAAGACAAACTTACAAAACACAATGATAGGTTAAATAAATAAAAAACATCAGTTAAAAAACACGCTTAATTTCTTCTGTGCAATTACGTACCAATATGAAAAATATTACTTTGATCTCTGCACATTTCACGGTTCAGTCTCCTGGATTTCACTAAAAATAATACTGACAACAAAAATAAAGAAAAAATGATTTGTTGACAAATCAGTGCTTTGGAGCTATTTAAAAAAAAAAAGCACACATCAGATTTGTAGTTCCCTCGCAGCAGAACATGACCCAATACGTTAAAAAACAAACATTGGTAATAATGTTAATATATAAAATATTAGTTTAAAAACTATAGAATGACCTTCTGAGCAGAAATGGAGCGTATACATTGGGGTCTATGACATACAGCATATCTGAAGGCAAGTTCACAGAATGCTGAACGGCTCACTGCACATTTTCTATGGCAAGGAAATACTGCAGCTTTAAAATAAGCTGCACAATACTCATCTCTATCTCTTTCACATGAAAGTGTGTAAAAAGCAAATCAGCAAATAAACTCTAAAATAGATTTATACCAAAATCCTCTTTTTTACATTGAGTTTACAGCTTCCATCCATTTGCCTGTACTATTTTTGGAGTTTCCTTCAAGAAAAGTCGAAGTTGCATTTTAGGGCCATGAACAAGTTCGCGATACAATGTACTGGCAGACAGAACTTTTGCATACTAATGAGATTCACTCCTTGTTGCTTTTTTTTTTTTTTTTTAAAAAAAGAGTTTTTCCTGTGGGACAAGAGGTCAAATATCAATTCCTTTGACAAGAGATGCCTCCAGCGTAATGTTGAACTCCTGCAAGGTCTGCAGCACTCGAATCAAAGAATTCACAAGAGTATGATCCTTAATCAGTGCTATGTCTTCATACATCTGTGCTGTGATCGGGCAGTCCGCAAGCAGGGCGATCCAGTGATGCAAAAGGTGGTCTCTGACAAAGTGGCAATTTGCAATTTGGAAATAAAAATAAAACCAAGTTAATTTCTCATTTTCACTGGCATGATTTTTATTCTTTGCCTTCTAAACAAACCTACCACCTTCTCCCCATATTTTTATAAGACGGGGAAGGGAGAGTAACTGTCTGTGGAACTTGTTTAAGTAGGAGGCATCCATGAAACACCCGTTTCTAGGCTTTCCACCACTCACATCAAAATATATGGTTCCCAGGATGCCTGGAAGTCCCAAGCAGGCCCAAAGTCACTAGCCTGCTCCACTGACTTTGTGTCAAGAGGCTTCTAGATGGTCTCAGTTTCCCTCCTACCCATCCCCTACAATAAGTAGGTGGAGGGTGGGGAATTCACGCAGCCATTGACTGGAGAGGCCTCACTAATGGATGGTTTTCTATCTTCTGACCTTGGTAGCTGTACATGAGAGGCAGGCTACTCACACCAGCCTACTACCTTTCTCTCTTGATTCGACTGCTCATCTCTCTGGGATACTCAGTTTTCTATCTCAGATTTCCCACACTTCACATGCTTAAGAACTTAGCCAGGGCATGGTTCACTTGATCCTTCTTTAGTTACATCAAAGAACTGTATAAGTAATAGTCAAACAGCACAACCCAGCAGTGGTGTGGCTTTATCTTACTAATACGCAACATCCTTTTCATTTTATTAAAATATCAATAACAACAACAATAATAATAAGAAAGTTTCTTTATACCTGGCTCCAAGACACACCAGCATCTGAAACTTGCCATCCTTCCCAATGTTTCTAGGGGTGTTGTTGATAGCAGTGATAAAGCGACAGAAATTCCTGGCCCTTGTCTGCCAGTTCTCTTCTGGGACCATTTCATTCTGCTCAAGGGTCTCATAGTATGTTTGTGCTTTTTCTTAAAAGAATGGTGGGAGATAATGAAGTTTCATCAGTGCATACAGGAGTCCTAAAAATACCTGAAATGTCATTCTCCTGTGCTTGGAATAAAATAATTAGGCACTATGACCTCCAAATTTAGATGATTAAATTTAATAGCACCTCGGTATAATGGTTTCCCCATAAGCATGCTTACAAATCCGTATGGCTATCTGATGCCCATATCGGACTGTTGGCAACTCTGAATGAGTGTCTGCGTCATGGAGGAGACAGTTAAAGTTGAAAGGCCTAGATTCAAAGCTCATCCGTGGACTTCCTGAATGACTGTGTCTAGGCATTGTTTTTTTCTGTTTGATTCAGTCCTGTGTTCCCCATGTGTAAAACTGGGACTCCACTTCCTTCCCTGTGAACAGTGCTAAAGAGGTTCTAGTATCTACTGAATTTTGGGCTGCTACAGTAAAATGATGATATATGGAGACGCCACCAAGATGCCTCCAAGAAGTATGATGTTTACACCAGCTGAGACACAGTGGCAATGAAAAGGCATACGGATGGATGTATTTCGAATACAGAAGCAAGCTCTGGTATGTCTTCCTCCCACTTACCCAGAAAGTCCCAAATAAAGACGTTTTTGAAGAGTCTCGGTGATTTAAATCCATGCTGAAACACTTGCTCAAGAGCTGAAACAAGTCCACTTTCTCCACACAGTAACAGCGTCAGACTGCCTCTCTGCCAAGCACACAAAGAAAGCACACACACTTATTATCTCAATTTGGAAGCCTGGGACACAAAAGTGTCTCAAGCATGTATTACTGAAACAAGTTTTTAAATAAATAGATGCCCAAAGTTACAGTCTACTGTCAAACAGTGGCTCCAGACAGGATGGCCCAGTTCTCACAAGTCCTGAGCATTCGAAAATTTGTTGATCTCTCTAAGTATGAGGCTGAAGAAAGCAGTCTCAGGACCTCATCATCACAAAAAGGCCAAGATAAAGATCATGAGCACGTTTTACCTATAATAACCACTGTACAGAAAATTAAGAAAATACTCCTCTTTTACTAAGTAATAAAGATCACAGGTCCATTGTAGCAGGTGCCTTAGACTGTTTGCTTATCAACAAAAGCAACATTTAATGCAATTTTTAAACCTCAAAAAACCAAATTCTTCTTTATAACATGATGGTAAATTTTATTTTGCAAAAGCAGTGCATGACCACTTGAGATTATTGTGTAAATGTGATCATCAACCAGAATTATACTGTATGTGAATTTGCCATGCTATACTCAACTTAGAAAAGACAGGTGCAGAAGGAATGGGAGGACCTATGTGTAAAAAATTAATGACTTTCAAGAGATAGCCATACAGGAGCCAGCACTGCTCTACACCGCTCCTGCTCACAAGGGCTGGATTTTGATGCTTTTACAGAGGCATGCTTCTTAAGTTTGTTTCAGGAAATAACTGCTGTGTCAGTTAAGATCATTACATGTATAATGAGTAAGTGTACCAGAGTCTTTGAGAGCACTTCTGCTTCACTTGCAGGGGAGTGTGGGGGAGTGGGGTGGTGGGTGTTTGGGTGTGGGTATTTTGTTACTTTTGTTTGTTTAAAGTGGCCCATGGGTTTTCAAGTTTCAAGTAGCAAAGAAAATGCAAAACGGGCATAAAAAAACCTACCCAGTACTCAATGCAGATGTAAAATGTCAGTTAATCCAGAACAAACTAAATGGGAGGCAACACTCTTGACAGTGGTACAGGTAGAATCCTCAGCAGAATTTGACTAATAACACAACTTCCAATAACAGAATGTTAACATTTAGATTAACAGAATGCTCCAGTTAGCAGCAAAACTGAGGTACTTGAGTCTCAGCATCTCATTTTTGCTCCACTTAAGGAATTTTCAAACAGATGGCTGCTCATTCAGTTTAGCTATTTCTGTTATATATTCTACAATGCCTACTAGTAAGAGTTTTAAGACAGGACTGCCTCTACAGAGACAACACCACTCCTCACCTCCTTCTCTGGCTTGTGGAAATGCTTGACAATACCATTGACAGCTTCACCAATAGCTTCTTGTATCTGACCAGTATTTAACTCTGCAAAATAGAAAAATATATCCAGTGGCTCTATAACAGCTTTAGAAATCGTACCTGTGCATGAGGTACAAAAAAAACGAGGAGAAAAAAAAAAAGAGGAGCATGAATGGCTATAACCTATACTGTTACTGAAAAGGTGCTGGACTGTGGGTAACAAATCCAATTCTACTTTTATTTACTGTGGAGGAGGTAGAAATGCAGATGGTTTGGTTTTAGATCACAGTTAGCACTGTGGTATTTCAACACAACAACAGGTAGAAAGGCTTTTTATATCTTATGTGCATTTTCAGACCAGGGCCCAAACCTAAGAAAAGGAGATGTGCTTTGATTAGGACCACCAAATCTGGGCATCCTGGAAATACTTCCTGTGATAGTTTCACTGTAAACCCAACCATGCTTGGGAGCAAAGTAACCATCTGGTTTACGAGGACTAAGACAACTCAGAACAGAGATCTCAACAGAAAACTAAAGTCCATGAATAGAAACCACTAGCAAGCTTCTTCATCCATGAAGGATAGATAGAGACAGGACAGCAAATTTCTACCTTCCTCTACAGCATTCCTTCCATAGATGAAGGACAAGAAAACAGAAAACACCACTAGGGCAGCTAAGCACTGGACCAGGAGTCCAGACCCATCTTCCTTCCATCCTTGGAGACTTTCAAAACTTGAGTAAATAAAACAGGTTGATCAGGATTGTAACTTGGAAGTTAGCCAGACTTTGAACAGGGGGTTGGGCTAAGTGAGTTTCACAGGTCCTCTCCAAGCTACAGTTCTAAAATACAAGAAAACCTACAGTTCTGTTTGCAAGCAGCTCTCCTCAGGCGATGATGCAGAACAGTACAAGACCAGACATCCCCCACCACTCACTTGGCTTATTGTTTGGTGATATAGTGACAAATCTTCTGATCATGCTTGGTGACTGCTGCAAAGGAGGGGTTCGGCACTGCCGCTCATCAGCCTCAGTGTGGGAAGTCAGCAACTCTCCCACCAGGATCCTCTCTAAGCTACCATCATCCATTCCCTTTCCAAGCCACCTTCCACAGGGAAACCTAAGAACATGAAGGAGATATTTGGATCAAGTCCATCAACCCAGATTCAATTCTATGCCAAAGACTTTCAACTGCAGTTGCATAAAACCCAAATTCTGCCAGTACAGTTATTAGAAATACTTCACTCATCTAGCAACAAACAAACAAAATCTTGGTTTTGGCTTTTGCCAGCAGAGGGAGCAAAAGTAAAACAGCTTTTCAGTTCCAGGTTTGTGCTAAATGTCATGCTAGATGATCTGCAAAACAAACAGTGGTGAATTTTGTCTTGTGTCCTATAGGTAGCACATAATTTGAGGGCTGCAGAGGAAAAGAGGTAGAAGGGGCAGACCCACTACACACTACAGATGGGTGGTGAAATACATCTATGTTTTCACTGAATATGTTACATACCAGGCCAGCCACAAAAAAACCTCCAAACTTATACTTAAATGCCAAAACACCAACACATCTATTGAAATTGGGATATTAAATCAGACACTAGAAAGCACACGTGCTCATTTGCTCATTATCACTTTCTATGAACCAATGTTGATGTCATTTTAATCAGCTTAATCAGAAAACTGAAGAGCATCCAAAAATAGAATCTTGCCTCTTCGTTTAATTACAAACTGGCACGGAGAACCTTGAGGACTTACCCACCAATTTGTCATCAACATGAGCCTGACAGTTTCTCTAAACAAACGACAGAGCAGCAAACTATGCTGTACCTAACACAAATAAATTTAACTCTTACTATAAATCTCGTTCCTCTACTTTCACTATGAAAACACAGGTTTCTAACACTCATAAGCCCTTGTGTTCCAGCTTGCGTCTAAAGATCTCTAACACCTAGAGCACTCAGCCTTAATACAAAATACCACCCATATTTGGTAAGCAGCAAGCTCTAACTTGCTATTTCTTCCTTGGGCTGAAGGGACATTATTTTTAAGATGCGTAACAGTCAACTCATCTTCTCCACCAATGTTTGCAGACTAGACATGAGCATCTGCAAACTGAAAATTCTGTTTAATTCTGTAAGAATCATGACTTGTTTAATGCCAGAAGCCAAATGACCTTTCTATGCCTTCAGGTAGCGGCAGCTGTAGACACAGAGTTCTAGGAGATAAGACCTTTCTAATCAAACAAGCCCTACTTTGCCAGCTCCCTGCAGAAATTCTACTTACCCAAAATTAAATGTCAGGATGATACTTACTTGTAAGTATGCCCTGTTATTTCATTTCTGACCATAACATATTCCACTAGCCACTTGGCATACAGCCCTGAATTATCATGTCCTATTTGCACTGTAGTCAGTTTTCCCAGGTTCTGGCACTGCAAATTAAACAAAGGAGTCTGTCAGAGTAAACTCTGACAAAAAAAGCGCAGCGTGTTAGAGGAGCAAACTATTAGAAAACATGCTCAGACAGGAAATCAGAAACGTGGTTCTCCTTTTCCGACTGCATGATTGATTCTGGGCTTTTCAGGGGTAGGTTGCTTTATCTGGTTTTGTTTGTTTGCTCTGTTTTGTTAAATACTATTTTGACGAGCAGAGAGAACATCAGTTGAACCAGATTTTTCAATTAAATTTTACCCAGTGCATGCACACACACAAAAATCAGAGCAGAATCACTTCTTTATTTCCAACAGAAGAGGATATGACACCTCCCACCATTACAGCACAAAGCTGTAATATAAAGATAGTCTTGTCCATCCTTGCACTAAGGATTTGTCAGTCATTTTGCTCTGCATGTTATTAAATATAGATTAAATTTGCTATGTACAGGCACAGGAAGTATTTGCAACTAACCACACAGACTAAAGATATGGAATGTATGGCAAGATGGTACAGCAAAAGGAGAATTTAAAACTGAACAAACAGAACATCCAAAGCATTTTTTGTATCAAGCAATACAAACCTCAAAAGTCATTTCTAATATGTTCCTGGGAATCTGCAGGACTCCTGTTTCACCCAGTTCTCCCGAGATACAGATCCAAGGATTGGCTGTAAACATTGAGCCACCAAGTTTCTTGCTAGGAACAATCAATATATGGTATGGTATCACTGCAAACACAAGAAGAAATAACACTTCAAAAATGAAGAAGGATAATTATGTAACCTCTTCATTAAAGAGAGGGGGAAAAGATGTCATAAAATAATACTGCAATACCATGAAATGTTAAAACAACATCAGAGCTCCTATTTAATCATGCTAACATTTGCACACTAAGCACCGATTGACAATCATGAAGTGTACACATAGCAGTCATTAAGAAGCAGAACCGATAGCAATACACTGTCAAATGAAAAAAGAAATATGGATGGGACAATGCCCTCATGTGGCTATAATAATTTTTCATTTATCAGCCTCAAAACATGTTATGAGAACGGTTACTTGTCCCCAGCTTAGAGACAAGGAAGTAAAGACAAGATATTAATGTAACCAGGACTACATTGTAGCTCAGCATGCAACTCAATGCTCAACTCCTAACTGCCTGGTTTTGTGTGTGCATTATGCACATTACACAACTTAACACCAATTCCTTTTCAATTACTAACCAAAGCCTTTGTTTGCAGGGCTTGCTTGCAGCAGCATTCACTACTGTGGCTGAACAAGTTCAGTGAAAATACATTTTAATGCTGCAAGTTTCTCTGTACCATGTTGCTCTTACTTACGCTAACTGTAAGACTTCTTGATCTTAAAGAGAACAAACAACTTTTTTCCCCCCTCTAACCGGCACCACACACAAGCTCAAACACTTTCTCATCCCCTGGTTTACCAGTAACTAATTCAACATGGTATCACCTGAGTTACAGCCCCTTCTCTGACTCAGGAGGCATGTGCTCCTGAGGAAATGCATGTGCTCTTCAACTGCCAGCATCTCATGCACAGCGCCCTACTAACCAAACTTTTATAACAAAATCCAATTATCTGAATGGTCCTTGTGTTTCTTGGCAATCTGCCCCTCTTATATAGTGTATAAATGGATTATAGTTAGGGCTTTTCAGCTGAGGCGTTTAATACATTTCTTCCTCAATGTCTCCTCAGCTGTCAGTGCCCTCAAGAAAGCATTTGGTGGTTTGATTTTCTTAAAAGCTTGATGCTCGTAGCATTTAAGAATGAATTAAAATGTTTCCCTTTTTATTTTCTGTGCTGATAGTCTTAAAGTAAGCGACAATTTAACTGCATCCAGCAGACCAGATTTCAGCACTGTCTAGAACTTGCCCGCAAGACAACCAAAAACTATTTTGCTTAAACATCTGCTCACTTTGTCTTTCACACACACACAAATATGGATCATTACATACCATCAACAGTAGCTCCTACCACGGGGCCAGAGGGTTCCTTTTACACAAATCCACCCCCACTTTTATAAGCCTTGCTAAAGTCTTTCCTTATTCTGCCTTACTAGTGAAGTCCTGTGGCAGAAGACAGACAAATGCGTGAGAACTCTGTAACACATTTAAGCATCAGCAACAACAGGTTAAAAGTTTCTCTAGGGCATTTTTTAAAAAAAAAAAAACAAAAAGGTGGGGGGGCAGGGGAGGTACTTCAATGTGTTGCAGAGTTCTGGTGCAGCCCTCAATAGGCACTTCATTGCTATCCCAAACTCAGACAGGCATGCGGTAAAGTAGGCTGAGCACAGAAAGGCAGAAGTTTTTTTGTTTTCTTTTTAATTCCTAGCATGTGTTAATACTCTTACCTTGATAATGACCAATCCATACTGTTCTTGTTTAGCATGATGCAAACAAGACCACCACAAAATCTTCTGTTGAGAACTCTCCCACATCTATAAGGATTAAAGCTGCCCATATTTTACCAAGTTAGAAACAAAAGCCTTTAGACACAGAGAGAGACACTACTGCCCACCAGAGAGGATCACAGAAACAGTGATACAGCATACACAGATGGATACCAGGAAGAAAGCAGAACAATTACATTAAGGTATATTGCTCAGAGCTGTTTAGAATTTTGGATAAGGACTCAACCAAATCTGGAAATCAGAGTTCCAGGGAAGGCAAATACTTACAGATTGTTGTGAAAACATTGGTAAAGCAAAAGTAATCAACAGCATTGAATGACAGGAGATGATATAAGAATTGTTCTTTCTCATCATCACAGCGGAGGAATGCATAACGCTTGTAGAGTTTTCTGACAAAGCAAAAAAAATAATCTGTCATAGTAACAAGATGCTTTCAGTGAAATGTTTTCTATTATGTATATTTATTAGGCAAACGATGAAGAATATGCAAGCAATTACAAATGACAAGTGATACTGGTAGAGCCAACAGTATTTAACGTGCCAAGATAAGTCGACACTCTGCAAGACTGAAGTCTCCCAAGTATATCAGTCCAATACTTTACACTATTTTCCACTCCTCAAAAGCAAGGTTTTGGGTGGTCTAAGGGTCTTCTCCCACCCAAAAACACACCAAAAGATGCAAAAAGGACTTTTGTACTTTCTTGGAAAAAATTTTCTGACTTCTTTTGTCCCTGTCACTTTCATTTTAAGCATATTTTCGCTGCTGTTTCACTCTGTTCTAGAGAACCAGAACCTGTCTGATAGACAAACAGTGCATTAGCCAACGTTAAGAGAGTTGGGTTGTTTTTTTTTTGTTTTGTTTTGTTTTCCTGTGTTTTTTTTTGTTTTGTTTTGTTTTGGGTTGTTTTTTTTTTAATTTGGTTTTTTTTTTGGGGGGGAGGGGGGGGGAGGCGGTGTGCTACGTGGAAAGTCCTCTCTCAGCACTTGTTCTGCAGGGGACAAGCACTAATTTAACCTGATTTAATTTAACCTGATCTGAACTGTTGACCTCACTGAAGAAGCCTAACCATAATTTAGAGATACAGGTAGATTTACCAGCTGTCCTCACTCTGTCCTTCAGCTTTTCCTTGCTTGCTGTTGGAAGGCCACAGCTTCATCACCAAGTCCAACATAATTCAATACAAAGCAAATCTCAAATAATTAGCAGTTGTGGTTCAGGGAGATTGGGGGAGGGAAAACATTTCTTAGAAGGTGGTGTGGGTGGGAGGAGAGGAAAGGAAGAGTAGACAGCATAGGTTAAGCTGTCTCCAGAAAGAAGTCTTCAATTAAAGCTAATGACAATTACCAGGGCCCACACAAGAGGACCTTTAATTTCTACACAGTAAACAGTATATCCAACCTTATCAGCAATACATTTATTTTCTGCACAGGTTACACTAAACAAACCTCAAATTGTTACTCCTAAAACAATTAGTATTGTATATGGCCTGTATTCTGATTTGTGCAACTACTTACAAAAGAATTATTTATGTTTACGAAGATACTATAATGTACACATGCTCTGGACATTACAAAGTAAATAGGTCCTTGTGCGGAACATTTCTCCTTCTGCCCTTCAAGATGTGTACTTTTAGGAAGCACTAGCACAGAGTACTCTTGACAGAGTTTAAGCCAGCAGTATTTGGAACTTTATCCAGGTTCAAGTCTTCAGTTTTCGCTCACATCCCCCTCCCCCCCCATACTTTATGTACTTCTCCCATTTTCTTCCTATAGTACAATTACCCTCTAAAATAGTGGTTTGAGTCTCAATGGTTGGGTCTCTTCATAATTTCTTTTTATGACTTCATATACAAGGAATTGAAAGTCACATATTTTGAAATGTTTAGGAGAAGCAACAAACAAAAAATGGATCATAATAGCAGATATTTGACTATTACAAAAGCAATTTGCCTTATGTTCTTAAGCAGGCTAGAAATGCAAAACCTTTACTGTGTAGGTGAGGACAATCAAAGCTGAGACACTATCAGTTTGATCTAGAGATGTGGACAATCATGCTCTGAAAGATTTAAATGGAAGATTTCAAAAGATTACCAGATCTCATCTTGAGCTTATTGCCCCAAAATGAGATACAAGAACTGATCATCACAGCCTTCCTAGTCATCTTCAAGGTACTGCATGTACGCCATTCATCTGCTCTCTTCAAGCACACTAGAAATTGATTTTATCTATGTTATTTTACATGGCACTGAAAGGAGTTAGAAGAATGTCTCAGATTTGGAGACAGAAGTGAGAAGCTAAGGAACAGTCACTCTGAGTCACTCCAACAAGAACCACAGAAACACACCTGGATGTGCCTTCACACTCTTCATATCATGACAGAACTGCACACAAGGACATAAGCTGCACTTTGTCATGCATTGCAAAAACACACAAACAATCCAAGGAAAACAACATATCCTACAGTAACAGAAAGGGGGCCAAGATAAAAAGCTTGACTCAGCAAAATAGTGGCATTTGGACTTACGCCCCATTTCGTTTAACCCCTAGCAATTTTTGAAGATTTCACTTCAAAGCGGCAGACAGTCTATGCTGACAGAACTGATTCTGTACCTGAAGAACACCAGCATTGAATCATGACTCCCAACTAGCTCATACACAGGTAAAGAGACACTCTTGGAAGGCTAGTTTGTTCTATCCCTTTTGCACACTGCTAAGCAGATGGAAGAATAGGCACTTCTGGGTTTTTGAAGTCAAACAACTAAACAGGCTTAATTTTTAAAAGCTTTGCCCAAGATAAACCATCTTACTTTGTGAGTTCATGATCTGAAAGCAGCTGTTTTAGATGCCTAGAGAGCAACTTCTTTTCCATAGAGAGACGAACCCAAGCTCTGGCCTTGCCAACATCTGTTTTGATCTCACTAATGTTCTGGATATGCCTGAAAAGAGAAAACAAACAAACAAACACACACAGTGCCCAGTATTTTCAAAGCATGACAGTTCTTTTTGAACCAAGCTAGGCTGAAGAAGGAATTTTGCAAAGAATGCAAAATATTAGGCAAACTACTGGAATAAGAGGCATGACCACCTTAATATTCAGCAGTATCTAAATTCCTTGTGTATCTAGCTGAAAAAGAATAAGAGCCTGAAAATGAAATATCTGCAATGCAGTGCCCTATTTACAAAATTCTAAACCAGGCCCATTGCCTCACATGATTTAAGAATCATTCTGGACCTTATCACTGCAATATTCATGGCTGAGTGCTTTGGAAAATTAAGTAGTATCTTTGCATGCTCAGTAGTAGCTTTTCTTGCATACAAGACACAAATTATGTATTTTGAATGGACAAGCATGTCCCTTGAAAATCCTCAGTTCACTCCTCCCCACTGAAAAAATTAGATGTTGGCAAGGAAAAAGGACGAAAGAAAAATCCTTTCAAAACTAATTCAGAAGTTCTGCATATTGTTTTTTGATGCACTGAAAAAAGGGCACTGAGCAGAAGTTCTAGTTTTATTCACACTACAGTACTCAATGTTAGATATACCCATTCTTTAGATCAAAAATTCTTTAAACTGCTTTCTTCACTGAGAAGCAAGAACGAGCTCAGAGCTACGTAACCAACTTGGTGATGACTGGGAAAATACATATGCTACACCCACATCTCTGTGGAAGTAAAACAATACAGAATACTTACAAAGAGATGAAAACCCCGTCAGGGTATTTCTATAAGCTAGTATCTGTGACAATATAAATCTGCTCAGCATGAAACATTTTTGTAAAGGTCCATGAAAAGGTTGCACTATATACTTTAAAACAGTTCAGCAGGTTCCTTCCCCAAATCCCCCTCCTGATGCAAGAAACACAGACTTTTCTGTACAGTACACATTATACACAGAAACAAGTACGTAAATCTCATGGGTTTTCTCTGTTGGCTTTAGTAGTTTAAACTCACCTCATATCCTGGATGAGGGAGATTCTAAGAGGTGACATGGCTGGACTGGTATCAGACTTTCTCCTTTCTGAATCAAGAAGTATTCCTAGATTCGGAAGAACAGAATTTCTTGTTAGTAGAAATCCATCTAAAGATTTTAAAATCAATATAAAAAAGAAGGTGAATTAACACTAACTTGCACTCTTGCCTTATTGGTGACTCACTGCTTTGTGAAGATATTGTGGCAAATTTCCATTTCAAATGACACGAAAACCTAATATGCTACACAGATGGTTAGGCAGATCAGCACACACTGAGCATTAACACATTAATTCTTAGTGCTTAGAGCTTAAGATTCAGCTGAAATTGTTATGACATCAAATGGCTTAAGACATACACTAATCAAGTATTATTTTCTAAAGACTACCCTATCTTCTTCCTATGTAGTAAAACTGAGTGGCACTGTTGACACCAGAAAACAGTGTTCAACATGTTTTACTCAGTACAGCACACATCATATGCTTAACTAATCTATCACTTTGCACCCTCCTATAACACCACTACTTTTTAAAATAGCACATTTGGGTTTTTTTCAAGCAATATTATTACTCTTATCTTTCAATTCCACTCCAGAATCAAGCTGTATATAAAATACAGTCCTTGCCCTCAATCCAAAGTTAGAAAGCATAAAACTGATTCTAACTTCAGCCTGATACACAAACACACTATGGACCAAGTGACATTCAGGAGACCTGAATACTTTCCAAATCTTTGGTTTTGATTGCTTACAGGACTCTGTGCATGTTAGTAATGCTCAGGTCTTTGCCTACAGCAACTTAAAAAACAAAAAAACAAAAAAAAAAACAACCAAACAAACAAACAAAAAAAACCACGGCACCCACCACCTCCCCCAAACCCATTGTTCTCTCCAAAGTTACATCCTACGCCCCCATCTGACACAAGAAGGAGTGTTTAAAAATTACATCAATAACCTTAGAGACAGATAAACAGTGGGTTTTACGTGCAATATTACTTTTACTGCAACACTTGATATAACAAAAATTAAAATATATTTATTCAGTGGTTTTTGTATTTTTTTAAATGTCTTTTTTCTTTTAAACAATAAGCCTACTGTTCAGTTGTTTTTCAAGAGAGAATGTAAAACTTCAGGATGTACAGCACAATTTTATATGCTTATACTTGTTTGCCACCCCCATCCATAACGTAATATGCTTTGCCAGTCATGCAATGACTATGTGTCATATGGAGGATGGTATATCAGAGCAATCCATTTTAAAGCCTATTTCTGAAACAACAGATATTTCTGGTATCTCACTACTGCAGTAGTCAGATACCAGATCCAAACAAGTAAGCTCAATCCAAACAAGTTTATTTTTCACAAAATATATGAGACAATACACCAGGTCCATATTAATTCTGTAGCAGATAGAATAATTGATTCAGTAATATTGAGTGAAGGATATTTCCAAGGAAACAATCTCTGCTTGGTGCAAATCTGCAGGCAGCTCTTTCTCATAGCTTATCATCATCTTTCAGCAGAAGCCAATCTTACCCGAGGTACTGAAGCTGCCTGATGTTGTTTTTCTCTGTCTGTTTTCTAGGTAGTGTAACAGATGAGACCACAAGGCAGATTTTCCCTAAAATTAAAAAAAAAAAAAAATTAAAGAAATCACTACCACCTGAATTAAAAAAAAGAAAGTTTAAATCATCATTGAGAGTACCAGCCTTGCTTTAAATATGTTTCTCCCAATAAAGTCATTGGTAAAAACCAAAAATGAGACACAAGTTGGAGGTGCTCAGGGGCTGTAAAGAGGTCGAGAAAGAAAAGCAGGAGTCAAACTATTGGGATCTAATGATTCTGGTAACAGGAAAAAGTCAATTGAACTTCATTTCTCATAGTTCATTACCATGACAAGAAAACATTTAAAGGCTTGTAAAACACTAGGTGTGAGTAGAGTTCTACATCTGAGGCCCTAACATTTACTATGTGTCTCTCTCTCCCTGCCCCTCCAGCAGTGAAATAACAGGAGATACAGAGCCAGCCTGAGAAAAAAAAATCTTACACCTAGACCAAGTCCTGTTCCCTTCAGGGTAATTCAGGGTTATAGGTACAAGCTCTCAATTTTCAGAACCTCAAAAGATCCCCCCTCAATTTCTTCAAGCAAAGGACGTGGATAATCACAAATGCAGTAAGAAAAAACAACCCAAAACACAAGCAGAACAATGAAAGCTTATCAGCAAGAATACTGCAGCTCTACACATTTTAAAATCAACTTGAAAGTTAAAATTTGAGATGTATTTAGGCCAAGATAAATCTGTCAAATGATGTTAAAAGGTGCACCTTGCTCATTATGTTGCTTTTGTAAACCTCCGGTGACTTAAAGCAGCATGTCAGGAAATCTTTCGCTGGCAAACTAAAGATTCGTAGATTCAACCTAAAATATTCTGCATGACAAATCAAAAGCCTGCAAAGCCACAGAAAAGCAGCAGTAATTGAACAGGGGTTCTCCAGCACATTAATTGGAATTATTTACAGAGAAAATTAATTGGTATTACTTATCTTCCTAAATTATTATATTAGCTTGAAATCCCAGTAAAGATCTAGCAATTCTGCATTTCAGAAAAGCAGTCATGTTATTGAGCCATATTTTTACTTACAACTTTGTGCAGAACGAAACCATGACTGTAAAGCAACAGTTGTCAATTCAGCACTATCAATGTAATCTAAGATCACGTAAATGCCTTCCTGGCGGTGCAGTAATTATGGTTCAAGTCTGAATTTTTTTTTTTAAAAACTATCTTTAAAAATCTCTAAACACTTCAATCCTATAGCTCACTACAGTTGCCATAAAGAAGTAACAACCATGAGGCGTTACTCCAGAAGTGGCATGCCTTCAGAAGATAAAGCCTAGATAGAGTGTCTGTAACATCTGTGCTGAGAGAAATCTATTAAAAATATTAAAAATATGCATTCAGTGGTGGAGATATAAAAAAATCCAGAGAAGTTCAATGCCTCATGTGTGTACCTGACAGATCCAACATGGAAAGACAAAATTGCAAGTTTTATAAAAACATAAAAAGAGAGCATGAAAAATATCAACCAGGGAACAGTTATATCCAAAAAGGCACTTCTCTCAATAAACACACACATGCACACACAGTCTAGTGTTCAGCAACTAGCTGCCATGGCAAGGAGAACTGCAGCATAAAGCAGCAAACAAAGGATCCTGCAGCAAATAGATGTCAACAATCATGACGAATGCAAGAACTCATGCAGTATACATCTGCCCACTTCCTTTATCATCACGTTACTCTCCTTTAACTTCACCAAATAGCAATGATGATGCAAGATGTATCTATAAGGGAAAAGAAGACAGCTTAAGGAAAGCAGTGGGACAGAGAATGGGCAAGGGAATAACCAAGGCCTTCTGAAAGTTCAGACTACTTCGGTCATTAGACCCTACATCTGACAACTCTCGTGCATTGCTCTAGGCAAAGGAAGGTGTGGATTCACTTTGCACATGGAAGAATCAGTAGGTAGCTAATACAGGACTATCAAGGTTCATCAGCAGGGAAGAGGTAAAAGCAGGGATTGGTGGAAGGAAAGCCATCCTCATTACTATGGTCAATTGAGAAAGAAGAGTCTTCCTTAGCTCATTATTGAAAAATAAAATAAAATAGATGTATAAAACAGCAGGCTTTTGCATATTTAATAAAGGCCAGAGCACAGAGAGAATTGGTGGTGCTTTTTTTTTTTTTTAAACTGTGGATCACAATATGAGATGCACTGCACTTCCTCCAGCAGGCCTCTACTATATTCCACCACTCTATTTATTCCACCATTCAGCACTGTTTGCCAACATCTGCAATCAATCCAAAGCATTAACCTTATGTAGGGTTGGCCGTCTGGTGGTCTGAAAGGCCCAAATCTGAGTTGAAGCAGAGTATGCTGATGCTCTGTCTTCTAAGACGAAAGCAGTACAGCTTCTATCCTAAGTGATATACAAGAGGGAAGGGAGAGAATCACATGATAAATCTTCACATAGAGAACTGCTATATAGTTTGAAGGAGAGCAGATTTAAATACTGGCACTTGGGTGCTGGGAACAGAGATACTGAATTACAGTTGTCTAGATTATGTACATTTATTCTGCACATTCTTTTAAAGAAGTTATAATTCTCATTGCCCTTGCTATTCCTTTGTACAAAGGAGGAGGAAAGGATAAAGGCCTTCCAAACTCCATCTAGTCCCACAAGTGACTCCAAACAGAAGACCATGATAAACAATTTTTAATTTCATATGAAAAACAACACCTCTAACTAGCGATCTTGTAAATGTCACTTAACTATCCCTACATCATTCAGGAAGAACAAAAATAGCAAGACTTTTACTTTTTAAAAGTAAATATCCTTTGTGAAAACAAATTCCCCATACCATATCCCATTAACAGCACCTTTAGCGTATACTGCCTTATAGCCTATCCAACTTCAATAAAGGAAGTATTAAGAACACAGAAATAGTTTTATTTACCACCCTATTAAAAATAACACCAAAACCCACAAACCAAACCAAACAAAAACCCCAGGTTAAACAGAAAAAGTCTTCCAAGAAGTCATCTGCGGAACACATCTACATGTGCACTTGCACATACCCCAGAGCAAAAAGTGGAGAGACAAGAGGGGGCAGTAACTGTCATAAAAAAGGCTGCGGGGGGACACACAAGTATTTTAACACTTCTATACACACAAAAGGTATCCTCTGAAAGCGGAGAGAGGAGGAGCATAACATGACTTTAGGAAAGTGCGCTCTGCAACATACAGGAATATTTGTTCCTCACCTGCTTGACTTGCAGACCGTGGCTCCATATCCTTTCTAAGAGGTCACACAGACTGGCTATCAGAGTATTCTCTTCTACACCTGTGATATTCACTTCACCATGACCTAGCTCCACAGCTTCTCGACCCATTTTTTCAACCAACATCCTCTTGGTCTGAAAAAGGACAAGGCAAAAGAGTTAATTCTTTCCATGGGAACTTCCAAGATCACTTACACTTTTTAAATAACCACCAGGGAAGCACACGATAGCAAAGATATGGCAGAATAACTGGGTGTATCCAGTATTTCTGAAGCTAGTACAGGATTGCATTTCTCTTATCCCTGTTTTTCAAGCCATGGCAGCACCAGTGTTGATCACTTTAACAGGCACATAAACCTTCACAGAGTGATCCCAACAAAGAACAGCAGGCCCCACATTGACAAGCTAGAGATGTAGCAGCAAGGCCCTGCAACACAGGTCTTGGGTGTTTTTGAAGCCTGGTGAGTGTTGGACTGGGAGCAGTACACAGGGGAGGTGGACATGCACAAGTACTTCCAAGTAGTAGGGGGATATGTCATTCCTGTGAGACCCTGCTCTGTCAAAAGGGTATTTGTGTTTAAACTAAACTCATTTTGGAGTGCATCTCTTGAGTTTCCCCGATAAACCACACTCTTCTAAATCGTGCACAATTTCATTCTGGTCAAGAAAGCTCTCACCAGCTCTTAAAGTATAGTCTCCCAGTCACAATATATTCATCATACAGCAACCTGGAGGGAGAAATGACTAAGGAATCACTTCTGCTCATCTCTTACACATTTCTTCATCGTTGTTACTATTCTAAAGTAGCCCTCAAATGAGTAATAATCCCTTAGGCACCTAGGCACTGTCTTAGCTGAGATGAAGAACTCTTAGTCTCTATCTTCTTCTCCTCCTCACCTCCCCTGGTAATTTCTCTCTCTGCTAACAGCAGGCTCACTGCATTCCCTAGAGCTGCATTCCCACAGTGAAAGAGTCAAGTCTATCTTCAAGGATTTTCACTGTCACATGCCTCTATTCAGTGAAGGGGATTATTTGGACAGTTTCATACATACGGAAAATGAAAGGGAAATCAGAAGTAGATGCATGTATTCAACACTGTTTTACAAGAAGTTGTATACAATTGATATATTACCTCCACTGACTTAAGGCAAGAATGTGTCTATTTGATAACCATTCTCTTTACTGTGTTAGTATAAACATTATCATTTAATTCAGATGAATATATTGTCAAATGTATAGTGGTGAAGCATGTCTACAAACTAATGCCAAATTACTCATTAAGTGCTTGAAAACCTATGTTTCAGAAGTTTGTTAAACCACTTCCTTTAGTTATCAGAAAAGCTCCTGCATTTTCACCACAACCTCCTCTTTTGGAATAATCAATAATTTTGTTGAAATAGTATAGTCTTATCAGTGATAACTGAAATACGCTATAAAAGACATGGGCAGCCGGATAGTAAAGACCCATCAGAATATTCAATCTCCTTCCATCATTTTACATTGTCTACCATAAACCTGCTTGATAAAGTTTCCACTCCTTGCAGAATTTCTAAATACATAATCTCCTCATGAATTTCTCACTACCATGCAAAAATCTTTATACAGATAAAGCAAAAACAGATGGCAGAAGAGAGAGGTTCAAACCTACTGGCCAAGAAATGGTCCACAAAGGATGGATATGAAGTGAAAGACAGCAGAAATATTCTCTGTATTACCTTATTTCGGCATTCCTTCAACAAGCCTTCTACAAACTTCCAATTTGTTTGTGCAATTACCGATGGAGAGAGGTTAGACAGTTTGGGCTGCCGAATAGTGCTGCCCAGATTCCTGGCTTCTTGGATATACTTCTGTATTGGAGTAGAAAATTGACAAATACAGATAAAAGTGTAAGTGAGACTACTTTGCCAAAAGGAAAGGATAAACTTATCTTTATGACCCACCCCTCTGCAAAGAGGAGGAAAGGAGCAGATCCCCTTTCAGAAAAGGCCCCTTTTCATATCCAGCACTATATTGGGCTGAAACACTTAAGGGACTAAATCCCCATCTACGTTGTCTATCTAGTATTAGAACACACACTGCTGAATAACAAAAACACAGTACAAACTGCCAAGGATATTTAGATGCATAGAGATTCAGTTACACCCTCCACCACTGAGAATTATCTTGTTATTTTTTCATATAAAATGAAAGTTTGTAATAATTACCCAGACCAATACTATTGAAATAGCAGACTGGTCTACACGGGAACTGCAAGAAAACTTTGCCTGGAGCTTAACAACACCTGAGATCTGTGCTATGTCCTGCAGATCTCCTGTTTCTTTTCCACCCTCCCAGTCTTTCAGGAAGCAGCTGCAAAATGCTACTAACAGCTCTCAGCTGTGAGCCATCTGTGTTTTTGAGCAAAAGAATTTCCTGAACTCACTCTACTTGAAAGAGCTTTTCTGCTCCTGTTACTGCCATCAAGGAGTTGCCATTGTTTTCACCTCAGAGACAAATGTTTAGAAAGACAGGTGATCACAGATTGGTTGGGGTATGGCTAACTGAACAAGTGATAAAGTGCTGTACAGGCACTGACAGAATACTCACGATTAGTACATATTTCAGATTAATAGGTAACTTCTCTAGCTTACACTGAAATAATGACCAACTGAAAATTCAATGAATAGTCAGATTTATCAAACGTGATCCCATCTTTGCAAAGAGGGAAAACCACACCTTTGCCATCAGCCTTGCACTAAAGAGCTATGATATATACATCTAATTATGCATCTGTATCCAGAACTATGATTACAGTCATATTATGCATCGGACATACCAGATAACGCTCTGACACAGATTTTATAGAGGGCATGAAGGGCCAATCATGCTGGTCCCAGTCTAAACATAACTGCAACTGAAGCTCTGACATGGAAAAGTCCAGGTGCTGGCAGGACAAGTTGGTAGCAAAAAGCCAAGCAGACCATGTAAAGTGAAAGTGGTAAGCACATATGAAGTAATAAAAGCAAGCATGCAAAACAGAAAAGAGTGAAGACATAACACAATGCAGAACTCCGAAGTATTCAATATAAAAATAAATTCATAAGTAATGAAGCTGAAAGCAAAAATGAAAAGATGGTGTTCAATCACTGGATTGGTGTAAAAACTGCCCTCCGCTGGGCACAAATATTTACAAGTTAAAAGCCACAAAGTCTCAATTCTAGAGATTTTTGTTGGCTGCCCCAAAGCTTCAATTTGTCTAAAACTCACAACACTGCACTTAGAAACCACCACCTCCTGCTCAGCCTGATGCCCAGTGTTCATCTCAGAAAGGCTCCCTCCCCATTCTTTCAGACTTAATAGGAAAGTCTCTGGTTCACCTGGGAGAGGGGGTCAATGTCCAATCAGTATTATGTAATCAACAAGGTACAGCACAAAACCCTAAAACACCAGCATAGACTACCCTGGCAGTTGGTACCCTCACCTGAGCATGTATTTGTAATTTTTATTCCTCAGAAATTATTTGCCTCGTGTGACAGAATAACTCCTATAGGATAATCAACATGTGGAGAGTCAGTTAAAAAACAAAACAAAACCCCCCAGAGACTAGAGGTAGATTTTTGCTTTTGTAATTACCTAATTGAAATCTCAGAAGTTTACATGTGCTAAACATCATAATTGTTAAAAGCAATAATGAGGTTACAAATCAATATTCTTCACTTCTGTTACTTCTAAATAAAAAGTACTTTAGAGTTATCTGAGCATATGGAACACATCAAAGCCAGAAACTACTCGTAGCTTTTTTTATTATGCAGCCATTCTTCTATTACATGGTTATAGATGACATAAATGACACTGTTCTTCAACAAAATTTTAACAAACCAATGAGAAAATTCTGGAAATGAGTACATTGGAAAGGCAATTAAACTCACCACTACCATAAAAGAACGAACTGGACAAAGATATTTGATTTTGTCAACACTATCCCAACAGACACAAGGCTACTTTAAAATCCCAAATGAAGCTTTTCTGAAAATATTTAACAAGGCAAGAGAATATTGTCTTCAGTGAACAACATACATTTAAACAAAAGTAAAGCTCTGAGGTTACTAAACAAAAAAAAATTAATTCTGGTATTTTAAACCAGATTATTCTTGGAATTTCCCATAAATCAACACCCAGTGTAACAGTTTGCAGCCTGTATCATATGAATCAGAAACTGTACTGTAATTAGTTCACATCACCCAGATCTTTCAAAATCCCTTCACCACAAAGAATAACTGTGTCAGCTGTAGAAGCACTGGTGAGAGAAGTTATCAGTTCAGAAGGTGGGTAAATCAGCAGACTGCGCTGTGTAAAAACAGGCAGACACAAACCTGACAGTATGGGTGGGGTTCACATTCCCACCTTAGTGTGAGGTTGTGTGTCAGTCTGCCATCTTAGAGTGAGGTTGTGTGTCAGTCTGCCACCTTAAGACTTCTTTTATGGTGTACAGAAGAAAAACAGGCAACTCCAAAAGGCAATGCTTCTGATTTAGGATGAAATTAATCACTCTCTGGGGGTGGTTATCTTTCCTCCATCAAATATACAAAGGAAGCATAGGTTGACTAAGTTAGAGACAGGAAATAGATGGCTAAAAACCGTTAAGATTAATTCCTCCCTCCCCCCACCGCATTTTTTTTTAAACTTTAAAGCTTTTGACGACATTTTCAGGGAACTCTCCTACACATGGGATGAAATAATTTTGTCCTGAGAGGGGGTTAAAAATGGCATAACTTTTAGAATAAGCAAACTAAGTATTTTTGGTCTGCTAAGAACCAGGAACTTCATTTGTATTAAATACAAATAACGGAGAGCAGAGATGGACTGCAAGTAACCGTCTAGACATTTCATAAAGCCTACAGAGCATTATTCAGGGGAAAAAAAAATCAGATCTCTAGAGTTGAACAGTTTTCACCTCTCTTTGATCATTGTCAAGACGCAGGTGCTCTGTGTGTTGCTTCTGTCTGTCTTTCCGCCTCCACTGCGCAGGAGCATTTCTCTTTGTCCACCTACAGACGGAGGAATATTATTAAGCAAATGTCAGGAGCCAGGTGAAGGAGAGCAGCAATGGGGGAAATAAGAAGTTTCTATCTTATTGTATTGAATATGTTGACATCAATTACATCAGACAAAGTGCAGCTGCAAACACACAAAGAATCTCTGTAGAAGAATCCAACATTAGGCATCCAAAGGATTTCAGAAAATTAGACCACATACGCTTGCTTTGTATTTTCCCTTTTTTTTATGATATCCAGTTACAATTTACACGTTTTTCCTCTTCCTTCAAGGTTTTTAGAAGAAGATATACTAAAATATTTGTTAGCTCTCAACTGAGATCCAATAAGGAGATCTGCTTTTATATCAACAGTAATTATGGGTAACTCAAAATACGTCAACTATAACATCAAACATAATAGGGCTTTCTTACGTCAATTTGCTTCTGGAAGTCCAGATTTAAAAAAGGAAAAAAAGGACACACAAAAAAACCCCACGACACACAACCCATCCACATCATCTGATTTGTTCTTACTTTAAAAAAAAAAGACACTGAATTTGCTTTCTAGTATCTCTGCTTTAGTACCATTCTACAGATATTGCCAAGATTCAGCACCTGTTACCCTAGCTTACTCACTTGTTGCTTGCTGGTCCAGTAGATAAAACATCAGACTGAAGCTTGGGAAAAAATCCAAGCTCGTATTTCCCTTGTCCAATTTTCATGTCCAGCAAGTGTGGGTGGACTGCAGTGTGATCTATTTTTGCTAGCCTTAATTCAATAGATTTCTCTGAAATAGTAAGAAAGTTAATTTTTTTAAAGGTGTCTTAATCAGACTTGTTTCTATAATCACACATCCTCAACTAAAAGCAGATCTCAAATTTAAGGAGGAGGTGGAAGTTTCTTACTGACCCCAACAGGTACAATAGTACAAGAGTTTATTAAATATCAAAGAACTGACACCAAAAGGAAAAAAATGTTTATCTTCTTGAGCTTAAAGACTTTTTCACACAAAGCATGCAGGAACACAGCTGAGTTCAATTAAACTTTACATGAATTTCATCTCATCTCAGCTTCCTATGTAACATTTAGTTCCCCACTTAAGCTTTACACCTCAGCTTTTTTGTCTTTTTTTTTTTTTTTTTGAGCTTTCAAAGCATCAATTGTTTCTTAACTTTAACCTAATGTCTGCAACAAACAGCACTAACTAGTTGTATTTTCTTAAGTGTCAAGAGAGTGGCTTATTACTCTTACCAGCCTCATCAATGGTTGTACACTTTTGATACATAGATGTGCGCAGAGTTGGTGTCCTAACATTTAGCAGCCTAATTTTATCCACTCGAGAATCAAATACTCTCAAAACAGGGTCTTTATCATCTTCATCATGGCACATAATCTTATTGTCAATAAAAGATGCAAACATTTGGGTCTCCAGGAATCTTGAGAGGAAGGGCAAGTAAGGTTCAGGCTGGTCCGACAAGAAAGATGCCTAATAGACAAGAAGAGAGAAGAGTGGGAGTCTCCAGAGAGAGATACATCCACCAAAAGCACCAATTTTTCTAATCAAGGATGTATTAGAGTGCTTTGGTGCCACTTAAAGCCTAGTTTTGTTACACACACCAATTCTATCTCTGAAACAGGCAGTCTATATGAAATATTCAGTTTCATTACAATCACCTACTATATAGCACAATAATTATTAAACTGTGATTTTAGCATTTCCTTAATTTTCTAGAAGTTTCAACAGAATCCTAGCAAACCACAACAGTACTACAGGTGTGGATATTACATACTCCTGGCTGGGCTAAAAGCTTATGAAGTTGATGAGAATCTTTTCATACGATTTTATGGGAATCAGATTAGCATTTTAGCAGGCAGTGCTGCAACATAATCTTCACCCATGTGAAATATCCTGCTGACAAATATCTGATCTCCAGTAAAGAAGACAGTAGTAAAATTTGAAGAACTGGGTCTTGTGTTTCCCTAGAAAAAAGCTAGGGATACGTTTGGTCACATGCACATAAGCGTTGTGTGGGGTCATGGCTTCATCTCTCTAAATGTGTGTATGTATATATTTTTCCACATTATATACAAGATTTGACTTTTTTGGGGAACACTGAAATTTAAGGAATAAATTACAATTTTGACAGTACTGTTTTCCATTTTATGGACCAATAAACAAAGTCTTTAGGTTTAAATACTGTTTTACTTTTCACATTGACATATCTTCGTATTACAACTTACTTTATCAAAGTTCTGCATCTGTTCCCTGTTTGTAAACCAAGATTCTTTGTCCTGACTGGGTTGAATGACAAATACTTCATAATCTGCAAACATTTGTGTAAAGCGGTTGGCAAAAACTTCACGGATTTGAATGTTCAGCTGGTAAATCTTGAACTCTTCTTCATCACACTGAATTTTAAGATCCTTTTTGCCACTGGTCTCCTCTCGCACCCCCAACTGAGAAAGTAAGGGAACACAAAAAAAATTTGTATTGTTGCTTTGTCAGGTATTCTAGGTATACCAGATCTTAATCTGCCACTCAGCTGATACTCCTCAAGTCAACATTCCAATAAAAAAAATTACTTACAGTTTCAAGCACTGTAATAAAAGAGCAACATCAAAAAATCTAGAAAGAAACCTTTGTCTATAAAACTTCTAATTTCAATAATAAACCATAACCTACTTTAGTACAGGTTGCACTGGATACACATTAGATTCAAAAAAGATAGATAACAACCATATACATGCCCACATATGCCATATACTTACTTTACTTTTTTTTACCCTTTAATCACATGCATAGGTTTTTTAGTGGTTTTTACTAGCCCTGCATATCAGGCAAATACATATTTCCATCTGGTGTAATACAAGTCCAGGTTTAGTACTGTTACAGTTCAGTACATACCAGCTTTCAAATGAAGACAGAAACCAGTAAAAAGAAGCTGTGCATGTCCAGTAGCCAACCTCCTTTAACCTAAGTCCTTAGCAGTGTAATGCACAATTCATTACTACACAGCCCAGAGTAATCTTTAATGAAATAAAATGCATTTTCAGTTAACACGTGGGCTAAGATTTATGAAAACAGCAATATGAGATTCATATATTCAATTCCTCTTAGTTTTGACAGGAATTGAGTACCTAGGAAAAAAAAAATCAAAGCCACAAGCATTCATGAACTATTTTGAATATGCATTTGCTACCCCTACCTTTGTTAATTATTGTAAGAGGCACCACCACACATAGTTAGACATAATATCTAGAACTTACAACATCTGCACAATGATGCAGTTGCTGCAGCTGTCCCATGCTTCTTAAAACACCTTGGTTATAACAGTCCAAGGCCAGCTATAAATAGCATCCTACAGCCATGCTCTCTGCTAGAGAGAGCTCTGCTATTCAGCCATTTCTTCTAACTGCATCCCATAAGTAGCACTTGGGATCTATACATTCTCCACTAACTGGGTATTTGGTATTAAGCAGGTTTTTAAAATTATTTGATTATTTGAGAAAATTTTGACAATTATAACCTATACACTCCTATAATCACAAAAAAGGCTAGTAAAATGGGACTTTAACTACTATGGAAGACAGCATACAGTAGACAAGGCCTAAATGTGCAAAAACTTACAAGAAATTAAAAAAGACCTGTACTTCTCCCATCACTTCCCAATCCATTCAGCAAAAGAACAAAAGCTTCTTACCAGTTTCCCCCTGAACAAGAAGAAAATAATGCAAAAGAAAAACCTGAGAAGAGGAACACAGCTACTTTGAGCATCTAATACTGTCTAGTAACCAAATGCTTCTTCCTGTAACCTCCCTGCGGCTCCCTCCCCACCCTATTGTAGGTCACACAATTTCTGCCTCTGCTCGGCCCCACCTGTAGCCCAAGTTACAGTCACATGGGCAGGAATCAAACTCAGCAATGAAGAACTGGTCAAGATAATTTAAACATGCAAGAAATAAAACCTCTGCTGAGAAAATCTTCACTCCATTCCACAAAGGCTCAAAAACCCCACAGTCATCTTTCAGGTAATACCTTTTCTGCAAAAAGGGCAACAACTTTTTTCCCCCCAACTCTGATCACCCAAAAATATCCAACCAGGGTCACCACGAGCTGTGCACATTCACTTGCTGGGAATCAGACACTAACACACTTTACAACATCAACCAGAAAAAAAGCATCACAGTATCTCAATGGCAAGCATACTATATACAAGCAAAATTATACATATTCTACACACAACGAGAAAGAAAGATACCTATAGAAACCAAGATTGGATTCCAACTTCGAGATTATCTGGATGTCAGTTTTAGTCACGTAAATCATAAGTGGTGTAAATTTAGAATAAATCTTAAAACCAAGAATAAGCAAGGCAAGGTGTATTTTTAAACACATTATCTTGGCAAAGAAACACTTGGGGGATAGCCAAAGGTTTCCCAAATGTTGTGGGGTTACATCCCACTCCCCCCTCCCCAAGCTTGCCCTTGTCTCTACAGATGTTCACAAGGTTTGTGAACATATTAACATAAAGTTCTTTCTAGTGAAGACAGACAGACAGATTCTTTGGACCACGAGTGCAGACCACCTGCTACTGCAGGTAGAGACAGAGTGCAGATAATTTCATAGCTTACCTTTTCTAGACTCACACCTGTTCTCTTAACAAGTGCTTGGAGTCTTGCAATAGTTTCATTTTCCTTTAGCAGCTCATAGGAATTCAAAGGTGATCCTGCTATGTTCCCATTTCTTTTATCAGAAACCAGGTCGCATGCTCTGAGGCTCTTCATCTTGGAGGCACTTTCACTGCAGTGAAGGTTTCCCTCAGGTGGAATTCCAAAAGCCATTAGTATCTCCGAAATTTCCTGAATGAACTCAAGTTTATTTGGGAACTGGGGTAAGTCTTCTGGCAGCTCGATGAAATGGTTGTCTACATCCACAAAGCACAGGTTAGCCTGGGATTTAATTTAGAACAGGATACCATTACAATATCACTAAGCACAAGGGTCACATTTTATTCACATTCGGGTTTTGCACTTATTAAAAGGTTCAAATACATTTGCACTTGTTTGGTTATTTTATAACACAGACTTGCCCCAACCATAACTGAACTGGTTGGTTGGTGTTGAAGAAAGCAGCACAAGGCCTACATTTCCTGGTCTTTCAAGGAGATAACTAAGAAAGAAAACTAACGTTGTTAACTGGGTACAAAAGAGACTGTAGCATATTTTAGGTACAGATGTGCAAATTTTGTCATACACATACAGCTAGATTTTAACTACAGGATTTTTGCAACATTATTTTATACACGTGCATACGTAAGCAGGTGACTGCCTGTTGCTCAGATTATCAGTCAGCTCCTCTAAGAGATATGGAGAATTCCATTCTAAAAGGTATACTGATATTGCAGCTTCTGCAATAAAGTTATCTTCTCTTTTTTGTAAGCAACTTAATAACTAAGGCAATCCCTTGAATGGGTTTAGAAGTTTGTTTCCAAGGGGAAAAATGAATTGAACTAGTTTCAATTCTGTTCTGTTCCAATCCCTCTCTCATTTACCATCAAAAAAGACCAAGGAAAAAAAAAAAAGAAAAACCATCTATGTGGCCTCCACAGCAACATCAAAAGAAGCTACGCATCTTTCAAGGATTTACGTCACCCTGTATTTGGTGAGGGGGATTTCCCCTTTAGGCTTCTGCATTGCAAAATCTGTAACAAATGGTTTCCTAACATTACATAATTACATACTTCACAGCAAGAACCCCATTCATGTGTGAAATCTGCTTGGAAAGTTAAGTATACAGAAGAACGTTGCTCTTCTGTAGGAGCATTTCAGTTTTCCTTCACTGTGGAATTAACATGGACTGTCACTTAGCTTTCCCTATAAAAAAATCCCTTCACCCAGATTATGGGGTACTTTCAACCTAGGTTCATCACATTATTCTAAGGCACACTTGAACTCAGGTTTCACTATAGCTTTGCAGCAAAAATACATATCAAGTCATGAGCACTAACAGATCTCCAGTTGTTTTTTATGATTCAGTAACTGCAGAAGGATGGAAGCACTCTCGCAATTTAATAGGAAAGAAAGAATTGGAAGAGATTAACCTCACACTGAATGAGTGACAGATGATCCCCGAAATCAGAGCAACGCACACAAGCAGTGAAGCATCAGCAAGGACAAAGTAGTTCTGGTAGGATTTTGCTGTGGTAGACCAGGATAAGCTGTGCCTGACAAGATCCCTTCATTTAAGTAAAATGGTGTGAAAACATACATTTAATACTTGTGACAGGTTTAGCTCTCTTGGTATTTCTGCAGAACAGAGTCAGGATGTCAATTCTCCTTAAAACACAAATATCTGTTGTGTTTGATTTCTTGAAATTCAACATTAAAATTAAAAAAAACCATTGTAATTCTTAAAGCAGAACTTCACTGGACACACTACCCTAGATGTGCACAGAACTTTGCCTGAAAAAGCCCAACTTATGCTCTACTATGATTATTATCCATATTTACAAAGGTAAGTAGAAGAATTCCAGTTCTCCATTTCCTGATGTTTTAGAATGTTAATACTGGTATTTATTTCTTATGCTCAAAGGAACGCATATAAAACAGGGTAGTAGCTCTTATATAGATCCTTTACTGTAAATTAAATCACAAATTGAATTAGGTGTTGCAAAAGAATCCAAGGTCAATAAATAGAACTAAGACCTTGATTCTGAAACAGCTTCTGGAGCACCCTACAGAAAGTTTTTATTTTTTTAAAAAGGGCAGGTGTCATTGTTTAGATTTCCCCAATATCAACATTGCTCAAACACAGCAGATGTTGTGCATGCCTACCTAGTAAGGCAGCCCAGTGATAGGCTAGGGATGCACACAGAGTGTATCTGCTTCTCGTTCAGAGAAACATTCAGCACAAAGGGACAGTAGGTACACAAGAACTCTCATGTTTCAAGTAAGCACCTGAATTTAGGAACTTCAAGACCCCCACTATACACATGGTTCTGTGATGATCAGAAGTCAAGTCAGCTAATACTTATCAGGAACACTGTAAGCACTTCAAGACATGAGAGAAATAAAGCCTTGAAACTAGGCACAATGCCTGCCAATCGGTGCTGGGGGAAGAAGAAAAAACATTTAATGCATCACAAGCTGTCTGAGGACTGTCAAGACAGACCCACTAAGAAACTCTTCAAGCAGTTTAATTGCATTTCTTCCTTTTTAAACTCTCTTTAATTGATGCCATTCAACTTTACTTCTTTTTTGGATTATCTTACCTTAGCACAGATTCTGCAGAAAACATAACTCTTGGTTAAGGCTGTACCTAAAAAGTGCTTGGCCAAAAAGTAACCAAACGTTAACCTTACCAATGTAGAGATTCTAGTCTTCACACTGAAAATAAACTCCTTGCCAATGAAGAAAAAGCCTAATTTAATGCTTGCTAAAATTGCTTATAAGTTTCTAGGCTCATCTGGCTAATTCTTCCAACAGTTAAACATCTTTTCTGGAGAGTTTCTCTTCACGAGCAATACACATAGTTTAAACACTCTAAGACACTAATGATTGCTTATCGCACAACATACTGTTACATTTCTCAGAATTTGCCCTATATAGAAGCATTTAAAAAAAAAAGAAGTATATTAGTGTGCAGCAAAAAAGAGTGTAAAAAGTATTTTTGGGAACACTTTACACTTATTCAGTGCCCAGTTAATAACCCGTAAGTTAGAGGACTACCTAGAGCAGCATAAGCAAAGGAGATTCAGTAGATGGCTTTAGCCTCTCTTAACTTAGGAAGACCGAGGTCATCCTCAAGAACTGCATAAGCACTTCTGAAAAGGCCATATTCCTCAGGGAGCAGAAATGGCAAAGACACCTCACTTCACAAGCCCTTCAAGAGGTACCAAAACAATATTTTTCTCTAAAAATGAAAACCCAAGTAAATAAACCACCATTAACAGATGCAAGAACAGTAAGTTTCACGTTGCTGCTACACTATAGATCCAACAGAAAATAATACCAGTAAGGACAGAGGGGTCCTCACCTTCAACTTATTTTAAAAAGCAGGAGAAATGAAATGGCACTTACTATTTATGAAATCATGGCCTTCCAAAGCATTCTGCATGGTAGGAACTGGGAAAGTATACAAGTGGAAAAATAAAGGAGTTCTTTGATCACAAAGGTTTAGTTATTTTGTTTCTGGAGGCAGCAGAGTTGAGTGAGATGTGAATAGCTGACAGCTCTGTATGTAAGCCTCTACGGATTCATTAACCATCATTTTACACATACAAAATTAAAATGGTATCAAGACAAGTATTGTGGTTTAACCTGGCAGGCAGCTAAACACCACACAGCCACTTGCTCACCGCCCCCACCCCAGTGGGATGGGGGAGAGGATCAGAAGGACAAAAGTAAGAAAACTTGTGGGTTGAGATAAGAACAGTTTAATAATTTAAAAAAAATATTGTAATAAAAAGGAAAACAATGAGAGAGAGAGAGAGAGAGAGAGGGGCGAAACCCAAGGAAAAAACAAGTGATGCAACCACTCACCACCCACCGACTGACACGCCACCAGTCCCTAAGCCGTGATCACTGCGCACCCAGCCAACTCTCCACAGTTAATATACTGGGCATGACATCATATGGCATGGAATATCCCTTTGGCCAGTTGGATCAGCTGTCTTGGCTGTGCCCCCTCCCCTCCCGGCTTCTTGTGCACCCAGCAGAGCATGGGAGGCTGAAAAAGTCCTTGACTAGTACACGCACTACCTAGCAACAACTAAAACATCAGTGTGTTATCAATATTATTCTCATACTAAATCCAAAACACAGCACTATACCAGCTACTAGAAAGAAAATTAACTCTATCCCAGCCGAAATCAGGACAACAAGATACTTAGCAACATCTGTAAGTACAGACACAATTGAAAGAGCATCCTTAAGTTAAGCGCTTGGTATTTCAGGTCTCTAGAACAGTCAAATATTCTTTTATTTGTTGCTGAGGTATCAGGTTTCTGACCAAAACCTGAAATAGTTACACATCACTTTAATAGCAGATCATTACAAAAGAGGACACACAACATCATCACACAATAAAATGATTCTGCTGAGACACTACACTAAGGAACAAGGGTGCCTGTTGTGGTTTAGCCCCGGTCAGCAACTAAGCACCACACAGCCGCTCACTCACTCCCCCCACCCTTGTGGGATGGGGGAGAGAATCGGAAGGGCCAAAGTAAGAAAACTCATGGGTTGACATAAGAACAGTTTAATAATTAAAATAAGACAGCAATAATACTAATATAATGAAAAGGAAAATAATGAGCGAGAGAGAGATGAAACACTGGAAGAAGAGGGGAAAAAAAAAAGGAAAAAAAAAACAAGTGCTGCAACCGCTCACCACCCACCGACCGACGCTGCCGGTCCCCGAGCCGCGATCGCTGCCTCCCCCGGCCAATTCCCCCCGGTTAATATACTGGGCATGATGTCACATGATATGGAATACCCTCTGGCCAATTCGAATCAGCTCTCCTGGTTGTATCCCCTCCCCTCCCGGCTTCTTGTGCACCTGGCAGAGCATGGGAAGCTAGAAAGTCCTTGACTAGTGTAAACACTACCCAGCAACAACTAAAACACCAGTGTGTTATCAAAATTATTTGCATACCAAGTCTAAACACAGCACTATACCAGCTACAGTGAAGAAAATCAACTATCCCAGCTAAAACCATGACAGTGCCACATCCTAATTTAAAAATTTGTCTTTCCCATAAACTTTTATCATCACAAATAACAGGGTGTCCAGCTGAAAGTCTTACAAGCTTTAGAAATGTGGAAGCAAATAAGTCAAATGTTCATGCATCTGATGCCAAAGCCTGGTCCCCTGAGGTCAACAGCACAAGCTTCCATTGGCTCAGTGAGGTCCTGACTACACCCATCAATTCCAAAGCCAGAGGACAATCACAATTCTTTAGTTTGACCTCAAGTACAATAAAGGCCAAACCCCCCCAGATATCTAGCAATGTCTGCATCAAGCCCATATCCCTCCTTTCAGCTCTGTTCAAAAATATAGAAGGAAATTATCTATGTTCTGCCAGAAGGATGTCTAAGGAGGAACTAATACTCACTAATAATGTGTAAGCTCCCCAGGCCGCTGACATCCTAAAGAGAAAATATGCTTTGTTTTAAACATTAATACATAATTACATGGTATGCAAATAGATGCCTACAACAATACAGAACAGTCAGTTCTGATAGCACAACCACCACTACTTGAATTCTCTGTGCAGCACAGGTGTTCAAACTAGAGGTTACATACAGGTTTTCACATCCCTTCCTAGACAGTCAGATTGAAACGTAGTTCTGAGTTAAGGCTTCTGCTTGAATACAGCATTGAAAAACTAAAACCCGTTTATCTACAGCGTTTCTACAGCATGTATCACCTCTGATCATTAGACCCCAACCTTGCAAATAACCACTCACTTCACTTAACACACAGAAAACAGGGATATGCAAATTCATACACACATGGCTGGCTTGCGGAAAATATGTTTACACTGGTCCTAAACTCTAAAGGATGCTCCTGTGCCATTCCTGTAAGCAAATGGCGACCTTTTGCACTTATTCTCAGCACTACTGTTCTTCTTGTAAACCCAGAAGTTGTGACTGCGAACAACTTACAGCTGCACCTTTCAGAAACATCAATTTAACTCCTCAAGTGGCTGTTTAACATTGAAGTACAGGCAAACATAAAACTGATGTCTGTCAATAAATTTGCAGTATTATCAAGGATCTATCACACCAGCAGATAGTGTGTGAATGTATACAAAGCAGTGGTTAACTTTCAAAATAATTATCTTGGTCAGTCTGGTCTAAATGCGTTGGCATTAAGAGGTAAAAAGGCTTTTCAAGAGATCTTTCTTATCATCTAAAACAACACACAAAAATAAAAAAACAACAGAATTTGTTAAGATTTAGCATTGACTAACATCTTTTTAATGGCTGAAATAAAAATACTGAGAATCTGTCTTATATTAGCAGAGAACTAGATTTTAGCTTTTAAAATCTTTCAACTTTTCTAAAAGAAAAAGCTATTGCCAAGACCCTTGGGATCACTGCATTAAAACCAAGCTTTTTAAATGAGATACTACTATTGTTTGATTTAACAAGTGCTGGAAGACTCAGTGTTGTTTATTTTCACTCAAAATAATTTAATTTTCCACTATTGTCCTGCATTACAAAGTGGCAAGATGCACATGCAAATCCAGTAGCATGAAATGGCTCAGATTAACTTGCTTGTTAAAAATATATTGCTATAGCACTGCAAAAGTTTCTTTAAAAGGAAATTCAAAGACACATCAAAAGAACAATCTTACTTTAGTACTTGCTGGGCTTACGATCTGCAAGAAAGCTAGTTTAACCACTTTTTTTGATCAATTTTACCAATAAAAAAACCACACTTTTGCCAGCAACATCTAAAACAGCTACTGTTCTTCCCTTCCCCTTTGATTTCTGCAGCACTGCTTCTCCCATGCCCGCCCCTTTTCTCTTCTGAGTTCCTTACAAGCCTCTGATGCAGCTATCAGTGAAACCACAGGGACGCTCACGTATACAGAAAGAACCCTCAGCAAAGAGGCAATACATATAAGAACAAGGTTAACTTTAAGCACACTGTATCACTGGCATGTACAAGAAACTCAACCCTACAGTAAGCCTCAAGTCTTTTCTACAATTTTACTGGGCCACAGAGATTCAGGTCTTCAAGCCATTGGTGAACTTCAATGAATTCTCCATCAAGCACTGTTTTCTGATGTATCCAAGGGATAGTCTAAACTTGAATTTTGTACTAATGCAGTTATTTTGCTGAAGATTTTAATCACCATCTGACAAAGCGTCGACTTCTAGGACACAGCTGGGTTTCCATGCTCCCATGGTAAAGCATTCCCTTAAAGCACCAGGTGTGACTAAAATATGGGAGACCTCCAGCACAAGCGAAACAAGTCTTACGGCATATGTATGCAAGACTTAAACCAAACCTGAGTTAGGACAGATAGTATTTTCACATATACTAGCCTAAACCACTTTGAGCAAGACAAATTAGTCTCTTTAAAACTTCATTATAAAACCACAATCAAGAAGTCTACAGTGACACTGAGGCACGCATGCTAAGCTAGATAGCAACGTTATATTCTTCCACAATGCCCTTCAACTGAGAAGCACTAACTAGATTTTCTGTCAAAGCTCACTTCTTCGGCCCTTGTCTAAATTAGATATTGCTTTCTTTAACAGTGGCTGTCCCATGCATCCATGTAAATAGATTAGCAACAGAGATGCAGTTTCTGCAGCTTCAAGACAAAGAAAAAAAATTTTTTTTGCCAAACTCAGAATAAATTAGAACATACAACAGCTCTTTACATACCCTTTGCAATAAGTGAGGAAAATTCTGATACTTACTATATCTATGAATCAGGAGCCTAGAGGCAGGACTTGGAAATTAAGTTCCTCATATAACACTGATGACTTCATAAAGGATCACATACATTCCAAACTTTAGAGATAAGCAATGTTAAATATTAATATTCCTTTTGTTACTGATGATAAATTTGTCTTTACTGAAGTACAAACAGTAGAATCCATATGCCCTCTTCTATTGTTCTACAACACATTTTATGCATGTTCCTTGTCAGTTTCTATGCCAGGAATTCAGTGTAGAGCTTCTTTGGCTCTTGAAGTGAAGGGTATCTGAAAGCCTAATCATAAAGCAAAGTAGTTTTGAGATGAATCTGTAATCTGCAGTTATATAAAATATATTAAAGCTGACTAAGTTATTAATATTAGAAATACTGATACTGACCAATAGTTTCACTTAGTGAGACCAGCAAGCACTTTGAATTCTGCTTTACATTTTAAAATTATACATTTACTTCTTGTTGCAACAGCAGGGTTTTTCTTTTTTGTTTTGAGTAAACCCCCTACAATGAAAATATCAACAACAGTGAGCTCCTGTTCTTCCCAGTCTCTTTGCCTCTTGGATAAGCAAATCTATTGGTATATGATAACTTCTTGGCCATCTTTGAAGTCTCTGGCACATGTTCAGGTCCTTTTCTATGCCACAGTTAGATTCCCAGCCTGCAGTGCTAAGGACTTCAACAGTTCACAAGAAACCTTACTCAGCAGTGACTACCAAGGGGATTTCTCAGACTAAGTCATACTCATTGTGTACAAAGCTTCTTTGTACACTCTTCAAATAACAAGGAGAAAAACTGAAGCTTCGGAAGGATAAGTTTAAGTCCTGCAGCAAATTCCATCACATGGGCACATTGCTGCTGATACCTCAGTCCTGTGTGTCCTCCCCTCCCTGCCCTCCCAGACAATTCTAAGACACTACCAAAAATCTACTCCTCCGCCTTCATAAAAGGCTACCTGTAAAACAAAATGCAAATTGAGGTGGCCAGATTCTTTTTTTAATACTACTTTGATTTCACTTTTAACATCTAAAAATAGATCAACTACCTTACTTTAAATCCAAAGTAAGCTGACAAAGCTCTTCAAAACCATTTACCTTTTAAAAATTTGAAATATATATTTCAAATTAAAATATGTTTATTTAGCTAGAAGTATTACAGTGATTTTAAAATAAGGAAGTTCTTTACAAAAGGAAGACAGTCTTTTAGAAGCTTGTTATAATAGTGAAAACATCCACGGTGCATATTAACATGCATATCCACACATGCATTTTACTTCACCAGCTATCCTCTCTAAAAAGTATACTAACCGTATTAGTTAGGCCTGTCAGTACATCCAAAATTTTGTAAAAATGTAGTGAACCAAAGCAATAGACTGTTTTCATGGCAAGAACATACATTACTGTGTTAATAATTATGCCAGTGCAAAAAGGAGAAAGGGAGAAAAAGAAATCAAGAAATTAAATACTTTAGTTTTCATAGAAAAAATAACACCATTTGAAGAGAAATTTTCCTTTGAACTTGCCAGAAAAAACAAATGAAAACCATCAGCATACGGATTTGAGAAAAAGAGCAATGTTGGCATGGTGACCAGACTGGAGGTTCACAGAAATATCTTGTCTTTAATTTCATGCAGCTTTTTTAAGAAGTTTTTTTTTGTGTTAAGCTATGTTGCAGCACTGCCTGATAATGAAAATAAAAAACACCACCACAAAACCCTCTGCCTGCCACACTTCTGCTTTCGCATCAATGTAAATGATAATAGAAGAAAACAACCAGAGAAAATGGCACAGATTAGAGAATCCTACCAGTGCCTCTAAGTAGGGTGTTTCACATGGTTTACCCAGTCCCTCCCTCACAAAGTTACACCTACAAGTAAGCAGACGCTAGCAGGTGCCAGAGCTGTGTTGTTCAGCCACGTAACTCTGCCAATAACTCTGCAAGCACTCACTTCCCACAGGGCTACCTGATAGAGGTGTCCAGCTTCTCAACAACAGCCAGCCAGACCATACTGTAACACTCAGCATTTTCTACATAAAAGAGCAAATAAACCATTCAATGGCGCTCGATGAGAAAAGTCATTCAGATGACTGATGGAACTGCCTCACAAGCCAGCCAGGTGCCAGCCACCTGACATACTTCCCATGGGTGGTTATTGGCTCCTGCAGATATTTCCTTTGCTACCTCAGGTAGTGCTCAACCGCTCTTGGTCCTCTGATCCTCACAACCAGCTCTTAAACTCTCTCAGCACATCCCTAAAAAGAGTGTTTGTGAAGTGAACAGTGGGATAAAGTAAAAAAAAACAACCTCTAAGCAGTCTGAACGCAGTCCCAGACCCATGTACGAGTTGCGCTATCCCAATTAGCACCAGTTTGCTCAAGTAGATGCTGCCATTTTGCCGCAGACTGAAGTATGCGCTCTAGAAGAAAATTTGAAATAGTTTTGGTGCAGACACCTGACAGGCTGGGTCCATGTAAGCCAACCCCAACTCAGAAATGCAGGGCAGGGAAACCCAGCCTAATCCCACACAGCCAGGAATCAGCCCAAGCACCATGCTGAAGCCGGTCAAGTTTTGCTCACTCGGCACTACACAGAAGCAACTGCATGGCCTTTTGGCCACAGTTGGTGAATTCACACTGCACCTTCTTGCGTTACCTAGCACAACAGGCCTAAGTTTTGCAGCACAAAAATGTTCTTTCTGTGAGCTAAGTTTTGCAGCACAAAAATGTTCTTTCTGTAACCCTGCTGCATCAATACCTGTAAGATTACAGTTCAATCTTATCAGAGCATACAATTTCCAAAACAGGGGTTTATCTATTTCACCAGACTCTCTCCAGCATCTCCAAAAAATGAAGTAAGAGCTATGCCAAACCAGAGCCAGCAAGAGCTTCACAATGGCTGTTAGAGTTAGCACTAGTGTTTTGGCTCATGTCTCACTTCCCTCAGTCACATACAATATTTAATCAATCAAGACGAGCTCCTCTCACCTCTTGAGGAAGTTCCAGCTTAGACCTGTCATCCAGCCCATTAGAGTGCAAGCCCATGAGGTAAGGGACAGGAGCATCTAGAAAATGAAGGAGGGATGCTGGAAGGATAGGAACATACACGTGCTGCCACTGAAATGGAAACATTAGTGCTGTGATGGTCTCTGCCACAGTCATCAGTCTCTGATAATCTGAAAAAGATGAAGAAAAAAAATATTTTTCACAAACATTTTTAAATAAATTAATTTAAGTTAACGGAATGAATGCTTGCTTTAAAATGGAAACCACAAAACCCAGTACTACCGGAGCGGCACCTTACTGAAAGCCCAGATTTGTACACCCAAGCACATTTTGCTGAAACAACAAAGAGAGCTCAATGCAAAGTAGGTCATTCTACAAGTCATATGGAAATGAGCAAACTGAGTCTTCGCATCCTTTAAGTCACCCCCTGCTACCTATACCAGGGTTACCAGGAACACCAGTTTGAGTATAGAAGCAGTATTGTAATTGGCTAAGAAACACATCGGAAATAATTTCTTTTCTCTGTGCTTATGGCTTTCTATGGAAGCCATGGATGAAACCCAAGGCATCTGGTATCTCTCAGATAAACATTTTTTAAAAGAGTGTTTAAATGTCTATAAAGCATGCTGTATAGTAGCCAACCTAATAGTGCGACTGAAATAACTGTGTAGAAAATAAAAAGGATCAGCTTCGTTTGTCCTTTGCAATGTATGACCAAAGTCTCAGTTCAATGTAAAAACAACCCACCTCTTCCTAGAATTTAACAGCAGTGCTAAATGTACCCGTGCAACATGCATACCAAAAGATCTTTTTACTCAGCAGCTGGTGGCTAGAGCAGTTAACATTGCAGTGTGCTGGGCCAAAACCTCACCCTCCTCTTGAGGGCTAGGTGACTTGATGACTACAGAATCATCTTTAACGGTTTTTGGTATCTATGCACCATAGAGGAGGATGCAACACCAGATTAACTCAGAGCATGTGGTCTCATACAACTGCTGAAACATTCAGAATGCTTTCAAGCTGCCAGGCTGGAAAGAGTATAAAACAAGCTCACAAGACTAAGACAACTCCTACCTTCAGTCAAGCTATAATGATACTGCAACAATATCCAATTCCAGCCAGAAAAGGAGGGGAGAGAATAGGAGGAAGGGAGAAAAGAATCGGTATCCTTCGTATGAGTGTTGGGGTGTGGGATATGCATATCTTCTCCTAACATGTTCATAAAACTACAGACACTATGAAATTGGAAAAGACATTTGAATGCACAGGTTCAGGTGTTGAGGTGTATGAAGCTGTTGCAGAGTGCAAACGAAAACTGCAAAAAGAACATTTGCTCTAAACAAATGCTCTAGAGAAGATCTAAGTTTAACTGTGCACTTTCCAAGGTTATGGATTTAATTCCATTCTTCAGCCATCCTCCACTCAGACTTCAGGTAGCAGAAGACAGAGGGCCAAGAAATTCGGTTCCTGGCATTCATGATTAATTTTGTTTGAAGTTAAAGTTGCAGAGTCTGGGGTCTGCAACGAGCCCCACAACCCAAGAAGAACTCAGCACAAGTTTTGCTAACATCAGTCATAATTCTGCAACCTAGGCTTTTGATTTTTCTTTTCAGATCAAGCTCTGCTGGTGGAAAAGGTTACTGCACAGAGCTACTTGTCACTGCCCCACAGCGGATCCACTATGACTGAAGGAGCCTTCAACCAAAACAAGTGAGAACAGCTTACACTCTTTAAAGTTTTTGCCAAAAGCTTACTTGGTCTGAAACATGTTAGGGAACAATTAATGAACATCACCATCAGCACTCCCCTATTCTGCCTGGACACCAGTTTCTGCCTACGCAATTACTTACTGGTTTACAGCTTTAATCACAGCCTGAATGCAAAGAAGTGATGACTTAATGATAAGCTTTGGGAAGAAGAAGAATCCATTCCATACCCTATTTTCTTCAGCTTTTAAAGGAACTTTAAATGCAGCCATAGATACACCAACATTCCAGCTGGTTTGCATTCAGCCTGTTTATTTGAAAGAACAAGTCTCAGAATAGAAAGAGTGTTTTCCCGCTGTCTAATCCTGCTGACCGATTTAAATACAACTTCTCTCTCTGTCATTACGCTAACTTTAGTATTAGCCTTTCAAATTAATTACAAAGTAACATCAATAATTCAGAATTTCTACCCACTCAGCAGCTACCTCCCGCAACTGAACTATCTGCAAATTCAGCTCTCTGATCCTGAATATCCACATGGCTTAAGCCATTCCCAACTATTTGGCCTGCACAGTTGCAGCCTGCAAGTAACAATGACTACATTCTACAAGCTTTATGCACGTCAGGAGCTGTTGGCAAAGGGCAAGGACAAAGGCAAGAAGCCTGCAAACATAAAGCAAAATAACTTAAATGTTTTCTTAAGTTATACCTATCCTGAGAGGATACGGAGTTTTTTTGGTTTTTAAAAAAGAAGAAAGCAGCACACTTCTAGCACCAAAGCATTACATAAGATTTAAAAATAATAACAACCAAAAATTTAAAAGATGGAAGGAGCACTTCAGTAGTGGTCTTGCTCTTGTTTTTGAAACCAGAATATGCTTATTCTGGTGCAAATGACACAGAGTCTTTTAGCCTTGTATTGTACAAGACCACTGGTACAGAAAAGAAAGACATACCACCAGTGCACTTTTAGTTCGTAAAGTACTTAACTGATCACTGTGTAAGGAAAAGAAAATCCACTACTTTTTAATATGGCCACTTAAGAACACAGAAAAAGGCTGATTTTTTTCTTCTAACCAATTACTGTAGGTAAAATACATTATCCCTTAAAGCACATATGAGAAGCTATTTATACTAGTATTTATCTAAGTCTAGTTATCTAGACATTTTTGTTGATCTGTAAAAAGCAAGTAAATCCTGGAAAAAGAAGTAGTGAGGGGTCTTGGAAAGAGAGGAGCAGGATGGAAAGAAGGTGGCAGCTCTAAGAACCATGACTCCATATCTCCATTCTCACATCCTACCAGAGAGAAGTCTATCAAGTGCCTACAGAAATTCTTTGACTTGGCCAAATTTAAAACTGTTACATGATCACATTCTGGAATATTTTTTTTCCTTCTAATCTTTCTACTTCATGGATCACAATGAAATACTGTCATATTTGTCAAGTAATTTCCATTTCACACGCAACTCCCATATTGCTGCTTTAAGGCAGAGAGTTGCCCCTACAGTGGAAGACCATTACTACAGACGAGTTTGGAGATCTTCAGAAAGTATATGGATAAACAAGAAAGATGAGCTACTTGCCAGGATTAAGCTTCTCTTTAATCTGAAAGGGATTAATATCAGGCTTGTCCGAGACAAGCTAAGGAACGACATGCCAAGGTTAGAGGGACAGGGTGCTAGTGAGGGCACTCAGCCTGTGTCTCTGAGATGCGCTGGGTTCACTGGAGCACAGCTGAAGTTGTACAGAGATGAGCTAGGGGCTACGGAGGTAATAGGAGCCAAGAGGGGAACACCGGTGAAACACTTCAAAGGAATCAAGGGGTGTTCCTCTAAGAAGGTGACACGGACAACAGCCCAGCTGAAGTGCCTCTACACAAATGCACGCAGCATGGGCAATAAACAGGAGGAACTGGAAGCCATTGTACAGCAGGAAAACTATGATAGAGTTGCCATCACAGAAACATGGTGGGATGACTCGCACAACTGGAGCGCTGCAGTGGATGGCTATAAACTCTTCAGAAGGGATAGGCAAGGCAGGAGAGGCGGTGGGGTAGCTCTGTATGTTACGGAGTGTTTTGACTGCCTAGAGATTAATGATGGTGACGATAGGGTTGCGTGTTTATGGGTAAGAATCGGGGGAAGGCCAACAAGACTGGTATCATGGTGGAAGTCTGTTATAGGCCACCCAACCAGGATGAAGAGGCAGATGAATTATTCTACAACCAGCTGGGAGAAGCCTCACAATCACTAGCCCTTGTCCTTGTGGGAGACTTCAATCTACCAGATGTCTGCTGAAAATACAATACAGCGAAGAGGAAACAGTCTAGGAGGTTCCTGGAGTGTGTGGAAGATAATATCCTGACACAGCTGGTGAGTGAGCCAACCAGGGAAGGCACCCTGCTGGACCTGTTGTTTGTGAACAGAGCAGGACTTGTGGGTGATGTGACAGGTGGAGGCCATCTTGGGCATAGTGATCATGAAACGATAACACTTTTCAATTCTCAGAGAAGTAAGGAGGAGGGTCAGCAGAACTGCCACCTTGGACGTCCAGAGGGCAGACTTTGGCCTGTTTAGGGGCCTGTTTGACAGAGTCCCTTGGGAGGCAGTCCTGAAGGGCAAAGGAGTCCAGGAAGGCTGGACATTCTTCAAGGAGGAAGTCTTAAAGGCACAAGAGCAGGCTGTGCTGAACAGAGTGCTTTGGCTGGAACTCAGGAAAAAAAGGAGAGTTTATGACCTTTGGAAGAAGGGGCAGGCAGCTCAGGAGGTTACGCGCAGAGAAAATTAGAAAGGCCAAAGCCCAACTAGAACTTAATCTGACTACCGCCATAAAAGACAATAAAAAAATATTTCCATAAATTCATTAGCAGCAAAAGGGAGAGCTAAGGAGAATCTCCATCCTTTATTGGATGCAGGCGAAAACATAGTGACAAAGGATGAGGAAAAGGCTGAAGTACTTAAGGTCATCTTTGCCTCAGTCTTTAACAGTAAGACCAGTTGTTCTCTGGGTACCCAGCCCTCTGAGCTGGAAGACAGGGACAGGGAGCAGAATGAAGCCCCCACAATCCAAGGGAAAATGGTTAGTGACCTGCTACACCACTTAGACACACACAAGTCTGTGGGGCTGGATGAGATCCACCCAAGGGTACTGAGGGAGCTGGTGGAAGTGCTCACGAAGCCACTTGCCATCATTTATCAGCAGTTCTGGCTAACTGGGGGGGTCCCAGTTGACTGGAGGTTAGCAAATGTGACACCCATCTACAGGAAGGGCCGGAAAGAGTATCTGGGGAACTACAGGCCTGTCAGCCTCACCTCACTGCCGGGGAAGGTTATGGAGCAGATCATCTTGAGTGCAATCACACAGCATGTACAGGACAACCAGGTGATCAGGCCCAGACAGCATGGGTTTATGAAAGGCAGGTCCTGCTTGACTAACCTGATCTCCCTCTGTGACAAGGTGACCCGCTTAGTGGATGAGGGAAAGCCTGTGGATGTTGTCTACCTAGACTTTAGTAAAGCCTTTGACACCATTTCCCACAGCGTTCTCCTGGGAAAACTGGCTGCTCATGGCTTGGATGAGAGTACTGTTCTCTGGTTAAAACTGGCAGGATGGCTGGGCCCAAAGAGTTGTGGGGAATGGTTTTAAATCCAGTTGGCATCCGGTCACAAGTGGTGTTTCCCAGGGCTCAGTATTGGGGACGGTTCTGTTTAATATCTTTATCAATGACCTGGATGAGGGGATCAAGTGCACCCTCAGTAAGTTTGCAGATGACACCAAGTTGGGCAGGAGTGTTGATCTGCTTGAAGGTAGGAAGGCTCCACAGAGGGATCTGGACAGGCTGGATCGATGGGCCTAGGCCAGTTGCATGAGGCTCAACAAGGTGAAGTGCTGGATCCTGCACTTGGGTCACAACAACCCCATGCAACACTACAGGCTTGGGGAAGAGTGGCTGGAAAGCTGCCTGGCAGAAAGGGACCTGTGAATGTTGGTCAACAGCCAGCTGAACATGAGCCAGCAGTGTGCCCAGGTGGCCAAGAAGGCCACAGCATCCTGGCTTGTATCAGGAATAGTGTGGCCAGCAGGAGCAGGGCAGTGATCGTGCCCCTGTACTCGGCCCTGGTGAGGCTGCACCTCGAATGCTGTGTTCAGTTTTGGGCCCCTCACTACAGAAAAGACATTGAGGTGCTGGAGCGTGTCCAGAGAAGAGCAACGAAGCTGGTGAAGGGTCTGGAGAGCAGAGCTTATGAGGAGAGGCTGAGGGAGCCTGGGGGGTGTTTAGTCTGGAGAAGAGGAGGCTGAGGGGAGACCTTATTGCTCTCTACAACTAACCTGAAAGGAGGTTGTAGCAAGGTGGGTGTTGGTCTCTTCTCCCAAGTAACAAGTGATAGGATGAGAGGAAATGGCGTCAAGCTGCGCCAGGGGAGGTTTAGATTGGATATTAGGAAATATTACTTCACTGAAAGGGTTATCGAGCATTGGAGCAGGCTGCCCAGGGAAGTGGTGGAGTCAGCATCCCTGGAGGTATTTAAAAGATGTTTGAATGTGGTGCTTGGGGACATGGTTTAGTGGTAAACTGGCAGTGTTAGGTTAACGGTTGGACTCAATGATCTTAAAGGTCTTTTCCAACCTATACAAATCTGTGTATCTGTGTATATACACAGTGCCCATGGACAGCTACCATGTAATGCAGTTGAGCCACGGAATAAAGTATTGCCTGCAGAGTTCCCTTTAGGTATGCCTGTTCATAGCAGAAAGCATAGTGTAAGAGAAATATTTTTCAACAAATTTTTCTGAGCACAGAAATGCAGTACCTTAGAGACAACATACATTTCTTTAACTGGGCCTTTTACTTCAAAAAACCTGTAAATGCAGTAATAGAGAACTGTGGTTAGCAGCGGGTCAAAGTATTTCCTATTTGTGTCCACTTCTGTGTCTGTCAGGCTGATTAAAGACGCCTGCACCAAGAAGCAAGTTTCCTAAATCACTGGACGAATAAGAAGAAAATGTCCTATGTATGTATGTATGTCCTATGTATTAGAGTTGGGCAACACAGGACTAGTATGGAAAAAAAAAAAAAAAAAAAAACCCACACACAACAACTTTGAATCTCCAGAGTGAACATAATTTTAAGCATGTAAAAGAAAGATGTGAGAAGTGATTCAAAAGCAAAGCAGAAAAAAAACCCACTTTATTTGTACTTAAAAAGGGCAGCATACAGCAAATACCCAGAAAATAAAAACTGTTCAAGATCATAGTCTGTGGCAGGGGTACATTATATTTCTCCTTTTATTGTTTTTAGCTGTTTGGAAAACCTCCTCCAAGCAGATTTCACAGCTGTCTTAACTCAGTGCACACTTTTCAGAAGAGCTGTAGGTGCTCTACAGAGATAAGGAGTAAGTCTATTTCACAGATACAAGAGCGACATAAATTGCAGGAATGCAAACCAGCTCCTGCCAAATAATCTGATGAGGGCACTACCAAAGGCCTCCTTCAGCACCACTGTCTCTTTGCCAGCATCCCTCAGCACTGGCTCAGCACCAGGAGCAGCTTCAGATTCTTCACTGTCTTATAGGCACCTGCATTCCTCTAACACTTTCCCAAATGGGAGACAACTCTCTCAAGAGGACAATCAAATCAAGGCATTAACTCCCTACATATGGCTTACACTGATCCAAAATGTATAGACTGTGCCAATATAGTGGGACAAAAGAATTTCAGAAGCATTAAGTCAGATACATGTCAAAGGAATCTTAAAGAAAAACATATTTACTGCCAAGTGAAGTTACTCCTATTCTGAGGACTGACTGCAACTTAAGATGCTAAATAATTTGTTTCAAAAAGGATTGCATCTGGCAGCAAAGTCCTCCATGAGTGAGTTAGTTTGTTTTAAAGTCTTACAAGCCAGCCCTCTGATCCTGACACATACTGTTCTAGATCTAAATCCACCCAATGAGTATCTCAATCTCATCTGACCTAGGAGAACGAGAAATGATCCCAACTGCCTCAACTGTCACAGGTTTGAGCACCAACAGATTTAACTAACCGAAATGACATTTTAAAAAACAAAAATAAAATCTAAGATTTATATTCTGAAGGACAACCTAGACCTCACACTACTGCACATGCAGGAATGTGAGCAAGCCCTTACAGAAGTTCAAGCAATTTCTGATTCCACTTAAAACTGAGTGCACCATCACCTGTCTACATTCAACATTCCCTGTTTTACAAACAGCAAAAAATGGATCTTAGTCAACCATACAGAAGAAAGAGCAGAATGTATTAGAAGTATATTCCAGTTTAAAAAAAACAAACCAAACCAACCAACTAAACAAAAAAACCCACAAAAACCTAAACAAACCAAAACAAAGCAAAAGAAGGAAACCAGTAAGTAAAGGTATAGACAATCAGAACCTCAGTCAGAAGTTCTATTTTCCTACTGATATCATCCTTCTAAGTGAAGCAAGCCATCACTTTACTAAAACATTTTTCTAATTCACTGCCATGCAGAAGAAAACAGAATATCATGGTTAGAAAAGACAAAAACAGAAATTACAGGAAGAAAAAGTTGACTTTCTAGAACTTCAAAATACTTCACGCTCCCATTTCAAGTAATACAAAAATAAACTGCATGTGTATCAAAAGCATTTTAGAAAAGCCTTCAACTTGGCTGTTAGCAACACCAGCAGTATGCAGTAACTTCTGTTATTACCTCACTAGAAGCTCCGGAATTATTCTGAGTAAGTATTAGCAAACTGTGCCAAAGGGGTTTTTTTAAGAAAAAACAGCAGGTGTAAAAAAAGAAAAAGGCATCAGAGATTAGATCCCTCAGGGAGTACTTAAGAGAAGGTACATTTCAAAAAACTATGGCTACTATTACTGAGAAGGCACTGTCACAGCTAGTTCACCAAAATTGAGGGCCAAAAGTCAGCAAATAAATAACTAAAATATTTTTCTACTGAAAGAAGACTTTTCAGTCAGAAACTGTAGGTGAGAAGTTGATAGAGACAGACAAGACACTTCCGTAAGGTACTATACTGCCCAACTCAGCCAAAGCTTGGGGTGAGGCTTGAGGGGAACAGTGGATGGAACTGTCATAAAGATCAAGGCCCTCAAGCCTTCAGCTGCATGGATCCCTTTGAATTCCATATGTCTGTGCACGCAAACAAGAAACTCAAGTGTTCCAGAGTTATTTCAAGCTTCTTTAATTAGCCACTGATCAGACACTTGGAAAGTGCCCAAGAAGAAAAGTTGAACCTATTAATATGACTTGGAAAAAGAACCCAGAATACAGAAGACTAGCCCAGAAGCGAGCTGAGTGCCAGCCGAGGAGATAAGAGTACTTATAACACAATGGTCTGAAAAGAGATGAGGGAACACTGTTCTGATATGGCGATACACACACTGCTTTTCTCGCAGTGCTTCTAACTGGCCAGGCACACGCACTTGCGCCACAGGAGGTCTCAAGCACAACTACAGGCCAACAGGACTGCATTATTCTTCAGATGGAAGAGCTGATGTTTGAATCTTCTACTGGTGTGATACAGATATCCATGTAAACAAACCCTCCCTAAATCCCAAACATATAAATGCCTAATCCATTTCTGGAGAAACCACAAAATAAGTTTGTCCGCTAGGCAAGTATTTCTAGATTTTCTATGAATAATAGGCAAAGCACTTTGTTTTTTTAAATCCAAGAAAGTAACTACAATTGAGTACAATAAGTTTTTTTGACCGTGTTTGAATTACTGTATAGTTTTTCTCTGGTAGTTAACAGTGTTTATACAGTGCAACAACTGTGACATAATGCCCTGCTGCCATTATACACTTTTAATCACCTTGACTATACACACAAAATCCATCTTTGGCTTTAGTCTATGCACACATCTTAACACGCAAACGTCTGTATTTCATGCTTGGAGAATGTTGCTAATAACTGCAGGTTATATTTTGTAAATAGTTACCATTTGTATTCTACATATTTCAGTGACAGCTCAATGGAAGAAAATATCAAAAACAGATTTCAGTAACACCACGGACTATCCTTGGATTTCTCTTGGGGTCTTCTAGGCTTATCATTACTATAAAACAGTGTCCAAAATGCAGTCTGTCTACTTTAAATCACAGCGTTATGGATGGGTGGGTCTGGACTAACCTTAGCCAGCCTGGTACAAAAAAAAAAGGTGGAAAAATTATCCTTTGGCGTGTGTTAGAGTAACAGGATGCAGAGTAAGAAGCCCAGTATTCACAAATTTCAACACAGAAAACGGATACCACTACCACATTACTTATTAATGGATAAACAGATGCTATTTCAACTTAGTTGCTGCCTACCCTCTTCAAAGCAAGCTTTATCTACGTGACTTCAACAACAACTGTTTCAAGGCCTTAGCAGAGATTTGGGATTTAAATTCAATCAAATAAAACTTTTTTCAGGTAATTTTATTTCAAAGTAACAACTGAAATGTGACTTTGGGTACTCAAAGAGAAAACTATTCGCAACGTTAATTCTTCTTCAGAACCATATATAATTAACCATGTATCTTCTCAAAATGCATGGATAGTTTGTCAGAGGTAGGAGGGAATTCAGCTAAGCAGCTGGAGAGGAACATGGGAGAAGGCATACTACTCTATCCAACAGCACAACATTTCCAGAGACAACAATAAAGGGGACAGACAGTCAGTCCATGAATACAGGAGATTATGTGAAAGCCCAAAGTTTTAAGTTTAGGTGTCTAAAAACAGGAGCCAATGCAGTGCTCTCTTTGCAACTCCAGTTCTTTTCTTTACATCAAAACCTGCACACAAATCAGCCTGACTGCTTTAGCATGCTAATGCCACTTTAATGCAGCTATTCTATTGTTTGTGTGTTTTTTAAAATTCAAGAAACCAAAAGACCTTGTGCCAGTAGGACTGCAAGACAAGAAAACAAAAACCAAGTACTCACGCTGTGAATAAAGCAGTATCTGAAATTCCAAGAGGGCACAGGTAAAGAGTTGAACCACATTTTCTACTCCAAGCAATTCAAAAACTTCTTTAACCGGAAAATCAAATAATGGTAGTTCACTGGTGCTTGGCCTCTGGCAGATAATTGGTCCATAAACACCTGAAAATTTTAATGATCTTCCTGCTGGAGGAAGAGGAACCTCATAAAGAATATTGTAGATGTAGCTTTCTAAAGGTAGAGGTGGTGGCTGAGGTGAAGTCACTGCTTGGTGAAGTTGTTCTAGTACTTTCTTACAAGCTTTCATGAAAGACATCGGAGTAATCAGACAAATGCACTTTGAGACATAGAGTGTGTCTCTGCTGATGTCATAGGAGTTAAAACGCTGTAGCTTTGAAACAGAAGTGCCATGGCAGTCTCCAGTGCTGCTGCAGCTATCTTTGTCATTTGTGGGTGGAGTATGAAGAATGTCATATTCAGCATTGTGCATATGATACAATGTCTGCATTGCACTGCAGATCTGTTTGCTAGTAACTTCCTCAAAAAACGTGAGAGAAAATCCAAATGTCCGCGAGCCATCTTCACGAGTAATAATAAAAGAGTGGAACTGAGGTTCTCTGGAATCTGCTTGTGTCTTGAAAGCAAGCCCTTTAGGCATACACAGCTATAAAAAAAAGGGGGGGGAAGATAATGTCAATTAAAATACATTTTTCTCTCCCCCTGCGTCCAGAAGCTTTGGTGAAAATAGGATTTAGAATCCACAGACTGCCATCGCATTTCACTTTAAACTCTATTAAGTGTTACATCTCTGTACAAAACAGTGATATGCACCTAAATCAGAAAAACTAAAGGAACATATTAAAAGGGCTGTAAGCAGTTTCTGCTGAAACTCATGAACATTTTGTTACCAACCTCAATGGGAACAAAATAACTGAATTAAAACTCAGATAAAGGGAAGTATTTTGGTCACTGAGACCAGAAACCTGACAGAGAAAAGTACTATATTTTATCTAAATTAAGAAGCCACATCACGTTCCATTAGACAGAAAAATAATGCACAAAGAAGATCCATTAATTGCAGACTAATTTATTTCTCTACCAATTCTCTAGAACGTAACAAAAAAGTTGTAAAAGAAAAAAACTCTCCTAGGGACTTAACACTTACAAGTTTTAACTTCATTTCCTTTAAAAAAATACCCAAATTAAATTAAAAGGCCTTTTGAGCTGTACAGAGAAGTTATTATAGATTGGAAATAATCATAAGACTTCACACTTTTTTGTCAAAAAAACAAAAAAAACCAAAACAAAAAAAAAACCACAAACAAAAAACCCAAAACAACAAAAAAAACACCAAACCCACAGAGGAATGCCTTCAATTGTTAAGGCAGATTTTTGTCTTAAAAAAAAAAACCATTAAGTGCAACTGACCATTCCCACTGCATCCTGGTCAAAAGGGTTCCATTCAACATTCTCAGGATAGCGAGCAAGAACTTTGGACTTAAATGTGCGTCTTAACGGAGTCTGTTCAAAGTTTTCCCCTGCAGGTGAAAGGAAAATATGTAAGTAAATATTTCATTCTCTTTTTAAGCTGAAACAAGGCCAAAAAGCAGGACATCAGCAGGTAGATGCGAGGATAAGTGAATTAAGCACACACTCCTTTTAAGAGAAACATAAAATGCAAGACAGTTAGTTAGCATATAATCAGACTGCAGATATTAGCAAGGATTAGCATTGTAACAGTTCTATGTCATTAAGTATCTGTGCTTTTCCTTAAGCACAACTATCTTGAGATTTTGGCCATGACAGCAATTCTCTAACCTACTCTCCAGATAGTTCAGATTCTTGTTAAAGCATAGCTAAGGCTTCAGCGGAATTTTGTTGCTGAAGAAAAGCACAGACAAGATGCAAAGATGATGCAATTTTAAGACAGACATACAAGTGGCATCACTTAATTTCTTCTTCAAGACTTAGGGGAAAAAAGGATATCCACCATCTGTTACAAGTTAGCTGTGAAGAGAGAGTCTAGAAGGTTAAAAGATCAAGAACCACATAAATGCCCATGAAGATAGGGTATCAGATGAACAAAAAATTGTGCTTTTTTTTCCCCACACTTTTTCCTTTACCTTCTGTTGCACTTGAAATGAAACGGCTGGCACCATCTCGGGTTTTAGAGGCCTGTATATACTGGCATAAAGCTATATAACAAATAAAAACAACACTGCATTATAAATTTCATACTGTCGACTGTAATTACGTAGCTAACATATACCAGCAAAAAACATACAAGTATTCTATACAGAATTAGCATGCATAATAGACAGTCTACTCTCCTAATATGCATTTTATACATATACCACTTTATACAAATTTCTCATTTCAGGTACATATTTCTTGAAGGAGATGATCAGTATGTAACAGAAGCTCATAGTTCCTGTATACACAACCAGAATACTGACGCAGCAATAGGAATTAGTTGCTTGTTAAATGAAAGTTTTACGTGTTAAACTATAAAATACTCCCAAACAGCAGACGATGAAACTAACCCCAAGGACAAGACCATTTAAAGGCCTTTAGAACTATATGAATTTAAGTGGCATGGTCCAATTTTTCACAGATGCTATCCATACGCTAGACTGGCTGATATGGTCTTTTTTATAGTTCTCAAATTTCCTCTAGAGCAATGATTGTTCATTGTGATAGCACAAAACTTTCTGCAGTAAACCTCCTCAATGTGTGTAGTTGCTTTAAAAAGAAAAAAAGCACACGACTGCATATCTTAAAATAAGCTTAGCTATCTTACTAGAATACAATTAGCTAAATGAGCATGCAGCTGTTGACAGCTGCACTAACAATCAGACACAATTGCATGAAATCATATGTTTTAAATAAATGGAACTATTTCAGCAACACCTGCAAAAGAGAAAACACACTTCAACTCCTCACTTGTTTTCTTACATGCAGCAAGTACATGGCAATAGAAATTTATTTCAGAATTGGTTGGGTTTGTCCTGTACTTTTACAGTAATATTTAAAGTGTAATTTCTAAGCCAACTTAGAATCTTTATTTCATACAAATTTACTTCCACAAAGCAGCCATACACAGAGGTAGTTATAACGCTACCTACAGACAACAAAGAACCTAACAAACACATCACACTACACAAAACTTCATTTCCATGGAATGCTTAAAAAGCCCTTTGACAGTTGAGTAGTCATGTAACTCTGGATTTTGTTTAAACTAAGTCTTAAACATCACCTCTAACAGGGAACGTCTCCTGAATCAGGACCTAGGACAGGTCTCACAATATGCAAAATATTCACATCTATTTCACTAATCCTCTGGTTTTTTAGCACTGAAATTAAAGGAGGAATTGTTTTTCCTCTTTGTCTGAAAAATCAGCAGCTCAGCTGATCTTCATACAAAACCACTCAGCTACATTATTTATTACTTTGTTCAATAACAGCATTGTTCAGAGAGAAAAAAATGTGTATTTGGGAAAATCTGAAACGCATATAGAGAGAGGGATAGTTAGGAAAAAACAAAACACAACTTCACTGAAATATAGCCATCTTGGGAAACAGCAGAGTCAATGAGAGAAAACATAACAGCATTTCTCCAAGAGCTAAAAACAATCTTAAAAATGAAAATAACATCTAAAGAAACTTCCAATCTCCCAGAAAGAGAAAGAAAAAATGGACATAATACCACATCTGTCTTTACTGACACAAACATATACTCAAGTAAAGAGAATCCTCTGTGAAAGAGGTTTTAAAAATAAGTCAGGAGATTTAACACACCTATTTTCTATATTTACATCTGTGCAGATGATGTAATGTCAACTTTTAGATAACTGAGGAAAAACCTCAGACATTACTAAGCTGTTTTGTTCCTGTTTTTTCTTCTTCCACATACATAAGGGAGAAAATACCTGAAGGCCAAATTTTCTCCTGAACTTGGAAACCACACACCATGATCACCGGGTTCACCTATGTGTAAGGTCATGCATATTCAGGAAATGAAATCTGTGACTTGAAGACCTTTTCATTAAGATGATTAATATTGCAAAATACATGATGGTGCTCTTCCCTTCTGATTAAAAAAAAAAAACAAAAACAACCACCAAACAGACGCTTACATATTTTGAGAAGCCTTGCCCCATCTTCTCCCAAGAGAGACATTCTCTGCAACACACACTTAAATTTTTTAGACCTGAAGCCTGCCTATAATTTAATGAAAGTATTGAAATTGATTTCTGGAAACCCGCCGAGTCCTGATCCAGACAGAAACATAAGGCAACACTTACATGCCTTCCTGTAATTCATCAAACAATTCAGCTGCTGCATAGACACTCTCTTGCCAGAGTGCCTCCATATTACACTTCTTTCCTAGAGCCACCCTGCTCTGACATCATATTTCTTGTGTTGACTTCTGCACGAGTGTGATGCTCATCTTTTCTCTTTCACAGCAGCACAGTCTTCCATCCTTAGCTATCTCTTTTTGTAAGAACCTTCATGCTTGTAATACAGCAAACCACTGGACCTTCAGATTGGGCAATGCTGACTTCCAAAGATACTGACAGGGCAGGTAATCTCAAGCAACAGCTCACCAACAGCATCTGGAAAGTTCAACCCAGGAACAGAAAGGTGATCTGTACAACTCCGGGACACTGGCCACCCTGTTTTCTTGCCATTACAACTAATGAGAACCTGAGCACCAGCAAGTCTATTGCCTAGGCTCCCCCTTCACCTCTCCCACTAAGCAGCTAGTGGTTGTCACTAGACAGCCATCAACAGACAGGGGAGGGGGAAAAAAACAAAAAAATCCACAAACAGTATTTGCTTATATCCAGAGTCAAAAAGCAATTAACCCTAAATTTCCAAATTTATGATCAGCTAAAAGACTCAAACACAAACATGCTGCTCCAGCAAAATACCAATTGCAGCACATCTCCAGCAGGCAAAAATAACTCATGGTTTCAAGATCTGTCTCTGCGTGAATTAGACATCTGATTAATTCAGTACTAATTGAAATGGTTTTGATAAAAACACTGAAGACAAGAGCATTTTTAACAAATGTAGGAGACAAACCCATCAGCAAAAAAGGACAGAGTTTTATTCTAGAACTGAGAAAATGAAGACGTAAGAGAAGATAAACTGATAAAAATATGATGTATCCCACAAGTTTCAGAGTGAGTACAAGTTCCCACGCTTAAGTACCAAAAGACTGCTATCATCAGGTCATGCTTTTCGTAAGGTTCCTCTCCTCTAGCAGAAGTGATGGAGAAAGTACTTTCCTTTTTGATTCGAGTTACAATAAAGAGGTCTTCAAACATGATTCCTCCTCTGTAAGCAATTTTGTGCAAGTTCCATGTAAAAGTGTTTGTTGTATATTTTTTTTAAATGGAACACAGCATTGTCTGCTGAAGACTAAGGAGGCCTTTCAAACATGTTTGATGATCCTCACATACACATTATCACTCAGCTGTTTGTCACAGCATAGGAAAAGCTCTCAAAAATGAAGATGAAAATCACCCCACAGACTACAAACTTGCAACTAATTTGGATTTAAAGCAGAAAGAGTAATCAAATAGCTACAACTATAAGATTATTTGTCAGGAACTGTCATACAACATAAAACCCAGAAACGTACAAAATCCCAGGAAAAAGGGAAAAGAAAAAAACCCAGGAATACTCCAGGAAGTTTCAGGCCCATAGACTTCTCAACATCATACCTTCAAAATAGTAAGAATCCCACTGTATTTTGTAATGTAAATAATATCATAAAAGCATTGAGAAACATCATTTCATTAGGCACTGTACAAACCCACAACAGCAGTTTAGAATGAGACTTGGTGCTGCACCCAGCAGAGGAATGGCAGTGAAACAGGGTATCTCAGAATTTCTTTGTCATTGAAAAAAACACTATCTGTGGCATCCCCCTCAAAACAGGATCAGTGAAACTATTTGGATTAAAAATAAAAAAAATTAGAGAACAAAGAAGAGGTTAACAAAGATTAATGTTTCACTAATCCAGTCTAGCCCACGTCCACACAAACAGCTTAATTAGCTTATAGGGATCCCTCAAAACAGGAGGGAAGCAAAGAGTAAACCACAGGCACAGAGGTTGTTAAACTGGTGTACTGAAGAAAACATGGTAGTAGGGTTTTAGTAACTTGCATGGGTAACTGAGTAACTCCTAAAGCCGCTCCTCCTCCTGAGGCCCAACTTGCCCACCTGCTGGCTCCTGCCATGCCGGGTAATAGATTTTTCAACACCAGCAACCACCATCTGGCTTCGATAACGCCCTTTCCTTCCTCTTCCTTCTTTCACACTTCATCAAGCCTCTAAGAATCCACCACAGGGTGGAAAAGGAGCAAAGATACTACAGCAATCAGTGACTTGAAAAGATTTTATACATCTGAACTGTGGCAAAAACAAGTTATTTCCACTGTTAGACTATGTAAGCAGTCTGCCTCATTACAGTCCTATATTGCTCTCTCCTTATTTGTTACCATCTGATTTTAAAAGACATGCATAAAAGACTTAAGTTCTTAGAGTAAGCTTGCTTATCAAAAGGGAAGTTACCAGCTAGGCATAACCTCTGAAGCAGTCTCCTTGGCTGAGGGATGTCCAGGACGCTTAACGCTGCTGCTGCCAAGACTGCTGGCTTCGCCCAGCTTTTCCTGTGGCAGGCAGAGCTCAGCTCACAGCAGTCGCACTGGAGTGAGATACACTCAGTATCGACCAGATTAAATCTCACATAAGAGGCAGGTAATTCTCCAACCTCTCCCTCTCACATCTCTTCAGTAAACTGAACCTGATGGACTGTATTGCATGCATAAAGGAAACTACAAACCTCCTCAAGATGACCAAAAAGTTGAAACACACTACATTTAGCTGGAATAGGTAGTTAAAACCAGCCCCTTTTCACAGCTGTGTTGAAGCTCACACCACTCCTCTAACAGCCATCTAATATAATTCGCAGTGTATGGAACCATAAGGCCTGACGGACTTCCACGTCTAACATTATTTACACCACCTTAAATGATGCTGGCCTATGTGTCTGTAGTTTGGACTTCCTAATCACAAGCAGATTAGAACATGACAACTACACCTCATTTTATTCAGTGATATCTTACTGAGTCACCTAATACCGAATGTAAGCCCCTATCACAAAGTAGATTTGTAGTGTATGCAGGAAACCTCTCTGGCTCTCGTTTTTATGCTCTTACCTGTATTAACTTTTCTTGCTGCTCAACCTGTGAGCAGAAGACAGCTGTGTCTGTGTCTTGGTCTGATGAGAATTAGGACTTACAAACTCAGAGATACTACATGGCACTTCCAATCTGTGCAGGTCAGCATTGCTTTGGAAGGATCTGCATGAAACTTCCTGTACCAATGGTTACCACTTTTCTACAAGATTATACAAAGAAAAAATGTTACAAAAACTAGAATGAAATAAAACATTCTTCAATTCAGTAACCTGCAAAACACTACCTATCAAGCTTTCCTCATCTTTGAGGGGAATAAGAAGAGTGAATTCTGAAGGTCTAATTTTAGCTCTTTCCTGATTTACCCGGAGAAAAATCTGATTCACTGCCTTCCGTATTCCTCTTGGGGCCTCTTGGGGGGGTGGGGGGGGAAGTCTTCCCAACACAGTAATAAGAAAAATGGTTAGGTTGTACAACTTGTGGTTTTAATTACTTCTGATGTCCCCCCTAATATACAAACAATTACAAGTTTCAGCTGAAAAGTGGATTTACTCTAAGTGAAAAAGATGAAATTTTGAATTCTCAACAAAAAAGGAAGACAAGACCCTTTTAAAGAGCTGGAAATTCAGACTTAAACCCTACCACCACAGACACACACCTCTCACTCCATTCCCTTCCCTTTTTTGACTATACCATTTGCAAAGTTCTGTTTACAACCTAAACCACAGGGCAGTGCAACTTATGGCTGCTCTAACTGTTATTAGGTGCATATAACCATGCTAAGTAGTAACATATTTCCTGTCAAACCTGCATGTGTGGTCATGAAATAAGTTAGACCTGTATTGAATTGATGGAATTGATTAACATATACACTGTAAATTCAGGCTATGCCTGCCAATCATATACGTCCTCTCAGGTAGCTTATAGCAACAGAAGCAACACATATTTAGATGGATTGCTTGCAAACTTCTAATGCAAATTCCCAAGAAAACTTTTACATGATTGTAACAATTCAATTTTCCCTGCCGAGTAGTTTGTTTCTTTATAAGTATGCTTCTACCCCTAGATTTTTTTTCTCTTCAATACATCAGTCATTCTTCTTTGTAACCCACACCCTGCCATGAAAAGTTTCCATTCATGTCATCAACTTCTATCTAGTACAGAACAGTACCATGTGGCTTAAGTCATCCTTAATTAGAAAGGGCAAATTTGATCAAAAAAAAAAAAAGCCAGGGATACTTTGCAAACAAATATTTTTAAAATTGAATCACAGCCTTTTGTATATGCTGTCAATTCACTACTTGGTTTTAGTTTTAGAAAGTGACTGCAGTGCTGCAACTCTAAAAATTACACATGACTAAGAACTGTACAGGAACTTCTCCCTGCATGCTAGCTAGAAAAAAGTCTTTCAGCAGCTATTTCAGCAGCTAGCTCAGTTTTCCTTCTGTGACAATAAAGAACAAGTCAGAAGAAGCTACCCTAGTTACCAGAAAAAGTGTCCAATAAAAGAACTGAATGGTCGCACAACACTGATTTTAAAGAATCATTAATACTGGCACCTTCATTTGTTCATTGAGTGTGCTGATCTGCTCAAAATAATTAACAAAGACATCCAGAAAGCTCCTACTGCTTCTCGTCAAGTGGTTTGTTGCTTTCACCCTGCCAAGCAGCTTCTTTAAATTCTTGTGATACAGCCTGTTATTCATTCAGTCTTGGTGTACATTTATTGTATACATGACATCTTCAAATAAAAAAATATATGAGAGCATGCAATCAAAACATTAATTTTATGTTTTCCACATAAGGACACTCTTACAGGAATCTTTTAGCATAGAGAGGCTGTATATGCAATTCCTGCTGCCACTAAAATGAATGTCTTAATGAAGTAAATATAAAACAGCTTCAACGTGAAACAGTCACATTGCTGTAATTAAACAAATAAGAACAATGACAGTCTATAGCAGCAACAGAGACTATGAGCCATACACTTAGGGCAGCTTTCACGTACTATACAGCATGGTGGAGAAACTGAACTTCGGATTCAGAAGACGCTATAACCATACCCTTTACCTCCGTACTTCCTACACTGCAGTTCAAAGAATCTTCCAATAGTGGGAGCCACCCCAGCTTCTGCAGGGTGGGGGCCTGTGACTGAGCTGACCATGGCAGCCAAAGAGTAGAGGTTTTCCCAAGTGTGTGTTGCAAGTCAGAAGTCAGTCAACAAGGGGATTTGAACAGTGCGTGAATTATAAACACTATCCGGACAACAGCCTAATTCTATCCTACTTTCAGTTAAAAAAATATAATAAAGCACAAAGCCATACTTAGGTGAAAATGGATGTTGTAGGACATTTTGAAAACAATCTTTCTCATTCTTGGGTTTTGGGTGAAAAGAGAGTAACTGCAATAACATGCCTGTCAAAGGGCATAACATATAGGAAAAAAGTCTGAATTATTTCCAAACAAGCAAGAATGGCAGCAGTCCACAACACATTTAGAATTAAGTTAATCTTAAACCAGCACAGCAGTAGGATTCCCAGTTCAGCCAGCAATCATTCTCAGTACACACAATAAGGCTATAAATAATTATGTTTACCAAACATAAAATTACTCCAGCTCTAAAATTCATAGTCCAAGTCTAAATAAAAATAGTTGGCTGGCAAAATAGATAGTGTGTGTACTTCTGGAATCCACACTGTAGAAAGGATGAAAGCACGGAGCAAATGAGAGCAATTTGGCGGGAGGGTACACTGGGGAGAAGAGGTGGTATGTACACTCAGGGATTTGAGGACTTCTTGATCAGTCAAACTGACAGATGACCAGCAGTTGACCTGGTTACACTGTAAAAGCAAATACATGTGCTTAAGATGCATGAAGGCATGGACAGACAGTCAAGCCAAGAACCAATGTCTTAAAATCAAAGGGAAAAAAGTTCTGTTAAAAATAAGACTTGCCGTATTTCCACTTGCCAGTGGAAATGGTCAAATAATCTATTTCCAAGTCTTAAGAGCAAAACTGGAATAATCAAACAAGTAACTAACTTATATGGCCTGTACCATACTAGATGTGAAATGAGATGGCAATCTGTTTCTAGCCCTTAAAAAAAATAAAACAGACAAGAAAAAAAAAAACCAAAACCCACAGATCTAGCCTTCTAGAGAGCAACACCATTCTGATTTTTCAGAAACCCGTATTCTAATATGAAAGAAAAGTCATTTCAATACATAGCTAGAGAGCTATTAATATACTAATAATTAGCCAAAGTTTTTTTAAAGAAACAAAACAGTAAGTTTCTCTGATTCCTTCTTTAACAAATATTAAACCATACATAGCTAAAAAAAAAAAAAAAAAGACAAAACTTTGGATGTTTATTTCCTACATTGTAAAGATTGGCAGACTACGGTAAGAAATCCATTAAACAAGAATTCTTGGAATAAAAACCATGATTCAAGACAAGCTGCAGCTGCCAAATCTGTAAGCAAACAGCCGCTCCATCAATGGACAAATGCCTTCAGATTATGACTTGTTTCCTTCCTTCCAGTTCCTCCTCCTTAAGCAGAACTGCACGTATTTCTCATTAGAGAGGGCTCCCTTCCTCAGCAAACCTTTTCCTTCGACACACACAGAAAAGAATTATTCCCTTTTATCCTGAAACACATAAACCCTCTGTCCTGCCCTTCCATCCACCCCCCGCCATTGGCAAGACCAGCAGGCATACTGCAAGCTGAAGTGGTGGTTAGACCAGTTAATTTCTTACTGGTACTGGGACTTTAACAGTTTTAAAGTGGATCAGGTTATCCATATGAGAAATTCTTCAGGATGACACTCACTTTATTGCAGCACTGCTGTTTAAGCGACTGGAATCAGCGGTTTCATTCACTGTCTCTAATGAATCAGGGGCTTCAACCACTGTCTCTAGCGGCTGTCATTCCGTTGGATTTGTAACTGATCTACAACCTATGATTTTCACATCTGGGACTCCCTCTAAAAACTTCTTTATGCAAGTTACTGTTCTACTTTCCCTGACAAAAGAGCTCAAAGGTAAAGGAATTCCACTGTCTGCCTTTCTAAAACAAAGGTGCAAATACGTGTTACGGACACGCTGCCCTCTACTTAGGTACCTATCTTAAGTGCAACTGAAGTGCATGTTGGGTGAGGTTCCATCCTTCATCTGTAAAAGTTAAAGGCCTTTCTTTAGAGGAAGTAGAGAGAAGAGGAAGAAAATAACCAGAGTGATGAAAGGCTTTTTTTTTCCTGTTTTTCATCTAGGGAACCCACACTTGCTTGTAACAATCCCTTATCCCAATCCCATGAGAACACACTCCTTCCAGCATACAACATACACTTGCAATGGACAACATAATTCTTCCTACTGCAGTCACTAAAAAGATGAGAAGGACAAAGAGACAAGTTACCCTAATCTGTTGACTGCAAAAGACCCTGTTGCTTTCCCCTTTTCTTTTGCATTCCAGAATTCAAGAATTGTAACTTTTCAAGAATTGTAACATGAAGAACCTCACTGTGAGCTGAAATAAAAAACAAGAGTTCATTTCAGTAACTGGATATTTAGTGTAAACTGCACTGGATACAAATACTCTCTTGACCATCCATTGCTTTGATAGCATAAATTCTTCCAAGCCCTCTGTGGCATATGAGAACTTAGGAATTAATAGATATCCATTCATCAGTTAAGTTTCAGCATTCCTCTAGTTGCTAACAAAACATATTGCCACACACACTCTGGAAGAGTTTCAAATGCTGCAACAATGAATTTAAAGCACCACAGAAAAACAGCTGAGGACATCTGCATTCTGTGATTGTAAGGTCAGGAAACCAAAAGCTTTTGTTTTTATTTTTCTGGTACGGTTTCAAGGAAGGCGGGAAAAGGTGGGGCAGGGAAATGGCAGAAGAAACCATCAAGAATCTAAGGCAGCTTTTTAAAAAAGAAACAAGAAAATCCCCCCAAAAGTCCTCAGCTTGCATCTTTAAAAGCATCCTAAACTTTTTTTTTTTAAAAAAAAAACTACTTTGCATGTAACGCAGGAAAGCAGATGGACACAATGTATTTTAATCAAGACTGCCTGGCAGAAATTTTCAGGGAAATGTTCTTAAAAACAGAATTGTTTTACTAAACGACTTTTTTGCTTTAGCCACAGCAAAAAGACTTACAGAAAGATATTTAGGTCTGTTTCCAACTAAACAACAGAAGCAGCACTCGAAATTACAATGACAGGCGTGTTCTCAGCCACAGCGGGGAGAGGGGGTGGGGGGTGGGGGGTGTCGCCATTTCCATTACACAATAGATCTGAAATACAAGCAACAGAAGACACTAAGAAAGGAAAAGGGTGGCTTATCTTGAGAGTAGAACACAATTCTTCTACATGTACTAGAAATATAAAACAGAAATGTAGACAAGCATATTTTAAGTATATTTAACATAGAAATCAGCTGTTCTCATGCCCATCTAAGACTGGCAGACCCAGTAAGACTGCTTCAAGAAAGCCTGAGCAAACAGAAGCACAGACCATCTCAGGCAATCCTCCTGAACCACTGCGGATCTCCTTTTACGGTGACATGTCCCATCCAGTTAAACGTCCCTAACTTTTTGTGCCCCCATTGCCCCCCAACTCCAGCCCTGAGGACTGATGGACACACGTCTGTGTAAAAGCACAAGGACCAAATGTTATTGTAGCATCTGTACAGTCCTTTAGCCAAGTATTTGTATTCTTCTGGGATACCACTGAGGTTTTGTATCGAAGAGGAAAGCCATATTTTAAAATACCCATGAAGCCTTTCAAGCAGGTTCCAATGACAGACGTCAGCAAAATACAAAAAGTTCAGCTATACAACCATCTCAGTATATAAGTCCTGTTCAGTATGTTTCACTTCGTTATCTAACCTTTGATAACAGTGTTTTGCAGTAACCTGCCTTAATAAGGACTGCCCCTCACCAAAAAAAACACAACCCTGTAAGAAAGTCAAGTTGCTTGATTTTTTTTTTCTATTTTTAAAATAGAAGTGATTTTCTAATACCAGAAAATTAATCAAGATGTGCTGACAGTTTAGTCAATGGATATGACAAACTCTAAAGGTTCTCTTAGCTCTGACTATATTCTTCCTTATCATCTCACCAACCACTTCTCCCAAGCCTTCTTCCTTTCACATGTACCAAATCAAGCTTACCTTCCTGCTTCACAAGGCATGATTTATGTCTGGTAAAAAAAAAAAAAAAAAAATGTTTTCAATGTGAAAATCTGATTAGAACAGGAAGAACGAAGTCCAGTACTTTTATTCAGTCCTGAAAACATAAGTCACAGGTCCAAGTTAACCACTTATAACTGTGTATCACCCCTTTGTTCAAAGTCATAAACAAAGATGATGGCTCATGGTTCCACAGAACCAAGATTATGAGTTAAATCCCTTCCCTAGTCAAGCTTGAGGAAAACAAAACATTATGTTATATATAGTTTTAACTGGGGAAGACTTTATATGAAGGAAAGGGAAAAAAAGACACACAAATAAAAAAACCCAAATACCCCACACAAGTACTTCCCAGAGCACACGTTGTCACCCATGCATAACAGACTCAGGACTTTTCATGGACTGAGTTATCAAAAGAACCATCAATTCACCTCATTCAGTGGATACATCCAGATTCCTTCATTTTCCAAGCCGAGATTAGGCCCTGTTTATAAGGCCTCACCTGTGAAAGGAAAGCCATTCTCAAGGCTACAAACACATGCAAGGGCAGACCTCTGTGTAGGGGATATTAGTTCATGGATCCTGAGCATGCTCCCTGGGGAGATGTGAACACTGGGACATCTACCCAATGCTCACTGCCTGCAATGACCTTGCAGCGTTAAAGCAACCTCCCAGAGCATAAGTAGCTTGCGCCCTCTGGATCACAAACCCCTTAGAGGTTGGGTCAGTGTTCTGCAGATCATTCACATGGATTTCAGTCCGAAGAACTTTCTGAATATGGCCCCCAATGAAGCTGTCCTTCAGGGCACCCATGCCAATCTAATCAATGGCTGCGCATTACCAACCTCTTTCCTCACACCAAGGCATTGTGCTCCCTGGAACCTGCAGCACTGAACCACGTCCCATAGTACTAGCTAGTCCTCATGCAAGGGAAGGAGGCAGGAGCACACGACCGCAGTAAGGACAGGGGAAGGGAGACCACGACAACCTGCAGTTAGATTGGCCTGGGCTGCCATAAAATCTCTGCCATATTGATTCTCAGAAATGACCAAGATGCCGATAAATACAAATTTTACCACCCTTTGGTGAAACTTCTGAATGAGTTATTTCACATTTCAAGCTTGCAGACCACACACATAAAAGAGCCAGAAAGAGACATGACTGTCTTGTGCTGGTTAGAGCTGGCACTGACCTTGTTGACTTAAGGGACTTTTCTCTTCCACAGCGCAATTCTAATGACAGCTCAGTAAGACAGTGCTGGGCTTGGGGAGCAAAATCAGGAAACAACAGTTGGTAAGGGAGCTTGCTGAAAGTAGCAAGTTAAGGAGAAATAAGTAACATATGCAAATAGTAGAACAGCTCATAAAAATGTATGCTTGTAGAGGACGGAAGCAATGCACAGATCAGTACACTGCAACAACCTCAAAATCTCTGACCACATATTTCTGCAACACAGAGTGCAATCGTAGACACAAGCAGCAGCAACTGCAATTGCAAAAAAACTTCTCCAAGCTCACCTGAACTCATGCTGAAAGAATATTTGTTTCTGTAAAACCAACCATTTTTCCTCACTGAGTTAAACACTGAAGCGTGGCTATATCTGATAATTAAAAGGTTGCTTATGACAGCCATGTTATCTGTCTGCAGGTCTCTTATTCGTGAAGCGCAATGAAGTTTCTTTCTCAGGATGCTTCAGGATCAATATGTAAACAACTCAATACAGAGGTACGCATTGTACCTGACTGTGGCTGATCATACAACTAGTAAAAACCAAAAAACTAAATAAAAGAGGCAATATTCTACACTTCTACAGGAAAGTTCGAAACTAAAGGTCTCTTGCTCATCAAAACATAAGCAAAGTAGCATTTTCCTGGGAAGACTAAGAAACAAGCCCTGAGCAGAAGCTCTCCGAGTAAATTCTGAATCATTCATCAGTTTGTGTTGGAATGCTTGATAATTCCTCTGTGCAATAATATTTTATGCCTCCCAGGGTTAACATTCCAGTTCACTACAAACTTGACTACAAACCACAAATCCGAAAGGGTTGTCAAGAAATTCAGAGAGAATAATTACTGCACAACATACATCAATAAGTAATTGCTTCTGACACTGTCATTTCATGTGCGTTATTTCTGCTACATGAGCCCTGCAGGTTAGAGGGAATTCAAAAGATAAGTACGAGAAGTCATTACCAAGAACACTCAAGTAGGACATCACTAAGTCAAAAAGCAGATAAAAGCAGTTGTAGTGTTTTGTAACTACAGGATCAATAATTTGAAGATTTAGGGGGGAAAAAAGTGGGTTTTTATTTCCAAATGGCAGTATTTCCCATACCATCCATTTAAAATGTTTTCTTTGTGTAGTTTCTCTCTTGCAAAAGAAACTGCAAAGAAAACAAAACAACACAAAAAACCCCAAAGGAACAAAAAGCCAAATCAACCCATCTTTGTATGCCTTGCTTTAATAAGGTGAAATTCCTATGGCTTTTTTAAAAGTCTTCCAAAGTCAGGCTTGTAAACTTTAATTCTTTAGACACTGTTTTAGCATCTTTAGTCTATTCTCAAACCAAGAACCTGTAGCCTTTCCCCTCCCCCACACCCTACCTAAGACCCTTCCAAATAAGCCGAATTTGTAACTGAATACTGAAGGGTGGAAGAATGGAGTTTTGGGGGTTTTGAGGGGATGATTCTGTAAAGCACACAGCTCAGTTTAACCTAAAAAGCAAATATGATAATCACAAGATTGGCATTACAGAAGCATCACCTAATAAATAGTGGCTTCAAATGTAGCTCAGCAAAGTACAGCTGCTTCCCCCTTACATCAGCTCTCCCATTCTTTATTCTACATATCAGCTACCCTAGCACGTCTGCCTCGGTTCCCAAAGAGACAAAGGATCTTTTTGGCACTCAAACATGGCAAACAGCTCCAGCTTCTTGGGAAAAGATAGAGGGGGTAGGGAGGAGTGGAATAAACTATTATCCGGATTAAAGTGTTTCACATGTGCCAGTGTAAGTCCAGCCAAAAGTTGTTGCTACCTACTGCCCGTCCACAGTGACCTATGGGAAAACACTGTGTGGTCTCAGCCTTGGTGCTACTGGAGAGGGCCCCCCAGGGAGTTAACACTTTGGTTAGCAATCTCAGAGAAGCAAAGAAACTGAAAAACCTCCCTTTCAGTCTCAGAATGAATCCCCAAGGGAAGAGGCATACCATTAAGGAACTGTGGGAAGCTTGCACTGATACCATCCATGTTATGGACAAAGAGAGGAAGAGGGAAAAAAAACACCAAAACCAAAACCCCAAAGTCACAGAACACTTCAGTCTTTGGAAAAATCAAGGAATGGCTGCCACCAACGCAACTCACTTTTCCAGCAAATGTTGGTACTTCTGCCATAGCAAAGATAGAGAAACTTACTCACATGCTATTTACTCAAAGTATGAATGGTATTGCAGAGGAGCTTCACTGCAAGAATCACGGCTGGCTCCAACCCCAAATGCCATGTCTGAATTCCAAGAAAAAAATGCTCAAAAGAGGAAAATACAAAACAGGCCCAATGTCAGGCAGAAAATTATATTTGCTAATTTAAATTAAGCTTGTTCTTCTTCCTTCTCTTTCCCTTTAGCTACCCCTTACAAATACCTTTGACACAAAATAAATGCCTATAACTATTTAAGTCTGTTGAACTTGGAAACTAACACAGGCGCTGATAATAGCATTACTACATGGACTACGACAAAGGAAACCACTACCCCAATTCTGAAATACTAAGCAATTTATTCGTTTATATATGTGACAAATGCCTTCAATCGTTTCATCACACCCATATTTTTCAGAAGTTTATACTGATACAGAATGCTGTTAAAATAAACCCCACCAACAGGAAACGGATGAAGATAAGCTGTCATTTTAAATCTGAAGCCAACAAAATAGAAAAATAGTGACACTTCCATTACAGACAGAGGGATGAGGGGAGACAACACTTCTATTTTACTGGTGAGGAGAAACACTTGCTCTAATATCAGTTTGTCAGATTGATTTTGAGTGGAGCTAGGTGAACACTCACCAGGTATCATCTTTCTTTAGAATTTCACACACCAGCACTAACGAAGTGGGTACTGTGCCACCATATAGATGCCTTACTCATAATCAGTCCTGTTATGCTACATAATCTATGGACACACAGATCCTGCCTCAACGCCATTAAAAACCAAACCCAAAAAAAAGGTATGAGAGACAAAGAATAATTAAAATGGTATCACATCATCATACACTAGAGTGAAAGGAGACCTAATATGGATTCAGAAAAGGCACATGAAGGTTGCCTACAGGAAGGCTACTTCCTGGGCATATGGGCTTCACCTAACACTCACTTTCATCCTCCTTTAAGGATGAAGCTCATGATCAGATGGACAACTCAAAGCACCATGCTAAGGACTTTGGCAAAAGGAACACAAGTCCATCTACTGAATAAATTAATTTTTGGACCAAACCTTAAAGACCAGCTCAGACTGGGAAGAAAGGCAGAAAGAAATACAGGTAACAGACTAGTCACTGGCCTTAGTCTTCCAGAATCAGATTTTTTTTAAAAACAATCCTATTATGAAATCATCAATCTTATCTTCACAGATTATAAGCATTTTATTTTTTTTTTTACACTATTTCTCCTTTGGAACACTTATTTCTGAAATTAGTGTTATCATCTTTATGATAATTATATTCAAGACTACTTAGGCATGTGCAACAGAAAAATCTTAGAATAGAATATGGTGTCCAGATATTTGGGTCTGAAAAATCTTAGAACAGAATATGGTGTCCAGATATTTGGGTCTGAGTTCCATATTTTGTAATAGCAAGTCTCAGACTACAATTACACATAAGTGTAATGCAATGGCAAGTCGATCCTTTGTTTTGCCACTCCATAATAAACAAACCCTATCGACAAGTGATTGTTAAAAACTAACACACCACAGGGGAGGAAAAGAAAACAAAATCTTTAGTGAAAAAGAATGTAGAACAAAACCTCCACCAGTTCCATATAGTGCAAGTATTTCCACCATCATTCAGGTCACATCTAACTAACTCAACAGATCAGAGAGTCCAGCTGAAAGGTGAGATGAGGCACAACGTCATTCTCATTACCTTTCCAGGGCACAGTCATACAACCTAAATTAAGAAATCCTATCATAATGTTGCAGCATTATGATAATTTATATTACACACAGAAGATTTTTGCTAGTTGATGTATTTCATTACTTCCTGGTGGACACCAAGTTGACCATGAGCCAGCAATGTGCCCCTGCTGCAAAGAAGGCAAATGGTCTCTTGGGCTGCATTAGTCAAAGCTTTGCCAGCAGGTCAAGGGAGGTGACCCTTCCTCTCTACCCAGCACTGGTGAGGCCACACCTGGAGTGCTGTGTCCAGGTCTGCACTCCTTAGCGCAAGACAGACATGGACATAGTGGAGAGAGTCCAGCAAAGGGCCATGACGATGATTAAGGGTCTGGAGCATCGCTCATATGAGGAAAGGGTAAGAGAGCTGGGATTGTTTAACCTGCAGAAGAGAAGGCTCAGGGGAGAATCTTATCAACTTACATAAATACCTGAAGAGAGGGTGCAAAGAGGGCGGAGCCAGGCTCTCTTCAGTGGTGCCCAGTGACAGGACCAGGGGCAACAGGCACAAACAAACACAGGAGGTTCCATCCAAACATCTGGACACACTTTTTTGCTCTGAGGGTGACTGAGCACCGGCACAGGTTGCCCAGAGAGGTTGTGGACTCTCCATCCTTGGAGATATTAAAAAATTGTCTGGACACTGTCCTGGGCAACTGGCCCTAGGCAGCCCTGCTTCAGCAAGGGGGTGGGACCCAACAACCTCCCAGTGGTCCCTTCCCACCTCAACCAACCCATGATTTCCTCTATGAAGGAAATGTATCTGTAAAAGACCTTTGCAGCGTACTTAAGAGATTTCTGTCATCACTTCTGGCACATCAACACCCCCTGGAAATGTGCCTCAGCTCCTCTCTTGTCTAGCTCAGCAACTGACACTGGATGAAGCTTAAGCTTTTTCGCTGTTTGGTTGGTTGGTTTTACTACCACTCAGTGTATTTTTTCTATCTGCTTTAACAGGTCAGCCAGTGCGAACACAGTGATCAAAATAAGAAAGAATGCCCAGATAACCAGATTAGTTCAATTTGGGGATAAAAAAGCCCTAGCAATAGAAAACATGCTATCTTTAACCCATGCTAACTACAAAGTCCTAAGTACAGTATTCCTCACTATATTAAAAGAAAACAAACATACATATACACTGTGCATTTTCCATCAGTCAGCCAACTTTTTCAGGAAAAAGCGTTACAGCTGCACTATTTCGTAAGCTTCTGACATACATAGGAAAAACGCTATCAGAGGTGTCTCTTCAAGCAAAGTAACTAGACTGAGCATCAATTCATGATCTTATGCTTCATTTATAAGTCTGCAGAAAACACTATATCATCAATATTAACGTTGAACACCTGAAATACACGATTTCATTAGCTTGGTGAGAACAAAGTCTGCCGGCAGCATCCCCGGGGGCCCTGGCAGCAACCGCCAGTTCCCTGCGGCGGTGGGGCGGCGATGACATCATGCCAGGCTGAGCTCAGGCAGCCCTGACGCAGGAAAGCCCTGGAGAGACCCGCTGTGCCCGGCTTCACTGTCCTGGGGAAGCATCCCACTCCCCACCCCTGCACCCACCAGCTGAAGTGCCAGCACCTCTCTTCCAACAATGGACACTTACGATGCAAATTGTTTCAACAGTACAAGGATTCAGAATCTATTTTTCAGCACAGAAATAAGGAGGAGGGGGGAAAAAAAAAAACAGTGCACAATAACCCTTTCATTCAAACAAGAAAGCCTTCCAGGAAGTACGAAGTGTTTCAAAGCTTTATCCAAAACCCACTGAAATCAGAGGCCCTTTCCACTTATATCAGTGGACACTGGAGGAGGCTATAACCTAAGACACAATTTGAAGCATTATCAGTCACACGATCATGCATTATTAATAACACAACAAACTCAAGAAAATGCACCGGAATTCCAGCTAGCTCATATGCCGTGATGTTATCATAAATTTATATTCCTCCCCCTTGTTTCCCCCCCTCTTTTTTTAAACCCTTTTCTGAAATCACACAAAGATCAGTCTCCCCCATAAATACTAAAACCTATTCCCTCCTCCCAAAACCCACACCTTGTCACAAGCAACACCATTACAGCATCATGGTGGAACAGCAGAGTCCAAGATAGATTGCACGCCACAGTTTTACATACTATAGATGTAGTCCTTGACAGGGAAAGCAAATACAGAAAGAATATCATGCTCCAGCTTTCAGACCTGTGCTCTCAGACAGAATACTTAAAAAAAGGCACTGATATCTTCCAGTTTACTATTAGATAGCTAGTTTAAAGTAATACATGCTGGTTTTAATTATGTGAGGAGCATTATTCATGTTCCTGTCAAAATCACGGAGTATTACTGAGTGTGCCTTGCATTTTGTTACACAAATAGATACATAGTAAATGAATAACAAAATTAACATCAGAAACTGTTTCAATCTAAACTTTGTTCCCTTGCAATTTAAAAAAGAAAAATCTGTGGAGCCTCATATATCCTTTAATGAAATTGTATTGCATTTTGTTCTCTTGGATTTCTTAAATTAAATTGATGCTGTAATTTAAAGTGCCATTACAGAGCAGACTGTTATGCTGTGTTCACTCTTCAAGTCTCAAACTGTAGTCTACAGTTATTTTAACATTAGACAAACATGAATTCTTTTAGGATAATGTACTGTTCAACATGAGGGACAGATGAGAAATTTTGTTTTAAGTCATTAAAAGAAAAAAAAAGTTTCCATCATAGCCAAAGTTTAGGAGAGTTCAATGTAAGAAGTCAGTTCTAATAACACAAATTTCATCCTACAAGTGTTTATTTAGTGGTTTGTTTTTTTTTTAACTATAATGATGTAAACAAAACAAAACAAAACAAAACAAAAAAACCCAAACAAACGAACATATCATTGGTCAAGTTCTGAGCTCAGATACCCAAAGTAGGTACTGATGTTAGGTCAGGTTTTCACCACCGCATTCCTATATCTTTCTGAACAGTTGAAGATGCTAAGCCGCAATCTAATTTAACTGAAGCCAGTGCAGTGGAACTAAAGCTGAAACAAGGTGCTGCTAAAACAAAGAACAGATTTGTAGCCTTGATGCCACAGGTTTGACCCAGTGCTGTGGGACAGACCGACATGGTTTAGCCGTGTATTTGGTGTGCGCATTCTCATGGAACAGCAATTACTTCCTAACCCGATTTCTTTTCAGATACCGCTGGAAGAGAATTCTTATCCTATGCTACAACAAAACTTAATACAGGACAAGCAAAAAGTCTTTGCTTTCTCTCCAAAACCTGATTCACTAAGATTACCGGGGTGCTTCAAATGTCCAGGAGCCTGACTAGAAGTTGGTAAACGCAGCCGAGCTCCGAGAAGAGCGCGGTGCATGGCTGCGAAGGCAGAGACGATCTAAAACACCACCCCCACCCCCCAACCCTCACTTGGAAAAGGCCGTCTGGGAGAGGCACTTCGCTGGGGTTCTCAAAGAAGTTAAGCACGCTTCTCCGGAGGGGCGCCGCTGCAGAGCCCGGCAGGCTGCGCTTCGGGCGCCGGGCCGGCTGGGCGGACCCCGGGGCGCCGCGGCCCGGGCCGAGGGGCGGCGGGGGCTCCCCCGGCACGGCGCCCGGGGTGCGCGGAGCGGGGAGGCGGCCAGGCCGCACCCGGCCCCCGGGGCCGCCGTCCCGCCGCCGCAGAGCCGACCGTTAACGGCCGCCGCCCCCCGACCCCGCGGCCACTCACCGGAGAGCTCGTCCGGCTCCAGCCCGGTCTCGGTGTCCAGCCCGCAGATCACGAAGTAGTCGGCGAAGCGGCCGGGTGCCGAGGAGCCGCCCCCGCTGCCGCCGCTCATGCTGGAGCCCGAGGGGTGCGCGGGGCTCAGGGGGTGCGGGGCCGGGCGGCGGCGGGCGGCGGGGCTGCGCCAGCTGCGCCAGCTGCGGCGGCCGCCTCCATGATGGAGCGGAGCGGGCAGCGCCGCGCGGCATTGTGGGTACGGCCCCCAGCTGTTCCTGCGGGGGGCGGGGGGCGGCCGGGCGGGGGAGCCGCAGCGCTGCGCCTGCGCCCTGGGCTCGGGGGTGACGTGATGCGGACGGGCGCGCGGCGGGGCGGCCTCGCGCGCCCCGGCCCGTTGGGGACGGGGGGGGGGGGGGCGGCGGCTCCGCTCCGCGCTTCGCGGCCGCGGGCCCGCGGTTACAGCGCCGGCCCGGGCCTCGGGGGGGTCGGCGGCTGCCGGGCTCCCCTCAGCCGGGAGGCTCCGCCCGCCCTCTGCGGTTACAGGGGACAATGAGGCGCTGCCGGGGGCTGCTCGCTCAAAGCGCGGCTTAGCGGTGGTGCGGCGCCGAAGGCACGCCTGGGCTTGAGCCTTCGCCTGTCACCTACAGCTTCTCATCCCGGCTCCCCCAGGGCTGCTGCGACCGGCCAGCTTCGTGGAGCGGCCCTACCCTGAAACCGGCCGGGGTCACGGGGGGAGAGACGGTGGGTGCAGGGGAAGCGCTTCTGGGATTGTTTGGTGTTAGGGTGGGGCTTTTTCTCTGTTTGAATTAACCTCGCAGACACCTCTGTGAACAGTTGGGCTTGCACAGCTGAGCGAAATCCAGCCCCGCGGGCCACACATGAAAAGGAAACCAACCCCTAGGGAAGAGGGGAAGGAGAACAAGAATGACGCAGACCACCTTACTGGGGGACTAGTAACGCGTACCCACACTCAGAGTTGAGAGCGCTTTTTTCCACTGACCATAGACGGGCCTGGGATAGCCTCGCTAGACTAAAATTAGGTCCATAAGCAGTTCCCCTTCCTCTCCTCTCCTCACTCAGTTCTCTGTGGCTTTGACATCAGAATTCTTCCCTGTCTTGCAGGCTTAGAAGAGGAGCAATTAAAACTTTGAGGATTATTATCGAGGACTGCCCAAGTAGTTAAGGCTGTTAACCAAGTAGTTAAGGCTGAATCAGTTAAGCACCGATCTAACTTAACATGCTATCAAGCACGTGAAACTTCATTTATTTGAGTTTACATGGCCAAGACATACTGAGCTCTTTGCGGGCACTAGAGATAAGCAGCACATGTAAGACTTCACTGTCAATGGTCTACAGCCTTTTGCGGTACACTAACCAAGCTCTTAGGCCATTTTGCCCAGTGAATTGTGAAAGCTTTTCCATCCTTTTGGGAAACAGGAAGAACTGCAAGAAGCACTGGTGCTTATTAGTATTCACTTGATTAAGACTGTACGGGCCATGGAATGGGTTATCAATGAATGAAAGTATTGCTTAGATTTGATTGACAGTTCTGACAGTTCAATTTTAAACCACCGGTGAACCTGAGGGAGAGATTTCAATAAAGACAGCAGGTTAGTTAGGAGCAATACTAAAGTGAAAGTCAAGTTAACTCTACAGTAAACACATGCATTTAGATTGTGTTGAGCGTGCCTCGTGGTTCGCAGAAGACGGCAACAGAGAACACAACTAGCTAAATCTGGTTGCTCTTATTCTGCTATGTTCTCTAGCCATTTTTTGCACATTTTGCTTCTCGGTCTGCTTTCAATGTGACAAAGGACAATGTATTCAGCACATGGTAAACTTCTGAGGAAGCAACAGGGTAAGAGACAAGAATTTTTTTTATTTTTTTTTTAAAAGGAGAGTCTCAGACTAAGAAATTCAGATTTGCTTTGAATTGCTACAAGGAACAAGAAGGGAGGAACTACATGAACCAGAAGCCACAAAAGGTTAATTAATTAATAAAGATAAAAGTCACCACAAATTTTGCTGTGAAAAGCTCATTCATACTTTGTCAGATAAATTCTCTGCTTTCCCAGACAGCTTACATCCTAGTCTCTCTTAAATCTGGGCATCCAGTAGATGTACCCAAACAGCTCAAGCTGTTTTCTCCCATTTTGTCAATGACTGACTCTTTTCCATTGTATCTCCCCCCGCCCCAATTATTTCATTTCTGAAATACTCTTGCCAAGTGACCACAAGCAAGATCTGTGATGTCTAATTCAAAGGCCAGTAGCTTTAACCTGTCAGTCTTCTTGAGCAATGTTTGCATCACAGGCAACACCTAAAATATGGCAATCTTGTCAGTAAACTTTGGAAATTGCTTAGGTGTCCTTGAGTTAGGCAACAACACTCTAAACTACATTAAGAATTCTTGAAAGTATTCTTTTTAATGTTGAGAAAAATCTGTGGAATTGTGAAATCTGTGGAAACCATGACGGTTTAGCCAAAGAATCATAAAGCTATACTAGGAATACATATGGATTTATATAAGTAGGAAGTGATTTAAAAGATTCATTGTCTCTGGCAACACTATCACTGTTGATTCAGCTGGTGTTTTCAATGGCACAGACTGGGATTTTCAAGCTCAAACCTTAAATCAAAGAGAATAAAGTCTTTTAAATATAGTGAAGATGGAACTTAATGTGAACATACCTTGGTTATTCCTCATAGTAGTTATTTAGCCAGCAATCACAATCATGATTCTTGGACAAGTTTATTTAGTAAGCAGTAAGAAACTGAAACAGCAAATTAGTTTCATTCAACACTGCTCAGAGAAGTGAAAAATTCTGAAATAGGTCATCTGCCCTTTTTCTCTGCAGCTAGTTCCCAAGATGAGGTAAGCTCAGAAAGGTAACAGAGCTGAAAGCATAAACAGATCGCTACAGTTATCAGGGTGCTGATTGGATGTGGGGTCTTCTAACTACTTCGGTTAAGATATTTATCCTGGATTCTTAAAAAAAAACCAAACAAAAGAAAAAAACCCACCAAAAAAAAAACCCACAATCAGTGACACTTGACATTAAAGCAATCCTCTCCAGTCTGCAGAACCGGACGCTTGAAACTGGCTGCAACCGCTTAACGACGATGCGTTTGGTGTGATATCCATGCAACAGACTTCTGGAATATAGCCTGCGTGCGAGATCACCTAACGTGCACGTCCTTCCACATCAGGGCACAGATCAGAGGAGCACTATCATGTCAAGGTGCTGAACATTTCTCAAGCTCCCATGCAGCGTTGTCCCTCTTCTCTCCAGCTCCGGGAGGCCACACCTGGTGGTGCAGCTTGTGAGCAGGTCATGGATCCATTGTGCAGGTGATCTACCCCAAGGGCTCCCGGAGCCTCAGACGGGCAGTGGCCCCAGGCCACTTGTCAGTGAGGTCCGAGAGTTTGTCAATTCCTGAGATGAGGGCAGAGGGCGGGTATGTGAGAGTCTGGTTTAATGTGTTTCCACTCCATTCACCTCTGCTTGTTGAGGATGGTGCCCCAGCCTAAGGAGGCCAAGTCCTCCAAGGTGGAAGCAATGGCCAAGGCACTAACAGCCAAGAAGTCTCTTCTAAACATGCACAGTTTCAAGAAGGTGTGCACATTTCCCACTTGGCAGGAGGCCCGAGACTCAACCCAGTGGCTGCAAAGGTAGCCCAGGAACGCCTGCAAGAGCATCCCACAGCAGAACAAGCTTGAACTTTATATCATTAGGAGGTTGCCTTTGACTGCAGAATCAGCCATGAAAAAGAAAGAAAATACCCTGATTTTTATCATTGATGTCAAGACCAAGGCAACCATAGGATCAAGAGGCTTTCAGGAAACTGCACAATATTGACACAGCCAAGGTCACACATTGGTTAAGTCTGAAGTCTGGTTTGAAGACTTGTGGCTGTTTGGCCTAGTGTTCTGGTTGAGACACCAAGCTAGATCCCAAAGGGGGATTGGGTATCAAAATGTCTGATTTGCTGTATCTGCTTAATAAGTTTTTTTAGTATTCAGACTGGGCATCCCTTAACACTGCAGGAGAATCAGAGGATATTGGAGGATATAATTCAGGATAAGTCCCATCCAAGTCAGCATATCCAGGTAGAAACTGCCTATAAGGGGGCCCTGAGGGCACTAATAGGCTTTAGTGGCCCTGACCAGCCTCAGCTTGGGTCTCAACCCCACTGACCATGGGCCCATTTAAGTCAGGCTGCTGGGCTGTGTCAGACCCTGGTTACCCTTATTGGGCCCAATCCTGACCTTGGGTTGCTGATTTGCATTTCTGGCTTCACCTCAGAGCTGTCTCATCACTACAGACTTACTTGATAACCTAGACTTGTGGTTGAGGCTGCCCCTGGCCTGCCCTGCTCCCTTGCTGGAAGCAGTGGACAGGCCAGCTGGGCTCTGCCCTTCCAACCCCTGCCCTAGGGATATCCCCTGTGAGAAATCATTTTAACCCAGAACAAGTAGTCAAACATAAGAATGATTTAGTGATCAGCTCAAAATGCCTCTTCATGGTATGGAACTCTTCCAAATACAGTAAATGTTGCAAATTCCAGATTACTGGATACAACTGCTCAAGGGCTAGGTTATGAAAGAAAAATCAGGAGTTATGACCAGAACCTTAAATCTTAATTCTGATGCAGAATTTTAAGAGCTATTCACCACTATGGCACATTCTCCTCTCCAGAGCCTACTAAATTTGTGTCTACCAACCTTTTACAGCTATGAAGATATCACTGAAGTCCTAGAGATGTGCAGAAGCAGAATTCTCTGTGTTTTGAAGATCATCTACAGAAAGGAGCTTTTATGAAGTCTCTCGCATAGTTATACACCAGTCATTGATCTTAGCTCTCATAATCCAGACCCAGATTCTTCCTTGTGTGCTATAAAACAATGAAACATGAATTATTACACTAGGTGGAATATTTTTAAGAAGAGGAAGGGAGTTATGGTATGTTAGTAAACATATTATGCTTTTATTCATATTAATTGCCATTATTAAAAGGCCATAACTTATTTCAGTTTGGGTGACCTGGAGCTATAAAGCCACCAGCTGAGAGTTAGACAGAAATGTCATTGCAAGACATCAATTGACCATGAAAATAATCAGAATAAATTTCCCTCAAAGAGAAGTCAGTTGAAAAGCTCACTCTTGATCCTGTTCTCCTGTCGAAACTTCTTTCATTTCCCCTCTTAACACTGTCACACTAAAATAGATGGTTCACAAACTTCACACTATTTATGACAGAAGGAAATCTTTCTATAATTTGACCTATATTCTTTTCAGCCTCCTGGGGAAAAAAAAAAAAAACAACCCTATTTTGTAACCTTGCGAAAGAGATTGTCCCACATTATGAAAAACAGTTCATTTTATATTTGAGGGATAGACGTCCCCTTTCTGGCACTGGCTCTGTAGCGGGTGGTAAGGAATGGACTGGCAGTCACGCAGCACTCCTGGGACAGGAATTGTTCACTGTGCCGAACTTAATTTTAAATGGAGGAATTTGACTAGAAGGTATGATTCTTAGTGCTTTAGCTCCCGCAGTTCCCAGAGTTATTACTCCACTGTTATTACTTAAAAGAATGAAAGAAAAAAATCTGACTAAAAAACAGCAAGAAATGCATTTCCTGTTTTGTTCCTTTTTAATGTATTTCTAGTGCAAAACACTAGAAATATGAATTTCATTCCTGTAGCAACAGCTCTCTTAAAGGCATCTATTTCAGTTAGTCCTTACATTTGTAAAAATGTACCTGCAGTAGCTGCTGGGTGTTTCAGTCCTTGATCAGCTACATGGCTGAGTCGATTCTGCTGGTTGTTCAGCTTAATCCAGAGTAAACTGCATGGTATGAGGCAGGCAGCATACTTCAGTTCTAATGCAAAGCAGAGCAATCCACACTGCATTTCAGTTACTCCCATAAAACTAGGTTATCACAGAAACTATACATGATGAATATTCTCAGGAACAACATGCAAAAATCTTCGAAGTTACCTGACGACAAAAACCGTGCTTTGACTTTGCATAATAGTATAGTTGACTAACATTTTAAAGGCTTGTCATTTTTTAACTTCCACTTCTTTTGTCTTAATCTTTCAGCAAACTTTCAACATCAGTTTTCTATACAAGGCAAAAAAAAAAAAAGAATTCCATAAACTGGACATAACAGAACATTAACGGAAGGTGAATGAAGCTGTAACAACTTGAGCAAATAAGCCTTCCATCAGGAATTCATGCAAAAAAAAAAGGCAAATTGAGCAAATGGTTCTATCTGAGGAGATAAAACAAGTTAGACCCAATTGTCTTCCAGTGCAAAATACAAAAACTTTTCAAAATTACTGTTGTATGTAAGAAATGAATTTCAGATGGAAAAGGAAGTCAAGTTTACCTAAGTGTTCTGAAGTAAAGGTAGTACAGAATGAATCTCATCTACAGATGTAATCAGCTCGTTTAATTTTTAATCAGTCATTAAAAATATCATTTAAGAACTCATCCCTTTTAAACAGGTTAATAAAAAAATTAAGCTTAGTGGGAAGTTCAGCATGCTTCATTGTACTCAAAAATACCATGTTTCATATTTTGTATAATAGCTTTATTACCAAATAGCAAGAGACATTTAGTAATGATGTCATGCAGGTATCACAAAAAATTCCAAAAGATAAACAGGTCACCTAACAGCTCAAAACTCCTTGCAATTAAAAAACAAATCTCCATCTTCCCGATTTCCCAGTTTGTTTCACGGTAGACACTGTTTCTCTGTTAAAGTGTTATGGCTATCTCTTGGATCGCTTGCTGGATTCCCTAAAGGAAAGGGTAGGCTAGTAGAGCATTCCACAGCACAGGGCTTTTTTGCCTTTTTCACGAGGCCTTCCTTATTCTCCACAGCCCTTAGAAGTAGCCCTAGTAGGGTAGGAAACTGCCCGAGGCCGTCGGCAGCCGAAACACAGAAGGGACACATTTAAAAAAATGCTAAGGTTTTGCAAAGGGAAAGAACCATATTTTCAACCTTTTTAAGGTCTTAAGGCTTTTCGCCACTGTGATGGGAACCCAGTCTATGGCTGAAACACCACAGGTTTTTCAGTAACATAGCCTGATCCAATCCACCCAGTGAAATATAATGCAGTGAAAATGTCAACTGATAGCATGATTCACATTAAATTGAAACATAGTTCAGTTCCTTCTTTAGTGTCAAGGTTCCACCCAAACATTGGCTTTACACAGAATAGAAGGGATTTTACAACAGCATGTTATTGACCAGAAATTGAGACAAGTTTTGAGAAAAGCCGCTGCACAATAAGTAGTAGGTAATTTATTCTGAGAGTTCATCTGCATGAAAAATTAACTATGCAGAAAAGTAGGCTGTAGATCTACAGCAACTTCACACTCAATAGCCCGGGGGACACTTGCTCACAACAGCTAAATTCACACTTGAGTTTACTATGGAATAAATCCCCCGGGTAGATCACCTCTGAGATTAGAACTGCAGCAATTAAAATAATCACTGTTCAGTTTTAAATGCCAATAAAGTACACTTTTAGAGTAAATTCTAAATAACAAAACAATTGCTGAAGCTAAATGATCTTAGAATAAACTTGCAAACAGAAGTGATATGAATTCCTTTATATACCTATGTAAGAAATACCATTTACTGTGCAGCCCAGATTTAAATGAAAGACAAATAGTGTATCAATAATATTTACTATATATTTACATGTAATACTGTGATGAAACAAAAGAGTCAATTAACATTATGTTACAAAAAGAACAAAACTCTTTAAAGGTACCAGTACCTTTCACATCGTCACATTTATGTTCTCTTACATCTCAGTGATCTATCATATGATGAGTTAACATGAGGATACAGACAAATAAACCCTTAAAATGGGAGCACAGGCTGTGTCAGCTCCCATTTCAGCAAGATATTTCGGGGCACCAACCTAAAGCATATAAGCAGCATTGGTTTCAGTAGGATAAAACTCAAATGTGCACCCCAGTTCCTTGCCGATCAGGGCCTCATTTTATGGGATTCCACTGACAATAAAAAAAACTACAACAGTTATAAGTATACAAGGGGAGGTATCATATAACTTATTGAGAAAATATATATACTTTTACTTAAAGGTGAATCATAGCTGGTTGCCCATTGCCAGTTCCTGACTTACCAGGCAATGGAATCATCCTTTCAGTTTTATATACACTGACACATGAGCCTTCTGTTACATGATGCTTTGAACATTATTTAGAATCAGCTCTGCACCAGTTCGTGTACCTGACATTTCTAGCTAATGGAGCTGCAACGGAAAATTTTATACTCTTTACATAGAGCTTGAGAAATGGTAATATTACACTGCTTAAAGTTATACACTTTTAAAATCACTTGAGAACTGAGACTTTTATATAATCATATGATCATTTTCTTAAATTGGCAGGATAAATCTATGCAAGTGAAATACTGGCAAAATAATCAACATTAAAAAATTAAAATTAGAACTTCAAAATCATCAGCCCGCCACGATAAAAATTCTAACCTGCTCTCTCCCTTCCTATATTCTCTCCCAGAATAAAACTTTACAGAGGATGAGAGGGAATGATGTGACACTTAGCCTTTGTTAATCCAGTTAGTAAAGCAGATGTAGGTTCAAGTATTTAAATCCACACAGCACTAATAAATAGAAGTAAACAATCAGGATGAGAATATCAGTGTAGTTAAAGTACTGCAAAAAACCTTTGTTTGAGTGAGCACCGTTATATTATGCTAGTATTTTGGAACTCCAAACAGGAAAAAAAAAATTGTTGACGAGAAATGTACTCAGACCAGATCACATGCAAGTCTACAGAGAATGTTACAAAATTGGACTGAATAATTAAGGGTTTTTTCCTGCAAGTTTTAGAAAGCATTATCTGTAGTATATGTCTACACCACAATTTTTGCTCTGCAGATAATCAGAGCAAAATATTACATCTGTGTTTTCACTTCCCTCATCCTGAGGGCCCCACACACACACCATCCCAGAGTAAAACACTGATGGTTTGGTTACAAAACTAGATGCAGTACATTTCTGAACACAGTTCCTTCTATTTAGGCCATGTGTTCATTTAAAGACATTCTTATCAATTACAAGCCTCCCCTTTAATTGCTTAAGATCCAATAGAAAAGCAAATATACAAATATCAGAAGTGCTGATCCTGAGATGAAGTATGGGAAATTCTGGTCCAGTTTGATCCTTATTCAAACTTCTGTTTTAGTTTCTTCTGGAAGACAGCTGGTAGGATGGAGAGGATGGCTAGAACCATGAGAACAAAAACAGAGTTCCAGGAAACAGCTTCCCCTGCTGTTGTAAGTTGGTACAGCGTTGTTCCTGCCTTAATGGCTACAAAAGATGGTGGTGCCACACCTGGAGCAGGGAATTATAAGGGTAGGAGAGCACAGGAAGAAAAAAAACTTGTTAGGGTGGGGGGAAAAAAAGGAAAACCCACATAAGTCATCCAACTTTTAACACCAAAAAATTCAGACCTTGTTGCCTTGTACTTTTTTTTTTAAAGAGGGGTGTAAATACAAAATTCAAAGACAAAAAACCCTTATCAGAAGAACAGGTTTTATGCCATTTTTAATATTTAATACCAACAACTCAAACACAGAAGACTAAGAAAATAATCTCTGCTCTTCAGACTCTGCAATTTCAAGTTGTCTCTCTACAAATAGATTTAAGTTCATAAAGGAAATATGGACTGTTTCTTAACCATATTAAAAAGTATTTGCAAAAATATGCCAATTACAGAAATAAAGTGATTAGCACTACATTAGTTAAATTATTAATTCACTCCTAGGAAGATATATTATGATGAACAAAATGGAGTGGGAAAGGGAGAAACAATCCTTCAGATCAAAGCCACATACATCCTCACACAATTACGCTGAGCTCAAAATAGGAGCTTATATAAGTTCACAGAAGTATTACAGTCATGGAGCGGAACAGAAAGTCACTAATAAAGTGTTCATATAATATATGTTTGCTTAAGCAAGTAATTAGCCTGGGCTGACTACCTCTCATCCAGTACATCAGAATAGTCCCAACTACTAAAAATCTTTTGATGCATTAAGTTCCACAAATCAAAAAGTACAAAAACAATATTCTTGTGTAATCTTTCAGCTGTCCAGTAGGTGGTGATCTCTGCTGAACAACCCGCAGAGAAGCAAGTAATATCTCTTTTTCTGCCTAGCCCCAAACTGCAGTTCACTAGCCAGAATTCTTACCTAGAAAAGTTCCAATGAAAAATACTTTCAATGGCACATTAATTACAGGAGATGTTATATTGATAAACCAATTGGGAAGAAAAGGTGTTATTCTCAAAAATATTATGTAGTTAATGAGGTGTTCTCTGTGTCGTTCAACCTACCAAAACAAAAACAAAAAAAATTCAGTAAAAAAAATCCCTGCCTTGAAAGTACACAATGATTTTACTTCCAGAGGTTTAGTCAGGGGTTTTTTGTGTATCTTTTGTAGAAATTTACAAGTTGCAAACATAAATATCAGTTAAACCATAAGTGACTCAAGGAAGAATCATCAATTAATCACCTGTTAAATAGTACTGAAGTTAGTCTGGAAATACGAGTCTGTGGTAGAGCATAGTGATGATGCGTCTGAATCAGCCAACTTAAACAGCAAACAAGTAATTTGACACAGCAACATGCCTAACCCTAACTTTAGCGCAGCGACCTCTGGCTGTCTAATTGTAGCCCAATCAACACGACCAGCTCGTCATCCTATTCCTAAAGCTTTTGCAGGAACTAGCAATGAAGTTTATTCCTCAACCCATTCTGTCCTAACTCATGATCAAACTTGAAACATAGCTGTATTCCTCACTTGGCAACTTACCCAGGTCATGGCTCTGAAGTTCATCGGGTGGCTGCGGCCAGCACAGTTGCAAAACCTACCAACCCATACATTAGAATGCCTACCATTAACATTACTTATTACCACAACAGCCCCAACTTTATTTACAGTCTTAATTACATTCTCAAGTCTAGCCCAGCTCCTTACACTAGTACTACCTCAAAGCCTCTTCTCCTTCCAGCCCGGCTTTAGCACATCAGCCCTTTCAAAGAAGGGCTGTAACCTCAAACCAAATAAGGATAGCAAAGCATCCACCACTTTTGGCCTATCCTGGCAGACCTTCACTAAGCCTAAGCCTAAACATGGTCATCTAGCCCAAACAGTTGAAATCAAACCTGCTCCAATTGCAATTCCATCTGAAATCTCATGTAGCAACTCACCCCAGTCACAACCCTGTTTTTCCTCCCGAACTTTAGCTTTAACTGCAACACTAGAGTCAGTAGCCCTGCTATTGTTCAGTAATACCACTGTGGGGTTTTTTAATCTTAGTGAAGGACAAATATTTAAACATTGATTAATCCTGCATATAAAATGTCTTAGCCCTCAAAATGCAAGCATGGTATAGTCCAATTAACCTGGGAACAGAGAGATATGAGCTGCACATGTAATTACATAGTTTTAGATCACATATCTGGTTCTACTAATGGAAAGAGTAACCATTTGTTGATCAGAGAATAGCCTCATGATTATACTGCAATAATATTCGCTTGGGTCAAAAGTCAAAATACTACTATATTATTTAATAACATCAATTGTGCAGGACACACCTCCACACCTTACCTAATAAGGAAAAAGTTTAAAATATTTGTGTCATTCAAACACCTTGAACAGAGTACAGTAGTAAGTTGTGCTTCGTACTTGCCAACAAAAAAATCTGTTTGAACACGTTTCAGAGTATCAAAGCAAGAGACATGAGGTCAAATACTAGTCGCACTATGATTTTGTACTACAAAATCTCTAACTTCGTCTGATGATTAACACTTGCTGAAACTAATGTTACCAGATAGTGTAAAAGAAAGTTTCTAATGTTCCAACCACAACATCTTCAAATTAAAGTTCTGCAATCAGACATACAGCTACGATTTTTCTTCCCCTATAAAAAACACAAACCCAGCTTTCATTAGTTCTGATGCTTAGAGAGCTATTACTTTAAATTGAAACTGGAGAGGTTTCCTATTGACATTAGCTAAACCAGGAGGGTTATCAATTGCAAACTCTTCCTAGGTAGAAAGAGCATCCTCACAGGAAATACCATAAAATCAGGAATACTCCCCACTGTTTAAAAACACCCAGAGAAAGTAACTACACAGTGTCAGGAGTCAGAATCCTTTCTTTGTAACTAGATACATAAGCACAAGACTCTCTAGTTTTCCATGCTATTCCACTATACACTTTTATCATAAATTTCAGCATCTCTAAAAACTTTACCTGTTCTGACCATTTTACTGCTTTTTCTGTTAAATATCTGTATACAACAGGACGTCCCACTAGGTATGAAAGCATGTAGCAGAATGATGCTCCAAGTCCTGAGCACTAGAAAGAAAAAAAAAACACCAAACAGATGAGCAGAAACTCCAGTCTTAGCCTTATACCCCTGTTGACTATGCTGGCTGGATAGAGCCTGCTTCTACGCGGCCCTCCACTGAGGCTGCAGGGCTCTCCTTCAGCAGTATGTACACACTCCTTAAGAATGGTGTTGACCCAAGCCAGTTCCTTTATTTCCAAAGTATTCAGATCAATCTTAATATTCAAAGTAGACAATGTTGATTACTTATCAGTTAACACTGAGGGCTTCTGCAGTTTTATTTTACAATTTTGAACAGTGAAAGCTTTGCAAGTAAGGAGCACAATGGCATTAAAGAGATTCAAACTTGAAAATTCATCAACTTCATCCTCCATACCTACTCAATTATCTCATTTGTAAATATTAAGGCTCATTATGATTACATGTTTTGTAAATTACTTTTTTTTGAAGCTTGTCAATAACATACATTTCATATCTTAAATTAAGCTTCTTGGGTATTTAAGCCATTTAAAAATGGATGTCTTTCGCAATGCAATAATAAAAATGTAGTAATCATGTCCTGAAATTACAGTCAGGTTCTGGTGGATGCCAGACAAATATAAAGTAAAGGAAACTCTGGCTGATTCATACCCAGCTGCCTCCATTATTAAGAAAACTTGGAGAAACAGTTTCAGCTTTTGGATCATCACCCAATGCTACAGTGCATTTTGTGGGCAATGCCATTCTCACAACAGAGCTGAATGAGAACTCATTCATACCCCTATTTCACTCAGACTCTGATCATTTCAAACAGGAAGCTGTTTAGATGCTTGGTTGCATTCCAAATGGATAGAAATATATGCCCTCACAAACTACTTTCCATACTTACCAGACAAACAAGAAATAAGGCCAGTGGAAAGGGATAAAGAAACCCTGAAAGGATACTGAGAAATATAGACCCAGGGATAGCAAATGTTTGCAAGCTAGATGCATCTTAGTTAAGAAAAAATCCCATGTTTTTAAAAAGCTACCCAATTCTTAATTTCATAAGCAGTCAGGACACATATTGCAATTTGAAAAAGCTTAAAAATAAATAGGCATAGCCTCTAAAGATCTTTACTTCCAAATACATTTGCAGAGTAGCACAAGAAGCCCAAGCACAGAGAAACAAGGGTAGATTCATCATTACACATACAAAAATAAGTCACTAAATAATAAAAGCTGTACTGTATTTTCCTCTGTCTGTGTTACAATTGACACTGGGTATTTATTGTGACATTACAGGAAACACATACTTCTGATTCCACATTATTGACTAGAGAAATGCAGATTTCAGCCATTCTCTCAGAAAAGTGCACAGAACTTCTGTCTGAGCCCATAACTACTATGAGTTTCATGGAAGACTGAAATGTATGAAAGCAACTACTACCTCCTTACAAATAGACATGGTGCAATCACTAGATAACTAGGACACACGATCACCGATTTCAGTCAGAATTTTTCAAAAAGGCAAAAATTAAATTTCTACAGCATAAGGCTGTTGAGATTAAGGCTTGCTAGGCATACTTGAGACTATGATGTATTGCCCACTTTGGATAGAAATCTTATAAAGTAAAAAAATTCACGCACTACTTTATCCAAGTTGAACTGACTGAAGTATCAAAAAGCCAAATAATCTTCCCTTGTTTTAAGTCCATTACAACCACTACAGCTTTTTCTAAGCAAGCGTCAAGGTTCCAAGATAACTAACATGCTTGTCAACTGATCACAGTCTACTACTGAGACAGTAAATGTCATCACATCAGCTGCTACCGTAGTTCAATGAACAGCCAATTCTGCTCTACTTCTTGGTAATATATAAAATAACATTTTCATTTTCTTCACAAATCTATTATTTGTGAGCTACACTTAGAAAGAATGAGCTAGATGATAATTACTAATGGCACATGCAGTACTTCTTCTCTGAGTTACGAAAGCCTCCTGCACTAAACTATGAAACAGACCTCTTATACAGCTTTTAAAAGTTATTAACCTTTAGTTATGTGTTCCAGTTAAGAGTGTGTTTAATGATTAATTAATATAATCAGCACTCAGGAAAAAGAAGTTAACACAAAATACAGGTAGCCTTTGTGTCTCCCTAGGCAGAGAGTACTTCAGAAACTTAGCACTCTCTAAAAGGAAAGAGATTTGGTTTTTGAATGTGGGTACTGCAGAGATGAAAGAAGGCTCAGAACGCTTTCCTTGAGAAATGCTGTAAAATATTCTGTGAATTACCCTTATATGGCACTTCAGAAATGTCTCAAGGAAGAGCGGTACAGTAGTCTCAGTTTTTCTTTAGAATTAACAGTAATTGCTAACTGGCAATTCAGTTTGCAATTTAAAGAGTTAGCATAACTCTAAAATGAGACCAAGTCTAACATCAAAGCTAATAATATTGTCCATAACAGACACAGTCAAGGTGAAGCTGCATGCAAATCCCCAACAGCATTTACCACTGTACATGCATGCATCCATCTCCTTCTACTCAATCCCTTCTTACAGTCCAAAAAGCATACTGAAACACATAAGAAATGTTTTTAAGTTCAAATATTTTGGAATATCTGTGTCTATTTATAAACATACCTAGGTATGTTAGCTGCCCTCAGCCATGATCAAGAATTTAAAATTTTGTATTTTTCATTTCTTTTTCAGAGAAATATGACTATATCAAAACTGCCATTTATGTCAGAAAAAGGATACAAAACATACGTGGCAAAATAAGCCACTAATACTTGAACATAAAATGTGTCTTTATACTTGGACAGGACTTTTCCCAAGGCCTTTGCGTCATCCATATCCCTAGGAACCTTTATACATTCTCTTTCTTCTCTGGAAAGAAAACAAAAACAAAAAAGCAGGAATGGTGATAAATATAATCCAACAGCATAGTAAAATTACTTACTGAATATACAGATAACGAGATACACTACAACCTCAACAAACAAGCCACATGATTATTGTTGTGATAACGTTCTCGGTTGAACACTTAATATTAACAGCATGTTTTGTATTAGAAAATCCTCAATTTTAGGGATTTGCAAACCGTATTTTTTTATTCATTACAATAACCAGCTTCATTTCTAGGGCTCTGGGGCTTTTTCTTACCAAGCACTGATCAAAAAGAAATAATTACTCAAACCAAACCTTGGCAACTGAACAGCAGTCAACATTTCAGCCAAAAACAACTGTAACTGCCTCAACACTAGGGTCATAACATTTGAAGTGCAGCAAGAGTGGCAGAGCTTTACCTCACAAACAAACAAAGCTTTAAGAGCAAAATCTCATGTCACACCTTAATCTGGTGCAACCCTGGGCAGCACAGTTGAGTGTCCTCTCTTCCTCTGTATCAGACTTAGTGATTGGACTGTTGCAAACTGAACTTGTTGAGCAAGTTAATCAGACAGAAAATTAACTACTAAAAGAAAAAAAGAAAACCGTCAGACAAGCAGGCTTCCATCTTGTCAAACTATCTACCCTCCCAACACAAGTACTAGATGCAACAAAAAGGAGAAAAAGAGAACGTGAAGCTTAGCTATGAAGGAAGAAGGATGTCCCCTTTTGATGACAGCCTGCAGTTATACCAGCGCACAAGGGATTTTAAAATAAACCTAGCCCCAACCAAGCGTGTTTTGGCTCTCAACAGAAGAGGGTTAAGAACACAGTGAGTTACCATTGTTAATGTGACTGGGGGGTAACTTTTCAAAACACAGTACCTCAACTGTCCAACAGAAACCCTAGGTCAAGTACAACTCTGTTTACACAGATCCTATCGGTTAGTATTTCAATATTAGGCTTTGTATCCTGACATTCTAGGTTATACGCTCAAATTCCCTTTTAAAAAAAATAAGGTTCTACCTATTATTAACTCATGTCAGTTTAAAAATCACTTAACCCCATGTAGGCTCCTCTACAACTTGATCCTGAATGAAAAGCAAATAAATTAATCTTTCCTGACATACTTACTCACTAAGTTGCGGGAAATTTTTATATACCAGGAACATAAGGAAAGCAGCTGATAAGAAGATAGACACTAAAATAAGAAGTGATGTCCGAGCTGATCCACCTTCTGCCTGAGCTTTCCCTGAAGTTAAACAAAAACAAAGTTAGAAACAAAACAACAGCAAAACCCCCTCACTTCTTACAACAGATTTCAAACTTTACTTTAAGGAAACGTTAAGGTAAGCTCTCTGTGGGCATAATCTTCCCACCAATACTTTCAATATCATATACAACACATTGCTTACATTCCCTGAAAGCTTTCAAACAAATCTGAAGTTCTTACACTGGCAAACATCCCACAGAAGTCAACTTTTATGATCTGTAATAATTTAAGCCTCAATTAATAAATAAATAAAATAGAAGAAAACAAAGTAGGCCATATATATTTTTCCCTTTTTGCCAGAAGTCTTCTGCCAGTCTAGGTAACCAGAGGTTTAACTTGAAGTTAAACCTTCAGTATGTACAATGCAACTTTGAAACAGGGTCATTAACAGCTTTTTATTTTTTTTTTTCCCTCCTAAGAAAGAACACCAGGCACAGCCCCTAGCCAACTAGGCATGACACACTCATCAGCAGAAAACCCGTAAACACACACAGCCACAGACACACACACACACACCCCCGCCATCTGGGATGTAAAGATCACAGTTCTCAGACTTGGGAATTACACATATTTTATACTCATATGAAAAAGACTTCTCTTGGATATGTCTATGTAAATTTTTATTAGCCTTTTAATTGTTGTGTAAAGGAAGTAATGGGTGTACAATAAGTGATACAATTACATTTTAGGCTTCTTCTATACTTTAGATTTTGCCAATATGACCATATGTATGTAATATACTGATTAGCACAAATGCAGCTATACGCACAAAGAATTTTAAACAGGGAAATAAACAGTAAGAACTCTCTACATCCACGCTAGGGTGTGTATGCATGCATGCCTTAAAACTCCCTCTCCTCAGACACTGCTAGGGTTAGCCCAACTTGGCAGGGAGCGCCAGCCTCAGTCACCTGAGGAACACAAAAAATACCAAGGCTGTATTTTCATTTGTAGATGCCGGTGGCATGACTACAGTGCCAACGCGCAACATTCAAGCGGGTGGCACTGCCACCTCACTGTTGTGAAACGCAGCGAAAGGATGACGAAACCCACGGACGAAGCAGAGCCGGCTGGACGAGCTGGCAATTTTACTCGCTTTAACGTTTTTTTCCGCTTTCAGGTCAGGGTGATCCCACAGGCGTGCAGGGGCTCTGCCAAGGCCGAAGGCAGCATCCACGTAGCAGTTACAAGCATAAATACCTCACTGGTGGTTATTTTAATAACATAATCCCCAGAGAGAAAAGAAAAAATAAAGGAAAAAAATCCTAACAACAACTTAGAAGACGAAAACAGGGACATACAGCGAACCGCACTTTCTGCCACTGCCCACGTTCTGCGCTACAGCCGTGCCGGCAGCGGAGTAACGCCCGCACACACACGCGCCCACCCGCGTTTCCTCGCCAAGAGCGCGCGCGGGGCGGGCCGCTGCCCCACGCCGGCCCCCAGCCCTGCGGCGGGCAGCGGCTGGCAGGCCCCGCACGCACCGGCCCCCCCGAGGCGACGCTGCTGCCGCTCTGCCGCCCAACCGCCCGCGCGGGACGGGGCCGGCTGGGCGGGCGGCTGACCGCCGGCAGGACGAGGTCGCGCGCTCCCGCCGCCCCAACCCCCGGCACCTTCTAGAAGCTGCCGCTGGTGCCTGGCGCTCTCCGCCGCTTGGCAAGGCCCGCGCTCCGCCGCCCTCCGCTGCGCCATGGCTCCCCGCTAAGCCCCGGGGCCTCCCGGCCGGAGAATCAGTGCCAGGGCAGGCCTCGCCGGTACCGAGAGACGCGGGAAGGAGGCGGGACCGGCCGCTCCTGCTCACCCCACCGGGTCGCGGTCGCGCTCCCGCCCCTGTGGCCGCATGGCGCATGCGCTACTCCGGCGCGCTGCTTTTATGAGGAGCATTACGGGCTTGCGCCTCTGCGCTGTGATATACGGGAGCACGTGTTGGGCTTCGCGTCGTGAAATGCGGCGGAGGGTTAGCGATGGTAAATACGGTAGCGCCGTATAGCTATATATACGGTAATTGGGCGTGCGCTCCACAGGGGCAAATACGGTGCAGCGGCGGCGACGCCCCCCCCCTCCTCCTCTCAGCGCGGCGGCGCGGCCTCCTCGGCCGGACATAAAGGCCCATCGCGCCCGCGGGAAGCGGGATAAAACCCCTCTGCGGGCTCGCTCTACCTCGGTAACGGCGCGAGGCGCGGGAGCGGCCTCACCTCCGCGGGCGGGGGCGGGAGCCTCCCTCGGGGAGAGGGCGGTGAGAGCCCCGGGGCGGGCGGCGGGGGCGGCGGGGCCTCGCTGGCGCCCCGCCGCGGCGGCTCTGGCGGGGCCGGGCGGCGCTGAGCGCCGCGCTGGAGCAGCGGTGGGCTTTGGGGAGAAGGGGAACTCTTGCTGGACTTCTACAGTAAGTTTTTTAAGGTTTTCGAGCCGGTTTGTTCCTCTTTCGAGAAGAAAGCTTGAGTGCGCTGTTTCAAAGGAGCCGGATTGCTCCTTCCCGGGAGGAAAGAAAACTCCTCTGTCCGCCTCAGGATTTTCTTCACGTCTCTTCCCCTCAGTACGAAGGTTTGAAATCCCTCAGAAAAGCTAGAGCGTCATGTCCCAGTGATCACAGATTCCTTGGCACTCAAGCCGCATCTGACCTCGAAGCCCCTATTTCCTCACGCAGCCTTTTGGCAGTAGGACATCTCTTAACCTTTCAACTCTCCCCACCAGCGAGAAGCATTACAGTAAGTGTTCTCCAGAGAGAACACTCTGAAACTGTGCAGACGACACATATTGCATAAGTTTCTGGGCAGACTTGTTGGCTGAGGGGGATAGTGTGTCACCCTCTCTCCCCTTTTGCGGCTGTATCTACTTGGACATCTCTAGCCCTTCTTCAGGGTCTTTTTCTAGAAGGAAGCTCCCATGAGAGAGCTAGGCACCGTCCTAAGATTTAACTTCAGCCTCATTTATCTGAACACTCTGGCTGCAACTAACTTTATACTATGACTAAACATACCTTTTAAAATCGCTTGCACAGGATACAACAGATAACTAATTTTATAGCAGTAGAATTTTACAGATTGTATTTCCTGAGATCATAGATCTTTATAAAGCAGTAAGGAAGATGGAGTTCAGCACACAGCAGACCTCTTAAAAGCATTGCTTTATTGCTACACTGTACAAAAACCACTTGTGTTACAGTGTAAGTGCCTACAGGAAGTTGATGATTCATTTAAGATCTAAAGTCTAACATGCTATTATACAAGTACAGCCCCTGCCAAATCCAGTTGGAGGAAATAATCCAAACTATAAATTGTGATCAGATTCCAAATAAAGCTTCAACTCATGAGCAGATTCTACATGAAGCTTTAATTTACTCAGAATTTAACGTTTAGAATCAAATTATTTAAAATTATTTCATTAAATCATTTAATTCACTATTTTAATATTTCTAATTGATATTTCAGAAATGCTAGTGCCCTGAAGAGCCAGTCAGGTCTATGAACTTGTTGCTCTGGGCATTGGCCAGATGACAGAATCCTTTGTTTTTTCAAACCCTTTCACTAGAAAATTGTACATACTAGCAAGATGGGAATTGCTGACACTGTAGCAGACAGCATTTTTTTTCCCCTGTTGTAAATGCACACCATGTTTGTCATCTCTCTTCAATTATCCCATCGCTTCTGGTACTCCAGGTAAAATGATTCAAACACTGGGGCTTCTTTCTTATCTGGATAACTTCTGATGAAACATCAAATAGATACTAAACTGAAGAATGTTGGAAGTAAAATTGTAAATCAGATTATTATGCAGAAAAATGTTTACCAAGTCATCCTGAAACACAGGAGAAAAAACATGTGAACACATGAAAGATGTAAATAAAATAAATATGTACCACAATTTAAAAGCTGTAGAGTAGATTCTAAATGCTGCCAGGGCTATCTCTTATTTTGGTACAGTGGTTTGTACGGTGGGGCATGAATCCCAGTTTGGCATGCTTGTTTTTCAGTAATCACTCAGAGCCGAGAAGTCAGGCAGAGCCTGCTTCAGTGGATGTCTGACTTCTAATTAACCTGCTTTGTATCCTGTAGCCCCTCTGTTACCCAAATGCAGGTAACGTGGCAGCACAGGTTAGGCTAACATCTGACTGTTGCTAAATTCTCTGCAGTTTCCACTGTCCAAGACGCCACTGTAAGACATACAACAAACAATTGCAGCAATACAAATTTGCTCCACATTTCCCCTTCTATTTAATACAAGCGCATGGCCTGCAGATGGTTCCCAGGACGCTGATTCTGCCGTAAGCTCTCAGTGTTAGTGTATGTCTCATTAAAAATACGGAAAATAACTCTAATCAACTCAGTGTTATGGAGCTCCAGCTTTCTGAATCACTGCCAGAGTGAAATTTAAGGATTCATTGACTGGATCACTTTGAAGTTGAAATACACTGCGTAAGTGGTATTTGTTAGACTAGATTATCAGAAGACTCTTAGACTGTCTGCTTTATGCTGTTCTTGGTTCTCCTCGGAGGGGACACTGCTGTTGTGAGTGTGTTGGCTATTTTACCAAACATTGAAAACTGTCAGTGGTGTTTAGTATCTGCTGACAATTTAAATAGTCACCTCCAAAGACGTCCATACCTAACTAATAGCAGCAGAACCTCTCCATTCGCTCAGGGAAAAAAGAGGGACATGTCTGGGGAATGTTCCTTAGGACTCACTCTGTAAAGAAAATGACTCAGAACCTCTATTTAAAATATTAAATTAGATTTATTTACTGGAAAGAAAGCAAAGAATGAAAAATACCACCATAAGCCACGTGCCTTATGTGTTCAGGGGAGAGGGAGTTTTGGTAACTGGAGCTCAGTGAGTGATCAAGGAAACTTTTGACACATGGTTGAGATCAGCACTTCTGGAAAGAGCTTCACTCCACAGAGTACTGAGAATGATAGCTGTGGACTGAAAATAGATTTACTCTCTTCAGGTATGAAGTATCCCCTGTACCTGATGTATAACTTCATAAACAACATAAAACCTCCTTTGTCTTTGGAGCTTCTTTCTCAGCCCCTCCTGATAAGGAACATAGGCTGCACAATACTTTGTTCAGCAGAGAGGGAATGATAGAAGTGCCCTGGTCTCCAGTTGGGAGTTTGCTTGGTGGCTTTACCAGTGGGAGCAGCACTCTCTGTACTTAGAGGCTATAGACTGAATGAGGCAAGAACCCACAAGCTTTATATGAATTGTTTTTTGGAACATATACCTTAAACTCAGAATATGAGTTCTCTGAAATTATATATGAACCAAAAGGAAAAATGCTTTTTTGACCTGCTGGAAAGAAACAAAATATATTGACAATTACTAGGGCGGCAGCTAAGTGGTCAGCTATATGAAGTCACTTCCTTCTGTGGGTGGCTGGATGGAATGTTTTATTTTTATCAAATTGAAAAAGCTGTCTTCCCACAGCACAAAAACTTGTATTTGCTTATTTTTTAAATCACGCCTAGATGGACTGATAAGAGCACGTGTCACATGGCTGAATCATTGACACTGCCAATGCTTTGTACACTGAGTCATGCTAATTGTCAGCAAGAGGAAGGAGGAAGAGAGACTGAGAGTGATCCTACTTCTGAGAGCTTCTAGCTGAAAATTACCAAAACCAGCATTAATCAGTAAGTAAATCACACATATAATTTCTTGAGGAGAAGTGCACATTTAGAACCCTTTTCTTCTGCTTTCCCCCATTATTGTCGTCTTTCTGACCACCACAAAGAAAACTGCATTGTTTTAACATTTTTATTATGTATAAATATGGCAAGAAATCACTCTGGTCCCACTAACAGTTTAAACTTTAGAATAAAGCAGCTGATTTTGCTTTACACAGAACAGAGAGCTACTTTGCTGGCATCTCAGGGAGGCAGTAGCTTGCAAAAAGCAGTTTTAACAACCTGAAAGTCAGATGACATCAGAGCTCGCCTCCCTGCCTGAGACCATTCCCAGGAAAGTGACGGAGGGCCCAGCTGTAACATTGAGCTGGACAACCTACCGGGTTCAGCGTGGCTGCGATTGCCCGTGCCCCCTCCTAAGCCATCCCAGAGCCTGAACGCTGTTCCAGCAGAAACATGTGCAGAGGTGGCACGCTGGGTCACATCGTTCCTTATGTTTCCTGAAAAGGACTTTACATAGGTGCTTTTCTCCTGATTCTTCCTCCTGGCCTGGTTAAGATTGGGGTGGAGAAAGCCTGAAGTTTATGAGCACTCAGCACATCGCCTCTGGTTGGTTTTGAGTCTGTCACAGCTCAGTGATGATGCCGAGTCGTCTCTCAGCATGGGTGCTGGGTGTTGCTTGCGGAGGTGATGGTGACTTCCCAAATACAACAGTAATCCCAATGAAAGAGAAAGTACAGTGCTTGAACCAATTCAGAAAGGAGGTTAGCCAGGGGCCTTGCTTTTGGAGCACAGGTGTGGAAAGAAGCTGGCAAAGAAGAGTCTGATACAGTCATTCTGAGGTATCTAGAAGAGGTCTGTAGTATAGCAGTACATACATGCAATACCCAGGAGTCTGCTGGACTGAGATTGCCTTTTCAAAACTTTTGAACAAAATTATACCAGCAGATCCATTTTTAATCAACAAAGGAATTTGTATTCTGTGGCAGAGGCATTTTTTTATTCCATCTTTGCCTTAAAAAAAAGATTTACAGTCCTATGAAATCTGTATCTGGGGTGTAAGTGTTAACCAATGGAGTTACATCACTGTAATTCTCCAAGTTGTGCACATGTTCTTGTTATATTAGAGAAAGATCTTTGCTCAGCTTCATTTATATTACTTGGGAAGGAAATCAAGACAACAAAATCAAATACACAACTACACTGATGTAACTGGTAAACTAATCCGAAGTACACATGGCCTTAGTGATTTTTTTCACTTTTTTTTTACCACCTTCACCAAGTTTGTTTAAAGATACTATCAGTATGGTATATGGACATTGTTCCAAGAAGTTGGCATTAGTGTAATTAAAGCACATCTAAATTAATTTAGCTATATGGATGCAATGTTTGTATATAAACAAGCAACAGTTGAGATTTTTGAAAAAGTCCACTTCTCCTCAATTCTCCTAAGTATGGTTTTGCTGGAGTATGATTAAAAATGCTTGAGTACTGTGTAAACTAAGAAATACCTGTCAGAAATTAAACTTCTAACATTTATTTTATTGTCATTTTATCCAAATTCTAATTTAAATGAAATAAAACCTTTGCAAGTAATGGGGTTTGTGTGCTTTGTTGAGCCCATACTTTCATTAGTTACAACAAAGAGTTTGAGGATGTAACTGGTGAATAAGCATCTGCAGAGAAGACAAGACAGGATGGAATGCACTGATTAAAATGAATAGAAAATGTCACCAACAAGTGAGAAATAAGCACGTATTTGTAGCTGGATAGTTCTGTGTGTGTGAATGAAGGATTAGAAATATCTTGGAGCCAGAAGGAGAGTTAATGAAAGCTTTTATTTATAAAAGTCAGTGCTTAAAGACACAAGCTGAAAAATGAATTAAACAGCAAGCGAGAGCAAAACTTGTAAGCATTAAAATGAGTTGAATCTGAACTCAGGAATCATAAATGTTCAGATTCGTTTCTCTGCTGGTATTTTTTTAATAGAAGGTATGTTTCTTAACTCCTATTGTCCATTTTATGTACAATTGTACATTTTATTATATGTATTATATTTTATGTACAATACACTACACAGATTTATGTACCAATGTCCAAAATGCACATTTTTAAGAGCGTGTATCTATTTTCATTACTGCTTAATTAATTAGAAACACAATAAAATAGATAGCTATGATGTTTCTGTCCTGATAGGTAAAAATAAAAGCCAGATTCTTAGTTCTGATGCAGCTCTTGTTCCTAATGAATAGTTCATAGATCACCTTAAATAGCCAGCTACATTTTTTTTCCTATTGCACGTACCAATGGTGTGCACGAAATGGGCAAAGAAACTTTTCTGGTTAGTCTGCTCATATTCTATATTTGAATGCAAGAAGACAGGAATTAAAGGTTATTTTGTTTTGCTGCAAATTAAGAGAGACACATACCCTGTAATAAGCTTCTGCCATCCCAGCTAAGGGTCCTGAAAGCTCCGTCAGGTTCCAGCCTTCAGAGGCCTTACTTCTGACTCTTTGTTTTTCCATAGACTTGGAAAGCACTTTCTCTAAAAAGTCAAAGCTCCTACTAAAAATACCAGGAAAAGAGGGAGTTCTCATCACAGTACAGGGAATCTCAAGTGTCCTCCTGACAGAAATAACTAACTTACTGTTTGTAACAGGAAGAGGGCTGAACGCTGTCAATTACCTCATCCCAACTCTTAGTCTAGCCTACAGTATCTGAGTTCTGGGAATGGGCTCAGGCAGAAAATATGTTAAAGAGTTCAGCCAATGTCAGGTCTTTAAGATAGGTAGCAAGGGAAGTAGAAATGTTTCCAAAGCAAGAAAATCTTCCAGGCACCTTATTCTTGCTCAGTGTCTCTTTCTTCAAAGCTCTCTGCAGGCATCTGTGAAGGACAGCATAACCCACACATAATGGAGCGCAGCGCTGTAGGGGAGGCCACCATGAGCAGCAGTCCAAATCACAGACAGATAAGAGGGAGGCAGCGCAAGAGGAGAGCGAGTATGCAGAGCTGCAAGGAGAGTCCTTGCTTGACTCAGAAACAGCTGTGCAAGACTTCAGCCTTGCAGCACTTGTCTGCAGGTGAGGTATTTATAATCTGGCACGTATTACTTTTGATAACTATCACATTTGTAAATTTCTGTAGAGGATGTATATGCCCTTATTCTGGGATACACCCACTAGTCGCGATTCATATTTAATACTAGGTTAGGTTTAAATGTAATGATCAAATTTATACCCTGTCTGCAGCTGAGTTTATACTGACATAGCTGAAAATTCAACTATTGCTTCTAAGGAGGAATATGTTCCTTCAAGGATTCCTTCTAATTTATAGCAATAAGGTAGCTGGACATACCTTTCTGCAGGGCAAAAGTTCCCAAATCTAAGTTATTCCATGCTGATAAAAACACTTATCTTTAATCTGATCAAAGGCCCATTTTAATTTCTCTTTAGATGCCATTACATACTTTTCAGACTGTTTTTACAGATTCTGCCTCTATAAATGCAGAATTGGAGTTTCAACTCAGTTAAGCTGAGGCTTAGGATATATACTGGGGTGTTGGCAGAAGCTTCTGTCTCTTGATTCTTGTTCTTGGGCACACAAATTCAAGAGGGAGGGGGTGAACAGTGAACCTGAGCAGGGACTGAATAATACTCTATGCGGTTTTTTGCTGGTTTATTCTTTGTTGACTAGTTCCTGAACTGCCTCACTGCACGGCCACAGAGTTGTTCAAAAGTAACACTGGGAGTGGTACACTGGCAGAAAAAAAAAAAAACAGAAGTGGAGATTTCCAGTGCCCGTTTAAACAGCCTGTGTCTGAGGCTTGTTTTATCCAGTCTCAACCCCATCATTTACTGTCACCTTTTTGTGGGCCAGGTCACTGTTCCTGTTGTAACCACGTTGCGCTGTCTGGCCACATGGGCCCATAACATGCCTTACCTGGAAACCCGGGGGCTTATGTGAAGGTAGCTCACCACGATCATTGGTCTGGACAGCCAGCTTCAGGCCGCCTCCCAGTACTGAACACATACCGGGGTGTGTATCTTTGACAGCATCTAATCTGCTGGGGTGACGACAGAAATTAACGCTGCAGAGTGCAATCAGGTGTGTTTAAGCTGCGTTTTCCACTATCCTCACGGAGGCCCAAATGGAACCACCCACTGGAACTCACCAGGACCTGAGTGATCTCCTTTTGCCGCCAGGTTCTTAAAAAGTAGACAAGGGGTCAGATCATTGTAACTGTCTACTGACATTTCCTTTCTGCATTTTGCTTTCTCACTTTAAGTGGGCTAAGCAGGTTACGATATCATAAAGGAAGCTTCCTTTTAGTCTAATTTGCCCTGAATGGAGTTCCTAGCTAGTTCTTAATGCTAAGAAAGAAGCTAGAGGAGAAAATGTGTTTATAAAAAATAATTGAAACTAATAAGATAAAAAGCAGAGAGTAAACACTGTGAAACATAAAAAATAAGAACTTCTTGAGATCTGAACTGAAACCAGTTCAGCTTCCTCATTTATTCTACAGCTCTCTTAGAATGTGGTCTTTACACAACATGCCACTAGGTTACCTGAACTGGGTTACCAGCAGAAAGGGTATGTCAACAGCCAATTGCCTAATAGTATTACAGAGTCGAATGGTTAAATTATCGGCGATCATCTTCCACGTTGTGCTCTGAGTGCAGTTTTAATCATCCTTCGGTGTTAAGTGGTAAATGCACGTGGGTCGGAAAAGGAGCAAATCAGCAGTACTGGCACATAGCTTTGAAAAAAAGACCAATAAAGCATAAAATTAACACTTGCTTCAGTGTTAGGAAGGATTTGCATGTCTTCTCATTAATTAACTAAATAACAGAATGACATTAAGCAATGTGACCCAGATTATGGTAAGCATGTCTGGCAAAGGAGAAATTATAAAGACGGAGCTTTCCGGAAATGCTATCTGACTTCTGACCTCAGCTTCTCTGAAATTCAGGCTCAGAATGTCTCACTGTAGCACTGTGTCATATGACACTGTGTTCCAAGGGTTTTATGTTCCGGGAATACATTTCTCTCTTACCTACAGAACTTGGTAAACAATGTTATGTCACACGGGGAACACAGTTCTGGTCTGATGGCAGAAGCAGCCTGTTTTATACAACACAAGGCCTTACACACTGTACTGGGTAGTGCTGTGAGTGACAGGGTCACTAGTTTACTCATCTTTCTTGCAACCCCCATGAAATCATCAGCTTGAAGTTCTGCTGCTTTTAGTGTTGCTTCTGAATCTATTCTCATCACCAGTGAACCCACAAATCGTACCAGGTTGGATGATCAAAGCCATTCACTGCTCATGCTCTGAGACAATGTTGTTCTCATTGCTGAAGAAGATCATTGCAGAGACATTATCCTGGAAAGTAAGCGTGTGCATGTGTGGGATAAGAAGGGAAGAATATGTAGTTCATCGCACGGTCATACAACTGCAGAGGCTCTTCCTCTGGCTCACAAAGGGCCATTTCTCACAGCATTGATGCACAACATAGAGAGTGATCAAAAATGGCTGAAACTGGAGGCAGGGCCCCTGCTCAGGCGAGAAAGTGGGTGATCTCAGAGTCCGTCAGAAAGCACCTGCTGCATAGAAATACTGCAGGAGAGCAGTATGGTCAGGTAGCTGAAGGTTTATTTCTGCAGTTTTTCCCAATTTGCACTGGAAACCTGAATGAAGATTTTAAAAATTAAATGTACCTTACTTTACAGAATTAATAATTTTCAGATTTAAATAGCCTGACCAGCAGTTATTTACAGTCATTAATGAACTGCTGGCTGGTGGCTGGCAGGCAAAACACTGCAGGTTGGTTGATCCTTTGCTTTATTTCCAGGTGTTGCTCAAGGGTCTCAGAAGATCTGAAGAGAGAGGTCAGAGTTTCTAGTTTGACTGAAAATTTCTTTTATCTTAGAGGAGGAAGAGAGGAAGAATTAGGGATCTTTGGAAGTGGAGACCAGACAGACAAAGATTTGCAAAAAAATGACAGTGGTTAGACACAAGATTCAGGAAGAAAACATGGCACAACAATTCTCACGGGGAAAGGAAGATGGAGAAGTGCATTCAGGTAATATGGGAGTGTAAAACAGATTGTAGAAGAAAGAAGGATAAGAAAAAAGGAAAAGTAGGAAAACCTGGTATTACTTTTTCCAAAAAAAGCAAAACTTCCGGAGAAAAAGTTTAGAACCTTTTCATATTTCCCATGTTATAAGGAGTCCCTGCAACCTTCAGATAAATTGCATTAATTGAACTTGAAATTAGGAGGGGAAAAGTTAATAGGGTGATATTTTTTTTTTCCTGTTACAATGTGTTTCACAATTCACAATTTAAGAATGCATGGTCTAATCAGAATACATGCAAATGTCATGCCATATTTTCTTCTGGTTTGCTTTTTCTGTAAGATACAAAGTGTCTGCAGTGAGAATGCCCAGTATTTCTCCTGATCTGGCCTCTAAGGTCTAAGTTCTTCCAGAACCTAACCGTTCATAATGAGTGGGCCAATAACCAATCCACAAGGAACAAACCTTTCACCCTTGCTATATGCATCCACACACATAGTTAGTTTTTAAGATATATATTCAGGTCATCATTAAAACAGTATTCTGCAATGGAAAATAATTAAAATTCAGAGCAACATCAAAGAGGTCAGAATGTGTTTAATTGAAATATTTTAGAAAAGCTGCCAACATTCTGAGAAATGAATTGCTGTATCTGTATTCCTATGGGAAATTATTAAATTAATTGAAAAACGTATATGACTGATAGCACTTACTATCATAATAAATGAGCATCACAGAGTCAGTTGTTAATCAGGATTAGACATTAAATGGGGACGGTCTGGTAAGTATAGACTGTTTTCACCTAAGGCAGTTCTGTGAAGGAAACCTCTTCATTTCAAGCTTGAACATTATGCACCCAGTCCCAGTCAAGTTTCCTGTCGAATAGCTCGGCTGAATGCAGAAATCGAGATCTATAAATATCTGTGATAAGGAAATTCGTGCACTTTTTCTACTGTACACAATAGTAGTTCCCTTTTGCCTGTGGACAGACTTACAGGATCAGCTTTTTGGCCCGCTTCCCACAACAAAATAGGCTAAAGCCAATGACTGCAGAAATGTCAGATGCTTGTGTAAGACATTATTAATTAATGTGATGTAATAATTTCTGAATAAGCAAGGCTAGTACAGAGAAAATAAAAGGAATCCACAGGAAGACTGATAAGTGGTTTTATAAGAAATAAAAAAAGCTGGTATGCCATTATTCTGTAGAAAACCTTATTGTAGCTGAACCCGCATGTTTGCTTTTTTATGTGGAATTACTTGCTGTACTGGTGATACAATTTCATGCAAATACTTTAATAAACTTTCAGCTTGATTTAGCTGTAGCAATTCATTATTTTATCGTGTCAGCCCTGCAGAAACATGAATGAAAATTCATTTCACATTCCAAAGCAAGGAATCCTGCTTGGGAAAGGCCGGGAGTAGAGCAGCAGAATGCTGGCAAGCAGGAACCAAGGTGTATGAGGAGCGCCCAGGGAGGAAGCTGACACAGCTCTCCATTATCCTGAGAACACGATGTGGCCCTGCATGCATCATTCACGTGCCTTCAAAAGGTGAAATGAAGGGCAAGTGTTTTCCACTTTGTTACTTCACAGAACACATGGAAAAGACACGGAGTCTTGTTCAGCCAAAGACATGGGAATTGGCAATATGGTTCTCATGTTTCCACACACGCTCCCTGCCTCGCTGTTGCAGCTACTGGAATTAGCATACAGCAATCATGAGGGGTGTTTGTCCCACAGGCCAGGCTAACTGAGCTAATTTTAATCTAGCTGTTGGCTACCAAGAGCCTGGAAGCCAGAGGAGTATGAATTTCTGGGGCAGCCCTGTACTAACTCAGCTAGCCTCAGTCAAAGAGAATGCTGATACGTCTGGGCTGCTGCTCATGCAGAAGCTAAGATAAAGCTATGTGTCCTGTGTGTTTGTATGTCACAGGCAGATACCCAGCTGCAGCACATACGCACCCCAGCTCACCCACCTATTATTCCACATAAACAGTGGTGCACCGACAGTCATCAAAAAACATACCTGTGCCCACACGTAGAGTATAAAGTTGAATAATATCAATTTCATCGCTTGTTTTAGTATCTGTATTTCTTTAGCAATTTACATAGAGATCAGAATGGGTCCTATGTTTACCCTTCCTCAGCATTGGAACCACTTTTGTTAAATAAGAAAATACTAGTATTTAAAACAATATAACCCGATAGAAAACATCTTCAGCCCATTTAGACGGCAATACTGAATTGTAAAGACTTGCAAAGAATAAAAACTATGAGTCACCTAATAAAAGTGCTAATCAGATAACATCTAAAATGCAAGTAAAAGAAGGAAATTAAAAGAATTTGGTCTTATAACAAAAAGATGTATTTTTAATACACTCAGATTCTGATATTTATCTTTGCTCTATCTAGGAAATACACATCACTTTTCAACCCTAATTTTGTTATTTTTGACTCTTTTAACATAAGCAGCTATCTAAGGCTTATAGAACTATTTCTAATAGAAAAGTAATTTGGTGAAGGAGTAAAGTACTGTTATGAAATCCTATGTATTTAAAAAATATGTATCAAAAGTTGTGCTTCACTTAGTGTAGCAGGAATCAAATAGAAAGGGGTAGTATGTTTCTTTTAGTACTTGTAAGTAAACTTTCCAGCTTATTTGCTGTTCACAAACTCTGTATCTAATCTTAGTTTTTCTCCCAGCCAGCTGTAAGCACTTCCCTGCCTGCCTCTGGGTATTTCTTTGATGCCTTTATTATGCTTCCTCTCAAACAGACAGAGAATTCACCAAGTGACAGTCAGGCTCCTTTATTTGTAGTCAGACCCAAAGGAATGCACTTGGCCATGTAGCTCCAATTCTTCACCTGCCCTGCGTGGGGCCTCTGCTTTTAACACAGTCCGGATTATTTCAACTATATATTCCATAAAGGAACAGAACTGGTTTTACATTTTTCCAGCATAAAAGGCTTCTTCTCCGTCTACCTGCTCCCGCCGTATTATGCAGAAATCTGGTAACTGTACTCTCCATTTACGTTACTTTTCTAAAAGAAAAGATGTTTACATATCAAATGGGGAAGAGAGTAGAGACTATGCCTAATTGCCTGGCCTAAATTTTAATCCTAAAATTTTGGCATTGAATGGGTTTTAAGGGTATCTTTTTAGCATTGGACAACTGTCATCTTGAACTTGCTATTTATGAAAGTTAAACAGAAAAGTTTTAAAAGGTTCAATTTAGTCTTTTATTTAAAGATAAACTATTACTCATTATACTGACTTAGTAGTCTACATAACTGTGTCAAGTTTCGAAAAGGCAGTGGGAAAGGTAGATCCAAAAAGCTGGAAAAGTAAGAAAAAGGAATATTGCACCATGCCAGCAAAAATAAAATATGTTTTCTTTTTTATAATAAATATATAATAAATCCCAAATGTGCAATTAAGATTGTGGTCATCACTAAAGGTCAATTATATTTACTGATTTCTCATCCTTGGATGAATGTTACCACAGCCATTTGATGTCATTCATATTGCATAATAGTCATAATAGACTTCTTGATCAACTTCATCTCTTTAACCTCTACCTCTTTTCTTACACCTTCTTTTCCTATATCACTTTCTTCTTTTCCACCTCTGATGTTCTTTCCCTCTCTTTTCTCCTTTTGCTGCCTCCATATTCTTCTCTCCTCTCTCATATACATCCTCACTGCTACTGATGACATCCATGCTGCTCACTATCTGTGGAAAACTGCATAGTCTAAATACCTACAGGCAATTAAGGTTCTTGAAGGAAACCGAGCTTCCCAACATACTGGCTTGTGGCATCACCTCACAGTAGCACTAGCAACTGACGGCCACGGGTGTGCACAGCCCTGAGCACTCCAGGGGCGCCTCACCACGGCCTTGGCCACCCCTGGCTGCTGCACAGCCTCCGGGGCTGCCAGGACTCTAGAAATGCTTCCCAGGCAATTATGTCTGCTGCTGAGAAGCCACGCTGGCACAACTTCTAAACACAGGTCTGTTATGGAAGGAACTGCCTAGAATTGTTCAGACTAGAAGAAGTTAATAAACCGAATGCTATGCTACTAGATTACTAAAATTCTTAATGCGTGTATGTAGTTCCTTGCAAATGAAAAGCTTTTCCTAACTGCTGAGAATTTATTCTGAGTGAATTTTTGATAAAATAAAATCCTGGTCCTGTTCTACTGTACTCATTGTTATGTAATCAATTTAAATGGAAACAGGATTAGATTGTAAAGACTAAAATTATTCTAAACAGGACTAACTTGAACTCTCTGACTTATTAAACAGAAATATTATACTTTGATAAATGTACATATAGCTTGCATAAGCCTCACTTGAACACATATTTAAGAATATGGCTGAAGTTATAGCTTAAATGTACTTTTTTACTCTTAGGAAGTTTCAGAAATTTTTGCCTGTCCCCAGCTTGAACATTTTCAAAGCTATTTCTGAACAATTTCAGTTTATTGCTGTGTCTTGGCTGTAAAAACTGCACTAGAAAGCTTGTGTTTTAAACATCAGCATCCGCTTGAACACTAATAAATTATGGATGCACATCCCTTATACTTAGATTTTCTATAAATTTGCTTCCTCAAAATCTCAAGTCCGCCTTGCATTTGATCCACAGGTGTCCATTTTAGGAACAATCATAAAAATAAGATGAGCTTGGGGTCCTACTTAAGGAATGGTAAGGAAAGAACATACTTGCTTCCTTGCAAAAATAAAATAAAACCATGCCCATAATGCACATAAAGAGAAAAGGTTATTGGAGAACACAGTGATCACAGTCATTATTCTGCAGACATGTTGCATTCACTTGCAGCAATTCTGTGATCTTCAGCATGCGTTTTCATTTCACAATAATACAACACATTCCATTCAACACCTTTGTTAACTTCTGTGGATGTGCAACTGAATTAAAAACATGAAAAGATCATGAACTGTTAGCGCCATCTTAGTGCCGCAAGTACCAGTTACTGTCTCCTGCTTATCTACCCAGGGTGTCACAGATCTATCATTCTGCAGCTTTTTAAGTTTGGCATTTTCCCTAAGGGCCAGGAAATTCAATGTTTTTGCCCACAGAATTCACCATTTTCTAGTGTCTGACATTCATTGTCTGTACCTATGTGCCACCGAGGCTTATCTGAAACTGCCTCTTTGTGTTTCATTTTGTCTGCATGAAGGCAAGTACATTTTTTGCAGTTTGGCAGGGGGTAGTTACAGAGCTGGAGAGGACTCCATATCACAATAAGGGAAAGCTAAAAGCATAGATGTGTATACAAAGACAAACATACAGGCTGGAAAAACAGTGCATGAGGTAGGAGGAGATAAAACTGCTGTAGCTACAGACACTCTTGCTCCACCACTGCCTGTTGCACAGCCTGAGCAGGTTCTTGGGCTGGGTTAGCTGGACTTCCACATTGTGGAAACTGAGCCTTCAGGAGTGGATACATCTAACTTGAAAGCAAACAGCAAAACCCAAACCATCGTGCAGTTTACGATCACATCATCTAGTCCAACATCCTGTATAGTACTGAAAATTCAAGTTTTATGCACATATTTTTTATTAAAGCCCTAATCTTGTTGGTTTGACTGAAGAACAGCTTGTGTTTTTACTAAAATATATCTTCCAGAACGGCATCCAGTCTCAGTCAGAAGACCGTGAGAGACAGAGTACTGATTACTGCCGCTGGAAATTTGTTTCAGTGATTCTCTAGTTTCATCTGTTAGGTATTTGATCCTGTTACATCTTTCTTCCCCTAAAGAGCTGTTCAGCACCCAGTACTTTCTCCTTGAGGAGATACTGTCGCTCTTTTCTCCCAGCTTGCTGCCCAGAGTTTGTTAGGAATTGATGAGAGAATCCTGAGAATCCTGTACCTTTGAAGAGATATTTATTAAAAAAAAGTTAGAATTCCAGTTTTTCCAAACTCAGAAGTATCATACATCAGAACTTTTCCTTTATTTTCAGACTCCTCAACCTTTTTTTTTTTTGTTTGTTTGTTTGTTTGTTTAAGAGGCCATTGGTCTCAAAGCTCTGTAAAAGGCCTATCTCCTTGACATTTACTCAGGACCTTAATATCACTGGCTCTATTACAGTGACTGTTTCTTTGCTGCTTCATCTCAGCATTTCTACTCCTGCTGTTCCACATGCATACACTTCCACCAGCTGATGACCAAATCTTGTTTTCAGCCTCTGTCTGCTGGGAATCCTGTTTGAACACAGGGTTTAGCATCTGCTCAAGCCTCACCATCTGGATGGAGGGGGTGGGGGGTGACTTGTGCTTTTTTTTGCCAGGGTGGAGCGACTGTTGAGCTCATGGCTACATAAAGGGGCTTAGTGGCTTCTTTACATCCACCCTGAACAAAATTTCAGCAAAGTTTACCTTGGGGGTGAAGCCAACCCCCAGCTGACAAGGGGGGATTAAAGAGAGCTGTGCAACCACAGGATGGGCACGCTATGGCATCCTGCTTGCTTGGCTAGAGCCAACCTCAGAGCAGCGACTCCGTAACAAAGCTCCCTTACACTGCCCACTAAATCTCTGCTTTATCTCATCATTATAGTAGTAAGATACAGTAATCAAGACTCCTCACAACTTTTGTCTTAAACCTAACTTGGACATTTCAAATAGGTCTCACACAGATGAAGAGTTTATACTCTTCATCTCAAATAATTTTGGTGGCTATTTTATACAACCCAGTTTGCAAATACTCAGAAAACATAAATGCTAGAACTATTCTCTGGCAATGTAGCATCTGTCTCTCCAGCACCAGAGGAAGGGACAAATCACCTCCCTACTACCCCTTTTCAGACCTCTGTTTTCAACTCGAAGATTGTACCAAGTCTTTTGCCACAATGTCCTGCTGGGAGCTCATGTCAACCTGCATGCCCACGGTATCCCTGAGAATCCTTTCAGCCTACAGAAACCTGCCTGCATCTTCTGTTTTTAAATGTGTAACTTTATATTTGGCTACATTAAAGTGCATTTCTGTTTGTTCAGGTTACCGGCTTGTCCCAGCCACGTAGGATCGTTTTGCTAATCTTATGTCATCCTCACAATGACCTGCAGCGATTTTTACATTTATTTCAAAACTGCTTGAAGTATCAAATAGCAAAGAGTCAGCCAGTGGTATCAGTAGAAATCCAATAGAAACCGATCCCTTAAATAACCACTCTTCACTTATCACCATTTTACCAAGAACTGTACCAAGGACTTTAGCCCGTCCTCAATCCCTTCAATGTCAGCTCAGGGTTATAGCCTACTATGATATTTTAAAGCAAAGAAGTCTATTTATTGTGCACCATTTCCACAGCCAAATGAGAGAACTCCTCAAACAGTCACCTTTTTTTACGATTTTACACCAAATCCTCTTGAGTATCATCAGTTTCATTTTATAGCTTCATATCTGAATCCCGTTTGAGCTTTTTCTTTTAAGACTTATATAAATAGTTATCTGAAAACTTTGCATATTGGCACAATATTTCTGTGCACACTTTTTCTTTCCTATTGCCATCTTTGATTTAACAGCAGTAGCTCCAGGATAGCTTTGGGTGCTGGCGATTCATCCACTCACTCCACGTCCAAGCTCCCTCTGGATTTGTAGGATTGGTAGGTACCTTCACAAGCAAGTATTTTTTTCCAAATTCTGGTTTGATATTTTGAATGCTGTTGATGCAGGAATACACTGTCTTTGCATAGCTGGAGTCAATCTGGCTGCTGTCAGATCTGCTCCAGCACAGAAGAGCTGATAGTAGCATTTATCAGTTACTATCTTTTTTGGAATATGTAGATGGCATAAAAAATTCTGCATAATTTTTTAGAAAGATCTGGTGAAAGCACCCAAACTTGATGAGGCTCAAGAAAGATCTTTGATAGCTGCGCTCCCTTTATACACAATTTTTGGCTTCTAGCTTTTCATTTACCGTAAAGAGAATGGTACCCCAGAAAAGTGTACATGCTAAGCAGTGCTCTGCACTCAGCTCCAAGGGAGTACACTACTTCATTAAAGCTGACAAATATTGTCTTTGTTATTGTTCCAACTTTCTAGGGAAAATATACATGGCTGTTAAACCCAAGACAGTCTATGAGAGCATGTTTATCTTCAGGAGTTAAGTGCGACTGATTTGTATCCAATGTTTGAGGCCTGCGCAATACCACATCTGCCTTTTTATGAGATAATTTGAGAAGCTCAGTTCTCCCACAGCGGCCTGAGGTTGTCTACAAGTGTTCACACACAACAGAGAACATTATCAGGCAGCTAACCTCTGCAGCATGTGTACATCTTTTTCTGTTGTGAGACCAAGAATTTGATGAGGCTTGTCTGACTAAAGGCCACATTTCTCTCCAATGTTAACTCTTGTGATTTGAAATTTGACTTAAAAATTAAATTCTTATATCAAATAATCTTTTGCATCTTGCAAGATATTTATTTATGCTTTGGTAGGATATTTTTCGCCTCCTTTGTTTGCTAAACACTTTCGGCCAAAGTCCTCGCCAATTGCTGTGCTGTGATGGCTAGGCTTAGTCTCTTTTGTCCTGCTAATACTCTTCAAAGAAAGTATCTGACAAAAGCGGGTATTTTTATTTAATCCCGACAAAATTTCAGTGTTTGAGATGCCACAGCTCACCACTCCCTCGTACTTCGATGCCAGTTGTCATTTGTTAGGTTTCTCCGCTCAAACTCCTGGTATGTCTGTTTTCTTTGGTCTTCACTATTTCATCTCCCTCTTTAACACTGAACTACCCGTGGCAAATGTAATCCATCCAAAAATTGTTCAGATTTGTGATAAATTCTTCTTCAGAATGTTTCTTCTTAGCGTACATGAAATGTCCACCTTGACTGATTCTTGCATTTATTATTTCCTGTGGATCATTCACGCAATTAATCCTGCTCTGAGGTTAGCTATTGTTATTACTTCTTGGCAAGCAAAGATGCGAATGCAAACATCCTTGTGAAAGCAAATATTCCTTGACATATAATGTTTTTTCTTTTTCAGAGTACTCAGACTCTGGAAAATTGCTTACACATTCTCCTAGAAAACTTTTTTTTATATACAAATGGTAACAGCTCTGGTGATAAGTTTTGCTAGCTGCAGCACCTCTGCTGACAATAGTTCATATCCCGTTGTGCTTTTCTTTGCAGCCTTTTGCATCTGTATGTCTGACAGAGTATTGCGTATAATGGCACATCATGAGCCCTTTGTCCTCTGAAGTACTTATTTTTCTTTTTAGAGAAGATATATTCTGTTTCATAAGTTGTTGGATCAGCTTAGCATCTACGTTCTCTCTGGTTAGAGGCATTATTGCTTTGCTCCTTTGATACAAAGAGCATTGAGATTTGGTCGTGTTATGTGTGACATAAAAGCATGGAAAAGGTTTTGTTGTAGCGTTTTTTAATGGTATTGCATCTACAGTATTTCACCTTTTTTTACATTTTGGGCAACATCTAGAATTGGAGTGTGACTGCAGATCTGAGCAACTTATAGAAGAACATCCTATGACATCATGTCCTGAAATTATGCTACATTGCCACATGGGTCTGTATGTCTCCTGGGCTTATTTAGGAAGCCAGCCATTCATTGCTGCTTCGCCGTTTAGTTTTATAAACGAGGCACTCATTTTCATACTTGCAATAAAAAAAAAAAAAAAGCTATGTAGTGTAAATCACAGTTTTTAGCATTACGTAAAGAAACCCCACCAACAAAGCAGTAGCAAGAGAAACTGAGAAATCCGGTTTTTAGTCCAGCAACAATCATGGAAAAGTTACTAATTTGGAAAATTTATATACAAAAGCAAGTCTGTTAAGCTGTTTCATAAATGAAAAGGCATTCTGGATAAACCTGACTACTGCAGATTTTGCCAGCTGAGATGGTACTGGTTAGCCTGCCTTAGGCCATTCTTGGGGACGGCGGCCAACTGAGAGAGGATGGCCTTCAAAACCAAGCTGGTTCCACCCAGGTTATGTGTTGGGAATGGCCCGTGGCCCACACCAACTCCACATAAAGGAAACATCTGCAAGACCACTAGCGCTGCAGGGTGGTAAAGGGAATCAAGTTTTAATGTGGCATTTCCTAAAACTGTTTAACTTAACTAGTAAAGAGATAGCGTCCTTTATCAATTTTCTAAACTGCATCCCTTTATGTTATTTTCTGTATGTATCTGCGTTTCTGCTTTTCTATTTGACACGCAGTTTCTTTGCTAATGTGCCTTCATTTCAGAGTTGTTGCAGGACGGGCTGTTTGTGAAACTTTTTTTCTTGACTGTATTATCTGACTGTTTGATAAACTCCTCTCACAAAAACAACTCTCAAAAATAACTCTCAAAATTTCAAGTCATACCCCAAATGAAGACATGACAGTAAACGAGTCTGTATACTACCAATTAAATTCTACAAATCACTATGCACGTAACTCATAAATAGCGTTGCTTATTTTATGACTACTCACGTAAGTGAAATTACTTCAGTGCCTACATGCTTGTAGGATAAAGCCTGCTGAAGTGACTTACAGAGGACCAACTTAAGCAGTCCAATTCTGATTTTGTGACGGAGTTAACCCCTCCAGAAATGCCAGCTCTGTTTATATTGATTTTCTGACAAATTTCTGACACATCTTCGGGACTTTTTTCTTTTTTTGCTAAAACTAGCAGAGCAAAACGCTGGATTTTCCCAAATGCTTAAGAAATGTTTGCTCCCTGTGCCCATTACAAAGCAAGCGCCTTTAAAGGAAACCCATGCCTCCGTGCATCCCTCCTTCCTCACCACCCATCCGAGCCGCTCCGAAAACGGGCAGCGTACGTGCTAAAAGGAGGGACTTTCGATAAAACAGCGGATTCCACTTAACCTTAAGGCGGCCGATGAGTTCGGGGCAGCGCGCCTGCCAGCCTGCCCCGCCTTCAGGCTCGCTGCGCAGGCCGCCGCCGCCGCTGCCCCGGGCACCGCACGCCCCCCGGGGTGGCGGGCCGGGCGCCGAGCCCTCACAGGGCGCGGGACCCAAGCCGCGGAGCCCCCTCCGGCCCTCCCTCCCCTCAGCCTGCTGCGGGGCGCGCGGCGGCCGTTGGGGCGGCCGTTAGACTACAGGTCCCGTGGCGCCCCGCGGCGCGGAGGCGGGGCGCGGGCGGCGGAAGGGGCGCCGCTCGCTGGCGGCGGCGGGGGGCAGCTCTATCCGGGCCTTTGGCGCTTTCCCTTCCTTTCGCGCCGGCGGCCGCTGCGAGGCGGCGGGTCCATGTGCGCACGGCGCGGCGCGGCCCCGGCCCCGGCCCCTGCCCTCCGCCTCCTCCTCTTCCCCCCGCCGCCGCCGCCATGGACCCCAACACCATCATCGAGGCCCTGCGGGGTACCATGGATCCGGCTTTGCGGGAAGCCGCCGAGAGGCAGCTTAACGAGGTGAGGGCGCCGGCGGGGCCTGGGCCGGGGCCACGGCGAGACTGGAAAGCGGCGGCGGGGGTGGACGACGGGGCGGGCGGCGGGGTCGGGGCAGGCCTGTGTGAGGGGGAAGCGGGGCGGGGGCGGCGGGAGGGGGCCTCGGGCGCGGGGACACGGGGCCTCGGGAGCGGGGCGGGGGAACCCCCCCTCCCCCGCTCCCTCAGGCCCGTCTCCCCGCGTCCCTCGGCCCCTTCCCGCCGCCGGGCCCCGCCTGGTGTCACGGCGGCCGCAGGCCGGGCCCGGCCGCCCGGCTCGCATTGTCCCCGCACATGGCAGCGGGGCCTCCGGCCGGGGCCAGGCCGGGCCATGCCGTACCGGGCGGGGCTGCTCAAGGAGAGCGGAGGGGGGGTATTTAGCGGGAGAAAGCGGTCGGCGTTGGGGAGGAGGCCCCCGTTGCCTTTCCTGTCTGTAACAAATTACCTCCATTGTCTTCCTGCTCAGCCGGGGAAAGGGTAATCTATAGAGGGGTGTTTAAAATCCTCGGTGGCGCAGGCCTCCGGCGGCTCAGAGGCTGAACCCGGTCCTGCCTAGGACTATCTAAGGGCAGTCTTTAGATGTGGAAGGCATTAATTTGTCAATGGGAAAGGAGACAGCAAGACCCCCATGACTTTATGAGTAGTGCAGCCTTTTAGTGTAAGAGTGGCCTGGGCTGAGTTCAGGAATAAATCTGATGGCCTGGCGTTATTTGCTGTTTGTACAAACTCTTTGGGCTCCGGGTTCGGCACCACTATTGATGTAGGTGTGTTTTCTGGGTGTAGTATCGACACGTTCCCAAGAGACAGGGGAAGGTAGGGTTCCCAACCCAGATATGTCATCTGCTTAGACTACATTCATGTGTCATATTGGGATATAACGAAACCAGCAGGTCCTAGTTCCACAGGTTTCAATTTTGGAAGAAGGTTATACTTTTGTTCCACTTAACTCCACCCGGTACGTGAAAACTTTTCTTTATGGATGAGACACAGCCACGGGACTTTTAGACATTTGGAAAAAAAGGTGTTCTGGTGTTTGACCTGGAGAGAAGGTAATAGCTTGATGAAGGAGGTGAAGGATAAGCCTGTGTGGCAGCTCTCATAGTGCCAAATACATTTGATGCAACAGATGTTTAGTAGAGCTTAGATAAAGGTGGGCCAAATGTTCTGCTGGTGGTAGAGAAACTTTCAAAAACTAGAGGTATAGCTTCTCAAATTATAAAAAAAGCGTAGTTAAGCTGAATTCCTGCATGTCATTTAATAAGTGAATGGCAAATTAATATTAGGTACACTTGAAATAGCTGTAAACTACTCAGTGTTTAATTGAGGTTTCTATAAAGTGATTGGTTATCTTTTCCGTGTACTTTGGTAAAAAGTATTTTAGTGTTTCTTTACACCAAGTGAAAATAATGTAATTGCCTGTAAAGACAGTAATATCTATGAAATCTTAAGCTGGCTCCAAAATACAGTTTTTTGTGTTCTATGCATGTCAATATCTATATATAGTAACTTGCTTGAAATCTATTTTAGCTATTTTCTGCAGGTATTGAGTTGCTGAACGTGCAGGAAATTGCGTTCTCTGCCAGTCGGCGTCTTCAGCAAGTGGCTAACTCTGTTGCATGAAGGATCATGCTCACCGGCAACTGGCTTTTGTTCACGCTTTTGAATCACAATGTCATGGCCTATCATGTACTACACAAGTATTAAATTAATATAAAATCCAAATATCTGTGCCCCTTTAAAAACACCAGACACCAGTGCATAAGAATTCTTTATTATTGGAAATGTAGCCTCACTGATCTTTCGCAGACCTTTTGTGATAAAAATAATTGTTAAACCCTAAATCTGCAAGCACTCGTACATATATGTAGTTTTAGTCGCATGGTCTTGGTTTTGCATAGGTTTATTGAAGTCAGTTTTGCATTTGCTTGCAGGATACTGGTATAAATTTGTTAACTGTTAGGGCAATTCTGTTACCAGTTAATATTATATTTCAGGTATGGTTTTCTTCCTCTGTAAAGATGAAGTCATACAGCAGCAAACACTATTCTTGCACGTGGCCAGGCACGCCCGATGTTTTTATAATTTCAGTTAAAGAGTTGTCCTTGGTTGACCTTTTAGTTTACCTTTAATTTTTCTGAAGTGCCTCTGTTGAGCTGATGAGACTGGTTTTCAGTAGAATGGTCATTTTACCTTCTCAGAAAAGAATGTGCTTCAGTCAGTAATTGATATTGCTAATTAGTAGAAGAGTTAAGTATCTAGACCTGTCTTCATCATAATCAACAAAGTTTCCATTGACTGGAGCAGGGAACTGGGGTGTATGATTCTTGGTTTGTCCAGGCTTTGTTATTTTTCCTTTGACCTTGGCTAAGTCATGAATTCTTCTTTGCTTTATTTCTTCTTTCACTAAGCTTTATCAGGTTATACTGCCTGCGCTTAAAGTGCTGTGAGAACTTTTAGAGTTGAAATATGCTTTAAAAAAAAAGCTGGTATCTTGGTCTCTTTGGCTTTACTTTCCTCACTGTGAAAATAAAGTTGTAAGGAATGATACCACTAGCTCTTGTGCCTGACAGCTTCCCGTGTAATTCCCAGCTGATGACATACCCTGAGGTGTTTGCCCATCTCTGTCCCTGTCTTACAGGGGAAAGCTGTGTTTTACAAGGACTTAGAATGAAACTCTTCAAGTAAGCTACTGGAAAGCAGCAAGAAGATGTTGTTGCCTTTTGAAACAGGCTTTGTACTGCATGTATAAAGTGTTTCCCAGAAATGGTGATGAAAATAGATATTTTTAACTATGCAGCTATGGAATGACACTCTGAAAATAATACACAGTGTTGTTTCATCTTTTAATATCAACATATTTATAAAGGCGCAGTTGCTAGATAATACTTTCCTTGCAGGTTTCTTCTTTGTAATTCTGGGGAATTTATAACATAACTGTTATGTACGTCTTTTAAGTAGCTGAGATTAACGCCAGTACATATGAGCTATCAAGACATGTTTTTAGACCAACAACCCAATTTTTGTGTCTGAGAATGTTGAAAAAAAGAAGAAATCCCCAATAACTCGTATTTTTTTTTTTTAAGTCAAAGCTTAACAGAGTTTGTTTAGGAAAATGTTATTCTGTTGCTCTACTGAAAAAGTGCCTTTCAGAAGTTATGTTTAAGTTTTTTCATGTTCTAATGTAATTGATGGGGAGGAAAAATGCTTTAGCTTGTTGACTAGTCGCCATAGCACGCCATCAGTTTAACAGAATACAGTAGGGCCTAGTTCAGTGTCTTTCATTGCCTATTTAATAGATACAAATGTCAGAATGATGGAATGATTAAATTAAATGATTGGACTCTAACTGCTGGGAGCTTTGGAGTGAAAGGTTGTCAAAGGGGAAAAAGCAAGCTGCTTATTACCCGGTGCCTTTCACCCAGGAATTTCCAAATGCTGAAATGCTGTGTTTTGGATACTTTGGTGTAGGTATTTAATTTTTTTAACCTTTTCTAACCTGGTCTTCATGTATAACACCTACGGCTATATGTTGTAGTGTGAGTAAGAACAAGAACAGAGCATGAGTTTCCTGGCTCTGATTATCAGATAATGGGTTCTCTTTTAAAGTTGTTAGTATGACATTTTACCAGAAGTACTTGATTATTTTCACTTCCCATATCTTCCGTCTATATATTTTAGCGTGTGCTAGATGAGAGGTGCTTTGGGAAAGGATGGTTTTAAATTTTAGGTATTAAGGCTGGTCCAACACCAGAAATCCCCTTGGGGGCAGTAAGGAACCAAGGGAGCTTTGTCTTCATTAGGAAGAAGTTACATTCTTGATGCATGTTGATTAGTACAAGGTAAAATCCTGGCAGACAGGGCAACTTGCCACTTTCTCATGACTTGGCAAATAGTTATTGTGTGTGCTTAGCTAGCCTATGCTAAGAGCAGATTCCTTTTTCCTCTGTGAACAGAAGAGCAAATAGGCTTCGGAACTTGCAGACAGTATTCTGATGAAATGAGCATCAAGGATGTTTGCAAGATCTGATAAGTGTGCATGTATTTTTTGTGGACCTTAAACTGGATTTATATATACATTGTAGCTGCATAAGAGGTGGCAGAACTAGCTTGCAAAAACCTGAGGTCAGAATGACTTCCACACCTGCTGAGTTCTTAAAAAAGAATTGAAAGAGTGCTACAGGGCAGTTTGCTGATTCAGCGTGGCCTAACGGTTCCTGACCTTACCTTTCTATAAAAAAACCAAGCTGTTTCATCTCAGTTTAATAGTTGTGTTCACCTAGTTGTGTTATGGTCTAGATCAAAAATTGCATGTAGATTTTTTTTCAAAATTGGAATGGGGGAGATTTGTTGAATTTGTATTTTTTTCAGCTCCTTTAAAAATAATTTTTAGCCTATATTAAAATGTGTGCTACTCTGAATAACTGTGTAAATAACGTAGGGTCCTAGTTCAGCAACATATAGTAAGTATTACCCTTCTGTTTTGCTTTTTTGGTAACAGTAAAGGAGGTACTTATAGTAGTGTGTCTGTTACGGTACATTAAATTCTTAACTTCTAAGAAGAATGCATGGAGGTCTTTTTACCTGAGATGAAGCTTCTTGGTTTTATCATTTAGTGGCATGCAGGCTTTATGTGAGATATGAATAATTCTAGTATTAAAGATTAATGTAACTGACTTTATGGAGTATCATTACTGGGGAAAAAGTGCTTTTCCGTATCATAATTAGCTGTTAGTTCATATGCCATGAACGGGTCTCTTTAACGTTAACGTCAAACTTCATTTATATTTCAGTTTATGTATCTGGCATGACACTTTTCTCAAAAGTGTGTTTTAGCGCATGGCTGACAAACCAACTCTGGTAGGAAAAACTGCAATGAAATATGCAAAAAGATTGTATGTTCTGGAACAGTGATTGATATTAACGGACAGTGGTGCAATGTTTGTGGTCTGATAGAATACATTCCTCAGCTAGCGAGGCTGCATAGCAAAGATTGCTCTTGGGAAAAGTCCCTGAATTGTTTGGCTCTTAGACAACAAAGTCATACCAGTGACACGGCATGTTGGAGGATTTGTAAGGGGGAAGGGCTTGAGATCAGTTTTGGTTTTGTTTTTTTAAAATGTTGAGTTACATGTTGGGAAACATACTTTGGCTGTGACAGAACCTTTTTTTTTTTCCAGTTATCATTGTAGTTCTCTAAATTTAATGTTTATTTAAAAATGGTATTTGTAAGCAAGGAACAAGAGAATAAAAGACAAAGTTTTTTTTGGATGTCAAAACTTTAAAGTCATAGAAATTGTTTCTGTTCTCCACGCAGTTTAGAGTATGTGATAGCAACCATTCTGAAATCCTGGTTTTAATTCTCGCATGCTGGAGCTGTGGGACTTCTGTGTAGAATGACACTATTTGCCAGTGGCTTTCACTGAAGTGGCATCAGTGCACCTGATTCCTCTGGAGACTGGGGTGCGCGTGGGCCAGCAGAATCCTCTATATTCGGATAGTTCCGTGATTGACCTTTAATGAATCTTCGTTTGCAGCTCACCTTTTGTATAGCGAAGTATTCTGGTTAATCGCATGCACTAAAATCAAAAGCTAGTATTTGTATAGAATATGTACCTAAAATAGGTGTGTTCTTTTTGTTTGGTTGGGTTTTTTTAGCAGTGCTGTCAGTGAAGAGGAACAAGATGTCCTGAGAGGCAGCCATCTTTGGAGAGTAAAAATACTAAAGATTAAAATAGCTGAAATGGATGCGTGTCCAGTATTTTTTAATGCCGTAGTTACAAAATTGGCACCTATGTTGTGTTTTATTTTAAGTTTAGTTGTTTATTCTGGGTGCCAATAAAACATTGGATGTTCTTTTTAACAGTAAAGCCAAACAAGGGAGCAAGTAGCAGGTTATTGTAGTACCTGGGTTTTTATTTGACCATTCAGTACACACATGCTTTCATGTAGCTGTCCTTACTCCTCCCCACACTTCAGTTTCTCTAGAATCGCCTTCCTTTCAGTGGCTTGGGAAGGGTGTCATTGTAAAGAGTTTGGAAGTCCTTTATATTCCATATAGAATGCATAAAAGTGGTAATGTAGTTATGAACTGAATGGATTAAGAGGAGGCTTTGTTTGGAAAGTACAAGGTATTTTACTTATGCTACCTCATGTTAAAAGCACAAATTATTTCTAGTCTGAATCTCTGCTTTGAACCACTGAAGGTGATAAAGTAGCTCATCCTCATGGTTAGTTGGTGTCTGATGCTTGAGGTGTTAATAAGGATGATACCTGTAAGATTTTAAAAAGAACAAGGTAATGGTATAGAAGTTTTGGTCCTATCCTTTAAAATTTGTTATAGTTCAAAGAATCCAATGAAAATATATTAATCCCACGTACTAATAGAGTTGACATTTCTAGGGAGCTTCTGTAGCTTGCTCAGGCATAGGCTCAGTCATGTTTTAGTTAATGAAGAAAAGATCATTCTTTGGTATTTTATTAAATTTCAATGTGTGGCGGTTTTGTACACTGCTGTCTATTGCCTTTTGCTTTTAAGACACAACATTTTTGTATTCAATTTGTTTTGTTATTTCCATTAGTTCCTTGATAGTTCTTAAGCATTTTCCATGTTTTTTATTTAAATGGATAGTTTTTATTAAAAGGATAGTTGTCATTTATCATGAAAAAGGCAAAGTAATCCTTCATTTTTAAAATTCTAGGATTAAATGCTTTTCAACTTCCAAATGTGAAATACATTGCAAATTTTTACTATTGAAAAGGTAGCTGTTAAGTTTAGTATAGTTGTTGTGGAAACACATCAGTTTGCACTTTTAAGTCCATTTTATGCAGACTGTAATATGGCCTTATTTGTAGGTGAGTCAAAGGTTATTGAAACTGAAAGCTTTCTTCAGCAAGTTCATAATAACACATTTAAGTACAGGAGTACTTCCACGGACATTAATGTTAGGCATATAATTGAATACTGTGCTGAATTAGGGTCTAATGTCATTTGCTATGTGGTGCAGGAAAAGTGTGTCTGTTAATGTTACTTAAGAAAAGAAGGAACTTAAACGGACCTGGAGCTGTAGTAGAAATTAATACCAACAAGTGAATTTTATTTTAAATTTATTTATTCAACCATTACTTGACAGTTGAAAACAAAACCTTTTTTTCATTTGAAAGTGTATTTGCTTCTTCAGGACTTTGGGGATATCAGAGGGACATTTCAGTTGGACCAGATGCGAGTGTTGATTCTGTAGTTTTTCTGTAGCCTGTAGGTTTTTAGGGCACAGGATGAATATGTACAATGATGTTTTAACATTTTGGGGAGATTCTTAAATTCATTCTTAAGTTAAAATCAGTTTTAAGTAAGAGGAGATAGAAAACAAGCTATACTAATCAAATCTTAGTACAAATGCGTGAACAAATGTCATGTCCCAGGCTGTCCCTTTTACACTTCTTTATACTAGAATGTGTAGGAGAGATTTGGTAGGGAAAGTTAAAGTTGGAGAAAAGAACCTGTTGCTGTAGGAATGAGCTGGGCAGTGTTACACACTTAAGAGGAATGTTGACATCGTTTCATACCATTTTTGGTCCTACTAAAAGAATAGATAATTTCTCATTATTTCCCTTTATGATATTAATTTGCTCTGCCACAGTAACTCAGACAATCACTTGTTTTTGATAAATGAATAGTGTAATTTCAATGGTTTTTCAAAGTATTAATTTAGTGGCTTTATGTAGGGAGTAATAAACTGAGTAACAAGTAGGTAAGAGGTATTTTCCTAAGGGTTTAATAGGTTAAGTTATGTAGATCTATGCAGTTGTCTTTGACAGAATTGCTGCAGAGGACGTATGAAACAATATTGACATGTCAGTGAAAATAAAGCAGAAATATATCTTGGCAATTTGAATCATGGAGTAATTAGGTTAGAATGGACCTCTGTGGATCATCTGGTGCAGCCCCCAGAAGCAAAGGCAGGCTGGGACTTGTCCAGTTGAGTTCTGAGTATCTCAAAGGATGAGGTCCCACAGCTGCTGTGGGCAGGCTGTTCCAGACCTTAGCCACGCTTGTAAATTTTTTTTTTCCCTTTTGTAAAATAGGAATTTCCCCTCACTGCAGCTCATGTCCATTGGCTCTTGACCTTGAGGAAAATTATGGGTTTTTCCAGTTATAAAAAGTAGAGTTTGTTTTTTAAGGATTACTATTCACTTTTCCCGAGGAAATTAATTTAACGTCTCGAGTTTTTGATGCTTAGCAAAAGCGGGTAAAGGATGCTATAATAATGTTAAGGTCACTTTCCTCGTATTGAAAATACAATATAGCATTTAGTGTACCAATGACATTTCTCACTATTGTAAGGAAGACCATGTTTTGTTTTCCTTGTAAGTGAACTCTTGCAAATCCTTGCCAAGTTGTTACTCTGCAGATGTCTCCCCGTTTAGGTCTCCATACTGTTGGTTTGCTCTTGTACAGGTATGCTGACAGTTGCTGCAGTAATGCGTAAGTGGTCACTTGACGCTGTTTTTTTAAGAAGGAGGAGCTATGAGTTGGACAAGCTTGCTTAAGGCTGGGCTTACTTTTAAAACATAGTTGCCATCTGTTTCTTAGATTATTATGTAATGAATTCATACCTTGTTAAAGGTCACTGTAAATTTGCTGTGCTTGGGTTTTTCTGGCTATTTAGATACTCTTCTTTCAAGTAAGTTTTTGTTCTGAATGAAGAACTGTAAAAGGCTGATTCCTGAAGCCTGTTTAATGATTTCTTCAACTCTATTGCCTTAAACACTACGGTTTTTCCTCCCCTGTGCTGTCTTCAGAATACAGCGAGCATGAAACGATGGAATGCTTTGGTTGATTAGCTGACTACTGTGAAACTGTCTGAATTGCTGGTATTCTATTGATTGTATTATATCATTATAAAGATATTGTAAAACCTAACGGGAGTATTCTAAATCTTAACAAACTGACTAAATAATATTCTTTTTTTTTTCCCCTCTACAGGCTCATAAGTCAGTGAACTTTGTTTCAACTCTGCTTCAGATCACTATGTCCGAGCAACTGGATTTACCAGTGAGACAGGCGGGCAAGTTTTCAAATCTTTTTTCATTGTGTCTACCTAAATGGTGCTTACACACAAGTACATATGTAGATACTGTTAAAGAATTCTGATGGTTTTAATCTCAAATAATCAAAGTTGGGAGTTGCTTGAATTACAGTCATCATGAGCTATATCTGGCACCATACACTAAATAGGGAAGACAGAAAGAAAGGGTGGCTGGCTCTTCAGTGATTGCTCTCCTTTATCTCTAGTGAATAATGATCTTCAGGGAAACAGAATGGTTTATGATGCTAGTACACTTGGTTCAAGGAGGTAATTTAACCTTGTACTAGTAATGCTAATGTTTCTAAACATTTTAAGTGGAAGAAAACAAATTATGTCTTTTGGAACACTGCTGATGTGCACATGAGCCATCAGTAAAATTGGGTACTGAATATTAGCAACTCCAAACATCACCTTAAAACTCCTATGATTACTTGATAGAGGTTTCTAATACAATACTTCAGTGTTTTTTCTCACAGTTCAGGAAGTGTGATCTTGATCACTTATTTGGATCTTCCCTCATAGTGGACTATTCTAAGTTGTAGCATAAGCCTAACTTGCGTTTTTGTCTTATTGCTTTGGGGTACCATTCAGATAATGACTCAAAAAAGTTACTGCTTAACATGTATAACATGCAAAAAAAGGGGTAGGTTTGAAAACAACCTCTGAAAGTTCTTCCTCAGTGTAAGCTCATTAAAAACCAAAGCAGTCTGTAGAGAGTGGACACAACTCATATGATGCATAGCTTACAAACAGTGCGTGTTTTGCAAAGCAGTTAATGGCATGATAAATCTACTGAGGACAGATTGAAGTCTGCATCATATCCGTCATGCTGAGTGTTTCTTAACCTTGCAGACCCTGTCAGAAACCCTTTGGTTTCTGAATCTTCAGAAGGTGCATATGAAATTTGGGAAGAGAAGTTGCTTTATAGGTTTGCACATAGAATTAGATTAATAGTAACTTTGTTATTAGTTTGTCATTTGAGATTTCCTGTTGCATTTTGTAAGTCCTTTTCTTTCCCAGTGCTGTAATCTATGTTCTGCCACATAAGCGGTTTGGATGTGGTTGTCAAATGGTAAATGCAGGCATTTGTGCCAGCAGCCTGATTGCTACACAGTGTTGTGGCCCATAACCTTGGTATAATGGAGCTCTGTTTCTCTTTAGCATTCACTCCTGTATCACAAGCTTAGATATTTTTTTTTTCTTACAAGGGATGTTTTAGATAGTCATTAGTATTGATTAGCTCTGTTTTAATCAAAATACTGAGAAAGTTCTAAAGGATTTTTCAGAAGTGTGTTGCTAAAATGTTCCACAACTATTTATCTGTAGCACAGATAAAAGCAATACATTTCGTGTTTTTATATGACAACATTCTTTACAGACCTAAAAATGCAGACATCCTAATAAATGGGTAAAAGAGTATCAACATAGCAAATTATTAGGTTAATAATTTGCATGGTTTATGTATTTTGATTCACCTACTCATAAACGGTCAATGAATTAGTAACTTCAATCAGTTTTGTTCTAAAATAGATTTGTTTGCAAAATGCATGTTTGTTTAGTATTTTGAATGGCTGTCTGCTGATTTGCCACTTCTGTCTGACAGGGGTTATCTACTTGAAAAATATGATAACTCAGTATTGGCCAGATCGTGAAACTGCACCAGGAGAGATTCCACCTTACTCCATCCCAGAAGAAGATAGACACTGTATTCGTGAAAATATTGTAGAAGCCATTATTCACTCTCCTGAGCTGATTAGGTATGCAATTTTAACCTGTTTATGAATTGGCTGTGGTTTCTGACTGATGGGTTTTTTTCTCCTACATCTAAGATCACTTGCGTGCTCAGCATCATTGGCATACACTGTGTATCCTAAGCATAGAATTAGTGTAGATGGAAAAAGTTTTCAGCTTGTGCAGCATGTAGAAATTTAAAGTTCCTCAAATGGAGAATGTTGAGCAGAAAGTACAGAACCTAAACCTTCTAAACAAAACTTGAAGTAAGTCGAAGTTTGGGCAATATTAGCTGATTCAATGCCACAGGAATATTATTAAAATGGCAGTAACTTATTTAATCATTGTGCATTTGATTTCTAGAGTACAGCTTACTACTTGCATTCATCATATTATCAAGCACGATTATCCTAGTCGCTGGACTGCAGTTGTGGAGAAAATTGGATTTTATCTTCAGTCTGACAACAGTGCTTGTTGGCTTGGAATTCTTCTTTGTCTTTATCAGCTTGTGAAAAACTATGAGTAAGTTTCTACCGTATGAAACAGCAGAATTAATATATTTGTGTGTATTTTTTCTGTTCTGTGTGTATATTGTAACCATGTAGAATTGCGTGTGGGATTGCACAAAGGTGATAGAAATCTAATTTTAGAATATATTCTTGAATACTTGCTGTACAGATGTTGGCTCATATATCTTCTCCACTAAAATAACAGAAAAACTGCCTTTACAAAAGGTTTGAGATCAGAAAAAAGAGGGTGTTTTAAAGCCTTAATTTGGTGGTAGTTTTTTATGGATTGATAGCAGTAAAAAAGTCCACTCAAAATCATGACTTTTGCACAAAATTATTTAAGCCAGGTTTAACAACAACAACTTGTACTCTAGGTATCAGTGGCAGTAAACATACAAAGGTTTCACAGTGTGAAATTTTGAATGTTAGGAGGTTCAGAATTAGCTGACTTTGATATGATCATTTTGATAGCCTCAGCCAACCCATCATAAGAAATGTTTATCAAAGCCTACTGTTCTATGTGCAAGGCATTGGGCTAGGATACAGGTGAATGTTCTTTGCGCTCTATCTGGTATTATGCTCAGAGCTTTACAGTTGAGGTTGCACTTTGAGAAGTTATGTGGAGCTTAGCAGCTGCTGCTGATGTGTAGGAAGCTCATTTGAGTTGGGTCAGAGAAAAGTGCAGTCCTGGAGTTGGGGAACTGCAGTAGTGGAACTGATGGAATCCACAACTTACTCTTTCAAAGCACTGTCGTGCATAACACTTTTATTTCAGGTACTTGATTTAAAATGTTGCACTGAAAAATTGTCTTTTGCAGAAATCAGAAACTGAGTTTTCCTGAGCAGCATTTAATCCTTATATTTAGGTTTCTATTTCAGAAAATACATGGAAACTATATAATTGAACAGGATTTTGGAGCTTAGTGTTCTGTAGTAGTTTTTTTACAGAACATGCCATCTGGCAGCAGACTGAGTAGACTTTATCTTATATTTTTGCAAATTGGCACTGTTTGAGAGGCTGAGCATTTGTATTTAATATTAGTGAAAAGTCTACCAAAATGTATTTCAAACTAACAAACAAAAAAACCCCAAAGGAAAAAAAACATACATACACACACACAAAAAAAAAACCAAACCTACAAAAAAACAACAAACCAAACCAAAACCCAATCCCCCAACCCAGAAATCTCCCACAGGAGTCCAAGAATATGATAGTATTAATTGCTTAATCAAGAAATAAAGCTGTACAGTCTTAAAGTGATATTTTACTTTGTTCTTGTTGTCATCACCAGTATGGACAAGATCTTATTCTGCTGTGATAACTCTTGAGTCAATAAGGACTTTCTTCTCTGTAAGTTAAAAGGGGGAAGATTTCAAAATGCAGCTTCACTTCCTTTCAGGAATTTTGAAATGTTTTGAGAAAGGAAATGGAGCCTTGTTTTCAGCATAGGCAAAGTGGTGGCCTGTCACCAGCATGGAAAGGTCTGAGGCACTATTTCAAGGGACGTTGCAATCGAAGCCTGCTCAGAGCCTGCCACATAGCCTTGAAGCATACATTCTCTATCAGATTGTTAGATTTGGGCAAATTAAATGGTAGGATGTGAGACACATCAGTGGTAAACTGTGAGAGACTTCACAGTTTGCTTTCTTCAATGTCAGTGAAGTAGTCTAGCTTCTGGAAATACTTTGATAAATTGTGAACTCTGATAAATGTCTTTCTGGGATTTTACTGACTAGCCCAGCATGTGCCATTCTCGGCAATAAATGTGTACCTTTTGCTTGCCGTTTTTGTAGTGCTCTGATTGCTTTTCACTATAGTAATGGTATGGCTGAACGTGATGTAGTAGTATTCAGTGAGTAAGTTGGCAGGAGTGCATTACGAGCAGAAAACTAATGTGGATATATAGTGGAGTAACGGACGCTCAGCGGTTTTCTAACTTGCCTTTTAACTGTAATGTTGTCTGGCTATAGTTTTATTTCAGATTCTGTAACAAGAAATGGCTAGGGTATTTTTTAAGTCACATGTTGTTATGAACTGTAATATAACCTATTGGCATCTACACTGGGGAAAGGTGGACTTTTAAAACTCAAAAGCTACTTGAAAGATCTACAAAACTAGTTTGTTTTTATCTAAAGGTACAAGAAACCAGAGGAGCGGAGTCCTTTGATAGCTGCAATGCAACATTTTCTACCAGTTCTGAAGGATAGTTTCATTCAGCTCTTGAATGATCCATCTGATCAGTCGGTCCTCATCCAGAAACAAATCTTCAAAATATTTTATGCCCTTGTCCAGGTAAAAAATAAACTTTGTGTGTACTTCATCAGTAATTTAATTTAAAGCATTATGCTTTTGCTTAAAATAGTAAATAACAGAAATATTAACAATATTAGATTACATCTGAATAATTTTCCCTACTACTGAACTGGTGTATGAATCACAGGGTTTTGGTACGCTTGATTGTGCTGTACTTTTGCTTTTGTACAGTGCTATTGCTGGTTGGCATTAGATAGAACTTACGCATGCCATCCTCTAAGGTAGAGTGTTTGCTAGAAAACCAATTAGAAAATCAGTTTTCTAATGACATTGTAGAGGCCAGCCTACATAGAATTACCAGTGTAAATACAGCATTTCGGAATGAAACTGTTAATTGCTTCAGAAATTAGTGTAACATCCATTTAAGTAGTGTCTTAGCATTGCATAAACAGAATGAATTGGAGTAAAGACCTCTAGCACCTTTGAAGATATTGAGGATATAGACTAGGTTGTTTTAAGTTCTTTAGCCTGATTTTCTGAGTCATTTGCTAATCTTTCATGGTAGCTAAGTGTAGACAAAGATTTGAAAGAGCTAAAATTCAAACTGTGAAAGTAACATTATTTTCAAATTGCTTTATAATAAATTCATTTTGCCTTTTTTTTTAATAAGTACACATTACCTTTGGAGTTGATAAATCAGCAAAACCTGACTGAATGGATAGAAATCCTGAAGACTGTTGTCGATAGGGATGTACCAGCTGTAAGTGGCTTTTGGCTATTTATGCCTTTAGGCTTAAATACTTTTCGTTCATTAGAATATTAAAAAGTTTAACATTTTATTTCTGCAATCTTTTTTCTCAATAGATGCCAAGAAAATAAATTTTTAAGCTAAATAGGGTGTTTTAAACAGACTAGACAAATTTTGAAAATATGTAGCTTGTATGGGAGGAGTTCTGTTGTTTTCAAACTAGAGCACAACTTATTTTGGCTTGTTTCAAGAATTTGTTGATCAAATTTGTTATGCAGCATGTATTATGGGATTTATTTTTAGATATGCTGTACTTCATACTTCTAGTAAGCTAGAAGTGCAAATGGCAGGTTAAAAGCAAAATATGCTAAATAGTTGTTCAAAAGACATATAACTTGAACTCTTTGTGAATAGTTGGTAAATAATCTTTTTCTTTGGTTTTTTTTTTTTCCTCCATAAAGGAAACCCTTCAAGTTGATGAAGATGACAGACCTGAGTTACCTTGGTGGAAATGCAAGAAGTGGGCTTTGCATATCTTAGCTAGACTTTTTGAGAGGTATTTTCTTTTGCGTTATTTTTTTAAAAAAACAAACAAATATTCAAGTCAATAATATTGCTGCACCCTTGAATTTGCATACTTGCTTATAATTCTAGGTATGGAAGCCCTGGTAATGTTTCCAAGGAGTACAATGAGTTTGCTGAAGTGTTCCTGAAGGCATTTGCTGTTGGTGTTCAGCAAGTAAGAAACACTGAATGTGGGGGGTATTAGAATAAATTTAGAGTTAGTAGTGATCTCTTATTTCACTGTTTTCAGAAAAGGCTTCTTACTCTTTACAGTTGGGGTTTTTTTTAAGAACATTGGTGTGGAAAGCACTGACGTCTGTGGGTTAAAAGAAAAGAATGATTAAACAAAATTATTAATTTTCTGCATAGGACAATCCACTGAAAATAGCCTATGCAGCATTGATAATCTGTAAATAGAGTAAATGCTCTCATATAACAAGCCCTCAGATGAGCTTCAGGTAAATGCTATCAATTTTTCTCTTACTGAAAGAGATGGGTATAATATTTATGTGGTGTAGTTGACCCTCTTACCTACCCTTTTAACTCTGATGATATGGTTGTTCTTTGACTCAAAGTCAGTAAATACTGAGCTTTCTAGTCTTCTGCAACAGCTTGATCAAGCAGAGGCTCGCTTACAAACAGGTAAGTCTGGTGGTCACTTTCCACTCATCTCCCTGTGTGGGGGTTGCAGCTTACACAAAGCACCTTCTAGACTATAGCAGTTTCTAACCTGATGTATTAATGTTATGCCAAACTATCCTTGATTTACCTTTATTGGAGTAACTTCATGATTCAGATAGTCCTACCACACAGCAGTAACCTACAGGTTTTCCTGAAGGGACAGAATGGATTGGTGGGGCAGGAATTGTCATCTGCCTCTCTTACACTGCATGTGTTTAAAGTCGGTAATTTGAACTTTTTGATCTAGCAAGAAAATTCCCATGAATATTGGGAAATTTCTTTATCTGATTCTCAGTACCGGGCTGTACTGCTGGCTTCTGTTCTTTTGAAACAAATTTATTTATAAAAAAACTTCAAGTAGTTTTTTTAAAATATCCTTGTATTGGCTCATAAATCTGTTTATATTAACGTGATTAGGTTGTAAATGTAAATAGACTATTCATTGATGGCAGTCTCAGGGAGCGGAATGTTTTCTTCAAAGCCTTTATTTTAATCAGGAGAAGAACAGTTCATAGTTCAGTTTCAGTTTTCTTAGTTTTCATTCCTAATGAAATTATAATGAATTACAGGACTTCAAAAGAGGAAAAGTACGGAAAGTATCTCTTAAATACATGTTTTTTGAAGGTCACCCAAAGTATTGAAAGGGAAAAGAACATTTGTCATATTGAGTGTTAGGAAATATATCCCAACATTCTACTCAGACAAGTGGAGTCAGCCTCACCTTCTGAGGTGCTCCTCTGTCACCTGTAGATGGTATCAGACAGATAATTATTACAGTTTCTTTAAGATCTTACTGGTTGCTTTGCAGTTCCAAGATAAAATGAAGTTCCCACAAAAGACTGTATAGGCAAAAGAAGTCTTTGAAAAGATAAATTTAAACAGTTCAACAAAATACTTCATGTGTTTTCTTTATATTTTCTTTGACTCAGATTTGATCCTTACTGATATTACATCTAGGAAACATCAAGAATTCAAGTCTTTAAAAAAAAATTGCTAAAAAGCAAGACTTTAAAATGCTTACAGTTTCTTTGTATACAATAATGTAACTTGTTTAGAAATACAGATTATTTTTAAGGTGCTGTCCTCTATTTCTTTGCGGAAGACAAATCTTGAATGTATGCTCAAGAAATTGAATCTTTCAGATAAGTATTAGGGAAGATTTTTGAACAGGATGTATTTCTTCACAGATTACCAATTTTTGTAAAATCCTGAAGAATACAAATTCTGATATTATGCTTCACTGAGTTCTCTTTACTCTCCAAAGTGTATGCACCCTTTTACTAAAGAAGTCATAGATAAGTACATGGTATGGGATTACAGGTTGTTCAATGATAAACTTGAAACATACTGCTAGTATTAGTCTCATAATTACTTCTCATTGATTATTCTTTTTGTCTACTCTATATCTTTGTCATGTGCATGTCACCAGCTGTGCCTTCCCCCTCCCCCCACCCCCCCAATAAAAAATCCGGGAGATTTAGCATTAGTTCTTGCTAAGCTTTCTTAAGCTTCGCCAAAACAGGCTAGGCTGCCTAGGTAGAATACCTTGATTCTTATCCCTTGTGTTAGCAGCTGTTTTGCTCAAAGACATTTCTCATTTTGAAAGACCTGATGAACCAGAACTAAGCCCTGGTTGGACACTACTGCCTGGTTGTTCCTTGGCACAGTTGCAGAATTTTATGTATTTGCCCTGAAGCCTCCGTCCCATATCCTGCTTTTCCTCACTGCAATTCTTAGCCTTTTCTTAATCTTCTTAATTTCTTTGCATCTGAATCATGAAACTGCTTAGATTTCTGACAAGACAGTACCAAAATACTTGTCCTAAGTAGCGTGGCTGCAAAGACCATTTGTTAGGCCTCAGCTTTGTCCTCATTTCTGAAGACTATTCCCCATTCCTGCATTGACTGTTGATGAATTTAGGCTTTTTCATGTGCTGTCCGGTTATATTAGAGAGTCTCGCTTTCAAATAAAAAAAGAAACTTCAGATCCTTCTAAAATTCAACTACTCGAGCAAACTGGACCTTCTTGTATAAGCTTTTCCCCAGAGAAGATTGTATATGTTAAGTTCTAGTTTGCTGAAGACCCAGGATTACTACTTTTGCCTAGAACAAAGAACCCCTAATTTATATTTTTTAAAGTCTTTCCTGAGCTGCTGTCATGGTGTGACTTAGGCCATAGAGCCTGTCTCAGATCTATGGATTCTAGAAGTTCAGTATATGAGTTAATACAGTGATGGTCATTTCTTTGTTGCTTGCGTTGAAATTTATAAAGGAAGCCAATCTTTAGAATGTCATGTACTCCGTAAAACTGCAAGAAATCCCAGTCTTCATTAGTTTCCCAGTTACTTCTGGAAAGACTGTATTTAAGGCAGACCATCAAGGAAGTAAGATACGTTGCAGAGTTTAATCAATTTTGTTACCAGTTTCTTAGACTCTTTTTAATGATTAATATTCTTCTTAATTGTTCTAACTTCAAGAAGCACGTTAGTCTTGCCATGTAGTCATGTTTTGCTGATTTTTGGAAGTTATAAACATCTGTTGCTTCAGGTATTGTTTTTGCAGAGATTCATTTTCTCTTTTAGTTAGCTCACAAGAGACTAAGAAGGAATTTTGACATATGTATGCTTGGATAATCCTAGAAACAGCTGCAAGTCTGAACATTTGCTCTCTTTTTCTTTCCTACTCTAACTCAATATCTAATGCCATCAAAGCCTTTTACTCAGGTGAGGGTAACAATCAGTAATTTAAGTCCAAGAGGCTTTTAAACATGAGCAGTTAAACTTTTGCGGACTGATAATGCATCTAGAGCATAAAACCATTTGTAAAGCTATCAATTTCATGGTGAATGAATGCATCCTCTCTAAACTCAAGTGTGAGGCATCTCCTTTGGGATAGATGCTTCAGTGCTTGTGTAATAAGTGTTATCGATGGAATTACTTTTCAAAATAATGAATCTCATTTTCCCAGAATGCTTTCTTGGTGATACTACAGATTGATAGATATCTCTTCAGTTCCTTCAGTTTTGGATTTTTTTTTTAAACGTTATGTGAAGAATTAAATGAAACCCTGGAAATGGGATTTGTCATTTCTCTCCAGTTGGTGCTGCTGCTCTTGAAGGTGCAGTGTTGCCACTGACCTGGACTGGGCTACAAGGAAACATCCTTCCATTACCAATACCAAACTTTCCAGTGAGCTGGAATTTAATTATTAGTAACTGTCCCATGTGCATTTCATGTCCTTATTCATGGAGAGCCATGGACTTTAAAAAAACGTAAATCCCTGTGAATAGTTCTGAATGCCACCTCAGGAGAAGAATTGAGGCCACAAAGCCAAGGGGAGAGGCTGGTTCATCATTCTTCATACACGTACATTCTTCATAGAGCATCACTGCTGCAAGGCTGCACATAGGCAAGGATCAGTAGACTGTATGAGTGTAGAGTATTTTACCAGTTGAGTGTTTGGGCATGAATTTCTGCTCTCAGAGGGGCAAGATGGAATAATAAACCTCGGAGGGAAAGGTGCCCTGTGCTATGTTGGTGATGAATTAGCATGTATGGTTTGTCTTATTAAAGGATTGTATTTTTAAAAGATGTGCAGCACCTGATATGAGCTGCAAATTGCCTTATAAAATTAATGACATTTAGTGGAAGGATTAGTCAGTACCCATTTTAGTCTAATGAATAAACAGGGGTTGTTTTTGTTGGATCTGTAGGGGTTGTTATGTAGGATTGTGAGGGAGGGTAGAATTCTTCTGGTTAATATGGTCTGCACCCAGTATAAGCTATTGATGAGATCTGATTTTTCTAGGTGTTGCTGAAGGTGTTGTATCAATACAAGGAAAAGCAGTACATGGCTCCTAGAGTTCTGCAGCAAACGCTGAATTACATCAATCAAGGAGTGTCACATGCAGTCACCTGGAAGAATCTGAAACCTCATATTCAAGTAAACCATTTTCGGGGTTTAATACTTAGATGACTTGGTAGTACACAAGTCAGTCTGTTGCACAGTGTTTCTGGCCTTGCTAGAATTCAGAATTTAGGGACCTCTGTTATAAATTGCTGGTGGAAAGAGTTTAAGCCTTTTTGGTCAAGGTTACCTTGATACATGAGCAAAGCTAGCTAATTGCTTTTTTGTTGTCAGTCCTTTGTGCTATGATATATTAAGGATTACAGTGTAACACAGCAACACAGATGTTGTTACTGTGTTACTACATGTTAGCTGGTGTTAACTACTGAATTTATGGCATTGAATCATCTCCATGTACCATTATCCAAAGCAAATCTAATAGCTTGCACTGTATTGTAGCTTTACCTTAAGTTAAAAGATCTCTTTTTTTTTGTAAGGTAGCACATAAAATCCACTATATCCAAATAGTTTTAGAATGTTACCATTTTATATGAGAAGTGGCAGGATGGACAAAATCTGTGAAATACAGGACAGAGTATAGAGATTGATTTAGTAGTGCTAGCCTGTTTTCAACTTTTTTTTTATTGCAGGGAATTATCCAAGATGTTATTTTTCCATTGATGTGCTATACAGATGCTGATGAAGAGCTTTGGCAAGAAGATCCATATGAATATATTCGCATGAAATTTGGTAAGAATGTGAAATATAGTCATGTTAAAATATGATTTCACACAAAGATGGGATTTTTATACCTTTTTCTGAAAATAGAGATGGCTTTAGTCCTTAAAAGAAAAAAAAAAGAGAGAAAACCAGTTTGTATTATCCAAATAATATAACTTCATACAGTTAACTCTTGCATATACTGGTGGAAATGACTGATAATACATGACAGTCAACAATGACACAGGTGTTTCTGCACTTGAAAAAGTACCTAATTTTGACAGTTACAAAGGTTTTGTTTTAAGTCAAATAGTCCAGGTCTTGCTAACAATAATTATATAAGTTTTACAACAGCTAATATTTCAGGCCCTCGAGTTTTTATGATCTTAAGGAATTTCACACGGGGCACAGTTCAGAACAGATTTACCGTAATGGTAAATGAAACATTATGAAGTAAGCCTAGCATTCCAGACTTGTCTAATTTCACCTCCTGTGGCTTGCTGCTCTGTTGTTGGGGTTTACTGTAAGTCTATGCAGTCCTTTCACGCTGGGGAAGAAAGAAGATACTTCAGACTTCCTGAACAAATTCTTACCTCCACTAGGACTTTTATGTGGCTAGAACAAGCAATCTTGATGGATTTGAGAGTTTCTTATCCCTCAGGTCAGAGGCAGACCTGTAAACAGTACAGGTATTATACAAGGCTCAGATAATCCTCTTCTGCAGAGAAGTAAGAAACTGAGCATTTTTAACTCAAATCAGTTGTGTGCCTCCCTGTACAGCAAATAATATGTATGTCAAAAATTGTCTGCTGTGTCTGCTTCTACTGTTAACAAAAGATTATCTTAAAAATAAGGAAGACATACAACTTCAAATTAGACATGTAGAGCCAGTGGGCATGAAAAAGGTGAAACATATGTATCAGGAATCTCCAACCCTGTGTTGGTGTTGTTTGGTCTTGGAGTATATGTAGTAAGGAAGCAAGAATAACCACCTGAGGAAAAAAAAAAAGGAAAATTGTTGCTTTTGTTTCATATTAAATCATTAGATTACATTAGGATCATGAACTGTAGCAAAGAACCAAAATTTATAGCTGTTATATGTTTTACTTAATAGATGTATTTGAAGACTTCATTTCTCCAACAACTGCTGCTCAGACGTTATTGTTTACATCATGTAGTAAAAGGAAAGAGGTAAGCTATTCAAGGATTTTACTTAAATACAACATTAGCTAGATTTAGTTTATAGTCTCCATTTGCTGAACTACTAATAAGTTTTACTTTTCTGCTCTCTGTCATATCATAGTACACTAAAATTTACCATTTTTCTCATTTATTCTGCACTGGTCTATTTGTGATTTTTGTATTTGCCAATTCCCCTAGGACCTATCTGTCAAGAATGTTATAAACACACAACAAAGACATAAAACATTATCCAAATTCCAGGCTTGGAGCAGATTATTAGAGATTTAAGCATTTCAGAGCACTGAGAATGGTACCTGAGACGGTTGATTGAAATACTTTGACTAACCTTACCTGTAATCTAGGTCTTGCAGAAGACAATGGGCTTTTGTTATCAGATCCTTACGGAGCCAAATGCTGATCCTCGTAAGAAAGATGGTGCTTTACATATGATCGGTTCGTTGGCTGAAATTCTCCTAAAAGTAAGCCTAACAAATGTGGTGCTGCTTTTTTTTTTCCTTCTTCCTTTCCTTTCTTTCACACATAGTGTCTTAGAAGAAATGAGAATAGCTCTTTGAGTTTACAAGTTTTTGAATCACTGCCAGTTTCTTTAAAGCTGTTGAACTTAATTATTTTGGGTTTGTTGTCAGCTTAATTACATAAGTCTTATTAGGTCATGTTCAAGTTCAAATTATTGTTTTAAGTTCTCTGCTTCTAGTAAAAATTGGTACACCGTTTCCTGTGCTACACTTAACTACACTCCTTTTTCTTGTGGAAGGAAGGAAAAAAAATCCATCCAGTGAGAAGCTGTTGATTTAATGAGATCTTTTCTGTGTATAGAAGAGAGCAAATAAAGTGAAATTAGCAACCTCGCTCAATTAGAATGGTAGCAAAAAAGATGCAGGGCATGGCCTTGTATTTGGACCACAGCTCTGAGAAGTTTCCCTGACCACTTTCGCTTTTGATACCAGAGTAGTGTACTGCTAAGCAAAAGGAGTCTCTAGGAGTCAAAAAATGACAGGAAAAAAAGTGTCACTATTTTGACTGAAAATTATAAAAGTCTATGTAAGATCCAAGTTTAATTACTAATATGGGATTTCATTGCTGCTTAATGGACTTTAATAAAGGGGGAAATTAAAAGTCTGAGGATTTTGTTATGCTGTTCACAATTTTATATGTGGCATTTTTTTACTGTATTAGAAATGGATTTTTATATAAAGTTTTAAACTGATGTGTTTCTATTCATATTCTGACAGAAGAAGATATATAAAGATCAGATGGAATATATGTTGCAGAATCATGTGTTCCCTCTCTTCAGCAGTGAGCTGGGTTACATGAGAGCACGGGTAAGAAAGTCTAAGATGTACTCTTAAGATACACTGTCTGTTCCAACTGCAGAGTTCAGGAATATTCTTTAAATTTTTCCCTCTAACATCTCCTTTCTGCACCTTTTCTGTAATAAATTATATGCTTATTTCAGAGATTAGTATCAGACTTTGTGTGATTACAGATAACTACTGTGTAGTTTTAAAATGGCTGCAGAATTGTGTGCATAGTTTCCCATCTGTGTCTGGTGGTACGGTCTATTTGTGTTTTGCATTTAGACTGTACTGCTCACACAAAACCTGGGGCCAAAGATGAACTTGAGATCATAGTACTGGTCTAGTGATGTCTGAAAGACAAGCCTCCCACTGGCCAGCCTCCACACTCTCAAACATCTTCATCTGTTAAGAAGTTTTGCAGTATCTTTATTGAACAGTAATTGTGCTTCAGATTTAATAATTTGTATAGGTTATAGGTATATGAGTAGTCGAGAATCCTGTTCGCAGGTTTTGTAACTCTGAATTTGTTAATGCCTCTTTTTTTATTTTTCAGGCTTGTTGGGTTCTTCATTATTTTTGTGAAGTCAAATTTAAAAGTGACCAGAATCTCCAGACAGCCTTAGAACTCACAAGACGGTGTCTGATAGATGATAGGGAAATGCCTGTGAAAGTGGAAGCTGCAATAGCACTTCAAGTTCTGATCAGTAATCAAGAGAAAGGTAGCCCTCTTTTCTTAAAGCTACACGAAGCTTTAATGAAATAAGCAGTAATATTACGATGTTCGGGGAGACTTGTTCTCTTCTTTCCTGATGTTAATTTACTTCTTGCAATTGTAATTTGTAATCACTTATTGTAATTTTCCAGCTGGAAAATTTTATATTTTTATAAATAACATTATCACAACTTCATGGTACAATAAATCCAGTTCTACAGCACCTAATCATTGAATCAGAAATACAGTGGCAATATAAGCATATCTGTCTCAGCATACATTCATTCATGTCAAAATTTATTTTTTTAAAAAAGTTGTCTTTATCCTGGCAGGCTTTACATTGCTTAGTATTCCTGAAGCTGGCATAAAAGCCACAAAGCAAACATAAATTCTTTATCAAATACTTCGGCTAATTTGACAAAAATGCATATGTACCCATTCCTGTTCAATTAAAATTTGCACTGATAAGTAATCTTGCATTCCATAAAGACTGTAGAACTCTGGTTTTCATACTTCAGTTGTCATCCTCTTGGTATACCTTTTTATTAAAAAATTGTTCTGAATGTTGATATTGCTATAATGATTTATACTACCCATGGTTTTGGCATGTTAATGCCAAAGCGCTGAATATTAATAAAGTATATCTTGACTTTCTTTATACTGATACTGTAGTTTTGTAAGAATGTAGATTCAAATACTTCCACTTGTTTTACAGCTAAAGAATATATTACTCCATTCATTAGACCCGTAATGCAAGCTTTACTTCATATTATAAGAGAGACTGAAAATGATGATCTTACTAATGTGATTCAGAAGATGATCTGTGAATATAGTGAAGAAGTAACCCCAATTGCAGTAGAAATGACACAGCATTTGGTAAGACTTTCTGGTGACTTGATGTTTAATACGTGAAAGAGTGGTATTTAAGATAGCTGTCCATCAATCAATAGCTGCGGTTACTCCAGTCTGTGTAAATGCATTGATACAAGTAATTTTTTTCTACTTTTAGACTGTTTTTTCTCAAAAGTGGCTTTATAACTTGAACTGTTGTAGAAATGTTTGAGAAATCTTTGTACATATTTTCTCCTGATAGTGTTAATAATGAATTTTGGTAGCACATTTTAGGTAGTCTCTACAGTGTGACATAGGTTTTCTGTTTTAAAACGGGAAATTAAAGAGCAGATTTTTAATAAAAAATTTGGTGTGAAAATAATGTTATGTTGTATGTAATGTGAAAATAAAATTGAATCTGCAGGAGAAATTCAGAGCTCGAATGGCCATATCTGTCAAGTTGTACTAATGGTTTCAAAAGCAGAGCTCAGCTCAGTGCTTCCTTATTAAAGGCCTTTGCCTTGGAGTTAAAACTATATTGTCTGCATGTTGTCTCTGGGAATGCCCGCCAAGTGGTCCAGTCTAGTTCAGCTACCAATTAAACTTTGTGCAGAAAAACTTACTCATAGAAAATGTATTCTTTTTGCATGGAAAGTAATGTCATTTCTATCTCTATTCATGAATGGATAAAGGATGACAGCTCAAATGGTTTAACATTCAAATTTTACCAATCTTGAAAACAGATTCTGGAATGGAGCAGTCACCTTCTAATACTCATACACGTTTTCTTAGCAGAAGTCCTCCTTAAATTGTATAGAATACCAGACTTGCACAGTTGTTCTTCATCTCCAAGCATGTCCTCATTAAATGACGTATTTATGGGTTGTTTTGCTATTACATGCAGGCAATGACATTTAACCAGGTGATCCAGACTGGACCAGATGAAGAAGGCAGTGACGACAAAGCAGTGACAGCAATGGGAATCTTGAATACTATTGATACACTTCTCAGTGTAGTTGAAGATCACAAGGAAGTAAGTAAAAATTACTTTAAAGCTAGTATGTGTTGTCTAAGACACTACAAGTCTTTTTTAGTCACAGTGTTGCTGACAGTGTTATCTGAAAAACTGTCCTTTCAGCCAAAAATATGTTAAAACAGAAAACAGTGAAGTACTTATCATGCAACAAAGCTGTAACAGTGGGTCACGTTTCTAACACAATATGTGTAGTAATAGGGCATAAATGTTGCCACAGTATTTCCCATAAAAATCGAGGTTCTTGTTCAAATTGGTCGAAGCAACTTGTCTCTAACAGATAGAACTCTGTCAGCTCAGCTGGAAAAACCCAACTGACTTGATGAGGTCTGCCCTTCAAAGAAAATAGATAAAACTTCAGTTAGCTTTGAACATTGACTCTGCTGACTTAGTTTGCTCTCTGCAACAGAATCAATGTCTGTAAACACAGCTGTTGTGGCTATGCTAAATGATTGGGTTTTTTACCTGCCTAATCTGCACTGTAGAATTCTCCAGTGTGATGAAAACCTAGTTTTGTACTGAATGGACTGACTTCTGTGCAGAGTTCAGCTTGTTCAAAAGATGCTATTGCTGATTAAAATCCTTCTTGACAAAGTCAGCTACTGTTTTTTGATAATACATCATAGTGTTTTAGTGACTGAACAGTTCAGTAATAAATCATACTCTCAAGGCTCTGAGGACTTTACTAAGGGAGCGGCATAACACGAGTTCTGAATGCCCAAGGGCAGAATCCAGTGCTGCCATGCAATAAGCCAAGGACCAGTTTGGCTCATTTGCTTGTTGCTAAAGCTGCTCAGCAAGCTTTTCATGTACTTGATTTTGTCAGCAAATTCTTGCTATCTAAATGAAAAGTTTGTGTTAACAATATGCTAGTCTTGAGGAACTAAACTTTAAAACATTGATCAGTAAACATTTACGTTTAGAGACATCTCACACAGGATGACCAGTGTTCCAAGAGATAAGGTATTTAGGTGGTTAGTTTCAAATCCAGTTCTGCATAGCTAAGACCAGAAATTCAACCCGTATTTGTCCCTATGCAAGGTGAGTGCCCTGAACAGGTTAATGACTGTTTTGTTAGCTGTTCCATGGACTAATAAACACTAATTGGGAAGAGTGTCTGAATCTGTAGACCAGCATTTAGACTGATGTCCACATACTATATGAACATCCTAAGCTAGGTTTGGTTGGTGGTTTGGTATTTGTTTGGTTTTGGCTTTGCTTTTGAAATTTCACTTTTCTGGAACAGCAAATACTTCCTGCAACCTCCATTGCTTGCTTACTTTGTTTTAATGGGACTGAACTGTTGCACAGGGTCACTGTCAGGCTTTTTAAAGGATAACCCACCCTATAATGAAATTCTTCCACTGTTCAAAGAATATTTCAAAGCCACCTCGTATTAAAAGCTATCTTACAAATCCTTAGCTAAGCGCGCTGCTCTTATGCATTTAGTGCTGTAAAACATGAGAAATACTGAGGTTTTTTTAGAAGACTATATTGTATGTATAGAAACTACTTTGAATAATTTTATTTTAAAATATGTGTTTAATTTCAACTCCGAAGAATTGAAAACAGTCATAAATCTTCTTTTTTCAGATTACCCAGCAGCTGGAAGGGATCTGTTTGCAAGTGATTGGAACAGTTTTGCAGCAGCACGTATTAGGTATCTTTTACTTTTGTTGGCTTATTTTTAAGTGTATGGGATTGGCATTACATTTACCTAGATTCTGTTTGTTTTAGAGTTCTATGAGGAGATCTTTTCCTTGGCTCATAGTCTGACCTGTCAACAAGTTTCTGCACAAATGTGGCAGCTTCTTCCTCTTGTTTTTGAAGTCTTTCAGCAGGATGGCTTTGATTATTTTACCGGTATGTAGTACAAATAAATCAGCCAGATTGTTTCATATATGTGATTTCAACCATGCAATGAATTGCATCTTGATTGAAATGTTAGGAGAACACTGAAGTGAGGTTATTCTTGAAGTATTTTATTCTGCTGTTGCTGCAACCAGACTTGTTTTGCTAAGGTATCTATGACTGGATGCACCCTTATCTTGACAAACGTTAAGCAAGAAATGTAATTATCTTATTAATACATATATTTCAACCTGATTTTTAACAGCTTGTCTAATAAAACATGCAAACAGTATCTAACTGTGATCATTCTTCTTTTTATACAGACATGATGCCTCTCTTGCATAATTATGTTACTGTTGATACAGATACACTTTTGTCAGACACAAAATATCTTGAAATGATCTACAGTATGTGCAAGAAGGTAAGTAGATTCCTTTGTGATGACAATCTGTGATCTCTGAAGTAATACGGTGTTACACTGGGTACTTTCTTCCACAACAGCAGACTGAAACTGAAGAGTTTTGATGTCTGCTCTTAAAGCATTATGCTATTTAACATTCTCTGTGATCCACAGATTAAGTTATTGCAGAGAAATTTAAAGAGGTCACATGAAATTTCAGATGCATGCTTTTGCTAAAACAGAAAAATAAATCATGCACAACAAAAACAGATTAAACAACCCAGGCTTTTGTACACACGTGTTTTGTATAATACACTTTGTGCATACAGGCATGCAAAACACGCATATGCATATTGCAAAAGGTAGATGGTTTCTTTTATCTGAGATTTTTAGCCTCACTACGGCTGGGATACCACATACCATATGTATGCTAAAGGTCTTAAATCTACTAGCTAAAAGAAGTGGAGTAGGGATGGAAAGTAGAGGGATAGGAATAGGAAGTTATTTTCCCAAGTTCATGCCAAGTCAGTGATGAAAGCTGGGAGCAGAATGCAGTTGTTCTGACTCAGTCCAGTCACTTCTGGGCAGTGTTTCTGTATTTAACATAGCTTCTCAGCTCCTGTGTATTATAGGTAGCTGCCAACAGGGCTTTCTTTATCCAATCAATACGTAGAATACAAAGCTTTCCAGAACGTTAGCCATATGTGAGGGAATGAATACTTCTTTATAAAATGATGTTAATATTTTATAATCTCTAATAGTAATCTGGGAGTATTCAGTTTTGCACTCCCAGATATCATGTGTTCTGTCTATATAAGAACTGTGGTGAACTGTCAGCTGCCCTGCCCATGGTATTTCTTGAGTAATTTCTATGAAGATGTTTAAATATTATATCGAATAACTCTTGCCTGCCTTTATTCGAAAACAAGTTGCAGCAAGGCTGATTGTAAATACTTAAACATTTTATATATAAAAAAAAGAAAATTGCCTGTTATAACCTCTTAGTGATTAGTGTTTTATTAGCTGAGCACAGTGAATCTTTAAGACAGAAGTTTTAGGTATTGCGTGGTCTCCCACTGGATATCCCAGATTTGTAAATATAATTTTTACAAAATTCAGTACATAAATGCATAAGAAAAATTTTTGTGTATGGAAATAAACCTTTGCAAAATGGCAGCTGATGCTTATACAGTTATTGTTGTAAGCTCTGCATCCATAGAATTATTGAATACTTTTACATGTAGATTAGTTCTACCTGCATTCAGCAATGTTTCAGTCTCTAGTTGTGATTCTGAGCCATTGCTGTAGAATTGGCTGCTTCACAGATGGGTATTTGTGCTAGCATTGTAATACAGTAGGTAAACTTATATCAGCTTTTCAAAGCAAAGCAGTATATAGAAAATAATTCTTGAAGGGGTATCATCAACAGTAATTGTTATTTTTCAGGTTCTCACAGGAGTTGCTGGAGAAGATGCAGAATGTCATGCAGCAAAGCTGTTAGAAGTAATTATTCTTCAGTGTAAAGGGCGTGGCATTGATCAGGTTGGTAACAACTTTGGTTGCTATAACTAACATTAAAAATATTTTATACTCAAATATGAATTGATGATGTATTAACATGAGTTCTGTAGAAGTTTGTGTAGTGTGGCTAATAATCCTGTCTTCTACCTCAGTGTTACTCTATTAACAGCACTGCCGAGATAGTTCTTCCACACATTGTCTCCAGAATTTAGGACACTGCAGAACTCAGGCGTTTTTGTGAATCTGGAAGAGTACTGTTTTAGGGGCTTCTTGGTTCTAAAATTCGGTTAATTATATTCTAAGTTAAATCTAGCAAATATTTCACGAAAATTATTCAATCTGTCAAGTTAATAGCCTTGAAATTAATAAGAATGAAAATGAAGTTCCTAGAATCCCGATTAAAGTCATAGAGGAACCAGGGACTTCATTATGCACATATGGAAGTTGGAATTCGAGAGATGAATTTGTGTGCTTCAGCTGCGTACATGACAGGCCCTGTATAATAGCTGTTCAAACATTTTTGCATGCTTTTTAATATTTGTGGATATAGTCCCTGGAAACTTTAATTTTAAATTTATTTGAAAGAAAAATCTATAGTGAATTTTTTTTCAGTGTGGCATCTCTGAAGAGACTACTCCTTTGAAAAGCTGTTTTCTTGGAATGTTAGTAATATCTCTTGACTTTGTGGATATTAAACAAGGTTAAGTTGATTTTTCTCGACTTCCTAGTGGTGTACACGTTTCGTTTGTTTTTTCATTTTTAAAACACAAGATCGTAGAACCAGGAATTACATCTACTGTGCACGATGTCACAAAATCCATGTGCTCGGAGTAGATTTAATCTTTTCAACTTTTCATTTCATCTTTGTATATGACTTCTGCTGGCAATTAAAAATTATTCCCATTTTATGCCCTCTGTATTTATGCACCAGACTTCTTATACCATTTCTCAACTTTACTGTGAAATACAGAACTACAAAATTTATTTTTGATCACTAAATTTGTAACGGTTCTCACTCTTCAGTGCATACCCTTATTTGTGGAAGCTGCGTTAGAGAGGTTGACCAGAGAAGTGAAAACAAGTGAACTGCGAACAATGTGCCTCCAGGTTGCCATAGCTGCTTTGTATTACAATCCTCATTTACTATTAAATACATTGGAAAATCTCCGCTTTCCCAATAATGTGGAGCCTGTCACTAATCACTTCATAACGCAGTGGCTTAATGATGTGGACTGTTTCTTGGGGTAAGTGTTTCTAATTTTGAAGATTATTCTCTGTGATACACCTCTATTACCTGCTTGTAAATCATAACAAAACCTGCAACTTTTTTTACGCTTTTGTTTTGTAGACTTCATGATAGAAAGATGTGTGTGCTTGGCTTGTGTGCTCTTATTGATCTGGAGCAAATACCACAGGTTTTAAATCAAGTTGCTGGCCAGATCCTGCCAGCTTTTATCCTTTTATTTAATGGATTGAAAAGAGCATATGCCTGTCATGCAGAGCACGAAAATGATAGTGATGATGATGATGAAGCTGAAGAAGATGAAGAAACAGGTATGGGAACTAAAACATCACTGTTAATTTGTATTTTTCATTTTTTTCTGATGGAGATGCTGAGTTCCTCTGAATTCTTCAGAGTTCCCTAATGCCAAAAATCAAAAGCTGTACCACAGAACACTGGACATCTTTTAATGACTTTCAAGTATATCTGACTGGCTTTCCAGTCCCTCTTTAAAAACTAACTTCCTAGGCTGAGTCTCTTCAAAGTCACATCAAGCTAGCTTTTGTGTGTGGGTGCTGTCATTGCTGAAAGGAATGATTACTGGGGCATGTTTCCCATTTGAGTGAGGACTAAGAGTCAGTAGAAGGAGTTTCCAGGAATCCTTCTATATATTACGAACTGTCCCATGAGCTGCTGGTGTATTATCTGTGTATCGAAAATGACAGTTCTTGTGATATTTTTTTTTTCCTTTTCTGGACTAATTGTAATCTCAACTTGATCAGCCTTTATAGATTTTCTTCTTGATACAGTCATTTCACAAACTTTGACATCTTTTGCCATCTTCTTTATATGAAGTTCAAAATTACCTACAACTTCCCCATCCTCCCTTCTTCCACCTTTCCCTATAATCTGCTTAAGCTTTTAGTTCTTGTTCCCTATTTTTATCTTTCCATCACCAGCCTGGTGTCTTTGAGTGATTGTTTGTAACAGTTTTCTACACTCAAAGGAGTATCTGTTGGTTTTCAGCTATCTACTTAAAGCCCAGTTTCTTTTTGATCTCTGCTGTTGAATTCTGGACTATTGTCATTATGTGTCATTCACACTACTACATTTTGTATTTTTCAAGCATTCTTTTCAACAGCCCTTTTGAATGTGCCTTTAAAAGTGTTTTCATCAAATTATTTCAAATCTTCTTTGGAGCACAAATATTGCTTTGCTTAAAGTTTTATCGAGTGCTGTTCCAAACTTTCTGTATATACATTTTTCTATATACACTTCAGTGACAATAAAATTTTCCTTTCCCAGTTAAACAGTTGGTGTAAGTGAGGGAAGAGTGTCGGGGGGAAGACCATGGCACTGGGAGAGGAGTTAAATGAGTTTCCCCCTTTCTAGTCTGCACTATGCTTAGCAGTTCCATTGCCTGTTTTGCATAATCAGCCATCTACCTAAAGAGTTGTTCTTACTGTTCTTGAGATAAACTTTGTGTGTGTGTGATATTTAACTCAGAGGAATTGGGGAGTGATGAAGATGACATTGATGAAGACGGTCAAGAATATCTAGAAATTCTAGCAAAACAGGCAGGTGAAGATGGAGATGATGAAGACTGGGAAGAAGATGATGCTGAAGAGACTGCTTTGGAAGGCTATTCCACAATTATTGATGATGAAGACAACCCTATTGATGAATATCAGATATTTAAAACAATTTTTCAGAGTAAGTAACTTTCATTTCCTTTCCTGGCCAACAAGTTATATTTTAGTGTAGACCATTGTAAACTAAAACCTGTTGAAAGCTTCCAAACAGGCTTTCCAATATGTGCTTTAAACAAGTTTTTCTTTGGGAAAGGGAAGCCAGCATTAAACTTTCAGAGCAGGGAGAGACGCTTGAATGAATTTATGGCGGGAGGGAAGAGGTCAGAGGTTGTGTTAGTGTTTTTAAATGTCTTGAATTATGTAACCCTAACAGAATATTATTCTGATTAAAATGGTAGTGAGTCAATAAGCTTTGAGTTATGGAACGTTTTAATGAACACTTTCCATTTGCTTATGTTCTGTTTCTCTTGCAGCAATTCAGAATCGTAACCCTGTGTGGTACCAAGCTTTGACACAGGGTCTTAATGAAGAACAAAGAAAACAATTGCAGGACATAGCAACTCTGGCAGATCAGAGGCGGGCAGCACATGGTATTTTTCCCCCTTTATACCATTAATTGCTTCTTTCACTGATTGAATGCTGTTTATGTGCTCAAGAAGCATAATACAGAAAATGCCTATAATTCAAGGCTGATAACGTCTTCATCAAAGGAAGGTTGCTTTACACTCCAGAGATGTTTGAAATCTCTTTAAGATTGTCAGGTCACAAAGCCTCAATGCACAAATTGTATGGCATACCACAGGTGTAAGGAATGACAGAAATGTCTTAATGAAGTGGCCAAGTAAATAAAAGCGTATTTGCCATAATTGCTTAGATCTGAAAACAGTTGATTTGATTACCTGAAGGTGGATGAACTCTAGGTATGGTAACAAACACATTACGTGGCTGACAAAAATTATTTCCTGATGTGACCTAGTCCAGCTGGGATAGACAATGATTCTATGGGTGGGAAAATATCAATTTATGGAAGTAGTATCCATCTGTAAAGCTACATTATTAAGCCTATTAAATATTTCAGATTGTTATTCTTCAATACAGATTTAAAAATATAGGAAGTGGGCAGATCTTCAGTTTTCCTTTTTTTTTTTTTTGCAAGTTTTCCCAGGTGTTTGATAGTAAGTCGAGCTATATCACTCTCTAAAGTCAAGACTGAAGTTTCAGTGATCTGTCCAGTCTCATATCCTGCATCTTATTGAGCAATTACTACAAGATGTTTCAAAATAGAAGTTCAAAAATCTTTCAGTAAAAAGACTGGTAGTAAGAATGCACATTTTCTAAGTAGTTTTTCTCAGAAAAGAGCCTAAATTACCTCACAAGCTTGTAAGTGTCCAGAATGGTCCACTTTTAATGGTTATAAAATAGCTTCACTGTGATTGCTGTCAAGCGCTAGACATCATACTGATGAGTTTATATACTACTTGTGCATTTTATGAAAAAGAGTGTTCTTTTGGGTTTTTTCAGCTGCTTATTCATAGATGAAGTTAGGTTCAGATTTTGAAGTTTAACATAAGCAACTAGATCCTTACAGGAAATTCTTGCATGCTATCGGAGCATACCGATACCCCATTTAGGCTACCTACCACACATGGGGACATCCTGTTAGAAGGATTTGGAACATAATTATCTCTCATTAATGTAGCTAAGAATTTCCATAAGCCAAGAGATTTGTCTTTTGTGCACTATGGAGCCAGGAGGGAACAAAGCAATGCTCTCTGGGTCATGTTCTCCTTCATCAGCCACGGCAACATTTTTCTGGCCTGTTTCCAAAGAAAGAGAGACAAAATGCAGATCCTCTAGATAATATAAGCTGTCCTGTATTCCCAGAAAGAGAAAGATTGCAACTGTTCTGAGGTAGGAGGAAGCTCTTAGACTGGAAATAAGACATGAATAAGCATAGTTATCTTGAGCTGGGAATAATATAAACCTTCTTCTGCATTATCTACGTTGTAGTAAAGGTAGATAGAAACATTTCTGTCACCTCTTTACCAACCTAATTTTCAGTTGTCCATTATTAGAGCTTGTAAAAACCAGTCTCACAGTAATCTTCAAAGGATGGAATATACAGCTAGTAAAACCAGACAGCTTAACTATCAATTAGTTGCAGCGATGGGTATGTGAACCTCAGATACTTAAAGATCTTAAGGTTTGGCTGAAAATGGAAAGTGATCAACTTGGGAGTTTTATCTCAGAATTATATTACATGGTCTAGTAACCTGAACTCCAAATTATCTGCTTGGGTATGGGGGAGAAATGTGTGTATACTAAAAAGTCTGTTTCTGGTGCTTCAGTGGCTATTTCTGCTTATATTGTTGACTTGAAATAGGAACACTGAAAATTTAGCTAATATCTGTGTACTGCTTTTTTGTACATGTGCTCTGTCATTGATTTGACTGAAAAGTCTATTAACGTTAATCAGAACAAATCAGGCACCTGTTAGCAAGTTCAGAAGTCCAGCATTCATTCAGGTCTTGTTTCTGAAATGTGAAAATTACGTACTCATGTCCAAAAGCTAACGTGTGGGCTTTTTAAAATATAAATTCATTTAAGCATAGCTATAACAATATTGAAAAATTAAAATAAATAAACAAATAATCAGTCCATCTGTTGTTTGGGGCCTGGCACATTTCCACTTTGTGGGTGCTGATTACTTTCTTGGGTAACCCCAGGTTAAGCCTCTGTCTTCGAGAGACTCAAAATGGTTGGTCACCATCATCTTAATCTGTCTTCCCCCCTACACATGCACTAAAATACCTTCCTTCTGTGTTTTGTTTTTGTTTTGTTTTAGAATCCAAAATGATTGAAAAGCATGGAGGATACAAATTCAATGCTCCAGTTGTGCCAACTTCATTTAATTTTGGAGGGCCTGCCCCAGGAATGAATTGAATTATCACTTTTCCTGCTACTGTGTGATTGTAGTGAAGAGCTTGTGTTCCTCCCAATAGTGGTTCCAGAACTGGTTCATGTTATCTACAACTCACTCTAAACTAATTGATAAATAGATTGGACAAAAGCCCCAGAAGTGGGACCTGATCATGCAACCTAATACTGGAAAGCAAACCAGAGTTTTTTTTGAAGATAGGAAGAATCTGAATTTAAAGCTTCAAATGACACACTTTGGAAATCGGAAATCAAGAGGGGATGTCATGAAGGCAGCTTTTCTTTTTCTGAGGAAAAAAATAGGCATGGGCTGCAGGACTATTTAAAACGTCTCATTTACAGGACAAGCTAGAAGGCAGACTTAATTTTTACACCTGTGGCGGTATGAGTATTTGCCCAATTTATTTCCCTTTTCTCCCTTCCTATTGGGTGTCTATTCTTTTAATGTAAATAAGATAAGGTAATCAGATAGCCTTACTTAATCTTCATCATTTCCATTTATCAAGATTGTTCATATGTAGAATATTGGACACTTAATGTAGCACTACATAACTGATAAATCTGTAAATGAATTAGCACTTTCATATTGAAACAAGCCTGCTAGCCTATGTACAAAAATAGCAAAATGTTTGCTGTTTATAAAAAATAAGGGATGTATTGGGGAAAATAATTTCAAGTTATTAATTTAAAATGAACTAGCAGTTTTGTACCTGGTGACTTTGTGGTGCAGTCACCTCTGGTTGTGACTTGAATTCGGTTATGTAAAAAGGGGTTAGTGGTATTTCATTGCTGCTAAAAAAAAAAAGAAAACCACCCTCCGTGTCCTTTGTTTTTCTTAAAGATCTCACTGTACAAGGTGAAATTTGGATACAATTGTGTACTGTAAGCACTGAGGAAAAAGTTATCTTCTCTAAAGCAGGTAAATAAGATGTGAAGTTCTGCTCTTAAGAGTCAACTGAAGTGTGTGGATGAAACATCTATATATGCAATCTGTTAAAAACACAACAGTTGAATTTGGCTAATCTGGGCTATGATCGATGAATGCAATTTTTCCCCTTAATTTTGCAAAATATTCCTCTTCCAGCACATGGTAGTGCAGGTGCACTACACTTGCATTTCATTCCCCCTCTTTTTGCACTCCCAGCATTAATGTGTGCTGTTGTCTGCCTGATCCAGACAGTGTATTTGAAGTTTTGCCAATCTTTCATTTTTTGAAGCCACAATTTTCTTCCTTCAAAGTTGCTATAGTAACTAGTATTTTAGCTAGAGGCGCAAAATACAGATCCCTCTGGGACCACTATCAAAACCACTGTATGAAGAAGCCAGCAGGGAGATGCTGTGAATGGGTTGGCTTAAATGCCCCCTTTTTCTTTTCTAAAAGCAAAAATCCATAGGTTTTTGATCTTGCCTTGAGATCGTTGGTGTCAGGTCTTTTAAATCAAATGTTTGGGGTTTTTTTTTGGCTGTTTTTATATAAAAAATGTCACCTGCTGTTACAATTGATATTAAACAAGCTACCTTAATTTAATGTAAGCCTCCAAAATTTAAATACAGGTTAAAAATAAACTGAGTTTATATCTGTAAAAATGAAATGCACATATATATATTATGATACTCAAAATGCAGTCTTCAGAAACTTGGTTTGTGTGGTGTGGTTTTTTACATCAGCAGAGTAGCAGGAATTCGTGGTTTGGGGTTTCCTTGATGAGGTGACCAGCACCATGCTCTGCCTTCCATCTGTTGCACAACCGCTAGCACTTCTTTGGGCAGGTGTAATGGATTTTCCAGTCACTCCTCTCTGGTCTGCCTTTCTTCAGCAAATACAACTCCCTGTGCACAGAGTGCTAATGTGAGAGACTGAGCCAGGACTATAATGCCATGTTGCCCTAGCCGAATACCAAAGGGATACTTTAAAAGCAAGCTGTGGACTTAAAAGGATGGATATTGCACCTGATGTGAAAAAGCCTAAAAAATTAAGCCTTGAATCAGAGTATCCATTATAGTAGTGGTATGAGAACCACAGTAGTACTTTCGAATCTTTAGCTGACTGGCCAAGTACATATAGCAGAACGGGGGGGGGGGGGGTTTCTGTTGGTTTTTTTTTTTTGTAAATGTGTAACTCATGAGCGCGTACAGGTGTACTCCGGCCTCAAGATAATCTCTAGACACGGTTTTATTTTTGTAGAAAAAGGTGACAGACATAATTACAGCATGCCTTTTCCTGTGCATTCCTTGACCTTGAAAAATGCCCAGTTTGACGTAAATAATTTCTGAACATCTGCTTGTTGGTTATCTGCTTATCTTGTTATGCATCCCAAAAAATGTAAAAGAACCTCTTAGGACATATGAGATGCTTTTGCCTCGTGGCAGAAGATCCAACAGCGGCAGTGAGGAGATGCTATATACAAAGCAGATGGAAAAAAATGAGGGGGAAATCACCAATTTAGTGCCATTGTCATTTCTGGAACAGCTATATTTTTCAAGTCACAAGTCAAGGGAAAAATTTTATCTTGGTGTGAGGAATACAGTCTTACTTCAAGGGTGCTTTTATGTATCGCTAGACTGGTTAGCAAGGAGCATCTTTTTTAAGAATGGATCTAGAACTTTGCTTTCCTTTGCTCCAAGAAATGTATTTATATAAATTGCAAAACAATTTTGCATTGTTGTTGGTGGTGATAGTGCATTTTGTGATGCAATATATCAATTTCAGTGATACACTTATGTCAAATTTAAATTTGATCTTCCTCCTAGAACTTGCACTTATCCATTCCATTTTCAAGGATAATGCAACTCTAAAGGAAGAGCTGGGAAATTTAAAGCCTCTGTTTTTTCTATTATGGAAGATCTCCTTGGATTAATAAACATCTAAAGCAAATCCTTATCTTCACTTATTTCAGTGTGGTGTTTTGAATGTAGCTGTATTCTTACAGTACTTGGGAGTCCTGTTCTAGTTGCATAGCTCTAAGGCTTGTATTTTCTTCTCTAAAATATTTCTTCAAGTCGAAGTGTTAGGCACAACTACAGTTCACTTAACTGTTAAATACAAAAGGCTTCTGTCATACACTATTTATTTAAAATGTGGACATACTGGATAAATTTAAATCTTAAAAGAATTATTAATAGGTGTCAGCATAGTACAGCAAAGAGCTGTTCAAATCTCTTGTGGGCTAGAATTACTACTGCAAGATTCAAGAAGGCTGCAGTGGATTAATTACAGAACACCCAACAATAAACATGCAGATGGTTTAAATTGTGCCTAGTAATTGAAACCTGGTAAGTTTTATGCTTTAAGCTGTATTTTTCTAAAGGAAATTTCCTCCTCTCACGTCTATCAGTTCTCAAAGAGTAGAAACGTCCTGAAGCTTCTCAGCATATTTTATCTTTACAGATTTTCTCAGGTTCCCTTTTAGACCTTCCTCATGTACTTTCTCTTGCTAACCATTGTCATGGCCTAGGGCTGAATTTGAGCCCATGTTACTCCCTTGAGATGCTGCTCAGAAACTGTAAGCAGTTGTACTCAAGCAGTTCATACTGTAGGCAGTCATACCCCTGCTGATGCTGTGTGTGTGTATTCAACACCAAGATACATGGCTGCAGCCTTCACTGGAGTTCCAGCAACTGGACTGATGCTTGCTGATGGCTCAGAGCAGCACAGCTGACGGGACAGCTTCTCAGTGGGTGCTGCAGGCTCCCAGAGGGAGGATGTGGTTCCAAAGTCAGTATTAGTGGTCCGGCATCGTCTACGTATGGGTTTTGATTTAACAGATGTGGCCAAGTTCTGCTAATGCTGGTTCAAACTTGGTATGTTGATTAAGACTTTACCAGTCTTCGATGACATGGGCTACTAATTAAGTTTTTATCTTTAGTAGACGATCAGCAGTGGTCAAACACTGCTTCTGAAAATCTATGCAGAAGTGGGCATTTGGTTTCTTTTAAAAAATTTACAGTTCTGCATTTCTGCTCAATCCACTATTCAAGTTTTAATCTGAATGCAGTAGTAAAAAAAAAGTTTTTCAAAGTTTGATAAAACTTGGAAGCTCAAAGGTTCTCTGTATGATGCTGTTTTGGACTATAAAGTCAGAGCTGAGTTCCTTGAGCTGAGGTTTTTTTCTCTTCCCTGTGCCCTGCAGGACCTTCCACAGACCCAGAACCAACAATGTGGAAAAGCTTCATCTAGTGTTGTGGCACCGATTATAAATTGCTTTGCAATCAATATGTAGCTTATTTAACTTAAATGGTGTGTCATTGGTTTTTATATTTCTGCTTTTTATAAGCAGATATTCTCAGATGTTGCTAGAAAGCACTTCAGAATGGGGAATACCGACATGCAGCATTTGACAGACACATGAACAAGTAATCTATTATAAACATTAAGGAGTCAGTAAACCCAAAACAGGTATTTCTCAGTTACTGTACCTCAAATCAAACTGATGGCTCCAATTTGTATTTTGGGTGAAAGTTTCCAATTAAGAAACAGGAAGGAAAACATGAAACTAAGAAAGGAAAATTGCTTTGTATGAGGCCTATTCAGGAATAAGCCATTTTTGGCTGTTTGTATGACTGCAGGAGTTTAGAACTATTATTCTGGAGTTTCAGGCAAAAAGTCTTAAATGCTTTTATATGTCAGGTTCAGAAAGGTCAAGTAAGCCCTACAAAGGCTGGCCATATTGTCCTGCCAGTGGTGATAGCTCATGTTAATTGCACAGCTGGGTTTTCTTGAAAAATCGTCTACCAAAATAATTGTAATACTCTCTAATTGCACGTGGAGCTGTTCTTGGACTATTACGTGTTTCCATACCGAAAAATCACACCAGGGAAAACATTCCTAGGCATAGCTATAAGCACAGAGTCCTTAGGCACGCGAACTGGACTGAAATGGCAGCAGAAGATAACGAGGCTGGGGAAGGGCAGGCTGCTCGCTGCTCCCAGCCCTGCCCCGAGCAGGCCCGCCACGACGGCACCGTGGCCCGGCACCCCTCCAGCGGCCGCCCTCCCTCCGGCTCCGGCGCCAAGGCACGGAGCCCCGCGCCCCGCCTGCCGCGGGCGCCCCGGGCCCAGCGGGACGCGCCGGGGCCACCTGCGGGCGGCGGGGCCGGAGCCGACGTGCGGGCCGCGGCCGAGCCAGCAGTCCCTGCCCGACGGCCCGGCTCCAGGCGCCCGCCTCCTCGCGCCGCGCCGCTCCGTCCCGTCCCCAGCGCGGCGGGCCGGCCGCACTGCCGGGGGCAGCCGCCTCAGGGCGCGCCCGGCCGCCCGCACTCCCCTCCCGCGCTCCCTCCCTTCCTCCCCGCAGCCCCCGCCGAGGGACCTGCGGCCTCCCCGAGCGCCGCCGCCGGGCCCCCTCCCCGCGGCAGGAAATGGCGCCCGCCTCCCTCGCTCCCCCGCTGGCGCACTAGCGCCTCGCTCCCCACGGTACAAAATGGCGGCGGCAGCGGCCCCGAACCCAGCATAACCGAGACGCCATGAAGCCGCGGGGCGGAGCCCCGGGCGCCTAGCCAATGGGCATTGGAGCGGGGCCTGGAGGCGCCCAATGGCGAGCGGAGGGGGTGACGCGCGGCGCGGCGCGCCCAATGGGAGCGGCGGTAGCGCGGGCGCGAGGCCCGCCCGCGGGGCTCGGGGCGGTGCTGAGGCGGGCGGGCGCTGAGGCGGCCGTTTCCTGTCCTGGTGCATGGTGGTCGGACGGAGGAATTGTTGGAAAATTTCTCGGCGAGGTTAGTATATAAATGTGTTTTTACCCAGTGTGCCTTATTCTAACCACCGCCATCTCCGGCTGGGGCCGCCGCGCCGGGCCGCCGCGCCGGGCCTGGTCCCCCGCCCCGCGCGCAGGGAGGCGGCGCGGGGCAGCGAGCGGGGGCAGCCGGGCAGCGCCGGCACCGACCGGCACGAATAAAGCCGCGGCTCCGCCGCCCGCTCCGCGCCGTGCCGCTCCGCTCCGCCCGGCCCCTCCCCTCCCGCCGGGCCTGCTGCCGGCATCCCGCACCGTGGGGCGCGCCGGGCCGCCCGCGGCCCCCCGCCCCCGCCCCCCGCCGGCCGCCCCTCGCCGGGCCCGGGCGCGGGGGCGCCCGTTGGCCGCTGCGTCACGGGCGGGGGCTGCCGGCGGCGGGCGCGATCGCCGCGCGGGCGGGCGGGGGCGGGGAGGGGGGGGGGTGGCGGGGGGGGGGGTTCCGGCGCCCCCCGGGCCCGCTCCCGCCGCGGGCCCTCGCCGCGCATTAATTCTTTTCTTTTTTCTAACGTGATACTTTCATTTTGACGGAGGGCAAACTCGCAAAACGGCCTTAAAACAATTTCCTGCAGAGCTCCCTCGGCCTAACGTGCGGCTCGGTGCGCGCGCGTTTGGGAAGGAATCATTAACTGTTCTCGAAAGAAGTTGCTTATTTTTAACGTCGCCGTGCCGCGGTGCCGTGAGCGCGGCTGGTGCCGTGCTAACGCAGGAGAGGGTCCTTGCGCAGAGCTTGTGAGATCATCTTGTTTTAGTTCGTCTCTTTGAGCTCGCCAAAATACCGTGCAAAATCGTTTTAAGCGTTTTACAGCCTGCTCTCTTGTCGTTTCCTTCAGTTTTCCTTGTCTAGAACTTTGACTAGAACAGGATAACGAGAAGCTACTCCTCTAGAAAAATAACCTGCAATAACGCAAAGATTTTATTTTCTGATAAGGTCTTGTGTGCGGTGCTTGTTCGTCAAGAAAAAAATGATGTGACACTTGCAGAAGTTAAATTTTCTGTTAAAACAACTGTACGGTTGAGCAGCTCTAGCTATGTATGAAATCTCTTAAGGGTCTGTTCTGAACTACCAAAGAATTACATTTGACATTATACACAATGATACCAGTACTTTTAAGGAACACTATTCCTGTTTCCAGTGATGCAGAAGATTCAACCTTACAGTCTTTCAAAGGAAACATTCTCTCTTGTCATACAGTTTTCTCAATATTCTGCTTCTGTTTTAAGTCTATTAACGCCTTAAAGGACTGTATAACAGATATTTCAGTTGTAGCTTCAAGGTACCTGAAAAATTAAATTTGTTTGCCCTTAACTAGTAGCTTCTTAAGAGAAATGGTATATGCGTAGTATGTTTTAGCTTTTTTGCGTAAGTATATTTGCCATACAGCTTTAGAACGGCAGAGTATAACATGATTGTTCTCGTGGCTTGTTTCGTTGTATTTCACGCATTAAAGTCTTGAGCTTTCAAGCTGTATGTATGTCAGAAGCTATTTATCTGAATCACTACAGAGAATGAAACTTGGGAATATGTAGTCAAATAATATGCAATTGTTTTGATAATAGATTGCAGCTTAAATGAGATGTAGAAATAAACATTTTAAACAGTTGAGAAATGTATTTCAAATTGCGTAATTTATAGAAACTGTTCTCATTACTGTAATGAAATAATGTTTCATTTTTAGTATCCTACCTGAGGAAGGGTTATTTTGCCTTATAATAAAGGCTCAAATAAAGCAAATGCTTAAGCAAGTGTAAAAGTTTCTTTAGCTGGAAAGTCACACAGGCTTCACTCTGTCTTCATGCCTGTGTAGCATTTGATGCTTAAACATCAAAATAAGTTATGTCATGAGCTGGCAATCCCTTTTCTCAGAGCAGACGGGTGCAGTGATAATAAAGGGATGAATATTCCGTGGTAATGGGTGCCAAAATTACGCTGTAGATCTGTTTTTGTCTCTAGAATATCTCAAAATTATGTACTGCTTCAGCTCAGCAGGCTGCTGCTGGCCCATGTTTTGCTGTCCTGTGCTGTGCAGGCGAAGGGAATTGGTAGGAGTTTGAGCAGTGAATAGGTCTAAGCAGCAGGCGGCTGCTGCTGCTGCTGTGCCCGCTCACAGCTGTGCTTCTGGTGCATGGGCTGCCTTCTCACCTACAGTTCTGTTGGATGTGCAGGGGGATTAGGATGAGGGTTCCTCAGCTTAAGTTTGGTAGTGGTAATGGTCTCTCCCTGGACACCATCTTTTCTGGGCATTCCTTAAAACATTGCATGTGTGTGCGTCTGTATTCTTGCAGTCTTATGTATTGGCCTTAATAAAATGTATGGGATTTTTTTTAAAATAAAGCTAAAAAGATGATGGTTTTGAACTGGATCGCTTCTCTTACAGTGTAATTCGGTTGTACTTAAAGTGTGGGATGTTGATCTTTCTCTGCTGTTACATGTAAGTTTTGGCCTTAAGAGTTTTGGGTTAAAATGTGCTCAGCATAGGTGGAGTCTTTGAGAAACACTGTTATTAAGTTCTGAGGAGTCTTTAGTTGGCATGTGTGAAACTATTTGTTTTCCAAAGCGTGGGGCTCAGCTGAATGTGGATGAGTTTCTACACACAAAGTGAACAGCACATTCCTGATGATCAGGAATGAATCTTCCAGTTTCAAGCCTTGTAGTGGACAGAGTGGAAATACTCAGGAGGAAGATCTAACTTGTCTCAGTGCTTTTATAGTCAGATTCCTTCATTACTCTTTTCCTGTCTGCATTTTGACTTGCACCCTCTTTCATCCCTGTGATTTCTGCTTCCCATGCTATCTTTTGTAACTTCTGCTGCCTCTGACATGTATGTACATACCATAGCCTCCCAGGCCAACCTTTGTTTGCCTTTCCTCGCCGCTGGATTTCTCCTGTATTGTCACACCTCTTGCACATTTCTACAGCTGAACAGCATGCTTTCTGCTCTTTCTGCGTTAAGAGTTTGGCAGTCTGTTCTTTCATCTCTTCCGTGCTGCAAGGAAATTGATGTACCTGGTTAAGAGAGCATGACTTGGGTAGCCTATTCCTGTGCCTTGTGCCATAAAAGATCCCAAAAGATTGAAGGAAGGTTTCTGCTTAGCTTATGGATCCCTGAGATGGATTGTGATCCTAACAGATGGATCCTCTTCTGGAATCTGAGAATTCAGCTCTGAAGTGCCAAGTTCCTGTAAATAGAGGCATGCATAGGTATTGTTCTGAGGATGGAGTGAGGAATCTGAGGGAGGTTCCTGTCCATGGACACCACATTTCTGTGGGAGGAGGGGAAGGAAGCCTCACGACCCATCATGGCACAGTGGGTTTATGGGGTTCTGCCTGTACCTTAAGTCAGTAACTTGATCTGCTCTTAGTTGTATTTACTTAAGGGAATATGGTTTTGGTCCTCTCACTCTGTGCTCTGTGCACCAGGAATTGTTGATCAGTTACTCAAAACCAAAAATGGACTAAATTAGTGAATGCTTCCAGTGACTTAGTCTGCTAAAATTTTCTGGGTTACACTGCCTTTTTAAATGTATAGTGGCATTGTACTTTGCTCCACCAAGATAACACTTGTTAAATAAATGAAGTTCCCAGTTTTGAAGGGAATTTACAGTTCCTGCAAGTTCTGCGATATTCAAAGTTGACATCAGAGTTACAACTACTTCGTGCTTCCCTCAGCCTGTATTTTATTGTCTGCTGAATGTTTTCCTCTGTGTACACTTCTTGAGGTGGAAAATTGTGTTATCTGTTTAATGCTCTTGGACTTCATTTCTGACGACAGACTTCTCTAGAGAGTTGGAAAATGAGTCTGTATTTGCAAGTTAGTTGATGTTGCCCATATCTCAAGTATATCCATACTGAGCTAACATGGTATTATAGAGAGTTTCTTAGAATATATTTAGATGTACTGTTTTTCAATTACATTTGTAATCTGGTTTTTTTTCAGTTCAGGCTAAAGGTTGGCAAGTCAGTAGGCTGTCCGCTTAGTTCCTGAAATACAAGCATAGACTAAAACACTGCTGTTAACTGCCATGGCTAATACTGATACATCTGTAGTGTAGTTATCAGATTACTAATTAACTTGTAACCACACAAAACAACCCACTCAAAATTCCCTGTTTTGTTGGCAGTCTCAGCGGATTTGCAGGGTTTGAAGGGGCACAGCCAGGATTAATTGTTTTGGTGATGTAAATCAGACACTTGTGATTTCTTGACAATTAAGAGAGCTAGAAGTCTGTTTGACACAAAAGTAAAACATTGGTAGAAATAAGGGGTCTCAATTTCTTTCAGCTTTTTAGCCTTTAAGTATTCACCTGTTCACCGAATGTTCCTTGTTTTATTTAAAACACTCACCAATATAAGCGGAGATTTTATGATTTAAGGATTAAGTAGCCTGAAGTGCTTCAGAAGTTAACTGTATCTTTTTTTTTCCCTTTTTACTGCGGATAGGCATTACTGCTCATTTCTAGGAGTAATTTGAATACAATTCTGACACGCGTTATCTGGATGCCTTCTTTATATAGTTAGTATTTTGTATATATATACTTGATGGTAAAAAAACAAACCCCAAAAGCCAGTAGTTTTAAAAACACATAGGTTCACCAGTGAAGTGCTTTAAGTCTGTTTCTCACTTTGTAACTTCCAGGGGGAAAAGCCACTTGGAATGAAATCTAGTGCTTTAACTCACCAACATATGTGCTGAAAAATTATTTGAAGTTTGGGCTTGGTTTTTTTTTTTTGGCTTTGTTAATCATGTTCTAAGTTTTTCAAGTATAAAACAGAAGATCAGATGACCTCCCATAGGTTCAGCTTTTTTCTGATCTCAGGCCCAACATTCAGTTTCTGAGTGTGCACATGATAATTATTTATCCTTACCTTTTTTTACTATTAAAAACCATTTATTACCAGTCAGTCTGCAATAAAGAAATGGGGTTTTGTTTTTTCGGGTTTTTTTGGTTTTTTTTTTTTAGAAAAGAAGGTATGCCTGAGCATAGATAATACAGGTTTGGCTGGGAGAGAAGAAATATGTCTTAACTTTGAGCGCATACCATCTGAGTTGAGAAAAACTTGCTGGCTTTTTTTGGTAGGTGAGTTACATTGTTCCTGTCGCAGTACGCCTGCAAGCCATTCTGTGCAAGCACACAAGTATTCTGAATGATGCATAGGTGTTTTCAGTCATATTTGAATTTGATGTTTTGGTACAGATTATATGGCCCTTTCTCACGCTAAACGTGTACGTCAGTGTACTAAGAATAACTGTCTTAACTAGTGCATTGATCATTGACCAGGTGCGTATACTTTTTTGTACTTTAATAAAAAAGTATACTCTCTTGTACTTTAATAAAGCTTTTGGAATCCTAGTCTCTGTGCCTCTGCAAACGGTGCTGTATGGATCTCAGTTGCTTGTTACCTTCCATGCAGAATTTTTGGAATTGGATCTCTCAGAAGATCCCCATATCTGTTTCAAACCTCTGGCTCAGGAAGCTGGTCATTGGGGCAGTTACATAGAAGCAGTGCTGTTGTAATAGGGCTGCCCAAGGCAAGTGTGATCATTGAACTAAGCATTTGCTGGTGAGGTGCTTGTCCCAGAGCTGCAGCATGAGTTTAACTAGCTTTGTGTCAGCACTGCTGACAGTTAGTATACTGATGGAACTACTCTGACCTCCATTGATTAATCAGTAATTTCTTCTCTAATATGTTCAGGAAACCTGTGAAGTTAGCAGTCATATTTGGGATCAACCCGAGTCTTGTCCACCAAGAAGTCCTACACACGCGGATGGCTTTCTGATCTGCCTGTGGTTTTTTAAGTGCCATACATTTGAAAATCACAGCATCCTTAGCACTCCCACAGTGTGAAATTGCACACATATGCATAATCTTGTAATATTAGTTAGAGTAAGGATTTGTAAACATTCTTTATTTGCACTGGTTAATCCAATTTTTTTTTTTTAATAAAACGCAAGCATTGATCTCAGACAATACTTCTAACAGTCACGATTTGTAGATGGGATTCACAATGTAAACTGTATGGTGATGACTCTGGGGGAAAAAGACTGCTGAACATAAAGTAATTATGTGAGGCTAAATGTGGTTCTCGCTGCTTGCACTGCCGTCAGAAGAGTTGTGCTTGGTTATGGCAGTGATAAATTTGGTCTTGCATTTATATGTTACTTCTGAAGAGTTACCAAACTCTGTGGCAGTGAATTAGTCTTGAACTGCATTATAATCAGGATGTATCTCTAGTGGAACAGAAAGGCATAAATACTGCAAAGAGAGTAAAAAAGAGCCTTGAGTTTCACTGCAGTCCTCTGCTTTGGGCAACGTGAGTCTCTGCAAGTTAGTGGTGCTGCCACTCGGAGTGTATATGTCATGCTTATGCAGTTGACAGCGCTGTCAGTCTTGATCAGGTTCTTCTCCAGGGCCAGGGTTAGAGCCTGTGATTCATAATTTGCAACACTTCTTTGCTATCTAGAAAGTAATTGTGTAATTTGCTAATAAATTGTATATCTTACCCCTCTATCTGAATCCAGCTATCGTTACCAGATTCTTTAGTAGAGGTTTTTGTTCTGTATTTCAGCCTTGTTTCCATTTTATACAGTGGATGATTAATGTGGTGGAAATTGCTGTTTAATTATGTTTTGCTTGCCTTTACAAGGGACTGGAAAAACACAATAAAAGAAGTTAAGATTATAGGAGAAAGCACGTAGAAATTTAGAAATGCCTGACATTAAATAGTTTGTTACGTTTATTAACTAAAAGTCAATCTGGCCAATTAGAGCATGAAATCAGTGTTTCAGTGCAATGGTAAAATACTGAAAAAGGTAAGGGCTATTGATGAAGAAATCAATCCATGTCTCATCTATTGAAGCATTTGATCAAAGCATACACAGGATCTAGATTTTGTTTCTGACCCTGCTACAGATTTCTAGTGTCACAGTGGAAAAGATTATCATACAGGTACTTATGGGAACAGAATTAAGATTTTAGAGAGCCTTAGTTCTGCTATATTTTTATTTCTGAGCTTACAGCTGTCAAATGTCTTTATGTAATTAGTAAGCTATATACTTGGGTCCTCTAAAAAAACTTTGTCTGGACTAGGCAGTTTTTCAGTCTGTTAGTCATTTTTTGCACTGAGACCCAGAAGTCTGTAATGCTTATTGAAGTGTATTTAAGCAGAATGTTAATTGTAGGTACTAATTTTGATTTCACAAATGTTTGCTAATCAGACTAGTTTTGGGAAATCACTGATACTTGCAATCATACCAGTTGTTAAGGACCCTAGTGCAGCCAGTATTTAATTCAGAAAAACCTTATGTTACTGTGCTGACATACTTGAACTGATTTTGGGATCCAGCTTTGTCAAACATGGGAATGCAGTTTCCTAAAATTCCTTAATGAAAGTTTCAGTATTGGGGTTATGTATCATTTGCCATTTTACTTTTTTGGATTGGTTTTTATTTGTTGTTTTTACAAGTTTTATAAAATTAAATGGTTTTGTACATTATTTAGATGTGTATTTAAAATAAAAGTTATGTTTCTTTTCAAATTAAATAAATGGATATTATTTCAAACTTCTCAGTGCTGTCTGTGCAAGGAGAGTGAACAATCACAAGGTTGCTGAATGTCTGGAGTAGCTTTTTTCCTATCTTTCTTTCCCAGTTCTTTCTTCCTGCACATTCTAGATTGCATTTTGTAACTGTAAGTTTTCTTCCATGACTGCTATTACAAACTTTATTCCATTTCCTGTTAATCACCCTCTAAGCATCATCTTTTTTTTTTTCTTTAAGGAGTTTCTGCTACAGTCACTGCAGGTTTTTTCCTTTGTTCAGCAATACAGTGGTATACTAATTTTTTAAATGGCAAATTCCTGCTATTTTCCAGCTGTTATTTGCTACATTCTCCACTACATGGGGTCTCCTTATGCTGTCCTCTCAGGTGCTGGAGTTCCCAAGTGCCCCAAACCTACTTTCTGCTCCATGGCAGCATGCCCTCTACCAGCTCTTGCTTTGCTTTTCAGCTGCCAAAATCCCACCTGCTGTTTCTTAGTTGTTTGATTCCTAGTTTTCAGTGGAGATGCCTGTTTCCAGTTGCTTGATTGAGTTTACATAAAATCTTCTATTTTAACATTGCATATTTTCTCCAAAACAAGTGACAGCACCCAAAAGATTCTATTTGTTTAAGTATTAGCGGAGGGAAAAATGCAGGAGGTGCTTTCTAGATAGGCAGCTTGATGAAGTCTTCACGAAAAATCCTTTATTTTCAACCAACCTCTCTCCTCCCCGCTGCATCCCCCTGGTTTCTGAGTGTTGAGAATTTAAAGCATACTTGAGTTCACAGTTTTTTGTTCAGAGAATTGGAGGGGCGGGGGGTGGTTGTTGTTGGGTTTTGGGTGGGTTTTTTTTTTTGGGGGGGGGGGGGTGTTTTGGTGGGGTTGTTTTTGTTTTGTGGGTTTTTGCTTTTTTTTAAACAAAAAATTGCACCTACATACCCTGCTGGATGGCATATTTTATCTATCAATGTTATACTGGGGGTTTACATTGCTGGTACAGCTTTTGTCAAAAAGCATAATAAAGTCAGCAACGTGCATCAGTAACTCACTGCTTTTGCTTTGTAACTAACAGTGCAAGACTTGTTTCAGCATCACTTCTTGTGACTGGCTGTTGGTTCCTTCTATCAGACGCTGTTTTCAGTTCAGGGATTTTTCAGTTTAATAATTTTCTGTCTCAGGCTGATTTTTTTTTGTGGGAAGTATTTTAACCATCTTAAAGAATGGTAAGATTTTCTCTGCATGAATACCATAGGAGTATTTTGGTGACTAATCATTTTAGGAATGCAGTATGCTTTACTGTCCTTGTGAAAGTCTTCCCAAGTATCATCACTAACGTGCCTTTTGAAATTGCAACTTGTGTATGATCTGTGAAGATTTGCAAGAGTTCACGAAGTCAAGTCTCAAGTTTTCACTTCAGTGAGTACCTCAAGACTAAGTCTGTACTTGTGTCTTTTCTGTAGGACAGCTCTTGAGATTAAGCAGAATACACATGCATCAGTCTTGTTGAGCAGCCATGCAGGCACCACGCATTTTCCTAAAAATGGATGCTTTCAGCTGCTTTTTAACTAATGAGGTGCAATGTTTGAAGTGGGTAAAGGAAACCTTTCCCAGGTTCTTGCTGACAAAATTCCTGGCAGACAGGAGGTTTAAAGAAAAAGCTTAGTGATGCAAATGCACAGAAATAAAAGCAGTGAGGTAGATTAGGGAAAAAAGCTGCTGAGATTTGAATTGGAAGAAGGATGAAGACAAAGTTGCTGGAAGCTGAGGAGAACGCAGCATCTAAGCCAGTTAGCTGAAGAGGGGGAGAAGAGAGTGACTAAAGCTGATGTACGGGAAGAGACTTGAGTTTGACAAAAACACACTGGTTTCAAAAAACCAAGGCAAATGAATAAATATATGATAGGAGACGAGATTTGCAGGGTGGATGATGTACCAACAGCATGGTGATACTGTTTTAAATATATGCAATATCAACATGATTAGATATCATGGAACAGTTTAAGTTGGAAGGGACCTCCAGAGGTTATCTAGTCCAGCGCCGATCAAGGCAGATCTGATAAGACCAGGTTGCCCAGGGCTGTGTCAGGTTGAGTCTTGAACACCTATGAGGATGTAGAGTCCATAACCTTTCTTGGCAATTTGTTCCTGTATTTGGCTACTCTTATAGGAAAGAAAACAAACCAAAAAAGTAACGCTGTAGCAGCAACATCTTTGTGACAGCCTGACCCATTTCTCTACAACACAGGCCAACGTTAGGTCGTCTTCAGTTCTCTCCCTGTCCTCTTCCTCAGAGCTCGTAGCCCTGTCTGGTTAGCCTGTCTTCTCTACTGGGGAGGAAGAAGAGAGGCTGAAAGTGAGCAGCACGTCCACTTTTGGATGAGGGTGCTCCTTCTCACACAGGAGAGTAACAGAGCAAAACTGCTGCATCACCAAAGAGTGAAAGCTGGGGTTTTGCTCTTTGGGAGGGTCCCAGTGCTACAACCTCCATTACAGGGGCTGTACTTCTAAGATGGGTCTGAATATGAACCATCTTGAGACAAGAGGCAGGAAGATGGTAGACAATGGTGTGATGGACATGCCAAGCAGACCAGCAGTAAGAAGAGACTTGGGGACTAGTTGCAGAAGGAGTTGGTGTGGACTTTGGAGTCCTTTAGATTATTTTGACAAGAAGGATGGGATTATATTTAGGAAGAGGGATGTGCTGGAAATTTGGTACCATGATAGGACTGGCTGAAGAAGGAAACTGGTACTTCAAGGAGAAGGGATGGAGCTGGGGATAAGAAGCTAGTGGAAGGAGAGAGGATTGTGAAGAATGATGTATCAGAAGGGATAATTTTAAAGGATGTATTGGAAGGGATAACTTTAAAAGAGTTGGAACTGGGAGAAAACAGCAACACAGTCTGTGTAAGTTACCGCACGTGATCGTCCAGATCATCTGGAATAGAGGAAAGTAGTGAATGTTGTTCTGCTGTGTGCAGCAGTTTGCTCTGATTTTTTTTCAGTGTGTGATAACTATTAGTCAGCCACACTACAATAACAAACACTGTAAAAAATTTTAAACATATACTTTTGCTCCTTTGGCCCTTGAATTTGTCTTGCATTAGATTTCTTTTTCTTCCAAAATAGCCATTGACCCATTAAGCAATTGATTCTGCTCTGACTCTTTCAGGACTTCGCAGTTGTCTGTATTGACTAGCTTCCTCTCTACTTCCCCAAAGTTGAGAGAAGAAGCATAAGCTCTGGAGGAAGGACATTATTGTATTTTAAAGGCAGATAGTACATTAAAGATGCTGGGGGCTTAAAAGATACTTTGTCTAAGAGAGGGAATACTCTGAAGTAGACCCGAGCTGAAGGGCCTTTGAGACGCATTGCCTGCTGGAACTGTTTCAGAATATAGTTCTAGTCAAAACCAGTGGTTGTGTAGCCTTTCTTCTCCATGTGTGAAATGGTGTAGCTGCTTTGCAGCCTGCTTCCATGAGGTGTCCTGAAAATTGAGTGAATGGAATATATTGACAGTACAGAACACAGTTCTGTAACAGCAGTTAAGAAGACAGACAACCTCTGTGCACCACTAGCATCTAATACCATAATTACTTACTTTAACTTGTTACAACCTGGCAGTACCTCTAGAGAAGCAGTCCTTGCAAAAACTGGTCTGGAACAAAACTTTTTTTGGTGCTAGTTTATTTTTTTAACTGCATCAGTTTTCTGATCTTACTTGCTGCACAGTACATGAACGCTGAGAGTACGGCCACTTCACTTTAGCTGAAGTTTAAGCTGATTCTGTAGCTACAGCATGTTGTCCCATTTTTGGTTTATGAGCTAAGTGCTTTCTAAGTAAGTGTTTTGTCCCTATTTTGAGATGGGGGGATAAATGAGTAATAGGGAAAGAAGTTACTAGTCCAAAGTCACTAATGTGGAGATGGCAGAGGAAGGAGTTGAACTCAGGATCTCTTGTGTCCTTGTACAATTCCTTGTCCCTTAGATTGTAGTATCAAAAAAGCCTTAACTACTTCATTTTCTTCAGAAACATCTAGTATAAATGCAGTTCAGTCTGGATGGCTTCTCTGCAGTGGCTCTTTTTCTGTTGTGTTACATCTCTTTTAGAGACCTCGTTTTCTATAAAAGCTTATTTTCTTGAAAAGGGTTCTGGGAACAAGCATTTCACATCTTCCCTTGGGTGTTAAAAAATCTCTCACACCGCTTTTGAATTGTATTTTGGTTTCTGTCTTAACTGTATCTTCTTTTTGATGCTCAGAGTTGTTCAAAGTTCAAATTCTCTATTACAAGCCTAGATTTTAATCTTTAATGTTCCAGATAGATACTATGTAGGATTTTAATCTTGGAAGGCATATTTCATACTGAATTGTGAACTGATCATTAGTAGTGGTTTTTTTCTTACATGCTTTTCAACATAGTGCCTGAAAAATCTTACTTTTTTTACAGGAGGCTTAAAACCTTCCTAAAGCTACCCCTTCCACTTTCTTTATTAAACTGTATCTATTCCATTAACTGGGCTCTTAACAGTTAACCAAACTGTCAATAATATTCTTATACATGCCAAGGTGATTTAGACTCCAGGTGCAATTTCAGGAGGTAATGCGGGTACTTGGTATAACATGATATTAAAAATTAGCGGGGCTTGGACTGTAGTGACACATTCGCCTTGTGCACAGCACTTGGGTTAAAGCACTTCAGACAGCAAACGCAGCAGAGCTGCAGGAGCTGCGTGTGGGTTGGCTTTTTCTCTGCTGAGACTAAGAAACTTACATAGCTGCCTGCCTCTCTAGGAAGTAGAGTGTGGTTCAAAGTCACTTGGATGTATTTGGAAAATATTAGTCGGCTATAATTTTCAACTACTAAATTAGTGTACGAAATCTTTTAAATACTGCAGGCATGCTAGAGTGCCTGAATGGTCTAATTTTGCTTTCATTATTCTTTAGTTTTGATATAAGCATGAGTTTCTCGTGGTCTTTGAGGCTGTTGATGAGTTGCTCATTCAAGGGCAGATTTCTGGATTGTAGAGGTAAAATTACTTTAGTTATTTAGAAATCTAATCATAAGTAAATTCAGAAACCTAGATTATTCCTCTCAGCCTTGAATTATAAAACAGCAGGTCATAGAATCATAATAAGATTAAAAGCTTTGGTTGCTTATCTGTAACCCTTTTGTGAGATTATCTAACTGCTGCTTATTGTAAGAAAAACTCTTTGACTATCAAGAGATTGGGGTGGGGGGAAAGTTGCTTTAATGCTGTGTAGCCTAGATTGCAGTTCCATGTGATATCCCCCCCCCCTTCATCCACATCTAAGTGTATGTTGCATTAACTAAAGGGCTTGCAGAATTCATTGACTCTTTTTGGTTGTTTTTTGGTTTTTGTGGTGAAAGCCGACATCTGAGTTAGTAGAATGAAATTTATATTTCCTTTATACTCTCTTAATCTAATAATATTGAAAATTAGTAACAGCCTTTCAGATTCAGTAGACTACTTAATGTCCCATATTGAAACATGTCTAGGTGAAAAATTAGTATCCAAAGGGATGGCTATATCTGGTTCTATGAGATACATGCAGACTTGTGACTGCCACTAATCGCTATCCTGTTGTCTTATTAATACATTTTATCATGAGATACTTTATTATTTTCAAGGAGGTTTTTTGTTTGTTTGTTTTGTTTTTGTTTTAAATAGAAACCTTTCTGAAAGGTTTAGGGAAATAGTTGGATCATTCAGTCAGACGTGCTAATAAAGTGTATATTGCCCAATATGTGACAGATTCTAAACCTCTTACTGGCACTGGAGAGATGTTTGATTTATACACTTAAAGCCCTGCTGTTGTTATGGGTTACCGTGGGTCAGCTTTCTTTTAATTCTGGGGACAAAAAGATATCATTACTTGAACCGTCATTGCCACCATTATTCTTTATACATTGGTTGAATAATTCTTATTTAACTGGAATCTAAATGTGGTTGATGCACTTCAGGTAGCAGTTACTAAATTGAAGTTCTTAACAGCTTAGTTAAGTAATAATATTTAGCTATTTCAAGTAACTTTTTTTCCTCTGAAGTATATTCCAGGTAAGTCAATCATTCATTGCATCTTCTTTATGTGGAAGGTAACATAAAATACTTGTAGCAGCTGTATAAAAATCTAATTAAACTTGGATTGTCTTTATCTAGTTCTGGTTTTGTATTTAAATTTTCTGTCTATGTTTTGTGAATACTTTCTTTGTAGGTAGACAATGTTATTAGCTCAGATAAATCGAGACTCTCAGGGAATGACTGAATTTTCTGGAGGAGGAATGGAGGCCCAGCACGTGACTCTCTGTTTAACAGAAGCTGTAGCTGTGCAAGGTGAACCTTCAGGTTAAAATATCTCTACATTATTGTGTCTTTTCTGTTCAAAATTCAGATAAAACTCCAAAACTCACATAGTATATTCTAAATGAAAAATCTAAGAAATTATTCTTAGTTAACTGAGATTGATTAAATTCACTAATTTAATTCTGAAAGGAAGTGATCTCTTAATTAAGGTAATAGGAGTGTAAATGTGCCAAAATAAGAAATATAAAATCTGACTTTATTCTCACTATAGTTTTACTGGTTTATACTTTGTAACTTCAGTTTATATCTAGGTATGTATTAAACAAGTTGCGTTTTAAAATAGATTGGTGATCTAGGATTGGTTTAAAGGTAATGTTTTCTGACAGCTTCATTATGATTTTATGTGATTTACAAACTTTTTCCTAAATCTGTGTTTTACTCTAAAGAGATTTGTGTATATTAATGACAGGTCGTAGTGTACAAAATTATCAGTGCAAGTATATATGTTGTTATTTCACTGTTGACACTCCTGACCTAATTAATATTTCTCCTAAAACCTCAGCTTTGTAGTTATTTTTTCAGTGACATTGCAACTTTTTTAGTTAAGGAAAATAACTTTCTAGCTGTCATGTTTACAGAGCAAAATTTTTGAACATATGACCCTAGTATATGTACAAGGTTCAAAAACGAGAAAGCAAGTAAGAACTATTTCCTTTTATTATTTCTGAAGTCATTATGCTTTAAGGGGATGTAATAATTTATGGAAGTGGTTAAGTTGTGATTTTTAGGGTTTAATGGTGGTAATAGTGAATATGAACTTTTTTCCTTGCTAGATGGTGACAACTTGGAAAACATGGAAGGTGTAAGTTTGCAAGCAGTTACCCTTGCTGATGGCTCCACTGCTTACATACAGCACAATTCTAAAGGTAGGTAAATGACTAGAAGTTGTTTGGTATTGAAATTGTATTCCCCTTTTTAACCCTGTCTTTGGATTGTAAACCCCTTTGGATTGTAAAGTCAGGAAAAATCTGTACAAAGTTTTTGAAGTTCCAATTACAGCTGGGAATTACAGGTATTACAGTAGTACTATAAAATAAATATTTATTTCTGCTACTAATAAGATGCAGGTATCAAATGTAGAACATAAGTCAAACAAAAGTGAGATGATCTTTACGCTTCAAACCCAAGTGTCAGCATTCTGCCTACTGGATAGGTCATCAGGCCTTTTCCATTTTTTTATCCTAGAATTTTAAAACCTCTGTATAGTCATACTGTGCTTTTTACCAAATATTATTTCCTCAGTGATATTTTATTGATATTTTAATGCAGAAAGTATCTACTGTGTGTTTAAACTGTGATGTGTCATACAGAATATTTTTTAAGAATTCTAATTGTGTATTTCAGATGGTAAATTAATGGATGGCCAAGTGATTCAATTAGAAGATGGTTCTGCTGCTTATGTTCAACATGTACCCATGCCTAAAAGCAGTAAGTGTAATAATACAAGAAATAGATTCTAAAATAATGTATTACTGATAAATATTAAGTAATTAACAGTCATTATAGTAGCTTGATTTCTTATTTTAATGGAAACAGTTGTGAAGAGATCTGAGGTAATTTGTAATCCTGGATATTTAGTGTTTAATCTTTCCAACTAATGGATTTTTGAAACCATAGTTGAAGCATTGTAATTCTTTATTCTGAACAGGGGACAGCTTGCGTCTGGAAGATGGACAAGCAGTTCAGCTGGAAGATGGAACTACGGCATTTATTCATCACACCTCAAAAGGTAATTTTTCTTTGAAGTGTGATTTATTACATTAGAGTTCAACAGACTTCAGCAGTATAAAATAAGGTACTCTTTTTAGACTACAACATCATTTAGTGTGATTCCTAATGTAGATTACTTGTTGCTTTTACTTTGTGACATCTGGAAATCGTTGAAATGAGACTGAGTTCATTATTTAGGCCTCATATGACAGTTATAAACAAAATCAAAACCAGCGTATTTCACTTTTTTTTAGCCCAGGATCACATTAAAGTAAGTATATATCACGTTAGTAGAGTATGTAAGCCCTTATACAGATTTCAGCAATAATTGCATGTGAAAATGAGAAAAGAAAGCAGGTAAGAATCAGTCAATCAGCCCCTCTTGAGCTAAATAATGTAGAGATTGACTTAAAACTTAAAGATCATGCTGTTGATGATTTTGCCATTACGTATTAGGGCAGAAAATGTGACAGCTAACAGTCAAGAATGCAAACATATTTATTTTAAATGATAACTTGGGTTTCTGCAGATGATGATTACACTAGTCTTGGAAATAGTACTACTTCTCTACAAAAAGTTAACAAGTAGATATTTTAAGTCTGTTTAAACTAATTTAAACTAAACAAGAATTACATTCTCCAATCAGCTATACTAAGCGGAGAGACTATAATAATTTCTTCCTTAAAAGTCATTCTATATTTTATGTGTTTCTTTTGCATATTTGCTTGATTCTGTTCTTAAAATGATCAGATTTATGAATTCTAAAATCTGAAGTATTGACATCAGGACATGTGTAACATTATTTTCGTTTTATTATGAGTGGATATGAAATGGAAAGCATATTTGTGTTCCTGGATTCCTTTGTAAATAAAGCTAGACCGATATAAAATTGGTTTTGCACTTGTATGAGTGTGCAGAAATAAAGCTATGGGAGGTGTTGTCTTGAAAAAAATTTCATCAGTGCTAGTCATAGTAATATTTTAAGTGTTTATTTTTCTCATGTACTGGTTGTTATATTTCTCATATTTCATACATATATATGACTTTAGGAGACATTTCCTAAATGGCAGTAGTTTGTTGTGTAACATCCAGACATTGCTATTCCTTTTCTTTCATAACATTTCGTAATATTATTTCTCAGACAGTTACGACCAGAGTGCATTACAAGCAGTCCAGCTGGAGGATGGAACTACTGCCTACATTCACCACACGGTGCAAATGCCACAGTCAGATACCATTTTAGCCATTCAAGCTGATGGCACAGTGGCAGGTCTTCATACAGGAGATGCTGCCATTGACCCAGATACCATCAGTGCTTTGGAGCAATATGCAGCCAAGGTATATTAGAAGACATTTTCTTTATCCATAACATTTTAATGTAGCATTACAGGATATTTGGCAACAAAAGCCAATTATGATCCAACAATTAAAATTATAATTAAGAGAGTATTCAGACTTATAGAAGAGAGAACACCAAATTGCCATGGTAGTGCTTCACTATCATGAGCAGCTCCAGTGTGTAGTGTGGCATAAAAAGAACAAAAGATTGGATGCTGAAATGCTGTGGTGTCAGACTGATTTGGAAAGTGTTTTAGACAACTAAATAATAATTTTGTCTAAAATATAGCATTGGAAAGGAGCCTTTTGAGAGGACACTGTTTGGAGAGAATGACAAAGTTAAATTATTCTGGTTCAGGCACTATTGCTGGATTTTTATTTTTTTTTCCCTTTCTTGCATTGGGAAGAGTAGGGCCTGGTGTACTGGGCAAGGACAGCGCATGGTATGAAGTGTAAAATAGACAATTAGACAGTTATTGAGTTTGGAAAAAACTTCTTTGATCCATACTGTCACTAGTAAAATGTAACAAGATGCTCAAAATTCATGTTGGCCACTTTACTGGACTTCTGTAAAGCATGATGTAAGTATACTAATGGGTGGTGCAACGTCCATGGCCTTACAGTTTAGCAGTGTCCCAGTTGCTGGGATGATTACCATCAGTGCTTGTATTGCTCTGGAAAAAGAGTAGAATAAATTTTAAAATCTGTCCTCTAGTGTCACTCAGAGTTGTCAAATTCTGGGAGAAGGCCAGTTAGGATAATTAAATGCCTTATATACTGTTCTTTCCGTTATGCTTCTGTCTGTTATAATTGAGAGATCCTAAAAGAACCACTCAGATTCTGTTGTGTTTGGCTATGCCTTAACATTTCATAAAATAAAAGGTAATTCAAGGTTAGTTGAGCTGTAGTGACAAGCTTTTACACATTCCCTAGCTACTATTTAATTTAGGTTTAAATCAATCATAACTGTCCTTCTTAACAAGGAGCTATATTAATCATAATTTGTTATAAGTTTGTTTTGAGAAGGTGAAGAAGAAACAGAAGAAATGCAAATAAATTTGCATTTTTGTCCCATTTATCTCAAATGTGTTTTTTACTTCTGTAATGTGAATTTGTTTTCTGTAGTGTACTTGCGTGTGTCTAGGAAAAATTCCATTTATTTTTTTTAAGCTTTCATCTCAGAACCTTATTCTGAAAGGTGCTGCTAGAACCTCTCAGGGAAAGTCAGTAGGAGTGAATTTCCACATATTGCACCTGTTTTTACGTACAAAAGCAAATAATAGCTCAATTGTCACAACCCTGTCTTTCTCTTAAAAGGAGAAATGTGGTTTTGTGATTCTACTCCATGTCCGTGTACGCTTCATAGTGAGGCAATGTATACTTTTCATAGCAGCTGGTATAGGAACATTGAAAAAGGTACAGGAAGGGGCAACAATGATGACCAAACATATGAAATACATGAGGTAAGTATATGATAGAATTTTATAAAATTTTAAGTGGCACAAAGAAGAGCAGTGACTTGTCATTGTCTGTACCAGTGTAAGAACTGGGAGGCATCATATGAAACTCTCAGATGACAGGTTCAAGAAAAACAAGGGAAAAATACCTTTTCAAACAGTGCAAAGTTAAGCCGTGGCACTCTCTGTAGGATATTGTGGATGCTAATATGGCCCTGGATTCAAAGAATAATTAGATAAATACATAGAGAAAAAATGTATCCAGGGCTATTAGGTAGGAACACGTGACTTCTAGTTCAGGAAGTTCCTAAGCCACGAATTGTTTGGAGGTTGGGAGAATATTTCTGGGAATGTATCACTATATGCTTGGCCTGTTCCTTTAGTCTTCTCTAGCGTCTGCTACTGGCTGCTGTTGGAAACAAAATGGTGCACTAGATTGACCTTTAGTTTGACTCAGTATAGGTGTTCTTTTGTTCTAAATTGAAGGTAGACTAAATCTTTCTTTAGAATCTAAGACAGTCTTTTAGGAGGAACTCGAGGATCTTCCTTGGAATCCTTCCAGAATTCTCCCAATACTGCGAAAAAGAGGTTTAAAATTGGGCATCTTGCTTTTTTTGTTAACTCTGAAGGTTTTCTCTTCAAAACTTAAAAGGGCAAAGAAAATTTTAAAGGTGGATTTGGAGATTGGTGGTTCTTCTCTGTTCCCCTGTCCTACATAACAGGCAGAAACAGCAAAGATGAATAGGCTGCCCAAGATCAGTGTAGAAACTCTGTAAGAAAGTTCATATAAAGAGATCCAAGATGACTGCAGAGAAGCTCACTGGAAGTGGTGGAACATATACATTTTTTCATTGTCTTTTGCTTCTCCTTTAGGCTAGTACTACTTTCCCACGTCTTGCAGAGCACATGCAAAGACTTAACTAGGATCCTTTTAATTTTGCACTAAGTTAATGCCACCTTCCTCCCAAAGCAACCAAGGAAAAAAGAGATCATTGCTCTCATTGAACATAGAATCAGAAGATATGTAATGGAATTGTGAAGAGTTACAACACATCCTTTTCTTCCATAAGCTGTTTTCCTGCAACATCCCAGCTGCTGGAAAAGTACAGTTCCTGGGATTTGTGTATGTTTACACACATGTTCCATTTGGATCATTTGTTTTCAGTGGCATTGATGAACTCTTAATTTCGTGTCAGCAGTTTCTTGCTCAACCAACAAGAGGAAGTTCAGGATGAAGTGATTCAAGTCTCCTTTCTATGCAGGTTCTCTCCCTCCCCTTCAAAAATTATGCAGGAGAAGATCCCAAAATGGTGATTGTTTCCTTTAAAAAAAAACCCACCCAAGAATGACGTGCTTGCAGATTCTCTTTACAGTCTCTCTGTAATGTAAACCTGCCTCTGCTTGGGCACTCTCCTCTTCACTGTTTTAGCTCAAAGTTGCCAGAAGTATATTGCTCACAATCATCTAATTTAGAAAGACAGTACAGTCTGAAAACCTCTTATGGAACAAGTTCATCTTCAGTCTCCAAGTGAAATGTTGGTAGCTGGTGTTTAGAGCAAGATACTTTACACAACAATTAACGTTCTCAGGAGCCTGTAATGACCTCCTTAGTGAACGGGCATAAGCATACCAGCTGTGGTAGGGTTCCTACCAAACTATTTTAGAGAAGAATAAAATCACTTAGACTAGATTTAGGTGCATCAGTCTTGGCCTTGAGTGTAATGGATGCAGAGAGTATTGTGAATGCCTGTGCTCAATACGGAGGCAATTAAGGAATGGGAAACTACGTAAAGTATACTTTAGTTTTTTCTACAACGACTAGTAAGACGCTGTTCTTTGAGTTGATGTATGTGAGAGAGTTTGGGTTGGGTTTTTTTCCCTAAACTGGGCAATTATGTTTTTATTTAAATAAAAATTTCAAATTAATATCCAATACTCTTTCAAATATTTTTATAAGCTCCTTGGAAAACAGCAATACCTTTTTCCTCCTGTAGCCTGTTTTTAAAAATAAGCCTATGGAGCAATATAGAAGTCTTTGCTTAGCTGTTGTAATTTGACTACTTCAAACTGAGATGTAACACATTGTCTTCGGTATTTTGATTCCACAGGAGTTCTGCTGTTTGAAACAAGTAAATGCTGCTTAACAGGGAGTGAGAGATATATCCCTATTATAAAAGAAGTAAACATTTTCTTTTTTTTCTGTCAGAACTCAGTATTGTTAAATTTCTTAATTTATTTTAATACTTTTGTCACTCTATTAATTTAACATACTTGGTTCTTGCAGTCTTTTCTACCTTTTTTCTAAAACAACTTTGAGATGCTCAGTCTACCTATGCTATACTGCAGGTGCTACAAGTGGTGATTTTCATGTAAGCTGATGTACTATAGGATAACCATGTTTCAAGAGGGAGCTAGAGAGCTATGAAATAATAAGCCCTAAGGAAGTGTCTGTAACCTGTTTTTCAGATTAATAAAATAACCTGTAAATGTTTTTCCTATTTCAACTTCATTTTTCAGGTGTCTATTGATGGAAATGACAGTGTTAGTGGCACAGGAATGATAGGTGAAAATGAACAAGATAAAAAAATGCAGGTATGTAGCCCAGTACAAAATAATTAAATATATCTATTTCTTCTGTCTTCTCTGCCCAGCAACATGCGTGGTAGGTAGTCCTGCATAGCCATGAACTAGTGTCTGCGGCTACCCTTCAGGAATTTTAGATCTCAGACCTATACAGATAGGTCATATTTCTCACTTTGTACAAGATCCCTTCACAAGATTTTAAAAAGATCGTCTAATACCTACTGCTTTCTTGGTTTTTTTCCTGTTAAAAGGTAATTAAAAATTATGTTGGTTTTTCTAAGATTTTTCAAGCTGACCTGAGTCAGTAAGGGTATAAGTATTTCAGAAGTTCTTTTCCAGAGAATGAACTGACTTTTTATAGTCCTTAAAGCAGAAGGAACGCTGACTCAATTAATGAATTATTTTCTTCTCAAGAGAGACAATTCCAGGCTCATGTCTGGAACTGTTCTCTCTTTGGTAACTTATTTTGATTCCGCTTGCCCTGTAAGAGCCCCTGACTTTTCTTGCAGGTTTTGTAAGTAATCAGTAGATGAGAGTGCTCCTAGTGAATGCTTAAAGAAGCAGAAAAATACTTAATTTCTTTTTCTGTATTCATGTTGTTGGTATATAGAAATATAAAAACCTTTTCAATGTGAAAATACTAACTTAAAAGTTCAAAGGGCAATGGAAAATACAGGGGCAACTTAAGTCTCAGGCTTTTTTTACCTGGGATCCATAAAATTATGTAAGTAGAATGGTATCTGTCATCATAACATATTTTATTAAAGGAAAAGACAAAGCAAAATATATTCTGGGCTTCAAAGAAATATGAACAACAATAATAATAAAACCCCTGTACCCTCACATGTCCAAATGACAAAAATGGAAAAGTCATTGCATTGAGAAAGGTTTGGTCAGAGAAGCCCTGTTTTCCCTTTTCCTTTAATTTAAGAGATAATGAACTAGACAAGGAGGAAAAATATCTTCCAAGGTAAAATACAGTATCTGTGAAGGGAGGAATTATAGGCTTACCTCTGAGGGTTACCTCAAAATTCTCTATTCTTAATTTTCTTAAAAGCTAGGTCCCACAATATTTAAAGCCACAGACACTCCACTGTTGCCTGTGTGGCATGACTGTGAAAGGAGACAATAGCTAATACATGCACTATTTACCGTATTGAAATATATTCCATAAAATGAAATGAAGAAATTTGGAAGTTTTGCACACTTGTAGGTTGGAATAGGGATACCACTCCAAAAAAATGCAAAATTCAAGGAAGAGTAAGATAAGGTCTTGGTTGATTTTAACTGGAAATAAGAGCCTGTTAAGCAAAATGACCTGTAACCAGTATCCAGTTACATGTTGATTTCAGCCTAAGCCCCAAAACAAAGTGAATCTAGAGGTTGTTTTATTTATGTGTGTATGGCAATGTGTATGGCAAAATATATGCCATATGGAAATGTGCTAATTTTATGGAGCATTATGTGTTCCAAACAACAATAGATCTGATATTTCAAAAGGTATTGAGGCTTAGTCTCAAATTCTGATCCATATAAGGTGACTTCCATTGGCCAACTGAAGGGTCCCAAAGCTATCAGTTATCTATGAAAATCTTAATCATGTTTATATCTTGATTTAAGTAGATACCTACTTGTAACTCATTCTGAAATAATATATTACTTGGGATAAAATAGTCTCATATTTAGATATAGTATTAAATAAGTGTATATTTATAAACTTTTTTAAGTCCACAGGTAACACAAGAACAGAACAGATGTCATGCTGCTAAGTAGTCATTCAAACTTGCAAGTGGTTAGGTTTTTCACCAAAGAAAAAAGCATAAAACCTCTTTGTGATTTCTACAAACAAAAGACTCTGTGTGCCCAAATGGATATCGTACACTATTTCCTTTCAAACCCGTCATACCCATCTGTTCATAATAAAAGCAGATTCATATGACTGAAGTTTGTATATATACAATGTAAAAATCTTATCTGAGATCTGTGTTACCTTTGTTCTCCTGTGTTACCTGTCTGAACTCAGGATGCATTTGTGATTTCTTTTAAAATTAGGGGTTTTTTAAAATTTTGTCTATTTAAAAGTATTTGAAGTACAAAATTCCTCTCAGCAAGTTTCACATTATTATAAAGGTGCTTTATTTTGCTATGTTCTTCTGATTTTTGTGCCTCCTAACATCTGAATTTTTTAGTTTCTTCAGAGTATATTATCTTTTAAGAACAGTAATTTTAATACTATATCTGTCCTTGTTGAATGACAATATTAACTGAATTCTTAATAATACTCAAGTCATACCAACTAATGTATTGTGAAGAAACACATACTTCTGCAAATAGTTGTTTGAAGAAATGCTCATGATGTTCAACTGATTCTTTTCCTAAGTGTTCTGTTTGTTTTATTTTTTTTCCCCCTCTTTGTATCAGTCTTAATATTGGTGAAATTATGTCTGGTTAATTTATTACATAGATTAGCACATTGATTATAGAACTGTTATTTTTCTTTTAAACTTTGGCATACTTCAGCTTTATAGCAGATCTTAGCAACTATATACATATTTTTATATGCTGAAACAACAAGGAAATACTTGCAGGTTTACCGACAGAAAAAACAAATCAATGCTTAAGTGCAGGTCCTCAACCAAGCATCATCTTCATGATCCTTAATGTATTAAAGTGCCTTCTGTGATTCATGATATCATAGGTTAAACAATAGTGTTAGTAATGGGTGCCTTGATTCATGGGGTTATGGTTTTTTTCCATGGTTCCAGAGAAGCTTTTCTGAAGTGGTGTTGTACATTTCAGTTGATTAAAAATTTCATATTCAACTTTGCATCTTTAGTCTTAAGAACAGTCTGATGGTAACAGGGGACATCCTCTGTGAAGAATCTGTAGGGAGGTTGTTCTCAATCAAATTTCTGATCTATCTGAATGAGGAATTAGAGGTCTATGTACAGTTGCAGAGCTACAGTCTCGTTGGGATGAGGGAGATGTGGTGGGATAGTTCAGATGACTGGAGTGCAGTGATGGATGGATACAGGCTCTTTAATAAGGCTAGGCGGGGAAGGAGAGGAGGGTGAGCTGCCCTTCATGTGAGAACAGCAGGACTGCACAGGGCTCTGCTTGGGGATGGGTGATGAGCCAGTCAAGAGCTGATGGGTCAGAATTAGCTGGCAGACCAGTGTGGGTGGAGTTGTGGTGGCTGTCTGCTACAGAGTGCCTGATCAGGAAGAAGATAAGGTCTTCTTCAGACAACTGGAAGAAGCGTCATGTTCACAGGCTTAGATCCTCATGAGGAATTTCAGCCACCTTGCTATGTGCTGGAAGAGTATCACAACAGGGCACGTTAAATTCAGGAGGTTTCTGGAGTTCAGGGATGGCAACTGGCAACCTAAAGCAGGTTATGGAGACCTGGCAAGGTGAGATGCTTTGCTGGACCTCATACTTACCAAGAAGAATTAGTTGGAAGTGTGAAGGCTGGGGGCAGCCTTCATGAGTCTCCATCCTTAGAGATACTCAGAACCCATCTGGATACTGCTGTGAACAACCTGCTGCAGCTGACCCTGCTTTGAGCAGGGGCTGTTGGACTAGGAGATCTCCAGAGGTGCCTGTCCAACTCTTCCATTCTGTGAAATGTTCTTTTGACAATTCAGAATAGAATTGGATCCATAACAAAAGGGGATTGGTTTAAAAGAAGGATAGACTTTTTAAACTAGTCTCGATTACTTCGCATGCAGTTTGTTTACATTTGGGCTTCTGCTTCTTTCTTCAGTCTGTATGAATGTTTCTTGCATATTAGTATATGAAGAAGCCTTTAAAAGGGGTTTAAGTTGCATTGCAAAGCTATTTTGTATATTTTCCTGTTGTGTCAGGCCAGAAAGGAGGGTAGAACCTAGCTCAAATTGCTCCAATTAGTTTGATCAAAACACATGCATCACTGACAAAGTACAAAATGCTTTCCTTCGTTTTCAAGAAGTGCTCATTATAAGTGCATTTAATTATTGTTTGGCCTTTGCATGAACTTATCTTTGAAGGTGGTCTGATTTATGGCTAATCTCCCTTAGGAATGGATCCAGGGCCTTAGATGTAATCTAAGCCTCTTCTGTTGACTAATTTGGTCATCTTACCACTGGGCTTATATTTCAAATTATTTTGTCTTTGTTGTTATTTGGCTAATTAATGCATACATTTAAATTTGCTAGCTACAAGTGAATATGTTTTACAGTTTCTCTTTTTCCTTTCATCAGAACTTATGCTTTTTAGTTATTTATTTTTAGTTTGTTTATTCAGGACTAAGAAATACACGGCATAGCAAAGAGAGACAAAAGAAACCTGTCAGAATCAGCTCTGGCTTGATAGCGAAATAAAGTGTGTGACTTTTCTGATCCATTGTGGTGGGGGTTTTTTAACGGTGTTTTTTTTTTAACTTAAGATTGTCTTGCAAGGACACGGAACAAGAGTGACTGCAAAATCTCAGCAGAGTGGAGAGAAAGCCTTTCGCTGTGATTATGATGGCTGTGGAAAACTGTACACAACAGCTCACCATCTTAAGGTAATGAGATGTAATGTAAAATGAGCGTTGTTACTTTGCAGGCATGATTTTTTTGACAGATTGTGTGGTTAAAAGTAATAGAAATTAAGAGAGGGACAGTTGCAACAGTGCTGTTTTGTCAAATGTTTATTGGCTTGATTTTACAATAATTGGTTGTCCCAGGTGCTCAGCTGATTTTACTTAGTGTTCTGGATAGGTACAGGTGCAGGATCATGTTAGGCTCCTATATTGCCAGCATGTAAGAAATCTCTTGTTGAGATAGTTTCTACCAACAGTGTCACAGAAATTCTGAAATCCAGTTGTCACTTTATCTACTTTATATGTATGCATGATCATGCAAAAATTCCAATTTTTGAAAGATTTTACCATCATAATATGGAGTCTAACTCTTGAAAACAATCCAGCATTCAAAGTGAAAAGCTGGAACATCTTTTCTTTATAGGTGGCAACTCCTTAATTGTCTTCCTTTTTTAAATTAGGTGAAGGAATTAAATTAAGTGAAGGAAGTAAGGGTGTAGAGCTGTTCACATTCCAGTTTAGGCTGAGATAATCACTTCCCGATTAGGTAAACTCCTTGCAGTGCTGCCTTGTCTCTCACAAAACACACGAGTCAGTGAGTAATTGGCTCTATGGATCATGGCTTAAAATGGTGTCCTTGCTGTAGAGGTTTCATGCAATAAAATGGATGTTGTTTACCTTGACTTCAGCAAGGCTTTTGACACTGTCTCCCATAACATCCTCATAGGTAAGTTTAGGAAGTGTGGCTTAGATGAGAGGACAGTGAGGTGGATAGAGAACTGGCTGAACAGCAGAGCTCAGAGTGTCCTGATCAGCGGCACAGAGTCTGGTTGGAGGCCTGTAACTAGTGGTGTTCCCCAGGGGTCTGTGCTGGGTCCAGTCCTGTTCAACATATTCATCAATGATCTGGACGAAGGGACAGAGTGTACCCTCAGCAAGTTCACTCATTATACAAAACTGGGAGGAGTGGCTGATACACCAGAAGGCTGTGCTGCCATCCAGCGTGACCTGGACAGGCTGGAGAGCTGGACTGAAGGGAACCTCATTAAATTCAACAAGAGCAAGTGTAAGGTCCTGCACCTGGGGAGGAACAACCCCATGCACCGGTACATGTTGGGGGCTGACCTGCTGGAAAGCGGCTCCACTGAAAAGGACCTGGGAGTGCTGGTGGACAGCAGGCTGACCATGAGCCAGCGACGTGCCCTTGTGGGCAAGGCCAATGCTATCCTGGGGTGCATAAAAAGGAGTGTGGCCAGCAGGTTGAGGGAGGTTATCCTCCCACTCTGCTCTGCCCTAGCGAGGCCACATCTGGAGTATTGCATCCAGTTCTGGGCTCCCCAGTTCAAGAAGGACAGGGAACTACTGGAGACAGTTCAGCGGAGAGCTACCAAGATGATCAGGGGACTCGAGAATCTCTCTTATGAGGAAAGGCTGAGAGACCTGAGTTTGTTCAGCCTGGAGAAGAGAAGACTGAGGGGGGATCTTACCAACGCTTATGAATATCTGAAGGGTGGGTGTCAAGAGGATGGGGCCAGACTCTTTTCAGTGGTGCCCAACAACAGGACAAGGGGCAATGGGCACAAACTGGAATGCAGGAAGTTCCACCTGAATAGGAGGAAAAACTTCTTCACTTTGAGGGTGATGGAGCACTGGGACAGGCTGCCCAGAGAGGTTGTGGAGTCTCCTTCTCTGGAGACATTCAAACCCGCCTGGACGCAGTCATGTGCGCCTGCTCTAGGTGCACCTGCTCAAGCAGGGGGGTTGGACAAGATGATCTCCAGAGGTCCCTTCCAACCCCTACAACTCTGTGAATATAACAGGATCATTAGAAGCGCTCAGTGGAGTCAAAAGTCAGAGAGTGGGCTCAGAGGCATGTTTGCATACTGTCTTTAATGTAGTTGTGTGATGGCAACTCTGTGTATATTTACAGAAATGTTTCTTTGCAAAACTGACTGAAAGAATCAGGTTAGACCTTGGAAATAGACATCTTTACTTTTAGGGAAAACACCATTACCATATTTTGTTTTTTTTTTCAACCACTGATGTAAAAGAAGACACCTGAATGTGAATCTTAGGAAGAGATACGCTGTCTTTGAGAATGAACTGTTTCTGTGTTGAAGTAATGAGATACAACGTTTCATTAAGTCAGTGTGTCGGATGTCTTGACAGGTGCATGAAAGGTCACATACAGGAGACAGACCGTATCAGTGTGAACATCCAGGATGTGGCAAAGCCTTTGCAACAGGTAATCTTTTGTAGACTAGCTCCTCCTGCTTGTTAGTGTTTGCCTCTGTATGAAGTAAGTTTTAAATATTGCCTTTTTTAAACTGCTAAGTAAAGAACTTGGTTGGGAGAACTGCAAAAAAAAAAAAGTCATCATTTCAGCTACTGTTGCATATAGAAAGGACAGAGGATTTAACTCTTAGTTACTGAAGGAGGATTGAGGTGCAACACTTGACGCTTTACCTGACTCATCACCTGTTATGCTGTGTATGTGTATGACTGTATGCTACAGTCAGATTTTGTTGAAAAAAATAGGCCTTTCTTAACATGAAACTAATAGTATAAGTTAAATGAGGTGATAATAAGAAGCTGAACCTGTCATTTTGATAACAGTAGCGGTCAGAGATAAAAAGTAGATGGAGTACAGAGCATACAGCTTCCTCAGAAGATAGAATAAATATTTGTCCACATTATAATCAATACAGTTTATCATTTTGAAGGGAAGGAGAAGCATTATGGAAGTGTACTTTCTTCATAAATTAAGGATGAAAGAATTTCTAAACTGTATCTAGAGTTTTGCTGCTCTACTGTATGGTAGAATGAAGAGCTTGTGAAGAGTGAAAGAGCAAATTTTACTCATCAGGGAGCTTTCTGGTTGGAATGGCAAGTGCAGCTTTTGATGGTGATGGTTTATGACTATCCTAATTTTGTGTTTATACTATTATAACATCCTTTCTGATCTTCAGGGTATGGGTTAAAAAGTCATGTCCGAACACACACTGGTGAAAAGCCTTATCGGTGCACAGAAGAAAATTGCACCAAATCATTCAAGACTTCAGGAGACTTGCAGAAACATATCCGAACCCACACAGGTACTGTTATCACCTTTTTTTTTTTTTTTTGTTAATTCACTTAGTTGGATTTTTTTTTCTCTTTGATCATTCTGTGACTTTATACTTATGAAATCAGCCTGTGTATATTCTCTTTCTGAAGCCCAGTGAGCTCAACAGCATTTCAGCATGGTAAGCATTTACTGCAAATCCAGCATGCTTTTCTTGGAAGAAGTGCTTAACACTGCTATTGCAAATGCACTAACTTTCAGCAATGCATCACTTACATTGTCACTGAGTCACTTGGTGCCTTTACAGTTTCATTTGCAGCTGTAACAGAACAAGGAACTTTTTCCTCAGTAATATGGCTTGCCTTTTAGAAATGGCATCAGTGTTCGTAAGTTTTGATGCTTTTAGATAACTTGCATGCCAGCTTCACAAAGGTTGATAGTTCTGAGCTTGTTGTTATCCTCATATCCCTTCTCTTCTTGCAGCAGAAAAATGAATAAAAATATCACAGAAAACCAACTGTTATTAAAAATTCCAAATGCATAAAAAATAAAATCTTATGTTTTGTCTGAAAAAAGATTCATTTGAAAGCCAAAACACAAATAAGTTCTAGACAGCATACACTACACTCCGCAAAACTCTACGGGTGCACATACGTGCAAACAAGTTTGCACAATGTCTCCTTTGCTCCTGAGATCTCCAAAAAAAAGAAAAAAAAACAAACCTTAAATGAGGAAGAATAATCTATCACTTACTAACCTATTCCATTAAGTATATTTACTTACATGCTAGAACACCGACAAGTTTTTCCACTGAACTTTGAGTCTTAGAGAATAAAAGAGAAAAAAGAACAAAAGAAATAGGTTTTTCTCATATTAAAAAGAACAATGCAGGGGGGAATAAAAGCAGGCAATAAAAATTATAAAAACTCAAGATTACACTGAGATAATTCTGCTTTCCTGGACTTCCGTATTCAAAGACAGTCTGTTGGGATTAGTGCTATCTTCATGTTAAATTGGTCCTCAGGATGAAGACATAAGTGTCATCTGTTTTCAGTTCTAGGAGAGAACTGTTTGACATTATGTAGTACATCAAGTACAGACTATGAACTGAAATATTTCTGTAGTATGGACAACAACTTCATTAGCTGTAGACTGCTTGCTTTACTTCTTTATGGCCATAGAAGTTGTATGGTAATTTCATCGCATTAATCTAATTTAGCAGTTGAGACGAAAGACTTGAGCCAGCCCTCTGTAACCATTTGCCCATTTGAACAATATTAATAATACAATCATAGACTCCCAGCAGTCCAGGGACCGGACTTCAGGGGTGTCTTTTTTTAGATTTATGAGTAGTTGCAGGAAGCCAAAGAATGAGAAGAAAATTGCACCAGGTCCTTTGTGCAGATGGATGGAGTAGTGTATGCTCACACCCTATGCAAGCTGCAACAGCGCACCTGATGGAGGCAAGTCTGGGCTCTGCCCACTCTCTCCCATGGCTCTGAAATATTTTTGTTCCATTATCACATAGGGCAGGCTTAACACTTTCTTCGTTTTCTGCCTATTTCGGCCAAAAGTGATTTTTCCCTCTCTTTCAGTGGCAGTCCAGTCTCACTTTCTGTTGCCATCAAATGTTTGACTCGGGTTCCTCCATGACTTCGCTAGACATACCATTCTGGTATCAGAAAAGCTGGTGTGGATGGTTCTTACAGCTGCTGTGGGGTAGAGCTTGAAGGCTTCTGGCTTGCTTTGCATTTCTAGTGCTGGAAATTTCAGTCACCTGGAAACAGGTCGCTTTTCTAACAAGTACATTAGAAACTTAAAAGGCTGGCTTCTCCAACCGGTCCGATGACATTCTTCGGGCATTCTTTAAAAGCAATCTGTTTTGGTTTCTAATGCAGGGTCTGTTGTTGGGCGGGGTTGACTCTGCAACCCTGCTCCTTTCAGGCATGATTTGAGGTCCTGTGCTGAAGCAAGGATTAGGGGAGCCATGGTAACACAACACTGAGGCGTGTACACTTAATACACACACACTGCCTTGGCAGGAAGCTCAAAAACCTTCCTGAAACAGCTGCCCTAAGGAGTGAATTATAGTTTCCTCTGCCAAGGAGCTAACTACTTTGGAGTTTTGTGGTATTAATGACTCTATCAGGACTTTGTTTTTTATTTCTGTCTCTAAGTACTTACTGTTGTATCTGTAGTGGTAATCTGCCCTCTTTTGCTCTCAGATTCTTTTCTTTGGTAAGCAGTACACTGGGTGGAATGTATTTAGCTCTAGGAAGTGTGAAATTACAACAGGACAGCATGTCAGGTGGCTTGCACTTCTCTGAAGTTAACCTCCTTCACTCTCCCCCTCTGTGTGCTGTGATAGATCTGAAAGGTCAGGGGTATTGGGATATTAGACAGGGATTGCATGGTGAAATGTTTTGATGCAATGATGTAAGTTATTGTGCTTAAATTTATATTAAACGAATAGACTTATTTTAAAAAGAACCTGTATTTGTGGTTGCTTTGGTTTTGGGGTTTGAAACTTTAGTCTCAGGGCTGTCTCTGTAAAAAGTTGGTTCTTCCTGTGTAAGGTTAAGTGCTTTCTGTAATGAGTTTTACTAATCCATTTGCATCTTGGTTACATGCTAAATCACAAAGGTTGGGGTTTTTTTTCTTTTTATGAATTGCAATTGACAAATGTACAAATGGTATTGTTACACTTGTTTTGGATAATGTATATATGAACTGGGGGGTTGTTAAATAAATGTTAGAATATGGACAATGTGGAAGTTAATCCAAGCAACTGAATCTGTTTTATACATCATAAAGTACTAATCTAAATGCTTCACAATTTAGCTTACAGATTGTATGATTTTCCTGAATTTTACCAGTTTTGGCTAAACAGTAGAACACTCCATAGTGGCATGTTTGTGGTATTTCTGACTGAGGGTCTCAAAGAGAGAATTAGGTAGCTTTAGATTCCTACATTCAGTCTAAGTGTAACTTAGGATTTTTGTTCTTTTATAACTTTTGCATGTGTACCTTTTTTTTTTTTTTTTTCAGGTGAAAGGCCCTTTAAGTGTCCATTTGAAGGATGTGGCAGGTCATTCACAACATCTAATATTAGAAAGGTTCACATCAGGACACATACAGGCGAAAGGCCTTATTACTGTACAGAGCCAGGATGTGGGAGAGCTTTTGCCAGTGCAACTAATTATAAGAATCATGTGAGAATACACACAGGTATATGAGTGATGTTTTTTATTTTGAAGTGGAATCTGCTTCGGAGAGGCTGTGTCATTCTCCTTGTGAACACTGTTGTGGTGCACTGTAGTTGGGTATAGCCATATTTACATGACCTGGCTTGATAATTTTGTTTGGGCCTCCTCTCCCCTCAGCTGAGGATAGTTAAGGAGTTAGGTTTCCCACCTTGCTGTCAAGGCAGAATAACTTTCGTTTGGATACAAAGTTCTTTAAAACAAATGCAAAACCTTGTCTTCAGTGGACATTGGGCTAAATCCTTAATGTGGTTCTGGGACTTGCTTCCATTGTGAGCTGTTTCTTAAATAACAGTAAAGCACAAGTCTGAGCTTGACTTTGGCTCACCATTGTGAGTCACCCTTTCATCCCAGCTCTATTTTCCCTGCTGCTGGAGTGGTCAAAAACTTTTTTTGTTTTGTTTTGTTTTGTTTTTTTAATAGACTGGAGGTGAAAATATTTATCCAACTTGATTGTCAGGGTTAGTCAGCAGAAATAATTGGCACAAGTTCAAAGGTTCTAAAATGTAAAAGCCAGTGATAGCCATATCTTGGTAGCCTTATATATTTTATAGAAGTGCAGACAAGTTTCTTAGAGGTACGTTTTTTATCTCAGATTATCTTTTTATTTTATAATGTAACTTGGACATTTGTTTCATTGATTTTTAAATGAAAGGTGTTTTTATATGAAACCATAATTGTTTAAACATATGCTTCCTATAGATTTCTTCAGAGCATAAAGACTCAAAAGTAAGTGAAATTGTACAAGTGTATCCACATACCTGAACATTGAGGAGAAGTATGGGGCTTCGAATATTAAAAGAACAAAATTCTCAATAAAATGCCACACTGACATTGCAGCTTTCAGCCTGTCTCGTCTTCATCAGAAGGAAGTTTTAGATGGAATGACAGGGAGAAAAAAGGGCCCAACTCTTACCGGCAGTAGTTTTTAAAACTACTGAGGGTGCACTGATAAACTTTGTGAGCTTGAGCTTCATTGTTGCCTTTGAAATTGAAGTATGGTTGGTAATGAAGGTGTGTCACTAAAAATCATTTGTTGTCAATTTTTTCTGTGCATCCTGGATAAAGTTCTTTTTATCCCTTTCGTTTTTCCATACAGGGGAGAAGCCCTATGTCTGTACAGTTCCTGGTTGTGATAAACGTTTTACAGAGTATTCCAGTTTATACAAACATCATGTTGTACATACTCATTCCAAACCATATAACTGTAATCACTGTGGGAAAACATACAAGCAGATTTCTACTCTTGCTATGCACAAGCGGACAGCACACAATGACACGGAGCCCATTGAAGAAGAACAAGAGGCTTTTTTTGAGCCACCTCCAGGTTAGAGTTTCAGTCTTTGACTCTCTTGTAAAAAAAAAAAAAAAAAAATGGGCTGGATAATATTTTGCTGGTTTTTTTATAACCAAGGAAATGAAAGCATAGATAAAAATCTGTACTTAATAAAGTTATAAAGTACTTAATAAAGTTATTTAACTTCTTTGTAGGACTTTTTAGTGTGGTAGGCAACTTGTAAACAGAAACTGAGAGAGTAATTGACCAGATCATAAACTCATTTATAGCAGTCCTGGTGATAGGAGAGAAATTTGAGTTGCAGTCCCAGCAAACCTGCTATAAACATGAATGTGGGAAGGGACCTGAGAGAATCTAAAATGTTTGTTTTTGCAACGTACTGGATTTTTCTTAGGGATTTTTCTAAGAGTATGTATAACACCATGGTTGGTGACAGTCTTTTGTGCAGGAGTAAAGGCACTGCCTTGAGAAAAGGAAAATCTGTCTTTGCAGCACCCAGATGCAGTGCTGGTTTTGCTGTGGTTAATAGCAGTTTCTGTAAACTGTCCTAGAGGCAAAGATGAAAATAAGCTCACGTGCTGCAGTACTCCTTAGAATATGTTTTTCATGGTCTCGTGAGTATTGAATCCTATGACTATAAAAGATCAGACTGAAGGAAGCACTGTGATAGGACAAATATCACTTGTCGAATTGTGATTTTTAGATGTGACTGAAGATAGGAAATACATGTGCAGACTGTTGTGGTCAGAAAAGTTGTTTTGCTACATGTATGTGGGAAACTGCACTGAATGGTTCAAGCAGATTTGCCATAGCCTAATTCCTTCCTTTTAAGGGAATGATAAGATTCATTTGCTGAGGTTAAACATTTATTAAGATAATGAGCTTACTTAAATCTTCACACAAAGGCATCACTGTGTTCTTCTGTATGTTTGTTAATTAATAACTCTTTTAAAAAACTGCCAGTTGTGTTTGCTTGGAGCCTCTTGTATGGAGAGGTTAACATTTAATGAATGAATTAGAAATGTTTATCACCACTTTAATATTTGCTTATAAACTACATGTATTTTTTTTTATGTGTAGTATTGATGTATGTTAAAACTCATTGCTAAAAGATTATACCCCATGTTTCCAAAACAACAGACTTTCTGACTTGCTTTTGGTATCGTTCCTTCTTTTATTTTTCTCATCTTTCCACTAAAGTGTTTCCATCGGAGTGTATAAAACCGTCAAACCAGGCTAGCACTTAATCCTTGTCATTTGCTTTCCTGGCAGCATTTAGAGTATGTAAACTATCCTCTTGCCTTCTTTGTATCAAATAGGTCAAGGTGAAGATGTTCTCAAAGGCTCCCAGATAACCTATGTGACAGGTGTAGAGGGAGAAGATGTAATTTCTGCACAGGTTGCTACAGTTACTCAATCAGGATTAGGTCAACAAGTAGCACTAATATCCCAGGATGGAACCCAACATGTAAGTAATCACAGTATTAAAGAGCTGATAAAGATAGGTTGAGAATTGAGGCAGGTGTTTGCAGATACTCCATGTGCTTTCTAAAATCAGTTAGGATTCTTAATAAATACGTACGTGGGTTTCTTAAGGAAAGAAGCTTCTTTGGAGCTGGGTCAGGATATGTTTAGGGTTCGGCCTCCTGTGGAATACCTAAATTAAACCACATATTCTGACATCTGCAACTGTATTAATACAAAGCTAGATTTATTGGCTATCCTTGCTATCTTTGTTACTCTTAAAGTAGGCATGGACTATTTTAACAGTTGTTATATATGCTGCCTAGTTTCTGAGGTTTCTCTGAATTCCCTGATTATTCAATTAATATCTGATGGTCATCTTCACTGTTGTCTTGTCTGCACACACTGTGGGGCGTGGGAAATCTTTCTAGCCCAGGTGCCTGCTTTACAAGCTGTTTGGTAGTGTGCAGTTCTTACCATTTCTAACATAAACAAGAGGATAAGGAATGCTTTGATACTACTTCCACTTGAAAATTCCTGTGGATATATATTTTTTTAAGGATTCCTATGGATATATTTTTTAAGGATTTCATATGAAATTTCATTGGGAGGGGATTTCAACACAACTCTTTTGTTTAGCTATGGCAACATATCAAAGGCGTATAGGGAAGAGTTTATATCCCAGCTGGAAAGGTAGCTGAAATGCCAGTAGCATATGAAAGATATGTACTAAATTCAAATTGGAAATGAAATATTAAAGGGGGCTGTTATATTGCCAGCCCTGAACATTGCAGCAATACTAAATAACTGGCATTTTTACCCTCTAAAATGAAGACATACAGAAGCCTTGACATGGAGTTCTTGCATTTATTTAAATTATCCTTCAGCTTGACTTTAGTTCTGGGATATTTTATTACCTTGTAAATCAGACATCAAATCACGTATCTGATGCCCTAATGCATTTATACTGGAGACATCAGTAATTTATAGCATTAATTTTTTTATGAATTGTTTATTTGTGGTTTAAATTCTAAGCCCTCTAGTACTTCCATTAAGATAAAAGTATGTCAGGTGGTACTACCTTGAGTCACATTGTCTGTTGTGTAAGACACAGGCATAGATAACCTATCATGCAGTTATTTGGGATATGACCTGATTAACATGGAGTTGTAGACTCTGGGGGCAAGTATGCATCCTTTTTCTTATTACTGAGAGCCATAATTTTATTTCTGTAAAGTGTGTCTGAAAGGTCATGGAATACTAGATCCCAATCAGTAAGATGAATGCGATGAGGCCTTTTTGTCCAAGATGGGACTTGGCCAAAGAGTGACAGTGATTCTCAAGGAATGCATGAGCATGCTGATGAGCAAGTGGAATAATAGCTACTAGATCTTTTGGCCAGTATGTTACTTGTGATCATGGCTTAAAATACTGTTTCCCTGCTATTATGAACAAGTTGCCTTTTTGTTCTGGATTGCTACATGTTTCAGATGAAGTTGAACTGGCAGGAGTATTCCTGCTGAACCAACTAGCAGGAATTTGTTTGATAAATGCTGTTACACTTCAAATGCATATCATTGGGGTTTTTTTCAAACCTTACTTAAAAACATATGTTATGTTGCCAAAAGCTAAGACTCGGGTATGACTTCAGCAGCAATCAAACCTTCTTTTTTTACTTCAGGAATTATTTTGTGTTTCAGGTCAACATATCCCAGGCAGATATGCAAGCCATTGGCAATACTATCACTATGGTAACACAAGATGGCACCACCATCACAGTCCCTGCCCATGATGCCGTCATCTCTTCTGCAGGAACACATTCCGTAGCGATGGTTACTGCAGAAGGCACCGAAGGACAGCAGGTGAGATACTATCCTGTGTACATGTGTAATGTTCCTTTATAATATCATATAAAATAGGCACCTAAGCCATCACAGTTCTGTCATTCACGTAAATCTATTGAAGTAAAGCAGTTTTCAACACCTGGCCATAGCATTCCCCTCATAAGAGTAACACATAAGATGTGTTATACTCCAGTGCTATAGATCAACATATGGCAGAATGTTTTAAAAACAACTGGGCACCAAGAAAAATTCTGAGGTACCAGTCTGGTAATTCAGTTAGGTGTATGTAAAATAAGAAAGAAATGCTAAGCATTTTCCCCAAAGCCACACGGTAAATGAGTGGCAGAGCTAAGAACAGAATCCAGTATGAGCTGTAACTTTATCGCTTAATATTATGGGACTGTAACTTATTTGGCAGATAGGAAATATTTGTGTAAGTATATATTTGTCATTTTCTTTTTAATATACAAATACAATAGCTAACTTTTTAAGTAGAAATATAGTGATGTAGTTTTTAATCTTTAAGTTAAAATGCATTCCACTGTTCTAAAAATGCACTGCATGAAAATTAAGGTACTTATTAATCACTGTGCTCTGTATGTATAAATAATCACAGGCTTATAGGCACATTATTGAACTTCTGTGCAGTTCCAAGGGTATTTATATTTTGAGAGGTAATAGATAACTTGGAGAACACAGTGATAGCAGCCTTTCTTAAAAAAATGTATCTTTTGCACAACAAAATTATGCTAATGAATAATCACAGCTTTGAATTTAACTTTAATTTTGATCATAACTGTTGTATGAGGTCTGTAACAGTAACAGATCTGTCATCCAGTTGATTCTCTTCCTTTGGTCTTGAAGGTTGCTATTGTGGCTCAAGACTTAGCAGCATTTCATAGTGCCTCATCAGAAATGGGACATCAGCAACATGGGCACCATTTAGTGACTACAGAAACGAGACCTGTTACATTGTTGGCTACATCGAATGGAACACAAATTGCAGTACAGGTAAGATGGTGATAAATGTTTTTGGAGTGTTTCTTACTTCTAGAGCTAGAAGTTCCTAGTCATGTAACAAAATGATTCAAATAAGCTTGGCTCCCCTGAAAAAAGTCCATAACCATATGATCTCATATTTCAAATAATATATAGGGTTAGGAAGAGGAACAATAAACACCTGATTTCCCAAATCTACCTGTAGAACTTCCAAAAAAGAGGAAGCTTAGGGGAGGGCCAAACTTCAGGTCAGCTGAACTGTTCATGGAGTCACAGGTTTTCAGTGGAAAAGTGCTTTCATTCATCCTTCAGCATTACATATAGAGCTGATACGTATAAAGCTAGACTCTCAAGGGTAAATTGCTATGAACTTATACAGATAAAATTACTGACTTTATGTTACTTGAACCTTGAAATGCTAATAGTGGAAAAAGTGTAAACAGTTATCCAGAAAGACTATTAATCAGAAATCTCTGGAAACAGTAACCTTCTGTTTATGTGTCAAACCAGCACAGTACAACCAGCAGTCTTTATAAATAGTTCCTCATGTTGTCCAAACACTGTAATGAACGAGTAATTTCCAGGTATGAAAGAGTTTAATTTAAATTGGGCTAATTTAGAAGAAGGTGGAAACCAAGCACAAATTTAGCTTTTATCTAGAAAATAACGGAAACCAAAACCTAGACAAGTATTTTCGTGAATAGTTTATTCAGAGGGCAGCTTGGCTCGACTGGAAGACTGAATGAAACTTCTAGCACAAATGATGGCCCATATCCTACCTTATTCAAACTAAAACTATGTGTATATTTTATTTTTGTTACATATGATATGATGGTAGGTTAATAGAGGCTTTTGGAAATTTTAAATCTGGAAGATTTCATATTTTAAAAATTCCATCTCTCTAATGACATTGCAGTCCATGGTCAAATAAATGACTGAAGGATCTTAGGGAAATTGCCACTCTGAAGACAGAAGCCGATTTTAAACTCAAAGTAAAATAAAAGGAGTTGAATTAGTTTAAATTTTGGGTTGCATGGTAGTGTCAGTCCTGCAAAGTGCCTAATACTTTTGGTCCACCTCATAGCCTTCTTGATTTTGTGCTTAACTGTGCATAAATAAGAAGTCCAGTGAGAATATAATGAAGCTAATTTTATATTCAAATTTACTGTGGAATTGGGACTCAACACTTCGTGGGTTTGATCCTATTGTTGTCTGGGTATCACCACAGACACACATTTTGTTCTAGAGAACATGGAAAATCACAGGAATCATACATCCTGAAACAGCATACAATTAGGAGGAGGATAATTTTCATGGATGTGATACACCCTATGAATTTCAAAGGGATTTGAGTATACACAACTGTCTTGAGTATGGTTTGCATGATGGGCCTTAGCTCTGGCAAATACCAATGTAAAAGAACATCAGTGTGGCTATGCAGAGAGGAGATGCTCAAGAGCTTATAAACAAGTCAGTACTAAGCAGTGTAAGTTCATATGCGTTCTTGGAAGGTTCTTGGAAATAGCTTCAAATAGAAAAAGAAATGCAGAAAATGCGCTCACAGATTTCATTGCCAGGGGGTAAAATATACTTTGCAAGTGGAAATAATGGCAATTTAAGTCTGGTTCCTTCGAACTGTTTGTATTTGCTGAAACTAATATGAGATCAAAACCTTTGAGCATTTGAGTCTTAAGATTAACGCTGCAGTCTAAGTGTATGTATGCACGGTACTCTCTTAAGAGCTCAGATTGAAAGGAATTGTGTTAATACCTTCAAGCAGAAATGAGAGACTGTTATTTTCCCCTTTGTTAAATGGAAAATAGCAAGTCAGATCCTGATTGAAGAGCAATGAAAGTCAAGAAGCTCTTAATTCTGAACTGTCTTTTGAGCTATGTTGGCTGTAATCAAAACTGCATGTAAGAGAAAGCATATCAGAAGGCAACTGTTGGCATGAGAGGAAGAAGGAAAAAGTAACTTGCACCCTCAACAGTGTGTCCTTTGAATTAAATGAAAACATAGGCACTCTCTGCACATGCCCCTCTTTTGTTACCAGCAGAGAAGCTTTTAGTGAAGTATCTTTATATTAATCAAACTTAAAATATACAACACAAATAGAAGAGTAAGAATTCAAAATTAAGATATTATTGATTATTCCTGAGCTCTTGATTGTTTCTCTTTTGTACTTGGATACTAATAAATGGATCCATTTGGTTTCTAAATACTGATAAAGCCAGTAACCTGATAGCCAGATTGAAGTCCTAAGGAGGTGGTAACAGAGCTCTTCTTGACTTGAGTGGCTCCGGAATGTGATATCCAGTGACTGTAAAAACAAGTTACAAGCGATATTTAGAACTGTCCCACTACGTCTATCTATCTGTCAAATAATCTGATTTTACTTTTCACACACGTACATCTTTCTCCCGAGCCAATAGGTAAAGGCCAGCTTTACATTTTTGTTAGGTTGAGATTGTCTTCAGTGTTCCCATCACTGGATGTATGTGCATGGTGAACATATTATAAAACTCCATTGATTCTCTCCCAGAATTGTGTCCAGTTGTCTTTATGCAGGGACAGTTGATGTTGCTTCTGACAGTGCCAGATACACTGATGGCCGTGTAGTTGCAACTACAAGATAATTTCCTCTCTAAACTACTGTAGAATCAAACAGTGTCATCATGACTGCTTTTTTATACAGTCAGGATTCTGGAATAAGTATACACTTTTTATATACATCAATGTCATATGGTGTTCCAAAGAGCTGACTTAGGGCAAGACAGTTAAGAAAACAATGAAGGTGTTTGTTTGCTTTACCAGTGTTAAAATGTAATTCAACAGCCACCATGACTTTTGAAAGCCTAATCTTAGCTTTGTTATATCTGCCAAGTTGAAATACCATCTACTTTGTATGTCACGAAGTGTGTTTACCATGCAGCAGTTCTTTGAAGAAAATTTATTCGGTAGGTACATAGAATCTCAGTTTAATCTGCTATCAGAAGCTATCTTAATTGTCATGCTGATTAGATAGCTGCTAGTATACATTACCCAGAAGAGGTGTGACAATACTGATCACACTTACTTGTGCTAAAGTATTGATCCATATCTAGATCTTGGGTTTCATCTTTAATTTTTTTTTATGTCTTTATATCCATATGTAACATTTTGGATTTATTTATGTTTAAATGCATTTGTTTCAGCTTGGAGAACAACAATCTTTGGAAGAAGCCATTAGAATAGCCTCCAGAATACAACAGGGTGAAACACCAGGGATTGATGATTAACTTCTAAAACTGCTACCAGAACAATAGAGTGAAAGGTATTCTATTTTCAGTCAACAAAGGTCCATGCCAGCAGCAACCCATAAAAACTTTGAAGGTCCCCGCTTGTTGAGACTGTGTACACATTTTATGCAAGAGCGAAGAACTTTTTGTAAGTTTTGTGTACATAACCCTTGGAATGGACTGACATCATCTACTTCCAACTGTTGTATATTCAGGAATATGGAATTAGGACTATATAGTAAATTTCCTTGTTATCCTTTCATCAGATTTCAGACTGGTCTACAAGCAAGTGAAAAACTAAATAGAAGTATTGGAATTAATTTTTAATGTCATGTACAAATAATGAAGGCATTACTGAAGATTTCAAATGTTGAAAATGCTATTAAAAATCATCATTTCAGGAACCCTTACAAGTAATAAAGACAACAAAGCCTTTTAAATTGCATTCCATAAATGGAAGAGTCTTGGATTTTGAGCCTACTGCAAATCTTCATATTTTGATTTGTTTCATACAGCTTTGAATATTCTTTAGATTATCCTCCCTATCTCATTCGTTGTAAATACAGACTGTTAATGCTGGAAGTGCTAATTATATTATCTTTAAATTGGATTATGTACAAAGGAGAAACTTTGGTTGTTCAATATTAAAGGAAGTAAATCTAATGATTTTGTTTCTTTACATATTTTACTTAAGATGTTACTCTCAAATTATTATGCAATAAAATATAGCAAGATTGTATTGTCTAGATAGGATGATATTGTCGAGTGACGTACTGTTTTACTTTTCAATGAAACTGAAGTTCAAGTTATTTATTTACGGCCTTGTATAAATTTTTCCAAAGTTTATTTATCATAAATGAAATTTCTGACATATTAATTTTGATCATAATCCACTATAGTGTATTAAGTAATTAGTGTTAATAGTTATTTTAAACATTCTCAAACACTACATGAATGGTTAAAATAGTAATTAGTCAACCAATTTTGACTAAAAAGTAAACTACCTGTTTTCAAGAGGAATATTTTCAAATGGTGCATTTGTGGCATAAGTACAAGTACTAATAGTCTATTTTCAACAGTTCTGAGTGCCTGCTGCTACCATTCAGTACCTAGGATATGCTGATAATCAGTGCTTTTGAAAATCAGGTCACAAGGTACTAGAAAAAAGGGATTAATTAATGATTATGTAAGTACAATGCTCCCCTCCATCTATCATTCTGTAAAAGACAAAATCCATTGTAGATATGTCCAACACATACAGTAAAATGTAACTTTAATTTTTTTTATATGAAAAAGTGTCTTTACTCTTGTTAGTAAGCTTGTTAAGCAAGTTAAAATTTTTTGGCTTCATGTAAGATTCAGTGCTTATTTTAGATGAGTGTCAAGCGCTTCTGAAACTGAAGCCTCACCTTTTACCTTCTCAAGGGAAGGATTAAACATCTTCTGGATGAAGTGTTAATCAAGTAATCATTTGATAAGTATTGTGAGGTACACATTTTGCATAGAAAAATAAAGTCCGTAACTACATACCTTGAGGTGCTTGACCTCAATAAGGCCAAGTTTGAATAGAATGAAGCTAATTTATTGTGAATTACTATATCAGTGTGGGTTGCAGCCTTTTATGTTTTTCATACAGATGGCCAACTGAAAAGCGCAGTGAGAGAATACAGTACTGTGGGATAGATGTGGACAAAGCAAAGACTATTCTCTGGATCCATTACAAAGTAAAACTTGGAAACATTGAGGTTGTCTGTAACTTTTGTATAGGATTGAGGCTGCTTGCTCACTTAGGTGCCCGTTTTCCTGAAGTGTTATAATTCTTGATACCCCATAGAGATAAATGTACTATGCAAGGAAGATTAATTGCCTGTCAACTAGATCAGTTTCTTAGTACTTACCACTTTTTAGAAATTAAAGATGTATCATCTGACATGAACGTTCAAGGGTTTTTTTCTTAAATTTCATTGCTAATAGTTTCTGGGAACAGTGGCTGGAATGGTGGCTTTGACTTAGTAAAGAAATAACTTCAGGTCTTACTACTTCTCATTTCCCAGACCACTGTACAAATGTGAGTACTCTTTCCTCTTTCATACTAGTTGGTTTGCTGCAAGGCTTTCAGAACTAGCTCAGTCAGGAAAAGCCGTGGTATTTTAAAAATTATTTCTCTTACTGGTCTCTTACCAGTTATTCTTGCAAAACTCCCAAGTCAAAGGTTATGCTTCCATGTTGTGCTAACTACCCCTACAAAGGAAAACATACTTACTGAATAAATAAACCAGACTGACTTAGACTGCTTAGTGTTTAAAGAGAAGAGCTGAGGTGATTGTATGTGTCTTAGCTGTGAGGCCTGTATTCATAATAGGTTTGTTTTCAGAGTAGAGACGTCCGTGTAATTTTTCTGCCCTGCTTCCATTCAGACCAGAGTGGAAGGAGCTGTTTTGGTAAGCTGATGCTGCATGTTGGTGTCGGAAGGACCTGCAGTGGCGATTAGACAGGACAAAATCGGGTTAGACAAGGATATTGGTGAAAAGAATTTCAGGAGGAGGAGACAGAGTATGACAAAAAGGATTGGGCGTTTGGCAGTAGAAATCTCTACCCTTTCCCCATAGATTTTATTCCTCTTTTTGAAAGTTTTGTCTCAAAGGGAATGTTTTGGCACATTAGAAGGAAATAATTTGTGAAAGAGGAATCCTATAAAGTAAAGCAACTCAGTATATCACTTCCTCATACAAATTGGCTCCCACATTTCCAGCATTCCCAGTCACTTCTTTCAGATCTGAATTTCAGGCCTACACCAACTCCTCCCTTAAGGAATAAAAACAAAATCTCTCTAGACTTTGCAACTTTTCCCTTTTAAATGCTGCTACAGTTTTTCACCACTGTGGGCTTTGCTTTTCTTTACTGTAGTTCACTGCCTCTCCTGATAGTAAAAAGAGAGAGGCAATTATTTTCGGTGCTCCAGGCTGATGACCTATTGTGCCAGACACACTAACATAACAATAGGACAGTTTTTACCCTAAAGAGCTAATGCCAAAGCACACATGAATAGGCTGACGCTGGAAGAGTGTGTTTTTATAAGAGTAAATCCTGAAGCCTGACAACAAAGTTGTAACAGCCATAATCCCTCGCGGTGTAATTAATCTCAGCAACCGATCAGCTGACCGATACCAGAGATATTCAGGCACAGTGTGGGAGAAAAGGCATGTGGTGTCTGCTTAGCACACAGGAGAAGGACAGAGCTGATAGTACGGATAAACAAAATGTCTGAGCTTGCAAGGCAGTTTTTTGTAAACTTTACTCTAGTTCCTAACCCTCATAACCCCTCAAATACTGCCGGGACTCATTTGTTTGACTGGATGCTCTGTTTTCTGCGATGATCATGCTGTACTAGAATGCGGGAAAATCACTCTGCATGCTGTGTACTTCTCAGAGTGCAGAGTCAGGGAGCCTTCCCCAGGGACAGGAAGCTATTTAACTGGTATTTAGCCACCAGGAAAAGATGGTATGGGGTAAGGACGTGATCAAGAGTGTTTTTGAATCTGGCAACTTCAGCGCTGTTGAGTCAAAAGCTGTTGAGGTTAGTCAGATGACACACCTCAGGCTGACCATAGCTACTACTTACCAAGATGCAGAAGTGCCCTGTAACAAACCTACTCCAGTCACTCTTAGTTTGGCATTGAATGAGAACAATTAAATGTTCTGTAAAATTTTCTGTGTAATTTTCAAATATAGCACAGATGAAATTTCACTAGTAGTTCGGTGGGAAGCAAATTGGTTTTCCTAAAGCATTAAGGTGTTAAGAGACTGGAAATGAAGGGTAACTTGTGTCCTCTTCAGCTATTACTTTACAGTTGTTTGGAACTTTAAAAATATATTTATTCAGCCTGCATCATTTTTGTCTTGAAAAAGAAGGAAATTAACACATGCTTTGTCTTTGCAGATGCATAAATTCAAACTCTAGCTGGTTGTTGATAGTAAGGTACTCCTTTTTTTTTTTTTTTTTTTTTTTTTTTTTTGCAAAGCAGTATATATTTGAACACCAGATCCCCCAAAAGTATGTTTTGCTCCATTGATAAAAACCTTCCAAAGGTTGGACCCCTACGACAAGAGACCAAAAAATCAGTTCTTGTGTCATAAATAGTAAACTACGCTCGAAATAAGGCATAGAAATAAGCATTTTTTCCTTGTTGTGTTATGTGTATTTTAAAATGTAGCTTAGGTGTTGCCAGCAGTTTGATATTCCTTTGATGCTGTTTTTTTATTCTGCTAGTGAAGTTCACTTGGCCAAAGGAAAATCTAACAACCTGATTAGACTATCACCATTAGCAGTAAATGGTTGACACCTAACCCTATCAGGAATGTGATACCAGACTTTTTCAATGGAGGGTTATAATCAAAGCAGACTTTAATTATCCCAATAAACATACCAGCTTATATCAACAAGAAAGCATTTTGTCCTATGCAGTCTGTGTATTTATCTCTAATGGAAATGTGACCCCCTTAAATCCTATCTGTCTCAGGTTCTGAAGCAGTAAGAGATTTTATTTGGATTATTTTTGGTCTATTCAGATTATTTGAAGCATTTTACTCAAAGGAATGGCAAAACATTTATACTTTCATGGCACAAGTGGTTTTGTGGAATTTTTTCTACAACAAAAAGAGTGTCTTATGTTACTGTCAAAACCCCAGCATTTTACCCTTTCCTTTGTTTAAATCCCTCACAAGCCTTTAGGGTGACTGGCTGCTCTATTTTACTTATTTTTCTGGCGAGTTTTAGACTCTCCATCATGTTACAGCTTGATTCTGTAGTATTTGGCTGAGAGGCTTCTGAGCAGGTATCTTAGTGAGGCAAGACAAGGAAAAGAGGCTGACGTCCTAACATCTGGCAGGTCTGCTGGCATAACAGAAACTACCACATGGCTGTAGAAGGCTCCTGGGGAAATGACAGTGTTCCGAAGCTACATCTCCAGTGGGCTTTTTGCTTTGGTGTAGAGCTAATTCAGATTTGAATATAGGTTGTAATGACTGCAAAATCAGAAAGTACAAGAATGGTTTGTGGGACAGACAGGATTAGCTGCTTTTTGTTTTTAAGCAGTTATATCCAAGACAGTAAGAGAGAGATTTTTGAATGTATGTACGTTCCTGAAGATGGCGTTAATGGGAAGAAGGTGGCTGAACTTCTTGAAACTCTTAGTAGGCTTTTATCTTTTTATCTGCATCTCTAAAAAATGTTTGCAAAATGTCTTACCTTAAATGATATGCATAAGAGATTATTAAAATGAATAGTAGTAAATTTGAAAAAAGGCTGAGTACCTCTTCTATGGTTTTCATGTTCCCTGAAAGAGAAAAAAGAAGAGGGCTAGTGATACTGGTAAATTAGTAGTCACTATTTAGTTTCTGTGCATTAGACATTTTGAGGTTTTTAATTGCAGATACAAAATCTTTACTTCTGTTCTATTCTGATCATTTTAACTTCAGTTCAGCGCAGGAATGGGGCATTCTAATTGTACCTGTTTTCAGTCATGGCAGTCATCCTGCCTCTTTAACTTTTAGGACGTTTTGGAGAAAATTTCTGATCCAAATACCACTCTTGGGAACAGGTTCTTTTGCTATTTTCTTTCTAAGCAGAGATTTCAAGTGTTAAAAGGCAGACATGCAGGCAAAAAGGGAGTCACTAAAAACTGCTAAGCATGAGTGCTCCCATAGTCACAGAGAAATATTGAATTGTACGTGACTGCTTGGCAAAACCTGTGCTTTTTTAATGTACCTTGTGCATGATAACTTCTAAGTATCTTCAGATCTTCCCTTGAATTCCCAGATTTTGAGCCCAGAAGCTGCTCTCTACTTTGGGAGGCATCCTATATGCTGTCAAATTCCCCATTCTGTTCTCTACCTTGTTCTCTTGCTCTTATTATTTATGCTTCCTGGATGAATACATCCTTGAGAGATGCTCTATCTGCATGCAGACCATAGGCTAAAAACAGTAAAAGGACTGGCAGCATCAACTACAGGCTTGTCTTTGATGGAGAACCCATTCAACTCTGGACCTTGTAATGAAGAAAAAGAGGTTGCCAGCTAACAGCAGCCGTTAGCAGCACAACCCCTGATAAAATAATCTTTAAACTGTTCACCTTTAAGCTGTCAGTGGCCTGAAGACAACATGACCCAGTTGGCACACTACCACTGAGACCTGTGAGCCCTGTATATGCCAAGTCTTGCGTGAACACTGGAATGCCATCACTGGCACCGGTGACAAGCATGCTGGTCCCTGGGTACCTGCTGGAACCCAAGAGGAAAGCTAGGAACAGCACAGATCTGTCCCTGCTCTCAGTTCTCCAGGAACAGCCTTGGCAGAAGTGGCTGTAGTGTTTTTGTTTTTCATATAAGGAACTTGACCTTCCTCCCCTTCTGCTTTTTCACTCCATTTACCCTTCTCATAATAAGATGAACTCATCATGGTTCCATGACTATGCTGGCTGATGTAGAATGGGTTTCATCTAGTTTTTGGCAGAACTCCTCCAATTTGATCAAAGTGGTTTTGGGGGACTGCAGATGCACTTGTAAGTGCAGGAAATCCTGGCAAGATGGCAGTGTACCCACTTCTGTGGCAGTCTCCTCTGACAGCTAGACAAATTGGCCATTGTTCCATTCCTTTCCCATTCATCATTATTTGGGTTCCCCTGCTACCCACGAAAGAGGGAACAACGGTTTCCCTTGAGCTTGAAAACTCCTAGTCAAAAGTAGCTGTTTGTCAGTGAGCGTGTGCTGCCCCAGATAAGTATTTCTGGTACCAAAATCTTCAGTGCACCAGGCTGATATAGTTATTTTTTAATTTAAAGGCAAGTATTAAAGAAAAACAGAAGCAAATTTTGCAAATATATCCTGAAAACCCTTAAACCACTCAAATTTGTAGGAATATCAGTCAGGCACTGCCTGGACATCAGGTTACGTGCTGTTACATCTATTTGGAGGATCAGGGCTTTAGTTTGCAGGATCTACAGAGGCTCAAAGGTGCAATTTAATCAGCTTCAGAGAATTTGGGATGAATTTGGCTCGTAAAGCATGGCGCAGTGGAAGCCTGCAGAGCTCTTCCCTGCTCACCTCTCTTCCTCCTGTGATGATGTCCATTGCTAATGGGCTCTCGAAGGGAATTAGCTATGCAGTGCTTTTTAGTTAGGCTGTTTATAGGTCTCCTAACCCTAGTTACAGTGGTTGTCATGGTGGACAGGTTAGCAGAGTTGCCACACTCAGTCTGGGGGAAAATCATCTTATCTTTAACACAACCGTTTGTGGTCCTGTCAAACTACAGCAAAAGAACCACACATATGTAGAGCCTATGAATGCAGTCCTTATATAGCAACTATGCATTTTGTTATAGTTATGTATTTATTCAGTAGTTCCCTTTCTTATTTGCTCTCAGTTTGTAAATAAACTTTCTTTTAAAACAATTGTGTTACTGCTAGTTTTTTCTTTCTGTATTCCTTTTCTCCTTTCCTCTCGTATCTTTGTCTTCTCTTCAGAAATACTCTGTACAAACTCTGAATTGTTCCATTTGACTTTGTCCCACTTAAACTGTTCCAGTGATTAGCAATTTATAAGTTAAAGTCTATACAGTAGGGCTTCTGAATTTCAGTTTGCCACTTACCCTCACTAAATACCTGTGTCTGTAGACTCCAGAAAACAATGCAGCAGCAGTTATATTTAGGTTGAGTTTGGGAAGGAAACTGCAGCTTTGACATTTCAGGGGGAGGGATTTATTGAAAGCTTAAAGCCTTTAATCTTTTTTAAAGAAAAGGAAACTTCATATATGACTGAAGCAAGCCATCGCTCGTGGCTGAGTTGTTTTGAGTCGCTTACTAGGAACTGCTTTGCATCTCCCTCTGTGGGCTATTAATTGAGAAAGGGATGGAGGTTGTATTTTTTTTAATGGCCCTCTCTCACATCATCTGTTCTAAAACTCCAGTGCTTCAGTTAGTATGTGCTATACAGTGCATTTCAGTTTTAAAAATTAGTGTTTTTAATGGGACATTATTGTGATTCTAAACTACTGCATACCAAGTGTGTTTACAGCACTTGGCTTGATGTAGCTGTATCTCTGTAAATGCTGCCCAATCCCGTTTTCATAGGTTATATTGGCTCCTTTCAGTTTTCTGAAACTAGTTTTCAGGTTTCTATAATCTCAAAAATCGTGTTCTCGTGGCTTGCCACTGCTTGTCCTGAAAACAAAAACTATCTTAAGCTTTCAGGCCATTGAAAGTGTGAGAAATACGTAGGGATGTGATACCTAAGCGGAAATGTTTCTATGTAGGCCTTACAAAAGAAAAGGGTAGTGATCCACTCGTCTTGAGGCGACGGAGCTGCAAGCAAAACCATTTCATTGTGCAGGCATGGGGAGTGTGTCTGAGTACAGAGTTATATTAACCAAATTAATTTAAAATGCTCTTATGTTCATGCAATGCTGGTGGCACAGGCAGTCACCCCTGCGCGTGCTGCTGGTTCAATCCCTGCAGGCTACCAGTGAGAGCCGTTGGAGACAGCTGTGCCGCCCTGCACGGCAGCTCTCCGCAAAGAAACCAGTATTTTCAGACAGAAGAGGTTAAAAAAGGAGGAATCGCTAGCAGAGGTGGAGTGTGGGATACTGGCATCCCCATGGTGTTTCTTACATCCCAAAAGCACACGGACTTGGAGAGCGGCAGTTGTGTGAACAGCACTGGTGTGAAAAGGGGAGAAAAAAGTATCCTGGTATTTCTGGTTTGGGCCTCAACAGAAAACCTGTCTAAAAATAATTATCTGTTGGAGATACAGGTGTCCCATTTCAGCTGGCAGCAGAAAAGGGCCTCCGAGCCCTGCTGTTGACCACAGCCCTTCCTTCAGCAGTGGGAATGTCTGCGCCCAGCTGCGGGAGCTGGAACCGTGTCTGGAGTTGGTTCTGAGGCTTCTGCCCACGGACATCGCGGCCCAGTGACAGGAGATCGGCAAACAAAGGAAACATGGTTAAGTACAAACTTCTATTTTCTGTTAACTAGGCCTTAGGTGTTTCAGTTTGTTATCTTTGAAGCTTTCAGACTGGCAGTCAGACCTTGCTGCTCTCTGTAGAGGTGTCCCATTTGCAGATGAAGTTTTTGTCTTCCAGGAGAGGAGGGGCAGGCTCTGGGGAAGCGGCTGGCCTGCGGGCACAGGCTGACAGAAGAGGGGCTGTGTTGCAGGGTCCGAGCATCCCTCAGCTCTCAGGGAAGCGAACCCGTGGTGCTGTCTGCACATCCAGGGGATGGTGTGCCTGCCCGGAGAGCCTGGGGAAGCAGAGAGAAACTCAACAGGGACACACACCTGGCTTCACGCGGGTTGTTCAGGGCTCCTGTGGCTGGAAAAAACGGATTTTTTCAGGACCTTTTTTGCCCAAGGGGTTCCCTTTAAGGTGATTTGGTACAGGAGAGAGACTGGTGGGTTTATTTGTTAGGTTACATTTAATCGGGGTGGCACGAGATGGAAAGTGAATCCAAGGTGCCAAGCTGTGGCACCTGTAGGGTGACAGCCTGTCTGATAAATAGCATCCACTGTATATCACACTTCGGTTCGTTTGAAAGCGCCCTGTAGGAATTATCGTTACCAGCATGGGGTGCTGTGCTTAAGGCTCCTGTGTTTCTGACTGCATTTTAAATCACGTGAATCGTTTTGGAATGTATTAAATTTTTGGTTTAGCCAAAAAAGGCCCTCTTTAACTGGCCTAAAAGGAGTTATTGTTTCTGGACACGTGAAATGGGAGATTTTTGCGCGCTCTTCCAGCAACCGAACGGCAGCAAAACAGCCTTGCCGTGAAGCGGGGCGCCGCGCCCTCAGAAGCGCGGCTGGGCGGCTCGGGCTCCCCGCTCCCCGCTCCCCGGCCCGGCCGCGCCCCCGGCCCAAGATGGCGCCAGGCCCGCGCCTCGGCGGGCGGACACGTACGTGCGGCCGCCTCAGGGCCGGTTTCGGGCGGCGAGCCCCGCCCCCGCCCCGCCCCCGCCGCCCGCACGGCTCGCGGCCTTCGCGCCAAAGGGCCCCGTGACGCGGCCGTGCGTAGGCCCTCCCCCTCCCTCCGTGTTTTCAAACGGAGTGGGCGGGCGTGATTGGCTGGCGTGCGCGCCACGTGACTAACGGTCGCGGGAAAGCCGCGGAGTCCGAACAGCGCGAGGCGAGCCGTGCCGTGCCGTGCCCGGGGGCAGCGCCGTGCGGAGCCGGAGCCGCGGCCGCCGCCGCACCCAGGGCGTACCGCGCCGAGGGGGCGCGGGGCAGCGCAGCGACAGCGGGCGCGGCCCGGCCCGCTCCGGCCGTGAGCGGGGCTCGCAGCCAGCCGCCATGAGCTTTCTGAGCTTGCAGCAGGCGGCGCCGCCGCGGCGGGTCTCGGCCCGGCGGGCGGCCGCCCCGATCCGGCAGAAGCTGCTGTTCCTCAGCGGCAACAGCGACTGCGAGGAGGAGGAGGAGGACGAGGAGGAGGAAGGCGGCAGCAGCGGCAACAGCACCGGCGAGGACTCGGCCTTCCAGGAGGCGGACTCGCCGCTCTCGGCGGCTCGCACCCCGGCGCGGGGCGACCCGCCCCTGCTGGAGGAGGAGGAGGAGGAGGAGATGGAGCCCGCGGCGGCGCCGCTGCCGGACGAGGGGGACTCGTGGGAGGAGGAGGGGTTCGGCTCCTCGCCGGTGAAGTCGCCCGGAGCCTATTTCATGGCCGGCTCGCCCTCGCCGCCGCCCCCCCACAAGGGCCGCCGCTACTGCGGGCGCTCCCCGCCGCACCCGGCGGCGAGCGGGTACCGGGCGCGGAGCGAGGAGCCCAGCTCGCCGCTGCCCGACTACCCCGGCACCCCGCCTCACAAGACCTTCCGCAAGCTGCGTCTCTTCGACACGCCGCACACCCCCAAGGTGAGGCCCCGGCCCCGCCGCGCCGCGCCGCGGGGCCCCCGCCCGGGGAGAGGGCGGAGGAGGGGGGCGCTGGGCAGCGCTCGCCGGCCGGCCGGGCCCGCCCGCCCCCGCGGACTGGGGCGGGGGAGGCGGTTGAACTGCGGGCGTTGGGGGGCGGCGGGGGCCCGGGCGGTGCCGGCGGGGTCGCCCCTTGCACCGCCCCGCCTGCCCGCAACGGCGAGTTGGCGTCTGCCCCGGGGCCTGCCCGCAGCCCGGCCGTTACGGTTATGTAACGCGCGGGGGGCGAGGCTCCCCCGCCCGGCCGGCCGCGGCCGCTCCGGTGGGCCCGGCGGGGGGGGGGAAGGGGGGGGAAGGGGCGGGCCGGCGCCGCGCCGCGCCGCGGGAGGGCCGGGAGGCGGCGCCTCCCCGCGTGGCTCCCCAGGCCCCGCCGCGGCCCGCCCGGCGGGGGGCGGGGGGGGGGGGGGGGCTGTGCGCCGCGGCTCCCTGCGCGCCGCCGGCCGGCTGCCCCCGCCGCCGCGCCAAAGCCGCGCTAAAGCCGCACCGCGCAGGGCGGCCGGCGGCGTGCAGCCGTCCCCCCTCGTCGGTGTAGCACGCGTATTGGTTAATACCTATTTATATGTGTATATGTTAAGTATACAAGTACCCTGCTTTTGCTGTGTTTTGTGGAAAAGGTTTTTAACGAGGTGAAAGTAGAATATTAAACTCTTAAAGTAAATATTTTAGTGTTGTGTGGCCTTTTGTACCTTTATAACAGGAAAGTTAAAGGCTGAATCGGAACTCGCTCCCGCGAGCTGTCAGTGAGTTGGTATGAGCAGCGCTGCTGTTGTGCCGTGTGCCGGCGCAAGTTCAGTGCGCTCTTTTGCACCAAACGCCAAGGGCTGTTTGAGTAGCCGATGCTATTAAACTGATGGGTTTGAAAGCTTAAAGGAAGAGGTAGCTCTTAACTCTGTCAATAACAGACTTTTGGTAGGCATTTCAACTTTTGAACTCGACACTCATGTAAAACACCGTATAGTGAATTTAAATCTACTGGTAATAGGCTTGCTTTCTTCATTACTTTTCGTATAGCCCTTTAGAAGTAATCCAGGGATAATCCCCGGGGATAATCTCCCAGGGGTCTACAGGCTATAGATTGAAAACAACTGACTTAAGGTGTGAGGAGGGCAGCCTTGTTAATTGGTTTTCCACAGCTTCTATCTCAAATGAGGTTTCACTGGTAGAAATCAGTGGAAATCAGTTTGGAAATATTAAAATTGGTGATGATCTTGCACCGAGTCAGGAGCAGACGCTTTAGAGATGCAAGAGTCTTGTGGCTCGTGACACTAAAAACAAAGTGTTAACGCTGCAGTTCAGTGGGATTCTTAAATTAGGTGCCCAAATTCTACACGGGTTATATTGGAGAGGTTATCTTTGGAATCTGGAAGAATCAGTTGGTTAAGGTATCTAGTGGGAGTACTCAATGTGTGTTGAGACGCACAGTGGCTTAAAGGTCTTCATCTAGTCCAGGTTTGGGGAGTGCAGTTGAGATTCCCGAGTATCAGTGGTCTTCACTATGGTGGTTTAGGCTTTAGTTATGTCAATTATTTATTTTGCAAGGTGTTGCTAGGGTAAGGCAATATACTCCTGCTTGTGATCCAATAGGTCAGTGGTTGGCATCCTCACCAGGATGTAGGAGACTCCGGTGCAAACTTCCCTGCCTAACGGGGAGAGGTTTCATCATGTGCCTGGAAAATGCCTGGTCTGACAAATTACCACCCAAGAGATCTGTTTTGGATATTCAACTGATGGCACAAAAGTGCTGTCAATTCTTGAGCAATTCTTTGCAGGTTCATGACAGAGCATCTGTGCATCAGTACTAAATCTTTTATTTACTTATTTGTTTAGTGCTGGGTTAGTTCCATGGACAAAGAATTGTCCGAGAGGTTTAGGTCGTTACGTGATTAAAGACAGAAAACCACTGCTCTCATAATCTTTCCTGCTTTTAAAAATAGATTTAACATTCAGTGTTTCCTTTAACTGTTTTTGTGTAGAGTATAAAGCCTAATAGTTTCTTTGGAATTATTTTTGATGGAAAAGCAGGTATTTAAACAACTCATGCTAACATTGAATAGACAGTATAGTAATAATACCTTTCAAGCATGACCTGACTGTGTCTAAAGCAATATTGAGGCTATAAATGTCTTTTTTTGTTCTTTTTTGTTTTTGTTTTTGGTTTTGTTTTTTAATAAATACAGAGTTTGCTTTCTAAAGCACAAGGAATAGGCTCCAGCTCCGTCAAACTTCGAGGGGGCTCTCTATTTATGAACGTTGGGAAATCAGAGAAGCAAGAAGAAGATATTCGGCAAACACCTCATGTGAACATTAATCCTTTCACTCCCGATTCCATGTTCCTTCACAACTCTGAAGGAAAATGTCGTAGGAGGAAGAGAACGCACTGGAATGAGTGAGTAACTTGCGTATTCCTTTATCTTTAGAACTACTTCTAGCTGTAGAAGTTTTGTTACAAATTGCTTCTATGAAAGTATTTTTCCTTGCAAATCTGTTAGTGATGCATAATGTAGCTTTTAAAGTATCTGCTTTGAGATGCATGATATTATGAAATAACCATTTAGCACTAGATCTTTTGATTAGTATACAGAGAGGATAGACTAGGCTGTGTCCTACGGTCTTTTGACTGAATGAGCTATGCACACAGTCATTTCTTGAGGAGGGAAAAACATGTTAAATACTAGTTTGAAACATGAAGAAAGAAATGACAAAGGTATTAGCCATGGTAGCTTTATTTTATGAGTTTGTGCTCACAAATGTCTAGTGTTCAATAAGTTAAAGTAAACTTAGGTAGAATGGGACAACTAGATCTCAGAAAAATCAACAGCTTTAAGTTTACTTATACTTAAATCAACAGTTTTAAGTTTACTTAGCCATATTACTTCTGCAAAACTAACTGGTGTGAATTTCAGCTCTTGTGGAGAGGACATGGAAGCAAGTGATGGAGAGCCTGAAGATGAAACTATCAGACCTGCTAAGGTAGTTAATCTTTAGAACTTGATACTAAGTTTGGCAGTTTGTCTATCTGCAGATCTAAGTATTCTCCTTTCTAATCTTTGCAGAGGATAACAATAACAGAAAGTAATATGAAGTCACGGTATGCAACTGAATTTCATGAGTTGGAGAAGATTGGATCTGGTGAATTTGGTTCTGTGTTTAAATGTGTGAAGAGACTTGATGGCTGTATTTACGCAATAAAGCGATCCAAGAAACCCTTAGCTGGCTCAGTGGATGAGTGAGTATTTCCTGTTATTAAAAGTCACCTCTTGGTGCTTTTTCCTCTCATGTCTCTTTGTATTGGTGTTTAGAGTAGGCATTGAAGAGAAAAAGTATAAATATACATTAATTAAATGTAAAACAGATACAATTTTGAAGTTAGTTTACCTCCCCCCCCCCGAATACTGTGCAGCACTGGGGAGGAAAGGCTACTTGGCCTCTCTCCTAGCAGGCAATTGTCCCAGTATTCTGTGTGGAAACAGATTGTCCTCATCTGAAAAATAAGAATAACACTTACTTGCATTAATGGCAGGAGGGACTATATGAATAAACTGCAGTGATGATCCTTTGAGATGTGAAATGAAAGCAATATTCCAACTACGTATTCCGCCTTGTCAACTTGAGTGACATGCGATTAAGTCAGTTTTGGTATTTTTTTGGCATTTGTGAATGAGTCTGTAATTCATGACTCTCTTCCACCCACTGTTCTAATAGTTTCAAACTTGTGGAGTTTTATATTGTGTTGCTCAAAATTGCATACCAGACTTACACACAAGGAGTTAGGAATGTTGAGTTCAGTCATACTCCTGGATTATGATCGTCAGTGGTTTTTTCCGAAAACTTCAGTGATGCTCCTCAAAGCATGGTGTTGGTTGGAAAGTATGTAATGGAAGCGGCAGCTCCCTCAAGAGTTATCTGCAACAAAACCTGGTTTTTTATGTTCAATGTACTTAGTCTTTTAATACAGCGTAAATTATTCTAGCTGTTTGGAAAGAAATACAAATCCAACTTAAGGTGCCACAGAACTCATTATGAAGATTTTAATTAGAAACCTGAGCTGGCAGAGGGGCATGATATTGTAAGTGTTTTTACCAAGCTGAAATTGGACTAATTTCACCTCCTAATATTCTTGTGTGCTGTTGTTTTTTGTGACTGTAACAGGCAAAATGCTTTAAGAGAGGTCTATGCACATGCGGTTCTGGGTCAGCATTCTCACGTAGTAAGATATTACTCTGCATGGGCAGAAGATGATCATATGCTTATACAGAATGAATATTGCAATGGTAAGTGAAGTTTATCGGTTGTTCTGAAGTTGCTTTCAAAAAACTTAATTTTTGAAGATACACGGGTATCTCTACAAATCCCTAGCACTAGTTCAGATTGATAGCCCTATATATAGCTACATATAGCCCTACATATAGCTCACGCTATCATTGTATCAAATGTGTCTGATGTTCCTTTCTGTTGGAAAAGGCATGTCAGATACATAAAGAAAAAACTATACGGAATTGCAGACAAAGTCTTAAGTGTTCAAAAATATTGGAAGTACAGTGAGGCATTTGCGAGCAACAAAACTGTTCTTTCTTCTGTACAATAGTACAAGCTGGAACAGAGGAAGTTACCAGAGAGTTGCCTTTAAAAAGGGAGGTGGACCTGATTTCTTGAAGCTTTTTGTTATGTTTGATACCATGCCAGAGATTTGGGGGAGAGAGGGAGAGAGGTCTTTTCCCTTGTGTTGGTATCCTTGTGTTAATTTGCACAGTAACTACAGCAGAAAAATAATTCTATTGTATTACATGGCTATAAAGAGGACATATAGCACTATGTTTTACACTTCCTCTGTATCATCAGCAAGTTCTTGGTGATACATTCACTGTTACTTTTGGGAAACCAGTTGCACTTGCTTTTGGAAGTAAGTTGTCATTGCTTTGTCACCTGTTTGATGTAAAATAATTAGTTGTTTTCTTTAATGTTGTTTTTAGGCGGCAGTTTAGCAGATGCCATAAGTGAAAATTACAGGAATATGCGATATTTTACTGAACCAGAACTGAAGGACCTGCTACTTCAGGTGGCTCGAGGCTTAAAGTACATTCATTCAATGTCACTGGTACACATGGATATCAAACCTAGTGAGTTTGTAAACTACCTTACTCTGTACTGACAACTTCCTCAGTTAATCTGCTGTAGAAAAATGAGCAGTTAGCCACACCCTACTAACTGTAAATTGTTCATTGAAGTTCTAAATGGCAGTACAAAGATGGCAGTTAAAAAATTGGCTAGGAAACTTGAAGTGTTGTTGAGTTTATCTTGGGTGCTTTTTGTGTAATTGACTCTACTTGCGTAACACTTGGCTCTCCTCCCAGCAGAGGAGCCAGACTGAGTAAGTTGTAGTTTCTTGCTCTGCGAACTGGGTATGTATACAACGAAAACTTCTGTGTGGCTAAAGCAAACTCTAGTGAAACTAGATGAAGTAGAAATTGGACAAAAATGGGATTTTTTAACGATTCCATTCTTTTTCAGGTAATATTTTCATATCTAGGACGTCAGTCCCGAGTACAACTTCAGAAGAAGGTGATGATGATGACTGGTCATCCGATAGAGTCATATTTAAAATAGGTGAGAAGCAGCACACTTGTGCTAAAAAGAATTGCATTGTCTCTTTGTCTTCTGAAAAATGACTTTCTTTTTTCAGGTGACCTTGGTCATGTAACTCGAGTAACTAGTCCACAAGTGGAGGAAGGTGACAGCCGTTTTCTTGCAAATGAAGTCCTACAAGAGGTAACTGTTCTGTTTCTGGAAAATAGACATGCTCAGTCTGCGTGCTGTTTTCTTTACAGTAATGAGTTGCTGTCTGCCTCTTCCTTGCTGGAGAAGAAACTTCCTAAATAGTATCCCCTTGAACACTGGTAGTACTTAACGGGGATGTAATATTGTGGATGTGTTCTGTGCTGAATAGTTTAGCTGTTTGTTGGATTTCTTCTTACACTGCGTGGTATGTGTAGTAAATTTATTTTTCTTTATTTTTCAAGAACTACACTCATTTGCCAAAAGCAGATATTTTTGCTCTTGCTCTGACTGTTGTCTGTGCTGCTGGGGCTGAACCACTTCCAACTAATGGTGACCAATGGCATGAAATACGGCAAGGAAAACTACCTAGAATACCACAAGTGCTTTCTCAAGAATTACTAGACTTACTGAAAGTAAGAACTCTTGTACCGGTGGCTCACTGATTAGTGTAATTTACTGTATTACTGGCCTTAACTATAGAGTGTCTAATTTTCTTTTTTGCAAGGTTATGATTAATCCTGATCCAGAGAAAAGGCCTTCAGCTGTGGCACTAGTCAAGCATTCAGTGCTTCTCTCTGCTGCAAAAAAGAGTGCAGAGCAGCTCCGGATAGAACTGAATGCTGAAAAATTCAAAAACTCGCTTTTGCAGAAGTAAGTAGTTCCTTGGGGTCCTTACATACAACTTAATTTCGGACGGGTTTTCATATGATAAAAGAGTGATGATAAAACAGGACCATCCTTGTTTCTGCATGAGGTCCACAAATCGATATGCATGTACGTACCTGAGAGTACAAAGTGGGTTATGTAACTTTAAAAGGAACTTTCTCCATAGAAGGGACTTCTTGAACACTCTAAGGGAATCTCAACTACACTAACAGTATTCAAGGCGTACAAAACATTATAGTTTTTAAAAAACGTTTCAAGCATAATGCATGCTTTTGTGACATGTGTAATGCAACTTACATCTATGTTATTTGAGTCTGTGTTTTCCTAGGTCATCTGTACATTGAAACATGTTGGAAAACTTGACTTAAATGAGCTGGTTTGAATTTAAATAAACTGGCACATCAGGAATGTTTTTGCACTAATTTGAATTTTACACAGCAGTGTTATTAGGTTACCAGAGAACCGTTTGTATTGGGAGGTCATCTTGTCCTACCCCTTGTCCAAACACTCAACTCTGAATTAAAGCTTTGAAGAAGAGATTCCCCTTAGGAAAGTCTGATTTCTGCTTAAGTTTCGGAGAAAGAGTAAGTTAAGAAGCAATCATCTGAATCTTTTGCTGCAGTTAACTTTGCATGTATTATAGGCAGGCTTTTATGAGGGAAGACACCGATTACTTTCTGACTGGCTTGTTTTGAGTGAAGATGTTAACTTTGCGTTTGGATTCTCTCCACTACTGTCTGCTTATCCTGCCATTGCTACAGTCTGAATGTAGCCGGGCTTCCCATTTTAGATGGTTATCTTATAATAATCTCATGAATTACACTGCAGAAAGAATAATTTGACAGTTTGTGCAGGTTATTCAAGGACAGATTTGCTGAGGTAGCTTGCTTGCTTATATAAAGACAACACATTTTTGTATCATGTGAAAGGGGAAGTTGACAAAGCTACTATTTTGTGAAGACTGTTTCTGGCCTGGCAACAAGTAGGGTACATCCTTACAAAATAACTGTAAATCCAAGAATGATTTAAAAAGAACACTTATCCACAATAATTTTTAACATTGTGGGGGATACTGTTCAGGTAGGTATTTTTGGTTTATTTTGTTTTCTTTGGGTTTTTAAGACTCCTGCATTTCACCCATTTAAGATAGCATTTGTGTATGTAAGTTATCTGTGACAGGAATCCACGTAAGGAAACTCAGCTCTTCTATCTACTGTGTCGTCCTTTTCAGAGGAAGGAAGAAGTCAAGATTAGACTTCTAGGGAAGAATGGAAGTGTATTGTAAACCTTAACTTCCTGGTAATGGTGTGGTGGGTGGGTGTGCATTTGTGACAGACTGTTCAATCTTTAGGGAAGGTGACTAAAAACTGATTGCAATCTCTTGCAGTGAACTGACACAGTGATAATGTGGGGAGGATTAGATGGGGCATGGGTGTTAATGAATAATACTTTAGCTTACAAGAATGGGAGTAGCTTACTAAAACATGTAACTTAAAACTAAATACACCCACACCAATATGCAGCAAGGTTGTAAAATTTGATTTTGCTTTGGAGTCCAGATATGAAGTGAGATTACAAATACTAGTTTGTACGGTACAGAAAATTCTTTGAGAGATAGTTTGGGATAGATAAGAAAAAAGAGTATGGGGGAGTCCTTGCACTTAGCCATATGTCAGCATTTAAGGAAAGGAGAAAAGGGATGTGTGGGGAAATCCTTGATTAAGGTAACTTTACTCTTTAGTCAGACTATTTCATAGTTTTATCCTGAGTTTTATTTCACTTTGTCCTCAGACTGAGTACTGGTAATTCTCTGAAACAGAATAGTTGACAGAATGTTGCACGGGGACGATGGTTTATGCTACCTCCACTGACTCAGCCTTGCAGTTTTGGGCTCAGATTTTTATGTTGGGCAAAAAAAGATTTAGGTGGTGATAAGCTTTTGATGTGGGTATGCAAAAGGAAAAGGATGGTTCCCCGAGTTGTGTGTTGCCAGTTACGTTCATCTGTGTTCATCTAACTGTGTGTCTGTATGTCTGAATCTTCACAGAATTTCAGTTGTGGCTGAATGCTTCATTTGGGCAAACCCCAGTAATTAGCTATTCAGGTGATTTATCATACAGTGTGTACTAGAAAGTATAACAGCAATCCTACTGTGTTCTGGTAATTGAAGTGTTGAGCTGCTTATAAAAGGCTGGATTGCAAAATCTGACCGAGTTGTGTGAATTTGTCATTTCCTTCCCTTGTTGTTCGAAAGAAAGAACATCTAGATAAATAACAAACATCCCACTTCTGTCCTGTGGGTTGTGAACAGGTGGATGCGAACGATAATGGTCTTAGTATGACCTAAATTGACGGCAAGCCTTAAGTTTTGAAATGCTGTAACTCATTTGAAACACTCTTGCTGTGATATGCCTGTAATCCCTACTGATACCGTTGCTTAAGTGTGACTCTCAATGTCTTGCAGAGAGCTGAAGAAGGCACAGATGGCAAAGGCTGCAGCTGAGGAGCGAGCACTGTTCACTGACAGAATGACAACTAGATCTACGACACAAAATAGACCATCTCGACTCATTGGAAAGAAAATGAACCGCTCAGTTAGTCTTACTATATACTAACTATGAAGTCTAAAAGAACTACTGAGGATGGCTATAGCATCTCTGCTGGACTGAGGCCTAAGGAATTGAAGGAAGCATTCAATTCCTGGTTTCTTGTCCTGCCTTTGATCAGTGTCACTAGTTTCACAGGAATTGCTTCTGGGTTTTTACTTGTACAGTATGGCTGATGAGCTGTATTAACCATTTGAGTTAATGGACTCAGTTACTATCTTGTTTATAGAGGATCCTGGATGTTAATCCATAAGCCTTTCAGTTACACTGTTAGATGTTACATCGTCCCAGGGTTAACCACTATAGTGGTGTGCTGCTTTGTAGTGTTATGGCATTGTAATAAGAAGTAATATCCCTAATGATCTTTAAGAGGGAGGGAGAGGGCCTTGCTTTGATAGTTACTGATTTTATTTTTTGGAGTAGAGGGGAATAAATTTTGAAAGACAGGCTTTAAGGCCACCTACACTCAATGTACCTGATGTCAGGTAGACTTTTATTGTGAATTTTATTTGTATATTCAACTGGGAGCACTTTGTAGGCATTGCATAAACCACAGCTTAGAAACCTGTGGAATTAAGTGCCATGTGGAACTGCTGCTATTTTTAGTTTGTCCTCGCTGTAAACTGTAGCATTAAAACAATCATTATTGTGTTAATAGGCTTCTTGTTAAAACAATTACGTGAAACAAATCTAAGCTGCGTTTTAGTGAAGGCAGCATTTTTCTCTCAAAGCTAGTGCATTGTGAAATAATGCACCAATTTAATATTTGGACTCTGTATTAGTGTAGTGCAATTGTTAATGTCTTGGCTATTGATGTTTTGTAATTCTTTCTAATAACGTTCTCTAAATGTTGGATTCTTTTCAGTTGTCCATTCTTGAGGCTATTGTATATTTTTTTTATGTTGGAGTACTTGTAAATAATTGTTTAGTGTAAGTGTTCAGGTTGTTTTTCATTGTTTATGTACATAAGTTTGATCCTGCTTGTAGTATACTATACTGAAACTGCAGTCTGAGATGCCAACAGACAAAGTTTAACTATTCAGTTTTAAGTTCCAAAATTAACAGAATGTGGCTGTCAGAACCTGTACTGATGTTGGACCTAGGCTGATGGATGTTGCTAAAAAATGGAACTGTTCTAATTACTGGCTTGTCTCTTCATTAATTTTAGTTTAAACAATGTTTCCCATTTGTGCTCTATTTGTTCTTACTAGTGTTGAATTTGAATATTAAAGTTAAAGGTTTTGTTTAATATTGTCTAACACTTATTTAACTCTATAGTTGTGGAAATAAAATATCGAGTCAGGAATATACTACTATGCAAGTCCTGATTAGATCTGCTTCCCGCTCCTGCGTAATACTTGTGGTTCCCTCTCCTGAGAGCGGGCCTGAGATTACATACTCGCTGATAGTTATGTTAGGAGAGAAGCACTGCAGTCTTTGTGTTAGTATCTATAGCAGTCTGTCTCTACAGCTTCAGAAATGGTACTGCATGTTGGAAAGATGAAGCCCCTGGAAGATTTGAAGGGGAACCCACAACTGTGAAGATGGGAGGACTAGATGAAACTATGTGAAGAAGACCTGGGTCTGAGGTAAGGAGGAAAACTCATGAATTGCTGAGAATGGGAAGAGAACTACTTGTTTAGAAGTTGGGAAGAAAACAGTAGGAGGAATTGGAATAGTCCAGGGAACACAGTAACAGCATGCGCTGTGGCATGGGTGCAAAATATTGATGCGTTTGTATTCCACCTCACGTGAAGAAGAGACACACAGTAAAATTAATAAAGGCTTAATAGATTATAGTCTATTGGGGAAGCTTTTACATTGCTGTATTAAGAGAGTCACAGGCGACTACCGGAAACTGTATGTGAATCGAATGGACTGTGATAAATTTTAACTTTGCAATTAGCAAATGAAAACTGCTAAGTATTTTTATTTGTAAGAGGTCTCAGTGTTAGTCATCTGACAGTGAAATTCAGAGGCTTGGTTTTAGGTAACTTTATTCTTTGAATATGCAATTCTCATCAGTAGAAACTGATAGACTGGAATGCCTTTAAGTTTTCACTTTGTATGATGCTCCTGTCTTGTTTGTGAGAGAACTTAGAATATCTCATATGGTTTTGTTGTAGCATTTTAATATTCATCTACACTAAAAGAGACCTCTCTTAAAGCATACTTCTGAGCAGTCATAAATATTAACTGGTGGGGTAATCAACAAACTTAAGCCTTTCTTTCCTTATAGTGTAAATAAATTTGATCTACCTATAATAATTATGTGCTCTTGCATCACTCATTTTCAGAGGCTTGTAACATCAGTGCAGGTATTGCTGCACAAACAAGCTGTACGTAATAGCTATGTAGGCTTGTACAGGTGTACTCTGCTGGGTAAAAATCTGGCTGGATGGCCAGGTCCAAGGAGTTGTGGTGAATGGAGTTAAATCCAGTTGGTGGCCAGTTGCAAGCAGTGTTCCCTAGGGCTCAGTTATCAATGGTCTGGACAAGGGGGTTGAGTGCACCCTCAGTAAATTTGCAGATGACACCAAGTTGGGCAGGAGTGTTGATCTGCTTGAAGGTAGGAAGGCTCCACAGAGGGATCTGGACAGGCTGGATCGATGGGCCTAGGCCAGTTGCATGAGGCTCAACAAGGTGAAGTGCTGGATCCTGCACTTGGGTCACAACAACCCCATGAAACACTACAGACTTGGGGAAGAGTGGCTGGAAAGCTGCCTGGCAGAAAGGGACCTGTGAATGTTGGTCAACAGCCAGCTGAACATGAGCCAGCAGTGTGCCCAGGTGGCCAAGAAGGCCAACAGCATCCTGGCTTGTATCAGGAATAGTGTGGCCAGCAGGAGCAGGGCAGTGATCGTGCCCCTGTACTTGGCACTAGTGAGGCTGCACCTCGAATGCTGTGTTCAGTTTTGGGCCCCTCACTACAGAAAAGACATTGAGGTGCTGGAGCGTGTCCAGAGAAGAGCAACGAAGCTGGTGAAGGGTCTGGAGAGCAGAGCTTATGAGGAGAGGCTGAGGGAGCTGGGGGTGTTTAGTCTGGAGAAGAGGAGGCTGAGGGGAGACCTTATTGCTCTCTACAACTAACCTGAAAGGAGGTTGTAGCAAGGTGGGTGTTGGTCTCTTCTCCCAAGTAACAAGTGATAGGATGAGAGGAAATGGCCTCAAGCTGCGCCAAGGGAGGTTTAGATTGGATATTAGGAAATATTACTTCACTGAAAGGGTTATCGAGCATTGGAGCAGGCTGCCCAGGGAAGTGGTGGAGTCAGCATCCCTGAAGGTATTTAAAAGACATTTGAATGCGGTGCTTAGGGACATGGTTTAGTGGTGGACTTGGCAGTGCTAGGTTAACGGTTGAACTTGATGATCTTAAGGGTCTTTTCCAACCTAAATGATCCTATGGTTCAGTTCTATTGCTGGTCACAGGTTTTGTATCTGCCATGGAAGGGATACCCAGACAACCATGCAACTGAAATGGCTTTGGATGTTTTAACTTTCTCCTGTGTGCCAAGGAGAATGTTTAAAAATGAGCTTCAGGGTTTTTAAGTGGTTTATGGGAGCAGTAAGAATGGTGAAATTTTATGTCAAACTTTTATAAGCTTTCCTGAGGCCAGTGGTGAGGCTGAGAATCCTGGCCCCAGCAGTGGCCAGTGGGAAGGGGCATAGAATTTGGGAAGTGTGCATTAATGCTTCCCGTGAATACTCCCAGCATCCAGTGATTCATATGCTTGCTGAGTAAGAAGTAGTATTTATTTTTACTGACATTGAAGGGGTTTTTCTTTTTTACTAGAAACAATCTTACAGTAATTCTGGTAGCTTACAAATTTATTGCAAAAACAACATTTGGGCAAAATTTGTATGTCATTAAGCAAGCCACCTCTTCAGGTGGAAGAAGCTACTAGCCTTTTGCAAAATGTAGGAAGTCAGATGTCAGTTGAAGAAATTCTACCAGGCATAGTGTAACAAGGTGAGCTTCAGCACTTTAAGAAAGCTTTATCTCAATTTGAGAAGCAAGCATTAGAATTGGGTGGCAAATGTGTTATTCAAAATAGCTACATTTAATGTTTAACCATTTTTCTTGTGAATTCATCTAGCTTAATTTTCCAATACAGAGGTACCATAGTACCTTAACTTTTTTGATCAGAGTACCTGACTTCTTGAAGAACTACATAGAAAGAGAACCTAAAAATAACTGAAAGCAGGTATTTTGTATCCCCACCTCCTCTAGATATTTGTCTCCTGCTTTGTCTTCTGTCTCGGAATATAAATCCAGTGTCTGTAATCCATCTTCTAATGATACGTTACTGGACAACACTACCTGTCAAGTCTTGCTTAGTCTTGCTGCATCTTGTGCCCAAAGAGTGGGTGGTATGGTGGACTAAAGCTCTTACAGAATTAGTTTCTTGTAAAGACATGACACCGCTTAACACTGACAAATGCTGCTTTCCAAAAGAATATTCTGAAATTGTTCCATCTAAATTATTTATTTTTGGGTGAAGTGTCTTCTGTTTGACTAGTACAAAACTAGTTCTCATTGGAAACAAACAAAAGTATTTATGCCCCAACCTCTTAATGTGAATTTCAAGTATCAAGGATTGGTTCACTTTTTGGATAATTCATCATGTGAATCAAACCTTTCCATGGACTACCTGTAGAAATATTGATGGTCCTTAGTTTTTCATTGTTTTGCAGGCTAAACCATTATAATTGAATCATAAGTGCTATGTTTTTTAAAATATTGAGTCATGTATGGTATTCAAATACTATATGAAATTCTATTAATGTCATTACTATCAAAACAAAATTGGATTTACTCGGAGAATATTTTTTCCAGAAAACAGTATTGCGATATTCATGCATACTACTGGTCCATCATAGCCATGAAGGCCAACAGACGGACAAGGAGTATGTCTGTGAAGAGAAGTTAGCACCTGCAATGACAGGGACATCTTCAGCTCGAGCAGGTTGCTCAGAGCCCTGTCCAACCTGACCTTGACCTTGACCTATCAGCTCACTGATTTCCTGCCTCCCCCCCACCCCGATACAAGCTGTTGATTACCACAGACCTAAAAACATGTTTTGTTTTAGTTGGGATGGATCTGAATTAGTAAGACGTAGAACCTGAAAAACTTACTGACTATTGGCTTTTTTTATGAAGCTATAGTCAAGCTTTACCTCCACCTAGAAATAGAGGTAGGCACTGCCTGTATATTTGAAAATAGGATTTCAATTTCATAGACTGCATTACTTTAGACTATAACATTTAAAAGTTTCATGAATAAAAGTATACTTAGTAACCCTGTTCTTGTTGAACTGGTGGGGGGGGAGCACCATGCATTGTTTGACTCCCTACCAAAGACTGACCAGCTTGACCTTGTTTTTAATGTGTTCTGTTATCTCCAGCAACACCTGCTGGACAGAATAGTCAACTGTACACTAAACTTTTGTCTTTAAAGTGTTTGTGTGCTAGTATGACACTCGACCCTGAATGTTAGAAATCATTATCTTGTTCCACAGTAGTGATCGAGCATTCTTGCCAGCAGTAGTTCAGGTAAGTGTTGACTTTTATTTTTTCATCTTCACCCACCCCCTCAGTTCTGTAGGCTTGGAAGATGCATCCTCATGATTTTACCATATATGTGATTTGGTATATAACATGTATACACGCTTAATAAATTTGTGCATGTGTGCTACCTATGAATACCACTGCTATAGCTGTGCTTGAGGACTCGGGTCTAAAGCAATAGCCAGCAAGACCCAAAAGCAGGGCTGTTTCCTGCCTGAACCTTGCCTTCTCTGAGTGAACCGTGGAAACCACCTGAGAGCGAGCTGTGAGCTCCCCTGTTTGGAGGCCGCTGAGCTGACACAGGTTCTTGTCTCAAGAAACTGCAGAGAGAAAGCAGGAAGAAGCAGTGACTGGGCAGGACAGGACAGCACACTGGAAATTAAGGTCCTGCTTCTGTAAACTTTAAACAGTTGGAATTGGATGAAGATGCTATCTTCCCAAAGTATAATGGGATTGGGGTAGAGGAAAAGGAGGTGCCCCAAGGAGAGAATACTGCTCTGCCTAATTAAACAGGAAGCAATTTATTACTGTTGCTCAGAGATCTGAGATTGTACATGCTTAAAAATTATCTGAGATTCTGAAAAATCTGTAGAATTGGTTTCAAAGATCTTCCTTTTGCCAGTCACTTGACTCCCTTCTAATATTCAGCATCAATATTTAGCACGACATCTGTTTGACTCAAGATGAAAGCAGAATCACTGGCCTAATTCTAATTAATGATCTTCTATATATCCCTAGGGTTACTGCCAGATAGGTGGGCTAATGGACATAAAAACTGCTGCTGTTACTGATTTACCATTTATGCACAGGAAAAGATTCTGCATGTTCAGCCTGCATGCTGATGGAGATGATCTTGTTCATATATTGATTTACAGACAACAGAATGCACCACTAATGAAAGTATTTTAGGCAAGGTGTTCTGCAGGGTAGGGATGGGGGGGACAGGAGAAATACCTCCTATTCACAGCCTTTAGTAGTCTCACCAACTGTGGGTGGTCTTCCTACCTCTGCAGCTGTTTTCTCTTGCCTCTTCACTCTCAGCTACTTGGGCGTTAAGATGTTGAGGGTAGAATCTTACCTTACAGGCAGAACAAATATATGGAATCTGTGGTATTCTGTTCTACGGTGAGTTCTGTAACTTGGTGAGAAATGCCTTATCAGCTACAAGTGTAGAGTAAGATGTGTGTTACCAGGGAGGAACTGAAAGGTAACTTAATGCTCTGTGGTTTACCTCTTCGTTATGTTTCTTTTGTCAAGTTTGAATAGAAATGCATGTGTTGTGCATATAGCAGAAATAGCAGAAAACCATAGTAAAGTAGGTGTGCTTTGCTGGACCCGCTTTAAAGATTGCTCTAGAAGTCTTAGAAGTGAATGGAAAATTAACTGTTTTTTTGTAGGAGAGACTGAGCTGCCATTCAGATTCAGCATCTAATCCTGCTTCCTATTTCACCTAAAATAATTTTCATGCTTAATTTCTACATAGTTTCAGTGGAAATGTTTAAGGCATGTCTATAAGGCTAGAGATAAAACTTTTAAAAGTATTTAAAAATAATAGAAAAAACAAATTCCTCAACTGGCTTGAGGACTGGGTTACGGAATAATGTCAGATATACTTACTGTTTTTTATACTGTCCCCCCAATGCTTCCTTGAGATATTTTCTGGTGGGACTAGAATGTTCAGAAACTATAACCCATTGATCACAAACACTGGCATTTGCTTTAGTTTTATTTTCTACTGAAACATTGCTGTGAAATGGCAGGTACTGGAAACACAGTTTGCTACAAAATTGGCTTAATGGTCTTCAAATTCTGTTTGCTTCCGTTTAGTTTTCCTGTGGAGAATGAAAATGACTGGTCTAGCCACAGTTCGTGAAGATTTTCTCTGGGCTCACAATGAGCAGAAAACTGTGAGTTGCTGATGTGTCTGAATTCTTTCCTTGATGGAAGTTTAACTGACTCAGTGGCATAAAACAAATTTAGTAACAGTTCAAATGCGTAATCTTTCCTCTGGTTAGAACCTCCCTGAGAAATACTTATTATTTGGCTAACAAGGAGTAATTAAGCTTCTGCAGGGAGGAGGAAGAGAAAAGTGATTGACCTCTTAAGGCTGAACCTCAGCAGGGTCTAACTAAAGCTTCTTCCTGAAAGTGTGAGTCACTCCATGAGACTGTGAGCCAATTTTCCCTCCCTCATCTCAGCACCCTTCAGTCATGTTTTTAACTGTGTGAGCAAACAACATTAGAACAACCACAGGTTTAAAATAAATTTGCTGAGATCTCAGACAACTTTCAAGAAAAGAAGTACAATAAGTTGCAGCAGAACTTTTGTACCATGCAAGCAATTTAGAGTTTATGTGGTGCTATCAAGGACTTCCTGGATAAGTGTGATCATTGTTAATTAATGTTCTATGGATTAATGTCAACCTTATCTTCAAAGGTTTAGAACATAAAGTCTTGGATAAGCAAAAATCCAGACTAGCACATTAAAACAGAAGAATTGCTTAAAATAACTCACAGCTTGGGTGTGGATGCAGTTAGTCTTGTAACTTTGTTAAAGCTATTTTGGGTAAGTATAAAAAAACAAAGGGTTTGTTCAACAGCAAGTTTATGTCTGCATATGAACTTCAGTTTAACTGGTTTTGCTCAATTAGTTCAATCCTGTAAAAACTATTTTAAATATGAATGTTTATATAAAATAATGTCCTAGTTTTATGCATAACTTGTAGGTATCCTTTTGATTAACCTACCAAAAGCTGGAGCAGCTGAGGCTTGTATAAAGTACTCATTTTAATGAAACATTTAAGCATGGACTGTTAACCTATTGCCCTGAATGGAACTATTTATATTCTTAGTAGAAAACAAGTCCTGTTCTGGCAAAGGGTTTTAGCATGTCATTTAAATCAGGAATAATAGAAGCCAGCAAAAAGAATGAATAGAAGCACAGAGAAGCTGTGAAGAAGAGAAGCAAAAAAAGTTTACAATTACTTTGTGGGGCATTTTGTTTTAATTTCATTTTTCCACTCTATTGTTTTTATAAAATTGAGCTGCCAAAAATCACTGAACTCTGCTCAAAACAGAAGTTAAGTCCCTGCCATGAGGAGACTCATGTGTGAACTACATTAATTGCTCTTCCTCAGCGACATTTCACAGAACCTAACTGTATTTTAATGCACTTTAATAGGGATGTTCTGTTTTTACTGGTGACCTTGTGGTTGCTCAGCTACCAAATAAAATTAGGTTATCTGCATGTACAGAAGTTGCCTCCTTCCTCCTTCAGTGGAATAGCTGTGGCCAAATTGGAGAAATGCTGATGTATTTCAAGATGATAGATATTTCTAGTAATATTAACATCTATAATGTTAGCAAATCAGGTTCATTAGGAAACTTCATCCAATTAATTGTTGATGTTAATTGTATAGTTCACACCATCTGTCTTGAGGAAAGAGCATAAATAATTGTGTATTCCAAAGTCTTGAATATACTACGGAGAAAAAGGTTAAGAAAAATGAGGGGGAAAAGGCTGCTAGGGATATGCCTGATAAATAAGACAGGTTGTGTTTGACTGTTCACTGTGCTACTGAGAGACTACGACATCTCTGCATTGCTAGAGTATTTTTGTTGCTTGCTGTAAGCTAGAGAGGACACTAAAGAACAAAAATCACCAGAAATCTCTGGATGATTCTAGTCTCCAATTTCCCACATATAGAAAACTCACTTTATGAATTATCACATATGAGAATTAAAAGTACTCCCTACACTGGACTTTGCTATCTGCTCATCTGTAGTGATCCTGACCAGAAGACCATTGTACATTGAGGATTAGTGATCCATGTAAGTTAGGCCTGTGCCTACTCAGCTTGTGCTGCACTGTGCTGCCTGTCCAGCTTGGCCTCCAGGCCCCCGTGGGGCTGTGTGTGCTCTGCAGCCATGGCGTAAATTTACCCGGTTGATTGTACCAGAGGAGCCTGCGGGCAGCTCCCACTTGGTACCTGCAATTATGCTCCCTGTGTGGCCTGCCCTTTATCTGAAAACGCAGCAAGAGGTTCTCATGCAAACATCCTTTCTGTATGGAGTTGTTTCCTTGTATGAAAATCCTGTAAGAGTTTGACTGACCAAAATGGTGTAACTCTTCCATGGGCAGGATCTGTGTGACATGCTGCACCTTGATCAGACACCTGGTTGATGCTGCACAGCTCAGTTCCCAGCACAGGAAGGAATGTAAGATTATCTATACTGTCCTCTCCATTATAATCTGAGTTCCAATAAATGGCATTTTAAGTAGTACTTCAGAGTCCGACTGCCTTTCTTACTGCGATCTTAATGAACCAACACCAACTGGTGCAAAACAGTCATCTTGCTGCACCTGCCAGAACTATTGCACTTGCAGAGTGCTCTTTTTATTCTACTGATGCGCTTGAATGAAGACTAAAATTGGACAAAAAAATTCTTTTTTCCCCTGTTTGTTATGTCTTGAATTCGGGACCTTAATAGTTCTGCTTAAAATCCATGTAAATGAAACCTTAACTGGAGTGTGAGCTGCGTACTGTGAATTATCTCAGCTGCAGTATTCAAAGCAATCATCCCCTCGCTACTGCTGGCCTCGAAGCACCTGGCCGTGCTGCTGGCCGTGCTGCTGGCCGTGGAACGCCGCTGAGCGACCCCCGGGAGAGCGTGAGCAGCGCGGAGACACCCCAACTCCTCGCGCAGCGGCTGCTCTCGCCGCAGCATCTAAGAGGACTTAACACGCACCCCCCAAGAGCCCCCCAACAACCGAAGAGCCGCCCCCCTCCCCGCCTCATAATGATATTTTGTACCACTCCTCGTACCACCCCCCTGGGGAGGGAGCGGTGAAGCCGTTATTTTTGGGCGAACTTCCATCGCCCCAGCTGCACGCAGCCCCCCTCGCAAGCTGCTTTTTTGCAGCTCCCGGGGCTGAAGCCGCCGTTCTCCGCGGGGGCGCGTCCTGCTGCGGGGCGGGGGCGGCGGGGGCGCGGGGCGCCGCGGGCCGGGGCTGCCGGGGGCGGGGGGCGTCCCGCGGGGCGCTCCGGCACCCGGCGAGGCCCCGGCCCTCGCCTGGGAGACGGGAGGCGGGCGGGGGCCGGGGCGGCGCCTGCGGGGCCGGGCAGGGCCGGGCACCCGCCCCCGGGGCGGGCGCGGCGGCGGCGGGGCCGGGCGAGGCGAGGGCAGCGCGGCCGCGGGAGCGGGAGCGGGAGCGGGGCGGCAGCAGCCGGCGCGCCGGCCATGGCGGGCCTCAAGGAGGAGCTGCTCAAGTCCATCTGGCACGCCTTCACCGCCCTCGACCTCGACCGCAGCGGGAAGGTCTCCAAGTCCCAGCTGAAGGCAAGTGGGGCGGCCCGGCCGGGGGCGGCGAGCGCGGGGGCCGCGGCGTGGTGCCGGGCCCGCGGCGGGCGCGGGAGGCCGTGACACGGGCCCGGGCCGTCCCCGCCGGCCGCCTCCGCGGGGGACGCGGGGCGCTCGGCGTGGGGCCCGCCCGCCCGAGGGCGTCGCGCTCGGGGCCGCGGCCGCCCGTTTTCGAAGCGCGCTTGGGTGGCCGTGAATTGGGTTCTCTCCGCGGAGGCCGTCGTCCGTCACACGGCGTTGGCCATCGCTGCGGCTCCGGGACGCCCGCGTCCTGCCGGAGCCTCGCGCGGGCCCTTCCTCGCGCTCGAGGAGGTTTATTTTCATTCTGCCCAGGCAACCGCTTCGTTCTCCTCGGGATGTCGGTGCCCAAACCCTCGTTGTGCTTCTGGTCTGCCTTCAACCGCGTGCCCTTGGTACCCTTTCCGGCCAAAATCTTTTGTGGGGAAGCCACAAGGTGCCATCTATAGGGGTTAGCTGCGTCCAAGTGAATCTCGTAGCTTGCCAAGGGGAGAGCGAGGTTCCACAGCGCTCTCTTATTTGGGTATAAACAGGAGAACTAGTCAAGAGGCTCCAACTGTGCCATTCTTTCCTTAGCTTATGCGCTGAAGTAATGTTTGTGCTCTTAAAAGAGCTCTCAGGCGGCTTGCTGAATCCGATCCCGTCTTGGCCCTGCTTTATGGGACCGTCTTGGCCTGGGAATAATAGCAGGAATCTGGCTAAATAAATATTTTGAATAAGAATGCGACACCTGTTGACATTTGAGACTGCGGGTCCTTGTGCTGAGGGCTGGAGTTGTGTCGGCCGCAACAATTAGCTGAAGTTTGCGCCCTTTGCGGGATTAACTCCGTGAGCGAGAGCGGCCGAGCTGCGGGTGGTGTTTCCAAGCACGGTGAGTAAGCTAAAGGACTTTGTTTTCAGCATTATGTAATAAGTGTCCACAACACGCAACGTGCTGCAAGCAGCCCGTTCCTCTTCTCCTTTTCTTCGCTTGGGGCGATCAAGCTGTGAGATAAAGCCTAACTTGGCCAGATGTGACTGTGGGGCAGGAGTCTGGCGAGAGGCCAGACCTGACTGCGAGCTCAAGCCGAAAACGTGCGCATCCCAGGTCTTTTACAGGTGGTGTCATGACAGTGAGTATTTGCGTTGCAGTGTTGCAGGACTAAGTGAAGTAGGTTGCAGAGAGGCGGTTTTTATTGTCTTGCCTTTTAAAGGAATCCTGTTTTCCTGTCACGCCACCACACCTTGTGTGTGCTGCCGTGATTTGTGTGCTCAGTGCAGTCACCTGGGAGGTGTGCCTGCAGCTCGTGTCAGCCTGCTTCTTCGGTGAAGAAGCTGTCGTGGCCACACAGTTGCTGGGGTGAATTAAATGGCTAAAGAAGCAGCCGGGACACTGGTGGGCTTGTATGGCTTGCTGTGATGGAGGTGTCATCACTTCTTCCCTAAGATCACTGACTGATGTAGGTAGGTTAGAGCAGCAGCTGTATTTCCAAACCGAAGCACAGTTACTTGTCATGCTCTGCTGTCTTATTAGAGCCCCATGTCTACAAATGTTTGTGTTTAAAAAAGGTAAAAAAAATAAAAAAGTGAGGGGAAATTAAGCTTGTCCCCTTGTTACCTATCAAACGTCTTCCTAAACAGTTCTGATGTTTCATTCTGTCTATCTGTGAGAGAGAGCGGATGAAAAAAAGTGGGTCTTTGTGGGTCTGTGCAGTTCTGTCTGTGATACAAAGGGAGATGTGGGAACACAGAAACAAGTTTGAAATGAGGCTGCTGTCTTCCCCTGTGGCCACCAAGATTTAGTTTTCAGGAAACACAGGAAGGGATAAAGAGTGTTCTTCTGTAGGCTTTTTGTGGCAAATGATGAATGTGGTGTCAAACTGATAGTCCTACTGGGGAGAAGAGGTGTATGTTATGGCAGGAGCCCCACATCGATGCAGCAGAGAGGGGTAGGCAGGACAGCAAAACAGAAGTTCCTGTCTGATTTAGGGCTATGTTGTACTAAGGTATTTCACAATAAAGTATTTCCTTTCCACATTACCATGAGGAAGACATAGCACCCCTATAAAATGGAGTGATGAGGCTTGGAGATAAACAGGTTAGTAGAGATCTGTGGCATTAGAAAAATGTTTGATGATTTCGTGAAACTCCTGTTATAAAAAAAAGGTAAAAAACTATTTGTTTTCTGAGAACAGCATGCAGTGTTGTAACTTGCTGAACTCTTCCCCGCTCAACAAGAAAACTTACTGACAACGGATCTTTGAATTGTATAATCCAGTGTAAGGTATTGCCATCATGTTGCACAGAAGGTCCGAAGTATAACATGCTGGTTGTCAAAGAGAGTGTTTTCTAGTTTCTCTACCTAGAAGTGGTCTTTGAGCCTTTGTAAAAATAACTAGTTTTCCTTAAATACCGTGAGAAAAATTAATGTGTGTTATGTAGCTGAGGCCCTACAGTGGAGGGTTGGCATCACACATTGTTTTTAATATATCTAGAGCAAGGGGATGGAGGGGAGTGAATTGGGTCTGTTTTGTAGTCTGGAGAAACAGCAAATGCTTGGAGGAAAAACTAGGACTTGCTTGGAATAGTAAGGATTTCATGAGATGTCTTTTATCCATTTGTATCTTTTGTATATGGTCTGAGCTGCTGAGAGAAGAGACGGTCAAATCAGTCCTCTGTTTAATTTTGAATATTATCTTCTTCCAGTATGCACTGATTTTTTTCTTTTTTTTTTTTTTTTTTTTTTTTTTTTGGTCTAATCAGTAATCTTCAGAAGTTCTGCTGTTATGCTGGCTGCAGATCTTACCCTTTTTTCTACATCAGCAGAGGCATATGTGTATTCTGTTCTGAAATTACCCCTTGAAATATGGATACAATCGTTATTTCGTCAGTGGGTTTCAGGAATTTCTGCTAAAGTTCTGTGTATGCAGTTATAGCTGCTGTTGTGGTTTGAGCACGAGCTACATGCAAATACTTGCTTTCCTATATCTAAATCCAATTTCATCCTTCTTGCAATCTACAATTTTAAAATTTACTTATTTTAAAAGTTTCTGTAATGTGCTGACATTCAACCTGCTTTTCATCTGGATCTTAAAACACTGTGGTTTTAAATGTAGTTACACTTAGCAGCCAGCAATACTCCTTGTAGTATGTGTGTATGATTGGATCTTGGAAAGAATATGTACCAATTAGTTTTCACACTCTGTCTGGAAGCTCTTACTTACGCTGCTTGGTGACCTGTCTCTGCTTAGGCAGTGAGGTTATTTGGCTGTTCTTCTTTCGTTTTGTGTGCTACCACTGGGGTGGATTCTCAAAGTCTTGGATTTCTGGCGTGGTATCTGTGGGACATGGATGGTGAGCACCTCGTGAAAATACGGTCTCGTTCGGGCCCGTAATATGTGGGTGACCAAAGTTACTAGTCAGGCTTAGAAAGTTTAAACCGGTCTTTTATCGTATCTGGGATGTTACAGGATTATTATACCTCTTATCTTTGTTTTGCCTTTTTATTAAATGGGAAGTCAGTGGCTAGTGGGAAGAGGAAGAATGGTGTAATCAGGGGCAAGAGGGATGGTCCGAATGGAGAGGAAGACCTCGAACAATGTGGCAAGGCACTGGAAGGGTTGAGAGCCTGTGACCAGTGGGCAGGACCCCAGCCGGACAATTGACTTTGTACAACATTGAAGGATGGTAGGAAATTAGTCATTATGACTCACTATGAGAGAGTTGTACTCTGACGTTATTAACGGGGCTCAGAAGCGTTTGTGTTAGGGTAGCCATGAGGAATCATGTCTGTAAGGTGTGAGGAGGGGGCTGTCCCTCTTCCAGAAGAGCTGGCAAACCAAGGCAGCTTGTAGAAGACCAAAAGGGGGGACAAGAGGAAACACCGGGGCCATGATACTGTGTTTGAGAGGAGCAGCTGCCAGTGGATCAGCAGCCTGTTTAACCTGTGTCCTTGAGGTTTTGTCAACGGATTTCAAGGAAGATGTAGAAGAAAGGCGGAGTAGATGGAGGGTGTTTACTGGGAGCTCTTCCTGAGGGCTGGGAGCTGCAGGGGAGAAAGGCAATTCCTTTGGCGATTGGACAGATGCAGGCTGGCACCAGTATGTGACTGGGGGCTAAAGGGGGTGTGCTGATAATGAAGGGAAGAGAAAGGGTGAGGTTGTCGAAAATGGTGGCACGCGGTCTGCAAGGAGTGCCCAAGGGAAAAGGGAGCAAATGAAGGAACGGAGAGGTGATGTGGGCGAAGGGCACTAGCGTCAGGAACCTGAGCTGGTGGAGACCGGACTTGAATATGCTCATCTGACTGGGAAAGAGGTTGATGCACTAACCCTGGTGTTAAATAATGAGACTCCGACTGGAGCGTTCGCTACCTAAGCGGATAAGTAAGCTGCACCTTGGAGATGCTGTGATGCAAGAAACTGAATGCTTAAGATGTACCCTGGTTGAAAAGACCTTGTGCCTGTGACAAGAGGCATGTAGGATGCTGGTTTCCACACTGGTCGAAAAAGGAAAAGGGAAAGTACTTGTGAGTAGCCTTATTTTGGCTGGCTAGCTGCTGACATGGATGTCAGGGAGAGATGAGCCAAGAATGTCCTGGAATGAATTCACACGAAGCCACTGAATGGAGCTGTCAGGATCTGCGATGCCAACATTTTAAAATCTTAAAAAGAGAAGGGGGAGGGAGAAGACCCTCCTGAAAGATGGAAAAGAAGAAGAAAAAAGTACTGAAGAAATTGACAATAGCTGCTGTAGGATTAGTCTGCCCTGTTAATGCGCCTACTATCATCTGGGCCAAATTTTTGTCACTGAGCAATAAGTAGTTTAGCAGATCTTCCTTTTCCCTTTAGAAACGCAGATCACTTTTATGGGCAAGGTTAAATGGAACTACTCAGATGGTAACAATTCAACACGTGCTTAAAGTTTTGGAAGATCAGTGTTTTGGAAAATGGGAGCTCGGCGGGGAGCAGCTGTGGTGGAGTAGAGCTGGGCTGGAGATACCCACTCCAGGTAAAGCCGCATGAGACTGGCCATAAATAAAGCAAATCCAAAGTCTGTAATGACCTTTAGTGTTCAGCTTGCTTGTTTCATCCGTTATTTATGTTTAGAGTGGAATACCTTCAGTATTCCCTGGGCACCATTAGGCACCTTTCTTACGAAACTTTTCATTGAAAATGGAAGAATTGTGCCCAGAGTGCACTGGTTTTGTGAACCCTTTGCAGACCACTTGTACTGTCTCATGGACTACAGTTTGGGGACCACTGCTGTACCCGTTTGCCACAGCACAGAGATGAGCCTCCAGCCTGGGGTAGGAGTTGGCTCTGGCATGAAGGTAGATTGTTAAGTGTGGCATCCAGAGCATAATAAGCACTGAAAGAAAGAGCTGCCTAGCAACCCTGGGGGCTTGGGGGGAATAATCCTACTGGTGCAAAACTTCCTCATGGTTGACGGAGTTTCTGCAAGGCAAGGCAATTTTTCATACCCCAATTAACCTAATACTCAACTAGATTTATTATTTTTTTTTAAATTGATCATTAAAATGGAGTATATCGTGGTCCAGCTAATGTGATTTGAGAGAACAAAACAAAACGAGACCTTAGTGCAGAATTTTTCAGGCTTACCCTGCAACTGAAGAATTCATCTGGCACTTGGCCCTGTTAGAGAATGGTAGGCTTTGGCAGGCACTGAGGAATTTCCTGAGTTATGAAAAGAGAGCACTGGGCACAGGAGAGATCGCAGATAAGGCAGATCTTAGAAGATGATTGAAAGTGGAATTCTTTCCTGGTAAAATGGTTGCTTGATGTGGAAACCACCTAGGTTTCTGGCAGCCCAAGCACATCAAGAAGGCCAAAAAAGGGAGAAGAGAAACATGTACAATGGACGTGATGAGAAAGAGTTTTATAGCGACTTTTAAGTTATTTTGGTAATAAGCTTAAATCAGTTTTGCTTTTAGAATACTTTTATTAGTTAAGTATTTTTTTTAGTTGTAGTATTAGCAACTACAGGCTGGTTGGAGAACAGAGATCATCTTTATCTCTCAGAAATTCAAGAATCCCTCAGTCTTTTATATATAACAACAGAAGCCTTAAATAGAAGGGGAAACATGCATGATAGTACATTTTTTTCCCCCAATATGTAAATCACATGGACTTAAATACTTGATTTGATGTGGTGGATAAAAACAAGGATAGATTGAAGGGAAATATAATGTTGATGGAGGGTAGTGTGAAATGTGATAACTTCTAAATACCATTTTGCTGCTTTGCGAAATACAGCTTTTGTTGTGATATGGCTGATGCTCTTGTTTTTCTGTTCTTAAACTTTTGCACCTGGTTAGCTCCAGTGGCTTAATGCTAGCATAATGTTAGCATACAACAACGAAAATATGTATTTCTCGTGGAAATGTGTCCTTTTCTAAAAGAAAGTGTAACTTTGGAGGTATGTAGAGAGGAATTCTCTGAACTGAACTTGCATTTTGGGCTATCTTTGTAGGTTTTTATGCTAACTAGTGCTTAGACTCTGGCATGTCTCTTTATCATATGTAAGAAAAGTAAATGTACATTATTTTTTTTGGGGGGGTGGAAGCCCAGACATTTTAAGTATGTGGCATAGGTTTGATTTCCTAGGCTTTGATGACTTCAGACTTTCACTTCTTGTTTTGCAGCTACCCCATCTTGACTGCTTTATGTCTACTCACCTAAATAGACACGCTTATAAATTTTCTGCACATTTTTTTTACTGCTTTCTTTTTGCATCATTTGGGTCTGGTTTTTTTGTTAATTTTATGCTGCACAGTGAAAGAGTAAAACATATGCCAAAATTCAGTTGCAGTCTGTCCCATCTAGTTGCTGATTAAAAAACAAAACAAACCACAATCAGCATGCCTTTTCAAAAGATGCAGTCTGTTTTACTTCTGCCTAATTTTGTTTACCCGTATTTTTTGCCTTTAGTTCTTACCTACATTTTATCAATGCAGACCATTCCTGGGCATGTAAAGTTAAATCCTTAACCCAGTTCCTGTAGCAGGTACATGGCCTTCAGAGGTTTAACTCTGCATCATGCCAAGGGTAGAAGGCTCCTGAGTGACAGCGTGGTTAAGACCCAGTGGGCAGCATGTTACAGGACTGATCTGACTCGAGACAGTGTGAACAGCGAAAGGGATGGTGCTTTGCCTTTCTTAGGAAAGTGGTGGTGGCACTGGAGTGACTGCTACCCAGGCTCTGCCTTCCTGTTGTTGGTACCGAGACGTTAGTTTGTGTGTGCAAAACTCAGCCTAAGTTGAAGAAGTTGAGATGAGTTGGCTTCGAGTTAGTTTTCAATAATTCAGTACTTCCTTAAAACTAATCAAGCGTATAGCCTCTTCTTGAAGGTCATTTCTCAAGAACAGACATGAGTGCTGGTGGGTGTTAAGCTCTTGACATAATTCATGCAAATACCTTTTTAAAATAAAAATTTGAGAAGCACGCCTAAACCCTTCCCCTTTTTATAACGTTACTTTTCCTTTGCTAGCTGAAACATGGGGTGAATGTTGAGAAGCAATCCAAAAGCAAGCAGAGAGAAATCCATTGTTAATGCTTTAATTTGAGTGGTCATTTCTTTGTAAAGGTACATCCTGAGGAGTTTTCTTTGTTACTTGTTTTCACTAGATAGTAAATATAATTTCAAAGGCTAGGTGTTTGTGGTTGTTTTCCGTAGCTATCTAATTTCACTCTGCAAATATTACCTTGGTGTTTCTGCATCCCTCTCCTGGTTTTCAAATGCATATGTGCACAAAGGGTAGCTTCTGTAGCCATGTTTGCTCTTCTGTAGGAATAGACCTATCTGTGACCGCATTGCTTCTGTAAACGTGCAGCTGTCTGAAGCTGATGAATCCTTGGAGTCAACCTTTTTTAGTTATGTTTTGTTTTTTGACAAAAATCCACAGGGCGGAACTTGTGCTGACATGAAGGTATCGCTTTCTGTGCATGGTTTTGTGAATCACAGGTCTGCTCTGGAGGGAACGCAGCATGATTAAGGCCAGCAGTGGTGTCACCGATTTCTCTTCTGTCCTTAGGTCCTTTCTCACAACTTGTGCACAGTATTAAATGTTCCCCATGACCCGGTGGCCTTGGAAGAGCACTTTAGGGATGATGATGAAGGACCAGTTTCCAATCAGGGTTACATGCCTTATCTAAACAAATTCATCTTGGAGAAGGTAAGTTTTGAATTCTTGTGTTCTGTTTTTCCCTTTATCAGGATTTGTATTAGAGTGTCTTTACAGTAGACTTCTGCTTGCAGGAAACATACTGGTGTGAGTACACTCTGGTTGTGAGTGCGCCTGTGTAGGGTCACGATGGGGCGGGTACTCTGGAGAGTCTGTGCCTTAAAATGGAAGGGTACACTGTTCCCTACTTCTTTTTTCTCTCCTTGGTTTCTATTTCCTGTTACATCTGGTCATTGTCTAAGCTGTGTTCATGCAGAACCGTGTTCATATTAATAAAGCACCTCAGCTTGAATTTATTTGAAAGCGTCTTGGAGCTATAGATTATCCCACTTTATACTACAGCTATAACAGAATATTGTTATAGACTCCTTTGCAAACAGGAAGGACAAAAATATCTTTAATGTCTAGTCACAAGGTATTTTAATAAATAGAACCCTTCAGATAGTTACAGTGGGTAACGTTAGGGAGTGTTAAGTTCCGTCGTGCAAGTCCTTTCCTTTCGTGTCTGAGCACTCTTCAGTCTTCTTTTGTGCCTTGTTTTGGGGGAAGCTCTGGAAAGCTAGCAGGGTTTCCCCTACTCTCCGCTCTACCTTGTTCTAAGAAAGGTAGTCACTGGGTGAGAGCTGGGCTCTGGGAGCTGTGCGTTTGAGATTTAGGTTGAAATTTTTGAAAGTAAACTATCTTCCTGCTTTTTTTTCTGACAGCGTCTGTTGAGAGACTGGTCTAGATGGTAAAAACCAAGCCATATGATAGTGCAAACATATCAGCTTCAATACCACTGATTTCTCATACGCTTGGGGGCTGACCCAGAAACCCTCAAACTTTGACATTGTGGCTACAAATACATAGATGTTTGCTTTCTTTTATAATGTTAAGAAGTCCTGAACTGACAGGCTGCTGGAAAGTCCAATGCAGCAATTGCAGATTATGCAAACTCCTTAGCCTGATTTGCTGATTTTTACTGCTTCTTTAATCTACATTTAATACTGGTGGAAAATGTGATACATATATAGTGCAGTCTGGCAGCTTGGAAGCAGGAGAAGCTTCATATATCTGGCTAAGACTTATCAGCTCCTCTGTCTCTCTAGTCTGTGTTTCTCTCAAAATCAAGTGTCCTGTTTGTGGAAGTTGTTGGCTGTTAATACAGCTAAAGGTACCTGCTTAATGTCTTGGTGGTTTGATGTTGGAGAATCTTGGTTTGTCTCGAAGAAGTTTGTGATCTCATTTCCACTTCGTGTTGGCTGTCTGAGCTTCTCAACGATTCAATGGAGACCAAGCAGTTTGTATACAGCTTTTGGGGAAAAAGAAAATGCCTTACCTTATTTTGACTGAAGGATTATGGTAGTAAGAGTCTGAACCACAGTGGTTTTTGTTAATACCATTTGTAGGCAGTAGCAAGCCATTAAGAAGAAGAAGAAGGAAAAAAAAAAAACAAACCAAAAAAACAAACAAAAAAAAAAAAACCACGAGAGATGGAAGGCTTTTTCAAATATAAACATGATTTATTGTTAAAGGGTGTTTATAGGAAGAATAGTTACAGAAATGAGTAGAAATTGCATTTAAATAACACTTTAATTTGAAAATTAAAGACCTGGCTACATAAGCGTGTTGGTGTGAATTTCCAGTGTTTAGATACTCTGGGGCCCCTTCTTACCCCGTGGTAAAAACAAAGGACAAGCTACCTTGCTTTCTCATGAAAGGAAAGAGCATGACTGCATGTAGTTTTTTGTGTTGTTTTATTCATACACTGATCTGGCTTCCAATAATTGCCTGATATACCCATACCATTAGTTCATCTTAAAAAATGAAAATGTTAAGGAACAGGATTAAATTACCTGTAACTTCATGTTATTTAATCCTGACTAAATGGTTGTAAACAGTTTAGATATGTACTATTAAAAATCAATGAAATTCTTTAGACAGAAGGCTATCTTTGTGGACTGGAAAAATCTTGACTGTGGTGTCTCATCCTTCAGAGATGACTTTACATCAGTGCCAAAAGACAACATGCAGTGGGATGAAATCACTGGTTTGTAGCATGCCTCCTTTGTTTAAAACAAACAAGCAAAAAAAGCAAACAAGAAATCCCTTCTTTTTTCATTCTTCCAGGGCATAACCTGTTCTTTTAGATGGGGTGATTGTAGAACAAATGCTATTAATTTATGCTAGTAAGCAAAGCTACTAAAGAAGGACTGGTGCTTTATACCCCAAATACAGAGGAAGATCTCTCAATTTCCAGTGGTACATCTTCTGGTGAATTAATTGATTTGAGCAACAGCAATCTGCTGAAGAGACATTTTTTTGATCTCAAGATATTTTGCTTTAAAACATTAGTAAAATATTTAAAGAATGAATCCTTAGGTTTCTTTTAAAACAGATATTTAACTGTGACTTACGATTTTATTGAGAGGACTTTGTAACCGTTTGAAATAACTTCTGTTGTATTCTTAAATGCAGTGTAGCTTTTTATATTTTTTTAGTGCTGGCTTACCCTGTGTTACCCTGCAATAAAGCCTCTTTATATAGAATCAAGGTATCAAGATATCATATAGATACCAACAAAGGCACAAGGTCGTAGTTTAGTGAGGCAGATTGGTTGCAACTAGTTTCCTTTATCCAAGTAGGGAATTTGAATAAATAGTTTGAATAATTAGTATTGCCTTATTAATAATTTTTAGTATCATGCTGCTTGTTACTTGGCAGACAGATGTATCTAGGATTTTCCTGCCTCTGAAACAAAATCTGTTCTTGTTCTGTAAGTGTCCCTTTCAGGAGGGAGCTGTTGCTTGCCAGTGTAATGTCTTCATAATTTGTTTTACTTGGTTTCATAACCATATTTTAGCATGTTCCATTATTTACAATGTATGTCTTTTAATACCAATTGAAAATGTTTCATTTTCAATGATGATGATGATGGTTGTATTTTGCAACATGGCATATTTATAGTGGGGAAGAGTCAGAGTGGGGGAGACAAAGAAGGACATTGTTCTAAACCTCAGGTTATCTCATCTTCCAGACGACTTAGTGAATGCTGTTTACACTGCCAATGTTTGTTATATTTTTGGAACTGATCTCATCACTGGTACTTAAGCCGAATATTTTCTATATTTCCTTATGTTTTAGAGTTATTTGGTAAGATATCGATGATGGTAAATTATACTTTGCATATTAGTAGAAATTAAAGATCTAAAAAAATGCATGGGTTTTGCCGCATTTTTCTTTTGATTATTTTGTGAAACTTCTTAGAAAGGGAAGGTAGGTGTCTTTTATATATCGTGTTTTTATCTCTCTGAGTTTAAGCAGTTTTAAGGTTGGAGGGGTTGGTTCATTTGCATGTTTCATCATTTGGACAGAATCACAAATAAGAGTGATAGTTGCTGTAGTTAATAGTGTGGAGTATTGTAGGAGTTTCCAAATGAAATGGTGACTTCAAATAAAGTGGACAAATAATGAAGCACAGTTAAAAGCATATACTGGTGCCCAGGAAAAATCTTTTGTACAAGGATTTGTTCATTAAGCAACCGCATTGTGTGATGTTCACACAGGTTGCACGTGGGATGAGTATTCTGGCCAAACACAATTGAAATTCTGGTTTCTCAGTAGAGTGTCATAAATTTCTTATTTTAGTTTCACATCAAGGTGATTTCAGTGTAGGATTCACGGTAGAGTCTCACTGTAATTAAAGATGTATTAGGGAATCCTCTTTAAATTTAAATAGTCTTTGACCCAGTCTGTTTTTATAAATATGTTTTGCTCATGTAATGAAAAAGCAATGGGTGTATTTGTATGTGACTGTTTTTTTGACATCAGTACCACCTGTTTGAGAAGTTTCTACTTTTACAGTTTCTTAAGTTAGAATTACTTTTGCAAATAAGCCCAAGTATGACTTTAGAAACTGTTCAAGTATTTTTAATTTTTGAAATGATGCTTAGAAATGATCTCTCATAAATCCGGAGAGATTATTCATTCAGAGTAATTATTATATAGCCACCTACACTGGAGTATTGCCAGACAAGGAAGCCAAATTAGCACAGCCAAGACTTTTGTAGTATGGAGTTAGCTCTAAAGCAATTTGAGTTTAGTTGGGGGATTTTCACCTTCCTTCCCCTCCCACCCCATGCAAATGTACTTGTAGAGCATAGGTACCAGAAATAGTTGGCACTGCTGCATGAAATTGCTGAGGAAAATTTTTATTCTTCATTAAATAGAACTATTTATTTCCATCCCCCACTCCCAATATCCCCAGAACAACAATTTTGTGATTACATCCTTTATTTAACAAACAGCCTGATCATTTAGAAAAAAAACCCCACAGATGCGAATCAGAGTTATTTTGGAGAACTGGGGCTTGTGCACTCATCTGATTATTTTCCCTGAATAATTCCTAAACAGTGTCTCTGCTCTGGATGCCCCATGGGTCCCATGAAGTCCATTTCAGAATCAAGTCTGGATTCTGAAAAAAGGACTTATATGTCCGAAGTGGGACCTCTGGCACAGTGCGACCTAGTCCCCTCTGCCAGAATGGTCCTGAAACCTCCTGCTTGGCTGCTGCCTAACCCTGGTGGCAGTGACATGCTGTAGGCAACTTGGGTTTTGACATGAGTTTCCGAGGTGCACATGATCCAACTTTGTTATGTGAGCAGAAACCACACACTTTCCTTTACCCCAGCCAGGGCCCGTGCTTTTCTCCACTTGTCTCCCTGTGGTCGTTGATTGCTGCTGTGCTGTAAAACATGAGCTGCTCAAAGAGCAACACACGTTATTTATAATGCTTAGAGCACTTGCCAGGTAGTAGCTCTTTCCCACCCTGTTGGCATTTTCCTCAAGAGTAGCATAACCACTGGGACATTTCCAAGGTGGAACTGCTCATCATCTGGGTGGGTGAAGTTGTTTTAGAAAAGAAGTCAAGCTTCATTGGGCAGGGTGGGGAGGACAGGCAGGAAGAAGCACAGGCAAAAGTAGCCAAGGGATGAGGCACTGGCAAACTGAAGGAAGGAGAAAGAAATCTGGCTTCTAGCCCTTGTTCCAAATGGTGTTGGTTTGCTTAGCTGGTGTTTCATTTATGACTCATGTTTCTTGTGTGAACAACCAGGATGCTGAGCTTGTGGCTATAGCAGCTATAGCTCCTGCAGCTTCCACCTTCTTCAAAGGAGAGCTGCAGCCTGTAGCTGGCCTCTTGCATTGTCACTTACATTGGTGGCCAGCTCTGCAAACATGCAAAGTCTATGGCTTGCTTTCATAGTCTCATTTTTAGTCCTGGAAACCGTACTGTAAAGTGCTTGTTGGCATAGGGTTGGTTTCCTGTTTACTTCTGTCTTTTTTTTTCTTTTCTTTTCTTTTTTCCTCCACCCACATCAGTTTGTCCACTTCCTTAGTCTATCTTTGACTTAGCCACTATGGTTCACCTCCACTATATTTGACCACTTACCAAACTGGATAGGAAATTATATGGTTTGCAATGGTGTCCTTGAAGCATCTAAGATGCATGGTTTGGCCTATCATAAGAAGATGTCACTGAACATTACTGGTGGTGTTACCACAAGAGGTACAAGAACCTGTTTCTTAGACATGCTTTCCAAAATCTCAAGGGACTTCCACTGCATTGCAAAACATGCATTTATCAGTTACATGTTGGCAAAGAAATAGCATTGCTAAGCTGTAGGGCAATAAATAGATTTCATCTCTAACATAAATGAGGGTTTAAAAAGAAAATAGAGGAACTGAAAGCTTTTGCATAGGTAAATAATTCACAGATGGGTATGTACAGTTGCTAGGTATGATAAAGGATAACAAAAACAGAGGAATTTTTTTATCAGTAAGGTGAAGATTTGCAATTCTGAGAAAAAGGAAAGGTTTTAAGTGGATTAGCGTTTGAGAAAGAAATTATTACGTGCTCATGAATATCCTACAACAGTTACTTTTGAGTAATATGAAGTGGAAAAACATATTAAAGGTCTTCCCCAGCTATTGTTCCAATATCACTTTTAGCATATCCACATGTAGTTTTGGCTATAACAGTTTCCGAATCTGCTATATAAAATCTCAGTAACTTAGTGCAATAGAAGGGCAGTTGGAACGAAGACAGTTATGAAGATGGTTTGGAAGCTAAAGCTATTGTGCTAGAGGAAACGCAGAATGCAGTGTAGCCTCCTTCACGTGAAGTCAGGTTGTTATTAACTCGACCAGAAATTGGAGGTTGGATGTAGATTTTGCTGGAAGAAATTCCTTAGTTAACCCCGTGCAGGAAGTCAGACTAGGCTGCTACAGTGCTCTTTTTGGGCCTTGGCATTTCTTGCAAACTAGAATTTTCTCAGTGCTTTTTGTATGGCTTAGCCTGTTAAACTTTGTCTGTCTGTTATTCTGTGCCATTTGTGCATATTAATTTTGTTCAATTTCTTCATTATAGGTTCAAGGAAACTTTGACAAAGTTGAATTCAACAGGATGTGCTGGACTCTCTGTGCTAAAAAGAACCTCTCTAAAAGTCCTTTGCTGATTAGTGATGAAGATGCATTTAAAGTGTGGGTTATTTTTAACTTCTTATCAGAGGACAAATATCCTTTAATCATTGTACCTGAGGAGGTAAGAAGAAAAAAACCTAAGCTGTTTAATATCAGTTTGCTTAATGTCCCAGTTGAACTATGTTTATGTTTGCTAGCCTCTAGAGATTTAAGAGAAAATAATTAATTTAAAACTTTTATTCCCCTCTTTTAATAATGTACGGCCTTGGGTGCTTTTCTTTGTCTTCCAGGGTGCATATGTGGGGATTCCCACAGGATACTTTAGATATTGATGGCTTTGTGTGTCAGTCATTTAAACAGCCTGGACTAAATGAGAAGTGCTGCTTGCCCCCCAGTAAAAAGCTTATCTTGCTTTTTGTGAGGACTGACTGATGCTGGGGAGACTAGCTCCAGTACCAGCACTCGGAGCTGCTGAGGTTCTTGCTTCGCTCCTGAATAGTGCATGTATGTGATCTTTAATCACTGCTCTTGCTTATATGTGATTAAAATTTTGCACAGTTAGTACATAGGTGTGATTCTGAAAAAAAATTCTCCCCTCTGCTCTGTGTTATCATGGCTTGCAAGATGAGTCTTCAGTCTCATGTCACCCTACTGATAAAAAGAAGTACTAATTTTTCTGATGATAAGCAGCCACCAGCTGAACACTCTTGCTGGAAATGGTTGAAGGAATAATACCAGAGAGATCTCTTTATACTTTAAATTCATGAACAAGTATGGGCAATGTTCAAATAGGTATTTTAACCCTAAAGCAAGATTTCGGTATCTCCACAATTCTCCCCTTGGGGAGGGGAGAGGGAAGAAGCAGAAAAATCAGAACTGTAGGCATAAATAATGGCTTGCAAAACTGTATACAGAAATCCCAGGCATTGCAGTTCAGCGCTGGAGTACTGATTAATAAATATTTGCAAGTTGTTGAACAGTCAGGGATCAAAACAGTCTGATTTACATGCCACTATGACGTAACTGTCGGACTCCAAGCCGTTGTGCCAAACCATAAAGTACAGATAACTCCCCTATCAAAATAAACTGCTTGGTTTTGCCTTGTCACTCACTTTTTAGCAGGATACTTCCACTCTGTACAATGTTTCTTGTCACTCACTTTTTAGCAGGATACTTTCACTCTGTACAATGTTTCTGCTTTTGCCAGACTGGTGATGACAAGGCCCTCCCTGGCATGTATTCCCATGAGAAATGGGAATGCTTGCTTTCCTGGTTCTTCTGTCAGTTCTGGGAGATGGGGATGATGGTTATAAAATCTAAGACAGCTTCTTTCTTAATGGCGCCAGATTTGGCTTTGGTAGAAAGTCAGAGCCACTAATAAATGTCAAAACTGGGACTCAAATCCATGTCACTGGTCTGTCATTGTGTTCCCCGCTGCGCAGCCTGGCTAACCTGAGGGTAGATATTTCACATCTCCCTATTTGTTGGCATGGTTAAAAGCTTCAGGCCTGCTAGCTCTGGGGTGTCAGCGTTGCTCACTTGCTCCCCCTCCACCAAGCAAGTCCTTGGATTTGTGCTGCCTTCTGTAGCTGATGCCAGGTAATGGCAATCTGTCTGTTTGTTGGGAGGCGGACTGCAGAGTTGGCTCCGAGCCCAAAAGCGGTTTTCCAGATTTCATAGCTGCTGTTGTTTGCTTTCCTTCCCATTCTTAATGTCTGGGGTTAACCTGTCTTGCTCTTCTGCTTGGAGTACTTGTAAAATTCTTAGGGTGGATCTGCGTCTGCATCTCCTTGATTATGGCAAGATTTAAGTTGTGCAGTACTGTTTAAGGAAGGCTTATAGACCCTGACTAAGAAAGGCTGCACTGTTCTTATCATATACAATGCCTGTATTCACTCTAACCTTTTGCCTTAGACCACACAGGTAATGTAATCTGCAGGTAGAGGAATGCTGTCTGTTGAACACACTCCTTTCTGGTTTACACTGGTCCTCCTTGGGTTCTCTGTGCTTCTGGAAAATTCCACATTTACTCATTTACCCTTTCACACAAAATTCCAAAAGTGAAGATGCAAAGTCTCAATTTTGGTCAGTTATGCTTTTTCTCTGTGTGACCTTTCGTATCTGCCTTTTGAGTTCTTAGGTCTGGTTTTTTTTAATGTTAAATTTAAACTCCAGATTTGCAGAGCATTTTTTTGTACAAACTTGTAGTTGTTGTCTTAGTGCTGAGAATTTCTACCTGAAAATAACTCTTTTCAACAATATTCAAAATGATACTGGTACCTAGTAAAGGTATTTTTCTTTCCATTTACTTTTTATGCCTCTTAAGTTCATAATAAAGCTTGATTATATATTCAGTCTTTACCACTTTATATTGCATCCCATCATTTAATTACAAAATGGCTTGTGTGTCATACATAAAGTGAGGGGATTTTTGCAAAGTGAAGAGGAGAGGGTGATGGAAGCATCACTGTTCTGTGATGTTTATGTTTTAGTGACAGCAATGTAAACCTTTCATGGGTGACTATAGCTTCCCAGCCCGGGAGTGAACTTTCCTTCCCACCCTGTCTGTTGTTCTTATTGTTGGCTGAGAATATTGCAACACTTAATTTATGGCAGTTTCTGGCTTGGAGACCTTTGTGTGGGATCCAGCTGTTTCCCCTCCTCTCTCTTCCACCTCGTAGGCTTTTGGGTTTTGGAGATTTTGTTTCCCCTTTACAAGTAACTAGGAAACTTGCCTCATACTTTCAGGTTGGAAGGGTGATCCCTTGAAGATTTTTGCATCCCATCTTGTGGATGGGAAGATTATAATAGAGAGAATTTCTTAGGTCTCCAGTGAATGTGTTGATAACAACTTCATGTAGCTATGAGGATGCCTTCTCTTCCTCCTCCTTGGAGGAGCTGCTCTTTGAGACCTCCTTGGGAGTCTGATTTTTTTTTTAAAGGAGATAAGTGGTTTCTGCACTCATTTGAACAATTTAATCTCTGCCCAAGCAAGACAACTCTCCCGCTTGGGTGCAGTTTCACCTTCTTTGCACTGCACTGGCTAAGGCTCAAGGCAGCTGTTTTTCCTTCTAGCCTGTGTTGTGTACTTGTGCACTAGTGTTGCTGTGCTAGACCTTTCATATTAGAGAGCTAATTGTGGCAGGGCTGTTACCCTCATCTGCAAAGTGTTAAGTCTTGATTCCCTGCCCAGGTGTTGAATGGGCAGAAAATTGGGAACAGCTGCACCTCAACTAGAGAAGGGAAAACAGGCTACTTCAGAAAGATTTTGGAGATGCAGGCTGAGGAAAGCTTTAGAAAGAGCAAAGTGAGGAAAGCGGTTACAAAGGGGGAATTTGAAAGCAGTGGAGAGGTGACACAAGGGCCAGAAGTTGCTCATTTAGCAGAGGACAGGCTGAAAGCCAGAGGCAGCACCTGGCCTGCGCTCCTCACCTGCTGTGGAAGGAGAGATGGCAGCCCTGCACTTAAGGGAAGTAAGGTTAGTAAAATTCAGCGTGGGGAAGGGCCTTGGTTGGGGTGTGCAGTTTTGGGATGTGACTTCAAGCTTGAAAGGATCTCTCTATGTTATGGGGGAGAAGTCAGGTCACAGAGACAGGAGCCAGTGGCTGTGCAGGGCACTGGGCTCAGCTGGTAATGGCCTTGGGCTCCAGGGTGTAGCTTCTGCTGGTGACTGGTGGGCAGCTGAGAGCAGTTAGGAGAGTTGGAAAGGAACAGAGATCCATGAATGTGTACTTTGCAGAGGTGCTCATGTCCTAGGGAAATGCAAAATCGTATCAAATCTGAAAGCTTCTTCCCCTTTCAAGTGAAAAGCCATGCTATGCACAAAGTAAAACACTTCTGTGAACTGGGTGAATGCGGTATTTCAAAAAGATACGGATGGACTGGAGAAAAACAATGCTGTATTTTGTTTGCTCTACGTAAAATTAGTCCTGATGGACAGCTTTCAGAATTAATACAATTCTTGGCTAACAACAGAATTGCCTCTTGGTGCAGCGGGCAGAGCTTTGCCAAGCAGCTGTATCGCTAATGTGCCCCGAAAGTGGGGGCCCAGGTAGGGAGCTCCTTCCCCTCTCCACAGCCAGTCTGTTCCACTAGCTCGTCTGAGCTGCAGACATCCAAGTGTGTGTTTCCTTTAGCTGTCACAGGCATTACCTCTTCCGTGAGAAGGGTAAAATAAGGGGAAGAAAGGTGGAGAGAACTGTAGCCATAAGAAGAGAAGTATTTCTAGTCTGTCATGAGCTTCCCTTACAACTCACCTCTTAGTTGTTACAGAGGCATTTATGTGCCTTGGTATTGTTTAACCAGATGTTTTCTGTTTTATAAAAAGGTTTCCAAACACTTCCCCTTTCTTATTTCTGAACATGTGACTGTAGCCTTGGGAATGCTTTATCGTCTGAAAACTGTGGTGTGTGGTTAGCTGTGTTTCTGGGCCATCCTTAATGGTGAAACTCGCGGATACACTGCAAGCTGTACACTCTTTGTGTGTTGTAATGTGGTGTTCACCTAACCTGTTTTAAATAAGCCAAATGTATTTGGTGTCTTTGCTTTTTAAGCCTGGCTTCTTGAGAAAAGATGATTCGTACAGTCATTTTTCACTTGTCCTCTAGCTTTCAACCGTCTTAACGCATGGCATTTCTAATCCTCCTAGTTAGGACAAAGAGGGTCCAAACCTTATATGGCTTTCTGTGCATTTGAAAATGAGGTGATATTTTTTAAACTGAGGAGGTGAAAATCTGAAGCTGTCCAGTGGTGATTCTTCTGGAGGCATTTATTGCAGAAAAATGTTTTTTGTGACCAAATTTGCTTCCTTGTTCTGCATTCTAGTATCAGAAACTGACACAGTGAATGAAATGCTGGGAATTGAACCTTGGCTCTTCAGAAATAAAATCAAAACAGATACAACTAGAATGAAAGCTGCCTGTGTGGGGTTTTAATTGACCCATGACCTCTAGGAGTTGACGGTGATGGTTAGAAAGATGTTTAGTCACTTATGACTTGCATCAGTTCTTCCCATTTCACTACTGTTTTCTTTGATTGCTGCAAAAAATAAGACAGTTTTCAGCTTATGCAGCAGGTTATCCTTAGGATTTACATGTTTACGTGTTACACTGGTTTTTGAGTTGACCTTTATTATATTACTTAATGCTAATTTAATTTAAAAAAAAATAATGGCTTACAGTGCATGACGAACACAGTTTTCACTAAGTCTATTAATCCAGAGTAGTTATTGTCCACGAAGTTTAATAAATTCTAGTATGGGGATTTTTTTTTTTTTGTTGACGGAAGGGAAGAAACAAATAGTTGACTTGAAAGTAAGTGATGTTCTGATGGGATGAAAAAAAAGGAATTGACGATGACTGTGAAAGGGGATATAATTGCTTTCATGTCTCTTGTCCAGTAATATGTGCTTCCACAGAATTTTGTACACAAACCTTATTTGAATAGCATGAACCAGAATAGCCTAGTCTGCTGTGCTCTGCTGGGCATGAAGTCCTCCTTGACATTATTTTTCATTTTTCATCTTCTAAGCAACCCACTTGTATATATCAGAAAAATATGTGAAACATCTATGATACTTCATTCCCCATGGAGTATAGTGCCAGGAATACCTGGAAAAGCAAAGCAAATAGGTGTTGAAACAACATGGACAAAGAAAGTGCCCTCTGAAAGAAGGTACCAAACAGGCTGCACAGCTCATGTTAAAAAGCCTCTGTTCTTTATATTATTCTTGCTTTCTCTTGGCAAAATTCTGGCTGAAAAGTTGCTGTTGATTTGGCATGGAAGCTGTTTTTCATACTGTGGTCCGTACTAGCATATGTAGCGTTAGCAACACCCCTGCGTTTTTACGCCTGTACCTGAAAGTGAGTAAGGTCCAGTCAGAATAGCAGCAAACATTGCTTCACATTAGCTTTTCGACACTCTAGTTTTTAACCACAAGAGTAAGTTATGTTTGAGCCGGTAGTCTTAATTTGTCAGTTATTTGCTGAGTTGACATCTTTCTTTGTGTGTGTGTGGGGGGGTGTGGGGAAATATCATTTGCTCTCGGAGGTTCCTCATTTGAGCGTATAATGAATGGTCTTTTCTTTGCTTCCACATTTACCAGATCCAACTTACTTATTTATATTTACCTCATGCTATTCCACATTTATACCCCACCCCAACACTCACTGTTGCTGTTGAGCAGATACGTTAGATAAAATTTTTTGGGGGACTTTAGTTAGCCATCTACTTATCTGAATGAAAGATAAAGCTTGATTTTTTTTTTTATTTTTTTTTAAAAATTTTTAGAAATTAAATTGTAATATGGACAGGTCCTTTTTCAGTTAAGAAAAGTTGAATGTATTTTAAAATAATAAGACAATTCACATACTTTAATGGGATTTGTGGTCATTTTAGTGACTGGCAGATGCGTGGTTAGCAGACTTAAATGTTCAGATCTGTTCTACTAATCAAAATAAGGTAAAATGTGTACAAATGATGTTAAAGGAAAGGATAGATTGACTTAGTTCTAGTGCGTTACGTGGTAACGTGTACTAGCCAAGAGTTTTGCATTGCTTCTTTTCGAGACCATTAGTTTGATATACGTTTTGTTCATATGGTTTGAAGAAAAAAAAGTGAATAAATCTATTCAGATATGATTTCTTTTTTGCATGTGTGTCCCTTTGTCTGCAAGTGAGTCCTAGTACATTGAGATAGTTAACCAAAGGAATTTGAAAGCTGCATGCCTCAAGCTGTGTAATAGGCTGTGAAATCTTGGAACAATACATTTTAAAGTTAAAGTTCATTAAGTTTTAATTTTTTTTTATTACTGTCTAGCATTTTGGCAGGTATATTATCTACCTAGTTAAGCCTCCGTTATTTTAGCTTTCCTTTCAGCTAAAGTGCAGGATCGTAGTTCTGAACTGGTGCTGCTCAGAGGGGCTGAGCCGAGTGGCAGAATGTGTTTTGAACATTGGGAAGAGGGTTACTCCTGCATTGATGCCAGAGTTCATTTCGGCTCATCAAATCCAGGTTTAGGAGGTTTGTTTTGAAACAAGTTTGCAGTGCTGCTGTTCTTGCATGCCGTGAAGGGCTTTTTTAGGTTGGTTTTTTTCTATAAAACTTGCCTGGAGTAGGAAGTAAGCTGCTTCCTGCCTTTAACTGAATGCTGAGGATTTATGGTAGGTGATGCTCAAAAGCTTTGGATTAATTTTTTACCTTAAGTATTTTGGAGAGTGAAAATCACCAGAGCATACATGAAAGATTTTTAAAGTAGTTACTGAATTTTACAGAAATCTAGTAAAAGTTATACGTTGGGTGCTTGGGAGGGCATGCTAAAATTTCCTTGCTATCATGTGACTGTACTAACCTCAGTGATTCAGAGCTGTGTGTGGAACCACCGCAAAGCCCAGTTTTGCGGCCCGCTCTGGTGAGGGTCGCACAGCAGAGCCCTGGCCCTGCAGCAGCAGGAGGCCGTGCCACCCGCTCCGGCCTGCCGCGCGCAGCCCGCGTGGAGGGGGCGAAGCGGCTGTGCCCTCCCCGGGGGTGCTCTCCTCACGTGGCAGACGGGCACGGCGCAGAGCTGAAAGTTGTCTTTGCTGATTCCAGAAACCTTGTACACTGTGTTAGTTGCACTTGTCTACAATTTGAATGCCGCTTTTGCAGAGGCCTCTGTTCAAATCATATCTTTGCTATTAAGAATTGCATGAAGAGCTAAAAATACTTAAATGCTGTACTTGGTGAAGCTGAAATGAAAAGCAATGCTCTCTACAACTTCTGTACCCACCCTGGAGGCATATTCTGTGCCTGGCTAGCCTGTCTTCTCTTAAGAGGACAGTCTTTACGAAGAGGATAAAACAGCCACATCTTGGAGGGCTATGCGTTTCCTACTCATTCAGTGGATCAGGAACTTTCTTCTAGACCATGCAGTGGCTTTCAGTAGCTTCTCCATTTTGCTGTAGCGTTAGTCCATGTGCTACTAGAGTAGGGGCTGTGAGACTAAGAACAGTTGCTGAGCTGAAATGGTAAGAAAAGCCCACCCATCTCACCTGTAGGATGAATTTGGTGATTTACTGCTTTGCCAGATGAGTGTGTTCTGGTACATGCTTCTGAGTTTCTTGATCAGGGATGTGAGGGAAAGGAAGGGATTTGCCTTGTACCAGTTGCAAGAGAGAGAAGCAGCAGCCACTAAATTAGCATGTGTGCTGCATAAAAACCTTGAGGTCTGGGAGTCCTTGAGGTGAAATGGCGGGGCGGGGGGGAACCACTTCTTTTATCTCTCTGTACTCCCAAATCTCTTGCATAGAGACTGCTGGGTACCCAGAAGCCTGTTAGACCAACTGAAGAGTGGCTCTGAGCTGTAGCTGAAAAGTTAGTTTATTCTGGGGTGAAACATCCCCTGGCGCTCTCGGCTAGGTTTTTTTTTACCTGTAGGAGAAATTACATTGTGTTTTCAAGCAGTGCTGAGGAACGGAGGCAAACCAGCACTGGTGATTAGAAAAATGAAGTCCTGGAAACCACTTGGAAACCACTTGTTTTCTACCGCTTTTCAATTAGGCATGTTCATGTTGTACACCTTAGTCATTTTTGATAATGAGAGTCAGACTCCTGAGTCACTTAGTTTTTCCAAAACCACCCCAAAAATAGGTAAACTGAAAGTGGAGCAGACTGTCCTGAAGGACTAACCTTTGGAAAAGCAGCACTTAAGGAAATCCGTGTTATTTCCACGTGCGCAGAGAGAACCTGAAAGGATGGTGGTGCTTTCCCTCCCCACCTCCACCGGGCAGCGTGCAGTCCCACCCTGTGGCATCCCTCACGCCTGTAGAGAAGCAGGGCAGCCGGGAGGAGCCCTGGCCTGCAGCTTTGTGGGCAGACCTGCCAGGAACTGGTTCTGTGCTGGCCTTGTGGGGGCTGGAGAGAAAGGACAGCCCTTGGGGGAGCTGCTGCTGGCCCTGCGTGGGCTGGGGCGGGAGGGCGCCTCGGCGCGGGGTTACTGAGCACCCTCTCCCTAGGCTTCCTCCTTAGGGAGGGCGTAGGCGGCTTCACTGCCTGCCTTGGCTGGTTGCCGAAGGCAGTCGGGTTCCCTGCAAAGCTGGCGAGGAAACGCAGTGAGCCATTACCCAAAATAGCAGAAGGCCACATCAGCTTGGTCTGTCTTCAAAACGGGGTTAAATGCTCTGATTGGTATCCTCTGACTTCAGTCACAGCAACTTAGAAGCATGGCTTTTACTTTGTTGTGTAGAGGTCTTTGTAGGAAGGCTTTCACCAATTATTTTGTTTGAAGAGCCATTCAAAGCATTTTACATGTGCTCAAAGCTGTAGATGGGCTTAGTTTAAAATACTGTGTGTTTCAGGATGAGTTTAAAAACAATATAAAAAACCAGACAAAAGAAGAAACCCAGCCTTCTTTCCCTCTTTTTCATTCTTGTGTTTATTTTGACTAGTGTTATTAGTGTTAATAATCTGTGCATGGTAATGCTTACAGAATGATGAAAGATTAAAGGAAAAGGAGAGTTTATTTTGGAAACAATAAAAGCGGACATGAAAAATTTGTTCTTTTACTTCTCTTGATACTTCTGCCAAGATTGTGTCCAGTGATGGAGTGCTTGAGAGCTAGAGAAGAGGGGTCAGCTGAAGACTAAGATATGTGATCATACCTTGGTAGTTTTTCCATTTCAATTCTTGTCCAAACTGCCATCTTCTCTTATTTTTTCTAATTTGTTTGCTTTTTATCTTAGAAGAATACTTTTTGAAACTTTCTGCTTTCTCACACTTCAGTCATGGTTTGGAAGCTGTTGCAGGGAAGGTCCCATGTTTTCTGTAGGAATCTGAAATATTAAGAGGCTGTCAGGTTCAATTCTTTGTTTCTTTACTATGAAGAGAGTAGCTGCATACTGCAGGATGGGCTTGGCAGTCAAAAGTTCAACCGAGACAGGAACCTAAAATCTTTGCTAATTAAATCACCTACGTTTAGGGGCCTACATGTGAACGTAGGAATCTAGCTGTAACGATAGTCTCTAGAGAAGCTTAGTTTACAGCTCTGGAACACTTGATTTCCATGCCTGCTGAAAATGATTAATTTCTGTTTGTATTTCCGTACAGATTGAATATTTACTTAAAAAACTCACCGAAGCGATGGGAGCAGGCTGGCAGCAAGAGCAGTTTGAGCATTATAAGATTGCTCTCAACACCAGTCGAGAGGGTCTTTCTGCATGGGAGCTGATTGATCTCATTGGAAGTGGACAGTTTAGTAAAGGGATGGACCGACAGACGGTGTCCATGGCAATCAACGAAGTCTTTAATGAGCTCATATTAGATGTACTCAAACAGGTAAGAACCACAGAGAACTAATGTTTTAAAATAGAACAATTTATTGCATAATTAGAAAATGTTCTACTTGTACTGAAATTTCTTTACCTGATGGGTAATGAGCAGGGGGAAATTAGGTAAATTACTTATAAGGGTTCTTTAATATGAGCTTATTTTTATAAAAGAGAAATTGTGCTGCTCTTCAGATTGTTGTAATTGTTGCAGTATTATGAATGAGTTGCTTGTTGGGAGAGTTTGTTTTTAGAAAGTAAAGGAAGTGTCCTCTGACTTGAAATACAGCCTTTTTTATAGTAGTATCAACTGCTTGTTAGCTGACAGAATAGCTGCAACACGCTGTCAGTTCTTAAACTGGTGACAACCCTTCAGTCTTTGAAAACGCTTTTTTCTAGTTTCAGTTATGTTGTAGCAAATATAAGTTGTGCTGATGATAACATTTGTATTTGAACATGGGGGTCTGGACAAAGGTATTCTCAAGCTGAAAGGTCTGCTTCTAAGTTGCCCCACTTCAACAGGGCAAAAAGGTATAGGAGAGCTCTCTCCCTTGTTGTTCTGCTTAGCAGGCTACGTGACTGACAACTTATTTACCTGTACTCAAACACAAGAAGTCATGCTGGCCTTTATTAGAGCTTTCTTATATTATTATATCTTTCTTATATTATTATATATTACAATAATATATATATGATTTGCTTTTTAATGAAATCTATTTTAAATATATTTGCTTTCTTAGCAAACTTCTGTCAATCTTCAGTTCCTTCAAATTTCCAGTGGCTGGATTATTAGTTTAGGAATGGCTTTAAAAACGGCATTTCTTTCATGGAAGGTATAAATGTCACAGGGACCTCTGCAGGGTCACAGCAGAGCTTACCTAGAGAGCTATTTAAAATTGGCTTTTACCTGACAGAGAATTTTTTTCATCTTTGATTTATTGGCAAAGAGAGAAATAAAGACTTTCTTGGCAGGCTTTCCTAAGCTGTTCTGAAGAAATCGTCAGAAGGTCTTGGCACAGGAAATTCTTTCAGAATATCCACAGAACAATGCAAAAGCCTATTTTTGTTAACTGCTGGTTGCCTGTTGGAGGTGAGGGCTGGGGACAGACACACACACATAGTCAGTTGAGGGCCAAATGAAGTAATTCTGCTGTTTAATACCATGAAAATAAAATAACCAGTGTCAGGTCAGTCCTTCCACTTGAAACTTGTGAGGAAGTCGGATTTCTTTTCAGTTTGATACTACATTGTGTTTCTCTCCCTCCCCCCCCCCCCCCCTTTTTTTTTAACTGTCTCCTTTCTTTCCTCTCCTGGTAGCTGGGCCTCTTTCTCAAGGATGTCTGAGTACCTTTGAATGGTTCCTTGACATTTAAAAATAGTTTTTGTCAAGATTTGGCCCAGTGCCTCCTGGACAGTCACTGGCCTGATGGAGAATGGAGTTCCCTTTGTGACTCACAGATGTCTGGGTACAAGCTGTGACTGAACCAGACACCTTGTTGATTCACAGAATTGTCCTGTTTATTGCAGTATATGATTACTTCAAGGTATTAATTAATGACATATCATACCGTAGCCAAGTGTCATGCTACCCTTTTTATTGTACACTTATCCTGGATCTCCAAGGCTAGTGGAGTGTAGCAGTGATAATTAAATCTGTGATGTTTAGTTTTCTGAAAGACATGTCCTTGATGTGATAGTTGGTGTGAAAAGATCCGCAGAAGTTGTCAGTGGACTCTTGGCAGATGAGAAGCAGCTGATGCGCTGAAATAAAAATCTTTATCTAGATTTTGCAGAAATTTGAGGGGGAAATATCAGTCTGACTTGGCTTTGAAAGCAAATTCAGTATGTCAGGAAGGGGAAAAACAGCTGGTTATGGCTTAGACTGGACAAGGATTGAAAGAGTGAAGCTGCAGGGGTTCTTCACACGCCCTTGTGACCACCCAGACCTGGGGCCTGAGTACGAAGGCGGCAAACAAAGCTGTTTCTCTGCGCATTCCTGTTTTGGAGCAAGGGGGTGGGTTAGCATAGGGGAATAGGCACGGCCTTGGCTTGGCCGTGTTTAACTGGCTAGAAAAGCTGAGCGCAGATAAGCTGTATGTGTAGCGGCGTTGTTTCTTTTTTGTTTGGTTTGGTTTGTTTTTTAAACAGAAGTGCTGCTCCAACTGTATTGAATTTTTTTTATCCCCTCAGACGTGTACAGAAGGACACATAGTTAAGTAACCATGCCACAGCACATTTATTTGTTTGCTTGTACACAAAATTGCTATAGCTAAAAGCCATTACAGAAAAATGTTCCTTGGTCTCCTTTCCGACTTCTCCATCCTCTTAATCTGGAATACTTTGAGTACAACTGCTTTCTGTATGGCTTGTTCATAGCTATATTGATGTAGGTGTTTCATCTGTGATTTGACTTTTTTCTGAAGTTAGAAGTCAGACAAAAGTATGTAATTGGGGAATATGGTTTCAGAAATGGCAGGTATAGCTGAAATACTGGCAAACTTTGAAACTCTAGATTAAAAACTGACTAGGTCACAGCAGTGCCCCGTTAAGATCACTAAAAATCAAATGCCTGAAAGAATGACCAATTATTATATCATTCTCTGTGCATCCTTTTCCATGACATGGTTTTTGAATTGCCACAGCCACACTGGATTATGTATAACAGGGTTACTAGTATAACTGCACTTAGTATTGCTGTTTATATTAATCTAGTTTCAAGGAAAATAAAATACTGTGAGTGAAATCTTGGCATTGTTTAAATCAAGGCACAACTCTTCCTTTAAGGGAAAAGTCCAGGCTTCACCAGCATTCCCATATCCCATCCAATGAAGATGCCAGGAGTATGGTTCTGTTATCGGTTTCTCTAACATACTCATTGAAGTGGGATCGCTTCTTCAATAGGATGCAGCTAAATGAGTGTGTTGGCAGGGTAGAGCCACTCTCAGGGCAGTGGTGCTTCTGCTTTGTCCCTGGGAATATTCCATAACAGGCTGGGTTTATAGTGCATAGATGCAGGCCCACATCTGTCACTGGGACATGCAGCTGCACAGGACTGATTTTTAATAACAGCTGTCATTAAAGTATTACAAGTGAATCTTAGTGATAGCAAATGTCTCTGCTTGACTGAAGAAGATTAAATAGTAAAGGTCATCAAAGAGGACCAAAGAGTCATAATAATGACTTGATAATGACATAATAATAATAATTGTTCAGTTTTTCAGGTAACCCAGTTACTTAACAAGTGGACAGAAGAACAGTGAGTAACTTCTCATGGGCTAAACAATTAGCAGTGTGCTGGTATTAGGAGTTGAAGTGTGTCAGTGAAGTATTTAGGGCCTTCAGCTAACTTTTCCATGTGTTCTATTGGGCCTTTAAGCCGCATAACCAGAAGACCAGGCAGTTCAACAGAGGCTGGGCATTTCAGCTGATCTGTTGCTTTTTACAGGGTTATATGTTGAAAAAAGGTCACAAAAGGAAAAATTGGACGGAACGATGGTTTGTGCTAAAACCCAATATTATTTCCTACTATGTAAGTGAAGATTTAAAGGACAAGAAGGGAGACATCGTACTGGATGGCAACTGTTGTGTAGAGGTAAAAAAAAAACCACCAACAACTACGAATGTCTCTAAAGATAAGAATCCTTTTTGTGTGTGGGATGGTCTCCTGATATCTTTTGTTAGCGGAGCTTTTTTTTTTTACTTTATATAAAACCAGTTCATAAACACTTTTTTAATAAAGATTCTTAGTGCTGTTGTTTGTAGCTCTGTAACAGATAACTGCATACCTGGGGCTTGACAATATGACTTAGATTTCAGTGTTCGCAAAGCTAATCCTTTTGTGACCCATTCTAGGCCTTGCCTGACAAAGATGGAAAGAAATGCCTTTTTCTCATAAAATGTCTTGATAAAAGCTTTGAGATCAGTGCCTCTGATAAAAAGAAGAAGCAGGAGTGGATTCAAGGTGAGGTTTCAGAAAATCTTAGTTATGTGAAAGTTAAGGTAAGCTGAAGTCTTATAGCTGTGTTTTGCTCAGATTTGAAATTCTTGGTCTTGTCATTTTCGATGTCTCCATTTTGGGCACATGAAAAGGATCTTTAAGGAGCCTGAGACTCAGGAAGAACTAAAGATCCATGTAAAGGGAATCAGTTTCTGTCATTTAGGTGCCTCAATTTAGGCAGCCGTAACGAAAATGAAATGTATATTATTGTTTGCTTTTTCTATATTGGCTGTACTTCTAGGGATGGGAAAGGGAAGGCGAGTACATTGTAAATAGTTGCTTTAGGGGAGAAAGGGAAAGCTTGTTCATTTCAGCATCATAAAATACTGGCTTTGCTTTTACAGTTTTGCTTGAGGTAGTATGCTTAGGTGAGCTGAGGATAAGGCTGGGAATTAGGGCTTCTTTTTCTATTCCCCACGGTGAAGTTACTCCTTCTGTGAGACCTTCCCAGATATGTGCTGAGTGATAGTTACATGGATCTTTTGCAGAGTGAGGTAGAAGCCCTTGCAAAGCCACTGTTGCCAATGCCATTGAAGTATGTACAGCATTTAAATATTTGGAGCTGTGTGCTTTCATTTGCACTTCCCTCTTTACCTAAAGCATGCGTTTAATTGCACTGGTCAGATGTATGACGAATGATTACTTAGTTCCAAAAGGTGATCTTTTTTCACAGTTGTAGTAGGTGAATAAAATATCAAAATCATCTGCCACTCCTCAGCTTTGCTCTCCGAATATTTCCTCACTTGAATATAAGTGAATGAGAGCTACTGTCTTACTGGGAGAAAGTTTTCCCTTGGAGTATCGGTAAGATTAAAGGGTTTAAGGTTGGTTCTAGGGAAGTAAGTGATGTATATGTTAGATAACATCTTACTGCTTGATTAAAGTCACTGAATCTAGGTAGTAAGAAATATTGAAGTGTTGGGGTTGATGGGTTTTTTTTGTTTTTTGGGTTTTTTTTGCAGCTAGGCATACAAATGACTTGTACGTCCGTGGCCTGTTAGAGATCAATATTGGAACTGACATAATGCATTGGAATTGCTGGACCTTTTTCTTGTGGCACACAGTCAATACTGAAAGCCAAGTGTCTTTCACTTTCAGTTTGTGATGACAGGTAGCCTGATGAGAATTAGGAGAACTGACAACAGTTATTTCTGATTTAGAAACATTTTAAAAAAAGCCCCATCAAACAACAAAACACTACAAGTATTAATTCACTAAGGCTATCTGGAAAGTTTAGCATTTCCCTTCACTGGTGTTCTCTTCCTCTCCCTTTGTCTTGCACGCTCCTTTCCAGCCATACAGACCACTGTAAACCTGCTGAGAGCAGGGAGCCCTCCACCTCACAAAGAAGCGCGCCAAAAACGAAAAGAATTGCGCCAGAAGCTGTTAGCTGAGCAAGAAGAGCTGGAGCGGCAGATGAAAGAACTGCAAACAGCCAACGAGAACAAGCAGAAGGAACTGGAGACCGTGCGAAAGGTGGGAGTGGGAGCTGCTAACCTTCAAGCTCTATGGTTGAGCTGGGCTTCTTGAATTATAATTAGGCATCTGTTTTCTCTTCAGGTGTTCAGACACATTGAGCAAACTCCTCCAGAGGAGGTGAGCTTGTGTCAGCATCAACCCTCTAAGCAAATAGAGCTGCTGGCTCAGCCTGCAGTAAAGCCATCAGCATTGACTGCAGCGGTTTCTGAGGACTGTTCAGTAGGCTCAGGGTAACTCATGTGGCCCAGCCCTGTCCCTTGTACTTATGAGGGTATTGTGAAGCTAGTGTAGAAGAAAGCCCCAGCTGTGTGGATGGTGTTTGGGGACTGGAGTCTTGTTTTCCTTTTCTGTCAGACATGTCTGTCAAAGTTGGGGCTTTCCATTAAGATTTCCTCACATCGTTTTCCGAAGTTATGTTGTGTGAATTGTATGTGGGGGGAAACTGTTATCTTCACACAGACATAGTTTCCAGAGATAAAAATTAAATTTACAAAGATTCCAAAGATGCAAAGTGATTTTGTGAGTAGTTTGGGAGATATTTGTAGAGCTGAGACACATAGCAACCATTTATAAACTGTTTAAATGCGTGTTCCTTGTAAATGCTGGATTGACTTCTAAAAGCCTGAGAATTGGACTAGAAATTTCTGAGTATTAGCAGAAGACTTGCTGAACACATTGTTTTCCTTGTGGACAGCTTTTTAGTCTAACGACGGGTAGGAGACACCGAGGTGCTTTTGCTGTGGCTGCAACAGATCGAACATGCTGATGGATCTTTGTACTTTGGAACAACTGGTACCTCTGCAATAGTTCTCCACAGAGACTTGCTTAGTATCCAGATATACTTTCTATCTTTTCTTTTTAAAGCCTTGCAAGCAGAGTTACTCTGGCTTTTATTGTTATGATACCTTTTAATGAGGAGTGTGCCTTGGAAATAGCTTAGAATGTCGTCAAATGCCTCTCTCCCCACTGCTGCCTCACATTTTGGCTGCTGAGTCCCTGCTGCTAGAGCAGTCTAGATCTTTGCTCTGTGCTTAGTCTAGAAAGTCTTTTGTTCACTACCTTCCTAAATTAATTTGATTTTTTTGCATTCCCATTTAGGACAAGTCTGCATCATTACTTGAGTTTTTCATAAATGAAAAACTAATTTTAGCTCTCAAATGGAAAAAAACTGTAATGATCTTTGCAGCAGGGGGAAGCTATAACTATTATGAGAGCATGTTAAAGGTGCCGAGTCTAGAAAGCAAATAAAAATAATCCAGAATATATTTTTTAAAAGTCATGTCATTAAGTCACAATTTCTGGTGAGGAAAAATTTGTCTTTTTTTTAATTAACCTCGCACTGACAGTACTGATGTGGGTATTATTCTGTTTGCCTTAAATGGAGTCTGACAGTGGAAAACCAATTTTTAATTTAATTTTAGCACCTATATTCTACCTTGTGTTTAAGATTCAGAATGCAAAATATGCTTTAAAGGATAGCCTGTGTTACCTGTAAGTTACTGGTAAGTAATATACCTGTTAACAGAAATTATAGGGCTGGATTTCTGTGTTGAGTTTACTTTATGGAGAAAAATTGAGGGGGGCAGATAACATGAGAGCAACCCCAAAGGAGCAGTAGGATGTTGACAGTCTCTGGGGAGTTTTGTAGAAATCAAAATGGGTAAACTAAAGAGAGTTGTGGCAAGAAGCATCTTTTGAAGTGGACTGGATTAAAATGACTTCTCAAGGAAAGTAGTTTAGTCTCTGACATGAACTTACTGCACTTTGAGTGGAATTAGTGGGGAGGTACCTTGCTGGAGGAACTTAAAAGTGTTTGATTAGTTAGAAGAATGTTCTTCAAGGAAAAGGCTTTGTAAATGGTTCAGGAAACTGAATTGTTCTGGAAAGTTTAAGAGTTAGATTTGCTCCTGATGGCAGTGAGCCACCACTTGCGCAGCATCTGCCAAAGTGCACTCTGAGACTGGTTTGTACTTTGATAGCTCCTGCAACAGAAAATTTCAGAAGAATAACAGTTTTTGTCTAAAAATTTTTTTTTTCATATTTTTAAATGGAATTTTGAGACACACACATTGAACAGACTGAAAGGTAAGTTTTCGTACCAAGAGAGCATGCACAAGACTTGTGTACCCTTTCTGTTTCAATTTGGGGTCTTGCATGGGATTCAGTGACTCTGTGCTAACTGACCCCTGCTGGAATGGTGTGTTCCTGTTGATTTCCCCTGCCCCCAACATTTTGGGACTTTCCCCCCAAACTGCATAGTTGTTGCCAGTAACCTTACCTGCCAGGAATTGATGTCTTCTGACATGAATTAAGCAGGAAGTTGCTGATAAAGAGTGGACAAACAATGTATTTTCTTGTTGAGCTCTCTGGCAAAAGCCTAGCACCCACCCTTGCCTGTGACTGTGCACGTTCGCCCTCTCAGCTCAGTATTGGCAATGTTTGTTTAATTTCAGAGCAGGGAAGGAAATCAAAAGAAAATTTCACTATAATAGGCATCTTGGATTTGACTACAATCACATGCTTTTAAATGTTCTGGCAGAGGAGTAATACTGCTTCTAAGAGACTGACATCATTTAGGCCTTTCAAAGGAGAGCAATTCTGTACTATCTTCTACAGCTTAAAAACAAACTAGGAGCCTTCTCCTTCCCATCTCTTGCAGGTTAGAGTGACATCACAATCACTTAAAGGAATGAAAGTTTTAGCTTGGCAGTTTTAATCATTTAGGCATCTCATTAGTTTGTCTAGGTTGTGTGAGGGAAGACGGTTTAAATCTTGTACCTTCCAGAAATACTAAAGGTCTTACTGAAAGTCTGTGGAAGCAATTTCACCAGCCTAGTGGATTACAAAAGAAGGGTGCTTGCTTTCTGTTTCCTCTGAAGCATCAGATAAGTTCTTAGGAAAATTCTGTGAAAGTGTTATTTTAAGTGTTGGTAAAATTTTGGTTAGTACTTGTACATTTCTAACCTTCCGTGCATTCTGAAAACACATGCTATTGAAATCCTGGTGAAAGGAAAAACCATAATGACTATTTGTGAAATCAAGATGTAAAAAAAGTTAAATAAGTTGCAAGAAGGTGTGAAGGTACCAGCAGCTGTTTCCTAGGCCTTAGCTCTGACTAGGCTAAATTTTCTCCTAATTTCAAGTGATGATTATTGACTAGAATTTTATTTACCTTACATGGCAATTTAGGGGATGTTAAAGGGATGTGATTCACAATAACACAATCACTTACTATAGTCGAAGTTTGTGGCACTTCTGCTTTCCCATGGCAATTTAGTGCTTCTCGCTTCTCTTTCTGTATGAACTCTGTGTATGCTGGCATGTTTTCACTGTTGGAACTCCTGTGCAGTCCTGTCTGGGATGTAGTTTCTATCCCATATGAGATAGAAATCAGTATATTTCCTTCTCTATCAGTTGTGCAAAGCAGAACTCAAAGGAAATCTGGAAGAAGTCTGATAATTGACTTTTCATTGGTAAATTTAAAATTGACTTGCAAATAACAAGATTGAAAGTTATGTTTAAAGATTGAGAATAGCCTCAGACATTTAAAAAAAGAAAGCTGGTGCCTTAATGCTTTTGAAGGTTTCTTCTATTTTTGTTAAAAAATAAAAATTGTTAAATAAAATTCCATTCCTCCAAATGTTTTATTTTTGGCAAATTGTCTTTTCTTTTCTTCCTCCCACCCCCTGCCCTTCTATTCCAGCAACTGGAAGCAGCAGCTGCTCGTGCTGCTGAGGAAGAGAAGAAAAGACTTCAGACTCAAGTCGAATTACAAGATCGCTTCAGTGTGGAGCTGGAGAGAGAAAAAATGGTGAGTAGTGCACGTGGGTTTTTTTGCTATGATTACACAGAGTGAGCAATGTGTTCAGCAATGACTGCCCTCGCAGGCAGCCACTGAAAGGATTTTGCAGGAGGCTGGGGAATGCAACCTGCATTGCATTTATTAGAGGTATAGGAATAAAATATTTTTACTAGTGAATTCAAATACTGGAACAGCTTGCCTACAATTTGTATAGCATTCAAAGCTTAAATATTATTGGAAGATTGGGAAAAACTTGACTGTTTGAAGGATAAATGCAGAGTGAAGTTATCCTTGCAGATTTCAAAGATTGAGAACCTGAGGCCAGAACGTACTATATGAATAAGCAAAATGAACATAGGCATAATCAAAACACATTTTAGGAATTTTCTGACTTGAATATATTCCTAAAAGTATTGCTTTTTTTATACTGTGTGTTCTTTTACATTTATACACACACACAAACATAAAAAGCTAAAGAAATACTGTAGCCCTACAACGCTGTTAGTGTAATCCACACTGAGAATTTCCAGCAAGAACTACTTTTCAATCTTCAGGGGCTTTGTCAGGCATAACAGGCTTTTCTGTTAGCTGGAAAAAAGAAGTAGAAATAGTCAAGTCGACGTGATGTAACGTCTCAGGACATAAATGCACACAGTGCTGCTTTATGGGCTGAGTGTGAATTCCTGAATACAATCACTTTCTGGGTCAGCGGGATTTAGGTTAGCTGAGGGAAAGCAGACTGCAGACCAGTGGAGCAGGACAGGCCATCATATCACACTTGACAGCAATCCTTTCTTGCTGACTTCAGGAACTGTGCTTACCTTCTGTGAAGTACATGTTATGTATTGCTAAATGCTGAGGTTTTGTGCTTTATCCCGACTCAGTTCAAAGCCAGCTGACTGCTGTTGTCCCCAGCGCAGTGATGGGCTGAGTGGGAGGACGGCTCTGGTGCCACAGAGCCCGTGGTTTCCTGCTCTGGTCAGTGAAAGGTGGGGGATGAGGATCAGAGACTGGGTGACTGTGGATATGTAGCATCCCCTCACCTTCCTCTATCAGTTACCTTTGTTTTTTGTTATAGTTGCTCTTCTCTTAGCAAAGCCAACCTCCTTAGCCCATTCCCAACCGTTTATCCATCCTGTGCTGTCACGGTGCTATCATCCAGATATAAGTGTGTGAAATACACTGCTGCCAAGGGAGGACTTGCCTGAGGAAAGGAGTGGAAACAGTGTAAACCAGCCTGACCTTTGTGTCTGGGCACTCTGCACGCTTTCTCTTCCTTCAGTTTAGTGTGTATTTGTAAACTAAGTGACAAGATTAAACTGACTGAAGTCAGGTTTAAACCCCTGTAAAAATCCTGTGCTGCATGAAGTAGGGCAATGTAAGTAACCTGTACTATTATTTATTTTTTTAAAATGCTCTAAGGTACAGATCTACAAATCTAGACTCAATTTTCTCAGTTTTGCTCTGCAGGCAGGAAAAGGTTTCTCTCTGAAAACATCATCTGAGGGAAATCTGGCAATTCCTTTAAAAATTGGAAACCTGAGTTGAATGGTAGCTCATATGTGTCCTCAATTTATGCTACTAGGTAAGACAAAAAATGGAAGAGCAGGTTGCTCAGAAATCATCTGAACTGGAACAGTATTTACAGAGAGTACGTGAACTGGAAGAAATGTATAAACAGCTACAGGAAGCTTTGGAGGATGAGAAACAGGCACGTCAAGATGAAGAGACTGTAAGGAAACTTCAAGCCAGGTATGGCTTTGACCTAGTAGAAATTTATTCCAATTCCCTACTTCCCCCCCCGCAGTAATAAGTAACTGTGCCATCCTGTTAAAGATTGTTTGCAACTTGGACACGCTGCTGGAAAGGTGGACTAGCCTGAAGTCCAAACACAGGATAGATTCCCCCACCCCCCACCCCCCGCAAAGTTATGAAGATTAAAGCTGGTATTTATGATTTTTTTAAGATGTTTGATTAGCCCTTAGCAGTGGGAGCACTCAGCAATTTCAGAAAAGCAGGAGTATTTTTCCATCAGGTGCTGTGCGTGTCAACACTTGAAAAACTGAGATCACTCTGTACAGACTTTTCAGTTGTGTATTTTATGCAGCAGTAACTGTAAATATGACTTTCTGCTGTATTTTATCACAGGTTTAAATTGTAATAGTAAGTCTCCTCTTACTCATATGAGCTTTGTTTTGTGTGGTTTGTTTCTTATATACTCAGTCCTCCTAACACAATTAAGATAACCTATGCATGCTTGTTTCTTCTGTGGTTTTCAGTGTTGTGTATTTTGCATTATTGACTAAATTTTCTGAATAGCCCTTTGTAGCAGTCAGACTGCTTGCACTGCTGGCATGACTTTCAGCTATACGCTGAAGACAAGCCAACAAGCAATAACTTTTTCTCTGCTTCCCAAGCTTTGTTTTTGTGTGTGTTTTTTTTTTTTTTTTTTTTTTTTGTTTTTTTTTTTGTTTTTTTGTTTTTTTTTTAAAAAAGGGAAAGGAAAGACTATAATTAGCTTGGCTTCCCTACATGTATGCTACATGATGGATACAGCTTACTTTAAAGTGTGGTTAACATCACAATCCTCATTGCAGATTACTGGAAGAGGAGTCAGCAAAGAGAGCTGAACTGGAAAAATGGCACTTGCAGCAGCAACAGACCATTCAGATGACAGAAGCAGAGAAGCAAGAGCTAGAAAACCAGAGAATGATAAAGGAACAGGCTCTTCAAGTTGCTATGCAGCAACTGGAACAACTTGAACTGGAAAGGAAGGAGGCCCTTGAGCAATATGAGGTGAGCTGTTCTGTTCATCAACCTCTCATACTTCGCCAGTTATTCAGCAGTTCAAGTTCAGGTAAAAAGTTCATCAATATCATGCTGCTTTGAGGATTAGTATGGCACAAAAATTATAATAACAGGTAGAATAGTTATGTGTTGGGGTTTTTTGGCCTAGGCCAGTAGACATATTTGAAGAAGAGGACATGTTTCAGACACACCACCTCCTTTATTCATTTGTCCCAGTTTGCATGCAAGCCAGCTCAGTCCTATCCTGAAATACTTTGTATACATTTGTCTTCTACAGTAGACTAACTTCTTATGCAGTCCCATTGCTGTCATAACTAAATGCCTTATGCTTTTGAATTAGTTATTCTTGCAATGTTTTGATGATGTCATGGGGCGATATTGTCTTCTACAGATGAAAAATCAATGTGCTACTCTAGGCCCTTGCTCCTCAAAAGCACTGAACTGATGTCAAGGATAGCTAGGAATTAGCTCGGATTCTTAATGTGTAGCAGTGCCTTGCGTCCTAAATGCCAGGCCTGTTCTCTCCTCCACTGAGTGTTTTTGGTGAAGGCCAGTAGCTGTATTCATGGAAGAAATCAGAGTCAGAATCCAGTGAGTACAGACTCTGAAGTGCTGCGTACTTTCTAGGGCTAGGGAGGTGTTGATTCTGTGTGTATTTAGGCAGGAAACAAAACAAGACTGGATTTCTGTTTAACTGGAGAGTGTGTTTATGCTGTGTCTGTGACATTCTCTTTTTTTAAATGACATCTTAGGCTTTTTGTATATGAATCAGCACTTACCTACTCCAAAGGAATTGCTGAATACAGTAGACGTAAAAAAAATCCCAAACAAGCAAAAAAAATCCACAGAACAGATGATGGAGTAGGTCACTGGGATAGTTGACTCATTATTTTAAAAATAATTAAACGTTCTGGCTTTCTGTTTGCAATTGACCAAAAGACCAGTTTAGACTGAAGAGTACCTCTTTCTCACTTGGGTGTAACAGCAGCAGTCCTTTTCCTAGCTTACACTTTATGATTTCTGATAGTGAGAGATACCCACTAGCTGGTCTTAGTTTGGAACAGAAAATGCGTCTTTCTGTTTTGAAACTACAGTTTATGCTTTCAATCTTCATGAAGACTAGCCCTACTTATGCAGCTACAGAATCTTGTAAAATCTAGTTATTTTTGGATTCTGATTTGACAACTTTTATACAGCTAGCGATGACTAAATTACTTAGGATGGTTAGAAACAAAGTTCTTCTGTCTACGCTATGTGGAGTGCTGGCTGAATTAGTGTGGTTCTGTCTTTAGATTTAAAAGGATGTTTTTTCTTTTTATATAAAGAGTTGTTCTTGTTTTCAAGTGGGCTGTATCTTATTTCAGGAGGTTAAGAAGAAGTTGGAAACAGCAGCTAATAACACCAAGAGTTGGAAAGATAAAGTAGCTCATCATGAGGGATTGATTCGACTAATAGAACCAGGTAAGTTATCAACAGAAAAGTTACAGAAAAAAATGTATTGATTCTCTCTTAGATCACCTAGCGATATACTGAAGTCTGCCTTTTCCTGTAACGTATTGGTTTCACAGCAGCCTATAAATATCCTATTTGTGAGAACTGCTGATGGTAACTTTCGAGTCTTTACACCTACTGGCCCTACTATAATAATTAATTTTGTTTATTATTTGTTTGTTTCTTTATTTAAAACAAAGTAAGGATCAACTTGAACATTGCATGGTTTGGGTGTTTAATGCAGTTAGCAGAAATGCTAATTGCCAAAAACATGGAGTAAAGATAGCTAAAATTGATTTTGGGGAAAAGTTTAATTTCTTAGCTTAATTAGTAGCATGCCAGCCCAGAGGGAAGTGGGTTTGTAATGCAGTGCTGGAGAGATTGCTTTCCTTCAAGGACATCTCTGAAGGCAAGAGGAGGAGGGGTTTACTAAGATACAACTATGTGGGGGGAAGTTGGGAGATAAGGATGCAAAACATTGCACCAGTTGACAACTTCTCGCACTAAGCACCTTCACTGATGGTGTCCCAGGCGTTCCTCCCTCCTCAGTTAGGCAGGTCCTCAGGTCACCTTTGAGGGGGTTTCCAGTCATAGAAGAGACAGCACTTACCAAATCATCCTGTGGTGACACTTGGCCTGTCCCACCGGTGGTGGGTGAGCGACGTCCCTGTCAGAAACGCCTGTTTCAAGTATTGCACTCTCTCTTCCAGGCTCCAAGAATCCTCACTTAATCACAAACTGGGGCCCAGCCGCCTTCACTGAAGCTGAACTCGAGCAAAGACAAAAGAGCTGGAAAGGGAAAAAAGCCACTTCTGAGTAACAACGGTAGCTGATGTATCGCTGGTGAATAGAAGCCCACCTTCGTTCGTTCTGCTTTGCACAGAGCAGCTTATCGCTTGTAAAGACCTTAGTTTGCTCAGCAGGTTGGGCCTTTCTACAAAGATAATACTGTTTACCACATAGGAGTGTCTACTCAGAGCTCAGTAATTACAATATGTGGTGTCTGACAGTACTTGCTGGTTTTCCTCATGTTTCCGGAAATTCTGTTCTTTTATACAAAACTTTTCAACTGAAGGTTTTTATTTAAATGTAGCTTGTGACAGAGTTATTTCTATACTAGCCTGTAACAATCTGACAGCATCTGACCGATCAAGTGGCATCACTTTCATTCCAAAAAGTGAGGGAAGCAATTGTTTCTTGGTTCAGTTAGTATAATTTAAACCCAGGATAAATCAGTCCTGGAGGTTCTGTCCAACTCTGAGATAGAGCATTACCTTTCCTTTCATTGAGTGTCCTTTTATTTTTGCTCTGTCTGTCTGTTGCTCTTTGCACGGTGCTTAGTGCTCAGATATGTTCTTCTTTAGCGAGGGTAGAGTGGCATCACAGGGTACCTGCTGGCTGTTTGGATTTTGTGTCCCCTCTTTGTAGGAATCCAAACAAAAGAACTGGAAATAGGCACGTACAAAATGCTGCCATAAAACATTTGGAAAAAGTAGTCAGGCAAGATTGTTCTTGTGCTGTCTTGTACTTGAGAAGTGCTAAAAAAAAAAAAAACCCCTTGAGCGTTCTCTTCATGGTTTAAAAGATGCACAGTTTTGACTTACAGATTTCTGTAGGAGATGAACGGAAAATGATAGCGCATACAGGCCAAATATCATCTGCATCAAGGTGGCTTCCCAAAGAGCCTACTGCTCTGCCTCAAAATTCTCTCCAGGGACAAACCTAGCTATTTCTGTTTCCATAGGGAAAAGGAACAAGTCTGTGATTTTGCTTTGTAGCTCTCCCACACCAGACGACAAGTCAGTCTATTGCTAAGTAAAATAGTATTTTTGATAAATTGTACAGATATTTTGAGAACTAAGTCCCCTCGCCCAAAGAGCAGGTGCCCATTGGTGTGGCCTGTTAGTCAGCTTTGATCTTTGTATGTACACTGAACATGGACATCCATCTCTTAGCACCTGCTTTTTAGTTCAGCTAAATGTTAAATTATTTTTAGTAAGTAAGAAGTGAATGTTTCAGAGAGCTAACCAGTGCATTTGTGTACAACGTTGTGATACTTGGGTTTCAGAAGAGCAAAAGCTATAGTGAAATGATCTCCAGATTTTGAAGTCAATAGCATTTTATTTGCCTATTAACTAAGACTCACTCAAATACTGAATCTTCTCAGACATTTATTCTCTGGTTGTATTTTTATACTAATTGAAATCTTTAATGTTTCAATAAATGGAGTGCTGATTAGAATGGCAGGAAAATCCAGGATCTTGTATTTACTGTACAGGAAAGCAGTAGTTCCTTAAGCTTGCTAACGAGGCGTTTTTTAAATTGATTATGTTTACAGAAGAAATGTGAAAAAAACCTGTAATAGAAATACTAATGTATACATTGTTAAACTTTGCTACAGGAGAGTGAACAGTATTTATAACTACCAAACATCTTTTATGTGGCGAGCAGAAGGTGTATTGGGGCTAAACTCGTTTAATTTTTCTAACAGTCTTTATTTTGGACAAATATTTTTTAAGAACACAAAATGATGCATGTTTTCATATTTTTTACAGTTCTTTAGAATTGGCTATTTAATAAAGTAATACAAAGTCATTTACATTTCTGAAATAATTGATGTCTTTTTTGCATGGGTTTCTTTTGGGTTGCTGGAGTTCAAAATCCAGTAACTGCTGTGCGGAAGATTAAATACTCTCTTAAGGGTCTGATCCAATGGGGTTTGGATTAAAGGCAGTGGTCACGCAGATAATACAATATAATGTGTCTTAACAGCACTACTTCTCGTAAATGTTCATATTCAGTACACCTTGCTACAGCATGATGGTGCTCAGCTATTACAGACAGCAGTGCTCAATAACAGTATTTTGAGGGTGCAGTTTAGCTGGTCTCTGAAACAAAGAGCAGGCCAGATGGGAAATGCATTGGTAGAACAGTTGCATCTTACAGTAACACAACAATGCTTAGAGCGCTAGCCTGGGACAAGGGCAGACCTACTTTTATCAGCCAGCTAATGGGGGAACATGGCTGCAGCATGAGGGTACCTTGGCACAGACAGACATGTGCCTCTGCAGGCAAAACAGCCCTTCGTTAAAATGTCATCTGCACACATCTGCCTTGGGTTATTTCTTAGTCACTATTAGAAGAGGAAACGAGACGAGTCTCCTTTTAGCTTGGTTGTCCCTGCTTGCTCTGACAAATTAAGAAAGCTTTGTGTGAAGTAAAAGTGGGGGAAGAGATTGGTTTAAAAACCAACCAATTGCATTTTGAGCAAAAATACCACTTTAGACTAAGTCCGTTAAAGCTACACTAAACACAGCATTCAAAGAGAGAGTAGAGCTGTGAGTCAGAGTCACGACGTCTCGTGAAACAGTGCAGCATGGAAAACTGCCGCCACGGCACAGTGTCACGTCCGGTGAGCCCAAGGGATACAGCACTTTTATTCTAAGAAACCAGTGAGACTGCTAATGGTGAGGGTATCCCCAGTGAAATGGGATGCCCTGAGAAGCCTTGCAACCGTGCAGTGCTGTACGTATGTGCCAGGCTTACCTACAGAGAGGCCAGTGGAAAGGTGCGGCTGCTGTTCTTGAACCCTCAGTAGGTGCACTGGAGGGCTTAGTCTGCTTGTTTTGTCTCCCAGATCCAGGTTTACCTGCTGCTGGTGGAACAGTCCTGCAAAGCAAGAGCACGGTACCATTTTTTTTTTTTCTTTTCAGACAGGCAGGAGTGGTTTTTTTTGTGCCCTGTGACCATTTTACAGAGCTGATTTATGAGACGGTTGCATCCTTAGTCACGCATTCCCTAACTGTAACAAAGAGGCAGGTTTCCAGCAACTCATATTACCTCTTTTTAACTTTCCTGCATGAACAGCCACAAAAAACAAAGCCTAGATGGGAAAGGAGCAGCATGTTAGGACAATATCTGTATCCTGGGGCAGGGGAGGGAACCCAACCCCTCCAAAGCAGCAACTGTTCAGTCACACAGGCCTTCTGGAACAGTAGCTGCATCATCCATGTCAGTAAAAGAGAACTGAAAAATAAGTGCTCTGATTTTTATCTCGAATATGTGAAGCAGTTAAGTAAACAATTTTTGAGTAAATGGGTGCATGGCCAGGAAGGGGGATAGCCATAAGGTCTTTCAGCTGCTTCGGGGAGAGAGGAAAGTATTTGTTCATAAAGTAAAGGGCACAGAAGAGGGGAATTAGAAGGAGCCATAAAGTTGTTGCCTCTAATAGAATGAAAATCCCCTGCAACACTAGCAAGATTTTTTTAGTTCCACCCCTCCAATCAGTTAGGGGCTTTCCAACTCTGTCTGAGCTAAGCTGGTTATTCGATAATTGTAGCTCGCTCCTCTTTGGCCTTTTTTTTTTTTTTTTGTTTAATTCAAATCCCTTGGCGGCCCGGTGGGAGCCCGGCGCCCCCCGGCGCGGCGGCCGAGCCAGCCCCAGGACCAGCCCCAGCCCAGGGCCGGCTGGGCCCGGCTCATCCTCGGCCGGCAGCTGCCACCTGGCGGCGCCCCGGCCCGCCGGCGCCCCGGCCCGCCTCGCTGCGGGGCTCCCACCCGCCCTGCCAGCGGCCCAGACGCGGAAAGCGCCCTTCGGCAGCGGCAGCAGCCGTTTACGGGAGCGAGAAGTACAGTGACGCGCAGAGGCCGGAGCAATGTTACGTGAACCGGGGCTCCTGCTGTGTTACAGTTACCTCACTGCCGTCCTCGTAGCACGTTATTGTCCATGAGTTCGTGAGCCGATTCGGTCCTGTTATCTCAGCTCCGTACGTCCAATCCCAGAGACGTCCCGTGAGCCTAGGAAAAAAGGATTTTTACAATACAAGTGTTACCACTGGCCTAGGATAAATTTATGCTCAGAGCCTTGAGGCTAATTCAGGCATATTTTCCAAAGAAACCCCCGCTGCACCACGGAAGGACAATGTGTACGGCTGGATACAGCATCCAGCAAGCTCTCAGCTGCAGCGCAAAGCTTGGGCTGCCATACAGCTTTCCTAATGGGAGTAAAGCAGGGCAAGGGGAAAAAAAGTCGAAGGAAGGTTACTTACAAATAGTTACTTACTGCAAATAGTGTTTTGCCAGGTGCCTCGTGTAGTGCCACTTTCATCCTTCACACACACTCCCACCCCCCACCCCCTCCACTCCCACCCCCAATCCTGTTCTCCCTCCTCTGGTGCTCATTGACTTGCAGGATAAAAAGCCCCAAGGCTGTAAGAGTGGGGCTGAAAGAAGGATGTGCAATGGGCCTGCTTACAAGCACTCCCCTTTGGGGAGCGGGACCCGGCCTTATCCCTTCAAGTCACAATTGGGGTCGGGCTGAGACCAGCCTGTGGTTTGAAACACTTCAGGGGCTCCCCGCCCAGCAGGGTGAGGTGTCATACAGCCATCAGGTCTTGAGGACTCCTGTTACCGCTGAAGTGGCCGTGAGTTCCAAAATAAAACACAAACAGAACGTTTGTGACACTACATGAATTTAGAGACTATTGCAACTTTCATACATCGAGCCTCACTGTGAACTTCAACTACCTGGAAACGCCAGGGAAGTGAAAGTACAGAAAAGCACTGTTTTATGAACTGGCTTTCTGGGTATGTCAAAAGTACACATCCTTCCAAAAATAAAAAAGGTCAGTGGTTGTTTGAAAAAAGATTTCTGAGAAAGTACCTGCTTCTCATCTCCAAAAGAAATTAAAATAGGACCAGTATGATGCAAAACAAAAGATAAAAACATCCTGAAAAGCCTTGAGAGGGAGATCAATCCTGGAAAGATGGCTTGACAAGAGCCCCTCTCCCCTCTTCTTTCTGGGCAGAGGTAATGTAAAAGGATATGAGCAGCTGCTTAGAGGAAAGCCCATGACAGACTGGGCAGAATGTTGATTAAAAAAAAAAATAAAATAAAAAAAAAATCACAAACCCCAGAACAATTGCACTCACTTTTCCCCATCAGCCATTATTTTAAATTCCTTAAATAAAACAAGCACAAAAAAACCCCAAAACCCTTTCTACGTTAGTCAGCATAATCATTGCTCACATTGCTCTTCTGCCTATCAAAGGAGATTGATCTAGCACCAGCTTTATATGCTGTTATTAATATAATTGCTAATTAATAGAGCTATACTTGCCACAGCTACAGCACACAAACAGCTTTTACAGGATCTGGGCCTAATAATATCTTTGTGCAAACACCTACCTGCCTTTATTCCTGTTGTCACCTATTTTCTGAGCACACGACGATGATTTGCTCAGGCAATGCAGATTTCAGCACAGGGAACCTACCAGGCTGCTTGTGAGGACGTCTGAGTGCGATTCACACAGGTCTGCGTTGGCTGCTTTCGCCCACAGTTGCACAAGGCATCTATGTCCTTTCACCTAACTTGGCCAACAAGTTTAATTTGAACACGTTTGTATCTCAGGTGGGATTAAAAACTCATGCATTGACATGAGACAGTTTCAAAAGCAGCCTGGGCTTCCTCGGTGTTGACATTTATTAGCTGTTTCAATGCCTACCAGAGCATGGGGATTTCTCTTTCCACTCCGAAGAAGCTTGTGCAGCTCAGCCCCTACACAGTGTGCAAGTGCTGGGGAAGCCCAAGGTCCTCTGGGGCACTGGTTCCTCGGTCCTGACTAAAGAAGGAAAAAACCCACTTAAAAAAACCTACTTAAAGTCAAATTCTGCTTAGATGCCTTTAGAAAGTCCCTCTCATGGCATAGCTGGGACTGAAATTTTGCATTTGGAGCAGCCTGAGTTTGTGTTTTCCCAACTGCTTCCAGCGATGCATTGGGCCGTTTTGCTCTTTCCAAGCCACAAAGTCAACTACCACGTCTGCCTGCGAGGGAGGAGCATGTCCCGTGTTGTAGCTGGGCTTTCCCCCTTGCCAGGAAGATTGTGTTGGCCCTGGGCTGCTTTTTGCCCAGACAGAAGGTGGGAAATGATGGGTGGGGGGGGGGGGGTACAGCCTGCTCACATACCGGTCCCCCCCAAAAAGCTGAGTGGTGTCGCGCTGCTCTGTAGGGATAGAGGTGGCATCTTCTGCGCTTGCTGTTTTGCTTTAGCGTGGCTATTGCCTGGCTGTGAGGGTTGCATGATGCCCAAGGGGGTCGCTGCTGGCCCATGAAGCATCCTGAGGAACAGCCATCACCCCAAGCCTGGTCTTGCAGTATAGCAATACGTGGCCCCACTTGCAAAAGAAACTTGCCTGCCTGTGCTCTCGCATGCTCCCTTCACTGTCACTCTTTCAGATGGCAAGGGTCAAACCCACAACTGCTCTCAGGCTACTTCTGGCCAGCAAATCCTCCCCACTGGCAGGAGAAAATCCACAGCATACGTTCCTTGAAATCATACTTCCAAGGGCTGGGCAGCCAAAGGCTGGGTGTAGGCATGGGGTGCGGTACAAGAACCAGCTTGGCAGAAGAGCTCACCAAAGGAAAAGGGAAAAAGAAAACCACACTGGGTGCCAAATGCCCTCACCAGGCCGGGCCGGACCAGGCCGCTCCCCGGCATTTCTGCTGTATCTGCAGAGTGTGGACCATTCCTGCACAGCTACGAAGACAGCTCTGCCTCTCTTTCCCCTCCTCACCCTACTCCGACCAGGCACTCCCACTGGTGTCCCCGCGACCCAGCTGAGAGCATACCAGTCAGCAGGCATTTACCCCCCAGCAAATCAGATGTGCTCTGTTGCTGCAGGCTGGCGCAGCTATTTTAGCAGAAAGCTCCCGGGTGAGCGCCGGGCGAGTGGTGCAGCACGACCGCTTGCCGCTCTTCCCGTTTTCCGTTCTTTTCTCATTTTTATCTCGCCCCTCCTGATCACCCCCGACTCCCTACATGCCGAAGCAGGGCGAGAAGACTGACACGATTTTTCCAAAGCCCCCGGCTAGTTCTGGGACCCGCAGCTCAGGACTCCGCCAGCTCCTGCCCGGGCCGGCCAGGCAGCTGCAGCTGCTCCCCCAGAGACGGGGAGAACAATAAGAAATACCAGATCTGCCGCAGGAATGCGGGAGATACCATGGCGGGGGGCCCTGGTGAGCCCGGGCAGGATTTGCTCATGGCTTGGACGCAGACCAGAGGTTGCCACTCGAAGAGCCCCGTCGTCGGGCTGGGGTGACTCGGGGGATGCGGCCCCCGGCGGGCGCCGGACGCCAGAGGGCAGCCGGACACCGCCGCACGGCCCTCTGAACCGCTCACGGGAGCACGGCGTCTCCTCGGCAGCCTTGTAATTAATCGCATCTGCGGATCCTGTTTTGAAAGGCAGATTCACCCAGATGCGGTAGTACACGGGTTTTTTACAGCTGAGTTGGTAGCATGCTTGGAGCTGCGTCACTTGTGTACGTGCAGCAACGCACTGCTACTGCAGGAGGAAAAAACCACTCTTCCTTTGCAAGGAAAGCACGTGTAACACCAAACCAAAACCTTTCCTTATGGTTTGGACGACTTATCTCACCAAAGACAAGTAAAAAGAGCAAGGACCGGGCAGATTAGGAACAAGGCCGTGAGCGTACCCCGTCATCGCAGCTTGGTGGGCTTCCACCTAACTGCAAAGGCCGCACAGCAGCGATGCATCTCCCCCCCTCACGTGCTCTGGGCATATTGATTACCCTGATTTATTCAGGTGACTGAAACCAGGGTCTGCACCCACAGTCACGAAGGCCTGACGCTAATTTGAGAGTCATACAGTTGCTCTGTTGGGTAACATTTTCCCTCAATGACTTACAAACTTTAACCCAATTTTGAAATGTAGGGGAGGCTAAGTTGGATTACATTAGCTTAACTGCTCATGTCATAAACTCTTGAGAAGTGGGACTGAAGTTTTTTTCCTCCAGAAACCTTTTGTTGGCCCACAAAATCCTTGGTTTTTCTTAGCTCAGACACCGAAAGGGGGAGTTTTCAGCTTCCAAAAATAAATCAAAGACACCATGATGCCTGCAGGGTATTTGTTTCTCCATAGGAACGTGAACCTGGTGGTTTAGTTTAAGAGAGACTAAGCTAACTCTCACATTTTCTACATTCCTCTTTTTCCTGACATATCAAGATCGACAGGTTTGAACTGTTGTTTTAATGAAAACCTACTACTCCTGAGAGGGTTTCCTGTTTTAGAAAGATAATATTTCAGAGCTACAAAATTCCAAACAATTTGACGTGCTATCACCTTCGTCAGGTCCCTTAATCTCTTTATGCCTCAGTTGCTTATTGATGAAACGAGTGATATTTATGCATTAAAAAAAGCACACAGAGATCTGCAAAATACTCAGCTGCCCCTAAAAAGAGAGCTCTTTAAGTGATACCATGATAAACTGAAATTGTGTCCCCAAGGTGCAAATCAGAGATTGTTGCGTGAGGCCTTGGAAAGGGCCATGTGTACAAGGGCAACCCCTGCATGACCAGAGCCCCCTGGCACCATCCCCTGCCAGCCCCTCGCAGGGGCATCTCCAGCTCCTCCACCTTTACGCATGATCACCGGCAGCCAGAAAACCTCCTCTGAGGTCTTGGGTAACAACTGCAAATTGAAGCAGCCTTGAACTCTCTAATTAACTGGAGCTAAATCACCACACAGGTACTGCCAAAGTGTCAGGAATATTAAGCCAATAGTCATAAAGTCACGCTACGCTCCAGCCAAGCCCTCTTTCATCATCTCTAATTCAGGCTGCTGAATCAATCCCAGGTAGGTTTTGCCCTCCCTCGTGCATGTGGAACCCCGGAAACATCCTGGAGTAAATCTAAACACCACTGATCTGGACATTGCATCTCTGGACAGTTATTAGAGCTTAAGCTCTGCAGCTCAGAGCAACGAGTTGTACAGGTAGGTGCAAATCACTTGTTGAAAGCTTGAGTATTTGTGTTAAACTTGCAAGTACAACAGAACTCCCTGAATATGTTTTTGGTCTTGGAAACTGATCTTCAGCTCCCAGTTTTGTTAATTCTGCAATCCAAAATATTTTCTTCACTGTTTTTTTCTTGTCTACTAAAGGCAATTAGGATTTTCCGACTGTTCTAACGATTTAGAAGCTGTAACATGTAAAAACACTTTCTTGTATTACAAAAGTTTCTCTGAATTGTAAAATGCATTACAAAGGGGAGGAAGTCAGTCCCTTGTACACTGCTTGGGCTGCTCTCCTGGCAGAAAATGACCACTGGCGGCTTGCAAGGCATGGAAAAAAGACTTATCGCCCAGATCCTGGAAACACAGTCGAAGCTGCCTTAGCTGGGCAAATAGGCACTGATTTCTCAGCACTAGTCCCTGGAGGTACAGGTCCGCTGACGTCAAGGCTGTCATTGTTATTGCAGGGCTCACAGCCCTTGAAACATTTTATCTGCAAGCCCTAGTCCAGCCCACTGCACAGAAAAGCTCTTCAAACGCTTCTGATAGGGATGGCTGGGACATGAGAATGTTGAGTGCTCTCGAGGCCTCCCCACTCACCTGCTCCATCTGTACAGCTGCATGTTTTAGGGATCTCTGAAACACACGCTTTGAGAAGCCAATTGCTCTTCTGTTTGACTCAGAAATCCTCCTGCAACATTGCTGCTTCCTGTTTGAATGCCTCTTTTAAAGGCAGGTTTTCTTCCTGCTATGCCAAAGAAGCCTATAAAAAAGGAAAAGACAGCAAAGTTCAGGAAAGCACTTATCTGATATGCAAAACCTCACAGGTGCAACATGAAGGAATGCACAATGCTCAGGATTACATGCCCATTAGGAAAATGAGAAAGCCACTAATGATTTTCAAAGCCAGACTCTCACTCGTTATTTCTACCTGGCTGTTCTTTTTGGGAGACTTGAAGATTGCTTTTATCAGGGAATGTTTCCTGATAATTTTTTACAGAAAGAGCATTGTTTTTATCCCTTTGCATTTCAGGTAGGTGAAGCACTTCATAAGCTGCTCACTGAGCACTGCTCGAGGGCAGGAGTAATTGGGATTTTTGGGGGTGGGAGGAGGCTGAGACATACCAACTTGCTGGAAGAGCGGGAGCAGAGCCAGCAGCCATGCTGACCGGCCCTGCAGTGCTGCGTGCCGGTGGTGGGGTGGCATATCACTGTCCCAGAGAGCTGCCGATAAGCCACTTTGCCTTCTGGTGTGGCAGCGCAAATCCGCATGTGGGCTCATTTTCTGTTTCCCCATGTTCTGCAATGCAGACATCCCCCAGAGTCCCAAAGTGGCAGAATGAAAAACTCATCCTTCCTTTTGGCCCGGATCCTGAACAGACATATGCACACGCTTAGCACTGAGCATGTGAGTAGCAACACTGATCTCCTCGGAGCAATCCACATGCTTGAGCCTCTGAGCATTTGGGAGCAGGGGAGAGAAGGACACTTGGTTCTTTGGTCGCCTGTTTTACATACCACTGGTGGAGATCCCACCCAAGAGAGAGCTACGCAGCAGGATGGCACTGAACTACATAGCTATTTTTATTTCCATCGCTTGTGGCCTTGCTGAGACCTGCTACGAATTATCTGGGATATTACACCCCAGACGAGTCGAAACAACAGGTCTTGCTGCAGACTGTCTGTGTTTAGTGGGATGATTTAGTTACTGCTTTCCCCCCACCCCGTCTTCTTCCTTATTCCCATTAGTGACACGTTGGCTGCAGAGAAAAGTTATTCATGCTCTAGAAATGTAATATTTACTCAAAACAATTTTTATTTGGCTTGGCTTCTTCCCAGTGCCATAAAGTGATAGCCAACCCCAAGTGCTTACATAGACAACATGTGCATCTGAGTCATATTTATGATCCCAGTTATAAAAAGCACACAATCTTGTTATTTGGTGCAATAGGATGGGACTGAAGGCATCAGCACGTCTTGAGCATAGCCTGTCTCTGGAATCTGCAGAAATTTACCATGCTCCAAATTTAGAACTTGTGGGTGGAAGCTCAGGCAGGAGCCAACTTTTTATGCCATTACATCACAGGAATTGAGGGCTTTGTGCCAAAGGATCCAAGGAAATTAATAAAGAGCAGAAGCTGTCCAGCTGTTTGAATTTAAAGTCACGGCAGAGAGGTAATTATTAATAAAAGTGGCTTTATTCAGAGTATAGTAATCTCATTGCTTAAATTGAACATATCCCCTCTTTACTGCAGCTTACTATTCTGTTGGAACTTGTAAAAATAATAGTAAGGAATTAACATCTGTAAGAGATAGGCCCAGCGAAGGCAAGGTTGTTCTCGATAGGGGACATGCTTCAGCGATAACTTTCCAGCTAACTAATGCTCAGCAAGCGCACGCGTTTACCAGTGGCATCACCACTCCTCTGGCTGGAGGAGGTGGCTGGAACATTGCGTGCATTTTTCCAGCTAAAAAACACACAAGGTCTCAAACAGACAATGATCAAAGCCATATCCAGCTAATCTGAAGCGTAATTCAATTTGTTTGACCTCCCTGCGCTTGGGGCAGCCAGCGTAAGCTCAAATGTTGCAGCCTCCCAGGAGCCAATGGTAAAGCATCAGGGCCTGTTACCAAGAGGCACAGGGTGACCGACTGACCTTTCAGCTGATTTGGGAAGCACTGTGCATGCCCACAGCCCCGGCAGTGAATGGCCCCGTGTGCCAATGCTGGAGGGGTACATTGCCTGTGCATGCTAGAGCTGTGCCCCAACAGACCATGGAGTCCAGGACTGCTAGATACCGCTTTCTGCACCTTAAAAGCACAGCGCACATGATAGGCACCTTCCTAGCTCCAACAGCAAACCTGCAACTCCCAGCAGGACAGGCTCCACAGAGAACAAATACTGGGTCTGCACGCAGAAAGGGGTCGTGGGGTCTCGGTGCCGAGACTCTGCATGCCAAGGACTGAAAACAGGCTTGCCGCAAAATATATAGCCAGGAGAATACAGCAGTGTCTTTGGAAAAGGGAGTCCCCTGATGCTTAAACCACAGAATTGTTTGTACGCACCTTCAAAGACTTCCAGCTTATATGCTCCTCAAGGGTATGCAAAAGCTATGAATAATTAAAAATTTCAGTCTGGATTCTCTAGGAATTTCCTTATTCCCATTTTACAGACAAACTGAGGTTGAAAGCAACTAAAAGTTTCTTCACTGGAGCGATACTGTCAGCAAGCCAAATGTTAGAGTTCCCAAAGAGATGCTCCTGCACCTACAGATATCATGTCATGCTTGCACATGTATTTCTTGCAGCAGCACATACCAAACAGCTTTACGCATCCATGCCTCACTGGGAGCCAGCACAGCAAAGACCGGGACCTGCAGCTCCCAACAACCCCTGCTTTAGTCTAAGAACCCACACACATACAGCATCCCTTTCTCCAGGGAGAGCAGATTATAAAAAAAAAAAAAACCAAAAAACCAACCCCCCCCCCCCCCAAAAAAAAAAAAACAAACCCCAAACCAAAAATCACTTCAACCATGTGTCCACAGGGTGACAATTTCAATGATGGGAAGAAGACAGTTACTGGTAGGGAAAAATAAGGGATAAAAAGCAGAAATCAAGTCATTCTCCATTTCTTAAATGTGGCATTTCCACGTGCAACACAGGCATGTATGTGCAGGGGGTGTTACAAGACTTCAAGCTGCTCTGGATTCAACAGGCTCTATTACTAGATAAACTTTTTGTATTTTACCTAGAGAAGTACGATGCCAACCATTCAATTCCTGCCAGAAAACCCACTGAGAGATCCTGGCCCTGCTCAAGTACAACATTTCCATGCCGTGTATTTTTTTCTCAGTGTGTAGCGGATCACGCTGGACTGTGTATTTCATTTTTTGTGAACAGCTGTGAACATCTAAAAATTAAAAAATGTCAGGTTTATTAAACATCCCATTTATAGTTAAGAGATGCCCTCCTGCAACGCATGACTTACAGAGGTAAGCTGAGGCGCTGCAGTGGGTGAGGAGAGCCTTCGGCTGCTGCTTTGCTTTGTGATGGGAGACGTCTTGCTGGGTGGGAACCTGGAGCTGGACTGGCTCCTGGGGCCGGCTTGTCCATGTGGCTGCTTGCTAAAAGCATCTGACATGGCTCTGAAGCATTTCTCCACTTCAACAAAGAATGGCACGAGAAGTCTCTGAGGAGGCACAATACAGGGTTTTTCTTGACTGCTAAAAATACCTGCAATATAGGACTTAAAAGGAGAAATGGACTTCAGTAACTGGATATCTTGAAGAGGAATTTAATTTAAAAAATGATTATCAGGGACAGAAAACCACCCCAAAAACTGTCACCAGATATTTGCCATAGTAAAAAGACAAAAGACACCTTATTTCCTACTTCAGAGCCCCAAGGTAGGTTCAGTTTGAGGAGTGAAGTAGCCATTTTACCTGCAGTCTCATGCTGTTACTCCACAGCTTTTCAGTGCATGCTCCATCTTGCGCTAGAGAGAGTCTGTAATTGCATGCCACTGCCCCTCTGACATGTGAACAGAAGGTGGAAGAAAAAAGTCAGCAAAATGAGCAGTCTTAAGGATAGCATCACGCTCCCTAGAAGCTGGAAATGCCTACCTGTCAGAGCCAGACAGTGGATACTCATCGTCCTCAGCCCTTCCTTTCAGATATTGCAGGATAGTAATCTCACTTCCTGGAGCACTGTGCTAGACGAATAATTGTAATAAGCAAGTGATTTTATGGAAATAGATGAAACACTTCAAGCTATAACCCAGTGAGTTTCTAACCCATGGCTAATCTCCAACTCTTTTCCCACTGAAGTCAGCAGCAATCCCTCCCACCCCATCTACAGTCATTGGAAATGCAGCAAGCATTTAAAATTTTGGAGACCTTGCCTGTTCCTACAACTGGGCAAGAGTCAGATTTCCAAAATACTATTTATGCTGCATAGAAACTACTTTCCCTGAAGTCCCTTTGTCTCAACAGACAATCCCTTACTTCACTACCAGTTCTAGATGCAGCCAACCATCATCCTATTTAAAAGTCATTCCCTTAGCCATCATCTTCCAACAGTGGTAGCAATAAATACATTTGATCAGCTAATTTACCTTCTGCAATGCTGAAGCTAGACTAGTGACCTGTTTTATCTTCTAGCATGTACCTGTAAAAGCAACTCAAAATAGTAGCACAGAAATTAATAGTAATATATAAAATATGGAAAAGGGTTTTTTGAGAAGGTGGGTTTGTGGCTTCTTGTTTTGACTTTTTTCCATGAGGTTCTTAAAAGTCTCAAACCCTGAAATTAAGGAACATTGGTGGTGCCTTATTTCCCAGCAGTTCCTTTAAAAGATTAGTTGTTCAGAAAGCATGGAAAGTATTAGAGTCATTGCTTTGATGTCTTTAATAGAAATTTGGGATGGATTTGAAAGAAATGAGGAAAATGCTGTTATTTCCTTTTGGAATGTCAGTCTGACATGACTGGTGCTGTTATACAACAGAGCGACCGAACGGCAGTGCACACACGAACCCAGCAGCGGGCTGAGGAACTCGTCTTCCTAACCAAGTTTATAGCTGGATGCTAATGGGCTCAGCAAACAAACACTTGTGTTTATTATAACAGAATGAACAGAATGTACCACAGAGAATATGACTCACTTTTCCATAGGACGCCTGTCTATTCTCTGGGTTTGAATAATGAAAAATTGCACCTCTCGCTTGCAGTTTGTTTTACAAAGTTTTAATGAGTTCATCCCAACGAGCTGTAGCCTTGCCACGTAAAACTGATTCATTTGCCCTGTGAAAATAAGCGTGCCTTTTGACTGGACACTCTGCACTAGGCCCTACTAAATCAGCCGGAGAGGCTAGACTCCCTCACAGGTGGTTTTAGTCTTGAGTGCTTTCTGAAAATGAAAATATGCAGTCAGCTTCAGCAGCAGGTCGGCTGTTTTCCCTTGGGTGACAGGCTGTCCTGCTGCATCCAAAGTACCCCTCCTCCCCTGTACAGAGTTTGTCTTTTAAACTGGAGCTTTAAAACCATTGCTTTCTGTAAGAAAAGGGTTTGTTTTAAAGCAGAGTTTGGGAAAGGGGCATTTAAGAAATTATTACATTTTTATTTCAAAACATGCAAAAACCAAAAAAAGCTGCCTATTAACTCACAGGAAATTCTGATTAAAATAGGTGTCCTTACAAGACCCTCCTGCAAGAAATTCAAATGAAGGGCAGGGGAGGGAAAGAGATTTTTAAGTAAACAAGTAAGAAGAGCCAGGGAAAACAAGAGCAATGAGCAGAGTCTCAGGTGGCTGACTTGGCGGAGTAGGGCATGAAGGAAGGAAGAGGCTGTGGGACAACGAACCGCTGGCGTTTACAGTAGTCGAGGAGTCTCCAGAGTCTGTGACTTTAACCACAAGTTGCTTAACAATACTGTATGCTCCTTTTCTTTCACATCCAGCCCTGGTCATGTGAGTAAATCCACCTTTGAGTCAAGAGGGTGGACGCAGGTGCATGGGTGGTGTTGTGGATGGTGCTGTTTCAGAGAACAGGACTGGCAGAAGGGGTGTTTCACTGCCCCTTGGAATTACAGGACTCATGACGAGAACAGACAGCTCCTGACTCTCGCCTTGGTCCCTGGACGAGAGAGGGCTGGTGAGTAATAAGTTAGGGACTGAGGGACTGCCCTGTCATGTAGACAGGGCAAGTTGCAGCTAGAAAGATTTTTTTTTTTTTTTTTCTTTCCTGAAGTCAGTGGAGGCCTTCAAGTGCCAGAAGAGAATGATGAGACAGGAGAAATGGTGTGTTTGTTGCTTCCCAGTGATGGATGCAGAAGAGCAGAGGATCCACTAGCAAAGAGCCAGATGTAAGCTGGCACTTTAGAGATCAACTTGTTGCTGTGGCTTTCTACCAAGCATCGACAGTTACTGCAAGACACACTTAATTCATGTTTGTGGTGGAGAGTAACCTTGGCTAAGACTCTGCAAGTTAGAAAACCATTTCAAATTCAGAAATGAAATATTCTCCAGGTTAAAGATTGCTCACATTATATCTCATCCCTATGGGAATTTTTAGCATGGCTCTGCAAATGCATTGTTTGAAGGTTAAGTACCCTTTTGCAGCCTGAAACGCTAGCTGCAATACTGGAGAAACTAACTGAATGACAGAAAAGCAAACCCTAAAATAGTTACCATTAACACCAGGAAGGCTGGGGGTGTGTTATCCTGTGGTTTTCTGTGCTCAGTAGCAATGTGTCATCATAAAGAGCGTACATTTAACGGCTGAAAAATGCCGTGCATGGTGTCGCCTTCCCAAGGGCTAACTGCAATAGCTTCTCCAAACTGCTGAATTTCCACTGCTGAAGCAGTTCATGAAAAAAAATCCTCATAACAGCTGGGAATTATAAAACTCTGCAAAAGCCTGTGATGCCAAGGACCTTCATTTGGAGGCACACCTATATTTCTAGTGCTTTGGAAACTGTTTTTTTCCAAAAATCTTTCTATAGATGCTAAAACCAAGGATGAATCTGGCCACAGTCCATTCACCATGAGTGATTATATCCTAAAGGTACATTCCCTCTCTTTAAAAATTCTAATTCTTCACATGTTTCTGGTTTAAAAAAAAAAACCAAAAACCCAACAAACCCAACAAACAACAAAACAAAGAAGAACCAACCCTTGTGCCTATGTCAGTGTCCTAGCTGTATAAATTGAAACATTCCATTGTAAGCTAAGATTATCTTGCCTCTTGCCCACTGAGACATGTGGGTTTGGCTTTATAAGACTCCATAACTGGCCTGCTTGAACCCTGTCCAGCAAGTTTTCATCTAAATTGATTAGGACTTGGAACGTATTTGCTTGGACAAATTGTGTTCTAATGAATAGAACACTCCCTCACAGCTGTCCTGCCAGAAAGCCAAGATTTTTTCTGTCTAGAAATCATCCCAAAGTGACCCTTAGATAAAGTTCAGAATCCATTTTCATTTTTTAATTAAGAAAAGGTTTGCTTAATTCCATTCCATACATTTCAGTGCTAGGCAGCTGACACAAGATTCCCCCTAAACATTTTATTTTAAAGAATTTGGTTGTGATGTCAGATCTGCCACAGACAATACATTTCTAAACACACTGTTTACATTAAATGCAAAGCATAAAGATGGCTTCAGCAGGAGAAGTCTCTCTCATCCCAATACCTGTAAGTGGCATATAGAGCAAATGCAAGGTTGGCTCTATTCTCCACATGATAGACTTAAACATTAATGAAGACAAACAGGGGACACGGCTCTAAAGTCTCACCCAGGCACCAGGGATTTCCATGATGCCCTTCCCCAGGGACATGGCTCCCCAACAGACACCTCGTCCACTCAATAGGTAGCTTCAAGAGCACACCTCCACGTCCAAGAGTGCACTGCCTGGGAAATCCTGTCATTAATTAATGCTGGCCAAATGAAGAGGGCATTCCCCCTCAATAAGGGGCCCTGGTCACTCCAGGGTAAGAGTTTTCCCCAGTCAGGATGAACACACCTTTTCTTTTTAGCATTTTGCTCCAGAGTTGTTCTCCCTGGTGTCTCAGCTTCAAACCTCAGTAAATGTTCGTGTTATGATTAGCCCATCTGGAATTTTTATTCTATGTCCATTCCCATGATACACAGGAGGATTTTATTCAATCCAGAATACCCAGTGGACATCCACGATGACATAATTTTGCTTATCTTTTAGCAAGAGTGTTTCTAGGAATCAGGAGTACAATTTGAGACAAGATCAGATCTTTTCTAGTCTTGCAAAAGCTGGTTCTGACCCATGCACCTATGTGGTAATAACATGCCTTCTGCATGGTTTCAGGATTTTGCTGACACATGGCACTCAGAAATGAAAGATGTTTGTTTACAGGAATTCAAAGGAATGGGTCTTTCAAGGAACATGACTTCCCAACTCTTTAAACATCAGCTAAAATCTTTGACAGGAAACTGAGGCAAAGTTGCTTATACTCAGTCTTGAATGGAATTTGACTCCTTCAGCTACTAACTATGCTTATAGAAGGAATAAGTAAATCACCACAAATTGCTCTGCTACAAAAGTAATTAGCACTGTGGTATTGCTTGTGGAAAACAGGTCATAAAAAGACAATAAGAATGGGAAGCTTCCTCTGCTCTCAACAGACTCTGCTTGCTCATACTTGCAAGATAGTGAGCTGCAGAAATTTACCTGAAATCCCACAGAGGAAGATGATAGCTGCTGCTCTTATTCTCCAATGCCTTTACTGAAAGTTGGTCCAGTCAAATCAACATGATTAGTCAATCTGCATGATTAGATAAAAAAGGTCTTAAGCGTATGCTGCTTTGGCAGACAGATTCAAATAGAAAAATATCACGTACCTGGGCTAAAGGCTGTGTCATCTTTGCTAGTGAACTAAGAAAACTGGTTACATTTGCAACTATTGCTTTGAGCTTGTGGTAATTTTTTTTTCCTTCTGTGTGCTCTTAAACCAGCTCATCGGAACCTAAATATAATGACAGGGAACGAACAAGAACAAGATTTGCTAATGCTTTATTGCACTGTATTCTGCAGCCTGCTATTGTCTGGAAATGTGGTTATAATGGGCAGATTATACAACATTAAACCCTGCTGAAAGCATACACAGAAACTGTGATATAATCGTGCTCAGAGCAGTTATCTTTAAACACAAGCATGGGTTCAGCACCCAGTGGAGAGCAGCAAGCAAAGCTATGGGCCCAAGGCAAAACAATGACCAACTGCCAAGAAACATCCTTGTTAGTCTTTGTTAGAGTTTGTATTTTTAAAGTCATTGTGCAGTTTAATTAAGTTGGTAACATGGAGATGAGAAAGTGGAAAAAAATGTGAGGACATAGGGAGATGAAATGCTAAAGCACTGAAAGATGTCACCTCCTCTGTGAAATGCTTACATTGTGAAATAAAAAGAGAAGAAAGAGCGAGTCATTTCAGGATACATCTGGAATGAGAGATAAGACCAGAGATTACAATCTTCTAGTAGTCTTCCACAAAACCTCTTTATCTGCATTCTACATCACACGGTCTGATTCTGAACACAAATCAAATGGAGAACAGAGAAGATGATGAACTGCAGTCTAAGAAATGGGATTTCAGGACATGGTGGCACTTTCAAGACCCTGAGAACTTGATCCACATGTTGATCCCTGAAGATACTAACAACATTTAGTCACAAGAGCTGAAGGTTATGATCAAGCCTAAGTCATCACAGAATGATTAACTCAGAGATCAAGGATGTAAATGGGATAAGAAAGCAGAAGAGAGAGAAAGCAGAACTCAAGTCAACCCCTGTGACCACCCCTGGTGGTCCCTGTGTGCTACCAAGTTGATCACAAGCTGTAAGTATTTTTTGGTTGTATTCCAGCTTGTTATACACACTCAGCTCTTCTCCCTGTTTATCTGTTTTGCAGTGCTGGATGTGTGAGTAGTTTTGTGAAATTATATAAAGCTTTTAAGCAGAGACAGCCAAAAATGTTTAGAGAGAGACACAGGCAAACTATTTCTTGAGTTGAAGAGGAGACTTCAGGCCAGATCCTAGCTATCACGTCCAGGTTAAGTTCCCCTTGCACCATTTCCAGAAAAAGAGAGGACTTCAAGCTGTCCTTGGGAGCAGCTGGGAATTTCCTTTTCCTGGGGAGACCCATGGGTGGCATGAGGCCATATGAAGCCAGATCCCTGCTGTCCGGTCCCCACTGACAAAGCGGGTGCTCCCCCATCGTCCCATGACAGGAGAGGACAGCCAGCATTCCATGTTGCGGTCCCCTGGGGAGGAGCCCAGGAGGCTGAAGTTGTAAAAAATCACATGAGCATTTCCCACCCTCACCTCAGGTAACAGCTGCTGTGGTGCGTATTGAATTGCGGGTATCAAAACCAGAGAAAGAAGTGAGCTACTAGCAGGGGGCCTGCCAGGATTTTTGCCCCTCATTTGTGCAGAAACCAGAGGACTTTGTCCTAGCTTGTGCTCTTTCGCACATGTGGCTGCCCTTGTCTTGCTGCATGACTCAAAGGCTGGCATGCAAGCAGTCCCCCCTGTGCATGGGCAGACAGGTAGGAGACTCTGACAGCAAGACCAGACATTACATTACCTTTAACTCTTACATACCCAGTAATTAATCGACACCCATTTCACAGAAGTCACGTGGATTGCCAACATCCCGGAGCAGCCCTGGCTCAGCAATCTACTTGCATACTGAATTTCCACTGTGCTTAAATGACAGTTTTGCCTAGGGACTCGGTCTCCAAAAAAAAAAAACCAAACCAAACAAAACCAAAAAACCCCAAACCCAGAAGTGCTGAACACCAAATACAAGCTCTTAGTTATCAGTGTTTTGCAAGATCCATCCTTGTTGAAGGACTGCAGGTTTGTACCCTCTGACGTTAAATGGAGGGACAGAAGGGTTACAGGAAAGGCACACTTGAACTCTCTGTAGCCAGTATATAGCATTGTAGAGAACGAGCCAAAACGTCAACACTAAGGAAGCAAAACAGAGAACCAGCGAGAGATGGGAATGCAGTAGAAAGCTCAGAATTGTGGACACAGATTAATGAACCAGCAGTACTGGAAACAGGAACAAGCTGTAAGAACTGCATCTCTTACAAGGGACAAAGAAAACAATAATAATTTCTGATGCTTTTGATGGAAACAGAGTTATGAAAGACTGATATTGTTCACACTGATTTAATTAAGACTCTGTCAGCACTGTCAAGCTTAATTGGCCTGGTATTTAACATTTATAGAAGTCAGTTACAAAAACGTGCTCTGCACTAAAAATCAGCATTCTATAAATGGTCCCAGTCCTAGAAGGGTCACCTTTTTGGCACAGCAGGCTCTTGAGAGCATCCCACTTATATGCTAAGATATCTCTATCTAGCTGAAAAGATTACAAGCTCATGCCGCATTCCTTGCCCACACAGTCCTATCCTCACAGTTTGTGGGAATCTGGGGTGTCCAAGGAATGTAGAGTCAAGCTTTCTGGCAGCATCCCATCACAGAAATTATTTCACAGAGAATTAATCCCCAATTCTGACACTTCTTGTCATGTTAGATTCAAATCTCTGCATTTGCTGAGCTGTAATGAGCATGGAAAGGCAAGGACTAGACAACAAACTTGCACCACTTGTGAACATTTTGGTTTCTGGGCTGGTTAGTGACAGAAACAGTTCTCTGTGCAGAGAAACGAGCTCATCTGCATGTCAGCAACAGCCCATGGGTAGAGTACACCACAAACCTTGGCTACTGTCATGTACAGCCCTATTCATTGGGGCCATAGCACATTTAGCACTAACTTCTGCAGCTGTGGGACATGCCTTTCTACTTGCCTTAGTGGGCAGCAAGTACACACCAGCCTGGAGTCACCAGTGAAATCAGTTAGGTCTCTAGTGGGCTGCCTCAGGGAGTATTACAGATAAGATTCAAATAGAAGCAGCAAAATTAATATCAATGAGAACAAACCACCAACACTCCCAGAAAATCCCATGTTCTGTAATTGTTATTGCTTCATCAGTGACAGGAAAGAGCAGTATTTTAAAATAGAAGTTCACTTAATTGAATTTCCCTTAAGGCACAGAAAATAAGCTTCCATGAAGTGGTATCAATTGTTCAACAATGACATGCTCTCCTGACTGAAAACTGGGTTTGGAATTTGTATTGTATTTTCACAAAACATAATTCCTAGTGCAGTTTCCTCCTCCTTGAGATAACCAGGCAGATTCCACCTCAGTGACTACCGAGACTATGGGGGTCGGTCAATGTGTAACTGATGCCCAGCTTCTCCACATACCTACTTAATGGAGGCTGGTGGATCCATTACAGGACTATAGATGCACAAAAACATTAAAGGAGTTGGTTGCTTAAATACCTTTGTAGATATGCATCCTTATACTCTGTGCTGGGGCCCAAGGTTCAAAACTCTGTTTTAGCCCAGGCGAGCTCAGCTGCGCACAGGACTCATATCCTTGCCTTTCCTGGTTTACAGGGCATGCAGAAATATAAATCTCAGGGGACTAAAAAAAGTGAAAGAAAGGAACACTCAAAAACCACAGGACAATGAAGACCCGTACCTCTTTCTGATAATACAGAAAATGTTAGGAACCAACAGTCATGTATTTATGTATGAAATATTATCTTTTCGAAAGCTTGTCATAAACGTGGCTCACACCACAGGGATGGCCATGCTTTCCAAGTTTGTGCAGCAGGAATAATATTTCCTAGGGAATAAGGTCAAAATATTAGTATTCAACTGAATCAGTATGGGCCAAATTAATGAAGTTACTGCTCCATCATAGACTTCCGTACGTGAAATCTGAGAAAGCGGTTGTATCAACAGCACATCAATCCATGGCACTGGTCAGAGGAACAAAAAACTAACCTTCAAAGTTTCATTCAGCTTTGCCACAGAAAGGTTAACTTTTGTTTAAACAATGCTTCTGAACAGATAACGTTAATTAAATGTTTGCATTCAAATCTTATTACACTGTGCAATAAGTTTGCTTTCTATACAAACACTGCGTGTCCAGTACGGAACAGAAAGCTGGGGGGCAGACACTAATGAGTAATAGTTCAATCCCATAAACCTTTTTAAAACTAAAAGCAAGGAGAGGGGAATGTTTGCCATCTCCACGCTCTGTGTGTGTCCGCCTCTAAGTTTCTTCTCATTCTCCAGGGTTTTGCAAAATTATGTGTTTAAATATTAATTTTCCTCCTACTCTAATGCTGCTTAAAACTCCTTTTTCAAACCCAAGAATGACATAGCCAGTGGATGCAAATTATACTCAGTAAAAACAGAAATCTTGTAGCAGCACTGGGTAGGTCAAATGCCAAGTTAACCCTAATGTGAAGCAAAGCAGCTAAATCATCCATCCAGATGGGAAATGTTGACAGTCCCTTAATTGTAGCAGTTCAAGTTGCACTACAGAGAGGTGTGCAATTTGGCTTTGTTAAGCAGATATCATGGAACTATTTATTCTGTCTGCAAGTTGAACAGGAAGTTTATTAAACTTGCATATTGCTGGACGTATCACCTGACTGCTGTGTTTCATATCGGAATGCAAAATTGGATGGTCCATTTCTGTACTGACGTAACGTACTGCCATGCGGAGGATTTCTCTTTGAGTCTAAGACCTATTTCTCTGACCCCAGGAGCGCATTGGATGTTGTGCATCCAATTCCTGACAGGAATGCTTCATTTTGCTCTTGAGCAACCACTTCTGAGCAAGCCAGGAGCAGAATCCAGCTCTTCTTGGCTGGAAGAATTGGGATGTCCCAAAATGGGGCTTTTTAACAGATGAGTGAAAAAGCAGAGAGCCCAAAGGACCATCCCTCTCCAAAGAAAATCATACAAATCAACAAGGAAAAATTCCTCTTTGTAAGTTAGATTTTCTACGATGGTAAAAAAGCTGTGCGCTGTTGGACTTAGGTGTGCTCCAGCATACCCCTGAGTATCCGTTTGACTGTCTCAACAAGGCCCCAGGGGACAAAGCGAGGCTCCTGGGTCTGCCTTTGGCAGATACTGAACCAAGTCAACTTTAAACGTGCCCTAGATTTCTTGTGGGAGATCATCTTGGTTGGATAACTCCTCCTTGCAGCAGACCTTCCTGCAACCCCAACACACCATCGCTTTCCCTTCCCTTCCATTGGGCTTGGCTGGGCTGTGGCTTCCTCCCCTGCCAAAGCAGCAGGTTGCAGCCAGCATGGCTGCTGGGGACATGCTTGCTGCTGCTACCAATGCTCTCTCTCTGGCAGGCTGGAAAACTGTAAATACAATGCTGCTTCCCATGCAGGAGAGCTCTTATCTCCCCCAGGATGGGAAGCCCTAGCCCAGGATGTTATTAGTGGGATGCAGGACAATGGTTGGGAGCACAGCATTATATCCACCTGAAGGCCCCATGGGGAAGAAGCTTTTCAGACTTCATTTGCTGAACCACTAAGTCCCCCTGCAAATGCATCAGAGAGAACAAGGGAGTCCTGAATAATTTTTGTAGTTTTGTAGTGGAGAAGTGCAGTGAGCTGCTGAGCATGACCATCCCCTACTTACCAATACAAGCTATGGAGCAGAACTGATTTTTTCCTCACTTTATCTGCAATTCAATATCAATCCCAAATAGTTTCTCTTAACAGCAAATAGTGTTTTTTCAGACTGCTCTTAACATCCCCCCGATGGGCACTTAAAATTTTGTTGAATTTAGCCAGTGAACATCCTTTGAAAGTGGATAGTTCAAAAGATCACTTGTTTTCAGCTAAAACTGTACAAAATACACTAGGTGTTTTGTCCAAAAAATCGCTCCCAGATCTACAGCAGGCCAACTGAATTCATAAACTGTTCACAGATAGAGCAATCAGATAGATTTAAAATAGGAAACATTTTCTCCTCTGTTCGTGCTAATTTTTTCAAAATCAGATGACAAATACAACATCAGCACAATGTATCATTTTACAAATGTATAAAGGCCCTTCCCTGACACTTCACTCTTCATAGCAGCCTGCAGAAGGTAATTTAAAATGCAGGCATTTTTTGAAATATGAATAGAGATACACTCATCCAAAGCACACCAATCTTTTTGGCCTGTTCTGAACAGAGAAACTTTAACTGCTATAAATATTTCAAGCAGTCTGGATATCTCTTGAGATGGAGAATTACATCTTTTCACTTCTAGCTTAAATAGGCTGGAGTAGGCAAACCCCAGCATATGTACAGGCATGTGAACCCAACTGCCATCCTTCAACACCCCTTTGTGGTCTAATGCTATTGTAAGTATTCAGTCTGTTTTCCACACCTTGCCTGCTAGGTTGGCTTTGCATGTTACTGAACCTCAGCATCACCTCCATGAACTACCACAATGTACCACAAAAGACGAGTCAGCAGGGACCCCTGGGTGTTACTCAGCCCAACCTCCTGCTCAAAGCAGGTCTATCACCAATGCCAGAGCAGACAAGGTTCAGCTGCTGTCCCACTCTCCAGGAAGTTTCGGCATAAAAAAACATAGCAATATTCAGACTACAACCTTGCCTGAACTGGTGACCACTCCAGGAACCACTTCGGTCTTTACAGTGGTCAGGAATTGCCTCTTGTGAAGAATACAGTGGGGAATGGAGGTCCCCAGCTACGCAGAAGTTAGTATTGTTTCACCAAGCCTGACAACATCATGAATTTTTACAAACCGTAAAAATGACCAGATTCCAAGCATTGAGGTGAGGAGAAAAGCTAACTATAAACTATAATTACATTTTCTTTGGACTTATCTATCTGTATGTGAGAGCTGTGGTTGAAAACACTTAGTACAAAGCAGTGAGGAACTTAAAGCATGCTCACTTATTTAAACCAGCTTCCAGCATTCTTGTTCGAAGTAAATGCACAACAGATATAAAGTTTTAGTGTAATAGGGATGCTTTTTTTTTTCTACAATGCATTTTAAATTGCTATCCTGTCTGTTCCCTTTCCAGAGAACTAACATTCATTCGTATGTAACCTATGTTTAAAGGACAGTGACTAGTAGGGTAAGACTGCATAGGACACTGCTCCTGTGTTCACCCAGCTGTTGAGACTCCCCATTGAAGAGCAAGCAGAACTGGTATCTATTATATTAACATTTCTCAACATGTTCCTCATGCAGCTGCAAGAGGCCAACCAAGGAGGATGCCCCTGGAGCAGCCTCCTAGGGAGGCCAGATGCTAAGGAACAGACTTTGACTTTATGACACCCTCATTTTGCTCTAAAGTCTTTGCCATTAGTCATAAAGCCCTACACATTCCGTTCACTTGCATGGTAAAAAGGTTTTTACAGTAAAAATGCAGATATTTTCTGCAAGTTCATCGAAGTTCAGTAAGGCATTTTTTCTCATTGCTACGAACACGTCTGCTTGAGCTGGAAAACTTCCTGGCAAAATGTAAGTCTTTAACAGAGGAGTCAGTACTTGTCAGACCATGCAGAAAGCTTGAGAGCTCCCTTCTCAGCAAGCCTTACACCTTCCCCATGACTCCTGTGGCTTTGCACATGCCTGCAACTACATGCCCCAGAACCATATGCTAGTTTAAAAAGGCAAAAGAGGGTTTTTTTTTTTTCTGTTTGAACTTTGGCTTTGTTTTGAAACCTTCCCCTTTTTTCCTGACTAATGCAGCTCATGAAGGAACACCTCCCTCAGGCCAAAAGCATGGAAGATGCTTGTGATGATCTGCCAAGATTTTAACAAGAGCGTCCTCAGCACCTCTAAGCTGCACATCAGTGGAATGTGGAATGTAGCCCACATTAATAATGCTTTAACTTCTCTCAACATGCTCAGAGACAACCTTGATGCCAACCCACAGGGTCCTGAGGGCAGAATGACAGCATCCACACAGGCTATTAACTTGAAAGACAAACGTTCGCATTTTTTGCTAATCCCCTCGAGTTCTTAGTATTTTGGAATCTCTTTCCTCATAGTTGCACTCACAAGTCTGTGGAATTACTTATTTTAGTCTGAAAGAGGCTAGCCATGTGCTGGCATTAATTGTGAGAACTGTCACTTGTTTATTACCATAGCACTATTGGTATATAGCAAATGTATCAGATTTACAAATGAAGGGCTTTGTTCAGGAAATTGCTCAGACGCATTCAAAACCTCTCTAAGAAAGAACATTTTGGAGATGTAGGTAAGAATCATTCACAATACGCCCAGTGAGCATTTCTCTGCACATCCAGGAGTTAGCCCGGTAGGTACGGACCCGGCCCCTCCATCCTATCCCTGTCCCAGGGAAAGCCAAGGAGGGGAGTAGCACTGCAGCACTTCACCCAGTGTTACAAAGGTATCAGCCTCTTTCAAAATACTCTACTAACATTTAAGTTGCAGGAGTGCAGACTGACCATTGCAGAAAGTGGGCCAAGTCTTAAAGTCTTTTCTACAGTAGAAGCTGCTGTAGAAAGAGGACAGGTCAAGAACATCTTGATTTGGACGTATACCTCTGAATTACTTAATCAGGAAATTATGGGCAACGGGGTTTTAAAACAATCACGTAACCAAGCCAATTTTATACTGGTCTTTTCGGAAGATGTTGCAACAGACACTTTGTACATTGTTTACATTTCCAAAATGATGAAACCAGCGGACAGAACAAATGAAACTAAAACCCCAGGCTGCTTCACATAGTTTCTACACCTTGGCAAATGAAAGTCAAAACAAGATCCTAAAACTTCCCCACATCATCTTCTCCCCTCTCATGAGGGGGAAAGAAGGATTCTTAAGTGCTGTTAAAAGACAAAATTTTAGCATTAATTTCTCATCTCAAGTTTGTTAAGAGAACACAGTGGCGACCCTCCTTGTGCCTAGAGAAGAAGGCTGACATAGGAAGGTGAAGAAAATACCAGCAATACTGAGAGAAAGAACAGCAAGAAAGCAAGTTTAGTATTACGGACTTGTTGCCAAGTGGAGGCAGATCTTTCCTTGTTGACATGACACAGACTTTACTCTTGGGCTAGGTGTGCTGTACAGGAAAGAGCTGGGATCCCCCCCAGCTGCTCCACTGGTCTAGGTCTGGTTAATCTCCACCAGAAACACACTTGCCAACCCTTCCCCTTTTCCGACCATAGTAAGTATCAAGGTTAAAGATCAAAATCTGAAAACAAAACATGTTGAAAGACTTGTCTTCTCTGAAAGTGAGAAGAAAGCACATCTAACTATTCAGACTGCATGCTTTTCGGCATGGGCATGCTGGATTATCAGAGTTTACATGATAGCTTTCATCAGGGTATCCTGCAACACAGTGCAAACAAGCCACATGTTAACCCTGTAAGGCAGGGTTAAACCAAGATTTTTCTGTATTTCACTGAGCAGAAGACTGAAGAACTGAGAAGTTTAGGGATTCGTGCAGGGACACATAGAAGCAGCAGAACTGCGAAGGAGCCTCTGATGCATAGGAAAAAGTCCGAACTCCACAGTTCGTCTAATTCTCATAGGATCATAGGCCCTAAGATTTCATCAGGTCAAGTAAGCCACAGTCTGCTCAAGGATATACATTCCTTTTTTATCATGTAACCACTATGTGACCCTGACAAAAAGTTCAGGGGCTTCTTTTCTCTAATATAGGCTCTTAGTGCCTTTTTAAGGAGAGGAAAAAAGGGAAATGAGACCCAGGTGAGCATACAACAACAAAACAATCACTCCAGCCTCACTTCATTTCACTTGCAAATAATATCATTACTTTTCTGTTCAGGTATATACTTTTTATATATATTGTACAGGTATATACTTTATACATACTTCTCTGATCTGGAACAATAATAACCTATGTCCTGGGCACAGCACCAGCAAGAATCTCACATTAGAAGATAATTATCTTGCTACAGTCACACATTGAGAAGTAGCTACTCTAGCATAGACTGGGAGTATCCCATCTATGAAAAGGAAAGCAGAGCTTGGAGTTGAAGATGCTGTGGGGCAGATACCCAGTCACACAAGGACCTTTTGTCACCATCACCATGCACCCCTGTTACCACAGAGCTGTGCATCCCCATGAACAGCAGCAGCATTACACTTTCCTTTCTAGGGCATAAAGGAGGAATGGGGGAGATGCAAGAGCAGGTCTTCTTGCTCGGTCTAGGAATATAGCAAGATAAAGACCATGGCTGTGTAGCAGTGCAGAACAAAAATAAGCTAGGCATCCCACAAAGTCATCCAACACATCTATTAACACTCCTAGCAAGTGACAGCTTCTACCTTTTGCAGCCACTGACATCAGTAAATGTTATTAATTTAGTGATTCTACCTTTCAGTGAAGAGCAAACAAATTATAGTCTGCGCAAGGAACAAATAGTCATGAAATCTGAACTCAAAAGAGATACTTTCCATAACTCAGAACTTGACAGGGTGTGCTTACAGATCTAGCAGGGAACTTCTGTCAAGCTTTGGAGAAGCTTATGGAACTGCAGTCCTCTTATTTGCAACAGACATACTTCTTGGGAGATTCATTCTTCTTTAACAGAAAACATTTTAACCATTTTGAAAAATATAAGTTTAAAACTAGCAGGCATTCTGACACTGTGTGCAGAAGACTAGATTCTCACTCATTTCCCAGTAGGCTTGAAGATTGCAGCCAAGAGCATACGGATGCCAAAGAGATGCCTCCCACAGACTTGTAAGAACCCTTCTTGCTTTTTTAAACCTGAGAAGACCTTTGGTCCAAATTTTTCCAGTGTGGAGTTCCCAGAAATGTGAACATGCCAAGAAAAAAATAATCCCTGGAGAGCTAACCTTATTAATAACCTGCTTCTCCCTACTTAAAGTTGATTCAGATAGAAACACTGAATCTCAAACCCAGGAAATTATGAGCATGAAATTGTAACACCCAAATAGGCATGGCAGAGCTCCCAGTGATTTCACACAGTCAGTTCTCAAGTTACAGAAGTTGGACCTGGATTTACAAGTGGCATCAACCAAACCTCCAAATCCAAATACTGAGGTATCTTCAAAGTCTAGACCCAAATCTTACAACTTCCCCCATTAGCATGGACATGTGAACATTTAAAGGATGAAATGTTGCTCTCAGTCTACTTGGGTGAGAAAATACACACACATGCCGGAAAGGTCAGAGACTGAGAGTTCATCCCGCACTCTTATCATACTTCAGGGGACATGGGTGGATGGAGAACTAACTGTTGCCAATAGAAACATTGTTTCTTATTCACAGGGACATGCAGCAGCAAAACCAAAATTACTCAAAACAAATAGTACTAAAATTACTCAGGTCAAGGACAGTGGAGCCAAGAACACCCAAGAAGGGTGGGACACAGGTACCTTACATCATCTCGACATTTTAAAGGGACTTTTTAGGGTTTAACTCTCCTGGTCTCATGAAGAGACTCAGTGGTGTGAGAAAAATCTATTCTTCCTCACCTGTTCTTGAATTCTGTGAAAGGGACAGTTGGTATCACCGATTAGAGAGAGAGAGAGGCTTTTCCTGCTGAGGAGGGCTCCAGAAAACAGCCTGCTGGCAAAGTGTACAAGGAGAGCTGCTGACAGCAGTTGCAAGTGCAACCACCGCAGCAAAATAGCGGGTTTCATCCACCCATCAAAGCACTAAAATAATTGGACTTTCTGATTTTGTAGTAGCCATAACTGTGTGAGCCATGGATGTTGAACCAAAACAAGTTTCAAGCTACCATCCCAAGCAACGATACAGAAACCAGTCAAGGTCCCAAAAATTCAGTCTGATTTCTGGCCAGGTTTTACAGTCTGCAGTGATCCTCTGGCAGCTGCTAGCACAGGTACAGGAAGCAGCATTACAAAATCCCCCTGGGGATTACAGGTTAGGTCTCCTGCTCTGGCAGCAAATAATTTGTCAGATTACATAACCACATCTGAATCCACCTCTGCTAAGCCCATTTATGGAGCAAGCGAGCAGTGTTACGCGCCTGGTCCCACTCTCCTCTCCCACTGCAGCCCCATGGCACGTTGTTCTTTCCCCCACTGCTGCCAGGCAGGGATCATGCAGGGCCCTGAGGAGGAGGAACTGGGTACCTCCTTGTGCCATCCACCTGCCACACCTCCCCTGCCCTTCACTGGGGCACTGGCAAAACCGTTTCCAGGGCGGTACCAGCACAACTGATTTTGTGTGACAACTGGTCAGGGGGCTGCTAGTCCCTCTCCAGCACTGGTGTTTTGTACCCCAGTGGGCCTCCAGCCTGGCGAGTGCAGCTACCCTCTGCTCCTGACCGTTTGCTGCAAAGCAAAGCATACACAAAGCCAGCTGGTTCACAGTCCAAGATTAGAAAGTGTCACCAGTTAATATCACCTGATGGTATTGTTTAGCTAAGGATTTTTTTTTAAAGACATGTTTATAGCAGTCATTTTGATAGAATAATCACAGCACTCAGCGTTGGCTTTCATCTCCTTCATGTGACTCACTTCTTCCATTTTCTAGTGCTCAGCCGTGATTGCTGTAGTGGTTCAGCTATCTGCTAGAAACAGGCTTGTGCCACCAAGCTCAGATCTGGATCAGAAGTGCTGGGAGCCTGCAGAAGTTCAGATCCGGAGGTTTTAATCACTCTGCCACAGGGAGGCTGACTCTTATCTCTGCAGCTCTGCTGCATATTTGCCAGCTGAAAAGGAACAGGGCCAACTGGGGGCTTAAAAGGTAGATTTTGCTTTAGTGTAATCTCTAAATACGTATGTTTAGAGATATCTCTATTTTACAGATAAATATAGCTCTAAATATATGTAATAAGAGATATCTTTATTTTATATATCCACATAAATACACAAAAGGTTTTGAAAGCTTCTCATTTTGAAAGCTTCCTCTCTCAATAGGTGAAAAAACCACCTTGTTCTGGAAATACCAGAAACACCCACAGGAGCCTGAAAGAAACGTCTCAGCCTCCCTGACCCAAAAGCACAGACAGAGCGGTTGAGAAGGTATTTCCCAGGCACCAGGGGCTGCTGGTGCAGACCAGAGGCAACCACAACACCCCTGGCCCAGCCCTAGCATGGAGGAACCTGGAGGGGGCTGACAAAGGAGCCATGCCTCCTGGCCCTGATACAAGGTGGCTGGTGCAGCAGCTGCATTGAGCAACCTAAGGGTGGTGGGGAAATAATTTCAGTTTCCTGTAGTGTTTCATCATTTTATATATTTTTGCATAAGCCAGTATAAAACCTCCTGGCTTTTCCCAGCAGCATTAGAGGTATAGCTAAACATAGTTTTCCAGCAACAGTCCTTGAGTTTACTTTCTTTCCAGTTTTCAGGAATAACTGCTCGTACATGATTTGCCATTTTTTATGGAATTTTGGCTCAAATAATTTTTAACTACTTAATACAGATCACATTTATTATCATCATCAGTGGAAAATATTATCTTCTCAGATGTCCTTGTGAGCAGTGGGAATATAATAAATTCATTCTGCAGTTATACAAATATGCAAATCCATTACAAATACAGTGCTGAATGCATTTTCTCAAATTCCTATGCTGTTTGCAGCTTTGTTTCTGGCAGCACCAATATCCTTCTGCTGATGATCAGATTGCCCTTCAGCCCTAGAATAATTCATGGAATAAACCTATTGATTAATGCTCTTGTGACATACTAACTCATATGGCAATAGGGAACTATTTTTAATGCTGGAGGCTATTTGTCCCTCATATGTGCACACATTTTGACTTCACATTTGATGCATCTCCCAAGCTGTCCTACAGTTTGATGTGATCCATCATCCCACTGCAGCTCCAACACTCCTGTTACAAGAAATTCCTTTAAGCACTAGGGGTCAGTCAACTGTATTAGAAACATAAAACAATTTACTAAAATATATATTTAATGAGGCTTCTGGGAGAGAAAGGATCACATGCACAAATTACAGTTTTAGGAATCAGACCTAAACCTATAGTGGATAAAGTCTAAATTATGATCAGTCTGTGACAAATCCTCAATATATCCCCATGACTGGATTCTATCAGCAGACTATGATTTACACTGTATCAACTTTTAGGACTTATCTAGAGCTGTAATTTGCCGCGCATTAAATGGAAAGTTTTTCTGATCAAACAACAACAAACCAAACATAACAAATACCCCAAACTCCAAAAAGTTGCTTATGAATTCAAATTTTGTTACTGCTACTTGTGAATTTTCTAAAAGTTGTGCACATGGGAGATGGGAGTTCAGTTTTCTTCCAGTGAAGCTGGAGGCTGGTCCTACCCCACATCCCGCTGGCTTCCAGCAACCTGTGTAATTTTTGCCAGGCATGTCACAGTGCCACTGTCATCCCAACTAGAGCTCACAGTGTCAATGGGCAGCTGGGACCTTCTTTTGCAGATCCAGTCATGAGGATCTCCTGATCGCTGTGTTGCATTCCCCATCCTGCCAGGGCAAGCAGTCATGGCTCACACCCCTGCCCAGGCCTTTGGTTTCCCTGCCCTGGGGAGAGGTAGGCAGCAGGACACACCTGAGCTGCAGCCACTGTGAGGAACAAATGCACAAAAGCAGTTATCTAGATGATATTGCCAACAGTGGCCAACAGGATGGAACAGAGCCCCAGGTAATCTGAGTGCTCATAGAAACCCAAACCTTACTGTTCCCTGAACTCAGATAGACTTCCAGTAAAACCATCACAGCACTTTGTGGGTGTCATAGAAGAAATCTGTCCCTGTTGCATGTGATTAAGGAGCCAAACAAGACCAATATAATGCTGAAATGCTCAGCCTCAGTATGTTCAACCAGAGAAGAGATGGTCTGAAGACCATGGTGCTGATCAGTGAAACAAGGTGCACCACAGAGCTGAAGGTGGGAATGTTCCTACTGTGTCAGAGCTCCTTTTGCCCTTACAGTTGTACCACTAAGGCAGACTGGTTCCAGGTAGCCTACAAAGGCTGCTGTATTCATCTACAATATCCCCACCTTCTTTTTTAACAAAAGGCAGTAGCACTTGCTCACTCCAAGTAGAGGCCATGCTGGAAAAAGTACAGGCTCTCCAGATTCCCCTCAACGATGTGAGAGAGGAACCATTTTACTTGCTCAGTCCTGCCACGTACCATGTGGCTGCTTATACTGTTCTCCTTTTAACACTCTCTCTTCCCCTCCACCCTACATGGTCACCTAACTGAAGATTGCAGCACTGCACCAATTAACAGAACAGAAACACAAGCTCTAACTGGAGTGGCAAAGCAGCAGCTGAAGATTAAAAAAAGCAGCCAGAGATTACAAAAATACAAATGAATCAAGGCACAGCTAGGGTTTCACATACCTCTTTCTGAACTGTTGGGTCACTTAACTGTTGTGCAATTCATGCTGACTGCCATTTTTGGGAAAGGTAAGAGAACCAAAAAATAAGAGCAACCTTAAGGAAATCTAATTCAGGGAAGAGAATTGCACAGCAGTACAGTTCTCTTAAAGTGACTCATAACCAAAGGATACCATTCAGAGCCAGTGGTGTTCTTCCACTCCAGTGCACCAGCTCCCTTTGTCTGACACCTTTTGGAAAAGGGATACTTGCTTAAGTAAGGACAGCCAGTACCAACATGCAGACAAACACCACCTTGCCTCTGCACGCACCATTGTTTTCCCCTCACCACAACACACTCTGTAAGAACAGATGCAGACATTAGTCTGATTTGCACTTAATTTTTCTAAACTCCTCTCCTCAAGGTAGATGGACACCCTCCATTCTTCAGAGGCAAGAGATTTTGAAAATGTCTTGCTGTCTCCAAGACTGGGAAGAACCGGAAAGCTAAAACAAAGGGGGAAGGGGGAGCAACCCAAGCTCTTTGTTCCAGTTGGCATGAAAGCATCATTCTTACAATAGCTCATTTTCTCCTTCCCCCCAACAGCTGACAACTCATGGCAACTAAGGACAGGGCTGCTATTGTCATTAAGCAAATACTTATCCAATCTACGTAGGAAAAAGAAGAGCTCCAGAGATGACGACATGTTCAAAATGCTTGCAAGGGCATCCCAGGAGGCAAATAAAGAGACAGAGCAGTGGAGGAAAGGGTTGCCGAAGCAAAACAGGGGTAGAGATATGGCCTTGCAGATGCAGCTGAAGAGTCAGCCTGCTTCACCCAGCTAGGGACTCAGACTCTCAGAGTCCACCACAGATTGCAGACTGCAGCCTGGACATCTTCTGCAAGCCCTGCTTCTGCAACCTTCTCCTTCCGGGGCATGCTGCATGTTGCCACTTGGCCTGCAGCATCATGCATTTCTGCATGAAGTGATGGCAAAGAAAATTCTGGGCACTGGGAGAGCCCTTAATGCTGACTCCTACCAGTAGGATAGTTTATCTCTAGCATTCATTGGCCAGCATGTACTGGGGACACATACTTATGATCTTTCACAAATAATTTATTTGGAAAAAAAAAAGGAATAACCAAGCAAACAAACAACTCACCACACACCCACACAAAATGTGTTTATTAGAAATCTTTTTCTGTACAAACCATGAACCCTCCCCCATATAAAACATTTCTGCATGTTCACCACTCCAGCCACACACTTAAGGGGAGGACGGAGGCTATACATCACAACATTAACATGCAGGATGAGTTCCAAAGCACAACACACATTTTTCCATGAGCAGTCCTAATCCTCAAAGCAGGAGCATGAGTGACTGTAGTCCAGTCGTGGCAGCATTTGTTTAGTGTTTTGATTTGCTATAGGATAAGTCTGCCTTCAGGGCCTACCAGCCTCCTCCCCGCATCTGTTGCATAAGACTGCAGTCCTTTCTTTCATGAAAAGTTGTGCAGAAGAGCTCATGCAGTCACTGTAAAGTTTGGTGGTGACACACCTGACACCGAGATAACAGGCAAACTATTCTCTCCTCTACAGTAGCAGAGAGGGACACAGCCAGAGGCTACAAGGCCAAGAATCACAAGCATGGGTGTGGGAAGCCTGGCACAAGGGGCTTTTAAAGACCATTATGCCTTAATACAGGTGAAACTCTCACAGAAATTGCAGGCTTTGTGGGCCCTTCTTCATGGAATTATTCCAGGGGCTCCAAGTGTAAACAACAGTCTCATCCAAATCAAACAACTTGGGGACTCACAAATGTGCCGAATTGCAAGTACCTATTATGGATGGTTCACTCTAACACATCTTCATGACACCAGAACAAGGCTCCTATGCAAGTCAGTCACCTGCTCTATCTGGCACAGATAGTCAGTGGTTAATTCATGGCATGTTTAAGGATGGAGAAGCATGAGTCAAAGGGAGAACTGCCTTTACATAATGAATCCCCTTGCTACCCCTCCAAAGAGCTTCTATACAGGAGGGCTTTGGTGTCAGGGGATTTTACCAATTTGTAATCCCAGATCTACAAAACTAATCTGCTATCAATCATCACTGGCTGCCCAAGACAGACCACGCTCCACCGAGCTAGGCTGCCCTGATAGGGGTAGTGCTCTGCGTGCCTGATGTCAGACTCCTCCTTGGCTGCCCTTATTGCCCTGGTCCTGAAAACTTTGCATGTCTTCAGACATGTTTGCAACAGCTTGTTTATATTCATCATCATGAACATCTCAGTGCTTGCCAATGTTTTTAAACTGGTGCTGGCTGGGTTGCAAAAAATTAGATGGATGCGAGATAAGAAGAATCATGGGAATTTAAATTTCACTCCAAGCCTCAAAATTCCATCATCTTGCAGTTGGATGCCACAATGCACAGTATGTAAAGTCCCAGAGTCTTACACGGTAGTGGCAACGCATCTTGGGAAGCCTGGCTAAAGAGCCCAACACTTGTTTGGAAACACTGCAGTGCTGGGGAGTTGTAGTGACACATAGCTAAAGCTACTTTGGCTGTAGAATGACAGTATTCACTGCACAAAATATATAGTTGAATTGTATATCCATAAAAAAAAGACTGTATGTATCTTGTTACTAGCCTCAACGCAAACCCTTAAGCAAACTGTTTGCTGCACACATTTGTGCTGTGCCAGCAATGAAGTGCGGCATGTAGCACCGCACAGCCACAGAAAATTGCTATTATTATGCTGGCCCCCAGCAATGCTTTCACAAAAGAAAAAACCCTAGCTTTTTCAGTCTGATAGACTCCTTCCCAGAACATTGTGGTTCAGTTCTCTTATCAATTTGAAGACTCTTTAGTAGAGTTTTGAGCTTCTCAGATTGTGAAATACCTAAGAAGCCACAGCAGACAGGCACTACACAGATAAACAATCTCAGTACAACAGCAGCTGCAGAAAGGCAGTAAACATGCATTTTGGCCTTCTGCAGCTAAACATTGTAAGACAAAAACAAGAAAGCATCCATGATTAGGGCAATTTATAGCCTAAAATAAACCTGAAGACTGATGAAGAACACGAGACCAAGAGAAACTATTCCTTCCATTTCACCAGTTTTGTAATTGCTTTGGAACAAGAGAGGAGAAGAATTTAAGAGATTAGGGGAAAGTCATTCTTCATTCCCCATGGGTCTGATCCAGAGCTTATTGAATTCAATGAAATGAATCCCACTGCAGCTCCACTGGATTTTTTCAATCAGGCCACGAGAGATCATTACTAAAGTAGCTGTGCAAGAAGAATCAAGTTTGTTTCAGAAAAATAGATTTAATCAGCATTTTCCTTTAAGGTAATCACAGACCCCACGAGGCAGTAAAAACTCAATGCATCTAGCCTCAGCACTCAAGGGTGAATTGCTGTGAATAGCATCAATTTAAGAAAACAACATTTGTTTTCAACATTTTTTCCCACCCATTTACTGTTAGCTTACCCAGGATAACTAGAGGTTATAATAGAAAATAGTGTTGTTCTGCTCCTTCTCTCCACCCCAGTGAACTTGCACATTTGATAACGCTTTGTGCACAGTCAAGCTCATTGTTTCCCGATTTTTGTGTAGCTCTTCTACAACAGTGAGGAGAACCTTTAAATGTGAAAATCTGATAGCTTATGACAAAAACGGGAGAATCCACATGCAGATTTGACTTAAACTGCTATTAATTCATCATTTACAGTTGTTTGGCTTGTGAGTCAAGGATGACTCTTTAAGTTGGAGTTTCCCCTGAAATTCTGCCTTTGCAAGCAAGTTTTTTCAGGCCTCTGTCCAGAAGAGGAAAGTTAACAATTCTTGGAATCATTATTATCTTCTGGGTCACATGTTTGGCTTTTTTTTTTTCCTGATATGAAATTTCTGAAACAAAGGCCCAGTCAAGAACAGTACTGCTTTCTCAGCTTCCATTGTAGTAAAATGGAATGTTCTTCATTAAGAAAGAAAACCATGAAAACATAAGCAATCCCCCAAAGCCATACCATACACAGTGAAGCAACGTTCAGCGGTCCCATCCAGGTGACTTCACTGGGTTGGTAGTTGTCTGCACTCTGAAGCTCCTCTACAAACATTCCTGTGTTTAACCTTTCCAAGACTGAACTTCCTTTTTGATGTTTGTTTCATCAGTGTACTTTGCTAATCTGCCTAAAAATTTAAAGAAAAAGTCAGCCAGCAGAGAGTAATTTAAAAGTTGCAGTTCTTGGCTCTTTACAATGCAGAGGAGCAACTGAATGATCAAAAGAATTAGCTAATTATGTTCACATGGGCAAAGAGGGAAACCTGTGGGGCTGACACACTTCCAGGGCAGTGCCCACAGAACACCATCATACCAGTGCTGTGCCGAGGCATTGATTAGGGTAAAGCTGTAAGCAGAATCACAGCTGCTGCAAGAGGGAGAAAAGACCCCTGGAGAGCTACTGCTCTCTCCATTCTGTGAGCTACTTTTGAAGGTTATCCATTCTCTGGTTTTGGATATACAGATGTAGAAATGAAACATGTCCTGTGGCCCCTGCCACACAGATGTTTCGGTAAAGTGGTCAGGAAGGCTGACCACCCCTTCACTGAGGAGTTAGAGTCTTTGGATTCCCATACCTTAACCCCAAGTTTATGAAAGCCCTCAGCAAAGCCATAGTCCATTTACAATGGTCTAAAGGAAGAGTGTATTGCATCCTTGTCTCAGCAGGTCACTGTTAACCAAGAACCTGGCTATTGTGGCTTTTACCACTATATGACTGTTGTAAATCAAATTACTGAGATGAGGTTTTGTCTCTCTTCCTCTAGCATTGAATTGCTTCATTCTCACTTCGGTGTGCTTAAGCCAAGCTTCAGTCTTATTGTTGTCTCCATCATACTTCATATAAGAGTCTACCTACAGAAGAGTACAAGTCAACTTTCCCCTTTCCTTAATGAGAAGGATATATTCTCAAGGAATTAGGCAGAAGCACTTTACTAATTTAGATAATGTTGATGATTGGTATTTTGGAGAATAAATATTTATCCTCATTGGATAGCTGGAACAGATGCTCTTCCAGATATGCCCAGCCTTACCACAGAGGTGTGTTACAATTCCATTATCGCTGCACTAACAGACACATTCATTTCTTTATAACCTAAACTGTTCATAACAAATAAGGAACACAAATCACCTCCCATATCCATACTCAAAACAGGTCTTAGAAATAGTGATGTTTATGGGAGGAAATCTTTTAAATAGGCCTATTTCAACAAGAAATCCTTCAGCAATTAAAAAAGAAAAGAAAAATTACATGTTCTCTTCTGATTCTGAAGCTGGTACTGACGCTGGCTGCTAAGGTTGGTCCCATGTTTCATCTCATCTAGTAAAAGAATTAACATAGCTGGTTTCTTGAGGCATGTCATGTGCATACTTACTCCACTACCAGTGTGCCTAATCCCTATGCACACTGCCCTAAATTTTCTCATCTTGCACATGCTAAATGCGTCTCTCCTCATGCACTGAGATCATCCAAAACTACTGCTACACCACAGAAAAGGACAGAAGCTCACAAATATGTAAGTCAGTGATTCTTAGTGCCCACATGTCCTCTACTCTGAGGACTCAGTTGTGGCATGAAAGTGAGTGCTTGGATCCCATGTGAATTTGAGCTGCCACTTCATACTGCTGGAAGTCTGGAGGTTTTACCTGAGGGGCCATGTAGACAGGACTGCTGCCTCATCCAGTAGCCAGGAGGTGCACAGAGCATTCCTTCTAAAGAGCTTTTTCACTGTTTTAAAGTTCCCAAGTACTCTCATGGGAAACTATGCAGTGTGTTATAGCTCCTCAGTCAACAGCAAGGGAACTGGTTCTGTTTCTGGGGAAGAATGCACTTGAAAAAGGACCAGACTGTTGGAGCATTGATGGCTTTTTTGTTGTTGCTTTTACATGGTGGGTTTCTCCCCGGCCCTTTCCAGCTCTGACAGAGGAAACCCTAACTGTATCTTACAAGAAGGAGGTCCTGAGCAGGCAGTAAGCTTCAACTTCTTCAACTGGCTTTGGCATTACCTGTGACATTCATGACCTATTCTCCTTACCCATACTTACAGCAGTCATTGCCCTAAAAAGTAATATAATAGTTTTGCTACATTTCCACTCTTATTTAAATGTGAGCTCCTATAAAGATAAAAGTGGCTCCTTTCAAATAGTGCAGCTAAGGACAGGCAGCAGGACTTTTAAGAACCCCTAAGGAAGACAAGGAAACCAGAAACGTTTCAAGTCAGAATCCTACTTGTTATTAGTTCTTGGCTTTTCCATTCTATATAGTGCTGTACATATGTAATGCTGAAGAAAAAGGTACATCTTATTTTTGCTCAGTGCTATCAAGTTTGGTAATCATACTGTTGAATCAGAGGATTGCTATTCAGTTCTGCATTAATAGTAGACTGGCCTACACAGTAATTTTTAAACTGGGACAGGAACCACAAATGATTAGGGCTAAGGTAGTTATCCATGAATGATAGGTCCCTTGAGCTTGCAAGCCCATTTCAGTTCAAGACTTCTGGAAGACTTTCCACCAGTTAAACTAAGAAGTCAAAATAATGGTACATATGTGTGTTCCACATGTTTGTTTTTTGTCAATGTATTTGCACACATTTAGTTTTCCAGGGCACACTGATTCTTGAGAGACAGCAGACATTTAAGAAGGCTGAACTGAAGTGCAAACTGACCAACATATTAAAGCAGCAGAAATTGCAGATGAGCCAAATTCCTACAGAAATGAAGATATGAGAAATAAAAAGACAAAGATGCTAAAAAAATGCAATTATATAGCAAGTCTTACATTTTTTGTGTTATTTTAATTTCATCTCCTTAATTTTTTTTGCAAGCACACCTAAACTTCTTGGGCAGGAGAAAGAAGAGTGGAAAAACAAGCCTCCTGGGTTTGAAGTAGATGCTTTGTACAAGGATTATTCTCTAGACACATCCCCCTACAAGATAACATAAAAAGCTGCTAAACTCTCCTCTTGGGAAGATGTAGCACTCAAAGCAGGTGATCAAGGGTACTTCTGCTATAGCTTTTTAGTTGTAATATTCCTGCCAGCATAGCTCCTTTATTGATCTTCCACACTGTCCTGATCCAGTCTGCCCTGCTCTGATATTTTTAATTTGGAAAGCAATTTCTAAATCAGAAACATGATGAAGAAAGAGGGACATGCCATCAGTCTCCATGGCCTATTTGAACTTTGTACTACTCTGAACAACACTGACTTATGAATAGGATTCCAAGAAAGTATGGAGGCTGCTTTATTTTTAAATTTGCTTGGGAATATACTTCTCAGCTGCTACACAGGAAGCAGTCAGATCATCCATTAAAATTACTTCATTGAGATCAGATTTGAGGTATTTCATGAAGTCTATCACTAATTATGCAAGATCAGGACAGTATCGGGGTTTCTTCAAGATCCCACAGATGGGCATATAAAGGACAAACAAGTGCTGCAAAAGACAAACATAAACATGCCTGCAAACACAATTGTCCACTCTGCCTTGAATTACAAAACAGCATTTTTCACATGGCTAGAGTCTTAGGTCATAAGAAGTGTCAGTGGAGAAGAATTCAGAGAGGCGAGGATGCAATATGCTAGCAATACGTCTGGTAGGACCTGGCTTTGGAAGTAACTTTTCTCAGAGAAAAGGCTTTAATAATAAGCAAGTGTATCAGATTTCTGCAAACACACTGTTAAGGTCGGCAGAGCAGCTGGCAGCAAGGCAAGTTCTGTGACCTGCTTCTGAACCCTTCAAACTCATTTCCTGTCAAACATCAGGCCCAAGAGGACAAGCAAAAAGCTGTTAAGCTCTTTTCTAGAAGAGTCTGAGATTAGAATTCCAGTAATGGCTCAAATTCCTTTCCAGTTGTCCTGAACTGGCCACTTCCAGCACTGATTGCTATGCCGTATGGCAGCACTGTCCTCCTCTGGGGGAAGGAGGAGAGCGCGGGGGTGGAAGGAGGAGTGAGGCCATAAAAAATGGGATCCAGCTTTTTAGACAGCAAACAGGAGAGTCAGATGTGCTATTCATTTAAATAAATTAGAGCTACTTCCGGTAGATCAAAACAGTTGGTGAGAATTGCTTAGCTTGTCCTGGAGAGCAAAGGTAAGCCTGGAAGTAATTTACCTCTGTAGTCCTCTTCTGGAACTGCACGTCAGGAGGCCAAGTAGAGGCTGGCCCCCTCCGAAAGCCGACAGGCAGAAGCTGGCACACACAGCCAGAGCCAGACACCCTTTCCCAGCACGCAGCAAGGGAGAAGAAAAAAGGAATCTTCACTCATTTCAGATAGTTGGAAGACAGCTACTCATTTCCACATCAGCCACTGTGAAAGCACTAACAGTGGGCACATCAGAAAAGATGCTCAGAGTCTGGCATTTTTCCAAAGGGAAGCACCCAACAGTTAACACGTTTATTCCTGTATATGAAACATACAACTACACAAGTTTTGTGGAAACAGCTCATAAGATCTCAAGTAATAAAACTTTAGATTTTCCTCAGTTTCTGCCCCAAACTGGATCCAACAGTTCAGAACACTTAAATGAATAAAAAAGCCTAGCAAGGAAATCTATCCATTTGCTTCTGCATAGAGGCTTCCCAGTTTCCCTGTACCAGCTCTGCAAGAAAGTCCAAGTTCACAAGGAGTTACAGCATCAGACCCAACTTCTCAAATCCCGCTTTGATTTATTTGGCAAGATCATTCTGGAGCCAAATACTTCCATTGTGTACCATATCTATGGAGAGAAAGGTACAGTACAACACTAGGAGAGATCCCCTTTCATTCCATTTTAGAGAAATCACAAGTATTTCTCTTTCTCTTTTTTTTTTTTTAAGTTTACTCTGCCATCACCAAACTTCCTGTCAGCACCACCATCTCTATAAGGAAAACAAAATTATGAAATTTTGGTTTTCTGCCTTTCATAGTTAAGAGGCAGTAGTGATCTGAAAACAAATTTGATAAACTTTAATTTATTGTATCTCAGTAGCTATCTTCAATTTCATCTTTCTTTCCAATTATATTGTTATAAACAAAACAATGTATCTAAATATATAGCAGACTACTTGTATTAAGATGTAAATCTAATAATAAAGAAAAATGTTAAGGAAAACAAGAGAAGTAAACTTGCAGCAAATTAATCAAAACATTTGCTTTCAATGTGGATGAAAATGCAGATAAATCATTATGGACAGATGCTTGTGATTTTGTTTTTGTTTCTCTCTATTATTCTGTCTATTATTGGCCAGAGCATCGTATTCATCTCTGGAAATGAGCCAGCTTCTCATAAAAAGCACTTCTACAGCAGGTGTATAAACTGAACAAATTCTACTGTCAACAAAAAGTTAATATTTGGCAGGATTTTTGGATTTTGGGTCTGTTTCCTCTAGTCAGTTCATTAATATAAAGTTTAACTGCCTTCCTTCTCTAATCCAGAAATAGCAAACAAACTTTCCCCTTTCCCCCCAAATCACACAGCTCCTAATCACTGGTTTGTGTCCCAGAGACTCCATTAGTGCACACAAATCACAACGGCCACCACACGATCCTTCATGTCAAAAAAGCTGGCAAATGCTTCAGTGGGATTAGATGTATTTTCCAGATTTACTGCTGGAAATCCTGGGAAGCCTAGGGACGAACAGACAAACTAACATTTTAGTTCATCTTAGTGACTCTTTGAATTGGCCAGCACAGCTGCTGGCTGAGTAACGACTGACCTGCAGCCAGCATGTAAAAATGCAGGGCTAAACAAAGAACAAATAAATAAGAAAAATGCCACCCCTGGAGTACAAGGCTTGAGCTCATCTAGACAAATCACAGTGTAACAAGGAGATCAGCTCCCTCATCAAGGGCACAGCCAGACTGTACTTTCTGCTCACCGTGACTTGGGCCTGTTACTGCAGAAAGGCTGCAAGGCATGTGCCAGAATACCCTTGAGTATTAAAGGATATATGGAAAACCAGGACTGCTTTCTCCCCCACAAGCTTCCTTTCCTGTAAGCAAACGGTCTGTTTCATGAATCAAGGTGGGATTCATACGTATTAATGCGGCCTGATTAACAACTACAGCCATTAACAGCAAACTTCAAGAGGCTCCCACTGGATACCTCTCCTTTTCCATAGTATTTATTATAAGGCTTACAACTTGTGTCTGCTCTTTCCAAACATTTGGGTCTGAATTTGAACTTCACAGTTCCTTCCCCTTGAAGCTCCAGATGTGTTCAGGGGTATTCCTGGATATCAGAGCAGCTTGGATCCAGCTGAGGCACATTTCTAACATTCATTTGAACGAAATCGGGTAAATGCAGTTGTAATCTCTCTTGAACAGAGAAGATATTTATAAGCAGAAGTTTTTACCTGTCAGGGTCATTTGAAGAAGTGTATAAGGACAGAGATTTACAACTAAATCCTTTAGAATATACCAAGAACTATGCTCTCAAGATAGTAATCATAATGCATTCAGAGGCTTAGGACTCAAAACAAAATCAAGTTTTTCTTTCAGCTATATAAATCATTTTGTAGCAACCAAATCAAAAACTATCTTGACAGTGCCAGGTCTTACTGACCTCAGTTCAGGACAACAGTAAATACATGTCTACCATAATTAAGTTCCATTTGAGTTAACAAGTTAAGAACATATTTACTGCCATTTTGAACAAGAACATTTGCACTTCCATCTATTCTTACAATTAGGGCCTTCTGGAGAGCTAAAAATAATTCCAAATTCATTATCAAAGTATAAATAAATCAGAGCAGAAGAACACACACTTCCTTGTGCTGATACGGTCAAGGCATCTATGTTCAGTAAACTACAGGATGCTATCTGAGGTTTACCCTTGAGGAAAGATACCAGAATAAAACTAAAAGTAAATGCTGTACTACAGCTGCATTTCAGGTTGTAGTACAGGTTGAATGTTCCTGAAAATCACCATATGAGCCATTCAGGACTTTCTGAAAGGAAATTTGCAGGTAACTAATATAAGTTTCTGTCCTACAAATTAAAGGCCATTTCTGCATTTCAGAAACATAATGAAATACAGGTTTCATTACGCAGCAGAGTCTCCTAGTCAGGAAAAAAAGGGGGATAGTAACTTACTGTTATGCTGTTGAACCCACAAGGAGTGAAACAGGATCCTTCCCTCTGATGACACCAGTGCTACCTGCAGAACGTTAAGTCTCTCCACCCCCATTTGCTTTTTGAAGCACCTTCTGAGGAAGGAATAAAATGCTGCAGCCTATTGATAGACTTTTCTTAAGAGTTTTCCCATCCGAGTCATTACTTTCTAGTATTAAGGAAACCATTAACAATTCGGCACATCTGCACTGCAGAATGAGTATCATTATCTCCTCTTCATGACTAAGTGAAAAACCAGAGCTCTTAAGCTACATATTTTCTTCCTCAGGATGTCTCTGTGCTTCTTGATATGGCTCTAGATTCTCATGTTCTCATTCACAGGAGCATTGAGCATATATGACTTCAGAATCCTCATATCGAAAATTACCTGCTATATTAGGTAAGCTTAGAAGGTATCACATACACTGTGTAAAGCTGGTACCTACTTACAAGAACAGTCCTTTTCAGACTTAGCAGAACCCATACAAGTAAGCCCCAAATGAGTAACGCCGCTGAGGACAGGGGTGCAAATGGCTCAGGAGATCAGGATGGAACTGTGCACTGATCAAAAGCAACCAAGATAGTACCCAAAGACTTCACACAGCTCTCCCTCTGATGCCTAGGTAGTCCCGTACCAATGTGATCAATTTGACATCCTTTTTTTCCCACTTCTTAGTAGTCTTCAAAGAAAAGTAACACTTGAGGAGGCACAGCCAGGCATGTTAAAGTTGGGTTTAATAGCAAGCACCAGGAACAGCTTTATAACTTCCTGGATGACTCTGGAAACCTCTTCTGGAATAAGCATAGATTTAAAGAAGGATGGTGCATCTTAAGGTTTTGCCTGTGCTCCCCTACAGCCATAGGAAAGAACCATACAAAGCTAAATAAAATAGGAACATATATAGGGTGACTGGACTTTAAAGGTTGCCTCACTGTCAACAGTAGTAGAAGAGCAGAGGAGCATGATCTGTGCTACTGTCCTTTCTGCTTTTGGGCACAGTAGATGCCAGCTGCCCATAGAACTAAGAAAAGAAGCTGGCCTGCAGGTAGCGTCTGTGAACTGTCTGTCATGAACACTAAAGGAATCAGTGTGGATAACCACTAAAGGAAGAGGAAGCTACAGCTCATCACATATCCCAGCAAGCAACATTGTTCATTAAATAAGGTTATTAAGCGAGGCAAAGAGGACAAGGTTAGAACACTGGAAAAGCCAATGACAATTTCCACATTGAAGAGTTTATAATAATAGTTCCTGAACAAATTGAAAACAAGAAACTGAATTAAGTTCAGATGGTCTGCTCCTAAATAAACCACACTATGGAAGATTTCACAAGGCACTGCTGAAGCATAAATATCCGTACCCACTATAACAATACATTTAATCTTTGGCAGCAGGGGATGGAGTAAGTTTTTTTTTTGGGGAGGGGGACAGACTGGGGGAGAAACCCCTTGTCTAGACAAGGTTAGATCAGCATTATTTAGTACCAGTGAGAGCTAAACTCAATTTATTACTAAAGGCTAATGCAACATCACATCAGGTATGTCCCAGACCACATAAGTGTGTGAAGTCCTCTGAAAACAAACTAGGTTCTTGTAGTCACTCCTTCCCTCTCTCCCCCCTGCCCCAAATTTGATGTATACACCATGATGGTATTGACAGTTTGGAATCCAATCTTACAGATACCTCAAAGTTTGGCATAAGAACAAATAGCTGTCCTCTGGAATAAGATATTTGGGAAACTTGAACAAATTAAATAGGAATTGTTTTGAGTCCTCATAAAACCTATTTTTTTAGGAATTATAAAGTTAGAAATTAAGACGATTTGTTTCTATGAAACAGCATGCAGTGAGTTTCATTCACTAGTATGAAAGGTATATTGTGTTTGGATATTTTGAAAAAATTTCTGAAGGACATTGTCTAACAATCTCAAGTCATATCTAGGAACAGCCTCAAAAGCATGAAGAAACACACTGCATAGTCCTAGGATTCATATAGGAAGACATTCATAAAACTAACCTCTCAAACTTGTTGCTTTTGGCTTTCCATCTAAACAGTGTTTGTTACACTCAAGGACAGGGTAGCAAAACAAAAACTGCCATCAGTATTTAAACAAAACAGTTCATCTTCCAAACAGTAACAGTTTGGTTGCAAACCAAATATTGCAGCACTTCCATAAATGCTCTATAGCAGAGATATTATTAACAAAAAAAGAGGAATTTTTAGGCCAAGAGTATCTTTCAAATAAGATTTCTTAAAAAAAAAAGAGCATCAATGAAAACAAGCAAAAAGTGACACTCAACCCCCCTCACCCTAACACTCATCTCCTACAATGCATGAAGACCAGGTCATATTTGCAGTCTAGAAACTGTTTCATATTAAGAAAGGGAAAAAGCCTTGAAAAGAAAAAAATTCACAAACCTAAAGTGGCAGCCACCTTCATTGTAAATTAGGAGATCTCTTCTATATTTTAAACTACAGCATACAAAAAGGTAACTGCATAGAGCTATACCTGAAAAAATATACTACATTGTCTCATACCTTGGTTTTAACTGTGCAAAGGACTAGAAGACCTAGAACAAGGGTGCATAAATAATTTCAAAATCCACCAATTTTTTTGGATATGCCCACCCAGAAAAACTATACAGAGTGTAAGTTTTTGCTTTAGCCATCTTTTACAAGCCAAGAAATTCCTTCGATAATGATGACAAGATGAGAAACTCAGGATAATCAGAGTAAGTAGAACATTTGCATATCAAAGAAAAAAATTACAAGTAAACTATCACATTGCAAGACTGAAAGCCCGACCCTGGTGCAGCAAGATGCTTTGTAGGACATTAGAGACTGCAAATGCTCTCTGGTATTACCAACGACAGTATTTTGTTACGGAACAGGCAGTCCAGAAAAATAGCATATTTGCCCATATTGCCAAACACCAGGCTTAGAATGCTTTCTATTGAGATTTCTCTGCATCAGTGAACAATTAATTACAGGCCTTCATCTAATGTTCCTCATTTACAAGCATCCATTGGCCTGTTTCAGCTTCTTCAAATCTGATGTTGGGGTACAGATGTGATTGGTTTCAGTTTCTGAGAAAACTGACTGATAAGATAAAATGCAAAGGATCCTCAAGCACGATTCACTGCTGCTTCTGCCTCTTGATTCACAAGATCTTGTCTTTGTTCCACTACAGAACACTGATTTTAGTTAGCACTTCCAGTTTTAGTTCCATTTTTCATGGGTTAAATACACAAATACTTCATATTCAGCTTGAGGTTGTGTGGGCTTGAGCAAATTCCTTATAGAATTATAACACTTATTTTACTATGTGTCGATGCTTTGTTTTGGTGTTTGTGGTTTTTTTTTTTGTTTGTTTTGTTTTATATCACAAAGCTGACCTCATGATGCCTCTGAATTTGTGTCTTTGGGAAAATGAAAGAAATATCAAAAAAAACTGGTCTATTTCTTCTAATGTAAATATAGCAACTTCTCACAAATGTATCTTTTTAAAAAAATTCAGCACCCAAGAAAGTATATGAATTTTTTCTAGGGGCAGAGAGGAAAGGAAATAGAAGGTCTTACGGATGTTAATGACAGAAGATGATGGAAGTTCATCATGCCATCCATAGAATGTACTTAAGAGCTTGGTGCTTTAACACACACTATAGTACCAATTCAGGCATTAACTAGTAGGGCTTATATGCACTAGGAATACCCTTTTTGCTTTTTATGTCAGCAGAGGGCCCATAGATGGGGAGGGAAAAAAAAAAATATGACACAAAACCAAAACCAAAATCACAATGAAAACCAAACCAATGAAGAATGCCACCCCACAACCTCCCCTCAACTCATTTATATATCTTGTGGATCCTTGCTACCACATCACCCTTCACAGATATGACAACAGCTGACATAACTCTAGCTCTTACAGTATTTATAACAAACAAGACTTTTTTCCTGTATAAGAATTAGCTGCTTTGTGCACAAAAAATGCAAAATTCTTTCCAATGAACAGAGCCTCAGACCCTTCAGAAGCAATGTTTTTAACTTTACCAAAGCCAGAGTGAAAAGGAAGATGTGCTACTGGTTCTACATTCTAAATAACAGATAATCAAAAGGAAAAAATGTAAATTAAATAAATGGTTCTGGCATGCAGAGCACAGATGTCAAAGACACAGAAGCATTTTTGTGGTGTCTTGACATAGCAGTTTTATCTGTGACACATTGTAAGGACAGGCTAGAAAACTTAAGTGGGACCCTAGGATTGACTAATACAAAGCCACGTCCAAATACACAGCAATGCAGGATACGCATTGCAAACCATATGAAATGCAATGCAAATGATTTTTGAATGCAAACCATATGAAAAATCTCTATCTGAAGAGTCTGAGGTAGAGCATTACTGGCAAAACTGAGTTTGAAAGTATCGTGTGCTTGCTCCCACAGTAAAAATGTTGTTGGCAAACCACGTTGGCAACCAAGCTAGAACAGGACATACGTCACATTGCATAGCCTGTCAAACTTACCTAAACAGTAACTAGCTTTGTAAAATATTTGGAATGCTGATTTTCTTTGCCATAAAATGGTGTGAGTGACATCACATGGCTTTACTAGAGTTTGGCTTTAACCAGAACAGCAGCTCTGAATTTCTCTGTGCTGTTAAAGAATTTCTTGGATTCAAACTGCTCAGCTGGTCTGTAACTTGACTGGAGGGATCCATCAAGTCTAGCCCTGCATTGAATCATGAAACGAGAACATTTCTGAGTTGCATTACTTACCCAGGTGGATATCTCACAGCATGGGACTTCAGGAGAGCAAACATAGCCCTGCTTAAGTTTCTTTTTAGCTATAAGTAATTATGCTCACTCTAAGAGGCTTTACTAGAAGCAAAGAGCTGCCCTGTACTGAACATCACTTCAGGAACAGATTCCTATCCTATGCACTGGGCCAATCTCCATTTTCTAATACTAGAGCTGTCCAACTTAAAATGTTCAGTGACACTGAGAGCAATACTAACATACTATGGTACTTTTTCTAGGAAATCAACACACCTCAATGCCTCCTTGAAGTGCCTGTGCACTCACATACAGCTTGAGAAACAGAGGAAGAATTAGAGGTCTGCAGGCAGTTGCAGGGCTACAACCTCACTGGCATCAGGGAGACACGGTGGGATAGCTTGCAGAACTGGAGTGCTGTGACGGACGGATACAGACTCTTTAGGGATGACAGGCCAGGAGAGTTAAGAGGGGGAGTTGCACTTCATGTGAGAGAGTGGCATGGATGCACAGAGCTCTGCCTTGAACCTGTAGTGAACCAGCTGAACACCTATGGGTCAGAATTAGCAGGCAGACCAACATGGGCAACATTGCAGTGGGCATCTGCTACAGACCATATGATCAGGCATAAATAGATGAGGCCTTCTTCGGACAACTGGAAGATGCCTCACATTCATAGGCCCTGGTACTCATGGGAGACTTTAACCACCCCAATATCTGCTGCTGCTTTACTGGGTGATACAGACTCTCCACCAGCACCCGCCTCTGACAAGCAAGGATGCTGTCTGCCCAGCCTCAGAGTGGGGCCCCACATGTCCCTGCATCCTCCCTTGGCAGCTTGGCCTGAGACAAGGCCTCCGCTGACCCAGGGGCAATTGCTCATTATACAAAGTAATGAATTTTATATACCTCATACCATGAAATACTGACCTGACATCTAGGAATATATGTTTTACTTACAAATAGTTCCAGAGATAACTAGGAAAATTCTGTAGGCTATATTATAAATTATGACTGTACACTAGTTTATTTTGAGCTATGTCTCTAGAAGTAAGGCTTGAAGGATTGAGTCCTGCTTAACACACTAAATGCAACTCACCTGAGCAAGACCTCAGGGTCACTCCTTTGGCTGTACACTCAGACTGCTGAATGCTCTGACATAAAAGCTTTGTCTTTATTTTACAGATAACCAGAACACGCTGCATATAAAGTACAAAGTAGTTTCTATAGCTGCTGCATTAGTGAAAAGCTACAACCAAACCAGCTGACTCTGCAGGAAAATAATTCCTGCATCATGTATTCATCTTGATTACTACTTGTAACAAATACTATCTCATAACTTCTTTTGTGAAATCATAAATCCACAGAATTAAAAGCCATCTATGGTGTCACTTTCAAACCCAGCTGAAGTTTCCCTTCATGCCATGGTTATTAACATGTATTATTTTTGTGCTTTTTCCAAAACACAGTATTTTGGAAATTATGATGGTAAATCCAGAGAGGACAGAAACACGGTTCCAATGTACGCTGCTAAAGCAACTTTAATAACAACAGCAAGTATTGGTTTCCATGTGACCAAAGCTCAAATGCAATTTAACAGATATGATAATATTCACGAGGGATGAAATCTCTGCTTTGCTGAACTCAGGGTGAGCTTTGCCAAAGAGTTAAGCAGTCCATAATGTCACCCCCCCCCAAAAAAAAAAAAAAAAAAAAAATCAGGAATAAGAGTGAAAAACCAAAGGAACTAAATATAGCCCTTTTCCTGGTCCCACATATATGACAGCTGCTCAGCTGCATGCTTTCCTGGATTTTGCTACCTATGACAGCAAAGAAACAGACCTGTCAAACAATGTGCCAAGAAAATGGAGAACTCAATATTTTTATTGTTGACAATACTATTCAAGGAAGTTAGTTATAAGTCAAACTAAGTACTGTAATATGCAATATATGCTGTTTATATTCATGTAATCACAGAGAAGAGCAGAGCGATTGATCCCTTCTGAGAGTCAGCTACATCCAAAAGTACTGCGGTAAAGCAAAGAAAGATCTATCTCTTTTAAGATGGTAGGCTTATCTGAAGTTATTGCTACAGCAGCTGAGGCATCTTTAAAAAGTGGTTTAAGATGATGTACTCATCCTATTGCATAGAGAAAGAGGGCTAACTGCAGACTTCATCCTACTCCATGTCTCCCAGAACAGCCATCTGTATGGAATTTACCTATAGCATTCACCTGCAACCTACAGGTAATTTCTTCAGTTAGCCACATACTAAGTCATATCATGGTTTCTAGTATGAGCTGTTTGGACAAGCAACAAGTAAAAAGATCCTGCCTCAATTGGCATGTCATACATGGACAAGCTAAGGAAGGGTGGGTTAGACAATAGGACAGTGAGGTGGATAGAGAACTGGCTGAACAGCAGAGCTCAGACGGTCGTGATCAACATGACAGATTCTGGTTGGAGGCCTGTAACTAGTGGTGTTCCCCAAGGGTCTGTGCTGGGTCCAGTCCTGTGCAACATGTTCATCAATGACCTGGACGAAGGGACAGAGTGTACCCTCAGCAAGTTCACTGACAACACCAAGCTGGGAGGAGTGGCTGATACGCCAGAAGGCTGTGCTACCATCCAACGAGACCTGGACAGGCTGGAGAGCTGGGCCGAGGGGAAACTGATGAAATTCAACAAGAGCAAGTGTAAGGTTCTACACCTGGGGAGGAACAACCCCATGCACCAGTACAGGTTGGGGGCTGACCTGCTGGAAAGCAGCTCTGTTGAGAAGGACCTGGGAGTGCTGGTGGACAGCAAGCTGACCATGAGCCAGCACTGTGCCCTTGTGGCCAGGAAGGCCAACAGTGTCCTGGGGTACATAAAAAGGAGTGTGGCCAGCAGGTTGAGGGAGGTTATCCTCCCCCTCTACTCCGCCCTAGTGAGGCCACATCTGGAGTACTGCATCCAGTTCTGGGCTCCCCAGTTCAAGGAGGACAGGGTACTGCTCAAGCAAGTCCAGCAGAGAGCTACCAAGATGATCAGGGGTCTGGAACATCTCCCTTATGAGGAAAGGCTGAAACACCTGGGTTTGTTCAGCCTGGAGAAGAGAAGACTGAGGGGGGATCTTACCAACGCTTATAAATATCTAAAGGGTGGGTGTTAAGAGGATGGGGCCAGACTCTTTTCAGTGGTGCCCAACAACAGGACAAGGGGCAATGGGCACAAACTGGAACACAGGAAGTTCCACCTGAATAGGAGGAAAAACTTCTTCACTTTGAGGGTGACAGAGCACTGGGACAGGCTGCCCAGAGAGGTTGTGGAGTCCCCTTCTCTGGAGACATTCAAACCCGCCTGGAGGCAGTCCTGTGCGCCTGCTCTAGGTGTACCTGCTCAAGCAGGGGGGTTGGACAAGATGATCTCCAGAGGTCCCTTCCAACCCCTACAACTCTGTGATTCTGTAATGCATGAAATGCAAACCATGCAAGTATACTATTCTCAAGATCAGAAGAGAGAAACATCTTATCCCTTCTTCTGAGCACAGAAGAATTCTTGTTCATAACGGTAACAAAATTAAAAAAAAAAACGACAAAACAAACAGATCTTTTCTAAGACGACAGACGCATGAAAATTTTTCAGAAAAAACATAAGACATGGTTAACAACAGGAAAAAGCTGAGTACCTATCAGTGCTTCATAACACACTGTAACACAAAATGAATCAGGAATCCTTGGCTGGGAGATGGAATCGTTTGCATCTGTAAACAGCCAGACTGACTTCAGTGCCTCATGCAGCAATTACTTACACATGCTTTTAAAGCAAATTACAACATCAAAATATTCTCCATCACATTAACACAATGTCCAAACTTGCTTTTATTCTACAGAACTTCAACACGTTCAGCATATGTACAGATTTGGTATTTTATTTTTCTGTGGAAGATCTCCACTGACATGATTAGGCTCAGAGGTATTTCTGATCTACACTAAATCCTTTGGGGAGTTGGGATTGGATACAGAAAAGCTCTGTTGTAATGTAAAAATTAGATGTTGAAGGTAGGTTAGCTGTACTTATTTTCTCCAATTTGTTTAATTTTTATTTGCTTATTCTGAAGTACTTCTTTTCCACAGAGGGACATATGGAACCAAAATGTGTAATGATGTGGTAAACAGCTGCAGCCACCTTTTGGCTTGCTTCTATTTCTATAGCATATTAGCAGTTTTTGCTAGGAGTTTGCAAAGCTCTAGGTGTTATCACTTTAAGGAAGGGAAAACACCTTTGAATTTACCTCAAAGTTGACAGAGTAGTTCAAGTAGGATGCAGTATCCACATGATGCTTTAACAACTCTGCATAAAATGTACTTTGAAACAGGGGTCCAACACACCTCAAACACTAACCACCGAGTCATGCAAACTGGTCTTAGAACAACTATTTGAATAGTAAGTAGAAAACTCCCTTCTCAGGGCTGAATTCATCACCTGGATCACAGCATTCGAGTCTCACATCACATACTTCAGAGCTCCCTATGAAGCAAGATGAAGGTGACATGCTAAACACCACACAAAAAAAATCACCAGGGAATTCCTTCATTTCACATCGTAGGTCCTTTAACATGAAAGACATCTCTGAATATCATCCCAACTCAGGCTGCAGACAAACCAGCCAGAACAGAACATACCCTCAAGCACATCAACACCATATTCCCAAAATACCATGCTAAAAGACTGCCACATGTTGAACTATTACTGTTCAAAAGCCTCTCATATTTTAGCATTGCATTTTCTAGAGGACAATAATCATTGGAATTACACCATCAGATCAAAACTTCCAGCACTGCCCTCCAAACTCTATATGCCCCCCACTCACCTTTTGGAACCTCCTTGGACAAAATCATGTTTAGAGCACTGGGTGACACCCCACGTGCTCTGGCAACATGGCAGCTTCTGCTCCTGTCTCAGTCAAGGTGCAGAGGAATCCTGCTGCACCAGGGGAACTCCTGCAAGCAGGAGCCCTTGCTGGGATGCAAGGAGCCCTCCCATGACCAGCCTCAGCTCCTAGCTGATACAGACCCTTGCTGCTTCCCATTCAGTGGCTCCTCACACCATCCAGTTCGGTCAGTGGGCCATGCCTCAAGGGCCACAGGCCCCAGACATCCCAAATAGGTTTGCCGCTTCACACCCAGCTGAGGAGAGCCTAGGGACTAGTTTCTTCCTCCCTCCCCTGAATGAAAAGGAGTTCTCAGTAACTGAGTTCCACCCCACAGCCTCACCTTTTCTGCAGGTGCTGAAGGACTGCTCTTGCCAGAGTCCATCACCTTTCATCTGCCCAGGCAGGAACAAAGGCAGAGTCACGGGTATGGCCGTTGTAGCCATCCCTTCTCCACCCAGAGCAGCCCCACCCCATATACAGGCACAGGTGCCACTTATCAGGGCCTGCTGCTCCAGCTGGGCTGTGCGTGAGGCACACCTGGGCCCAGAAACCCTTTCTCTTCTGAGAGGGCACCCAGGACAAGTAGGAGTAAACCCTACTGGGCAGGAAGAGTGTGTTTCAGGATGCATTAGGCATGTTTCTTTTCTACCGTGTTTGTTCAGTTTAAGGCCTATCCTTTTTTAAGGATTTAAGTTTAAGACCTGACTTTGTGGAGACTAGCAGCCCTCCCCCTCCCCACTGCTGCCAGGCACAGCTAGCAGCCAGTTCCTGCCCTCAGCTGACCAGGGCCATTTGCAGCTGCAGACACTTGCATGCTGATTAGCCATTTCCAAGCATTCGTATTGTGTTGCACGTTTTCAGTAGTTCTAACCCACCATCTCAAGGCAACAACTCCTCTGGTGCACAAGCTGTCATTTCATCCATCCAGAATGTGTTTCTGGCAAGGGCTTTAATAATCTGTTGTCCTCATGACAATCCTCTTTTCCCTTTCAGAGTAATGAAGTATTAACTTAAATAACATCTACTAAAATGGTAAACTTAATGCAAATCACACATGTTTTTCCACCTCTGAGTTTGTCCTCAGTCTTTTCCTTCAGAAGAAAAGGTTGCCATGCTCCGGCAACATAATTCAAACACATCAGCCCTAGATAAAAATGCAGTCTGCAATTTCTGTCCATCCTGGGCTTGAGCTTTTTAGTCTTTCATTCTTCTAAGCTCTCTGCTAGCCTACGCAATACCAAGCAACATGGCAGCCTCTTTCAAGTTTTGTATGTAAAAAATTATTTCCCATTTTCTCCATTTGCCTGGCTGCTGTCCTGCCAACTCTCGATCAGCTCATTCCTCTGTCTCTCTCCTCCTCATTTAATGCTACCTTGTGTAACAAGGCAAGGGCTAGCAGTTTTAGGATCTACTTTATACTTTTCTTATTATGCATGTGTTGTATTTGTACATGCCCTCTCACAAAGGCCTGGATTTTATATTTTATATAGAAATTCAGGATAACACTCTTGATTTAAGAAAAAAGTATTTTGTAACCTTATTAGCTTTTTTTTTTTTAATCCAGCAGTGAATAATTCAGATGTTGGCCAATATGAGGGTTTGTTTCCTAAGTACACATCTCCCTTTGTAACCACTATCTATGTTTGTTCTCAAAAAAGGACTACAGGTTTCTCTCTCCTCTCCCATTCTCTTCAAGGCTTGCAAACCAGAGTTTGATAATGATCACTTCTGATTTTGCAAGAAATCCTGCATAGTGTTTTAATTGTCATCTTTTTCAAGGGCTGTATGACTATTTCTTCTTACAGTGTCTAGTGCACAGTGTCACTGTGCTTGTGTCTTTAAAAGGAACAGCTTCACTTATTGCGGCAAAAGCTCAGGTTTGTTTTAACCACATATTGGCAGTCTACCAAAAATTAAGTGGTTATGTTACCTACCAAGTTCCTTTAAGAGGAGCAAAGGTAATAGTTCTAAGTAGCATTACTTTCCTGAAGTATTTATTAGCACTAATGAGTGATATGGACGACCACTTTTACTGGCATATCCCGTCTATGTTTTGCTTCCTCCCTATGCATATAAAATGGAACAGGTGTGTTTGCTGCGTGGTTTCTGGTTGAAAAACATTCAGTATACACATCAAAGGAGATTTTGTTTTAGGTGTGCTGTTTGTGTTTCAAACCGCTAGGAATTTTCTCATTACAGGAAATAACAATATAAATTACATAATAGCTAAAAATAGTATTAGCAACAATTACCCTAATAATAGGACACAGCATTGTATTAGCAATTTTTGGTCAGCCCACTGGTCCATTTTGCCTTCTGTGCTGTCTCTGAGAGCAGCTTATGCTCAGCAAACTGAAGAAAGCACAAGAAAATTTATAACTAACTTGTTTTGGTTAAAGCAACACACATTAAGCAAAGGCATCCATATTTTGCTGTATGGATAAAATTCTGTATTATTAATTATTCCACATTTGAGAATATCCATATAATAGATAAGTATGCTACGTCATGGAAAGAACGGCCCAAATTTGGAAATTAAAGTAGAGACTTGACAGTGCATCCTTTGTACCCATCTCCAGCAGCTGATAATAATTTGGCTAAGTCTGCATTTGATAAACAAAGCTGTGATGTTCTACTGGAAATACACTTAAAGTAATATTAGCAATGGTATTTTCAATGACCAGAGTTCAGCATACTTGATGTTGGCTTCACGTTAACCTCTTTCCTCAGTGCTGTTAAACCTAATTCCAAAGAGTGATAATCACATGTCAAATGCTGAGAGTGTTTGAAATCCAGGCTCAGATCCAGTTTTATGAACTGGCCCCTTATCCCGGCAGACCAAACTCAGTCACCAATCCTGTTCTCCTACCCCACAAAATTACAAAATATAGATGCACAACTTGAATTAGACACTATTTTCAGAGCACATTGAAAAACAAAGACTCCTTCCCTTTTGGCTTTAATTATATCACAGTAACTGCAAGTATTCTAGGCACCTCTAGGGAACAAGTTAACACTGATCATCTCTGCTTCTCAAAAATTTCTCATCTAAATTTAGACACAATCAGACAAGTAAAGGTCAAAACCACAAAACAGGGAGTGAGACAAATATAAAGGGAGATTTTGGTGAACAGATAATGCAACTGCTCAGAGGAAAGCCAAGAAGATCGGATGTCTTCCTTTGCTACGGGAGATGCAGGTGTATGGGATCTAGTTCCATGGCCTGCTTACCTGCAATTTTTCCCATTTGCAGTATGAGCTTTCCTACACTCTACTCTGTCAGAGATACCTGCCTTTTTCCTTTCTAATTCTTTGATCATCTGTCCAATAGATGAATATGCAGTAAGTTGCTTGCATGTGCTATTTTGATCTCTGCTTTAAACTGACATCAACTCATTGCTGTATTAGGCACTAACTACCAGCCAGGGCTCGCTTTTCCCTGCATCTCTACTTTTTGACATCCATAGCCTTCATAATCTCTGTTCATCCTGACTTCGTGAGAAGAAAATATATATGAAGGTTAATCTAAAATCCTAACTTCTAATACACACCAATGAGAGCAGTAATACAGTCACTTGTAATTTCAAGTGTCACTGAGGGCCTCACTACACTTTAATGTAACTCTGACTGATAATGAAAATTAATAGAAAACAATGGTCTGGAATCCCAAGATAAACTGAAGGATCTCTGTCTGCTTTGGTTGCACATACTAATTTTTCAAATAAAGTTATCAGGTTGTCTTGAGATACCACCATCAAATAAGGAAAGCTGTCCTTATCTCAAGTATTATATGAATTTAATTTAAAACAATTTAAATATGCATAATGTTTCACTGTGAAATGGTAAACAGGTCTGAGAAAAGAAAAAAAGTTGCACAGAACTATGTTTTCAGGAAATATCTGAATATCATAAGGCAACATGCATGCAGTGACCTAGGACAGGGGAGAAATATTTTTAAACTGAGGCCTTTCTGACAACAGCTGAAAAATTTTGTGGTCGTCCATAGCAAGTTGCTAGGGTACACATGACCTTATTGACAACAATATTAAGTTTTGATAGCAAAAATGGAAAATCTGCTCACATGACAAAAATCTGTGTGCAGTATTCTGTGGACTAAAACACATTCAGTATCACAGGAAATAGCTGCATGTTTGGTTTTTATTCCTAGGCTGAGAAACTTGTCACATATGCCACTGTGTGGACAGCTGTGTGGTTTTAACAACTGAAATAACAATTGATAAAAATGATTTTATCTTAAAAATTATTTCCTCTACAGGAATTTGTATCACTAAAGAGACAAAGTGCCAGAAGACTATTTCTGCAGGAAGAAGAGGATACAAAGCTTAGATATTTTAGGGTTAAAAATAGATGTCTGAATGCTGTAGCAACAGTATGATACTTTCTGAGATTGTAGTAAGACCTGTAGCCTGTCCTGGCGCTGCTAATGTACATAATACACACAGTGGTCAATGACACGACTCTACGTACCATAACTAACTCCTCAATTTATTCCTGGCTCTGGTTCATTGTCACCTGATGGGATAATTTCCAGGTTTCAGGCATTGCTACACACTCATACTAGAAAAGGAGACTTACCGCGAGCTTTCCTTTGAGTCAGGAGCCTGAAGTGGAAGAAGCCATGTTCCTCAATTTTTACTTTTTTTTTTTTTTTTTTTTTTTTGTGTATGTGTCAGAAAACAGTTCTAAAGATGAAGAAAACTAGTTGTTTTGAGTAAAGTAAGGAAAGTGGAAGAGATTTTTGAACTTAATTTCATTTCAGTTTAAAGCAAATACATGAATTACTGACAATCTAATTTAGGAGGCACTAGGAGCAAGCTGCATTTTTTAAATGAAAGTTCCTTGAAAATGTAAGAAGAATATCATAAAGAAAAATATCTTACAGGCATCTCAGAGAAACAGGCTGTCCAACTTCATCAAAATTCAATGGTAATTGTATCACCAACTCTCCAATAGTTTTTTTCAAAATTCCAATCCTAAATCATTTGTCTGCATGAAACACTACAAAGATTTGAATGCTTTATACTAAACAACCTAAGTATTTTTGATTTAAAAATGTTAGTGTAAGCATTTGCTTCAACTATTGCATTAAAATATTTGCCAGTGATAATCTGAGCACAGCAGAAATAAAAATCAGTGTTTTAACTCCTGTGGTGGCACAAAAAACAATACAACAATGCAAAACCTGAACATAAGTATTTAAACCTGAGAATGATTTTACCTATACTACAGCTTACTATATTGAGCTTAATTCATACTTATACACAATTTAATGAAGTTATCTTTTTAAACTTACTGGAGGGTCTTGATGTGAATAGAATTTTGAACTCACTAGCACTACTAATGAAAATGGCCCACAGCCAGTGTAAACTGGCAAAGCCCTTAATGCTGTCAGTGTGATGCTCGTTTCTTGAGCTACCTGATAATTTCTCCTTATTGAGAAAGCATTGGCACAGAACACTCTTCCTGAGTGTTAAATTCAAACCAGTCTCAGCTGTCCATCATTAAACAGGGATGTGGTACCTGGTATAAATTTTTGACAATTAATGGAGACTTTTAACACAAAGGGACACTACAAGTTTTGGAGGTCCTGTTTGGTGACAGGCTGAGTGGATTTGAAATATAAGAATCCTTACTGAGTTGAACAGTGAGAGAAATTCATTAAACAACAATGTATACATTGATATTTTGTCAAGATACATTGATAACTAAGTCATCAATAAATAGATCTTCAAATAAACCAAGACTATGCCTCAGGTTCTTCTAGGTGAGTAGGAGGGGCAGGAGGAAGTGCCATTCAATACCTGAAATGACTGCTACCTTCGTATTGTGGTCCTTTTGGCCTAACTATTTCCATCTTCTATTATTTCTTATTTTACAGATAGAAGTATAGGCTCTCTATGAATCTCCTAGAAGACACATGAACAAAACATCTTTACCAAAGAGTAGGCAATGGACAACAGCAACAGTAAACTTGCTACAATCAAGCAACATTTCCTATTCATAATATGGTAATTCTGTCATGTAAGCAATATTTGAAGAGAAAGGAACAATCAAGCAACATTTCCTATTCATAATATGGTAATTCTGTCACGTAAGCAATCTTTGAAGAGAAAGGAAGAATCTTGAACTATACGGTACAACCTGAAACTGGACAAAATGTAATTTCCCATTGGATGTAGACAACAAGCAATATTTTAGAGAAGCAGAGATCAATCAGACCACCGTGAAAAAGATAAGAAAGACAGTATTTTGGCTAGATATGACTAGCAATCTGGAATTATAATTCGGCTGTCCCTAGCACATCTCTGGTTTGTAGGGTCTGCATAGACATCAAGGTACAAACAAATAATGTCAGAGAGTCTGCCTTTAAAACACAGCTTTTCCCTTTTGTTCCAAGATTGGGTTTTGAGAACTTTCTACGAGTAACATACGGAGTCCACATATGAAATCAAATATCTCAGTTTAAGACAGACTCTTTGTCTTCTCAGGAACGACTCAGGTGAGCATTATGACAATCTCAACTCATTAAAAGCTGTGTTTATTTCATAGTTGGCTTGCTAAACCAGAAATTACATCAGTATTCAGTCCCTTCAGCTCTTGATGGGTAGTCTGGTGATGAAGGAGAAACTTCTATAACTGTCAGTGGTAAGAAGGGAAGTTAGTATCTGGGTTTTAATTACTGGAGTGTGATTGCGGATAAAGATCTTACCCATAGTTGGTTACACTTAATTGATTTGCTCTTAAAATCTTAGAGAGTAGTGAATTAAAGATAAAGAATTGAAGAGTCCCTTTGGGTGAAAAGTCATATCAGCTTAGACTGGAAAAGTCTACAGCAGAAAAACAAAAAAAGGTAAAATTAGTCTTTGGAGATTTTGTATTGTACAAAAAGAAATACAAAAACAATTCTTATCAACAATATTTGTATTAGTAATCCATTCCCTTGAGAGGCTAGCTGGGCTAGTAAGTAAACAGAGGAAACAATAGTGAACTTGCAGAATACTTATTTGACAATTAAGAAAAAGTTGTATGTGAAAAAACTCAAAGATGAAAATTTCCTAAATGAGAATGTGGATGCTAATACTGCCCTTGGCTTGCACGGTAGCCAAAATTTGGAAAGAAACTGATCGAATACAGACAAAACCCCAGAAAGTAGGTGCAACAGTGATACTCAGTATGAACTTTAGCATAACTGGGGAACTGGTAGATTCATTTCAGTTTTCTGACTCCCCAAAGCAACCACAGGATAATCATGAACAGACAAAATATTTGGATGATCACAAATATGAAAAATGAGAAATGTGGTGCAGCCACTTAGACATATTCCAAGAATATTACAGGATGAAAAGGCAAAATGACAGTATTTGGACAAGATCCCCACATTTTTGTTATGACTGCAATTCACAAAATATCAGATACAAATAATGTGTGTGGGATGCGATACAAAATTTTGAACATTTGTTCCTGGGACTGTTAGCTGTTTGTGTATTATTACATAACCAGTGACCCACACATGTGGCATGTGAAGTATTTTATTATTTAGTATACTAATTCTAAAGTTCCATCAAAAGTAAGAACTTTTATAGAAAATACTTGTATGTTAGATAGGAAAGAGAAATTACTCATATACCAGTAACAACTCTTCAAAACTTAAACTCAGTTCATCCCATCACATATTATGTGGGCATTTTGTTACACAACACACAGAAGGGCAAGCAATCTTCTTCCCTTATGTAAAGCCCCTAATAATACTCTCTTTCCTACAGTAGGAATGTTATGATACACAGTATGGGAATAGCGATACGACACACCAGAGGGAGCACATGTTTACCTCATCCACAACTCCTGGATGTGTCTCTTTTTCTGGAAAATTTTCATAGAATATGAAGATGGATCCCTTTGTACACAGAATTTTTCCGAAGCAAATTCTCTGTTCCTAATTCTCTACTGCTGCTGCCACAACTCAAACACACTGACGAACCCTGTAGCTTATGCTAACTTCTCCACATTTTCTCTAAGTCTCTGTTTGAACCTTCATTTTGTACAGAAGAGACCCTCAGGGACACTGCAAACTTTGTGTCTTCACACCAAGAGCCTATGCCTACCATTCCTTTGTATATTCCTTATATAAACACCACAAATAGCATACATCTCATTTCAGCTTTTATTTGGATATTTTTAAGTTAAGTTGCTCAAGTCCATTTTCCATCAATGCAGACACTAAAAACTGAAATCAACATTTAAGGCAACATTAGCATCCATGGCAAGCTCAACATGCAAACCTTTCATCTAAGCACCACAGCATCCAAGAATTGTCACAGGTCCCCTACCTCCGTCACACATTCCCTTTCCATTTTAACTCTGCTATCCCACACTACACTCAGCAATTCAATTTAGATGCAACATTCTCCAGTAAGACCTTGTCATTTTTTGTATTTTGTTTCTTATGAACAAGATCATTTTTGCATAAGGTGATATAAATGAGTGAGATACATTTCAGGGTGAAAGTATGCAGTTGATTTATGTTGTGATACCATACAGGATTATTTTAAAAAAAAAAATTAACTTCATTATTCAATGACTTAGTATAAACATTATTCGTATTTAGCCTTTTAGTAAAGGCTATACATTAAGACTTGTTAGAATGATAATTTTGCTTTAAATTCTGATTTCTTTAGTCTTTAGTGTTACTGTTGACAAGTGTTTAAGGATGCTCAAGTGCAACTTCTATGTAAGAATATTTACAAGTATACAAAAGACCACATAGTTTTTAATACACACACTATTCTTAATACAGAGTAAATAAGGATTTGTCTTGTGCCCATGGAAATATTTCAACATGTGGGTCTTGCTTTTTTCTCTTTTACAGCAAAAGGAAAGGTTTTACTTTTCCTTAAGAAGTGTATTTATTACAAGATGGTTAGCATACATATATCACATAACATACAAGAGTTAAAATTAACTAGTTACAAAATAAGCAGTGGTATGTATATTTTCATATAACCTAAGAACAGGATCAGTATTTTACAAAGTACATATAAAAGTACTTGATATACAAAGAAAAATACAAATGTGCAAACACCATTGTCACAGGTGGAAATTTGTCAATTGAAAAATGCTAGAAAAATCCTTCATATTTTTGTTTTGAAATTGCAAATGCATTAAAAACAGCTGCATTTCCTATTGTGTGTGGTGAGAAATTTATGTTCCTTTCTGACAAAATACATTAGTTATAAAAAAACCACAAACAATTTAATAACTGAAAAAAATCTTATAAGTATAGTCAGTTTGGTTAGGCTGACATTAAATTACAAGCAGAACGTCTGGAAAAATGAGAAAATAGTGAATCATATATACAAACTTTTTGCAATATTAGTGTGCTATTTAACATATTAACATTTCAAAATAAAAACAATGGCTTAATTACCTACATATTCTACTCAGTGTCATCAATATATGTAGACTGTAAAATTTCTACTAATTTGGGGCTATTAAAAATGTTTCGCCAGGATTTTAAGCTGAACAAACACAATTTTATCAAATGTAAAAATCTATAAACAGTCTTCCAATTCATGTGCAAAAAATGTTTAAAAAGTATCAAATCACAACACATCAAACCTGATTATGTACATATTTAATATCTGTAAATGTTGTTAACTAGCTAGTATTGTTCCGCTATAAATAACTTACTTCTGTCCTGCAAAACGTCTGCATTTTAAAGATTTCAGTGCAAGTGCTTGCTTCATTGTTTAGTGCATTATCATGTTTGTTATTTTTTATTTTACAGTGAGCAGAACAGCATATAAATTAACATATACAACTCACACATAAGAGATCTTTCTTCTACTGAATTCCTAGTTTGTTGTTTTCCGTTTCTCCTAGATAGCGTCAGCCAGTTTTCTTTCATTTATCCCACTGTAACTGCAAACAGAATCTAAGATAAAAGTGCTATGATCTTCAGATAATCCCTAGAATCTGAAATTCCATAACAACATTGCAGAAGCACTCAGTAGAGCACAAGATTAGAGAATGACCTGCACACTGAGAAGACACTTGGAAGTCTGGTATGAGGCAATTTCACGTTTTGGTCTTTAAAAATATCAACTGTCTATAAACATTGGAAACCTGATATATATGTCACTGGACTCACAAGCTTCATTTATTTATTTATTTTTAGGAATTGTAGACATGTTCCCTCTTATTCATGACTAGCTTGGAAATAAGAACATTCTGTTTAAAAAGACAAAAAAAGTGAAAATACACTTCCTGTTGGAGGGAAAATGTCTACAATTTCCTTTGGACAGGTTTCCTAACAGAATAGCTCTGAAATGAGCAAACCAGGATTAGATGATAGTGCAAATATAGCCCACTTTTATAGCTAGGAAATATACTGAAGAAAGTGGAAATTCAGGGTAAATGTATTATTATTTTTCAAAGTCCTCCCTGCAGAAAAAAAATAGCAGTTACAGTGGTTATAATTATTAAACAGAAAAGGAACTTTAGCATATTATGAACTTTTATGGCTGAACTGTAAGGAAGGCTGGTTGTCTGTCAGTAACATTTCAGAACTTAGCTTCTTACGGGAAGAGGTGCTTTAAATGTGTCTTTATCATGGAACGTTTTTCCTTTCTAAGCATCTGAAATGCAACTCTGGATCCTATCCATCCATTGTTGAGCACTCTGTGCATCTTGGGCACAAAAATTATATACACGTTTATTTGTCTTCAACTGCAAAGGAAAAATAAGAACATGAAGATAGACAAGTCAACACACAAAATAGGAAAAGAAACTTGCAAACTTTACTTTAAACTGTAATACTCAATGTACTAATTGGGTCTGAATGTAACAGTGTTTGAACATTTGCTGTTGAGAGTGAGTCCAGATGCTAACTCCGTAAAAACTTTTTGTCTTGAGTTGGCATGACAGCTCCTTCCTAGCTCAGACCTTCCAGCAGGACTGAAAGTAGTACGTTAAACACACCAAGAAAAGCAAGTTTCACATAAAGATTAAGTCAAGACCAGATATACTTACATCAAAAAATGCTTTTTCACTTGCATGTTTTGGGGCTCCAATTGTTGGAGAAGCAGGAATCACAGTTTCTACTTCTGCAAGGTCTATGTGTCCCTTACAGCTTGTATCCTCACCAGAATCATAGTATCGCAGCTAGACCACAAGAAAAAAAAAACCCAAATACGCTATTTAAATGGACCTTTCACTTATTTTTCCCTCTTCCTGGATACAACTTGGGGACACTGAGGGGTAAAGGTGGGAGGCACAAATATTATTAGGACCCAAGGACATCAGACATGGGAAATTTCCAAGACACAACTGACAGAAACCATAGGTTTGATATATATGAAATGGTGGGACTAATGACAGCCCTTAACTGGCCAGTTCTCTCTTTGACATCTCTGGGTAATAGCAAAGTATCCACCATCCACTCCTGTGCAGACATGGAGTTGGGGAAGGAGCATTTTGTCACCAGGGTTTCAGAGCAGAGAAGCTTCAAATAGTCATGCATTGCTTCTGGACAGAGGACATGTGAAGGATGAAAGCAGAACCTGGTCTTTAAGATTCAGCATTCCTTAGCAATTTTTCTAACAGAAACCACTGCTTCACTGTTCATTACATTGAAACTAACACAAAAGCTTTACTTCACCAAGGAGTTAACAGAACACTTATTCTCTATATTTCAAGAATTTAAAATGATCAGCAAAATTTAAGTATAATTTTAGATAATTATAAACTACATAAAAAACTCACATTTTCCTATACTGCACTTAGTGGTTGAATGAAGTTTGGTTTTTTTTTCTCCTTGCAAAGATACTTTGATATGAATGTTAACCACTCTGTAAATTGAGTTTCAATATGCAAACAAGTTCCAGAAGAGAAAATCTGATACTTGCTTTTTTTAAAAAAAAAAAAAAAAAAAAAAAAAAAAAAAAAAAAAATCCCATAAACCAATGCAAAATCGTAAAGCAAACCTTCATAGCAAAGGTCAAACAACAGAATTCCAACTCAGATTGACCTGTATTACTCCCACATCTATGATACTCAGGAGGATATTTGGATATACACAAAATGTTAAAGTACTTTTTGTTCTGCAAAATGATCCTTTTCTCCTGCATATCAGGAAGAATAATTATAATCAGCACATTTGTTGGTATTTTACCACAGTAATCTAGAAATCCTCAATTAGCATTTTAAAAGATGACTGCCTTTAACTATATTACATATGTTTTAAGTGTATTGATTACAATAAATTAATATTTTTAAACAAATGCATACATGTGTCTCAGAGGTTACAACCCACACTGTGTGGAATATTTGGCTCAATGAAGATTACTGCCTGACGACCCAACATTATTTAACGTACATGAGACCACAAATTTCCACTGCAGAATTCCAGCATACACTGTAAATTGGTTAAAGTGTTTAGACCAACAGATCTCTGTTTTTAGTGTTCCTTGCTGTACAATGATTTGTCAGAATATTTATGAACACTTTTGCTACTAAATTTACGGCACTATGACTAATCTAAAATATTCCTATATCTGGTACCTGAAATTATTGTTCAATCAGTAACTTGACATTTCAGGACTTTTAGAAATACAGATTTGAGATGAAATTTTAACTCATTTGAAGTAATTTACAAAATTCACACTCATTTCAGAGTGATCTGTGATCCTGTTCTCCATATTTGAAAAGACTTTCATACAGAGATTCCAGGTCAGCTTTCTCAAATACAGGTTACAGAAAAACACTAAAAAGTCAAGTGAGGTAAATGGATTTTTCTGCTGAAGCAATTCAGATTATGATTTTCCAGAGTATATCATGCCCTTTTATTTCAAAAGAAAAATGCTCATAGCAAAGCGCTTGAGGAACAAAGAGGCTGTAAAATACACACTGAGCATACAGTAACTACTAGCTTCAACATGAATGCCTGAATTAAACTTGCTATCAGTTACCATATTAGCTCTCAGCATCCCAATCACACTCTAGGAAATACCTTCTAAGTTTTTCTCTCTAGTTCAGAAGGAGTTTTTAGTTCTTTTGGAAACTAAAGAGGTCATATTAAAGGGCAAATTATGCTCACCACTTAATTGCTTAATGACATTCTAGAGTTAGCAGTGCTTTAAAAAAATTGCTTGTATTGCTTTCATCCCACAATGCCCAGAAAACATCCTCAGGCACTACCTGGCTTTTTTCTTCCTGAGGTATGAAGCAGGCAAAAAATGTTTGGGCCCAAACAATAATGTATGACTTTCAGTCCAAGAAGTCTTTTATTATTATAGGCTAAACAGTTATAACTGTTTTTTAAAAAGCAAAATACTAAAACACCTCTGTTGATTCTGAATGCTGTATCAGCAACCAGATACACAACATGAGCATAAATATATGATCTATAATGATGTAACACACACATCGCATCTGAAAATAATCATTATTAGTACTATTCAGAAAATCAATCTATACAAACCCTGTATATAAAAAAGCAGCAAACTAGTCATAAAAACACCCATAATCTGAAAAGGTTTTACCTGATGTTTTGTCACATCCAGCACAAACCAGCGAGGTTTCCAACCTTTTAGTAAAGCTCCTCTTTTGTATAGCGTACCTTCAAAAGATCTGAAAGGTACAGAAAATACAAATGGCACATGATTCCATAATATGAATACTGGTGAGATATAAAAGCCCGCAAATGACTACATACGTATTCAAACACTTTGGTTTTAAACCAATAGTTTAGTTATTGGTAACTGTGATATACTGATAAACACTGTTTCAGTGTATTGGATGCATTAAATGTGCAGCTACAATTTGCTTGTGCATATAAACGTGAAGATTGAAAGATACTGCTAGGAGATAGAGGCCCACCCATCAAGACAACTAAAACTAAATCTAATCAAAACCACAAAGAAGGAATAAAGTAGCCACAAAGAATTCTGTTCATATGAAAATTTCTTTTTTTATTCCCTAAGGCAGAGATTTGTACCAGTCTAATACAAGGTTCATAAATATGCTATGATTATTCAGTTTACCTATTTTCATCATTTTTTGATGTGAAATGATTGTATAGTGTAGTTGTTCTTCTATCTACTCCATTAGAGGGAGAAATGCTTGCACTCTGTTCCTCACCCAGCCCACTGTCAGGTATTTCCAACAAAGACCTCTTTTGGTAGGATTGTAGATTAGCTGGTATCATCCTTGAGGAGCCAGAAGGATGTCTCCGGAGCTAAAAAAGATGAAAACAAAAGAAAAAAGGTAACAGAGTCTGTCTTGCATTGTGAGACTGTCTCAACATTATACTGATAATATGTGGTACAACATGTAAGTTGTGAATTATTATGAGGCCAAAAAAAAATCTTCATAATACAAGTCAGTGCTGCCTCAGTAAAGAAGTCAGAGGGATGGCAATTCAATGAATATCTTAAGCAGAAGGGTTCATATGGTGTGAGAAATCAGTATTTCAGAAAAGCCTTGTATATTCCAGTGACATAATCTTGAACAACATTTCCCTTGCTTTCTCAGAAGCATCTAGAAGTAGTCAGACATTTGGATGCAATAAATTTCCATAATTACATAGGGAAGGAAGAGAGGCAAGGAAAAAGAGTGCAGTTTCCAAGAGCTACTTCACAGATCGAAATAATTTTAGTAAAATCTCAATAATCTGGAACAAGAGGGGTCCTGAATTTGGTCTTAATCTAAATGACAGCATCCTGGAGATAGAGTTCTTTGGGGTTGACCCTTAGCTATTATATTTATCTGAGAATCCTTAACAGCTAGGACAGCAGACTGGTATCATACTTGCATTTTCTTTTCTGCTTCCAATTCAATAAAAAAAATCCTCTGCTTTGCTAGGATAAAACTTTTTTCATCTTGAATTCATCTAGGGTATAAAGTGAACTTGAACGACTCTGACAGACATAAAGCATATTGCTTTCCTGAGAGCAAAGGACAAATAACAAAGTAGTGCTGCGGACTAACCATTGCATGGAGGCTGGCAAATTTGAACAAGCACATGAAGCTGAAGAATTAAGGTATGGTCTTGAGCCGGTAACTCACTGTGCCAAGTTTATAGGGAAAGCTCACAAAAAGCAGTACCTAACATTCTTCCTTGTGCATGTAGATAGCAAAGAGGCAGCCTTTGACTTAGAAAATATCTATATTGTCAGCTATTTTTTTTACCGCAGTCAAGAATTGGAAACACAAGCACAAACACTTCCTACCTTTACTAGAATCTACAATTCCAAAATTCCATTTAGACATGGAATCTCTTAAACTCTGGGATGTCTTTTTGGCTGCTTTCGGGAGCTGAGTTTTTTGTACTTCAAGAATCTTTTAAATTTATAAAGTAATATACTTGTGTATTAGTAAAATGCTCATGCTCATTTTGTCTGTATGCCTTAATCTACTCTGAAAAAGCAATTAGATAAATAGCATAAATACAACTATATTTTTCTACATGCAGAAATACAGAGCCAGTATCGTGGGTTAGAACAACGTATTCAATTTTTCAAAAGCAGATTTTCTTCCAAGAAATACAGTGATTTTGTCAGTGTCCCAGGTAGCTTATATAGCAGGAATGGAATTATTCTATTGGATGAGTTCTTTTACTACTTACATTGTCTTGTCTGGTGTCATCCTTTAGATTTATTTTGACCCTTTCCCACAAAAGCTGCCACCTTTCTGGGCTCTGATTTAATTTACTTTCCAACCTTTCAATTTCCTGAAATAAATAACAAGGGTTTTCTTAAGGATAAACATTTCTAACTGATCACTTCCTGGTAATCATTTTTATACAACCATTTTCTAGTCAATATTTTTACACAGGGAGCTTTTAGGCCATGTTGCCCATTAAAGTACAAAAACCTCTGTCAAACCAGCTATAAACAGAAATCAACCAGACTCAAGAGTTAAAGGCAACCAAACACAGCATCAGCCACATCATCATTCCTCTTGCATGTCACTGGTTGGAGGAGCCACTGTGCTTTCAGTTCTCTGCCAGTTCTCCTGAACACGCAAAATTCAACACCAATTGCCATAATAGAAACACGACAATGATAAGGATAGGCTATTTTTTATAAAAATATTTACAAAGAACAAATTCTGTGCAGTGACACCAACATAGTACATTGCCAATATTAACATTTACCCTCGTTTATAAAACATGATAAAAAGCTGTAATAAAAGAAGGAAATGAAACAGAAAGATTTATTCAGTTTGGATGCCAAACTGTAACAACATGTTCTTGTTGTGGAACTTGGGAATATGACCTATGTCGATAACCTCCAGTTAGGGTTATTTCCTGTTAATAAGACAGTGCATGCAAAGTTAAGTAAAAAGAGGCAATTTCATTAGTTTATGTTTACTTGTGAACTCTCATCGATACATTTGTCATTACTTTGATGTGTGGTCCATATTCCTTGCCATGCTTCCTTTCTATATTTTTATTTTCAACAACTATATTGTTATGAAAAATCTGATTCTTAATGAAATCAAATTAAAAACTCAATTTTGCAAATCCAATTAAGAATTGATGATGGAACAAAAAATTGCCATAGGACAGAGAATTCCCATGCTATATAAAAGCCAACTAAAACCCAAGACATTTATTTTCAAAGTAGAGACAGTAAGTCTCTGACTTTATTTACTTCTGCTATACCAAATGATTAAAGTAGATTTCATAATATTCTCCAACTTGTATTGGTTGAAAGACTTACAGAAAATGACTATATTTTTAAGGTAAGAAAACATCTTGACCAGGAAATTAACTCCTGAACTAAATTTTGAAGTCTGAAATGAAAGTAAAAAAGCCAGTATTTGACAGTGTAACAGGAACAAAATATTTCTACGAACTCTTCCTTGCTGAAGGTAAATTAGAAAACTCAAAAGTAAACCTAAATATAAGAAATCTGGCTTAAAAACAAAAATCAAACCAGAAGTTTTAAATACTGAAGGTAGTTGAAAGCCACATATACATTAAATATTATAGGACTCTCTTCCTGCCAAGAAATAAAATCAGAACAGTTTGGTTTGGAGTACCTTCACAGGTAGATATAAAAATAAAGAATGGTGAACACAAGCCAGACTAAAGGCTTCCCTAGATTACTCATTCCTCTTCCAAAGTGCTGAGTGTAAAACACTTCTTGATGAGATACATACGACTGAATCAATTTACCACAGACTTTTTATGTAAAAGGCTTTCCAAACTGCTGCAAAAGGATACAAGCTCTATAGTGCTAAAAATTAGTCAGGTTTTAATCTGATCATTCTCTTTCTGCCCTAGACTTGACTTCTGAGTACAACTCTTTCTCTGCAGAATCTGGAAGTAACTGAAACTTGTTACTTAGCAACTGGGTCACATTCCTTCTTTTTTGGCTCCACAACGAGTAGTGCTTCTAGAACTTAAATGAAAAACTTTCAACAATCTTCTATGTATACCTTGAAAAGTTAGGAATAAATTCTCCTTTAATAAACCCCATGTAAAAAACTTACATGGCAATAAATCACTAAGATTTACTCTTGCCCCTTCAGTTTTAAATTTTACTGAAAACATCAGATTATTTTCCTTCCATGTGTGGAATGGACTATGAAGAGCTGCATTTCCTTGAAAGAAAAATTCCTTAAATTTATCTTTCTGGTTCATCTCCTGTTGCCTAGACTCCTGGGCTAGAAGGCTTCTCAGCCTTTGAATACAAATAGAAAGATGCTGAATGTGTATCCAGTAATTGAATTGCTGCTTCTGTCAATTGTTCAGACTTGTGTGTGCAACAAGTTGTACGTGACTAATTGTTCAATATTTGGAATAAACTTTTTGGTTCGGGGTCCACTTCAATAGATCAGTCTTTTTGGCACATAACCAAAAGCTATAAACCAGCTCACAAACAGAAATGTTATTTTTATTGTTATGCTGGTTATTCATTGACCCCTTATATAGCTTTAATTCTTTATGGCGTATATTTATGGCAGAGTTAATTTGGGTGACTGGCATCCCGAAGTGGCATCTTTCAGTTTGCTGACCTCTCTCTGAGCAATCACCATCTAATGTTAAGTGATGTAACTGCTTATTTGTAAGAATAGGACACGTAGGTTCATCTCTCACAATTCTTAAAAGTACCAGAATCTGAGACACTCCTTATGAATTATGGGGACTGAATGCCTTTTTAGGATTGTTAGCAAATTAGTGAGAAACAGTGGAGATGTGTCTGCCCACAAGGATTTGACTTGCATTTTCACTGAAATATCAGTAGATTACTACCTCTAATATAACCAGCAACCAGGCATATATCACAGAATGGTTGAGGTTGGAAGTGACCTCTGAAGGTCATCTGGTCCAATCCCCCTGCTGCAGCAGGGCCACCTAGGGCCAGTTGCCCAGGACTGTGTCTAGATGGCTTCTGAATATCTCCAAGGATGGAGAGTCCACGACCTGTCTGGGCAACCTGTGCCAGTGCCCAGTCACCCTTGCAGCGAAAAAGTGTGTCCTGATGTTCAAATGGAACCTCCTGTGTTTCAGTTTGTGCCCATTGCTTCTGGTCCTGTCACTGGGCACCACTGAAAAGAGTTTAGCTCCATCTTCTTTAGACCTTCTCTTCAGTTATCTATATACATGGATAAGATTCCCCCCTGAGCCTTCTCTTCTGCAGGCTAAACAGTCCCAACCCTCTCAGCCTTTCCTTATATGAGAGATGCTCCAGTCCCTTCATCATCATCATGGCCATTTGCTGGACTCTCTCCAGTAGTCCCATCTCTCTCTTGTACCGGGGAGCCCAGAACTGGGCATAATACTCCAAGGTTTGGCCTTAGCAGAGCTGAATAGAGGGAAAGGATCACCTCCCTCAATCTGCAGGCAACGCTTCTAAATCCAGTCCAGGATACCACTAGCCGCCATTGCTGCAAGGGCACATTGTTGGATCATGGTCAGCTTTCTTTTCCCCAGGACCCTCAGGGCCCTTTCTGCAAAGCTGTTTTCCAGCTGGGCACCCCCAGCATACACTAGTGCATGGGGTTGTTCCTCCCCAGGTGCAGGACTCAGATAAATTAGCTCATTTATAATCTATCACAACATACTCATGTCAAAGGATTATTTGAAGAGCTAGTCTTCATGTGAAACATTTAACCCAGAAATTTAGCCTGTGTGGAAGACATTGCTCTTGGACGTGCTATACTGCGGTATTATCTTATTGAATTTTACAAGCTAGGAAAGCAAGTACTTGGAAAAAAAAAAAAAAAATAGTGGCAGGAACCTCAAAGTTCCTGTCAAATGAGTTGGTTTTGAGTTTTGTGGAAAATCTATGTTTTTAAATGGAGAAATTATTTTAAAACTTTTTGCAACTAATCTCTGAAAGAGAAAATAGAGGCATGGGTGTGTGTTTCACAATTACCTTTTATTTTCTTTAAGAAATGGATGGGTAGCTACTTTTAATATTGGTACCTTGTTTCTGATTTCTGTCATGCAGAAAGGCCATCAGAAAATGGTCTTAAAGGGAAGCACCTCTGTTTGGATCTGCTTTTGAACATTTATATCTCCAAAGTACACTTCTGAGAATTTAAGATTTGAACAACATAGCTCGTATTTGTTGGCTGCCTCTGATGTGGTAGAAGTGAATTGAGAAGCTTTATCTGTATTTTAAAATGCATTTTATCATCTGCAATCTTTAAAAGGCTTCCTTTAGGACTAAATGAATGAAATTTGCAGATTGGTTAACTTCCTACAGCTCAAACATAAGGATTCATTGAAACATTGAAAATTCATAGAGCCATCACACACATCTGGTTAGAGGTGAATTGTTATGTACCCAAAACACATTAGAACATTTACTGCTAAAAAAATTACACCTTTTGCTCTTAATAGAAGAGCACCACATTCTACCATGGAAAATTCTGAATTAAGACACTCAATAACTTCTCTGTTTCAGCTTTACGTCCTGAAGAGCACTATCTAATTTTCAATTGAAAAATATCTTTAGAACAAACAAATTTGGGCTTATCATTATAAACTAAGGGAGAACCAATCTTCCCTAGTAATTTACCATTACTAAATATGGTCTCAGTTCAAACATTTTTTGGATACCAACACATTCTCAATGGATTTATGATTAAAAAGAGTTCTTTCTCCTACATCAGCAACAGTCCTAAATTAACAACTTGTTTTAAAAGAAAGTTCACTTTGCTTTTTAAACTCAGAAGAATATTTTTGTAACCTTTATACAACCTCTTCAAAGTTCTCCAAATGTTCCTCTCCATTGCTATCTTTTATTTCTATAATCTAATTCACAAATAACATTTAAACTCTATAAAACCTGACCCTCATATCTTTAGAATATAATATGGCTAATTTCCCTGTTATATGGCAGTTTCTCACAGTTGTGGATATGGATAGTTTGGCATCTACCCCAGGAAGAAATGCAGAAGAACATTGTTGCTATATTCCTGATGTACTTCTGGCCTCTAGTTACCTGATATGAAAGCTCTCTCTTTTTTTGCTAAAGAATCCCTGATACGACCCCTGTTGAGAGACTGCTCGCTCTTTGCCTTTGTGAAGTTATAAGCTCTGAGAAGTTCTGGCTATCTTATTTTGAGTCAAGGGGAATTTTACAAGCGATTTTTTTTTTTTTTTTTTAATAATTAGGCTTTGTTCCTGTGTTTGATCAATTATGATTGGAAGGAATGGACCAAAAGAAATTTGAGGAATGTTCCAGAATAAAGCTAACTCTCCAGCAAAAGCAAGTCTATCTTCAAGGACTCAGATCCATTCAGAAACTTCCTGCCTTAAGACTTTACTAAAAATCATCTCTGGTTCAGGGGAGTTCAGGGACCCACAGCATATCCTAATTTTCCAAGCACTGTAATATTAGGCTCCATAATCCCAGGTTTAATATAAGGTGAAGTCAGCAAACAGTTTTCAAAATAAAAAAATGTGCATAGTGTTATGTATCTGAATATGCATGTGGCTTCAAACAATTGCTCTAGGAAGTGAAGAGTGTCCTTGTAATTTCCTGCACTATCAATTAGGATGATAATCTAAATATTAGGACTGTTAATTAATTATAATCAACTGACAAACATTTAAGAAAATACAGATGTTAAATCATTGGAAGCAGCTACAACAATTATCATGATAATAGGATCTTTTTTCATCTTCTAATGAAGAAAGGACAAATCCAAAGCAGCCTACATGAGCCCAAACAAGAAAAAGCCAAAATCAAGCATCTATTTCAAGCACCAAAATATTCTGAAGAATCTAAATTTACCCGTTTGGCCCTAGTAAACACAAATAAACTAAGAGCAATCACGGAAAGCTTTTCTGAAAAATTTGGGCCAAGATGTTCAGTTCATGTTTGTGTATCTGCCTCCCACTTGTTAAAATCAACAAGTGTCAGATTCTGTTTTCTGATCTGTCTGGAAATCTGGGTCTTTGTCATTTTACCACACACTTACTTTAAAATGAGTAGAAAGAGGACAAGAAAGCTAGATTCAACATTTGCCCAAATGAAAATAACAGTTCCTGCATTTCTTATAAAAGGCAATCTAAAAATATATTATGCTACCTACCTTAGTATTTAAAAAAGTGAAAAAATGAATCCATGACTGGCTTTCTTATAGTTATTAACTATTACTGAAGTGTACTAAAAGCGTTCATTCAGAACAACAGAAGCTTTGCAGGAAGTCTGACTGATTCCCAGACCAACCATCACTTCTCACGATCAACCGGTCAGTTTTACCGAACACCTGTTTTGACATCTATCATGATCCTTTTAATAAAAGTATATCTATAAGGCAATAACTTAAACAAAAAGTAAATATGAATTTCATGAGCATAAGAGAACTTATTGTTCTGTGTAAGACATGTACTTACATTTAAAAGGCTGCTGATGGCATCAGGTTGTATTTTTTTAACATCATCATAACATGGCCATACTATTTTCCTCTTAGTCTGAGACAGTGAACCATCCGTTTGGTCCGTTTCCTCTGAAACACTGCATTTTGCGGTTACCATGGTCCAGTCATAGGAAGGACCTGTAGCCAAAATCTCTTCTACATAATAATCCCACTTTTTGAGGCTGGACATATTTACATTTGGTTTCAGTGCCTATTTGAAACAAAGTTTTATTATAATGGCAGAAAAGAAGTCTTTGAGTTTCAGACTTACAATACACTACAATACTTCTATTTTCTAGATTATTCTAAATTGAACAGTATATTGCAGCAGGTGAGTAGTGCTGCAGTTTGGTAATTTCTACAGGAAGATCTTGGCTTAGTCAGATCAAAACCTAAAACTAATACTAGCTTTGGAAGTATACTGCTCATTTTTATCCTTCTACTAAACCAGGTGCTTACCAAGAACTCTAATTCAGCACATGTAGTTGGTACCCTCACAGTCTTTGTGCCTCCTGTTAAAGATACAAAAGGCTCTCGATAGCAATCACCCTTCAATTTTTCTCAGCAGAAAATCCAAGACCCCTTGCCATCAGAGAAAGGAGACAGGCTGTATAAAGTAGGTGGACATGCCACTTGGAAAAACCACAGTAATATAAAGTAGGCAGCCAGAGACTGTAGATCTTTTGGAGTAGTTTAAAACAGATTACTTTGTAGTAAGTGTGGGTTGTTTTTGTTTTTTTTCCCTTTTAAAAAATAAGGTAAGGCTTTCAGTTTGCATTAACCTTACTTGAAGGGAATTACTGCCTCAGGTGAATGGGCAATTTTAAAGTCTGAAGAGTGATGCTCAGTCATAATGACTAATTCTGCTATTATGACTAATTCTGCTACTATGACACCATTTCATATGAGGAAAAATAGCTTCTTCTAAAAATGAGAAAGAAAACACTATCAAAATAGTGAAAGCTACTCCTGATTGCTTACTAATCAGGCTACTGCTTATAGCAAAATGAATAGATACAGTGTACAAGTAGCCCATCAAGCTCCAAATTAATCACTGTGATAGTTCTACAGAGAAAACAGACATTTCTCTAAAACAAAGACAGCTGAGGCACTTTCTATCCACCAAATGTCACCTTGTAGTTTCCTCCCTCCCCCCTCTTGCTCCACCACTTTATTAGGTGAGTATGAGTGTGTGTTCACGTGGTGCGTGTGTGTGGGTTGAAGGGGGTTGCACTGTTGACTGCAATAATGCAGTCTCTGATGCAGACTCAAAATACCTTAAAGAAAATAATCTTTGCTTTTTTTTTTCTTTTTTTTAAATGAGGTCAGTTTATATAGCAGATTTGAGTGCAAGGTGCTATGTATGCTAAGATTCAGTGTGGTGAAACAGCTTCAGGAAAAAAGAAAACCAAGAAACACCAACAAAAATATCAGTGGTGCCATGGCCTCTGAGACAGTGGAGACTGTCCCATCATTATGTTTTCTGGTCACCAGCTGTGGACAGACATGCAAACAAATGATTTATCAGGGTGAAGCTCACTGCCAAAGCAGGAGAGAGCAGCACAGGAATGAACATCTGTGGGGCAGTGGATGGCAGGAACATCTTAAAACAGCCTTGCCTCCAGAACTACAGTAAGAACAGCACCCTTTTCTTGCAGTTCCTGAGATATTTTGACTGCTTCTTCCCTGGTTATTGCAGAATTCTATAATTGCGAGTGTATTGTGAACTTTACATAATTATTCAAGACACAGTCCAATCTAGTGGAGGTATATTACCATATGAGACAGTGATATAGACAATATGATTTAATCACATCGTTACGAAATGTATCCTGTTACAACTCTAAACTCATTTCCCCCTAACTGTGGTTTGCAGTGTATAATTTTTTTTAAACAATCTGTGCAAACTTTAAGATAATTTTTATAATCATTCATATAATTAAATTAAATCAAACAAAGATCCTCATTTACCTCAGTGGGATGCATAAACACATGTTCCAGAATTTGGCCCTTTAAATGACATTTCCATAACTAAGATGTCTGAGCATATAAAACTATAAGACAATGCTCCAATCAATCTAAGTGGGTCAACCTTGTCTGCTAAATGCTTAACTCAGTTGAGAACAATTAAGATACCAAAATGTACTCAAGGAATCACTCAGAATAACAAAACCACCTGTTTTGTTGTGTTGTTTTTTTTTTTTTTTTTTTTTTTTTTTAAAATCATACCTCTATTTCAGCAGGGGCATAGAGGTAATTGAAGAAAACAGGGCTCCTTTTGTGCATCTTTTCAATACATTCCCAAATACAAATTCCTTTTTTGGCATGTTTATCTCCTTTATCTTCAAACAATGTCCCTAGGGAAAATAATAACAGCAAAAAGATAGCTTTATGCTAATACATAACAAACACTAAAACATAGCCAAAAGCAATTTCACAGACTAAATGTATAGTAAAGTCTACTATCAAATGCCACTGCATCAAGAGATTGTATGTGATGAAACAATTGCTGTGCTTTGCAACTGCAACTATTCAGTAGCATTATATTTATAAACCTGTTCTGAAATTTACTGAAGTACTTGAGTGTATTTATGAATGTCCCTTTCTGCCTACAACTATGCTGACTCAGCAGACCTCCAAGCCCTGCTAACTGATTCTGCCCCCCATTACCCACCATTACCAGCCATTCCAATCTGCTGGACCAGCTGCACCTGAAATTACTTGCTAACTCATTTTAGGGAAAACAAATCAGGCTAGTGTAAATAAGTTAGCCATAGATTTGTGCTATCTGAAATTACTTTGAAAGGACATATAGTTTATCCAAAGACTTCTGGAAACAGGATTTTATATTGCATGAAATGGTATTTGAAAGCTAAGTACCCTAAATAAACACACAACCCCCCCAAACTGTAGAACCATGTAACAATCCAGGTTGGAAGGAACCACAGGAGGTCATTAACTCCAACTCCTTGCTTTTGTTCAAATGAAGGTAAATAATGGAAATTAATTTTTTTGTTGAAATAAATCAGTTGCTCAAGTTTACTTTGTTCCACAGTTACTACAGTTTTTAAGGTAAGTATTCAGACTGACCACATGCCATGAGAACCACCCCACGAAGCAGTGAAATTCAGAGCACATAAGTGTTCTGTTAAGTGAACAAGTTCCAAGAACAGCCTCAACTGTGATTGTGTAGTCTTATTAAGACGGCTCTGAGGGTAGATAAGGCCTTGGAATCAGTAAGGTTGCACACAACAGATGGAGTAAAAAGGAGATATAAAAGAAGAGAAACACTGAAGAGAATGCAAGAGAAAGAAGTGAGAGATAATAGATGGAAAGGCTTTCCTTTCCTGAAACCTCATGCACTCTCTGAAGGATTCCCAAGGACTTTGTTTCTGTTAAAATAAGGTATTTAGTAGGGGAAACTGAACCATGTGTATAAATGGCTAAAAAACCCTGAGGCATGGCACTAATTTCTTCTACTTTCTCTTAGTCCCATCAGTGGCATGGCTCAGGAATCATTCATTCAGGAAATCCCACATGTTCTTCACCTCCATTTTGCTTTATATTCCTGAATTACATCACCACCATGCAACTATTGGACCATCTCAAACTCACACTAGGCAAATTTTTGTAGAACAAATATTGATGAGAAAAATACCAACAACTACAAAACCAATATGCAATAAACAAACGTACCATGTTCTAGTCTTTCGTAGTCTGAATCCAGAAGAAATGTTTTAAATCGATTTGATATGTGATGAAAAGCCAGAAACTTCAGATAATATTGATTGAACTCAAACTCTGTTGGGTATTGGTTATGTATCTAAAAAAAAAAAAAAAAAAGGAAAAAGAGGATATTGAGGTCTAATACAAATAGATATATAAGAAGAAATAATAATGTGAAATACGACAACAAAATAATTCCCCTGCGAATGCTGAAAACAAATACATCCACAGGCAACTGTCTTGTCTGTACACAAAAATCCTTCTACATTTTGTCTAAAAAATATTTTAAAGCTAATTAAATTCATGTATTGTCTATGCTGCAAAAATGTTTCAGAGCAGATAGGGTGTACTATACAACAAGCAGTATTAAACTCTACAAAACCCAGGATTCTTCAAAGTAATCAATGTGGATATAAATCTTTTAAGATAAGCCTTGAAACACCATGTAACTTCATAGGCAAAGATGCTGCTCTTGGATGTAGCTGGAAATCAAACTTTATTTGGAAGGTTTTGCAGCGGACTTCTTGCTATTGCTCAGAACCCAACGTAGTAGATATGTAGAGAGGTAATGCTGCAAATGATATTCCACCCACCATTACTGAAACAGCTAATTTCTGAAGTACTTGCTAGTCTACACATATTTCTTCCTTTTCAAAATATGCACCAAAATATTACAGTATGAAAAAAATAGAAAACATACTGAGGAGGTGTCTTGCCATTATTCTTTTAAAACCATAAAAACTATGTAACGTCTTAAATTGTTATCCTCAGTTAGGCTTGGGATCTATCTAATTCAGTGAATGTCTCCAACAGGAGTCAGGAGCAGATATTTATGAAGACAATACAAGATTATCAGCGTACAGCACTGTGGATAGTTGGCTCTTCACAATTGTTTCCTCTTGAACATTATCACAGAAAGAGCCTGGTGTAAGATTTTAAGCATGAAGTTTAATATTCATGGCAAAATTTTTTAGCATTAATTATTGATCATATTTATACTTGACATCCATATAAAATTCAAGATTCTAAAAATCTTGATGAGATTTTGCTCACAGAAATTTTATGGGTTAATTTCAAATTTAAAATTTACTCTTCAAATAAGTTTATGAATTGTGATCTTTATTTTCAGAATTAAGCATGGTAATTAACTGAAAATTCCCAATTACAATGGAAATAAGTACATTTTGCAATCAAAAAAGAAATTGCTGAAGGAATTTCAAATTTGAAATATGTGTCACTGTGCTTTGTCTAGCTTCACACCAAACGTGTAAAATTCCTTTAGCTCTGCAATCTCCCCATGTCTTGGCTTTTGCATTCCCACCACTCTCATTTTCCCATTCCATCTTTTCTCTCTAATCTCTACTTATCAGCTCCTCAAGAGAGAAACTTTTTTCTTTTTTAGTACTTACAGAAACTAGTATTAGACTACTTGAAGCTCCTTCATGTTTAATTTTCCAATGTGCCAGTTGAAATTAAAAACAAACCAAACCAAACCAACCAGCTTAATAAAGAAAAAAAAAAAAAAAAGCCCTTAGCAAGGAAAGGTTATTTACAGAACGTACAACAGTGACAGGAAAATCCACTGAAAGGACCTATAAACACATACACAGCATTTCAGTCAGAGAATTTGTTGTTATTATATCTCAATATTAGCTTGAGGCTAGGCATTTAAAATGCTAAGATACTTTAAGATATCTCAGTTCAATATACCCACACTTACTTTATCCCCACTTCTCCCCTGATACAAATGACTACATTCCTGCACTGGTTTGTACGAATAAAGCTAAACAAGATTTCTTCTATAATAAATTCAAGCCTTCTACTTCATAGAAAAGTAACTTTTCAGTTCTCCTCTTATAAAAAAGTGAAATATTTTTTCTGGCATATATTAGATTAAAATATAATCCGAGTACACTAATTCTGTTCACAAATGACACAATGTACTTTGGAGCTGAAATCCAAAAAGCTCTGCTTATGTGTGTACATTTAGACACATATACACATATATACAAGTACTTTAGTATAAATTTTCTCCTTGTGTTAGGAGATGTTTTTTTTTACTATATTGTAAGAAGAAAAGGTTATATTCTGCTCTTTGACATGACTTATACAGGGTCCTAATTTATACTTATGGTTCAATAATTATTTTAATACATTTGAAGAGTTACAAGAATAAACTGCTACTAAAATCCTGTCATGGAGGTTTCTGGAACTACAAGTAACTAGAAGTTATAATAATATAATTTACTTTTTAAGTTAAATATAAACTAAAACATTTTTCTGATAAAGGTGAATAATGTAGTTATTGTTATTGTCTGTGTTTTAATGGCTCTGGCTGATTTCAGCACACTTGGAGATGGGAAAGATGCCACAGCTAGGTTAAGTGACTACTGGTATTGATGATTTGTTTAGCTGCAATGCAGTCTGCAAAATTTTAAACACGGCTGAGCTATCAGGGAACACAGTTCCAACATCAGAAGTGAAAACTTAGAAATTTAACATAGGAGAAAATAATTGTGTTAATTTAAGCAATTAAAAACAAACATGAAAGAGAGATTATTATTACTATAGGCAACATAACCACTTTGGTTGAGGTTAAACATAGCTGGTTTCTCTCTGATAACTCTTTGGTGCCATTTCAGTTAATTCATTGATTTTAAGGGATATACTAAAAATTTACATATAAGTTAGAATCAATGTTTTATACTTTACAATTTCAACATATACCACCTAGGAAGATAAGTCTACAGGGACAGGGTATCTGCATCATCTTTTAAAATGCTTAATCTCCATAATATATGAACATTTAAAACCTGAGTAAACCAAGAAGTGTTTCTAACACTACGATTAGAGAAACTCAGTATTTTAGAACACTTTTTCAAATCACCATGTTCCCAATTAACTTAAATATCTCCTAAATGTATTTAATAATCTTACACTTCTATCAGCCTTCCTTAGTCTTCCAATACATTTTGGTTTTGTAATCCCATTATCTATCAATATTTACTTAGTTTAAATAAGAAATATAGTACTCCAAAATGTCCTGTGCTAGTAATCACTAAGAGGCTACTCCTGCAAACACTGGAATAAGTGAATACATCTACCATGGGAGTATCACACTCACCTCCTCTTATACAGGGTGCTGTAACAGAGCTCCTTATTGAGCTTAAAAGAAGTCAGTTCTAGAAAATAATTCTGTTTGAATTATACTTAATAAATTACCAAATAGAGAAGAAAAATAAGAAAAGTTTCCTGCACTGACATCACTTTCATAAACTTAGTCTTCTTAGAAGCAAAGAGAGTATCTGCCAGATGCTGCTATTGTGAAAGAATGATTTTGCATTAATAATTCAGCTGACACCTGGATATATTGGCATAAACAATGACTTTTTACAAGATGATGCAGTTCTAATTTAGGAATCGCTGCTTCATTTGTTTTCTGTGTATCTTTAGTTTAACCCATGACATTTAATGCACAGACTGGCTCTATGGTGACTTTCTTACTGCACCTAGTATGTTGAGACTATAATGGTTAAAAATAGTCTGAAAGGACCAAATGTTTATTTCCAGTGAATGGGCAATTTTTTAAAACCGATCATAATATATTACTCTTCAAGGTCAAGCTGCAATCTAATTGGATTCTGTAGTTGTCTAACAAGTTGCACAGACACCAATGAAACTTAACAGAAATGTTCAAGTACAAATGTTAAAGTAAATTTTTTTTCATAGTAAATTCCTATGAAACTTCAAACATTAATTTGACTTCAAAAGTAATTTCCATAGAGTTTACAACCATACTGTTAGAATTTGGTAAGTCAATACTATGCCATCATGAGGTAGAAGAATAATCTTCATAAGTCCATTTCTAAAAAACTTATTCAGAGTTGCATTCTAAATAGGATTTTAAGTTATTTAGCTTAAAGATTTTTTCCTAATAACAGATAAGTCTATAGTATCTGTATTACACTGATTATGCAGTAAAGCTGTGTTCTCATGTCCTTTCTTGGCTGAAGATAACACTGGCTGAAAAGATCATAACCCCTAGACATCCTTATCTTTCCTCATGAGAAGTTACTGCCTCCTTCAGAGTGACCGGCTGAACTGCTCCTAAATCCACACCCATCAAAATAAGATGATCTTTTCTACCAATTTTCTTCTACCATTTTGATTGGAAAAGGCAGGTGGGTTCACATGAACCCCTTAGTTAACAGACTGGAAGGGTGGTATCTCCACCAGAGAAGTGATGAATAGCTCCGGACGGCCTGCAGGAGCTAATCTTTCACCTGATATAGCTGCAGCCAGGGCATATGGATGCAGCTTAAGAACAAAAACCAGAAAACGCAGATCTTTATTCTGTAAAATGTATCTGTTAACAACTTGTATACTTTATATTGCCTCTTAAAGATAGAGAAGAGTCAGATACCTAGTGACATGCATTAAAGCTGCTATCTGAGATGAATTACAAAAGCAATGTTCTTCTATTTCCTTGACACATACACATGTATAGTAGCAATATTTTAGGCACCTTGCAGCTCGAGGCAAAATCATACCTGACAGTTGTTAACAGCATGGATTTATCCCACTCTACATTTCATCCTAACTTTTAAAGCCAGGATGATTATAATCCATTATTCCATGTTCTTAGAACTGCAGATTGTGTTAAACATAACTTAAAGAAAAAAAAGGAATTTTGCCATGAAGAAAAACATGATACATTCTATTTTATGACAATAAATGAAAATCCTTTAATTTAATTTTTATCTTTGTTCTGGATAACCCATTTGTTTCCAAAGTTTGTGTGATCTCTGGACTTGAGAGAAAAATACTGTACAGGTAATGTGTGGATAATTTTCTTGCCTTTTTTTTATGCCAACTTTCTAAGATTTATTACAGTAAAACCAGAGTGAAGTGTTTCCAGTGACAGAAACAGGATGCAGGCTATATCTACATCAGCAAGTAATTCAGAGCAAAAGGAGTAGCGAAACAGACTGAAGCAGCCAGTGCTGAAGTCCCTGCAGCTATACAACACATTTTTTTTTTTACTTTGGACTAGATTTAGTCCAGCTGAGTTGATGACCCCATTGTACATTGATGACGGCCATGGTTTTAAGCTAAGTGATAAATCATTGGTTCAGATCCTTTTAAGAGCTGGTGAGCATTTAGTACCTACCTGAAGCAGAACTTTTGGGTTAAATTCTTCCAAGAGAAATCTAATACACATGCACCAAAACAGGTCAACAAACGGTAAGGGAAGATGCTGGAGAGATTCACTTCAAAATTACACTACTGCTTGAAATCAAATGTAGGTATACTTTGTTCTACTAATAGACAGTGTTATCCAGTCAGATCATTAAAGCTTGGAGAAGACATCTGACAGCAGAGAGAATAGAGCACCAGATGAATGATTTACACACAGAATTAAATGAACCACCAATCAGATGGGTTTCAGTACTGGAAGACATGGCTATTCTGTCCTGTTTTAGCCATTGCAACCAAGATTTTGGGTTTTTTTTCTACTTCAGAAAAGGAGCAATAACCTTAAGCTATTGTAAGGAATAGATAGTGTGACAATTAGGCAGATTGATTTGTTTGAATGAAAAATGCAGTACTGATTCTCTTTAGAGAAATCTCCCCATTTCAAATAAAAATTAACCTGAGGACCACAGCCATTGGGAAATAGATTGATGAAACAGGATATGTGACAAATACTTCTAAGGTTTTCTAATGGGGAATGCTGAAGGAATCAAACCAAATTCCAAGTATATTATTTATTAACTTGCAAGACAATAATAATGATGGCTGTTGATGTTTAATATTGGGATACAAACACAATTTTTCTTTTCCGCAACATGTTCTTCAGTAAGTCTTTACTCGTCTTCTTATAAGCTTATTCATTATCAGTCTCCCACAGATATCTAAAGATTGTTTTTCATTGGTTTAGCAAGTTATTTAATCTGTGGACTTTGCTTCAGATAGCAGAGTAAGTCTGCTTACTGATTTCTCTTTCAGGATCTACTTCATGCAAGTATTTACTATGTCTGTTCCCAGCAAGAAGGCTGATGCTTTATCAGTCATCTTCTGTGAGACACAGCCACCCATAAATTTTAATACAGGTTAGTAATGTTCAGGAGTCTTTTCAGCTTTTTCAGTGAGAAAAATGAGAGAAGTGGGAAAAGAAAGACATGTATGAGAGGAACTATGCAAGCTCCTGTCTTGCGTTTGCATACACAGAGACTCTGCAAAGCATTTATATTTACTGGTTTGAGATGAAGAAAAGGACAGACTTCAGAATCAACCTGAAATGAGCGTAATATTCTTAACCTAACTTCTTCCTACACAACTTAACTGTTGGTGTTCATATTCTTCTGAACATGCAGTATATATAAAAATAAGAACATCTCAGGAGCCCCCGGTTTATAGCTTGTTTTTTCCAGAACTGATGGAGTACAAGGCCTCTTCAAAGCTTATCATCCAGCACAAGGAATTAAAAACTGTCTAGGCACTGTAGTAACAATCAGCTAATTTCTTCTTCTGAATAAAGGTAGTCTAGACTGCCAAAAGCCAGTCTTAAGCTTAAAAAACTTCTGTTTGAAATCTCTGCACAAATGACCTTAAAAGATCCGTAATGCCAACCATCCCTCTTAGTCTGTTTTGTGTGGATGGGTCAGTCTCCTCTAGGCAACCATTCCAGCTTTCTGAGGTGAAATCCATTCACTTTAATAACACTTAGAGAAGGAGGTTACTAGTCTTCTCTCAAACCATTACCTATAACATCTGAAATAGTGGCATCTACACACTTATTTATGAATTCTTCTTGTAAATTAAAATTAGACACAGATTGACTTACCTGATGCACACAGTCTAAGAACTGTAAGAAAACAGGAGCAAATCCACTACCCTGACAATTGAGAGTCAGATTACTACGTTGACTGAATTTATGACCAAAAGAGAGCCATTCTTTTTCCACCAGCATTCGGAAGCCTTCAAGTGTCCTATAGAAGGGATCACTGAGTAACTGCACCAGGGATACTACCTAGATCACAAGACAGGATATATTGTGTTAAGAGTGACAGAAGTTAGGAGAACACTTTAGTCAATGAATATAAATATTCCATAATCTGTTTATAGATCAAGAAAACAAAAGGCTTCAATTACAAGTATTTTACCACATACATTAAGTATTTTCATAAAACAAACCAAATATGTCACATGAAAAAGCTTCAATTAAATTGAGACTTTACAATATCTGTAAAAGTCAAACCTGAGCAACTATAGACTTTGAAGTCATTATCATGCTTACCACATTTAAATTACATTTGAAATAAACCCACTTTTATTAATAAGGATAATAAACATTTATAAAAGAGTATTGGCTACCTCAGCAAAGAAAGTGTTAAAGAATTGGTCCTGAGGGTGACTTTAGAGTTTCTGCAGTGTTGCCATGCTATGGTGCTCACCAGCCAACTTCAGCCTGTTTTTATAGGCAGCATCTCGGGAGACTTTAAAATGCAGCACAGACTTCTTTCACTTCCAGCTATGTATGTCCCCTTCTCTATTCTTCATTGTTTGACAATGATTCCTATAATTATGTTAACGTTCTGTTGTGGGTTTGTTTACCTGATTTATCAGGATGCAGGCTGCACATTAAGTTTTTATTTACTAGAATTACTGATATCTGTGTTTATCTTCTGAACTATGAAGCAACTACATGGACACAATGCATCCATTAAATGAGGCAGCGGGTCTTCAGTCACCTAATTTATAGTTTGTTTCAGAAAGTTATCTGTTGTGGTGATCTGCCCTTGCAGCAGGCGTTAGAGTCACTTTTGCACAAATTTAGTTTTCTCCCTGTGTGTGGTCTCCTAACTTCATTTATGAACAGTGAATGGCAAGATAAAGAATTCTTCTCCTTCCCTCCTGTGTTTAAAGTGTACTGTGTGTACAAAGATAAATGAACAGTTGTTGCAACTTTCATCTTTCATTCTTACATACAGTCAGGTGCAGGAACTCAGGTTTTACATCTAAGCCTTAGAACTGTAAGTCCATCAGGAACTTAGGAACAAATTCATTTTAAGGAACTCTTTCATGGTGTAAATTGCAAATGAATGCAAGGATTCATGCATTCTAGTTTCTTCCGTGCTGCCACAACACAAATTTATTAATGTTATACCAAATTATCAGTCACTTGTGTAAAGAAGTATTGCCTGGTGTTTTTTCTTAATATTTAGCTATTTCAAGGTTTAAAAAGCAGCTTACTTGCGCAGTAATATCCCAGCCATCTTCCAAGCAAACCATAACAGAAGAACCATTTTCCAGGAGCTCAGAGATGATCACACCCAATTGCATTATCCTGTGAAGCTATAAAGTATTACAAATAAGTAACATACTCAAGTATAAGATAAATTTCTAGATATTATCAATAAATAGAATTTTTTCATATCTGTCATGGTTTTAGCTGGGATAGTTGATTTTCTTCACTGTAGCTAGCATAGTGCTGTGTTTTAGACTTGGTATGTAAATAATGTTGATAACACCCTGGTGTTTTAGTTGTTGCTGGGTAGTGTTTACACTAGTCAAGGACTTTCTAGCTTCCCATGCTCTGCCAGATGCACAAGAAGCCGGGAGGGGAGGGGATGCAACCAGGAGAGCTGATTCGAATTGGCCAAAGGGTATTCCATATCATGTGACGTCATGCCCAGTATATTAACTGGGGGAATTGGCTGGGGGAGGCAGCGATCGCGGCTCGGGGACCGGCAGCGTCGGTCGGCGGGTGGTGAGCGGTTGCAGCACTTGTTGTTCAGTTTTGGTTTTGTTTTTTTTTTCCCTTTCCCTCTCCTCCTACTGTTTCATCTCTCTCTCGCTCATTATTTTCCTTTTCATTATATTAGTATTATTGCTATTTTATTCTAATTATTAAACTGTTCTTATCTCAACCCACGAGTTTTCTTACTTTGGCCCTTCCGATTCTCTCCCCCATCCCACAAGGGTGGGGGAGTGAGCGAGCGGCTGTGTGGTGCTTGGTTGCTGACCGGGGCTAAACCACAACAGTCCTTTTTGGCGCCCAACATGGGGCTCGAAGGGTTTGAGATAATAACAGTTGCTGGTCACAGCATTGATTCATCTGTTCTCGATATTAGTAGTCAGACCTACACCATGCTGATTTTGAAGTACATGTTAAAGATTGGCATTGGGTTTTGTAGTTTGCTGTGCTCTGCAGTGGTTAGAGATGTTTTGCCTAGGAGATTTGTTATTAAAACACTGGCCTTGAGTTTTATCGGTTATTTGGGTTTTGCATGGAAGCCGTTACTGTACTTCGGCTACCACCTCATGGAGACAATTAGCAATTATACCTCCTCCTCTGAGAGGTTCTTTATGGAGGAAATACAGAATGGCACCTTAGCTACCATCTTCTGTAATGTCTCCTCCTTCATTACAACAACTTTTCAGTCTCTTGAACATCCTTGGGTAGTTAAGATACATCTGTTGATATTCCTATGGCAGATTGTTTCGGTTTTGTCTAAGGTTAATAAGCAATTCAAGAATATCATCCAGAGATCTGCCCCAAGGCTCGATAATTATGGGTGGCAGGGTATGTGGGAGAGTATGGGCAAATGCCTGAGACGGTGGGCACCCCCAGTGTTTTGGGACTTTACCCCTGAACAAGTGCAGAATCCTGAAAAATTAGTAGAATATTTGGAGGAAGTATGCTGTCACCCTAGCAATTCCAGAGAGATACAAATCACTGCAATGTGTTGGGGCCTGGCCCATGCCTACCGAGCCCTATTCAACAGTATTCAGTACCACCAAGGGAAAATGACAGGCCCTGCGGCTACTCCAAGCCCAGCGACAAGCACTGTGGCCCCTCAAACCCCCCCAACAGGCGCTGCAGTAGCTCCAAGCCCAACGACAAGCACTGTGGCCCCTCAAACCCCCACAACAGGCGCTGCAGCAGCTCCAAGCCCAGCGACAAGCACTGTGGCCCCTCAAACCCCCCCAACAGGCGCTGCAGCAGCTCCAAGCCCAGCGACAAGCACTGTGGTCCCTCAAACCCCCACAACAGACACTGCAGCAGCTCCAAGCCCGATGACAGGCACTGTGACCGCTCAAACACCCATGACGGACACTGAAGCTGAATCAGAGAATCAACCCGTGCCAGTATCAGTTGCCCCTATACAAAAGAAGAAATCTTCAAAGAGAAAGTCAACTCGTTTAGAAAAGGATGATGGAGAAGCAGCGCCGTTACTAAGAGAGGAGAAGGAAGAGGAAGAACTTGTACAAGAGACGGAAACTACCCGATCCCTATCCTTAAGTGAGCTACGAGATATACGAAAAGATTTCGGCCGTCGTGTAGGTGAGCATGTTGTCACCTGGCTGCTCCGATGCTGGGATAACGGGGCCAGTAGCCTGGAATTAGAGGGTAAGGAAGCCAAACAACTGGGATCCCTTTCTAGGGACGGGGGCATTGACAAAGCAATTGGAAAAGGGACACAAGGCCTCAGCCTCTGGAGGCGACTCCTGTCTGCTGTGAAAGAAAGGTACCCCTTCAAGGAAGATGTTATATATCGCCCTGGAAAATGGACCACCATGGAGAAAGGTATCCAGTACCTGAGAGAATTAGCTGTGCTTGAGGTGATTTATGGTGACCTGGGTAGTGAACAGTCATCCAAAGATCCAGATGAAGCGCAGTGCACACGACCCATGTGGCGGAAGTTTGTACGGAGCGCACCATCATCCCATGTAAACTCCCTGGCAGTAATGTCCTGGAAAGATGAAGAGGCACCAACGGTAGAGGATGTGATTGATAAACTCCGGGATTATGAAGCACATGTCTCTTCCTCCCTCGTCTCAGCTGTGGAGAAATTGTCCCGGGAGTTCCAGCAATTCAAAGAAGATATGTCCTACTCCCTACCTGTACGGACCAGTATCTCGGCCATTAGGAGTAAGCGTCCTTCTGCTCAAGAGAGAAGATACACACCACGGGGCACCCTATGGTTTTACCTGCGTGACCATGGAGAGGACATGAAGAAGTGGGATGGAAAACCTACGTCGACCCTGGAGGCACGGGTACGTGAGTTGCAAGGAAAAACAACCACTCAAGGGGGGACCTCCAGGAGAGTTGCTGCTCCAGTTTCCAGTAGGCAGTTCCCCAGACAGAGGAGTAGAAGCGCTGATTCTATCCGTGATCTTAATAGGGAGACTTCTGATTCCCATTCACAAGAAGTGGGCTGCGAATTCTGCAATTGGAATTAGAGGGGCCCTGCCTCCAGCCAGGTGGAGGAAAGGGACAACCGGGTTTACTGGACTGTGTGGATCCGATGGCCTGGCACATCTGATCCACAGGAGTATAAGGCTCTAGTGGACACTGGTGCACAGTGCACCCTAATGCCATCAAACTATGTAGGGGCGGAACCCATTTGTATTGCTGGAGTGACAGGGGGATCCCAAGAGCTAACTGTATTGGAGGCTGAAGTGAGCCTAACTGGGAATGAGTGGCAAAAGCACCCCATTGTGACTGGCCCAGAGGCTCCGTGCATCCTTGGCATAGACTACCTCAGGAGAGGGTATTTCAAGGACCCAAAAGGGTACAGGTGGGCTTTCGGTATAGCTGCCTTGGAGACGGAGGAAATTAAACAGCTGTCTACTTTGCCCGGTCTTTCGAAGGACCCTTCTGTTGTGGGGTTGCTGAAGGTCAAAGAACAACAGGTGCCAATTGCCACCACAACAGTGCACCGGCGGCAATACCGCACCAACCGAGACTCCCTGATTCCCATCCATGAGCTCATTCGGCGACTGGAGAGCCAAGGAGTGATCAGTAAGACCCGTTCACCCTTTAACAGTCCCATATGGCCAGTGCGGAAGTCTAATGGAGAGTGGAGACTAACAGTGGACTATCGTGGCCTGAACGAAGTCACTCCGCCACTGAGTGCTGCCGTGCCGGACATGTTAGAACTTCACTACGAACTGGAGTCAAAGGCAGCCAAGTGGTATGCCACAATTGATATCGCTAATGCATTCTTCTCAATCCCTTTGGCAGCAGAGTGCAGGCCACAGTTTGCTTTCACTTGGAGGGGTGTCCAGTACACCTGGAATCGACTGCCCCAGGGGTGGAAACACAGCCCTACCATTTGCCATGGACTGATCCATACTGCACTGGAACAGGGTGGAGCTCCGGAACACCTTCAGTACATTGATGACATCATCGTGTGGGGCAACACAGCAGAAGATGTTTTTGAGAAAGGGAAGAAAATAATCCAAATCCTTCTGAAGGCTGGTTTTGCCATAAAACAAAGTAAAGTGAAGGGACCTGCACAGGAGATTCAGTTTTTGGGAATAAAATGGCAAGATGGACGTCGGCAGATCCCAATGGATGTGATCAACAAAATAGCAGCCATGTCTCCACCAACTAGCAAAAAGGAAACACAAGCTTTTTTAGGCGTTGTGGGTTTTTGGAGAATGCATATTCCAAATTACAGTCTGATTGTAAGCCCTCTCTATCAAGTGACCCGGAAGAAGAATGATTTCAAATGGGGCCCTGAGCAACGACAGGCCTTTGAACAGATAAAGCAGGAGATAGTTCATGCAGTAGCCCTTGGGCCAGTCCGGGCAGGACAAGACGTAAAAAACGTGCTCTACACTGCAGCCGGGGAGAATGGCCCTACCTGGAGCCTCTGGCAGAAAGCACCAGGGGAGACCCGAGGTCGGCCCCTAGGGTTCTGGAGTCGGGGATACAGAGGGTCCGAAGCGCGCTACACTCCAACTGAAAAAGAGATATTAGCAGCATATGAAGGGGTTCGATCTGCTTCAGAAGTGATCGGTACTGAAGCACAGCTCCTCCTGGCACCTCGACTGCCGGTGCTGGGCTGGATGTTCAAAGGGAGGGTCCCCTCTACACATCACGCAACTGATGCTACATGGAGTAAGTGGGTCGCACTGATCAGCCAACGGGCTCGAATAGGAAACCCCAGTCGCCCAGGAATCTTGGAAGTAATCATGGACTGGCCAGAAGGCAAAGATTTTGGAATGTCACCAGAGGAGGAGGTGACACGTGCTGAAGAGGCCCCACTGTATAATAAACTGCCAGAAAATGAGAAGCAATATGCCCTGTTCACTGATGGGTCTTGTCGTCTGGTGGGAAAGCATCGGAGATGGAAGGCTGCTGTATGGAGTCCTATACGGCAAGTCGCAGAAACTGCTGAAGGAGAAGGTGAATCGAGTCAGTTTGCAGAAGTAAAGGCCATCCAGCTGGCTTTAGACATTGCTGAACGAGAAAAATGGCCAGTGCTCTATCTTTATACTGACTCATGGATGGTGGCAAATGCCCTGTGGGGGTGGTTACAGCAGTGGAAGCAGAACAACTGGCAGCGCAGAGGCAAACCCATCTGGGCTGCTGCATTGTGGCAAGATATTGCTGCCCGGGTGGAGAACTTGGTTGTGAAGGTACGTCATGTGGATGCTCATGTCCCCAAGAGTCGGGCCACTGAAGAACATCAGAACAACCAACAGGTAGATCAGGCTGCTAAAATTGAAGTGGCTCAAGTAGATCTAGACTGGCAACATAAAGGTGAACTATTTATAGCTCGGTGGGCCCACGACACCTCAGGCCATCAAGGAAGAGATGCAACATACAGATGGGCTCGCGACCGAGGGGTGGACTTGACCATGGACACTATTGCACAGGTCATCCATGAATGTGAAACATGCGCTGCAATCAAGCAAGCCAAGCGGGTAAAGCCTCTGTGGTATGGAGGACGATGGCTGAAGTATAAATATGGGGAGGCCTGGCAGATTGATTATATCACACTGCCACAAACCCGCCAAGGCAAACGCCATGTGCTTACAATGGTGGAAGCAACCACCGGATGGCTGGAAACATATCCCGTGCCCCATGCCACCGCCCGGAACACTATCCTGGGCCTTGAAAAACAAGTTTTATGGCGACATGGCACCCCAGAAAGAATTGAGTCAGACAACGGGACTCATTTCCGAAATAACCTCATAGACACCTGGGCCAAAGAGCATGGCATTGAGTGGGTGTATCACATCCCCTATCATGCACCAGCCTCTGGGAAAATTGAGCGATACAATGGACTGTTAAAGACTACACTGAGAGCAATGGGGGGTGGGACATTCAAACACTGGGATACACATTTAGCAAAAGCCACCTGGTTAGTCAACACTAGGGGATCTGCCAATCGAGCTGGGCCTGCCCAGTCAGAACTCTTACGTACTGTGGAAGGGGGTAAAGTCCCTGTAGTGCACGTAAAAAATATGCTGGGGAAAACCGTCTGGGTTATTCCTGTCTCAGGCAAAGGCAAACCCATTCGTGGGATTGCTTTTGCTCGAGGACCTGGGTGCACTTGGTGGGTAATGCGGGAGGATGGAGGAGTTCGATGTGTGCCTCAAGGGGATTTGATTTTGGGTGAAAATAGCCAATGAACTGAACGGTATGCTGTTAATTGCTATATGATATTGTATGTCATCACTCCTATGGTTGCTATATGCTGTATCAATGGTATCATAGTAAGAATTTCCAAAATTAATGAAGAATGAACTTTGATTAAACCAAGCAACGTGTAGCGGTGGTGGGACAAAGACTGGCTTCAGCATGCAACAATCCAACACCACGCAGACCATCTCTCCAGCCTTGAAGGACTATTACGGTAGATGGAGCCCAAAGTTATGGACTGAATGAACTCAATGGACATGTGTGGACCCTCTACAGATGTTCTACAGGGATGGTCCATAGACTACGGGAATGATAAATGATATCTACGTATGTCATCAAAGGATGGGGAGGCGGGTGGTGGTTATTGAGGTCATATTGGATAGTATGAGACCTGAGCATGACGTAAATGGTATGGAATAAGGGGTGGATACTGTCATGGTTTTAGCTGGGATAGTTGATTTTCTTCACTGTAGCTAGCATAGTGCTGTGTTTTAGACTTGGTATGTAAATAATGTTGATAACACCCTGGTGTTTTAGTTGTTGCTGGGTAGTGTTTACACTAGTCAAGGACTTTCTAGCTTCCCATGCTCTGCCAGATGCACAAGAAGCCGGGAGGGGAGGGGATGCAACCAGGAGAGCTGATTCGAATTGGCCAAAGGGTATTCCATATCATGTGACGTCATGCCCAGTATATTAACTGGGGGAATTGGCTGGGGGAGGCAGCGATCGCGGCTCGGGGACCGGCAGCGTCGGTCGGCGGGTGGTGAGCGGTTGCAGCACTTGTTGTTCAGTTTTGGTTTTGTTTTTTTTTTCCCTTTCCCTCTCCTCCTACTGTTTCATCTCTCTCTCGCTCATTATTTTCCTTTTCATTATATTAGTATTATTGCTATTTTATTCTAATTATTAAACTGTTCTTATCTCAACCCACGAGTTTTCTTACTTTGGCCCTTCCGATTCTCTCCCCCATCCCACAAGGGTGGGGGAGTGAGCGAGCGGCTGTGTGGTGCTTGGTTGCTGACCGGGGCTAAACCACAACAATATCTAATATTAAAATATGTATTCTGAAATCTACATGTAAAAGAGAAATGCATTGATGCAACAGATTGGAAGGCTATAAAATGTAACAGTCTCAGTATTTTCATCTGAACTACAACAAAACTAAGCAAAGATTTGAAGATAGGAACTTAAACATTAAACCCAATGAGTACTGTAATAAAATAGCTGTCATAAAAAGGAGAATGGGAACAACACAGTTGACAGATTTATTGTAGAGAAATTCCATCCTGGGCTTAACACTAAAATAATTTCCTGTGAAATGTTAAGGTTCCATAAAGTCGCTAACTACTTTGGCAGGAGAACCCGCTTAAGATATTTCCAAAATAATATTTCTAATGCTCCATCCCATGGAAGTTGGGAATTAGTAAATATAATAATAATAAAAATAATGAAAAAGTGAAACCACAAACCTAAAAGCAAACACAGAAAAATCCTACTTCTATAATCTGGAAATAGTTTAGGTAGATTAAACAGTGTTTCTTATACTTGGGCAGACTGGCTAAAACATATGGAAAGAGGATACACTAATTATTTGCATTCTAATATTCATTATGCAGTGATACTAAAATTCCTTGAGCAGGTGGCTTAGTTAATTTCTCTGGGAAGGGTCATTGACTTGAATGAGATTGATTCAAACATGACAGGTATAAGCAGGTTAAAAAATTTAGGTGAATTTGAGCAATTTTATCTTACTATGAGACTTCACATTATTATTACTAAAAGGAAAATCTATATGACGTTTCTAACATTTTTGTCATACTATGACAGCATTCTTGGTAAACAACATAACAGACAATATGTAAGCAATTTGGTTTTTTACAGTAGAATGAAACTGCTCTTTGCAGAGCACTGAACACAATCCAACCAAGAGCAGCAGTAGGAAAGATGAAAGCCTGAAAGAAGTATAGGAAAACAAATAAACAAAAGATGGCATGAGACGTCTAAGATCATTTATGCAAGGAAAAAATTAAGTTCAGAAAGTATGGAAGGCACACGAAAGTGACTCAGGGAGAACAAAATTAAATTGGAGGAAAAAAGATCAACCAAACAACAGTTAAACCCTAGAAAATTCATCCTTGTTTAGGGCAGTCTTTTTCCTATTAAAAAAACCCCAATCCTATGAATATTACCATGGAAATTGTGATGGAAAACACTTAACTCCTCTGAACATTCACATAGCCATTAACTAGAAAATAAAAGAAACTAACTCTCCTGCAATTTTTAATAGGAAAAGATTGAAAAAAGCACCACTTTAAAAACCAAGCAGTTTGTTTATTGTTCTATACCTTCTTAGGCAGTAGAATAGAAGAAAGGCTGTTTTTTTGCTCTCCTTAATGAAGAAACTCATATGCAATCATACAGATTCAATATAAAAAATGCAAAATACTATATTTATCATTTCTATTCAGAAGATAGGGCAGCACTTCAAATTTCTTCTTATGTATTCACATCCTTATAAAGAAATATTTAGCCTATACAGTGTTAAAATCAATACTGTGTAACTTCTATTGCCCAGGAGAGGAAAGCTTAATACAATAAAAACACATTTCCAATATGACAGATCTATGTTCTTTCACAGGAATAGCAGAACATGTGTCAAATCAGTTATAAATTAACTTTATCACATAAGTCACATACGACATGATTTAAACCACAGAAATGTGGTTTAAATGTCACACAGCTAGTGTGTGACTTTATGATCTTGGCCTGAGCAAAGACTGATACACTATTACTTTTCCTCTCAAATACGCCAAGAGAGAGTAATTCCAATGTTATAATCTCCCCTTGATCTCCGTGCTGCTATAGGGACATGTTTATTTCATCAAAGTGACATTCAATTCATTTATCTACACTTATCAACTTGCTCAACTACTCTGTGATTGAAAATGTTCACATTATGAGGGAGTCAAGACTTCATGCTCTTCCCACTTCTACCCTTTCTGAAGAATGTGGTGGAAGGACATGGCAATGACCAGCTCCTATGCTCTCTAAGGAGCGATCACACTTCCAGGGAAGAAATTAAGCCACCCTTTGGACTGTAGCACATTTCAACCAGGAATACATTTTCTGATGCATAATTACTGAAATGACTGTGTTATTCACATGTATTTCCTCCTTAAGAAATCAGCATTAGAGTCTATTCTGTTTTCTATGATTAATTACATTTGAGAAGAACATATTCAGCAGAGGAATCCAAACATAACACGTAACTGTTAAAAACCATTCACTATAATTAAAATGGTTTTAGATTTACAAAGAGCTGACTTTCCCACGTCCTTCTTAATTTGAATCTTGCAAAGTTACTTCCAGTCTTGCCTTCATTTGGTTAATCTTTATGTAAGGGAATATGGGATAGGGAAGTAAAGGAACAGATTCAGAGAAAACAGATTAACACACACACAATCCCTTCTCCTCCTCAAACACTTCCACATATCCCACAACAGATAACAGATGCTAGCTTATTTGTTAAATACTTGTGCATATGGAAATTCTGGGTGGGAACACATATGACAAGTAGAATATCGGTTTTAAAATCAAAAGGCTCATTTATCATTCTATACATTTTTCTGATTTTTAAAATATATAGAATAAGAAAAAGCAGTTAAAACCAAGACCATAAATTTATATAGGCAGAAAAAAAGGGTCATCTCTACTTGTGTACGTATTCCATGTTATAAACCATAAATTATGCTATAAAAAATGCCTCCCACATTGGTAAATGTTATGATTGTATGAAATGACAGAATTGATAGTATGCAAAATAATTACAATGAACAAAGAACAACAGCTGGTTAGAACACAACAGTTCTCTGTCAGAAGAGCCTGAAATTTATTTTGTGGAAGCAGTACTGCATATAGACTATTAGAAGCACCTGTCATATAAATTACCTGTGGGAACCACTCTGACTCCCCAAGTGCTTTGAGGAATGTTGCCTCAGAATCTGTAGGAATAGTGCTGGGAACACAAGCTCTCATCAGCTTTTTAAAGCTTGCCTTTGTCTGTCGGATGTCACTGAATTCAACAGGAACAAATTCACAATTCAAAGCAAAATCAAGTTTAAATCCCTGTATGAAAAAGACAACAGCAGATGTAATATAAAAGGGAAGCATATCTTTCACTGACGATCTCATCAAATCTCAAATCTTGACTGCTTTATTGCTAAATATTTCAATTCCTAATGAAAAAATCTGTTCAGTTAAACACCTGCCCAGGATAATAAAGATCTTTACAACACTTGCAAAATGTACCATAATAAAGTACCCATCTACTACTCATAACAGCAGAATGTACTGCCTGGCAGCCATATTTTTAATAATAATAATTATAGTAATAATAGTAGTAAAAAACCAAAGTTGAGTGATAAATCTGTCGAGTTCTTTATACACAAAATAATGTGCTTCCTTAAGAACTTTTAAAGCAAATTAACAATAAATAAATAAAAATTAAAATAACTACATGGATGACATACCAACAGTGCAGGACAGATTGTAGAAGTTCAGTAAAGCAGAAAAAAAAGTAACCCCCCCCAAATCCAGAAAGAACCACCAAAACTGCAAACTAGCTGACTCCTCTAAGCGGTCACTGCACATTGAGACAGTTGTTTGTCTAAAGCACCTAGTTCAACACAGAATAGCAGTCAGCGAATACCTGATAATTTCCAAGAGGTATGTGAGGTTTTCCTAGCAGAATTCTTCATGTTTTTTTTACTGACTGCATTTAGAAAATGAGCAATAAGAGAGGAGGACTGAATTAAGAGATCAAGTTAGCTAACTGAAAAAAAAAAGAACTCTGATGAAAAGGATAATATGGAGAAAATTATTAGGAAAAACGATTCTCATGTATGAAGCATCACTGAAGATCTTCACAGCAAACTTTTTCAGTTTTCTCCCAAAATTGCTTTCATGGAATTAAACTGGGCCTGCAAATAACCTTCATTAAGCTGCTTCACAGGATGCCAAGCAAAAATGCAGGAAAATGAAAGCCCAGATTTAGTTCTGTTTATATTTCAGCATGGTGTAAAAATAATGTCAATAGCTCAACTAGCAAACTTCCTTTTTTAGAATGCTAAATTGTAATAATGTATGATAAAAGTAACTGAGAAAAGTAGCACAATTTCCTTAAAATGTTATACATTTCTATTTGTATCATCAATTTATGTGCCATGATACTTAGCAGAATAAAGCAGGTCCTTATAGAAATCAACATCATTAATGCATGCTCTGCCAAGCCCTTTACAAAGCCAGCAAATTCCAAGTTACCAGGTTGCTAACAAAAGCTAGGAAAATAATTCAGAATCAAAAATCAACAAGATTTCTTTATACAAAAACAAAAGTTGAATTGATCTTATAGACTAGATACAAGTCAATGGGAAGGGTTGAAACAATCACTTAATCACTATGTAATTTTATTCTTACATTTGCTAATACACTTTTCCTTAGAAATGCCCAGAGATCATTCATCTTCTCCAAAATTGTATTATTAAACAAAACAAAAAAATAGTGAAAAACCCATAAGCTCTAAACCAGTAAGGAAAGCATGCAGCATAACGTAAGGATCCTTGAAGTACTGATTTTTAAACAATTTCCAAATTATATACATCCTCCTGGACCTCAGACTATTTCATGTTGATTTTGTCCAGTGCTTGTTGCTTGCACATCCAATAGTCAGCTCTTTTCATATTCTGCACAACTATACACACCTATACTGTAATACATTAAAAATGCTTTAATCTATACCAAGCACTAACATATTATCCCCACTTATTTTGTGACTGCTGATACATTAAATGACTTCAATTTTTTGCCCAAGTGGTCTGAAAGGTCACTTCAAAGCAGCAGACTAAAGATGTTTCTACTACATATCTGTAGATGCATGACTGAACTCTTCACTAATCATTCATTAATTCAATAAAAAAATTAAACAAATAGAAATGTAAATAATTGTTACTATTGGATTATGGCAACTTAATTCTATGTAATAGTTCTCTTGCATTACTATTCCTGCATGCCTTTTCATTGAAGTGTCTCCTTTACCTTCTGGCGGTTGCAGTTACAAAAGGAGAAGTAGCAAGATGAAAAATTGATATGAATAGACCTGTCTGAAAACTTTTGGGAGGAATGTTCTCCAGAAAAGCAAATGAAAATGCCAACTCAATAAAACTGAAAAAATTTGCAGGAAAATAAACATTTTTCTTAGTGTTCAAAAGAACAGTTTGTTCTAATAATGATAAATGATGTTTACTTTTGAAATTTCTGTTTAGTCTTTTATGTTACATTCTTATGCTTTATTATGTTAAATCAGAACACTGATTATAGACTTAACAGGATATTTCTATGAATTATTGTTATGCTAATTATATTAAAAATTGATAGAATGTCAAATGAAATCTAACTAATTAAAAATGACTACTTTGTGTACCAATGTGTCATGAAGAAACCGAAAGGAAAATGAATTTGCAAACCAAATATAAGACAAGTAAAAACTAATACCTGTTATATAACCATCATTAAAATACAACTGAAAATACAAGTAAGATATAAAAGAACATTTGAAATTACAAAGAAAAAACAAATAAAACCAAAATTTGCAAAGAATTTTGATTCATCGTTCTGATACAGCATGATTCTTTCATCTCCTGATATAACTCAAATTCAGAAAGAACTGAATACTGATGTATTTTCCTACTACCAATAATTGCTTTTGGAAATTAAATATTTCAAAAAAATACATAATATTTTATATATGCTCACATTTTTAATACGAAAATAGAAAACAATTAATTTTTCAATCTTTGCAGAGGTTTTAAAAAAGTAATCTGCAAACATTTTCTGAAAAAACAGTAAAACTACCAAGAATTAATGTAGAAGATACCTCTTTCTTAAACAACTGCATCTAAAAATATTAAAATCTATCCCAAAAGGTGTACAAAACTGTTGATATCATGATCCTCTTAATGTAATCAAATCAGGGTGGACAGACTTCTGGGCTGGCCTTATTGACATCGATTTGGCTTCATGTGAATTTAAGTGCTGCCACAGTAACGAAGGTTTTCTTCTCTGGTAATAGCCTTCCTGACTAACAACATTTCACTTGCTTCACAATATATTTCAACACAACAGGAAAAATAAAATTGCACTTTAAATTACCAAATAAGTCTGTTTAATGTTTCCCAAAATGGAAATCACTGAGATGATGACTCAGCTGAGCATTAAATGAGCAGTCAGTAGAATCAGAGTGCAGCAGTATGTATTTAGGTGTAATCACGCATGGTTCTGAAAGCAAGAACTTACAGATACAGAACTCCAGCACCTCCCTTGGAATAGCTCTGAACAGTCTCTGAAAGGGGCAGGAAGCTCCATTGCCACTACACCAGCCCCACTCCATTTACCTACAGTCCCATCATTCATCTTTATCCCAGCAGCTACACTGAGCAGAGCCAAACTCTGCTGCCCTTGCTCCCTGCAAAGCCAATGCAGGGAGGCAGCTGAGACAGCGAAGACATGGTGACTTCCGAATATGAAGGCTTTGCTGGATGCTCTGTTTGCCTATCAATGTATTTTCTTCCTAGCCATGTCTTTCCCGATTTGAATGCTCTTACCTTGTACAAAAGCTATTCCATTCCTCTAGTCATCTCTTACCCATCTTTGTATCTCTTAGCTCTACTACACATCAGCACTTGACCAAAAGTGACAAATAGGGCTTTTCTCACAGAACTTTTGTGAGTTTAAGCCTGATCTTTAACTGCTCTTTAAGGTAATTTAGCATATTTTAATTTATGTTAACTTTGTTGTATTATATAACCACAGAGCTTGATTTTCACCCCCCACTCCCACCAAGTTATACAGCATTAATTGTTATTCTGCATATAGGAATAATCCTCGTAAGTGTTTACACCTTTAGGAGAGTTATGCATCTGCCTTATGTAGAATAGTATTTACTGTTTTGTAAAAACATTAGGGTCATTAAACTAAGCCAAATAAAAACTATGTTAACATGAAAAAAAAAAAATCCATTACCCGTAACTGAGATTTTTCTCCAAATATATAGAGGGCTGCTTGCCGTCTCAAAAGCTGACTTTGCAGAAAAGCACTGCTACTGTAGGAAGTGGTGTTATCTTTCCCTGCAAGTCTTGCACCAACATCAATGAACGGAGTCTGAGTGTTGATAAATCGGTTGCTTGAACGAAGACTCGCCCATACACCTTCATAAAGATGAAAAATACTTAAAATCCTCTTTCCGTGAGGCACTGGGGATCAGAATTATTAAGGCATATGCTAAAACATAATTTGGAAAGTAGAGTGCTTAAACTTTATGTCATTTGTATCCCTCATAGGACATAATTAACAGCACGTACTGGAAAGAAGTATTTTCATTACAAAAATTGTCAAAAATCATCCTACTGCATAGTCATTTAACCTAAGATACTAATCAAACTCTGCACAGCACTTTCTATTGTAGAGAAAATGGCTACTATGATATCAGTAATACAATGATAAAATTAATCACAATTTGCAAGTAATTAATGTCCATTTAAATCTATGGAAATGAAATTGCTAGTGTTGTTCTTTTCAGAAGATGGAACAAAAATTTGATGTATTTCCTCTTCAAAGGCATGTTATTTTGGAAGTCTAAGTAGTAAGAATATTATATAATTACTTTGTTCAAAAACAGAAATAGTAACACTTAAAATTCCCTGTTACCTAGAATTCTTGTGTTCCTTTCACCCTACACAATGTAATAATATCAACCATATCATATTAAAATGAAAATGTATATAAGGACGATCAATTCAAATATTACATTTCAGGATAAAGGAGTCCACATTTACTCTTGAAATGCCATGATTAAAATGCAGAATGCCATGAATTTTAGTTTTTAATTGCCCATGTCTAATGGACAATTAGAAATGAAGACGAATTTAAGGAAGTCCTTTTTTTAATCATGTGTTTCGTGACTACATTCTAGGAGATGTGACTATGGTACAGTTGTGTGAGTAGAAAGAAGGATGCCTAGAAGATCACAGTCTTACAGTTTTAATCTGGCAGTAAGATCATCATTACTCTGGCAGCAGGGCATGGTACAGAAATCCCAAAGCTACCAACAATATGAGCTCGAAACAGTGCAGTGTGATGTGGAACCACTGACTTGCATCTGAAAGCAGCACGGCAATACTTGAATGGCATCGTAGCAACCTAATAACCTGTGCCCCTCAACAGCATTCTCAGTTTGCATATTGTGCTTTGCTGATGCAGCTATATTGTCGCTTCCAGAGGAGGAAATTCCTACAGCACACAGACATGCTCTGATCTGATCATGCTTAAAAGTAAGTTTCATGATTTCAACATAAGATAAGGTAGTGATAAACCAGATTGCCAAGGCCTGTTTAGCACCAGCAAAAGAAAAGACAAGTAGTAAATATTTTTCTGTTTCTTGTGCCTTAGTTAATAACAACGATTTTGCGAGACTGCTTTTTTGTGCCCAATGTGAGGTATGTGAAAGGTACTTGATTTTCAGAATATAAAAAGCACTACTTGAAAATCAAATCCCTTAAAGTATACTAAATTTGGCATTCAAATGGCAGTGTGAAATTCTTTAACCCAACATGCAGTAAATCAGATTATCAGAAGAGACTCCTGTCCATAAATCTGTGAAGCAAGATATCCAAAAGAGGCACCAGAAATACCTTGTAGTAGTAGAAATTTAGATATACAGTACCAAAAAACCCCCTCCAACCCCTTCAGTAAAATCCAATAATATGCATAGTTAACATTTCTTGCATAGAAGAAAAAAGCTGCAGATAACAGTGAAATTCCACTGAGATAGCTCACCCAGCAAAGTAATGTTATTCTATTTTTTAGAAGCAGGATTGCATTTCTATTAAAGAATAATTCTGTACAGTAATCCTCAGCTTGGACTTGTCTGTACAGTTTAGCTTGTCTGCCTGTCTGGCTGCTAGTTTTAGATGTGAGCAAACGAACAGGAGTAACTGAGAATGGTTGGCTAGGAAGTTATGAGTTGGTAACAGCTCTAAACAGTTTCCAGTTCAAAGACAGCCAGTTTTAGAAAATACCTCGCACAGTGAAGTAGTGTGTTTAGGATAAACTTTTTTCCACATCTGAACTACTACAGGTGAAATAACAAAAGACTTTAGCAAGCAGAAAGCACAGCAAGCGTTTAATGAGACACATAATTTCTTATTCATTTGGTATGAAAAAACGCTAGCTCCACCACAGACAACTGTCCCCAAAGATGATATATACAATGATGGTGCAGGCCATCATTAGTGCCTGGAGAACATAAAAACCAACAAAATGGTTATAAATACATGCAGATGAACATGTTTACCAGTGATGAATAACAGTGATTAAAAGATACAATTATATTTTATTATATTTCTATTCTAGTTTTGCCTAGCATTTTTTGTCTTATTTTTTTGTTAGCGGTACCTAGCTTTCATTATTTGGCATGTATCGTATTACTACAACTTTCTAATTTGGCAGAAATCAATTTTTCCCTGTTCACTAACATTAACAATAATTTTGGAAAGAAAGTTCATTGACTAGGAACAGTATTTCTTAGCTATTTTACTAAAGCAGTAGAAGTACTAAATGCTCTTTTGCAGAATTAATTTTCTGCTGCTTAAAATTTTCACAGTTTTTCTACATAGCAGTCCGCATTAGATCATAACATTATCAAAGAATAACATGGTGAACTGTGTGGCTAATCACTGTCACTGCATCATACATTCAATGGCCAAAAAAACCCAACCCAAAACAAAGCCACAACACTGAACTAAAAAACCAAAATTTTGTTAATGCAGAATCAAGGCTTTCTATCAGTATCACTTTAGTATGTATTAAGACATTGCAGTAGTTTTGGAGATGGTAGAAAAGAACGTGCTTTCAGGACACAGAATACAGTACCTTGATGGACTCTTCCCTTAGTTGCTGATTTGGAATTTGAATGAGTGAAACATTTATCTCTGTACCCAAGCACTGGTAGATAACAGTTAAGACAGAAGAAGGAGGAATGGAATGCACATTGCAGCAAGACACATTGCAGGAGAAAAGAAAAGGGTTACTTATTAATTTCCAAAGATCTAGTATATATTGAATTTCTTTATAGCACATGATTTATCAGACAGCACAAATCTTAGTCATCACAAGACAAAACCATCAATCAAGCCAGAAAACCAATATAAAATGGGAAGGAAGTACCCATTTATCAAAAATTTTCATTGTCATTGCAAGTTTCAAACATGTAGCACAGTCATCATGTGTTTTTCTATAATTATAATACCAAAGGAAATGTAATGATTAAATCATTCTGCTGAATACTTTATTGAAAGTTTCTACCCAGCTGAAAGTTAGCTTAATTAAAAATGCCAAACCTTAGTGCATTTTTTAAAAACTGTTTTAGTCTATTTTAGGTACATAATTTGATAGAGAGATTTCCTCCCCCCTTTGTCATTTTCAGTGGGAGCTTTATATGCTTATCAGAGGGTATATTTTGGCTCAAAAGCCACATCAACACAAGCAACTTCTTTTAATACAAATATTCTATGAAAACATACTCAAAGTAGTAACGACTCTTGCTTTTAAAATAAATGTCTGAGCTGAGTCTGTATTTACTAATTATAAATATCCTAGTATTTTTCCAACAGCAGCAAATCATACTGAGAAAACATTTTATTTCACTAAATTACACAATAATGCCAGGTAAAAAGTGCTGTTCTGTAGAACCACACTATACTTATAAAGTAATATAAGAAGAAAAGGTATGTCTTTTGAGTGAACTTACAATTCTTGTGAAAAATATCAACCAAGCTATTGACAAAAAAACTGTCCAAGAATGAAAATATATTATGAAATATAAGTATTTGGCCAAATATTTCAGGTCAGAAACAACTTAACTGAGCTTTAGGCAACTTCTCTGTTACAATGTTCCAGATAAAGTAAAAAACTGAACCTGACACGGACACAGATATTCAGGACAACTGATGAGTATTCAGAACAATGATGATTTCAAAAAAATGAGAAATACTATTCAAGCACTGGCACATATCTTTTAACTTAAATTTTAAATGGATGTGTATTAAAAATACATTGTCTGGCACAAAAAATAGAAAATGTAATTGTCAATTGGCGTATCACAGCTGAACCTGGCTTTTGAGTCCTGGTATGTGTGAGAATAAAAACAAGGAATGAAAGAGGGATCCAGAACCAAAACCGCAAAAATACTGCTATTCTATTTTGTACAGTGTAGTGCATAATCTGCAGCTGCTTGCTATGATCAAGTAACTAGCTAAGCCCATTGCCTTCCACCTCTCCCCCACTTTTTCTTTTTTGCTTTTTGAGTTATTCTTAGGAATATGAAGAAGAGAGAAATCACCATTTTTAGACTGCCTGCACACAATAAGTCTGTTTTTTCAGCTGACCAAAATCCTGTATTTTTGGTCCTGTGTCACTACTTCACATGTGAAATATAACTAGCTGTTAAAAAGTAGTATGAAACTTTGCAATAATAAATCATGTGAATTGATTTGAGAACAATTTCAGAGATTCTATATACTTTGTGTATTTTAGAGTTTCTTCTAAAAGAATTCTGGTAGCTACTCTAAAAAACCTGGTGTTTACTTCTCTACAGGGAGATTATTCCCTTTCCCTGTTTTCTCTTGCCCTGTCAACTTCTCACCTTCACTAGGGCTCCCTTTGTACTTGTCAAACATTCTTATGTTTCAGCAAAGCCCTCATGTATCCTGCTGAACTGTGAATAGACTGCAGATACTGGGCTGCAATTACACCTTTCAGATACATAGAGCAGGTGTGGCATCAATCCAGCAAGACACAAGATAACTTCTCTGCCCTCTTCCTGATTATTGCTGAAATTTAGCCAAGAGACTTCAACATCCAACAAAACAACACGTCTGTGACCTAATACTGCCTTGAGACTCCTTTTTTCTTCACTGAGTAGCAACAAACTCATCCTATCACACTTACCACAAACTCTAACCCTAGAAACCAGCAGTAGGTATTTCAGTAATCCTTTTATCTTCAAAAGACAACTTCCATACAGTCAACCAGCAAGCTTTCCCTTACTTATCTGGAGCACCTTCACTGCCCCTCAGCACCACTTCACTGTTGGCACTTTTGTCCCAACACAAGAGGATGGAATACAACCAAACATTTGCTGTCAGCTACCCAGCTTCTTCACTATTTCAGTACAAAGTCAAGCTGGGCACAGCCACCAATTTATCTAACAATTCCAGACACTATTAACTCCTGTTCCCTTAGGTCCTTAGCCATTTTACCTGTCCAATTAAAATCACTATGTTTTTCCATCTCCATGTACTACAATAACAAGACAGTGAGCAGAGAGCATAAACAGAACTTCTAGATATGAAATATGCATATACTATGATTAATAAAAATGCACAGAATTTTCCATTCTTTGGTGATCACCATTTAACTGCCCTTTCTCTCTTCCCTTCTGCTACAATTCTTACATGACTTTCTCTATACAGCTCTGAGTATTTTCCTTTCTTCTTTCCTTTCTCCCTCCCTCCTTCCTTCATTTCTCTAATCCCACCCATCTCTTTTGAAAGTTTTTCTCTACAAAATTGTTTTATTCTTCCCCATATGAAGCTACAGTTTTTCTGTCACACAATATTTTAGCTTGGAATGGACCTCAGCAGGTCAAAGTAAGTCTAACTAATTTTAGATGAGGTATCTTACAGCCTTTCTCACTCTCACCTCTGAAAATCTGAGTTCCATTTGCTGTAAGATGGTTAATGCACTGCTCAAAAAGCTGGAAGGAGTCAAAAAGGAAGAAAAGGAACTTTTAGATGCTTAGAAGTAATTGTAAAGAGCTGTAAAGAACAGCCTTCAGGGCTAAAAGGTAATAAAATATAAAACGGTCCCTTTTGGAAAATAGATTCATCCCTATCCTAATAAACACATATTTAAGGAATTCGATGCACCAATTTATGCATGTATTGCACATTAACAAATCATAAAAATTTCATCAGACTAGAAGAGTAAAAGTAGTTGGAATTCACTTCACAGAATGAAAGCTTCTTGTAGAAGTGATACTGATGAGCTCTTGCACCTAAGAATAACTATTTCAGAAGAACACGCTGTTATCTCCCCACTTATTACAGCCTGGTCACGTAACTCCCTCCTTTACCTAGAGTAAAATTATTCAGATAGATTATTTGTAACTTTATGAAGCATCAGCTAATCTTCAGCCAAATGCCGGAATGATCTGTAATTGGAGATTGTAAAGTGCATTCAATCCTAATATAAAATATGCATTTTCAGGCCATACATTTTAGTCAAATTGAAAATATGGAAGAATCACAAAGTATTTAGAAACATAATTCCTAACTGAGTGCTTAATTTTCCACTAATTTCCAACATGAAACAAGATTTATTTCAATGGTAAGTAAATTACTTAAACAGAAATTAGATACTTAAATAACGTTACGGTCTGAGGCTAATCTGTAATTTGTTTTGTTTTGTTGTTTCACAGAGTAATGAATCGGTAAGCAGTGTAACTATTTTTATTTCACTAAAATTTTGTTATAATTTATTATTTCAAATAATAGACTTTGAGCTAGTCTTACTAACCTCCTCGAGCAAAGCTATTGGATAGATTTACATCCAAATGTCCTGGCACTACCTGCTTAAACACAGTGGACATTCTTGAAGCCCTCCTTTCAGTGCCTAAAGTCAGCCAAAAAAAGAATAGAAGATTAAAAAACTACAGTGTTACTCAGACTAACACAACATAACTGATAAAATGCCCCTTTTCAAACAATACAGCTAATTCTTGCCAATTTTGTACTTCAGATTTATTTTTTAAGACACATGTATACATTGGCAACATTATGGAGATGTTAGATACAGCTACGCAATCAACATATTTTACGATAAATGAAGCAAAGCATGCAGGCTTTGGGAACGGTGTTATTTTACAAGAAAAGCCACTGTTTGGCTGTATTAGGCCAACCACCACCAACTGACTAAGACAAGACAGACACAATTTGAAGTCACATACTCCTCTTTCTAAGACATTGGGGTTACCGTCACATAAACCTTACCAGGTTTCATCACAAAATAGCTGAAATAAAACATGGATTCATTTCTTCATGGTTCCATGTACACATAAATCAAAGAGTGTATTTTGAAAGAGTTTTCACTACAAGTAAAGCTCTACTTGGAACTGACATTAAAAGCCCATTATGAGCATATGCAACACATGAAAATGCCTACATATCTTCCATTGCTGCTGTAGCTAAATAGTGCATCTGTTCCTACAGAATCTGAGCTTGCAATCCTGTATTATCTTATTATATGAAATAAAGTAGTACTTTGCATTCTCTTCAAGTTGGCAGTCTCTTATTCAATATACAGTTTTCAATACGCTTAATTTGTTATAGAAGACTTTAAAGTGGATCTTTGCTTTTGATTCTGTTCTAAAATATAATTTTTGCACTTGATATAAAAAAGAAAAAACCTGGAAAGATTTGGCATCTTGGTATTCTGGAGAACTTTATTTTATTTGTTCCAGAATTGTAATAAATTATTAATGCCTCAAGATTGGCCCATCATACTCAAGTGAATTTCATCAAAATCCATGACCCACAGGTGGATAATAGTTTACTGTCAGATTAAGAATACTGAAAAATATTTTGGGAAAGATTATAAACATCCTTTACATACAGAAAACACATTCACTGAAACTAAGAGTGAATAAGCTATCCAGAAAGTGCAACAATAAAGAAACAACAGAATTGATATGGGGCAAATTGAACTAACTCCAAATCAGAGAAAACTCACTTTTCAACTTAAACATAGAATAGCACTATTAAACCAATTTTACCTGGAGACAGCGCAATTGTTGGTCTAACAGTGAGAGTATTACTGCCATTCATTTTGCAGTGGACGGATATCACATTCAGTAAGGCTTGCAGGTATTTTTCCTGTTCTATACTGCTTGAAGATTCTAAAGAAGCAGGAGCTAGAGTCACAAGAGGAATGGAATACATTAAAATACAAGTATGTTTATAAATACAAAGAATAGCAAAATAAAAAGCTTACTATGTAAAGTGGAGCACTGAAAATGTCACAGTCAATCTATCAAAGGTTCAAAAAGCCATTCCTTTGATGACAAAGAATGCTCAGATGTTCATCACCTGGCTGCAGAGCAGCACCCAGCAATATTCTCTTGCACTCCACAGAGCTAAACTTCTGAAAGAGTCTGTTACCACATGGCAAACTTAAAAAAATCCATCATTAGCCAGTGATCAATACAAACAGAATGGAAATGATGTAGTTTTCCCTTCACTCCCAGAATGAAAAGTAACATTTCTAAGTTTGTGCTACTTCTCAGCAAATTTCAGCCTTTTAAAAAAATGTGTAAAGAACAGATAGAACTGTGTCTTTAACAAAAGTATGTTAAAACCATACTCAGCCAGCTCTTCCTCATTCCAGTAAAGGAAGGTTACTTACCTGTAACTGGAGGTTCCTTGAGACATATTGCCCATTTACTGAAAGTATATATATATAAATATGTATATGTCAAAAGACATCAGTGTTCATACACTCTGCTGCATTTAGAGACATCAATGGACACAATGTACATGTCTTTCAGGTACCGTACTCCCAGAATCTGACCTTTTTAATGGAATAAAGAGGAGAGGAAAGAGGATAGACAGTGCATGCACACCTGGATAACACACTTCAAGGGGTCTCCACTTATGAAAAGTAATGTTCCTGTTCCCTAGCGACAGTCCACCTGCTCCTTCACCAGTAGGTAACTTCAGGAAGTGTCTTCCCACATGTTTAGGTAACTTGTGTGTGTGTGGGGAGCTGCACTGTTGTGAGAAGCACAATTCCTTCTCTGAAAACCTCTGAATAATCCTTATTGTGCATGTAGTTTCAGATGACTACTCTACAGATCTCTGGAACAGAATCATTTTCCAGTTGTTACTGATGTTGCTTAGGTTGCTGGAGGCATGGAGAAGGAACATTACAGAGAGAGAGAAGCAGCTGACAAAGACTGAATGAAAGCAAAGTCAGAGAGGAAACAGACACAGTTTAAAAACAGGTGCAGAGGAACAAAAAGCAAGATGAGAAGGTATGATGCTCTGAGAACGTAGTGAAGTTAAACAGACAGTCCACTTAAGACAATCTTAAGACTTAAAGAAGTTAAGAAACCAATAACAAAAAACAGAATCGAGGGAAAAAAAAACCCAAATAAGAAAAATTAAAAAATAAATCTTAACCAGAAAAACTCCACCCATTTGTGTCCAGGGGCCAGGACTTAAAGGAAGGGAAGGAGATGAAGGTGAGGTCCTGGGCCATACTACGATGACTAAAAGTGTCCAGCCTCAATAAGCCAGATTTTTTTCAAATGCCAAACAAAATTTTTTGAATTCAAGTTTATTGCAGCCACCTCTGGACTCATTATAGGACAAAAATGTCATAGCTGCTTAAAGCAGGATTTGGTATCTTGACCACAAGAGCCAAGATTTGGAATAAGAGATAAAGAGAGAGAGACAGAGAATTTGATTGAGCACATTTTGACAAACCACAATGGCAATTATTTATAAATAGCTTTCTCCAGTGATGATCCAATCAGATTCCATGCTGGAGACTAATAGACAGTAACCTAATTAACTGGAGTTGGCAAAAGAAATTTCAAGATAGCCCTGTTAAGATTAGTATCTAAATAGCCCTGTTAAAATGAGTGCCTGAATTGGAAGTACAATTAAGAAGTGATTAGAAAACATACGTGCAGGAAACATCATGCTGTTGCTATCTGAAAGTGGAACAAGCCTGAAGAAAAACATTATTTTCTCTTCAACCCTTAAACAGAGTTTATACATCCTGAAATCCACTTAAATGATCTCTGGGTCTCCTAGTCCTTGAAGCAATGCCACAAAAAGTCAATTTTGGTCTTAACAATTTAGTTAAATGAAAGGAAATGAAATATCTAAATGAAAGGATAATGTCCTTACCACCTGCACTTACAAAGTTTTATTTTGTGAAGAGTATTGTGTGTGTTTTAGGAAAGAGCCTCATGAGATGAATAGTTTGACTTATGTGAAAGTCTGTTATTGAACTGGGCAGATATCTGAATTAAAGACTGAGGGCAATAATGTCCTTATGAAAGATTATAGATGGAAAACTTGCCCTTCATCCTTACCACCAATCATCCCCTCACAGAGTGCTTAACAGCAGTATCAAAGGATGAAAGACTAATGGTGACTCAAAGCATGAACCTCTTACCTGCACAGGTGAACAGGGATTTCTAGAAAATGTCTGATCTTTGTAAGTGCTGTATCACACATGAAAGCCATCACAACATCACAGATTTAAAGAAAAGATGGGGATGGGGATCCTGGTAGCAGTTTTATAAATCCCAATAAAGAAATGCATTGCTTAGTAAGGCAATAAGATTGCCTCAGCTGCTAATATGTGCTCTGTATGACTGGTTGCAGGTTGCTCCATCTTTATCTTACAACAGGTCCTAACATAGTCAATAATCCAGCCTGTATCAAGATAACTGTTCTTTTGGACAGTGTTACTACACACAAGAAACATAAATGGTCTTCCGACATGGCAGCTGACCAATACTTGGTAATTCAGGTGTAGAATGTCATATTTAGAACTACAATGCTCTGCAAAAAAATTCCCAGAAAGGCTGAAGTCAAATTGAGAAATCAACTTTCATGTTTCAAAGGAACTTTTGAAAAGACGTGTATACTCTCCATCTCATATTCAAATATCTGTTCATAATCCTTTATGGACAGATGTTAGAAAAATACAATTCTGTTGCACATGTAGTTTGGTTCCATACAGCAATTTAGTACTGTGCACAATTTCTCTAAAAAATATGCTCTGTGCTTCTTATATAACATTGTTCTCAACTATGCTTTGAAAACTTGCTTACCACATGATGTAACAGGAAATCCTCTTTGTTTCTGTGTATCAATCCAGAACCACCTAATAAAAATCTGCTCCTATGAAATCTCTGCTTAGGAAGGTATACATCTGTCAACTTGAATTTAGCTTATCTTTGTTCTCTTAGTTTGCATCACTACGCTTTTTTCAATATAGACTTTCCTTCATTGTACATAACTCCTACTAAGGCAAATACATACCTGTGTATAACTATCTTTATTGATCAGTTTCTTCAAAAGTTTTGTTTCACCAACTTTAAACTTCATTATGAATTAAATAAATATCCTATAAATATTTTTTGTTTTCCTTGCAGTACCTTCCTGAGGAGAGTCTCCACTTTTTTCACATTTTAAAAGAAACAGTAACTCGAGGAGCTAATGTCTGACAGATACAGTTATTGTCAATCAGATTATCTACTGCCTAATATACCGCTGGAAGTATGACAATGACTATGGCATTATAAAAGATTATATAAAATTAAAACACAGAAACCACCTACAAAAGCAATGAGATTACACACAGGAAACATGCTTTAATGGGTCAGGCTTTGAAGATCCTGTTCTGGAAGGCTCTCATACTCCCATGCACATAGAAATTACAGCCACTACAGAAAACATGGAAGTGTTTGTCTTTATATAATTTCCAGACTATTCCTGCAGAATTTTTTCAATTTATTCTATTTATACCAGGTTAAAGATGCCTGGCCAGTTATTTCAGCTAAGACAATCAGTATTAAATCAGTTTATAAGACTAACATTTGAATTACCGTGCTTTGGATTCACACCATAAACCTGTGGAACAGCTGGTGTAGCTCACAGCTTTGGCAGCTGCTATGTTAGCTATTGGTAGTACTTCACTGCGTCATTCTATGAATCTTTTCAACAAAAACACATTATATAAACCTCAATCCATTATCTTGCTCATCACTCCAACTAAAAACTGCCCCCACAAAACACTGAAGAGACACACTGAATCAATGCTATAGCAGTGAATATTCAGTAGCTAATTAGTGATTCACAAATTAGTGTTAATAGCCAGTTCAGACACTGTTTGATGTAAAAAATCTTCTTCTAATAAGATCCCTGAAATTTTGAGATTTTAAAGGTGAATTTGATATACACAAAACCTCCTATAGTTAAATATTTTACCTATATAAATTGTTCTTTACAAGTAATAAAATTATGGTTTTCATAAAGATACTCTGTGAAGGAAAAATTCAGGAGGATAATGCAGAAAATATTTAAATCATGTAATCTTCAAACTACTTTTGTGCGACTTGCACACATTTGTACAGTACGCTTGTTACAAGTTTTGAAAAATTCTATAGAACAAAGTATTCAGTAGAGCCAAACCATTTAATTGCATTTTAGTCATTATTAGGGTGAAACACAAACATAAACAGGACTGAGGAACTTCTTTGCTACCTTAATGAGTTCCTGGTATTCCAATTCTACCTCACATTTTATTTTTCTCAAAAAAAAAATGATGGTCTAATTCTAGAATAATTTCTAAACAGCTATCAGTTTGATTAAAGAGAATACTGGCTTTTTCTTCGGCAATATACCAAATTCACTCTTGGCATGAAATTAACTCCAAAGAAATTATCAGCATAAGAGATGGAAATCCAGGCAATCACAATAAGTATCCTAAACACTGCCTATGAATGATGAAAGTCAACTGATGTTCCTTCCAAAATCAATGTTGCCCTGATATCTTGTATTCTTTTGAAAAATTAGCTATTTTCACAAATCTTGTGCTGGTCCAATCTTGATCACACAAAGGAAGAGATTTACTTAATGCAGAGACCCCAACTAGAATCTTTCAGGTCTATGGTTTATGAAAGAAAGATAAAAGTTAAACTAATATTACAAAAAAAACCTGAGAAAATCCAATGGATAATGATCTCTCTAATATTTTATATAATCCTCTATTAAAAGGGACAGCATAGACTCATTACATAAACCAGTGCAAAGGAAAAAGATAATTTAAGGGAAACAGGGGAAGTCTGCATTGCATTTGGCAGATGCCAGCTTTTACTGTAGACTTCTGGTATGTATATAATCTCCTTTCAAATTATTCATTGACATTTTCTGAACCAATTTCATACCATTCAGGATCTGCTTCTTGACATACAGTAATACTGAACTAATATAATATCAGATAACCATTCATATCCTGAGAGTTTTGATTCAATCATATCCCTGATTTCCTCTAGAAAAATAAGTATTTCCATATAAAATCACTTATACAGAAAGCCGAGCTTCATCAACTCACCTGTAGTATGTGTGTTTTGGGATTTGAAGAGGCCAACAACACTTTTTCCATGAAAGCCCCCAGATCTAAGTAGAAGAGTACTGTTTTTAGTGTTCTTCCAACACACAACTGGTAGGCGATTGTGACGGTAACAGCGAGCAACTCTCTGCAGACTGCTGTCTTGAACAGACTGAGGTACTACCAGAAGCCCAGGATAACTGTATGGACAGAAGGGTGAAAAAAATTGAACAGCAATTAAAATTGCTTTCAAAATTTTAAACAATGAAAAAAATTCCTGGAATTACAAGTTGAATATACATCTTAGTGAAAATACACCTCGTGAGAATTATTTTTTATTTAGTAACTCTCATTTTTAGTCCAATCCTAGCAAATATATTAATTTGTAAAGCTAACTGTGTTTTAAAAACAACTTTAACTATGAAATATTTGTAAGACTATCACTACTAGTCTCTTTCCATTTAAGGTTATATTTTACTTGGTAGTATTTTTCTTCTTATTATAGCTCTTATCTGTCACTATAACAAAGCCATATTTTTGACCATGACAGAAAAGGCAATTTTGAGGCATGCAAATGATGCAGTAGCTTTGTTTTGACACTTGTATATCAAATACGAGAATTGAAAGAATGTTAGATTGCCTAAAGTATCAGAACTAAAACAATAGGTTTTGGTTTATGTCAAAACACGTTTAAATTTTACAGTCAGATTCCTCTGAACAGTGTATTTGAAACTGTATTTCTGTGTACTTTTTAAAACACTACAATACATTGAGAGATTAGGAAATTCACTGATACAACAGCTTTAAAAACAGAAAACCCAGCAAGATGGTAGCTGTGTTCATGTTAGTGAAAGAAGGATTCAAGCAACATGAAAGATTATTTTCTATCTCCTCCAAAAATTATTCAGTTTAAGTGCCAATTTCATATGTTAAGAAGAAAATAAGACGACAAGCACAGAAAAGTTAGTGCTTACTAAACAACTTTTTTCCTCTACAATATACACTGTTCCTGTAAATTCAGTTCTTTGACATTTATTGAACTGCCCTCATACAAAATCAATGTACATAATATTTACAGTTTACTTCTTAAAACACAGTAACCAAACTAATATGGCACTAGATAAGAATTTATATCCTGAGATTTGTAATGCACTCAGATGTTAATTATCTTTTCCAAAAAATCCTATAGAATATTAAAAACTGGTGGTTTAGGGGAGGAAAGAGTTGTCTGCATAATGTTCAAAGCATAATGAAAATGTACAGATTTAATGCCTTCATCTGCATTGTACTCAATGATGATTGAACAAAACCAGTTATTAGCCTGTTACTCTAGATATGTCATAAAACAAGAAAGAAGGTAATATCTTCTTGTGTGCCCTTCTTCCATGAAGAACCAATGATTTCATTATCCATAATGAAAACAATGACTAGCCAAAACTGGCTTTAGAGAATGCAAATGCTCTTCTGATATGACTCATGCAGATACACTTTTGTATTAAAAAGAATTTTTGGGGGTAGTGGTAGTAAACTACATCAGCTTTCACAACAAAAAAGGAGTTAGTAACATTCATGTGTTAAAACACAGCACGTGACTTTCACTACATGACAAACTTTTAAAGTAGTGTAGATACCTTCATGAATTCAATTTTAAAACATACTTTCTATTTGAAGAAAAGTTATGTATGATTGTTTCTGAGGCTTGTTTTTTATTTAGCAACAGAATAGATTTTATATATATTACCTAATATAATGTATAATGCAAATATATTACATAAATAATTTCCAGTAGCAACACAGCAAGTTACAGAAACCATACCAAGAGAGTGAGTTCTACCAGGTAACTTTACTGGCTAAGTCAGAAAGCTGAAAAACAGCCTAATGATTTAGACATCAGCGTAGAAATCCAAGAGAGAGAAACTCCTTCAAAAGGCAATTCAGAGTATCTAAGTTAGTTTCCTCCAAAAGCCCCAGGGACACTCTCTTTCTGTGAGCTATAGAAAGAACCTAGGAAGGAAGACTTGTGTTGTCTGACAGAGCTTCTGGGGCAGTTCTGAAAGCTCACTTCTGGCTACCATTGCTGGCACTCTTTCCAAATCTGATGAATACATATGCAGCCACAAAAAGACAAATCTCTGAGTGGAATACAAATAGCTTCAAGGTCACTGGTTGAACACTCCTACTGTCGACAAAAATTTTCTCAGAATAAGTTGCTTAAATGAATACATCATGTGGTATGTGTGTTATGTCATCTTTATTTTCAACTACTTGACTGAATTGGTAAACTCACCTCCTGCACAGTGAATACATCCTGTTCAGTGCAGTTATTCTTAAATATTCTGTTTTTGAGCGAGAAGAGTTACTACTGATGGTCCCCAGTCCCAGACGTTGATAGTCTCTGAAACAGGCTCTTTCTACTAATTGCTCCATTGTTGATTTTTCTGATGCTTTTAGTGTACCACTTGTGTGCAGCTCGCTGTCATCTGAAACTAAAGTTAAAAATCTTTATGAGTTTGCTATTGGGGAGGCCAGCAGTTACACAGAAACGATGCTATTTTCTTCTGAACAAAATATTAGTTTATCTCACTGTCAGTGATGAATGACAAGAACTAATACATTCAAACCACTGTTCACAGAAATTATAAGCAATACCATAATATTTTAGTTAGGAAACCTGAATATATCACACAGTTACCTACTGCACTTGTGACTGGCATGGCTGATAACTTTTTCCAGGATTTTAGCGAGACAGTTATCTCATGTATTAATTTGAACTGAACCAAGGGCAGATAATCTTTCTTTCAACAATTTATGAAAAACTGTTAAACTCACAACTGTTATACAAAGATGTACACAAGACAGAATAATGAAAAATGTGCACATAAATTCATTAAATATCCAACGTAAAATGGACGTCGCAATTCTTTTAAACCATCTTCAAAAGATAGTAACAATCTTTTTAAGGCTTGGTTCAAAAAAAAAAAAGTTTCTGTGTCATCATTTTAAAACGGATGACTGTTAGTTTCTTAATGTCTCAGTTTCAATGTTGAACAGCAGCTTTCTTCAGCCGTGCGCGTCAGCTGCACTTTCCAAACCAGAAAAACCTTTAACCGTGCGAGATAAAAACCATGTCACAAGTTCAAACTACACTGAAATTCAAGTCAAGCAAGGTCTTTGTACAAAACCTGCCACCTGCCTGTTATTGACACTTCCAACTATTTCCAAATACTTCTGAAAGCAGATTTACTGTTCACAGCATGTATCAGTTACTTGCTACAACCTTAAGCATTGAAATACATGCATATGAGGGGAAGTATTTCTTCATGAATGAGGTACTGAAAAGTATATAAGGATTTAAATTTAAGTCAGGGCTTTATAAAACTGGAAATTAAAATTATTTTACAAAATAAAAACTATGATACAATTAAAATTTTACTGGCAGTAGACAACATTCAGAATTTACAGGACTAGAACCCATTTTTTTTTTTTTTTTTGGTGTATCTTAGCATAAAAGGTAAGCGAATAATTTTATTGCCCCTAAAGCTCATCAAACAAAAGAACAATTCTCTATTTGACTTAAATAATAAAGAGTTTAACACTGTGGATATCTCCTCTTTTTTCTGCATTTTCATATTTGTCATGGTAAGAAAGAAGTTAGAAAACATTTACAAGTATAAAGTGCACAAACAAATGAGTTTTTGAAATAAATTTTTTTGGCACACATAAACTTGGTATTTAACAGTTTTGAATGGAAAGCTATAACTGACTCAGACAAGATGAGGGTGCATTTTTTGAAATATTTTTTCTAAATGCATTTTTCTCTCATGAAAGTAGGTATATTGGTGATCCGAATTTGCAAAACATTTTCCTGTGCATAAAAAACTAGAGATTATAAGTGCTCATATCAGTGTCCTTAACCCGAAGAGGGAGGTGAAGATGTTTTGCTCTCTCAAGTTTAAAATGGATTTTTTTTTTAAATTTGGTTTTGAAAAGAAGAGGAATAATCCCTCTATTTTACTGTTCCTGAGATACAACTGTTTGTAAAAGTGGGTTTTACAGTCTCCTTTTTTATGGAACACACCAGTATGATCACCTACAGGAAACAGAATTTAGTAGTGATGAGATTCTAAACTCTGAAAATAAAAAGATGGGGAGGAATTGGTGGGAAATTAGGTGTTCATTAGCAACAACTAATAACTAGAGTACTGTGCCCAGTTTTGGAAATCACATTGCAAGTTATATGTGGACCAGCTAAAGAGGACTGAGAAAAGAGCAATGAAGATGATCAGAAGTCTAGCAAGACTAATAAAGAACTGAAAGAACTGCAGATATTTAATATCGAGAAAATAACAGGGAAGAGAAATAGTCCATCAATACATTAAGTACTGCAGTCAGAATGAAGGGAATCATCTCTTCTATATGTATATGGTGGCAGAATAAGAAGTGAAGACTTTAAATTGTGGCAAGGAAATGTTTAGGCCTGAATATCAGAAAGATGCATGCTTTTCTCCAGCACTAAGGATGGTTAAAGCATTAGTACAAACTGCCTAGAGTTGTGGAACCTTCACCTCTGAAAGCTTCCAAGAAAAAGTTAGCTAAACACCTATGAGGAACAGATTAAGTATGTTGATCTTGCCTTGGGGCGGAAAGATGGAGTACATGATCTCTTAAAGTTCCTTCCAACCTTATCTTTAATATTTCTTTTTTAAGACAATGCATCACCTGCTGCAGATAGTTCCTGTTTGCTGCATTGTTGGTATAGCTGCATTGCTTCCTGTACTTCAGTTTTTGAGACTTGCAAACAAAAAGTCATTCAAGGCAGTCAATATAAAAGAAATTGCTGTGATTTAACAGCAAATTTTCCTCTGGCTATTTGTACTTTGTCTGAAGCAGAGTTACTACTGTTGTCAGCTGACTACACCTGAGGTTTCAGTGCAGCACAGAGAGAAAAGCAAACTGACAGACTTTGATCACCTTACACGTTCCAAGTCAAAACATCTGGAAAGCAGCAGGTAGGAAACCTCACAATTTATATTTTTATATACTTGTTAGGGGAGGAAAAAAGTGATTATCACTAATGTTTATATAACACCTGTGTTCATGGAAGCATGTAGTTGTTTTGTACATCAGCAATATAAAAACCCTTAAAATTTCTTCAACATCAAGAGAAGTGCTAATACACAGGTATGATTTTGTGCTTGGGCGAAGGACACAAAATCACCCAAAAATCACCCAGATACAGCCTGCAGAACTGCTTCTGACCCAAAGAATCTGCAACATCAGAACGCATACTAACTCCGTACTTAAGGAAGATGCTGGAAATTCAATTAAGAACGTAATTTTTCAGCACTGTAAAGACATTCTGTATTTTGTAATCCTTTCCTTTTGCCTTTTTTCCAGCACTTTTATCTGGAATGAAAGAAGAGAATCAATATTTTTAGCTTTACTGCAATGGCTTTCTTCCGTTTGGGAGGGAACAGAGACAGTGCAGTAACACAGTCTTGCATCAGACAACTTTTATACATCTGCTCATAAGTCACATAAGTTGCCTTCCTCACTTACCAAATATTCAAAAGGAAAATTTGGCTTGTTTAGGTTTTGAAGAAATTATTAGTGTTTGATAAACACTTCATTATATGAAATGCTTGTTTTTTTCAAAAAAAGAAAGAATGGTACGACAAAACAATACCTGTTTATGTACAGGAGAATCTGGTTCCCTCTAGTGGTTTATTATAAATTAGCACTGGTCCAGATAAGGAAATACTGACAGCAGCACATGGTAGGAAAAGAAGTATTTGGAAAAAAGTCAAACTCCACACCATCACATGAACTATATACAGAGTGCCCAAATCACTTTCTACCTTCTGTCCCCAAATCCTTTCAACCAAAATTTGGAAAAATGGTATTTTCAGTAGTAATGACTTCTGCTGCTTTCAGAAATCATTTGTCACTTCCACATCCACCAGTTTCCCCTAGTATTTGCTCTTTGTTGAATCTCAGCAATTACTGCTTTCTCGTCACAGACTAATTGCAAATGTCATTATGTCTAAAGATAAATGGAAGCTATAGCACGCTTCTGTGCTGTTCCATCTACACTATTATGATGTAAAAATGATAAAAAAGATACTGTATGCAAATAACTTGATAATTAAACACCAATAATATAGTATTTTTCCACTGAATGAAGTCAACTTCCTCTTTTGCCTCATCATCACGAACGAAAACACTTACTATGTACATATTTGAAACCTTTCTCTTTCCTGTCTAGGAAGACTCTGAAATTTCTTCTTGAAGATATTACTTATTCAATATATTGGAATGGAAGCAAAATAGGATAGACTTATCAACCAACATGGAAAAAAATTTTTTACTATTACCAGAGATATCATCATCCTCATTCCAGCCTGGGCGATTCCCTCTTTCTTCCACTATTGTGCTTGTCTTCTTCTTCAATAAATATTGACGTCCAATTGTCATCTTTCCAGCACGTTTTGCTCCTTTCACAATGTTTTTTGAGAAGGTACTATGAATTCATAGCAAGAAAAATATTTAGAAAGATGCATATGATTCTCCCCGATAGCATGTACAGATTTTTATGATAAACCCACTTGCCCCCCAAAAAATGTATTTCATAATTTTTCATTTAATATAATGAAAAAAATTATAACCTCCAGAAAAATGACTTCCTATTTGTCCTGGTTAAACAATGATACTATATTAATTTTAAACACCACTTTTATTATTTTGAGATAAATTTGTGCCTATTATGGCTAATGGCAATGAATAAGCAGCCGTCATCTTTCTTCAGGTATTTCTATTTTGCTAGCAATGTGATAAATCTACAAAGCTGACAAAGTAAAGGCAGGAAACACAGAAATTACCTTAAAGTTTTAGGATTCCATGACTAGCTTGGGATTCTACTTTCCTGTGTCAACAATGCAATAATCAACAGAGAATCACAGGAACTATCGCTCTGGAACAGACTAATGATCCATCTAGTCTACTAAAAATTAATGTATAACATAAACTTCAAAAAAGGACCCAAAGCTCAAACTCTAGATTAAAAAACACTAGGACAGCTGTACAGACTGTACTAAGGGTAAAATTAATTCTAACCACATTGGGTTATTAACCTATAAAGTAACACACAAGAAATCTTTTTGCAGTCTATGTTGGCATACTTCGCATAGCTGAAGATGCTACTTACACTGTGTGTTTCAAGATGTAATGAAATGCTTGTTTAAATTTACTGCAGCCAGAAATTTAGATAAATAATATATTCCTATACCAAATTGACATGTGTATCGCTCAAATCTACCTTTTATTCAGCAAATATAAAAAGACGCAGAATAGCAATCAGTTATTTTGACTTTCCTGAAAACTGCTTGAATAATCTGCATTTCTGCAAAGCTGTCAGATTGTTCAATGTATTAGACTAATACTAAACAAGAACATCAGTAATAAAAGAAGAAGAAAGACTATACCGGAATGAAGTGTTCTTTTCTTTTTGTTTTGGTAAAATTATCTGTGGTGCTGTTTGACCAGCAGCAAATGCAAAAGTGCTGAAGATAGATTGAGGATAACGGAACTTCATTAACTGTTTCTTAAATATTTCCACCACTTCAGGACTTACTTCTTCATCAAATGCTACTTTAATTAACTGCATATTAAAGACATAACATGTTAGAAACATAAAAAAATTTTACAGAATTAAAGAAAATAAAAGATCCTAAAATACATTAGCAAAATTCTCATACTTAAGCAGTACTATGCCCATCAGAATATACAAATATATGTAAATATATCTTATTGATTTTGAGGTATATTACACAGCTTATTAATTTTTTATTTAATTTTTACCTTTATGTCCTAGTACTAAGGTATTTTCACTAAGAAGCATCTGGAATTCTCATAATATCAAACACAAAATATTTTGGTAAATCCAAGTATTAGTGCTGGCACTAAGATGTCTACAACAGTTCAAATACTAGTCACATGGGACAGCTTAGCTTGGAAATATTCTGCCAGCTCTGCCCATACACTGGGAACTAAGGTTGCTAATGCACTTCAAAGACTCTCATCAAACCAACAATTTCAGCATTCATACGTCACAGCCATTATACTTTCATTACTTAGTCATTCCAATTTTTGCCTCACCTTGCAAAGTATAGAAAACTGCTAATAATAAAAATGTAATAGTGAAATCTGATCCTTAAAAAGGAACTAACTTTGTGCTATTCAACACTGATCCATCCACCCCACTAAAAATGCTTCTTGAAAGGTTTTGGGGAAGGAAAAAAAAAAAAAAAAGAAAATCCCATCCTGTCATCCTCAGCCAAAACGATGACAGTCAGCAATTCAGGGTGGGATGGTGGTGGTGGTGGTGGGGGAGAAAATAGGGAATCCATAAAAGGGCCCAAGAGAACTTTAAAAATGTGCAAAAAGCAAACAAAGAAATACCCTAGAGCTTTATTTCTGAGTGCATACCTATACACCTTTTGAATGTCTTTTGTTTGCCATCTAGAAGGTGGATTTCATCACTGCTTTTTTAATTTCACTTGTTTTGTAAATACTTTCCAAATGACTAATAATGCTGTTGTCCCAGGACCTCCTTTAAAGGAGCTCTTGAATCATTAGGGGTTACACTGATTTGAAGTTTTAAAGAGATTAAATAGCATAACTGAAGCCCAAGCCTTCTGAAAGTCATAACTAATAAACAAAGAGGAGGGGCTATTTCATACTGTATTGAACTCTAGCTGTTACAAAGGGAATAGAAAGTAAACTGTTTGCTGATTGTTTTTGTTCTCTTAACCTAATATGAAACTATGCTAAACAAAAGCAAAGATGATGTTTGACCAGAATCCAGCACTGAAAACACTGAGCTGTGTCTGTATTTAGCACATCGCTGAAGCATGCTAACTATTCTGGTAAAAAGATTTCTGGAAAATAAAAGTCCTCATGAAGTCCTCTCAAAAGTCCACAGGAACAACTTTCTTTCAGTTGTTTTACTCACTTTTATTCCTAATCTTATGCTTTTGAATAGGATATCGAAGGATGATTAATGATTAGCTAAATAATGTCCATTATTGCAAGGAACTAGTAAAATGCTGATGATCTATTCTATTATGTTTTCAAATGTTATGAGTTATTGTTGTCAATGAAAATATACTTCTGCAGTCAGCCAACCCAACAAAATATTTCATATCTTAAATACTGCAGTCTACTTTCAATCCATGATATAAAATTCTTTGCCTTCAACTTTCCATCTTTTAGGGTTTGACCACAGTTAAGATCACCACCAAGAAGAAACATTTAGGGAAGACTTCAGAGACTTCATGATTCCTAATTCTTAAAAGTCCATCTCTGTCAATTGCCCTGCAGTACATGCTTCTGCCAAAACACGCCGAGGAGGATCTTACAGACAGGAAACTACCAGGATCTGTGGAAGTCATACAGAAGCTCATTGGTTCTGGCAAATGGTGGCTACCCTAAAGATTCCTGGAAGTGCAGCTTCCATGTGAGACGTACCATGACTTTCTGCCATGAATTTTTACAGAAAGCTGGTAAAGTGACAGGTCTTGAGAAGAAAGCAATATTTATAGCTTTTCCATATTTATTGCATGTAGTTGGAGGAGAGAGAAAGCATGTTTCCACTGGCCTGCCTAAGCCTCTACTTATATTAAGAGATTTTGGACACAAAATAGCCCTTTACTGGATCCAGCATAGAAAGGTGAGGAAAAGTGTTAAAGAGATCAATTATGAAAATGGTAACCCTCTGTAAATATCAACTGGGCCAACAAACACCAGGGTTTCTATGAGAGGACTGCATTCTCTATTGACTTTACAGGGCAGAAAGCTGGACTCTTCACAAATATCAGGACAAAGTGCTGCTCCTAAGTATTTTGAGCTGACTGTGTTATCACATAAATTTTTACAATACTTCCTTTTACCTGAAAGGTAGCTGAAGAGATCTGCAGTCCTTCCTGCATACTCTGCTGCAGCTGGTTCTGTATAGTGATCTTCTTCTCCTTCGTAACAGATGCAATAGGAAAGCTCCGGATCACCGTCTGCTCTCCAACTGAGGACCATAAAATTGTATTTACAGATACTTGTTAGATCACAGAATCAGATCTGGTTTGGTCACGTTGTACTTTGAATAGATAGGAATGAGTAAGCACAAAGCAACATGAAAATAACGGTACAGAATTAATTTAGGCAAAATACCTGAAAAGTTGGTAAATTCCTAAAGTATTATTTGTAATCTGAATTTCTGCTTAATTTCAGATGGGATGATTAGAAAAATATTCTCCTTCCTTCTGAGTCTTTCTACATGATGGAAATGCACCCCCAAAATGTAGGTTGGTAGGGGGTAAAGAAACAGTTTCAAGCTTATTCAAATGTCATATTGCATTATACAACTTATAAACAACGAATGATATATACACTGATATCTTTATATATGACCATGAACTTTTCACAATAGATTTTTACTTCCAAATGACAATCTGCTTAGAAATGGCAGATGTCAAAATATGAAAAATTTATTATTCAGAAGAGCTACTTCCATTACATATTAAAAAGAATACTGAATTTATTAATAATCATTTTAGGGAGAATACTAACTCATGAATATTTTTCATTTAACACATTTCCAGTGGCTGAAAAAAACCTGTTTAATGAAAATTTAGGGGTAGTGGAAGCTGCAGATCTCACAGAGTATATATATGTTCTATCTTGTTGCTCTTTAAAGCATGTTGCTCTTTAAAGCAGCGTTATTAGACCAACTTTACAGATGGAACTGAGATATAAAGATACTAAGCACTTTGTCCATTCGAAACAGAAAGTCTATGAAAACTACTGAAGTATGGTTAAGAGTGTCCTTATTTTCTGTCTTCAACTTTAGGTAGTCTGTAAAAGCCCATAATACCATGTGACAAGTCTACTGAAGTTTCCTCTAAGACAAGTATGTATTATGATGTTGTATTACATAAATTATGGAAGACAGCACTCTAAATCAATACGCAGGAATAAACAAACATTTGGCACCTAATGCCTCATCTGAAGACATAAGTTCTAGTTAAGTTAAATGCAAAATCAAAATCAATCATTGTCATATCTAGTGATAAAACCCTGTATTAAGAGATTATTCTTATCTGAACAACATGAAAAATTGTACTGTGAGGTATGTACATTTGATGTTGATGCTTGGATAGGTGGATAAGCCAGCTCAAAGTCCTGTGTATCCGAAGGACCACAGTTATCACTGTTTAATTTTTCTTACCCAGTTGATCATGAGGAGTGCCTTTAAATATAATTCTGTAAGTGGTAAGGAACAAAGCTCCTTCAGCAGGGAGGATGTGAGGACCTCCAAGCAGTCCTCCTGTAGCTTCCTCTCTGCCATCAGGATCCAGTAGCACACGGAGACCTTCACAAACAAATTCTTCTCCTGGCAGCAAAGTTGGTCGTAGAATTTTGGGCTGATGCAAATAAATGAAGATGTAAGTGTAATGGCAATACCAGTGTTATACCTCAGTCTAGTTATAATATTTGGCTTAAAAAGCTTCAAAACAAAATTGTTATGAGACTGAGTCCAAAGAAGGGAGATGGAGTTTGGACTCAACTAAGAGAAATGGGTCTCAAAGAACAGTGGGCACGCAACAGCTTGTTTATGATCAGAAGTTTGGCTCTACTAGTTTCATAAGTTCATATTTCACGAGACCAAAGCCAAGCAAGAAATTTTCTTTCAATGTTTTGATGTTTCCTCCTAACATTACAAGGGGGAAAAAGATGACTAAATTGCATGATTCTAATACTTGTAAAGAATACAAATATGTTTCATAACACTTGCCTTCTGTATTGGTGGAAGCCGCCTACTCTCACGATGGACAGCCTCCAGTGTCTCTATGTGCATTGCTACAATGCCTGGAAAGCAGTAATACCATAAATGAAGTCTCACATAATATAAAAGAGAAAGTTGCAATCTAATTAAAACTCTGATATTCTGAAATTCTCAAATTTAAACATCAAGGGAATAATTATTTGAAATTCAACAGCAGTTATACTCTAGAGAAGAAATCTAACCTTCTAAGTTCACTGAAAGTAACTGAAACTAAAAAGTGTATTCGTCTCACTAGAATCAAAAAAAAGACTACAAACTACCTTTTTGTCACAATTCTTACCTGGTATCATGCAATGAAGACCCTTGATATGATCCTGTGTAACTCCACTCTCTGTGCAAACCTTGTCAATAAATCTGGTGATGAAGCGTACAACTGCGTTTGCAACATCATTGTTCTCAGAGTCCTCAAATCCACTTTCAGTGTCATAACTCTCTGCAACACTGCCTGCAATACTATGGACATAAATAAAAGAAATTTCAAGTGTGAAAAAGTCAGCTGGTGATGCACATATGATACCTGGCTAGAGACAGACAAGCTGTGGGTTTTTTTTCTAGTAACAATACGTAAACCTTGCTAAAAGCTTGGTACCACAATTACTCTGTATTTTCACTGTCATTAACACTGGCAGAACTGCATGGAGAACTTTCTCTCCATGATTCCAGCGCAGACGGGCCCACAAGAGAAAAAAACCTGTTTGGAAGTTAGCTTTATGTCTTTTCTTCATAGAGTCAAGTACGTTATTTGTAGCCCATGGCAAACAAATATCCAGTTACATACAGAAAGATACATTAAATGAATATTTTGGTTGCAGAGCAAAGCATTCAAAAGCTAAAAAGACCATAAGAAAAGTTTTTTGTGCATCAGAAAACGCAAGCAAGTCACTGGGAGATGTACTTTGATCGTCTAAAAACGCCTCCCATAATGGTATTAAGGACCAGATTAATACATTGCAACATATATTGCAATCTCTCTACTGAGCATGTCCTAATGCCCGAGTTTAGAGGTGTTTAGTCAGCAGAAATGAGTAGCCATGGGGAGTCTGATACTGATAGCCTGCCTATCTTTTACTTGATGTCAGTGTTCTCAAGTAGTGTTCTACAATTTTATCAGGTGGGAATTCTGATGAATCATAGGTGATAATGAAGACAATATATAGACAGGGAGGAACGCTTGTTATGAAATGTCCTGGGTTTGCATGCTAGGGAATGTAACTGGCGTTATACTCCTCCTGCCTCCTTGGTAATTTAACCTTTGCCACAGTGGTTTAGCCCTCTCGCTTTTTGTGACCTCAGTGCCTTTCTTCCTTGCAGCTGTTGCACAGAAATTGTGATTGTATGGATGCTATACAAATGCTTTCTTGATTTTAGGTTCATACTCTGTTTTTTTCAAGTTATATAAAAACTAACAGAGTAGTTTTTGGGCTGCTGTTTTCATTCTCATCATACCCTATATTTGTCTATAACATTTGCATTACTAGATTAAAAATTCTTACTGTGACAATAAGACTTTTACGTTCCTTTAGAGGATGGCAAATTACTCCAGATTAATTTCTGTTATTTAAGAGGAATCACGTTACACTTCCGCTCTCCTTCATTAATGAACTTGAAAAGAAGAGAAGATACTGAAATAATCTGGTATTTAGAGTAAGTCCTGAAAACTAAGAAGCTTTTGAAAACTGTGACCCATCCTGACTGATTACCACTGAACTTGTGTACCCACCTGTTTGTGACAATACTGTTGCTTCCACTCTCCCAGTCACCAGTAGCCGACGTTCTCAATAACTTGTTCTTACTTGTATCCAGTGGTACTAGCAGGTAGACCATGAGGTTAGCAAAATGAATTGCCTGACTGAAAACTGTACTTTCCTCATTCTGGACTAGCTCCTGCTGTGTTTGTCTATTAAGAGTTGGCCATAATCGCAACTGCTCAGCAGCCAGGTCCATTGCTGTCTTATCCTGGTCTAGACCTACAGAATTTTTCTCCTAGAAGACATATAGAAAGACATATAAAGTTACAGAAGAAATAATAAAGCTTACCACTAATAATAAAATTTAATAATGATTAAATAATTATTGCTATTATAAAATATTATCAAATAATAAAATATAATAATATATAGTTAAAAATATATAAGTATAAATAAAAATGTATTAAAATTAATAATAAAACAAAAAAACAAGGTTCAGTCAAAACTGTATTTATTGAATTATTAAACTTTTTCAGTAATTTAAATTATATATTAATTTAAAAAAAAAAGCAAATAACCACTCAATAGGGTTTAAGGAGAGTTATGACTATAGAAACTGAGCTTTGAAGGCAGTTTACTGAAATACGCAAGTAGCACAATGTAGACAGGTCTACATAACATAGTTTCTTTCTAGATCTTTTTTATGCTATACGGTCTTCCATGTTCCTTTAGAGTAGTTTACCAATTTTAATACAGCGGCTCTCCTTAGCTTATCCACTTAGCTCACATAAGAACAAGCATAAATCAGATTGAGAAATAACATGCAGCTCATTGCTTGATGCAGGTGATATTCTCCAAATTCCCAGAATGTTCAGGTGTGGCATGCTTTTATATAAATAGTTTCCAGACCAGCTGAAACATTCATGTTTTTACATATTGGGAGTCCAATTCCAGCATTTGCTTGAAGAAAACTAGGTAGATGGCACATGGTCAAATTATATTATAGCCTGAGGAAATTAGAATAAAGGAATCTGGCAGCTGATATCAGTGACCTAATGCCTGATGTTAAATTATTAAAGGACTAGGTATCTTGTAAACGTTTTTTCCATACTAAGTTAAAGTTGAGCGAATTTTCCATATAAACACATGAGGGTTAAAACAGATGCTTCCTTGTAAGTTCTACTATTCTTCACATTCTTCTTTACACAGTGTCAGATTGGAAGGGGCTCCCCATACACACTCCCACAGTCCTCTTTATCCCTGATAGGTCTGATGTGCCTTTTCACTTCTTCATTCTGACTACATTTCTGGGAATATCTCTGTCTGTTTTACTTCCTCTCTTTACAATGCTGTATGACTTTGGGTAGCATATACTTTTCAGTAACAATAGCTGATAATGATATTTTCATACAAGAAGGAAGATTACAAATGGCTCTTTACTACGTGTATGTGCTCCTTAAAAAAAAAAAAAGATCTTATTTTAGCATGCTGCAAGCCTTCCCATTATACTTTCACTTTTGCATTAGAGATGTACTTTCCTCCTACTGACATAGACAATTTGTGTTCTGGAAGATCTGTCCAGTTATAATAAAGCAGACTGAGTGCCATTCAACAGAAACCACCCTACGGTTTGGTAATAATCTAACACTGGACGCTAGAGCTGCTGCTAGCTTAGGTTATTCATATAATAGAACTGTAGCTAGTTTCTAACATTGCTATACATTAAGTTACTATTCTCAGGAAAAACACATAACTTGAAGTGTGGAAAATTATGCGAAAAGTGGTTGTTTGAAAAATCATAAGAGCAACATAAAATTATAATGCTTTGCAGATAAATATAAGTTTTTATTTTTTGTGTTATTGTACGCTGTTTAATATGGCAAAAATTAAAGAAAAGTACATAAAGTTGGAGAAACCATAACTTAGCTCTCTTTAACTTAGGAGACAATTAAAATGTGAATAAAAATACTACCTTGATATTCACTTTAATATATTCTCCTACCTTTTGTCTCAACTGTATTGCATGGTTGTCATCTTTGGCTGTAAGGTAGAGGGAGCGAACTTGATTTTGCACATTGCTATAGAAGGTTGTTTCCCAAAACTGTTGGTTAGTCCAGATAGGATGGTCTTGCACACAGGTGTAAGCAAACTGGCTAACTCCAGGTGCTAATTTCTGAAAGCAAAAAATGTACAAAACTGACAAATTAGTCCTATTATTTAATTTCCTTTAAAGGCTATGGGTTCAGTATTGAAATATATATATAACATCAGTTGTACAGACTGAAATATGCAGTATATACCATCTTTTGTACTGCAATATGGGAAAGAGAAATTATCTCCAGTTTTGTGCCATTAAAGAAATTAACAGGAAGCTTGTATACAAGTCTAATGCCAGTGCAAGACATGGCTTTCTTGATTCACAGTAGAAAAACAAGACTCGAGAGGAAGAATTCTGTGATAATAGTACAAAACACATTTCTAATATAAAACATTTTCCTTGCCCAAAAAATATAGTATCTTTAATAACCTAGTCCTACAACATAGAAATCAGTATTTAAACAGATGAAAATTATTTCTCATTTTATTTACAAGTCAGAACTACAGTTATGAAATTTAAAATAATTGTAACTTGCAACTGAGACCTTCCAATAAGCTGCATTTGTTGCAGTAGCAGAAGATTAGATAAATTGTTCCCTTCACTGTTATCTACCACACTGTATGACCCAAATCCAGCTCCTGAAAGAGTACTAAATGGGGTATGTTCTCTAAAGTCACAAGGGTCTGGATCCCTATAAGGTCTCAAACAAAACCAGAATTGTTACTCATTATGAATACACCGTTTTTTTGAAGTAGGTCTATTTATTTAGGTGGCATTAGTCTCCCAGTGAATTGTTTAATATTCTTGATAACCACATACAATGAAAGGAAATTTATTTCAATGACCCAAATAATGAAGAATGAAATCTTATAGCATACATTCTTACTTTTTGAAAAAAAGGCCACAGAAAAATGTCTTGTATACTGCATATAGCAAAGAAGCAGATAAACTAAATACCTGCTTATGATTATTTCTACAGTAGAACTGAAGAATAAAGTACATTACCGGGTGCCTCACTTAATGACTTGCACTCAAAATACTACCCATGCCTGAAATATACACTATATATAGAAGTTAAATTTTACTTTAATGATTATGTTGTAAACCACTTTCCTGTAGAGCATAAATACTACTTGATTTAATATTTATAATTGTACAATTGTACACAACAGCCAGTACATATAATACTTCCTTAGTAGGCACCCAGGCATTCAAGTGGAAGGCTAGAAAATTACAATTGAAAATTTTAAAGTCTGGTTTGCAGATTTCTGATTTTGCAGTTCTTTGAACTGTGTTTTCCACACTACACTTTTCCAAGTATATCATGAACTAAAAGTTCTGATCATGTGCCATGTATTCATTCCCTATCAAAGACAAGGTCCTTTGAAATGGTATGGTTGAGGAAATGATAACTGACATGCTACTAAAATTTATCCAGTTGAAATACCTTCTCATGATTAACCATCAAAAAGTGAGAAATGTAATTTTTATTTAATCATGCAGAATTTAATTAAAATTTCTTGGTAACCTGTTAAGAAATCTAAATGTGTGGAAGATTCAAATTATATTAAATGTGACTTTGTTTATTCAATATAGATTGAAACAGAAGATAACTGGTTTGTTTAAGAGATTCCCAAGTTTCAGCTGTGATGCAGTTTATGGTGGTTTACAGGAAATGATAACTGATTGCACAGTAATGGCTCCCATGCTTGATCTAGCTGTTAAATCACAGAACAGGACAGCTCAAACTTTCCTACTGATCTTTTTATTGACTGCTGAGCATCCCTTGAAAAAATCTCAGGCATACAAAATATACACTAACTCATGACTATGTCAAGCCTGTTAATTAGCAGGACAACTGACTGTATATGAAATTGAGTCTTTGAATTGTAAAAAATGAGAAAATGTTAAAACAAAAAATATAAAGGAACACTACCTCTATCCTCCTTGTAAAGCTACCTCCTTTACAATAATCTTGATTCTTTAAGAGCTGTACACATTTCATAACCTTCACCATTGGCAGGTGTGTATACAGGTAGCTTAAAATAGCTTAATTTGTTCAGTTGTGGTAATTAACACAGGGCCCACAAAATGGATCTGGCACAACCATTCACCTAACTCAAAATCCAGATGCACAAAACTTGTGTTACAGAGGAATGGGGATGGCAGGTAAGTAATGGAATATAAATATGGAAAACACATCTTGAAAGCTATAGTTAGTGCTAAAGCCATAAAATGGCTCTTACTTTGATTTATTCTTCTTTTTTTGCACCAGCAGTAATTCCCAGTCACACTACAGATGCAAAAAGGGGATAATGATGTAAGAAAAAAGAAAAGGAGAAAAAAAGAAAAGGAAAAAAAAAGAAAAGGAGAAAAAAGAAAAGGAGATAAGGAAAAAAGAAACAAAAAGAGAAAAAGAAAGAAAAGGAGAAAAAGAAAAGGGGAAAAAGGAGAAAAAACAGGAAAAGGCGAAAAAGAAGGAAAACAGGAAAAGGAGGAAAAGAAAAAACAGGAAAAGGAGAAAAAAGAAAAGAAAAAGAAAAGAAAAACAAAGAAAAACAGGAAAAGAAGAAAAAGGAAAAAGAAAAAAGAAAAAAGAAAAGAAAAAAGTAAATGTCTGTTCAAGCCTAGCTAGTTGGTATAGTTAACTCAAGCCAATTTGTGTAGTGAAAGCCACACAAAGGTGTGATTTGACTATCAACCTGTCCAGCTGCTTTTATTGCCTCAAGCCCAAATCAGTTAACTGTGTAAACTACGTAAAAAGGGGGTGATCTTTGGCGCAAACCCAAAACAATGTTTAAACTCATAACCCTGGGCCCATAGTAATAGTGTTACAGAAATAAAAATGAAACAAATTATTTTCACATGGGGACAAAACATGACAGGAAAGCTGAGGGGCTTTTAGATGTTGTTCCTGTGTTCATAATTTAAAACCATTAATAGTCATGTACAAAACACAATTTTTAAATGATGGAGATTTATGTTCAAATATAACAACATAAATCAACACTAACTAACTCCTAGGCAAAATAAAAATAGTTTTTTTACAAAAGGATGAAAGAAAATCCATCAAATAGCTAAGCAATCATAAACATTATCCTTCTCATCACCTGCCTGTGTTGAAACAAATGGCAAAACCTGATAGTGGCCAGAGCAGAGAATCAAAGTCAGGACTAGTTCCAGGCTCAGCTCTGCCAGTTATTTTGGGCAAAATCACTTTGGGTTCTCAGCTTGCTTTGGTTAGTTTGTTTGTTAAAAAAGCAATATGAATACCAACCTTAAGAAGCACACTGCTGCTTCTATGCAGTCAAAATCCATGGATTAAAAATACTCTTGGTACAATTATAAAGCATTCCATGAAGCTTGCAGTGTCTATATTCTCTACCCTGGGAGTGCTTAGTCAGCCCATTTTACTAGAATGGAAACTAATCTAATACATCAAAAGGGCCCCAGTGTTTACTGTCATATTCAAAGGAATTTGCTCAGGATTTCTCCGATTTAAGTAAAACAGTAGCTCAGTGTTTTTCATCAAGCAATACTACATATATAAAACAAATCTTCACCTATCTTTCCATAGGACAGCTAAACTATACTGATATTTATGCTCTTTCTCCCTGTCCCGATAATTCATTTCTGCCAGACAGAATGAACGTAGGAGGCAGCAAAAGATTTTCCTACTTATAAAAGGCTGACAGCTTAAAAAAGACCCCAGAAGAAAATAGTAAATATAGTTCCAAACTGATAAAGTCCTTATTCTAAAGCTGTCTGTATGATAGTTTAAATGAGCATTGAGATGTAAATTGTAATAAGCAACAGAAAATTAGTTAACTTCTGCAAAGGACATAGAGTTGTTTCAGTAGACTAATGGTACTTAAAAAATGCCAAACACTCCCCTCCCAAATTACGTATGAAACAGACATTACCCATATCAAAATAATGAATTACATTCTACAGTGTGTGAAAACACAAGGTAGATTTGGGACTTGCTATGTGTGACTATATGCAACTTCCTGAATTCAGGAATTATCTTTCCATTAGTTCCACCTCACTGAGTGGCACTGGATAATACCTGCCTAGATTTTTTTCTATGTTTCCTGACACTGGATACTTCTGATTCTGAAAATTATACTTGCGGCTCAGTAAAAAATGGGCACCAACTCCAAGACTCCCAAACTTACTGTGAGGTGCAGGTCCCCAAAGAGCTTCTCTGTGACATTATACTATTTAGATTGCTTGTTTCTGGAAAAGAAAAGCATGCTCTGTGCTGATCACTCATCAGTCATTATCCTTTACACCACAAAAGCTCAAAGAAGAAAGCAAGTTTATTCTAGCAAAGTAGAGGATTCAGTTATTGATTGTGAAGCTGGAAAAAGAGTTACAAAACAAAAAGAGTAAAATACAGAATATAAGTATACCTGAGACTGCTCTTTTCTCACAGGATTTTGCTGCATGTCTTTTGGCTATGGAAATGAAGGGGCAAACTCAACAGAACTCAATTTTTTGTAAGTACTATACTACTTCAGCAGTAAACTGGATTTCTCTCTCCAACTTATATCCTGGGTTATTGGTTTGGATATTTTTGGTAAGAAGAGGAAGGAAAAGAGGTGAGAAGGATGTTGCTGCTGCATGCAAAGAATAGCTTCCTCCTCAGCTCCTCGAGGAATCACTGAGCTATGGGTTATCTGCTTGACCTCTGTGAGAAAGCTATTGCAACACCTGTGAAATTACCCACTGATCTTCTTTGTACACCAACAAAGATCACAGCACTTCCTCTTCTGTACTGGTTAAGGTTCTCCTTGGAAGTCCGCAAGTGTACACTTACAGATCATCCAGGACGTAGTGACGCTGCTACTTTCAAGGGTTACTCCCCATCTTGGAGCTGTTTATATAGACATTCAGTCAGTTACAATCTATTGCGTATCATGAATAGGTACCACTTACTGTAGGCAACATGCTGCCCCTCCCCAAGGTGATATAAACCAAGTTCTGCATATGAACATATTTTATGAGCCAGTCCTGCATTCAGATCTATGGTACTAACCTGGTAAGTTCAAAAAGACTTCGAAGAAGTCCCACAGGATCAGCCTACATAGATTGACCTGCAGGAGTGAGGCTTATCTATATATTACTTGCAGACAACACTGCATCACACCATGCATATATATCAATATTTATCACAGCATGCACATACTCAAACAAGTACAAGTGTATATGAATATGTTTTCAAGTCTGACTGAACGATACATGGATAACATCAGTCAAAAAATTCAGTCCCATAAATGGTTTTCCCATTTGGTCTAAAATATAAAATTATACCCACATGTTTTGTACACACAAATGTGGGGAAAGGTCACAAAGGCAATAAAGGAAGAATTGTGAAGCTTCTGTTATTATTTTTTAGTTTTGATTTTTACTGCTTTAGAACAAAAAGATGAAATACTAAATCAAGCTTCTTCTCCAACCTGAAAACTTCAGCAACAAAAAAGAAAACAATTTGCCTCCTCTCCTACCTTCAGAAAGCCGCCAAACAAGACTGGACTCAAGATTGACTTATATTTTAAAATACTTTAAAGTGTGAGTAGCAAAGTGGTTCATTACACTGTTTATCTACTATTATTTCACCACGAAAAATAAAAGAAAGGCTAATTCACTTATAATTCAGCGCTATCAAATCACAGACAGGTCCATTAAACCAGCAGAGGGCAATAGAATTCTAGAATTTTGCAAAATCAGGATGTAAATCTGGATGGAGCTTTATTTATTGTATACATTTTCTGGCAAAAGTGACTTAAACATCTAACTACTCATGATCTTTAATCCCAGATTCCTGAAGATCATGTATCATTTACTATACATTACTTAAAGTCATACAGAATATCTCAGATTTCTACATAAAGACAGACAGATGTACGCTAATACAAAGTTACATGTAATATTAAATAATGCACCATAACATACTTCTCCTTTCTCCAAAGAGACAACAAAAAGATTTACTAAGTTCTGTTATACATAGAACATGCTAAGGAAACTTAAGTCGTCTAGAATGAAAGACATTCAGAACCCACAAAAAAGAAAGAGAGAAGACATCTTCATACCAGAACTTCACAGTTTTAAATAAGGTTAAGTTCCAAGACGTGGATAAGAAATATGCTGATTTTTTTTCCCCAGTCTACCGTACATGAATGTATTTTTTTTAATATCTAATTTCATTATGGAGATTACCATGACTCTAATCACCAAGGTTTAAATCCATTAGTTGAGATACAGATTTCACAAATTCTCAGTTGCAGTGTTGAACCTATCTGAAGAGTTTTTGAAATTGTGACACAGCTGTTTTGAAAATCTTCTAAAATGTCACTATATTCCTTTGGCATTAGGTGGCTCAACAGTGAGTGTGCACCTGTGTGACTGCATTGGAATGGTGGTATTGGCTCTACTCACAAAAACAACTCCCCAGCAACAAAGCTGTTATCCAGGTCTATGCTCAGAAGCAAATAAACCCTGTAGATCTCAAGTTTATGCTTTTATTTATATGCAGATAGTGGTACTTAGAATTACTGTTGACCTGATACGAAACTTAAAGCCCAGTTATTAGAGCATCTAAGTAATCCCAAAAAGGGTAATAAAGTAATTCTTTTTAAGTTCTTCTGTCACTTTATTCTAGTATTTCTTTAATTACTATTTTCCTTCTCCTATGGCAGTCTTCTCTGTCTTCAGTGGTAGAATTATCTCTGAAGTTCTCTCAATATACAGCGTCCCCTTATCTGAAGAAACTGTTAAAACAATAGTCCTCACGTAGTCCTCAAGAACAGGATGAGCAAAATAGTCAGAAAGATGTAAGGGTACAATACAGAATATAAATTGCAAATTAATAAAAAAATTATAACAATAGTGGATCTCATCTTGGCAATACAAATTATATATACTACATGGTTCAGAAGGTGAAAGAGAGAAGATGGGCAAAAACAGGAAGAGCAATATCATGAAGAATTCTGAAAGTAAGGACAAGAAACCTGAACTTATTGCATTCTGAGGTAAGTCATTTGAAAGATTAAACGAAGGTCCAGTCTGACCAACAGGCAAAGAAAATAATTGTGGAGGTGCTGGATGCAAGTGCATTATAGAGCAGGATATGGTAAGGAACTCTTCTGCCAAATTATAAGATCCAGATACGGCACGAGCAGTGCGTGAGGAAGAGGAGAGCTACAACACCTGCCTAGTAAATTCTTATTGGCAAGAGTGTTTTGAACCGACAACAAAGAACTGATGTGGTATTCACTAGTTCAGAAAGCCAGTGATGAATCACAGGAAGCGAAGAAGAGGTTCTTAACAAGAATTTCAACTGTAGGAACTATTATGAAGGTTAAAGCAGCAGCAAGTGGATAAAATGCAGGGATGTGGATGAAAACAAGAGTGGCAGATACAAACTTCAATTATGGGCTTGAATCAATGGGAGGAGAATAACGTGTATGAGTGAAGGGGAAAACCATAAGACAAGAAAGCATTTGTGACACCCCAATTCTTTGGCCACATCCAGTTTAAATTGTTGATGAGACATCTAGGATGGCAACACAGAAATTCACACAAAACCAGGCAACATACACAAATGTATCAGCAACTTATCTTACCATCTGTAAGCATTTGCTCTCTTCTGGAAACATAAAACAATGCCACTCGAATCATGACAGATGATAATGCCCTAATGAAACTGAATTCAATAAAAGGTATTGTAATTTCATGCAGAAAATTAAGTTCCTTGTACTGGAATAAGGATGTAGTGATCAGGAGGTGAAGTTGATATGGGAATATGGAGATATGGAAAATGCATGGGACTGTTACTTCAGATTTACATTCCTTCACTTTAAGGTCAGAAGCCTTACCAGAAATTTTAATTAAACCACCAGAAATTCTTTAAGGGTGAAAATTCTAAATGAAGAAGCATTTTTGTAACACTGCAGTCCCTCCTAGAAATAACAACAATGTAAAGAGATGGGTTATAACTAAATTAAAATTGTTACAATCAAACCAGAGGTCCATATCATTGCTAGAAAATGAGTTCAAGTAGAATCAGGAATAGTTACAAATTATGTAATCCAATGCTTGTGGGAATACAATGGAAAGGTTTCTGTTTATTTGAGGAGATAGTGGATCAGTTCCTCAGTTACAGAACTAAACGTTTACTACAACATTTACCTTTACTTCTTATTTTAATTTAGGGGGATGTTTGTCCTTTTTTTCTCCTGACCAAGTACTTCCTCCCACAAACCACTGAGGAAAGGAATTGCAGATTGCAAAGTTCTCTTCAATGTTTCTAATGATGTTATCATTCTGGGAAAGAAAGCTTCTTCAACAGAGCAAACTTACTACAGCAATTCATTTCCAAAATTCCTGGTAAAGACACTTATTAAAAAATCCTCCAGTTAGTCTGTCCCACCAATGTGCTAAACTGTCATATTATACTTTCCTGTTTTATTTCTTCCAGGTTTTTTTTTTCACCTATAAATAGTTTTGGAAGTGAGATATGCTCTACCTGCAAAGTCATAAAATCTGTTCTACAGACATGTATTATGTATCCATTCAAAACCAAAGCACACTAATTGAAATCTTAAGAATCAAAGATGACATTTTGGCATTTGTGTTTGCAAGTGATACTGCAAAACCACTCAATCATAGCCAACAAGAATCCCCGGATCCCTGTTTTAACTTTAAAAGTATGTTTGCTTTTACAAAAATAATTTACTGAACTATAATCTTTACATGACAGGAACTTTTAATGGATGTAATAAAAACCCTTGACTGGGAGAGTGTTTGGAAATATTGACAGAACTTTGACCATCACCTACTATTCTCTTCCATGATTCCACTCATATTCATAAGCACCTGCCAAGTAACCACATTATACTCTCTCAAAATTCAGTAAAATATTGCTTTTATGCCATGTCTATAAAAACTTCAGCCATAGTTAACCTACTGATGGACAGAGTCACCAACAATAATGATGACTAATACTGCTCCTCAGCTTCCTTGCAATGTCTCAAACTGCCTGGCTTCAAGTATTACGACTTATTTCAAATTCATATTGCAAGCTCTTAAGGATAAGGATCTTCATCTTTGTGTTCTTTTGTATGAAAACAAGACCAGTAGTTTTGGTCCATAATTAGGGCTCCTGGTTTTTCCAGCAATGCAAATAATGCTAATATACACACTTGATAATACTGTAGAATACCCTTAATCAATCTTTTGTCTGTCAACTTGAATATGTGCAAAATGAGTAAGAATTGTTAAACAAGATGATATCTGCAAAAGCAATTAAATTATTAAATTGAGTTAAGATTTAAAAATCTAGCTTATATTGTAAACACACTGCATGGTGTTTCAAGTTACACTAGTGTCAGAAGTCTAGGAACTGAACTCAACCTAAAGGATAAACACATATTTTTTCCTTACAAAATATGAATCACCTGAAAGGATTAGCTTCAAACCCTACTCCTGTAAAACCCGGCACGTTTATCACTCCCTTTTACACTTTTTACCAACTTTACCACTCACTTTCTCCTAACAAGCCAGACTGGTATCTGGAGTTGAAACATTACAATCTCTGCTGATATAAAGTTGCATTAGGGCTCTGATAGTGAAAGAACAGCAAAATCCAGTGATGAAAGCTCATATATGTTCAATACCTATTACTTCATTTGAAGTACTGCAGAAAAAGCTTTCTTCTCTTCTCTGTGATGTCCTTAAATTCACTGCTGTTTGCTTTAGAAGAATTATGTAAAAAACAGGAACCACTTAAAGTCTGCCTATATATTTTCTTTTGTGATTCAGCTTCTTCCATAGTGTCCACTACATGATGCATCCATGTTCTTGCTGTTTTTTAAGCAGGCAACAATGTGTTTCTACATTTAACGGATTACCATTCTGAGAATGGATAAATAAATAGAGTATTAAAAATAATGTTATTTAATACCATTTCAGTCACAAAAACATTCTCATAGACTAAGATAGTATCAGAAGTGGCAGAATAGAGATACAAGAAGAAAATTAATGGAAGCAGACAAAACTTCTTGCCAAGACAATAAAGGAAGTCTTTCAGGATGGGAGTTTCCTAAATTAAAGCCAGCAATTCAAGAGTGGAGAATTTTGAAGTAGAAGTGATTTCATCCCAAGCACATCAGAGTAAGACAGAAATGTTTAGAAGGAAATATAGTAACTAGATGTAAGAATGAAAATATTTCAGTACAGAAAACTAACGCATTACAGAAATTCCTTCTAGCTTTATAGAAGGCTAATAGCATGCTGATGTTTATGAGAATTACTCGGGCCAGTCGCAGTTGTTGCAGAAATACAAGTTAAGAATGGAAACTCAAGTTAAATGTAAAAAAACCCACTAATTTTGCTTCCCAAAATTAATTGTATCACCCAATAACTTTATGCAATTCCCTGGTATTTACACAAATTCTAAAATAAAGACTAATATATTATTATTTGTTATAAAGTAACAGAGATAATGTTAGTACCAAATTTTCCACTGTTTTCCACAGTACAGCTGGACCAATATTCCACTGATTCCAGGTGATACTAACTATAAAATTTTCCTGAGAAAAACATAAAAATGGAATCAACTCTTCACCCATCATCACAGATTTCCACATCAGCCTTTCATTAGGTAGATTCTCTGTGACTTCATAGCTGATGCTATACAACAGAGAACACATTTCAAATTATGATGCTTCTGTTACATAATTAACCTTGAATTGGGTTTCTCTTGGAAAAGCATTTGATGGCAACAGTTACAATATGAAAAACTACTCTGATTTTCTCTAGTACTGCCTCTTTAATCTCCATAGAAAGCCCTTACCCTTGTAACTGGGAATCCCTCCCACATCTAACAGGCTTTGGAGTAAAGTGGTCATTTATTTAGGCACTTCAAGGAGTAAAGGCTGTCTTCCATTGAACGGGTCATAACTGTTACTGAAGCTTGGTAATTCATTTCAACTAGGAAAGTATACACTCAAATTAATTTCATTTTATTATTATGCTATGTGAAAGAGCATATATATTTCACTGTGGAAAATGTAAGAACTATTCATATTGGTGGCTTAACATGGAATACTTCCAGTTTCACATTTTATCATTAACTTCAAATTTTTTTCTTAAATCACAATTTTGTACTCACCTTTAAGATCATTAAGAAAAAACTTAAACAAACTTAAACAAAAATCACTTGCAATAAACCTGGACTAACATCTTTTTAATCTCGCAAATGCTACTACGAGAATTCCTAAGATGACCTGAATAAATGTTCTGTACTATATTCAAAAGTTTTAAGTAAAATGATTTACCAAATTTTTGTAATCTTTTAAAAACACTGAATAAAGCAATTCTCCTATTTTATGTAATTCTATTTCCTTCTCAAAAGAGAAAGGTATAGGCATATGGAGTACAAATGATAAATGGGCAGACATGTAGATGACAGCCAAATGATAGCATACCCTAAGGATTTCAGTTAGCCCTAGTCTGCAAAATATTTCTCTGATGTTTCACTGCAAGTTTTAGAATAAAATTAGCATCCATATCAAACAGAAATTTTATTCAAAATTTGGTGTCTTACAAGCATTAAAATAAAAAAAAAAAAATTAAAAAAAAAATCAGTCCTTCCATTCATCCCTCCCAAGAATTACATCATTTAGTCACGTAAAAATTATGAAGCAGTCTCCAATGTATCTCACTGCATTATGATAAATGACAAATGTCAATTTTAATGTAATATATCCAATCTGTGAGACAGTTCACTGTGTTTGGGTTATTTTTGCTGAAACTAGATCAGCCCTATCCAGGTGTAAATACTTGTGATTTGCAAAAATACTGCAGCTCTGGCTACTGCAATGTAAAGAAAAGCTTGTCTATAAAATAGGGAAGTCCATTCATCACTTCTACACAGAACAATCTTTACTTGCAGAATAGTATATTTTCATTATGCTGCTTCCTTTATTCAAACACAGGTGATCAGAACTATCGCTTCTGAAAGCCAAATAACAAAAATTTGCAAGTGTGTTACTATCTACTATGTAATGTGGCAGAATATCATTAGAAAGGTATGGGAACACAGGTGATTATACGCAGTTTAAGCATAAAATTCTAATTGTAAAATTAAAAAAAAAATCCACTGGAACTGAGAAAATTGTATTATAATCTGCACATTCAGGTTCTGCAATGGTTGAGGGATGCAAGAAAGAATGTTTGATCAGACTGCCAAACATCACCTTAGCTGAAAAATGAGGGAGAATTGGACTCTGACTGTGATTTGGCATGGAATAGCAGTGAGGAAGAGGGCTTTTGCTCCCTTTGCCTGCTGTCCAATGGACAGGCTGAAACTGGCGCCTGCCATTGATCATCACTCTTGCTGCATACTAAAACTTCAAGAAATGCATCTTGCCACCTTGGCAAAGAGACATAATTGAGAGTATTAAAATCTTGTGAATTTGACAATGCCAATTGTATAATCGTCAAACTGTCTTCCTTGATGGGTTAATAAAATGAAAATATGATTCAAGTATATCCTTTTCTTCTTGTCATTTCTTCCCATGTGTAGAAAAAGATCTCTTTTCCACAGCACCAGGGAATACTGAATTTCTATTTTATACACAGAAAAAATGACTGCATACCAAATACACACGGGTCATCTGTACCAAAAAGACATGGGAAAATTCTTTTATCTTCACGTATAAATACATTTAATTTATACTGTTTCAATTTTAAACAAAATTCCAACAGTATTACTAATGGTAAACTAAAATTTTTTTCTAACCCAGAAACAAAAAATGCTTGTTTTTGTGACATTAACAGTACACACCAAAGCCACTGTCACTGATGAGTCACATTTTGCTAGCAGCTTATATCCAATATTTAAAATTTTTAAAAAGCATTGTGACTATTTTTCCTAGAAAAATTCAATTATTTCTCCATGCCACAAACATGCAACCAGCATTGACTTCCTGTCTATTAATTTAATTCCACCAGCTATGAGTTAGAGTAAGATCAAATCCTGCCTGATCAAGTTTCACAACAGATAACTCACCAGACTTCAGGAGCTGGAATTCTGAAATTTCACCAGACATCCCAAGAGCTGATAGCATGCTGTACACAGGGTGATGTTTCTTGTTATTTTAATTAGATATAAGTAGAAATACCCTAAACTAATCTTTATGTAAGCAAAGACATTAAGGCAAGACCTGTTAGATCATGCAAGCTTGTTCCTTTCTATGCATTTTTTACTGTTTTCCCAAGGATATTTTAAAATACCTCAAGGCTAAAGCATTGACTAGTTCATGATAAGACCACTCTAGAATCTTAGCAACATCACCTCTAGGAATATGTTTCTCTTACTACTCAGTTTCTTGGTTTCATCTGCTGGCCTCACACAAAAACACATCCTTCTCATTATTTATACACCTGAAACACTTGGTGTCTGCACTATGTGTGGCCACATACAGTAAAGCTATTTAGGAAGAACAGGTAATTGTTTCATTAGTGCTCTGCTTTGTGTTAGGTAAATAAAATGAAACTTAACATTTCATATACACAATAGTCCTTTCACAAAGGACAGGATGTACATGTGATGTTGTGTAACCTCTTTTTATTATTTCATTTGAAGCAACAGGAATTACATTAACAATAAAATGTTGTGACACGAAATCCCATCATAATTTTCCATCAAAATGCTATAGCAAACATAGATGGTAAAATACGTATTTGACTGATATAACTCTACAACATTTTTAGATTTACCAGAGGCTTTCTCATTGATAACTCTAGCTGGAATACCACTTGTGCAGCAATACCAATGCACACACAAATGAGAACTTGTGTCACTATTAGCTTCACAATTCCTGTCTATTCCTGGCTACCAAGAACACTGTGCAGTTTCAGCAGGGCTAGGTGAAATAATATTTCATATGCTGCTGGCATTAAACATGGTATTATGATAACAGAAACATCAATAAAAACAAATACATACTACCAAGCACTACACCATTTTTGGAAAGCATAAACACAGTCACACTTATCACAGAGGTAAGACAGTTGTGTACATTGAAGCAACACTATTGGAATACCTGTGCTCTGCCTACAGAAGAATAAAATGCAGCTTGATGTCTGTGTGCACACACGCATGTTTGTGTAAACTACACTGTATATCGTAAATAAATAAAATTCACAAACAACTCAGCAGAAAAGGCCATGACATAGTTTGACAGTGCAAACATACCAGTTTTCCTGAAGGTATTTTAATAAAAAACAAATAATGCCCCAAATGACTTTAATTTTAGTTTGTACATTCCTCTGGACTTACCAAAGACAGAACAGCAATATGCTGTATTAAGCAACAAAACTTCAATCATTCTATTTAAGATTTCGGTAAAGGGAAACCCAGTGAAAAGAGAACTTATAAACTGTTAATATATTAGAAAGCAGGAAGTTCAAGGGAGAAAAGTAAAGCAGCAGGATTTGATATTATTTCTCCCCAAAACAGGGGAAGAGGAACATCAATTTAGTATAACTCTAGAGCAGGAGTCCCTCCAAAGGGTTATAGAGATGTTAATGGGGTGGAAAAATGACATGCATTTTTCTTAATTTAAGAATACTGATGCAGAACATTGTTCCTTTACAGGTTCATGCCAGGTAGAACATACTCTCTCTAGTCTAGGATACCATTTTGAAAACCACTAGAGAAGCTGAAAAATGCTCCACAATGTTTCATTCATACTCAAATTCCAAACAGAACCTTAAACTGTTAATCTTAATTTTAACTAATCACTGCAAAGTTTGTCTACTGATCTTATGTTCTGAAAAACACATCAGTTCGTGCTTAGTATGAATACTTTCATACCAAAATAAGTACTTTTGCCAAAGAATTGTATCTAATGGGACATACCAAAGGGGGCCATCACTGAACCTGAGGATTAGATCCGGGAAAAACAAAATTCTTTTTCTATTATGCATTAACAGCTGGCTTTTGCAACTTAACAGTCAGGTTACTTTAATTTCTAATTCAGGTCTGGAACATTAAAAAAAATCATCATGCTTCTTATATCCGGGGATTCACAGTTTCCTGAGTGTACAGCTTTAGAGTTAAATAGTAAGTATGGGACTAGGTTGTTACACAAAAGATTTCAGAGAACTTTTTGTGACAGAAATGGTGTGAGATCTTGGTACCACTACCAAAAATACAAGTGTACTGAAGAAATATTCTACATTCAGTCCAGCTTTTTGTTCTCCTTGATTGCAAAATTAGAACTTATTTAAGCTCATTTCAACACTCATGATACTCCACACAAAGAAAAGGGGTTTTTTTACTTTTTTTTTTCTTACTTGATCAAACTTTACCAAATGAGGAATCTAACCAAACTGCTACAACTCCCCAAAATAGTCTCTGTACCTCTCAAGATAAAGAGTAATGGTGACTTTCTTGGCCATTTTTATTAGAGGAACTAAAAATCACAAAATAAAACAAAACTAAAGTCAATCTTTCTTCATAACATAGGATTAATGCAGTAGCAAGAATAAAATATGGAAATGGAAAGTCTATAGCTCATTAGCTCTTTTTCCAAATTAAGTATTAGTGGCAGCAACAAATGACAAACAACTCACGATTCTGCTACGCAAGGACTCAAAAGAGAGAGAATAGAAAAAAGAGGAACTTGTAATTAAAGATGGGAGAACGTTTAGTTGCTGGGATTGAAAAATTTAATGTCTCACCACACTAGCTTATATAAGAGAATGAAAATACTCTGTAGATTCTTTCCAGAAAGCAGTCTTGGGGTATTATGTACAGCTCTAAAACAAAGTCCATTTAAATAAAACTTACTCAGAGTTCAAACAATTAGAAGAGAGAAAATCTACCACTCCATGCTCTATGTATGTAGTAAATACTGGCTTAAATAGAAGATTTCAAGAAATTTCCAATGCATATGACTTCGTCAAAATTGCTCGTCTTCAGCAGATGTTTCTGTATTCTATGACTGGTAAAGTTCCATATTTTTTATTCTAAAAACTATATGACAGAATCTAATTCTAGTTTAAAACAATCAGAAACTGTTCAATTAGAATGTATAGTTTAAATTAAAAAGCACTGACTGATTTCTCAGCTTATTGTTGCAGAAACCTTAGTTTTCAGCTAAAATAGGAGTCTCTTTGCCTTTTATTTATGGCTACTCATAAATGCCTCATATACCATCTGAAGAATGGAAGGTTATATTTTTCTTAATTTCTATCACGCTATTAATGTCTAGCTAGGCTATCACAGTAACTACTATTTTGCAGTATCATGACGTACCAATTACCAATGATTAAACACTTATCTCCCATACTGGGTTGTATAACAATATTCACATTAAACAAAGATTATTTAATATTGCAAGCAAGTCCATATTCTGAACTTCTTATCTCCTCAGGTATGTACATCCTAAAAAGTGGCACCTGAGCGAATCAAAACTGGTAAAAACGCTACTGTATTGGGACACTGAAATAACTACAGCCATACTACAAAAGTTCTGCTTTTGAAATAATTGCTTGCAGAATTTGTATTATTTACATTTTTATATTTAGTATCCTATTTTATCACTATCAAACACTATGCAAAAAAAGAAAAGGAAAAAACAACATGAGACATTGAAAACAAATATACAGTTAAAACAAGCCATTCATAACATTCTCCAAAGTTAACAACTACACAGACTGAAAACTTAACATGTACTTTTGGGCCGATGCTTAACATGCCAAATTAAACAAAAAAGTACTCCAATAAACAGGTTTTACACAGTAACATCAGAAATTAATCTTTTCAATTACTTTAGTGACTAGTTATAATTCAAAGATAATTCTCTAACCCATTATATAAGCCTGCATTTAGTTCTGGGTGAATTTATCACAATCATCATCACCCAACATCAGTAAGTGTAATTCTGGAGCAATGTCCATAATGGCCTGTTAAAATACTTCCATTGACATCAATCAATTTTAGAACGAACCTTCCTACCCGCCATGTATCTCCCATCACCACTTTCTTCATTTTAACAATGTACATAATGTAAAAAAAAAACAAAATAGGAGCTGTTTTCAATAAAACCTTACCCTGTAAAAAGCAGTAGTCAGGGGTAGCAACGCTGCAGCAATGCTATATTCTTCTGAAGATGAACAATCCTTCAAGAAAAACATATGAAGAAAAATAAGCAAAACCATTTTCAATGTTATGCATTATAATTTAATTTCTGCCTTATGGAGTCCCTCTGATATCCTTCCTATACACAACGTAACTTTTAATCACTTGATATCATGCAAGAATAACATATATTTATGTGTGTGCATGTGTGTGTACATATACATATCTTCGCTCAATTTCTGCTAAATAGGTAAGGAACTTATCAGCAGCTTTCTCACTCCCATGTCCAAAATATAATTTCACCAACATAGTTTACATAAGACAAGAAAAGTATTCCTCGTTTAGGAAACAATAAAAAGGTAGCTTGCTTCCATTTGGGTCAACAGCAAATCTGACTAAAATGGAAGTGATGTGATGACCAAAGAATGTACTTTCAAAAAGTTTACACAAAGAAATTGACATTTATTTAATATGAAATAATCACCTCCACAGCCTCTACAAAAGTTTGGCACAAGGTTAACTTTAAAAGAAGATGAAAACCCATTCTCTTCACAGTATCAGAATGCCTCAGTCAACAGTCAAGTGTGTCATTCATGTCTCTCTAGGCTGAAAAGGGTATGCCAAAGTAAATCAACTAGTAATTGCACTGATGAAAATAGTGATTTTATTACGGAAGTCTTTTAAAAGAAACCAGAATTGGAATGTAACTTAATATTTAAAAAACAAACTACTTGAATTTTTAAGACTTTTTTTAAAAACATAGAACAAAAAATACTCAAGAGTTTAAAAAGATACTTTTTTTTTTCAAGTGACTAGATTTTTTTCATTAGCTCTTTTTGCCAACACTACACTGAAGAATACAATAAGGCACACAGTTCTACTAGACAAATGTATCACTATTGTGCCCCTGGATGATGAATGGCAAAACAACATTTCCATTTGAACAATCCATTTCAGTATTTTTAACATTCATTCTTACAACGCGCACCCTCCAACTCAAGCCACACTCCTATTAACTATCTAAAACATCTGACCAAATTCCAGAATTGAAATATCTCAAGTGTTCCTCTGCCAGACTTTTCATTTATGCTTTTGTCTCATATCAGAGTTCTCTAAAACACAGCAACTAGCAAAAACTTGGCACCAGCCAACTGTGATAGCAGAAATATAAAATCTGCATTACAAGAGCAATCACGTTAAGGATCATTAGGATGTTATTTGTATTCATCTCACTCTTCTTTCTTAAATAGCTGCTGAGTGATTATGGACTGCAGGTTTAAAACAATAGACCAAAAAACTCATCACAAGACTATTTTGCTTCTCAATACTTTAAAAATCCATTTAATCCTTTGTGATTTTCCAATAACAAATACTTAGTCTTTGATTACTTTAATCAAGCTCACCTAAACAGAATACCAATGTTCGTACACAGTTAAATATAGTAGCATTTAGAAAACTACTTACATATGTATTCTGAAAAGGTGTACAACAAGTTCACAGATGTGAAACTTTATTTCTATACGGAGTTACTGAAGGTTTTAACATGTCTAACTCTGCATGAACGCATGTATGCTAACTGCGCATGGAAAACAAAAGGTGTGCAAGTGCTCACACTTCATAACACATTCCAATCTGGTAGAGAAAAACAGTAAGAAAAGTGGACACTGAGAAACTCAATATATGTTTTAATGATGCCTTTCAGTATTGTGACATGTATATAAAAAAACAAATTAGTTTGTAAGCTGTCAGAACAGTAAGACTAAAGGACATAGCCTCAGCTGCTTTTCATTTTCAATTTCTGCATTATTTCCTGTTGTTATCCATATCCTTAACCCCCATTTGGAATTTAGCACATGTATTTGTAGCTTAATATAAAGATATGATAAATGTTGTTAGTATTTTTTCACTTAATCAGAAAACTTCCCATTTAAAATGAGACTTCACAACCTTTAGGAATGCTCCATAGTTTTCAGAGAAATACATATCTTATTTCTGTATGTGCTTATTTATAACCAGGTATAAAATGATCCATCCTCATTGTTTCAGGTTATCTACTTAATCCCTTAGCTCAAATTATTTGTAAGAGTTTTGGCTTTTACCCAAAATATACATAAAAATATCTTTATAAAAACTGAGTAATGTATCTTCACCTAGAGAGCATTCAATATTCCAAGAGCTAACATATGTCTCAAAGATATATATCATCACCACATAAACAACACAGTAGATTATTTTTCCATTCCTTCTTGCAAGTCTGAAATTCTCCACATATTCTATGTCAGCAGTACCCCCTGGACTTGTAGTATGGAAGTATTATATATATATTTTTTTCTTCTCCAGCATATGACAAGAAATGTAAAATTATCTCAGTTAGGAATAAAGTATAGTACTGCTTTTTTAAGAATAGTGAAATTAATTAACCCTTTATCTGCTTTGTAGATGCAAGACAATGCCATAGTTAACAGAGACGTTGCACTGAAGTCTTAGCTTCTCAATTTTACAGGCAAACCAAAGTACTGGAAATGTCATGTATGTACTGTATGCAATTAATTTAGACTACTGAAACAAAGCAATCCAGCTGCCTTATATATAATACTGTCTCTAATACTGTGAAAAATATCTCTTACTACTGCCACAGAAGTAGACAAATCAAATACCATAAAACAATGAAAGCTGTTCCCCCTAATTTGCACAAAATGAAGCTGAAACACATCTGGGGAACAAAAATTATCCCCAGCGAAGTTACTTCCTAAAAACAATGTCTTATGACAGTGAAATACAGACTTCCACCATGCCATGTGCAGAGTACTATGTTGAATCCATGCCTGAGTGAAGACCTGGCACATTATTCTGGCCATACTGATCATATATTCAGATACTTGCTGAACTCTGTAGCAGATTGGAAGTGTTACAGGAATTAATGTACATTTAAAATAGCTTTGCTACACTGAATTGACAAGTGAATAATAAAATGAGAATGTTTTTCCTTACATTACTTACTTTGATAATACATGTGATTTATGTTCTGCTCAGTTTAAATATGCAGCAAAACTTTGGTGGTTAGATATTGTCATTATATTGCAGAACTGACAGCTATGAAGTTACAGATTTTGACCACTTGGACGCATGGGACTGCTAGTATCTGGTGAGGCACTGATGGCTTTTGGAATCTGGTAGGTGGCTTAGGCTTCTGGTGCTGGAGAGGAGAGGCAACTCTTCTCCTCATTCTTGACTTCAGAACAAGTACTGACCTGAACTTATCTTTGGAAAACAAGGTATTGTATGTCATCATTAAGTTGAGATGCCCTCCACAATCTGATCCTAGTGATTAACAGCTAAGAATAGCCACCCCAGGTAAAGGTTCCTCCTTGATCTGCTACTGAAGGTGCAAGCCCAGATTCAACAATGCCCTTAAGCATCCTTTGATGTTCCACTGATGACAAGAGCAAGCCGAAGTCAGTGAAGCACAGTGACAGTTAAGCACAAGCTTACATACCTTCCTGAAAAGGCTGCAGTAAGTAGCAACTGATACTTAGGAATTTCTACGTTCTCTTATTCACATGATAAAAACCTAGGAGAGATATATTAAATATCTGATAACATAAAGGATGAAATTTTCTTCTTAAATCCATCTTGATAGTCTTTCTCCTTAATTGCTAGCTGATACAGTATGTTTCCTGTGCTAAACCACATTCTGCTTTGGGCAGTAAGCTTTTCAGACAGACACCACATTTTTAATAATCTACAGAAATCTGAGTATGTTGAAAACTTGAGACCCAATTTTGCTTTACATTCAGCAGCACCATAAATAAATGGAATTACCCACAGGCCTGACTATTGCATGAAATTAACATAAAATGCAGTGAATGCATTCAAACTGAAAAGCTAAACATGGCAGCTCTTGATCCATACTTTTTCAGTCATACAGTATGATGCATGCATGCTCTATCAAAAATACTGCTAAAGTAACCCTCAACACTGCATTGTCTCTCTTGAGAAATATTGAATGCTGTCAACTTTCTTGAAGACCAAGAGCATTCATTGCCATACGGGACTAAGATTATAATGAATCAAGAAAAAAATGCCAGAAAATTTAGTCATATGTGTTTTTAAAGCACTAAGACAAGAACTGTTAAGTCAGATTGTGTAAGGTAACCATAAACTATGTGCTACATTGGCTACAAATTACAGGTGAAATACTGGTTCCAAATTCAACAGATTATTTCAGTCGTGCCAGGATTTAATCTTTATCGTTACAGATATACTACATGAGCATAGTTTTACTGAATAACAGAATTTTTATTGCTGATGCAGTTTACATTTTGGAAATATAAGCTGTCAAATGTAATGCACAAGACTTTTTTTTTGTCTAAAGTAGTAAGAGAATTCAGCAGTCCGGTTTAGCAAGGAATAGGGATTCACCATGTAGAACTGCAATGTAGTCATAACTAGAATTGAATTTTAATAAGCCCATTTTAGAAAAATAATTCATTTTCATTAGATAAGCTGAATAAAGTTTATGCATTGTATATAAATACAATATTAATGCAATTGAACTATTAAACCCGGTAGTTTTTTATCAAAGAAAACCTATTCCAGGTTCTTCGATGTTACAACCAATGTCCTTTATATTCAATCTCAGCAGAGTTAAAAATCCAAGTAAATAAACTGACAATTTCACAATGTACTGATTATATCTAATATAATTATATGCTGCCTTGAAAGAAAGGTGAAAAAAACATAGTCCTATTTGGAATTTCCAATGTAGCTTTTAAAAGTATTTAAACTACAAGTTTTAACTCCACAGATAAAGCCATCATCTGGAGCAATAGTCAAAATAACATATTTTGCTGGAATAAATGCCAATATGACATTAATTACTTATATTACTTATTACTAACAGCATATAATTAACTTCAAAAGAAAGTTTGGAATCTTCTTATTGAAATTATAGGCAAAATTGTTTTTTCAGTGAAAATTAATATACAGTTATTTTCTTTCTAACATTCATATACAGTTTTTCCTAGTGAATTTAACATCACTACTAACCGCTGCTCTGCTTTATAATGGGATCAAGGTTTTCTTTTTTTCTTGTCACCAAAGGTGAAATCAAACCTTATTGAGACAGCTACAATTTTGTTAAATGCAACTCTTCTGGGACTTGAGAAACAGGATGTAAGAAAAACATACCTAGGAGGCCCATACAGCTTATCTATCAGCAGAACTACACCACCATACTCAAAACCTGGAAGATACGGCCTTACGTAATTCTCATTACTTTTAAAACTTCTCATTTTGATATGGATATATAGTCTTGCAAAGTTATAAACTCACAAAACCCCTCTTCCTTCATAAATGACCCTAGCACATTTTACATGTTACTCATTAACACAAGCTTTTAATTTAACTTTTGTTCTACTTAAACACTGTTGCAGTGATTCTCAGTAAAGAAAATAAAGAAAGTACGCTCTTATTGTCTAATGTTTCCAGGCTTAACATTGAACCAGAATCATACTTTGGGCTTTCGAGGAGCGGCTTCTCAGATTGCTACCTGGTTTACTATCTGACAGCAGTAATTCAGCACAAAGTAGACAGCCTTCACTTGTGCTCTGAATTATGCCAAATGTAATACTTTCTTCATCCTCTATGGCCATTACCTTCATGCAAGTGTAAACGCAGAAGACAAAGCAACTGCACCCATCCCAGAAGAATCCTCACCAGTTTGTTTTGACTTTGTGATCTTTCTGCCTGACTGGGAGCCTTCATAATGACCATTTCATTAAGGAACCTATCTTGTCAGCAATAGGATGCAAGATGCTGTAGGTCTGCCATTCCAGGTAGCAAGAGATCCAACTCCATTTTAGGAGGATTTTACTTCCTGAAGAGCTTCATATTTGTCTTTACCTGGCCCTGAATTCTCATAGGTTTGTCAGTCCTTGAAACATAGCAGTGTAAGGGACAGAATTCAACTGATGCAATTTAGATGGAATTACACAAGCACATAATATTCACTGACTTTTAAGTTTCCTTTTGCTTTACTCTGCATGTTCAAAAGTTAACAAATGCAGCACATTTCCTCTATGCAGTTCCATTGTACTTCTGATCTCACAGCAAGCCAAAACAAGAAACAACATTTTACTCAAAGAAGAGCTGTTGAGTCTCCCCCCCTGCTTCTTTCTCAATAAATACATTTCCATCTAGGGTTGAGATTAGTAATTTCCTCCTTCTCGTAAGAAATTACGTTTAGGAAATCAGGAACCTCAATTTTTATGTGCATAAATTACACATTCTTCACTGTATTTTTACTGTACCCCAAAAGCGTAAAAACATTTAACTTTTTTTTGCAAGATACTGATAAACACAAGAATGCCATCCCTTGCGTCTAAGCACATCTGAGTTTCTTTAACAGAAATGCCATGCATGTTTCTGAATACTGTCATGAGGCCCATGGCAATAAAGTTCAACATACTCAGGCTGTAATCTTCTCCCAAGGAAATGGTTGGGATGCCAAGATGCCTTTTGACTTTTATTTCACAGCAGGGCTTCATTCACAGTGACTCTGTCCAAACCTTAAACTACACCAGCTGTGATACAAGGTCCTGCACAGTAATTTGTAAAAAGTATTTGACAAACAACATTCATGTGATAGAATACATTGCAATTCATGACAAAACAGTGATCAATATCCATTAACTACTCAGTTGGAAAGGGGCGATTAATTCTTAATATATCTACAGACTGCAGTGTACTTCTAAAGCCCTGGTAGACCACTGCACTTATGCAGTGATTGCAAAACATAAGTACAGGATACTTTGTAAACCACTTTACAGACAGCCTGATTAATTGAGTTCAGAAACAACGGAAAAATGTTTAAAATATTAGAAGAACTATTAAAATAGATGCAGTATTCCAGTATAATCCAGTTATCTATCAGTGAATCAGTTCACAAGTACACAGCACACATTCTTATGCATTCTAGCATTCATTCAGCATCCAGCAGCATCTCTTCTCCTAAATTATAAGCAGTCTTATTTTCAGTTCAGAATACTGAAAATAAGTATTTTCAGCAGTCTGAAAATTATAAACTTTCAGACATCTAAGAATACATTCATCTTAATTTAATTTCACTGTTCTTCTCAAAGTTTCATGTTATTTTCTCATTTAATATACTTTTAATAAAAATGCATCACATCATCAGTGCACATTCTATACTACTTTTAGAACTTAACAGGAATTAACACTTTTTAAAAAAAATATCAGATTTCTATGGGTATGTAAAGTGATTCACCGAAAAATCTATTTTTCACTTTAGAAAAATATTGTTGGATAGAAGTGGAATTTTATACCTATCTTCTGAAATGCAAAGATTCAACACTCAGCTCAAATCAATTACCAAAAGATTCTGGGTCTAATTCACTATGGAGAAACTGAACAAACAATGGCTGATGAAATGTAACTTGGAAGCAGGCTCACTAAAAATTTTCCATTTAATATGTGATGAAAAAATAATTTTTTATTTACGCTAACAACCCTCACTGACATCACCTTAGAAAAGTGAACTACTAAATCCCAAAGTTTTCCCCTTGGGAGACTTAGTCTCTTACAGGTACCTTGTCAATTATAACTGATTTTCTGGGGAAACAGAAATAAAACCTTGGTCAACATCCCAAAGAAGGCAAGGAACAGGTACGGGGTATCTACAGGCTAGACTATAGGGAGCAAGTCCTCACAGAAGGCATTTCCAGAAACATGAAGAACAAGAAAGCAATTGAGAACAGAAGGCACAGGCTGACCAAGAGCAAATGGATCAACCTCTACCACAAATAACAAGCTCTGTAGCTGAGGAAAGCGCAGCATGTCTCATTTACCTTGGCTTTAACAGGGCTTTTGACACAGGCTCCTTTGGTATCCTTGTAGGCAAGCTGAGGAGACAGAGTCTAGATGAAAGAGTGGAAAACTGATTGCACTGTCAGAATCAAAAGACAGTGGTCAATAATTCCAAGTTTAACAGGCAGGTGGTTGTCATGTTTTCAGAGGCTGATACTGTGGCAAATGCCACCTAATGTTTTCATTAACAACATGTAAAATGTTATGAAATGCATTTCATAGTATTTCTGGGTGACATCAAATTTGGGGGAGTGGTAAGTACGCTGGGGGACAGGACTGCTACTAACTGGCATCACAGACTGTCAGAAATAGACTGACAAGAATCTCCTGAACTTCAGCAAAGACAAATACAAAGTTCTGCACAAGGGACTTGGTAACTCCATGCAAAATACAAGCTATATGTGAACAGCACCTGGAACCACGTGCTGCGCTATACATGTCAAAACAAGACCGTGCCCTAAAATTCAGATAAAGGTGCAAAATGAATTACCTTGTTTTGTTGCTGTTTACAGATATCAGTGAACTCTGTATAGTACAAACAGCTCCAAGGAATCAGTAAAATAGATAATATCGCAGTTGAATTGAACAGGCAGTCAGCGTGAGAGGAAATGGAAATATTATGGAGTACCTTGATGTCAGAAAACAAGCATTATAAGAATAGCAACAGGCAGAAGAAGTGAACAGATTTACAGTAGTGATATTAAGTTTCTCAAAGAAATAAGTGAGGTAAAGAGTAAATAATTGGAAACAATGTGCAAGACTGACAGGAGATATGAGGGGGAAGAATATCTTGCACCAAGTCAAAAATGTTAAAAACATTAGTCTCACCAAGAGATATACTCATAGCAGGGGCAAAAGAACAAAATAATTAGAGAGTTTAAGGATCTCATCCAAGAGACGGAAAGTGTCAGGAGAGCGCAGAACTGAAAGAAGCCCAGAAGAACTGAATAAGTATATAGAGGGAAAACACTATGCTCAACCAGCACAGACAAAAATTATTGGAGAGAAAGCCGATGCCATTTTTTTTTTTAAATATATATATACACACACACCCACACCCTGAATGCATCCACAGGGTTCTGGCAGGTGTTCCCTGGGAACTGAAGTACATGTTCATGTGGATGCAACACTGCCTCTGGAAGACGCATTTTTCACAAACTGCCAAAAGTGGAGTCTCTTTTCAATAAGTATTTGACATCTTGTTGCTGGACTGCTTCAGTTTTTCTACACCAACCTTGATAGTACTGAGCAGCTTTGCTACAATTTTGGCAGAGGCACCAGTTATTCTGTGTGCAGCTGCACCAAAGGACACCAAGAACGACAACAACCAGCTGCTTCTGGAAGAAGTTTTCTTGGATCAGCTTTGTTGGTGCAGCTCCATTTCTGCATTTGTGAAACAAGTGTCAGCTGCTGGAAGAGGATATTTCTGGGATGACCTGCAATGGCTGCAGAATTTCAAGGATGACAAAGGGGGGTTTTTGTAGTTTTTTGAGGTAATTCTGCTTGTTATAAGGTTGTGAATCTTGAATTCAGCCAGCAAGGGCTTTTTCCATGCTTAGGCGCAAATCGTGCATTGTATTAGTTGCGCTGGAGAATTTGACAGAATCTAAAATCCCTTGTTGCCAACCCCGCTGCCAGACCTCTCAGTTCCTTAATAGACTGGAATGTAAATTTTCTGTTATGTTTCAAGGAGTAGTTGTAGTTTTAACAACTTTAATACAAGCTGTTGCACAAGTTGCTTAATCCAAAAATCAACCTTGTAACAACATCAGAATAGGCTCATTCCACATCACGAAAAAAATCATGCTACTAAAGCCATTCTCAGAAATAGCTCATTTTTCTGGAGAAAAAACTCCCAGCAAATTTAAGGCTTTATAACCTGGCTGATAAAGTCTTTTAAAGGATAAACAGTTCATATAAAAGAATACCTAGAGCAAATTTGGGAAACTGAGGGACATATGTTGTGCGTGATTAGGTAGCATGTTGTAGAGCAGTGTCCATCTTGATTAACACATCAAATCTGCGTGATCCAGGAAGAACGTTGTTGCAAAGCCTGGAAAGCCCAAGAGATTCAGAGATTTCAAGAGCTGCTTGATTTAGTAAAGTGCTCCCTCCAAGATAACATTCATCAATGAAATATGTACATTCTAATACAAATATTTAAACTATGGAAAAGAAAACTTAGAAAAATATAGTATTTTTATTTTACTTAATGTAAAGTATTTTAAGTGTTCAGGTTGTACTTTTCAGTGCATGGGCAGCAGCTTCTTTCATATGGATACGGATTTTATTTGAAATCTTACACTTTTTTGTGGTTCAGTAATACAAGTGTGATAAGTGCATGCGAGATGTGGGAACTGTTTCTTACGAAACTTATTAAAAATTTGTTTCTTTAATGTTAACAAAGTGGGTTTTTTTCTAAGAATACAAGCAAAACCAATTCTGAAGCATTTTTTGTAAGAGATAAACAAGACAATGGAAGAAACAGTAAAACAATTTTGACCTGGCAATTGTAAAACTATCCTCTGAGTCTTGCAGTCTTAGAACTTGTTGTATTGATACTTTTCTCTGGGATTTTCAAATGGCTCCAGGAAATCTGAAGGTTAGAATTCCATGAAGTACTGCTTCCGACTTGGGCTACAGAAGTGAAAAAGTAAGCTCCCAAAACATACTGGTTTGTCATCTAGTTGAAGAGGCTTGTTTGCATGTCCTTGAAACAAATTCCTGTTCTGTTAAAACAGTTCTGCAGGGCAAACACTATCAGAGGAAAGAAGAAATCCTTGAGCTTGCTGTGCAGACCAAAGAAGCAGAAGTGTACTAGGGAATCTTGCTGTAGCACTGCCTCCCAGAAAAACTGTTTCTTTGATACAAATTGTAAGAAATCTTGGTATGATCCTTTTCTGTTCCGTAGCCTTCCAAATCATTGCTAGTAGCAACATCCAGTTAACTAGCCACAGAGAAAGCCTTGTTTGCTAGCTTTTGGGTTGCCAGTTAATCCATTTTAAAACCCTGACAGATCTTCTCCTAAGCTATATCTGATCTTCCTTCCTGAGGGTTTTACTCCAAATGCCTCTCTGCTTTGTTCTTACCTTCTTGAAATTATAGGGGAAAACGCAGAAGGGGGAGTTCTGCTATGGAAGCACAGTAAATGGCAATGAAAAGATTCATAAAAGGCAACTTGGGGTACAGTGAGATATTAGTGAAATATTAAGTCCCAGCTACAGTCATGCTGTTTGAAATTCCTTCCACACAATTCATATTTTGAGCTTTCAGAAGAATGAGCCAGATTACAATGGGTGAAAAAAAAAGAGTGGGTAGTGAAAATAAAAAGTGAGAAGTTTAAGCATTAGCAATGGCTTTGGCATCCTAAAAACATCAAGACTCCAGTTCCCGAGAATGCAGTAGCAAATTACCAAGTGAGCATAGGACAGAATTCTGAAGATCAATAGCTAATTTCTGGACAGCATGACATTATTTAGTGTGTATACTGAATGAAACACACTGTATCAGCATGAACTGTTAGCCATGTACAATAAACATAAAAGCGATGACTCGAAAGATAAATATTTGTAAGCTGTGTCTCCTCCTAACAAGAAATATGAGCAGACAGCCTGATATATTTTGCCATCTTCTCAGTCCTTTGATCTTGCCTGCCAGTTCTAAGTAGCAAAGAAATCCTTAGGCTTTCAGAAACACCTTCACTATCAGAGTTGACACGAATCTCACAGTCCCTATTGCCTTCTCTTTCAGTACCATACTAGTGTCCCATGGCCACATTTTGTCCAAGCTCCTTATCCTGCTGAAATTTTGGATCTTGTTCTTTGTTGTTTTGTAAGGTGATTTAAGAGCGGAGCTTTTGATTCAGTACTTGGAGACATCCCGCTAGGTCATCTTAGTCAACAATTTAATAAAAATTTCAAATACTCTTATTTTCCATCCTTCTTCTTTGAACCTTCTCCTCCCCACAGAAAAGAAAATTAAAAAGACATGTGCTTTCTATATTAATACACAGGGAGAGAGATGGATGCACAAGCTCAGTACAATGCTCCCGTGTAGTATACTGATGCCCATTTGTGGAGCAAGACACAGGAATGCGATGATGCAGCGGTGTATAGGAAGGGTAGTGACACGCAGTCCAAGCTATTCCTGAGAGCACACAGTACGTAAACAGGTTAAGTCAGCCTGAAAGGATGCCAAACACATAGCATGGCACTTGCAGCAGTATCACCAGCTCCTCCTGAATGAGGGCACATGAAATGAACAGCAAACTTGCTGCATTTTCAGTGAGGTGCAGAAAATAAGCTATTTTGTCAGGTAATACATTCCAAGGACTTGATTGTGTGAATGGTAATCATTTCGATGCACGACAACTGAGTAGAGGACTAATGATAGCCTCCTCCCTCTGAGCAGACAAAGCTCCTCTGTCACTATAGACAAACATTGCATGTATTATATATTGTAAAAAACTACTTCATCATTTTGCATTCACAGTTCAATCTGCAATTGATCTTGTATTTTATTTACACTAATGAATCAATAAATTAAATTCCTAAATACTTACATTAGCCTGACTCTTCTCCAAAACAACCCCTCTCCTCTCCCTGCCCCCTTGGCTATCACTGAAATTTGGACCAGATTATAATTTTATTTAACTTTACAGCTGGGAATAACTGCATGGTAGAAATATGCTACTATCATATTTTATAATAATAAAGGGAACATTAAGTATTCTTCTCTTATAATAGCTGATTCTAGACATTTATGTTTAATTTTGAAATAAAATAAGTAAAAAGCTGACTGATAAGCACCAGAATTTTATATAGTAAGGCAAAATGTCTTGTGAGATTTACTGTATTAAATAAAGGTATATATCCAATAGTTTGATATAGCTACTGTCTCAAGAAATATGTTTAACTTGATAAATTTTTACAAATTACAAGAATGCAACGATAAAAAGGGTCTTACTTTTTTGTAATAATTTATTAAGTATCTGGTATACAACTACAAAAATATTTTCCCAAGTTTTCAGAAGACTTCACCATTGCCTTCAAAGTACCTGATTTTTTTCTGACCTTAAATATGACAGCTAAGTGTCAGCCAAAATTCACCATTGCTGTAACAATAACACGGAGGTGCTGCACATCTGATTTCGATGAAAATCTCTAGAAAATACCTTGTCATTAAATGTTGGACCTAAATCCTTTATCTTCATCCTGAATGAGTTAAGGACAGAGATATACTATGTGTTGCATTTTTATTTTGTTAGTTTTTAATAATGGCATCACTGCAGCCAGTACGCAACAAAATAAGGATTACCCTATCTCATTGTGTAACAGTAATGAACTTAGCAAGATCAACACATGAATGGAAGCTTTTGTATACCTAAAATAATGTGATTAATTCATCTGGGCACATACAGAGTTAACAAAAAAAAAAAAAATTAAAGATATACTATTACCTACCAACTTTACTAGCATACCAGTAATCACTGAAGTGAGATAAAAGAAATCTATATGGTAATAGTGGTAATCATTAGACGATAATAGCAGAGTCTACAGTATAGAAACAATTTCTGGAATATATAAAAGTCCCATAACCCAACAGCATCTCAAATCAAGACATGAAGAAATCTTAAATTAAGGAAACACCTCTCTTGAATTGCAGAAGGTTTCAAAACATCAGGTTTCCAGATACGTCTTTTACTGACACGATTTCCTAAACATAGTCAACAGATTCAACTATTTTGTAATAATGATTAGTAAAGTTGGTTGGCTGTCATGAGGAAAAAAAAAAGTTAGTGAAATCACTATGCAGTGATGATAAAATAAATGCAAGAGATTTAATATTATCTAAAAAATGACTACCAAAGGATGCTACCAAACACAGTGAAAAGAATACAGAAAAGAATAAAAAGGAGACCAAGAAAGCAGAGAGAACATCACTTTAGCTGCTTCCAGGGGCATCTGTTCTGAACTGAAAGCTGTATGCTGACTAGGAAAAGAAATATAACAACCTTTTTTGTTAATAATACAGATTTTAAATGCTGCTAACCACTATAGTTCTTGCACACATTGCTAACCAAAATTCATTTTTTAATAAGTACTTCAGCTTTTATTTCTAAAAAAGTTACATATTCATACAAAACTGTGATAGAACCAAGCTTTACAGTGGTATGGTATGAGCTAAAGGTTTCTGCAGTAGATATTAAAGTTCATGATCAAATGTTTTTCGTCTTTTCAGTAAGTTTTTGAAAGCCTTTCTTCAGGAGAACTTTTATTGGAGAGTTTTGAAAGTATTTAGGTTATGACTTAAAATTACTTAATTGAAAACAAATTTGTTCATGGTTTCTTTCTTATTAGACTGTTGTCTGAGTAGCCAAAGATGTTTCATCATGAACATGGAGATTACAGGCTCCTCCAGAATTTCAACTACCCCCAAGGACCTCTAAGGTCAGCTTCTTTTTACTGACCAGAAAACTGAGCTACACACTTGTTCATTTAATTTTTTTTAAGTACATAATTATGTTTCAAATATTGAAAATTAGATAGGAATAGATGTAGGAGATTTTAGTTTTTGGTAAAGATGGAAAAAATTAAACATAGTCCCTTTATTTAGATGTAACAGTTCTTTGCAATGACCACGTGTAAAATGCACAGGGCACTGAGTCCCTTTGTCAAAGTTTAGCTGAAATATGGATAATCAAAGTGATTCTCACAATACCTCTCAGCATCCTGGTTTGGATTTTCTCTGTAATTATGGTTTTAAGGTTTTGATCCATGCAACGTTGCTGGTCTACTGACTACGCCTGAGAGGTGTGAAAAGTAACTGAAAAACCCCAAGCCTACAGTCAGTTAAGTTTTCTTCACAGAAAATATTTTACATGGTAACTGGCTCTGTAGGGGTAGAGGCTAAATGGATAGAGGATTGAGAAGGTAAGAGCCATCTACTATAATCAAGTCAGGATCAAAGTCTATGACTTTCTTACACATGCGATTCAGAGGCTGAGTAACAAATTATGTTAACATCACTGTATGTGGGACCTATGGCTTTTAAACAGAACCACATATTGTTGGTATTTCAGTTATTCCCAAATGACAAAGGCAAGGCCCCAAAATAGTCCATTAAAAGAAACATTTTCCTTTAAATTGTTTTTCACAAAAGCAATTATACCTTTTAACTTGATAAATATAACAGCCTAAATTCCAATGAAATCAGTAGTCCAGAATCTTGGATTTGCCCTGAAAACAATAAATTGAAAGCCATGTCAGTCCACTGGCTTTGCCTGCATTAACATTTTTTCCTCTTTTTATGAAGAAGACATCCAAAACAACAACTTGTTTTGCCTCTAACACAAAATAAATTATTCAGTAAAGACTTTACTTGGTTTAAGAGTGTGAACCCCAGCTTCTGCTGGCACATAGGCAAGACACTGATCAAGCAACACGTTGTGGGTAGCGTGGTATTTAGTGCCATCTGTGAATCTAGATTGTACTAATGCTAATGTTCTTGGCGCAAGCAGAAAATACCACAGCATGCATGATATTTACAGAAGCAAAACTTTGTGAGACTTGAAAGTATAGGAAAATATATAAAATATTAGCAGTTACATTAAGGTATTAAAAGTGAAGAAAAATGAAAAATTCTTGAGAATTAAAATAATCAGTACTGTTGAAGGTATATACAACACATAAAACTCAGATGCCTATAGTTCAGAGGTAGACAGAATATCATAATGCAGATAAGGAAAAAGATGAAGTTTCCGAAGAAGCAGTGCTGAAACTCATGGCATCCTTTTTGTCCAGGCTGATCTTAAGTGTATTATTATTACTACAGTTAGAGTAAGAGATGATCTAGTAAGATATTTCATTCCATACACACGGAAGGGATAGAGAATATTATATGCCAACTGTATGCAACTTATGCAAGTATAACAAAGGATATGTATTCTCTAAAGTGATGTTTAATCAATTTCCATTGAAAGCAAAGGTTTTACAAGGTGTTCAAGAGTTGCTTTTGTCCTTGAAAGTCAAATAATCTGGATAGAAAATTAGTTCTATTTGCACGCTCACAAACATTGTGAGATTTTAGACTGTTAAACATGCAATTCAAATTTTAATTCCTAGCTCCCAAGTGGAGTTTTGGAGTTTAGAATTGAATAATTGAGGAGAGAGGTTGGGAAGGGGGTTGGTGGGCTTTGTTTGTTTGTTTTAATCTATAGATATTAGGTAAAGCTATTTTTAAATACTTTGTTGGCTCACTAGATACCAAAGCCTGCCCCCCAACTGTGTATAGGGGGGAGTTACTACAAGTAATCTTCACCATAACGTGCTTACATGGCATTTTTCCATGCATCCTAAAAGGCAATTCATGTAAGTCATAAATCTGGGCTATAATATTGAAAATGAATGCCAACAGCTGCAAGAATTTTTTACAACATATGTAGATTGTCAAACATTCTTCTGTTTACACCTTTATTTTCTGTTTTTGTTCTATAACTTCACGGAGTTTTTGTTTATGTAACAGCAGAGGTAGGCCTACTACTGTAAAGAAATCAATTCTTACGCTTTTCTCCTTAAAAATCATTCTAAAATGCCACGTAGGTTTACTATTTTGTGTTTGTCATATTAATACATTTGTCAAAGCTTACACAAAATATTGACAAAACCCAGAACTGGCCTGTGTTTTATGGTATTTACCTCAACATCACACATCAATTTTTGAATACAAGCTGTCAAGATTTCAATTATACAAACATTATAGCAACCAAATGATTAGAAGACTTTGAATATATTTCAATGTTCTTCCTGTTTTAGAGATGACTGTATGTGAAAAATAAATAAAAGATGATGATCTTACAGCCACCCATTGGCTACTCTTATGCAAATTCCTGCAAAATAAAACATTTAAAAACAGACAACTTCCTAAAATTCCTCATAGAAACAACAAATGAGTCTTCTACATGGCATGTTTCTTCCAGTAAGTTAAGTACCATCAATGATCAAGGGAGCACACACCTTGCTTGTAGAGCAGAGAAGCATTCCACTTCTCTACTATACCTCGGTTAAAGTTATTTGAGGGGTGAAGTGTACGGGGGGAAGACCAGAGGCGAGGCTATGTTAGACAGACAAACTCTTGCCCTTCATTTTAGTAATAGAAGACTGAACTAAAGCTAAATAAACATGTGCATAGGGGTGGCCACTGAGGTATGTTCACTGAATGGGTAGAGTACCTCAATATTGTATAATATTTTGTTACTTACTGTATACATAAAATGACACTCAATACAGATGAAGCGCATGTACACATACCTAACAGTGCTACACACAAACCTATATGGAATTTTGTACCTGTACCAAAATACACATTACATAGATACATAAAATTTAAAATAAAAACAAAATTCCATGTGTTCCTTCTGTATTTTTATTAAATATAAAACTTGTAAAAACAGAAGTCAATGATTTCACGTACCTTATTCTATTAGCAAAATGCCTGTTCTTTCCAACATCAAAGAATTTTCTTTATTTACTACCTTTCATCAGTCCACCTCTTTCACAAGCAGGCTAGAGAGCAACTACACAGCAGTATAACACAATGCCTAGACCAGGCTTGTTTTATTTACAGCAGTGAGTAGCGTAAAAGCACATGTCTGCTTTTCATCAAGACAACCAAAAATATTTACATCACAGAGTTATTAGGAACACTTGGCAACCACAAGGCCACAATTAACAGTAATGGACACTTAAGAGCAGTCAGAGCCTACCACCTCAACACTCCAAGAAGCTACATGGTTTCAATAAGATACCTGTGTGTGACCAAAACCATGCATGCATGCACTGCAGTAACAGCAAATATGGGAGGACTGAACAAAGGCCAGTGACAGGAGATGTCCGTTAAGAGTAAAGACTGCTCCTAGCAGGCAAATGTCCCAGAGACCCAACTGGGGCGGGTGGGTTTGTAGCACTCTCCTTAGCCCTGCCAGGGGCTACTTGCTGTGACACCCTTGTTTGCTGTCTGATGCTCTAGTGCTTATGTTTGTGTCCAAAAGACTACCACATTTTTATTTATGAAGAAGAGAAGACTAAGGGGAGACCTCATTGTGGTCTACAGCTTCCTCACAAGGGGAGGAGGAGGGGCAGGCGCTGATCTCTTCTCTCTGGTGGCCAATGATAGGACCCAAGGGAATGGCAGGAAGATGTGCCAGGGGAGGTTTAGATTGGATATTAGGAAAAGGTTCTTCACCCAGAGGGTGGTGGAGCACTGGAACAGGCTCCCCAGGGAGGCAGTCATGGCACCAAGCCTGATGATATTCAAGAAGCATTTGGACAATGCCCTCAGACACATGGTGTGAATTTTGGGGTTGTCCTATGCAGGGACATTAGTTGGACTTGATGATCCTTGCAGGTCCCTTCCAACTTAGGACATTCTATGATTCTATGATCTACCCGTAAGCCTGATAACAACCTGAGATCAATGTCACCCAAACACAGACCAGCTGTTGGCAGTGTGAATACTATACCCTATATTATTTTCTAAAATGCCTACGTTGTTATGTAAATGCCATGTAAGGTCTGCTAAAAGACGCTAAAAACTCTTCAAGATCATCACAGCTCTTAACATACCTATTTTCGTTGCTGTTGTTTTGCTTCAGGGCCTTGATTTCAATTGTGCAGTAGCCCTCTGAGGGCATGACTGAGGCTGTGGGGAGCAGGGGGCTGTGGGGCCCCCTGGGTTGGTCACAGCCACAGTTGGAAACCCCATGGCGAGCCCCAAAGCTGCAATCAGCCACAGAAGCTGATGGCGCTGCTGCTCATGTGTATTTCTGCTTGTTCTAGCGTTTTATATTTGTAGCAGGGCCCCTTAAAACGAGCCTGAATCCTGCTCTGATAACTGCATAGAAACACAACAAAGGCATAAAATATCCCCACACCCTGCAGTCTAGAAAACAAGTTCTATCTATGGCAAGTTATATCAACAGAAAGGAGGACACTATCACATTTTTATTCTGGCATTTTTGGTCCCTTTTCACATTAGCAGCAAGGGCCCTGGGGCAAATCAGGGGATTCCCTGCAACTGGAGCCCTCAGGATGTATGTTCGAGATGCGCATTCACTCATTCACACTCTGAACAACATGCTGCTCCAATCAACAGAGGGACTTGGGGATTATTTTAACTACTACATTACTCTTGAGTTTATATTGAAGTATATTATATATATATTTAAATGTATACCTATTTTTCTATATAGCAGACATACATATCTGTATCACCCTTGTGCCTCATGTACACACATGGATATGTGCATATATAGAGGGGAGGAGGAAGTGTGTGAACACAACATGGTTTTGTGAGAAGCTGAGAGGGAAGGAGGCTGAAGGCAAACAGGTATAGACAGCACATCATGGGACCGTCATTACTTGTCATCTTTCTCTTTTCCTTTCTTTAAGTAACAGACTTGTGCAACAGTTATGTAGGGTAGGTCCAAGCAGAAGTTCCAAACACTTCCAGATTACCAGAAGTAGGATCTCAGAAGTCTGAAGAGAAACAGCAATTTACGAAGTGCACAGCCACACACGAGCTCATTCCTGAACACCTCTGCTGGCACAGTGCCAGCATGAAAAGCAGCCACGGTTTTCTGCTGCCCTATCATCAAAGAAATTCCTCACTAAAACCACAGAGGCAGTTGCACACAGCTTGAGACAACCACTTTGGTGCCTGGACACACACGCAGAACCAACCAGACACCTCTCTGTGGAGACCACTGCACAAACCAATCTCCCTAAGAGATGCAAAAAGGAATTACTTGGACACTTCCACCTCCGCAGGGAGAGTCCTGGCCCAGAGAAGAACAGCTACTGCTATGTCAAGGTGATCAACTCCCTTGATACCTGCAACGTAGGTAACTATGAGCTGGTCTTCTAACAGCAGTAATAAAGCTAAAAAGACTGCAATGGTGAGACACATACATACATGGACAAACCTGCAAAGGAACAAACTGTATTTTCTGGATTTCGTAAAAAGATGCCTGTGAATGCATTTTTCCTGGACTGCGTGGCCATCCAATGAGATGGGATGAGTATAACAGTGTGGTCCTCAGAGCAAAGAAAGGAAAAATAAAAACGGATCAGCAATATGATCTTTTACAGTGTACTTCCATTTCCTTAGAGAAATTATGTGGGCACCATCGATTCAGCCATGTGCAATGATATTCTAGTATCTTGTAATTTCTTGGGAAAGAGACATCATCAGAAAGATTCAGAAATCACAGCTTCTTTTATTATGTTCAGAACATTACAGGTGGACCCCTGAAAACTCAGCAGGATGGGAAAACTGTTATTTCTACTTTTTTGGTAATAATCCATGGACCAGAGAAACTATATGGTGTGTCCATTGTGACAAAAAGAAAAAATCTTCAGTACAATATGGAGTTAAATCTGGAAGTTTCAAGTCGAAGGCTTAAACACTGGAATCTCCTTTCTTTCACTTAAATAACACCATGACTATGTCTAACAGGATTAAAAAAATCAAATTGTTAATAACTAATGAATTAATAGAATTAAGTGTGGCCCTGTTAAACTCCCATTTCTTCATGACATATTGTTTATGTTTTAAAATACCTTAAAATATTTTCAAATACTGCTGTTGTTCAAACATTACTTCTGAGAGTTTCTATTTCCAGGAACGCAAGCCAAACTGAGTAACAAAAGGCAGGCCATGAAATAAAAGTCTGAAAGGAGAGAAACCTGCTATAACCCTCCAAAATAAAGACGTTTGGCAACAGAGTTTTCAACATAAAATATGAGAAATGCTAGTTCATTTAACCTTTATATTGCCAAGAATTTGAATCATATGACACACACACACACGGCTGATTTTCTCTCAGGAGTAATAAAATCTTTCTTGTTACTGGACAGTATTTGCAAACCTCTGAATTCTGAGTACTGACTGACACTTTTGAAACTTTTTCTGGTGGCAGAATAGAATACAAAAGTTATTTGCATAAGAAAAATAAATTTAATATTATTTATAGAATGCCATTGTTTTTAATTTTGCATATTAAAGTTTCTTTCACAACTGACTGTATAGTAAGTGCTAGAAAGAGGGCCTTATTACACCAAAGCAATACAGAAGAGTCACAAGTGAAATTCTAGCGGCAAAATTAATCAATACTATCTTTCATCTGCTTTTGGCCATTGTTGGAGAACAGATGCTGGCCCAGATGTACCTTTGTTGTAACCTAATACAGGTTAAATTTTTGATTTTGCCATGGTTGCTACTAAGACTTCCTACAGTTGTTTTTCATACTGTATACTATAAGTATACTTTTAGAATACTCAGTATACTCTATTAGAAAGATAAACATTTGCTTATTGCCACTATGGAAAGCCCTAGTGATCTATTAGAAATTATCTAAAGCACTAAAACAATAAATAATTTCTCTACTATTAAAGATATTCACTTAGTTACACCGGTATGACATGTGTGTATTCACACAGACGTGACATTGGAGCAAACCAGGTCCCAAAACAGCACTGATGACTTTGTAGGTTGCCAGATTAAATCATATCTTGGAAGACACCACCCCTTTCCTACACCTAAACACCAGAATTTTTAAAGTATTTCTGTATTGATTAGTTTTACGCACCTTATTCCCGCTCTAACCACATTTAGATTAAATACTCCAGATGTCTGGGGCACATGTTCTCCAATTTGACTCACATTTGCCAAAGAAAAGCATTAATATGCAGTTAGGCAATATTACTGACCAACATCTTACAGAGTAAATGTTATATTGCAACATTGCAGTTTCAGAGTTTTTCTCTTAAACAAAAAGTTTACCAAAAGAAACTCGTTCATAGCCCTGCACTGCCTGAAGAGAATCTTTCCCCAGAATTTTTTTTTTAATGAAGCCTTGTTACTGTTAAGTATTTTATGCAAATTGTTGAGAATGTCTTGTTAATATAAAAATTGTTTCTGATTATCAAGTACTCTCCACCTACACAGTGTGAGAAGTTACCATCTTCAGGCCTCTTTTTGCCTTTACTGACATTTTATCAGATTAAGTGCTACTATGTTTCAAAATACAGAGTTCACTTGCTGCTGTCAGAGGAAAGTCAGAGAGACAACTGAAAATCTGGACAAGTCATGTTGTTTCTAATAAATTAATGGAGCAGTATGCAAATTGAGCCTTGAGGTGGTTTTTGCTATTATTTCTTAATGAGTATTAAAAATACAGTGTGTTGCTGGAAACATAATTAGATAGAAGACGTGTTTCTCTGGTAAAAAACCAGACTTTTTAGTTGCAAAAAAGTTAAGTAGTCTTTTCTGAAATGTCAGAGAAAAGCATTTCATTACAGAAAAATAAAGAGAAAAAAATATTTAAAATAGGAATTTATGTGTAATTGCAAATTATTCTGAGGTAACCACAGCAGCATATAGCGAACACCACAGCAATAGTTTCTAGAGAAATAATTTCACATTTTCATCATTACAGTGCTATCTGTATGAATAATTTGTCAATCAACATATTAAGCTTTCACAACACTGCAGATGGTTTTTAAAGTAATTTAGTTATATAGCATATGGAACAGAACATAATGCTTCTGCTTCGCTATCACAGATATTAATCACTGCTGTAATACAGGCTGATTTAAATGCTTGTCACAATATATGATTTATCAGGGGAAAAATTCTTACTTAGGGCATGACAATAAAGTTTCTAGCAAGTGGCCAATGACAACTTTTTTACGAGATAAAAGTAAATAACTGGGAATTTACCTGCCCTCACCGCAAGACATCTGCTTTCATCAATGAGCAATACAATCTCCATGTCATTTTGATCTTCCTACTACTAAGAATGATCAGAAATACTTCTTTCATTTTCATTTCAGCCCCAGTAGGTTGACATAAAGAGACACAGTAAAGCATGTTTTTAACACATCAGTGTTGACTTACTGCATCATGCCTTACCTTAAGCACATTTGCAAAGCCACCTAAAGTCTACCACTAGGCTTGACATGCAGCTGCCTACCTGCTAAATAGGGCAGATTAATCTGAAATTCTATTGTACTATTCCATAGATCATAGACCTATTAAAAATTTGCAGTGAGGTCCTGCCCAGTACCTTCAGACTGTAAATAGTCTAAAGAAGACTAGTTCAAAAGAATGCCACTCTTGGACCGAGAGACTCAAGCTGACGAACACCAGATATCTGGCAAGCCCAAGTTTTGCCATCTCTAGAGAAATAAGTAAAATACCACCCTCCCTTCCTCCCAGTTGCAAAATGGCTAGAGAACGGATACTGGGGGAAACACAGCCTAAGCAATTTTTCACTTAAAATAAAACAGCTATTAACTTGAAGCAATGATATGAATATTTTATTCCTCTTCCTTCATCTAGTCTCAAGCACTGTGGTAGCAGACATGTCACACCAGATATAATGAGACCAGCAACAATATACATGGTGGGATTATTACTAGCATTTTGTTAACATACTGCTTTTCATCTACAAAACCAGCATACAGAAGCTCTGAAAAATCATCTGACCTTTATTTTTATGGACTCCAGTAAAACAAGAGAATATATTCTATTAAAAGAAAAAACCTGACACTGAACAACCAGGAAAATCTTGAATAGTAACAGAGGGATCTGCAATAAACTTGCAGAATGCAATCTTCCTGGTTTTATAATATGTGGCAGTGTTCCCAGCAAGACAAAGAATTCAGTACATGCCAATAGTAGAGTTTCTTGTTCAAAAGACACTTTCAGAAACAGGCAACCTATACCTCTTGAAATACCCGTGGTTTGCAACAATTCACATTATCAGTAGCAGAGGTTTGGTGGCTGGGGAGCATCAGATTTCATATCTGCATGAGCAAGTGAGCCCACAGAGACTGGTATTTCCCAGGGAAAATCATCAGGCGGAGGGGCTTGCGGCACACACATCCCAACTCAGCAGAGCGTGAACAGTAGAGCTGGTGCTCTGCCCAACCTACTGACTATGCCCGGGACCCTCCCTTCTTTTCAGCTTTTTTATCAGTTGCTATATGCCTCCTGGCCACAGCAATATTTTAGTTTGTATCTTACAGAAGCCAATCAATGGGAGCATGCAATAACATTAACAGAAAAATCTGTGACGTTTGGTAGTACGACTGAGATAGTTTCTACAATTCCAACAGTTCAGTGAGATCTTAAAGCAACACTGCAATCTAACTCTCCCCCAAAAATTCCATCATAATTAATGTGGTATTTCCCTAAAGCTTGAATACATCTGCAGTTAAAACCACATTTCTTAAATTAGATTTTTGTATCTTTTTAACAGACACTTTTTAAATTACTTGGTCTTATGACCTGCAGCTAACAGAATTCATGTCTCTACAGCAAAACGCTGACTTGCTGAGTCCCGCTGCAGCAAGGGCAAACTTAAGTAAGTCCTTGATAATGTATTTTTTTCTTGAACCAATACAGGGAAACTCCGATATGTCACAATTTACACATTGTTCCAAATAATACAAGTTGAACAAAGTGCACAGACAAATTATAAATCATGCTTTTCTCTTAATAAATAATTTCATACATCATAAAATTAGATGTACTACATACTTGCTTCTAAGTAGCTGCCCAGTGTCAGGAATTCAGATGTTTTCATATTGGCCAAGCTCTACTCCTGAGAAACGGAAATTTCCATTTTGTATTTTCAAAGATATGAAAATACTGTTGGGGGGAAAAAAAGCATAAAAACTGTGCCTCTTTACTTGATCTATCTGTTTTCTCTGCATGATTTGTGTTATATTTGCTAGCTTTATTGAGAAAAAAAACCATTCTATTTTAACTTCAGTAAGACTTCAGTCACATTCATTTCTATGAACATTACGGTCCTTCTTTGGTCTTCAAATCACTGGGAAGAAAAATAACATTTTTCTCCTAGAGAAAAATTGGATTTGATTGCTTTATTTAAAAGTGATGTCAGTATTTCTTTCCTCAGCGAAGGAAGTCTCCTCAACTCCGCACTTTCTTCTACCATCTGTTTTGTACTAAGATATGGCAAATAAAGGGGATTTGTATTTCGTTCCTATTGTCTAAAAACATCTCAATTTTTTTACCTGAGGAACAATCAAAACAGTAGAAACAAAATCTGTAGCACATCTAGACAATTTTTTTTTCTGATTTGAAAGAAAATTTCTAACTCTGGAATACACAGCAGGTGCAGTATTCCATTGGTCATGATTTTGGACAGAGAAATAGAGTTTCACAGATAACTTTAACTTTTCTTCCAACTCTGAGGCTGAACTTAGAGCTTGTAAAAGGCCAATGCCTGTGCCAAAAAGCACACTCTGGTACATGCTGTGCAATTTTAGCCAGTTGACTTCAGTTTTCATCTGCTAACTGCAGGTAATTTTACTCCAAAGACCACTGGTCAGGCAAAGTTGAATTTTGTTCCAAACAGTAGAAAAGTATCTACTGTGAACAAACAAGAAATACAAGAAACAAAAAAACTTATATTTGATGGTGACCTGAGTTGCATTTGCTCAGTCAATGCTAATTTATTTCTATACTTAAGTGAAAGCTGTATTTAGCACTCACTTTTTAAAAATAAGGGCCAACAAACTGCTGCAAAATAATTTCAATTGTTTTTATGTTAGAGGAGGGTGGGCTTAAAATACCAACAGCTCATTCAAATCCCTAATTTGATAAAATAACTTAGACAGGGCAACAAGAGGCAAATTATAACCAAATGTGATCACATTACAAATTAAAAAAATACTACTACATTCTCAGATATCAGACTGAAAATACTGATGTCTATAAAATACTTCTGACAATGAATTGCCAACAAGTAAAGCTAAAACAACAATTATTCAAATGAAAGTCAAAAGAAGTCGTCCACATATTTTACGCTCATAGATAGCTGCCACCGTATGTTGATGTTTATTCAGCACAAAATTATTTAATTTAACAATAGAATAACTTATTAGATGAACTGCAAACACCTTCAAGTGAGTCTCTGACCAACGAAGATGTCACCATGACAAGTAGAACTACCACCACGAACCACAGAAGCAGGAAGTACGCTTTCTTCTTGAAGTATGTTTGCACTTGTGGTGACAAAGAGGACAAACTTTTTTTTTTTTTCTTAAATGAGCAGTGGGTAATACACATTTTAGGAGCTCAGAGTTGGAAATGACCTGGAAAAACTAACACCCATTCATTAAAAACTACTTAGAGCCATTAAGATAAATCACTTCAATACTTACCAAAACTAAATTATATATAAATTATTAATAATGGGAACAGTTTTCTTTCTATTTTTCATATCAGGCAGATCTGTATAGACCTGAGTATTTTGTCCTTTAACCTTTCAACAACAAAATATCTTAAATCCACTGCCAAGTACTATCTGCTACATCTTTGTAGTACATGGTCCTATAATTTAATTTTTTTGCTTCACCACGTCACTCTAAACAATTTTTTGCTTATCATAATAAAAAAGACAACCAAAGAACAAAACCTTCACATACTGTACCTGCAAAGCACAGTTCATCATTCGCACAATGTAGTCAAACTGCTGATGATCCAGTATTGCTCGATTTTGTTTAACATGCAGGCCTAATTCTTGTGTCAGGCAGTGCCGAGCTGCCTTTCCTTTTAGGGCTCTCAGAGCTGCAGGCAGGGTCTGGAGACAAGAAAACCTAACTTTATGAAAATGAAATTAAGTGGCATTATTCATACTGAACATCATTCATTCTTTATTAAGAAACTGCAAGTGACAGTATACTAAAGAATAACTTTGGAAATGACTCCTTAGCTTGAATAATCAAACTTTCACATAATGGTTGGTTTAGCTTGAGTCATTAAGTATTAAATTTTTCCCCTTTTTTTTTTCAAATGCATTAAACAGCATTTCTCACCTACATCTGTAAATAGAAATGATTGAATATGGACAGGCATTGAATGGATGTGAAATCAGAAATGGATTATTGTGCATGAAAGCAAGTGCTCTATTCTGTAACAGGCAGGCCAGGTGTCGAGTTAGCATATCAAGGCCAACTGGCATGTTTTTTGACAAGCAGTGAATGACAAATGGCTTTATAAGTGGCATACCTCTCACAGCAATGAGGCCACAAGACTGTTAGGCAGTTTACCCTAAAACAGTACCAGTATAATATTTATGCCAATGTTTTAAAGATGCAGCAAGTGCTACACCAGTGATTATGAACTGTGGCCCTTTACACTAGATTTAATGGGTGGTAACAGATAAATAAGAAAAGTCAAGCCTACTGTCTAAAGGAGAAATTTACCATGCATGGGAACAAAAAACTACTGAAATTTTCCAAGTGCCTGTAAGTTGAAAGAGGTTAAAAACTACTGGGTCGCACATGCATCAAGACTCTTTTTTAAAGAGCTACACATTTTATTAGGACTTTCCCATATGCATTTCCATAACATAACTTGTAAATCAAGGAATGCTCATTTTCTGTCTTGACCTGCACAGCCTCAGAGATATACAGGTGATACTTTCCTGAGAAATCAAAAAATTCCTGACAATAATTTTACAGTCACTTTCATATATAGAATTAGATTTGAGAGTAAGTTTGAGTGATTGTTCTAGAATCAATAACTGAAAACTCTATGGATAGAATCTATAAAACCTGGCAACTTCTTAATGTGAAAGATAAGAATATCAAGGATGACAACTCACTAATACATTTCAGTGAAGACACACATGCCAAATATTTACATTCATATCTGCATTCTATCAAAGTACTGATTTTTAAAACCAGCAAAATTTACTGCACTGAAAATTTCAAAAGAGCCTTGGTTGACAAACACTGAAATATCTATGTATGCCTTTTGTTTACATTCCTCCTAATCAATACTGCTAGACCAATATATACCCCTTTTAAAAAAAAAAATCACGTGGACAATACTATTTATAATGGTAATAATAATTAGCAAAAAGTGCATCAACACACCCACACAGTATTACAAACAGGTTTTCAAATCCATTAGCTTCATACTACACACAGTATTGCATTTAGATGATTAATTTTATTGCTTACTTCATTCATTTAAATGGTTAAAATAATCATTAGTATTTGAAACAAGACTTCAAAATGTACTTTGTGACAAGGTCAGTCTCCATATGCTCATTAACAGAATGAAGGCTTATTTGGAAAAGTTAAAATTTCATTTTATTACCTTTTCAGTCTCCAAAAATTTGTTTTCAAAAATTAATGAGATGCAGTTTCTAACAACTTCCAGCCTTTGTGCACTGTTGAAAACTGTGCTTCCTTTTTCCATTATGGAAACTAACAAAGAAAAAGAAGAATATACATCTGTGAAATGTCTTCTGCAAGAGCCACAAAGAATACCAGAAAGTTCTTTTAAAAAAAAAAAATTTTAATGTGCCCTCCATTTTGTTCTGTTAAGCAAATACCGTTAGTAGGCATATACAGATGGGAACATAAGATCCTAAATCTTTGGTTTTCCTATACTATCTGAAGAAGAGAGTGCTCTGAATTTTAACTAGAGCAGGTGATTCTCTTTACTACTTGTTCAATTTGTCTCATACAGGCACAAAGAGATTCCAACCTCTAACATACTAACGAAATATATAAATAAATACAAACTAATAAAATGTGTGTGTGTGTGTGTGTGTGTGTGTGTGTGTGTGTGTTCTGCAGTGAACTATGTAGCCTTGCATATTGTATAGCAATAGATAACTATGTTTTCCCTAAAGAATTCATTGGCCATGACAAGAATTCTGTGATGTGGAATAAACCTGACAAACCTGTTCTCTTATCTAGATTCCAATTTGCTGAGATCTAAAGATTATTGTCTTAATGCATTGTTTCCCTCTGAATTTTCAAGAAAATTCAGAATGGAAGAACTAACATTCTCTTTTTATTACCAAGTAAATTGAATATAAATGCAGAATATGCCCTTCTTGCAGATAATAATGAGCTCCTAATATCCAAGGATTTTGATACACAGGACAGCGGGGAGTATAAGTATGAAAGCTGTTCCTTGAAAGAAAAGAAAAAAAAAAAAACAAACAACAAAACAAAACCAAAACACAAACCCAACAACTTTGACATAAAAATTAACTTATTAAGAAAACCTTCTCTTGCATCTAGCCTTTTAAAGAAAGACAACAGAACACAAGCACATACTTTTTAAATTTTCTGTAAGTAACAGATTCAATGACATAGTCAACAGCAAAGACAGGTGAATAGAGTTTATCTTCTTACATAAACCCAAACAGAAACAGGCCTGTAAGGGGCCTCAAGAGGCCATCTAGTTCATACTGCCATCCCTAGACAGGATCAACACTATTTATGTTATTTCTCATGTCTGTCTAGTATGTTCCCAAAGTTCTGTGATAACAGAGACTCCATGGCTTCACAAGAAATCCACTCAAGTGCCTCACAATCCTCATTTTACCAAGTTTTTCCTGGCAAATAACTCTACTTTTGTGCTGCAATTAAACCCATTTCTTATCACTACAGATTACTCCCTTTCTTTTTTTAACAGCCTCTTATGTAATTGAAGACTGCTATTATGTGTTCCCTCTGTCTTCTACTTTTCAATCTAAACAACTCTCCATCTTTCCTTGTAGGTCACATTCTCCAGACCACTGGTCATTTCTGTTGCTTTCTTCTGGACTCCCTCCAACAGAACCAAAAATGGAGACAGTCTTCCAGTGTCCAAAAATGGATACAAACAGTCCAGCTGAGGTCTTAGTGAGTACAACACAAGGATTTCTCCATGGGGTTCATTGACTGTAATCCTGTTTATACATCCTACCAAGATGTTTGTCTTTTTTGCAATAACTTGGTATAGTTGGGTCATGTTTGCCCTATGATCATTATAATCCCCAAATTAGTTTCTGAAGATGATCATGCTATGCAAGTGCAATACCTTATTTGAAGAAAAACAGCAGAGAAGGACAAAATTCAACAGACTAGATCTCTATTTTTTAAAGATTGATTTGAATTCCAAGCCCATCCTTAAAAAGTTTTGCGAACTCTGCCAGCTTTGTGTGTCCTGCAAGTTTACTAAACATACTTGTTTACGCCATCATTCACATTGATGAATACGACGACAACTAACAGAATTTTTCTGGCATTAAAATGAAATTGACAGGCCAACAATGTCTACATCTGTTCTTTGTATTTAAATATAGGTATATTTATTTTGAGACAGATGCTATGTTTGTTCCTTGCCTTTTCCCAGTAATTTACATGTCTTCCACTACTGTCAAGGGTGAGACCGTAATATTTCAAAGCTTGGTTCAGCCAGTCCTACAAGTAACGTACAGTGATATTCATCAGACCTAGATGAGTAGACAATATCTAATTTAATAGTTCAATCTAACTCAGATCCAATCTTTTTTTTCTTGTCAGTAATTATGTCGTTCATACTCTGGATGTTTGAATTCTTAGTAAAGGCTGGTGCAAAAGGGCTTTTAAAATTGTAAAGGCAAACAGGCAAGTCCATGTACTAAATTTACTCTGATTGCTAAAAATACCATATTAACATAAAATTGGGATCAACACATTGCAGCTATGCTAATTATATATTCAACTAATGAGATAGGATGACAAATAAGTAAGTTGGGGAACACGTAAACATACCAACAGGGGGACCCGCTGGAACAACGCACTTCTTGTCCCCCCGGGTGGCAGGGGGGACACCCTGACTCCTTGCAAGGCCTTCCTGGAGGAGCTCCTGCACCCGGCACTCATTGATCCGGGGGAAAGGGAGGATGTGAACCCGCAAGTGGGAGCCTTCCGTGGGCCGTGGCACTTTCTGGAATGCTATGTGGGGATTGGGATTCTCCTGCAGGTCAGAAGCAAAAGGTTATACACAAATGTCTTATGTAGTGCTACTATCTGTCTCATCCAATTTTATTGCTGTTTTGTGTATCTCTCATACCTGAGAGATTAAGAAGCCAAGTATCTAATGCCTAATATCATGTTTTATATTCATATCACCCTTGATTCATTATCTGATACTTCCAACTTTGTTAAAGGCTTTTATAAAATTATTTCTGTCAACACGCAAAATTCAAAAAGAAAGAGGGCAAAAGAAAATCACTGCTTAACTTAGGTTGATTTTATGCAGCTTAATGAATATTTAGGACCTGAATAGAAATTAGTTTGACAATCAATCTCTTCATTAGAGAGGAGGTTGAGGAATATTAAAATACACAATCTCTTTCACCGAGTACTGAGAAATATTCTCATCTTGATCAAGACTATGAAATGAAAAAACATTTTTCTACCATGTTGTATCAAACTATGACAGTCCCTCATTAGGGACCAATTTTCTATCTTCTGTATGTCCCATAAGAATATGTCACAGAGCTCACTATTTGCACTAAAAACAATGAAGAAAGTTAGTATAGGTGATCAAAGAGAGTAAATGATGGGCCTAAACTATAAGGAAAGTAAAAAGAAGCTGTCGCATGAGCTTTTGGGGTGGTCTCAAAGGATAGAAGAGAATTATATTGTTGCAAAACTATCAGAATTTCCACTGTGAAAATAAATGTTTACCTACATAATTTTTCACTTTTTTTTCTTCTTTTTCTTTAAAAGAAAATGTAATAAGCAGCCCCAAAGAAAGCTTTTATCTTTGCTTTTGGGTTTTCCTGCAGAGGTCTTCAGAATTAGAAACATTTTAAAAAATCAGTTTCACATTGCAGAACACTGACTTAATTGTTTTACCAAAATAATTGCTGCCTCTGCTACTTTGTAATTATTATATTTGTCTTGATCTCAACATGATCATGCAATACTACAATATCAAAGACATCAGCAAAATATGCTCTGTACCATACAACAGAGATGTGACTGTATGTGAGACCTGTGAAGACTCGCTCTATGTAGGTAAGCTCTACTGGCATTTGTCAATATCAAATGGAGTATCAGTGCACTATGTGTTCCTATATGTGGATATACATCTTCTGCCTCTGGTGTTCAGCAATTGGAAAGACCATGTACATCACAAACCAGTAAGTTTCACTCAACTGCCTCCACACTGATTTCAGCTTGTTTAAAACACACTTTCCAGAAAGATATCCTGAAGAGAGCCAGATATGAAAATTCACCATTTCTTTTAAACTTTTTCCTCAAATGGTTGATCATCTTTCCTCTTTGGGTTTTTTTCTGGCTTCAGGTTGTACCTTTTTCAAAATACAGCTGAGATCTACATGTTCCACAAGGATTCTACCACCACTCACAGGATCACATCACACATCCTGAAGAGTGCAACGATCAAACAGACAAAACAGGATATTTTCATCTCTTCATTCATATACCAAGGGTCTGAGTTTACTGTTACCCAATTTGACTCTATGCTGTTACTTATTACTGGCTATGTACCACTGCCAAAGACTGCTACTCACTCAATTAGGTTTCTGTTGTACAAGCACAACTAGCTTGCAATAAAACTTGTAAACAGGAGCTAGCTTGAATCTTTCATTTACAGGAGGCAAAAGGCAACAAGAAGATCAAATGCATCAACTTGAGAGAGAGCAGTCGAAACAAACCAACTACTTAGCCATACAAATTCTCTGCAGAGGAAAGTGTAATGAAACAAGCAACAAATCTAGCCAGGGGGATGAGAGCAGTGGATGCCAGAAGCAGCAAGACAGGGAAAGGGAACACAATCTCAGCAGGGGCTAACAGATGACATATAACAGAAAAACCCAGAAAAGGAGAATAACTATTCCACATTCCATTTCATGGAAAAGAGAGATCCCGAGGGAAGATACAGAAAGAGTTACTTTAATCTTGGCATCACAAACATAATCTCAGCTGTATATGCTATTAGGAATGTAGGTCTAATGTCTTCAACTACTGAAGCATATATGCCAAAAACTCGTCTAGTTTTCCACTTGTATCAGCTAGACTGATACAAACATTATCTCCTGTTAACAAACCTTGTTTCTCATATGTATCTAGACTGTCACAGCTACCATATGATGACTATTCAGGCTGTGGAACAAGATGTCAAAATATGTCATGCAGTGAGCTTAAAATCAGGAAGCTCTAGGCATAACTTACAGAAGCAATGTTACTCATCACAATGCTTTATTCAAAGACAGCTGTATGTGTAACTACTAAAAATGTGACTTTTAAATACACTAAGTCATTGCCTTAGTGGAAGTAAAGTAGCAGGTCAATCACAATGGTATAAATAAATCTCATCATAAGAAAAGACTAAAATTAATTAGTTTTGACACTGATTTCAAGAAATAATGTAAGTGAAAAGTTGCACATATGCACATTTAATTATGCTTTATAAGCTCTTTCATTCTAAAAAGGATCTATATCCACTAGAAAAGAAATACAAATGTTCATCATCTTCTTTGGAGTAATTTAGTATCATAATACTCATGTGATGCGATGGTTAGAGTCTGTCTTGGGCATAGCGATCACAAAATGATAGAGTTTTCAATTCTCAGAGAAGTAAGGAGGAGGGGTCAGCAGAACTGCCACCTTGGACTTCTGGAGGGTGGACTTTGGCCTGTTTAGGAGACTGATTGACAGAGTCCCCTGGCAGGCAGTCCTGAAGGGCAAAGGAGTCCAGGAAGGCTGGACATTCTTCAAGGAGGAAGTCTTAAAGGCACAAGAGCAGGCTGTGCTGAACAGAGTGCTTTGGCTGGAACTCAGGAAAAAAAGGAGAGTTTATGACCTTTGGAAGAAGGGGCAGGCAGCTCAGGAGGACTACAAAGGTGTAGCGAGGTTATGCACAGAGAAAATTAGAAGGGACAAAGCCCAACTAGAACTTAATCTGGCTACTGCTGTAAAAGACAATAAAAAATATTTCTATAAATACATTAGCAAAAAAAAGAAGGGCTAAGGAGAATTTCCATCCTTTATTGGATGCAGGGGGAAACATAGTGACAAAGTATGAGGAAAAGGCTGAAGTACTTAAGGCCTTTTTTGCCTCAGTCTTTAACAGTAAGACCAGTTGTTCTCTGGGTACCCAGCCCCCTGAGCTGGAAGACAGGGACAGGGAGCAGAATGAAGCCCCCACAATCCAAGGGGAAATGGTTAGTGACCCGCTACACCACTTAGACACACACAAGTCTGTGGGGCTGGATGAGATCCACCCAAATGCACCGAGGGAGCTGGCCAAAGTGCTCACGAAGCCACTTTCCATCATTTATCAGCAGTCCTGGCTAACTGGGGGGGTCCCAGTTGACTGGAGGTTAGCAAATGTGACACCCATCTACAGGGGCCAGAAAGAGTATCCGGGGACCTACAGGCATGTCAGCCTCACCTCACTGCCAGGGAAGGTTATGGAGCAGATCATCTTGAGTGCAATCACACAGCATGTACAGGACAACCAGGTGATCAGGCCCAGACAGCATGGGTTTATGAAAGGCAGGTCCTGCTTGAGTAACCTGGTGTCCTTCTAAGGGTGACCTGCTTAGTAGAGGGAAAGCCTGTGGATGTTGTCTACCTAGACTTTAGTAAAGCCTTTGACACCATTTCCCACAGCATTCTCCTGGGAAAACTGGCTGCTCATGGCTTGGATGGGAGTACTCTTTGCTGGGTAAAAAACTGGCTGGACGGCTGGTTCCAAAGAGTTGTGGTGAATGGAGCTAAATCCAGTTGGCAGCTGGTCACAAGTGGTGTTCCCCAGGGCTCAGTGTTGGGGGTGCTTCTGTTTAATATCTCTATCAATGATCTGGCCAAGGGAACCAAGTGTATCCTCAGCAAGTTTGCAGATGACACCAAATTGGGCAGAAGGGTTGATCTGCTTGAGGGTAGGAAGGCTCCACAGAGGGATCTGGACAGGCTGGATCGATGGGCCTAGGCCAGTTGCATGAGGTTCAACAAGGTGAAATGCCAGGTTCTGCACTTGGGTCACAACAACCCCATGAAACACTACAGACTTGGGGAAGAGTGGCTGGAAAGCTGCCTGGCGGAATGGGACCTGTGAGTGTTGGTCAACAGCCGGCTGAATATGAGCCAGCAGTGTGCCCAGGTGGCCAAGAAGGCCAATGGCATCCTGGCTTGTATCAGGAATAGTGTGGCCAGCAGGAGCAGGGCAGTGATCGTGCCCCTGTACTCGGCACTGGTGAGGCTGCACCTCAAATAACCTGTTCAGTTTTGGGCCCCTCAGTACAAGACAGACATTGAGATGCTGGAGCGTGTCCAGAGAAGGGCAACAAAGCTGGTGAAGGGTCTGGAGAGCAGAGCTTATGAGGAGAGGCTGAGGGAACTGGGGGTGTTTAGTCTGGAGAAGAGGAGGCTGAGGGGAGACCTTATTGCTCTCTACAACTAACCTGAAAGGAGGCTGTAGCGAGGTGAGTGTTGGTGTCTTCTCCCAAGTAACAAGTGATAGGACGAGAGGAAATAGCCTCAAGTTGTGTGAGGGGAGGTTTAGATTGAATATTAGGAAAAATTTCTTCACTAAAAGGGTTATCAAGCATCGAAACAGGCTGCTCAGGGAAGTGGTTGAATCACCATCCATAGAGGTATTTAAAAGACATGTAGATGTGGCACTTAGGGACATGGTTTAGTGGTGGACTTGGCAGTGTTAGGTTTACGGTTGGACTCGATCATCTTAAGGGTCTTTTCCAACCTAAGTGATTCTATGAGTCTATGATAAAAAGAATTATATTGTTCGCAGCAATTTCCCATATTTATGTGACAGTATCACAATAATTATGCTTATAACATTACAGCACCAGCTCTTGGTAAAATCAAAACTTCTAAAAGATAGATTGATTTTAAAGAAATGTTAGTGCAATACTCATTTTTTCTGCTATATCTTCCCCAAATTTGAATTCACTCATCTTTGCCATCTGATCAAAAAGAACCAGACTAGTTTACTTTAAGATAGCCCATTGACTTTCTAATAAAATTAACAGTTCTGAGTGTTGCAGAACTGTCAACTAATACACGTTCTGACAGTGTTAACCTGAAAGATATACCTGAATCTGGAAAATCCATGCTGCTATATATAGCACCACTGTTAAATTAGTAGTAGAAAATTTAGTATTTATTCAGAAGTTTTTATTTCTGATAACTTAATTTTAGCTCTTAATAGAAGATGATTCCATCAGTACTTATCATTAAGAGTATGCTGTAGGATCAGGAGGTATACCATGGAAAAAACAATATTTTATTACAGATGAATTCTGATCTATGAAATGAATCTATTTAACAGATATTCTGATGCCTGAGTTTCTCTTCATTTTCCACAACATACATTCTCTTATCATAAGTCTGAAGTGTCAGTGTAAGGATATCAGTGTTAAGATACTCCAGTAAGTATGCTATACCACATATGGACAAGAGACAACATTTCATACACATTTTTAAATATGAAGTGGTTTTAGTCAACAAAGATGTATTTGCTCTCTCTTCCAATGCCTACTATCAACAAGGTAGACTAAAATGTGTATCAATTCTTTCCTTCAAAGAAAAAGTATAAGTCATTTGGCAATTTGACAAAGAGAGAGATGGAGCGAGTAAGTGAATGTGTCTGAAGACAGACACACAAATTCTGCAACGAAGGACAATATTAAAGCCAGACAAACCTAATTTCACACACCTTACTATTGACACATTCCATTTACTTGAAATACATAGATGTATTTTTCAATCCAAAATCTACTGACACAAAAGATTGCTGAATGTACTGGTTGTAAAGTTTTGGACTTCTTATGGAAAAGATACTAATTTTACTCCAAACAAAGACCGCATTGACACTGACAAAATGCTTAAAAGCAATTCATTTGGGAAAAAAAAGACACACACAACCCATCCCCCGCCCCCCTCCAACCACCCTAGAACTTGGCAGTACTTAGTAATTCTTGTGAGGTTTTTTTTCATAGAAGTGTAGATGTAAATCATGGTTTTGGGGAAGTGGGATAAAGAAAAGGGCGATAAAGGTGTAAACTGACTGCGTAAATAGATATTGCTCTGTGGAGTCCAAACAACGGCAGGAAGTGCGAGGGGGAGGGAGATTAGCCGATGCAAAAAAAAAAAAAAGAAAAGAAATAAACAGCAACAAAAAAAACCCCAGCTAATGAAATAGTAAGAGATTTTACAAAAGCACCATGGAAGATAACGGCATGATAGGAAGGCAAGAATGAAACTGGAAATGGTATTCTAGGAAACCTAAAGAATCCAAGAAACAGGCTGTAAGAAGTGAAATAGTGCTTGCTGAGCACACAAACCATGGGCTCTGGGTTGCACAGCAGGAAAGATCTGCTGAAAATATACATTATGCCAAATTGGATGTACAGTTTTCATATGGAAAAGTGTTGATAGGCAAGAAAAGAGATATATTTGGCGTGGACAGGTTGCAGCAGAGAAAATAATAGTTTATATACATTATGGGGATACACACTAAGAAAATAGAATGCTAAGTAGCAGTAGCTATACGTAAATCAGTATTAGCATTAGTAAATCAATATTACTATATTGAACTTCATTCACATATACAAAATTGGTGGCATTTCAAGTTCCAAAGTCTTTTGTCATAATGCAGATGATGACTACGACAAGCAGTCATTTCCATTTTCAGATACTGGATCGATCTCAGAAATAAGAATTTTCAGTGTTACTATTTCAACTCTAAAAGTGCAGCAGGTACAGTAAACTTACATTTTTGAAGAGCTGTTCTGCAAGTTCTCTAACATGTTTTATCATTTTTGGTGGATTACCTTCCTCAGCTTTAATCCTTTCGACTTCAAAGGCTACCAACTTTAAAACACATAAAAAAGAATAAAAATGTTGATAATTCAACTAAAAATAATTTCTTTCCTATTTTAGTTATGAAATGTTAATCTTAAATTGAAACTGAGCAAAGAAAACTGAACACTGAAAAATGTGCAATGTCACGTTGCTCTGGAACATGAGACATTTTCACTTTCTTATAGAGCTTCTGTTACCAGATTTTATAGTCCTACCTAACACAGAAATTCCTACGTACCTAAAACATTCCTTTAACATTTCTAATATCACAATCCATATTTCTCATATATACTACTACTATGAAGAATTAATACCAAACTGTATTCGTACTCTACATTCAAATAAAAGCCAGCACAGTGAAATTATGGCATTACTTTTCAAAAGAAAAAATGTTTGTCCCTGTTTATAATGTTGGGTATGTATTTAATTTAATATTTCTCAATTACTTTTTCAATATTTCTAAGAATATAATTAAATTACTCAAAATAATTCTGTATTAACACATGTGATGCATTATGAAGTTCCAAACCTGAAAATAGGAATGGCATTACCATGGTTTATGCAACTGTTTAACTTCATACACATGAACAGGGCATAATTTTATGGAAGTAAGCTAGAAATGTACGCTTAGTAGAAAATTAGAATTGAGAAGTTTAGTATGAACTTTATATAATAAACAGTGAGGATTCAGAAGCATTTCTATAGTTTTTCACATGCTTAAATATCATAGGTACATTTAATTTCCTTGGGAATACAGAAACAGTTTTGACCTCATCAAAAAGATCACAGGCTCTGAAAGGAGGACCCCTTTCTGACACAAAACCAGCAAATGCCATTCCATTGAGAACTTTGGTTAGAAAGTCATTCTCAATTAAGCCTCGCTGCCCCAAGAAGGCTGCCTGCAATAAAGACAGAAAAAAATGCATGTATTTTATCAGTATCAAAAGTACAACCAACTATTTATGTACTAGCAGTTAAACATTTTCACCAGCTTATAGTAATATGTGATACTTTCTAAATAAATCTTTTATATTACCTAGTATCTTTTTATACCTAAATTCAGGGGTGACGTAACAGGAATTTTGATGCACACATTTTATAAAAGTCACAGGCAATAACAGAAAGCTAGTACTGTCAAGTATTGTTTTCTAATTACCTACATATGTTTTAAAAATTCCTTAATGATTCCTCAAATGTTTCTTTGTATTAAATGTTAATGTTAACTTTGTTTCACATTTCATCACTGTCCCTGCAATTAGTCCCACTAAAATGCATCGATATAGTGCTATGTCAAAATTATATGCTTATCACATGTAGATTATTTTATTCTGTTTTTTTTTGAATGTTAACACTTGTTCAAAAGGCAAGCTTGTGCGAATAACATGACACAAATGAATAATAACTAAATATACATAACTGCTTCTGTTTTACCTTATGGAAATGAATTACTGGTTCAGCATGAATTCTGATCAGCTGAAGACATGACCGGTATCCTTGGAAAAGTTGTGCAAATAGCCTAAGGAAGATTGCTCGTACTTCTTTATCCTGTAAGCAGTAATTGAATATGCTGTGAAAACATTTTCATATTCTAAACTTTTCAACGCTTTGTATAAAGCTATCTGAGAAACACCTACAAATTCATCAGACAATGCAGCAGTGTAGCATATAAAGCAGAGATACTTCTGCACATATGAAGTTCTCTTTCATGAGGCTACAGTTTCACTGACCTGCCCTCAGACGGAAACGATAGATTTAGTACATATTCACCCCTTTACTCCTACTGTTCTTTTCTATGCCTGCACAACAGCCTCTGGGCAATGCAAGTGTAACTTTTGGGGCAGTCATGTGGTAAACCACATGAAGGAACTGCTGTGAGAGAAAACTGATGCTAAATAAAGGAAAAAGGGTATTTTAGCCTGGATTTATTCCCTAAAATAAATGTGGCTCTGCAGCACTACACAAGCAGTGCCACTGGAGAGGGCAGGGGCAGCAGGGAACCCTTGCTGCTGCTGGGGGAATGTTCTGGTTTCAGCTTTTCTATCAATCTAAATTTCTCCTAGTAGCTGGTATAGTGCTGTGCTTTGGATTTAGGATGAGAATAATGTTGATAAGACACTGATGTTTTAGTTGTTGCTAAGTAGTGCTTACACTAGTCAAGGACTTTTCCAGCTTCCCATGCTCTGCCAGGGGCACAAGAAGCTGGGAGGGGAGGGGGCACAGCCAAGACAGCTGACCCAAACTGGCCAAAGGGCTATTCCATACCATATGGCATCATGCTCAGTATGTTAAGTGGGGGGAGTTGGCCGGGGGGCAGTGATAGCTGCTCGGGGCTGGGCTGGGCATCAGTCGGTGAGTGGCGAGCAATTGATTTGTGCATCACTTGCTCTGTATATTCTTTTATGATTATTGATGTTATTATTTTCTCTTCCTTTGCTGTCCTATTAAACTGTCTTTATCTCAACCTATGGGTTTTGGGGTTTTTTTTCCAATTCTCTCCTTCATCCCACCGGTGGTGGGGGAAAGGTGAGCAAGTGGCTGTGTGGTACCTAGCTGCCGACTGGGGTTAGACCATGACAGGGAACCAGGCTCGGAGCATCACAGGCATCACCACAGTCATCTGCTGTGGCTCTGCCAGCTGAGGAGACTGCTCTAAGTTTGCTCAGCTACTTGTCTAGGACTCTTCCAACTCATGCCTTCACTTGCAGCCAAAATAAGCCATGGTTAGTTTAAAAAGTTTAAAATAGTAGAACTTTAAAGTCCTGGTTTATTTTGATTTAAATGAGTAAAGGAGTGCTTACATAAACATCTATGTGTTAATGGAAATGATGTGAACAGTTGGGGGCAGACTTGGGGCAGTGACATCTTCAGCTGGCCCAGATGCAACTAAAGACTGATCAAATCCTGTGTCACCCACATTATTTTATCTTATCTCAGGTACCGACCCAAACTGCTGCCACATCTAAAACCTGACATCCTAAAAATTGTTTAATGACCTCAGGTTTTATGGTGTCTCAAAGAACTTTTAAAACAAACTCTAACTTTAAAAGTTACAAGCAGCAAAGCACATTAACGAATCAGGTAAACAGCTGATCAGCTAATCAACAGGCAAATACAACCTAAATAAGTTAAAGCTTGTAATCATTTTTTAAAGAAATATGTTTAGGTATATAAAAGATTCTATAAAGCTGTCTTATTGGAATATTTTTCTAGATGTCTGTTTATTCTTCTCTGGAACATGATTGATGTTATTCTATTTTTAACTTAATTTTGTAAGAGCTCACTTTACTGAGAGATATTCTCATTTTCTTTGCATCCAGGCTGCTGTCTAGGATTTTAACAGGTATGTTTGTACCCTGACTTTTTGGACTACTTGAAAACATGGTCGTTTCTTTCATATTTACCATATTTCTTATTTTGATACAAAATTATCTTAATTTATAACTTCACCATTCAAAGTGAGACCTTAGCTGAATTTTGCCATTAGATTAAATGAAATCTGGATGACATTTTCTGTCTTCAGCAATGAAAAAAACCAATCTTAAAGCAAGAAATAAGAACAAAAGATATACTGCACCACTTCAGAGTATCACGTTTTTGAATACACCTACACAAAACCCCAAGGTGAGTTCTTAGATTGAACTGGCTTTTGGATTTTACTTCAGACTACCAACTCATGTTCAATACTAGATACTCCTACAAGCTAAAAACAGCAGCTTTACCAAGTTGTTAAGTTCTCACGGCTTCACAACTACTTTTAATTTCAATTAACTAGATTTTATCAGACAACTTTCTATAGACTTTTTTTAGTATAGACAATTACATATCATTTCAATCAGGTTGAGGTTCATTAAAGCCAAACCCAATGTTAAAAAACACACAACTCCTTTCCAATATGTCCAAGCCTACAATGCATAATAATTATCATTATTATTGTAAAACCAGTGACTTATGTTTTGCTGACACAGCTACCACTTCTATCTTTACTCATATTTACTCTAAAATCTAGATCTTGAATGACATTTTTAATGTTTCTGAACTTTTTTTTCCTGGGGGGGTGGGGTGAGGTGTCTGTAAGAGAACTTAATTTTAACATTTACACACACACACACAAGACCACTGGTTTCTCCAGTCATGTAAAATTCTGCAGCTTTACTGGTCTACAAAACAGAGAAGCACAGATTTAACTTAATAGACAGCAATATTAAAAGAAAATAAGGTGTTTCCATATGAATACAAACATGTTTTTACAAACTTCTAACCCATTAGAATGCCATTAGAGGGCAGAATACATTTCTTTGCTCCACCAACAATACTATAAAGGATACGGATATGGAAAAGAAAACACAAAGTAGAAATTCTCAAAAGAAAGTTAGTCTAAAATTTCAACAGTTTTCTACTTAAGAAAGTCAGGCATAACACAGAAATCTTACCAGCATTTTTGAGTGTGATAAAGCTGTTCGTGGGGGAGGGAATGCATAATCTGCTGTTTCCAAATCAGGATGCAATACCTAAAGAATTTTTTAAACAAAATTTTTTTCCCTCATTTTGCTGAGGAAAGGACAAATTATTTTTTTGTTCTTTCTCAAATTAATATTCACTCATATTAAGTACCTCAAATAATACATTGAGTTAAATTATGAAGACTGTATGGAAATAAAGGTGGGATTAATTTCTCAGCTTCAGATTTCTATAAGTGAGCTAGTTATCAAAAACTCCTATTACAGTCAATTAAGCTAATCAATACAGTTAGGGATTTTAGAGTTGATTCATCTGAAACAGATTAACAGACAGAAAATTCTTCTCTTGAAGATAAGATTTGTTCAAAAGCCTCCAAATAAGGTGTCTTCTAACTTATGACAATGACAGTAAAAAGACAAACCAGTGATTCCCTAATGTAGAATAAATCATTCTTAAATATTGATATAGGAGCATCATAGAAATAAACTTTAAGACTAATTGATTATTCATTTCTTAAACTTTAAACTTAGACAATGTACAGTTGAAATTAATCTATGAAAACAGAAAAGAAGCTACAATGAATAGTAACAATGCTGCTCAAACATTGAAGTTGAACTCATTAAAAAATCATTATTAGGAAGGAAAAAAATCACTAACTTCCTCAAGTAATGAAAAAACTTTTTAGTCGTATATTACTGATGATATTAACTCTAACTTCAGATAACAAATTCTTCTAAGAAAAGGAATGTTGGTAGGAATCGTAGTTTTAAATCTCACATTTCCAGTGTGTTTGAAAGCACTTCAATACTGAAATTCATTTTTCATTCTTTAAAAATAGGTGAGAGGATAGAAAATGGGGTTTGTACCAAAACATACTAGAGAAAGCGCCATTTGAGTCTGATGTAGCAGTGGCTCTGGCAGCTGAGAAAGATGAATACATTCAGGAATTTTAATTGTGCCTCCATCCAGGTCTGCTATGATTACATCTAACTGTATGAACAAAGAAAAATATTATCAGTAGTGTATACTGTAAGCATAGTTTAAAAATGCAACAGTTCCAATTTCATGATCTGCATGTAAGTTAAAACAAACTGAAACAGTATTAACTTTAATGTATAAAATGCTTTTGATAAAGGAAATACTCCAAATACTTCATATTACTGAACCTAGCTGTGAAAAATGAATGTAAACCAAAGGAAGTGAAATTAGGCCAAACTTTTAAAAGTGACTTCTGTTTCTGGATGTTCCAGGTCTGTGTTCAGTGTTCTAACAGGCTGTTTGCAAAAGTGAGGACAACTGTGGTTAAAGTTACATGTTTCTAGGTACCTCTGTAACCCTGGTTTAGTTTCTCCAAGCACATGCTTAAAAAGTAAGGATAAAATAAAACAATTGAGGATACATTTGAAAATTTTATGTGAATTGTTCAAACTCATAACAAATACATGACAATGCTGGAAATGGATCCATTTCTTCCCGTCCTGCACTAGAATCAAATTGTTTCCCCCCCTCTACTTTAGAGTCTCAATGTATTTACAAAAGAATTGACGCTTTTTCTTTTTTCTCCCGCTGTCTTGCCTTGCCTTCTATCGTAATATTTTAAAAGTATATGTATTGTTCATATAAACATCTCTGAAGCACAAAAAATCTGCAACTAAACATCACAAATGACATCGTGACTATGAATATGCTGGGTAGACATACTTACAAGCTCATGAATGTCATTACGAAAGACAGAATGTACGCCAATTATGAAAGGTGTTGGTGAGCTGAGAACTTCCAATAGCTGTGCAGGAAGAATTGGAATATAGGGATAACTGTGAAAAGAATAAATAAAATGCAATAAAAGCTCCCAACTATCCCTTCACATAGTGCAGCTTTTTTCTTAAAAAACAAAAACAAAACCCAACTTCTTGTTATTTATTAAATTTACTACAAATACCTGTATTTTAAAAATACAAAAGATGAAAGTATTTATAAAATACTTCTTTATAAAGTGCCATGCTGTTAAAAGAAAATCTGTCATGTAAACTCCAGAAATTATTATAGGGTCTACAGTTTATTGTAAATAAGAGTATTTTGCAAAATAAGAAAAGACTATCTATATTGCTAACATTTATGTTATATGGACATTATATTTGTCCACAACTTTTAGGTAACTAAGGACATTAAAGTTATGCATAATACCTTCATTTTAAAAAGACGGCTAGTTTTCAGGCAGACTCCTACAGTTCAGCTTTTTGTAAAACATCATTAATAAAAAATCTTTTGCTTTGATATTGAAATGACAACAAACATTATGTATAGAAATCTATATTTCAGATGTTTATTTGATTTGACAATTTAAAAACAATTCAGTGTTTTCATCAGAACATGAAAATCTGTATCTAAATTGATCAATGCATTTCAACACCTAATTTAGTTATTAAAAATGTACATTCATGACCATTTTAGCATTAAGAAACATATTGAAAAACTCACTTCCAATTTTTTTTCCTTCTTATTCTATATTAAAATGAAGCCATCTCTGAAATATTTTAAATAAAAATGTGCTACTAAAACACAAGCAACTTTTAAACAGATGAATCAGAATTAGATATGTTCTTCCTAAAAAATCCAAATAGCTTGACATAAAGTTTTCCATTTCAAAATGCTGGATTCAGATGTGGCTTTTTAGACTGAATCAATTTGTTCATTTAAATTCATTCTCTGATGCATATTTGTCAGTGAATTAAAACTGTGATACAAACTAATGTAAATGTTATCTTAGAACTACAGAATCATTTGGGTTGTAAAGGGCCTCAGGAGATCATTTAGTCCAACCTTTTGCTCAAAGCTGGGTCAAGACTGAGTCCAGATCAATTTGCCCTGGGCTCTGTCCAGTTGGGTCCTGAAAACCTACAGGGATGGAAGCACCACAGGCTCTCTGTTCCACTGCTTAGTTATCCTCATAATAAAACATGTCTTCTCTGCATGCAGTCAGAAACCTTCCTCTCTCCTGAACAATCTCTTTTTCTCCTGTCATGCACCTCCTCTTGTTGGTGGGCTGCTATTAGGTCTCCCCCATAACTTTTCCATGCATTTCCTCTGGATCATCACTGTCAAGTTTTACCATCCAACTGATGTCGTGAGTAAGGTTTCTATTGTATTTGTAGGTTGGAGGTTGCTAATTTAATTGTTTCCACTGTCATGATGCAATCAGATTTTTACTAATGATGTGTACAGACTAGTACTTGTATATATGATCATGAAAACCCTTGCTTATTTGAACAAACATAGCACAAATCTTTTGTTAGGGACAACGTAATATAAGATATAAAACGAGTTATAAAATTAGTCAAAGAGTTCAAAGATTCAAAACTCAACTCACCTATATTTGAGGGGAAACATCAAAGACTCCAGAGCCCTACAGGCATCACTGAGCCTCTGAAAACTTGCGGAGTGAAAAAGAACTTTATTTTCTGTAAGCACTGCACAGAATAAGCTGAGTACATTTTGGATTCCTAAAAAAACAAAGAAACAAAACCAAAAAATCCCCTGTAACAACATGCCCAAAGAAGAATCAAAATTACATTAAAATGTACCATTTTCTTGAGGAATTTTCAAAAAGCATATGAAAAATGCATAAATTGCCAAACCCCAAGTTTTTCTACCTTTTAACTAGTGCGGCTTCCTTTCTATTTTTCAGGTTGCTAAAATACTACCTGAATATATTTCTACATTTCATATATATTCTGTTATATACAGAATATATACCTTTATATATATATATATGCACACAGAATATACCCTTTCAATACCACTTTTAAGGATTTCCTCTTCTCAGCACAAACCCCAGCAATGCTTAATAAAGACTTCAAACACTGTTATTGTATTTCGGCATAGCCTTCTGTGTATCTAGAATTCAATTCTGGTCACTGATCCAGGCTTAACTTCTAAACCTCTATGTATGTCCATGGAGGGGGGGTGGGGTGGAGAATCATACTGCCAAGCTCAAAAGAAAATGACAAAGACTTCCTAGTAAATACATTCAGATTTTATCCAAGGAGAGCATTCCAGGAGTCACAAGGTTAAAAAAGGGCAGCAAGAGCATACAGGTCATTAGAAGGATATGTTAAAGAAGAGCTGACTTTTTAAACAAGACCCCTTGGATTTAGGGTAAGATTCATGAATCAGATGATGGGTTTGGGGTTTTTTAAGACAATATAATTTACCTAGGAGACAAAGCCACGTGCTTTCAGGGAAAACCAAAAATATATTTCCTTTAAAACAAAGTCCCATCCTGAGAAGCAGACATGTCTGAGATACGTGAGATACGCTGAAATTTATGAAATTTCCTGAAATATGCTGGAATGTATGATGTTTCCCTGAGGACATAGCTTGTGTTATCACTAAGACAGCCTGTATTACCTTTACAAAGCTACTGCTTATCTTGCAATAATCTTCCCAATAAGAAGTGTGACTACTGAGAGCCGCTATATTCATATGATAATTAACACTCTGTTTTGCTTAAGTAATTTTTATTACATGTTTTGACGAATCTTTTTTTTCTGTGATGTTGTATGAAAATTTGCTTCACTGGACTGGAGCTTCGTTCATAAATATAAAGGGACAAGGATTCAGAGAGGGTTTTTGAGAAAAAGACTTAATTCTTAGGATGAACAAGTCAAACAATAACATAATAGCTTGTGCTTTCAAAGTCTATTCTCCAGGAATCCTAAGGACAGACTCATGAAATCAAAGGCAGAGACCTGAGAGGACTCAAGGACAGAAGGCTTTGTTATAATGCTGAGTGAGTTACTGTTGCAAATATTTGCTATTGTTTCAGTGGCGTAATTAATACTGTGTTAGTATAAAACAAGCTGCTTTATAATACACAATGTAAGGATAGTGTTAAAGAAAAAACAATCTCATTTCCTCATGTGAATGAAATAGCACTCATCAGTGAATGGGTAGAAGCTAACTTGAAATAGTGTCCTTGCTTGTGTTTGTATGTACGAGGGTATGTATATATTTGAACATAAAGTTAGAAACTGCTGCCTGTTTAAAAAGATGTCTGTAAGAAATTAAAAACTTGAACTGCCCTTTTTACGCAAAACTGCCCTTGTTCCTCTCCCAAAAGATTTTAAAGATTACTTTGGAGTATACTTTTTGCTTTAAACTAAGTTTTTGTTTTCAAGCTAAGAGGGCTTTTTACACCATTTCATTCCACATCAAATATCTTATTAAGACACTTAAGAATTTTTTTTTTAAACATATGACACTTTTTTCCTATAACAAGATACAAAAATTCTCAGGCAATCCTCTATAAAACTTTAATGTTCTGGCAGGTATTACTGAGGAAAATAATCCCTACAAAAGTCACAAATATTCACAACATTTGGTACAACTAAATTCTCTAGTGATCAAAATATCTACAACAAAAGATTCTTGAAAAAAATGGTTGTCCATTCTGCACTTCTTAAAATTGCAACCTAGGCTGAGAGGTAACAGATATAAAATATTTTCTGGATGTTATTGACTGTAAATTATGTTTCACAAAGACTGAAAACATTCCTTTACTGAAAGTATTCAATTGAAATAAGGCTGTGTAAAAAATTGCCCTTTTTTCTAGGTATATGACATTCTCTTGCAGTGGATTATAATGATTCAAGAGTCTAGAAGGAATATCTTAATTTTAATACTTTGAAAGTCCTGAAACTTATCCAGTATCAGCATTTTTCACTTGAAATCTCTTCTGAATATAGGCTTCCTCATCAGATATCAAAAAAATATACAATTCTCAATGTATAAAATTAATGAGCATTATTGTATGTATTATTTTTGTATTAAAAAAATACAAAATTTTTACTAACAAAATACATGAATGAAGTGAAAATCAAGATTATTTGTTTATGTATATGGAGGATACCTGCAAGTACTTCATATTATTTGAACACCGGCCTTCTAAAAAGAAGATGTACGCAAAACATTTTGACTTTCTAGTGTTGATATCTGTCTATGAAGCCAAAATAAAATATTATGGTTACATTGCTTTTTTTGTTCTAGTAGAAAAATTGAGAACACACTGGCTGTACAGCACAAGATCACGCAGTCTCCTAGGGACTACTAAAAAGAAACACTATTGTATAGCTAATATAGGTAATCTTCATGTTCATATATAGCATTAACTTGTATGTCTGTTAGATTTTTATCTATACCACTCTAAGAAATGGGTTTTGGTGTCTTCAATTTACAGAAAATTTGGCATGTCTAGTCAGTGTAAATTTTTTTTTTCTTGCTGATTTTTCTTGATAGTTTCTTTTAAGAACCCAAGTTCTTATACACTATGTTAGAAGAGAGGTCAAAACTCAGCGCTGAAGTTCCACTGAAGTTCAGCTTTTCTACCCAACAGAGTATGTTCTTGGTAACCAGAAAAAGAAGGTCTTTGTTTCTGTAAAACTCAGGAAAAAAAAAAATACTACAAGAAGTTTGTCACCTGAACTCAACTACAGTAAGCCTGGAGTTCACAAGTTCTACCTTCCTCCCAAGGTTTTATTGGAGGACAAAGAGACTATACTCAAAAGGCAACATTTACTGGAATAAAAAGAAAGGAAAAAAAGAAGAAAAACACCAATGTTTTGGGTGGTTTTTTTGTTTGTTTGTTTGTTTTGGTTTTTTTTTATTTAAACTATTAAGCAGTTATGATACAGTTTGTGAGACTTTCATAGTTTCACTAGGGAAATTAGTCTGGTTTTGCTGCATGATAGTGGCTGCAGATAAAGCTTCAGTTTATACTTCACAAAGGCATTTCTCATTGTAGCTTAATCAGCACCAATATAATTTGATATTTAAGATGACTACTTTTAGCAACTATCTCCCATGTATAAACTTGATGTGACACAGAAGAATATTTACTGCAAACATGGTTTTATTACATTCCGCTAGTTGGTGTCTCAGATGTTCACTACATTTTAATTGGCCATGAAAGACGAATTTGAAATGTTTGCTGTGATATGAATGCATCAGATGTAGCCCCAGCTTTACTGAGTTAGACAAAAGCATTGCTTTATTTGCAGAACTTATGAAAGTGACCAAAATTGAGAGCATCTAAACACATCTCTGTCATAAATCAGCAGGTCTTGTAGGGAATAGCAGGTAAAAACCCAGTAAGGACACTGGGAAATATCCAACCTTCTCTGTGAGTTTGAACAGGGAAAGAAGAAAGCCATCACCAAAGCAAGGAGACAGGCTGGTAGGGGCAAGGAAAGCTCACTTGCCAACTGCTCGCACATCAAGAGGGATAGAAAGCATTGTCTCTCCAGTTTGGCAATCCCTGTCACACGTCCAAGTTAGCAGGTGCTTGGAAAAAGCTTGAAAAGCAACTGTGAGCTATGAACATTACTGCTCTGCAATCCATCATTGGCTAAAATCCCTGCACAAGGAAACACCTCAGCAAAGCAGCAGAAAATCAAGTGCAGGACACAGATCTCCTGCACGCCCTGCCTGCACATCTGGGCTAAGTCCAAACGCATACAAGAAACCTGTGTGGGAAATGTGCAATAGTTACCTAATGTAACCAACATAACTTTATAGATGATCTTAATTTCAAGCTGAATCTTGAATTTTCAATAGATTGAATCTCCATCTAAAAGTTATTTCTAAACTCTCTTGGCCATTTTCTGCATTCTGAATGCAGAAAGTCACTTCACCAAAACTGATCACATTTCAGCAGAAACAGAAAAAATGAGACTAGGAATCTTGTATGCTTGCATTTGAAAATAAAATTATTTTCATTTCTGCAAGGTACCTAGAATATAAATGAATATACCACAATGAGAGTATTTGACTTGTCCTGTATAATCAGAGTTCATATAAAAATACCTAAATAACTTACAAGAAATAACAATACAATTTAAAAAAAAAATCACCAAGAAATAACCAAGGTCATTTCTTTAGGTATCTTTCACAAAAGCCAGTTTAAAGTGAAGAACTTCACTGACACTTACTCTTTTCTTTCCTGAATGAAATCTTCACAGCCTAAGAAATATTAAATTTATACCTACAGAGAAGTTCTGAAGTTTTTTTGGGTTTTGGTTTGGGGTTTTTTTTTAGGAATAGAAGTGCTCTTTCACTGAGAGGCTAATCACCAATATTGACCAGCTTCATGAAAACGGGCTACTCGGTTTGGAAATGCACTTGGACAGTGAAACCCAGGCTAACCACTTCCACTGACTGAAAACCTTGTACAGCCCAGGCAGCTTCTTTGGTTCCAGATGTTTTCCTTCCCCCCACCCCCCACCCCCCATCTCTCTCTTTTTAAAAAAAAAAAAAACACTCTGTATTCAATACAGAAGAATATAAAATAAATAAAATCAAGTGTACAATATAGACATCTAACCTGGAATTTTCTTATTTTCAAGATAATAGCCACTAACAATACAAAATTATTGCTCCACACATACTTTGAAATACATGTTTTCAGGAACATAAGCAATATAATGACTGTGAAGGAAATTTTCATCTGATAGAATCAAAACAAATTATAAAGAGTAAGACGCTTGATTGCTTTCCTTTTTTTAAACCATTTAAACTATTGATTAAATTATTTGACCAAGCCACCAAGGTGTTGTTTCAAGCCTTGCATATTGTTTACTGAAAACAAACACTTCCGAATAACAGCCTGAGCCCAGTTTCCTCATGCTACAAGACAAAATTGTGTCTGTCTGTAACCTTGAACCATACACAGGTCTTCAGACTCCACACTACATCCGATGCTAATTTGTCAGGGCATAAATAGACAACACGAAAACCAACAAACAAGTTGATTTTTACAGATTACTCTTTTGCAGTCTACACACAGACAGACATCCTGCAAAATATTATACATACGCTGGAAAATTTTGAATGGAGGCTTCCTGACCTCCACTGTTTTCAAGTATTTAAAGAATCTGTAATTTGTACTAAATTATCTGACATCCTACATCAACAAATGTATCATTCTGCCTGCTTCCTGTTGTTCTAGAATTTAAGTATTTATTTAAGCGTGATTAAAAAAAACCTCAAACACAAAGTGTACTCAACGAATTATTAACTGTCCACTATATTGCATGAAATAAAAATATTATCACTGACTTCTTCAGACTTTTGTAAAGAGTTATAAACATGAGATTTGGAAACTCAACTAGCTGAACACATTATTACACCGATATGCCATTCTTGAATTACTGGACACAAGAAAAAGCTTAATAGACAGAATAATCCATAATTTAGCCAGACTAATCCAGGAAATGGGTCAACAAAGACTGAAAAACCTTTCTGAAAGGCCACCGGAGAGTGAATAGCACAAGTTCTGTGCCAGGCAGTGTCAAGCTCTAAAGATAACTGGGGAAAAAGTAGAGAAAAACAAAACTCTTTTCATTTTTATTTTTAGATGTAGCTGCATAGCACTGCTAATGAACAAAATACAGGCTTAACTAATAAATAAGAGGCAGTAATTGTACTCAATACTCATATGGGCAATCCTTGCCAAATTGCATTCATTCGCCAACCCAAAAATTACACGATATCTCCAATCAACTACACAGTTAAAATAAACCCAAAAAATTGCTATGTCACTCAGTTCAGGATCAATTCACATTTAGAAAAAGTATGCAGTTCTGTTATTAGAGTAGAATTGCACTGCACACTACATGACTAAATCATAGCCAAACTTGCTCACAAACGGGGAGCAATTTAGCTGTGCCAGCAGAGAGTTTTGTGAGGGTTAATTTATCCTGTTTCTGGCTGGGTAACAGAGAACATGAGTCAGACGAGTACCCCAAGAGATTAACTTATTTGATCTTTGTCAGACTAAGGAGGAAGAGACGCAGTCTCTAAAGCACAGAGCCTTCAGCAAAGACTTTCTCAAAGAATCAAACATTTAATTAATAAAGTGTTCATGCCAATTTCTGAGCACATAGAAGCAAACATGGGTGCGACACACAGTACTGAAATCAAAATACATTTTTAGAGATAAACTTTTGATTTTTGGAACTGAAGTGAAGGCAATTCAGTATCTGAACCATCAACATTGTGTGTTCTTTGTAAGAAGCACGGCAGAACGAAGGCTTCTCTACAAACCAGCTTTTGGGGAGGGTGGGAAGAGGAAAGGAACCGGAGGACCATACAGAAAGATTCCAGTATAAATGCCATAAAAGCCAACTGATCATTAAAGAGCATATCAAAGAGACTGTGAAAACGGGTATATATATATATAAAAAGATCTCTTCAGCTGATGGATAAATATTCCCATCACTATTGCTCCCCCAAAGTCTAACAATATCAACTGTGTTCTGTCAACACTAAGTCAAGCAGATGGTTGTCATCCAAACCCAAAATTACACAGGCACAAGGCAACAGGGATTAAGCACAGCGTATGATCTATCTAGGAAGACACATAGTGATGTCTGTCATTTGCATGTTGATATCACTTCATTATTACCGATTTAATTAAATCCCTCTGCAGACCTACTTAAAGGATCAGCAAAAGCTGCTGCAATACACTGAGTGGCTATGATGAGCAAATTTTTTTTTCAGAGACAATGATATAGCTGAAGATAATTAATAATAAAAATATTTAAGTAATAAGATCTTCATCCCTGAAAGAGAAGTGCAAAACCATCTCATATGCATAGTTTTAAAGTTATACATAACCCCAGTGAGACTGCTAAGCTCAAGATCTGTATGAGTGTATTTTCTTAATAAAGCAGAAAAGACAATGGAAGGTAAAACAGACAAATAATGGTTTCATATATAGAAAGTACTCACATGGCAGGGACATAAATGCCAAATTTACATGAAAGCAAACTTTGAATTATACCAACATAACCTGCATTACCAGCTGAAGGTTTTCAACTGACTGTGTGTCTGGCTCATACAAACAGGCTTGATAGGTGCTACTAAAAATAGATTTAGTTACCTTATATTAAATGTTGGTTTTGTATTTTTTCATTTTTTTTACCGAACGCACACCCAAACCACATTCCAGTAAAGAATAAATGCCAAGAGAATGTCAATCAAAGTAGGTTTGCATATAAAATTAAATTCAGGGCTGTTAAGGAGAAAATAATCTTCACGCAAATCAAATATAAGATTAATTTTTTTTCTCCTGTAGTGAGGGTGGAAAGCAGTATTTCTCAATATTGAATTGTTAACTATCAGATTAAAGCAGAAGATTTTGTTCTCTTACTGTCTGTCTCTATATGCATGCAGGCATTAACACTTGAGTAATAGTCTATTCTGCTGAAATATCATTTATTTTCACATGTGATTTCACATCTCATCTTCTGCTTAGTTATTTAGTTATCTACTTAAAACAGGAAGCTATTTGGTTTGGATGTTTATCCCATAAATATCTAGTATTCCATCCCTGAGAAAGTCATAAGTAGAGATAAACAGTAATTCTGTACAAAACTACTATCAGGATACAGAATTTCTGTATAACCCTCACAGGCTCACACTAACCAAAACTCAGTGTAAGAATTTTGTAAAAGAATTTGAGTGGACTGGGATAACGGATACAAACTAATGAACTGAAATGCTGCCCGATTTCCCTAAGTAGAGGTGGGAGAGTGCTACTGAAACATTCCCACATTTTTAGAAATTTTTACAGGTGACTTCCCATCCTCAGAACTGCCCTTTTAAGAAACATGACTTTATGGTTTATACCAAATATTCTGTGAAAACTTCTCTCCCACATACATCAAAAGATACACTGGGAAAATAAGCATGTGCTATGAAAATTATTTATAGCAGTTAAATTAGCCAAAATTATCTTTTCTTTATTCTGATAGCAAATCTAAAATCGTAATTTGATGTAAAGGACAAATTATTTGCAACTAGTGATTTATTTAAGTAATCAAAAATAGATACTGCAATTTACCAGCTCTCCAGATTGATTAATATATGGTAAACTGTCTGAAAGTAAAGGAGGATTTCTGTTCAGCCACCAACAGACATTTTAAACTTCAGAAAGAGCATTAAAATTTTTCAAACAATCCATTTTTTTTTAATTTTCATGATAGAAATCAGGAAAACTATTACAACAAAGAAACTTTTCCGACCACAGATTCAAAGCTATGGCAGAATGACTAGAAAGTAAAGTTAGAACCATGACTTTTCAGAGACTATTGGAAATTATTCTGCATATAAGCTAATTAGCAAAGTATGTTAACTAATCGAGAAGCAGCACATCAAAATGAAATTACTGTATTTATCCCCTCATTGTCAATCTCAACAATTCAAGAACTGTCTGGGAATAAAGCCTGAACAACTTTTACACATTAATGACAGCCTTTTTATGGATCTTAGCCATGTTAGCTAGGTAACATCAGAAATCTGCTATCGTGGTGTCCACATACAGATACCAGCATATCATATATCCTGATCTCGAAACCTTAATCTTTATTTACTTATAGGCACAATGTGCAGACCAGAATTTCTGAAAATACGAAGGTATATGCTAAAGGTATGAAATCGGTACATTTCACTTTCACCAACACAAGAAACATATGAAAACACTTAATGACTTTTTACCTTGATGATGGATATTTTTGTCGTCTTTGCAGCTACATATAAAACAGCAAGTCTCAGGTGATTTGGATCAAACTACAATGACTAATTCCAGATAAATATGCCTTATTTATTTACATAAAATTTTAAAAGCAAGTATTTCACTCATAGCTAAGAATACAGCCGACACAGGCAAAATAGAGAATTAAAGCCACAAAATTATGAGTAGCTGCAATATGAAAAAGAACAGTATCACATATGGGAAAGACTGACGTGTAATGGATTGTAAAATATTCTTAGTAGAAATACTACAAATTAAATCCTGATGGAGCAAATGGATACCCATAATTTGACTGGATTCATTTAAAGCAGAAAAATGTCCTTTAACAAAATGTCCTTTAAAAAAGAACAATGCAGAGCGAGAGTAATACCATTACAATCCTTAGAAAGAAAATATCCAAGAATGAGAAGACTATTGTCATTCTTGAACTGTACACAGGAAAAATGGTCAAGGATACACAAGAAACTGCAAACATATCTGTTTCCTGCCTAAGGACTACAAAGTCTTTCTCAAGGGACATAGCTACTGAAGCATTATATTAATGGAATCAAACAAATTCAAAGACAACAAGAACTGAGGTGGCTGATCAGGATATTCTGTTAGAGCTACCTTCAGCCACTGTTGGTTGATATTCATGGAGCATAAACCCACAGATATTCAATTAAGAAAACTGCAAAACACCGTAAACATGAAAAGTGAAAACAGTCACTTTATTTTCTTAAAAGATCATATTTGAATTCTCTGCAAAATGTTTAGCAGTCTTTAAAAATTCTTTGTGAAATTGTCTGAGATTTTCCTGACCTCCTGAGATACTGATAACTCAGCCCACATTGCAACTAAATAGGAATAATTTAAACATCATTTTACAAGAACGAATGGAATGAAATTTCTGTAGAACTGTTTTTTCTTTCCTCTTCAGCACAAGTATTAACACTGAAGTTTTGAAACTTAAAGTTTTGCAAGGTCTTATGATTCAACTGCTATCAAGTTTGCTTTGGAATAATGAGAAAAGCTATTTCTGCATTCATATCAGCAAAAGTAGAAAGAAAAGTAATCTGTTCTGAGTAGTACCTGTTTCAGTATTTTCTATAAGCAGAGGTAAGCCTCTTTTGCCTTTTCTAAATTTGTTTATTTATTAGACATTTGCTTTTTGGAGTTTCCATTTTTCTTACCTCTGGAAAAAAATAGTTTGTGTTCACTTTTCTGAGAGGTGTTTTCTGAAGTCCTACTATAAAAAGAAAATTACTCTCTTCTCAAATATCTCTAAAAAAATTTTCACTTAACTGGTTAAAAAAATTTCACCTCATTGTTATAAAGCAAACAGTAATATATAACTTTATTATTTTTCATCCTATTTGAAAAGGATGTTTCTCCTTCTGAAAAACAGCTCATTAAATACAGTACTTTATCAAATATACAGCTTCAAGTTTCTTTATTTTAACAGTAGTATTTACTTACATTAGATAAATCTCCTTCTGAGATTTATAATTTGCTTAAAATGAACTACTGCATATTTTGTCTCATTAAAAGTCATTAGTAACACAAGTTTGCACTGGATAAAAAGTAAGCAAGTATCTTATTTCATGTGCTTTGTTGTTCTGCAAAACAGTGAACACTACAAGAAATATTGATCACTGCCTCCCAACACATTTCAGAATCCTGTCTACTGACAGCTGGCATCACAGCACCAGCATTATACCAGTGATGACAGAGCTCTCAGTGTGTCCACGTGACAAACAAACGTAAAAAACCTGAGCCGCATATACTGAAGGAATAGTTTGACATCATCTGACTGTAAGCTGCTCTAATGGCTATCATTGAAAGGGACAGTCTTATCCCACCGACACGCTGCTGCTGCTTTCTTTACACTTGCATTAAAGCTCACAAGAGTCCAAGGTGAGCTAGTTCAAGCTGGAAGAGGGATGAATCTGTTCTCAAGGCAGCACTTCGCTATTAGACTGACAGCCACAGCATCAAACCACAACCTGAGACTTCTGACAGAAAACAGATGTGACTTTCCCTCCTTCCACCCTCCAAATATTTTCTGTTGGCTTGGTGACATAAAATAGCTCAGCATGGGTGAGCCAGGCACCACCTTAGTACAGGGGATGGGGCAAGACTGTGCAACTGGAAATAGACATTCAGAAATGGGATTGGCTGTCTGGCAATTAATGCTACTGGGGAAATGAAGCCTCAGTAACTGTCCACAAAGTGCAGTTACTTGGGAATGCAGAAGAGTCCCTGTACAAAATTCACTATCACAATATCCCTTTATTTCCAACAGCTAAAAGAACATTTTCTTTTTATTCTGCTGTTGCAGCAGTAAGGGCCCATTAGCAGTAAATGCCACATCAAATCCGTTGGTAATCTATTTGTTCTTTGACAGACTACACAAATCTACTTGGAAAGCTTGAACGGCAAGTTCTCTTTTGCTGGGTTATAGAGCTAATTGCAGCTCACTGGTCATTGGGATTTAAACTGAAATTAAAACATAAGCCAGCAGCATCCACTCATGCAACATGTGGTGCCAGGTTCCATAGGCTGGAGAGTATACAGTTTACTGAGATCAAAGACTGATTAGAAGTTTCTTGATTATATACTTCAATAAAACTGTCCTAATTTAATTTAATCATACATGCCGTTAAATTCCAACAAAGGGTATCTGTTTCCATCACACGATATATGACATCTAATGGAAAGAAAAAAAAATTGAGTGAGTTGGGTAGGAAGTTTGTAAACAACCCGACAGAGGTAAAAAAAGTTCTGGTTCATTACTCTGAAGTCTCATAACAAACATAAGATGTGGAAAGGGTCCCACATTGATGCTCTGATATTAATGCATCTCCCAATTATAGGTATTGCTGTATTGAAGATGCTGCATTTGGTCACTTCATACATTGTGCAGATTAAATCTCTCACTGCTTAGCTGCCCTTATATTATTTCTGAACATAATGAAGTATTAAGATATAAAAAATTCTTGCTTTATGTTAACGGCACTAGGATTTTTTTAGTCAACAAGTTGAAGCCAGCTCACATGCTGACTGTATGGTGACCCTTTCATAACATTTCCCAGCCATAAAAATACTCATAAATATTTATCAGGAATGTCTTTTGCCATTTATACAGTAATTCAATATAGCCATCTGTTGGCATAAAGTACACTACATGAGAGGCTGAACATTATATCTTCCTTAAACCAGAATTAAAGTAACAAGAAACTATTACATTACAGAAAACGCTCCTCAAAGTATCAACAAATGTAGTCAAAACCAAAAATTCTGGGTGCTTTAATATATCCTGGATTTAGAAATATGGGACTGAAGGGTCTATAAACAGTGAAATAGTCCAGCCTTCTACTGTAACGTCTGTATCAGACAATCCCAAATTGATCAAGCTTCATCTTAAAATGTAGTGATACAGCTTATCATTACTACTCACAACAGAAGGGATTTCAGAATTTTTCTCCTCCTATGGTTAGAAATAATCTTTTATCTTCCAGCCTTAATTGATTCATGACCTTTTTGTATTAATTTGCTCTTTATGCTCACCATTTTCTGTAGCTTAAGCAGGTGTACCCCCAAACTCCTCTTTCTGAACAATACTGATGTAAAAAGCAGTAAATGGTAACACATATGGTCTATGATATGGAGCGAATTAAAAGAATAAAATACAGCAGAAAAACCTAACGTTCAACAAGCAGCCTTCAAAAGCCAATATGAGCAGTAATATGACCAACAATTTAAATATTCTTTTCAGATTTTGGGTTATTTGGGAATTTATGTTTTCTAAAGGAGGCTACACTTTTTAAGCAGTAGAACTACTTTTACTTTCATTCAGAATAAAAACATAAAGCATAGCATGTCCTACAAGTATTGTCAGTTTAAAAATTAGCTATCATGAAAGTTAACTAATTTGAGGAACATCATAATTCAGTTTTTCCCTTTTTGAAAGTACTTTCTAATAATCATGGTAAAACTTATTACATTTTAATGCTATTATACTATTATATAATCTTATAAAATTTATACAAAAGTTATATGAAAATGACAATGTTAATCTCAAAGAGTCATTGGTTGGTTGGGTTTTTTTTAAGTATCAAATGTCAAATATTACCTAAAAAAATCTTAGTCACAGAAGTAGTAAGTTCTGGCTCTACTTCCTATTGTTTTCCTGACATGGTTCTGTATAAGATCCATCTGCCTTAGAAACTATTTGAGGTATATCAAATGAAAGTGCAAATCTATAAAATAATAACTGTCACTATGAAAAGTAAAGTCAAACAGACTTTAATAGGTAGCCATTGGATATCCCTGTTCAGCAAAACACTACGCTGAAAAATTGCTGTAGACTCAGTGGTCTTTTGATATAAAGCTGAACAAGAATGGGCTGAGCTATATATCAAAGTGGTCTGTTAAAGATTAAGCCATGTGCCAAAATATATTACGTTTACAGACATTAAGCTAAGAGCTTCTCAGATATTTTTGCCCACAGCCTGAAGAAATACTCAAACTCCCAAGCATCAATATGCATCAGTTGTTCCACAATCCATGTCTACATGACCAACCTGACCTAACTCGAAAGTGGGCCTTCTGAAAGTACGGGATTGAATCTTGACTTTCAGAGGTCTGTTCCAACCTGTATTATTTACAGTTCTATACAAGCTCCTCCATCACGGTAAGAGCCAAGGAATTCAGGCACCTAATCTCTCTGTGAAGAAGCAATCACCAGATCATTCAAGACAACCAGCTTTACTTTCCCTAAGTACAAGCTACTGCAGATAACCTTGCACTGACAATGACTGCTGAGCATTACTGCTCTAAGTTCACACACCATAAATGCCCAACCTAGCTGTGTACTGGGGTAAGAGGAAATTTCTGGGTTTGATCAGTCTTAAAAAGAAAAAAGGTAAATTTTTTTTTTAAGTTTTTAACAATAATATCAACAGAATTAGCAGCTAAACACACATTATCATCTGTCACTTACCTAATGCTTCTTCATGAATAATTATCCCAGTGTTTAACTATAGACCAAGTACCTCTATTTTATTGGAAAAACAAGAAGCAAGTGTCATTCCTGTATCGTGCCACTAGCCAACATATATCCTTTGGCTTACCGTTAAGCCAGCATTGAGCTATTCTATGTTGAACTCCACTATCCTCTGAAACTGAAGAATTTTTTATGTAGTTCCATTCACAGTACTTGAAGTGAAATACTTTTCACACAATTGGGCTCTTTCTCAAACAACACTGTGTAGTCCAGAACGCAGCTCCTCTACTTGACTTACACATTCTAAAAAGCTAAAAGAACCAGCAACAACAAAAGTTAAAGACTACCTGTGAAGTAGCAACAAGGTAGTTTATGCTAGCTCAGCAAGAAGTCAAATTCCAGGGTCACTGAGAAGGGAGATTAAAACCAATATCCATGAGCATAAGACTGCACAATTGGGCTGTGCTTCTGGGAAGGGCAAAATATCTGCATCCTGCTTGCTATTGACTATCAGAAATGCAAAATGGTGTTTGGATCCAATTATTCTAGAAAATCTCCACCTTGGTATTTAAGCCCTCCCTTAAGGAAGGAGGGCTCCTTACCCAAGGAGCCCATTACCTATTAAATACCAATCTCCACCGTGGTATTTAAGCCTCTCCCTAAAAGAAGAAAAAGTTATGGATTTATGATGGAAGACACTTGGGACAATGTCTTATGATCTTGCATGACAGTGCACTCTTTTCCCAAGCATTCAGGTTCCCTTGCTCTTAAGCTACATGTGACACTCAACAGAACTTTTCAGCCTCTCCTCTATATAGGATGTAGTTTAACCATAACAGCCTTGTAAACCACTCACCTTTGACAGCATTGCTAATATTGCGATCTTTTGGTATATATGTCTGCTAATTTGCACCCTAAATTGTGACAGTCAGTAGACTACAAGATCCTCCTTTTCTTCAGCAAAGCAAAACACCTCGCACTTGAACTTTTCTGCTGACTAGTGGTGTTGAGGTCTGACTCAGCACAGTGATTCTTTGTACTTCAAACTGAAACAAAAAATTACAGATTATCTCCACCAGATTATTTCTCTGCATTCTCCACAGGTCAACAGTTGCTGAACTGTGGGATGTTTATCTTTGTGATACGTAAACAACTGTGCTCCAGTAGCTCACATCATCATTTCTGAGGTAGCATTGGGAAGCAATAAAATGTTGGAAAGGTTGTTAACAGATGAAGCCAGCTTTATTGTGGAATGCTAAGTCTGACCAGTGTGCATCCTTTAAGATGAAGAAAGATCTCTTCCTCAGGATCAAACTACATCAAGCAGGTACCAGTGCACTACTATATCTCTTGTAGGACTTCAAAGCTTGAATTTTAGTATGAAAGAGATAAAAACCTATTGTGAAGAACTAAAATCAAAATATCAACTTTCTCAAGATTTTTAGAAGGTAAACAGTGAAAACTGAAGAACCACCAGCAGCCAGGCACCAGCAATGGCACACTGCTCCATAACAGAAGGCAAGGCAGGTGCCAAGTATGGAAACAAGGTGGGAAGGGTCAGTGCCCTCACTAACAAGTGGTGGAGTCCCACAGTACCCAGAGAAAGATGTTGGGTAGGTCTGCTGACAGCAAATAGGTTCAGCCAAAAGTCGAGATAGCCAGATAAGCCCACGGTGATGACGAAGGTCTGAGGTGAAGCCAGGAAGTCAAGTCAGCGTGGCAGGGTCAAGATCAGGTCCAGCAATGGCAGCTAGGTCAGTCATAGTGATCACCAGACAAGTCTACAGCCATGAAGATGACCTGAGATCAAGCCAGGATGTCCAGTCCATGGGTGACGATCTGGGTCAGAGAGGTATGCTGCCAGACACAAGGATCACTGAAAGATGGCTCAGGCAAGGACCAAAGGCCAGCATCCAAGTGAAGAGGTCAGCAGGCCCCTCCTTCTCGCATCTTTCACACAGCTCTTTCCTCAACAGCCTGAACCAAGGTTGCACATTGACCTCGAGCACAGGCAGCTCAACCCTGCAAGAAGGGGTCTGGGTGGCTGTTGATGTGCTCAGGGCCCTGACATCAGCTTTCAAAGGAAACACTTACAAGAACCAAGGACAGAGCCTGCTGAACTATAAGCCTAAGCAGAGATTTCAAGGTGTCTGAGAGAAAAATGTATGCTGAATGTTACTGGCACAACTACAGAACCATTTAAAAAAAAATGTGGGTTTTAATGAGTTAACCAAAATTGTAAAGTGCAAGTCTGTCAGTTTAAAATCCCTCTGCATGTACAAATATCTACTTCCAAACAGAGATGGAGCGGCATACCTTCATTAAAAAATAATTAAAATAATGTTGTTGTAATTAAGTAAGATCTTCCCCCCAAACAAATTTTTGAGCACACAAAACAATTTGAGTGTATTTATTATCAAAACAAAGATATTAAAAAAATCCCACCATTCGTCATTAATTTCTAACAAATCAAATGTCTGAAAAATGAGAAAATGAGAAAATACAGCATTTCTTTTACTTCTGTACACTTTGTTAGTCCACCCAAAAAATTATAAACAGGTATGATAGTTAGTATATGATCCCATAATTTTTTTATTAATGGACTTATCACTGTATAACAGCAATGGGTTTTGGCTCCATGACTGTTTAAACCAATAAAAATCACCACTGTCAGTGTCCCACAATGGAAATATGTAGAAAATCACTCACGTCTATTTGCTTGCTTAGTGTTACTTAATTAATTAATTAATTTTAAGCAGCTCTCTGCAGTATCAGAGAAGTATCTGCTCTGGTGCAAAAGAAAGGTAGGAACATGCAAATAGGGAGAAAGGACAGATAATCCTCCAACTTTCTCAGTCTCAAGTCACAGTATTGAATTTTGGAATTGAATGGCCATATTAAAAACATACATGTTACCAGTACTGTTAATACCGGAGTGAAGCATTTTAAACTGCTTGTACGGAAGTACTTCCCTGAGTATCAACTCTGCCATCATCACACACATCTGCCCTAGTATTTATATTTTGTGCAACTGTAACAGTCTTTAGAAGCTTAATCAACCAATCACTTCTGACATCTGGACTTACTAACATTTAATGACACTGCAGTCTTCAAATATATTATTTATAAAGTACTTGTTGTAGAGGCTTTATATACTCCCTAATGGTATACGCATAATTTCTAGATTAAAAATATTTTAAGATATGTAAAAAGGCTGAAGGATAACGATGATTAACACTTTCATGTAAGTTATGTCATAGGTTGGACAAATGAAAGACAAGCTTGCCAAGCAAACTGGCTTAACCTAGCATTACCATTCATCTTCATCCTGCACCCTCTATTTAATCTCTATTCTCACAGCCCTGAATTCAAAAGCACCCTTCCCTTACCTTGTGTCTTCATCCACAAGATTCAAAGTAGAACTTGCTTCAGAGTTTCATTTTTGCCACTTAAAATATTACTTTCTTAGTAATACAAAGTCAGTCTGAGTTCTACTGAAAATATTCAAGTGGTGAATTAAAGACATGAGGAGGAAAACCAGCACAGACAAATGAAATGGAACAGAGGAAATAAGGGGATAGGGAAGCAGCCCAGATAAGAGACTAAACAAGAAGGACAGGAAGGAAAACTCTTTTGTCTTTGATTAAGTGTTTGGAAAGTAGGGGGAAACATTAATTCTTCAAGAAAATAAATTTTCATAATTGTTCTGCTCAGCTTAGCAGTGTGATTCATGCTACCAGTCCTTGAAACATGCAAAAATTAAAAGTGCTCGTTAAACCTTAAGGTTCTTGTTTTGCTGCTCAGGTCCCTAATATAATTTTGTGTCTTAGGTTCTTTGGAAAAAAACTGCCCGTTGGGGAGATGGAGGTGTTTGTCTCAGATACAAATGACTGAATATGGCAGTGCTGAATAACCATACTGCCAGCAGAATGGAGAAGGCAAGTGGGGTTGAAGTTTGGAGAAATGAAAAGATCTTAAGGCAGGAACACAGGAATGTATTGTTAATAAAGTGAGTAGCCTGAAGAAGGCTACTGTGTTTTGAAGCTTTTATAGATACCTACCGTCTTACTAACAGACAATAAGAAATAGAAGCATACTGAAAGCCTTCTAGCTATCACAGATAATTTTTAAAAGTCACTTTATGACTACTGTTTTTCCAGCTAATCCTGGTTGATGAAATCATTTTTAGGTGTAGTGATCCAGCTACAGGCCTGGCTTGTGTCACATTATTCCCATATTTTTTTTTTTTTTTAAATAAAAAGGAATGTATGATTTAAAATGTCAAACACTGCTGTTTCTTATTATTAAGCCTAAAACCTTTGGGGATGTTTTTGCCAACTGTAGTTTAACGCCTAAGTACAAATAAGGTCTATTTCCAGATATACTGTGAACTTGGTAATACAGGGAGGGTCATTTGCTGACACAGTATTATCCTGCCAAGCAGAAAAAGCATGATGAGACTACTATTGCACAATATTTCTCAAAATAAATGTTGAAATTACTTTTGTATCTATTCATAGTGGTCATTTTGTCTTGCCGCCCATCTTCTTCAAAGAAAGAGCTATTTTTAAAAAGGTGATTTATACAGTTCACAAATATTTTTCTAGCTACTCTTAAATTTTCTGTTAATAATTTAAATAGGATTAAGTGACTTGTACCAGAAGAGAAATAACTGAACATGTCGTTACTTGACAAACAGCCTAGTCAATATTTGTGTCCTAAACACAAGCATTTGATGGGATAACAGCCGTCATTAAAGTAACTATCCAACACCACACTGGACAACAGAAGTAGAATGCATTTGCCCAGGTTGGTAGAGACAAATACACATTAAGCTCCTGTTCAAATGGAACAAAAGAAATAGAGCAAGTGTGAATATCATTACAAAAAGCACAAAATACTTCTGACAAGCTCAACTATGATCTCCAGAGGAAAGGATCAGGCCTCATCTTAGAAAAATAATTTTTTTCAAAGGGATGAGCTAATAGGTTTTACCACATCGTTCTAGACTCACTGCCTTTAACTCTTCATAAGACTACATGAAAACTGAGAATAAATGAGAATTTACTTAAAACAGTCCGTTCATACCTCCAGGTCCTCTTTTTATATTCAACAACCATTGTAAACAGACATATGTAGCTGTATTAACAACTCTTTTTTAGTAAATCCAAACAGAAATTTATCATTAACAAACCTTGGCCTTAAGAAGACAACAACAGTCCACCACCTACATGTGAAAGGAACTACGTGCTATTCTGTAAAGTGATGTACACTATGAAAACACAAATATTTTTTAATTTGTGTCCTTAGAAACACAAGGCAATTCTACCACTGTGCTATATCCCCAGATACTTAGACACAAAAACTTCGAAAGGGGTAGTAGCTGGGAACTGAGGCACATTTGCAAAAAAAAAAAAAAAAAGGGGGGGGTGGGGGGTGGGGGAAGCAGTGGTCAGAAAAAGGAGATGGGAAAAGTAAGTCTCTTTTGCAAAGGGTTCAAGTAACTGCCTAAGAGAAATAAATAAACAAACAAACAAACAAATAAATAAATCTACCCACCAACTTACTTGCCTATTCCTTAACTAATTACAGGCTCGTTCCCACGCAACTACTACTGTCCTCATCACACCAAAGAATAGGAGAGAGACAGGAAGAAGACCTATGCAAGACCATTAGACAAGCTCTTCCTAACAGTTTTGATAGTCTTGTAAAAGAGAAAATTATGCCACGACAGAAAAGAAGGCATACTGAGACAATTCTTTTTTTCCACAAACCTGTATGATCTCTTCAGGGAAACACGATGCAAGCCCATAGCTTCAATTTGTGAAGATTTGCCAAGTTCTATAATCACATACTTTCTTCAGTCTCTCTCTTCTTCAGGCCAGCTGAAGTGTCACTAACTAGAACTGTAAGCAATGAGCAAGGTTTCCTTCAAAATCTCTCTTTCTCTCCCCCTCCTTCTGCTGATTTTCATATACTTCTGTGCACCATAACTGGAAAGGGCACCTGGTAAGCATGGGCTTACTGACTCTTACTTGTACTTCTTATAAGCCACCAAAAATCAAGAAAGACTGAACCTCCAAACATTTACTGGAACTCAGAAAAGAAGGCAGAAGAGCAGCAACACCACAGAAACCAGACTGCTTACAGCGAGAAGGCTAATGGAGAATGGGAAAAGAGAGGGTAGACAAATCAGGACTATAGATACTGGAAAGTGTACATGAGCTAATAAGGAACTACACAATTTCAAAATATAAAGCTAAAGGATCATTATCACTAGCACAACAATCTAGGAGTCCTGGTTACACTCCAAACTCTTCAGTACTCTGCTATAGTATCTTCAGGAAGTTACATGACATCCATCTGTATATATTTATCCATTAATAAAATGTGGTTAATAATATTAACTTAAATCCTATATATGTGAAAGCAATTTTAAATTCGAAAATATGGAAGTTTTAAAATTCAGTTTTATATACAATGAGTGGAATAAAAAAAAAAAAACCTTGCTCTGCAAACATGCTCTTACTAAGAATCCAAGAGGAAAAGATGGTCCTTGGTTTCCTCTTCCATATTTACATTCCCACTCTGTCTTTATAGTTTCCCTCTATAAATCTGATGCATACAATGACTTTTCAGATTACTTGCCTTCGTTGTCTTCCTCAGACTGATCCTGTGACAAAACACTACAATCCCAATTTGCGATACAAAAGCCAAGTGTCACAAGACATGGTAACTAACCTATCTAAAAGCACTAGCAGTAGCTAAAAGCCTTGCTTTCTTTGACATTTTCAGAACTGTGAATTTATAGCAACCTTCATTACAATTGCCCAAAAATAAACTGCCTCAACTTAGGTATCACATACTGTACTTACAGAACAAACATACCATACCACATGGTATATCATACTTTATTTATGGTACCTCACACCATATTTTATACCTTCAGAAAAGGAGAAAAGTTGGTGGGCCTATCCATGTTTAAAACATTGCCTGCAATCTGATCAGAGTAATCTTAATGAATCTTGACATAATAAGCCAAGTAAAACCTCAGGGACTGTGGTGAGGATAAGTAGCATCTATACCATGTTAGCCGTGTTCTTTTATTTAAACTGCTATCAACAAAATAATAATATTGCTTTGGAATAATATTCTTTTTGGAAGGATACAATTAAATCTTATCAGTGCTAGATGGCATTGTGCTCATCAGATCTGATTTCTTGTGGCATAAGCTCTTACTCCTCTTCACTATTCTTTTTCCAGTTTGCATCCATTCTTATTGTCCATTTATGAGAAGAATGGATGACAACAGACATTCTGAGGCCATTTGATTACTTGAGACTAAACATGAGGTTCACAGGTTCAGAAAAGATTATTAACTGCACCCTTATCCATGGCTGCTACAAGTTTGTGCTTCAAAGTCATTTCACAAACCAACGGAAAGAAGACTAACAGAGTGTTAAAATTTAATGAGACCCATGAGATTAGTATTGAGGTACCCAGCTAACAGTGACGCGATGTTGTAATTGTAACAAACAAGTAAGCATTTGATGAGGATTTTGTTAGATCATCTTCCTGAAAGATAGTGAATAATAGAGAACAACAGAATAATATAGGTTCCACATAGTTACCGATATCAGTACATGGTATCTTTTCTACTAACCTTTTCAGTTGCACTAGTTTTATTATTAACCTCCTTGGTTTTGTTTGGAGTTTGTAGAGTATCCAAGGGGTGGGCAATCTTTTTACATTAATGTTTTTGTAATTAAACAGAGGCCAGGCTCACTTCTGCTCACAGTACATTTACAGATACTAGAAAATATTGGAGATAACTTACCACGGGCAGGATGTACAAAAAGGTTATATGAATGTCTGCTTTGGGGATAAAAGCACTATTAGTTATTCTTTCATTCAAAAGAAATTAATATTTACTGTGTAGCTTTCTTGGCACATGATTTGAACTAATGAGAACAGAAGATACCTCATCCTGTAATTTAAAAAAATAATTTTTTTTCAAAGCAGACCTAGACATACCCAGTTGCTGAAAGAGAAGAGCCACACTGGTGCCCGTAACAGGAAGGCTATCATGTAGAGGAGTCTGTATCAGTTGTCGGTCTCCAGCTCCCAAAGAGAACAGTTTCTGCAGAAAGAATTTTTTTTCATTGAGTATAAATTTAATTTATATAGAATAAAAAAGCTGTTGTCATACAGATAAGTGATGCATCCTGCAAAAATTATTTATTTTGTATACAGAAGTTTAAAGTCAGTAAGAATAACTGAATTGACCAATAGAGGTCTGAAATATAATTTGAGGACAATGATATGTCTCCTTGAATGTATAGCATGATAGCGCCTTCCTTGCTTTTCCATTGAATTAGTTAAATAGTTATGGCTTTGAAGACATTTGATATTACATTTTTAATAATACATTAAAAAACTTCCCAGAAAAAAATAAAAAAGTCAAACAGTTCAAAACCCATTCAAATCAGAAAAATACATATTATTTTCTAACGGAAGTTTTTTGATATCTCTGTCCACATGCATGTTTTAAGTAGGAACATACTTGTAGTATATGGGTATTGAAGAGGACACTTCTGCTACTCCTATGTTCCTGCTCTGCATATTAAAGTAGAATTAAAACTTCAGTTACCTTTCCAGCACAGGAATACACCTCCATTGAGGGAGGCAGGAGATGGGAGTGAAAGGAATGCACTTGTGTATCACATCCCAGGAAACATTGTAACTGCAGAATAATCTTGCTTTCCTCTGAGTAAATCCACATGACTTTCAAGCAGTTACCTCTAACCACTAACTACCATGGGGTGGGGGGCATCTGTGTATAAGCAGTAAGTGTGGTACAACTCCACTCTGTACAGCAGCAAAGATGTTGAATGTATGAAGGTGGCAAGCTCTAGTTGCTGCACAGCAGATGTTTGAAACCAAAATGTTCCACAGTAAAACCAAGCAAGTCCTTGAGCTGTAGCAGAGATGCACTTCCCCAGTCCTTTAGCAGCAGACCTGGATGCAGGTCAATATCTAATTCTGCAGTTGATTACTTCAACAGTGGACACATGAATAACCTGGGTGGCTCCTCAAGGACTTCTGGAGATAAACATCAGAAAAGTGTTCTCATTCTAACATGTATAATTCAGATTTAGCCCTGGAAGCATGAAGCTTAAGAAAGAAGACAGAATAATTTAATTTCTGATTAAAATGGTAATTTGACACTAGCAAATTTAAGTTCAAACTGAAAGAACATTTTATTTGAAGACAGAAAGTAGAAGAGAGAATAGCCAGAGGAGCATGAATCTTCCTCCCTCTTCTAGCAGAGGAAATGGCCACTGGGGAAAGCAGTACTTATGGATGGGGGTTAAAAAAAAAAAAAAAGGAAGAAGAGCCAGAGGTTCAGGTGCATCACCAAAACCTGTAATATGAAGTTCAAATACCACTGCAAAAGGGTTTCTGATAGTGAGATACAATCTAATTACTCCCCTTCAAAACCAAAAGGCTTGGGATGCAAAAACACAGAGACGTGGTTGCCTGGAGACCAGTAAGGCAGATCTTGACTAAACTGAGAGGACATTTTGCCACTAAGAGAAATTCCAAAGCAGCCAGGGCTATGCGAAAAACAGAAAAAGAATCAGGGATTTCAAGAAGGTTGATAATCCATAGGATTGGTGGGAAGCGTGAGAACATGTGTATGAAATTAACTTTAAAATATTGCCGTTTGCATACTTAGTTTTTAGGTATGTTTCATGATAAGGACTACAATTTCCCAGTAGTGTCAGCATAAAGTGAAAGCCAAGCAAATAATACCCAACTGGCTTGTCAGAAACCCACAAGTGTATAGTAATAATTTATTTAAAGTAAATCAACAAAGAAACCTGACTTTCTGCCCATAGAAAGCATAGGTAAAAAGCAGAAACAAGTACGGTTGCTGGAAAACTTTTTTCTTATTTTTGCATGCATGCATTACCTGGAATATTTAATAATCTCTGAGAAAACAATTGCAAGTTACTTTTTTAGCCTTTTTTAAAAACTTTTATGAAAATAGAAATTTAAAAGAGTTACCAAGAAAAGACCAGTGGAATCCTGAACTGCATCAAGGAAAAGACACAGGTAAATGAACTAAAGTTAAAGACATGTTAAAAAATGGCAAAGGAAAAAAAAGCCTTTAAAAAAATCTGTAGCAAGCAGAAATATTCCTGAATACACATTGTTATTAAATACTAAACTTATATAAACTGCTTGATTTGTTACTGTGCCTTGTAAAAAGCAAACTCAGTGACAAAATTAACCCTTTGACCTTATCCTGGAATGGAATTTTTGCTGTCTTTAGAAGACAGGCCACAGGGAAAGCACTCAGCTGAACTATGATCTTTTTTTCTTCAAAAATATTTCAAGAATTTATTTTTTGTTTTCTTCATAAATTAAATTAACTGGAAAAATACCCTTTTTTCCCATTTACCTGAGACCCTCCAGAAGCGGGGACAAGGCATGAACACAGATTTGCAATGAGAGTCTCCAGTGACACGTTCAGGCTGTCCACATACACAGTATAGATCAGGCCAAGGCAAGCCTAGAAAGGTAGACAAAATATATTAGACTGCTATACAGGGAAGGCAGATGTCAAATTACTTCAAGATCAATGTATATAATTTTTTTTAAATAAGCGTGTCTTAATAGTTATTAATGTAGTGAAGTACTTTCCAACTGAAGACAAAGTAATTTGCCATAGAAGCAATCATTTATTTTAAAAAAAATAGCTTGGCTATTTAGAAGGGATGTATGTGCTGGCAGGTGTAGATATATTCTTTTTTTAAAAGAAATTAAATGTTTAATATTTGTGCTTTGTTCATTATACAGAAAGTGCTTTACTACAAGTGACTTTCAAAAACTCTAAAATCAACATAGCTTCATCTGTGCTTTGAATTCTATGGACCTAAACCTGACTGGTTTGTAGAGTAGAACACTGATGAATCAATGAGCTTTTGAGGCTTGTTTTAAGACTAGCATCAAGGATCAGCAATTCCATACATTATTTAACTTACATTCTTTATTTTATTATTTCAATATAAATATATTTTAAAATTAACAGTATATTAACACTTCATTTCAGGTTTTTTTTATGGATCTAGTTTTGATTGAGAAATCAAAAAAAATTATCACTTCTACTAACAATTTAAGGTAAGATGATTTAACATCACATTCTAAGAAGCCTTTGGAAAAAAGGAAAAAAACTTTGTTCCACAGCATCCTTTTGGTGCCTTTTAACTGCTGTAATTTTGATAATTCAGCAAATATTTTAGGAATTCTTTTCTTAGAAATAATTCCAAGAGTAATGTTTCATATAACACATAGTTAAGCTGTGAAACTCCTTGCCATGGTTTGTTGTAAAATCTGAGCATTAAGGAACTGGACAAATTATATGGAAAAAACCCACACAACTGACACCTCTGGTTCAGGATGTCATTTAACTACAATTCACACTGAATTAGGAAAGTATTTTGTGGAGTTATTTCTACAGCCTGCCCTATTCTTACATGCTTTGCTTTGCATTCGCTACAGCCCACTATCAGAGAAAAAATACCGGGCTATGTGGACTTTTAATCTCACTTGGTACAGTCATTCTTAATGTCTAGTGACAACTAAACTATTGAATGATTTCCTCCCTTGATCTGTAAACCTAACTATATTTGTTTCTCTTAATATGTATTAGCTTAATAATAATTTAAGCTTTTCATTTATCTAAGATCGGCCATATTTTATCAGCTGAAAGTAATCCAAGATCCTAAATCTCTGTTATGCATCTTAATTTGATCTGGAAGAGGCTCTGACATTTTGCCTTATGTATGGAGGAAAACTAGCATTTCTCAATTTACCATTATGTATTTAATCAAATAGTATTAATGTGTTGTTTTTACCTGAGCAAGTCTGGTTTTGTCCTAATAATTCCCTTTATTATAGAGTAAATTGAGCCCAGAAAAATCTCTATTTCATCTTCTATGTAGATTTAAAACTATTTGGAGGGTAAAAAAAGCACTGCTTCAACCTATAGGAGCTATTTACTGTCATAGACATTGACTTTTATCTAGTTCAATCTAAGCCTACTTTTGCTTTTAAATTCCCAAATCAATTCTGAGATGTTTTAAATCAAAAGTACTGTCACTGCTACTCATTAAAACCAGATTTGGCTGCTGACATGTATCATAAATGGCAATATCAAGTTTTTACCCTGAAAATTTCTGGATAATCTAGTCTGGACACCAACACCAGACTTTTAGGAGCAAATACTTCTGCAGGCGGAATTAAACCAGACTCTTCTTCACCTTCAATTTCTTTCGTTCCCTTGAAAACAGAAACACTTCAATTAATATGCAGAAAGAAACCTCGAACTAAAATGTTAGCATTATTACAAAAAGTTAACATTTCTCAGAACTTTAGAAAAGAAAATGAATGCATTTTTTGAAACTGGTAGTGAAGGCAACTAACAGGAGCATATTCCAATGGTTGTCTGAACTCCCTAAAAGCTTCTAGGTGTAGTTCAACCTGGGAAGTCATCTACCAATGTACCTAAAATAAAGTTTATTGAGACAGCAGCTTGACAGGACAATGTTTCACATTAAATGCTCCCTGTTTCACATTTTAGATAGTGAAGTGGATTATAGAACAGGATCCTTTCATATCAAAGTGTTAGCTGATTTACTATCAACCATACTCCAAATACAGAAAAAAATATATTTCACAAAACAATGCCTGGTTGTCCTACTCATATTCAATAATTCAATTTCTTACAAAATTTGCACTGATGTTATAGCTAAAATTATCTATAAAGTCATCTCCAGCCTGACCCAGTTAGTTTGGAATCTAAAGGAATTTCTTCAAAAGAAAACTAGTTCAGATTTATCAAGAAATCCCTCAAACTTACGAACCACTAAGTTTCTAGTTAAAAGAAAGAGAAAGGAATAATGCAGATAAACTTGCAGTTGTTCAGGATATTGTGCAAGTTGCAATAGACTCCTTGCCAGTGCTTATTATTCAATCACAAATATTTCATTATTACTCATGACCAGAAATAAAGATGTCACTAAATACTTTCATTTCTAAAATTCCACACATTCTTTGAAAAATTCATTAACTGATTAAGTTTTCAAATGACAGAAAGTCTGTGCTTTCCAATTTTTGCATGTAATTCTCTCCACCCATACACCACCCATGAAATTTTTAGGTATTTTATTTGTTCCTCTGACTGAGCATTCTTCTAAGCAAAAATCACTACATTATCTTAATTAGGAATACAATAAAAATTACTTCCCTTTCTGTATGACAACATGAAATACCTGCCTTCTATTTCTGTCATGTTACTAGTCATCATTTTGGTTTATTTAAAAAAAAAAAAAAATCCAACATTACTTTTCTATTAAATGGAAGAAACCTGACAGAAATGCTCTCAAATGGCTGGAATGCTGCTAGTTCATCAGCTTTATTTCACAACCTTAATTCAGAATGTATAGTTTCTTTAAGCAAATGCATGTATCCCAAAAAAAGCAGTTAAAACAATAATATTAGAAGTACTTAAAAAGCTGATTTAATACATGCTTTTAATTATGAAAAATGTTTAGTTACAATAAGCTTCAGGTGGGAATTTTATTGATAGGGGTGCACGATCAAAAAAGTTTGGAGACCACCACCCTACAGCATAATTTTTCTTCTGTAGGAGAATAAAGAGCTAATTCCTAACCTGACCCGCAGGTGAAGGTATCTACATCAGAGCATTTGTCCACTGCCCTTCCACCCATAAAGGCAGACCTGGCCTTTCAGGCTTGTGTCCTGAACACAGGGCATGTGTCTCTTGGAAGCTGCTCCATCACACTCAAGTTCTATGCCAACCTATGCTAAAGCACTTCTCTCACACACACCCCTAAGAATAAGATACATAGGTAAGTGTGTGTGCTCATGCACCTTGCTGCTCTATTTTCATTTCCATATAAACAAAAAAGGGCATGTAATTTTTTTATATGTATACCAGAAGAGACGGAAATGCTGTAAAATATTTTGATGCTTTTTTATGCACAAACTAAATGAGATTCTGGGGTTTCTATAAAACCGCCACTGTGATTCTTCAGGACATAAAAGTTAGGTGGTATTCACTTATGCTATACCATCCCTTGTCTAAGCAAGATAAAAAACAAAACTAAACAAAACAAATCCAAAAGTATAAGTGTTGCGACACTGAGTCAGATAAAAGGTTCATCTATAGCTTAGTACCCTGTCTTGGTGTCAAGGGCCCACCCTGAACAGAGGGCAAGCTTAGTAAGGCTGTTCCTCCAGTGTATTCTCCCTGTCTCCAGCAGTCTGCAGCTCAGGAACTTCCTGACCTGAGGACAGCCTTCTGTCTAAAAAACAGTTCAGCATTCAAGTAAAAATGGTTTAAAGAGAGAGTATTTGTTTGTATTAACTAAGCTGTTTTAATCAAGAGATATGTGTAATATTTTCATACCAAAGTAAAAACAAGTGGCACAGCAATATATATACACACATATGGTCGAATACGTGGCTTTGCACATTCTTACCTAAATGGTAACCAATACATATGCAATGTACATGCTTAGTCTGTTTTGCATCTCATTTCTAGGTTAAAACTGTGATTCACAAATTAATAGACAAACACAGTAACTCAACAGTCACATGTCTCACAAATGTTCATTTATTTCCATCCATTGTAATGTTGACAGGGAGAGCTTTTACATTAATTACAGTTCCCTGCCCCTAAAAATGCAAAAATAATTTTTAAATTATAATTTAGTGGTGAGACACCACTAAACATAAAATCAATAGAAGTTTATTGTATCAACTGTTCTAAAGAGCAATTATGAATTCTAGGCGTAAGGGCAACCGATTCTGCCTATCTGATAATTTGTGAACCCTGACAACATCAGGAGAAATGAAATTAAAACATATTCTACATTTCTAAAGGCAAGGGGATATGGAAGCTTCTCTAGAGTCACATGGTACTAAGATAATGAAAACTCAGGGTGCATAGACAGGGAGGAGGTTTCTATAAAAGGCCATTTTCATAAAATCCACTCAACTTAGATCAAGTCTTGAATTAATTCTTGATTAGATTTAATTTAAAACTTTAAGGGCGCAATAGCAGGACAGTATTGAACTGATAAATCATTTACACTATAAAAATGCTCTCTTACTTCATAAAAGATTTATGGAAAAATGTAATGTGGCGAGCCCTATTTCTTCCACAGCTAAATGTTCTGACAGGCACGCAGGCACATTATTAGAAGTCACTAGACTAAGTAGATAATCATTTCAAACACATGACTTTTAACCTACTTTTCAAGAAAAGTATTAACAGCACAAGCATTCTGTAGCAGTACTAAATATAAAGCAGTAAAACCACAAGCTTAATTCTTTCTAGTTACGCTTTTGCTCACCTAAGGAAAAAAATACTCTAATCAAAACTAAAAGAGTTGTTTGGGGCTTTTTTTTCTCAATACATTTTTATTTTATAAATACAGCATTCAGTTTACAGCTAAATTAAGAACAATTGGATGTTAAGGAAAACCTTGCTAACAATACATAAAGATTAATTTAAATTGGTTAACTAAGAAGATAATACTGCTATTTCATTTTATTTTTTTAAATCTAGTTGATTATTATAGTTTTCCTTTTGTACTTACATTGGTTGGAAGAAGATGATAATAGTATTTGGTATACTGCTACGGGGCTTCCCTGATATTTCTCATCTAGACTGTTGGCTAGCAGCCTTTCATACTACAGTAGAACAGATTAAGAATTTTCTCAATTTCAATTAAATATTGAAAGAGATTCCTTTTATACTTCCCCCTTTTTATTTCTACATACAGGCAGACTTTGTAAACAGCTGAGATGAGAAAAATATACCACTAGAGAGGAAACAAGTGTTCCAAGTGATTCAAGATCCATTTAGTTTAAAAGGTGATACACATTTAAAATCTAATTCAGAAATATCTGTGCCTTTAGATTGGAAATGAACAGAAGTTTTTTTAATGTTAGATTAATATGAAAAACTCTTCAGTAGGCAAAGAATTAGGTAACAGAGACTAGTCTAACTGTATTAATGAAAGGAACCGTATGATGACCTGTGATCATACACGATTTCACCAGGCTTAAAATATTCCATCCCCTGTGATTATATCTGTGTTTGACTGAAGCCTGTGAGGGTCCTGTTCCCTGTTTGCCAAACCCAGAATCCTCTTTTCTTCTGCATCTTGACTTGGTTTCTAAAGTTTTAAGGAGAATATAGTGCAGAGCTCTGTAAACTATGGCTGACTCAAGTCCATAGAGCAGTTTGTCTACAAAATCTACCAGATAATACTACAATTAATAATATGTTCATTATAGAACAACTTATCCACAAAATCACCCAGCTAACAAAACCTGTCTCTGCAGAAATCTTCATTGCAAGGGTTCCCTGTTCACATGGAACAGATGATTGTGACAGTCTGGGCATCTGAAACACTGAAGGTACACAGGAGTCTTTTTGGTTTTTTTGAAGACTGCCTTTTTTCTTCTAGCCCCCACTGCATCTCTTGGAGAAACAGCATTGCCAAACTGTTAAATTTAGATATTACTTAAACAAATTTTAAGTGCTCCTATTCCAAACTGTCACAAAAACATAGATAAAACATCACAGTAATGAATGTTAATACTTCTGTGCCAGGAGATCAAAAAAAGTCTAGGAAAAGTCAAGATAATAAATTTTAAAACTAGATACAGAATTATATTCTTAAAATTTTAAAATACAATTAAACCAGCATTTATTTATTGTGTAAGTAGAATATGGTCGAGGATGTATCATAAGTTTAAACAGAAAAATCTTATCTGTTTTTACAGCAGGGTGTTTGATTTGTTTACCGGGGTTCCCCTGCCTCCTTTTCCTGCATAAATAATATATAATAAACAAACTCAGAAAATGGTGAAACTTCTTTTGAAGGACATATGATGCAATTTCATTTTGCTCAACTTGTTTGCTATAGCTGTAAAGTGGCCTCTTAAGAGACTGGCCAAAAAAAATTGTGTGTCCTGTACATTTGAAGCAGACCAATATAATCTTTTTTCATGTATTTTAATGAATGTACACACCCACAACTACACTAAAAATATATATATACAACTCCTGACATAACACAGTAATTAATTGCATAGGTTCTTACATAAACAAGAATACAGAACTAGTGAGAGCATGAGTGCATATATTTAAACCGTTTGCCTTTCTTATTTTATCATGAGAAGTAACCATGTATCATATCTGTGACCTAAAGCGATGGAGTAAACTGGAATGTACAATAAACAACTAATTGAACTAACAGCATCACTTTATAGTTTATGAACTTGGTCAATAAAAGTAGCTGAATTAATAAATGCATTTTTGCAAACATCTAAACACATCTCACAAAATAATAACAGTTCACATGAGCAAATAAAAAAAAAAATCAGCATTAATCCCCTGACTGATAACCAATAGTTTAGAGAAATTAACTGTGATCAGCACTGTTCATCATCATTCTGCTATTTATTTGTTTGCTTGTTTTCTGAGAACAATTTGTTCCTCAGTTTAGCCAAGGGATGTATACGGCACTAAGCTCAAGCTAGACAAATTCAGACTAATTATTCAAGCATTTTTTAACAAGGAAGGTAACTGCTGGAATTACATATCAACAGATCAGGCATGATGTCCCAGATCCACACTCTAGAAAAAGGTTCATTACATTTTTAATAGATGCAGTTAAAATTGAATACTTGTGGGCTTGATACTATTAAATAAGGTATTGCTTTCCTTTGTATTGGTGTCCGTTTGTTTTAAAACTCCCTCTACATTTATAAAAAGTGTAAGAACAACCGCGCACAGTTTGCAGCATTTTATTAAGTACATAATATCAAGCCAAAAAGGCCAATAGCATCCTGGCTTGTATCAGGAATAGTGTGGCCAGCAGGAGTAGGGAATTGATCGTGCCCCTGTACTTAGCACTGGTGAGGCTGCACCTCAAATACTGTGTTCAGTTTTGGGCCCCTCACTATAAGAAAGACATGGAGGTGCTGGAGTGTGTCCAGAGAAGGGCAACGAAGCTGGTGAAGGGTCTGGAGAACAAGTCTGATGAGGAGCGGCTGAGGGAGCTGGGGGTGTTTAGTCTGGAGAAAAGGAGGCTCAAAGGAGACCTTATCGCTCTCTGCAAATACCTGAGAGGAGGTTGTAGTGAGGGGGGGTGTTGGTCTCTTCTCCCAAGTTACTAGTGATAGGATGAGAGGAAATGGCCTCAAGTTGCATTAGGGGAGGTTTAGATTGGATATTAGGAAAAAGTTCTTTACCGAAAAAGAGTGGTCAGGCATTGGAACAGGCTGCCCAGAGAGGTGGTGGAGTCACCATCCCTGGAGGTGTTCAAAAAACACATAGATGTGGCACTTTGGGACATGGTTTAGGAGGCGTGGTGGTGTTGGGTTGATGGTTGGACTTGATGGTCTTAGAGGTCTTTTCCAACCTTAACAATTCCATGACTCTATGATTGCAATGAGGTAAGAGTTTGAAAGGTTGGTACTAGAAGAAAATTTCAAGTATTAAACGAAGAGTAATTTTAACAGTAAAATATGGCATATTTGCCTTGAATAAATTGGTATAGATCAAAAGCAAAAACTTTCTTAAAACTGAAATGTACAGTGAATATTTTCTTCATATGCTACACACAGGTACTGTGGAAAAATGATTTACGCATTGTAAGGGAGCAAGTGATGAGCAGTTATATAGCTCTCTCAGTTCAGTACCCATGCCAGTCTACCTAGGGAGACATTAAAGAGAATGTAACGAACACTTTGAATCTATGAAAGCGTACAATACAGAGTGCACAGGCTTTGCTTAACAACATATGATTGATAGCATTTCAAAACTTCATCACAGTCTCCTGTTTCTTCAGTACACACTATATATGCTACTCAGCAAAACTTAACCAGGTACAAAGGTGACTATGAAGCAATCCTGTGATGTCTTCTGCCCAATGCATTTTGTTTGCTTTAGGTCACAAATATATAGAGTTGAAAATTATCAGTTTTAAATGACATCTCGTAAGGCCAAGAATAGTGTGATTAGTTTCCATGCTTAGCATCAAAGGAGTATAAGAGAGAAATTTCATCGGAGCTATACTGTGTACTGGCTTGCCAAAACAGAAGTAGTAACGCTGTATGAAACATGACAGAAGCTCAACCAATCAAACTTATAGCAAAACTGTTAGAAAGTCCTTTGCATCAGGTCCTTTTCTCATTGCTTAGTTTTACTCTTTACATACTTTTTACTGCTGACACCAAAAATCTCACATAGAAACTGGGCACCTGAAAATCAAGCCAATCCCCAAAATACCAAACCCAAAGGAAACTGGTCATTCACAGTTAGTCTCAAGGAAGAATAACAAAGCCAACCACCACCATAATCAGCATGCTAACTGAAATGGGTTACTTAAGTTATGAAATTCTTCTGCTACAGAATGGTAGTAATAAAAATGCATACAGGCTCATGAGAAGGCTGGACAAGTTAATGAAATTCACAGCAGTTACTAAAGATGCACCAGGTATAGTTGGCTCAGTTGGTCCTTGGACTGTAGAGATAGAGGAGGGACCACTCACGGAGATATTATGTATGCTGTGTTCCTCTGCTGTTCCCTAGACATTCACTCCTAACTATCCACAGAGACAAAATACTATGCAAGATATCTTTTCTTTCTGACCCAAAATAACAACTCTTATGTTCTTCCAAGCATTTAATGTAAAGTACTTGAATGTATCTTATTTAGTGTTCACTGGCAGATAATAGCTTCAAGATCACATTAATTCTCTTTTGATACCCAGATCACACATACAAAACATACTAATGCATGGTTAAGGCTAAGTCAGGCAGTTTATTAAATACAGAAAAAAAAAAAAATCAATGAAGTGATTACAGACTTATTTTTGATTCCCTTCTTTCTTTTCTCTCTGGCTGAACAAATTTTAAGGACACAAAAAAACCACATTTATACAAATCTAAAATATAAACTGACTTAATTTCATTCATGGTTTCAGACTTGGCCTCAGGTTTGTGGACTAGAGAGGAAAAATAATTACAGCATCCACATAACACGCAAATAGCTCTTTGTAGCTATGAATTAATTTCATTTGCTGTAGATTTATGTCTAAGTCAAAAACATTTGTGGATCACAAATTTGTAGGACCCAAGGGAATGGCAGGAAGATGTGCCAGGGGAGGTTTAGATTGGATATTAGGAAAAGGTTCTTCACCCAGAGGGTGGTGGAGCACTGGAACAGGCTCCCCAGGGAGGCAGTCATGGCGCCAAGCCTGACGATATTCAAGAAGCATTTGGACAACGTCCTCAGAGATATGGGGTGAATTTGCGGTTGTCCTATGCATGGACAGGAGTTGGACTTGATGATCCTTGCAGGTCCCTTCCAACTCAGGACATTCTATGACATTCACCTGATGTTTGATAAGGGTTGATCTCACACTCCAAGTTTTCCCTCATGTGGCAGTGGACTAGGAAACATACCTTTCTGCTTCCCACCCACTCACTTTCATAAAAGCTACTGCAAGTACAAGATCTCTAGTGTCAGTCACATTTGGCTCACACCGCATGTGTACAAAATGTTGCATGTGGAAAATCAGCACATAAACAGACATCTTCATGTAAGCCACAATTTTAGCTTGAGAAATTACGTTAAACTTTTTAGTAGGAAAAGGTGACTGACTTAGTGCTACTTCAGTGAAAAACTGCAACTCATTTAAGGGCAACAGATGTGGCAGTCAAGAGAACAGATGACCCTAGCCAGCTTTACTCATATTAACTTTATCTTTTTTTATTCAACAGAGATATTCATTGCTCTGATCTAGCCCTCAAACTTTAAGGTTTCCTCTTGAACTTTTATGAACCTAATTTTGCCACAACAATCATATTATTTTAAGATGTCAGCTCTGCTTCTAAATATTAACATTTAACTTAAAAATAACAATCTAGCCAAAATCTACATTAGGAACTGTCGACTTTTAAAGATGAAAATGACCTACCAATATAGTCCAACAAAATTCTCCCTACTACCGAATGTAGTTGATGTTAAGGAACTTACACAGCTTGAGAACACATTAGCATTTGCTCCATCAATATGCAGCTGAATTATAGTGCACATGAACCATAACTATCCTCCCTCTCCTGTCTTTTCAACCCCATCTTCAGAACTTGGACATGTCCATCTCAATACTTGCATATGTATGCCCAAATCTGCCATTTATCCAATCTCCAACACTGAAGGCTCCTAGATAAAGCAACTCTGAACTGTTATCCAACTCTCCAAGGCTATCAGCTGTCCATCCAGTCTTCACGTACATTGGGTCTGACTCCCCCCAGTTGGGTAACTATGTCCTTCTGGGTCTTTAAACCACATCTGTGGCAGGCAGCTCTGTGAATTGCCTTTGTTAGAGATGCCACTCATTTTCAGACATGAGGACAATCCAGGCATGCTGACCATACATCTCCACTCCGGGGGCATATGCTACTGAAGTGAGTGCATTTAGTTCTGATGAATGTAGAGTGGAGAAAAATCAGGTCTATCTTCACGTCAGAGTGAGGAAAACCCATTTAAACTGAGGAACTAATATGAAAGTTAGAAAACACAACGCATTAGATGTAGCTTTACCGTTCTGAAGGTGGAAGCTGGCAGGCATTATTTGAAACTCAAAGGAAATCACATGTGAACAGAAAGTGAAATCAGAATTGTGCTTTTATTAATTCATCCAGTCCTAGAGAGGGAAAGAACATCTCTCATTACAAAACTTTCACTCTAGTACTTCATTATAACTGTCAAAAACAGTTTGCCCTATGCAAAATCTTGCACTGAAATTATGCCAAGTTCAGCAAGCCTGTGGTTTTTCTACTAACTGCCCAGCAAAGAAGATTTAGAGACCATGCATGATTTCTTATTTTAAGAAAACTTATTTGAAGTTTGCTTTAGTAATCTCATGCCAATTGCTCATTTGGGATGGATCCCTTTCTCTCCATGTGACTTAGTCTCTACTGGTCTTATTCGCAGCCAAATACACTCTTAGCTGGTTTACTAACAATCAAAGACCAAAAACCATTCAGCATAAATTCATTTAATTTACTCTTCAGATTATATAAGCGCACGTATCCAATAAATTCTAACACATGTACAACAGTTAAAATAAACTTAGCTGACTGCCTCCAGAAGACAAATCTGCATCCTGCCTACAATCTGCTGTACTGAGCTAAACCCACAGGTGAATACATCTACTTCATGGCTTGTCTACACACATAGAATCATACCACTGTAACTAAACTTGTACTGGAATAATTATACCAGCATAAAAGCCATTACCTTGATTTAATAATTTCAAAACAGGATAATAAACTGTAGTAATTCACAGAAGGGATTCTATCAACTAAAAAAGAAAAGGACCAAAGATAGAAGATCAAACTTACCAAATAGAGTAACCTCAAGTCTCTGTAACAGGTCAGCTCATTCACTCCCTAAATACTACTGACTCTTCAGAGAACTCATATATGATAATAAGGAGTTCGCATTGCACTTCCAGCATTACACAACATTTACATCACAGGCACCTATTAGATGTTTACCATTTAATGCACCTCACTTGAAAACTCCAGAAAATGCTTTTATGCATTATCATCTAAACTCACTGAAAGAACTTTGGAACAAAAGTAATCTAGTACTCACGCCTTCCACCTTTCAGTCCAGCTTACACAGCCATAGGCCAAAGCGTATTTCTGCAGTAGGCCAGTAGGCTATGCACACCCTGGAAGATCTGGGAAGTCCAAGGTAATGCATATGCAGTTGCCCTATAAATGATGAAATTCCACGGGGCAATAATCAATACTATTAAGTAACTGCTTTCAACACATTAACCTTGGAACAGAAGAATGTTAAAGAACTACAGTAACAAGTCTTTAGCAAGAACTATGCATATGCAAATAGTAATTTCAGAGCTTAGAGTTTACTAAATCTTTCTGAATTTTCCCAAAGGCAGCAAACTTGATCCATGGATTCCACCCGTTCAAGCTTTACACATCTAAGGTGAGACGACTGAAGAGATCTAAGCAATGTAAGCAGAACAAATGGCAAAAAATCAGATTAACTTAAAAAAGCTGGTAATTCATACCCTATTGTAACTCAGTCATAATGGTTTTTATATAATACAGAATAGTATAAGTGGAAGTACACCAAAGCAGAATTTTACATGCACAGATTTTTGTTTTGTTTAATTAAAATACAGTCAATTGATTTCTTTAAATTGCATACATGGAAACACATTGAAAAGACTTTTGACAAGTTAGTGATTTAATACTACTACTGTTTGAAAGTCAGATAAATTATCTGATCTCTACTGAGAAAGAAAAGCCTCTGCTTTTCTTTCTCAGTATCCCCCTATCCTGTGAGCTGAGACTTGGGGCCACTGTGTAGACACAGCACAGGAATAAAGAGGAAAAGGAGACCTTTACCCAGAACATGCTTTTGCACCTGCAATAGCATGAGTTCAAATTGGGGATGTGTGCGTGTGTGTGTGAAAGCACGAGCCTGGGGATAAACAGGACAGGAGAAATTACTGCCAAAGTTATTAGGAAGATGGAAATATGCTTTTCTCTCTACAACTGTTCTCACCTAACTCTAAATTCTGGTCTAGAGAGGACCTTAGATGTATAAAAGGACACAAAAAATACAAGTGTATTTCTTATTAGAAATTAGAACATTAGCTGCAACTTTCTCTTTACACAGGAGCAGAAAGGAAATAAGGCATTACTTAAACCTTTGTATGCTATCACAACATCCATTTTTCAACAGGTTTAGAAAGATGATGATGTAATATACTAAAGATTATTTTAAAAATGGGGGTTTTTTTCCACAAAATGTGTTTTGAGGCATTGACGGTAAGAGGTCACTTTCAGAACAAATTTAACATTTGGGATATTCACAAGAAGTTATTAAACATCATCTTAAGAATAACATGTTAATATAATATCCAAAGGGGGATCAAGTTTCACACTTCAAACAGGGTACAACTAAACTGGGTGCTCTCATCCTCTGCTAAAAACCAAACATCAGTGACTCATCAAGTGGCATATGCTTTAACACAGTGGGATCACCAACTCTCCAGTCCAAGCATAAAAATTAAAACTTTATGAAGCATGAAGTCATTTTGTTGGCAGTTTTTCCCTTGACTCAGGAAATACTTGTGAATGTTGTGAATCTGCCATTTTATGGTTTGGGATTTTTACAGTTTCTTTTTCCTCTTTTTGCAAAGGGGCAGAGAGAGGAAGAAAATGTGAATGGCAGGAAATGGGACACTTGTGAATTATTACTTATGTTCATTTTCCAGAGTGATACATTTAATCTTACCAACTTCGTGATCGCAATGTTTTAATGTACATAACGTATGCCTAAGACAACATACAGAATGCACAATCTTGTAGCAAGATTGTTATAAACAAACGTTTGGGGTTTTGTGCTGATCTTATTGAGCAGATTTTCTGTAAAGCAAAAAATGCAGTTGCACAGGCTCAGTTACTGGCATAAATCATTCTCTAATTTGTTGATGGCAGTGTTGGGGGGAGAGGATAAATTTCTTTCAAAGCGCAAAGCAACGTACAATTTGACCATTAAGTTCCCAAATTATGTGAGTCAACATTTTGTAAAAAGATTCCATCTATGGTGCTCTTCCAAGCATTGTTAGTATAAATTCTAACTGCGTAATTGGTAAGAAGCACAGCTCAGTAGAAGTATCTGCTGAGTCAAAAGTATTAAATCAAGTCTTTGTGTGCTAAGTGGTAGCATCCAGAAACTGCTGTTAGAAATAAGAACCTCATTTTACCAAACAGTGTATACACCACACAGAACAATACATATACATATGTGTGTGTGTGTGTATATATATATATATATGCATTTTTTGATGGCTAATAAAGTTACACACACAGAGTAACTGAGTTTTATGGGTGAATTCTGTAGATGTAAGTTATGAGTCTTCTGAATACCCTTTGGCTGCTCAACAGCTTCCAGCTTCAGTCACCAGAAAAACAAGCTAAGTAGACTATCTTTTTGATTATAGGACAAGGTTTTCTTCAAATCAATGAGATTTCAATTGGATTTCAAATCGATGAGATTTTAAGTCCAGAGCACTGATCAAACTACAGTAATGAAAAAAAAGGAAAAAAAAAAAACCAAACAACAAAAAACCCTGCAAGGCACTGTGAGGGAAGAGGAAATAGGGATGTTTTGACTTATTCTCCGCCTCCTAATTCCTGTAGATACATGCAAGTCAGTATGGCATCCAGCTTTATTCGCTAAAACATCTAAATGGCACCTTAAGCCAGACAGAAACACGGATCAGACCAAGCATGTGCTGCAGACATAAAAAGCTGGAAAGAGAAACGAGGGCAGTACCTCAGATTTCTTTCACTTTCTATTGGTAGGGACTTGAGGCGAGAGAGAAATTTTGCATATTATATTGCTCTGAAACATATTAAGGAAGTCTTTAAATGACACCAGCTTTACCATTGCTAATTCGTTATTAGACTGCCTCTAGTAGTCTAGTCATGTTCCAGACTTTAGGCTCTTGTTACAGCCAAACTTTCAAGTGCGTGATTTTAATCTCAGATGAGGAACATATTCTTATATAGCTTCAACAAATCTTACTGGGACAGTTAAATGAGACTAGCATCATAAAACAGAACAATTCATGAAGGATTACATGGCAAAGCTGTGTCACCTGCATTCATAGCACCAAGTGAGTTCTATTCCCATATTTAAGAGAATATCATGCATTCACCTTCCTCATGAGTACAGATATGGAGTATTAGACTAAACGTAACATCAATCTTTTTGATATATTATCATACATTTATGAGAGCTGATCGCTAATCAAACTGACCAGCATCCATGCAGATAATAAATTCTGGGTCAGTTCAGAATGACAGTACTGCAACAATGCAAAGTATGATTCATAGATGTCAACAAATAAAACAGCATTTTGTTTTCTATCCAGGGGTAGGAAGTTGAAAATAGGCCATCAGCTGATTACTAGAGCCTGCACTTTTCTCTGGAAAACTTGTTATGACATGCAACTGCCAAGAGATTAAAGTGAATCCAGGGCTTTCGGAGATACCAGGGAGAATACATTTTCCTGCAGACTACATAGCTTTTACAGTTGCTATATCAATCTTGCACCCTAGGTTACCATGGGTACCACCCAGATATACCACTTGAGTACAATCTCCTTACTTTTCAGGTAGCGTTTATTTACAGATTATTGTGTAACAAACAGCTGAAGCAGGAATGAAGGGAACCGGAATGACAGAAGTAGCCTTCTCAGACCCAGCTTGATCAATTGTGTCAAAAAGTTCTTCTAGTATTATGCAGGAGGCTCAAAAAAAAGTTTGATAGTTCTCTAGCACTCACAAGCTGAGAAATGAGTTTGTTTTCACTTTGCAGTTTAATTAACCACAGAAATTTCCAAATGGTTAATTCCAGGTTTTTTGTGAAGGTGATTCTGCCAAGCCAAACATCTAATTTGCTCTAGTTGAATTCTGACCAATCTTGTGTATCAGCAAGGTTTACCTGGTGAAGGCTACTAGTAAAGAAGCAACCCTTCTTTTCTGAAAATTTAATCTTACTTTTGTCTTAGTGAGTTATATCATTTGGTTAAAAAAAAAAAAATTGAACTGTATCTAACTGTGAAAACTACTGTCCAGATTTCATTTCAAGTTCTGGACACTGTTTCATGGACTATTTGTTTAATGAGGCATGCATCTGAATGGTTAAATCAGTATTACTTTCATAGCCCAATGCTTCATAAGCTTATGTTTCATTACAGATTGTACATGTGCTGAATTCTTGTCTAATGACCATGTAACAGGGCACGTTCAATTATTCTCTTTGGGTTTTAGAAAGAAACAGGAAGTTTGGCTATAAACAATGCAGTCATAGAATAAATTTCACCACAGCAAGTTCATCTGAAAAATATGCATTCTTTACAACACAGCCAGGAATGGCATTATGAGAACCAACATCCTGCTGTGCTCAGTTTTGATTTTTTTTTTTTTAATTCCGTTTTTTTCTAGTACTTAGGCAATATAAGAAAAAAACCCTTTTATTTAATAGTGGATGTTTTGTGATGAGCATTACTTGAAAGATGTGGATAGTGAATCAAAAGCAGCTGCTAGAAACCACAGGATAAATAACAAGTTTGCTAAATTTAGTATATGTTATGAAATACATAGAGTGGAGTAAGAGTCAGCCCTTGTAAATTTTTATCATCTGGGAAAGAATTACTATAGAATATTTCACTCTCTACTTATAAAATAAAGGAAAGATGACAGACATTAAGTAATGACAAAATATTTAATAGGAAGATGTCAGTTGATCTACACTAAAATTTAAGACTAAAATACATCTAAATCTTAGTTACATTTCTGCTTTTAACTCCTTTTAATAATCTACAAAAATATCCTCCTCAATTGTAGCATTAATGAAATAAGAACAACTATTATTCTCTGGCTTCCAATTGTGCCTAGAAAAAGCACAATATTATTATTACTACGCCACATCTTTTAATTATTCTATAAATAGGGTAACATTTCAACTCCAGTATTAAATAAAGAGCGTACACTTGGATTATTAAAAGCATTTTCTTAAAATAATCAATAATGTTACAGTTCTTCACTAAAAGAGAAAAAAAATTACTTTACTTAGCCATCTATTTAACCTTAACTAAATTTAATATACTTAATGCCAAGGTTTTACTTATTTTTTAATTTTCATGTGGGAAAGAAAATATTTAAAAACACAATGACAGTCTGCAAATTACAGATTGGATCAGGTTTTCCCTAGGTTCTATCTTCTAAAGATTCCAAGTATTATGTCATAGCAGAGATTCTGTGAAGTACTTTATATCAAATGGAAAACAAAATGTCTATTTCTGAAAGACTAAGGTTGCCCAAAAATAATTAAATACATGTTTAAAAACAAATACTGCCAAGTAGCTGACACCCAAAATCTGACCTGCCTAAAAACCAAAGAATTATTCTACCAGTTTTAAAATCTTGCCAATAAATGCACTTACAGAAATATGTATATACATTACAGCATACTTTTACACTTTTATCCTGTGCTGGCCTGATAGAGTTGGCCAGCAGAGGGAGCAGAAGTTAACAAACCTTTTTCCTAGAACAAAGATGAGAATAATTCATGCTATGTCAAACACGAAGTAAATGAAAGGAACACCATCTTGGCTGTCCCATTAAAAGAAAAAACGTGGTGGAGGAAAAGAAAGTCTATGAAATTTTTCTTTTTAAAAGCAGATAAAAACCAAAACACACAAAGAAGTACATTGGGCTTACCTTTGCGCAAAAATATATGCATTCCTGTATGACAGAAAACTACATCCTTACCAGGAGCAGCAAAATATTTTCTAAAGTTGTCATCTCTAACATTAATCTATTGTTTCTAGACACCTTCTTCTGCATTTTTGTTGCTTATTGTAAAGTTTTACCTGCAGGTTTATCTCTGCTTCATAGAAAGTTAAGCAGGAACAGTAGTGCCTCTCTGAGTCTATATCCGTCAAAACCACCACAAAGAATGTTGGCTGTTTTCTCTCTTTCGAAAGCTGCCATCCTCCAGGTTGGCAAAACTAATGAAACAAAAAAAATGAGACACATAGTTAAGCAGTAATATCAATATAAGAACTGATCAATATAACAATATAACAGAACACAATCTAAAACAAGAATCTCATTTCATTTAAAGTGAACATGCGCAAGGTTGCAAAATTTGGAGAAAATGAGGAAAACCCAATAAGTCTTGGAGTTGATCATATTGCTATAAATCTAGCTCTATAGACATAAAGAAAGATATAATAAACTCTAGGAACTGAAGATGTGTTCCCTTGAATTCATTATTCAAGATCATCTTTCCAGGGTTTAACATGCAACAATAGGAATAAACTGACATGCTATGTAGCTTTCATTTGGATAACAGGTTACAATTTGAAGCTAAAATTGTTGTGTCTTGGAGTGTCTCTACATTTTTACTTTCACCACTTACTTCTCCATAAATTTATCTAATCAAACATAGAAATTTCACTTACACCTACTTGCAGAGTTATTCAATACTTACTCCTACAAAAGAATATTTATAGAACATTTTTCATCCATTTATTGATTACCTCTATAAATTTCATTGTGAACACTGCAAATTTTATAAGAGGTCATACCATAGCAAGGATATAAGTTTTGCCACCTCTGTGAAAAATATGTTCAAGTTTTGTGACTTCGTAAATCTCAGGGACAAAGAAAATCACTTGCTTGTCGGACTCAAAGAGGCTGCAGTTCTCCAAATACTTCATATGTACTTAGAATACAATGCGTTCCCAAGCTCTTGCAGCAATGAGCAGACTAAATATGTGCAATACTTAAAACACACATCAAATAAGCCTAAGTCATTTCAGTATATGTTCCTTCAAGCTGACCAGGGCCATGGATGTGCAAGTCACCAGAACCAAAGACAGCAATTCTGACCTCGAAACAGAGATTCACAAGCAGCATGACCAAAAAGAGAACTACAGCTCAAAAGCAAAGGGAAAAGTGTTTGGTTTTTTCTTCTTGTTTAAATGACTGGAGTACATCACCAGTAAATAACTTGTTCCCAGTAGTGGAAGAGTGTGCTGAAATTCAGAAATCAGTTTGCTGAAGATTCTTGAGATGGCCTTTATGGAATTTTGTATGCACTGTTCCTTTTACTTAAGGCTGAAGTCACATGCACAAAAAATTCATGAGTACATTGTTATTATCAAACTTGGAGTTTACATGGGGCGAAGGTAATAGTCCCTGTATGTATTTGGGGGGGCGGGGGGGGGGGGAAGGCAAAACCAAAAAAAACCAAAACCCAACAACAAAAAAACCCAAAACCAACCAACCAAAAAAAAACCAACAAAAAACACAACACACCAAAACAAAAAAACACCCAAAACATTTCTAGAATTGATAAACAATGCAGACACCAAAGGAACCAGAGAGATAGGTCAAAATCTCATGTTTCCAGCAATTGCTTCTTTCCCCCGCACAGCTGCTAAAAACTGAAAGAGCATGAAGTGTGAGATGTAAACAAACATTTACTACAGATTCATCTTTAGAACCTCTACAGTAAAACCTGGGTAGACCTGGGTGAACAGCAGTTAAAACTCTGCCTCTGATATACAATTTATTTTATGATCCTGGGAAAATCTTCAAAACCAAAAGTTTTCTCATGTTACATTCTTCATATTCTAGATAGTCAGCTTAACACTTCTGAGTCTGTATCTTTAGAAGTGCTAAGCACCCCCTCCTGCATCTGAGAATAACTGTTCTGAACATCAAAAAGTACTCCAAGCAAAGACATCCTAGTCATTCCAAGCTAAGCATCCGGTATTAGTCCATGATTTTGATAATACTGGCCTAATCTCCCTTTGGTTTTCATCCCATATCAGTTAAAAATAAGAAGATACCACTATTAATCTTGCAGGACTGCTATAAAGATAATGTAATATGGTCGATATATACAGACATTATACCAAATGCATCATTAAAAAGTCTGACAATAAAATCATTAGAGTTCTCTATGTATTGCAGAGTTTAGGTGGTGTGTGGTAAACGAAGCCTGGAATCCGTAGCTCAAATAAGATAACAACCTCAAAACTCTGAACAGCTATTTGTTCAACGAGTTATGAAACAAAATGCAAAGAATGCAGTAAGATTCTGTTAATAAATAAAACCTTTCCATTGTATACCAATAAAACTGAATCATCCATACCAGGCAGGTCACATTAAGGTTGCTTATGTAGTTCTAGTTCTGGCACTTTTTAAGCTCTGAACGCTTGAGTTTAACATCTTAACACTCTTTCAGGTCTGCCAAGTCTACCTGTTCTGACAAGAGATCCTTGCTGCTGCCATTGACCTTTAGATTTACGGGTAATTTCCCATCACACACCTGGAAGTAGCCATCTATCAGATTTCTGAGTGTCTGGAATTCCTGGACAAATGACCATTCTGCATGCACCAAACACCACGCTACTAAAGGCACAGAAAGAGCTGATATATCCAAATAATCCACAAACAACGTATTCTGCACCCAAATGACAAATATGTGGGCTGGGGATGTGGGGCTTACGCATAGCTGGTTTTCACACAATACACACAGCACCAACCCATTTTGAACTTTGAGGTATCGGTAGGTTCATTTTGAATGTACTTTTTGTATTTATTTTAAAATAAAATGTACTTTGAAATAATTCTTTTTATTGTAATAAGCCATTATTACCAGGTTTTCTACATAAAATTTATACCAACATCTCCCCTGTAAACTGGGAAACGCAAAGGGAAAAACACCAGCTAAATTTTTAACTATCAGAAGTGACTGTTGATCTAGGCAGGCTGCTCTCAATAGCAATCTCTTTATCTTTATGCATGTCTAAACCCTACTCATGTCAGTGATAATATCTCCCGATATCAAAATGATCTTGCATATAATGTATACTTTCTGGATTTAACTATTTTACTAGAAAACAACAATTAGTGTTTGTTAAGGAAAACAGCTGAAGTAGAGTACACCCACTGGCTACACAGAGAATCTGTGTTTTCAGATAAACTGGAAGGAATTTATAAATACTGGAAGGAATAAATATAAAAACATTTGAGGATAAAGACAACATGCTCCTCCAAGAAATTAAATAATGAATGATTCTCAGTTGCCTTAAAAAAAAAAAAAAGGTAATAAATATTAGTGTAACATTTGAAATGCAAAGAACATTGAGAAAAATTTTCCAAATTATTATAAATACAAGCCACTATCCAGTATGATTACCAGCACAGTCTGGCCACTCAGAACAGGAAAATATTTCCTTACCAAACCAGATGCTATACCAAAACAGAAAAAAGCACCACTGTGAATATAATTCAAAGGTCACGTGCTTCTTCAGTAAACAAGAAAAAAAACCCCTAAGTTTAAAAATGAACACACTCCCATATAGTTGCACTTATTTGCCAGAATTCTTTGAACCAGAACATAGCTTCTACCAAAGACACTGAAAATTAGGAAGAATCAGATTGTCCAACTCACTATTTATAGAAATAAGCCTCTAGTGGTGACGAGTGCTTCAAATTGACTCCACATTACAATGGATTGCCTTCTAAAATCTGGTGCAGATATCCAGAAGTTGAACTGAAGAATACGTAATAGAGATCTAACATTCAAGGTGCTGAAATGACATTTCAAGCATTTTTTGAAACTGCAGGTGCCCGCTGAAGCAAAGAACTTTCTCTTAATTATTCCCACAAATGCTTTCAGACTAAACAAGAAACCAGACAGATTTAAAAATGACACACAATGTTCTAAAACAGCGTAGCTGGGTTGATTACCTTTAAAAATTTTGTATGTCATCACTACAAGCCTTCTCTCTCAAGTCTAGATGTGATTAAAAAATGTTTAAAAGTGACATTTGTTTCTTCTAATTTTTATAAGCCAAAAAAGTAATCTTTGCTCGATTCATAAATTTGTTCCTTCTTTCCTACCCAGAGCCATAGCTGTACTCCTACCCCTTGCCTTGTCCATTAAAATAAATCATTTGCATAAATCAGCATATACCTTAGATACACTGTATACAGCTTTGGTGTCTACAATCACAGAATCATAGAATATCCTGAACTGGAAGGGACCAATGAGGATCGAGTCCAAATCCTGACTCCACACAGAGCAACCTAAAAGTTAAACCATGTATCTAAGAGCATTGTCCAAATGCTTCTTGAACACCAACAGGCTTGAGGCCATGACCACTTCCCTGGGGAGCACTCTAAAGTCTTTTGAAAAACTGAAGAAAATGTAAAAATAGTCACAATTTCTATTAAAGCACTGGAGGAATTAGGATGTAGGAAGAAGGCTTACTGGATACTGTGGAAGTGAAGACTAAATATTATTACTATACTGAACAGTAATTATATAGTGTTCAAGGTTCATTAGAAAAAAACTTTAGTCATTTGTGTCCTTACCATGGCAGAACTATATTATTTGCCCTCCATGTCTGTTGATCAGAAATTACTCATTTGCTGAATTGCATATTGGAACTTTGTCATTTACCTCTGGACTTGCACCCTGAGCACAACCAAATCCATAACAAAAACTCGAACCAATATTCTAGGTGGGTCTGTGTAGCTACAGACAGGAAGACTGCTCTCTCCGCACTTTACATTATTTTCTGTATCAATGATCTGGTCAGCTTTCCATCAGAAATCCACTACCTCTGGTGGCACTACCGAAGTAGAAAGGGGAAAAAGCTTGTTCAGAAAGTTTACAACATGATCCATTCTTTGCAAGTCATCTGTTGAAAGCATTTTTTGAAGACTTTATACAGAACAGAAGACAAGGTCTGTGATATACCATTACAGAACCCTGCACTTAAGTAATAAAAAAAAAAATTAGAATATATTCTCACACTACATATTTTCTTCAAAATATATTTTTGCACTTGTTTCTTGTTAAATAAAATCCAAAGCTATCTGGATGCACATAAAATAGAAAACATTTTAACTCTACTGACAAGACTTGAATTAAAATATCCCAAAATTACTTTAGAATTTGAAACATCTGACACAGATATCCACCTTCCTTTCTAGTTTAACTCTTTCACCAAACATTTGATTCTCCCTTGGATCACTCTGGGCATAAAGTTTCATTTTATTAAATCTGCTTCTGTAGGCTTTCTTTTACTTTTCAAGTAACCCTGCTTTGTTATTAACATGTATCATCATCATCATTCCTACAAACCTCCCTGAAAATAAAGAACCATGTTCTGGACATTCTGTGAAGGAAGTTTGTTCCATCTGGACTTGCACGGCCTAGCACCAGCTGCTGAGTATTTCACCATTTCACCATTCACTTATGTATGGAATTTTGGCAAAGGGAATTTTCTTTTTCAGATGCATACCTCCACTTAAAACAAAACAAAACAATTGCAATGCTCACTGGCATAATAAAAAAGCAATGTTATGAAGCTGTAAATCCAAGGAAATGCTTGGAGCTTTGGGGATATCTCTGAATGTAAACAGAATACAAAATATACACTGATTTTTATAACATCTTCCTGCCTTTCAACATCTTGTATCTAAGAAACTGTGTATTTATCCTTAGCCTAGTCTAAAATAAAACCAGTGCACTTAAAGTATACTCCAAATTATTTCCAGGTAAAAGCCTGTTTCAAGTGTTGCAGAATATTCTGATGATCAACTGTAAACAATTAAATTTCCTCATAAAGAAAAAAATAGCTTTTAGTCATAAAAGAAATATAAAGGCCTTTTCTACCCTGGAACACAGTTTAATAGAGTTCCCCGAGATGAACCTTTACACAGTCACCTCATGGCACCCATGAGCTGCCAGAACCCGCTGCTAGGACCTGGCACAAAGGTGCGTGCAAACCAGCTGCCCACCTCTCCCGCCCAGTCCAGTCAGAGGCTGGCGGGGGCGTGCTGAAGCCGGGAAAGAGGTTGAGAAGCCAACATTAATATACTTCACTAATTTCAGACTTTCTAACCTATGACACCAGAGACAGAGGAAAGGCAAAAGGAGTGTGAATACACAGTGTTCATTTGAAATCAAGGAACTGCTTTCTCCCCTTAGCAAATCGAAAAAACACACTCGGGGGCCTGCACATGCTGGTGTTATTGGATACTACACCTGCCTCGCAGCCTCTCACACCAGAACTGGTTGAAATACTTTGCGGAATCACATTAGAAGCAGCAGGAGCGTTGTTTGTGACTACAGGTGACATTACTGTCCAAGAAGAGTTACACATGAATAACCTTTCCCCTCCTTGCCTGGGACAGACTCTCCCCACGTACTCTGGACGTTTCCACCTCAGTAGTCAGCTCCTCAGTCAAATGTAAAAACCATGTCAAAAACAACACTAAGAAATGCTTCCCCTCAGAGAAAAGATCCTCAACCACATTCTTGGGCTTCTTAAGGCTGAAAGATCTCTCAGTGGCACTAATCCTGAACAAGTGACAGACGAGGTATTCTCTAATTTGAGCTACAGATTAATGGGACCCTCAATAATCAGATGCTCAAGCTTGTCACAGAGATCCTGCAGCAGAAGTCCAAGAAGAAAAGTTAAATTATTTGGGAACATTTCAACTAAAATCAGCTAATTCATCCTCAAAAACCACAGAGATGGAGAAGTCTTTTACTGAAATTCATGAAGAACTAGGTTAACCTCCCTCATGTACTAGTGAATATATAAGCGTGGGTGTAAATCTACACATGCCTATGAAAAAAAATCAGTTCCAAGTTCATTGCTTTGCTTTTTTAAAAACATCATGACATTGTGTAATTTTAAACACCTTTCCACAATGAACTGCTCTTCTGAAAACCCGAAGTTGTAAAACGCATTTCTACAAGGACTATGTTCCTAGTTTGTCTTCCGAAAAAATATTTGAACTGGCTTTTAGAAAGAAAACTACACCTACCGGGAAAACAGTTTCTCTTTCTGCTTTCAGAACACTTAGTATCTCCATCCCAGTGGTTAATAAAAAAACCCAAACCAAACCAAACCACTGCCAAATAATCTTGTGACTATTTCTGAACAAAACCAACCTAGACTACAGATGTGGTGATTTATGAATAACTATTGTATGCTAACACCTTTACTTCAGAAATAGCACAGGATTAATTATGACATTCTGAATGGGGTTTTCTTCTCAAAATGAACTTTTGACATCTCTATTCTAATCATGTTTAGTAAGAAAGTTAATTTAGTGTGCTGGTGCAAATAATTAATACTTTGGACTTTTTCTTCATTTATTTAAACCATGCACCCTCCTCTTGTTTTCAGCCAAGTGCCTATCAAGATAGTCTTACGGCAATTTAAAAATTCTGACACCCTTGGACCCAGAATCTTCTTTTATCACAACCCCCAACAAAACCCAACACACCCACCATGTTCTGGGCTCCTTCAGGCAAAAACAGTGAGACAGCTGTGGACACTAACCAGAAATTCTGAGACGCACATCAATATGTCAAACCAAATACAAATACATTAGGTGTCTGAAGCAGATATTTTACGCCAGAGAATTTTTTAACATGCATTTTAGACTTCATCAAAAAGTTAAAAAGACAAATTTAAACTCCCATGACTTGGCAACTGAAATTCAAGAACACATAGCCTGCCTTCAAAATTTCTCTTGCCAAGGAAGCTTGTTAGTCAGCAATAACTGCTGCCAATGACACCATCGGTCAAAAAAATAATGGGAAGTCTAGATACTAAATTTTCAACATGAAAGCAGAAAAGACAATTTCAGAGCAGCAATAAATTCAAGTGAGGCATAACTTAAGTAAATTATACTTCAATCCGAAGAATATATGTCTATAGCAAAATAATTGTATTTGGTTAGGAGACAAAAAAGACAGTACGGGTGGAAAACATCTGATATTTGGAATTTTCCTGAAGCAACTCTGAAAGAAGGACACTAAAGAAGAATATCACTATCTTATCAAAGAAATTCATTCTTCCTATTAAATATTTGTGCTTTAATTTTCAGCATGAAATGGATAAAGAAGCATCTTTGTTCCTCAACCTATTCAACAATCAGTGCTCAGGAATGGTTTCCAAAATGCATTGTGACACTAAGACAACGGTTAATCCCACCCCACCCCACCCCATTTTTACTGACCACTGTCTATACACCTGAGGTATATAAGCCTAGAAAAAGTTTCCATTTAGAAACATAAATGAGCATTTTATACATATTTATCAGTCAATAATGAAATATTAATTTTGCCTAATGCACTCTTTCTACTCTCCCTCTTTCTCCCCTGCCTTCTTTCTCTTCTCTTTCGACAGTAGTTGCATTGTGTTACAACAGCAGCCATAAACTTCTTCAAGTCTTTAATGACTTCCCAACTAATTTTCTTGATAATGCTATAAACTGTCTTTCAAAAGATATACAGTATGTAGAAGTATAATTATTGCAGTGGTTGAATGTAAGAAAAAAAAAAGTACAGCAGGGAAATTAATTGTACATCACTCAACAATTACAATTGGCACACAGTAAGCTATTTATAGGATCATAAATTCTGATTTGACATTTGAATGCTTAAATGTTCCTGCAGAGGAACTGGTCAACGTTACATAAAATATTACTGTAATGCACAAAGTCCTCATTATCTTATTTTTGTAGCTTACACCTGCACAATCAGATATTAAACCACACTGTTAATACCATATCCAGCCTTGCTGCTGTGTTTGAAGATGCATTCTGTTGCTCTCAGGCAACTGTAAAAAAAAAAAAAAAAAGGTGCAAGCAGCCTTGTGTTAAGATTTTTGCATTCATGACTTTGTAACTCCTTAGAATATATCTGCCAGAGAAGGGTTTGAAGACTCAACACGTAGAGAAAAAGCACATGGGGCAGGGTGTGTGTGTATAAGTATGTGGTAATGCAGTGTATACTAAAAAGAACGTTGATCTGAATTGACAGAGGCCTAGAAACTAAAAGGCCTGCAACTGCTGCAGCAAAATAGACTTAAATCTAAGAGAGATGCCAACACCCTCAAGATGACAAAATATAGAACAGGAAGTCTCGAAATACGCAAATTAATTAAAAAGAATTTGCTCTTAAAATAGAGAGCAGAAATTAGACTAGAACATATACTTATAGAACAAACCACAAAAAGGATAATATACACCTTAAAACCCCTGAATAAAAAGCACTCAGTGCAAACAAAATTATAATCTATTTCTTTTTGGAATATACCCCTTCATAATGCAACTCTTGAACTCACTTTGAGTTCCAAAAAGTGCCCAGGAAGAGCAGAACCAATGACAGAAAACCAGATCAATACAAGCAGTAGGCTGCAAGTCAGTGAATGTAATACTGGGAATCACAGAATGGTAGGGGTTGGAAGGGACCTCTGGAGATCATCTTGTCCAACCCCCCTGCTTGAGCAGGTACACCTAGAGCAGGTGCACAGGACTGTGTCCAGGTGGGTTTTGAATATTTCCAGAGAAGGAGACTCCACAACCTCTCTGGGCAGCCTGTCCCAGTGCTCTGTCACCCTCAAAGTGAAGAAGTTTTTCCTCCTATTCAGGTGGAACTTCCTGTGTTCCAATTCATGCCCATTGCCCCTTGTCCTGTTGTTGGGCACCTCTGAAAAGAGTCTGGCCCCATCCTCTTGACACCCACCCTTTAGATATTTATAAGCATTGGTAAGATCCCCCCTCAGTCTTCTCTTCTCCAGGCTGAACAAACCCAGGTCTCTCAGCCTTTCCTCGTAAGAGAGATTCTCGAGTCCCCTGATGATCTTGGTAGCTCTCCGCTGAACTGTCTCCAGCAGTTCCCTGTCCTTATTGAACTGGGGAGCCCAGAACTGGATGCAGTACTCCAGATGTGGCCTCGCTAGGGTGGAGTAGAGGGGGAAGATAACCTCCCTCAACCTGCTGGCCACACTCCTTTTTATGCACCCCAGGATACCATTGGCCTTCCTGGCCACAAGGGCACAGTGCTGGCTCATGGTCAACCTGCTGTCCACCAGCACTCCCAGGTCCTTCTCAGAGAGAAGGGATATATGTTTCTTGATCTGGCTCTCAAGGAGTTTGTTCCAAAGCTCCCATGTTTTACATAAAATCTCCATGTTTTGGGGTAGGTGATACTCATCCTGAGCAAGATTCAGCTACCTTCTGAATCGTGCTTTGCCTGATACCTCCCCTCCATAGACTGAAACAAACGGGTTTCCTGAGACCAGATCTGTGTCTTCCGGTCTAACCATCCTCTAGAAATAATGCCAGCAAATTGGTGGCATCATTTATCCCAGTGCATTATCTTTACCTTTCTTAACCATGTTGGACACCAGACATAAAGTTAAAATACATTATGTTTCACAGAATGCATCACAGAATCATTAATGTTGGAAAAGACCTTTAAGATCACCAAGTCCAATCATCAACCCAACACCACCATGCCTCCTAAACCACGTCCTGAAGTGCCACAACTACACATTTTTTGAACTTTTAATCTACCTTAACCTGTCCTACTCAAAATTTTATTTTCAAATCCAAGTACTGTTAACTCAGTATGCCTGCAAGACCTGGAACACAGACAACACTCACCTCAAGCAGCTTTCTGCCAGTTTTCTCCAGAGAGAGCATGTCCCTCCCAGTGTCAATGCTCATATCTAGTAAGGGGAAATCAAGATGTCCTGGTTTCAGCTGGGATAGTTAATTTTTTTCATAGTAGCTAGTTATGCTGAAAACAGTGTTGATAATGTGGAGCTGTTCTGGTTGTTGCTAAGTAGTGCTTACACTAGTCAAGGACTTTTTCAGCTTCCTGTGCTCTGCTGGGTGCACAAGAAGCTGGGAGGGGCCACAGCCACGACAGCTGACCCCAACTGACCAAAGGGATATTCCGTACCATATGACGTCATGCTCAATATATAAAGTTGGGGGAAGAAGAAGGAAGGGAGGATGTTTGGAGTTATGGTGTTTGTCTTCTCAAGTAACCATTATGCGTGATGGAGCCCTGCTTTCCTGGAGATGGCTGAGCACCTGCCTGCTGATGGGAAGGAGTGAATGAATTCCTTGTTTTGCTTTGCTTGCACGCACAGCTTTTGCTTTACCTATTAAACTATCTTTATCTCAACCCAGAAGTTTCCTCACTTTTACTCTTCTGATTCTCTCCGCCATCCCACTGCGGGGGAGTGAGCGAGCGGCTGTGTGGTGCTTGGTTGCTGATTGGGGCTAAACCACGACACAAGGGAAAGGAGGAGGGGATGGTTGGCATGGGGAAGGGGCTTTTGGAAAGCCTGGGGAAGTTTAAATGGGTTGGCAGTCACCTAGCCTAGCATGAGCCCCTCTAGCCCTGTGAACAGTAGAGGGCCTGAAAAGAGAGTACGCCCATGACCACATCCTACAACCTGCCACCCTGCCAAATGTGCATGCGCAGCAATCGCTCCCACCAGCCACCGCACTACACCTCGCACTGCCTGCTCACCATTGCCCTCAAATTGATCAGTGATGCAAGGGACAGAGATAACTACAACAGCTCACTGGACCAAAAGCTTTATTAAGCTAAGGGAACTTAAATTAAAAATAAGCAAAGAAAATTACAGAAAGGGCAGTATATTTCTGGTCAGTTAATTTTGGAAATTTACCAATACTTCTTATATGTCTTCTGTTACTATTTCCCACTTACGGTCAGTATCAATTTCCCCTATTGCAGGTGTGAAAAGTACATAAACATAGGAAAACGAAATGTGGCTAAAAATCTCACAAAGAAACATCTTCTCATGTGCATGAAAGCCTAGGCTAGGACCTGAGATAAATTTAAAAAATTTACTGGATTGAAATATGAATGTATCCCATTAATGAAGTTCTGTACTTTGGCTGCTACAACTGAATTTTATATTTCCACAGCGTTAATTAAGAAAAATATGAAGTGCATTTCCTGTCAGCACTCTCACCAAGAACACAGGAAAATAAGTAGCATGAAACGACAGCTGAAAAGTTTGGTGCTTTCCAATGAGTTTCCATTTCCTGTACATAAAAATGGGACCAACAATATGAGGCATACTTGTCCTCTCTTTCCACAAAACTGAGGCCTGTATTATAACCAGTGGGCTACACTAAAGGATATACTGGACTACACTGTAGGATGTCTTTAGTGGGTGTGGTACAAGAAACACCCGTATGAGAGTTTGTCTGGCAAAAGCTCCAGTATAAATAAAAAGGCTTTGTGCCACTGTAGAATGCTTTCATGTGCACTGTTGGCATGCCAGTAAACTGCTATTCTGATGAATAGACTGTATTTCCTCCAGGTAGGTTTGCAGAATTTAGCAGCTTCTGAACTACAGATAATAAGAGATTCCAAAATCTGTCAAAATGAAACTTCGGAAAGGTTTGGCATTGAGAAAGTTTGTACTTTTAAGTTCCTATCTAATCACAGTAACCGCTTTTCCTCTCTTTGGCATTTCTCCAGCGTTCTCCGTGTTTGGAAGACATCTTAAACTTGAGTTTTGCATTATCTCCAGAAGACTGTAACTTGTATGTTCTCCATTCTCCACCACATGATAATTAAAAGAGAGCAAAATAAAGCATTACAAGTTCTAGTTAAAATTGTACATCTGTAAAATGGGAGCATGCTTCTGTCATAACATGCTACTGGAATACAAAGCAGAATCTAAAAAGCAAAATATGAGAACCTTTGATAAAATACAACATTTTCAAATGGACTGGCTCAAGTAACTTGCATGCAAGAGAAAAGAACTGAGGAGCTTTTCACCACTAATGTTAATATTCCACAAGTTTTCCAAAAGGGGGAAATCCCAGGGGACTGGAGACTGCAGGCATTATTCCCATGCTTTAAAAGGGTAAAAAGAACATCCATAGAAAATTATAGACTAGTTCAGCACAACAGTCAACTCAGGTAAATTAACAGAAAGTAATTTGAAGCTGTATCAGAAACAAAAATCAAAGATATAAATAGAATGATGACTGGTATATTTCTGTAGAAAACAAGCCAGTAAAACAATTTTTAGGGGGTGGGGTAATAGAAATATAATGCAGCTAATAAATGCAACCACAACCACATGATACACTTGGACTTTTTTCTTTCTTCCTCTTAAAGGTATTTGATTTGATGCTTTTTGACAATTATGTTTTAAAAGTACATTGGATGACATTAGTACAGCATATATTCCATAGATTAAAAGACTAGCTTGCTGTCAGACTGAACAAGATAACAGCAGAGATACACACCAGTGAAGCCACCTCTACTGAAGAAGCATTATCTAATTCCCCATTCTCCTCCCAGCTAAAAAGCCTCATCCTTTTCCACGTATCATTACTGGGTAGTCACAGAACTGCTAAGAAAATCACTTTAGAACATGGTGTAGAGAACACAGAAGAGAGTTTTCCAAACAAGAAAAAAAAACCCTGGGGCTGGAAAACAAGTGTCATATCATGAGTTTCAAAGAGCTCAGCTTTTTTAGTTTCTTGCAGAGAGAGTTGAGAAGCACTTCATAGCATAGTTACATGTAGGTAAGGTGTTTGTTAATAAGAGGATTTCAGGTAAGTGTTCCAGATCCAGTGTATTACAAGATCCAGAAGTCATCATCATAAAAATCCAAACCTCAGAATAAAATGTAACTCTCTAGTCAGTGAAGGGGATGGAAAACTGGAACGGGTTATTAGGGTAAGCATTAGGTTCCCCTCAGTTGGAGTTGGAGTCCTTCAAGTAAAATTGAACAGCTTTAGGAAGAAATTATTCAGTCCATGTGTGTCAGCGCAGGTCAGCCTAGACCCGTGTGGGACCTGGAAATCTCTATATGAAACCTCTTGTTCTTTCCTTTTCAGGGCCTGGACATGCTCATAACACTTGAAGCTCTATATTATGATATTATTATAATCAGATCTCACACTTCAGAGCTTCAATCATTCAAGCATAGAGAATTAGACAGAATTTCCACCTGAATACCTAATTGGACATCCAAGTTTTTGCAAGAGAGCCAGCTGCAGCGATCCAGCACTTTGTGGGGCTGGCAGGCACTGCAGAGAAGTCTGGCTGGCCTGTTTTGCTTATGTGACTAAATGTCAAGTGCCAAACCAAGGGCTGAGAAGGAATTTTCTACCAAATCAAGCTGAGAGGGATTCAGGGATTTCTTTTGCTTGTTTGTTTTCCTTTGTAGCATATGGCATGTTGGTATCACCAGTGCAATCAATGCCCTTAAGCTCAGGAGATGCTCTGGTCTTACCCTAATCTCAAAAACACTATCAATTTGGACAGAACTGAAACCAGCTGGTGTAGCTAGAATTGCTGGATACTTTATCACAAATCAGTGGTGCTAATTAATAGACTCTGATCAGACTAAATAAACTGATATATTATATATGGTCTTCTCTGTGAAGCCATAAAGAGGAAAAAAGTTATAAAAATTAAACTGACATTTTTTTTTAAAAAAAGTAAAATTTATTGTTTATGAGCAACATACCCGAAATGTTATATCATTTTATATTGTAAAATGGAAAGTACTGAGTAGGACTGGATAGGAAGGCATAAATATTTTTCAAGTGGGTTGGTAGGGATTAGATAATTCTATCTTGGGTTGATAATTTAATACAAAATAATTGGTCAGTCTCAATACTTGTAAAATATTTTGCTGCTTAAAAATGCCAGTTATTGATAATTAACTAAAACAATACAATATTAAGAGAACTGAAAAATATAAGCTGTTAACTTTACTCTTTTGAAAAAAACACATTTCCCCCTCTGTCCCAAGACAGCTAACGAGTGCAGAAAAAAATATTCCATATAAGCACACTCGGACATTTCAACTTCATATAAAAGTGTCCTCTGCAGTGACAGCATGCCCAGAAACGGCCTTCTCTTAGTTCTTTACTGGTGGGATAATTCCAGTCTCTTACATTCAAAGACACCTGGGCTGCCCTTACAGTTCTTTCAAACTGAACATCATTGAACATCATCAATTACGGATCACCTCATAAAATACAGGGAGTAGAAACAGAAACTACAACTTTTTCATGTAAACTGCACAAAAGATGGGGAAAATTTATTATTGTTGTTATTATTATAAATTTGTTAAATTATTATCAAATAATTATCACACAATAGAAGAAGCTATTTAATAGTAGGAATAAATACATGGAAAATTACATTGTAAAGAACACATTTTCATTGAAAACATTAAATAACTAACATGTTTCTTCCCCAAAATTAATCCAATGTTAGTGGCACTCCTATATATAAAAATAGAAACACTAGTCAACCGTGGGGGGTTCCCTTCTACTGTCCCATAAGCATACAGAGGAAATAGAAATATTTCAAGGCATCTGTAATGTCTTACATATTTTGAATAAAATAAAGAGCCAAAACACTTAACAGTACTGAATTTTATTCCAAATTATACCCAAGAGGAAGCCATCTGCAGGAAAAATAAAAAAAAAAAAAAAAAAACAACACAATTTTGACTTGGACATCACTTGTGCAATACAGCTATCCAAAAGGACAGCATGTTCTTTTAAAAGAATGACTACTTATTCTTTCATGATACAGGCAACATAAAAATTACCTGAAAACTTTTGGGCTTTTTTAACTACTAAGAATAAATTATACAGTGTTCCAGTGAAACTCTGAACTACTTTTGGTTCTTTTCTTTTTCCCCTCATCTAACATAAAATACTACTATATTGGCAAAAGTCACCTCTAGAAGACTGTGAAACTCTTTGAAGTTACCTACAGCCAAGCAAATCACTGCTGCTATGGTCAAGTTTGAAAGGAGACCAAAACCTAAGGTCTAAAATGCATCAGTAGTTCAGCATTGACACCTACAAGGCCATGAAAGTTTGAAGCCACTGCTTTAGACAACAGAAAATGTCAGGAAACATTTCAACAAAGAAATAACAACATACAGCTTAGCTATACACTCACAGCAAAACTAAAATTCAATATATCAGGAAGACATTTAGAAAATGCTACTATAAGACACAATCTATGTTGGTAAAATGATGACTATGTCATAAGTGTCAAAGATGTCAACATCTCAGACGTGATGGTCTCATCTGAGCAGCAAGGACTGCAAAGCTGCCTACAAAAATATTAGCGTTTTCATCATTTTGTCTCAGGAGTAATGATACAAGATGAACAGAAATACCCTACTGCATGCAGCATTTCCTGATGCATCAATGTTTCCTACACTCTTAAGTCCCCAAAATATGAAACAGACCATACTAAAGAAAAATAATATGAAAAATATTTGCTGTAAACTCCAAATTAAGTGAAAATTTGAAAATAACTATGCAGTACTGGACAAACATTGGAAGACATTAATATATGAGCTTTGACAATGTGTGTATGGGTTACATTAAAAAAAGAACTGAAAAACAAGCAAAAAAAAAACCAACCCTTTCAACAGCTGCATACCAGGAAACATGTGTTGACCCACGACATTTAAACAGCTAACAATACTGTCCTACACTCAACCTACAACAGCACAGAAGAAAAGCAATTTTTCAGAGTATTTGGGGATTGGAGGACCCTTTAAAACATTACAGAAACTTTCTGCTATTTCCATATTTGCTAGTCAACACCATGCAATTTAAGAAAATTTCTTTTTCTTACAAAAAGCATACAGGCAGTAGATACTACCTAACGGTTTTGGCCCACACAGATAAACTCAGAGTAGATTGCCAAAATGATTTTTCAATTATGCATAGATTTGTATCAAAATAGAAGCCAATGGACTATTTTTTAAGAAACAGCATCCCCCACCCCACCCCCCAGATTTTCATAATAATAACTATGTCCTTAAAAAAGTAAGCCTCAGCAACCTGAAAACCCTAGTTGTGTAGTTTATGACCAAGTCATAAACACGGGCCTACACATTTCTGCAAGTAGTCAGAAGTTATTGTACTGTATTTCATAAACCACATTTCACCCAGATCAAAAACAACTCTCCACGTAAAGCCAGAACTATGTTCTAATTTGCTTTTAATTGAGCCGAAATCTTGAACACATGAACGTAAGCCTGAAAGTCAAATGTCCTAATTAATTTAATGTTTTGCAGAATTTTGCCTAGGGCTAGGAAATAAATACATTAGAAAAGAACCAGCTCCTCTTAGTATTATTGTGAAAAAGCTCACGCTTGACACTGCTGATTTGAAAGACTGACGCTTATATTTTCAGAGATAGTCCATATTGAAATAACAAAAATCTATAATTTGTGTATACTGAAAATGCCAGCTAGATGACATTATAGTTCTACACTGACTTATTCCTTTTTAATATTTAACCTGGATCCAACTTATATCCAAGAATTACCCTAGATTCACGTATAAAGAAGTTCTCATCAAGTTCAGCAAAGGGAAATGCAAAGTCCTGCATCTGGGGAGGAATTTCTCAGAAGAAAACTATAGAAGTAAATTGACTTAATTGTTACTGTGCAGTGATTTTTAAAGTCCTGCTTTAACTTTCTGTCCTCTGCAAATATGGGAAGCGATCCATTACAGCAAACACAGATAGGCTGACACAAAAGCCTACTGAAAATGTTTGTAGACTTCCCCAAGTAATTACCTCAATCTACCAAAACATCAAAAGTTTAAACTCTCTTCTCATAACTAAACCTCTTACGGCTAAACACTAAAAATTTTCATTTGTATTACCATGGAACAACTGATGCATTTTAAAAACATTCCTCCACATGCCCATTATTTCAATTTTTTTTTTTTTTTTTTAAATGAACAAGTGAATACAAGAGAAAAGTCACTTAAGCAGATAAGCAGCAGATACGGGAAAGAATAACATACCACAGTACCAGGTCAAAATTAAGCAGAGGGAATGGAAAGAATAGTTCTGCCAGGATCTAGACAATGTTATCTGAAACTATATGTTATGAGAGAGCTCATGAACTGTGCTCTTCATTTGTAAACCACAGCTAAACAGTATTTCCCAATCACAGAATTCACCATCAAATGTCCACATGTAATGGCAAAGCTGTTAAACAGCCCCCTCCACACTGCCAGTAATAGAACGGACAGCCCCATGCCCTCAACTCACCAACTGATTCAGATGTTCTATGGTACAAAAACAGTGAGACAACAACCACACTACGGAAAGAGGAAAAGTCAATGAAAAGGTGTAATTTATTTCATTATCGTTAAGGCAAAAGAAATTAACAATATAGGAAGATATATCACCATTTCAGGGTGAGAACTGGATATAAAAACACTATTACAGGCTGAGTGGCAGACCAAAACTTGAATCATTATCCACAAAGTCTATTTCAGTTGGTCTTCCCACCAGCATCCAGGAAAATATAATTTTCTGCCATAGCTGACCACCTACTCTTCCTGTCACCCAGTGACTCGCATCTTTTTGACCCATTCTTCACTTACCTCTGACTCTAGTCTTGCTTTATCTTATACTGTTTCCTTTATAACCTCTAATAAATATCTTTCTTTTACATTCTATTGAGAAGTACGTGGTTTGAGACACCGCACCCCTTGATCACTACACTGAAGAACTAAAGCACTGCAATTTTAACTGATTTTTAAAAATCCTGCTGAGCAACTGCTTTTTCCTGGCTCCAGCTACATCAGCTCCTTTGTGGAACCCTTTCTTGAGTTCTCTCTTACACAGTAATGTCAAGATTTTAAAAACTAGACGAAGAATTTACCTTCCCCTTACACAAACTTTTACACATGTTCTTTCCCCGCCCCACCCCCTTTTATTTACTGTTTTTCTTATTTAACCACACACTTAATAACAACATTTTTTTTGATGCAGGTATTAATTTTCTTCAACACTTTCCAAAATCAATATACACTGGAATGCCTTCAAGTGTGCCTTAAACCATGTCATTTCTGAGCTGTCCTCCTGTGAAACGGCTTGGTTAAATTACGACTTCTGGACGTGCTCTTCCTTAATTTTTGCAGCAGTACTTCTTTCGAAATCCTCAGTTTATTCAATCAGCTTATACTTCAACTAATTGCCCCTAACAGCAGTGCAACAAATCTTAACATCAAATCTCTATTAGCAGTGAGGTATGAGATGCAATGCTACTTTCCAATTGTTTTCTCATCAGTCATCTTGCCTCTGAACCCATGTTTACCACTGCAGTTATGGACAGTTGCACCAGACAATTTCATTTGGGACTGTACAAAGTTCTTTCATCCTAATCCAAACTTCACAGTGTAACAGAATTCTGCTATTTTTTTTTTTGTAGCCATTCGTACACTCTCTTCGCTACCTTTTGCTATACAATCCACTTTGACTTTCAACAGTGCTCACTTTGATCACACGCTTTGGTGGTGTCCCATTCGTGAAGAGTAACACACCCTTTTTGAAACTTTTTTCCTCCATTCAGGAAATTTCAAAACTATTTTGAAGCCGGACACAACACACGTCATCACATGAAAGCTGCTGGAGAAACATAGGCAGAATGTCATTACTCAAGACAGAAGTTTAAAGAAAACAAAGTGGATAACACTCCTACATTTGCATGGATGGATCTTCAGTGCTTATAGTGGGCAGACCTCGGTTTTATGTCTCACCGAAAGCTGCCCATTCCAAAAAAATATTCCCCCAAAACCACAAAGAGACAGCAACGATGTAACCATGACTCAGTCCTGAATCATCTGCTTTTCCCTGTACCACTGTGAATTTTATTTGATGTTCTTTGCATATATTGAGTATCCTACCCCAAAGAGTCTCAGAGATGAACAATCCCTAGATAGACGTCTTGTAAAAATGAAACTGTGAGGCTGCAGAAAGAAAATCCCAGACCTTGTCTCAGAAACAAAGTAATCCATGTTCTTTTTCCTAAATACAAAATCATAGCAATAGTGTTACAGATTTCAGCTCTTTAGTTGTAGATTATAAGACAAAGATTTTCCTATGCTCAACATTAATAACAAAATTATGTACAATTTGAACTGATGGAACTGAACTGCCTAACACTACCCAATTCTGCAAGCCTATCTTCATAAACTAGCACAGCAATATGTTACTTGTTGTCCTCTTGACTGAAGCACTGACCCCACCCTCTAACTGTAATAACAGTGATTACAATTTCTGGAATGATATGATGGGATTTGAACAATCCAGGCATTCTTCCACTTCTGTGGTGACTGTGCATTTAGTAAGGTGCAGCTGTGCTTAGCTAAGTGCATTAAGACTTTTATATTTTTAAGAACACTTGTTAAACATTCTTGGATGAAATAACTCAGATCTTCACTAACATCTTTAATTTCAGTTGTTGAAGACTTTTTCTTAGTTCTCTGATTTACTTGGTGATAAAAACATAACAAAATAACCAAGGAACCCCCCAACATTTAGAATGTGGCATATTCTATCAGGTGTGTTCATAGCTACAAGTGCAATGTCAGCAGATTGTGTCTTATAATATACGCAAGAAAAAACACAGCTCTTCTTTCCCCAAACCAAAATGGATATATTTCTGCATGATTTCATGTAAATCCCCAGATACAATGATGCTTAATAGCTGTTCTAAACTCCAGAAAGTAGGGTATAAACTGATGCTACTACTTCCCAGTAGTAGAAAGCTGGGAGTGGGAAACTACTCATCTCCCTGAACAACTGACTACAGCCACTTGCTAATGAGTTTACTAGAAACATTTTATGGAAATGAGCAAATTCAGATGGAATATAAAGATGACTTCACAATTCCTTGTTGCACAGCAAACCAATTTTACTAACAAATTCATCGCCTGTAAATATGTCACCTGTAAGTGAGCAAAAGGAACTTCAGGAAAGTGAAGACGCAATAAAAAGCTGTACATATCACCTGTTAAAAGAAGTGAGATCAGCTGGATAGAAAACACTGTGCAGTATCATGCGCACTGAGCTTCCTACACATCGGTGAAGTTCCTACTGACAGTTGATGCAGATTTCAGACCACTCCCCTGTGGTAGAACCATGCTGATGCGCCCCCGAGACCACGGAAGGATACACTCCACGTACAACCTACGTAATCAAACTAAGACCACCTACAGCTAAGACTATGAAACGCAGACTGCCATGAAAGCAGACAGGTATATGGCCACTCTTACGCCACAACACACAATCAGCATTAGCAACAAACACACACACAAAAAAAAACCCAAAAACCAAACAAAAAAACAAAAACAAAATCAAACAAAAGCAAAAGGCAAAAAGAGTCCAAACACATAACAATCCTTGCTCTAAAAGCATTTGTGAGCTAAGAGTAAAATAAGGAAAATAAATGCATAATTCTGTATTTGAGATTGCTGAAATTTAAAGGTGGTTTCTTAATTCTAGTGCTAATCACGTAGATGTTCCAAAGAAGATTCATTGCTTCTAAGAGAGGGAGAGAACAGTTTTTGTAGGTGGGCAATTATAAGCACAAAAATCAAGGGAATATGTTTGTACAGTTAAACAATACATGTGTTTGATCAGTCACACAGTTGACCAATTGCTGTCTTAGGAACCAGCATATACCCCTGTGCCTCTGCCGCTGGTTTTCTATGTGATGTTGAAAAGCCACTTTTACAGGTATTCTCTAATTGCTACAACTGGACACCATAGACATGGGGCCAGACTTTCAGAAGTGCTGAGCAGACATACTGTTGAGAATGTTTTTATTTGGCAGGAAACTCAGCAGTATTACCAACTTGAAAAAAAAATGGGTCATAGATACTTGAGATTTGGCCACCAAAGTTGCTGCAGACTTAAAGTTGTCAAATCTTAATAAAATACGTTGTGATATAAGCCTTGAATCCAGCAGCACTAAGGAATTTCCCCTGTGTCAGAGAACAACCATTTTGCAGCAAAGAAAGTGACTTTAGACCCTTCCACAATGGCCTTCAACACATCAGAGGTTGCAGTAGAAAATGACAATCTAGATTTATCTAGGATCTTGAGGGATCTTTCTTGTTCCTGATCATCTCTAAGGTATTCACTACTTCAGCCTAAGTACTGAATTAAAATTTATTTTTATCAATAAAATGTTAAGACTTTCTAACACTTATCTTTAAAAAAAAATCATCACAAAAAAACACACAAAAAACCTTTTCTTAAGAGGGAACTGCAGGCCAAAGTGATGATAACCATTTCTAGAACAAGATTACAGCATCTGTCATGCCTCAAACCCCTCTTTGTATGGTAATGTAATGCAAACAGATTCTCTCGCTCTATTGGAACAAAAACTTTACATACCCACAAAATTGTGAAGAAAAAATATGGAAACATGACCAAAATAAATTGATGGTGTTGATGCCTGCTTGGTTTCTAGGCAGAATGAAAATAAAAAATCTAAAAGATATTTTGTTAAGTTCATTTCATCAACTGTGACAGCTCAATGGTGATAATACTTTAAGGAGACAGACCAACACCAGAGAGAGAATTTGTACCACATGGACTCGGTCATCAATCCAGAACAGCATCATTCTATTGGTATTCTCCTCTTTGAACCAATTAAGGGCCTAAACAAGTTTGGAGATCTTCTTTTCCAACACAGTGTGGAAATTAAAATGAAATTAGAAAGATAATCCACTGAGTAGCTGTTTGGGGCAGTTCTGTTTCTAGATCAACATATTGTAACAAAAATCTAAGTGAAATTTTTCTGTTTTGATGAGGCTTTTTAGAGAAATGCCTCCTACAATGACTTTGTATAATGTGCACGGAGGACTCAGGGAAAAAGCTCCAGAAATCTTACAGTAATTAAACCTCCTCAAGTCTTCCTTCTCAAAACATTTGGAACTAGCAGCAGAAATTTTTCTTGAACTTGGTCTTTAGATCCCCGGTCCACAGATGTTTTGCAACAAGCTGTTGACAATATTCAAGTTCCTGCTGAAACCAAAGATGTTGAAGATTGAAAAACACAAGATGTTGTCAGGGCTCTTCAGGACATTAACTTCCAATCTAAAGTTTTATCCTCCTCTTTAGCCAGAATAAATAACTTGTCTTCAACCAACCAATTCAAATCTCAAATATGACCACATGATCACTTTATGCGGCTGCCATTTGCATCACAATTACCAAAATGAGTAATTAAGTACTTAGTAATATCTGCATCCCACTCTTACATATCCTTAACATACAACAATTTTTTTTATTTATAGTCAAGTGATACTTTTATCAACCTGAAGACTCAAATGGTTGGTTTTTAATATGAAATAATGTAGACAAACTGGTCTGCCTGTGTGACATAGCACAAAGGTTCAAACACAATTATAGGCTACTGTATAAGACAACAGATGCATAGACAGGACAACAACTTCTATAAAATCTTACACTTTAGAAACAACAGATATCTAAAACACAAAGCACAGGAAAATCTAAGCTAGGCATTCATTTGAATTAATTTTAATCAAGGAAAAAAAAATGCATTTTCCAGAGCAGATCAAGAAGAGTTTAGTGGGAGATTCCAGTTTCTGACCTTCTTGGAATACACTACACTTACAAGAAATACATATGAATAAAGATAGAGAGACATGCCAGAAATGAGTCAATAACGTAGTGCCAAAATTGTGGCAAACTCTCAAGTTTTGCAATGCTGGATATTCAAAAATCCAGAGCAATTTACACCAAAAAGCTACATAACTTGCGATTTATGAGTTTAAATACAAAAGAGGGGATTCATAAAGTTTGAGCTGGCAAGCACTTTTTACAGACAAACCATTTTTTCTTTATCTTGCTCATGAGACCTCTTTCAGATACAAATACATTTGTTAACCATTATTGTGAAGAAAATAAGGCAACAGTAAGATAGCATGTTTGTACTCTTTTAAAACAAATTGTGCATATTAATACACATCATTTTTTTTATGATTTGCAAATTCCATTCACATTAATAAGCAGCTTATTTTGATAAATAAGTTGATTCCAGCTAACTTGGCAATGTCTTTTAGATCAGAACTTTTTGTCATGAGGAACTTCAATGGATTCGTGTGCATTTCTGCAAAAAGAGTGAGCACATTACGAAATCCCAAGACACAACATGAAGTATAAAACAATTTTTAAAATTAGAATGTAGACAAAGAAATGCCAAAATTAGAACATGAACAAATACCTATGAGAAAACTGATTTGTCCACTGCTTGAAAACACAATACTTCAAATTCCATTCAAAATCCTGAAAACCCATAAACGCTTACTCTAATCTTCACAATGAATTTGGAGTTTCTCCATGAAGAAAATCAGCCAACCAGATGTGAATTCAATCGAGTACGTTCCTTTCTAAGCCCAGAAACAAAGCAAAAAAACCGAAAACAAACAAACAAAACACAAAACAAACAAACAAACCAACCACCCTCCTTCAACTCTACCTAGAGACTCAAGTTTTCTATTTTTCACTCTGTTATGCTACAAACTGATAAAAAAAATTGTTACAGATCGATAACCCTAAACAACACACATTGCCATTTGGGAAGAACTTTTACACTGCCTTCAGGGTGGAACTTACTAATTTCAGCTCAAGAGTGACCATGATGACCCCAATTCTAGAAAGCTTGCCCGAGTCTGAGTATTAGAAAATGAACATTGTGCGAATAGTCTCACAGGGATTGAGCTCATATCTGAAGCTAACAAACCCAGTGAGACCCCAGCTGACAATGCAGAAACCATCGAAATGACTCCTGCATTGCATTCCCCACTGCGCCAGATCTTGAAACACAATGCACAGACTGCCCAGCAGATTCTAGGCAAAATCAGCCCAACGCCAGTATCACTTCCCCTCCACACCAGCAGAAAAGGGTGGTACTGTTTCCTAAAGCAGGCTAGCATAGAAGCTGGAAAGTAACATCCTTACGGGACTGCATCAAGGCCATAGTTAATCTGCAACCCAAATGCTCAAAGCAGGGACAGCTCTGTGTAGGGAGCTGGCTGTTTCATGTCAGAGTGCAGCCCAGAAAAGGATTTTTACTCTGCTGCTTTGCCCTCCACACACCTCCCTCCTCCTCCCTCCCCCCACCCACCCCTCACTCCTACCATGGCCCAAACAAGTAGACACAAGCAAAGTAAGAGAGCAAGAATTGCCAGTTTGCTTTCCTAGGAAGCACAGCACAGGTCTTACCATGGTAAGATATTTGTATGCAGATAGAGAGATATGTATCTTTTTGATAAATCTTAGGTAGCATTATTAAGTTTTATTCAATATAAATCTGGTGTTAACAGCTGTATTTTTAATTACTATAAGACACTGTCCAAACACCCCTTCTTCCTCTTCTACTTTTTTTTTCCTCTTGCAAAAAGGGTATCATACAGAGCCTCCCATGTTATTTGCATTACATCCTGTTGCACTTGTCCTAAAATGCTTTCCTTCTGGCAGATGCAACAATTCTGTTCCTAAAGAAAACGCCTTACTTCTTACCACCAGTCACTGAAAGCTCCACAGAGCAGCAGCTGTGGGTTAAACTTCTAAGAAATGAAACACGGATAGAAGAACACAACAATAATGAACCTCAACTCCTCTGAGTCTAGCTAGCCTAACTCCATTTACAGTAACCAGAATTAGAATCTCTTCTGTTGAGAATAAAAAGAAAGTGTAAGCAGGACAAAACCTCTGAAGATGCAAATCTGGCCCCTTTACCGCATTTGTTTTATGGAATGAAGAATAAAACTGGCATGCCTTCTTTTTCAGGTCCTCAGCACAGTTCAAATCTAGAATTTCACTACAGACCACATTTCCATTATTCACATAACATTTTTGGAAATCCATCTATCTCTGGCGATGCAAATACCTTAGTGTAGCACTAAAGCTGACAACAGGGTTCATAGTGGCCCAGGAAGGACACAGGTAAGTCTCCAAGCTCACACACCAGGAGAAAGAGCAAGAATACTCTAGTATCTGGAGTCCCGAACAGCAAGTGACCCCAGGAACAAATGTTCTCCCTGTCACAACCCCGATCTCTGTTAGACAACAGAGGAAAGCAGACCAGCCTGAAAGAAGAATAATTCCAACAGGGTCCAATTTCCCCAAGTCATCCAGCTCTGCCACCTCCCATCTTCTCAAGTGATCCTAGACATACCACTGCAAAGTCCTCTAGGCACAAGGCCTGAAAACAACAGCCTTTCCCCGGAACATTCTTCTCTCTTAAAATTGAGAAAATGCCTATAGAAAAATAATCTCAGAAACCATGCATAGTTTAAAGTCTGCCAGAGCGGCTAAAGCCATGTTATGCCTTCCCCAATAAAGTATCTTCAGTGCTCTACAGGGGGTAGCCCACAGATGAATCCTGGAAAACTGGCAGTGATAGGAAAGTTTCCTGTTAAAATTTAGAAAACACCAAACAATGTAAGAGTTGAACAGACAACAGAGAGATTATCCAGTTTGCTCTGGAATTTCTCCTGAGCTGGAAGAACATGCATTACTCCTCTTACAACTGGAAAGCAGGAGCTAGGTTTGCAAGTATCTCTGAAACTACCCTGTGTGTACTGATGAAGAAAGTTATTTTCCAGCCCAGTACCAGTAAATATATAGACAATCACTGAAAAAAGACAGTAATCTTTCCACATAAAGTTTTTTTTTCCCAAGCAGTTATCTTAAGCAGCTAAATTTGAAACATCATTCAGATAAATAAACCTCAAGATGGGGTATGTTTGCAAAGATTATAAAAAATTGTTTGGGTAAGTATAATGAAAATTCATTTTTGATTATTCTTAATGGGCTGCTGAAGGTTTAGCAAATTTTACTAAAGCATAAAACCATCATGAGGCGTATTTATACTGACTAAGCACTTCATAGTCTTGCTGTAATCTTTACTACGTTCTGCAATTTTCAAGTTCAGGAAATATAAATGAAAAATTAACCTTTTTTTAGTGCTAAGAGAAAGGCATTATAAATACAAAAACTATACTACCACTATAAATTCTGCATATCAGACAGTTATTTTTAGTCAGACAAACCCAGGAGAAAAAAGTCCTTCAGTTTAATAGGAACCATTCATAGCTACAGTAAAATCTCTACTCATTAGCATTAACAGAGTCTTCAGCGCATAAAAATCTTCTGTGCTTCTATCAGTGATGAAGCACGCAACATCAGGCATGCTGGTCAGTGGTCCTCAGGCTCCTGAAGTGAAAGAATAAACTCAAACCCAACAGAGGGAAAGGAGAAACTGGGTCTCTAGGAAAAAGTACACAGGAAAGCAGCACACCTATCAGATGATGGTTTATAAAAGTTGAGTAGAAAGCTCAAAGAAGCCAAAGAGTTTGCACTTTCAGCTGCTTGTCCTTTCTCTGGGAGTTGCTGATCAGTGAAGCATGGCTGTTTTGAAAAAGGACAGCAACTCAGCAGGATGCTTTTATGGGTTTCCAAACCCCAAAAGGGAGAAGCCAAGCTGAGCTGCTCTAAAAGCTTCAAATATATCAGGGAATCAGTAACTGAACTAGGTGTGAGAGTATAACAAAGTGGGGTTTTGGACATGAGTGGTAGTTTCATTTACCTCTATAAACTTATACAGATGAAGACGACCAGTAGAAAAGTTTTTCCTTATGTTCTTGCTGATTTTCCTCAGGTTCCTGTCAGTCCATTCCTCTAGCCTGTTCAGGTTCATCTGAATAACATCTGCTCTTGAGTGCATCAAACTGCACCCCCCAGCGTGACATCATCTGCAAATCTGATTGTGCTGCAGTCTGCCTCCTCCAGACATTGTTTTTTAGAATTTTTGATGATGGATACAACGTATTTCCTTCTCTAGTCAACAGGCATCTTCCCTAACAAGTTTCAGCATCAAAAATAGACACATATGGTATAATTCACTAAATTATAATTTTTAATAGGTTTTAACATATACAGGACTGTCAGATTTTTAAAAGCACAGTTTTAATGTTTGTCTGCATATCTTTAGTTTCTTTTCTTTCAGAAGGACAAATAATTGGGTTATACTTATAAAACAAATAAACTGAAAACAAAAGTTGAAATTAACCACCATACATTCCTCTTTGACTGAAAAAGCACAATGCATAAGCAGTACAGAGGCAAATAGGCAATGTGATACTAGAGACTACATTCCAAACCTTGAAGTTTGTTTGTTTGTTTTATGAAGAGCTCCATGACGTAAGATAAGGAACACTTAATCCTCCAAGCCAATAAGCAATATATATGCTTAAAATTATGCTACTGGCATGAATATGTTAATATGACCATCTCAGTACAAATCACTAGTCTGTACAAGATAAAGTACTGGAAGCATTTAAACAGAGATGTTATTTTTAATTAGCAGAGCACTTTCAGTAGCGGTCACTCTTGCCTGAAAATTGATACAATACAGAAAGGATGAATGGTGTTTTTTAAGTAACTATAATGCTTAAAAAAAACCCCGAAGTATTAGCATTAATAAGGGTTACTAAGATTATGGATTAAAGAGGCAGACATAACTGAAATTACACACACAGAGATGTATTATCTATCCTAAATTTGTCAACTGAATCAATGCTAGTATGTGATACTCTCATTTGAACATGATTCAAAAAGCTATGTTCTTGATGATAGAACTGAAATTCATACAGTCACAACAGCACAAAGACATTAGCCAGCTATGCAGAGAAAAAGAGTTAGTCTTCTAATGAAGACTGAGAAGTTTTACTATGTAGTTAAATACAATGCATACAAGAATTTAAGAAGGTGCCTAAACATAACCCGTCAGTATTCTTATGACAGAAGTACATGCATCTCCTGCCTGCATTTTTGCCAAAGAAAATGAGGCCTGAAAGTATGTAACTTCAGACAACCTTAGATTTCCTCTAACTAAAAACAGGTGGCAATTCACAAAGGCTGATCATTTCTGCATGACTTAAACACACATAAGCACATATAGATTGAATTCAGCTTTATAAACAAAAGAGCTTCTTTATCACACAAACATCACTCCTTCTACACCCTTAGCCAAATACATATCACTGATACCAAAATCCAGGCGACCATCTGTCTGAACCAACCTGCTACCTATAGCTTACCAATGCTTTTGTACTGCCCAGCAGAAATAGTAACTGTTCAATACTTCCCACTTATCTGCACATACAAGTTACTGTTTTGGCACATGTATTATATATACACCCTTAAGTTCACTTACTGTTGCCTAGAAGAATATTACTGACAGCTATAATGAGGTTTGATAAAGTCTTGTGGATTTTTAAGGGTTTTCTGGCTGGCGATGGTAAGCTTTTCTGGTTTGTTCCATTTTTAACTTGTAGCCTCTGGGACAGTATCATGCTGCTATAACTTCCTCTCTCCCTACAGAAAAACTTCCCTTACTACAGTTATTAACAACATTTTAAAGGCTAGATATTTTAGAGACATCTAGCTTTAGGCACAAAGAGGTGGACCCAATATCCTCTTCGGGAAATTAAAGACAACCTAAGTAGGAGAAGCTATCTAATGAGCAGCATAGGAAGCTGCTCAGAGAAGTTGCTTCCTTGAGACATAAAGTGTCAAACAGCTCAATTACAGAATGAAAAGCTGAGATAGTTGACGGGGGCATTCAGGGAGCTCAGAGAAAGTCCACAGCTCTTGAAAAGGGAAGGTGATATACTGTTCAAGCTGAGCGCTCTATGTAAACAACTGGGAACATTAAGCCCTAACTGCAAATCTCTGCACTTGCTACTAGGTTTGTGCTTTTTATCCAGGATAAGCAGGCTTTGCTTTTCAGAGAAACATGTTCTAGACATGTCAGTAAGCTATATGCTAATCTATGTTGCAGAATGCAGGAAAGATTTTGAAACGTAACCTGACTTTGGGGATATCAAATATAGCTGTACAACACTGAATAGAGGGATTCAGCAAGCCTGAGAGCTGGAATAATCTTATTCACTAAATATTACCCACCCTGGGGTAAACTGCATCCTGGGTTTCTTAGGATAACGTGTGGATTATGGAACTGGAGGAACAAACCAATGACCAGGACAGCAGAACTCTGACAAATATTGCCAGCTACCCACCTCTTTACTTTTATGGCCAGAATGTCTTGTACAACAATATCCTCCAACCACTACTTACCTTCACTTGCTAAATACAGAGCTCTAATATTTGTGTAACTCTCAGAATCATCTGATGATTGACAGAAGCTTCCTTGATGTGTTCCTTCTTGCTCCTTTTCTTGACTTCAGAACAAAAAGGGCTACAACACCTCGGCCTGTATTCTAGGATGATCTTTTCATTCCATCCAGTTTTATGTGAAACGGTTTCTTTGTCTGCTATTCCACACTGTTACATTAACTACTGGAAAAATTAAAGTGGCCACTCTGCTCCTTACATATCTACTCATTATATTACAAAAGGATTTGAACAGTGAAGGCCATCCTTAATGGTAAGTATGCAAGAGCTACATTCCCAGCAATTCCTAGAATCAAACATTTCGAGTTCTAACTTCTTCAGAAGAGATACACATAGAAGAAATGTTAGCATAATGATTAATTAGCAAAGTGAAACACACTAGATGAAAAAAAAAACCCCAAAACATTCAGAAATGAAAGCTGGCAAACATTATGTTAGCCTTGGATCAAAATCAAGCAGCAGCAATGGCTTTTCCAAGCTTTTATTTCACTCGTTATACCTTCAAGCATAAGAACGTCACCAACACACACACTAAATATGAAAAGTTTCCATTTATGACACGGATTTTTAGAAATCCAAATAGTAAAATCCTGTATTGGCTAGAAACATATGAAGAACATCTATTTTTAATATGAAGAAATTATTCTCAAAAAGTCAGTCATCAGTATTTATCTAATGTATCATACAGTCACACTGATTCCAAAGTAATTTCCTGCAGACACAGTTGTAAAACCAGTTTCTCCTCCAAAGCATACAATTTCTAGAAAACAAACCAATGCTTTTTCCATCTATGCCATAGAAATATGTACAACAGAATCATCAGTAACAGATATATTTGCCTCGGAATTACCTGCTTTATCTACAATCCTTTGCATCGTTTAGCAAAGCAAGACAGTATCATGTGCATCTTTGTGATGGTTTATTTTTTTGGCAATGTTGCCAAGTGAGGACCTTGAATTAGAAAGGTATGCAATAGCATGGTAGTTTGCATATTTTTTATAACAACCGTTCTCAATGTTGAGAAGGCAACTGCAAAATACCTGTCAGCAGAAATTGGGTTGAGCCAGAAAGCCTTTTTAAAATAATACTTCTGCTACTCAGAAATGAGACTAGTGTATTTGTTGCATTTTGCTGTTTCCTAAAATTCACTGTGAAGCCTAAATTTATTTTTATGCACCTACCAAGCTTGTTTAGTATTACAGAGGATTTACTTACAGACATGATTTAAATCAGAAGCACCACATCCATTAATTAGCACTGTAATTTTTAATATGACATCTGCTTTGCTTGCTCCAAGCAGGAACAGGAACATTTATTAATCATATGAGATGCTCAGACAGAATTCCTCTAATAAACTCTGACTTATAAATTAAAAGGCCACCACCAGTCTCTAAGGCACAAAGATGAGTATTGAAAAAGAAAGTGAGGAGGTTGGCGAAGAGTGTACATACACAATGTCCAACTCCAGCCTGAGTATCATACATGTACTACATTGCAAATATATAATCATACAGGCTGTTACAAAAGTACAGCAAATACAGTTAAGGGACACACAATGACAATTAATTGTCAGTACTACAATCATTGTCAAATAATTAGGATAACAAATTGTTTCCCAAGCAATTATATTAGTTATTTTTGAAGTGGCAAGACTTGATATTTTGTACTGTTATATATGAAATAAATTTTTCATTATGCCACTAATCATTACCTGTTGAAACAAAGTACTCATTTCAGAGCTCTGACAGAATGAGTGGGGTTTTTTGTTTGTTTCTGGTTTTTTAGTTTGTTTTTAAATTTAAAAAAAGCAGCCATTCCCCTACATATGGAATTTCTATCCAAAATTAAATTTATCTGAGTTAAAGGACTTGAAAAAATTTACTTTTGCAGAACTAAATGGTTGTGTTCATTAATCTGCAAATCCTTCAACTACAATGAATGCTTCCTGTTTAAAAATGGAAATACAAGAATCTATTGGTGAAAAGAAGGAACTTGTTATACTGCTACACACATCACAGGATCTTACAATTACTTTGTCTTGTTCAAAAAATGTTTTTCTGATGATTTAACGTTGCTTCCAATTTTTGTCTTCAAACTTACCAATATATGTCCTTGTTATACAAGAGAGAACAATACACCAGGTTCCAGAAGATAAGGAAAGATATATACTACATATTTTTAAACTTTTACAGAAAAATATTACTTGAAAACATTCAAGAAATGGAAAAGGTACACAATTTGTAATTTGAAACAACTTGTCGACTTCTCATTCTTATTTCAAGTCTGAGTAGTGGTTCAGTGCCACCTTACAAAGAAAAAGCCCAGCCAGTGTGTTGCAATGGAATAATATGTCCTAATAAATGCTTCCTTCCACCTATTAGTGATTAGGTGTTGGACTTCTTGCACAAGCATAGATGTTATAATCTTTTCAAATTTCATTCTGTTGAGCCATTACTATTGTCTACATTCAGGCATCTACCAAGAAATTATTTTTAAATCTAATTAAATCCTTCATCTCCATAATAAACCCCTGGGAACAGCTGTCAGATTGTAGGTGTGCACTATGCAGAGCAGGAGCTAATGGAGGGTCTGCATTCACAAGTTGTCCATTCTACTGACTGTCCCTGCTCAACACAAGCAGAAAGGTGTCTTTCAACTATATCAGAACTTTCCAATAAAAAATTTGCACACTTTTCCCTAACTTCAAACAGCTACTCCTCGAGGCAAAATGGTCCAAATGTTCAGATTCTACACACACACACACACGCCTCCACAAGCTCTTATCTACCTTGTCATTCTAGCAATCATTCCCAAATTTCTTAGTTTTGTGGTTCCAGGCAACAGTGGAACTATGGTTTATGTGTTTTATTTCCATAATCCTATTCTTAACACATCTTAGCTTTCACTTTTTTTTAACCACTGTTGCTTAGTGAGCCAGAGATCTTTAACTCTGCTGTCCAAAATGTTGCTCAGATGTCTTCTAAATTTGTAAAATTAATTCATAACACAGTAAAGCTTATGCACAGTTCAAATTACTTCCTTCAATATGCATGCTTTTGCATTCATCAGCATTGAATTTCATCTGCCATCTTGCTATTCATCCAACTAATTGGCTCCCCCAAAATTCTCCCAAGGGTTTTCTCTGACCCTAACTAAATAAATAATTCTAATATCTGCAATTTTACTAATCCTATTCCTGATATTTATTGCATATAAGCATTCTCACCTCTAAGAGGGAACACTTCTACTGTGGTGAACACTTTCTTTCAGCTCTCTTGATCACTACCTGATTCCTGACTGCCCCTTGCCTTGTAATTTCCTTGACCTATTTTGAAGGGGTTTGGCAAAGGACTTGGAATCTTCAAATAAACAATGTCAGTGACTTCAGCTGTATCCACTGCTTGGTTTATGCACTCAGAGAATATTAATAGATTAGCGAGGCATGGTTTTCCTTTGTGAAACCAAGAGAATTCTGTTCTCTATTTTGTTCAGCTTCAGTTTTTAAAAACTGTATACTTTAATTAGTAGTCTAATTGCAAAATGAAACAACCTCTGAGACTGTAACTGAAGTTACTCTTCAAATTCTCAAATACCGCAGTCCCCACCCCCCTCCCCCTTTTTATTTCACACAACTATTAAAAACTTAATATCCCTTGTGTTTGTCAGTCAAGGTGGAGAGAACGTCAGTTCCTGGAAAAGGAAGAGCATGTCAGCAGGATGCATCCTTCTTTCTGCGTACGTTGTTTCTGGGTTTCCCTAAATAACTTCAGAACTGACAAAAAAAAAACCAACAACAAACCACAACCAAAAAAAACCACCAACACCGAACAAAAAAAAAAAAAAGAAACGTCCTTAGGATGAGGTGACGGGCATGGAAGGATTTACCAAAATGGAATGCAGGAATGACGAATGAATCCCTTATCTGATGTGTCACACATTCCAGGTCACAAGATAAAGGGATCAGCTGCATAGACTGAGCTGCCTCTCCATCTGCAGTATGTCTGAATCCAGTTCCAAATGTGCACTCAAACACAAACAGATTCACAAGGAACAGTTTTCTTTTGTGGAATCATTAACTTTTTCTTCTTTGCTACCTTGTTCATCTCACTTTAAAAAAAAAAAATCTGCTGTTTAATTAGTTGTTCTGATAAGTTCTACCATCCTTTCAGCACACACACTTGAAAGATTTGATGCTACTTCCAGTTTTATTGATACAAAAGGAATGCACTAGATGTCCTCAAAAAAAAAGGTACCTTAATCACCTGTACAATTAAGGCCTGACATGTACAGTACTTATTAAATCACTCAGTGTATTTTTATGCAGTATTGATGTCTTTCCTGTAGGATTTTGTGTTCTTAATTACTAGAAATATGTAAGCAGTAAGTGTATTACTGGAAGTATGCAAGCAACTAGTATGCATAGCCATAAATCTTTCTGTCTCATGAAAACATTGCTACTTACTTAAATAAAAGACATCAGTACTTAATTTACCATCAGCAAAGTACAGCTATGAACTGCAATGAATTCTAACTCTAATGCATCATCAGTAAAACAGTGCAGAAAAAACTCTCAAGGTGCAAAGAAAAATAATAGGTACCTCCTCTCCCATGAAAGGTCTTCAGAATAGTGGAGAAATTAAAATAAATTTTAACAGCTTAACTCCAACGTGAGCAAATATTGCAACGATAAGTAGTCTATAGTGCAGTAACTAAAACAACATGTAAAATACTGAATTTTACAACACTACATAAACAAAGCAACTCTTCTGATTATAATCACACCAACCTTTCACACTAAGATGTCAAACTGTAGTTTCAGAAATGCTGGATTCTCTTGCTCTAAGATGAGCATACTAAGTAGTAACATGATGCTTCTGGTCAAAAGTTTTTTCTGGAATATGTTGTAAATGAAAGGAATCTTGGCAGGTCAGTATCTCACTAGAACGTGCAATTCTGCATGTCATTGCCTCTTGCTTATTCACTGAAACAAGAGATTTCATTACAAAACAAGTAAGAGAAACAAACACAGCCTCCTGCAGTTCCTGCTTTATGAGTAGCATTCACCTTTCCTTTCCTTTATCACAACACCCACTGCCAAGACCACGTCTCACCACAGGACAGGAAAACAAAAGAATTAAAGAATTGCTAAACTGAGTTCAGTTACCCTTAGTCACCAACTGATGATACTCCTATTTAGGCATTTTTTAAAGCAGTGTTTTGAGTACTTCCCGGAAGCTCGTGCTGCATTCCACATTACAGCTGGGACTGCATTATAACAATGAGCAGAGTTTAAAAAGTCAAGCAGTCTCTGTCAGATAAATACCTCCATGCATAACTATCTGGTGAAGCCCCAGTCAGGTCTGCCCTGCAAACCTCACATGAAATAAAACACAGAAACACGACAGATTTCAAAAAAATATTTACATGAACTGTAGATTACCCATAAAGTTGCCTTTATCTATATCACATTCTTCTTTGGGGTGGGGGAACATGCATGTTTAAGTTTCATTCTCATTTTCCTCATGGAACCCATTCATCAAAATTATTGAAATGCAAATTGCACTGGAAAACAGTCTCAGCCTAAAGTTCTCTGAGCACTCCCTTTCTGCATGAAAAGAAATCTTCCAGTACTAATAAACAGAGCATAAATGTTTAGATATTTTCACTTTCCTTTGCAATAACACTTTTTCAGGACGGCACATTAAAAAGTCACTTATTTTCAACTAGAGGAAAACATCAGTTTAATTGCATTTCAGCTATAAGATGCAAAAATACATTTTCACAATTTGCTTCTTTAAGGTATCTAAGATATCTTTCAAAGCAATTCCCATAAAATTTTTAAAAGGCATTTTGTAAACACAAAACATACTGATATTAAAAGTGAGAAGAATGAGCATTTAATATTTTTACAGAGAAAAATACCCACTTCCCCAACATGGTTATTTTAATTTAAAAAGCTCTTGCAATAGATGGAGTCACTTGAATTTTGAACAATCATTTGATAATATGAAAAATGAGTTATTAAGAATAAATCCATATTATATAGATAATAGATAACTGCAAAACATTATGGCTTCATCTTTCACATCAGTTCCTGAAGTTTAAAAAAACTGTATACAAATAAAGTTGCATAATCAAAACAGAGTTCAAAGTTCAACTTGTGATTAAAGAAATCACTCTCTTAAAAAATTAAAAGGCAAAATAAAAATCACATTGTTACGCCCACTAGGCTTGTAAAGGAGTTTTAAGAGTTTTAAAAAATTAAAATTAAAAGAAACATTTGCCTATTGACCACAAGTGGACATCTATGATAGAAGAGGTAAGAAAATTAGTAAGTTGACACACTGACAATGAAACAAATTTCTGCTTAGGGGTTTCTTGTTCTGTAAATTAAATGATTATGTGATAAAGCAGGTGAACTTATTTCTCCAGCCTTCGCAGCTGCAGTTTCTCACATTCAAAATGCCGTAACTACAAGTAATACATGTGTGGTGAAGAGAAAGACCACTCTGTATACAACAGCCTCCCTCACCTCCCATGGAAGACATACACTCCTTCTGGAACAAAATGTGAAATCGTATTCAGATCAACTGTTTAATAAGTTTGCCATTTTTACCTTCATTGCATTTTCAGTAGACAGCCATGTTCACCTACAAAATTCCTAACAAACGCACCATCTGCCAACTAATAAAAATTATAATAAGAACAGCTTCCTCAAGCGTATGTTCTGTTTCTAGATAGGGTTGATAGCAAACGTATAGGGAAGAACTTCCAGGCCTCTAATAACTTTTGACCAAGAGATCTGGCAAGCTAAAAGTGGTATCTGCTTCTGCCTTCTACAGGTTTCTAGGAACACTGCACATTGCTATAAAACAGATGCTGTTGAGTAATACCATAAACCAAGGCACAGCGATTACTAAAACCAACATATTGCATATCTGGTTCTTCATGTGAAAAAGAAACCGAAACCAAGTGATTGGATGGAGTAGTGAAAACTACCCATCAATAACTTAAATATTAAGATGGAAAAATGTATTTTTAAACTAGTTGCTTTCTTATCCTACACCTTTTTCAAGTGCAGATTTGTGAGGGAGGCCACCAGTTAGACCAAAACGTTGGAGATCTTGCAGCAATTAATAGGTCTATCTTCTACATTACACCTCAGCATGTTGACAATGTTTTATTTTTAAAAATGTACTTATTTCCAACAAGGTCCTTTAAAAGGTATTTCTGGAAAATGCACTTTGGTTTTGTTAACAAGTCACAGCAGCAATTGCAGGAGTTGTTAGTTCTGTGCAACTGCAGGAAGTCTCCTGTTACCAACAGCCAGACTGAAGAACAGAAGCCAGAACTAGTTCACAGACTAAGTACCCTTAGGATGTTGGGCAAGGAGAACAAGGACAGCTGGAAAACAATTTAGCAGTGTTACTTACAAGAAAGCAACTACAAAGTTAATTGTATGACATGTGTGACCTATCCAGTCATTCAGTGAGCTACATGCTGGGATTCATCTCTACCCTTCTTGCTCAGTAGTAGGTCCATTTTGCAATAAAGTGGTTACAATTTTTTTTTTCTAACATTAAAAAAAAAAATCAAACTGCAATGACAAGCACACAGTGTACTTCCAAGTTACTATTTTCAGATTCTTACGTATCTTCACATGATGGAGGAAAAAAAAAGAATAAATCAATAAAATCAAATACAAAACTAGATGAAGAAAAGTGATATTGCCTGGAAGAGAAACAGTTCTCTGAATGACAAACCTTTCCTCTAAGATAATTGAGGAGGTGAATAGAACATACTCATTCCTGTAATGCTAAGATATATAGAAAAAAGCATTAAAAAAAATAAACTGTTTACAATTGCAAATTGAATATTTTACCCCTAATCGATTGCATTTCTCTAAGCTTAAGAAAACAGAACAGTATTTATATGTGCAGTGAACAGATGCTTAAAATATAGAAGAGATTTAAAATATTTGCATTTCTGAATACATCTGTTGATACTATATTCTTTGTGATTCTACTTTATGTTCCTGCTTCAGCTAAGCCATCTGAAACTTGGACATAGTTTCATTAAAAATGCAGATGATACCAACTGGGGTGGGGAGGGACCTGTTGACAGACTAGCCGGACGACTGTTACTGCAGGAGACCTGTTCAGCTTGCAGAAACAGACCAGGTCAGGAACCTCAACATGTTCAGCAAGGGCAAATGCAAAGTCCTGGCCCTGTGGGACTCCATGCCTCAACATGAAAATACTTTCCAGGGCCTATGGAATAATTCCATCTTGTTCTGTACAAGTTCTTTCTAGACTACAGAAACTGCCGTGTCACTTTATGCAAAATGAACATCATTCATTTGGTATGCTATGTGAAATTGCAAGTTGCAGAGTAATGTTGCAGATGTTTTTACTGAGCTACGCTACTTCAAAACACTTCAGACCTAAAAGCATACTAAAACAAGTATGCAGACAGCCCATTTTCTCCAAAGGCAGCTTCACTATAGTTCACAAACACACAAGAAACCCCTGACAAATGAGCTAAAGCTAGCTGAATTACAAGACGCGTTTCCAAGATACAGTTTTTCCGCAATAAAAAACTAAAATTCCAAGGTTAAACATACTACCATGAAATATGTCACCAAGTATTATGCAGAAGAAACATGGTGTCCGAGGAAAGCCAGTTTTGTAAAATTAAATGTTTACATCTGTACCAGGAACTGTATCATGATTTTCTTTTATTCAGAATACCATCCACTGTTTCTCTAAACCTCCACAATTGAAAAATATAACGAAATATCAACTGAAATGTTTTCAAAAGCTTCAATATGGAGAACCACTATGTCTAACTACAACGTTGCTCAAGTTCTCGGAAAAAATCCATGTCAGCCTTTGCTCTCTACAGAATTAACAGCTGATATTTTCCTATTTCTGCTCCTCTAGACTTTACACTAGAAGTAAAAATTGGAAATATGCATCAGCAACAGATGATGGGAAAATGTTTAGCCAAAAATTACAAATGGACTGCCAATAAATTAAGAATTAAGGTTAATACCAAAAGAAATTCAAGATATTTGAATGCAAATAAATTCACCATATTACAAACTCAAACTACTTTAAACTCAAATCAGACAGCAATTTCTACAACATTTTTTCCTTTACTTACCTATTATTTAAATAAACTTTCCTCTGACCTCAAAGGTTTCTCCCCAAGACAAATAGAAATGTAAAACTACATTGTACCTTGCAAGAATGGGAAGAACTTGGAGTGGGAGACATGCTATTTTTTTTTACTCCAATTGATTCCTCAACAGGGATTCTCTTCTCTTTATACCAACAGTCTGTAACTCAGTAAAGCCAACTGTCACAAGGTGGGATGCAGCTTTAACTTAGATGTAATCTCACTGGCACAGTTCTTCCTCCTTATCACCAATCTCTGCACGTGTATGACACATAAGATGGTGCTGATCACAGGAGGTCCTGGGGAAGGCACTTCAGGAGGTCTATAGTCCAACTTCCTGCTCAAAGTATGATAAACACTTAATTCAGACCAGATTGCTCAAGGATTTATGAAGTCAGTCTTGAAAACCTCCAAGGATGGAGACCACAGAAAGTCTCTTGGACAACTTGTTCGAATGCTTGACTCCCCTTATGGTGAAAGATTCTGCTTTATTTGACTGGAATGGAACCTCTCTCATTTCGATTTATACCCATTGCCTCTTGTTCTTCCATCATGTGCCACTGAGAAGAGCCTGGCTCCATCTTCTTGATCGCCTCCACGTAGGTATTGGAAGGGTGCTGTTAGGTCTCCCCAAAGCTGTCCTTTCTCCAGGCTGAACAGGCCCAGCTCCCGCAGGCTCTCCTTGTAGGACAAGTGCTCTGGGCCCTGACCAGACCATCTTGGTTGCCCTCTTCTGGAATGGCTCCAGTTGATCAGCATCCTTCTTGTATTGGGGGGCCCAAAACTGGATGCAGCAATTCAGATGGGATCTACTGAGTGCTGAGTACAGGACATTAATATTTGCTTCCCTCATTCTCCTGGCTCTGCTCCTGTTAATGCACCCTGGGATGCTGTTGGTCATCTTTGCTGCCAGGGCACACTGCCAGCTCATGTTTAGCTTGCTATCTAGTAAGATCTCCAGTTCCTTTCCAGCAGAAATGCTCCCCAGCCAGTCAGTCTCCAACCTGAAACACTACAGGTGGTTCTTCCCTCCTAAGCACAAGGCTCGGCATTTTTCCTTGATTAATTTCATAATACTTCCATTGGCTCATTCCTCCAGGCTATAGAAGTTCCTCTGGACTGCAGCCCTGCCCTTGAGCGTATCAGTTCACATACCCAGTTTGGAGTCATGTGCTAACTTTATGAGAAAGTATTCCATCACCTTCTCCAGGCAGTTGTTAGGACAGGTCCCAGGACAGACCCCTATGGCATGCCAATTTTTATTGGCCGCCAGATAGCGTATGATCCACTGACCACCACCCTCTGACCCCAGTCACCCAACCAGTTTTTTTACCCATCTGGTTGCCCATGCATCCCGACCATAAATCACTGAGCTACTCTTCTTACACCCTGAGTAAATCAACTTGTTGATCTCATGGATGCACATCTCATACCCATAACATCAACATAAAGGTTGACATAACTCATTTCCTGTAACTTGCAAATTTATAATAGGCTTTCTTATGAACAGTAAACATTTCTAGGACAACAGGAAAAAATAATTTACAAAAGCTTTTCTTTCTGAGCATTTTGTCAACAAATGCATCCAAAGAATTACAGATTAAGACCACAAAGTTCCAGTTTAAATACAAAATAAAGAAAAATGGAGGTATTTGCACATATATTACTCAGAAATGGGATACAGTAAAATTAGTACTGTTGGAGTGTGCTCAGCTGATCAGCTAGGAGATCAGGCAGTTATGTACTATATTTAATCTTACGGATTGAAGTAGAAAGTTTCCAGGCAATTTTACAATCTAATACTCCACCTCTGCAAGAGATGTTCCTATCTGTAGGAACAATCACTTGCAGGGATTCAGCAAATAGCTGGGAAAAAAAATCCTGCAGAGAACGCAATTATTTTTTTTTTTTTTAACAGATCAGTTATTTAAAATTTTCCATTTTAAACATGGGGGCAGGAGGATTTGAGAGCTCTCTTTAGTGATAAACATAGTGTATATCAAGTGATGTTACCTCATCTTTTCACGCAGACAGCTGAATGCAAAACAAGCATGATGATGGCCAAACTGCAAACCTTCTACTACTATACATTTCCTTGGACACAAACAGGTGACCTCTAACGTTGAGACAAGTATTCGTTTCACACATCTACTTAATTTTGGATTCTTTGCTAAAGGGCCACTATATTATGCATCCACTCTTCAGCATCTCTCACTTTTCCCTTCAGAGTAACCTATCTCTCCATACAGAAGTTAAGAAAAGGCGGCTTATCGAGAGTATCGAGCAGGGATTGTCAAACCATTACTCCAACAGGCAAGTATGATCTACCAACTGCTTAATTTCCCTACTCTCATTGTTTTTTAAACTGATTGGGGTAAGGTAAGAGAAGGGGGAAAAAAAGGTCAGGAGATGGATGGAAAGAGGCTGCAGCTGGACCACAGTGCCACTGCTCCTCTCCACTCCAGCACCCAAGGGACAAGGCAAACTGCAAAGTCATGTAAGGAACGTGACTGTTGGACTGCAATTGCACGGGGGGGTGGATCAAGCCAAGTTAGCATTTCTTAGGTTTGCTAATCTTCGTTGTAGTTCGTAGTTACATGTCTTAGTACAAAGAAAAATGAATGGGACTTTAAACCAAAAATGTAGTAATAGGAGTGGTTAATTATTACCATCACTCACATAAAAGCAGTAAAAAAAAAAAAAATCCTTGGACTTAGAAATCATACATTTTATAATGCTCATCCTCAAATGAAATTACAGCATGAATATTTCATGTAAGAACTTAGAGCACATCCTTGTGCAACATTAAAAATTAATAAACTGACTTCTACTTCAGAGCAAAGGGAGAAAAAGTAAAGGAAATTGGACTGGAGTACTGCTGGATCTAGTATCTGCTAGGTAGTATCTTCTAGAACCAGATTCCAGTATCTGCTGGAAGCCAGATACTTGTGGTTTCTCCATGCAACTGATGCTAACCAACTTCTACTGGTTACTCTAACAGAGGCGTTCTTAAATGTCAGTTCACTTCAACGAAGACACAGTTTGGAGCACCAAGGGTCAGACACTTGAAATGCGACAGTGAAAATACCCTTACAGATGGTAAATAACTGACTAAATATATTCTTTTTAAGCCAGCACCAAAAAAGGCACAGCAAGATAAAACATTATGTTCATGCATGCTTGCACCACATGCTACACAAAAAATGTACAAAGAGAACTTATGACTGACTCCCATAAGGTCTGCTAGTCTATTTTGCAAAACTAATGTTAATAATTATATAAAGAATAAATTATCATATCAAGAATAGTGAGTAAATTTACTTTTCAAAATAAATAAGGAGTAAATTATCAAGTGTCAATAGTTAAGAAAAAATTGAAGTGTTCATATTTATCCATAATTCTAATGTCTCATCTCAAATAATTTTTTCCAGAGACAGTAGGTTTTTGTTTTTGTAATATAAAAATAGTATTCTTAGTAAAGGAAAATCTTAAAAAACCCTTAGAAGGAATTACTGCCAACTAAAGGAAAAAAATTCTAAGAAAAATATTCTGTCTGGTCATTTCCAATGAATCCACATGGAAGTATTCACAAAGACTTGTGGAAACATACATCAATATTTAACAACCTTTAACAAGCTTCTCCTCCCTGCCCTAAACAAAGTATTAAACAAATTTTTATCTTAAACAGAATTTAAGAACAAGATTATTTTGATTCAAAATAAGACAAAAATATAAAATATTAGCTACTGTATTACTAAAAGGTGAATACATTATTGTTTTCATTGAATACAACATATTGAGATAGCCAGTATATGTAAGACAAAACATCACTCCATGCATTTATGCTGTTTCAATTTAAAGTATGCAAGTACATACTTACATGCATTTTAAAAGCCAAAGTAAAAATGCATTAAAACTCTCAAAGTCCCCCTCTCTTTCACTATCCAGAAATTCTAAAAAATAAGGGATATGTGAAAAACACATATTAGGTTTGCATTGTACATATGTTCATCCACATATTCATTCAGTCACACTGACTAAACACCACTCTGATTATGGCCCATGGTGTTCCAAGGATTAGGTTCATGACCTCAAGCATTTTAATTCTTTTCTAGATGAGGTTATAATAATGTTTACTGCAATAGAAAACATTGCATGTAAATTACAGTCTCGTGCAAAATTTATGGGATGTGGCAGTGAAATTAGAGCCTGAAATCTTAAAAAAAAGAAACAAAACCCCCATAAAACCAAAAAAAACCCCAACCACCCACATCATTACTTTTGTGTCACAATACTGCTACAGCTTTTCAGTAAAATCTCCTTGTTTTCCCATCATGGTAAAGTCTTACATGACAAGTATTGATATGTGGAATATGTTAAAAGGACTCTTAGTTCTTGGTAGGCAGGTTCTAACATATGTCATTCAGCCAGTAGGATTTTCCTTCTGTCTTAGCTTTAAAAATAAATAAAGAAAGAAAAATATCCAAACAGTACATTTTTACATTCTACGCACAAATTGTTTAGTAGAGTCACAGTACTGGAAGTGGTCCATGAGCATTCTGTACGACGTCCGAGGCTAGGTGGCGGGGGAGGAAAAACCCTTACAAAATGCTTATCCAAAACCAGCCAATGCATTCAAGGAGAAGAATGTATGTGTGTTTATATCTTCCTGCAATTGACTGTAGTGTCAGGGCCGTACGTGTTGAATTTTCCTGATCAAGTCACTTTCTTCCCTCTGTGTCAGTGTTGAAGAGAGCAAACAATTCAGGTCAGTCTCCTTCACTAAGGAACCTGAAGAAGATTCCCAGATGCTTAGTGCACTATTTATTTATTTTTAAAGCTAAGACAGAAGGAAAATCCTACTGGCTGAATGACATATGTTAGAACCTGCCTACCAAGAACTATGAGTTCTTTTAACATATTCCACAGCTCAGCATTAAGTACTGATATAAGTAATACAGATTAAAGTATTTCATCATTTAAACAAGGTCCACACTTTCAGATTTAGACTATTCTTCTTACTAGGAATTACTTAGTGCTAAGATTATAGTAAGCAGAAACCATATGGTTGCAGTATTGGTTTCTACTAATATCTGACAGTATCATAATACATTTTTCACTAAAAATAAAACTAAGGCCAATGAACATGCAAGCTTTCTGACATTTTCTGCCAGTTTACTTAAGAGTATGACAGTATGGCTGGTCTGCAGATCAAAGAGCTGATGAAAGAGTTACAGGTAGACTAGGCTATAACCACTTCAAATGGCACAGCTGCATCCCAAAGAGGATGCATGAACAAGTCCTAAGATAAGCACTCATCATTACAGTTTACCATACTATGTACAGTCTTACCACATTGGTATGAAAATACCTTTGATATTTCTTTGTTGAAGAGGTCTTTACTAAAATACCTGAAATACATATCTGAGCAAAAAAAACCCGAACATCCAATTTTCATCACCTCAGGTATTTTCAGGAGAGGTACATTATTTTCAAGTAAACCTGAAGAAAAGGTAAGCATAGTACAAATATAGGATATGCAGTGGAAACATCCACAAATTAATTCCTAAGAGGAAAGATAATCACAAACAGGAGGTTTGGTATGGGAATTTCAAAACCATTCCTAGCGAGGAAAATTCAAACAGTGACAAGCACCACAAGCTCCAGAGCTCTGTTCCAAATGAACACAAGTGGGCTGGCACAGGCTTTCATGAAAGCACACTCCTGGCAATTTGGCTGGAAATTTCAGAGTCAAAACCCCTGCTTGGTAAAACTCACTAAAATTCATTCTTTTCAGCTTAAAAATTTTTTTTTATTACATGTTCCTGCATCAAATATCAATTGCAAAGTTAAAAAATTGACAGTAAGTATGTAAGAGCTGAAAGATCAGCGTTCAGAATAACCATTTTGTCTTCCCTCCTCCTCCCGTCACATCCCAAGCTACAGCAGCAGGCCAGTCAGACCATGCTTGGCCAACAAGGCCACACAAAACATCCCACTTCAAGCCTCTGTTTCTTTCTCAGTACAGAGAAGTCTTACATTACGAGAGCATTATTCTAAGATAGGACCTACACATTAGTGGCCTTGAACCTCTTTCAATAGAGGACACCTTCACAGTAGCAATGAACCCAGCTTGTAAGGAAAAGCAGGCTCTAAAGGCAGGGGAGTAGGAATATAACTGATACCAGCAAGAACCTGTAGCAATTGGTCTGTTGGATGTCAATGTGACAAACCTCACGTAGACTTGACTGTTCCTAAAGAAGTGGTGATGGGTCTGAAGTCTGTTGAGGTCAGAGTGCATTTCAAGAGATGCAAATGGAATCCTATTCCTGGGAATCTGATATTTTCAGGAAAACATGTTTTCCTAGTATCACATAGAAGCCATTATTATTTTTTGAAAACAGTACAATTAACCATTAGGAAAAAAAAGTCTTGTCCAAGCTGAGGAAAGTAAAAGTGAGCATAAACTTCAGCAAGTTAAACGTAAAACTATCAATAAAACTAAATCAAGAAACTTGGTGGAATAAAAATGACAACTAAAATATGTTTCAAAAAGCATCAGAAGTAGAAAGCTTGTAAAAACTGGTGAGGACAATGGATAAAATGAGGACAAAGATAAAATGATCACTCAAAGGCAGCTAATCAAGAGTTCCAAAAAGAAAAAAAAAACCCAGTAAGAATTCTCTACGCTATTGTTCTCAGAGAGGTGCCTGGGGAAGTTCCCAGAACAAAACTGTATTTTGGAGGGAAAGATATAGAATAGTTCAGAAAATGAAAATGAAAGTACCAAACCACCAGGAACAGTGTTATTCCAAGAGTTCTGTGGAAACAAAATATGAAGTTAGAGAGCTATAAATTGTGGTTTTCACTTTCTACCCCTGGAGACAATAGCAGGTTATTGGAAGGTGGGCAAATGTTTCATCCAGTTTTAAAGAGCTTTGATGTTATCCAGAATTTTTGCTCTATGTGTAGCAAACTCAGAAAATATCAAAGTACAGAACTAATAACACTACAGATAAATAAATTACACTGGAAAATAATCAGAGAAGCTTCTCTACAGCAAGACCATAAATCATCCATCTATTAAAAGTTCTTTCACAAAAGCAAATGGATGTGCTCAATACAACAGAATAGTTCACTTTTCAAAAACAAAAATCTTTTAGCAAGAACATTCACAAAAAAATCTCAAACTAAACTGTCATGGTATAGGATAACAGTTCTTTTCTGGACTAGTAACCAATTTTAAAACGTAGAAATAAATGGTTAGTTTTCCCCAATGCAGGCAGATTAGAACCAATACTCACAAGGATCTCTGCTGAGATCTGTGCATGTGTAGTAGGGGCTGACTGACAGGGTGTTTTGTTTTGTTTTCTACAGACAATTTCTGAATATATCAAAAAAGTTCAACACTGAATTGGTCAAGTCTATTGAAGATAAAGTATTTGGAATAGCCAGTGCAAAGTCTTTTGTGCTAGTACATGAAAGGGTCTCACAATACCAAGTAATTGGGTAAAAAAGCATCACATGATTCCTAAGTGAGAAGTGGAAACTAAGGCACATAAGAAAAAAAAAATCCTAAAGATGCATATGCAATAACAGACTACACTTTTACCACTCAGGAGAGAGGATCTGAAATGAGTTCCACTTTAATGTGCAGTAACCATGGGGAAAAAAATTCAAAGGCTCAAAATCATTAGGCAAGGAACTGGAAGGTACACACATACCGTTAGACTTGCCATTTTGGTACCTGCAGTTCAAAAAAGATACATTTGAACTAAAAGTCACAGAATAAAACAACAGTATCAAGAGGCCTTGAAGAGCTTCTGTACAAGGAAAGATTGTATCACAGGGGTTTCTCCATCTTGGAAAAAATACTCCCCAGGACGGGAATAGAACAGACATCTACCTCAAATACTATGTTCAGTTTTGGGCCCCTCACTATAAGAAAGACAGGGAGATGCTGGAGCAGAAGATAGATGCTGTCCAGAGAAGGGCAACGAAGCTGGTGAAGGGTCTGGAGAACAAGTCTTTTGAGGAGAGGCTGAGGGAACTGGGGGTGTTTAGTCTGGAGAAGAGGAGGCTGAGGGGAGACCTTATTGCTCTCTACAACTAACCTGAAAGGAGGTTGTAGGGAGGTGGGTGTTGGTCTCTTCTCCCAAGTTACCAGTGATAGGATGAGAGGAAATGGCCTCAAGCTGCACCAGGGGAGGTTTAGATTGGATATTAGGTAAAATTTCTTCACTGAAAAAGAGTGGTCAGGCACTGGAACAGGCTGCCCAGAGAGGTGGTGGGGTCACCATCCCTGGAGGTGTTCAAAAAACGTGTAGACTGAAGTGTGGCACTTCAGGACATGGTTTAGGAGGCATGGGGGAGTTGGGTTGATGGACTTGATGATCTTAGAGGTCTTTTCCAACCTTAATGATTCTATGATTGTGGAAGCCTTTTAAACATGGAACAGCCTGTGCCAGTGTATTCATAAAAAGAAGCAACACTGTGTCATCTCATGCTACCTTACACTCCTTACCAAGCTATCCAGTGCTGATTCCTGTTGGATTCTGGACAATATGCTTGATCAACTTTTATTCTGATCTTAGGTATTAATATTTCCATTGCTATTCAATGTAATTATCACAAAAGCCTCAGGAAGCCAAAGAAGCCACTTGGTTTTCAGCATCTTCTCATAAACCTTGCATGACCATAGAACTATTGATAGCATAACATTTCTAGCTGTAGCAGAATTAATAGATCTAAACCTATTTATCTGTTATACTGCTAAAATTAATGTTTAAAACATAGCCTTCCAAAATTTTTATGGCTTCCACAGCAGTAAAGCAGATACTTCAGGGAAGCAGAAAGTAACACATACAGACTAACAAGAATACAACCTTGCAGAAATTGTACATTCAACTTTTTGCCACTAGGTTGAAATTAAACAGCAAGTCACCCTAAAGCTGTCTCAGTAGAAAGCATGCATCTTATCTGCACCCCCTCTCTTATTGGCATCTGAAATATATGTTAACTTTGCAAATCTTGTCTACACATTTCTAGATTGAAGCTTAAATTAGGTAGCACACTTTCTCCTCTCACTCTGGATCAGTGCTGGCATAGAGAACAACCTCACCCTCCCAAACAAGAAAACCTGAAGAAGGGGGTAACTGGTATTGAAACAAAATACTAGATAACTCATTTAGAACCACTCCATTCTTACTTCATTCAGTGCAAGACATAAAATATTGTGAAACTAACATTGAAAAGCTATGTTCTGTTCTGCCACACTTAAAATTGATAATCTGAAAAGACAAGAGTCATGAAGTTTCCTTTTTTGAACACACTTCAGAAGCCACTACTAAATTCAATCCCTAATTAATTAAGGTTTCCACTGTAGTATGACTTTTGCAACCCACGAGTAAGGTATCCATAATAGGTAAAAATAATGTACATAAATATGCTGTTACCTAACTCATCACAGTAAATTCATACTTTAAAAGGAAAGCTTATAAGCACTATCATATTTAAGCAATAAGACATAACAGGGTGTGCATATGCCGTAATAATGACACACCTTAATAATGCAAGAAGTATGTCATTATCATCCCATACTACACACCCTAAAATGCTCCAGTATAGATCACATCTATGTATTTAACAAACTAAATTAGGATACTTAGAAAAAAATGCCTATTTAGTGGGTGATAATCTCAAAATGTTTCATCAAAAAAACCCCATAAAACACACCACTAAATATTCCTGCTCAGGTAACCATTTCTAACAATTGTTTTCATCATCATCAAATTACAAACACAGCCTGTTAAAAAATACTTGTGTCAATGAATGCACTTGCAGTTCCTACAAAAACGGGTTAAAAAAGGAAGGAGACCCAGTGAAAAGGATCACTGTCTTCCGGAGTTTTGAGTTGTTCTTGCAAGCTTAATGGTGAGTTTTGAAAGGCAAGGTGCAGCTAAAACCTTTAAATAGACTCTTAGGGGTTTTTTTGGTTAAACTGCTTCTGCCTTTCCATTTTAACAACCCAAGAAATGGTTTACTAAATCCAACCCACTTTGGTTATCTCTATTAATTTACAGTCTGAACTCAGGGACTGAGGAGTTAAATGGTTTTAGCTGAACTCTTCCCCAACAACACTTTACCACTTGCAGTCTAAAGCCAAAGCCAGCACAAAAATCCAACATTCAATTATATTTTCCTTAATTATATAATTGTTCACCTTGGAAGTAAACAGAAACATTTTGGAAAATGTATTATTGAACACTTAGCTGAATACTATCTACTCAGCCTTTGCCACACAAAATACAAACAAAATTATGTTTGTGGCAGCCAGAATAAACAAAATTTAATGCTGATATGCCTTCATCTTAAACCCAACTGAAATGTATTTAAATATTTATTAATCGCATATGATTCCACAGAATTTATTACTACAATTATGCTTTCTCAGGCATACTCAAAATAACTCAACTACTTACTTTCTTCAGCTGGGGCATACTATTACAGAAAACTAACATCAACAATCTTTCAAGCCTGATCAAACCTGACAAAATGAATGTTATTTAACAGATTTCCATTCATTTAATATCTCTTTGGTTATATAAATTGGAAACAGTTTCCCAAATCATGTGAAGTTTTCACAGTTGTATTACCCAAGAGCAAAGAAAATTGTAGATATTCATTTATTACAATATTCCCAAACAGTTTTCCAACTACACAGTTGGAAATGCTGCTAATCTTTTAGATGAAAGACATTCAGACATGAAATGACCAAAACACATCCTTTTAAGTAACAGTATTGATCAAAGTGGAACAAGAAACGAATCTTGAATTCCAAAACAGAAAACTTTGAAGACATGCTTATATAAATGATTCAGCCATAACCAAAACCAGCAAGCGATTTTTCCAAGCAATTTTTGTTACTCAGTGCAAATATGATAACATGCTGTGGATACCGAAAAGCTTCTCATATAGAAGTTGCTGCTGCTAACACACATTGATCATATGAGCAAAATATCTAAATTGGGGGGAGGGAAGGGGGGGGGGACTGGGGGAGAATGTACTCCCCACCCGATTTTTGAGAGGTCTTGCCAATTCCTCTCTTATTTGGGAGAAGGAGATCAAATTCAATATACAAGACATGAAACAGATATGAAAATGGTCTAACAACAAATCTTAAAAATTGCAAATGCCAACAAGTCTCTACAAGTATATTACTGGGCCAGAATGAAGGAAAATCATTGTGAAATAAGCTTTTCTGGTATGCAGTTATAGCAAATAATCATGAGGTGATGCCGAGAACTAGACAAATCTGGTATTCGAAGAATGTTAAAAACATTGAGGTCACAAATGCTCACTGTAACTTTAGTACCCACTTCTTATCCCACTATTTTGATATTAAATCTAATTCATTCTTCATTCTGAGCTTATAAACCATGATTTTAATGAACATCTCTCTTGTCCACATGCTATAATGCATGTGGAAATGGAAATAATACAGTTAAAAATGAAGTGAGGTTGATTTTGTGTATGCTATTTACAGAAGGGCAATATTGCTTGTTTTTAAAACACTACATTAAAACGTAGATTTTTCAGTAAATTACAAAAGCCGTATTCTCTCTTGGACCAAAATTTTGAATTTATTTATATTTTTTAGAATAAAAGAATGTTTCCTGCACTCTCAGCTCACAGGTAAGCCTAAGATAAAGTACCGAAGCAATAATTGCATTGGGCATTTTTAATACTAAAAGTGTATTTGTTTCATTATAATCCAGTGTAATATACTGTGTCAATCTACACAAAGTAATTACATAATCTGACCTTTTCCCACCAGTTTGTTTTAGAGACACACTAGAATGGATTTGGGTTTAACTGCCTTTACTTAGGTAAAGAGCTAAAACTTTAAGTTCTGAAGACATGGGGGGATGGGACAGGATGGGATCACACACACACACACACCCCCCAAACCAGAAAGTTAAAGCTAGTTCTTACATTAAATTCCCCACAATTTATTGCAAAATGACAACAGGAATATTAGCAGCTCAGTAAAACAGCAGATCGTTATATTTGGGGGTGGGGGGTGTTCTTACACATTATTTATTACACTAAAATTGCTTTATTCCTGATTTTATTTATATACTCGTTGCTTTAGTTCAAGTAACTTGGCAGAGATTCAAGTCAATATATATATACTTTCAACAAAAAAGAACAAAGACATTTTTGACTTGAGGATAACTGAAAACCTGTTCAGGATCTGAGTGTGATCTGGTTTTCGTATCTCCTTTTGTTGACATAAATAAAACATGGTTTCTCAGGAAGGTTAAGGAGCCAGCCAGTGCAAGGAAAAGATAAGCAAGTAGTTTGGGGACACCTGTATGACAAAAATCTGGATGGGAAAGTTTCTTCAAAAATGTCAGTAGTATCTTAGTTAGATAAATAAATCCAAAAAGATGGGGAGGGAAAAAAAAAATTCACCTCAGGACCATGACATAATGATCAAGTTTATGCTTTTCATAAGTGTGGGGGGGGGGGTGTGGTGTGGTGTGGTGTGTTTGTGTTTGGGGTTTTGTTTGTTTATGCTTTTTTTTCCTTGAAGTTAAAAAAAATGGAGACAGTTACTGCCATATTTTTTTGCTAGGGAAACATGCAGAGCACAGGTGACATTTCAACATCTACCCAATTTTAATTTACCCCCAAGGGAAAACACAGTAGCTACAAGAAATGAAACAAAACAAAAAAACAACCAACAAAAAAAAAAAAAAAAAAAAAAAAAAAAAAGACAGATGCAGAAACAAAGAAATCTGGTAACAGTAAGAGTCATATCAAAACAAAGACAGCTGGGATATGGGCCCTTGTACAGAAAGTGATGGGAGATGTCACGTCCTATCTACTCAATTTGCATTAAAACCTGCAAGATTTGTGACATCCAGTCAGGGAAGCTTTTGAGAGTAAGTTCCAAAAGCCATTCAAAAGAAGATCTGGGTATCAGTGTTTTTCCTCTTTGCCTTGGTTCACACTGCAGCTCAGATTTAATGAGCTGCAGGCTGAGAAAGAACTAAAAACTGTAAAAGGTTCATCATACAAGTAGCATTAACCCCATCTAAAGCCTGAACTGACTTATCTCCAAGTCTGTGAAAACTGAAGCTTCAGAGATCCATACTAGAGGCCAGTTCAAATGCTTAATTTATTACTCTATTGCTGATACAGAAATAAAATGCCTTTTTAGTTTATCCTGGTATCCATTACAGCTAAATAAAAGCACCTGTTCAAGTGATCCTTTGACAGCACGTCCTTGAAAAACATAAAGACACTGCAACTAAACATACTTAAGAGAGGTCTCTCTTAGCAACAGTAAATAAGGTTATAACACTTCATGGATCACACTGCAGCATTAACACTCTCATCTTCAAAATTTGCAAATTGCAACGGTTTTGGCCTGCATCAGTTTATTTCTGACATTCACAGAGCAATGAAGACAGAGAAAGAAGAAAAGTTTTTGCTAGGACAAGTCCAGGTAAGCAGCTGACAAGTTATTCATTCCACAATACTAGTTCCATACTCAGAATTCATTATAAGAAGCCATGCTTATGGCAGATCCCCACTCAGGAGAATTTCAATACGGAGACAAAAATTCTTCATCAGTGACTAGCCCTAAAATAAGCACTTACAAAACAGATCTGAAAATATTTATATTTTTCGTCTTCCTCTTAATACAAATTGTATTTTGCATATAAACATACCTTATTTCTTTACTCTTTTATTATGATCAAAAGCAAACTCCACAAAATTACTATTTATTGACTTTTACTTGAAATAAGGAAGTTTCTTCATTAAAATTCTCATAGTCATTTACCAAATCCTCACTAAAACCAGGATATCAGAACCATATCAGAAATTATTAAAGAATATTATATTAGTAAAGAATAATACAGGAGAAAGAGAGACATCTAAATACCTTAGCTCCCTTTTATACCTTCTAATTGCAAATTTGTTCATAAACTTTTCCTTTTTCCACCTACAAATACCAGGTTTTATATAAAAGAAAACAATATGCTATATGTTATTAGGAATTAGACAAAAGAGTCTAAAAAGGCTGTACAATAAAAATTGAAATATCTGAAAGTGGTTTTGCCAATTCCATGCAATTAGTCAAAAGACAGCATCAACATGCCATACTGAAAAAATATTAATCAGTCTTTGCTTTATAAACAAACAAACAAACATCCCAACCTCAGGACTTATAAATTCAACTCCTTTTGACACTTAAGTTAGTGATGGTGCTTGAGGCCAACATGTTGCTTTTGAAAAAAACTAGAAATAAGCCTTAAAGTCCTTTCCCTAAGACTCTGCATGGCACAGTCTCAGTCAGACACTGAACCACTGAATTCAGCTGCTTTCTCCCCAAGCCTGCACAGGTGTTTGTGCCAGGTGTATGTTTAGAGCACCCAGCTGCTCAGCCCTGTATGGAGTCCAGAAAGGAAAACCAGGAGTTACACAAAAGTCTCTGCACCAGTGTTCCTGTTTGGCTTCTAACTGGATAATACAAGGACTGATACAATGAGCTGTGGCAAACAATACATGAAATTGTGAAGGGTCATCTTAATATTTACTACAGTTCTTTTTTTCTTTTTTTTTTTTTTTAATAAACACAACACAGATATACCTTCTGTAACATCATAAATAAGCACTTGTACTGTATAAACTTGAAAACTTCTGTGATGCCTTTAAGAAGTCAAGCTTTAAAACCACTGAGACTATTTAAGCCAGCAGACAAAACCTGCATCAAAATAACAAAATTTATATAAAGAGTACAAATCAAAAAGTTGGTCAAACTGGAGGGTTGGGGGAATATCATGATTTACAAGTACTACTGATCAGACATTCTTAGCACAAAAAGTATCAGCTTTAGCAAAACACAAATCTTTAACAAGTTTGTTCAGAAAAATGTAAAATAGCCTTTATTTTCCATTAGTCTGTTTTCCTGAACTATTAGAAAACATTCCAAACTGATTTATAGTCATAGGATTCAACTTCACAGATAAATTATTTCTGGATTCCCAGAACACATTCAATGACCCAGTTCAAATTTCACAATCTTGTATTCAGCCCAATAGACTGTATTTGATTAGATGCACATTATCTGTCTTTCTGCTCCTTCACACAACCCTCGAAAGGATGGCTTTGTGACAACTGGATATATAGTTATAAATTCAATAGACAACAGTCTTGCTTTCTGGCTCTCTCCAAAACCACACAAATTCTCAGTTCCCTGCACAAACACACAGAAAAAACAAAACAAACAAACAAAAAACCCCCAGAAACTTCAGTCAAAAAATTGCCTAAATTACAGCACTTCAAGTGTAAAAAAAGTTCCAATTTCTTACAGAAGGCTGACAAATAATTATCTGTAATAATGAGCTGGAACAAAACATGGGAATTTTAAACACCAAATTGGTAAGCGGTTTGGAGGTACTTCACTTCAATGCCTTACTAGACTGTTACATTTGTCCAAGTTTCATTTTCTCTCTTCCTCTCTGGTACTTACAGGAACCTGATCCAACAGTGACATGAAAAACTCTTAAGAAAAAGCTTGCCGGGGTTAACAGCCAGGACAAACACACCTAAAGACCAGGTCTCATCTCTCATGGTAATCCACAGAAATTTCTTCACTCATCGCCATTCTGATGTCTCAGTTTGGTATCTTCCCAATGAGTTACTATTGTGTCTCTCTGCAGAGGAGCAAACAAGCAGGCAGACAGAGTGCCAAAGCCTTAGCTCTTCTGATTAACAAATCTAAGAACCATCTCAGGAGACTATTCAAGCTACTCCCCTTTTCATGACATACTATTAGCCTCACACAAGTCATTCCTCATAGGTATCTGTCTAACATTAAAAACAAATAACACTGCTCAAAAATGTCATTCTAAGCAGGGTGAGCTCCATCTATTTAAACGTTCCCTGCTGTTTATACCAAATTTTCTCTGCTGTAATATCCATTTGCCATTACTCACCTTATTCTCAAAGGACGAGAGGCACAGTTTATTCTCTTCTTTTAGTTTATCTGAAGTCTTCTCATGTCTAACCTCTGGCCACCTAAAAATAGTGTTTACCTTTTTTCAAAAGCTAAACTTCCTTGATTCATGCTTAGCTCAAGATGCACAACACTCTTGTTTGCCAAGATGAAGGAAGGGGAAATGCTGACACCTGTATACTACTAACTCACTTAGACAAGGACAGTCAACTGCATATGGCACAAGACACAATTGGAAAACAGCAGTTTTATATAGTAACAGATCTGAATGTTAGAGTGCACATAAATACATCTCTATTCATTTCTGTGTATTTGGGACAACATCAAAACAGTGCTGTAGACTCAGCACTGTACAGGACTTAAGTACTTTCAACTGACTTAAAAGTGTACACTGGTTTGTGTCTTTCTGGACAAATTTCTCTTTTGTTGCTTGCATTCCAAACTTATATGATTTGTCTTCATATAGAATTATTCTGAAATAATTTTCAATTATGATTAGTCCAAAGTGGAATAGGTCACTTGGAGTGAAGAACCTCTTCCGATGTTAAGAACAAGTTCAGCTATTCAATAACAGATACAGCACTTTAAAGGTCATGTGTTGCATTCACCCAAGTTAAATAAACAAACATTTTTGGAAGAAGACAAAGCAGATCCATAACCAGACTATTCTATAAAGTGCTCAAGGAAAATAAAGAAAATAATTTTAAAAAAAAATAAAAAAAAAATAATAAAAATTTACCAATACTTTTCCTCTCAAAAAATGAAATGTAATAAGATTTCTGCTCTTAAGTTTTGGTTTCTGGAGCTATAGCCCATTTTCATACTGTGTGTTTGAGTTTCACATTGCTCTCCCTCTTTAGTCTTGAACCATTTTTTAGTTCCTCTAAATAAGCATGAAAAATATTTATAAATGTTTATGTGTTCTCACTGAGTACATACAGATACTAGCATAAACTGATAGGGGAAAAAATTCTTACTGAAACATACTAGACACAAAACCATTTATTCCAAGGGTATTATACACTCTGGTCCTGTACCCTGTGAAATTGAAGAGCACAAAGCATGCTCCGTATTCCTGCAGACTCTCAAATCTCAGAGAAGCAGGGGAGACAAAAACACCACATTTGTGCAAGAAGAACACAACACAATCCTAGACAGGCAGGACACAGGCAGATGGGACTGCTGAGGGGAAGAACTACAGATCGTTCTCAAATACCTGCAAGAGTGGGAAGTCAAAGTCTAAAAATGATCACATTGATACAGTTCCATCATGGTAACACTATCAAAATGATGCATAATCGCATTTGCATCACTACATTCATTACATACAATCCATTATCTCCATCATTACATACGGAGGAGGTTGTTTGTTGGGTTTTTTTGGGTTGTTTTTTGTGTGTTTTTTGTTTGTTTGGTTGGGTTTTTTTAACAAGGAACATAAAAATATATTTAATAATCAAAATTTCAGTACCTTCAGGAAAAGCAGGGCCTCCAGAAGATTTCTCACAGATGAGTCTATTAGTTATAAGCTGAAAATACCAAGATACTCAGAGTTTTGGAAGTGTTACACCACCACAACTTAACTGTGGGTCTCAATCTTCTCTGACTGCTATGCAAAAACCCCACAGCCAGAGACTTACAGAAATGTCTGTGTTGCAGTCTTTTCTCTAATTTTTAAAGAATATGAGAAAAACTTATGGAGAGGTAATACAGATACTGAACTACACACAAAGCTTAGGTGGGAAAGACCAACTTATGCAGCCAAGTATTATTTGTGGAGATGACAGATACCAAGAATGAAGAAAACCAACCCAACATTCAACAATTCTAAAAACATCTGCAGTTCTTAAGAAAGCTTATAAAAATGGTTTTCCCCTCCAGAAGACTTGAAAAGAATTTAACTTAAAATATCTTGACGGGCTGGGGCGGGAGAGAGAAAAGGTATCTTAAAACACCTTGATAGTTATAAAAAAGGTTCACTTCAATACACACTATCTTTAATAATCTCCATGGAAAGATTACAGAGTCAAAATTCCAAACAGGTGTCACTTCAATATTTTACTATTTTTACTAAAAATATTGACTGTATTATGAAGTGTTCCATTTTTTCTTCCCTTTTTTTTTCCCCCAATTGAAAACAACAACAAAAAAAATGGATAAACATACTGACTGCACCCTTTCACAGTATTTAGTCAAGTAAGAATAAGTTTTGCTACACAAGGACTACTTGCAAGTCCTTACATTTCAATATCAAATTATTTTACCCCACTAGCCTACAAAATCCAGGAGCTAAAATCCACTCAGTAAAAGCAGTGGGATTCTAAAATCAGAATATAACTATTTTACAGTGCAGCAGAGACATTACTGTAAAATACACCACATTTACAGCACTCTAAGGTTTCCACTGGAGACTAATGCAGACAAGTTAAAGGAATATAAACTGAGTCCATAATATAATTCCGATAAAAAAAGTGAGCCGCATTTTTGCTATCATCTGTTTTCTACTAACTGCTGAAAGCACCTGTAATGCAACATAAGGAGAATGAAAGAAGAACACAATGCATTTATACGTGCTACACTGGGCTCTTTCATGCAGTTGTTCATTAAGTAATCACATATGTAATGATTCTTGAAAGGTAAAAAAAGTTTGAGGGGAAAGAGGAAAAAAACTCACAAAACCAAAATCTCTGCAGCTGACCAAGTGCACTGAAGGTTTAATGGATGCTGTAGACAACTCTTTATTCAGGTCCTTAAAAGCATTAATGTTGCAGAAAAATTGGCTTACAGATCAGCTAGCTAAAACTAAAGCATTTAAAGATTAACCCCCTTAAAACTTTAATCACTTCAGGCCTTAACTGGCTAATCTGCAATCCAGTTTGTCTCTCATATCTTATTTAAAATAAGTAGTAAAATGTTCAAGTATCAGATTTTTTTTCCTAGAAAAGACGCCTTACACCAAAGTGGTAAAACAAAAATAACACTAAGCGAGTAGCACTTGAATTTTAGAAGTATTACTTTTGACAGCATGTGTAATGATTTTCAGAGACTCTGCATTGGGAATCTCCAAAACTTTAGGAGTTCACTACTTTTAAAATCTGGCTTACCTTAAGACAAATTAACTGGGTTTTGGTGGGGGTTTTTTGATAGCTTTTCTCTCCCCTACCCCATTGTGAAGCTCCAACAGTAAAGTATATTCACTTAAAATCTCAGAGGTATAGCTGTCACTTGTAAGTTATGTATGTCATCATGCAGTGGAAATCCATACAGGACTACGAAGTTGGTTTTTGTCAAAAGACTGAGATCTACTTCGTCAGTCAAAATACAGATATACTTTGAAAGTACATAAATACCATTTCTTATTCTCATTTGATTTTTTTTTTCTTTTCATATCTCAGGTCTTGGGTTAGTTGGAATTTGGAAGTTGAATCCAGTATTTCATAAAAGACATACTTCATGTCTATTTAAGAGCTCGTATCTGAAGCTGCTCAAAGGTGTAGAAATGCTAAGATCTACAGCAAAGGTAAGGCTCTGCACAAAGGAGTAATATGCTCATTCCAACAACACCAAATCCTCCTCCTCTAGGAGGAAGCAGGTATCCTACCAGATCTCAAAGGGGGACAGTCTTTCTTCAGAAGCATTTCTCTTAGTATCATAATACATGTAAGCTGCCTTCAAAGGACTGTATTAAATAACAGTTTTACAATTTACAATTACATTTTATAATTTAAGTAATTATTTCGACAGGTGATTAGCTTGTCTGGAAACGTATGTTCATTTCTATACCTGCATATATTTGAAATAGAAATTACTGAATTACATGAAATTCATGACACTGCTACTACCACCACAACCACTGGTTATAGGGGGAAATTTTCTTCCCTTCTACTCACGAACTGCACAAATACATTATATCTAGTTTAAACTTAAGACAATGTATCTATTTCTAGGTATGACTTTCATTGGCCTAATTAACATTAGCTTCCCAACACTGAGTAATGCAGATGACACTTAGTTTAGCTAATTTAGCCCTGGGACAAAAATGAGTATACGGTGTAACATTACATACCAAAGCTTCCTCCTTTGATGTATAACTAATTATGATGTCTAGAAAGGTATATAGCAGAATTAAAACTGGATTATAAATAAGAAAAATATGCAGAAATATAAAGCTGACTCATTGAACCAACATACTCTCTCAAGGATTCTTTCTACAAGCGAGAACAAGAAGTTTGATTATCCTCATTTTAAACTGCTCTATATGTCTCAGCTGATTTTAGAGGGTTATTTTCAAACTTGAGTTGTATCTGTGTAAAGCTGAAATAACTTCTCTGAAACAGACAGTGGAGAAGGATCCCCCCCAAACATGTTCATTTAAAATATTATGGGGTGCAACTATCAGATGGGTATGTTCTAACTGCATTCTTTTTGGAAACCGATGACTTAAATGCTCTTCTGAGCCAAATACTTTATTAAGAATGAGTATAAATCTCTCTTTACTCCTCAAAGTCAGCTTACTTCCATGAAACTTGAGAAAACTCACTTTGACTTGTATTTGTCAGTAAACTGAAGATGCTGAGATTCTAAGCTGAAATTATAAAAAAATGTTTCCTATATTCCTCTTGAATAGCCCACAGAAGGTTCCAGCAAATCAAAGATGAGCATCTTACTGCTTTTGAAGTAACAGTCGATATGTAAGATACATAATATTAACAAATAATCATACCTTATTCTCAGTTATATCACAATTCAACAAACAGTAAAAAAAATTAGGGCCCTTACTAGCTACTGTAATGATCAATAATCCATTACAAAAATCTTCAGGTATGTTTCACAGCAATCTGCAGGTGGCTCACTTAAAGTTTCTGTATTCACTTATAAACAGAACAAAGTTATAAGCTGTGAAACCATTAGAGAAATGGCAAATGCAAAGAGTGTAAGATTAAGAAGAATCTCTTTAGGTAAATTGGTGAGATGCACACTGACCAAGACCTACTGAAAGTATCTTTCCCTGAACAGAGACTCATGGCTTTGTTCACTTACCACTGACAACCAGAAGACACACAATTTTTTAACAAGACAAACTAACACACTTGATTTCAATAAAATTTCATAAAATGTATTTCTGTTGAATTTTGGGCAATGTGTTCATTCCATAACTTAGGTGTTTGTTAAACAAGACCAGAACATAGCTAACATGCTACACACATAAAAACAGAAACAGTTTAAGTAACTCTTAATCTTTTAATACAGAATATAAATACACACCAAATACAATACTCTTCAGTAAAGTTCAAACTGCAACTACATTTTATAATGATCCAATTCTCTACATATTTGTGTCAAATTAACAAAACTACAAATACAGTCAAGGCTAAAAGTAAAAGTTGAAACAGGTTCATCATCTTTCCTAGGTAAGATGTTCTCAAAATGATCCCTTTTCACTCAGCCAAGGGGAGGTCTATTAGGCAAGTTTTTCCCATGCTGGCCTATTTTCCAAAACTGAGCTCAAGAAAATGAAAAATATTATTTGCAGTTTTGTTATTATTTAACTTAAATATTACCTGCACAACTCTGCTCTCCACATTGTCTTAATTTACATCTCACAAATCTGACCACAAGAATTCAAGCCCAGAAGGGTAGGGGGCTTGCAGGGTCAAGGAAGGAGAAGCACCCCCCACAAAAGTCTCAGAGGAGACCTCAAAAGCTATTAGTATTAGTTTTCAGCTGGAGCTTGGACTAACGGCATCTCTACAAGCTATGGAGATCACAAGGGAGCTAAACAGGCATTTCCCATCTCAAAGTGTCAAAACTTTGGGGTGGGGCTTGGCATAGGTCTTTTCCACTATTTCCCCTGCTCCTTCTTTCATAAAATGCTATTAACAACATGAATAGGAATTGACTATTAATACATATCACCCATCAGTTGCCAAGATGATTTTTTGCCAAATAATACAGGCTGAATCAGATAAAACTTGGACATCCAAATGTCCAAATTCACAGGCAAATAATTAGTTTTATAAGGGTGGGGGGGGTGGGGAGGTTGAGGTCTTCACCAATAATCAGTTGAAGATCTCCATGATTCATGGGAAAAGAACTAACTTTGGCAGAAGCCAGACTCAAAAATCAGATCTCACTTCAATCCTATCACTAGGCATGAAAAGCTTTGGTGTTTTTTTCCTTCATGAAAACACAGTTAAGAGAGCTTAACATGTTTTTCAGATAAAACCATTGCTTTTTTTCTATTTTTTTTCCACCAGAGAAACCATATAATTCCATAAAGATCCTTCACTCAAAGGAGAGGAAGTACACTTAAGAGGATTTTAACTCAAATTATTCATAGAACTAAGTGCTATTCATAAAAATGTCTACCTTCTTTCTCATATACATTTATATCAACTATTCTATTCTTACCTTCTTTCTCCCTTTTTTTTTGTCCCAAGGTTTGCCTGTTACCTTCTTAACGATATTAAAGCTGCCCTTAAGGTGACAAACAGAAAACAGTAACACAGCTTTTCTTCCTTCCTTTCCATGAATTAATGTTGATTCATGTTACACTCATCCAAAACCTTGGAAAAAAAATCCTGCCAAAATCTGACTCTCATAAGTGATTTACTTTAGTACTTGATCTTTGCAATATCTCTAACTCTGCAATCTTAATTAATTAAAATTTTATTACCAAGTTTGGAAAGCAAATCAAAATTTGATTAATTTTGCCAACTGGCTGAATAGATGTCCTTAACTTCTAAGTCGTCAGATTTCATTTTACTTGGGAAGTTTAAAGTCTTAAGGGCTTTGCCTAATGAGTCATTTGAGAACTGATACAAAAATAATGTTTTCTTCAATCAAAGAAAAAAAAATCCTTCCTTTAGAAAGGTATTACTTGTAGTGCTAACATCCTGCAATTAAACTTAAATGGGAAATAACATTTGGGTGCAGATATATCACTTAAGAAGCTTCACTGCTTTAAGAGAAACTGCGCTCATTTATTTCAAAACATCGCTGAAAGTCAGACACGTTATTTTCTTTGAAATAGGTAAGGAATATTTATATGACAAAATAAATCTTAGTATGACTTGAACTCTTGCAGTTGTTTAATGCTAGATCAAACCACCTAGTTCAACCCCAAGAGAGTGGTTAAAAAAAGAAAACACCCCTAAGCCTTGGCATCAAAGTTTATTTCTCTTCTAACGAACTACAACTGTGTACTATATAAAAAAAAGCCACTTATCTGAACTCCGTCAGCAGTCATCAAGCACATGCTGGCTAGGCATGTATTAAGTAGAGAATTACCGGCTAGAGCAAACAGCAATTGCTATATAGAGTGGTATAATGTTGTAACAGTAGTTGAAACACTTCAGAGAAAGCAGGAGCTTCCATTGTTTCAGCACAGCACTACATTGCCAAATTTAGTATTATGCAAGTGTACCACAAACACTGTAACTATCCATCACGTGTATCAGAAATAATGCTTACACCAGTAATTACTGTATGACATTCCCCCCAAACATAAGGCTTAGGCCTGACTATGAAGAAATGAAAACCACACTGTTGAAGAAAACGAGCAAGCAGTCGCGTCCACCAGCACACAGTGAATAACATAAACCTCAGCTACACCAGAGAGCAAGCAGTAAACACCAAGATCCCCTCCCCTCTCTTTCCCTGGAGAAGACAACACACAGCCAATGGCATGTTATGACTCAGCAAGCGAGCTGAGTACTGCTTGAAAGGTATCATACTGGCAAAAAGCTTGCGATGTTAGCTATATCTGCGTAATAAATTCAGTGAAGAGTCATTGTCTTTGTCCCCTGCAGCTGAATTTGTCCCACAGTACAAAGACTTCTATTGCAACATTTCCTACGGGCCACCTCCTTCTCTAGATCATCCTGTCCCAGAAGTTCCTAAGTTCACGGCAGTAAGAGTTTCACTCTGACTTCTCAGAAACCTAATTTGCAGAGTATGACCACAGTATTTCATTTCTCTGCAGTATTTTTAGAGCCATATGTTTAAAGAATCCCTGATCCAGATGAATGAGATACACTTCTTCATTACATCTCACAATATGAGACCAAGGAAGGGAAATAAGTGGCACTTAGTGAATTTTCAGAGAGGGCATTTAAAAATAGAGCACTGTACACTAGCCTCATTCAGTGTACCGATTTTGCAAGCACCCATTATGCCATCTGTCAAGGACAGAATACTGGGTAAAGACTGATCATTTTAATCAAGCCAGTTTATTGGGATATTGTTTCTAATTCTTTTTTAATTTACAATGTACAAATATACAATACACAAATAAATACATTTGTATTTATTTGAACACGACAATGAAAAGTCATCTGCCATCTGAAGGATGCTTCTAAAAATGTAGCCAATGATTAACTTACTGACACAAACAAACATTTATTTTAAATACACTGTTTCTAAATTTGCAGCAGCCTTTTCCTGCATCCTAGGAATATCGCCTTAGTGGTACAGACCAGAATAAATAATCCCCTGTTAGCCAAAATTATTATTCTTAAAGCTATTATTTATCCCCTCTACTCACATAATTTCTGTCCATTCCCTGTTGGGCTAGATAATACAGATTACTGCATAAAGGCAGATGTATCTTCCAGTTGTATGTGAAAGAAATTCTAAAAATTACAAGATGTAATACAAACTTACCAACTCTATTCCCTGTGGAAAAGGAGTGTCTTCCCAGTCCTTCTGAGGAAACCTTTGTATTATTTTTCCCAAACCTTCTGTTGGACCTGCTGAAAGATAAAATTCAATTACTTAAAGGCAAACTGGTGGAATTTAAATTGCCATAAATCTGAGAATGTTTTCAGAATATACCCAATATTAGGAAATGTTTCGCCACAAGAGGTAGAACAGGCTCCTCAGATGTGTCTTGCAAGTCAAATAACAAATACAATCTTGATATTCTTCAGTAGTAACTCAAGGAGTCACTACATGAAATGAAGCTGCAAGCTTCACCCGGCCTATGCCCGTCACGCATGTTTTCAAAGTGACAGATGATTACTGGCAATTCTAGTCTCTCTCTACAGATAGTAGTAAATTAAAAACTAAGATAATAGATAATGTGATATTTAAAAAAGAAATCAAACATTTGTCAACAAGCAGTCTTCAAAAAGAAATCTACAGATTAAAAATCCACATGATTTATCTGGGACACTGTAGTTCCTTGCCAGTATTTCTAGTTGGCTTCATTGGACAAGTCAGCAGTGATTTTCTACACAGAAAGGTGTAGAGAAAAACTGCTAATTTATGACAACTTCTGTGATGCAATTGTCTTTTTTTTTTACCCCTACCTTTTTTTAAAGCCACAGTGCTATAGATAGGAAGCCCTTCAGAAACACCACAAATATTCAACTGTAGCGTCCTGTCATCCTGAATGGTACAGGAATGCACATACAAACATGAATTTTGTCACTCACCTGCTGAAGCCCTGGAGTAAATATTGAAAAAATCGTAACTTTTCTTTACTGAATTTTAGCTCTGCGATACACCACAATATAATGTGGCAAAGTGAAAGCAATTTTTACATTAATCAATACTATCCTGAAGGAATGTTGAAACTAGGACCATTTTGAAGTGAGGCACTACACACTGTAAAGTATGCAATCAATACCCTTCAACTTATGTTTTCCACATTTAAAGCATGGTACAATAGTGGGAAGAATTATCTTTTCTCTTGCACAAATCTTGCTTTGTCCTACAGGAAAAAAAGCAAATTCTCTGCTTTATGTATCTTACTATTATACCAAACTAATTGGAAAAAATATTGTTATTCTGAGTTCTGAAGGAAGCTGCTTTAACATTGCTAGGTATTTCACATGCACATCGAAGACCTGTCTAACATTCCATACGCATTTTAAACCCAAGAAAACAAGGTTTCTGTGATAACATTATCGATCCACCAGTCTCCACTCTAGCAATTTATGCATCTCTTGGATTATTTCGATGTAATTTCAGAGGTAAACAGACACAAAACACACACGTGTTCGCAAATCAATCACTGGGTAGAGACAAGAGGCCCAAACTCCTGCTCTTTCCTCTACTCCAAAAAGAGGGGGAAAAAGCAGAGCTGAACAGTTACCTCTTCTGTATGGCAGCACCCACCCAGGCAATCAGCAGTTACATTCAAACCGACCAAGCAGAGCACACACAGGTCTAGACTACCAACCACTGTATTTGCATTCCCTTACCCAGCAAGTGGATCACAGGGGAAATAGGGTAGATAAGGAAGCAAGCTGATATCACTGCAAGCATGGATAAAAGTTTGTTTTAAAATAAAAGCAGTTACTTCAGAAACTAGTTTTCATTAAACTATACATAAAGCTTCCTAAACGGCAAAGTTGAAATCTGCAACCATTTGAAGTATCTTTTAATAGTTTTAATAATCTATGCTGACCCATCACATACAATTGGATCACCCTCTATCTAAAGTCATATTACAAAACTTTGAGATGAAACATTAAAATTTTTAAACATTTTCTTGGGAAATTCTCAAAGCTATACTTTGATATTATGAAACAGTACAAATTCTGCATTAGTAGTAGCAGTCCATGTGTGTTGCTTCCTCTGCAGACACCCAAGCAGTAGCAATGAATATGGTATTTTTCTGACTTTACCATAAAAAAAAACAAAACACCCAACTATTTTCAGTCTGGCACAACTTAATCTGCTAGCATAAAGCAATTCATAAATCAATATCATGGGGGAAAAAATACACTTCCTTTAAGCTTCCTGCTAATTTACAGTTTGAGTTTGCTTCTATCTTAAAACCCACAATAAATTTTACAAGGTATTTAGGTAGAATCAATCCGACAATTTAGTAAGAAGTATTTTCTCCAGTTTATGTATTTTTTACACTTAACCTTCTACGATAATTTAGGAACAGATGTTCTTGGAGCAATGGGCATATGTACTACACACAGTAAACTCCACACAGCAGTCTTAGCCCCAAGATAGCACATTGACTGTGATTCCCAAGGGCAGCATGCTAAAGAACTGCAATCAGACTAGGTTAGCTACAAGATATAAGTAGCAGTAAGAGATGTAATCAGCAAATTAAAAGCCAAAGGAGATATCACATTGAGAGAGAAGCTGCAGAGGTGCTGAAAAAGCACAATTAGGATGTGACAGAAACCAAGGAACAAATACAGACATGGCTACAGCCGCAGTTTTTGTAAAGAAAGGGAGCTCCATATCTATTAGACTGTAAGAACTGAACAGGGTCACCAGTCACTAATTTCACTTGTTTAAGATCAAGTGTTGCCTCATGTATTCGTTCTTACACAGCATCTTCTACTGAATTGTCAGTCCTCTCCCACCATTTCATCTCAACATGCTTCATAAATGGAAACATAAAATGGAAACATAAAATGGAAAGGCTTTACCATTCCCTCCCTAAACAGCTCTCAGAAGAGCACACAGTCACACACACCTGCCGGTGGCCAGTGTCCCTCTGGGGGCATGCTTCCTCTGGCATGGAGTGCCTCCTTCCAAGAGTGTGTCTCCAGCCGTATCCCCAGCAATGTCCCCTTCCACATAATTCCTCTGCTCCTCCTTCCACAATTCTGCCTCTCATGGCTGTTGCTTTATCTTAAACAGATGTGAGCAGTTGTGCCACAGCCTCCTCTAGCTGACTGAGGTTTTGGCACAAACTGGGGTGTTTACACCAGTTTCAGAGCTGGCTGGAAGACTGGCACAGGGTAGTTCCTGACCTCCTCTTGTACAACTTGTCCCCTGCTCCCAAAACTGGACAATTTATGCCCAATACAGTTATTCCTGATTTTTCTGTCTTAGAGGCCATTGTTGGGAAAACACTCTTGAAAAAAGAAACACTTTCTATCTACCTCTAATTCAAGTGCAACTGATTTGATATCCAAGTTTTCAAAAAAAGTAGAAAAGAATCCTTTTCAGAAAGGCTCACAGTATTCACAAAAAAATTCCAGATATTAAACAAAGATAAGGCCCATAGCAGTTATGATGAATCTTCAGAAAATCATGAGCTTAAATATGAAGACAGATCATAGTTGGAAAAAAAGAGTTTATTGAAGAATGTATGAAGGATACATCATAGAAATGCAACATTTTAAAGGAATGAAATTAAAGTGAATAGTTCTGTATCCAAGATATAAGCATCAGAAAAAATAGGAAAAAAGTATTCGCATCCATCAGATGTGAATAAAAAAAAAAATCAAAAAAAAAAGCGCTGTTAATCCTTCCACAGAAAAGTCCTATGATAGAGATCTACAAATCTACTTATAATGCATAAAATCTAACTATTTCACATGGTTTCTTAAATTGTATACAATGGAGAGAGATGGGAAATCATCTTTCCATCCCACCAGAATTTGGTTTGTTTTCAGGGGTGAGGGCATGGGGGAGTGGATTTGGGGTTGTTTTGTTGGTTTTGGTTGTTTGGGGGGGGGGGGGGGGGTTGTATGGTTTGGTTTTGGTTGTTTTTGGTTGGTTTTGGGGTTTTTTTATTTTTTAATGAATCTGCACTCCTTCCAAATCAGGGCAATTCTTCAAAATCTCAGAGTTTTGTATGTTGCAATTACAAAGTAAAACTCATTGTGATTTGATAAATTTGGAAAAGAAATAAAATTATTATTTTCAAATATACAAGTTACTGAACTGCAAGTTGCAATTTTTGTGATAAGTTTAGACCCAGGAACACTTGAAAGAATCTCCATTCTACAGACAGTGAGGACCTGACCTGCTCTTACCACAAGAAGCTTCTTTCTTTGACTGGAAGTGTACTTCATCCAAATACAGAAATTTACATTTAATCCTTATAAAGAAGCAAAAAGGTAGAAAGAAAAGGTCTGTCTTATGGACTCTACTCCCTTACATGAATGCAAATACAAAGTAATTCGTTTAATGCTACTACACAAGATTAAAACCTGTGCAAGAGAAGATTCAGTAGCTGCACTCCCATTTAATAATAGAAGCAATTCAGTACAGTATGCTCACCACATTTTTCCAATACTTTATAGTGTAATGACGGTTGATTCTCTGTTGGCATTTTTCAATCCAACTAGTTAAACAACAGTAAAATTGTAGTAAATCCCATGGTTTGGGGTGAGAGGGTGTCAATGCTATCTGCCTTCAGCTGACTTAAGTCATTCATCTTTCAGCAGAGCAGTTACGTCTAAAGATATTCAAGAGGTGGCTGCAACTCAACAACTAAGTGATATAACATTCTCACCTGTTATAACACAACAGGCAGAAACAGAAAAAAAAATCAAATCAAGGGATTTCAACAACAGCTATAATTTGTTTCAATATATGCTACTAATAACTACTGACAACCCTCCAGAAATATCAAGGCCACATAGCAAATCTTAACTCATTGTTAAATCAGGTTTCATTCACATCTTTATGATGTGAAATCTTTACGATTTTTCAAACACAGAGGTTGTTTGGTTTGTGTTTTTTTGTTGTTTTTTTGTTGTTTTGTTTTTGTTTTGTTTTTAATTCTTCTGATCAAGTATTTGAAGACATGTTTAATCAATAACGCAAAATTCTATTTTATGTAAATGAATCTATTACAAATATTTTTAAAAATTTGAAGACCTCTATTAAAAAATAAATTAGAAAATCTAAACGGGGGGGGGGGGGGAGGGGAGATGGGAGACAGAACACTTATATGTATGATTTTGCCCTACCAGTAATGCCTATGCCTTCAGTATGCATTTAAATGTATCCACTGGTCTCCCATATTTTTTACAATGGGTACAGTTACTCCAAGACCACATGGACTGAGGCTCACCACATCAGGTGGGCTTCAAAAGTACATACGCTGACATTGTGACAGACTGCAATTTTCTATTCCATTATACAGTACAGCTCACTTGGTTAAACTAAAGAGGGAACTACCTCAGTAACCTCTACCTCACTCTGGCCTCTACTGCTTTCACAGGACAAGTAACAGCCTTTGCCCATTTTTTCTAATTAAAAAAATAAAATAAGGTGATTAAGATCTTCCCATCAATAAGTTTTAGATCCCTACCACATTACCTCCACTCTGCATCTATCCTTCCCAGAAGTCTTCTTTCAGGCCCCTTTTATTAATTCTTAAGACTAAAAAGACATTGCTTCAATATCCAAGTGAAATTCCTATTAACTAAAGCTAATTAACCAAATGTGACACCACATTAAAAACACACACACACTGAACAGTCAGTGAACAGCAGTAGTAACCTCCTCAGTTAGTGCCTGCCAGGATCCGCTTTACAGATCCCAGATCTATAAAGATCCCAGAGGTTTTGCTCTTCATTCCAATCCCTTTATTGAGAGTATTAGGAAGAACCAGCACTCATTAATATTGAGTGCCTATTGTTTTTAAATTGGAAAAATACGTTCTTCCAGTGTTAATAGATTCAGATAGCCACAGCCAGCAAGAAGGATCTTTGTATCAACACAAAGATTTCTGTCTTTTAGTATCCTTTCAAATAATGTGCAAGCTGCCCAAAAACCCGGTAGAAACCCCTCAGCTAGCACTGCTCACTGAATTGAAATCAATTGCACAGAAGTTTCTGGAAGTTTTTGAAACTGCTTAAACTCAGATGCACTATATACATCACTCAGACAACAAATTACTTAATATAGTATATATGTGCGTAAGCATAGCATGGAAGAACACTGCATATTAACAATGTGTTCCATGTAAAATAGTAATTGCTTTCATTATTAATTATATATGCAAAACATGCTCGGCAGTAACAGGAATTCAAAAGACATATTTCCAACAAAACTACTGCCATTACTCTTATTAAACACCCATATTGTTATCTTCATAAATTTATTATTCCTACAAAAGCAAAACCATTCCTATACTTTAACTGAAGTATTTTGCAACATTTTTCTTACATCTTGTAGTCAAATATTTGTATGTTATATAAAGTGGGGTACAAAAATTGTGAAGATATTGCAGCAATTTTGAAAGTTGTAATTTTACACCTACAGCAATGAACTGCAATCTCATTTTCATGAAGGATGCCAGGTAATAATAATCATCATCATCATCCAATAGTATCTTTACCTTTAGGATGGCTTAATTCTTTAATCCATTAAGAATCAATGCTGACCACACAGTAAATCAGGCTTCAAATTTTTAGACATTACATTCTTGTCCCTGTACAATACATACATATAGTGAATTTGCCCAAGACCGAAACTGAAATTTCAGCCTATAGGAACGTTGAATAAGCAGTCTACACCTTAAGGTATTAAGGAAAAAGCAACTTTTCTCCCCAGCTAACCTCTTCTGATCTGCCCTCTTTCTCCTTCCCCTTTTCCCATCTTTTTCTTTAAACAATACAAACATGCAACACATTAAAATTCTGGCATAATTTGCTGGTTCCTGAACCCTAGTCCCCTAAACTCCCTTCTTATATAAATCTTTCCCCATGAAAGGTCACATGCCATCTCTTGCTTGCCCTTGAAATTCCAGAAGCGAGCTGTTAATGCAACTTACATTCCAAATTAATGAGAACTGTGATAAACTCTGTCTTTTCACTTACAAACCCCTGATAAAAATACATTTGAGCTCTAAGTATTGTTAATCGTACATGCAAAGCTTTGGATGTAAGCACTTTGGTGACCTGTTACAAAAGATACCATTTTCAGGTCTGCACAGAAGAAACACACTACAAATCAGAGAAAGAACATCAGTAATTATGCTACACAAAATACTTTAAAACTACCATTATAGGACCTACATGTAAAGTAAAATGATTCATTAAAGTATTCAGAAGTACAACTTACATGTTCAAAGTTAGAAACATACCATAGTGTGAAAGATACATAGATGCAGGTGGCAGAGTACAGTACCGCTTATCCTTCTCTTCAAAACGGTACCTAATACTAAAGAAATCACTCAAATCTGCTGTGAAGTAAAATCCTTTTCATATCAAAGTTCTTAAACAATTTGAAACAGCAGAAGTTTTAAACTAGTGAGGATTCTTGTCACTTTTAGTTTTGGAAAAGCTCTTCATGGAAGTATGAAGACAACTCATGTTCCACCTTTGCCTCCATTTGTAAAAGGGAATAGAAATGTACCTGAGGCCTCCCCATAGCTTTAAAAACATCGCTGCAGAAATCTTGATGCCAGAAGACAGAAAATACCACAAACGATATTCCCATTTTAACTAAGTCCCAATACAGATGTCAGAGCTGGAACTGAAGTGAACAAGAGGCCAAAGGAGAACTAACATTAAATACCTAGAAAGAAAAATATTTCTTTGATAGGTCTAAAACACATGGCATGAAGTTCTGAAAAAAATCTGGTCGACCCCATTACAGCACATCACAGGCTATGTGCATCTTAAAGTCTGAAGTAGCCTGGACATCAAAATTTACATAAAATTCTAGAGAAGACAGACTTTATTGCAGCCTAACAGCCACAAAAGGTTAAACAAAATGCTAGTACTTTTAGGAAGACAGAGTGAAGACAGGCTTCCCACAATGAGTGCAGACACTATTTGTACAACCGGCACAACTCACAGCCAGTTCACGTTAATCAAGTCAAAGAAATGCATGCAACAATCTTGGGAATTTGAACGACAAACATTCTGGAGGCTTGCCATATTATCAAGGATACAACAAATAATAGGATAAGATGATCCTCAGACCCTTTTTCTTTGTAAACAGGAAAAATTTGTCAAACTTCTCAGAAAAACAAGTAGTATTTCAATCTTCCCCCAGATGTCCTGGCACTGCTATTCAGGACTACCTGAAATACTTGGATGGTCCAAATTCCCGAATGCCTCAATATTTATTTGATTTTGGTACTTTTCTCTTTTGCAGAGCCATTAACCTATCTTATACACAGGGGAAGAAAGCACAGAGAAAGTTATACACCCTTTGGGGGCATAGATAAGAAATGGGCTCAATCGATACCACCCAAATCTTAGATTAGTGCCTCATTTCCAGGATGACCCTATTGCAATAGATATTCTCCTATGCAGGTCAACTATGATCTTCATTATTCCTGGGTATCAGAAATCATTTCCATGCTTTGCAAATAAAGGAAGAAAAATATTCTAGCTTATATTTTAATTAAGTTAAAGCATGGACAGGGGCAGGAGGCAAGATGTGGAATAAGGCGATACATGCCGTCTCATTCCACTAAACCAACAGGTGTTTCTGCTGAAAGAAGGCTAACAATTGCTATTGAGTTAGAAAACCTCTAAAATAGGTTTGAAAAGTCTGGGGAAAATTCACATTTAACGATGAATTTCATCCACTGAAGCTGCATCAACGCAAACTGAAACAAAAATGGATAAATACCATAAAAAGCAGATGAGGAAGGAAATCAGAGAAAAGTGAAGCATGGGCAGAATGAAGAGGAAGAAGAGGGAATAAATAGGGATGTTATAATCACCATAGGTTAGATGCATATTTACCTACTGCAGTGGTGTCCCTCTAATATGGTTCAGTATCAGGCACAACAGCACTGGCTGACAGTGCACACAACAATTTGGTCAGCCATGACTCCATCAGCTTCTAATCCCTCTCAAAAGCCACATACCAAACATCAAGTCAGTATTATACCTGAAAAACTGTTAGTCATGTAAAGTGCTGTCTCATTTTGAAAGCCGTGCTTAAGATCAAAACCTTAGCAACCAGTGGCAATGACCTCATGACCTCACTGACATTTTTCAATTGCAAGTTCTGTAAAAAATTATTCCTTTTTGCTGCTGTTGCATCTACTGTTTTTAAGAGCCCATGTAGGAACTTCTGCAATAACATGAAGAGTCCTTTAAAAAGCTTTTCTGTCCTAGGACCTATGAAGGTATCAGTTATTGTTGAAGAAACCCTTCAGTATCACCATCCTCCACCTTTCACTTGGATTCCGACTTCCCCAAAATTTTATCTGGATAAGTTACTGATACAATTAACACCACTTGGCTGTAACAGCTGGATCTCAGGACTCTGCCTTCCAAATAAAAATTTGGGACATAATACACTTCTGGACATACTGTCCACCCAGCAAAAATACAGTGTAAGATGGCTTTGCAAAAGTCTTAAAAGGAAAAAACAGACAAGAGAAAGCAACAGTGAATGTTAAATCATTTTCAAGTTACTCCCTATCCAACAGCTGGCACACTATTCAAGAAATTGGAAAAAAGCTTGCAGGGCTGGCAGGGAGAAAGTTTCCTGCTCAGGGACAATTCCCCTTTTTGTTTGCAAACAAACCACTTTTGCCAGTTTCTGGATAGGGACGGGAAGATCAGACTTCAAAATAAACATTCTATGTTAAACAAACACTCTTTTGAACACACCGAACTGAACAAGACTTCCTCAGCTGTGTTGGAAAAATTTTTTATTTATTTTCAAAGAAGGTATAAAAATTAAGATGACAAAACTGTACTCAGCTTTGTACTCTGAATCAATGCCTTAGAGCTTCTCAGACTGCTCACAGAAAAAAAAATTTCAGCAGCTTCTCAGTTCTAACAGAGAATGTATATTGCTTTGCTTTAGAAATAATACTGCCCTATTTATTAAATGATATCTGTTTTCATTGTTATCTTCCTCCCACTCCTACCCTTTGATTCATCTTTAACTGATATACCGAATAATTAAAAATTAAGCTCCACTTTGCCATTTCCTAAACATAACTGTAAGATTATAATTTTACCCTAAAACAATTTCACAGTTTCAATATTATTATTCCAATGTATTAATCAACACCCATTTCAGCATACAAAATTTGAATACATAATACCAAAGTAGCTTGAGTAAATACTCCTCTTTTACCTTTTTTACTTTTTGTTTGGTTGTTTTTTTAACCAAACTTGGATTGCAAGGTTAGAATAAATATACAGATATTGTCAGTCCAGAGCTGTAAGCAGCTGTAACTGTAATCTGATTTTGCTGAGTATAAAGAAAATCTATTCTAAAATCCAGCAAAGAAACAACTTCACAAAAAGGTTTTCTACATTTACTCTTAAAGAAGTCTGTTCATCTGCTGAAACTTATTTTTCTAAATCACTTTATAGGAGTATAATAGGTAAAGAAGACTGTATCTACAACAGTTCTTCTGTATCAGTATGCATTTACAGGATTCCTGAATATGAAAACTCAGGTCAAAATGCAATAATTAAAACATACCCTAAACATGTTGAAACACTTGTTTTACTTTTTATTTTAAGTACAAGCATGTTTTAACCTCTATTATTTTTTTTCCTAGGAGCAGAGTAGAAACAAAGCTAAACTGGGGCAGAGGGGATGGAATCCCACATTTGTTTTACTGACTATATGCTATTTGTTCAACTATACAAAATAACATCTTATGGCTTCTGGAAGTGTCTGATCATGCTTGGTAATTGTCAGAGAAAGTCATAATTATATTTATGAATGACATCATGCAGATAACAACCCTAAACAAAATTCAGGCCCAGCAAACTGAATATGGAAATACGCTACTGTGCTTTATTGAAAATGTTAAGAATATAGTTCAGGGGGGTTTTGACATCAGCTTCATTCATATCTGCGTGAATGTTGATAAACAAGGTTACAAAGCCAACACAAAAAGAGATTCCTTCTGTGACATTCTATGGAAACATGAGAGTCGTGACAAAGAAAAAAAGACAGTGCTGCTCAAAGTAATTTCATTTTAAGTGCCATCTAAGGTATCATAATAAATTATTGATTTTGAAAACTCATATACATGATCATTAAATTAAATTTTTAACAGGTCCTTTTAGACCCTACAGAATTCAGGCAAGTTACAGACTAAATCCTATATAAAAAGTCTGAACGAGTTTCCTAATATTGCAATTCTATTTTCATTTTAAAAGGGCTAAATAACAAATTAGAGTAAGGGAAAAATCAAGTCAACAAAAAAAAATTCCAAGAAACTTCACTACAAAGACACATCATAGATCTGGATGAGGAGGGGAAGAACAAGTAGCACTGTGAGCAACAAGCTACTGAAGCCTGAATTCCTAAAGGGAATCTCGTTAGAATCTCAGACTAATAAGGTCTGAGCACTGAATTTTTTCTTGCATCTGTAATACCTGCTCCACAGCATCCTGGTGTGCAACAGCATTTTTATTGTACTGTAAGCTTTTTCTAACTTTGAATACTTGTACAGTTGTTCTGTTAGACTACCTACTTCCACAAAACTTGTCAGAACTCAGTATTTGCAGCATCTTCTGAACTGCTAGCCCTTTGGCTTTAACAGGATATCTTTACCCTTTTCCAGGTGGTTTCCTAAGGAAATGAGGTTTATGCAGTGTATATTGTATTAGTCTATCAGCTTCTCTCCACTCCCTTCAGCTGGTAGCTACAAACATACTTAAAAGTAGGAATACAAAATCTGAAATATATAACTAAGATAAAGTTACTATTAAACTCAGTGCATCATAACACTTAGGATTTCTATTTTTTATTCTAAGACCCAAGTAGGGAAAATTTTCTTTTACAGAAACAGTGTCTTGAGTTCAAGAAATGCTTTCAGAACTGATGCATAAACTACCAGGATAATATTAGATCTAGTCTATTTGACAGAATAAGATTAGTAGTAGCTGGATAAACAGGGTGGAATAAGCATACACAAAGTCTGGGGTTGGGTTTTCTTTTGTAAAAGATGTGTAAACTCTTGGACAAAAACATTTTTCTAAGGCAAACAGTGACACTTCCCTTGAAGCACACATTTGTATGCAATGGTCTGAACAACTGGTTTTGTTTGAGGGAGGGAGTCACAGAGCTCAAGTTCAGTCAAAAAGGAAAGAGTTCTGAAACAAGTTCTCATAAAAATGGTGATTCAAGAGAGCATTCCAAAATGAAAGACAAAGATTTCATGCTTATTGCATCTCTAAATAAAAAGTGGAAACAATGCAAAGCAAATGGGTTTCTCAAAGTGTACATAAAATGACATATTTTCCCTATTAAAGAGATTTATAAACAATGACTAAGATGAACATTTTTTTGCTCCAGAAACTACAATGGTTTGTGTAACATCATTTAAGACCTACTGTCAGAAGGACTTCAAGCAAATATTCAGATGGCATGAGGAATCTTATCCCTACCGCAGTCTATCTTTGAAAAAGATAAAATTAGATTACTAGTGTGAATTATCACCTGAAAATTTTGCTGATGAGGAAAACTGTCACTATACAAGACCAAATGTGTCTTCTCAAGTGTTGACTTGTTTCAAAGGCACCAGGGAGTCGGATGTATCTAATTAGCAGGGAATGCAATGTTGCAAAAGAGTAAGCAAAACACTTTCCAGAGCTGGTTGATAACTTTAGTTCAGTGTAGGGCTCACCAACATACAGACCCATAATAAGTGAGCAGAGATTGCATTTTTTGAGAGACAGAAAGAAGATTCTGCACAGATTTTCCATCCCATGAGGAAAAGCGAATACAGCAGTAGAACACAGTTCTAGCTATACCAAGTTCACATATTTGAAGTGGACTCTATATTTAGTGAAAGATTAATCTTCACTACAAATCAGACACTTTTTTCTTTTAAAATGAATACAATCTACTTTTCCCTAAATCTTCGTATACCTTTTAAAGTAAACTGAGCTATGTAAAGAACATAGGTGTAGTAAGAAAAGAAACACACAGTTACAGGTTTACATAGCTTCGTGCATCTGATTTCCAAGCAAAAATACAGAGATAAACGGCTATAGCATTTCAAGTTATTTTTCTGAATGTTTCTTAAATATTTTGACAGTCAAACATTTTGCAGATATCTGTAACTTACAAAAAGCTAATAAGAAAAGGGTTTTTCCTTTTAAAAATCAGCAAAACACACAAATCAATGTTTTAAAGCCATTTGCCACTACTTAGATCTGTCTTTTTTAATGTAAATTACCTAAAAGATTACTCATACATCCAAAAATGCTGGTTCCTTCTACCTGCATAATCTGTTTTTTCAACATCTTTATTGCTTTGATGCTAATGTCAAATCTAGCTGAGCAAATAACGTGAGCTTACCGTAGTAACAGATAACCAAAGAGCTTCCTCTAACTCTTCTACCAGGTGGTAAGGTGTTGAGTTACCCATCACAATCATTCTCTTTGGCCAACACACTGCACAGAATTCACTACGCTATTCCATTTCCACATAAAGATCTCAGCTGAAAACTGTATTACCCTGCTTTCCATATGAATAATCTTATGCATCACATGTGAGTTCCTTAAGGGGAGTGAGGAGAAGGAATGCAAAAGCACGCTGTTTTAAATATAGAAAGTAAAGTAAGTAAAAATGTAAGGTTCAGATTTAACGTGCAATGCTTAAGATACTCAGATCAATATCAGATCTTGATCAAGATCAAATCAGATAAAGAAGGAGGAACTAAAAGTTAACGTCCTTCTGCTTTTATTTTCCCCAGATTAGCCTGACCTTATAGACTTTAATAGGTGGGATCCTGTTAATTAAAATGCAACAGCACACAGAGACACACACACACAGCTCCAAAGAGCAGTTACTGCATTTTTTTTGTTAGAGAAACAGAATCATGTCAGCTTCAGATTTGAAGGTTTTTTTTAATTTTGTTAACTGCCTCAGGAACTACTACTTTATAAAGGAGTAGCACCTGTATTGTCGACTACTACAGTTTCTAAAAAAACAAAGTTTTATTTCAGAATCTTATAATGACTGCTGCTGTGTTGATTGAGCTGCTTCATTAGTGTGATATAAAATACTTATCCTACACCAATTGCAGATGCAGCCCTGAACCTCAGTGCAGAAAACTGGGTAAAACCCAGCAGTGGCCACATCACATGATGTAAGAACATGTGTAGCATGAGGCTATGTTATCATGGGCGACACGCAGAGAGGGAAGCTAATAGCCCATCCCCTGCCTTGTTTCTTTTTTTTGCCTACCTGGACCGTTATATTTAAAGAGAAACTTCTTAGTTTTCAAAAATTTTGCCCACTAATTTAGTTTTCCTTCCTACAGCAACTGGAAGCTCTTCTGCTCCTAAATGAGTCTGTAGCCAAACTTCCTTGGATACACTCCCGATGACATCAGGGTGTCTGGCCATACTTACGTTTTTCTGGTTCCATTGTTAAAAATCTTTCTAGCCCAAGGAAAGACAAGGTATGTCAATAGTACTAAGTAGTACCATTGCCACAAAAAACAATTCTTACCATAATCTGTCCTCAGCTGTAGCCCAATAACAGAAATTCTTTAAACTTTAATAAATAATTCTCTTTAGTTTTGTGGTATTCTTATGTAGTCCACATAGAGAATGTTTTCTTAATATAACAGCGAGAAGAATTCAGCGGTATGAAAGGCACTAGATGGTGATTCTCCAAGAGCATTTTTGGTTATACAGTAGTTTAGTTTTAAAGAAAATACTGGCTGAGAACACTCTTTTACATACTTCTGAAGCCCTGCCAGGATGTAAATTAAAAGACCTAATATGAATTCTAACTCACTGAAAGCCTCACAATTCAGTTACTTGAAACAAAAAGGCAGATTACTGGAACTAAAAGAGACTACTACACTCCACCCATAACAACAGGAAACAACAGAGATGGAATAATACTACAGGAAGTTTACTTCCCCAGAACCAGAGCCTGAGCAATGCGGTGCTCGTGCAGTGCTGAATACCTTGTCACCCAAGACTGGAGAACATTCTAATGCAGAATAAGAAATGCATTCAACCAGTCTTGAAAAATAAGGTGTGTACACACGTGTGAAAGACCACAAGGCCTTTCTCTACCCTTTCTCACAAAACAAAAATTGCAGAAGGTCCAAATATCAAAATGTTCTCGCCTATATAAAAAAAATGGATTACCAGTGACATACCTTGTCTTTCCTTGGGCTAGAAATATTTTTAACAATGGAACCAGAAAAACGTAAGTATGGTCAGACACCCTGATGTCATCGGGAGTGTATCCAAGGAAGTTTGGCTACAGACTCATTTAGGAGCAGAAGAGCTTCCAGTTGCTGTAGGAAGGAAAACACATCGATACGCCACTTCCAACATCATAATTAGAATATCAAGTCTGCTGCATGACACCTCAAATTTGCACATCAGAGTTTGAAGCCCCACGTGGGTGAACTGCTGACAGGTTAATTTCCACATACCCATCCCAAAAAATAATTTGCTCATTAAAAGAGAAATGACTCTGCATCATGTTACCTGTCAACCTAGTAATAGACAGTGAGGTTGCCCACCATATCTAAGCTTTCAGTCTTTTCAGAGAGTCCAAAGCCCTAGAGCACTGATCTAAAACTTCTTTTCTAACCAAGACCACAGTCCTTGCACAACATGACAGTGAAAATGAGCTTCCCAACTCTCATGAAACACATCTGATGTCACTTTTTTGGAGAATTCAGGGAAGTACAAGTGCTGAACAGTACTATCACAGCAAGTCTGAGCAATGTTGACCCACTCACCAAAGGAATGCTTGCCAGAAGAACTTCAGAATGATTCCAGATACTTGAAGTCATTTGAGGTAACATTTGGTGCAATGAGTCACATACAATAAATAGGTCATCTGTCTTAGAAGGAAGACATACTGATTTACCGTAGTGATTACTCGAGTATGTAATCGCAAAACCAAACTTAAAGACTGGAATCGGTTTTCTAGGAAGTAGACCTCTCCTCACTAAGGATTCAAGAATAACGCCAGTTACTGCGCAACTTGCATTGGTACAGTGTTCAGCTTTTGCGCAACAGCTAACTCCACAGACCGGTATCATCTAGGTGTCTTTTAATAACTCCTGAAGAAACATCCTGAAGACAACTTGGAGTAAGAACTAATTCTGTCTGGTTTCAGTGGGCAGGCAGTCAAAGAAGAACAGCTTGTTCACTTCAAGAAAGCAGTGTGAAATAATCTGACAGCCCAACTGCACTGAGGGAAAGGAACAAATGCCTTTGCTAAAATCAGCCTCATGCTTCAAATACTTGCTTTTGAACCTGGAAGACTTAGCTAAGAAGAAGGATTAAAGCAAGTGTTCACTTCCTAAAAAACTGGTATTCCCCATTCACCGTGAGCAGTGAAATGACAATTTGGAGACTTCCAGGGACAGAGTGTACTGGGTCTAGTTGCAATAATGGTCATTTACTCCATAGCAGCCCATATGGTGCTGTGTTTTAGATGTGTAACTAAAACAGTGTCGGTAATAAACCAACATTTTAGCTGTCGCTCAGCAGTGCTTGCACAGCGCCAAGGCCTTCTCTCTTTCTCACTCTGCCCCCCGCAACCAGTACAGCTATGGGTGGGCAAGAGCTTGGGAGAGGACACAGCTGGGACAGTTGGCCCCAACTAACCAAAGAGATACTCCAACACAGTATAATGTTATGCTCAGTAGTAAAACTGAGGGATTTTTTCCAACCAAAGTAGATGCTGCTTGGAGACAGGCTAGGCTTTCGTCGATGGTGCAACATGAAGACTGATTACTTTTGTATCACTTTTTTTTTCTTTCCTTTCTCCCTCCCACCTTCACTTATTAAACTATCTTTATCCCAACCAACAAGTTTTTCCTCACTCCCCTTCTGGTCCTTTCCCCCATCCCCCTGTAGGGGAGTGAGCAAACAACTGGGTGAGGGCTTAGCCACTGGCGGGGTCAACCCACCACACAGAGGATTCAGGAGGTTAATCAGATTTCCTTAACAGGCAATGACATTCAGGCTGCAGACAAATGATAAAACATGACCACAGAACACGGTTCCATTTCCACAGTGAAGGACATCCTCTACTTATTTCAGCAAGTTTAATCACTGCAGTACACCCTTCCCAAGAAGAAAATAATGGTTCCAACAGAGACCACCTTCTGGAAAGGTTCTGAGGTACTACATCCATGAAGGTGAGGAATTTTCATTAGAAAAGTAAAGATGAACCTGCTTAGAATAAAATAATTTACACTATTTTTCTCTGTGATAGCATACTGTAACTGATATACACTGGCTGAATGCCTGAACTGTAGCCACAGAAAAGGAATGCAGGTCTTGTGGAGGCAAATCTAGAACTCACAGATAAGGAGGATGACTGCTACTGTCATAATTCTGGCTTCTTAATTTCTTTTCCCTGGCACAAGTAGCCATACTCTCCAAGGCATGAGGTCTTGAAAATGTAGCACTTCAAGCATATATTAACTTTGTCTTCCTGGATTTTACTGAATGACCTGATGCTGAACAGGTTGTCAAATTTATAATGTAGACCAAGAGTTAATATCCTCAAAATGGACTTGTTAGGATAGCAGCACCTGATGAGCTTGCTGACAAAAACTTGCCTGGCACTAAAGATGGTGCTAAATGGTCTGACTTTAGGTGATGTCAGCTTGTGACAGCCACAGGCCCTCAGATTCGGGAGACGTTCAGTGCCTTTTCAAGAAGTCAATCTTCCAACATAAAGATGTTGGTCATTTCTGTTTTGATAAAGGATGACTGGATAATATTTCCATCTCTGTGGTAATAGGGATACAACATGTGAAGTACAACACAGAGTCAGTTCTCAAGTTGCAAAAGAATTCGGGAAGCCAGAATATCTTGGATAAAGAACAAACATAGAACAACTTTTTCTGCCACTTTGTAAAGAAAACAACTCACAGCTATGGAACACTCCATCTCCCCAAGGAAGAGACGTGCCAGCTGCATTCCAGCTAATGCGTCCATATGTTTTCTCATTCTCCAAGCATGGAGCATGCATGTTCCATCTACAGTCTGTACAAGGACAATATTCCCTATTCTCCAGTTTTCAAGTGTAAGTGGTGTGTTCATATTCATGTAGGCTACACTGAAACGCAGAACTACAAATCCTGTAGTACTTTAAATGAAAAATGCATTATAGAAGAAATACTGTTAAAGGGCTCAGGAAGCCTTCCTTCTGTTTATACTGTAATTCTGTAGAAAAATTATATCAACCATACCCAAAAGGATTTTTATCCCTCTGGAATAAAGGACAAAAAATACAACCAAGCCCAACCGTTCTGTACTGGTGTTCTCTGTTACCTTTTGTTCTTATTTTTGAACCCTACAAGAATTTCAACAGTGGAACAGAACCAGATGTATCGGTCATTTCATTCTGGCACATTCAGGCAAAATCTGCTTTACATGACTAAACCTCAAATATTTAATTTGCGAGAGCTGCCTACCCATTAGTGACAAGCTACAGCCACTCAGAGAGAACACTTAAAAAAATTAAAAAAAAAAAAAAAAAAAAAACCACAACAGAAACCCACACAAACGAGGTAAAAAACTCGTCTAGGAAAGAAACCAAAACCAATGCTCCATTCTTACCTCCCAAAAGGAACTAAATGAAAACTGCATCCAAAGTTCCAAAGGAAAAATCATTGAACAGGAGTTCAACTGTGGAAAGACTATCCTAAAATTCCTCCAGAAATAAGCATCACCTGTATATAAAGAACATTGGCTTAGGCTAAGATTGTTTTTGCCATAAGATCTAAGCTGTTAGTTCAAACATGCTGGAAAAACACAAGAGTGATATAAATGATTAATGACTAGGAAAGTCAAGGACTTGCTTCACTTTTGCATATAATCCATGTGTACATATTGCAAAGCAGTGAAGAACAGTGGCACATGAGATTTGTTACTATTAAAACTATGCTATCTACAAACAAAAAAAGCATTCACATATACATACAAAGCTACCATATTCCAATCCCAGCTACTGGCTATGACTCTAGCATGCCTTCTATCTGGTCTATATGCCATTTATGAGTGTCTAAATGTATAAGTCAACAATAATTGTAATGAATTGGATTCAGCATACACTACAATCATAACACTCGATAAAAGTGTTAAGAAAGCATTCAGAATCATTACCCAGCACTGCAGATATTAGAGTTTATTCATCTGCTTTTATTCAGATGTCTATCACAAAACTGAAACTCCACTGTAAATCCTTAATTAGAAGTGGCACTTTTAGTTTTAAAATGCAAAAATCAAAATAAGAGCAAACTATTATGGCATTGTTTCCCAGATTCCAGACCTAGAAGGTTATCACTGAAGACCCCCTGAGGGCTACAGGCACCATCTTTAACATGCAACCTCCAAAGGGAAGTACTACATTATTATCCAGCCCTGCCACTACATGCAAAAGGATATTAAAGTGCAAAAGCCCTACAAACTCTGAAATCCTGTGGGACCTCTGTAATACCGTCTGAGTGTCAAATTGCCAAATTACTTCCAACTGTTCTGAAACATATCCTTCCAGATCATCACAACTACAAAGAGGAAAGAGTTTCTCTGCATGATGAAAGTGACACAACAAAATGATACCCCATCAAACTATTCCAAGATATCCTTCCTTATGGACATTGTCACCTTAATTCAGCATGGATATTTTCCAAATTCAGGGTTATCTGAAACCTACCAAATGCTCTGTCAAACAGTACAGCCTCGCATGCCGAGTTTAAAACAGGATGTTTAACTAGCTTTACTTTAAAAAAAAAACCAATCAAAATTCTTATCTTCTAGGATGAGTTTTGACCCAAATTAGACCCAATCAGTGTGCACTGGGCACCCATCTAACTACTCAATGCTTATTGTAGAATATGCAGCCTTTCCAAATCCTTTCATGAAGTTCCTCATCACCTGCAGCATGGAGGAAAAGGAACTTGTCTCAGCTGCGGGAAGAATATGATCTCGTGATCCAGCTAAAGCTTGCTCAGTCAAACACCAGCTAGCAGCCACTGATAATATCATAAATGCATCTACAATGTTCCCCAGAGGAGAGATAACAACTTCCATGGTATTTTTATTTTCAGGATTGTCAGACCAATTTCCACCCGAGACACATGCCTACCGAATTAGCAAATTGCTGCAGCCTTTTGTACCAGAACTTGAAAGCCAAAAGTAGGCTGGATAAAACATATTTTGTAATATAGTTAGCTAGAATAAATGCATAAAAATGACAGAATAGATACTCGCCATTTCAGATTAATATATTCAGAAAGGTTTCACTACACAACTAGATTCTCGTAATGGCTTTACATAAGCACTTTTTTTATAACAGAAATTTATGCCAGTTAAGCTTTATTTGTCAAACTGATAGATGATACTTTCTGAAGTAAACATTACCTTTCCCACAGAGGTCTGCACTTTAAGTACTCTTTGTCCTGTGCAATGTCATCCAAGTCCTAGTTGTTTTCATTGCATATTTATACAACGCTCAGTTAAATGTATTTTCAAGCACTCTCTCTAAACTGTGTTTCTGTTTGTTATCCAAAACAGGAACCCTTAAAGATACTATTATACCATTTAATGGCATACATGCAAAACCCCACACGACTGTTTTTCCAGGACATGCTTCTAATCCCTTCCTTAATGCTCCCCCCAACTATCCGCAGAGCAATTAATTCCTAGAGAAAGAACTATCAAAGTAGTTTTCATACCCTACTACATATCTTTACACAGAACCTTCACTTACAAACCTTTCAATATTATTTTTCCCCATTTTAACTACATATGCAAACATTTTATGAAATGAGAGATTGTGCCTTTTTTAAAAGGAAAGCAAAATGTTATTCTAGCCTGCATCTGGTCAAACATTGCCTAGATCACCCAAATTACATATGAAATGTTAACTTCCATACTCAGTATCTATTTTTCTTGTACTACTAATAATACAACTGAAGGTGTTTGTCCTACTATCTGTGACCCAGGAATATGAAAAAGTATATTAGAAGTTCCTGAACATGCAAGATTAGCCTATCACTTCAAATGTAAGAAACGATGCTACCATCACAACTAGCGAGACAATTCCACATGGTTTTTATTCACCTTCACATTAATCAAAGGAGTGTGTTTGAGGTCTTTCTCCCCAGCCCATAACTAACACTAATATGCTTTGAGAGGTAGGGGAACCTGTATTAAGCTATAAATATCTCAGTTTTATAGAAGAGCATCAGGGTGCATGGAACCCTCCACCCTATCATTTTCCAGAGCCAGAAGGGCCCATTTTGTCCTGGCTCTGTCCTGAAAGTCACTCACTTTTCCAAGAACAGAAGCCAGAAAGCACAGCAGGAGAGGGCAGCAGAGGCTGCTGAAAAGCCTTGACATTGCCTAGCAAGAGCAAACCCAAATATCACACCTATTAAGAAACAGCTCTACATCTCAATGGCTAGATCCTGTACATCCTGACAAGTGGATGGAGAAACAAAAGGAAGGGTATGAACATGGAAAAAAGGTACACATCCTGACTGCACACTGTTTAGCTCATAGGTCTTCTGGGAAAAAAATGCCTGTACAGAAAGAAACTCATAAACAGTGTCAAAACATACAGTAAACTTAAACTTATGCTTGTTAATGTAATGCACATATACTTGGCTTTTTTGTTCACCCATAAATTCTACATTGTATTGAAACATTTCTGTTACTCTATTTTGCTTTTTCATGTTTTTCCTCTTCTAAAAAGAAAAAAAAAAGGCAAGCAGCAATCACAAAAAAAATCCTAGAACAAATTCAAGGAAGTACCAAAGCCAGTAAAGATTTTGCAGTTCTCTTAAGACTGAATGTGTTATTAGCACTAATTCCCCACTACTTCACAAAGAACATCCTCTAGCCAACTAGCCAGAGCATTAGGAACCGTACAAAATGAAGTAGGATAAATTAAAATCTCAGCACATTATGAACTTCTCCATTGTTAATTCACAGCACTGTGAATTTCCTTCTACCAAGGATGAAGTATGTTCAGAAACAGCCAGAGATGCTAAGCTACCTAGGCATATCCATAACAGAGAACATATTTTGGGGGTTTATTGACTGGATCAACATGTTCAGAACTCTTTTTTCTCAGTGATGTCAAGCGTTGTTAATGCCACCTAAGATGCCATTGATACTATTGTTACAACAGGGACATACTACTGCAACAATTTGAAGAACAGAAGAAAGCTCTTGAAGGTAACAGAATTTATTGAAAATCAAAACACAGCTGTCATTAAAAAAATCTGACTCACATGAAAACTGATTGTATGATATGAAGAAGTGTAATATTAGAAACTACCGATAATTTAACTCCTAAACTTGAATGATACACCTCCACAGTGTAGACTACTTCCAGGCACTAGCAGTTCATCTTTTCTTTAACATGACCTAGAAATTAATATCTACATTCTCAGCTAATTTTACACTGTAAAATCTTGCTTTTAATAGAATTCTGAACATCTATCCAAGTAATTTCAGTGTAATCAAAACATTTCTACATCTAATCTTACTTGTAAGAAACAGTGTTAGTGTTGGTTAGCAGACGGTACACTTCATAGCTAGAGCAGATTCTTATCTACAAAAATTAAAGGCTTGGCAAATTAACACACTAAAACAGAAAAGAAAATGCAATGGCTATCAAAGGCAGTAAACTTGAATTCAAGCTGTCCTTTCAGGGAATGAGATAAAATGAGGCAGGGAGGGGAGAAAGAAGAAGCAGAGAAGAACAGGATCAGTAACTCAATGACACCCAATGAAATATATGTAGGAATGTTGCATTTGTGATGCAAATTTGATAATAATACACCCCTCAATAAGCTTCATTCAAACCTGCTTTGCGATTCATTGTCAAACAAATAATTCTAGTGATTCATTAACAAAAGAATGAATGATCTAATAGGCTTTGAGATAGACGATGTACAATCTAGAAGAAGGTTGCCATAGGTTTAAAAGTAAACATTACCTGAAGAAGTGAAATGTTTTTTCTTTTCAGTTCACAAAAAATGGAATGGACCCAACTAAATAGTTTTAAGTTTTAAATAAATTTTTTTAAAATCCTCATCTATATCACACTACTGTTAGTTTCAGAGGTGATGTGATTATTCCATATTAGCTTAAATACAGCATATTTACTTAGCATATTTATTTCAACAACTTTGTGGATTCTGAAGGACTACCACTAGATTTCTTTATTGGATAAATTCCAGTTTGGCAGAGATACACACACAGTACTGCGCAGTAACTGCAGCAAATAGATTCAAGTTCAGCAGCCCCCGCTGGAGTTCTTCTGCATGGATAAAAGCATCAGAATACTTTACATCACATAACATTTTACAAAACAAGCAAGAAAACAAAACCATAGAAGTTGGGCAAATAAACAAATATGCTATATATTTTAAACCAATGCATACCAGCACTGTGTTTTATTGTTTTCAGTAGGAGTAAAAAAAGCCTTCAAATGTAAGTCAGGTCTGAAGAGAGAAACACAGAAATACCTATAAATATCTCCATACATCCCAACATGTTTCATGACAAAAGCTTAGGCACTGAATAAAGAATATTTTGGAGCTATTTATCCTGTTTGGCTTGAATTGTGATAAGGTTTTATTTCTGGATGAATGGTAGATGCTTTCTCTCCCTTAGTAGTAATAACTTCCAATCATTTAATTATGTTCTGGAGAACATCTAATGCTGTAGCTCAACATGCCAAAGACAGAATGCACTCAAAAACCGGCTTCAAGTGACACAAATTAATAATCATGAATAAAAGCAAAATTAGGTCCTGATACACTGAAAACAATATTCAGTTGGTGACCACCTCAGTCCTGCACAGAAAGGGAGAGGAGAGAACACTGACCTGTGAACATTCATAGTAGAATGACTTCAGCCTCATCTGACTACTAACAAAGCTGTACTATGAGAGAACAACATTCAAGGTTGGGGGCTTTTTGCTTTTTAGGGGTAAGTGGTCTTGGTGTTTGGGTTTGGGTTTTTTTGGTTGTTTGGTTTTTTTTGTTTTTTTTTTTTTTTTTTTTGAGGACCACACTTTAGATCTAGGAACAGTAGATATGTACAAGCTAAAAACTGAAAATAGTAGGAAAATATTCTACGTAAGATGTATAGAACAATCAGAATGAATGACTACAAATGATACTAAAGTATTATTTTGTTCTTCAGTCAAGTTTAAATATTTAAACAGTGGAAGTAAGTACTTTCTCAGAGTACAAAAGAGTTCACTTCAAGAAATACCTTTCACATTCTTTACAACATACAAAGCCTTTGGGATGAGGAGAGTACAGAGGAGATACCACTTTCTAGTAGGGGAAAAGATCAGCAAGAATTCCACTCCTGGTGAATGAAGAATCTGTCATAAGACACTAACATGTCTGAAAGTACTTTGACTTTTTTTCTTTAAAAGATTACTGAGATGCAAACTGCACATTATTATAAAATACTCCTATTGTTAAGCAAGTCCATAACGTAACTTTGTTTCTTTACAACTTGCTAAATGCAACCTTTTCCACAATATGTACAAATTGTTGCAAATTGTATATATTCTCTATCTTCAAATAATGTGGTTTACTAGCAAGTCTTGCACATTATGTATGCTTGGCCAGGTGCCCCAGAACAGCAGCACAGGACCAGAGGGCAAGTGGAAGTTGGTTATAAGCCACATTTCCACTTCCCTTACCCTTTGCCTGGTAGAAATAAGACCAGTCCTCAGTGTTATGTACAAAAAGCCTAAGGGCTGTTCTTAAACATGCCCTTCAAGTGGCTGTTACACAAGCTGAAAATTGCCAGGACAGTATGGCAGCACAAAAGTTTCTTTCAGTGACAGATCTTATTTAACTGCTTTATCCATTAAAGAAATTATTTTTACAATCTAAGCAAAAAGCCCTACACTTTCAGGTTTATCATTTTCTCATTTTTCCAACCTCCCCTACACCACCAGTGGCTACTGAGGAGTAAACAAAAGCAAAAAAACCAAAACCAAGCAAAAACAAAACAAAAAAAACAACCACCAAACAAAAAAAAATCCCTCCACAACACAGATGAATTACACAAACTACATCTCTTCCATTGGAACATGTGATACAAAAAACATGAAAGGAGAAAAAGAAAAAAAATTAGTGGCCTATCAATATTTTCAGATGCTACCCAAAATACATATACACGCAACAAGAGCATATAGAGTACATATGTTAGAAATATATATCTTAGTGTATCTTATTTTAGAAATAAGAAAGAAACAATTGTAAACTTAAAACTCAAAATTCAGGAAATATGCCATATAACAGATTGAAAATTGTTTCTGCTAGCCCTTCTACGAAGGACATTTTAACACGTACACCTGGCCCGCAAGAACAAAGGATTAACAGGTATTCTATTTGATAAATATTGTAAGCAAAACAAAAACTCTATATTGCAAACAATCTATTTGCCAAAGTAGAAAATTTTATCACTATTATTAGCAAAAGTACCAGTACTTTGAAATCTACTTATCTGATTTTCTGGTTTCGTGTGCCAAATTACTGAAATACATATAGAGATGAGAGCTGCTCTCTAAATTTATGAGCTGCAAGCTTCTTTAGTAATCTAACCAGTGTTCAGTATCAGTCAGAACCCTGACACTGAAAGAAGAGCATTGCAGAAAAACACTGTCCAAGCCAAACAGCCATCTCCTCTCTAACATTTCTTTTTCTATGTACAGTATTACAATCCAACCATCACACACTTAACAAATGCTTGGGATTAGTTTAGAGAACTGAGAAGTTATGGATAATAAGACAACATTGTGTGTACATAAACTCTGCTAACTTTAACTCCAAGAAGTCTCCATAGAGATGTAAGAGGAAAAACAGAACCTCCCTGTCAGAAAGAAAAAAGCCTGAGGAAAACCAATACTAGTAATACAGAAAAAGCTACCAGTCAGATGCTTAAGAATCTTCCTACAGACCAAGCCAGCTTCCTGAAGGTGCAACATCTACTTTATAGCAACTGTTATTAAGGTAACAGCACAGCTTCTACCCACCTTACACAGCCAGGTACACACTCTACCTCCATACCTCTGTTTTTCACTTCTCTTTGCTTCTCAGTTACCCTAGTCTCAACTTTATGCAAGGAATCCTCCCCAATCCCTCTCATTACTCATCTTTTACTTTCTTGCAGTCTTGATGACAAGAGTAGCTATTATTGTACTGCAACAGAAAAGTCCAAGTTACAATTTCAGTCCTGTTTTTCAGTCCTGTATCTCTAATAGGTATGGTACTGAATAAAAGTAATATTAATCAGAAAAAAACCTTGCTAGATTAGTTTCCTCATTTATTTGTTACTTTCTCACGTGCTGTGAAAGAATGTAAGAGGGGAAAAAAACCACCAATGATTTTTGAAGATTTTTCTTTAAATCATGAAGGTACTATGGATAGCTAGTAAGGTAGCCCTCTACAAACTTAATACATCATGCTGAATCAATTACTATGACAAAAACACACTTAATATTACAACATATAAATATCCTAAGGTGCAACTTATAAAGAAGTCATTTGTCTTTAAACTGAAGTACTTTTTCATACAGTCCAGCCAGGTTTCAGGTTATGTCCTACTTATCCACAATACAATCATAACATATATTAACTTGAAATCAACAGAAGCAGGACAGATTCAAATGCAGAGGTACAATGAAAAAAAAGAGGAGCATATCCAAAACAATCCCTAAAAGGCACCCCCTCCCCCAAAAAAAAGGAAAAAAAAAAATCAAGATACTGTTTCTACTGCTCTCTTCCTTCCCCCATCCCAGAAACTGAAAATGTGGAAGTACTTTAATTTACATGCGCAGTATATAGAACCAAGCAAGGCACATACTTTTATTATGCTTCAGTTAGAGCACCACAAGTTTGCAGATGGGAAGTTGAACAAGAGCCAATGCTCTGCACCTCACTGCCCTATCAATGAACAATATTTCAACCATACAGAGGTTGACATGATTCAGCAAAAAGGTCTTCCTGATAGAGAGGTAAAAAACCTCTTGTGTGGCAGAAACAGGTCTTACCTTTTCATCCTCATGCTTTCTGTGTATTACCTCCCTCAAGTGGCTGACCACATACACTATAAAACCTATTGCAATCCATTACTTAAACAAATTAAATGGCAGAATCCACTTATGAATCTGAGGGCCCCAAACTTCTACGGAAAACATATGAGGAAAACAAAAGAAGTGATTTCTGGTTTTTTTTAGTTTAGTTTTTTTGCTGGTGGTGGTTTTGGGGTTTTTGGTTGGTTGGGTTTTTGTGGTGGTGTTAGTGTGTTTGTTTGCCCTCCAGGTCTCCCTTGTTTTTGTGTAACTTATCAGGGTTGGCTTTTGGGGTTGATTTTTGTTCAAGTGGCAGCTGAAGCAAATTACTTAATCCTTTCTAACAAGAATAAAAATATTTTGACCATTATTGAGAAGAGCTGCAGACAGAGAAGATGCAGACTTTCAACTGCCTAACATTTGTTACTTGTTGCCATTCTCAACAGTCATATAGAAATAATTGATTATCAGCTGGTAAAAACTTCAAGTCTTTCAACAGGAGTTGTTTTTCAGAAATCTCAACAGATAATACATTGAAAACAGCAGTCATGAAACAGTATCACTGGCTTTATAGTACATTCTGTATCCAATTATACAGTGAATGCAGTTTTAAATTCTAATAGGAATTTCCAATATTGTTTGGCATCACCATGACTTTCAAGTGTTGTATGTACATCTCACACACTAGGCCTTCTGAGGACTTGTATTACTTAATAACTACGTTTTCATAGAAATTTACTGAAAGGAGTTACAGGGTTTGTTCACATCATCCTACTACCTTTATCCCATATCTGTACCTATAATCATTTATTTAGCCTGTGGACTTTTTTTGTTAAGTTTATTGTCAACAGAAAAATGGAGGAGAAAAGAATTTACTGGAGATGGAGTCCTCAAACTTCAGAACTTTCAAAGTTAAAAATCTACTTTGAAAATAAAAAAAAAAAAAAGTCCAAGGCTTTGCATTAACAGAAAAAGTAAAAAGTTTAGCCATTGATTTGGAAACAACAAATATTATTCCAGGTAAATAAAATAGCAAAAATCCATTTCTTCTGATGCAGGTACAAGAATTGCAATATAAAACTGAAAAGCTAGTTATGACCTTAATAGGATACCTACTCTCATTTCAAAAGGAAAAAAAAAAAACAAACACACACAAATGTTAGGTCAGGATACAGACACTTAGCACATTTTCATAAGCATCTTTCCCCACTGGGGAGGGGGAGGAATCCCATTCCTGAATGTACCTCTGACGAGAAATCTTCTTGCCTTACTAATCCTAGCAGACTCCAACTCTATTGTGTTGATCAGAATAAATAAAAAAAGGCAACTCACAACTCCTTCATGACTCAAACCAGAACATAACCAAACAGACCAATTCTTGAAAAAAATTTAATTATGGCCTTCAATTTAAACTGAAGAGCCAAAGACACTCCTCTTATGTTCCCCACCAGGACAGAACATCAGTTCAGTGTTGCAAGATCTAATAAGGCAGCCCTACAGACAGGAATAAAATAATGGACATAGAACATGCCCATAATCATATGATCTGTATTTTGGCAGCATAAATGCCCAGCTTCATGCCATCTTACTTGGAGGATCAGATGATACGTAGAGCAGCACCTACCAGAGCAACTCTGAGTAGTCACAGTAATCTCCCCCTGCACCTCAATATCCTCATCTATAGCAACACACTTGCAATGCAGACCTGGAATTTCTATACAATCTCTTTGGCACCACATATACAGCCCACATATGTCTGCTACCTCAGGAGTTGTATGTTTATAGATAGAGTATGAACCAATCATCATTTTACTCAAGATTTTCCAGGTCTTTCTGGAAAGCTTATCTCTTGGGAGAGATACAGGGATTATTTATTCTTAATAGCATGCAAAGAGGCTGGGAGAGGGAGTCAACGTGGCAATGCTAAACTCATAAATGCAGAGCTATGGGCACAGTAACTCAGTTTCCCCTCAGAGCTTTCTTCTTCTACATGAGGTAATTTACTTGGACTATGTGATAAACCATCTGATAAAACAGCTCAGGAAAACATTTTTCGTTACATTGGTACAAGTCTCCTACATCTACTGAAAAACATGAGAAGCACACTGCCTTAGTCCAAAGTGAACACCGAGGAAGCTACAATTCCATTTGCCATCAATGTATGACAAACTTGGATTGTACAGGGAACAGAGGTGTCTACACTCACACATCTGCACTCAGCTAAGAATCACCTAGAAGCATAAAGATATGAATGTGACTCCTGCAGTGGCATTCAAATACACCAGTGTCTGTAGCATACCCTTCTTACAGTGGAGACCACAGAGCCACCATCTAGAAGACATTGCTATTGTCCCATTCAGAGGAAAAGTTATCAGGCAATAGACAGCAAAGCTCAACCCAACCATTGTATGAAGTATCCAGAAGGACCCCAAAAAATAGAAAAGACATCAATTTATGTTTTCTCATGTAATTTGTTTAACTGTACGGAAGACACCTGTAGAACTGTAAGCTAGCAGCAAATAAGTAACTATCTAACCTGTTACTTCCTCTCCCCTTAACTAATGTATTTGGAAAAAATAACTACTGTATCCTCAGCCTGCCCAGGAAGAATGTCCAACACCTGGATACTGAAAATCAGGTTGAGCCTCAGTTCACAATTCTAAAGATGTTTAAAGAAAACTGCCGCAAACACTATTAAGGATGACGTCTGAGAAAAGTCTCAGACAAAAAAAAAAGTCAGTGAGCTCAATAGTGCATAAGTCTTAAACAGAAGGCTGGGACAAAAAAAAAAGAAAATCTCAAATCTAAGATTATTTCAGATGCTATGAAACAGACCCTATCCATATACAAAATCATTTGCTTGCAATTTGAAAACTGAAGTTAGATTTCACAAGTTCAAGCAAAAGAAGCTAAGTGAGGTACACCCATGAAAAGTTCGAGGTCTGTTGGTGGGGGGACAAGGCCAAGGGAAAGAAGCTAAAAAGCATAGCTGATTTTGGTTTTAAACTGTAAATCTTTAGCCAAAACTAAATTTGTTGTCACTACTGCAGTAACGTACTAAGATGAAGGCACTTCATACAGATATTATTTTCAGAACTACCCAACAGGGGAAACAGATATTTCTTAAAGAATGATTACTGCAGAAAACACTATGGGTACTATTACACAAATATTTTCTTATACTTTTTCAAAAAGTGAATTTTTAATTAAGGATAAGATGCCCTTACCTATGCAGACTGTATCCACCACATGGCAACTCCCACAGTGGAGAGCCTATGCAGACAAATCCTCCAAGACAGGTTCCTTCAATTGTTTCAGTGTATCATCCCATTGTCAGAGCAGGATTTGCCTTGGGCTGTGCTGACAAGCTCTACAGACCTCTCCATACCAGAACGACAAGGTCTGTTGTGACAAAGCAGTGTTTTAGCAGTGTTTTTTCCCTGAACTTGAGGATTGGGGCTTCAAGTCTGGTTAATGAATGAAAAGGCAAAGGCTTGTATTCCAGTTTTAAAAAAAATCATACATCTTCTCCCACAGAAATAAGGAGATTGCCTTGAGATCATCTGGAGTATTTTGTGATGTTTCTTTAAAAGTTCTTTATATCTTCTTACCAAATAATACAAACTGTAAGTAAATAATCATCAACACTGGAGTAAAACAGAACATGGAGCATTATGACAATGTTTACATCAAATAAAAAGTCCTTTGCATCTTCTCACACATAGTAATTACATATTTTATGTTCCAGAAGACCATCTTGCACAGAGCAGCTGAAAATGCAGAATGTTTATTCTCAAGCTCAATTCTGACATGGTTGGATCTCAGCTGTTTCATTATACTAATTTTTTCCCCAGAATTCAAAGTGATAATTTGGTACACAGTAGGGTATCCAAATGCTTTGTAAAGTATGCTCTGCTACTTATTTTTCATCAATTGTGCACATGAATGATTACACTAAAATCAAGCAAGAAATAAAATGTACATCTGTGTAAAAGATATAGCAGCAAAAAAGCGGTCCCTTCTTCCAGGCAAGAAACCAGAAGGCAAAATAAGCATGCTTTACCATATGCATCTTGCTTTACAATAAATAAAAGAATCCTTTGTAAATAACATTCTTTATAGAGAAGGTAATGTACTTTCTGAAATTTTAGAAGTGAAGGTTAACAAAGCTTTAAGTCAACTTTAAGTTTAGAGGTAGTGTGGTTTGTTGTTTTCAGTTCCAGAAAGATACTCCACAGAAACTGCAAAGCCTAACTTGTTGAAGTTGGTATGACACACAGTCAAGCAAAACAATCATCACTTCTAAAAGCATTTCCAGGTTGGGTAGTTGACCAATAAGAGAAATACTTCCTCAGCATCAAAAACCACATTGATCTTTAGTAAAAAGCACTTGCTTGGAATCAAAGGAAATACATACTTGACCCAAAACTTATTTGAAAGATCAGCATTTCCTGCTGAATTGCGACATCAGTGTAGCTTAATGCTGCTTTACACTGGACACACTCTCACTCTAGAGCTAGGGAATTATCATGACCTCCAAAAATTTAAAATTACTTTTGAATAGTATTTGCCAACTATGTTAAAAATTAACATCTCTGTAAGTTCGAGATATTCTTGCAATACGTGATTCAGCCAACTCGTTTGAAATTTTCAACACCGTGCCTATGAACTACAACATAATTCAGGCAGTAGAGTCAGATAAATCCCTTCTGTCTTCACTTCCTTGTTTCGAAAGCAGTATCTTCAGACACATCTCTTTTTCATCTATCCCAAATCAAAATAATCCTCAAGTCTGAAATCCGTAAAGACAGAACCATCCTCATAAAGGCCCTTTTGATAGCCCACACTGTGACAGTGGTGCAGAGATATCATACAACTCATTTCTCCAACTGCCTCACATTAGCCTTAAATCAAGTGTTTATTTGTAGTTCCAAATCACTTATCACTGCAAATTCCTGTTTTGTAGCTTGCTCAAGCTACCCACACCTAAACTCCAATCTCTAAATAGAATTTAGCACATCTCAACATGCAAGGTATTGGCTCTGAAATTCATTTCCTCCTGATCTACTTTTCAATCCTCTGTAATAAGAAGCTGCCTCAACTTCCAAGTCCTTTAGTTATCTCTCCACTGCCTTCACAGGATTCTTCCTCTGTACACTGCACACTTGCTCTCTGAAAGACAACATTTATAATCTCTCAGCTCCTCTTCCTTTTTCATTCCTTATTGTTATTTAAAATACCATTTTTCTAGAATGCTTCCTGTCTCTAAGCATTTACGGAGCCACACTCCTTTACTGAGAGAAACTGAAACGTGCAGCTGTACACGCTCACACCCCAGCAGACATCATTCATACATATCACACGTCAAACTCCCTAATGGCATACTTAATTTAAAATTTGTTCAAAAATTACAGCGTTTTGAGACTGGAAGGCCATCTCAACTGTCTACTAGAACATCATTTTCCCCTCAACTTCATAGCAACAGCTGCATTCCTTCAGGTAATGAGATGCACATTGAAAGTCCATATAGAATTTTAAGCAGTGCCCTCCTCACCTGCATTCACATGCATATGCCCTTACTATCTTTTAACACCAGACTACAATGGAAAAAAACAAGTCCATCTATTCACTCAATCCTTAACATCAATTTTGTACTGTACAGATATGCTTGCACTGATAAAGGAAATTTTAAAGCGTTTTTTTTTCTACTCAAAGACTAAGTATCAGCAATGCATAAAGGATGAAGGAGCAACTTTCCTTCTCTTTTTTTCCACACAACTAACCAGCTGCTAAGATTTGGGGTTTTGTGGGTTTTTTTAAGTCTGCATGTCATTGCTCACCTACAGGCGACGAGGAGCGACGAGTCATTTGGGAGTTTCCCACCCTGTATATTTCCTGTGATTCCAATAGTCTAAAACAATTAAATAATATTTTGATCTTACCAAAGCACAATTTTTACAGAACAGCTGTAAAAACGCACGTTAACAATAAAACTTCTGAGCACAAACAATGTTTCCCTCATACAAAACATTTTGAGAACACAGATGATAAATGAAGCCTTACAGAAGAATGATTCACATATCCTGGTAGGCCAAATATTTTGTCTGGGCTGACTATAGACTAAAAACACAGCAAAAACAGAATTTCCCGTAAGTGTGAGTATATCTTATGGCCCATATGTATTTAGCAAAAATTAGCTCCTTACCCACCTGCCAGATTGGCATTAATGCCAATGTTCAGGCTGGTCATTATTTCTACCAGCTAAACCCCTAAACAGCTAAATGTGCAAGCCAATATTGTAAAGCAATAGAAGATGATCTCAAGAGAGTTTGGCCCTGAGTGCTTAGACAGGTTTTGCCCTCCATTCTCCAGTACTCCATTAGCTGCGGATGCGGGGGGTGATGGGGGACACACCAGCAAGGCTCCGCAGTTACTGGCCTTCTGTCATACCGGAATTCCAAAGAATTAACATGTCACCATTCAAACACCTCCAAGTTACTCACCGACAGCCCAACACAACCTTATAGGAACACTCCACTGTCCAAATACAAGAGGACTTATCTGGAGCACCTTTTAGGAGAACAAACTGATCACACTGAGTAGAATGATTTTCAGGTCAAAATAACAATAGCCCCGAACAACCAGATCAAGTAAATAGCCACAGAATGCATGCAATTCCATCAATGGTTATGTGATTTAAACCAAATGGAAACAAACAGATGCCAGTGATCACACTTACACAAGGGCAAACGCAAGCAGATTGCCACAGTAGTCAAAATCTCATGATGTCATCTTACTGATGACAAACATGACAAGCTTTGTTCTTCACAGCTGCAGAGAAGTTCCAAACAATATGTTTAGCTTACAAACCAAGAACAAAAAGAATGGGTCTACTTCAAAAAGGCAATCAAAGTTAACACCATTGTTTGAAACATCCACAAATGTCCACAAGTTAAACACTATTTGTTTGTGTTCTGGCTTTCAAAGGTTAACAGTTTATTTCACTCCCTCCTCCCCTAAGAATGCAGCTGCCAAAGTAACTTAAATTAAGCGGGGATCAACACAAAGAATGTACTCCTTTATAAGATATGCTGAAAAATAATATGTGGTATCCAAATTTATTTTAAATCTATACACATGAACTTCGAAACACCAGAAGTATTACTGTGTATTTCTATTTCTTCTAACACTAGTAGTCAGTTTTTCACTAAAGCTGAACTTTTTATCATGTGAATTATATTTTGTCCATGTAGTGTAACATTATTTCATCTGATGTCTAAGCAAAGTATTGCAAATGCTGTTAAACACTTAGGTGACTAAAACAAAAAAACATCAACAAATAGAAAGACCTAAAATAAACATCAATTTGTGATTTCAAACAATGGGTATGTTCTTTCAGGTTTTTTAGATCACTCTTTTAAAACTGTAATGCAAGAATAAAGTATGATTCTCTGCTTATGTGCTAAATCACCTATTTCCTTACTGCCATTTCCCATCCCATAAATAAGCTACACTTCCAGGATTTTACACATCAAAATGCATTTCCAGTGCATGCACCATTAGCAGTAAAAATAAAAATTTAAAAAAAAAATCCTCAATCCATACTTCGCAATTCTAAGAAACTGAAGGAACTGGTTGGTTGAAATTAGAGCATAACTGAAAAAAACAGAGCTGCGCTCATGTCCTAGCAAACAGTTCAATGCCACTTGACTATGAGCCTGTAATAAATTAATAGAACATAAACCTCTCCCTTCTGAGGTTGTGGCAGGCCCAGAATATTAACTGGAGCATACTATAATGTGTCTATTACAAAGGAAAGCAGATACTCTTTTAAGTGACAGCAAATCATGTCCTTACAAGTACGAATGCTACTTCCAGACAGATTTCCTACAGAAGCAAGGTTTATGGGATCAACTGCCTTTAACCCAAATAAATATTGTCCAGTGACCCTGATTTGAAAAAAGTTGGTATTCAAGACACCCTGTTGCTTGTCCAGTAGCAGCACTACTAGGGACATTCAAGACAAAAGACAAAAATGTGTGGAAAGATGTCACTAGTTCTGTTGTTTATGAAATAATTCACTAATTTGTTTCTCCAAGTACCCTGGCCCTTTAAAATATAGCCCTATTTAAATATACCACAAAGCACCTTGGATTTAATATGCCTAGAACATCAACTGAATACACTTTCTGCAAATTTACTCACTACACACATTCGATGATATTTACAGCAGCATTAATTCTATCCCCCAGCTATGATACGTGAGTCATTATGGGGTTCAATGCTCAGTTTTTGTTTTGGCATGGTTTTGGTTTTGATTAAAGAGAGTGTGTGTGTAAAGTAATTTTGATTAAAGTCACCGCAGGCTAAAACACAAAACATAACTGAAGCTGTTCTTTTTATATATATAACCATATATATACACATGCAAATATATATACACACATAAATTATTAATTACTTTCAGAAAATGCAGATAATACACGTTAGAGAACAAGATAAGAATTCAAAGTGATCCTGAAAGACTGGAAAAAGTTATGAAAAAACGTTAGAGTATGACTAAGGAGAACTGCAAAGCTGCAGAGTTAGGTAAGAACAGCTGACTGCACATATATGGGATGGCCAAATAGTTATATAGTTTCGTTAAAAGGAATATAGAGGTTAAAGTAGACCACAAAGTGACCCTCAGTGTTGTGACGTTGTAAAAATAATTAAAAAAAAAAAATCAGAGTGATGTCTACACATGGAACTGCCTGCAAAACCAGCAAAAAACAATCTCACTCTTAGTTTTGGTAAGATTTCATGTAAGTTACCACATCAAGTTTGGTCACCACACTTCAAGGAGAATAGCAATAACAGGCTTAAAACTGTACCAAAACTCACTTGAGCCAAATGCTATGAAAACCCTTCTAAAAGTCAGGCAGAGAAGCACTGGAATAGCCTGACAAAACAGGTTGTGAAAGTGCTCTTACTGAGAGGTTTTAAGAACGAGCTAAACAAAATCCACCCCGACCAGCAAAGGCTACAGCTAATTGTGCCCTGGGGGAGAAGAACGGACCAGGTGACTCCCGGAGGCCCTGCTCAGTCTTTCTTTAGATTCAGGACTAGAGAAACCAGGGCCGAACAGGACCTCTGGGGTTCACCTAATCCATTCCTGTCCCCCAGGCTGCAAGTCCCAACACCACAATGTTTTGTTGTATTTTTTTTTTTCCACAATTCCACACTGTTTATCTCTAAGCTAACTGTTGCCATTATCACCAGATACTAAGCTGACATTTACAGAGAACTGTCCCAACAAACTCCAAGAACTTTTTCATTAAGTGACAACCGCTAAATTAGAGATCATTGTTGTGAATGTATGTTAGGACCACCTTTTCTCACCACTGCTTGTACTTGAGCTTGTATTTATCACTACTGCATTTCACCCAAAATTTTAAGATCTAGTCACTAAGTATCATGAGCTCTTTCTGGAGCCCTTCACCATAAGCCTTAGATTCAGCTACACCAAATGAATTTTTTTTTTAAATCATCTGCAGGTCTCATCCCCTAACTATTCCACCTCTCTTTTTACCAGATATTTACAAGTTGAACAAAAAAGGTCTGCAAAATTAACTTTGGGAGTCCATGCTACCAACTCTTCCTATGAATGGTGCCCGCTTGCTTCTATCCTTTAATCTACTCATAACTCTTGAGAGTCTTCCCATTTAACCAGCAACAGCTTAGATTCTTTAAAAAGCCCCAGCTACAAAGATTTGCTCAAAATCAAGATTGGGAAGACAATGTTGACAAAATCTTTGTCCATCTGCCGTAAAAACTGTAAAAAGCATATGATGCTTTGTCCAACTTTATTAAGATTCCTATAGTCCAAATCTCTTCTTGGTAACTGTAAAATACGTAAGAATAAAAAAGATTCAGAGCCTTCTTAAAACCAGAAATCAAATAAATCTAATAAATCTAATAAAACATAGAAGTTTATGTTTTGGTCTCTGCAAATCTATTTTCAAACCTTTAGAAAGCACAGTTAATATTAGGTAGGAAGTACATACCAGATTTAGACAATAAGTAATTAGGGATCCCTCCTGCTCAATAACTACTGCTCATTTCTAAACTTCATATGGGGATTTTTTAAAAAGTTAGACACCTCTATATAAGATTTTTCACAGAAGCTGTATGCTCGTCCTTTTGGGGTTGGGGGAAGTTTTACAAGAAACCTGAAACAAGAAAAATTAATGTTTTTTGGGGGGACAGGGAGGGGAAGGAGGAAAGAGGTTAGCAATGGGAGACAATGCAACCCACAAACTGTATTATAACTTTAAGCACACTGGCCAAGAATAAATAGCACACACACAACTCTCTAACAAAGGAAGATACGAGTTGTGCGGTTTTTATTTTTCAGCATCCTATCTTTAGCCATCACAACTTTGGGAAAGGGAACATCTCCGAGGCCACTTCCATAAGACATAAGATAGAATTAAAGTCCAAATTAAGACTTTTTTTTATTATTTTTACTTTTTTATAAATCTTACCTCTGGGTTTTCTAACTTCAAATAATGGTAAGCACATTATCAAGAAAACAAGTGATTATGAAAACAGTCTTCTGAGTTATGCCTGTAAAATCCTATCTCATTGTAACGAGGAACAATCCTCATTTTCGTTAGAATTAAGTATGGATGTAAATTGTTACCTTCTGTCTTCTGGTAGGCTACTCACAAGAAGAGCAGCTATGACTATCAATGACTATGTCTAGAGACCTAGATCAGTGAAGCCACATGTTCTTGACCTGCAGTTTTCTACGAATGAGCCACTTACCAAAAAACTGGGCCATATATTATTAAAAGAAAAAAAAAAGAGAAAGAAAAAGAAACCCATAAGCAAACACGTAAACAAACAAATTTTAAAAAAGTGCAGAAACACCTCACAAGGTCAGAAAGGTAGAAAGTGTGTTTTCTGGATACTTTTCCACTCACTCTCAAAAAATAAAATGCTTCAGTGACAGTCTTGCCTCTTCCAAAAAAGATGCCATGTGGCAAAAGAGAACAAAATAATAAAAACGGCCTCCACAAGGATATTTTGTTAAATATGTATGATCTCATCTCTCTTCATAATAAACACTATAAACAAAATATTTGGAAAACACAGTACTGAAACAACAACAATACAAAAGTCTCACTACTTGAATCAACACTGTTTACTCAGTGGCAAACCTGGTATCATTATTTATGCAGATCAATCAAACAGGAAAGAAAATCTTTTGAAAGAAGAGTTTTGAATTCCAAATCACAAACATGTGGCTCTCTATGGTTTTGTTTTCTTTTCAGTTGCCTGTAACTGAAAAAACATGACACTTGCTTTGGCTGTCCTGCTGAATTATAATGCCATCACAGCTGACACACCACAGCTTTGACACTCTAGTCCTAGTACAACCTACTGAGATTGTTTGGGATGTTCTCCTTCTTTTTGCTGCTTCTCTGCTGGCAACAATCAGTCCCTCAGAGCTGGAAAGAGGGAACATGTGCCCTACGCCTCCATCATGTCAATACAAATCCAGGTGTCTCAGTCTGAAGAATGTTTACCAGCAGCTTGAGTCAAAAGCTCAGCTCATTAGTGGAACTAGCAAGGAACTGGCACAAGAGTCTAAAATTGCTGTAGGGGCAGTTGCCTCCAGCTAAAGGGCAAATCTGACACTTCCACAGGCATTATCTTAACTCACTTTAGCAAAGTGGACAAGAATTGGTTCCTTAAAATAAGCACTTAAGTTTTAGCAACTGTAAAACATCTAGAGAGGAAACTTAATTCTCTGCAGCACTTTGAACACTCAGAACTTGCATGAATTTCTGAACACAAACTCTAAACTCTGACTATTTATTTCCACAGAAAACATCATTTTATTCTCTGCATACGCCTTGTTATCTTATCTGTTTTGGAAATACTATTAAAAGCATCCATTCCAAACCTTACGCTTTCTACCATTGCTGAAACTTGCTGATCATGAGAAACACACACTAATTAGTTTCCTATTTTGCAAAAGCAAGTAGCTCCTCAAAAGCATAAAATAATTAATTAATTATATTTCTAAGAAACATGGGGTGAATCCCAACGTCAAAGGCAATGCTCAGGCAGCAGCTCTTCCTCCCTTAACAGGGAATTCCAACTAGTTCCTCAGTTGCAGTCAGGCAGATCTATTGCCCAGGCAGAGGCCCCAGGCCAAGATACTTTACAAAAAGCAAGTTCTGCCTAGAAGCCCACCAGCAACCATGCCAGTCACAGCACCAGGCATTTCCAGAAGGACCCACTGCTTTGTCAAATCAGCGGTGACCTTCTGAACTGCGCAGAAGCCATCTCCAGATTGTACTATCAGTTTTCAAAGCTGAGAAAGAGGAGAATATCAAGGGCAAATCCAGACCCTTCTACTAGACACAATGAATTCAATAACAATTTTCAATCAACCACATCAGCGTTCGCTATCAGCTCTTACAGGATCAGTACTGAGAGCTGTATCCATCATTAAACAAAAAACAGTGAAGAAAAAATTTTCACAGACTGAAGGTTCTAAGAACTCACAACCTGAAAGAGACTAGAAATAGATCAAATTACCAATATAATATGGGGGAAAAAAACGTGTTTTTAAATCTGTGTTTTAGTAAGGAAAAGTATAATCAATTTTCCTTTGAAATTTTCTTTCAGCAATTCTAAGTTTTTCAAAAATATGAAACCTACTTCTCTCTTCACAAGTTACCAATCAGGAAGAAAACTGAAATCCTCCTGTAACTTCTACTAGAACGATTTGTGTTATTCTTAGTTTAAAAATAGCATATACTAACAATATAGAACAGTAACAGCTTAGTCATTCCACAAGCTTCATAAAACTACTACATATTTTTCTGGGAAAAGAGACTAATTATGAAGTACAGCTCTGCAGGAACAAAGCGTGTGGCTTGCTTCATTTTTTTTTAATGCAATTGCAATTTGCATTTTTATGAAAAGCAGCCTGTGTAATAGCATTTAAAAAACACAGATTTCCTAATTAACTGTTATTTAAAAAGTACAGTATGCCCATTCAACAGTATTTCAAGAATTAAAAGTCCATTACAGTTGTATTTATTACAAGATCACTACTTTGTCCTTTTGAAAAAGTCTTGAGTATTTTGTTAGTCATACAGTCAGCTTATGCTTACTGTCACTTAGGAATTATATTTCTAGTTCACAGAACAATAGTCACCAAAAAGGACAAGTGTCTGTATTTCTTTGTTCAAAGCACAAATACACGTTACATGTACAAATTTAAAATGTGAAAGAGTTTAACAATGCAGCGATCAAGCTAAAAGGTTTATTGCGCTACAGCTGGTGCAGTTATAAGAAACTAAGAAGAAACATGAGTGCAATGCTTTTTAGATATGCAAACAGCCAATGGCCATAAGCATTACTAAGGGTGCTCTAACCTCTCATTCTATAACTATTTGCAATTGTTTCTTCCTTAGCCAAACTAAATGTACCATGTACTAAATGTACCATGAGACTCAATGCTTAATATCTGTCTCTAACTCAGTTATTTCAGAAAACTTCACACCAAATACTTTTTCTGTTTCTAAGAAATAAGGCTGGGGGGAAAGGACTTTTTGCCTCAACTGAAATTCTGGCAAACACTCTTTTAGGTCCAAAATTCATAGCAGGAATGAAACCTGGCCTTTGTGTTTATGTGATGAACTGATATTTATTTGAAGATGAAAAAAACAAGTCAGACTGACTGGACAAGAGGACTTCATCTCAGAAAAACACAGAATAGATGAAAATTGCTAAACAGATTAAGAAAGAGAGAAAGGAGGGAAGGAAGGAGAAAGAGACACTAAGGTCAGAGATTCTTCTGGGGTAAACCTAGAAAACCAAACTAGAAGACAGAAAGAATTTTAAAATACCAGAATGTGTCAAACAGAGTAAGCAGGAAGAATGGCCACTGTCTTACAGAGCAAGGGTTCCCAAACCACATCAAAGCAATATGCAGCCCACTACAGAGCCTGAAGGGGACACTGCCAACCGCCAACACTCAATACTCCTGGCATTAATATTTATGGCATCTGGCAAAAGTAGCTCAACGAAACCCATTTTCCAAAGCACAATTTTCCACAACTTAAGTCAAGATTCTAGAAAGAAGAGTCGTCATTCCTTTGCATCCGCAAGTGTCTGAGAAATCCTCTGCCAGAATGTCTCATCTTCCTTCCAGTTACTATTCCATTAGACCCAATGTATAAGTCTACCATTTAAAAAGATGTTTCCAATCTTGCTGAAGATCTATCCAAGCGTCAGATAGTGAATTTTCTGGGTTTTGCATTTTTAAATCCCAGGAAACGACATACAAACCACATTAAAAGGACATTATTCCTATCTTCCCCCACCCCTGAATTTCTGAGTGATTGATTTTGTAACCCCAGTAACATTCCTTTGTCTCTTTTTATCCATTGAGGTCTCCCAGGGTCCAATGCGGTTTTGTATGCAGCTGTCCTCAATTTGTATCCAGAATTATGATGATTTTGTATTTTCTGTATATTAGTATTCCTCTACTACAGCTACACAAAACCTCAGACTGTACTGACTGTCACCAACTACCGGTTTTGGCTGCAATACTAAGAGTCTGTTACCTATGTCCACTTCAGTGAAAATTTTGTGATTAGTTACTTTGTTGTTACCTTGAGCACAAGACTACTACAAAGCGAACAAATAATTCCAACTGTGTTCAATTAGTCCATTTTTCATATTATACAATTTGTAGAAGACTGAAAATTGAGAACTGTAAACATCAGAGACATGAAATCAGGATGTATCTAGTCACTAACACATAAGCAATAACAAGCATGTTCTTGGCTCAATGAGCAGGGATTTAGCTGCCAAATCCCAATCAACACTAATTGGATTGTCCTTGACTTCAGCATATACCACTGACACCAAAGGAGTAATTTATTTCAACCAATACATAACTGGAACACAATTCACAAAACACCAAGCAGAAGAAAATTAATCTCATCAATAATGATAGTGTTATTGTCAGAAATAATTTTTCACTATATAAGCAAGGAGCCTGAAAACCTCATGTTACTGCAGAAGAGGAGTAAAAGAAGAGATAAATCAAAGGAAGGCTTCCTAACTACCAGGACATATTTGCAAGACACAGCTTTCACTGAGGTTTATCAAGGTTGAACAGTGAATCTACTGTTCCACATTTCAAAAAGATTCCACAGTGACTTTGTTTTTCACTTTGTAAATACGAGTAGCTGGGGAGGGTAGTTGGTACTTTATATTCATGTCAATGAACTACCACAGCAGTATAGTTATCTTCCTCAGCGTTGTAAGATAAGACTATTATGTTTGTGATGGTGACGTTGGAGGAGCTAAATGTCATTCTCATTGTCCCCCCACTGAAAAATATGCTTGCGGTTATAGAATGCCAGTGCTTAAATAGTATTCAGGCTTGCATAACAAACTGTTTTCCATGAACACGCTGCAGGAAAAGTGTCTTTTTGTTAGATAATCCACAAAGTTAATCCAGGACAGAAAATGGGAGAGAGAGTTTCTTTACTGCAATTTAGTCTTAAAATATCCATAAAGGTATGAAATGCTACTTCCCTCAACAGAATCTGTGTCCTTGCATTTTAGGGCACATGAAGATAGCTTACAGAATAAACATTCAGCCTCCATGAATGTCTTGATTTAAATGGAAAGCCTGGAAAAAAACCTATTTTATTGCTGCTGTTATTACGATGGCAAGACCGAGTGAGCAAAAGTTTCAAATCCAAGTTCTTTAGAGATACTCATTAGTAGACATTTGAGGGAAAGAAGCGTTATACTGATCTGTACTGATTTTAAGATTCCTCCAAACTATAGTGAATCCATAAATCAAAATAATATTTTTTTCAGTCAGCATCATATATTACAAGAAACTGCTTGAATACATTTTAGGAGGATATGCCACCAAAAAATTAAATACTGATGCTGTTGGGTTTTTTTCCTCCAAGCAGCTTTTCAAGATAGCCTTAGCTCACAAAAACAAACGGAAAAAACCCACCACATGCAACGGAAATATTCTTTTCTCCTTCAGTTTCAGCGTGGTATTGTGGAGACTGTTGTATTTGAAAACTAAACTGTGCAAGGACAAGGTCTGTAGAAAGAGATAATTTCTTATACTGGAGCAAATAATTTGTTTGGAAAAGTTTTCAGGCACCCATGCCCTCCCCCAGTCATGGCCAACTACAGTAATCTCTTACCAATACACGGTTACTTACATATCTGCATTCTGCTTCAGTTCTGAGAGTACACTTGATGTTTCATTAAATTACCGCTACAAGAATTCTTCTGCCACAAAAAGAAGGATTTAGTTTTCATTGGGTTTTTTTTTTTACCCTTTGAGATTTCCCTAGATTGCACTTGAATCAAATTAAACAGCAGCTCAGATAAAAAAAAGACACTGAAGTAACAGCTTGATTCCCTTATTTTTCTACATTTTCTGTTTTGCAGAGATTGCATACCCAGACACCAAGAAATCATCCACTCCTTATACACACACTAGCCCAGAGAAATGCCCAACTATGAATATAAAACAAATACACCAAAAAAGCCTTATGATATTATATGCTATTTACCCCCCAAAACGAAAATATTCTTCACAGGCAAAATCCGTCCACAGAAAAAATGAAAGCATCAGACAACTGTATTTAGAAACCCCTCCCACTCTATCATCAATCACTTGTCTGCTTTCAAAATCCACAAGACATGAAGCTATGTTAGACGAGAAAGGCTTCCCTGAAAAGAAGTTGATAAAAATCAGAACAGAAACAACCACAACAGAGCCTACACGTTGTATCAGCATTTATCGGTTATGACAACAGCCAGATAAAACTGCTATACTGTTGCAAGCCTTCTGTCATACACACTGCGACTGCCTACACAAGCAAGAACAAAAAACATTAGTCTGTCTTCTCACAGCAGACAGGTCTCAAAACATTCGCTCCATCTTGTAGGTTTTCAGAGTTAACTGTTGGGTACACAACAGCATCCAATAGGAAAGCCACTATGGTGTATGGGCAAATTAAGCAAAACCAGTATTTAGTTCTCTCTTCTTTAACCTTACCTTTCAGCTGCTGAGCTAAGGAAGACACGATATGTTCTCTTTTACCTTTTTGAAGTACCACCATATGTAAATCCCAGGGATAAATTTATGATTATGGCTTATACCAGCAAAAACAAAACCAACCAAAACAAAAAGGCATTTTCTCATGTCTTTCTGTGATCTTTGCAAACATCTGTGTTCCTCTTAAATCCCATCCACATTCCATTATGTAAACATATTAAATGGGACTTTTTGGTGAAGCATACCAAACACACTTCAAAATCCATGTAAAAAGAAAATGGATATACAATAAGGTCTTCTGGGATTTTCTCTAGCTTTTAACCCAGAGTGCCCACATTTTCTAGCACCTTTGTTCCCTTCAGAGACTTCTGTAAATGCCTTTTGTAGCAAGTTATGTAACGGCTTTATATTGTGCTGGTATGTTGGAGAAAAATGTGGTTATCTGCCTTAGCAAAGGTTCAGCTGAATGCAAAATAAACACGGTAAAGCAACCAACCTTGGTGTATCACTGAAATCCTTCACATTTCCACCGTCAGAACAAAAACAAGGGTTTTTATTAAATCTGGGGGATTTATTAAATCTGGTTTCTCCAACTCTGTCAAGACACTAAACATGAACTTCCGATAGGAACTACTGCTATTGCAGTTCTTTGTAGTGGCTCAGAATGAGTTTTTAAAATACACAACATCAATTAAAACTATGATATATTTAAGCTTACTTTTATGGTGAAATATATAGACTAAGTAATTTTTAAGTGGGAATACAGTCAACTATACCTGAAATACATAAAAAGCTAGGTGAATCAGATCATCCTTTATAACACAAAGACTTCTCCTTAACTTCCTGTGTGCCTGAAAGTCTACTGACACTGAAGCTGTCAATGGCAAAGTTCATTCTCCACTCAGGCTGAATCTCCGTGCATCTTGCCAAGCACAAATAAACTGTTAGGCGAACTATTCGAAGGCTCCCATTACTTTCCTCGGAGCATGTAGGTGACTAAGGCACCTGACTAACATCTTTGTGCCCAAGGTTCTAGGACCATTTAAGCTGATATAAATTCAGGCTGCAGTGACGTGTCCTCCTGCATGCTCCTGCTCCTCCTTTATGCTGATACTGGCATTCATCTGACATGCCGGTGAGCCACCTCTGTTTGAAACATTAGCAGAAAAGTAACCCAGAAAGAAAATAATACAGCGACACAGGCAAAATAACTCAGCAAGAAAGGTCTTTTTGACAGGTCAGCATCTTAAAGTAAGCTGAAAACAAAAGGAAGATTTAACACAATAGGGATTACAGCACTAGGACTGCAGTAACATCAATTTCTATAGGCCTAGACTGGAACAGGAATGAACTTTAAGACGTTTGACCCCCAAAGGTTACTCTATTTGGTTTATTTGAGGACAGTAAAAATATTCACATCCCCTTAAGACTGTCTTGGATAAAAACTTGTAGCACCAATAACAAAGTTTTTCCACAAGAAAAACCCAGAGAACTGCTCCCAAATTGTGCAAGTGCACAAACGCAGCAGTTTAGATATTTATAGTGAATGTTTTTGAATAAAGCTAGATAATCTGCAGAGGAAAGCAATACCTTTACCATATTTTCAGTATATTGCAGATATCGGTACCTGTAAATAAATCCATATAACCCACGTGAAGTCAGAGCAGATGATGGCTGCTATACAGAGACAGCAGAGGCAGCACGGCTTTTCTGGGAGAACAGTCATTACTATAACCACCCTTTCATATTAACCGCAAGTGCGCATTATCCAAACTGCTGCTGACATACAGGTCGGGGAAGAAGGGGCAGGTTACAGGATTTTTGTTTGCTTGTTTACATAAGATATTCCACAGATTATTCCTGAAAAAAACACTATAAAATGTAATTAAACTCAGCATTAAAATCAAACATATTAAAACCAAGACAGAACATTGCTGAAGATGAAAAAAAAAAAGAAAAAAAGAGACCATACTTAAAAATTTAAAAGCTTCACAGGTAATAAGTCTACAGTTGTAGAAATGTTTGCCCCTGCTTTTTCATATAGAAGGAAGCATAATAAATGCATCAAGAAACCACGACTTTTACAAGAAAAAGAAAGGTCAGTACTCCATGTATTATGGGATCGCATGTGGGGGTAAAGGAATTTGGAAAACAATGCATGCCTAGTCTTCAACAGAATGTTGTTCCTTCAAGCATTTTTAGTATGAAGCATTAAAGTAGCAGTGAGTAATTTAAATAATGAAGTCTAAACAGTTACTTTCTGGGCATGACCTTTTCAAATTAAGGTTCTGGTTCTGGAGTTATTTCTGAATCTGCTCAACTTCATCCATGCTAGCAATTCCACTAAACTTAATGAGACAATTTATGTACAGGAAGTTAAACACATACTTAAATGCTACAGATGAAGACATTTTACAAACATAAAGCTTTCCAACGTAATCTGTGATTTTATTTCACATAGTGGCTATGTCAGATTGATCATACCCTTTAAGAAGGCAGTCTACTTGCTCTGTCTTCTCCTTAAAAGCACTCCTGGAGTTTTTGGTTGCTTCTTTGTTTTGACTTGGCGTCTCCACCACTGTTGGGAAAAATGTTCCCAACAGAAAAGAGGCAAAAGGGGAGGTCTTTATTTTTAACATAGAGTACTCGCCATTTCATGTCTTACAGTTTTGCCACTACAATTCGGACAAGTCTATTTCCAAGTGGGGTGGAAAGGGGAAGCATGCCGTAATTAATGGAACAATAATACTGGTACAGTAAAATCTAGGAGACCCTTAGCAGAATTTTGTAAGCCTTTATCTTTAAGCCTGTATCTTTAAACACATTGCTGCAATGATTTATCTGGAAACTGTATTTCTTAAAAAAAAAAAAAGTATCTTACTGTAAGAGTTTATTAGCAGCACTTTTGGAACGAACAAACACAGATTACACACAATTGCTACTTCAAAGAATTACTTAGAGTAACAAACTTGAGTGTTGTTTGGTTTATGCATAGTCAAATAAATTAGGGGACATTCAACTGTTTAAAGTATTGTTTATTAACAACATACATTGGATCGTTCTGAAATACCCAGCACAAACACATACCAGTTGACAATCACTTCATTTCCAAATCAGTTTAGATACCGATTTAAGGTCTCTCCGGCAACAAATGTGGTCATTAGAAAGTTACATAACACAAACCACTCTCTCTTAACCCACAAAACGATAGCAGATACCACCACTGCCCTTCCACCCGAGCGGAGAGAACGCATCTCCATTCTCTACGAAAAGCAGCCATTCCTGAAGAGCCTACCGAGTGCCACGGCGCTTCCCCAGGCGTTACCTGCGGCACCTTTTCAACGGGCGCTGAGCCGTAAACCCCCAGCCAAAACGGGCAAAAACCCCCACTGCTGCTCTCCAGGACCCCTCGGCCTTTGTTCCGCCTCGAGGCGGCGGGGGTACGCGGCCCAGCTAACGGCACGCCGGCGGCTGGCGAAGCAGGCGGGCACAGCCACCCGCGGCCGCCCGCCCGGCGGGAGCGGCCGCCGGGCCCCCGCCTGTCGGCCCGCGCGGGGGCCGCCGCTGCGCTCGCCCGCGGGCCGCGTTTTAAGCCGCCGCCGCTTTGCCGAAGGAAGCGCTGCCCGCTTCCAGCGGCCGGGCCGGCGGGGCGAGGCCCGCGGGGGACGCCCGCGCCGTGCCGCCCGCTCGCCGCGGGGCAGGGCTGCCGGGGGCGGGGGGGGGGGCTGGGGCCGGCCGGCCGGCACGGGAGCCCCGCCGCTGTCCCGCCGGCCCGCTCCGCCTCAGGGAAGCGGGGCATTAACCCTTCCGCCGCCCCCGCGCCGACCGCTGCGCCCCTTCGCGGGGGCGAGGCCGGCACCGCTGCCCTCAGCCGCCCTCCTCCCCGCGGCCGGACGCGCGCGCCGTGCGCGCGGCAGTCTCCTCCTCCTGCGGCCCGACCGGGGGCGGGAGGGGGCCGGGGCCGGGCAGGAACGAGGGGAGGGGGGAAGAGGCCAGGCACCGCGGGGCAGCCCTGCGCGCAGCCACACCTACCTGTCTTCTCGTGGTCATAGCCCACCACGATGAAATAGTCGGCCAGCCTGGCCATGGCTGAGAGGAGCCCGCCTCAGGCCTCACCACCCCTGCTGCGGCGGCGGCGGCGGCTCCCGGGAGGCTCAGCATCCTCCCCTCGGCGCCCGCCGCAAGAGAAGCGGCACCACCTCAGCCATGTTGGAGGCGCGGGCGCGCTGTGCGCCTGCGCGCCGCCGGGACCGCTGCGCCGTGACCCCGCCGGGCTGGGCGTGGGCTGAGCGCTCGCCGGCGGCGGGCGGCTGAGGCGGCGCGGGCCCGCCGTCCCGGGCCGCCGGCTGCCGTCGGGGGTCACCGGTGCAAACGCCGCCGCCTCGCTTCGGAGCCCGCCCCGCCCGCGGTGGGCTTTGTCTCCTCGCAGCCTCCCTGTGAAGTACGCTCCCAGGGGCCAGGGGTCCGGGACGCTTTCTCCCTTTAAAAAAAAAAAAAAAAAAAGAAAAGAAAAAAGCCGCGGCGGGCCCGACGGGTCCGCCCGCTCGCGGAAATTGGGGTGCCTGGGCGGGACTTTACCTCAGCGCCCTCCGCGGGGACCTTTCCCGAGAGGAGCTACGGGGAAGGGCATCGGCCCCGCTTAGGCCGTGCGAAAATAAAACCCGGGGCGGCGGACTAGGGCCGTCCCGCCCGCCGAGCTCAGCCGCGGGAATCCGGACTTCACGTTTCCAGGACGTTTCCTGTTTACGCTTTGCCCGGGATGTGCGGAACGCGCCGCCGCGGGGGAAGGCGGCCCGCGCGGCTGCCGCGGCGCGAACGGCCCCGGGGGCGCGGCGGGGCCGGGCGCTGCCCGCCGCCCGCCTGACGGGCCGCCGAGTGGCGGGGAAGGGGCTTCAGCCCCGGCCCTCCCTCACATCGGCACCGGCGACCCCCGCCGCCGGCCCCGGCGAGCGCGGCAGCGGCGCCCTGGGGAGGCCGCGCTGCCCTGCGGGGCGGTGCGGGGCGGTGCGGGGCGGCCGCCCGCTGCTGCCGGCTGCCGCGTCCTCCTGCCCGCCCTGGCCCCCCTCCGTCTCCATGGGGGTCGCAGCGCTTGGGGGTGGCGGTGGCGGTGGCTGCTGACGGCGGCGACGGCCGGCAGCGCCTCGACGTAACCCTCCCGGCCTCCGGCCTCCGGCCTCCGGCGCGCTGGCCTGGGCAGACGCGGTGGCTGCCCGGGCGCTCCGCGAGGCTGAGCGGAGGTTCCGTGTTGCTATTTATATCGTGCAGATGAGGCCGACACCTTTTGGACCTTCGCTCTCGAAAGCCGGGCGGGCGTGCCAGCGGTCGCAGAGATGCTGGTGATAAACGGGCTGTCTGACAGTACAGCGCTTGGTTGACTGGCGGAGTCTGCCAAAACGTTCTGATAAGCTTCCGTACGCGTCCTGTTTGAAAGCAGAGAGAGAACAAACAACGCGAAGGACATCAGTTGCGCTACAGTGAGGTGCTGCAGCAGCCATGGGTACCGTGGTGCCCGTGGAAATGCAGCAAATTCACTGGATTTGCTCCTGACAATCCACCATCGCAAGGGAGCCAGCAGACAGTTACTAGCGGTTTCACACAGACATTTCTGTTTAGAACATGCAATTCTTACACATCCTACTTAGCTAGAACATACCAATGCAGTGTCTTGCTGATAACCCAGGGGCAAATTGGTCGACAAGCTTCAACAATCAATTACAGCGTTCTCACTTGTGCCTTCTCAGCCGAGGGCAGTGGTCAAAATCTTGTTGGAGTAATCAACTTCGCAGCTTAACTGTTTTGAAGTCAGATGCCATGTAGAAAGATCTGAACAATAAAATTACTTAACTTTAGGAGTAAAGAAAAACGCAATAATATATACATCAAGAAAATTGAATATACTTTTCAAGAGAGATGCACTCTGTGGGGTCAGTCACTTCCCGTACGAGGTAGGAGCTAGGAGAAGGAATACCTTAAGTTATGCATAGGCATTTTGGTTCATGATCCCTTAATGACTGAAACCCACAAAGCTGTTTTCGAAATACTGAGATTTTTGATTAAAAGCATTTCTGAAGTAGCAACAAAGGAACGCAAACCTTAATGAAGCCACCCCTTATCCCCCTAAGGTGGACAAGGATAAAGGTCATCGCGTAACTCCTAGTGGGGGACACTGCAGTTGATTGACAGCACAAAGCCAGGACATGCAACAGTTTACAAAAGCAGTGGATAATGTTCTGTACAGCGAAACCTGGAGAGAATGTTTAGAGACACTAAGAAATTACCTAATTTGGAGCTGAAATGGAACCTTGGGGTTATCATATCTGCACTTGTAAAAAGGTTCAATATGTACTAACAAATCTCAGTACTTAAGTCTCACTGCTCCTTTAAGCCAGCACCTCTAGCAGGAGAATATCACCTAACACTTTTCCCAGGGCATTAACAAATGCTGGATCGAGAGGAAGATGTTACTTATTGCTTCCCCAATACTACTAGCGCCCACTTTACAGCCTTGCTCCTTCTTTCGTCTAGACCAATATAACCAAAGCTTGGTTAGTTTATAAAGCATGTCATAAGAAGCGGCACGTCTTAAGTACTCATGTAGCAGGAAGGGCACTGTTCATCTGGGTTTGAACACAGCTGTGTACCTGCATGGACAGCAACAGGAGTCAGTCATCCGTACCTTACTTCCTTAACTTCCCTGTAGTATAGAACAATCTTACGTTCTTGTACGACAAACGAGGAAGTGGAGCAGACAGATTGTTTGCTCACCCAAAGCCTAATGCAAAGTAAACTGAACTTTCATCTAGACCGCCAAAAACATAATTCCCTCTCTTGCAGCAGAGTAGCCTGGCTCCTCACGGGAGATGAAGGGGCTCGCAGAGCAGGGGCTCTGCGTGGATACCAAGGCCTAGGTCTCCAGAAGGACCCAGTAAGGAGCCATGTATTTATCCCAGGGGAAGAACTGCGGGGCTGCAGCCCCTCCAGGAGACTGAAAGCACACAAGGGACAACGTTGCCATGCTCAGACTGTGCACTTACCACCGAAAAGGTGTGAAGGTTCACAACACCTTCTGCAGTTAACTCCTCCTTCAGGAAATAAAAAAGTCACACTCTGCCTGCAGTCCCTTAAATCAGTGTCACCCCACCCACTGCCAGAACAAGGAAGCAGCCACAACCCCAGCCACCAGGTTTTCCCCTGCCAATATGCATCCCACCATCATTTAGGAGGCTTTATTTGGTGTACTCAAACCTATCAGACATAAGGCTCACTGAAAGCACCGCCAATGGGACTACCAGAAATGGAATCGCCCCTTGTCACTGTGCCCTTGGCACAGACAAAGCTGGCTGAGCGCACACACTAACAGCAAGGCTTTCCTGTGTGGAGCTTGACTGAGGTTTTACATCCCTCATGGGGTGTCATTCTTCTGCTAGTATCATCTTTCTGCTGATTTCATACAGCCTGAAATATAATCAAGTATATTCACACTCACGGCATACGAATTCAGTACAATTTGTTTAAACCCAAAATGAAACATGCAAAGGCACTTCCACTGGCTACAAACAACAATTTTATTGCATAATCAGCACAGAATATTTGCCTCGAACTGATTCCCCATTGATGCCTACAGATTTTAGACCTTTGCTTTTGGAATAAAACTCAGCCTGACTAAAATGTACAAACAGCAACTAGTATTCACAATCTCCCTGCCAGAGCAGATACATATTGTAAAGTCTTCTGTACATATGGCAACACTGAGCGGTTGAATGACACCACCCAAGATAATCAGCAAACAAGTACAAGAGCTGGACGTTCCTCCAGGTCAACTTCCCTGCAGTGGATGAGGCAGCACCCAAAGGAGACCCTACGCTTCAGAGGAGAGCCCAGGCTTGCTGAACTGCCTAGCATTGCCCCAGAATAATAGCTTGTGAATAATATTCCGATGGAACATTCTGTGTAACTGTTGTCAAAATGGAAATAACTATTTACAAAATAATTTTTTAAAAGGTGCCACTGTTACCTCATAGTACAAATTCAGTGACTATTGCTCATTTCCAAACTGCACACGAGTGCCAGTACTTAGGAAGAACAAAATGAGCATTTGAACAAAGAACATGATGTTTTGTGTTACATTTGAACCAGATTTACCTGCTGAAGACCTTTCAAAGATCATGTCAGCACCAAACTGAAAATTCATGTGCCAAAGTTTGCCACCTCATGAATTAGAATGAGTTAATTTTGTATCACTAAAATGACAGTTGCGGTCAGCATGGAAGTCACGTGAGTTGTGTTACTACTATTGTTACTATTCCTTAACCAACATAGGATTCTTTCTGCATTGTTTGCCTAAGAGTAAACAAAATGCACTTCCCGTTTAGCCAAAGATTTTAATGAGGGATTTTCCAGCATTTGGGGAAGTGTGTGATTTTTTTACTGGAACAGGAGACTTAATTTTAATCAAAGCAATAGTCATCACACAAAATCCTGCCTTCGCTTTGGAAAAGTTAGATTAGGTTTCAACTTGTGCTGATCAGGGAAACACTTGAACTTCCTCGAGCCTGAGCTGCCTCATGAGATCTCTAAAATCCAGTCATCATGCTCTGATGCAGTTGTGCAGCTCTGGTCGTGATACAGTCCCGTTCTAGACCACTCATTTCTTCCTCCCTGAGTTTACACCCTAAGCCTCTCGCTCTGTGCGTTTCTGCTCCGGAGCACGGTCCGTGGGGAGGGCAGCGGCACTGTGGCTCCGCGGAGCTGCCCGAGCCGGCGGGTGGAAGGGATGAGGGGGACCCCGGGGCTGGCCGGCTCCTGCTGCACCCTGGGGCAGCCCAGGGCGCCTGGGACAGCCCGGGGCGCCTGCTGTGCCCCGGGGCTCCTGCTGCGCCCTGGGGCTCCTGCTGTGCCCTGGGGCAGCCTGGGGCTCCTGCTGCACCCCGGGGCTCCTGCTGTGCACTGGGGCAGCCCGGGGCTCCTGGGGCAGCCTGGGGCTCCTTCTGCGCCCCGGGGCTCCTGCTGCGCCCTGGGGCAGCCTGGGGCTCCTGGGGCAGCCTGGGGCTCCTGCTGCGCCCCGGGGCTCCTGCTGCACCCTGGGGCTCCTGCTGTGCCCTGGGGCAGCCTGGGGCTCCTGGGGCAGCCTGGGGCTCCTTCTGCGCCCCGGGGCTCCTGCTGTGCACTGGGGCAGCCCGGGGCTCCTGGGGCAGCCTGGGGCTCCTTCTGCGCCCCGGGGCTCCTGCTGTGCACTGGGGCAGCCCGGGGCTCCTGGGGCAGCCTGGGGCTCCTTCTGCGCCCCGGGGCTCCTGCTGCGCCCTGGGGCAGCCTGGGGCTCCTGGGGCAGCCTGGGGCTCCTGCTGCGCCCCGGGGCTCCTGCTGCACCCTGGGGCTCCTGCTGTGCCCTGGGGCAGCCTGGGGCTCCTGGGGCAGCCTGGGGCTCCTGCTGCACCCCGGGGCTCCTGCTGCGCCCTGGGGCAGCCCGGGGCGCCTGGGGCAGCCTGGGGCAGCCGCCGCGCACGCCCCGGTGGCTCTCGGCGCCCCCGGAGCCGCCGCCGCCGCGTCCCGCCCCGCGCTCCGGCCGGGCAGGTGCGGCGGAGGAGCGGATCCGGGCTTGCCCCGGCGGCCAGCTCACGGCCGGGGAAACTGCCTCGCCCCGCGGGAGCCGCGCCGGGGGCGCGGGGAGGAAAGGCGGGCCGGTGGCGGACGCGGAGGGTAACGGCTGGAGAGACTACTGAGCCTCTCTGCCGGGGGGTGCCGGCGGGGAGCGTCTGAGGGACGGAGGGGCGGCAGCCGAACGGGGTGGCGGCTCCCGAGCCAGCCTGCCCCGTACAGGTAGGTGCCGGAGACAGACGCCTCCAGCTGCCTGAACGCTGCTGGCGAGGCAGGGAGGGAGCACCTCAGTCCGAGTCAGCCGTGCACAGAGAAGTTTCCGTCATCCCCTTGCACGTACCTCTCCGGGGTGTTGTTATATACCGCGGTTATCTAGAAAGCCACAGTCACGAGTACGCACTCACCTGATTTTTGAAACGCTTTGCTTGGGGCAAGATGCGGGAGAAACATCTCGCGCACGCCAGCCTATTCCTTCCTCCCTCCCCAGTCTCTCTCGGTGGGAAGGGGACTCTGACGCCTCAGAGTGCAGGTCTGCTGGGGCATTTCCCTCGGCTCCGCTGAATTTCCATTGCCACAAGCAAGTACAGAAACAGTCCAGCTGGTGCCGGCTTCCAGCACCCCCTGCGAAGTCGGACCTCTGCATTGCTGGAGCGTCACGGAGCAAAGGTGTTAAAGACCGTAAAAAACCAAAACGGTGGGCAGACTAAGGTTTGGCTGCTGGTCAGGGAGAATGCTGTCAGAGACCTTGATCCCGGCACTGGTTTAGCTTTATAACCGGGGGAGTAAGGGATATAAAGGTTTGCGGGTTGGGGATGAAACGGCGCACGGGACGTCTTCCCTGGCGTCCGTAACCCCAAGCATTTCAGTGACCCTGCGCGTGCCCCAAAGCCCTGCCGCTGCCTTTGTTCAAAGGTACAGAAGCGCGCTCTGACCTTCATCTTCCGAAACTATTTAAATTGTGATTTATTTGAATGGATCAAGTAAATCAAGTACATTTTTTTAGGTAAAAAATCCCCCCAAGTTGAGTCACAAATATTAATAATGTCTGATTTGTCACCTCCTCACTTATATAAAGAAGGCTGGCATTCATTACAGTTACTCATCATAATTCACGTTGTCCAAATATGGGTCTATTTTTGGAACTTTGGTATTTGATGGATTTGCATGGATTTTGAAATTGATCGGGTCTAGTTCCTACTCCCCTGCTTCCACCCACCTGAAGCTAAGATGCCTAGAATGAGAAATTATGCTACAGACCGTGTAAACGTAATTATATATCGGCAGTTAAAAAGTCTGTCCCCAGTAAAACAGACTGAGGGGCTTATCAGATTTTGCAAGTTATGCCATGACTCGGAATCCACACCTAAAAGCCGTCGTTATAATTAACAAAATACCAAGGGGATTGTTTAAGATAATTTTCAATAATCCTCTTATTTTTACCCTAGTATGGGTTGCCCCCAATCCACGCTAGAATGATTAAGAAGTGCTTGGGGTGTGGGGGTGGGGGTGTCAAAGAAAAATCGCCTAGCCATGCCAAGGTCCACCCACTTCCCGCTCTATAAAAGGCAGCGGTGGAGCGCAGCTCGGCAGTGGTTACTTCAGGCACACAAAGGAGGAGTTCTCGCTCCTCAGGAAACCCTGCAAGTTCGGATCGCTACTGCAAGAACATTTGTCTCAGTGGATTATCCTCATCGTCAGGTAAGAATTCTTTTTTTCCCCCCCCTCAACAACAACAACAACAAAATGCAGGGGAGGTGGAGAGGAAGTGAAAATCTACTAAATCTGGACTGTTTTGAAGAGCTTGGAGTTATGCTGCAGAGTCTTGCACTGGCTCTTGGCATCAGCTGCAGTTTACAACATAAGATCCAGAACTAGCTGGTTCTGCGTGTGAAGTGGGAAGATGAGCTATCAGGGGATAAACTTCCAGGCAGCAAAACACTTGCTGGAGTTTGGAAACGATGCGTCTGATAGCCAGCTCGCTCTAATCTCATGGGTTTGCTAAATCCTAGTGCAAGCCGCTGGGGGTATTCTGGAAATCCTGCTGGTTTTCAGCCGCCTCTGCAAGTAAAACTCGACAAACGTAAACTCTGGAGGCTCTGTTATTTACTCTGTGATAAGTTGCTGAGCAAATATTAGCTTCTGGTTCATACCGCACACAAAGTCCCCAGTAGCCTGGGGGCTCTCCGAGGGAAGGAGGTCTCTGGAATCACCAGAAATAAAGGACAAACCTTACTTGACTTTTACTAGCAACCATGCTTACAGTTCTTCTCTTTTCCCTCCACCAGGAGCCCAGCCAGAATGAAACCAGTTCACGTAGCCCTGCTCTATCTCGGCTCTGTGACCTTCTTCGGGGTGGATGCTGCAAGGGTGGACGTAGCGACAGAGTTCAAAAGAAAGTGAGTATCGGAGCGCGCCCTCCTGCCAGCGCCCAGCCCCGCTCCTGGAGCTGCGGGCCTCCGCGCCCCCGCGCCGGGCTCCGGCCGTGACCAGAGGGACTGGATTCCCTGCGGGAATTGCACAGCTCCTAAAAGGTCTCCTGCCCTTCCAGGAAACATCAAAAAAAAAAAAAAAAAAAAAAACCAAACCAAAAAAACCCCCAACCAAACCAAAAAAAACCAACCAAAAAACGGCGCTGGCAAAGATTATCGCCCCTCGAATCTATTTGGTTTGGCTCCCGCCCTGCAGGCTTGCGCTAACAGGCTGTCCTCTTCCCTTGCGCTCCTTTCAGATGGACGAAATGGGCACTAAGCCGAGCCAAGCGGGACGTGAAGCCTTCGGGCGCGCTCCGAGGGCTGGCGGCAGCCGCCGACGTGCAGCCGCTCATACGCAGCCAGGACGTGAAGGAGGATCTCCGAGTCTCGCATCCCAGGTAAATTCCAGCCCCTTCTGGGCTCGGGCACTTGCTCGAGGCAGTGGAAAGTTTCAGGGTCCCCTCGTTTCCGGGTGTCGAGGCTTATTCTCGCCATAGATCCCCCAAGCCCCGGCGGCAGGTCCTGCCCGGGCTGCACATAGGGCTGAAAGCAGCCTCCCGCCTCCCTTTCCCCGCGCTCTTCAGCTGGCGGGAGATAGCAGCGCCTTTACTGTGAAAGTCAAATATAAATAGTAACTGGAGCTCTGGATCCATAGATAAAGTAACAGCCATAAAACGGCGGGGCCTCTCCCCCCACCGGCGGCAAGCTCTGCTCTGCGAGCGGCTCGCCCCTCTCCCGCCGCTCCTCGGCGGAGGGCAGAGCCGGGGGGTTGCGGGGGGGAGTTTTGCGCCGTCGGGACGGGCCCGCCTCCAGCCTGGGGGCTCCCTGCCCTCCCCGCCCCGGGCCCACCGGGTCCCCTCCTCCGGGGCCCCACTGCGCGTTTCTCATGCCCTCTCTCTCTTTTCCTGCCTCGCAGCAGCCGGGAGGATGCTCACGTCCGCGTCAAGCGCTACCGCCAGAGCGTTAACAGCTTCCCCCACTTCCAAGCCGTCCGCACGGGGTGCCGCTTCGGGACGTGCACGGTGCAGATGTTGGCCCACCAGCTCTACCGGCTCGCCGGCACGGGCAAGGACGGCTCGGCCCCCGCCAGCAAGATCAGCCCCCAGGGCTACGGCCGCAGGCGGCGCTCCCTGCCCGAGCGCCGCAGCCCGCCGCCCCTCCCCCGGACGCGGCGGGCGCAGCCCCTCGCCCCCGTCCTCGGGGTCTGAGCGCCGCACTACCCGGCCGAGGCCGGCTCGGATGGATGGACTGAGGCACGGACGCTGCGGAGGTCCGCCGCCGCCGCCGCCGCTCGCTGGGGAGCCGCCGCTGGGATCCGTGGAGAGCGCCCGTCCGGGCGGGACCCCGGGGCCGGGGCCGGCGGAGCGGCGGGTCCCGCGGCCCCCGCCCGCCCCCGGCGCGGGGAAGCTGTGAAGGGGCTGCTCCCCCCGCCCGCCGCAGCGGCGGGGCGCTCGCTGACTCTTCGCCAGCCTGCGGCTGGGAGGCGCCGCTGCCCCCGCCGGCCGCCATGTCGCCCCCCCGCCCCGCCGCTGCCCCCGGGGGGGCCGGGCCTCCCTCGCCGGCGGGCTGCGCTCCGAGCCGTGCCCCGGCCCCGTCCGCCGCCAGGAGGGGCTGCTGGGGGGAGCCCCGCGGCCGGGGGGGACCCGCCGGCGGGCGCCGGCCGCTGCGCGGCACCCCCGGGCCCGGGGCCCCGGCCTCGGCCTCGGCCTCTGCCCCCACGCGTTTGAGGGTGCGCGTTCAGCCCTCGGCAAGGACAGGGACAGGTCGCCCACATCTGCTCTACCCTCTGCGTTATCTGCAGCCGGCAGGGAATCGGACACTCACTAGTCCCTGCGGGGACTGCGATATACTTGAACGTCACCGAGAGGAAAAGTGCAATTGTACGTGGTTTCTGTTAATTATAAGTGCCGTGTGTGTGGATCATGAGATACGTATCGGTATTTAAGATTGTCCTGTGTCATGTCCTGTTTGTATCTTTTTTTTTTTTTTGGAAAATATATTTTATTTTTATACGTTTTATATATATATATTGCATAAGGGCATTTTAAAACATTGTATCCCCTCTATTTTTCATATCGTGAATGTCAAACGTTAAACTCTTTTTCCATACCTTTTTTTTATCTTGCATTCCAGACTGGTGAATGATGTAGAGAATGTATCAGCTGTTCTCCATGGGTAATATGTGAAATAAAATAAACACTACTACATAAACCGGTCCTGTTATATTGTCTTTAGCGGGGGGCAGGTGGTCAAGATGAATGATTTCTTATGGTGTTCGGTCTTACCCTTACTAACCCGGCATGGCAGCTCCATGACAGACTACAACTCTTCAGTTACAGACTTCGTTAGCAGCCACCTTATCTAGTCAAACCAAGTAAACTCAAAAGCAAGCGTGCATCTTAAAATCTCAGGGCAGATCTGTTGAGAAGGCTCTGAGGCCTTTTCTACCCACATGTTCTAGCCAGGGCTGAAACGTGTCACAGCTTGGATTGATCGTGCAAGTTTATTTTTTGCCCTAATTAATCAGAGAAACAACTGCACACTTCAACATTGCACAACAAAGTAACAGATTTATTGAGGGAGCATGTTCCAAAATGGTCATGGCAGCTTCCAAGGTTATTTATGTTGAAGGATTTCCTGGGCCACAGTTCAGGTTAAAGTTAAACGGTGACCGGTTCATGCGGGCAGAACATCTTGGATAAAAGCTTAGCATTAGGGATTTTGTTGTTTTGTTCTTTTTTTTTTTTTCTTTTTTTAAAAAGAAACCAAATTCCAACCACAGACCAGAAAACAAATGTGAAACTAAACCTTATTAATGCACCAACAGCACCATCTATTGGTGTCTGCTCTTCACACTCCCAAGAAAACAAACCTAAAAACTAAACAAGTTTATTTTAATAACACCTGGGGTAAAACATACAATCTTCCTTATTTTACAGTATCACTGAACATAGTTAGCATATTCAGGAGAAGACTGGGTAACAGCAGCACTAAATGCTGCTAGAATAAATGAAATGGGCATATTTTTTTACCTAATACTGAATGCCTAAGGAACATATATTTACAAGAAAAATTCAAATTGGCAACGACGCCTTTCCAGAAATACTGTTGCAAAAAAGCTTGGGCAGGAATCCAGTTGACTAGATACCTGGCATATTTTCGTAATGATTTTTCTCCCCAAAGTTTTGAAGTTCTGCTCAGAATAGCCTATTTTTAGTTGCTTTCCGAAACATTTTCAACTATGAATTTTGGAATCTTGACAGGTAGGTTTTCCACTCCAAATGTTCTTTGTTAAAAAATGCATATACATTGACACTTGCCAGTTTTAATTACCATCTGTTTGTTAACAGCTGGAACAGAATTTACCTCTCTACTGCCGTTGGCTTTTCTGATCCAGATTTTGTAAGATGTAAGGGGTGACAGCAAAAGCATGATCTTCAGCACAGATTATAGCTGCCAGCTGAGAAACAAGCAAGTGGCTATTCTCAAATTATGAAAGATCTTGGAATTAGAACAGTTGCTGCTTATAAGTTTTGGGGTGCTTGTGGTGGGAAATCACATGTAGGTGAAAGCATGGTCCTACTTAAGGTACAGAGCACAACTGAAATGACTTCAACAGAACCATGCAATTTAATAGCTACAACGTTTTACTTAGGGGTTACACAGCTAGCATCTTTGTCATCTAAACCTGGGACTTAAGGCTGGATTGGGCTGTAGCAAGGTTAAGTTGCCAACTAGTTACTTTTGTTTGTATGGATCTTTTCTTCATTTACTGCCAAAACCCAGTCCCCACTTAAAATACCTTTTCTTCCCTCCTTTCTCTTTCACTGATAGAAAACGCTTCACTCAAAGCTGAAAGATCCTTGGACTAACCGGACAGGGCTAAACCCAACAAGCTGGTGCTGGATGGCATAATTCTGACCTTACGGGAGCTGAGTAAGTGCAATTTCTGTTTGGAAGGATCAAGAGCACCACCTGTCGCACTTGTAGGGAGAAGCAAAACTCCGTAGTTGCAATAAACAGCAACTAGGGAAAACAAAGTTGTGTTTTGTTTTTGTTTTTGTTTTTTTTTTTAAATTCCCCCCACCCCCCTCCCCAGATCTTTGAAACTGTGTCTTTTAAACCGTAAAGACCAACACCGCTGAACTAGACATGCCAGAAAGTAGTGAGTAGCCCTGTGCCTGGAAGACAGCACGTTCTTTGAATGTATGGAGCTGAAAAGTAAAGCCTGGAAATACTATGACTGTGTATTTTAGCTAACCTAGTTAGGCTAGGCTAGGTAGGCTGGAGGAGAATGACAGAGCAGGCAGGGACTCTTTCCCATTGCACAGCTAACCCCATATCCCAAACTGAGTTCCAGGTTTTGGGGAACTGGTCTGTAAGGGCTAAAATATATAGAGACTGCATTCTCCCTCCTATCCATTTCTGCACCTGCCCCAGGTGAGAGCTGTCCAGGTGAATGCTCTTCCTCCTGCCCAAGCAGGGGACATTACTGAAGAACTTTGGCTAAGCACCTTTTCACTACGATCATCCCACAAAGCAAAATGGTGGGCACTAACCTTTTAACAGTAGTTGAAATCTCTACATGAACTACATAAAAATCTCTGAGGCATGTGACGATTTTGAAACCTCTGAGGTTTCAGGGAGAACAAGACTATGAAACAGTATCAGCCCATGAAAGCAAGTGTCCTCTAAAAGTCCTAGAAGTTCAAGAAGACCAGTGTGCTTAGGTCAAGGCCAGCCTATGCTCTCATGTGACATATAAGAAGTGGAAGATGTCATCAAATGCCTCCAAAATCAGGAGCATCTGTTTACACAACACCTTAGTTAAAGTATTCATTTCTAAGAACAGTCTGGTGTCCCACAGGCCAACATTTCAAAGGCTGTTTAAAACATGACTACAAGTTCAGTTCAAACAAGGTTCTAAATTAAGATTAAGTTTTGCAATGCTAAATATGTGTTGGAGCGGGAATTCATCCTTGTCCACCAGCCTGTTCAAGAGCAGATGCCAAAGGAGTGGTCACCATTCTCAGCAGAGCCTCCACAGTGAAGTGTCAGAAGAGTTCATGGAATATTCTTTACGAGTTATTATTTTGCTTTGTACCTACCCTAGAGACACCCTATGGCAAAGAAAAAGTACTTCGCTATAGAAAATTATTTATTGCTAAAATGGATTCCAAAGGCTATTTTTATCTCAGAAATATTTTTGTGGCTCCATTATTTGTGCTATACGGAATGGTGGCAAGGGGCCTCAAATGCAGACATACAAGTGCTTTCCCACAAAATCCTAGTGCAGGTCCCCTAACCTGGAAGAGGTAAACAAGTAAGTATTTTTCTTTCTCCAGCTGCTACCACAAAACTTACTTTAAGCAGCCATGTCACATGGAGGACTGCAAAAAATGTTCGTTCTCCAGTCACATCAGAAAGTGGTCAGAGTTCTGCCACTGTTACCTAGGAACAACTTCTACTGTATCCAAAAAGTAGAGACACTGGTGTACTTTCAGATGATTATCAAAATCTGCAAAGCATCTTGGTCCGTGCTAGTAAGAACTACAGTCAGGTGCCAGATATAAACTTTTCCTGCAAGTACAATGACAGAAAGGGGAATACTAATGAATACTTTGGCACATATGAAGCCTTTTCTGGCTCATTTAGTACCCAAAGGACAGCAAGTCGTAATTAAAGCCAATAATGGCAACTCCAGACAGCCATCCAAATATTTTCCTTGTGCTGTCAATACACCATTTTATATTATCTCACATCATACTTAAGTAGTGTAGAGCACACAGGCATCAGGAGAAAAAATTCCAGCATGACTGAGTACAACCAATAACTAAATTCAATTACGCCTAACTAAAATTTGTTTATTGTGTTCACAAGGGTTTGCTTTTATTATCCAAATACTTTTTAAAGAACAGTTTTTTTCACCAAATAATTTGTGTCAGCTTTGAAATTGCTTTAATTTTTAAATACTTAATTCTTTGGAGCAGGGCCATGTATCCTTCATGAGGAGAAGGAGCATAATTTGTTCATGAGGTAAAGAACTTTGCTATGTAAAAGCCTTTTCACTACATGCTATATACACTAGTCAAAATGCTTGATAACGATAACGTCTCCAAATGAAAAACAAATGGTTCCATTAAGACTAGAATCAATGTTAATGATTTGATAAGACTGGAGTGTTTTGCTTGCAAAATTCCCAGCAACGGCAACAGCAATAAGGAGGCCAAACGAAATCTTTTGAATTTGCTTGATTCTGTGATAACATTTACCAAACACTCAACTAGGCCTCCCTGAGTCTCCCATCCCCTTACAAAAGCTTGGGTTTTTCCAAAGTCAGGAAAGATCAGTCCAAACCAGCTGAAAGCAAATATTTTGTAATAAATTCTGACTCTCAGAATAGGTTTGCAAAATAAATATTCCTCCAATGCTTTCAGTCAACTATCACTTCCCAGATCTGTCAGTTTGCAAATTACATGCAACTTTCCCAGCAATTATAAAATGGTTTATATTTTCTTCATACTTTGCTAACATGGTGTAAAAATAAGCAAACAAGTGTCCAGGTCTTAATCGCTGATGTCCAGTAGTATTGGCAGAAACAGGAGGACAAACATAACGGATCTTATCTGTTAGTTCAGGAGCAAACTAAGCAGTTCATCAAACAAATATGATTATTGTCCTTTTAACAGGTGATTACTGTCACAGGAGAGATCATGAAACTGAAACACTCAAAGACTAAAAGGCCACCATGTAATTCATGCCACTGCTGTTACAGGAGAGGGTAAAAGGCTGTGTGGGTTCCTTACTTCCCCTTACATGACCTGACTCTATTGTGGCTCTCTGCTAGAAAGCAGTAAACTCTCAGAGGCCACTACACTTCCCTGCCCATATATAAGGACTCTGGAGCAGATCTTAAGACAGCTGCACCTTGTAAAGTAAATTTGTTCTCTTTAGAGACAAGGAAAAAGTGATGGATTTGTAAGTCACTTTTTCTAAGTCATTTTTTTCCTGGGGCTGTGCAGCTCTGCATCTCATTCTGCATAAGGAACAAATTCATAGTCTGGCCCTTTATTGATAAACAACATGAAAAATATGCAGCTGGCATATATCATTAGTCTCCTTATTGCCTGCAGACATCAGACATTCTGGTGGTGATGAACTGGTGAGCCAGATAGGAATCTCAACACCAAATCCCAGGCCTGAGACTGATCCCATCTAATTGAAACATAACTTCTACTGACTTCAGCAGGAAAAAAAATCTAAGCCCCAGCTGTCTTTCAAAAATTTGCCTATTTTTATACGGAAAGTTTGTATTGTAAGTTTTGCTTTACACTTCCTTTATTCACAAGTTCTGGTTTTGAAGACTGAAGAAACTACTAAAAGGTAGAAGTAAGGAACAGGAACTCTATCAAAAAGAGGTAACTCAAACCCAGACTCTGAACTCTCAGTTCAATCTGAAATGAGTTCAGCAGCGTATGATCATTGCTGTTCCTCTTAAGTGGATGTGGTGCTGCTGGCAATGACAGCTTCAACAAACATACGTGTGTTAAGTACAGTGCTAAATGTGTTCATGGGTAGGGATCAAATCCCAGAAACTTCCAGTCTTCTTGTCCAAAACCCAGCCTTCATTTTTTATTTAATGCAGTAGGATTTTGGAGTGTTTTACACACTATGACTTCATATAGTAGCATTTCCTTCTTCCACTCCCTCTTCTCTCTACTTTTAAAAAGAAAATCTCATCACCTATTCTGAAGCCTCAGAAAAGGATATATCCAGACAACTAACTCATATGAAAGAGTGAGTGGTGTACCTAGCTCACAGCAGAGATTGGCAGTCAAAGCTCCTGTATCAGTCAGGGTGCGCACACAGACAGTCTAGCACTTTGTGATAATATTTGCACAAGGCAATCAATATCTGTTTAATGAAGGATATAAAAAGATTTGCACAAAGCAGTGATTCCTGCAGAGACAAAGCTGATTTACTGAGTGATAATTCACATCATCTCACCCCAGTCTGATTTCATCAACTCCTGGTAATGGGGGGAAAAAAACCCTTCACGTTACAAGTGCACGAGGGCCATTAAACCTGATTTATTGTCTTAACCACACTGCAAGACAGACAGAAACAAATGATACGTTTTTTCCATGGAATGTTGTTAGAATGTGTGTACTAAGATATTTTTCTTCTTCTACTAGTCTGGCACATCTGTACAACTTTGCTGCCATCTGCTGCCTTCGAAAGAAAAATAAATCACACTCATCTAAAATTATTGCTGGATGTCAAAGTGGCACAGCGCTGCTGCCAGCAGGGAGGCCTCCATTTAAAAGAATTTTATATCTGGCCTGGGCTGGTTACTCAATATGCTGAGTAAGGCAGAGACTCAAATTTCTTGTTCCTCCTGGGCTTTACTCAGAAAAAGCAGGAATAGCACAATACCTTTACATATTCTGAGGAGATGGAGAAAGGAAACTGTTCTGTTCTTTCTGTTGTTCTGAGCAAGCTTAGGGGTTACACTTTGCCCAATGATGCCTGGATACTTCTTCTATCCCGATACCACTTTTGCCACTGTGAGCTACCAAGAGAACAGTGAACATACGAGCACTTTTTGAGAAAAAAATGTTTTCAAGGTCTGACATGAAGGGATCAAAGGAGAACACTGGCTCCTGTGTGTTATAGGAGTCACCTATTTACTGATGAGTAAAGAAGGCTGAAGTTAGAAAGACCAGTACTGCCTTTTCAGAACTCATGATTGGAGAGATGTACACATGCTCTTCATTTCTAGACAGAGAGCTTTTTAAAAGGCAGGAACCAGAGACTGACCTGTTTCTCCCATCTATCTAAATAAGGATAAATAATGCACCACCTCAGCAGTAGTTAGGTGTGAGCTGTCAGCTTCTACAGTCACAGAACTGAAGTTGTTCCTCTAACTGTTACAAAGAGAAGGGAATATTTTCTGCAACGGCATTTTTATAATGGATTGAGCTGATATATACTCTGATATAATTATGTAAGTTATGTATGCTTCGTATAGTACAAGTATTCTTATTTTAATAACTTGCTGCAAAATGTTTTTATTATAACACATAATCCAACAGCATTTACACAGGAAGGAAGTAGTATATCTGGTATGAAAGGCTTCTTCAAATTCTACCTGAGGAAGCTAAAGACAATAGAGATGACTTGTAAAAGATTGTAAAGATCTCTTGGCTTATGTGAAGGATTTTTTAAATTTTATTTTTAATCCTGCTGAGTAACTCAAACAGGCATTGAAAAATGAGTCTTCCATCAAAATATTTCTTTTAATCTCCATGACCGTAGAGATTCTTCGAAAAATTATGTACTGTATCGTGCCTACATACAACATTCAGTCCTTTATTCATAATGGGTTTAAAACAAGTTGTTGAAATGGTACATTTTTTATTTACCTCTGGTTTGGAATCACTGCTGTTTAAATTTGCTCTGTGTGCTCTATGCTGGATATAGAGTGATTCACTAGTTGGTTCATTTAGCCCACCCAGCTTACCTATTACGTACTCTATTATGAACAGTTACAAATATGAAAATGGAAATGTTGTATGAATGAGGCACACATGGAGCACGGACTTTCAGCCAGGAAGTTACTTCAGCCTACATCTTTGCTTCCTTGCCTCAGGACAGGCATCAGTCATGTTCCCAGGCCAGAAAAGCAGCTTCCCTCTGCCTGAATCTTTAAGGCCCCAGGTAACGCTGCAGATAAGGTAAAGCACTGCAGTTAACTACTGGCAGTTCAGGCAGAGGAATGGGAGACAGGACTAATGAACAGGCTGAACCAGCACTACCCAATAGATGAATGCACACACACAAATATAGATCATGGAAGCACAGAAACACATACATGTAAACACACCTACCCAGTAAGGCACGTCTAGGACTGATGGGAAAAGGCTTGAGAAACTTAGGCCTACTGTCACCTAAAGGGCACATCATTAGTAATAACCACACAATTGACAGATACAGAAGAACAGGAATCAAAGCTATTGCCAGCCTTCTTCCATTAAAGGCTGTTTACTGGAGATCGCTGGAGACAGGTCCCTGCATGAACAAGCCCAGTGAGAATGCAAAGAGCAGCACAGAGCAACCAGAGCACCCTTGCAACAGTCCTAAAACAAAGACTTGTGCAAAAACTAGTCTAAACAGTCCCTGTACTGCACAAATATCTGCTAGGGGATGCCAGATGTCAGTCAAACTACTATTTTGAAATAGTAACTTTTATATATATGTATGTTTGAAAAGGGCTTCAAAATGATATTTCAAATTCTGTTCCAGTTCTGGTTTTGGTTTCCAGTTAGGGTTTTGTTCTGCTCTCTGGTTAAAAACACAGCAGTTTGAAGCCACCAGTCACTGAATTAGTCTGGATTTTAACTCTGGCAGCTCTCATGTATTCGAGGTAAAAGTGGCTGGAGGAAAAAAAATCTATGATGGAGAAAGGGACTGGAACAGCCCAGTCTTTTTAGAAAGAGAATAGGTGCTGTAGGCCAAATCAGAGATGCTGAGGGAGGAAAAGTGATCTCCCAGCTCAGGATTCAGCAGCAGCCAGAAGTCAGTGTGTTAGGCATCATCAGGAAGGTTACTGAGAACGTGACAGACGGGTCAGCCTGGCACTATATAAAACCTCGGTGCACCTCCACCTTGAGATCAGCACACAGCTCCAATTTCTATGTCACAATAAGGACAGTGGATCTACAGAGGGCAGAGAGAAGAGCAATGAAAAGGGTCAAGGGGATGGAGTGGCTGCTTTCTGAGGAGCGACTCAGGAGTGGCACCCACTGATACTAGCAGGGAAGTGGTTTAAAGCTGGTAAAAGAAAATACTTTTTTTACACAACAGTTAGTGAATTCCTGGAATTTCTTGTCCTGAGAGGCTGTGGAGGTAGACAGCATCAGCAAGTACCTCCAAAAATGAGAGTATCGGAACAGATACTATAGGGAATAGGCAGAGGTGTGCTCTTTAAAATCCTTAATCCAATGATGCTGGGAGAGTGTGAGGAGAATAGACCACAGGAAGTGGCCAGGTTCACATGATGTCCCTAAACAGTATCCCCTTTCACTGCAGGAGACAGTGGGGGCAGCACATTGGCCTAGACAAACTACTGCTCTAACCCAGTCAGACATTTTTTATGTTATTATGAATAAAGCTTCTGTGTTGAGAATCCCCTCCATGCAAGAAAAGCCACTTTATTGTGCTATATTGGGAATGTGAATGGTGCCAGTGCTGCAGCAGATGACTGGAAAACTGGCTAACGAGGGTATTTAGGTATAGAAACACACGTCTACACTGTAAGAGATACCAACAGGACTGTTCAGCCTATGTGTCCACACACCCTCCAGCAGCAGCTTGAAACTCTCTAGGACCGTAAGATTAGAAGAGAGTTAACTCTTCTTTGTGAGGCCTTGCAGCGTAGGTAACAAAAGAGAAAGACTCACAGAATCTCTGGACATGAGACAGAACAACTTGCATTGAAAGGATGATAGCTGTAACTACTATCACAAATAATTTGGAGGGTTATAGAAGCAACTAACTAGTTTAACTACTTCAAGGGTGCTGCAGAGTGGAATAAAACATATTAATGGATACTATTTTAATCATGTTCTGCTTTCTCTTAATTGCTGCTTGTTTAGGAACAGTGTTTTAATGCTTTTCTTCTTGTTCACCGCTGTAGCAAGAGAGAAACCGCTTCTTTCAACTTCAGTTAAGAACAGCAGAGGCCTGTGATGTGCTCTATGAGTATAATTGAACTGAATTATATTCAATAAAAGAAAAAAATGCATGGGTAAGAAGCTTATTCTTTACTTTCATGTGTCTTGCATATTGTTGAAGTCAAAAGTTTTTGTTGATTAAGGAGTTTTACTTTTACCCTGCTCTCTCACCAGCCTCTCTGCTGATGAAGGATGAATAGGGAAAGTGTTGACCTTTCTCTTTATGTTCCAGTTAATAAATAGAAATAACACTTTCTTGTATCTGTGCCCAGTCTGGATAAAACACAGTCTGATAGATACTGTATCCCAGATGTTACATCCGATAATTAGGCAGCTTTAAAATGTAACATAGCTGAATGTTATTAAAAGCACTAAAATAAAACTAAACCTTCATCCCTGTCATACTTTTTTCTGCAGGAAAGCACAGGTATTGCCTTGAAAAGGTCAGTTTAAAGAAGAAGCATAATGATTTAGAGGAAGATAACTTTCAGTTCTAGCTTGTATGTGTTAAATACTTTGCAATAAACTGCTCATCAGTTGCTTATCATAGGCAAAACAGTCAGCTGATAATCTCTGTTGCTTTTGTGTATTCTAACAGACTCCTAGTATGATCCAGAAAATCCAGGCGAGAGGTAATATATGTGATCACATGACTTGTTATCTTAAATGGTTTCATATGTGGTATTTGCTGTAGTTATTTGACATGACTCAAGTTGACCTCATTGTTTGTATGCTTGAAAGGGAACAATTATGCAACTACTAAATGGTATGGAAGACAGCAATGCCATACAAGACAGAAGAGAAAGTAGGAATGCAATGTCTACCAACCTGTCAAAATGTCTTACACCAACGTAATAAGTATATTTTCTTTGTACGGTCCTATTTTACAGAACAATGAAAAAGGTAACATTCATGCTGGTAAACCTGGGTTAATCAAGACATCTTGTAGTTCTTATAGTCATTTGAAACCCACAATTTTTGTGGTTCTCACATCAGAACTAGAATATTTTCAGACAAGTTCCATGTTTGCCAGAATAACAAAAAAAAAAAAAAAAAACCACAAAAAAAACAAAACAAAACAAAAATTAAAGCAGACAATAGTGACACTAAAAACAGCATCTTATTACAATGCTGCCAAATGATAACATACGTATACTGATGCATATGTATCTTCAGTCATAAAATCTTTGTACATACTTAACGTGAGTTTGGCAACATCTTAGGGAGGATGTTGAAGCAATTACATTTTTAGTTTTATCAGTGGTTTATAAAAAAATACCGATGAAATAACATAGCATTAATTAAAGCTGAACAAGACACAAACACTATAACTTTATTCTTGGTACTGACCTCCTTATTGCAGAAGCTTTTGTATTAACAAGTTAGAAAATGAAGGATGGAAGAGTCCTGGAAAATTCACTGGTATCTATTTAATCTGATTTTGAAGTTCTTTGTTTTAGTTTTCCTGGCACCTATTTCAAGTTTTTGTAAGTGAAAACATGTAATATCTTATGAAATTGCAAGGTGTCCTCTGAAAATGATTTTGCTAGATTTCAAATCACCTTGAAGTCTTTACAGAGGTTTTTGTTGAGCAGAGGTTACAAGATGAAGACATTTTATTGTCCTGAAGCCTCTGACTCCAGTCTCATTTTATCAAACGTCAGTAGCTAGAGTGAGTGACTGAATGGACAACACCCAGCTGAACCAGCACAGCAGGCAGCAGTGTGCTAATGCTTCAGAAGGGTGAGAACTTTCTGCTGATTCCATAATGAACCAACTTAAGATGGGTGGCAACGGGCTGCTGGAGGAGGTACTTTAAGACAATGTTGAACCGTGACATAATTAAAGAGTTTATTAGGCATTCTGTACTGATTCCACTGTTCTGACTAAAGCCCACACCTGAGGAATTGCACGTTGTATTCCCTAGTTCTTCCTCCTGTTTCAGTATTTTCCACTCCTCATTCTACAGGTCTCTGGGGATGTTATGCATGTTCAAGAAAGTGCTCCAGTGAAGTACTGGAGAAAGGAAACTTCAGAAAAAGTAGTAAATATCTCTGGCTATCACATGAATGCCCAACCAACAATATGTGCTGGTTTGCTACCTAGCATAATAAGCTTTCCTTGTCCTACTGGTAGAATTGTTGATGCACATTGAGAGGACAAGAGCCTAGAGAATATGATGAAGCGTTCTTTTGGAGCATGGAGGCTACAGTTGCCAGCTCAGAGGGAGGCAGACATTGGTGCCTGAGGATTTATTAAAGTTTTCCCCCGATGCTTGACAACGTGATCTTGTCTCCAGATACTGTGTTTCTTTCAATATGTGAGTAGGAAGATCTGTTTTAATTAGCATGACTTTAAAGCTGACCAAAACAAATACCAATTACTGTCAGTCAGCATGGTGATTACAGCTACCTCAGACACATTGCAACAGAAGAGTGGTTGCTTTGTTTATGTGTTAGAAGTGGATGGCAAAGGAAAGCAAACATCACGATTTAGCTCACAGCCTTGGAGTCGAGAGGAGGAGAAAAATATTTTTGCTTACCATGACACATTCAGTGTTTTGTTCTGGATTTCTTGGGAATTCTGTCAAACATTTAGTGTCACAGTCATGAGAGAAAAAAGTAAATGGATCAGATGGCTGGTCAGAGTGCTTTTGTCCCCTAAAAGAGCTCGGATGGAACTGTACCAAACTGCAGTTTTCAGGCCACAGCATAGCCTTAGAGCCTTCTGTTCTGTTCAGCACAGTTTGGTAGTAACTGTGCCTCATTATATACCTCACAGCTGCTCTTCCCCAGTCTGAAAGTGCTACTGCACTTTGGAACCACAGTGTTTCCCACTGAGCCCAGAAGCCCACATTGGTACCCTGAGGTGGTACTGCCTGACAGTGTTAATTTGAGTCAGAAGGCAACTACGTTCCCAGACACACACTGTCAAGCTTTTCGACTTAAGCAGCGTTCAGCCTTTTAGGGCTCTTTCTCTGCAGCAGCAATGAGGGGAGTATCAACACTTCTGCAGATTTGTAGCACTCATTAGTCCAGGTGTTCACTGCTAAATTCACTGCTATGACATGATCCATTCCTTGTTGTAGGTTTCAAAATTACTATCCCAAGCGGAATGACTTGAGAAGGTAATGGTTCTCCTGCATGTGTCTAGGTCATTCTGACCTAATCCCTTTCCTGTAATATTGTCAGACAACTGGCTAACTGCCAATGTGCTCAATGAATTTAATATACCATTAGAAAGATTATGGTCTGTGTTCAGTCCAGATTTTCTCCAACTCAAGCCATTGTGAAAATGCCTGGAATATTTAAATATTGCTTGTACTGTGCAGAGGTAGAGTAGGATTTTTTTTGTCTGTTGACTCCTGTCTGAAAAGCTCCTCCAATCTCTAAGTTATTTTCGTCCATGTCTAACATGGAAGATTTTTGAAACAGCATTTAGCTAAAAAGGGAAGCTGACATGAAAGTGTATGCCAACTTTCCAAATGCTAAATTACAATTACTTTCTTGCCTCACTGCCACCTATGAAGAATGCGGCTACACAGATAACCTAGAAATGGAAATATTAGTCTGCAATACAGCTGCACTCGACTAAATATTTAAGTAATTACAGAATTAGAAAGCTGAGCCTCTATGATGGCACAGTCTGTCAGCTTGTGGGGACATCTCTCTCCCTGACTTGTTAAGATAAGTTACCTCTTTTAGCAAAACCTTACTCTTCCTGGGTTTGGTGACAGATTGGGTTTTTTTCCCGTGCTACTGTGACCTGACACTCATTTTGCGAAGTAGTAGGACTCACTGGGCAAGGAAATAGTTACCACTAATCACATTAAGGTGAGAACAGAAAACAAGGATACTCTGGGGAGTCTGGGAGCCAAGTGGATGCAGAGAAGCTACACTTTCATGGATTATATAATTTCCTCCAAGGAGCAATCCTTGGTCCCTGAGCCAAGCAGTTCTATGTCATTCATGCCCACTCTGCTACGTTGCCATGCAGAGTGGTTGCCTATGTCTGTGCTGACACCTGGGGTGTGGTTGGGGAACTGGGACTATCTGGATTAAAACCGGCTAGGGTTCAGTCTCTAAATGAGAACATGGAGACTCCAAAACAAAAAGAGCTAAGAGGGGGGAAAAACCTAAAGAGTGAACACTGGGAGCAGATGGGCGAGGAGAATGAGACAGGCCAGACATAACACAGATTAGAGAACGTGTGGTAGAAGTCAGTTCTCAGGGGAGAGACCCAGGAATTCATTAGTCTGTAGGGGAACCCAGTGTGCTGTATACACTTCTAAAGAACAGGAGCACAGGTTCCTTGTGCAATAAGTTATCCAGAAAAATAAATGCAAATAATAGCATACACTATGTATAACAGTGCCTAATCCAGAAGATCTAAGGAATAGTTAGGAAGTTATATATCTGGTTAAAGATACCTTTTATTGATAACAAGAATTAACTAAATGTAAGTAAGAAGTTATAAAATGTATAGAATCTCAGAATATCATGCTACTTAATATTAAACTTAATTTGGTATTGACTACTCTATAAGTTTGTGGAATGTTCAGCTAGACACATAAATGTCCATCTTCATTTGTTTACTGCCTAAGAACAGTATCTGTGCCCCTAAATGGATTTCCAAAGCACATAGTTGCTCAGAACTGACCTTTGAAAATTCTAAATGAAATCTGCATGTGTATGCCAGTGTTTAGGTGTTACTGTTTAGCTTTCAAAAAAGCTGATTGGAAGTTTAAGAAAATAGGAAATGCATCAAGTTAGAATCTTTTTCCTATTACCTCTTGTAGGAATCTGTAGTCTTTGTGAACTCATGTTTTTCTTCAACAAATCTGCAAATAATTTTCAAGGAAACCAAAAAATATTGTGTTAAGGTTCCAGGACTATCTGTTTCTATTATTTTGGTTATTTTCCCTCTATATACAATTCTTAAGAAATATGTATATATACATCATTAAAGAGGTTAGATGGTGCATGCAGATATGCCCTCGCTTGGACAGAAGACTTTAAAATTCAAAAAGCCTTGAAAGGCAAAGTGGTAAGAGAGAAATAACAGTTCATAAATACTGTTATAAATTATAACAGAGAATATTATTTTTAAAAGTTATAGGCTTATGGTTTACCTTGCTGAATTCAACACAATTAACAAAATGGAGCTCAGTTTATCTCCCACAATCTTCAGTTTTTCTCCAGAAAAGTGCCTTTTCCTGCCCCATGTTTCTCTTTTGTTCTTCATGTGCCATTTGATGGATCCCTTGCCTTTTGGTTACTAGAAAGCACTGAAAAGGATACAGATAATTGAGAGAAGAACATCTTGGTGTCACTGCAATATCAAAGCACACTTTAGCCTTGATCAGCTATGGCAGTGAAGAGGCAAAGACTTCCTTTCACCTTGAGAGCTGTAATCTCTGCTCCCCTTGTCACTGGCCACTGGAAAAAGCCTATGGCTGATACTCTTTTCTTCAGGCAGCATCACAGTTTGTCTCACTGCATTTTGCCAGGATGGACATTTTTACTGAAGCAGTGCGAAGAGAAATGTCTATTGCCTTCAAGCACCTTTCAGTGACATGTTTTCAAGCAGTTAGGGAAAAAAGTATCAGGGAGGACGTGGGTTTTCAGAGGCTGCCAAACCACTCCCTTCCTGTGGCTCTGGTGACATGCTTATGTCCTGCTTCTGAAAGCTCTGCAGGAAACAACGAGGCAGAAACCAATTTCTTCTGGCAGAGAGCAGTTAACCTTTGGAAATCTAACTTGTATATTCCAGCAGAGGCTTTGACTAATAGGGTACTTTGAGGAAATCTTTGTGAACACAGACACAATGCAGTCAGTTAACTGTCTTCAACGCCAACATCGACAGACTCTTCTTGGCCATGTACTAGAAGTCCCCTCTGGGCTCCTGAAGCAGCAACCCAGCCCTCTCTGTCCTTACTTTAGTTGCAGATATGTAGCTTTCCTCTAGTCAGTGCTTCTGGCAAGGAAATTGTTACTCTTGCAAGAGTAGAAATGGGAAAACCTGCATTTCTCCAAACTTGTTTGGATACCCAGGAGTCAGGAGGACTCTTCTAACAGGCTGCCAGCTGGACCAAGAATAATGAAGTTCCAAGGTTTAAACAGTGGTCTGCTCTGGCCATTCTTGACGTAAAAAGATACTTCTACTCCCCTCTCCTCCAGTTCAGTCCTCCCACTCTTTAATTTTTTGGTTCCCTTTCTTGAACTTCTGTGGATTAAAACCAGAAAACAAACAGCATCCCTTCCCCCACTTCAGAAGAACACTTTTTTCTGCTTTTCTTGGCTGAGCACTCCTTTCATACTCAGCGGGTATCCTTGGGATATCTCCCAAGGCAGGCTCTTCACAATGGCCCAGTACCAAGAAGCGTGGTTGTCTAGTGCCTAGCAACACTGCCATGACCTCGAGTGGCTTAATTTTATAATTGCTGTCTCTTAGATAGCATGTGAACTCAAACCTATCTCCAAGATTCATAACCACACCAAAATCTCCTGAAAGGAGCAGACACTTTCACTGGCCTCAGTTCCCTTTCTGAAGGTTCCAAGATATAGAGCCCATTTTCTTTGTTTTTCATTCATGCAATAACAGGAAATACCAGAGAGCAGAACAAGAGATTTCATTGTTTCCCAGAACTGGTAACACCTTGATGGCTAATTTGGTTTAGGGCAAAATTAACTAAAAAAACCCAAAGAACCACCTCCCTCATTCAGCTGTATGGTCTTATTAGTAAGCAGCAATTGCAAACTTGCATTGACCTCAGCAGAGCCAAGATTTCATCCCAAACACATTATCAGTGCAGATGACTATCTGCCACTGCGCTGGAGATCTGTGATGCATATTCTCAAATTCTTTCTAAGAGTTTGAAATCAGAGATCACTTGCCACAAACATCTTCTGAGTAACATCAATGAGGAAACACAGCATTCTAAGGTAGTTGATCTCTTTCACAGTAACTGATTAGATTCACAATTAGTTGACTTCTGGATCATACCAGTCATTTAGATACCTTAGCACTATTTCAAAAGCTGGCAACATGATACTTGAAATCACATAGTGCATAAGTATTAGGGGGGCATATTCTGGTAGCTCTTCCAACTTCTGACCAACAACTGAATAGTTTGGCAAACATCCTTCAGTCCTTCTGACACAGAGGGCAAACAGAGAATTTGGACAAGAATACACTCACATTTCTTGGCCATGTCACAATCTTTACAGGGATAAAAATGCATCCAACTTAAATGAAGTTCATCACAACATTTCCATAACATCTATCAGATAGTGCAGTGGCTTGACCTTGGCTGGCTGCCAGGTGCCCACCAAGCCGCTCTATCGTTCTCCTCCTTGGCAGGACAGGCTGGGGGGAGAAAATAAGATGGAAAAGACCCTGTGGGTCAAGATAAAGGCAGTTTAATAAAGCAAAAGCAAAGGCTGCATGCAGAAGCAAAGAAAAAAACAAAAGATTTATTCTCTACTTCCCACCAGCAGGTGATGTCCAGCCACCTCCCAGGAAGTAGGGCTTCAGTATGTGTAGCAATTACTTTGGAAGACAAACATAGTACTAATGAATGCCCCTGCCTCCTCCTCCTTTCTCTTAGCTTTTACTGCTGAGCAAATGCCTTATGGTCAAATGGTATGGAATATCCCTTTGGTCAGTCTGGGTCAGCTGTCCTGGTTATGTCCCCTCCCAAGATCTTGCCCACCCCCAGCCTACTAGCCTTTGGGGGCAAGGGGGGATGTGGGAGAGACAGCCTTGATGCTGTGGGAGCACTGCTCAGCAGTAGCCAAAACACTGGTGTGTTATCTACACCTTTCCAGCTACAAACACAAAGCACAGCACTATGAGGGCTGCTATGGGGAAAATTAACTCATTAATCAAAATTAACTCCATCCCAGCCAGACCCAATAGGGATAGATTTGCCAGTTCTCTGGCCCTTTAAAATTTTGGAGGCAATGTTCAACATACAACCAAACTTTTGGTTACCTATATTGATTTGCTGCAGACAAGTGATTGCTGGTTGCCATGATAAATGTTAGTATTTTCCTTTAAAGTTTGGTATTTGCCCCCTCCAATATGTGAAGCTGTTGAGTCACAAACATAGGCAGATTTAACTGATAGTGGCATTCAGCTGCCTGTCTTTATGATTTCTCTTTGCTTCCCACAACAGGGAAATGGAATAATCCATCCAGCCGTTTCTAAACTGCTCACTATAAAATCAGGACTGATTCTGCTTATGTTATAGAATGAGGTGCTTTGGGAGCATTTTTGCATGCAGTTCAACTGTCCCTGCAGTAGAGATGACAGTCTTTGGAAGAAGCAAGTCATAGGCACTGGGGAGGCCTCCACGTCCAGCTGAGTCCCACTGTGCTGAATCCCACTGTGTCACTGTTGGGTGTTATTAGCTGTCTTCATTTCTATACAAGAAATTAACGCATATTATTTATGAATCTCAACAGAGGACTTAATTCCTCCAAAGGCTTGGTATATGAATAATACCTCTCTGTGATAGACCAATGGTGACAGTCATTCTTAGACAATTTACAACATACATTGGCATTGGCATTTAAAAAGCAGTGGCCAAATGCTGAACTTAGGCTATTCAATTACTAATTCAAAGTGAAATACATTACCAGATCATTCTCATCTAAAACATATGAGATATACAACCGGACTATTGCAATGCAGCTTACATCAGTATTTGAACGTAAACACAAACTAGGTCAAAATTGGTTTAAGCTTTTTATAAAGAAGGTTTGCAACATTTTAACTGCATAACCTAAGGGTATCCATCTATAACTAAGTTTTTATAATTAGACTAAAGCTAGTTTTTACATTTTGTTAAGCCTTAGTTTATTTAATGATGAAAAAACCCCCACAATTAGGACTTGATCATCACTTTGTAATCTGCCCTGAACAAAGTAGTAGCATGGAGTTGTCTGTGGCCCCAAATGAAAACTGCTCCAGTCTTGCATCAGATGAAACTGAAGTCTCTTTAGTGCAATGATCTTAGCAAATGATTGGGGAAAGTGAACCAAAGCCTCCTTTGTAGTTCTGCAGAGCCTCTTCACCTCTCCTACCTGTAGGATTAAGCGCAACAGAGATATAAAGGGGACATTTTATGCTCACTTACATCTCCATGTAGGGCCATGACAGTAGACCTTAAAGGACAGCTAATTAATTGACAGACAAACCATCAAGACATCAAAGAAATGGTTGATTCTTAACAGCTTTTGCATGATAATGCAGGTTGGGAACTAGAACGCACATCTCCCACTGCCCATCCTCAAGTCCTAAACAGAAGAGTTATCTTACTGTTCATTTACATAATAAATGAGGTTCTGGATCTCTCTTTGATCAAAATTTAGAATCACATATTTTATTTGGAAGTATGAAGAGAACTGGGGGTCTGATTGATCCCACATGCATATTGGGAAGTACATAACATACTGTGAAGTTATAAAATATCTGCTGATTTCTATTTGTTTTAAGATTAGGCAATATATATGTGCTTGATTAACATTCCAACTTAATAAAAGCCCAGTAAGTTCCCTGCAATTTATGTAAGAATAATTTTGAAGTATTTCATGAAAGAAATTATTTTCCGTTAAAGAAACTGGGACAATTCTAAATGCCATCATATGTTAGCCAGCTAAAAATATTTTATCATAGGAACCACAAAACTTATCTCTAATGTTCAGGAATTCATCATTATTTCTTCAGTAGAGCATGTAATTCCCAATAATTCCATATTAATTAAATGTACTATTAATTTTCATAATAAAAAAGTACATACTTGGAACTAAATTGTAATTACATTGTGTTCTTTAGTATTTTGTTGAAGGTGGACTATTTCATAAGCTTTCATTGTTCATGAGGTTAGTTTAGTTTAATTTTCCCATCACATATAAGTGTATCTTAATCTTTTTCTATTCAGATGTTGAAGTCATGGGAATTAATCTTCCACAATCACATTCAAAGGAGGCTTACTCACATTTGCAGACAGACACAATAAAAGTGACTGTAACCATTCCCAATGCCATTCCACATGATCTGGCCCACCAGCCATGGGGCTTATGGTTTCGATACTAGGAATGGCTGAATTAAATGCATATTCACTCCTTCAGCAGTCTCAAATTGAAGACTGATCCTTTCAAAGGTAGAACCAGAAACAGCTCCCACTAATACACCCATCTGTAGCTGAAGTAGAGAACACTACCTCCATTAAGCACTTTTTGCTCTAGGGACCGTAAACTCAAAGAGAGGAAATGCATGTGAATAGGCCATCTCTCAAGAGTTTTTACAAGCAACCTGCGGGAATTCTGACCACTGAGGTACACCTATAAGTCACTATCACTGTGACAGCAGATAAGCACCCATAACTCAATTTATAGACCTATCTCCAGCCTCCAGATCTCTCTTGGTTCCCCCACATCTCTGAATTCCTGTCAGCATCAACTTAGAAATGCCTCCCCCTAAGTGATGCTACATTCTGAGTGATTCTTGCTCCTCTCCTGGCAGCCTTGTCACTCTCTGCAGCTGTTTCCCTTTCCCTCTGCTTCAGAATCATTATCCAGGCCAACCCTTTTCTTGCTGAATGGCAACCCGAATGCCGAATGGTATGAATTGCAACCTCCCTACATTACGCTGTGACAACTAAATCCACTTAGGACCATGAGTCAGATACATCCCACAATATGCAGTTCCAGTATTGCCTCATGCATCAGACACGTCCCTCCTGAATTGCAAAAGCAAGAGACTTAATTGATTCAATTTTAATTTGGAATTCTCTTTCTAATCTAATTTTCGAAAGGTCATATTGAGAAAAATCAAAGACATGACTGGTGCTACGTAGTGGTGTGAGTTTGCTTCCTTCCCCTAAATAGCCTTTTAATTTCATTGGAATTAGTTGCATAAAGCAAGCTGGATTTAGCTCAAGTTCCCCTTTCTGTGGATTTTTAGCTTTAAATTAGATATCTTGTGATTACTTCCAGTGGGTATGAATATGAAAGATGACAAGTAAGAGCTACTGAAGGTAATTCAACAAGATCAGTGAGATGGCAGGTAAATGTTGAGTTAAATGGAAGAACTTATCGTGAGGTGGTAGGCTGAGGAATTGTTTCCCAGAGGACTGAGTAGAGGTTGTTTCTGGGATTTCTAAAAGTAATCTCAGTGCAGGAGCATGAGACTGAATGAGTCTCAGCAGTTAGGGGAACACATTATACATTTTTTGGAGTAAAGGTCTAACATATTCTGTTATTTCTATCAAATGCTATTTGCTCTCTTAGTTTCCAGCTAATTAGTTTTATTTAAAGGTAAATAAAATGTTCCATGTCACTTTCTTTGTTCTGCCATAGTTCTGTAATTGATCTGTTTGCTAAAATGGTGTTGCATTCAGGTATCAGTGAGACGCAGACTGCATTGCTTCAAATAGAAGGGGTACTGCTCACCATCTCATGATGTGGTTCGCGTTATGAAGAAAATTAATTTTGGGGGATAAGATGACCCCAGAGGCCTATTCTATTTTTATTTTTCATTACTTGTTTTTTTGTAATGCATTCTGTCCTACAAATAGATACTTAACTGGATTTGGACTACATCTATCATTTGTGGACCTTATTCCCTTTGCTTTCTCTGGTGAGATCAATGTTCTGCTGTGACTCGCAGAGCTACATGGGTATGAAAGCAGTTTGAGAGAGAAGAGTTGTCTCACAGGAGCTGAAGGAAGGAAAATGCCCAAATCTCATCAAAACCCTGTGAGAGCTAAGCCCCAGTCTTTGGTCCTGTTCTTTTTTTTTGTCTTTTATTCCTTCAGAAAGGAATTTGTGGCCCCTGAGTGGAGGGGAAGCAGAAGGATTCAGATATGACCTCTGCCTCACAAACTGATGATTACTGGAATTCGGGAAGATATGCAGAGAAAGGGTGACTCAATGCCTGCCATGTTCTTATGCACTTATGTAAGCACCTACTAGTTTTGCTTTAGTCACTGTGATATACACTAACTATATAATAATGTTGTTCAATGCTTATGTGAGCAGCTCACTAGTTTTTATGATAAAACACTTTGATATTAGTCTAAAATTGGAGTATAAATTGGTAAACAATGTAAAATTCACAATAATTTTCACTTGCAGAGTATTCACTGGAGGATAGAAAACAATGTGAAACCCTTAGACAGGACCTTATTTTGCAGGGCAAAGGAAGGGAAAAAAAAAGGAGTATATAGAAGGGTTCGAATCTTGCAGATATATCACATGGATCCACATAGACCTTGGGGACCTTTTGTGTGTACAGTGCCTGTACCTGTGCACAGCACAGGGCCCTATGACCTGATTTGAGGAAGCCTGTGTCTGAGGCATGTGATTTGCTCAGCAAATAACAATTGAGCTGCTCTTTTTAGGAGAGATTTTCCCTGTACTGAGGATGCTACAGGAGAATCTTAGCACTGGGCCTATCAGCGTTTCTGCAGGGCTGGTGGAGGCTGCACTACTCTCCCACAGAACTGGAATGATTAGTGGAAGGGATCACTGCTTCTGTTGGGCACAAGAGTCACCAGATATCTAAGTCCTCTGTTCTACCCCCTCTGAGACCATCTCTTTCTGTCACCATTCCCTCCAAATCATTATTTTTCCCTTCAAGGACTGAATCATGGCACCCTGCCTATGTCCTTGTTAAGATCTCAGCTAGAAAAATGCTTTTGCTTAAGAAAATAACATCATGGGAAAGGCCATGGCAACACAAACACTTGTTTTGCCAGAACACATTTATACTGGATGGGTGGGTAGTTCAGATGGCCATGAACACTTACTAAAGCTCATTTTTCTAGTAATTCCCCAAGGCACTTTCTTAAAAAAAACTGTTATAGAGAGACAGGCATTTCAGTGGAAACTGCCAGACTTAAAACAAATATGATTACCCTCTTTTCATAATTTTTTCCTGTCACCTTAGCAGTCTAGGGAAGGCAATTTCTAGTGTGAATAAATTGGATCATATTATGCCTTTTCAACCCTTCAGTCTTTTCTAAGTTTTATTTTTGCATCCAAAATCCTAATAACAGTCTGTAACACATTTACATTCCTGCATTCTTGCCTCTGTTTTGTTGGGTACACAGTATTCCTTCTTCTTTTTTTTCTCTCTCCCTTTGGTAATATAATCATTCTGCATTTTTCCAGATTTGGACAAACAGAAATGTTTTCAACCTCCAGTTAGTGTTTAAACAACAACAAAAAAAGTGCCTCTGGCCTTCAGGCATGAATTTAAAACATTAAACTGAGTGCACAAAGAAGCAATATGAAATCTAGGATGAGGAAGTCAAAGCTGTCTAAGAAATTTCACAGATTCAGAGAATTTAAGGCCAGGATGAATGAATAGATCTCTTAGTTTTTCTCCTGTTTGTCAAAGCCATTACATTTTATCCATTTATTACCATATTGAGATCCAGAAATCTTCAACTGAAGTATTGCTTCCAGAAAAGTACACTGCTTTGAAGTGAGAACATCAAGAGGTAGAAAATCAACATCTTCCCCAACACTGATTAATCATACACACTGTTAAAAATCATGCCTAACTCCTCATTTGAATTTGCAGGCTTCACCTTACTGCCCCTGGTTCTCATTTTCCCCTCTTTCTACAATATTAAAGAGCTCTTATGTCCCTGGTGATTTCACACAGAGAAATTATTTGTGAATTCATCTAGTCACCCTTGGTCCATAGATCTGTTCAAACTGAGCCAATATATGCTCCCCAAACTGCTGTGCTGGATTTCACTCCACTTGTAGCACTAAGCTTTTCTTAGTAGGCTACAGCATTACCTCTTCCATCAGCCTCCACGGTACATACATTTCCTGGACACAGGTTCTCTGTTCCCCCTTCACAGAAATAGACCCAATAACTGATCTGTCTCCAGTTTTCAGAATCCCAAGGGAAACCCAAGGCACTCTCTGCAAAACTATAGTTGGAATTACATTTTACACCTTAGAAAGTACCTAAGGTGGAAGGTATACACACTAAAACACACATTGCATATATTTTTAAAACATTACTGCCCTTCATTTGGGATATTCCAAAAAATACAATGTGTATTTTCTTAACACATCCTAAATCACTTGTTACAAGTAGATACCATGTCGTCTGGAGTTATCTAGAACCTTCTCTAGAAGCTTCAGCCAGAGTCTCTCCTGTCCAGCTCACTTCCTCAGATCTCATTTCCTGCAGCTAACTCAGATCTCCCATCCTATGTTTTGAGTTCCATCCTATATAAAATCCTTCCATTCCTTTCTCTAGTACTCTTATGTGCTTGAGCCTTTTCCAGTTTATAGACCCACTTATAGCACCTGGCTTCTTTGGTTTTTTGTTGAAGTTTCATTCCCTTACAGAAACATTCGGAGTAAAAGGTTAATCTAACCTCTTTGACTAATTATTTGGTCAAACTATAAGATTTAAAACAAAGGCTTCCCTTTTGTTCCCAATCTCACATAGAAAGGCTTTCTTAGCAAATGTGGATACACATTCATACACAGGCCTTAAAAATAGACCTAAACATTAAAAAACAGGCAAAAGTTTCCATTACATAGATAACATTCCCTCAACTATCACAACTATGATTAATTATATTTTTTGATCAAGTTAATCTTTTATCAGCTCCTGAATTATGAAAATAAAAGAAGCAACACTTCTGTAAAAACTCTGATCCTGCAAAGATGTGCAAAACCCATCCATGAATTGTGTGGGAAGCTGACAGACTAGGGGCACACCATCTCAGACAGTATCTTTGGGCAGGTCTGACAGAGGTTGCTCTGCTTCCCTGTTCTGTCCTTATTGGCTCTTGTTGCACAGTGTGGGTCCTTTGTCATTTCACCTGCTGGACATCTCATGCCATAGGTATGGAAACAACATACTTTTCCTTCAATCTACCACAATATTTAAGTCTGCTAGAAGGACAGAGGGTTATGCCACAGGGAGAGAAACAAACTTTGTTTGCTATGTACTGTTCAAAACAGAGAAAAAACAGTTCTTTTAAAAGAAGCTCAGACTGAAATGTCACAAGAGTCAGGCTTTGACATATTGAGAGTAAATGAAGCAAGTAATGAAAAAGCTGGCAAAACAGACATGGGCATGCAATGGAGAAAATAGTGTCTTGGTTTGGGACCTACATGAGGGAAATGCAAAGTCATTCTGCAGAGAAGGCCAAATTCCCTGTTTAATGACTGCTTGTCTAAATTTAGGACTATATGATACACTTAATCTCCAGCAAGATGCACACTGATATCAGTGGGGTACTGGCATTAAGATCAAGGAGATAAACTATCCTTTTGTACTGTGGTAGCTAACTCAGGCTTACTACCACAATTGTTTCTCAGTTGAGGAAACATTCCCATCCTGACTTTCGCTGTTATTTCTGCACTTTGATTTTCTTCTTTGCAGTTTTCCTTTTAGGGCTATTCATTCCCTTTCAGTCCCCTTTTCTGTCTTTTTCTTCCCTTCCCTCAGAGCTTTCCTCCCTGTAATAATTCCTCTTTCTCCTCATGCTTAATTCTAATTACCTCCAATCAAAAATTTTTGCTAAGCATTCCAAGTCATGCCATTAGGTTTTAGAGTTAACTGTTCAAAGACAACTAACGTCATTCAGAATATTATTTCAAGTTGCCTATTTGTAGAGTCCTGAAGAAAATGCTCCAAAAGTTTACAGTGAGTTCATGTTTAGAATATTGTAATGGATTTTGTTCTCTCCAGGGAAAGTGATGGGTGTAACCACTGTAGCATAAGCTATTCCACAATAGTTGCTCTTCAATAACTAGTTGCAGCTTTTAGAATAGCTCAGAAATAGCTTATGCCACAAGAGCTCTATCAGTCAATTTCCTTGTGTAGACAAAAGCTGTTGTAAACAGGACGGCTTGGCACATGACCTACTTTAATGTAAACTTAAATTCTGGAGGAACTGGATGTATCATGGGTTTGTGCAGTGCATCAGCTGGGAAAAATGGAAACACTCCACAGATTCGGATAGGTCTTTTCTTGTCTCTGTTTTCTATGAACCACATTGTTGGCTCTTCTCTGCCCCTAATTGTTGTATTATGATCTTTCTGGCCTCCAGCTCTTTGTTCTAATGATTAAATAAGACTAACATTTTTTTGAGGTCATAGTGATAATATGATAGTCCCTTTGAAGGGATTCAGTAAACAGAATACAGCAGTAATGCATTGTGATATTACCAGAACCTTTATTTTGACTTTTGGCAATATTATCACTGAAGAAACTCTGACTGTTTTTAAAAACTTTAAATATATAGTGGGCAGAAGAACCACCAATAGTAAGCAAAATAGGTTTATAAAGCACAAGCCTCACTCAGTTTCCTTTCTTGAGCACACTGGGCAATTACTAAAAGGAGTACAGCTGTTAAGTGATTCCTTTAAAGGTCAGCATTCTTACTACATAGTCCCTTCTGTCTAAGATGGCCATCCAGAAGTAGCTTCCAAAAAACTAATATAATTCTGCCTTACTCTGAAATTCCTGGTAAGCCACTGATTTTTAGCAGTTACTGTTGACCACGTGGGATTCGACTCTTGAGAATGATTGACTGCAGCATCCTTAGGCACCTATGTGGAGATCAAAAGAAACCATTTTTTTGGCAACGTTTGCTTCTTCTCATAGACTATAAAGAATCTTAGAACACCAGCTTAGATTTAGACAACCATCTTTCAAACATCTAAAGTTAGGTCAGATAAGTTCCCATGCCCAAATATGCTAGATTGCTAAATGGGCATTAGGATTTGAATGAATCACTGCATACTACCTAAGAAAACCATACTATTAGACCAGACTTGGACAGGGGAAAAAAAAATAAAAAAAGAAAGAGAATGATTATGGGACACTGACTTCTGTCATGGACCTGGGAAGAGGTGGTTTGTCTCAGAAACACCAGTGACTCTTCCTGGTGTGACTCCTTTTGTCCTCTGACCTAACAGCAGAAGCTGTTAGGTTGGCTCAGACATGGTCCCAGCTCTGCTTTGACCCCAGTCTTTTCCCCATAGGGCAGCAAAATTCTGTTTTGCCTGTTTGTTGAGTAGTCATTAGTTGATCTGCACTCACCTTTTTAGGTTACATCAGGAGAACAAAGCCAGCCCAACGATTTAGACAGTAACTATAAAAATCATGTTTCTTTTTCTCTATTAGTTATCCATAGGGGCAGAAAATGACAATGTGAATATGTAATAAAGAAAATGACTGTGGATGACAAATGTTGAGCAATTATATCTGAGCTAACCATGAGCAATGATGAGGAAAAAATCAGTGTAAATTGTGTGCATGTCCGTGGTGTGCATGCATGCATGCATACTGATTACCGGGAAGGGAAATAACAACCATTGAAGCTTTTTGCAGCTTTTTGAGGAAAAAAGTAAGAAACCTGCAATGTGGCCTCTTCCCAGCCTCCTGACCAACTCCAGAGCACTGCATCGAGTTTGACGTGCCAGACTGTCAAAAAGACTGTTCACAGAAGGAAGGCCACACTACAGGAAATGACTGATTAAGTATACACCCTGAAGCAGGAGGCAATGAAGCAGCACAGGTATCTGAAGCGTTTAAATGCCAAGAAGAAATGAAAATGTATAACTAAAAATTATAATATGAAAGTGGCTGAGGCTAAATATCAGAGAAAACTTTTTGACTAGTCTTGGGTGTCCCTAGTGAAGTAATAGAAATCTCCACGTACAATTTTAACACTGTTAATTTGAGCACCAATAACTGTACAGTTTGTAAGAAACAAGAACTGTCAGAGATTAATATGAAAGACTATGAGCTGTTTTCCCTCTCTGACCCTTGAAATCGCACCTAGATCTTGCCCTTGCACATAGAAGTCAAAAACACACAAAACTGTACATTTTTAATCTAAACACTAGGTGGCTCTGTTGGCTTTTTTAAGTACAGCATTAATCAAGCCTGCACGAGCTTAGAAAAGTAGATACGATTCAGAGAGATTTACTCCACTGACAGTCATTATGGACTATGTAGCTTTTTCTGTGAGTGTTCACAAGGAAACATAGATACTATTAAAAAAAAAAAGAAAAAAGAATTGTCTTCAGCCTTTGACCAACTTGGAAATGATAGCCAGCGCAAGGGGCAAAAAGGCACTGGCTTTCAGTTTCTCCCCTGTGTTTTACTGAATTTTCATAGTTAATTGTGCCCACGGGATGCCTGTGTGGTGACTAAGGATGGGAAAATGAAGGCTGTGGATTCTGGCCCCATGCATGGAGAAAGTTGGCAAAAGTGGTTTTAAGCTGTTGATATGGTCTTCTAATACTTGAACCACTTTGCACTGGTCTGTGTCCTACTGGCACAAGACAAACTCTATCCTTTTTGTCTTGGGCTGGTTACAAGTAACTCAAGGCACCACTAAGGCAGCTATGGATTCCTAAGTCATGTAAACACCCCTCCCTTCCCACAACACTGCAAAATGCTGAAAAATTGTCCTGAGGGATTATCCTTGCATCCCATTCTTCCAAACTGATCATCCCAGAGCTGGCCGGGCTGACTGGCAGTCAGATAGCTTCTTTCCAGAATAAGGGACCCAAACCAGTGTTAATTTGGGGCAAAACTGATTCCACATTATCAATCAGCAAAATTAATGACATTTTATTTGGGACTGTAAAAATGTTTCATATGTCTTTCAGAGGTGTTGCAGATCTAAAGTCCTTTCTTCTCTAGTCTTTAGGCACAATTAGCATACTTCCTCATGTCAGGAAAGAAATGGATGCATTTTTTTTTAGCAACCTTGCAACTATCACCCTGGACGTGGCCGTAATAGTTACACCTTTAAAAGCTTTTGTTCTTCCCTGGTACATGATTTTCACCTGTAGAGTTCGTCACTGGAGTAGTCCTTGCAGAGTATTTTGGCAATCAACAACAGCTGTATTTTGTATGAACAGATTCAGTACATTATGAACTGTTAAAGCATATCCGGAAAAGCAAAGAGATAGAATGTATGTCTCTTTAAATTATCTACTAATTTAAGTTCTAGATTCCTCTGATGTTTCTGTTTTGTAAACAAAAGGTTGTCAAAGTCAGAAACTAATTATTAGGGAAGCCAGGCAAGGAGTTTAACAGCTCTTTTTTTCTTCCACTTTTGTCTAGATCTGAGAAGACTGGCTGTTCTCCTACTCTCTGCTTATGTCCACTGGATCGTACAGGAGATGACAGGTATAAGCCATTCAAACAGCTGACTAATCTAACATGTCACCTTTCATTTCATACTTTCTTTCACCTGCTCCAGTCTCTATTGGCTGCCTGAGTCTCGAAAAGATTTGTCCGCATTTGAGCTACTCCCTGCGGAAATTACTTCTTTTCAGCTGCATGACCTAGCAAAGAGTTTATTACGTACAGAGACCCTCCCCACAGACCCTTTGTCTTTCCATGGTAGCACAATATGCCTGAGCGTGGTAATCTACGGCACTTTCCTTTGGCTCAATAGTGCATTGCTGTGACCTGTCTAAGCATCAGCTAGAGGATGTCTCTGCAGTAGGCTGGGGCAGACATGAGCTTACACTGGCTGTAGTCTTAACCAGCAAAAGCTGAGTTCAAAGAGCTGTGCTATATCTGGTCATACAATTTTTGGATCAAAGCTGGCTCACATTTCCCTTGCTCACAGTGCACAATGAAGCTGTAGAACAAGCTCACTACCATAGGATGTTGTGGACACCAAAATAGACACAGTTAAAAACGGAACTGGACTCATTCTTGGAAGACATTAACTGACTGATGACAATCAGTTAGAATAGTCCAGATTCCACCTCCAGTTCAGAAAGATTAGAAAGCAATACAGGTGAGGCACAACAGGAAAAGGATTGCTCTGTCTTTGACACCATCTATCTATCTACTAATGTTTCTGTTCATACTGGGTTTTCCTTATAGGGCTGGCTGGCCATGAGCAACAAATGAAAAAGGAAAGGGGTACGAAGGTGTATGGTCAAAAAGGTGTAAGAGAGAACCAGAGCAAAATCCTGAGCAAAGCACCCCTGAACATCAATCCTTCAAGGTATCCATAGAATCCAAGGTCTTTCCAGGGAGCAAAAAGGCTAAAGGGGGAAAAACCCCAACATAAAACCCATCAACCAAAAAAACCCAAACTCCCCCTACCCCCCAACTTATCAGGGGCACTAAACCGAAAAGGAAAGGTATGTAAGAGTTGCAGGATCAAATATTAGTATAGAGGGAATTGAGTGAGGTATCAAGCACAGAAGCCCTGACAGCTTCTACTACTCTGTGAAAGTATCTCATGTGTACACCACCTGGTGATGTTCTGCCTGCACACGAGAGGACAAGGGAACAGAGCCAGGCCCCACTGTCTCTGGGCTCTCTCCTAATATCTGCTATACAGAGTACTGAGCTCTGGGGCTCTTTCGTCTAGCCCTGATGGCACCTAAGTGACTTGGAAATCTATCTGCACACAGACATTGGAATCAGGTCCTCTGATTGTGGCAGCAGCTAAACAGAAAGCCTGAGATACACCGAACTTGATTTCCCTTTGCCTGTATTGGATTAAGTTCACTCTGTGCAATAACTATGGATCAGTAAAGTCTTTCTTAGACCCTCAGAAAAGGGTACAAACATGACTTAGGTATGTGTGCTGGTTTTTTGAAGACACAGGAATTTCCTCCAGGTTAAGGAAGTGATGGGAGTTTCACAAAATTGCCTAAGTACCACAGCAGCAAACAGGTCATCAAATCACTTTGGAACCAGAGAGAGATATACCGCTAATAATGCAAACACCGCTTTTGCCTCCTTTTAATTTATATGCACCTATGGCACAAATAAAGAAGTCTCTGATAGGAACGAACGGTTATGTAAGGTGAAATCTGCATTCCTTGCGTAAGTGCTGTTTACACAACGCTGGGGCGGCTACAGCTGCAGGGACGGCAGCGAGCTGCTGCCACGGCCTCACGGAGCTGGTGGTCCCGCGGGCCTCACCCTCGGCCCTGCCCAGGTGGGGGCGAGGAACGGCATGCCGGACGCATCCTGCCTGCTTTCTGGTCATGGCAGGCTGGTGTTACAAAAAATAAAGTATGTTATTTTCCCACTGTCCATAGGGTAGAAAAATATGATGGAAAATTTTACAAGCTGAAGATTTCCATACCTAATATTTTAGACGAGCTTTATGATTTCTAAATCATTTTGCATATCCGCATAGGCCTAGCTATAGCATTTATTATTCAGGCAGGTTGGATAAAAATAATAAAGCAATTCCCTGCCCAGGTGGAAGTTTAAGTTTCTCCATGAAAATAAGAACATTTTGGGTTGGATTTCTTGCCAACTATGCCTGCTTAGCACTACACAAGCAACACAGAGAAGGTTTATTTGGGCTGTAAATGGCCATTAGGAATCCCTGTGTACAAATGAACTCCCGGCTTTGGAGGTTGCAGAGTTTCACTCACACTTGTAAAAGGAGAGACTTGGAAAATACACTTGTAAAACAAAGAGAAGATGGGGGATATTCTGGGGACAGGGAAGACTGCAGTTCAACAACACCTAGCCCTGAGTTTATTTACGGCTATATAAAGTTTGTGTAAAGTTATGTCTAAACCATATCTTGCATTTCCCAGTTTCTGGGCAGTTATGTGCTCCACCTGCATCACACAGATATCTGTTATATGGGAATGAAACTTCTGACTTGAGGGCCAAATAATCCAGATGCAAACCCATGTCACAGATCATCACGAAAACCTTAATGGTCATCTAACAGTAATACAAATGCAGAACTGAGCATCACTTAACGGAACTATTTGCATTTCCACTGCAAACATAATATGTAAACCAATTCTAAACATACAGTTTAGATTCCAGTACTGATTTTTGCAGCAATCAAATAATTCAGAATATTCTTTATTTTAGGGGTTTCCAAAATAGAGCAAAAGTCCCCTTTGTGAGCTGTAATTACACTGTTTCATTATTTATCATGCATGGGCAGTGTTTAATTTATTAGACTGTTTCTTGCTGAATATTTTATTTTATGTGCATTCTGGGCAAATAAAATTCCTCTTAAAACAAAGCTGAGTAAAACAACATTGTACATCAGAGTGGTGGTTAAAAAGTACTTCATCTGCATATCACATAACAGATCTGAAATGTAACTTTCAGAAAAAGACTAAAGGTCTTTTAGCTCCACATACAGGTTTGTCTAACACAGTCAGATCTCTCCTTCTTAGAACAGTTCCAGAATTTCAGATAAATTGCGTATAATGTCAGAGCAAGACAGTCTTCCATCAAAGGTAAATACTTTCAAAGTCCAAGCTAAGTAGGTTTGATAGAAACTGGTTTTAAACTAGCATTTTTACACAGCTGTTGTGACAAAGCAAGGCAGTTAGTAGATGCCAGCAAAGAATTTGCCAACTGGCTGGAAAGAAAGCTTTCCAAATAACCAAATGACAGCTTACAGTTCCAAACACACCAAAGCGTCCCATCTTGCTTGTAAACCTTTCTTGTGCAACAAAGTATTACAGTATATTCCATTTATAAACTCATGGAAAACTTCTGTTATGTTATTTCATATTCAGATTATTGGGACCGTACAGATACTTTCCTAGTTTATTTTTAAACCAGTGACTGAACAGTCATATCCTTTTGTAATTTCTATAGTTCCCACTTCCATTTCAGTTTTTAAACAACCAGATTTATATTTGCATACTATATGTATTTTACTTAATAATATACTACAGGACAATTATAATCACAGGTATCCTTTCAGAAAGGAGAATGTCATTTGATTGAAAAAAACAAGAAACAGGATCCCAGACCTACTATCAGTTCTAATGTCAATGCAAGTCATTTTCAAAACATTTTGCATTTTATATAAGCATAGTTCTATCTTGCATGTACATATGCCAAACACCACAACTATTCAAGACTGAGTTTGTAAAAAACTGGCCTAATCAAAGTGTCTCTCCCTTATTGCCCCTCTAGCACACTTTCTGGAATGGCCTTCAGCAGTCTCCAAAACAGAGAAAATTTGCTGCTTATATTTAGAGCAAGAACCAAACTTTTAGATTTACAAATTCTAGTTTAACTCAATACTGAGAAAGACCCAATCATCTGTATCAAGAGTTCTTAACTGGGTCTAATTCAAATACAGGACTGAATATTCATTTGCCCAGTTAATTTCTACAAGCTTTTTGAAAAGCAGTGGATAAGAAAGATGGTGCTTTTTGATTTGCTGACTTTATAAAACAGACAGATATGATTTGCTCTGTATCAATTCAATCACTCAATGGAATAATTTTCTCCCTTTTTGAATGATTATGATTTTCATCTATCGTTTTGTTTAAAAAGTTGAATCATTCTTCCTTTCTAGTAGAAAGTATTTGATAATGCAATTCAATAACACTGCCCATTTGGCAAAAAACTCCCCTCCAGCTTTTGGAGATTACTTAACTGTGTTTTCTTTGCTGTTGGAATATCAGTTACTCTTCAGTAAGTAAATGCGTGTGTGCCAAGCATATCGTTAACTGAACTGACTGAAGATCAGAAAAGCGAGTATAGGTCTAACATTGCTTGGATGCCACTAATGGGTACATTATAGATTGAAATATTTCATTTGATCCGTTAGTTGTTTTGTTGTTATCAATATCACAGTCAGTAATATGAATCTATTTAAAAAAATGAATTCAAAATCCATTAGCTTTTATGGCATTGTTCAAATGAAAGCAGTATGTTATAACTCAAACAATTTCAAGTGAGAATGAGAGACCACTTCCTAATTTTGATGAACATGCATTCCAGCTTTAATCATCTCCCAGAGAAGATTTGTCTGTTTCTAAAAATAAGTATTAATAATATAGATGTATATTTAGGGTTTTCTTTATTTTATTCCATTCCTTAGTAGATGTTGACATGCAAGCAAATCTTCAAAATTTTTATTGCATTTCCTTCTGTTAAAACAGACCGCGAAAGAGCCGTCCAGATACCATGTACACTGGAATAACCATGAGTTTACTACTGTCACCAAAAGTATAATCTTTAAAATAGGGCATAAAGCAAGTTAAAAGCATAATAGAAATACAGAATTTAAAAAATAATATAAAGAAATGTAATCAGTTGTAACTTTGTGGTAAAAGGAAGGGGGTAACATTTTCTTGTATAAGATTAAAAAGATAAAAAGAAATACATTTTTACACAGTGCAAAATTTACCTGAGAGAACTACTGCTTGCTACACAAAAGAAGTGAACCAAAATGCAGATGGCTTCATAAAGTACTGACAATTTACAGTAGGAATCAGAACATTTAAAATAACTCTGGAGACACCTGCACTACTTTCAGTATGGTGTATAAAAGTACAATAATCTACCCACAGACTGGACTGGCAGAAAGACTCCTTCGTGGGCCAGATGGCAAGTGTTTAACAAGTTGTTGACTGTCATCACTAGGGTGTTCTAAGTCCAGATGCAAAGTTTAATGCTTTATGTTTTGCAGGTGCTAATGGAAGTGTGCAACAACATCTACTGATGAAAATATGCTATTTCATTGTTGTCAGCTTAGTGTTACTTCCATTTCCCAAAGATACATGTGAATTGCTCATTATGAGAGCAAAGATGGGACATGAAACGGGACCCACTAGCCAAATGTATGTTCTGAACAGTTTGTAAAATAACTGATCATAGTAATTGCTTCTGCAAAATGTGAGAGGACTTGAAGTATTTTCTTGTTAATTTATTACCATTACCCTGTTCTTACAATCCATCCTAATGTCATTACAGATCTTGCAATAGTATTTTCTTAATGCTTCAATTACTATAGATGCATTTACTAAGTTATGATCTCAGTTTGCCTTTAAAGGTTTCCAACTTGTTACAAAAGGAAAGCTTATTTAAATAGTCATGGTCACCTAGAACAGGTGTCCTACGTCCTTATGGATTTGTACTTCAGTGCTCATAGAAGCTTTTTGTTAGGGCATTTTTAAGGTCTCCCTTACTGTGTGAATTCTCTGGCCTTCATAAAACGTGAACTCACACTGCAATGTTTTCTTCACTTGGGGCATACAGAGCTGCCTGTTTCCATGAAAGAAAATGTTAGAAACTCAGTTATCTTTGAGACCATTATTTTTTCACTGTGGTTGGTAGAAAGCCAGCAATAGCACAAGAGGGAACTCTTCTGGGCTCTCGTGCCCAATAGTTAGAAAAGAGATTAAATCAAGTGTAGAAGCAAATCCCATTTGCCAAGCTGAGAAGAGGAATCCAAGAAGCCATGGGATACCTGAGCCCAGCCAGCAGGGCACAGTTAAGATTAGAGGGCCACTAAGGAGCCCAAACTGCCAGGCAAACTCTGTGATGGGAAGCAGGCAAGTTTGGGCAAGTTCAAGCAGGTGACTGGGAGAAAGGAAGCAGACTAACAGATCAGCAATCAATGGGTGTACTGAATGGCCAGTAGCAACAGGTGTCCTTTACTCATCTATCATGTGGGCAGGGCAACTGTGAGTCAGACTTACAGACACTTATAGTATGTAGTTTCCTGGGTGGCAGATGGCTTGTCTGGGTGTAGCCTGGCAGCAGCTGATGAAGACATTCAGAGTTACTGTGGGAGAAACATGCACACACAGCATAAGCCTTTTCTCCGAGCTAAGAAACAATTTCTATTTTTTTAGTATTATTATTATTATTTTAAAATCAATTATTTTTTAATGATTTTGGATGTCTGACTGATTTTCAAATGCTTTTGATTGGTACATGTCATACAACAGCTGTGGCCATAATTTTTAGCTTTTTTATGAGCACATGGTAATCATGTTGATACTATTATAAGAGTCAAAATATCTGGTCATCTTCGCAACTCTTTTTTGCGACTCAAAGTTTGTATGGTCACCTACTTTCTTCTCACTTCCATTTCTTCACCAGCTATGTGAAGTAAAGGAATTTCTGAAGCCAAAACCCTCTGAGGATTATGAATGGAGCACTTCTTCACTAATCAAGTTGGGAGGGCATAGGGAGGACAGCACCCTTGCCACAGAACTACCTGATCCCTCACACGTTTAGGGAGATCTACCTTTATTCTGCTTGTCTTTTTACACAAAGAACCTTGTTCTTCAGTCGCTACATTCCCAGTGCTTCCCTGCACTGTAAAGGTACTTTTTATGTTTAAATGTCTTCAGATTAGGCTCCAAGGATTGTAACCCAAACTTGCCATGAACGTCCCTAAACCTTTCAGCTTCAGGTCCCGGAATCTCTCAAAGTAAGGTCAAATTATTTTATGTATTAAGATCCTCGTTCCTGCTGAGTCATGCTTGTTTTGACCTTCAGTTACTTGTCCTGGGCTCTTTACCCGGTAAGTTTATTTTCTTTTTTTTTTTTTTAATACACGGGAGCACCTGAACCGTGTCGCTACACGGAAGGACGGACGTTGTTGAAAACACTTCTGACAGGGATACACCGTCAGCAAACTTACATACCGGGTGTCGTCTTTGCACCAGCTTCACAACATTCTGGTCTCGAACCAAAGTTTTCTACATTAAAGCGCTTTTTGAGGAGGAGCTTTGAAATAAGCGCTTGCCAGGGCGGCAGCGCCGGGGCGCCGCGCAGCTGAGGCGAGCGCGGGCGGGCTGAGGCGGCCCGGGGCCGGGGCGGCGCGCACCGGGCAGTTCCCTCCCACGCCGGCGAGGAGACATGTGACAGCGCGGCTTCTGTTTCGGAGCCTGCGAAGGCGAAGGGTCTGCCGCGGCGCCGGGGAGGAAGGCTTCCCTCCGGCCCTCCGGCTCCCACTGAGGCCGCGGCCCCGCGGGGAGGCGCCGTCCCTGCCCCCGCCGCTCCCGTCGCCGCAGGTGCAGCGGCGGGACGAGCGGTGCCGCCCAGCGCCCGAATCGGCAGCGTCCTTCCGAGAGCAGCAGCTCCCGCCGTGCCGGGCGGGCGTCTCCTCACAGAGGTACGGGCAGGGCGCGCGCCCCGTCACGGCGACCGTTAACGGCCCCCCGCGCCGGGGCGGGGCGGGGCGGGGCGGGGCAGCCCCCCCCGGCTCGCCGGACCCGGGGGCAGGAGGCGGGGGGCGCAGCCTCCTGCCGGGCGAGGCGCCCCCCAGAGGGGCGGCCCCCGCCTCAGCGCCCTCCTTCCGCCAGCCCCCGGCCCCACCTGCTGCGGAGCCGCCCCGGGCCGCGATGCTGCCGCCCAGGAGGCGGCTGGCAGCCCCGGCGGGGTCGGGGGCGCGGCGAGGGGGATCTCCCGCCCGGGGGCCGCGGCGGCCATAAAGGGCCGGGGAAGCGGCGGCGCGGCAGTGGCACTGCGGTAGCGGGGCGGCTGGCCGGCGGATGAATGCGGCAGAGGGGAGCAGCTCCTCCCTTCGCCGCCGCCGCCGCCTCCTCCTCCGCCGGCGGCTTCTGACGGAGTGTTCCCAGCCGGCGGGAGAGCCGGCGGCGGGGCCCGGCCCTGCCCCAGCATGGCCCTCCCCGGGGCGCTAGGTAAGTGCCGAGGCGGGAGGCAGCGCCGTGCCCAGCTGGCCCGGGGGGGTGGTGGGGGGGGTGGGGGTGACCTTGCCCGCCGCCCCGGCGGGGAGGGCCCCCGGGCGGCCGTGTGCGGGGCTCCTGCGGCGGGAGCGCCCCCGGGCCGGGCCCCGCGGCCGGCCCTGCCCTGCCCCACCTGCCCTCGGCGGCACGGTGCGGCTCCCGCCCCGCCGGCTGACCGGCCGCGGGCGCCCGGAGGCGGCGGCGGCGGCGGCTGTTGTTTTCGTGGCGTGTGCTCACTACGTATTCAAGCCCATTAAATTCCTGATCGGTAATTGCTTTTTAAATAATCATTCCGTCATTATTTATGCAGCATGTTTCAAGAGAAGTAGCTTCCTTTAGTTCTGCACCTTTGTGGAAGAAAAGAGCAACCAAAGTAGCCTTTCTGTGTGAGAGAGATATTTAGGAAGAGAGCATTTGTTGGTTGCTGGATGGCGTTCATACTCCCTCCCCACCCCATTAAGATGTCTAGTTGATGCTCTCCCAGTAGCTCACCTTGGGTAAATGACAGCACTTGTACAGAAGGATACTGGATGCAAGATCCTCATCCCTCTTCCAGCTTGGGATGGCACAGCTTGCATGAGTGTTGCGTGAAGTGCCTCACAACTATTTTAGGTTTATTAAACTCATTGCAGTGACATAAGCTAGCAGTGATGTGGGTGAACCTACCTTTCGAAGTGTTTTGTGCCTTAGTCTCTCATTTGCTTGAGCGGAGTATATGAGATGAGGTTCTGTAAGAAAGAAAAACCCCTTTGGCCTCAGTAGAGGATCATACTTGTATCTGTACATTCTGAATCTTCACTGTCTTATTGTAGTGATTTAAAATACAGTATGGTTTCTCATGCAATGTATTTCCCACTGCATTTGTTTCTGATCACAGTTCTCTTAAGAAAAAGTTCATTTATATTAGGAAAATGCTCAGCCAATGATAAACATACAACCAATTGATTTTACCTGTCCTAGTCAGCTAGTACTGAAAATATTTTAATTCCTGATTTAGCAGCAGAAGAAACATTATTATTCCAAATTTTACTATTACTGCTAGCACTCTTACTGTAGTCAAATAACTATGAAGACTGCTCTTGCCTGGCTGAAGGGGCCCAAAAGGCCCTTGTTGCTGGCAACAATGTACGGCAGTTACTGTTGCTGACAACTGTGTTCATTGAGGTCAGTGGAAAGACTCCCATGACTTCATTGAGGTTTGAAATTGAGAAACCAAATCTAAGTTTGGATGCTTCTAAGGCATTGTAGTGCATTGTCATCGAATCATTCAGCTAAACATGTATGTATTTTTATACTTCTCATGTAGTCATACTTGATTTTATGGAGACTTAATACTCATTGCAAAACCAACACTCTCCAGGCAGAAAAACTGCATAGAGTCAGATCCACAGTCCTTTAAAACCAGTGACGTATTTCTACTGGGCTGTGAATTGGTTCTTACAAAATAAGAATGCAGAGTAATGTAGATGATCACTAAATTGCTATGTTATGGTCCAATAGATCTCTCATCACCTTTTCATACTATATTTGCTTTTATTCTAAAAGCAAAAGCGTTCTCAAAGCAACTGTGAAAACAGGTGGACATCAGTTAAAATCTTTTAGGCTGAAAACAACAGGATCACATATCAAAAGGATCACATATCAACATGTGAAACTTGCAGCATGCCTACAGAAATACTGCAATGAGGGCCCTGATAAGTTATGCCTGGAGTGATTAAAAACTGCCATGCTGACTTTCAGCAGACATTGTTATTTAAATGAATCCCATCTTATAAAATATGTTTGCACTTTTGTAACTGAAAAGGATTCCGAAATGCCAGTTTTGGAGCCAGACTTCACATTCTGGCAGTGCTTGGATCCATTCGTTGTGATGTGTTCATTGCTATTTTTAACTTTTGTAATAAGAATTTAATCTTATTTGTTACAAACTCCATCATACTGAAGGCACTCAAAAAGCTTTATAGTACATAATAAATAATGCTGGTCAGTAGCTTACAAGTACTGTATTTTTTTCCCCTCCAGAATGCTACCAGCTATGTCAGAATTCACATTTTGTATTGTATGAGAATGAAATATAAATAAAGCCATGAAACTACAGAAGAAACACTAATGATGGTATTTTCAGTAGTGCTGCTATAACAAAATGGAAATACTTTGTGATGAAAGGCTTAAAAATTTAAAATATAAAACATATTTTTTAGAAAAATAATATTTAAATGCCAAGTAGAAATTAAAGTCCATATCCTATCAGCTTGCCACATAAAATTCAAAAGCAGGATATGAACTACTGAAAACAAATGAGAAAAAAAAAAAAACCCAAAGTCGCAGAGTTACTACACCGTATTTGCTCCTGTTGTGCAACCATCTTACTTCACAGCAGCTCCATGACTTTCTTATTTGTGGAAAGGATGGGGTGAGGCAGAAATGTGCAACCTTCTTTTCTAAGTTGCTTATAGCTCTAAAATTGGTTTGAAGTCACTGAGCAGGGAAGGCGGCAGACAACAGAGTGAACGTGATTCCCAAGTTCAGTGCGAGTACATATGGCTAAGTATACGTTATATCACAAATAATAATCTATCTGATTATCTAAGTAAGTGGAATCTACTGGCAAATTTGTACATATATATCCTAGGAATTTTCATTAGTATACCAAAAAGTTCCTGATGCACAAATTGGCATGGCTGCACAAGTGAAGATGCTCAGGGGATACCTGTGGTTCTTGCGTACTGCATACTAATTTAAATTCTGCGTAGCTGTTCTACTTTATTCTGCTTTTGCTCTAAGCTCTTAATTTTGATAAGTGTACTGCAAAAAACCCCCAGTCTCTCACATAGCTTTATTCTTCTTGTAGTTATAACTTTGTCAACTGTCTTCCTTATTAGCTGAGATGCCCAGACAGTTTCCAAAGCTGAACATCTCGGAGGTCGATGAGCATGTGCGACTTTTAGCAGAGAAGGTATTTGCTAAAGTTCTCCGAGAAGAAGACAGCAAAGATGCCTTGTCACTATTCACCGTGCCTGAAGACTGTCCTATCGGGCAGAAAGAGGCCAAGGAAAGGGAACTGCAGAAGGAACTGGCAGAACAACAGTCTGTGGAAACAGCAAAAAGGTTTGTTCAGTAGTTGCTTTCTTAGTGGAAAATATTTTTTTTTTAAATGAGTTTGAGTTCATTTTTCAATATCTGGCAAATAACATTTTGCCTCTTATTACTTCAGGAGAAAGGTCAACAGCAGGTACCAAGGACACCTGTGTGATTAGATTTTGTGCTGTGCAGAAGGGGTGGGGATGGGCCCTAGGGAGCTTGCATTGGTGAGGTTGTCTCAGCTGCGTTTCCAGCAATAGCATAGATACTGCTTATGTACATTTAGCAAACAGCATAGCTGGATAGAAGTAGACACAACCCTGAGACTCTTTCATGTAAAAAGAGTCAGCAAAAGACTTTTTTTCCCACCCTTGAGTCTAGTTTCATTCAGGGAAATGGAAAACCTCAACACAGAGACAATGACAGTGGTGTGATACTTTTTTTAGTCTCTGTAAAAATAGATGAAAGCAAAGACTTGACATTTAACATCAAGGGAGAAGGTGAAAAGTGGTATTGGCACAATGAGGTTATTTGTAGGTTTCCTTAACTCAGAGATAAAATCTAACCACTATCAGCCATAAAAGCTCATATTTTGAGTTTTTCTCATAAAAAAAAAAAGTACACTTCACCTTTTGGTTTACCCATGAATCTAATGAAGACAAACTTGATTTGATATATGACTTTCTTCTGTGAGAGAGGTAGCCTTACCCTGAGGTCAGGCTGTTCTAGCATCTTAACTTCAGTGGACTGGCTAGACTGTTTCCTAGAGTCACGTGAGCTCAGCAGCAGTCTGACACCAAATAGCTTGGATGTACGGACTCTGCAAAAAGCAGGCAGACAAGGAAGCCTTTGAAATTGATAGCTAAACACGTGCACCTGGTTAACTGCAGACAATTAGCTGGGCAACGCTTGGCATCATATTTCTGGAACAGAAGGGACAAGAGTCAATTTAGTTAATTTAAGGTATGACACACTGATGATACAGGCTGAGACTTTAGGTTTTGAATTGTGCAAGTGGGTTTCCCAGTTGGCGTGTTCATAGACATAAACAAGCACAGAAGGGAAAACTAGATGGTTTTCATTCAAACAACTATTTGATATATCTCTCTTCCTGAACTAAGAAGTTTGCCTTTTAATTTGGGAAATTGTCTTATTGAAATATGTTCCATCAAACCGTACCCCAAGTTGGGCACAAGTTTAACTGTGGGAATATGTATGTATGTTTACATGTGGGAACAGAACAAGTATTTGTCCCTGTCCTACAGAACTGAAGTGTACTTCAAGGACAGTTAGACGAGTAAAACTTCTGTTGTTTTCAGTTGCAGTTGATCCAACATTGCCCTTCAAGAATTTCATTCTGATTTCAAAGGTGGCTACAAGTACTTAAGAGAAGATGGAATTTGGTCATAGGGTATTAATTGTACCAGCACTGCATGTTCTTATTCTTCAGAACGTCACAGAAGTAATATGCAACTTCCAGAGAGTATTCCAGTATTGCTTTTTGTTAGTGGCTCTTAATAACATTTTAAGGTTTTGGCATCTAGTTTATAAAATGAGGGAGTATTTCCACAGTGCAAAAGGAAGTGATATCACAGTTTATAACATTATTTATTTATTATATGAATATTTAAAAACACTTAAAATACATTTAAACTGAGTAATGAAAATTAATTAAATCTTTAGAGATATTCCGAAAGTTCACTTGAGGTATTGCAATTACTTTACTGAAAAATACAGCATTCTTTTTTAGCTGGTTTGTCGAAGGTACACACCTATCTCAGTTTAGCTGAGAAAGAGCGAAAGTTTTTATATCGATGGGGGTTAGCCATTTAGTGCCCTGAGGGGAGGAATGGACTTGCGTATCAAAGCCATGCTATATTTTTACTCTGGTAACTAATGTTAGCCTTTTGCTCAAGTCTCATCAGACAGTGCCTAAGGAATAACTATGTGCTCATCCTTCTTACAAGTTTAACTGAATGACTATGTATGAAATTTTGATGGATAGTCTTGTCTGACAGCTAGATGAGTTTTTAAATCCTGCATGTTTTGGGAAGAATGAAGAGTGTGTGTAATAGCATGATAACTTAGAACAACTTACTGGACATAACATTCACTTGTTTCTGTCTGATATTTTGTGAATTCTGATGCTACCAGTCCTTAAGAATCAACTACTACTAAAGTAAGCTCAGTGATCGCTTTTTCCTTCTGTACAGTGAGTTGCTGAAACTGAATTTGTAAGAAGTGAAACAAAACAAACCTTAGGGCATCTTACAGTGATTGTAAATAAGTTATGGCATATTGTATTCGTGTGGAGCGTAAGTGCAATTGTGTGTAGCATACATCATGTGAAATGTGAATAGAAAAAAAGCTAAAAGCACAAATATTTTGTGACCAACATTTTTCCCGTGGTATGAGAGATTTCATTTGTAAAATTCCCTGGGGGGTGATTTACTTGCTGTAATCAGTTTTCCAGTGTATTTAATGTTTTATACCATGGCTTATTTTATGTTTATACCATGAATTTATAGGAAGAAAAGTTTCAAGATGATTCGATCCCAGTCTTTGTCATTACAAATTCCAACTCAGGAATGGAAAGCACCATCGGCCAATCCTGTTCTGTCTCCTGCAACACCAGTTTTTCCAAATGCTTTTCTGCCAGTCCAAGTGCCATATGATGTACCAGAGTTTCAGAGAGTTTCAATTAGTGGGGACTACTGTGCAGGGGTAAGGAACCTTTTTTTTTTCCCCCTTTCTGTATCTAGGGGGAAAAAAATCCCAAACAGCAAGCAGCTAATGTATTTAAAGTATGAAATGCCAGTATATTATGGCTCTCTGTAAGAAACTGTAAATGGCTTTGTGAACACATTGATTTGTAAAACAGTTAAAGTCAAGGTCAGGTTGTTTTATACTTCTCATCAAAAAATAAATCAAATAGATAAAACCATAATCAGGCATTAAATAAATGGGTAACATATGGTAGGAGAAAAAGATGTGTGTGTGTGAATGTGTGTGTGTGTTTCGTGTGTTGTATTTGGACTCTGCTTCTGTCACTGGCTTCCTGAGACCTTGGGTAAGAACCTTATGGTCAAGCCACATACACTTACATTTTAAGAAGTTCAGTTTCCGTGTTACTGGTGTGGATTCAGTTTGTTGCTAAAACTGCGGTTTTATTTTTGTCAGTATTTATCCAGGCTTTTCTTTCAGGTTACAGTTGATGATTATGAACAAGCTGCCAAGAGCCTGGTGAAAGCTCTTCTCATTCGAGAAAAGTATTCACGTCTTGCCTACCATCGCTTCCCAAGAACAACATCTCAGTATTTGTGTAGCATGCGAGATGAAAAATGGAAGGTTGAAGATGAAGTGTATCCAGGTGAATATCCTTGTTCTTCTTTTTAAAATATACAATTAAACCCATGCACTACTGTAGTAAAGGTAAGTTGGATTTTTGTGATGATCTCTTCTGAGTGTCTTTGCCTCTAATTTATTCTGTTAGTAAGTGTTGGAGAATCACTGATGGACCTAAGGTATAAATCCTGTGTCTAATCTGAAACTCTGAAGCTGTCAAAAGCTAAAAAAACCATACTAGACCCTCAATGATTATTTTTTTTTATTTTATTTTTTTTTTTAGCAAATGGATAGTAAGTAGTACACTTGTGTTTCTCCAGGAAAAAGCTACATGGATATGGTTTAAAGTGACAAGTTATCCCTCCTGATCTTGGCATGCTGAAATAAAAGGGATTATGAGCTCGTTTACATTGTAAATTGAAACACGATACAGACATGCCAGTTAGCAAGCCCTGAGTCAGTAATTTCACAGACGTGGTACACTTACCAGGCCAAGACTAGAAGCTCTATAGTCATGTTTTTTGGGTATTCTGCCTGGGTTAATAAACTGATCTCTCAACAAGGCTTATTAGGTTGAACATATTCACTATTATATAAATCACAAATTATATATGTCGCTTAGGTGGGTTCTGTCTTGAAAGCTTTGCTCGTGCATTAAACTGTTTGTACTGCTAGTTTTTGATTAGCCTGTGAGGAGCAGCCTTTTGTCTGTACAGATGTGCCACTATGTCACATCATGTGTCAACATATGTGTCCATATTGTTGGCAATGTATTCTCAGCCATAAAGTGACATTTTAAATCAATTACCCTCTAGCTCAGTGGTTGAAAGAGGGTGAATTAACATGCTTTCAAGCATTTGTTGTACAGAAGGAGTGTAAAGAGGACAGTATACTATACTGGCTATTCAAGACAGGAAAGATATTTTGGAACAGCTGCCGGGGAGATATTTCCAAGCTATTATTAGGTTAATAACTTTTTTACAGTTATGCTTTTAAACTTACAACATAAACAATAAAATCTCATTACACAATTTCTTAATGAGCACAAGTTTGAGCTGGATAGTTATGAATATTACAGATAAGAACGGTATCAGTTTGTAACATACATTCAGGTGCTCTAGGTGAATAAAAGGACTGGTTAATTACTTTTCTGTCTTGGCTTAACTGAACAGGTAAAAGAAGAAATCTCAGTGATAAGACTGAGCCCAAGAATGTAGTTCAGTTGACATAAATGTGGTTGAGACACTTATTTTATGCTAGTTGCATTAGTAAGATACTGTAAAAGAAGTGATGAACATTTAGTAGCATGAGTGTTCACATAAGCTGACTCTCCCAGAAGGATGTGTGTTTATCTGATACTCAGGAAAAAAAAAAAAGGTAATTTTGTAAAGGGATTACAAAACTGTACTGAACAAATCGCAACTGTACTTCTGGTACTATCTGATTTTGGTTATGATCAGAAGGCCAAGGGGAAGACTAGAGTTGTGTTGTACTATCAAAAGCAATTAAACATAAAACCAAGGAGTTTTAGTTTAAAACAAAACAAAAAAAAAACCAACCCAAAAAAAAAAAAAACCCAAAAAAACCAAAACCACACCACACCAACAAACCAAAACACAAACAAAACAAACACAAATGAAAAAAACCCAATTAAAACACAACAAAACCAACCACACAACCCCCAAAAAAACCTACAGACCAACCACTGCATTGGTCAGAGTGAGAAGCACTGAGTCTTAAATTATTTCCTGCTCTACCATGAGTCAAGTATATTCACTAATGGTTGGGAGAAAGAGGAAACAGTCCTGGTGTGTATGTACTAGTCTAGCTCATTGGATTGTGGGAAGGGCAGAAGTGAAGAAGTAAGGCACAGCTGGTTCTTTTCTGACTGATGTTTGAATATGAGAACAGCTGCATTACTGTGTGCATAAATACAAACTTCCAAAATAACTGAAATGGGTTAGAGGGTGAAAAGAAGATAATGAAGGTGGGTATGAAGTCAACAACTGTTCTATTGTTCAAAACTCCCAATTGTACTTTCAACCATCCTAATTTAAATACTTCCAGGAACTTATTTTGAAACTTGTGCCATCACACATTAATAAAGGATAGTATTAAATCTATTTATACATTGGTTCAGAGAACTTTAATAATGTATAATATTTGAATTAAGGTAGGCACTTAAGCTTAGAGAGGGACTGCAATTAGAAGTGTCAGAACAAAGCTGTGTTCTAACAACAGATCTCTTACAGTAACTGAAAATGTGATTTTAATGAGAGTATTAAGATCTGTTAGAAATGAAGTATTACAGAAGCAGAAAGTCCTTTATTTATTTTGCCTTTTGCGCAAGTTACATCTTCTAAATGTAATGTAAATTTATTTCCAGATTTCCATTCACCCCCAGAAGAAAATGAAGATCCTTACAATCTTGATGATGCTCCAGACAATTTGGATTATGTTATCAAGATAAAAGGTGGCATTCCCTTTGTTTATGATAACAAAGAAATGATGGAACTCAATGAGCCTCGGAGTCTGCCATATCCTGACCTGGAGACCTATACCCTTGACTTGAGCCATGTTCTTGCTCTAATTGCAGATGGTCCAACGTATGTTTCTCTTTTTCTTCTCTGCCCTTTTAGGCTGCTGGTTACCTTTAGTTTAATACTTCTCCCTTTTGTGATATTTAATTCCTCAAACATACTCATTCTACAGTAATGTTTTGTTTTGCCCTTCTCAAGCATAAATGCACCATGGAAAGACTTAAAAGGAAAAAAAAAACCCACGTACGGCTGTATTTCATTTTGTTAGTTTCTTTTCATCAGCCATGGCAATATGAGAAGCAGTTAACAGAGAAGCAAGAAATTGGCCAAATGTTCCCATTCAGGTCAAATCTGACACAGGCTTCTTGAGGCATGGGAACTGAAACTTGAACCTCACCTTTTTTCTTTTGTTTTGGCCTATGCTGAATTTGAGGTTTTTAAACAGTTGTCTGGAATTCCTTCATGTCTGTTCTACTCTTGCTGCATGAAGACAAACCCTGCATATGTAGAACATACAGAACAGCTCAGCAACATAAATATTCAGTCTGATTTGTTCCAGATGTGAATTAACTGCTCATATGCTGCAAAGCTGATCCACACATGCACAATCAAAATAGGTCTGAAACTTCCCAGAACCATCAAACTCCTGGGAAGTCTCTAAAAACCAGAAATATTTCAGTTCTAGTACAGTCACTGACACGCTCATGACAAAGCAATGTCCTTACCCAGTGCATAACAAAAACGTGCATCCAGTTTTTAAGTTCTATTTCACAGCTGAGGACTGGAAACATCAAGGTTTCTCATGGCCTCAACACCAGGAAAGGAAAAGAATCAACCTAGGATGGAACAAAGCAGGAACCTAGTTTGTTCTTCCAAACGATTTGCCCTGCCTGCCAGCACTGCATTCCTAGTCCTTCTGCCTTTGAGAGATCATCGCTTACAATGTGACAAGTTAGACACAGACTCAAAGGGGAAAGAATGCATCAGGTGTGACTGACAGCTGCAGCATAATCTGTCTGCCTTGCGCATTGATAGTGGCAAAGCAGATGAGCTGAACAGAACTGTCCTATTCCCTAAGCACTTTTTCAAGAGCAAAAGCCTGTGCTTCCGCCAGCATTATCAGCACTCCTGCTCCAAATCTAAGCTTGAGTGTGCTTGTTTACAGTATGCAATGGGTAAATCCATTTCCAGTTTCGGTGTGTTATATTCCAAGAGACAGATATTGAGAAGATTAAAGGACAAGGAGGAAAAACTTGAAACAAAAGTCATACTGAAGACCCTTCCTTTTGCAGCTTTTGTTAACAGTTGTTATCAGGAAGCCATAACTAAGAAGGGCTTTGATGGGACACGTTAGAACACTCAGCACCTTTGTAAATGTAGGGGCGATTGTCCACTCCTTTCACTTCTTCAGATCAAGCTTTTGTGGGCTGATTCACGCTCCCTGATAAATACACACAAACCAAAAGGAAAAAGTCTTTTCAGTAATCCTGTTGCATAAGCTCTTCATACAGTATTGTTTCCCTGATGGCAGCAAGTGCTTTCTTGTCATTTATGTCTGTCACACGTGGGGCTGCTTGGAGATCAAGAACACATTGTCCTTTAAACTTTGCTGTTCTTTAACCAGTGAAATCTCACGCTTACTCCTCAGTCTTCCATTCTCTTGAATAGCAGTCTAACCCAACAAAGACTTCTTGCAATGGGCAAATGGGTCTTGATCAGTATCAGATACAGTAAGACTGTGTTTGAATCAGACTTTCAAATCCATAATGGGATTTGTGTCCCATTGAGGGCAGATTGTCAACAATAAAACAGAAAAAAGAAGGCTATTACATTAATAGTGCTACAAAAATATTGTAGATTCAATTAGAATTGACAGATGGTGAAGAGAAAAACCACGTCATTCATTAAAAATAGAATGAAAAACATAGCAGAAGATGAAAGTGAAGACAGAGGAGTAGGCAAGCAGGAACAAAACATGGTTTTTCTAAAAGCACAAGAACTTATTTTTGAAAAAATTATTTCTACACAATATATGTGTTTTTAAGGTATAAAAAATGAAAGTATATTGGATCTTATCTTGGCTTCTTATATTCACATTGAAAAAGCAAATAAACTTCGGGGAATTTTAAAAAATTTTTTTCCATAGTGAGTAAGTTTGGATTACAGGTTGTTTCTACTACATATGAAGTGATGTGCTCTATTGGAGGTACAGTTTCAGAGTAGTAGCAATTCACATCACATTTTATTTTAGGTTTTATGCTTTCTCTGGTCGTCAGTATTAAAAGAACTGCAGTTCATGCACACATACAGTGATAACAATAGTTGGACAACTTAAAGGACGTAATATGTAGAGTTCTGTTTGAGGTTTCACTAATAACTTTGGTCTGAAATCATATTGAATATTGACTAATATATTTGTTAATCAGTAGAATAAGAAGAATGGATTTGTCTTGGTCTTAAAAAAAGAAATTTGTTTTTACTGTGAAAACTTTCAAGTTCTTTCTGGACTTGAAATGCAAATAGTTTTAAGTTATAGTTAATTTTTGTGCTTTCTTTTACAGAAAAACATATTGTCATCGGAGGCTTAACTTTTTAGAATCTAAATTTAGTTTACATGAGATGTTAAATGAAATGTCGGAATTTAAAGAACTAAAGAGTAATCCCCATCGAGACTTTTATAATGTGAGAAAGGTAAGTGTGAAAAGGATTAAAGGCATGACATTGTTTTTAGTAGGAATTCCAGCAATTTTGCTTTCCTTGTGTGAGGCATAGATGATATGCATGAAGTGGTGGGTGCATACCACAACTGAATTATGTTATTTTAAGAATATTAAAATTTTTCTACATTGGAACACTCCAGGAAAATTAACCTGAATGTGTGGGTTAAATGGATTGTGCTAAACTTATCTGTTTACTTATTCAGAATCAAAGGGGCTTAATTGTATGTAGATTGCTTTAAAGGAGTGAAACAGAGTTAATCAAAAGAAGCTAATTTGGATTTTGAATAAAAATATCCACATGGAGGTTTAATTCATTTTAATGAGTTCATTTAAAGACAGTCAAGTGCATTTTCCTGCTTTCAGGTAGGTAAGTCATACTAGACTGTAGTAGGAACAGCTGTATAGATTTGGGATAAAAATTTCACTTCATATTGAAAATAGGTGCTTAAATACATGTCAAAAAAAAAGACCTCCCACAGAAACTGAACTGAGGGTTCATGCTGCCATCAGTATCTGGTAAAAAATGTCTGTGAGTAAGTAAAAAGATTGTTATTTGAGTTATATTCTTAGCTGCCTCTGAGATACACTGGGATGTAATTAAGAGACAGGGGAATCAAGGAGCTAATTTCATTTCCTGACATATTCACACCCAAGGGAGCTGCATTCCCTTCAAAGCATGGAAGCAACAGTGTTTTGCTGCTTCGTTTGCTTCCCTTTCCTGAAGTTAAGAGGAAGTTACTGGGGAGATAAAGCTTCAGTTTGATAGGTGAGATTTCTTCACAAAGAGTATTTGTTGCTGCTGTTTTTAACCACCTCAGGTCCATTTTGCATTGTTTCCATATGCAACTGAATAGGTAGTCCTTTGTAACTTCAGGGTTTAGATCAATACTTTAGTCCTTCTTGTTATGTTTTGGTTAATGCTAGTATATCAAGAAGTCCTTTTGGCTTTGCCCTGTAGTGTCCAGTGTGCTGGCTACTGAATGTTTGCTACTGTTTTGGTAATAAACTGTCAAATAGGTAAATGCTAGTGAATTTCACACATTTATCTGTTAAGTGTATGGATGGGAGGATCTATTACCTAATTCATTCAAGCAAGACTCAAATGGCAGAGACTCGACTCCTAACCTGATAGTTTTCTTGCATAACACTGGACAAGACATTTACTCCATGCCACATTCAAATAAAACACTTCACTAGCTGACAGAGGCATTAAGAATAAAACACATGGTGATGGATAGGTGCGAAGGACAGAGGTGTGGATTGGGTAACTGCCTAGACAATCAATTTGATCCTGTTAATTACAGCTTCTCAGTAATCATACTTGGCTAAGTTCAGCTGTTGATTTAAAAGCAAATGTTCAATGTCTCTGAGCGTATCTTAATTATTTTCTAATTACTGTTAAATAAGCCAATCTACAGATGGATTCATGTTGTTCAAAAGCACGAAATGTGCATCACTTCGCCTCTGGCAATACCCAAATTCAAGAGAGGAGGAACAAGCTTATTCTTCTCTGGCAGAAATCATTCCTACTACTAGTTATTGCTTTAAAAATTCTTGCTCCAGAGTTAATGTGGCTTAAAGTAGTATTTTATTATGCTATATATAATATACATTATAAATAATACCATTACTATAATATGTATATTATATATTAATATATAATTACTGAAATAAATATAAACAGTAAACAATAAACATACTCTATAATAATATAAAATATATTATTATTTTTATGAAGCAAGCTTACAAGTAGTATTTTTATGAAGCACTCTCTATGGAAAGCAACTGTATGCATTGCAGATAGAGTTCCTGTAAGCCCCCAGATAATCTTGGTTTCCCTGTGTCTTGCTAACCCAAGTAATATTTGGATTGTAACTTCCCCGAAGTGCTTCCTCCCTAATAACAATATCAGCAGTGAAACTTATAATATTAAACAGACACTTCTAGGGCCCATATTTTCAGGATGTCTCTCTGTTAGTCAATCCTAGACAGTGCGTACTACTCATACGGAAAGCAAGAAATAAGATTAACCTCCCAAAAGAGCTGTTATTGAGATTGTCCATTACATCCCTCAGACACTAGTGTGGAGATCCTGGTACAATCTGTTTCCTTATATAAAAGAGCCAAAGTAACTGATGGAAAATGGCAAAATTACAACAGTTATGAACGTCGTGACAAGGTCAATCAGTGAACATGTATTACTGCATTTAGAAAGGTACAGTAGAAAGCTGGCCAGCATCATTGGCGGGCATGCCAATCAAAGGTTACTATTTTTTTTCCCGTTCTCCCTGCCCTTTTCCCCCCTTTTTTTCCTGGTTTAATAGGAGTTCTCTTCCAGTGAGCTCATCTATTTAATAAATCCGGAGATAGGGCTCCTATTAAATAAGGGAAATGTATGTGTATATCTTACATATTGGACTTAACTGGAATGCAATCAAAGATATGTTTTGTACTGATCAGGCTGGAACTGGAAAATTGCCCTTTAATAACCAGGCAAATATTTCTCTAGACAGACAAGAATGCACAGGTGGTAAGACAGTGTAGCTGACTCCACTCAGCTTGCCCCAGGAGGTGACCAACTGGGTAGGAGAGGGCTAACTTTAGGAAGACTCTTGAGTCTGCCATCAGCAGGGGTCTCCCACGTTCTCCAGCTGATGCACAGCAAAGTGCAGTCAACACAGATTCTCCACGTAACTCCTGGGTTGCCTGCATTAAGGATGAAATGAAGTAAAAACAGTTTAGCTCTAAAGCACACAAACTCACAACTGAGTTTTAGCCTTTGTGTCTAGGGTGTCTTGCCTTCCAAAGCAAGTATGTGAGGTTTTTTGAGCGGGGCTTCCAATAGACCACTGTGCCTAACAGCCTCAGATAATTCAGTCCTGATAGTTCAGTGTTTTAGCTGAAATACCCCTTCAAAGTGAAGAACCTATGCCTGGATATTATTTTACTTTTATTAAAATGTTGCTAATTGCAGGAGGCATTTACTGTGCTTTCTTGGTCTTGGAGCTGTTCTTGTTATTAGGAACTTTGGTTTGTCTCTATTGTTCTTTCAGGGCGGGGGGGGGGCTGTTGCCTTCCTTCCCCCAAAAGGTGATGCCAAGATATTTGTTTACCTAACATGTATTTGCTACCTTTATAATGTATGTCTATGTACTGCACTGGCAGGTGTCCTTCACTGCAAATAGCTTTGATATAGTTTTCTAAAGATGAAAAAATGATAGCCTAAGCCTCCCTCCATGTTCTTTCTCTCTTTAGCCATTATTTCAGTGTGCCTGCAAAGCTTGAGGATATGTCATAGCAGTGGCTTTTACACATCATATTCTTCTGCCTACGGACTCACTAGTTCAAATGCCTAGCCTCGTGTAGCAGCAGAGCTTTGGGTCAGGCCAGGGTAACTGTGCGTGGAAGAACGCAGTTTCTAGAGGGGCTTAAATAGCCCTGCTGAATTCTGTGTTGGAATAGCTGGTTGCTGCTGTGACATACCGTTTGGTCTAGATTGTTGCAACTGATTTTTTTTTTTAATTTAAAGTATTGGTTAGACAAAAAGGAAGTAAATTCTAGCTTTTGTTTGTGACCACAGGGTTGAAATACCACTTGTTACTTCTAAGAAAGGAAGTTAGAGTGGGTTTATATACTTCTAAATTCCATAGGTCTCACAAAATACTTCATGAAATTAACAGATGTCTGCTTTTTAAATGTATTATTAAAAGCCTTGTGAATGAATCTATACCTTAACTTCCCCGAACTTTGATTCATACTGAGGTCGCTTCTTTTTTTTCTCCAACACCCCCCCTCCCCCGCCCCGTAGCTACTTAACTGACTTTGGTGATGAAATTCAGTTTCGTCATATTAAACCAAAAGTGATAGCGTATGGGAAGACTTATGGGTTAGCATCAGATTCAAAGGACAGCAATGCCTCTACACACCTCTGTTAGCATTGCATGTAACGGTGCCTTACCACTGTTAACTGGCAGTAAATCTGTATGTTATGCTTTCAAAGCACTGTGCATACTACTTGTCCCCTCCTGGCTTGCAGGGATGCTGAGGTAAATTCTTGTGTCTACCCTCAGTCTTGCAAGTGAGCACAAAATGATCAGGTGTAAAGCCATCAGTCATTATAATGCAAAAATTCTGTGGACACCATAAAGCAAGCTTTTCCTCTAGTTTTTCTTTTAGTAATTAAAAGAACAGAAAAAGAAATTTGTTTCCCTTCACAGCAGTGTATTTCTGTATTCATGTGAATACAAACATTATAGGGCTTGATTCTGTGCATTTTGTAATGAGTACAGCCAAACAAGAAGCTGGAGACACAGGGATTCGTGTCTCCTGTCTCCTAGTTTCTGGGTTGCTCTGGATGGCATAAGTATGAATTAGAGAAGCTCCTGAGGGGCTCTGCCCAGCCCTAGGGACTATTTTCGCTACCAGGAGCATTACTGTGCTACCCTAGGGCAGAGCGTTTTGTGTCTTCTCCCTCTCATGCTGCAAGGAAAGAATCAAGCTCATTGTATAAAGCTGTTGCATCCTATCTGAAAAGCTAATGCAGTATGAATATATTGGTGAGCAGGGAATCTAGCAGTAGGATGTGGAATGATTTCCCTTTGATCCAGCATTGAAGTAAAGGCTGCAGAGGATTCAGTGTCAGGTTCATGAAGCCCATAGTTATTGGGGTAGAAGTATTTATGAGTTGAAGTGCATGTGGTAGTTTGCAGCGGTCGATACTACTAATCTGTGCACTGGAAAAGTTCAGTATCATTAAAAGGGCTGCCTTTGGCATTTGTTTTTGCTGTATCGTTCTGAATCTAGAGCATATGCCTAATTCAGTGCAATGCTCTATTTCTGATATGCACAGATAAGCATCCATAAAATAGATCTGAGATGGATGTTTTGTGGAGATTCGAGAGACAGTGGAAGTAAAGAGAAGCAATGCAGGAAGATGAGCAAGGCAGGGTGGTTTAGGGAAGTTTGTGCTGGTGAGACATGATTTGGAGGGCAGTGGGAACTCCTTCAAGCTGTAATTTGTGCGTAGATCTAACCACCTTGACTGAGAAGTACAAGCATTTCATCCACAAAGTCTGCAGACAGAACGGCATGGGCAGTCAGGTCAGTAAGAAAAGGAAAGGGCTAGCCTGAATTGAGAAGGTGCAGAGGAAGACAGGCTGACTTCATTACATACAGAATTGCTGAGTGAAGGGAATTCTGAAAAATTCAGAAAACGGATGTCCACCATTGCTTGAATGAGGTGATGGAATTAGAAGAATTAAGGAAACCTTTGTGTTAACAATTGTTTTCATTTGTTAAAAAAGGGAGTTCACTGAAGGCATATTATGTGTTCCAAGACAGGCTTCTGTCAGTCATTTTGTTTCTTCTTTTCACTGAAGATTAATGTGACCTTGAGTAAAAGATTTCCTCCTGGGAGGAGGGGAGAAAAAGAACTGCAACAGGAAATTTGGCTAAGGGCATGCAGCCCAGGTTTTTTTCCACTAAGGGGAAATTGGGCTGGGGTGGCATTGTAACAAATTTGGAAATGAAAGCAGAATGTTTGCAAATAGAAGCAAATAGACCTTGTGGTAGGGGCTTGCTACTCACGGCCCAGAAAAGCCTCAGCTTACTTCATGTATTGTGTGAAGAGCAAAATAGTAACAGCTTAAAATGGGACTGGTTTTGTCTTTTTGGGGGAAGGAAGGAGACAAAGGGGACATTTGTCACCCTTATATGAACTCAGTCTGTTTAAATTCTTTCAGTAAATGCCTTTCATAATAAATAATAATGAAATTACTAACAAATTCTCAGGATGATAACATTTTAAATAAAAAAAAAAATAATCCCTAACCAAATCAGACCATATAAGCTATGTCTAAGGATTCTGTGTTTAGATGCTTCATTTAGATAGGATTGCACCCTGAATTGTGAAAATGCACAAAAGCATACACGCTAATTAATTATGTGCTGGCGTAGTTGCATTGCTTCTAAAAAGCAATGAAGAAAAAGCTGTGTGATGCTCTCTAAGACTTCTATTTTACTGAAGTTTCTGCTTACCTAAAGGTTAGAATATACCGGGTACTTAAAAAAGGTGGCCAGAGTACTGCATATTCTCTGGAAAAAAACATGAAAGAGACTCCAGGAAAGTCTTTTTACTCTGGGAAATAAATATATTTGGGGGTGTGTGTGTGTGTGGAAATCATGGTTCTCAGGGTTCTCAGAGAATAAACCTGACATGGTTAGCTCAGCTATAGAGCTGTGTGTGATATGCTTGTGGGGACTGGAGAAGATTTCACAGGAGCTTACTGAATTGCAGAGACACAATTGAGAGAATTATTTCTCAAAGGGAAGCAGGACTTTACAAGAAATTCGGTTATGACTGTGCCATGTGATCCTTGCATACAAGCAAACAAAAGAAGCAAAATGTCTCCTTGCTTTCCGTCCTTGCCCTCCAAACAGTAGTGAATTCATCTTGATTTACATAAAGAGGAAGTGTTTTTGTTTTGTTTTGTTTTTTTTTAAGACTCATTAATTCCAGTAGCTGGGCCACCACTGGAACTAGTGCATTCTGAAATTCAATAAACTACATTTATTCAGTTTCCCTACACCTGCTATTCTGTGCTTATGACTTGCTTTTCCTGAATGTTTAGAGCTTATAGGGCATCTCTTAACTGTTATATCACTCTCCCCTATAAGTTGACCAAGCCTAGCAGTTTGTAGTATTGCACTGGTCCAGGAAGAGTTTATAGTAAACAATATTTATTTCTAAAACAGAAGACATTTATTAACCTGACTAAGCATATATATATATAATGCACTTGGGTTCAAATGTCTGTACAAGCACTGTGAGGAGTGTAATAATATGTTAAGCAGAGCTGTTTTTACTACTTTAGACACAGCATTGTTTACTGTGCATTAGTAATGTACTTCATGTTGTGTACTTTGAGACACTAATATGTTTCTTGCTTTTTCATTTAGCTTTAAAGTGTCTAGCATGTTTGAACTAGGCAGTGATTAACAATTAAATGTTAATGTTTAGGATTCAGTTTATAGCCTAGTCTTTAGTTATGCTATTAACATTTGCATGGAGATAGATTTACCCTTAGAAGGCTGCAACAACATCTGTATGTATAAACTGCAAATTAAATGACTACGTGTGCCAAGTAAAACAGTGGCATTTCTGTGGACTGTATGTCATAGCATAAGCTGAAGTTTACATTGCAAGAGTATGGCTGTTACTTATTCAGGTGCTCCGTGATCTGTTTCCTATTGATCCTTAAAAGCAGATCAGGATGTCAGCTACTGTTGGTGGAATCTGAAAGCTGCAGACATAGTCACTACGCAAAGGGAAACGCACTCGTCTCTCATTGTACATGTCCATGTTTGCAGTTTCCTGGACAGAAGAGTCCTGGATGAGAGTCCTTGCAGAGATGTAGGTTCAGTGACTCCTTATAGCGGGTTTATCTGAGATTTCCTTCTAGTGTGACTTCCTACATACAGGCTACGTGGCTCTTGTTGGGCGTGTGTCCCTGGGAATGCTAGTTAGCTGCATTTTAAAAAGCACAGTGCAGTGGGTTCAAACGGTTCCAGTGTAGTAGGTATCTTTAGGAACTTGTATTTAATGTCAGCATCCAACCTTCAGATCTTGTTACGTCGTTGCTTGTGAGATGGAAAAGCCTCCTCTCCACCTCATGGTCTCTTTTGGATGTACAAATACCTGTATACAGTTTATCAAATTAACTCTCAAATTACACCTTGAAAGCCAAATAAGTTTCACTTCTACAATCACGTGGCAGTGTGGGTTTTCTAGCTGCTGTTTCCTTCTGTGGCATTTCTTGGGAATGTTGCTTGGGGAGGAATGGCTGGAAGGCTGCCCGGTGGCGAAGGACCTGTGGGTGCTGGTTGACAGCTGGCTGAACATGAGCCGGCAGTGTGCCCAGGTGGCCAAGAAGGCCAACAGCATCCTGGCTTGTATCAGGAATAGTGTGGCCAGCAGGAGCAGGGCAGTGATCGTGCCCCTGTACTTGGCACTGGTGAGGCCACACCTCGAATACTGTGTTCAGTTTTGGGCCCCTCAGTACAAGGAGGACATTGAGGTGCTGGAGTGTGTCCAGAGAAGGGCAACGAAGCTGGTGAAGGGTCTGGAGAGCAGAGCTTATGAGGAGAGGTTGAGGGAACTGGGGTCGTTTAATCTGGAGAAGAGAAGGCTGAGGGGAGACCTTATCGCTCTCTACAACTACCTGAAAGGGGGTTGTAGCAAGGTGGGTGTTGGTCTCTTCTCCCAAGTTACTAGCGATAGGACACAAGGAAATGGCTTAAAGCTGCACCAGGGGAGGTTTAGTTTGGATATTAGGAAAAATTTCTTTACTGAAAGAGTGGTCAGGCACTGGAACAGGCTGTCCAGAGAGGTGGTGGGGTCACCATCCCTGGAGGAGTTAAAAAAACGTGTAGACGTGGCATTTTGGGACATGGTTTAGGAGGCATGTGGGTGTTGGGTTGACGGTTGGACTTGATGATCTTAGAGGTCTTTTCCAACCTTAATGATTCTGTGATTCTATGATTTGCGTTTTTTAAACCTTTAAAAGTAGACGGCAAAACTGGATGCATTCTGACAGGTGCATTACCAGTGTTGTGCAGAAGCAAGATTATTTTTTATTTCTGCATTGAAGCTCCTTTCTTACTCTGTATGAGGAGTTAGAGCAGTACTTTCCACTACAGTTTCACATAAGACTTCATGGTAAAGCTTATAATGATACCAAACCATCTCCTACCAATATATAGGACAGAACTCTGTGGTGTTTTTTAGACTTATAATTTGAACCATCCTGTCCCTGTTATATGTCATCTTGAAACTTGTATTACAAACTGACTATCTTGCTTCCTACTCCTTCTGCAGAACCGTTCTGCTAGTTGGTCTTGTAAGACTCGTCTCCAGTACCAGGCAGTTGGTGCACAAGGCAGATGTTAGGAATAGTGACAGCTGGCGATTGCTTCTGACCACATCCCCGTGCTAACGGCCAGCTCTGTCCAGATAGGGCCTGGGCTGGAGGAAAATAGGAAGCTTAGCAGACAGGCTGCAGCAGTGTGGCTTCTGGGTCACCTGAAACTGCTTCTGCTAGGATTTGGCAGTCTGGACTTGAAGGCAATTTCAGAGTCTGTCAAGCTGTCTCCAGGGCTTCTGTGCTCATTATGTGCCAACTGTGAAATCTAATCAGAACAGTGGTTCATTTTGTTTTGGTTTTAAATTGACAGGAATTTGTTGGTAGAGTAATTTCACTGTTTTGCCTAGGACATGCATTAGGCTGTTTTGTTGTTCCATCAGAATTTCTTAAGGAAATTCAAAGCAAATGGACCCTGGAGCAGCAGCTCTAATGCTCCACACACTGGATATTGCTGTGCTGTTAGATTCCTTAAGGCCATTATCCTAGCTAAGGCCTATTCTTCCCTTTCAGGTACTTGGTCCTTATGAACTGCAATTAGTATTACCTGCCTTTTCAAACAAGAAGCACCTGGGGAATATATCTGGTTTTCTTCTATTCTTTATCAGTGTAGTTAAGATAATAAACCCTTGAGTGCAAAAAACTGCAGTGGAATCTTTTTACATACCTACTGGAGGCACCCACAGAATGACACATACTGAAGAGAAAACTTAAATCAACAAACAAACCCCCAAATCTCACCAATTGTTTCTTTGGATTGTGTTCTAATACAGGCTGCTCAAACAGCAGTGCAAGTTTCTGAGCAAAAGAAAAGCCTACCCATGGAAACCATTTGGTTCTTGTAAATCTTTTTTAAAATGGGACTTCAACAAAAAACTGAAGGAGTACTCTCAGCTCTTCTGTGAAGCTTGCACTTCCCTTAGTGTGTGAAGAGACCTGAAGAAACTGAAAAACCTGTTAGCGTTATGAGTTGCTGTATTATAATTAAACTTGGAAAAAGTAGTGACAAAATCTCTCACGTGTAATTTTTGCAGTTCTAGTGTCCTAAGACGTTTCATGTGGTTGAAATATAAAAATGAATTACGCTTTTGGAAATGGCTGAGAATTTCAGGTCCTTGCAGTCAGAGAGGATGGTTATAACTACAGTTATAGATGGCTGTAACTACTAGAAAGATACCATCAATTCATCGATGAAAGAAAAGGGTACTAAAGGATCAGAGTGTCCTTCAAGGAAGTATCAAATTTAATCTGAACCCAGGTTCTGTGATTGGCACTTAAAATGTATCTTAACTTGTTGAAAATTTTCTTATTTAAATAGGAAACTATTAATTGAGGGCTATTCTATTTATAGTTCTGCTTATTGAATAATTCCTCCAAAACCAAAATCTCAGGGTTCTGAAACATTTTGACTTGCTTAGGCACTAATCCATTTGTTACTTAAGGAATATTGTAGATGGCTTTAGCCATTGTTGCCGCTGACACAGATACTTCGTTAATTTAAGTTTATGTGTACGGATAATGAGCATGAATAACCTTCTGATTTCAGGTTGATACTCATATCCATGCTGCTGCTTGCATGAACCAGAAACACTTATTGAGGTTTATTAAGCACACGTATCAAACGGAGCCCGACAGGATCGTTGCAGAGAAAAAAGGCAAGAAGATGACTTTAAAGCAAATCTTCGAAAGCCTTCACATGGACCCTTATGACCTCACTGTAGACTCTTTAGATGTCCATGCAGTAAGTCTATTAAAATAACAAAATAAATAGGAAAAAGCTAGGTTTTCGAAGTATGAAACTCTGGTTTCTACAGTTTTTGCATGATAACTTATTAAATCAGAATTTGAATTCATGTATTACTTCGCATGTTTGAAGTGAGTTAGCACAGGCTTTTTGTTTTCTGTGCCTTTTTATTGCTAGGCAATTTAATTTATAAACTGTTGTGTGTACTTAAAACCATGGTTATTTGGGTTTTTTCCTACTCCAGGGTCGTCAAACATTTCATCGATTTGACAAATTCAATTCCAAGTACAATCCAGTTGGTGCCAGTGAGCTGAGGGACTTGTATTTAAAAACAGAGAACTACATTGGTGGTGAATATTTTGCTCGTATGGTCAAGGTAAATAACTTTCAAGCTTTTCCAGCTGTAGAGAAATGAAGGTTTGTAAAAGATTTGTGATGTCATAATTGTACCTAGAGCTAACACTATGGTTAAGTGATTCCAAGTATTGGGCTTGCTCTAGCAATTCATCAGAGGAAGACCTCTGCTAAGTCAGCCACTGCTGTTTTCTAAATAATTTTGTGAGTTAGAAACTCACGCACATAACCTTTGTATGAGCTCAGAGCAGAGCTTTGTACAGTTTCAAACTAATGGAGAGCAGCCAAGGGTCAATTCACTGGCTTAATATTTTGTTAGGAGGTAGCTGGCTAGTGATAGCTGCTACGGAAGGAGGAGCTAGGGAAGCACCTCTGCATAGATCTATATCTGCACATGCATGCACAGGCTTCAAATTAATTTCTTACAACCGAAGAATTAGTAGTTTTCATGAAGTAGATGTCAGCTCTTCTTAGATGTATAGAAGTGTTTGTCTAAAATTAATAGCTTTAAAATTGCTTACTACTGTGGATTCTGGGTCAGATTCTCCATTGATCTGCATATTTTATGTAGTCATTTACTACAGTTTAAATACTATAATTCTGTTTTACCAATTTTAAACATGTGTCTTACAAAGGTTTTAGTAATAACTGCACAAGAATATTGTCTTTTAAATCTAGGTGTTACAGTTAGTTATACTCAAATGATATCTGAGATAGCTTGCTAGTAGAATATTTAGATGCCTAAAATAAAATAAAATAATGGATTAATAGACAAGAGGTTCCCTTTATCTTTAAAGGATGACAATACAGTTATGTCTGGTCCGAGAAAAACACAATGATAAATATACTACTAGTTGTAAATGATCTTCAGTGTCTGTATTAAAACAAATATATTTATTACTTAATAGGAAGTAGCCCGTGAACTAGAAGAAAGTAAGTACCAGTATACAGAACCCCGCTTATCCATTTATGGACGGTCTCCAGATGAATGGCTGAACTTGGCAAAATGGTTCATTAAGCATAAAGTTTATTCCCCTAATATGCGCTGGATAATTCAGGTTCCCAGAATCTAGTAAGTAATCAGGAGCTCTTGGTAGTTTTAATAGTTTGAAATCATACCAATGATTTGTTTTAATTTCTGATGTTTTTTAGACGGTTTATAAGCTGTCGTCTAGTTCTATTTGTAAGCAACAGCCTGGGAAATTTATTCTTGACCATTGCTGCAGTTTTCCTGACAGTCTGGGGGTGGAAGACAGGAGATGGGGTTTGAATCTGCTCTTTCTGAAGCTATTCAAAACTACTATTTGTAAGCCTAAAGATATTAAATCTAAAAATTACAACTGGGTAAAATTAAGCTGCCTTCAAAGGCAAATTAAAATACAATTTATTAATGAAAATAAATCAACTCTTGAATTCCATAAAGGAATAGAAAATGCTCTGTAAAACTGTTACCATCAAAATTCCTCAAGATCAGTGACTAAATGACAGTGAACTTGGAAACGCAACCCGGATTGCTGATGTGCAAGCTTAAATGAGTATCAGTTTTTCTTAGGTTTTAAGCATCCTTTGAGACTTTATTAAATGGTTCTTTGTTTCTAATACTGTATATTTTAACACAGTCTCCTGTGATAATTTTGTTAGCCTTAATGGCTGAGCTTCATGTTTTGAAATTGCATAGTTGGAATACGAGTAGAGAAAGAGCTGTCATGGTCACATATATCCCCCAGCATGTGTTTCTCATTAGGGAGAAAGTTTCTCTCCTTTAATTTCTTACGTAGCAATTTCTTACATATGTAGTGGAGTCAACACTGTCATGCACTTAATGACGCACTGAAGTATTGTCCCTCTTTTCTGAGAGGCTCACTAAAGCAGAACATTCTACTTTCATTTGGAGTAGTTACAATTTTGGAAAACAGAATCTTTCATGAGAGGTAATTCCTTATCTCCCTTATTAGTACTTGTATTGCTGTAAGGGAAAGGGTCACTGTTCCTGAGACAGCGTCTACCCCTGCATATTGTCTCTATTTTTGGAGCACTTGGGAGCTTCAGCAGAGCCTGGATGAAGCAGAGTGCCAGGCAGTGCAGGAAACAGAGCACAGAGACAATCCCTGCCCTGACATAAACTTCGAATTTCTGAATCCTGGTAGCACTGAAGCTGTAGAATATACACAAATAACAGAAAATACGAAAGTGGAGGAAAAACATAAACTGATTAAAGAATGGTCACAACTGTGCGTATTTTTTCCCCTTCAGTGACATATTCAGGTCAAAAAATATTCTGCCTAGTTTTGGGAAGATGTTGGAGAACATCTTTGTACCTTTGTTTGAAGCAACAATCAATCCCAAAGACCACAAAGAATTGCACCTTTTCCTCAAATATGTAAGTATGTTTGGATTTTCTGTCTCACATGAAATGGATCCTCTCCTACTCATGAATTTTGTTTATCCACAGCTGTTTCCAGACACTAAAAAAGCTTCCTCCTCCATAGATTATTTGTATTGTTTTGAAGCCCTGACATACAATTTAATAAAAGCCTGGTTAAGGTCCTGTTGTCAAACAGTTGCCGTTTATTTCCTCTGAAACAACTCAAGAGCTATTTATTTGTCCTTGCAGTAATCCTCTCTGTAAAGAATGACCAAAAAATGTTTGCATGCTCTTGTGCAGAGGGAGCATCGTAGTCCAGGATGTATACTTTGAGCTTGCCTCTGGGACTGGCCTCCAAAAAGGAGGCAACTGAAGAAGCATTGTGTTGATCCTGATGGGTCTCAGGAGAGAGGTGGGGCTGTAGCTGCTGGGACGTGATTAAAAGAGACCTTTCTGAGTACACTCCAATTCAGAGCCCTGAGGTTTCCTGGGAGCCTCTGGCCTTCAACTGCTTTTCAAATAACAAAGCAGATGAGTTTAAAGGATTATAATCTGGATCTGAGGGAGTCTTACAGGCCTATGCCCCCCACAGGAGTCTGAGGGCTTTTGTGCACCTGGGCCTCCTATTTGTCTCAGGAAAAAAAAAAAAGGGTGAAAATTCCTTGGAGAAAACACGTTATTCCTGCTGTCTGCCTGGTATGGTAGGAGGGCAGAGGAGCAGGACTGCTAGCATAAGGAGAGAAATGAAGAAAGAGGACTAGGTGCTTTGTACAAGCAAGTCCTGAAGGAAGAATAAGTAACATTGAAGTTTGCTTCTTGAAAACACTGATTTCTCTGAACCTCTTCTCCCACCAGGTGACTGGCTTTGACAGTGTTGATGATGAGTCCAAACATAGTGGCCATATGTTCTCTGACAAGAGCCTTAACCCTGACCTCTGGACCAGTGAGAAGAACCCCCCCTATAGCTATTATTTGTATTATATGTATGTGAACATCATGTTACTAAACAACCTTAGGAGGTAAGTAGTCATTTTTCTCTTTTACAAGCTTCCAGAAAGAAAAAAATAAGTCAGTGCCTAGATCATATATCTTTTGAAGCAAAGGTTATCTTGAATTGTTTTAAAGAGTCCCGGAAGAGTACAGGAGTTATTTTGAAAATGTTAACTGAAAAATGAACTCAAATGAAATATTCAGAAGTGGTAAAGGCATCAGATTAGTATATTGGTTTGATATTCATGTGTATTTTTGTTTTGTGAATTCCTTAAACCTTAATATATCAAACAAAACAAAAGAAGAAACCCCACAAAATTGACTTGTTGACCTTTGCTTGGATTCACAGTGGATTTCCAAATATAATATACCTCTTGGTAGCTTGCTATCTCCTGGTAATTTAAGAGATACAAAGTTATGTTGTGGAATATTGGTTTAAGGGCTGCTGCTGTTACGAAAGACAGACAAAGGAGGACATAATTACAAACCGCACATCTAGCTAACTTACTTTAGCATGCTTGTTGACCCGTTCAGTTCTAATACGTTTGAGACCAATGTCTAGGCAAGTAATGCGGGGAGTTATGATACTGAATGTGAGATCGTGGCTGTAAAAGCAGATTTTGGCATCAGGCTCAGCCTGAAATTCAGCTTGAGGTTATGTTCCTGACATTGTGGCTGACTCACTGAGTGATCTGCACAACTGACTCAAATTGAGGCACAGTGAGGTTATCCATTGATACTATGGTGACATCACTTACCTTGCAAGGATTTGGTTCATTATTATTTATAAAACACTTCGGGATTTACTTATAGGAGGTGCACAGATTTGTCATTTTAACAGATCTTATCCAAGTTAACATTCAAAAATGTTACTTCTTCTCTCCTGCTGCTACCTCATGCATTTCTTTCTTTACCACCCTATATAATCAAAACTCAAAATAAAACATCCACCTGAAATTACCTTGTACCTGCAACAAACAGGCCTAGTTGTTAATTTTAGTTCTATAAAGGAAAGGACACAATACGGCAGATATCTAAATCATCAGTTTCTCCTGACTTCCTTTACATTCTCTGTCATCTAGAAAAAAGTTTTTTTTCTTTTCCAAAGACAGATATTCTGTCAGAACTTACGCATTTCTTCTTCACCTCAAGATCATTTCAACGAGTGTTTGAAAATCTGCCTAGATAATCATTAAATATTCTTTACAGTTAGGTGAAATAGTGACACAATTCATCAGTGAGTCAGTACAACTGTTCACCCTGTTAAACATACCGAGTATTTGAGGCACCACAGCCAGTCCATTACAAGACTGTTTTCTACTTTTGGTAATATTAGCGAAGTCAGCAAGGATGGATTACATCCTCACATCCATTTTCAGGAGAAACGTTACTAAGCATCCATCCTAGAACTGCCTTGTACTCTAGCAGCCCTTGTTGAAATTCTTTGTTTTGAACATCTCCAAGTACTTTTGAGACATTTGTCTGCACTGAATAACAGGGTCCATTATAACCTAAAACCCAGTATCATTTTTAATGTAGAAGATAAATATAAAATAGCTCTATAAATTATAGTGTGAAGTCTAGTGTAATTACTAACAGTCCTAGATCATCTCTATGCTACTGAGGGTATGGCTTTATGCTACACTTAACCTGGCGAGATGGCAGGCTCTTATCACACTAGGTCATGTTAGCTAACTCTTGGCAATATGCTTCCATTTCTTCCCTCATTTTGAATCTAGGAATTACGTGGCCAGAGGTTGCATCAGTTCATTTAGCCTTTTATCTGCCAGTTCCCTCAACGGAAATCAGTTCAGTAACTGTTCACCCAGTAGCTAAATAATTGCTAAATGAGATGGAACTGGGGAAGGAAAGAAGAAGGAAGACACAAATATGTCAGGTGGTTGAATGGCCTTGGGTAGAGGGACCTGCCCCTTTAGACAGCAGCCCACAGGTAGGCCTGATTAGGTGTCACTTCAAACTGTATGAGAATGTGTAAATTTTATTTTTTTTAAATTCCCTTATTAATCATAATTATATACAAAATAGATGAAGAACAGTGCAGTTTTTGTTAGTGGAACTTGCTTTTCATCTCCTTAGGGAAAGAGGCATGTGTACTTTTCTGTTTCGACCTCACTGTGGAGAAGCTGGGTCTATCACACACCTTGTATCAGCCTTTCTGACAGCAGACAACATTTCTCACGGATTGCTCTTGAAGAAGGTATTGCCTGGTTGCTCACCTAAACTAATCACTCTCTGCTTATACATCAGTTACTGTTTCGATCAGCAGTTGCCAAATGGACTTCATCTGGGCAGCCCAAAATTAATTTTCTCAGCAGGGCAAAAGTAACTCTTCACTTTCATCAGAAATAAATAAGCTCAGCTGAACTTCATATTTCTTATTTAAGCTACAAAAATACAGCTTTTCCTAAGTGAAAATTTTAAAGCTATGTCTTTATAGGGAAGATCAACTGTTCAGATTTGTCAAGGACCTGGCAGCACCTGTTTTTGGTTACTCCAAGCAGAGCTAAAATTACATGGAAAAAAACTGCTTAGACTTGTTACTACTCTCTGGTTTAGGTCCCAGAAGAATTTAAGGAAAGCTCTAGTTTCTTCTGTACAGGGACAAAGGTAATTTTCCCTGACTGGCACCCCTGTGCTTCAAGGTTCATTCAGAAGTTCATCAGGGTTTTGATTATTTAGATCTAGAGTAACTGGATCACTTGGTCTTAACATAGCTGTATAACACAGCAATATTGTGTATACTACTTGATTATTATGACAGGGCAAATAATATTATTCCTGGTGTATCAGTTAATAAAAACCATCACACAACTCATCCCCAGGCCACGGTTTGGTAATTAAAATAATTGGTCAGTGGGTGGCAGACTTGCACTGAGTTTATTGTAATTTTTTTTGAAAGAATTCTCTTATAAGATGGATTTTCTGGTTAATGCTGGAAAATTCTCTCTGTGTTTTTCAACATATCCAAGAACAAAGAAAAATTTTGCATAAAATCTTGTCTGATGTTATGCTCAGAACCAGTAATTCCTAAAATTAGACTCAGACAGAGTAGTACTAAGGCTGTATGTGACCAAAGCATTCTCCTCTTCACTCTCTCCTGCTTAGCCTGGTGCGATAACCTGGCATAGCAGATAATAATGAAGGCACTTGTTAGGTTCACAGGTTGCTTAAGCCAAAAATAGTAATAAAGATGAGGTGACCACAGATTATTTATATTATGTGCAACAGCAACACATGACTTCTAATAAATTAAATCGTCTTCTGCTCCTAAAATTTACCTATTGGACTGCAGTTTTGAAAATAACAAATTGCTTAGCAGTTCTTACACATCTGTTACCTGTGACTTTCAGGTTTTGGGGGAAGGTATGCAGTTAGTATCAAAGGCAGTACCCTTAGCAGTAATATATACTTACTAATCTGTGACAATATTAGCCACCATAATTTTAAAAAGAAGATGACACGTAAGTTGAAGAATGTAAATTATTTTTATAAAGATCAATAACATTTAAAATTCACTTTTAAATATTTTCTAAATTAGTCAGAGTTCAGTGTCAACCTAAATTTTTTTGGTCTTAGTCTTCCCTCTGTAATACTGTTTCCATTTTATCCAAGGGAAATCCTCCTTCTTTCATTATGCCATAGTACCATTAAATGCTGACTGTGTTTTTTGTTTTGCAGAGTCCTGTCCTCCAGTATCTTTATTATCTTGCACAAATACCCATTGCTATGTCTCCACTTAGTAACAACAGCCTATTCCTGGAGTACTCAAAAAATCCGCTACGGGAATTCCTACATAAGGGACTTCATGTCTCTCTCTCCACAGATGATCCTATGCAGTTTCATTATACAAAGGTAAGGATTGCGAAAAGCACTTGTCTTTGAATTTGGCAACAGTACCACACAGGCCGAGAATGACCTGAAAGCTATTTTATATTGTTGCTTAGGATATAAAGTTTCATGTCTCTCAGTCACTTCATTCATTATTCTTCCTCATTCTCAGTCTACTACTCACTGTTAGGTTTCAGAGGGAAATGTCTGATTTCCTAATTATGTTTCTTTTGTACTCTTGCCTCTCCAGTGTTGGCTGTTGAAGTATAGAATGAAGGATGAGGCTGAAGGGAGGTTTGAGCCTTCATAAACAATCCTCTAGAGTGCCAGGAAAGTCCAGTTTCCTTACTAATAAATCTGGGGAAGTACATTACAAAACACTATGTGGAATCTCTGAAGATGACGTATGAGCTGTTTGCTCAATGAACTGAAACTGATTCTTGCCCTTGGGTGGCCTGGCATTGGCTGGGCAGAAATGCCCAGTCACTGGTTTTGATGACCAGTTTTGTGGTTGGCACTGGCCTGAGTCAGGCGGTGCCTTAGAGTGGCCTGTACGTTGCTCAGTTGTCTGTGTTCGGAGGACAAGCTGAGCTCTGGTGTGCTTCACCCAGGCTTGCTTCTGGCCCATGACATGTCTCTGCTAGAAAAGACAGAGAGCTTCTCTGGGGGCTTTCCGCATGGATGTAACGCAGCACCAGCCGAGTTACACATAGTGTGGAAGATCCTCAGCTGTGACAGCCCACTAGAGTCAGACCCAGCCTTCTTGTGTGGAAGGTCAGAAGTGGGAAATTGCCCTGCTATCTATGTACATAGTCATTTACGGCTAGATCCTCCAATGTGTGTGTGTACCCTGGGATCTCACTTGAAATTGCCTAATAAATGCCTCTAAGGATCTGGACTGCAGGCTGCAATTTCTTAGATTAAGATAACTGGATACCCAGTGCCTATTAATTATTTAACAGTTGCCCTTGGGAAATTTGAAATAAACAATTCTGTTTGTCAGTAATTGTGATGTTAAAGTCCTAAACCTCTGATTTTTCACAGCTATCTAAAGAGCATGTATAAATTCCTTAATTAGTAATGAGTACATATCTCCATTTACATCTTAGTTACACATAATTTAATATTAAACGTATTTTGGTGATACAGGAAGCTCTCATGGAAGAATATGCTATTGCAGCCCAGGTGTGGAAACTAAGTACCTGTGACTTGTGTGAAATAGCAAGAAACAGTGTACTGCAGAGTGGACTGTCAGATAAGGTAATTATGGCTGAAAAAATATCTTCTGTGAATATTAGGGCAAGTAGGAACTGAGGAGTCAGTAGTCTGAAAATTGAACAGTAGGTGCTTATGTGATGTATTTGTGCACATCCCCGTCTTCTTTTCCAGAAGTATTCACAAACTATCCACTACGCAGTCTTACATTTTAAAGAAGTATTAATGTTACATTTTTCCTCATTAGCTTTGTTTTGTAATTCCCAAAACATGCAGAGAGACCAGGTGCCTGTTTATGCTCAGTTGTGCCTCCAGTCCCAAACCTTTAATTATTTGGGTGATATCCCTTTGCCAGTAATTTTACACATTATGTCTTGCATTGAGTAAAAACAAGCAAGACATGGTTTTGCTTAGAAGGGAATACTACAGAAAATATTCTGGTTTAGGCAGGCAGTCAGCTTAGATTAAACTCCCTTTTGGCTTTAAAATTCTACACATCTGTGGCTTTCTCTAGGACTTATTTTAGAGCATCCTCTTTTCTATGTCACTTTAAACATCCCTCTCAAGGAGCTGCTATATGAAGGGGCTTTACAAGTATATTCTGTTGTTTCTTACAATATTTTCTAGTGACAAGTACTTATTTTCCTCTTGTACAACATTTAACTAACAAAAGAAACCTAAGCCTCTTTTTGACCTCTCACATGAAGGATGTAGTAGTGAAGACAGAACACTAGCACAAAGGGTTTTACCAAGCCAGACTGAGTGCTCTGCCGAGTAATTATGTATATAAACTTTGGCCTTAAAATCTCCAAAACTGGTTAAGCCTCTGCAGTTAAGTTCAATGGCCAGCTGGTTGAAGCTGCTCTTTTCACTTGCGCTGGAGTCATTCAACTAACAAATACTCAGTTATACAATAAATCAAAGCAGTTGAACTGACTTCTTCCTTTTTACGTTTAATCCCATTCACAGGAAAAACAGAAATTCTTAGGGGTGAATTACTGTAAAGAAGGGCCTGAGGGAAATGACATTCGAAAGACAAATGTTGCGCAGATCCGGATGGCTTTCAGGTACGAGACACTGTGCAATGAACTTAGTTTCCTGTCTGATGCTATGAGAACAGAAGAGATTTCTACTCTGTCGAAGTAGTCACAAACTCAAAGAAACCAGAACATTTCACTCCTAAGCAGGATAAGATGCTAATTAACATTGAATCATCTGTCTTTGATGCTACCAAGACATAACTGAACAGAACAGAGAAAAATAGAGTATCTATGGAAGGTAAACAGCGCTTGCTGTTATCTTTTACTGCATTATTCTCATTGCAAAAATTTCAGTTTCTACAAACATTAGGCTTTTAAGATTGCTGTAAATATTAAATGCAAACTCAGAATCATGTAATATTTGTTTCATACTCTCTTAACTGTGCACTATATTGTAGCTTGGAAAACAACAGTGAGTATTCATAGCGCATCTGTGATATGCACCTTAGGATTCTGCAGATGCTGACAGTATACGTGCACCTGTTTTTGTCCTGCTAGTCTCAGCAGCAATCATGGCATTTGGCACCTCTAAGTGTAACCCTTGATTCATTAGCAGTTCTTATGGGGTGCCTAATTCTGAGGCTACCCTTTCATCCGGGAAGGCGTTCTGACACAGTTTTTATCTCAATGTTTCAGCAGTTATACTGGAAAACAAGAAAACTCAAAAGCCGGTAGTCTTGTTTAATGATTAATTACTTCCTGTTGTCATGTAGGATGTCTGTGAACAGCAGATTAATGCTTTTTAATCTTGTAAGTAGAAAACATGGTGTCAAAATCATCACTATTGTACATTGAAATAATGAGCCTAGTTATATCATGAAAACTTTGCCTTGAAAGTTGAGAACACTTTTTTTATTGCTTTGTAATGGGAATATGTGGATATGTCAGTTCAAATTGCTTGGAAATCTACGCAGATACTTTTGGTTGCATGTAAAGAGAATTTTTTTACTTGAACAAAGGAAGTGTTCTTATGAATCAGTGGTAGAAACTCCAGACCTGGGTTCTGGTCCTACTTCTGACATCTTTTGACACATTTGTGTTAGTTTGTATTTTCGTCAATTAGAGTTGAATGAGAAGTCAAACTGTCTATTTATACAGAAGCTAGCCCACTTGAAATATGTCATTTCAAATCATGTTATGTTAAACTTATTTATGTTGGAGTGGCTAGTAAAATACAGCTACTGGAATATTTACCACTTTCAATCTTTTTTCTATTTGATCATCCATCTTAAGAAACAGTACTACTCATTCAGAAAGGACTAAAAGTAATAACATGACAGCATCCATGTATTGTAGAAGCTGCATGAGTTTCACACCAAAAGACTCGAGGCTAGGGGCAGCAAATGATGTTGATGCCTGTAAGTCCAACATTACACTACTTAATTTGAAGGCCTAGAGCCCCTATGCTAGGATCTAGAGCCTACGGTTAGAGACCTGGGTATCTAATATAATACACGGGGAGGTTAGGCATCTTAGAACAGTAATTCAGAATTAATGCGTAAAAAGCACAGAATGAATACTAGCCAATCAAGCCTCACTAGACCTAGAATCCTGCATGTTTTACTTCATCAGACATCTTGTGCCACTTGTATTTCTTAGGCCAGGCCCTTCTCCTGGGGCTTGGGCACCTCCATCCTCCCTTTGAAGAGCTCATCAGGTCTCACTTTCCCTGGTAAATGCAGCCAAAAGTAGCAGCGGTGACATCACCAGTACCAAACAACTCACTAATGGCATAAATCTATATATGCATTGAAGACATAGGCTCTCTCCTCAGGCTGTGGCATTTCAAAGCAACACCTACAAGGACACATTTTTAATATACCTGCTGTCCTGAAAGGTGATTGCAGGGAAATGGCACCAAAGTAAGGGAAGGAGGAATCCCCTATCACCACCTATAGCTGTGCAGCCCTGTAAGAGCCCCATAAGAGAGGTTAAACCTGAAGACCCTTAGGAAGCAGCCTGGAAGTAAGGCTGCTCCGAGGGAGACCAAAGCACAGGAGCAGAGTTCTGGCCATCCAGTCACCATTACAGTTAGCCAGTGTCACGTATAGGGAGCTGCAGTGATTGCAGGCATTCTTCATCCAAAACATAGTTGCGGACAGGTGGTGGGAGGCTTGACCTTTGCTCTTCTGTGACCTAGCCTAACAGCTGCGGTGTTCAACCAGTGCCAGATTTTGTGTTGTGTGAACCCGTGCTACGCTGTCAACTGTGTGATACTAAAATTGTCCAAAGTTCTTCGTCAACAACGCCTATTGGCCTCACTGTTAGAAACTGGCAGCAGCTCAGATAGTGCATTATCAGGATTGACAAGTGTAATTTTCTTGGAATGAAGTCTGCAAACAGTGGTTCAAGCATTTTAGCTGCATAAAATGCAGAAATCGTTTTCATTAGTATGACTTACTAATAAATTGTTAGCAACATAACATTACTTACCTGAGAAAAGCATCTGCATCCAGGCTAAATAAGCAATATGCTTGGTTTAATTCGTAAGTATTTTCATAAACATTGATAAACATCGCTCTACTTGGGATGTTTCACCTGAAGATTGCTATTAGTGCTGCTTTTGTTGTCACTGAGATTTCTTATTTAGTTTTCTTAGTATTATACTAAAGTCATGTATGTTTAATACCTTTTCAGCTTTCCTTACCTCAAATACACAGGTTCTAATATGTCTGTAGCTCTTACTAAAGAAAAAACAAAACTGGATTTGAATATTCAGTTAATGGACAGTAATCGGGATTTTTTGACAGTGATTACACACAAGTGGCCATAACCACAAGTTCTGCTCTCCCTGCTTCCTTATGTGCTGCTTTTAAGGATAAATTTAGCTAATAATGTTTTATTTAGGGAAACAAACCAACATCCTTTCAAGCTTCCACTACTACATCTCTTTTGGTCATCTTTTAATTAGGCAAAAAGTTATTGATTCTCAAGTTGTTTTTAAACTTTAGCTTTCTTTTTTAAAGTTTCACTTTTGTTCTAATGTATGGCTGTTCAAAATAACCTTGCACTCGTAGGGATTTGTATGTAACAAAGGGCAGATCCAGTGCTGAAGTGTTACATCTGAACTACTGTTGTACACGTTTACTGAAATGCAAGATAGGGCTGTTGCTGATTCTCCCCTGCCAGTGTTGAGATCAAACCTGGTTACACCACAGCTGATGTTTTACTCAAACATGAAGGGACTAGAAGAACATCATTGTAGGTGTTGCTTCAGAATGGGAGAATATCCTATTTGCTCATCTTTTCACTGGTGTTAAGGTTCAAACATTATTCAAGACTTCCTTAAATCTGCTAGCTCAGAGCATTTTGTACTCTCACCTGAAATGGTTAATTAGGGTTATTTGATGTTTACACCATATCTATCCGAACAAGTTCTAGTGATGTTCTTCAATTCTGTTATTTTAGCAGACTTAAGGCATTTGCTCTGCCATTTTTTTCTCACCCCAGAGCTACCTTATCTTCTCCTGTCATTGTTCTTTACTTGTGGCTAAACCTTTCTCTTCTATTCGCCTAGCTGAAATCTAAGCCTGAAAAAGGTCGGTGGGGGAGGGATGTCTGTAAAACCTGCTTTTTCTTTCTGTGCCTGGGTTAAATGATGTTTATCCTTTGCCTCTTGTGGAAGCATTAAATGTTGCCCTAACAAGTAAATGATAAAAGAATATGGTTAGGGTTTTTGTGTGTGTATACCTCTCAATAAAATTTCAGCTGCTCAGAATCTCTGCATTTACATGGACCTAAAAACCTATGCAATTAAACTGCTGGCAGTACAGAAGACTAAACCAAAATTAAGGACTACCACACCATGAATACTGAAAACAACCCAGTGGAGATAAGAGAAGATAATATGTAATATTTAGGAGAAGGAGCTAAAAGCTTAGCTGACTTAAAGCAATTCAGCATTAATGAAAAACAGCTGTTCTGATGTGTGCCAACAGAAGACCTGGCATTAAGTCCTGAAGTGAAATTGTATTGCAGGGCTGTCCCCACTGTCTGTTGGTGCCCTGGTTCCCTGCTTATCCAAACTGGGCATCAGGGGAGGGCAGGCAGCACCTTTTCCTCATCCTGGAGCCTCATCTTGATATTAAACTGAGAGTCAAAACACCTGAATTTGGAAGCAGGAAAGCAGTTCTGACACTCACAGTTGAACCAATTTAAGCAGTACGCAGAACAGCTTTATCTGACTAAAAGAACACAACTAAGATGCCAACAAGTGACAAATTGAAACAAAGAGTTAACATCAACACAGACATTCTGCTACAGTCAAGATGACTTTTGAGGAAAAGTTTAACGCAAATTACTTCTTCAGTAGGAAATATAATAAAGATTTTTAGATGAAGAGTAAAATGTGTCTCTTTCTGTAACAAACCCTTTATTTCTGTACACAAGCACCACTCATCAAGCACAAAAGTACAGATTCATCTGTAATGGAAAAATGTGTGTTTCTCCTCCATACCTCTCAAAGCACTAAATATCAATGTTAAGCAACACAGAGAATAGTATATATAATACTGACACCAGCACCGCTAATTCATTCATCATTAACCATGACTAATGGGTACTGTCTCACAGGAAAACTATTTTTTGGAAGGTCTATTCAAGTGGGTTGGAACCACGTCAGCATGGAAGCATAGACTGTTGTATCAAAACCCTACCTTTTTCCATATACAGTCAAAGTCCAGAAGGGCAGGTTTCTGACTAATTTAAGCTTCATTCATAAAAACACCCTGTATTTTTAAATAGCTCTTTGAACCAAAGAAGAGTGCTCATTTGATTACCTGTCGGTAGTAGTCTCCATTCCACCAGACGGTGAAGTTCCATCCAAGTTCACAAAACTGATAAATTTTTTTTTCACGTCAGGCCTACAAAACTCATGCCCAGTGTTTAATATTTTCTCAGTAGTTAGGTTAGTAAGGTAAGCAATCATCTGCTAATTAACATCGTGACAGCTCAGATACAAAAGCAGTGTGTTGTAAGATCCCTCACAGACACAACATTTGTTGGAACATGGCTACTTCACAGCAAAAGACGTTATCTGGCAACTGCACACTGCAGTTACAGGAAAAGAACACCCTCCTGTTCAGGTTACTTTCAGCTACAGGTAGCAACAGGAAACAAATATTCAGTCTTGTTGCCGTATGATAAATTCTAGGCCTTAGAACCAAACAGCTGAAGAAATGACCAAAAAAAAAAAATTCAGTTTTGAAATTACTACTTTTTAAGACACGCTTACAAGAAAGCAGAATTCCATTCGCCCACTTAAAACAGGTGAGGATAAAACCTTATGGTAAGTTATCTTCAAGGATGGTTTAACAACATAAAACCAAAGAAAATAATTCATTACTGTAATATTAGTCACAATACAGTTACTTCCATTACAGAGCATTTGTATTTAGCGGATACAAAATTAAAGAACTATGTATATGCAGTGTCAAGAATTAAGGCCAGACAGGTTAACATACAGCTCCCACTTCTATCAAGCATCTTTAAGGCTCCCTGAGGAGGCTACTGTCCCTGGACTCAGCAGGACACAAAGCACAAAGAACCACAGCTAAGATGTTCCTTCTAAAAATAATGCATTCGGCACATACAGCTACGCAGGGGTGGAAATTACTAATTCAGTTCAAACCTACAGCACAGAGATCCCGCTGGTTGTTGTGTTTCCAGAACTGGAATGAGTATGGATTAGAAAACCTTTATAATTATATACAGAATTCTCTTTAAAGAAAAGATATCCAAGTTAAATATGCCATTTCCCACTAAAAAAAACCACGCACATTACATTAATATGGTGTCTAAACTGGAAACCTAGTAAATACATACATTGTTAATTCCTCAAGTAGACCTACCTTCTGGTGTGTCTGTCAGCTATTAAGTTCTCCAATTTTAATTTCCTGATCTGTTAATGAATTTGCCTCCCATTTCTCACTTGGCTTCACAAGATCCAAACAGATAAACCAAGTAACTAGACAGAGGAAACAATTAATTATATACTTCAATTCTTATTAAAAAATGGGAAGAATCTGAGAAGAAACAATACTCCAAACCTTCGCAGTATTTTAAAGCTTAAGAATATCAGAAACATGATGGAGTAACTTGGGGAAAAAGTAGATCGCGCTTCTCTGGAAAAAAAAGAAACAAACAACCTTTCCCCAAAGAAACCTGCTCCTCAATACTGTCCTTTTAAGAAGCAGAGTTGTTTGTTTGTTTAATTTTTCCCATCACTGCAGCAGGTTTCAATTTATTTGTTTTGACAAAAGAAAACAGAAGAATCAGTGAGCCTTTTGCAGAGCTGCATTTAAGCTACCGTGTTCATACCACGCTTCACAATTTAAGAGATATCTGACTCACAATGGCATACTTTTAACCACACCAGCTGTACAATGGAATTGTATTTAGATTAAAATTCAGGTTTCAGACTTTTGTGGTATTAGAGCCAAGAGATTCCTTAAGCTTAAAAGAACTTCACCAGTTCTTCCAAAGTAACTTTATTGCACAATTCATACACAAAGTTTAATATACTGGAATGCCCTTAGCTATTAATACAATCTATATTGTTTAAATTACAATTTCACATTAAACCTGTAAGAAATCTTCACTTAACGCAAGAAAGTTTAGTTTGTTCTAATGCCCCCCACCAACAGCTATTTATAGTAATTCACATTTTCAAGGTGTCACTTCTGGAACCCACTGCCATGTCCCTGCCAATGTGATTCCTCTTCCTTTTCCACAATGGTTTGCTAAATGTAGCACTTCAGACTAGGTAATACCAACCAGTACCAAACTACTAGTTTTTTAGTGTTAATGTACCTACTATCCCATATAACATACAGTACATATATTTTACAAGGCACACATTACAGTACCTACATCACAGCAGTGTGAATTACAGCAACTTAAGTAAAAAAAGCTGTACAGAATACAAAGTTTACTTTTTCACTATTTAAATAATTTTTGCATTAGTTTATATTGTAATTGCAAGTGTCATTATGCTGCAATTAGCAACCTGTTTGCTTCATTACAAAATTACATTTTAAGAAGTTCATGTAAGTTCTCGGCAGAAAGTCAACTTATAAAATCTCAGTTCAGAAGTATAATTCTTGAAATACTTGAAAAATAAAGTTAGCTTGAAGCTTTAATTTAGATGCTCTTTCTGTTCCAGTGATATAAAAAGTTTAAAAAATTCAAAGGTTATTTTAAAGTTCTGAACATGGACTAATGCAAGCTCAAAAAGCAAAAAGAAACCAAACTGGCGTGTGATTAGGAATATTTGCAAATATCTTTGTGGAAAATCCCTGACCATTAACAATTTTCAGCCCAAATAATAACAGCCTTTATGCAACCAAACAGTCCATACATTTTCGGAAGAATCTCTCATTGATATCAAAGGATTACCAAAGGGAAAAAGGTAGTTCTAAGCTATATACTTTCATAAATGGATTTTTCAACAGTTAAATACAGATTTACACACTAAGCCATACTGGCTTTTAGATGATGCACACAAGAAGAGTATGTCGCTTATCTGTCTTAATGTCTATGATAAATTTGACAACTGTGCCATAAGCCAAGCTCGAATGGGTGCCATATGCTATGCACATTCCCTAACAGAGGTATAATCGAGAAATTCCCAGGATCTGGTCCCCAATGTAATGAAATTATTTTATGGCCGATTAAGAAGAATAACCCAAATGTGCATATCTATGTGTGCACATGCCTTTTACTGTCTGTGACAAAAGGCCTTCGCCTTATGGCATCATCGAATTTTAACAAGTATGGTAATTAAAAATGCAGTCTTACAGTAAGCAAGATTTATGCTCATATTCCCTCAAATGCTACACTTGAGTATTTCTCACCTAACAGCCTCAAGTTAAAAGAGCATTTGTTAACATATATTAAAAAAAGTAATTCTCTACAATAGCAGTTGATTTCCATAACACTATTTACGCAAAAGAGACTTAAGATGGGTTTCCTGAATACTAACAATTTATTTTAGACTGTCTAAACTCAGCTCTTGAAAGATTTTACTCTGCTAGACACAGCAACTGTTGCACTCCAGTTGTGATATCCCTTTTCCCAACTTGTCACATGCACGTCTCGCTGCAAGCAACATTATTAAAGTAGAAGTTTCTCTCTGCTACATAAAAGCATATTGCACTTGTAGATACAAAGCACAGCACCTTTACTTAGATTATCACCTTATAACTCTGATTTCATCACTTCAAAAGCTCAAGAGAAGCAGATAAAACCACAGCATCATACTAAACCACACCTCAACCGCTAATTCAAATAAAGTCATTCTTTTCAGACATGCCTAATGTTTAAAAATAATTTTGGCTGTTCTTGATCAAAAAACTATAAAGAAACTGATTTACTTTTTTTAGGATTGTGTATGAAACTGCTTAATGTTTCCAAGCCAGTAAGACTATGCTAAATATCGTATTTAAAAAAATATTCTGAGAGAATCGTTAGAAGAATAACGGGAAGCGCACATTTACAGAGCTGCCTATGCTGTCCAAAACAGATTTAAAATAATTAATACTAAAACTCAGAACAGATCAGATTGAAATCAGTATCTGTAAACACTAAAAGCAGCAATAACTGGCTACTGAAGAACAGGCAGTGGGACATCTTCAAGTTTCAGCAGTAAAATTTCAAATTCATAATCACTAATCATCTTCATTCATATTTGCCATGAAACTAAAAGGGTCTGCTTTTAAGGATGAGAACTGTGAGATGAAGCCATCTGACACGGTTCACCCTCTGTAGCAGTACGCTGCAATGTTCAAACAGCAGTTAGCAGTTGTAGTTGTGCTGTTATAAATTGCTTCATCTAGTAGTCAAACTGTTAATTAATACCAAAAGTAGTTGTTAAAATAAATGTTAATGATCAAAGAGCTTACTGAAAGTACAGGTTAATAATTAAGACTGCACACACATACACTGGCTCATACACTGTGTGTTTTAAGAGCAGCGTAGATTCACAGCAGCCAAGAAGAGAAGTAAAAGACAGACTGTGGAAGAACGGAAGCCAGAGGTAAAAACAGACGTTCGTGAAAACGAAAGCTTCAAGTGCTTCTGCTATTATCAGCTTGTCGGCCAGTGTCAGGGTCTGAGAGGTTGGCCTGCCTCATCTACCATGTTAAGTATATAAGTAGCAATATCATCTTCTGTAGGCGCATCTGAGACCACCCAAGAATCACTCGCCCCAGTCACTTGCCGACGGCAGACAGGACAGCTTCTGTGACGATCACTCCTGTTAGGAAGCCAGAGAAATGACTATTTTTCATGGATGCTCTCTTCCTGGCCAAAAAAAGCCAAGAGAGCTCCCAAACAAAAAAAAAAAAACAACAAAAAAACAAACCAAAAACCAAAATAACCAACACAGTGAGAACTTCAAGAATGATCAGGTTAACTGGATTAGACCACCTATATATTTTTTGTTTGTTTAAAAACTTCGTGAGGAAGATTGGCCAACAATTCTGAATGTAGCTCCATTCTCTGAATGATAAATTTGGAGTCAAGTTTCTCACAATCAAGTTTGCTCAAGTTAAACAGAAGGCATCTAGCTACTTGTCCGGAAAGCTTAAATGGAAATCCACGGTCTAAGTTAGTTCTTCCTATTTTCATATATTCAGCTGAGGTAGTTCAGAAACCAGTCCCCATAAGCTTCCTCTATAAAGAGAAAAAGGAACCCTTTTCCTGGGTCATTCAGTCCACTGAAGTTTAGAATTGGTCCCTCAGGGTCCCATCCCCCTCCACTGACTAACTCAGGGGCCCCAAACAATTATGCTTCTGAGCTGGGAGCCCCTGTGATATGCCTAGGTTAAGAGATGAACCTTAAAAACTGAATACCAAAAAAGGAACGGTATAACTGGAACTCAGTTAAGAGTTCAGCTGATTCATTAGCCAAAGTAGAATATAATCCGCTTTCCAACAGTCGCTAAACTAAGCCCTGTATGGCCGATGGGTGTTAAAATATTTTCCCAGGAAACAGAGATGACTAGGCTGAGATCCAGAGATTTTTACTGCGTTTTTAACTTGTGGGAGCATGGTGTTATAAGAGTAACTTCCTTGATAAGCCTTTGAAAAAAGCCACAAACCAAATTCTTATGCACAAATTACATGACTTAAATGTAAAATCATTTGTATTAACCAGTCAAAAAAAGCCTTTAATTGAGAATATCTGTATCACCTAATGCTAGACTGCCAGAACGCCTGCCTAATCCTTGTAGGTCTTCTGCATGGTCAGAGAAGAGCTACACTCCTCCACACAGCAATTTTTCTCTCTCAGTTTTCCAACAACTGGTGTATCTGACAGATACAGAAGCTGAAAAGCTGTTCAGTTTACAAAATGTATGCTACTTATTTGAAGTGAAAGCGTAATATATGGAAAAAAATCCATTTTGACAGTTATTTCCCAAAGCAGCGATAAGGCAGTCCAACTTGCCTTCATATTTGCATAGTCCTGCAAACTATTGATTTTTTCCTTAAAAAGGTTTTAGTGAGATTTTGTGAAGCATAACATGCCAGCATCAGCATATACTGCCTTCTCTATTTTTTGAGCAAGAATACAATAATGTAATTTTTACAAGGATAAAAAGAGATAAGAAATTATAAAACAAATGCTGAAAAGCACTTTCACATCTCTTTTTCCAAAATGAAATTCTTCATAAGATGTTTACAAATTCTGAAATCCTTCTTTCCTTCTGCTGCAGTCTGATTTTACTCAAGCTTGTTATGTATCACATGTACATTAGCTTGCAAATGTCTTCAGACATTAAATTATATGGGAACTAAGGAATCTGTCAGACCAAACAAACATGTCAGATAACCAGTACGTACTATGAAATAATGAATATCCTTTAATATACATTACCATTTATCAATGCATTTCTGGCAGAAACTGTGAGCACACGGCAAGATTAAATCAGCACGCCCATCCATGCAGATGCAACATTCCTCTTCATCTGTCAACTGTTTAACCCTGCAGAAGAGAAGACAGTATTTTCTCCCAGATAACAAATAAGTTTTACATTTATGCCCTAGGAACTACACTAGTTACTACTTTTTTCATAACTAGTGATGGACAGAAAGGAACACCTGTGCTAATCTGCAAGGAGCATGTAATTTTGTGAATGGACTAGTTCCATCATCCCAGCCTATGCCAGCAGACATAGCCTCAAGCCACCAACAAAGAGCAGTAAATGAACTAAACTAAGTTAGAATACACATTTGGTTTTTGTGTCATGGGGTGCTTTTCGTGTTGCAAAGGGTTATGCAAATCTTTTTTTATATCAACAAGGAAGCGTGAGAAGTTGTAACTGTTATACGTGCCATGACTGGGCAAAAGAACAGAAACACTGTTTACATTAAAGGCAGGAGAAAAAACTGCCTTCCTTTCACAGGGTGTCAGGCTGAATTATTTCATAATGAACTTTGTCAAATTTCTGTGTACTGGCTTATATCCTAGATAAAGACATGCATGTTGAGAGGATCACTACTAGAACGCATGTTCACTAATTTCACCTGCCATCAAAATGCCAAGACGTAAACTGCTCGCTAGATTGAAAATGCTGGCTTTAGCTTGCAATACACCCCTCATGATTGTTCCTTCAAATTAGGACTCTCAAGTTGACTGTTACCACAGCTCTTCCAGCTAAACTTCTAGGTGTTCTTGTTGCTGAGGGCGGAGTGGGGAAAGTTTAAAAATTAGATCACTCCCCAGGACACACACTTTTATTTTATGTCTTCATTTTTCTCCCAAATAATAGGTATCTGTATCTAAAGTTCCTAAGAGTAGTTATCTTAAATATTTGCATTATGAAGACTTCTCAAGCATGAAAAGGTGCAGAGAACCCTCAACTTTCACTGACCTAACTAGACACGTAAAGCTCCCTAATTTTATAGTCATGGCTTACTTCCAAGACAGCCAAGTAAGCATTCTGAAATGTATAAGTTTTCCAAAAGTCCTGATTTGGGAATCCCTTCTGTGACTTGGGGCACAGAGGTAGCATTCCAGAAAGAATGGCATTTCAGGAGAGACAGTCCATCTTAATGCCTGTTGACCAGGCCGCTTTTGATTAGGTATCTTGGGAGTTTGTCAAATACAGAGTAATTTTTTAACTGTACAGATTAGCAGCTAACGGACAGCGATTAACACGCTTTCGTTTTATTCTTCAGTATGTCCTTGGGGTTTCCTTTTCAATTTGCGTTTTGAGAAATTACTTTAGAATGCTAGGAGATTCTTTTGTAGAATTACAGATGGTGATTTGCATACAGTGAGGACAACAGCTTCCAAAATCCTCTCTTTTGATAGCTCACCAGGTTCTTTGGACTTGTTCCCTCTCATTTCCATCCCCCATGCAACTCTGAGTACTGACCTTTGATAACACTTCAGTTTTTGAGATTTGCTGGTGTACATACAAACAATTATACTTAAAACGGATGCCCTATTTATAAAGTTTCTGGAACCTAAGATTTAGCCATATGACTAAGTTTCTGAAAAAATGGTAAAATACAAGGGTGACAAACCAAGGAAATGTTTGTCTCTTCATTATCAGGAAGCATAAACCACTTATGGATATTTGGGGATGCTCCAAATAGGAAGTGGATATTCTAGAGAAATGGGGTATTATTCCAGTGGCAAAAGTTAAGATAAGAAGAAGAATGAAACAGATAATATTTGCTATTTTTGGACAGTGATGGCTAGCTCTTGCACAGCTGAAAAATATCTAAGGGTGAGAAGAAATTCGGCAAATGGGAGAACATCACAGAAAAACAAACAGAAGATTTCCTCGGTGTGAAATACTTGAAGGTGCTTCAGCCTATATTTTCCTTAATGAACCTTGGGTAGGATACAAGCTCACTAAATTCCATCATGTTACCAGCATATTAGAAAAGTATACTCTTTTTTTATTGTTGTTGTTTGTCACTAATACTACCTCAAGCGATGAAGTTTACAAACATGAAGGATGCTCAGCTCCCCCACCTCAAAGTCTGAAAACGGAAAAAGAAACTCACCTAGGAAACCCTATATCTACTCAATGACTTTAGCAATATATGAAGTTGTTTTGCCTGAGCATCTGGGGTTTTTCTGTTTTGTTTGTTTGTTTGAAGTAAAAGGCCATTTCCAGATATACATGTGTTCTAGTATAACCATATGTATCTTTGAGAAAGAGCAGAAACTTATGCTTTCCCAAACAGGTCCACAACGTGCTACCTAACCCTAGCATTTTAATAACTCCTAACAGCCAATAATTTAAAAGTATTTGTTCCCAAAGAAGAGAAACAGGAAATTAAATGAAAAGAACATCTTCTGCAATCCACTGACTTAGAAAAACCAGTGGGCTCTATCTGTAGAATGACAACATAACTGACCCCTTTCTCATTCTAACAGCTGGAGTGTGACATTCTGAAGACAGTTAACTAGCTCAGCAACTTGCTTTGTTAAAATACCTGGCTACTAGCTACTATATCACTGGCTGATATAGAGAACTATACCATTTACTACTTCTTCTTGTAAAACCTATCTCTACGTCACTTAAAACTGAGTCAGAACTCTGAACTAATTCAGAAAGTCAAAAGTAAAGAATTACTGGTAGCAACATTTCCACATAGGGAAACGGTGACAAGCTTCTTGCTGTTACATTCAGTGTGAACTGGTTATTGCAGGTGTTGACCTCAGTCTTTTGCTTTTCCTCTAGTTAACGAAGCAGGATGTCAACATGTGTGAGACAGTTCACATTTTTCCAGTCTTCCAAGTTAAATTATTACCATAATTGATGAGTTTCTAGTGGCAACAGATGGGAACTTTCAAATGCCAAAATGTAAAAGAGGAAGAGAAAGTTTAAGTGGAACAATAACAAAATCTGTTTAAACAAACACTGTCAAACCCCCTAGATTTGTAGCTGCAGCTGATTCCATTTCCTCCTGTTTTCTTATTCAGGAGATTCAACATATACCATGTTTATATTAGAGCTGATCTTTAAAATGATTGTTCTGAAGCTAAGGTATGGTAGCACCAACAGAATTTCACCCAAGTACACTACAGCTCTCTTGCTACACGAGAAGGTGTGCTATTCAAGTTTGTGACAATACAAAGTCTGCATCTGCCAAGAACACGTGGTCTTGATCATTAGGTGTTTGTAGTTCAGGTTTTACACACAACTTCCAAAATATTTATGTTGTAACTGTATTCAGAAGCTAGAGTATATCAAAATACCTTCCCATCCACAAGCTGGCCTGACAAGATGACAGAGACATCAAACTCTCAGCAGCTTCTTCAGAAGTACCACTCTGTGCAAGAACTCCCACTGCTTGACTGGTGATGTCTTTATAAAGTTGAATGAACTGATACAAGTTCAAGATTCTGGAAGCTTCCACGATGCCACTTGTTTTATTTATCTTAAGATATAAGAATTGTTTGCAATTACATATCAGATTTTTACTTGACATTGCTCAAAACTCTTTTAATGCACTGCAACTCTCATGGCAGTAGCCACCTTCCCAAGCATCCATCACTATGTTAAGCAAATTGCAGTCTGCGTCAGTAAGAGTTAAGACCTGCAAACACTGCTGTGTCATCAGGAGGAATACCACAGTTAGGACTACATTTTTAGAGCAAGACAATTACCTTCACTACTGAAATGGATTAAGTTGTGAGTAGGGACCTAACGCCTCAGAAACTGGGCTAAACTTAGAATAAAGAACAGAATCATCAGTCATTTAATATTTGAACTTAAATGGCCTACAATAATGGCTGCCTTAACGAAAACTAAGAGCAAACGGAAAACTACAAACTGTTAGTTTCAAACAAAGTTTGAGAGTTGGCTTGGTTGAAACTGCATGTTAAGATTGCCCAGTGGATTCAGGACGATTTAAGGATGTTACTTGATAGGATACAGAGGGGAAAAATCTCCTCATTAGAAAGAGCAGACTTAGTAAGCTTTGCCATGGTCTTCAAACTAAGTTAAACATTTAACTTTTAGATTGGTCTTCTAAGGAATCAGAATATAGACAGTTACACTAGCTCAACTAATGACGCTTGGAATTGCTGACTAACTTCTACTACTATCAAACTATATAGTTCCCAGTTTGTTGTACTATTTGATTACCAGGACTTGACCTCACAAATCATCTGAATTCCTAACTAATAGGCCATAAGCGCTCCATTGGAAGATATCATTCCTTTAAACTTAGTTACGAAAATGTTTTTGTTAACCTGCTTTTTGCAGAAACTTAGAATTTAGGCTAAATTTATCTGAAATGGTATCCTTGAATACATCATCTGTACCAGAATATATATGCAAAATATATGTAGCAGGTGTTGGATTTTACCAGTAAAAGCGACAGTTCTGAAATATCTCTACACAAAACCCCCACCAAATTAAAACTTTCAACAATCTTACTTTAGTGCATATTATCCGAACGACCACCTTCCAGAAAGCAGAAGAATCAGAACCAGGCTGCACTTCAAATAACAGATGTTTGTCCTGTCCAGAAGCCAATTTTGCAGTACTGAAATAAAGAAACATCAGTTTTACATCATGTGCTAGACAGGCAAGGATCAGCAACCTCAGCCATTGTGGTATTATTTATTGTTCACCTATGTGCTCTTTATCGTTAAATAGATACTGCCCAGAGACATGAAATTAATGAGCAATGACCTTCTTAGCATGTCATTAAATACAAAATACACAGTCCATTTCACTTTAAACTGCACAGTAAATTTCAGAAAATGATGTGCAAGTCTTTTGATCCAGCATCAGCAAGCGTCCTTTATAGACAATTTATATATGCTTTCACTGTATATTACAGTAATCTTACAATCTTGTGGTCCAATCTAAAAAGGTTATTTCCTTATAATGTATGTAAAAAAAGCATGCAAGTACCAACACATGCAGATGAGGTTTATTATAGTTAGTATATATTAATAATGAAGCAGCCAGGTGAAAGCTCCAGGTGACCCTGAGATTTTTGGGGTTTTGTATTTTTTTTTTAATGGAACATGGACACAAAGGTCTACTCCATAAGAATCAGAACGAGCTGTGTTACATTCAGGCTAAGTAAACACTGTAAAGAAATAAAAAAACCCAACCTAAATAACAATGGTATTTTGGAGTTAATTACATTGAGATATGCTTAGGTTCTCAGGCAAAAATAAAGCAACATTCTTCAAAATCCATTTATGTGTCCATCCAGAAGACAGCTATCTGTCCTTGAAGGTCATTTATAAAAGTATGACACTGCACAAGACAATTTCTAAACTAAATATAAATTCACATTATAGTTAAACATCAAAAACTACCAAAAGCGACACACTACAAAGCCCCTTTTCAGCGTGTTGGTTTCCACTTCATATCATTTTATATCATAAATATTGTGTAAAAACGACAACTCTGCTTTTTTGTTCATTTCTTTTTACCATCAATGTTACAGTCAAACAAAAGGCAGGCTATGAAAAATCTTACTTATGCAGCCTTTTGTTTGGGATTATCTTGGTCACTGGTTTCAGATAGTAAGGGATGTCTTGTCTGTAACAAGGAACAGCATTGCCTGTCCACAGAAGGGGGAGAGATGGCACACACAGCTCTGTCTAAGGTACTACCTTCCTAGTGTAGCTGTACTGTCTTTATAGGGCTCGTGTTGCCACTTCCTACCAAAAGGGATGGGCAGAGAGGAAGCAGCATTGCATCTTTAGGTGGTTGGTGGAGGGGGGAAGAGTAAGGGAGACAGGTAACATTAACAAAAAGATACCGCTAAATGTCTGCCTCTTGTGAACTTCTAAGAGAGAAATAACACTTGCTGGAAGAAGCAAACTGGAGAAAAGTGAATTTAAGGAGGAGAAATGGCTTTGGTTCTGAAGTGTAATTAAAACCAGTATAGAAACTTTAGAACTGAAGGAAACATTTCAAAACCAGATGGCCGGTTCTGGCTTATCCAGCACAGGAGAATATATTGTATACAAGGTCTCTGTAAAACATGAAAAAAAGAAGGAAACAAAGTAAGGCTTACACATCATTAAGTTCAGCTACTCTTCCCAGAAACTCTTCATACGTTAGGAAACCACTTTCTTGAACCAAAGAGGCATGCTTTGCTACTTTTTCTGGCAACTTGTTAATTACAGTTTGTGTGTGGTTTGAAATTTGTTGACCCATGGTGAAGTTCTTCACCTCAGTTCTGTAGAAGGAAGTTCTCATTCGCTTGTAGAGTCTCTGCTAAAAATATTTTAGAGAGTTATATTTGTGTGTTTTATGAATCGCTACTCCCTCATCTTCTTTTAGTGTAAGAGTTTAGCTACCCACTCACCAGTCTAATTATTCTACAGTAACACAACTTGAACAGTCAAATCAGAAACAAAGCAGAACACTTCGAAAAGACTGGAATATGGTATTAACAACTTAGGAAAAATGGATTATTTTGCTCACAGCAATACTTATGTTAAATACAGATCATTTTTCACGCAGATTTGTCAGCAGCTCCCACACACACATATAAATACATCCAATGGAATGGAAAAGAAAATCTCAAGATGACTATGGTAATTTATGGCAATCTTTGTTTTTCCTAAATATTTGTGCATGTGAAAAATAAGCATATCAATGTATGTCTGTACACAGACATTACACTAGAAATTAGCTTTCTTGCATCACACTGACATTGGCAGATCAAAAGAACTCTCACAGCATTCGTAAACTGGTAAGCCAAGGAATCTACATCGGTATAAACCAATTCAGAAATCTCCCTATCTGCACAGAATACTCAACTTTAGGATGTATTACAGAACTGACTTGCTCAAACCTCTCCAACTTCAGCTTATTTCACCCTTCCTTTACAGTCATGTTTTTCCCCCAAAGTCTGCACAAGGATCTACCCTATGCCTTCTGATTCTGAGTCTGTATCGTTTCTTCCCCTTGATCCCTCTCATTTGACATTCCCCCCAAATTTCTCTTTGTTGTCTTGAAATAGCAGAGGCATGCAAATTAATTCTGTCTGTACAGAGTTTGTTGCTTGCAATGCAAACCAGTAGTTTCACACCCTTTTAAGACTTCTACAGATAGAGGTCTGCAATGGCAAGCTAACTGCAGAATATCAAACTTAACTTAAATATGGAATGATCTGATACTAAGTGCATAACAGACACCTTATGAGAGACAGCACAGAAAACCAGAACTTCATCCTGCATGTATGTATAGCTGCATTTGGGTATAAAACTGCCCAGGAGTATGGTCTACAGCTGTCAAGATCCTGCCACGGTGTTAAGAAAAACACAGCACGCAGAAAGTGAGTTCGTGTCCGAGCATCTATGAACCCCTCTAGTATTTCACAAAGGAGAAAAACCGTCCAGTTTAATGGCTGAATTTTGACCAATTTCTGTTCTCGGGCAGACATGTTCCCCCTCCAGTCACTTTTCTCCTTCCAAATTACCCTCCAAGCATCTCCTCTTCCGCCATCCAGACCTTTCGTCCGGTGAGCACGCACCCAGAAGGCACAACCTCTCAACACCATAACCTCCCACCCTTCAAACACAGCCTATCCCGCATCTTCCAGTGTTCGTGTGTTCCCTTTGCTGAAACGCAGCCTTCCTGAGGAAGCGAAGCGCCGCGCGAGCCTACCGAACCAACAACGTCCGGTCGCATCACAGAAAAGTTTGGACAAAAAAAAAAGGAAACCCCCCCGCGAAGCCGCCTGCAGAAGCGTTTCGCCCCCCGCGGACACGCGAGGCGCACCGCCCGCCCCCCGGAGGGGCCCCCGCGCGCCCGGGGCGCGGCGCGCGCTCTCGCCTGACCGTTTAACCGTTACTGAGGGGCCCGGCTCGAGGCAGGCCGCGCGCGCTGCCCGGCTGCGTCACGGCCGCCCCGCCCCGCCCGGCCCGGCCCGGCGAGGCCCAGCCCGCTCCCGCTCCCCCTCCCTCTGCCCGCAGCCGCCGCGCGCGCGGGTAACCGCCGCTCGGCCCTTCCCGCCCCGGCGGACGCGGCAGCGCGGCCCGGCTCAGGGAACCGGCCGGGCTTCGCTCGGGGCGCCGCACCCAGCGGCTTCCCCCGGCCCCGGCCCCGGCCCCTGCGCTCCCCTCTCCCACCTCCGCGCCCAGCCCCCCCCCCCCCCCCCGGGCGCCGTGACTGCGGGCCGCGGAGGGCGGGCCCCGCCGGCAGCCTCACCGCGTCGCCCCGGCATCCTGCTCGCCGCCGCCCGACGGGGACCGGGCCGGAGCGGGGCCGGGCGGGGCGGGGCGGCACCCCGCGCGCCCCGGCAGTCGGCGACCGGCGCAGGCGCAAAGGCGGCGGCGGCGGCGCCTCCCGGCGCGCCTCGGTGACGCCAGCGCGCGGCTCGCGCCGTTGCCGGGACACGGCGGACGCCGGGCCCGCCCCGCAGGGCCCCCGCAGCGCCGCCGGGCCGGGCCGGGCCGGAGGACCCTCGCCCGCGGGCGAGTCCGCCATGGCGTTACCGCTGGGCGCAGCGGGCCCCGCCGAACGCCCTTTCTGTTCCGCGGTACAGGCGCTGTACGGGGTTGTTTTCTTCCAAGAAACAGCCTGTGACAGCCTGAACGACCAGAGCGGGGAAACGTCCCCGCAGACGGGCCTTGCTGCACCCGCAGCAGGTGCCCGCTCCGCGCTGCGCAGCCCAGGGCTCCCAGCGCCCGAAGGGGCCTAAGGCCACCTGTGCTATTCTCGCTTTTCTATTAGCTCTAATAAAGAGCGATTTAAACGATGCTTAATGGAGTCTGGGTGCCTGCCTCGGCGGGATCATCGCAGGCCAGCAACTGCTGGTGCAGAACACCCCCGCAGCCTGGCAGAACAGCCGGGGGCGGGGGGAGAGGGCGCCCCGGGCCGCCCGGAGGATGTGGGCGTTGGATGTGTGCAGCAAAGGGCGATGCTCACTGACCGTTTTAGAAAACAAAACCCCCCCCCCACACCCATAAATGATAACAAGCCATTTAGGAACAGAAATCCTAGAACATCCTCTAGGTCATCCACATCCTGATGCTTCAAGGTTTAATTCTAGAGTTTCGTTGGTTTTTTTTTTTTTTTTAATTTAAAGAGAAGAAAAGGAGTAGTACTTCCCCTTCCTGGCCACTTCTGTGCACACATAGATACACGTACTTCCCACGATAAAGGCACCCCTGTATTCCAGACAGGGATTGGGCTGGACCGGGAACCTCGCTGTATTTCCTGCAGGCCAACCACCCCTTTCGCTGAAGGTCAGCAAACATCTGTAGCCTCAGCGTGGGAATCCGCGTAGTGCTACTGTCAAATGACTAATACAAGCTGCGATCTCCTGCTAGGTGGAATGAATTATTTGTCCAAAATACTTGAGCATAATGCAATTTCTGAGACATCAAGGAACTTCATAGCTGCTGAGAATGTCTCATAAATAAAAGCACAACACTTGAGAAAAGCCAGACACATAATGAATAATTTCTCTGCTACTGTTAAGGATTTGGTTTTTTGACACTTTCTGCCTAGAACTTAAATAGATGTTTCCTGTTTGCTTTGCAGTAGTACGTCCCTTGCCATTCTATTAAACAATGAGCAAGGACGTTTTGTACTTTCTAATTCGAATGTGACTGAGTAGTACTCATTATATACAGACAATATACTTGTTGATTAGTACTTATAGCTAGCTTTTATTACATACAGAACAGCATAACAGCTTTTCCTTTTAGCCTTGTAGTGATGACATAAATTGTGTAATGGAAAGGATGGGCAGATCAAACTATGTGCATTGGCCAGGTGTCAGTGTGAAGTCCAGGATGAAAGCTATCTGAGTTTTTAAGGTACGTGATAAAACAAGACATTTATAGGTTAAGGCAATATCTTATTATATCAACTAGTATAGGTTTTTTAGAAAGTAAACACTTCAAGGGAAAAACAGCCCTTATTTAGACCTAAAACAGAAGCAACAAACTTCCAGCCTGGGTGGAACTAGGGAACAATTTTCTGAATTTCTTTAGGTGTGAATGAGACAATCTGAGAGAAAAGGAACTCGATACCTGTGTAATAGAGGTGATATTAGCAGGTGAGTAAGAGAAGTGACAGATAATTATCTCTTGGTGGTAGGGAAAAAAATAGAGAAACAGGTAATTTCTAATCTCTAAAACATGGAAAAGAGAGGCAGAAGGGAAATTGTAATATGTCACAAAAAGGTCCAAAATTACCTGGTATCCACTAGCATTGCCTGCGTCCTTAAGCCCAATTGCAGTTATGACACCATCATGAGGTGTTGGCTGTGGCCTTTCCTCATGGCCTTATTTCTCCTGTGTGCTGTCACAGCTCACATGGCAGAGAGTGCTTTCCATCAGGTGGCAAGGAGAGATGGCAACGGAATTGCTGCAGTATTTTGCAAAGAGAGGAATTACTTAACTGAGTGGGAAGGCTGTATCTAGTGCTTTCTTCTGCTGCACATTTTTCTGCTGAAATTCTGTTGATGGACATCTGAAATTACTGGTTTTTAGAGCTGTACTGAATCACAGGCTTTCTGCAGTAGTATAGATTTAATGGCAGTGGTGGACTGCGTATCAACACAGTCCAGACTCTTGGAGCCATGAAACATTTCTGAACTATCAAAAAAATAAAAGGAAAACAAAGAGCAATACAGGGAACCTCTAAGTATACTGCTAGCAATGCACTATAACTCACTATCTAGTGGAACTTTTGAACTGTGTAAAAAAAAATAAAAATAAAGAAGCCCAACAGGGCAGGAACCTAAATTCTGAGACCCAATGTAAAAGTCAGATTTGGTGGTTCTCAGAGTGACACTGAGGATTTTTGTGGGGAAGGGGAAGGGTGGTCAGAGATGGGTTCTCTTGTTGGCCTTTGTGTCTCACTGGTTCCACTGCACAATTTTTAACTTTCTGTGAATCAAAAATATGAACGTTCATAATGCAGTATCCTACATTGTAGAAAACACAGCAGTTCTATTGCTATTTTATTTAAGACTATGTTTTTCAAGTTCCTTGATCTAAAGAGAAAATTCCTTTGTCATAATAACCTCCTTCACATATAAAAATAAGTTATCCAAATCATTTTTTCAGGAAAATGTTTGATAAATTGCTACTGTTCTTTTATAACAACTAATTACCTCTGTATCATTAAGGTTAAGCGAGTTCTTTTTACTGTGAGACAGTTTTCATGAGAATAAATTGTCTAGACAAACATATCTACCATACTTTATTTTTTTATGAAGTACTATAAACGTCCCATGCCACTTAAGATCCACACTTAAATACACACAAAAGATCTTAAATATAACTCTTGAGATACAGTTCAAGGTTTTTTTTTCCCCTGTCAAATATCTGATGCAGAAGAATGATACAGGTTTTAATAAATAAAACAGTAAATTATGATATGATGAAGATATCTAAGAAAGTTGTTCATTGGTGTATATATATAAATATCAGCATCTTTGTTCCCTTCCTTGGGTATTTGAATGACAGTGGGTTGATCCTTTAATTTTTTACTCACTTGTAAACAGACATTTTTTCTGTTTGTAAACAGACTTTTTTAAAACAGCATGCAACTACTTAATGGAAATAAGCTAATGTACATGAGGAAGAACTACAGTATCATAATTTTATTTTAGACTTTAAGTCAGCAGACATCCTCCAGCCAGATAAAAAACCCCTTTCCATTATATAGTGATCCGAATTCCGTACAAATAGTTAACACACTGCATGTTGTTAATAGCATATTCCTAATTACTTCTTTATTAAAGATGAAAAATGAGCTGTAATATGGATTTTTTATTTATTTCAAGTGAATAAGATACCATGTTCTTCTGCAAGAGCATTTATAGCTAAAGATGTCATTATTAAAAAAACAAGTTTTCATATGTTAAGATAGAGAAAATATTCATTCATGAGTATTTGCAATCACCCATGTTTAAAAGTATTGCTAAGTTCTGTGTGCTTTGTTTTATATTTCTATCAAAAAGTGTATATTCTTCCCCTTAAACTTCTGCTTCTAGACATTTTACTGTGGCCTCAGGCTTGGTTTTAGACTCTTCTACTGTTTTTCCATTATTCTTTGTTTCCTTCTCAGGTGTTTTGTCATTTGACTTAGCCTCTTTGAGAGCAGTAGTTTCAACCATTTCTTTTTGCTGATTCTTGTTTGAAAACGGAAAGGTTTTCTTGTACCTTTAAATAGAAAAAAGGATAGTAAACAAGAAACACTGACATAGTTTGGTAACATCACTCAAGAAATAAAGTGAAAAATATCTAGAATTAACTTTCTTTGCCATACTCAAGCAGAAGTCTCACAGAGCATAGTGGCATGCTAGATCATTGTACTTTTTCAAACAGTATGCTTTTTGAAGAAATATTTTTGTATTTTTTTTTTTTAAACAGACAATGCATATTCAGGATTTGTCATAATAACAAGAAAGCTAACTGGGCTAGGATGTGAAAAATGCACACTTTTTGATACGATTTAATGATGCACTGTGTTGAAGATCTTTGCGCACGACAAATGAGCTCCACAATTTTTTTTTTCTGAACACAATCATAGTCCAAGAATAATAACTTTTACCTTTAGTCTGACATAGAAAGAAAGAAGAATAAAACTGCATAAAGAGGCTTATATGCAAACAGATGCACACTTCAGTGTTGCTATTTTGGCACACTTGGAAATATTTCACGCTAGGCATGACTGCCTAATCAAAAATAAGCAATATTTACCTTTGGTTCCTTTTCTAAAGTGGGAAATGGCAACAGCAGCAACAAACTTTATCTGCATAACAACTGTGTTTAAGATTTTGTTCTTTGTGCTACACTGTTATGTCATTATCATTACTTTTCTGCTCCTTAGCTATATATTTGAAATATTCACTGGTTGTACTCTAGGAGTTAACTCAGTCTAAGAGAAAAAAAAAAGAAAAAACTTACTTTTTGATATAGCAGACTGCTAGAACAACTGAAATAACGAAGAAGATGACTGCCAGTACAAGAAGTGCAGTGGGGATACCTAGAGATAAAAGTGAGGTAAGCATAGAATTTTTATATGTACTTAATTCTGACTTTCTAAGGGCTCATGAGCATAAATCCAGATTCTTCTAAAAACAGCCTAGTGTAAGAGGTACATACACATCAACTCAAGAATAGAGGTATTAGGAATGTCAAATGGTTAGTTACTCCTGCTCATTTTTTCAAGAGAGACTGAAACAGATATTTAGGCAATCCCTGACAGATTTTGTCTAATCTGCTGATCAGAGGGTTTTTACAACCTGCCCAGAGAACATATTTTTGTGATTAACTACCCTTACAGTTAGAATGCTTTTCCTCATATTTAGTCTATTTCTCACTTGCTGTATATTAGGATTACTTATTCACACCTCACATCTCGAGAACACCTCCATACTTGGAGAAGAGCAATTCTCCTTAAAACTTTCTTGGCTTCTTTTGTTTTTCAGAGCCTGCTGAGTTTTCCATTACTCTGAGCACATGGTGTTTGCTAAGACTTTCTCAGAAATGTATTTACCCCAGATCATGCTAACCAGAATGAACTTCCACTATTTCATATTAAAATATTATCAAAAAGTATAAAATAAGATCTTACTTCTACTTGAAAGTTATTTAAAAATCCTCTGCCTTATAAGATTTGGTTTTGCAAAACCATAACGCTCCTATTCTGCCTCCAGGTTCAGCTGTATCAAAATGGATGCTGGAGTAGCAAACAAAAATAGCAGTAATCAGATTTACTACTAACATCTACGTAACTAGCTCTTCTGATTAAATAGCTACCATATATGGCCTTTACCTCCAAAGACAATGGCATCATTCTTAAAGGCAGCATGGGAAGTGTAGTTAGGAGAGTCAGTTGGTGGGTATTCCTCTGGTATTTTTGTAGTCCCCTCTGTTGGTAATATAGTTTCAGTTATACATATTACACGAAATTTTATATTTTTCAGGGATTGTTCTGACTTGGTCACATTGGGCACTGCTGTGATGTTCTCAGTCAAATCAGAGCCTGAATATGCAGTTAAGTCCGTTGGTGCGCTTGATGAAGGTAGCATTGTTGTAGTTGGATCTGGTTTACATGAATTAATCTGAACATCTGCAGCAGGGAAAGGAAATACATAAGAGTTGTGTTGGATGTCAGTTTTGTGCTTACTGTACTCACATGTTTATTGAAATTCTTCCTCAGTCATTCCCTTTTGGAAATTATTATTTGTTTATTCATATAAGCCTTACCCAAATCAGGCATGCCCATTTCAAACATGTGGCTACAACCCAGATTACACACCTTTTATCATTACTCACATAGTTAAACACTTTTTTGAGCAAGTGTGGTGCTCATTTTATAATTGCATACCAATGACAAGATTCATCCTGAAAAGTACTTAGAATAATAACACATATAAAAAAAAATAATATGACCTCCTGCAGAGCAGGAGACTTACCTACAGATCCAAGATTCAAAAATATTTCTTTTATATTATGTATATGTTCAAAACATATGCATGCACTATTGATGCTTGGAACGCTACTTTGATTTCCTGGAAACAAAAGTAGCCCATAAAACTTTCAGTTAAACCGGGCACCAGTGTGAGATGAAAAAGTGTCATGATTCAAATGGGGGCTAGAAAGAAACAAACTTCAGGCACACTCAGAAATCAAGTAATTTAAATGATGTGAATGTTGTCTATATAAAAATGTGGATGCAATTGGACTTTTATATGTAAATGGAAAAGCTGAGTTCTGAATCAGGGTCAGTGTGAAAATGTGAAATTTCTTCTTTTCTAATGAAGTTCTATATTCTTTAAAGCTATAAAAATTTCCCTGAAGTAACAAGCAGATTACAACATAAATAACAGGGAAACGACGTGTGTACTGTTCTCCAAATTAATCCCCGTGGGAAGTCTGATGACGCAGTTACCTTCACAGAATAAAAAGCTAAATGGCAGGGCCTTTTTACTTCTTCCACTACAGTTTGCAAGTGATTTTGGCATTTCTTTGGCACAAAGAAAATTGACAGAATGAGCTTCTGCCAAATATTTTGGGTAAGAAATTACTACAACAGGCAACAGTTTGGCAATTAAGATAAAGAAATGCAGTATCATCCCAATGTTAAATACACATTAAGTTATTTTCTAACCATTCAGCAAGCTTAACTTTCTTCACATACTGTGACAGTATCATTTTTTTGAATTAGAGTTAAACAAAGCAAGTAATTTAGAATTACTTGCTACCTCCTTAGCATTACCCAACCTACCTAACATTTCTGATGCAGAATGACATATATTTAATGCACTGAAACACCATGTTGCGTAGGAACAGAAGAAATAACTGTACCAATAGGAGCAGCTTCTTTTAGAGCATGTTGCCTGAGTACTGATTCAGCCATGCATTCATCAATAAAAGCTATGAACTGTAGAGAAAAACTAAGTTAGCCCAATCATGTAATTTTTAATGTTACAGGTTAGGTGATAAGTCAATTTTTAATGGTGCTTTCTCTGTGCAGTGCTTTCTTATCAGCAGTCAGATACTTTGTAAGCTGGCTACTTATATGACCTACCCTCCTTCACTACAATGGCCCAGGATCATCAACAAAGTCCCACTGGTGAAGGCATGGCTTTCTCCCTAACAGCTTTATCCTCAGTCTCATCATAAGCTCCAATGTTCACAGTCACCAGACATGGTCTTAGGTCTTTATATCTTTGCATGGGCATATCTTGCATATGCATCTTTCTCCTCTTCTTTCCAACCCTTGTTCACACATCTTTCCTGAAAAATTTCAGGATTTTGTACGTAATCTCTTGCTCTTGCTATCTAAAACTCATTAGCAAGGTCTAGGGACTGATTAGAAATAATTTATTGATCCTGTGTATGATCTAATTATTGGGATAGCTGTCAACATAATAACCATAGATATGTGACACTAGCAGGAACACAATGCCTCTGGTTAAATACTTGTTTTTAGTTAATACCACAGAAGGCATTAAGAAACAATAATGATCTATTGTGCTGAGAAGATCTAACTTATACCAAGGCCCAAGTTCCACTGTTGTATCTTCCATCTGGGAACAGACAGTCAAGAATGAGGGGAAGGACAGGTCTTTTCACCCATAGGATGATGCACATTAAAGGAAGGTGTTTGATTTTACTGATAGTAGGTTGGGAATCTAGTTAAATTTATGGTCTCTCAGCTGTTCGAGCTTATATTTTGATTTAGTTTAATAGATACATTTCCTTTTATAAAACATTCAGCTTTTTCTGAAGTAACCCTCTCTTGGTCCTTTTACAAGAAAACACACACCACACACAGACACCCTGGTTAAAGATTTGATTCACTGTCTTTCAAATTAATGTGCCTAAATAATCAAAGTGTATTAAGAGCATTGTGTCAACATTACAGAATGGTAAAAGCAGCTCTTCTTCAAGAGCTTTCATGGCAGCACCAAATTATTAATTCAGATTAACTGAATTGATCTTTTGTATTTCTTGGAAGCTTTTTTTTCCCCTACAGAGCTAAGTACAGCTTGACAACATTTAAGATTGGGTGGGGAAAGGGCCAACAAATAATAAGAACTCACTCACTTGTTACGATTTTTTCTTGCAGATATTAAAAAAGTAATAAAACCCAAATGAAACCACAGAAAAAATGTAGTTGTCATGCTTACATACCTGAGGAATTGAAGCAGTAAACCTTAAATGTTTTAAAGGTTTCAGCATGCCATTGCACTAGTCCAATGTTGCCCTTACCACATTTCTTGTTGGATGTTATCCGAGGAATGACAACGAATCCCTCTTCCACCCATCCATAGCTGCAATAAAAAGCATCAGTCCTTTTAATACTGGATTTATCATCAGCCTCAGATGTGTGTAAAGGTGTTCACTAAAGGTAATGAGACAATAACTGATGTCATATACCTGCATGTTTCAAAGCCATGTTTCAAAGCCTTTTCAACTCGTTCTTTACTTGCCAATTGTAGCTTCAGTTGATTACATGCATTATGTGCTTCTGAGAAATTCACTTTCTCCTCAAGATAAATTCCTACACCTGTGATCCTGCAAGGTGAAAGAATGGAACCTGTAATTTAGACATAAATATTCAAGGTTAGTATTGAATATTAACATTTATTCCTCATAAAGAATTGAAGATCACGTTCAACTGAATGGAATATTGTTAAAAGTTTCTGGCTTGAGGAAGTAGAAAACTAATTTCCAGCAAAAAGGAAAAACTTTAAAAACAGAACTTATTTTCTTAACACAATAGTCTAGAATTTCAAGAGTTTTGGCTGTTATTAGACTAAATGCATATACAGTTGGAATTTGAGTCATTACCTGGAGTCAGTTTCTTCCTAAAGACACTCTTATTTGTTATATTCATGAAAAATGGGAAGAGAAATCAGACAGGGATTTTTTTTCCCTTTTTTTAAAATTAAAATGATAAAACTAACAGTTGCACTGAGGCACTGATCCTGTCAGTATACCACTCTTACCAATATGAGTTCTATCAAAGGTGTTATACATAATTTTTCATGGAATTAATATACCAACAAGAAAATATGCCTCTAAAGATTTTATCATTCCTTATGTTCCTTATTCCTCCTAAACTTATCTTTTTTATTTTTGTTTTCTAGCTTGGCATGAGGCTTCCAACCCCCAGCCACTTTCAAGCATTCAGTTTACTGAGCACTTGGCAGGCAGCAGGAAAACAGGGGATAAGCAAGGTAATTTATGACAATTTTCCCCATTCCTGCTCCATAGGCAGTTCATCCAGCTTTTTTAGATAGCCACAGCTGGCACACTATTAATGACATCTGCACCAGGAAATGCATAGCTTAGGTCTGAGTACACCTGCTCTACTTTCAAAGCCTGTGTTAAGGACATAGGACAGAATTCGGGATTTGGCACAGACAGGGAGAAAGGATATTATGCTTTTGCCTTCATATTTCACCAGCAGCATATATTCAAAAAAAGATTTTTTCTTTTTGAGTTACATACAGTAATTGCCATATTAAATGAAACATTTCAACATTTACTTGCAAACATTTCAGATAACCAACAGCCACAGGTGTTACTTCCTTGCTTAATATGCCTTTCAGACTGTGTGCTCACCAGGTATGTACACTAATTAATACTTCATAAAATCTATGCATCAGAATACAGGCAATCCACAAACTCTCAAGGCAGGATGAAGTGATGCCTGCAGATCCACCACATGACTTCTTAGTAACAGAGGTTATATTGAGGCCTCCAATTAATGCTTGCTGGTATGGTGTAGACCCAGTCACATGGCAGGTGAGGCACTGAACACTTCAGCAGTCCCCATAGCCAAATTATGGCTGCGTCCAGCCCTGACTTGAACATAAGACAAGCCCAAACATATTGCATTAGGATGCAGAGAAGCCTTGTTGCTCAGTGAAGATGTGTGTGTAGGTATCAAGGACCTCAAGTCGATCCTAGTCCCAGTGTGAAGATGATTCACACTGCCAGATTTCTTCCTTTCAGCTAGCCTGCCTTTGTGAATGTCCTCTTGTATGTCTTCATTTAGGCGAGAGTACTTCTATATCAGAGAGGTCAAACACTGGAACAGGCTTCCTAGAGAGGTGGTCGATGCCCCAAGCCTGTCAGTGTTTAAGAGGCGTTTGGACAATGTCCTTAACAACATGCTTTAACTTGGTCAGCCCTGAAGTTGTCAGGCAGTTGGACTAGATGATGGCTGTAGGTCCCTTCCAACTGAAATAGTCTATTCTGTTCTAGGTGTTCCAGTGTTAAGTTTTCTTGATTCCCTTTTGCTAACAGGCAACTCTCCCGGTCTTCTTGAGAATCATTTCTGGTTTCCTGAAAAACTCCCTGTCTCAGCTGCTGAGGCACATCCCACAATTCCTCTTTCTTAGTTTTCAAGACCCCATGCCTCCTTTAGGGTTTATGCCTAATTCCTTTCTTCCCTTGCTACTTTTTATGCTCAGACTTCACTCTTACTGTTATTGCTTACTTAGTCAGTTATTTTCCTATCTTTATATTTGAGCTAATACAACTTATAAAAAAAATGTAATGTTGAGAATGAAAGTTTCTCAATGACCAACTTTACAAATTCCAAATAAAGCTGAGCAGCTGACTGAATAAAATTTCCTGAAACCTTAGAAAGTTGCCTAGATACTTGTAAACTGTTACACTCTTTAGTAATTTAATTAAGGACAAATATTTTTAGATGAGAATTGCATGATAGATACACAGCATAATATAAAAATTCAGTACCAGAAAATTAAGTCTTAAGTGATAAGAAAAGTGACTGTAGGACATGGACCAAAGCTGTACCTTAGAATTCACTAAGCCTTTTAAAACAAAATGGTGAAGTAAAAGAAATGTTTTGGAAAAGTTACCACCTTCAGTCTAAATTCCAGATGGTTTTACAGTGTGAGGAAGAAATCCAGAAAGAGAACAGTAGCCTCTTCAAATCTTTTCATCACTTCTTAAATCACCTCTGAACACTGTTCTAAAGATGACTGAGTTTGTACAGGAGACAGACTAATCCTTTAGAAGCATATTATCCTTTCTGGTCCACAAGCTGCACATAACTGTACTTTAAGCTTTGCTCTATTTAGTTAACCTACTAATAATGGGACAATCTCCTCAGTATTTGGGTCTTGTGTGAAAAATCTGTTTTACTGAGAAAGGTGGGAAGACCTAGACAGAAGAATCTCACAACAAGACAAAATTGTCATAGGACAGGAAGAATATTGTTCAATTTTTGTAAGCTACGGGTATTGGCTTTATTGTGCGTTAGTTCTCTTCTTGCTTTATTGGGGAAGCTGTTGTTTCTATCTCTGTGCCTTGTGCCAAGCCTTCACTCTGATTTATTAGAGAGAGTTTCCTTTGGCTGCTGATGTCAGGGAGTGGCAAGAATGAGGCTGTTCCACAAGGAAAGAGGAGCCAGGAGCTGAGGGTGACCACAGTACAGGCAGGACAGTGCCCCCCTGACTAGGGCACAGTCCCACAGCACCTAAACAGGACCACAGTGGTGACAGTGGCAGGTTTCACTGGCAGCCCCAGAGAGAGCAAGACAATGAGTCAGATGCAGGGTTCATCCAGAAAGTCCATTTGGGAACAGCAGAAGATCATGCTACCTATAAGACATGTCTGAGGTCCATCCTGGAGACAAGGCTACCTACAGCCTAGGTCCAGAGTCCATCTGTGAAGCCCAGTCAGTAAGTCACTACTGGAGGGGACAGGGCATGCTACAACACAGCTCGAAGACACAGCTGGAGATCAGCCCTGAGCTTAACTGGAGCTTTTGGACCAATGAGCAGAGGGTGCATGACTAGGTATCCCAAGGGAGGCTTGGAGGGGAACTAAGCGGGGTCCTAACAGCTGGAAGGGATCATCTTAAGGCTCAAGCTCTCCATTTCCCCACGAAAATTATTCAGTGGTTGGGATTGCTGGAGGAAACTACTGTTGTTAGGTTCTCCAATCCTGTGGAATTTCAACAGAACTTGAGTTGAGCATCTAATTCACTCAGTCCAGGTTTCCTTCAGAAGCCTTTCAGCAGATAAGAAAATCAATTGTCTGCAACAATGGTGTATGTTCTTTTACACAGGTAGGACAGGCATTTACTCCTTGCAAATTACAGTGACACATCTGGAAACATCTAATGTACATTGAGTATCTGCAGATATCCTAGTAGCTACTGCAGTTGGAATAGATTGTGTCAAGTTGATAGTGGAATTTGAAGAAGACATTCAAATTTCACTAACATATAGAAAAAAGGGGTATTATATGACCCTGATTGAAAAAATAGATTCATATAATAATGTTTGAGGGAGGAGGGTTATCTAAGAAGTGTGTGATAAAGTTGATGTTGGCAATTCCGTATGTTAATTTTTTCAAACAGATAGTTTATACAAAATAGGAACTTTTGCACTGTATTAACTGGAGACGGGCATGACTGCCCTGGAGATGAACTGCAAGATCTCTGTCACACATTTCCTTCAATGTTGCAAATCAAGACAGTGTCAGGATATTGCCAGATCAGAGCAAAACACTTTGCATTAAAGATAGCGTTTTATCACAGACACTCAGAACTGGTTTCATGCATGTTTTGCTCTCTGAGGATTGTACAAAAGTGTTTCCTGTGGTATTTTAAATAATACAAGGTAAAATCACATTTCAATAGATGTGAACTTAATCCAAATGCAATACCAAATCTTTAAAACAAGCAGTTCTGTAGCATTTAGACAGTAATTAAATTAGACTAACAATGAAAGTTACCTTATATGCCAGAGTAGTTTTCATTGCACTGTATTCTCAAACCCCTGTGGTTTCCTACACCAGAAACACAGTTACACATGCTCCCTTCCCCACATTTTTGTTTGCAAATCTAGCTACTTTTTTTCAAGTACTTTACTGTTCAACTAGGAGACTTTAAAAAGTGGAACTTTACATACCTGTTGTAAAGTAATTTTGAGCCATGAATGTCATAACCCAGATGAAAAACACTGCTGAGGTAACTCCAAAATAAGTTGCCATTCTCACCAACTTCGAAAACTGAGAAATTCAAGGTGATTTATTTCCTGTGCTAAGAAAAGTTAAGGTATTGGATACTGTCAGACCACCTTTGAGATGACTTCTTGAGAGCAACTTCAGCTGTCACTGCACTGCTTCATACAAAGAATGTCAGAGCAAATGGGTTGACTGTCCCACTCAAAGGTGAGATCACTGACTGGAAATCCCTAATCACCCTTTACACTTTCATGTAGGACTTGCTGGAAAATTTAACTACTGCTGACTCAGAAAACACAGCTGAGGAAAAGAGATAAGACTGTTAGACTGCTAAGTCAGTAAACACTTTGAAAGAAGTTTTTCTTTTGCTATTTTTTCCTGTTTTACTGATTAACAGCTCATTACTCATCTTATCTATTCATCTGGTAAATAAAATGAATTCCCTATTGTATCACAGCATGCCAGGCAGGATTTTTCTTTTGGAATTGGAAGGGCATCCATTCCCTGCTATCCTATTTGTGTGATGTAGTACTTTTACCTTCCTTTGCCTTAGAGTTTCAATGAAAAAATAGGTGCCATAACACAGAGATAATATGATACCTAGTTTTGAACAGATTTGGAGATACAGTACCGTAAATGGGATTCCTTGTGAGATTGTAGGGACAGAGGTGGGAGCCAGTCCCTTCACTGCTGCCTTTTGTGAAGTTCCAGCAAACACTGATTCCAATAGACTGATTCAAAACACAGATGATCCTCATGGCTATAACCTAGAAAACCTTCAGGAAGTCTCAGCAAAGAAATGAGTTTTTTGCAGAGATTCCAACAAACATAGAGCAGAATGGAGTTCAAGAGATCAGCTCTTTCCCTTTACTGTCAGGAGGATCAGCTGTATTTATGTTATTCCTGACAGATGTTTGTCTAACCTGTTCTTAAAGACTTCCAGTGACAAATTCCTAACGTTTCCTCAAATGCTCTATTCCAGTGCTTCACTGTCCTTTACTGTTAAAAGATATTCCCTAGTCTAAACTTACCCATACCATGTTGTAAACCTATTACTTCTTTTCCTGTTGCAAATGGACATGGAAAATGGTTTATTCCCTCATGTTTTGCAACAATCTTATGTATTTAAAGAGTTATGCCTCTGGTCCCACTTTTCAGCTAAGAAACCCCAGCTTGCTCACTCTCTCCAGCTGAGGCCTTGCCAATGCCTAGTACTGATTAATAAATTACTTTACCTGCTTATGCAGTTCAGAATGGTATGAGCCTTTTTTTGCAACAGGATTATTTGGTTACATCATGTTCAGTTTGTGATTCAGTCCTACATCCCCAGGCTGTTTTCAAGGTCCTGTAAACACAAGTGTAACAGTAGCTACCTCTTTAAACTGCAGTTTGCATTGTAGAAAGTTCCCACTTAATATATTAAGATAGTATTAACTTTTTTTCTGGGCGCAGGTGCTCTCTCTTACAGCAGCATATAACATGGTTATGGGTATACTGTAACATAGACAGGAATCTATAGGGCTGAGCGGAGAATGCTGTGTGTTAATGCAATGATGTCTCCATTAGTAATAAGGAAATGAAAACTGGGTTGTATTTGGGCTGTGGTTTGGAATTGAATGTTGGTAAAGCTCCTTGAGATCTTAAGACAAATTTATTGCTCCAATTTCTATTCACTCCTTTACTGTGTTGCACTTACCTGCCTCTACAAAGTGACGGCAACCTGAAATACTCTGATCAGACTTAATCTCACTGAAGCAAGTTCTAAGTGGATTCACTTGCATTTACAATGTAGGAGCAGAAACTAATAGTTACTCTGTAGCTCTCATGGACTAGTAGAACACCGCGAACTTTACACGAAACCTTACCATCTCCATGCTTACCTTGAATTTCCTAAGTACTTGCTACCATGAGAACTAATCAAAAGCTGGGTTTCTGACATTTTAAAATTGCATGCTAATTGTCCTTCCAAGTTTTAACACTTTGTGCCTATTATCCTCACTGTGGCAAAGTTCCTTTAGTCAAACTCTGTCCGTGCTATGGATGTTTAGTAGCATTTTTAGCTGGAAAAATGAGATAAACACCTTTGTAACACCAACAAAAAAATAAGCTCCTTCACATGGTTTTGTAAAAGCAAACTACAGATTAGGAGAGGGAGAAAAGGATTTTAGAATGATGAAGTGAGACTGAAATAACAGGGATTTTTTTTGTCAGTTTCTTCCTTTTTATATTTCAGCTGTTCCAAAACTGTGTGGAAGATCACTTACCTGGACTGTAACAGTATAAAAGGGTTTTAACCTGTTTGTGGGTCTTTATCTTAAGTTGTCTGGTGAAAAAAAAAGCAGCCTTATCCTGAATGTTTAATTAGCATTTGACCTAAATAACTTCTAGTAACCTGGAAGGAAAATTCCCGGCATCTCATGCAGCACATTCTGAAATGCTGATGAGGATTGCTAAGCAGAAAACTTCTGATATGGGAGAACAAACTTAACTGTTCTCTACTATCATTTCTGAAGGAACCTTGAAGCCTGAACAACAGGAGAGGAAACAAGTTAAAAAAATATTTATGTGGAAGATACAAATATCAGGGTCTTTTCCTGGTAGCAGTCATTCCTTTCAAGGTTGTTGCTGTCCCAGAGTTTTTCTCCCTGACACAGATCATCAGAGATTCAGAAGTTACATTTCTGTCCTTTATGGAAATTGAGCATTGTCTCCTTCCCGCTGGTCTGGCAGCTCTGCTCTCCACAAAGCCCAGGCTGCCCAAACCTCCCAAGCCTACAAGAACACAAAGCAAATAAAGAATCCTAACCTTTCACTCAGTCTCCTTTGGTTACAGATCTCCCTTGTGGCTTTCCGTGTTCAACCTCCTCAGTGACAGGCAGCCTCCCTCTGAAGCAGGAGTTAAACTCTCTCCAGGATACTTCAGATTCCTCTCTTATCTTGTGTCTAGGGTATGACAGGGGTGACCCTGCTTACAAACACTTTCTCTATTGAAACAGGAGTTTGCTTGCTTCTTCTACATCATTTTTCCTGAAGAACTGAAAGACTAAAAACAAGATCTTTGGTATGTGTAACCCGGCACTACATTATGTGGTATAGATCAAGGCAGTACATATTTCATAAGAACATAGCCATTAATATGCAGATAGAGCGCATGTAAAAAACCTTTAAAGTAGCAACATTGAGGACTTTGAAACCATTCTTTTATTTCAGAACTCAAGTATGTGATACTATACAGTACAATACCAGCACACTTGTGCAAAATCTTACAATATTACAAATTTAAATATGATACACAAAAATAGTGCCCTTTTAAAATTCTTTTACTAGAAACATCTGTGCTGTGCAGGAAAAACAATAAACGTGTCTTGTTAAAGCAGAAAAATAAATATTGCACCTCAAGAAAACTATTTCAGTGTTAATAGCATAAATAATAGATCTATTTCTTGTTATCATCTGATGTGATCTTTGAACACAGAAGAGGTTGGGGTTTTCTTCCAGATAAAGCAAACTAATATCCAACAGATAAAATTACATCTAGAATAATTTTTGAGCTCAATCTAGTTTCCTATTAAAAAAAGGTGTCTTCATTAACTAACTGAAAAATATAAGCAAAAATATTTAATGTGCTGTTAGTCATTGTGGTTCATTATTTTTAGTGGACAGTTTGCTCAAAGTAGTTATAAAAAGAGCAACAATTTTTTTTTTAAAGTAAACTTTACCTCCATCTTTTCATCCCCATTAAAATCCCTTGCCTCTTTCAGTCCATTCCCCACAACAATTAATAAATTTGTGGCTAAATTATACTTGCCTTAGACATGCAAGTAGTTCAGTTCAAATCAGTACAACTACTTATGGAAATTAGCCTTTGTGCACTAAGTCCAATAAAAGCCCGTGTGCTGAATTTCAAGAGAGGATGGAGACCTTGTTCACCCACTGACCAAAAAAAACTTAACACATGCTTAACATTAAGCAGTTCAAGAGTCCTACTGATATCAATAACTTTCTACACGTACTTAAAATAAGGTGTTGGACCCACATCAGTGCAGATGTAAATAAGAGCAAATTAATTTGATTATAGGCGTTGTTAATTATTTTTCCTCAGTGTAGCCCAACATTTCCACGATCACATAATCAGATACGTGCCATAATTTTTGGCATAGAGGATTCTGAATCTTCAGGACTGTTTACCTTCAATTTTTGTTGCCTTATTAAGTTATCAATGCTATTTGTAAAGAATATTAAGTTAAAGAAGATTATTTTTATGAAGTATGCAAAGAGCAACTGACAAGTTTCTCCAAATGCTTAAAGTATGTGAAATGTCACAGTAGTTCTTCATAGTCCGATATTTTAACTGAACCAAACAGATACTAAGTGATTTGCAAAGAAACCTTCTTCTGTCTTATTCTTTATCAATTACAATTTTAGACCAAATGACACTTTCCCATTATCCTTTTTGAACTTCCTTAAGCACGCTATTCCTCAACAATATATACTTTAAAATAAAAAACAAACCTCCCAACTGCTTACGGACTTCCCTCCTGCCAAAAAAAAAAAAAAAAAAAAAAAAGTGGTAGTGGTCTGCTTTTTTATTTGTCTATTTAACTTTTTTTTCTTTTCTTTCTCCGTACAAATGTCTCTTAAAAAACATGTGGCTAAAGATGCAACAAACAAAATTCACCAGCAGGATATTTGTTACTAGTGCCAGATATGTGAATTAAATTTCTGACTGAGTTAGAAACCTGTTTTCCTTGATAGTTAGCTTCAGGTTCAGTGTTTACACCAAAAGGAAACAAGACAATACTAACTGCATCTGAACTGAAATTACAGTACTTCATAATATACTTGTCCTTCAGTTGGTAAACAGACCTGTTAATCAGTCAGAAAATGCCAGAAGAATGCAAGACGAGTGCAATCAAGTGTCACACTGGTTTTGATATTGTGGTTAGATTCAAGCATATAGCTATGGAAAAACAAACGTAGTTCATCTTCAATCAGAAGTGATGTTCAGCAGGTACATATGGTATACCTTAAGTGACATGCATTTTGGTCCCAGCCCTAGGTGGTGTGGTTTTTTACAGATAATGGCTTCACCATTTTGAAATTGCTTGTCTAAAAATTTCAGGCTTTCACATTCTTGTGTAAGAACTCACAACTCCTAAATAGGCGGAACTGTTAAAAAATCTGGGCAGTAGATTAATCTATCATGACATGATGGTTTAGCTTTGAAAGCATATCAGAACAGTTATATACTTGGCATCAGATTCTGAAAATGAACTACTAAAAACATGCAGTGACCTCTTCAAAGTCCACACTGCTTTCATGTCCTGATGGATCTAGACACTGGTAGGGTTTTGGTTGTATGCAGAACTGTGTTCCTACTGCAGACCTCAAAGGATATCTATTTCCAGTATTAGCAGTAGGGCAGAGTCCACTTACTGTGATCATCTGTATACACAGGTTTGAAGGCTTTTTTTTTTTTTTTTCCTTTTTTTTTTTTTTTAAAATAAAGCAGTGAAGATTGCTTCCCACATCCAAGACTGCTGTATTTTGGGCTTGGGCAACACATCTAATCTTCCAGACAGCAACTACTTTTTGCTGTAACCAGTAGTGACTCTGAGTGGCATACACAAATTTGTTGCAAAGCATGTCCCTTTGATATATCAGAACTTCCCAGATTTATTTGATGATATCAACTGTGCCACCTAGACCTCATTTTAGGTTTTGTTGTGTATCCCATTTTAAAAAAAGTGGTGGTCCCATTCTTAAAGTATATCATAAAACACATTTATGCATGTACTTAGTATTCCATTTAAATAATCATACAGATAATTCCTCTTATAAAATTACTTTATCAGCAAAGCATTTGGTCTGATAATATAATTCTAACCTTCATAGAAGAGCTTCTATTTCTACCCAATAATCATGAATAAGGAAATGAATTAGACTCTTAAAACCCAAAGGACTTAAATGCCATTAGTACTTCAACAATCACCAATGAATTCAGGAAATGCAACGTAAAACACTAACTGCAAATGCAGGTTTTACAATTTTCTTCAAAATCATAGCAAAGGTGTCAATGATCTGTGCAAATTATTCTTTTAAATATCTTGCTGGTTGCTGATTACTGCCACAACCTTATAATGATTTAATATCACTTTATTCATATCAGTCATTTACAATAAGAGGACAGACAGGATTATTGTCATTTTGGCAAGGTATGTTCACAATGCATCCCCAAACCTGATGGTGTGGAGTAACTCACTTGTCTAAGAGATCACATTTAACAACCATAAGGATGACTAAGCACTACCTTTAACAACTATGTGTTCTAATAAGCGTACTTGCTCAGGTACCATAAATACATGGTTGTTCCTTTATTATTCAGTGCGTTGCTCATGTTGAAATCCTGAGTTCCACCAGGAATATTGATGGGCAGCAGAACAGCTGGCCTTCCCTTCAGGTCCCTCTGATTTTTCATCACAGGAGTTGTATGAATGGTAGATTCCCAACACCACAGCAAAAATGATTATCGCAGCCACTACAAGCCATACCACATTCCAGTGTTTACACAGTTTGGGGTACAGTATATGTAAATAATTAATGATGACTTCAAGTCTGCTGTAAAATTAAAAGAAAACTGTTATATATTAATCATACGCATATTTATTTTCTTAAGATTTTCAATTTGAGAAGTTTCATAGATGTATGGTACACCATCTTTCTTCCAAATACAAACACCCTGTCAAAGAAGAATCAGACTGTTAAGTTCTTTTAAGAAGAGCTGTACACTCAGATATGGGTGATATTTGCAAGACAGCTGAAGACCGTAAACTTGACTTCTGTTTCTCCCACCTGTCAGCTGGCAAATCTCAGAGCTTGATATGATGTAAAATTCTGCATTGTTCATAGCTTGCTCAACTAAACTAAACATTAGAACATGTTGTAAACATTTCTTCCTAAGAGTTTCATGACTAGTGAGATGGCTGCCCTTCTGAACATGGCTGAAATCTCAAATTAACAGAGGTTTATAACAATAATGGTTATGGAATGGAAATGAATTCTTCTGGGTCAGGTAAGGATTCCTACCTTAGTTTGTGATGGGACATATTACTTGCTTTGGCCAGCATTTAATTTGTCTCTAACGCAAAAGTCTCTTTGTTTTTAAAATGCAGGAAATTGCAGGTATATTGAATTGCGTGGTAGAACCACTGAGGTGGTTGCAGATTAATGCAATAAACATGTTACTCTGCTGAAAGGCAGGAACTCCAGCATAGTGCTTGCTGTTCTGATGCATCTACACAGCTTCCAGAGAGAGCAGGCACCTGCCTGTCCAAGTCAGAGCAAGTGCAACATAGCTGAGAAGCTTGTCTTAATCTGCATTCACCTTGTAGATGTACTAAAAGACTCACCTGTGAAGACCCTTTAGGAATGACATATGGGACAAATATGGGCATCAGATTCCTGAATTACAACTTTCATGAGACAATGCATACCTACTGAGAGATATGTTCCAGCATCAAAAGAACTTTTGTGGAATATTTTTTACCTCAAAATCAAAACCAAACCCCATCAAGATGAAGCATCCTGCTGTCAACATACAATTTGAGTTGAAATATCAAAATAAAAAGTTTTGCATTTTGCAGCTATGTTATCTTGGAAAATGCCTGTTGGAAAATACTGTTATTTCAAACATGCTTCCCTAGACTGGAAGAAAACATGTCAAGATAATGGTATAAAACACTTGGTTGGGTACCACAAACAGAAAAAAGTGTCTCCTCTTGTATGGACTTTTTACACCACTGTCTCACCTGCTTTTCAGTTTTTTTATCTCATCTTCATTTTCACTTTCTTCATGTTCATCATGACTTTCTTTTTGTGTCTCTTCATCTTCTTCCTTCAGTTCCTGAAGTTCTTTGGTTTTCTTCAAGCCTTCCTGATAGCTTTAACATACAAAACATTTTTCTTAGTCTAGCACGCTGTATAAGCCTGTTCCTATGTAATGAAAAATTAGCTTTATCTTTTGTTACATGCAATAAAACACAAGTAGCAGTGTTGCAGCACTCAGAGTAAAAACTAGCTAAAGACCGTGACTATGGCACACAGACAGCCACCCTTCCTTAACAGAAGATTATATTAGCTCTGTTACCAAATTTATCGTCCTGAGAAAGAGGTTATAGTCCTCAGCAGAGCACAAATTTTTTCTATTGTAAAGGAGTTGGTAAGTATTTATCTATTATTTTTCAATCATTTTGAACACCATCTAGATATTTTATTTTCCTGGAAATAAGTGCAAATTTAAAAAAAAAAATTTAGCTCTTTTCTAAGCTAAAGCTAGATGGCTCATTGGATTCTGCAGGAGAGGATCAAAATTTTTGTCTCACTCTTCTCATGGTACAAAGTTCTTTGCTTGACATTCAGAAACAGATCCCAAAGCTGTTAGCTGCCCCAAAACATGTTGTGTGAAGCACTTTGTGACACAAACAACATGAGTTTACTGCAAAAGTTGATACCTACTCTTTACTCATTTCTATGTGCATTTTTCAGAATAAACATTTTAGAAAGCTGTTTTGCATTATCCTATCATGAATCTGAACACTATTGACATAAGAACACCCACTCAACTCAGAATCTCTAATATAACTGCTCTCCCACAGTTTGGCTAACTTCAATAAAGGATGAAAGTGAACAGCTATGATGCAAATACTAGTGAAGCTCACTCACGTTGTTTCCCACATTGCTTCAATTATGACCATCTTCTAGGAGCTCATCGATTATGTCACTCATTTTGCATTTAAAATTACATTATAAAAATATATGTCCTCATCTGGTAGCACATATTTACAGATTTAGTTCACATAAAATATTCCCACCCTTTGTTATATGCTTCCTCTTCTATCTTGGCTTTAGTTTCAGGACTGATTTCTTCCAACCCACTCTGTGACAGCACAGAAGTAGAGGTTTCACAGTCAGGCTCTCCATTAGTCTTGCCACTGCCAAGACAAAAGAAACAGACAAATAGAAAATAACACCACTAAAACGTATTGTATTTGGAGTATACTACTGAACAAGAACAACTACACACAATTTTGTTACTTCTGACTTTCCTTCTTTAACATATATCGGAGAAATAAAATGTCTTTCAAAAGAAAAAAATTAAACCTTGAGCAAAATTTTAGTTTCAAAATGTTCCAATTTAAGAACAGTAATTAATACATTTCTAAGGTATTAAAACTTCCATTTTGCTTCTTAAAAAAATAAGAAGAAAAAAGAGCATATTTAAAAAAGAAAAGAAAAGAGCATTTGTTTCCTGGTTTATCAATGGCATTTATTTGCTATTCTTTAAAATATTTCTCTCAACTTTCCAAAAACCATCTTAGAAATTGTAGCCTGCTACGCTGGAAGAAAATAATAGAAGTGATACCAAATATTAATTTAACAAGTCATTTTTCTTATTTGCCTTTTAGGTACTCCTCTCTGCTGACTTTATATGCTGAACTGATGCACAGGTTAAGAAAAATACAAACGCATACATAGCTTTTGTCACTAAAACTTTTCTTAAGGAAAAGCTTTGAGCATTTAGCCTAAAGATAAGCCATTATATGTTGCTCTCTTTCTGCAGTGCTCACCTGCCCTTATTTATTTAAGTGTGGGACAAAGAGTTTAAGTGATTCAGACATGACTTAGCAAATCTATCAAAGTCAAGGTTTAATAAGCTCAGCAGTGGGTCCCATTTCAACTTCTAGAATCTAACCCTTTTTATAGGCCTTATTTTTCCGGCACTAAAATCAATGGCAGAATAATTCATCCTGATTGCCACCATCTGTGGGCTATGGATTTTCTCTCAAGAAGTCATATTAATAGTAGATGTTATTTTCACTTGGACTTTAAACACATCATGAATATAAGCTTGAAGTGCTTAAAGACACAAAACTTTGCTGAACTATGCAATTTTACACTACTATAGGAGCTCTCCCATGCATACATACTGATGGTCAAACTTGAATTTCAAGTTCTACTTGTGTTACTTGATAACATGATTTATTTGTTTTCTTAAGATCCAGCAAGAAATATTGATAAGGTTTTTCTCCCCTCCCCCCAAATTTCTGTACCGTTTCAAAAGATGGTCTAAATCTTGCAGAGTTCTGCTGAATTGTAACAACTAGTGCCATAGTTCACTGTTTCTGTTTTCCCAATTGTTGCCTATTTTCATTCTTGGAAGCACAGACATAAAACAAAGACAGAAGATAAATTTTGTCCTGCCTCAACACTAATCTAAAATAAGTGAAAATCAATATTCTGTACTGATGTAAGAGCTACATATTCTAAAGCTTTTAAATTTGCGTGTTTAAAGCATCTTAGCAAACTTGAATTTAGATTAGTATTGCAGATATTTTACTGTAATATTGTACACAGTCTAAATGACCAAAGTAGTAGTAGTAGTAACAACAACAACAAAAATCAATGTGATGTTTTAAGAAGTTTTACTTCTGAAATATCAGTGAGCAACATTTCCTGAAAGAGATAGGTATTTGGAAAGGTTCCTGACAATTTTTATTTTAGCTTTCTAAGCTGATTGTACATATGAATAACATATATACACACATGGGTTTGCAAATGCTATAGTACCTGTATCCATAATGTTAACTCTTTACAAAGACCTTGTAGAACAGCTTGAGTATGCCTTCTGTTCTCATCCCAGTCTCACACGTTTTTTGTATTACCCATCTTTGTATACTATTACTGCAGAAGCTTTACATTTCAAGAAATTGTATAAAATTAAATTACGTGTCTACATTAATTTCAAGTGAAAGAACCCAAAAGTTCTTTCCAGAAATGTATAGATGTGCATGCTTTCCAGCAGAGCAATTCTTTGCTTTCCTTGTCCTTATAACTATTATTTTGCTCCAAATGTAGTACTATTTAAACCCATGGAATGACTCATGGAGCTATTATGGAAAATGGATAACAACATGTCATGGTTTAACCCCACCTGACAACTAAGCACCACCCAGCTGCTTGCTCACTCCCCCCACAGTGGGATGGGGGAGAGAATCAGAAGAGTAAAAGTGAGAAAACTCGTGGGTTGAGATAAAGACAGTTTAATAGGTAAAGCAAAAGCCACACCTGCAAGCAAAGCAAAAACAAGGAATTCATTCACTACTTCCCACCGGCAGGCAAGTGTTCAGCCTCCAACATGCATAACAGTTACTTGGGAAGACAAAATGCCATCATTCTGAACAACCCTGACTTCTGTCTTGTTCCCCCAGCTTTATATGCTGAGCATGACGCCATACGGTGTGGAATATCCCTTGGGTCAATTGGGGTCAGCTGTCCCAGCTGTGTCCCCTCCCAGCTTCTTGTGCACCCCCAGCCCACTCGCTGGTGGGGTGGGGTGAGAAGCAGAAAAGGCCTTGACTCTGTGTCAGCACTGCTCAGTGGTAACTAAAACATCCCTGGGTTATCAACAGTGTTTTCAGCACAAATCCAGAACATAGCCTTATACTAGCTCCTATGAAGAAAATTAACTCTGTCCCAGCCAAAACCAGCACACAACAGCACACCTTAATCCAGCCAGGACATCTACACTAACAGTAAGTATTACAGAGTCAAAACAGCAAATGTTTTAAAGAAAAATATTTTTGCAATTAATAGGTAGTAGAAAAATACAGATATTGAGGTATTTGCTTGTTACCAGGCTGAAAAAAAAATCCTCTTTTGTATCTCTTTTTTTTTTTATTTTTAAAATGAAAACTTCTCTGGCTGTTATAACTAAAATCTCAGGCTGTTAAAACTAAAAATCTCAAACCTAATGCTTTACTTTAGCTGAAAGTTCAATTCATTTTATACTAAAAAAGAATTACTACTCAATTGAATCCTTGTTTTGACTTCTGTAAAATTTTTATGATCTGCTATTATGATAAATTATACTTTTGAATTTCATATACTTATGTTTATTCATATAAATTTAAAAACCTACATGATACTGAATATCACAGTATTTCAAAATATGATTCTTACCAGCTGTCAACATGTTGAAAAGGCAAGGGCTGAACACAAACTTCTATTACTGGGATAGTCGAGGAATATTCATACCCAGGGTTGCTCATGGTCAACTTTAGATACAGCATTAATTTGTTCCAGGAAATATATTTAAAAAAAAAGAAGCCATGTGCATTGTATGTAATACTCTTAGTTTTGTCAAGTTCTGAAGCAGGCCTACTCAAATGTGTAAAAGTATAATCTTCTGCTGCAGTTTTACTTGATGAGCTCCAATGATCATAGCAGGCATGATTTAGTTCTGAGATACTGCTTGTAAACTCTTTGAACATGAAAAGAAGAATATGATGGCGACATAGTAAAATACAATTACCAGATTGTGAATCAACCTAAGCCAATACTGTGTCACAGATTTCAATACCTTATGCCTTGGTAAAACTTCTGTTAGGAAAGATAGAAATTATACCATTTTCATTTCATGATAGGATTTAATAGGTAATGAGATGACCTAGAGAAAACTCACTTTTCTAAAAGTGCTGGCAGAACAGGAGTAGATGTTAGATTGCTCCTTCCATTACTAGGTGATTCAGACTGTAAGTGAAAAACAGCAATAAATGCTACATCCATGAATTAATTTCAAGCGAGTCTTCAGTAAAACAACAGGGTCAATGCACTTCTTAGGTTTTCTTCCCACACCCATGAGCAAGGTATCTTTAATACGGAGCTTCCAAATTACTCTCACTAATGCTCACAGTAAACAATGGACTTGCACACTAAGAACTTTCTGCAACATTCCCTTCTTGGAAAAAATAAGCAGGGTAGAAAAGTCTTTCTTCTTCCTATATTGATCACTGAACAGTAAAATTCTATTGCTTCTCTCCACTTTATCCTAGGAAGATTGATTTGTTAGCTAAGTTTTCAATGGAAAATTTTAAACAAAAATAAATCATAATAAATCACGGTAAATAAACAGTTGGTTCCTGAATTGACTCTGAGTACTTAATAACTAAATTGCACAAACATTGTTTTCTTAAAACTAAAATGGATTTAGCTTCTCAGCAATACCCCTCTTTTAAATAGCCCCATGGTTTTAATGGAAAACTGCATAATTTTCAGGTTATGTGCCATCTTAGCTCATCTCTGAACAGTTGGCATGCCTTGCAGTTTTCCTCGAAAGCATTTATACAGATTTATTGGGTTCAGATTAGGTTCTCATTTAATTTATTAAAATTTATAAACAAAAAGTCAAGGCAAAAACTGATAGCTCCACAAATCCCAGATCATCACAGAACTTCTAAATTTGTACCATGTACATTTCTATACGTTAATTACATGCTTTTCTGTTTAGTGGACTTCTTGGCAATGAAGAGAAGCAGTCCAATCATCTTCTATGGACTCTCGTTAAAACTTCTCTCCGACAGTGGACAACTGTTTTTACTACTTCTTTCCGGTATGTTACTACAGATTAAAAGGCAAAATGCCTCAAATAATGTCTAATGCCTCTGAGTCACCAGCTAGCCCTATTCAGTTCTGTGCCCAAAGTGATCATTTATGAAGGTAGATTCTGAAGGCATATGTCCCTTACACAATAGGAATTATCTTTGTCTATCCTCTTCACTAGGATGGAATAAAAATAAATTAAACCAAAGGGCTTACATTTTTTAGTAACTGTGGCTTGGCCCGGTGCAAAAGTGGTTTAGACAAAAAGCAGCATCTTTAAGCTGTGGTTTTACTTACCAGGGATGGCATTGAAGGTATAGGTGAAGCTGTTGATGACTGACCAGGAATGTTTAAGGAGTTAAATTTAGGAACAACAGCAACACTGACTCTCCTCCGAGGCATGTTCTGTGACAAACAACATTTTTTTTTCTATCATACAACAGAATTATTCTTCAGCCTAGTAAATGTGGCAAAGATGTAGGTTAATGTCGCTTGGGGGAAAGGAGAGTTGGGAACAAAATTAAGATAAATGGCTGTTAGGGCTGGGGTTTCCCCCCAAAATTCCTCTAGCACTGCCTGGTATGGCAAGTGCTTAGTGTGAAATGAGGGATGCTGCTCTTTTCCCTCCATGCTGAAAGCCCAATAGTGTAAGTCACACAACAGATATGTTCTGAGCGGTTATTGTCAGTTCTTATTAGAGGCTATTATCTTTGATCAAACCAAAAGTATAATGATACTGGGAAAAGTGCCACTGTCACAATGACTGGAAAATAATGAAGTTACACATGAAATTCTTCTCTTGCTATGTCCCCATTATCATATACTGTACTCACTATGATCTATTAATTATTTCTGAACCTACAAATTATAACTTACAGAAACAATAACATCCATTCCCTCCAGAAAAGAACAGAGCCTTCTCCCCCACCCTTGAATTGTTAGTTATCTATCTAGCATCATGCGACATTGCTTACATTTCCCAAAGACCATGGGAATTCTTTGTATGATAAACACATGCTAGCTTTACACAATATATTCTAGTTCAAGTATAGATCATACAAGTTTTTGCTGTCATTAGGTAAGTAGCCAAATACTTCATCCTATAATATACACCAAGTGAAATCTACGCTTCCCACTGAGTAAAAAATCCAAGCTCATATAGCATCTAACAACTTCATCTTAGTGCATATCCAAACACTTCTAAGATTCTGCTCTAGATAACTTTACAGGAAAGGAGCTAAACACAGATTTACTAATTCCACAGGAGGAGCCACTTACTCCATGATCCTGGTTCTAGACAAAACCAACTATACGTATTCATTAATGACAGAGGTTTATCTCATGTGCTCCTGAAAAACTATACTGGAGAGTCTGCAGCCATGTTAGGCAGTCTATTCTAATGTTTTGGGTTTTTTCTCACCGCTCTGTTATTTGGACTTGTACTTGTCCTTGTTAAATTTCATCTCTTTTTGGGACCTCTGTTTCAACTTCTCTGGTTCTCATTCTGAAATCCAGTCCTGCCCTCAGCATGCTCTGTGCTCTAATTCTTTCTGTTCAGCACTCAGAGGTGGCAGAATAAACTAAACCTAAAGAAGTACAAGCCAACCAAATAGAGATATGAAAAGAAATAGTAGACTTAATGTAACGCCTCTGACCACCAAATTTCATAATAGTCACATTGGGACTTGGCTCTCTCAAATGACTAGTAGTTTTAGGAAGTTTTGTCATAAACTTCATCTCCAACACTTGGAAGTTTTGCAGGAATGGAACACTGGCCATGCTGAAGTTATTAACTGGTCAAGCCAAAATGATCTGAGATAATCTCTCACTCTGAATGCTTTGTCAAACCAAACAAGATATTCTGACACTAACTGAAAAACGAACCCCACTTAAAAATAAGTGTTTACATCTAAGGTACTCTGAACATTATTTAATTCTTAAGATAATGAAAATGGTATGTCCTAATCACATAGTAAGTTTTGAACGAATGTTCAGCTTCCTTGCTGAGGAACTAGAATAAAGCACAGGACATAAGCCATTTTCTGGAGCACAGGTATGTGGCTTGGAATACAATTATTCTTAAATAAATAGGTCCCTTTATTATTTATAGCTTCACAGCAAGCATTATCATTATTGCACAGGGTCATTATTAATCATGTATCCAAAATTATAATGCATTTGCACTAAATTACATGAACAATATTGAGAATTTACCAGCACTATGTTTTGAACACAGCCTATAAAATTGCATGTATATAGACAAAGAAAATTCACTACATAAAATATTCACTTCATTTTCTTTATATTGTAGAAATACCTTTCCAACAGTAAGAGACATGGATCTAGATGAACGAGGTACTCCATCTTCTGCATAAAAACAGTAGATAAAGAACAGTGAGACTATGTGAGTATCTATAAATAATATCAATAGAGCCCTTGCTTGTATTTCAAACTCGGATGTAGCATATTTATATAAGGTCTGTAGTGACTGCATATTTATCTGTTATACAGTTCTGGTCTCAATTACACCTGCAGAAGAAATTTGAAATAACTGCAGAAATTTGAACCACTGCTACCTTTACTGAGATCAGGCAAAAGCCCACTATTTGCCTCCATATGCACGTTTTTGCAAAAGAAATTGCAAACACAAAACCAAAAAAAACCCCCGAAAATATACACTCATATTTCATTTGCCAGCAAACTCAGAAAGAAGTTTGCAAAAAGGAAAAAAAATCATTTTTTAATAATGAAATTTTGCCATCATCTGTCATCTAAGAGATAGTTGTGTTAAAACTGTGCAAGCTATGCATATGTGCAAGAGGCCAATGAAAATGTCATCGGATCTCATCAGAATTTGGTAAGTGATAGCAATTTTAAATTACTGTACTATAGCATTAAGTATGGCTTATATGAAATATGTTAGCTGTTCTATCTGTAACTTTCTGAAATCTACTCTTGTAGATCAGAACTTCATGAATAGGTTTCACAATACTTTACTTTTTATCATTAATAGCACCAGACACCCATATAGAGAGGCAAGACAAACCCTTAATTTATTTATTTATTTATTTATTTTTACCAGATGCACCATAGCTTCTGCTAGAATTCTGATTGGCAAGTTTCTTGAACTCCATTAGTTCAGCATGATCCTTTTCATACGTTCTTTTCAGATTTTCCACGTACTGCATCATTACTTCCGTTGCCTTTGACATACGCTTCTCCTAAGGAAGAGAAAAGAGGGGAATACTCAGGTAACCTCTACACTGCTCAAACAAATCATATCCTCCCTGTCAGGGCTAAATCTGTAATAGTTGTTCTTAAAGAAATATTGGTACCTCCACAACTGCAAATTCTGAAGCTAATTAGAACACAAATGCACTTGCATTCACATATATCCACAGAATATCATAATTTATACGTAAAATATACAGTCTGCCTGTGTGCCTATGTTATTAATTATGTAGTATATGTACATTTGTTTTCAAACCCTTGAAGGGCTCAGTCACTGGCATCAGTCTAGTTACTTTAGGGGACAGAAGCAACAGTGTTGAATCTGGGAGGGTATTGCTGTGTTCTCGTTTATACTTGCTCCATTCTTATACTCTTTATAGTTGTCTGACTAAGCTATTGCCAAAGGCAGGTTACTGAAGTAGATGAGCTTTTGGACCCAGAAAAGTGTTTACTCACGCTGCACTGATTTTATATATATTTCCTGTGATGCAGCTATAGTTCTGAATAATATATATGTTCCTACTGTATACATGTTGAATAGCTTCATGGGTAATCTTCTGTTTGAATTCTATTTCCAAACTGAATTAGTGTCTTATCTGACACTACAGTAAACGTCTTTAATCTGTCAAAATGGCAAATACAATTCAAAGGGCTAATATAACCTCCAGCTATGGCTGAAAAAGAGAAAGAGTGAACATGTGCAGCCAGGATACCTATTAGACACCAGAATGTTCTTAGCTGTTAGACACCAGGATGTTCTTACCTGACGAATGGCTCCAACCATCTCAGCACGACTAGACAGCCTAGCAGCTAAACGCCGCAGAACAGCAATATCTTCCAATAGCTTCTGGTAAGCTTCTCTGTGTTCATAGTGATGCCATAAGTGAGCTGAAGACTGAAGTGAAAATACATAAGCTTTATTTTCATGTTTTGCCACTTTTAGTTCAAATGAAGCAGCTTGAGCCAAATAAGTGGGGTAGACATGTCTAGGCAGAACTACACAAAGACAAGGTAACCCCAGGGGAGTGCCATCACTACCACCAGAGATAACCTAGTGAGTGCTGCTGCTCTGTTTGACAATGGTGCTTCACTACATACTGCAGGTACACCTTTTGAGGACTTAAAAAGGGCTAAGCACATTTGAAATACTTTTCCTTTTGAAATTAATGATGAATTATGCCTAGCTACCTATGAACTTCACAAATGCCAAGCTTATTTGAACTAGTACTTACGAATGATTGCCAAAACACAAAGAACATTAATTTATTAAATTAAATTAATTAACATTAATTAATTTGCTGGGCACAAGGCGTTAAGAAGGCCATTTATGTTCTTTCAATTCCATGGTACTTCACTTATTTGGAAAATAAAACATTATAGTCTCAAGAATTACAAATATAAAAGAGTAATCAAAACCAATATGGCCTGCAAGTCAAACAGCAATTGCAATTTCTTGACCATTTTTTGTCAACCAATACACACGTTTATGCACTGGATTAATATAGTCACTTTGATAGCTCAGATCAATACTGAAAAGCACCGAAGCACCTAAATTCTTTGGAATTAATTACCAAAAGCAAGAGTGAATTTAGATGTTTTATTAGCCAAAGCCTTAGTGAACACCTCTTCACTGAATGAGTTTTCTGTTCACAGGGAAGTTTGATATGAGAAAGCCCAATACAATTTAGTTCAGACTTACAGGCAGACTTTATGATGCTGGATGATTCCTATATTCTTGAAGTGCATTTTCAGGATGCACCAGTTTTGGCATTGAGGTTGTCTGAAGTAATTAATCACTGTGCTTCTGTTCACACAATTCTCCCTCTAAAAAGTTGCGTTGTGCCCTAGTTCTCTGCAACCCCTCACTTGTATTACTGCAGCAGTAAGTCAATGCATTGGAATGATCTGTGTGAAAAGAATAACCTCTCCTCCTCCGCCTCTTCTTCTCCCCCCCTTCAAAAGAAGGGAGTGATGTGGAGTAACTTTTTGGGTAGAGTCATTTGAGAAACTGCATTTGTAATGCAAACCTTTGGTGTAGAAATACAGTCAAGTACTGATGGCGCAACGACAACAATTGCAACAACAAAAAAATTCTTAAACTTTTTTATCACTGAAGATAGTGTGTTAAACAAGTGTAGCCAAAATTTGACTGCAAGACCCAAGAAGGCATAAGGGAATCTGTTTCAGAAAAACATGCACAAAATTTCAGATTTTCAAGTTTTTCTTGGCAATTATAACTTGCCTATTTTTTTGAACAAATTTGAAGTTCACATAAATAAGCTTTTTCTTGAAGTTGGGTTTTTGAATAAAACATGAGGTATCACAAGATTGGTAAAAAACCCATAAAGACTGGTAAAACTGTCATTGAGCCGTATAACATGTACCTGTCCTACAGAAATGAAGATAACTGCCCACTGAGATTGGAACAAGTCTAGGTCTAATATGATACAGATTATACAGAAGCCGACACTTAATTTAATCGCTTATTTATTAGTTTATTCCAATGTATAGAATGAAAGCTTTCATATGAAAATGGCATTTTCCACTTTGTTAGAAATTACATAAAAATGCTTGTAGAAGGCACACTGTAGCGTGTGAACTGCACAAAGGAGGAAAAAGCTAATCACATCTGTCCCATGTTGGCAACATGGTCCTTGGTGCCTAATTAGGTGTCACATCTAACAGACTAATTGTTTGCAGTTTTAAGAGCCCTTATACATTAGTTGTAAAAATGTGTAAGTATACAAAATATTATAATAAACAAACTGCAGAGATTTAACAGGTTGTTTCCGTTTGCTCTTTAAACAAGAACAGAGGGAAGAGCAGCAAAACATTCAAAACCTTTTTTTTTCCCTCAGGAAAAATTCTGGAAATGCAGATTTGAAATTCCAGATGAAGAGAGGCAAATACCACAATCTTTTTTTTAATTGTATCCTCTCTTACCTGATGATGTTCTTGATAACGTAAGTGGGAGAATTGTATGTTCTCCTGTTTCTCAAAACTCTGGCAGCACCTCCTTGTAACATGCAAATTGGGTCTATGGGTATTCCATTTAGCAGCATGGTATCTAAGCATTCCTTCCTTTTTTGCACAAAAACATGGACAGCACATTCATTTTTCAATTAGAAAATCCAGAGAAAGCTGGCAAGGAGGACTGAAAACTACTGCTGTCAGAAGAACATCAGGGACAGCTGGAATGAAAATTCAGGCCCATAACTTGATCCTGGGATTGCATGCATTCCTTAAGTAATCCTCGGTTTCCTTTCCTATACTGCCTTTTGTTATCTGCAGTTAAGAGGTCTTTCAACTCACAAATCTCAGGACTCAGATCATTTCAGTAACTCACCTAACTGGACACCTCAAATTTACTGCTAAAGAAGGTCTTGCCCAGGAGAGCATGCATCAGTTCTCAAATTGCAGTTCTGAATGCTCTTAGCTTTGTCACAGGCTTATTCCAAGATTTGAACAGCAAATTCATAGTATTTATTTCTGAAATCTGTTAGAAGTAGGGCAACATCCTCTATGCATTTCCAGCAATGGTGGTCCACTCTGGCAGAAAATGCTCTCTCTCATGTAGAGTGGTAGGTAGCTTACAGTAAGGAGCTTGTACAGCAGAAAATGAAGTTTTGGGGCCGAATTTACAACAGGTATAAGCAAGCATAGCCACACATATTTCAAATGTGTGTGCACTTTCATGTACACTATAGTTCAGAAAAAGAATTGCTGTTTTCTTACCGTAATGGCTGCTTTAAAGTTTTCCAGTTCCTTCTCAGCATTCTCTTCAGTAAGATTTCTCTCTCTCTCTGCTTGGTTAATTCTAGATTCCAAGGTATAACTATCATTTCTAAAGGCCAAGGAAAGTTGTACAAATACATTCTGTTCGGATTAAAAAAGGCATTTTTAAATAAGGGTCACAGTAATGTAATTTCCAATAAAAACTTATGAATAAGGTATGTTTAACAAACTTTGGTGCTTAAATAAGTATTGAAACAGAAATTTGAAAATACTTTTTAAATTAGATTGCTTCAAAAATCACTTATCTCTACATCCTATAAAATATGAATAAATATGTTGCTGCCTCTTTTCCTGAACGTTTTTCTGGGAGATCATTAGAGCAGAGACACAATGAAGGAAGTAGCCTACTAAAAGTATCAGAATCACAATGGATCTGTTTGCTAGCTGGACTTCCTCCAAGGGTCCCCAAGGTTTTTAAACAGATAGTCTATGCAGAGGAAGTCCAGGGATGAGCTCACTGTTAGCATTGTTTTACATAAGGGATAAACACCCACCACTGAAGCCAGCAAAAGATTAAGTGCTAACATTTTTATTCTCTTGCACCCTGCTTTTAAAGATTATATCTTTCTTTACCAGATGCATTATTTCTTAGGATTAATACTTTGCGAAGCACAAGGCACCGGCAGTTCCATTAGATTGGAGCTATGTAAATAAAGATCTTTTTCTTGACAGGTATGTGAAAAAAAAGAAGAAACAAAACCAGTGAGCTAAAGAGCAACCTATAAAAAAATTATTGGCTGGAACTGAAAAAGTAAAAGTTATGTAAACTAACTGCAAGATATCATAAAAAACTGCCCTAAAGCTCCTATTGGCCAATACAAAAATGCCATTTAACTAATTTAGTTTCTGGTCTCATTTAATCTCAATTTTTTTATTAAGTATATTATTATAATTTCCAAAATAAATGCATATTTTATTACGAAGAATGCACAAACAAGTGTTTTGCTTATTCCTACGCTAAGTCTTTTTACAGTTTATATTGCCTGGGACAATTGCCCATATTTCATAAAATTGTTATTTTGATTGAGCACAATATGTTTTTTTTCTGAGAAATATTTTTTGTTCTAATTACCTTTTCTACCTTACCCATTACCTTGTTCTAATAACCACCCTTAGATTTACAGTAACCACTTAAAATTGAGGCATGTCTGAAATAATGAGTTTAAGAACATACTTACCTCAACTTCTTTTTCAGTAAGTGGAGGGGAGCTAGAAATAAAAGAAAAAAATTCACTTTTTAATTAGTTTTGTGTCTCAAAACAAAGCCATTGTAATATTTAATCAAAAAGAAAAACAAAAGACATCCTCCCCTTTTATATTTTATGGTTTCTTTTGGTGAAACGAGTATTTAATTAATTCAATTGCACTTGTTATGGCTAACCTCCATGGTTTTTTTTAAAAGCAACAGCACAGTATCACCTGAGTATTTGCAAAAACATACCAAGTTTCTGGCAACTGCAAATACTGCTATTTGCACTACATTGTGATAAATTGCAAGTACAAGAGCAAGACAGATGTTATGCTTTTGGAATTGTGGGTGACTTAATGCACTATATTTCAGATTCTTATCTTTACCTGTTTTCTCTGTTAACAGTTGAAACCTCATGACGATGACCACAGATAATCACAGATGGGCAGAATTCAAAACCCATCTCACTGTATACTGAACTATCCTGTTTTGTCTGCTAACTTTGTTAGAAGATAGCTAACAATGATTCTGACACTAAAAAAATATATGTTTGAGTTTTATGAGTTTTCCACTACAAGAACGATTACTGACTATACAAAAACTAGAAAAAGTTACCAAGATGCAGTTTCATAGAATACTATAAAAGAAATGAGATAGACAACATTATATTGCAAGATCTCACTTAAAGGCAGTCGTCCCATACGTTTGAAATTACAGGCTCTTATACCCTGTAATTGTTCCAAAACATCAGAGAGCTATTCAGTTTTATGCAGGTGAATAGAGATGAGAAACATTTGAAAGAAATGACAGGAGCTGTATATACAAATGCTAGTGGATGCCAATGGTAGGAGTTGTGGTTGACATACCTGTCATGCACTGTGCAGACATGATACTTTCAGAAAATTCAAATATTATTGTAATATTCATTGCACCATTAATCCCAAATATAGAAATCAATGCGTCTGGCATCAACAAGCAGCAGATTTTTCTTGCTGTGTAGAATAATACTGATTCTTAGAGCAGTGACTAGGAGAAGGGAGGCCAGTATGTCCCCTGTGTTGGAAACTATTTTGTGCCTGAAGTATTAGTATTCATATTACTTACTGTTATTCTAGGAGGAAGCCTACTAGAAGGAGTAGTCCTTCTCGAAGGAAGTTCAAGCATCTGTATGTGTTATATAACACAGCACAGAATGACAAAATTTGTGCCTTTCCTTTGGCTGGGAACATTCTGAGAAATTTGTAGTAAGAATGAAAATTTATGTATGTATTTATTCAATAGATTAAGCCAACTGATTAAAGAATATTACCTGAAAAACAGAAGATCTCTATATTATCTGATCCTCAAAGCCAGCATTTACCTATTTTGTACTCAGCTATGAAGTTACTTTTCTTTTCACTGTTTGATTACAATCAAGCAATGGTCTTTTACAATTTCTTCACCTCATGAATTCATTTATATAAAAAGTTGGATATAACAGTTCCTTCATAACAAGTGTTAAATATTTATTTCATCTGCACAGAGAACACTTAGTGGCTGCTTCAAAAGATTGAAGGCCTCTGGTATTTATAGTATAAAATACATGGGTGAATTTAGGAATAGTTTTGGCCAAATATGTTTGGAATTTTTTTAATGTCTAATAAGCTTTTTTTATTATGGTTTTATTCCTCTTAAAGAAAAGGCTTATGCAGAAATATGGAAGAAGCTTAGCTTTATTCTAATGCAATACAAAATAAAATATGCTCCGTCTCTGAAGTTATCAGTGGTGCAAGGTATGCAAGGCATGTGGTGATAAATGCTTCAGTTGAGCTTTCTTCCCTATATTTCTTAGGCCAGAGCAAAATATTTTCTGAAGTTATGGACTTCTGTATCATTTTAAACATAAACCTCCCCCCAAAGAGGAAAATTCCACTTAAATTCTGTCAAGAAAGTGTTAAGTTTGGGAAGTAGTAAACTCAAATCAGAATGAAAATTGGTATTTGTGAAGGTCTGGACAAACACCTAGCAGGTATAGTCTATTATGACTCTACCTCAGAAGAGCATGGACCAGAGGATTCCCTTGCTATAGTTACATTACGTTATGCAACAATAGCTCTAGTTTCAAATGATCTCTTTTATGGTGCTACCCTACGCATCGATAACATGCAGACATACTATTTCAGATTGCATAAGAGGGAAGGGAGAAACTCCTGGAGCCATGGCAGGTGTTAAGCAATCTGTTGGTAAGCACATACTTGCATAGCCCAAGATCAGGGAATTCGTGAACGAGTCCTTCAACTATGTTTGCAAAATAAACTCCATTTCCCTGAAAAATCATTACCTGCAGAAAAACTGCAGAATTCTTACATGCCCAAATTTTACCGTTGGAAATCATTATCTGGACTGATTATTTTTCTGGGGGAAAGAAATACTAGCATTTTCAACATGAATTTATATCTGCAGCAGCAATCCTGAAAACCAGGAGTGGACAGACCGGTAGGAAAACCTGTATAAAAATGTACTTGTAGCATGCAAGTTAGGTTTCAGACTTTTTATGTAGAAATTACAAACTAATTTTAAAAGTTGGCCAGTTACTGGAAGTTGGTGCACTCCCCAAAATCTTTCATGAAATCTGTGTTGCACATTTTAAGATGCAGCAATGTGTCTACTTATATGGATCCCCTATGAATGGAACTCCATAAAGGGAGTTCACTGGAAACCATTAGTGTGCCTTCCCCCAATGATGTCTTTCTACTTCTAATGAGCTTTTACCTTCCTGGAAGTGATTTGTGCACTCGTAGTTTTCGCAGCAATACATCAGGAATGCTGGGCATGACATCAGAGCTATTCTTTGTCTCTTCCTCTTCAGTCGGGGAGGGAAGAGGTGAAGGGCCTAAAGACATTTTCAGATAAAAAACTTCTATGTTATTTGAAAAGTCATGCATTAACTATTAATCGTCAGCATCTCAGAGCCAAATAGGACCTTTTAGCCTAACTGTGTCCTTTTTAAAGTCAATGAGGATTTCACTCCAATTCTACTGGGAGCAAAAGTGAACAACAAGAAAAGGTCCATCCCTTCATGCAGAATGTTACTTCCTTTATTGCATATGGTGATACATCACTCATCTCCCCTTTACTGCTAAAGTAAAGATACTATGTCTTCCTCTTCCTTCCGAGCAGTGGCAACAAAAGTAATCACTACAATTGTCATCCTTTATGTAGAAAACCTGAAGTAATATGTGCTCTGACAGTCTCTAATGCACTGAAAAATAATTATTGTACTAGTATTTTTCCTAGAATTCAAACTGAACCCAAATTCATTACTAGAGCATCTAACCTAACATTTTGCATTTGTGCTTCACCAGTACAGTTACCTCATTTCTGGAATATTTTAGCTTAGATTTTGTAACAGAGTACTGTTACTTTCTAACACTTTAAAGGCCACCTGCCAAAGTGAAGTCTAGTATAATGTACTATACTACAGATTTTGTGTACCATTTACGGTGGTGAATCTACAAAATGTACTTGTTTGCACTGCATGTTCACTGAAACAGGACATAAAGGTGATAATTGCATTCTCTACTCTGTCACTTTCATAAGGACCAAGATATGGTTTAAAATTTTTTAAAAAATTCACATTACTTAACTTTTTAATTTTAATGTTGTTTAATTCTCATATATAATAATCCCATATCTCCTTCTATCTTGCCAGAATTTAACGAAGGCCTCTCCTATAGGAAAGTCAGGCTCCCCAGTCTGAATCTCAGACTTGGGAATATATCTTTGTACAGCTCTCCTATTCATTTGGTGTAACAGAAAGATTCTTAGACTTGCAAAACAAATAGTATGACAAAGCTCAAATTTTGTAAATGTGGGAAGCATTAACATGAAAGACAGAAGAGAATGGGAGATTCTTTCTGGTGACATTTTAGTTCTGTGCATTTCCTTTATATTTAAAAACTCCAGTATTTACTTCAGAGCAGTCATGTGTGTCTCCATGAAAAGCCAGCCTGGCATCACAATGTCTCCAGATCTAATATATCCCACTTATCTAAACTTCTGTGCATGTAAATTTGTGTTTACTAAGATTATCACGATAACTTGGCATTGATAGCAAAACACGATGGATCCAGTATATTTGATTCATAACAGTAATAATGAAGTAGCTGGCTATTTCCTATTGTTTAAGCAAAATTACTACTCCAGTTAAAAAGCACAAGGTAGCTTTTATGACAACGTGTGGAAGTCTCCCTAACAAATAAACTAAGGATTTGACCCCTCACTTGTTTTCCCCACTGAGGACAAGGAGTTGGCCCTTAATGTTCTGGCTATCATTTAGATTAGTTAGTAGACTTTAGAAAGCTCATGATGCTCATGAGATCTTGGCTGAAAAGCTGGATAAAATAATGATTAGCTTTTCATAATATTTTCCTCAAAAGTTTCAAATCTGCCAAAATTATGTAACAGGCTGGTAAAATGGCAACTATTTTACACTTTCAAACAAAGCCTACTAAATAATTTCTGGGAAATGATGTATTAGCAGAGTGACAGAAATAATATTACTGTATCTAAGAATCCAAAGATATAATCACTAAATACAGAAAGAGGACAAGAGGTCTCTTTTAATCTTGTTTCGTTCAGACTAAGATGAGTCTGTTTCCAGAGATAACATGAAATGTAATATCTCAGCCATCTCCATGTGTAACAGAAACTTTAAAGCATTATGAAACAGTACCAGAGCAAACCTATGAATTAGCAAAATGCACAGTACCAGGAAAAATGGAAATTGTCTTTGGATCAAATCTTGGACAATCATTTGCAGCTCCTTTCATATTAACCATCTCTATTTCAGTTAGTGTGGCCTTAAAAACAATCTGAACAAGTTCTGACTTAACTTCTAAACAAATACATGGTTTTGGTTTAAATATTTTCAATTGATTGCTCAGCATTACTGCTGTTTAGTTCTTCCAGTTCTTGAATTGTCCTCAGGATTATATCTTTAATCTTTATTTCTATTCTGAATCTTTTTAGATGCAGCCTACAGACATCAAATCTCATTTGCTTGTGTTAGATCGGGAAAAAACATTTGGCGCCAGATTTCTGTTTCCTCATTTATGTAGAGTTTTAAGCCTTATCCTTATTAAAAATCATACAAATTGAGTTAAAAAAAAACCTCAGCACTTATTGTAAGGCCTTTTCCCAAGACTTCAATCAAATTTATGTCTCTTCTTGGGCCTCACTCTTACTTATCCACATTGACATAGAGCTGTGGACCAGAAGTGAACATGCCGTTGCAATATTTGCCACACATATACTAAAACAAAAAAAAAACAGGAATAAAGCATTCCATCTCTTACTTATGCTTTCAAGGATCAAATTCACCCGTATGGCCACAATATCTTGCAGAGGTCACATCCATTCAATCCAGTGACTTTTTTTCAGTAAGTCACTGAAACTTGACACAGTCCTCCATCTATTAAGTACAAACTAGACTCTGTTCCAGCTATGCATCTTTTCATTCGGTTGTAATAATACCTACAGTATCTTCTTCGCTCAAGTAATCAAGAAATTTGGGTACTTTGATTATTGGTCTCCCTTACTCATTATTTACTACCCTCCTCCATGATTGCTTCATTACAACTACTATTGCAATTGAAGAAAGAAATTTTTTTTTGTTCTCCATATTAATCAATTATAAAAATTAGTTTATAACAAACAAACACTTCTTCCAGCTTTTATGATACTGCACCTTTTTCCTGTTCAGCTGCTTCACTAAGTTCAGGAAGTTTAAGTCCGACTAAATTTTGATTTCTCATCAAAATATGCTCCTGTTAAGAAAAACAGTAACATTTCTAAGTAACTTAACTAGAAATCTCAATTTAAATACACCTGCCATATGAACACTGAATATAACATTCACTTTAGTTAATAAACATAATGGAGATAGTTATATTAAGTTATAGTCAGATGCTACATTGCATGGATACATATAAATTCACACACACAGTTTTAAATATTACATATTTCAAATTTCACACATGCATTTTTTAGAAAAATTCCTGGTCAGGCAAACAGAGATTTACATCTTGTGCCCCTTACTCAAGTAGAAAAGTTGAGTTTTGGTAAATGAGAGTTTTAGTAAATGAGAGTGAAAAAAGCAATTTTGGATATAGTCCTAGTAATAAGTAAGGATCTCAGAAAGGAGAGAAAATTCAGAAGATCATATATATAAGACTTTATGACTTTGACTTATTCAATAGGATTTATTTACACTGAAGCTTGGTATGCTACAGCTGCAAGTTGATACTTCGTTGTTACTGTATTCTGCCCCTATTCCTTATGGGTAGGGAAGAATATACTCTCAAGGGTTAAACCTTTTTCTCTTATTTGTCCTTCTATCATCTCCTCCTTTTCTACTTTCATGTTCTCAAATATGTGTAAACTTCACAAACATCTGCTTTTGTTTATAAGTAGACAGTTCCTATTGGAGACAGAGTTCAAATCTCACATAGCTGGAATTATATATCATGTTATATTAATTTTCTGAGTCTAACTACTATTTGTGCTTAACAGCTTCTAGGACTTTCAAAATTGTCTCTATAATCAAAACTTCCAGTATATATATGCTAAGAATGTGTGTTATATAAACAGGAAAACATGAATAACTAAGCTGCCATTCTCAAGCAATACAATGGGAATGGAATAACCAAAGTGCAGAATTTGAGTTCCTCACCTGCCAGCCCTGTGTTCATCTTAAAATATTAATTACTGGACATCAAAGAAAATACTCTTATTAGGCTGCTAAAGAAAGTAACTACTACATTTTTTTTATTTTCTTTTAAAGGTCATTTTTGCTACACACACATGGTAGTTGCTTTATGATGGTGGTTTATCATGTCATGACATTTCTACTTTTTTTCAATTCACTGGCTAATTCTTAGGGTTTAATTCTTCATTTTTACCAGTCATTTAGACAATTATTTAGCAATGAATTAGTTTATAGATTTCATAGTTCAAGTCTATCCTTCAAGAAGCTGACCCATTTGCACCATGTTAGAATTAGGAACTGTAAGTCTGGCCATCCTCTACCTGCCCTTTCTCTCAGAGACACCCAGTTTTAAAACTCTGGACACTTGAGACATTTTCTGAGAATGTTCAAAAAGCAAAAAATTATACCAAAATAATCTCCTAACCCCTGAGATCTTGCAAATGTTATGTTATTGCAAAGGCTAGTTGTCTCGAGTGACAGGACTACTGCCCTTAGAAGGGAAAATACCAACCAATACAGAACTCAAAAACACTTAGCTGAACAAAGTAAAAGTGATTTTTAACTCCAAAGAAAGTTTACAAATAGTATATAACACACAGAGGCTTATAAGCCCTCAAACAAGAGTATGCAACCATCTCCAAACTTCAGTTAAAGATTTCTGTTTATACACAGGTCTCAGCCCACTCATACAGAAATCAGTCAATTAGTCAATATATTGTGAAAGCCTGTGCATCTGAGGACAATTCTGAAGGAGCAGAAAAAACATAGCATGGTGAGGCAAAGTAAAAGAGCATAAGTGACTGTTTTAAAGAGAACGTTGTTACATCCTGAGGAAGGAAAGATTCTTCAGATCTAAAACTCTCTTCAGAAATCAAAATAGATCATTTTAGTCTCCAGTATGTTTTACAAGTGACATCATTGTTAATCAACTGCTTCATGCTTATAGGTCATGTAAACGATGAAAAAATGAGATATATTGTGTTTTAGAGTGCCCTTCTGTCACAATGAAAGCAATTAGTACTTTCTTGACACCAGTATTACCATTTTTTTCTGGGGGCCAAAACCTGCATGTGCATATGCACATGCATATGCATATGTGCATATTGAAGAGACCACAGTGCAGTCAATGCATATTTGAAGAGAACTAAGAAACAGAATAATTCCATGGAATTTAGTTAGAGGTTACAAGTTGCAGAGGAAAAATACGATACAATTCTGTATTGATTTTGCTGACACGGTTTCCCATTATATTACTGTATGTTTCTTGCAATGATAAAAATAATGCTAAGCAAGTTGAAAGTTTAGGAAGATATGAAAATAACTTTAAGACAGGCTACAACTGATGGCTAGGACTCACCTCTCTCAGCTTTGTCAGTTTCTGCATTCGAACCGGTTGAACTTGGATTTGAAGGTCTTTGAATGCTTTTAGCTGATGGCTGGATTTATTTTCAACAAAAAAGCTTTTATCTTCCTCAGATGGTAATTTCAAAGGTGTTTTATCTTTCTGTCCGGGCTCCATGCTATCCCATGATACAGCCCGTAGTAGAGGAGGACGCAGTCCGTACAGTTTAAATTCTGGTTTACAAGAAACTTTATGGTCCCTCATTTCTGGAACAGAAATTTTTAGCTTTGAGTCTATATTTCCTATTCCTGGTCCTGGTAGATGGGTTCTTAAAGGAACATCATTTTCTTTTGCTTTCTTGAGGAATGATTTTCCAAGTTCATTTTCACAAACATTCATGCAAGTGTTAAGAGACATTCTGCCACCATCACCACCTGAAGGGGAGCATTTAGGTAAAGTATCCATATGTTTACGTGGATCAAAGTTTTCTTTTTGTTCTGAGAGCTTCTCTTTGGAGTTTTCAAAACCAGCAGAACGAGGAACCAACCTTCCCTGAGAAACCTTTCTTTGATCATTCTGTCTTCGATCAATTAATCCTTTTGCAGCATTCTGAAAGTAGAGGGACACATATAAACAGAAACAAATGCAGGTAGTTCTTTTCCCCTGCACAAGGACATATTTTCACTGTAAAAAGCCATTTCCTTTTCAGTGACATTTGCTTTTAAACATGTGCTGTTGACAAGAGAAAAAAATTTTTAAAAGACACTTGAAAGAACACTGAATTGGGCATCTCTTATCTGAACTTTTGAGATAACCTCCTCCCATTCCAGAGTCCATTATAGCAATCCTCATATAGCCAAATTTCTCATCATCTTAATGTAAGGTTTGTCTGAGTACACGCCTTTAACCCTGTATCTTATAGCACTGTTACATTCCTTTGATTGTTTTCCGTTAGTCCCTCACCTCCCAAGGGAAAAAAACCATGGGCTTGTACACTAAGTTAAAGCACATATTGTAATTTCTGTCTTCTTACTTTGTGTGCAGTACCAAAGATTATAATTTCACTGCAATCTCTACAGAACTAGCCAAAGAATGTTTGCCTATATCTTGGCTACTTTGGTACAGAATCTGTATTTTGTCTAAGGGCATCTGTGTCAGCAATTTAAGGCAATCAACATACAATCTAACTGTGGGCTGTGCCTTAGATACGTTGCTAATCCTCTCCTTTATAGTTACTGCTCCAAAATTCTGCTGCCATACTGGTTTTTGTAGGTATTGGCTAATCCACTCACAGCAAAATCTCTTTAAAGGGCTATCTGATATTACCTAAAAGAAAGTAGGAAGCATTCATATGAACTGCTCCACCAGCAGCTCTGCAGAAGCACAACCCAATTGGTGCAGAACATGAGGTACAGTAACCTCTTCCACTGAACCAAAAGAGTCTGGAAGAGGATGTCTGTCTAAAACACCAGCATACACCAAAGTGGCTATAGTAGGTATTTTTACTTTACTTACAAAGTTATTTAGTGTATTGGTTTCAATTGAGGTAAAGCAGGGTGCATGATAGGATGTAAAGGCTAACTGTAAGCCCATTGTCCTCCACCACATTTGCAGGAGCTTCACAATTTCTTAGATCAGTATAATTTTTCTTTTCACTCAGTGAACAGTCTTTTAGCCTTTTTAGTCACAGAAATAACACGTGTGCCAAGACAAACAGGCAGATTTTGTCCAACACTTAATGTGAAACACTTACCTCTGCAGTTTGCCTGTCATCCTCTTTCACAGTTCTGTTATTCTAGCAAAAAAGGAAGAAAAAAGTTGTCTTACAAGGTTATCTTTCACATCTGTGCTGCAAATATTAGATATAGATAGTAATGGATGAACTTTGAATCTCTTAATTTTTACACTGCTTGTCACATTTACTTATGAAGTAATTTTAGGAATTAGTTTTTTCCATAGATTAGGATTATATTGGATCTTTTTCCATTCTCTACATTTACGAGAACTCTGTGATCCTTCAGTGCTTGTTACCTCATGGATTTTTGTCTTCAGAGTAAACATTTATTAGTCCCTCACTCTGCAGAAAAAACACACGTCGATAATTCAATCTTGGTACATAAAATGGCATTCAGAACATCCTATTTTCCTCAGAGACTAACAGGACAGCATAGTGTAATATAGTACTGTAATAACCAGGCTACTGTGCAGACTATTCAGCTCTTTCTTACCTGCCCTGGAGATACTGACTCGACACTAGTGGTTGTGCATGTATCAGACCCTAGAAAGACACACACATAATTAGGACATATCCTGATATTTTGCTCAAAATTTTTACTACTACAACATTAGCAAACACATACATGCACAGTTCCACATAAGATATTAAGGACAAAAATTAAATGCAGAAAACACTATTAAAAATGAAAAAAAAGTTATCTAAAATATAGTAAGTGAAAGATCATTAAAGCGTCTCAAAACTCCATTACTGAAAAGAATAAAAAAAAAAAGTAACCTAGCAGCACCACAGGAATAAATATATAATACAAAATATATGTGTACGTAAAAATATATATTGTGGGCATTCATGAGCTTTGTCATATTCAGGAGGAGATGCTTGAATCTACAGATTTTGACTCAAGATATATTAAAAAATACATTTTTTGTGAGCTTTTTTAAGTTAAAGTTTGAGCCTGCATAGATCATTTTACCTGTTGGAACTGGAAGAGTGAGAGAGTTGCTCCGAGATGATACTGGTGAAACTTTAGGACTAAGTGTAGGGGAAACTGCTTCATTAAAACAAAGAAAAAAACAAAAAAAAAACAAAACAAAAGGTAATATTACTTTCTAGGCTTGTAGCTTCTGAATTTTTAAAATTCAGATAAGATTAAAACATGAATCTCATAGTCATCAGTCATGTGTTTGTCCAGAACCTGACAAGTCATTTTAATTGCCAAGTTGTACTTGGCAATTAGGAACTTAGAGTAGGTTTTATCTCGTATACCCGCCATAAACTAATACAGTTCTGTTGATACACAGAATTCTTATTCTTCTCAGTTTTCTGATACTGTAAGCACTGCAGAGAAGTAGACACAAGAGAAGGATTCACAAGAATTTAGGGGAAAAAAAAAGAAAAATTTAATTTTAAAAAGGATAGTTTTTTTTTTTTTTTCCAGAAAGCGTCAAGCCAATTTTAAGATAGAACTTTGTTTTGAATTGACATTTCAAAGCTAAATGAAAGTCCTACTTCATGATAAAATGGCATTTTGTCCTAGTTTTCAAACACTTTGTATGAGGGGAATAAATAATTTCAATTGACATTCTAGACCAAAACATTTTATTTTGCTGTTTTTAAAGGAGTATCTGGTTCATTCAGCTTAGTTTCTGACTATGTTCAGAACAAAAGGCTGTGTAATTATGTTTTTTCAGCAGTATGAATTTTGCCATTAAAATTTCATTTTATGTACAATAGGAACTTTAGGAAGCAATCTTCATAAACAGAAATTTGTGACCATTTTTTAGATTCCAATAGAAATACTTCAAGCTTTCCTGTTACTGTGTTTGCAGCGTGTCATTTAGCCACTTAAAAACTTTACACCGTCTTCCACTGTTACATCTGAATACAGAGATTGGTCATTTCTGTTTTATACGGAGTTGTGAGGAGGGGCAGAGGGATTCTGATGCAATGTATGCATAACAGTAGATGCTTGTTTGTGCCTTTGTTTTCAGAATCTGCACCTACCTGTGGGTGACTCCGGAAGGCTGCTTCTTGACTTTCTGCCTCTGCGCATTAGAAACCTCTCACTCACTTTCTTTGCTTCTTCTAGTAATTCAAGGTTCTTCTTTTTGTCTTCCTCTGATATTTTGACATCTGGTAGCTGATCATTTACCAGATCAATCACATGACCACTGTTGTCTGCGTAGAAAACGTCAGAATTAGGGCTGTAGCTCATATTTCCAGATATGTTGTGGCATTTCAGAGTAACAGGTATAAAACATATCTATAAACTTAGCTTTGAGCTTGAATTTAACAGACATTAATGTCTGCTCATTTTTAATGTTGTTATATTTTCAAGTTTAGAGCAAGTCCTTAAAAACACAGATAACCCACTAAGATTAAGTCACTATGATCAAAGATGCTCTGATATGTGAAACTGGCTTTTCCGGCTGTGTCCCTGTGCCAGTAAAAGTGGCATTAGGTCCATCTCAACTAGCAGTCATGGTATTTCTGTCATAGACACAGTTTTTCTGTGGATTTTGTACGTCCAGTTTTTCAAGACTAAGGACCTACAAACTCACCTGGCAAAGATTTATGCACACTAGTTTTAACATACAGGTGATTCCATCAAACAATCTATAAAATAAAGTGCAGAGTTTGGAAGTATAAAGATTTTATTCTATGCAGATAGAAGAACTTTTCCCACAAATGCAGAGGCAACAGTAAAGCTGCACCTGGCAAAGCTGCAGGCAGATGTTGTTGAATAGCTAAAGCCTGAGAATTATAAAGCTATTTCAAAAAGCAAATCAACATCTACCATGTGGTGGGACCTGCAAGAATTTTCCAAAGGAGTTGCAAATCCCATTAGAATATCCAATGGTTAAAGAAAGCATTCTTAGAGATTGCTTTTCCTCATGCTCACATATGTTGCTATGTTAGATATGTGACCCAGGAGAATGCACGGACCACAAACTGAAAGCCACTGCCTTACACTTAGACCTTTAGACTAATGCATTGATTTCTAAACAATTTTTAATTGTCAAAAGAACCCATTAATCCATGGCTTCCAAAATGGTTGAAAACACTAAACTTTGAGCACTAATTTTTACAATTCTCCAAGCTATGATTAAGCAAAGAATGTAGCCTGTTGTTGGAAAGGCCTTTTCTGTGTGAGTTAGTATGAATGGCTTCTATAAGCATCTAGGCTTGTGTGGAGAAACAGTTACCTGAAAACAACAGGCCAAAGAAAGGCAACATATGCTGACAGGGTAGTGTGTGCAAGTTTTTCATGAGTTGATAAACTCTACAGACTAGTAAGCTTGCTGGATCTGCAAGAACTGATGAACAGATGACCAAGAGTCTGCTAAATCTGTACAAGGCCACTGGCACATGCTAGCATCAACAACAGACTGCAAGTCAGACATTTATTCTCAGGTAACTCTAAGAAAATTCGTGACTGTGTGAGTGAACTAACTATATGAGTGAATAAGTGACTGTTTTGTGTGAAGAGTTATCTGGTGTTAATAACAACTTGATCACATTAACAACAGCTTAGCAAATAAAATGTGGTCTAAGAAATATCAGTTGTGACTCTCTCATCAGCTTGATGCCTTTATTAGGGAAGAGAGAATTTACAAAATTGTTTTGCAATAAGAACAACTTACTAAAGAACAGCTTGGGTGAGGGGAAGGGACGTCCTCAGGTAATACGAGAAAAATATTTTGAAATTTGACAAGAGCCTTTACAGTACAATCAGTCTTCAGAAAAGCTAAGGACATAAGTAAGCAGCAAAAACTCAAGGGTTTTTGGTGTGTGAGGTTGGTTGTTTGGGGTTTGGAGGAGGAGTGCAGGGCAGAGGGGTTGTTTTGTTTTTAATTTCCATAAACTTAGTTCCATGTCAAAAAGCATGCCCACAGATCGGATATTCTTGGAGCAATCTAATTTTAATGAAATATCTGTTTTGTTTTACACTCAGATGTGTGTGTTTAAAGTTTGAGAGAAGGACCTCCCATGGCACTTTCCTTGGGCTGACAAAAGAGGAGAGCTGTAAGGCATGGTAACTTCTATTTTCCTTGAGCAGATAAGTTTTCCTCACTATACTCAACATCTTTGCATTTTTATATTTGCCTTGCCTTCTGCCTCTTCACCACTTCCATTTTCCTTCCCCTTTGCTGCCATTTCCTCTTTTCCCATGAATTCCCCATAGTTTTAGTTTCTCCTGCTGTGTCCCATCTCAGCACCTGCAAGTTTATGATTTTATAGAATCATAGAATTGTTTAGGTTGGAAAAGACCTTTAAGATCATTAAGCCCAACCATTAACATAACACTGCCAAGCCCACCACTAAAGCATGGCCCTAAGCACCACCTCTACATGTCTTTTAAATACCTCTATGGGTGGTGACTCAACCACTTCTCTGGGCAGCCTGTTCCAGTGCTTGACAATGCTTTTGGTGAAGAAATTTTTCCTAGTACCCAATTTAAACCTCTCCTGGTGCAACTTGAGGCCATTTCCTCTTGTCCTATTGCTTGTTACTTGGGAAAAGAGACTGACCCCTACCTCACTACACCCTACTTTCAGGTAACTGTAGAGAATGATAAAGTCTCCCCTGAGCCTTCTTTTCTCCAGACTAAACAACCCCAGTTCCCTCAGCCGCTCCTCATAAGAGGCTTGTTCTCCAGACCCTTCACCAGCTTTGTTGCTCCTCTTTGAACACACTCCAGCACCTCCATGTCTTTCTTGTAGTGAGGGGCCCAAAACTGAACACAATATTTGAGTATAGGGGGACGATCACTTCCCTACTCCTGCTGGCCACACTATTCCTGATACAAGCCAGGATGCTGTTGGCCTTCTTGGCCCCCTGGCACACTGCTGGCTCATACTCAGCCAGCTGTCGACCAATACCCCCAGGTCCTTTTCTGCTGGGCAGCTTTCCAGCCACTCTTCCCCAACCCTGTAACATTGCATGGGGTTGTTGTGACCCAAGTGTAGGACCTGGCACTGAGCCTTGTTGAATCTCATACAGTTGGCCTTGGCCCATTGATCCAGCCTGTCCATATCCCTCTATAGAGCCTTCCTTCCCTCAAGCAAATCAACATTCCTGCCCAACTTGGTGTCATCTGCAAACTTACTGAGGGTGCACTTGATCCCCATGTCCAGATCATTGATAGAGATATTAAACAGAACTGGCCCCAGTACTGAGCCTCAGGGAACACCGCTTGTGACCAGCTGCCAACTGGATTGAGCTCCATTCACCACAACTCTTTGGAACCAGCCATCCAGCCAGTTTTTTACCCAGCAAAGAGTACTCCCATCCAAGCCATGAGCAGCCAGTTTCTCCAGGAGAACGCTGTGGGAAACGGTGTCAAAGGCTTTACTAAAATCTAGGTAGACAACATCCACAGCCTTACCCTCATCCACTAAGTGGGTCACCTTGTCACAGAGGGAGATCAGGTTAGTCAAGCAGGACCTGCCTTTCATAAACCCATGCTGTCTGGGCCTGATCACCTGGTTGTCCTGTACATGCTGTGTAATTGCACTCAAGATGATCTGCTCCATAAACTTCCCCGGCAGTGAGGTCAGGTTGTCATTCCCCATATCCTCCTTCCCGTCCTTCTTGTAGATGGGTGTCACATTTGCTAACCTCCAGTCAACTGCAACCTCCCTGGTTAGCCAGGACTGCTGATAAATGATGGCAAGTGGCTTCGTGAGCACTTCTACCAGCTCCCTCAGTACCCTTGGGTGGATCTCATCCAGCCCCACAGACTTGTGTGTGTCTAAGTGGTGTAGCAGGTCACTAACCATTTCCCCTCGGATTGTGGGGGCTTCATTCTGCTCCCTGTCCCTGTCTTCCAGCTCAGAGGGCTGGGTACCCAGAGAACAACTGGTCTTACTGTTAAAGACTGAGGCAAAAAAGGCCTTAAGTACTTCAGCCTTTTACTCATCCTTTGTCACTATGTTTCCCCCTGCATCCAATAAAGGAGGGAGATTCTCTTTAGCTGTCCTTTTGCTGCTAATGTATTTATAGAAGCATTTTACGGCAATAGCCAGGTTAAGTTCTAGTTGGACTTTGGCCCTTCTAATGTTCTCAATGCATAACCTTGCTACACCTTTGTAGTCCTCCTGGGTTGCCTGCCCCTTCTTCCAAAGGTCATAAACTCTCCTTTTTTTCCTGAGTTCCAGCCAAAGCGCTCTGTTCAGCCAGGCCGGTCTTCTTCCCTGCCGGCTCATCTTTTGTCACATGGGGACAGCCTGCTCCTGCGCCTTTAAGATTTCCTTCTTGAAGAATATCCAGCCTTCCTGGACTTCTTTGCCCTTCAGGACTGCCTCCCAAGGGACTCTGTCAAACAGGTCCCTAAAAAGGCCTAAGTCTGCCCTCTGGACATCCAAGGTGGCAGTTCTGCTGATCCCTCTCCTTACTTCTCCAAGAATTGAAAACTCTGTCATTTTGTGATCTCTATGCCCAAGATGGCCTCCACCTGTCACATCACCCACAAGTCCTGCTCTGTTCACAAACAACAGGTCCAGCGGGGCACCCTCCCTAGTTGGTTCACTCACCAGCTATGTCAGGAAGTTATCTTCCACACACTCCAGGAACCTCCTAGACTGTCTCCTCTCCATTGTATTGTATTCTGTACATGTCCATGAAATTACATTTCTTTCAGGCAAGTCAGACCTCCAACAGGAGACATTTTGTAACAGGTTTAATTAGAAAATGCCTAACTTAGAAAAGCAACATCTTAGAATCATAGAGTAATTCATGTTGGAAAGGACAATTGGAGGTCACCTAGTCTTACCTGCTCAAAGCAGAATGAGTGGTGAAATCAGACCAGGTTGCTGGTCTTTCAGGACAATCTGGTCTTGAAAAACCTCTGAGGATGGAGATGCAAAACCTCTCTGGGTAGATTGTTCTAATGCTTGACTCTATAATGAGTGAAAAGTTCTTCTTTATACCCACTTAGAGCTTCGCTCATTTCAAATTATGTCCATTGCCTCTTGTCCTCCTGCCATGGGCCTGGATCCATTGTCTTGATAATCTTCTCACTGGTATTGAAAGGCTGTAATAGGTTTTCCCTAAAGTCATCTCTTCTCCAGGCTAAATTAGGCCAGTTCTTTCAGCCTTTCCTCACAGGGCAAGTGTTTCAGCCCCTGGACCATCTTTGTGGCCCTCCATTGGACTCTCCCATTTATCAACACCCTTATTTTATTGGAGGTCCCAAAACCAGATGCAGTTTTCTAGATGCAATCTAATGAGTGCTAAGTAAAAGGGAATGAACACTTTCTTTGATCTACTGGCTAAGCTTCTGTTAGTACAGTCCTTGACACTGTTAGCCCTCTTTGCTGCAAGGGCACACTGCTGGTTCATGTTCAACCTGCTCTCTACCAAGGCCTCCAGGGCTTTTTCAGCAGAGCATTTTTCCAGCCAACCACTCCACAAGCCTGTACCTACTGCAATGGGTTACTCCTTCCCAGATGTAGGACTCTGAATTTGTCTTTGCTGAATTTCATAAGATTCCTACTGGCTCATTCCTCCAGCCTGTCTAGGTCTCTCTGAATTGCAGCACTGCCCTCAAGCATATATTAATTAATCTCCCCCAGTTTGATTTCATCTGCTAATTTGATGAGAGTGCACTCCATTCTCTTCCAGGTCATGGATAAAGATGGAAAGAACAACTCATTTTCTTGAGTGGGTTCCAAGACACAGGCAAAGGCCAGTTACAGCAGCTGGACCAGAAAGCAGACTTGAAGCAAATCTCTGTCTTCAGAACATCTGGAAAGGTTTGTTTCTTTCAGAGACCCTCTCCTTTTGCTAATGTCTAGGGAGCATATGACCACCCAACCAGTCACTACCCTCAGAGCCAAACTATCCAACCAATATTTTACCTGTCCAGTTGTCCACCCATACAGATCATAAAATCCTAATTTGGATACCAGATCTGGGGGGGAGGCCGGGGTGGGGGAGGTGAGCAGCTCTTGCTGCTGCATCTCTGAATATGAAGGGATAATAATTCTTTTGTATAAGTCTGATTTCTATAAGTGTAGTTCCATAAATTTATTTAGTTTCCACAAGTTTAGTTACCTCTAAAATAAACTGCTGGCAAGCAGGATAGATTTTAAGTGTTCCAAGTTCCCTTGAGTGGATCTGAGCTGATTTACATGGGTCTTATCTCCATCTTAGTTTTAGAGGACATATGTGGGAAGTTTCCCTTTATATGCAGGCAGCCAAAAAGCACATTTTACTTATGAATTTGAAGGACCAATCACAAAAATGGAGCAAATGCAGGAGAAGTCACAACTCTTTGAATCCTCCTAACAATCTTTCAGTGGGCTTTCTCTCAACTACATTTTTATAGGCATACTGATGCAACTGAGTACTCAGTTATGAAAGCATCAGAATCACAAACCATTAAGGAATTAATTCTGACTGTTATTGATATGAATAGTTAGCACCTGCTCTCTGCATGGCTGAGAAGCTAACTCTAGTACAACAGCAGAAATACTACTTACATAAAATATTTTATTATCTTATTAAGAAAAAGGCAACATCAAAGGTGTTCTGCTAAATTTAAAAATCTCCAATTCTCTCTTTGTCTGAAACTAGCCCACCATCCCAGGTGTATAAAATTATTATTGTATTTTTCTCAAGTCACAAATATCAAATTAATTCCAGGAAACTAATCATCATAAATCCACAAAAAAGGAAATGAAATGCGCAATAATACATTAAATTTTGCCGGAAAGGGTTGTGGCCTCTCTGTTTTCACCACTGGAGAGGAAAAAAAAATCAAGAGTATCCACTGTTAGTAGGAGAGAGAGTTTGGGTTACTTTCAGAGGTACCAATTTTTTTTTTTTTTCCTTCATGTAATACCTCCTATATAAGAGAAAGTAGAAACATACCTATAATTTAGGGAAAGTATTCTTAGTTGTAGCCATTTTTCAACCCTAGGGATGCATGATCTGCTGTCATCAGCAGAACAGTGCTTCTTATAAGAAATATTTGCTGAGACTGGCAGGAATCCCTTTGCTATTGGAAAATTAAGAAATGCTCCATGAACCCCCATGCCTATGTTCAATATATTGATCAAGAACAACTCCACACATCTGAGTTTCTTAATAAAAACACATAAAGAGGACTTATTAATCAGAGTCCTTAATAGAATCTCAAATACTAAAAGCAATCTGAGTTGATAAAACAGGATTTTTACTCTGAATATTTTGAGTATCAGAGAGGTGGCAAGGATCTGATGATTGCTGGTGCTCTACTAATGAAAAAAAAAGATACAGATGCATCTGTTTCAAGATGCCTAAGAACTAAGTTCCTTCGTGGTAGCATAAAGAGTGCTTCCCTTTAAAAGGGAATATTGGAATAGTCACCTGATGAGCTTGGGTTTAAGTCTGTCACAAAACAAGCTGGTTTTTTTTAAGGTAGGCAATGATCACACAAGTCCATGGCTTTACAGAAAACTGTTTTCAGGCATGGTATAAAGCAGTGATAATTGGCTCAAATTAAGTTAATGGCTGGGAGAAAGTAACTAAAGGTAAAAATAATTTTTAAAATTTATTCTAAATTTCTGATTCCTCCCCCTGTCCCATCCCCCTCCATTTTGGTAGGAGGTCTTATATGCTTATTCTTTTATACTTTACAAGCGGTAGTATAAACAATTTATCAACTCTGTTCAACTTTTACTTTACAAGAAATATATAAATGGAGAAATGTAACAATTCAAATGCAAATATAGTAAGACTAAGAACTGATGGGAGCTTTGCCACTGACTTAACAGGATGAGCATTTATAGTCTGTAGTACTCACAAATCTGCATCCACACAATTAGTCCCCTTGAATAACAATTTACTCCACAGGTAGCCACCAGAAAACTAATAGAACTAATTATGTAGTAAGACACTCATTAGAAAGTGAAGAAATGAAGAAAATCTTCCCCTGGATAGCTTGTTTTCATTTAAAGTTTAATTTGATATGATAGCCAAACTAAATAACTTGAGACTTAAATGTCTGTTAAGCTCCTTGCTAAAAAAACCCAGTTGTTCAAAAGTAACAAAAACAGTATTACTGAACAGTATTTTGCATACAACAAGAATTTTAAGCATGTGTATCTTCAACCTTCTAAAAATGTTAACACACTAATCTAACAACTTTATGAAACTAACAATATGCATATTTCCCTAGATCTGTCTGCATGCAATCCACTTACGATCATAAACTCATGATCACAATTCAACATGCTAGCAGTATTCCCGATGCATGCATTACAGACAGTATGCACAGGAAAAAAGCCATAGTCAATACAGTCAGACTCTATGTTTAGTCTTAGTTAGGTGCACATCACATTTTCTGAGGAAACATCCTAGCTTAAATGAATAATCACTTCTTACCAACAGAAGTCAATGAACTTGTTGAATTCCTAGTGGCACGGTTAGAATGTCTCCTATGAGGACTATGAGGCCTAGAGAGAAAAAATGAACAAACAAAAATGGGAGTATGCCACAAAAAAAAGAGTTCTTCTCTATGAAAATTTAACATTAAAAAGAAAGCACTTTTCTTTGATTAAAAAAATGAAAACAAAAAGTTTTTACTGCAATTCCTTTCATCTCCAAACAACTCGAAAATGCAGAAAGATTGCAGAAGGAAGGAAAATTACAGAAATTGCTCTCACAAAGGAGTCCTGACATTTGCTCATAACCTCATACACTGTGAACTTCTGATTTCTCAGAAAAACTACATTTCTTTAGTTCCCTATCATGACTTAAAACTCATGTAAATACAGTACATTGCAAAAAAAAAAAAAAAAATTTAGTCTATGTAAGTTGTTAGTGCTCCCTAAACTAAGTTTTATGACTGAAATAATGTCTTCAGCTCCCACATTTATGCTCCCATATAGCAATACAGGAACTTCCTAGATTGAAAACCAGGTGAAAGTCTCAAATGATTACAGAAAATTAAATGCTGGTCCAGCAAATAATGCTGCTTTTAAAGGGCTGCATTGTAATTCTGACTCTTAAATAATCTTGTAGTTAGGAGAAGTATACTTTAAAAATAGAAGCAAATCATAGTATAGATTTATGATCAATATTTTCTGATTCATTTTTTCCCATATTGTAAGTCTAATGGCAGGTCAATAAATGAAAAATCCCAGGTCAAGAAGTATGCTTTATCAGAAAACTGAAAATAACCTTAATACAACTCAAAATTGAATTGAAGTTTTTAGCTTCAAATAGGATAATTACTTCCATTCAACAGCTTACTTTCACATATGCTTAACCTCAAGGTGGTATCCTTGTCCTGTCTACTTGAACGGGCCCACACATCTGCTTCAAAACTCACTGTACTATAGTATTCAAGCTAGTCATTTAAGTTGTGCAACTGTCTAGCTTAGAAACATTATCAACTTGAATTTTCAACTGATACCTATTTTATTTCACAAGATCAGGAACGTGGTCCTATCCCAGTTTCCAGGTGCTACAGAACTTTCTTTTGCAGCTTCACCGAAACAGTAAGGAGAACTGAACAGATATAAGGGAGGAAGGGAAAGAAGAGAGCTGGAAAAGAAGCCTACACTTGTTGCACCTGTTTTTTGGATAGAAAAGAAAGTCCAGTAACTCAATTTCCAATGCTTTCAACTCAGGACTTTAAACAAACTGAGCATATCTTAATTGGTTTTAGAAGAAAATTTTAAAGATGCTGGCTAATAGTATCATGATATTCTAATATCTCAGAATATTATCTTATGAAACAAAGTTAGCCAGCAATGCCAGACTACCAACAATTTTTGTAAGGAAAGAAACAATATACAATAACAGTAGCTTCACCAGCATCACCTTAAGTTATATAAAACAGTACATGTTTTAAGTCAATACCAAGGTAATATGCACAAGACTGGAAGGTAGATGTATTCTGAAAGATATATGTAATACACTAAACCTGTGAAAAGAAGATATGCATTTTCAGCAATTCATAAAACTATAAAATGCTAAGGATAAAAAAAAATAACATACTTGCAAAAGCTATTAGCAAAAATTACAAAGTATTTTTATGATCATAAACCTTCCTTGGAAATTTTCTGCCCTCACAAATAAGCCTCATCATACAAACTGTCATACATTGCAAGTCTGTCTTTTGCCAAAAACTTTCCTTCTTCATTAAAACACACTTTAGTAATTTACGGATCATGCAAAAAAGATTGTTTTTAAGAACAACATAGTTGTTGATGCATGTTCCTTTCAATAGACAAAACAATTACAACAGTTTGGAAATATTATTGCTACAATGTCTATTTTTCAGCATGATACTAAGACTATTGTAATAAGATGGTAACATAGCTAGTTCTATAATTCAAGAAGGGAACAGACAACACAGGCTTTACATAGATGATACACCCATTTGCAAGAGTCAACACTGATGGCTGAGCATACCTTGAGGAACTTACATCTTTATTATTTGAAAAACAGTAATTTTTTAAAGTCTTACAAAGTTTAATTTCCTAACTGTACATCAATCTACTGGTGTACCTATATAATTAGTAGACCAGAATTAAGGATTTAGCTACTGAACTGAAAAATTTCCATGGTGGGGGCAATACTTCAGGAAACACTAAAATGCTCAGTTGTGCTTTTTTTGGTCTCAGTTGCTCATTGACTGGGTCTAAGTAAAGGACAAAATTTGGATGGAAGGACAGTATTGCGGATTGCCATGCACAGAACATGAAGAATCCAACTGTCAGTCATCCCTGTACTAGGTGTAGGATTGCAGCACCCCCCCCCCCCCCCCACTATATGCCTACAAAATGATTTGACCAAGCAATTTTTTCTTCACCAGGCCATATTTTATTTGCTAGCAAAAGGGTGGACTGCAAAAGTTAGAGCTTTTAGTCCAAATTATGCAAAAGTTTAATATACATTTTTGTTTTAGTTTCAAATTATGCTATTCTGAAAGATAAGAAAGTTCATGTAAATTTAAAGTATTCTGAGTCAGGTTGGCAGGTTTAGTATTATATGAAATACTACGCTCTCGGTGTCAATTATATTCCTGTTTCCCCCCCGCTTCGCTGCATCCAAAAAATCATCATCAAAATGCAAAGACAATATGATCAAAATACAAATAGAGATACAGCAATAATATTTTAATACAGTATACATGTCAAAGCAATATTTTAGAAACACAGCTCCTGGAATTACTGTACAATTTATGCATAGATTCGTAACGTACTGTACAGTACCTGTTAACCAGATTTTTATCAACTTCTACATCTGACGTAACAGCATTCTCTGGAAGAACAATAGAAGGTGTACTGCATGTTGTCCCTTCAACAGTACTGTCCTGAATGGTTTGTGACAAATATAAAAATGTAGTTAAACAGAAATTCAAAACACTGAATATTGGTGCTCTATGTAGAAAATAATACATATTGCTCAATTTAGCTAAAAGAGAAAATGACTGAACTAAGTGAGAATTAGTTCTTATTTGATAAAACAAATGTGAATTAGGGGCCTATACTTAAATTGCTAAAAAGAGATGATAGAGACTTGGAATATCTGTTTTCTTTACAAATTTTTAATGCATGCAAGCTAAATTCAATAAGTATGGAACTAACAAGAAGGCTTTAAAATGGTAGACAAACTGATTTTTCACACAGCAAACCATTCCTCTACTCTACAACACTTAGTGAACTTGTGAGCTGAATGCAAGAATGAAAAGCAGCTATGTACAACAGGGCTAAATTAGGCACACAGAACCTCCAAATGGTACTAGTGTGCAATGAAAGCTTGAATAAATGCAGCATTAAGTGTACACATGCTATCCAAAAAAACAGAAAATAATTATAAGGTTATCTTGTTAGTGTTCTACTTGGTTTTCCCTCCCATTAATTGGAAAAATACTTCTTAAAAAATAACTGCAATATTTAATAAAATACAATATAATTTTTAAGTGACAAAAGAAACTGGCACTGAATATCAATGTATGTTTGCCTTCTTAAAAAATATGAGAACTCGTCCTGAGAACTTAATCCCACACCTTCTACCACAAGGATGCCAATCAGCTGAACAGAAGGAATCTGATTCCTGTGAGATATCCCAAATGGAGATGCATCAAGTCGGAATAAAGAACTGTGGATTTCTCGTATGATCTGAGATGATATCATAGCCAAAAAATTATTAGTTCTACCGCATGTACTACATTCAGATCCACAAAAAAAAAAACAACAACAAAAACCAAAAAACAAAAAAACCACCACCAAAAAAGCCAAAAAACCCCCAAAAAAACCCCTCAACCCCTGTACTGTTGAAAGTCTACATAAGCAATCTGGTGTTTACAGTTAGTCAAGAAGTTGAAAAAAGTGATTCACAAAATCATGCAGGGGGGGAAAGTGTAGGCACCTGTTAGAAGCTGCAATTTTTATTTCAGAGTATAATCATGAGATAAGTAGAACTTATCATAGCAGTGTGAGTATTTATAGCCAGAGGGAAAGATTCCCAAAAGTGACAGGGAACTGCCATCAACCAACCTGTAAACTTTAAAGAATAATTTGTACATTCTCAAATCCAAATTGCTTCTGCTAGGCACTGTATGTACAAGTATTTTATTTTATTTAGTTATTTGGAGTCTAAATTTTTCTTGAAACTACATCCTGAAGTTTCATAAGAAATTTTTTACTTCAGTTGGCATTGGATTAGATAATAGAATGGAATAGAATATTTTCAGTTGGAAGAGACCTACAATGATCATCTAGTCCCAACTGCCCGACCAATTCAGGGCTGACCAAAAGTTAAAGCACGTTGTTAAGGGCATTGTCCAAAAGCCTCTTAAACACTGACAGGCTTGGGGCATCGACCACATCTCTAGGAAGTGATGCTTCTGAATTTTCTGAAAGAACATGCTTGTTATCCATGGCACAACGCCAGTTACATTCAACTGTTACAAACATTATTTTGCCTTTACTGAAATAGCATTTGCTGTCAATTTTGCTTACTGCTTTTAAGAATGTTTACCTACTAAAGGTTGACACAAGTGTAATGACTTCAGAATAACATTTATTTTAGTAATATTCATTAAAATAGGCCAGTAATAAAAGGCTGTTATAAAATCACTAATTTAGGCAATTACAGAATGAAGCACATAATAGCTCACAGTTTAACAGGTCAACATTTTAGAACAGAGAAAATGAAACAATTTCAATTATTTGAAACAAAGGCCATCGATGAATAAATCGTTTCAGTCGCCTACTGTCATGTGGAAAAATTAGGGTAATCACAAGGTTTGTTACAATAAACGAGTAACCAAGAGTATAAATTGAAACAGAATTACATACATCCAGAAACCTAACAGTTACATGACTGCTAATATGTATCAGATAAAATAGAACTCCTCAACATCTCTCCCAGCCCTGCATTTTATTCTTGTTGAAATTATGTATTTTCTGATCAGTTCAAAGAACTCTAGAAGCATTTTGAAAATGGTATAATATTAAAGTATATAGCATAACCCTTCTTCCTCTCAAAGGCAATAAAATATGCTTTGGTTTGATTTAGGAATCTTGATTCTGTTGTAAATAGCCTTTTTTTTTTTTTTTTTTTTTTTTTTTTACTAAAATAAATGCATTCCATGCAGCTCCACACTTCTATACTCAAAGTTCTCATATGGCATTCCTCAGCAAGTTCACGTTGTCAGTCACAGTACAGCAGGATTGGAAACATGCCAAGAAAATAATATGAAGATTTGAGAAAAATATCCTTGTAATATTGGAAATGTTAGAACGTAAAATCATGATATATTATGTAATTCAAGTGCACAACTGACATTGTATGATAATAGTTTGAAAGCAATTTTTAGTAGTGTTCTTAAAAATGTTACTAAGTAACAATGTATTTTGCCTAACAGTCAATGACAAAAATTCAGGTGACTGCCCTGCTTGTAGGGCAAAGCAGCTGAGCACACATGCACATTGTTTATACTAATCTCATGACTGCCAAAGAGCAAAAGGTTTTGAATGACGTAACATCAGCCTTAAAGTCACTCAAGTCCATTCTAGGACTCTAAAACCAGCTCATTAAAAAGAAAAAAAGAAAAGAAAAAGAAAAAGGCTGTAGCCGAGGCTAGTTCAGTTCAGGTACGATATATTCAGCAGCTATAGGAGTTCAACTCCTATGCAGGTAAAAACTCATGCCTCCTGATGTCCAAACCTATTGTACATTTGTATAGGAAAGGGGCAGAAAGAGCTAGAGCATGAAGCTCTTTGCAGGGCCAGCTGGCTTGAATCAAAAGAAATCTTTATATTCTGAAGGATATTCAGGCTGCTATATGCAGATCTTGGAAGAGAAGCTTTAACAGGAAGCTTAAGCTGTCTCACAGTTGTACATCTGCACAAAGATGATACAGAAGATTTCCATCACCCTCACATTGCCTGCCTGTAACTGCCCTCTCTGTGTTAGCTTCCAGACAAATCTGCTCTTCAGCTATTCCCAACAGCTATTCTCACCTCCTAGTACCAGTGACTGCCTGCTACCAAGTGTTTGCTTCCTTTTTGTCTCAAGCCCTCCTCCCATAAAAAATGTAGGTTAAAATTGACTCCACCTCTATGGCTCAGGTGGAAACTGATACACATGCTCCTCAAGGATGATCATGTGCCACCTAGTCCTGCAGAGAGGCTTGTGCAGGGCTGAGAGGATGGCACATGCATTTTGGTCCATAACAGATGATCCAAGAGGCTCAGGGATACTCAGGGCGGAGAGGATCTGCAGGCATTCTGGCTGTTAAGCTCTACCAAGCCCTCAATAAGCATACAGAAAATGCATTTTAGAAGTTTTATAATCCAGCCAAATTTGGAGGGATTTGAACAGTAATGTGGGGTGGGAAGGAAATCTGCTAAAAGAGCTACCCTGCCAGGACAGTCAGATGATAAAGCTTTACTGTATACGACCTGAATTCTTTAAAGCATTGGGAAAAAAAGATCCTCTGCCACCTGGCCATATTCTTAGAAATTAATTAAAGGTCTGGACTGAATTTCAGAACAAATTTGGCCTGAAACAGACATTTACGTGAAAGGCCTCAGAAAAGTTATGCATCTCAGAAAGCAGTCTTTTTAGTGAGTTGGGGTTTTAAATAAGCTTAATTTTAGACATTTAAGTGAAGTGCTGAGCTTGGAGTTTAGCAAGTAAGGTGATGAAATTCATTTGTAACTGCATCTAGTTGAAACAGACAGGAGAAGAAAATAAATACAGGACATCTTCCGAATAAAACAGATAACATGCAGTGATTTGATAAAAGTACAATACAAATTTAAATAGGAAAAAAAAAAAAAAGAAATGCAGAAACATGAATGATGGAATAATCAGTGTATGAGAAATATTATGAACATCCAAGACAGACTTTTACTCAACAGTCAGAAGAGCCGGTAAAATAGTGCTCGGGATACAAAGAGAAGAGAAAGCTGGAAATAGAAATAGGGATTTTTGATTTAAAAAGATGGGAAGATGGCAGCTCACAACCAACCCTGAAAGTGAAGGTGGATTTATAGGCCACTGTAAATCTTAACATAACTGGTAAGGATCTCATTTTCTTTGCTGCAGGTACGCATTACACATATGGAAATTACATTTTTTAATACTAAAAACCTGAAATCAGTTTTTAAGGGTATCAATGAAAGCATATTATAATATTATATTATTCTATGTGAAATAAAGCTAATTAAATTAAAATATGGAAATTATTAAAAATGACATCTGACTATGGAGTTCTATGATTTATGGTGGGAAAAAATGATTCTGTATAAAACACTTCTAAAATGTTCAGTACTTACTGTAACAAGACAGCACACAAACTAAGAGTTCAACTACACACTTTTAATTCAGTCAACATTTCAAACAAGGGGCTGAAGTTCTTTGATTTAGGCTAACTGCCCTCACACCCATGGTAACGGGAAATTCACATCTACTTCCCTCAGGAACACAGACCTAATGAATACTTTGATGAATGTTGTTTAGAGTTAATCAGAATGGTGAACATAGGCTGCTGGAAGAAATACTGAAAAGGAAAACCATATCTGTTTTCTCAAAATGAATTTGAGAAATATAACCCAGGTCTTCCCATCACGCAAAAGATACTTGAAGTAAGCAAGAAACTACATGTGATGTAAGGTTAATTTTCTTTCTCTCAGAACTGTTTTGTGAATGTGTGTGCATTTGTGCATGCAGGGAAAAGATGGGGAAGCATCTCCTGAAACAGAATGAGGAAATCATTAGACACCAGACAGCACTTTAGATAAGATGAGATTCCAGACTCAGAAAGTTTTGTTCAATGGGAGAAAACAAGCCCACCAGTTGTTAGTTCCTTCTGATTCCCTCCTCTTGCTTCCAAGTCCTTATCTTACAATGATAAGCTATTTTACTTATTACTTAGTCATGCTGTAAAACTTGGACTGCAGCAAGACAGAAGAGTGATAACAGGTATGAACAAGATAAAATTCTTACAACATTGGCTAGTTGCAATCCTTAATTTAAGTAGGCTTATGAGGAGTGTGATGGTTAAAATCCTTCCAGTGTTACTTTGTGCCTAAAAAGAACAATTTATCTAAAATGACGTGCTTTGCACAGTTAACTGATTCATGAAGTATCACATTATCATAGTTCATTTAAGACCTACCTCTAAATGGCCTGCATAATGTATTAAAAAATTGTTTTTAAAAATTTTTTTTAGGTTAGGTGGTTGGAATTCTTCATTTCTCCCATTTGACAAGCATGACCAGGATTAGATTCATTGATGTCTACTAGCTTTTCATCTTTTTTTCTCTTTCGGTATGTTTTACCCAGCATGTCTTCTGTACTAAAATATTCTTCACATGGGTAAGTTAAAAAAAAAAATAAAAAATCTGCTTGACCTAATATATGTTCTCAGCTAATAGTCTGATGAACTTGCATCCATTTGGGGTGTTTATCTTAAGCCAGGAAACTGACACTCAGCACAATGTGCAATTTAGATGGAATGCATGACAAATCAGTGTAGGGCTCACTGCTGACAATATTTTCCAACAATGTTAAAGTAGCGGATGTTTTCACCTAAAGTGTAGAATACAGTGTCCTCAAATCCAGTGACAATGATACATTTTTAACTGAGGATGTGCCGGACTATGAATCCTCTCTTTCTTTACACCAGTTTGCATAAAACAGGATGATCTGGATAACCTGTGATTTTGTAACCACAGTAAGGTTCTTGACTTTAGCTACGCTAAGAATTAAAAAACCTTCCCATTTTATTAGAACACAAAATCACTTTTTATCAGTGATATAAGGTATTCAAAAGGGAAAAGTATCCCCTCATAATGATTTTTTAAATTTATCTGCAAATAAAACACGTAAAAACCATGTAAATGCCACAAATTTGAGTAGCAAAATGATGAATATGCCTGGGGGGCACCCACCTGCTCTCTGTATAGTTCCAGTATATGTTCAGCTATTGCTGTGGCAAATAAAGCACTGAGAAAACTACAGACCAAAAAGCAGATTTCCACCTTTTATACACACAGAAATTGCATAGCATCTTCTATATCTGTAAAGGCAACACTAGATGTTTCAAGACTACTGTGAAGTACAAGCCTAAGTTCTTTTCTCAAAGGTTAAAGTTTTCTGTAATAACATCACAAGGGACATTTTTGGATAGCTTTGATATAAATGGTTCAAAACAGGCAGACATATAAGCCTCCAGATCAAATTGATAAACAAGTGCTTGAGCAACTTCAGTTCTCATTCCTTAGTCTATAAAAATATTTGAAGAGTTCTAAGAATATCAGCTGAAAGATCATTCTTAGCTTCATCAGTTAATCAAAACACACTAATACATAGCAATGATTAGATTTTATTTTATAAACTCCTAAATATACACAAACAGGCTTCAGCCTCAGGTTTCTAACAAGTGTCAGAAAACACCTTTGTAAGAGTGCTTACTTTGGCTGGAGAACTGTTGTGTTGTGCCTCTTTTGATTGTCCCTTGTCTTCAGGTAAGGTTGGCATGGTGGACAGCGTGAAGAACGTGGAACTACAATGTGGACTAATAGGACCATGCACTGCTGAGAATATCTGTTTCAAATTAGCCTGAAGGCATAAGCGCTGAGAGGCCTTGTGATCCGCAGGCTGTGTTAGATACCAAAAATAAAAGTGAAATCCATTTAAAATTCTATGCTCTAACACTGAGATCACTTTACAATAACAAACAGTATTAAGGTTTAAAATTAAAAATGCTCTCTTGTGCTTTTTTAACTAAAGCTTTCAAGGTCAAGTATAACTTTTTAAATGCACTCAAAATGGACAATCTTCTTGTGCTATTTCCATCTCTTCCCTCCATTTTACAGATTTATTTTCATTGGTATGACTGTTTTGGCTGTGGCCAAACTATCATCTCTAAAAACCCTCTAAGAAGGAAACAGCATCCTGGATATCCATAATACGCCTTTTAGTAACTAACGAACTCCTAATGCTACAGAGTATCATCTCAGATCTCAAAGAAAGGAGTAAAACTGGAAACCCAGATGCTCTTCTTTTGAGCAAGAGCAAGGCCTAGGTGAATTGTGCAAAGACTTGGCGTACATCTGCACAAGACAACACTGTGCAAGACAATTCTGAAGCAAAATGGCAGTAATGCCCAAATGGGGGGAAAAAAATCACTGCCTATTAGCTAAGAAAATTCTTGGTTTTAGTATCAATGGGAGCTACTGCCTTCACAGGGATATTATGAGCATTAAAGCCTATACAGCAGTCTGGAGGTTAGAAATGTTAAGTACTAATCCTTATAGGTACAGTGTATGTATTACAAGACTTACTATGACACCTACCGGACAGTTAAGGAACAGTCCTCAGAAATAAATCCAACTCCTTGGTGGTGCCTACAGATGACAGACAATGCAGTTATCACAGACAATCTGGTACACAGCTTCTGTTTGGACTCATAAGAGCTAACTATATTCCTTTTACAGTTAATTCACAGCTGTGTATAGTATGGAGATATACGGTCAAACAATAATATAACAACTTAGATAGGGTGCGCCAAGGAGATAAATATACCCCACAAGCATAGGATCAGCCTCCAAAACACATTATCTTCTCCCAAATCTGAATTACTACTCTCATCTCAATTCTTTTACTCTTCTGGAAGTCAACATAGATGCAACAAAGAGTTTGAGATGAGGACATGATTTGAAGTTCAAGGCATTTAGCAGCGTTTTAAGATCAACCTTCTACAGTTTTCCCTTACATTTCAGGGAAGGGAAAAGAAATGTATTCAGGAACATGCCAGTTTATTGAGCCATACAATTAAATTTGTCAAAATAGTCGTGTTGAATTAAAAAAAAAGAAGTAAAAAAAGAGAGGCAAAACCATTCACGGGAAATACTGAAGCAGCCTCAGTAGTGGCAAGTTCCTCACCTCAGCCTTCACGGAAAAAATTCTGTGTTGTAAAACCTACAGCATGTGTGAAAACTTTGGACTACAGAAGCACCTAAGACCCACGCTTTTATTAGATTATTTCACATTACATTCGAAACTTAATTTTCTCTTTTACTAGAAGAGGAATACAAGGCCACCTCATATGAAATTTAATGCAGAACTAATAGATTGTAAAAATGATCTCTACACAAGTATTAGTGTGTTCAGAAAAAATAATGATTTCATTTAAGTTCTTTGATAAAGACAGTGGAAAAGATACAGCATACATCATTATGAAGACCACAATAAATACTTTTTTTGAACAGTGTGCATAATTTTTTTCAGAGCAGTATATGCTGTAGGAACAGCGCGTTTCATGCTTTTGTAGACATTATGAACCTGTTATGGGTGAATTTCTGGCTCTACTGCAATAAGTGGAAGCTCACATTCGTATCATGATTTTACCCACCTCTGACTTCAAATAAGAATAAAGGAAGCTTTCTATGAATAAAAAGATCTAAAAATATTTATTAAGGCAAAATACTTTAAAAGTCCATGATATGATGGAAAACAGACATTTATGATTACATATATTTCCATAAACCCACAGAGATTAGGCAGATCGCAGTAGCATTAAACATCTGTGTGTTTCAACAGTTAAGTATTTTTGTATCAAACAACAGTCACCAACTATTAACAACACATGAAGATAAGATAGAAGCAAGGTAACTAAAAACAGTGACATGGACTTGCTTTTCATCTCTGTAACAAAATCCTGGTGTCCTACGCAATGTCTGAGTTTGCAAGAACTCAAATTCAAACAAAAACAAAAAAAGAGAAGAGACAAATTTGGCTGTTTATCTAATCCCTCTTAGTGTTTGCCTTATGAATTTATAATGGTTCTGATAGGCTCAGCTCAACAGAATGCTGGGCCTGAAAAATCAAGAATGTTTCAAGTCATGGCCAAAGTGTATTTGCAGTTCTACGTGGAGTTGTATAAGCTATTGCATCAAAGTGGTTTATTCCCTGTCTCAGCTCAGTTCCTAGTACATACTAAACTTAAAAAAGTAATGCAAGCCATATTGAAACAAGAAAGAGCTATTAAGCACATCAAGTTTCAGTTCATTTTTCAGATTTAAAAAGCAAAAAAAACTCCAGAAGCAAAAAAATATCAGCAGGCTTGTCTAAGAATAGAAAGGGACAAATCCCAAGCTGTGTTGTCTTAGAGATGCAGCACAGAAAGTACAGCCAAGGGAGAATAGAGGGTAGAAAGATGAATTTATGCCACCTTAACAATCCCCAGATTTGGAGCGGACTGAGTTCAGTCCATCTCTGACACAATTAGAACCTTAGTCTGACTTCCTTACAGAGCTATCTTGCAAACAGGAAAAAGCTCCAAGTCATTGTGGTGCTGATCAGTAGGAAAATTTCTTCTTCTGACTTTCCATTTTTTCCTAATATCTCTCCAGAAAACCCCAGTGCTGAGGACTCTATTGGAGCAACAAAAGCTTGCATATAATTATTCATATTCTGAGGCTTCTTAAAACAAATGCAGTCTTTGGACACCTTGACTGCACTGCTGCAGTCCTCTAAAGTGGCAAAGTAAGGGCTACTACTTATTGGTATTTCAACAAAATATATAAGGACATAGTTCAATTCATAAGCTGTATGATTTAGAACTCCTGAATGATTATTTTTTCAATCTAAAAACTTATTTTTAACCTTTGCAGTGTTCTTAAAATCAGTAGTCCAGATCCTTTAAAGACTTCATGATGCTTAACCACCACAAACATCAATCTTGTAAAAGCAAATACAGCCAATGGAGCCACCTCCTTGCTCCCTGCTGTGCAAGGAGTTCTGCCATTTTTTGTATCAATTACTGCCTTCTGATACTAGTAGGAAAGGTGAATGTTTAGAAATGATGGAACCTTAAGATACTAGTGAATAAATGTTCTTCTTTCATCATGGCTGAAGCAACCTTACGCCTATTTGATCGGGCAATGAAAATAGCTCCGGTAACTGTCAATGAGAGTCAAAACACAAAGAAAAAGGAGGCTTCATGAGAAGACTCTAATAAGACTTAGAGGAGCTTATCTGCATCTCACAAATGTAGGAAAAAAAAAAGAAAGAAATGTCCTTGGAAAATTTATTTCCCTGGAAGGTACATTTTTTCTTCTTCAGTAGAGCGTTAGGGAGGAGTACAGCCTTGGAACCTTCAGAAATTCACACCTCTATCTACAAAAACAGCTTACAGCCTTACTGAATCCTGAGCCAAAGTGCAAAGAGCATGCCTACCCCGGTTCTCTGCCTAGCTCATCTGCCAGCTGAACAGCATTTTGAATCATGCTGCCATTAGCTTTGCCAGCTTTATCTCCTTTCCACAAGCATAAACATGTTTCAGTCAAAGAAGTAAATGATACGTTAACAATACATGCAATACAGTGAGATACCAACTGAAACAACTGTAATTATTGTCCCTGAATATACTGAAAGAATAGATAAAAAAATATATATGCCCTTTAGAAACAGTCAAGGTGCATAAACACATGTTAACATCCTAGTTGCTAAGACAATTTCAAGATTCTGTTATTTCTTTTGTTAGGCATTGATCAAACTGTCTGGTCTACCTCTATCTTACTAAAGGATGTAATGAGATTATTCTAGTGTTTTATCAGAGTAAATGACCCCCCCCAAAAAATCCAGTCTTTTAGAAATTGCAAGAGCTTCAAAATTACCTTTTAAAATTAAATACTTGTAGAGATTAACTCACATGTCACAAGAAGAGTGGATGTGGGCAAAGATCTACAATCTTAGTCTGCATGAGCCTTTTGCACCTACAAAATGAGTTTAAAAAAACCAAACTACCTATCCTATTCACCAGATTCTGCTTATTCCCACACTAAGATGAGACAATGCAAAGAAAAAAGAAGTAAGAAAAAGAAAGAAGAGAGGATGGAGTGCTTTTTAAGGTTTTGGTCTGTTATTGTAAACTTACTGCTTAAAATAATTGGGAAAAAAATGATCCCCTGAGCTCAAATTTGTAGTCAGATATAGATCAGTGAATGCAGAGAACTTTCTTTTACCACTGTGTAGGCTTAGAGTACAATCTCCAGGAAATGGTGATCTGGGAGCTCTATTCCATAAAAGGGAAAAGTATTTAGAGGCCCTTGGCTTTGAGTGTGTTCCCTCTGCAACTCATTTTACCATAGTAGAGAAAGCGAAGTATAATCAGTTAACTTACCCTCTCTGAGTCACAGCTGAGTACCGTGTTAGTGAAGGCTTAGATAAAGGTGCTTTACTCCATCTCCACTGATAGCTTGGCAGTTGACTTCAAATGCTCTGTCACATCACAACAAGGATATATAAAAAAAAGCAGAAATAAACATTAAAGAAAACATTTATTAATATTTCTTGACCTCATACTGCCTGCAGTCAACTCTCATTTGTCAACAACAGGAATTGCACACTCATGAACACGGCTGAACTGCACAATTCTGAGATGCTTTTTGTAACTCTTTTCTTTTTTGTCCTATAAAGTCATTGTAAAACATTACCATATTAGAAAGGTATCTTTTTGCACTCCTTTTGTACAGCTGGAAGCATATGGAATTCATGTAGCATTTTGAATTAGGTTTTGCAGCTTTGAAGTACTGAAAAACCACTAAACTTATTTCATTCAAACCAAGCATGAGCAAAACAGGGTGTTTTTCTTATGTTTGCACCACAGAATAAGTTTTCAAACACAATGCATGGTTACAGTATTTAAGATACACTAACAAAGTTTGTTGGCATACATTAGCGATCTCAAAAATTTTGAGATCAAAACAAAACAAACAAAACCTATAAAACCAGACCCAGAATATCTTAATAGAAAGCCCTTAATATTTTGTACTAGGACTTCAACATTTTTGTTTATAGAAACATTCACTGGAAAAGAAAAAAAAAACAAACCCACAACTAAAGCTGACTCATTTACATTCTTACCCTATGTGACAAGAGATACTACATGGAAATTGGAAGACACTTTCTTTATTGTCTGCAAAACAGAATAAACCTGACTGTTTCCTACTGCATCTAATTTCTATGACAAGAGTGGTTTCATGTATTAAATTCTTAAGTTTGCAAGATACTGAGATACTGCTTCTGTCACTTTACCAAAACACAGTCATAGCCCCAAGACTAATATAAGGCATCTCTGACATAACAGTAATGATCTGAGTTCTATCCACGTTAATATCAATACAACTGTACAAGGTAGAATCTGGAAGACAAAGTGGTGTTTCTGTTTGTAAGATACAAAACAATACCACTGGGGTGTGCAAAGTGTATGCAACCACTACGTGAATTCAAAGCATCTGTTTTAATTCTGAGAAGTATTGAGATTAATTCCTGAGTGACTTAAATAATACTTCTTGACAATCAGAGCACTTCCAGGTTGCAACATCAGAGACAAGGGATAAATTTGAATAATTCTGTCACAAAAATATTTTAAAGGAGGAAACTAACAAAAGCATAAGAAGAATACAGCAAATGTCCCCCCGCTTCTAAAAACCTTCTGTCTCTCAAACTCAGTGGGTACAGTCTTCCTCAGGACTACAAGCAACCCATATAGGACTTGCTTTACAGAACAGCATGACAGGAAAGAATCTCTTTTTCTGCTTCCTTATAGCTCAGGACCACATAAAACTTGATGGTTTTCAATCATCTGCTTAAATAAGAGAAAGGAAAAGTTAGGTCAGGCAGAAAGTAAAATGTCCTTTTCATGCATGTTCAGCCTGATCTGATTGGGAGCACTCAGAAGAGTATCTCTTGTAATGATTAGTTATGACACTCTGCTGAAACTGAAAAACAAAAAGTTTGGGAGTGAGAGGTGATGCCGGTCCATTACAAACAAGAACAACTCCTACAACAAGGCATTTGGTTTGATTATGTGTCCAGACCCAGATTAAAAAGAACAAAAAAGATAGTTTTTTTCTTTTAAGGTAAGTGTATTTTAGGCAGCCTGAAAGTTTCCTGATTCCACTTTTTTAAGGGGCAATTAGGAGTTAATATTGCATGAATCAAACTTTTATGAATTACGCTGTCTTGAATGCAAAGTCATTGTTTTCAGTTTTTGTTTTTACTTAGCACTCAAAAGAATTTAAGGAAATAAAGTTATAAGTAGCATTACCTCCTTGTGAAAACAAATGGTTTCAAGAACGGTATACAAGTTCACAAAAAATATGTTCTGATTCATCTGTAGTCTTTATTCATTCTGGGGTTTTCTTTGAATTAATTGGCTTAAGACAAAACTCCAATAACGTAATTTTATCCTGTTAAGTATGTGCCTAAGATACTGGACCTAGCTCTCGTATGGAAAGGACAACCACAGGGAGTTATGGGAAAGGACAGATCTGCGAGGTTATTAGAGCAGAGGCTTCTCCCCAGTCATGCCATTGCAAGAACCTGGCACTCCCCACATCCAGTGCTGGAGACAACAGCATGGCTGTGGCAAAAGAACCAAAGGGAGGTGGCACTTCCTCAGGCATTCCGGACCTGAAAGTTTTTACCCATCTGTTCACCCTCATTCAATGGCTTGCATCCAGCACAAACTACAGTTACATTAATTTAATTGGCAGCTGTTTCCAGGGTCACGTTTAAGACATTCTCTCCAGAGCAGAGAAGCAATATGGCCAAGAACTCTATGGCAAAAGAGAAAACAATGCATGTATCTCTCTCCTTCCCGCTCCCCACCCACCATCTACATGTTCTGTTTTGTTCTTTTATTGCTGTCCAAGTACTTGTGCATATTTCTTAGCCAAAAGCATGGAAGCTTCTTCATAAAGTAGAAGAAATTGAAGTGAATATGAAGCCGTATGTTCAATATTTCAAAACATAATAGTGAAAGCCATCTATATATTTTACTGAGCTTGCTAAAGGTTTATGCTCAGATCCTTATTTAGAGAAAGCCCTCCAACAATGAACCAGTTAAAGATTTAAAATTTTAATTATGATAGATCCTTTACCTCACAGGAAATTCTCTTCCAAAGCCACATAACAAACATTTGCTACACATGAAGAACAAAGTGACCAAGCATGCCAAATGTCAGACTTGGTCATGAAATATTCATAACTGCCTAGCAGATCTTACCATCCAGAAGTTTTTAGATATGCCTTCTGCATTTTAAATTTCAACTAATCACCCCTAAACAAACTTGCTTTTATTATTTCAACAATTCTTTCCCTTGTTTTGTGTAAAAAAACTCCAGAAAACCAACACCCAAAAACCCACCCCCCCAAAACCTCCTGCAATGTGAAAAAATTGCACCACTCTACAATTCATAGATAGCTGTTCCCATAAGTTCTGTTAACTTGCAAACAAAAATGTTACCTCGTCCTACTTCTTACTGACCTCATTTTTTTTTCCATCAGTGGGCTTCCATCTAGAAAGACAAGAACAAGACAACAAGCAGCAGAGCTCAGCCAGATGGCCTCCAGGAAACCAGCTGGGCTGAACTTTGGTGTACTTTAAAAATATATATATATATTTGGTGAAAAAGATAGTACATGTGATATTAAGGAAAAATTAGGCCCTAATTTATTCATTATTATGCACAAGTTAAAGAATTCAGCCTGCAGTAGGAAATTTGATGATCAGAAGACTGTCATCTCAAGGCAGAACTGACATTTTTCTTAACTTGCAGATTATTTTTGATAGACTTTAAGGAAATGCAGTTTGAAGGAAGAATGTGAATGTGGATTGGGTGGATATTTGGCATGGAGAATAAGGATTTCTAAGCGTAAGGAACAGCATATAAGAAAGTGTTAAGATAAGAGTGGGAGAACAGTACATTAAGTGTTGTTCAGGAGGGTAGTTCAAAAGAAATCGAGAGCTAGGAAGTATCTGGAGAAAACCCTATTGTCTTACAACATAAAGGCAGTGACCTTAAAATAGGAGAAAATCCAAAGAAGTTGAAAATGATATGCAAGTAAAAAACGTTGCTCTCTTCCTCCTCCTAAACTATTTGAAAGAAACATGCAAATTTATTTTGGAGGTAGCATCAATCTTTGTTCTGTGGTCATGAAAGACCCCTCTGATGCAGGACCTGTGCATTGATAAATCACCCGATAGACATTGGTAATGACAGTAATATTAATAATACCAGGAGATAGTATTACCACCAAATATGCTTTTGCCTAAATGAGCATCATGTACTCAGTAACATAGTCATTTGGGTTTCTTTTTCTTCTACTCCTTCTCACAGATTTGGAGAAACCTAGAAAGGTTTCTACTGTCTGGACTGCATGTATCACACATCACATTCTAGTTACACATTTATTTTTATCTATGAGGTAGGCAGAGTTGGGAACTTGAGATGATATTTTCTCGGATTGCCACTTGACTATATTCTTAGTTAATGTAAAAAGAGAACAAATTTGCTTGTGCAGAGGGGAGACAGGTAAGAGGAGGAAAAAAAAAATTCATGTCCTTTGGTGCCAATTCATTCTTGTTTAAGAAGAAACCTTAAGGTTGTTACATGAAGTAATATTTTCAAATGCAATTTTTACATATAAACATTCTGTAAACTATTCTGTTTTCAAGGACTGCTGGATATCAACTTTATATAATTTGGAAAAAATGACTACCAAAGGTCTAACTTAGAAACATAAATAAGTTGAAGGCAATTAGGGCAGAACACTATTGCTTAGTGACCTAGGAGTCTTGTTGCTAGTCAAGCAAGGAATTTTCCAAAGGAAGAAATTAAACAAAATTCTTTCTTTCCCAGTTACAAAGCGTAATCCCAGAAGGCACACTTTGTTGAACAAACCAACAATAAAATGCCTTCTTTGGGATCCTAAAATGTAATTGTAGTCTTTCAAGCAGGGAGATTATATTCAGCTCTCCATCTTGCATAAATAAATGGCAAAGCAGCAAAATAAGTATTTTATTCTCATTTTATGCTTCCTGGCCAAAATCAGATTCACAGTTGCCTACTTTAGTGACACATGTACACATTTCTGTTTGTATTGCAAAAATGAACACACCCAGAAGAGCATGAATGCATCTCACTTCCCTGTTTATGAGAAAAGAATTATGAATCCAGTTCCACCGAGGTTTTTTAAATAGTGCTGTACACCAGGAAAGGAATAACTATAGTATCAACTTATTCAAATAATCAGCCATTGTGTGGCCTTTGACTGCTGATTGCTTATTTGACAACAGTTAACTTATACATTACTGTATGGTGGTCAGACTGGAGGATCAATTCCCAGAATTAAGGAATTCTTCAGGTTGGAAGGTCATTGGGACCAACCTCCTCCTTGAAGCAGGGTCAGCAGTGAAGCAACTAGACTAAGTTGCTTTGGACTTTGTCCAGGTGGAACTTGAAGACTTCCAAGGACAGAAATTGCAGAATTTCTGGTAGATCTGATCCAGTGTTTCATTACCCCCACAGTAATTCCTCCCCGCCACCCTGCCCTTACATCCAGACAGAACGTCCCTTGTATTTTATGATCATTGCCTCTCATTCTCCTGCCACACACCTCTGTAAAGTGCCTGAGTCCATCTTTTCAATAACTTCTTAAGTATTGCAAGACTGCGACTAGTTTTTTCTTGAGGCTAAGCAATACCGGTTCATTCCCTCAGCATCCCCTCATAGGATACATGCCTCCTGACTACCATAGTGGCTATCCCTAGGTTTGCCTAAGTTTACCAACATCCTGGGGGCCCAGAACCAGATATGGTAAGCCACATCTGATGAAAATGTATTCCTACTCATCCTCCACATCTAATAAATATATAGACCCTCAAGGAACTTCACTTGTAATGCCAGGTGACATGTAATGCCAGTAGTATTGAACTGCCTACATTATTTGAATCTTTTTCCACTCATCTGGTAGATCACTCATCTAGACTATAATGTCCCAAGTTGGATACAGGGATGCTGTATATTAGATTACAAGAATTGCTGCTTTTGCTAGGAACAGTCCAATTTTATCCTTAGATTACACATTGATTCTGCAGGCCTAGCTGTCTGAATCATCTGCTGCTTTCTGTGGGCTGTGTTATTCCTTGCTACTGAAAATATGCTTCTGGAACCATATTAAAAATATGCTGAAGAGTACCTTTCAGATGTAGTCACACAGTATTACTTTCACACTATGAAGTTCTCACAGTAAGCATTCCCTAACTGATTTGTTTTTCATTTAAATTTAATTTTTAAAAGGGTGATGGGACAAGGCAGCCTATTTACTACATAAAGTCAGACTTTCAGTAGTTTGGAGGAAGCTTTTTTTGTGTACTGGGATTTAAAAACAAAGACCCACAATATCTAGAGGCAGAAAGACCACCCTGTTACTACTGAATTTAGCAAAACAATTCAACATGCATTTTACTGGCCAAGTTAGCAATGGATTGGATGACTCTCCATGGAGGTACATATATTAGCTGAAACAGCAACAAATTCCTCAGAGTTGTGTTTCCTCTTCAGCTAATTGGGCTAATTAAGACAGTTATGAATTTAAAGGTGAAACCAACAAAGACTATTTTATTTAATTATTTGAGGGCTGCATAGGTATTCTGTCAGACAGGATGATGTAGTAATTAAGACTGAGGTAAAATAAATACTCTAAACTCCACACATCATGCAGAAATAGTGTGTTAGCACAGAAACTGTTCCATTAGGCATGCTCATGACACAGCTGTTCTTGTGTCTTATACAATAAAATATTAATTTGCATTCTTTAGAAGGGTATTTCATCATGCAGCCACAGCACTGATTTAAACATCAGTCATAAATAACATTTGGTGAGCTTTATGAGATGAACCCTTTTACAAGCAGCCCACATTATGGCTTTCCATTCTTTGTTCAGATTTGCGAACTGAATGAGTGCATGTTTCAAACTCCCAATGCAAACAGTTCTTGAAATAAAAAGATGCGGGGCAGCTGAGTTCTGACTGAAACTTTTAATAGAGCAGTGCATCATATTAGCATTACAACTAACTAACTACACAGGTACTTCAACTGATTACTTAAAAGTAAGGTTCTGCCTTGTCTCCCTAGTTTGAAATTATCAGTATTCCAGGAGGGAGACTTAATCTTAGGTAGCACTTGCAAGCCTCTCTTAAGTAATCTCTGGATGTATCTCTGATTTAAGTGTCATGATACACCCATGCTCTTAGATGCCAAACTCAGCTACTTGGCCTGAACTATCTATAGCCCGATCAAGGAACATAAAGTCTACCAGAAGGAGACTTCCCAGTGGCTGCAGTCTAGCACCCACAGCCAAAATTACAGTAGAAGTAACTTGCTATTGTTTTATCCTTATTTGACATGCAGATGAGGTAGCTTCAGGAAAAATAAACCTGAGCTCTTTATTTTAACTGGGGAAAAGGCAGAAAGCATACTGCTTATCGCTTCAGAAAGAAGGGATTTGCTGACTTGCAGAAAGGATGGTCAGAAAATGAAAGCAAACAGTTGTTTTTGAGAAAAGAAAATCAAGTTCCCATTTCCTGTGTTCTCAAAGCTCTGCCCTTCGGCTTCATTGGGATCCAAAATGAGGGATGAGAGATTATTGTTAGTACAAAATACCAAAACCAAACAACCAAACAACCAAACAAACCCCAAAACCAAAACAAAACCAACCACTAAAAAAACCCCAACAAAATACTCCCATCCCAACAAAAAAACCCAACAATATTCCAGAGCTGCCTTTCCACTGTGTCATTCATACAAAATCTTTACCTACAGAATCCCAGGACTGGGAAAACATGGTAATGAAAAAGTGACAATTCAACATTTTATTTTGCAGATATCCTTAAAAGTAAAGAGCTCTCTTAGACCATCCACTCCAGTTGCAGCTCAATCATTCTATACTGCTTGACCTTCAAGGTATTAACACTGAGGACCCAAAGAAGAATTTAGTAATCTATTGCTGGTTTCCTCAATCTGAGGAAACACAGATGTACGCTGAACATTGACTACACTGAAGTCAGCATTTCCAAATGTGCAACATCAAGCTAAGGTCCTAACACCAGATTTAAGTGAATGAAGTATAAAATTCCTCTTACTTTTAAATCCTTCTCAGCAGGATTTACAGGTATTCATATGGAAGAAATGAGGCCCATTTTGGTTACTGGCTAAAGTTCTAGATTCAGGAGATTTACAATTTGCACTCTAATTTGGAAGCTATCCTCATTGGCTTGCATGTGCTAGAAAGCATAGTAAGGAAAACAATAACTTTCATTTTCTTTAGAAAGTTACCAAATACAAAACTCTAAGTCTTTAAGAACAGATGGTTTGCTAACCTTATTTTTGCGGTTCTTAACAATTGTTGTCCAAAACGCAGAACTAGGGAAGTTAATAATAAAGATCAAAGCTATCAAAACAAGAAAGGAATTTTTATGGATTGACTGGCATTTACTATACCAAAAAGCCACATTTTTCTGAGTAATTAGACAGTTCAGAACAAACTTTGAGACAAACAACAGCTTTGCTCTTCTGGAATAGCACAAGCCAAATGTAGCAAAATGTTCCTCATGTCCAATTTGTCAAAATCTTTACCTGATAAAACTATTTAGCCAACACCATTCAATCACTGATTATATCCAGGACTTGATCCAAAAACTGTGTACCAGCCTTATGCACAATCTCATCTCATCAACATCTAAAAAACCTGACACTCATTTATTATGGTTTTATCAGTGTTGCACACCCTGGCAAAGAGGTCAGCTTAAACCAGAGAATTACTTCTGCAGGGAAAGAGAATTATAGACTTTGGGGTCTACATTTTATACAGTAGGTTTTAAAATTTTGGCCTCAAAACCTAAAATGAAAATAGGGGAGGCGAGAAGGGGGTGAAAGGAGCAGATTCCTCATGGAAAAGACTTTAAGAGAGAAACAGGACATATTATGGGTCAAGATTTGCAATAGAAATATGAGATCCCACTCCAGTTGTTCTCTGTGTCTGTTCCAGAGTGCACCATCTCTACAGTAACAGCAAGTAAATAAGGCATGTACTTGCCTTTCAGTCATCTCAGTTTGCAACCAGTAGTTTACTCAAGCTGCTAATGACTGAGGTTGTATGACGTCCTGTTCCACTGTAGCTGCTAAAAGTTTGATAACTTCTGGCAGAGGAGCATGGTGACAATGTGGGGGAGTAGCAGCATTCACATCTTGATATTGAACTAAATCTACCAGTACTCATCTTTCTTAGCCCTCTTTCATAGCACTTTATCAGCTATGTTAGAGTTCAATATTGCTATTGTCATTACTGCCTTAAGAAATTGTGACGTATATCTAATTATGCTCATTTAATAACTTTTATATATAAATCAGACAAAATGGTATTCTGTATTTGCCTACTTATAAACAATTTGTATACAATAAATATGCAGTCTGTATATATTGAGATTTATTGTCTTCCCATTTTTTATTCTTTCCTTATATTGAATAAACAAAACAAAGTTATATTAAAGTAATGGAATGTGGCTACTTTATTTTAAACTTAAAACAGTTGTAGAGAATTATGGAATGAAAAAGATTCAATTATTCCAATATATTATGAAATAAAAAATACAAAACAAGGTAAAATATTTAGAAAATGTGTCTTAAAAGAAGATACAGCAAGTCATTGTAATTTTAACAATACGATAGAACTACACAGATAAGACTAATCTAAAATAGAAGAAATGCTGAAATACCAATGCTCCAAAAGTTTTATTATTAATCAAAGTTTTGGAGTTTTAGAATGCTTCTGAACAACATTCTGGCAAATGCGGAGACAAAAAGCTGCACATTAACTACCTGAGGTAGTGGAGGGCAAATAAAAAAAACCTTAAAGAGACTGAGATAAAGGCAAACAGTATAAGCAATGAATGATGCTAATTCTTTCCAAGCACCTCCTTCAATATTTTGATGTTGACCTTGAAGTGCTTTGCTATTATGCCAAAGCAAAACAAATCTCTTGTTTGAGGACTGATTGCTTTATAATTTTATTATCACTTAAGGCTTTCATCCTAGTTCCTAATTTTAAGATAATAACTGTCTTACATAAGAAATTAATGCAATATTTTATTATTAGATAGATTGAGATATGAGAATGATAAATTAACACAGGGCTGTACAGCATTCCAAACTTTGCTGTTTCATTAAATTTCTTTACAGAAGTCAACAAGCATTTTAATACAGGCAATATGGATTTTCAAAGAGAGGTTTTGACAAAGTTCTCTACCAAACATCTTAAGGAAACTCTGCCTTCACAGGACAAGAGGGAAAGACCTCTTATAATTTAAGGAAGAAAACAAAGGGTAGGAGTCACTCCCACAGGGACTGTGATGTTCAACATAGTCATGAAGAATCTGGAAAAGGGGGTGTGTACAGCTGATTAAAAGATGAGATGGGATAATCAGATCTAAAGCCAGCCAAGTTACTGAGCACTCAAATTATAAAATGGCAGGTGAAATACTCTGCTGAAAAATGCAAATCAATGCACATGGGGAAAAATAACCATAAAATATACTTAGCTAAATCAGAGCCCATCATTATGTTTTACCAGTCAGGAAAGAGATCTGAGTCATTTTGGATAGTTCTCTGAAAATAGCATTCAGCAGCAGCCAAAAAGGCAAAAATGTTAAGAATTAGTAGGAAAGGATTGAGAACAACATAGATTATGAGCATATTATGCCCACATCTTCAAAACAGTTCTAGTCACAACTCAAAAAAAAATGCAACATAAATACAAAGGGTACATAGAAGAAAGAATGGTCAGAAATTGCAAATGGTTTCCATGCAAAAAAACTGGAGCACTTCAACTTGAAAAAGGGACACTTCTGGATAGAAACAGCTTAGAAATTTTAAAAAAATCATAAACAGACTGGAGAGGGTGGCCTATTAATTACTTACTCACAATTCCTCATAGTACACAAGGATGAGGATGCCAAAAGCAGTTATTAGGCAATAGTTTAAGTACAAAAGAAGCTACTTCACACAGTATAGAACTAAATAACTGAATTTGTTATCACAGGAAGTTGTAAGAGAATTGGAGCATATAAGTGAGTTCAAAAAGGGATTAGATGCATTCAGAGGAGAGGTACAGTAGTAGTTATACAGCCTCTGGATCTGGAAAGCTCTAATCTGCAGGTGGTTGAAAACAGTAAAGGTTAAAGTATGTTCCTGCTTTTGGCATAATGTAAATGTGATTCTCATGTGGGATTAGGTGAATGGTTTGCATGACCTGGATATGCAGCTCTAGTGTTCACTGGTAGAAGCAGGTTCAAGAAACTGATTTTGAGAGAGTGAACAAAGGAAAATTGCCATTATGCCCATTATGAGTAATTAGCAGTGCTGAAGGAAGGGATGGATAGAACAACAGAGAGAAGACAGTAATGGGAGAGAAAGACTTTTTCTTACATTTTTCTAGTCAATACAAGACAGTACATGCTAAGACCACATCCAGGACTAAGATCCTGCTGCCATGGGATGGTTCTGTGCTGGATTCCTAAGTAGCCTTCTTGAAGAAGTAAACATATCTCAGTCTGAAGAATGTCTGGCATCTCCCTGCTTTGTCATGTTTTAGATTGTTGCATATGAACAAACTTCAGATGTTTTTAAGAGGCTATTTGGGTGGCAAGCCACTTGAAGTATTTTCAGTTCTTTAAGATTCATCATACAAATACTGGATTTCACAGGAGAAAAGACAGTGAGCCAGCACTTTTCAAACTTTGCAGTCTTATATATACATAAACACATTTGCTTGCACACACACTAAATGACATTCCCAATTTTATAGCTGTATGAAGAAAATTCTGTTTGACTGCAATACCATTTAATAGAAAACACAGGTAAAAAATCAATATAGAATTTTCTTCCCCTCTTTCCCTCCCCAGAAGATCAAGAAACTGAGATTGGCATGAAGTTTTACACAGCTCTTGATTACAAAGGATTATTGCTGTTCTCCATCTTTTTCCCTTATTATCTTAGCCTACCAGTTTCTTCCTTTGCCATCCCCTTACCTATCACATATATTCAGTTGCACAGTGCTGCCTACACTCCTGCAACCAATTCCTCACATGCGGCTGAGTCAGAAAAAACATGAAAATAATCTCTTCTTAAATCAGTGGTACAAACTGGGGGAATGTTTTAAGATGCTTTTGCAACTCCCACTGTTTTTCTCCCACAGAATCTATACCAGCAGACTGCAAAGGAATAAACCAAACTTTCTGAGATAGAGGCTGGAAGTATCTCTTCTCTTTCTCCAATTAATATTTCTTTCTAGTTTAGCCACTATAAAAATCAGGTCTCAGTAGGCAAGGAAATGTAATATTTCCCTTGTATACCTAGTAAGCTGAATCTATAAGATCAATTCCACAGTTAGATTGCTTTAACAACAAAGAGACAATATATATCATTATAACTTTTCATGTGCTATGTCTAGATTCTACATCATAGGCTAACCGTACATAGCTGACTAACAGTCCCTGCACAAGATCAAAGCAGACAAACTTCATTTAATTCTTGTCTACGAAACCTCGTAAGCAACCTACTTATTTTCCAGTAATGAGAAGCACAATCAAAGCTTCCACTCACTACACAAAGGCCTTGAAGAGACAGACTGTACATTTTGTTTGCCTCCAAACTTCCAAGTTTCCCTTGTGCTGGATTGCTGCAACACTAAGTTAAATATTATGCTGTTAACCTTAGAGGCCACATCTTGTCCTCCTGTTGTAAGGGCTACAGAACAGGACTAAGCAAGGAAAGGTTACTAACATAAAATTTTGGGAGAACAGACAAGCAAAGGAACATGATACCAAGCAGGGAATGACTCTCATTTTTAAAGAGTTATTATGCTTCAATTCATGGTCTGTGAATTCCATGATTACCTTCACCCAGAAGACAGTTACTCAGAAAGCAGCAAGCATGTGTCTTTTGGGGTGGGGGAAGGGGAGTGTCTCTTAATATAAGCACAATAATTGTACGTTAAAGAATTTAAAGGAATTCATAATTTCTAAAATAAAAAAGCCAAAATTCTTACCCCCTGACATCACAAGAGCTTTGCTCAACTATTCAGGATATGGCCAGTATGAAAATTTTGGAAAAAAAATGTCATCTCTTGATAACAGACTAGAACGGACCTGCAATACTCCTCCTTTTCAACCTAATAATTTTAAATGAAACATCATGTTTTCTATAAAATTATATAATTTTCCATGCTTTTACCATATACTTGGGTTCTGTTGTCTAGTATGGCTCTTGTTATCTTGCAGAACATCTTCTCCAGCTACATATCAAAATGCAAACTGGTAGCTACACCTGAAACAGCTCATGAAACTAAGTAAAGCTTTATTTTGAGAAAGTAACGAAACAATTATTCTCAGTCCTGGTGATAAAGGTTTTAAAATTTATCATGGAAGAGGAGAGAAAAAGTGGGATAACAGTTAGTATTCGTGCAGAATTGGTTTGGACAGGAATACACTCTTCCAGTTCACTGCCTCTTTAACTGAGGTGGGTCAAACACAGGTTGAATTATACCTTTATGGCACACAAAGTATAGATTTCTCAGTAGTGAGAATCTGTCCAACAAAACTGTAGCACTCCTAACATAATACCAATAAATGAGCTAAGACTGGGCTTGTTGACCTTTTTTGCACATGCATTCTCAAAATACAAATTACAAATGAATGCCTGAGGATAGAAAATAGCCTTATGTCACTAATTTATTAAAAATTTTTTGCTTCCATTAGAGTTTTGCTATATTTCCTCTTTTTGGCTCTAAAGAAAAACTGTCTTAAGAATCATTTCATTTAATTAAACTACAAAATAATTTTTTATATATCATTAAAGCAACAGATTTATTTCAAGGGAAATATATGTAATTTCAGTCTACCTTGTGTGATTGCTGCCATAGTCACTTTTACATGTATGCCTTTTCTTATTTAAAGGGTTGTATTCTAGTTCTTGTCTTTGGCCCAGGGAAGAATTGTTAAGAAACATTAGTCTTCATCTTTATCACATATGTATTCCAAGTTAAAAGCTTCTGTGATACAAACACAATGCTTTAGTATCAAGCATTTAAAATGGTATATTTTCTTCCAATCAAAAATCATCTGGATTGAGAACTTTACCTAAACAAAATATACCCACTTTTGCTACAAAGTAGGAGCAAAATATAACTTGTTCGTTCTATCACTATGATGACAATTTCTTCAAGGAAAAAGAAGAGGGGTTTGTAACTTGTTTTTGCTTTGGCACATAAAAAACGTTAGAGAACTTTTGAAAAGACAAACAGTTTTTCCAACATCCAGTTCTCATCTCAGTGTCCCTCTTCCCCTTGAAGCTCTCATGTTTGCAGTTTTCCCTTAGAAATTCTGTTTTGGTACCCATTATGAAATTTTTCCAGTTCACTTATATCTCTTTATCATTTCAGTTAAACTGAAATGAACACTAGCTTTATATTAGTCCTATTATAGTTATTAGAGTTGATATTAAGAAAGCAAAACTTGATAAACTGAGGAAGTGATTTTTTTTTTCCTTACAGAAAATGCAGATATTTGCTTTTACCTGTCAACTGAAAATGCTGTTTTCATTCAAAGATTCATCAATTAGGATATGGCTGGATACAGTTGCTAAACAGTGATCTAAGATTTCTTTCAAGTGTTTCTACCAAAACCAGTAAACCAAATTTTATGTTCTCTGCGGGGAAAGGAGCAAGAGAAGAGCCTAGATCTATTCCATTCTATAAATCATCTTCAATAAAAGTGATATTATAATACCACATGCCTTCTACAGATTGAGAGGCATGAGAATATGTATAAAGGGGACTTTTCATGGAGACTTTAGCCTAAGGCCATTTGTCTCCCTAAGTTTTCTCTTTGGTTGGTTGGTTTGGGTTTTTGTTTGGTTTTAAGTCAACTTAAGTTCCTGCCCTAAAATCAGGAACTTAATTTAGGCTCTCTGGAGGAACTGTTCTTTTCTCAGCTGACTACAGGGGAAGCCCAGGGAGACAAATTTCATTAGGCTAAAATTAACCTTTTTTTTATATAACCCCTTTTCCTGAAGTTATTTACTTCAGCTTACCTTCCAAATAAATTGCTTGAGGCAGGGGAAGGAATAGTGGGCTAAAGAGAAATGGCTTCTATCCTTCTCTTAATTCTTAATTTTATTGGTAAGAAATTAAATTCTTAAGAATTAAAAACTTAATTTTCTTTATTAATCTTCTCTTCTATCCAAATCCCAGGCTGCAGTCATTAGGAAAACATCTTCCCAATAGTTTTCCCTCACAAATTGAAAGAAATAAGAAAGCTAGAACTAGAGTTACTAGGTTTTCTATAAACAGTTAACGTATGTTCCACTAATCTTTTTTCATATCTTTATTTCTTCTTTATAATACGTAACAACTGAATACGAACAAGTAACACTTGCCAAGCTATCTTAACAAGATAAGCAATGTCTGTATCTATGCAAAAAAAGAATTTAAATCTACCTAAAGATCAATTAATACCAATGATACTGTTTGATCTGTGTAAATAAGATTATGTCAAATTGTGTTGAACATGTTTCTACAGCATGTAAAGATTTTTTCCAACACAAACTTTTTTGTTGTTGTTAATGTTTCTTAGTCAGAACAATGTTTTGTTGTTGTTAATGTTTCTTAGTCAGAACAATGTTTATTTTCATTTCCATGGCGCTTAATGGTAACCCACAAATTCATTTTCTAAGTGTTCCCTTCCAAGTGTTTTGTTTTTAACCCTCTTGGAGAAAAAAAAGTATATTTTTGCAGAACAAAAAGGATAAAGTTACTAACTGAACATGACATTTTTGTGTTTTTGTTAAAGGAATTATTTAAATATAAAGTCAGAGCCAGCTATGTTTTTTTTTTTCCAAAATTCTCATTATCCAGTTAACTCAGAAATTATTTTCTGAAGAAGCAACAGAATCTAGAAGATAAACAAACAGGGCAACTACAATACTTTCCATAACAATTCATTTGCTAACCTGAGTGAATGGTACCACACTTTTCTATCACCCATGTGAAAGAAAAACCACTTCAATTCTAAATGTGTGTTAAGCATGCTTTTGAACTGAGTTGAAGCAAAAAGAAAATTTCAATCACATAGCTTGTTTTAATTAAAACCAATACCTTAAATGAACATTGTACTGCAGAGCTTCATGAATATTCAATGGCAGAATAACCAATTACACAATATTAGTGCTTCTGGTATTAAAAATTACATTTTCTTCTACAATTTTTGCAGCAGAGTGGAGTAATGGAATTTTGTTTAGTTTCAGGTTCATACTCTGTCTTCATCTGTATTTCTGCAACTATACCAAGCCAAAAATCAGGCATTAGTAAGTCACATAACTTTTCTAGTCAATTTGCTCTGCAAAGGCATGCAGAAGTTATTTGCTCAATTGACTTTCACAAAGCTACACAGTTGTAACCCTTACTATGAAGAGTTAATACTCCTTAAGGAGGTCTGTATATTGAACACATGCTGAATATGCTTTACATTGATACATTACTCGATCTTTATAACTGAGTGGAACATTGACATTACACCAATTTAAATCATTATTTCATAGCACAAATGCAGCAGAAATTACTAGAACTGTGTGTTTCAGAAAGCAAGGGATGCAACAGTTCAGTTCTGAACTATTCAAGAGATCTGGTTCTTCACTGTGTAATGACACGCCTTTCACTATAGCCCACAAATGTTTTCGGAAAGCTGAGTTTTTCGGGGTGTTTGTTTCTCAAAAGACCTATTTAAGAACCTCAGAACATTCAAAATACTAGCAACATAATCCTTCAGCTTTTTCAAATAACCACTTGCTAATATAGCAAAGATTTACCACTGTGAAGAAGAAATTATCATTCCCCAATGCACTTAAGTGAAACTGGCCACTGTATCTTACTTCTTCACCTGAACTGTTTGTCAGATGTTGGTATATCATGTAATACTGCTTCAGGATAGGTCCTAATTATTAAATTCACCATAGTAAAACTCATCATGTTATCTAATAGTAGCTGCCTGGTCTTCTGCACTTCTGAACTAAATCTCACTTTTGTCACATACCCAAATCATATTGCACTTTCAGTTAGCAAGAATGCACTGTTACATACTGAGCTTTATAACGTAACTTCCATCCCTGAACATCCATCTAGGCAGAGCATTGAATTCTGTGGGAATTATGTTTGATAGTTATGGACAAAAATACAGCTTTTGGATATTAGTTATGCAATCCAACAATGATTTTTATCTTCTAGTTTATTACCTTCAGTTTCTGATCTGGACTGTGAAGGATTAACATTTCACAGACAGTAAGCTATCACTGTTGACCTCAATAGAAGAGTGTACGAAACCAGAAATTTGTGTTATGGAATGCTAGGAAAACATTTATATATCTTCTCCTCTGTAACTTTTATACTATCTTTATGAAAAATTTAATTAAAATTGGTTTATGAAGCAGCATGTACTTTAAAAACTAGCAAACGGTCAACATATATGTTAACCAAAAAAATGACTGAAATATTTTAAAAAATTGTCAGAATAACAAGTAGCTGACCTGCATAACTCCTGTTATCTTCACTGGATAAGACCCGCAAATGAGAAATTAGCCCAACTATTTCAAATAACAGAAGTAAAATTTAAAATGCAACCAGAAAGCTAGATATTACCTATCAGAGGAATTTAAGGTCTGGAACTGTCATGATCAGCATAGTGCCCAGTAGCACAGGTGAAGAAAGGATAGTGAAAATTCAGCAGGCTGATGGTTGAAATGTTGTGGGCAGGAGCTTCCTGTTTTAAATATAAAAAGAAACAAATTTCATGTTATCTAAAGAGAAAAGGTTTTTTTTTGTTTGTTGAAGCAAAACAAACAACTCCTCCCAAACAGATGATCAAGCAAAGAAAGAAAACAGGATGTTACCACAGGTTAATTTCTTTCTTATAATCACAGAATAACTAATCAGTGACTAACAGAAATAAAATATGCAGCCAGTTTGCCTAAAAACAAATGAGATCTTATTATGCCATTTTTTTACTGAAGTTAAGTTCAACAAAAAAGGCCTCTAGAAATTTCTAAAGTGAGCTGAAGGAAGCCAGAGGGGGAGTTCTTTAACAGGATCACCATCTCTTTGGTTTTGTGAGCATCTGTTTAGTGTTGCTGTTTTTCTCAATGTTGTTTAAAACCTATGAAAACAAGGGGTGGGGAGTGGGGGGGAAGTACCCATGACCTGATCCATAAAACCAATATTTTCATACTCTGAGTAATCTTCAGAGAAAGAATGCAGTATTTTGCTGTATATTTTCCAGAAAAAAACTAAACCTATGACAGGTGCAAGTGAGCACTGTCCGTGATGTCAAACTCCTGGAGTTTCGTCAACCTTAGAGCTTGCATACTGACCTCATATATGCACAGATAAAGGGACATCATAAGTAGAGAAACCACTTCAGTTGCAAGGAAGTTTTCAGAGAACAGATTCTTGATTCTCAGCTGCCTTCTTCAAATGACCAGAAAGCAGATAAGGGCTGCTGTCTCTAGATATTACTTTATTCTCCCTGGCTGAGCTTCAAAACATCTGTTATATAAGGAAAGTCTAATCAGAATGGCTGCCTCTACCCGGCTGGCTGACATTTATTTGCATGGGAAGAACCTGTCCACTAACAACATTCCCATGAGCCCAACTGACATGCCTGAAGAGCAGATTGAGTAGAGTCTATAGCCTGTTCCCAATGACTGCAGAAACCTCAGATCTTTTCCCTTTAGGCATTGCAGCCTGGATGGATAAAATCTGCAAAATAGATGAGGGTCTGTTTTACAATCTAATGTGCTCTGCACTGCTTTGGAAAGACGACAAACATATGGACTGCCACCAAGTATTAGAACTTAGTGTGAAATCACAGGAGAGTTATCAGTATGTAGCTTTCATGATATGTTTCACACACATTTGCAGAAGTTTTCCAAAATAAAGTTAATATATCTGTGCACAAACAGACAGTTTTGTAACCTGTGTCTCTCTACATTAAGAAACAAGTTGTTTCTAAGTTGCTGAGCAAACCAAACCTGTTCTTCAGTTATTTTATTTTAATGATTTTGCATCTTATCTCCCTCATCATGATAAGCTCACTTGTCTCCTAGTCTCCTGCCAGTCTGGAGGGACAAGAGACAGCATTTGCTATGCCTAGTTTTGAGCTTCACACATGCCAGGTTGCCAGCTGGCAGATCAAACAGAATCAGTGATTATTTCAGCTCACAGTGGAACCTTTCCCCGTTAGCAGCACTAAGCTAGGTCTCTCCTCTCTTACCCTAGCACTTATTCTCACTTGTAGGAACATAATACTTTTGAGATCCTCTCTTGCCAAATTCAGCAAGTTGGATAAGTTCAAAGGCTACTGGGAGGGAATGAAGGGCAGGGAAGAAGGGGGAAGGATAGTTGGCTGACAACCAGAATAACAGCACAATCTTTATTCCAAGGAAAACAAGACCAAAAATAGATTTTGGAAAGAATAAATGCATAGCTAACACTTAAAGAAGGCTAGCGGACTATATATGAGAAATGTGTCTCTAACCAATAGCCAAATAATCCTTTTTCCCTGAAAAAACCTTAATCAGCCATGTTGTCTGTTCAACTCTCCCTCTTCCCTCCTGCACTACAATAACTTTTGAAGCTGGCGAACTTTCAACCAAAGCTGACCCAGGGAATGGCAGTTATCAGGCAGTTTGCATTTCCATGGCAGATGCAAATTCAGGGGTACAGCATCTGAAACACAGACTATACAGAATAGCTTTGAAATATAGAATAAACTGATGTTGTAACCATTGTGGTGAGGATGCTATACGTATACTGAGGTTGGTAGGTATAGCAATTAGGTTATTCATATAACCACGTATTTTCAACAGCAAAAGTCACACTATTGTAAATGAAGGGTAGATATGCTAATTTTACACGCACACTATGTGTAACCACAGAAGCATCTCCCAAGCTTGACGTAAAAGATAATCACTGGAATCCTAAGAAAAATTTAATAAACAAATATCAATAAATATTTATGGATCTAACATTTGGACTCCTCTATGAGATGAGTTAAAAAACCGGAACAAAACAAAACAAAAAAAACCCACAATCAGTCCTGTTGACATTTTTGTTTAAGAATAAGCCCATTTGGAAGATGATTGTCCAGTGCCCCATGCAGAACAGTTAAGAGGGAAAATAAACAAAGAACCTATATAGATGTTGAGAAAAATGCGTGCTTCCATGCGCATGGAATTTTGTGCAGCTATAAAGCTACAAAATGTCAAATTTCTCAACAGTTAAAAACAAAATTGAAATATTAAAACTAAATCCCAAAGATGCTCAAAATTCTTTACGGAAAAATACTGCAAAAAGATTGAAATACAAGTTATTCCGTAGTAGAAATGAGAGAGGTGCTACTATCTACGTCACATTGCAACTCTTATTTTGAGAAAAACTATAAGCCATCTACATGGTAGTAGTTTATTCAGACTTTTTACAAAAACAAAGTAGTCCAAATGTACTTAGAAGTATTAGAGAATTTAGGTGTGCCCTCAAACTACAGGGTACCGTAGTGCCTCTAAGAATCACTTCATCTATATGTTTACCAGCATTGTGGCCCTTGAACAAGAACATTAATCACTATCTAACAACTGAAACAAAAATTAAAAATATGTGTTTCTACCACTGATACATGCTCTTGATATCAGACCTCTCAATTGGACTTCGAAGCGTATGTTAAGGAAAACACTCGAAATAATTATGTGACTGTTGTGGATTACCATATTCAAGCTGAACAGCATGCCGTTATGCAGTTTGAGCCAATCTCATTTGAACCTTGAGGATTCTTCAAGCAATTAGGAATAGAAAACAGAACAGTTATATTGCTTTCAAACAGAGTTCCAATTTTTCCAAGTCTACTCCCTGTCTAACTTGTTCCTCAGTAGAAGAGAGAACAAGGCATAGAAATGCCTGAAGTAACAATTCAATTCTGTAACTGAACTTATAATTGCCAAAATAACATGCCTCCTTTACTTGCTATGTTTTATGAAGGAAGTTGAATTTCCTGCTCTCTTCAAGAAGCAACTGAATGTTCAGGGCTGTGAGTCCCAGAGAGATGCTAAGGATTCCATTAGCTACTATTTCATTTCTTTTCTTTTTGATAGCAGGGTTCCCATAGCTGCCTCGGGACAAGGGCATTTCAAACTGACTATTATAACGTTACAGAGAGGAAATCTACACAGTGTGATGCACTCTTTATGTTGATTTTCACATCTGACATCATGAGACTGGAGGAATTTAGAGAAAGATCAACACTTTCAGCAACTTCTCTTGCAGAGAAATGGGAAGTTGCTCAAAATATTGAACTCTGTCACACAAGTCATGAAGAATTAACTGAATTAAGTAGGGATCCAACTGTCCCTTTTGTCACAGCCACTTTAGGATTTACACAGTTAGGCCACATTTTGCTCACAGATTTGCTCACAGGGCACCTGGAACTATGTGGCAACTCTGCCCTCTAATATACTGAGCATCTTTGTCATATTCTCAGTCCCACAATCTCCCTGTCCCAGAAAGGGCTGGTAATGCACTATGGCAATTTGTACACCATTTTTGAGATATTTATTGCTATAGCAACTGAGTGTAGGCATTTAAACATAGCAACAGACTTTTTATAGCACTTTCTTGGATGTCAAAATGGCATGTTGTTTTATTTTCTAAGCAGATGCTCAGAAGATAACTACACAAGATGAATGTACAGTACCCACCTTCAAAAGGAATAAAAAACTTCCCAACTTCACAACCTCTGAATCATAAAAGCAGACAGATAAGTGTAAGACATATTGCAAGTTTAAAGGATTTTGTTCTGAGAAAGCATATCACTAACTACCACCTGAGTACAAGATTAGGTGAAAAAATTTGTTGATTTGTGCCCATTTTGTAAGAAGATGTGCAAGAAATTTGCAAGGTCCTACTCTGAAGAGAGAAAACTTTTCATCAACTCTGATCTTTACCTGTTAAGCAACAGAAAAAGGGAAATTGTCTTCATATCAAGTGGAGCCAGATTCTCAGGAGGAATCAAAATCAACTGAGACAAACCCTTAGTTCACACACATGGGCAAAGCTCCACACATTCCGAACACAGCAACAGCGATTTACAAGAAGTGAGAGTTTGACCTGTTCTGTGGTTTAAGGAAATACAATTCATCATTTTCGTAATAAGAAAGGCTACTTTTCTCTTGTATAGTATTTTTCTCTGGGTCCTTTAAGTATAATTTCTACAAGTGATTGGTGAAAAACACCACTTGGTGTTTAATGTAATTTCTGAACACACTCCTAGACATGGAAATACCAAGCAACAACAGGACAGATTTCCTGGAGGATCTTTAGGTATTATTCACCTTTCTGTTATGGTTATATGTCAGCTTTGTATAGAGTGGGATGGTTGATGTTTGCCATTTTACCAACAAAAAACATTTAAAATCTGTTAAACAGGAAATGTCAAAGATTTTTTTAAAAAAATGAATCCAACAGAAAATGTCAAGAGCTTCTTATTAGTGTACAAAGTTGTTAATATTCCAGTGAATATATTCCATTAGCACACAACGTATGAGTTTTGGAAGGGACATTTTAATGCTATTTTATGCAGGAGAGATTTCAAACAGGTCCCAAAAGCTCAGCACACAGATAAAAATTGAGATTTACATGTTGAGGGTTTAGAATACATTCCCAAGTTCTTTCTCCCTCTCCCTCACAGATATTTTCACTTAATTCAGTGAATAAACACAGAGCAGTTTTCAAGTCTCCCAATTTTGCTTTAAGTATCTAAGATATTTGGAAATTCTGATACATCTGCTTCATTTTGTACAGTCTGCTCCACTGACTACTGGACTTACTAAAAATGGCTTTTGGAGTAATGCTGATAATTATACCTATCAAAGAATAGGAATGGTAAGTTTATTAACTGCATCAGCCCTCGGGGAAGTCAAGATGATAGGCACAACTATACTTGCATAGGGAACTAAGCACAATATTTAGATTTGCTTACAAGATTTTTCCAGTCTGAGATGATGTGCAGAACACCAACTTGACTTAGCACCTCCCTCTGGGGCAAACTCCACCCTCCATTGCAACTAGGCCCCTAATTGTATCGTGATATTTTCATGAGCCGAGATGTCAGTCACATTCATTCACTATTCAAAATGAAAAATATGGGAAATTTAGTGGCTGACATTGTTAAGCACATGTGCATTTTTATACACTGTTAAATTATGTCCCTTCCTCTCCACAAGCTCTCCTTCAACTTATGGTTAGACATTTTATTTTTAATTTTTCTGTTCAGCTGTTAGAGCACATTCAGCACAACTTTGGAAGTTTTAACAGGAAATATTTATTGACATATCATGCTTTATTATATTCTACCACCTGCACACATACACCTCCTTCTAAAAAAGCCTTTTGAGAGAAACTGGGGGAACATTTGAAAATGAAATAGTGGATTATTTTTCCAAAATTTAGGAAACAGATCTTATTCTATGGGTCCTACCACTTGGTAGTGCATCCCTCTAAATCCAAAACAAGATGGGCAGAAATGGATCCACTGCTCCTACTCAAATTCTCCTAGATTTCAGACTCTTATTTCCTGCTAACTAACATAAGCCTTTACTTTTGTGGTATTCACCAAGAGCCTGATCTGGCACCACTGAAGTGAATGGAAACTTTGCTGATGATTTCAAAAGCAAAGGCACAGAGCCAAATTCCCCATGTAGAACTTCAGCATTACAAAACATTCTGCAGAATTATATAAACAGTAATAATTTTACTCTGAAGGCAAGCCCCCAACCCAAAGCAATTGCTGTACTTGACCCAGCAGCACAGAATTTCTATGATGTATCCATTTCCAGGATGCAAAACCTTACAAATGGTAAGCAAAAAAGCATGCAACTCCTGCATAAAATGCCCCCCTCCCCCATTTGTTATATCAACCTTTCAGCTCCTTTGCTTCTTGCAGAAGTTGCAGGAACTAGCTCCAGTGGACCCCATTTTATAGCCATGAGATAGCAGCTCTGTTTGGACAATCACCAAGATAAGTGTATCTGCGCATAAATTAGGGGACAGCACAGTGATTCTAAAGTATAGTTTTGTATTATGACAAAACGCAACAGAACATTCTTTGGCATTAGTTGGGGGCAGAAACTTTCAGGTTTACATACACACTTGACATACATTACTTGCCAAGTTTGCATGTTTCCCTCCCTGCCCCTCTCATCAACCCTGCTCTGAGCAATCTGTGTTAGCATAAAAAAAAATAGTCTTATTCTGTAGGCCTTACTTGTCCAAACCCACAGGTGATTATATTTACAATACTACAGGTCTCTGATGACTTGTGATACCTAAAGACTTTGGGTTTTCTACATTTTAAGGGCAGGTAAAAGTTCTAGAAGATAGTAAGGTACTCTTGATTTCAGCTATTAGCTGGGGGTGGTGGTGGTCATTGTCATTGGTTTTGTTGTTTAAATCTTTCAGATACTTGATACATTTGGTAATTCCTATGTAAAATTGAATTTCTCAAATTATTTTCTAGATTGTAAAATTAACAATAGACACACTGAAATAAACAAAGGTAAAGAAAAATAAAGAAAAAGCCTATTACATCTACCTACTGAAGAGGATTAAATCCTGGGATGCTGATAGAGCCCAAGCTCTTCAACAAAACCTGAGGCTATAAGTCCACTTGCTTTAAGTATCAAATCTCTCTCTCTTTTTCAGAATTCTTAGAACCTACTTTCCAGGGAGGGAAATGGAGTTATTATTTCAAAGTGCTACCATAACAGTCACAATCTTAGTTCTCCGTAACATACCACTACGCATGAACATAAGCAATAATTCATGTCTTGAATCACTAGTTTATAAGCTTACAAAGTTTATTAAAGCTTACACCCACTCAGATTTTCTTTCTGTCAGTGATACTGAGATCCAAAATGTCTCTTTGACCCACTTTTCAAAGGAAGTACAAGTGGAGAACACATCACAAGGAAATTCTTCTGCTTAGTTTATAGGCAGGCTGCAAGTTAGGACAGGAAAGAGACCTCTCTCTGCCTACAGATCCCCCAGATCTTTAAATAGCCCACAAACCTTGAAACAGCATGGGTTTTCTTTCCCCTTCCACTCACAAGCCATTTGATGCTTCTTTTCCCTGGACTTACACACTTCTCCAAGAACAGCAACTAGATGAGGCAACAGAACTCCATGACATGTAAGGTACACGTATGACCCTTGAAATGAGAAGTTTTCACATCTCTCTCTTCTCAGTACCAACTCCTATACATGAGTAGCCATACTCTGTCTTATCCAGCTTTTCAAAAAGTGATTTGACACCATACTATCATTAAAAGCTGTCAGAAAGCAGTTTGATCCAAAGGCTGATGGAAGAAACTGGTGCTAAAGATTGGAACTATGAATCTGGCTGCTAGATAATTCTTAACTTCCACTGCTTTGGTCCCAGATAAATAGGACTATAGTTATTAAAGCTGACTCAAACATATAAAAAGATAGGAGATAGGGAAGTATACCAGTTTCATGTCCACAGCCAATTTAGAGCTTAATCCAGAGCGATGTAAAGGAGATGAATTTATATAAGTTAAATACATTGATAATCCTACATACTTTACCATAGTACTGATGTTAACACATAATTTTCACTATGTACAAATGCGCAACCTGTACTTTTTGTATTAAATTACACTTATTGTCATCATAACATCTATACTGAAGATAAATTTACATGTAGGCAATAATATAATATTCTAAGTTACAAAATATAACAGGATTGTATGGAATAAGAACAATAGTTGCTGAAATGCTACAAGATATGTATTAGAAACACATACTTAGTTCAGACATGGAGGAGTTAGATGCAGATTAGTTATTCCAGTCCATACACAAACTTAAAAATAACTTATTAAAACTTAAACACCTTCTAAATACTGTCTAAAGTTGCACATCCTTGCACAAGTTGAAGGGATGCATAAAATGTCAGAAGTAAAGTAACATACGCAAGATCAGCAAATGAGAACAAGGGCCTCTGGAGGATAGAAAATACAATATTAAAAGAGCAAGGACTCTACAGTATTCAGCATTTAATATATTGGACTGTTTCTTAATTTCCATTGTTAGTTCTGATAAACTTAGATTTCTATGGGTTGTATCGTTAGATTATTAAGCTCCAAGTTTGGTATAATTGTTGGCTTGGGATATAACTACTAATTTAATACATGAAGGTCAGCTAGGAGATTAACCTAAAAATACTAAGCTGTTCACTAATGATAGTCCAGAGAAAAACAAAAGGAAAATTAATTACAAGTTTTGCAACTGGATCTGAATTGTTCTAACATGTAAGATTCATTTATCACATTCTCTTGAAGCTGGATGAAATGAACTTTCGTTAAAGTATACACAACACCTACCATATCATATATAAATGCAGTAACTGTTAGCACTTGCAGGAACACTCTTTATGCTCAGAACTCTAAATTCACCCATCTTTGCATAGCATAAACTAAAACCTACTGTCTAATCACTCTGCAAAGATGGAAATTCACTGCTGATTGCAGAGAATTTTTCACCAGATGAAACCATGCTATATACAATTTGAAAAACTCACTAATACACATTGTTACTAATATGAGTTAGTAACAGAAACGTGAGTCTTCAATTTCAGTTATCATTTCCTTGTACTGACCTCATTCTTTCATGTTGTTTACATACTGCTATCTGAAAAAAAAGAGCTTTACATACACATTAGTAAGACAAAAAAAAGTGCTTTAATTTGCCAAGAAAATAAAATACACTTCAATGCAGAGTACCTACCAAACAGCACAGATAAAACTGAAGACTGAAATATCAGGAAATGTAAATATTGTGTTTTCTCATACTAAAGCAAACATGCTTTTTTTTTCTGTACAGCATTCCAGTTAGAAACAACTTCAAGGTATTAATTTACCTCTAATAGGATTAAAATCAAACACATACTGTATAAAGAAATGGCTCTGGAAACGTCTTTTTAAAAGATAGGTTCCAGACACAAGCAGGTAATCCATCAAAATGAACAACTCCGGCACTGCTAACAGCAAGCATGTGGGAAGGAAAGTCATACAATTAAAAAAACGAAAAAGAGAAATCTCTTAAATATCTGTTTCCCTATAACATGTACTGCTGCTAACTAAGACTTTCTAGTGGTTAGCACAATACAGATAACAGTATATGTGAATCAGGTTGCCTTGAATTACTGACTACGTACCTTTATTAATCAAGACTCAGTATAATTAACACAGATTTTTCTTTTTCATTCTTGTATATTCCCAAACAGTACATAAGAAGAACTAGGTTTCATTAACTACACCCACTTTTTAAGCAGCTAAAATTTGAAGAAGAGGTAGAATTTGAAGGGGAGGGGGCGGGGGAGGCGAAGAGGTAGAAAGAACCAACTACTCGGTATCACAAAAACAAGGTACTGTACCTTTAAGGAGGAAAGATGGTTCCGTTCTGTTTCACGGCTGAAAAAGAGCTTATTCTAGGTTATAGAGATTACTTACCTAAAACTTCAGTTATTCCTCTTTTTCCCCTCAGGCCAGCCTCTCTTTCACTCTTGGGAGCTTTTACCATTTAAGGTCAATGTTACATCTGGCTCTAGTAACTAAAGCTGAAGCAATTTTTAACTCAGAGATCCAACAGGCTGTCTAACATTAGAATGAGAGTTTAAATTTAAAGTAACTCTTCAGAAAGCCTCTTTCTTGCCTCAGAGAATTACAGAATAAAAGGCTTTCCTATTCTGGCATAAGTACTCCGAGTATAACGCGATGCAGACATCCCATTAGCATTCTTCAAGTTCACTGCATATAAGACTCTACTTACTCATTTCTGATTAAAATGGGCAAGTAGGAAGAACAGATTAAATAGTTTACATCACGTTACGTTAACCCTTAGAATTTTCTACTGAAACAGCTGCTACTATTTTTCATTCCCCCACCCTCCAGCTTTGTTTGGTCAGAAGGAGTCCAAATTAGAGAGTCAATACAAGGCATGTGAACTTTTAAAGAACGTTGGCTTCAGTCCAGTCATGGGCTCTGCTCTCCATTTGCAGAATATGAATAATTCCCATTGAAGTCCACAGAAGTTTCTTGTATCCCATGAGAGAATGTAGTTACAAATGGGGCATGAATTGGGGGGCAGGGGGAGGAACCCAACCCAAAACATTTACCACACTATATTCAGGTACCTGCAGGATAATCACATGCATGTGATTCAGAGCTCAGCTCTGAAATGGACATAGATCTTACTCCAGCCCTTTAGCCAATTCAGATTATTTATAAGTATTACAATTACATCCACAGATCCTAAGAGTTCTGCTCATGCCAGGTACTGTAAAGTTGTTAAATATAAGCAAGCCAAACCCTGTCCAAAAAACCTTTCACAATTCAAGTAGAGACAAAAGAGCTGAGGGTGGGAAATGGCAAAAAATTGCTCTAGAATGTATGTAAAATTATTAGATACTGAGTTTGGAGGGGGCATATTAGGGCTGCTTTAAGAGAATGGAGTAAACAATGATACTAAATTAACTTCCTTTTGATAATGGCTAATAAGAGCATCAAGGCAGAAACAGATCAGACAAACAAAAGTAAGGATTTGAGGATTCGACTTGGAAAGAACACTACCTAGTCGAGCAATGCATGGAAGCATGAGGATGCTTGTAGGAGAAGCGGGCAAAGTTGAGTTGATTACAACACAGCACAGTCCCTGCAATGTAAGGAAATAAGAGGCTGGGCACCTCATTTGTGCCATACCAGGCTTAAGCTTGTATTAGGAAGCCTATCATTCTACACTTAAGACATTCTTTGCCCCCAAAATCAATATAGTAAAAAAATTTTTGAAAAGCTTTGAACACTGGCATTTAAGCTTGATCCCAAAATAATGCGACTAGCTAGGTGTTTCAAAAACTATTTCAGGTTTTGATGTCCTCTGTCTACTGACAGTCCTTTGCACCATTACTGGCTCTCTGACAAGACATTTTAACATATCTCCTTTCATCTTCTTGAATTACTATTTTATCACTACTCTTTTGTGGCTCAGCATGGTTACAGTATTCCATCTAGCTATCTGCAACTACAGAAGTTTTACTAGCATCTGTAATTCATCATTTTTCAGTTTTATTTTCTCAGAATTTCTAGGCCACAAGTGTCAAATGTTTCATTTGTCTGCAATAGAAGTTTTCTCTTAAATCTGCATGCATCCCTTTCATAGCAAAGACTGCTTTGAACCCAGTTTGGGCAAGAACAAGTTGCTTACTGCTTTTTAGCACAACAATCCTCTGGGAAATAAAACTTTTCGATTAAGTTGCTTATTCGTTGGTATAGCATCCCATAACCACTGTTGGCCAAATTTAGCCAAAATTTGTTAAAGTAACAGACGTCTCAAAACATTTTCAAGTTCCTAAAAACTTCATAAAGCCAGTTGTTTGTAAAGGAGATTTAAGCTACTGCCCCTGCTATGGGAGAAACCCATAGCGACAGAGTTTCAGTTGTCTTTTGTTTGGCCCATCCACTTTCACCACACAAACTTGACCCCCACTGTTTAGGTATTATTTAGGGGACACAGAAGGACCCTGAAGGTACTCATGAGAAGGGGAAAATGATGCTTCCATCAACCTTCAGCTCCTGAAACTGCTTGTATACTTTTGTATCCTACAGCATGCTCAATGCTTTGGCAGGTGCTTTGCCCAGAGATTTGTTTAATATGAATGATCTCTGGCCAAATGCAAGTGAAACTTGCTTGCTAAAATCTAAGTTTTTGAATGAGGGAGTCTTAACATCTAAAATTTAATTATTTTAATTAGATTGTTAATGCTGTATAAAGAAGGCATAGTAACATGTACCATGTAAGAAACAGTTTTCATTTTTGTTTGTTTGCTTTGTTTTTGTTTTTTAAGATCTGGTGATACCAGCTTCTTTTAAAACACTTCTAATACAGATGACTGGCCACATACAGTAGCAGCAAACTCTTGCCCCCTTTCTCACATAACCCAGCATATTTATGTTGCCAGTATTATGGTAGCATATAGCATAAAATCATTCATTTATAAATAATCTGAAGTATCTCAGAGTAGCTAGATGTAGTTCTCTGGGGGATACCTACAGCCTGGCAGTGCTATTTATGTGCCCTCAGAGTTAACTTCCTGTTTTCTTGATTTTCACAGCTTTGTGACTTATGAAAGTAGTGATGCAGTATGTATCAATGCTAAATTTCATGAGTTGGGCTCCCTAAGTTTAAAGATTTTTACTTGTGCCTTTGAAGAGGCGAACACAAGCACTAAAATCCTGGTCATACTGAAGTAATTGAGAGTTCTGCCTCTAGGGCTGAAGTATAAGTAAGACTTCATGCAGGATCTTCACTTTTGGGGCACAACCATTTTCAACTCCAAACTTTGAGCATCAGCGGACAAGTGATCTCGCTACACTAATGGGTTTTTTTTTTTCTAGTTTTGGCTTTAACTGGGCAGTCTGGGAGGTAAGAACTTCAACTCAAAAGGCTTATTTTGGTATAAGTAGTTGTAGGTGTTCTTATCTGAGCTTTTGATGGGGTCAGAATAAAGCCATAAATTCTCCATCATATATATAGAGTAATGCCTAGAAAAGAATTATATTAAAGAGAATTTCCATATTATTTTGAAGTATTTGTGCTTCAGGACTTTAAAATACATTGTATTATAAGTGTTGCTTATTAACCTTTCTGTCCATGCACAAGTCATCCATGTGATAAAAAAGCAGCATGTTATAGCTTATGAAGTTTAAGTGGCAAGACATGATTATATGCTCTGTTCTTTATTCAGTGACTAACATATAAAGATTATGAATCAGGCAGGCTAAAAATTTGCAGAAAAAGTTGTAATATTTGCACCTAAAACTAGAGTTCTATGACATGATTTTTCATATTTCATTTTAAAAACATCTCAAAAGTATTTTTATTAGTTAAGACTTTTGTCCTACCACATCTAGAATGCTATTCTGCCAATCTCAGGTCCACCTCACAAATGTCAATGAGCACTGACAGTTTTGTTTATTGAAGCAATTGTATTAGTCACCCTCATCCCCTTATTTCTCCTCAACTGTATGTAAAAACTAGTAAACTGAGTCTCAGGTTTATGCCCAAGATTTCCTGTGTGCCTTTGTTTTCTTGTACGGAATTTTTTTGCTAATTTAAATACTTAATCTGGCATCAGATTTGTGATTTCTGTGGATTTTCTGGATTGTATGTTGCTACCACTATAGTGTACACAAAAAAGTCATCTTGTCATACATGCTGGCATCCAATATGCAGATCTCATTTACGTATGCAACTCTAACACTGTGTGGCAATCTTATCTGCCAGCTTCATCCAGACAGGAGAAAAAAAACAAAACCAAGAACAGGTCTGATAAGTAAATCCATTACAAAAAAATATAACAGGCAAAACATGCAATAAACTTTCCACATCTGGGACTCACTCATTCTGCTGAATATTAAATCCTGATTGGAATCTGGATTTAATCCAGAATCTAGAATCTAGAATAGTGGAACTAAAATGTATGTTGGTTCAACACGATGGTATTAGTCAATATTCACTCTGCCAGTCAGCTGAGCAGCTATGCTAGATTATTTGTGCGAAATGTAACAAAACTTTATGATATTTTAATAATGTTTATGCAGCAACTTTTCTAGGTAGGTCTTCAGAAGGGCAGGAGTTTTGCTTCCAACTTCCTATAGCAAAAGAGAAGCACTTCACATGAATCAGAAGTGTTAAATTAAAAGACTATCGAATTGCAGAATAAAATAAGAGCCTGCAGAACAAGATAAGGAGACATATGCTGGAGCCCAGTCATCTTAAAGAAAACATTATATTGACAACAATGTAAATAAAGTTTGCTTTGGGGTCATACAGATGATCCTGTAAACTAGTGCATGTTATGTGGAAAGATTTGAGACCTTAGAAAGAAGTACTCAAAGTGCTTGCAAAAAACCCCTCCTAATTAAGCCATAACAAGTCTTTTTATTTATAAAGCTAACATTTTTCTCATTCTCAAAATAGCCAGCTAATAATGTCTATATGAGAAACAGACAAATTCCAAGAAACAAAATGTCAATTGGTTTACTAGCATTCAATGCCAGATAATCAATAAAATGATCCAAACTGACAAACTCAGATTAAATGGCCAAGTCTTTCTGGACAAATGTTACACAATGCATCTACAGAAACTATTATATTTTCATTTCCCATATTCATGTCTTGTCAGTTTTTTCTCCTCCCTTTAAGAAAGTGGTTTTAAAAGTGAAGTTCGAATAAAAGTACCATATTAATATGTTTATAATAGCTTACAGGGAAAGCAACACAGTATCAGAAATCTAAACCTTTGTGGGCAAGGAAGTTATTCTGTTTCCATGCCCTTAAAATCTAGCTTACCAAGAAGCTAAATATATCGAATACTTTTTAGCACACATAGAGTCTTCCATGGTCATCGATGCATTTCACTTAGTCTAATAAACCATTTTCTGAGGTTCAGCTTTAATTTCTGCTAATAGTAATTGAAACCTCAGCATGTGTACAAGTAATGTGTTTACTACATTGTTAAATGATTGCCTTGTGTTCTATGGAAAAACGTTTTGGGAAGATGATCCACATGAAAAAACTGTACTCACACTTTTGGTATTTGGGGGGCGAGGGCGGAGCAAGGATGGACGAGTTTTTCAGTCAAAGGAAATATTCCAGAAGACTTGAGACAATCATGGCCGCTGGGTAAGTAATTATCCATAGAGAACACCTCCCATCAAAGCTCATTTTCTATTTTAATTTTGGGGGTTGGGAGGAGGTGGGGGAGTGGTGTTGAAAAGGGATCTACAATAGCAGGATGAAGTTTTACAATTACTTTTCTGGGGATTTTTTTAGAAACCTCAGGAGTTTAATACTCACTATGACTAAGCTCCGTCTTACCTTGCCTGTGAGAAGTTAGGCAGAAGTGAATTAGCAGAAAAAAATTCCAAAGTATGACAGGCTTCTCCTTCCACAAGGATGTAGGTATATATAATAACATACTACTGTACTCTAAGGTACAAGTGGAGGAGACTAGTACTGCACACTGATCTAGGCCAAAATAGTAAAGTTATACTTCCTGAATTCAGTATTTATATTGAAGTTTGGACTTCCTATCATATTCCAGTCCAAGAAAAGGGAAATTAAAGTATTGCAAGAAGGTACTTTAATCCATAGAAAGAAAAGCATGACTCTGCTTTTTCTTTTCCTAGGAAAAGGATCCAAGACGGACATTTTTTAGGCTTTAAGCTGGCATTCCCTTGCTGATTTAATCCTAAATAATAATTTTTAATCACATGTGAAACTTAATATCAGCATATATCCTGCCCATATTGATCCAGAATGCTTGCAGACTCAATTAACAGCCCTAGGTTTTAAGGATTAGTTGCAGGGTGAATAGTGCATTTACATATGGTAAAAATACACGTAACAGGAAGTAATGTGGGAGGCTTTTATCAGGCACACAGTAAATTATCTCCATTCCTACAGCAGAAAGTAAGAATAAGTACAAACCCTGACCAGAGACTGATTTTGGTTAATACTTGTTTTCTATGCTGAAATTTTACTCTTTGTCATTTATTCTAAAATTTCCAAGCAGCTTGTGAAAAAAAAATGAGGATAGAAAAACTTATTCCACCTCTACCAGTAGAATTCTAGAGAAAAGCTTTGTTAACTCACATTTTTGCTGATTGGATGATTGCTGCTGCCAGACTGTTGCAGGGTTCACTGGATGGTTCGTATCTTTGTACTTTTCCTTAAAGAAGTTTAATATAGGGCACTTAAAAAAAAAACAACCAAAAAAAAAGAGTATCAATAGAATGTTTATAGATAAAATTGCCTGTCACTTTCCATTGTAACACTGCAGTTTGGCAATTTCAGTTATTTGAGATATGACAAAATCGTGATGATTTGGGTTAAAGTGATTGACTTCAAAACACTGATTTTCAGCCAGCATGGCTCAACTGTTTCCCAAAAATAACGTAAAAATTTATTACACATGCTGAATATATGTAAGAACATTTTTTGAAAATTTTAAAGAAGTTACTTGGTGTTTTGCAGAAAGGGGATTCAATCTGTGGATGCAACCACAACTTTTGCTTGTCCCTTTGGAATTATTTTTTTATTTTTTTTTTTAAGTCTCAGATAACACACTTCTACTAAGCACATGCTAAGAGTTTGGCAGTTTCAGAATACAACATTAATTGATTGTGCATATTCAGCATCACCATATGTATATGTACATAGCTACATGTTTGTCTGCCTCAAAGAAACATTGCAAGGAGAAAGCTGGGATTAACACAATTATTTATTCTACTTTTTCCTAGCTTCACATAGAAGTAGCTGTTGGGCATAGGACTGGTGTCTCATTCTTTGCCAGTGTTTAAAAGGATGCATTTCCAGTAAGAATTTTTGCCAGATCACCCTTAAAGCACACTGTATTTCTGTCATGCCTCCAGAACTGTCTAAATCACAGTTTATGACATGTTGCAAAGTCATACCAGTATTAACAAGAGACTCTAAAATATCTTTTCTCTGCCTGATCCTTTCCACACACACCCCTTTTCATCCTTCCCTCTGATCAAGACTGTATCTTTTTCTCCTCAAATCTAAAACCTAATACCCCGTCTCTACATTTCCTCCTACACTTCAGTTTGATCATAATTTCCTGATGGGTGTTTCCTAAGGGGCAACTAGGTGATCTATTTTTCTGTATATTCTTATCCTAGGATTCTCTTCAAGGTGAATGTCCTAGTTTTAAAAGACACAAGTGTTTTTGTTCAAAACCACCAGCAAAATCAGGGGTTTTTTTGGTTTAGTTATAAGGAAGATTTTCTATTTTTCAGAGCCATATTAATCATATACAGAATTATAAAAAAATAAATGTTTATCTCTTCTTTAAAAGAAATGTTAAGCCTCTAACAGTAGTCTTGTATAAAGAAAATTAACACCAAAAAAACTGATAAGCAGATACCCCAACCTATATTTAAATATATATTAAAACAAACAAACAAACAAACCAACCCAAAACCCAGTGTCACCTTATGATATACCGAACTTTTGCAAAACAAGACACTGACATGCTTTTATTAGGAAATGCATATTCAGTTGGATCATCTCATACTGCAATAAAGCAATGAAACATTCACCAGTGTTGTATTTTAATCACCAGAGCAAGTGATGGTGCTTTTTGACATAATGTTTGCTTTATTTAAAACATACAATCTCCATCCACAACTGCTCCAGACCTTTCTTTTACCAATTATCCCATTATAGGAAAAAAAAATCCAAACCCCAACAAATCCAAGACAAAACCAAAACAACTCCAATATTAGAGATACCTACCTGAAGATAGGGAACATATAAATAATAGGGGATATGTGAGAATCCAGTAACTTTGATGAGATGTGATGATCTTGGAACTGGGAGAGTTTAACTAAGTATTAAGCATATTAATTAGCCTTGAGTCCAGCCATTTTATATTCTGATGCTGCCATTATAGTAAAGTTTAGTAAGAAAAAAAATTACCAGTGCAATATATAACTGTGCCAACAAGTGCACCCATGTATATAAATTAAAGATGGGTGTTGTATCTGGGAGTGTCATAGCACCACGCTTTGCAGTGAATGTTGTAGCATAAGGTACCAATATTAATAGGTGTACAGTACTCCTGCAGGTCCCAGGCTGGCAGCAAGCTCACATTACCTCCTTCTCTCTCCAGCAGGGTTGGAACAGAGTGGAAACATCTTTTCTATTTTCATAATAGAGATGAAACAGGGCAGGTTGAAAGACACTCCACTTTTTATGGCCTATCCCACAGATGATCATCAGAACATCTGGGCTTTTACCAGAAGGACGAAAACAGCTGGCAGCAGCTTGGCATCTAAAGCCCTCTTCTTCCACCCTGAAAGGCATTCAAACACAAGCATGTGCTCAAATCCCCTAAACAGTGCACTATAGGGAATGTAAACACAGCAGGGACAAAAACATGCTCCAATCCTCCACACAGTGATGGAGATGATGGTAGTGTAGGCTTTGACAGATTAATATTTTCCCTAGAACAAGCTGCACAGCTTTTATCAGAGGAAGGCAGAAAACTATTCAGTATTGCTTCATCATTCTCTCTTGACTGACAGCGTTAGTTGTATTTGCAGAGGATTGCTTCAGTTAGGAAAAATTACTATCAGCATTCCTTTTCCCTGGAAATGCTCCCGCTGTTTTTTGAGTTGATCACACATGGCTTCACAGCGTTCCAGGTGCTGTCTATTTTCCAGAAAAGCCATGTACCTGTCCTAGGTGCCTACATCATTCCCAAAAGCAGCTTGTCAGTCGAAGCTGATGAATCCCCTTCCTCTCTGACTGTGAGCTGCAAAGCATTTCTGGTTTCCCTTCCCTCTTGAAGCCTGACTACTCTACAATACAATTCAGCTACATGTACTTTGTGGGAAGAGCTGGAGAAAAAAAGGCTGCTGTAGGCAAAGAAATAAACCAAGGAGGGGTATCAGTTGTAAAGTAGCCAATTCCACAGCAAAACTGCTGAGTTGTATGACACTGAGACAGACAAATTATATAGCTATAGAATTAGAGCATTCCAGGCAGCCTGAGATCTAAATACAAGTTCACTCTTCTCTGAGCTGTTGCTCCAGGTACTGCACATGTACTTATACCTTCACTTACTTGACATATCTTTTTTTTCCCCCTCGATTGTAAGTTAAGATGACATTTGTCTTTTGAAACAATACAGACTTTGAAAATAGTTATTTCCTTAAGGAGAACACTCTACTTGACAATTTTCATCCCTCTTTGTGCACTGAAACCCATATTTCTTTTGAACAATTTTATTAATACTAGAAAGTATTTAACTGTGTGGGATAAAGGAACTTGCTCAAGACACCAAGAAAAATATTTTTTCTTGCTTGATTCCTCAATATAAATACAATAAAATAACCCTCATTCTTGCCTTCATCCTCAGAACCCGCATGGTGGTCTTTCACACCAGAATCAGTTAGGCCAGATACTAGTTATGCCACAAACTGAAAGTTTCTGCGCTACAGGATTTTAAAATTGCTTTAACAGTATGATGACACTTTCTTGGTATCATAATACTTTTTGGTTTTTTTTTTAAATTAATGTCATTAAAATATTCAAACAATACAACCTAGATTTATGCACCTGTAGACTGCAATTTGCATATGATTACTTATATGGACAACTATATCTTTAAAAATATATGTAAAATACTTTTTCCACTCAGTTATAAGCATGAAATACCAGAATCCAAAGGCATTTACCTAAAAATATGCTCCTCTATAAATGTCATTTTAAACAATTCAGTGTAGTAGCCCATAAAGAAAGTATAATATCCTTCAATATTTTCAGATGGGTTGGTGAGGAGAGGTAGTAAATCATGAACTAGAAAAAGGAAAATAAAGAAAGCCCCCAAAACTTTTGTTTACCTGATTCTCAAACATGAATCCTAATTACTTACTGAAAAAAGCCAGGGAAAATAACTAATGCACAGAGGTAAATATAACCTGCTGATTTTTTGTTAAAAATATCCGCTAAAAGTTAACAATTCCTTCTTTTCGAATCTTAGTCCTCTTGGAAAACCATGCGGTTGAAATTTTGACAGGAAGCAATTATCATTTTAGAATAATAAGAGACAATTAAATCAAGGGTATTGTTAGGCAAAAAATCTTCCTCCCTCCCTGCCCCCCCTCCAACAGGGGCTTGGGTGAAGAAAAGCATGCTAAATATCATGTTTTACCTGTCTACCTTTTTGACTAAAGGGACAGCTGTTTTTTATAGACCTGAACTACTGATTTCCGCAAGACAAAGTTTAGTCCAGATGACTAAACAAAAAGCATGCGAACAAGCACATTAAAGTACTGGGCTTCAAAGTGCTGTTTGTTCACTCTAGTATTTGATCCCTCTTTGGAGAAATACACAGTTAGCTTTAATACTTTCTGATTACATGTTCTTTACATTTACATTTCTTAGACTTATTTGTTTCTTTTCAGGTTTTGGTCTTGAATAGCTGCTAGTCCTTGTGTTCTTGAATCTCTGCTAGATTCTTTTATTTCTTAACTCCTCAAAGTCTGATCACGGCAAAATGTATATTGGTATTTGTTTACAAAGCTATCACTGCTCTACTTTGTTTGCAGAAGAAAAATGGAATGCTGTACCTAGAAAGTCTGTTTTTCCCCAATTAATTAAAATATATTTCTATTTTGACAAAAATTTTATCACCCAAAATATATATATCTAAAAATCCTTTAACTCAGATTTCTCTTTTCACACGCATTTTCTTATAGTGACTGAGTTTACATCCAACTGAAATAAAGCTCTGAAAACCCTCAGTAAAAAGCAAACAATTGAGAAAGAACAGCATGAATTGGGAGCCATTCAGTCGTTAGGACAGGGAGGTACAGACACGCTATTTCAGTTACAGAAGAGAATTTGCACAATTATTTGATATCAGGCAATTTTACATATAAAAAGTTAAGATGTAAAATCTCATATCATCAGCTTGCCATCTTAAAAAAAGAAGAAATGAAATCCTAAATGAGCATTTACAAATACCACACAATTTTACAAAATTATTAGTTATGGTCACTGAAGGTTCTACAGAAGTCCAGTGTAGTTTTAGACTCTATTTATATACGTGTATCTAGCTCTATCTAATGTATCCTTCAGCTGGAATTTCATAGGGATTCATTCAAATCTGGAAAAAAAAAATCTTTTGTGTTCTGAAATGAAAACCAAAATACCCAGTTACAACTCGATTATACAGGTAACAAAAAGAAATAGGTAGGGCTGGAATTCAGCCCCTACCTGGGCTCTGCTTTTCTGCAGTTACTCATTGTCATTCTAGATTTAGAAGGGAAGGGAAAAGCAACCACAGCCACCACCACCACCAACCACCAACACAAACAAAACCCCTAAACATACCTAGCAGCTTTCCCCCCTGTCAAAACAATAAAACTTCAGTACAACAACTAGACAACAGGTTCTTATCTGTACACTCTGGAGAAAATTCCTCCCAAATCCAAATTTGGCAGCTAGTTTAAACTGAGTGGAGTGACCATAACTAATAATTTATATCAATTATAATCCACTCTATCACTAGATGACCAAACTATCCATCCCATACTTTTTTTTTTTAAACTATATATACAAAGCCTGCCAGTACTTCCAGGGAGAAAGAAGGTCACCACCAAATAGAAGAGGCAACAAACAGAAGATGTTTACACAAGTGGTTTGGTGATTAATCTGTTAAACCATCTGACATCAGGAGGGGGCAACAAAAAGTGTGCAAAAGTCACACACACATACCCTTAGCAATCTGAAATTTACATATAAAATTCTATTAACATTCCTTTGATTTGTGGCAATAAGCCTTCTTCCCAGTAGGAGCCCAACTGGAGTGATGTCTAGTTGTTCTTGCATCATGGATTGGAAGAAAGGTAATAAATTAATGACAAGCAAAAAAGGCTGCTTAGAAATTCTTTTTTTACCACAGACCATATGTACACATGCAAATTAGGTGGACGTCAATGTAACATATGTAATGATTTGGGGAACTGTTACATGTATCAATGAGGAATAAGAGATCATACAATATTATCTCTATGAAGATTGCTGTATCCATAGGACAAGTTTATTGCTGCTTGTAGAGTATATATTCACCAAGCTAGGAACAACGGAAAAGACTGAAATTTCTCCACTGCTCTGACTAAAAAAGTAGAATGTTAAGGACATTGGCTAGAGTTAGAAAGAGCTACTACTATTATCCTTCTCAGAGATGGGGTTTGGGATTCACCCTTCCTTAAACAAGGGGGAAAAAAAAAAAAAGAAAAAAGAAAAAAAAAAAGGGGGAGTCTCTCAGGAAGAACTCATACCCTAAGCCCACAGAAACAAAGAAGAAACTAGCATAATCTTCACAAAGCTGGGAAAAGGAAAGACAATAAGAAACAGGACAGGCAAGGTAAGTAGCAAAAACCTAGTCAGGATAAAATGTACTAAGTTGGATGAACTTCATGGTTTAGAAGACAATAATGATGACAGAGATCCTGGACACCTTTCATTCTCCAGACTGTTTCAGGCAGATGAGAGAGAGAAGCAAAGGAAAATTTATTTATTTTCATTGAAATTGGGTATCTTTCATGCCATTAAATAAAGCATCATGTTGTTTTAGGACTCCCTCAAAACTATTGTTTCTTGTATTGCTTCTATCATTTTTGGAAGAGTTGGACTATAGAGTACTATAGAGTAATGTGAGGAATCTGTTAGTCAATTACTTGCCCTCAGAGACAAACAAGACAGAAAACCAAACATTCAGGATGTTTCCAAAACAGCTGGGATTTAGACTTCTACCACTGTGAAGCAGCAGCAGAAGAAAGATGCCAGAGCCAAAGGAGGAAAGCATGTCAGTGCATACCAAGATCCTTGGAAGCTTACTGCATGCAAGCCCTATCTGTGGGCTCAGTACAGAGGTCTAAGAAAAGTCTGAATAAGGAGAGTATGACCACATCTGCAGCACAATTTGAGAGCAGATCATACGTTTAAAGCCTTATAAGCAATAAGTCATGAGGCACCTCATCTACTGTTTGCTAAAACATGCAGTGAATCCCAGTTTATTTCTCAGGTTTTCCCAGAATGAAAAAGATGTACGTTTCAGCATGATTGAAAACAAAATGATTCACTTTTCTGAGAAGTGCCACGTAAACAAAAGAAAATTTAATAAAATAGAAGTGCTATTTGAAAAGTTCCAGGATTTCCTCAAATAAAGTTTAGGATTATTTTCCTTCTAAGAGTGACTTAACAGTTACTTGCCATTTCACTATCCACTTTTTAGACATTTAGGTCAGAAGACTAAAGATGCCTTTGGACAAAATATAATTCTTCTATATTAGGTCCGGTTAGCAGAGACCACCCCACATCCCTTTTTAGTATGGTAATATTGCCTTGCCTTTTGTGTTTGCCTTATTTGCTTGTACATTTTGGTAACACATGTTATGACGGGTGAATTTTGTTATGTAATGGGTGACTGGGTCTCCATCCAGCTGCAGAGAAATCAATTGTAGTAATTTACTTATGGTTTTCATGTTCTGTCCCTCTACTTAGAGAGATCAACCTATAATCCACTGGATTTCATATGCTGTGTTCGTAAGAGGAAGTATTCTAACATTTTGTCATTGACACTGTTCTTATAAATTAAGAAAGATGTGGTGAAATGGGTATTTTTTAAAAAAAGATTTTTTGCTAAACAGCTTCTTAAAAGCAGATGCATAAAATCTTCTCCAGCAAAACTTAATCAGGGCCACTCAGGAAACTGGTAGCTCTCACCCATGCTGTCTCTAGGGCAGAAGCTGGCTACAAGGATCGTTGCCATTTCTTCACTACCCATACATAAAGTGGTTTTATGAAGAACCTCATTCCATCTTGCTGCTACTGGGAATGACAAAACATACACTACAGCACACGGATGTCCCAGTCTTGCTGGAGAGAGGCCAAGATGATGCAGGAAAAAACTACCCATTTACAACTTGCAGCAGAGACAGAAATGTGAAATATTGATATACATATGTACACAAATACACAGGAAAAATTAACCTGCATGCAGAGTACTGTAGATGTGGGGGGAAAAAAAAAAGATAAGAAAGCACAAGATTGGAAAGACCGAAATATATAAAGGATCAGAGCTGTCAAGCAATAATTTCAGAGAATGCAAAGCTTGCGTGTGTTTGCAGCAGGAGAATGGCAATCCCTCCCTATGGCCAATAGTAAAATTTGCATATATTTTTGCATTTACATTTTATTTTTGAGTTTAAGATTAATTTAAATAAGGTTGGATAGTTTCTCCCCAAAGTCCAAAAGTAATAGGGGGGTTTTGAGGTTGGTTGGTTTGGTTTTAGGGTGGGCATTTGTGTTTTTGTGGGTTTTTTTGAAGTTTCATGGTTTTGAAGATAATTCCCCTCCTCTTCCCCCCCTTCCTTTAATTACTTTTTAAATTAATAAATTTAATTCTCTGCTACATTTAGTAACATTCTTATTTGCCTAGTAAAATTTTCACCTCCATCTTCTTCCTTAGTTCCCTCAGCACTTTTCACAAAAGATTTTCTGCCAGTGGAGTTGTGAGTCTTTGCTGGCCCATACACTGGATGGGACAAGACTCCCATAGATCAAAGGTGAATCTTTGTGACATGCTGTGAAACTGAACATAAATTGTCGATGCCTATTATAAATTGCTTTTTCCTGATGCTTTATAATAATTTTCTGATCACTGGCATTAACTTAGAAGGCTTCATTCTGCTATTGTCTGCCATCCTGTTCTCTTTTGAAGATGGATTAACCAAGTTCAACACAGTAGCTGGAAGCCTGGGTGAAAAATTTAATTTGTCTTAATGTATCTTAAAACCCACCACCTTGCTTCTTGACACTCTCTAGTCCAGATTGCAAGATTCCTCTTTGTTCTTCATGCAGCTTCAGATTTGGACAAGTACTTTTTGGTGTGCTACAGATGCAGCAAACTATACAATCCCCTGACATCACTTTGAAATCCCAGGCTTTCAACAGGGAGCCGCAAATCCCTCACCAATAGAAAGTAACGTCCGCAGAAAGCCTCCAAAACAGAACACCTCTGTTCTCTAGATACTGCATGAAAGAATATTTGGTGCTGCTAAAATACATACTTATACATACAAGCATATGTCAAGCACATTAACTATAAAATGACCTCTTTAATCTCATAATTTTGTTAAAAGAATATTATTTGAAAAAAAAAAATCATCTTTTAACCTGATCATGAGAAAAGCCTTATGCTAATAAGATGTTATTTCTTAGCCTAATTCACAGGAAATTCAGGACGATTCTTCTGACTGTTAGAAGAATTTAACTCTTGCAAGGAATAAGAACAAGGAATGGGGAAAGAAGGGTTGTTTGCGTATGCATGGGAGAGTGAAGATGCAGTATTGCAAAGAAGGAATGTTAAGCAGACATTGCTCCCAGGAAAGGACCTGAAGTTATTGAAAATCCTGACCACAAGTCAACATATTTTAAAAACAGGATTATGGGATGTTTTTCTTTCATTAAATGTTTCATCAGTAAAAAAGAAACCAAAATCCCTTCAGAAACATGAGAATTAATTATTAACCAGACGAGGAAAAATCTAAAAATTAGTGAAGTCCGATCTAAATATGTAGCCCCTAAACCAAACTGCTGAAAGACAGTGCAGTGTCTTCTATCCTCAAGATACATTTTATGGTCTCTTTTTTTAATCATTCAGAGAGGATTAAAGAAAACCACACATGCTTTACATTCAAATAATCTATATATTGCAAATATGCAAATTTAAGAAAGGGAAGGAAGAAATAAACAACTTTTACTTCTTAATGCCTATAAGCTTTTGAACACACGTGCTGTCTTATCTACAGTGGGATAACTGCATGTTTGTCCTGCAGGAGTAACTTTATTCTTTTTCCCATGAACTCAAATGTCATTAATTGACTTTAAAAAAAAGGAGTCCTCTTCTGAACCTGTACAGTCCTAACACTCTAGGCCAAATATAGCTAAGCCAACTTTAAGTGAGATGTTGAAGACAGTCTGAGCATTGCGATAACTTAATTAGCTTTGTGCTGCCATTGCTGGGCTAGTACTTAAGCTAGCTCATCTGTGCTCCCTTAGTACTGGTATGTCATGCTCGAGCCTACAGTGCACAGAGGCCACAGTTTTATAAATTCTTGCAAGGCAAGTCATCTGAAGAAGCAGCCTGAATTATCCTGCTTCAATTTAGGCCTTGTATAATCTTGTATTAGTCTATAAAACTGAGATTTGGTGGAGCAGTATGCTCAGTTAATGATCTGATTATGTTGATTTATACAAGTATAAAACCAGAAATGAAATTAAAATATCTGTATCAAATTTAATCTCTTACCTTGCTGAGATCTCTCGTTTCTTGCATCTAAGACAGATTCTTCACATACAGAATAACTTCCTGTTCATGTTAAGAAGCAGACATAATGTGACACTTCAAGTATACCGATATGACTGTTAAACAGTATTTTTGAACTGCATGAGAAATGCTCAAATGGGAAAACTTTGCAAAAATGTTCTCATCTTTATACTCTGTACAAGCAAGAATATAGCATCTGCATTTGTCTTCTACATAACTCGGGCAACAATATCCTGGTAACCACATTTTAATGGAACAAATCCAGGTAATTAAAATGACTAGATCTAGCATCCATCTCTTTTTATCATCCCACTTGACAGGCTAGGTTTACTTATTTAGGAAGTCATTGTCAAAAATCTGCTACATACAGTTAAGTAAGATGACTCTGAGCTAAGAGGGCCTTTAATTTAGTTTGTGATTGTCGGTTTAACTGTCTCTTTCACAGCACTATCTTTCTGATAACTTAAAAAAATGAACTTCACTGTTTGGTACCTGTCATACTTTTTAGACATATGCACAGTTTGGTGGATTTCATTAATACTTTACTAATAATCTTGTCAAGCTTTGTATTTTATGTATAAAGGCTAAAAGCATTAAATTCACTGCACCAATAAACCACTTGATGCATTAACCTCCTGCATCATGTCCACTCAAACATTTTACTAGATTCCTAATACCATTAGTCAAAACCTTGGCTTCCACATCTCTGCAACTGCACAGTTTAATCCCACTTTGGGAGTCAAACTTCTACTAAATCAAACTATGGAACATGAGTTCAAGAATTGTGGAGTATTTTGACATGGACTCTGGTGGGGGTGAAGACCAAAGACCTTTATTGCAACAGATGTTAGAGCTTTATAGTTACAGTTATTGTGCATGCACTATCAGCACCCCGCTGATAGTTCAAAGCCTTGCTATCATGCACAGTTTCTTACATTTGGATTGGTTTCCTCTATAATGCTGACACGGCCTTTCAAAGGCTGTCTCACATCCTGCTTCCTCAGTCAATTTCCTCTTTGCTTGTTCATCTTCTTCTTAAGGGCACAGGGCTTTCTCATCCAAGTCGATCTGAGTTTCCTCATACGGGTCTCCTCCCACAAAGAATAAAGAGCTTTTGTATTCACTTTTTTTCAGTGGTCATGTGAGCAACTGCTATGGCTTCTGTGTTGACATCTGGAGACTTCAGCAGTCACACTGTTTCTCTGAAAAGGAAAGCAAGATGAGAAGCAACTCTGCAGCAAAATACAAATGAACAACTGTTGACCTAGTTCATACCACTCTTGAGCAAAACAGACCTCAGACTGACAGTGTCGTACAAAGTAAAGTGATCTTGCATTTTGGTTTTTGTATGCATAAATTTAACTATAGTGATGTCTACATTCAAACTCATTGTCTATAAGATTAAATTCTCCATGGTGGATACCGTGCTATGACCTCACTGTCCTGAAGGAAACACTAGAACAAATGTTAAGAGACAGGCCTTACAGTGACAGCACACTCACAAGCAGGCAGGCACAACAGAGCTGATAAAGCATTTATGTAGGTTATGTTTCCTTGCACCATATTACCACACACTCACCCCTCCAAACCCCATAATCTAACCTGTTACAACTACCTCACTTGTCCTAAAAAGTAGCAACTTCATTAACGGAGAAGAAATTTCTGTTCTCACTTTTGGTACTTAAGATTGCTGGTACTTCCACAGTGACCCAGTTTAGCAAAGTCAAATACCCTAAGGAATCTCTTGGGGAATTAAGGGGGGGGAAAACCCCAAAGAAACTAACTCCCTCTTTCAAGAAGGCTGACTCATCATTCCCTTTTTCAAGCTTACCTTCACAGCCCTAACTAGACCTTTATCAGTTTCTTACAGAGGACACCCTTCTAGAGTTTGAAAAGGGCAAGGATATTTTCATTAGAAATCATGAAATAGAACAGCTATTCCTATAGATTCAAAACAAAGAGTTCACACTTCCCTCATTTCATCTCTCTAGCTACACAGTTTCCTTGAATTATCTGGGGATATCTCATCTGAAGAGACTACAAGGGCCCAACAAGAATAAATAGATGGGAGTTGAAGGATTCCTTTTAGACTTTCATAAGGCTACTTTTTTTTAAGCGGTTAAAGTACCTTAAGATTTTATTCTTTTCAATAGATTTCTTTTTTTGATCTATTGGTCTCATTTCTTTACATAAACTCTGGTGTTTTGAAAGTTACTGTTAGTTGTTCTGCAGCATACAAGCAATCCTTCACGTGGAGAAGGTAGGTCTTAAATCTATCTTCTTAGACACTACTCATATATATATCTCACAGACCAAGCATTAAAATTAATATGTTAAAAAATTAAACTTAACAAGCTCGTATTAAATATGAGTGTATCAGACAAGGTTATGTTGATTATGCACTAAGTATTGCAATTCTGTAACTACATTTATCTGAATCTACATAGCAGTCCCTGCGGCATACAAAAAGAACAAGCTTTTCTTAATGAATTTTTCAACTGCTGTTGAACTTTCAACAAGAGGAGAGCATAAACTTCCGGTCTGGGAAACATTACTTTTCTTCAGCTTTTCAAACACCAGGAAAAGGCCAGTGAAAACTGTGCCAGCTGTTAGACTCAGTGATCAAAGTCAAATGATCAACGATCACATTTTAAACTTGCTGAAAGCTAACTTTTATCAAGTCTCTCTTAATCAAGTGATGTAATACAGAGTAAGTATATTGGTGGTATTGTTACTCAGAAATGAACAATGGATAAAAAGGAAGCACCACAAGAGTGGTGCAAAGATCACAGGTAGTATCCACGCTAAGACCAATTTCTGTTATTATTAGAGCTGAGTGTGTGTTCAATAAGTTTGACTTGAATAGCAAATTCAAGATGCAAATACTTTTTTCTCTCTACTTCATGAAAAAAAGAGCATCTGGGAAGGAGAAACACGAAAAAATTATAAACTACTAGCAGTAGTTGCCCAGGGGTAAAACAGAGTCTTTTACAGCCACAACACTCTACTAAACCCTCACTTTGATAACAGCTACACAGCTGCAACCACCAGCAATCAGCTATTGCCTCTGCATACACTTGAAACAGAGGCACATTTGCCTGTTGTTTCCACATGTTGTTCTGCAATGAGCACTTCCAAAAGCAACCTGAGAAAAGACTGAACGTAGAGCTGAGTCTCTGAGGAAAAAGGCCACTGCTTCATCACCTCCTTGTAGTACTTGCATTTCTCACAGCGAGTCTGACATTCTTTTGAAACTATAAAAGGCAGCAACAGATAAATTAATGCAATTTTTAGAACAGAGCAATAAAATGCTTTGAAGTAGCAAGCAACTAAAAAAGGAAATCCAACTGCCATTACATCAGATGAATGACAAAGTCATTGGAGAATTTGTTCAAAATTTAGCCTGCCATATTCTCATATGAGGATATTATTCAGATACATGTTTAGTAAAAAGTTTTATTGATTCTTCTGACATTTTAAACTTCTCCTAAAACCTCAGTTCATGGAAGAAAGGATTGTACATAAGTCTTATTATAGGTTAATGAATGATCAAATATCAACTATACTTCACTGAGGTTTAAGCAAAATGTTGGTACCTCACATGGTAGAAATTTGTTTCAGCATCTGTTTAGCTGCAGATAAGCACATACTTCATTACTTCTAGCAGCTGACATGTGACAACTGCCATGTGTTTGAGCATCGAGAGTTGCCACCACATGCTTTTCAGTTTTCCTACCCAGTCTTCAAATCTTTCTGACCATAGAAGATGACTTTATAGACTTCATGCGTAGCCTGGTGGGTCAGGAGCCAGAAAAAGAGAGTGTAAATTCTACAGTACCGAACACCACATCTCATTGACCTGGCTTTTTGGCTTACGTTATCCATATCACATCATATATTCCTTCAACAAAGACATATTCCCAAATAAGCAGCCATAAAAAGAAACCCTAATGAATGGGCCAGTTACAATGTCACTGCACTAATTAACTCTACTTCAGATGTCTTCAAAGACATACCTTTCTCCTCAACAAGGGCTTATCACTCACATGTTTAGCTCAAAAAACCATGATTAGAAACTCTGGCCTTCAGTTGTTTCTCTAATATTGCTTGCCATCCCAAACAGTATTCCATATTTTGGTTTACATAATTCTTCATTATTTCATCTATCTTTATTTCCCTTTCCTCAGCTTTCTGACTATTTCGCTTAGAGTAAATAACTTCTCTGCATTTTCCAGACAACATGGTTTTCAACTTTTAATTAAATAACTGTTTCTGCAATTCAAAAATCTAGAGCTCACTGTTACAACTCAGAACTGTGACTTCTCTCAGAAAATGTGGAAAATTGTTCTGACACTTAGCAATCTATCCCCAAGGGGCTAAAACTTTGCTATACGCAAAAGGAGTACTTACTGAAGCAAATCTGAACCAATATGGGTTACTTGTTTCTTTTACAGTACTCTTCCAATAGTCAAACCATTTAACATGCTAATATATTGGGTTTTCCCACAGACACAAAGCCAGTGAGTGGATTGGGTATATTTACTATGGACACCATACACATGGAAGTTCACTGTAAGATAGGGAGAAGCTGAATACCTGAGCATAAGATGAAAAGATTATCTCAGAAGTCTGAAGTGTTTGCTAAATTGCACTGTATTACTTTGATTCACAAATTAAAACTGCACTGTATTGCTAAAATTGCTTTTGCAAGGCAGAGAGATTACAAAACCCATTTACAATTGTTGCAAACTGATTTTATCTAAAAGATACTCAGAAAAATAATAAGAAAGTCACATGAAATTTACTTTGCACCACATTTATGCCTCCACCAACATAATCAGTTAATGCTAGATCTCTTCTTTCAAAATGGGCACAGTTTTACATTAGTAAGTGCTTTGAAAATTCTATGTGAAATATGCAAGTGCTAATAAACATGCCCTTTGTTTATAGCATGAAACAAAGAGCTGGTCAGATTTAACTTTGTATTACAGACTGCCTTTAACTCAACTGAAACTGAAAGACTTGATGAAGAAAGTTTAATTTAACAACTGCAAGCATTAGTTTTTGAAAATACACCTACTGAGAATAGAATTATGAAACCTGCCTATCAGTTGTTTTGTGTTTGTTTTGTTGTGTTTGTTTGTTTTAAAATCTCTGATACTAAGTGCTACTACATTCTACTGATTTTACTTTCAAGGTTTATTCATGCTTTGGAGGACAATGATCCAAAAGTAATGCAAGCAGTCATTTAAATACTTAGTTTTTGTGCCAGATCCCCAAGATTTTCTTTTAGAAGTTGTGAAGGTCAGCTGTGTAAATCCTCTTCAGTTGAAAGCTGAGGGAAGAAAAATGTCAGGCTGAGATGTTCTGGAAGACAAAGATGTGATTAATAGAGCTTCTCTTTTGGCATAATGCAAGAAAACTAAGCAAAACCAAACCCATAAATCACATGTGATTATTCCATTTATTTCCTACAAAACTTAAAAATTCAATTGCTTGGAAAGGTTCCAAAGGCCAGATAGGGCTCGGAAAGATTGGGAGCAGCATGGGTACAGGCCCAGCAAGTGCCATAAGAGACATTAACAGAGATTTCTGAAGACTTATAGAAGTTAAACACTCCTTCCTTTTAAATAGGGGTAATACTAACTAATCCAAAAACACTGAGAATAAATGTATGTTTGACAATGGGTGACAGTATGACGCCAGAAGAATGTCTTTTAATTGTAATTGTTTATAAAATTCAGGGCACTGATATAAACTATATAACACATACACAAACACAAGCTTGCAACTGCACTAGTTAACATCTGCTTAAGAGGCTTTAAGCACAAAAAGCATTCTAAATATCACTTCCTAAACAAGGGCCTAATTTTACAGTCTTTGAATTCTTTAAAAATAGGTTTTGTCTGAAGGTTTTGGGGGATACAATTCTTACAAATAGCATGCAATATCTGTGACAATCCTTTTGCATGCTTATGGTTGAAGGAACCATCTCCAAGGGAAAAATGTTATACCATTTGTCACCTGAAAAAGCAGGTTTCATAATAATTTAAGCCTTACATGTCATTATATAGTTAAGAAGCAACAATATTTTATTCAGGCTACAACAGGAAAAAAGTATTTCCACTCAAAGAATCTTTTCCTCTATTTGCAAAGTTTATATAAAAGTCTTTATACAGATTTCAAATTGTTTAAGTTTGATGAGTATTCTACTTGAAACGTTTCAGCACATTAGTTATTTCTAAATTTATTCATTAAGTTGCTTGCTTCCTTAAGCTTTTATGGCTTCAATGAGATCAATTAAGCATCTACTTTCCATTCTACTGGAAGCATAATTTTAATTTACTATAGCTAAAGTCCTACAAACATATATTTATCTGGTAATGCTTTTGTGGAAGACTTATTTCTACACTCTGCCTGCTGAACACCTGCTCTCCTTCCTTATTGTTTTGAAAAGTATTTTGACCTTTATCAGCATTGTAGAAACCTCTAAGTTTTTCACTATCAGAAAGCCGCAACTGACCTGCTTGAAGCACTTGCACCCTAGTCTACAATTTTCCTTCTACTGCTTTAAATACCTCTCCTAAGTATTTTCACCTGGTATGAAACAGAGATGACACTTGATCTTGGATTTTGGTTTTAGTTTGAAAACTGAAGTTCACATGGCCTGGCAAGATGGCAGAAATAAATTATTCTTACTTATCACAGTCTCAGTAATCATTGGATTTTCTTCTTTTCTTCTACATTGTTCCAACAAATGCTTTGTTTCATTTGATTTTTTTCCAAGAGCAGAGGCTGTATTTTGATATCTTTACTGCTGTATAAATAGAACAATTTTATCAATATTTACTTTCATTAAAATATTTTATTAAAGTATTTTCTTTCTCCTTAAAATATAAAACTGAACCCTCTGAGCACAGATACTTATTTTGTATCTAAAGTGACACCTTTGCTAGCTTACAGTATTTTTCCAATGGCTTATTTGTTACATTGTAGTTGAATAGACTTAACCCAACAGTATTGAAGTCCTTACTTCTATAAACTCTAGGTATTTGTGCAATCTCCATGGAGTCACGCATAAAGAGTCTGTTGGAGACTGAAGCAAATAAGTACCATCTATGTCCCTTTGATAATGCCTCTTCATACTTTCAAATATTTAAAATAGCTTTACTTGGCAAAGCTATCTGCTTGGTAAAGTTATTTAAGTCGATTTCTCTCAACTTATTCTTACTGACTAAATATATCAAGATGGAGCATGTTTAGACTGCAAGCTCTTCAGGACAGGGACAGTATTATTTTTACAATGTTGGGAAGGAAAATGTTAGATCTTTGTGCCCTACTGTTAATTAATTTAGGAACTCTGTTGCAGAAGGTGGATGGGTAAGTATGATCAAAAGTTAGCACTCTGCCTGTTTCTCCTTCTCCCTCCATTATTAACTGAAGTTCTTTGGATTTGTTTTAAAAAAGCAATAACAAAAATGTTCTAAATATTTTTTTCCTGGAAATGACTGAAGAACAAGCTTGCATAGCTTTCCTTTACCTTAAATAGAAACAAAGCTGATGAGAACAAAAAGTCATTTCCGTTAAAATTCAGACCACATAATTTATCATTTATGTATAGCTGTCCTAACAATAGTCTTTAATCAAAAGCATCATTACAATTATCTTATATGCCAAAACAGTAAAGACAGGAAGGGGCAAGTATATCTTAATAAAATTTTCCCTTTTGACACTGCCCTTTGAAAGTAAATAACCAGTTTTCACTACTAAACACTAACTTACACGTTCTACAAAATTAAGGTAACAAGAAACTTATGTGGAGGGAAGTTCAAATTTTATAATATTGTGGTAATCCTACATTTAAATGAAATAAATGTAAGGAATATGCCAGGAATATAGAGAGACACATATGGATATATCGACTGGATGTAGGGCTTTTGCAGCTGAAGCAGAAGAGGAGAAAAAAATAATGGTGCTTAGAACTTAGAAATTTCACAATTTACATTTTCATATGTAGGTAAGACTACTCAGCCTTTACAGGGAAAAAGAAAGCAAGCATTACCCATGCATACATCTGAGGTCCCATCCACCTCAGTGAAGTCAGCACAAGTTTTGCCATTGATTTAGTGAGAGCTGGATAGAGCCTCAAGTGACTGACTACGTGAAAATTACTGTCCTGTTCATAGCTTTATTCCCAGTTCACTGAAAAAAAGAGGCCTTTCAAGATACTTGTTACCAGAAGGAATGCCTGCATGCCTTATTAAATATTTTGATACTCATTCTCATGAATTTACCAACGAATGTTGCTATTAAACATATTATTCTCAACAGCCAGATCTTAAGACCAGCATGGTACTCCATGTAATGATTATTAGCTGTTGTGAGCAGCTTTTAGTTGTCTTATTCTTCCCCTGCCTTAGTTATGACTCATTTTCTCCTCTCATAAAAAAAAAAGTAAGAGTCATTAAACAGTGGATTAAGTTTCTCCCTTTTCTGCTTGAGATGGTTACTATTTATCAAACCGCTTCCTTTAGAAAAATACAAGCACATATATGTCATATTAATGAGTGTGTGGTAGGACAACTAACACACAAGTGTAAAAGTGTGTTTTATCAGCTACAAATAAACTGGCTGTAACACCAGTTAGCATTGTGATCACTCTGGGCTTTTGTTACACTTGCTGTAACATGATAGTATTGCTATAAAAAATTGATCCCATGATGGTTATGAACAGAAGAAATATTAGTCTGCTAAACAGCAAGAAAGTACAGGTATGACTCCCTCCTGGGAAAACAAAACCAAAAGAAAATATCTATGCAAGAACAAACACCAAACCAAAGACCAACTAAACAAAAAAACATCTTTGCTGTAAACTAGCAGTACCCGATTTCTAAAATCTTGCCTAATTATAATTTCTGCCTTTCTCTGCTAGTTTGATACACAGACAAATCCTTACACTGCTGTTTTACTTTCAGTTACAAGAGCTTAGGTTTCAATGTGCTACAGATTTTACAGTTCAACCTCAGGCTAAAAAAAAAAACCAAAACAAAACCCAAACCAAACCAAACGAACAAACGAAAACCAACAAAAAACCCAACCCAAAAAACCCAAACAAACAAAAACCAACCAACCACACACACAAAAAAAAATCCCACACAAACAACTTCTCAGAACAGGACTGTCTCAGGAAAAGTGACTTTACTGTAGTAGGATTCCTCATACATCTGATGCTTTGCAGCACTGTACTATTAGGAGACTATTGAACTCTTGTGGCTCTATTTCACCTCTGGGTTTCATCACCGAAACTCAAATGAAGTCAATGGAAGTGTGATGAGGCAAAGCTTTTTTGGCTCATTTACTAGTACCCTGCTAAAGTGGCAATGACAGGAAGACTACTCACAGGCTGGGGGGCAGGGGAGAGGCAGCAGTGGCAGGGAAGATAGCTAAGTATTCAATTATTAAAATGTGTTTACTTATCCCATCACGATAGGCTCCATTTACAAATGCTTAGTTTACTAAAACTTAGAACTAAGATCCTGTCTTAGAATGGACCTAAATTTCTAGGCCTAAGATTCTAAAACTCAAGTGCTCAGCTTCCCAAACACATCTGACCACTGTAAAACAACAGGGAGCCAATCTCCCAGAACAACAAAATCAGCTCCACCACCCTTCACCACCTCCCTGCACAATGCTTTCCTTCTTCAGGAGACTTTCCTTCTGACTTCCATCACTTATATATACGAGGTAGGATTTCTCCTCTTTTGCCTGCCCACAAGAAACCAGACTCACCCTCCCATCCCTCTTCAGAAAAGTCTGTCTATGCTACTGCTTCGTTGTCCCCTTCTTCCAGCTTGCTGCATCTGGAAAACAAAGCCCTTTTAAGAAGTAGTATTTCTTAAACCACAGTCAGTCTCATTCCTCAGAGCTGATCTAATATGAGAGAGTAAACATGGTCCAGACAAACAATACAACAGATGCCACTACTCTCTATATTCCATGCTGCTGGCTCCAGCTTCTTGCCTGTAGAAGCAGCTGCCTGTCACTTCCTACCCTCCAGCATGGGCATTTGCCTAAAGCCATCTTCATGTAAGAAGGTTTGCATTTAGAAAACAGATTTAACAAACTGGTTAGGATTTCATAAACGTAACAAGAAGGTGTGACATTTAAACATTCAGCATAGAATTTCATCCATTTCCAGGTGCTTTTTCCCCCCTTCATCTGCTCAGTAGTAGGTTTGCATTTTTCAAACAAATACAGTTTGCAGCACTGCATATAACATTGTATGCAATAACACTACAAAGTTGAAAAAGGTTGTGAACATGCTAATAAAAACCTTATTATTTTTGCTGTCATAGCAGGACAACTTTAATACTGCTACTTATGGGGTACCCAGCTTAGTTCATGTATGCATTTAGTTTTTAGGAGCTGCAGTAAGTTGCCCTACAGTCCACAGCGCTTAACTCCCATGTAAGCCCTTTTCTCACTCAGACTGTAAAGCATCTTGTGTTCCTAATCTTGCCTCCAAAATATTGTTCCTTTCCATTACACGTAATGTTTTGGTTATTCTGATGTGACACAGAACACATACTGTATAGAACATACTAAGTGCATTATATACTATATACCATACATTTATTATACTAAATGAGTTAGCAGGCTTAAGTACTACCTGAGCATGGTCTTAGCTTCTTCACAAGTAAGCAAGGTTAGCACTGGCCTTTGAAGGTTTATGGTTTTGAATTGCCAAGTCAAGATAGAGCATACTTGCTAGAGGGTCACGGAATCACAGAATCACAGAATGGTAGGGGTTGGAAGGGACCTCTGGAGATCACCTTGCCCAACCCCCCTGCTTGAGCAGGTGCACCTAGAGCAGGCGCACATGACTGCGTCCAGGCAAATTTTGAATGTCTCCAGAGAAGGAGACTCCACAACCTCTCTGGGCAGCCTGTCCCAGTGCTCTGTCACCCTCACAGTAAAGAAGTTTTTTCTCATGTTTAGCTGGAACTTCCAATTTGTTCCAGTTTGTGCCCATTGCCCCTTGTCCTGTTGTTGGGCACCACTGACTGGTCCAATCCTCTTGACACCCACCCTTCAGATATTTATAAGCATTGATAAGATCCCCCCTCAGTCTTCTCTTCTCCAGGCTAAACAAACCCAGGTCTCTTAGTATTTCCTCATTGGTCCTTGAACTGGTGTTCTTTCCGAGTCTTCAAACACAGACATGAGAAAATGCTAGAGAAACATAACAACTGATTTGGCTATCAAAAGTCCATAAAAGTCAAGCTTACTGCCACACAGCGAGGGAAGGTGGCCATTGCCCAACTACTCTAGTTATGCATAAACTACCCAGACATTCAACTGCAACAGAATTTCAGATTTATTTTTCCCTTTTTACAGAAACTCAGGAATAAGAAAAATAATACAACTTTAAAAATAGATTACTTAAATCATATTAACTAGCCAATTATTCCTCAGTGCTGTACCATCTGCTCAGTACTAAACCTCCATTCCTACTTGCAGTGCTGCAAAAAAAAGTCATTAAATATCTGCGAGCTGAGTTACTGGTTAAGAACTTGGCTCAAAGAATGTAGTAGTACTTACAAACCTTAACCAAGCTCAGAAGACCATTAGGACAGCCACTGTACAGAAGCATGTACAGACACACCTTCTCACTTCTGGAAATATAGCTATTAAAGTAATTTACCATTTCTTAAAAAAAATAATTGAATTAATTAAATGAAGGCAAAAGGCTTGCTTCCTCCCTTTATATGGCTGCTCTGTCTACATGTCATTAGTAAAAGAAGTCATAGATAATCCACTGTTACCAGTCTCAGTCTTTCCAAAATAAATGGAAAATTCCTACCAATTTTGTTTCCAGATCAGAGGTAGAGTATCCACATAAAACTTTTCTTGAGATATACTGATCTAGTCTGTTCAATTTTAGAAAGTTTATTGTAGATAATTAGCTACATGGATTTGGGAAGATGCACTACATACAGTTGCTTCCAATTCCAGGAATCCAAGAAACATATGTTTGTAAGTGCCCCTTCAAGTGTTTCTAAGAAATTCCCCTCCCCCACTTTTTTTTTTTTTAAAGGTTCAGAATAAATTTGGGGAAAGGAAGGATTTTAAATTCACTTTAACTTGTTCCACAATACAAGAAGTAGTTAAACATCCTTGACAGTAAATCCCACTGATTTTATTTTAAACAAAATTTCTGGAACAAAATTCAAGTTACCAAAACAAAAGCAGCACCTTGGATGTCACCCTTTTCTGTATAATAATGAACTTAACTTTTCCTTGAAAACTACTAAGGAAACATACGGATAATTTCAGAAAAGTGTCACAAACCAAAGCCCTACAGAGGAAAGTAAAAATAAACAATATCCTCTTCTCTTCAATCATCCCATTAGAATAGTAACAGCGTATAAACTAAACAAGAGAGCAATGGGTCATACTCATGGAAAAGTCGCCAAAAGAGTTGCAACTAAACTTTACAATATTATGATAACAGAAAAGATCACAAAACTCTCCCTAAAATTTGCTACAAAGCTGAAGTAAAGCTTGTCATGTAAAATTAGACAATGATGTGCAATTTGTTTTTTTTTTTAAAGAATACACACAATAGAATCTCATTACGTAAGTACAAAACTGATGCCAGCCATTTGAGGGCAACGTGCTAGGGTTTGGGGCCAGGGGGAGGAAGGGGAACAGCAAAACACAGGATGTTACTTAAAGGATCTGTAGTGCTATGTGCTTGAGTCTAATCAATCAGAGTAACTTTGATCTCACAAGGTCATAACTAAAACCATTACTTGTTTTTTGTAGATTTAGTACCTACCTCTGAAAGCACTAGGGATATGCTCCTTTTGCAATCTACCAGGCATAATTCAGCTGCTTTCACACATAATTTCATGTATCTCAGCTCTTTTCAGTTACTGGATAATACAATGCATGACCTTGCATTCATTTTCACCAAGAACACACCAAACACTCACTGTAAGAAAGATTGTCAACAGGAGTGCTACGTGTGCTGTTGTTTACAGTGCTGTTCACCACTGTACCTTGGGAGTTACGAGCAATAATTTAAACAAAGGCCATTCATAACTTCCAAGTTGTTAAGGTTTGGTTAATCCGTCATCCTTGCCCCCGATATCCCTTCTGAGCTACATTTTCTGCAGGCCAGCTACAAGTTTATAGCAGGGGCCCTTCTCACATGAGTGCTGGGACTGCCAAGTTGTGAATTGCGTTGCTTAAAGCCCAGCCATCATACAGTCTCAGTCAGTACTCAGAAAAAGCAGTATGTGTCATTAGCAGTGTCCTAAACAGATTTTTTCCTTTTCTGTGCCTTGCATAGCCCCAAGTCTTCCACACTGTACATCATTTAAAACTCACTACAGAAGTACTTTCTCACCTCCATGACATCATCTTCCACCACTCCACTATCACGTTACCTTCACGGATGTTTATGCCTATCTCTGTTCTACAGCTAGTATTACTCATCTGCATGTAAAATATAAAATTTTGATTACTGAAATCAAATAGGAAAAAATTCTCCACTGATGTTAACTAAAGAAGAAAATAAGAGGATCCTCAGTGTTTTAAAACCAAGACTATTTCAGAATTTTAAAAAATATTAGGTTTTTTTAAAATGACATAATAATTGGGAGTACATTTTCTGACTTTATATTATTCCTACATGACAAACATTCCCATCCATCAAAGACAAAGCTTCTTAGCAGTGATCACAATACATTGTCTACTTGTTTGGATCGGTCTCCAACTTTTAACAGTGGCACAAAGACCAGCCTCATGCTGCTTCAGGAAGCAGAGATACTGGGAAGCACAGTGCTGATAAGCAAACTGGGCCCACCCAAGGTGTGCAGGCCTTGAAGTAGTGTAACTATGCCTATAAAACTTCATATAATCCCTGCCAGTTCTGATCACAATCAAAATACATACCATACCCAGGCTCTGCTGGGTACTGATAACAAAACAGTTCTGGCCTAGTCTGCATCCACCTAAGGTCCCTGCAGCACTTCCTAGCCTTCACTGAATTCCACATCAACTGGGTTTTTTCTCTTGCAAGGATCTATATACACGGCAACACTCAAAAATGCATGTGGCTTATGTGGCCATTTGCCTTAGCTAGTTTAAACTAATTTGTTTGGACAGTTGCCAGGAATCTAAACTGCCAATTTAACTAAACCCCACTGCTTACATTAAACGGGTAGCTAGCCATCTGAGAAGAGCTAGAAGTTTAGCCAAACAGATTTCAAACTTAGTTGATTTAATTGAGAGGGAAAAGTGCTTTTAAGATGCCAAGAATCTCTTTATGAGTTGTTCCAGTTTGCCATCAATAGGAGTAGGCAAACATTTGTATTACTCATAATAGTGACTTAACCATACTCTTATTAGTTACTATTCTAGAAGCAAAGACAGAATTTAAAAAACAGATGTTCTCCTTTTTAGCAGATCTCTTTAATATGTAGAAGCACAAATATTTCATCTGAATAAACATTGTAACTAATAGTTTGTCAAAAAAAGATTGAAAACTAGACACTGAGATGTAACAACATTGCTTCTCAGACTGAAGACAGTAGTAAAACATTTGTCTTAACGTCAATTATACAAATTATTAGTGCATCTAAATGGTTTAAGTAAATGTCAGAAGTGCTTTTATGTGACATGAGTGTCAATAAACTCCCTAACATAGCATTGTGTTTAGTATTTTATAACAGACCTTTGTTCCACAGCTTGGAATTCTGCAATTTTGTCTCAAATACACTCCTGAAAAGCATTGCAGAATTGGATAAACTAAAGAAAAATGCTGTATCCTACAAAATTCAAGAGTTTACCATTTTAGCCTATAAAATTTTAGCTAATATAAGCAAGCAGATTGAAAAAAGGAACTGGAATTAATTCAGGTAATGATGATAAGCTAGGACTGTGTTTATATTAAAAAAAAATTCCTTAATAAAACTTACTGATTTGGAGAAGCCTCTGATTTCTATAAATCTGTCCACAAATTCAATACAGCACATCTTGAAAAAAAAAAAAATTTTAAACATGAGAGCGATATTCAGTTTTGTAAATTCTTCCTGTCACTATCTATCTCAGTTATCCAGTAAAGATGTAGGGGGAAAAAATCATATTATTGAGTAGCAAATACTATAGAAACTATACTTAAAAACAAAAAACCCGACGAGACATTGTTTCAAGAGAAGCTATGTAGATATAACCATGTTGGTCAATCTTGCCTTGCAGAAGTAACAGACAAGATACTTGGACTGATTTTTCTTTTTTTCAGATGCTTGCCTATTATTATTAAAGTTCATGAGAACATATAACAGCAATTGTTAAAAAATACTGTAAACAAAAGTGGCTAAACATTTTTTTTCTAACATTATTCAGACAAAACGTCAGCACTGGGCATGCTTTGCATCCAGGCTCACAACTGGATATAAGAGCGGTTTCAAGAGAAAGCTCATCTGATGGCAGATTGTTACAGAATACCCAAAAATGTAGATACAATCAATATAGTCATGGTAATGTATCTAACTTCGAATTTGGCTCTGAGACAGGGATTGACCCAGTGACCTTCAGAGACCCCTTTCATCATGAATTATTCAGTGATTCTACAAAGGAAAACTGAAAACACATGGCAACACTATTTTTCAATTTATTATTATTCTATTTATACCTCAATACTGCCCTCTGCTGATGTTTATACTGCTTGATTACTTGCACAAGAAAATTGCAAGGCTCTGTTATGTGAATGTTTTAACACTTTTCCTGCAAATGAAGGAAGGAAACAATTGAAGAATGCTCTTGTTCTCTAATATTAAATTCAGTACAGCCGGTTGAATCTCTAGGTTTATGTCAGAAAACGTAAGTGATCAATACCTTTACCAGGTCAGTTTGGAAAGTGAATATATATATATTTAGGGTCAAAGAAGGTCTCTTCAGCCTCGTGCCATAAAAGTTTAGGATACTTCACAGGAGTCTTCACAGCTACAGGACATCCTTATCCAGAGCATGTAAAAAGCTCCAAAGAGAACGATCAGCCTTCCTTGCTACAACAATAGCAAGTCCATGCAGGTAAATTGAAGGCAGAGATCAAAAAGGATATGACAGAGAAACCTCCCAAAGCTGGAAGATCAGAGTGATCAGAAGAATTAGCAGCCATTCATCTCCAGCTGCCTGAGCTATAGTTTTACATATACATAACCGTGCAAGTGATAGAGAACTTAGTAAACTTGTTAAAATCTTTAGGAAAGAAAGGATTTTGGTGTATTTTATTGTCATTAACTCTTGGCAGGTTCTACTTAGGAGGGCAACATCAAAAGTGCTTTTAAGAAAATTAAAATAGACATATGTAAAAAACCAAACCAATACAATGCACAACAGAAAGCCATCTTCTCCAAACACTGGTCAGGATCATGACTAGCTGTTTTAGAAGTTTCTCAATTGTAGGAGAATTAAATTTTATTAAATCTGCTATAAAGCTTTGCAAAAGAAGTCAAAGTTTTCCCTTCAAAATTTTCAGTCTACGTAAATTATTTTCTCCAATGCTTACACTAATGTCCAATCTTTGAAGTGTTCTGCAGAAGTGTTTTATTTTAGACTTATCATTGCTAAATTTGTGCATGACTTTGTTTTTTCTTTTGTATTCCTACAGTCTCAGTGGCCAATGAGAGATCTTACTAAACTGACTGTATTCCCTAGTTAATGAGTAATAATAGCCTATTAGAAATCACCATGACTGAACTTCTCTGAGGGTAAGTAATACAGGTATTTTTATATTAGAGTTAAGATATTAGGAGAAACGTTTGCAGAAGTGACATTACCAATCACGTTCAAGAATTCAAAGAATTCACAGTTTTCACATCTCCTATGATGCTATATAAAAGCCTTTCATAAAGCAGCATCTGTTTACAAAGAACCAAACAGACTGCTCCATTTACATGCCCATGGTAAAATCCAAACTACCCTAAAGAAAGGTAAAAAGATATCTTCTTCTATGTAGTGCTGAATGGGACATAACAGCATTAAACACCAGCAAGGAAAAATCAGGCTAATCTTTCTGAAAAACTTTAACATCAAAGTTAAGCAATGAAACTGATCACCACAAGGGTTGAAGGGTTTCCCTCACTACAGTTTTAGACAGATTAATATCTGTATTGTATTCTTTGTGCACAACTTCTGCACAAAATGGCACAGCTAAATTAAGAAAGCAGCATATATTTTTAAGATTGCATTAGAAAACACAACCACCCTTGGCACCATTAAAAAAGGACACAATATTAGAAGCACATCTGACTGAAAAAGTGAAAATCTGAGGCATACATACCTCTTCTTCCAGACTCGAGTCACATAGCTGTTAAATGTACTATGTCTACCAATTTTGCCTACATAGGTTGTGTAGTTTGTTGCTTGTGTGACATTTGATTAACACAAAGGATTTATGCCTGAAAAATATTTAGTTATTAATTAGTTAAAAGTGTTTCTCCTTGAAGTTTTGTTTCCAGCACATTATGAATTACCATACATATGTCTTGAAATTGAAAAATAATCTGCTGAAGTGCAAGTGGGAGCCCCTCTTTACCCAGTGAGATAATAATCAGAAGGAGTAACTTGTGAAAGTTTTGTCTTCCTTCATTTAAATCATCTGGTCTGTACGTATGCATGCATAGTCACTTGACTGATATAAATAAACTTTTACTCATACTTGCAGAGGCAACATAGTTCTGGGAGTTTCTTTACTGGCTTCTGAATCAACAGAATTCTTGACTAAGTTCCAGCAGCAGCTCTATTAGTGGTGATGTGCAAGCTGGAAAGAACACAACTTGACTTTACATCCCAGGCTGAGCTTGCAGATAGAAATACAGTTTTAATTATAAATGTACTGCATTATGGATGACAATTCCAGCAGCAGAGGACAACAAGACACTAACAGTACCACCGCTGCCCTTTGGCAAATGAAATCAGCTCTGCAGTCCAGGCAGACATCCATATACAGCTTATTGAGAGAGGCCAGTTTCATTCCTCACACTATTCAGTCTTACTCACTTTGAGGATGATAGATATGTTCTATTACTGTTTGCAATACAGTATTTCTAGCTTGGTAGCTTGCTACTGCTGTGATCTGTAGCCTAGACTCCATTAAACAACATGGGTTGAGAATATTAAGTCCAATATCTCCCTGTATAATGACTCTGACATATCAGGGAATACCGATTTTAAAAGATGCCTTGAGAAGGGGGATAGGAATGCCTGGAAAAAAACCTCAACCTTAAAAAAGTACATTATTTTTCTTTTTAAATGCTGTTACCTGCTTCTGGGAACTTACAGTTAACAGTACTTGTTCTGTTAGAGTACTCTTAAATGGATATTCATTGCTGCTCACACACCAGTGTTATCCACTTGCCACATGGCTTCAGAAGTTGAGCAAGAAAGTATACTCAGAGCAACACATTGAAATAGGTTCCAAATTATCCAGTGAACCAGTGCCTAGAATACCTCCTCACATCTTAAAATAACATTTGCTCCTGGCTGATAACAGTTACTGGTTCTCTTCCAATCTGAGGCCTTAATTCAAGAAGATAGCTAGGCACATGCCTAGTCAAGTTAAGAATCAATGTCTCTACTTGCATGGATCAAGTTAATTGTAAACTTAAGTTACATGTTGATAGGAGGTACGAAAACAGTATTCAAGTATGGCATCCATCCACATTACTTCTCAAATAACTGAACAAAATGTCCCTGGCCTTCTAAGAAAAATGTGGAAATAAACACATCAAGTGCTAGACAGAAACACATAACAGGCATTTCTTAAATTAAGAGCTAGACACACATTGTGCTATTACACTGCAGTTTTAAAGTAATCTATGCTTTTCATCCACAATGTAAGATGATAAAAAATAAAGTATTTCCCATTATTAATAGTAAGATGCATGTTACGACATTATATAGAATCATTGGCATAAAGGTGAAGTTTTAAAAGTTCACTTTTTCTTCTTGGGATGAAATAAATTACAAAAAATATACCTACTTCACAATTAATAATTAGATCCAGTAGAATAATAGTTTCTGTCTTGAGGGAGAAAAAAATTAAGATTACCTTTTTTCCCCCCCCAGGACCTAAAGTTATTTATGTGCCCAACAAAAATTAATGACTTATTTTTAAGTAGTAAGAAAGAGATGTTAATGAAACATCAGAGATGGGGGAAGGAGGCGGGGGGCATGAAGTTATATGAAAAACACACTGGTGAGAACATAAAGTAAGCCTTAATAGAGTCCAAAGAGCTCTGACAATAATGCTGTAGTTAGGAGTAAATACTGTTCAACCTGTAGCTATGTATTCCAGCAGTGTTTCTATTAAGGTCAAAGGAAACATCCATGAAATCTAAGTTCATGGATATGTAAATAGACAGAAGAGCTAGGTTACGTACAGTTTATTTTAAATGTATACATAATCTATTATATAGTTTATTACAAAATATATTATACATTAAATATAATGTACACGTGTGTAAGGAAGGGGAAAATATATCTGTGTGTGTACATATACTTTATTTCAAAATACAAATATTTCTTTATTTTGACATTCCTCATTAAAAAAATGATCTTAAAAGTTTGTGCAATAAGATTTTAATACCTTTAAAAGTTTACTCAGAAAAATACTAAAAAGACAGCTTTCAAAAATCAACACAGGACCCAAACTTCCAAGCTGGGGTCTCCTGTTTACGTCCTAAACTTTACATATTCAGAACATCCATGCAGTCAGGAACTCCAGAGCATTTATGGATTAAAATATAAATCATACCCAGCTTCTGCAACATCCATGACATCCAACCTTCTCCTCATGCAGACTTGGGAGTTTGCTCACCATGTTTTCAAGCACAGTACCAATAAGCTTTAAGTTTTGAGAAGACTTCTGTGTGCTGCAAAAGAGATTTATACCAACATTTATTTATTTTTTTTTAAAACTAGAGTGGGGGTATTTGCAGTCACAGGCTATTGAACAGATCTTTCAGATCTCCTTTGGTAGGAGAGAGCTCTGCCCACAAAAAGTAAGGGCATTGATCTGTTTAAACATTGTCACTTTAAGTGCTTAAACAAAATTGGCAAGGGGTCTGTAGAAGAAAAAAAGAAGGGATACATAGAAGAAAAGTAAATCATCAGAGAAGAGACTATGGATGTCAGAGACATGAAGATTAATTGCTTTTTCTATTTAATTTCTATGTATAGAAGTCAGTATATAGTTTATATTATAAATTACATTAACGAAAAGAACATTGAAAACAACCAGCCACCCCCAGGAAAAAGAGAAAGATTTGTTGACATATTCCCAAAAGCTTTCTTCATCTTCAGGCTGATTCTCAGGCTTCATCCTTCCTGAGAATTTCAGCACAAGTGTTCATTGTTATTTTTGGAACTGAATTCTACACTCAAGTACCTACTTGTATAATGTGTTTTCCTTTCCTTAAGCTTTCTGTTAAAAGCCTTTTTTTTTTTTTTTTTTTTTATAAAGCATACACAGATTTTAGAATGAAAAGAATTGTTTTAACCGTGGTACAAAGCAAGGAGGAAATATTTTAAATAAGATGTAGTCCCTCCACTGCTTTCATAACATTTTCAAAAGTGCAATTATAGTAGACAAAAACATTTATTTCTGTATATCTTCTGTAGTTTTTTCTTACTTTTGATTTTCAGTACACAAATAACATTCCACTGAATATGGGGAGCATATTTTAAGCTTTTTAATAATAACATTTAATAATGACAGTTCTTTTTATTTTATATCAAAGTACCCATCAAAAAAATTGTATGAAAATTATATGAAAAAAAGTTTTATCAAAAAAGACTAGACGATGTTGGAGATGCTAGATCTCAATGTTCTTGGGTTAGCTACTAACATCTCTATTAAAACATTAGGTAAGTTTGATCTATGTGTTGAGCAATTTCATTTCAAAAAACATGGTATCAAAACTCAGGAGTCCTCCTGGAAGAAAGCTTTAGCAAAGAATAATCAGTGTAGTCTCCATCTCAAATTTTTCTTTTCTTTTCTTTTTAAAACTTTTGCTCTGTTCAAGTGCAAGCTTTTGTAAAACTACTTTCAAAAGAGATAGAACACAGAATGGCAAAGTTACTGAAGTTCATTGTAAGTTAGGAAAAAAACTCATCTCTCTCTAGGCGTAAATCTGATGAAAATCTTAAAGACACTAATTCTTCCTAGCAAACCATTTATACTAGAGATCAGTGATAGTTTCATTCTTTACCTTTCAGCACCGCAATTTCATCTGATACCTCTACAGTCTTGTGTGTAATCCTTGCTTGTCCTAATATTAATTGTCAACATGACATGCATTTTAAAACTGTAATGCCTAAAAAAACCAAACAAAAAACCAAACCATAACCCCTGAAAAAGCCTTCAGCAGGAAAGAGGGAGGGGGAAAATCTGCCTTTACTAAGTAGATCTTTGTATATGAGGTGTTTATCATTCAAGTAAAATCTATCATTGAACAATTAGGTGCTTATCAATCACAGCTTCCTGGAACAATTAAACATATTTTTGACGTGCTGGAACATACCAAGGCCAAAGAAAAAAAAAGGTGACTCCAATAGAGAAATGCAAGACTGTAACTAGAAAAAATACTAAACTTAACTCCATGGTATAAACCCAAACCCTCTGTAAACAGAACGCTGGATAGTGACTCTGAAAATGAATCATTCTTTTTGTTGCCTGAAGGTGGCAATAATGATACCGTACTTACAAAGCATTTCATTGACAGTTTTATATTTAGAATCTTTGTGAGTTTTTAAAGCATTAAAAAATTAACTTTATAGAATTCCATTTGTACTGCTAACATTTTATGGCACTATTCATTTTCCATTAACCCCAGACAGGACAGAAGGAAAATCTCCTGCATCCTACAACTGCCTCTCTACAGTTTTCTAAGAGAATTTCTATAAAGCAAAGCAAAACTAAGACTGTACTGTTTCTGTGATTTATTTTTTTTAAGCTACACTCTCCTACCTAGTAATCAAAGCTAAATGCAATACACAGAATGTAGAAGGCTATCAGTGCAGAAACTACAAAAAAAAAAAAACAACAACAAACAACCCAAACAAACAAAAAACCAAAAACCAAAACAAAACAACCCAACCATCCTTTGAAAACCAACCATGAACCATACTGGGGTCAGAGCAGGTTCTGCATCCACAGGAAAATAAACAGAAATGCTTCCCTGTACCCCACAGGAAAAAGGATACTGAAAAGAAGTGCAGCTATAGTCTCAGCTCCACAATATTCCCGAGTACAGAGATGTTACATTTTGTGCAACCCAGGCAAACTACAACCAATGATAAAGAGAAGTAGAGCTGTACAAAGCCGAAATACTAGGAATACTACTACTAGGTAAGAGGATCTCCAGGGTAACAGTTTTAAATCTCACAGAATACACTAGAGTATTTAGACTAAGTCTAGTGTTATACCATTTTTTGTGAAGTTATTTGCACCTTTCAGGGCTGCAGGGCACAATTGAAGTTTTTAATACTAGCTACTGATGTTAGAAATTAAAATTCAAGTTACTTTGCTGTTAGTGTTTCTGATGCTAGGAATTCAAATAAACATATGGTTAATAAAGGCTAGCAACCAGTCAACAGACAAAGAGGGATTAGAAAGAAGTCAGTAGTACAGTTAAGCATGAAGTGTAAGCATCTCAGGGTTTGTACCTTAAATAAAAAAAACATTCTCTCTCCATCTTCAAATACTCAACTTGCTTGCAGAACGCAAACTATCACAGACACACCTTAAAGCTTTTACTTGCAAAACAATTATTTAGATCTAGGTGACTATCTAACTCTGTAGGACATAATTATACTTAGCAGTTAAAAAAGGCAATTACAGTCATTTGAAGAAGTGTGAAAAACAGCAACAGAAGTTACTAATCCTGGCAGCATAAAACAATACAGTTTTTAGTAGCTATACAAAATGTTTCTTGGTCTGTAAAAATACACCTTTGCGTACAGCATTAACATAAAGCAATAAAGACCATCCACTCTTACAGCTCTGTCTTGCTACATTTCACATTACATTATTAAAAGAAAAAGAGCTAGTATCGTAGGAAAAGAATACCTGTAATGATGGTCAACATACATTTAATACAGTCTACTTCAGCATTCTTTACCAGCAGGACAGAAACTCCTAACTCATACCATAGCAAGTTTGAGATGCCTAGCTAATTCAATAGCCTCTGGAACTAGTGATACCTGACACCAGCTTCAAAAAGAACATACAACCTCCTTTAATCAGAGCAACATAGCTAAGTTTTGAAATACTTGGAATACTTTACAAATAAGATAGTCCTAGAACCTGCTATATGTGATTAGACAGAAGGGAGTTTGGAGACACTGTATCCTTGAGTAGAAGAAATAAGGGAAATGTACTAGAATAAGCTAGTTTAGCCTCAATAAGAACTGTGTAACGAAGCCAAAAATGAACTGAGCATGCCCAGAGACTGAGTTCAACCAGCAGACATGGTGAGGAAGACTATTGACAACCACCAGAGGACCCTGGAAGACCACCGATGAGCATGAATGCACATGTGCTAAGGACATTTGCATATATTAATGAGTTCCAAGAATAGTATGAATATGATAATACTTTCATAGAAATCTAATGAATATGTATATTTTTGATTGCATATAACCCCTGTAGTAGAGCAACTTGGCACACACATTAGGTGGAGCAATCCTGTGTGGCTGACACCACAATAAAGAATGCCTGCTTTCTAAAACTACAGATTGAGTTTTAGAGGGTTCTTATATTTGCCAACTTACAGTATCACTAGTACAACATTAAACTACCTAATAAAACAATTAATATACCTATTAACTCCATTTTTAGCGCTTTCTAAAGCAAATTTAGAAAACAGTCAACCAACCACCCACCCCATCTTTTTACTAAACCCAGCATTTTACTAAACTTGTTTACTATCTCTTCAAGATAGACATACCATGTCAGGACCTTAAGTGCATTAATAAGCTTAAATGGCCCTCACCAGCCCCACCTAATACATCCTGCCACACCCCTGTGTGACCCACAGTCCTTGCCTGAGTTACACTATAAAAGTGTTAGCTTCTAGTTTAGTCACAGCTAGGTTCCTACCTAGCTGTAGATACCACCTTGATCTGTACCTTTGCTTTAGGACCAATTTCTACCTTGACCTTGTCTCATCAGAAAAGACCTGCCCAGCAATCACTAGGCTGTGTCAGACCCTGCCTCACCAACTGGCACTTCTAGCTTGATCTCAGACCTGCCTCATCACTATGGACTTGCCTGATGTCTGCCCTGCTCAGGTAGTTTAAGGTAGGTTTCACTGGCAAAGCCCCTGCCCTACTGCCTGTACATGCTCAGCTCTTGGGTTCCCTCGTTGAGGCAGCAGCAGCCTTCACTGCTCCCTGATGCACAATGCTGAGCTCTTCAAACCACTAATGTAACATCTTGCTCTCTTTTTTTTTTTTTTTCTCCACAGCTTGGAATGGGAAAATCAACAAGTGACTTGGAGCGATGGTTCACACTGTTAGAATGGAATTAATTTGCACTTGGAAGATTTCTAAACTGTACCAATCTTTACAAAAAAAAAAAACCACCTTGAAGAATAAAGTTATTTATTCTAACAATCAAAAGTAAAGAAACTTTGTTGCTAAAATACCCTGCTCTGACCACCCAACTGTTCTAAATGTAGGCCTATTTATTTAAGCATACACACCTGAAACATAAATTGGTAATTTGCTTGCAAAGAGTAGTTGTCAGGTAGGTAGAGGCCTTTCTATTATGTTATTAAAGTAGCTTAGTTAAGATCAATTTTCACTCTGGAAAAAGGCTGGAATTATATGTGGTAATGAAGTTTTTAAATGTTTTTCACTGTCTTTATAACAAATCACAAGTTGGAAGTTCAGTTTCCTATAGATTACTTTCTTTTTATATCGGTATTTTTGATATTGATAACAATCCAAGTTTAAAAGTAGTAATTCAAATTTTCATAATAAAAAATTTCAATGAAATAAAAAAAGACAGCAGCAGGAAACAAGTCTCTTTAAATGTTCCAAAGCACTTAAAGTAAAAAAAAAAAAAGCTCTTTTCACTAGAACAATATTTTATACATTAAAGAAGTTCTACATACCTGATAGCAATTTATTGTAATCAGTGTATATAGAAAAAAGGAGTCTTCATGCTGCAAACAATATAAAAGTCAATAGTTTGCATAGTTGCCTTTCCAGTCCAAATTGTTTCAACATTAACGGAAGTATCTAAAAAAGCAGTTTCTTTGTGAAAAATCAGCCTATAAATCAGAAAAGTAGGCTTAGGAACTCTATTAATTAGCACCTTGCTCTGCATAATTTTGGTTTTGGCATGTTTTTAATGAACAAAGTATACTTTCATTACTATTAATTTTAATGTTACTCCGCTTTGTGGCCACATGCAGAAGTTTCTCTGCAAAAGCTATTTATGACACATACCTACTCAAAGACCTATATGAGTTGGAGAAATGCTAGTTACACTTCATTGGACCAGGTAACTCAGTTCAAAATAATTAGTGCATAAATAAAAATCAGAAGTTGAGATTCAAGATGTTAAATAATTAAAAATACTACTTGCTTTGGCTTCAGAGAACAGGTGACACTGCAAGTAAGCTAGTTATTACTAGCTGTAATATATACTATTATACTATTATAGTAATTCCCAATTTTTAAATCAGATTTAGTAATTTAATGCTTTATAGTTGTGACTATCTGTTCAATCAGAATTCTGTATTCTGTGGATGGTTACCTATAGGACAAAATCAAGTTGCTTTAGGGTTTAATAGGCTGTGTAAGTAATAGGTCACAGATTTTTTAGTTGGTTTAGTATTCTTAGTAGAAATGTGCCAGAGGATCTTTTAGTCTTAGTACCCTTTCATTTTCCTTGGTACAGCTGCAAAAATAACTAAGATTGGTCATATGTTATTATGCATGCTGTGTTTTATCCAAATACATCAGTGCATCTGCCATCATAATTGGAAAAAAACAATTTAGGAACCCAGTTCTGTAATTTCTTCTTTACTCATGCACCTCCATGTGGCTGAATGCCTCAAAAAACAAGTTCCAGGATCAGGGTCTAGGTTCAGGATTCAGCATTTTATCAGATTCAGTATTTGTAATTAAAAAAACTTAGGTAATTTGAAAATAGCTGGCCAAGCTGTGGCTAAAAAATTATAAATATGTATTAACAATGTTACACCACCATAGCCAGCCAGATAATATGTATTTGGATTTACACATTATGTGGTTTTCCACAGAGATAGGGAAAATCCACATATTTTAATGCATTTGGTTGGAAATATTTAGTGATTTTAAAATGACATGAGGCGAGGCACAGCCAGAGGGAGTCTTGGTCTCAAGACTAGAGAGCAACCAGGTGCAAACCTATTGCAGTTATCAGTGTGTGCGCGTATAAATACACAGCATTGTCTCTTGGTACTCTCTCTCTATATTTCCATAGGTAAGTATGTGTTATATGTGTATAAATTAGCGGGACTAATACCTGTCTGCAAGTCCACAGTGAGCCCTCACTCTCTCCTGAGGAGAACGCTCACGTTTAAAAGGCCACCGCACGGGAGGTCACGCGGAGCGACGGGGCTGGGGCTGGGGCTGGGGCTGGGGCTGGGGCTGGGGCTGGCGGCTCCGGCCCGCCGCTCGCTCTCCCGCCGCTCGCTGAGGGGCGCCCGCGAGGCCGCCGTTGCCGCAGCAACAGGGCCGCGAGCGCCCGGCCTCAAACTCCTCCCTCCCCCTCAACGCAGGGGCGCGAGGAGGCCCTCGAGGCTCGTGCCTCGCTGCGATTGGCTCGTTGCGCCTCGGGGGCGGAGCCAGACCGCCCTCCCCCGCCCTTTGCCCGAGCACGTCCGGGTCAGTCGGTGTTTGTGAGGGGAAGTGCGCGCGCGGCGGCCGTTGCGTGCTGGCTGCTCGGCGGACGGCGGCGTCGCCATCATGTCGCGGGGGTCTATTGAGATCCCTCTCCGGGACACCGATGAGGCGAGTCGGGGGCTGGGAGGCGGCGGCGCCGCCTGGTCCCGGGGAGGGGAAGGGGGAGGCGCGCTGTACGGGGCGCGCCGGGGCGCGGGCGTTTGTCGCTTCCTCGCGTAGTTCCGTCCCGGGCTGGAGGGGGAGTGTCGCCCCCTTCCTTGAGCGGAATGAGTTGCCGGCGTTACAGGTGTATCGCTTTGCGGAAAGACACCCGAACCTGTCGTCGCCGGTGCCCCTCGGCGAACGGTGCCTGCCCGCTGCTAGCTGTCACCTCCCTGCCCTTGCCCAGAGGCTTGCTGGTGACGGAGAGACGCCGGCGACAGCCCGGCACCCTGTCCAGGCTCCTTCGGTGCCGCACGGCTCTGAAGAGGGGGCAGCCTCTTCTCCCACAACATTCGCTTCGAGCATACGCAGCCCTCAGGAGCGAAGACTCTGTTGGGAACAGTATCCAGTCCTTACTTTGTGCTTGTGTACGGTGGCCCTGTCCAGCTCAATTCTCTCCTTAGTTCGTTAGACATTGGTTTTTCTGACTGCACTGGTTTGTAAACAGCATGCAAGTTCCTAAATCAGCATACAGACACAGGTAGGGCAGTTAGTCCACTCCGTAAAGTTATTTCAGTGGGGTTTAGAAATCTATTTAACCTTTCTTTATTTAAGATAGACTATGACAAGCCAAGGTTAAAAAAGATTTAAGATAAGTATTTGGAAATTTACAGGGTATTATAAAATTTCAAGTTAAATAATTCTATAGCAGATACTAAATTAACACCTTAGCTAAATAAGGTATTAAAGCACACTGCTTATAGTTTGCAGAAAGCTTTTTGTGAACATGTGTCCATACTCTAACAAGTTTCCATACAACTGCCATTGTGTTTTTAAGTCTCACAAAGGTACTTTGCTCTCTGTAGGTTATGTGTCAGAGGGCTTTTTTCTCTGTGACAGAAATTTCTGTCCGGGGTGTCAACATGAATCGGTAATTTGGGTACTCCTGTTGAAGTTTTGAATTAAACACTAAGGATTGCTATAAAATACGCTTTGTTTTACTGCCTTTTTTTACTTCCATATTTATTTGCTGTGTTGGTAATATCTATTTCTCATTAATAACTATTTTAGTTTGTAGATGAGGGTTGCCCAAATTTAAAAACATTGTTATCTGTCAAAAATAGGAGGTACTGTGCAAGACAAACGCAAACAAAAGTAACAATAGTAGCAGAAATATTTCTGCTGGTGCTCTCATAAGTTTTGCATAATCAAAATTCGTAAGTCGTTATAAACTGGATTGCTCTAATCCAGTCTTTAGAGAAAAAGTCCCTGCATTGGTAATCAGGGTACAAGCCTGGGTACAACAACTACAGCTCTTCCTTGCTGTAAAACTGAATTGTAAGGTAGAAGATTGATATTAAAGGCAGCATGACTGAGTAGCAAGTGAACTAACAGGCAGTTAAATTGTGTTCCCAAACATCCCACTTTGGCAATATCTGTTCCTTTTTCTTCATTTTCCATATCGGAAGAGTAGATCAACATGGCAAAAGAGTACTTGCAAAATAATGCATGTGTGGTGAAAAGTTGTTGACGTGTTTTGCTCTTGATGACTGTGGTTGTTAATATTCAGAAATTTAGTCTATTCTTTATAATGTTTGCCACTTCAATAATTTCTTAATTTTCTTGGACATAAAGATGACTTTACAAAATTTCAGGGCTCTGAGATAAGTCTGAGGTATTGATTCTCTCACACCTGATTACTTGGAAGATTTTGACTGTATCCTAGATCTTTGTATTACCTGTAGGAAAAGTTTTAGAAATACAGCAGTGTGCAGTCAAGTTGGTTATTAGCGGAACTGTAAAAATTGTGAGCCTGAAGTCTATGGTGAAAGAAGTTGAATTAGCATCTCTCTTTATTCTCCTTGACTAGCATCCCAAACATTGGGCTGTCTTTTCTCTGATATTTGTGAGAGACCATCACTTTTGTCCTGTACAGAATAAATTATGTCTTTGCTTCTTTGTCCATTACATTGTTTAAACACAAAGAACTATTTATGTTTTGTGCGCTGAAATGTCCAGCCTGCTTTGAGCTCAGTGATGGATAACATTGTTAATGCTTTGTGAAAAGAAAATCTGTATTGTTTGTTTCTAGGTTATTGAGCTTGACTTCGATCAGTTACCTGAGGGTGATGAAGTTATAAGTATACTGAAACAGGAACACACTCAACTGCACATATGGATTGCTTTAGCGGTTCGTATATATACAAGTTGTATATTTAAATATTATATTCAGATAATCATATAATAATTTACACTTCCTTACTTTTATGACTAGGGATAACTGAATGCTGAGCAGGAACTTAATTGGGTTATTCGGTCACTGATTCTAGGCTGGATGTTTCTGATTTGACATATGCATATTAAGAATTTAACTTCATCTTTTTTCATGAAACAATGCTGCTTGAGGCTTGCTTTCTAATTTTTTTTCTCTCATCCATAGTTTTTCTGTTTTGTGCCTCTGATTATGCAGTTCACAAAAAAGGAGGGGGTAATATCTATACTGTGGAAAGTATGGGGAAATGTGGAAAAAGTCAAAGAATTTCAGAGGAAAACCAGTTGATTCTTCACTTATAAATAGCTGTACAACTTAGGTTTTAATGTAAAAAATACTAAGTTGGGATGATGATAGAAAAGTATTTGGCGATATTGGAATGCCTTCATCTGATTATCCCTACACTTCTCTGTATGTTCTGGAAAAAGAATCTGTGTGACACCTAAAGTATCAACTTGATATGTTACTTGCTCACTGGGGTAGTACTGTCTGTTAAAACTGTATGTTTTATAGCTGGAATACTACAAACAAGGAAAAACAGAAGATTTTGTGAAGCTGTTGGAAGCTGCGCGCATAGATGGTAACTTAGACTATAGAGACCATGAAAAAGATCAGATGACATGTCTGGATACTCTGGCAGCGTACTACGTACAGCAGGCTCGAAAGGAGAAGAACAAAGATAACAAGAAGGAGCTCATTACGCAAGCTACCTTGTTGTATACTATGGCTGACAAAATTATCATGTATGATCAGGTAAAAACAAAACCTGTTTAAAAATCCGTATTTGTAAGTTATTTGATGGTTCTTATTTTTTAGCTTACTTTCAACATAGGTTTTCTGTGTGAATTCAAAAAGTGATTCTAAAGAAAACAAGTATTGATTCTCTAAAGGGAAGATAGAAACTGCTCATGCTTTTAAAGTCTGTTAGCGTAGTACGTGTAAGTAAAACTTGTAAGTATCTGAAATGTGTGCGGTGCCACCAGGAATAATTATTTCTAGCTTGGGACACCTGGTAGTTCTATCTCAGTCAACTTTTGGGGGTTGGGAAGGAAGGATTGGTTGTTTCTCTTTTGCTTGATAATATGTGAACTTTAGACATGGATGATAAAGATCCTTTTTTGCTTTTTTTTTGTCCTGGTGTCAGAGAAGTAAATTAATCATAGAAAGCATTATAACATAGCCAGTTAAACTTTCATGTAGTCTAATCTTCGTATCTTACAAAGATAAATGTAGCGGAAATTTTTTTCCTTATCTAGAATCACTTGTTGGGAAGAGCCTGCTTTTGTCTGCTTGAAGGTGATAAGATGGACCAAGCTGATGCACAATTCCATTTTGTGCTCAACCAGTCTCCAAATAATATTCCTGCCCTTCTCGGTATGAGTTTGTGGGTATTTGTGTAAAAACCTGGTCTCTTCAGCTGAGTTTTGGAATTAATTATGTGCTTAAGAAGAGGGTGTGTACGTGAGTAGAGAGAAGGAATGAGATAAAGAAGTGTGCGCTTTTGACCAGAAACTCATGACAGAGATTACTTTTAACTTGGGAAGCATACGTAGGTGGAAAAGCTAGGAAAAAGTTTAATGCTAGCTAATGTCTTCTGAGACCCGTTGGCATACATCCAGTCCAGCTACTTATATTTCCCTGATGAAGCCAACGAAGCTGTGTACTCTGTCGAAGGTGAAGATACCACTAGTGAGGGGCCAGCAGGCTGTAACACTTGTATTTTAATTTGTTCACTAATTAATCTGGTCTTAGCAATTGTCTTTCCTCTGGACCAGGAAAGAATTAAACTTCTACAGAAAACCATGAAAATGTAAATTTAATGTGTTCCCATGTTTGATTTCTTTCATACACTTGATGTCATCAAAGATAGTAAAAGTCGTAGTTGTCTGAATTTTCTGTTAGTTTTTAATGGCAGCTTCTGAAAATTGGCACAGCACAAGTTTACCAAATAATACTTAGGAGCTTCTGATTTATAAATGCTTTGTTTATATTTCTGATTTATTCATATTGGTGTGTTGCAACAGGTAAAGCATGCATTTCTTTCAACAAGAAAGATTATAGAGGAGCCCTTGCCTACTACAAGAAAGCATTGCGTACCAATCCAGGTTGCCCAGGTAAGACAGAAAGTATTTGCTAGTGGAAGTATTTGCTGTGCTTCCAAACTAACCCAAGTCTTCCTAATTCAAATACCTAAGGGCTTCTTTGTGATCTATATCTGACAAAAAAAACTCCACCCCTCATTATAGAGGATTTCAAGTGTTTATTGACTTGAAGTGTTCCTTAATTGTTAGAGAAGGAAATCATGTTTAGGAAAATACTTTTCATACCTTTTGAAGAGCTATTAGAAAATGAGAAGTTGCATGTAAAAAGTTAAAATTGTATGGAGAGGGGGGGAACTGTTAGACTATTGCAGAACCTATCTATTGTGAGCTTTTGGAATAAGGGTTAAGAAAATTATGTATTGGCATTAATAATGAAACAAGACATGAAAAGTAAAATTCTACCTATAATGCATGATGTGAGTTTTCCTGGTGTTGTATGATTTTCTTAATGCAAAAATCTGGGAAAGCTATCAGTAACAGCTGTAAAAGTGATACATGTGATTTGGAGATATTAGTTCAGGGTATTTGCATTAGGATCATAAATGCTCTAAAGTCTCTTGAGAGATGTGGTATACTTTGCCATACCTATCTGAAAAAGAGTTTATTACAAAGTTGATGTGTGTTCTGTAGTCTGGTTTAGCAAAAGCATCGTTGCTGTGAAAGTGGATTTAGAAATGCAAGCCTTACTTCTAAGCAAACATCTTGCATTCACTCCTCTTTCACACATGCATAGATTTGAAATTGCTGTATATAAATGTCTCTGTATTCTAAGTTCGCAGGCAGTCTGAAAGGGCAATATGATGTGAATTCTCTGCATTAGCTTATTTGTACAGCGTCTTGGAAGTTAGAGGATGATAAACAGCATTTTGTTAGCAGTGAATCACTTGATCATTTGAGGAGAAATGTCTAGCTAACTTGTTTATTTGCCTGTGTTTTCTGAAGGCCTACTAATCTCAGGTGAACTTACCTTGCCTAAGAAATTTCCTGCTCTTTTATTTGGCAATTTTTTAATGTCTTTTTCCATTATTTTTTAATACATTTCCATAAAAGTAATTTTTTATTTGTTTAGTATCAGAGTCTTTTGGAGATATTGACCAATGTCCTGGGGTGTATGAAGAAATGAAGTCTTACTAATCTTTTAAAGTTAGTTTTGCTGCCAAGTGTGGGAGGCTGCCTTTAAAAACAGCAAATTGTTAGATGGGTTAGAGGTTTTAAAGAAATATTAAAGATACTGCTTTCTTATTAATTGATGTCCAGAATGTAAAAAAAAGTCATAAAGTTGAAATTTTGGGATTCTGAATGGTGTCATCTTGTTCTCTAGCTGAGGTTCGATTAGGTATGGGCCACTGCTTTGTGAAACTGAACAAGCTGGAAAAAGCTCGCTTAGCATTCAGCAGGGCTCTGGAGCTAAATTCAAAATGCGTAGGGGCTTTGGTTGGACTGGCTGTTTTGGAACTCAATAATAAAGAGGTGAGTCTGACCTAACAAGAATCCATATGCAGTTTACTTCTTTTCTGAAAAAGCAAACTTTTTATCCTTTGAAGTGTAGTCCAGTTTTTAAAAGGGGTAATAACTTCTGTGGTGGAATCATTTTAAGTCTGTGTCACTACTGAATGATGCTATAGAGATGTACTTGTGATGGGAGCAGCACGTTCTGAATAACTTTCTTCTATTGCTAAAAATCTTCAACTCTTGCTTATAGAGGTGTTAAGTACAGAAAACCAGTGCTAGGTTCACTATTTTAATTAAAATAATAAAAATCCCTGGTGAGATGTGTGAATGCACATCCAATCACTTAAAAAAACCAAAAGTGCTGATTTCAAAATCTTATTTTAATGAGCAGTAGTTATAATATGTATAATAGCCAGCCTTACTTAGTCATTTGTGACTCTGTGAAGGTTAACTAAATCAGTTTGTACTCAGGATGCTCTGAAAGTCCTCAAATAGTTGGAGACCTCACTTGCAATGGCAGCTCTATTCCAGAGCATCAGGAGTTTTGTGTTTTTTTTTTTTTTTTTTGGCAAGAGCATCTTGCTAACAGGAAGGTAAAAGAAATAGTCCCAGAAAATTAGTGCTGGGCTTTAAGGAACATAAGCTTTCAAACAAGTGTTGAAGTTGTATTCTGGCTACCTTGGCATGCATGCCACATGGTAAACCAAAGAGTAGGCAAGAACAAATTTTAACTAGGCTGATGAAGTGGTGATCCTACCTCTCTAGATGCTGTATCACTAGAAAAATATATATGCTCCTATAGTTTAATTGGGATCATGAGATCTGAGATGGTTAATCCATGATAAGGAAGTTATCAGTGGAGGATGGAAACTTTTAAGTGTTTTTTTAAAAAAAAAAGGTAAATTTTACATAATTGTATGTTGCTAAAATTTAGTGTTATGCTATCTGTAGAACACGTAGCTCCCTAGAAAGATCTTTTATTGCCACAGAATGTCTGAAAATGATCTAGTTGTACTATGTCATGGGGGGGGCGGGAAAACTGTTAAGACTTCCATGAATTCTGAAAAATGTTGGCACATGAGTTTCCTTTCCTAAAACTAGAGACAAGCAAAAATATTCTAAAGTCAAATTTTAATAAATAATTCCATGGGTGAGAAACTAATGAAACCTGGTATCTTTCTGGGTTTTTTTCCCTGAAGGTCTTTTGACTAAGGTAGAGGGATGACCCCACTCACCCTAAGCTTCAAAAAGCTGTGATTAAAAGCTGACCCACTCAGATATGTGTTTTGTTATTTGTAAGAAATGTATCATCTGTGCCTTCAAACTGTTTCCACAACTTTCGCTGCAAAGTTGGTACAACATCGAAGAGTTGATGTGGGGGAGGGAGAATGCTTTCTTTGGGGAAAAGATTCTCTCTGAGCTGCAAACTACTAATTGATGTCTTTTCTGTGCTTAAGACATTTCTAATGTTTCTCCCCCCTTGAAGATGTTATGATGTCAAATCAGGGTTGAGATTATTACACTGTGTTCTCATTGAGGTCTGTCTTATCTCTGGTTTTCTTTAATGAAGGTGCTTAGGAGCTTTCTGAAATTGGACATGAGACTTAAATTATTGGAGAACGCAGACATATACATACTGTGATTACAAAACCTCTTTGCCTTTGAAAATTAAACCAATAATGATTCAAGATCTCCTAATAAATGTATATTGTTATACTAGGTTTGGAAAGATAGTGCCTTTTCAAACTGAAATTATGTTTTTTAGCTGCCTATTGGACTTCATCTCACGTCTTAACCTCATAAAACCTAATCTTGTTCAATAAGATAGCTTTCTGCTGAAAATAATTGCCAAAAGAAGCACAGTTGTTACATTTTTGGTGTTTCTGTTCAGAAATAAATGCAGACGTTGATGTGCTTGTGATATAAATCTCATGGGTGTCCCAAAGAAATAGCAATTATTTTATCAGTTATGGATTTGAACTTGTAGGTAAGTCAAATTTGTACCCATGGAAAGCTTTCTTTAAACTGTAGTTTCTTTAGAAAAGAGTAAGTTGATATAATGATATCACTATGTAAACACAGCAAACTTGTCCCATTTTTTTTAGTTAGAACTTAAGTTCTAGTAGCTCTTAATTCAACATCTGAAGTTCTTGTTTAGAATTTGAACATGAGAATATTTTCATTTTGCTGTTGAACAAATCATGTAAAAGGTTGAAACCTAAACAAATCAGGAACTGGGGACATTGAGCAGTAGAAAGAAGGCTATCAGGGTGTGAGTGTGAAATGTCAAAGGACACCAAGTCTAAGTATTTTTTTTTTCCCCCTAGCAAGTCCTGCTCTGCATTTTTCCATCCCTGTGTTGTGGCTGCATTTACCATTTTCCATCTGTATGCTGCAGGGAGAAAAGCTAGTAGCTGAATTTACTTTTTTCTGTGAGCCTAGCAAGGATTTTGTCAGAGTTCCTGCAGCAGCCTAGGCTGAAGAATAGTTTTGAAGATGTTAATAAGATACAGCTATTGAGAAGCTGCTGATACCTGTCAATGTTTCATTTAGGCTGATTCCATCAAGAATGGTGTTCAACTCCTCTCTAGGGCTTACACAATTGATCCCAGTAATCCAATGGTGTTGAATCACTTGGCTAATCACTTCTTCTTCAAGAAGGTAAGAGGTCTATGGAATTTTACAGTTAAATACTTGATAACCTCTGAACAGCAAGGATTCTGGTGTTAGATTCAATCTCATTTCATCAGGCTAAGTGATGCCTAATATGGAACTATTAATCTAGATGAACAGGTGTAAAGTTTTCATTTAAATTTTGTATAAACTTTTCTCAAGAAAGCCAAGAAAAGGGACACTTATTTCTTAAGTCAAGGTCACCTTTGCTTCCTGAAGGGTTGGGTGTGGTTTTTTTTTTTTTTTCCCTCTTCCTCCCCCATTCCAAGCTTTAAAATATGAAATAGCGAAAACAACAGTAACCACTAAAACTGAATCTGTTGTTATTAATTTAGTCAGTGCTATGGCTTAAGCTTTCTTGTATTTGCCAGCTATCCTTGTTTAAGTAATAAATCACTTGATCATTAATAAAGTGAAAGCTTTATCATTTAACTTCCCTTTTTTCAGGACTATGGCAAAGTACAACACTTGGCTCTTCATGCTTTCCATAATACAGAAGTTGAAGCAATGCAGGCAGAGAGTTGTTATCAGCTGGCTAGGTCTTTTCATGTACAGGTAGGACAGTTTTTAAAGCCCCCTTTGGGATTACACTTAAAAATCTGTGTTATAAAAGTTTTTACAAAGCTTACCTGCGAAAACACTACCTGCTCTTTGTTTACTTCTATTTAATTAGGAAGATTATGATCAAGCTTTCCAGTATTATTACCAGGCCACTCAGTTTGCCTCATCTTCTTTTGTACTTCCATTTTTTGGATTGGGTCAAATGTACATTTATCGAGGGGACAAAGAGAATGCATCACAATGCTTTGAAAAAGTTTTGAAAGCCTATCCTAACAATTATGAGACTATGAAAATCCTTGGATCTCTTTATGCGGCTTCAGAAGACCAGGAGAAACGGGATATTGCGAAGGTGAGTTTTTTGTGTCTGCCAGCATCATACTTTTACATATAAGACTAGAACTTGAAAACCAGACTTGAAATCAGACTGTACCTTAAGGTGTATAAAACTCAAGGTTACTTGGCTGAATAATTACTTGGTGTAGAATATTTAATATTGGCTGTCCTGAGAGATCCTCCTAACTGTGGAGAGTCGCAGCTCCTTGACAGAACTGAGACTCCTACTGGGCTCTGGCTAGAACAAGTCCAGGAATTTAGAGGAGCCCTGGCCTCACATTTGTATTTGATCATACAAGAAGGGTAGAATTCTTCCCATATATGTTCAAATTCTCTGAGGATGGCAAGTTAGCAAATGATTTCCTGAAGACAGCAAGTTAGCTAGTGATTTCCAGGAAACACTTGTCTTAGCTTATCTGGAAGGACAATGTTATGTGTGGTTTTGTTTGGGTTTTTTTGGTTTGGGTTTTGTTTTTTTTTTTTGATGAAGGGATTTTTTAATCTAATGTTGGGTAAATAAATGCGAAAAATTTTAGACAACACTTTTCTAGCTTCTCATGTTGGTGTGATGGTTTCCGCTTCTCTAAGACTTTAAGCGGGTGTTGTGTTCTACAGAAAAATACAATAATGAAGGAAGGAAACTAATGCAGTTTTTTTGTAACAGTTGTGCAGATGTTTAGGATGTTTTGTTTTGCATTATTGTGTATCTTTCTAGTGTTAAGGTTAATACCTTCACTTTTGTTTTTTTAAACAGCTTGTGTGTTCAGTAAGAGGCATAATTATTTTCTGCTGTTTTTCAGGGACATCTAAAGAAAGTCACAGAACAATATCCTGATGATGTAGAGGCATGGATTGAGCTAGCCCAAATTCTAGAACAGACTGATATACAGGTATTACTAATATACACTTGGTGAATTATGTGTGCGTTTTTCATAAGAGCAGATAGAGCTCATTCTCTTCTTTCTTTCACCCACTTTTTCTTTCTTTGTAAAGGGTGCGCTGTCAGCCTATGGTACAGCCACACGCATTCTGCAAGAGAAAGTACAGGCTGATGTCCCACCAGAGATTTTGAATAATGTGGGTGCTCTGCACTTCAGACTGGGAAACCTAGGAGAAGCGAAGGTATGTAATTATACAAAGTTTGAACTGAGTTTCTTGATCACCCAGAAATTTTCCTTTAAGAATATTCTGGAGTGCTTTATTCCTTTTTTTCTTTTTATACTTCAGAAATATTTTTTGGCATCATTGGATCGTGCAAAAGCAGAAGCTGAACATGATGAGCATTATTACAATGCTATCTCTGTAACAACGTCCTATAACCTTGCCAGACTATATGAGGCGATGTGTGAATTTCATGAAGCGGAAAAGCTGTATAAAAACATTTTAAGAGAACATCCTAATTACGTTGATTGTAAGAAACATTTGGTATTTTAGTTCCACAGTCCCTTAAAATACCAAAATTTTCCCATTACAGTGTCTTCTGGTCTCCTTATATGTGTCTTAACTTCTTTTCATAGTAGTTTTGGGGGGCCTGCTGACCTACCCATTATTTTCCCTATCTTTTTTTTTTTTTGAAGACCTGCATCATCCTTATAGTCCAATTTCCAGCTTTAAGCCTTTTAATTATTGGTAAATCATACTGTACTCCAAAAATGTAGCAAAATTAGCTTATCTAGACTTGCATGGCTTTGCTCACTTGCTGCCCACTCCCACCAAAGCCTTAGCACCTCAGCATCAGGTGCAATCAAGGCCATCCACTTGTTACGCCCAGGCTCTGCAACTCGACCTATGTGGGTGGAAATAGAGACCCTCTGGGTTTTTTCTCCTCACTCTTGCTCTTCCTCTTGCCCCTAAGTAGCTGACCTGTGATATTTGCTGCAAAGGCGAGGTGGTAGCCCTTGCTCAGCAAAGCTGCAGCACACAGCATGCCGCAGCCTAATCTGTAGCCTTTTCCCTGCTTTTCCACTGTCACCTGCTAACTTATACTCTTCCCAAAGCTTGCAGAGATGTGAGAGCTGTTTAAAGTGGAGGGAGGAGAATTATGTACCTGATGTATCCTTCTTTCTCTGAGGTCTCTGTTGTCTTTAACTTATGAAACCAATTAAAAACACTTTTATATTTAACTGTTAGAAATCTACAATTTCTGTATCACCGTTGTGGGTGGACATTTCTCTTCACATGGTGTGTCCTATTGTGAATAGAACATGAAAGATATCTTAATGTTTGCTGTCCTTAGCAGACAAGAAAAAGATCGCTTTTGAATTCATGCATGACCAGTATTTTCTTTGTTTGAAAAGACTTTAGCCTGTTTCCTGATTTTTATTTTATTTTCTATTTTAATTTTTAGGCTACTTGCGCTTGGGAGCTATGGCTAGGGATAAAGGAAATTTTTATGAGGCTTCTGATTGGTTTAAAGAAGCACTTCAGATAAATCAGGTTTGTAACCCTTTAAGTGTTTAAAATTAAAACACTTGAGATACTAACTTCACTTAAAATTGTACTTTCCTTTTGTTGCATTTTTATTTTGTTTGTTCACATAAACTAGAGGAAGAAGAGAGAACTACTGTAATCTGCTCTCTGTGTGTTTTGTTGGGTTTTTTTTAATACGAAGTTCTATTTAAGAAAAATAGTTCTTTATACTTGAAAAAGTAACCTTGCAAGGGAAAATAATGGTTTTGCAACTTAGAGTGAATTTTTATTTAGGACCATCCAGATGCTTGGTCGCTGATTGGCAATCTTCATTTGGCTAAACAAGAGTGGGGTCCAGGACAGAAGAAATTTGAAAGAATATTGAAACAGCCCTCCACACAAAATGATACTTATTCTATGCTGGCTCTTGGCAATGTCTGGTTGCAGACTCTGCATCAACCCACAAGAGACAGAGAAAAGGTAATGGGCGTCTGTCTGCCCTGTGTCTGGCTTATTTATTTAATTTTTATATGCTCTTAGCTACCCAGAGCCTTATCTTGATGTCTATTTGGTATCTTATAGTCCATAAAACTTCTGAGTAGATCTTCTAATACCCCATTAGAGAAATGAGTGATCAATTGGCATACTTCTTTCTCCAGGAGAAGCGTCATCAAGACCGTGCATTAGCGATCTACAAGCAAGTACTCAGAAACGATCCGAAGAATTTGTATGCTGCTAATGGCATAGGTGAATATTAGACTCTTAATTTTCCTTCAGAGGTGATGATATTCTTAGTTTCATGCTCTAATATAGAATTGTTTTTGCAGGGCCTAAACACTATTTAGTGGAGCACAGGAAAGAATAGCTTTCATATGGCAGCTATGTCACTTAGTTTTTAATGGGGAACTTTATTCAGGCAATATTTTGTTTTATTTGGTAGGAGTACATAGTACATGAACCTGGAAGCTTACGCTGTACATATTACTTTCCCCTTAGGAGCTGTCTTGGCACATAAAGGATATTTCCGTGAAGCTCGTGATGTTTTTGCCCAAGTGAGAGAGGCAACAGCAGATATCAGTGATGTGTGGCTGAATTTGGCACATATCTACGTAGAACAGAAACAATACATCAGTGCTGTGCAGATGGTAACATCGCTAAATTGAACTACATAATATATTGGGTTAGATGACTTCTGGATGTTTCTCTGCTGTCATAGCAGCTGTGCAAGTTTCTGGATAATATTTTAACAAGTTATAGGTCTATTTTTAACATGCTGTTGGCTGTCAAGTCTAGATTTAAAAACAAATTGCCAAATGTGGGCAAGGGGTGACAAAGCACCTACCAACTTGTATGCTTTTTTTTTTTGGTAGCAGAGTTATAACGTAATTGGGTTAGAGTTTTGATCTCAGAATTAATTTTTAGTTAGAGGTTTCAGTCAGTGTAGTTACTGTACGTGATTTACATTCAGATGTTACTGAAGTAAGTGAATGCAATTTACTGCTGGGATTTTTTTTTTAATAGCAACACCTCCTATTTTTGTTCTTGCAAATGATTGCATAAATAACAATCAGAGCTATCTGAAAAGCTGACTGTGCCATGATTTCTTTCACCACAGTCACCATCCCAAGGTAATTCATATTGGAAGAAATCTGTTGAGGTCGTCTAGTTCAACCTGCTCAAGCAAGCTAACTTCCAAGTATCAATCTAATCTAACTAAACTGACTCAATTAGTTGATCAAAAGCATACAAGTAAGCTAAAAAAAAAAAAAAGCATATGTTGGATAGGACAGAAGCTCAGAACAAGCTTGTTTTATTAAGACTGGGTCCACACTGAGGCTGAGAAATACTTAATTCAGAGCTATCCTGAAGCTTTTTGTGATGGTTATAAGGAAGAGGTACTGGGCCTTTCTTACCTGATCAAGACTTCAGTAGTTGCTATCCTTCAGTGACCTACTGTTAAAAAGCTTTGGTAACATGATCAGATTCATTCTGTTGTGTTTGAATGGGGTCTGTTTTCTTTTTAACACCTTATCTGTTTTTACTGACAAAAAGTCTAATGAAAATCTAACTTTAATAATTGTTTAAGCAGTGAATTACTGTGGGAAACTAGGTATTGTTTTTGCCTTTTGGTCAGAACAACATTTTACTCATTTGCTAATATATTTAAGTAAAACTGTTGGTAGAAATGTGTTTATTTCCTGAGGTGTTTTATTGTTGCCTGGGTTCTACTATGCAGTCAGTACAAGCTACAGTCTGAAATACGCAATACTGGACTCAAACGGAGACATATTGAGTTTAATAGCCTAGCTTACTCTAGCCACAACAATTATTCTAGTGATTTTTCTACCATAAAACATACAAATCCAAGGCAGACTAAAGCTAAATACAAAATCTTTGACTCTGAAGGTGAGTGAAAATTGGGCGCTCACAGCACAGTGTGATCAAGAGTAGTGACTTCAGGCATTACAGTTCAGGGCAGTTTTTGTATCTGAGCTGGAAGTAAAAACTACTTTGTTTTTCATATTATTTTGGAGGTTTAGAAAGGGTGAATGATTCCTTGAGAAAAGAGTATGTCAAACAAAAGGCAGTCATTACTGAAAAGGATGAGTTTCACAACTGTTCGAAGCTTTAATTCTAGACCCACAAGACCTATAGTAACAAGTCGTCTTCTACAGTTTAGAACAACTAGGTATCCCTTGGCATTCCAAGTTATTCAGCTAGGTGGACGGAACAAATTTGATGTTGAGTTATCTGAAAGGTGTGGATTTTTTTTTTTTAACTAATTGCATCAGATATATGTAATTACTACATTGAATATATTTCAGTTTGTAAAACATCTTGTATAAATAAAGAAAATAGATTTCCCCCCTGCCCCATACTGTGGAGAATAATGGAGTGCTCTTAAAATGAGTTGGTTTTTGTTGGACTTCGTTACAATAGGTGGTACTTGCAAAGCATTCTCTTGTGTTTTAAGACCTACAGAACTTCTTGGACTGCTGCCAGTTTCCAGAAGAATCAGATACTTGCTATGGAATAGCAGAAAGAATTTTCTGATCAGTGAAAAGGAGGCATCCATGTAGCATGACACACTTTAAAAAAACAAAAGACATATTAGCAGTAAAGCTTTTTAGGAATAGAAACATTTGCTGGAGTTAGCTAATCAAAATAACTAACGATTGTCACCTCTAAATTTGATTTTTTTTTTCTATTTCAGTATGAAAACTGCCTCAGAAAGTTCTATAAGCATCAGAATACCGAAGTATTGTTATATTTGGCCCGGGCGCTCTTCAAATGTGGCAAATTACAGGAATGCAAACAAACTTTGTTAAAGGTACAAATATAAAACATGATATATCACAGAATAAAATTACTGTAAGTTGACGCATGTTTGCAAGTCTTTAAATTCAGTACCCTGGGATTGAAATAATGGTGCTTATTGTCTGTATGTTGCTTCAGTATATCTCTGTATCACGTTGTAGTGTATCTTAAAAACATTCTTTTTGTTTACAGGCCAGGCATGTAGCGCCAAGTGATACAGTCCTTATGTTTAATGTGGCTTTAGTGCTACAAAGACTAGCTACCTCTGTCCTGAAAGATGAAAAAAGCAATCTAAAGGAGGTGCTTAATGCTGTGAAAGAACTGGAGTTAGCCCACAGGTAAAGATTATTTATTTCTAATCATTATAATCTGTTTTATTGTTCCTTTACAGTAAATTTGCAGTATAGGTCACAAATCTGGTTAGAAGAGCAATCATCTCTTATGAAACACTGTATGTAATTCTAGAATTTCTAGTAGGAGAACAAAGATTGGGCCTGATAAAACTACTTATTCAGACTTTGCTCCAGAGCCAATTTTGTTTGACCTGGTGGCCAATATGTATTTCTCAAAGGGTTCTATATTACTATGACCAAGGTGCGCTTATTCCTGGAAGAACATAGGTGAAAGAAAATGTTGAAATTATTCTATGAATTTAATACTCTTTTTGACAATTTCTTTCAAAACAACCTATAAGGCTCAAAAGCACATCTATATATATATTATATAAGCCTAGTTAATGACTGGTAGTCCTTGAAAACTAATTTTGCTCTCCTGTTGGCAAGGAAAGCCTAAGCACTGTCATGGCTTAAGAACAGAAGCAGTTTAAGTGCATTTGAGATCTTGCAGTTCTGTTGTTTTTTTTTTTTTTAAAAAAAATCCTGGGCAGAAAACAATGTGATTAATCTGATCCAATCATCACCATCTTTGAACAGAAAGCTTTCAAGCATTGATCCTGCTTCTAGGTATTGCTGGTGTAGCTGGTGCTTGCTTTATGCATTCCTAGCTCTGCTGTTATGTCCAGAATAGATGTTGCCTTTCAGTAACTTTGTCAACTAAAGCAAGCTTTTAATACAAGCAAGCATTTCACAATTCTAATGCTTTACATAATGCAAAATAAACATTCAAACACAAATTCTGACTAAAAGTCAGTTAGAAGCTTGTTATTTGTTGTCTTGAGAAAGTTGCATGAAAGCCTTTATTTTGTACCCATTAACTAAAAATGCAGACATATATCACATTTTGGAAAATATTTTCCATAGTCTAAACCTTGAGCAAGGAATTATTTTCTTCATATGCACAAGAATTTGAGTTCAGTCTACCACAAAACCACTTCATTTAAAATGTCTCTGATGCAATACGGAAAGAAACTGTGGCAACCTTGAGAGTCCTTTTCCTTTAAATGAATTGGAGAAACTGTTTTCAAAACACCTGATCATTGTAGCTTACCCATCTTCTTGAAGGTATGTTGTGTTCACAAGGACCTGTCAGCTAAGTTCAAGGAGGCTGTTCTGGAAGGATTTTTTAAAAAGTTTTCCTTCCTTTTCTTATGTTGGTTTCAAGCACTTAAGCTGTGACAGATAAGGAATAAATCTACTGGGGTCAGCAATGTCCTTATTGCTAGGAGCCAGTAAATGATATCTTAAAACTCTCTTCAGAATTTTTTTGGGGTTTTGTTCCACTCTAGAGTGGTTTTAGAATGTTTTAAATTCGGAGAACTCTGAATGTACTTTTATACTGTTGTATTAAAAGGGGTTGCACACAGAGAAAATTGGTGAGGTGTCCTCATCTGTTGAGTTTTATAGGATTGTAATTCAAGAGTAAATGCTTTGTTTTAAGGTAAAATTACAATAAATATGTAAGTAGTGCCATATTTGCTTAGTTTTGTTTATTGTTTTTTCCTTCAGGTACTTCAGTTACTTGAGTAAAGTAGGTGATAAGATGAGATTTGACTTGGCACTTGCTGCTACGGAAGCCAGGTAAAAAAAAAAAAAATAACCAAACTCTGATACCAAGTGGAATATTTTTGTCTTTTCTTACTAAACCTGGATTCCAAAATTTTAAATGACAGTTCGTTAGAACAGTAGAAATGCAAGTGCAGGGTTATTCCCTATTACTGTTTCATTCCTTTCCTGTCTTTGCTTTCTAACATTTTTGTGTAGTCTAAAACTAAAACTGTCACCATGTGGTGTCTGCCATTAGCTGGAGCCTGCAAAACATTAGCTGTTTTGAGGGCAAATTTTCCATCAATGAGAGTGCAGTGATATTTAAACACGTCTAGGTCTCACTGTTTTGAGTTGAAACATAATACAAGTTTGCTTTCATGGAGATTTTTTGAGGTAGTTCATGGGTGAATAGCATGGGTCAGTTATTGGAACATGAAAAACTTTTGTTTTGCAGAGTCTAGTCTGCATTAACTTTTGCTCAGGGTAATGAGTTTGTACACAAGCCTATTCAAATCAGTTTCCTTGTAAGCTTTTTTCTTAAGTTTTCACTCAGTGTGCCCTGTGTTTCATTTATTGCACATTCCTCTAAGATTTTCACAGCTGTATACAAATAACATCTGTTGGCCATCATGCACTGCACATCTTAAGTGGTATCATTAAAGCACTTTGTGCAGAGAAGAAAATTTTAATATTAAAAGAAATGTCACTGTACCATTAGCTAAGAGGGTATTGAAAGCGCCTTGCTTTAATGTTTCATGAGACTTGAACACTTTATGCAACCTTAACTCTTACACAATTGGGGTTTTTGAAATAGAATTTTTACCTATCTTTCTATTAGGTTTGTCAGTATGTTGTGATTAAATACAAGTTTTTATTAACTGTGCTTCTGAAGCTGTCCAGATTAGTTGGGATGATTCCTTTTATGTTCGTGTGGGTTTTCTTGTGTAGAAATTGGGTAAATTTTAAGTGTGAATCAGTATGTTCTGAAACTGTATATTGTAATTTAAAGATAAACTAGCTTACTAGAAAGTGCTTTAGTTTACTCAAGTATGTACTACTCTACTCTTGTGCTATTTTAAGTAGCTTTTTTTTCTTTGGTGTTATGAACATAGTGTTGTGATGCATGCTCTTTATAAAACTGTTTCTTCTTGAAGTATGTGCCTGCCACCTTCTTTTAACTGAAAACATTGCATGTTACAGGCAATGCTCTGACTTACTGAGTCAAGCCCAGTATCATGTGGCTCGGGCACGCAAGCAGGATGAAGAAGAGAGGGAGCTGCGTGCAAAGCAAGAGCAAGAAAAGGAGCTGCTTCGCCAGAAACTACTTAAAGAACAGGTTTTATTCGGTTACATTCTGTGTTTTATATTTTCTAAAAAAGTAAACTTTCTTTTTAAAAAGGATACCTATCAACAGTATATATGCTCCTGTTGCTCTGAGGTGGTACCTGGTGTCGCTGATAAAATGTCTAGTAGCTATTTTCCTTAGTTACAGTAAAGGCTAGCAGAAAATGTTATAACTAACAGGTTATACTCACTCTTTGTTCCCCATAGCCACAGAAATAGATTTTTTTTTTTCTTTGTTTTTGTTTTTATAATGAAATAAAACTGGTGCCCCAAAAGGTCTGCCATCACATTTCTGTACTGACAGGCTGGATGAGGAAGCACTTGGTGCAACAGTTCTTCTGACCTTTTGCCTACTCTAGCATAGGCTTGTAGAAAACTTTTTTTTCCCCATGTGGACCTTCTGCTATGACATAGACTGTCGAAAGTCAATTTTCCAGTTTCTTGTCAGCAAACAAGTTATATGCCTGTGATTATAATCACTGTGATGCTGCAAATACAATAGTAATAGTTAGTTTTCTGTTTCAGGAAGAGAAGCGACTAAGAGAAAAAGAAGAACAGAAGAAACTTCTGGAACAAAGAGCTCAATATGTGGAGAAAACCAAGAACATTCTGATGTTCACTGGTGAAGTAGAGGGTTCAAAGGAGAAAAAACGTGGTGGCGGAGGAGGCAGGGTAGAACAGAATTTTATTTATTTATTTTAATCTCCTTCATTTTCCCCTTTTGATATATGGTTTCTTGCAGTAGCACAGGTTTTTAATTTCAAACTCCTAGGCTACACTGAGTGAATTTGCACAGGTTTAATACTCAAATGTAAAAATTGGAAGCTAATACTTAAAAATTCCAAGCACGGTGGCATCACCAAAATCTGTTCTAAATTTTTAAAATAACAGATGATTCATTATATGCAAATTTGGAATCAGTTTCTTACTGACAACAGTCTAGAGGTTATGGGAAAGTTGGCACAAGAAGGTCTGTATTTTCATATCTTTGAAAACGTGTTCAGATAAAGTTTCTATTTTGAATTGTTTTCTGGTAGCTTTTTAACTGGAAAGTGAATAATAGGCTATATTGTGTGGCTTTTATGTATTATAGCGTTCCAAAAAAGGAGCAGGGGAATTTGATGAGTTCGTCAACGATGACAGTGATGAAGATCTGCCCATGTCTAGAAAGAAAAAGAAGAGGAAGGGCAGTGGTAGTGAACAAGATGGAGAAGAGGAGGAGGGTGAGAGAAAGAAGAAGAAGAGGAGGAGGTAACTGTAATGTTAGACTTTCCTGGGAAAGAATGTTTTTTAACCATATTCTTATGCAGTCTTTCATAACAACTTAAAAAATTAACTGTTGCTAAGAGGTCACATGATTTAATTTTTATTTACACACGCACATTATAAGACTTAAACAGCCACTCTGCAAAAGAAGTATGAGTAACACTTGATCAACTAGATATTTCTTGAGACTGATAATTTTTGCATGTGTTAATGTTTTTGGTGATGTTATGCTTTAGATCATATAAAATATCTTTCTGTTTAAGACCCCAGAAGGCAGATGAGGGGAGTGATGATGAAGAACATGAAAATGGTCCAAGACCTAAAAAACGACGTCCGCTCAAAGCAGAGAAAAAGAAGGCTGTAAGTTAAACCCTGAATAACTGCATCACTTTCTAAATATGCATTCGGACTTAAGCATTACCCTAGTCAAGAGAGATTTATTAACGTTAAAAATTACAACAAAACTTCTTGTAGCAAAATGCCTTTGAGCTTATTTTTGTCCCCCTACCCTGTTGCTATAGCTGCTTCAGGGATGAAAAGGCTATTTCCAAAGCCCATCTAGAATTAAGTGATAGTAAACGGAAAATTTTGATCTAATGACTTTGGAACAACTGTTAAAGCATGTCTGGTTTTCTGAATATGTTTCTATGTTTGGGCACTATGCTTTAACCAGCCACGTGAACAAGCAACCCTTTGTTTTTTGCCCTGTACAGCCCAAACCAGAACGTCTGCCTCCTTCAATGAAAGGAAAGATCAAATCAAAAGCCATCATTTCATCGAGTGATGATTCTTCTGATGAGGATAAACTCAAAATTGCTGATGATGGGTAAGAACTAACTTTGTATGTACTAAAGTTTCAACACATGCTTTCAAGAGAAACTGCGGTGTTAATAATGAGACAATGCGAAGATAATGAGAAGCTTTTCATTGTACTCACAGCATCATTTTCCATTGCAAATTAATTTCACTCGTTATCAGAATGAAAAGAATGATAGCATTACTCAAATCCTGGTGTCTCATTTTATTTTTAACCTAAGGATAGCATCTTTTAATACTGGATTTTTTTTTTCTTTTCCCTACAGACATGCTAGGAATAGCAACAGTGATTCAGATGATGGGGAACAGCAGCACAGTAAACGCATTGTTTCTGATAGTGATTCTGATAACAGAAACAAATCTGGTAGTGAGGCAGGTAGCCCGAGGAGGTCCAGTGTCCACCCATCTGAGGAAGATTCTGACAGTGACAGGTCGGCTAGAAAAAGGAAGCGGTCAGATTCGGAGCAGTCTGACAATGAGTCTGTACAGTCGGGGAGAAGTCGTTCCGGTGGCTCAGAAAATGAATCTCGCCCAGCTTCTCGCAGTGCTGACTCAGACAGAGATTCTGAGAGAGGATCTGACAATGAGGGTTCCGGCAGAGGATCTGGTAACGAATCTGAACCAGAAGGATCCAACGATGAGGGGTCTGAAGGTGGTTCAGATGACAGTGATTAGATCTAAATTACAGACCATCTTTTTAAAATGCTCATGTAAATAGATTTCAGTTACAGGGAAAATCCAATTTTTATATTTGAAAACTGTGATTTAAAAAAAAACTTAATGTTTTAGTAAACTGTTGTGAGACCTTTCTGTGATTCTTTCTATTAGCAACTACTGGATGTTTCTCTAAGTTGGCTTATGGTGTATTCTTAAACTGAAACTGCTGTAGATGAAGAACAGAATCCCTGTACTATTATCAGCATACCAAGGATGGAATGCATGTAAAAACTATGGAACATAAAATCTCTGTTTAGGTGGTTCCAGTGTGGCTAAAACTGTATGTTCTGTGCTTATACATGCATAGATGGATCTCAAAATCCTACCAAACGGAAAAAAAAGCTGTGGATATTTATCTCTTTTCTCATTCTGAATAAAGGTCAGTAGGGAGGTTTTTCTTACTTTCTATTAAAGAATACATTTGCCATGATACAACTCCTTATGTTTCCAAGAGTTTGTTCTTTTGCTTCTGTTTTTGTGTTAAATCAGGTGAAAAGATGTAGGTATTAAAGAAATTTTATAAAGTAATGATGCAGATGTAGAGGAAATATTTAAATTGGCAGGTAAAAAACAAATTGGAGAACTCCATATTGCTTGACAAAGGTAAAGCTGCCGGTGTCACAATAAACCGTTCCTGCTTATTTGCTTGGAGTGATTTATTTGGCCCCTTAAAAGGTATAAGCAGAAAACCTGAAAATGTTAAATTTGACAAAGGAAGTAGTCTTAACTTTATTCTTGCTTAAGGACACAGCTTCTGGAATTAAGTCCTTTCATGTATTTTATTCAGGAACAGCAATGAAAAATTGCTGCATTGTAGACTAAAGTGAATCTGATTTCTCCCTGCAGTTCTGAAAAAATCAGTCTTTTGCAGCAGCCCAAGGATTATTTTCTTCTAACTTTCTTCATTGGTCATGAAGTCCTATTTTAAGCATTTGTTAAGAGAAGATTACATAGATCTGGGTAGTGTATTACTATGGTTTTTAATAGACTGTATAGCCTAAACTCTGTTGCTTCATTTTCAGGTCTGGATTGTCACTACTGATAGTTCACTTCAAGAACTAACTGAAAGTTAAGTTTCCCATGCCGCTATTTCTGGTTTGCTGTGAGCAGTAGCTGTTCTCATTGTTTATGGTTTTTTCATGTGTTTATGGGCTGTTGGTAACCACAGCAGACAAAGCAGAATGTAGAACAGTTGAGATGTTTCTTTTCATGGCTCAGTTTGGTATCAGGTTTCTGTATGCGGTCTTACCTAAAACTTAGATGCTTAGTAACATTCAGAATAGAAGAAGAGCTATCATGCTTGTTGGATTAGAGCAAAACTGAATCTTAACTCAGCCTTCTTGTTGATATAGTCACTTAGGTGGAAGATTTGCGACAGTCCAAGACTGGAAGCTAGATAGCTTTGAAAACATTCATTTTAGGAAAATTTGTGGCCTTTGTAGGAAATGATTCTCCTATCAAGAGAATCATGACTCAGGTGCTCACCTCTTTCAGAATCACAAGGAAGAAGTGGATGGATGAGGTATGTACGCTTGATGACACACTGCTTCACTTCTGAAGCTATGAATTGAGAAGTGTGAGGAAATTAATGCAACTAAGGAAAACTAATACATGCAAGGTGAAAAAAATAGAGCACTGGCAGCAATGGCAAGTGTGAGAGTAACCAGCTCTTAACAATAGGATGGAAAATGTGCGGCAATTACTATGGGATCTTAGAAACATTTTTCTGCCTTAAATACATCTCCACTATCATAGCCTTCTCTCTCATGTTATTAATTGTATCTTTCCTATGAAAGGTCTGAAGGTTTTGGTTTGGTGCTGTACGTAGCAAAATATATTTTCTGTAGGTAAAAGTTAGCTCTTTAAAGTGCTGAGTGGGTCTTCTGATCTAAGACCCAGCTGGAAAGAAATATTTTCAGTAAGTGTAAAATAAAAGGGGTTTCCATACATCTATTGTCTGAGGAGTAAGTGCATTTCTTGAGCTTTCCACAGTCAGAAAGGAGGCTTGTAAGATGAGGTTATGACTTGAAAGGGCTTGAATTGCATGATATACAAGAGGCCAATCAGCAGGGAAAGAAAGGGGATGGGATGCTTTTGCTTCTCTCTTTCTCAGTAAAAGCAGGGCAAATGGGGAAAGAAAACCAGGAGTCAACATTTTTTTTTTTCTTCCCTTTGATTAGGAGGGTTAATGGGAGGATTAAGGTTATATAAAAAGTCACGTGTTGCTGTAATTGAAGAGAAAGCTGTGTTTTAGCTTAATTCATGTTTTCTAATGCTTGTTTTTTGAAAGTGCAGTGGTGGAATAATGTTGCTGTCATTCTCTTGGCAGCATTCCTTGCCTTCTGAAGTAGGTGGCTGGCTTGCAGCTATTAAATTCCATTATTTATAGCAGTAATCTATTCCAGAATAAAATACAGGGAGTTAGAAGTGTAATACTGCATTGCTATAGAATTGTTTTATTCCTAGTCTCTCTTATGCACCCACTAACAAGTTGCATGGCTGTATGAAACGAGTGTTTCCTATAGAGCTCTGTTGCAGCTTAGCATTCTGCTCTCCTCACATGTGAACACATCTTCTCTAGAATACAGGAGAAAAGGATTATGTAGAGTTTGCTGTTAGCAAGCAGTTGATTTTAAAAAAAAAAAAAAAAAAACTCCTGAAATTTGTGGGCTACTCCCTTCACAGAACAAACACTTCAAATGTAACTAAAAAAAAAAAAAGTGGCTGAGTTGTTGGGTAGTTTTGGGGTTTGTTTTGGTTTAGTTTTATTGTTTTAATCTGCCTACTCAAGTTTTTTCTTTTTCAGAAACTTTTACAGGTCAGTACTTGGTGGGAAGGAGTAGCTGTCGCTGCTGAATAACAAGGCATCTGTGTGTAAATTGATGCATTCTCTTTATAAATGTCCACTTCTGCTAATTCAACTCTAAAACAGTAGTCTATCCACATAGAAGCAAGGTGCAGGAATATATTTGGGAATGTGCTGCCAAGGAATGCTTTGGACAACGCGAGACCTATGGTAGGAGTACTACAGCTAAAATTATATCAGTTTTTTATAAGGAAGGCCCTCTTTCTGGGAATAAGTTGCTTCCCATGCGAAATACTTCACCGTTTAGAGCAATGTTTGTTGTAGCAAGGCCTTTTCCTCCTGCAGAGATTTAAACTGTTACATTAGGGGTTGATGAATACTGTGGACATCTTATATTAAAACTTGCAGACTGACATTAAAACTTTCTGAAACAAGTGTCCTCCCCACTTTGTTTTGTGCAGCTTCTTTACCCTTACGATGTAGTGCTCTGATGATCTACTTGGTGGATAGTGGTAGCTAACTTACAGTAAATGAATCTTGAATTCAGAAGTTACCTGGAAAAATTCCTACAGCTGGACATGCAGTCAGCAAGGACAAATTCAGGATTATTATGGGTAACAAAACAAGTTGACAAAGTGGATGTGAAAAAGGGTATGTAACCAAATACTTATTCTTCTCAGCTAGTAGTACTTACTGCTTTCCTAATAATAGTCTTTTATTATTTAGCTAAAAACTGTAGTTGCTCTACAGAAGAGGACTGGAATTGGAGACAGAATCTAAGGGAATGCCAAATATGGGAATGCTTAGGAGAGAAATGCAAAGTAAGTACACTGAAAATGTGTAATATTTCTATCCTATCTGTGAATTTCAGTCTACACATCGGCTCAAACTTTGTGCAGTTTATACTAGAAATACTTGAAAATTTAGGATTTTTTTTTAGTCTTGGCAGAACCTAGAGAAGTTGTATAGTCATGCAGCTTGTAACGTCTTTTTTTGTTTTCCTTTGGTCCTTACCCTAGAGAAATTAAGAATGCTCATCACAGTCATGTTCTTTGAATTAAGTTTATTTTATTGTCAGGGATAGACCTGTCTCTCTGGGTTGTTCTCGTCCCGTTTTTATTTTTTCCTTTACCGTTAGGCAAAAACTCCTCCTTTCTCTGCAACCTCCAGAGCTTCGGACTGGCTAAGTATTTGGCCTGCAAACTATGTCATACTGGCACACTTGATTGAGTTTATCATTTTCTTATAGCTCCACTTGAAATGATGCATGCTAAAGAGTCCATATTGCTGCTTCTAAGTAGTTGGCATCCTTATCTTATTCATGTCCCTGTATTTGACTGTTCAGAGATGACCCCAACATTGTTGTGGTGTTGCTTGAACTCCAGAGGCACTGTGTTGGGCTCACGAGCGTACAAGAGTCTCGTACCTTCCCACCCATTCCTTGTTGATTAAAATTACAAATACTCTGCTTTAGCCAAACAAACAGTTACTGTTTGGCACCTTAGAGTGAGTGTCATGTGGCAGTGACTTCAGTGGTGTCTTCTGTGGCCTTAAAAAGGTCCAAGCGCTGCTCTGGCTCTTTAAAGGTTTTTGAACCCTTCAGAGCTCTTAGCAGATGAATCTGCTCTCTTGCCTTTCTTTTAAAGCTGTGTAAACACTGTACACTAATTGCAACAGCCAAAGTGTTCTTGGACACATTGAGGAGTAGCATGGGTCCACTCTGGTTTTTAATGCTCAGATCACTGGCCTCCTGTCAAGGTGCAGCTTGCTGGTCACACAGTACCTTCAGTGACAGATACAGTCTGGAACATTCTGGCCTAGGCCTATTGGCTAATGCATAAGTGACTTTCTAATTTAGATCACTGAGCTAGTAGTAGAGAACTTAATCTTTGCCAGCTGCTCATTCTGTAACAATAGGACAGAGGAGGTCATAGCTGAAGAAGAATCTCTTGCAATGCAATATTCCGTCTGGCTGTTTCCACAAATCTATTCAGAGAAAATTGTCTTCAGTGTCTTCTCACCTTTGCACCTGAAGGTTCTGGCTATACAAGCACTGCTAAATCAACGGACTGCTTTAAACAGGACTCTTCCAAGTAGAGGCAAGATATTAATAAGTACCAGTCTTGACTTCACTTGCACTGTTGACAGTTTACTACCGATTTTGAAGATGCATCAGAGAATATGAAACATCTCTTCATCCATCTCCACGCTCTCAAGACAGAAAACTCTGTTTTGTTCCAGCTTCATTGAAAGTTTGAACAGCTTTAAACTGGCTCTGCTGTCTGTATCTGCCATATTATACTAAATTATGTCTAGTACATGTCCCGTTCTCATGGGAGTCTGTCTAAGCAAAAGGTAACATTCTTTTTTCTTGTGGGAAGCTGTGCTAGACCAGCTGGGGAGGAAGAATTATTGTCAGCAGCTGTTTTCTAGCACTAGAAAAGAAAGAGGAATTATGTCTCATCTGGGTTTGCAGGACCTAAGCATAGTCATGCACAAATTCAAGTTGGTGATTTTAGTCAGAATGATCTTGACTTTCTAGAGACATGTGTTTTTAACTTCCAGGGTACCTATTTCTAAATTTCAGCAAGGACATACTTGTTAAGAATACTTGCACTTAATGGTGGGTACAGACTGCTTCTGGGGCAGATATGTCTGCTTTTGATGTTCTAACGGACGTACTTGACTTGTTCACTCTCCCGATGAGCTACAAAAAGTTGGAATTTGTCTCTCAATATCAGAACTTACTTCTGGTCAGGTCTTATCTCTTTCAGATTATTATTACTTAGCTGAATTTCTATTAAATGCACCTTGTAGATAACACCTATGTGTGGAGGAACACTCACTCAGTCTTTTACCCCTTTCACAATTTGTGTGACTTGAATAGAATTTAAGCTGCTTTGGGCCAGGACGCTTTCTTACTGAGTTGTACAGTACCTAAAATACTGCAACCCAAACTTGGTCATATCTCCAGCTGTATTTTAAAATTGTATTTACTATTACTTTAATTTTTATGGTGGTTGTTTGTCATAGTTTTAGCTGTGATAGTTAATTTTCTTCACTGTAGCTGGTGTAGTGCTGTGTTTTGGACTTAGTATGAAAATAATGTTGATAACACACTGATTGTTTTAGTTGTTGCTAGGTAGTGCTTACACTAGTCAAGGACTTTCTAGCTTCCCATGCTCTGCCAGGTGCGCAAGGAGCCGGGAGTGGAGGGGGTACATCCAAGAGAGCTGATCCGAATTGGCCAAAGGGCTATTCCACATCATGTGACGTCATGCCCAGTATATGAACTGGGGGGAGTTGGCCGGGGGAAGCAGCAATCGCGGCTCCGGGACTGGCGTTGTCAGTCAGCAGGTGGCGAGCGGTTGCAGCACTTATGGGCTGGTTGTTTTTTTTTTTTCCCCCCTCTTCCCCTGGGTTTCATTGCTCTCTCTCAATATTTTCCTTTTTATTATATTATTATTATCATCACCATTATTATTATTACTATTTTATTTTAATTATTAAACCGTTCTTATCTTAACCCATGAGTTTCCTTACTTTGGCCCTTCCGATTCTCTCCCCCATCCCACTGAGGTGGGGGGAGCAAGCGAGCGGTTGGATGGTGCTTAGTTGCTGACCGGGGCTAAACCACAACATTGTTTTTAATAATAATGCAGTAACATATCTTGCTGAACTATTGTACTGTTTATAACCATTTTTTTCTTACATTTAATTAGACTATTGAAAGCATGTGTAGTCATTACTGTGGCAAAATCACTTTTTCTACAGAAGCAGAATAATATAGTTTGGGTCAATGCTTTTCCCTCAAATTCTAGATGACTTACCCTTTTTTTTAGCTGTTAACTCACAACAGGAGAATATAGTCTCCTGTAATTCACGTCAGACCCTTTTTGTCTGATCTGCGAGGTCCTTGGAGCGTAAATTGTATCTTAATTGATTATAAAATGGCAAGTATCATTGCTTGGTTTTGATTAATAATAGGATACTGTCTCCAACATGTACAACAGCCTCTTTCTCCTCCTTCATAGTAGAAAGGCTAGTGAAAACGATCTGGTTTTGGTTTGAGTGGTTTAATTTGAAAACAGAAGAATATAAACACATAATTTTACTATTAGAAAGGTTGAAGTCCTGGCCAAGAGTATGACTTGGAAACAAATTAGGGCCAGAATTGTCTTACAGAATTAAACCTTTATTGCTAAAAGCTAATCTGCATTGTTGATCTCCATGTTGAAGAGCTAGGTTTGGTGCCAGGCGTGCCTTGATTCAATTCCTGTCTTAAGTAAACTGCTACAAAGCTGCTTTGCTTTTTCGGAGTACTTGCTGTAGGCAATTAATCAATATCTTCTGGAAAGCTTCAGCATAGGCTGTGGTTAGAGTTGCACAATCACTGAGGTTGCAAAATAATCACATGCATTTACTTTGTTCGTGGAAACTTCCCATGATGATTTGTTTAAAAAAAAAAAAACCAAACCCAAAAGCAAAAAAAAAAAAAAACCAAACCACACAACCAAACAAAACCCACCAAACAAAAAACCCACCCAAAGCCCCAAACCACAACCCAGTCACTGGGGGGAGGGGATGAGATACAGAACCAAAACCCCCCCAAAAAACCCTTCCCAAAACCCGGATGAGGACAAATGAGTAGTTTGTAAATCACTGGAAGACTGACAGCTGACTTAGACTAACAGAATTATCATGCTGCAGTTAGCTTTTCCAGCATATAGGGAAAAGAGAAGATACTTTCTGGTGCCTGAAGCATCCTATGACTTACCTGTGCCTGAGGTAACCTTTGGTATTGGCACCTGTAGTGCTCTGAGTCACTTCAGAGGTAGCTGGTACAGAGGGTTCAAGTCTTACCTGAGTAACCCTCCTTCCCTGACAGCAGGGGACATTGCAGATGTGTTTCAGCTTAGATGTTTCTTGCAGAATTCCTTGAAGAAGCTATCCAACTAAACAACTGTTTAGGAAATGGCTTTTCAGTATTTCAGTTGTGCTTGAGGCTGGGTTATGGAAGCATTCATCTCATCTTGCGGACCTCTGACAGCTGAGGCCAAAGCTATACGCTTCCCAGCAGAAAGCAGATCTGTGCTTCAGGCTTAGTGGAGGCATCTCTGGCTCTAGCAGAGGCAGAACAATCCTGGGCAGATGCTCACGACCATGAGCAGCAATGTCAAGAGAAAAAGGAGGCAGCTGTGTTTGCGACAGTTTAAAAGAAGAAGACTTAGAGCTGAACAGAGAGGTGCAGGCTTCACATCAAGAATACTTTACTTTCAAACAACTGGTAGATCTTGACATAATTTCTGTTATGTGGGTTATCTGGAGAAGCTTCGTTAGACAAACCTACAAGCTCACAGACGATATCATTATCAGTGAATCAGAACTGCATTAGATGCAGGTTAGTGAATCTACCTCGCTGGACTTACGGGCTTATCCTAATATTTAGTGTCCTTCCCCCTGCCTTCAAGTTTGATTTAGTTTAATGCCCAGTTGTAATCTTTGCTGTGAACTCACTGGTCAACTCTTTTATGATGCTGTTAAATGCTACAAATGTAGACATCACTTTTAGTAATAGTTAAGAGGATGCATTTCTATGATGTCTTTTTAAGACTTAGTAAATCTGATATGGCTAAAATGAGCTGGCGTTCCAACTTTTGGGGTATAGGAGAAAAGATATGGCAAGGTACGGTTATTCCATAGCCAATAGATTTCTTTTTCTGAAAGTGGAATCCTTCAGATTTGCATTTATCTGATGAGGATGACGATTTTGATCAATACATGGGATATACTTTCTTGTATATGCTCTAAGTAGCTCATGGGATGTATATTTAAACAAAAAACGAAACCAACAAAACAATCAACACTGAGCAGGATTCAGCTGCAGTTTTTCTTTTGAGGGGGCAAGGGGAGGAGGAGGTAAGAGGAAGACATGCACTAGTTAAACGTCTTCCCGTTCATGTGAACTGGTGTGCACGCTGCCTTGAGGGGCTGGGAGTGCTGTAGGCCCTGGTAGGAAAGATGGTAAATCACACTTCATCTTGGGAATGATGTTTAGAAACTTGTTACTTGGTGATTTTTTTTTTCCTTTTAACAAAAGTGGTCGGTAACAGTAATTTGACAACTAAATTGCTACTATATAACTTCCCTATTAAGGAATGAAGTTTAGAGATACTAACCTATGAAGTTTAGAGATGTGAAAGGGAATGCTCTTGTCACTTTAGTTTAATCATGGCTGTAATTCTTTTATGTCAAGTGGAAAAGAATTATTCTGAATGCAAGTTGGAGGTGCACAGAATGACCATAAAAAGGTTATCTTAGAGAACAGTCATGCAGAGCTTGAAAAGAATAAGCTAAAAATCCATCTGAGAGAATCAAGGGTTGACAATTCGAGATTTAAGGAAAAGTAAGCTTCTCATTTAAAAGATATCGATATCTATCTAGTGATTTTTATCAGATTACAAGACTTCTTTGCCTACTTTCTGCATCACGTGAGGTACTTTTGATTAAAACAGATGCACCTGAGAAAACAGAGTATCAAGCTTCTGTATTCAGTATTACCAGCTTGTTTGATCCCGATTCTTGTTTTACGTGGTGCTTTCTCTAAACCCCACCTGCAAGAATAATAAAAAGTACTAACACTTTTTGGTGTTTTGGGGTTTGATTTGGTTGGTTTTTGTTGTGGTGTTCGGGGTTTTTTTGGTGTGGGGTGTTTTTTTTTCAATGTTTAGCTCTTGTGGTTGCAGTGAAAAGTCTGAAGTGAAGTCCCCCATTGATGCAAAACTGGAAAAGCAAACAAAACCAAACCAGCCTTTACTACGTGTCAAGATTTGTAATGCAAACCTTCTAGATTAAGGTTTTGATGGACCCATCACAATGTGTGTACAGTGCAATTATGTGTTAATAGGGAGTTATGGCAAATGTTATTTCAGCGTTAAATGGCCAGGTGATTTAGATGAATTTCATTTATCTTCAGACATCTAAAAATTAGCAGTCTAGACACCTTGCCCAGGCCCCTGGACAGGATTTGCCCTCTGGGGATGCCAAAGATAACTATCTGAGGTAGGTGGCATGAATCACTTTCTGAGGAACCTGTTTCTGTCTGTTGCCTAAGGAGTGTAGAGATGTCTAGACACTCAACATTTAGATAGTTAAATTTAAGCAAGAGGAATCCCGCCCAGCAAAACAGTAGCTCAGGCATTATCTTTGTTATTCATTTGAATTAGTTTCTAATTTTAGATGTAATTTACCCCTCTCCTTCCCCCCAAGAACAACTGGGTAGGATCAAGTTTATGCGAGCGTTGATCACACCCTGAAGCTTAAAGGGAGATTTCCAAGAACAGGCTTGCATACAGTTGGTATCTACCTGCCAGTTCCCTTCATATTTTGGCTTTTATGAGAATTTTTTTTTGTTACATTTAGGGTTTTTTCCAAATTGTATTGTAGGTCTGCTCTTTCAGTAAATGTCAACACTGAGCTTTTTTTCATAGCACCAGCTAAACTTAAGAATTATTTCTTGTGTATCTGTGAAAGTATCTGGCAAATTAGCGTCTGAGAAAGCAAGACTGAACTCTCAGAAGCTTTGCGATAAGTGTGCAAAGACAGAACCGTGTATAACTGTAACTCTCTTACCCAAATTTATAGCGTGGCAGCAAGTGGGGGACTCCTCCCCATTGGCTGTATGTACCGGTATCAGAGGCCTCAGGCTGACGTATGTGCAAGACTGAGCTGTTGTAATGCCTGTGCTAGGAAGTGTTCCCAGGGAATAGTGTCCAACTTCTCAGCTGCTGCTTATGTGTCTTACTGCACAGATAATAGGTGGATTACCAGGATTCAACTCAAATCTCTTTTAATATCTTGCATGTTTCCTATTAAAAGATGAAATCCAAAGCTCATATGATATCAGAAATAACAGTATTACCTGAATTTGTATTGTTTGACTGAGGCACAGTCTGTTTATAAAAGTGAGAGGGAAAGGAAGAGTTTGAATCAATGAAATTTCCTCTTATAAACCAGATTAAGTGTGCAGAGTCTTCTAGGAGAATATGTAAAATATGAAGTTATTTGCATGTTGGCCCACTTCCTGAATTGAGTTCTTTTTCAGTCCTTTATGATTACTATGGGATTTGCACTGGCAAGAATTCAGTAAGGATAGCCCATAGAACAACACTCACTTTAATAAGGTTGATGTATTTTGACCCGAGAGGTATCTGATCCTGCTGATGTAGTTTATCCAAGATACTCCAGCCACCGGACTGCTATGATCAGTACACTCCGACCAATTTTGATGGGCCCCCACAAGTTTAACCTACTGAAGGTGTGCGTGCGAAATGCAGAGAGAGGGCTGGGGTTGTTTTGGCTTTTATTGCATTACAATCCCTGCCAACATTGTAAATCTATGGAGCTATTTATCTAACTGAACTTATGAGTGGCCTTTTGTTGTGTCTAAATACTTTATAGTCTTAAAAGTTGATCAAGTTGGTACTGCCATTCCATCAATTCTACAGATGGAAAACTATGGGAAATTGCAGGTCACCGGGGAAATGTTTGCTGGAGCAGGAAATGAAACTGAAGTACTGATCTAGGAAACAATCTGTTATGTCTGTCTTCCTGAAAGCAGACATGCCTCTGATCAAGCTTTTACAAAGCTGGAAGTGAAAAATCAGAGTGCGGGACATCTCATTACTTTGTCGTGCTTGGCGCTGCCTCTAGCCATCTGGCCAGGGCTCTACCTGCCAACAGGTCTCTTTGTACGAAATCGAGACTGTTCGATACTTCTCAGAGGGGCTCACGGTGCTACGTGTTTTGAGAATATTTAAGGTTAAAAAGTCACCTGTACCCGAGTACAGTTCCTGGAGCTTTGTTGTATTGGTAGTGGGAAGGAGGATTAGTATTAATGCTTCTACTATTAATCAGAATCTGAAATATTAACTCAGCAAGCAATGCAAGCTTCAAGTAATTGAGTAACTGAATGGCATTTGTCTAAGAGGAACAAAAGGAATACAAATAAATGGGGATATAGATAACATGTACATAATGTACATATCCATATATACAAAATACGTGTGTGTATATACATACAGAAACAACCAAGGTTGTTTTATGCATCTGGCTCAGAGGCATGCCAAAATGGCCTAACACGCATGCCTGGCCCCTTGCTTGTTACTTTCCTGTGGAGAGCAACTGTTTTCTAAAGGAGCAGCTGTGAACTGAGTCTCCAGACATGTAGTTGTATGATGTCACCTTAGCGCTGAATCATTATGGTCGTGCAGTATCACAGGAATCTGCGAAGTTCATGTCCTCAGAATATAAATTCCCAACAGAAAAGTGTATTAGACTTTGGGTTTTGTTGTGGTTTAGCCCCGGTCAGCAACTAAGCACCACACAGCCGCTCGCTCACTCCCCCCACCCCTGTGGGATGGGGGAGAGAATGGGAAGGGCCAAAGTAAGAAAACTCATGGGTTAAGATAAAGAACAGTTTAATAATTAAAATAAGACAGCAATAATACTAATATAATGAAAAGGAAAATAATGAGTGAGAGAGAGATGAAACCTTGGAAGAAGGGAAATAAAAAAAACCCAAAACCAAACAAGTGCTGCAACCGCTCACCACCCGCTGACCAACGCTGCCGGTCCCCGAGCCGCGATCGCTGCCTCCCCCGGCCAACTCCCCCCAGTTCATATACTGGGCATGACGTCACATGATGTGGAATAGCCCTTTGGCCAATTCGGATCAGCTCTCTTGGCTGTGCCCCCTCCCCTCCCGGCTTCTTGTGCACCTGGCAGAGCATGGGAAGCTGGAAAAGTCCTTGACTAGTGTAAGCACTACCTAGCAACAACTAAAACATTAGTGTGTTATCAACATTATTTTCATACTAAGTCCAAAACACAGCACTACACCAGCTACAGTGAAGAAAATCAACTATCCCAGCTAAAACCATGACAGTTTATAATTTGAAAATGTGAAGAGACCAATTCCAATTAAATATATATTCAAGGATCTGATCATAACCTGCAGATGACAGTAGTAGCCCTGGCTAGCAGCAGAAACAAAGCAAGCCTCTGCCGCAGTGAACTTTGGTGCAATTTAGTATTATTTTGAATATTTAATTCAAATCTGCAAGATTCCTCTCCAAGAAAGGCCAGTCACCCAGTATTCTATACTCTAAAGAGATTAAATCTTCATCTGTCTCTGAAGTCTGGCAGAATATGCAATCATTCCTTAAAGGGTTAAACCATAGAAATGCAAATCAAACCACCTGTATTTCAATTTTAACTCTAATGTCCTCACTAACTTACCCTTCATTTCTCAAATTTCACTTCATCCTACCAAAAAAAACCCCATCTATTTTATAACAGAAAAAATTCTATGAACTCTTCACCTTCCACATACTTTATCAAACCAGTTAAAGAGCCCTTTTCCTTTCACAAACTCCAGTGTTTCTCATAGCTTCTTAGATAACAACATTCTGGGAATACTTCACACATCAGATCCTTCAGACACTTCACCGCTAACATAAACAAAAACTAAATGTAAGATTTACGTTGTTACAAACTTCAAAATATTTGAAGATAAAAATCCCACTCAGATAGTTGCTTTCCTCACTCCAGCCGTGTATTTATGCCAAGTGTAACTCTGTTGTCATGGCTGCTTAGTCAACTTATTAAAAATAACATTTTGCTAGTCTCCAACTACCAGCTGTATGGAATCCCTTGCAGGAAATGGATGCGGGCTCTATAAAATGAATCCAGACGAGACTGTTATCACTTTAACATCACCACATTAAAAGCCACCCCATTCAATGAACTCCTTCCACCCACAGAATCTTACCCAGTCTGCAACCCTCAGAGGTAAAGGCCTGATTTTGTCCCAGAGAGTTCTTGGGTCATTTAGAAGTGAGGCTTATTCTGGAATACCTGGATGGGAGTGGATCCAGGGAGACAGTGTAACTGCTTTGTATCTTACTTGATAGCAAAGGTTTTCCATGCAGCTACTTTTGAAGCAATGGCAGGCTTTCTCTTGGAGGGCTTGTCTTGGTTGTTCTGGAAGTAGATGCAGGAATACACTGCTGGAATCTTGGAGCCATGTTGATATAGTCTCCTTTAAATTACTACTACTAGTTCTGGTTAACACGTGGCTCAGAGGCTGGTGCCCTTGGAGGAATTTTGGTTTTTTTTGATTATGGGGAGGTTCACATGGCACCAGGCCTGCTGGCGGCAGATGGAGTTCACCTATCTCAAAGGGGGAAAAGGAGTCTTGCTCATGAGTTGGCGGGGCTTATCGAGAGGGCCTTAAACTAGGTTCGAGGTGGGGAGGGGATATAGCCAGGCCCACTAGAGAGGAGCCTAGGGGTGGTGTGCCAAGGTTGGGGGTGAAATCGATAGCCGAGCTCAAGTGCATCTACACCAATGCACGCAGTATGGGCAACAAACAGGAGGAGCTGGAAGCCATTGCACAGCGGGATAGCTACGACTTAGTCGCCATCACAGAGACATGGTGGGATGACTCTTACGACTGGAGTGCTGCAGTGGGTGGCTATAAGCTCTTCAGAAGGGATAGGCAAGGAAGGAGAGGCGGTGGGGGTGGCTCAGTATGTTAGGGAGTGTTTTGATTGCATAGAGCTTAGTGATTGTGATGATAAGGTCAAGTGCTTATGGGTAAGGATGAGGGGGAAGACCAACAAGGCAGATATCCTGCTGGGGATCTGTTATAGACCACCCAACCAGGATGAAGAGGTAGACGAAGCGGTTTACAAGCAGCTGGTGGAAGTATCACAATTGTTTGCCCTTGTTCTGGTGGGGGACTTCAATCTACCAGATGTCTGCTGGAAATACAACACAGCAGAGAAAAGACAGAGAAAGAATGTGTGGAAGATAACTTCCTGACGCAGCTGGTAAGTGAGCCTCCCAGGGGAGGTGCCTCGCTTGACCTGCTGTTCACAAACAGAAGGTCTGGTGGGAGACGTGGTTGTCGGAAGCCGTCTTGGGCTTAGCGACCACAATATGACTGAGTTCTCAGTTCATGGCAAAGTAAGAAGGGGGGTCAGCAGACCACCACCATGGACTTCTGGAAGGCAGACTTTGGCCTGTTCAGGGCACTGGTTGGGAGAGTCCCTTGGGAGGCAGTCCTGAGGGGCAAAGGAGGCCAGGAAGGCTGGGCTTTCTTCAAGAAGGAAGTCTTAAAGGCGCAGGAGCAGGCTGTCCCCATGTGCCGCAAGACGACCAGGCGGGGAAGACAACCGGCCTGGCTGAACCAGGAGCTCCTGCTGGCACCAGAAAAAAACAGGAGAGTGTACCACTTTTGGAGGAAGGGGCAGGCATCTCAAGAAGAGTACAGAGGCCTCATTAGGTCTTGCAGAGAGAAAATTAGACAAGCAAAAGTCCAGCCAGAACTCAACCTGGCAACTGTTGTAAGGGATAACAAAAAATGGTTTTACGACTACATTAACAACAAAAAAGAGACCCAAAGAGAATCTCCATCCTCTATTGGGTGCGGAGGGGAACGTTGCCACCAAGGATGAGGAGAACGTTGAGGTACTAAATGCCTTCTTTGTCCCAGTCTTTAACCATCAGACCAGTTATCCCCGGGGTATTCAGCCCCCTGAGCTGGAAGGCAAGGACGGGGAGCAGAACAACCCCCCCATAATCCAGGAGGAAGCAGTTTACAACCTGCTGAGCCACCTGGACACTCACAAGTCTATGGGGACAGATGGGATCCACCCGAGAGTACTGAAGGAGCTGGTGGAGGGGCTTGCCAAGCCACTCTCCATCATTTATCAGCAGTCCTGGTTAACAGGGGAGCTCCCAGACGACTGGAGGCTTGCCAATGTGATGCCCATCTACAGGAAGGGCAGGAAGGAGGATCGGGCAACTACAGGCCTGTCAGTACAACCTCGGTACCAGGGAAGATTATGGAGCGATACATCTTGAGTGAGCTCACCGGGCAAGTGCAGGACAACCAGGGGATCAGGCCCAGCCAGCATGGGTTCATGAAAGGCAGGTCCTGCCTGACCAACCTGATCTCCCTCTGTGACCAGGTGACCTGCCTGGTGGATGAGGGAAAGGCTGTGGATGTTGTCTGCCTGGACTTTAGCAAGGCCTTCGACACAGTCTCCCACAGCATCCTCCTAGAGAAGCTGGCAGCTCATGGCTTAGACAGGTGTACTCCTCGCTGGGTAAAAAACTGGCTGGATGGCTGAGCCCAGAGAGTTGTAGTGAATGGAGCTAAATCCAGTTGGTGGCTGGTAATGAGTGGTGTTCCCCAGGGCTGTGTTAGGGCTGGTTCTCTTTGTTATTTTTATCAATGATCTGGACACGGGGATCAAGTGTATCCTTAGTAAGTTTGCAGATGACACAAAGTTGGGCAGGAGTGTTGATCTGCTTGAGGGTAGAAAGGCTCTAGAGAGGGATCTGGATCGATGGGCCAAGGCCAATTGTATGAGGTTTAACAAGGCCAAGTGCTGGGTCCTGCACTTGGGTCACAACAACCCCATGCAATGTTACAGGCTTGGGGAACAGTACATGGAAAGCTGCCCGGCGGAGAAGGACCTGTGGGTGCTGGTTGACAGCTGGCTGAACATGAGCCGGCAGTGTGCCCAGGTGGCCAAGAAGGCCAACAGCATCCTGGCTTGTATCAGGAATAGTGTGGCCAGCAGGAGCAGGGCAGTGATCGTGCCCCTGTACTTGGCACTGGTGAGGCCACACCTCGAGTACCCTGTTCAGTTTTGGGCCCCTCAGTACAAGGAGGACATTGAGGTGCTGGAGCGTGTCCAGAGAAGAGCAACGAAGCTGGTGAAGGGTCTGGAGAGCAGAGCTTATGAGGAGAGGCTGAGGGAACTGGGGGTGTTTAGTCTGGAGAAGAGGAGGCTGAGGGGAGACCTTATCGCTCTCTACAACTAACCTGAAAGGAGGTTGTAGGGAGGTGGGTGTTGGTCTCTTCTCCCAAGTTACTAGCGATAGGATGAGAGGAAATGGCCTCAAGCTGCACCAGGGGAGGTTTGGATTGGATAAGAGGAAAAATTTCTTCACTGAAAAAGAGTGGTCAGGCACTGGAACAGGCTGCCCAGAGAGGTGGTGGGGTCACCATCTCTGGAGGAGTTCAAGAAAGGTGTAGACATGGTTTAGGGGACATAGTGGTGTTGGTTTGACAGTTGGACTTGATGGTGTTAGAGGTCTTTTCCAACCTTGATGATTCTATGGTTCTACTAAACCCAAATACATGCAACTATAGATCTGCTGTACAATTCTTTTTTTTCCTTTTCTGCTACAGTGAGCAGCTGAAGTCTTAGCTGCATATGGTTATTTCTCTTTTGAAGATACATTTGAGTAACTGTACCAGTTTATAGACATGCCTGTGAGCTGGCTTTGCACCCCTGAACTGAGACCCTATCTGCCTGGAGAGGCAAGGTGAGGCAGCTGCTGAATACTGAGAAGCAGCACTAACAACGTTACAAGGAATGGCAATTCATGTGAGGCGAGGGGAAAAAGTAGCTTTACACAAGTGCATCTGATAATTGGGTATCTTTGTGTGACATTGTAACACATTCTGCCCCGAGTCTCACAGTCTTAGTTCTGTTTTCTATATTCATTCAAATTATAAATGTATGAAGTCACTGGCTTCAAAACTGGTTTGCCTTCAATGCAAAGAATGACTTAAGCAACTCTTCAAAGTTAACATTAAGAATCTCACAGGGTAGGAATATTCCAAAAATAGTTTTAACCAGTGTACTTATGCCTCAGCAATTCTGTTTTATTTCAACACAAGGTGGCGTACACCAACCCCTCCTGTTCTTCTAGAGCCTGCTCCCTCCTTCCAGGAGGAGGCAAAGCATTTCCTGCTGCTTTATTCTCTCCCCAGCACACCCCATCACCACCCTTGCTTCCCTCCTGCAGTATGGGGCTAGGCCCCTCCCAGCCCAAGAGCTGTTAACCTTGGTCAGACAGGGCTCAGCTGCAGGTAAGCCCTGCACCAGCCCCAGAGCCGTTCCCCCGTGGTGGAGGGAGGGAGGTGGAAAGGGGAGAACACAGGGGAGTGGAGGAGTTGGGCTGTTGCTATTCATCAACTTTGACAGGATCAACCTCCTCCCTCCTGGTTTGTTCTAGGTTAGGGGAATACTTGCAGCATCGGCGGTGCCACACGCTCCAAACCCCCTGCACACAGGACAAGGTCACACCAACATACTTCTGTTTGCCACAGTTAAGGTCTTAGCTGAGCAGTATTTGACTTAAGCGCTGCAGCAAGCAAGTTAATAAACATAAGTTTCTGCAGGTACATGGAAGAGTAAGCTCTCCCCCTCACTTTGCTGCACCAGCTCTCTTGGTAACTGATTTTACATAAGCATGAACTGGGACTGAACTAATTTTTTGTCCGTCAGGGCAGTTTATGTTACAATCCAGGCTAGTAGCTATGATAGTTCATGCTTCAGCTGCATTCTAGAAATTCACAGCAACTATTTTTGAAGACTAGGCTGAAGTTACCTAATCACTGTTTAGATTTATTCACAGCTCTAGGAAAAAAAGTCCAAATCAAAATAGCACTCAGGTGGAAGCTTCTATCTGCTGAAAGCAGGTCAGCTAAGTCAGACTCACAAAAGTTGTGCTCTGTACCCAACCTCCTCCCCTCCAACTCAGACTTCTTCCTGCAATTTTCCCCAAGAAAAATGATGCTGGGCAGTTATGAAGATGTTTTGACTCTTGGAAACTTCAATCTGAACACTTTCCTGAAGTATGTTATGTTTAACATAACTAAGCTCCAGGGACAAGTGCAGCTTGAAAAAGAGATCTAGTCTTCTACCACTCTGAACACTAACAACAAACAACAGTCCAACAATGATGCTGCTTAGTTATTGGAAAAGGTAAGAATTCACAGCAACTGCTCATTTTCAATAACCAACCCTTAACTTCTCTTGCAGGAACCTTTAAATCCAATACAGATTGACTCATGTCAATGGACATGCTTTCCAGCACCTTGCTGCCAAGTACACCAGGCAACTGACACCTGGATGTAGTTTCCTGAATGGTAACCGCAACCTAGTTCAACATTTCAGAAGATAAAGACAGGTGTAAAATGTGTTTAATATGCAATTTTTTCCAGTCTTTCTGTGAGTGTTATACCTAACATTGAACAAAAGCAATACTAATAAAAGCTGTTATCATTGATCAGTTACATTGGTTTAATTTTGACTGACTTTACTACTTAAAATGGTGTACACTCTATTTACATTTGAGTACAATGCAACTCATAGTTAAAACCCACACAAGAGTTAGACCAACTGAGCCCCCCTCCCCTTTTCCAGATTGACTTAGTCACAAGCACTGCAGTCAAGCCCTGAAAACAAGTAGCTCAAGATCAAGAGGCTCCCTTTCCTTATCTATGGAAATACCATTTTGATGCACACACTGCAGTTACAAGAGCCATTTTTATACCAGTTTCAAGAAACCAGATCTGTTCGTAGTAACTGCATGTACATTTTGCTAGTATCTCATGATGGAGAGTAATTCTACAGTTTAGTGGCATCTTCTACTGCATTTGTTCTACTCCACATTTTTGGTCATGGTTCTTACAGGAGTTTTACTCTTCTCTAACAGAGGTCCTAACTCAGTGACTAGTTACAAACAAGCCAAGCAGCAAAGCCTCCATGCACAAGTACGTAAGATCATAGTAATCACATTTTAGACTGGGCAAGGATACAAGGCTTAGTTATGCTATTCCAACAACCTACAGCTCCCAGCTTAACCTTCTCCAAGACTTTAAAAAAAAAAGGGGGGGGGGGGCTAGTTGCAGGTTCTGGTTCTATTCTCTGAAAACTTTGACTAGGAATTCTTTTTACTTGCACCTCCTTCTAGCGTTGCCTTTTTCTCTCACCTTTACAGTAAATTTAGTTAGAAACTACCCCTTAGAAGACTGTTCTTTCATGACTTGTGGTTGCCTCCCTGTCTTCCGCTCTGCGGCACATGGGAATGAAGTGCATTGTGCATCTAGTAAGCGGTAACTGAAGTACACAAAAAGTAGTACTATAATGGCATGCACTGCTGAACTCATCTGCTGTAACAGCAAAGGTTAAATGCAAAGGAAACTAATGACAGACTTAGAGAAACACAACCCTGTTACTGAAACAATGCTGTTTCACTACACTGCATCTTACTAGGCTCAAAGTAAAACCGCAATTCTGAAACAGTTTAGAATTAATTAGGGGTAAATGAACCTTGAAACTATACTTATGGTTCCTCTATCCCAATAAAGGATATTTAACTGCAGAACCTTAATGAGTATATACAGGACATCCAATTGAGAAGCATTTCTATGTACCTGATAAGACACATGAAGTGAGAGGAGGGGTAAACCCTGCAGCCCCTACATATCTACCATCAACTATATTACTCTACAGATAGGAAAGGAAATCCTTTCCTAAATTGAAGGTTACTCTGCGTCATGACTGGGAGGAACAACATACCATTAGGAACTTTTTTGGAGGTCCCATGATGTCAGTGCTCACACCACTGTTACACAGGAGCTGCAGCTACATAGAAAGCATCCAGCTCCCCACCTCAAGCCGCTTAAGCGTAGTTAGTGCTTTCCTTTTCCCCTTAACTGAGCTAGAATCCATAGCAATATCCTGCTCTCCTGTTTACTGCCAGATACGCCACATTTCTGAAATGCAGAGACAGTGGTTGTTAAGCGTCATGGAATTTTTCTTAGCAATTCAAGAAGATACCCTTTACGAATGCCATTTGGCTTACAGAAGCATGGTACCCTCAATTACTGGGCTGCATATTGTACAGCAAGTTACTGAGGCATCTGAAGAAACTCACTGAAGGCATCTAAGTTGCAGGAGACCACTACTTGTGTGCCTGCGGGTGAGGAAGCCTGCCTTCCACAGCAAATTGCCAGCTAAAGGAAAGAACCAGACCCACTCCCCCAGTCACAGCACTTTTAAGGTGCATAAATGCAAACTATCTCCCCCCTCAAAGCAAGCCCTTTTATGATCTCTAGTAGTTTTCTCCTGCTTCACTTTTTCTATCTCCCACGATGCAGAAGACAGTACATAGTCTTAAGTACTCCCAGCACTGGCAAAAACATGTGTCAGTCGAGGAGACACTACTGTTTGGCCATTACAAATACATCACCTTTCAACATTGAAAGTCTGAGTATCAATGAGGAAAAAAAAATTTCACTAGTGACAAGGTTCTAGGAAGTAAGGTATTTTGAGTATTTAATAAGATGACATTTCAAGCCTGTACAATGCAACATCATTAAACTGTTTTGAGAGGGGGTTTTTTGCCAATTTGAGAAACAGGCAGCTAATAGTCAGTGTCACTTGATTAAAAAAAAAAAAAAAACAAAAACCATGCATGTGACCTGGGGAAAGTTCAAAGCATTAGGAAGTTAAAAAGCACATACTCACTGATAAAGCATACACTGGACCACACGGCAAACTCCTACCATTTCTTCAGCACAATTTCTTAATTCTCCTCCTGTCACAGCAAATCTGTAGTGTCTAATCTTGTCTGTGACCATATTTATACTTCATTTGCATGTTAAAACAATTATAAAAAGAATCTTAAGATGGTCCCAGTCTAAGCCAACTCCTACTGATGTTTCCTTCCATAAGTAAACTAGTTGTCAGTCAAAGCTTTTCTACTGGGAGACATTCAAAAACAAGTCAAGTATCACAATGTTTATTGATAGATACAAGTATATAAAATCAGGGCATGAACATGTCTTGATAAATTAAGTAGACTTAATTTCAGTACTATAATAGAGGGACCAATTCAAATTTCTCACCATGTCATGTTTCACACCCACAAAAACCTCTTCCAAAGGGCATTAAACCATCTCTTCAGCCAATCAATTTTTGTGCAAGTAAACTGTTTCTTTTTAGAAGACTTGTGCACTTGCCCAGGCTCAAGGATATTAAAACCTAGCACATAAAGCCCATTACTAGAGGTAGAAATACAGGCAATATACTATTACGGCAACAACCATCGATTACAGTTAAGGATTCTCTGTAACAACCAAATGGATAATCAAATATTGCAACAACTCAAGTATTACACTGAGCAAAGTGCATTTCTACAGTATTCAGTGTTGCTATTCAGTTTTCTAACTTAAAAACAGCCTATGATAACTGGCAGCAAAGAAGACCCTTGCAACAGACTGCTTCTGCTCGAGAACTTATGATGTAATTATTGCATGCTGCTAATACACTGTTATCTAAACATTAAAGATACTCTAAAATATTTTTATTGTAGACTATTAAGACATACTACAAAAACCTTTTGCAGAAGATATCCTATTGACATACTTCTACTTTAAATATTGTGAAACATTACAGCGGAATGAATTTTCGCAGTGGTTAGGTCAAATGCAGTTACATCATAGCAACAGTATGTTTGCACAATTTAAGGCTTTGGCTGGTTCTTTAGTCAGCTTCTTCTTCAGATTCTTCTTCTTCAGCAGTTTCCAGCCAGGTTAGCCATTGGTTTACCTGCAGTTACATAAAAGTGATTTAAGGCAGCAGGAATTATTTCCCAACTATGCTTCTGCAGAACACTGCTTTTTTTCCCCCAACTGATTTTGGTAATCTTTCAGCCACACTCTGCATTAAAGGTAGGTCTCTAGTAAAGAAATAAAGATTTAGTTCATCTTGTTTCACTCTTTCCTAGTGAAATACTCCATGAAGTTTCTAGATATTAACAAGTCTTAAACACTGTTTGAAAGTGTTCTCAAATACTCCAGTGCAGCAGAGATCACAAAAGACAGATCTCTACTGTTAGTAATTTTACCTGGAATAAAGCTTTGCCTTTCCCTGGAAACTCTTGAGTAATATCTTCTTTCCATGCCAAGAAGGCTTCTTCTTCAATTATCTCCATGTCGTAGAAATGAACAAAGAAGCGCAGTAACATGCCTATGGAAGTAAATTTAAACTTCGTTAGCTTTAGAGCCTTCTGAACAGCTTACTTGACTCTAAGAAACCTAGGGGCAAGCCTAAAAGTCATACACAGGCACAAACCAGCAAACAAAAGTTAAATTCTGGATAAGATCTTGACACCCATACCTTTTGGAAAGTTATTGTTGTAGCAGTGCACCTGGAGTGCATATAAAGCACTCACTTGCAGATCAACATGGTCATGGAGGAACTTCTGCATTACCGGCTTGAAGGAAAGCAGCAGTTGTTTTTCCTGCTCTAGCTGCTCTTTAGATGGAACAGATGAAGAATCCGATTCGTCACTAGGTGGGTTTACTTCACTAGAAATATACTGCAAGAAACTGGACAAAACCAAAAAAAGGTAGTTTTGTGAACTGATAAGCAGCTAGATTATTTCATGTTCTAAAACAGTAAGACAAGTACTTTCAAGTTCAGTTTGCTAGCCATGACTAAAAATACCATCCTGCCTGTATCAGTAGTTAGGCGCATGCACAGTGGATTAGTATTGTGGTAGACTGTGCACCACAAAAATCCTAGTTTTGCTTCTGCTACAGCTCCGAAACATTTTAGAACAAGAATACACAGGTCTAGGCTTCCCCTTCCCAAGCAAAAGCAACACTTGACACTGACGGAAGCCTGGAGACTTGCTTTTCTTCTCAAATACAATGAGTTTTTAATACAGGGGAGGTCCACCCAGAACAATTTATCTCCCTGTGTTCTATACCGTTTTCTGCACAGAGCTACATGTCAGCCTTTACAAAGTCAGTAACTTATTGGTAGCTTAACAAAACATGTACCTGAACTATGTTAAGATAGCACCTCACCTGGTCATCAATATATTCACAAATCCCTTATCTACATGAAGTTTGGGTGAAATGTTATCTTTAATCCACTTATAGATGGCTTGAGGGGATGGATCCGATTTTATTTGCTTTAGCAGTTCCTTCTCCAGTTTCAGAAGCGGGAACAAGAAGCTAAGCCCCTTCCCTTCTAAGATCTCCAGCATGCGGTCCTTGTTCTGGTCAATTTCTGACAAGTAAGAAAGAAAGACACGGTGAAGAGCTGGTGCTAATCAGAACCTATAATCAATAGTTCATGAGTCTAACCACCTCTTAAGAATCATAACAGCTGATTGCATCAGCATAACCTTGTATGTTATTTTACTCTGGTATAAAAAAACTAAAGGAAAACTGTCTTGCATACACTAACATGAGACGTCATAAGAGCTATGTGGTTAACTCTTACCTGGTAACATTTTCTGCATATTCACTTTGCTTTGTTGGAACAATTCTGTTAGCCATTCACGATCTTGTAGCTTAGCTAACTGCTGAAGGCAAAGCAGGAAGAGAGGGAAATGGGTGCCACTTTCCAGTGGTTGAGCCAGTTCGGAAATGCTCACCAGTTCTGAAATAATGGCACGGGCTGCAAACTGTGCTAAGTAGGATTTCACCAATGGGATATCCACCTCCAGTTTGGGGCACTGGTCCAATACATTCAGGAATGCCTAAGAAACAGTGAACACACACAAATGAAATTCTGATGTAATTTTGTTCTCATGCACAGTAATACTCATACCACATAGGAGCCTCACGTTTCTTTTCTGCATTCAATCACTTGCCAAGAGGTCCCCCATTTCCAGTTCCTGAAATCCTGTACCTACATTTTTCTTTTCATCACTTCTTATGCCCCTCATATGTTCATACATTATTTTTACCTCCTCAGATCACCAGGACTTAGAAAAATTTGCACGCTGCCTTTATGCTAGTTGAACATCATGAACAGCCAGGCAACAAGGACTCTGAGTCTATTAGATTGCAGTACCTGCATGAAGTTGTCACTTGTGGCTATTCCCTCCTGCTTGAGCAAGCTGATCAAAGTACTTGCTTTCTCTTTGTCTTCATCTGATCTATCTAGGGATTGAATGATTACTTTGCTCAACATCTCAGGAATGAAGTGTTTTGGAGCTCTCATTTCTCTCACAGTATTGACAGCATCATTAGCATTTCCATTGTTCAGATACTCAGTCACAACGGCTTCCTAGAGGAAAAAAAAACAGTTAAACATTTATTTTTAAAGAGCATAATGCAAGGCTTCAAGCAGCACTATTGCACACTTAACTTACAGTTTGTTTAAGCAGCTCTTCTTTAGAAGGAGGTGGCTTCTTGGTGGTCTTTGCAGGCTTTTCTTGTATAAGTGGTGGATTTGTTTTAAGACCAAGCTGAGGAGGCTGAAAAAGGTAGCACCAGAATTTGTTTCTTTGCAGTACACATCTACCTACATTTCTATCAAGTTTAAGAACACTGAATACATACAGAGGCACATGAGAGTCAAATTAGGTTTTCAGACATTCTTTTTGTAAACCCTGCTCTGTGCAATAGAAGATTTCTCTCTCCCTACCCGTATTAGAAGCTGGTCTAAGTTTTACATGCATGAAGAAATCAAGTAGAGCCAACAATACACAGCAATTTTTATATTTACCTGTCCCAAAGGTGGTGTCTGAGTGCGTGGTGGTTGAGCACTGGGAGGAATCATAGTTATCTGGGGCTGAAGCTTTGGCACTTGGTTTTTGTTCATTAGAAAAGACTGAGCAGGTCTCAGGCTAATCTGTAGACAGATAAGTCAGAAAAAACTCAAACTGTTTCAAGTATTCTGACCAATACTACACAGCCATGGACTCACATCAACTGATCGCACTGAAGCATGAGTTCCATTTCTACAATGTTAACACTCAAATACAGGTTAAGCCACATGTGTACTGAAATTCCCCCAAAAGCACGACTCGATGAATCACAACGTGCTGCAAGTTACTGGTGTTTAGTTCCATTGGTATCAAGATCTGGAATTGCTCCTTTTAGATGCAGTATGTTAGAGACCCAAGAAGATACTTAGCATGTTTGCTGATGTGTTTTACAACCAAGATGAAACTCTACCAATTGCTCAGAAATCAGGATACAAGTCTGGTTAACACTCAGTTTTTCACAATGCAGTTTACTTTGCATTTGACATTTTGCCTATTAGCCAGTTCTTAAAGAAAAAAAAATTTAGCCTGGTCCAGCACTTCAGGGTTTCTTAAATTTCTAAAGTTCAGGATTTTCTGAAATTTCAATTAAAGGTATTGTTATCAATATGATGCATGGGAACTGATGTCAGAGTAGTGTTCTTGGGGAGGTGTGGGGAAAGGAAGGGACACCCCAAGAAATTGCCCTCATATATCTCAGTCTTGCTCATAGGACGCTGGATACCCTAAAGAAAGTGAGGGGTAAGGTGAAAGAGGAAGGGACAAAGAAGGAGGAGGAGGAGGAGAAGGAGAAAGAGTTCCAGCATTAGTCCTCATAATAACGCGTCTTGCTATAATCATTGGGCAATATTTAGAATAGGCTTTAAGTAATGTAGGCATGTAATGTACCTCATCTGCATTAAGCTGTCCTTTCTTAGAAAACCGAGGTGGCATATCCTTCGACTGTCCTTGTTGCTGGGATAAGAGTCCCTGATTCTGGTTATGGTAGAGCTGGCTTTGCCCCTATTTCAGAAAGGGAGATATAGAGAAAGAAGTGCAGATGATGGAGTGGCGTACATCATATGGTAAGTAGTACCAGAGGGACCAGAGGAACAAAGATTCTATTTGCCAGGAAGGGAGAAAGAAGGAGCAGGGGTGGTGGGAGAGTAGCATCTATCCCTAAAAACAGGGCTGTCTTTAAATAAAACACACCATTCTGACCCACCAAAGCCACATGCACCTTTTCTTGCAGTAAAAAAAAGTGTATTCCTTGCATCTCTTGCACAATTTAAGAAGTTGTTGAGAATTTTTGTATCAGCTGAGCATCAGTTCTTATCAGAATCAAATCTGAGAAAATCTTTCAACATAAGCAGACTATAATCCATAACATACGCATCTGTAGAAGAGCTTCTAAACATGCTGAAGTCACTCTGTGAACAACATCTTCCTTACCTGACTTTTCAGAAAAGATTTGCCTAGTTCTCCAAACTGGGATTGAGCAGAAGGCATGAGGTGACCCCCATGGCCATTGAAAAGTTGGTTTGAACGATGGCGTCCCATGGTGGGTGAAAATCTATCCTGAATAACCCCTGGACCAGTACCAATTCCGCTACCTGTGTTATTAAGGAGACAAAAGACAATTTTAGTTCTTGTTCAATACAGTACAGCCACAATCATCACGTTAGCCTTGCTATTTCAGTGTACCTGGCATTTGTCCAAACATATCAGCAAGCCCTCCGAGTGGGTCCCTGTCAAGTTTCATTCTGGGTGGCATAAAGGGTCCCTCCAGAAAGAAGTCGCTTCTCATCCCTTGAGACATAGGAGCAGGAATAAAAACTCCCAGATCCTTTAAAACAGGAATTGTAATTTTGGTCAGTTTGGAGTAATAGTCTCTGAGAAAGTCAACTTTTTAGCCCTGAGCTATAGAAGTCCATCTGATTTTAACCCTTAACCCCTTACTGTCAGACTCTGCTGTGGGAACTACTCATAAGCACACAGCATAAGTTTTGTGACGGAGTAAAGAGCGTAAGGATTCACTTTAACACTTAAGCAAAAGCCATGCACAAGACTTTACATGCAACACTTACTTTTACTGCATCTTGACGGATTTGATTGATAGTCTTTGGTCCATTGTCAAGAAAAGCTTTGCGAGGAACCCAGTTGTGTTCTCTCAACTCCACAGTATCCTTGGAACATAATGAATTATTAGGAAAGGATTCGGTACAACTTTTGAGAGAAAAAGGAAGCAGTAAGCCATTTTGTCATCATACCTGCAGCAGGAAACGAATCCTTGCTGGCAATTCCTTACTTGACATCAAGGAGCGCATACGGGCAAAGTACTGATCCATTAAGGACTGCAGGAAGAAAAGTGATGTTATGTTACAAGTGATGGCTAATTCTAACAATGTCTTGAGTATTTTCAGGAAAGGTGACCACATTAAAGACATCTAAATCAAATAGAACAGACTGCCCTTTCCTGCAGTCTCGATCTCCTTGATGGCCGTAGAGCTTAAGCAAAGCTAGTGTATCAAGACATCTCATCTGAGTCAAAGACGAAAAACTGCCAAATTCTCTTTACTGTGACACCATCTCAAGTTTACACTTGGAACTCACAAGTAAAGGTCCAAAATGCATGTCAGATCACCTAGCTGCATTGAGTTCCTTACCCGCATCTTTTCAACCAGCATTTAGAGAAATAACATTCTTGCTTTTACGACTTTCTAATGACCCTAACTGCATTCTGGGAAGACATTGAAAATCATTTAAAAGATTGGCTCCTTTAGCAATCAAAGAGATTTGATGCAGGAGCAGTAGCTGGCACTCTTGCTCTCTTAAAGTCAGTCCTCAGTTTTGTACTTACGAATAGAACATCAAACACGTAAGGTTCAGGCAATTGAAATCTTAGCCACAGAATTCAAGTAGTTTAGAGTAAGTGCAGTGGATCCGCACATACCTTGGCTTTTGCATGGTCTAATCTAGGTCCCACTGTCCTCATTATCTGACAGAGGCACTCCAAATCCTCCCCCATATCTTTGAGTTGGACTCTCTTCTTCTTTTCCAAAAGCTGAAATATTAAAAGGGGAATTAGGTATTTCAACGTATTACAAATGACAACTTATATTATAAGTGGCAACTTTGTACACAGAGACAAGCAGAAATCTTTCATCTTGTTCTGGAGACAAACAGACAAATTTTTAAGAATTAGTAACTGAAGTACTTATTACTTAGAAGTATATGTATTTTGAAGTACCTGTGGTACTTCTGTCTAGGCCAAAGTACATCTTCACTTGGAGACAAGCCCCATGGCTTTGGACAAAGCCAATTTTACTTTTTAATCACACCAGAAGACTATTTCAAACAGTGGGGGGTAGATAGTCGACAGGAAACATTTTTGTAGTATTTTATGCTCCAGGATTCCCAAAGCAGCATAAACATTTACATTTTTTAATCCAGAAGTCCTATTTTGCTCTTAGTCCCCACTCAATCTCAATACTCACTGTTTTGATGCACTTATGAAGGATAGATTCATGAATAAGGTCAAGCTTGCCAAGTTCTCCAATGAATTTGATGTTCCCCAGCATCTTGATCTTGGCAATGGCTCTCTGTTCCTCCTCCTCAGGGAGGAGGGGACCATCATGCTTATCATAGACTGGAAAACAAAGAAGCCTGTTTAACATGGCTGTGGAAAGACAAGATAAACAAATTCTGTAGTAAAGTGGTTTTAAAGCTTACTATCAACATTTCTGGTTCGGTTTTCAAATTCATCTTGAAGTTTAGATATTAGGAGGCGTCTGAATGTCTATGAAAAGAGAGCAAAGAAAACAATTAAGCTAATCAATGCAACTGTACATGCTAGCAAAATTTATCATTCCAGATTGAGAGAGATACTCACTGTACTTTGCTTCTGTCCTGGATGACTCTCTGCTGATGGGCCATCAAAGTTGGGTGCATCTTCTGCCAGCCGCAGACATAGTTGAGCATACAGTGAGCTATACTTGGGCTCTTCAAGGGCTTTGTCTACGATCTAAATAAATTTGAGTAAGGTCGCACGCAGTAGAATGCAAACATTATTAGGAAAGGGAGTTGCAAGACACAAAATGGAATATTACCACTATGTGACCTAGGACATCTAACTACTTTTTGCTATTCCATCAAACATACAAAAATAATGGATTTTGTTTTAACACTAGTCTTAATGCTGAAGCAAAGGAAAAAAGCTTCTATAATCCTTAGCCAACAAATGGGACAAATCTGAGGTTTATCATCGGAACACTGAAGTAAGGATCACCAACCGGATCTCAGATTAAATGAAGTGACATGATAGTTAAATCAGTGTACCACCAAGATGTCACCTGTGGTAGCTTTTCCAAGACCATTAGGCTTGTTCATGAGGTGAACAAGAAGAGGAAGAGGGGGGCCAGGGAAGTAAGATTGCTAACTGGCATCTTAAATTATTAAAAAAAAACACAAACACAAACAAAAAATCCCCAATCATGTTTAGTGATTCTTGAGACTTCTAAAACAGGAAGTTAGACCATTAAGTCTACTTCCTCCCTAGTATATCCTTTTTACACAAAAATCAGAAATGATATTTCTGTATGATTGGATTATCAAACACCAGATTAGCCATGTTACTTCTGCATCCCATCAAAACCAGCCAACCTCTTATTTTTAACATGCAAGAAAACTGTAGTTAAACGAAATGCAGCCAGCTTACCAGCAGTATGACCCCTTTTAGGATGAGCTTAGATTCTACACCCACATTGAGGAGCTCAAGGCATAGCTTGTCAAACTTTTCAGGAGTAAGCTTATTTAGTATGCTAAAAGGGAACAAACAAAAACAAAAATCCAGATGACAGACCTTGTAAGCATGCTACAAGTAATTTTAAACCCAAGTTTACCTTCACTTCTTAATAAGTCTATTGAAGAAAAACTGAAAAGTGTCATCTTCCATTCAACTACTTCATTAGAAGATCTTTAGAATGTGAAGTAATTATTGAAACGTCTAATCCTCTCACAAGAATTACTTATCAAGTGTTGGCTGCTGCTGCCCTATCACTTTCTACCTCACTCCCTCCAAAGGACATCACAGTCCCACCCCCCCAGAACCCAAGACCCACATCTTCCCTTCTTCCAGCCTATTTATTGGAGTTATATATTGAAAGAGAACAGGAAGGATAGAAAAAAAAATAATCTCACAAGAACTTACCCTCTTACTTTCCTGAAGATTGCATCATGTCGTTCTTTGTCATTTGAGGAGTCGTCATCTCGTCTAGTGCTTCGTGAAGGAATCCATTTCTGAGCGTTTTGCCCTGGGGTTTTCCCCAGGAACTCGCTGTAAAATTTTTTAATATGATTGCTAACAGAAACAATTTCAAGAACTGGCCTTTTAACCTTTCAGTATTGCCATACTTAGGCTAATTCTGTTACTAGCTTCACTAAGAGCATGCACTTACCCCTACCAACACTGCAACATCTGTTGCATAGTATTCACTCAACCGTAATTAAAAGACACCCAAGAAAACCCTTCCTGTAAACTTTTCAAATGAAATGCGTGAAACAGTTTGTGTACCTCACATCACTGCATCATGATGCAGACTCTCAACAGACTATATGTTACCCTGCCACAGACTCGAGGACATTAACATGTCATGAACTCAGTAAGTATTCCTTGTACAAGTATAAGGATACTCTATTTTCAACTCAGTATTCACTGTAAAGCATTCTCTGCCTTCAAAATCATGCCAAATCAAAGAGCAAGATGACATACCTGTTGCTGGCAGTCTTGGGATAGTGCTGAGGTGCACCCCTACCACCTCCTCCGCCTGAAGAAGCACTGTTAAAAACAACCATGTAATATTGTGTAAGTTCAAAATCCCAGTGCTTTCAATTACATCAGTTTTGGTATAAACATAAGACAAATTTAAACTCTCCTCAAGGGACAGTTTCCACTGCCAAGTGTTTATCCAACAAACAAAAAAAGCACTAGTACCTGAAACGAGAAGCACCCCCTTCTGCAATCGCACTCTCCACTTTGGCGGCTTGACAACGAAGAATCTTCAAAAGAATAAAATTAAATTGACGGGGTAGGGAAAAACAAAACCTAGAAAGACAAATCAAGTGTTCATATTATAGTAGTTTTACTAGCAGCCATAAATATCTAACTTAAAATAAAAGTACAATCGTTTGTTAGAGAAAGGGAAACCCCCAAACACTATACTTCGTAGGAGGCAAGAAAACTTATTTATGCAATACTCGGGATATTCACAGAAAGGCCATTTCATCATCATACCCATGTTTTCCAACAGGGGTGAGGGAGGAGAGATAAGGAAATCACAGACTGAGAACGTAAGAGCCTCAAATTTACCCTCTTAACCCCCCAAAAGCACTTGCAGAACAAAAAAAAGTGTTTTTTCTCCTAGCACAACATAATTAAATGAATCCTTTATTATTTTACAAACTATGATTACTTATGGCAAGACAAAGTAGTCAAGTTTCAAAGTGAAAAGTACCAGATCACAAAATGCACGCTTAATATAGTAAAATCGATGTATTCTACACCCAAGTCCAAACGGCCAATTAAGCTACTAAATAATGAAAAAAATATCGCCCCTCCCCACCTCAAATTTTAGCTTGCAAGACAGCAGCAGGAAGAAAAACTTCACTGCACTGCTCACGTAGCACAAAGCTAGTCACGGGGACAGAAACGCCTGGGAGCACGTAAAAAGACCCACAGGCATTTCGAGGCTCCATCACAGATCTGCTCCGCGACATTACAGTAGCGAGCACAGAGTCACCTCCTCGGAAAGCCGGCCTGAGAAACGCCGCACAGAGGAGAACCGGAGGCACCTCTCCCCGCGAAGGCGGCGGCGCCGTTACCGCCGCGCCCCGGCAGCCCCCCGCAGCCCCCCGCTCGCCGCGGCGGAGGCGGCCGCGCGGGCACGAGGAGCGGCTCCCAACATGGCCGCCGCCGAACAAAAGGGCTGCGGGAGGGGCGCCCCCCGCAGGAGGCAGGCGCTGCCCTGCCGCATGGAGCTGGCGGCGCCGGGCGCTCCCAGCCGCCTCCCCTTCCCCCACCGGGCGCCGCCCGTTTCCAGGCTCGGGCGCCGCCAGCAGCCCGGCCGGCTCTTTGTTCTCTGCCGGGGAGGTGAGCGGGCTCCGCTCCTCCGCCGCCGGCGGAAAACGGCGCCCGCCCCGCTCTGCCCGGAAAGGGGAGGAGGGGGAGCAGCCGGTACCCCCCCCCCCCCCCCCGCACCACAACGCCCGCTCGGGCAGCGCCTTCGCTTTACTCGCCGCCCGAGCCTTAACAGGAAACCTGGGCGAGGCGAGGCTGCTGCCGGCAGACACGACTTCTCGGTAGCCCGCTCTCCCTTCCACGAAGGGCAGACACGGGAATAACTGACACCCCCCCCCCCCCCAAAAAATAATTCTCTCGCCACCGACTCTTAAGAACAAACAGCTGCTCCGCCCGCCCCCACCCCAATGCGCCTCCTAAAAGACCCCAAGACCGCAGCCCGCTACGCGTACCGAGGCTACTCCCCCCGCAAGGGCAAACCTCTCGGGCACCCGAGGCCCCCAGAGACCGCAGCGAGAGCTGAGGATCCTACAGCCCATCTGATCCCCCGAAAGGCGGAGCCACGAACCGGCACTACCCGACCGGTAGGGAGATGGCTCCTTCGCTGCAGATATGCGGCTCTAACCTCAAACGCTTCTGCTCAGCTTCCCTCCCGCACCTAGCGGCGGCTGCCGATCTCCTCTACCCCTTCGCTCAGCACCCACGGTAATCCGAAAGCAGACAGCATGAGAGGCCATCGACCCGAGCCGCCATTTTGTGCGGAAGAAAGCGAGAAGAAGCCGACCAGAAAATGGCGGCCACTTCGGGCAGCCGCCATTTTAAGCGGCAGCTGCAGCAGTTCCCGTTCCCTCCCGGTCCCAAACCACCCTCCCGCCACTCCCGCGTTTCTCACCTTCCCTAAGGCCTTGTCAGCTTCCCCGGGTCCCGGCGGCTACCAAGGGCAGGGGAAAAGGCAAGAGAAGGGGGGGGAGGGGAAGGGAGCCGGGGACCGGGGCTGGGGAGGGGAAGGGGGGACCGCGCGGGACAGGGCGAGTCTCCGAGTCACCACAGCAGGAGCAGCACCGGCCCAGCACTTCCCTCAGCCACCCCCATAGAGAGCCGCTTCGCTGCCGCGTCTAAAGCGGACCGAGCCAGCCCCACTAACTTTATTACCCTTCACGCAACCTACCCCACCTCCCTCCAGCAGCCGCCAATCACCGCGAAGGGCTCCGCCCGTCTTGCCAATCATAACCGAGAAAGGGGGTGGTCTTAACGTCGAAGTGGGAGGAGGAGGGAGGAAGTTTGGTTGAACTGTGCCATCGCCGCAGTGCAGCATCCGTATTCGCGAAAGCCTTTACGCGACGTGGTTGGCGGTAGGGCCTAGGAGGCGGGGGGAATTTGCGCAAGTGGCGTACCTCGTTAATGGTGGCAGCTTGGCTGCATCTCTCTTTCGCTGTTTGCTCCTGTGCTTCAACCATCACAGAGCCCCAGTTCTAGAGGCTTAGAGTGTGAGTTACAGTCGATTCTGTCACGTTTATAGAAGGATTGTTTAATATAGAGGTATTCTCATAAGATTTTTTCTTTTGGTTTTTTTTTTAATACATTTATTTAAGCCTAGGTTTCCCTTCAGTCAGACCACATTTCAGATTTGGTTGAGGTAAAAAATTAGCTGATTATAGACTGTGGTCCTGAGCTTGCAATCAGATCCGAAGAAGGAGACTTGCCATTTGAGCTCCAAGAGCCTGTGTGTACGGATCCGATTTCAGGTTTGCTTTCTGGGTTTGGAAACTATTTCTATCTCTGCATGTACCTTTAGCAATCAACTGGCCTGTCCGTGGCAGGGCGTCCTGCAGGCAACGCATGGACAGTGAGGATTCTTGAGAGACATTTTTATATATTTAGCATGTTAAGCACACAGCTGGTGGGGTTTTTTGCTCCTGCTCAGTTAAACAAAACAAAGATGGCTAGGCTTTTAGCTGTAGGTGGAAGTTTGAGTCATGGGAGACCTAGCAGTGTGAGGTTTTATCCTTTAACAGTCAGTTCTCAGTCCCAGATTGTCACTGAGGTAGCACCTACCTGGACTTGACAAAGAATTGAACTTACTTGCCCTAGATGGGGCAGGACAGAAAACAAGAGCTAAGTAAACCTGACAACAAACTCCAGAAACATCCACATCTGCTTTGTTCACACATACGCCTTCCGCTTTCGGTTTGCATGACTCATAATACAGATGACTGGGAGAAAGTGATACATGTAATAACTCTTGAACTGTATAGACAGCAAGTCCAAACATGATATTGCAGAACTTCCAGTTTCCCAGAGCCAACCTCATTCCTAATGCTTTCAACACAGTGTGCCACAGTGTCCCAAGGGTTATTTAAGGCCTAAAGGGTGCTGTCATGCTGGAGTTCCTATGTCACGTCTTACCTGGAATGAAGTTTGTTCAGGATAGCTTTCCCCATCTCATACCAATAAGCATTAAGTACAGTTTACCTATCAGATTGTATTACAGAACATCTTGAATAAACTACCTGAAAGTAAGTTTTGAGCACATACGTGTTGCATAAGGGTGAATATAACTATGACAGGTACTTGTCAAACCAGAATTTTTATATAACGAAACTTTCCTGCATTTAACAATATTCATATTACTGCAAGAGCTTGGACTTCACATGTGAATCTGCAAGAAAAGAACTGTGCAGAACTCCATTGAAATCAATGGAATCCAGTTTGAAAGAAGTGGTCAGTGGGCACGGAGGCAACAGCAAAGCCAACAAGGTTTAAACCAATATTAAAACCAGTTAATATTATTGAAATAAACATTCTCAGAATAAAAAGGGCAATAAAAATACTTGCAAATCTTAAAAACTGAAGTGAAAGCAAGGATTTTGTTTTGCATTGAATGACAGAATAAGCATTCCAACACTTGTAGATCAGAGACCCCACAAGTGAAAATTAAGGAGAATTTATCTTTTTTTTTTTTTTTTTTTTGGAGGGGGTGAAGGAAGGGGAGAAGAGAATGGAAAATCTGCAAAACATGGTAGGTACATGTTGGCAGACTAAAGTATCACCTTTTTTGCTTATTGTAAAGCATACCGTAAAATACTTATTACCATAACAACCGGAGAAACCCCAACTTATGGTCAGTAAGAGAATAGCAGCAAATGATCAGTGTTTTCTTAAAACTGTGATTGTTTTTTGGGGACTCAATCCAGCATTATATTAGGACCAGTAGGATATATGCTATTCTGTAGCTCACACTGACTTTGGCAGGTGGGAACCTAAGAAGTTTCTGTGCTTGGCTGCTTGTAGCTTTCGTTCACATCTGCACCACACTTTGTCAGCCTCATAGACCAGCTGCACTAGTACAATTGATGAAGGCAATGAACTGCAGTACAGAGGACAAAAAAGATTGTGAAATGCCTTCTATTTTATAGATCTCACCTACTTAAATTCCATAAACTAGTGTGGAAGACAGCATTATTCATGTCTGAGAATGTAGCAGCCCAATTGTTTATATGATTACTCAGAAACAGATTTACCTAAAGAATTTTTTTCAGTTTGTCCCCTTGACTCCACCAAAAAAAAAAAAAAAAAGTCAGCAAACAGAATCTAATAGCTATCAGTTTCAGTATCACCTTGCACCCATCGGTCACCTTAGTGCATCGTCCAAATTTCCCCCCTGCTTTGTATTTTCCCCCTTTCTCTCTTCCGCTTGCTCTGCACACCAGTGATGCTTTAATTCAAATAAGCTGTTTTACAATTGACATAGTGGTGCTTCTGGATTTGTTTCTGCAAGTCTGAACTTGAAGAATCTATGCATAATTCTAACTTGAGTGCACTGCCACTGGTTATTTGGAGAAGGGTTGTCTGTAGAGTGTCACGAGGAACCTACTGTGTTGCAGACTGTGGCACAAAAACAGAGTTGCTGCCACAGATGCAGCATCTGAGTGAGAGGAAGAGGAATGCCTCTTGCTGCACATATGGCATAGCTCAGAACCTGGACTGGCTGCTGTCGTCTACCAAAACAATCTACAAAATGTGGGAAAGGAGCTTTACAGAACTGGGAGTTTTTCCTTACTGTTGCCAAGCTGGAATCACCATGACTTATCCTGTGTAGTAGGTTGCATTGCAATGATTACAAAGCTGAGCCCTGCTGGGTGGAGATTCCAGACAGAGTCCTGATGACAGGGTAGCTGTAGCAGTGTGGTGCTGTACCATCTCCTGTAAATACTGCATCTCATCACTGTACTGGTTGTGGATCTTGCTAGGTTGGATTTTATGCAGAGTGTGCCATTAATGTACTATAGACATGAATATAATATGAACCAAAGCATCCATGTAGAGAATTACGGCAGAGTAAGTAATTCACCGAAAATTCACACCCTGGTTTACTACATGCTAATTTCTCTAACATAATCACCTCCTGCACTTTCTTACTTTCCAAACGGTTTTTCTGCTTGCCTTTTCAAGTGAGCCTCATTTTTCTCCAAAGCCATGTATATATAGTTCCCGACCCACCCCATGAAGGAAGCAGCTGGCATGAACATTTAACCAAATGTGCTCATATAGTTTTTCCTGTGATAGAAGTCTGTCACAAGGAGAGGTGTACTGTAGAAAAAAAGCCTGAGGGAAAAAGCCCAACAAAACCCAAACCCAAACTGGAAAATACACCTATGTTTTTAATTTAAACAATTTTTTTGGCACTTCTGCTGAAGTGCCATAATGCTCTTAACAGCAAACCCATTTATACAGTGCAGAGGCACTATTATAAGAATTGTTTGTATTGTCTTTTGGAAAAATGCGCTAATATATTGCTTATGTGCTTAATTTATACAATATAGCATGGAGGGTGTGAAAGTGTTGTAGAAGGCTTTGTGGTTGTTCTCTACAGGATTTTAATTTGCAGAGTATTTGTTGGTATAAAACTTCTGAATATCTGTACAGATGACTTTTAGTGAAGCCGATTTAACAATATTCATATTTAACAATGTTTAACAATATTTAACAATACTCAGTGAGGCAAGAGCATTCCAACCCTTCTAGACAGGATTTCTAACTACCTGGGAGGTCACTTCTCTTTTCCCTTTCTTTGGACAATCCTTTGCAGTAGATTTCAGTGAGTCTTCTATCTAATAAAACCAATAATTTTGCTTTCATCCAGTTGTCTTCTGAAATGCTGTCTCCTATACTCAGCACCTGGATTTCCTGCTGCTCAGAACCAGTCCTTTATACTTTATCAGATGTATTTAAAAAAAATTTAAAAATCTCCTTATTCGCTATTTAAGACCCTGAAGACTTGCTAAATTTCTTAAGTATAACAATTAGTCTGGCAGTTACAATTGCACAGGACTCTTACGGTGGTTCTTTGTCAGAAATTTGGAAAGATTTGGGGTGTGACTTTAGAGCTAGCCAGTGAAAACTGCCTAGAATACTCAAGTGTCAGAGATATTGATATTTCATTAGTGAATGTTTATACAGGCAACTAAGGAAAGTGAGGCGATGCCCATAACAGTACAGCTTGCTTTGCTTTCAGAGTCCTATTTAGAACAGTGAATATTTTTAGCCAATATAATTGTACTAATGCATAATCGTCATAACTTTCAAAGGGGGAGATGGCACATGTATTCCCAGAATGGTTTGGGAAAAAAAAGAACAAAACCCAAACCCAACAGTGACTGTCTTCTCAGCAGGTCTAGTTCAATGAAACATGTAAGCTACAAAATTTCTACGTTCTCTAGACTTCTAAAATGAAAAATTTCTTAATATTCTTTAGCATCAGTAGCCTGGGTGTGCTCTACTGCAATATTTTGTTTCTGATGTTGGTTAACACCAGCTTTACAGTGTGGTAAGAAAGCTTTAAAATGTATCGTTTTCATTATTTGCCAAGAGAAGAGCTTTTCTTTCTCCCAACCACTGCCAATTCATGTTGGAATTAACTTAAAGCATGTCTATAATGTGTAATTTTTATAGTTATTGGTATTTCATTTTTTATATGTTAATGTCTAATTTTGACAACTTTTAGGCCCCTCTGATATCATGTCTTAGTGAGTTCCGTGGTTTAATTGTATGGTGTTGAAGAAGTAATAATCCTTGTATCAGTTTTAAAATGTATTGGCTTGATTCCATTGTAATCTGCCTGCTTAAGTGGTTTTGTGGCAGTCATCTTCTGGATGAAATATTTATGATATTCATAAACACCTACTGGAGCTGAACACAAATTACAATTGATTGAGTTGGAAGAGCATCAGAGTGTTCTATAGCTGCATTGCATTACTCTTATCTTTATAAAAATACATTATTGATGAACTCAGAAGCATGGATAGGAAATTACTATTATTAAAATGCTGCACTTGGTATCATTAAAATAATTTTGTATTATATTTCTCATTGCAGAAAATGCTGTGTCATGGTTTGTGTGTGTAGTAAACACTAGGAATACAACACAGAACATTTATATACTTTTAGTTGCTTGTGGAAAAGGGCTTTTGTTGGATGTAGTGAGCTACTCCTTGATGTTTACCTTACTTTTCCTTGGGCAGAGATGTAGTGTGTCTTCTTACAATTTAAGGTAATATTCACATGTAATAGTTATCAATGGTTGCTGTTAATATAATTTCTATTAATGACAAAGGATAGCATTAATACTCTGTTAGGTTTCTGTAAGGGACAGATTTTCTGTTATTTGGGGATCAAAGATCCACTTGTGTTAGAAAAGGATGAGGAAAAGCTACTTAGTATTTTCAGTCATCTAGAGGAAGCAAAAATACAGGGAAATCAGGCAAATAGTTACAAATCCAGGTTAACCTTTTGGAAGTCAGTGAAGTCCTGTTTTCCCTTGTTAACCATCTGAAAAGTTCAAAACCTTTTCTTAATAAAAAAGATGATTACTTCTACATATGAGCATGTTATTACAAACCTGTATTTTTAAATAGGTTCAAGAACATTAAACCATTAGATTACAGTAAACAGCATTTCCATTGTTTGACCTATGGTTCCCCTTATTAAATCCAGTCTACTTATAGCGTGTTAAAATTGTTTTGCATTTCTGCAGAGTATTTTTATATTGGCATTCTTTAGTCCTTAATCAATTTAAAGCAATTGCAGCTACTGATTGAAATTATGTAATTTTTTTTCCTATTTTGGTGAAATCGGTTTGGTTTCTAAACTGCATAAAGGAGGCTTTTCCCCATTTGTATCAGAATTGTTGCTTATACCTGCTTTGGGAAGAGAGATGGCGGAAGAGAACCGAAACCACTATCAGAATGTGACCTAATTAGGCCAAATATCTGAAGCCCCTCAGATGTTAAAAAAAAAGCTAGATCTGACTTTTATTAATGAGCAGGTATTTATGTCATACAGTAAAACTTTAGCAGGTCCGGAGGAGGAGGGCCACAAAAATGATCAGAGGGCTGGAACACCTCTCCAATAGGACAGGCTGAGAGAGTTGGGGTTATTCAGCCTGGAGAAGAAAAGGCTCCGGAGAGATCTTATTGTGGCCTTTCAGTACTTGAAAGGGGCTTATGAGAAAGATGAGGACAGACTTTTTAGTAGGACCTGTAGTGACAGGGCAGGCGATAATGGTTTTAAACTGAAAGAGGGTAGATTCAGACTAGATGTGAGGAAGAAATTTTGTACAATGAGGGTGGTGAAACACAGGACCAGGTTGCCCAGAGAGGTGGTAGATGCCCCATCCCTGGAAACGTTCAAGGTCAGGTTGGGCAGGGCTCTGAGCAACCTGATCTAGTTGAAGATGTCCCTACTCAGGGCAGGGGGGTTGGACTAGATGATCTTCAAAGGTCTCTTCCAATCCAAGCCATTCTATGAAAACATTAAATGTGTTCTGCAGATTGAAAATATTTAATTCTCTGGGGCAATACAAGCCATTTCAGCACCATAGAATTATTTCCTATTAGCCAGCTTCACAAGTTTAGTGAACTTAGGAAATGAATAATCTTTAACAACAGGTAAAAAGGACTTAAGAGGTGCTTTTGAATAACATGATCCCATTTGTCTGGATTCTCTGCTGTGCAATTTTGAGTAAAAATGGAAGGTCTGAAAAGAAAAGATTATGAAAACTTAGTTCATTTGCAAGTTCTGAGCTAGTAGGGCCTTGCCACGTGGCAGCAGCCTCACATGCAGCTGTGGGAATAGCAGGAATTGCTATATTATGGTTGGGGAGCAATCTCATGAAGGGTTGCAAGATGAAGGGAGGTAAACTGTATATATGCTTATTGTAAAATGCCCGTAATCAGAAGAATCTCCAACTGGGGCATTTTTTCCTGGATTTCCTTGGTGAAAAGGAAGCGGTTTGGGGTTTTTGTTTGTTTGTTTGTTTTGGTTTTTGGTTTGGTTTTTTAAGTGAAAAAATACAAGTAAGCATAATTTCATACTAGCTAGTTATTCTGATTAATATAAATGGTTTACTGAAATGATTTTAATTTTGCAAGGCTTTCAGGCTTAGCATTTACATGCTGCATGTCTGAAACAGAAGTCCCACATACAGTGAACCCAGGTTAACATATCTCCCCACAGACACCTGTTTGTTTCAGATGTAAATAGCTGGATCCCCAGATTGAGATGGTACTGGGTTGAATTACAACATTTTCTAGAGATTAAGTTTCTAGATAATTTCTGGTTTCAGTATTGTTCAGATACTGTGAGAGCTGAGCCTGCTGGGATTGAAGTATTTAAGACAGTGACATAAAAAAACTCTCTTGAGCTAATCAAAAGCCTTTATTCCTTCTACAGACTCTTAGTACTGTATTTTTAGCAAGTGGAACTCTGTTTAGGCCCTAAACAAACACAAAAGGACATAGCCTTGTAAGTACTGACTTAATGTTAGTTCTATCAGGGGTGAATTTAACTCCACATTTTATCTATATTGTATACTTTATTGACTCATTTATTGAATGCAGCAGCTCTCAGTGAATTAGCTGAGAACAGAGCTATAGAGTGCTTCCTTCAAATATACTAACTCCAATTTTCATCTAGCTCCATTAGAAAATAACAGGTTTATTACTGTTGTTTCCTAAATAACATTGGCAGAAAAGCTTAAGAAAAATAGGAGTCAGTAATTTAAGTTTAAAGCCTTTTCTGATTAAAGGAGACAGTTTGGTTTGTCCACTTTTGCAGATTAGAAGCTACACTAGAAGGTTTCAGTAAGAGCTCAGCTTCTTATTCTAAGGGGCTGAAGTACCTAGAAAAGCTAAAACATATACAAATTATGTCAAAATTATTCCTGCCAATGGGCATTTCCATCCTCAGTTAGCTTGGTAAAAGCTTTCTGTTGTTCCTTACACTTGTCCTTCTCCTCTTTGGTCCTGATTTTCTTAAGTAATAAATACATCTTTAGCCAGCTCCACATTCATCTTGCTTCCAGCAACCACAGTGTAAATATACTCACATTATGTCTTTTAGCCAAACAGATACGGAATCATGATAGTGCTGTGACAAATTGAAAAGGTACAAGGCTGAGGATGTGTCAGCGGGAGAACACTCTGGAAAATTATTCCAAATGCACAGGGAATATTGAAATTAGAGCTTGGATACTTTCAGCCAGGTGTCTTAAATTAAATTATTAAAGCACTTTCTAAGTAAATGAAAAAACCCAGTTAAACCAAAATAGTCGTGAGCAATAAGAATGTCTGATTAGAAGTATAGTGCAATTTAATTGGTAGTTCAAAAAGATAACTGAGATTACTTTTCCTGTGTATACCTACATAGAGACCACAGAGAAAAGTCCAAGGACTTAAGCAAAACAGTTCACCTCTCAAATGTAAATAAGGGCTAAAGCTGTCTGCCTTTAAAGTGGAGTGAAACAATAGCTATATTCTGTGAGTCCCTATAAAACTTTTTTCCTCTTTCAGTACTCTAAGCTACGTTTCCTGGTTTCACTTTCCATGGCAATCAGAACCCATAAGGGATTGATTTCAAATAGAATATTTACAGAAAAAAATATGCTTATTTTGGTAACACTAACATTTGCAAAAGGGAAAACAAATGGTACAGTGCTCCTGCCCAAATATTAGTGATTTAGGCTATGGCGTTTGGGTGTACTAAAAATGGAAAGGAGATAATTTCTGCTTTATTTAGCATAAACTTCATTTTTGTTCTGTCTTTTTTGTCTTTTCCTGACTTACATTTTCCTCATAAACATAAGATACAGCTTCTTTATTTTCATATTTGTGCCCTTCAATTAATAGTAAAAATATAATGCACATTTGTTTCTTTAGCAACAGATTTGGGTGGCATCCTTAACTTCTGTATTTTCCTAGCAAGGACCATGGATACCATTAATTAATTCAGTGTAAGCATTATTTTCCAGGAAATAGATAATGAAGTTTGGTAGGCAACGGGTGTAATCACATCAATGGACGAAGATGAGGAAGAACTAGTACAAAGCTAGATTATATTATGGATAGGAGATTATCTATCATCCCACCTGTAATCAACCAACATTATACTCTTCCTGTTTAACACACAACTGTATCTACAGATAATGCATTGCCAAGAGGGTCACTTGCAGAAAAGATAGTTAAAGGTACTGACAATTGCTTTGCTCTCCGTGGATTGTTAGCAGTGGTACAACATGAAGAGGCAAGGCAAAGAAAGATGCCAAGAGCAGTTATACTCCATTTGAATTGACTGGAGGTGAACTGTGGGTGCAGCACGCTCCCCTCTAACTATTTTTTCTTTATTGTGTTAGCAAAAGTTGCGAAGCTGTAGAAGCCAAGTTACAGAAGACAGATTTTATCTGTAACAAGCTTCATCCTGCCCAAATTGTATCAAAACTGCTACAGAAACATCAGATAGAATACAGGCAAAAAAACCCCCAACACACCTGGGCACAGTACCCTACCTTCTAGCAGCTATGTTTTGAATACTTCTTCTGAAAGCCTTTCCCTCCTCTTACCAAAGTTGCATAGACCCTCTAAACGTTTGAGTGTAATCTTATCTAGTTCAGTGCAGCCTCTTTACCATACCTTGAGCACCTGTGTGAAAGCTGAATGGAAAATTTAACTCTATACTTGCTGGAGATTGTTGTTGCTTCTTAATGGAAATAAGAACGAAAAGTCTTTTAAAAGAAATTGTAATTCATGTTCAGATTCAGTGACTGCCCAGATCTGCAGAAATTCTGAGTAAGATACAGCATTTGAAGATCTGATATTTGCATTGCTGATATATTAAACTCCTTAGAGGCTTCCTCCATTCTGATAGTGGTCTCTTTCCACATATCTTTGCAGGATAGGTGGGTTTCACAAGCTATAAGTCTTTATCAAGATCAAGGATGTTTCAACAGAAAACACATCCTAGTTGGCATGCCAAAATTTGATCAGTCAGTTATTGCTCCTTTATTCAGTCAATTATTGCTCCTTTATTCAAACTACTGTTTCATTGATTTACATGTTTTAGGCAGAAAAAAATCTAAAAGAAGTGTTCAGGCTTCTTTAAAACGAACATCACCATGGTATTCATGTTTTCAGATGTGAAGCCATATCAAGAATATTAACTATTTATTATATATGATTAAATTTAGTATCTTTTTTTCTGCCCAATCCCTGTAAATTTTACCAAGAAGCATTCGTTGTTTTCTTTGGGGTTTAGCCAGCTATCAAGAAAAAGAAAAAAAAAAAAACCCGCTTCAGTATTTATACTCTAGGCCAGCAAGGTCTCAGAATCAGGAGAAAAGCTTCAAAAGAAGCTTTTGCATCTAGAAATTTTACTGGAAAGTAAACAAAGAAAAATGATATCAGAAATCTCACTCAGTCTTGCTAGAGCTGATCTTAAAAGGGTTGGCACTGATGTTTCAAACCTTTCGTTCATTTACAAGATGCAGAGTTGTCACTTCTGCTGTCCACTCTCAGAATTGCTGTCACTCAGCTCTTGAAGGGACGTCACTACTAATGCAACTAGGGCTGCCTGGGAAAAAAAGACCTGAGAACATTGTTGGCCTCCTTTTGATGTCAATTGATGATCTAGCCTCAAGTGATGCCATCTCCTCTGTATGGTGTTATAACCTATTACAGATAACAACTGTAATTAACCCCTCCTAAAAAATGATGGTCAGACTACTATAATATTGATTCTTGCTCTCATGGACTGGTTTGTAACAGGGAGAATTCAAAGGGATTCATGTAAAGGACAACGTATTGCCTCACAGGCAGGATATGCCTGAGGTGTACCTGGCTAAGAGGACAACAAACACAGGCAGTGGGATGGATATTTCCTATTTACAGTGAGAAAGTGCAACACTTGCTTTACCTCAATTTTAAGTATGGTTACTTAGACAGTGGGTGTAAATCTCCAAATTTGTAGATAAAATTATATAAAATAGGCTTGCACCAAAATGTCTTTTGTTGTTATTCAGTTGCAGGGTTTATGCAGGCCTTATAAATACTAATTTTTGAAAGGAATTTTAGAAATGGATGGTGAAAGCAAGGTTTGTGGTTTGTCTGGTAAAAAGGAAGAGGATAAAACTACTTAAAGCAGCATACACCACGCTGACATCTAATTGAAGAAAGAGTGGCATTACTACCTTGCTTATGATATGTAGGTAGAATTTATGGTGCGTTTAGCTCGATAACCTTTGGTATTAGGCCAGACTAAAAAATGTGGGCTACATATATGTGTAACATATGTTTTACTATCAAATTTAATTGCTAAGACAATTTCTTGGCTATTTGCTGGTATATAATTTAGGTAAAAAGATAGAAAAGAGTAGTCATACTTCATACAGGGGGTGTATAAATACTAACCAGAGCATCTCCCTTTCACATTCTCTACACTGGAGTAACCATAAGTAACCAGGATTACTGGATCTTGGTTGGGAATATAAAGTATTGGTTTCTTGTGCAGTGTGAAGCACTGGAAAATATCAAATGCAGAATAACCTGTTACTGTCACAAAACACCAAGTGAGATATATTGTCTTGTACATTGACAACATAGATTTGTTTTGCAAGTGGTGAGTATTTTAAGTAAATCCGTTAATAAATACCAGTTCTTTTCAATTCATCTTACAAATTAGATGTGATCTTTGCTATGTAGTTGGCAACAGATCTTTGAATATTAAGCCAATAGTGATGTGCAAATATGAAAGTGGGTTAGTGTACTACTTTCACAATGGATAAACAGTTCAAACTTAATATGTTACATTTCTTGTGACGTGTCAAAAGAGATCAAAATAAAAAAATGGAGTGAAGGGCAGAGCTCAAATTACAGGTGCATGTGACTGAAATTAATAGTTTAAGCTATTATTTCTTGTGACGTAGGAAAAAAAGTAAAAGTTGGATTCTGTACTTACAATATCAGAATAGGTGCAAACATTACCACATCGCCCCAAATGAGGAAACTAATTACTTCTGCCTTGGAGGTTTCTATCCAATTTGTTCTTTTCAGGAACCCTCTGAAATCACTGTTTATACCACAGAATGTGTATAAAACTTGTGGGAATCAACAAGAGATCAGAGCCAACTCGGTGTCCCTACTCCCCCTACAGTTTTTTTCCAATGAGATTATGATTTTTATGTTGATTACATGGATTTCCTTAGTGCCAGATTATTCTGAGGATCTGTGGGGGAGGTTGGTAGAGAGGGTAGACTGCACGTTTTTGTACGGTCTCAAAATTGCAGATCGTGGATTGTAGAATTGCAATTTGTTTGCAGTTGCAAAGATTGCAAGACTTGCAAGAATTCTTGCAAGATTTGCAAGAATTGCAATTGTAGAAAGACCTAGGAACAATGCTTTTCGTCCCAGACTATCTATTCTTTATTGACAGATCTCTGTAAACAGCAAGTGTCTTCTAAGGGATGTGTGCAAATAAGTATTACTGTCTCTTAGCTTTTTTAGCAGATAGGTGGTAGACGCATAGGTGATTCAATTATTAGAAATCTGTAAATTACTATTATACAGAAAGTACTGTAATGAAACAGCCATTCAATTTGCATCTCAGTAAATTAACACTGGTTGAATTACTTCCCATGATTCATACATCAAAGTCTTCACTTGTGTGTCCTTCGTTTGTATCTGCTTTTTCTTTTCTAGATGTTTGTGTAATTTCTATCACTATAGTGACTGAACAACAAAGAAAAATTAGTAATGTAAATTCCTGTTTTATTAAGATCTTTCATGTAGTTGATATAATTTATGTCCCATTTAAGAAGGTGTTTCACACTGCTGTAACAAGGACAAAGGAGCCATGGTACAAGACCAAATCAAGATGTCGTTAATTAGTCTGTGTAGCCGTCTCTGCAACTGGGGAAGGAAGAGTAAGAGATAAAGGCATTGTCTTCATGGAAAAATTAGTGCTGTTTAAGTATGAAGTTATGGGCTATTCTGTACAAATGTACGTTCTGGACAGTGAACGGGTATTTTCGTGCTAAAATACCAAGCTGTGTACAGTATCTAAAACTACCCCTAAATTAAATTAGGAAATGTCTGAGAAGCAGGATGTATATGACTAGATGGAAGACATGCTGCTTCTGATACTGAAACTTTAATTTATTTTTGTAAAGCACTGCATTGTGGAATACGATTACACCTTTGGATTTTACTAGAACTGTGTTTGTTCAGAGTAGTTTAATCCATATTCAGAGTGGGAAAAGCTGCCTTTGCTTTCTGTGTGGTAAGAATGTTTATGCTGGGAGTTAGTTCAGAGTTGGAACTGTGCTCTGAATTGAGGCTAGTTTCCCTTTGTGTTTACTTCCTTGTGTAGACAAACCCCAAGTAAGTGCGTCACACAGGAAGTCTGTGGAGTTACTCTAGATTTATACTGGTGTAACAGGACACATGAGAGAAATTTTATGACTGTTTCTGTCCCAAGCAGATGCAATACTGTTAAGTGAAAGCTCCAACAGGAGCAGGTCTTGGGAAGTACTGTTTTAAAGGCTTTGTTAAAGAAGAATGTTTTAAAGAAAGGTTGGAAATAGCAGAAAGAGGACTCACGTGTCTTCTTTCAAGTTTAAATAATGCATGAATAATGCATTACAAGTCCACATTGCTTATAATGCTGGAATACCATCCAGTGGCCTCTGTTTTCCCAGTTTTAATGTGGACTAATCTATTTAAATTTAGATTAAAAGGCAAAAAGATCAATGTCAGTACTGCTCCAAGAACTAAGTACTGCCAATTTGTGCTGTAATTGTAGTATGCTACCTACCCTTGGCTTGTGACCTTCCTGTTCTACCTCTGAAGTACTGAGAGAAAAACATTTGTAATATTGAAAGAACTGAGCAAAGAGACCTTATGTGTTAGAAGGCATCAGTGCAATTTTAAAGCTCTTCATAACAAATACAACACGCGTGGACTTTTGCCTCTCCACCAGTGCAGTAAATGGCATCAAACTTTCCATTAGTATCATACTGTGTTTTTGCAGAAGAGAAATGCCATAAGGTTCATCCAGTTCATTTTTTATAAACCTCTCTCCCCCTTCTCCCCCTCTCTCTCCCTCTCTTTCTCTCCCTCCACCCTCCCTCCCAGCTTCCAAACACTGTTGAGGGGGCTGGACAAAGTTAAACACAGCAATTCAAAAGCCAGATCCATTAGCCAAAATGGAATTAGACTTTTTGCTGAAAGAAGAACAATGATGAAAAATATTGATGGAGTGAACAGACTGAGGCTTTCTTTAATTTAGATATTGTAGTTTCTTTGTATCACGTATTTCCTGAATAGATTTCACCAGATAGAATTGATTTTTTCTGGCCTAGCGTTTCCCTTTCTTCAGTAGCCTTATGTTCCTTTTTGTATGATACATTAGATACATTAAATAATTCTATTCCATTCTCTAATCAGTATTTGTTAGCTTCCAGGAGTCAGGTCTTATTGCTAGGCAACTAAACAAGAAATCTCCATGTTTGTATTAAGCAGTTTGCTGTATCCATGCCTGACCCTATGCTTATCTATACATACATCTATAAAAATACCTAAGTGCAGCTGTAAATGCCAAATGTAAACATGCTGCATATATTACCCATATTGAATTTATCTTGAAACTGAGTTGTTAGTAGTCAAAACAGCTTGGAAAAAGACACAGATTTTTCTCTCCCCCTTTTTAGATGTGGTTCCCTCACATGCAACTAGCTTTAAGGGCAGCCTTGGTGCTGAAAATTCCTTTTGTCTTTTGGGCTATTAAAAGAAGAGCTATTTATATATTAACCACTACAATCTATATCTTTTTACATCAGGATACCTCTGTTATTTTTATTAATGTCTCTGTAAGATTCTGATTGCTGTAATTCTCTGTTTGCAAGTTTTCCAAAGGAATTATGAGACAGATGAGTTAGCTTGAAAAGTCAACAGCAGGGCTTCAGCAGATTGTACAGACAGAAGTCTATCTGCAGTTTTAACAAAGCTTATGCATTTTAATATTTTAATGAGTTCATATCTGCCATCTTGGTGCTTGATTGCATTGCCAGTGCCATGCAGCTTATTTTGTTGATCTTCTAATAAAAAAACGTCCTCAATAACATCATAGTCTTATTACTAAGGATTTATTCTTCTTTTCTTCAGTGTCATTTTTGTAGCTAGAGTATCACTGTTCTGCCATGGAGAAAAAGGCTTCTGATGTCACACATTGGCATGACCTTTTTTTTTTTAAACTATTTTATGTTGATTTTTAACCAGTTCAAGTCATGCTTTTAACATGTATATTCGTATGTGTGATGTGTGAGTCTCAGTTTTGGAACTGTAGAATTAAGGTCAGAAGGGACATGTGGAGGTCATCTACTTCACAGTCCTGCTCAAGGCATGGTTAATCTCAGAAGTTCATGGCCTTGTCCTGTTTGGTTTTGAATATCTCCACAGATGGAGTTTGTGTAGCCTCTCCAGGGCCTTGCTGCAGTGCCTAGCCACTCTCATGGTTGAGATTTTTTTTCCTTCTGCAGAGTCAGAATTGCCTTTTGTTTTTCCCCTGCACACCTCTGGAAAGGGTCCACTTTTGTCTTCTCTGTAACTGCTCTCTAGGTGGTAGAAAAATGCATTTGGGTTCCTTGCAGCCTTTTATTTTTTTTTTTTTTACTTGCTTTTTTTACTTTACACACACAGTTCTCTTAGTCTCAGCTCATGTAATGTGCTACAGTCCCCTAGCCATTGGGGAAGGCTGCCTCTGGACTCCTTCCAGTTTGTCTTTCTCTCTCCTATACTGAGTGCCAAAACTGGACACAGTATTCCAGAAAAGGGTATTCTGGATGTGGCCTCACAAATGCTGAGCAAAAGGGAATAATAGCTTCCTCCCAATACCCTAGCTACGCATGTGCTAATGCCGCCGGGTATGTGGTTTGCCTTCATCACGCAGCAGCACATTGCTGACTCACATTCAACTTGATGCCCTGTTCTATACCAGTGTTTAGAAGCTCCCATCTCTGTCAGGGCCTCAGTATGCTTGGATCTGCAAAAACACCATAATGAAACCAAGGTGACGGAGGGGTGAATCTTACAGGCATTGCTTAGGCATGCTACTGCCACCACCCCTTAGATGATCACTTAATTTAGCTGGCTGAATTACTTAGCCAGTTTTCTAAGTAAAATCTTTGGAGAGAACAGGCCCCTTCCAATACTCAATTCTGTGTTTTGAATTACACTTTAAATCAGCTGCTGATCCTCAGTATCTACAGAAGGAGTTTATGGATACTCTTTTTTAATTCTGATTGGCTCATATAGGTACACCTAAAATTGGTTAGTATAACTAAAGGAACTGAACTGATCCACTTTCTGTTCTAATTTTGGTTCAGCTGTGATGAAAGTTGTTCCGCTGTCCTTCCTGCTCAGGTCAGAAATAGACTGGTAGCTGACTCATGTTAGAAAATACATCATTTAAAAATAGAAATGATCGTATGCTGTGGGTGATCCCATGGAAGGGGGCTTCAGGTAAAGGTAGGGTTGAAACCCTTTTTTCTGCTTTGCTGTCATAACACTGCTATTATCTGTGTTTCCCACACAGCACCACTGCTTTTCTCGCCTCTTCAATCTCACTTGCCGTATTTAGGAACTGAGGCAATCTGGCAAGTACAGTTGAGGAGATGGAGAAAAGCTGTAGGACTGCACTATACTTAGTATTTTAGTGGTGCTGTCAGCTGTGCCAAGGATGTGGGAGATTGGAAGGGAGATGCTGAAGCCCTCTCAGTCTTGCCCCCCTGGAAGTACGCATAGACCCAGGCGTTTGTACTGTGAGAGACATTGTTACTTTTCTTGAGTGGAGGGAAACCGGCTGGTGGGGCCGAGTGGGCTCTCACCATGTACTGTGGCACTGGCGGCACGCTATTGCTCAGGCTAGCCCACATTACAGTTTGTGGTCATCTTATATCAGTTGTCTGAGTTCACAAAGAAAGCAGACTGTGTAGCAGAGGACACAGAACATGTGGAGATAACATAATTTTCTCCCTCCATTTCTGCCAAATTAAAGTGAAGAGAGCACTTCTAAAGAGCAAAGGGTACCTCACTCTTACATACCTATGCAGCCATTAGCTCCTCCTTGAACTGCAAAACCGGGTGACAGATAGTGCTGGTTGTGGTGATGTACATCTCTGATGTAAACCAAATTAACAACACCGGTATATTCCATATAAACCACCAAATAGCTTTCAGGTAAAAGAGAGGCTTGCATACTCTCATTAGGAATCCACTAAGCTGTCCAATATCCACAAAATGACCTTATTATATTTAATATTGTCTGTTCAGTTACAAATTTCAGTTTAAATCCCAAGTTGCTACATCCAACCAAGCTGTATCTACTATAACTATTATTCTTAATATAATATTATATTAAACTTAAACACTGGCTATTTTCTCTTACTGATTCTAGCCAGTCTTTTTTTTTCTTGTAATATGAGGTTTCTGTTGCAGAGTAGCTAATTCTAAGATGTTACAGATAAAAGCATGAAAACAATAAATTATTAAATAATTACAAATAACACCTGCAATGTTAATAATATTTTTGTATTTTATGCCATAAAAAAATCCTATATTATTGTGAGTTTAGCTTGGTTTCACTAAAAAACCCCTGTTGATTTTGGTTTCTTATAGGACAATTTTCTTAACCTACATCACCAAATCTCTAGATTATAAACACTTGTATCTGTGTTTTCTGTGGACTAAGATTCTGTGAAGATATAATTAGAACAGGCTTCCTAGGTCGGTGCCCCAAGCCTGTGAGTATTTAAGAGGCATTTGAACAATGCCCTTAATAACATGCTTTAACTTTTTGTCGGCCTTGAAGTGGTCCAGCAGTTGGACTCGTAGGTCCCTTCCAATGGAAATTTCTATTCTATTCTATTCTATTCTATTCTATTCTATTCTATTCTATTCTATTCTATTCTATTCCAAAGTACATTTATTTTTCATTTTGTTTGAGAGAAAAATTTGGCTTATTTTCAAAAAACTGTTCAGTCTTCTAATAGAGCTAGTTCATCCACCCTCCTCAGCCTTTCCATGATGGTGCTTCAAAAATAGAAAAACTCATCTCAGTTGTGGGTTCCTATCCAGACTAAATAAGTGCATTTTATTAATCTGTCAGATTTCTTAGTACTCCCTCACTGATTTAGCTGTGATTTCCGAACTTGCGTTTTTTTACAGTGCTTCAATGGAGACACAAAGCTGTTTGCCACAAAATATTCTGAAATAAGTACATAGGTTTTTAAACTTCAGGTAAAATATGTTAAAGTCACAGGATAAGCATGATAGCAGATTCTAAACATGATAAAAAGACCTATGTAACCACACATTCAGTATATTTGTCTTTGTACATGCAGATAACATGCATGTACCTGCATGTAACATGCCAGACTCTGGTTGCTAGAACTTGGAGTTTCCATCTTGAACTTCCTGACATACATGCATCTAAATTGCATCTATTCCTCCTATGCAAACAAAATGATCTATTTTTAAAATAATTTCATCAAAGGAAATTTTATTAAGAGGAAATCTGAGATGGAAGAAGGAAATACATCCTGCTGTGCAAAATTTGGCTCCAGCCTCCTCACTGCCCTGAGCTAATATTGTCTGTGTCTACATTAGCAAGTAGCATTGTGCAATAAGAGTCAATCTATAGCTGATACTGAGAACCTGATGTCCATGTTATACGTGGGTGGGGGGAAAGGAGGGAATCTACTTTGAACTAGCTCCATTTTGTTCCTGTGAACTGGAAGTCCATTAATAGTTGGAGCACATTAGATGCTCTGTAGAGTGCATCTTTCAGCTTTGTTTCATTTGGGGGATATCTAGCTGTACTCTCTGATCTGTGCTATGTGAAACGAAGTAAGGTAAGAGGGAGTGAACAGGAGATTCACTTCAAAAGCATACTTCTAATCTGAATTTAAAGACTCATGTAGATACATCCACTGATTGGATGGTTTGAAAAGCTAACATATTCAGTCAGACTGCAGGGAATTAGTACCTTCTCCCCTTTGAAAATAAATTATCTCTACATTCACTGATGCTTGAAAAATTATGACAGTGTATATTCTCTGCGCTAGGATGAGAGAGAGGGAAATATGGTAGAATATAAGGGTGTTCACAATGGAAGCTACTTGTTAGGTTAATAACACAGGACTAACCTGGTGAGTGATGACATTATGTTTCAAAACTAAAATGGGGGGTACAGAAAATGGGGGGACAGAAATGTGTCTTCTATATATGTGATTTTACTAATTGAAAGCCTTCATTATTTACCTCTTTGTAAAGCTAAAACTAAGAGAACTTTCCCTGATTTCAAATTTTTTATTCTCCATAATCTGAAAACTGATAAATTTAAGACCTTGCATGAAATCCAGTACACCACAATTCTATAGCATTAGTTGCAGACAATACAGTGAAACTATTGCTACCTTTATTCTTCTGAGTCGTTACTGTAAAATACTACAGCATTGAATACGGAGAAATATGATAGTTGTGTAATAATGATGGAACTGAAGAAGGTTATGTAATTCAGACACTTGTGAAATTAGTAGAATTATGGATTTCTTGCCAAGGCTTGTCTTCTGAGACTGTGGTTGTTTACAGGAGCTCTGGCACAGAAGCCCATGAGGAAAGACGATTATGAGGAGGCTGATTCTGCAGTCTTATTCAGATGAAGTAGGACTTGCTCTGAGCAGTGAATACATTCATTTTCATGAGGGAGCCTAGTAATGGAATACTAAAGCGTGATGGAATTGAACCCTATATCTTAGTGTTCAAACTCTGTTTAAATAACTGAATGCACAATGCTTTATTACATTTATATTTAGTATGGTTCTCCATGGAAACTGGTAACATAGTATATATCACATAGGTAAAAACAAAAAGACAGAGGCCATTTCATTTTTTACGCAGACTTTGCTAAATATAGGTAATTCATCAAGTGAGCAGAAGTAATGAGCCATGTAGAAATTTGTTACTGAAGCTTTTACAAGCCTTAGCACGATAGCTCCAGCATTTATGTAGCTTTAAACATGAGTATTATTGGCTTTATGTAAAGGAAATCAATCCATAACTAAAAAATTGTATTTTGAAAAATATGTGTAAAGTAAGCATTCTTTAAACTCAGCTTACTCTCCCCTTTTCTGAACCACTGTATATTGGTGTTCTACATGTGTTTCTTACTTCAGCACTATGTCAGCATGTCTGCTGGTCAGTGGGAGTTTTGCCAGAATACAGTATAAAGCAGGTTTTGGCAACCCTTGATTGCAGATTATGAAAGGTTGGCAGCAGAGCTAGCATGGGGTTAGGAGCCATAACATATTGAGGGAGTTGGCCAAGAGAACCAATATCTTCAGAACCCAGACTTCCCGGAATTGGGAAGTCCCCTCATCATACTGCTGATTTAAGATCATCTGGTGAGCAGTAACCATTGCTTGATTATTAAGTGCTACTTGGTCCCTCAGGGTTGTTTTTTTGAAAAAAGGGTATGGTGTATGTAAGAATTAATTAATTCCCTGCAGGTCTTTGTATTCTCTTCAGCTCGCAGTCTGATTTTCTGGATCTTTCTGCATGTTCATATATATTCAGCAGCTAAGCAACTATGGTTAAAAAAAACAAAGGTCACTGTAAAATACCAAAATGGCATTTCCCTCCTGCAACTTTTCATAGGATAACTGCAACAGAGAGGGCCAGGAATTTTACTGCCAGCTAATTTGAGACCTAGGAGAACAAATAACTACACAAGATTTTTTGCCCATGTAATCTTAGTTCATTATTACTCATTGAAATGAAGGTTAAAAGTATGTTTCTTCTGAAGCCTTTTGAGAAAATGTCTCTCATACACATTTAACGCTGAAACATCTATCTGCAGCGCTGTAAAGATGGTGAAGTAGTTCTGCTGAACTATGAGTGACACCTGTGAGAGCTCCTCAGTGTGTCTGATGGGGAAACCAGAAGTTACTTTAAAATTTTGGATACAGATGGAGGAGAAAAAGAACAACTTCTGTGTGATGTGACAATTTATGAGCAATGAGTAAGTGTAATATGCAGGTTAAAAGCACCTTTTTTGAGAAAGCAGCAAAGAAGAAAGTATAACATTATGTACTAAGGTCTGACCCCACAAACACTCACCATTACAAAAATTATTCACTGAGCAGTCCTGTAGAACTCAGAGAGACTTTCCTGGGGAAAAATTACTTGTGCTTGAGTATAACTTCACTAGTTCCATAGGGTTATGATCTGATTATTTAGTTCCGTGAAACTTATTTAACTTCAGAAAAGTTAAATTGGATAATTGGATTGGATAATTACCAGTAAAAGCAGAAATCATCACAAGAGGTATATTTGCATGTTAAGAAAAATAAAACATATTAAGTCTGCAAACTAAAGCGTTTAAAAAATAGGAAATGCCTCAGAATTTAAATTACCTGGGCTGAATTGTTTGATCTGAAAAGTAGACAATATCAGTAAGTGAGATCCAGAAAAAAAGATTTCAACCCAAAAGATTTCTGTTTATTGAAATTTGTATGAGTGTAATTGAATGGATGACTCTCAGATACACTCAGGTGCATTTAGATACATGTGATACAATAGTTCATGTGCAGATGTATACATTACTCGAAAGCACATCAATGGCTATATCCTGGACAAGTGAAGTCTTACGACAGGTGTATACAAGTAAGGCAAAGTAAAGCTGTTGCAAACTAGAACACATTTGCTAATTGTTCTACTGTGTGTATTTGGACAAGTGAAAAAAACACTTTTGGAAGTAATTTCTAATTTGTGGGGTCTAAGAAAAATGTCATTCGATTTGCAGAAGTACTGAACAGTCAAGATCACTGAAAGCTGAGGATTTTGAGTACTTAAGGAAACTGACTCGATATTTTTGGAAATGAACTTTTTCGTATGAACCTAGTACACTTTAAAATCTTAATTTCACTCACCTCTGAATTTTTTTGCCCTGACCTTAACAGAATGACCATAGCTTATAATCTCAAAAGTATATATTCTGATATTGAAGAACTCATGTAGAAAATATTTTGGGTTTTTTCTCAGTAGTAAAAGACAACATATTTTGTGCTTCTTTTTTTTTTCTTCAAGGTGATATTTGACATCTGTCTAGCTGAAGGTCCTGCACAAGAGTGGAAGTTATTTTACCAAAAATCAGGTGTTACAGAATTAATTGATTTCCAAGTGCATGGTCATGTTTATGAAGTCTTGAGAAGATCATTTTCATTAATTTCTATTCTAGAAGGCAGCAGTACATATTGAAATTAAAAAAAAACTGTGAAGGATAAAGACAGGTATGTTCTGGTAATATATACAGATTATACTTACTGATTTGGTTAATATATTATGCAGAGATAATCTGTAAACTCCCTTGAAGAAGAACAAAAGCTTTAAAGATCTGATTTATGATATTCATGAATGTTATCACTGAGGAAGTAGAAAGCAATTTTTCCTGAACTTTACCTCCATGAATAATTGTTGACAAAAGGCTCTTCAGGATGAAATGTCACATCTTTTTTTTCCTGTGGCTTGTGGTAAGTCATACAATCAAAATGTTAGGGTGACTAATTTTTTGTTAGGAAAGAGTTTATTATGTCTACATGCCCAGAAGGTTTTTCTGAGGCCACAATATGTGATGGAAGTAAAGGAAATCAAGGTAATATTTGCACCTGCTAATACAAACACAGCTGTACCACCTCTTACTAGTTAGATAAAAATTCTGTCTGCAAAGTTCAGATCTGGAACTAAATATCAGAGATGACCAATGTTAAATTTGTTGTTTAGTTTAGGTCCAGTGTTTAGTTTGTTTCCTACCATAGTTTTTTGTGCTTACATTGGCAATCCCCACTTGCATAAAAACAACTTAAATGGATAATTCTTTTGCCTCTACAGCTTAGTAAAATAAACTCAAAAGCAATTTTCTTTTCTCAAATACAGTTATGTCTTTATGGAGTGCCTTGCTGCATGAAAGTACTGAGTAGGGTTGTGATTTTTTTGTCATCCTTTTAGCCAACCTGGTTAGGATCGCAAAAACTTTTAATTGTGGATTAGGCCTTATTGAGGACTTTTTCAAAGATTGGATTAATTTATTACAGTGTAAAGCAAATGTAATTTTGACTCATCCTGTGTATAAATAGGTCCTCTAAGGTATCAGATTTTTCTCAATTACTCAGATTACCCATATGTTTCTTAGGTTATAAACAAATTTTTTTATATAAAGAAGAAGGAGGATTGATTCTGACATTTTCTCAGTTGTGTGCAATGACACTTTTGAAATCGTAACAGTCTACTGCCAACTATGGATGTTGACTCAGGCATGAGATTCTCAAAAGGCATACTTACTTTAGAGACTAGTTTATCATCTTTCCATCTGTTGGATAAATATTTTTTTGACTAAGTATAAAACCCCAAATACATGTCATCCCAGATGCTCAAGAAATTTTTCTGACTGCTGAAAGGCAACAAGATGAGATGGAAAATCTTTTCAAAACACCTGCCAAGCAAGACTGTACAATCCTGTCTCAGGCAACTAGAAACTCCTTCAGATTACATTTGGAAATGTATTGGAGGGTAGTCACCTGAGATTTTGGACTTCAACAATCCAGAGATTAAAAACAGCAATCTGTGCAACAGTGTGGACAAATCTTACTGATAGATAGTGTATGATTACCCAGCAGGTGGGAAATGTAAATCAGTAGCCTGGAGAGAATCAGGAGATAGGAGAATGGCAGAGGGTTGTACGCTCAAGTGCATGCCCTCTGCAGCTGAGTTCCAGGAAATCTGACCTTGGGTTATTTTGGATGCTGGCTGATAGAAGCCTTTTCCTTACTGTCTGAGCACTGTGGCTGAAGAAATTTGCATTCCTACTTTTTGCATTTTATCCTACTGGCTTTACCAGACAGGATTGATGAGAGCAGGTGAGACTGAAATCCCATTGTGTAAGCTCCCTTGCTGGCATGCAGAGATTTCTCTGTCCCTCATAGGGACAGGTTAGATAGACCTGGGGAAGTGTTCCTTCAGGGTTCTAAAAACAGTATGTTCATTTGTAAATACACTTCTTTTTCCCTTCCCCCATTCACTGAGATAAAATAGCGCTCTGGTGGTACATTCTCTGTAATACTTATGTGGCTTCACTTGAATAGATCTGGAGGGATCCATTGCTCAAATAGAAACCTCCTCTGCAACACCACTGTGCTTTCATTGATACTGATTTTTTTCTTTTTTTATGTTGTGTCTATTGTTGTATTTGCCTAGGAAAAAGCAAAAGCAGATAAAGTAGAAGAGATTGAGTATGACAGAAGAACAACTTTATACTGTTGACTACTCAACAGCAGGTTTGATGAGAGCCAGGTAAGGACAAAAATTTTTCTTTTTTGAGTCAGTTTTGAGTTTTACTTAATGTATCCGCTAGGAGACTTGGGGACCCTGTGACCCTTTCAATAGGGTGTGATTTTAGCCATGCAGTTTTCCTTTTTTCTCTATTAGGGTAAGCTGAAAAGCAGGTTTTTTTTTTTTTGCATTTAAGTTTGATTCTGACCAAGGCAGTGGACAACTCTGGTCTTGGTGTAAGTTGTTGCTGTAACTTTTCCAATACTTTCCCAATTTCTGCCTGCAGAATAGGAATAGGAATAGAATAGGACTGGAAGTGACTCTCTGGATCATAGAATCCACCTCTCTGCTGCAGCAGGCATCACATCTCATAAATCCCATTAAAACCAACAAAACTCGGTCTTGAGACTACTTCTTCACCCACTTCACCTGTACTGAGATATCCTACATTGCTTTAAAAATGCTGTTCATGAACTTTGAAGGCCTCAGCTCTGCTCACTGCTAGCAGAGAAGGCCTCTCATTCTAATAAACTTCCCCTCCTCTAACGGCACTACTGCAAAGTAAGCGTTTTCCAACTGGCAAAATACAGGATATACACATGAAAATATAGTGCGTAGGTGTTTGTTTCTTTCCAGTTACTCCTGCCAGAATGCTGTTCTGAGACCACACTGATTAGAAACCTGGTTTCTTTGTCCAGCCTTCATGGCTAGTCAGTCTGTGCTTGAAAGGTAGTCACCCAGCTTGCAGACTTGATCGTGCAGTTTCTTTGGTTGTCAAAACTATTCTGGGAAGGTTTAAAGCTTTATTTAAGATATGTCTAAGAATTCTCACTGAGGTGAGTTATGTGAATGCACAAACTATTATTTTGTCAATATGTATTCCATAAAGAATGTAGAAATAGGGTGGAAGGTCCAGGGTTGCTAAATGATACTATCATAGCGGAAGAAATGCTTGGCTTTCCTGAGTATTACAGGCTGAGACTGATTACAAAAGCCTTGTAAACAGAAATATTTCAGGACATCTCAACTGTGTGTTTAAAGTCAGCATTACAGAATTCTTCTCATCCATAGGGAGGATTTAATTTTAGAATGCATTGAAAAGTAGCGTTAATTTCTCTATGATAGCCTTTCTAATTCAGTGAAAAAAAAATACTTCAAGAATGATTCTATGATTTTGTGAAAGGAAATAGCATGACCCAAGCCTATGTCTTCTAGCCAGACACCGGAAAGAAAAAAATCTCCTTAGAATTTCTGTTTTCCAGCTTTTTTCTGATTCAGAACTTCCATCGTCTTCAGTGATTAGCTGACATGAAATTCTAAACATGTAGAGGTTTGTCCATCCTTAGCCATGCTATTAAATTGTTCTCTGTTCTTCCATTTCTATCTGATTTCCTGGACTGATACCATAACAATCTGAAGTGATTCCATAATTTATGACTAGTATTGTAACTAAAGGGGATTGCTTTATTTTTAATTTTTAAAATTAAGGTTTACATAGATTCCAGCTCCATGTGATGTTCTAAGGATTTATTATCGGCCTCTGACAGGGGAAATAATATGGGTTTTTTAGAGAAATGCAACATAAACCACATAGTTCCAGAAATACCTGTCTAGCACTATATTTTTTGGATTCATATGCTAGTAATCGTGGAGCTGTTCAGAGGAGATTTTGCTGATGAGGTAGGATGGGGGTCTTTCATATATTCCTTGGAGTTCCTTATTGATGCTTTCAGATCACAGATGCACAAATTACTGCTTTTGGTAGGGCTCTGGCGAACACAGTTTGATCTAAGTGCATAGAAGGGTGAAATTTAATCCTGTGAATGGGACTGTGTACTTCTAAAATTTTAAAATGGCTGCTTAGGGATTAGTGACTGAGGAAACATCCTCTGAGTCCAATCGTTCATCCACACCTTTGTAACAGAATTGCAGATCATCTTAATAATCCTGTCTTTTATACTAATATCAAATATTGGACATTGCTGCCACGTTCACAGAGTGTGTCAACAGTATTTAATATTTGGAAGGGGTAGCAGCTGTAGAAGGAGGCTTTGTTTGGTGTGGGAAAGTTACAGGGTCTGTTCATATGTTATTCTGCCACATGATGTCCTCCTAACCTAGGTTAGAATCATCGAATGCATGTACTCCAATTTCAACTGTAAAATTCTGTAACATTCAGACATGTATTTATATAAAAGGTATCAATCTTGTTACACCCTATTACTCTAATCAGAAAGATCTATGTAATTTTTTTCAGTTGCTGTATGTGAACTGTGAGCATTTCTTCTGAGTCTGAGCATTATAAATACAGCCTTATAAATACCTGCATTAGAATCTAAAGCTTAAGAATCTTAAGCATTTTTGTTTTGTTCTACTGTAGTGAACATAGTCCAATTTAGTGTTACTGGTACTGCTCACTACTTTGTACAGATATTTCATGCTAGTTGTGTATTTTTTGCACCAAGGCATGATTTGAATATTGCACACATTATGTGAGATTTGTAATTAATCTCATTATGAATAAATGACTTAGAACAAAATTTCGAGTACTTATATTTGAGGTATGGCACAAATACAGATTTTAAATTTAGATACAGCATTCTACTTGTCTAACTTGTGCCATGTTATTTCTTGCTTTAAATAATTTTTTTTGTCAAGACCAACTATACTTTATAATGCTAATGTAGCATATTTTTGTGTACTTAGGACTTCATGAACGCTAGCTCTCTGCTGGTTCATAAAAGTAGAAGGGTAATCTCACATCCTCCTCTTCCAAATAAAGGAAAATATTTAAACTGAAGAAGAATCTGAGCAGCCTTAAGAATTTCGGTGATAGTGCTGAACACCTGCATCCACTGGAGGTCAGTAATATGCTTGATGCAGTGTGCAGTTGAGCATTGACTCCTCCCAGCTGTGTCATAGTGATTAAATCTAGTGCTTCAGACTATTAAACAAAAAAAGGATTTAAAAAAAACCCCCAGCTTTGTTTGCAGCAGAGTCGACAGATCTGTTTTTTCTCCATACTTTATCCATGTGTATCTGTGTATATTAATATATGTGCATAGATATGTATTTCTCACCATATAGAAACCAACAAATATAAGTAAAACTTCGCTTCTTCCTGCTCATTTGCTCTTTTACTATGGTAGGGATTTACATGGGGCATAAACTATTTATGATAACACATTTTACAAGGTTGCTGGATAGTAGCAAAAGGAAAATTTTCCAATACAGATATCTAAATTTTTGAAAGTTTACTTGCAAATCTGACTCTTACTGTGTCCACTAAATAAGACACTGAGACTTAGGTCACACTGCAGGGCTTTCTTCTGTTACAGAACTTAAGTTTGACCTAAAATTCAGTTTAGGATTTTTAAATGAACCAGTTCTTCAGTTAAAAAAAGGAGGAAGATAGTTGCATAGAATATTATTAGGGAAATGAAAGGAACTGTTTTCCATGGAATACTCAGTAATTGGTCCATCCCTCTCCCCTAAATGCACCCAGTACTATTTAAAGTAATTATACTAATCATCACAGTATTTAGGCACAGATTACATTCAGGAAGAAAAATAAAAATGCTGTTCTAGCATGCCAGTGAAATCTGCTTTGACAAGTTAATCCAGCATTTATTTAATGAAACAATGCTAATACAATATTTAATTGCACTTTAAGATTTCTATTTCTGTCATCCAACCAGGCAAAAAATTCAAAACTTAATGTATGTCAAGCCATGAAAATGTCTCAAGCACATCCAATATCACTACATTTTATAGATTAATGAAAGAAACTGAGCTGCCATGTGCACAGGTATAAATAGTTAATTATTTAATTCCCTTTCTGCTATTTGAGGCTGAAGCAAAATGGAAATATCCCTTTCCTCCCCCAAACCAGCCCTGTTTGTTTCTGAGGAATGTTAATCAGCTTCCTAGTGCCAGCAGGCTACAATCACCAACTACTAATTAGTTTTAGATAATGATATTGGTAATGAGCCTCTAGTTCCTCAGAGGGAGTAGACTGTGCTTGACTCAGATTTATTCAGTTATTTATCAAGAATGTTATTGTGACAAGCAACATGAACAGTTTGAGCATGTTTAATGCCAAATATTTTCCTTTAATATAACAGTATCAACACACCATTTTTTTACAGATTTTGTTGAAATAACAGCTAGTTTTAAATTAACTTTCTGTTAAACAATGATAATATTTGTCTCCTTGTTAGTCCAATTGTTTGATTACTCTCTTGGACATCTTAACTATTCAGGCAGTTATCTAATCACCTGAGGTAAGAACACTTAATTGGGGAAGATTTTTAAATGAACTTCCTGGTGCATTGTTTCTTTAGGAGGTCTGTGTCTGGTCTGATGACAGACAATGATCTTACACTGTTATTTTTACAGGCCATAAAATTTTCTGATTTGCAATCAGGTAGGTATTCCATAAGTGATGTTATAATGTGTTGGAGCTGCCAGCTGTGAGGGGTAGAGGGAATAGTTCAGTCTACACTCTGTGTAGAGCTGTTGCTGCAATTGTCAGATGTGAGGTTATTTTGTATGTTTCAAAAAGTTATTCTCAAAATACTTTTCATCATTATGACAGAGAAAGAATACTGTTATCCAGCAGATGATAATAAATATTGTAGAATGACTTCAAGCTGCAGTAGGGAAGCAGAAATGAGACATTTTAGCACTTGAGGATGTCAGTTTGGTGCCATCTTTCTCCCTGATAAGTTTACATTGGAGGAAGATTGCGTTCACCGGGTAGACATTTGGAAAAATGCCACACCTATTTCCTTGTAGCATTGCATGTTGAAAATGAGACTACAGAAGGCAGAAATGTAACTTACATGTTTCCTGACTGACCTGTCTCTGCTCCTGCTAAACATTGTAGGACTTATTTGACCTTTAATCCCTTAAAACACCAAATCCATGTCAGAAGATTAACAGTGGAAGACTGTAGCATATTGAAACATTCTGAATTTTATGTTGTTTTTGTCTTTCCATGGCTGTCTTCTGTTTATACATGTTCAGTGTCTTAGAGTAAAAGCCTGAATCTTATTTCTGCTTCTAAAAGATTAGTCATTTAAAGGCATCATTGTTGTCAAATTCATGTTTAAATTGCAGTTCTGAAAATGCTTGCAAGTGCTTTCTGGTGGCACATGGAGTCCATTTCTGTTTTGCTTTTGTAATTGCAAGTTTTCTAGTATGACTAAAACTTTCTCAATTTTGACCAGTTGAGCATTAGAAACTAATGGAATTGTTATTCTTTTGTGTAAGTATGCGGTGTAGAGGCTTCAAAGCATATGTAATTGTATTTATGCCATCAAGAAAATGTGTGGTATTTTCATATTCTACTCAATAGAGCATCTGTCTAAGAAGAGGAATATCTTGAGTTTTGGTTCTGGCTTCCAGTAAAGTTTCTATCGCTAATAACAAATGTAAGAATCATTAATGAGACACTGAGTTGTACTCTCACATGTGATCCTTCTACCTGGCCCAAGAAGTCTTCAATTACTTTCCTTACAGTAGTGCAGCTTCAGCTGAATGTTGTAGAATAGTTTCCAGCTTGCTTGTTAATACGTTCTCTGGGAAAATGGAAGACATGAATTTGAGCTCCCTCATTCTGAGGAGGAAATCATAGCTGAGCTTTTTATTTCATAGGTGACTACTAGGTTCTTCCATGAACAATAGAAACTTCTTTTCCTCAAGTCATGTTTTACAGGAGTAGAACAGGTGCCAATCAGCTCTTTAAGGAATCTGTACCTTTCTTAGGGGAGGGAGATCTAGGCTATGGATCTCTAGTGAATGAAAATACTTTCCATCAAACCTGAAAAAGATATTTAGAGACATACTGTTGTCGATAAAAAAAGTTTTGTCTATAGAAGCTTTTAGCAATGCTACTTTTTTCTGCTGACTTAAGTTTCTTTTATCCCTTTTTGAGCCCTCTGTAGGGCTTGTGGCAATTTCTCTTAAGGTCATGGACTCTGATTTGAGACCAAGTGCCAAAATATACCTATTACAGCATCTGTATGTAAGCTTTTTATTGTATTTAACACTTTATTCTACTCATGCTTTAATTATTTTTACTTAGCGTGGAATCTTCTGCAGCTACTGTTGAATTGCTTTTATCTTTGCTGTGTCATGATTTTCAGATGCCCTTCCTCACAGACTGATCTGTTGAAATTGTAAGAAGATAGTAATGAGTGTTTAAAACAAACAAACAAAAAAACCCCAAACCCGATAGAGTCCTCTGATTCACTTACCAAAGATATGCTTAATTTAAATTGAAATTAAAAAAAAGCATAATTAATTTTGAATTTCTAACCCTCTGATGACAAGGAGATTTAAATGAAGGTCCCTTAAATCAAGCATGAAATTTGAAGTGGTACTCTGTACTATTATTCACTGTATGGGAATTCTGTGATAAGTAGCAGTGTTATAGCTCTGCAAATCTTGGTACAGAAGAATTACAATATTTTCTGAGAGTATGAAGTATCTAGCTTTTTGATTTCAGGTTATACTATATCCTCTGTCTGGAAGAATTGCAAATGGAAGAAGCTTGGATTTTTTTCTGTCCCTTTACTGAAAAGGAAACTAGAAGACCTAGTCAGCTATTTGTATTGTTATTAATATCAGGACACATACTACTGTACTCTCTGACATAATGGCAAATACATGTTTGTTTAAAGAACAGCTCTACTCACAAATAAAAAAAATTATTCTGAATGTTGCAGCCTCATAATCAGCCCTGTTGAAGGCTAAGGATATCAGGATATAACAGTTATAATGAAAATACAGGTTCTATGTAAGTGAGAACCTAGGTTCTCATAGGATTTAGGCTAGCTGTGTCCTTCTCTTCTGCTCACCAGCTGTACTCCAAATGAAGTTTGTTTGAAAATATTCTTTCTTTGTATTATGATTGTAGAAAGCATTTGTTTAATATAATGGGGGGACAAATCTGTTCAAAGGATAATATTTTATAAAACCAAAATTTTCTACAGTAGGTAAAATTGTATTTGAAGTTAACAGTATTAGAGTATGATAATTTCTGAGTGAGTATGCACAGCTGTGAACTTTGACAGTTAGGAAGAAACCTTGATTCAGGAGCAGGTAACTTCATATCTTTTTATTTTGCATGTTCTCAGAGCTTGTTTATCAAACATGGAATACATTCCAACTGTGAGATACTGGAATCTGACTAGCAACATCCCAAGCATGGCCAATAATATAACTTCTTTGTCTTTTGACTCCAGAATTTTATTTGTCCTATCCAGTTAGTGATATTCAACTTACCATTAATTGAGCTATTTAGATACAGTTCTACTGATATATAGTGAAAGAAGCATAAATCTCTTTAGATTGCAGATGTCATAGCTTTGTTTTAGTTCGAACAAATTGACATTTATCCTACTTTCATCCAGGACGGTAAATATTCTTTCGTGAAAATTCCATTCTAGAATTGCATTATTAAATGCTTACTAAGAGTTTACTGTATGCCATAGCCAAATGGTGTTTTGTAAGCATAAGAATCATGCTGCGTTTATTTTTCTGATAGCTCATGAATCTTGGTGTGTCACAATTTTTTTTTGCTCACACTAAGATTAAGGAGTTTCTGTGGAAGTACCTGTGGCTTTCTACTTTCCTATCACTAATTTTTTTTTTGAGAGACTATGCTGTACCATACTATGTAGTTGATCGTTTGGTGCATGCATATAGTTATTCAGAACAGTAATGCATAAAGTCACTTTACTGGTAAAATCCTAAAGTATCTGTTTTGTTGTTTGCTGTTCTGAGAAATTTAATTGTTGTGTTTCCACCGTCTTTTTATAGCTTGCAATTTGTTATGAGCATCTTTCAGGAGCAACTTTAAGGGGGAACTAGGACTTTTCATGTTCTAAATTAGTCAGGTGTGCTTCTTCAAAAAAAATAGACATAGGAAGAGTCAAAGAACTTGAGGAGGAATCATAGAATATGTCAAGTTGGAAGGGATCCATAAGGATTGTCAAGTCCAACTCCCTGTTCCTCACGGGACTACCTAAAATTAAATCACATGACTAAGAGCATCGTCCGGATGGTCCTTGAACTCTGACAGGCTTGGTGCTGCAACCCCTTCCCTGGGGAGCCTGTTCCAGTGACTGACCAACTTCTCAGTTAAGAACCTTTTCCTAATGTCCAGTGTGAACTTGCCCTGATGCAGCTTCATTCCATTTCATGGTGTGCTATCGCTGGTCACCAGAGAGGAGATCAGCACTGCCCCCCTCGAGGAACTTGTAGACTGTGGTGAGGTTGCCCCTCAGCCTTCTCTTCTCCAAACTGAACAAACCAAGTGACCTCAGCTGTTCCTCATAAGTCTTGCCCTCAAGACCTTTCATGATCTTGGTCCTCCTCCTCTGGATACACTCTAATAGTTTGATGTCCTTATGTTGAGGCACCCAAAGCGGCACGCAGAACTTGAGGTGGGGCTGCACCACTGCAGTGTGGAGGACAGTCGTCTCCCTTGACCGGCTAGCTATGCTGTGCTTGATGCGTCCCAGGACACTGTTGGCCTTTTTGGCTGCCAGGGCACACTGTTGACTCATATTCAACTTGCCATCAACCCAAAACCCCATCTATCTTTCCACAGGGCTGCTCTCCAGCCTCTTGTCCCCCAATTTGTATGTATAAGCAGGATTACCCATCCCAGGTGCAGAATCCTGTACTTGCTCTAGTTAAATTTCATATGGTTGGTGGTTGTCCAGCTTTCTAGTCTAACCAGATCTCTCTGAGGCCCCTCTACCCTCGAGGCAGTCCACAGCTGCTCCTATTTTAGTATCATTGGCAAATTTACTTAATGTACATTTGATTCCTGCATCCAGATCATTTATAAAAACATTGAAGAGCACTGAGCCTAGAATTGAGCCCTGGGGAACCCTGCTGGTGACTGGCTGCCAGCCTGATGTAACCCCATTTACTATAACTCTTTGAGCCACACCTGTCAGCCAATTGCTCACCCAATGTATTATGGACTTGTCTAGCTGTGTCCTGGATATTTTGTCCAAAAGGATACTGTGAGAGGCAGTATTAAAAGCTTTGCTAAAATCCAAAAAAACCCCACATCCACTGTCTTCCCTTGGTTGACTAGATGGGTTGCCTTGTCATAAAAGGAAATTAAGGTGGTTAAGCAGGTCTTTTTACTCGTGAACCTGTGCTGGCTATGACCAATGACTGTGTTGTCTCTCAAATGTTTTCACTAACTCCCAGAATAACCTTCCACATAATTTTATCAGGCACTGAAGTGAGACTGACAGGCCTGTAATTATCAGGGTCTGCCTTCTTACCCTTCTTGAAAATTGGGACAAATTTGCCAGCTTACAGTTGACTGGGACCTCTCCAGATTCCCAAGACCATTGAAAAACAATGGACATAGGTCCCGCAATAACATCAGCCAGCTCTTTTGGTACTCTGGGATGAATCCCATCGGGCCCCATAGATTTGTGTGCATCCAGCTGGAGCAGCAAGTCTCAAATGAGTTCAGAATCAGCTGGGAATTTATCATTCCCCCAGTCATGGTCTTCCAACACAAGGCTTTGAGGGTGCCAGTGCCCATCATCATTGTTAAAGACAGAGGCAAAAAAGGCATTAAAAGTCTCTGCTTTGTCTACATACGTATTTGTGAGGTGACTGACCTTGTCAAGTAGGGTGAGACCAATGTTATCTCTGATCTTCGTTTTGAGGAAATGCATAATACTGAGAAATCCAAGTATGGGGGTAAAATAAGAAGATGAAAGGAGATGAAGGTGAAATAAAGCAGTTTGATTCTACTCTCAAGGGTCAGCTAACTTTCCCTTTTCTGCTAGTAAGTATGTAATGCACATGGACATTTTTTCTATTTACACCACACCAATTTTCTGCTTCCTTTTATCATAGAAATATGAAGTGATTGCAGCTTACCAAGGTGACAATAAATATGTACTTCTTCAGTGAAGAGCTGATGTTTCATTGTTTAGGCATGCCATATTGTTTTGTCACACAACATCACCCGCAAGAGGGTTATCATGTGCTTAAATGATAAATGCATCACTCTGCCAAAGTCCTCATGACTTGAATTTCTGTATTTGTTTGGCAAAACCCCTTAATGATGGTGACTTATATTTCAAGTCTTCTGTCAGCATCAGTTCTCTTCAGCCTGTCTGCTGTGTAAGAAATGTAGATCATGAACTTGTCAGTCAGACAAAGGCAAGAATGTTTTACAGCCTTTTAATTATTTGAAAAGAAGAAAAGTATTTCTGTACACACATTTGTCCAGTGAACTTCTGAGGGTGAAGTTATCTTTCAAGTCTGAGAAGTGTGACATAGCAGTGTAGTAGCAAGTACTGCTACTTGGAGAAATTCTGCTGATATTTATAATAAAGAACCTATTTAACTTGACTATTAAACTTGCTTTGCTTTTTTGTTAGCTGTCTAAAGGTATAAGAATTTTCTTTTTTTAACCTTCTTGTTCTAGAGAACTGTATGAAACAGACTTGCAAAGCTTGCAAAAATTTCTCTTGAGTTCTTTTGTTATTTCAGTCAATGCATGAATTTTAATAGAACTACCTAAACTGGAGCTCTGTTTGACATTTGCATATGTTTCAGTGGGAAATTAAAAAAAGTTAGTGTAGCCAGAAGCATATTTTATAAATATGAAAAGACAAAGGAATGAAGAGGTTGCTAGCCACATGAACAAACCACTCATCTTTGTATCCAAAAAACATTATGTAACATACAGAAAAGATTTCCATTAGAATATTTTCTAATGATAAAAAGTGAAACTATTAATGTGATTTTGAAACTGTTTGTAGAAATATTACAAAAAAAAAAAAAAATCCAAAAAAGTGGAAAGAGTTTGGATTCCTTTAACAAAAAGTTGAGTATGAGGTAAAGAGTATGAGTAAAGAGTACTCATAAAAGGTATGAGTAAAGAGTATTTACCTAAGCAATGAGGTGAAGCTTGCACTAATACTGAAACTGCTGACATGTCTTCGGTCACTTTAGCAAGCCAAAACAGAACACTTCAGTTTTGGAAACGGAAGTTTTGGATTTTAATAAAAATTTTCCTCTAAAGATTTTCAATGTAACTATTGTTGGGATGAGCAGATCTTCAGCTTACACTGAATTGAACTCTGAATTCTGTTTGAAAAGTTTCCATGCAGAACTAAGTTTTGATACATTGACCAAGAAAAGAAGAATCTGATAGTGTTTGGGGGGTGGTATCTTATTTTTATCATAATTTACAATATTTGAATTCTGCTGTTCCAGTGCACTAACTTGTGAAAACTGTATTTCAGTATCCTCATTTTCCCACTCTGTCTTGAGGGCATGATTTTATTTTGTTTTTATGATATTCTTCTCCTGTGGCAAGAGGCTTTACAATGAAGAAGAGATTAGCCCATAAAAGCTATCATCTGATTCATCAGGGAACTTGGCCAATGGTTTTATCAGAGTGTGACATACCTGTTAGAAATCAGGGTAGTATATCTGACTCAAGATATCTTTTTATGTAAAATACAGTTAAATTCCTCCCTTCTGCCCCATCCTGCCTGGAAATATTTTTGTAAATAATTTCAACAAAGAGTTTTGAAGAGGTAAGGGTATGCATGACCGTGGTTGACTGCCATTTCTGATTTCTTTATTAAAAAATACAAGGAAGGTGATGTCTGCCAGAAAGGTAAAGCAGAATGTTCCTTTAATTGAAGCAATTGTCTGTTTTGCCAGAAAACATAGTGTTTAGCCCTAGATTACCAAATTTAATATCTATTTTCTGAAATCCTGTAAGATAATCCCCCCCTTTTTTTTTTAGTTTTTTGAGTCTGTCTTCCTGATAAAGAAGTAACTTAGGTATTTACTAATGTTCCTAAATGTGGCTTAAAAACTTCTTTTAGTTTATTTTGATGTATAAGAACCTTTATTTTATCATGTAGGAAACAAATGGGAAAAAGCCACTTTCCCATAGATATTTTAAGTAAATTTCAGATCTTTTAGTGTTTGTGAACATCTCAGAAGGCAGATGTCATATAACATTAGATATTATACTTTTTTAATGAGAAAGGCACAATAAAAATTAGTGTATTAATCCAAATTAAGACCAAAAGAGTAGAATTCCATGATTATGTGTAACTTTTTTTGGTATTATATCCTGAAGTTCTGTGACAGCTAGGTGACATGCTCTCAGTTAAAGGCAGCTTTGTGCAACCAAAATTAAAACATTCTGAAATGTAATTTTAGAGTAGCTGAAATGGAGATGGATGAAGTTCATTTGACAGTTCAGTCTGGAAGATATGTAAATGTTCAAGCTCAAACTCAAGTGTACTTACTAGTACTTCTGTCCAAGTTTATGCTATGCTATAGCACATATCAAAGTTGTTTTTACGGACCTATGAAGGAAGCCAATTTTTTAAAACATCACTGATCTTCAGCTCTTTCCCAGGCTGTCCCAGTAAGACAACTCTTAGTGCTGCCTCTTCTCTTTCTCCTCTCTATCTTTTGTAAATTGTATTAGTGGTATTCTCTTGCCTCAATCTTTATACCTGGGAGCTGCAGAGATTGGAATTAAGAGTTGTAAAAGAAGCATTGCTTGACTACCCCTTTAAAAAAACAAAGCCACATCAAAAGCAAAGCAAAAAATCATGCCTTCACCTTGTCAGTTGGCTGAGAGGCTAAATAAATTAGGACTTTGGCAAGTGTGGCTTGCTTACCTCCTTCCTCAAGAAGATAAAATAGATTTTTTCACAGTAAGGCACTTGTGCAAATCTATACTTCATATACCTCTGTTTTTCTGTGTTTTTTTTTTTTTTTTTTCTTTTTTTTCAGGAACTCCTGATGTTTCTAGTTGTTTTTTTCTTTCATGCCAGAATAGTATGAAATGTTTTGACTATTTTCCTGAAATTGGGTTGTCAAAGTCAGAATTTCAGCTTACTAATTTTGGGAAGTATGCGTGTGTCTATGACCAATATGCATATCATGCATAGAGCACTAGCATGAAATGTGGGAGATCTAGATTTAAATCTCCATTCTTCTTGGTTTTGACCAGTTTACCTTGTATTACCTGGAGTCAGGCAGAGCATGGATTTACATATGTATTCCCTGTTTCAAACCATGCTATTTGAAAGGCTTATCAAGCCAGAGCACAAGAGTGTGTGAATATGTACATACGCATGCCTCTCCTATGGTATATCTCTGTGTGAAGATGTTGTTTTAAGCTGCATTCTTATGCTAAAATTTCATTTAATCAAAAATACTCTGTCCATGTCTATGCATATAAATAGCAAATAATTAGTTATACTCAGAATAACTCATTAAAATTCCATTTAAAGCCATTAAGGTTAATCTGGGCATTTAAAAGGTCATTGTCAAGCAATAAGTTTGCTTTCTGTTGAATATTGGAATTTTTTTAAATGCATCTGAAAGGGGAAATTGCTGTGGAAGAAACTTTCAGACCAAGCGACAAAAATAAATAAAATGACTTGATGTCTAGTGAAAGAACCCTCCAGAAAAGCAGATACTAATTTCCAAAAGTAGACTTTCTTTCTGATAGCCTGTTCCTTCCTATCCCTGCTTAGCTCTGCAGAAAAGTTATATTTATGTCACTTTTAGCATTTCCATTACGGTTACATCCAGAAGACCAAATTATCTCGAGTGATGAAATGAGGGCAAAAAAAATTACTTGAAAGATAAAGTCTTTATTCAAACACTAATTACCAAATTCCAGCATTCTGTGCTGGAATGAAAGATAATGTCTTAAGCTCCCTATTTCTCATCATCACAATCCTGCAGAGTAGTATGTGTTCTGCAATGTCTGCACAGTAAAAGCATCCCAAACAGTGGCTGATTTCATCAATTTGATTTTTTTTTTAGTAAAATAACTAGCAGGAAAACAGTGATATTGATAGTTTAATTGTATAAACCTTCAGAATTATCATGGCAGTCAAATGACCGGGAGAGTACAATGTCAGAGGGACGGCCATTTCAGGGTCTCTGGAGACTCAGTCCATGTATCACATTTCAGTAGTTACTTTTTCATGCTTGGGGATAATAAAAAATAAACCAATGCTTTAATTCAGGAACACAATTTGATGGTAATTTGAGTAACAATAAGGTGTTATAATGCAAGCATGAAGCGTTTTTAGGGACTGAATGTGGTAAGAAAGGAGATAGAAATGAAACTGTTATATACTGATAGTGCTTTCATCTCACCTTTTTTTAAAGATGGGTTTAATCCTGTACTGAGATCTTTGTCTCATTCTTCTCCAAATTTTGCTTATTAAAACACTTAAATTCTGTAAATATTACTGCTTTGTACTCTAGAGTTATGTATGAATGAGTCTGTAAAATAAAATACTTTCACTGGTATGTTCACAGAACAGCATAGCGATATAGTCTGTTAAAATTTCTAAGTGTTTCAATCTGAAGAAATTGCTGTAAGTCCTTGTTGTGAGAAGAACAACACCCTACCTGACACTTGGATGAAATTCAGCTCATAATTTGGATTTTCAGTCTTATTATTTGCCATGAAATCATTGAAGCATCAACTTCTTTCCCAGATAGTTTACTCTTACTTAATTAGTTTTGCTGAGCTGCCATGATGGGTGTGATCGAAGGCTAGTGCTTCCTCTTGATGATGCTTCATCATTGCCATAGTTGGCAGAAGCACACCAGTTTTCATCTTTGAAAACCAGGTGCCTGGCTTGGTGTTGTCTCTGGCAGGCCTTGGTCACAGACTGCGTTCTCTGCTTTTATTCCAATTATTTCCAACTTGTTGTCCTTAATGTTTTTAAGTGGAGGAAGAGACAAGGAGCTTGCAAGTTAATTGGAAAGGGAAGGCAAACTTAAATTTTTAATTCTAGGGAAAGGAAATTGTTGTAGCTGTGAAAGAGGGAATCCTGTTAATAGCTTTTAATTGACATCTTGGCCACTGAGATAAAATAGATGGGTAGTACTTCCCCTCCCTTCACCCTTCCCAAGGAGGTAAGTTATGTTTCAGAGAACCTGTGTCTGGGAGCAGAGAGGTGTGGGCTGTCCCATGGGGGAGGATGAGCCAGGAGCCAAGAGTGACCACAGCACAGGCAGGACAGTGCCCTTGTCGACCACAGCAAGGTCCCTGGGCCCTTGGGCAGTGGTTGTGAGGGTGCAGGTCCCGGGTCAGGCTGGTCAGGGCATTTAAGGGCTGTTGGTGCACTCGAAGCCCTGATGGAAGGTTTGTAGAGAATAGATTTCATTGGCAAACTGGCAATTTTATACGAGTTTTTGTGTAGCTGGCCTCTGGCACAATTTGGAATAAGTTAAAATGGTTTAAATTCTCTCTCTGATAAGAGAATTATTCCCACATACATACAGATTAATAGAATACACTGCCATTTTCTAGTACAACATAATGTATATTCTCTCTGGTGGACAATGGCTGAGTTAATAGACTGAACATAAAGAATTCAATCTCTCTATAAATTTTCTTCAATATTACATGTTTTTGTTCTATTATGCAGAGCACTATGTTAATACAATCAGAGGATAAAATTAGGCATACTGTTTAGTCTTCAGAGCTTTTGGCCTCAGATTTTTTGAATCACAAAACTTCTGATTGCAGCATGGACCACTTCATGTGCTCATTTCAAATGGTCAAATAGAATACAGAGTATTTCAATTCCTTACCGCATGGGTTTCTCAAAAGCTTGTAAGAAAAGTGTAATTGACATTTAGAGTTTTAGTTGCTTTCACTACAATCTTCAGGTCTGAATAAAGTTTTGGAACTAGATCTGATGTTCGACCTCTGTTTTGCTAATGTGTCTTATCCTGTTGTACAAATCCACAATTATTGGTGTGTGTGATTAGTTAGCTTGAGTAAAAGATTTAGGAATTGCATTTCAGGTTAGAAATAACCAGACCTTGAGAGACCATAAACTGGCAGTTTAAGGGAAACCTAGGATGCAACAACACAAATATTAAAATACAGATGCCTCAAAAGATGATTAAATACCAACTTAGTTGGTACTTTCAATAGTTATGCTATCAACTTCTGCGTGCCTCCTTAGTGTTTGGTCCCTTCTCTAATTATATCTTATGTTAAACAAGATTATGAATTCTCTGAGTAGTGATTAAGCATAGAACTTAAAAAAAAAAAAAAAGGGTATTTTCAGCATAATTAAAATGTTTTGCAGAAGAAGTCTGTTCTGTCATGTGTTTAGGCCAAAAATGAAACCTGTAACTTTCAAATAAAGATCTGAAATCTTTTGAAGACAAATTGTGACAATTTTTTTGGAACTGCTTTTATGACATTTTTCACAGGAGTTACCTCCCCTCCATTTAAATCAACTCTGCACGGAACTATTTCTTTTTGAAAGTTTTGCTCTGTTAGTCTAATGGAGCTGTAGCTCTAATGATGCTTCTAGAAGCTGCTGCAATACGTATATCTAAAAAACCCAACAAAAGAAAAAAAAAACACAACCAAAAAAAACAACAACAAAAAATCCCCTGCCCTGATGTGCCAAAACTTCTCGACACCCTAATGATCCTACTGGAATGCATTAACCTGGACTAGTAACTATAAGGCAAACACAGCAGATCAAGGCTCTTATTGCTATTTGAATTAATTTGGTTTTGTTTCAGCACAAGCAATCTGCAGTGACTGTTCCTGTAATGGTATTTTCCAGAGTGCCTGAGACACTTACTTTGATTGGCAGTGCTGTAGTACGGGGCACTTTTGGAGAATTTATGCCTGTTATAGCAGCCACTCAATGTTGTTACTTAATGTGCAGTATTCTATCAGGGCTATAATTTACACCAAATTGAACATATTTCCCCACTCCATTTAAAGACTGTTCCATTGTTAGAAGGCTTGTGTCCTCTTTCATGTTTTGTTGTTATTTTTTGTAATGGTTTTTGAGCTTTTCCTGGTACCAGTGGCAGATTTATCTTGCTTCTTCTGTATTTAATTATAGTTCCAGTGGAATTTTTGCTGTAAGAGAGTAAGTCTTATTTGCATTCCCTCTGAAGCTGTTTTGACAAGTGAAACACAATGACTTTCTGCATACTGCTATTCACAGTGTTTCAGGCCACATTCCTGACACAGAGAAAATAACTGAGAAAAGGGACGGATACTTTAAAATTTCTCCCTCCTCCTGTTTTTGTGGTGAGTAGTTATAGGGTCCCTGCTCAGATTTGTGTGTCATGCTGCATGAGGTACTGTGAAAACCTAGAGCTCTGAACTTAATCACTGCTTGTCCCTCAAAGCTTTAGAAGCTTGAGTAAGGATACACAGATCATACTTACTCAGAGTTTGTTTTAGCAATACCATAAACCTGCCTTGAGAGTTGTATCATATTTTGTGACTGTTTTTCTGTGTAGGCAATGAATCTTTGTACCCATTTTTCCTTCTCATATTGTCAGTGTGAGCTGGTAACTTCATGGAATTGACTTCAGGGAGCCTCATTTGTTCTTTTTACCAACTTTGCAGTACAGTTGTCTTACTTAATATATAGTTCCTTCTTTTAGTTTGTCCCTAGGTGGTGTACTTTGCATTGTGAAATTAATTCCCTTTGTCTTTTATTATCAAATTCTTTAAATCTGGTTACACAACACTTCCTTTACTTTTAACTTGCTACCCTCTGTCCCATATGTTTACTCTTTCCAATTTTTTGTCAGCTTTTACTGACAAACCACTGGGTATATAAAAGCTCAGCCCAGGCTGATGGAAGTTTGGTGCAGACACAGTGAGCTTTCCTCCCTTTGCTCATTACAGAATTTTGACCAGAGGGAGCCTTTTTGTTCTTCTGCTGTTAAGAGAAATTTGAGGACCAGAAACATCCTTTTCCACCCCTTAGCCTTTCTGATCCCTTCTTATTCTGTTTACTTTGGAGACTCTAGTCCCTTGCTCTATGCTGCCTGTGGAAGTCATTCTTAATGTCTTGTTGCTCTGTTCCTCTGTATGATTCACAACAATGACTTAATAGAAATGGCTGTTGATTCAGTGTCCTGGGTTCAAGAAGTGGTTATCATTGTTTGTAGCCTGAAGCCTGTTTAACCTGATGTGACTCTTTGGGTACTCAGGTGGCATCAGCACCCTGTTTGTATAATTTTTCCCAGTGTGGTAAGGTAACACATGTAAACAGCAGTTTTGTAATCAACTGCCTTTCTGTCTAAATATGTCAAATTCTCATTTCAACTGACACAGCATTCACAGCTTTATTCATTTAAATGGAACGTTGCTTTAAACCAATGAATTGTCCTCTGATTTTAATATGTTTTTATTATTCTTAAACTGTACTTGCTATGTTGTAGCTACTTAAGTAGCCACACAAAAATGACTGGGGCTATTCGTAGTGCCTGCAATTTAACATGTGGTCAATGTTTTCAGGACTAGTTTCATAATCTCCTATTACTTTTCTGTAACTACTTCTGTTTCTGAGAAGTAGGACTATTTTTTCACTTTCCAGGCGGCTTTTTAATTACAGTGAGACAACAGTAGGCTTTTGACAAAAAGCAGTCTTACGCTTCTGTCCTTAGAATATTCCTTGAACTGTCGCATAAATGTGCTAGATATTAAGGTTGATATATTTTCCACTGAAATGAAATCTCCCACTAAAATAAAGGTATAGTACAAAAAGAATGAGTATCTCTTCATGCAGCTCCAGCTGCAGGACTGAGGTATAAATGGATGGGAAAAAAGTGACAATTTGCTTTCAAAGGATTCAGGGATTAATAACTGGGTTGTTTGGGGTTTTTTTGTTTGTTTTGTTTTTCTCTACTGAGGAAAGTTCCACTCATAATTATAGCGTACCTGGCACGTCAAGCAATGCCTTTCTATTTTTATCTAAGTTGTCTTCCATGTTTCCCATCCAAAATGTCCTCATAAGACTTATAATCATTCTCGATTATTATAGCCACTATTTCTGTCTCAGAAAAAAGATCTTTCTGATGTTTCATATCTCCAGTCATGTTCCTGGTTTAACCAGCTCCATCTTCTCCAATGCAATAATTAGAATATCTACATGCTTTCTGTTTGTTACAGGGGGATACTTCAGTGTTCTGTTTTATTTGATTTCTTGTGTATTATTTTAAAATACACTGTTATTTGATATTGCTTAGTTATGACACTTATTCCCACAGCTGGTTGCCCATGTAGTAGTTAATAATGTTATATGAAGTGCACATACTGATTAGATGTGAGATTCTGTGTATGCAGATGTGCACTTCATCTGTTGTGTCTTTGAGAGGTTAGTTCTTTATGCCTGGAGGAACTGGTTTTGTGGAGTGACGTTCTGCTTTTGGATAGTGCCATCGATCTTTTGTTTAGGCTTCCTTTACAACCCTAGTAAGCTCCTACTACTCTAAGGAAATTTTGAAGGAAAATAATTTTACTATTTACTTATGGAAAGAATTCACAGATTCACAGAATGGTAGGGGTTGGAAGGGACCTCTGGAGATCATCTTGTCCAACCCCCCTGCTTGAGCAGGTGCACCTAGAGCAGGTGCACAGGACTGTGTCCAGGCGCGTTTTGAATGTCTCCAGAGAAGGAGACTCCACAACCTCTCTGGGCAGCCTGTTCCAGTGCTCTGTCACCCTCAAAGTGAAGAAGTTTTTCCTCCTATTCAGGTGGAACTTCCTGTGTTCCAGTTTGTGCCCATTGCCCCTTGTCCTGTCATTGGGCACTACTGAAAAGAGTCCGGTCCCATCCTCTTAACACCCACCCTTCAGATATTTATAAGCATTAATAAGATCCCCCCTCAGTCTTCTCTTCTTCAGGCTAAACAAACCCAGGTGTCTCAGCCTTTCCTCATAAGGGAGATGTTCCAGACCCCTGATCATCTTGGTAGCTCTCTGCTGGACTTGCTTGAGCAGTACCCTGTCCTTAAACTGGGGAGCCCAGAACTGGACACAGTACTCTAAATGTGGTCTCACTAGGGCAGAGTAGAGGAGGAGGATAACCTCCCTCAACCTGCTGGCCACACTCCTTTTTAGGCACCCAAGGATACTGTTGGCCTTCTTGGCCACAAGGGCACAGTGCTGGCTCATGATTAACCTGCTGTCTACCAGCACTCCCAGGTCCTTCTCAACAGAGCTGCTTTCCAGCAGGTCAGCCCCCAACCTGTACTGGTGCATGGGGTTGTTCCTCCCCAGGTGTAGAACCCTACACTTGCTCTTGTTGAATTTCATGAGGTTCCCCTCGGCCCAGCTCTCCAGCCTGTCCAGGTCTCGTTGGATGGTAGCACAGCCTTCTGGCATATCAGCCACTCCTCCCAGCTTGGTATCGTCAGTGAACTTGCTGAGGGTACACTCTGTCCCTTCGTCCAGGTCATCGATGAACATGTTGAACAGGACTGGACCCAGCACAGACTCCTGGGGAACACCACCAGTTACAGGCCTCCAACCAGACCCCATTGATCAACCCCATTGATCACGACCCTCTGAGCTCTGTTGTTCAGCCAGTTCTCAATTCACCTCACTGTTCTCTCATCTAACCCACATTTTCTTAGCTTGTCTGTGAGGATGTTATGGGAGACGGTGTTGAACACCTTACTGAAGTCAAGATAAACAACATCCACTGCTCTCCTTCTGTCGACCCAGCCAGTCACACCATCATAGAAGGCTACCAGGTTGGTCAAGCATTATCTTCCCTTGGTGAATCCATGTTGACTACTTCTAATAACCTTCTTTGTATATTGTATCAAATATTGAATATTGTATAGGGTGATTTATTCTGCATGATGAAACCCCTCCACACACTTATGCTACAGTACCTAATACTATGCATAGTTATTCTTATAAAAAAAATTTAATTGAATAAAGAGTTTGTCAGAACACTAAGCCCTTGTTAGATTTTTGTGCATGGAAAGCTAAGCACTGAAAAAGTGCCTTTCTTTAAATAAGGGGGGTACTTGTTCTTGCTTTGATGTCTTACCTTTTTTTTGTCTAAGAATTTGGAATAATACTCAACATTGTAATTACTTCAGTATCTTTTGATACATGAAATCTATTGCAGAGTGGTAGAAATATAAATACTATCTTTTCTTTATTAACGCTTATTTGATTTGGAAGCCAGGGAGTATATTGGGAAAATTAACTGAAGATGTAACCCGAAAAAAGGTAGCGCTTTTGAATATTGTAAAGATGACTACACCAAAGGAAGAATCTTTCTGCAATACCTTATAGGTAGTTATTGTTAAATCTAGGAGTTACATACTTCATTTTTCTTCGAGAGGCAATATTGTATGTAGGACAGTGGTAGTGATCAGGTGATAGAATAAGAGCTCCTGATTGTAGATTTAAATTTGTCTAGCTATGAAACAGGGTTTAATTATATTGAATATGGATTTACTTTGCAACTGGGATTAGAAGATACTTGGAAATTCTTTCAGGGGCACAGAAATCTTGCAAGAAGCTTCTTACAATCACCATGTGGTTAATTTGTCTACTGTGTCTTCAGTCAGTGCCTGTTAACAACCGAGTGCCTTTATTGACAGGGGCAGGAGACTCTCCCATGCCTACCAGACTTTTGCAGCAGATGCTGTCTGTTTAACAAAGAGATTTTGACTGATTTAAATATGATTTTGCAGAGGTGAGACCTGATGTGGTAAGAGCCAGTAGCTGAAGGGAAATGGTGGAAAGCAAAAGCACTCTTTCCCCTCAGCACTTTCTCTCAAGCCATGTTGAATCTAAGATCAAGCAAGGTGGGAGGCAGAGATAGTGAAAATAGAGCCAGAGTAGCAGGAAGCTTTCTTCCCAGCCTGGTCAGACAGTAATGGAATGAGAACCAGTGTGTTGGAACCATTGGGAACTCTAGAGAGGAAGGAGGAGAATAGCATCATGGATGCCTGTTCTTCCTTCCTATGTGTATAGGAAAGAAAGTAGGGAAAAGGATGCTGGTGACATGGAGTACATCTCCCTTTGCTTAAGTATTCACATCTCCCACAGCTCACAAGTGCAGAGAAATGTACCTGAAATTCTGTGGAGTGTATCACCTTTTCTCTTTTTTTCTTCACTCAGGTAGAGTGTATATCCAAAGAGATGAATCAGGGAAACAGTCCTGTTCACATACAAGGGATTTGCTTCCATCTTGTACAAAAAATTCTCATCTCAGCAGTTTTTGCCTAGCTTTTTCACAGTTCAACTCCATCAGATCAAAACATAGTGGCTTCCATGTTTATAGTATCTCTCTTTCCTCGTAAAATTAATTGCCATTAAAAAGTTGGATAGAGTATTACCAAAGATAATGTAATCAGTTATCTATGACAATAAATACCTGCGCAAATGTGTTATCAGAAGCATGTTACTTTTTTAATGCAAAATCTTCAGTTACTCCCTGGTTTAATAGTTAACTCTAAGGCAGATAATTTGTGGTGGTAAAAAAACAATAGGAATTTTGTCTCTTGGGCCAAATAAATCAGTGTGGCACAACTTTCAACTCCATGCAAATCCAGTGCTATTTGTCATTTTTGGACACCTCTGCCTTCCCACTGACTTGTATAATACAAGACAGACATATCTTTCTGAGTATTCATAATATAAATGTATTATGATAGGTTTTATCTGAGCTAAAGCTGCCTCCACAATAGCATGAAGAAAGAAGAGGATATGGACCATCTTTCCACTGGATGTCACTCTTAGCTTAGATCTGTGGTAGCTTAATACTAAGGCATGATCTACTTAAACCTGGTATCTGGTTTGTTTTGAAGATTAAGTTTTAAAGAGGTTTATTTAACCTCATGGCTTTAAGTTTTGGTTTTTTTTTTAAAGGAAAAAAGTGCTTAAAATGTTAATGATGATCTGTGGCGTTAGTTTTTACTTGTGTGGTTCTAGTGTATTTCTGAATAGGGGATGAATTTGTGAAACTTAGTAGTGTAGAGAAGCACTTGGATAAGATTCTCAGGTATTAACAGAATGTATTAATATGAGTCTGTTGCAAGCAATTTCCCTGTGCTTATTAGACCTGGTACTCCACAATACATTTTCTTCTTCATTTGATATTTAACCTTTCCTTATTTAGTCTCTTTGCTTAGAATTGTTGGGTTTTTTTAAGAGCTACTGAATGAAAAGTTTCTGCTAAAAAGATGTCTGCTAAAACATCCTCTTTTAGGTATACAGATGTGGATATCAATGGAAAACTTGATTTTGTCTTAAAGCTTTATAAAACTAATTTCTGTTCTCATGAATTCTATGTGCTTTTAGCCTCAAAAGATAGGTTATATGCTGTATTCATTAGCATTTGTTAATCTTTACTCTATTTTTAGCAGTGGATAATATAATGTGTAATAATAGAAAAATTGTTACTTGTCTGACGTGCCTTTCGGAAGAAAAATCCAAATCCACTGAAGTTCAAGAATTACTTCCTCCCCCCCCCCCCCCCCCCCCCACCCCCCCACCCCGAAAATTGAGGCAGGAAGTCTGGGGGTTAACTGGATATCCAAGGATAGCTTTTTTTTTTGTCCTGTCTAGGGAAAAAATGTTGTAGCCTGCCATGCAGTATTGCTATTCACTAATACTTGACATTGAACTTCCCAGTTTATAGCTTACAGAATGGCTTCCAGTGATTGCTGGGGGCATTATTCTGTAGACCCAGAAGGGCATTCTTCCCTAGACTAAAGGATGTTCCAACATGCCAATCCTATTTCTACTTCTTACTGCCATTAGAACAGTAGGATCTCTGTGGATAGTAGTGGGATACTGTGGGACTGAGAGGATGCCAACACAGTGTTTGCATCTCTCAATCCTCAGCAGAGCCTCCGCATGTATGAGTACGTGTATCTGTTTCATTTGGAGCATGCACAGATAAAGCCATTCCTTTCTCCAGTGTGAAGTGACATGTGGGAGATGCAGCTTTTCTACAGTCCTGAGACAGAAGTGGCTGGCATGGACTGGACAAAATTGCATTCCTTTCCATCACTTGCTGCCCATTTCATACATTCAGTATACAAGAGAGATTTGACCCCAGTAAGTATACTCCTGAAAGTCATTTTAGGTTATGCCAATGAGCTAAACTGCTCATTAATTGGCATTCTGTAATGCTCCATTAGAATCAGCAATTTAAAATATATCACGCATAGGTTTTGTTTGCCTGTGTTTCATTAAGTTGTCACAGGACGCTTCTGGTTCTGTGGCATTTTATTTTGCACTACTCCTCAGGGTCACACAGAACACCACACAGCTGTCCCTCTAATTACATTTCAATGACACAACTCAGATGTTTGGCTCTGGCTTGACACTGACAATGTCAGCTTGTATTGGCCACAAATGAGCTTTGAAATTAACATTCCTTTAAGGTGATTTGTGAAGTTCATGTCTTTCATACTTAAATGTGACATTACTTTGATTCAAAGTCAGAGCAGAGGGGACAAAATTTATATGGATGCAGAAACCTCCTCTCCCTTCCCTGTGATCACATATTACAGTAAACACTTACATGGGCTGAAAATGGAAGCACCAAGGCTGAGTTTGGAAGTTCTGTACTATAATGGCTTTTGTTTCCTCAGAGCTAGTTTAAACAGCTGATGTAAGTTTGAACAGCTAGAAACAATACAAAGATTAAGTATGTCAATCTATTTTAACTTACAAAGTTTTTCAGTTGTCAGTAACATTTACTCCATGTGTGTCCTGTAAATGCCAAATCAGCGTGTTTGTATTCCGGTCTCATCTGTGAGTTATTGTACAAACATAAACAGGCCTAAATTATTACAGCTGATACATGGTCCTTGGCCATCCTTCCCTTGGTCTTTCAGGCACTGACAAGGCTGATTTCTTGTCAGTGTGTCCTAGAGAGATGGATGACAGTTTGCGCACGGTCACCTGTCCCCATGTACAGCCTCTGGAGTGGGGAACAAATGGAAGGATAATTAAAGAGCAAATGGGATGTAGAACCTGTGCTTGTAGAACATCTGCATGAATGCCAAGAAACATCCCACCCAGAGAGCAGCAACTTGGATTATTTGTTGCTGTATCTGCTCTACTAAATGCAGTGAGGAATCTAGCATCTTTTTGTTCATGCCAAGTGAAGTGACTTGGTACTATGGTGCTTTGGTTTCATGTTACTTCTATACAGACTTTTTGTTCCTGTTTGGAAGAATATACTTTTAATATTTATATTCAGTTTTCTTTGACATTTCTATTGAAATTGTTGGCAATGTTAATGATTAACGTGTTGGATAGTATTTGAGTATTCAGGATCTACAAATACACCTCATACCCTCTGGTCTGATTCATTTTTGGGAGGCTATTGGTAAATGTTGCAGCAGTGTTTTCATGCCTGGTCTCCTCCTAAAAGGAGTTGTCCAGTTTAGAGGTAAAAGACAGTATAAGGCAGCTTAAACAATCCCTTTTTCATTTCTTCTCTTGAATCCATTAGTTTTCAAAAAACTGTTATATAATCCTTTGTAAAAAGCATAGTCTTTTGCATTCATTTTGTAAAGCTCATGTTCCCTAGAAGTTACAGGATGAGTGACCTCCCAGTTCTAGCTCTGCTCTTTTTTTCCTTGGAGGAACTTTCAGCAAAACAGTGGCTACCCGTAGTTGAGTCTTGCACTGGTCTGAATTCTGGGCATACCATATGATCTAACTGCAGATTATTTATAAGGTAAGTTTAACTCTTTAACTCCTGCTTGTATTTTGAAATACAAAATAAAAATTTTATCTTGAAATAATTATATTCTGAGCAGCTTAAGCCTTCAGAGTTGTGCTCAGAATGTGCATTTGGGTCATTCACTAAAACTTAGAAGCTGACATACAGTCTGATCAAACAGGCATTTACTGATGAGAAGAGACACTTTGAATATTTAGGCTTTTATGTGCAATTGAGAAAACTGCCCCCTCAATTTTTTTCATCAGACATTTGATATGTATAATAGTAAACCTAAAACCCTTTTCTCTGTGCCCATCCATAATTGCTTAATTTTCAGGATGTGTGGTTATTCCATCTTATCCTGAACATATGTTTGCATTAGGCATTGAAATGCAAATTGTTAATGGGTTTGATTGTATGATTATCTCATAATATCAGTCGTCACGATTTTCCTGTTGAAAGGCAGAAGTTTGTAAGCAGGATCTTTCCTCCTTTTGCCACCTTCCCTCTGGCAAAATAGAAAGACATGAACTGAATGGCATATTATAGCTATACAGAACAGTTTTTGTATCAGTTTTTATAAAGGGAAGATCTAGAGGGGCTATTTCTGTTGTATTGACAATACTTGCTACATTCATTTAAATGCTCATTAAGACTTCAAAAAAATTGTAAATTTATTTCTTTACATTTCTAATATTGAAGACAAAACTATGCACAACTGATGATAAAGAAAAATGGCATGATTTGAGGATAATATCATAGATTGTGCTCGGTATTTGCTTCTGTGCTGAAATAGCATCCCTTAATGTGTGAATATTGTCTGAATGTTGCCTGGGGGAAGCTTAAGGAGCTGATGGAGTCATGCAGGCCTGGAGCTTAGCTGGAGATACACTGATGCTTTCCAATGTGATCATGTAGTTCAGTTGTTCCATTAAATACTACTCATTTAAGTTTGATTATGCTTCAGTAACAGGGTATTTAAGGTATTTAATATTTTGTTTAGACTGTAACTGATTTGTTACTGTTTTAAACTGGAAGAAGTTGCACTCTGTTTTCTTACATTTGGAAATACATCTTGCAGTATTTTTGAGTGTGAATTCAGATGTAGTAGTAGCAACAGTAGACTGTGTCTAGGTATTGGAAAAAATATATACTTACTAATATTTATCTGATAGAGCTTCTGAACAGCAGCTGCTTCATCTGAAATAACCAGATAAACAAAGGCCTGTAAAGGAAAGAGGGCTTAAATCCAGGCTTAAAAAGGTTCACAAATAGATGCTTTAAGGAAGGGAAAGCAGTATATATAAAGGACTATGTCTTATCTCTTTCTCTGGAAATCAATGGGAAGAATCTTCCTGAACGGCAATGGAAACTACATATATATTTTTTTTCATTGAATCACACAACAAATCATAAACAAATACTGGAGTGATATTTAGATTTTTTTTACACTCTGGCAATGTGTTAATTTTCCTCCCACAGGTAGTGATGCAAACACATGGATCAGTAGCACTATTCTGACTAGCGCTTCTAATGGCTTCACAGATTAAACTATTAAAATTAAGCTGAGTATAGATGTCAATTTAGAAATGCTCTTCCTGGACCAGGATTAAGATATATGTGTTAAATTAAATTGCCGCTGTCTAGCAGGTGCTAATTGTATGAAGAAATGGAGAATTTCCCTCCCACATTTGGCAAATCTAGTACAATTCCCAAGAATCAATTTTGCATTGTCTAGAATTGAAACAGGTAATGTAGCAATAAAAATCAATGTGTTTCTGGTTTCATTAGAACTATCTGCAATATGAAATATAGATAAGAGTCCAGGTATATGTTATTTCTAAATAATGTGAGCCCTTAGACATTTAAAGGAGGGAAAGGTGGCAAAAGTAAGGAAAAAAGAATGAATAATTCTCCTGGTTCTGCTTGGGGGTTCCTGAAGACACGGAAGGATAGGACAAATTGCATTTATAACGGCATCTACAGCACTGTTGTGTGTTTTCCTCCTGTGTTTTGGTGTATGAAGTACATTGGTCAGAGTCTGTTCTGTGTTAAGTACCTTAGAAACAGCCTGCCACTATTCTGACTTACCTGGAATCTCCTTTGGCTGTCTTGGCATATCAGGCTTGTTACTGATCATCGATGCCATCTTTTTATCTGTTCTTGCATTTATAGTTTACATTTGTACTCGTTTTTATTGCCTTTGTGTGCATTGATTTAGAACCAGTCTCTTTTATTTGATGTTTCAATAGCAACAGGGTTTTTTGGGGGTTTGGGGTTTTTTTTAACCATTACTTGTTTGAGAGTTAGATCTACAATTCTGGGTTATGAATTCTGTCTTGGAAATGCCCTAAATGTAGTACTGACTTACTTTTACATTTTTTGCTTCATTATTTCACCTCTTAAGGAGGTACGTTCAGCATCTTACTGGGAGTCTTGAAGGTTTTCTTTTGTAAGTTCTCATCATGAAAATAGTTGACAGCCTACTAATCACTTCATGCCATGGGGAAGTTGGCAGTGGAAAGAAGAGGAAACAGCTTCTCTGTTTTGAAGTGGACTGCGGGACAAAAAACAATGACCCTACTGTGCCAACAGTATTATTTTTCCTAAGATATGGATTTTTTTTTCCCCCCTTAGGCCTCCAATGAGTGTAGAATTAAATTAATAGTGTAGTAAGAAAATGGCTGAAGGACCACTACTGAATCAAGCTTTGTAAAATCAGTTTGCTTAATTTTCTGTCTATGTTGCATTGCTGTTGTTTTCTTCCTAAAGGAACAGTTAGCACTTTTGTTGTTACTTGGCATTATATGTTCTGCAGCAAGTACCTCTGAACTTTCCTCTGTGGTTTTTCTCATTAAACAGTGATCATCAAAGCAGTGTTGTGGAATTAGGGTGTAACTTCAGAGCTTTCTCTTTTTGGTCTTTTAGAAATGCAGAAATGCCAACTGACAAAAATTCAGAAGTTGTAGAATCCCTTTCGGGAAAACTATCAACTTTTGACATTTCTAGTCACTTTTTTACAGCTCAAAAAGAGATTAAGCTCTTTTTGCAGCTCTCCTGTCAATGTTCTTACAATGTTATCTTCATAGAATTCCAGGGAATGATAGTCTTGATTTGTTTGACTCTGCTTTTTTTTATTTTTATTTTTTTTACATAATACTGTAGGAATTTTTTTCTAGCTGACTTACTGCATAAAAAGAGATTGCCACTGTTCCTAGGCAAATGAGTCAAAGTCTATACCACCCGCCCTGTCTTCATGGTAGAAGGATCTATCAGTTATCAAAGCAACTTACATATGACCTGTCATTTTTTTTTTTTTTGCTAGTTAGGCACAGGTGAAAACCTACATTCCTGTCTTGTGACCTTTTAAAGAATATTTATTTCCTTATTCATATACTGTTTCTCAGAAAACTATTTTTCTGCGTCCCCCTTTCTCTGTCTCCCTGCCCCTGCCAAGTTTATCTCAATTTTTTAACAAAAAAACTATCAAACAGCAGATTCCCGGCGGGTGGGGTGGGGAATCGATCCCTGCTTAATATATGATGCACAATGGAGGAGAATGTTTGAATGTAAATCCTGTTCAGCATTTCTCTTACATTGTGGGGAGATGATTTAACAAATGAGCTTTTCTTTTTACAACTTCAACTAAAGTATTTCAATTGTCTTGTTTGTAAAGCAACTTCCCACACAACTACATCAACACAGTGGAGGTGGGAGTGAGCGTGGGTCAAAGGTTGATGCAGAGAGATAGGGAGAAATTTTTAAATGGTGGAGAAGCTGTAACCTTTGTCTTCACATATATCCAGGACCAAAATTTCTCCTTATACACAAGGAAGTCCTTTTTTGACAGAAGCTATATTAAAAGTATAGAAAAATCTGTGGGGTTTTTCCTGTGTTCCCTGCTCTTCCCAGAACAGGACATCTGCTGAAATTTTTTCTTGTTGAAAGTTTCCTAAACATTTTTAGTATGAACCTCTCCAGCTCAGAAGAAAATGCACGTAGTGAAATTTGGTTTTATCAGTCAATTGTTGTATCAGCCTTTTTCACATGAATCTATTTGATAGTGTGTGGGGGGAATAATGCATGATATATTACCTAATTTCTACTGAAGGGCAGCAGGAACACTTAGAAGTTTCTACAGTGCTGTGGTCCTAAGCTGTAACTCTGGTTATAGAGTAGCATTTGTCACACTGAGAGAGAAATCCAGGGTCATTGCATGGGTTATCTTACTGGTGTTAGTGTTGACTTTTCCCCCAGTGATCAATTCACTTGGGTTATGAAGCTGGCTTGCTGGAACAGGATATGTGTGAAATGGACAGAACCTCGTAGGATGTCTAAGACTCCCTGTGTGTAGGGAGGAGGAAGTATACTAGCCTTCCTCTAGAAAAAGTGAGAAATGGCCTCTATTCACGTAAAATTGGAATTGTTAAAAATAATCATCAAACTCTGTAAAAAGCTGGACCTTGTTGTTGAAGTTGTGTTGGGTTTTGCATGAATAACAATGTTAAATAACCTAAAAGGTTTGCAATGAGCTTCAAAAGAAGCTTGCTGTCATGAAGATTTTGTGGACATTCTTCTGTGCAGTGATGCATGTCTGGATTACTGCTAATGCTGTGAGAAGCACAATTGAGTCAATTTAAGTTTTCCTAGTGCATTGAACTAAGGGACGTTAGCCAAGCTTGCCTGCTGACAATAGCATTACAAGCTCATTTTTCTAGTTAAGATTTAACAATATTTGCGTTTTCCTTGGCACTATATTAATTAAACAACTGTGATGCTGCTCAAGCTGCAGATCAAGTCCAGCAAACAGGAAAGAAAGTAAATCATAACTAGGCTGTAACTGTGAGAGTGATAAGACATTCTAAGCCTATGTGAGTTCTTGGCTTTGAAATTCTTGTTGAATCAGAACAAGATTGTACTGTAATTTTGGTCTGTTTCAGGTAATTCTGATTCCAGTTTAGAAGGTCCTAAATCAATTAGTGTTAACACAGGTAGCTAGAACAGCTAGCTTGGATCATATTCTCCTTACATTTTCAGATGTCACTAAAGCTGTATTTAGAAACTGAAGAATTGCTTGGACCATAGTGACTCAGAAGTTCCAGGTGCTCAATAACTGCTCGTGACAGGATGACCTCCTTTATCCCAAATGATCTCAGAAGGAGTTACAGACAAATGCAAACTCTGCACTGAGACCGAGCTAACTAGCTTCCATGTCAGTGGAGTTTAATCAGGTTGAAAGAGTGAAAGCACAGCCAGGCAATGGTGAAAACCTTCCTTAAACTTGTGGGATTTATTAACTTCCCTCTCTAATGGTGCCCACTGACAGGAATGACACTGCTCAGATCACTTAATTTATCTTTCTAAGATATCCTTTGTTGTACAATTGCAAAGAGTTATTAAAAGATTCCTGTCTCTTACTGGTTTGTAGTGTGCATAGGTAGAAAAAAAGTTAAGCTAAACGCTCATTTTTATAGTGATTTACATGGGAGACCCTCATGCTACTTTAATGGATGTGTATGTGAATGTAAACCCTAGAATGATCTGTTTCCACATATTTCCACCTGAAATAATTTTTAAAAAAATATTAATAGTTGGTATCATCTAAGGTACTAGGTATATTTGAAAGAATTAACCCCAAATTCAGTTCTTTTCTGATACTTTTATACACATGAATTTGTCATTTTTTTGTATTGTTAAGCCTGTATTGTTAGTGTGTAGTAGCTCATTTTTCATTCAATCAGGTGGGCCTGGTGTGACCAAGAAATGAAGAAAATAATATGGAGTGGGAGAATGAGCCCTAACACATTCAAGTATATATTTTTAAGATAAAGGTTTGGGTTTTTTAATGTGGTAATTAAAACTAAATAACCTTTAGACCATACTTGAATTCAGTGAGATTTGATTTCAAAGTTACTTTAAAGGAAGTTCTGTAACTTAAAAAAATACGTTCTGTTAATTTAATAGTTTAATACATTTAAATTAACTAAGTAATTTGAAAGAAATTACTTTGCAATCTCTTTGAAACTTGCTTCCATTGGTCCTAATGGGACTTGAATTCTTTTACAGATATAATCTGTTTCAAGAGAGTGGCTTCATGTTGCAATAATCCTTCTCATTACATTTCAAGGACTTAACTCCTTTTTTCCTTAATAACGTACTCTTGGCAACTAGTACATAGCAGTTTCCTGTTTCAGTAGTAGGCTGCTTTTTAAAAATAACACTGAAGGTCTGTGAAGTTTGCCTAAGGGCACTTCTTGATGACTAAACTGAGGATTATTGAATATTTGCAATGTTTCCAACATGCAAAAGGGATCTCAAAATCTCTGGGTTTGTTTACATTTCTTGGACATAAGAAAAATGTGTTAGGGGGTTGGAGATCAAGGATGAGAAAACTTTTTTTTTTTTTTTGTTTTGGGTTTGTTTTATTTTTTAAAGCAGCAGGTGTTGCACAAAGCATTTAAGAAAAGGCTGAGTGGGGCTGCAGTACTGCTTACTTACGTCAAGAAGTCTGTATGCAGTATTTCCAGATTGATGGTTCAAAACTCTGCAGTACACCCTGGGAGAAATCCTGATGGTTTCTTGCTATTTGAGATTGTTTCCAGTGCCTGATGCTGGTGCATAAATGTCTGGTTTATAGTGTATTTAGAATGACTCCTGCTCCTCAAACACAGTGGAGATGGTATACCTTAGTGCTTTTCTATTTTGGTGCTATTTTAAAACTGCATTTAAGTAGATGTAGCTGATTCTGTGGTGTCTGAAAGGACTAAGCCTGCAGGGTGTCTCATTAGACTGTTTATGTGTTTTTGTTTGGCTTGGAAAAGTACAGTGAAAGGGGATGTGACAAACTTGCTGCCTTTTGTAACTGGAAAGGCAGTTGGCGGGCTTCCAATAAAATGACCATTCCACTTCAACTAAGCACTGTCAGAAAACAGTCTTGTCCCATCAAACATAAAATATTATTATGTTGCCTTTATTAATTTGGTCTGTGTTTTTATATATTGATTCATTTAAAGAATAAAGATTGACAGCCATGTATGATAGGAAAAATGACTGCAGAAGCTCTGAAGATAGTTACCATTCTTATATGAATTTAGAGAGAAACACTTTTCGAGTATACAACTTTTTGATGAGTTTCTCTGTATATTCCTCCATTAATTTAGGAGCTGGCTTTAACTATGTTCTCCTTTCCCAGATTTCCTCCTTCGCCTCCTCCCCACCCCCCAACATGGTTGGGCTGCCAGCCTTGAAGGTAAAACAGCATGATTCAATCTTTTTATGTCTTCCTGTTCAGCTCAGGCCCAGCTGATCAGTGAGTTGTGACTAGAGGATCCTTGGTGGAGGCTATGATTGCTTCGATAGCTGTGTGCACTGATTAGAGGAGAAACATCTGCCTTTTGTGTCCTTTGTTCCGGTTGTTCCTGAAAGATTGGCCCTGTGTTAGAGCCTGTTTGCAAGTAATTGCTTAGGTATCCTAAAATAGTTGGGTATGCAAGCTCCTGGCATACTTAATGGTTTGTGTTCTCCTTTATTAAAAAAAAAAAAAAAAATCTGTTCTTCAGTTAACCCTGTGTGTCTGCATTAGAGATCTCTATCGCCTTTATTGCTGCGTTGCATATGGTTTGAAAACAGGCTGTTAGCCAATAGCAGTCTGCATTATGGAAAGTGATCCTTTCTGAGCGAAGTGTGAGAATGGTATCTTTTGATTTGAAAGATACCATTCTCACACATTTTCCCTATTACTATCTAACAGTTCTGCAGTTACACAGCCTGTGATGCAGATGCCCACCCATGTATTTATAAAAGCTCCATAAAACAGGGTGCTCAGAAATGTAGTGGAAAATGTGACATAACTATGAATATGCACAGACGGCCACTGGCAGTTCTTCCTGCTTCTGAAAGTGAGAAGCAAAGGATGTTCTTACTAAAAATCCAAGTCAGAGTGTGTTAAAATTGATATTTATATACAGCCAACAATGGTACATCAGGTATAACTGGATGGTAGAACTCTAAATTGAACCAGTAGTTAAACTCAGTGCTGTGATGAATATAACATATTGAATTAGTCATGTGCTTTGTCCATTGAGGCAAAATGTTAATTTTTAATCTGAATTAGTTCGAAGCATCTCAAATGCAGCTTTAGACTGCTTTGCAAATCATGCTGCAAGGACCTGAAGTAGTCCTCGTCCTGGTTACAAGTGTTTTAGCTAACAGGGTCTTCATATAAATGGCATGCTCTTGCCAGTAAGTGATGGTGTAACTGTCCTCTAGTTGCAGTGCAGGAAATGCCAAACTCTAGATCACATTTATAATAAAATTTATACTTCATGGCGCAAAGACTTATTTGTTTTTTATATGGATATATGCTAGCAAGTCTTGGCTTGCATTTCAGACATGTACTGGTTCAAAAAAACCAAAACCCCAACATCAGTTGTTCTGAAGGGAATTTTGAGTTCTAAACCTGTTTGGTGAATGTGTGTTGCTGTCCGTGGTGGTTTTGCTCTTGTTTCATTTTGGGTGATAAGCTTTTTAAGACCTCTGTTCATCTGATAACTCAGGCACTGGATAAAAGCAGCATATTTTAGCTAGTTTCTGTACTGTATTTGGATTCAGCAGCATTGGAATAGCCACAGCAGTGCTTAGTTCACTGAGAGTGTCAGGACTCCGAAGACACTCGGTAGTCTCTTAGAATCATAGAATCATTAAGGTAGGAAAAGACCTCTAAGATCATCAAGTCCAACCATCAACCCAGCACCACCATGCCTCCTAAACCATGTCCTGAAGTGACTCTTAAAGAAGTGATACTGTTATGAGACGGTGGGTGGTACCATTGCTGGAACAGGCGCTGTCACAGCAATACTAGCATGCTTGATTGGTCCATCGGGGTGTTCCCTTGCTTGCCAGGGGAAGCACTCCTTTCCTCCTGTCTCCTAATCATGGGAGTTGGTTTGGGCTGTGTGGCATGGCCAGAACAACAGTTTTTGTTTTATTATCTTGATTTAAGCTGAGATGGTCTAACACAAGGCTTCCCACCAAGCACTCCAAGGCAGCGTGATTTTCATATCATATTATTCCTTTTCCCATTTCCTGGCCCTCCTTTTTGCTGCCCATGTACCTCCCTTTTCCACCCCAGTCTTTTCCCTTCCCAGCCCCCCCTTACTTTTTCTATACCCAGATTTGGCATTTCTGATACCATTACATAGACAATCTCAGCCTTTTGTGGTATTACTAATATAGTTGCCTAAATGTTGCTGGCCTTGCACAACTCTGCTCTCCAGGAAGTCCCCAGCACTATCCTTTAGTTATCGATAGAATGTGTCTGTTTTTTATGTGATTCCCCCATTACCACCTGTGCAGCCCAGTCATTCTTCATGGTGCTATCTGTAACTCCTGTCAGCTCTCACCTTTGGCATTTTTGCATGCTGTGTTCAGCAGCTTTCCATGTCCTCTGCAGTTGGCTTAAACTCATGCCAGAGCCTAGTCCTTTGCCTGCAGCTCTAGTAGGTATATAGGACAAACTCTGTGCCTCTCCCATGCCTTTTTCCAGGTGGCAGGGCTTCTTGGGGAAAGAGCATATTTTCTGATCATGCAAGAGTATACAGAAGACTTTGTTTTGCCCAACAACCTGGAGAAGTGAAATAAAACTCATGGCTTGCCACTGAGCACTGAAACTGTGCAAACATCCAATTTGATCTGTCCTACTGGAACTCAGTTGGAGTAGATATATCAATCCATTCTTTTGAATCTGCTGGGCATTTTATGGAACAATCAGCATGAGTATTTGTGTGATGCTGCTTCACATTGCTATTCTTGCTTCTCCTAAAAAAACTTGTAGGATCTCTGAGCACCTTTGAAAATCAGTTCTTTTAAGAATATGTAGGGTTTACATTACCAAACCTGAACAGACCACATTTGAAAAATTACAATTTATATGCCTTTTCTTAATGTCAATGTATCAGCAGTGACCTCTAATTGAGAGCAGTAAATACAGAATCTGACTCGTTAATGGGAATAAATGTTCCACAGATGGCTAAAACAGGCTGAAAGTTACTCTAGTACTTCATCACTGCAGTTTATTTATTTTAAGGAGAAGTTTAAAGATTTTGTGGCTCATGGGCTTCCTGTTCTTTCAAAAGTCATGCCATCATTTCTACAGAGACAGTTGGTACTTGTTGAAAGATAGCATCAGTGTTCCGAAGGTTTCACAGGCTAACATAATGATTCTGTTGGGTATTCATGAAGATCAAAAGAGGTCTTTCAGAACAATAGGCAAGAGAAGGATCAGTTATTACTGATAAGATGATCTGGGTAGAATAAAGATACATTAATATTCATAAGAGTAGAAAATGAGTATTTAAAATAATTGTAATAGTTTTACTTACAGTACCTTTTCCAGTAACTTCAAAGGGAGCTGACTTTTATGAGTTTGTTTTCCTTGGGCACAGCATATTATGGAAGTGATAGGAGCTACTCCTAACAATACATGGAGGATGTAATATTAGTCTGCTAAGACATTTAATGTAATTTGGAAGTAGCTTGTATTTTGCAGTTTGGGAACTGGTTGTCTGTAGTATTGGGAGATGTTATAAAAGTAATGTTATCAGTTTGAATAGACAAATTGTTGTAAGTTTAGTTTGTTTTTATTAGTTTGGTTTTATCCCACAAAAGGTAATGCATAAATAAAGAAGGTTTGGGGGAGAAAAATGGACAGTGTAGCTAATTAATGCTTCTAAAAAGAAAGACCTTCATCCTTTCACATCTCTCAAGGCATGGACAAAACATAAATTTAAGTATTTGTGTTTCTTACAATCATCATCTAACACTTATATTAATGATTAATTATCCAGACCTTTATTATGCAGACTGCTGTTTCTCCTGATCCCAGTATGAATCATTGAACCGTAGAATAATTTAGGTTGGAAAAGACCCTTAACATCATCAAGTCTAACCACAAAACTAGCACTGCCAAGTCCACCACTAGACCATGTCCCCAAGGACATGTCCACATCTACACATCTTTTAAATACCTCCAGAGAGGATGACTCAACCACTTCGCTGGGCAGCCTGTTCCAGTGCTTGACAACTGTTTTGGTTAGGAGAAATTTTTCCTAATATCCAATCTAAACATCCTCTGGCACAACTTGAGGCCATTTCCTCTTGTCCTATCGCTTGTTACTTGAGAAGAGAGACTGACGCCCACCTCACTGCAGCCTCCTTTCCGGTAGTTGTAGACAGCTATAAGATCTCCCCTCAGCCTCCTCTTCTCCAAACTAAACAACCCCAGTTCCCTCAGCCGCTCCTCATCAGACTTGTGCTCCAGACCCTTCACCAGCTTCGTTGCCCTTCTCTGGACACGCTCCGGCAACTCAATGTCTGTCTTGTACTGAGGGGCCCAAAATTGAACAGGGTATTCGAGGTGCGGCCTCACCAGTGCTGAGTACAGGGGCACCATCACTTCCCTGGTCCTGCTGGCCACACTATTCCTGATACAAGCCAGGATGCCATTGGCCTTCTTGGCCACCTGGGCACACTGCCAGCTATGGCAACTGTAGCATATTTTTCCTTGTAGAAATAAGTAATATCAAGAAACTGGAGAAAATAAACTCCACTCCCACCAAATTAACACATTGCCTAGTACTTGGGAAAATTTGGTTACAAAACTACATTTCCACCATGTTTGTCAGCACTGTCTGACTGCAGGATTGCACATTGATTAGCATAAAATTTTTTCTTGATGCTTTCAAGCAGGTCTGTTACTGCTGTAGTCTCTCCTGCTAATGGTGCTGTTCCTTGGTGTAAGTTTGATTCTGATCAAATTTTACTAAAGACAGTTTAGGAAGCTAGTAAATGAGGAGAAGTACTAAACTGCAAAGAAACCAGAAAGCAGCCATACTGTCTCTGGAAGTTAATTTTTTTCCTGTCTAATAGACCTAAAAAATGGCTTAAAGACTCCTTGAAAGGAATGATGGAGTGGGCAACAAATAGTAACTAACAGAAGATTAACACTGCTTCATTAGCATGACAAATCCCTTTACCTGGCTTATAACGTTCTGGGAAACACCGCTTCTAGTTCCTTCTAGTGTCACAGGCTCCAAGCACAGGGGTGGAGAGTGACTCTCAGATCTCCTTAGGTTGATGGAAAATATCCATTTCTGAGAACTTTTCAGAAATATTTCTGATTGGAGCTATTTGAAAGATGACAAGGGACATTGTTTTTCATGCTTCATGGAATGATTTTGATGAGTTGACATGTAAAATATGAGATTATTATTTTGATTCAGGGCAGTTGTTTTGGGAAAAATACTGGGGTTTGTCATCTGGAAAGTCACAGTTTCTGTTTTGGGAATATTGCCAAGCTCTTATTTAAATGGCAGAGAGGTGGCTTTGCAACCTGTAGGAATGGGGATCTTCAGATGCAGTTCTTCCATAGACTACATTACTGTTCTCAGTTGAGTGAACTTCTAAAGAGTTATTTTGTGTTGTGTGTGTTCTGGGGCATGTGGGAAAATGCATCATGTAGTATTATTCATAAGATTTAAGTGCTCCCTACACATTGGTGATGGTATATGGCCTTCTGCTTAGACAGTAAAACCATTAGAAGTTCCTTTAAGAATAGAACGTACATTTTTGCATGATTTTATTATGTTTTAACACCTTTCCTGTGTCAACGAACATGATGCAGAAGGAACCTTCTTAGAAAATCTTTACTTTAAATGGCTTAGCTTGAATAGCATTCAGCAAGCAGAATGCATGCCTTTTGGCGTATAGTTCCTAATTAGTTTTTAATTATTAGTGGGAGCTCTAGAAGTTTACTGACTAGATGCATAAATATATGACTTCTAATGTATTCTGGTAGCATTCAACAAGTCCTCTAAGAGGCAGGGTCCTGCTCTGTGTGGCACTATACATGTGGACTAATGGTTAGACCATATCTGAAAGAGCATGAAGCCTAAATAGACAGAACAGCTGAAAGAAAAAGATTTTTCTTGCACAGATGGAGACAACAGGGCCACAGGGAAACTTGGTGGCAAAGCTGGGTATTGGATTCATACTTTTATAGTGTTAATTTTAGTACCTTTACCATCAGAAGACTCTTCTACTTTAGTTCATTTTAGACAAATGTATGTCTTAACTGAGTATAGAAGTTAGTATGGAGTTCTGTGACTATAATTCTCTGTTTTTTTAAATGATATGAGGGTATAAACTACAGTCTTTTAAATGATTATAATTACTGAATATGTAGCAATTACGAGGAATGAGAATTGGTTTTGGGCAAAAGAGCCAGTTAGAGTTGGTTGCATTGATATGTATTTTCATTTTAAAAGATTCTTCATTTCAAGCTGACTAATCAGCTTTAAACATGAACTTTCTGGTATTTTCAAAGATTTTTATTCTTATGTGATTTATTTTTTTTCTCTCAGAATTTACTACAGTCAATAAAGTATTTCCTTTGTTTTTTAACAGGCTCTGTAATCCTAAGGCTACATACATAAAAAAACTCAAGTCACAAATGGTTTCACAGTCATTAATAATGGATTAGTGCACTGCTAGATCACTTAACCACAAATATGATCTGGATCAGGCATGAGGAGAGCATCACATTTATGTTTAATTATTCAGAGCAGAAGATAGGCTATCTATGCCCACAGAAGTCTTTGGCATCTTATTTTATCTCCTGTAATGCACATATTTCCTGTTTTTGCATACTTAGTCTATAGCAGATTACAAGGTGAGAGAGAACTGTGTCAGGAGACAGAATTAGAATTGATAGATGCTGGAACAGGGGTAGAAAGGACTGGAAGATGTCTATTGCATTGATGATCCTGAAAGAGTATGGAAAAGCCCATGTCTTCACACCTGCCGTGGTTTTATGTATGTGAAACCTGATTCAATTGCTTTTTTACTGCAAGCCTTGATGAATTTCAGATATGTTTCTCAAGCTTCCAGAAAAGTCTCCTTACCAGGTAGTAGAGGCGAGGTGAGATAAGACTCAGTGATCCTGTTAAAGCTGTGTCTTTGTGCAGAAAAAAGGGTGGGATTGTATGGGCTAGAGAGGAAAGGATGCCAGAACCCATATCCCAGTGATGAAAGTACTTGCCAAGTAAAGCAGGCTTGGTTTCAAGTCCTTTCTCCAAAACGTCTTTATGTATTTTACACTGAATATTCACTGGGTAAAATGATAAGATACAGATATCAGTTAAAATGCTTAGATATAGATACCAGTTTGTGATTCTGGTGGAGTAGGAGAGATTGAATGGACTTCAGAGGAATAGTTCAGAGCCTGAGGAGGAGGAGGCTGCTCCTTAGTTGGCACATCTGCGGAAGACTGGACAGTTTGGGTACATCACTGAAAAAAAATCTGCCAAAAAAAAAAAAAGGCATTTTCAGTATCCACGAAGGGTTATAAAAGGCTTGTGATTGTGCTTCTAGTGAGGATTATTAAGGATGTTTTATTTTAGATAGTTTCTCAGGCTGTAATAATGATTTACATTTTGCAATAGGAACATTTAACTACCTATGTATAATGACTTTGAGGGAGATTTTCAAGGATGTATAGATGCCTGCCTTATTATAGCTAAGGAGTCATATTAATGGCGTAACATTAACATCCCTTACAATAAACAGAATCTTGCAGTTGCAGAGCTCAAGGCTGCTTGAAGTGCAAAGCAGCGGCAATAGAATGAGATGTCATGTGTAACCCTGCTGGCACTGATGAGCAGCAGTGAGAACTGTATTTCATTTGTAAGGGTATTCCTAGGAAGGCACTTTTTCTCTCAGGCTGCTAGGCTTACGCACACATTTCAACACAGTTACTCATCTTCAAAATGAAATCTGAGAGAGAGACAGGAGGGCACCCAAATCTGTCTCTCATGACGCTGCAAGAATTTCAATCACATGCTTAAATGCAAGAAAGGTTGGGTCATAGTTCTGCAGTTGATGTATTGGATTGCTGCATGCCAGAGTGTATAGGGTACCTGACTGCGTGTAATCAAATTGTGACAGAAAAAATACGAAGTTCAGTGCAATTGTGGATGAGGAGAATCTTCCTAAAGAAGGACCCTTATGCTATATTTCTTAAATTACTGTAAGTTAGTTCAGGCCTTCAGTTTGTTTAACACTAATGCAAAAGGCATGCTTGAGAAAATCTTCCTACTTTTTTTCAGGGCAATGGAAGTTTGTTCGTGTTTTGCAGTCAATTTCAGATCACTTCAAGTCTGTCAGGAAACTGGATTTATTATTGAAAGAGTTTTTTCAGCAGGGGATTGTAGAAATCAAATACAAAATCAGTGGGCCAGATCATGTAGCAGTTAGCACAGAGAAAGCTGGTGTTCTGTAAGCTTTTGGGGGCTGGGGAAAGAGTTGAGAATATGGTGATTTTCTGGAAATTAGTTTGGCAAACAACTTCTGAGTACATTCATGTACAATTCTTCTCACTGTGGTGGCTAGTCTATTGCAACGCTTTAGTTTGATTTTTATAACCTGTGTGTAAACACTGACTTGGCTGTAATTCTGCATGCAAACTCTCAGACTGCCAAAATGCTTCTTGCCCTTATAAACTGCAGTTTTATCAACTGGCTGTCTTTCAAGAGATCCTGTTTTGGAAAGGAGAAATTGGGGGTTTAGGATTCCACTTCAAATCATCTTTATGCCTATTATACTCTTCTTATAGAAGAAGAAAGATAACAGAGCATGAAAGACACTACCCTTCTCACTGACCTTTAGGTCACTTTCTCACTGACAGAAAATATAATGTCTGTTCCCAGGTTGTTCCTATGCTTGCTGATGTTTTGTACCATTGAAAGCATTGGATCATGGAGAAAAGTTTGTACAACAGGTCTGTATTTATGTTCCTTTCTTAAAGTCTTTGTGGTGGTTTTCTTGGGGACAAATTCCATAAACAGCTACATTGTCTCGGCCTTAGGAGGTTTGGTGCAAGCAGCATACTTGGGATGTTCCTGTGTATTCCTGGAGGCAGTCTGGACACCCTGTCCTCAGATTCATTCTCTTTAGGAGTTATTGTAGGCTACCAGGAAAAGTGGTGTAGACTGTGCTTCTCTGATCTCGCATGCCATAGTGTTATTATCTTAAGTGCATCCTAATTGCCAAAAAATTCTGTGATGCAGGCAGGGCTTCCAGTTCTCTCTGGTGGACTTATCTGGCTGCTGCATCATCACCGGACTGCTGGGACAGTTATCCCTAACAGTCCTGGGGAATGTCAAGTGAGACTCTTAGGATCTTTTCTTAAGTGTTGAGATCTCTCTGAATAATGGACCAACAATACAGCTTAGTCCCTACCACTGTGTTCTCATCCCCTAATGTAAGCAGTTCATATGGAGTTCGTACAGATTTCCCACTTGTTAGCTGTTGAGTGGTGCCTTCCATGGAGCTGCTGCATCACTGAGAATATGGCTTTTTCCCTTTTGTAATCATAGTTAAATTGTTATGCTGAGGTTCAGCTGAGCCTTTCTATTTACTTTCCTGATGCACGGTTCCAGAGAAGTGACGTTACACAAACAGGCCATACCTTGGTTTTCCAGTATTTCCACTTCTGTGGATTGTTTTCTGCAAAATACTTATACAGCACCTTCTCTGGACTACCTCTGATGTTCTGGAGGAGGGTGAAATTTTGTAGAGCGTTTGGAACATGCTTGGTCTTTCCAGTACTGAGTTAGTGTAGGGAATGTAGAAAATGCAGCATTGGTGTTGATACTCTTTGCCACTCTTTGCGTTAGCCTGTCAAGGTACGTGTCTGGTAATACTGAAAAGCAAAATAAAGAGAGGAAAGAGTTTCTCACAGCACGAATAGTTTTCTAGCCGGAAGTTTGGCATTCAGATGGTTTCCTTCATCTTTTCTTCTGCTGTTCTAAACGTAGCAGCTTCCATGCCCAAACTCATTTGCCATGAGACTTTTAAGAGTCACTGTCATTGTGCTCCAATAAAACAGAGAGATTGTTCTCGTCAAGACCTTATAAATAACTGCTTTCAGCAATCAGTTCATGGCTCTTCAGATAGAGGATGGGTCTGTAATTTTTTTCCTGAACGTAGGATGTAGAGGATCTGGAGACACAAAGTTGCATTCACACTCCAGAGAGCCAAGTTGTAAATAATCACTCCAGTTCCGAGGTTACTTTACTGGGACATTCTAGCAAAGATGTGTAGTTGTACTTTTCTGCATGTGTGTCTAGAATGTTTTCTGGCCCCGAACAAGTGTCAGATTATGATTCTGATTAGGCTTTGATACAGCTTTGACACTAAGGCAACTTTTAATGCAGATAAACTGCATACAGAGGAAAGAAAGTATTTGAACTGTGCCTTTTAATGGAGGGTATGTGTGTCTAATGAGCTGGGCTTTTATTCTAAAATGCTAACTCTTACTATAGATACCCTCCTTTGTAAGGCACTACAATGCAGTAGTACGTACTTGCAAAAAGATAAATGAAGCAAAACGTTTTACATGGATTAAGCCTGGCTGCAAGCTAAGTACTGCCAATGTCTTATGACTACCTGGCAGAGAGGAAACATACTTAATTTGCTTTATAATTCTGAAATAATTTTTGGAAAGTGTGTTTTGCTTTATCAAAAGTCTTCATCTTCCATCCCTGGCTACTGAAAGATGTATTTGCCTACTCCTCCAAAATTCAGACTGTATTGTGTACACCTGATGGGTGTTTTGGATGCCTGTAGGCTTTGGAATATGTGAACTAATATTGGGACTTCAGTTTTTCCATCTATATAATAATGCATTTTTAGTCTTGGGAAGTCATCGATGCTGGAGTTTTGCATTACTGCCCTATGAAACACTAGCAGTAAAGCTGTGAGCCACATGAAAATCTTGGTTTGGATGCTCTTATTAACTAGGAGCGTATTTCTTGAAAGGTGTTATTGCTGAGAGTTGTAAACATTTGTGTGTCGATGGTTTACAGCACAGCTTTGCACTGAAATAGTGCAAACCCCACCCCCGTCCACCCCGTTTGAATGATTTTAGGAGTCCAAGATACATGGTGAAATTAGTCTGTATGAAAGGGAACATCCTAGTCCCATCAGATGCATATGGGAGAAATCCAAAATATAACAGTAAAGATACTGTAGGTGGTATGACCTAATAAAATACAGCTGAAAAATGTAGACCTGTCTGATGTAGTATTGTTGCTAATAGATAGTAGTAGAGTGGCGGCAGAGGGTCGTCAACTGTGACTGACAGAAAAGGTGGCCTGGAGATTCTGACAGCAGAGTCGAGGGAGCAGAGCAAAAAATAACCAAAAAATCCACTTAACAGCTCTTCTTCCTTAGACCCATGCTGGCTGATTTTAAAAGAGGAGATGGGATGATGTGTCTCCCCTTGTGTCTCTTTTTGGGATGGCTGTCATCTGCTGCAGCTCTGGACTTTTTTTATCCTAAAGGTTATAAAGTACAAAAATGGGAGTATTACTTCCTCTGCCTTGGTACAGATTTTTTCTTAAGTTTTCCCTTTTTCCAGAAATTTCAGTGCATCGGGATCTATGAGAAATTATATACTCCATGGTGTAACAGTTTCAGATGTATGCTCAGATGTATGTAAACAGTAAATAACATTACTCCTTTGTGTGCTGTAACATTAGATCTACTGCCTACTAGTTTGTGGTCAGTAGAATCCAATTACTTGAACAAAATAATTGATAGGAACTGCCCTGAAGAATGAAAATATTTGCATACAGCATATTCCAAAATAATAAACAGATTTGAATTCCTCCTTTGAAGACATTACGTCATAATTTTTAATCTCGCTATATTTTCTTCTTATGTATACAACAGATAAAGGAAAGAATGAGTGGATTTCTGTCTTGGACAGTATACTAGATGCACAATCGAAAGTGCGATACAAGGTGATTCATCACAAACGCTTTCACACATTGAGTGGCTGGGCCCGGGTAAAATTTTTTTTTCTTCTGTTGATAAACAAGTAAGTGAAGTTGCATGTGTTTATTGTCCTCATCTAGAAAAAAGTTGTCTTAACCCATAAATTAATATAATTTCCTTTGTGGTTTTTTTTAAACATATACTGGGAATTGTTTTTTGTTGCTGGTATTTTCTATATAATTTTGAACCAAAATATCATAATGGGGAAATCTGTCTTTTATTTCTGTCTTGCAAGATCAGTATGACCCTATACCCCTTCTTTAAACTGCCTAATATAGTATGAAGCCATTTCTTTGTAACTGTCAACATGGAGAAAGACACCACTAGGGTCTGTGGCAGACTGTACGAAGAGCTATAATATTAATCAAAGAACAGATCTGCTTCTAGAACACAGTTCTTAGGACATTTCCATTAGTAGGGAATAAAATTTCCCTACTACACCTTGTGTTTCACAGTGGTTATGACAGCGGTTGCCATCTTATTCCTTAAGTTTAAACTAGTATAGAAAAAAAACCTTGAAAACTGTGATTGATAAAATAGCAAATTGAAGGGGAACGTGTCTGCTCTCCTAATGTTTCAGTCTTCTGATTTGATTTCTCTAAAACACTCTCCAGTAGTGACAGGTAAATCCCCAAACTACTTTACTTACTTTGTCTTTCAGCTACTTCATTGAAAACTAATCTTGTTCGGGTTTCATTTTTGTTTTGTTTTTTCCCCCTAAAGGGACTTGTGCACAAGTAAATATTACACTGGTGGTTTCCATCTTGACCCTTTATGATATGATGCAAGAGAATGGTTTCTTAACAATAAAAAAAAAAAAGGGAATTCTACAGGTAAAATACCTTCATTTTACACATTGACAATTCAGATGTTAAAAGAAAATGTGTTTGTTTTAGTTGTGCTTTGGCTTTTTAACTAAACCAATATATAGTCTCCAATTGCATCCTACTGCTGAAAGGAAAAGGAAGATAGAAAAACATTCTTGAAAGGGTGTTATTTCTGAATTTGTTCAAACTCCAGATTAGGAGATAGGAATCAAGTCCTGAATATTTTAGGAAGTTTGTTTAATTGATGGGTGTATTTTGAAAGTGAAGATGGTTCTTTCCCTTTTATTTCTGTGCAGCTCCTCTTCCACAAAGGAAGAAGTTACCATAAAAGCATGCTGAATGTCAGTTAAGTGTTTGTTTGGCAGCTTTTTTAGACAAAGAGACATTGGATAAAATTTGGCTCAGCATCTGAACTTATATCTGCTTTATTTGAACATAGCTTAAGACTTTTTGAAAATCACATGCTAGTTCACAAATGCTTCTTTCTGAAATCCCAGCTGTCAGATTCCTACCCATATTCATATCTTTATTTATAAACTAGAACTATTTGTGCACAGAGAGTCCATGGGCATGAGATGTCTATAATCATATAATTACACTGAGATATAATGTATGTACATGTTTCAAGTTAAATACATTAATACTGAGGAGTAGTAAAAGAACAGAAAATTTCCTTCAGATTGAATCTCCACATATAGGCCTGTTTAGTATCCTAAAAGCACTTCTGAAGGAATTTAAAAATTTCTCCTTGAGTAGGTTTTAAAATTAGCTTTTCTTTTATAGGCTACAGATGCATAAATGAGAGGATGTGCTGGGTGCGGAGGCAAAACACTGCTGGCATTTTAGGACTGTTATCAATTTGAGAACAACTACTAATTCTGCTCTCTCTTGTCTTCCTAAGTTATTCCAGGCATCTGTTATACAGAGCTTTCTGTGTATTCATCCAGATGTCTCTGTCTCTGGACATGATAACAGTTACTTAAACCCTGGAATTTTAATTAGTTGTGGGAAAAGAAAAAAAGCATTTATGTACCAGTTATCTCAATTTCAGCAGTGCAATCTTATTGAGATGCATAATTTGCATCAGTGTCATCTGTGTCAGAATTCAGAAAGGATGGTAGTGTATCACAACATTACACATAAAGGAAGAGGAGAAGGGAGGAAAAGCACTATCCATGTGTATAGGGACATTAATAAAATTAGATAATCACTTCTCCGTGAAGCAATTTTGGACTTAAAAATATCTCCCTCTGCTCTTGCTTCTATTATCCTGAAAGTTCCTAAGTGAAGACTTGCCTTTGGAGCACTTTGTATGTGATGCTAGTTCATCTCTTGGCATTAGCATGCAGCTGTGTCTTGGGAAAATATGTGACCTAAGCAGCAACTAGACTGGAACCCTCTGGCAGCAGTTCAGATAGTCTACCAGCTGAGCCATAAGACCTAGGATCAGTACTAGATATTAAGGGGGAAATTATTCTCTACTCGAGGCATGTGTTTCAGTATACAGGTTTGTACACTGTGTAAACTATTGTATTTTAAAATGCAAAGGTAAACTTTGGACAGAGATGAATTCTTTAAAACCATATATTTAAGATGAGACTGGGAGGATGTGACTGAACGGGCATAAATAGAAATAAGAGCAGTTCTGACTGTTCATGAGGTTCACCACAAGGAAAGCTAAGCACTGGAGCAGCCTGCCCACGGAGGCGGTGCAGTCTCCATCATTGTTTTTCAAGGCCTGACTGTATAAATCCCTGAACAACCTGGTCTGATCTTGCAGCTGACCCTGCTGTGAACTGGAGGCTGGACTACGAGACCTCCTGAGGTCCCTTCCACCCCAAGTTATTCTGCAGTTTTGTCTGTGCCCCAAAGTGCACACAGACTGACTCAATGCATCAGCATGCAGTTCTTCACTTTGAAATTCTGCAGTGTTTTTGGGGTGTGTCTAATTCTATTTGGGATATAGTCTTATCTTTAATACTTCATTGCTGTGACTATCTTTGCATACACTTAAGGGAAATCAACCCAATCTCTGGGGAACACAGAGAGTTTCGAGATGAGCGTGTGAATTTTAGATGGTTGATAACTGAATCTTTCTGGGCCTTCAGCCTGGCTATTAATTTCACATCAAAGGCTGCAAAAACACGAACAGACTTGTCTCTAGGTTTCTCAGTCCACAACCATTGATTTGACAAAACCTGTAGACAGATTGCTGGGAGTCCTTAAGTGCTTGTTAGCCTCCAGGAGGTGTTTTGCCAGAGAAGATTTTACCATAAAAGATTTGCTTGGTTGATCTTCCAACCTATTCTTTAAATATTGAATTTAAATCATTGAAAATTGTAAAAATACATTGTCTTGTCTTTTTTTTTTCTTTCTCTCTTCCTTGTCAGTAAAGCTTTTTACCTCTGAGAAGTTCCTCAGTCTTTTGCAGCTGATATATGCTTGTCTCTAATTATTTTACAATTTCCCTCTTAAATACTGTTTTCATTACATGGTATGAATTTTACATTGTCAATATTATTTTATCAGTACTAAGTGTCTCTACCAGTGTATTTCAGATAAATATATCACAGCCCATAATCATGCCTCAAAGAATTCACAGAATATGTCAAGGATACGTATGAGCAAGCTTTCAAATACCATATTCACTTAGAGCTTGTACTTTCAAAGTACTCCTGAGCATATTTGTATTTCTGAGTATATTTGTATTCCTGCACGCAGGCATATTTGAAACAAGGAGGCAAGAAAATGCAATGATAAGCCAGTGGGAATGACAAGAATAAGTAAAAATACTTAACAGGTGGTAACTTTTTCTTAAGACTGTCTCCTGAGTGGTAGATCTAGAGAACTAAAACGTCCCAGAAATTTGGAAACATAGCTTCCATTTCTGTACTCCCAATCCTTCCCCAAACAGTCCAGTTTAAGAATGTTATGTGAAGAAAGTGCTTCTGCATTAGAAACTAGTATCAAAGTTACCATGTATAGAGGAGCTTTAAATTATAAGGGACCTTATGACATATTGGATACCTTTCTTACCCATTACAGGCAGCCATATCATTTGATCACTTTTGTATGCTTTTGAAGGTGCTGCATATAAAGTCAGTGTGTCTTCCTGGAAAAAAAGGTTGGGCAGTCATCTTTTGCTTGATTTTTATTATTTTTTTAACAGTACCCTTTTTCATCTCCTTTCATGTAAGAAAGATCTTACTCCTGCTTAGTACTATCGCACAGTCAAAAAACAGCACTGATATAGTTAACTCCCTACCTCTGTTTAGTAACTGTAGGTAAGGGCAGTATTCTGTTTGCCTTTGTTAATCCAGAAACCTCACATGTGCACAGCTGTAACCCTTGAAACAATCCTGATTGGATCATAATCTTGTGTGTCAGAGGAAGTTACTGTAACTGGTAGGCTCTGTGCTGTTCTTCTGGAGGAAAAAAAAATACCAAAGGATAAAAGCAATGGAAAAGTCGAACAGATTAATTTGAAAGTTTCACAGTTCATTTGAAAGTTTCACAGTTCTTAGTTTTGTCAGTTTTCACTTCCTTTGGGTTTTTTTTTGTGTGTGTGGTTTTTTTTTCTAAGTGAAACTCTGGCTTCATAGGAAAATTAATTTAAAAGTTTAGTGGGCCATCAGTTCACTCTGAATCTGGTACCAGTCCTTCCTCTGACTCTGTAATGATTCTGAATATTTACAGTCATTCCATTTGAGCTTATTCTGATCTCAGTGGTAGTGCTGACAAAATTTAAAAGGCCATGGTTCAGACAGAGAAAACCTTTTTATGGATCTCATCATGCTAGTTTCATTGTGGTAAAGAGGTATTAACTGAAAATAAATTCCATTAGGGAAAGTGAGATCAAACCCCACACCCAGCAAGTTCTGTCTGATACTCTTCTGCCCAGTGTAAAGGATTTATAGTGTGCTGCTTTGTTATTTTTCTCTTTGTTCTCTTATTTTATGGGATGTCTATCCTGTCTCAGGAAAACATCATTATGTCAGCTACTAGCTGCTTCATTTTTGCTTGCATACATATCCTTGGGACCTTTATGTATTTATAGCTCAAAACTAGATTCCCTTTGCTCCCAGGTGTATGTGACAGATTTCCATTCACATATTTTTCTGTTGTAGACTATTGTATTTTCTCTTCAACATGCAGTGTGGTAAAACTAAACAGTAAAGGCCACCAAAACCAAGTCATTACACTCTGTTCCTGTAGGCATGTCTTATAGTTTCCAAGGAAACTTAAAAATGCTAGATAATAAAAGAACTCTACTTAAAGGTTACATACCTCCTTTTCAAGACTCAGAGGACATCAATGCTTTCAGCTTATGGGTATTCAAAAGACTATATATACGAAAGCCGTTATTTATTTGCATGGCCGTAGAAGTTACATAAGGGCCATAACAGAAAAAGTGTCCTTTGCAAATAGTTGACCATCTAGGTTCATACTTGAGATCTGCCAAATTAAGAAACTCGATTTGTCATCCTCCTACTAATTGTTGATGGAGTTTATATTCAGATTCAGTTTGTTTGTGTGAGGGTCTTATTCCCTGAACTCATCTGGGTTGCTACTTCAGCTAGGGCAAATGAGGAGACTGATTTTTCTAAAGCTACAGCATGACATGGTAGAAGAATGGCTCGAGTTGCCTATTTTGTGACTTAATTTTCCTATGATTAAATTTAATTAATTATCTCTTTGTAATCTTTTGTGTGTCTATGGAGACAGCAACTTCAAACCACCTACAATTTTTTTAATAATAATAGAAAATATTGTTTTATTTGGAATGAATTAAGTAGATGTAATGTGGTATGATTAAAAATTTTGAAATTCAGACATGTGAAGATCTGGAATGTTTCCATAACAAGATCAATAGTGCCAAGAAATCCTAACTACTTTTAGGATGGAACTTGATTTGTTTTAGAAGAAAGGATTGTATTATGACACCTTGGATGTGATAGCCAGAGATCTTTCAATTCAGTATTCCTGTCTTTGGTGTTGATCTAGAAGTAGTTGGCAGCAGAGATTGGTAGAAGTGGAGATAGGTAGCACTGTTAAAATGGATGGGTTGTAGCTCATCTGGTACGGCATTCACTCTTCAGTGGAGAGGGTAGAAGCAGAAACCAGAACAGTCACATATCTAAGGCACTAATCACAGGAAGAAGTCATGAAAAGTAAGAAAGCATTGGAGGAAACTAGAAGAGCAGAGTCCCAAAGTGCAAAGAGCATGTAGAGAAAAAGCATGTCTGACTGCCAGAACTAGACATCAGGCAGAGCACGGAGGTGCAGAAGACAATTCCTAGACTTAACCAAATAGAAATCATTGGGAAAACTGGATACTTGGAGCTTGGACTGCAGGGAATTAAAGAAAAAAAAACCCCAACTTGCCATGCAGTGAGAGCAGTCACCAGGAGTCAGTACTTTCATGCAGACTCATAGAGGCAGCAGGAGACACAGAAGAGAATATACTGAAGGGAATGAGGATGGGGAATAAAAGAACAGCTATAGAGAAGAAAGTGAGAAAACAGATGCTGTGATAGCACAAATGACCCATGCAAGGTGTGGAGTATTGAATACAGTGCAAGTGAAACAAGTGCTGGAACACAGGATACTATTCTTCCAGCTATGGTTTAGCTTATCTATCTTAGTTTATCTTAGATTATTTTAGCTTAGAGCATAAAGGTGTTACCTTTATGCCCTTATAGTTTGAGGGCAACTAAAGCATAATATTTCAGATTTATACAAGAAGAACTAAAAAAAAATATGGTTGAACTCCATTGCAAAGTCAGTTGATTGTACCTATGCTAATCACTTCAATGTATTTATATGTAACGCTACCGAATTACTAGAAAAGCTTTAGTGGCATGCATGTTGAAAAAAGTAAAGTTATCAAGGTTTTAGCAACCTGCACACTTCTAGCTTTAGCATTTGCTTCTATTTATACAACTACTAGGAAAATAAGCATTTTGCTTTCTGCTAGACCTTTGTAGGTATAACAGCACCACAACTAAAAATACATTCAGAAAATATTTGATTTGGAATTGATGTTAGATGCTCTGCTATTGCAAGGATATATCTGATATTCTTTCAGAATGAATGAAGTAGTGAAGTAGATTAAATTTATGTTTGAAATTCTTGAAATCAAGAGATTTGTTAAGAGGCAGGGTGCAGCTGCATTTTCAGAATCCTTGCGTGGACAACTTTTGTAAACTCAGAAGTGAATGGGGGACTCTTTTATCACTGTAGTGTTCTCATCCACATTATACCTTAAAGAATTTGTTGTGTTGATTTTCAAAAGGACTGATGTAACTGAATGCCATTGGTAATGTCTTTGCTTACAGTAGGTAAAACCATGTGTTATATTCTCATTAGAGACTGTTGTGCTTGATTTAACATGCCTGCCTGCTCCTCATTTGGAAATTGAATAGTCAGTTTGAAAGTTTAATTCAAAATTGAATGTTCTTGGCTTGCTGTTCTTTTTTGAAGACCCTAGAAAAAGTAAGAGCCCTCCCTTGCCTTTGGTAAGGGTGTTACATGCACTAAGAATGCCACCAGCACTCCCCATGAGCACGTGGAGATTTTGGCTGTAAGGTGAGGAATATGATCCTGTGTTACTGAGGAAGATAATGAGAAAGCAGTAGGTAAAACTGGAGGTAGTACCTTCCTCCTCTCTTTGGCCCTCCTTCCCTGGCGGAATTGGTTTCACTGAATGTAATGCACATAGGTCCCTTAACTACCTAAGTTTCACCCCCCCTAGCTGCCAAGCTTCACCTTGATTGTAGCATAAGCATTACTATTGCAGGTTGCTTTGAGTTTCATTATGTCTGTCGTTCATTTACTTGCTACTCATAATCATTACAGTGAAAACAATATGGAAAATGGCTAAAATGATAAGCTTACCAAGCTGAAGGGAAGGAGGAGCAGAAAGAGAGACATAATGAAAAAATACATGAATGTATCTGGTACATATCTAGCTATCTGCCTTGTTTATTCAGAACTATTAACAGAACAATAGGACATTAAGTTCTCTCTGGCGAAAAGGCTTGATACTTTGAGGGGTTTTTTGTTTGTTTTGTTTTCTTAAATCAAAGACTTTTTGTGGAGAAAATGCATGTATAGGGGTGTAGTCAATTTAATGGTACAAGCAGCTGGTAAGAACTTTTCCCAAAAGAGATTGTAGGTGAGTTACATTGTGTGTTTTAGTATACGTTTGTTTACAATTAGTTTCAAGATAGCAGGAAAAATATGCCTGTATGCACAAGTCTGGAATATTAACAGTGGTTAGGGCACTAATAGAGCTTTACAAGCTTGGAATCCTTCTGTACTACTACACAAAACTACACAATTGCAGAGCTATAAAAACCTGTTGAGGCAGATAGGAAATTGTGCATTGCATATGCACTACTTTGAAATAAAAAATCCTTTTTGTTTTGGAATAATCGCACTTTTTTCAGATTTTCATATCCTGCCATCTCTGATGCCTTCTCAAGTAGTCAGGAAAAGAATGGCGAGGGCAGGGAATGGGAGAACCTTGATGACACCTCACTGCCTGTATCCTTCACGCTGTAGTTATAGCAGCAGGTCAGACACCACACACATGGTGAGGAAGTATGATAGACTGTTTGTTCCCTGAGGAGGAAGAAGATAATCTCAGATCATAATCTCCTTCCTAGTTGTTCCATGGGCAACAATACAATGATTTTCACTATGGACCGGGTTATATACAGGCTGTTTAGCCCTTACAAACTATTGTTAATTTATCTGATGGTTTTGTAGTTTTGTAAATAAATGCTGCATTTTACTGTAGTTTTTTGTGCAACTCTTGGTGCACTGAAGTGTGTCACTTTACAGTTCAGTACAGTTCAAGTTCCCTTTAAGGAATGCAGTTATCAAACAAATAGAGCAGAAGCATGTAGCTTCTCCCTGTGGCACATCAGGAGCTTATAGAACAATTACATATTAAAGAGCTTTTAATTTCTGTTTTCCATAAGCATTTGCACAGTGGAGGAAGATATCCTAGAGCCTGTGTGCTGCTTTAAAGATGGCATTTTCGATAAGATATGTGGTGGAACAAGTTCTTACAAATCTTCCACATCAAAGGTCATTGTAACTCTTCTTTTATCTCCTGATTTCACTTGTACTTGCAATCTGGAGAGAGCAATACCATTTTCTTGTCCATCAGATGTAAAAAACAGAATTTCTGCTATATAACATGCAGTACAATATGCAGCAACTATGCAAGCAGGGAGCTGGAAACCTCAGCTATTGGTATGCAGCAGATCTCCTCATAACCTGTTTCACCTTTGTTTCACTGAAATAATTATATTTTCTTACTATGATTGGATACCATTGTCAAATGAATCTGTGTCATAGAATATGTGATATATCAGATATTCTTTGGAAAACTGACTTTACTCATACCTCAGGATACTCCATTTTCCTGTGAGAAATAGACACTAACTTTTCCTCCACTGTTATGGATCAGCAGAGGTCTCTAGTAGGTGAATTGCTTGGGATTGATGAAGGGCTATGGGAAAATGTCTTGACTGTGATCATATTTCTGTAGCCTTTCCCAGCCATGGCTATAGAAAAAAAGCTGTTAATTTTCTTTTTCACTGAAGTTTCCTGAGAGAGGAAAGTGGCTGTAAGCCTGGCTGCATGGCTTTGGGGGTGGCATTTTAGAAATAAGTCAGGATAGGCTTGGGGTGGCGTAACATGTTTTTCTCAGAATATGGATGACAGTGTCCAAAACTTAAACAAGATTTCAGAAAATCCATGTCTGCTTATTTTCAAACTCTGTTAGAAGGTGACAGAGTGAGTGTAATGGGATGAAGCTGAGGAGGAGAGATTATATTAAATGTCAGAAATAAACCTCTGTACTATTTTCGAGTAGTTTCCCAAGGGAAGTGTGGGATGCTTCATATCTTTGAAGTTGTGTTTAAAATGAGACAGGGCTAGAAAACGTAGTACCGTACAGTAAATGAGTAATGCATCCCGCCCTAGGCGAGAGAAGGAAAATAGACCTGCTTGATGCTTTCCAAACCTGGTTTCTCAGACTTTGTAAAATGAATTAAACAATATTTTGGGGAATAAAAATGCTTTAACTGAAAACATATTCTGCATCCATTCATGGAATATATTTCAAAGTTCTCTTCTTTGCACTTGTAATTTGTCTAATCAGCCATTCCATAAAAGCCAAGTGTCATTAAACGTTGTTATAATGTCACTTGGGAGATTATCTAGGAAACAAAATTGTATCTGAGACAAATCTGATCTTTAGTTTTCAGAAGATATGGAAAAAAAATTAATTAGACATTCCTCTTTATGCTCCCAGCTGAGTCGTCAAATGTTGACAGTTGCTGCTGACAGGATGTTGGCTTACATGAATAAATGGTCTGGTCAGTTATAGCAAATTTTCTCCACCTGATTGAAAGCCCTGGGCCCTGACTTTGTTCTTGTCTTTCTGTGGTTATGTTTCTGCACTTATGTAAACCCTTGACTACTTTAGCGTAGCTTGTGACTACTCACCTGCATTTTACAGCTTTGGGTAGGATTGGAGTTTTTGGAATTGCTGCATTGCTGAAAAAACTTCAAATCACAGTTTAAAATATCAGCGTATATCCTCTTAAATGGTATAAACTTAGCTTTCTGCATTAGGCAGGGCAGGTTAGACTTGGTTAATGGAAAACCTTTCTATTCTGTCCAGACATTGAAGATACCATGCTACTTCACAGCACCTTATAGAATCTTCCTTTTTTTTATGCCTTGAGATGTCTACTGGATTCCTGTTTATTTGCTGTCCTTTACCTCAAGGGCAGGTGTATTTCAAAGTATATTCAATTTGTAAGGTCATTTACAGGTCTACATGTGAATGTAAAATGTTATTTGTACTACATACTCTTATTAGACTTCCCAGTTACATGAGGCAATCAAAATGAGTGGAGGCAGAGGCTTTAATCAATACTTATCTCAGCAATAAAAATGTATTAATCAAACCTATTAAAAATAAATAGTAAAGGTTAGCTTGCTGAATTCGGCATTGCTAAAATTAACTTGATCTAAACCAAGAATGCAATCAGTAGGTGAATAACACTTCACAAAAATGCACATGTGAATGGGCAGTAGAATTAAAAGCAAGCATAATTTGGCACCTGATTGAGCTGGACTTCCTGTTATGGTCCTGGCTTTTACTTTAGCCTTATTTTCATAGATTCTACTTATGAAATATAGATATAGACAGACAAATATTTTTGTTTGTTTTGCTAGGTGAATGTGAATGCAGTTGTGGCTCAGTGTGTTTTCTCAAAGATTCCATGAAATCAACTTTTCCAGTTTTCATCTGCTTTCCAAACATCCAAAATAGAACAGTTTTGTGAATACAGCATGGTTTTGTAGTGATACGTATGAGAAGCTTTACAATGAATAAATTGCCTTGCCTTGCTTTTTTTTTTTTTTTTTTTTTTTTTTTGTCCCTCCCACTGGCATGGAGCAACAGATGCCTTCAAGGTTGATAGAACTCACGCAGCAAACATCCAGGTGTTTCTGGACTAATAGAAAGACCAGTTCCTTTGGGAAAAAGCAGTTGTGGATGTTCCACCTTACATTTGACAAAAAAAATCCACCTTCTTTTTCTGATGCATCTTCTTCATCTTACACCCTCTCCCTTGGAGAGTCAGCCTTCTGACTATCACACCCCAACATGTCATACCCTGCTTTTCACAGCACAGGGTACTTGACGCTGATGATGGCGCAGAGAACAGCTGGAACAAATTGAATAGAGAACAGAGGTGTCAGACTGGCAAATCTTGCTGTAATAAGTTATCTTGTTTATAGCTCTGTTAGCCTATGATGTAAAAAGCAGTAAGGTTTCTGAGGGGCAATTTGTTTTGTTTGCAAGGTAGTATCTTTTGTCAGATCAAATGACACACATTAAAATGTTCATATTTCACTCAGAAAAACAGTAGCTAATGTTAGTGCCAAGGACTGAGAGTATGTAAATGTATTAGCCTTTGTTGTTACATCATATATAAATATATTTTGTGTTATGTGCTAATAATACCTGTTCGTGTATTGTTGAAGATAAAAAAGGATGTCTTAATGTGCAAAATCCCTGTTTCGTAAATCACTGCACATGTTATGGTTCTTGCTTGGAGGGTAAATTTATATACACTGTACAAAATTTAGACATCAATAAGCATTTTTTAAAGTTCTAATCAGAATTAATTCAATATTCAGAGACATCTGTAGCTTCTGCTGACACAGGTAGGAGCTGAAGATGCCACATATATTTTGAATCAAATAGCTGTTTTCTTAATTGCTAATGTTAAAACATGCAAGAGGGAGAACTTGTGTATTCTTTGTAGTCAATATAAAGTCTTGAAATGAGTTTTAATAGCTTTAGTGTGCTAAATGATATAGTGCTATATACCATTCTTCATGAAATCACAGTCACTAGTTTTGTATCTTTGCCTTGGGTCATAGAGGTTTGGAATGTATTATTTTCTAAACAAAAAAAATCTAGTATTCCCTTTATTATATTATGAAATTTCCCCTACATATCTGAAAATATGATTAAATATCCTCAAAAGAGGAATTTAATCTTCTGAGCCACTGACATCATAAACTCTTTATGTTCTTTGAGTCAGCAGATCCAGATATTTTTCCTGGATTGTGGGCTTTTTCAAGATATTTTTTTTTCCTTAGTCTAACTGCTCTCTTTTTTGTATGAGGACTATACTATCAGACATTATTCAGGCAGCAGATGAGCTAGGCAAAACCCTCTGAACTTAATAGTATTTGAATTAGATACATCTATGGGATAATGTCTTTCACACTGTTTTTTGAAGGCTCAGACATTGTAATTTATCTTTCTGAACTCGGTCCTGTTTCTTTATGAACCCATGCTGTGATACTGAATAGGCGGAAGACTCATTAATTTGCTTCAGTAAAGAAAGTAATTAAAGAGATTAAAATTAAAGTAAATGAAAGAAGTTAAAAATTGAAGAAATTAATGACGTTTCATTAGTACGTTTCATTAAAGAAGACACTGCATAAAATCATTCTGTTGGTATATAGAATGGAAGGAGTTGGGGTTAATTTTGCAAACCCATATCTTAATGCAGAATTTTCTATTAAATTTTATTTGATGTTCTGTTTTAAGACAGTTTTCTGTGACCTTCCAGGAAAAAAATTTCTTCCTGGCAGGAATATTTGGACAAACCTTGAGCTGGCCAAATATTAACATGCTCATCCAACACTGCTTTCTTGTTCAGCAACTAATTGAAGACCTCTTTTGGAAAGGTTTTGGTCAGCTAAACAGCAAATAGAAACAGTGCAGTTTATCATGAGGAACAGAGGGCTTGCATATTGCTTTATAATTACTGAATGCACTGAAATATGTATTGTGTTTTTGATGAAAATAGATTCTATTGAGATTTATGTTAAATTCATCACTGGCCTAGCAGGGGTGTTTCAGGAACTGACCCATTATTTTTCATGAATACTTTTACCAAATGATGATACTTGCTCTTTGTTACAGTGTAAATCTTTAGGAAAAAATGCCAAAATCAAAAATCAAAGACAATTTTTCTTATGAATGATGTGGGGCTGGTACAAGGGCTTGTTATGAGCTACAGAGACCTTTATTTCTAGTCCAGGATTGGGATTTGGGACAGCTTGGTCATGAATTCTGAGTAACATCTGTGAAATGAATTTATTTCCTCGGTCTAAGCCCTACTGAGCCAATAACGATGCTATTTGCAATATGACTGACTGTGATGAGAAATGGAAATCTGCATAGCTATCATTTATGGTGGAAATGCTTTTAGAAATATAACTGATAATATTCTAGGGAAGACCTTTGGTATCTTTTTGATATCTTTTGAAAATATCCCTAATCTCTTATTTGCTTGCTTATCAAATATCAGAAATGGGTTCTATATCCTGCTCAATTATGTCACTAAATTAGTGCTTTCAGAAACTGATCTGAGTAAAGTTGCTTTCTTTTACATCACTGTGGCTCAGTACAAAATATGGACCATTAAAGTTGATGGGAACATTAGTGACACATAAGGGTTAAAGATAAACACCAATCATTACTGGAGATCTTTTGATAGAAGAAGTGTTGCATAAATGCTGAACACTTTTCTGTTAAACTGGAGATGCTTACCAACTGTGCTAAAACTGGTTCTTAACAATTGTGGTTCTGTCATGTTTTCAGATGGAAAGCTATTATGGAACATGAGACTTGGACAGAATTGCAAAAAAAATTGGACTCCAGAGTGAGCATGGATCTGTTCACTGTGCTGTTTTTTTCTGAAGAAAAATAATTGTCAGGATAAAACATAGACTAGCCTCAGGGCTGTTACAAAATATGATCAGGGCTATATAGATAGAATCAAGACAGGGAAAAGATCATAGGAACTAGATGAAGACTGAAGCTGCTATACTTCCTTAATTAACGTGATTTTACTTTACACTGAATATTTTGTGAGGATGAAGTGAGACAAAATATCTCACTTCTGAAGGTACTTTGGCTGTCAGGAAAAAAAACAATGCTCAGTCCAAGTTGTCTTTATACAAAACGGAACAATTTGGGTAACACTTTCTGAAATGGTGTACTGACACAGTGCCTAATCCTGAGATGAAGAATTTATCCCTGTATTTGAGGTCAATTTGAGTTGTGGGAGCTCATCAACTGTTCTGAGCCAGTCTTGACTGCATGTTTGAAAAGCAGTGTCAATATAAGGCCTTAATGGACTCATCAGTAACCTGTTTGTATGGTAGGTATGTCAGAAGGGGGCAGAATTTTATTTAATGTATGTACTAGCAAGTCATTCCCTCTGAGAGCCATATAATTTGATTCCAGAGCACATAAGCATTAGGAAATTTTCTTAATTATTTGAAAGCAAAAAGTACCTCTATTGTTACTCTTGAACACTTATACCTACAGATTTTACCTACTATTGTTCATATTTATTGCCTAACATTTAATTTGATCATTGAGCAACTGATTGAAATTGTAGGGGAAAATTTGTGAAGCAGTGAACCACTCATCATGAACAATTCTGATAACATTAGGGCCTTAAATAATTGATCTATATCTAACGTAACTGTCAGCTTGTTCTCATGTCTCTATATGGCTAAACTATTTTTCAAATGGGTCTGTGCTTTTGGCAGGGATGGGTTGGGTTAGTTAAGAAATCCACTTGAGTTTTATCACTTACTTTACTTACTGTCCTGATTGTCCAGGCAGACCTCAGACTTCAGAGTTCAATGTGGTTGCACAAATTTTTGTGTCTCAAATCTTTTAAATCATTGACCTTGGTTCTGTAAACAGATCCATACAGAAAGAGTGCTTCTGATCTCCTGCAGTCAGTGGATATCAGCACAGTGAGAAAGAGGAAAGTAGTGCAGAGCTGGCTGTGGGATGGCTACTGCTACTGTAAAACAAAACACAGTAAATACAGAGAGTGAGTGGGTAGACCAAATGCAAAATGGGTGAGCTTTAGAAGTGATGGGATTATTTGGTTATGTAAACTAGGTAGCTTGATGATGAATTTAGGAGATGAGAAGATATTTGTATATTTGCATAAATGGAAGCATTAGATGACAGTGGAAATGAAAAGATGCTGTAATGCGAAACTATGGGACAAAAGGACAATGTTAGCTCAGTTGCATGAAGGTAACTGTTAAGAAGCATTAGTAGTGACAAAAATCAGAATGTCTTTTTGTAAATTAATGTGCCAAATACTTGATGTTTGAATCCAGACCATTTCTGACAGAAAGTACCTCTACATGGATTTTAATTAGAAGCAAATATAATGTAAAGTCAACAAGTGACAAGTAGATTAGGTTACAAAAGTGATTTAGTTATTGTGAGGCGGAAGGGCACTACATCAACCCACTTTGGATCAACCTGAGGAGGACCATGAAAGACAACAGCTGTGATTTTTCTTCCTGTGTCCCCACCCTTACTGAAAAGATTGTTTTGTCGTAATGGACTAGTTCATTCCTACATGTAAAAAACCTTCTTACTATCCTGTGTGCAGTATTGTAATTGACCTGTAAATTTCTAATCCCTGTCCAGGATCCTTATCTATCATCTTCAGTAATATGGTATATGTGCAGCCCAACAAATGTTATAGTTCCATCAGTGAACAAGTCTTGTTATACTCACATGAAGTAGCATATTGTTTGAGACACAATTGTTTATGGCAGTTGTGACTCAAAATAATAGAAACTCAACATTTGTTACATTATCAGAATGTATGTCTGACAAACAATAGCTTCTTCTGTCTTTTGAACCAGAAATAATTGTCATGCTCTTGCACAATTTACTGTAATGATGCATCTGTGTATTAAACATGCATGGGATGGGAGAGGAGGAAATGTACATTACTAGTAAGCTTCTTTTCCTGCTAACTTTATCCTGTGATCTTTAAAATAAAGCTTTTACTAGGCTGTTTGGTTCCTTGTGATCAGCATGGCTACCTCTTTTCCTAAAAATAGTCACTCACAAAGAGAGGTCTGAGCTTTGATGGTCTCATTTGTTGTCTGCATTCCATAAGTCTTCTGAGTTTAAGGAAATTATGATTTTGTTTTTTCAATTTAACTTGAACAATAGTGGTCTCTTAATTTTTAAAATAATGATGTAATCTGTAGCCTACATACCTGATCAAAAATGAGAAGAAATAATTATTCAATAGAATAATATTCTGCTCTCATATTATATTGAATCTTGCAGAGTTTGTGATGTCAAGTGATGGTTACTAATGCTGAGCAGGCTTCAAGCACAGGAAGAGCAAGCATTCCTAGTTTTCTTGTAAAGTAAAACTCATGTGAATAGCATTGACAAAGCAATGAGATCCTCCCTCCCCACACCTTGCAATAGGAGATGAAGTTTAATAAATACATTGATTAAAACCAGCCTGGACACTTCAGTCCTAGTCCCTCTACGTAACTATTATTGCATTTTTCATACTCACAGCTTTAGTTACTGGAGTTTAAAATGCAGCACAAGTTTTTGGAAGGAAAATAGTACTGATGGCTTGCCCTTGCAAGTGTTTAATTTATACATTTTTAATTCAGGGAGTTATTTCCCAATATAGATCATATAATGTTAGCTGATCTGGAAAAATGGATATTTGTGGATATACAAATACGTAAAGCACAAAGGGACAACTTTTAAATCAGAGTATCTAAAGTGAAGGGAAAGCTGATTGGGAAGAGGGGAATAATTTTTTTTCTTTGACTTGGCTGTCCGTTAACTGGTGAGATGTGAGTTTATCTGTAGTACAAACTAATATTGGGTCTGGAACAGGCCATATAGCATCTAATGGACCAGATTTCCTATTCCCATCCTTACTGCGTAACTGGAAGGTGTCCCACAACTAAAATGCAGCTGTTCTTTATTACTTCTTCAGAACTGCAGACCATGTGGGGGATGCCTGCTCTTTGGATGGGTGAACTTGCTGTCCTGTGGCTGGTGAGAGACTGAGGGGGGGCTCAAGGAAAAAAAGTTGAAAGCAGGCTGAACACAAGATTCAGTATTCCAAGAGACTGCAACTGGAATACTGCACAGGTTTGATGCCTTTTGTACAAAGCAAATATAATTTTGAAAGCTGTGCATTCCACTGTATAATGAGAGATTCCACTACTAGGAACTAGAGGATAAATAGGGAGAAGTCCACATAAGAATAATGATAATCATATCCAAAACAAGTTTAAAGGTAGAGTTGATTTCTGTAAAGCATACTATTGTTTAGCTCAGAGATATAAAAGTAAAAATTAGGTATGTCGTTTGCCATGAGAACATGTTGTTAACATGTTGTTAACCAACAAGTCTGACATTCCATTTCTAAGAGAAGATATTGTCAGAAGGAGGCATGAAACCACTGTAACTTGGTGAATTATGTAATCCTAGACCATAAAAGACTTCTGTCTGGAATCTATTCCCTGCTGCCTAGCAGGTTTCTAATCCTGTATTGAAAAAATTTGTGGAGCTAGAAGATGGCTAGAGTATTGCAAACCGCTTTTAACTTAATGAAAACTCTGAAGTCTAAAACCTGGGCTGACGTAGTCAATTAGAAGGCCATACTTCTTGGAATTTGTAAAAATAGTTTCTCCCAAGGACAATGAAATTAGTTATTAAGAAGAATTTACAGGATCCAGTGCAATGCATAGTTACAGTCTTAAGAATGGTAATTCTGATAGCTGCTTTAAGCCTGATGAACTTTAATGGTCTACAATAGTAACAAGATACAGCATATGTAAATTAATAAATCTTTATTTTTTTTTGATTAAGCAGTAATCAACCTACTGCTAGTTGGTTGATTAGCCTGCTTGTGCGCTTCATTATAAGAGAGGCATTTGAGCTCCAACTGCTTCAGAGATCGTCCCTGTCCCACCCGTCCCCCCCAGATCTCTATACTACTTAGTCAGATCCTGAATATATTCTACAGAAAAAAAATTTTTTTTTGAAGATATTTAATTAGTAAAGAGTACTCATTAGAAAGTGGAAAATTTGGAATTTGGGCTATTGCATTTTGGCCTGGATACTAACCAGAGGAAACTGAAGGAGCAACATCTACACTAAAATAAGTCAATTAAAGGTATTATTAAGTAATACAATAGGTACCTATACCTCTTGTCTGCTTAAAATTTACTTTGACTGAATTTTTTTTCTTTCTCTTGATACTCTGAGATATTTACATTTGAAGAAGAAATTAAATCATTGATTATGGAGGTAGGACAGTGAAATTGAGTGCACATTAAGTACAAAACAAAGTGCAAGAATGTGTATTGTAGGAAGAGAGAAAAAGCAGGGAGCATATCTTTCATTGATCTTTCATTAATTTTAGTGATGATATTGCTAAGACATACCTGTTGTTCAAGTGATGATAGTATTTTGTAATGCAGATATCACTTCTATTGATAGTGCTACATTCGGCTCTCAGTTTTTTATCCACTCCACACAAACACATAAAAATATGTTGACACCTCATGTATTTCAAATGGGCTGTTGGAAAATCAGCCTCAGCTGCTCTCCATTTGGAGTGCAGATGACTTTTGTAGCATCCCTCTCAGAGTAACACTTTATATGGTCTCTAAAAAGTTATTCTGTTTGTGTAAAATTTTAATGCAATGTTGTCTTTTGTCTAGTTTGACTAATATTTTCAGAGAAGCAGATAAGTCTTGAGCAGAAGGAGCCCTCAAAGGAGGCAGGTAAAGATAAGGTGATAAAATCCAACAGGCTACAGTTATGTAAGGAGGAGGAGAGATAGTGGAGGCAGAAGAAAGAACACTCAAACTCATGGGCAATATTGAAAATCCTTTAGCATATGCATCAAAAAGCTTTCCTCTTCTTTACTGGTATGAATATGCAATAGATCTTTGCCAAGAGAGGAAGACAGCACCATTTCCTTCTGTAGCATTCAGAATAGTTATAGATAAATTGTTATAAAGCAAGTTCAACAAGGAATGATGTTCATACTAGGGTATCCCTGTCTCCTGCTCATCATGCTGAAGGTGGGCTTGAACTACTTGAAGCTGCTGAAGACTAAGTTAAGGGCAAGACATAAGTTCACTCTTGGATTCTGTCATATTAAATCATCATGGTATCTTTGACTTGGCAAAATTTAAATCATTCTAGAACTTCTACATACAGAAGAGTAGCAGTCAAAACTGCAGAAGTTACAGAGAAATGAAAGAATGAGAAAACAGAATACTTTAACTCATGTTAAAAAGTAGATGGTGGAGTGGAGCACCTGTCTCACTAGGCATCTGCACTGGCATGACAAAACCAGTAGCCTGTGGATCAAATAAAGGAAACTGTAAGCTGACTGTAAATGCACTGAGTGGACAGTTGAGTGACCATTCTGACTAGAAAGGGGCATTTCTCTGAGATCTCATTTCTATTATATTACAAATTTCCCCTCTTATTTTAAAGAGGAAGAGGAAATATAATGTATCATGGAAAGTAGCTAAAACACATTACTTTAGAATAGTTAGACATGTTAGTTTAATTCCAGTAGCATCTTTTATCTCTGAAAGAATATCTACTCACTCAAAATAATTAAATGCAGTTCCTATCCACTTTTGGCCTGGAGAGTTCACAAGAAAAAAAAAATAATGAAATTGTTTTAGAAATTCTGAAAAAAAAAAAAATGGATTCAGAATTTTACATATGCTGTGGGAAACTTAAGTAATATGTATACTGAAAGATATGTTGTACCTGGTTTAGAGTTCAAGGTAAGCAGTATGAGAGAAATGCTCTTTCACAACACATATCATAGCGATTAAACAGTATCATGTTTTCTGATAGGTAAATGGACTTGCCCTTACCTGGTGATCATAAGTCCTTTACATCTTTTCCATATAACAATGTAAATTGGCAAGCTGGTGATCAGAGGAGCTTAAATGCTGTGGTACTACCAAGCTATTTGAAGATGCATTTTAGACTTGTGAATTCAGAAAATAAGTGTATTGGAATATCTGTTGGGTAAGATATCAGCACACTTATCTATCAGAGCTACAGCCACTTTTTTTGTTGCTACCTTTGTTTCTTTGTAGTAGAGTTATAAGGGCATTAATTACGTGTTCCTAAACTCAACTGTGAAAATCCAGTTCTCAATCGCCAGCAGAAAGGTTGAGTCCCCCAGACTTTTTGTGTGGCTTTTACTTTGTTAAACCAAATTCTGACTTGTAATTTTGATTTTTAATTCATAATATCTAAAGCACAGAGTTGTAGACTGAAGTGGAAGACATTTGCGTAATCTATAGCTATTCTGTGCTAGATGCCATGTAACTTTTACTATAATGTAGTGGTAATGCTTCATAGTGTCCTTGCTGAAACCACTTCTATGTTACTTTTTTTAAGCTACTGAAGCAATTTTAAAATGATTTCTATCTGTTTTTCAATATGTATATAAATATTTTCCTCTTTAATTGGAGAAAAGCTTTGGTGGATAATAGAGTATTTGTAATACATTCTGAAGTTCTAGGCTAAATTTTTCTTACTCAAATATTTTTTATGTAAGCAATTTTAAGTTTTCACATCAAGACTCTTGATAGTAAAGAGCAAATTAGGCCCTGTTTACATATGGGAGAGGAAAGGGTAAAGGAATACTTGAAACTATAGTTCCACCATTTCCATGCGAAGGGCTCATCCGTCAAGTAAAACACTTCGCATGATGATTTTGCAGCTGATGGGACTGTATGCCAGATGCCACAGGAACAAAAAAAATTGAGTATATTGTTTCAAGGCACCTATTGCTTTCTGGACAAGTCATTTTATCTGGGAATCAGAATAGTGGTTACTAATTTCTATGGAGAATATTGGAAAGCTATAAATAACGGATACAAGTGACACAGCTGTGTGTCCCATTTTTGCTGTGTTATGCCACTGTGGTGAACGATGCTAGCTGAGGCTGCTCTGGATTCGGTTCATCAAGTAGTTCATCAAGTTTCAACTTCTCCCTAACACTTTTCCAGCACAAACAGCATGTGTGAACCCATTAAGTCACTCATGTCCAGATTTGATTTTGGTGAGATAGGGTTCTAGGTATTGAGGAGACTCTTACAAGACTCTTATTTGTATTTTAGGTATCAGACTACTTTAAAAATACAGTCTTTTGTATTACTGCTTTCCCATTCTCCATTTCTGTGTGTCAGAGATGTAGTGAGAGTATACAAATTTCAGGCTTGTAAGGCACTTGGATACTGTGGTTAAAAACAAACAAACAAACAAACCCAAATACATCAACCAAAACTGCAACCAAAACATCCCAAACAACAACAAACAACCCCCAAACACCAACCTCACTCCCACCCCCAACAAACAATAAATCACTCCCAGCCCCCAATAACACCCACCCACTTGACTTAAAAAACCTTAAGTGGAGGCTAAACTTGAATATACCATCACACTGGGACTTGCAAGTGGGTGAAACACTCTGCAGTAGATGATAGGATCATAGATTAATTCAGGTTTGAAGGGACATCAGGAGGTCTCTAGTCCAATGTGCTGCTGGTCAGACATGGTCAGACCAGGTTGTTCAAGTCTTTATCCAGTCAGGTTTAAAAACCTCCAAGGATGGAGACTGTGCCTTACGCAATCTGTTCCAGTGGTTGACTGCTCTCATGGGGAGAGTTTTTCATTTTTATATATCCAGTCAGAGTGTCTCTTGCTTCAGGTTATACCTGCTGACTTACGCTCCTGCTATGCGTCAGAAATGGCTTGAAATCTTGGCAAACTCACATCAGGTGAACATTAAAGAGCTGACAAATGAGCTTTTCTAGTGTCATTTTTTGTTTGTAATTTCAAAAGTTCGTATTGCAGTGTGATGGTTTGCCAAATGAACGTTGCTCCCTGCTGTGCTTACCACCCTGCTGGCCATGCTTTGTGTTCATCTGAATAGGTCATGAGAAATTCAACTCTCAGCTATAAAGGTATAAGATCACTGCTTTAGCACTAATTTACTTGAACTCTGCTAAGTTAATAGTGTACAAGTAATTGTGAATGATTAGATAAATGAGTGTATATTTACTAATCCAGTGTTCAGTAGACTTCTGGGTGCAGTTGATGGGGACTCAACCTTTTTTTCTGAAAAAAATGTGTTCAAATCCTAATATGAAGCTGGATCCAATAGATGAGACTGAGGGTTTATGGCTATCATCTCTAAGCATTGGTGGGCTATTTTGTCTACTGGCTTCTGTGATTAGTATCTTTAGATTTCTGACTTTCAGGAACACAGTAGGTTTAAAGAATGCTTCAGAGTCTGTAGAAATATTGAGGAGCTTCATAAAGAAGAGGTAAATGATCCTGGAAATGTAGGGGTTTTGTTTTGTTTTGTTTTGTTTTTTAATCATCTTTACCTTTGTTTTCAAACTTAAAATATTGTAGCCTGGCTTCAGTTGAAAATGACATTGAGGAGCATGTTTTCAAATATGTTGAAGGTGTCACAAATAATCTGTAGCCTGAAGCACTGACACCGTTACTGCTCAACTTCTGTACTTAATGTTTGTCACACATTTTTTTAAATATGCATAGCTGATGTGTGGATAGACTTTTTTCACTGGCACCCAGTGACAGCACAAGAAGTGATGGGCACAAGCTGAAACACAGGAGGCTCTGGCAGAACATAAGGAAAAGCTTTTTTTCCGGTGAGGGTGCAGGTGACCTCCAGAGGTCCCTTCCAACCTCTGTCATTCTGTGATCAGCTGTATTATGCTTCTTAATTAATTCAGATATAATTCCACTTTCACTCTTTCTGTGTTGGGTTGAAACCAACCTTAGTGAAATAATTCTTCTGAGAGAAACATTGTTTCATACCTCTACAAAATTGCAGGAACAAAATAATATTTTATGCTCTCTAGCTTAAGAACTCGGAGTATTGAAGTCTAGCCATGTACACATAAATTTTTTAAAACTTTCTTTCCTACTATTATTCAATAACAAAACTTTTCCCTTGAGCATGATGTAAGTTAATAAAAGAAGAGAGTAGGGACTTAGGTAGGCAAAGCTTATTGGCTATTTGAAATCTTCCCAAATTTGAGTGTAATTTAAGATAGATAGGAAGATAGTGACTAAGAACAAAAATTTCTGCAGAGACCTGACACACTGATCTGCCACAGGGTTTTAAATGGTTAAAATATATAAACACTTCTATTAATTGAAATGATCAAATAAAAGTCATGACAATATGTCATGTTGAAAGGAGTACAAGGATAAGTCTGGTTAAACTTGAGCAACAGAATCACTAAGATAAAGGAAAGCAGCTTGAGCATGAAACAAACTATTGAAATACTGTTTTTGCTGTGAGACAGAGGTAGAAAAGATGCTATGAGAGTTCAAGCTGAGGCTCAAATCGGGGCTTTTTTTCTTCATTTCAAAGACGACTAAGCAGGGAGAGAAGAGCTATGGAGGTAAATGTAACATGAAAAGACCTCTCTTCTTGGATTAAAAATGTCAGTTTTTCATGGAGGAATAACTGGGGAAAAAGAAATAAAAAACCCCAACCCTACACTTCAACTAGGAAAAATTTAAACCAAAAATACAGGGAAAGCATTTAGTGAACTTTTATTTTTTTGTATCTGGCACTACTCAGTCCAGCTGTGACTTTGCAGCACTGCTTTTTTTTTTATTCCATCTCTAAAACATAAACATACAGGGTTGTTTTTCCTTTTCCGTTTTATGACTGACATTCCGATGCTGGACATGGCTAAAAATCACTTTGTGCTAAAGGAAAAAATTGATTGTTTTGAGTACCATCTGCAAGTTGTCAAAACTAACATGTGGTTGGATCTAGCCAGTAGGAACAGAAAAAACTGTTAAATTTTTCTGAGCAGTTTATGTTTAATATTTAAGGGGTAAATCAGAAAAACTAAAGATGATAACTTTCATCTAACAATTGATAATTATTTGCCACCTCATGGTGTCTAGTTTTGCTGAATTCATGGTTTCTGCAAAATTCTCAGAAATAAACTTCCAAAGAAAGGACATTTCTTGGATGTAGATCATTAGTCTAATTCATTAGTCTTTAGTCTTTTAGTCATAATAGCTCTATCTGTAACGGTGGTCCTGTAAAGCTGTTAAGCTTAGACTGTGTCCAAACAGGTAGTTCAGCCTTCTCTTGAACTTCAAAAATGCCTTAACTTGCTGTGTGAACTACTCTAGCTCACTTAAAACTTAAGTTCCAGCTCTTAGGTTCTGATTTTCTGGGAAACTAGATTTGCATGCAAAGCCAAACTTCTAGCACTCCATTTTATTTGGAGCCAAAAGAACTTTAAAAAATAGCCAAGAATTAAGTCTTGAGCAGAAATGCCTACTTCTGAAGTACTCTGTTTCATCTTGCAAGTCACCCAGACTCCGAGCTGCACTTAGTGTTGTCCTGATCTCTGCATGGTGATACCTTACAAGCTACCTGTCTGTCACTTTCAGCTGCTTACCGCTATTTTACCCTTTTTTACTTGTTCAAAGTGGAACCAGAAATGCAAATGCTTCCAAAAACTTCCTCTTTCCAACTGAGCCTATAGATTTCTAATGATGAACGGTAGCTTTTTCATCACTACAGTAGCATCTAATCTTCAGAGGTTGGCTGGAGAGACCAGGAGCTTGCTGCCCCAAAACGCTCACTAAATTGTCTGCTGGAAGCATGACATGCTTTTTCATATCTTTTTCTTGCCATTGATCACTGAGAACACAATATTAAAAAAAAAAAAAAAGAGTATAATATATGGAGCAAGGAGTATATAGGAAGAAGAATTTTTTTGTAATATTAATGAGAAGTCCTTAGAAATTGCTTGAAGTGGTTATGAAAAAGATGGAATCTAAGGAATATAAAGTTTGTTATGCTTCTTGATGATGGTATTATTGACGAGCTGAACTTACAACAGCATGTTATACAGGTGCAGCGTTACTGTTAGCATCGCAAAATCATGAGTTCTGCCAGCAAGCTTAATACATGATTTTCGGACAGTAACAATAACATTGCGTGAATATTAATTTAGTAAGTTTGAAAAGTGAAAGCTAGCTCAAATCCTGTGTGGCTTATGTGTACATCTTTCCCCTGGCTTGTTCAGAGTAAGTTTCTCAACATGGTGACTTCAGATACAAATAGTCTGCGTTACCAGCCAAGAGTGACTTGGCTCAGTTTTCCAGAAAAGGTTAGTTCTTGCTTGATTGATTTCATTTTAATTATGTACTAGTTCTTGATATTTTAACTTGTGCATTCAAAATGCAATTGAAGCAGAAGGAATTAAGCCAGATAAATTAATACCTCTGACTTTTACGCTAGTTAGCTGGAATCAAAATGTCTGTCTGTCACTCAGGAACAGCAGGAAAGTCCCTTGAATAACATCCAAATACCTGAGTAGTTTTACATTTTGGGGTAGTGATATGCTTCTGTGTTGCTTTTGACAGCTACTTAAATGAAGGATGAGTAAACTGTCCAGCTTCAATAAAGTTTGATCACATAACATGGGTAGCGATGGGGTTTGATATCTAATCTAAAGTATGTGGATTTCTTCTAAACAGTACACCAAAGATTGTTATTAACCAATGTCATATGTGCCCTACAGCAGTTAACACATACTATCTTTCTATAATCTGCACCTTTGTGGGACACAAGATAGAGCACTGAAAAAAAGTTGAAAATGTATGTTACTGCTAATTGAAATAAGAGGGGATTTTGAAAGTTGGAGTCCTGTTTCATTCCAAGAAGAACTCATGGAACAGCTTCTTAGTACCACTTTGGAATATTGCTTTAGTACTCACAAAATGTTTGAATTGCAACCAGTCCTTTTGCAACACTTCAAAGAAGCAAAGTCACAGAATAGCTGAATACTAAGGGAAGGTAGCAGTTCCTTTAAGGTGAGATTTGAGATCAGTTTGGCCTTTTGTGTATTGCCTGACAGGTGAATAAAATGCTTTTAATTAGTGACTAAAGCATTTTTCAATGATCTGTAATAGCCTTTGTTCTCCAAACAGAAAGCTTGAGTTTTATTTATGGGCTATAATCTTTGGTACCTCTGCACTTTGTTACCTTATAAAAGAAATTGTAATCGCATCATTGACAGTAGCACAAAAAAAATCTACTTGTCATTTGTTAAAAATAATTGTATGTTTTTATAACTGCAAATTATAGATTTTTTTTTTTTTTTTTAATCTTCAATATTCTTCGAAAACCATAGTTTCCCCTTTGGTGATGTATTCCAAAAGCTTTTACCTACTTAAAAAAGGAAATTTCATATGTGACAAAAGAAAATTTTGTTGAGAAGGCTATTTTCTCTAACAAATAGTGCTAGTTTCTAATGGCTGAACTTGTCTTGGATGGAAATAAAATTTAAGAGTCTATAACAAGATCATATTGATTATTAGAAACTCTGTTAGTAACCTACAGATTTTCTATTCTGAAAGCCATGTGCTGTTTCCTGAAAAGCCTATCTTTCAAATTACCATTTGAAACAACAAGTCTGCTGAAGGGGAGCTAGCGTGGTGAATCCATTGCGCTGTGCTGGTGAGTTTAGTGATGCTAGTATAGTATGAAAAGCAAAGTATTCAGAGAAAATACTAGGCTGTTATGTTTTAAAAGCTGGGCTCTGAGACTGGCCTTCCTTAATTGTTAATCTGAATCATGTTTCTCTCTCAACCCCTGTGCTTTACTAAATTTCCTCCCGCCTCCATATTGACAGTGTCATTAAAGTGATCTCTACAATGAAGCCTTTTGCATATGCACTGCTCTGTACCTGACCAGATGCCTTAATGATGCATGATGTATGCTCTTAAATGAGAAAAGCTGTTCATCATTCCTGAAAAGTCATTCTCTTCTTCTTTGATTAATTCTCCTAATGAGGTTCATGCTTTGGCTTACTTCAATGTGTCATATATTCCAAAAATAGTTTAGACATTGAAACAACTCTCATAATAAAGTATTTGCAAGTCCCTAAGCAAAGGTGGAGAAAAGAGATCCACTGCACTAAACCTGTGGTGAGTACATCCTTAGAGGCTGGAAAAAACAACAGCATAAGGGTAGCAGTTGCTCTTACAGGGCAAGTTCATTAGTATTAAATTAACTGTATGAAGATGCAAGAATCAGCGGAACAGGAGAGGCAAAGGAACTAATTTAAAGAAATATGTCAGAAGAAAGTAATTTTTTTAAAGCCGTTCCATGCTTGTTATGTAAAGTTGGTATAGATCAGCTAAGTAGTCTTTGATCAATAGCATTTGCCAAATTGGAAATGGAGTATAGGGGTAACAAAGGGGACTGATACTGGTCTAGAGATGCAAAGATAATTATTAATTAGTTAGAAATCTTAAGGGTTTTTAAAGTGGTATGAAGACTAATAGAAATTTTAAATGGATTTTTGAGAGATATAGTGAGCAATAAAAGTCAATTAAAACCTAATGACAGACTGACCAAAAAAAAAAAACCCAAAACTTTTTATTCCGCACACCCACCCCCCCCCTTTTTTTTTTGGTCTGCAAACTAAAAACCAATGATCAGAAAGGTGAGAACCTGGAAAGACAATAGAAGGAAGTATATTGCAAGACACTGTAGATGTACTATAGGCATAGGAATTGCCTCAGACTAATCTGGCTGTCAGATTAAATGCAAACCCCCTCCCCCACAAACCCCCAAAACCACAAGCATCATTTCCCTCTCCCCCACCAGGGATTCCTAAAACACTTTATGGTTTGTTCTCTGCTGCTCTTCACGTAACATTTTTGGGGATATATGTAGCCTTAAAGACATGGTGAGACTGCAGAGGCGTGAGCAACCATACCTATAATGACCACTGACATTCAAAATTATTAGTATCTATGGTAGGACTAAAGAATGTGGAATTTTGAATCTTTTCAGACAATAGTCCCAATAGGTCCTAGGGGTAAGCAAATATTTTGATCTGCAGCAATATTTAGTTATTCAGTGGAGAGTTTTGCTTGACCTGTAATGAAAGTATTATTATTTATATTTAATAAGTATAAATAACAACCAAGATTCACCTGTCGTGGTTTAGCCCTAGTCAGCAACTAAGCACCACACAGCTGCTTGCTCACTCCCCCCATGCCAGCAGGATGGGGGAGAGAATCGGAAGAGCAAAAGTGAGAAAACTTGTGGGTTGAGATAAGAACAGTTTAATAATTAAAATAGTAATAGTAGTAATAATAATAATAACAGTAATAATATAATGGAAAGGGAAGTAACGAGAGAGAGAGAGGTGAAACCCGGTGGGGGGGGAACAAAACAAACAAGTGCTGCAACTGCTCACTACCCACCGACCGACGCCACCAGTCCCTGAGCTGTGATTGCTGCTTCCCCCGGCCAACTCCCCCCAGTTAATATGCTGGGCATGATGTCATATGATATGGAATAGCCCTTTGGCCAGTTTGGATCATCTCTCTCGGCTGTGCCCCCTCCTCCTCCACTCCCGGCTCCTTGTGCACCTGGCAGAGCATGGGAAGCTGGAAAAGTCCTTGACTAGTTTAAGTGCTACTCAGCAATAACTAAAACATCAGTGTGTTATCAACATTATTCTCATACTAAATCCAAAACACAGCACTACACCAGCTACGTGAAGAAAATTAACTCTATCTCAGCTGAAACTTTGACATCACCCTATTCAGAATCTTCCTAAAATCTGATTGCTGTTTACTAATGGTGGTTTAAGACTGTACTCACCATAATTCATAAATATGTATTGAGCATTGAAAAGGCTATGTAATCAGAATGATGGTGCTGTGTTCATATTTTGCAGACAAGTAAATAAAGTGGTCTCGATTTAATTTTGATATAAAATTATAGTAAAATGAAACAGTAGTAATAGCCTTGGAAGACTAGTCTGGACTTTAACTGGACATTTTGTCCCATGGATAATTCTTTGTTATATGTTAGGAATGGATACAAGTGGAGTTAATGAAAGATCATATGATATGAATTGCAATTTGCATGAATAGGTTGTTGTTTCATGTTCTGAAGACAAATTTAGTGGTTATGAAAGAAGCTACTAGGGCAAACAGCCAACACTGAATATATTTATATGTATCTTATAAAATTTTTGTGTCCTGTTTTACATATCTTTTTGGTACTTGAAAATCTTGATGAGTAAGCTTGCTCAATGGGCTGTCTCAGATAGCTTGTTGTAAAACATTTGTTGAAAAAGCAAACAGTAACAAATCAGAGAGAATCTTTCTTGACAGCAGCCAGGGATTAATAGGTCATCTTTGGAGAATAAAACGTTGGAAAAGGTTTCTGGTATGAGAGATATACACTTCATTGGGGTGTTTTCAGGTTCACGAAGCAAGACTTGTAATTTACAGAGTTGGTATACTTCTCTGCAGCTTCTTAGACTGCTATGCTTGCTACTTCATAAAAAGTATATTCCCGAGTTGAATAGTTTTATGCTTTCTGCAATGAGAAAGAAACCAGATGAATAAGCACTGATTTGCATCCCCAGTGACTGAAGAAGAAGGCAGACAGACTCTGTTAGTATCCTTTACTCCCATCTTTGTTTGCATGCTTGGTCTCACTTTTTTTTTTTAAGTTCTTCATAGCTATGTGAAGGGCTTAGAGGTTTACATTTATATATCTGTACTGGTGTACAATTTCATCTTTTGTGAGGTAAAAGACCAAATCCCATCCAAATATGTATTGGGTCTTTACATATCAAATCATGTAAATATGGCCAACATGCAAGCACCCTGTGGGAATTTCAGGGTAGATTCTGGACTGACTTGTTTCTGTATGTATGCTGAAACTACGTCATTACATATTCCCTTCAAAGAGATCTTGCATGCAGAGTGGGTTTTTTTTTTATTTCCCGTGGAAAACTCCTGACATTCTGTACAGAAAGGATTTTAAAATGCTGTAGGAAATCCTTGAAATGTCCCAGAGCAGTATAAAACAGGACTGAAAATGTCCTATATGTGTTCTTAGGAATGAACTGTGTAAAGAAGAAATCAAAGGGTTTTTTTTTACATACTGAAATTAAAAGCTTTAAAAAATTAATTCTGATATTCCCTCAGTATCCAGGAGGTGTTTCCCCAAAGTTAATACTAATTAAAACAAAATTTATCAAAACTGTAAATTTTTTAACTTTCAGAAGAGAGAAAACCTAATGCCTGTTCTGAATTACAGAAACTGATAAGGTTCTGCACTTTAAGAAAATATGTTTAGGTTTTTTTTTTCTGATAACCAGATGACACTGGCCAATGCTATTGGGATTTAATGTAAAAATTCCATAAAGCTTTTATGTTGTTCTAAAGTTCCCTATGTCATTTGATTCCTACCCAGGAGACTGTATTCCATTTGCATTATGGAAACAATAACACTGTCACAGAAACAGAGGTCTCGGTCATTACCTGAAAAGGTCTGAGTAGTTTTATTTTAGATTAGTGTCAAAAAAATGAGAAAGTAAATTATCTGTGTGTTCCATTAATTTCTTAGAAACGGCCTTTGGATTTTGTTTTAATGAAGACAAAATAAATTTAGTTTACTCTCAGGTCGACTATTAGCCATTATTCAATATTCCCACTTAAGGAAGGAGGAAAAGAGGGAAAGGTATTGCACAATAGAAGGAATTTAAAATAAATTAAGCTAGAACTACAGTGAACTGATTTGCCTTGAGTCTTGTTTATATAGTGCAAGAGGACTGTCAGTTTGCTGGTGCACTCTCTGGTATCGCTTAAGTCTGAACAGTTTAAGGCAACCATCAGTTTAAAGTTCAGACTATTTCCTATATATTCTGGACCTCTAAAACCTAGCAGTGACATCTCTGGATAGCAGCACATAACCATGGCTTGTGCAGTTGGGCTCTGTATTGAGTATCTCACAATAAGGAAGTTAATGTGAGTCTGTTCTGTCGTTTCTGGTGTTTTGCAGTTTGGATCTTACACACCTGATCTTTATCTCACATAGGTAGCACTGAACCTCTATGAACCTTGATGCTTCATCATCTTGGATCCATCTAGGGCATCTAATGTTTTTTCTTAGAGTTTGTGATCTTAATTTGACTAACATGCTTGTAAATGTTAATGTGGTTTCCACAAACTTTTGTTTGAGGACTTGAGTGTTTATAATTCATCATAAAGCTCCAGTACAATGCTTGGAGAGGGTTAGGCTAACTTCCAAAATCAGTTAGCAGAGTTAGTTGCTGAATAAATTAAAATGGGACCTAATTAAAATAGTTACTAAAATAAATAATTGCTGTGAGGATTGATAAATAATTTCAAGTAACTGCACTTTAGTTATTAAGTTTTAAAAAAAAATCTCTGCTTGCTCTAAGGAGTGAAATGTTGAAGAGTTTGTCTAAGACAAAATATTATGTGCTGATGGCAGAGTTTGAGACAGAGACAAATTTCTGAAATAATTTTATATGTTTATTTGAACAGTCTTAGCCCATTGTGTGCTTTTACTGTGAAAGGATTTCTAAATATACTGGTATGAATAAATCTTCATTTTCTCATTACCTCAGAGTGATATCTGTGCTTGTGTTCTAGCAGAAGGAGTTTTGGAGACTTGCATCCTTTCTCAAAGAGAAACTGTTGTTTTGCCAGCCTTGATGCTGATAAGTACTGTCAGTGCTGGTCCTGAGTTGTGGTGTTCCTCTAGGACTGGTGGCCATATGCTTATTAAGATACCAGTAGTGCTTGTACTGCTGTTGTCAATCAGATGGGTCAGTTTTCTTATGACAGTCTGTTATAAGCCAGTCTTTTAGACATATTAACCAGTGGAGGCAATATGTCCATATTATATAATTAATTTTCTGGTTAGATGTAGCTTTGTTCCCTAGCCAGACCCTGTGTTTCTGCATCAAAAATGCATGGCAAATTTTATCAAAAAGATGCATTTCCTTTGAGCTCTTACTCTGTTTACAGACATTCTTAATATAATTAACTCAGAGTCATAATGCCTGTCACAAATTACAAAAGTAATTAATTCTGAAATTTGGACTATGGGGCTTTATGTGGAATACTTACCTTCAGGGGAATATGTCTCAGAAACATTTTGGGTCATCATTTATTGTGTCTGAGTCTAACAGCATGCCAGGTTTTCTAAGGTTTCAATTATGATGTTTGAATAATGTAGGAAGCAAAGAAAAAGTAACAGTTCCATGTTTATTGTATTAATTTCAGTCAGCAGAGAAGGAATGCTTTGTGCTGGGGGCTATAAACATGCTAACTGCAATATTCTGTGAAGCCTGCAAACAAAAGTAGGTTACGTTTTCAAAACTGGGTGAAGTTGCTCATGCAAACAGGCAATTAAAAAAACCAATATGACTTGCATGCTGAAATACAATAAACACACAGATACACAGAATCGTATAGGCTGGAAAAAACCTTTTAGATCATCAAGTCCAACTGTACACCAAACACTGCCAGTTCACCACTAAACCATGTCCCTAAGCACCGCATTCAAATGTCTTTTAAATACTTCCAGGGATGGTGACTCAACCACTTCCCTGGGCAGCCTGCTCCAATGCTCGATAACTCTTTTAGTGAAGTAATTTTTTCTAATATCCAGTCTAAACCTCCCCAGGCCCAGCTTAAGGCCATTTCCTCTCATCCTATCACTCACTACTTGGGAAAAGAGACAGACCCCCACCTCGCTACAGCCTCCTTTCAGGTTAGTTGTAGAGAGTGATAAGGTCTCCCCTCAGCCTCCTCTTCTTCAGACTAAACAACGCCAGCTCCCTCAGCTGCTTCTCATAAGATTTGTTCTCTAGACCCTTCACCAGCTACACCTACAAGTTGTTTCTTTTTCCCTCTAACTCCCTCAGAATGTTTCTAAGACCATTTATGTATGCAGTATGTGTGTTTTTCAGTTTACAGTAATGCTTGAAATATGTGGCCAAAAAGATGAAGCCCTTCATAAGCAAAAATATGAAGCTGTAATTTAAACTACTTGCTTCAGACACTGCTATCTGCTGTAAGTGCATCTCGGAACAAAACAGAAAGCCCATGCTGATGTTCAGTAATTTTCCCTCTCACACTTGAGTTTCCCAGTCTTAGAAGTGGAACTGGTGTTTTCTTCCTGTTTGTGCTTTAACCTGGTGTTCAAATTACCTTGTTCAGTGATAGCATATCCACTTTGAGGGCGGTTACATCCCATGAAGTGGTTTGGGACACTTCATTCTTTTCATTGGGAACACCAAATGTTGTTCAGGTGTGCTGCAAAATGACCGCAGCACTCATCTGCTGTGGAAAGACCAGCAGATGCTCCATCTTCTCTCTCAAGTCTGGCTTAAGAAAAAGCTTAATACTTTAATCTTTCTAAGCAAGTTTTCTTAGAGCCAACTGATATATTTTTTCAAGCACTGAAGTGGTAAACTGTGTGTGTGTGTTATTCTTTCTATTCCTGAAGACTTTGAATGAAGTCTGTCTGTATTTGCTGTCTATATTATGAAGTATAATATTGGAGATCTGGATCCACAAAACGTTAGTAATCTTGGAAGAATCTCATAACTCTAGGAACTACACTACTAGAATGGCAGGAAGCTTCTGAGAAGCCTGGAGATGGTGTCTCCTGATTTAACAGCGAGAGGCAAAGATTTTTATATTATACATTAGGAAAGCTTAGTTTAATATGACCAACTCATAGTCTGACTGTAAGTTTGAATAATTCAGTTATTTGCTTTTCTTATGCTTTTTCTTTCCTTTTTATTCTAGACTTTCTACATATTACCAATTTCTGTGCTTTTTTATTTATTAATAACAGTTTATTTTAAATTCTGATGGATTGTAAAACCTGATTTATTGTCTTTATGCAACAATAATTTAATATATAGACATCTAAAAGTTACACCGTCTCTAAATTTCAAACATCGCTTAAGGGTAGAAACTTTGAACTGTGTTCTACTGCCTGAGTAGATGACTTTAACCTGCTAATGACACCTTTTCTATTTTTACCACTTCTTGTACCGTTATTAGTAATAGTTGTCATTATTATACTCAAGTAATTGCTGACTATAGGTGGCTATGAAACTGTAGTTTTCAGTTTATGAACCAGTGATCACTTGTGAAGGAAACTGCCAGTGTGCAGCTTCTAAATCTTTCAGAACAGCCAAATCTGAAAATGTCTGGCTTTGGGTACTGCCTTTAGACTCTTAAATCTTGCTTGTCTGCAATATTTGGTATTTAGGGAAACAAATTTTAATGAGGATGACAGGAAAACTCTAAACTAATATTTTGAAAATGGTTATATAAAATTAAATAAGTAACTTTGAGGTGAATTTGTTCAGTAATATGCCTGAATAAGTAAGTCTGTGATTGCTTGTCCTTCTGAAAAGAATGTGCCAAAGTACCGTTTATTGTATCAAACTGCAGCACAGTTCATGAACTCCAAATCATGAATACTCTCATGTGAGAAATGTGGAAGCTACTTGGTGTGGCTTCCACTGAGTATTGAAGTCAGAATCTACTTTACAATCAGAAAAGAAAGGAATATAATTTAAATTATTTTAAACATAATATAGTAAATTAAGGGAAAGTTTGCAGACACTAAGAAATGGTTTCCAGTTCTGCAGTAAATTAAGTGGACAAAGAGGAATTTGTCATGGGTGGTTTGATAAGACGCTGTCTCTCTGGAGTATTAAAAAAAAATAATCAAACCAATAAAAACACATTAGAGACCATGCAGCAACCATCCTCTTGTCTAGGGATATAAGCTATATGACCCAGAAGGCCCTTTTTTTTCCTGAGATGTATGATTCTGTCTTTCAGTAACTAAACCCATTTTCCTTATTTTTCTCTAACTTCGCCCTGATGTTTTCTTTTCTGACACAGGAATTTCACAACTGTTTCAGTTAAAAGCAAGCAGAGTCAGTGAGAGAAAATTTAGTCCTTTATTTATTTATTTGTTTATTTTAAATGGACAGATGAGACTTTTTTGTCTGAGTTCCATAGTAAATGCTCAGTCTAAAAAAAAAAAAAAAATTGTGACCAGCAAGCCCTCTCTGTGGAACTTCATTTAATGTTAAACCCAGACAGCTTCACACATGGGAACCCAGAGAATAATTGCATGCTGCTGATCATTGAGAGAATTTGTGTTGTTTAAGTGCTTTCCTTTGGTCAAAAACTGGCCCCAGGCAAACCTACCTGAAGTTCCTTTATTCTGAAGAACAGTTATGCCCAGGGTACATACTTTAAGATGAGTAACTTTGGTCTGGGCAATTCCAAGATGAGAAAGTTAGAGGCTAAGACAAGAGAAGTCTGACAATGCCAGCATATTAAACTGCTGAAAGGGCTAACACCCTAACTGCAGCTTCTGTAAGGAATTGTCCATGTGCTGCTTCTAAGTCTTTCTGTACAGGGTAAATAAAAACATGATGCTAGAAAATATCTTGACCCTGTATTCCTGTTTTCCTTTCAGTTAACAAGTGAACTGATGCAAGGCCCTGAACCACAGTGAAGGTGCAACTGTACCAGCTACCACCGTCCTCAGCAGTTTGTGAAGTTGATATGCCTCCTGTAAAAGACTGAAGAGAATCACGAGCTTATGCCTAAAGGCAAGTAGCAAGTCACTTATACTTTGGAGTATATAAGAACATACCTGAGTATAAATTAGGTATTTTACCTTCCTTGGGGGTGTATGAATTGATTGTGGCCCTGTAAATTGCGTTTTCTCTTTTGCTTTGGGCCAGCTGATGTGCCTATAGTAACTGCGTCACTTCTTTTAGGAACTCTAATGCTATTCTAACAGGCTGCTGTTTGAATGGACAGATGCTTTCTAATGGAGTGAGGGGAAAAGCAAAAGTTGCAATGCCATTCTCTTGCCTAGTGTGTATATATATATATATATATATATATATATATATATATATATATATATATGCTCACACACACATTTACCCATGCTGAGTTAAGCACAGTCCATCCCATGGAGTCATGTGGTAAAGTGAAAAAATGACAGGGAGAAATCATTACTATGACAACCCCACAGTGAGTGTAGGGAATGTATGACTCACTGCAGCTTTTTGAGTTCAGTGAGTCAAATCCATAAGCAGCTGGCCTTTTCGTTTAGCTCTACGGGTGAAATGGAGTAACAGTCCATTTATGCTCTGGAGACTGCCTGATGAGTTTATAGGAAAAAATATCCAGCATGTGTGCCTCTACATGACGTTTTCTTCTTTTAAGCACGTACAAGGAAAAGTGACAGAAACAAGATAATGGAATTTGTGTATCTTTTTTCTTCCCTCCTCCCCTGCCCCCAAGTGGTCCTTTTCTGTATTTTAGGACATCTAGAACTTTTTCTCTCTGTTAATGTGCCTGTAATTTTCAGTTGTCCTATTTTATCTGTAGCTGAAGTGACGGAGGCTATTAACATTTGACTGTGAGTAGCAGATGATACACAAGGGGGCAGCTGCAGACAGTTTACAACAGGAAGATCTCCTAGGCAGCCACCGTTTCCTCATTATCTGTATGGTAGAATTTCTAAGCAATCTGTGATGCAGATAAAATACTGACTGTGAAATGGGTTGTGTACTGCCTGCCTTTTCCTGCCTGAAGAAGCTGCCACTTGATACACATGTGCTGGAATCCTCTGTCATTCCTTCCTACCTGCAATGCTTTTGCATGGGGGGAAATTAAGGTGATGAGAGCCCTTAATCTTCATTTATTAAAGTATTCTTTGACCTTCTTTCAGGTGCCCTTACCCTCAGCCAAAAGACAGTTTTTCTTCTGTTTGGTTTTAAACAACAAATAGAAACTTTAAAAGTGCTGTTGATTGCTGGTACAACTTGCCGTTCACCTGACTTAGCCATTTGCCATAATGGTCATTGTGGTCAATTTGCAAACAGTAAAATACTCACTTTGAGATACTACCTGCGGATTTACATTCCAGAGTAGAGTGGCTTAGTTCTGAATAAGAAAGCTCGTGAATATATTTTAGGTTTTGTTCCTTCTCAGCTGGAGACCTATGTTAAAACACATTGATGGGATGCCTTCTCAGACACTCTCCTGTGAATTGTTTGTACATGATTTTTGTCTCCAGATGTAGACAATTACCTTTATAATAAGCAATCATGTAGCTGGGAAACTATTTCAAATGTTTAATGACTCTTTAAGTTCATGTGACCACAGGTATGCTCACAGATTAAAATCATGTTTGTGAAAACTCAAATTTTGTCTAAAATCCAGGTATTTTTAAATGTTGTAAAGAAAAAATTAAACTGCAGTGACTGCAACCAAAGGAAGTAAGAATAAGACTGAACTAATGCCTCTCACTTCCTATACTGCTAAAATGTATGTTATCTTGGATCCTGGGTGCAACCCAATGCTACAGCAACAGATATGAAGTTGTATCACCAATGGTACAATGCTAAGAAAAGTGTAGGTTTCAGAGTTTCTAAGGCTGATTCAGACTGTTTGCAAACAAGGTCATACTCCTGAACACACTTAGAATTAACAGACAAGACTCATCCATTTGGAAACGAGGCTGTTTTTAGGGACGGAAGTAAGGGCCATTGGGCATGGCTGCAATCACCTTGAGTTGTAGACATAGAGAAAACAAATCTCCATTGTGACTAAGAAAATGATACAGCCTTAATCCTGAAGAAAACCTGAAAGGCTTTCTGTGGTCAGATCAGGGTTAAATCCTTAGGACTGCACTCATGACACTTAATATTCTGCAGCCTTTCATATTGACAGTTGCATCCACCTTTTGCATAGAGGTTTAATAGTTAAGGAACACCAGAGAATGCCTGTTTTTATGTAGAATCCTGCAGAATTGTGAACTGAAGAATTCACCAGCAAAAATACTGTATCCTGACTGGGCAGGCTTCTGTACTTGCCTCTGACGTACCTGGCCAGACCTGCTGTCAGAGACAAGATGTAGGGCAGATCATGATTCTCACACCTGGTCTGGTTTGGTGATTGCTGTAAAAGGACACCAGGATGTGGTAGCAAGTTCTCTGCTGCTTTCCTTGGTGTATGCTGTAAAACTCTATTTCAGGACAGATTTAAAACTTTGGTAATCATGCATCATGTGGGATGCTCTTCCATTTTACTTTTTGGTAGCTGTTTGAAAGCGAGTAAATGACTTAATAGAATTAGATTCAGGGAAAAAAACATCAGAGACCTCGTCACTCTATTCCTTTCCTCTCACTGGAGTTATAAAAAGTGGTATTCAAATGTGATCTAATTATCCTTGTTTATTGTTTAATATGTTCTGCTGTCTAATTTTTTACAATCTTGTCTGTGCAAGTACGCTTACTTAATAAAAAAGCAAAATCAGAGGTGAAGAAGGCTCTTAACAGTGCTGTTCACACCTTCAGGGTAAGGGGCTGAGACGTTTATGCCAGTTAATCCTTCAGTGAGTGTTCAACAGGATGCAAAATAGGCATACAGTGCAGTAGTCTAAAAGGAAATTATTTTCTCCATTTACTATTCTGAAAGTAAATGAGTTGATTTTTCAGTGAATGTGGGATTCATCTGAAATTTACATGCAGGGCCCTTTTTTACATAAAGCAAGTAAAATCCTGAATTATTCATGGTTTTCTCATTTCTTTCAGTGGTTGATTATCCTGGAAGGAAGGAAACTAGAGTTTATTCTACAGGCACTCTCTCTTTATTGCTGTAATGGGAACATTGGACTGGTAATTATAGTTTTACTAATTATACTTACTCATTTGTTTAATCCTCATAAGAAGAATATTATTTAAGTCTGGTTTGCTGTTTGATGCTGCAGCTAAATTATGACTTGTAAGCAGGAAAGAGGTCAGGTCTGTTTGTGTGATCTTGTCCCTGATTCGCTATTAGGTTCCTGGGAGGTTCCTTCTGAAAGAAGACTCAGTCAGTTTTGAATAATTCAAACAGTCTGAAGACCTTATGGTTGTATGGTGCAGATAATGCACATTACAGGAAAAAATGTAGAAGGATTTCTAGCCCTACTACTGGTTGCGTCTTGCTAACACAGTTGTTTTGTTTTATTGCTTTGTTGATAAAATCCTTAATGTCTTTCTGTCAAGTTAATTCTCACTGATAAATGTAGAGAACTGCTCTATTTTGTCTGCTTAGAGATAGTGTTTTCTTTTTTAAAGTAAAAAATGGGCTTGTTCTTTCTTGACAGAGAATATGGAGCCAGATCCAAAATGCTCCTAAAGGAAGAAGACATTCTTTTTGTTGGTTTAAGCAGACCTTGGATCAGGCTTGTTACTAACAAACCTCAGAGTTTGAACACATTGGCAAAGTACTAATCCCAGTTCTAGACTGTCATCTGATTCCTGTGGTTTTCATAGGTGAGTTAACTTGTTTTACTCATGAAGTATTGAAGGTCGAACAAAATCCCTTTAATGGCTTTACGTTTATATATACACTTGTGATTTATTTGAATGTTTTAATGTATGCAAAATCAGAATGGCTGACAGTGGGTAAGACAAAGGGCAAATAATTATACAATGACATGACTAATTGTGTAAAGTTCAGTGAATTTTAATAATTCTTAAACATGCAAACCTAAACGTACCCAACAAAGAATTTATGTTCCGTAAAAATCACCATTTAGCACACATGTAAAGGCAGGAAGGGTTCCATTCATGTGACACTTCCATAGAAATCAGGTAACTGTTACTACATGTTGGCAATGTTATTCATATGAAGTCTTTCATTAGTTGTGACAGCAATTGATGCTGAGGCTGCAGATAATTAACTCCTGAATATTCACTGAGCATAAGAAGTTTCAAAGATGGTAACCACACATCAATTACTCTGGTAACTTTTTTAATCCCAAAAGCTTCATTTTGTATTTGAAAGCAGCCAAAACTTTTTAAAGGGTAGTTCTTTTATCCGGAGTTAAGGTGACCTCATAATACTGTGGGCTGGTTCCTTTATGGGAGTGAACTGGCAAGACTGTTGAAATTGGTGCAAGTGTGCTAAAGCATACCATCTGAGACTGCAAGACCTGAGCTTCATAAGAAAGACATTCCTATGAATCTGTCATTACTCTGTTTAATCCCTGTGGAAAAAACGCTTTATTGGTAAAGGAAATTCCAAAAATAAAAATAACAACCCATGTCTCTTGATTGCTATGGGTGAACAGTATTAGTACTAGTATTAGTATCAGTCTACTCATTTGATGAAAGACAAGTGTATGGTTCGTTATTTAATAAAGCACAATAGTCTGTCAGTAAGTTCTGAGGCTGCTTAAGAAGCTTGAATTCATCCACTAAGCTTTATCACATTAGATAGGTAGACTCCTATTTTGTTACTGAGAAATTTGCCTCTTACGGAAACTGGCTGAATGACCACTGGATCACTTGCTTTCTGGCAGTCATATCTTCCCACTGTAGTGTGTGGTTGGGCATGGCAGTTATCTAATTGTCTGTTTTAAAGTGGAGTGTGTTTATTATGCTTCATTTGTTAGTGGAAATGCTTCTTGCCTTGGCATTTGGGAATGTTCAGCCTTCACTTTTTTCATAAATGATTTATTAGTTCTGTTATTGCTTACATGGTCTTTATAATGCCTCCCAAAAGATTTTTCCAGAACCCTCTTTTGCTTAGAGACCACAGGAAGAAGATGAATGAAGCTTAATATTTGACCAGGAATTCACTTTAAGTCTTTTAAGCGACATTTTGTAGCCACTGGCACATCCTTAATAGTCCCAGACAGAAAACAAAGAAGGTAGCTGATCTAAGTTGGATATGCATTTAGTATCTTGTAATATGCACTGAAAAGTAGAGACTCAGGAAACCAGCCAAATGCTTTTCCTAGGAAATCTTCAGAATACGTGACAGCAGGGCTTAGACTTGACAGTGCTTTGCTCATCTTTGAGACTTGCATGACCCCCAGAAATTTCTAAATCTCACTGTTTTTTTTTTTTTCTTGTGGTAGCGATTGTGAGCACTGCAGAAGCTTTAGAAGAAGTTTCACACCCATGCATTTGACAGCAGCAGCATTATTAAAAATAACTCACCTAATGGATCACCTCTCAGGAGAGATGAGACTAAAAGTGATGCAAGCAAGTAATCTGTGCAAGAAAGGTAAAACATCCAAGAGAATGAAATTAATAGCATCATTAAAAAAATAAAATTCTGCTTCAGTGCCTTTAATTTGTAAAGAAAGCAGGTTAATGATAATGTAGACAAAGGATAAGATATTGTTGGTTTCTCATTAATTAAAATCCTTGCAGTGAGCACAAAGCCATAGAAGTATGCTGGATCAGAAAACTTCATAATCTTCATTCTTTGTTTATTCACAGAACAGGAGCATCGTGACAGAGCGGTGTTCTGTTTCTTATGTCCTTGGTATTCCTTGATACAAGGCTTAAGAAGCCAGCTTGTTTCCCATGTTTGCCCATGAACAAATTCTATCTATGAAAGAAGAGGATGGAGAAGGGCAGTATTTCCAGTGTGTCTGCCTGGACCACTAACAAGGCTGCTCAGTTCTAGCAGGGTAGGAATTACAGCTATTTCCTTTGCCTTGTGGGCTGTGCTGTCATGGGCCAGGATTATTGAGAGACTGGAGATTTTTGGATGCCAAACATCTTCAGCACCGTTTCTGAGATGCTCTTTAGAGGCCTAGGTCTTAGAAAATGCTGGATTGCTGCTTTTTTATGGCATCCTATTCTGCGTACTTCAGGACATTTCTAGTGGCTTTGCTGCTGGTAAATTCACCTTATATCTTACTACCAGTCAGATCTGGTTAGCAAAAGTAAAGATAGGAGAATGTAGCGATGGTTCGTCTTTAAACCCCTTCATACAAATCTACATGATTTGGGAATTGCTGTGTTAAAGGATGACTTATTTTGTTGGTTTTTTTAGGATTTAAACTCTGCCTTGAATTTTTATAGCACCTTTGAGGAACAGCACATACTTGGACTTGTCAGAGATTTGGGATCTACTCAAAGCAACAATTTGATAAGCTCTGGGTTTAAGCTCTTAAAAGAAAAAAACAAAAGTATTTGTGCACCAGGAGACAGAATTTGTGTTTTAGTAGTTATCTTCTTCTAGCATTTTAGAGCTCTTGTAGCTTTCCTTATCTGCTGAGCTACCCCCAGGAAAGAGAAACAAACAAGGCTTTCTAGATAGCTGGTTATTATGTGAACAAAGGGGAAGGAAAGATTAAGTCTGCTTCTAATCTTTTACATTGATCATGCTTTCTATCACAGCTCTTGTAAGAGGGAGTTCCTGATGATACTGATTTAGTTATCAGATATATAGCTATGATTACATATGGTTCTCTGAGAGGCAGCTACAGCAAGCTCAGTAGATGACTGGGCCTTTATAAAACATAAGTGTTTGTGCCTGTGTGCATGCACGTGGATGTATGTATGGGGAAAAATACTCTTTAAATAAACACATTTCAAGTCCATTCTGTTAATGCTGTCTTTCCAAACAAATTTTTAATCCACAAGACTGAAAACAAAACATTTTCATAATTAATTCTCCTGCAAATCTCTCCTTTTAAGAATGGTCATTGAGACTATAAAGAAGGTTAAATGTGCACAGTGGTACCCTATCAAATTTGCAGCATCTGCTGTACTTCAAAATCAAGCTATTCTAAAATTGAATAACATTCTAAAAAAATCTGTCAAAATGTTTTCGCTTGACTACATGTAAAAATAGCTGCAGAAGGGTTCAAGTTATTGTTATCAGTATTTCAAATGGGCTTTTAGGCATTTAGATGTGTATCTTCTGCTTTTAGTTATATTTAGGGATTGATGGAAAGAAAAGTGTATTTGTTTATGGTACCAGTGAATTGGGATTTCAGGTTTGAGTACTTTGCTGAATCAAGTCTTTTGAAGTGGTTTATTGTTTCTAAAATGTTAGCAAATGCTAGCTTTGTGCTAATGAAAGCTAGACATTTGATTAACAGGTTTTCAAGAAAGTAAAGTGTTAACACTTTTTTATGGCTTTATTGAGGTATAAAGTCAGATCTAACATGTTATAACTGCAGCATAAGATCAGAGATTATTTCCTAGCTGCATTTGTTTTTTAGGTACCCTGAAGATGATCTGTCTCCATTCAATAAAACTGGCTAGTATTGTGGAGGAAAAATAAATATCTACAAGTATTTAGGTATATATGAGTGAGACTAATTGTAGATTGCAAATATTGAGCAACTGGTCTGAGTGTCCTCTTGTACTTCACCTGTCTTGAAAATGGCTTTTCCCATACTGACAGAGCAACAGCATCTCCAGTATCCAGCTAGTGTTCTCCATCTTTTCTGCTTCTTTCTCTGGGCATTTGAGTACATTTAAGTATGAATAGCTTAACTGCATTTTTTAAATGATACTGCTAGGAGGCAGACCTGAGAAGTGGAACTTCTGTACAAATGTCTATTTTGTAAATGCTTGGGAACTGAGTCTATTATAAAAGCTTTTATTAGTGACATGGTTTAATGTTGCTTTTGAATATTTTAAGAAGTATCTCCACATTAGACGTGTGCTAGAGTAACATTGAAAAGATTTTATATAGTCAATCAGCTATAAAATATGTTCTAATTCTTATTAAATACTCAGATTGTATTGCAGAATAAAAATGTCTTAATGGCGGTTTGTCTATACCTACTGTATATGTGACAAAATCTAAAAATCCTTAAAAGATTGTTTAGATCAGCATATTCTCCTGGGATGTAAAGGAACTGCCTATACTGAAAGCTAAGCAGATTCCTATTGTTTGAAATATCTTTTTCTGTACTCTGCAGAAGTCCAAAGGTGTTTATACAGACAGAGCAGTCATTTTGGGATGAGTCTGTCTCCTGAAATTCTTGGGTATCTTACCTGTCCTATGGAAGTGGATGTTTTCTCCCCTTTCACATTGCATCTACCAGCCTGCAGGCATGTGGTCTTTACATGACTTGTTTTTCAAGTAGTGTCGTCGATGTTGCCTGTCCCGAAGTGTGTGTGAGGAGAGGGCAGCGAGGGCAGTCTAAAACTGGTGGAGAGATGGGAAAAAGAGGGTAGCAATTTTTATAGATCTGTTCCTCTCCATTCTCCCTCCCCCCTGCCTCCACAATGCACATTAGGATACTTTACCATTAAAAAATGTTGACTGCTTAAAAGTTGTGTTTCCTAACACATTAGGGCTATTTTTTTTTCCCAAAACCACACAGTAATTTTTAGGAACTTGCTGTGTTTTTCAGGTAGGCAGTGAGGAACTGAGTCTCAGTGGACAGTGGCATTCAGGCTTTTAGTGCACTGTCCTGTAAAGGTACCAGAGTTAGCTCAAAGCTGTCTTTTGTGCTGGTAGCACTCATGGTGTCAGCTTTGAGCTAACTACTCTAAAGAGAAGCTTCCTTTGGGTGTCATGGTTATTGACTCTTCTGCTTCCAAAAACTGGACTAGTATTTTGGAGACATACCAGGTAATTTGGGGACTTGACAGATGAACTTGGGTGATTTAGTGTGTCCATTTAGGAGTTCTGCTGTCGCCCTTCTGCATTGCAGTCCTTGCCAGAAGTTCCTGCCCCAGAAGAGTGAGCAGTGTGCCAGTGCTTCTGCCACTCTCATCACAGCTTAGCATTTCAGTTGATGCTAAGTTGTTACTAATATACTATGCGGTGAACTTGGGGAGCAGGGTTGCATGCATGTACCCTGCTATGCTCTGGTGTGGGGGCAGTAATTTCCTGCAAGAGGGTGATATGGGCACCTGGGAACCTAATGTCTTTTGAAAGTGGTACTTACCCACTTCAGTTGCTTAGCAGGAAAGCTCTTTGCAAAATATTTATCCAAGTCACAATATATCATAGTGTTTCTTGTGTGTTCACTATTGCTGTCTTGTGGGTTAATAAGGAATAAGGGAGAGAGAAAGTCAGGGGAAAAAAAGGATTGGAGCAGGACAGAAAGTAGAATGCTGATAAGGACAAATGCTGATGTTAGCAAAGAGGTGATATAATTGCACTTTGATAAGTGACTTTATGGGTTATGAAATATCTGCAGAAAATATTAGAGAAATAATTGAACCAGACATCTTTCAGTTCTGGTTGTCTGTGAGCAAAGGATCCAATACCCTGTGCTTTATGCAAAAATAAGGTTATGCTTCCTTATATAATACAGATCTAATGAGGAGCTGACTTTCAAATTATCAAACATGTACTTTTGATATATAGCTACACAGAATGAGAGATTTTTATTCTGAATTTCAAATTTCTAGCTTTGGATTTCTTCCTATGCTTGTCCCAGTCTAATTCATGTTGTTTCTTTCCCCCATAGAGACTTATTCCTTATTAAAGAACATGCAAGACCCAGAAAGATTCACATATGCCTAGCTCCTCGGAGAGGATGAAATAAGAACAAGATATGTGGAAAGATATCTTTATCAAACTAAGTAATAGCCAGACATAAATTAGGAACTGGAAATGATTTTCTAGAAACTTGCTGCTGTGAGCTGTTGACAGTCTGGACCCACCAGCGCCCTGCTCATGGCCAGTAATGGCAGCAGAAATTTTAGAATAATTGGCATGAATGAAACGAAGGAAGTTCCCAACCAATTACCAGACAAAAATGGAAAAGCACACATACCTTTTCTATCTGCATTATTTCAGACTCATTTATTTTCTTGGTATAACATTTCCATTTTATTTCATGGTAACATGAATTCTCCTTCCCTCCTCTCTTTACAATTTATACATAATCCTAAAGTTATAATTACACTTCTTTTAAATGCCTCTGGACAAATCTTATAGATTTGGATGGGAATCAAATACAATTATTGTTGAATTAATTCTGTTGGAGCAGATAAGGTTTTATAATAGATACTTTACTGATGACACAAACTTGATTTTTGAAAACAGTTTATATCTTCAAACTTGATTCTTGAAACAGTGTATATCTTCACCCTTGTATTGGCTTAAGAAATGCTTCTGTCCCAAAGTCTGTATATGACATAGAAAGCATGAATTTCCTTCACAGCCATAACAGCAAGAAGTCATTTACATGGTTGTTCCTGCTAAGGGTGTTCTGTATTATTTTGGAAATGTAAAGGCATCATCTGGTTATGTGCAATTTTGTTGATAGTGATGGAACGTGCCCTTTTCTGAGACAGATTACGCCTTCTTGTTTGTACGCCTGTTAATGTCCCTTCAGTCTTCCCTTGGTGTAGTTTCACTGTATTACTCTAATCAGGAACCTTTCATTTTGCTCCTGGCAGTGCTGAGAAATGCAAATATTCAAATTTGATATGGCAGCTTAGTTACCTACACATTGCTGAAATCTTAGGACATAGCCCATAGGCCTGCCTGAACGCTGAGGATAATACAGGGAAGAAAATGTAGGTGTGTAGAGTGCACATCTAGAGAGTTCTGGAGGAGTAAGTACTGTTATTTGCCACTGCTTGCTGTAACTCAATATATTGTTTAAAGAAACATTATTTATGTTTAAACCTTGCAAATGCTACAAATGGGTTTGCTGTTTTACCCAAGAAAGCAGTTTAGCCATATACTGTTCTGACATTTTTCTTCTTCACAAACTGAAAGTCCTAGTAATTCTAAGATATTTTTTATTCATTTCCCTAAGCTCTTTAAAACTGATCTATTTCTACTCTGTGATCAGATCCACAGAATGGCATATAACTGAAACTGTAGATGGGTGTTCAGCAGCAAACCAGTTTATATATTTTTCAAAAGCTGTATATATTTACCATCATCTGTTGACTTGGGAATCATTGGTCTTGATGCACTTCTGAGAAGCTGAACATCAGCTTCTTATTTCATACATAGATCACTGTAGATCAGTGTATATATGCTTATTTGTAGACAAAACCATGAGTTGTTTTGTTTTGTTTTTAAAGGTATGTAGGGCTGAGCAAATAAACTCTGTTTCCAAGTACGTTAAAAGTTTACCAAAGTAGGGAAGAATGAAGGATTAAGGCAGTATATAATCTTTGAGAGATGAATTGTAACAATGTAAAATATAATTTATTTGAATGTCACCAGATAGTAAGATACAAAACAAAGTGAATGCAGGGACTTGTAATTCATTATCTAATGATTGCACCAAGGTCACAATGGATGAGGAACAATAACGATTGAGGTAAATAATATAATTTATTTATGTTCCTCGCGCATGTTGCAAAATATACCTCCCTTGCTGTCCCATTGATGTGGCTGATCTGCACTGGAAACCTGTGCTCTTGTGAAGCAGAACATTGCAGGGCAGTGATACAGCAAAATAGCTTAGATACTGTTCCTGCTGGTGATTTGCTTAAAAAATGATGTAGAAGAAAGCTACTGTCCAACAAAGCCAGTGGAGAGCTATGAAGTTTTAAAGAACTGTAAATATAAATTTTAAAAAATTAGTATTCTGTATTTTGAGTGGCTATTTCAGATTTTTTTGGTTCACATGTCCTTGTGCTGATTACTGATACTGTAAATGGAAGGCACGGGGAATGACCAGCAATTCAAGTTAAGGAACATACAAAAGGTCACAGTAATAAAGTTTACTGCCATCTTTCAGAGGTAAATGAGACACTGAAATGCTGGCTCCTCTTTCTTGTGGCAAAGATAGAAGCAAATGTAGGATGTGCCCTTTCTTGTTCTCATTTGTCTGACACAAACAACACAAGCTTATTTCATTCTCACCTTCTAAACATGTACTTATTTGTGGCTCTTTTTAAAAGAAAAAATTGGTTTAAAAAATTCAGCTGTCTGTCCTTCAAACTACTAAACTCCTAAGTACAGACAAGAAAGACAAGGGAAAGGTTCTTAGATTTAAATATATTCATGAAGGAAAAGCTAAAGAAATCTGGGACTAGGAAGCTGACTAAAGGAGAATAGTACTTAGTTAAATGCTCATATGGTTCCCACAGATTATTAAAAAGCATACGTCTTTGTGAGCTAACAGTATGGGTCCTGTGGGTTTGTGCTATTAAGCAAAAGTGTCCTGGGAAAGGGAAGGGAAACTGAAGGCTCTTTTCCCCAGACTGCAACTGCTTGCCACTGAGCCAAACTTGATTTTATTCAGTCTCAGTATTGGCTTGGATTTCTGAAAAGGAAATTTTGGAAGCCTGCCTCATTCATCAAAAATAATTTAAGGTGCCACCACAGAAGCAAGAGGGCTTCTCATTATTGTTTCCTGTATTTTATGATGTTGGCACTCCTCCTGAAATAATTTGAGAATTGCAGATATAATAATATTTCGGAGTGTAGAAAAATGGATCTCAACAATGAAATTAATATTTTATTTTATCTAGGTTTTGGCAGTGTGCCTCTTCCTCAGTAAATACAACTTTTTCTGGAAACTAAATCCTTACTCTGAATAATAGCATCATTCTGTCAAACACTTCTGTACAAAACTGAAGTATAGCAATTAGCAGCAAATGAAAAAAAAAATTATGTGAATGCCCTTATAAACTTCTATGGACTGTCAGCAAAGGATTTTAAAAGCACAACCTACTGAACTGCAGATTCTTAAAATAAGCAACTTGAACATTTGTGTGACTAAAAACATTTTTTTTTCCCTGCAGGCATTTTCCAACTGAGCTTGCCAGTGAGAACTACAGGAAATATTTAGGAGATGGGCAGATATGTAGCTTCATCCCTAGGTACATATCTGCTCTGGGGAGAGGGAGCCTAACAAATGCTGTCTTTTTAAGTGTTTCCTTTTCTGATTCTGCAAATGTGACTCATACTAAGAAACTTAATTAGAAATTAAAAAAAAAAAATCTTGCTGCATACTTTGCAACTGCCAGTAGTCTGAGAGTAAAGTTATTTAACTTAATCATAATGGGCCTGAATATTTTAATTATGAGCGGTCACCAGCTGAAAGTAAAGCATGAAAAGCAGCAGTAAGGCAAGCTTTAAATGCTCTAAGCCTAAATGGTAAATTTTTTTAGAATCTCTTTTACCCTGACTTAGAGTATCAACCTTTTTAAAATTGAACTGAAACTGGAATTTTGGGAGATTGGAGTGTAAGATACTGAACATTACTGAATCAGAGATTCAGTGGTGAGTCCTGGGGTGATAAAAGGGAGCAATGTTTTCATTCTTTCTCCATGTCATTTAAGAAAATAGGAATGACCCTGTTGTGCCAGACTGAAAGTTCATGTACATGAGTATCTGTGACCAAAAGTGAAGGCTGTAAGAATAAGCAAAAGCTCTAGTAAAACCTTCTCTGACTCCTTTCCCTGTCTTCAGCAATTTGCCAGATTTATATAATTTCAGTAATCTTCGGTGGCTTTCCATTTCATGAATTTGTCCAATCTCATGTAAACCTTGTTCTGAACCTGTAAGATGCAATATGATTGCTAAAATTAACAACTTGCTAATTAGCGGGCCATTGTCTGAAGATGGTGGTGTAAATGCAAAAGATTCCATTGATGTGTGGTACACTTACGTAAATAGAGACCTTTCCTCAGTGTTCTTAAAAAGATAGGGTAGAAACAAAGATTATTCAAAATACTTATTTTGAGATGAGGAGACCAATTCTGGTGTGTGAATCATATGATCTTTCTATAAATTATGTAATCTGGACCTGGTATCTTGACAAGTCTGATGGAACTCCTTTCATGATTAATAGCAGAGAATATAAAATCAAGTAAAGTTCAGAAATTCCTCTGAGAGAGTAAAACAAATTGTCAAGGAATTGTTGCAAACATCTTTTTTAGATCCATGAAGTTCTACTCTATTTTTAAGTACCACTTTTATTGAGAATGCTAGTATGTTCTAAGTAGCCTCCTGGAAGTCCTCAGTTAATTTGTCACTAACAGTGGTCCTGGATTCCTTTTTGGATGAGGCAGTTTGCCATTCTGCTATCTGTAATAGAGCCAGAGACAAGGTGTTATTCTAAAAGTATTCATCTCTCTTGAACTCAGTGATAGTGCTAAACTTCTTAAGGAGACAATTTGGAATTTCTTGACTATCGTGTTACAAGAAAACCACTTCTTTTGTTTTTTACTGCAGGTTATTCTTTACCATCTTACATGGTAGAGGGCCTTTGGAACATCAAATTATTTCTTGCCTGATTCAATCTGACAAACATTGCTGTCATCTGGGATCCAAACTGCATCACAGCAGAAGTTGAGTTTATAGGTATGCTAACAAAGGCCTGCAAAAGATGGGTAGTAGCTCAGCACTGAACAACAACAAGCAATATTTAAAATAACAGAAATTCAGCATCTCTTATTCCTTTGCTCAGTTTAACCAGCTAACTTTACTATACTCTATCAATATATATATTAACTAAACTGAAATGGCTTTCAATGTTAAACCTGCCTGATTATGACTAGTTACATATGGTCCATGTTAGGAAAATTCTCCAGGAGCCTAGAAAATACAAATTACATAGTTCTTGTTGCATTTATTAGAGATGAACCATAGGATTTTGGACAAAAATAAGAAGAAAACTCATGCTCATTCTTAATTTAGAAAGAGCAGTGCATTTTAAAATATGCTTATTCATGACGAAGACAAAAGAAATTTTATTTGGTCCTATCTTAATTCTTATGGCTAGAAGACATGGATTCATGAAATGTTTTGTAATTTAGAATAAGAAATCCTTCAAAACCTTACAGATGCCTCAATCATATCCTAATGAAGAGAGTGTTTAGGCAGGATTGAAATTTTCTTGGTTACTTAAAAAAAAAGTAGCCTGTTGGTCATTCATTTTTATTAGTAAATGTAGTGTATAATGATATCAGCAAGGAAACCTGGACAGGTGCTTGTAGTTTTTGTCAGTTCAAGGATTTATCATTCAGATTTCATCTCTGTTTCACCCTGTGTGTATTACAATTATAACACTCCACTGCTTTTTGCTTGTTATTGTTAACGTTGTAAAACAGAATCCTGGAAAGAGAAGCTAGAACAAGTAAGTCTTGTTAAAAATAGCTCTTTGGGTGATCAGGCCTCAAAAAAATAAAAGAAGAAAGGAGGGGAAAAGTGGAAAAGACACATTCAGGGCCAGTAATATAATCATAGTGTGAAATGAAAATGAAAGGTAGCATTTTAACTGAAGTTCCATTTTTGTTTTCTGTTTTCCTGCCTGCAGTTTTCATCTTTATTATCAAAACATCAAACATGCTCCACTTAAGTCACTCTATAACTGTGATAGCTGAGGCAGGGTGTCTTTTTAACCAAAAATAGCAAACAGATTGTTTTTTATATATTACTGGAGCTGGAATAATTCATTAAAGAGTGAACCTGTTGGCCTCAAATGGTAAGTAGTATGCATGATTTGGTGACCATTCTATTCTGTATCTCACAAAGGTTAATAATACTGAATCATTCCTCTCTGAAAACATATAAAGGACACAGGGTTCAGTATATAGACAATAGTACAAGCAGCAAGCATAATCATAGCATAAAAACAAATAGTATAAAAAGGTTGTAACAGATTGTAACCTAGCTACTGAAATATCAACAATTACTTGCAAGAAACCTTGTGCTCACGTTTACTCAGTATACGGAACTCAGGAGATTATGGAAATTAGGTCAGATGTAGTGGCTCTGAAGTCTTGTGACTTTTAGATTTTGTTCTAAATGGACTAGGAGTAATTATTCTCCACTGCAGTTGGGTAAATTAACGGCTTCTCCCTCCCAATAATTCAAAACAGCATAATCCCACCACTGTCATTCATGTTAGTTTTGCACACTGAGAGAGTAGATGACAATCTCTCTGGACTCATGAAATACACTGTCATGTGGGAATGAGCCCTATCAATGTATCCTGTCAATTTATGAACTTACTGTGCAGGGTTATAATCTGTATTTTGGATTTTCAAGATCTTTCTGCTGTTTGTACTACTTTATTCTGGCAGTTCCAGTTCCCTTAATCAGGAATTCCTTTTCTCATGTTCAGAGCAATAATAAATGTTTCAGTAGGACTAGATAATCTGGATGGATTTGTCTGGAGCCAGATTTGATGATAATATAGTTTTATGATTTTATTATTTTATTATTATAGTTTTATTATTTTATTATTTGATGATAATATAGTTTTAATCCAATTTCTTTGCTAAAATATTTTTAAGTAAATACGTTGAAACAAACTTTCTTCATAAGAAAAGCCTAATAAGATTAGAGTGCTGGAATTCTGAGGATGCTTTGTGTTTTCCTCTCTACCCCTTTCAAGATGTTGACAATAAGCTGTCTTGAGTCAACTGTCTACAATGAAATTCTGTCTTAATTTTAAGATTTGTAGTAGTGTATACAAGCACATTATGAACACTGTGACTGTCAGATGTTATAAGAGTTGAAGTAACTTAGTTTACATCTCATTTGCCAAAGTGAGATTGGCAATGACCTTGTAACCCATTGTCTTTCACTGGGACTCAGAAATAATCTGTAGCTGTGTAAAAGCTACATGGTGGCATAATGGCTGACTTGCAAAGCCATATGTGGTATCAGCTGATTCATTTCACAACTCCTTTTACTGTTGCTTTCTTTGCATTTCATCTTCTTTCTTTGCTTCTCCTGGACAATCCTAGGTTTCCTTGCCTATGCAATTCCAATGTTAAGGTTTTTTTTTAAGGAAATGAGGAGAATTTTACATTTTTTGAGAGTAAAGCATAACATCACCTTAAATAGGTGCATCTCAAAAGCAAATTACATACTTAGTTATTTTTAAGTGTAATTAATGACATATGTGTTTTTCACGTTATCTTATTATTTAGCTTTCTAAGATGTCAAATTCTAATCAGTAGTCAGTTTTATTCTTTTTGACTCCTGACGGAGGGATTTTGCTGTGTAAAAACTTCCATTAGTTGATATACAATCAAACTGCATTACATGCTTACAGTATGCCATAATTGCCTGATAAGTTCTGGTATTTCATATCTGTCAAGGTTACTACCTTCCTTTTCAGTTGGCAGCCTGTGTTACCACTGCAATGCTTAAAGAAAGCCCTTCCATTTCTACCCCAAGCCATAGTTATATTTAGGCCTTGAGCCAGAGATAAGCCTGTGCTAGCAAAATGTTTGTGTGTATGTTGGAAACATAATATCAGAATGGTGTTAACTGCGTTCATGTATTACATATGATACAGGCAAACCCAGCAGACTTATTCTTCCCCAAAGCAAGTGATTATCTTTATCTGATTCATTCTCCAAAGAATTGCCAAATTCAAGAGCTACTTGATAACCAGTGAAAGGAATATTGATGACAAAAGTAAGTTACAAGTCCAATTTTCAAATCCAACAAAAGAGCTTAACATGTGTAACTAAAATAAATGGGGCAATTCCTATGTTGTAAACATGTATTTGTTGGATTGAGGCTCAAAAACTTAAGCTAAATATTTTGCAAGGTATGGATTTTACTCTGACTTGTATGAATTATATGGGGAAAAAGATTAATATTTAAGTTTTAATGGCCATATTTACTTGGTCATCATGTGCAGATATTAAACTTACCTATTTTGATTGTTCTTGATAGCAGCATAACAATATATTGCTACTTAATCTTCAAAAAAGGGAAATTTAATTGCTTAAGCTTTTATTTCTGTTTTTGTCAGAAAAAATACTTCAGTGTCTATAGAGGTCGTAGTGAACTACACTGTGGTTACAAATGCCAATTATAGAGACATTCTTCTCTGAGCACTTACAGAAATGGCAAGACTGTATATGGAAAGTTCTTAGCAAATGCTCCCTTTCTATCTTAGTTGGAATAAGACGGATGGACATAACAAAGTGGAGAGATCACTGGATTCTCCCAGCTCACCAAGTGTTCTGTCCATCAGAGCAGACAGAGGTAAAAATAGTTCAGACCAATATTATCTCACCATCCCCAAAGCAGAAGGTGGCACATGAGAGAAAAAGATGGACTGCAGTCATAAAGACTGCTCAGGTTTCTGGATACTAAATGATGGGGAGACGGGAGAGGGAGAAGAATGGAAGGCAGAGGAATTTCATTTTAGTTCTACCAAAAATAAATAAAATTTAAGCTTCTTTGTCTGAACTGTTTTCCATTAATGTTGGTGGAAGGCATAGGACTGGTTGTGTACCACAGCCTTAAGCTAGGAAAGATGTGAAATATCTGTTAGCATATTAACTAAATTTTGTAGGGTAAGAGAAGCCTAGTGATCTAACTTAAGCGCACATATAAGCACTTGTAAAATATGTGGGTTTTCCCTTTCTTTGTTTCCTAGATAAGGTGATGATTGTTATCTGTTCTTAAAATTAAAAATAAATTTTTTTTTTTTCTTTTAGCTTGCCCAGACCTATGTTAAGAGCAATTTCAGAACAACTGATTGAACCTGAAGTGTTCCGTTCTGTCGAGCAGTGATTCCAAATGCGGTATGACTCTATTTTCTTGAGAGGACTGGCCTTCACATTTCTCTTCCTCAGGATAACCAAAAGGTAAGAAAGGCTGTCTCCACATAGCTACCCAACTGATACATGAAATTGAGGAGTTTAGGGGTTGATAAAGAATAAAATACCTTTCACTATTAGTCAGGAAAGCTTTTTGTGAGTCTTAAGATATATATGCAAGTACATGTCAGGCTCAGGGTTGCAGAATGATGTTTAATATAGGGTGTTCACTGAAAGAAATGAAAACTAGAGAACATTCCTCCACTGTGCCCTAGAATGTGTTTTTTGTATTTCCTGCTCCCTCTGAAGGGCTTTACAAAGAAAGGAAGTAATTTGACACAAAGGAAAACTAGGATGAGAGAATTACTAGAGGAAAAAGGATGGTTTCACTGTTTTGATTTAAATCAGAAAATTAAACCCTAATTTATTTTCCAGGACTTGATTTTAAATTCAGTTATGATTTTTTCTGGCAGATCAGCAGTGCCTTGAAAAATGTTGATTCAACAGATATATTTTATGTCGATTCATCAATATTTGAAGGGAAACTGGACAAGTAAGCCAGCTGGCATGAAACAAGGATGTCAAGCTAATTGACTGGGAGGCTCTGTGGTTATCCAAAACTCAGAGTTCCCTAACTAGCACCTGTGCAGCCTGTCCAGTGCTGCAGGTTGCCTCGTGTGCTGGCTGTGTGGCTGCCCAGTTGCATGGCAATGAGGCTTATCAAAGGGATACTTTTTTGTACCTGAAATTTTCTTTGACTGAAGGTTTCTTTTGAATGTGAAACCAGTAAGTGCATGCTTAAAATGCAGTAAAATTAAATCTTTTTTTAAAAGCTGATAAAACCAAGTAAAAATATAGGAACAGCATAAAAAAATAACTAATTTCTTCAATTAGAAATACCTTCAGTAGGTATGATGAATTTTGCTTATTCTGGCAGTGTGCTTTTCTGGTGTCATTAGACTTCTTGTGGCTAAGACCACAATATATTTAAAGGAACTGGAGTTATTAGAAAGGTCATTACACAAATGTATGACTAGTACCATTGAAATCAATATAATGAGTCACAATCTCACAACATCTGCATATATATTAGTGCTTTCTTGTGTTAGATTCAGGGAATTCAAATTAAATAACAGGTGTAAGTGATACAGAAAAAAAATTATCCTAACCCTTGTAAACTGAAAGCATTTAGGATGCATAGGAAAGTCTTTGAGAAAGAAACACAGTATTTATGCTGTTCTTTTTATTGTATTATTTCATCCCACTAAAAAAATTTACAGAGCTTGTAGTGAACTTTTGGAAAAGGTAAAAGTAAAATTCTTTCAATACTGGCTAGAATTTCCTAATATTACATTAAAAATATGTAGTTAAAATTGATTGTGCTTTTCTCTGCTTTGTTAAATCTTTGAAATTTAATATATATGCCTGTGTTTTTGCATTAAAATGGAGATATATATATGTATATGCTCTTCGTGCTGAAATAGCTTTCAAAGAAAATTGTGCATGTTCTTGTTTAAATATACAAATTGGATTCTATTTTCTTTCAATTTAAAGAAATTAGTGCTGCTCCAGTAGTCATAGAAACTGCAAATAAGAACAGACTGCTGAATAAATATAACCATCAGCAGAAATGCTGAATATTGAATACAGTTTTCTTAAGTTCCTACCTACATAGGAAACTAAAAGAACATTTCAGAAGAAAACTTTGTTAGCAATCTGTCAAATATAGCAGCAACAATTTAATTGTTACTTAAATCTTAATGGTAGCAATTGTTAGGACTTACGTAAAAGGCTATTCTGCATTTGCTGTCCACCCTCTCTCAAACAAATATTGAAATATGTTATCTAACATTACCAAAAATCCCTCTGATTTGTAACACCCTCCCCATTTATGCCTTACAAACCAAAGAAAGAAGTTGCAAGTAGTCTTCTACAGTTAGGTGAAAACTTCTGTTATGAGCACATGGCCTTATCTTAACATCTGAAGTATAAAAATTGGGTATTGAAACTCTATATTAAGTATCTACATAGACTCTAAAAATGTATTACCTGTCTGTAAAATATGTAAACAAGAATATATCAAATTTGTACTTCTAAATACTGCAACTACAGACACCAATGAAGTAATTGCATATGAAATTAGTAATCATATGATTGTGTGAAATTACTTGATCTGATTTGCATGCTTGAGGAATTATGCACATGAATCAAGCTTAGTAAAGAGTTCATACCTTATCCTATAGCTAACTAATTTAACATATTTTTTCTTTTTTGCAGTTTCTGTAGGAGTGCAGTATTCTCTTGAAATTAGCAGTCTTTAATAATAATTACCAATACCTAAGAATAAGTTCTGGTTTGGAAACTTCTCAGTGCATAGTAACTATTAGTCATTCAGTATCTGAGTAGTGTTGGTTAGTTCTAACTGATGACACAAACCTCCTTCTTCTGCTTTTCTCACCTGATTAAAATAATGCTTGGGTATAGAGGACTGGTGTGAGTACATGCTTTAAAAACAGGCTTTCTGCATATATTTAATATGCTCCCCTTGCCTCTAAATCACAGCCTTTGATGTTCTAGAGAGTCAAAATAATTGATAGTGGGGAGAGGAACTAAAGATCAGGAGCTTGGTTATTGGCCATAGCGAATACCTACAGTGAAAATTAGTATTAGAAAAACGTTTTCATGGGTTTAACAGTAGAATTTGGCTTCAGGTAAATAATTAGATACCAGTAAGGTTCACAGTATTTTAGGGTACCTACTGCTATAAATTGGGCAATTACTGGCATCTAATGATATTGCAGAAATGGCAGCGAATTTATTTATAGGTTATAGGGTTGACCACTGGGGCTTGTCAATAAAAGAGAAATCTAAATGAGACAGTTCACTAGCAAAGTGAAGGAAAGTGTGTAAAAGGCCCTTCCACGTCTGTATTTGCTACACCCTTCAGAACCTTGGGGCGAAACTAAAAGAATACTAAATATTGTAAAGGATTATATTTCTGTTCCAGAAGGCTTGAAGTGTAGAACTCAGACAGCCTTTTGAGAAGCTCCTTGCAGTATGGTAGAGAGTCCTTAAACTTTTGAAAGCAGCTGCAGGAATTTGGATTGCTATCTGGATTATTTGCAAGATTTTCATAACCAGGAAATATATCAAAGTAGAATTTGGTGGTAGGCAAGTAAGTAGCAGGTTGTTAATTTCTCCCTTACTGTGATATTCCATGAAATGAGAACTGAATAATCTTCTCAACTTGCAATTCTATATTTATTTATTTATGAGGTTATCTAGCTAGAAGAAATGACAATCTTTTTAAACTGATCCAGATCAGTCATCTTTCCATGGATTCAGACTCTCCTCATGGCTTAAAATCCTTAGTGTCACAAACTAGGGCTAATTCTGTACCAAAAAGTTAATGTGTCAAGCATACTTAAATCTCCCAGTGGAAATGCAGCCAGGAGTCAGCTTCTTCTGATGGTCTGCAATTTGTCAACAGTGTTAAACTGGGGTTTGACTCCTGTTTATGCTGGCCTGGGAGCAGAATTCAGTCTGTACAGCTGGAAGTGTGAAAAATGCTGAACATTTATCGACAAAAGTAGTCTCTAGTACTGAGGTATCTGCTTTCCTGGCTAGCAAAAAGGGATGCATAGACCTCAGTGTCCTTAAGAGGGCTTGGGTGGGATGACTTTGTAGTACTTTGAGTCCAGAATAGGTTGGGATATGCCAGAAAGGATATGTATCCCCACAAGCTATAGAATTTTTTTTTAATAAGACAGCTGATAAGTTGCAATAATTTCCCTAATTAATAATGGAAAAACCTGTAAAATGTTACTAGTATAGAATTTTTCTGACAAGAGAGGAATCACTCTTTGCTGGGAGAGATATTTCAAGTGAAATCAACATTCAAACAAAATCAACATTCTCTTAATGAAATGTATGTTATCTTTACAGAGGGCTAAGGATTTTTGAAAAAAAAAAAAAAAAAAAAAAAGGCAAGTTTTGAAATAACTTTCTAATCTCAAAGAAGAGGTGAAGGAATAATCCCAGCAGAATCTTCAGTTTTGCTGTTGCAGTTCTAATAGTGAAGAGACTAAGAAGCTTTTCATTGTGTGTCAAAGGATCAACAGCTTGGTGTTCAGACAGAGCTCTAAATTCTAGTCTAAGATTAATAAACATGCAAATGCTCAATCTTAAATAGAAAACTTGTAAGAATCCAATCCTTAACTTATGAAATTGAATTTTAGTTTGAAATGACTAGTGTATTCCAACTTAAGTTGTCAAGTTGTAAAAGTTGTCAAATTTGGACCACTTACAGGCTGTTGCAATCGGAAGGTATTTCAGCAAACTACAAGTTACATACACATGTTCTTTCTGAGACAAAGAGCTGTTCTAAATATCAGGTGAAATAAAGTAGGTCATAAAGATGTAAAGTGCCAGTTATTTATGGCATACAATGTTTTTGAAACAGTGGATGCCCACAGCTGTGGCCTCACATATTTCTCCTCAAATACTGCAGGTCACTACTTCATATTCTGTACAAGAAAAGAATGGGACTTAGCAATTGCTAGTGGTCTAGGTCTACAAATGGCTTTCCAAATGCTACACTAAGTCACACCCGTCCTCTGTGATGTTAAATATTCATTTATTATAATCTCATTTTTGCAAGTAGGAAGGTTCAATCACTCTTCAAGAGAAATAAAAGGGACAGTGACTTGGCCAAAATCACAGTGAGAGCTAGGTTAGTGGGCAGTAGCACAGAGTGCCAATTTTCAATGTTCTTTCTCTAGAATGATGCTCAGAGCTATATAAAATTGGGATGTCTTTTACACTATGAAAATCTTAAACATAATAACATAGAAATTTAATTTGCATTTTACATTTTCTTTAAAATATGGTATCTGATGCAAAGTCATCCAGTACTAGATGTTTTTTTTGCTTTTGAGTACAAATAGGTCTATATGTGAAGAAAGTTGTCATGTATATAGAAAATATCTCCAAGCGTTTTGTTGTCATAGCTGTTTAGCTTGAAAATAGGCATTTCGTTAACAGATTTTACCAACTCTCCAGGCTGCAGTCAGGAAGTTCAACAGAATGCAACTGACAGTTATAGGTACTTTTTCTTGAGGGAATGTATTCTACCTGGAATACATGTACATACGTAACATACATGATAGATTCTACCTGTGGGTCTCATTTCAAGGTGTCATTTAAGAAATTTCTTTAAATGTATGAAATGTTTTAATAGTTTGAGTCCTGGTTTCCTCTGAGATTGCACTCTTTCCTATAGTATAGTGGCAGGATGAAATATTTTAAGTACGGAGCATACATAGCACAAGCAGATTTGTAAAAATATTACAATGTTAACAATATCATAGCGAAATGTTTTGTTGTTTGGGATTCCCATAGAACAAGACATCTAACTCTTTAGTTTAAGAGGGAGGAAATACTCTTGATCTTCTCAGTTTCCCAGTTTAAGTAAAGTGTGTTCTTTTTTAAAATTTTGAGGGTTTTTCTTCGAAATTTATGAAACCCCCCCAGTGCTTCTGTGAGCTCTTCGAGTGGGTTTTATTATTAATGCAAGTCTAATACTTTATTTATGTTGCCTTGTTATAAAGCCACTTGAGGAACAAGACATACATACGTCCAGTGACAGTCTGGCTTGTTTATTTTGAATTTGTATCTTAAAAGGGAGGGTGAAGGGTGAAAAACCAATTTGCGGGTCTTTTCACTAAGAAAATACTGCAGAGAAATTATTCCTCTGCAATCTACTGCTCATGAAGGGAAGTGGCTTAGAGAAATCTTTACAACCAAGGGAATCGTAAACCCAATGAAGCAGATGGCTATGAAATCATCCCTAGGTTAGAAAAGGAAGCTTGTAAGATTGGAATTCCAGTTAAACAAGTTTGCTGTAAGTTAGCAGTTGAATAATTTTTCTGAGTTTATGCATTTTGGATGAAGAATCTAAAAATTCTCCCTTCCCAGTGACATAACTGCTCTTATTGTAGATTCAGTTTTTTTTCTGTGTTCCTATTTTGTGTTTTTAGAATTCCATTGGGACCTGCTCTTCTTGCTGATCAACACTCAAAACTTCTGGGTAATGTCAGTTCTGCCCTAAGAGATTTGCAGAACTGATTGTTGGCCTAAAATATAGGTATTTCTCTAGCATGTTTTATGCTTAAAATATGTGACATTACTGTAGCCCTTAGAGGTATGAAAATGATATTGCTATCAGAAAGAATACTAAAAATGGGATTGACTAGACTGACGCTTGTCTAAGGACATCTGTTGTAGCTGTGTCAGACCAGATTAGGCTGTTCAGAATAGAGAAGTGATGATCAGTTGAATTGGTTATCCTCCCTCTGTTTTACAGAAAGGCTTAGGGCTGGAGGGGAACTGTAATATAACCGTGAGATGCAGAAATATTCTAGCTATGTATTGCCCAGTTAAAGTTTAGATAGGTAACATTTCCAGTCAAAGCTTGCAGTTCCCTCTCCTACTTTTTCTTCCCCTTCTGCTACCATTAAAGCTATAAAGACCTTTCAGACCTTTCCCAAACACAAACCATGTTATGTTCAGTCTGGATCATTTCAATCATCTGATTTACTGCCTGGCTTCAGAAACAGCTACATCACTGCAGCTAAGAGGAGGGAATTCAAATGCAATGGGAGGAATGGGTGCTCTGCACAGGAATATCAGGGACTTCTTAAACCAAACTCCAGACACTGGAGTCAATGTCTCCAGACACCACAGCTGTGACATTTTGTTGAGTCACTTGATTGGGCAGTACATCTGTTTTCCTTAATATATGTAAGTGAGGCAGGGAAAGGATCCCACCCCATATCCTCCCCTCTCTCCTACAGTCAGTCATCTCCTCAGAGAAGGATTTTCTTTTACAGTGTGCTTAGAACAAATTAGGAACTCAGTCTTCTCTGGAGCCTCTATGAATTTTAACAGAACAAGAACGTTTATCTAGGATGATAGATATTTGGGAAATGTTAAGCATAATTTTAATAAACCTGCTTATATAAATATGTTGTGGTAGCTTTATAAAGTTGGTCTGTTTCATGTGTTTTGGTTTTTTTTACCCCTTTAAAGGAAAACCCTTTATTTAAATTCCAATTTTATGGGAAAATCTCTCTTAACTGCCTAATCACACTTCCCAGTTGATTTCTGCTGCCATTTTCAACTTCTGTTATTTTGGACAACTTCTTTGTCACACCTATTCTTAGAAAATGACACATCGATTGAATAGAAGCTTGTTTTAACAAATAGTGTTTCTGTTGACATCTTTTTTTTTTTTTTTTTTTTTTTTTCTTTTCCCAAAAACATGCACCGCTGTTTTAGGAAATGTTAGGTTCCTTGTTACAAAATCTTCTGTCTACTCCACTCCAGAAATCAGAAATGTTTATAAGGGAACCAACATAGCTACCTACGTGTGCCATAAAGAGATCATTTGAGTTCTGTTAGTTTGGACATAATTTGTTAGAAACGAGGCTGGTTTTCTGCCTGTCTTTCCTTGATCTCTGAGGAGAAAGTGGTGTATGCAGAGAAGTATTTCCAATTATAAATTATTCCAGGTTTTCAACTGACTGGTTTGAGGCTTGATAGTCTGTCATGATTCAAAGATGAGAGGATTAGGTTAAACAAACCATAATTTTAGCAGCAGATAAGCAGGTAAGCAGTACAGTAAAGTAAGATGGTGACTGCATTGTAAGTGGAATTTTGCATGTGGTGCAATAATTTTTTTGACAGTTACTCTGAATTTGAGAAGTAGGCCAGAGAAATAGTGGAAAAAATATTAAGCTTTTTCTTTATTTATTTTATTGTCAGTGGAGAAGCCATTCCTTATCATAGTTGGAAAAATTTTTTTTCTTCCACAAACTTATGCATTTGAAATCAAACATGAATTTTGAATTAATAAGCATGCAAATGGTTAATCTTAAATGGAAGATTTGTGAGAATACAATTTTTAGCTTATGTAATTGAATATTTGTTTGAAATGGCTAGGGTATTCCAACTTGTAAGATGAGTTTTGCTGTGTTAGATTAAAGAAGCAATGAAATAAGTGAGATGAAAGATGCTGGACCACTGGTAAATGAAAACAGACAAAAAATATTTTTAATATGCTTTGAATATTTTCAAGGTGTTAATATATTTCTTATACTATATCAGACTGAGATGTTCAACATAAGAGTGAGAGGGGATAGCCAGAATGTGCCACAGTGAGTATTTGAACTCCATTGCTCAAGGGGGATTGCTCTAAGGTAGCCCATTAAATACTTTTTTCCTGGCTGTCCTGAAAGAAGCAGAGGGACAAGGGATGGGGCCTGACATATTCATGCAAGCGCTGAGGGATGGGATTGGAGGGCAGCTTTTACTGGTGGAAGAAGTCTTTTCATTCAATCCCAACTCCTTGCCGAGCTCCTGTTTCACCCATTGTAGTTTTTACTTCCCTGGTGGCAAAGGCAGGGAGTCAGCTAGGGCTGTGGTGGAGGGGGCTTAGGCCATGGGCCATGGGTGGTGTGTTGCTCCCATCACTCTATAGCACCAGGCAAGCGCCTGCTTTGTCCAACCTTAGAACCAGCCTTGGTTGTACAAACCAGGTGTTTTTCTCTTCTCCTCACTCCTGCAGATAGGTATCTTTCTATATGACCACACACAGGTCATTCACTCACTTTAGCCTTTAGTAAACTGAAAAAAATATTCATTAAAAATCTGCATAATCCAGTATTTTCTAACAAATAAAATCAATCTTCTCATTAAATGGTTCCTGAGTGGCATAGACATGATGTTATGTGAAAAGTGGGACCACATGCAAACCAAAGCTACGGGGAGAAAAGGGACTGCTTGTAAGACCTCAGATGCATGGTATTTGGCCCTGAGCTTATATGACTGTATTTTTAAAAAGGCAGGACAGATTATGAATGTTAGATTTAAAGCCTTAAATATATGCTTAGCTATCTTCATCATATCAGTGTAGCCTTGTTTCTGTTTGCTGATGAATTATATGAGTAATCAACATAGCACCTATTTCTAATACCATGCTGAAGTTTTATTTCACAAATTTGCTGTTGGCCATAGACAATTTGTGAGCCAAAGAGAGTTCAGTGTTTTAGCAGTTTCTTCTTAAAACTTAAGTTTAAATCTACATATTTGTGGTTTGGAATTGCATATTAGTTTTGTGAAATCTGCAAAAAAATGGTGCAACAGAGTGACAGTCAGGCCTATTACATCAGCCAGAGATTTAATCTTTCCCTTTACAGAGATTTTTGTATGGAGAGGTCTAGGTTTTCACATTGCTCTTTTCTCCAGATTTTGAGGCAAATGATAGTAAGAAATGTATTCATTCATTTCAGTCAAAAGGATTCAGGAAGAGATCCATATAATTTATTTTCTGAATCCAACTATTTCATACTAACACCTAACCATCTAACAAAAATGTAACATTGCCCTAAAATTAAAGCTATTGATATGTAAATGAGAAAGAAGAAAAATAACTGTATGTCTTCTTGCCACGTAGCCTTGTTTGAACTTTGGTGTCTTATGGTACCACGCCCAGTTTATCATGTACATTGCTATTAACTAAAGCTGCAGCCAGGAGCAATTTACATAGTCATCAGCAGTAATTTGTAGAATTGCTTGAAAATGAACTTTCTTAGGAGCTTGCTTTAATTTGTTCATTTGCATCAAGCAATTTCAACAACACTTGCATTAAGGAAGTGGCATTTATCTCACATCCTCTTCTGGCCAGATTATTGTGCAGTTTGACTAATCTTGTAATTCATGCCTCTCACACCCATCTTGTATGAAGATCAGCAAATATTCTTTAGGAAGAACTCAGATGTGATAAGGGCCAACAAAGCTGAAAAGGATAGACTGTGAAACAGCAATGAGATTAGTATGCTTAGTTTTCAACAATTGCTTATAATTCTGTGGCTTCCCATAAATACTAATAGAGCTGATTACAAGTTTGTCACTTACTGTTTTGGATTTTAATTAATGTAAGCTAATATATTCAGTGTGCTAACCTAAAGGATAATATGATCAAGAACTGAAATAGTCTCTATAGCTGTGGGGATAAGAGACACCCCCCCCCCCCCCCCCCCATAGTCTTCTAGTAGTTTGCAAAATTTCCAGAGGCTGTCTACGAAGAGACTAAACCAATTGAATTAGACTATTTCCAATATGGTGAAGGAAATGAGAGATATTAAGGAGGGCTCAAATGGTGGAAGTGACTCTGTGACCATGAAAAAATAAGGAAACAAACAAAACCAGGCTGAATGCATAGCAACTCTCACCCCTTGAAAAGTTCTTTTTGTAGAACAAGGGTGGTAGTACATTTCCTGAAGAGGTGCATTTCAGGCTGAAAATGAACAACATGGACCTGAGTTGTAAAGAGAGCGATTCCTTGATTTGCTGTAGAGGTGATCAGAATGTTTCCTGTGAACTTTTTTTCTTCTTTGTCTGTGGCCTTTTCGTGAAAAATGTTAATATTTTACATTTTAACCATTTTCTTTTTTCATGTAATATTAGTTGAAAATTCATAGTCATTACCCCAACAGTCTTGGGCATTCTATGATTCAATGACAGTCAAAGCTTTTTTTAATGTAATTTCTGACTTTACAGTAATAATTCAGGACAGAATTATGACATAATTTTTCATATAAACACAAAATAACTTGATTACAGTGGTAATGTTTTAAAACATGTCTTCTTTTGAGAATTGTTTCTTTTGAAAAGAAACTTTTCTTGACCATTCACATGAAGCAATTTCAACAATACTTTCATTAAGGAAGATTCCACTCCATTTTAATTTGAAAAGAAACATTATTTCTGAAAAGGCATTGGATGACTGAGAACTGGCACAGGTTTCCCAGAGAGGTTGTGGAGTCTCCATCTTTGGCAATATTAAGAAGCTGTCTGACATGGTCCTGGGCAACCTTTTCTAGGTGACCCTGCTTGAGCAAGCGGGTGACAAGATGACTTCCAGAGGTCACACTCTACCTCAACCATTCAGTGATTCTGTAAAAACTCAATTAATTGGTCAGCATTGTTTCAGAGTCCTCAAAGCAACAATGCCTAAGTACATGCTGATCCTGTAGGATAGTTCCTCCCTCTGCTTTTCACTGGCTGCTTAAGGTTTTGTGTTTTTCCCTTCTTTCATTTGTCCATCTGTTTTTGTCTCAATTTTTTCTGGGTGCCCATCATTTTCCTTTCCTTTCTGTTTCCTATTTTTCTTTTTTGTTTGGTTTTATTGAAATGTATCTTGTGTCTTGTTCTGAATGCGGTAAGGCTTGTGGCTCTCCTCTGATAAAGAATTTGGAAGCTTCCTACTGTGAGAGACCAGTCCCAGCCTTTGCAAATTTCGTTCTTGACTGTGAAGAGCTTCAGGGTTTATTGCTTGGGGAATTAATCCCAAGCTCATTGAAAATTAGTGACAAAGTTTAATTACTTTAAATGCAGGATCATTGTGACCAACCATCAGAAAAGGTAGAAAGTGTGTGATGCAGCATAGCTATTGCACTCCAAAAAGGAAGATTTGATTTAGTGTAAATCCCTTTTTTCTTTTTTTCCTTAATCTTTTTTTCTTCCAGAACATTTTTAAAATTAGAAAAAAAGAAACACACAGTGGTCAACTTTCCAGAAAGCCTAATGAAGCTTGCTATTGAATAATTAATGAAAATCACTGGTATCAAAACTTGTCAAAAATACAGCTTGTTATACCTTCAAATAATTTAAAATAATATCAGACTTTGCAACTATAGTTTAATTATGCTATTAATATTACCATAGCTTTATTGCTTTATCAGTATAGACTTGTTGGGCTTAGAAGTAAAATTAATTTGTTTGTACTTTCCTTCTGATTCTATTTGTTTCAATGAATTGCAAAATAAGAGCCTAATCAACCACCAAGCATTCAGCTCAACTGCATTTAATTTCTTCAGAGAGCAAGCACCCTATGATATCTGATGGGCCAAAATAGACATTTTATTAGTTCACATTCTGAATGCACACAGGGTAAATAATTATAAACTCAGTACAGTGTGAAATGTCTCACAAAAAGTGTTGTTTCCCAGAGAATATTGGAAGAGGCAGTATAATTTATTCCAAGAGGCTTGCAAATTTATTCCAAGAACTGGATTTTTTTTTTTTTATACTGTAAAAGGATGAAGAGTTGGAAGAGAAAGCTGTAAGAGTTGTTCCATATTTACTTCCCTTTTCCTTCTACATGGCTAGTATGACAACAGAACATACTCAGATATGAAGAATATGCCTTTAAAATTATATAAATGCAAACAAGATAAGGCAAAACATACCTTTGTGAAACAAGCTTCTGTTTGTTCTCCTCAAACTGGCACAACATAATGTTAGAGATTATTTGTTCTCTAATAGTTTCTGCTATGAAATCTATGCAAACCACTTATTATTTTAAGATAGATATATCAGATAATTTAGTCTGCTGGTCTTTATAGCTTTTAATTGTTTTATAGGCATCTGCGTGTTCTAACTTTTAGAAATTTACTGTGGACTGGTATGACATTTAGATATCTGATGATCACAATAGGATCTGGTGCTGCTTTTAATGAATAATTCTTTCAGTACTCCAATTTCCTTACTTTATGCCATTTTAGGATCTTCACTGACTCATTGTTTCCTGTAGAAAAGCACTGAATCACTGTTATGCTATCCAGAAATAGACCCGCTAAGGTCACCCTAAGCAGCCAATAGATTTGTCAGCACTGAGTGAGTTCTTACAAATCAAGACTGTCATGGTTTTAGCTGGGATAGTTGATTTTTCTTCGCTGTAGCTAGCATAGTGCTGTGTTTTAGACTTGGTATGTAAATAATGTTGATAACACCCTGGTGTTTTAGTTGTTGCTGGGTAGTGTTTACACTAGTCAAGGACTTTCTAGCTTCCCATGCTCTGCCAGGTGCACAAGAAGCCGGGAGGGGAGGGGATACAACCAGGAGAGCTGATTCGAATTGGCCAAAGGGTATTCCATATCATGTGACGTCATGCCCAGTATATTAACTGGGGGGAATTGGCTGGGGGAGGCAGCGATCGCGGCTCGGGGACCGGCAGCGTCAGTCGGCGGGTGGTGAGCGGTTGCAGCACTTGTTGTTTAGTTTTGTTTTTTTTTTTTTGTTTTTTTTTTCCCTCTTCTTCCAGTGTTTCATCTCTCTCTCGCTCATTATTTTCCTTTTCATTATATTAGTATTATTGCTGTTTTATTCTAATTATTAAACTGTTCTTGTCTCAACCCATGAGTTTTCTTACTTTGGCCCTTCCGATTCTCTCCCCCATCCCACAAGGGTGGGGGAGTGAGCGAGCGGCTGTGTGGTGCTTAGTTGCTGACCGGGGCTAAACCACAACAAAGACCTTTCAAATAAGGCTTCAGACTCTGTTGTAACTCTTCGTTCTTGTGCCTAGCAACTCTAAGAAGTTTTAAAGAGCAGATACCCTTTAGCAATATGCAATCTACAGGTTGGGCAATGAAAACCAGGATGGGTTGAAGTTTGTTTTATTCAGTCTTGCTGTGGTGGGACTGGATTCTTCAGAGTATTATGTTTATATTGTGTTACCTTTGGAGGCAGTCAGCTTCCCTTTGCTTGTGAGCCACTTTTTTTCTATGAGGCTGCCATCTCTACATATGGGTCAAGATAGATAAAGAGCAGATACTCTGATTTTGAGACTGATAAGAATTGGGTTGAGAAGAACTTTCTCTAAATTTTTCCCTCAGGATTTAAGAAGGATTTAAGACTTATGTGCACGTGAATGCACCTTAGCTTTCAATACAATAGATAAATGTATACTGTGTCAATTAGTCCATGATAACTATGTGCATATATACTCTGACCTCTGAGTAAATGCAATGCCACTATCACTGTGGTTGATCCACTTCACATTTTCTATGGTAGTAGAATATGAGCAGAGACTGTTACTGTCAAGTTGTTGATGTGCCATCAGTTGACATCCTAACTTTCTCTAGGGGTTCAAGGGCAATGTATGTTTGGAACCTGTGCCCCTACTGATACTAGGTTAAAAGCAATTGAAAGCTGCTTTAACCTTGGCTGGTGCTTGGCTATACACTATAAGCGACCTGCTGTCAAAGATGTTCTGGTCTCAGCTGGTGCTGAGTAGCACTTGGCTACAGGAGAGAATCTTCTTCTGAATTGCCAAACATGAAGGATGTAGGGCTATTTTGGCATTATTGCTTTAAAACTTTTTGTTTGTTTACTTAGCAGACTGAGACAATCCAGTTTAGTTTCTACAGATGGCTGCCTGATGAAATGAAAAATAACAAGTTGTGGGGCATTTGAGAGCCTTACATTGGTATGACAGTATTTGCCACTGACTTATCTTCTCCAGGAGGTTTGTTAGCTAAGTCCTGTTTCTGGATTTGAGGACATGTTGATTTTATTTGTCTACAGTTGTAGTTTGTAAATGGACCAAATTTTGTCCCTGTGCAAATTAGTGAGAGTTTTGCCATTGCCTTAAAAGTATCAGGATTTGTGCTGTGCAAATTATACAATAACTCTGGAGCTTTGTGTGCGGTGGGGGTGGGAAGAGGTATAGTGTGAGGTCTTTTGCATAAAAAAATTTTGGTAGCTTTTAAAATATCAGAGCAAAAAGTGCTCTGTGTATTTGTCTGTACTCTTCTGATTCTCCAAAGAGACAGACTGAATCCTTCAACAGCCACCTGAGTGCAGACCCAATACAACCTTCATTGTCATCTTCCAAAGTTGAATCTTAAGCAACTGTTAAGAAATGTACAGTTCTTGGTCGAATTCCAGTCAATTTCAGCTAAGTGATTTCTTTCTTTTTTTTAATTTATTTAAATATCAGTGTCTCTGCATTGTTCTCTGTGTGGGTCTTGAAGGTTCGAATTGGGCAAGGTAACGATGTAGTGTATTTATTTTCACCTAATAGTTTTACTATGTGACAGAACTTGTCATTATCATATCATATCATTATCAATTTTGTGCAACCAGTTGAAACAGTAGATTTGTATCTGTGTGCATGTACATATATATTCTTAGCCCTAGTCTGGTGCTTTGTGCATAAAAAATTATTTTTCTCTTACCCATGTGGTTATTTGACAGATTATGTATGTATGTTTAGACCAAAAACAACAAGCGGGGTGTATGTCTTCTCTTCCTTTTAAAAGTGCCTATGGCATGAAAGATACTGTAATGGATGACATCTGTGCTTTGCAAGATGCAGTATAAAGTAAATCCTTAACTGTCTTTGTAGATCCACACATTTTTTTAATGTTTTTTAAAAACTGCAGCATCATATATTGTGTGCACATCCAGAGAATTAAGACAAAAATAACCTCTTAATTACACTTTCACTGAATCTTTTACAGTGTATTTATAAACTGTAGGGGGATAAGGTGTCTGTGTATCTTCTGTTCTCTGCATAAAAGCTGGTAGAAATGTCCTGCATTATTAGCCACTCTAGTATTGCATTTACACTGTAATTTATTTTCAGCTGAGAGAAGGCAGATGATATAAGGCAGGACTTTATTTTCAATTTGTCAGTCTTACTGGTCAATTTGACTGTGGGAGGAAAAACTTCCCTTACTCTCTGGTATCAGCTTCAAGGCTTTATGATGAAATAATGCTTTTAATGCAGCTATAGCCCTGTGCATTATATTAATGTTACATTTGTTTAACTCCTTGATGTGAAGTGTGATTGCGACCTGATTTTCCTGTAAATCAAAATCTCGTTATACTGCTAGAGAGATGTAAAATATCATTCATCCTAGATGAATGTACTCTGTGGCATCTGTGTAGACTTTATATTTAAGACACCCTTATAGTTGAATAGAGAGAAGTTATGATTAACCGTTGGAGTCACATTCTGGTGCTGAGGAGGACAAAACTCTGGAAAACTGCTATCTCCTCATTACTGCCTTGCAGGTGTAGGAAGGCCATGGCTGGGCATGCACAGCTGCATCATACATTTACGTTGTTGTGCTTTGCACCGTCATTCCGTGGTTCTTGGCTGTCATTCTGGTTGAAGCAGATCAGACAGAGAATGATAAATTTCATATTAAACATAGCTCTCAGAGTGCAGGTGAGGAGAAACACTGTGCACTGTTCTGATATGTTCACAAGGCATGTGCCAAACTAATGTAGGAATGGCATGCATGTATATGAAAACATATTTTTACTTCAAAAAAATTCGTGCAATCTACTTTAGAAAAGTGAAGTGTCTTTGAATTTAAAGAGTGTTTTTTGGGAGAAAATGTTATTATAAGGAGCAGTAAACTAAAATTCCCATAGGATTTCTTGATGTAAATGGTTTGAATTAAAACTTTGAAATATTCTTTCTTGGTCCAAAGGAGAATGATGCAACTAACATAGATGAAGTAGCACAGAAGTAATGATAATACTCCCTGGCTAAGTTTAAGGCTTTATTTAACTCTGTTTTGCACATACTTGCTTTATGATACTTTTTTAGCTTGCTGTTTCACTTAACTACACATGCTATTTGGCATCCTTAGTGAAGTACTATAAGAATTCAGTGGGAAAACAATTTTCAGTCTTATAAAGTCAACACCATTTTTTTCTGAATGTTTGAAGGAACTTCTCTTCTGAAAAAGTAGTTTTTCAGGCCAGATTTCTGCTTTCCAGTTCTCTGTCATCTTAGCTTCAGAGTAATCTGAAGTCATAGCCATTATTGATTTAAGAAAAAAATACTCTTTACAGTCATAAATGCTCAAATTTTCTAAATCAATTAATTGTTGAAAACATGAATTACTTTATCCATTACTTCTAGGAAATATGCTGAACGATTTTTTAAGCAATATGTGACAAAGGCTTAAGATGAAAAATACTTATGCATACTTATATTTTTAATCTTACCATAATAGCTGCTGCATTCTGTGTGTACTAGTAGAAGCATATATAATCCTGCAAGTCATGATGCACATATACCACTTTATACATTTAAATAATTCTATTTGCTACAGTGGGACCATTACATGGGTCAGACTATTTGGCTTCTTAAAAGTCTTTGGAGGACTTTGATCAGCCCTCAATGAAGTCTTTGTAGTGTGGTTCTCACTGAAATTAGTGGACATTTTACTTTCAGCATGGATTAAAAAAAAATTGAGATGAAATTTCTTGGGATCCCACGAGGTTATAATGGTCTGCATTTTAAGACCTTGCCCTGGAATCTGCTCTGCAGAAGAAATGATACTATAGCTACTCTGATGTAGTGTCCTGAATGGAAGTATACATGCATAGAATTACAGGAAGGAGGCTGCAAAAACCTAAATTGCATCTAGAATATTGGAGGAGAAGGAGGGGAGAGGTATGTAAGGTCCTGGATTCAGTAGTACTGATTCCAAACATGAACATCCATTGAACCAGCCTTAAGTCTCTTAAATATTCTTAAATAGTTTATGTTGCCTAGTGCTGCAGTACAGTGACTCATATTTCCCCTTCATTGTAGATACATTCCACTTGACCTGAATTAAATAATCCTGAATTTGACTGCATCAAAAATTTCAATACACATGCTATAATCAAATCTGGTTGTAATTAAACTAGCTCCAATTTTTATATTCTCAATGAAACAACAACATTGCTCTCCATGTGTGATCTTTGTTATGCACAAATGTTCATATATTTCTAATTGGATTAAATAAATTCCAAAGTCATTACAAAGATTAGGCTGATAACAAGCTTGAATCCCACTACTGTACACTGTGGTACGGAAGAAAGGTTTGCACAGGATGAGAGAGAGGAAGGACAGAATAAGTAAGATTAGAAAATTTCTTCTAACTAGATTGATAAGTAAGATGCCATTCTGATGGGAAAACCAATATTCTAATGACAGACTCAAGAAACAGAAACTTATCAGTGGGATGCTTACCATATGTGAGGAAAGCATTAGTCATAGTTTAGTCACTTTTTTGCCCTAATAAAGGGTGATATTGGTAGAGACAGGAGATGGAACATAGCGCAGAGCTAGTACATTTGGTGCCATCTTAAGGTATAAAACATGGGGCTACACTGATTTCCCTCTGTAAAGAAACCACTTTGCAAAATTAACATAATGAAGAGTAACTAGAAGTATTTATATTTTCTTAAGGATCTAAGGAGAGACTAGATTTTGGTCTGGCTAGTTTTCTTTTTTCACAACTGCCTGAATCAAAAGGAAATAGTAAATATTTACCACATGGGGGCATTGCCTTGACAGCACATATATTTTCAATGTTCAAAGAATGCTGTAGTCTAATCTATGCTTTAGAGGTTAATGGGAGGATTTCAGTGTTCATGTCCCTTACAGGGGGACTGGAAGTGGAGAGTTAAGTAATTTACTCAATATTTTGGACAGTTTAATATAACCTTAATGCCAATCCCATCTCAGACCCTGTGTTGGCAGAATCTGTCAGACACTGACTTATGAAAGTTATGCGTAAGTGTAGTAAAAGATGGTAAGATTCCCTGTGTCATATGGTCTTAGATGAAATATGTCTAGAAAAGACATTAAGAAATCATATAGCCTATACCTTTTTTCTAGGGCAAGTTGAGCTATTCTTACAGAATTTGTGACAGAAATCTGTCTGGTCTGCTCTGTAAAAACCTGTGGCTATAGAGATTCGCAACCTTGCTGGGCAGTATTGTCTTGTACTTCCCTATTCTTTCTATCACTAAGCTTTTTATATAGCCTGATTTTAAACACACCCCATCCGCCTTCTTGTGTTTGAAACACATTCTTTCCTGTCTGTCTAAGCAGGACATGGAGATTTCTTAATTTCTTTTCATAAATTTGAAGAGTCTTGTCTTCTCTCATTCTTTCCTGTCCAGACTATAGAAAGCCCAGTGCACTCGGTCTTTCCGTGTGTCATGCTTTGTCGTCCTCTGAGGATTCCAGTGCTCACATCCATTCGTGGTTTTTTTTGAAGTCTGGTTCTCCAAATGAGACACATTAAACACAGTCAGCTAAGTCCAGCTTGGCTGTTCAGGGCAGTGTTCCAATAAAGACCAGCTTAAAACTACATGGGTATACTTCATAGCTGGGGCAATGATTAGTCAAGGAAATACGTCTGAAGTGGCTGAATCCTTTGTTGGATTCTTTTCCACATTTTTAGATTATTTTGTTTTGTCTATTGTTTTGAAATTTCCACTTTTAAAAAATGAAAATGTGAATATTTTATTTTAGATACTCTACTGAAATACTCTGAGTTTTTAACAACACATTGTGCTTTTATTTCTGTATAAAAGTGCCTATTGATGTAATACTCTAAATATTATGAACTCCTTGTTCTTTGTATTAAAAAACAAATTCCTTTTTAGTCCCTTTTAATCTCTCATAATCTCATATCTTTCTTCCCAAATAGGTGGAAGAATTTTTACTGTGTAATGTCTCCCCAGCCAGAGTACTTGATATTAAGATTGATTCGATAGGTCTTCCCAATGCTTCAGAGTCAATATGCCTCCACTTAGCTTGCATACTTGTTTCATAGAATCTTCTCGTTGAAATGTATTTGCTTTTTCCCAGGTTTGAGCTTAACAAGCAAGTATATGAGATTACCTGGGGAAACAAAATGCAACTGTGCTGAAGTGTTTGACAAATAATCATACATCAAAGGAGGTAAACCCCCTCCTTCCCGCCAAAATCTTTAAGATAGCTTGCAGATTGCTATCACTACAAAAATAAGCACTTCTATAAAGTTAGCACTTCTGTATAGTTCCGACAACATACAGAAACAACGAAACGGAGAGTGAACATTGAGATGTGTGGTAACTTCAGTAGATTTTCATAAAATGTGAAAATATTTTCTGCAGTGCCATAATTCAGGGTATACCTGTACACTCTATCTTGATGGCAGTGCTATAACAAAGTAGAAACTTTTTTTTTAATTTTTACCTGGGCAAAATTCATAATAGAATCTATAAACCACATTCAGCCAGAAAAAGAGCCAACAGCACTGTGTCAGGAATGAATTCAGCCTGTTGTGTCTGTGGGTCTGTTGGCATTGCACTCTGGAGAATGTTTGAAGGACAGGTTTTCCCAAAAGCTAACTGCAGTCCAGCTCTTTACTCTTTTCTTACAGCAAAACAGTGAGAAAGAAATAAAATGCCCTTCACATTCAGAGCTCAGCAGGCCAGCATGTTTTGTTTTGGCGTTGTCTTTAACTGTTTCAAAATACGCCAAGCAGTTTGTGCTAATGCTTTCACCTACTTCCAAAGGAAACTTTTACAAGTTAGAGTTCATGAAAAACAAACTTCAGGTGGAGGGGACAGTTGTTTTTGTGATGGTCAGCATTTCAGAAATTATAAAGTTTTTGGAAAGCAGAAATTACATTTTATTCCCTCCTTGATTTTTAATTTTTGTTTCAGTCACCCTGGAATTAAAGGAAAATTGGAAATGTTAACAGACTGGAAGAGGATGGAAGAGAACAGTATATATTTCACTCCTTGTCTGTGTTATTTTACTCATTTCCTTTCATTCTTCAGCAGATACTGATGGAGGTGACAAATGTTTCTGGAATTTATGTGGATGATGGAACTAACACAAAGGGTACCCGATAGATAATACTCAAGAAATTCCTCCTCCTCTTCACAGTAAAACAGTCTTTTTTATCTTGATTGGTAGCACATTGTATTCTACTATCAAAGACAGGCTCTGTTCTGAAGAGATATTTACTATTACTAAACTATGTATTATATCATCAAAGTGACTTTGTGATTTAAAGCAAAACAAATTCAGTTAGAGCAGCAATTAACCACTTTATCATCAGTGGATCTATTTGGTTTGGGGTTTTTATTGGTTTAGGGTGGTTTTTTGGGTGGTTTTTTTTTTTAGAATAGCTAATCCCATAAAATAGAGGTACTTCTGGACATATGTACTTATATAGTTGTTTATCCCTCTTAATTTCCAAGAGTTGAGACTTGATTGATCAACAGAAAGAATAGACTTAAAATTATAGTAATTTTTTTTCCACTGGAGACTTAATAAAATGCATTTTATTTGTTAACCCCCAGCTCTAGGTAATTGAAAGTAGCGTCCGTTTAGAAGCATGTATGTGTTCAGAGAGTAAAGCAATAGCCCAGTTTTTACAAAGGCAATATATACTGTCTGGCCTACCTCTACCTTAGAAATGGATAATATGAGTCAACTCCTGTTGAGATCTTTCAGATGAGGAAGGGACACTGGTAATTTAATATTACAAGAAACACTGTAGAAATTGAGTCTATTGGATCTAATGGAGTGAAATATGTTTATTGGATTTAGTAGCACTGATAGAAGCAGTCTATTGCTCAATCTAAAATCTTCATGAGTGCTTAAATAAACCAGATGACCGTACATTTTCTTTTCCGTGTCTGTGTTGACTTGGTTTTACAACCTTTCAAATTTCCATGGCCATTGTGGTAATTACCATATTGAATGTCTGTGACAAATGCTGTTGACTTTCTAGTTACGCAGCTTTTTACATCTGCTGAACATATAGGCTGGTTTGATCCCAAGTTTAAGAACTTGATTAAAGACATTTGTGATTCAAGTTATTTTAATTTCTAAAAAGATTGAAGCTTTAATAGGAATTCCTTCAGAACTGAGAGAAGGTAGTTCTTTTGGAAGCAGCCTGTGCCCTAGAGGGAAGGTATAAAGGGTTGCACATGCCAGTTGGCTCTGAAGACTAAAAAGAGGCTGCAAGAAGGGGAAGCCACTTTAACTCTTTAATTGGTATTTTTTTAGCTGGATATCTCACAACTCCATCCAGGTCAGGGACCTGCATAGTTACGTGTTAGATATATATAAGGAAGAGTTTTCAGTCTTCAGCAGATACAGTCTAAACAACTAGACAGAGCAGATAAATGAAACTAACAGATGGAAGGAAGTGTGGGAAAAGAACGAGTAACAGAAATAGCTACATGTTTTAGCATAGACGTATTGGATTTACTGCTCTTGACATATCACTGTCTCTGACTACAACAGCACTGCATGTTCAATGTAGATAATTAGTCAACACCTCTTCAGCCACTAAACCAAAATTCATGTGGCATCTTTTGTTGAATTGCATCCTTTAGTTTTAAATTGTAAAATGTTGCTTTGTCCTCAGTGCCAACACAAGTTGCTGACTTTCGAATGTTAAAAAGTAATGACTGTAAAAATTTTTAGCACTAGCTTTTGATTTACCTGAAAAATGTCAGCTTCTGTTCAGCAAAGGAGACTGACTGTCTGTTTCCAGCTGAATTTGCAGTTCTGCTCTTGGTGTAGTAAGATATTGTCACATTACTAGATTCATGCCAAAGTTAAAAAAAAAAAAAAAAAAAAAAAAAAAAAAGACCTAAACCACTGACAATACTTTGTTATTGAATGTATTATTATTTAAGATGATCAGAGAGATGTAAGTCATTGTCTGATAAATAGGATCACATTAGAATGACAGATATTTCAGTGTTGAGCCAATGTATTGTAATAATATGCAATAACCCAACTTAGGAAGTGATTGCGTCGAAGAAATTGTTCTGGAGATACAGAATACTGTTCTAATGAAAGAAAGACTGGATAGGCACACTGCTTTGTAAGCATGCTATGCTTATATATAGAAGCTAGGTTTTACTTGTATGTAGCCTATATTCTTTTTGACTATTTAACTAGCCACAATGATGTCAGGGAAAGCTGGCATTAGGCTTGCTCCGGAAGTGTCTTTTTTTCCTCTCTCAATTGACTAGAGAGGGAGATCTCCCTCCCTAAGCAGGAGCATCCAGCTTAGGCTAGATGTCTAAATTCTAGGTGTCAAAAGATTGGTCAAATGAATTCCTCACTTAAACTTGATAGTTAAAATATAAGAATATCAGGAATTATCTTCAGCTGAACTCCTAAATTGAATTTAAGTTTAATGAAGCGAAAAGTGTCAAATCCTTAGGTATTCTGTGATTGTTTTATCTATATACTCAATTTGAAGCATAATCTGAGTAAGTAGTCCAATGAGTTTTGGTCTGTTAGGCTTGCCTTTGAAATCATGAAGAATATAAACCTACCTAGGAAGTAGATATTCCTGTTTGCAAGCTTTTACTTTCAAGAGCAGTTTGTGTTTGGTTGGTTGTTTTTGCAGCTTTTGCAATAGGCATATGGGATTCAAAGGACACCAGCCTGCTTTTATCCTGATTATAAGTCTTGCCTGTGAAGTCAATAGGATTGTATGCATTTTCTAGGCTTAGTTCTTCATATATTTTTATGCCATGTCCTGTTGGAACTTCTGTTCAACCTATCACACTTGCACCCTCTTTATAAAAGTTCTTACATGTCTTCCCATTTTAGTAAGTGTCCGTGTCTTGTATCCTGTATTTAAAGGAAAATAATTGGCCTTCTTGGTCTGAACCTTTGCCTTAGTTTCCTTTCCAAGCTGTTATGTATAATTGTTCCTTCTTGGTGTTTAAACTAACATGCTGGTATTTTTAGTTGTTGATTGATTAGTAACCTGCTTAATATCTCTTCATCTCACCTGCCTAATGGATGAAGGGAAGGCAGTGGGTGTGTTTTTTCTGGATTTTAGTAAGGCTTTTGATACTGTCCCTCACAGCATCCTTCTGGACAAGTTGTCCAACTGTGGGATAAGCGGGTTGATGGTGTGCTGGGTGAAGAACTGGCTGAACAGCAGGGCTCAAAGGGTTGTAGTCAATGGGACTACATCTGGCTGGCCACTGGCGGGGTTCCTCAGGGTTCAATTCTAGGGCCAGTCCTGTTCCGTGTATTTATCAATCAACAATCTGGATGTAGGAGTTGAATGCACCATTAGCAAGTTTGCTGATGATACCAAACTGGGAGGTGCTGTTGACTCTCTTGAGGGACAAGTTGCCTTGCAGAGGGATCTAGATAGATTGGACCATTGGGCAATGATTAATGGGACGAAATTTATCAAGTCCAAATGCCTGATTCTGCACCTAGGATGGAGTAACACCAGGCACAAATATAAATTGGGAGAGGAGTGGCTGGAGGGCAGCCCTGCAGAAAGGGACCTGGGGGTGCTGGTCAACAGCAGGCTCAATATGAGTCAGCAGTGTGCTCCGGCAGCCAAGAGGGCAAACCGCATCCAGGGGTGCATCAAACACAGCGTAACCAGCCGCTCAAGAGAGGTGATTATCCTGCTGTATTCAGTGTTGGTGCAGCCCCTCACCTCAAGTACTGTGTATAGTTCTGGGCCTCACGATTTAAGAAGCGTGTTAAGGTCATTGAATGCATCCAGAGGAGGGCAACAAAGCTGGTGAAAGGGCTGGAAGGAATGTCCTATGAGGAACAGCTAAGGACTTTGGCCTTGTCTAGTTTGGAGAAAAGGAGTCTGAGGGGTGACCTCATTGCTCTCTACAGCTTCCTGAGGAGGGGAAGTGGAGAGGGAGGTGCTGATTTCTTCTCCCTGGTATCCAGTGACAGGATGCGTGGGAATGGCTCAAAGCTGTGCCGAGGGAGGTTTAGACTGGACATGAGGAAGCATTTCTTTACTGAGAGTGTGGTCAAACACTGGAACAGGCTTCCTAGACAGGTGGTTGGTGCCCCAAACCTGTCAGTGTTTAAGAGGCATTTGGACAATGGCCTTAATAACATGCTTTAACTTTTGGTCAGCCCTGAATTGGTCAGGCATCTGGGCTAGATGATCACTGTAGGTCCCTTCTAACTGAAATATTCTATTCTATCATACCAACAACTACACTCCTGATCTTAAGTTGTACTTCTCTTCCTCGTTTCCTGGAGCCTGCATAGTATTTTCTGACTCCTGAAGCAGGCAGTTCATCTACTTGAATTCACCCCATTCTGCAAATGACACAGTGAAGGCATTACTTTTTCCAGGCTCATGTTAAAGGGCATCAAGGATAGGGAATATCTCATTATTTTCATACTGGTATTAAATGAGACAGATTTTTACTTTCTCACACACCAATTTTTATAAACAAGCAGTTGTGCTGTCTCAATAATGATTCTTTAATACCCTGCCATGATATAAGGACTATTTCACAACATTATTAGGGTTTTTTACCTCCTGAAAAACTGTGTATTCTGATGTGTTCCTTTCCTTCCTTGAATCATCGTGAATTCATAACATTTTTTTTTCAGCACTGGACTAATATCTCTGTAGTCCAGACTGAGATTACCTCTGTCTTTACTGCATAACCTATTTATTCAGTTAGGATTTTAAAAGCTGCTGTAAGGAGAGGATGCCTTGTAGATTTACATTAATTGGACCTGATTTCTGAAATGTAGGGCACCAGAATTAATTTGTAAGTTGTTTTTTTTTTTACCTATTACTACTCATTATTACTACATATTATTTGTACTTATTATTACTTTTAATAATTCAGTGGAAACACTGTCAACAATGGATTCTTTTGCTTTTTCTGATCATTCTAGAATCTCTTTTGAATCTCTGCATTTCCTGTAGATAATTAATTGAAAAACAGACATTTGTTCTTGCCCTGTAGCAATTTCAGCATTGAAGAACTCATTGAGCTTTCTAGGGATGTATTTTTTGAAACTGAATTTTTCCCCCCATTCTATATCAGTCTTCCTTTCAGTCAGTGTAATTTCCTTTATGTATTAGTACCTTATATAATGCTTTACGGTATTTTTCCTTCTGTTACACTTCATTTTTTCCAACACGTTATGAAAATTCTGGATTTTGTGTGTTACTTTGTACTGTTGTTTTTTGTAGCTTGATGCCTGCAACAGATCATGGCTAATTCTGTTTTGAGGCAGGCATGCCAGCCTGACTGTGTGCTCACACTCTGCTTTCTTGTCAGCCTTGAACTGTACCTACTTTTTTTTTGTCTTGAAATTCTTGCAGTAGTGTCTTCTGTGGTTCTTCTAACTATATCACTGATTCTATCCGACAATTTCATTATATTTTCCATGTTACCATGTTTCTCATCTTCAGAGCTGTTCTTTACTACTACCTGGAATTCATATCTTTATGGCTTCCTCAGAAATTCACATCACCTGTTGTTTCCATTGTTCTCGCGAGAGATGGCAGGAATCAAAGCTGCCTTTCTGTTCTCTTTAAAGATTCTGGGCAATGCATTTGTATCCTGAGTGAATAATTAATTACTGTGGGTTTTTTCTGGATACTTGTGCATGCTTGTGAAAGTTTTAATTGGGGATTATGACATTTTTCACAAGTGTAACTTCAGATATAGTGAAACTAATCTTACCGTGTTTTACTGAAGTGCATCATGAAGGACAACATTCCCTAAAGTTCACTTCCACAAACAAACCTTCCTTTATTCTTTTGCAGTGTGGTCACTTGGAGTAATTTTTATGATGTCTCCTGGGCATGTTCACTAAATTAATTCAAGTTTTCTACAAAGCATTACAACGTACGGATAATATGTCATCTCTTGTTTCTTCCCTGTAAACATATTGATGTCATCGCATCTTCTTAATGGATAGCTGCTGACAACTGCTGGTAGCATAATATCTTTCACTATACAGCTTATGCCCCCTAGTCCTTCCTCCCTAATAAAAGAGTCTAAATTTGCTGATTTTGTGATTTTGCGAGGCTCATTTCTCCAAAATATTGCTTTTTTTTTTTTTGGGGGGGTGTTGCCTTCAAACTTTGGAGGGATCAAAACATTGATACAAATATCCTAATTATCATCTCTTCTTCTCTGAGGCTTGCTTGAACATTTCTTAACAGTTACGCTTTTCATAAAATAACCAGTCTCAATTCCTAAAGTGGGAGAGAGAGTACATTTCTCTATAATCTTTCCTGTGTTCTTTCATTTATGAAAGAAGAAAATATCCATATCCACCTCTTTAAGTTAGGAGAGAAAAAATCCAGTAAGTTCATGCAGTTTCCTGAGAGATCCTCTGTAAAACACCAAATGTATGCCAGTTTTCATGCTTACAGTATCAGGAGTATACTCAAGGACAGAGAAAATATGTAATTTCAGGGCTTCCAAAAGACCATGTACTTTTAATTAGGACCCATACAAAAATAGGGCAATTCAATCAGAAATATAGCCAGATAAGTGAAAGCCAGGGTGGGGAAGTAACACCCCATTTCTGCAGTTGCGTTTTCCCACAGAGATCCTTATACCAAGATTCACGGAGGCCACTGAGGTTCTGTATGTATTGAACCGCAACAGTCTCAAGCTCTAGAGACTTCTTTGATTCATAGGTTTAGAGAAAAATTATGTGTGTGTGCATCTCTTGTTCGTTTGAGTTAGGAAACTAAGCATAAAGACAATTCTTTCTAATTCTGAATCAAGGCAAGTGATGCAAACTCAGTTGAATGAATTTTTTGTATAATTAGCTTTATCTATGAGACTATGGTGTAACACTACTTTTTGTTATACTTAACACTAAAATGTATCTACTTAATACACAGGAATATGTGGTTTCAAAGTGAATAGGTATAACCTAATTTTACAGAAATCATGCTGTATTAGTTGTTTTGTGCAAGATGGCAAATGATAATTTTAATTAAAATGCATCGATGTCAAATAATATTTCTGTTAAATTTTATTTCTCAAATATATTTATAACTGAGATGTATGCAAGCTAACAACTATGATTTCCAAACTCTTTGCTCTTCTGAATGTCATAAACCTTCCCGACAGGTAAGCTTTATTAGAGTTGTTGGTACTAAGCAATGAATAATATTCAGCTCAAGCATCTTTGAGACATCCAGCCTTCTAACATTATTTGTATGTAGAAAACATAACTGACTGGTAGTGCCATTTTCTAACTGGTACATAACTGTGTTGCTGAGTGATGATTGTTGACTTCAGTGGGACAATCTGCATGTTCAGGTGAGACATAAACTTGGTGTACCAGGTTTCTAGTGTGCCACTAGAAACTAGGAGGTGAATGAGTATTTGAAGGTTAAAGACTAATGTAACAGCTAAACATGCACATCTCTGGGTTGCTCTTTTTTAAGTAAGAGAGAGATATATATGAAATACATTGTTCCTCTTAAACCTCACCGGTTACTTTTTACCACCAGTATATTATTTCAGAGGCTCAAAATTTTCACATTTGCTTTTGGCCCAGATATGCTTTATAAAAAACTATCTTGTCTATCCTGTGTCCATTCTTGCTGCATAAGTATTGATTGAGACTAATGGGCCTGTCCCTGCATGTGTTTGACTTTGCTAGAAGCTTCCTCTATTTTTCCAGACACAATTTTTTTCCCAGATGTTATCTATTTTATTGTTGTTGATACTTTGCTGGAATTTATTTTCTATGCCAGCTTCCTATATTGATTTTTTTCAGCAAGACACCTGGTTTGAGTCAAATTATACATAAGCAGTAGGCTTCTGATTTTCTGCAATAGCTCAAAGATGATTATGCTAAACAATAAAATCTTTAGATTGTGAATAATTTGAATTTTCTGCATTGGTTAGAGACAGTGATTATTTTAATCAGTGAATTGTAAGAAGCATTTGACAGAATTGATCTAAAAATACATTTAAATATCTTCTTCAACGATATAGGGACATATCTCAAGATTCCTTTGATAGATTTTTTTTTGAAGATGCAAGTAATAAGTGGTCATGTTTTTAGTCAATATTTTAGTTATTTTTCTAGACAGGAAAAAAGAATTATGTAGATAAATAAAATGCTTGGAGTGCAAAAATAATGAGAAAATGATAAAATATGGACAATTACACAAGTATATACACTAGATAAGGCCAGTGGGTAGCTTAAAGTGAATGAAGTATTTACCACAAGGGTACTGAGCACTCACGTCTGTGTAGTGGTAAATGCAGTTACAATACTGTTTGTGTAACAATGAAAGAATTTAACCTCAGGAGTCATACATGTATTCTACACAAAAAGTATCACCTGTGTTACCAAGCCCTCAAAATTCTACAGCAAAAAGCAAGAGTCAAAATATGCCAAAAATAAATATCAGTCCTGAAGCACTTCACCATTGGATTTTGAGCTTTGCCTGATAATGTATAGCAGAAGAATGGCATGGTGATTAAAGCACAAGCGTAGGATTCAAGATGTTTGATGTTAAATTACCAACCGGAGTAGAAATTTCTTACATAACCTCAGGCAGGTCTTTTAACCTGTGTGTGCCTCAATGTCCTTCCATGAAAGGGATACAATGATTCTCTTAAAATTTGTCAGTTCCACATTTATCAATTATAAGCTTTTCAATGTAGGGTCTGCCTCTTTCATATGCGCAGCATTTGGCACAATGATACTCCATTTGTGAGACAAAAGGCCCCTGCATCCACTTAAAGCCCAAAGACAATTCTCTAATAATATTTTAGATGGAAAATCTTCATTGAACTTTGCAATAGGACTTCACAGACTGTTACTAAGGATTGATCTTCCATGCAGTTTTCCCACATAAACGTATGTATGGAGGGATCAGCACATCTATGTTCTTTACTTTCTTTGCATTCCTCCCAGCCTGGTTTGGTCAACAGGGTCTGGGCAAATATGACACTGTATATAAAGCTTGTTGTTTTTAATGATAGCCAGGAGTCAAAAGTGCTTTTCTAAGTGGCATGATGAAATGACAGACAGTGAGGAAGCAAATCTGAGAAAGGGTGTATATCTGAAAATCTGATTGCTTTTTTTCTAGCAGTTATCAATTGGTATAAGAGAAGATACTGCCTTGTCTAATGACTCTTGCCTAACTATGTAGGTATTCTAATCAACAAAAAATTGAACACCACCTTTTTTGGCAAAGTTGTCATAAAAGCAGAAATATTACTTGCCCAAAGATAGTATGCAATGCCAGCAACATGAATCTTGTTAAGAAAAGAATGATAGGTCAGCAAATTATCTCTTTCCACCAAGATGATTTCATGCTGGCTCATTGATGATATTGTAACCATAGATTCACCCGTTATTGGATTGGAGCACACTATGAGTTACACGATGGATCAGAAATAAAAAACATCTATGACCTTGTTTCTCTGCTGTGATGGGAAAGAAAAGCTTCTTTCATTATATTGTTCCACTGTAGGTCAAATTCTTATAGAGTAGATGTTCAGCAACCTGAAAAATGGTGAGAAAGTTGTTCTCAGATACATTTCTTGCACCAAATCTGAAGCATCAGTTTAACAATGTAGGAGCCTTTTTGTGACATAGATCACACTTTCTTTTTGTGATGTAGGGCCTATTCAGGTGATCATATTTCACAGCATTACAAGTTTGAAGCCAGATTTTGATTCCGTATTTTGTTGGTTTACCCAGGGTATTTAATCTAAAAGGATATTGACTTTTAAAAGGCGCCAGCTGTTCCTCAACAGTTAAACCTGCCCAAAAGCATAAAAGTTCAGAATGGCAGCATAAAAATATGTCATATGTTTTGAAACGCAGCTGACTACGCTGACACTGTATGCTGTTATTGTCAGTTCTTATGCGCTGGACACCCTGAATCACTTCTGAATCATCATTGCCAGGGAGAAGCAATATCCCAACAGACAAATTACTGTTCCTCCGATACGTACAGCAAGAATTTAATCTAAATTTGGTCAAGTAATTTACATTCCTTAATTTTGCTTATGTGTTAGTAATTTCATTCTCTGGGTATGCAATCTGCATCTCTACTTATCTCCATTATCACAACATGGAGAACGTTTATTGAAAGACTTGCTGTTTCTTCCTTTATGAGCTTTATTGTTCACTCCTAACTGTAAACGCATAGCATCCTCACATAATCTGTAACTAATTGTGCAAGAAAGACAACCACCATATTCTATTGTTCTATTATTCTTGGTTTAGCAATTAGTATATGTAAATTGCATTGTTCATAGGAATAAAAGACTTCTTTAGTGACGCAAACATATTTATTACTCTTACAGTAAAATGTTCTCACCTAAAAATAAATATGCATATATGGAAGTAATACAAATACAGCAGAACAGTGTAACATATGTTGAATATGTTTGTATTTGCATCCTTTTTTAATATAGAAAAGTTGTTTTTCATGCTAAGATTTGTCTTGTATCATGCGTGTGTGTCTACATGGCAGTGTCCTGAAACGGCACTGAAGGCCGCTAGTTTGTAAGTTAGTGTAACAGGCATGCTTCTGCCACACAAAACTATTCCATAGAAGTGGTTTAGTAATCGCTGGCTGCTCATGTAAATTCACATTGTCAGTCTAGCAATAAAAGACAGCTGCACAGAGCAAAGAGACTGCTACCAAGGCTGGCAGCATCTGGCCCTTTGCTCAAGAACCTGTTGTTCAGGCATGCTAAAGCGCAAAACCAGAAATGTTATTTCTTGCACTATGCTTAAACTAAACCCTCAGGTTTTCACAACTGTAACACTCATAACTTGTGGTCACTAAATGACCTCTGAAAAAAAGAGGTGAATATTACTTTGAAATGTGCTCACAGAAGTAATATTATAGTTATACAATTTTACATTTAGTATTACATTAATAGTGCAGTGACAATGACAAAATCATAAAGCAGAAGAATTTATAAACTGGGAGCCAGACAAATCCATATGCTTTGAGTTAAGTTATTTTGGTTTTTGCAGAGACCAAACAGTGGTGGGTTTTTTCCTGACCTGACAAAAAAAAAAAAAAAGTCGTCACAGACAAAATCAAACTCCAGTTACAAAGAACCTAAACTATGTCATACATCTTTTAGAACACTAATATGCTGTAGTACTTCTGTACTTTTCACCTCTCTTCTGATGCAGCTGTTATGGCTTACAGAGGTTGTACAAGTGCATTTTCCATGCTTTTTGTTTGACAGACTGGTGTGCAGAATGAGAACATGCTGGGAAACCCATACTGTAGGCTACACATACTAGTGTATACGCCATTGCATTTTTAAATGGAGATATAACCCAAGCTGAAGTAATATGTTCTGATCTTCAGTAGCTAGAATAACTCTACTGGAGTTAGTTTTGACTAAAATCACAATTTGGGCCATAAATCTGGCAGGACATTTTTAGTGGAGATATATGATTTCTCTTTCAGTAGTTGTTTATTGTGAACCTGAGAGATAGCTTGGTAAATATTTGTGGTAAATATTCAGGTCTTTATCCTTGATAGTTGTTGATGGTTAATATTATAAGAGCAATCTTTTGTCAGCTGAAGAGTATAAACCAGTAGCATTCAATACTGGTATTCTAGTATGTCAGAAACGGCTTCTGGATAACTGACCTTGCCTTCAGGCAGAGAGATGGTCTAGACGACTTCTTGAAATCTATGCCAGACTCTTTTTTTTCATGATCCATTGCCTTCTTGCCTTCCCTGCAATGGCAGAAATGCATATTTGCTGCCACTTCTTACTAGGAGAACAGAAGTTTTTCAAGAAGTTCTGATCTGGTATTCTGTGACCTATCATAGCAATGAAAAAAAGTAGAGCTAGAGATATCTGTAACAGAAATTATAATGATCCTGATTCTTGCATCTTTGCATATAGATGTGGGATGGCCTCAAGTAATATAAGCTTCCCATCACTGGATTCCAAAACTGGTATTTCAAATTTTGAGTATTGTGATTTGTATCAGTATTAACTAGGCCCTTTTCAGGTACCACAGGCTGGACACCAAGAAAACTTTCGAATAATTTTACATGAGGTAAATGCATGCATTTTGAAATGCATGCTATTTATGAAAGCTCATTTACAGCTAAACTGAGAAAAAATGAGTTGGTGTTCTGATGAACTTTGAAGGAGTTTTGCCCTGATGTGTACTGTGGATGTGGCCAACGATATGTGGGTTGACTGTGATATGTCTGAAATTTTTGGTTTGCATTAGGTAGAAGCCTAGTGTATTTAAGAGTTCTGTTGGGCATGTTACAAATTAAAATCCAGTGTATTTTCAGCTGTTTACTAGCAAACTTTATAAGAACATATTTCATTAGGGTTTTCTGCACTTGTGTGCTCTAACTTAAGCTCCTCATTGTTGTGACTGGGAAGAATGATGAGCAGGAGCAAGAAAAGCTATGTGAGCTTTTACCCACCCTCTTCTGAGATCCTGGTTTTCAGCTTTCTCTTAGCTGTTGAGCAGTCTCAGGAAAAAGCAGTAGGCTGTTGTGGCAGGCTTTGGATACTTAGGCAGTGTATAACTTTTGACATAGCTCACATACAGTTAGTGACATATATAGAACTCTGTAGAAAGCCCTGCAATACAGCAAACAATGTTATGGCCAAAGGGTCAGATTTTCAAAGGCTAAATATTAACCAGTCCATCTTTCACCATTTGATGTTCTTACAAAGTACTCAGACTCTTGACAGTGAATTTATGTGGTGATCTGCCTGCTTTTACTTTGTTTCTTCAAGGGGAGCTTAGCTCTACTGAAATTCCAGGTCCTTGGTATAAGGATCTTTCTGAAGATCCTGGTTTAATCTTTTTGGCACACCAAGGATATCTCTTACTATTCCAGGGTTTAAAAAAAAAGAAAGTGAACTGGCAGAGGAAATAGTTGGAGACAACAGTGAATTAATTTGTATATCCAAATGGAAATATGTATGGCACTTTAAAGAAATTACTAGTAGTAGATTAACTTTTTGTAACACTATACACAAAACCTGATTTTCTAATTTTTTTTTCTTGCTGGTAGATGTGAAGAAAATCTGGTAGGTGCTTGTGTGTGCATACATACATATATAAAGGCAAAATGTATCCTTTCTATTTTCTGAAGTGGATTCAGAATGTCAGCTGAGTCAGCACAGACTGAAAGAATATTATTAATGTACATTAGTGATATGTACTGTATAGATAAGATAATGTTCCTAATGTACTAGACTCTACCAGAATTCCTCACTGGATCCCAAGTTTATATGTGTTAGTCCAAAAGCTAGTCAGAAGGAAGGAAAAAGTGTCCTACCTCCCCTCCTCAATGAACCTGTGATAATTTACTCACATTTTTATCACATAACTGAAACATGTTTGTGTTCTGTTTTGAAGAAACCAGACATTCCTGCAGAATTTTTCAGAGAGAATGTGTGAGTAATCCCACTTAGTACCTCTGTTTTCAATGTAGAGCTAACAAATAATGTAATGTTTCTATGTATGCCATAGTTTTTAGAAGAAGGGTTTACACAGACTAAATGTACACCTGAGAGTATGTGCAGTCTACATGTACATCTATATTGGCAAGTCAGGGTGAAGTAGGGATATTTTTTTGGTACAAATTTGCGTTGTTTCAGTACTGAGGTATGCACTCAGCTGTGTCAGTGGTCTGCTCAAAGTGATGTCATTCCTGGTAGAAATGAGATTGAAATTGCGTATCTGGCTGCCATGTGGAGTACCCACTTGAAATGTGGATGTGGGGTTCTCCAACAGTTAGCTCTTATGCATGATGTGCACTCAGGCATGCAACATACAGTCTAAACTCATCGCTAGTAAAGATATAATGTGGTCACTTTGTCCTGGAATTGTGATAGATTGCAGGAAAATGAACTCTGATCCTTCCCTCTTTGGATACCTCATTCACTTATGTGGATGCACCTTATGTGATATTTAAGTACCTTGATGGCCATTACCGGCTACTCTAAAACACTCCATGGCTGATAAGAGAGGCCTTAATGTAGCAGAGCCCAAGATCAGGGGAGGATAAACAGCATAAACAAGTAGCCATTTTCTAAACATTATCCTGATAAGTTTTTTAATTTAGTCCAATAAGCCTGTTAATGAAGACAGTAGCTTACAGCACTTTAGAATTAAGTAATAAGAAAAATCAAATTTAATCAATTAAAAGCCTACAGTAAACACAATAAGCTACTGTAGAGTTAATATATTTTTGAGGAAAGTGGCTATAGTCAACATGCCTAAAATGAAATGGCAAAGAACATTTCAGTCTAATGTTCTTTTCAAAGTTTCAAGTATGGTCAGAGCTAGTTGTTTAGATATTTAGCAGGAGATAGTAGAAGCCTGTCCTCTGTTGTTTTGAGTGACCTTTTGTGTAAAAAATTTGCCAAAGTAAAGATGAAATGGTAATTACAGGATGAGAGAAAGGAAAAAGGGAGGAGGAGCAGGACAACCAGGTGCTAATAGCACAAACAAATATAAAAAGCTGGTAACTGCACAATATGGCTGTTGTGACTGTATGTCCTGCTACTTCAGGGCTACAAATATGTTGTGAATTAATATTCTTGTTCCTAGAAAACTGTACAAGGATTATTTTTTGTTTAAAAAAAGGAATTCTGATGACGATAGGTGAAAATGCGAAATAAAAGCTCACATTTAGTGATAATCCTTCTACTGATTCCTTTTCACTTCTGAAAATGGGCAGTTAGATATCTCTCTGAGGAAAGTAAGATTACTTAGCCCTAATACTGTGAGATAAATGACATGCAAAGTCTTGTACACCCTCAAAAGCTTTACTTCCCATCACCCTCACTGCAGACAGAATAAAGGTTCTTTTTCCCAGTAGGGTTACTTCCACCCAGGAAAGAGAACAATCCTCTTTTTTATTTTTATTATTATTATTATTAAAAAAAAAATCAATGGAGCTAGGTAAACATTAGGGAGTTTACAACTCTGAACCTGTTGACAATGACTGTCTGTGTATGGCTATAGAAATCCTCCTTCCTGTAACATACTCCATCTGTAGAGCAGCCCTTAAACCTCTGTCAGCCTCTGCCTCTTTCTCCAGTTATCTATCATAATCCCCTTCTTTCTTTTTTCTGTATTTGGCTTTTTATCTTTCTCTTGTCATTCCAAGATTTATTCCAGCTGCCAGTTTCTCTAGTTCTTTCTCACAAATCTTCCTCTAATCTCCCTCTCTCACATCTTCTGTTTTTCTTTTTCTTTCTTGTATATGGAATTGCTTATACAGGGATTTTTCACTAGCTTTATCACCATAAAAACCTGCTGTGATTGCAGCTGGTACACAGTAGTATCTCTTTCCCCATGTTATCTTAGATACTGCTGTGTGATAATCTAGGGTATATGTTGAGATTTCAGAGGTCATTGTACCTCATGACAGGCTACTAAACTGGTGTTTCAGAAAGGACTGACAGATGCTTCTGTTTCTGTACAGGGTTGTCAAAGCCGCAGGGCACTGGCAGGTATTCAAATGAGAATGACTGGAGGAGTTAAGTCCTTCCCATTAAGTATATTGGGATGGTTTCAGAGGGATCCTCCCAATTTTAAGGAAGGAAAACAAATTTATTTCATTTAAAAAAAAAAAAATCTTTATTCTTAAGATAATTGTAGCAGTTTATCCATTATGGGGGGTTCAAGGAGAGGATCTGTTAAGTGTGTGCTTAGGATTCCAGTAGCGTTCAAAGTGATAAATATATAAATATGGTAAAACTTTTGGCATCTCTACGTTGTGGCATCCTGGGACAGGTCCGCAAATTCACTGTGTATTTATCCATTAATTACATTCTGATCTATCACTCTTGTCAAAAGAAACAAGATGAGGACATGTCTGTTAACCAAACAAAAGCACAGTATCAAACAAAACAGTTCCCTGAGAAGAAATGCATTTGGCAATCCAAAGGCTAGCCTGGAATTCATAGTAAACAGAGCACACATTTCTCAGCAATAAATTAGCCTAAATGTACATAGGCAATTCACATTTCACTTTGTAAGTGTTATTGTAGCTGTGCAAACTATTATGCAGAAAAGACAACACAATCTTGCTGCAGACTGAACTAAATAAAGCATTTACTTTGACTGATTGTAAATAAGTGTTGCTAGATTTCCCCAATGCATTTTCAGAGTTTATTTCTAGAAGGTGGTTGGTTTTGTTTGTTTGTTTGTTTTTACTGATTAATGTTAGTACTGGGATTGGAGGTGGTAGTTTATTGTCACAAAAAGATACCTTGAGTACCTGGGGGGGGGGGGGGGGGGGGAGCAGGGCTGCACTGATGAATTACAAGAGGAGTGGTTGTGACCTTAGTGCCATAAAATAAACAATGATCAATTAATCAGTCCATCTACCAGTTAACTAAAGTAGAGGTTCACCAGCTAATGCTGTTTCTTCTAGTCATTATCATGCTGTAAAACTTGGCAGACTGTCATTCTGACTAGTTAGATGCTCAAGCTATAGTAAGGTTGATAAGCATTGAAGTCTAAGTTATAAGTTTGACTTGCAGATTGTTGGACCATCCTGGCTTCTGTTGTTTAAAAGTTTATCATTCTAATGGCCTATGACATATATAATGTAGATACTTTAATGTATCTTCACCTTAAAATAAACATGCAGAGAAGGAAAACGGGGAGACCAGACAGGAGAATGTTATTTTACAATTTGTGACTTGAGACAGAAAGCCCACAGACCTTAGCTAGTGTAGTAATTGAGTAAAAATGTTGAGAAAATAGTCTAATATTGTGTCTTTTCATGCTGCATCTCTGTAAAAAATATAATCATTATTATAGTAATCATAAAAATAAACACAGTGTTGCCACTGTTCAGTAGACTTTACTATCTGCAAGAACTAGGCGATACCACAAATTTCATCTGAGGTAGAATTCTTTGCACAGTGAGTACAAGCATTTCTATCAAGGCTGAAGATGAGATACTGTGAACTCCATTTTAAAATATAGATTACAGTTTATGCTAAATTATTCTGTTTTTACACTTTATTGTTTTCCATTTCTCAGAATCTGACAGATGTGCATTAGGGCAGAATGCCCTATGAAACTTCCTGCTTCAAGAATTCTTGATGTAATTGTTCCAGTTCTGCCTTTGCAGTTTCAAATACATTTATTTTCTTGCTGATTTTAAGGCCAGACTGCAAAGAGCTAAGCCTAGTGCAGTAGAAAGCAAACTTAATACCATGTCCTACCTGGCTGGTGACTGGGTATCTAGCTGTACAAAAGAAAATGAGAAATACTTTCTTAAAGTCTCAGGTTGTAGTTCTAATATATTTATCAGTGTGTGATTTCTGTATCTGGTAGACTCTGCAAGAGTACATTAGGATGTAACAATGTCCTTGGAACATGCACAGCACCTGGCCAGGAGAGTTGGTCGGTATAAGTGGCCTCGGTTTGAATCTACTGAGGACTAGTACCATGAAGAAGTGTAAATGACTGACATGGAGTTCAAGGTACATATATCCCAAAATGTAGAAAGCAGAGAATATAAGAAACACCCCCACAGTGCCCACCTTCTTCCATTCTCATTTTGGAAAGAAGATTGAATTTCGGGCCAGCATTGAGTTATCAAGATAAAGGAAAGCATAGAGAGCACACTGGCAATAAAACTGAATGGAATGTACCATTTTTTCATTATAGCATGAAGATGGTAGAGGCTGGAAAACAATACTGAAAATGAGGGCATGCCAAAGCAATTTTTAGGTGGCAGAGATCTACTTCATGCCCGAGTTTTAACTAACAAATGCTGTATATCCAGTGCAGTCAGTGCTGGTTGGTATGTGATGCAAAGCTCTTTAGGAAGGTATTGCCTCCCACTATTAGGTAAAATACCATTCTTGTCAACTTAGGAAACTTTCCAATTTCTTTCCAACTTAGCTGTATGTTCATGTAAGTGTTGGAGCTTCCAGCTGTTCCTCTGATTCCATTATAGTATCATACATTTAATTTTTCAGTGATCTCTGAAATTGTATATGTTACCTGGATCTGCTATGCATTCTGAATGCATTTGGATGTTAAAATACAGCACGGAAAATTTAAGTATGAAATTTGGCATGAAAATAGCAAGACCTGATAACTCTTTAAATACGGTGATTTGTATATCTAATAGCATTCTTTGACAAAAAAAACCTACCCTAACACAATAGTTTCAAACTTTTTTGGTATACATACCTCTGAACATTTTTCAGTGATGATCTGGGTCCTAATTAGTTAATCTTATTGGCATAAGCTTGTTTCCTTTGGTGGTATGTCTTGTAGACATGAAAAGTAGTCCATGGATCCTCAAATATCTTCAGACTACAGGTTTTCAATCTATTTGTTGGTACTTTAAAAAAGCATTTGGAAAATAAATTTGTAATTAGATTAAGGATAAGGTTTTCTGGGTGTTTCCATTCACTAATTGTTTCTATTACCTCTGATCATGTTAGGTGGAAGCAAGCCTGGATCTAACCTTCATGATCATGAAGGATCTCACCTTCATGAGTGGGAAAATAGTTGTTCTGTATGTAATCTGGACAACTAGAGCAACTATTTCTTGTTAAAGAGAAGTGAAAGCCATGAAAGAGTGATCACACTTTTGTCTGTTTGGGGCAATACGATAAACCACAATTGGTTTGATATGCCCTCCAACACTCTCAGGTGCCTTTTCACAACTCCTACTGGAGGGCTGAGTGCCTGTGATGGAAGTTCTGACTGAGCATCTGTATGCCTGAGGAAGGTGAATCTCAGCTCTTACTCTTTTCTTCCTGCTGTGAGGCAGAAGTTGTAGTTTAGGCAGGCAAAACTGGCTTCCACTTGCAAATTTTTTCCATTTGTGCAAAGACTGTGATTCAGGATAGAACAGTGAAAAATTATTCCCTTCTCCCTGTTCCCTTCTTCCCTTACAACTGGCAGGCCAGATTTCACATGTGTGCGTAACAATTGCCTTTTTCTGAACAGCAGGTTAGCCTGATGGACCATAGATTCTCAGAACTGTGAATTGCACAAAGTTATCTTCATTTTTTATTTTTCAAAATATTGCAGCCAGGAAATATTTAAGGATTCTCATGTATTTCCTCAGTACTGGTGCACTTTGAATTATTAAAATGCATTTTGAATTATCTTTGTGGAAGGTGAGAAGGAATAGGATAAAGTCCTTTATTGCAGGAAGCAGTAGGATCTGGGCCATCTTTATGGATATAATTTTCAGAGGTGACCATGCCCCATTTCTTCTTTTATTTTTTGTTCTTGAGTTATAATGGACTCACTGTGTTCCTAGAGAAGGCATTGCTGAGTTTCTCTTTGATGTTTGGCCAGGCAACCTTTATTTGTGAGTTTTAAAAGATGGCAAAACAGAGCTGGTGCTCCAAATGCTGTTAAAAGCCTTTTGTTTTATCTCCCTACCTATTTATTACCATCAACTGCATTGGGAAGAGAGGAAGAGTAAGAACCCCATCTTTATACCAACTGGGCTGGCTTTTAGCAAAGCAAAGGAAAAAAGCAGAACTCCAAATGAAGTAAAATGTTCTCTAGCTCAAGAACGTGTGGGCAGTCTTACTCACTCAGAATATCTGAACTGTGCTCTTACAGCTGATCTGTGCCTCTATTTCTGTAATGGTTTTAATTGGCAGATACTAATACTTTCCTGCCCACAGGAGGAATATGAAGATTATTCAATGTTTCTAAAAAGCTTTGAAGATGAACAAAGTTGCCCCTGCAGGGCTGTCTGTGATTTCATTAGGCAGCAGGGCTGAAAAACTTACTGGTTTATTTTGCTGGCAGTTAGAATAATTTTTGCTGCTCACTGGAGGAAAAAGTTGTTTTTCATCACTATTTGATGGGCTGGATTGTCCTGTGAGGCTTGAACCAAAGCAGGAGGTGTGTGATGCATGAGCTGGGCTATACAGCAGGTCTGCAAGCAAACTGCATGTTCTCTGAAGAACAATTCCTGGCTCCCTACAAGACCCATTCATTCCTGGCCTATAACATCAGCAAATTAGGATATTTCTGTACTAGTCTGTGTAATGGGAAGATGAAGTTAAGGCTCTAGTTCTTTCCCTTTCCTGGTCTTTTCTTGGGGGAGAGTTAAGTAGCAGTTCATATCTAATCATTCCTGTAGTCATGCACAAGTTCTACGTGGTTGTCTGAAGCGGGAGCGGGGAGGAGTTTTCTGCTTTTGTCCATCAAGAGATACACCAGGTTATAATCAGAGCCAAAGTGATTTGCAAATACCTATCACCTCTTAGTAATGGAGAAAATTATCACCCAAGTGAAATACTGTGTTCCTAGAATTCCTGCTGTTGGCTGTGCTAGACAAGCTTTACTTACTCATTCTTTCATTTATAAAACTCTTGTATGACCTTTGTGAGGTGTTTCATATCATCACTAAGCCAGACTCAGATCCTATATCACCTAAGCCAAAGTAGCCATGCTGGCTGTATTGGTGGCTACTTGGAAGTACTTATCATAATTACTCCAAGAAACTAATGGGTTTTTTTATATTTCAGGCATTTGAAGTTCTATTACTGGGGTTGGTGGAAGTGAAGAGTATGATGTATCAGTGCAGAAGAATGTAGTACAGAAAAATGTGCTAGCACATAAAGGTGCAATCAGCTGTTGGTTTATGGATATGAAAAAAGGCAGCATAGTTACCAAAAAGTGTAATTCAAAGATAACACTGAAGGCAGTTCTGATTCATAGAATCATAGAATCATTTAGATTGGAAAAGACCTTTAAAATCTTTGAGTCCAACTGTCAACCTAACACTGTCAAGTCCACCACTAAACCATGTCCTTAAGTGCCACATCTACAGGTTGTTTAAATACCTCCAGGGATGGTGACTCAACCACTTCCCTGGACAGCTTGTTTCAATGTTAGATAACCCTTTCAGTCAAGAAATTTTTCCTAATATCCAATCTAAACCTCTGCTGGCACAACTTGAGGCCATCTTCTCATGTCCTATTACTTTTTACTTGGGAGAAGAGACCAAGACCCACCTCCTCTCACAAAGCTGTAGAGATCAAAAGGGTCTCCCCTCAGCTTCCTTTTCTCCAGGCTAAACCACCCCAGTTCCCTCAGCCACTCCTCATAGGACTTGTTCTCCAGACCCTTCACCAGCTTCATTGCTCTTCTTTGGACGCACTCCAGCACCTCCCTGTCCTTCTTGTAGTGAGGGCCCCGAAACTGAACACAGTATTCGAGGTGTGGCCTCACCAGTGCTGAGTACAGGGGGACTATCACTTCCCTGATCCTGCTGGCCACACTATTCCTGATACAAGCCAGGATGCTGTTGGCCTTCGTGGCCACCTGGGCACACTGCTGGCTCATATTCAGCCGGCTGTCAACCAACACCCCCAGGTCTTTTTCCGCCGGGCAGCTTTCCAGCGACTCTTCCCCAAGCCTGTAGTGTTGCATGGGGTTGTTGTGACCCAAGTGCAGGACCTGGCACTGAGCCTTGTTGAACCTCATACAATTGACCTCGGCCCATCGATCCAGCCTGTCCAGATACCTCTGTGGAGCCTTCCTACCCTCAAGCAGATCAACACTCCCGCCCAACTTGGTGTCATCTGCAAGCTTACTGAGGGTGCACTTGATGCCCTTGTCCAGATCATTGATAAAAATATTAAAGTGAACTGGCCCCAACACTGAGCCCAGGGGAACACCACTTGTGACCAGCCACCAACTGGATTTAACTCCATTCACCTCTTTGGGCCCAGCCATCCAGCCAGTTTTTTACCCAGTGAAGAGATTGAGGCCAACCTTTGGTTAACATTTTGTGCTCATAGCTACCAATAGGCAGCAGTGAAGTGCCAGTGTTAGAGACAGCACAATAAACCTTTTTCAATGGCAGTGGCTCAGTTTGTCCAGAAAAGAGGCTTTGGTGAAGAATGAAGCCACAGACCTGCTCAAGAGGTGAATATCACTGTGCATCTGTCAAAAGTTTTATATCACTCATACCTATACAGACAATCTTGTATTCCATGGTTAGGCTCATCTGCCTCCACTATGGGCTACTGTACTTGATGCTGAAGGACTTACAATGACAATGGTGATTATTCAATCTCTTTTGAGCCTTTTTATGTGGAAAATTGAACAAATAAATTCTTATTGCACGTTTTTCTCATGTTTCTGCGTTCAGTTACAGTATACATCTTAATTTAGAAACTCAGTATTCAAGAGACACCAGCTTTTAACACAGCTATCTGCAGAGCTGCAGTGTTGCAATAAAACAATGGGTAGTGTTCATTCTACATTACAGTGCTTTTACTCAGCAAAGTATCAGAACCTCCTTGCTAAGAGTAATGTCATGTTTGGAGTTTGAGTAATGTTACCACATAAAAGCATGCATTAACAATCAGTTAGCTTACAAGTGAGGAATAAAGTAGAGATCCATTAGTATATTAACTCGTTGGCAGTAGTAAATAATTATTCATTATTGCAATCTCTTCTTGACATTTCTGCTGCTGAAATTTTTAGTGGAAGTACAAAATGTTCTCAGATATATTAGAAATCTATTGATGGATGTTCAGTTGGTATCAAGCTCTTAGAGCAAGCTGCTCTTCTGGATTGCTGCCTAGTTAATCGTTGATTAATGAAAGCTACCATTTTGTATATTAATTTGGAAACCTGTGTTCTTGGCATTGTTGAAGTATATAAATGTCTTCCTCAGATAAGACATGACAGACAACACCTAAAATACAAGTGCTTTGTTCTGCTACCTGTCAGATCAAGGAAAAGGTCTGGATTCTTAAAGCTATGAATTTAATTGGGAGAGGAGATGAACTGGCAAATACTCTGCACTCAGTTCTTTTTGTGACATCCTCTTGAGTCATTTTGCATAATGAAGGGCAAAACCAGCAGATGAGATATATTGATGTCATTGTCCAAAAATGTAGTGCATTTGTAAACAAAGACCTGCGGGCTGTTTAAATTAAACATTTTTAAAAAGCAAATGCACCTCTTGCTTTTTTTTTTTTTTTTTTAAAAAAAAAAGCAAATGACCTTATCAGATGCCCTACCACAGGTATGGCTGGATATCTGAAACTTCAGAAGAAAGTATTGGTTTAAAAAAATCCAATTACTATTACTAGATGAAATCCTAGGTGGTGATAAATTCTGGCAAGGTCCTCTGAAATTAATGGGAATTTTGGGTATTTAACCCTTCCTACAATTTGACCCAGACTCTTTAGAAGCAGCCTCTTTTAACTGCTGGTAATTAAATGGTTATTCTTGCAATGGAACTGCAAGCTGCGCTAGCCATAGTGCTGCAATCATTACCTCGCAATTAATTCTTCTTCAGGGCTTTCAGAAGTAGCTCTTGAAGCTGACAGCTGCAGCCTGCAACATATCAAGTGCTTTATATAGCTACTTTAATGAAAACACAGATGAGTGTAAGGTTAGTCTCTCCACAGTATGTTCTAATTAGATTTCCACTTTCCTTTAAAAAGCAGATCACATCTGGCCCGAAGACAGAAGCCCATTGTGCCAGACGTAATAGAATAGGTGTTGTTTTGTACTTCTCATCTCTGAAAGATAATGACACGGAAAATTCATTCTCTTCTACTCTTTAGTAATCTTCCATCTGTTATTGTATTTGTGTGTGCAACTAGATACAAAAGCTAATCACAAACCTCTGCTTTAAAAGAGTTTTTTGTTAGCTCCCATGTCAACATTAGCTTATGCAGATGAAGTTGTTGAAGCAGAAATGTTGCAAAGCAGTGTGGAACATTGCTCAACTGTACATGCAAGACTGGATTATTAATATCACAGTGTCCATGTAAAGTAGTTGCTACAAATTTCCAGGACATTTTCATAGCTTATTGTCCACTTTATTATGTTCTTGGTGAGTCCTCTAGTTCCTTGGAAAGCTGTCTTTACACTTGGAGCAGAATGTCAATATTTGTCTTGTGGAATTTTGTCTGAACTCAAGGAAGAATTCAGCCCAGTGGATTTCTAATATTCCTTTCTGAGATGAGCAATTTGGAGACAGCATTTTTGTCACTTGTGTAATAGCATGTGTTCTAACCCACAAAAGAACAAAAACTGCTTTCCTGATTTTAGAGGAGGGGGTAGAAGCATGGAGCTGATGTCCAGAGGTGATATCACAGTTCTGCTGGTGGATCCTGGTGTACCAGAGCAAAAACCAGGTGTGTACCAGACTTTTCACTTAGTAACATTTGCATGGCCAGATGTCAATATATGGGTGTGGAGGGAACAAATCTATGTAAAGTCTTGACTCCTTTAAAGTGCCCATAATTTCAGAAGGGCAGAATTTCACTATAATATTTTCAAAGAAATTGAAATTACTTGAAGGGGAAACGACAGCTGTAGAGGAAACAGTCAATCCCTGCATTCTTTTTACGTAAAATGTACCTGATGTTGTTACTCATTTACTTTTGCATTGTGTCTCAGTAGGACCAAAGTTAGTAATTTCTGTCTTGAGCTGTTAGTTAGAAAGGGAAACGAGTGAACTTTCAAGAACTATATTCAAGTGAGCAATGTTACCATGAAGGTACAACAGATACACCATGACTGGATATTTGCTTATAAGGGATGCAGAACATAAAACTCTACAAGAGCAGGCTGAAATGCAGAGCTGAGTTGACTGGCAAGCACACTGAGAGAACAAATCTCAAACTGTTCTTCAGGAAAAGAACAACTAATGCTTCCAGATACTGACATGAGTGTACTCTTTGCTTGTCCATTCTGACCTAGGAGCCTTAAGGTACTGTATTTTAAGCAGTTAAAAAATATTGTCTTTTCTGAAAAGGCTGTCCTGTGTCACTGTAAAATGTCTCCTACTGCATCTGAATCGTGAGAAGGCTAATTCTCAGAGGAAATACATCCTCTAAGTGAAAGAAGGCAAAGTGAGAAGTAGGGTATATGGAAGTAATCCACTCATAATCGATCAAAAATTTTTGCGAAAAATAAAAGGAGTGATGATAGGTTGCTTTAAGCTCAGGGGGTGAGATCACTATATTGGCCAGCCAGCAGAAGCTATAACAGCAAAATACTAGTTTAATGAGTTTTGTGAAAAACTGATGCTCTGGAAGGCAGTGATTTTTTTTCTTCCTGTTACTTTGTGTAAACTTACTCTCATTCAGGAAGTCTAATTGAAGCATGTGAATAGTTCCATTGAAAGTAACAAGATTAATCATGCTGGGAGTCAACCACATGATTAAGCATCTTCCTAAACAGTGACTCCAGAATCTAGAACAACAATGGCTCAGGCTTCCTTGGGGCCCTTTTGTTTTGCTGTAGTACCTCCAGTGGAAAAAATATGCACAGTAAATTACTAATCTGATAAATCTTGTTGCTTCCCATGAATGCTGTCCACAAGTCCCCTAAACATCGAAACTTCGTTAGCCTTTTTGATTTTATTCCTCAGTACAACCATCTCCTCCATTATTTTATCCATATTTTTAAATAGATTCCAAAGCTTATAAGGGTGTTTTATAGATAAATCATGTTATTTATAGGTAACTGTAAAAAATGGTGTAATATATATGCATATTAGAATACAGAAGATATAAGTAAAATGAATATGTCCCTATCTGTTAGTTGGGAAGGTACGTAAACCTTTTACTCATCTCATACTAAGTTTTATTTTCCGTATCTTTTGTCCTAGAATGTATGTGAATATATCTTAAGGTGTCAGTGTGGATAGTTTGCATCCTTTGGTAGAAGGCTCTTCCTATCCTTTTTCATCCATTAGGTATGTGCATGATTGAATAGATGGTTTGCTCTGTAAAGAGCAACTTCTTTGGAGAAACACCACAGAACCACTTGTGTAGATGTGAAACGCATATATGTTCCAGATGCAGGTAACAGAGAAAGTCATCAGGCATAGTGGGAGCTGGATACTTGGACTGTAGCCATCCCCCTTCAAAACTTAGTTTTGGTTTTGTGAGCATATTCAGTGCATCTTTATTCTAACTTTGTGCCATGTGCCTCAGTCTGTTTCCTAACCTCAGGTTCACGTTCATTTCATTTGTACAGTGCTAATCAACTAATCAAGAGAACATTGTATTGGCACGTAAAGAATTTAGAGTTTAGGCCTGTGCTGAAAACTTCTAAAAGCTGAACTCCTTGGGGTATGTAGTCTCCTTCGTATGAACACCTTCCTATTAGCCATAATGGCAATGGTGTTCACGAATACTGTACATCCATTATTCTTTAAGCAGATAGAGCACATTTTCAGTCCTTGCATATCTGCTAAATTTTCAAAAGGAAATGCATACCTGCTAAAATGAAAGTCCCAGGTTTTAAAGGACCAGCAAGGTGTATCAACTTCATTCTGTCTTTGAAGACAACGAGGTGTGGGTATTTCTAGGCAGCATTTCTGGCCTGATGGCTTGTGAGTCCCGAACTGGAGGTAAGGAAAGGGCACTAGGTATTGAAAAGTGATACCACATATGAAAAGATGCCCCTCTGTTTCTGGCAACTTTTATATGTAGATATTTTCTGTCACAAAAGTAACAGATCATTAAAAAGCTTGACTTGTAAACAAGTAGTTGACCTGAAAATAGTGCAAACCATGTCTAAGCTGTACAATGTATATGCTTTTTAGATTAAGTTTGGTTTTAAGTGAAAGGAAAGCTGGTAGCCAGTTTGGAATTTGCATTTTTGGCAGCTTCACATGAGTTACAGTTTGTGGTCTGGGCTGAGCTCTCCAGAGGAGACAGACTGAAGACAGGGTCACAGTTTGTGATTCATTTCATTTCATGACGTTCTTTTAGCCACATGAAAAATTTTCTGATGCTTGTTGCGCTTCAGTGTTTATGAATCTCACAGTGAGAAACATACCTACTGCCCATATTAAGCACAGGATCTAGAGTGGCTCAGAAGCAATGGATGAGCAATTAATTTTGAGTCAGAAGTAGTTATGATGTGGGAGAGAAAGAATGTAATTTGAAGTAAAGGTTTTAATGCCATCCTGAGAATATTAAGTAGACTTTTTTTTTTATTTGGCACTTTCAAGGGTCTCCCAGTGGAAGACTAATGTTCACAATTCAGCAATGTTGTTGATCACCAGTGAGAAGAGCCAGTGGAATAATTAAAGCATAGGAAAAAAATGTCTTAAAGAGGAAGAGTTCCAGGAGCTCAATCTACTTAATCTATCAAATTTAAGGCGAAAGGGTGGTTGTAGTAGTCATTATATGAGAAATATAATTTATATGTTCTCATAATATATGAGTGTTCTCATAAAACATGAGAAATATAATTTTTCTATAGAGGGCTTTCTGAAATCTATCAGGTGAAAATAAAGCAAGTTCTGATGTTTGAAACTGAGAAATTGAGAATCAGGAGAGTAAATATTTTTTTGACAATTGGACCCCCATTTGCCAGGGAAGCCATGGATTATGCTTTCCTGGACACATCTTAAATCAAGAATAGATATTGCTTCATAAAATATGAATTGTTGGATGAGCTTTGCCTTTGACTGTCAAGTTTGTACCCCTGCTTTTTCAGGTTTGTGTTATTCTTGATGAGAAAGTAAGTGTTACAGGTTGGTTAAGATGGTTTTGGAAGTGGACTAATGGCCTTTAATGCATGCTTGTTTTTCCCTTAGGACCTACTAGGATTTTAAAAGTCTATTTATAGAAACAAATAGCTAAAACATTCCCTTTTCCTACTTAGGAGCCAAAACACAATAGCACAGAGTTATCTGTATTCACTGAAGGTTATGCTAGATGTTTGACAATTTTAATTTAAAGTGGGTTAAACTTTTGCATATTGTTTACAAATTAGGTTCTATGAAACATCCTGCCTACACGGAAATGACAGTGATTGATGTGAAGTAACATACACACAATTAATACTGACTGAATTGCTAATTACAGGATTGACATCTCATTTGCAATGAGATTCTGCAGGTCTCTTGCAAGAAGAACTGGCAGTGTTGTCATGTTATTTCTCCATTTCCCTCAGCTTGTAGTTTGATGCTCTGTAGTTAAAGTTTAACTAAAGCTTCATTCTAATCTTGTAAAAATCTCTTGCAATGTAAGAAAAGCCTTAGGATGGAGAGGCAAAATGGTCACCACTCCCCAGGAATTAAATCTTTCCTGATGCTTTCTCCTATCAAAGGAGATAAATTGTGCTACACTATTGTTACTTGGTTTATTAGTTACACAAGCTTTCTCACCCTTTCTGCTTTATTTCCCTGACACAGAGAAAAAGTACAGAGGTAAGCTACACAGGAATCTGGCTTGAAAGTGAAGTGCACTTCCTTTTATGAAGGAAACCCTTGTATCTGGAAAAAGTAAAATACTGAATTTCAGAAGCTATGTTGTGGAGTGCCCCATAAAACAGTAGTTACATATGACAAATGCTGGGGTTTGCAGAAATGGATTGACCAGATGCAATCTCACAGATTTAGCACAGCTGAGCATCTGCTGGTTGAGGTAATCCAGTCACTTTGCCTGGCCACATGTAGACAAAGAACAGTGTGGCTGTTCAATGACTGGAGCAGGATTATTTGTTACAAGGTGAGTAAGTTTTGAAAGGATTTTAAAAAAAATGCTGTGCTCTGGCATGTGCTGATTAGTGATGTCAGTAGAGAAGAGGGAACAGGAAGAAAGCAGGAACACAGAACGACAGCACTAACACTGACAGTGGAACCAGAAGCTGTAAGGTAAAAAAAAAAAAAGGGACTATATGGGGTGTTCCCAATGCTACAGAGCTGCCACTATTTCTCGATGGACTTAATGAATAAGGAAGCCAACGGGATATATCCTCAGCAGTCTTGCAGGTTTTGCCTCAGGCTTTCTCAGAAACAGAGACCCTATTTGTGTAAGGAAAGAGTCTTTTAGCTTACGTGATTTGCGAGAGGTACATGCACATTTTTTGATATGATTCCACTCTTCATCTGTTAGCATAATTAATTTTCAACAGTGGTGCATGAACTATGGTCCCTATGGCCTATAGAGAAGAACAAAAAGGGGCTCAATCAAACCAAGCGGAGTCCAGAAATGTGTAGGAGTCTGAAATATGAGGAGACTCAAGTAGAAGCACAGAAGAGGCTGAGCTATGCATGGATATCCTAAGGCAGAAACATTTCTTCTACCTCCAGGAATAACCCAGTGTGCAGAGAAGACCTCTGCATTCCCCTAGGCATTCTGTACATCTGCCCTGTCTGCAAGGAAGAAGATTCAAGCATGGCTTTTAATCACAAAACCTGCAAAATGAAAATAGTAGGGTTTTTTTTCAAGGGATGGAAAGAGGGAGCTACATTATAATTTGCATGGCTTATATCAGACATTTCGTTTCAATGAGAGCTGTAAGTGTACACCACCCAGCAGAACAGACTTAAAGATATGCTTTCTTTTGGCATTTTTGGTGCTGGTAGCATTGCAAACATATCTTGCAGAAGATAGTCTATCTTGGACTGCATCCTCAGCATGGGTGCTTTAGTTAAAGGGCTAACTTTAGTTAGGTGGGATGAATGAGCAGCCTCACAAGTAGGTAAAAAACCCCAAATCTTTAAAAGACCTTGAGTAAGGTTTTTATATTTGAGGGAATAGAGTCAGTAGGTGTTCAAGTTACTCCATGCCTTACTAAGGTTTGGTGGGAACAATGGGGGACAGAAATGTTGTCTTGTAAGTAATTATTCAAGCAGTGGGTGATGTGGTAACAGCTTATCACCCTGATTGTGCTATTTGCTTACAAAAGCAATCCAAAATGGAACTGTGTTTTATACAGGAAGCATATATGGTGTCAACCTCCCATGTCATATAAACTTATGCCTTTCAGGTTCAGTGGCAAGTGGAATGGATAAAAAAACCTTTGGCTTCTCAGAATCTATTTCATTATTCACTCTGACAGTATCTTAGTAACTCCAAAGTCTTTTGAGATAGAAAAGTAGCTTAAAATATTTTTAACAGCATGAGGTTTGAAATAAGAACAGTGTCTAACAATAGTTATCCTTTACTGGTCTTCCTAATAAGATATGATATGACAGGAATGCTAAGTGCCTTCAGCTTAGCAAATGGACCTCTAATTCCTCCTTCAAAAGTATCTGGTTTACTCATTCTGACAGCTAAAATGTGAAAATATCTAGTAGGACATATACCCACATCATAATAGCCAGGAGCTGCCAGAAGAAGAATGTGCCCTGTATACATCAGTTCTTCTACTGTCCTTATTAATAGCGTAAGGAATGGAAATAACATGGTGTTCAATAAATCTTCTAGATTAAAATATGCTTACATAGCTGACACAGATGAGGGATTTACGCATAGTAGTGGAAGAAATACAATACACAGAGACTCAGAAGAGTTTTTCAATTGTTTTATGCTTACTCAACTTTCTGTCCAGTCTTTCCCCAGATGAAGTCCAGTGGAATATGGCTTTAAGATCAGAGGCAGGAGGATAAGGTACTTACGTTTGCTGACTAAAGTCATGGATATTTTTAACGTGATAGACTGACACGTTCTAGCCAAAGTGGAGTGTAGAAGCTCTGTTTTCCATACATTAATGTTGCTGAACTCACAAAAGCCATCCAGGCCTGTCAGGGAAATCACCACTTTTCTCGTTCATACTTTCACAAACAGCAGCATGTCATTCTTTTAATCCCTGTAGGGGGATAAATATTTTATGGCAGATTAGCTAACATGACATACATAATAAGTTACTAGAAAACTAGGTCTGTGGTTGGCAATATTTATGCCAAGTGTAGTATGGGTTTATGATACTGAAAGTGCCTGACAGGGTTGGCCCCCTGCGAGGGAAGCTACTGTAAGGCTAGCGGTGGTGGATGAAGGTGGAAGAGATGATGTTTAAGAAATAGAACTGATTGCTTGACCTGAAAACAAACGTATCTCCATCCCGTAGAATTGAAATGTTTTTCTGCTAGGGCCAGCAAACATAGTATGATAAAGTTTTCCTGGTAGAGGCAGTTTATTATGGTAATAAAAGGAACATCAGAGTAATAGTAATAATAAGAGAAAAGCTTCACATGGAAAAATATAGGTGACTTGCAAACAGCAGACATGTGAGTAATCATTCTTCATGTTATTTTTGCAAAGTACTTGTATACATTAGATTATTAATGTATGCATTACACATTGTCCTTATAGGCTTGATTTTCCTAAGAGTCATGTGAAAATGCCTACAATTTTAACTGAAATTAATGTGTAAACTGGATGAAGCTGAATGTGAGTTTGCATTTGGAAGATGAGATAAAACAGTGAAGCAAGAGAACCAGTCTTTTCCGTTTGGAGAGGGCAAGACCCTGTTTTCTGCTACATAGCTCCTGTTTGAGGAGAATAGAGGACACAAGTAGTTTTTAACTGAAGCTGTGCTTGTATGTGTGTTTGCATGTGAGTATGTGTCTGTGTGCAGGTACAGACAGAAAACCCATGTTTTCATTCCATCTAGCTTAATAAACCACTGCCACTGATGTCAATTGGAGTAGTGGTAGTAATGAGCTTGTCTAGAAATAAGGTTGATAACTCTGGAGAACTTGGTGATTTTTTTGTATGCTAATACTTGCAAATATGCAGTATATTGAATTTATATACACAATTTTATGTACTGATGATAAAAATGGTATCCCAATAATGTGTAAACTGGAGTCTTAATAATTAATTAATAATTAATAATTCAACTCAATCTTTAATCCTGACTCACTTGTTTGAGGAGGCAGGCATTCCAAGTCATCCAGTTTAAATGGGGATGTACTGGAATTAGAGGGTTCAGACCTTTCCGTGCTACCCTGTCTCTAAGTTGCCTCCTAATCATTTATCTTGTGAATTTAGAAGATCTAATTTGAAACTGTCTGTGTACCTAATTATTGGCAATATGCAGTTCTGGATGCAGAACCGTAAAAGGCAATGAGGCCACCCTGTGCACACATTTCATAGAATACATCGTACATACACTTACAGAAAAACAGCATATGTACAGGAGGTGTAATGTATGGGGGAACCAGGATGTGATAGAACTTAGCTGTTTGGCATTTTGTTGAATCATAAAACTGCTTCAAATACACACTGTTCCTTATTTATTAAAAATAATTGCCTTTGAGGATCACACTCCTCCTTTTTTTGCTCATTCAAACTTAAGACCTAATTGTGAAGAAAGACTGGCCTAGGTCGTCAACTGGTAAATCAAATCTGTTCACATCCAATACGGAACCAACATGTTTTATGGAAATTAAAAATATATTAATAAAATTAAAATATTGAAATTATTTAAAATTACTGGAATTAGCAGACCATTTTTAATTATTACTAATACCAAAATATAAGAATAAAATTATTACAGTTTATTAAATAACATTTAAGTAATGATGTAATGGTCACATACAGCTTCTAGAAGGATATTTCTGATTACACTCTGTGAAAAGGACATTTCTAATAGCAGATTTTCCTGGGCAACATACTTTCTCTCAGAGAACATACAGAAGTTTCCAAAGCTTGAAAACTTACTGAACAAAAACATTGTTAGGATGACAAAGAGGGCTGCTGTCTACCATCACTGGTACATTCCTCTCTGGGAACAGGATTAGGGGCCAGTATGCAAGAATGATGGGGAAACTGCTTCTATTATATGGGGGGTAAATAACGCATTAGGTTCCAGCTCCAAATTCTGTGCATAAACCAAACTTCCTTCATACCAGAAGGATGGATTGTTGAGATACATAGGCCAATGAAAAATGAACACACTGGTGAGCAGATTTATTCCTGAAAATAATTTCTTTATACATACTATGTAGCAGAAGAAAAATGAGAGACAGCACACTTTGTCAAGCAGTACTAAAATATGTATTCATCTAACTGAGGGTTTTAGGGATGCATTTTTTTAATAGTTATTTCAGTATTTTGTCATTTTACTACTGGCTGGTTTGATTTGCCTAACAGGTGTATTCTTTATCTGGTTCTCTTTTAACAGGTTTTCACTGTATAGCTTTGATCTGGAATAACTGGGACAGAGGAAAGTTTTTAGCAGTTCTTTTCTTGCATTGTAAATGGCATTTCTTTACAGATATTACATTCATAGATATATTAAGAAACCACTTTTATTAGGTCTAGTCACATAACAGAACTGGAAGTGCAAGTACTCAAACTCTATATAAAGTATGTAGATACAAGGACCAACTTTTCTTTCAGTTTCCTGAGAATGACTATTTTGGATAGGAATGGCAAATGAGCCAGTGCAGCTTACAGGAAAATGTACTTAGCTACATCCTACGAGTTGTTAAGTATATCCATACCTAGACCATTCAGGTCTATGCTTGATTCCCATTGTCCTCAGTGAGCCAAAAATACATTAGTCAGGGTTTTGCTGAACTGGGCCCAGATTCATTGAAGTGCTTTGGCTCCAAGTTCTGTGTAGGTTATAACAGTGTTGATAGCAAAAGGAGTAGGAGGGTAACTATTTTGTTCAATCTCAACTATAATGCATTTGATTATGAAAGCATTTCAGGGACCTTTTCTTAGTAAATCTAAAGTTGAAAGGAACACAAGATATTCCCAGTAAAATGAAAGTAGGTCTTAAAGAACCAAGTAGCATTTCTTGTTTATAAACAGAAGACTGAGAACATTTCAAAGTTTAAAAACTAATTCTAAGGACAGAAAATAAGTATTTCCATTTTGTCTTTCCTAAAGTGCTAGTTGAGATATAGAGCAAAATTGCTGTGGGAGCAGAAAGAAACACTGGCTGCATATAAAAGCAAATACCTTTGCAGCCCTGTAAATGGATTTTTGAGAATTGGAGAAACAGTTAGTCAGAGCATACTTTCTCTAACAATTCCCAGTTTGATGCTTAGCTAGGCCATTTAACTTTTTTTAAAGAGTCATGATTAAAATAATAACTAGGAAGGATTGAAAAGTAGAATCTTTCCTGAGGGAAATGCTATTTTAACATTGTTTTCAGCCTGAACTAATGAAATAGTCCAAGTATCAAAACTTTTTGCTGAATGAAAGGCTCAGAAAAATCTCAAATTGACAGTATAAGAATAAAAACCTCTAAATTGAAATGTTTTAATCTCTAAGTTGGTGTCTGCATAGGACTGAATGGGAACTTCAGTTTTGGGCGTTAAGCCTGATTGCTTAAAGAGTTTAACCTTGCCTGGCGGGTTATTCTGATGGAGCCAGGTTAGGGAGCGAGCGCGCCCGCATCGTGGCTGGCAGGCATGAGAGGTTACCTGGGTCATGGTGCTGAGGTGCACGGGACAGGCCCAGAGTGGCTCAGGAGAGTAGGCATGCAAGCCCGTGGGGTGAGCAGGTAATCCTTGCTAGGCCGTGGTGAAATGAAATAGTTCAGGAAATGTTTTGGGCAATTCGTGGCCAACGGACTGCTGAAAGCCCTCCAGCAGGCAGGAGATACAGCTCTGAATCCAAATATCCCCCAGTGTGTGCACGTAAAACTGCAGTTTCCCAACAAAACCAAACCAAACAAACAGAAATTTTGCTCTGTAGTGACTTTTTACAAAGGGGTTACTACAGATTTTTGATGTCTTTGCAAATAAGACTTCTCAGTTGTTATTCTGAATAAAAACATGTAATTCATGAGGTGATTACTAACGTCAAACAAAACCAGTGATAACTGTTTAAACTCTTACCACAGATAACTGGTGTCTCACTGACTTTATAAAAAATACTTTATAAGTGGGCACTGTTTGGATATAAAGGTTACCTAGACACACTTATTTTTGTCATGGTCTGTTGGAGTTCAGACAAACGGCTGGGGACTTAAGCCGCACCTGGGTGTGGGATGCACAGAGCATCCAAGCCTCTAGTGAAGGAGCTGCTGTCAGCACTGATCTTTGCTACTTTTAGGAGGAGACACAGGTCCAAAAATGCAGCTCCAGCTCTCCTGTGGCCTCCCCCGCTGCCTGGTGTACATGACTCCCACCAGCCTCCCCGGCCGCAGAAAGGAGCATGCAGCCTGCCTCGCTGAGGTGTGCTGGTGATACCGAGGGCTGCGAGCTCTTTTGCTACTAGGCCCATACACGTCGTTGTAAGAGATTTAGGCATAGGCAGAGTTGGCAGCAGCTTTGTGTTATTATGCCTGCAGGGCTGATCATCACCTGTGCTAGAGAGCCTAGCAGAGCGGCAGCTTTTAGGGGTCCAGACAGATGGGCAAACTGGGGAGTTGAAGGCCGGTGCCGCCCGCAGCTGAGCGCTGCTCTCCTCAGGCGAGCCGTGCGTGCCCCAAGCTTCCGAGGACAGACCCTTCAGGTGGCAGGTGGCTCGGCCCAGGGGCCAGAGGTGAGTGCTGATCATTTTGTGGCTCTTCAGCCTTTCAAAAAGCTGAGAGCAACCCAGGGAAGTGGGTTCAAGCCTGATTTTTTTAATCTGAGAGGCAAGCAAGCATGCTGCCCAAGCCAGCATGTAAAATAGGGGTTTGTATCAAGGTCACTCGGGAAATCACTGTAGGAACAATCAGTGTGTTAATGCACAACACAAGTGGCTGAGTAAGGCAGCCTTCAGCATGCCGTGTGGTGCAGTGAGTCTGTATACTGTGTGCACTCCAGGTATGGAGTCCAGGAAGGATTTCCTGTTAATAAATCTCCCCTAAAAACCCACACGGTGTGGCACCCCCTACCTTATGCTGCCTCCTACCTGCCCTCAGTTATTGGAAGTCTGAGGTAGGCTGTGGTTCAAAATATATTTGTTGCAAATAGCCATATTCCTAAAAACTTCTTTGGTATGACTGGAAGAGATGGCTGTAATAGTCCCCAGAGGCGATGGCAGTATTCTCTCGCTGAGCCCTCAGGGCCAGCAGTCCACGCTACTGTGTCCTGTGGGCTGCCTTCTGCAATCAGGCTTCATCAGAAAAGTTATGCTGTATACCCTCCCAGTCCCACCATGTATTTTTCTTTGAAAAAGCTAATTAATTCTTTGGTAATCACAACCCTTTTTTAGACTTCTTTTTATAGCAAAGCCTATTAATTAGTCTGCATTCCTCTTTTGCAGCATAAAGTGTGGCTATAATTGCATGTCTGTAGTAGATAGGTTATTGCATGTCTGTAGTAGATAGGTTACTTGTCATTTTATTGTAATTAATGCTATTGGAATTATATATATGAAATACAGAAATGCTGCTTGGTTATATTTGTGGAGCTATGTTAATGTCTCTGTGGAGTGACATAGCAGCTTTCTGGATGTAACGTGCAATGCTGAGATTCAAGTTCAAGGTATGAGCATATAGAATGGTCTACAGTTGAATACTCTCTGAACAGAAGGGGCGGTGTGAAGCCGAGTTGTCTCTAGAGGTGTCTGTGATAGTGAGAGAAGGACTTTTTTTTTTTTTTTTTTCACAAAGAACTAGAGCAGTAACTATTTTTTATGTGACTGTTGTAGAATTGTCCTCTATAGAGTTGCTGAAAATATGATTTTTATTCTGGAATAAATATTTGATCTTAATCTCAAATTTGAGATGTGGTTTGAATGTATTTTTGTTCATGGGAGCTATTTTGGTTTTATCTGAAGCATTAAAGCAGAATAAAGATAACAGATCATATTTTGCTATGGCTGTGCAGGGAGACAGTCTCCCTGTAGAGAGAGGTCTTCCTCTCTAACGATGGTAGTTCCTTCTGACCTCCTTACCCAAAGATGATGAAAAGTTGCAGGAACAATTGTATTTACTGCTTCTTGGATGCATAGTGATTTGTTGCTAAGTAGGGATTTTATGGACATTGGGAAAAAGGTTGATGATGAAAATAGGTGATGCTGGAGGGCTGTCCTTTCCTTTCCCCCTTTACACAGAAATACGTATGTTTTGTAGCATTTAATGTCGTATTGGTTATTTCTCTAGTCCATTTGTTTTTGTAGGAGTGCAAAGTATTCAATTGTTACCCGCATAGTTGTAGAGTGATTTATTTCACATGGTTCTGCTGAATAAAAGAAACTGTAAGGTTTATAGGTACAGCCTCTAACAATCCACTGTCTACTGTAATGGAAATAAACCTATAGTTTACTGTATTCATGTATTACCTCCCTTCTCCCAGCTTTTCAACTGAGAGTGGCTTAGTGCCAGCATTCTGCAGCACTTCTATTTTGTCAGTACATCAGAAATGGAGAAATGACCTCTCACAGAGAGGCTGTATGCTGGAAGCTCTCACACAGGCAGTGCGGCTTCAGGAAGCAAGCAGAAGTACATTGTAGGAACGCATTCTGATCACAAATTAGGCTGCTGCTTTTGCTGTGGCATTAGCTTGCAAATGTTTTTAAGTTGTAGCCCAAAGTGATGCCCAGTGATGCAGTCTTGAGGCAAAGGCACAAGTGAAGATGCAGCCCTGTTGAACTCAGCAGGAATTTTGTCATGGGTGTTGTGGAAGGCCCTCAGAGCTAGCCTGAGTCTTACTTTATTGTCTCAGGATTATTTCTTCTTCAGCAATGACACTGCTTTTGGAGGAAGACAACTAGATTTTTATGGGGACTTTTATTAAAAGGCAAATAGTCAGTTGCTTTATGTACATTGATCTTTCAGGGCGTTGGGTTGATCTTTCTTTAATGTGAATCAAACAATATTTTGATGCAGTCACATATAGTCACTCGGTATCAGTTTTTTCTCTGATTCTCAAGATACCTTAATGTTTGCTGCTGACAAATGACTTTTTTCCTGAATAGCTGGATTTAAATGTGTGTTCATATGTCTTTAAAGATACTGGGTCCCTGATGATGTCAGCCTAAATCTGCATGCGCAGATCAGGTGTCTGTCTCTGTTTATGGGAACGTGTATATGTCTATATTGAGGCACTTAGTTTAGTCACTAGGATTTGGTCTGCATTTCTCCTCTTTATGGTGCTGTAAAATTTGTTCTAAAATGCTTGATCTGTTCCCTTAAGCATTTAGCTGCAGAAATGCATAAAGAGATCACTGCAGCGTTTACACATTTTGCTAGTACAGCACATGCGAAGAACATGTATTGTTTTTTGTCACTGTCTGTCTAGTCTGTTGTTTGTACACCTCTTCCCTCAGAGGAGGCAGAGGGATTGATACACATGGTAATGTGTTCATGTATCCAGAGCTACAACTACTTTTGAGAAGAAATTGGCTTTAATTAGGAGCTTTTGTTTCCAAAATATGCAGTAAGTTGTTAGCACGTGAAACAGACCTCATGAGTAAAGTGAAGTATGGCTTTTCTAGTGTGCTAGTATTGTTTGGTAACTACCTACATGCTTGGCTTCACCTCATGATCAATGTGACGTTTCTTACCACAGAATAGCAACATGACTATGAATAACTAACTGAGGTGCTATACATTCATACCTTTGCTTAGCTCGTGATAACTTTTTCAGGTGACCATATCCTTACTGAATTGTACAATTGTTACCATACTGAATCTAACTCATTCAATTTTTGAAATTGTTATTTCATTTTCATTCTAGTTCTTCTTGGTTTGTGCTTTGTAGTACTGAATGCATTTAAGAAAACAAGCATTTATTTTGATAGATTGGGAGCTGAAATTTTCTGTCCTAAATGACTGTTCTATAATTCCCCAAGGCAATGAGCCATTCTAGTTCTGGGTAATATGTTTAGTTCTGTGGAGTTTTATTTCTACATTGCAGCACTTTCTGCAGACTCTGCTCAAACATTGCTTTATTCATATGACTGGTTTCAACAAAAATGTGATGGACAGTGACTGTACATTTTTCAGCTCAAATAACTAATGAAAAGCCTATGAAAAAGAAGCCATTTATAAAAAGCAAAACCTAAACAAACAAAAAAGCACCCAACAGATTTTAGCATTGAGTAATTAGTAGACTCAGAAAGCATAAGGAAGTGCCACACTCACAAATTTGAGACTGATATCTCATTTGAATTTGTCTTAGCTTCATTTATTGATTGATATATTTTTCTTTATTTGATTTCTTTTTTTTTATTAAGAGCCAAAACATCGCCTCCTCCAGGCAGAGTAACAAATTCAGAGCAGGTTGCTCAGGGCTTTATCCAGTCTGGATCTGAAAACCTCAAAGGACAGATATTCCTCAGGCTCTTTGGGCAATGTGTTCCAGTGTTTGACTATCCTCTAGCTGAATATTTTTCCATGTGTCAAGTTATGACCATTGTCTCTCAGCTTCCTGCCATGCACCTCAGCAAAATGTGCTTCCATCTTCTTGATCATCTCCTCTTAGGTATTGGAATAGGGCAAAACTACTTGAATAGGAAATACAGTCATCAGTAACAAGTTCAGTAGTGATGAAATCCCATTTTCTTCTTCGCATTTGCTTCTCCCCTGTGCAGCTGCAGCAGGAATGTTTTGAAAGAAACTGTGGTAAAAAACCAGGATACAGATTTTTTGAACATTGATGGATCAAAAATACTAGCACTTATCTGGTGTTATGTCAACAGTGAACTATACTAGAGACACAGACAAGAATCCCAGGCAAAACTTATGTACACTGGCTGTGCAGTAGAGACATGTAAGACAGTTTTTAACTAGCTAGTTCAGTTACCATTAATGATCATTCTACAGCAGTGTGGTAGTGCTGGTACATTGTTCTGCTCAGAGCTGTACTATTTTTGCACAGATTTGAATTGTAAAAAACCCTCAACATTCTATCTACATGAAACTTGAGTATCACAAGATCCCAGTGAATTTCTAACACAGAATGTAAACTAATCTGCTGTAGTGCAACAGGTATAGACAAAATTTGCTATGAAAAATATGAAGGAACTGAACTGAAGGATAATGGTGTTAAGTGTAATTTTCCCAAGGCTACTTCTTCCACAAAGGCGAAAGTCCAAAAAGGGATTAAAAGTAAGCCTGCTTGGTTTTAATTCTGTGATCAATATGTAATAAATTAAGTTGTTTATTATATTGATGATACTCATAGTTTCTTGCACATTCTTACATAGATATTTTACACAATTGTTTCAAGGTCTCATAAAACATTCTGCATATATAAAGATATACTATAGCTGATACATTTCTGAGAGAAGTTCCAGGCAATCTAAATGGAACTCTTTCTGGATGAACATGTATCATTAAGGTATCACTTGTATTTTGAAAAAGTGTGTCATAACCATAAGAAAATAAACTTCATAAACATAAATGAATCTTTATGATATAATCATAAAGAAATTACAGTGTCTAAGTTAAGAGCCAATAACAAGAAGACATTATAAATAGGTTACAATGTGGGTTTTCTTAATACTTATTAAAAGTGGTTTATTATAATGTCAAAATGCAAGCCTTGATAATTCCAGAAGGATTGCAATATTTCTGAATGGAAAAAACAGAGTTCTGAGAGCACTTTAGAAATGGACAGATGCATTTTTTTTAATAGAAAGACAAAAAAAATTCTCACTCCCAAAATATCTTTGGCAACGTCCTTTCAAGTGTTCTTATAGGCATACTTGAGTACTGCTCTGCAGAAGTGGGGGCTGCATTATGGATAACGCTCAACCTTTTATCTGAAAGGCACACAATAAAATTCTGGCCCTTAAGGAGAAGAATATAATAGCCCACATAGATTTTATGAGGATGGACAGCTGCTTCTGTCGGCACAGGAAAACAGTTCCTGAAACCACTTCATTTGCACTTGGCAGATCTCTAGTTTGTGCTGTGTGGCATGACTATAAGACTGTACTAGGGATATTTATTTTAAAAAATCCAGGTTGCTGCCAGGTAGAATAATGAATGGATCCGCAGTAAAATAAGCAAAACATGCCTTTCATCTGATGATGTATGATGGGAAGACTGCTGTATCTGTAATGTTAAAAAATTTCTGTGCTACTTTGTCTGGTTTTATCTCAGCTGTGCAGAAGGAAAAAATTAATAAAATGAAAGATGTGGCTTCACATTTAGTCACCCATCAGTCTTACCTTCAGCTTGTGAATTTCACACATTCTGGAATTTTCTTTTCTCCATCTTTTACTCTTATGGAACATTTTTGTTTCCACAAAAAGCATCACTTATTTGTGAAGTAGGCATATTGGTGTTTCATTTTAATATAACAGTACTTCCAACCATGATTCTGTGACTGTTTGTGGAAGGCATGATCAGTGGGGTACTCCAGATGATAATTAAGCAGTGAAAATTGAACTATTTTGCTCTGACTCCTTCATATTTAGTTTAGTTGCCTTCCATTTCTACTGTGAAGGAGGCAGAAGCTGAAGGGAGCTAGTGCTATTGCATCAGCATCTGTTTCTTTCTTTCAGAAGGGAAATTGACAGCTGATGTTGTGCAGTCTGGTCTCTGCAGCGCATCTCAGAACCTGGTAGGAGAGGTAGGGCAGAGTTTGTTTGGTACAAACATGCAAGTGACATATGCACCTTGCACTTATGCTTTTGTCAGAGCCCAGAAAGTTGATTCTTGGATGTTTCAAGTGCTGTCACAATTATTGATATGAATGAAAGCGGTTCTAGAGTGGGGAGGTCACGTTAGTTGAAAAAGTAATCATGCAGTATGTCAGGATTAGTATGTACCTGTGCTGCTAACATGTTTAGCAATGAGTTAAAAACCATAAGCTTCTGAAATGACATCACAAAATACATCTGGAAATTTAATTTTTTTAAAACTTCGATGCACTAGAAGATTGTACTGTACCAGAGTTACAGTAATACTAACCTCCCCATTTTTGTCCTCTCCAGCCAGCCAGATACATTTGTGCACACATACTCATCTGTGCTGCAAGTTAGTGTGGTTATCATAAAAGTGCTCTGTAGCAGTCAGACTTTCTCTGCCTGGGGAAAGAAATGTATGGTATAAAGCATATGTTATACCTGCATAGTTGTGGCCATTTTGGGATTTTGGAGTAGCATATCAGTGAAACATCAATTTCATGGCTAGAGAAGAAGTCATACCAGTCCCAGTTTGTACCTGTAGACTGATGTGTTTAGAAAAAGATCTGTCCCTAGCACTTCTGTTGCAATTTTCATTTAATGTTTCTCAGGTAGAAAGAGCATAATACAAGAATCTCTGTTATGTTGTTCCTGGTGCATGTCTTATTTATGTGTTGAAAATATGAGATTAGAGTTTGTCTTCTGAGAATTGCAGATCATTCCTTTAGCTGAGGAAATGAGTTATACTGCTCTGCTCCCTTGCATTATGTATTTATTTGTTGCTTCAGGTAGGTTAGGCTATATCACTGTATTGTTATAACAGCTTTTAACACTTTTTTTTAAAAATCTCTTGGTTCACTATTTCGTTATTCAGGAAAAGTTTGAAATATCTTCCTCTTTACAGGAAGAGCCTAGGCAGATATAAAACACGACACTTCCATTTTGTAGTGTTGTGATATTAATGCTCTGAATGCGTTAATGTCTGTATAGTTGGTACAGTGCTAGCTTTACTGCTTCTGTCATCCATTACCTTAAAATTGAGAATCATTGTTTTATTTTTATGGCAAACCTATTATGAGCTTATATAATACTACATTTTTAATCAGCAGTGCTTCATATGATACTCCAGTTCAGTGGTAAGAGCTTGGTTTGGATCAACCAATATTTTCCCAAAGCATATGTTAATGCATCTACTTATTGAAAGTTGCTGTCACACTAAGAAGCAAAATTACAGACTGCATGGAGACTCCTGATAAGAAAATGGGGGGAAAAAAAATCAGCAAGATCAAAGAAGCACCTGAGCTTAATTATAAATTAACAGTGAAGTATAGACATCAAAATGCTTTAATTATTACTGGAGGTTAAAAAAACCCAGTATGATCTTGCATGTTGGTTAACTTTACACCGGAGTCCTTTAATTGTATTCATTTACACCCAAGATAACTGAAAGATGAATGACTTCCAGGCTAAAAGAAAGACACCAGAGATGTCACTTGTCAAAGGTTTCTACTGCATAGAAAGGTTATACATTTTTAGATATTCTTCACATCATTGGTGCCTCCTACAATGAGGGTGATTAGAGAACTCCATTAAAATAGGATGTAAGATTGATGAGTAAAACTGAATTACACTTTTAAACTATTTTTTTCCATGCCGAGATCAGGAAGGTACATAGAAGCTTATCATCAAGTTTGTTTCAAAGCTGGAGCCTAGCAGAGAACAAGTGTCTCTGCCAGTCGTTGTTCACTGTGTCTCATTACTCAAAACTAAAGGTACATAGTGATAGCCAGACCCCAGTGAAGGTCAGAGACCTAGATCATGAGACAGGCCTTAGGTCAAGGGTTTGCATTTGCTGTCTGATGCCATGGTACCTTCCCTAATGTAATTTGGACAGCTCATGGATTAATAAGGATTGATGGTAATGGGGAAGAAAGCTATTACTTACAGTTTTGTTTTGTTTTTTTAAAGAGATTAGTTTTTTGTCCATAAGTGATGCTCTTATCCACAAAGGCCCAGTAGAAGGTTGAATAAATCCAAGCATTCTGCTTTAGAATCTAGCTTGTCAAGAAATATAGGTATTTATTTGATAACTTTTAATCACCTACGTTTTCTAAAACATGTTTTCTTTCAATTTAAAAAGTGTGGGTTTATGCTCATGCTAAATGAATTATTCACAGGGAATAATTTAGCTGATGAATGTGGGATTTTTTTCTTGCTTATGAATCTGCAAACAGGTTATAATTAGAGCCAGTAAAAAAATTTTGAAGAAATCAAAAAGTCATTTACTGTGTTCTCTGCCACTGGTTGTCCATAAGATTTCCAAGTAACTATTGCGTTTTTTTTTAAGTACAATCTTACACATTCATTACATATGAAATAAAAATTGAATAGGGAAGCAAGGGAGAATAATGAATGTGTAACAAACGTCTGGAATCTGAACTTAATTTTGATGAAAGATATTCTGTCCATTTTGTCAAAAATAGTTTGTGAATTACCTTAAAGACACATTGATTTAGAAAAACTCAAAAACATTGACTTAATCCAACTGGATTGGTGTCATTCCAACAGAAGTTCATCATCTTTTCTAAGAGATACTAGTCGCCCCAGAGTTTCTGCAGGAAATATAGAGCAGTCCTTCTTTAGCCTTACCATTAGAAATTTTTTCCCAACATCCAATATCAATCTTTCATGTAGAAATTTTAGCTCATTGGTTTTTGTCATATCCACTGTATAGCTGGAAAACAATTTATTTTTGCAGTAGTTTTTTACATATTTGAAGATTGTTGTCACATATTCTCTAAACCTGTTTTCTGTAGGCTGAATGATGCTAGTTTTTTCGGGTTTTCCTCAGAGAACCTGGTCTGTAGATGTCCATTCTTCATGCCACCATCTTTTTTATCCCCGATGGATCTACCTGATGGATCTATATTACTAATAAAGAACAAATTATGGACTTCAATGCCTGCAAAATGAAAGAAATTTGACAACTTGACAATTTTCACAACTTTATGCCTCACCATAATTATTTTCTGCATTTTTTTTTAATGTAAAAAAATGATATCTTTCTTAAAAAGAAATTTCGATGTGAAAGGGGAAATAAACTCTCAAATTGTATGTCTGTGGCAAAATTGGGGGCCAGCTTTTTTATTTACTATTGAATCAAGCTGCATAATCTGTAATGGGCTCTTACAGTAATAATATAGGATCACTGTAAAGAGAGAGAGAATATTCAATGGATTAGAAACACAAATATGTATAAATAGCTGTACCAGAATGTGATTACTTTTGTGTAATCTTTGATCTCTCTTTGGCTATCTTTTTATCAGCCCTATACCATCTGAATGTAGTAGAACTTGTTTACTACATGGAAAAATCAGCTGTGGAAGCACTACGATGCCACTCAGTATAGGCTGATAAAAGGGAGAAGCTTGGCCAGCGTGACAGCTCATTGATCTTTAGTTGCAAGATTCAAGTTACTGCTGGAGTGTTTGTAGGAGATTTATAAGTGTCTATGTAAACAAAGCATTTAAACTGTTCATATAATCAACCATGTTCCCATGTATCATTGGTAGTAAGCTACTTCTGAATGCCTGTGTGCAGAGTACAACTGACAACACAACATGCTTTAGGAGATGGCTAGATAGTCTAAAATACAGTATTTGGGGGCTAATACTTTTGAGCTTCTGACTTATCATGGTCTCTTCAAGTCCTGATCTTTTATTTACAACTCAAGCAGTTCCAGATAGTGGTGTACAATGTCATTATGTTGTGCTATAATATTCATAGCAACCAACCAACATGGAATCGTGCATCAGACTGAGCCATATTGTAATAAAAGTAGAGCAAATTATAATAAAAATTCTAATGGCTGAGCTCATATTTTGTTTCATTTGATGAATACTGCTAATAGAGGAAAATGTATTTTTATTTGTTTCTGTGGAACTAGTTATACACATTTTTGAAAGTGTGATAACTCTGTTTCTTTCTCCTTGCTTTGATTTTTGTTCCTGGCTGTTGCTTGCAACAGCAGTGAGTATAAATCTGCCAAGTGCCCACCTGCTGGTTTCGTGGATCATTTTCAAAGTTGTCACTAGCAGGTATCAAACTAGTCAACTGCAAAAGTGCTACAGATAGGAAAGAGCTAGCTACTGCAGAAGAAGCTGGTTTGATTACAGTCGATGTGAAAACTGATAGCTCCTAAAGTACATGAAACTGAGTTATCTCTCATTTACACTAGCACAAAATAGAGTAACTTCAGCAAAGTCAGCGGTGGTAGTCCAGTGTCAAATCACAATGTATGCGATGAGAATTCCTCAACAATACTTCTTTTTCCCTTCTTAAATCTGTGGGGGCCATGCTGAACAAAACTTCCAGTGGAAGCTAAGTTCATTAATATTTCAAGTAGAAAATGTATTGGCATCTGCCTGATTTTCCATCCCAAACTAGGGTGGAAGGATGGAAAGTAAATTAATTTGGCTGTGTGCCAATTAATTCACAATAAATGCTCAAATTTGTGGATTCTTGTATTTGAAAACTAAGCAAAAAATATCCTGAGGAATGTTTTTAATCTTCTCAACGTGCCTCTTTAAATTTCTCACCATCTTTGATATCCTCTGGCTATGTTTGTGTCAGTGCTTTCTTTCTGCAGTTTTAAGCTGCATTGGTAAGTGTCTTATGATTACTTCAGCAATACAGGTATGGCCATCAAATTTTACTGAAAAGATTTTAAAAGAGGAGCTTTCTGAGGCACAAGATGGGCTGCTTATGGTATAAACAAGGCTACTGTATCAAGCTCCTGCTGGCTGCTCTTTCTGTCCTCTCTCTTCCTAAGTCCTGTAAATTTTACACCTCTAAGTAGTGTTTACTGGAGGGATTATTTTAGTCAGAGTCTTGTGCATGTTTCTCTGCCTACCCAATGGCAAGCTTTGTATGCCAGATGCATTGGCTTAATTCTCAACATGTTCCAAGTCTTTTGGTTTATTTTTCAGGATGATTTTGTTGATGACGGTTGTGTGCTTCTGTGATTAATACTGGAATTTGTTAGTGGGTTTTTTTCTTAAATTATATTTAATTATTTCTGTGTCCATTTTTTCTCTAGCTTTTTGAAACCTTTCTGTAAATATGTTAGGGGTAGCAAATTTTAATCCAACTGGATTAAGAGACTTGGACATGGCTTTAAGTACATCACATTTGAAATAACAAATACATTTTGTCATTTCCTTCCAAATATCAATGATAGATGCACAGAGAAAGTAATTGTTTAGAATTTTAATGACTGTCCAATTCATTTTTCAGTTTGGACAGATTTTTTTTCAATTCAGAAAGAATTTACCTTTTTTTAAAAAAATCTCTAATCTTAGTATTCCAGGCTTGAAATAGATATGACTAAATTTTAAGTAATATGGCATATTTAGTTATGCTTATATTAGGCAGTGGTATGCCCTAGTTTTTAGCTTTTAGCAGTAGCATATTATATTATACATCATATGACATGTAAAAAGCATGTTGCAACTGTCTGAAAAACTTAGAGACCCTTGTTGATAGACGTAAAGTTTGAACTTAAGCTGCCAAATGCCATATATCTGCAATATCTGCTCTCAAAATGAGCAGCTGCATTGTTCTCTGGTAATTCGGTGCATTCCTCATAATTAGACAGCTACATTTAATTCTCCTTTTGTTGTACTGTACATGTGCTGAAAGCTGATGAGCAACAATCAATAGCACTTTCTTTAGCATAAGTGCTTTTAAGGTAATTGCTCTGGAATCTTAAGGGGCTTGGGCTGTATTTTCTTTTTTAAAGCATGGTCTTTCACAGCAGGATGATTTAAAAGCAACTGGTGTGTACAAGTGATGTTCTAAGAGGCAGGTTTGATGACATTTGAGGCATGGTCAGGATGCAGTGAGCTCTTCTCAGAAACAATTGACTTGTGTGAATCATAAAGACAAATGCACTCATTCCAACTAGGCAACTTTTCTTTCACTGTCCCTGCCCCATTACTTGCAGGGACCAGAGCATCCAGGTTTCATTACAACAATGAATCTTTGCCAGCTGGGAGAGAGGGGCAAAAGAGCAACCAGGAGCTTCCACTCTTCTATTGAAAAGCAGAGAGAAACTTTCCTGACCTTTCCATGGTATAGTAGATGGAGAAATTCCCCTTCCTTTAGCTCCCTCTTCAATCTAACAGACCTCCTCCCTCCTACTCCGGTGCTACTATGATAAAAAGCAGCAAAGAATTTTCAGGCACTAACAATGAGAGTGAGTTATTAGCAATTTACACTAGAGAATTGTGTAGAGGTGCACAATGGAAGCCATTTACAATGAAAAAAAGGTTTTAAGGAGTCCCAGAAAATCCAGGAACTAGGAGAAACCAAGAAACCCCAAGATGATCGGTTTGCAAGCTATTTACATATTTATTAGTACATGGCATCTTGAAAAAAGAATGGCATTATATTTAGCTGGATTATAATTTAATTTAAACTAACGCCGTGTCAGAGTTATGTTATCACAACATTTGCTGTGACACCATTTCACAGATGATATTTAGTTCTTGTGGTTCTTTGTGAGGGTGCCCTTCCACTATAACTCTGATACTGACAGTTTGGTAGCCAAAGTGATTGTCTATGTGGAGAAAATCCAGGGCTGGAGTATAACTGCAGAACTGAACAGTATTTATTACTTCTGGCTCTCAGGTCAATGCACTCTGCTGGACTTTTACATGTATTTAGGTGCCGATTCAGATTGCTTTTTTAAGATCTGCAGGTGGTATGAGTCTTGGGGGATGGTGACATTGGAGGTAGTCCCTGGCTGAAGGCGGCTGCAATCTGAAAATAGATTTAATTTATTTGTTTTGAAAGCAAGCAGAGTCAAAGAATTTAAATGACTTGCGTGTGGCTGACTAGCAGATAAGCAGTAAAGGAAAAAATGGAATCACAGTCTCTTGGCAGCATGACTGTTGCATAAGCTCCTTGACCAGACTGTTTCAAAGCAGATTCATCAAATAGTTATCAACCACATTTTTAAGCAGGCACTTGCATAAATGGTACATGTTAAACTGCCAGCAGGACTCCAAATTGGACCCTCCTGTTCACAGGAGTTGATTCAGGCAACTTTTGGTTTGAAAGCAAAGAGACAAGGCTGCAACTGGTTTCCACCAATTTCATACTAATTTAACAGACTCCCTCCTTTCCATTTCTCCTTCCACTTGCCTTCCACTTCTTCAGTTCTCCAGCCTGCTGCTCTGGTAGAGTTTAGTTAACTGGACAGAAGATGAAATGGCACCATGATGCTGACCCACTTTGCACCACTCGAGTGAAGGATGGTGTGCATGCTGTCCTCTATTTCAAAGTGGTACAAATATTGTACTGCATCTGTCTCTCTGACTACCAGGCAGATTAATGAGGATCGGGGCAGAATTTAATTCTCAACAAGTTTCAGGAGTAAAATAGAAAAGACCACCAGATGTTCATAAAAACATCTAATTCTTTTTCCTAAAAATGTGTGATACTAACTTTTATTTTCCTATAAAGGATAAAATATGTCATAGTTTCTGGGGCCATATTTTATCATTTATTTTTTAAGCAGAGTGAAGTTTGCCTTAAAAATGAAATTCAAACAAAGCCCATTCTCAATTTTTTTTTGTTTCTTAGTTTGTCAGCATGTTTTCTACCTAGGTGTTCAGCTGGGCTAAGGGCTGTTCAAAGTCACAGCCAATTATTAGACTGTACTGGAAACTAATTTACTACTTGTACAGGACTCTTACACCCCTATGTTCCAAGGATCAGAATTATTTGTTTATAAACACTTTGCCTTTTGAGGTTAATTTCAGAGTATAGTTATGCTTCTACAACACTCCATAGTCTCTCATTGCACAATAAAGTAAGGGATGCTGAGTTTTGTAGGGTGATGTAGAATGACTGACTCTAATGTGATGGACAGATGAGATCACAGCTCTGATGATGAGGAACTCTAATCCAGAGACTTTACAAAATCCTAGAGTAGGTAACAAAGAATGTTGTTAGAAATGAAAATTTATGAAATGGGAAAAGCCTGCAATAATGCCTGGTCTCTGTCTGCCCTTGCCTTGAAAAGTTGCATGTCAGATGTAGGGTGCGTTAGTAGAGTGAGCACTTCACATGAGTTTTGCATCCCCTGGAGAAGATTGCAAGCAATAATTGGAGGCAGCCTGAATAACTGAATTAGCCTGAATAAAATCAGTAATGAGAAACATCAGACTAGAATCCATTTAGACTAATCCACATCCCAAACGAAAGTGAGTGAGAAGCACTTTGCCAGAACACCAGTGGGGAGCGCTTGCTGAACCCTTTGTGACTGCTGATGGCTTTTTCCTCCCCATTGCGAAATCCGTGGTTAGCAGATTGGGCAATGAGAATACTTTTGGAGCTCAAGCTCCAGCTCTGTCATTGCTCTGAGAACCAAATTATTTTGTTCATGGCCCTAATGTTTCATTTAACTCACCCTGGATGAAATTTGACTCAGTGTAACAAAGGTTTATGCTTTTCCTAGCGTGCTTTCACTATCTTGCAATCAAACAACTAAACAACATTTTAAGAATTTGAGTCGTCCTCATTTTTTTAATAGAGGCATGAGAATCCCAGCATGTCTGTTAGATTTTAGTTGCTGTGCAGCTGCAGTGAACTGTATGAGTAACAATTCTTTAACCGCATCATAGTCTGTGATTTTAGGAACACCAGTCATACAGGCACACACTCCACTTCCCTTTAAAGCAATCCCTTTTAACACAGTAAAGCACTTTTTTTTATCCCAAAATCCTTTCCAGGGTTGTGGGGAAAGTTTTGCCTTGAGGTTGATTTCTTAAATTCTTGAAAAATCACCTGCAGTTTTCACTTTCACATCTGGCTCTAAGAAAGGTCACTGTGGAGCTTTTCATATTGGGGCCTACTGTTTTTCAGATACTTTTAAGTCCTTGTACTCTAGGTTTTGTTATGTTACCTTACAATTTCCTATAGAAATCATAGGTAGTAATGTCCAGATCAGTAGAATCCCAAAGACTTTCAAGACCTTTGAGACCTTTGCTATGACTTTACTCACATTGATGAGCATTGAGAAACATGGATTCATAATGCACTTTATACTGGACTGCTACCTATAAAATATTTGTCAAGTTCATTCCAAACTGTATAAACAAATGTCACTGTTGAAATAAATTTAAAATCTGCATATTTTATCTGCTGCTTCCTTGGTGTGGAAAACTGCTAGCTTTCCATAGTCTGAATAGTTCATAAAGCATAAATAATAGGACAAATTAACATTGCTTGGTATTACAGTGGTTCAGTCAGCCCTTAATGCTAAATACAGTTACATAGAAATTAGCCTTTGAAGAATAATGTTTACAGCTGCTAGTGAGATATATTAAGGATTTCCAAAGTTTACCTGAAATTATTTGGATCTGTCTATAACTGGTGTAAATGAGATTCAGTTAGCATATAAAATGAGAAATTTTTTGGATTTTGAATTTTAAGTCTGGTTGAGGTTGATTCATAAACTGTGGCTCATCACAGCCTACCTTATCCAATTATAACATCAAATAGGCAGAGGTAGGCTCTACTTCTACTCTGAATACACAAATGCTACTGCCATTAATGAGACTAAATCCTCGAATTGCTTTTAAATGCTGCAGAAAGCAAAAGCTACTTACTGCAGTTGACTACTTGGCACAATTAGTGCATCGTCATCCGAAGCTAATGACACTTACCTGCCAGTACAAAGTCAATTAACGAGCTCTCAAGATATCACGAGATAGCAGTAATTTCTGTCACCACAGGAATATTAGTGTACTTCAAAACTGGAAGGGACTTGAATGAATGTGGTTATTAGTAAATGCTTAAATTTTTATGCGTTCAAAATCCATTTACATGGGTTTATGCTACTGCAATGTTGTAACTATACGTTAATAGCAAGTAGTATGTCCAGTTTTATGATGTCAGTGCAAATCCAGGAAGACTACATTAAGGTGATGAAAGAATCCACTGTTGACTGAAGTTTATGGCGACTTGGTTTTGATGCATTTAAATGAAAAGGTGGTACTAGGGTCACAGCCTCCAGACAACTGGAAGATATATTAATGTTAACATAGTGGGATTACCAGACTAAGACAGTGAGGGAGAAGGATAATCGTGGTGCAGGGAACTGGAGACAGGACTCAGTATCTGCATTTCCCCAGTACGTGATGAAATTGGTAATTTGTTACAGAGGAGCCAAGGAGAATTATTTAGAAGAGAAAATCTTGGAGGACGGTGGAGAGTCAGTAGAAATAGGATAGTGATTGAGACTCTCAAGGTCAGGTAAAGACATTGCTGGTAATCATGATGTCTAGTTTAGGAGAGGGAAGTGGCACCTGACTGAAGTAAGTGCCAAATACTCTTTAATTTGGATAAAGACTGTGGAAGTTCAAAGCCCTCTGAAGGGCCCTGCTTTCAGCTGACTAATTAATAGAGCTTACAGACTAGAGCCTGTCTGCCTCTTCTGAGCAAGTAATTTGCTTGAGGCAGAAATAGTTGCTTCAAAATAGATGTGCAAAAGTGAGGAACAAGAATGCAAATTTCTTTAGGAACCACTGTGAGATCTTAATCCTCTTGCATGTGAATTTTAACTCTCTCCTGAGATAGCTGAAAGCAGCAGGACACAAAACTGTTAGAAAGAAGAGAATAGTTTCCAATGTCATGGGGGTCAATTGTGAGGAAACTCAACAGCCTGGTAGTCTCTTTTCTCTTTTTTCTTCTGAATGTGTGAGGTATCCTTTCATGCACTATGAGAAAAAAGCATTGCCTTCTCCTGGTGCTCTCTGTTCAGATAGTCAATCACATTAAGAAGTTTCTGACTAAGATGCAGCTGGTTGCATATATGTAGTCTGAGTCTGATACAGCCCATTTTCAGATGATACAGCTTATTGTATATATGTGTGTGTGAACAGAAAGAAGTGTAGGATATAACAGCTTCTTCCTTGCTTCAAATGGCATGCATGTTCCCATTCATTTAAAAAAACCACTGCCCCTTTTATTTTTCTCAGGTGCCATCTTTGCTTTCATTGCTAAGGACACAACTAATCAATCCTAATTAGAAGCTTAATTGAACAGTTCAAGGAGTAATCAATATTAAACCAAATGCTCTTAATGGTGATCTGTCAGTTTTCTTTTTAGGAAGCTGCCAAAGTCCTATTTTTAAATGCTTCTTTTAAATTGATTTTTACAAAGGTCTTTCAGCTGGATTTCAAATCAGTACCTCCTGGAGTGTCTGTGTCCTTCATCAGAAACTAGTAGCCTTATTAGTAATCTGAAACCCAAAATTACTAGGGTGATATCAAGTAAATAAATGAAAACTACAAGGTTGAAAAATACTAGTTAAATATTTTGAAAAACTCAACCCTCTCATCTCAGCTAAATCCAAAACTCTCTATGGGCCAAGGTTTCAGCAGGTATATATCAGCTGATTTGTGCCAGATAAGGATCTCATGCTTACAGGAGGAGGCAAATTATGAGTTTTCCTTTTCTCCTCTAAATAGTTTACACTAGCATGTGAAGAAAAGATAATATGAAAAATACTGTAGTAATCAAGAATTGAAATAATGATGCTGGAAAATCTCAACAGCAGTGTCAGCTAACAATAAGTATAAAAAAAAAGTGTATTGAAAGCTGTACATTGCCAGGATAAATCCTTTCATTTTGAAGGAGATTAAATGGAAAATTCCATAGGACTCTTAAATTGTCCCATGACAATTTAGATTAAAACCATTTTTTTTTAAAATGAGCATTCGGCTGAATTTTTTTCGTAATTTCTTTGAAACCAAATGTGTGGCAGATCCTGATATCTATTGTAGATGGACACAATGAACTAATGTGTTGTGAAGAAAAGAAACAATAGCAACGCTTCCCCCCGCTACCCCCAAAACAAGTTCTAAACTTTGGAAATGTTCATATTTGTATCCACTAACAGAATTGCAATCAATACTTACACAGTATGTTTTCTACAGCAATTTTAGTTAAATATTTTTGTCATTAAATATATGTCTTCAAAGCCTAAAAAAAGAACTATTCAATGGGCAATCATGATATTGAAATGATAAAATAAAAAAATTACAAAGTTATTTGTTGCTTTCGTATATTGAACATTTTAAGAAGTGGTAGAGTGGCAAATTGGGTTGAAATGCAAACACCATAATGCACTATCCTTTCATGGAATTACAGCATTACACTCTTTCAAAGCTGCCATTTTGAACTTGAAGTTAGAGCTGTGAGCCTTTCCTTGCTGCAGTCATAGTTCAAGTCATTTCAGTGTGGTACTATTTATTCAGAACTGATTTCTGTGTGTGTGTGTGAGTCATTGCAGTTTTAAATGCTGTAAGACGAGATTTTTTTTCTTATACTGCCAAGATCTTGTTCCTGTCCTCTATTAAATGAATTACATCAAGTAATCACATAAATTAAGTAAATATTTAATCAAGTAAATCAAAGTAATATTTGAAAGAACAGGTGTCTCATAAAAATATGACAAAGTATTAATCTGATTTTTAATTATGTAGGACCCTGAAGTTAGTAACTGTAACTCATAAGACTAAATCCTTCTGCCAGCTTTAAATCTGCAATATAAATGGGTTTACTTCATTCACTAAGATTCTTATGAGGGGAGGAATAACATGTTCATAACAGCCACTATTATTCCCCAAAAGTCCTAACTCTGATTTTGAGATGATCCATAACATGCTACTCCCATCCAAAACAGGCTTGAGATAATGATGACTCTTTCATTGAGATTTCTTTGCTATAGTGTGGCATTTTATTAATATGAAACTTCTGTTCTTCAGTTAAAACCATGAAAGAGACCTATTTCTTACTGGGTTTGTTTGTTGCATAATTTTACCTAGAGGATTGTCAGTGAAGAGTTACACATGTATGTTCTTTGGGACCTTAACTGACTAAATTGTTAAACTTTGCAAAAATACAGTGAGTTTTATAAAATGAATTATTAAATATGAAATCTAAGAACAAATCCAAAACCAAATAGGTTTTTTTTTTAATAAAGTCCTTCCTCAAGAGACAGTGAGGATGACAGTCTGCAAAAGCTTTCAGTATGTTTAGAAAAATTGGAAAAGAAAGATGATTTAATTCTCATATGGTGAAAGTAATGGAGACGTGGTAGACATCTGGAAAGGAAGAATGGCAAATGCTCAAAATTCTCCTGCTAAATCACGCAAAACCTCTGTGCAGGGAAATTAGAAGTTGAATTGGTCTCCAAATGAAAAACGTAAGCTGTGTAGTAGAAGTAATTTTGGAAAATGACTTTTCATTCATTTAGTAGCCCTGTAGCTGTGTTGTATGTGTTGTATGTTAGTTGTAAACTATGTACAGCAATAATATTTAGGGAAACTATAATTATTCACCTGTCTACCTTAAGTTTTGCTTGGTTTTGGTTTGTTACTGATACCTGTATAGTGTCCTGTGCACTGTATGTAAGTATTCTGATATAAACATATTTGGTAATGTGTGTTGGATTTATGGCCAGCTGAAACTTGGGAAGTGCGGTAAGTCTTCCTTGCCATTTTAACTTGGGTGAGGCAGCTGGGACAGCAGAAGATGAAGGACCTGGAGCCTTGCTTCTTGTCAGAATGAGAAATAAGAAGCAGCAGAGGTCATGCATTTTGATTGCAGATTAGGAGGATGATGGGAACCAGACATAAGGGACAAAGGCCAATGTAAGAAAAGTGGAAAATGAGTTGTGCAGTGCCAGTAAAGGCCAAGAGGAACAGCAAAAGTGAGATGGTGGTAAAGCAGGAGAAAACAGGTCATACAAGTTTATGCTGAAATCCAGTCAGTCAGTTGCAGAGGAAAGCTGTGTACAGTAGGTTTCTGAGCTTGGGCTCTGCAGTAGGATTCTAATGTACTGTGGAGGGAACACTTCATTGAATCAAGCATTTTATTTTTCATCAGAATGTGATCTGACAAACTTCTGTCTGATTAGACTGTGCCTTCCAGCAGAAGGTTGTGTGTGGCATGATACCTAGCTCCAGTGCTGCTTTCTTAATCACAATGAACACGGGGATGGGATGGGATGGCAGGGGGACAAAACCTCTTGCTTTTTCTACTGCAGAGAAAAAAATGTGGCTGTTTATTAACTTGATTGGGTAATTTTCTCAAATACAGGTGAAAAACAGACAGAAGATTTAGATTTTCAAGGAGGCTATGTGCTTCCTATTACCTCGTACCTCATATCATACAGATGACCTTGTCAGGTGGCATAATAGTGGACTGCAAAACAAGCTTACTATGTTTGCGAATGTGAAATTGCATTCTGAAGTTCCTGACTTCTGAAAAATTCCAGCTCTTGGGCCTAGAAGACTGACATTTTAAGCTACTTTAAGTAGGGGTTATGGAGAATGGAAATTTGCATGAAAATATAAAAATTTTGTTATAAAAGAAGTGTAGAAAGAAAGACTTTTTAAAAAAGTCTTGAACCTGTTTTTCAGGGTTTGAGAATTGGGGTGAGTTTATACACCATTTGAGCATGAACCTGACTGAAGTAGAACAAATGCATTATGAATCAGGGGTTTGGCCAGGCACATCTGTAATCTGCCAGAATGTGACCACAAAACGTGAGAATCAGAAGCTATAGGTGCCAGTCTTTTTCTCATCTTTCTGTCTTCTTCACTGTGTATTTTTTTCTTACAATCATCCTGTTACATACTATCAGAATCTGACCTTGTTTTCCATCTTTGAAACTTGATGCCCGTCAGATTTTTTGTCAAGTGAAGAAAGAGGCAAGACAAGGATGCTTGTCTGAGAAATAGGCGATGTTTTTTCCCAGGTTTAACTGCTTCCCCCCCACCCCCCGTATACATTTCTGAACATGGAAAAGAATTTTAAAGCACAAGAGTGCTAACTCAGCTACTCAGCTGCTCAGTGTCAGTACAGCAAAAGGTGATGTTAACTGTTTCACTCCTTACTAAGGCATGCAAGAACATTCTTTCATTTCAATGTTAACATTTTTCAAAGTGTGTGTAGCAGGAGACAGGAGGAAAAGGCTGAAAGAAATGTAGGCCTTTAAAAATGTGTAGCAGTAGGATGTAGAATGTCTCTGGGAATTAAAGGAAGAACAGGAAGCATAACACTGATTCCAGAAGGTTGCTCTGGTGGCAGATGCAAACTGCTGTAATACTGTGCTACAGACAACTATCTGGTCTATTTGCATTCCCCAGCACTGGAGCTGGTGTTTAGCTGGCTCACTACTTACCTTACAAATCCTGGCTGAGACACATGCACATCTGCCTCTGCATGCATGCTGATCTGGAGAGTGGGGCCTATGGTACAGATAAATGACTTTGCTCTATTTTATTGCCTCTTTGAAGGACAGGTGGCATTAGAGGCTCATGGGGATAGTAACTGGTGGAATATCAATTAACACTGGTTTTCAGCGTTTTGGGCAGCTGATTTTGCACTAAAGGGAGCAGAGAGGAAAGTGGTACTGAGCACTGTGCCCAAAGATAGCAAGCCACATATGCTGCTGAAATCTTGCCTGCAGGAGTAATTTATTTTCTGAGAGGTACACACATTCAGTAAACTTATGCCTTTGGTTATGCCTTACAGCTGAAAACCTTTAAATCATTTGGTATCAGCTAACCATTCACTTTCAGTCATACTCTACATATGCCTCATACTCCTGTGATTTGTTTATTGCTTATTCTCATGTGTTACCCTAACTGTAAATATACCTCGTGATTTGTCAAGTGGCTTGGCAGTTAATATGCTACTATACCTATGAGAGACATTTTCATAAATAAATATTTAGAGCAAATCCTATATTCTGCTATATCATGTTGTACAAATATTTACTTTTATTTGTTTAAATTCTGTTCAGAATACATTCACTGGATCAGCAGTTGGAGATTGAAGAGATATATCTGGGGAAATAAAGAGCTAAAATCTACAAAACTGACAATGGTACATACCTAATAGCTATTGCAGTTTTGACAATGGACAGTAAAGTCACTAAGCAAGAGAAATTGTGTGTCCTTCGCTATCCATGTCTCCATTTGTCCTACTACTATGTGCGCAGCTATGAAACTAAGGGATCTTTGTTTTCACTTGGACTTTTAAGAGCCCTTCTGATATGTGAAAGCAAATGGTATTTATGGTAACAGTTATTGTAGCCTGTTATAAAGCAATAGAACTCTTATAGTCTCTTTATAATTTCCTTTATGAAACAGTTGTTTTAACATGTGTTCATTCTTCACCTATGGAAAAAGAGAAACGTCTTGTAGTGAAGTAGAATCAGGTAGCAATATCAGTTAATGCCTGATCACCAACACAAGACTTGTTGGACTTTCCCTTTTTTCAAGATGCAGACCCAAGCTTGTCCATAGAATTTCAAAACTTTTACAGACCACACACACACACCTTGATGCTTGTTAAGTTTCTCCTCACCTTTTTTTCTCTCTTCTGAGCGAAGAGAGATCCCAGTCGCATGCTTGGTGTATCTTTAATGGTGCGGTTGTATTGCCTTACTGAAGATGCAAAATCCTAGGAAAGCATTATCAGGAAACTGATCAACCTAGTGGCTTTCTATGATGGAGTGAATGCATCAGTAGCTAAGGGAAAAGCAATGGATGTCGTCTATCTGGACTTTTGTAAAGCCTTCGACACAGTCCCCCCCAGCATCCTTCTCTCTAAATTGGAGAGATATGGATTTGATGGGTGGACTGTTCAGTGGATAAGGAATTGGTTGGATGGTCATATCCAGAGGGTAGTGGTCAATGGCCCGATGTCCAGATGGAGACCAATGACAAGTAGTGTCCCTCAAGGGTCTGTACTGGGACCAGTGCCGTTTAATATTTTCATCAATGACATAGACAGCAGGATCATGTCCACCATCAGCAAGTTTCCAGGTGACACCAAGCTGAGTGGTGCAGTTGACTTGCCAGAAGGACGGGATGTCATCCAAAGAGACATGGACAAGCTGGATAGGTGGACCTGTGAGTACCTTATGAGGTTCCACAAGGCCAAGTGCAAGGTCCTGCACCTGGTTCAGGGCAACCACTGATATCAATACAGGCTGGGGGATGAAGGAATTTAGAGCAGCCCTGCGGAGAATGATTGGGGGTACTGGTGGATGAAAAGCTGGACATGAGCCAACAATGTGCGCTTGCAGCCTGGAAAGGCAACCCTATCCTGGGCTGCATCAAAAGAAGCATGGCCAGCAGGTCGAGGGAGGTGATTCTGCCCCTCTACTCTGCTCTGGTGAGACCCCACCTGGAGTGCTGCATCCAGCTCTGGAGTCCTCAGCACAAGAAGGATGTGGAACTGTTGGAGCGGGTCCAGAGGAGGGCCACAAAAATGATCCGAGGGCTGGAGCACCTCTCCTATGAGGGCAGGCTGAGAGAGTTGGGCTTGTTCAGCCTGGAGAAGAGGAGACCTTATTGCGGCCTTTCAGTAGTTAAATGGGGACTATAGGAAAGATGGGGGCAATCTCTTTAGCAAGGCCTGTTGTGACAGGACAAGGGGTGATGGTTCTAAACTAAAGGAGGGTAGATTTAGACTGGATATAAGGAAGAAATTTTTTACAATGAGGGTGGTGAAACACTGGAACAGGTTGCCCAGAGAGGTGGTAGATGCCCCATCCCTGGAAACATTCAAGGTCAGGCTGGATGGGGCTCTGAGCAACCTGCTCTAGTTGAAGATGTCCCTGCTCACTGCAGGGGGGGTTGGACTAGATGACCTTTCAAGGTCCCTTCCAACCCAAAGCATTCTATGATTCAATGATTCTATGAAACTTGATAAACTGAGCAGTAATTTAAGGATATATGAAAGCACCTCACTTATTTTCCGTCCTCCCCCTTTCTCCCCTCCTAGTTTTTCCAGTAGTAGGTTGGTATCAAGGTTTTTGTATTTTGTATTGTTGTGGCATTCAAGCTCACTCAACACTAAAGTGCTAGTAGTAGTATTGTCTCAGTGGTAGCCTGCTTACCAATGTGGCTAAGAAGCTGTTAATGCCATCACAGTGGAAAAAAGAGTGTGGAGCGGGTCCATGCCGCAGTTAGCAGTACAGTTTGCTTGGTGTGAATTGATTTCTCTTCAAACTATTGCAGTTAATTTTGTGACTAAATAGCTGTCTTAGGCAATATTCCTCAGTCATCTTTACAGTAACTCTGAGACACATACAACATATATCTACTCTTTCCAAATGACCTTTAAAGGGATGAATTTTATGCTAATGAACCATCTTGTGAACAGGTTCCTAGAGGAGATCTTTTTACTGTAGAAACTGGGGCTGCAAAATGGTGTGAGGCATTAACTGTAAAGAGCAGCGGGCTGAATTCAGGCCAGAGCACAGTCTCTCCTCCACATATTCCTGCCTAAAGCCATTAAGTCCCAAGGGGCAGCTAGAACTGCCCTTTTCTTTCTAACCAGTAGGAGAGGGGCCAGAGGAACTGCAGTACTGAATTTTTTCTCCTTGTCATGCATGCTGTAGAGGCCTTTTATTTTAAGGTATTTTTTGTGTTTATTTTTTCTCTGCATTAACAACAAAGTGAAGCAGGTGGCTGGCTGTCGTTTTCTAGTTTTTTTAATGTATTTCTTACACACATCTATGCCAGCTTCAAGGAGATAATTTTGAAAAAGCTTTGTCTTATAAAGCAAGTCTTTTCAAGCATAAACTGGTGACAGATGCAGTCAGGTGAAACAGTCACAGATATTCATGAAACGACGCTTTCTTGAAAAGATCAAGGCAGCTTTTAACCATCAGTGAAGGGGGTGGAGTTGTTTAATGAATCTTGAGTAGTGAAAGCTAATGTGTCTTTTGAAAACTAAGTGACTAAAATATATTGTGCTTCTGTGAGGTGATTTATGATTATTCAGGACTGTTTATATTGAAAAAAAAAAACAAAAAAAACCCCCAACCAACCGAAAAAAAAACCAAAGCCCCAAACCCCAATCCCCCCTGCCTTTTCTCTAATACTTATTAATCAATGGTATTCAACAAAAGAATTATTTGAATGAAATTTAAATGAGATCTGACCACCAAATAAATATATGAGATATGTTAATTATTGATTCCATCCTTCCTATGGTGCTTTTATTTACTTATGATGAAATTGATTATTTATGTAACGTAAAGGATTTGTGTGCCTGAAATCTTTTTTTCCAGCTATATTAGTTGGCTTAATGAAAGATACTCTGTTTCTCCACATCCATCACTTCTCTCTCTGAAGTTATTTGTCTAGTTCAGTTAGCTGAGAGGTGCCTAGAGAGAATAATCTGTCCTATCCTAAGTCTGAATCTGTGGGGTGGACTGCCTTCTCAATTTACCTGTCACTCCTCACTGACTGTAGAGGAAGTACTGATGGGTGACTGATTGCTGAAGTTAGGGGATAGGAATTCCCCCATAAGTGTTATGAAGTTCTCTGTAGAGTAGTCATTTGCTAGGAAGAACAGCAACAAATTTTAAACAGTATGTTTTTGAGGCCTGCATCTTTACAGTTTCTTTAAGACTTCAGTTTTCAGAAATGACTGTTTTTTCAGTGTGTGATTGTTCATACTAAAAAAAAATGACAGAGCTGTGATTCTTATTAGAAGGCGTGAAGCATTTACCTTTGGAAATCAAGCCCTCTTAAGGGTATTTCAAATTAGTCATCCAAAATCATGAATTGTTGCTGATAAGAACACACTGTGTTATTGTGTTTCATTTAATTTCATTTCATTTTATTCAGCACTTACACATTTAAATCCCAGATATCCCAGCATGTACCCAGGAGCTGCTTCTAGTGGTTTCTATTTCTACATAGCAGAAAAAGAGGACAGAGATTCGTTTTAACTAGAAACACCCAAAAGTCACATAAATGAAGACAACATTGTGAATACTAGATTGGAGTAAAAGGTATTTCATGAGCTTTAGATTTTCAGAGCAGGCATTCAGTTACTTGCTACATAGCTCTAAAATCTGTTGAGTTGTCAGCAGTTTCAATTTTGACACATTTATTTTGGTATCATGTCAATGTCTTCATGTGCTATAGCATTTTCAAACTTTGACTTACTGATCCTAAGTACAGAATTGTGTTTGAAGTACAGCTGACATCTGGAACATTCATCAAGAGTTCTCTCTGCCACTTGTTATCATATTTCATAGGTCACATTTAACTTCAAGCAGTGTTTGACTAGGTTAAATGTTACAGGGCCTGAAAAAAATTAAAATATTGATTAATTTTTAATATTTCCCCAATCTCTAGGTTTTCTGTAAATCAGTATGACTCTTGAAGGGACCATATTTAATATCTGAGAAGTATCTTAGCAATTGCTCATAGGTTTCTATCGCTGCAGAAATAGGCTTATTTTTAATAATTTAGAGGGACCTCAGTGGAACATGATATCAAATAGAATCTCATTCTTTATTTAAAGTATCTAAACTTTTAAATACATCCATGTGCAGAGCAAAAGGTATGTATACCACATGAAAGATTTCTTCAGACAGTTCTGTGTCAGCATTATACAAAGCTCTCTAACATATTCACGAGGCCGGAACACCACAGTGTTCTTACTTTATATTACTGGCTTAATAACAGTATTCACTTTAAAAGTTAATTTTACTTTAACCTATTTTTTAAAAAATTAAATAGAGTTTATTTCAAATCAGCCTGCAGGAATAATAGTGTACATGTATTTCTGGCATATCTTATTTGCATAGTAATAGAAGATGAGACAGAATTAACTACTAGTTGCATATCTTCAGTATGGTGATTGGTGCTAGAACTAAAGAGAGGAAACTGCCATTCTGTTGTATTGCTACATGCTGTATTCCTTCTAAGACGGTTGATTTTCTTTCTTGAAACCTATCAAAATAGATAGGAAAAGGAACTAGATGGGAGAAATTGTGAATGTAGTTAAACAGATAATCAGTAAAGGATAGACAACTCCTTATCAGAGAGAACATTTTTTCACATATATTGAATCTCAGACCTTCCCATTTCTCAAATCTAAACCTCAGTCTTCAAGGGAGATCTACAAAGTGTTTTTAAAGTCTAGAAAGTAAAATCTGTAACTACTGCTTACTAAAAAACCAGGGCAGCAACAGAAGCATTTGTGTTATGGCCCATTATAATCTACTGATCCCTCTCTGTTGGAAAGATGCTATTAATTATTTTCTTCTTTTGTTTCATAGGCCTATCAGATCTTCCCTTTCTAACACCAAGTACTGCTTCAGGTGCTACCTGTGTCCTTGCTTTCCTGGTCTTTTTGATTAACCCTAATCTATCAGCATAATTCCACCTGTTAGTAACACCAGTTCCACCAACGTAACATCTCATTGACATGAAAAGGGAAGGGCTTTTTCATGCCTGCTATATTTTTCACACACACACCCCTGCCCCACCATTCTTCACTTCCTGCACATAGACTTACCTTGTGTCAGCTCTGGATTTCAGTGACCCATTCCTGGACAGATATAACTAACAGGTTATAACAACAGGTGATGTGGCTTTATTTATTACACAGAGAGAAAAGTAGCAGAGAGGAAAAAAAGACAGTTTTCTGCTGAGAAGGATGCTGGAAGCACAAGAGCCAGCTCAACGAGGGGAAATGGTATTGATACCGTAAGTCGGCAAATATAAGAACCCTCTAAAACTCAATCTGTAGTTTTAGAAAGCAGGCATTCTTTATTGTGGTGTCAGCCACACGGGATTGCTCCACCTAATGTGTGTGCAGAGTTGCTCTACTACAGGGGTTATATGCAATCAAAAATATACATATTCAATGGATTTCTAGAAAATTATTACCATATTCATACTATTCTTGGAACTCATTAATATATGCAAATGTCCTTAACACATGCGCATTCATGCTCATCGGTGGTCTTCCAGGGTCCTCTGGTGGTTGTCGATAGTCTTCCTCACCATGTCTGCTGGTTGAACTCAGTCTCTGGGCATGCTCAGTTCATTTTTGGCTTCGTTACACAGTTCTTATTGATGCTAAACTAGCTTATTCTAGTACATTTCCCTTATTTATTCTACTCAAGGATACAGTGTCTCCAAACTCCCTTCTATCTAATCACATATAGCAGGTTCTAAGACTATCTTATTTGTAAAGTATTCCAAGTATTTCAAAACTTAGCTATGTTGCTCCAATTAAAGGAGGCCATATGTTCTTTTTGAAGCTGGTGTCAGGTATCAGTATAACAGCAGGGCAGATGAGTCAGAATGTGGAAGGAGAAAGAGGAGTAAGTGGAAACCTTGCTCATTTTATTGCAGCCATCCGTCAGATCAAATTACTTAAACTATAGTTTAAGAGTAGTTGCAAATCTGGTTAAACAACATTTCATTGGAATTTAACTTCTTTTTGTCAGCTCTGATAAAGGGGTTCTGTCCTATGTGCTGGACATGCTTTTAAAAAAGAAACTGAATGTTTCTTTTTAAAGTGCCTTTTTATACTTTTGTATTGCCTGATGGTTTATGTTATGTGAGATGGTATTTATTCATACAGATTATTTTGGATACGTAAGTTTTATTGCTTTCTAGGAAAATGTCGACTTTTGTTAAAGAAAAGTCTAGTGTTTTAACATTTTCTCACCTAAGTATCTGTTTCTAAAGAAAGTTCATATTGATTCTGCAAAAGATTGGGCAGATACTGTTCTGTCAAGTTGTCTTCTCTCTGAACATGGTTTAGCTATTTCTGTGTTTTGACACTCAGAGATCCACTTCATTTTCAAAAGAGCAGTTAGACTTTGATTAATAATATCATAATATAACTTATGAGGTTGAAATAATACAGTAGTATTTCTGCCAGTCTGAGCAATATGAGTGGAAACAGACAATAAAAACCCATCATAGATATTTTTTTTATGTGTGCACAAGTAAAAAGCAATTTCATGCTGGGTCATGCATATCACACTCCTTTATGGAATCCAGCCAGTATTCAGCTCAGAAATTCAGTCAACATTTAGAGAAGAACTTACTGCAGATTGTCTTGCGTGTCTTCCATTGCTGGTGCTGGTCTCTTGTAAATTGCATTGCGTTTTCATAAGCCTATCAATTTTTTTTTTCTTTTTACACAAGAGATCTAGCAGGGTTGTCTTTTATTCTACATAGGTAAGGAACCATGCACAAGATTCTAGCTCTGTCAGTTGTCTTAGGGCTACCAAAATGAGAATTATTTGTTACTATAGGCAGTGGAAATTTTTTCCTGTGAGCGTCTTTTCTTCAATATTAAACTCTCAAACTTTCTTTTGGAAGTATACATTTTGTAAGTCATGATTATGGATGACAAAATACTAATTTTGCTTATCTTTTTGTGTTGCATGCTGAGGAATGTGTTTTTAAATAACCATTCTCTATTCTTCCAGTGACAATGGACTGAAATACAGGAAACTTTTCCAAGTCCTTTTAGCTGCTGGCTCAACTCACCCAGCTATGGCTGGATCCTGAGGCATAGATGAGATTGTGGCAGTTTTCTTCAGTCAAAGACTTAGCCCAACAAAATAAAAGGGTATCATGGGCTATATTCAAAGTTAGATAGAATGCCAGTCAGGCTCTTCCTACACTGGAAGTAGAACAAATATCTGGTGTTCCATTTATTAATGAGTTTAGTAGGTGAAAACCATTGAAAGTTCCTCAACAGATAATAATTTCAAAAAGGGGAAAAGTTGCATGGGCAGTGAAGAGTCTGGTAGTAGTTCGAGCTTTTACAAGGTTTGTCTGCTGAAATGCTGTTTTAGCAATTTCTTTTTAACCTTCTTATTTAAAAAAAAAATTAAAACAAAGGTTGACCTAGTGATCTTTTACTTCAGATGTGTCACACAAACATCGCTTCATTTAATTTTTATGTTCCTTCTCACAGATCAAGGTAGCTCATCACAGTTTGTAATTTATATTTATATAGTAAAACTGGTAAGAATGCACATTGCATTATAATGCTTGGTGCTGCTTAACAGTGTAGTCTGGATAGGATGTTACCCAGGCCAACAAAAGTGCTGAGAAAATCCATGGAAAGCTTCTGTATCTACTTGACCCTTCAGGTTTACTTTGGGCATTTTGTTAGTTCACAGGAGACACTTGAAATAGAAGATTCTGACTCCATCCCATTTTCTAGAGCAGTTGCACTATTCTAAGTCAAAACAGAAAGGGCTTGGAATGAAGATACAGGACTTAGAACATGCTTAGCATCTTCCAGGATTGGGCACCCTAGTCTTAATATAGACAAATGCCAAAAGTTGCTAAAGGAATGTACATTTAAGGTGAGATTACTTTAAAATGTGAGAAAAATCACTTTTCAAAATACTTAGTAACGCTGTCCCTTCACTTCTTTTTGCTGCAAAACTGGGATTCTTCCTTTATGGGAGTTGTACCTAATATAGTCAGGAAAGGAAGCATGACTGGAGTCAGGAAGCAGGAACTTGTATCTTTCCAGAAAAATAGACCTCAAGCAAATTATCAAAATAAACCACTTTGTGTTGCTGCTAGAGGTATTCCTTGTGGAGGTGTCACCCTTCTCTCACCCATGTTCACCATTTCTTTGGGAAGGTTTCCATATTTCAGTGTCTGTTTTTCAATCATTTTTGATTGCCTTCTGAAAGGCAAACTCCATTCTTTGTGTGCAAGTAACTTACAGTGTGATGATCTGGACACTGACTGGACCCTGATTTTCACTAACGCATGTCCTCTTTATCACGCCATATTATTTCTCCAGAACTGAATTGAAAATAACATCTGATCTTTTTGACTGCTCAACAGACTGTGCAGGAAAACAGTTTTTGCACATTTAGAAACATGAACCTGCCTAAGATATTACACCATTATCTGTAATGTCAGTTTCAGGGTAATTGAAATCCCATATGATCAATGATACAATCTCTTTAAAAACCTCCGTTAGCTGTATAAACATTGGCAGATTTCTTTTTTCATCATGCCCCAGAGGTCTATAGCCAATTCCATTATCTTTTTTTTTTTACCATTCCATCTGTAACCTTAGCCCAAATTCTCAATGAAGTTGCTGATTTTCATGTGTCTTTTTTTTTTCATTAATTTATTAATGTCTTCCTTCACTTATACTGCTGCTTTCTATTCCTTAACAAGTCTGACTTTTAGCTAATACATGTTGAAATTGGAATGTCCTAGCCAGCTTTCCAACTGCATATTTCACTACATAATCCATTCTCAAAGAATAAAAATTTTGCCACCGCAGGTAGTGTCATAATGAGCCAGTCACCACCATTGAATCCCTGTATATGTATCTAAGATACATGATTTTATTCTTCTCAGTTCTACAACTGTTTACTCTTGGTATTGTAAATATATTGCATTCATATATTTAATTTATCTTCTGAGTGCTTCTGCATTGTCTTTGCTTGCAGCCCTGCAATGTTCTTTACTATACTATACTTTGAGAAAATAAAACTCAACTCTTCCAAGAAAAAAATAACTTTTAATTGCAGAACTTGGGAGGAGGGAAGGCAGGATAGAATGGAGTGACAATTCTTGGGCTATCTATATTCCACTTTATGAGCAGAATCCTGATGGCAACTGAATGCCTGTCCTCTATCCTCTATAAGCAGCAGTTTCAACCAAAAGAAGCAAATGTTTAGAGCAAAACAGAGCTGAGGACCTGACATACTACCATACAAATTGCAGCTTTCTTTTATATCTAATAACTTTAGTCTGGTTCTAGCGGCTGAATGCCCATTTACTACTATAATAAGTTAGGTGGCCTTCTGAAGCACATCTCCCAGTTTATTTTAATCTGAAAAAAACTATTTTATGAGCTCCAAAGACTGTTCCATAATTCAAACTAAAATACCATAAGTGGCAACAATTGGGATATTTGCTTCAAAAGTATGCTACTGATCTGAACTAAAATATGAATGTAAGATGTCCTATTGTGGGCACACGTACACCAAAATCCAGAGGTGTAACTGCTCTTGTAAAGATGTGTGTAATACTGCAAATTTCACTAGAGCACTAATAGTGCAGGTTTTGATAATTTTCAAGTACATTTGAAAACACGCAGTGCCTACGTAAAAGTTTTATTTATTCCTTGTGGTAGACACTGCTGCCACAGTGGTTCTTTTATAATCACTCAATCTAGATAGTTCTAAGAGATAATGGATGTGTTTGCAGGAACTGCAGTCTCACGTCTAAGTCGCAATATAGACAAATCCGGAGTTAAACAGTCCTAAAGCTGGTTCATGCACTAGCCTTTATTCAGTAGCTCTGAGCAGAGGTGCCTTAGAAGAGCCATCAGAGAATGCCTACAGTGCTGCTGCTCTTGCTGTGTCTGTTCAGTGGAAGATGGATTCAGGCTTCAGTGCTGCCCATCAGGAATTTCCCCTGAGCTCCACAGGACACAGTTTAGCTTTCTGGCCATACAGTAGATAACTCTTCCTGTTATTGTCATTATACAGCAGACGTGCTAGTTCCCTATTCACTCTCTGAATGTGTGGGTATTGGACTCATTTATGGGATTAAGCCCTGAATATTTAGCTCCCTTATGAATGTTTGACAGCAGCCCAGCATGGTGTGCCCAGAAACATATTTTTTCAACCCAGCTGTAGCACATCCATCAATCTGCTTCTCTTCTGTCCTTCACCATCTTATTAGCCACTTTAGGTCATGTAACTTGCTGCCTCCAGCTATGACTGGCTACATACCCAAAATCATAATTTCACTCCATTGCTGCAATTTCTAAATAAAATATCTGAACATTTGAAATGCTGTCTCTGCTTTTTCTGTTGCCATTTATATGCAGAAGACATATGTGTGGTTAGTATGCAGAGTATATGTACAATACCAAGCAGATTAGGAGCTGATTCTAGTGAGGAAAGATTGAAGAGGTTTCACACAGGATCATTATCAGAAGTAGAACTTATATGAGAGTCTTCATCTTTTGTTGTAGGAGATATGCCTTCTGCCAGGCATACTGTGAGGCTGTGTTTTTAAACAGAGTTTATTTTCCTGGACATATGTTTTTAAGGTTCTTATCATGGTGTAGAAAAATATAAAAATAGTAGAAAACCGTCACCTGAGTTGGATTTCCAATTAAAATATAAACAGCATTATAAAGTCACGACAGTATCATGAACTGGATTACTTTTTTCATAGGAAGGGAGACTTCAAGCTCACTGCCCTCATAAGGATTCCCTAAAGAAATTATCCTTGGTGAATTTCCTCAGACTAACAACCTTACAGGATTGTAAGGTTGTATCTCCCATACACAGGTGGTTTTACTCACTGAAGCTGTGTTCCATAGATAAGTATGCTGGACAAAAGACCTTAACAATATGTTCATTTGTAGGCACTAGATGAGCGGTATCACACTCAATTCAAACAAGCATCCAGTGTGTGAATAATGTTGGCGACAAAGCTAGAACTCAGTTTATGTGGAGGCTTCCTTACAGGTGTTTGTTGGGATGGGTGGCTTTATTGGACAGATTGTGATTTCAGAGATAGACAGATAACCTCAATTTTGCACGATTCCTTCACAATGAGTCTGCCTTATAGCTGCATTTAGAGGGCTTTCTCCAGAGGAAACCAATTTCTGCAAAGCAGTTCCTAGCTTCAAGGAGGGTTTTTCAAATTCTAGTCTGCTCTTGTTTGTATAAGGAGAGAGGTTAGCAGGGCTGTGATGTAGCAGCACGCTGATAAAAAAAATTAAAGGGGAGAGATGCAGTGTGCTAATGAACTACAACATTGAAGTGGATAGGCTATCTCACATATAAACTGTGGAGGTGAATTGTGGTTTGAACACAAGATCATTTTTGGAATAAAATCACCTTATTTCCCAATGCTAATTGCTAAGCATTCATTCATTTCTCAGATATTAACCAAAATAATAATCTGATTTGTAGTGGTCTTTCACTTTGAAATCTCAGCTATGTCTGAGCAGACTGCAGAGAATGCCAGAAAAGAGGTAGAAGCTTCCAGAGGAATAAGAAATTCCAAATACAGGAAAACGGGGAAAAATAAAACCAAGGCATTTCCTGTTGCACTCTATGACTTTATGAACATTTTTATATCTTTTCTATTCACATGTCTATTTATAAAGTGTATTAATGCTTAGGGAGAAAAGGCAATACTTCACCAAAGCTGGTAATATATTCAGACACTTTTGATTACTACTTCTTTTATCCCCACATAAAAGAAACAAAAAAACCCTGAGCAAATAAATAGTGATTTAGTCACTGATCAACATTACACACATTATCACACAATGATTTTAGTGCTAGCAAAATGCCAAAACTACAGGGGAAGCTGTGGAAGTTGGTGGCCGTGAAGCTGCAGTCATGTTTTGTTTCTGATTCTTGCCTGCTCCCCCCACCACAAAAAAACCCAACAAACCCAAACAACACCTTTATCAAAAAGCCCTCTACTTTTTCTCCCAATATAAAACCCTTCTCTCCCAGAGTAATCTTTTGACTGTATTCAGTGGGTTTATGATGCATAAAATGTTTGTATTTCTTTATAAATATTTTAATGATGCTAAAAAGAATAATGAAATAAATTGAGTGGATCTATTCACCTAGCTGAATAGTTAAGGAAAAACAGGGTGAGTACTGCATGAAATGCCATCAGTACATCAGAACAGGAGCTGAGCTTGGGATCTGAGCTCACAGTTTCATCTCAAGATACAGTTCTGTGCCACATCCCTCCTAGAATCACTGATGTGTTGTTTACATGATTTTAACATGCAGGAAGGAGATTGCTTAGACGGATGAAATTATGGCTGAGTTTGTTTCTGCCCAGAGATACCATGCAGGCAGCAGAAAGATATCTATGCTGTCTTCCGTGGGCACAAGAGAACATAATCTTTTAGTAGTCTTTTAGAAAAATAACCTTTCAGCTCTGCGCAGTTCTCCCTCCAGCTGTGAGCTAAAAGTTTTATTATTGTCTACACATCCTGAATCTATAGCTCAAAAAAGATGGGATACTACTGTCTTCTGTTAAGTTCATAAGAATGAGGTTGGCATTGTCCTTTGAAAGATTCTTGTTTTGTTGTCATTGTTATATTGCTATTAACCTTAACTGCTGGGCTGAGGTGGAAGTCCACAGGCAAGATTTTTGGGGAACTATCAGAGTGAATAAAGTACCTTGGGAAATATGGAGTTAAGGGTCAGAGATGGATGACAGGGAAGAAACACAAAGGACAAAACCAGAGAAAACTGGGACAGGGACAGAGCAAACCTTATGGAAGAGTTCAAGTCTATACACCTGCTCCCCTTAAAGTCCCAATATTTAAACTTGTAAAAAAAAGCTGAGCACAAACCATAGCTGCAGACTATCAAATCAAATTCTTGGCAAGTTCAGACCCACATTTGAGTTTGTATCTGTCAGATGTATTTATCTCTATAAAAAGCTCAAAACGAAGGCTGGAATTTAATGTCCAAAATGGCTGTAAGGTTTCATCCAGATCAAATTCTCATTTTTTTTTCTCCTCTTACTATTTTAAAGATTCCTTAACCATTTATTGTACCTAGAATTTCCCCAAGAGAAAGAGAATTTTTTATTTCTAATAGGGAAATAATTTTCTGCTTTAAAACATTTATTCAGTAGAACGTAAGCAAAATTTAAAATGGAGTGCATTCTTAAGCACTTGAAATGAAGCCTGTACTTATGTACTAAAATGAGTAAAAATGCTTTTCCAGTCAAGAAATAAATACATAATTAAGGCACAAATAGTGATCTGGGGTTGGACTTTGTTGACTGAAGAACACTGCTACTACTATTAATAGGAGTAATAACACTAGTAATTATTGAATAATATATTGTTCTGGATGGCATGAATGCTATACTTCCACAATTTAGATTTTTCTAGGGAGATGTAATTAGTTTTTTGTTTGTTTTCTTTATTCGCTCTGTTTCTTGAGGACATTTCTTCCTTACCTCACCTTGACAGTTGGACCTGATGATCCTAGAGGTCTTTTCCAACCTTAATGATTCTATGATTCTATGATTCTCTCTTCCCCCACTGTCCAGCCCCCTGGTGTGTTGGTGCTTATGTCCTTGCCTGTGACAGAACACTATTCCTTTTCTGAGAATGACATACTTTTACCTAATAAATGACTATGGGAAATATGTTAACGCCTATTTGAGGATATATTTTGCTAGTATTTTGGTAAGATACAGAATACAGAACAGAACTTTATTTACACAGACTTGAAGAAGGTTCCCGATGCTGTTTCAATTGTTTTAGCATTTTTAATATTTAGTATTTTACAATACTTTTATTCAGAATATGAAGACTAATACAAAAATGTAGTAGAAAAGCAATATTCACAAAGAAGGGCAATATGCTTTAAAAGATAATTGTGAAGGAGGAATTCAAGACTCCATTTCAGATTCTGTGGTTTCATTTGATATGACTGTGCTGGATTTGGCTGGGATAGAGTTAATTTTCTTCATAGTAATTAGTGTGGGGCTGTGTTTTGGGTTTGTGCTGAAAACAGTGTTGATAATACAGAGATGGTTTAGTTACTGCTGAGCAGTGCTGACACAGAGTCAAGGCCTTTTCTGTTTCTCACCCCACCCCACCAGCGAGTGGGCTGGGGGTGCACAAGAAGCTGGGAGGGGACATGGCTGGGACAGCTGACCCCAACTGACCCAAGGGATATTCCGTACCATATGGCGTCATGCTCAGCAAATAAACTAGAGGTGAGAAGAAGGGGGGGGACGTTTGGAGTGATGGCGTTTGTCTTCCCAAGTATCTGTTATGCTTGATGGAGCCCTGCTTTCCTGGAGATGGCTGAACACCTGTCTGCTGATGGGAAGTAGTGAATGAATTCCTTGATTTGCTTTGCTTGCGTGCATGGCTTTTGTTTTACCCATTAAACTGTCTTTATCTCAACCCATGAGTTTTCTCACATTTACCTCTCTGATCCTCTCCCCCATCCCACTGCGGGGGAGTGAGCGAGCAGCTGTGTGGGGCTGAGTTGCCGGCTGGCGTTAAACCATGATCATGACCTGATTATTTAATATATCAAAGGTAATCTTCCATGTGGATCTTTCTTGCTCTAGGTTTGGAGGAGAAGTCAGCTGCCTCAGCTATCTGACCTATAGAAACTCTTACAGGTTGTTAGAAAGCCACAGCAAGAGGACATTTGTCTGGGATGAATGTACTTTCTTGTCACAAATATTGTACAGACTGTGTCAGAAGTTGAATCTAATTACTGCAGTATGCCTCTGTCAAGCTATTTTTTCTGTATTTGTGGCTTTTTGTACTGTTTTGGTGACAATGACAAAATAAAACAAAAGTGCATTTCGTGTAGTTTATAAGTACACAGTAGCTGTTGAGACCAATTTGATTATTACATTATCTAATTATTATTATTACAATATAGAAACAGGAAAATGGGGGTAGTTATGCAAATTGTACTATTACCTCTTTGTAAGCTAACTACTGGCAGTTTTGAATTGTATATAATTTGTATGTGATAGTTCAGTGAAATATTGTGCTATGATAAGCATACAGGAAAGATAGACTTAGGGCTCTGAATGCAGCTTTAGAATAATAGTGTCTGTTCATTTGAGAGTTCAATCACGTGGCAGTAGTGTTCACTGAAGATGTTTTTTTGTATGGTATATGTGCTCTTGTATTACCTACAGTAGGTAGAGTAGGACCTTCCACTGTGTTCCAAGTTAGATTTTAGCATCTGTTTCCTTTTGATAGCTCATTATCTGCCATTATAGTTAATTCAAAGCTGGTGGAAATCTTTATATTTTATGTTATTATAGTTCATTATATTACATGAAATAGTATACTATTTTATGCTTTTTCTAGAAAGTTTTCTGACTACTTTCTTTAATGTCAGAATAAATTACAGTGTTGGGAAGATCTGTGATGCTGTTATTTTTGCCATGCCAAAGTTCTGTACTACAGCATTGTTTTTATGGAAATGGACTGTACTAAAAGCCAGAAGCCATTTTCTTACTTTGAACTCTTATTAGAATGAATTCTAAGAGCTGTCCCTTGAGACTAGGTTTTGCAGACAGAAGATATTCTGGAAAGCAGTCATGCTAGCGGGAAGTCTTTCAGTCTATAATTTTTAGTTATCTGAACCTGAAAACAAATGCACATATCTTATTAATTTCCTCAGTCATATACATTAAAAATAATATTATGAATCCTTTAGATAGTCTTGCATAGGCTCTGCCTATCCAGGATAAAACTGCTATAACAGTGCACTACGTGCCAAGGACTGGCACTTGTATTTGTTTTACTACTGTAGAAATTACATGAGAAGTTACTACAATTCCACTGGTACATATACTGAGGTTCCTAGCATTCTCCTCTTTACCTCTAGGGATTTATCCGAATCTTTAATATTTTTTTAAACATTGGAATTATCTTCCACTTCCTCACATAAAAAGGTCTTTTTGTGTTATAAATTGATAACTATTCCTAAAAGGAATACAGGAAGCATACAAATTAAAAAAAAAAATTGCAAACTGGTCTCTTTTTGTCAAAAGTTAGTTGTGAGTTCAGAAGCAGATTGGAAGAAAATTGTGAGTAAATGAGGCGTAGGGAAGGTTGCTAAAATAAAAAGCAGATATAACATTGACAACTAATTTTCTAAAATATTCCTTAAAATTATTCTTATTTGAGATTAACATGATCATAATCTCCTTTGCAGAGTTGTAATGTAGTGCAATGTGCATGTGAATTGCTGAAATTAATGACATTTGCAGTCTCAGGGACCTATCAGAAGTCATTAGAGGTTTAATTTTTCAATAACCAAGAGCACTGTTTTGTCAGATTATTTCACCTGAAAGAAGGTTAAACAACCAAAAGCTACAAATCTCTTCAAGTTATTTTTTAACTATTCCCAAAGAGGCCTTTGAAGTAAAATTTTCAGTGGAAGTGATAGCCAGCTGGAAATATCCTTGGAAATAGAATGCATTGTAAAATTGAGAGGCCATGACTCTGTTTGCCACTACCCAGAATAGCAGGGTATCAAACCTTACTTATTAGCATTAGCAATTTAACAGTGAATTTCAACAAATACTCAGCTGTTTCATTTGCTTAGTGACTAGTACACCTTGGTCTGTATGACTAAAGAAGTGCCGTTTGGAACTGTTCTTAACGGATAATTGTGAATTCCATAAATTGTATGTCACGACAGAGCGTTTTGACCGTATTTGATCAATATCTTACCTGGAATTTAATAGTAAATCTTCAGTCATTTTTAAGTTGGAAAAAATAATAAAAGCAACATATTTTCAGTAACTTAAGTTATTGCGGTCAATATTCTCACAGATGGTTCTGAATGTCTCAATGGTTGGATGCAGAAGCTGGCATCTCTTTGTTCTGATTTTCTTAGAATAATGCCTGTTACTTCTGTTGGAGTAGTTGGCAGTTGCAGTATTGACCAAATTACCTCAAGAGGAGTAAACAAGTAAACAAATAAACGTGATGAGCATAAGGATTAATTTAGACCCTGAAGAACACACACAAAAAACCCTGAAGGCTGAAAAGTCACAATATTTAACCAATTAACAGCATTATAAATTAAACACTTTATTATTAAATCTACAGCAAGTGTTTGTATTGAAAGAATTGAATAGCAGGCATTTATTATAACTGAAACTATCTTTCTGCAAGATTGTGAACAGATGTCTGGAATGTTTAATTGTTTTTAATTTTTGTGACAAAACTGATAGTTCCCTTTTTATTATGTATTTGCTTTACTCGTACTTGAAAAGGGTAGGATCAAACCCAATTTATATCAGTGATTGCACACACATTTGATACACAGTCTTTACCTAGAAGAGGTTATCATGTAAATATACAAGACAAGTTGAAGTTGAGAACAAGGGAGAATTAGTATTTCTATTTTAGAAAAGAAACACAAAAGGAAAAATAATCAGTACTTTACTTAGATTATTAAGTCTCAGTGATGTTCCTGGAGCTGTCTAGGCAAGTTGCTTGCAATGAGTATTAAGGGTTAACCATCTTGTCCAGTAGATTTTTCAGAGTCACCCTGGACACCTGTGACAGCGTGGAGTGTAATTGAGATCTGTTACCTAGTTGAGTGCTTCTCTGAAGTGTGAAATCACCCAGCTGTGAAACATACCTGCTATCTATAAAGCAATGCACAGCATGGGCTCCACTATCATGAAAACCCAGTAAAGAATTACTGTGAGGAAGGGAATAGCTGATCAGCGTCAGGAGGGAAATGTCCAGTGTCTGTGACTGTACAATAAAATGTTCACAGAAAAGTGAAGAGGAAGTCCAAGTCTGTTGTTTCAGAAGGAAGAAAGAAACCTCTGACCATGTGATTTTTTTCCCCAGAGGTATGTTCAAATTTGGGTTTTAAATTGGAGGAAATGGAAAGAAGAATGTAATGAAGGATGTAGTTTTATACTTAAGAGCTTTTTTGAGAGCTTTTCACATTTGATGTTTTTAATCAATTTTCCAAGGAACAATAAACTGAACTAAATTAAAAGATATGTGGAACTAATTTGTAATTTGATTAACCAAGCTGACTGTGTGATTAACTATGGTCCCTTTTTCTCACGCTCACCATTGATCTCCCTTAGGTACTTTCTGTCTTGCATAGTACATTCCCTAGTATTGCAAGACGTTGTCCGCTTCAAAGGCGCCTTAATATGTGGGGCCCATCATTTTGAACTTGCTGCTAATGTAATAGGAATACTGATATTTCCTGTGATCTATCATTTTATCTTCTCATTTATTGCTCCGTATTTAAGTTATAAACTCACATGGGAATGCAAAAAAGTGTTCAGAGCTTTTTTGGTACTAAATAAGTAAAATATCAACAATAAATCACAAATACTTGCAAACCTTTCAAGGAATTCTAATAGCAAAATACTGAAGTGCATCTTACAAGATCTAGTGCTAATAAATAGCTGGTTCTTCAAAGCTGGTGCATGCATAATGAACATTTGCAATCTGCATTGCAGGCTTTTGAGAACGTTATTGTAACCTGACAGGGATAGTTCATACTGCAATTTGCTTTTCAATATATGAATAATAGATTTTAAATATCTTTAAAAAATCTTCTGTTCTAAAAATTTGAGCAGTGCCTTTTCTGGTGGTGAGCAATGGCAGGATTTTAACTAGCTTAGTCTCACCAGCTCTGAGACCTGTTGATTTCTATGGCATTCCACTGATGGTGGGTTTGTCTTACTACCTTCCCTAGCATTTAGATGTTGCTATATCCAAACAACAAGCTGCATTATGAAATTATTCTGGTCATTTAAAAACATGGACAAACTATTTTTTAAATTGTTTTTATGTTCAGCAAATGAACCAGTATGTTTAGCTTGAGCTACTAGCATCTACACAGTAAAATGATACAGTTTTCTTAGTAGAAAGAGAAAATCTTGGCCTAAGTAACACCTTTGAAAATTACAGAGACATACTGAAAAGATTTAAACCGAAAATTGTGCTATTTCTTAGCACAGCTTGGACATCTTTCTGAAAGTCCTGTGTGACCAGTTCCATTGAGCAGAGTGGTCATATGAGGAATGACAGTGTGAAAAACAACTGCAGACCTGCAAACTGTAGTCTTGTTCATTTTCCATTAAACCATCTGGTGCCCTCCAATGAATCTCTCATTAACACACTGTATTTCCACTCAAGAAGGAGCGATGAATGGCACTAAGATCAGTTTATATCAGTCATTCAAAACAGTCTCATTTTTACTACCAATTTATTTGCCCATAGTTGTAATTTTAAATATATACTTAAATCTCTGTAAAAGCTTTAAAGAGAACTTGGAGTCCTCTTTATTTTGCAATCCTACCTAAGGCAATACTGTTCCTAATATGGCTCTGAGACTGACTTATTTCCTAAGCCTCATAGTGTCTCACTATTCCAGACTGCTCAAAGGAGGAAGGGAGATCTTTAGCATTGGCAGAAAGGGGTCCTGCAAACCCAGTAGCTACAGAAGACTGATGTGGTGTGGGAGCTTCCATTTTGTAGATGTGAATTTTGTTTTTTAATCTCAGTGTGATGTGTTTACCCCAGCCAGCAGCTAAGCACCACACTTCCCCTCACAGTGAGAAAACTTGTGTGTTGAGATAGACAGCTTAATAAATGAAGGAAAGAGGAAGAAAAAATCCCCAAATTAATGATGTGAAGGCCATCATTAACCACCTCCCACAAGGAGACTAGTAGGACTAGCCGGGCTCTGAGCAATGTCTACCTCCCCAAAATCCCCTCCCTGCAGTTTTTATTGCTGAGCATGATGTTGTATGGCATGGAATATCTGTTTGGTCAATTTGGGTCAGCTGTCCAGGTTGTGCTCCCTCTCAACTTCTTGCCCACCTCCAGCCTACTCACTGAGGAGCAGTGGGGGTGGGGACAGGAAGAGAAAGCCCTGATGTTGTGCAAGTACTGCTCAACAGTACAGCCATCGCAACCAGACCCAGTACATTCAGCTTCATGACTGAGCACATATTCAAATGACATTCACAGTCAGTCATCAACGATGGAGTAGCAGGTGATGGATGGAGGGTCAGTGGTAACTGAGCCCGAAATGGAATGAAGCATGTGTTCTGCAAGTCAAGGCATTTTCAGGACTTGCACCGCATCTGTTCTTCCTGGTGTTCTTGTCAAGCAGATAATGTAGTATTGATATTTTCTCTATTAAGCTGGTTGTTTTCTAGTAAAAAACAAGGAGAATGGAAACTTCTGTGTCCTTTGTTCGTAATTTCATTTTATTGAACAGGAGTGTTTAAGGGAAAAAAGTAATGAGCTGTGGCTCATAGTCTAAAATCACTGATGCCAACAGTTTCCAAATCATTGCTCTGGTTGTTGTTTAGTTAAATATTTAGGTTATTTGATTGCATGTGGATGGAAGCATTGTAGGGCAAGGTAGCAAGCTAAGAAATGAGAATTATTATTTCCAGTTCCTTTTTGTATTTTGTTGTTAAAATTAAATCACTAGAGCATATTATTGGGAATATATTGCTTATAGACTAGCAGTGCTTGCATCCTTTATTATCTGAAGAGTGTACACAGCTTTTGGAAATCATACAGAACACGTTCATGGGAGAGCACAAACACTCTCAACCCTGTCAGATTTTGAGAGGAATGGAACACACTCACAATGTTGTAAGAGGGAAGTCTGTAGAGAGACCAGAGACTGTATGCAGGTGCAATGTGAATAGGTGACAGTATGGTAAAATGTTTCACTTGGTTACATTTGCTGTAACCAAGTAACTCTACTCCATAAAGCTCATAGTTTGTGTTTCTCAAGTGCCTGAGTTGTGGCATTCACAGGTGATAAAACCTTTTAGACAGGTAATTCAGTCATCAAATGGATGTTAGGATTCTCCGTCAGAATAGAGAATTTTGTTTCTGGTGTTAGCTCTTTTCTTGTTTGGGGGTTGATTCAATGAGTGGTTTCTCTTGAGCGTGTACTTAGTTGCTTGCTTGAATCAGGATCTGTGTGCAAAATTTGCTGCAAAGCTTTTGGTTCTCTGTGAGATTTTGCAGTTTATTTCAGTGAACTCTGGGTTAGGCCCATTTAGCGTCTGGGACAAATACTGTAAATACAGATAAAGAGGATGCAGGTTTAAATCTGACCCATTCCTTTGACCTGCTGGAACAACTCTCACTGCTTTGAAACTAACTTTTACTTTGTGTCTTTCTTTGTTTCTCTAACTGCAAGCATGAATGATATCTGTGTTGTAATGTGTTCTGAGATTTACTGATGTGTTACTGTTATTTATTATTATCTCTGAATTGTCCATGAATTTTACCCAAATGTTTTCATTAAGTCTTCCACAGAGTTTGGCCATTGCAGAGTGCCAATGGAACGTTCTGGAGGATTTTCGTTCTGTTCACACAGTCCTGACATCACATAGTCCAATGCTCTTTGTGCAACCAAACACCCATTGCCTTCCCTCAGGAGTGGGATGCTGGATCTTGGATCAAAAACGTTAGTATTGTTGATGCATTCAGTTTTTAAGTTGTTATAGTGCAGCAGTTTCACTGAACTATTATCTGTGTTATATTCATATAGAAGTGTTTAAAGTGTTATACTTTGCTGAGACATCAAATCTGACATAGGTTAGAATTAAAAGTTTCTGTTGCAAAGATCCATAGATGTTCATTTGTCTACTTGTTCCAAATAATGGGAAGATTTTGCTGTTCTAGACTGGGAATAAAACAATAGGTCTTGAAATACAACTACTGTAATTGGTTTTAATTGATATTATTGTACTGTTTAGGCTCAGGTTATCCTCAGAAAAGGGTTTAAGCTGAATTAACCTTCTCTACCAACAGTAACTCAAGCAATTTGATTAATTGTACATGTAGTTTTCAGAACTGTCTACACCAAGATGACAAGGTTCAGCCCTCTATGTATGATTTCTTTATCAGCCATCTGATACAGAAACAAGCCTTTCTGAAGCACACAGTATCAATCTGAGTTTGTTGCCCTTGAAGCAAGTGGGAGTTTTTCAGTCAGAGCAGACATACTCTACAAAACTGAGAAGAAACAAACCCTATGTGTGCTGAACCAGCAGGGTAGAAAAAGTAGATGTTCAGTGGTAAACATTGCTGAGGCAAAGCTTCTCTTCATTGCTACTGCTGACCTTTTGTATAGGACCTTCTCCCCATAAGCTGATTGCGTCAATTAGCCAGTTTAATTAACAATCTGAATGGCAGCCTATGAATTCCAGTTTTGTCTCTGTTTAGATATTCCTGCCAGACAGAAGAGCAAAAAACTATGTTTGTTCTCCCTTCACCTTGTACTTTTGTCTCCTCAAGATGCCTTTTGTATGGTACTATTAGGACAGCACAGGCTATCCTGCCAACTATAATGTGCAGAGAGAAAAGATGTTAATATTTTCAAAATAAAACCCTTTCTCTTTTCCTTTAAAAAAGCCATCATAGTTGAAAGAAGTAGCTTTCATGGCTGCCTGTGATGGATTCAAATTGTGATGAGTATTGAATGAGCTGCCAAGTCCTGTACATCACTGAAGACTTGTCTTTGGTAGCCAGTTGGCTGGCAAACTAACCCTATCACATTATTATCCTAAAAGATATATGAATTGTTGCTTCTGGAAGCTATAATATTGTAAAAGGTTCTGGAATATCATTGAAAAGGCCTGAATGCTATATTTGAGCTAGTGTAAAATGTACGTGGATTTGATTTAGACTCCAAATCCAAATTTCTTGACTGACCTGTTTGTAAAGGGGTGGTCCCAGAGAATTTTGAGAAAAATGCAGCTATAGGCTTGTTTTGCATTTGCTCTGGAGATTTTGTCATTCATTTTTGCCTGCTTATCCTGGCAGTATTTTTGTATTCTATTTAGATGCCTACAGAGGCAGCACAGCCCTCTATGTGTTTTGTTTTGCAAGCTGTTCTTACTGAAGCCTTCTTTTATTCATTTTCTTAGTCTCATCTGAGTAATTAGGCTTAGCCTTATGTGTCAAATGATACACATAGTGATGACAAGGGGGTATAGTTTAACACTTGTACTTGACATTTGTCATGTCAGGCAGTTCTCACTTATGTGTAAGTACAATGAGATTTTGCAAAAGCAGTCTGCATTTGCCTGAGTCTCTACTCTTTAAAACCAATTACACTTTAAAATCTTCCTGCACTATAGAGGTCTTTATGTTGCATATATTTCTTTATAAATATTTTGTATTTTAAAATTATACACAAGAAACTTACCAGGTTTTTATATACAGAATAGTATACATGTGAAAGATTATGAAGGGATAAAATATATTTCTTTGCCATACTCTAGAACAGGTTTTTTTTGTTAAATGCAAAGCTATTTTGAAAAAAAAAAAAAAAAACAAAAAACTCCTTCCTGAATCTTTTTTTTTCCTTCTTTTTGCCGTGCTTATCCCACAGAAATCTTATGCTGTGAAAAATAGCTTTTAATTATTTTGCTGTGTGGAAATTGCTTCTTGGAACTGGATGCTGCAATAAGTGCTAATATTTAATTTCTTGTGATCTGAGTTGAAATCTTCATTTAGGTAATAAGTAAAGGGAAGTTTGTTGACTATACAGTAAAGGAAAGGAACTAATTCTTTTAAGGGGAGAACAATCTCTTTGAAGAGGCTACTAAAATGATAATGGGTAGGTGATAATTTAGCAAAATAGGTGTATGCATTTGTTCTGATTGACTGAAGTAAGGAGAGAATCATTCACCGCTAGAAGTTTTCCACTATTATATTTATTTCTTTACTCTGAATCCAAGCTTCTAGCGTAAACCTTATTTGCCAGCAAGGAAAGATAGTGGTGCTGTTCAGACACAAGGCTGGAGTACATGGCTACCTCTTCCAGCTGATAAATATTTTCTGTAACAAAAAGGCAACTCCTATGTTCTCTCTCTCCGATTATCCCATTTGTAAAGGAAGATAGCAACAGATCATTTGTTGATGTGGCAAACTCTTAATAGAAGGGACAGCCATTCACAGTATGTTTCTATAGTCTCTTCCTAAGGCTGATCTTCCACCACTCAGAAGATAGGGTGGGATGGTGGGTGCCCCTATTCAGACAGCACTCTGTGTCCAGAGAAATGAACTCTATCTGTGAGTAACTAAAATAACTAAAGAGGAAGAGGAGACACTCTGCTTAAAGGCAACAGAATGCCAGTGAGTACTCTGAGAGTTAACTGACTCTCATAATCAGAATGTTCTTTGTGAAAATTGGTATTTTTAGCAAAACAAACCAAACATCTTTTCATTTTCCTACTGGTAAATCTGAATACTACATTTTGTAAAAGTACCCTGGAATGTTTCATTTCAAATCCACTAAATAACAGATGGGTCAGAATTTCCCTGTTGCTGGAATTCAAGTTTACATCCCTCAAGCCTGAACTGTCTCAAGGATCCTCTGTGAATTTCTCTTTGTCCTTACCTTCTGCAGTCTGTCATAGCATTTTTTGATTGTAGGATAGGTAAGCTGTCCATTGAGCCTGAACTATATAGGAAAAAGGACACAAGAAGTTTCTTAAGTATATATCCACTTGTGATGTATTGCATCTAGAAAATGCAGCTTAATAGTTAATGGAAGTAATATCAAATAAGTGGATCACTTACTGAAAGTTTAATTTTCATTGAAAAGGTTGAAATAAAACTATTTAGTGTTTCCAAAGCAGAAGTTTTCAAACTGTCAGTCATTAACAGTTTTGAAACTTCTAGGTGATTGGTGATGGAAGAAAAAAAACGAGCGGAACATAGGTGGTGGTCCTTTTGGGAGAGATTATGTAAAATAAGTAGGTGTATTGTTTCTCATGTTTTTTTTTTCCAATGCTTGCAAGTACCTCTGACTCACAAGAGAGCACTGTTCATCATTCAGTTCTGCAACATTAATTTGTGTTAATACGTGTCTTGACTTCATGTTATTTATATCTTTCTCCAAAATAATCTTTTAGTACTCTTACTGGAGGGGTTTTGAGCTTCTGACTATTGTTATTCTACACAGCTGGCTATGGTATAGCTGTACTCTCTTTTCTTTTTCATCATAGCCTGGTGTCACAGTCTCTATGTTACAATATTTTAAATAATTGAAACAGTGAGTGAGGGAGGAAACCTAAGTTTAAGGTAGAGCAGCACGGATGTGTCTACAAAACTACCTTCATCTATTAACAGGAAATTGTGTTTATAAGGCTAAATGAGTAATTGTATACAGGCCTTGACAATTTCTTGACCTTCATATGACATTGTTCAGACATGGGAGGTATTGTTTTGTGAGAAGTGCTGTGGCACAATGCCAGGCTGTGAACTGTGCAAGTATCTCACAAGATGTAGACCTGAGGGAGACAGTTTTAGGGCAGGCTTAGAGTGAATCTTACTTCATCCCCTTGGGCCACCAGTACAGTAGTTAAATAAAAGACTTTCTTTGAGACCCTTCCTTCCTCAGAAACACTTTGTGAGATGTGAGTAGAATCTGTCATTTGGTAGGTCTTTCTTTACTATGTTTTTGATGATAAAAACAGTTTTCCCTGGTTGAAGACAGACTTCAGCTATTTAATTGTCTTGCATGTGAAGCACTGCACACTGTATCACCTGAGGCTGTCACACATCTTCTCTGCTCTGTAGGACAACATGGTGGCGAAGGGCCTTAAAAAAGGCTGTAGTCAAGGGGGCAGACTACTCTGAGGAGTCACTTCTGTCTTATTGCTGGACTTCAAGCTCCAGACACAGCTGAAATGCCAGAAATGTGTGAACTGATGGTTTCTTGAGACAAAAACTAGACACAGGACAAGTGAATGATTCGTATTTTTTTGTTTGGAAAGGTGATTAAAATCCAGTTATGTTACATCTTTGAACAGATCACCTTACATGACTAGAGTCCAAAAGTTTCACATTTGTTAGCAACAGTTTTCATGCTGCAAAAACTTTGTTGATAAAGATTTTTTTTAAGGCGTACATTTAATCTGCATTTTTGTGACCACTTTTTTATTGAGACAAAATAATTTCTAAGTATTTCCTTTTGTTAATTTTTAATATTCTTCTAGTGATTCGTGCCTTACTTAACCTGTTGGCCAATGAAAAGGTATAGGACTAAAATGGGTTTTATTCCATGCTGGTAAAACAACAAAGCAGGATTATTATTCATTATTTCCTGTGCACAGCTATTGAAATAGATGAAGCAAGAGAGAAGAGGAGTGCTTTCCTTAGTGAAGAAGTTCTGTAAATGGTTTAATCTAAAAAAAGGCAACAATTAGGAGGGGACAGCAGAGTTTTAAACATTCATACTAGCAGGCTAATGAACAGAGGGACAAGAAGAGGTGAGAAAAAGGATTAACTTTGCTTATATGGACTTCCTGAGTGCCATTTGAAATGATTACTTCTTACTTCTTTGTCTTTGCTCAGGAATACAAGCATATAGTGAAAAATGGCCTAAAAGTCTGTTATCTGGCCACAGAAAGAAGGTACAGAGGAAATCTAAAGATTTGAGGGCCTAATCCATACTCTCAAATGGTCCAGAACCACTCCCTAGCCTTCAGTCTGATGGAGGTCCTGAGAACCTCAGCTGTTTCTAGATCAACTCAAGAACTATGACATTGCACAAAAGGTCCCTTAGAACTTGCAGTCACCAAAACTTACTCCATCTCTTTTGTACATCTTGATCACTAAGAGGTAAATCCAAAATCTCTTGTATACAATAAAAGAGAAAGGGTAAATTATGTAATAATTAAACTCATCGGACCAGGGAACAAATAGTGTTTACAATAACTGGAATAGCCCATTCTGATGGGTTACCTGAGAACTTTATTTTTCATCAGGGTCATGTCCTCTATTCAACAGAAAACCAGATGGAAAGAAATTATTGGGAAAGTACTCTGGGTCTAATGAATTCTAGGAGGAACTAAGTCATAAATGGACAGTCATAAATGATTACTGGATGGAAAACTTTTCCTAAAATAGCCTTTCAGTGAAGTACTTTAGGCATCTTATGTCTTATGTGATCAAATATTTAATATAAAAGCTCAGATACTCTTGGTGTAATAAAATGTGAACTTCCACCATCAAAAGCTTCTGTAAAGTTTTCATGTCAATTGAATGGACTGGTACCTGTTTTCTCTGTATGCAGGAATAGTTTGATGGAGAAAGATTTGTCAAAATGTTGAGTAAAATGCTATCGCCTTTTAATGTCAGGAAGAATTTGAGTTGTTATTTCACAAATCATTGATCCACTGAACAAATCTGTGCAGCATAAAATGCCAGTTGTTACATGGATGCAGTTGTTTGTAAAGTTGCAAAAGCATGTAAGGCTTACCATCAGCCAAGTTACGGACAGGTTCTCAGAACTCATATAACAAGAAGAGATAAAGTATTCCAGTACACATTTAGTATAAAACATGAAATCTTTATTCTTGATACATTAGTAATTCAAGATTTCAGATAGATAATCAGTAAAAAGAGAATATTTGTCTTATGACATTACTTTTGCAAACTGGAATTATGTTTCATGGACTGTGTGTAATACCACCTTTCATCACATGTATTTGTCCTTTTTTCTGCTGTGTGGAGGTACTGACTACCTTTTTTTAATGGCTCTTTACCAACAATCTAATGTTCATAGTGATACTTTTCAATTGGCTTGTCATAACAATGAAGGATTAGGTCCAAAAGCAGGAGAATCTAGGTCCTTAATTAGGATCCAGTCTTTTTGATTATTACAGTTAATTAAAAATTTTATTTAATAAACTCACACCTGCAGAGGTACCAGCAGTTAGTCTCTGTGATGAGTAGGTTTAAGGCATTTTTCCATTTAATCTTTAGTTTGAAACTCAGTATTTGCAGACTTAAAAATTAAATTTCTGTCTTGGTCATCACTTGATAATTATCATCACTTGAAGTAAATTCTTATGGTAGTGAGGAGGTAGGAAATAGATAAAATCTAAAAATCCATTTCATGCCAGGACCAGATTCTGACGCACATATTTTGATGCATGTTACGCATAACTTCACGAGTGAATTAAAATATAGATTAAGGTTTAGATCAATATCAATTTAGCAGTCTGTGGCATTTAAGGTTTTTGAGGCAGAATTGCCAGTGACCATAAAATGATAGCCCTTCTTGAAAAATCTTAGATCGGATGACCTAGTGGAGTTACAATCCGGTGTCTCAATGTTTCGCACTGCTAGTTGTTCAATAACATTTTGGTCTTTGTTCTGCCTAAGAAGCTAACAACCCTTATATTGTCTTAAACATTTTTAACTTGCATTCTAAATCCTTATATTGTACATGTATGAACAGAATATAGCTGATCTTTTCAGGGCATTACTTCTAGGTTTAGAAAAAGAAAAACAGCTATCACTGTAGTGCTGCAGCCTCAAATACGGCTCCCTAAACATGCAACTCGCAGTGCCTGTTCTTGTCTACCCTAGTGAGAAATGTAAATATGAATCCCCTTCAACTGCTTTCTCTGTCGCTGTTGCTATGCAGAAGGCAAACTTGGCAGCTGTATGACCCAGATACCAAGCTCTGGAAGATTTTCCAATTGTAGAATCTGCATCTTGGTTGTTCATTGAGAAACAATAACAATTTCTGTTGCTTAAATTTTAATTGAACTGTTGTGTGCAGTCTTGTAATTACCATGATCATCCAATGTTTTTCTTTAGTAGTAAGTGCAACCATAAATTAATATACTGAGTGTAGAATTTCATAATGACTCAAAAAACTTCTCAGTAAACAGGTTATATTATAGACTGATACTACACAGGAAGTTCTGCAGGATGCTCTTCTGGCTTTGATCAAAGTATGTAAAGGGATATGACATTGCGACACTAGCTATTTTAAATGACACCTTGAATAGTCTTTGGCATCATTGATGAAGGTTCTAGTACTGTGCAATGCACCGGAACTGAGTAGAGTCATTGGATGAACTGCAGTACTCATAAACCAGATCTGATGGCACTCTTGAATCCCTAAATTTGAAATTATGCACAGATAGTTCCATAACTATGTGTGCATGTCACACACAAGATAGTGAATCTTGTTTCTTGTTTAAATCTACACCTTATGTCAAGGACCTTTCTTGCTGTTTGCTTTCATGCCAGGAAGAATTTTCCCCCTCAGTACATATATAAACAAGTTATAGGAAGGTCACTTCCTATAGTTTTATAAAGTCAGGTTTTCATAAATTATTTGCTGTGGCAAACCTAGTGATTTAAAGCTGTGGAATATTTTTACCAGCAGGTTTCTTGCATTGTTAAGCAGAAAAGAGGGAGGATAAAAAGTCATTGAGTAAGTATGAATTGGTGGCTCACGGAAGGGTGCTGCTGGCAGTTCTGATGGTACTAGGCAGTAAGCATTTTACTTTTCATGTAGATAAAGCAGGTTATTACGTGGTCAAATGTTTATGCCTATCTTTTAATGAAGATACTTTGTTGAAGATTTAGTGTTTTATCTTAGAAGTGCCCAATTTATTTCTAAAAAATGTCAAATGTTACATAATTGTTGCTGGTGGGAAGTGGGAGATCTAGCTACTCATAAACTCAGGGGGATTCTCATTCAGCCCAAATTACTCTCTATATTTAAGTGAAGAAAACACGAGACCTTCTCATTAAGGTCATACCTCTGTTGTATCTCTACAGCATTACTGAGAGACTTTGTGCTTCATTTGATATAAAATCTCCCTTATTTATTAGTAATTCTGTTGATGTAACAGTTCTTGTGGTTCTGGTGAAGCACATGAGATGACAAAGAAAAGCACAGTTCTTGAAAAGCGAAGTAAATCTTACTGTGAAGTAGGTCAGGCAAGAGCACTGTGGAATCAGTTCAAAGTAAAAGGAGATTGGAGAACAGTGTCTGTTTCAAAATAAAGCAGGGTTTCATATTATATACCTATTTGACATGACTAGACCTGGAGCTTAACTTAAGATTCAAATATGGTAATAAAAGAAAATGTTGTTTATGGGTACATTGTGGCCAATGCTTTGTCTTTTTCAGTACTTTTGTAGTAAAAAAGTTCTCTATTCTTAGGATAAAAGTAAGAGATGTTCTAGGTCAGATCTGTAATTTAAAAAAGGCAGGGAAAGCAGCTATTATTCATGTGGACTTCATTAATAAACGACAACAGCAGTATCTGATCTGTAACAAACAGTGAAATAGATCAGTGCGTTGGGACTGTAGCTTTAGACCTGAGCACTCAAAAACTAAAGTGTAGATATCTATCTATGAGAACTATTAGCTTGACCATCAATAGTGGGGGACAGAGAAAGGCTGTCAGAGTCCCTTCTGCCAAAAAACCTTGACATTTTTTTGAACTGAAAACAGGTGAGAATAAGGATGAATGTGTGTGGCTCATGTCCACCTTTGACAGAAAATCTCTGAGCCTGATAATGAACTTCACTGTTTTAAGAATGCTGAGACATTATGTACCACTTGTACCAGTTCTGAGTGGAGAAAATGCCAAATGCTTTTCAACCAAGTTAGAAAAAAATTGGATGGGCTGTTACCTATCAGAACCCTCTGGCTCTTAAGTCTCTAAATACATTACCTTTGTCACTGAAACTTAGATCTAGACATTTTAGAAAACACCTCTGTCCAGTGACAGAAATATTCAAGGTGGACCTAGCCCACAGCAGTTTTGTTTTGATACTTCTGTATCTAGTGAGAGAGATAAATAGAGCAATTAAAGGTGGAAAATACCTGGTAGGTCATACATTCAGCTCTCTCAAGACAGAAAGTACAAGAAAAGTTATTAGTAGTGTAAAACCGTTCTAACTTTGTAGCAGATCTTGTCAGCACAACAAGATCTGTTCAGTAGGATGCCTTATGCAAAGCAGCTGTAAACAGTTTACATTATTTCTGGGGCTCCCATTCGCCATAGGAGACTGTAATTTAGCACACATGTTAGTAGGAGTAGAGCATGGTAGACTTGTCTTGGTATGAGTTTGGTGCCAGAATGAAGACTGTGTAAGAATGGTTTCAACATATTTTCTTTTGCACATTGTGGTGCCAGGCTGAGAGCTTCAGAACATAGTGTGGTTATGTGGCTCCTGATGCACAAGAAAGCCATTGATCTGTATTCCTTGGTACATATACAGAGATGATAAATTTCAGGCTGGGTGGCTTGCAAAGAGTAACTTGATTTCGTTTCACTGTCTGCAAATTACTGACTATTGCTAATTTATTAGTAAATTTATGTATGTCAACACACAGCTAGCACTTCAAGAATACCTATCTTCGGTATTATTTGGAATGACTATGCTTTTCTTAATAAATTGCAAACAGAGATAAATAAATTCATTTGGCTGTCTGACAATGGTACTGGCCAAAGGCCTGCTAGAGAAAATGCATGGATGAGGAGACCTTTATTTTATGACCTTTTATCATTACAAAGGCTTGGATATGAAGTTCTTGCCTTATAAAGGGAAAAGGCCAATCTAAGTTGCAAGCATTTTTTGTGCACTAGGCAATAACAGACATGCTAAGCAGATCTAGTAGAATCTGTATTTTAGGCTGTTTAGCATTAAAAGACATATTAATTTCTGATAATGAAATTGAGAGGCTGCTCAAATGTTTTTCTAATATTTGCAGCATAATTTAAAAGGTCACTGGCAACATACTTTCATATTTTCTGTCCCTTACTCATTACACTAATGAATTGGCTTGGATTTAACAAAAAATAATTAGTTGATACTATTAAATACAGAAGTGTAAAAAATACATGAACTACATAAAATAAATGCAGTAAAATAAAAGCTGCTGTCTTTCAGAGGCAACATAGTAGACTAGATAGGCTGTTGGAGCATGAGACTTTAAAACCCCTTAAAAATATAAGGTTTAGGTGAAGTGTCTTAGAACTGTATGGGCTAACATAAAGATGAAAAGTGCCATATGACCTTTGTAGGAGGATACATAAATTTGTTGCTTATGTATCATGTATTACTCATGGAGATGTGGTGCTTACTGATAGGCATTGCTAAGCCTGAAATTCAAGATGGGGCATTAGAAAAAGATTCTTGCACTAATTGTGCTGAGACCTTTACTTGGAAGACAGCATAATAAGGTCCAGGCTCCTTTTATTTTTGTTTATGCAGTATGTAAAAGTTATGCTTGGAAATATAAAGAATTTATAATAAAAAATGGTTGCTTTAAATGGAAATAATTCCATCAAGAATTATGAGAGCATCCCTATACTTCCTTTCTTCCTTCCTAAATGGGCCAATAGCCATTTAATGCCTTTGCTGGAGAAATAATGTGATTTTAAATACCCCTCAGGCGGAGTTAGACACCAAGACCAGATTTCCTCTTTGTCTGTAAGGATTTTAGCCACTGAACTAATGAATGAAAAGGGACAAATCATCAAAACTTTCCAAAATAAAGTTAGTCCTAGAATCTTGAAGAAAAGCATGGTTTATTGCACCAAAACCTTTTCTCAGCTTTTCTTCATAGCTATCTGAAGTCACCTGCGTCAGCCTGGTAGCTTTAATGACCTACTAATGACTAATGACCTACTAGATGACACCCTATTCTCTTCACTGGTATGCATGAAGATCAGGAGTATCCCTTGAACATTACAAGTCCTGCCACTAGCAAGGCCCTGCTACCAAACCACAACCAAGATTGAGGCCGTCTGGTACCTCTATCTCCCATGAAGACACCTGCATAACCTTAAGTTCTAACTTACATAGGCAGAAAGTTTAAATGTTCCTGTGAAACTGTGTTCAGATAGCTGTTGAAACAGATTGTTCATCAATTCTGATAAACAGAGTTCTGCTAAACAGAATTAAGGAATTTCATATGCCCAGTTTTCCTTGTGTTTCTTTGTTCTACACAGGAACAAAACTATAGCTACTCATTTCCAACTGAGCTGACAAGTCACACAACACTTTGTTTCAGTCAGTATATATTTCGTTTATTCTGTGAGAAGTTAAGTATTAGGCAAGATTTTTCTCTGTTACACTACATAAGTTCAGAGTTACTTAAACTTAACATGACAGCATCATTTTGCCCTCAACTCAGTGCACTCCTCCTTTGTTTCTATATTGAAGACACCTAATTTTCTTTTCTAGGAATACTAGTGTGCCTTTTGGTATTAACAAGGTTATAGTGTTTGGCATCATCAATTGAGCTGCATCACTGCTAGTAACTGGATATCATTCACACATATCTGAGATAATATATTATTAGTAGGACCCATTAATTAAGTGTGCCAATTAGTTTATAATTAACTGAAGAAATATATGGCATTAGAAAAACTGTTACGGTAGCTGATATAAACACATTTGGTAATGATAGCAATGCCAAGTTTAAATGCTTCCAAGAAGAATTACTGATATTAATACCAGAATGGTCACTATTCATGTTTGACAGCACTATGTAAATGTGGCAATTATTAGTTTTATGCTTTAACTTGTAAGTCTTCTTTAAATATAAACTTGCAGACTATTAATATCTTTTCAAAAATGTTGCAGAAAACCATTCGAAGCCTATAAAAATTTGTAGCACAAAATACAGACATTGCATGCTGCATAATAAAGAAAATTTCTGAAATCTAACCACACTCAAATCGAAGAGAAGCACTTGGATTTATCTTGCCTGTGCACTTTCTGACATTATTATGCACTTAAAGATAAGGTGGGGAATTGTGCTTGTGAAATAACTCATCCTATTAAATGCTGAAAACAAGAAAAAAAGGAGGAGATCTTGGTTTAAAAAGTGTGAAAAATGGCTCTTGCATTTGAATGTATAGGTTGGATATTTTTTATAATTTGCTCATGAGGCAAGTACTTCTGTTTTATCTCAAAGCTAGCAAGAAAGTGATTTTCCATTGTGCAGCTGCAAAAAACCAGACATTTCAGAAAAGAGAATTACTGCTTTGCCTATGTCTTATCTATACTAGAAATATGTTTTCCCCATCTTAATCTCAATTTACTAATAACCTTAGGTTTGTTACATCACCTCAAGAATTTCAAGCTACTCTTTGTAATGATTTACTTGTCTTCTGCAAGGACCACTATCTAGTTGATGATTTAAACTTTACAGTTCACAGTGTTAATAACTGTTAAATGTTAATATAAAATAATTAATAAATTAAATAAATTACTGATGTCAAAATTATTCTGAATACTAGAAATACTGGAACTGAGGGGGAAAAAATCAGAATATAAATTAGTAAGATTTCTGTTCTGTTGGTCTTCGTAGATGGGAAAACTCATAATGTAACAATACAAAGATGAATGTGGATTTACTGCTGTCTTGAAATACATTTGGTTGCTGGTCTCTAGTTTGCAGGCGGATTGCAGAGGTTACAGACTTATACACTTAATTTTGGCCTGAATTTCTCAAAGGTGTAAGTGTTGCCAACCCTGCTGATTTTGAAGGGATGTGTTCATCATTGGCAGTTTTGAATGTCAGGTCACTTGAATCTAAAAGAAGTACAGTTAACACAGCCTACAGGAAAGGCTGAGTTTTTTTGATGACCAGACATTTGGGGTTTTTTAGTGTTATGAACTGAAACAGACAGTGTTGGACATAGTTTTTAAACAGAATCTTTTGGGGAAAAAACAGGTATAAATATGTATGAGTAAGATGGGAGAGATTTCCTTTCCAGTGAATCAGTACTAAATAGAAAGCATATGTCTAAGCTTTGAGAATGTATTTCTGTTTCTATAATTGCATGGATAAGACTAATTATGCCTGTAATACAGAGACAAATATGCTATCTATCTATATGCAACTTCAGTGCTTCAGCTTCTGGCTTGGAATTCTGTTCACACAAAATGAGAAAAGTAATTTCAAAGGCTTGCCTAAAAATATGTCAACAATTAAATCTGCTGTTCTCAAGGTTAATTAATATCTCTTTCTTTCTCTGCTATGTGTAGAGACAGTGATGAAAAAGGGAATCTTCTCAGTGGTTCTAATACAGACTAATTTGGCCATGACATTTTTTTCTGGATTATAAAATGAAACCCATGTGGAGTTCACTGCCTGGAAAGGGAAAAGTGGTTACTGGATGCAGTAGTGACTGTACTCAAGAGCAAAAAAAGCCATTGCCTGTTTTTCCATTACCTAACAGCAATAACAGCCATTTCTTAGAGGGACTCATTAAAGAACACAGCAAGGCAGAAAAATGGTAAAAGAAAAAAAAAATGCATGCATGAGAGAGACTGATGTAAAATTGCATTGAGTTGTTGTGAACTGGATAAACAAATTATGTAAATGACAAACTTAGACCTAAATTATTTTTATTTCCTCATTTATTCCATAGTTATAGAAGATTATTACCAGTTATCCAGTTGAAATAGTAAAAAACAATATTTTAGATGATCTCAGAAGGAAGCGTTTGTTAGCCCTTGGCTGTGCTGTCTTCTCTTGCCACATGAAAGGAAAGCTGTTGAAGACAAAATAACAGAAAATTCTTATTTCACAAGATGTTTCTCATCTGCCTTGCCAAAGTGTCTATGCAGTTGGAACCTAGGATTTAGGAACTCAACTGAGGCATCAGATTTAACTCACCGGAGAGGAGTTTATATGAAGTGTCTGATTAAACTACAGTGAATCACAGAGGGGAAGGCATCTCTTCCTAGACCTGGGAATACCTGGACTGTAAAGGTTCACAGACATGTGGCAAGAAATTAAAAAATGGAAAAGAACTGAGCTGCACCTCACTTAGGCCAAGGAAATCTTCAATTCAGATGGTTCATATGCTTAGTATCCCTGTAAGTACCCAATTTTCTTACTCAGAACTCTCTTAAGGACAGTGACTGCTGTTGGATGTCCTCAGCTGAAGTTTTAGTCTTTCAAGTCATTCAGAAGCCAACTACACACAGTTGCTCTTGGAGAACAGTCGCACATTTTGTAGCCTCGCACTCATGATGGAGCAGAGGACAGGTTTTAGTCTATATTTATTTTTTACCTTCTTTTCCATCTGTCTTCAGTGTCTCACTTTACCTGAGAGGACTTCTCTGATGTAATTTTCCAGCCTCTTTGCAGTGACTCAGCAGCTCACAGCAACCTGAAGAAAATCTAAGCATGTGTCACACATCATCTTCCAGAGTTGTCCCTTAAATATCAACTTGAGGTTACGCTGCCTGTATGATCAGAACATCCTCATGTGCCCCCGTGCTGATTGAGAGGCTGCTTTATATCTTTACCACTGTTTAGATTTTTGCTGTGTGGAAAAGGCAACAGGCAGAAAGAGAAAGCAATTTTATTCTCTGGAGTGCAATTAGTGAATAGACTGTGATCAAAGACCTTGCACAGCTGCACAAAAGGCTTAAGAATAGATTTCATTTATGCCTCTTCAATCCAATAACCCATACAGAGGACATTTTCAATATTATGCTGTGGACAAGTGTCACACCATCTTGCTGTGTCCCTCAATATCTTTAGGGTTAAATCTGATAGAAGCAAAATCATGTGCCCTTTCTTCTGAAAGTTGGTTAAAAGGGAAGGAGATTTATTTCGATTAAGATAGCAAAAATAGGAAGATGCACTCTGGAACCACTATGCAGCTGTATGCAAACCGACGTGAGGTCTCACATTGCCTCTTCTCCAGCTGTCTGACAGTAAGATCTTGTTTGCTTTGGTTTCTGAAGTAAGAGATTTCACTATATGTTGAGAATTTTTGCTCTCCTACTCTGCTAGTCTACTGTTATTCCAGGGACTGAGTGTTGATGTAGCAAACCGTCCTCTGGTTCTTAAGCACAAAGATCAACCAATCTACAATTAAAAACACACACAGCATCGTGATAGATAATGGCCAGGATTTAATTTAGTTCAGTATATCAGTTCTGAGATATTTTACATTTTAATATTAATTTACAAATAATACATAGCACTACACATAGTGATAACTTGCTAAGCAGGTTGTTTCAAGCTCAAGTTACTTCTCATCTTTGGAGCTGATCGTCATTGCTGCTATCTTTAAGCAAAGCCTAATATCTGACATTACTGTTCATACCTAAATAAACCCTGAAGCAAGTTCAAGGAGGAACATTAATATTAGGGTCATACAGAAGCTGAATATATACTGGAGCAGTAATATGTGATTCTTATTTATACCACGCTGCCAGTGGAGATAAGCAAGTTGTGAATATACCCATATATGCATAACAGTTACAGATATTTTATTGCTGCAATCACAGGATATTGATAAATAACCACTGAAAGAGATTCTGGCAGTGGAAATGAAATTAATCAACTAATTAGCATCAACTTCACTTTGCCAAACTGGTACTGAATTATTTTTATAGTGAAGTTATGTAAGTAGTGTCATAGAGTCATAGAATTGTTTAGGTTGGAAAAGACCCTTAAGATCATTAAGTCCAACTGTAAACCTAACACTGTCAAATTCACCACTAAACCATGGCCCTAAGTACCACATCTACATGTCTTTTAAATACCTCCATGGGTGGTGACTCAACCACTTCCCTGGGCAGCCTGTTCCAGTGCTTGACATCCCTTTTCGTGAAGAAATTTTTCCTAATATCCAATCTAAACCTCCCCTGGCACAACTTGAGGCCATTTCCTCTTGTCCTATCACTTGTTACTTGGGAGAAGAGACCGACACCCACCTCACTACAACCTCCTTTCAGGTAATTGTAGAGAGTCATTAAACGCGTAAGTCCACTTTCTTTCCTCAGCCAAGTACTTCTAACTTAGAATCCTAAACCTACAGTCTTGCAAACATATGCATAACACTGATTGCTTTAGAAAACATCTATGCATATTAATGGGATATCCTTGTGAGTAAATGAGTAAACTTTCTTACTAGCCCTTTACAACTCAGTCTTAAAATTGCCTTCTAAAGAGATAGAAGGTTAAAGCTGGGTTAAATGGCTTTTAAAAAGACATTCCTTTTGGTCTCTGCATATCTCTTAAGTAGTCTGTGACCAAACTGTGAAATTTACCAGGCACATTTTACATAAGCTTCTGAAGAAATTGTATGAGGGAGGACAAATTCAGTTGCAATGTGAACACTGGGTACTTGAGAAGGCTTTTAATACATAGGATAGTGAACACAATCCCATACCAATTCAGTTTCATTATTATGTTCATAGTTAGGCTTTGCATATCTATGCATAATCACACAAAGAGGTAATTTGGATATAGTATCCATAGTAGTGTTTTTGGCAAAGGGAGAGAGACACATTAAACAGCATTAAAATAGCCAGAGAAAATCATAAATGTGAATGTGTAAAACTAGACACCTAGCTGTTGGAGAAAAAGTCCTGATTTCCCTTATGAAACTGGATAAAATATGTAAAAACTGCATCAACAAAGAAAAAAAAAAGATGCCTGTGGCTATTCCTCTACAAATAATAGAACACTGAGGAGTCCAATTAATTTGAGAGTAAAATTAGCTACATAGGGTATGAGGCAGCTACCATTAACATTCAGGTTTGAAATAGTAACATGTTTTTAACACTTTGCTATAAACTGCTTATACAAATACTGTTTTTCATAACATAGCACAGTCTTAAAGTTCCTTGCAATTTCATACATTTTTAATGGCATATAGCCATATACTTCCCAAATTTACTAAAAGGGGAATGAAGTTAAAGAGCTAATACACTGTCATCTGTGTGTTGTCCACATAACTGAATATAATGGAATATTTAAAAAAATAATCTTAATGATGAAAGTCAGGGAACTAATACCATGGTATTTGCAACATGTCCAATTAAGTTATGTTTCCAGTCCTGTATCTTAATTCATTGGATAAAAATTGCATCACACTTCACATACAAAGGATATCCTGAAAAGTTTTAAGCCATATCTCTGGGAAAGCAGGTCAACATAGCCACAAAGAGTGAATGATCACAGGCAAGAATATTCACATAGTTAAAAATAAGATACCACCATTTAAACAGATAAATTTGTACTCCCAAATAAATATTTTGCATGTAGTATAGGGATATTTATATTTTTATGTTCCTTATATACAAATTATAAGTTCACACTTTCAGTTTATATACACATAGCTCACCATTCTATGCATGCAGAAGTTCAAGAATCAGTCATCTCATTTTAATGAAAACAGCTGCACATCCCATGTATGCCTGAATGTAATCCAGCAACCGTGCTTAAATTTCTTTTGCTTAAGTCCCCTAAAAAGTCTGCTGCAGTAGATTCTCAGAGCAGACCACAGCATCAGGTTCTTCACAGGCTGTTGTGGTTTGCTTTTTTTTTTTTTTTCTTTTAAAAGAAGTTTCCAGAAGGGACTAACACCGAAATTGTTAGAATCTTTGCCCAGGATGTATAACATCTTGTGCTTGGTCCCAGTGAATGTGCTTTCTTACTCGATATTAATGTTGACTATGCTCATTGTGAGCACAACTGAGGAAAAAAAAAAAAAGAAAAAGAAAAAAAAAAAAGCTCTTGGCCTCAAATTAAAGCTGCTCCAGGCCAAGAATAGTGATTTTAAAGTCTAAATAAATTTTAGTTGGAATGTGTTTTCTGTATTTGAAATTCATTTGCTGTGAAATCCCATATAAATGCTGCAAAGGATTTAATTTTTCAGAACATACAAGAAAAAGATGACATCATGGCAACAAAATGTCAAAACACTATAAATCATTAAGATTTTCTAAGTTTTTATTGTAGCCTCAAAATGCTAGTGATATTGAATTTATTACCAAAATTGTCATCATATTCCCCACCCCTAGTTCTTCCTGCTTCCATGATTCCTTGTGGTATATTCGCTCTTGAAAGCAAATAAAAATCAGTACAGGCCTGACGATTTTATATCAGCAGCAAAGCTCATCTAAACTAGTATTTACTATAGTCAAAGGCAATTGTGGGGTGCTTTTTTGCTTGTGGACAACTTTATTTCATGGAAAATGGCCTGAGAAAGAAAATGGTTCATTGTAAACATCTTATTACAAGAGGAAAGAAAGGAGATCTCTCTCTCTCTCTCTGAAGATCTAAATATAATGTATATACATCTTTCCCAAAGCCACCAGCATTGTCTAACAAGTCTGTGTAGCACCTCATATGATCATTCTGAGACAATTTAAAAAGCATGATAATGGCAAATAAACTAAAAAAATGAAAAGGACCTCTGGTCGGCCTTATTAGAAAGCAAGTACCATTTGCTGCCGAGCAACATGGTAAAGAACTATTAGATCGCAAACTTAGCACTTGAGTAATTTCACTAGTATCAACAGAATTTTATTTGCTTATGACTGGGTTGATTTTGGCCCTCTGGTATGTAATATACACAGATTAACTGCCAATGGAGAACTTAGTGCTGCATTAGACACAAAAATAAAGTGACTCAGGAACTTATATTCAGCAAAAGAATTCACAGTGGGTAGAGAAGCTCTTCAGCTTCTACAGTGAATGAAGAGAAGTTATGCTAAAACAACACATTCAGCACCTTCTTAATTTATTCTGAAGAGATTAGTCACAAAGAAGTATTGAATGGGATTTTTTTTTTCCTTGCATTTACAAAAAAAATGCTAGCTCAGTAAGAAGCAATCTAGCAGGAGGACTGACACTGGATTCTACCTGCAAAACAGAGAACACATCTTTCATATGGATGTAGTGAACACTTCTGTTATTACAAACAACAGACAAAATGGTTCTCCCAAAATAGTGGAAACCCACAAATATAAAACAGGTCATAAAAAAAAAAATAAACTGAGCTATAGTTTTTGCTTCTCAAGGAGTCTTACAGTTGAATAATGATATCTGACACACTATCTACCCTCTCAGTGAGCATTTGTATTCTGTTAATGTTGGATTTCCAGGTAATGTTTTATGCAATTTACAATGCACATTCCCACCTTGACTTGCTTTTCATGCACCTGTTGAGCTAGGAAATATACATGCATAAACTTGCCAGCACAACTAAGGAGGTCATACAGGAGCTTTAGCCCCCTACATTGCTTATTTTGATGACACAACAATAAATTAATGAGAAAATACATTATTCAATCAGGAAATTATGTCATTAGTGCTGAATGTATCTCCTCAAATTTATTGTATGAATAGATTTAACAATTAATCTTTGTATTCCCTTATTTTTATTTATTTTTCAAAGTCTCTGTTCAGCTAAGGTTAAAATATAGGTGTATGAAAATTTTTGTCCTCTTTCAGGTCTGCATGTAATTGCCTTTCGTCTTTTGAACTTCTTGAGATTCTGATAAAAACTGGGCAGATATAGAATGTTTTAAATTTGAAAATCATTGATCAGTCTTACAGTGACAAACAGCATACGTCTGTCTAAATACTGTTACACATTAATCTTACTTTAACCTTACATTCCACTACATCTTTGTTGGCCTGCACACTGAATTCACACCAATAGATCATCATTTGGTCATTTTGTCAGCCAAACAGTGCTTTATCTCTTACTCCCTTGTCAGCCTGAGAGTTAATTACACTATTGTAGCGTGTTGTTACATTTTTGGTATTTGTGCCTCATAAAAATTTAGAAGCAAAAGCAAACGGTTTCCATTCAAAAAAAAAAAAGGAGAGACTTCACACATTTAACAGTGCTCAAGTCAATTTAGTTCTACGGGAGTCCTGACATGAATAACACTGGTAACCAATGCAAGTACTTGAACAAATACAGCTAAAATATCACATATAAGCCAGTGCCTTCTCCTGAATTTTTTTTAACTGTGGGTATCAGAAAACATTAAATTATCTTGAAAAAAATATTTCCCCAGGAAAATCATCATATATAAACAGACAAACAAAAAAGGCTCTGTTTAGTAGTATTTTAGTCAGCTTTGCCATTATCTTTCAACTACAGCCTGAAATTAAAATTCTTTAAAAAAAAAATCTAGAGATTTCAGTCTTCTACGAGTTTTCTTCTTTAAAGGTTTCAGGCAAAGCAATAGTAATTAACTTTAAGAGCCAAAACAATTCTATTCACATACAACACATTCTTGCTTTATACACCCCTTGTAGCTTTAGACTAATGAGTCTGACCTTCATACTTACATTTTTTTCCTTTCAGTAAAGTCTAGCAAAAATAAACATAAATCACTAATGGGTTTCTTGTACTGACTTACACACTTCAGTTCAGAAGTTGTGAGATTACTAAAAGCAGCAAGCTCTTTGTTAGAGCGTGCACGCACGCACGCGCACACACACACACACGCACATTTCAGTTCTCAGTCTTCCTAAAGAAAGTTTTGTAAGGTATCTCACACTACTGTGGCTGAACACAGGAAAACTTGACCTATGCAAGTTATACCTCTCTTGTTACAGTAAAACAATTCAGATCAACAGCACAAATTGCAAACTGCAGAGACCTCCAAAAGTAAATTATGAAACACGGGGGAAGGAGGATAGTTAAGAGTGCCCCAGGTGTAAGGAGTTAGATAGGTGATACACAGCTGAGGTGAGGCCACTGGCAGGCACAGCTGCAGGAACTAATGCACTCTCATGGGGGCTGGAGAACAGTGCTGGTGTGGTAGAACTTTATAGGAAAAGGTGTAGTATGAGAGGGAAAAATAAAGCATTGACCAGTGTTTATCAGATGACTTATTTGTCATTGTCACTGCTAGTGTGACATAGTAGTGGGTATCATCTAATCTTGTGTTATTCTAAATCTTAGCTGTCCTGGAAAGAAGACAGGGGATTGGGTGACTGCAGTGGTGCTAGTGACTACAGCTAAGTCCTCCTGCTCTGGGAACTAGGCAGCAGAACTAGCTTAATCATAGATCCTCTCTAATTCAGCCTGCTCCTAGACTGAGATTTACATACAAGGTAAGTGTCATTAGGGTAATGGGCTAGTTATTACTTTGGAGCTCTTTTCTTAAGTTTCTTATGATTTGATGTATTTTTCTGCTTCTGTTTCTAGTAACGATATGTCTTGCTTTCCTTGGTCTGGCCTTTAAAAGTGGTATTTTCATTAAGTACCGAGTGATGACCATTTTGTTTTTAGGAGCTGTTGGCTGCATTGGGGTTTTTTTTTCTATTCTTGCAAGTTGAAACCCTGCGAAGTTACTGAGAAGACATAGCTTTGTGAGGAGGTTGGAGAGAAATAATAAGCTTAGTGATTTTGATCAATATCTGGTTTTCACCTATGTTTGACTGTTTTTCAGGCATTGCCTGTATAATTCTGGGAGATTCAGAGTGCACAATGACTGAAGTTTGTTTTTTAAATAATGTCACAACTGATATTATCTAAAAATATGCTGAGGTACTTTAGAAAACCTGTGAGTACTGGATAAAGTAGCCAGCCATTATATCAAGATTTTAAAAAACTTGTCTGTCTGTTATGTGCACAAAAATACAAAAAAATTATCACATTTCCACTTTGGTTTGGTTCGGTTTTTTTATTCTCATTCCTTTACACCTGGTAAACTTCTGAAACTCTAATCTACTGAACTACTGCCCCAGTAGCAAGCTATACAGAGCTCTGCTGCTGACCCCCTTATTTGTGGTTCTAGTTGTCTCATCCTAGGTAAGAGAAATAGGAGATGTTGGCCCACAGCCATTCAGACTTTTTCCTGAGTTTCTAAGAGTACAGAAGTACAAGATGAATTTAAAGATTTAAGTACTTGAAGATAAATAAGTACATCCAATTTGCGACCCTACTGTGAAGAGAGAACCTTATCTTTTCCTGCTTTTTTTTTTTTCAGAAGGCTTTCTTTTGCTCTCTTTCTTGTTTTTTATTTTTTAAGCTCTCTGAAGTCATTGTATTTGTCTTCAAAGTCTGTGATAATGACTGCTTCCAAGGAAAAGGTTCAAGGAGGGCAAAGATTCTTTTAATCTTTGCAGATGCACAGCTGCTTGTCACTAGTGCTTGTACTAGTATTGACAAGTATTTTGTACTTGTCATGAAAGCTTAGTTTAGGTTCTATGACTTCCTGGTTGGACAATTAATTTAGAAATAATGAAATACTGCTGTAATACAACACAGAGTTTTAAGCTGTGTAAAATTTGTGTATAAAACTATGTCACAATTCTATACTGCTGCTTCTGCATTGGTGCTTTTATGATATAATAAATTGTGAAATCAGTTATTATTCAGGTGAAATAAATAGGAACTTTTTTGAAGATAGTGACTTAATACTGCTGCTACATGTTAAAGTAATGATTTAGTAACTTGCCCCAGGGTGTCTGTTTCAGGTTTTCAAGTGACAAAAAGAAAGTGGAGATTAACTCAACCTGTGTTTTCGTGGCCATGTACATGACTTAATCAGCTGAATCAAAATGTAGAAGAAAGGAGTAAAACAAGTCACTACAATATTTTGGAATTTTTAACCTACTTCACATAACATCTGGTCATGTCATGCTGCAACTCCTTTATTCTACGTTTTATCTCAGCTGAATAACAGTCATGTACATGGCTATGAAAACGTGAGAAAGAACAATTTTTTTCTAGGCTGCTTTGGAGGTGGGTTAAGAAATCACAGTAATAGATTTCCCTAAAATAGGTTTAAAAAAACCCCAAACTTATTAGTCTGACCTGTTAACCCAATGAGAGAAGCCTAAAAAAATATCCTTGTTTCAGTTTATGATAATTAGTATATGGGAACTATGCAGCAGTTATTTGTTTGAAATTTACATTTTTGTGATATCCAAGAGGTGTTAGAAACATAGTATCTCTTTGAAATAACCCAGCAGCAACATCTGGACAAAACAAGCATGGCAAATTTTCAAAACTTCTGGCCTTGCTGAAGCCATGATGTTCTACTGTGGTAGAATGGACCTGATACCACAGGCAAGAGATACCAGTGGAAACAGGCATGATTTGGCCAAATATCTTATGCTACGGTCTCCTGATGTCATAGCTCATGAAGCTATTCCTTGGTTTCTTATTGACCCTGGTCATATATGAAGGTGTAAGTTTCAGTAGTAATTTTTTTTCTAAACAGGCAGCCATTGCTTTCTGGAGACAGAGACTGTGAACTTGGCAGCCTCTCTCTAGGTGGCTGTTACAAGATTCTCTGTTTATGGGTAATTTTACCGTGTCCCTTCTATCTACTTCTTTCTCTTGTTTCACAGGCTTTCCTTGCCTCTTCTACACTAAACTATATATGTTTTTCTGTATTTTCTGGGTGATATAAAGTATGTAGGTGTGTGATGAAACTAATTAATATTGAGTTTTGTGAGAATTTTCATTTCATTCTTGAGTACCTCTTTCACACGAACCTAAAAGCTTACTTGCTGTAAGAATTAAAAGACGAAGTTAGAGTAAAACATTCTGGATGCTGAGTTAAGGTCTCTAATTTTCTGTGTGTGAGAGTTAAGTAATGTACAAACATTTCTCTAGACAGCTAGGCTTCCCCAAGACAGAGTTAAAGTATCAAATAACATGTAACTTAACCTTCTCACAGTAATAAATTCAATGACCAGCCTCAACAATTCAGGCATTATCTGAGGAATACTGTGAGGTTCATTAAGACTGAGTCTTCTACATAGCTGTTTGTAGTAGACTGCAGTTCTCATATGGAGGACTGTTTATATTTTATAGATGCCAACGAAGGCAGAAGTTGATAATGGACCCAGAGAATTAGCTTGCACAGCCACCGCCTCGTGTATGGTCTGGCATGTGAAACTAAGGAGTTTGGGGTCCTATGAGACCAAATCTAATATATGCACACAGAGTTACTGTTGAACAAGGGATGATATCTTTGTAATTTTCTGACCCTTGAATAGCATCCTGAACTATCATTTTATGTAACTTTGGCATAGGAAAATGTCTTTTTTTTCACATAGAAAGGTTAAGACACATGAATCCTGTAATGTGAAATGATTTGTGAGGTGACAGCAGTATTCCACGCTGAGTAGTACGTGAATTCTGTAAGAGAGATGCCCTTGCATTATTTAAGGCACAAAACCATTTCTTAACTGTAATGCTGAACAGCTGTGAGAATCACTTGTTCGACTGCCAGTTTCTGGCGCAGTTTTGCTTGACCAAGTAATGCAGGACTCGGCCTAGAATTGCTGCCAAAGTAGAGTGTAGAATACAAAGAACAGATGTAAAATTCCAGTCTTGGTGGTCTTATACTATTTTCTCAGATTTTGTAAACCTCAAGGAAAAACTTATTAATAGGTGTATTGAATTTTTCTACTGCCCCTCATTTTGGTTACGGATTTTTGCATGTAAACTTGTTAAATCTAATTGTCATCATTCTATGAGCTGGGCAACAAAGAAAGGTTCATGTGCTCCAGTTTGGAAGACTACTTAGATACTTCATGTATTATTTTCCCCTTTCTCAATCAGAAACTGTATTATGTTCTGATAGTGAATGTGTTTATTTTTTAAAAAAAATCAATACTAACTCATATTAAATGGTAACACTTAAAGCAAACTCTGAGCAAAGTCATTAAATGAATCGACATAAGAACCATGAGCACTCTTCTAGATTCACAAATAGTTTAGGTTAATTTATAAAAAAACCCACTCTTCCAGTGTCAGATGATACTGGTTTCCTTTTTAATTCATTGTTATCTCGGTAGAGTCTTTCAAAGCCTCACTGCAATAGGCACCGTAAAGGATCTCACTTCAAGTTTAAAAAAAATTAGATTAATTTCTTGGCTGAAAACTTCATAATTTTCTTTGTGAATGCAAAACATTTCTACTAAAGCTGGAATGTATTTTCTAAAACAAAGAATGTGGCTAATCACTGGGGTGGCTCTCACTGTTGAAAGTATTACAGTTTATACACTACTTAAAGTGAATTTTGCAATGCCTTTTATTGAATGTAAATTACAATTCTCTCTGTAGTTGCAAGGAAACTTCAATAATTATATCTCATGTGACTTCAGTTCTCCTTCCCTGGATAATGATATCCGGGATTTTCATCTGGGGTATTCACAAGGGACTTCGTTTAGAGGATTTGTTATTATCCTTGTATCTGAAAGCAAGTAGTTACACAAATCTGCAGACCAGAGTTCAAGCAGACTGCTTGGAAAATATGCTGACTCAGTTTCTTTTAAATTCTTGATTTGTCGTCTTATATGCCTGAAAAAATAATTCGGATGCAAAATCTGCTTCCCTTGAGGGATGTATCATTTTTTTGCTTGGTTTTCAAGTGAAGCAGGAAGGCATAAAGTGACTGTTGTGCGCTCATGCAAGTCAGTAACTCATTACAGATTGGCACTGTGTTTTTTCTTAAGCATTATAAAAATACAATTTTCTGGAATACAAGCTTTTGTTTGCCTAAAAGTTATGGATTGGATACAAGAATCATCTGGAGAAACTCTGTAGTCTACATCCTGTTTAGCAGAACAGCTACTTAGGCCCTTTCTGGCATCAAAGTCTGAATTTGTGTTGCTGTGAAGAGGATTAAATCTTTCAATGGGGGAAGCAGAATCTCAAAAGGAGAAATATTGATATATCAATTTAAAATAACTTCTAGGTATTTATTTAGAAGCTCTATATAGTAGAGCATAAAGAATGTCATTAGCCATTGTATGTAACTGCAAATGGAAATAGTTCTGCAATAGCACAGTAATAGAGAAGTAAGAGGAATTAATGTGGGTGAGGAAATGAGATTAGTCCTCTTAGAAGAATAAGGAAAAAAATTGATCCATTCAAAGCTATGAAGGGAATATGGAAAACTACTGTATTTTACCTGATGTGGTACTCCTGGAAAAAGAGGAAAGTCTCTCAAAAGAAATGTATTTTTGTCATAACTCGTTAGACCTCTGACTCACAGGACTGAGGCACCCCCATTCTTGTATAGCTCAGCAAATCTCTGTTTGTGTATACAAGTTTGAAGCCATGAAGTAGTTGGATAAAATGCACCTGTTAATATAAGTAAGTGGCAATGAAAGAGCCACTGAAGAACTCTAACAAAAAGTGTATCTTTTAGCTGAAATAAGCTCTGGATCTAAATTTGGAGAATGGTTTACTTGTTTCAATGGAGAAATGAGCATTCAGTGCCAAATTCCCTTGAACTTCAGGGAAGTTCAGATCTTTCTTTCCTTTAAGTCATGCAGTTATAAAATTTTATGAGTAATAATGTAAGAAGGATGAATAGGATAAGAGTATGGAGCTTACAAGAATGATAAAAGATATTATTCTTGCCTCTTAGATTCTGCAATCCAAATTAAACTGACATGACTCATCGATAATACCTCCATTCTAGATTTAGGCACAGAAGTGGTTGGTGGATGTGTGTGCATTTGTTGGTTTGAGGCTTTATTTGTTTTGGTTTTGTGATTTTTTTTTTTTTTTAAATTTTGGGTTTGGTTTTTTTTTTTTAAATAGCTGGAAGAAAAGTGAAGGTAAAAAGGATGAAGGGGAAAAACACTCTAGACACATCAATTTAGTAAGTGGTTCAGATAATAAGCCCAGCCCTGGGTATTTTGACAGGATTACTTCCATGTACTTCCCTTTCTATCTGATGCTCATGCTGCAGAGATGCTGCATTATGATGATGTGGATGCCACTGTAATCCTAGGACCCACCTGTCAGTGCTAGTGAATTGTTAGCTTCGAGTGGAAAGACCAAAATACCTTTAGCAGTTATCCCTTCAGCTACTACTTCTTCCACTCTGATACGCTTCTGAGCTAAAGTTCTGTATTGGTGAATAAATTTAATGTCTGTTGTACTGCTGTAATTTACAAATCTCTCTGTAACGTTTTCTTTCCTTTCCTTTAATTCTTTCACACCATTTGTATGGTATACTTGAAAGCAGAATTGCAAATGTGCATCCTTGTAGTGGTCCTCCAGCAGCTGTGGAGGGGATAGCTAGTTGCCACCTTACTTGCCTGTGTTTTAGCAAGGCAGAGTCTGTGCATTCCATGAATTTTCTTCCCAGTGTTCCAGGCAGCAAATAAAAAAGCTTCGGTGGCCTGTATTTCTGGGTTTTGGAGGACAAGAATTCCTCTTTTGGTGTTCCGACCCTTGACCTTTGAACTAAGAACTCGATATTTCCTCTCTCACCTTTTTTTTTTTTTTTTTTTTTCTTTTTGGAGGGGGGCAAGCTGTGATCTTTTTGGGAAGGAAAAAACTGAGGAGCAGAAGTGTTTGGAAAAAGATGATTGTTGGCTTACCATAGGGGAAAAAGATAAGTGCTCTGGAAGCAGTTAAAAAATATAACATCTGTACTTCAGCTTATTGGAAAAATGGACCTCTTCATAAAAAGAAATTCCATGGGGCGGGGGGGTGGGGTGGGGAAGTGAATCAGGCTTCCTGTGCATCTTTGCTGCTCAGCTCTAACTGTCTCGCATTAATTTTGATTTAGAATATTCCTAATATTTGGAGGGGTGATTATGAGATGGACTTGAAGTTAAAATCCTAGGTGGAATATTTTCAGTACTAAAATCAATAAATGACCATCTGCAGTTCTCATTCTTTTCAGAACTGTAGCAGGTTATTGAGGAAATTCTCTACTAAAAGTATGTAAAATGTCTGAGGATAAGGGTTGGTATTACCGTGCAGTGAAAGCAGACAGATAGAAGACTGATAAAGCAGCTGTCAGGAAGAACAGGTTGGTTTGCTCTCTCAATTTTATTTTTTTTCCCCTACTTTAAGATAGTGCTGACTATCTCTCTAAATCAAATATGTCCACAGATTAAATGGCACGCATTTCCATAGAATACTTAAAAACTCAGTTGAGTAACAAAAGTGACATGGTTACAGTAATGATGACAAGAATTATAGCTCTGTACAGCCAGCCAAATAAATGAAATATTTCATAGTGAAGAGTAAGCATAGATCAACTACTATTACCGATAAAGAATTACAGTTGTTTAGTGGAAATATTTGAGAAGCACCCTATATATTTTCTGCTTACAAAATTTGACATCTATGTAACTTTTTTCTCATGTATGCTCTTGTGTTTTTTATTGCCAGGGAATTTTTGTAAAAGGAAAACCTGTGTTTCTGAATCAATGTCTTCCTTTTTCCTTTGAAATCCTTATTCTTTTATTATAGAGTAGCTTGAAGTGATTAAAAAATTATTTCAGATGGAAACATACCAGCCCAATGACTCGATGATACCCCTTTCTTTTAATTCAGTGAGTCAGACTCTTCATCATGCAGAACAGCATCTCAGATTATTTCTGAAAGGACGTATCCTTTGTAGGCCACTCTTTAGAGCATAGTTTAAAATGTTATAGTTAATGTGTGCAGATAGCACACAAAGTCTTATACAGACAAGACATACTGCTTTAATTTTGTACTTGTATTCTTGTTTTAAAGGCTACTGAGGAGCTTTTATTTTCCTTTCCTTTATATAAGAAGCTTTTAGAGCTGAAATGGTGGCAAGAGTCTAAGCTTCTCTTTGCTGTTTTATAAATATGAAATTTCATGATTGAAATATGCTTAGTAATGGTCAAATACTTCTTTCTTTTAGGTAACTTAATTATCAAATTGACTCTTGACTACTGAAGAGTCTATTTACTCTTCAAACAGCAATGCTTGTGTTTAGTCACAAACATACTGAAGCTAAAATAATCCTGGAAGCAATTACATTCTTTTTCTTTCCACAGTATTTCGTTGCTTAGGTGCTTTAGTCTCATTGGTTTCAATTTTAGGAAGTGTGTTTGTCACTGCTTTTATTAAGAGTAGTATCTCAGATACGAGTTTTCATCAGCATCAGACTGGACAAATACTTTGTGATTCTACAGTCAGCAGGAAAGCGTGTTGGTTTGGGTTTTGGTTTGGTGTGGGGTGTTTTTGTTGTGGGTATTTTGTTTTTTTTTTTCTTTCTCCACATGAATGACCCAACAGAGGGAAATCAGATACCTTCGCATCTGTCCATCCAATGGGGATCAGGTGGTACTATTGACTCATGTTATCAGTCTGTCTTCTTAATGTCTGGAGAACATTGTGCTTTCCATTCACAGAAAATATTTTTGGTCTGAAAAAAAAAAAGTTTGGAATAAGGGATACAAATAGGAAATGAAATAGGGAAAAATATATTCAGGTTCATGAAAGAAGATGGTGACTGTTATTCACTCTGGCAGGAATCTTGAAATAACTCTTCAACTCGTGAGCCCTATTGCTGGTAAAAGGGTGGACTTGCAATCTTTTAAAAGTACAGCTTGCAGTATATGCTTAGAATTCTGTATATCACAGAAACTTCTCTAAACTGATCAGAATTCCTAAACGGGCTGTAGTTATTAGGATGCTTTTAGATGCCACTGTCTAAAGGTTGATTTTGCATGAGACATAAAATGAAAATGCCACTCTCCTGTTATACTTAAAGACTGAGATAGCCTTAATTAAATAAGAACATGCACTCAGTGCCTTCAGCTTTCCAATGTCATCTTTCATTGAAGAGTGGGATTTAAGGAGCAGAACATGCTTTCAAACTTCAAGTGAATATGCTTTCATTTAAAAAAAAAAAAAAATGCTCTGCTTTTCTGAGCTTTACTGGACCTGTTTTTCAACTTCTCTGTCAAAGAGCTGAGGATTGTGAGGCATTAGTATAAGCCAGCCCAGTTTAACCCCTTGTGAAAATGTGCAGAGAGTAATTAAGCACAAAGAGGAATAAGTTAGAGGGAATCATCTTTCTTTTTAGTTTGATTGACAGTGTAGATACTGGGACCTGACTTTGCTCAGTTTCCCATTGAGAGATCATCAGAAAACTTTGAAAAAGCAACAGCAGCAGAGTTTTTGCTCCAAGGAGCTAGGAGATTGGTTTTGTCTGACGTGTGAACATAAAAAAGAAGGTGTGGGGGGTGGGAAAAGCTGCTTTGTCTCTCCCCATCCTCTTTTCTTTCACTATTTTCTAAATAATGCTTCTAGTGTAGTCTCTCAGTCACTTAAAAAAAGGTGCAGACTGAATTTTGCTGAAAGTAAATGGGTCCAAAGCTCTGGCTTATTAGTTTCCCAATGATATCTACATGTGACTGACTTAGTCCTTAGATTTTAGTGCTGCCACAGGGGTTTTAATTTTTTATGTTGGCTATGGCCAATTCAACTGGTCTATTGCTGTTCTGAATTTGACAGTATATTCATGACAGCAAATGATACTGTGCTATCAGCTGCTACAGGATTTTTTAAGTAAGTAAAAATAAAAACTGCTAAAGATAGTGTTAAACTTGAGGCTTTTCTCCTTAGAGCCTGTTTCTGCAATGGTGTAAGCTTACCAAATAGATGTAAATTGCTAAGCAAGGCTCAAGTGAAGCAGGCTGGAATACAGCATATCTATTTCATTGAATATTTGAAGGTGCCTTAGAACAAAACCAAGATTTTCAGAAATGTGTCAAACAAAACATTGAGTCTTCATAGATTACTGGTTCTTTGATCTCATTTTGTCCAGAAAGGCTATGCTAAAGCCAAAATACTTTGTGTATAGTATTTTTCTTTAAATCAGAGCTGCTAGAAACATTAAGGTTCTTCTGAAGCAATTTTATTTGAGTGTGTCTGTCTGTGGGGTGGGGGGCTAGAGAAAATGTCCTTGAATGCCTTTGAGCAGCTGTAGCTTGACCCCTGTAAACTACTCACTGAGTCCTAATGCCCTGACTAGGAAGAACTGGTCTGTCAAATCTGCAGCTCTCCTGACATACAGAAAGAAGAGGAAATAAATATATTAAATGAATGAGTGCTCTTTTCACGGTTATTAAGACAATAACAGGAAAATAGTGATTGTGAATACTTTGTAACACCTTTAAAACCACACATCTTTTAGAATCTAAGTATAAGCAATTTTGTTTTCTTGGTTATTTTCTGAGTTCAGTTAAGTGTATGTTGTTATCTGCAAAGACAGCATAAATCCTTTCCACTTCATCTCTTACCTTTGCAATGTCATACACTTAAATAAGATCCAGTTCAGTCATGATCTTTCAGGGATGCCAGTGAGAGATGTGAAGGCATCAGGCACTGCTGTTTATATGGCTGGTGCTTTGGATCCAATTTGAAGAATTAGAAGAAAGGGGAAGGAGGTGGATTCTCAAGAACAAGAACTCCAACTCCTGATTTCTACCAAAAATGAAGCCTACACTCACCTTCTACCTCAAACTTTTCTGTTTACCGTTTAACTTGAAGGAGTTAAATTTTCACACACTTGTAAACTCTGCATGCAGTCCAACTGACTTGCTGATGTGTGTAGTTGTAGCTAGAAAAGAAGGTACATGAGATGAACCTGCAACAGACAAAGTTTTTTATAACATAGGGCCCTCCCTAATAGCGGGAAAAGTCTTTCATAATTTCTTTACACAGAAAGAGTCTGAGTTAGCACTTTATGGCTGGAGCACTTCTTATTTTTTTGTTCTTCAATTGGAATATTATTCTTGCTTTAGTAGTGTTGGCTTGCAGTGGTTTTTTTTGTTTGGTTGGTTTTTTTGCTGGTTTTGTTAATGATTGGATAGTAACTCCAATTCAGTGTACGTAGTCAAAGACAGTAGAAGCTGATGTGGAATGAGCTCTGAGAAAACAGATGCTCAGCCTGTAGGTTAAAGTCGGAAAAAGTGAAGAATAGATTAGTTTTGGGGCTTGTTTTGTGGGTTTTTTTCTTGTTTTGTTTTTTATTGTTTTGTTTGGCTTTATTATAAAAACAAGACATTCAGAATGCGTGAAAAGTGCAACTAAGAGACTGACTTTGTCTTGCAAAGGCCTTTACAGTTTTTCCTCTCCTAATGCTCTTTTTAAGAGAATGTCAAGATTGTATCATATAGTCATATGGTACTTACTAAAAATAGTACCTCTTATCAAAGCAGCAGGATAGTAGTCAGGTCAGAATGAGGAAATGAAATGTGGGGCAAAACCACATGGACCAAAAAACTCATTATAGTCTTTTCTCTCGTTTCCAGACGTGACGTGAAGGTTTTTTCTGATCCATCTCTGTATAGCTTCAGTAATGACATGTAACTCAGTGTTTATTATTGATAAGTATACAGAGAGAGATTGTTGCTAGGTGTATTTTCAAAGCCACAGATGTGATCTCTCTCTTCTTTCTTAATTTCATGTTTTGTAAGTCTCTAGCAAGAAAACATAATTAAATATGCATCATGATACCAATCAGAGCTAAGAAAAATGAATTGTAAATATTGTGGGAAGAGTTTGAGGTCTGCTTTTTTTTTTTTTAATTAATCTGAACCATTGTGGTCCAATAAACTGCAAAAGTTAGAGTGAGAAGACGGTAGTTCTAGGGAAGGAAGAATATGGACTCACTCATTGGTATGTGCTCGCTAATTTGATGGGCAGTGTGACAGGAGCTAGGAGTTAATATACTGCATATGTCATATATGCTCATGTCCTTGGGTGTAAAACTGGGTGTGGAAGATTATTTAGATTGATTTTGGAAAGTCTTAAAATAAGTGCTAAATATTCTTATTATTTTAGATTTCTTGTTTTAATACACTGAATGTAGGTTGGTATTTCCCAAGTTCGTCAGTATCCTTTCTCTGACTACCCTGCATGGCATTTCTGAACAGACTACTATTCTGCATGTTTAAGAGCAACCAAAAAATACTGGAATGACTTTACTACACTTACATAGCAGCAGTTTATTTCCATTTATTTAACACTTGGAATATTCTATAAGAGTATTTGATATCTATACTTAGAAGCTTCATTGGAAGTAATAAGCACTTAAAATCACATATAGTGGGAATTTGAGTGAAGGCAACAGCTGAAAATGATATGTAGCTCAACATGAGTATGTTCTTTTCTAACTTGAAAGTGTTTTAATAAAAATAGTAATTGCATTATATGCTGAGCCCTGTAGGCTGTGATCAAAAGTTTTCTGTAAATAAACATAGGTATTTAATTTTCTGGTCTTGGAAAACTTTCATTAGATACTACATATTTCTGGGCTAACAGCATCTCAATGAAACCTTGAAAAAGATTATAAACCTACATCTAAGATACCCTTTAAAATCTACTGTGATAAATATGAGGATTTGTACTTGGAGATTAGAGACTGTTCTCTATGAGCTGGAAGCAGCTGGACTCTTGCCTACTCTTCAACTCTGACTCTTCCACAAGGGGTTGACTCTGTATTTTAATTTATTGGGATTTTTTTTTTGTTTGGTTGCGTTTTTGGTTTTGTTTTGGGTTTTTTTGTTTTGGTGGTGGTGGTGGGTTTTTCTTTCTTTTCGGTTTGTGGTTTTTTTTCTTTGTGTGTTTTGTTGGTTTTTTTTTAATTTGAAAGAGGGTCTTTCCAGGCATGAATAAGAAAGAGTCCTAGCAGTGTAATTTGTTCCATGGAAACTTTGCATTATATTTTCATTGCAAATACCTACTTTTTCATCAGTGTTTTGGAGTCATTCTCTCAGCCAGATAGAATGGATCCCACAGAACCTCCATATCCTGGATCTCTCTGACACTTGTTAGCTGTGATGCAAAAAAATTAGATTTTAATTGTAATTATTGTGTGTGAACAAGGCAAAAGAATCACAAATGTAGGCATGTGGTAGAATCAAATTTACTTTTTCTAAAACACAACAGTGGCCACTGTTTTGTCTGATCTCCCCAATCAGTGTGCACTGATTGTCCCATTATTTGATGGCTATGTCATGGAAATTGGAGCTAGATTACTTTTTATGATGCTTCAGGGTAAAATAAAAGAGCTTAGGAATGGTGTCATTATTCTCTTCTCTCTCATGCTGCTGAAGCTCTAGTAGGACTCTAACAACTGAACCTTGATTGAAGATTTTGACAGGCCCATCATCTGTAAGAGGAAAATGGACACATTTTAAATTCTGACAGTATAATAAAACTGCCAACTTAAGTAATGAAGAGGGTCATGTCTCATCAATATTGCAATAGCATTCACATTCTGTGGCAGTCAAATCAGTGTCTGTTGTAGTTTAGATATAGTTTTCTTACAGAGCTATGGGGTTTTGTTTTTTAATTTTATGACACTTAACGTGAAATGAGGCAGGTAAGAAGGTCTTTCTGTATGTAAGAAGTGGAGATGGTCTTACCTTGATTATTTCTTGGGCCAATGCCTACTCTCCCAGAAGCTGCACTGAGGTAAAGAGCACAAAACATCTATAGCCTACTTATCCCTTCGTAGATATAGCTGGGAAGAAAATGGTCTTCTCACCTCAGGAGAGAAAAATGAGGTTTTTCCCCCCCACACTCCCTTTAAACAGTGACAGAATGCTGGAAGCTTGAAAATTCACAGCTGAGATCCACAGTATGTTTTCTCAAAATTGAAAGGCTTTTTTGTTAATAATTTCTATTAGACACTAAAAGCTGTACTGAGCTCAGAAATAGACAGAAGCAACTATAGTTCACATCTGTTTTGTACCTCTTTATCTCTGAATAGCAGTGAAATAAATGAGCCAATTCTTGTTATGATTAAGTTAAAACTGGATGTTTTTTACTGCTGTTATTCAGAAAAGGACAACCACAAAAACCTGTCCATTTTTAGTCTTTGAGACAAGGGTATTCACAGTTGATGCCTCTGACTGGGGAAAGTTTTAGGAAACGAGAAATTTCTCTCAGCCCCTTGCCTCTGAAATGCACTTAATTCCATAGTTTCTCATTTTCTTTGTCCAAGAAACTTGCAGTATTATAAAATAATAAAAATAAAAAAGTCCCTGGAGCCTTACAGAGCACCCTGTTTCCATCATGCATAATGCAGAGGGTTATGCTGTGAAGTCGCAATGACTGCATTGGGCTGTACACTTCATATACTTTCTGTATTCTATATATTCTGGTTTTGATGGCAGTATTGATTGCCATCTGATCAAAGCCTCAGTCACACTGTTAGTTAATTCCATCACCACTGAAACAGTAAATTAAACAGAAAATCTGCCAACTGCTTACAAAAGCCTTTTACCAGTCTTGTTAAGAAGTATACCTAAATATGCAGCTAGATTTATCTGTTTATATTGTGTATTGAATTTGCTTATGTCACTTGCTACATACTATTAGTCTAATTCAAAGATGAAGAATATTTTCCCCAAACGGGTGTGAGGATGTGTTTTTTTTAGTGTAATCTTTATGGAGTGTGGTTAGGCTTTTTTGTGAGAAGGAAGGGTCTCTCAGGAAAATTTGGTGATGGGGTCCATATGATTTTTACCTGTTTCTTGAAATTAATGTAGAAAATAATCTTCAGTCAATTGCCCTGAATGTAATGTTGCTCTACACATTTGTCTGAAACGAAATTTTGTCAAGGGACCGATGACAGGTGAAAATGGGGAGGAGGAAAGAGTAACTGGCATGGTTGATCAAAGTGTATCAATTCATAAATAAGAAATGTAGCAGGTTCTGAAGATCTGAGCTTGTAGCTTGAACCCCTGGGAAGACTGGGCTGCAGTGATTGGCACAACATCTCAGATAATAAGCTGGCATGGTAAAGGCCCTGTTTTATAACAAATTAAATACTCCATACTACCTCATAGCAGAATTAACTTCTGTATTTTTGGGACTTCATTTCAAAAGATGCATTATATGTCACTTGTGTTTGCCTATCAGCGCTCTGCCATACGTTCAAATTCTCAGTGTTTTCTGCCCTTCTAATACAGAAAGGTGGATTTGGAAGAAAATTCTGTACTGAATCATAGTGATGAGCTGTAGGCTTTAGGTTGTGTGTTTGTGTGTGTGTGTATGCATTTTTTGTTGTTGTTAATACAAGAGTACAGATGTTATGTCAACTGTCATGACTATCAGGCAGCTCGTAATATTCTTCCTAAAAACTACTCAGTGTTGGAAAATTTGCTTTCCTATCTTTAAGTGTTTGCACATCTCCTTTAAATCTTCTGCCTCACTGTGGGACAAACCCACTCTGTTGATTTGATGTCCCTGTATTGTTTATAAAGACTTGTCACCCAACTTGTTTTTATTTGCTGTGCTTTGGAGTACTTTTCTTTAAGTGGTGTTAATAGGATTAAAGAAGGATAGTTTGCAACAGGAACGTTATAAAATTATCTCAGTAAGTATGGATTTTTGAAAAACTTACTCTCAGTATTTATCCAGAGGAGTCTTTTATTTGCTTTAAGATACACAGCAATAGAAAAGGAAATGGTGGTGAGCAGTTGTGGAGGCAAGGCTCCTAACAATTCTATACGCGTAATGCCTTCCTTGGTTTTTAGAGCATAGCGGTAATTTATTTCATTTTTACATATGTCAAAGCATTTCAGTGCTGCCATATGACATAGAAACAGAGCTAGTTTTGAACAACATGCCACAGGTACAAGAGTAAGTACAAGAGACTTAGTTTTGTGATGTCATTATAGAGTAAGCTAAACCTGCATGGCTGTTGTATACACTGTTTTAATGTAGCTAAGACGCGAGTGTCATACCCTGTCACACCCTTTCCCCCCCACTTCTTTCTCTAACCATATTGTGTGTTAAAATTCTATCATTGTCACCAGAATGTGTTCATATGTTTTCCATTAGTCATTGAGCATGGAGATTCAGAACTGGGGGGTTTTGGGTTGGGTTGGGGTTTTGGTTTTTTTTTTGGGTTTTTTTTTTTTTGTTTGTTTTCTTGGTATTAATGGTTTGTGTTTTGTTCTTTCAAATAAAATACAAGCAGTGTATTACTTTTAGGGGCTTAACGTCTAAGAACAAAATGGTTACTCTTCTCTGAATACTGGAAGAGTGCTAAAATATGAAGATGCTGAAGACAGAAAACAAGAGGTTTAACATAATACTGATTTAGCTAGTATATTTCAGGAGTTCAGGAGGTGAGGAGGAAGGATGAAGAAAAGGGCTACATCTCTTAGCATTTTAGTAAATTGTAATTGAGTGTCCTAAGTGGGCAATTTTTTTGATTTAAAAGCTGTCGTTAAAATTTTTAATAATTGCTAATGACTTAAGATTTTCTTTTGAAAATGGGTCATTTTGATTTCCAGGTTCAGGGTAGGTTGTAAATGCTGAAGTTTTAGGGAAAGACTGCTCCCACCTGACTGAGCATGCAGGAAACTTGGAACAGTGGTCTGGAACAGCTTGGTGCACTGCCTTGCTTTTCCCTCTAAAACAGGGTAGTTTTCACCATTGGAGGTGGCATAGACAGTTACTAGTATTCCTTCTAGTTTTGTAGTTCTTAAAATGAAGCCTTAACTTCACTTACATCAAGAAAGAGCTACCGAAAAGAAGGCTTCCTCACCTTGCAGTTTACCTGTCAGACTTCTGGAGCTGTTTAAAATGGTGCATAACCCCACCCAGCAGCACTCTGTAGATGTCAAATAGCGCTTGCTGAACTGGCACGGATTTCTCCAGGACTCTTCAAAAGTCAGTGTTAATTTAGAGCACAGAATCATCCTGAACAGTAGCTTTCCACTAAGATGAGTTTTCTACTAATTTTTGTATGAAGTTCCAAAGTTCAAACTGTTCTTTTCTCATTGCCTAAAGACTATGCATGACTTAATTCAGCTATAGGATTTTGCAGTTCATCAGAAAGAAAAGTTGAATTGCTTTCAACTGAACATCAAACAAAAATTCTGCTTGAAAGATTATGAGGACTTTTCCTTTATATTTTAGTTTTCTATAGAAAGTTCTTGTCTTCCACTTTCAGCACTGGAGATAGTTGAGTGCCCTGGTATTGATCTCGTGTGTGTGTGTGTGCTTTTCAGAATTTTTATCATTTTCCGTGTAAAATATTTTTACTTCTCATGTTTTGATAGAGAAGTATGACCGTTAATACACTGACAAACATAAATATTAACAGACAGTCTGGCCTGTAGCATGTAGAGTATCTTGATTATTAATTGACAAGGAAGACTATTAATCAGCAGAATTCTTCAAATACACATTAAGAAGTTCGGCTTAGAGATCACGTAGCCACTGGTATGAAATCAGAGTCTGATGATAACAGACTCTCTTTAGGTCCTAAGAATAAAAGAGGACAGATGAATTTTATGTGTCAGTAGCAAAAACATTCCTGTAAGATACAAGTTTTCTAAAACATGTTTCAGTAACATTACATTCTTCACACTTTGTAGGCTGATCCAAAATATAATTATCAACCAAAAGTATTCTAATGCTCAGTACTTTCTAGGATCTGTGTTTAGTAGATAGAAAAAGAAAGATTTCTGGGTTTTTTCTTCTTCAAGTACTTGTTCATTCAGAACTGGAGCAGATGGCTGCTGTGCCACGCATCTATATCCCCCACTTAGACAGAGCTGGAATTGATCACAGGAAGGTGATGAATATTTTAATTTGCTATCCAGGCAACCTGCAGCACCGAACAGGGACAAATTATTTGTGGGATTCTGAAATAGATGGGGAAAGCAATAGGTTTTCCTTTTGTATTCAAAGGTATTTCTAAATCTGAACTCTAAAATTTGCACCTTGAGTATTTTGCATCCACTATATTGAGCTACCTGGAATTGTTCAAAATAGTGGTCTCCCATCTGTTCCATGTCGTGAACACCAGCGCTAACTTCACAAACAGATTATGTATCATTTGAACTAACCAAGATTCAAGAGGAAAGGAAGTTCTGTGGCTGTATGGAGTTCAGGCTGAGTCTGATATTTATTCTCTCTCACAGATTAAATGAGTGACCTTGGGCAAGTTATTTCCCCAATCTGTGCTTTGGGGTTTGTGTTTGGTTTTTTTGTTTGTTTGGTTTTTGGGGGGTTTTTTTGGGGTTTTTTTTGGGTTTTTTGGTTTTTTTTTTTTTTTTTTTTTTGTTTTTGTTTTTGTTTTTGTTTTTTTTTTTTTTTTTTGTTGTTGTTGTTGGGTTTTTTGGTTGGGTGTTTGTCAAGGGTAATAATAATGATAATTGTCAGCCTGACAGGTATATTGGAGATTAGGTCATTGTAGTTTGTAGAGGAAAGGGAAGTCTTCCGGTGGAAGGCACCACAAGAGCACAGAACTAGATCCTCAAATTAAATGCTGCAGGACAGGGACCCTGTGTTTTTATTATAATTACTTGAGGGTGTTTTTCTGAGGGTCTGATACTCAGAACAGGGTATAATAAATAATTTTTCTGAACTGGGAGTCACGCACTGTTGTTATCTTATCAACTTCCTTAGAAGGTGCTTCTCTCTCCTGTCTTTCATAAGTTATCAAAAAGAAAATGAAACTATTAGCCAGAAGAAACAGAAATGCTAAAGAAAAGCAATGTGTTTACTCTGCATATCAAACTGTTTCTTATCACAGGTAGACTCAGTGCTGTCTGTACAACTGCCTGTACCCATCAAAAGTCAAGTTCTTTTGCAGCAAATTCTGGCAGATACCAAATTGCTTGCTTTTGCTGCTGTAAAGTATACTCTTTCTACAGATCATGTTAGATGCCAAAGGCTTCATAGCTGAATGAGAAAGGAGAAACTGGTGTTTTGCAGCTGTTCAAGGGTGCATAATATTCTCAAGACCTGTAGTTTAGAAGTCATGGTCCTTGTACAGTTTGCATTTTTGCTATTAAATAGTCTCCCAAGAGTATAATATAATGCATTTCCCTTGATGCCATTCCAGCATATTAATTTGTTTAACTTTAGTGGTCCTTGGATAAAGAAAGCTTTTCCCACAGTTTTGTTTTTGTATTTTTTCTTCGTTCCCTTTTTTCCTTTCTTCTTTAAATGTATGGTCTCCACCATATGGCTTAGAATTAATTTTTCAAAATAATTTATAAAAAAGAATTTTCAGGTTCTTTTGTTGCAACTGTTCCTTTCTTAAATTCTTTAAGGACGCTTCTTGGAATAAATTGTAGAAATACACATCAGGAACACAGGGGTAAAAAGCTGATACCTTCATAACTTAGAGCATTAAATGGAGGGTGACTGTCTTCAAGTGCATGTCTTGTCTTTTTTGGACTCCTGTCAGCCTCCCTTCTGAGTGTTTCTCACTTAACAGTAGTAAAGTTCTATTTACATCTTGTTTTGATACCAAAGACAAGTAAAAGCCTCCGTTTCTAGCCTGCCCTGTTCAGATCCTATTAATTTAGGGAATGAATTGTATACTAAATCCATCATAAACTTTCAGGTATAAACACAGTGGTTTAAAAAAAAAAAAAGGTGGGGGGAGAACTATTTATTAAAAAAGTAAATTGGAGGGGAATAGGCTATTTGTTTTGCTCCTTGTCTCAGATGAAAATAATTGGCTCATTAATCACAATATCAGCTTGGTCATTTTAGGAAGGTCAGGCTGAAGAATGAATAGAAACAAGGCACATCATTTTAAAATTTAAAAAGCAGACATTAAGGATGTCAGTGAATGAAACTTCAGTAAAAAGCCCTTGACATCTTGTTACTTTACATAAGCAAAGTTTTAGGATTAGATGTATTTCCTGCTCCCCCCACTAGCACTCATTGGGAAATATACAGTGAAAGCGTATATATGTATATGTATATATGCACATATACATTGAGACAATATCACCAAAATTAATATTGATGTCTTACCTTCAAATTTTTCTGGATGATTAAATGTTCTTTTGTCTTTGCTACCTTTCATGCATCCACTATTTCTTTCCCAAGCTATATTCTCTTACCTTTGAATGCAAGTAGCTGTTGCTAAAGCATGGGGAAGGCATAACAGAAACCCTGAAAGCCTTCCACTCTGTAGGTTTCCCTTAATGTTTCAGATGTCACAATTTCCTGTGGTAGGAAAGGTTCTGTTTTAGTCTCAGCTCTGAAATATCAAACTTCCATAAGAATATTTTCTTGTTATTTTTACATTTATTATTAATTTTTTAAAAAAAAAATGAAGTGCTTTGGAAAATCTCAGCTGAATATTGTCATGGTTTAGCCCCAGTCAGCAACTAAGCACCACACAGCCACTTGCTCACTCCCCCCACCCCAGTGGGATGGGGGAGAGAATTGGAAGAGCAAAAGCAAGAAAGCTTGTGGGTTGAGATAAGAACGGTTTAATAATTAAAATAAAATAGTAATAGTAGTAATGGTAATGATGATAATTATTATGATAATAATAATGATAATAAAAAAGAAAATAACGAGAGAGAGGAATGAAACCTGGGGAAAAGAGGGAAAAGGAGAAAAAAAAATAAGTGCTGCAACCACTCACCATCCACCAACCGACACCACCAGTCCCCGAGCCATGATCGCTGCTTCCCCCGGCCAACTCCCCCCAGTTCATATACTGGGCATGACGTCACGTGATATGGAATAGCCCTTTGGCCAATTCGGATCAGCTCTCTTGGCTGTGCCCCCTCCCCTCCTGGCTTCTTGTGCCCCTGGCAGAGCATGGGAAGCTGGAAAAGTCCTTGACTAGTTTAAACACTACCCAGCAACAACTGAAACATTAGTGTGTTATTAACATTATTTTCATACTAAGTCCAAAACACAGCATTATACCAGCTACAGTGAAGAAAATTAACTATCACAGCTAAAACTATGACAATATATAGAAGCCAGAGAATTTATATAAGTGAATAGCTTTTCATATCATGTTTAAAACTAACTTTGTGATTTAGAAAGGTTTCAGATGGGTGTGGCAGTATCATCTGATGTCTCTCTTTTACTGGATCTAATCCATCTGTGTTTTCTCCCCTGAATCTACACCACAGTATTATTCTCTGATATCATAGCCTCTAGAGCAACATAAACCCCAGAGCTGCAACACCATAGACTTCTAACTCTACAGCATAGCTCATGGTTGCTAATTTTTGCTTACTGCTTTTTGGGTAAGCTCAATACCTTTCTATTCAGTGGCATTTAATTTCAAAGGATGACTATAGACATACACAATATACTAGCATGCAATAAGCCAGTATAATGGATGCGAGGATTATATCCTAGTTCTGCTATAGCCAGTAAGATTTTTGGCAGGCAGAATTTTCCAGTGATCTGTACACAGTGGAAGAGGTTTTTTCCTTTTGTAATAACTTAATAGGCACTCTGGAAACACTTGTTCCACAACCAAATAGTCTTGAGGTATAGACAGAAAATGGAGTTTCTCTTAAATTATTGCACGTGTGCAGTCATCTGTCATGAGAACAGATACATATGATTAAAACCTACAATTTTGACATTCACTGGATTATGAGTGTTTCTGAAAGGTTCTGGAACCAGCCCAACTGAATCATCATTTGTTTCTTCTTAGACTATGTGTAGCTTCATGGATGAAGTCCTAACCCTAATTTTTATCTGCATAAAAGATTATTAACTAATGGTTTAAGGCTAGGTAATTCTTAGATTCCAATGGATGCAAGCTTAAATATACCATGTAACTTTCAGTGAGGTACACCAGAGTGTGTGTTGAAGTCCTCTGCATACTGATATATTCACAACTTTTTACTTGATTGGGAATAAGCACTATCTAAATTGGCTATTTTTTTATAGACATTCCCTGAAAGAAAGGCCTGAGATACCAAAGATGGAGAGAGAAGTTGTATTCTGTTTATGGAGCAGCAGTACCTATATGCTGTTGTAAAAATATTGTGTTCCTTAAGATTCCCCTAGCAAAATCTAAATTAAGTCCAAGATTGTCCTATTTGATATATTCCTTTTAAATTGTTCATTTATAGGGGAAAAACTACAAAAAAGCTATATATGCTCTATATGATATAGCATTATTGATGAATCCTGTCAAATTAGTTTATGGCATTATACCTCTTATTCTTTATTTGAAGACTAAAGAGAAGAGAGTTGATAACCTGATTTTTTATGTATTTGTGCAGAATAATTGTTTACTCTGTATTTGAGATTAGTGAGTCTGGTCATGGATGAAAGTGGCTAATTGGTGCCATATTTCTGCTGAGGAGCTAAGAAGGTGATATAGTATAGCAGAAGAGAGGTATGAGACCGTCCTATGATTAATCCATTGATTTTTTTTTTTTAACTGTCATTAGTCCAGCTGCAGAGTTTTGAACACGTTAAAATAGCAAGCTGAAAATTAGGCTGATGTGGGGAAGGCTTATTTCTGTACTAAGGGCACAGAACATCAGTGCGTGAATCAGGATCTTTGTATTTTGAGGTTTCAAACAGCTTTGCGGGTGAGCCGTATTTTGCAAAGGATAAAAGGCAGTTTTTAGTATCTGATTTATAGGTGGATCAAGAGAGAATCATGGAGCTAGATGAAAATAAGAGATATGGGAATTTTGCAAAGAATAGTAATAATAATGTTAGAATTCCTGGGTCAAGTGGAAGATAACCCATAGAGCCTGTGATGAAGAGTTCTGCTTTAAGCTCTGCTAAATATCAAGGGAAAAATGTTCACCTTTTGATATTCTCTTTTCTCAGAGAGGAAGGGAAAGGCCTAAAGTAGGACATATGGCATGAATTATCCTCTGGAAGTGTATGTACTGAATTCTTTTTTGGAAAAGGATGAGGAATGGGCTGATTCAGCTGCTGAAAGCAACTCCAACAATGAGCTAACTTCTCTGCTGTGTAACACTTTTTTTCTCCCTTCTTCCACCAGAGTCCAGAAGTCTATTTCTGATGTGAGAATTGCTCTGCTCTTCACTGGTTGGAATGTTAGACTTCAGTTCTTCTCTGATAATGAACCAAGACTAATGGGTGATAGGGTGAATCAGCTAGTAATATTTTTTTTCTGCATCTGGAAGGGCTATAACTTGTTTTCATTATTCCTTTCTTCCTTTCATTTTTGTTCTCATGTTTATAACTTTCGTATTGTGTCTCCTTTCAGACAAACCTGGTGAGGGTCTTGCACGTCTGAAAGTTCATGCACTCTTGCCTATGGTATCATCTAGTTAAGAAGACATTACCTTTTTACTTTACTAACCTTGCTTGAAATAAAGCCATCGAGATAAAACCACGTTTAGTGTAACCTTTATTTTACTCAGAAAAACAATCCAAAACAAAAAGCAGACAGGAGATGAGAGCCTAAAAATCGGAGCCATTTACCCTTTACTTGAGAAATCTAAATTAGAAGACTGTTTTTTAAATTGCTGCATACCTATTGACTCTCACCTGGCAATGACTAGGACTTTAAAAGCTGCCTGGACTTCCTGATACCAGGGAACGCTTCTTATGTAAGTGTGAATTTCACCCCCAGTGAAATCTTCCAGGCTTAATGGCTGCTCTGGAAGTCATTGCAGTGGCTCTCCCACACTGTGGGAGAGGAGGAATATGTGGCCCCCATCATGTGAAATCAACATAAATTCTGCTAAAACTGAGCTTGTAATAGGCTTTGCCAGTTCAGCTACGACAAGGTTGGCAGTATTTGGCTCAGATCAAAGCTTTTATTATGTTATTAATTCTTCATATTTTTGTTTCTTTGTTTTTTAAATGCTTGTATCTCTCTTATTCTGTTTACCTAACTTTGGACACTTCTAGTGCATGAACTTAATTAATTACTGACAGCTGCTCTTCAATTTAGAACCTACATAAGGACAAAATCTTGCATGACAGAGAAGTACTGTTTTTGTTTTCCTCCTCTCTTCTCCTTTTAAATGCAACTTGTAAGCCTGGAAATTTGGGATATTCAGAGCACATGGATGAAGGCCAGGGAGTTTTGACAATTGCCTTTTCAGGCCCCCTATCAGCACATCACATATGACAAATTACTCCAAAATGAGACAGTGTGCTTTTTATTTTATCCTCTGGTTCACCACTGCACTGTAAATCTAAACTAAGGAATTCTTTCTTGAGAATTAGCTCTAAGATGTATAAATAAATAACTGCTGCAATTTACTTTAAACCATTCCCTATCACATTCCTCATGTCTGGATGGAATATAAACCCATTGAAAATACTGAAAAATAAGTATGTCTTGAATAAGCTCACTACAGTAGAGAGTCTAGGGCTACCTTTCAATTCTTTATTAATAATGGCTGTTCCTTTTGGTAAAGGAAATCCTGTCTAATGACAGGAAGCCTTGTATTAACTAACCAGTTCCTCCTTTTTAATTTTCATTCAAGAAGACTGTAGAAGACAGGACTGTGTTTAGCAGGAGATGTTTATGTACATAAATCATTCAGAGAAACATCTGGAAATTTTAAGATCAGTGTGTTCCAGCAATTGTTTAGCCAGTTTCCATGTAAACATCATATTAATGCGTTTTGCCATTGGTCACTATAATGAAATAAAGAAAAGATGATTAAAGAAATACCTAACTGTTTTATTTTCATTCTGAATTGTGTTTGTCACTTTTATTGATTGACTAAGCATTCAAATTTGGGTCCTCAAGACCGATTTCAAAGTAGCTTTTCTGAGTCTCTGATTTGACAAACTTTATCTGATTGTTTATTTGGTGAAGACCATGAGTATACATAGCTGATTCTGTTTGTGAACATAACTTCTCAGGCACAAAAGCTGGAGTATTTAGAAAATTTTATGCCAAGAGGATTTACCTCAAGTTCTTTAGCAACTTGGCAGTTTTTCAGTAATAATATGGCTAACGTTATATGGATCCTCCCTGAAGCCAGCAAATTAATGTTTTTAGGTTGGGATTTTCAAAGGACTTTGTGTACGTCAGGTCTTCAGACAGCAGCTCCAACTTCCACGTTACCTGACCATGCTCAAAAAATTAACGCCAATTAGTAACTTGTCTGAATAAGTGTGTGTCATGTTGCCAACAAGTTCCCTAACGCAAGGAAGCCAAGGTAATCTATAATAATATTTTCTCCTCAAACCAGGTTGCTATTGTTTTATAATGAGGTTTGTTTTTCATTTAGGCATTTGAGTTGATTAGGTTTGTATTGTTCCACTGCTTATGATTTTTTTTCTTGTTGTCAAAATTACCCAAATAGCACATATTAACACTGAAAGCTATTTCTGAAGTGGAATTAGGAAGTTCACTTTTCATGCTATAGAGCTGTATTCTTCATAGTTCTGCTGTCAGTGCATCTCAAAGGAAAAGAAATCTGATTATTTTCCTTCATAAATGAAACAGCTTTCAAAGAACTATTAATGCTGATGAATTCATCAAGCATTTATCATGCCCAAAGCTTTCCTATCTGAAACTTCACTTAAAAGAGAAAAAAAAAAAAGAGAAAATCAATCACTAGCATTTGTGTTTAAAAAGCAGATAGAAGTGCTACAGGAGATTTACTCTCCAAGTGCATAGCTATAAATGGAGAATCTAGCTTTGAAGACTGATTTTTCTCTAGTTGCTTCAAACAGAAGTGCCTTATGAGTTGATTACAATGGGAACCCCAGAGCTGACACTTACCTTTCATCCTTTACCTGAGTTTTCTCAGCTCTAGAATATCCAAATGACTGCGTGTGAACTCTGAAATATGGATATGGAGTTCTACAGCATTTCTAGTCCACAGCATTTAAAAATGTTTTGTGAAGAATGAGGCTTTCTTAAAAGGAGGAAAATAAGATGAAACCTAGGGCAAAAAAAGTGGTGAGGTAAACCTGTATTTTTAAAGATTTGCCCCTAGCTGGTAACAAGCAAGACTGGCAGAGAGCCAATACAGATACAGTGCAGGGATCCCACGCTTTTGTACTTAGGCCAATGTCCTGGTTTCAGCTGGGATAGAGTTAATTTTCTTCCTAGTAGCTGGTGTAGTGCTGTGTTGTGGATTTAGGATGAGAATAATGTTGTTAACGCTGATGTTTTAGTTGTTGCTAAGTAGTGCTTATACTAAATCAAGGACTTTTCCGCTTCCCATGCTCTGCCAGGTGCACAAGAAGCTGGGAGGGGGCACAGCCAGGACAGTTGACCCAAACTGGCCCAAGGGCTATTCCATACCATATGGCATCATGCTCAGTATATAAACTGGGGGGAGTTGGCCTGGGGGCAGCGATTGCTGCTTGGGGACGGGCTGGGCATTGGTCAGCGGGTGCTGAGCAATTGCTTTGTGTGTCACTTGCTTTGTATATTTTTTATCATTATTATTATTATTATTTTTTCTTCCTCTGCTGTCCTATTAAACTGTCTTTATCTCAATCTATAGGTTTTACTTCCCCCCCCCCCCCCCCCCCCTCCAGTTTTCTCCCCCATCCCACTGCAGGGGGCAGGGTGAGCAAGCGGCTGTGTGGTATTTAGTTGCCAACTGGGGTTAAACCACAACAGTGAATAATCCTGTAGACATCAGTCAGAGGTATCCTGCTCCCCTTCTTTCTTGATTACTTCTGAACTTTCAGCTATGTTCCTTGGCTGTAGCGTGCCAGATTTCCCTGTGTATAATAAATAAGTACGTTCTCAGAGGAACTGTCTTGCTTGAACCCTTAGCAGGCACAGGCGTGATAGGGCAGACAGCAGAAGACTTCCAATTGCTTTGTATTGCAAGTAGCCATTACAGTGAAGTGAAATAAAACAAGAAGTTCATAAATATGTCATTTGTTATAACTGGTTGTCTGAAACAGAATATTTCCATGGATTTTGGTGGGGTTGCATTGATACAAAAAATGAGAATACAATTTTAAGATGCTTTTTCCTTTAGATTAAAGGATTGAACTATTTAATAGCAGTTTGTGGTTTGTATTAGTTCTCCTACCCCACTAGCACATGTTCTAGACTTCACAAAAAAACATAGCAGCTCCTTGGAGGTAAAAGGTACATGGTAAAAGGTACGTGTAAAAAAACTTGTATGTGCTGAGAAGTAAAGTCTGAACAGAATAACCTAGCTCAGGACACTTGGATGAATTTTGGAATTCTTTATTCTTGCCTTATCAACATGGCAGCTGGCACCTACAGCACCAGACTTTCCTAAATAGCTCTGAAAATTCAGTTTTGGTTTCTGATCCATATTTGAACTTCAAGTTCTTAAGTGAGGCAACTGTAAAATCTTTGTTCACATGAGCATTCTCTATCTGGGATTAAGTAAAGTAGGTAAGGTCTACTTGTGCCAAAATTTTTTTAATCAATCCTCTTTCCTCAAAATGTATAAATCTCTCTGTACTGTGACATAGATGATGTATCCAGTGGATGTTTTAATACTAGTCATTTTCTGGGGTTTAAGTGCTCCATTTCTCAACCTTACTTCTGCCCTTTTTTTTGCATGAACATGGAGCATTTGGACAATGCCCTCAGATACATGGTGTGAATTTGGGGGCTCTCCTATGCATGGACACGAGTTGGACTCGATGATCCTTGTGGGTCCCTTCCAACTCAGGACATTCTATGATTAAATCAGGTGTCCTTGGTTTATATCCTCAAGGGGTGTGACTACAAATAGGAAACTGTTGCTGAGATAACAATAGAGCATTCACTTTTAATATTTTTGTTCGTATGTGTGTTCTGGGGTTTGGTTGGTTTTGGTTTTGAGGTTTGTGGTGGTGGGGTGTTTTGTTGTTGTTGTTTTTTTTTGTTAGTTTGTTTTTTTTAAATATGCAATTTGTCAGGTACAGGCAAGCTTTATCTTTATCCAGAGTCATATGCATTGTCCATATACTGCACCGTAGTTCAGAGATTTTCATCTTTGATCCATTTTAGTCAGGGAGTTTGATAGCTAGTGCAGTCTCTTTAACTGTATTCATTTTTATATAGCTCAGCCAGTCAAACTTTATGTATGGCTACTGCAAGTACATCTACAGGAGATATTATTTAAGTAAAACTTGCATTCCACTTTCAAGTGTGTGTTTGCCTAGATATACTGGTTTTTTGTGGTTTTTTTTTTCTTCAGAGTTATAGTTTGACTATATATCTTCAGATTCTGTTCTGTCTCCTTTCATTCCTGCAATTACCGTTCCTAAGCAAAATGAGATGTCTAATGCCAAATTATTCACTATATAAAAGCTGAGAGAAGAAGCTTGCTCTCCCACCTTTGTGTGTTTAATTTGGAATTTATTTTGGCCAAACTGTGTTAGCGGGACAATTCTGTTAAGTGGACACGGTCCAACACACTGAGCTTGCTGAATGAGCTGTTCTGACATCGCCTGTGGGTCCATTCTAAAGAAACTCCAGGGTGACAATCTCCATTTGTGCCCTACTGACAAGCTAATAGTTCTTGAGCTGTTGTAAACTGGAGAAACAAACTGGATGGAGTTCTCAAAGTTGCTCTTTATGCTTTGTGCTCCTTACTGTTACTTACCTCTTCTAGCTGGCAGACCTTTGAATGGACTTATTCCCTATTCTTTGTTTTGCTTGCTTACTTGTTTAGCATAGTGAACCACTGGAAATTATTGTGATTATTTACTCTGTTATGTTGTATTATGCCTACAGGTCAAATTGGAACACTACTGTTCTAGAAGCTTATAGCTTAACAAGGCATCACAGATGGAGGAGGCATTTTGGCAGCACATAGAAGTGGGTGTAGCAGGATGTTTTAAGTGCTGGATGAAGTTGTTTATGAACAGTCTTAGATTAAAACAAGACAATTTCCTTGCATCACATGTTTGAGTCATACACACTGTTTTCCTTGGAGGTTTATAATGCTTTACAAGTTTGTGTTAAGTCAGTGTTGTTGACATTTGTCCTAGTTAGGATTGCATTGAGTGACAAAACTTGAGTTCTTCAGGGGAGGAAAAAACCTTTGGCTTATCTTCTGAGTCCAGGGAGTTCTGAAGAGGTGCAGTTCAAAGATCAATAGCTCTAATTATGAATGAGATTTCCATTTCTCTCAACAGTAGAGGGAAGCAAGAGTAAATAATTTCTTTGCAAAAAGTTCCTTGTAAATGCAGACAGACCAACTTGGGTCTGAATAGACTGAGTCAGACTGATAAGTGCTGATAACAATGATTCTTTGAAGACTTTAGATTTTACAGACAGAGGGGAATGTGTATTTCTACACATAAAAAGAACACTTTGAAGAAGCCAGTAGTGGTGATAACTGGAAGATCATGCTACTTGGGAGATGGCACACACAGCAGAAGACAGAATTAATTCCACAGGGAGATTGTCATCATCCATTACAATGAATAAAAAAAATCAGGCAGACAGTGTACATTCACTATCAAGTTTTCTGTCCCTGCCTTATTTATGTTCCTCTGCAGTTACTAGCCAGAATAAAGCATAAGATCTGCAGTTTGCACTGATATATAGGGTTTGGTCATGGATTATGGATCTATTAAAGATCCTGGCAATAGAAAATGTCCCTTAGTTCAGTCATGAAACTCACAATCTGTTCTGAAGGTCCCCTGTTTAATCCCCAGAGGTGTTAAAAATAGTGGTGATCCGTCATCCACTAACCTTATATGAATTTTAATGAATTAGTTTTCAAACACCATGAGGGAAATCTTTTTAATCTCTCTTTTTAAGATGTGGGAACTGAGGGAAAGATAAGCCATGTTCCTTGCTTGAGGTCACATGTAGTCTTTGGCATAAATTTTGGTGAGATATTTTCTCCTGCTCTTGGCATAAGATGGCAACTGTACTACTACTGTAGCAATAAGGCACACTCTAGGGTACTGTTATGATGGGATATAAGCAATAAAATGTTTTGGCAAAAGTCTATTAACATTCTTGACTATGTTAGGCCAGGCTGAGAAATGACTGAATTTTCTCTTTATTTCTCTGTACTCTCCCTTCCATCTTCTAATGGTACCCATTTCTGATCCCAGAGGGCTAGGCAGACTTTTCCAAAAGGAAACGCAAAGTTTCCTGACTGACAGTACAATTTTAATGTGGAATCCCTATCTTGTAGCTGTTTTGTGGCTGTGAAGAAGAGCATAACAAATGAGGATGCATGGTACTGGTAAACTCTGCTTCTCTGACTTCCTGGGGTAGGCAACAACAGGAAACATGAAAAAGAGTATTGAAACCTATTGTAGCTTTGTATTTTCTAATTATTAGTGCTGGGATTCAATGTTTAGCTTATGGAAATTAAACTGTACGAAAACTGTTTTTTATTAGAGTTCAGACTATGCACCCCACTCTGTTATTTGAAACAACTAGGGAAACAAAAGCCACCAGAAAAAAAATCGTCACTGTGGTGTTTGTACTAGTTCTCATTGAACTCCTAATGATATTGTATGATTTAAGGAAAATTTTAATTTTATATTTTTATCTCAGCAGACATTTGATGATGCCTAGGACATTGTATTATGCCATGCTACATTAATGTGTCAGAACGCACTATTGCTTAGTTGTACCTGATAAGCTCTGCATGTTTTATTATTTAGGATGATGACAAGTGACTGCCTTCATGACACAGTAAAGTAGGACATTTAAAATTGTTGACCAATAAGTTTTCAGATTCTGTATGCTTGGTTTTTTTGATAGTGACTTATTAAGAAACCATACACGTGGGAAAATAAGGATGAGTGGACCATGGCACTCTGATTATGCTTTTGCTTTATGTTTTATTTTTCCCTTCAATGCTATCATATCTTTGTGTGTCAGTGATTGTGTATGGCCAAAAAAATCAGTCAGGTATTTCTTTTTGCTTGGGAAGCCCCAAGTTATGTATTCCAGCTCTCAGAACTGTACAAAGTGGTGTAAACTAGACTTTGAACGATATTTTTTAGTTAATTGTTTTCTTGTTTATAATGTTCCCTGTAGCCAGCACAGCCATTCTCTCCCTCACAACCTTGTTCTTTTTGCACAGGTCAACACCCTCAGCTCTCTTCTTTCACCATTTCCTGTGTCTGAACCCTCACCTTGCCCTTCTGCCTAGCTTGTTCTTTGGAACAAACAATGCAAGTGTTCTTGTAGTTGCTCCACTGCTTTACTTTCTCTTCACTCGTCTCCAGCTCCCCTTCCTTTCCTTTATATTTTGTCAATTTATTTTGTGCATTCTTGGCCAGCACTTTTCAAATTACTTGTTCTGTTCTTCAGCTGATTTGTGAGCCCAATAAAAATGCAAGTAGATGAATTGGGGTCAGAAACACAGAACTGAGGTAGTCTGGGGGCAAATTTGGGATTTCTGTACATAAAGAAACTTGAAGGCATGTATTTAACCAGAGAGAATTCAGAATCTTTTGTTTTTAGAACCAGTGGCATCTCATCAGTTATTCTTCTTTTAAACAAAACAAAACATCAGAAAACAACAGCCAACAACAAAACCAGTCTGGAATTAATGAATTTTCTTCCTCTGTCTTTCAGTTTTTTATTCCCCTGTCTTTCTCTTGTACCTCTAGACACCAGAGAACTTATATTAAAGTTCTCTTTCACTTCATCCTCTGTTCTGTCATCCTATTTCAGCAGGTATAAATAACCTTTTCTTCAAAGGGCTTTCCCTGAGCAATAGCATTTCCTCTTGATCATGGAGTTGCCTGAATTGCTCGTTCTGGTTTAATGCTGGGTAGTGTCTTTGTATTTAAGCCTAGGTTTCTCAGAATAAAGGCTCATGCATTACAAATGCTTCTAGTCTCTGTCAGGCTGGTGCTGTCAGCTTTTTCTCTGCTAGTCCTGCTTGCATTCAGTTAGCATGACTACTATTTTCTTTTTGATACAGATCTTGACAGGCTACTACAGTCATCATTTGCTTTCTTTCACACTTGAAGCATCTTTCCAAAGGTTCATATGCCATTTCTGTCTTTGTTAACATCTTGGCTGGATACACGCTTCTGTTTTTATTTCATTGCCGAAGTGATAACACTTATTTAGAAATGTAAGCACAGGGATGGTTTGTGCTGTGTATGTCTATGCCTACATGCATGCGAAGAACGCCTGAGACCGCACATACCAGCCAGTGCCCTTCATTCTTTGTGCATGTGGCATTCTTTCCCTCAGCTTTTATCAGTCGTTCAAACTGTAAATTATTCAGAGCAAGGATGATGACTCCTTATGTATTTGTAGAGCAGTGGATATTCTGTAAGTGCTACCGCAATAATATATATTAGAAGCATTTCCCCTCAGACTGAATGCCCTGAGAGGAGGCAATTCAATGAATAATGCACTATTTGTCATCCCTGGAAGTTACCAGAACTCTCCAGTTCTGGATTTCTTGCTGAAATACTGCTGGCAGCCCTTTCCCAAAAGGCCTGGGCAGTCAGTTATATGCAGTTGCTCCGTGACAAAGCAGCACCATAAATGCACCAGATGAGTGCATGAGATTCACAGAATTTGAGCTGTCTACAGTAAAAGTTTCTGTGCACTTCTTAGGTAATCATAAGGGCTTTAATCTATGGTGTTAGCTCTAGGAGAGGAAACAAAAAAAAACCAAAAGTGCCATACAAGAAATAGATAACCATGCAACTTTGTATCTATCTTTCTTTCTAATCCCCTACTCCTAGGCCTGCCCTACTACCCCCCCCCCCCCCCCAAAAAAAAAAAAAAAAAAAAAGATTGCAGCTGTCTCCTGATGTGACGGGGTGGCAAACTATTGCTTTTTTCCCCAGGTTTATTTTCAATGTCACTTTACAAGTTTAAGGTATATGTTTCCATGTTCTCAAGGAGGAACTTGCTGAATTTTAGTGCTGTACTCCTGTCTGATTATAGTTCACATTAATAGTGAAGTATAAAGTCATTCTGTACTGCTTCAGTTACTTTTTTTTCCAATGAAATATATTTGCATGAGCTTTTCTGTCTCTTATCCTAGCAAAGTGTAATTTTACTTATATTTCTATCTGCATTATCTGACAGGTTTTTTCTTAAACTTTTAGTCCACTGCTTGTAGATGAAACTCAGCATCTATGTGTTTGGAGGGAATATTAAAATATTAGAGTAGGGTCTTTATGGTGATGAAAACTGAACATATACTTCAAAAATCATGGTCTACTCATTTCTTACTCTGGATTAGTTCATAGATTGCTGAATGGTCTGGACCAAGTACTTAACTTCTCTATGCCTCATTTTACTCATTGTAAAGTAGAGATAAATTAGTTACCTATTTCATGGGGATGTTGTAAAGACTAATAAATTATTTAAGCAGCACTTTAAAGCATTGGTATAAGTAGGTGATGAGTATTAATGATGAAGATATTCAGATGCACAAATGGCATTTGGACATTTAACAGCCATTTCTGCCTCTGAAAATTTTCCCCTGGCTATCGGTAGTAATGATTTGCTATAGCATGTGACCTAGGGGAAGCTACTTAACTTCTCTGCCAAAAAGGAAGACTAATGATGTACCTCAAAAGCATTTAATCTGCAAAGAGCTTTGAAATCCTCAGATGAGAGGGGCACTATCAGTGAGCTTATTAGAGTTGTCATAAGTCATGTGATATTTCTTGAAAATGTTTTAGCCTGTGCTTCATCTTCCATGATAAGGATGCTTTCTATTCCAAATATCAATTTTATTAATTAATTAACATATCCAATACTGATAGCTGAAGTTAGCTGAAGTAATGCTCTGAAGTAATGCTCTGAAGTTACTTAGCAGAGAACTCGATATATGCCGAGGATATGATCCACACTAGCCTTAAAAGTGACTGATTTATTCTTCACATTCTTCTTATGTGACAGCTGCCCACTGTATGGTAAAGAAACTGCAAAGTCAAACATTCTGGTACCGTTGTTTCAAGATGCTCAGATCAGAAAACCAAGCCAAGAATCTTATTGGAATGGGAAGGAAAAAAAAAAAAATTTAAATGCTCATTTAACATGCATCTGACACACAACATATTAGCCACTCAGATGCTGACTGGCTGCCAGCCATGATTAAAGTTAAATACAATGGTTGACAAACACTGTGAGGTCAGTTGTTCAAAATGCCTTAGAAGATGTCCAGATGATCAGAATTGAAAACACTTGGAGTCAACCGAAAGAGGCCAAATTAGCAGCCGTGTAACTAAGAGGAGAACTTCCCTCAGCATGGATTTTCGTTTTTCTGGCCAAAATTATACTTCGAAAAAAGATGATCGGGGAACTTTCCACATCTCTAGCACGGTGCTCCACCTGCTGGCTTCACAGCATCAATTAACTAGCTGTGTTATTCACAGACTATCAATAATGTTGATGAAGAGAAGTTTTGGTATGGTTACAATATGAACATGCTGCCAGTGTTCTTAGAAAGTAGGTCCCCTGAAACCTTCAGCTCGTGATAAAGTGCTGCACCAAATATCTGTGGGTTAGCAGAGATGGTGGCAGCAGTAGCTTTAATTTTTCTTCATGAAGTATAGTTCTACTGCAATGACTTAGAAACAGTGTGATAAAATACACTGAAGAGAGAAAACCCTTGCAAGATTGCTTTAAAAAGGGGTTGGTAGGAAAGTCAATCCCCTGAAAGTTGGGGAAAATGGGCTTTTATTCCTACAGAAAGAAGGCTATTTAATATAACTGCCACTTCAGTGTGAATGGTCTTAACTGCTGATAAAAAGGGAAAACAGGCACACCTTCTTCTCCTCCACCTATTTTTGGTAGTGACCATACCTTTATGAGGGTTCAGAGAACACACCCAGTCACATCTTCAGGAATTACATCCCATAGTCCTGTACCTAATAAATTTTTGGTGAAGCTGAAGCTTGGAAAAGGAACCAGGTGCAGCAGAGACATTTTTCTTTTTAGCAAGATAAGCATGTACTAAGCCAAACTGGGTCAGGGCAGGATTCAGTGTTCAATCAACTATTTACAGAAATTAAGCACTTTATTTCCTTTGAACTAGTTCAAAATTTTCTTTTCCTAATGTTTTAGCATAAACTTTCACTCAGTTTTTCTTTACAAATTTCCCTTAAAGTCCTTGCAGACTGACAATTTCCACATACCAAAAAAATGCAAGTGTTCTAAGTTTGGTTTCAGGGAAAGCCTGCAAAGTTGGCCGATAGAAAACAGTGACTAAAAACTCAGTGAGAAAGTATTTTGCTCAGGCTTGAGCAGCTGTATGTGCCAAGGTCTTAGAAGGAATTCATAATGATGAAGCTTGATATTCATATGTACTTTGATTTATTCATTCATTTATTTTTACACTGAGGCCTGTTTAATACTTCTCAAGGAATATTTTAAGCCACATAATGTCATATAATAGTGCTGTTTATCAACAGTCTGAATTTTGGGAAAAAAGATAAAAAGCTTTTTTTTTTTAATTGTCTTTGTTTTCCCTAGTTATATCCAATCTCTTGAATCCAAGGTTGAAACACTGCTATATGTCCTTTCTATTGTTTAATCTATGGTAAGTGTAAATACTTCATTATAATAATATAAAATTAAGTTCAGTATTTCTGTGGAATTGCTGCTGTACCAAAATGGTCAACAATTACAAGGTATCATTTCTGAAAAGGTAAATGATTGCTAAGTTCAAATAGCTGTAGTGCTTGGTCTTATAAAACATCTTTAGAGATGTAATTGTATAATATCATTAGAGACTGAATCCTCATGTCTGTCCTGGATTCTTGCCCGATCTGTCTTCAGGAAAACTCTGAACGACTATTTTTGTATTGCTTATTTACAAAAATGTGGTGTTCCGATTCAATAGCAAATAATTGGAATTGGGTATGTTGACTTAACTGGTCTCAATGCATCACTACAGAGGAGTATTTAGAAGCAGATAATTTTGGATGTTTAGTAGATACATCTCACAGAAGAGCATTTATGAAGCACTATTGATGTAGAAGGCAGTAGCAATCTGGTCTGTCAATGCACATTGGCCAGCATACAGACTAAATATAGGCAGGCTAAGGAACCTTTTATTAGATTATCAGTGTCCATTAGATTGACTACTGGGAAAAGGGGGTTGTAGAAAACAATAGTTAATGCATATTGTATTGCTGTCTCTTCAAATGCATTTGCAAATGCTTCTCTGTATACAGCAGTTGCTAATTGCTGTATGTAAATGTATATAGTAATAAGACAATATATCTCATAAAACAATTCCTTGGGGTGATTTGGTAGGGAGTTTCTCCCAGAGGAAGTCATACTTGAATGCATAGGCTGTGTTAAATTACCAGTTTGCAGAAGAGATTGAAAAACTAAAATGTTATTCTCTTCTGTTGTGTAAGAGATAGCAGCACTGTTGTAAAGTTGTCTGAGTACCTGTGGGGGTGAGGAGAACAGGGCTGGCCCTGAATTACCAGGGTTGTCAGAATGATTATTTGCAGAACTGTGATGTTAGCTGCTTCTAGTAACAGCTGTAAAAACCAACTGGATCCCCACTGTGTATAGCTAGTGTCTACGGTGCTTGCAGTTTCTAAGGGACATGGAATTACTTGTTTTCTAAGGTGCTATGAGTAGACAGAGTGCAGCACTAAAAAGAATTTGCAAGATAATTACAGATAATTGCCTTTGGGACTGCAAATGAAATAATAAATAACCAGAAGGCTGTGCTAGCTAGTTTTCTCAGTGACCAGCTATTAAACATGTTCTGTTCCTCCAAGACTGCAAAAATCTGTGTGCTGCCTCTCTGTCCACCATACACATACCCACGTACTGGAAGTTTTTTAGTCACTTTAAAGTGACTAAAGTCACCTTCGTATCCTATGCACTTCATATCCTCTGCTTACACTTAACACTTCACCCTCAGCACCCCGTTCTATGTGTGGCACAGCCTCTGGGTAGGCAAGAGGTAAGGCTGAACAATGTGAGAATCCCTCCCACCATTACGAACAGTGAATCATTTTGTGGTTTGTGATCTATCAAGCCATGATTCCATGTTTCTCCTGCAAGATGTAGCACTTCAGAGGACAGATTTGTTACCCCTGTGTGTCTCACAACCTTTGCCAACAAACCTGCTTCTCTTCTCGATGTGCTCTCTCTCTTTCTGACCCTTTCTATGTAGGAGTGAGTGTCTGCAGCCATACTTGTACATGATTCTCTAGCTACTGCAGACAGCAGCTTGGTCTGTAGCAACTGTTTCAAGCCAACCAGCTGCTGCAGTAGCATTCCCTAGTTGTGTAGAGTGGATTGGGAACAACGGAATCTCTGAAAAGTGCAGTCTTCAAAAATAAAAACACAAAGCAAAATTCAGCCCCTGCCCCCTTTTTATATAGTCTGGTGGATAAATAGATAAAGGAAAATATTTTGATCTCTGTGAATGGTCAGTGTCACCTTGTGCTGTTACTGATCACTGTAACTTACATAGAAGACAAAAATGGACTCAAGATACCTGTGAAGTACAAGCAATGTTTTCCTAACAACAAGCTGATGGATGTTATCTCTGTTTCAGGAGAGCCAAATTTCATCTGCTGAAAATTCTTGGGTTTTATGTAGTTGTGCAGGTTGGACATTGGAGAACCGTATACCAGGACCTAAGGTATTAATTAGAATTGTTATTTTTTCTGAACAGCAAAAGGCCACCCTGCTTTTGCTCTTGCAGATCCACAATACGTGCTCAAGAGTAACAGCTTTAAAAGAATTTAGATCTTTACAAAGGTCTGCTTAGCAATAATAAATATATTGTTAGTCTGTGGACTAAAAAATTGTATTCCTTACTACAGTTGCAGTTAAAAGCAGTTGTTATGGCAACTATTGCAGTATCTTTGTCGGTATTTCTACTGTACTGTTGGGGAGAAGTAAAAATCTCTTTTGCTCAACTGCATGTGACTGATAGAATGGGAGACTGAGATGCTCCCTGTTGCCAAGTAGTAAGATGAGGATTCTGGTAATGTCTTTGAAGTTAACCTCCCCCTTCCCTAGGGGATAGGGGAGCAAGGGCTGCCCATAAATGCAGACAAATTGCACACAGACATAGGATTAGAACACTATTTCCAAATCATTCAGTACCCAGAAGGCCTGGCTGAAAGTACAGCCAGATGGTTTCACATACCAGTCTTGGTAGCCAAATCTCTGTGTGCTGCTCCCAGGGAAGTGTGATATATGTCATTTATTGAGTGTTTAGAGGTCCTATCCAAATATCCGAGAAGAGTCAGACAGAAACTGTTGTCTGTGTGCTTAATGAGTAATTTAAGAACACTCTGCAGCAATGTTTGTATTGCCTCTGTGGCTAGTGCCTCAAGTGTGACACCTTCCAGTTGTGAAATTAGGTTTGCATTTGGATGTTTGTCTGCAGTTTACCTGCAAACGTCTGTGCGCTTGTTTGGCCTAAAGGTTTAACTTGCAGTAATTTTTTTCCTCATTTTTTCTTTCAGTCGGTTTCCTTTTATAGTTTTCAACTTTGTTTTACCCTATTTTTGTGGTCGTTATTACTGTAACAGTAGAACACCTGGAGAGGTCAGAAAAGTGTTGTATAAACCACTGTTGATTCACAGGTACTGTTGGCACGTATCATGCCAGAGGGATTTCTGCTCAGCTTTTAAAAGCAAGGGTGATACAGCTGCTATTTCTGAGTTAAACACTGGCCGCCTGTAAGGTGCAATGTGGAAAACCAGCTAGGGTCAGCCTCTGCATTGTGATGGATTTCTAGCTTTAGCATCAGGAGTTGAGCATTTGGTGACTGGAGGAAGGACAGAAAATGCGTAAGAGTGTTTTTTTTGGGTTTTTTGCAGAGATTGATTGCAGAGGTTCAACAAATTGCAAAAATTGCACAAAGTGCAAAAAATTGCAGAGGTTCAAGAGCTGTACGAGTATCAGCACATGCCTGTCTCGCCATAGGTGGCTTTGTGCTGACTTTTGTGTCAGGAAATGAACTAACTTTTAGGCAAGTGTAAGCTGTCTGATGAGCCTTTTCTTCCTCTTCTTTCCATGTTGTTTTTCTGCACCTTCATTCTAACTGCATAACTGCCTCTCTGCTCGGGTAAATATTAAGTCATTAGTATCTACAATTGTGCATTCCTTCTTCAGCTCTGAGCTCCAAGGAACATTTGTGATAGCAGAAGAAAGTATTCTTGTTTGCTCTCTGACTTCCAAGTCTTATATTCTGTCTTTATGTAGATAAGAAGTTCTAGACCACTTCAAAGACACATCCATCATTTTAGTACCACTTTTATAAAGATAAAACACTGACTGTGTGTTTCTTTTGCCATGTGCTGTGCACTACTTTTCTGTTGGATCAAAGAACTAGAGGGTGGTCTCTGATAATATACACTAGTTTGGGAGCTAAATGCAAAGTTTTTCACAAATTAGCACTCATGAAACCCCTTTTCTGGAACATTTTAGAAGGCAAAAGTGAGCTCTGAACTGCAGGCAAGACTCCTTGTTCATCCTGTGGTAACAACATCTCTTTAATGAAAAGGAGAAAAGCTATGGCCAAATACACCGAATCTGTAAGTAATGTACTGAAGAAGTTGGAGAACTTAAACCACTCACTCATGCACACAATGGCTTCTTGGGCATAGCAGGGAAGAAAGCAAAGTGCATTCTGAGCTGTAAAGTTTGGCTTTACGAGTAGGCTATAATTTTGAGCAGGCTTTAATTCTTTTTTTCTTCTTGAATAAAAATAACTGTTAAGCACAAACTATGTTCCTTTAGCACAAGAGGCGGGACACAATTAATTAATTAAGGCTAGCATGTTCCTACTTTGATGTGGAAAGATCAATTGATAAAATTCGAGAGCAAAACATGCAGCGTTATGTAATCACGCAAGGAAAAAACTGTAGTTGCATCCAGGGATTCCTTGGAGTTGCACCGTGGAGCAACATGAGTCTATATCCCCATATCCTGTCCTACTCCCTCTTCATGCAGTCCCAGCCATGTCTGGATACAGATTACACTCTGCAGCTTCCTTCCAGCAGTCTCACTATCAAAAAGGGAAATTAGCAGGCATGATTTTAAGAGACTGTTGAACTCTGACATAGCTGATCGTTTTTAAAATCTTCAGTGATATATATGTATCAGAGAGAGTGCTCTGTGGGGAAGTGTGAGGTGTGACTTGTCAGCAAATCTGCTGGAAAAGTCAATTTTCCTGCACCTTTGGCTCATATAGTAATCTTTAATAGTCTGTTGATTCTACAGTGCCTTTAACAGTGCCAGACACTGTATTCAGCTAAAAGAAAGGTATGGATCAATAGGACTGTCGTGGTTTTAGCCCCAGCTAGGAACCAAGCACCACACAGCCACTTGTTCACTCCCCACCAGTAGCATGGGGGAGAGAATCAGAAGAGCAGAAGGGAGAAAACTCATGGGTTGAGATAAAGACAGTTTAATGGGTAAAGCAAAAGCTGTGCACACAAGCAAAGCAAAACAGGTGTTCAGCCATCTCCAGGAAAGCAGGGCTCCATCATGCGACAATCTGAAGTCTAAGTGAATAGACAGGCTTCTGAAACTGCATCGGTAACTTGACTTGTGTGAGCTTATATATGATATACAGTGTTCTTTTCAGATCTTTTCATGTGATGAAAGCTCCATGTATTTTAATCTCTCCCAGGAAGCTTCAGTCAAGGATTTAATACCTGAAAGCATCACTTTTAAAAAGCAGAATTATTTAAATTTGCCATCCTTGACAGCTGTTATTGATTGTGAGACCAAGTAGGCAGTGTTATGCTATGGAACAATACAGTGGCTTAAATACGAACTGTTTTAAATCTGAACTGTCATCTTGAATATTTCTCTCTGTGCTATCAAATTTGAGAGTAGAGAGGCTTTTCCTTTAAACTTTGTTGACTACTAAATACACAGAAATCATAACACTAAGATGACCTCATTTGCCTAGGCACAATGTACACAAGTTGGATAAATGGAGGTGGCATGCATTGCATTCTGCTGCAGGCAGAAGGGTTAGATATCTAATATACATCCATCCAATGTGTCTTCAAAATAATTCAGTTTAAGTTTGGACTCTACTTTTTTAGAATAGGAAAGTAAGACTGAATAGAAAAGTAATACCTGCCAGAAATTTAAAGTTACTGCTGAGACTGTGTTTGTGGTTTGGGTTTTTTTCTTGCGTGACGGGTACCCAGGTAAAATGTGCTCGGTAGCAAAGCATGTGAGGAACAGTAAAAATGCAGGTGATTTACTTCTCTGGCATGATGATGATGATCTTTCTCCATCTCTTAATAAAACAAGCTCTCTCCAAATGGCTGCCAAATCTGACTAGGTATGCTCAGCATAAATACTTAGAGCAGAAGATCTGTTTTGGAAAGTTGCTGTTCATAGGATAACTTTTAATTCTTGTTTTTGCAGTGCTTGTGTTGTACTTTTTTCAGCTGTTTGGAAAGGTATTCTCAGCATCCAATTTGGCTGGTAAGATCATTTTTTGTATAGGTTTGTAGTGCATGTGTGAGTCCTGAACACTACTTAAATTATAAACAGAGGCTATTTGTTGAATTTAGCATGGGTCTTGCTTGAAGCATACTTCAGGGATCCAGGCCAATTCCTCATAATATGGAATTGATGCTGTTCCTCAAAGTCAGTGTATGTGTGCTAACTTATACTAGGTGAAGATTCATGCCTGTTACTAGCAGGTATTGGCACAGCAGGTTGTACAGCATCTCGTTATTCTCATGATAATGTTTGGCTCTGGATTTGAGTAAGAACTGCTCAGTGATCATCAGGCTGTGGGAAGCGGCAGGAGCTTTCAATTTGTGGTTGGTCCCTGGTTTTTCGAACTGATATGTCGACATGTTTGGGAGGTATTTTTAGTATCTCCTCTTTAATTGTGAGCATTTCCAGAGCATTTGGAACTCAAGTGTTAAAAGACTTACTCTTCACTTTGTAGCTGAACAATATATAGGAGAATATAGAAAATGATAAAATACGGTAAATAACAAAAAATATGATACACAGAAAACCCGTATTAACAGAAGCTGAAGATAAGAATGTAGCCTTTGGTGGTTTGCTTTGAATTGAAACGTCATCTGCAGCAAAGCGTTCACAACTGGTATGAGAATCACTGTCACCTATGGGCACTCTAAATACGGGTATTTCATTTGCTATCTTTTTTTTTTTTTTTTTTTTCCAGAAAATGAACAGATCTTCCTGAGGTTAACTGTTAGTATGCCAATTCTAAAGTAAGCAAAGATGGGGAAATAAGACACTGAGGTACAAGTGATTTTATCAATGAGAGAAGTTAAGGGAACTATATTAGCCAAAACAACAAGCTAAGCCTTACAGTATTCTTTGTGTGTGCCGACAAGAGCTTTCTCTTAATTCTCTGGCCTGGCAGAGGGGCAGCAGACCTCTGCAGCCAGTGTGCTCTATGCTGTGCTTGAGGTTTGGGAACCAGATTTACTCTACTGCGGATTTACCAAGTTGCTGCCTTTGGCCAAGGAGATGCTTTTTTATGTCCCCAAAAGCTGAGGTGTGAATAGCTCCCTGGATTTAGCTGGCTGATCTGACTTCCCTTTTGTGGATAAATTAGTGAGCCAGAGATTGCTGGATAGCTGTGGACTTGGGTTATGGGACACCCAAGTTTAGCTGCCAGAAGAGGTAGGATTTTGTAGAACTTTCTAGCAGTAAGAAAGTGTCAGTATTTTTAAAAATTTTGTGTACTATTGTTTATTAAAAATCCGTACTATCCACATGGAGGACCACTGACCAAGGATGTCAGCAGTGTTTAAAGGATGGACTTAACCTCTTAATACTTTATTTTAGACCTGAGCAGTCATCACCTTCTAAACTGTGGTTCAGAGTTTCCTTAGAATCAATCTTCCTTTTAAAAGCTGAATGAAAACTGCATTTACCTCTGGCCTTTTGCAAGTAATATATATTTGTTGTTTTCATATAAGATGGAAATGTATATTTTCTCTTAATTAGAAAATTATGTCCTATCATATATGTACTTCAAATGAGGCTACTTTACTGGAGATAATATATTATGATGAAAAGTGCATTTCCGTGGTGTTATGAGAAGGTTTCAGATGCCTTATGCATAGTGTCAGAAGGGGATCTTTGTGATAAGACTATAATAGTCATTTCCACCTGACAATACAAAGCTAATTTTAGTCAATAAACAAAAATACATTGCTTTGCTGTTTCAGAATATAGCTGTGAATGACATTCCTGAGCATCATGTTCTGCACTTTTAAGTTTTTTCATGATAAAAGCGAGGTGTGTATGTGGCGGAATTTAAGAAACACTGCAGTGTATCAGTAGAGAATACACTGTTATGCAAAAGCCTTCATGATTGCCTCCCGAGCTTCTGTATTAGGACGACTGTTTTGTATTCTGGTTTTGAGAAGTTATTCTGACTTAACCCTGTAGAAAACCTTTAATGGTTATTTCAACAAAAATTTAAATATTATAAAGTTATGTTCTGTTTTTTTGTCTGTCTTAAAAACAGAAGTAGTTTGAAGGTATTCTGGATAGCACAGTGATAAAATTGTGATCCAAACCTTTCATTTTGGTGTCTCGTTTCATGTCTTTAAGACTGTGGTTGGATGAAGTGCACTTTAATGTGATTTTTTTTTTTTTTTTGCCAGTAAACAGTCAGTATGTGAGTGCATGCTTATGTTTAATATATAAATTTATATATATATGCATACATATATTTGGTGGTGTAGATATGTGTGTGTGGTGTAGATATGTGTGTGTATATATATATACACACACACATACACATAATTTAGGGTATAAACAAAATTGTGGTGCATTCTATTGATGTGTGACCGTGAAATCTCAAATGTTTCCCTTTCTCTATATCTCAAGTTGAGCATTCACTTTTTCCCAGTATAGAATGACATGCAACAGCTACTTGCTTAATTATAATTTTGTAACTGCATCTTGATCCAATGTATATGAAAAAGGCTCAGTGAAGGGTGTTGACTGATTAACTTCTTTTTAGCAAAGACACAGAAGGTAGTACAACTCAGGCCTGATGTTGGTGGATTAAATGCCTCAGATTAAATTTTGGTCTTTCAAAAAAGAGGAAGCCAAAAATAGTTGCCTCTTCCATAGCCTCCAGAAGAGGACAATGCTAAGTCCTGTTCTGCACAGTCACTCCCAACAGATGTTAGCAAGCCTGAAAAGACCAGGCAGGTGAGGGCACTCTTGAATTCTCTGGTCAGAGTTCTAGCTGGGAATGAATAAGTATGGTCTGTACTCTATGCTCGTGAATACCTCTAGCTTTCTAAAAACAAATACGTAGAACGTGGATCTCTTCAGAAGAGTGTTCAGCCCAGTTCCGGAAGTATACCTAGGGATCTCTGATAGAAGCCAAACCCTATTATCTTGTCCCCAAGGGTTTGTTCTGCATGTTGTGCTCATGTTGTCAGCATGGCTCCTTTTCTTCTTGTTTCTGGTGCCTTGCCCCACATGCAGATTTTGTGAGAAGACACATAGTGGAATTCTTACAGCCTCGAGAAACCACTGTAGATGATACCCTGGTATGAACAATTTGGCTGAATGATAGCCAAGAGATAGAGGAAAATAAGTATATGTTATCCATAAATACTTGAAGAAATACAGTAGGAGGAGGGCTTAGGATTGCTTGAAATTGTTTTTCATTTAATTGTCAGGATATCCTTATCAGGTAGTAGATACACTGTTGTTACTTGTCAAGAAAACCTCAATAAAATATATTGGGAGCAGTTCTATAGCAGCAGGAGGAAGAGGGAGCTGACTGGATCTTTCTGGTCATCTTCATCTCTGACCATACTCTGGTGAGGGAGGTATATAACTTCTGGAACAGTGTTCTTTTTTGCCTTTAAGTGCTAGCTTTCCCTCTTTAAAACAATTTAAAAATACCCAACCAAATAAACAAACACCCCACCCCCTCCCCCCCTCCCTTTACCCCCCCCCCCCCCCCCAAAGCTCCAAAACTATTGCAAGGCAATTTGGGAATGTTTTTGAGGCAACTGATGATCGAATAATATTCTATAATGTTCCAGAAAGTGAAGATTAGTTTTATTTTTCACTTAGTATGGTGATGATTTGTCTTTTACAGTGTGAGGCACTGCTGCTATATCTATGTAATTCCTGTATATCCAAAAAGTAAAGTGGCAATGAGGCACTTCATGACTAAAAGTGAGCACATGTCTAGTAAAAGATAGCGATGTCCTTCAGTTATGCTTGTTTTGCTCTGTTTTTTTCTCTCTCTTCCAGGAGGCATGCAGAAGAAAATCTGTTCTGAGACCCTAGGGTCTCAGGAAGTGCATAATAATGGTGCTGCTTATGTACCTTCATAATTTCTACTATACCATTTTAGTAGGTTTACTCAGAGATTTAAACCCATTTCCCTTTTTAAATAAGTTAACACATAAAAATGTTTACTCCATGATACAAAACAAAGGTAGAAGCCTATTATAATGAATGTATTTTACATATAGCTGAATTGCTGTAGTATAAAGTAATGTTTCAAGTCTGGATTTATGGTTCCCCCACTGCCTCCTCAATGTTTATTTTGGTAATTCCACTGTAGTTCCTAGAATTGCACTGGGATCAAATTTAAACCCAGACTTGCCACTGAGGGATTCCCAGTAACATTGTTCTGTTTTAGAGAAGCTGAAGAAAATCAGTGTAGGCCCCATGGGAATCAGGGGAGCAGCAGTCTTAGAACTGGTGTGTAGTGGGGAGGAGTGGCTGGAGAGCACAAAACATGGCTTGGTGAGACTACGTGGCTCCCTTAAGGGTTTTGGGGTTTTTTTTTGGTGGTGTGGGTGTTTTTTGGGTTTCTTGGGGGTTTTTTGGTTGGGTTTTTTTTTCGCCACTTAAGAGTGAACATGAGCACACTGCTGCAATATAATCTAGAATAGCTACAGTCGTCTTCAGGCAAATGCTAGACATACAGTATTCATTCTGGTATGAAATGAAACAGTTTAGAGCTCAGCTCCTTCCTTTCACTTCTGTCAAGTCTTTGCCAGATATCTCCCTCTGGTGCTCGTACCCCTCTCTGCCCTGCCCCACCCGAAAAGTGGCTGCTCAGAGTGCAGTAGGCCTGTAAGAATCAGAGGAGATTGATTTGATCCATGCTACTTTTTTCTGCCCCCTTATGGATGCATCTCCAGGTGCTGAAGTCTTGGTATCTTTGCTGAAAGGAAGCTTAGTGTATCTCATGCTACTCTGTACGAGTACTGTGGTTTTTCTTTGTCTGAATGTGCAGTTTCCCCTTCATTCATCTGGAATGCCTGTGAAAAATAAGTCCAGTTGGTCAGTGGGGGAACTTGGGAATGCTGAAAGTGGCTCCGCATGCCGTGTACTGAGCCCTCTCCCGTGGCAACACTGCACATGCTCCAGGGTACAGGAGGATTGGCTCGCTTGTGTAGCAACCGCCTGTGTTCTCTACAGGGTGAAATTAGAGCTGCTTTATCTTGTCTAGCTGTGGTACCTTGACACTCAGGTTATTGATGTTGTTTCAGGGCTCTAATTTTAATAGGAGTTTTCACTCAAACAGGCCTAAAGGACCTCTGAAGTGGGTCAAAGTGCAGGTGTTAAGCCCATCTTTATTGGCTGTTACTGTTTTCCTGTTGTTGGCTCAGCATTTTATTCTCTGAGAAGCAGATGTATGGTAACTATCTATAGCAGAAGGTTGAACACATATCATTAGCGTGCCACATGACTTATTAAACAGTCATGACGAACAACACTGCTAGCTGGTCCTGAATGTGAAGCCAGTCTGTAAAGGACAGTTTGGTACATAACCAGCTCCAAAAGAGGTTATGACTGTTACTTAAGGTAACAAACAACAGAATAAAAAGAACAAATAGAGTAATAAGAGAGAGTGAATTTACATACAAATAAAAGCAGTTGGAAATAGAGGCCAGTAATCCTACTGTTCAGGTTTATCTCATCAGACTGGTTCTTCCTCTCCTCATCCCAGTCTTAGCTGAGATGAAGTGATATGGCATTGCATTCACACCTCCTTAAAGGTAGGGAGAAAGGCAGAGTGAATTCATACTTTTTGCTGCTGCTCTTGGATGGAGCCATTTTTATCCAAGCCTCTGGCAGCCAGGGAACAGTGCATTAAAAAAAAAAAACACAACAAAAAAAAAACCAAACAAAAAAAAACCAACACAACATGTTGTAAGAACTACAAATAATTGGAAGGGAAGTGCAGTCATTGAAATGGAGCCCAACCCATTGAGAAATGTCAGGGTTGTTTTTGTTTGTTTTTTTTTTTTTTTTTTAAATTTTCTTTCAGTGGCTGCTGCTTTTTCTCTTGTACCTTTTTTTTCCTTCTTTTTAATTATTTCTCTTCCCTGCCTTACTTGAGCCCTGGGGTTCTCTGTAGTTTTATTTAGTAGTACTGGTGAGGAAAAGTATGAGGGTGTATATTATACACCTCCACCCCCCCACGCCCTCCCCCATATCTGCATGCCAGTAGCTACGGTGATCTAGACGGGTCTCCCTCGAGGGAGAAAGAAGAATCCTCCCTCACTGTAGCTACTAGTGTGCAGGTAGGACTCTTTACCACAAGTCTAGAGAATACTGATTCTTGGCAGCTACTTGCCAAGATCAGGCTTGGGTTAATGAAAACAATGAAACCACCACTTAACTTCCAAACTGATTTCCATGGAGACAGCTAGACAATAATAGTGTTTGGACTTTTTTATTCAATAAAAGTTTGAGTTATAAATATTCTCCATTTGTTTCCTATTTACAGTTGTAAAATATTTTAGGATAGCCTACCCATCACCTGTCATTCAATGTCTCTATAAATGCCATGAAAACATCATTGTGAAATAAAAACGTCTTATTTTCAGCCCACAAACCCAATTTCCACACACTCACAAAATAAAATCAAAGGGACAAAAAACTGGGGGGGGTAGCGAGAGGGATACAGTACAGCAGGCAACAATGCAGTATTTGCTACACAGTAGCAAAAGAAATGGGTAAAAATTTTAGTCTGCTATGATGACAAGCTTTTCAGGACATTTGTTATAGACCAGCGTTGCCCAGTGCATTTCTGAAGGACGAGTTGAAATCCAAATTCATTTTCATTGTTTTCCTGCAATTCCAGGCACCGCTTGGATTTTCGGTTCTGGATTGGACCTCCCTTTAAAGATGGGGGGGGGGGAAAAAACAGAAGTGTTTAGATTAAACATTGTGAACTTATTGCATTGCTACTATGTGATAAAACAGATTAGTAGGTGGACATTGGTGTGCTCTCTAAAGTCCACTGCTACTGTGAAAAATGTTTCGGTTACAGACAAGATAAGCACTAGGTTGGATTTGGAGTGAAGGTTCCCTTTGTCACAGGCTGGTTTAATCTGTGGTGCAGTTTAGAATAGCCTCAATTGCCTGGTTACCGTTTCAGCAAATGGGGTTTCTGGAATTGAGCTGTGTTTCTGGTCATGCTTTTTAACCATGAGCCAAAAGCTTTCCTGTTTGCTTCAGTGGCCTAGCTTAGTGGCTCTACTGCACCTCTGAAACATCAAAAAAAGGCAAAAGAGGACTGGTGCCTTGGCCAGGGGTGTCCTGCATGTAGGATAAAATGCAAAAAAATTTATTCTTTGAATTCTGAAGTGAACTGTCTTTTATAATCTTATGTTGCTAATCCTCAGTAGCAACTCTCTGTTCAAGTTTCAGCTTAATACTGCCATAATAAAGCCCTATCTTCACTGTTGAGTTGCAGCAAATCTTAAATCACTGGGGCTATCACACAGTTCACTATAGACCTAAATTACAACGAAATCATCATGTAGGTGACTTTAAATTACACTTTCCCCCCTTAATTCTGGTTTCACTTCATTCTTTCACCCTCTCTGCTATCTAATAAAGATAGTAGATAACTTGTACACATTAGTGTCTAGGAAGTCTCTTCCAAGATGTAGAGTAATTTGCACATAAGTCTGAAAGTCTGTCTTTCTCTAGAGTATCTTGGACTTGTGTAGTAGAGAATTACTGGCTTAATCTGCAAATCAAAGAACAGAGTGTAAGTTAGTACAGATTAATTAGTACAGCTGAAGTATGGAATGAGCAGCCACATTTAAATTACTTATTTGTACAATGGTGAAAAAAAATAAGTGCTTAAAAAAAACCAAAAACACAAACGAACAAACAAAAAAAAAACCCCAAACCAAAAAAATCCACAACCTACCGCCATAGAAAAAAAAAACCACCTCATCAGTTTTGTTCAAGTCTGTGTTATACCTTGCATTAGAAAGTCATAGCTGTGATAGATTTCTGTTATAATCACAAGGATATTGGCATAAATCTCATAGAAATGCTGAGCTTGCTTTTTCAGAGGAGGCTGTTCCTCAGGCAAGGGTAGCTGATTCATTCAGACAGGTGACTGTGGGGTCTCCTTTCCTCCTAGTAACATTTAGGAAGTACTTTCTCTGAGAAGTAACTTCTAAAATCATTTTTGGAACTGACTAAAGAAATGCAGAATTAGGTTTGAAAGCTCTATGTTTTAAATAAGGCTTTGGGTACAAGGGAGACCATTTCTAGAACAAGCCACAAAATTCAAAACATGAGGCTCCCATAAATCCTCCTTGGCAGGCCTGCGTGCAGTCTAGATACAATTTTCACTGATTATTTTACTAGGCAGACAGGCACACAGTAGGCATTGTAATATACCTCCATTATGAAATGCTGAGTGAATCTATTTTCCCACTGCTGTATAACTATTATTGACATTCATATTAATAATGGTAGTTAAATTTGGGTGTCTGGTGGGAGCATAAACTCTAAGCTATCTATAAGCAATAAAACTGCTTGACATCATACAAGAAATTTGAAGAAAATAGGATGGGAAATTAGTCAAAGCTTTATTACATACTCTTTGTTCCCTTATCCTAAACCCACCACCTCCCCAAGTTACTTTGGCCCTCTAAAGCTCACTGTGGCAAGATTTTTTTTTTTTTCCAAATGAATTCAATAAGCTTTGAATTAGGCTCTTCAGATATAAAACTCAAAGGTATTGCATATTTCCTTATTGCCAAAAGAAACAGTTGTGTCATTTTGTTTTGCTTTGTTTTCTTTTAGCAAAACATCAGTTTTCATTAAGAATAGAAACTCTTTTATTATGTTTTTTTTTTTTTTCTCTGTATAGATTCAGTGTTGCATGGCACCCAGGGTCAGCTCCCTGTGTTTGAATTGGGAATTACAGTTAACCACAAGTGTTTCTGCCTAAACCCAAAACTGAGATCAACTTCCTTGTGCTTCCAAGTGATGCTGAAGATGCTTCTGCTGCTGTCATTTAAGTTAACTAGTTTTGTATCTTTCATTTATCAGTTAGTCCTCATCTCAGTTTTGGTGTCTAAGACATCCTCAGCTCAGATCTTGCACTAAGGAAGCAGGAGAAAGAAGTTGCCCCACTTTGTCTTGTCAGAAAACTAATCAGTTATGGGAGACTAGTTCAGCTCCATTACTTGCCAGATTTTTGGACTTGGGATATGACTTTGGGTATGGTACTTTTAGACCACTCTTGTCACTTCTAACTTACTAGCATAAAAGTGAAGCAACAGAATTAATTCTCTCCCTTTTATGTAAAGCATGACAGTTAAAACACAAGTGCTTCCCTGGTACAACTCTTCTTGCCCAAACTCAGTGAAATGAACTCTCCGTGGTGTCCACCTTGAGAACAGCTTTTATGCTTATGAAGAGGAATGAGCTAGGATGCTCAGGTCTAGCTGGCTTCAGCAGCGGGGCTGGGGCAAACACCTAGTTTGTTGTCTGCACTTTGTGAATCCCATTCTTTGGTGCCTAACTTTTCTCCCCAAGGACTGTGCATGGGGCCTAGTCACCTAACTTAGACCTCAGTTAGGTAGAGGAAGCCACAGCACTAAGGCTTAAATACTGCCATGCTGAGTTGGAATTTCTGCCTAACTCCCATTTGTTTCAGTGGTCAAGGGTTTCTTTCACTTGAATGGGCCCAAATGCCTTCTATTCCCATTGAGGATTTCAGGGTGGAGGAAGGAGGATGTTCACAGTGGAGAAAATGTTTTTCCTCTGTTCTAAATCATGTAGAGCACATATAGGTGTTACAGTAAATGTATTCATGCGAAATACTTTAATACAAGCAGCTACATTAAAAAGAAAAAAAAAGTAAACCACTCCTAAGGAAAACTAAAACAAGAAAGCAACCAAAGGAACCACACAAGAAGCCCACCCTCCCTCCTTCTCTTTTCCTGTTGTGCCCTCATGTGAAATCCAGCTTCTGTTTAACAGAAACAAGTGACTGGGAGATAAAAAGCCGAGGAAGCTCTTTTAGATGTGCTGCAAAGCACTCTGCAGCGGCTACTGAAAATCACCCTGCTGAGTATATTGGAGTCACTGTAGGGAACATAAAAGAGACACCAAAGTTAAGTAGTAGCTAATATGTGTGAATTGAGTGTTGTAGAGAGCAGGGATGCTTTTAGCAGGATGATTTTTTTTTTTCCTCACAAAAGAGAAACATAAAGGCTCAAGTCCTGCTAGAACAACTCAGCTCCTAAGAGATGTGAGGTCTGTGCAGAACCATGGCTTAATCCCTCAGAAAGGATGCAGTCTACACAGCTTTGGTTCCTTTCAGTAAGCATATAAATGAAAGAACTGCTCTGAAGTACAGGGAGGAGGGTTTGTATAGTGCTTACTTAAAATTTCCTGTTGTTAGCCTACTTAATTGTGTTCATTTCCCCCTCCCCCCGCCCCTTCCTATGCCTAATACAGGCCTGTGATGGTGGTATTGGTCTGTTATCTACAGGGTGATGACAGTGCACCCACTATATGTTGCAAGGCCTGAACTAGCAAGCTGTTTAAAGCACATGAACTGAATAATGCCACTGAAAGAAGCGAGCAAGCAGGACTGATACACTGAAAGCTAGTGCTACTTCTTGCTACTCTGACTGGCTTGGCGTCCAAATTACAGTATTGCTGAATGGTTTCTGCAGTCTGTCATCATCACTAGCATTTAGAACCCTAAAGCCAAATGCAGACAAAGGTGTCCTTTTAGTTAATTCTTTTTTTAAACAACCATTTAGTAAAACTTGTATAAAAGTCATGTTTACCACTCGCTCAGCAAAATGGTTTATTGTAATACTACACTTCAGGCTAAGTGAAAGGCAAGTTGCCTATATGGTTCCCTTTCCCCACCCTAGGTATGACCTCTACTTTCCAATTTAAAGGCAAAAAATTGATAGCCTAGAGTAACCTCTTTAATCATGATACATAAAATATAATTTTGTAGGCTGAAACAAGTTAAAGAGGAATTCTGCCCAGCTGAACAAAATTAGGATTAAGATCACTGATGAGAGGCAGCTCAATGGCAGTAGAAGTCTCAAGAGGATAAATAAATATCCAGGTCAACTATTTAATAAAAACAGACTGAACATGACAGCATTAAAAAGTTGGAAAACTTGATGGGTTTTGCAATGCTAATTGAAGCAATTCCTGTGAGAAGCTCTCAACTCCCGCTGGTAGCCTTAGCCTTAAAACTGATTGAGTGAGTGCTTCATAAGCGTACTTTTAATGTAAATGCTATCTCAAGTCATGCATCCTGTTATGACCAATAGCTATTGGAATGTGACATAGTGGAAAGCAATACTTTTGACTTCATTTAGAATTATTGTACTTTCTGTATATCTGCCATGTGTAAGAGGTTTTCTTTCAAGTCCTTCACTAAAATAGAATTTATCCAATAATATGGCATCTAAGAATACCATTTGATGTGCCTGCAAACCATTGCAGTACAAGGCTGGTCCAACATGCCTGGTAGGCAGTCCCATGCTTGTACATAAAAAAAAAAAAAAAACAACTTGCTTTTAGAAAGAGCAGAATGTTCCAAGTGTATACTTACATATTCTAGGTTAGAGCTGGAGTGCTAATAAACTATGCAAAGTAATCAGACAGTCTTTGCCGAACTGTTCGAATTTTGGTTTTGGTTTATTGGGGGGTTGGTGGACGCACAGTTCCCAAAGCTCCCCCTTCTTGTATTTGTTCTGCAGGGCAGTGAAGTGGGATGGGTCCTCTCTGGAATGATGGTTCTTGCAGAACCAAACTTAGCTGAAAGCTGCCACCAAGCTTCTCTAATGTCTAGAAGGCCTCCTATCAGAGGGCTACAAATGGGAGAGAGCATTGGTACAGCTTTCTTTGCAAATACCAGAGATGGTAAATATGATTTTTCTGTAAAGAAATATGTACAGTGTACATACACCACGTAAACTGGAACTCCTGTCCTTCCTGCTGCAGAACTGGGGTTATATACCATGTTATGCTCCTTCAAAAGAAAGCATATTCTGACTTCATGACGAAAGATGCATTAAGAAGTTTCTGTAAACACTTACGTAGCCAAAAGGTTCTGAACAGCTCATGGGTTTTCTTGCCAAAAATCTCACCTTATGGTTACTTATCTTTTGTGCTGAATGACAGGTCTTTAAATCAGATGACATTTTACTGGTCACAATGTAAAATCTTTTTTATTTCTGGCTGTATGTAAATTTACCATTATATTTACTCTCTCATTTTCTTCAGTAAGAATTCTGTTCAGTAAGAATCAAGTCATTTTCTGTTCTTTGTTACTCTGAAGTCAGATTGCCGAGGTTGTGTTTTGGTGATATATGAACAAAAAAGCACTCTGCAGGAAAAGAACAGAGATGCTACTTCACATAGTTTAGGTACTTTAAAGGAAGGATTTGAATGTGGATATATGGCATCATTAAAGCTGAATAAATAATTCACGACATCTAATTGACTTGGCCAATTTAGTCATTGTTTGTACTTGGCACATCTGCTAGATGTGATCCCATGACATCCCAGTCATTTAGGTAGGTGTGATGGGTTCTGTGAGCTGCAAGTTGTTGTAGCGAGCTTTCAAATTTCCCAGAAAAAGCAATGTAGAAAAGGAAAACGGGGAAGTGAGGTTGTTGCTTTAGACTGAACCAGGGCTTCATAAGGTAGTAAAACCTCTTGGGCATGAAACTTAAGAGAGGGTTTGATCACTTGTGAAAATGAGGAATATTAAATGAACGCTGGATGTTGTCAGCATTACTGAAAACCAGACTGATGGCTCTCTCTAACAAGTTAGTATAAAGCGTACACTTTTATTACAGAGTTTAAACCTACTTTTTGTTCATCACAGTAAAGCTCATTTTATTCTACCTAAAAGAGGAAAAAAAAGAAGTGCTCTTTTCAGCTTGCTTAACCATGTCTATTTCAGAAAAAGGTCTTACAAGGTTAATAAGAGTATCCAATCTTGTATCACATATGCTATATACATCATTGCATTCACTAGTCTATCATTTTCTATTTGTACTTTAATCAGCGACCTCAAATATTTACATGTTCACTCTACCTTTGAGGCAGAAACTCTGATCTTCACTATTGCTTTGACACATTTGAATCAAAGAATTATACTGAGGTATATATAACAGAGATAATCTCCACTCGAAGCAGAATGCATGATCTTCTCATTCATTTCCCCAGAATACTGGGGTAAATTTTCAGTGACTGTTAGGACACCAAATTTAGTCCTAAAAAAATTACTTGATTTTTACAAGTTATTTTGTAGTCTATGTGGTCACTTCTGTATGGAAGTTGCTGCAGTGAGAAAGTGGTCATAGGAAAAAGTGAATAATTTATCCTATGCAGTAATTATTTTTTTTTTCAATATTGCCCATTGCTTGGAAATACTGAATGATGTTATTGAGTTTAGAACTTCTGCTTTATAGCTGTATAAAGGATATAGGTATATATAATGATATATATAGGTAATTGATTAATTCCTTCTCAAATCTAAAGCAGTATGACAAACTTTCCACTCTTTGGTGAACAGGTGCTCTGTAAGTAAAGGAGACTCTGTAACATACTCTTTGTTGTTCAAATCTTTCAAAAACTTATTTTGACTATTTAAATTGAAATATTCCTTAGTGAAGTATCTTATTAGCTGTTGCTCTGCTTCAAAAGCACTTCGTTCCTAATATATTTGATGACTGCTGTGGAAAAAAAGGTGCATTTAACTGCTGTTATGTGTATGAAATAATACATACAGCAGGGTTATATATTAAAAAGGTGGTGTCTGTCAGCTATTTAGATCACTAGTTACAGTTAGATAGGCAAATGAGAATCTTTACCAGACACTTTTAAAATGTGAATTTATTTTTGCAATACTAACCAAAACTAATTGCTGTGTACAACATAAACTTAAGTGGAGATTTCTCGCCTTTCCTCCTGCACTTGGGTTCTGTTGTCAAATAGCCATCTAAGCACTGGTCTTACATCCGCTCGCTGGTATCCAAAGAGTAAACACTAAATGTCCTCTGACAACGGAATTAGACACATCTTTTAACAGGTACAACGATTTCATGCCTATATCACACTTCATCTCATTCCACTACTGAGACTTCGGAGTGAGCGCTCAGATTTTACATAATCACAAATGCTAAATTTTTACATTGCTGCAACAAATTTTTAATACTGCAGCTGTGACAAATCAAACGATGCAGCCTTATCTGTATGTCCAAACTAGGTTTTAGTAAGTAGTGGACTGTGCAATCATTTTCTGTTTTGTTTAATTTCGATTGGTTACATGAATGTAGAGCAGTTTAGGTTCCGAACACAGCCCTCTAAAGGTGTAGTAGTTAAATCTTCAGGATGTGTAAATACACAATACTGTTAATTACAGTATTTAAATAAAAGCAATTAACCTGGCAAAAGGAAATGCAGTTTCATACAGAGAATGTAGCTGGAACAGAAAACAAATTACAGAGAAACAGCACAAAAATCAGAAATTGAATGTATGAATTTATACCTATCAGTAATATTTTCCACATATATATAAAATTTTATCACAGATTTATTGCAGACTACAATAGCTGAAAATGCATTTTACTGCAGAAAATGGTGATAAAACTAAGAAAATTGAAGCAGGCTTTGGAGTTGAATACATTAGCCTGACTAGAAAGATCATTAGGGATTTTTCAGAAAGTAAACATGAATCATTACTGTATCAGCAGTGGCCAGGAAATCTTTCTGACATATTATTAGAGAAACATCTGCACAAACAAATATTCTAGGTATACAATATGATTTTTTTAAAATTAACTATTGAATACTGCTTTGGGGGGGGGAGGAGTGGGAAGTAGTTTAAAAAGGGAATCTTTTATCCATGCATAGCCCTGATAATTATGGCTAAATGCAGGATTTATAGCTGAACACGTTGTTTGGCTTTGTTTTGGCAACAAATCCAGATGATCGTGTGTTATGTTGATCTTCTGATAGCTAGGATTACCTAATAAGTCCTTTGTAGAAAAGGAAAAACTAGCTTTATGCTCTGCAGTTGATAATGATGCGCGTGGCTTTTCTGACTACAGCCGCTGTCCTGGGTAACAAGTTAACAGAACAATTTGTTTAGAAATAAATCGAATGCCTTTTTGAGAACTGATAGTCATGAAAGAGTAAGCTCCAGAAATGCATGTTGGTAAGATGATTTACAGGTTGACATTTTCTGATTTTTTTTTCTCACTATTAAAGGGGATGCTGTTTGTAAGTGTCTCTCCTGTGTCCTCCTTTTGCCATATCCTGCCTACTTAGTAGCATTCAGAAAACTGTAAATGCAGAACCCGTTATCCTGAGGAGTCGCTGGCTACTTAGTGCTCTGAAGTTCTGAATTAGAACTGAAGATGTGTTAGTACGCTATATAAGTTAACAACAACTACTACATTTTATACCTCCTTTTACTAGCAGGAGTGTTAGATACAGGTAAATCCTATGTTTCTAAACATCTCTGGAGTCTTTAATGAGACCTGGCCTATACAAAAGAAACCAAAGTTAATGCTCTGCACCAATGTTTTCTGCAGGGTGATTTTGCTCTAACTAAATAGACAATTTTTTCTTATACACTCTTTCTTTTCATGGATTGTGCCATACAGTAGCTGCCTGTGTAGAGAAACAATATCATGATATAGCTAGGAAAAAGATGGGAGTGCTGGATACATTGGCTTTTATTTGCATGTTTTACAAATACGTTTTGTGAAAAGCTTAGAAAAGTTACCTTTTTCTCTTTCATTCTGAGATTACATATAAATGACTTCTGCAAACAAGTCAGGCTTGATTTATCTGCCTTGATCTAGGCTTGCTTCAAGATGTCTAAAGTAGAAGACAGAGAAAGGCAACAAAGATGCTTTAAAGTGTGATGGAATATTCAGATGGTGGGGAATTACAAAATATGCTAAATGAAGTAAAAATAGGACTTTGCTTAGGATGCAGATGAAAATTAGTGGGATCTGACTTCAGTGATCAAAAGTATGAATACCTGTGAATACCAGCATGAAACTGGTAAATGAACTTTCTAAGGAAAAAAGGATTGTTAGAGTTAGAAATTTGCCACAACTACTGTGATTTATGTGGGTATAGGAAACCTGTTGAATTCATTGTCGCAGGCATAAATGTTCAATGAACTGACTAGATGTTTTTAGTGGGCTGGGTTAATTTTAAGAGTGCTGATAAAACAACTTTTTATAGGCATGCTGAGATGATCATTCAGACAAATCAGATCTTGGTCTTGACAAAGAGAGCACGTTAGGGGTCAAGAAGGGAATCCTCCTCCTGGTGTTACAGCTGGCTCAGAATAGAGCTCACTTCTGTGAAACAGCAAGCATTGACCATTGCCTGAGGTGGTCTTCTACATGAGGTAATTAATCTAGTTAATTTTTCTGATCTGTGATGTGGCAAATTGTGTGCTCCTAGGTTTTGCATTTTTGTTTGGTTTTGAAGCAATCATCACTTCTGTGTATGTTGCTCTCTAAGACTTGGTCTGCATTGCTTGTCTGTGCAAAACTCTTGTTAACATGTCTTCCCTCCCCACTTCTGAGTGTGCACAAGATGCAATATTAGTTTGCTAATGAAAATCCATTCACAGCATGCACCTGAAGATCATGCCTAAGAGCACCTTACTGCCTTTTCTTTTTTTCTCCTTATGGACGAAAATATTGTTCTAACATAGCATACCTAGAAAACTAATGTAAAGAAGAAAAGTTCACATTATTATTTACCAGCCTTAGCATAGGGGATACCTAGTTATTCATCTTCAGCCAGACAAATAAGAAACTCCTTTCAGCACAATTAATTAGAAAACCGAAGATTGTTATGTTTTCCCTAGACATCTTAACAGATTCCCAGAGATTTATGGGTTTTAGATGAGAGAAAATACGCATTCCGATTTCTTTGTGAGACATTAACTCTTACTAAAATGTGACTCCTTTTGGAAAACAAAAAATACTGAATGACAATTTTATTTCTTTTGTGTGTGTGGTATATTCAATTAGTCAAGGTTTTCTAATCTGAGTGCTCAATATGAAGGCTTCCTAACTCATTTTAACCCAGAAACCGAACTGCTTGCATTGCCATTATATGCTTATGATTCAACCAATCTCTGGAGACCAAGAAATAAATTGAATGCCAAATGAATTTGCACTAGTATTTCAATCGATCTGCATATTCAAACATGGGGATTTAGGTTGGGCTCTTTGGGACTTTGGTCACAGTATCTAGTTATTGAAAATGGCTTTTCCCGTAGTAACCACACCAATCTGTTAGCTGATTATAATTGATAATGGGAAAGGAATGTCCTTGCAGCTGCAGCACAAACCTTGCAGTTTACTCAGACAATAACGGAAATAATCTATTTTTTGTCTGTTTTACTGGGTATCATCACTGTCAGGTTCAAGGTACCAGACTTGATCTCACTAAATAACAAACCCTCTTTTCTTGTCATATATATCGTTACTGATTCCTGATTTAATTGCCTTCCAAGCAAACATTTTTCTCAAGTATTTGCATCCTGTGTTGTAGGGTGTTACTTGGTAGCCAAACCTTGCTTACATACATATTGTTCTTGTCTCCATTGGAATTAAAGATGCAACTTATACTGACTTGATCAGGACAGAGTTTTGGTTTTGCCTGGGAAGTTAGAAATAATAAAAGTTGTGTGCTAAAGGTAAAAATACTTCCATCCATCTGGCAGCTGAGGAATGCAGAACCCAAGAAGCAATTGGTCCAATACTGCACAGGAGGGACCACAAACAGAGCTTGGATCTCCTGAAACCCAGCCACTTCATTTGGTAAGTGTTGGTTATCAGTCAAGTTGTAGAAAACATTCTGGATTTGGCCATTCTTTTGCATGTCTATCATTATAATGCCATGCAGTACCTTGTCAGCAGCAGCTGTCATCTGCAATTTTTGGATGGAGCTTATCTGGATATCTGAAATTAGGAAAAATCAGGTGGAACTAGAACAAATAATTTCTTTGTAAATAAATGTGTTGTTTAAAATTATATGCTAAAATATGCAAATGGGATATCTGTTTTGAAGGAAAAACACTGTATGTGTTAACTTCCTTCTAAATTAATTCAGCACAAGTGTCTTTGGAGCTTAAATGTAGTCCTCAGGAGAGTAAATACTGCATAATGTAATATGCCGGAAAAGACTTGAAATGCACCCGCTAAAAGCTCATTTTACTGCTGTATTCACACACAAACTAGCTGGCAAGTTCTACACCTAATTTGCAAAGATTAAAACTTGCTACTAGAAAATTACTCCAAATAGAAGACTAAACTTATACAAGGAAATTTTGGTTACCACTAACTACAGCAATAACTGGAAGCAAATTTAACGCCAGTTGTTAAAACACAATATTATATAGCAGTATTTGTATTTAATATTTTTCTGCATGTGTTTTGCATATACATTTTCATATTTAAGTTGAAGTCAAGTATTCAAAATGGAGACTGAATGCTTTCACATTTTTGTACTTCTAAACAATTCCATTCTGCATAAATGGAACTAAAGGGTTTGTAGGCTTACAGTAAGACATAGTGCAAGGAGTATAAAAAACAAATAATACACCTGTTTTTAAAAAGTGTTTAATATGACAAGAATGTTGGCTAAGCTGCACATGAATTAGGGACAAATTTACTAGAGCAAAAAAAAAGAAAAATTGAAACATTAACTATCACTTTCTCACGTCTAAGCAGAGCAATGGTTCAGGTTCCTTGTCCTCCAGCTATAACACCTTGTCAGCTATTACACCTTGTGCAGTTATCCAGTTAGTTAAAATATTAAGTACAGGCAAGCTAGGGTAATATTTGATCAAAGATGGGCAATGATTAGCAAAGTATAGAAAAAAGTGCTGCTTGATGTACTGGACCCATACACCAACACTGCACTGGGGCCCCTGGGGCTTGTGGAAGTCCTCTTCTGTGGTTGAAGTGTAAGACTGACCGCTTGGCAACACTGGTTGTTTAAAAATCAGATAGCCTCACCAAAAATACGGAGCTTGACCTAGTCTGTTGGCTCAATTAATTGAATAATTAGGGTCTGTTTTTCTTTTATATTCTCCTGCAGGGTCAAATTCTGTATTTCTTTTAACAGGATCACAATCACTGTCTGTTCTGAGCTGCCAGGCAGATAGCGCTGCATAATTATATAGCTGTATAGCAGTACAGCATGTATTATGCTGCAAATACATATTGAGTCTGTTTGCATCCTTTGGGGTTAAAAGTACAGCATAAATTCAAACTCTTGATAAATTAGTGATGCTGTTTTTCTACCCCATGGCTCTCATAATGGAAGAATCTTGAAGAAGTTCATGGGAACAATTGTTCCCTTAGACACACAGCTCTACTGTAATTAATCCCTTTTGTACACTGATGTCCTTGGCTAATGTATGGGTTGAAAACTGGGAGTGGACATTAGAAGGAAACTGTCTGCTGTTTAATGGTGTTAGCCTCCACTTCTGCACAGTGTATGCTCAGCAAGGGGGCATATGAAATTGGTACAGAGATTCTCTGATTGCTTCACAGGCCTCCAGTTTAATCCTGCCATGCATTCTGCACCCTGCATTCCCTTACTTGTTTGGGTTGTGGGTAATGGTTCTAGCTAGCAGTAGTATTGCATATCCTTCAATTTCATAAGATAAAGGCAGGTAAGAATAATTCAGAATGACTGTCTGGCAAAGGCCAAAATCTGTAGGAGGAACAAGATGTAAATGCTTTCAGTAATTTTAAGGTCTATTCTTTATATATATTCTTTATATAGGTACATAGAATATATATAGCTATATATAATATAACTATTATCTAATACCTATTTAAATGAGATCTGAATCATCATGTTTAACAACTAATTAATTTGCTCTCATCTGTCTTCCCTTTTCCTTCCAAAGCAATTCCTGCTATGATATTTGGGAAGTTATACAGATGGTAACTACAGTTGTCAGCAAGAAATTTTATTTACAGCTTCTCAGGATAGCATAAACCACCCTCTGAACACTTCTGAACTGGAAGACTTCCTGTGGAAACCTCCAGCACTGACTAGAATCACAGTTTTCCAAAACATGTACACGCAATGTTAGCATCACAGGCAGATGTGACTGCTGGTGCATATGGGTGCACGACTGGGCTGAGCATAGGGTCTGCACAGCCCTTCCCTCCCATGAGGTCCATCCCTAGAGGTGCATACTCCTCTCACCTTTCTGTGGCAACCATGCTGGAAGTTGAATTACTTAAATTAACAGAGCTTGCTGTACTGAAAAGAATTCAACATGGAACAGCCTTAAAAGGAGTAATCTCTTAGGTTTTCAGCTCTGCCTTGTGTCCTTTCTTATACCTCTCTGTAAAGAGGGCCCTCATCTGTCACATTTCTCCCAACAGCAAATAGTGACAGCATAGCTAGTCTGGTTAGAAGCTTAAGAAACAGTCACATCCCTATCCAACTAAATATGAAGACACTTCAAGATAAAGAGTAATTACAGAAAAACTTCTTCCTTTTGCCTTTGTTATGCTGCTGGAGGAGTCCTAACATGCCATAAGTGTACTTTCTAGATGACCTGCTGTCGCCTAGGTGATGTATGTAGAGATGAATTTCACTCATAGGGCAGGTGTTATGTCACAACTGCCTATCAGCAATAAACCTGAGAAATCAGACTGGAGGTTGAGAAACTCCTTAACACACAAAAAAAAACCCCAACAACCAAAACCAAAAAAAACACCCCAAAAAAACCAAACCAAAAAACAAAACACACAAATAAAAAAGTCTGACTGCAGCATTTAGAATGTACTATTTCTTGGTACGCAGAACAAACTTAATAGTATAAGCAGTTGCTACTGAAAGATGTCCCAAGGAGTTATTTGCCCAGCTACACTGGCTTCCATCTCCTACATCTCAGAGCCCCTTCTCTGTCACTCAACAGACCATGTAATGCAATCACTATGGCAGTCCCAAGGATAGCAGCTTTACTGAGCACATGGACACTGACTGTCATGCACATGTGCTGCTGACCTGATGCTCCCCGTGAGCATTCGGTTACACTGGGGAGCAGACTGCTGCTGCCAGCACACTGCATGTGCACCTGCTCCTTGCCATAAAGAGCTCAGAGGGTAGGAGCAGGATTAATTCTTTAGTACTAACTAAGGGGAACCTTAGTTTTTGCTTTCCTAATGGTTCGTGATGCCAGAGCAGCTTCCTTGATACCATGTTTAAATTCATATTTTAGTAAAATTCTGACCATTTTACTACCATGTAGTTCTTGTAATTCTATTCTCTCTGCCATGTGGAATTTCTTACTATTTTGCTACAAGGTCTAATTTTGTTCTGATTAAATGAAAAGTGTGGTTAGACAAACTGAACTTACGTGACCTGTGAAACCACTTAGAAGACTTTTCAGCATAAAAGTATTCCCAAAATAAGCATTTCCCTAAGAGAAGACTTGACAAACAACCTGAACAATAAAATTCTTGAACACTACCCAGTTGATGGGAGTGTTTTCAGGGCTAATTTACATAATTTGACATAATTACAGTTATAAGCACTTGAAGAAGCCTTGGATGGAAGAATGTCACTGAAGCCTACATTTTTTTTTTTTGGGTCTTGTTGCATTTGGCAGCTGTACAAAACTGGAACATGGAAATTTGCGCAGAGGGATCCTGATTATACAAACACATAATAAAAGCTTTGAATGCCCAATATGAGTTTGTCCTGTACAGAAAGATACCATACAGTCTCCCAAGGCCTCTGTCCATACAGCCAGCATGATCTATCATGAAAACAGTTTGAGGTACTGGTGGTGGTTCCCTCCATATGAATGCCCATTAAACCACTATTTTGTCCACAAGGTAGCAGCGGACATCCGAGTGCCTGACTCCAGCTGCCTACAACTGAAGGTAGCCTCATAATGTAAAATTTTAAAACCATAGTAAAAGATAAATTTAAAAAAAAAGAAATCAAATTTGAGATATATATACACACACACGCGCGCGTATATATCTGTGTACCCACACACAAACACTTATAATCAAAGGTGCAAATGAAGAATTACAATAATTCTGTAATAGGTTTATAGAAGCAAGACCACTAGCTGAGGATGACCACTATTTCCTACTTTTGTCATAAGGATTTCTCTCATCATTACATTTCAGAAAGTCAAGGGAGGAGGAAAATATTACCTGAAGAATCCTTTTTCCAAAAAGCTATACAGTTTTCTATCACCCAGACTGAAGTCCATGTCCCACCACAGACTATCACAGTGCCTCTCAGAATATAGTGCATTTTGCAGAAAAATGAGAAAGTTTCCTCATTCAAATTTTAAGATACATGTCTGGAATGCAGGGCAAATACTGATTTTTGTGCTGGTCAGGGAAATCTAGTTCAATTGGTTTATCCTGCTGTGGTTGGTACGTCTTGTTCCCATTCCTTTTCTGAGACAATTCCCTACTTGCGCTGCTATATTTTTAATTATCTGTATCATCAGACATTCCTGTTGAATGGCTAGAGAATCCAGAGATGTCAAAGCATCCTTGCAGCCAAAGGAAGGTGCTACAAAAAGCTGTGGGCAGAATCTATATTTTAATTAATATTTTACAAACTTCAAGACTACACAAGCATCAATACTTACAGTCCTGCTTATTTTCAGTAGTTCTGCTCACTGTGTAATATGGAAAATAAATACCAGAGCTTTAAAAAAATAATAAAAAAAGACTCTTTTCAGATAGACAGCTTCCAGTGTATTCACAGAAACACATCCTTTCACAAGACTAAATGGGAACATTTCAAATGGAGTTCATCAGTTGATCTTGGCAAGCCTTGGTTATTCTCATTAGCTTTCTTGTAGCTTACAGAACGTACAAGGGGCTGTGTACCATGCTGTATGTTGCGAAATACTGGCATTTTAATTGCATTGGGTATTAGCAACATCCTTTTTAAACGGCAAGCTTTACTTATTTCATTTGTTTCTCAATTTATCATAAGGGAACAACTAATTAGCTTTCATTTCTCCTGGGCAGAAATTTCTTTGTAGAAGACTTACTTAAGTACAGTCCATAGAATCTAGTTTAACAGCACTGCACCTTCTCTGGGAGATTGTATTTGGAACATGGAATGGAAATACAGACAGAAAACAAACCTAAGGCAGTTAAATACCATTTGTGAAGCTTTTAATAGTTAAATTATCAATGCATTCTACTGCTGCCCCCCCAGTTCAGATCTAATGTAATTAGTATTACAAAATAGCAGCAGTATTCTGGAGTAGAAGCCATTAATTGTCAACAAAGAGTTGGGTTATACAGAGCAATCACTGAATAAGTGGACAGTACTAAAATGTTACTGAAATACTATTTAAATAAATATATTAATTATACTTTTTAAAAATGGTACCAAAAATCAAGTGCAGAGATGGCCACAGTGAGGCCTCCCCTCATGATGAGACGCTTGTTACAATTTGAGAGAAGATGTAATTAAAACTCTGCCCTTGAGGAGGCTGAAAGTGAAAGCTGGAATGTCTTTCCAGGTTAGGGATTTAAGGTCTGCTTCTTGAGAGCTACCCTTTAAAGACAAGGATCTGGATTACTTTCAAGTATAAATACAAATTATGCTAATATTATGCTTTACTTATTACTGTCCAAATGCTCTCTGCACCAAGGTAGATGCAGATTACCAGTGTCCTAAAATATACTGAACATGGCTGTTGAAGTCAAAGAAAATAAACCTAATGAGTTGGCAGAAGAGATATTTGCAAGCCCATGTGGACGATACAGAAAAATTAAATGCAGGAATAAATTACCTTAACAGTAAGCCTTAGCCCGTGGGCTAGAGTACACAACTAGATTTGCAGCCTCAAAACTACAGAGGAGCAACTCTGACCAGTCAAACTCGCCCTAGCTATTAAATTTTTCAGTGAAGCTAAATCAGGTACTCGTTTTAGAAACTACTGTAAATCTTATTTTATTTATCCTAAGCAACCATGTCAGTACCCGACATGGTAAACTTCCAGTGTCTTAATTCTTACTTTAGGAAAATCTTATCTTCCTTTGAAAGACCAAATTTTACTATATTTAGTTCCAACCATTGGAACCTGTTTTGTCTTCAGGATAACCTATGTCCCACTGTGGAAACACTGATATGCTTTGAGTCACCTTGGCACTTCCTCTTAGCTAAACTTAACAGAGTGATCTCCGTAAGCATTGTATTGCACAGCGTGTTTTCTAGCCCCAGAACTTCTGTGGCTTCTTTATAGTTGTCCCTTGTATTTCTAAATCCGTTATGAAGTGTGGACACCAGGCCTGGACTCAGTGTCCTATCAGCATTCTCATCACTGTGAAATCACTTCTCAGCCTTTTCTTGCACTTCTTTTTATCTCTCTCTCTCTCTCTCTCACACACACACACAAAAGCATTAGCCTTTTTAAGTAAGGAACTGCAAAAGTAGCTCATGATGAGGCTGTTATCATCAGTGACCCACTACCCCCTCTTCTGAGTTGCTACTTCCAAAAAAACAAACAACCAAAAAAAAGCTTTCTGTTTCTTGTTCCTAAATATGTTACTTTGCATTTGATTCTACCAAATTTTTGTTTTGATTGAGATAATTCTGTAGCAGTCGCTCTGCCTTAGAAACGAATAATTTATTGTGAACTCAGAAAATATAATACAAGATTTATCACCTCCTAAGGTAGCTGACATTGGGATCAAATGTAAACATAGCTTCCTGTCACCGTGCAAAGAAAGCAAGGATAAATCTGGTTCTGTTCTTTTAGTAAACAGATTACTCACACTTTGGATACAGAAACAGAGCTTTTTGAACTTTCTGAAATGTCTGCTGAGTAAGAATTACCTGAGTAAACTGCCAGTAAAGCTTCATTCTCTTGGCTTTGGCATAATTGCATTCAATGAGCCTGGGCCTGCTGTTCACATCCACCAGGCATCTGTTGTCATCATCGTCGATAGTGGGACTCAGAACACCCACATGGAGCTGCTGATTGCTTGTGTAATAAACATTCTGCAACAGGAAGCACAAACAAGATTTGTGGCTTCTAGACAGAAGCAGCAGTTTTACCAAAAAGCTAACAGCAAAGATAAATATGCTGAATAGCAGTAGGCTGACCCCATAGTGGCTTTTTTAATTACTTCCTTTCATGCAGGAGGCAACACAACAATTTAAAAGTTATTCTAAATTAACAATTAATTGTTAATTGTTACCAACAAGTAAATGTTGGTTAATTACTTAATAGGAAATACACAAACAAAACTGATTGCTGTGTCATCGTGTGCCTTTTTACTTCTGTTTCCTATGCTCATGCACTGTGGGTCTTTGAAGAGCAAAAGGTACACCCTCTAGCAGGAAGTGGGGTTAGTTTGAGTATTGCCATCAACTCTGATTAGACTATTTCATCTAAGGATAATACCAAACTGGAGAGGTAAGAAAGCGAACAGCAGCACAGCAGTTCAACAGGAAGAATCTCAATCTTTTATACAACAGATAGATAGAAAGATAAATGAAGGTTTTCTACAAACAAATGCTAAAAAACAAATTTGAGGCAGCTAACCAGAATCCGGTATGTACAATAAAAAGTTATTAGCAGTTGGTGACAGACAGATACATGGCATGAGAGAGAACAGAATGGCCATGTTTCAGGCTATTTGTTCTCATTTTATTTTGTATATGTCAATACACACAGACACAAGAGACTGGAAAAAGGGCCCAGACACTGGCTGCTCTGGCTTTGTAGCAAAGGAGTGCTCTCATAAGCCTCAGTGATTATACTTATGACCAAAGGCACGAGACTATTATATTACACAAATTCTTTCTACTCTGTTTGACTACAGATATGTGGGAGGTTTCTCTGAAAGAAAGAAAAAGAAGGGAAGGAAGGTGAGCTTGCCGGAGTCGATAATGTGTCCTCTTGAACATAACAGGTTACATATAAGCCCAGAAAGGTAACGCAGGACTACGCTGGGATTGTCTGTTTGATAATCACAAATAGAATTTATTTTGCTAAAATCAGACCTTTTTCTTGAGAGAACCATGAGGAAAATGAAATGGCAACATTGTGCTTTAGCAGCCTTTTCCGATAAGGGTAGGTGTAAGGCTTTGACAACTCTAGTGGTATCAGAGTCACAACAGACAAGAGCTGGACAGAAGGACCAAATTAATGTCCTCGTCCTCTTACCGTATCCATTCCATGTGTCTGTAACAAAAGGGGAACTGGAAATTATGCTGTGTATATTTGGGAATCTTTTCTGCTCCCAGAGGTTGATGGTACCATCTCCTGGTATCTGTTCATTATACCTTGTTTTATATGTGTGTATTCTTATTTGTGAAAACTCTGATAAAATATTAATTGCAAATAGGAGAGAAAGCAGAGAAACAGAATAAACCAGGACTGAGGAGAGATTTGGGAGCTCAATGTAAAAAAAAAAACTTTGAATGCTGAAATCGGTCAATGCAGAGATTAAATACAGATCAAAACAAATGGTGGTGTTTCTGTGCAAGACCATGTTCTGTTCACCCTCCTGGAACACTTCTGGGGCAGATCTGCAGCAAATGTGAACTGACATAGTTGCATAAAAGTTAATGAAGTTGCCATTAATGGTTTGCACTAATCAAAGGTTTGATCCCCTTCATCAAGTTTCATTTTTTTTCACTCCACAGAAATGATAGCAGAAATCAGAGCTGGCTGAACCGAGGTGAGTCCAGGTTTTAAGAGTCTGAATAGAGAAAAGTTGAATAGTTCAGTCATGCCTCACAGGATAAGAGAAGGGTAAATAAAAGGACCTAGCAGAGTATATTTCCAAAATGGTTGGTTATTACTGATTGAAGTAAACCCTAAGAACTGCAGAAGGACTAACAAGACCGCACCGCAACAGACTCCATCCATAAGTTAGATAATAAACATTCCTGCAAACAAAACTGATGCTTTGGAAGAGCAATAAACATTTAGAATGCGCTTTCTAGACAGACCAACAGCAACTATTTTGCATACATTTAAGATCTATCCAGATGCTTTTTTTGGAGAGATTGAGGTAGTGATATAGCAAGGCAGTAAGATCAAGATGATCTTTAAAGGGGATTGTTAGGACACATTGACTCTACAGATGAACATTTTGTTGCAGCTCACTTGCCTGTTGCCTAAATTTACTACTAGGAAAATGAGAGGGAAACTGTCAGTTATTTGCATTTTTTACTAATAGGAAGGGATTTGTTAGTTCCATTTTTTCAGCACATTGCCACCACAGAAAACATGGTAGAAGAAAATCAATGGGGTTTGCATTTTTTTTCGTTTCTTTTCTTGAAGATACACATCAGTCACTGAAAACAAATGAGCAGGCTTGGCTGTAACTCTGAGAAGTCCACACTATAGCTCAGGGTTGCTTGTGCAAAAAAGAGTGGTGTACCTGCAAACCCTCAGGACTGAGCTGTTTTTATTAGCTCAGTTTCCTCAGCCTTTCACAGCATGGCCTGAAGGTAATCATTTCATCTTCCTGGATAAAGCAAGCCCAATTCACAGTGCACCTCCACCAGCTTTTTTTGATGTCAAATCAGCAATGGTTCAGTCTGAGCATCTTTCTGGGCAGAAGCAGAATGATGGCTCTGGCTGGGAGAATTACCCAATTCTGTTTGTTGGCAAAACTTTACAGAAATAGAACAATCAAATGCAATTATGCTTAATAGAGATAATTAGCAGGTGGTTGCTTATCTTTAGAGAGCTCACCCTACCTGCTAATATCACTTCATTTTTCATTGGGACCAGCTTAGTAAAAGAGGTGTGAAATCTTGTATTCTCACCTAGTATTGGGAAAGGCACCTTCCAGCTCTTCAGTGGCATGTAAAAATAAACTCAAACTGAAACAGACCCTGGTAAGGTGGTAATTAGTCCTTCTAACTGGGCTCTTTCAGGATGTTGCTTTGCTTATCCAGTAATATGGATATTATTTAATTATTCTATATGTTAATTTTATAAATATTTTAGTGTCTTATCCAATAATACCTTACCTTATTTCAGAATTGAAAACATTGCACAACCTGGTAATTTGACTACTGTGTTCTTCTAGTGGAGGGATCACATCAGAAGCCAATACCCTCTACAAATTCTACTTGAGCAGCATGCTAGCGAACAGCGAGGTATCGGTTTGTGTTGCACTTGGCCAGAAAAGTTTTCTTAAAATATATGGACAGTCCCTGGCTCCTTTCTCCCAATCCAAGAATAAACAGTCCCTGCACTGAGACAGCATAATGGTAACTGTGTCGGGATAAAGGGAGCACATCCATTTGGTAAAACAGAATTAACTATTGACACTACTGATTGAACTCAAAATGCTCTTCTAGTTTGAAACCTAAAGCTATTAAACATGAAACCATGGTAAAGCCTCCCTTTAAATAATTTCATATATTAAGAAAAAGATTTTAATTACTTTACACTATGCCTCCCAGTTTCTATTTGATTATTTTAATTTTCCAAAATACTTTTTGGGTTTCTTTTTTTTTCTTTTGTGGGGTTGGGGTTTGGATTTTTTTTTTGTGGTTTTGTTCTGTTTTGTTTTTAGTTTAAAGATGGTACACAATTTACCTTTCTGGAGTGGGCAGTAGGAGATTAACCAGCCGAGTTACATGAACTGAATTACCATCTCATAACGTACTTGTTAGGTATGCACATATATGACTTTTTATTGATCATATTTTAAATTGACCGGCAGGTAAAATATGATCTTACAGATTAAAACCATGCTCATGTTTTATCATCTTATGTGTAACCCTATAAAAAACAGTTTGTACTTGTGATTTAAATCAGTTGTTAAATAGATCAGTGCCCACAGCAGAACTTCTTCAAGAGGATGCTTTTAACAAGCATCAACAAGTATGCTAGCTGTTTTGCAGTCCACTTTAGCACAAAATGGACAAATGTGGCACTTTTGTTTAAAACACTTCGGAAGATACAGGCAAAACACACTTTACCAGCACATCTGTTCCTGCAATACATATGGGTAACTTCGAAAATTTTACTGAGACCTTGGGGCTTTCATTTCTGCTACAACAGCAAATGTCACAGCAGTCCTTGTTCAAGGGTCTGGAGACTCAATAGCCAAACATTTGCTTAGTTCCACTGAAGTCAAGACACCTGATGTATGCTGATTTTCAGCATTCATTCAAATTTCCTTTGCACTTTCACCAAGACACAGCCTCAGCAAAACACAACCATGCATTTTCACATCACTATCACATACATACTCCCTGAGGAGCTACTGAAATTCCACAGAAAAAACATCTTGCTTGGAGGTTGGTACCGAAGCACATGATTAAAAAATAAACTCCTCCCTTATTCTGTAACAAAATAAGCCTCCGTACATTTCATGATTCTGTTCTAGCCCACAGCACTTTACCATCTATTTCTTTCACTATAACAGTATTGATGTACAACTCTGTCTCCTGGGCAACTGGAAGGCAGCACCTTTGTTTAGGAAATCAGTTAGGTTCAACAAAAGACACTTATCTCCTCAAAAAGTGAAATTATAAGGATTCAGCATTACTGTGAGTTAGAAACTCTGTAAAAACATAGGCAGGATTTGTGATCTGCAAAGTGTCAGAGTCAGCATGGGGGCTGAGCCTTAGGCACTTCCACACACACCAGGTGCTTTTCAAGGGTGGATGAGTGCCGTTCACACACTGACAGGCTGGCTCTGGAGGCTGCCACTTGCTGCCTGCTTTCCCTGCCCTCACTACAGGTCCAGCTGCGTTCAGTGTCCTCAGGAAACTTCCTCTGGAATCCTGAGGCTCACAGCAGATTAAAGTGATGCAAAAGAAGTTGTTCAAAACAAAACTTAGTGTTATTAATCTGAAGGTTTCCAGCAAGCAAATTATTGAAGTAACAAAAGCTTCATACCTGGGTCTGAAGAAAAGCGTATCAGTTGCCTTCAAAGCTCGACATATGTCTGTACCACAAGGCTTCGGTTTCAGTCTGTCTTGTGTTCTCAGAGAACAGCCTTATAACTAATCACCTTCATAACTAATCTTCCTCTGGACTGTAAAAGGTGGGGATTTTTATATCTGCTGAGAAATTTGGCCTGCAAATATCCTTGTGCCTGTAAAATGGCATCTTCCAACTAAAAGACCAATAATTCCGTAGCTTTCTTGAATTTAGTTTCCTAGAAGCGTCCTAAGACCATTGCTTCATTTCCTGTTTGCTCCACCTAATGATCTCTCTGATTATTCACATTAAGATAAAAATACAAGACAAGCAAACTGAGATTGGTATCACCTTAATAAAACTAATAAAATGGTTCCCAAAAATCTTCATAAGGTAAAAGAGTGAGATTTAGAATCATAGAATGGTTTGCGTTGGAAGCGACCTTAAAGACCATCTAGTTCCAACCCCCCTACCATAGGCAGGGACACCTTCCATTAGATCAGGTTGCTCAAAGCCCCATCAACCTGGTCTTGAACATTTCCAGGGAGGGGGCATCCACAGCGTCTCTGGGCAACCTGCTCCAGTGTCTCACCACCCTCCCAGTAAAGAATTTCTTCCTAATATCTAATCTAAATCTAATCTAATATCTAATGTAAAACTCTTTCAGTTTAAAACCATTACCCCTTGTCCTATCACTACACTCCCTGATAAAGAGGTCACTCCCCATCTTTCCTGTAGGCCCCCTTTAAGTACTGGAAGGCTGCTAGAAGGTCTCCCTGGAGCCTTCTCTTCTCCAGGCTCAGCAACACCAACTCTCTCAGCCTGTCCTCGTAGGGGAGGTGCTCCAAACCCCTGCTCATTTAGTGAAGGCATACTTGTTATTTACAAAAAAATTGTTTAGAAAAAGAGCAAAATTGACTTGTCCTAAAGAGACAGCTAGAAGATGAAAGCACAAAGGAGTGGTAGTTGAGAGCTGCATAGCCTAGGATTCTTAAGAAATCTTCATAATGACTAGAAACTATCAGAGACAATTTGGTGTCCTAAATATTTTCCCCATCTGCATTTCAGGTGAGCTAATTTGCTGTATGTTACTTTTTCTATTTAATATTCTAAGCCTACCTTTTTCTGAAAATTTTCTTGAATATCAGGAAAAATTACAATACAATATTGCAATGAAAACAAAAGCTGTATGCAGTACTGCTACTCAGACAAACTGCAGAATAAAGGAGAAGCAGCTTCACCCTTTATTTGCCATTGGACCAAGCCATAGCCTTACTCATTTCTGGGGAATGCAGGGACTCCCCCTCCCTCTTGATGCAATCTCAGGTAGCAAATCAGCATGGAAGAGAAGAAAGAGAGTTCATGCTCGGAGTCACAGTCTGCCCTAAATCTCAGTTGTTACATTCAGAACAAAGGGTCCTTTTGTCCTTCTATTCCACCTATCTCCTCCTAGACAGATTCCGCTTTCAGCTGTAATCTTGAAATATCACTTGTACAGCCAGCCATCTAACTGCCAAAGAGTTAATCCTCTACTAAGCTAGTGCTCACTGGGAAAAACATGGGCACAGCACATGCAAGTGCCAGAGGCATAAAGCGGGCATAGCAAAAAGCAGATCTGTGAAAGAATGCTCAAAATAAAATAAAAAAAAAAAAAAAAGTTTGTGCTTTATAGAAGTTTAGAGCTGAGATAATGCATATCAAATCTAGCCTATACATGTAGCAGATACTTCTTTCCTGGTGTTAGAGCTCATCTGACAAGATTTGGCTACCTTTGTTTACATGGGGGGGAATCATGCTAAGCACAATTTGCAAAATCCCCAGTTAGTACTTCAAATCCTTCTTAATAGCAGCGAGTCTCAGCCTAGCCAGATGGAGCGGACCAAGAGCTCGGGACAGACTTCACTGGTACAGATCAGCCAGTCAGTCAGGGCCAGGCAAACGGAAAGGCCTTGCTGTTCTTTCTAGAAAATTACCAACTGGATAGCCGTGGCAGGTTTCCTGTAGGCTAGAATGATAATTTTGGTGAGATACTCACATCTCATGTGCTGTGTTGCAGTGGTGCAGTACAGAACGCATCCTAAATCTGCCACGAGAGCGATGAAGGCCCAGGTAATCCAGCCAATTTTTTTGCCATGGGAAAATATTTGCACAAAACCCCATGATGCTGTAGAGTACATGGGAAGGTAAATGAGCTGTGCTTACTTGGACACAAATACACGGTTTTGTCCTCACAATGATGTGATGTAAAGTTTCTATTCATTAGAAGTTTGCCCTAAGAGGTCAAAATGTGATTCCCGTTGCAATTAACACTGAAATTCCACTGACTTGAAGTGAAATGAGATTTTTGGCTCCAAGTTTATTATTAAACTTTGAAGAACCACCGGAGTTGATAAAGACTTCAGAGCTGAAGTGGGTTGCCAGTTGCAGTAAATTATTCATAGGAGTTGGTTTATCATGTAGCAAAAAGTTACAGTAAGATATTCAACTTAACACAAGATGATTATCTGAAGGATAAATTTCCAACTCCCCACTAGAATTTTAAAGCAACACACACCAATTTTCAAGCTGAAAGCCATTTGTAATCCTTATGGCAATGTTCCCAGATGAAATCATGCTAGAGACTGGTACATGACTCTGCATTTATAATGAGCAAACTTAATGCTCAGCACCAGCAGTATTTATTTGCTACCCTGCCTCTGGCATAATAACTACAAGGGATAAGAAGCCTGATTCACCACTACTTTATTCCATCTTTGAACCGTATTTTTCTTCAAATGAGTCCATGAAGCCATTTATTGTCAGGAGTAAATATATTAACATATTAGGTCCAAAGTCTCACAGCAGATTCATACTTGACTACAACACCAGCTAAAGAACAGTCTGGTGGATTCCAGATTTAGCTAACATTGCTGTTACTTGGCTATTTGTATTGTTCCTGACTTTTATTCCAGCATTTCTTGTTACATAAACCCATCTGAATGAAAGAACTTTCCAACCCTGATAAGAAACTCTCAGCAGAATCCAAGTTCATTATGAATAACAGAAATACATCACTCAGATAAAAATCAAGTGTTTTCCCATGTACTATTCATGTAGGAAGTGACAGGAGAGAGAGGCTGTGCTGTCCTGTAGCCACAATCAGCGTCATCGCTACGTCTTATGCTGCCCTAAAAGACTTACTGCTGAAGAAGTACAAGCATAAGAACACAGGCTGAGAATTACAGAAAGTTACCCCTAAGCCATAGGTCAACCTTTAGAAGATTCATGTTATTTTTTTGAGGTAGGTTTTCAACTTATGCAGCCTGATGATACAACTTTGAAACAATTATAACCATATGTTATCCATGTTGAGGATCAATTCACTATGAAACTTGTCTTACTGATGAGCTGACAAACAGCTAGTGTACCATGCAAAGCAACACCATAATTTAGACTTAAATTGTAAAGCACGTGAATAGGAAACTACTCACTATTTCACTTCAGCGTTTAGATTTGTATCTACTGAATTAACCCACCAGCATACTGATTATCTGACCTACTTGCTCTTCTTCATGCCTGTGCACTAATTAACTTCTGAACTCTAAGCAACAATCAATATCTGATAGCAATAAAGCCAAGGTGCTCAGAAACTTTAAATAATATAGTGTGATGCTATAAATACAGGCTTAAAGATGCAAAAAATGTTAACATTATTTTAATAGAAAACAGACAGGAACTCGATGCCAGACTTTTTAATTTAAATTCATGAATCTATATTGCAGTGGAATACCTAATTCTGCTGTTGCCTAATTTGGTATTCTGCTTTGGTTTTATTTAAAACAAGCAAATAAAAATCCCCTCACTTAAGCTCTACTTTTTAAATTGAATAGAACTGTCAATTGTTGCTTTTATATATATGCTTTCAGTAATTACTTCCATAGTTTTTCTTATGCTGGTAACTACAGGATTGACAAGACCTGGATAAATTAAAATTTTACTTGATGTGCTTCCTAAAGCTTCTCTTGGTTTTGCTCTTACCTCTGCACAAGATCTCTACAACTCTTCCACAGGAAGAAAATAAAAGTCAGTAAAAAAAAAGTCAGAACCATTCTAGCATAGACAACTCTGTCCTTTTTTAAAAAAACATGCTGTCTTACAGCTCCTGTGAATTTGTCTTGCCTGAATTATCCTTTTCCCTCTCACACCAATCCCTCTTTACCCTTCAGAGTTTTCTTTGTGGATTCCTACAGAATCCCTCATCTTTCTTACCCTGTTTTCTTCTTCTTCAACACATACTCATCTGCAAACTCAACCATCGTCCCCATATGCTGATGCACTGATCCATACTTTACACCAGAGGTGACTCCTCCTGGCCAAATTAAAATCTGAGCTAGTTCATTGCCATCTGTGTATAAGCATTTGTTAGGTCAGCATCAGTAGGTTTAAAAGCAGATTTTTACCTTTTCACAGCTACACCCACGTGCTTCCCATTACTATGGGCATAGTCACATCCGGGTAATCATGTGTTTGTGTAATGCACATCATCATCTTGAACCTCTTCCAAAGTCATCAAATCTCATTATACAGCCTTTTTTTTCCTGCAAAACATCTCTAAAATACAGCTTTTCCAATCAAAGTTGACCCTTGCTGGCTTCCCTCACTGATGTCAACACTCATGCCCTCTTCAAATCCATCCTGAATGCTTCTAAAAACTTGGTTTTCATGTTGCCTTTCAAGAAGGCAATATTCTTCCTCTTGTTCTGCTTTCCATGCTGCACAAACTGCTTGTCTTCATTTCCAAAGCCCTTCTCAACCCCTCTTCTTTTTACTTATCAGCCTAGCAAGTATCACTAGGTTATCTTCCGACTCCTAATTAGATCATGATGCTAGGCTTCATTGGTCACATTTTTCAAGCAAATATTCCTGGAAGCTAGGAGAGATAATGCTGGCATCTTCCAAGTACTTATCTTCCTCTGCACAGTCCACAGAATTTCCCTTTTGCCCAGATGTCTCAAAAAAAAACAACAAACCAAAAACCCAAACCAAAAAACCCCAAACCACCAAAACCCCCCAAAAAAACAATCAAACAATAATTTTGGTGATGTACCAAAAGCATTACCCAAGAATGCTATGTCAGTACCTCATACCATTTCCTTCTGCTCTCTGCCACAATCTCCTGTTCCTAGTATTCTATTTGTAGACTCTTCAAGTCTACACTCTATTCGTATGCTCTTCAAGTCAAGGGTGTACTTTTTATTATGAGGCTGTAGAGCACTTAATAGAATAGATTTCTGGGTCATTATTGGAATGCCTAGAACTAAATAATAAGCATAAGAATAAAAAAATGTAGTGCCAGGGATGAGTCAGGTAGCTTACCACTTCTCAGAAAAAAATGTATGTTTTTCCTAGTGGTATAACTTTCTGAATTTTTGTTAAAATAAATTGTGTTATTTCTACTATTATTACCTTTTTCTAAACTGAATTTGATAGAATTTTGTGTCTGTGACTAGTAAGACAAGTCAGGCAAATTACAAGCAAGTGCCAAACCTTCTTAATTAAGATACTCTACTAACGTCTTGATCTTGAGGGTTTGGGGGTTCTTTTTGGGTTCGTTTTTTTTTTGTTTGGTTGGTTTTGTTTTTGTTTTTTTTTTTTTTTTTTTTTTTAAATCCAGTCCTCTTGTCTTTAATCCTGTATGGTAGTGGGCAATGACTATGGATACAGAGGTCCTTAGTTCCTCTTGTCTTCCAGAAGTGCTGTGAACTTTTGCATTTTGTGAAAGGGACAAAGAGAGTTATATGCACAACTCTGAGAAGAATTCCCAGCTCCCTACAGATATTCCTTAACTCCTGTGTCTACTGGCTCTCCTGGCTCCACTGAAAGCAATCACAAATCTGTTTCTAATTTCAGATGAGCCAGATCTCACCCATTCTTCTTCGGATCATGCATACATTTGATTTAAGGTTTCCAAAGGTACCACATTGACACCAACATATGCAAGTATAAGAAAAATTGTCTAAAAATTACTTATTTTGGGGATGAAGACAATAAAATACAGACATTAAAACATCTACATGAAAGTGAGGCATTATGTACAGAAAAGGACAATAAAAAGGCAGCACATTTCAACCTTAGCTGGTTAGTGAAAGTCCATTTATCTTTTGTTTGTTTGTTTGTTTGTTTAGGCTACCAGCAGGGACATTCTTATTTTTCCCCACAAAACAAAACACCCACAAGAGTTCATCAGTCAAACTTAAGTTTATAAAGTGACCTTCTTGCAAGCACCTCTGAGAGAAGAACATATTGAAATGAAAAAGCAACTGTTCTTAATGTCTTAAAAAGTCTCAGCAAATGTAGTCATTTTTTAGTCTGCTTCTACAACATGCAAAGGAGTAAATCCCATAGCAAGAAGAATGGGACTTGATTCATTCACAGCAATCCTGAAATAAGCCTGATGTAATTCCACTGAAATCAAATGAACTGAGAGGATCCAAGAGAGTCTTTCCCCCTCTTCCTTTGCATGTGATAAAGTTTATAGATGATATATAACAAGCAACATCAATACACTGACCTAAATGAAAACATAGGCTGATTTTATACTCTACAAAGGCTGCAGTCAGAACACAAGTGGAGCATCTTGTCGAGACTGGGGTGAAGCTGAAACCTAAAGATCCTGTAGGACTCAGAGAATGTAAAACAGTGAAAGGTGCTTCATACTGAGATTTTTAAAATCACCCCAGATTTTGTGGGAAGGTGGGCTACCTGTCATTCCATTTAGTCTAGGCTAGCAGAGTAGCTGAAGCCAAGCTATAAAGAACCCAAGTAGAGACTTAAATTACAATGGAATGAATAAGCTGAAATTAATGTGCGAGTTGAAGTTGAAGTAATAGCCTAGGACATCCTACAGTCTGTTGTGGCTCTCAGACAAAAGGGAAGCTCTGAAGGTTTCACCTAGTCCTATTAGCAGTGTTTCCTTCAGCAATAGTTTCATCCTCCTGCTTGACCTCCTAACCTCTCAGTGCTTGGTGTTAAATATTTATACTCTTATTATGGGTATTATTAAACTCGTGAATTAGTTAGGAACGCAGTATGGCAACCCATGAGATAAGCAGCACTAGCTATCTAGAGTACTATCGATGTTCTAATACAGTGACTAGTTAGAAAAACCTCTGCAGTGCAGCAGAGGACCTCAAAAGAAACATCAAAACGAGGAAAAGAATTTTACTTTCTTTAAACACAGAAATGCAAGAGAAACTCAGCACAGATGTACAGCACTCGCATAGACAATTTTCTTAAGTTTTTAGTCTCTCGCATGGCTTCAGGAATTGTCGTACAGCTGAGATTGTGACATATTGCCATCTGGGAACTCCATCTTGAAGGCTTATTACTTGCAGGTATGTTGTGCGTTTCCATATACAGAACATTTAGTGCTGTGGTTTCAGTGGTAAACAGTTCTCTTACCAAGCTCTGCCACTTGAGCTGTTCAGTGGACACTTCTGTAGTCCTTTCCCAGGTTAGAATTAGTAATTCTTCAGAGTAAAACCCTGATACTATTAAAGTTTGCAGAGGTTTTGCCTCAGGTTTTCACGTCATATACAGTCTATAATTACAGAACAGGCAAATACTTTATACTTTATACTTTCATGTTCAGTAGCATTATTTTTAATAAATTAAAACAAATGAAATCTCTGCCAGGTTTAGTAGCCATACGTTTAGTATTTAAAAACACCAGTGGCACTTCGTCATAATAGGAATAAAATTTCAGACATCTGATGTCTATGCTGTGATTTCCTTTTCTTTAAATGACTTATCTGACATAACAGCCAAGTTCACAACAGTATATTAATGGAGGGTGAGTTAGTTTGAATACTGATGATGCAGACATGACTGATAACCACCAAAGAAAACAAAGACCAGGGAGCACCTGTACCAGTTTTTGTCGGTCATTTCTGTCATCAACAGTTGAGCTTTCCTTTTTTTATAAAAGGTCACAGTGTCATTTACATTTCACTTTAAGTCTGTGCTAAGCGCTTTAATGGATGAGGGCCTTTGGCATGGTTATTCAGTGGAGAGGGGTGAGAGGTGCAGACTGGTGCAGCTCTCAGTCCGCTGGAGAACAAAGGAAAGTTACTCTGTCCCCACCCTGGCAAGTTTGGTAGTATTTCGCCTCTTAAACCAAGTTAAGCCCATTAAGCTGAAGAAAAAAATTTCTGGTATTTTAAATGGACAGCATCAAAATCAAAATAAATCCTTAAAAACACTAGCCTACAAAAAGTAAAAATGTTATTCCTTAGCTGTAGAGGATGTATTTCAAGCAACAAAATCTATCGCTTCAACCAATTTGTTTCAGTCTTTATTGCTGATCTCTCTGTAGAGACTGACAGAAGCTCATGCAATTTTATCCAATCCAACTGTATCCTAAAAGAAAATTTCTTTCCTGAAACATTTTTAAGCTTTCCAAGGCAAGTGGAGAAATATATGTACCTTAATAGAAATGGCACTTTTCCTGCCCACCTTGAAGTAGTGGCTCCACTGTTTGCAGGGTGACAGCAAATGACAGAGCAAGAAGTCAGCATCTAGAATTTAAATGAAGAGTCTGTATACTATGACCTCATGTAAAAACTATAGCTTCGATCCTGCCTGTGTTCATGAATAAATTGCAAAGTTCACAAAGCTCTGCAAAGAAAATTGAAACATGTCTCAGGCTGGAATACTGTGCTCACATCCCAGAGATTCCTCCTTTCTTCTGCTCTTCCGGTCCCCAAGAAAAGGGTAAAGAAAAAGCATCACCTGATACATTTTCATCACTGAATGTAATTTTAGTGCTAATGACATTTTTTAAAGGAAAGGCAGAAATGAATGGTTATTAGAAGTAACCACACACAAAGATTTCTTACCATGAGTACTTAAGTTTTAAAAAGACTTTCTATACTAGAAACAAATAAATAAATAAAGCTGTTTAAAAAGCAGAAAATCACTTTTATGTCAAGCAGGACGTTAATGCCAATCCAACTGTCCTAGCTGTGTGGGAAGTCTCACAGTGCTTGGCCAAGTGAGCTTCATTTCTCCCATGACTAAGAACACTGCCAACTTCGTATTGTGCTCCTTGCACAAATCAGGCTGTAAACCTTGGCAAGAAATGAAATGGTAAATACTGTGATATGCAAAGGCACATTGCTTAATTGTGCAAATAGTATGATACCTCCCCCCTGTTTTCTTTCATTAGGGCTTGACCTCTGGGGCTTTCAATCACACTGCGAAGGCTTGCATATAAATTAGGCCTTACAGGTACCCACAGGCCAAGTAGACGACAATCAGCTTTTCTCAGTAACAGCTTATCAGGTGGATGAGGCAGCAAAATAAAACCAACAATTCTAAAACCGGGTTGTTTAAATGACCTTCAGGTACAACAGTGAATAGCTAAAATAGCTACACTAAGCTTCAGGCTGCTGAGATATCACTAGGCTGTGAGGCTAAGCCACCTTCATCAAGAAAGGCATATTATGTCACAGATTTTCCCCTGCATTTTCTGCCTGTCTTAGGAGCCTTTATTTTATTATCTGAAGTAGATTATCCTGTAACAGTATCTGCAGGACGCAGACCTAAAGAAGATAAAAAGTCCTCTGTCTTGCTGTTTAGAATTAATATGAAAACTAGGCACATCATTCACTCATAATTAAAAGTCACTGAATATTCACCTATAAATAATACAGTTCTTTCAGGATTCTTAAGGAAATTAATTTTACAACATCCTTTTGATTGTTCTAAACCAACAACAATTACTACTGTTAGCAGCCTCCTAATTTGCATATGAATAAAAACACTAAGAAGGATTATTACATTGTACAATAAACTATTTAGTGATTTGTACTATTTTGCACAGCAGATTCTCTCCAAAGCGCAAATCTGTGTCCCCACAGGGACCCTCTAGGACCAGATCCTCCCTAGGAGTGCAGGAGTGGCAGGGGCACGCACTGGAAAGAGTGGTTTGGGAATTAACTGCTCCCTCCCTGCTCCTCCCTCCTCCTTCCCAGGGGATGACAGCCCATGCCCACGACAGAGGAAATGCTGTGCTGCAGTCCTGACCCATGCACCCACACCAAACTGTCAGGAAGGAGGGGAGTGACCCTCCCAATTCCTAGACACTCGGCTCCAAGGCCCAGGTAGCCTGTGCAGAAGCTTATGAAATAGACCATTTGATACTTGCATCCTGTCCTTTCCACAACTGGGTTGCCATGACCACAAAGCTAGTGAAATCCACTGAACCAGCAGCTACGTCCCAAGTTCTGTCGGTACCCCAATGGAGCAGGTGACCACAGATTGTGGTGGTCTGCAGTCTCCTGCTGTGGGTTTTGGAAACCTTACCATTCTGTGGTAGACACATGCTGGCCTCACACTACTTCAAGGCTCTTGGATTTCTCAGCAAAACGGAGATTTCTCCTCTACTGAACCTCTGCTTACTACCAGATTACTACAGGGGAAAACCTATTTCACTGAGTGGGTTTCTCCTTATTGTACATATTCTGTTGGTCTGTGATGTGAATTAAGTGTAGCAAACCCACAAAAGAGCATTTGTAGAGCTAAATTTAACTCAAAGCCACATTAATTGTACCTAGCTTTTCCCCTGAACAAAACCAGACTGGAGTAAAATGTCAGATTTTCAGTCAACAAACTGCTGGTCCAGATCCTTCCTTGGTGCGCATCTGGAGGACAGAACTACAACTAAACTACAAGTTATTTCCTTCGGCATACTCCTTTCAAAAAACACTGTTTTTACCCTCATAAGCAGAATCACAAGGGAGCAATTTGTCAGAGAATCTCCCGAACAGTTCACTCTGTGACTTGTACTTGTTAGACTTAGAGTAGGAAAGAAACTTGGAGAGTTAAAAATTATACTACCAACTTCTAGGAAACTCCAGATGAAATCTCATGGTCTGCTTCAAGCCAGCAGAGCCCCTTCCTTGTGAACTAAACCACATTGGCCCTAAAAGCAGGTACCAGAAAATTTTATTTCTGCAACATTCAAAGAACAACTTGGGAGATGAATGGGAAAGCTGAGGTGACAGGCTACACCCTCATCTGAGACGCTGAATTAGACTAATGCACCTGATCCCGATATGGTGTTGAGTGCAATCTAACCTGCTAAGATCTGATTGTAGAGATTTATTACAATTTTGTGCTTGTAGTTATTGAAGGAAAGAAAAATGTTTTGAAGACAGGGCAGAAAAATGTTTTGAAGACAGGGCAGAACTACAACTAACTACAAGTTATTTCCTTCGGCATACTCCTTTCAAAAAACACTGTTTTTACCCTCATAAGCAGAATCACAAGGGAGCAATTTGTCAGAGAATCTCCCGAACAGTTCACTCTGTGACTTGTACTTGTTAGACTTAGAGTAGGAAAGAAACTTGGAGAGTTAAAAATTATACTACCAACTTCTAGGAAACTCCAGATGAAATCTCATGGTCTGCTTCAAGCCAGCAGAGCCCCTTCCTTGTGAACTAAACCACATTGGCCCTAAAAGCAGGTACCAGAAAATTTTATTTCTGCAACATTCAAAGAACAACTTGGGAGATGAATGGGAAAGCTGAGGTGACAGGCTACACCCTCATCTGAGACGCTGAATTAGACTAATGCACCTGATCCCGATATGGTGTTGAGTGCAATCTAACCTGCTAAGATCTGATTGTAGAGATTTATTACAATTTTGTGCTTGTAGTTATTGAAGGAAAGAAAAATGTTTTGAAGACAGGGCAGAAAAACAATCTGAGTCCATCTGGACCCATCTGTTTTCGCATCAGAGAAGTGAAAGCAACGTGTTCCTGTCACTGATCCAGCTTTCCAGCTTTTAGTTTACAAACCTGGAGAAGAAGTTCTTCCATTTTGTCAGATTAGAACTTCATGCATGCACAGCTGCTCCTAAGCAAGCCTTTTCATAGATATTAATGTAGATTTTTCACTTAGCTGTTCTACCTTTGAGTAGGAGAGGTCAAATTCTGACCTCTCTCCCTAAGCATCTCTTCATAAGCACCCCTGGTTCTTCTGCACAAAGCCTGTTTTTGCAAGGGAATCCTTTTAACTCATTAGCATTTCTGAGATGACTTGCATCCATTTGCACTTGAGATACAAAATGTTTCCTACTTACAGCAGTACTGCTCTTTATTTACATTATTTTGCTGCTTTCTTCCCTCAACAATCAACTTAATGCTAATGAACTCAAACTTCCTCAGATTTCATTATCTCAAAATATGTACATGAAGTGATCTGCCCTCTCTTAATAAAACTGTTACTGACCTTACATTCTCTACAGCACACAGGGCACCAGATTTGGTCTCCTTGTTGCACAAAGTATCTCTCTGACTTGTCTGAAGCTGCTCTGCATTTAAAGCCTGATCCACATTTCATGGGTGTTAGCCAGACAGCATTTCATTAGGCATTGACTGAAATCCTTGGGCCAGCCTTGCTGAAATTAGAGCTTTAGTTATTGTCCTGTTAGCCTAAAGTACTCAGAGTTTATTCTTCACTATCAACTAGTGGGCCTCATCCCGATTGCTGTACGCACTACTGAAGCACAGCTGCTACTGTTTTGTACTGATGATGAAACAGTTTTATGGGTTATTCCCTTTGGTTAAAGTTACCTTATATCCTTAATGCTTGGCTTTCTCACTTTAAAGAGCTAAGAACAGGTGTCAAATATTAGTGTTTCTTTTATATCTGTCTCAATTCTTGGAGAACTTCTAGCCTTTCGGGGAAGTGATGGTTACCTGAGGCCATGGAACTTTTTTCCTGATAGGGACTTTTCTTCAGCCCTGGCCAGGCACAATCCTTGGCTTGGAGTTAGCAAATACGGGAAGAGACAGAATTATTTCAATGCCCCTTATATTTGCCCATACAGGGCACTTGTCTCTTGCCCAAGATGAGCTGGGTTTCATCTGCTTTGTACAGACAGAATAGGAAAAGAAAGTATCATGAGATGGCAGTGTGCTCTAGGTGACCCTGCTTGAGCAGTGGCGTTGGACTAGATGATCTCCAGAGGTGCCTTCCCACCTCAACCATTCTGTGATTCTGGGAAGTAGTCTCCCATAAGCACAAGACTGCAAACAGTTGGAGAGCAACAAAGTTGGAGGGGCAGGAAGAATCATAAGACATAATGTTTGTCCGATTAACAAAACAAGTTAATCAGCATTGATTTTTATAAGTTTGAAGAGTGCCAAGGAAGCCAAAGAGAAATAAAGATCAAACCTGCCACAGTTCTTGTAGGTGGTTTTTTCCTCTTAGTGACCATAACTACAGGGTTATCATCTCAGGTAGTATTTCTAAGAGTACAATATTCCTTCAAATTATTTATGTGCAGTTACGAATGGAGTCTACAGTGGGCAGATTTTACTTTAGTTGAAAACAAGCTACATAGGGTATTAAAAATATATTTGGAAGCCAGAAGCAGGCGTTCTGCAGCAAACAGTTAATCCCCAATTATTCAGCATGGCTTCTCTTGAAAGTGGGAAATTAGGTACTTCAGAGTATTAACCATGTACATCACACATCTGGCTGAATAACATTTAGTTCACTTGACAGTTCATATTTAAATTTGCCTTGAGTGCTCAAGAAGGTCCCAGTTCTCGCAGTCCATCATTATGCAAACACAATTATTCCTGTTACTTATCATACCGAATTAAAAAATGCAATCTGGGGAAAGAGCAGTCTTATTGCTTCAGAAATTCTTAAAAACCCCAAATTCATAGTTACTAACAAGAAATAGTGTAAACTTGAAGAGATGTTTAAATCAATCCAATAGGTGAAAGGACTTAGTGTCATGACTACGCCGGACACAGATAAATAAAAACATGATTAGTCGGTCATTGTCATAATTCTCTCCAGCAACACTAAGTAATTATATGATGTTCATATAACAGTGACATCACACAACATTTTGAAGTCAGTATCCACTATATGCCCATATCGTGAAAACACTGTGCAGGCACATTATAACAAAGGAAACCTTTTTATCACATTGTGCTACACTAATGCAATGGTATTTGATAATTTCTGTTTGAACAATGGGAGATTTCCTCATTTGAACACATTTGAGGACAAATGAAAAATTTGAGGATTTAGTTCTCTGTTAATATAAAATAGAAGATCTGACTAAAACCCCAAACGATCTGAAATTCACTGCTCTGATTTACCATCATTGGCATGTTCTCTTACATACTGAGTTCTGTCCCTGCCCTTTGGTCACAGACTTCCATACTAAATGCAAAGCAGCATGATCTATAAAAGTTCCAGGTGGTAAGTTTCTCAGTTTTCTCCAGGTTTTTATTTAAACTTCATGTTATTTTAACAAAACTTGTGAGTTCATAAGCTGTATTTCTAGTTTTTCCTTCCCAAACTGATGCCATTAGTGAGTCAGTCAATGCAGACCTCACAATTTTAAGGCTAATTTCAGTCTGAAAGCACTAAAAATAAATGCTGAATGGAATATGCATGCTGAATAAATCACTACATCTTTAACATAGCAAGAGCAACAAAACTCCAATGTTCGCAATCAGTGCAGTTCCCTGCTAAACAAAACCAAAGTTAATATTGTAGTAACATCTGAATAACTTATATGCATTCATCATCTTTTTCACTTGATTGCTCTAAGCCTTTATGGATGGCCAGCTGAGCGATAGGCTTGCCATAGCAGAGCTATCCCTGTATAATTTGTTTAATCGCACTTTAAGAGAAGAGAAAAGAAAAAAAGAAGGCAAACAATTCAAGAAATTTAGCAACTATTTTTAAAGCTATAAGGTTCTCTACCTTACAAAAACATGTTAACCCTCCCCCCCACTTTCTTTAAAGGCATACCATTGTTCTCCTACTGTAACAGTCAGTGTTATTTCTGTATATTCTAAATCGAATCAAAATTCAAAGTAGTACTAGCTGTGATTGCCACTTAGTTGACATGTTAGTAGATTTAAGAGCCAAAGAGGACCTTTAGGTTTTTTACTTCGATCTTTCATATGCCACGGGCTATATACTTCCACCTGCTTACCTCTAAGTCCAATAACTTGTATCGCATTAAATTATAGTTTCCTGAGTTGTATCAGCTTTGATGACTTCAGCAGTTACTGTCACTGCTTCTTATGATGGCTAGTCATCTGCTCTGATATGAATATGCACCTTATTCCTAATTTGCATCCAACTGGCTTTAATTTCTAGCCACGGGTTCTTGAAACAATGCTAAATTAAAGTCTCTAGTATCCCATATCTTCTTTTGGGGAAAATACTTCTACTCTGTAAATATAACCAGGTGTAGATTGAACTCAACTCTTGCTAAGAGCTAGGTTGATTGCTGATTTCAGATAAATTATCTGACAAACATAGCTCTTTTCTTGGCTTACAAATCAATGCAGATTTTTTTCCAGTTACTTATAAATATTCAAGCAAGATTTTATGTGAACAAATAATTTCTGATATTCTCTCTGCTTCCTCATTGGACAAATGACAGTTAATGAACAGGAGAAAAAAAATCCCTTGTTCACAGAAACACACTGTGGATACAATCATTCCATAAACATTTCCACAAAAACCCCTACTCTGCAAATGGTGAACCATATTAGAGAGAAACTAAGCTGAAACTGAACTGCTGATCAGAATTTGAATGAATGCTGTGAAAGTAGTATGGCTTGTGTAATTACAGAGGGAGTTAAATATGCTTTCATGGGGACTGAATTTGGTCCATGAATTCTAAATGAGCCAGTGGATGACTTCAATTAATGGAATGACATAATAAAACGATCAATAAAACTAAAGAAATTATAAAGTGAATCTTCCATCTACAGTATTAACTACCTTCTCTGTTATTCACATACTGTCAAGAATTTGAGAAACAAAAATCTAACCTTCAGAACTTTAACTCTGATGAAGTAACAAATGAGATAGTATAACATGAATCACAAGAATGTTTAAATTGACGACCATCCGACAATTACTACAACATCAATCTCCAAGTGCTATACATGTGTTCCAATAACTATGTTGGGTTTATGCTGAATTTATATTGTAAGCGACAATTGGTTTTTAAAACTGCTGATTGAAATGCCAATTTGCAATGAGAAGAGGCATCTTTAAATTATGAATAACTAGTAATTGCTACATAATATACAACTCTGATCTATTTCAAGTTAATGCACTTACATGTGAAGTGCTCAAACAGTATTCGATTATGAGACACTGCAGGTACCACACACAGCTGTTTTATTTCTCCAAAAGTATTAATTAAAAGCATTTTCAGCTCAGCAAAGGAAAGCTCTGTCCTTCAACTGAACAATGGAATTTTTTACACCTATTCTACCTGCAGAGAAAGACTGTTAATAGAAAATGGGAATTTAATTTCACTTTTAAAAAATATTTCAACTCAACACTAAAGTAGCATATTGAATATCAGGGTACTCCGAGTATGTGGCCTCAGGATAACCATTTAATACGTTTTTATTAGGAGAAAAAAAATACATGGACACTTGTGAAGTACCACTGAATTGATTAAGGTATAACTGAATAAATGCAGCACACTTTTCACCAGTCACCTCATGTCCGAGGCCAGAGACAGCTACCACTTTCACGTGTGGACAAGAGGTATGGCTTCTAGGAGTTCTCAACTGCTGCGCTGTTGACAGCAATGCTCTAGTACAAACAAGACCTAAGGGGAGTTGTTCTGTCTGGAAATCAGAAGCATACCTCTAGGTGGAGTGAAGCTGGGGAAGGCAGAACCTACCATACGTATGGCCCGTGAGCGACCTCCCAGCAGTAGGGTGTTCTTGCAGGGCCCTGCTGGGTGCGAGCACCATGCAGCGTAGCACAGGTTTGCTGTCCCAGGGCCTGCACTTCTCTGTTGAAGAGATCATGAGATGTCTATAGCCTTGGTAGCAACATGGCTGATGGCCTCACGCCAGTTAATACCACTTCACTGATGCTGAGCTACAAGCCATATTCCTTTCTGAAGATATTTGCTCCCTCTGCAGCAGTCCTTCATGAATTTCAGTGGGTCTAGTGCCCATACTGAGGAACACCACTCATCACCCCATACTAGTAGTGCTCATTTGCAAAGTACTTGAGTGAGATCTCCGAGTGGGACAACTTTAGGCTCCTAGATCAGTGCATTAGCCAACCATTGCAAAAGTCAGCAGCCGCTTCAGAAAAAACAGCCAGTATATTTTGGGGGCATTAGCTCCGAAGCCCTTTGGCACCAGCTGACTGGGTGTATGTAACAGAGTACTGTAAGCCTATACGCCTGAACTGAACCAAATATGAAAGGCAATGTTACCTTTAATTGGCTTAGTGTCCAACACGAAAAGCACAGAATCTGAATCCAAAATCCAGTGCCAGGTTTATCATCTAGAAGCTCAGTAATATTTCACCTTCATGTTTTCAAATATTTTGATGTTTTAACTCATTGAAATCCTTTTGGCCAAAACTATGCATACAAAAAATTACATACTCTAACACAAGAAAAAAAAAAAATCGCCTGAAAATGTATGTGCATTTTTATTTCCCAGATGAGAACAGTTTTGAGCTATTGTATAATATGCAGACTAACAACTCTAATCTCTTCTAAATTAAAACACTACATGAGAGCTTGAAATGCTCTGATAATTTTAAATTCTTAGGCACTGCACTTGCTCACAACAGTTCGTTTCAATTACATTTTCAATGCAGTTTTTTTTTTTTTTTACTACAGATATTCTGGGCAAATTGCCTTAAAAATGTGAACTAGGGAGGAAAGTTCTTACAGTGACCATCAGAAGCTCAGTAACCATGATTTGAATATTACAAAATGCAAAGACATCAAAAAAAGATGTTAACCTTAAATAGCCTGAAAACCAACTCCTTGGATATTCCACTTACACTCTTTTCCTTGTATCAGCCTCTCCTGTTTAACAAAATGCTGAATAAATAGTTTCCAGTCAAACTATAGAGACAGCAGATATATGTCCCTCTCCTTCTATATCAATAACGGACATATCAACAGTGGACAAGATAACCAAGAAAGATGATAATGATGCTAAAGTAGAATTTAGTCATATAGAGAGGCAACAGTTTTCAAGACGAAAAGGATAACCGAAGGGCTGAAAGGCAAATACAAAAATTAAAGCAATGCAGAAGACATGCAAGGTAATGATAACATGATACACAAAACATGACGTGGAAATACTTCATAAATTATTAAAAAAAAATTCTGGGAAGAACCTCTGTAATGTACAGCAATATCAACTAGCCAGTTTTTCTTAAAAAAAACCCCAACCAAACCCAAACTGAAAAAGCCCCAGATCTGTGAGCTGTATGGTACAACAGAGAAGAGAAGTGTTAATTTATTAAGCCTATTGCTTCTGTGCATGAGCATTCTTTGTGGTCCCCAGCGTATTTCTCTGTGTACTCTACAAGTTTGCTTACTACTATTTTTTGCTGACATGATGCATTATTCTTTTCTGCAGTAATGGGATGGAAGCTAAGTTTAAGTCCAGGTAAATTACATCAGAATTTTTGCCAGTTGAAGTTTCTATTATCTCTGTGGAAATCCTGCTTCACTAGGCAAAAGCTTTCTAACTGAACATCTTGATAGCACTTTCTGAATACCCTTCTGATATTACTTCTGATCAGCATTTGCAATCTTTCCTCCCATTACAGGTCAACTTATGCTTCTGTTTCTTTTCAGCACATCTCGTAATGTATGTAAAATTGCACCAGTATCTCTACTGTAATAAACAGTACAGCTGTCTTAAGAGAACTCTTATACATTGTCTGAAATGAGCATTTTCCTTTTAGAAGAATGGATGATTGAACAGATATGGCATATTACGGACAGCTGCTTTTATTCCTGTTATATTTTGTGGTTAGGGGTTTTATTTGCTTTTTCAAACGCACGTCATCTGTGGCACTGGCCAAGTTACCTTTGACTCTTCTGCTGCATCTACCTGCATAAAGCAAGCAGTAATTTCTCAGTCAGAAAAGTGCTTATCGATTAGCCAATATTAAATAGAAAAGACCTTTGTTTTCTTAAAGCCTTCTTGGCTCCAAGTTTTCAAGTAATTCAAGTTCTTAATGTTCTTCCTTCTGGTCCTAAATATTCATAGCACTCAAAAGAATTTAATTACTTTTTGAATTCTTCCTTTTTAACTTCATCTCAGGTCCTGGAACCTGAATGTCAAGATTACTGCTTTAGCCAGATCACTGGTTTCAGCTTATAGTAGTATTTTACTTTTTCATTATTCACGCTCACCTTCAGCAGTGATCCTGTACACTAGGCAAGAATATAGGTTTCAAAAGCACCTAAGACATTTGTAAGACTTTTAATTCTAGGCCATCCTATCAAAACAAAGAAAAAATTTCTTTGAAACAAACCCATTTCTCCAAGAGTACATAAATGCTATATGCTCCCAAATGAGAAAATCAATGTTACTCTTAGGAAAAAAAAGATTGCTTTTCAACTATTTCATTTCACTATCCTCGGAGTTTCAATTCCAAGTGATCAGTTCTCTCAATTCTCGCAGGCATACACAATGTTTTTACACTACATAGTTTCAAACACAAAAATAAATAAGTAGCAATATCTATTCCATTATTTCCAAATTGAGGGATGTAGAAGATATTTCCTCTGATCCAGAATAATGCAGCTCTACAGCTTTTTTCCTTTGCTTTTGTTTTTCATCAGTGAAGTGGAATACACAAAAGACCTACCCTAGGTCTGAAACCTGAAGAAGGACCTCTTGTGCTCATTCTTTTTAATTCAAGTGTCTTTTACCCTGTGAACAGGAAATGATGTTCATTATGTCTGATACTTTCATAAAATGAAGAGACAGGTTAGCCTCTGGTCCTACTATCGTAAAGACCTGTGGTCAGCTGCAAAATACAGTCTACAAATCACTCACCAGTCTATGCTGAGACAATGTACCTAGTGATCAGATCCATACTTTACAAGCTAATAATTCAACACCACTGTTCTTCACCTGCGAATGAACAACTCTCTCCAGTTTAAAAGAATCTCTCCTACCAGGCAACAGATATTGAATTTGAATGAGATAAGCAACACAGAAGACTGGGTAACGGTCATATTATCTATATCAACAGAAAGCCTCTTGAATCAAACCGCAGCAAGTACAGAAATAATTTACTCATGGCAAATGGTTCAGTACAAAATTTGTTCCAAAACTAGAAATCAGAGAGATTCCCTCTCTGAAACTTTGCACGGAAATAAACAATGAGAATTTGGCCAGAATCAAACTTAAGGAAAACGATTTAAAAAAGAAAATAATATACAACATGAAATGATGCATTAGTCTTCATCCACAACACGTCCCCAGGAAGAAAGTGTTGTACTGCCTGTGCTAGGCCAAGGAAGGACTGGTTGGTTTTGGAAACCTTTGAAATATCTCTGTAGCTCCCTGATGCACCTGTCATATTCCAAAGGGGCTGCAGCTTTGAAAAAGTGTTTGCTGGATTTAGCTTGTCCAGCATACATCATAAAAACTCTCTACTTTGACAGGAATTGCAAAAAACTAACACCATATTTTGCTTCCGTTGCAACCAAGGTCACAGTTTCTATTAACTTTACTACGATCAAAATCAGGATTTATGCACTGAGAGAAATTAACAGAAATATAAATAGCCTCAATAAACTACTCAGCAGGAAATCTTACGTAAGACATTAATTGCCGTAGCAAGCACGCCCTTTAGAGAATACGTTTAAAATAAAAATTAGAATTCATTAATGCTTATAACCATCCTTGCTAGGCAGTTTTGCTAACTCTGTAGCTTCATCTTTTGTTTCTTGGACCTTTACTGAACAGAGCAACCTAGGTTAAAAAAAAAAAAAAAAAAATAGCTATTCTAGTCCAGAAGCATTTACTGCAGAAATACCCTTGTTTGCAGAAAGCATGTTATATGTACATAAAGTTAGTGTTAGGCCCAGTGCTTAGATGATTCCACAAGACTTAGTGGAAAAGGCAAAGGAAAACAATGAGCCTGACTCTGTGCTCTGTCAGACGCAGCCTCTGGCAGAATGTGAAGGACGCAGAGACCCCTCTGCAGGGACGCTTGATCTGCAGTGTCTGCAGAGAGAGACTGCAAGGGAAAAGGCTGCACCGCTGACAGAATCTCAGGGAGCCACAATACAAACCGCACAGGGCTTAATGCAGCACCCAGCACAGTCTGCACTGCTTGCCAAAGCCAGGGACTGATTGATGTCTGCTCTCCTGTAAGAATCCGGCTGACCAGCTAAGCTGCCACTCTTGATGCAGCTGCTTCACTTTGTATGAATAACGACATACTCACTTTGGCTGTACAAAGACAGGAATGGCTACTCTCTCTACCGCACAGTGTGACTTTTCACTGCGAAGTGTCTGGACCAAGATGTAACTGAATGTTTTGTACAGTTCATTTTCTGTATAGCACTCTGTGCATGTCTGCATACATAAAATAATTATCATAAATCAGGTAATTCCTAACTTCAGACCAACGCCTTAGCAGGTCCTTAGAAAGAAATAGTACTACAACACAGAGCAGATGTCAGATCAGGCTGTCTTATACACAGACATTGAATGAGTCTAACATTTACCTTGAAGACAAACATGAACATCAACCCTGAGCTTGCATGTGACTGACAGCTGCTAAAACAGCTGCTGTGCTTCTTTTTATTGCTTAGAAAAGACCCCCTGAAAATGTTTATTGTAGACATGTCATCTTCAGGGCAGTGATTTTTCAAGTTCGAAGGGTCAGTCATTGGTCCACATCAGCAGGTTTTTTTCTGTTCTTCCTTATTCCCTGATAACCACTGAAACGTGCTAGTAACAGTGGCTGCTAGATGTGGGGCCTTCTGTTTAAGTATTTTCTTGCAGAGCCTCGGTTTGCAACGCTTATGTGTTTTACACACACACACTTAAGAACAGGGTCCTACTTCTAAATAACAAAAGGCCTCTTGTTTTCTGAAATATATGTATTTCATAGTAGTTCCTCAGAATGCTGTATTTTTGGCCTACAATAATTACAGTTTCGCTATAAGTTAAATTTTCAGCTGTAGGAGAAAAAGAATATGTATTCATCCATAAGCCAGGCTCAGGATCTGAGTAATTGCAGCTATAAGCTGTTCTTAAACTTCAGAAACTCCTTTATCTAAAATTTTTCAGGACAGCAATATTGTGGGGCTCTGTTGGCAGAATCAAGACTGTCAAGGAAAAGCAGCTGCAGTATTCAGTATTTGCATGATTTTTTTTTTTAAAAGCAAATGGAAAGGTGTCAAGGAAAGCCTGACCTGTAGTAGAAGATATAATCACACACTATCTAGTAATTTCTCCTTATAAAATGGTATATAATGCTTCTTGGTCAGCCTACTTCACATGCACAGAAAGCCACTCCTAAGGGGGCTATTGTTTCTGCTTCCAAATTCCCGTAACACTCCTGCTGACAAAGCATGTGGTTCTTCTCCCAGCTTTCCTGGCATTGACGATTGTCCAATACAATGTGAATTTCATTAGGCAGAGAAATCTAAAGAAATTTTTAACATTGGAACAGACTTATTAAAATTAAGGCTCTATTAAAACTCAAGTTTGAACTGTTTGCAGTTGTAATGTCTCAATAGCCTGAAGATCAAACTAACTTTGCTCTAGAGATGTCCAAATTATTCATTTAAAATAAAGTGACACATTTATTTTTCTTTTTTTTTTAATTATTTGCAAAGCTATTTTAATTCTTCTGATAATTATTTGCTGAACAACTATGAATTGTTCCCTCTCCTAGCTTTTAGAAATTGGACTAATAACTATACAGTGTTTGTGATCAACCCTGTACTTTTTTACTGGAATATAAATGCCTTCAGTGATAGCAATTTTTACTCATACATATTCTTGATTACAAACTGACAAATATCTGTGTAAGAACAACCACCATGCTAAGAAATTACACTGAAGAAAAAGTAGTTTTTATGAAAAAATACATGAGTAACATTTAAAAAGAAGCACTTATGAATCATACAAAGAGTTTTTAAAAGTTCATGGGAGTTCTTGTAACTGCTGTTTCCAGTACTTCACACTGTGCTTGGAATACAACATAAGGCTTTCAGGTCAGAGTCTCATACAGTGTAAACTGGCATAGCTCTACTTGTTGGCATGACTTCCTTTCATTGCCTTCAGTGGAGATGCAATAATTCATACCAGATAAGGCTGTAGTCATTGGTTTCTGAGTGCGAGTTCTGCAATCTCTTGCAAGAATATGAAAGGATATGAACAGGTGTCCCTTCTCACCTGCATTTCTTTTCTAGTAATTCTCCCAATCTAGTCTTCTGACCCTGGTCCTCAACTTGAATTCCTCAAAATCTAATCGGCTTGTATTGACTTTCACATCCCTGAATGAGCTTTTGTAGTTCAGCTGTTTATAACTTGAGAAATACAGGAGCCAGAAGCTATTGAACAAGGGAACACAGAACTGCCCATTATCCCCTCAATCAAAAGCACTTTTCAAGGTAAATCTGTACTTAAAATATAATTTCATTGACTGATGGCACTTGTTTATTATACAATAGTTATAAAGTCTCTAATAATGTGGTGTTTCATTCTGAGCAAAGAATCTTCCAAATTATCACTCAGGAGTAGTTTTAATGCAAGTGACATGCTGTCATCAGTCTGCCTTCAAGATTACAGCAGCCTTAAACAACACCAAACATCCAGACTCAGGCAGCTCCTAGAATTAGGAAGAGAATGCAGGCAGGCTTGGGGCACGTACTTACTGCAACTACAAGCAACCATCTTTTCCACTAAAAATGGGGGTACTGCTGGAAATGGGCCTTTTAAGGCCTAAATGTATGACCGAATTGTAGCATTGCTTCAACACGTTCAAGAATTAAAACAGTACCTTTATCCTCTTCTGCATGAACCGCTTTAAAAAAAACAGCAAAAAATGCACAACCTCACATGAACTTTATGTTTTGTACTGTTTTGCCACTACTATTCTTCTGTCTTCCCTTCTTTTCTTCATGTTTCTCTCCTCTCACTTTCTCCCTTACTGCCAGTTCACCTCATCTCCCAAATTTCCTGTTTCCCTCTATCATCACACTGAAGGGGGGCTGCTTCCTCACACCCCCCAGCTGTCTCCACTGTAGCCTCTTTGGCCAAGAACAACTGTGGGCTGTTGTGCTTTGCCTCTGAGCTGTTCTCATGCAACTAAAGCAACATGAGTTCCACCACCAGTGAACAGTGTAGTAGGAACCTATTTTAACTATTGTTGTTAACTTTTTTACCATGTTGCATTTATTATGGGAGCTATTTTAATAGTTGCAGAAGTCAGTTTTGTTCAGCTGTTCTAAGAAGCAGCAGCGCTGCACAGCAGAAGAGACTTGATATGACAGGCTAAGACATACACTAAACGCCCCTTCCAAATGGCTGACCATCAGCACACCAAAGGTACCAAAACCACCTTATGGCCTTGCTTCATGCACATCTAATAGCTGCCCGGTACCCATTGTGGCTACGAGAAGTAACAGCAGATGCTCAGGTGTGATAGTGATGTTCTTGCTGACGAGTCTGGGGAGTTATGCCAACATACTGTATGTTGCTGTACAGATGGGAGTAGTATGACAGTGTTGATTTGGGACACATAGTGACTAAAGCCAGAAATGGAAGGATGCGATGCTTAGGAAGCGATACACTCCAGCAGCAGAACCGAGGGAGGATGAGCAACTTGGAAAAGTTATGCTGTTCAGATGCCTCCACTTAGACAGACACAGAAGTTCTCAACAGAATCTGTAATTATCTGGGCAATATTTTGTAATGAAATAATTCTTATTAAAGTAATAGCAATTCTTCCCTTAAATTCATGAGAACACATTGCAGGATTGCCACCCATTTTGTTTTTTTCACTGGTTGAACATGCAAGTTATTCAACTCAGTGGATGGTATCATAACTCCTGAAGTGTCCAGGCTCCTGGGGACCAGGACAAAACAGAGCTACCCTGGGAAGCACTCTCTGAAGACAGAAGGAGGGTACAAAACCTACCTAATCACGTATTCTAGTTTTTCAAGTGCCCTCTGTCTTTTCAGGCCAAGCCAAATACCCTGCTGTGAGAAATTCTTTCTCATTAGTAGTATCAGAGGACTAAGGAAACGGACAGATTATGTTCCGATTTTCCATTCCATCCTACTATTTAACCACATGTAAGATTTGCATCAGTTTCTCTATTTGTAGAACAGTATGACAAAATAAACACAGTTATAAAGCTCTCTAAGATACTTGCAAGAATGAACTATGAATATGCTAAATTAGTTACTGTAGACATATGGAGCGGATTGCTGAAAGGTTGGGGAATCTGAATCACAGAAGTCTTACCATCACTAATTCTGATGTCTATTTAAAATGTAACTGAAGCACTGCAGGGAAAAATATTTCTGATAATTTCATTGCACTATTTGAGGATATTTCCTTGCCATTTTCTACTGCTTTTAATTATGAAGCCACACATGATGTTCTAGATATTGTCTGCAAAAAATGGAGCATGGATTTTTAACATCAAGTATGCAGTTCCCTTTCCGTTGACTTCAAATATTTCTTTCTTTTATAAAACATGCTAAAAGGAAACAGTAGCTGTACATACAATTCTGAAACTATTACTTGATGTGAAACACCTAATCTATGCCATTTCCCATGCAAAAAGATGAAAATCCAAAAACTCTGAAAGAGGTTAGTAGGGAGGGGAAAAAAAAAAAAAAGGAAGTTGCCCGATTTAGAAGAGCGGCTATAGCAGTAACTGAGAACAGCAACTTAAACTGTGTATGAGGGAATGGTTCCTGGCAGCCAGATATATTAATGTACATCTAGATGCAATTGTGCAAAGCCCTCCATGGTGGCAGCTCTAAAACCATAAATGGTATAGCTGCAACATTAAAACTTTGCACCAGAGCTAAGATTTGCTTCACCAAACCCCTCAGTCATACAAGCAGTCCTGAATCAGGGGACTAATATTTTTGACTCATCTATTTTGATAAGGATTGCCAGGTGGGCAAAACAACCCCCTTTATATAGCATTTCACCATTATTAGAATAAAATTAGCATCTCACCAATATCTTTTGTGGTTATTGGCAAGTTCACTAAGATTAAAAGGAATATTTATTCAAATATTTCCAATATGCTAGAGGAAACATAAATGGCTGCAGCTCTGCTTAAGCAAGAGATGCAATATGGGCAATGGAAATCTCATAGAAGTATGCTGAGTAATGTTTCTTAGTGCTTTCCCTGTTAATACCATAATCCCTAAAATAGAGAAAGTCTACTCCTGTTTTAAAGAAAGCTCTCACTCATTACTGGGATCTTGCTCATATATGGGCCTTTTTGGGGGTTGTTTTTAACATCATTAGTTACAAAATTAAATACATAGCAATGGGAAGGAGACACAACATTGTAATTATGAGAGGAGCAGGATCTTGTCAAGAAAAGTTTCCTTTGCCTCTTTTCCCTCTGTCATTTATTTGCTGCTATCTCATTTATACAGAACTTCAGCTGACATTCAAAGGTAGTTCTTGATCTGGTGAATAATGAACTGTGCTAACTGAAGTGACTTTTGTTGTTGTTGTTGTTTGTCTCTTAACTATAATTAAAATTTCTAACTGGAATTTACAACCGTGTCTGTAGTGTGTTGTTATCACAGATGATATGCCAGAAGAGAGTTATGATGCCCTCCCAGAAGATGAAGAATAATGGCTCTGGCTCATGGGTAAATTACACAGTTCCTTAGTGAACACTGAGGACTAGCTTAAAAACCTCCTAGAGGCAAACAGTGGTTACCACATAATTATGTGACAAATGAGCCACAGCCCATGCAGTGAGTCAGTCTGATGGATGTAATTTTCAGATATTTTTGTCTTCATCATTCATAATTTACTCAAGCATGATGCCACTAGTGATCAATATTAAAGGCCCTCAGCGAAGCAAGCCAGCACAGAACACAGTTACAGCATGTGTAACTTGGCAAGGAAGTATAGAATCATATCTGCATTTCACCAAACTCATGTTTCCAGCTCACTATGAGATCCAGGTACAGAGGACAAGACTACCTTTGTTGCTCTGTGTTTATTTCTGAGATATTAGGAGGATTCATCTACTGTATAGTCAAATCACATGACTGACAATTCCATGGGTAAAACCACATTCCATAACTTAAGTGGAGCATAATAGGGTTCTTTTGAGAAAACAAATACAAAAGGTAGACAGAAAAAAAAATTATTCAAACTGGAGGAATTTTTCAGTTTCTCCAGTCAGTCCCACAAATACATCCATTTCCTTTATGTCATTTTTGCTTATGTTACTTTTTAGAGTTAGATAATTTGCATATCTGTCTTTGACAAGCATGTTCTAGACCATGCAATGTTATTTTTACTGTCAAGATTTGCCTAGAAACACTTTCCCCTATGCCCATATACTTAGCCACCTGGGGAGATGCAATGTCTTAACTCTCTTGTTTGCTGAGTTAATAAAGCCAGCTGTTGTTTAAGAAAAGGGAAAGGTTTCGGTAATTTGAGTCTTTGGCACATACTAGAGTAACAGGAATAATAGGAAAGAAGGGCTTTCACAAGAACAGGGTTTGGAATTTGACACAGCTGTATGGTGTGTAGAAGGTGTCCGTACCTTTCAGATTTGTGAGAACGAGACAGTAAATATATCAAGTAAAAAAGATGTTGCTTCAGATAATGTATCAATAAACTGTGAGTATACATATGTATGTATGTAAAATGTTTTAAATGCATTGTTTCATTCATACGACATGCACAGTTAAAGATCAGAAATTAAAGCTTTTATCAACAAATCTGGGTCAGTGCTGACTCTCATATTTCTTAAATTCTTTCAAAATGAATAAACAAACTTCATTGTCAAAGTGCTAATATACCAGTGATTCTCAATTTATGGGAGAAATAATGTTCTAGCTTTCTATAAAAGAGCTACTAAACAGCTTACAGAGGTATTGTTGCAAGAAAATGATGACAGATACAAGATGGTTCCTCCTGCACAGTCTACTAAGAGCAGCAGCAATATCGGAGATCATTAGACAAACTAACCTGTGGTGTCATTCCATGGCAGATATACATGATTGGGATATTCTCTGTGTCCGGCCCTTGATCAAGGCACAAATCACTTTTCAGGGAATTCTGCAGCTAAAATAAACAGAAAGAAAAAGAAATCAAGCAAGCCTTACATGAGAAAAAGATGGTGTGATTACTTTATTTTCTTTGGGAAAAAAAAAAAATCATATGTATTTGAGCAAGGAAATATGCAAAATTAAAAATACTTGTTGCAATGAAGATACTGAAGAGAAAGCAGCTGGACTAAATAAAAAAGACTAAAAAACAAAAGACAGGTTTTTTTACAGTGCAGCTAGCTGCTGTATGGATGGAATTTCAAGCATAGGAGAAAGCCCTGTAATTAAGCAGCCTTTCAGAATCACTCAGGATAGTATTCTGATTTCTGGAAATAATTCAAAAAAACCCTTTCTGCTGACAGAGACTTCAGGCCAATTGGTATGCACTCGCTCTTCTTTGCATTATTCTAGGCTAACCCACGCACAGCAATCTAGCTATGAACAGACTGCAAAATACTTGGCCCTGTTCATCACAAAGCCCTATATATTACCTGTGCAATGCTGAGACAGAATTTTCTGAAAGTGATGTGCTAAATTAATGAGCACAGATAGCTGGAAGGTCTTTTCAGAGTGTGAAGCCAAAGATGTGGATTGCATACCCATGGGCATTTATAAAGGTTTTCAGTGGTATAACATCAGTTCAGAGAACATGAGAGAATCGTCTGATGGAGGGAGTGAAGAGGTGATGTGGTTTGCAACCATCTGTGATTAACTGAGCAGTCCTGTCAGCTGTGTACAGGTACCTCCTTTGAGGAAAACAAATTGATATGCTTAGAAAGGAAGTCTAGAAGTGAACTAGTATGTAAGGGGTGTGGACAAGCCAGAGACTGAAGCCAGGCGGTGAATAAAATCAAAACCATGAACTCATCCCTGCAAGATTTCCAACTCCAAACCTAACTCTAATATCAATAATAGGAAAAATCTCAACATTAAAGAGAAAATATGCATTAGGTATCAATACTGGCCTTATTGTTAGCTGCAAGCCTTGAGAATTAAATAAAATTTCCTCTCTCAAAACTCTGTATCTTAGCCACAAATATAACCACAACCATGACTCTAATCATAATCAGATGTAGGCACCACTATCTATCCAAACCAGTGATAAATATCAGCCTTATTAATTCATGCCTGAATTCATCACTATCTCTGGCTTTTCAAAACCTCTTCCACAAACTCAAATTCTAATGCTTGTCCTAGCCCTAATGTTATAATCTTTTCCACAACATTCCCCATAATAAAGGAAGCAAAAAAATCTGCCTTGACCAACATCAGGACGTGGCTTAGTTGAGAGGGCTGACCCAGCAGTAAAACAGATACAAAGACTTTAGAGTCCCAAGCTCTAAAAAGAAACATGACCTTAACCCTAACAGCAGCTGCCTAGTGATCAGGTGCTACGGAAAGAGAGACAAAACGCTATATTCCTTTTAACACAAGTCCTCTTCTTATGAACCTTGAAAGCAAACAAATAAAATGAGCTCTTCAGAATTAATGTCTCAATCACAACTCTACAATGAGCTTAGAGTATCTGCAGGGAAATGATCCCTACAGAAAACAGAAAAAAACAAAAAGCCCCTGACCTGTTAACCAATAATGCTGTTTCAAAATCTGAGGCTCAGACTCTTAGGAACCATCCCTTTCCAAAAATATAGTGGCTTTGTGGCAACTCACAATTAACTTGGGTAATGCAGCTTTAGACTACCAAGACTTAATCTTAATTACAACCCAAAATATAACCAGGTTGCCAATCCCCATGCTGAAAAACAGAAATAATTAGTCAATACTGCCATTTGCTCCCTTTAAAACTTAGAGCCTTACAGAAACAGAGATAAACTAGACTACTGAAATTTGGAATTTGCAAAATTATCTCAAACATCAAGCTGAAATCAGGGAGCCAGTCCCTACACTAAATACATCAGCTTTTGGCCTACTGACATCGCTTTCTCCTAACTCTAAGGATACTGCAGAATTCAGAAAGAAATTTGGTTCCCAAACCCTTACTCTGCCACCAACCCCAACCTTAGCTATATGCAACGGCATGAACTAGACATGAACAATACAGCTATTTTCCTAACTCTCACAGATCAGGAGGAAATTTAGGATTCAGGAAATAAATATGGGCGATGACACCGTAGATGTCTATATCCTAACTCTCACCCCATTCAGATAACTTGTAATTCCTCAGTATTTTTTTAAATTCATGATAACGCTATAGTAGCAATATCTCTATTTTCTACAAAAAATGAAGACAGTTGATGAATGGAAGCACTTAGAGAATCAGCAAGCAGCTGACTTGCTTTGAAATACCACACCTTTCCCCTTTATAAGACAAGCAAGCAAACAGGAAAGCAAATATGAAGGAAGATTAGAGATCCAAGCAATTCTTTTCCTAAAAAGTTGGGGGCACTTTATCTTTTTGTTTCATACAACAGTATTTCATAAAACAGTAAGCTCTGTATTTCATAAAACACTCCCCATTTACCTGTACAGATACGTTGCCACAGCTGTCCACTACTTCTTTTGTGATAGTACAAATAATGAAATAAGGCCTACTCCTCACATCTATCTTAGCTGATGAGGCTACTCTTATACTGCAGACAGAAGACTGCATCATGTGTGTTTTTATGCATTACTTAAATATGCATGTTCTGCTGACCAGTGAGTTCAGTATTTCTGTAACAAACTCTTCTGATTCTTTTTGGTTTGTATATTGCCAGCAAGGAACCTTCAAAGACTGATGAAAAAGTCCCAGCAGAATATAAAATCATAGGGTGCCTGTTTGCTGATTTTCATTTTGACTTACATGATGCAGAGTTAATCCTGAGCCTATGCAACAAGTACCTTAGCTATTCCACTGGTCTTCCTTTTTTTGTCCGCTTTGTACCACTTCTACCTGCAATCAAAGATTTTTTAGCCAGAGGTACCTACAAGCACAACCATGCACCTATTAGCTGCTATGCTTCCTTCTCCTCAGGAAACTCCACACCTGATTAGGTCATGGCATCGCTAAGGGCAATTCCACACAGTCTATGGAAGAGGCTCCTTGCACACAGGTGTGATTTTGGCATTGTTCTGAACTATTTTGGAAGGTCACCATCATCTCATGCATTTAACAATGACCTACACCTTTGCTGGAAGTGTTTTTCTTCTCTTTTCAGAATGTATGAAAAGCCAGCACGATAATTTTAATTGATCAACAAAGGGATCATAGAACTTTGTGGGGCATACAGTCACTTCATTTGTCAAAAACAGAGCAGCTGCTCTATGGCACCCTCAGGGGTCTTCTCAGAGCCATGTTGGCAAACTGCCCAATGCCGACTTCTTTTTGAGTAGGAATGTCTCAAACCAAATCTTTTACTTGTATGATCTGCTCTTACTAGTTACGTTTACTAATTGGGACTTGCATGCAAAAGGCAAATTTAATTCACAGGAATAAATTTTTGTGACTATGACACTGGATAGAGAACGTGAAAAGGATGTCCTAGCTCTACTAGCTTATTATGGGCCCATATTAACTTACTATGCTCATCTTCCATGTCATGCACACCTGCCCTCTGTTTAGATTGATGTATTTCTAGGGGCTAGAGTTGTCTCTGCCTTAATTAGCACAGTACAACTCAAGTGTGATTTCAACATAGACAAAGGTGTTTGTTGTCTGTTGTTGTCTGTCATGTGTAACAAGATAACAGATGATGATGATCCCAAAATACAGGCATTTGAGGTTCTAAATTAAGATCTGGCTACAGTATTAAGAAGCTTGCAGTTGAAATACTGAGCCTATTTTGTTAATTCACCTGCTGCCACAAACCTTCCAACTGACAGCTCCAACACGTCTGAAAAATCATGCCTTGAGTATTTCTGAGTGGAATGCAAGCCATGAAACAAACAAATAAAAAATCAGGGAGGAAGATAACTTTCAGAACACCTCAGCATAAACTACAGCAGAGCAGCTGTCTCTGTCAACTAAGTACTCTAACAAATTATTTAACTAGTGACTTCAAGTTTATCTGATTCTTCTACTTAGAGCCAGGCATTGTCTTCATGAATTACTTCCACTATTACACCTTTCTCCCCCACCTTTTTAGAATGGGAAATGTAAACAAGATCCTTACCACCCCATAGGCGACAGTATCTGAATACATTCTCATCTCTGGATACACGCTGACAAGATACCACCTAAAGGTCTTGCACTGGAGCTTCTTCCTCAAGGCCTTCCTCTCAGAAATATCACCAATATCAATTCCGGAGTCCTGCACATAAAACAAAGGACGGAAACAGCAGAAAAGACTTCAGTGATACACTTCCATGTAAACTAATCATCCAGAGTCTCCCTCATTACCAATTATGACCTATGATTATGACCTATGATAATTAGCAGCTTTTGGTTGCAGAGCAAGTCTGTTACCCACACGCACTCCATGAGTGCCCCAATTAAATGTGATTGCAGGTCACCATGGCGGGGTCTCTCTCAAAGTCCACTTTGGTCAATGGAACCACTCCTATTAACAGCTTCAGTGGGGTTTAGATCTAGCTTCCAATGAATATCACTGTTGTTCTCTAATTTTCTGGCACTTTCCAAATGCAAAAGTAATTGGCAGGAAGTAGCAAGCTGCCCTAGAAACAACCTTATTGCTGGCATCCCACTGTGGCCTAATCATTAGTATATGACACTTTCCGACCATTTCTGAAGTCTGGGTTTACTGCTTCACTGCAAAGAGCAGAAGCTCTGCTCACCTTTCTGAAATATCACTTATTAAATTTCTCTTGTAATGTAAGAAAAGAAGTTGCTATTTTTCTTAAAAGCAATTGCAGAATATTCTCTCCCCTAAATTTTATTCTCCTTTACATTTCTGGCTAAACCCAATTTCTACTTATCATAAGAGCAGATCATAAAGTGTGAGTTTCGTAAAGTCCCTGTATATAAAAATCAATAATTTATTACTTTAAAGTCATGCAGCGGAAATTTTTAGAGAGGGATGTAAGTGCAAATCCATGGCTGCTATTTGACACGAAGTAAAACGAGACATTTTGCTCCACACTGTGCTCTACCACTTCTGCCTCAATAAAATGCAGGATAAATAAATTTTCATAGGGAAATCCTACAATCTATCTACTTAAACAACAGCCTTTACTGGGCCATAAACGCCCCAAAGATTTTGTCAGCCACCAGATGAGATTTAAAAATAACACTGGAAGCACTGAATTTTCTTAGTGCACATCAAAAAGGTATCGTTTTAAGTATCTAAGTTTCTGAGCTGCTGAAGCAATGATGCTTCTTACATCCCAAAGCACTGAATTAATGTTAATCTGGAACAAGTATATTTTATTATGGAAGCATTTTCTAACTAAAGTAAAATTGACTTCCACATTAGTGAAGTATACTAAAAAGTAGGAAAATGAGGTCTGGCATAAACAAGCATAACTCAAGTTAATCCTTAAAAATCATGACTCCCCTCCCCACCGCTCAAGGCCTACATCATTCATAAAACTTTATGTGGAACTACTCCTTAAGCGATCATTTTTTCCTGACTTTTCTAGCAAATGACTAGAGAGAGGAACATGCTGTAGGGTGTTGTAAGACAACCAACTGATCCCATGGACAAATCCCGCTCATGCCCAGCTCTGGCTGCACTTGCGCTTGCCAGGGTATCTACCACTTCTGTGAGGGAGGAGGAGGATGCCAGCACGCAGACATTCAACTTCCAGCACTAACAAGGCTTCCTGGGATCAGGTATTAAACTGGTCCAGTGCATCCCAACTCCTTTCTCATGCAACCCTGCAGGCACCAATGCTTGTTTCCCCACAGTTTATTGTATAAGGTAGGAAAGAGCATCTGGGGCCTCAGTAATCACACCCTACCATGCAGCTGGAGAAGGAAAATAGCTCACATGTAGCACACTGGCTTTGTCACCAGTAACAACTCAGTGTGTTCCCCAAAGCTGAGAATATGGTGGGAGGAAAAAAAGAAAAAAATAAACCCAAAAGCATAGGGGTGGACACATGAAGAGCACAGCTCTCGCTTCTGGGACTTGAAAAATCCTTCCTTTGGGTTTTAAGTGGTTACGATGTAGAAATCACCATGGTACCCGAGATCCCCATTTGAAGCCCTCAGTACTTCAGAGCCACCCTCAGAGATCCCAAGAGGGCAGTCACAGCACACTGCCAGATGAGTCTAACTCCTTTTTATTATCATTAGCTCTCAAAGACTAAAACCTTTGGAAACATCTGACTACACGGCTTCTCAGAGATCTGGGAATTCTTCCATGGAAAAAACAGGTCCTGTGGTTAACATTTCGGAAAAACATATTCCATGGAAAGTCCCGACTGTTATAACTGAATACATTTCTATTACCTACACAGTCCATTACCAGTGCACTATTTCATCAGCTTCCAGATAGAGAATTACTCCTGTAGTTATCCACTTGTGTAACAGTATTTGGCCATGCTATCTGTCTGTCCTCTCTGCATGTGTCTCACAATGATGTCTCGACATCTTTTTGCCTAAGCTGAAGCTAGGCTTGATTTGAAAATTGCCTCTCTCTGGTATTTCACCTTTACATTAATCTGGAGGTAAGCAAAGATGAAACAGAAATATTGCCATCCAGTCTGATATCTAAATTTGACCTAATTCATCCCTAGCCTTTCTCATCCACCATCTCTTTGCCCCCTGCCTACTGGAAGTCTGTATTACAAGCATCCCACAAGGTTTAAGCTATTTTTTAGGTTGCTTCTTTACTCTAAATACTCCCTCTTTCTACTGATGTTTCTATACCAACCCGAGACTGCATTGCACCTAATCTTTTGATGTATCAAAAACAGAACTCCCACTAATGATGTAGGTTTTCTTGATACTGACTGATTCAATTACAGTGCTTGGGAGTGTAATTTTGTACTGTATTTTTCCTCTTTCCCTTAAAAGGCCAGAAGCCTTCCTTAAACATTTACTTGTTTCCTACTGCTCTAGAATCAGTTCAGTACTCGCAAAGTTTAGCATGGGAAAGGAAAAGGAAGTCCCAGGTCTTCGGAGCTCTTCCCCTGATTCTTGGCACCAGGCCTCACACAATGGACACAAAGAAGCTTAGAACAGCTTCAAATTACACAACTGATTTGGGATACTTGAGCACATGTCAGGCTGTCAGAACAAAACAGAGCCCCAACACTTTTCTAAGTCCTTCCCTGTTTTTCATATGGCAAAAGATGGAAGCTGGGTGAACAACATTTGAATGTACCCAGCTCTAAGTCGCAGACCCCATCTGACAGGAAAAACTTCTGATGGTCATAAAGGTGCCATACTGACTCTGAATATCCTGTAGCAATTACTAGGTAATGAGTAGACTCAGGCTGTGTAGCCCTGTTACAACTGTGAAAACTAAGCTGTTTCCCAGTATATTTTAAATAAGTATGTGGGAGCATGTGTGTGTTTATTTGGTTTGCTAGAGCGGTGAGAAATACAAATGAAGGTTCTTTGTGCTACAGGTTCTGTACATATACATAGTAATAAATTTCTCCCTACAACAGAAGCATCTCATTACATTGCAGAAGAGGCTACCACTATTAAAAGCTGATTTAGTGCTTGCCTTTTCCAGCTTTTAAGTCTGCACTACAGTTTGACAGCAGTAGCCTTTGTGAAGATGAAGAGAGAATATAAACTGCATTGCAATTTATTCAAGCAGTTCAGTGCAATGATTAGTATATTTGTGGCGGGAAAATGACTGGAGATTGAAGTAGTAAGACTTGCTATTCCTCTTCAAAACTATGAACAAAATCAGTTTTGGCAGTACAAGATCTACCATACAAACACCTTGATGCACATTATGACCTGAAAAAATCAGTTCAATCCACAAACTGCAATTATTTTTCCTTTGTTTAATAAAATATCTTTGTTTCCTTTGTTTAATAGATGAGTTTTGAAATTCATTATAACAGGCTTATTTTTTTCTGATCTATCAGCACAGTCGAGACTGTGTAATTATCACTTGTTAAATGGATATTTAACACTTATCTTCGTATTCTTTATGAATTTGTTTTCCAGATTGCATTCAAATCTCAACTTTGCACAAGATTAAGCACCACCATCATATCCGGATAAATATTATGCAAATATGTATATAATACCATATATCCTGGTTAACAAAAGGAATTTCTAAGTTTTGTGTTAATGCTATGTTTGCAAGTCAAAAAATTGAAACTGGGTCAATGAAAGAAGATCAAACAATTTTCAGGAAAATAACTAACAATAAAAAATAGAAACTGAAATTTAAATGTATCAGGTTAATCACAAATAAGATTAATTTGAAATTGTTTTGCTGTAAACTAAGTAACCTTATCTTCCGGTAATGTCTTTATTCTCGTACACACTGCTGTGCGACTACTCAAAACAATGACACTTAAAGGGTAGCTTGGATTCTGTGAACATGGGATTAACTTCCAGAAAGGTCCTTTCCCTATACCAGATCATACAGGATTTTTTTCCTGGTGCTTTCATGGTATATTATGTAGCTAATTCTGCAACCTGAAAATAGGACAATGACTTCCCCACTTTGCCAAAATTATCTAGTTTTAACCATGAGACATGAATGAAACTATTGAAAGCAGCTGAATCAACATCAGCATTCATATATCTAGCTGGTTTTTGGTTTCTAACCTTTCTTCCTTATTAAACTAAAGGAGGAGAAGTACAGCATTTTATTCTCAAATGAGAAATCACAGCAAAAACAGTTTCTCTGAACAGCTGCAAAATCACTCAGAGAGATTTTGCACAGATTTTATTAAAGAAAAAATAAATTGCCCAAGTTCATTTATTAAGTCTAGAATATTTGCTTTTGCTGTAATGATGAGAACTGCAACTGAGGTTTGTAAGCCAAACCTCAAATACAACTACAGCCATGGTTTCCAACCTCTAGGTGGAAACAACCTATTCTACATGGATCCTGAATATTTTCCAGAATAGATACAGTCACCTTTCTCAGAGCCCTATAGCTCTTAACAGTTCATAGATTAAATACCATTGACTACAGAAATGAAGAACAACTAAAATCAAATGTCAAACTGAACTCTCAGGCTAGCCATCCAACATTACCTTTTCAAGACAATGGACCAACCATTGCTCATCTATGGAGAGGAAGTCTGGACAAGCAGGTCAAAAGGGAGTTGCAGCTAGATTCTGCAATGTCATGACATCCACAAGCCACCCTTACTCTGGATGTGAAATTACTCAAGAGTGATACACCCACACTTGAATCGATGGATATTAACACCCCTTGCCCCTTGGCAGAATTCCCCTCACAAATTTGGCAGAATTATAGCTCTCTGTAATGGTAAGTAAGAGACTCAAATTGAAAATAAGATGGGTAATACAGATCTGATGCTTCTTTTTTCCACATTTCTGCAGCTACTAGATTAAAATCTCCATGAGGAGTCATCAGTGAGGGTGATGAACTTGACAAGAAATTAATTTTTAAGAAACCTGAAGACAAATTATTCTAGAATAAGACACAGATACATATATATTTTTATATATAAGTGTGTATGTATAGGCGTATCTTATGCCTAAATATAAGACATAAATACATGTGTGCATACAAATAACAAAATCCTAGCAGAAAAATCAAAATTCAGAATAGGAACCAAACCCAAAAGGATCTAAAGCCAAAGCCTGCAAACACCGGTCTTTGTGACTCACCTCCTGGGGTATGTTCCATGCCATATAGACATGGCTCTTAAATTCATCCATCCAGACTTCAGCCACCCTTAGTGCATTTCTCCGGACATGAGCAGTTAGATCTTCTGTGTATGGTTTATGTGCTCTTTCAATGTGGGCAATCCTAGAGCAAGGTAGAACCTCAACACTTCCTCCACATTGCCACACCTAGGAGGAAAAAAGACATTCTGCTAGTGAGAGCTCCCTACACCACTGCTGTCCTTTAGTAAATAAACTGAAATAATTTTATTTCTATGCCTGACATTGTTACTACTCAAGACTTATTTGACTATACAGAGGTTTTTTGCAGACAGATGTGGGAGGAGAGAGTTATTACCTTGCCTTACCATGAATTATTACTACTACTTATACTTAATACAGAATTATTACATTACCAGTAGCCTCTCATCACAATCTTCCTGGATCAATTTAGCTATTCTCAAGATTATTAATAAACTTATTTACAGGGCATCCAAAACAATAACATCTGGGTTCAAGTTTTAATGCCTTGCAGGTATTTCTCTAAGATTATGCACAGTCCTTCTCAATGCATACACACACTATTCAGAATCTTGAACTAGGCAGACTTATGTGAAAGGGAAACTAAGCCAATCAACTTTTTAAGATCGCTTAAGTTTCATGTTCTAGGAAGACTAGGAATATAAATGTGTCTTATGCTTTGCTTTAAACATAGGTCAGAAAGGATCAGGTTTATTTCTTTTGAGAAGGAGTGACAAAGACCGCCTAGGGAAAATGTCCTATGAACAATTTCAGCAGAAACTGCTCTTATAAATTATAATATTTATATAATTTATATAATTAATATTTATAATGTAGGTTACTGTACCTGCTCAAGTGTGTTTCAGTTTTGCCCACTACCACAGCTGAGCTAATGTTCATAATGTTAATCGTAAGTATTGCATTAATTTCTGATTTTCTCTCTTTCTGCTTTCAATAAAAGAGAAAACCACTTCGGCAGCCTTAACAGTCAGTGAATTACTTGAATTATTTTACACAGAAGCTCTTTTTCTGTGTATCTTGTATTATGTAAACTTCCTAACAAGATCAAGGCAGCCCATTCATAATCGTTGAGTGGATGCTGCTCAGGTGAAAACCCAGATGTACTCAAACTGTTTGATCCTGCTGAACAAGTACCTCAGTGCCCCAGAGGCAGGTGTACTCACTAAGAAGTGACAGAGTTTGCCTTATGGTACTGCTAGCAGAGATTCCTGAGGCTTGGTATCCCATACCAAGAGAGCAAAAAATGAGAGTAAGGGTGGTCCTTCCTCATACAGCTCATCCAGGAGAGAGTATATTCTGGTCTCCCTCCTAGTGGCCAGGGATGTGGGTTGGCAGAACATCATGTTCTGGAGCTGATGTCAGACCCCTCAGGTCTGTCCATCCTATAGGCATATGGTGTACTAAGGAGACACTTTGTTCAGTCATTCATTTTATATATTTAGACATCTGGCTAGAATACAGCATTTGGCAGCTCCTGAGACCAGCAAACGTGGCACGGATTCAGAATGTTTACAAAGCCTTTTCTGAACTGGTGCCTAATTGCATTCAGCATATGCTGGGAGAAGAGATAGAGCCTTGGTTTTCAGAGCTCTCTGGAAAATGAACTATCCCAAGAACCTACTGTACAGTCAGGAAGGAAGCTGAAAAGACTTCAGCATGTCTCTGTGTCCAGAACTTGGAAAACCATAACAGTAAATAAACATAGCCATTACCAACATGACGGCAAAACTGAGATGATCATAAATATTTAAAAATAAATGGGCAATTGACCTGGCACAAGAATAAATAATCCGGAAAGAGCATTTGTGTCCTGTCTTTCTAAATATCATATCAAGCGGGCAAACCAGTTTTACAATCTAATAAAAATAATAGTTTGTCAAATATTTAATTCTAAATGGTTCAGCTACATTTCCTAATAAAGATTAAATGTGAAGTATCATCAGGCTTTGCTCACACAATGCCTGCTTTCAATCCAAGCCATTTCTCAGTACGGCATTGACATCCAACTCTAAATTGTTTCAGAGTTACTCACTGTACACTCTTTAAATTAGTATCGTAAAAGACAAGGAAGATGTAGAGATGGTCATAACTTAGCTTAGGACAAGACAATTCACGTATCACATGCGCTGCCTCCACTGCCTAGCCTTTGCTCATTTTAACTAGAGATGGCCTTGATCCAAGTCCAACATGTGAACACCAAATCTTTTGTGGGATTTTCAGAGTTAGGTCTGAATGCCATCTCGACAACAAGCTGAGCCAAAAATTCACTGTCTATAATAAGCTGAATTTCCAAGTAAATTTCTAGGATCTGAAAATTTGAAGAGCGGACTCATCTATAATTTTAGTACTGATTCAGTAATCAGTAAAATCTAATTTGACTTTATAATGAAATCATATGTGTTTTCAAAAAACATCCTGAGATGACAAAGTCTTTAATATAGTCTGTAAATAACAATTACCTGCTACCTGAATAAACACCAATTAATCAAATCTGGTAGCCACTCCTTTCTCTCAGACACAGTCAGTCTTTGTTCTATTTCCAAAGACTAATTAATTATTCTGCAAGAACCATGGATTCACTTAAAAACTTAATGCTACGAAGGAGTTGTCAATATCGATGCTGACAGAACAGGCGGGTTGTATTAAACAGGTTCAAAAACAAATCCTATTATTTCTAAGGAAAAATCTCCTGCAATCCACAAAAATGTGATTAGCATGCACCAAAACTGGACTAGAGATACATGCTAATAGTTTCCATATATCAAGATGAATAAAAGCCCTTTAATTAATGACTTTTTAAAGAGGAAGGCATGAGAAACACATGTGACCTGAAGATATAGGAATCATAAGTTACAGTGTGTACAGAGCTTGCAGTTACAGCACTAAACAAATAGCACTACCCTAGATGAAGGCTACAAAGCCTTGCAGAGCACTCACAGGGTGAAAACAGATGCAAAACTTTATAAGGGCAGAAAGCACAATCCTGGTTTGCTCAGATGGTTGCATCTACAACAAGCCATAGTACCCTTCTCTCCCACAAGTGTTCTTTGTCCATGGGATTACAGTATTGTAAGAAAGTGCTTTTCTCCAAACATTTCGTTGCAGTTAGGGAGAGACCAGTTGCAAAGAAAGAAAATTTAGGGAGGCATTAAAGTGGGATTTTCAAATGGCATGGAACTCTCCTAGAATCTCAAGGGATTCTGGATTCCCAACTCCCCAAAACACAAGCAAAATCTGCAGCCAAGGAATGAAGGGCTTTTCTAGATATACACTAAATATTAAACACTATACTGAACAGGATATATGAATACTAAACAATATAACATGATTAGCTGACTGCTACAGAAAGGGTTAGATTTTTTTCATTCTTCCCTGATTATGTTTGAAATAAGGGAATTTCCTGCAGCTAGGTCAAGAACACCCATCCATTCTTTCTTTCTTTCCTTAAACCAACTGTCCACTTGAATCTGAGCTCTCCTAGCTCACCCCATCTCCTTTACTCATGTAAACAAATCCATGGTATTCAAACCATTGTGTCAGAGCCATTGTGGATAGCTGGATGGCTTTTCAAGACATCTTGAAAAGGTATAACTCTCACGTCAAAAGTGCATAGGAGGGACTCATTTATTACTCTGAAACAGCACCTTTTGGTCAAAGACAATTTTTAGGGTTTTTTTAATTACTATTTTAATACTAAGAAATATATTTTCTTAAAGACTCAACTTAGAGGGAAGTTGTGAAGCCTTTTAGAGCGGTCTGTTCTTCATCTAATAAAATTCCTGTAGACAAGAGATTGTCTTTATAGTTAAGAAATAGGACTAGCAATTGAGGGGTCAATTCTTCACAACTTCACGTTTCCCCTGTGAATTTCACAGCTATTTTCTTGCTGTCAATAGTAATCGTTATTCAGGTTTCATCTGTACTGAACAGCACCTTTCTAGTTCTCCAGCATTGTTATTTTATGTGATGGCTATAAATAAATACAAAGGTTTCAAATCAGTGAAGCTCTTCCAAATTATCACCCATGACTTTAGCAGGAAGTCTAAAGATAAAAGAGCTTCAAAGACTTTTTTTTAACCACATGGAATGGTTTGAAGTAAAATATTATATCTCTGAGCATACTGTCGCTGCAATCAGTAATACTTAATGAGAAACCCGCTCGTACAAATTGCGAGGAAGAAACATGGTGAATTTTCGAAACTATGGTTAAAAGGAAATACAGCACCTTTTCCTGTTGCCCATGAAGATGTTTTACCTATCATAGCAAGAGGTGGAAATTGCTAGCAATAGTCTCAATTTCCTACCCAATCCCTAAACATACATATACACTTGTCAATAATAACATATGCTTCCATCATTGTGATACAATGAATAGTAATTCACATTTCACTCTGTAAAAGCATCAATTGGAAAACTGTACCATTGGGTCTCAGGCTTTGCTTTAAGGCAAAGACCTTAGAAAGTTTTCAAGTCTGAAGGACTGCGTATCTTTGGGAGTACTTAATATGATTGCTTGAGCCCCAGCAACACAGAAAGTTTACTTTTCTTTGGAGGAATTTCTTGATGTTCTGGTCCTGCTGGTTCACTTTGCAAAAACAGTCTTTTAGAAAAAGGACACACCAACTGGAGTTTCCTTTCCAAAGAGCTCTCAGAATCCACTTCAAGTGTGTTGTCAGTGCTCCCTTCCAAGAGTACCTTAGAAAGGGCTCTTTATTCTTGAATTTCCTGAGGAGCTTCATATATTTGGTATAGCCCCAAGAAGGGCTTAGAGGGTTTCCTCCTCTTGAAAGGGTTCCTTCATCACTAGTAAAAGGTAGTAAAATTCCATAAAAAAATTCAAGCTGTAAAGGGACAGTCGTAGTGCCAAGGCAACTTCTGACATTTATGGAGCTGAAAGACTAAGCAAAGCCTATGACCTAAACTAAGCAAAGCAAGCGGGAGATGATAGGAACATTAAATGAATACAGAGAATCTATTTTGGAAAAAAAAACGGGGTGGGGGGCATCTTTCTTTTAAATCTTCAGTTTTTATGACTTATGTGGGGAATTTGTCCAAGCTCTAAGCATTTCTTACTGTTAATTTACTGAAGGTACATTTGCATGTAAGCTATAATTGTGGCCCTTCATCTATGTGAATTTATGTTCACCAAGGTTAAAGTAGCCCCACAGAGCAAACAGAAAACATCATCTTTGTATTGGAAGATCCAGGAAAGCAGAGGACATGTAAAACTGCAGTGAGAGTGCAGGTGGTGGCACAACAGATCAGGTGCAACTTCCACTCTGGTAAACAAGGAAAGGACCAAGGCACTGGGCAGTCCAGTGGGATGGCACAAGTGGGGCAGCTACAGAAGCACCAACACACGAAATGGCTTCCTTAAGCATTTTGCAAAGGCGTAAGACCTAATACTGCTATGCTATCATCCCTCACTCATTCCTACCACAACGAGGGCAGCAGTGACAGCATTTGCACAGCCGTCAGTGTGCAGCAAAGACAGGTGACTCACACATCCTTAGAAATGTCTAAATCAATCTGGTCATAATTTTTTTAGAGCAAATTCCATTCACATCTGGAAAATCTGTTTCACTAGACAAAGGGTCTATTTAGTTTTATTTCTATTTAGTTTTATTTTTAAATCCACATCCTTTAGTAAATCCTTTACAATTGCATTTAAACATATTTGAGTTTGCATATATAATCAAAAGAATTACAATTCTGAAGGTGATCCCTCTCCTGAATATTTAATTTATACTTTATTATAAAATGATATAACACTTCTTCATTAGAAGTGTTTCTTTTTATCTCTTTAATCACTGAGTGTTCTTTCCATGTTGTGGAAGCTTAATCTAATAAAATAATAAACCCTACATGATGCTGAGCAGTTTATGAGCATTTACTGCATTCATTAAATTTACAAGTACCATGCAGTTCCTCCAAGAACTGACATGATCTTGTTTGAAACTATCATTTCGTTTGGACTGCAAACAAACCTTTTTAATAATTAAGTGATTTCTCAAAAATCTGAAGCAATTTCTAGCTTCTGTGAAGTCTGCAAATTAAAAAATTAGAAGAACTCATTAAAGATGCCCTGAAGATAAAAACAATAGTCAGTGTGAATTAATTACTACTGTGGTTACAAACAAACAGTCAACAATATCTTTAAAATATATTTTGGGGAACAATTTAATGCAAAAAATATTTGTGAATCTTGTTAACATTTGTCATTACTAATAATAATTTACTGATAACCAATAATGAGCTTGGTGCTTTATGGGCAAGTATGAATAAACCATTTTTATTCAATACTACGAGCTAAGTCTGTGATCGTTTTGGGTCTGCATTTTACTTTTGGTATCTTGACAGGTGACTGGAAAAAGGACAGGGAAAATGGTCAGATACAAAGATCACTGAAATCAATGTTCATGTTTCCAGTAGCAACCAGTGGGTTTTGGATTGCACCTGGAAAGTTTCTAGATTGTCATGTACATGTGGTACCTGTCTCTGTAAATCTAGAAACTATACTCACTGGACGAAGTATGTTAATCTTTATTTAGGTCATATCTCCACTGAAGTCAGATAATCTTCACTAAATAACTGCAGTAGTGACAATAAATACTGATGCATTTGGCTAACTTTCCCCAAATTCAGCAAGAAACCCTACACAGCTTTGCTTATTCCACTGGTCTCAAACAGCTTACTCTCATTGAAGAAGTCTGCCCAAACAGTAGAATTAAACACAGAATCCTGGCCTGAGTCACATAAGCTCAGGATTAGAAAAATCAGAATATAGGAGGACAGGCAGAGAAAGAAAATACACTGCTTACTGAAGCTATGATTCTGGTTTACTCCCTGCTTCTAGATGCTGAACGGGCTGGAAAAGAGAATTGTGTCATCGGCATGTACCCCTGCAGAGTGGGAAATGAGGGTGTAACTTAATTTCAAGAGGTGACCGCCTATAGTCAGGTCAGGACCGCCTACAGCTCAGAACAGAAAGAAATCAGAGACCAAAAAGAGAGATTTTTAAAATTACTTCATCTGTTTTACTGAAGCCCTGTGAGGTTTTTGAAGACTATTCTACTTCTCATCATCACACAAGCCTGTCATACTTTCAGGTAAACTTATGTATTCATGTGCGAAAATAGCTTTTTTCCATAACCAAGCTGATAATGTGAAACTGTAAGCAACCTATAAAAACACACCCCCACAATCTAAAAGACACTTAAAAGGAAATAAAAGGCTTTAACATAACTGAGCTGCTCTCAGTTTTTAAAATGTAAATTATCCCTTAAATCTCACTTTTGAAGTCATCATTAATTGCCTCATAGGCCTCATTTTACATTAATTGTGCCTTTATAAAACACTCTCATTGAAAAAGTAATACATGTAAAGATTCTTCCCATATTAAATTGTCAATAGTTTTCCTCCTCTTTTAGCTAATTGCCTCATTATGTACTTTTTTTAATTGTTTTGTTCTGGAGGGATTAATTTTGCACATATCTTCATGAGCTGTGGAACTTTTACAGTGTATTGTTAAACTATGTATGTTGTGTTGCTGGTTTACAATTGCAGGAACTACTCTATGCCTAGTGTTACTAGGAGATAACATGCTTCAAGGGTCACTGAAGGCATACAGCTTCATTCAGTTCTTTTTAAAATGTGTCTATCTCATTGCTGGGCACAGCAAATAGCTGACACATAAATCACTTCATTGCCAAGTTTAAGTCATGAACAGGAAGCAAAAGAAATCACTTTTCATCTTAAAAGGCAAAAAAGCAGCAAACTGAATAACCAGATCACTACTGCTTTAGTATTCATGGAGCAACTTACTGCACTGCCCATCTTTTATGTTTTTACCTTTCTGTCCCTTACTACAGCTGTACTTAGCTTGATCCATCTTGTTAATCTTGCACTAATCCTAAAGACTTGATCAGTATCAGAATACCAAGCTAAAAGTAGAATAGAATAAAACAGAATATTTTCAGCTGGAAAGGACCTACCATGATCATCTAGCCCAAATGCCTGACCAATTCAGGGCTGACCAAAAGTTAAAGCATGTTATTAAGGCCATTGTCCAAATGCCTCTTAAACACTGACAGGTTTGGGGCATCGACCACGTCTCTAGGAAGCCTGTTCCAGTGTTTGACCACACTCTCAGTAAAGAAAAGCTTCCTCATGTCTAGTCTAAACCTCCCTCGGCACAGCTTTGAGCCATTCCCACGCATCCTATCACTGGATAGCAGGGAGAAGAAATCAGCACCTCCCTCTCCACTTCCCCTCCTCAGGAAGCTGTAGAGAGCAATGAGGTCACCCCTCAGACTCCTTTTCTCCAAACTAGACAAGGCCAAAGTCCTTAGCTGTTCCTCATAGGACATTCCTTCCAGCCCTTTCACCAGCTTTGTTGCCCTCCTCTGGATGCATTCAAGGACCTTAACACGCTTCTTAAATCGTGAGGCCCAGAACTATACACAGTACTTGAGGTGAGGGGCTGCACCAACACTGAATACAGCAGGATAATCACCTCTCTTGAGCGGCTGGTTACGCTGTGTTTGATGCACCCCTGGATGCGGTTTGCCCTCTTGGCTGCCGGAGCACACTGCTGACTCATATTGAGCCTGCTGTTGACCAGCACCCCCAGGTCCCTTTCTGCAGGGCTGCCCTCCAGCCACTCCTCTCCCAATTTATATTTGTGCCTGGTGTTACTCCATCCTAGGTGCAGAATCAGGCATTTGGACTTGATAAATTTCGTCCCATTAATCATTGCCCAATGGTCCAATCTATCTAGATCCCTCTGCAAGGCAACTTGTCCCTCAAGAGAGTCAACAGCACCTCCCAGTTTGGTATCATCAGCAAACTTGCTAATGGTGCATTCAACTCCTACATCCAGATTGTTGATTGATAAATACACGGAACAGGACTGGCCCTAGAATTGAACCCTGAGGAACCCCGCCAGTGGCCAGCCAGATGTAGTCCCGTTGACTACAACCCTTTGAGCCCTGCTGTTCAGCCAGTTCTTCACCCAGCACACCATCAACCCGCTTATCCCACAGTTGGACAACTTGTCCAGAAGGATGCTGTGAGGGACAGTATCAAAAGCCTTACTAAAATCCAGAAAAACTACAACCACCACCTTCTCATCCACTAGGCAGGTGACCTTACCATAGAAGGATATTAAATTAGTTAAACAGGACTTTCCCTTTGTGAACCCATGTTGAGTGTGCCTGATGATTGCATTATTCTTCAAAATGCCTTTCAATAGTACCCAGTATAATCTTCTCCATAATTTTTCCAGGAACTGAGGTTAGACTAACAGGGCTGTAGTCCCCTGGGTCTTCCCTCATGCCCTTCTTGTAGATTGGAAAAACACTGGCTAGCTTCCAGTCAACAGGAACCTCCCCAGACTCCCAAGACCAAGTAGATGATCGAGAGGGGTCCTGCCATAACATCTGCTAGCTCCTTCTGTACTTTGGGATGAATCCCATCAGGCCCCATGGGCTTGTAAACATTCAGCTGATACAGCTGGTCCCTTACAATTTCAGTGTCCACAAATGGAAAGTCACTGTTCCCACACTAGTGGTCCTCTGACTCGGGGGACCAAGCAGCCCAAGGTGTATCAGTATTATTGAAGACTGAGGCAAAAAGCGCATTGAATACCTCTGCTTTTTCTTCATCCCTATTAGTCAGATGACCATCTTCAACATGCATAGGTCCAATGTTTTCTTCAGACCTCCTGCTATTAACATACTTCAAAAACCTCTTCTTGCCACCTGACACAACACTGGCCAATTTCAACTCTAACTGAGCCTTTTGTGTCTTCTCCCTGCATACACCCACCACAGCTTTGTAATCTTCCTGCGAAGCCTGACCTCTCTTCCAGAGATCATACAATTTCTTTTTCCTGTTGAGCTCCATGAGGAGATCCCTGCTCAGCCAAGCTGGTCTTCTGCCCTGCTTGCTTGACTTTCAACATAAGGTGCTGTGACACATGTAAAGGTATCTGGCCTTTGCAGCTTTGACCCAAACATGCTGGATCCATCCCGGTCATCTACTCAGTTCTGTTACAGCACAACAATCCCTTGCTCTCCCACACGGATCTTCCTCTAATCTGTGTTAGATTACTAAATCAGTCTTGCAGTCCTAAACTCTCCATGAAATTAAATTCTAGAGAGATGTCCCCCCACAGTATCATGATAAAACAAATGAGTATGAAATCTTCACAAACTAGGCCATGAGGAATTTTAATACCAGAAACTACAACAGCATTGCCACCATGCCGTGACTTAAAGTGCAGAAAGATATTAAACATGAGGCTATCTTATAATAATGCTCTAATTAATTTGCATCTCACATGAGTCCACTGATTTGTAAGTGCATATTGAGTTAAACTGTTGTATTTCTTTCCATACCACGATAAACAACAATTTCCTGTCATAAAACATCAAGATGTCTATATTACTGCCCTGTTGGTAATGTGCAACCACACAGGCATAACTGGTGAAAAAACATCTGTGAGAAATCTCCAAGTGCCTTTTCCTCCTTCCTTGTAGGGTGTAGTGATGCCACATGTCAGCTGGTGCTGTATCAATCATTTACTTTCCAGTGAGAGCAGATAATAAGATGTTCTCTTCCCAGAAAGAGCAAAAACACAAAAATGATTCACTGGTAATGTTGCCTGTACAATTACACATGCTGTAGCTGCAGGTTACCTGCTGAGGCATTCATAGGCAAAATGGGGGAAAAAAACAATTATTCCACTGTAGGTTTGACACAAAACCAGAACAAGACACAGAAAGCCAGTTTCTGTTGATGTCGTGACTGACACCTGTTTGGAGGCATGACAGTTCCTTATTTTATTCTCAGTAGAGGTTGGGGTTTTTTTCCTGTTGAAATTATGACCCTGCAAATAGAGAATTTTAGTCTGTGCCATCTTGGGGTTCAGGTTGTTAACACAGTGAGGTACTTTCCAAAACAAAACTAACCTTAGCAATAATTCTGGCCACACCGAGAAGCCACTAATGGTTACACGGGGTGCTAGGCAAGTATTTATGCCATACTTGCACTGCCAAGGAATTATTTTTATCTTGGTGAGAGCGTGGGCTATGAAAAGCATTGGCTACTTCTCATGAGAAGTAACATTTCGTCAATCTTTACAAATTTTTCTTTCAGAGTTCAGTCAAGAAATGACCTCTTCTTAAGATCCACAGCAAGTGGCAGTAGCTGAAAGTGCAAGAATGGGAGATGTCTAGATTAATTTTTCTGAAGGGAATTTAGGGAAGATCTACACTGCTCAGTGGAGTGCCATGAAAGGGGACCCGGCAGCAAGGACAAAAAGGGACGCTATGCACACATGACACATCCCACTGCTCACTCTCCGTGCAAACAGTTCTGCAATACAGCAGCTCAGTGAAAAATCCCCTCACTTTCTTTGTTCCCTCTCAGTCATTTCTATCTCTTGGCACACCAGCCTCTGAGTTTTCCTAACACAACGGTTTGTGAGGCAGCATGCTAAATCACAAACTGATTAACACTAAAATTAACCCTGCAGTTTTAAAAAAAAGTAACAATGTAATGGTTTACTTCTGAACTGGAGGTGTTCAGAGATAGTGGGTACGGGGCAGCCATTCAGACAACTATGCTGGCAGAGCCCAAGCACTGGTGTGCTGCAAGAGTGAGAACAGGGAGAAGGAGAAAATGTAAACCAATGTAGCTGTTTAAGCCTATGTGTTGTGAAACTACATCCTAATTTGTACACTGTGCAAAGGCTTTCCTTAATAAAACCAGACATCTATTTACACATAATATATTAATGATTTCATATAATTCATGGCCTGTATTAGAAACACTGACAGGTAAAATTGCTGGAAACTTCTAGGGAATGCGGAAAATGTCCAAAATGTTTTCAGATAAATATGGAGATTTGGTGGCAAATGTAAATATCTGCACTTGCTTGTGATTATCGAAAAGAATGTTCTTTCAAGGGCATATCATAAGAAAGAGATCTCAGGTAAGAAACAATCAGGGTATACAAACACTTTGAATTAGAAATGACTGGAAATGTAGGCCAGCAATTGGCTTCTGTGCACCATATGAGAGACCGGGTTAACTAGTCAGCAATGAAGGATCATGATTCCAGGAGCTGGGGTGGGGGGGAGGTTAAAAAAGAAAGAGAAAAAAAAGATAGTTAGAGCCAAAAGCACCTTCAAAAACACCCCCTAAAGAACACTGGAACTATCTTCTGGTCAAATAACTCATTTCTGCATCTCTGTTCATAAACTGCTTTCCTCTAGCTCTCCACCAACAGAAAAAGCATCAGCATCAGCTTTACGCAAGTTCCATAGACAAACTGCCAGACTAACAAGAAACGAAGCTGATATATTTATTATACTGTTATTTTATTGCAAATACAACTAATTTCACTATGGCAATATACTGCATAAAAGTAGCATGCCATACTCAGTCTGAACTATAAATGCAATTTTCCTCCTGGGTCAACTGATGTAAAATCTTAATATAACATTTAGTGGGAGCAAGATCCATTCCTTTTCCCTTAAAGAGCTGTTACCTTCTAACAAATTTCTCTTACCCATTTAACAGGGCCATTATATCCCTGTGAAAACAAATTAATCTGCAAGCACAAAGTCTTTGTGACATATATAATTACTCTAAGTCAAAGCCCAGGCTTACATTCCCTTGACTCTAATGATGACGTAGTCATCATTTGACTTAATCCTGAGGCAAATCACTGAATATTTGTTCAGGCATCCCTAAAAGCAGTACAAACAACTTTGTTGTAACAGGTATTTGGAAGCTTTATCAAACACGTAGGCTACTTTAAAAGACAAAATGATTGCTGAAGGCTTGCTCTTGACAGAAAATCTTCTGCTGATTTCAGCAGGAATTGGAATAGGCCCTTAAGAAGCCTACTGAAAACTAGACTTGAACCACCTAATGCAGGATCTAATTGATTGCATCTAAATGATTGCAATGGACTGTTAGGGGCTTCTGTAACTACAAGTACTGCTTGTGCAAGCACAGCCCAGAAGCAGAGCCCAAATAATGGTGAGAAACGTCAGCTTTACACTCACATTTTGTTTCTGCTGTAAGGCAGTTACCAACACAGTTCCTATCTGGTCTCTTGGATAAGCAATGTGATTTCAGTTTGCCCTCTGAATGCAATCTGGTCCCTTAAAAGCACACTTAAGTCTATTCAATTGGGAGTGATTGAACATAAAGCAAAAAGAAGCATTACTCATCCTAACGTGAATTTAAGATTATGATTCTGGGGCACAGTAAATGAATCTTTCAAAAATCCCAGATAAAGTGACCAAACTGCTCAAAAAGGATGTTGTCAAGTCTTGCATCAACCAGCCTGCCTTTATTTTCTTATGTGGCAAATAAATAGCTTTGCAAGAAAATATTTGCTTGAGGAGAAAATACAGCGTTGCTTCTAAGATTCAAAATGCATTCATATTTTGAACTCATCTGTCAGCTTCTAGCTCAGGGCAACAGAATTCTATTAATATTTATTTAATAATATATGTTTAATATTTTACAAATGTTATTACAAAGCCACAGACAAGGGTAAAATTCTTAAAAGTTAAAATAATAATCCAAATTAGAGATGAACAGAGCTGAGTAGAGAAACTAATTCATCAGAGTCAAGAGAATAATCCTCCAATCAAAGCCCTGTTTTATGAGGCTTGTTACGATTTACCAACAATGGATGCTTCAGATACAGTTTCCAATAGTTGGGGGTTTTCTTGCACTCATGTAACACAAATAACTAGATATTTGTGCAGACGATGAGGTGACAAAAACACCTCCTGGGAGAAGATACTGGGATGAGTCTCCATTTTGTCAGGGTCTAATTCCTGTCCCTGCACAGTGAAAACCCCATCTGTTCAGCTGAAAACAAACCATTTCAAGATTTTGGAAGACACAGTAATGGTTTCTCCTTTATAATGAAAAGAAATCTTTAATAGGTAGACTTTGCTTCTCGGAAGCATCTCAGCTGGGAGATTAAATCTTATCTCACATCACTGAAGATGCAGCTGCTAACAAAGCAAATGGAGAATAAGGCTTTGACTCTGTGCACAGAGATAGCAATTTACCCAGTCCTGTCATCACACGATGATGCAGCTGGTCTGCATATGAGTTTGGCCTACAGTAGTTTTACATCCTCTGGAACAAAATTAGTAACATAAGGACAAGGGACCATGTTCTACTTAGTGTGTTTAAGATAAACAGGTAGTTCAAATGATCCTAACTCTTGTTGCTATTTCTGTAGTTGAAAGTAACCTCTCTTGTTCCTGTAGATGTTTGCTCATACATGCTTATGCATAAAATTTCCCAGTGAAAGAATTGACTTTCAGTGTCTAAGTACTGCAAAGAATGGAAACAGGCTGTGTGAAATTTGCTTAGAAACTCAAGCCGTGAAAAAAAATTAAGGTAATTTCACTAGATATCATCAACTCCATCATATCAGAGAATGTGATACACAACATCATACTTCTTGGCTAGCCTGGATACCAGGCCAGTTTGGGCACATGGTGTCTGCTCATCCACCCCTACATGATAATGCATATCACACAACAGAATACTAGATGAAGCTAGATACTTCTTAAAAAAAGGAAAATGGCAATGAAAGATGAAGCACAGTGAGCAATGTGTAGTCATGGATTGGAGAGCATAATTTTAAAATGGAAACATTATTTATTGCACTGATACTGTAATTATAATGTAGTTTTTGCAGAACAATTACTGTCTTTATTAAGTGATTCATCGTAGGCCTCACAGTTGAAAGCAACACAAGTCATCTACAGATGACTGGTGCTACAGAGACGAAAATGTAGTTCAGCAGCAAAGACAGACCATCTGGCCTGAAATCTCCTGCTGACTAGTTTCCCACATACCCCTATCCAAAGGAAATGAAAGGCAGCCCCTGGGAGCTGCACCTCTAGGGACAAGTGCTTAGGGTGCACCTGAAGGACATGGCGGCTGCCAACCATAATATGAGAGTGCATTTGAAGCAGCCACCTGTATTTTGCCAAGACACAGTGTATGGCCCCAGGTGTGTGCCAGAGGCAGGTGGCTGAGGGATGGATTTTGCTTTTCAAGCTTATCATCTGTAGAACTAATACTGTGCTTCCCAGAAGCTCTAACATTGCACTCAACATTTATATTCATCCTGGTATTATTTGGGATGTGCTGAGAATTGTGAGGAGAGTTGGTAATAAACTGAAAAAACTACAGCTCAGTAATTTGTTTTGATGTAGCCAGGAACACAGATCCCAGTCAGGATAAAGTTAGATGAGGCAGCATACATTATGCTACCTTGCACGCTACAATCTGTTACAGATGAAAGTATTTTATGTAGGTCAGGCACTGCTTCCCTGGAGACAAACAAAAAGCCATAAGGAAATCAGAGCAGTGTTGGGCCTTATTCCAGTGATCCAGTCTACTCCAAAGTTTCAATTATGCAGAGATTTGTTTCTCTCTGGTCTTGTCCATCAAAGTACTCTTCCCAATCAACGTCTGCAAGGCTAAGTATAGGGGATTGGACAGCATATACCTCATGATGCAAAACTACATAAAACTCACACTCACAAGAAGACAATAGTTTTATCAGTTGAAAAAAGAAAAGAAAAATCAAAGTGACGCTAATTTTCAACTCATCACAAGACTGAGCTGCAAAATCAGGTTTCGGGAACAGAAGGTGGCTCTCTGGTCCTCAGAGTGAGGAGAACGGTGTAATTAAAAGAAGTAGTCTTGCATTTCTCTCTCCCTTTCCTGTGCTCTAATGTAACTGAGAGGGGACCTGTGCTTCAGTCTTGCTGCACTAACACTTTATATCTGACAGGTGGGAGAAAAAGAATTTCAGGAACCCAGAAGTAAAAATAAGTATTTTTTATTATATCTCACAGTCTCAGCAGAGAATTCTATATTTTTAAAATAAATTCTTTTTCTTTGCTATTGTATAACAGTATGCTTTTATTCTGGCAACTAAAAAGCACAAAATACCAGATTCCACCAACACTTCATAGCAGAGTTCAGAATTTAATTTTATAAGACACATCATACCATTTTTCATTACCGCCTATTTATCTAAGAATTTCTCTTGTATCAAAAACCTGAAAGATTCTCAAACAGAACAGCACTGTACTTTCAGAATGGTATTTAGCTGTGAAGAGATATAGGAAGAAGTACACAGATCACACACAATACTGCATATTTTAGATTGGATATTAGGAAAAATTTCTTCTCTGAAAGGGTTGTCAATCACTGGAACAGGCTTCCCAGGGAAGTGGTTGAGTCACCAGCCCTGGAGGTATTTAAAAGACATGTAGATGTGGCACTTAGGGCCATGGTTTAGTGGTGGACTTGGCAGTGTTAGGTTAATGGTTGGACTTAATGATCTTAAAGGTCCTTTCCAACCTAAATGATTCTGTGATAGTAACAGATGAAGCATGTATGATGGAAGAAGAAAGTATGTGCACTTATGCACTTTATGAATATCTTAATTACCCTCCAGAGGGAAGGCAGCATAAATGCCAATATATTCCAGCTTGCTCCATAGTGATTTTCCTAATTTAAATAAACCAAGCAATCCAGAAACACTTTTCCCATTATGCCTGTGAGAAACTATCCTCCTTACCAAGGCTGGGATCACAGGTAAGCAGGGAGTTTTAGGTATCATCTCTGCAGAATTCTAGCATTGTTACTTGAACGAAAGAATAATACCAAATTCTATATTTCTATCCTTATCCCAGGTAAGTTCTTGAAAGATATAAAGGAGATTTTGCTCTTTTTTTTTTCCCCTCTCCCTCCTCAAATACAACAATTTATACCACTACAGAGCTGTGGATCCCCTTTGCATGCCACCATCCATACATTTTTGACTGTTTTTTTTCCCCCGCAATAAGAAGCAAGCTGTATTTTAAACGTAAGCCATCAGTATTGGTTGGTTATGTTCCTTACTCTGATTCCGAGCTCCACATTCTCTCCTCCGTATACTTCCATGCCTTCATCCAGTAAGCCGATCTCTTGGAAATATTCTCTATCTACTATGAAGCATCCAATCAATGCAGGACTTCTGGAAGAATAAACCAGCAGCAACCAAAATAAGCAGATAGAATATGAACAATTTTATTATTCAGAAATAGATTATATTTATAATTGCTGGGTCAAATGGTGAGTCCAGACAGATTCTTAGGGAGGTGTTTCTCAAACAGATTTATTCAGCTTTGTCCTCTAACATTCTTGATTCTATGGTGAAGTAAGCACCACTGAAGGAAAATAGACTCAAAATTATTGGACATACATATTCACCAGAATGGGTGGGATTTCACTGCTAACGATACTAGATCCAGGAGCCTCAACCTTGTTTCTGAGGCACCAGCCATTCTAGCCTCTGTCCTTGCTAAGTCCTCAGGTTTCTTGTCTGTGATAATTAACAAGGATACCCAATGATGCAGGGTTTTGTATGCTTAGCCAGAAGCTAGGTTCATCTACAGCTAAGAAAACTTGTGTCTGTAAGCTTATGTAAAATAAATTATCTCTTGAATAAGAACATCCAGATAAGGTTTTGCAATACAGAATCATGAAATGTCCGCCCTTACCAGCATACTGTGATGTTAGTCCATTGTCCTGAGCCAAATTTAAACAAGTCACATATCTTTACCGAATCAGTAAGCTCTATTTATGTCATTACCTGAATTAACCAATTTTTACTCTGCAGAGTCAATCTTAAGAAGGTAAGAGTTCAGGCACAGAGAGTACAATTTTACCTTTATGAGATGCAGTGGAGGAGAATACAGAGTAATTTAGTCTCTTCTTTTTTCTCCTACCTTATAATCCACAATGGCAAGAAATAAAAATGTCTTTTCTGATTATTATGCTGGTATCAGGAACTCTGGTAACAACAGGATATTAATTAGCAGTACAGGAAAAATCATCCTCCATTTAGTGGCAACATTCAAGCTGCAATAAGTGTAGACCTCTGCCTTCAACAGATTATAGGATGTCTTAATCACAAATTGTACAATTCTACAGATATCTATATATTTAAGCCTTTAACTTGAAGTGCTATAGTACCCACTTTATATCAATGAAAGACTGTTTCTGATGTATTTATTAATGAAGAAAATAGCAGTTAACATCACTTCAAAAATTATGCTTCTTTTATGACACAGGAGTCTTGCTTTTGGTGTTGTTTTTAAAGTATTTTTTTAGAGTACCTGCTTTCCTTTGTTATAATTCTAGAAGCATATTGGAGGCATGATAGAAGCCATCAATCAATACATGTGGCTTTTTGTTTGTTTGTTTTAATTATCCAGCACACACATACAGTGTATTGCACTGAATAAAAGATGCCAGGGAAAGGGCTAGGGAACAAACCTAAACATCCAATATTCATAAAGGACATTTACTCCATAATCCTCACATAGAACAGAGTTTTGGGGTAAAATGGAAAAGCAGATTTGCTCTTGATTCTGAGTATAAATAGTTTTAATTTAAAAAGTCACCATAATGAATATAGAAAGTTTGCCTCTCCAGGACTTAGTAGAATATTTCAAAGCATTTTCATAATATCAACAGAGTTCATTAACACTGATAACCATTTCTAATGATGTGGAAATTACCACCCCTTTTTATGTATGTCTGCGGCAAACCTGTGAATTTTTATCTCCTACTCTCCAATTCTGAGTCCTGTTCTAATGACCAGCACGTGGGTCAGCGCAGTGAGGAGTGTTTAAGCTGCAACTCCCCAAAAACACTGTCTGCCTGAAAAGACAGAACTACTGGATGAAAGATAGCCCTTACGCCCTTACACTGACTGCACTGAAACCGATTGGTAGTGATGACCCCCTCATGCTGTCACTGCTGTTTAAGGTTCTGCTTTGCAGCTGGTGAAAAGAGTCTTCACACTTTCTTTCTGCAGAGAGTTAGAGTATAGGTACTGGTGACTTCCTTGGTATGAACGCACAGCCAGAAGAAAGGCCTGGAACCTCAGCAGAGGGATTCATAAGCACCTACTCCTCTCCCGGAGATAAGGGTATTGTTATGTACCAGCTCAACAATACTCTAGACACGATAAGAAAGTACAGAGCTAGATTGTGCCAAAGCAAGGATCTAATACAATCTTTGCTCACACACTATCAGTGGACCAGCATTAGCTCCTACGACATAACACAGCTGTAAAGCTATGTGACAGCATTATAAAGAATACAACTGTCAGATCAGTTCTGTTTATATAATGCATTTGTAAATAAAAATCTGTTTCTGGGCAATTACCACTAAATTAGCAGACAAGACATTTGGAGAAAGCAGTGCTGCTGAGCATTCAAGTCTACCATTTCACTTCGGCTATGTGTTTTGCCCCATGCTAACAACAAGGAAACCTATTTAAAAAGAGCTACTGAAAACAACAGTTTTCTTGATGGCTGTGTAGGGGTCAAGGATGAAAGCTGAAGAGGACAGCTCAAGGACGTTTAACTAATTTAACATCTAATTTAACAATACAGTCAGTAAAACCTATCACATAGCTGAGACCACTCACCATCTGTCATATCTAAATGAGCATTGCCAGTGACACACTAATGTAGGTCACAGCTGCATGTTACCTTATCGGAGCAGTTGTGTTCTCCAGTTTCCACCATGACTTAGGAGGGTTCAGATAACGACACCATAGCTCCCAGTCAAACCCCTGCGCTGAGAGGGGATACTCCTCTATTTCAAAATTATCATACTTAATGTTATCAAATGATGGAGAAATTACTCTTTTTCTGTTTTCTTTTATCCTAGTAAGCACCGGTTCAGCCCTAAAAAAGAAAAGAAAAAAAAATGTTAAGACTATGTCAGTAGAAGCATAGCACTGATGGAAATAGCACCTTATGCTGTATATTTCAGAAAGGGCAAAGTCTATAGCTGTCACCCATTCAGAGCTCGCTTTGCTTTGAGATGGAGTTTTGACAGAGCAGGATCTGCCCCAAAATAACAACACTGCAGTATTTTATCTAGGATGCCCTATTATTAACCTTGATGTTAGGTGGTGAACAGAAGAAATGAGTATCTGCATATCATAGAGCATTTACACCCTTGATACCAAATAACGATAACTTCAGGCTCTCAATATTATCAAGGACATCAAGATCAGAGTTAATAATAGATCTATCCTAGGGACAGAAGCTCCTGCCTTTTTACCATCTTTTTTACTCAAGAAGCAACAGCGATATTAAATCCATACTGAACAAGTTAAAATGGTTTTAGTTATGTGCTACTTTTGCACAGAGTGTCAAAATGACATTTCTTTGTTTACAGTGTAGAACATAAAAGAAATATAATATTTTTAATTAAAAGAAGATAAATTTGCCCCTATGGGCAAAGGGCTACATTATCAGGGGATTTTTTTAATGTGCAGTTTTCCAATATAGTTTAAACACATTGTAATTAGACCAGCAAATAACTCACACTATAAAAATGGATCTGGATTATGTTACACAGCACAAATACGTTTTTCATGCTTGTGTCCATGATTGTGTCTGAATCTTCATTAAAAAGACCAGAATGCTAATTCAGCCTCTATATGCAAGAGAAACACCGTTCAGTAATTTATAAACAGTGCTTGGAAAAGGTCCCTTGGTCAGAGAAATTCAAGACACATACCATCCCACATTGAATTCCACATGGGCATCAAAGAGAGCAACTACTGGTGCTGTGGCTACTCTCCATCCACTGACTCGGGATCGAATCAGCCCCTCTTGTTTGCTGTGTCGAACAACCTTGATGAAACCAGGCTTACGGGCATTCACTTCATCAACATACTTCTTTAGTTTCTCCTTGAGTTCTTCTGTGGAAAGGAAAGAATTAGATCTTAACAAGAAGTATCAGCTCAACAAAATGTAAAAACCTGTTCTTTCAGCAAAACAGCAGTCTTCACACATGGAAATGCTCCCTTTTGATTTAACTACTAAGACTTCTCAAATAGTCAAGCCTAAAAGGAGGCTAACAAAAAGTAGAAGGATCATAAATTATATAGTGATAAAAAATTCCAAATGTAACTATCTAGCCTACATGACCATGAACATCAGAATCCTGCCACTGTTCAACATTAACATGCCGCAAAATAAAGCACTCAAACATAAAGAACCATAGCTACATAAGTGCATATTTTGTTACTGTAGCAACAATCTTATATTTCCAGAAAAATATGCCCAAGTACTGTCCATGAACTACCTTTACCAATATTTCAAAAAAAAAAAAAGTAAGAATAAAATGAATTATTTATGTTTTTTCCATTTTTCTTTCTAAACTTCAACAACTCTTCCATCTCTACTGAAAAGTTCCATGACTTCTGCTCTTTTCTCAGGAGAGCAAAGACCAGTAAAAGTACTGTAGGGGAATAATTCCTAATTAAAATATGATAACTTTTTTATCAACAGCTATCATATCTCTGGTTTAAAGACCATTACATGAGAAAATTCAATAGGCAGAGGTGAAATATGCTGTTCACTATTATTATTAACTGAAAACAGTGTTCACTACTATTCCTTATTAGCATTGCTATGTTCTATTTATGTTATGGTACCACTCAGAACTCCCTTGGTGTTAGTAAGCTCCCTTTCTTCCAGATCTCTCCATAAATTCAGAAATGTCTTTGCTGTGATGTAGAATAATGCTCCTGTGGTTACGATGCTAAACTGGATATCATCAAATCTGCATTAAAAGCTCAATGCTGCCTAGGTCTTTCTGTGAAATCTTGAGCAAGCCACTTAACTTCTCCATAATCAATTCCCCATCTGCAAAATGGGATCACCACACTTATTTCTTCTTTTCAGTCTATTTAGACTTTAAACTCTAGAGAACAGCAGTTTCTTTTTCTCTGCATTTGACCAGTACCTAACACCTTGGGCACTAAGCTGAGGGGAGGTTGCATCAGACAAGGGATGGCACCAGAGCCCAGCAGAGGAAGGAGCGACACCCCGTAGTCAGCAGTGTGGGAGGGAGTACAACTTCATGTTGGCTGGCCCAAATTGCTTCCCAATAAAATACAACGGGGTTTTTCTTTTAAACCTAGCCAATGAGACTGTCTGCCGTTGTTTCACTGGCATTAGCGGTGCAATCTGCTCCTAGCTATGTGCCAGGGGGACATAGCTGCATTGAGCCCAGGTAGATTCTCAACATAAGCCAACCACTCTGGGAACTGGTTGCCTTAAACAGATCCGGACAACATGCACACTAGAAGGGTTAATGCAACAGAAAATTAAAAGCAAGCACACTTTATTAGCCACATTAAATGTTCATCCTTGGAAAGGAGGTGGATGTGCCCTCTCTGAGGGAGACAAAGAGGAACAGAGCTGTTTCATAAGGGGTCCTCTAACCTAAGGACTGTTACAACCCATATGACCTTAACGGACCTACTTCGCTGAGGATATGGAGGAAAGGACAAGATGGTCAAGTACAAAGACTCCTTAAATTCACCCCTTTGTAAAGACTCTCAGATAGCCACCAGGCATGATGCTCTTGCAGTTGGTTCCACTGGCATTGCAAGACTGTGCCTGCCCCATACCTTTGCATAAATGAACTCTCTGCATGGAAGTGAGAGAACACCAAATAAAAATGATGATACTTACAGTTTTGCATAAAGAACAAGATTTAAAAAGAAATTATCTGATGACCACATTCATCACAGGACTTAAACTGCAGCTGTATTTTAGGAATGGACTCAATACATTCCCAGAATTTTCCACATTATATTGCCAATATCTATTCAAATTGTTTATCTATGACTGCCTTGCCTTGAATAAACAATGTGGGCCATTAACACACATAGCATAGAGCACTATTCTACTTTGTATTAGATTTGATCAATATGCTTTTTTTCCATTATAAAGTCAAAAGATCATATTCAGGTTTTCTATCATGCTTGTGCAAAGCCACGTGTTCTTATTGTTCATTCCCTAACACACAGAGATTTGTAGCAAGCACAAAACTGTCAAACCAACCACTAGCTAACAGCACTTCAAATTCAAAAGGAGACTGTTACGTTACTGAAATAAGGCAAAACAGTCCTCTTCCCAAAATGTAACATTGTGGAGGGTGAGTATCAAAACATGAAGATCATAGCTTTGCTCTTGGTGTAAGTGGCTGTTCATAGCTTTGCAATACCAGGAAGCTTTATTTGCCACAACAATGCAGCATCACCACTGACTATAAAATATATAAAAGGAAAGCAGACTGTAATCAACAACCTGAAAATCAGTACCCTTGACAAAGTCACTGTTCTCTCAATCACCTTCGTTTTTAGCAAGTGGGCTATTCTTACTCCTGTCATGTACTTTTCCTAATGTGGACTGACTTTAAAAGCTTGAGTAAAACACAAAATCTTTTTCATAGCTAGGTGTAGCATGGAAGTAGGTGGAAATGGAACAGAACCCAAATCTTGGCTTGCCACCAGCATGACTTCAGCTGCACATTATAGCTGTGACATTTACTAGGCATTACACACTTCTATTTTTCTGGTTACACTGCAGCTTTTTGCAAATGAAGTGAATGGCCTGAGAGAGTCTCGGGGGAACCCTGGAGGCTTACCCATGGTCAGTCATTATGGAGGAATCCTTCTCTGGACTTCAGTGTCAGCCTCAGGAGGTGGAGGAAAGTGCTGAATTTTACCTAATCTTCAATACTGGGCCACAAGCAGCGACTTACTTTGTAGCATGTCCACAGGAGACAAAGCAGTATTTTGCAGTCAGGCATTTTCTGGCCTGTGTTATTTAAAACAGATTAGCCTCACTTTGCAAAGGCAGAGTGCTGAGCAGAGCATTATGTGCACCCTTTGTCTTACAAAACCTATTCGGCAGACTCTCCCAGAAGAAAAGATAAGTATACTAAAAAAATGTATCATTTTCACTCAGCCACACTCAGCCACAGGACACACCAGACACATAAATGAAGCTTAAGAAGTCACTATTTTGAGAAGAACATTAAAGATGCCCTAGCAGCTACTTAAGTCAGGTTTTTTCATGTGTTCCACGTTTTCCTGAGTTTTACCTGAGAAATCTGAGTTCAATTGTCTTTGACAGTTTTAGAGCACCCTGCCCAACAGGACTGAATGATGGGACTCTCCCCCTAGAACTGATCATACACTTTGTGATGGCACTGACTGTCTTCAGCAATACATTTTTAACCCATGCTCTGTTCTTTTCCACTTCAGATACGTTGCCTGAATAATAAACAGTCTTTTTCATTAATTATTGTGCTTCACTGCTTTATGCCACCATAGGGAGAAGAAAGGGAATGAGCAAATGTGTCATCTTCAATACACTGTTGATTCAGTTTCTAATTATGGAAACAAACAGGCTTATAAAGATAGATGCGTTTGCCTTTCAGCACAGAATCTCTCAAATAAGGACTCAATTTGACTAAGCTGAATGAGTATCTGCAATTGGAGGGAAAGAGCAGCCATACATGGAATGGGAAAACGGTGCTGATCTGGCACTTGGAAATGTTACACTCTACCACCTGTCTCTATATGGTACAGATGTCTGGAAAGTACAGCACAACTCTCCTCATAAATGTAGAAAACATAATTAATGTGCCATAATTATGTTTCATATTAACATAATTAAGTTCTAATACTTCTAAGAGGTTGTTTGTTTTTAACAAATCCATAAAGACTTTGTTTGTCAAGTTTCCCTATTCAGCACAACAAAACAGTGCTAAAGAATTCACGCAACTTTGCCTTTTTAGGAAGGGGCAGAAGCATGGCAGGATGGAGGCAGGGAGCATAAGGAGTCAGAATATGTCAGCCATCTCACAGCTACAGAGATTGTATGTGAAGGGATCATCTAATTAATGAAAATCCCTTCACAAGCCATCTTCCTTTCAGGATACGGTCTGAAAGAATGGTGGGCTTGAGAGAGGCCCTGGCAATGCAACCACTCTCCTTGCAATACTGCAGCTTGCTTGGCTTGTGCGAGTGGCCAGTCCTAGCTCAGAGGGGTGATGTGGACCACAGTCCCACCCCCTCTTCGAACACTGGGTGGTTGTGGCAGGCCATACAATATGGAAGAGATTTCTCACATATGCCCCAGGGAGTTTCTCAGAAGGAAAACCACCTGCAGATCATGCTTTTCATCCAGTCACATGCAGGTGGCCTACATTTTGTGTGCCTCTACCCTCCCTATATTGGGCAGTTATCAGGCTAGATGCTCAATGTGCCTGTAAGGTGCCTTAGCCCTATGGGACTCCAGTATCCTACAGCAGCTCTGGATCTGTCCCCACACTTCAAATTTTAAAGTTATTGGTACAGTCTTGTCATAAATAATAAATTACTGCCTCACATTCATAGAGAAGTAGCTTAAAGAACAGTCAATTAAGCCTCACTTTCAGTAAATTTCATGCTTTAATGTACTCTCATTCTGAGTGCTTAAATGAGTCCTCACATCTCTCAGAACAATTACATTTGTAAAGTCTGACACTCATGCTTTGCCGAGACAGATGCATTTTACTGACTTTTTAAAACTCTTCTTCTTAGTTGTAAGTTTGCCAACAGAGCTAAAATAATAAATAAATAAATAAATAAATAAAAGCTCTCTCATAACTTCATGCATTTTCTAAAGCCTAAAAGTCCCTGCTGACTTTGGTGCAGCAGAATGCAGACTAGATGTTATTGCCATCTCCGCAAGTCTTGCGCTTTTAGGGAAAAAATTATTTCCATGTCAAAGACCCAGGAATTATCATGTCCCTCTTTAACCTTAGCACGTGGCACAATCATGGCTTCTTTTACTGTGAAGGGAAAGAAATTATTCTTCAATACAGAAAGGGGCTTAACGTAACAATTGTCCTCCCTGTGCCAGAAATTGTGGATTGGCACATTATATGAAAGGGGCAAAATCCTGCCAATTCATTATTTTTATGCTCTAGCTTTATGTGTTCATTGAGCTGCCTAGAAGGTCCCCAGGTAAAGAATCATGCTGGATATTCTCTTTGTTCATAAAGGACACTTTTAATGGAAAATCATTACAGCAGCTGCAGGAATACAGCGGAGCTATTGCCTGTCTCAGACCCATGAGACCACTGGTCAGTTTGCTCCTGGCAAGGATCCCAGGGCCTTCCTGAATGCCCTGTGCAGTAGGTCAGAATGGGCTGCACTGCCTTGCATCAAGGCAAAACAGCCAACCGGCAGAGCAAAAGAAGCCCATACACCATCAGAGCTGCTGCCATACTAGGAGCATCTCATCAGGTACATCTTGCTTCTGCATGAAAAGCAAGTAAATTGGCAAAAAGACAGAATTTGCACAAACCAATTAATTTTAAACCAAGATTTTTCCATCTTCTTTGTCTGATTATTTGTGGCCCAAAGTCTTAGGAACAGGAAGAGCTGCTTTTCCACTCTTCCAATAGCCTTTAGAAAAACAGAATGTATTAACATAGCTAACTTTCTGGCAAATAAAGAAAGCCTGTTATACCAGGTTTGCTGCAAAAAACCCTCCTCTCTTCCCTCTCAGTCACTCTGTAGGCATACAACCTGAATTCATGTAATAACTTGAATTCATGGCAGCAGCTAGGCATGTAAGAAAAACTGTTTGCTGCACTTTATCTAATAGGCTTGTACATGGGATTATGTCACTTATTTCGTATGCAGCTCAGTGCTTCATAATTTTTATTTCCCTTTCCTGTGGCCCCTTATCTTTCATGCTCAAGTGATCACCTCTCATCTCTGTAGCAGAAGCAGATAATTCCAAATGGAAAATATTTATAACCAGATAGAGGCATGTCATTTGTAATGCACGTGTGTATATAGAATGTTTGCAACAGAGGGCAACAATGCACAAACAGATAACGAGTGCCTGCAGTGCACACATATTTAATAACCTCGTGTTATCTGGTAATAGATAAACCACCCAAGGGAAATTACCAATGTGATGCAAGGAATTGATTTGGACAGACCTCAAAAACAAAAAAGCAGTATAGTCCTTTTCCTCCATTGCTATACCTAACTTGTATTGTTGACAGAGATGCATAATCTAATCTCAGACGTTCAGGCTTTCCACATATAAAGCCAGATAGTGTAATGAACTTTCACAGTCACAACCTTTGCATTCAGCAATCCGAAGTCTCAGCTGCTGTCAAACCTCCCCAGGTCTATTATGATAAATGAGGCCTACAACAATTCATTCTGGCTCACACCTCACACTACACGCCAAGGATTTCTTTAGTCTAGCACATGAACAGCACCCTTCTCCCACAATAAAGGCAGCAAAAATATACATTTCCCCTCTCAACCTCTACACACAAACACACACTTTCAATTGCTCCGGAGAATACAGTACAGAGAAGCGGGAAGCACACATTGCTTTCAAAGGGTTTGATGGAGGCTGCTTTGATCCGCTCTCAGGTGCTCTCACAAACATCATGTCTATGCATAGAAAGAGCTTAGGTGGACACTTCACTGAATTCTGTTGCTGGTTGTAAGGTCCTGGGAATCTGACAGCATGAGAACCACATACCAGCAAACAATTCCACTTCAAAACAGTAATCAGTAAATTAGCACACCTCCCAACACAAAACAGGCTTTGCAGAAAAGACTTCTGCCAGCAGCTATTCCTTGAGCAATCTAACAGACACATACACTACTTGGATTCATTTTGGTTTTTTTCTAAATGATGCATAGTTCCAATCCCAGCCATGAAAGTGGGATACCACCCTCCAGATCATTAAGTCCTACCTAGAAATATTGCTGCATCTTAATAAATCCCAATAATATGGGAAGAACAATGAAAATCACCTTTTGGAAACTGTGGCAGCTGAACACCATGTTATGGAGGAGGGGAATATTGGAGAAAGAAAAATTACATCTGTCATTTTTTGTTAGTACTATTCTCTTGTAGTAATGTCTTTATAATATGGGCTGTAAGTCCTTTTCATTTCCCTTTTATTATTTATTGAGCACTGTTCAAAGACAGTACTCAATTTCTGTCCTAAGGTGCATCCTGCCATATGTGTCACCGAGCCCCCATTCTAGCAGCAGAGTATCTTCGCAAGACAGAGAGATAAATCGAGATGCCAAATGAATCTGCAAGGTCACACCTGAAGTTGCAGCAGGGGAGGAACAGAACCTAGGTCTCCCAGATCCCAGGGCAGCACATTAACACTGCATGATTTTCCTGAGGCTGTGATTCTACAGTTTGAGCCATGGCCCATATGGAGTCCACAGAACTCTGTGGAGATGCAAGAGCTCATCCACATCACTGGGTCAGGAGTAAGAGGCAGCTGATATCCGGAGGTCTTGTTAATGTCAACAGAAATGCATTGCAACAAAGGAATTAAACATGGCCCTTCCATTCCCTTATCAATGGGAGAGACTCACATGCTTACGTCTGAGTACAGAGTCGAGCTTACTAAAGGTAAGTGTTAACATCAAGAGAGGAAAAGAAAATAAATCTGCTCTCAGGTGACTATTCCTTCCAGCTTTTCAATGAATTTAAGTGTATGCGGCAAGGCAGGACTAATAAAAAAAAAACCACCAAGTGTCTTTTCTTGGATTATAAAATTCCCAAATTGGAAAATTCACAACTGACAATAAAAGCCAGCTGGGCGTGTGCATGCTTATATCAGCAAACATGCAAACACAAGCTAGAAGTAGAACAGGGACTTTCCAAGCACTGCCAATAGTTACCAACTGCCATACAAACAACAAAGCAAGGGTACAGAGGCTGTTACATATCTCTTCATAGCAATACCTGTTTACATCTTCAAAATATCTTCAAGCACAGACCTATAATTATATAAATCTTAATTGTTCCAATCAACTTACTGATTGCTGGATGCTTGACTTAATCTCAGCAGGAACACTATTCCACTCTGATTCACTGTGTGTGACTGCTTCCCATTCAGGGACTGTTACTAGATACATTACGGCTACAATAATATGATCACAACAATGGTTAAACCTGGTCAGGAACAAGCACTATGACTGAAATCAGATATTGCTATCACATCCAATGCAAGAATGACTTCTGATGTTTATTTGGATACAATAGTTTTAGAAAGGGGCCATAAAGTGAGAAGTACACAAGCACCAAGATCGTGCATTAGAGGTGACACAGTGAATACAATACACTGCTGCAACAACCATTGTCAAAATTCTGAGTTCATAATTTCATTTTCTGCTGTTCCTGAATTCATTTGTAAAATGACCTTTAAATGTTAAAGAGAAGTGCCTGAGAAATGGATTCTAGTCCCAGCTGGATAGCAGCTGCTTCCAGTCATCTAAGTGGCTTTTTTTTTTTCCAATATACAGTATCTAATTCTAATCTATTTCTTGGATGTGCATGGAACAGAAAAAACACTATTCAGAAAAAGAAACTAAATGCCTGAACAGAGCCAGTCAGACTGTATAAATCTAGAAAAATACAATCTGAAGAGCACATTAGAAATACTCTGTACTTCTATAACCATAAGATGTAGCAAGCCGCTTGCTGTACTGTAAACTTGATAAATAATCATGACTCCAAGAAACAGCATGGCAATTCATGTTACAATAACAGATTCATAAGGAAAAGGAAACTGCCAATTAAAACACAATCGTCCAAGTGTAACTACTTTATTTCTGGAGTGGATTCAAAGGAAATCAGTCACATGGAATATGGAAATATGCAGTTAGAAATGTATAGAACAGAGCTGCTTATATTCCTCTCTGGATCAAATCTCTCTCTAACAGCAAGGAAGTTGAGAACAGGACTATAAAAGGAAGATGAAACAGAAAGTAATCACAGAATGCTTCTGGTTAGAAGGGACCTCTGCAATCCAAGCCCTGACTTAAAGCAGGCCCAATTAAACAATATTAAATATACCATTCAGTATTAAAGAGTTATTTGAAAGAATGCCAGAGAGCATTAAAAGATGGGGTTTGGGTTTGTTTTTAATAAATGGGACTTAGCCTTGCATGTCACATTGATTTTTTTGACAATCTTTATATCAGAAATTAGAATCCAACTTTCTACCTATTGCATAGAATTACTTCCCTGGGAGCAAAACAGTAGCTAGCATGCACCAAACCTGATGATACTGTGAGAGCATCCTTGAGAGTCAGGACAGCAACAACACTGCTTCTCCTTTTGAGATCTCACTCTACAAATCAAACTGCAGTTAAGAAAAGAAAAAAAAAATATATCCTTCTGTGGTACATTTTTTTTTAACCTCATCCAAATGTAGAGTTGCCAGCTCTTCTTTTGAATGAATAACTCCTACTCTACCAGACAACTCTTACACATCAGATGTAAAATGTTCTGTCCATATTCCAGGTCAGAAAGATTGATTTCTTGACTACCTGTGATCATGTTGTGTGATCTGCTACTATCTTCTCCTTTCAAAGGTGGACTGCCACTTCCAGAAAAACGCAATTCACCACAGCAATAGCAATACAACACCCAGTACAACTAATACAGCCTGCCTGGGCAAGACGGCTCTTTTTGACAGATGGGATTAGGTCACAAAAAGGAATTGTTTTTAAATCAGCAGAGCTGCATTCACATAAGATGTTTCTGTCAACAGACAGAAGAAAAAAAAAAGGCAAATTATACCAGTATGAGCAATTTTTGTTCATTATTCTAATGGCTAATATGTTGCTGGCAATGCAAACAATAAATTGGATAATACCACTTGCAAGTAAAAATTTTATAGGCTGAAATACTGATATCACTGAGGTCTATTAGAACTTTTCAGAAAAAAACGTTACATGTCCAGGCCCTGAATGCAACATCACACATGACAGCAAGTGCAAGTTATAATTATTATAATTAGCCCTTATAAAAGCCAGCTCTCACATCCCTTCATATTATATACCATATAGTCTTGAAAAATTCTGATGAACACAATGTATTACATCGCGCATTCATCAGAGTCTGCTAACCTGGCATAAAAAGAAGGAGCAGGACCTATCCCATCACCTACCAAGGAAGCAAAGAAGACCCTTCAGTGTGCACTTCCACAACAATCTTAGGAGGAATGTCACCTCACAGACCACTGCCAAGTTTATTTGGGACAATCTGGTAGGCATCTGCTGTGAAGTTTAAGTCATGGGTTTTAATTCACAGCATTTGAAAAACTTGAAAGTTACAACTCCTTTTTGAAACTTCCTAAAAATAAGGAAAAAATACAAATAGTTCTTACTCCTGTAAAGCACCCATTCAAATCAGAAAAAATTTGGCTTGAATACCGTATGACCTGCAGGATTTTTTTCTATCTAAAGATAGAAACTGTTTTTTTGGAAGAATCCACTATGTACATTTTTAAATTAAAGCAACAAATTCTGGCTTGCCTCTTTCCAGCATAGTTGATTACTCCTTAGGAGTAACACAGTGCTGGGACTGTGCCATTTGGTAGCTGTGGAAAACCTCTAAATCCAGCAAATATAATCTCCAAGTAAAGGACTGCTTATTGTAATAGTGTATCATCCACTTCTTCCTAAAAAATCCCAAACTCCAAGTATTAAAAGAACACAATAGTATACAATTTGTATCTTTAGATGAAATATTTCAGCATGCAACAAAATATTCCAAGCATTTAATCAGCTATTATAGAAAATTTCCCTGTAGGCATTTAATCACAATCTATCCATTAGTTTTAAAGAAATGTTTGGGTTTTAATTGTTATATTACAATTGTGTTCATGTCCTGCCTTTTTGCATCAGAAACACATGAAGCACAGTAGCAGCAACCCTTATGTTTTCCAAAAAAAAGGTGAGGCATTAAAAATAACCAAAGTGGTAATTTGAAACTAAAATTCATAATACCTTTTCAATTCACAATACAGGAACAGCATTGTTACTGGCATCCTACTGCAGTCTGGGAAAGATTTGGTTAAATCCTGCTTAATTGGGAGTATGTTATTTTAAAACTAAAGTATGTTAATCTGGCTATTAGTATGCCTCCCAGCAAGGTGGAAGCCTTGCTTGCATAAAACATGTGCATAGAAGAACACACACCAGCCTTGCCTTTCCTGCTCCCCAGAAACAACTGGCAGCAGCGTCAACATTTTTTGATATTATAAGCAGTAAAAGTGTCTTTTCACTGTGCTGAGATACTACAGAATTCCACCAACTCCAGCACTCCCTCCTGGAATTACACCTGAGAGCGCAGCGGGAGGCTCAGGTGAGCGGGGCTGCTCCAGGTTTCTGCTTTACACTGCAGATGGCTGGAACTACCAGTGAAGGACAGTACCTGTGCTCCACATGGCAGGAAGCAGTCTGGGCTACCAGGTCAAGTTCTCATCTTATCAGTAAATGCAGAGCTGGTTGGTGCTGGCTGAGAAACGCACAAGGAAACACACGGCACTTCTGGACCTGCTGCCTGGGGTTCAGCAGGTAGCAGTCCTCTCTCTGAATCGGTCATGCATCAACACCTGACACTGCCGACCGCAGCAGCTCGTGACACGCTGAGGATAACGGTCACAGAAAATGGACTGAAATCAAAAGCGCAAACTGGGCACTGAAATTACTTAGATCTTGGGACATCCCACTAAGAAAATTCCGATAGCTGAAGACAATGCCTAAATTTAACAAAAATGTTTAAATAGTTTCTAACTTATATGTTTTTTCATGAAGTATTAGTCAAAGAAGAGTCCAGAAGAATATTCTCGAATTAGTTTCTCTTACTAATATTTAGACATATTACAACAGGTTTGTTCATCATTTGTGTTCTGGTAAATATTTACATTAGTTTTAGTTTGTTTCCTTTCTCATTGGTTTTTGTCACTTAATTTGAGCTCTTCAAAACTTACCTTGAAAAGCAATGCTTTAACACCTGTGGTCAATGCAGAGAGACTCTCAGGACCCATCAGCCACTGCCCAGTAAGTACAACTCAGAATGTGTCAAACTTGCTGTTCATGTAGAAAACTATGCACACAGGCATTTGTACCCAGGCCCTCCCCTACCACATTTTTCAGATAGCTTCATTTTCTCAACGCAGCAAATTTAAATGACTTCATGAAGAGCTCCCAGCATAATTTTTACTGACATTATTATTTCTTAAACACATTATACTTCTGAGTCTTGATATTTGTATAAAATATTGCTTGGGAATTTTAAGGTCTTCTCCAGGAGATCTTTTTACGAAGGACCGTTAGCACTAAGCACTGCCTGTATCTCACTTACCTAGCCATGATGTGGTCTGTAGGACCATAAACCTACCAGACTCCATTTATTATAGAGATTCAAACGCTTGAAACTATCACCTCCTGTCCAATTCTTCCAGTATACCATTTGAACTTTCATTGTGAATAATGATTTTGCACAGATACAGGCTAATTTCCTTGGACTGGATTTTGATTTGTAATGATTTGCAATTTGATTTGCAGTATATCCACATTTTTCAGAATAGTTACTGTCTGACTTCCCACATTTAAACCTTTTAGCATCTTCAAAACAATGTTTCTCGCACAGCTAAATTTCATAATGAAATTCCATGATTGAATTCTCTCCAACTATGAACATGAAATTTCTACCTTGTCTACATATCGCATTATGTTGGATTGAAAACCACTTGATCACTTCAGGTTGGGTAATGATCTCATTTTCCTATACGGCATTCACCTTGGTTAACCTTAGAGGGTTATGTCACAGGAGGAGATTGCTCCAGAAGGTAGTAAACTCAGAGTTACAACTAATGTCCAAAGCTTTAAAATCCTGAGCAGCATTTTTTCCATAGAAATTTTGGTGATCTTTTCAAAGCTCAAAAAGCCTCAGACATGGGTGCCTCAGACAGCTGAATAGCAAAAAGCTCCTCGAGGCATGTGACTCTTCCATCTTCAAGGGCCTCACATCACCCTGCTTTCTAAATCTGCCCTGACATGAGAAGTTACAAATGTGTAACTTGTACTCTACATAGCAAACATGGCCGTGCTACCTATGTTGGAAAGAGTTAAGCTGTCTAAACAAACTGTAAGTTAACATAAAAATTCTGTGATGTTTTGTGAGTCAGACTAATAAATGTATATGAATGTCACGCAGCCAGCCAGCCTGATGCATTTTCCCAAGTTCTCACTCTCTGTCACCAACTCTGGAGATTACAATTATAGCCACCATACCACACTGGGAGAAGAGAAGATAGAACAAAATAACACGGACATTTTGGACTCTGCCTTGATCCCAAGGCTGTCACCTCATCCATGACATGAACGACCAGGTAACATTTCATCTGACCAAACCAAAGGAGAGCATTGCCTTGATGTTCACTGCCCTACCAGCACTGGCTAGCTGCTACTTTAATCTATAAAGCACAAAAGAAATCTATATAACAACACATCTGCTTACTAAAGTTGGGGTATAATTACACCTAATTTATTGTCATGCAAATCTTTGCCATTGGATAGCAAAGTGGCCCAGTTTTATAGAGTCCTTGACCACTTGCATTCTGCACAATATTTCCACTGAAGAAGTTTATATGCTCATCAGAAAAGCTATTTGCAACGCTGTTGTCAAAGGAACTGGCAGGTTTGCTTCCAGAGCTACATTTGTAGCTCACACGAAGAATGGGAACCTGAACCACATGCTGCAATTCCAATTAGGGAACTCGAATGAGGAAGATAAGAAACTCCAGTAAATGTCATAAACATAGAAAGACAAAATGCTTGAAGAGGTAAACAAGAAGTGATCACAGTTCAGATACTGCAAACTGGAGACTAGCAATGTCCCTGCCTTTCACCACAGACAAATCAGGGTGATTAAAACACAGAGACCTAGCGGGTTTAAAAACATCTCTTTTAAAAACTCAGCAGATGTTTTTTTCCTGTTAGACCATCCAGAAGAACAAAAAAACCCAAACCTACTACATAGCAAAAGCAAATAACCTTCTGAAACCCAAGAAGACCACCAACTCGCAAGAAGTTACTCTCAGTCTTTTTGCTAAGCTGCACATGAAAATTTACGTCAGACTTCCTTTTTTTTTATTTGCTATGTGACTGAATCTTCTCCATAGCTAAAAAGTAAACACGGTGGGTGTTAATTGGAAGCATTTTTGAAAACTAATTAAAATTGCTGTGCTACAATCGTGCTTCAGATTTTGATACAAAAACCAAATCCTAACAAAGATTTTCTTGTACATGCTTTGTTTAATCTCTTCAGGTAGATAACAAAGAACATATCAGTCGCACCTTAACAAAGAGAGGGAGTGGCAATTCTCTTCTAATCAAAGGACTTTCTTTACAGTTAAATCTAAAGCCATTAATTAGGGGCCTTGGTACAAGTTATCCCCAGATACATACAACTCTCAAACAAAGGGATGTCAAGACAAGCATTGGGAAAGGATATTCCCAGGGAAGACAGTCATGCAACACCACTTTTGGAAAAGTATTGGTGTGTGCCAGAAGCTGCATGAGTAGGCTGGTTACAGTTTGGAAATGAGCTGTTTTTACCTTGTGATCAGCCACCTTGAACATAGCTGGCATGTTCTGAAATACTCCATCAATGTAAACTTTTGCTCCTCATGTCAAAACAAATCTGTTTTGTGTATACTTCCAATACCAACCCATATAACCACTGCTTCCATGTGATCATTCCCTAATGAACTAGTTTTCCCTGCCCTTTTGCTCTCATCAAGACTACCCTTCCCTAATGATGCAAAACAGACCTGATACTTGATATATACTAGCACTGACAAACCCATCTGAAATTAGGTGGCATCAAACATTTGTAAAATTTATGAGAAGTGGGATAAGCTATGCCTCTGTTTCCTCTTGTCCTTATCTACACGTAATGTCTATGCTCATCAAACAATGCCTTATTTTTTCTCCACCCTTCTGCTACTTTTGTTTTGGAACTCACTGATCTCTGTGGTTTGGATTTACAGTGTACTGAACAAAATCAGCAGCAGTACCAGGGCTTAAAGGTTCTTCACTATTCTCTTCACTAAAATCCAGCCATTTCTTTCTTTTCATAAACACTTCGTATTTCACTACTACGTGACCAATCCTCATTAAAACCTTCTTGTTTGAAAGCCTGAAATATCCACTAGCATATTTTTATCAAGTATACATGATTTGGATTTACCTTTTAGCAAGTAAAGACCCTGTCCTATAAGGACAGGGCACCATGGCATCCAAGGACACAGCTATACTGTGCAGTTCACAGCGTGCACAGCCACCTGAGCTAGCACTAATGAACTGCTATGTCTGCATATGGAGCGCTGTGCAGATGTACTGCCTCCAGGTCTGGGAGCAGCTTGACTGATTTACTTGCAAGACTGAGCTTACAGTACAGGATTGGGAGGAGAGTTTATAGATGTTTAATGTTTAAGGTGGCAAAGACAAAGAAATGGTCTTTCCAGTATAAGAGAACAGAAACATTTGTAATAGCTGTAGTTCACAGTCTACCCTACAGGTTTTGACTGCATTTTGCTTGGAAGATTGTACTCCAGCCAGACGTGTCAGAACTCTGGCAGAGAGCTCTGTAATTGCAGAGGAAAGGACCTGTCAGCTCTGGTCTTCCGCCTGGAATGCCGAAAAAATATTTAGCTATCCTGCACCTAGGCCATACAGCACACCTTACAGATAAAGGTGGAGATCTTAGATCCAATTCAAATCGTTAAAAGATGCTCATGCAGAGCATGGGACAGGCTGCCATGTACAGTTTCAGATAGCCCTGTGGCTGAGGAAACATGCTCCAGCACTCTGAATTAGTGGCAGTTCCCCCAGATGCCACCCTACCTGCTTCACACTACAGCTGTCCAGCCAAGAAATTACTGACAGCGTTCGTGCCTGTGGCTGGGCACACCCTTTGGGCTGACTTTCCTTACCCAGACCCTGAGGCATGGTATAAAACCACCTGAGTTGGTTCATACACAGCTCTCTCAGGTCCATTTCCTTGACAAGTGCAGTATAATTTTAATTTTTCATGCCAATATGCCATTCTTAAAATACTACTCCCTTTGAATCTGTATTTTTAATAACAACAATATTTTAGTCATATGAGACATTGCTCTGAAACTCTATCCTTTTAATTGTTGAAGGGAAGGCATTTTTGCAACTCCTTAGCATCTTGCCATCAGAAATACTTCTGTGACTTAAGATGACAAAAGCAGCTCTTGTGAGAACCATCCAGCGTCTGAATTAAGCAAATACCGTCAGTGAGGCTCATCTGGGCTCATAGATCAAAAGAGGTTATGTCCACATGCAGAAATGCAGTCAATTTTTTTTTATGTTTTAACTTTGTATTTCTGGCTTAAATTTCCAGTAATTTTAAATCTTTTTTATTAGTGTTACAAAGATATTACTGATGTTGGAGATTTGGAAAACCTAACTGGACATGGTCTTGGGCAACTTCCTCTAGCTGACTCAGCTTTGAGCAGAGGGGTGGGACTAGATGATCTTCAGGGGTCAGTTCCTATCTCAGCCATCCTATGACTCTGTGATGGAGTTCACATCTGCCTTGGAAAGAAGGCATTAATTTCTTTTGATGCACACCTATCTCCTGATAAAATAAACAAGCAGCCATAGAACAAATGGCAGCACTAGGTAGATGGTCTGAGAGCAATACAGGAAATGGGATGCATATGATTTAACCCTTGAAAGCTTCTGTGAGCTAGCAACATCCAGTCATAAAGTCACCAAACCCAATTTTAATAATAATATATTTTCAATTTCACAGGCAAAGTAAAACCTTGCCAAGAAACTAAGTGCACATTTCTGAACCTGTAGGGTCAAGGTTTTAGAAATATATACCTGAAACTTGACTCTTAAGCCCATGTTTAGGTGACTAAATAGAAGTTTTCTGATTTTCATAGATCTGCACAGATACTAAACACTACAGCATTCAACTGAATGAACAAGTTCACCAGTAGTGAGATAATGGGAGTGAGTCTGTTTCACTAACGTTTATGCAACTCTGCATATCAGTGACTAAGTCATATTATAAAACCCCTCCACTTTAAAACTATATACATCAGTTAATAAATACAAATCAAGCTGAAGTTGTTCTGTGTCAAAAGTCTTCCAACAGCAACAGCTTGCTAAAGAAATTGACCTTTGCAATTACTTCTTTGCAGATGGCAAAGGAGAAAGCATTAATGCGAAGGAATATGGTGGTCTTACACACCACAGGCTGTTACACAAAGAACAAGCTGTGAACCCTTTTATGTATATTCCCCATATACAATTCAAATGGACTGCAGATTCTGACTGGTTTTCTTCCATATACAGTGATCTCTGTTTAAAAGCACATCTCAGAAAAATTTGGTAATGTGGACACAGTCAATGTTTACCAACTATTTTGAATATTACAACATAAGAGATACTAAAGGTATTTCTAGTTCTGCCTATTGGCACAGCAACATTCACAGGACTGTTAAGGGCTTTCAGAGTATCTAATTTTTCTGTATTTGTCTAAGCCTCACAAAATTTTGAGGTCAGAAATTATTTATAGAAGAATAAAAATAAATCCACCAAATACAGAGAGAACTTTCTACTACTGGTTGCAACTTTTCCACCTTCCCTTCAACAGGAAGAACAGTTCCTGAGATATTTTTATGATGGTCAGAAACTATAACAGCCTTGTTAGAATATGAAATCCCTGCCCTGAAAATCCACATGCTGAATAATCACTGAGTGTTTATAAACTGAACCTTAGAGTTCTTCCATTTAAAGACCAGAAATAGTTTGACAAATAGAGAATCAAAGACTGCAGCACTGAATGGACTTTGAGAAATCATCTGGTCCTTCTTGCCTCGACACAAAGGGAACTATGTTTCAATTAATGCTGACAGAAATCTCATCTTTTTTTAGGTTTATTCAGCAAATATTGTCCCATGCTCTTTACAGATGGATGAAATGAAGCATACAGTAAAGACACATATGAAGCATACAGTAAAGACACATATATTAACAGTACACATTAGTTTGTTGTCTGGCACAGTTAAAAATTGTAATACCCCAAGCCTACGGTGATTAATCTAGCTATTTGCGTTTGAAATCATAAAAATAACTTGCTTCAGACTAACTACTTACAAGAACCATGAGCCATAAACTGAAAGAACTGCAATAAAAGGTCTAAACCTGTTTCTGCAACTTTCCACTGACAAGAATATTTTTTCCTCATAAATCTGAAGACCAAGAACTCTTGAGTAACTAGCACTTTTGAACATTCATAAATATTAACATATCTCAGACAGAAAACTCTTTGTAGCAACTTTGCTTTTAGAGCTGGTATTTCAGGATCACCCTTTGACGGGGGAAATGGAAAGACAGATAGCAGTATCTCCCATCGCCAAGCTAGAGGATCTTTTTTTAAACAGAAGTTCACTGGAAAATGTAGTATTCTCCCACGAGCAATACTGAATAGTCACACCAGCAGCCTGTGTGGGGATGATAGCTTTAACAATTTGGCAAGACAGATAGCTGGCTCTGAACACTACACAGTCATTAGTAACATTTAAAAACCAGCTTTTATACAGAACATGGAAAAACTGTCCAAATTTGCTCAGTGCCAAATCACTTGAACACAACCAAAAAAAAGCAAAGAACTAGTTCGAGAAAAACATTTCAAATACTGAACTGCAGGAGAAATACTGGGAAGGTGTTACGATATAAAGCTATCAATTTCAATAAAAGGAGAAAAAAAAAATCTTTTAAGAATTAAAAGTTAAACCAGAAAAAAATCAAATACATCAAATCATACCACGGATGTAACTGATTCAGGGAAAGGTATTTTACAGTCCATAAAAAAATCAAAACCTACTAAAATCAGCTGACCAAGACTGAAACTGATCTTGGACAAAAAAATTTGTGATTTCCATTGATTTCCCTTTCAGATAAAAAATAATTTGGTTATTTCAATTATTCTCAATTATGTTAAAAGGAATAGGGTGACAAGAATCTGTAGCTTGTCTAATAAATATTGCAGGCAGTTGACACAGTATTTACAGTCCCTTGGATTTTATTTTATTTTTTTTTTATATGTGTACCAAATCTGTGGTAAACTAGCACTGTGTTTATGGAAGCCAAGACACTGATGCTCCTATTCATGACTTACAGTACTATATGACGTAAATACGTTCATTGAATGTAATGGCATTAAGGGGCATGGGATCCATTATGAGTCTAACTGCTACACAGCACATTAACCAAGCTGTACTTCATGTTTCCATGTGGTATCTCACAAAATAATACAAATCATGTAATTAAAGCAGGCTTACGATCTATTGTAAATATACAAAATCGAGCAAATAGGCTTTCTGATTAGGGTGACACAGTGTTCAGTCCCTAATGAACAAAACAGGAGAGTTAAAAGGGTTAGATAAAATTCAGTCCCCTTTTGAAAAGTAAGTAAGGTAGTCTTGAGCAGACTTGTTCCCATTTTTGCACCTGTGCCAGGAACAGCATAATAGCAAATGAGTTTACTGAAGAAATGCCAGATAAACACATTGAGGAGCCCGGAACGTGACTCCAGGGACACACCTGAGAAAGCAGTGTAATTCCTCAGGCCTTCTTCAGAGGAACTGTAGTTTGGCATGCATTGGAGATGCATTTATTTCCTAGGGAGAAAGGAAGGAATAACCTGCATGGCCACACCAGCTATCTGGCATCACTCCTCCCTGCCCTGGGAAGGCTCACCTGTTCCAAGCAGTGTGCGCAGTGTAGATCCATCCCCTAGCACTCCTGGTCCTCCCGCTCTGGAGGCCTGTCCCGCATACTCCCGTCCTCTCACTTCACTCACTAGCACTCACCCACAGAAACAACATAAATTTTTGTCTCCTGCGGGAGATGAACAGTTGGAATCAGAATTGTATTAAAGTACATGTTGCAGAATATTTACAGAGAAATCTGACTAAATTTTTCCAAAAGAATACCAGACAGAGCATAGGTGGTGCCTCATACCACCAAAGAAACACAGAACTATTAGGCAGCTAAGCAGGTACTCCCAGGATTAATGTACATTACCTATAGTGAAATTTTTTAGAAATGAAGAAATGCCAGGCCAAGAATCTGTTCAAAACTCCCTTCAAAACTGGCTGTTTATTCTACATAATTTGTGTATTTCTCAGCTGTCACTAGTCAAGCCCCTTTTGGGATGCTACTGAGCCCCTGGGCTGAAGCTTATGTCAACAAGGGTTCTGCTGTCAATAGGATAATGCAGGCAGAGCTTACCCCTCAATTTCAACAATATCTTTAAGTAAATTATCCAAAACTCACAAAGAATGCCCCTCCATTTCTAAAAGAATCCCTTAAAAATAGGAACATATTTATTTTATACTTAGTGATGTTTTTATGGGCCTTTTTTAGTCGGGAAACTACTGAACAGATAACTGATTACACAGGTAACTGTGATACTGAAAGTGGTATGAACTTTAAAAATATAACACAAAAGCAGAGGAAACACTTTTCCCCTAAAATAGCCAGTTATATAAATCACAGGAATTTCTACTGTAGGGAGTACATATGGCACAGACAGAAATGCAATTTTCACATTGATAGGAACCTTTAAAAATTGCCAGAAACAGAAATCCACTTAGTTCAAGTGGAGATGGGTAGGTAGGGGAAGTTAAGCCAGCAGAAAATTCGGCTCTGATAACCAAAGTAACCTGCTGCAGTTAAAAGTTTTTGAGCGTGGACTGAGACTTATTTGAAATAAAATCCATTTCCAGCATAGAGATTTGCTAACTCAGGCTATATCTGGTAAAAATTAAGTGATCATTCTTCTGGATTAAAGGAATCACTCCCATTACTACTCTAATAAAAGAGGAAAGTCAGCCAGAGTAGCAGTGTAGCAGAGGACAGGCCATCCAGAGAGCTTTGCATTTTTCAAGAAAATACTCTATATGAACTCTAAACCAAGGGGTGTATACAACACTGTGCAGCACCATAAAAATTAATGCAATTTTGGAATATGTTTTGTCATATATCAGGGCTAAATCTCAGTACATAATATCCTGTGTGAGAGATATAAATCACATACTGCTGTTTTTCATGTTACTTTGATAACTTTGATAATCCAATCCCAGGAAGTCAAATGAACTATTGAACATACATCTTCTATTACAGTTCTACTAAATAATTCCTCTACTTTCTTTCCTCCTGACCTAAAGTTGATTGAGCTATTGTGCAGTAATCCACAGTTGATTAAACTCAGTTTGATATATTCTGATGCAACAGGCATATTTTTCTAGGACACTTTCCATTATAAGGAAAGCTGATTAGACCCCTTTTTCCATTTTACTGTAACTAAGTCATCTCTCTCAGTGTTCCTAGTTTAGGGCCATAAAATGAAGGTTAGGTTAACAGACCATTTTATTAACTCACATCCCCTGAGGTTTTTCTTTTTAGATACTTTAAAAGACCCCTGACTTCCCAATTTTTATGCCTTATTAAGAGAGTGCTAGAAAGAACAAATATTGGACATGACTAACCTATGCTGAGCATGCAGTCAGAATTACGTATCTCTGAAAGTGACTGAGGCTTAGTTTTGCATTCATCTTCCTGGTAGTCTCTGTAGGCCAGTCCCTCAGACGGGAGCTCCAAGGAGCTGAAACTTCTGATAAGAACTGACAGGATCACAGAGGTTCCAGTTACATCCACTTGGGAAGACAGCTCTTTCTCTTAATGATGAACCATTTCTAATTTGAGGAGGTGGCATATGTGAGCTTCTATACAGACCTAATCACTGAAGGACTGGATTTCCTTCATTTTGTGATAACCTTCTTTGGACTAGTTATACGACTTTAGGGATAGTATTTTTCTATGTCACAAGAATGAAACTACATCCCACTTTGAATGCAACCTATTAATGAAAAAGGAGGTCCTAGGAGACAATCAACACCTTTCAAGATCAACCCTCAAACTAAAAACAAAACCCAAAAGCTTTAGACATTTGGCAAAGATGCAGTGCTGACAAAATCAAAGGGTAAAAAAGCTCCTCCTGTAGAAAAAAAAAAAAAAAAAAAGTAAAAAAAAGCCCAAAACCTTTTAGGTCAGGGAATATCCTGGTTCTTCACCTTCCATTTTAAGAATAATTTTCAACTGAGAGCTTTCCTGTATCTAATCTTGCTCTTTGGGGTTGATATCATGCCTAGTTTAATCTCAGCATCATTTTGAGAAAGGCAGCACACCACAACTTAAAAAGAGCTGTTTGTAATAGAAACTTGAACACTACAACTCTTGTCCCATTCTCACCTCAGGGACTACAAATGCACATCTGCAAAAACAACAGAAAGTGCAGTTCTACAGTGTGCAGTAAAATAGTAATTTTGACTGCCTTGAACTGGATTTACTGATCTGTCTTCTGCTGAAGTGCTCATGCCTGCACGACGCCTGAAGCTTTGTAGAATATTCCAGGCTGTTGTAGGACCATCTAAGAGAGAAACACAGAATATTTCACATGCTCAACGTATTTTCAAGGATATGAACTACAAATATTTCCTGCCACCAAACTCCTTCCAGAGCTCCTACTGTGGAATACAATAATAGAGCCACTTATTCAGATTTCATATGTGAAGTCAGGAGAAGAGTGGGTCAGTGAAAGTGTAGTCAGAGTTGCATAAAATACTGCTACGTTTCAGGGTCAAGTTAATATCAGGCAACCTGTAAAGTACTTCCATATCACTGTATAACAACTGATCTTTTCAGGCCTGTAAGATAAAACTAAAGTACAAACTGTTATTTCATCTGACACGCTTCTTTTCCTATAATCTGTGTGATCACTCTCCTGGAACGCCATCTATGTCCACATGTGATGATGCTCTTTTTACCAAGCCATTGAGGTTTCCTGTAACTTCATTTTCTGCTGTTGTTCTCTTCTGGAAGACATAATTGCTGAAGCAAAGAGACAGACTAGATGAAAATTTCAAAAGTCAGCCATTACTTACTTCAGATAGCTCTAGCAATATACAGGTCTAGATGAAAAAAAAAAAAAGCAAAATAACCTTGACTCTTTTTCTTGCCCTTATATAGTCTTTGGGCTCCCCAGGAGAAGAGAATTCTGGACAAGGCATTGTTTCTCAGTCATAAAATCTTCCTTTCTTTTACACAGCCTACCTTTTTTTCTTGGCTATGCTACAGCTAAATCATTCCCCTCTGATATGAAAGCATGCTTCTGCCTACTGCCTTCTTCCTTGTCTCAATCTCTCCAGTTTGCTAGAGATGCTGGCAAACAACAACTATGAATTCCTAACCTCTCTGCTCAATTTCTGGTGGAAAAGCTTTCCCCAAATTTCTTTTCTAACATTGGACTAATGCTCTAAGTTGAGCTGCCATAAGATTTATTCCTAGCTGAATGGGAACCTTCAAGGTCTAGCAGTTCTCCAGCTTCCCACATCTTGGAGACAGTGTTCCCAGAGACAACAATTTGATGGTCTCAGCAAGAATCCACCTTGGACACAAGGCATTCCAGAGGTTGTCATGGCACATCCTCATTCAGTTCTTGCCCTTCTATACAACGCTGCAGCACAAATAGCATTAATAAAACTTAATGCTACTTGTGGAATATGTTTTGATTCACATTATGGCTAGTCTCAGTACATAAGATCCTGTGTGTGCGATATAAACCATACACACAGTCATGCAACTTTTGCTACAGTATTCCTTAAGCTTTATCTATTTGTATGTGTGGGAAATGGGAAAAGAGAAGAAACATTCCTTTGGAAACAGATATCTGAAGAAAGAACACAAAACCAGACCCAATGCTACACAGTTTCACTTGCGTGTTCAAAACTGATTTTCAAAGGCACAAAGAAGTTTCAAGGGCACAAATATCACTAAAAAGTAATCCTAGACATTTCATATAACAAGAGGCTACAGGAAAATTTTTTAAACTTGTTGCTCATACAGTAAGAATAATAATAATTATCAATAAGGCAGGGAGACATAGTCACTTATTTGACATGGGGATGTAAGTACATTTTTCAGGTACTGACATTGCACTTGTTCATCATAATAAAAAATGGAAATCATTGTTTATTTGCTGGCACAGGAATTGTCAACCTGTTTATTTGCTGGCAAATGAGTTGTCAGCTTGTTTTCCATTTTTGAGACTTTACTGTTCTCTTTCCACTTCGTGCATATGAGCAAGGATTGAGATTAGAGGCAATAGGTCAGGAAAAATAATCATTCCATAGCATGTAAAACTGATAGACCATGCAATTAGCCACAGAAATATCTTTAAGCTTCCTAAAACTTCACCATAATTCGATTAGGTATATGGTATTTCTTTCAGCTTCATAGAGCATTAATGCTGTTTGCGTCTCATTTTCTTGTTGTGTTTTTTTTTTTTTTTTTTTTAAATTTTATTTTTCCAATTATTTTTACTGTATGCAAATCTGCTGGTATTTGTACTGCTTGAAAAGACTGCCTCAAATGGAAGATGGCAGCTTTTGAAACATTAAACAATGATTAGACAGGCATTGGGCCAAAGGAGTGTGTCAGGAGCAAAGGAACAATGCAGCAGACGACAGTAAGCTACCTTGAGAGAACTGAGAGCACTTAGCAATTCCATCAAGATTTTCTCTGCTGCCAAACGAAAACAACAATGATTCATGTTGCCATATTACTTAGCATTCATCATGATTCTAAATCATTTATTGGAGAGTTTGCACTGCAGTGCAGACAAACCCTGTTAATTTTAATGAAAGGCAAATTGTCCTTTGAGTTGGCATCAAAAAGATCTGTGAGAAAGCTTTGGAGCATCGAACATTTCTCTCAGATTACACTTGAAGGGAAAATACTATTTAAAGAAAATCATCAGTTTATTTGCAATTTCCACTACAAAATGCCATAGAGACATGGCAGTAGGCTAATGGGGAACACAGCTCCCCAGACAGGTCCCCAGACAGAAATCTTCATCAGACTGCCAGGAGAGCAAGATTTGCCCTGTCCTGTATGAAGTAGCTTGCAGAACTTTCTCAAAAAACTAACAGACTTCTAGCATTTGTGAAGATCATAAAGAACATGAAGGGTGAGTTTTCAGTATATAACCTGTATCTCCTCCCATATGGACTCGCATCTATATTTCTCTCTACCCAGGCTCTCAAAACAGACTTCCAGTAAGTGGTGTTAACAAGGACTCTGGTTATGGAGGCCCAAGAAAAACAAAACATCTTTTCCAAATAAACTGGGTGAGGAAAAACAAGCAGAAATTTTCACTCTCTCACAGCCCAACCTCTAAGTCTTCATTTTTCCCATGCTAATTCCAATGGAAAAAAGCTAAATGGAAATTTTAGCTTTTATGTCTAGTTTCATCACAGTTTCCATAAAGTTTTAAATAGAGCTTCTCCAAAGCTTCCCAGGCTGCTACTTGAAACATACTACTTAAAATATGTTACTTTTCCAGTGCAAAAGGAAAGAACACCATCTGAATAATGGCCCTACAAATAACTTAACAGTGAACGAGTGAAGTCAAGTAATTTAAAGCTTGGTCATCCAATATACTTGGAGAACACTTTCAAAAATTAAATGCCAAGCATATCTACAGAAAAAGTATGCCAAAATAAAAGTCAACATGAATTGATTCTTTTATTCACAAGAATTCAAATATCCTTTGATAAAAGGTTCTGTACTTGAACTTTAGACTTACAGTGGGTTCCACAATGTCTTTAAAATATCTAACAATGCCTATATATATGCCTTTGTATAGGTCTATGGGGTGAACATAGAATAGTCTGTAATTTATTCATACATTTTTGCTAACTGATTTCTATCATTTGGTGATACACTCAAACACCCTTAAATACTTAGTTAGGCAAATCTCTTATCATGTCTTGGACCCATCAGCATATTAAGAATTTTCAGGTTCTATCACAAAGAAGTTGAAGTGTTTGAAATTATCAGCTCTGGCAGGAAGTTTTACCACCAGTTTAAGTTAAGAAATCAGCATTAATTTTATGAAAGCTATCTTTTTATTCATTTTTCTTTTTAAGAAAAAAGTATGCTTGGTTTAGGAAAAAAAGGTAAATTTTAATAAAGTTCACTTAAAAGGCAATTTGTATTTCTTCCTTTATATAGGGCACACTTTTTTAACTCCTTTGCCTAACACTACAGAGTATCTTCCCCACTCCCTGTCAAACTCTTGCAATTCTAAGTACCACTCTCTTGATAAGGAAAGAGGAAGAAATCCTTTAAAAAGTCATTCAGGCTCTTGACAGCTTACATTACATTACTAGAATATCTCAAATACAAATTCTACTGGATGCAAGGAGATCTCTGGATACTTTACGGGAAAAGATGTCAAAAGGAAATAATCTGATCAAGCCAGAGTTTCCTTACTGGCATCAACAGAAACTGGTACTTCTCTCACAAGTTCTACATGACTGTGTGTCACTGCACTGGATCTATACATCTGGCTGCTACTTATATTTAGTGATGTGTTTGAGAACATTATCAATGGAAACCGTTCAAGCATTCTTGAACACAAAACAGTCCCACAAACATGAAATGGAAAAAATATGGAAAAAAAAAAGTTTTTCAATCAAGCAATTTCTCAGAGATCTCTAGTAATTAATTTTAAGGCTAGAATCACAGTGACGGTACTGAGAAGTGGAGCAAGGCAGCATTTATATGCTGGCATTCTCACAGTCAGGGTGCCACCAGTCCATAGCACTTGCAACGTACGTGGGGTGAACTCCTCATTGCTACCAGAAGAGCTTAAAACTAGCCTGTTCTTACCGAATTTGACTGCAGTCTTTAACACTGTGGGCCACATATGGTTTCTGAATCACACCTGACACAGGTGATGGTATTTCCTATAAGTTGGCCCAAATCATTCTTCCAAAAGATTCCAAAGTGCCAGTGTGCAGCTATTTATCATCACCTAGAAACTTCAGCTGTTATTGTCTGTATTGGGCTTTGATATGATCAGTAACCTGAGAGCACATATGATGGAGCTCACACTAAGGACTGTGTCATTAGAGGATGGCAGAACAGATGCGGGGATGAAGAACAAGAAAATACTCACTGTGCATTGCGCTACTTGGTACACAGCATATGTGAAACAGATACATAGTACACACTGGTACACTGGGATTCATGCGAAAACAAAACCACAATGAAAAAATGCCAGTATAGCTTTCAGTTTCATTTGCTCTATGAAAAATAGAGAAGATATAAGAAAGCTGTAAAACTGCAGCTGAAATCATCCCTGGATTTTGTTTCCTAGCTCCAGTTTTTCAGCATTTCCTGTACTGTAGTTCAGATACTCCACTTTAGTACCTTTCATTAGGATTAAATATGGCATGTAGATACTGCTGAGATGACAAATTAGTTCCTCCCACGCTGAAATCAAATCCATTGTTATTCCAGTCTTAAAGCTTAGTTTAATGGCAATGGGCTTGTCTTATCAGGAAAAAAAAAAAACAACAAAAGGCATTATCCAGTGATAAGGTTTGGAGTTGCATAAAATAACTTTTTCTCTATTCTGCTGCCTACATTAAACTGTAAGTATGGAAAATGCTGGTTTCAGAAGCGGCTGCTCTGTCCTCTTAGACTTTGTATACCTAATCTGACATAGAAAAAGGTATTTGTTAGACTGCAACACTGCAAGTGTATTAGGACTGAATGAGTTATATTACCTCATGGGTGAAATAAAAGATAAGATGACCACATACTAATTTTCAACAACTGCTGGCTAGGGAAGATTCAGTTCACAGTACTATATGAACGTTTGAATCAAAAACTCTGATGTCAGGAGACTGCAATAAAAGCTCTGCTGCCCACTGATGACCCCTGATGCCAACAGAGGTTATGCTATCAGCTTGCACAGACATTGAAATTTTGCTTTTCCAACCATACAAACAGACAGAACTATACTATATTGCAGATGATTAAAATAACTGTTCTTTTGATAGGCCACTTTGTCACTGCAAACACCTGCTGAGCACACACTTCCACAGAGGCAAACAGTCCAACTGATGTGCGAGTTCTCTAGGATGCACTGGAAGAGCCACACTTACCTGCCGTGGTCCTGTAGCCCAACCTCACTCTCACAGCGCTGGAGCTTTCCTAACCTTCCAGAAAACAAAGGCTAAGGACCTTCCACATCAGTTATAAAGAATGGAGAATGTGACAGTTCCCATTATAAAACAAAGCAAACTGCATGCTGGTTATCAAACAGCTTTCATACAACTATAATTACAATGCTACAAAAATCAGAGTCTTGCCTCAGCAAGGGAGGCTATCCCCGCCCCACGTGTAACTGAGTGCAAATCAACATTTGAGTTTGACGCAGCATGGAGTTCAGACATGGGAGAGTTAGAAACACTAATTGAATACAACATTATTTTTAAACAAAAGCAAAAGAAAATGGAAAAACATGTCTGAAAAAGAAGTGTCAGAGAGAAAAAGGAGGAAAATGGGAGAATGATAAAAACATGCCATGAAGGAAGGAGCAGAATACTGCTGGGGGGAGGTGGGAGGCAGGGAGAGGGGGATGGATGGATGGATGGATGAGTCAGGCAGGAGTCTAATTAATGTGGTTAAAGGCAAGGGGGAGCTGAACGATGAGATGGGAAAAATGGAAGAGTGCAGTTTGTGAGAAACAGCAGCAAATACTGGGGTGGAGGAGATAGGGAGAAGATAAGAGGAGTGGGTACACTGGAATTTGAGAACGTGGAAAATGGAGACCCCAACTGAAGGACACAAGCTCATATGAAGAAGGATGAGGTGTATGGAACGGGTGTGAGGAAGTGAACATCCGAAAAGAGCTGACTGCCAGGGTGGAATGAGGAAAAGAAAAGCTGACTGAGGTAATAAAGACCAAGGATATAGACCACCCCTGGAAGAAAAAAGAAGGAACGAACACAGGAGGAGAAAAGACGTGAAGAGTGATAAATCACAGCAAAAGATGGGCAAGAAGAGTTGGGAGAGATAGCCTTCTTCACAGGCGGTGTCCCTCTCTCTTCTGCTCTGTTGCTCACTTCCTTTTGATATCCTACTCCACAACCTCTTCCCTTTAAAGCAGGAATAAAATAAAATATCAGAAGGACTGACAAGTAAGAGAACAGAGCAGTCTGCAGCCACTCTAGGACATCACCTTCAGGACCTACTGTCCTTATAAAAATCTCACAGTCCATTTATATTAGTGGTTCTTAATTTTTTCCACAAGAGTTTTGAGCTGCATGGCCAGTCATTGTTGGGACATGAACCAAAGTCTCCACATACTCCACTCTCTCACACCTCAGAATAAGACCAACATTCTCGTTCTGCTAACTTCTGCTGACTGCTGAAACAGATGGCCAGCGGACTATGTTTTGCTTCTGTTTATTTTCTTCTTACATATTTTCAGATGCATCTACAGTAGCTGGCACACAAGCCAAGACACACCTCATTGCAGTCCTAGCACCAGCACAGAACATGTAGCAGTAAACATATGCTCAAAGAATTGTCTTCATTTATTCAAGTGTCAGTGCTAAATGTTACTATGCAAGTAAAATGCATAGTTTGTAACAACAGCTAGCATTGTTCTCAACTCTACAACAGAGACAGATCTGCTCTATACATAAACTATATGCTTTTTAGCATCTGATTCCTAACTAGCATTACACAGCCCTCTTTCATGTAAATCCCTGCCAGCACTACTGAAAGTTTGCTTGTGTAAAGACTGCAACAATAAGGATTTCAGCATCAAGACCTTTAACTAATGGGGGGAATGAACCTAGGCAGATAGAGCAAAGCCTTCACAATGCGTAAACCATGGCCCAAAAGTGAATGCAGGTTTGAATAAAGTTTGGCTTTTTCCTTGTTTTTAAATGGTTTTATATTTGCCTTTGAATTTTGCTGGCATTGAGGTAAGAGAAGAGTAAGAAGCCAAACAGAAGGACAGCAAGTCCTAAAGTCTTCCCTAGGAGATTGTTATTAATAGGTTTTTAAAATCAACACTCATAGTTGTCTGATCTACAAGTAAGCCATCTTCAAGTTATGCTGTAATATGAAATCTAGCATGCACTTGAACAGTACTTTTGAGGTTTATTCATCACCGCTTTTGTAAAGAAAAAAAAAAAACCCAAACCCCAGACAATCTGCTATTCCCAAATACCTCTTAAAAATAACCAAAGAAGAAATGTACCTTCTAATGAAAAGCTCTGGATGCTTTTTGAAAAGCTTCTTTCTATTCAATGTTTTGAGGACAACATTGCAAATCTCTCAAAGGTGATACAGTTGCATCTGACCCACTTTCTACCACTCTGTACTAAATCTCTTCGATGCTGGAAGTCATAAAATTAGCATCCTGTGATATCCAGCATTATTACTGCAATTCAATAACTGTATTCATGGAAATCACAGGACAAAATGAGAATCGTTAAACTGAACATGTTAGAATATTTCATTCATAAGTAATAATTCAAGGAAAAAGGAATAAACCTTATAAAATTTAAGCCTCTATTGCAACATTTGTTATTTACTTCAATATGAAAAAATGTCTTAGAGGGTGATAATTATTGCTATCAATTAAAAATTTTGTAAGGCATACTCTGGCCACATTAATGCATACTGCCTACCCATGAAGCTGAACACATCATATGGTTCACAACAAGTTTTTCAGAGAGATTTCAAATCATATTAAAAAATCTTCAAGAGGTGCTTCATAATGCAAGCAGGGCTCAGTGCCAGCAAAAAGACTCAAAAGCCAAGACAGGACCCCAATGGCACAGAAGGTCATACCACCCTGTCCCCAGAGGGCAGGATGCAACAAGCCAGAGAAGGGATAAAACACTATACCAGTAGTCTCCAGCTCTGGCAATGCTTTTTCTAAAAACATTTCTGAGATCTAATTAACTATCAGCAGTCATGGGCATGGTCACTTAAAGTTTTTTTAAAGCATCTTCTCTGCAAATCCCTCTCCTCAGTTGCATTAAGTCAGCTAGAAAACTCTGTTACTTCTGAAGGCAAAAATGAATAAATTGTTTTATTGCCAAGTTATAAACTAATGAGTATATTATCTCTGAAAAGTAAACAGCATTCCTGAGGAGGACGGGAAAGATTTTGATCCGGCAGACGGCTCTTAAAACTACAGTAAAACAGCTGAAATCAGTGCAGTAGCTCTATTTCACACCAATGCAAATAAGACCCAAATGAACAACACCGATATTTGGTTTGTTTTTTTAATAGGTCTTTTGTTTGCGTTATACAGCACACAGGCAGTCACTGAAATGCACTTTTTTTTTAACCTTCAACTAAATTAAATTTTAATACTAATGTACCTAACAGCATATATGAAACATCTCAGTGTTATACTTATCAGACTTCCACTGGAAAAGATGGTATGGTGAAATACACATATTAAGCCATGCAAACAGCTTTATTAAAATAAATTAAAATAAATGGCACACACTGGCATTTTCAGAGTTTCCTAACTTGAAACATTTATATATAATAAAGGAAAACTTCAAAAAGAGATTAATTGAAGTCTCCTGAAACATAATTGGGAACTTGAAAAAGTGCACTGAGGTTTACAGAAAGTCATAGATAACTTGCTTGACATACCCCAAAGTGCCTGAAATAAAATACTATAGCTTATATTGTTCCAGACAAATGTATAGACTCTGGCTGTACACTTGCATATATGGTTTCCAAAATCAGCCTTCTGGAATTTTTAAAAGCAACTAGTTCTTTCACTGTTCTTTTCTGAAACAGACATCTACTGAAATCAGGGATTAATTCAGCTGTTCATTACTAGATTCAGAATTTGGCCCACAGCAAGAATTTATACCAGTTTACCAGTATATTGCTTCCCCTCAGAAGCAGGAAATTTTGGTGCCCTCCTCTAATGCCAATCATCGTATGCGCTTCTACTTTAAACCACTATGCTATGTGAATCCAATCAAATAGTGCGAGAGATTCAAAGTAAAAAATGTGTTCATTTACACTCTGCCTGATCTCTGGTCTCACTTTTTCCTTCTAGTCACTTCCCATAGCATGAGGTTTCTTACCTGTGAAATCAATGGCTGTGGCATCACAGAAAAAAATCTTACATGGAGTTATAAAAGTTGCCATCCCTGGTGAAAGCCTGACAGTAAGCATACCACTTGTAATTAGGATTCTGACAGGTCTCTGTGAGAAGCAGAGTATGGAGCCAGATGCAAGTACAAAGCAAGCTTTTGTCCCCCTCAGGTAACATTACAGGGAAACCCAGAGTAACCCACTTATCTTATAAGCAGCAACACTTGCAAGCTAAAGAGCTACTAACAAAAACATAGAATGACACTAAATACAAAGGATTAGTTTCAGCAATGCTAGAAGAGAGAAAAAAATTGAAAATAGAATATTGTAAAAGCAAAAGTAAATTGTAAAATAAATATTTCAGGATTTAAACTAATAATAGAAAAGCCCATAAATCATCTTTACAATCACTCCCTTTCCTAGCAAACATCCATCCTCTCCAAATGCATGCCTATTACCAGTTCTTCAGCATACATTACGGGATAAAGAGGACTGTAGGAATCTAATTTACTACTGCAGGGAAGAGACGCCAGAGAAAGGGTTAGAGGAGTAGCAGAAAATCCTGGAGTGGGTTGAATTTTTCTAAGAGACTAAGTATCACTCCACACACTGTGATTTCATACAGAATGACGTGTAACACCAAGCCAAGACAGCCAAACCAAAGGTTACTTTCCTGTCAATTTCTGTCCTCCTGTTTGGGGCCAGGAATATAAAGATTTATGGCACTGGAGGGTAAGAAAGGCAAGCCTGAATAAAAGGCACAGCCAAGTATAAATATGTGATACTGTACAGTACCAATACTGGTACTAAAACAAAATGTGGTGGAACAGGTCTTCCTGAAAGATTAAGTGGATCCTGTGATTTCTTATCTCTTTCAGGTAAGAAATAATGAAAAAGAGTAATTTTGACAAGCCCATAGAGCAGAGTGCAAACTGTATTTGTTAGTGAGCTCATCACAGTGATGACAGGCTCTCAGAAGCACTGATGTTTCTGACATTGCAATGTGCCCACTGGAATAATTGCCTGTAAATTATAGAAACTCTAGAAAGTTCTTTTTTCAGCCAGATTATTTTTCTTCTTCTATGGCTGCCTTGTGGCCAGTTCCTCTGTGTCCAGAGGCCTCAGGCTCTGCAGCGCCAATAGTCATTCAGATTCACTGAGCAATTGGCATCACATTAACTGTACCGATTTGCAGGATGCGGGAATGAATTTCTACAAACACATTCCAGAGCCCAAGTTCACCAATCAAAGTTGTATTTCAATTTTTTTTTTTCCTATCAAATTACCATGTATTGCATGAGGGAGTGGGCAAAAATTAAGGCCAGCAAGAATGCAGCAGTAAAACCATGTCAAATGACTGAACTACATGCTGAAGCATATCAAAAGTCTACCTCACTTCACAAGATGTTTCTGAATCTGTGTGTGTGTATGTGTGTGCACGCATGTTGATTTTGGTTTAGGGTTTTGGTTTTGTTTTTACTTTCCTCGTAGTTTACTGTTTCATGTGATTTTTCATTTACTTCATCACATTGCTACATCATCAATTGTGCCATAAACTAAGAATAACAACTCATAAATCCTGCATGCCTATTTACCCACACTGTTCCATGAGTAGGTGTTTGAAGAAAAGCTTGGTCAGCCTTGAGTAACTCTAAACATAATATTATGCACTGGAACTGGAATTAGATTTGACATAAGCCTACATCAAGTTGTTGGGTTTTGTGTGTACTTTAAAGAGTCAGGATTTTACTTTTTCCTTCATTGACAGTCAGCAGAAGAGGAGATGAGGAAGTGCATAGTCTGGGAACTTATTTACTTGTTTCCCAACAAGTTTCTTTTCTGGACAAATCTGAGATACGTTTATGATCAGCAGTGAGTCACAGGATCTAGCTACGGAAACCACAAAACAGCTGTAATGATGGCAAGGATAAGAGAAGCTCTTTGTTCAGTAGTTTCCTTCAACAGGATAAATTCAGATTTGCCTTGTATTTTAGGAGTTCAGAATTAGCCCCCCAGCGGAGCAAAATTTTTCTTTAAGTTTAGCATCCTGTGCTTTTTAAAATTGCATTGCTACGGTTGCCAGAAAATAAGACTTGTAAATAATGACCAGCATGGCCTTGTTGACAAACACCCAGGCAAGCACGGAGCAATCACACATGGGCACTCCAGTCCTTCAGATCACGGACAGCAAAATTTGAGTACATACAGCAGAAAAGCAGCAAGGTAAATGCTGCCAATAAGGAGAGGAGAGAACAACTGGAAATCTAAATCAAATGTCTAAGAAACACAGAAAGATGTTTTATACAAAAGAGAAAGTGACTATGCACATGCAATCATACAACTGAAACAGGAAGAGCACAGAAAGCATACAGTCTTGAAAGCACTCTAAAGTACTACGAGTAAAGCGTCTCAGGTCTCTAATCTACCGTTACACTCAAAATTCTGCTTATCAGACACCTTAAACATTTAGAAACAGCATCCTATCTTTGTACATACTCTTTTTAACATGCCCCATTTGTGCATACTTGAAGACAGCCCAGCAAGACTGTGAGATGAAGAAGGGAGAAAATATACTGACAACATTTGAAATGCCAATGGGATGAGCAGGGGCCAGAATTCAAGGATTCTCATGTATGATCCAACCGCTAATGGCAGGGGAAAGAACCAAAATCTCTTACCATTATTACTGTTATCATCAACTAAAATAATCTCTTTGAGGAGATGAGCAGGAGTCCGGTCAATGGCTGAATGAATGGAGCGCAGAATCACTGAGAGAGCTTCATTAACAAATATGAATACAATGCTGACCTCAGGAAGCCTGTCAGGAAATGTAAGGTTTCTGCACCTGAAGGAAAAGGTTACAAAAAAAAAAAAAGTAAGCTGTGGGAAGTCACGATGTCAACACAAACTCTTTCAGAGAAGTCTATCCCCAGCCATAAGAATGATAACAGACCTTTTGTAGCACATACAGACACGAAACAGATTACTTACTATCTAAAAAAAGGAATCCCTGAAAACAATCTCCTGAATCTGCCTATGCAACCAAGGCCTAGAGCTCGCTCGCTTTTCCACCCAAGTCCCAGAACACTGAAAATCAGTTTGCAAACCAAATGCAAACTCTTTTTTAAATGCAGCTTCCAACAGCAGTTGTTCACAATGTCCTTCTGGACAGTGTGGGCAGGAATAAACAGAGTTAGCCCCTTACTTTAAAAAGCATCTTCTTAATAGCCACATTAATTATTTTTGCTATAGAATCTACCATCTGTCTCAGTCAAAATGAGGGGCTTCTTTCTCAACTCAATAATAACACAGTAAAAGATCCAGCTTCAAAGAACATCCTGCTACAAAAGCTAAGACAGACAGTGTAGCCAGAAAAACAGGTACAAGGATAGAAAACTTATCTGTAAGCGCTCAGTCAAGATGTTTAAACAGAATGAGACATACTCTTGTAACCTGGTGGATTTTCCTGTGCTTTTTTTTTAAAACAAAAATATATTTTAGCCACATTCCAATTTGCTTATGCAAACAGCAACATGGAAGTGCTGCCCACAACTTCGAAGTTCCTTAATGTTTTATTAGTCTTTTCCCCTCTTTCATTTCAAAAAGGATTCAAATTTCATCATTTTATGAAGAATAGAAAGCCCTTTTGCCAATTTCTATCTTCTAAACTGTCAGCAAAATATTTGCTTTTTTAACAAAGCCACAAGTTAATTAAATAAAAGTAATTAACTACTTTTCTCTGAAACTTAGTATTTTAATGCAATATTTCTGAACAACAGTTAATTCTAACTTTTTCTCAGATCTGAAACTATTTACTAGGATGAAGTTAGGCCACAAGCTGACCCAGGCATCATTTCTAAATAGGCTCTGTAGATGGAAATTATTGATGTTAATGCTCTTCTCTGCCTCCTGACAACACTGAAGTGGCCATCTTCTCTCAACATGCCTAGATTCACTACATTCAGGAACTCCTGGAAGCTATGGAAACCATTCTTAACAGCTCATGTTTAGCATACAGAAAGCATGGATGGATTCAGAATTTTTAAATCACGTTTGAATATGACTAACTGAATTTGTTCTTCAGTTTGAAGAGGAAGCATAGCATTTTTTTTTTTATTTTGATCTGTATAGTCAATAAATACAGAGAAGTATCACAAAAGCATTCCTCTTCACATGCTGTGGCACACAGATTAAGTTCAATCAAGATCATGAATTTACATGTATGTTTTTAAAGCTTCTGAAAAGAGTCAGTGCATAGGACACATGACACCCAAAAACACTGAGATACACATAATATTCAAAATTCAGCTGGCCACCAATTTTCTCAATTCAGTCATTAGTTTGAAATTGATGGAAAATCACATTAAAGAAGTTATTTAATATTTTAGGTACTTTTCCCTCTGTCACCATGTGAAAGAATTATATAGACGTGTAAAACAGAAACCAGAGTCTTGAAAAAGTAACGACAACAGTTTTAGTCTTAAAAGGTCTACGCTGAATTTTTTAATAAGCTGGTTCATTCACTTTTCAGAAACAAATAAAAAACCTGTTCACAGAGATCCACAGCTTTTTGTTCCATGGCATCAGTACAAGAGAGAAACAATTAAAATGGTGTTTGGATTTACCAATTCCCACTTGTAGCTTGATCTTTTGGCAGCAGAACAAATCAAAACATACTTTCCAAAATCAGTTTGTATTTCTATTGGTGTGTTAGTCCCCTATTTTCACTGGTAAGAGAGCTTTCAGCTTTAAGCATCAGACTGAAAAGTTTTCTTTGAAGCTTTCAGGAGAGCTAAAAGCATGTAACTTTTTTTTTTTGAGTACCACTGGACAGCAGATCAAATGTAACAACAGCTTGTGGAAGTGTCATTGTGTCATTTATTATCAATTGCCCCCCCTCTTTTTTTTTTTTTCTTTAAAGCAAATGCCAATTCATTAAAGATGACCTGTAGTAATGTTTCACTACTCTTTGAAAAACAAATTCTCATAAAGGCTTACATTTGGACATCTTCTATACCTGGTCTTTAAAAGCAGATGCAGTCACGATTTTTACTGGTTTCAGGGAGTTTTGCTGGCAACCAAGATTTTCTAAGAAGGACTTATCAATAGATTCATAAAGAAAATCTAAATATTGCATCTTTCAGCAGAATAATATGTAACCTGTAAAGTACATAGCTGCTCAGAAGCACACGTACAAGACAGGAAAGGAGAAGCTTTCTCCATGAAGCACTGTGGGCCCTCTGAATCAATCAGAGCCATAGGTCCTTTCCTAGAGATAACAACCTGAATGGTTTTTATTCAAAATAAAACACTACAACAAGATGCAGAGGGATCTGTCTTTTCTTCCAGAAGACAACTAGTCCAAGGCAGCACTGGTTTTCTCTTTTAGTCAGTGTTTCAGAAGTTAAAACCTTCAACCAGGACAGAAGGAGCATGAGTGCAATCTTCTCTGATCTCCCCAGAGAGCCGTCCAAGTACTTGCCAGCTTAGTGTGATTATTTTCAGTCCCCCTTTTCAGAGCAATTCCACCTTCTGTGGAGCAATTAAATGTCTGCTAAGTTGAAATGATACCAAGTAAGTCTCTCTAGCCTCGTGTTTAGGGCAAATTCCTAAGGAGGAAGGACCTGTATTGCACTATCCGTTCCAATGGATGTTCATGCATTTTAAACTCTGGACTTCACTCTTTATGGCTATGTCCAATCTTCTAGACTGTAATGCCACAGTAACTCTTGTGATCACTTTTTTCTTTCTTTTGCAAGCTAATACTTATTGTTTTCATTTAAGAAGTGCTGCTTTGGCTGAAGGAATAAAGGCACCTTCACAGAGCCTGCAATTCAGGTGTCAAGGCACTTTATTGGGAAGCAATACAGAATCACAGAATGGCTGACGTTGGAATGGACCTCTGGAGGTCATCCTGTCCAACCCCCTGTTCAAGCAGGGTCACCTAGAGCCAGCTGCTCAGGACCCTATCCAGGCAGCTTTTGGGTATCTCCAAGGATGGAGACTCTACAACCTCCCTGGGCAACCTGCGCCAGTGCTCGGTCACCCTCACTGTAGTGTTTCAGTTCGTACCCATTGCCTCTGGTCCTGTCACTGGGCACCATTGAAAAGAGCCTGGCTCTGTCCTCTTTGCAGCCTCCCTTCAGATATTTATATACACTGGTGACATCCCCGCTGAGCTTCCTCTTCTCCAGGCTAAAGAGTCTGAACTTTATATACACACATAAGGTTTCAAATCTTCTTCGGGAGAAAAAATAGTTCTCCACACCCACCCCCTGTACCCTAGGTTGAGTATTTAAACATCTGAAATAATTCATTAAAGAAAGGTCATCTTCTGTGATGACCTTTCACCTTCTGAAAGGTCATCTCTTAAAGCACTGCTTAAAAACACTGCATAGATGACTGAGTAGGTGAAGCAGGCACAAATTGACTTGGGCTCAGCATTGTAAAATCTGAGGTGAATCTTTGGCAAATGTGAATTTTAGGTGCCACCAGGGTTACGTGGCATCTGAAAATAGGATTTTCAAGGTGTATATTTCAGGTTCAAAGTGTCTGGGAGGCCCCTGTACTTACGATCACACTACAATTTTTAAATACCAACCCTTCAGTTTTCCAAAAGATGCTAAGGCCATTACAGATCCAGCTCCTTGAAGAACAGACCTGTTCATGGCACACAACGTGCATGCATGTGCATGCCATTCTGCATTGACAAAAAAAATTCCATACGCAATCTGGATACCATTACTTTGTGGATGTCATCTCTTATATGCAAGTTAGATGTAAAAATTTGCATGGGCTTAATGAGAAAATACTAACAAAATTCTAGTTTCCTGTACACATTTATAAAGCCAGCACATTTCTATTTGATGTAATAATTGAAATTTCATCCAAGTTTTGAAAACTGGGCTTCAAACAGACTATGAACTAGTTAAGAGGCTTAAATATACTGAAATAATTTTTAGTATTAGGCTGTAAAGAACCTACAAAGCCTGTTATTTTAGTGATTCAGTTGCAGCCAAAATGCACAGACATATAAAATGGTCCAGCAAACAAAGCTATAGCCAACCTATCTTTTAGCTGTCTAGCTTAGGCATAGTAGTATTTGTTATCTTCAGCCATACCAATGTACAAAGAAGATGAAGATGAAACTCTAGCAAAAATGGTAAGATATGCCACCTATCAGATAAAGAGCAACACAGTGATTTTGGAAAATAATTTAAACGGCAATGAAAATACACTGAAAATAGTTCAAAGAAGTTGCTTCCTTAAAAACTGGGTTTTTTCCCCTCTGTTAATTAAGCTAAGGTTGAGATATATGTAAAATACACTTTTGTAAGAAATTAGTGACAACATATATTCCAAAAACATTCCAGATGACAAAACCGGCCCCCAAAACACTGCTGCCCTACCATAAATTCATGCATAAACTGAAATGTTCAAACAAAATTTCTGCTTCTGACACATCTCCCATCCATTTAAAGGAAACTATTTGTATTGTTTTTACTACCTGCATTCATTTACATCTTTTCAAATTAGATCACACTAGACAAGATTTTCTTTTGTCTGGCACCTTGTGCAAGACAGAAACAAAGTGTTTAATGCTGTGAGTGTCATTTGACTCCCTTTTTGCTCCAACATACATTAACAGATAACTACATATGATACAAGGGAATAGAATTAGGCTCCCGTTGTGTCTAATTTCTTTAGTCTTTTCAAATGTTTTCTTTTTCAATGAGGGTACATTCCTAAATCGAGTTCATGTTTTCATTCTTCCATTCAGACTCATTTATCATCTTTACTTACAGCTTGAATTCACTTCTTTTGCAATGTGTGCAGAGTTTTTAAAAACTGCATTTTCCTGCATACATTATTTTTCATATCAGATGATGACAATAAAAATTACCTACATGTTTTTAGTTTAAACAAATCAGAATTAAACCCACACACCTCAGATCGTGCACAAAATGCAGAGCACTTATGCAGTTTCACAAGTATGTCTGTCTTCCTTTTTATGCCAAGTTTTATGAGGAATAAAATTCCATAATTCTAAGAATGAACAAGAAATAGCTACAGAGAAAGGGTGCATGCTCACGTGTATAAAACATATGCTGCAGGGGGAAAAACGGGAGGAAATTGTATGGATCAAATTCTTAGACAGATCCATTAAGCCCTAAGAATTGAATGGTTGTGTGGCAACTGGCAATGTACAAGTTTCAATGACAGCTCTGCCTTGGACCCATCCAGGGGCCTCGGACAAGACCTTTAACCTGCCCCTCTGCAAAGTGAGGCTCTTGCTAAAAAAACAAATCCACAAAGTATACACCATATTTCAGTATTATGACTAAGTGATTCTAAAATACAAATTCTAAATATTATTTAGAATTACAATAACGAGTATCATCCCAATGTAGCTAAAAAATCACCTCTAGCAACCCACTCTGCTAAATTACATTGGGCTAATAACACTAAAGTAACAGTTGTCATGGTTACCAGAAATTTAGAGAAACTCCTGGTGTTCTGTTTCAAGCACAGCTCTGGTAAATGGAGGGCAGCGTACGTTATGAATCTTCTTTCCAATATTTGTCCACAAGAAAATCATATTCCTCTAGAATATATGCATTGTGATAAGACAATTTAGCCAGTCACATTAAAATTAGTTTAGCATAACTATGTGGTAAGAAGAACAAAGCAATAATGCTTTCCTGTATTAATAACTTATCTGAAGCCTCCTACAAATATCTATATAAATTATGAAATAGAATTATGCTAAATTATTGCATCTATTCCACTTTTTTTTTTTTAAACACAGAATGCAATAAAGCATATTACTAAAACATTTGGGATTAAGGTATTGTTTTAAGAACGTATGTGGGAGGGAGCTTTAGTAGCAACAGAATAAGAATTTCTCAGAAGCACAAGCAGAAACAGAATTGTACTTTCTTCAACATCTGGTAACATTTTGTCATCAGCCAAAATGGCAAATGGAAGTTCAAGATGTATGGGAGGGAAAAAAAAAAAATCCCATTCTGGCATAAATGAAATAAATAGGACTAAAACTCTTGCAAAAAGAACTGAGTCTTCTAAGAATTCCAGCTCAACTATTTATGTTTATAATTTCATTTTGTGATCATTCTTCATTTTTCCTTTTGCTGTTATCAGTATTTCAAGTGTTAACTGAACTATGCTAACAAGGCTGGCATTGAATAAAAAGGGCTTTTTTCCTGTTCTCTGAGGATTACAATCTATTATTACAGAACTACAGCCAGCAAGACAGTACTGCTGCTGCAAATCTAGAGATCTTTGTTTGTGGTCATCATCTTCTGTTATAAGGGAGCAAAGGCAGGCATACAATTGTGTGAGGAATTTGAATATAGCGTTACCATATAACTATAAGCAAACATGGCTAACAGTTTTTTTTTCTCCTGGCATCAATCCCTAAAAGCAAACAAAAAATTTATAATAAGGAAAGATTAGATAGCAGCCAGGGAAATTGACAAATATGCAGATAAGTTCCAAGACTGTAACACAAAAGTGATTAGCTCTTGGTCTCCTAAGCATCTTACAGCATAGATTTAATTGTAACAGATTGATTCCCCACTCCTTTTAATAAAAGCTATTCATGTCGATAAAATTATACAATAAAGGTCCATTTTCTTCTTGGTACTTAAAACCAAGACCTTTCTCTGAATAAAGCAATAAGAACAGTAAGCTGGGAGTTGATGATCTCAATAAAACTCATTTTTGGATGAACATGAGAAGAATTCTGTATAGTTATTTGGCCAAACACTGTTTGCCTCTCACAGTATTATGCCATGGATTATTCTGAGCGTGTTTTAGTGTAAATGTACGCCAAGTGAAAGAACATTCATGTTATGACACATTAATAAGAGACTGAGAGAGAGAAAACAAGAGAGCATGCGCACACTGATTACCGCATCGCATCTTCTTTCAGTTAAAGGAGACAATGGGGAAGATCAAAACCAACAAGCGTACATCATTATTAACTTAGGTTATTATAGCAGCTTGGAGACTGCAGCTGATTTTATATCACTGCTAGTGATACTAAATAATTCTAGAGCAGTCATTTGAGGAGATACATTCAGGCAGGACAAACTGAAGCACAGATCAGAATCACAGAGGGTGGCCACTCAGGCAGCACACACCACCGCTATGAGTCAGTTTGAAGGCAGACAAAAGTGAGACAAGAAAAAGAAGAATCAAAGGTAGAGAGCAGTAAATATGACAGAATTAAACATTAGGTATTTAACAAGAATGCTGAATAATTTGGTAATTTTAGGACTTCTGTCCAAAACAATACAATAGGTAAAGTACCAGGCTTTGGTGCTCTTTTGAAAGGAGTCCTTTGAAACATCAAATACAACATGCAATATTTACGCTATCTTTCATGAGTAGAAACAAAACAACTCTGTCAGAAATGAACATGGAGCCATATCTGTAACTAACGTAAGCCCAGCAAAACAGATCTGTTTCACAGACACATGTAGAAGCAAACGCTTATGGAATGCAAGTCTGTAGGAGCTGGCTTTTGGGGAGAAGCAGAGCTAATGTTCAAATGCAATTTGAGATCTCATGTTTTTCTTACATCAGGAAAAGGAAAACCTACAGGTTTATAGAAGTCTGACATCTTGCACGCTACATCCAGGCCTGCATATACAACCATAACCACTGATGGACATTTTGGACAGATGTACATACATAAACAGCTTTTCTCTTAAAATGCATCACTCTCCTCAACCAGCCAATATTTAATTTTTCTCTTTCGTAGTTCTAGTTGCATTCAGTGGATATCCCGCCTGCTCTGTTTGTGCCCACTTTATCCCAAACCTAATTCTGCTGCTCTTCAAGGCTGCTACCATTGTTCCTTGCTGAATTAAGCCTCAAAGTAATACAATTTGGGACTGGTGAACTGTTTGAAACAAGAAGTACTTACAAAATGGCCAAAGTCTTTCTCTGCATAGGAAACAGGATATCCTCTGCACTTTTCTAGATGCCAAACAGCACTGACTCAGCTAAGAAAAGGGCAAACCTGCTACAAGCCACATGCTATACCATACTATTTAGCAATCCCCAAAGAAGAAGAAACATCTGAGCTTTAAATGCTTCTTTTCCCCCTCCACCCTTCCTGCCTTCATTTCTTCATATAAATACTGTTTTTACCAATGCAAAAGAAGTTTGGCTAACTGCAGTTACACTGACTGAAAAAGTTGCTTTATGTCTATTGGTCAGCTCCTTCATATCCTATGGGCTGTACAGGAGCAAAACTCTGCACAATAGTTCCTCTGCTGAGGTCCTGCTGCACGCCTCTTTTTCCACTACCCCTCACTCTCATCACATAAGCAAAGAATGTTATCTCTCTTTCCCAGATGTGCTTCATCACACTGGATCAGGCAACAAAAAATTTACAAGCCAACAAAGTCGAATCCTAAGGGCATCTACTCAAAAGGAGATTTGGTACACACTTTTGGGATCCCTGAACAACCTAAGTTTTAATAATGTCTTTCCGTGTGAGCTTGTTCAACTTTTCACTCATGACAAGCTTTGTGGGTACTGCCTGCCCTATTTAAAGCAATGAGTACAACAGAATTATAACTAACACAGAAGTACTATTTTGTTCCTGCACACAGTAAGGGCAACATTACCTTCCTGAATGCTTCCAAGCTCATCAGAGCCAGTAGTTACTTGTTAGTCTGCGATGCAGATATGTTACGGCTAACAGATACACATAAGAGTGGTAAACAGCAGAGCACCCAATTTCAGCAGCAGAAAACAAATGGAGGCCTTGGGAGAGATAGTATAAGCAATAGTCAACAATACTGCTTGTACTATCTAATAAGTACTGCAAAAAAAGAGCCTACTTCAGGATGTGACAGTTACCTCAGGAGGGTGAGATATCCAGGTGTCAGGACACCAGGGGAGTTATTTATTATAATCTGTACTATACAGATTATTTTGGACTGTGTTAGCACAAATATTCACAGTGAAAAGTAATCAAATTCTGAACATTTTGTCACAGGACATGAGGCTCATTACTGCACTAACTGGAGTGTTAGAAGTCACTCTGCAGTACCTAAAACACAAGAAGGTCCCACAGCAAGGTGTGACAACTGCCACAGCCTGACCCAGCTGCAATCTGCTGGGTGTTTCCATCTGACTGATGGTCATTTTCTTCCAGAGAAGCCAGAGTTCAGGGGCTTGGGTAGAGTGCACTGCCCTAACTACTGTATGTGGTCTCCCACCTCTGCATGCCACCCACATTGGAGGACTGGGCAAGGCCAAATATTTGCCCTCTCCTCCACACGTGTTGTGGCTCAGCCGTCTCTAATTGTCCTCTGGTTTTCTCATGGCATTAAATGTTGACAATACCAATCCTAGAAAATCCTCTATGCTACAATATGGGGTTATTACATATGTGGAGTGGCCTTTCTCACTGTAGAACCTTGCAAAGAAATGCTGAGCTCCTCTGCTAAGTTATTTTTGTGTGACTTCTCAGAGCACGGCAGGCAGAAAGAAGGTCAAGGCTGAGTCATACCAGTATGATATAAAAGGGGCTAGTAAAACCACACACTCTTGGCAGATCACTTAATTCTCCCAGTCTCAACTGGGGCCAACCATATATGAATTACCTTAGACTTCACTTACACATATATTTCTGTTGTCTTTCCAACTTCCTATACTTCATATGATAGGTTATGAATACAGATGATAGACCACAACTGAGCCAGACATATCTATATGAACTCCATTCCTTTAGCTACCTGCCCACAAGCCTTTGCTGGGATTCCAATGTCACGCTGACTCTTGCAGAACCACTGCTAAATCCAGGCTAATGAGTTTGGTTAGATCTAGGCTAACTTCGTCCAGAGTTGTTGCAGTATATCTGTCCTATCTGTGCTTTCGTGCATTTCTAGTCAGAACAGGAGTACCACAACCAACTAAGGCCCAGCAAAGTTGATTAACTCAGTGTCCATGCCACATGCTGTGTACTCTCTCCAGACCAAGCTGTCCTTTGCTTTCATCCTGTGATGCTTGAGCCTAGTATCTGCCCATGGATAATATAAATACATCTATATAGACTCTGGAAGTGACTAATGTAATTTGCTTTAAAAAAGGTGCCACAAATCCTAAAAATTGATTATCATAGTGGAAAGCATAGTCTTGCAGGGTAGGTTTTTTTCCCACAATAGCCATGAGTGTGCTCTCCCACAAATGAGAATTTGCACATCAGGAGTGGGAATTCTTTTTTCAGCAACATGATTTTCAGAATACCCTGTAGCTCTGTACTCCACAGGGTGCCGTATATACAGCAAAGAGTGTACATACTACCTGACGACACTCTTCATTTCCCTCAGTATAAGAATTTACTACGTTTCAGTGTCAGATTACCTACTTACTCCTGAACCATAATAAAGGGTGCAGGGGGGAGCAGGAGTCTTCCTGAGCTACCATTACTAAGCCATTATTTTGTATGCATGCATCCATAAACATATTGTAATGTCTAACATGTTTCTGGCAAATAGTTAACTAAGGATCAAAAATTTCACAGAAATTAAGATCATGATTTGTTTCTAACTAGAGTTTCTTTTAAAATCTCAACCCTAATTTATTTCTTTTAGCTACAGGAATATTCATTTTCTCTGTCTTTTTAATTTTTAAAATCCATTGTTATAAAAAATTTAGACTGAAATCATTCAGGAGAGTCATTTCAAAAGAGGTATAAGAACAGACACATTTCTGTCACTGATGTCTTCTTAGTTACAGAAGATTTATTTTTTCTTTAAATTAGTTTACAATTAAAAAAAAAAAAATGTCCCTACAGACAGCACTGAACTGACTTAACCAAAATACAAATATTATTGTATGGACCTTGATTTCCTCAAAGTCATTATTTCAGCAAATCCACAAGACAAATATTTCTAAAATGTGATATATAATAATATATAGCATAAATGTATTTTAAATTGCTAAACTGATACCTGGAATGTTTTTCATATCTTTTCATTAATATCAAAAAACTTAATATAGGGTAAAATGTACTGCTTAAGTTATTAAAACATTTGGTTAAAATAAGTGAATAAGATCACATCTGGATTGCTTTTGGAATTGGCAAGGAACTAAGAAGCCTTTTACATCTTGGTTACCGGTTCAGTTCAGTAAGTACCCATGATGTTTATTTTAAAGATTTTTTTTTTTTTTTAATGAGCTGCAAAAAGCAGTTTTCCCTGCACCCATTTTCCCATCCCCAGAGCTGCTGTTTGTTCAAAGGATCAGATGTATCACCAAGGCTGAAAAAAAGTTGAGCATTAACTGTCTCTGAATGGTCTTACCAGAACAAGCCTCAAATGCACTAAAAGGAAGGTTGTTCACTCCCTTGGTCCCATCCATCTCACCAAGCCACTGTGGAATAACAGTGGATTGATTTACCCTGCCTGACATGCACGCTTCCCAGCAGAGAACAGCCCAGTAAAGGAGGCTCCATGGGCTTTCAGACGGTACACGCAGCTTGACTAAATTGCGTATTCCACCACTAGAGCTAAAAAGTTTCACCTGCTTACTGATCTTTATCAGACAGTTCTGGGCTTTCAAAAAGAATAGTTCTTATTTTCTTCCTCTCTCAGTCAGATCTTGTGATAAAACTGAAATTTAACATAAAAAGGTTATTCTTCTAGCAGTAAAACACTTGCTATCTAATCTAAGCTGCTGGTGACATTAAGGTTCCAAAGGATCTTGGGGAACTTTTAATGGATACTTAGTGGGATTTTAATAGGACTTAATTTGGGCATTCCAGTGTTTCAGGAGACATTTGAAACTTCCAACCTTCATATATTTGATAGAAATCACTCATTCTGGCCATCATATGTAACCTACCTTCTATGAGATCACACAAGACTTCCAGGTGAGAAAGAGCTAACAGACTCTACATCTCAGGACCTATAATGCTAGGTTGAACTACAGCACTTACCCATTAGGCCTGAGGTCAGGCAGGGGCCTGTCCAGTGGCAAGCGATCGCTCAGGTAAGCGTTGTAGCCATAATACTGGAATTGTTTAAGTGCGATCCGTCTGTTTTCAGGACTGAGTTCCTGGCCCCAGTGAGCAAAGAGAGATGAGTCAGTGAACGCTTCAGCAGGATTTTCTTCCAGTTTTGGTGGAGCTTCTACAAAAGACAAAGACAAAAAGAAACAATTTTAGACTTTCATTTCAACAGGCTCTAGGGTATGTTACTTCAAAAAGCATAACTTTAGGGAGAACACCACACAGAACAGCACACGCTGCCAGCTTACAGCAGCCTGTAAGTCTTCATGTAACATGCCCTCACTCACCTCTTGTGGCAGTGTAACTATTAGCACCCAAGGCTCAAAATTTAATATTCAAAATACAGTTAGTTAAAAACAATTCTTTTTCATCACAATCAGACTAAAGGCCAGGACTGATAAATCTAAATGAATTAAATTTCAAAAGGATTCTTATCAGACAAGAAGAATGTTATTTTGGTTTTATATACAAAGACGAACTATTTAATTTCAGCCTGATTACCTTTCTAGAAAAAGATTAAAGTTTTGAAGGGGAAAAACAAAGACAAGGGAAGAGAAGAGAGAGTCTGTAGGGAACACACAAAATGGCTGCTGAAGTCTGTGTGTAAAATAAGTTCTTCAAAATTACAGATTCAACAGAGAGAAAAAATTCACTGCACTTGGCATCCACATTTAAATAGCAAACCAGTTTCAGTCACACAATAATGTTATGGTCCAGTTTACCAATCCAGTCTATTTGAATTTGTAGTCCATATTTAGGTGTGTGCAATGATGCTAGTGGGATTGTCACTTTGTAATATTTGTGTCATAAAACGCTTTTGTACCACAAGGCTACATCTCTGGTTCTTATAACAAATAGGGAAGATGGGAAAAGATATACCTAGATCTTAATTTAAGAAGAGTTCCAGTACAATGAAATCACAGCATTCGTTCTCAATATTTAGCTGCTCAAGAAGTCTGTTCAAGGTGAATTTTAAGGCTCTCTGTAACAGCACTATCTCATCCTTCCAACCAGCCCTTCAGTCTTTACTCAAGTGGCCATACAATCTAACCCAGAGAACCCCCTCTCTCTGTAAACACTTTATGATACACAGTGCACTAATAAAAAAAGATCAAATGTCTTACTTGACCCCGATTTGTCATCATAAACTAGTGACTCACAAAGAAAAAAAAGCCTTCATATTCTGGAAGTCCTAATTATTTATGAACAGTCTCCAGAGCCATTAACAACTAACCAACTGAATAAAAATTCTCATTTCTGAAGAGCTGTACTCACAAACCATAACTGTTTGGTCACACAGAGACTTACAGAAATAAAAGCAAATCTTTGGAAAGTCTTCAAATGTGTCCGATAGGCAGAATCTTCAACTGTGTCCAATGTCCTCCTCAGTACCGACATAGTCACCTACAGACGTGACAGCTGGCTTAAGCTAGCTGCATGGAAACACCTAAAAAGAACCATTTATGTACTAGTAGTATATACCACCAGAATCGTGACTCCCCAAGAATGCCAGGAAGCACATTCTTTGATCTCTTACTAAAAAGAATCCAAAATGCAAAGACATATATTAAGAAGATTAAGTTGTTTGATTCATTCAAGATGTTTTCCTTTTTCTCCTGACAATACTGACAGGAAACTAATGACACTTGCTCTCCTGCATTACATTCCAACCTCTGTAAATATGTAACGTTTCTTTACTTGTCAAAGTACTGCCTCCCAGCCTGAATCCTGGAATTGGCTCCAATTCTTCGAAGATGAAAGACATGCTAAATCCTCAGTCAAATGAGGAAACTGCTCTGACAGGCCCTGCTACCACACAGACAAATGTGACAAGAGTGGAGCTTGTGAGTTTGCATACAACTCTGCAATGAAAATTAAAAAAGTTTAATTCATTAATTCACTGATAAAATTCAGATCATTTTAGAAGGTCCTAAATTGAGAAAGGCAGAATAGTTTTTAAATACCAGTCCAAAAAGCACAGCAATGGGGAAAGTCACAGGTATGTCTTTCTGTTGTTTGACAACTATGTGATCTCTGCAAAACCAACTTGAATTTAAACAAAGATTCTCACAAACTATCTGCACATCATAAGAGATATTTAGACCAGGTATGTTCCTGATCCTGTCCAATAGAAATTAATGTTGCTCGGCACTTCTCAAGAACATGTATGTTCATGCTGATCAAGAAAACTATGCAAATATTTGTTCAACCTGTCGTGTGTTACATTAATCTGGATTTCTCTAAATCAAGCACACTTTCTCTGAAGGTTTTAACTTTTCTATTTATTAATACACTTATGGCAGAAGACTGTAGGATCTACCCACATGCGAACAGCCCACCAATGCATGAAGACATCTGAATAAAAATAAGACTCACCATACGAGTAGTGCATGCATATATGCATTTGTAAGTATGGGCAGTTCCAAGGATAATTTTCCATGGATGAAGAACCATCTCAGAAACAATCATCTTCACAGAATCACACTCACACAAGCGTCTATTGAATTTTATCTAATGATTTTGTAGGCAAGAGTACTTCCTAAAGTGATCTATGAATCTCTTGCTGTTTTCTAACTAAAAAAAGCACTCAGTCATCCAGGTTGTATCTGCAAGACTAAAATTTTCCAGCAATGGATATCTGTGATTTTAGTTTACAAGCTCTAATAAACCACTTGCCAAATGCAGCCACTTTTTGTACACTAAGCAAACACGTTATTTCAACATGTTGTTCTACAGGAAAAAACCATTAGCAAGAACTTTCAATTACAGTTCCAGTCAATGGAATTAAGCACACATCTCTGATGACAAAGTCTTTCTTCCCTTTATTCGGCTGAAAACCCTTGGGGGAAGTGACTTTATTCAGGCAGTCTCTCACAAGAAAAAAATACAATTATTATAAGACCATACGCTGCCTTTTGACTAGTCATCAAGTGTATTTGATTCCCTAGTCTCTGAAAACAGATCTTGGCCTGAACTCTCACAGCCAGTTCTTCTCACCACTTGCTTCTACAACTGCAGAATGAACATGGGAAGCTAAGGCTCAAAGGTGAGCCAGTAAACAGTACTGCCTGAAATGTGCCTACCTTAGTATAGCTTATCTGCTCAGTTATTATTAAAAAGGAAAGATCAGTTCCATTTTTCCTGTGGGAAGAAAGCTTACCACCCGCAGCACATTGCTGCAAATGTTAACAGGGTCTTCTTCTCCATTAACTTTTTGCACCATGCGAAGAGCAGCACCATACACAGACACGAGGCTGGTATTAACTCTTGACAGACTGACACTTTGCCATTAAATCAATTGGTACCAGAGCTAAATCACACAGATGTCAGCTGGCTGTACACCTGGGCTGAGGAAGTCTCCTTCCAGAAGACTGGCTGGTCATGGCATCAGCATGGGGTTGGTCACACACTGCCTACCTGAGTAAAAAAACCTCACAGCTTGTTTTCCATAAGCATCTGCATGTCTTTAGCTCATACTTTCTGGACCATGTTTACTAGTTATGCAATTAATATTAATATAAAATCTATTGCTTCATCTGATCTCACTGAATGCAGCCTCCAAGATGGAAATTCACTCTCTTCTTTCTATTGCTCATTAGAGTAAGCCGGAGACACCAAATCAGAAGACACCACTGAAATCCAGATTGCACGTCATGAAACCAATTCTCTCCTAGTAATAAAAGATATTTTTATTAGTAATTGAAGCTTGAATGAACTTGTGTTAACACTGCCCTTGTAATGAAACACACACACACTGGTTTCAATAGCCTTTTCTAGTGTATTGGGTACAAATAGCAAGGTTTGGGTAGCAGAGGGACTGCAGGAGTGGCTTCTGTGGCACAAGGCCAGGTGCTGCCCTGTGCCAGTTCCCCAGCAGACTCACTGCTGGCCAAAGCTGAGCCCATCAGTGAAATGGGTGGCACTTCTGTGAAAAAATATTTAAGAAAGGGCAGAAAATGACAAGGAAGAGGGAACAAGGGTACAAGGGAGCAGCAAAGATAACAACAGAGGAAACAAACAAGAGCAGACCAAGGTCAGGAGAGTAGGAGGTGCCCTATGTTGTCTTTTTTCCTAATATCAAAGTTAGTAATTAAACGTTTGTGCTAACTGGTAATAAATTAAATACTTGCTTTCTTCAGAGGGTATACAACCAAGCAGCAAACAGACAACAAAACATCTATCCCTTATTATTAGTAAGGAACTGCAGACAAGTAATGTGTTAGAAGCAACAAGAAAAGACAGACCATATCCCATCAAAAGTTACGTATTTCCTTTTACTGATCTCAACTGCTGTAGCGTACCAGTGTATCCTTTTCCTTCCTCTCCCTTCCTTCATTTGTTATTTATTTATAACCTGCATGTACGTTGTTAGTTTTTCTCAATACATACTTGTCTCTGCCAGTTTTCGTAAGGCAACTCATACAACTGGTACTTAAAGAACAATATCATAAACAACCTGATCAGACAGTAAGGAATTCAGGAGAGGATTTTCTTGATTACCATCAAGCATATTTATAGCATCACTTGATAACAGCTAATAATGGATTCACTGGAATCGTTCTGCCCACCATAAAAATGCAATTATTTACAGGATAGTACAGGACAACCACTTAATCTACAACAGCATTCTTAAGTTGTGAAAGGAAGGAAATGAAGATTATTGTATCCAACTGCAATTGCAGTAGTCTTCAAGCATCTTGGCAAAATATAATTTTTTAATTACCATTTGCATAATATAATTAATTACATGGGGATATTTTCTACCCAACAAATGCATATCTCTGCTTCAGAACCACAAACGGCACCTCTAACTACACTGATGCATTAGCTATGCAAAGGTTCAGCAGTGACCTTTCTTGAAAGACTGTCTTCAGTTTTGTCACTAGTATAATTTTATGTTGCATCAACCTATTTCTTGCATATCTGCCAGGCAAGTGCTCATCCTGCCCATTCATACTTCCTTATCAAGATTTAAGAAAGACCATGAGAACATCAGTGGCTGCTTCAAGTTTCCAATGGCCTTAACTAATAAGTTCATGAACTCATGTAATATCATTAACAGATGGCATTTAGCAGATTAAATGAGTAAGGAATATTGCCATATTTATTCTAATTTCAGCAGTACCTAAGGCACAATACTAAAGCATCTATAAGGAACAATTTTAAAGCAATTTAGCATCTAAATCTATAATTGGCACTGTGGCTGTTTGTATTGTATCATGATCCATCTATGGAAGCCTTTAAGCTTTAAAATAAATCAGTTGTCCTCTCTTCCAATATGCATCTGCAGTTAACAACTACTTGGTTTACAGAAGAGGTCATAACGACAGCCCTGAACAGTAGGAGTTCAGCACTGCACAAGTCAGTACACCACACATGCTTTATCCTCCTCTGTGCCGCTTAATTTGGACCATCAACTGTTGCCAGTAATACACTTTTTCCCTATTTTTTCTCTTATTTATATTCCTAAGCTGTACATTGCATAACTTTTCTCCAGTTTATAACTGATGCTAAATTGACCCTGTTGTGATGGTTTTCGTTATTTCTCATGACATTTCTCCTTGAAGTTTCATCATATAAGAACAGCCTCCTTAGCTATTATTAGCCATTTCTACAAATAGTACCACAAGACCGTTAAGTAAAGAACCCAGATCAAAATATGCAACAGAAAATGGCAGCAGAAAGGCTCATCCCTAATGACAACTGGGAAATTCTGGTAACACAGTTACACTATGGTGACTAATGGCCTCAGAGTCTGACCCCCAGCACTCAAAAAAATCTGTATTTGACTTCCTGCAGGCAGTAGCATTTCAGCTTTCTGTGGAAGTAAGGATCCTTTCATTCTTTTCCTCTACATGTGCCCTTCACCTGTTAGCCAATCTATACCCTCTATACCCTCTTGCCAGAGGCTATTCTATGCCACAGGTAAAAATCACAGACTTGCATTGGGTCACAGAGCCTTGATATAGTTTTTAGAAGTGTGAAAACTTTACCTACATTTTGTCACACAGGAAGATACACAGAGGAAGATCCCACTTTCAAAGTCTGTTGTAATTAATGCAAACACATTATCAACATCCTTAATAATTACAGTCCGACAATTCCTTTCTTGGAAGGCTGATCCCATGCATGACACTGCTATAAATCCTCTATCAGATGAATGAACCTCTGAAATGAAAACATTACCTCCTTGTTTGTACAGTGTGACGAAACACCGACAAACAACGGCAGAAGCAGCTCACTAAGATGCAACACTGCATCAGCCGTGGAGAAAAGTATACTCAGAAGACAAAAATCTGAAGTTACAGTAACAGTGCCAGCACTTCCCTCAGAAAGGTTATTTTACGTATTCTCTCATCCCCCCCAAAAAAATCACAGTACTGCTGACAAGGTGTCAACATCAATATTGTTTTGTGCAGAAAAGTGAATTTTACTGTTTTGAATATTTAAGTGAAGTTAATTCCCCTTGTCAGAGTCTAGTTTTGTTCCCAAAGAACTGACTTTAACGGAAGTGCACCCAAGAAAAAATGAAATATCTAGGTGGGTTGAATTCTGCTACCACTGCTTACCTACAGCTCAGCAAGTCATAATGAAGTTGCCAGAGTTCCTCAAAGAGACTGACAGAGCCTGTCAGAGTCAGTCTGTACAGAGTACGAAGAGCAGCGAAGCCCTAATCTTAAAAAAAAATTAAATCTGATCCAAACTACATACAAAACACACAACCACCCTGAAAAGATTCCACTCAATATCCAGTCTTTGTGTATTCCAGCACACTCGGTAGTTAGTGTCAACACTGGACAGATCAGACAGACAGGGAATGGGAAAAAAACCACCCAAAGAAAATAGGTGAACCTTTCCTGAAAAGCTAACTGTAAAGAAGCCATGATAATACTACAAATAGTATACAATCAGTATGAAACTTTAAAGATTAAACTGACAGCACACATAGAAGGAAATGCCAGAAACTCTCAACAAACTTTTGACATATTTGAGAACTTAAAACACAATTTATTATTAATTGATATGTCTCCACTATTGCATTTTAGTACAGCAAATACACATACATAACGGTAAGCTACTAGAGTGCTGCTAACATTTACTTTCATTTGTTTCTAAAAAAAACAAAATCTCTTGGAGAAATTTCATTTTTTTCTGAGAAATAATCCCATGCTTATTGTGTGTATTAAGGTGGAAATTCAGCCTGGTTCTCCTGCTTGTTAGAAGGCCTTTCTCTCCCTGAAGTCACTTACATATTCTAGAAACATAAACATCAGACTGTATTTTCCCCATATGAATGTCACTAGTAGATACAAACTAAGAGCCAGAAAGAGCTGTTTGGAATCTTTACCCAGATTCACACCCACACCAAAGTGCTCTGTGGTTTTTCTTTTTTTTCCCCGTTTTCATTTTTGGCCAAACAGGCCACCTTGGAACCCTGCGACAGATCTGGCTGGGTGTCCCCCAGAGCCACACTGACACCAGCCCCCACGAACACTACGCAGAGAGCCTGAAGGGCTCCCCAGGGCAGGGGTGCCGCGTGTCTCCACAACATTATCCGCTGTATTCATGTTACCTAGATTTTCCCATTAACTGCTCACTAGAAAAGACTGTGGGGAGCTAACTATTTATCAAATACACACTCATAAAGGGATTAAGTTCATTGTGCCACACATTCTCAATAATGTATTGATTTGTCATTTCCTTTCAGGGACTCCTTATCAGAAATATCAGGATATATTAGATGTTTGGTGATAGAAAGATCTGTGAGATCTCCGAATTCAAATTAAGATGTTCATATTATCAAGTCTTATCAGTTCTGAAATAATGGAATGAGTTAATATATTGCAAGAGACTGAAAAAGGGATACTAACATGTACTTACTGAAAGCCAATGTCAGCAATTCAAGTTCTTACACAGCAAATAGACAGCTAGGGTACATCAAGTTTGGTTTTCAAGTAATGCAGGTAGACCAGCAACAGAATGTGAGTCATTGCAGTGACGATCCAACTCATGAAAACGTCAGAAGGCAGCTCGCTTCTGCTAAAGAGTCACTTAAGACTTGGTTTCACTTTGCTCAGGACCAAGACACTTGCAAATACAAGACATCCAGATGCTTCACCCAAGCAGGAGACATAGGGGAAGCCACTGGTCCCAGAAGGCTGCAGGTCACTGGTACAGAATACTGCAAGACCTTCTACTTACCTGGGCTGTGTGTCCTGAACTTCATTTTATTTGATTGTTGATTGGCAGAGATGTCAGGCTGCAAACATAGGCAGCTTTCAGGTTTTGACAACTGGATGTTTGTCTCATTTGTACAAAACTCTGCCTGTTCTACATCATCTCTATATGAATATGTTCACCCAAAAAGGACAGATGTTCATGTAGAGAAGTTGGATGTGACCTGCCTTGGCACACTTTGATAACCTAAGAGTTCCTAAAAAGTCATTGCACAAAAATTACTTTACACTGAAGAAAGATGTGTGAAGCTGACTCTCAAAATGTGCTCAGCACTAGAGGGCAGTGAAAGAAACAGGAAAATTTGTCTTCTAAGAGAAATCTGAAGTTTTTAAGACTTCTTAAGAACTTGTTAAAGAGCTCTCAGAACTGCAAGTAGCAAACTTACAGACTTCTAATTAACCAGCAAATTCTATTACAGTGCTTATTTCCCTAGGGTAAGAAAACATACAGGAGAAAAATAAAATTATTATTATTATGTCATCAAGCAAATGCTAAAGTACACTGCGTGGGTGCATGCAACCACCACTTTACAGGAACAAGGTCTTGGTAAGGGCTCTATATTTCTCCTGTACACACTAGAACTAGCCTGTTCTGATCTGTAAACACTATAAATCCTGCTCACTGTTGTTTCTACTAGATATCTTCTCACTACCAGCCTATTAATACCCCTCTAGCCATAACTGTGCCACAGATATGAATCAGGCTAGACATGCCCCTGCATCATTCTGGCAAAGTTAACATAAAGTTACTACAAGCCTGGACAACCTGAAACTAGGATAAAAGCCTTTAACTTACTGGAAAAAGATTATCAAAGGAAATGGATATTTCCAAGTACAATCAATTTCCTCCGATAACATTTACCGGATGAAGACATAGAGCTCTCTGACAGGTACCAATACTGTACTTCGAAGGCCACCTGCATTCCCTGACACCAATATTTTGACAGAGACCAATTTTGTCTTCTCAAATGGGTAAAAGGCTGATTTAAAAAAAAAAAATACACTATAAGGATATTGAAGACTAAGGAGTACCAAGTTCCAAATCTTCAGACTTTCTAAACCACATTTTTAAGATTGTCCAAAGCAATCTCTCTGCATTCCTCATACTTGGAAACCAGATTTTAAAAAAGCATCAATTCATTTAAAGTAACACATAATTGCTTAACTATGGGCCTTCAAGATAAAGGGCGGTCAGAAGAATTATTTATTGAGTATCACTTAAAGGACTACTGTTGTCTTCATTACAAGAAATACGTTTTAAACTGCAAAATTATCTTTCCTATTTCAAAAAATACTGTACTTACAGCATTAACTTAAACTCAACCTGTAGGCAAACATGCAACAATTTTTGGAATAACAGTCTAATGATACAATAATAATCTGCCAAAAACTGCCTGAAAATGCGGCGACCTTATTTCAGTTTGTGATACAAAGATCTCAACATTTCCAAACTGCAGTGCAACTGCCACAAACTGGTAGTGCATTGAATGCCATTGAATGCCATTTCATATTTTCCCAACTTGCTTTGTTCCATTCTTGCACATTGTGGAACTTCTGTTCCACCAAACAAAAGAATTGCATTTTACCAATAGGGAATTTTATTATTATTGGTAGAATGGTTAACAAGTGCAAAGGTTGTTTTAGAATCCAGCTTGTTTTGTATTTAGAACTAACATAAAATTTAGATGATAAACAAATAACTTTTGGTTTGGGGTTTTTTTTGGTTGCTTGTTTAATCACCATGGTTTAAGGACAGCTTAAACTGTAAACAGAGTGAATGGCTGCCCGGGGTGGCAGACCACCTACTTCGCCTATTCAAAAGGAAGGGGATGACTTTCTCCACCAATGGCCCATTGTGTGGTGCCAGGCAACTGCAGTTATTGCTCCTGCCTGAGACTCTCCTCTAGCTTCCTGACCCGACCCCATCCTGGCCCTTTCTTCTCCCCTCCTCTTCCCAGCAAACCAAAAGGGTGAGCAGAGCTTCTCTAAGAGAAAGGGGAATAAGAACAGTGGATTTTGAAAAGGAGGAGGAGAAGCAGTTGCAAGCCCATGGACCCTCCAGCTGGACTTCCAGGACTGAGTGGGTGGGGAGGCAGGGAAAGGAGTGGCCATTCAGGGCTGACTTCCAGCCTCCTCCTGCCTCCTCTCCCCCACTAGCACCCAACCAATTCCTCCCAGCACAGTTACTAAAATAATGAAAATACCTGTTCATTACATCCTCCTGTCATCACAGTTGAATAAATACTTGAATATACTAGGCACTAGCATTTGTCAGTTCTTAGCAAGTATGGAAAGTTTTGCAAAGCACGCTTGAAGGGTACAGATGTACGGTCAATAAAATCCACATATAAAAAGCACTCTGCAAGGGCAACAGAAACCAGGTTCCACAGTAAGGCTTACGGTCAGAGACCTCTCAAACACACAGCACAGTCAGTTCCAGTGCAGGAAAGAAGACAAAAAGATTCAGAATATTCCACTGATTGTAACTGCACATGTTCCTAAATTTAGGCATCTGCTTATGTGCTTACTAAAAAAGGAAGCTCATATGCATTTAATGAATAGCAGACCACATTTTTCTTTGGGATTAGTGGAGTTTGCAACTGTGCAGCTGAGAGGATTTAAAAGCTCAGTGTGTTTTATATCATAAACCCAAATCTATGTCACCTGAAATAAACAAGAAAGCACTTAACTATTTTGAAAGCTTTATTTTGCCAAGAGCTGTCAGGCTGTGATGCTAATTAGTTGTATGCACAGCTTTTACTTCCATACAAAACTGAGTAGTCACACCAGAAGAAAACTCCACATAGGAAAGAGAAACTAGCTCTCTTCTACACTCACCCAACTCAAAGCACCAGAAATAGGCTGCTTCTTTCAGTAATCACATAAAATGAGATTTTCTCTGCTTACCAGGCTGTACTGAGCTTCCTTAGATTAGTTCGCCTTCACTAATTTCCATTCAGTCCTCTGAGGAATTTTGTTTTGGCCCCTTCTTCACAAAACAAAAATTTTAGAGAGCAGCAGTTCCCTCGCTCAAGACAGCCTTTTCACTTTTCATAAATGCTTCCAACATTATGATAAACACTGTAAGCTGTTTCACCACTTGTGAAGTATATCACTGGCATCTCAGTAAACAGCTATTTTCATAAGCAGGCCTGCGCTTGACAGAGCTCCTATTTCAAAAGTACTTTTCAAATGCTTGCACATGTAATTGTACATGCTTGGAGCTAGTTCACACTTTTAAGATTTTTCCTAAGCTACCCCAAGACAGAGATGAGCTTCAGTTTTAAATGAAAACTGAAGAAATCTGAAGAACAGGGCAGTTTTGAAGAAGAACCCATGTGCACTTCTGTAAAAGCATCTTCCATTCCCCATTTGCCATTGCTCTTTTCATGTTTAAAGCACTAGACATACACAAACGCAGTAGTAGGGAGCAAATGTAGGGAGCAAATACATTTTAAAGCTTTGCAAACTACACTGCAATAGAAAAAGAAAATGAAGCATAATATAGCTTATCCTCTGCAGAAGAACAAGAACGACAAATTAAAAGCTCTCTCCCATCTTTGATACTAAGTAGATTATTTGTGCTAATGTTAATAATAATAATAAACTGAGGCTGGCAAAATATCATGAATTCTCCTTGAAATAGTAAGAAAAAGTAAAGAAAATGCAATCAAATTAAGTCCTCAGGTTTAACAGGTATTTGGTAAACACTGTAAGACTATACTTACATCATCGTTTAACCCCAGCTGATAACTAAGCCCCACACAGCCACTCGTTCACTCCCCCGCAGTGGGATGGGGGAGAGAATTCGAAGAGTAAAAGTGAGAAAACTCGTGGCTTGAGATAAAGACAGTTTAATAGGTAAAGCAAAAGCCACGCACACAAGCAAAGCAAAAACAAGGAATTCATTCACTCCTTCCCATGGGCAGGCAGGTGTTCAGCCATCTCCAGGAAAGGAGGGCTCCATCACACGTAACAGGTACTCGGGAAGACAAAAAGTCAGCACTCTGAACGTCCCCCCTTCCTTCTTCCCTCTAGTTTATTTGCTGAGCATGACGCCACACAGTACGGAATATCCCTTGGGTCAGTTGGGGTCAGCTGTCCCAGCCGTGTCCCCTCCCAGCTTCTTGTGCACCCCCAGCCCCCTCGCTGGTGGGGTGGGGTGAGAAGCAGAAAAGGCCTTGACTTTGTGTCAGCACTGCTCAGTGGTAACTAAGACATCCCTGGGTTATCAACACTCTTTTCAGCACAAATCCAAAACACAGCCCCATACTAGCTTCTATGAAGAAAACTAACTCTATTCCAGCCAAAACAAGTACAACTTATCTTTAACTTAGTTTTGGAAAAAGGATAGTTAGTCTAAAAGAAAAAAACAAGTCATGCAGACAACCAGCCATCTGCATAAACAGAAGGCAAAGAGGATTTTCTAGATTATACGCAGCAAATACTTGGGTTTGTATACTGTTCTCAGCTGTATGCACTGTCTATTCTACAATTAGGAACTCTGAGAAATATCTACTACCTAAGGTTTTTTCCTTTTCTGTGTTATTTTAAGAAGTGCAGATAAAATTGCTTTAAAACACAACATTCTGCATTTCCTTTGCAACTTTAAAAACCAGAAAAACTTCTTAAAATGTTTTTTATTTGAAGCTCTATTAACTCTACTCTTTCTATGCTTCAGTCGTGTGAAGAATGGAAGCATCTGACCAACACCAGCTCTGTGGGGTTCTGCTCCATTAGCAAGATCGTAATTTTTGCTGAGTTTACACAAGTATTTCCAAAATTTGATAAATATATTAAAAAAAACCACTATGGAAGAGGGTATCTCCCCAGTGTTCTCCACTGCCAAGGTCATGAGAATCCTCTAAACATTGGACTGCAATGAAGAAACAACAAGAGTGGAAAACTCCAGAAGCACTGTTAGTCCTCAAGACAAGACAAAAAAGATACACTCAGTTCTCACCAACACATACGATTGTCCATGGACTTTGATGATCATTACACGAGGCAAGAGCTGGACACTGAGTGTCACTCCACATCAAAGAGCATGATCTTCAGATGAAAGGAATACAGACACAGTTTTTAAAAGCCCTATCTTTGTATCCACAATTGGGTCCCTCTCTGGAAAATAAGGCCATAAAACTAATAAAACCTGCAGAACAGCAAGGCTCAATTCTTTAATATTTGTTAAGCAGTTTGAAGAGATAAAATTGTATGTTTTACACTGCTCTTTACAGCACACCAGGCTGATTCATCAGAAGAGTATTTTGCAGTTTTATGGATAGGGGAATTACGAAGCCATGAACGATCATTACTGGGGGCGGGGGGGGGCAAGGGTGGAGCTGCAGTGACATGATCATTACTGTTGAAAGAGATATAAAAGCTTAGAACATATGAGGAGCTTCTTAAACAGGTGCTGATTGCTACAAAATGACAAACAAATTCCACTATCATTCACACTAGAAATTAAAGACCTATGGATGTGGTTGGTTATTTTGGGGTTTTTTGCTTTGTTTTGGTTTGGTTTTATTTTTAAGTCATCACAGCCCTGCCAGAATTTTAACAAAAAAAAAAAACAGAGCTAGATTACAGAATTAATCAAAATTATAGCTAGAAATTCAGTTTTAAACCAAAATAAAAAGCAAGAGGAAAAAGATGAGGAAGACAAGAAAAAACTGAAATTGCTGCCAAAAAAAGGAAATTAAAGAAAAATCAAGGAAAATTCAATTTATTATGCAAGATACAAGGGGCACTTTAGTTAGTAATTTCTCATCATAGGACTATAGCTTTCCCTGTGGATCTACTATGACTTCAGTGTGTGAAGCGTTATTGAAAATGGCTGAAATTCACAAATCAACCTCTTGTAAATGTGCTAAATCCACACAGAAGAACATAAGTAGAAACATCTTCTGAAATTTTTAATATAACCTTTCTTGCAACATAAAACAAAGTGATAATTTGCCAAAATTCAGCCATGTCTGTTTTCTTCCTGTCCTCACCCCACATCTGTAGATCAGCTTCTCGTAATACCACAAAGCAAAAAGGACAAGGGAAAAAAACCCTACCCCTTAGTGGGCATATACTTTGAAATTATACAAGAATTTTATACTTTTCTATTTCCTTCTAATTATGCTGTGTATCATACATCCTGAAGGGCAATACAATTGTTAATTAAAGATTAACAGTTGCTCATTTTGTCTAAGACGAAATTTGATAAGAATTGTTCCTGTCTTTTTAATGGTGCTCACCAATACTGCACCCCAATTTAAGCAAGGGCAAAGGAGTACTGTGCCCACTGCAGAGCACCTCCAAAAACATCAACATCTCAGCAAGTTACTTACTGAGTCAGCCACAGTACTTCTGCAGAAAGCCTCTTCTTCAAGTTATGCTTATCACCAATATAGTGCAAACCTACTTACTGTAGAAACACTGACAAAAATCACAGCTGGACATGTTATTGAAGAAATGCACCTTTTTTATTATTACTGTAACTGAAATTAATCATGTTTGCAGTATGCTGTAAAGAGGAGAAGACTGCACCAAGCAGCAAATGCATTTTTACTCTCATGTTTTTGCTTCTCTGGAAAGTCTTTTGAGTGCTTTGATAAACATCATTACACATCATATTCTCTTGTGTTTTCCAGCAAAAAAACCCACCCCTCTACAACAGAAAATAGCCTGGAAAGGCATTACTAATAGTGATTGTGAAACAGCTTAACTTCTAGGCACTTAATGATCTTACCACACTCATACTCGTCAGGTGGGACACAAGTGACACTCAGATGTCAGCATGCCCACTATGAAGCCACTCAGGCAGGCAAGAGAAAATGCAAAGGGCAGAGAGCCTTGCCTTGAATCCCATGTCCCACAATAACTCACATGCTTCCTGCTGCAAGGAAGGGCCTTCTTTCACTTGCAATTCACAGCTCCAAACAACTCTCCTGGATTTATGTGTCCATGAGTTCTCTTTAAAACAGCCCCCTAGGTCTGACCTTCCTCTATAAACAAATTGGAAAAAGGTCTTCCTCTTTACCCAATATTATGCAGTAAGAGCATCTCTGCAGGATACAAACCATTCCAGGTTTAATTCTCTCCCCTGTGTAAAGTGATTTGAATGTACATCAAGGCTGTACTGTGACCCAGGACGAAACTGCTTAAATGAATGATAGCACCAGTGCTGCTACTGATTTGTACCAGATAAAGATCTAGAAAAACGTTTTAAATAGTCTATTATAGGATGAATTCTCATCTTAGCTATATTGAAATGGACAAGAATAGAATTTGCTTAAATTCAAAAAGCTGCCAAAGGATACCACAGTTACTTTTCATGTAATTGCACAGAAGTATTTTCTACGAATTCTTCTGTTCCACTGTAAAAGAGAGCAGAATCAGACCCATATTCCTACAGTCTGTGCATTAAATAAAGGAGTGCATTTAGCAGATATCTCATACACATATAATCCCAGACAGGTGGTTACTAATCCTAGCTGTTCTAAATAGAAACAGAATTATCCAGGAGTGTCAGCAAACGTCAGGAAAATGCCTAAAACACTGGGTAATGAAAACAGACTTTCACCAATTTTGTGGAATAACTTCAATAATAGAGTACCAGAGATTTTATTATTATATTATTTATTATCATTACTTTTAGCAGAGACTATTAGGATAGAGAGCAGAAGAATATACTCTGATAAAACACCAGAGAATTGTGAAACATTCAATTTTGAATTTACATAATGCTTTTTAGGAATTGTTATGCATGATAACAGATTTCATTAATCCTGAGGTTATGTCCAAAATGAAACAGTGGTTTTTTCATTTCCTCCACCTGCCCAACAGGTGTTTGAAATCTGCAGGGCTTGCAGGTTAATTACTGATGAGTCACTGGGGGGGATGGGCTAATTAAACTCTGTTTGAAAAAGAAAAGAATGAACAAATCATTTTACAAAAAGAGTTAGGATATTAGCTGCAGAGTAGTAGTGAAGGAAGAATTTCTAGAAGCATCCAGCTTTGAAGAGAAGACTTGAGAGGAGCTGATGTTACTTTGGAACAGCTATTCATCAATGAAACCAAAGATTTTCTACATCCACAGTGGAAGTAATTTTCTCTAACAGCAAATGAAGATTCTTAACAGTTTGTTTCCAGTTAATCTTCACTCCTGGAGAAAAGCTGCCCTTTAATTCTTTGAGGCTTAAATACAGTCGGCATAGATTGACAAAAATCAGTAACAGCTCCAGGAATTTTGTAAACAAATCCTATCTCAGGGCAATGCCAGAGAATTAAATTTTTTACCTGGAAAATGGAATCTGTGATATTTTAATCCAATGTTTTGTTTTATTTGAGTTGTTTTCTAAGTGCAATCTCTGAAAAAGGAAAAATTCTGAAAGAAATTCAAGCCAATTAGAAGGCGGGAGGTAATTTCCCTGGCAGGAGAACTAAAGCTCATTGCATTAGTCCTAATCATCATCTCCAAACCTTAGTTGGAAAAGTTTCCTAAAGAAGCCCCACAGTGTTTCCTTGTGTCACTGGGAAAGAGTGATTCAGTAAGCCTGCTGAGGAGGCATGGCTTTCTCCATGAGCAGAGCCACAATTTGGCTGGGAACACTGTAAAGAGTCTTCTTCTCTTTCCATCTGACTAAAACGTGCACATGGAATCCACCTCTCCATATGGTGACTCAGATTTTCTCAGTGTTATCGTGAGATCCAAAGTTATGTCAAGGGTGCTTCCCTGCCCCATACTGACATTTAGTCAGTGGTCACTGCCTGAAAGAGGTCAGCAGGTGCACAAGGGAGCTGGAGATTTAACTCCAAAGTTGCTTTTGCATGTTAAGGTAATTTACCAGAAAAATATATGCCTCCTTTTTAAAAGCTTAATGCTCGCAGATAGCAAGTTTTTAGTATGCTACCCAGGGCCAGTAATTTTGCCAATGCTTACCCAAACGCTGCTGGAAAGAAGTAGAAACCAATACCAGGAAAACTCCTACACTAGTTTCAGAACAGTGGCCTGCTAAAAGGTCCAGCAAAGGAGTGCTTCTGACTATGACTAGCGTCTCTCTGCAGCTATACCTATGCCAACACAGGAGTTTAAAAATACATGCAAGGAAATACAGATGAGACCTTTCTCCTCTCATATAATTTGCATGAGAGTAAGTTAATCAGAATCAGAGAACTGAGCACAATCTTGTAGGGTTTCTTCTCCGGTGAACACTGTTATAGAAGGTTCTGCCCCTTCAGGCATTTACTCTGATAACCCTTTCTTGTTTATGTATTTTCCAGCCAAAGACCTAGCAAGTTGTGGAGGAACAGATATGTGTTTTTCCGTCACCACTTTTCTGGCTTCATCTACCACCAGGTTCTCCAGTTCCACAATGTTCTCAGAAATGGAACTGCAGATACCAGATTTCCACTTATTTAGGTCCTCAGCTTCACCTACAGTCAATGGAAGATTTGCTATTGTTATTTTCCCTGTATACTCTAATACACTGTATAGTCTAATTTCACACGATTTTCATAAGTGGAACCTTCTATTTGTGTTCATGGTGCATTCTTGGTATTTTTCGTCTGTTCCTCCTGACATCTCTACTTCCTGACTTTGGCCTGCTTTCAAACTGCTGCAAAGAGTAACAACCTATGGGCACATGGAGCGTGCGAAGCTGCCTAACACTGGGTAAGTACTTAGATACCAAAACATCTCCACCTTAAAAAAAAGTGCCTAGCCTTCAATGCAAAGAGCTATTCCCAAGATAGCCTGTCACCTCAGACCAGAAGAAAAAAGAGAAAATGTTGAAACTTAAGAGCCAAACTGTCCACAACTGCAAGCACATCCTTTGGCCTCCTGTGGAGGATGATGGCTGCACTGGGAACTTACACTAAGGGTAATTTTCTCCTGTTGCTGCTCATAGTATCCTACAACAGTGGTAAAGGAAAAAGAGGATTTAATTTTCTGCCTAAAATAATTCCTTAATTGTCTTTGTACAATTGAGCACTTATAGAAAAGCCAGGATGTTCTCCCCGTGGATCTCATCTTGCCATTGTAAAACAGGAATAGCTCTGCTTCCCCTGCCTTGCAGGAGTATTAAAATAAAGCTACGCTTCTGAGCTACTCAGTACCAGCCATCACTGAAATGCCTATAAAACCAATAAAAATCCTCTTTCCTCTCATTAGCAAAGATGTTAAGAGCAGCCATTTTTCACAGATTCCTCAGCATCAGCAGACAGTCTGCATCTCCAACAATCTTCAATTACTCGTTGTCCCTGTCCCACAAGAAGTTAATACTGAAGATGTCGGTTTCACTGTTTCCAAGCCACCTGCCTCTAACACTCTCTGTATTACAAGGAGCAGATGTTTACTACAATTCCATTTCCTTAACTAGTAACAGCGGATTTGTTTTGTGCGTAAGGAGATTAACTAGATTTTCAAACCTCTTTAGAGTTTGGATTGTGAGGAATATTTAATATTTCAGTAGAATTATCTTCCCCGCAGAGTCATGTGGACTCATATATTCATTGTCTAACAGCCTGATAAAAATTTAGGTCTATGAACAACAAAAGTTAAATTGTTACCTAGAGGGTATCCATTCCCAACTGACCTAATTGTACAGCACATAAAGAAGCAAAAATGCTGATTTTCAGGTTAGAATATATTGCACTCAAATAATTTTGTTCAGGCAAAATCCTTTCTTTAAATTATACGTTTCAGCCCTAACAAAATGTGCACTTCTTTGCTTAATTATACAGCCTGCTTTACCCCTCTCTTTTCCCACTCCCCCTTTTTGTTTTTTCTTGCTCAGAGGTATGCAAACCATCTGTGCAGCTAACATGGTCTAATAACTATCTGCAAATCTGTTTCCCTGAAAGTGACATTACCAAAGCTGGAAGGCCAAATAGTACCAGCTGTTTGCAGGAGTGCAGGCTTGCACATCACAAGGTCTCTTCAATTTGCTCGCTCCCTGGCCTGCTACGTGGATGATACATGAAAATATCTTAAGACTCCACAGGTCCCGTACTACTGCTTGGGTCAAACATACCTGCACATTTTTGATTTTACAATACCAGAGCACAGAATTTGAGTTTAAATGCCAATATTTCAAATAGTTAACTGAGTTTCACATCTCTCATTTCTTTGAGAGACAATGTCCAGTAGGCATCAGACTCACATGGAGACACCTTCTGAAGAACAGATTTTTCCACTGACTTTAATAAAATCTATTTCAAATAGAATTATTGGCACTTATTCTCAACATACTGCCCAGTAAACATACTTTCCATATATGCTGCACTTTGCTAATATCTGGGTTTTTTTCACTATTTTTCTTTATTGACAAAGGGAAAAATCTTCATCTCAAAATGGCTAATAAAGGTGTTATGATTTGTTCTTATAATGCTAGACCATTAAAAAATTTTCTGAACTATTACTGAAAAGATACTTAAATTTTATTCTCATGATACTTGCAGAATATAGAAACATATTCTTATTTTTGTCACTTTTTTATAAGATTTAAGTGTTTGGGATAATTAAAGAAAATCCAGGGGATTTACATTCTCTATTTCTGAAGAGGAAGATTCCAGGGTCAAAAGAATACATCCTTGGCCCACAAAAATCCAAAGCATTTTTATACAGCCTCTGAAAGTGCCTGTCTTCATTTAAATTTTTACACTGTTTTCTCTTAGATTATATTTTGGGAATCTGGTTTAGAGATCTACATGAAATATTTCATGTTAGTTTTTAAATTAAATTAGTAAATGTACAGATGAAATACCTAAAGTGAGGTGTTACTTATACAGTCATACCACCAGCCAGAATTTCTCTTTAGTAAACAAGACTATTTTTACTACAAGAGAAACATTGACATAATCTTACTTTGAATACTACTGGTGTAAAGAAGACTTGCAGTACAAGTGTTGGAACTGGAGCAAAGACATAGTTTTGACCAAAGCTGAAACCTGTCTCATAAAAAGAGCCTTTTTTTCCATGTTGGGGGAAGGGGGGGGGGGGGGGGGGAAATCTAATTTAAATACACTCAATAGACTCAGAGGAGCTTCTTATTAAAGGTATTTTCTTCTGGTAGCAATCACACATTAATGCTCACAGCTTCCAACCCTTAAGAAAAGCCATGTTCTAGAAAACATGATGGTAACTTCTTCTGAACTTGCATTTCCTATTAATAACATTAATCTCAGCTTAACCTTAAGTATTCGGATATCTCTTAATATATCTCTTACAATATATTGCTGCCACTCTAGGGAATGGTAGAAGCAGAGGACAGGTAAGAGCAAGAAGAGAAAGCGCTTTCATTACGCTCCCTCCAATATACTAACCAGCAAAGCAGAGGTACTGCAGCGAAAGTTGTAAATTATGCAGGGGAAAAAAGTCAATATAAATCTGTTTTATCTTGGAGTAAAAGTACACTCTATATGCCACAGTGTTGTTCCTTCTCAAGTTTTCCGCAATGACTACTCAGATCCTCCTACTGGGGCCCAACTCAGCCCTTGCTAATTTTTAATTTAAATAAGTACTAATTTCTAAACCATACCTTTGAGACAAACAGTCCTTAATAGAGAAGATAAAACATAAAGGGATATTGGAACACGAATTCCTACATTGTTGTAACATTTAAGGAAAAGGAGTTATTCTTTCACAAATATCAGTTAAATGAACAGCTTTACATAAAGTATATTCAGAGTACAAGGCTTACAATAAGATACAATATATCTTCCTAAGTGGTAATAAGACATACTGACAGAAGAAGATAGTGCCGGTAACTATGGTATAACCCCAAACTTTGTTTGACTTGTGACTGACTGATGGATGATCATGTCTTCCCAATGCTTAACTGGATTTCCAAGGTCTACCTTTCAACATGATCAGCTGTTTGTCTCCTAGTCTTACTTGACAAATAAAATTAAGTAGTTTGGATTTATGCTAGCTTCTTCACAGATTTTTCTATTTATAAACAGAAATCAAATTTCTTATTTTATATTTCCCATTAGAAAAGAGCAGGAGAATGAGGAATGAGATTTTGTCATATTTGTCATATAATTCTACTTGATGTCATTCCTCTTTCAGTGATTTCTAGCTGCATAATTTAATAGTTCATTATCATATTACAGCCACTGAATCTCAAATAGCTGGTAACGATCATATTTCAGAACCTGTTCGCATCCACTTGCTACAGTCCTGTTCTTCCCATCTTGTATCTGAGCCACTTCCAGCTGGTCAGAGGGAGGGAAAAAGTATTAATAGTATTACAAGAGCAGGGTAGAAAATTTGCATTGTATCATCCAGCATCCCAAATATTCAGGTTGATGTTTCCAACCACCCTAAATAGGTTTCTGTGCAGCTTTTATTAATACTTTATATTAGACTCCATGTGCATTATTTAAAAACAACCATATACTTTAAGTTGTTGGGGCTTTTTTCTTTTCATCTTTTCAAATATTTAAAAAGCCTTTCCCTGTAAGGGAATTAGCTCTATATTTGGATCTAAGATCATTAGTATTTCTTTTATCTCAGATGCTGCCCAAATTATACTCTACCTATTAAATAAAAACAGTCTCTATCCAAAGTCAAGAGTAGAAGCACAGTTAATTGAGCATGAAAACATATGGATTCCTCAGCTAGGCAACCGAGCTCGATTTTCTGCCCCCCCCCATCTCATTTTTTCCTCTCTTCTTCCTCAGAGTAGCTTCCATACAAGTCACTGTAATAAGCTGAAATATTTCTCCTCTGCTACTTCATGGAAAGCTGCCTCCAGAGGACTGAAGACCCCACAAGGACGTTTGCAATTTCATTGTAATTGTTGTTGATTCTCCATGATAAATCCAAGCAAACTCAGGATTCTTTCCAAGGTCAGGGAGGCTAGTCTGCATTGTTATTAAAGATTAATGCATATTTATAAAAACTCATATCTATGAATTTATTCCCTCAGATCAAGAAAGCTAATGACTCTTTAGCTGGCAGGTCTCCAGTTTCCATTCAGACAAATATTCTTTGATACCCAAACTTACCCTTTTCACAGCTTATTTTATACTTAGTATTTAAGGCAAAATTGACTTGGATATCTTTTCCTATTGCAGTCCTAAATATTTTGTTAAAAATAATTCATAGAATCTCTCAAATTGGAAAGAATCCATAAGGATCAAGTCCAACTCCCTGCTCCTCACAGGACTACCTAACACTAAACCATATGACTAAGAGTGTTGTCTGGACGCTCCTTGAACACTGGCAGGCTTGGTGCAGTGAACACTTCCCCGGGGAGCCTGTTCCAGTGACTGACCATACCTATATTTACCTTATAGAAAGAGACTTTGCAAAAATGCAACTTGTAATTCTACGTATGTCTGAATCTGTAATATGTAGAGAAATGTGACTATCAGGTTGTCTTTACTACATCCTACAGACTGCCATGAACTACAACCTTGCTGAATGTTAGTTTCTTGTTGATGAATGTTTCCATCAACACTGAAATGCAGCTACTGCTGAACGTGTAAAAAAAGGGGACAACAAGTAGAAAGGTATCAGAGAGCTTGTTCTAAGCAAAGAAACTACTGTAACCAAAGACATTGGGAAAAAAACAATTTGGATGAGAGTCACAAGAAAATACTGGATTTTATTACTAAAAAAAAATTAATTTTTAAAGCTACATATATTGGAGGTCTATTATATACCAATTTAAATACATATTAATTTATGCTTGACTGATTAGGTATATCATAATCCTTTACTATAGTCTATTATTTAAAAAAGTTTTGTTACCTACATTTTAAAAACGTAATTTGGAATAGTAAAGGGTAGGTATAACCGGAACATTCCTACAATTTCTACAATGAAAACATTTTTCTAATCAGTTAAAATTCACTGAGGCAAATTTATTCATGGAATTGTTTAGCTTATGCATAGATGGGATTAATTATTTGGATGAAAATTCAAAAACTTTTAGAAGGGTCATTACTCTTTCTGTGAAATTAAATATCAGATTGTTCTCTTAATAAATGGAAACCTTCATGAAAAAGCCAATGAGAAACTATTGCATGAGAATTTAGATTAGGTCTGAGAATTCTGTCTTCAAGTTAGAAAAGCCGTTTGCATTCCTAACAGCCACCAGCACTATCAAGCTCATTACTTAGCGAGGGCAATCTAGCCAGTAAAGCAAACTGGCAACTCAGAAAAAATAGCTTTTAAGTCAAGAATACTCTCTGGTGACACACTACTGATGATGATTTTTATGTCAATGGCTACAGGAGATGCAAAACTTGCAAAAGCCAGAGATTTTATCTGCAAGGTTAAACTACCAGATGTACAGAGTACTGCCCAGAATACAAAGGAAAAGTTTACTTGTTTTTAGTAGTTATCGAGTGCAATAATCTATTCTGTACCTTGCAAAAATTAAAGTGATCTATAAAAAAAAAGTATTAAAAGCATTTTCCATGAGTTTGATGATGCTATTTATGCCTCTTTTTAAGAGCCCATAAAGCAACTTGTGAAACTATGGACTCTCATACTGCACAACTTGGTGATGGTGCTGACGCATCAGCTTACTAATTAGCACATACTCTGCAACTGCAGTTATGCTTTGCTTCTTTTTAAATGTCTTTGTACAATGGAAATATCTCTATAGCTCTGTGATGTTCTCCATATGCAGTTAAAGCCTTTATCATATTTATCATATTTATTAACTATCCCAAAGACAATTTGTGACCACAGTCTTTCCAAAGAGTATTATTGTTGATTTATATTACTCAAGCCCAACTCTGACTTGAAAATTTTACTTGATGGACATTACATTTGGAAAGTTGATACCTGTTAGGGAAAAGTTTCATACCATTTTAAAGGTTTGACATGGTAATAAGTAAGCAAAGCTCCACTAAACAACAGGGTACATTGGTACTTTCCTGTAGACTTTGAAACAAGTAAGTTTCCCTCTCAAAAGCAGAAAAGCTGCTTTTATTGCCCTTCAGACATTTCAGTGAGAAATTCTCCCTTTTTCTCCCCAGCTCTTAATGCATTACCAGGATGCCTACTCTTCTACATGCATTAGAGAACCATCATCCCACCATTCTCCCAGCTACTCTTCAGTTTGCAGATATACTTTACAGTCGCAATATTTGTTTATAAACTTCCTCATCCTCTCACCTGAACTTCTGTCCTCCACCTGAAGCTTCTCTCTTCACAAATACTGCTCTCTGCAATAGTCTTGTCTGGCACACATACCACCGGATAGACTGGCTTTCTCATGGGGTTCTTTTCTTTGATTCTCTTGTCAGGTTTCCAGTCTCCTTTGCAATGATGCCTGTTCCCTCCTGAAGAGATCAGGACCTTATTTTGATACCTGTACTTGCTCTGTACACCATTCAAAAACATAGTGGCTATAATATACCTAGAAAGGGTTGGAGGAGATTTCCAGTGGCACAAAAACAACACAGGAAGATGATAAATACTTTGCTCCCAGTATAAAGGGACCCTTAGACTTCTCCGGCTTAAAGAAATCATTTTAGATCAGAGAGAAGCCTAGACTCAGTATGTAAACTAAGGGAGAGAGACACATTGGCTTCTCTTTCCCTTCAGGCTCTGTCTTCTGCAACTGCTGTATCCCCTGAAGGAACCACCATAGAAAACAGCTCTGGGGTTTTTTTAGCTCTTGTGCAGATTTCTGCCATCTGCAGTTCCTCCCTCCATGAACAAAAGTGCCTTAATTTCTACTGTACCATGTGGACAAGGACAGGTGCAATTTATACCAGGATACCAGTTCTGCAGAACTTCCCAGAACATCTTGCCTTCACACATGGACAGAACTTTCAGGGTACCATTCTGAAAACTCAGTGCAGCTTACTAAAGTACTCTACCAAATCACACAAGGTATACTGAACAAGACCCAGTACTGAATAAAAAGTAGTGTTAAGAGCATTGGGATGCCTTTTAGAGGACCAGCTATCAATTATGCTTACTTACAAAAAGTTATTTAATTTGTTACTTCTACTGATTAAGAAGATGGTTAATGATTCATATTTTATTATCTGTTTAAATTTTTGCATAGCCATCCCTCTTGCTAACAAACAAATCCTGTAACAAACAGCTTTCAAGAAGGTACTGGCCAACTAAAAAAGACTGACAAGCCAAGAAATAGTGACAGCAGAATGAAGTTTCCTTCCACCAGATACAACCAGCTTGTGAAGCTGTGCCACAAATACACATCAATTTGGAAGGTGGGTAGAAGAAACAGCTGATGCAGACAGATAACCTATTAACTCTTCCAAAGCATCTTGAAGGTCAACCAAATACCCATGGTGATTTTGAGGTGTTTTGATAGCTAGGTAATCCTCCTGCAGGGAGCAACAGCAGTGACCACATCAGCATCAGGGCTTGACACAGGCATTTAACAAGTAATCTTGTTTTCACAGGAGAACACTAACTGACATGAGTGCAACTTGTGTAAGTCAAATTTGCCAGGTTGGATTCAGTTTTGATCCTTTCAACCCATAATCCATCCATAATAATAAATACAAGTTTAGTGCTATACCAGAACATTTCCACTTCCACACACAAAACCAAATTCACTCATTAGCATTATTAAATCCTCACTGTTCAGTGACTTGATTAGGAATGCATTTTGGCAAATACTCTAAGGAACAACAGATTCCTATGCTTTCTTATAGTCTCAAGTATCAAGACAGACGTTCTTAGTTCCTCTTCACCAAATATACATGCTAGCTACCTCTATACAGCTCAGCTGTACTTGTGCTCCTAATGACACCCACTGGGAACTGGAAACACACAGCCTCATCCAGTATTCCCTACAGCAAAACAAAGACATTGATTTTCCAGTTCAACAACAGCAGCAGGTTGCCTCAGTTTCCTGCCCAGTTTCATCTTCAGCAAAACATTTGCATCTTTACAGCTATTAAACTCATCACTCCATGACATTAAATATTGCTTTATTTTTCCTTTTTAATACAAAGCTCTGTATTTCTCTAATACTTAGCTCATTGTTCTTTAGTGGTAAAATATCATCTATCTGGTGCTCAGGTAAAGAAAAGAGCTCTTCTGTTCAAGATCTGTTTTCTAAAACTACATGTATGTTTGGCATGTGATTCACATATTCTAAGTGATCAAAACACAGAAATGCCTTCAGCCTCAAGCAGTAGACAAAGCCTTCCAAAAATGAAGCCTGCAGTTGCTGCTGAACTGACTAATAATTAGCACATGGTATTGGCAATGATAAGGCAGTAGATTTAAATGCTTAAAACAAATAATATCTTTAATATGGTCTAGAAGAGGGATTTTTCTAATTTAGCCTCTCTCACTCCTGATGTTTACGTTGAAAAACTAACCTGGGACCAGAAACAGAGAAGAAATGCTGAAAGAGTAAATGAGATGCAGCAGCTGAAATGAAAGAGCCTCAAACATAATGCAGCTGTACCTACCTAACAGCTCTCTCCTCAATCTGTTGAACTGAAAATCAGGTGCCTACAGGCTGGGTCACAGATTTACAGAAGTCAGTTCTGGCACATCCTATTTCCAGTACCTGCATCCCTAAATTTAGTAGAAAGGTTTAGACTCTTGGTTATACTCACCTGGAGCCTACTGGAATCACTACCAGTCCATCAGTGGCGCCCCAGGCTGAAACAGCGCATTCCCTCTGCGGGAGCAGACAGTCCCAGGGATGTGTACACTACGTTAGCTGAGTGCCAGCCCTGGGGCACCTGAGGCCACAAGTACTTGCAACACTGTTGTAAAGGCTGTTCTAACACCCTTTTAGTTTTTACCATGCTGCCCCTACATCGGGTTCCTCTAGTGTCTGTATGTGCTTCAGTTTTGGCTGTCAAAATCAAAATTTAGCATCGTCTAAGAAAAATCCAAGAGTTCCCTCCATACTTGGAAATCAAATTTTTAGCTGAGCTGATATGCGTATTTAAAAACTTTTTTGTAAATGCTAGGTTTTTTTAAAGCATTGTTCTCTGCAGTTTTCAGAAGATCAAATGGAATAATAAAGAAAGATTACCGTCAGCCCAGAGAGTTTACAAAACGGAAAGCAAGTTGTGAGCAGAGGAAGTTATAAATTATACAGTGTTTTTTTGATTTCACACACTGAAGAATAACTTCAATCAGATTCCTTGCCTGCCAGGAACAGAAACTGTGGCTCTGCTTCTTGACAGCCACAGATGGTAATGGACAGCCTCATCTCAGCAAGCCTTTCTACAAATGGATTCCTCTAATCACCCAACCATGGCATCTGCCAGCTCCATCCTGTCCCAAATTCCCCTACCTTGACCAGCAAATGCTGAGCTAGGTCTTAGACCACTGAAAATCTATACTAGGTCAGCCTCACAGAGACAGCACAGTGGTGTTTGATAGACTGAAGTGGGATTCCAAACCTACTCACAGCACACCTGTGTACTCCCAGTCCACACTTCTTAAAATACCTTCCTAGTTATGTACACTTTTTTTTAAACTTTTCAGTATCTAAAGCATAACCCTTGAGAACAAAATAGCTTCCCATACCCAGGAGTACACACAGAATTTTCTGCTGTGTTCTTTTTAGACTATACCATGTCAGTAGTGCTTTGAGCACGCTTCAAACAAGGCAGTTTTGCTTAATAAAGAACACACAATATAGATAGCCTTGTATTCTACTCCAGCTGTGCTTTATCCATGCCTCTCTCATGAAGAAAACTCCTGTGAAACATGACAGATTTAAGATACACTCCTTCCCAAACCAGTAGATCATCAAGAGAGACCAACACTCCACAGTAACGGACAGAGGACTGAGCTTGTAGAAATGCCTCTGAAAGCTGAGCAGCTCAGAGTGGGCTTCCATTCTCTTCCCCACCTGTCTTGTGGGTTTGTTTTGTTTTGTTTTTTAATAACAATTCACAACTCCAGACAGGTTGACAACTTACTAAAAACGGTTCTTCTTCAGGAAAGTGCTCATCACTTACTGTGTACCATCTTTATTACATTGGTACTGACATGTAACACTCAATAAATCTGCAGCCCTTCTGTGGAGCTCTGCCTTACAGTTAGACTTCTTTTCTTTTGATAGTTGTTGAGGTTTTCCAGGAACCAGGAGTTGGTTCCGTAGCTGGCACCTAATTATGATGCAAGCCACTTGCATATATTCCTTCCCGCTGGCAAGATGAATCAAGAAGAAAGGGTGAAAAATAAAAATTGTCCTAAGCATCTTTCACAAAATTTCACAGCTGTTTTTCTCTCAACACACAAAATCAAATTGCATGCCATTCCATTCAGCTGCCGTTTGTAACTTCCCTAACAACAGTCATCGTGAACTGAATGAAGACGACTGACAGCTCTCCCAGCTAAATCTTCTGGTAGAAGTTCATCAGGAGACCCGATGGGGAAGGACCAGGGACGTTGCTGATTGATGGCTGTCTCTCTCAAAATGGGGTGATGTAATAACTTCCCAGGTAAGAATTCCCGCACAGAAGCAACCCTGTGAGGAGGGGAAGGCAGAGCACCAACGCATAACAGCTAGGAGGGTTCTGAGAGAGAGGACTTTTACACTCCAACTCAGAATCCTTTCACACCAGGGGAAATGTTCACATGACTTTAATCTGGCAGCAGAACTCCCTGAAGCAGAGCACTACATAGGGGTTTGTAGCAGGACTCAGTGCTAAGCACTTGGAATTCACTGAGATATGACAAAAAGGAGAAGTTAGTTGTCTCAAACTGGCAGCACACAAGTGATTCCAGAAGACTTTTTATTCAACACCTAATTAAGTTATTGATAACTGTCGACAGAATTAAGCCACAGAGGCAATTCCCTCCAATGTGTTTTTATTTTCTTTTAGATGTCAAAAATTAGTTACATCCAGTTAATTTGATCTACAGTGGATTTTCAGAGAAGTCAAAGAGCATAGGTGCCTGAAACAGAGATTCTGGTCCCTTCAGAGGATTGTCAAACCATCCCATGTCAAAGGATACCCTCTGTTAAGATAGGTATACAAGAGGTCAGCAGACACTGTGGAGGTGGAAGCTGTCTACTGTACCTCACAGAGCACAAAGCAGGAAGGATTCTCCTTAGTTTAGAAGGCCATGCTGGAACAGAACACAAGCCCACTGGAGGGGGAGTGTCTCCTACACAGATTTAAGATTATGAATACAGGTGGCAAACCACAGAGAGCAGAGGTTAACAGTGTCAAACCTGGGATCTCCAGGCCTAGAACAATGACCAAAAGAAAGCTCCAAGAAGAAAGAGAATTGTACTTAAAAAAAAAAAAAGGTCAATTGTATAATAAGAGGAGGACAGGAGTCAGTGTCCTCAAAGATGTGTGTGATGGTGAGTGATTAGGAGTAACAAAAGTGTGTTGATAGCCTGCAGAGTCAAACGGGTTGGATGACACCATATCACAGTGCGAAATCATTACTGAATGATACAGGAGAAGGGATCCTAACTCTTTGGTTACTTTGATTAAACAATATGGAGACTTCTTTTTAATAAAGACTTTAATAGACGTTCTGCTGCTGATTCTGAACCGACAGATCGTTTTCAAGAAGCTTCAACCTTTCATCTTCTCTGTCAGTTACAAACTGGAAAACCACACTTGTAGATTCTCAGCTGTTGGAAACTGGCACTGCTCCAGCACCAGAAACAGCCTTATTCCCACTAAGACTACAGATGACGTAACCCCCTCACATAGAGGACGACAGTGAATGAAGAGTGAAATGTGACAGTTGATTTATTCCTTGGGGTTAGCTTCCATTCCAAGTCAGAAATGAAGCATATGCAGTGCTTCATATGCATGCAATGTATAATACATAGGAAAACCAACTCTTGTTGTTTTATTGTGAGCTTTCTATTCCCTTAGTAATGTTCCTTGTAGCCATGAACACCTAAATTCATGACAACTACAGCTTTCCTTACAAAAAGAAAATTTCTAGCACTCTGACTGCAGAGTAAATCTGCAAGTCCTAAAATGTGTAACAGAGAGAGCTTACAAATTAAAATGTGCCATGGAATCTCAATATTCTTAAATCATACCTTTTTCAGTCAATCTTATGATTCAGATATTTGACTTAAAAATCCTTAGATTTGATAATGCTATACTTGTTAATCACAGTATTTCTTTTTGGCATACAACATGCTTACAATACCAAATTTGACTCTAGGTTGTAAAGAAATTAAATTTAACTATACTTCCTCCAGAAGCTATTTTTAGCTTTTAGTACAGTACACAGCATTAATATGCCATTACTGAGATGTGAAGCAGTCGCTTTCTTCCTCGGAGAGACTCTGTAATTCATTTTCTGAAACAAGAACATGAATGTAACAGGGAAGTTTTGCATACTGGTAAGTTGTCATCTTGACTATTTATTCATTTGCGCGTGCCAGATTCCCTTCATATAAAGGTTGCCAACTTTAGTATGTCTCCATAATCGCATCATTCTTCCCTGCTCCCACCACAGCAGTACCTTGTTCTCTCTGCTCTCACCCAGTCTCTCTTTATCCATACCTCTTGCCTCAGGACAAATGCTTAGGGCATCCTGTGCCAAAACAAGGCTATTGCAGTCTTTTTGTTCTCTCTGCCAGTCCCCATCTCATTTTTGTCAATACCTATCTGTGCAGTTCACAAAATATTTGGCGAGAACACACTGATTTTCTGCCTGGTTCTTTGTTATTTATGGTGCAGTAGGACAAGCGGTTCTTCATACATAGCTAAAGCCATTTCAAAATGGCTTTATGGTCCCCCAGGAGAGGGCTCATAACCTAACCCTAGCCCATGTACAAATCATTGTGGGAAGGTGTTCAAGATACCTGATTACTTGCTCACATGACAAGCCCTCTACCTGTCTCAGATTACTCTGCCACTGCCAGCACTCAGTACTGTTTACATTTAAAATTATATTTGCCCCAACAGGTCCAGAGCAGATTCACTGGCCATTTCACCATCTTTGTGTTGCTGCTTCAAATGCATTCTTTCATTCCATTCATTCAATTTCTTGACGTCCTTGTAAACACAATTGTATTATCACTGCATTTAGCAACGCTTAAAATACAGAGATCATCTGTCTAATGTATAAGGAATATGATTATGATATGCTTTACACAACTGTGTAAAAGAAAAAAATGCTACTGTAAGCGAACAAGTTGTCATGCCACAATCACCAGCAAATTCATTATATAAACCCTTCTCAAATTTTCAGCCAGAAAAAGCACTTTATAATAAAAATGATCTAAAAATTGTGGCGCCTACTGTATTTGTAGTAATTCTGCCCTGTGGTAATAATTACATTGTCCTGCACTATTTATAACAACCATCTGCATCATGCAACGCAGTATAAACCAGGTATCTACCTGGCTCTGTACCCCTCCTTTCCAGTGGTATAGATAGCAAAATTATCGCTTAACAAAATATCGGTGCCAATGACTATTTCATAATTAACATAACTGGTTTTGACTAAAACAGAAGGATAGACTGTTTTGAAGGAGAGAACACATTCTGTTAGTGGCTCATACAATATCTTGGCAAGTAAAACAAAGAGCTCATACCTGACTTTAGCTTTGCGCCTGATTCTCCAATAGCTTTCTACTTTAAACAGCTATTTGCACTTGTGCAATGCGATGTGATACACTGTCACCAGTGACCATGACTGAAGAATACTAGTCTGCTGGCCTTTTATACCCACTTCACAAATTCAAAAGGCTGCTTTGGATATAAAGCAACAAAATAGCAAGCCATTTCATAGTACTCCAATCTGAACAATGTGAGCAAGTAAGCACCTGGCCCGAGATGTAGAACGCAACATTAAAGGCTACCTAAGCCTTTAATAATGTATTTTTGATAGCAGTACTGAAAGTATTCCACCAAGGACACCGAATCTGTAGACAATAAAACATTTCACCTTGCACTTTTTATTATTCATATTCATGTGTGTACTCAATGCCTTAAGATTTTTCTCTAGGTTTCTACACAATATACTTTTATTCTGGAACAGATACATTGGAAAAACAAAGTGGTCATTGCATGATTCATTCAGAATCATCTACCATTACACACCTGCAAACATGTAGCACAAGACACAATAAAATGGCAGCACTTTGTTCATTTCCAAAGACAGAACTGTCCCTAAAACACAAGAGAAGATACTAAACTAGTATGATGGCCTACAAAAAAGTGAAGTATTAATTTTAATTACCTTTAATTTCACTTCATAAAAGAAATAATCTGCAGATATATCTTTCAGCAAGACAAAATCATTTTTCATTAAAAAAATCTTACATGGATTAATTTTTTTTCCAGTAAATGTAACAAAGGCATTGTGCTAGATTTTTACTTTGAAGCACGCTAATAATAATGGAGACGAAGCATAAAAATGGATTCTTATTGACACATATTCCTCATGGATAATAACACTACTTATTGTAAAATAACCATCTTGTTGTCATTCAAGTAGACTTTTTAATGCCAAAACCCAACATTTTAATCAAAAAAGTAAGATACTGGGCATATTCAAATATTCAAAAAGCTTCCCTACAAAAGTCTAGCAATGGAGTTTCAGCTACATACCTAGGCAGTTCAGATTTCATTTCAACTCAATTTTGATGCCCTCTACAGGATCATAGTGAAGTGCTGGATTTCCTATTGCTCACCCAGTTTTCTAGGCAGACTCTGTATGGAAGTACAGAATTCCTCTATTTGTTACAGACCATACAGTTTGGATTGATTTTTCTGATTTGACTATCTTCCCCAAGGGCTCCATAAATGAAACAAACCTTCAGCCTACATATATGTTGCTATGGCTTTCTTCTTCTAAATGCCAAGTCTTTGATGAATTTGATTCTAATTATCACACACAAACTGGAGCTCATCCAAAATGTGAACATAAAACACAAAGACTGTTTCATCCACACAAAAAAAAGAAAAAAATTTAAAGTAACCCATTAATATTCCTAATGTAAAAGCCACATCTAGAGTTTCTTTTTTCATGAAATATTTAAAGCTGCTATTTTACTGTAAGTATAGCCTATCAGAAAATATTCAACAAAATATTTGTTGTAAGACAATAATGAGTTGCCAGAAAGAACTAAAGCTTTTGCTGAAATATACTGTCATGATACTTCATCAAGAATGATTTCTGAACCCTAGAAGCTAAATTTTCATCAACGCCAAAGAAATGCTTAAACTCTAAACTGAAAGAAGAAAAAAAGAAAGGACAGAGATTCAAAATCGCATCCCACATGAACATCATGACTACTGGTTGGTTACTACCGAAGAATCAACCTCTCTCAAACTCCTTTTTAATGATAAATGGCAAAACCTCTCGAAAGTCATTAAATTAAAATTTCTGCAATCCCTGAAAGCTCCTGGTAATGACAAAATTGACTTCTGCATAGCTCTACTCATACAGTGAAAAATATTAAGAGGGAGGCGCGCTAGCAGATGCCTCTATATCCTTTTTAAAATAACGTTTAACTCAGTGAAATAAATCTCTTCTTAATCAGCAATGCTTTAAAAGCTAAATTACAGCTAGAGTATGTAATGAAGAGATAAAACTCTCTGAATAAGAATCAAAATTAATATAAAGAAATTGAGCTATAATTGCTTGAGGAGAGGGAACTATCTAACTTTATGAGATACTTACAAAAGGCAAATCACAGTATTTTCACAAAACTCTTGTTCAGAGCCTGCTTTTCTTCGAATCTCAGAATTTTCAAGGACCCAAAGCAGAATTTGTGTAAATTGTAGGACAACACAAAAAATCTGATTGCACCAGATCAGATTTGATAGAACGTCTTAATTTTGAAATGTTTATATACTTTCCAAAACATTGAAACACACTGCTACAGGGTATGCATGAGTAGCATAAATTAATTTAGGAAGTCTGTTAAACAGCAGCATCTTTCTATTTACCTATTATATCTATCTATCTATCTATTACGCAGGAGAAGCAGCAATGCTCTGTACTTTTATGTATGTTATTTTAAAGATCCAACTTACCTATTTTATGGATTTTTTTCAAGGTAATGGAACTCAAAGAAAATTATCCTTTTTATTAACCAAACATGCCCGCTTTTCATAAGTGCAACTAACTGCTAAAGAAATAAATAGAACAAGATATGCAAAATGGATATGATTCTTGAGACGTGGACATCGTATATTTCTCAGTTACTGAGAGAACACTAATGCCACATCCTCTGGCTCAAATTAAATCATGAAGTCTCACACATAAGAGCACTAATAGAAAAGCAATTTGCAAATTTTCAGCTTACTTTTGGGTGGTAGGCCAGCACCTGCCAATTGGTGTTAGCATCAGACCCTGCATGTGCAGTACAGAATGTATTAATTATATAATTTGAAATGCACACTCCTCCGTGAAAGGTATGCAAGCATTCTTCTAGACATACTACTACAGGTTTATTCTTCCTCTGTAATAAAACTCTAAAGATGATGTATTTCCATGGATGCCTTTGTCCAAAATGTGTATTGGATATGTGCTGTCTTAGTCCTTTGTCTTACTAAAAGGTTGCAGATGTCAGAAAGTCCCTGATCTGAACATCATTGCATTGAATGAAAGAGAATGAGTGGATGCAAATCCCACTGACAGTAACAGAAGAATTCTTAGGAGGTATTGAGTACTGAGAGCAATGCAAGATGTTAATGCTTAAGGTCTCCAGAAATAAAAACCCACCAAGGTGGGGCAACCACTGAAGTTATGTAGCATCCTTGGATGCTCTGAATTACCAGCTAATATCTTGCTGACACTTCAAGGCAGAATGAACTGAACTTATCACAGTCATGCCCTACAAAGCTAGGGTCCTCAGGCAAATTTTTAGTTGCAGCTTGCAGTCCAACTGAGAACCAGCACCCTGAAATATAAGATTCCATTTGATGTCAGCTTTGTTTCAGTCTTCAGAAATGCATTACAATTCAGGCAGCCCCATTGCTGCCTTTATTGACTGGCTTAATACAACAGATCTTCTTCCACTTTATGAATGTACATACTCTTTTACTTCCAGCAACTTCACAGTTGTACGATCAAAAAAAATTAATCTAGACCATGTTGCCATTATTCAGAGCCACAGTGAGTACAGTCTTCTTAATGGTAGGGCAGTATTTCAATCCTGCAGCCATAACCATGATCACAAGAGATTCTCTCCCATCTGATACACTGTTTCACCAAAGCAAAATTCAATTGCACAGGGTGATATACCAAACCCATAGTCTGCAGTCTAATAGAATATCTCCAGACAGAACCAAAAATTAATCTTCTAGGGAACACCAGCTGGGAAAGAACTAACAGAATTTCAATCTCATTGCAGAAACTTATACAGACTGTGCTGTATCCCAGGAATTAGGTGGACCTTAAATCCCAGCTTTCAAGATGGGAGAGAAGGAAGAGACGTGTAGTGAAGGTTCAAGTGAATCGAATGTTTGCATTCAATTCTTCTGATATTTGACTGTTTTGTTCCAAAGGGATCTGTAACCTCAGGAAACTGGAATAGAAAGTAGCTTTTAAAGTCTTTCAGCCAAAAAAAACCACCCCTCACTTTCTTTCAGTCAGTATTAACACTACAAGTATATTCATACAGATTAAGCTGAAAGTATCTATAGAACAAGAAGAGGGGAACAGATTTTCAAAACACTGCTTCTGTGACAAAATAGCAACTTCCGCATAGACAGATATTTTCATAAGTTACTTTCTTTTCCTATAGCTTGTGTTTCTCTGCAAAACCAAATACTTCTTTGTCATTAGTGTTTTTTCTTCTCTCGTATTGCATCTTTTCTCTCTCCTCTTCTCCTCCCAAAATGTCTAGGCCAGAGCTTTCAAAACAAAAAGGGAGAGCATTCTCCCACATTTGAAAAAGAGATAATATTGGAATAAACCCCTAACAACATAAATAAAACTTTTAGATTTTCTTTGACAGTTTTCCAGATAAAATGTTAAAAAGCAAGAAAAAAGTGTCTGGGAGATGAAACAGAAGGAAAACATTAGAACTAAAATAAAATGAAAACAGTTACTTCATTTTCTTTCCCCATAACCTCAGCAGATAATTGATATTACCAACCGAAAAGCTTGAAATTGTACATTTTCCCTTGTCTATTGCTACAGTAATCCAATGGAAAGAGTCTTCCTAATTTCAAACAACACATATGAAGTTTTGCCTTGTTTTCATTTTCTGCAAGGAATTGGGAATATCTAAGTATCCTCAGGTCTCTGTAAAGCTCTCTTTTTGTGAGTGTCCATTCACCTGAAATGACAGGGGAGTGAGACATCAGTAGTGTCGGGACTACAGATCAGAAACTGCTATTTAATTTCATGAGTATCGAGACAGGAGAACAGAAAGGACAGAATTTAGGGCTCAATTTTAGGGCCAATGCTCTTTACTGTTTTTATAAATGATCTGGATGCAGGAATTGAACATACATTAAGTAAGTTTGCCAATGATACTAAAATAGGAGCAGCTGTGGACTGCCTCGAGGGTAGAGGGGCCTCACAGAGAGATCTGGATAGACTAGAAAGCTGGACAACCACCAACCATATGAAGTTTAACTAGAGCAAGTACAGGATTCTGCACCTGGGATGGGTAATCCTGCTTATACATACAAATTGGGGGACAAGAGGCTGGAGAGCAGCCCTGTGGAAAGATAGATGGGGTTTTGGGTTGATGGCAAGTTGAATATGAGTCAACAGTGTGCCCTGGCAGCCAAAAAGGCCAACAGTGTCCTGGGACGCATCAAGCACAGCATAGCTAGCCCGTCAAGGGAGACGACTGTCCTCCACACTGCAGTGGTGCAGCCCCACCTCAAGTTCTGCGTGCCGCTTTGGGTGCCTCAACATAAGGACATCAAACTATTAGAGTGTATCCAGAGGAGGAGGACCAAGATCATGAAAGGTCTTGAGGGCAAGACTTATGAGGAACAGCTGAGGTCACTTGGTTTGTTCAGTTTGGAGAAGAGAAGGCTGAGGGGCAACCTCACCACAGTCTACAAGTTCCTCGAGGGGGGCAGTGCTGATCTCCTCTCTGGTGACCAGCGATAGCACACCACGAAATGGAATGAAGCTGCATCAGGGCAAGTTCACACTGGACATTAGGAAAAGGTTCTTAACTGAGAAGTTGGTCAGTCACTGGAGAGGCTCCCCAGGGAAGCAGTCGCAGCACCAAGCCTGTCAGAGTTCAAGGACCATCCGGACGATGCTCTTAGTCATGTGATTTAGTTTTAGGTAGTCCCGTGAGGAACAGGGAGTTGGACTTGACAATCCTTATGGATCCCTTCCAACTTGACATATTCTATGATTCTAAGATTCTTATAAACAGAACAAAAACACATCTCACAATACTTATTCATCAAACTTAATGGTGAAATCCATACTTTTTTCTTGTCTAGGTGATATTCTGATTCCTTTTCACATAACTATATTCTGCCCACCATCTAAATCCATTTGAGAAACACTGTAAGGTACTGTAACGGCTAGCATCCATGTCACATGCAAATACACTTACTAGTACTTCATGCAGTATGACAGCCTACAGTAAAGCTTATTTATTTGTATTTCAAAATTAAAACTCAAAATTTGGCACAGATGAGAAATCTTCCAAACTTTCTTTCCTTTTTTTAACAGGTGTAAGCTTACGATTCTTCTTGATGCTGATTAAAATATTCCATGTGATATAAAGTATACGATGAAAGTATGGTATGATAACATTGCCCTGTGGGGTCATTCTATAAAGAAACAGGTGTGTCTGCTTTACCTAGTTATTGCTCTTTTAGTGCCCACTTAACTGTGTCAGTACTAGAAGAGTGTAACCTATGTCATACAGCTCATTATCACAGGCTGTTTTAGACAAATAGAATACATGAATGCATAAGCAGAACAGATACTTTCAGGTTCATTGAGTGGTTATTTTCACTGTGTGTGGTATCCACCTCAGCAATTCCCTGAAGTACTAATTGCTGAAAGCTGGAAGAATATTCCAGGGAAACTACCACTTAACACATTTTTTTCTTTCCTCCATATGCATTGGCTGCTGCCAGAGACAGGGCAAGAGACTAGAAAAGCCTTCATGTGATTAGCTTTATATTCATTATACAGTGCATACATTATACAATGCATTATGCACTACACAATGCAGTGCTCATTACACTACACATATATTATATAATACACCGACAATTTCAGAAGCAGGGAACTATGCAATGTAACTTATCAACCGAAATCCATGCAGCAAATTCTGATCCTGCGAAATACATGTGATTAGGCATTTTAAAAAAAATAACAAAGTAAAAAGAAAATTGGGAATAGAAGCTTGATCTGCTTCCGCTTGGTAATCAACATTTTCTGACACCAAAAGTCAGATATGCAAAAGCTGTAGCTGAAGTCCCAGAACTGTATTTTCATCAGGAGAAGATCTGGCCAGAGAAACGCAAGCCCCTTTGTTTCTCATGCAATGCTGGTCGTGCACAAAATAAATGCATATAACACATCAGTTGTAGGTATTTACAGAGACTTAATTCAGAAAAATAACATTCTAGTCTTGTTTACTGGCCTAAAAGAGGCTAAATAAAAATGCATATTCTTTCACTTTATCTTAAATGGGAGAGCTATTAGTGTGTTTTGTTACAGCAGTGAGGTATAATTTTGTTGTATTTCTGTTACTCTGCACTTTAGTGAGCGGGAAGGTATTAACTATTCATAACAGTGAGGTATTCATTGATGAAAGCCTTAGTAACAAAGCAAAATAAACAGAATACCACATGATCTCTTTCCAGTTTTCAACAAGACATCCTTCTGAATCTCTGTACTGTACTTTCTTAGTGAGGCTGTGCCAAAAGGTCAAAGCATGACAGGTATTAAAGAGGGTAATTAATATGATGCTTGGTTGTGCCTTACATTCTTTATAAGGTAAAATGTAAGGACATGTCAGAAAAAGAGGTCAGCTGTAATCAGCGAGTGAGGAACTAATCTGCAGTATGTGCTGTGGTGTTTCAGATCAACACAGATTACATTAATCTGTGTGACCTGCCTGCAGTGACTCCTACCATGTGACACAGAAAATAGTCAGCATTGGGAGTCACAAGAAGACGTCTTCAAGTTCCTGCAGATTAATGCTTTCACAGGAGGCAGGGGGAGAGGCACTCGGCACAAGTCAGCACCTCATAAGAAGTGGAACTGACAGCATAAATAAGATAGATTTCCAAGCAAAGTACATCTTACTGAATTTATATGTCACTTGGGTATGCTTGCATTGAAATGCAAGCCAACAGCGGCTTGCTTTTATGCCTTTCTGCGTACAACATTCTGCGGTTCTAAAAACATGTTTAGTAACAACCTCTTAACTATGCAAATTTAAAACACCTCTTGTTTTCAAAGGGAACTCTCACCTCCTTAAATAGAAGCCCACTGAGGGACTTTCATGAATAAATTTCGTTGTGGAAATCCCAAGGCCATTGCTGAATGAACAGCAAGCACCTTTCAGAGGTGGTATGTCAGTAAACCTTTCCTTGTCTCTATGAACAAAGAAATACACACAGCCAAAAAGCTGCAAGGGGGCCAGTCACACACACAAGTGTGCTATTTGATTTGTGTAAATAGCTTTCCATTAAGTGCCATTAAAAACAGTCATAAAACCCAGTTTATATTCCCGCAACGGGTTTCAATTCCCAGTTTAAGCTTGGTTTATACATAAAAGGGTTTTTGCTCTTAGGCAAACAGAGATGACTATCAGTTTGTTCATGGAACTCCACATGCCAAACTCTTTATAACCCTGGAACTTTATTACATGGATCTTCATGCCAGAATGTGAAATTACTGATCTGAGCTTTCATTTTTAATGCACTCACCAACCTCCATCTGAAACACATCCAACTATACAATGCTCTTCCATATTCAGTTTTTTCTAGGATCCAAGTTCCTTGGATCCCATGTTCCAGTGGGGATTTATTTTTAGTCCAGATTACATTTGTTCTAAGAGTCACAATATGCAAAGAGACCTGGATCTAGTGTTTACCATAGTTAGCATTAATTTCTCAGTAAAGCTTACAGTTAAGGAATATGCTTGGTACGAGACCATTTCTGTGGACAATGTAGGATTGCTTCAGGAACAAAGGCATGGCATTTATCAGCCATCAACAAAAACTGGATTTCTTCACTGTATTAAGTTTTAAGAGTGTTTTCATATAACTACATATTGAGAATACAATAATTCTATTAATTTTTGAGAACAGATACCTGATGAGCCACAAGGGTTAAAAGGGTTGGAATTCCTGCCTATTCTATTCAGGTTCAAACCTTCGATTTCCATACTTTCTAACAAAATAGCATAGTGGAAACTTTCCTGCTAGCCTAGTTACCCATGATTATAATTTTCAAAACTCATTCTTTATCTCTCGGTGCACAGACAACCAGAAAGTTTTCTTCTGTGAAAAACAGTAATGAATTTTCTTCTTCAAAATATAAAGCAACTGTAAAATACAAGATGTAAATTGATAGAACTGTCAACTTCAAAAGACAGATGAATCCTATATCGCCCTGAGGAAGACAATTTGGGGCCAAGGCTCAGGCGATTTCTGTTTAAAATATTCTTATGTCTGAATGAGTCGTTGAAAACATTTTGATAAGCAAAGCAGGGTGAGGATACAACAGATAAATTTCCTCTCCTGGGTTATGAGGGGTTGTCTTGCCTGCTGACATCTCGAAGAAAGAACTTTTCAGCCCTAATTTTAACAATTACAGAGCAAAGTAGCTCAGGTGTGCCCAGGGCAAACTTGCCTGACAGCTTCCAAACACACAAAAATTTTTATTCCATTAGAGATTGCTAAAAACAAGTTTGTCCTGGTGTTGCCTCACAGGCTGCAAGTCATTTATTTATAAGATAGACCTTCAGAGGAAGGCATCAAGGTCTGGGAAGTCCCAAGAATTTATTCAATAAACTGGATTATTTAAGAGCTTCTTATATTTCAGCCTACCATTTCTCCGCAAGCATAGTGGGAGACAAGGTCAGTTTCCATCAGTGCGCTCTGAGTCTGGGATTCCTCAGGAAAAAACCCGTCTCTTTGAAGTGTGTGACTGTTACACTGCTATGTGTCTACATTCTTAGCTGGTATAGAGCAGAATCATTCTACCTAATGCTGTAAAACTACACAGAGAGCCTGATGAGAACCTACTCTGCCTAAATAAGTAGTAAATAACTTACTGTGTAGTACAGTATAAAGGTTTTATATGTATTTATTCAAAGTGAGCTTTATAACTGACTCTTGCTTCATAAATTCACAAAGTGAGTCACAGACACATTAAAAATATGTATCCATTAACATTTTTCTTGAAAAATGTTTATGCTGTACAGAAAAATCTATGTGAGAACAGCAAGATATACTGGATAAAATTAATTAGAAACAATACTGGTTGATTAGATTGTTATCTTTACCTATGCAAGTTAAGGATTTTTAAATTATCCATTTTACTATAGTCATCTGGATTTAACAAAGCACTTGCTACAGGAGGTAAAATACCTTTCTCTCACCTTTTGCAGAAAATGTTTTATTAATAAATCAGACTCATGTACAAAAAGAGTACCCATGGAATAAAGTATTTTGCATCCACGAAACTGTCCTGTGGCCACCTGTTCAGAATGTTGATTTTGGTTTAGAAAAAAAATAGCCAGTAAACTCATATTTTCAACCCTAGCCTGTATTGATTCTTCTCCTTAAAGAACACAAAGAAACCAGGGTGAACATTTTGTGTCCAAACCGCCTATGTTGGATAAATAGTGGTTTTTATCCAACTAAATGGTGAAGGAAATGATGCACGAACAAGAAAATTGTAATGCAGCCATGGATCACTTCTGATACTTTCAATTAAGGTTTTGTTTAGTTAAGTACTTAAAAATTTTACTGAACAGTTTTGCAAAATAATAATTAAAAGTTTTCCAGTTTTCTTAAATTGTCTGACTTCTCAATTAAAATGTGTTGTATTTGTATTTTATTGTTTTCACACATTTCACTCCCAGATAACTGCACTCAAGAGCAATACTAAATTCTGATGCTGAATTCTTTGCAAACTAAGTGCTCCACACAGCTTGCTCTTCTTTTCATTAGACATTTGCACTTCAAGATTCTTAATTAATAACCATGATGAATTTGTACTATTAATAGTCATTTTTTAATAATTCTATTCCAAGAAGACAGAATTATACCATCTACATAAATACATCTAGTAAGAATTGAAAAGCAACTTCACAACTGAAACTCTCATCATAATTAAAGCAGAACCTAAGTAAATGCCTACTGTGAACTTCAGCATAATGGTTTTAACTGGCTCTCCTTCCTGGTATTTACTGAGAACGTGTGTCACTATGATACAGGAAAAATCTTCATGGTATTTGCTCATACTCATTTTATGGTAGTACTTGTAAAAACACCACGTCTCTGAACGGGCTATTTTGAAAACTTCTGTTCTGTCTTTCCTTCCAAAATAATTTTCATTCCAGCTACTCTTGAATTTATCAATTACCTTCAGAATGAAAACCCAAGTGTTGGGGGTAGGGATTGGAGAGAGAAAATGCAATTTTATTTTTATTTATTCTCAGATGCATCAGACATGTAGAATGCTTTCCCACTCACAGGCTGGTTTGATGGCTGATAATGAGATCCACCAGGAATGAGAATCAGCACAAAACACAGGACTTGAGATAACTTTGTTTCAGAAAAGGAAAACAAAACAAACCAAGAAAACCCTACAAACGGCAGGCCTGACAATTCAATTCATACTGCAGCATCTCACACTGCCTTTCCTTGTTCTGGAAGCAACACAGCAGAACCAAAAGGAATCCACACTTCACGGACCGCATTAAAACTATGACTACTCTGACAATAGACATGTATAAAAACACATACTTTCTTATTACACTTACAGTAGTAGTTTATGATCTCCTGAAGATGCATTCACCTGATAACTAAATGCCTCTAAAACACTGAAAGCAGTAGTGTTATGCTAGTGGAATAGGAGGTAACGCAGTAAGATACCCTGTGACACTGAAAAGCCACTCTCTCTCCAGTAGCATATAATCCCTTCGAGCTTTTCCTCGACCTTAAAGACTCACAATTAATGGAGTTACAAGCCTCAAATTAATTAATACGTTCTGAAAACTCACATCAAGATAAAGGTCTCGTGGTATAAAAGTCACTACATTGACAGATTAAGGCCTCAGTCTTACAATGCCATTAATGATATCTAGATACAATACCAAGTGTATAACTTCTATGATCAGCTTTAAGTGCCTTGGATGCACACACACCAAAGCCTCATCCCAGAGAGTTTTACCCCTTGCTGTAAGTCCTCAGCACCATGTGTTGTCATTTAATTCTGTCTGAGAAGATTGAATAATATGCATTAAGCCCTTTAGAAAGTACTTGCAGTATTAGCTAAAATACAGAACTAACTATAATTAAAAATGTGCAATTATTGTATTTCAATGGCAGTTTTTTACTTGAAAGAAAACAACACAAATTATAGACATCCACTCCTAGGGCATTTCACAATTTCAACATTTACAAACATCATTTCTTTCAACAAGGCTTAATGTTCCTCTTGAAGTTCTTCAGGAAATTTGCCCAGGTTTCGTTCAGTGAAAACACAGGAGATTTGAGTCATAGCATAAATATTATAACAGTTTTGCATTTCCTATTAAACAGCAATACATTTCTACGTCATCCAAAGCAAGAATAACAGGGTACCTGCTCTCATCAAAATGGAGTTATGTTGTTAAAAGCGACAACGACTTCGCTTTTATTCATTTCAATATCGGCTTTAAAGTAGTTTAATTAAGTAGTGACATACATTATCACACTTTCAAGTTTACCTTTTTCTCAATATTTCTCAAACACAGCCTGAAGGGTATGCTTGTTTAAAAAAGCAGGAATGTGTAATTTGTGGGTTAAGTCCCACTGATAAATCACACTCAAAGAGGAGTGCTAAATTACTTTGCAAAATCGGAGATGTTGTTACCTATAGGGCAATTAATTCAATTTCCAAAGTTCCCTGACTAAATTCACGTGCGTTTATGGGATGTCAGACAATACCCTGATCTGTCCCCGAAATCACAACTACATACAATAGCTAAGATCAAAGGAAAAAAAAAAGTCCTCTCCCTGTTTAATGGCTTGATACTATTAACAGCATTGCAGCTATTACAGAACCAACAGCATGTTTCATATTTCAGAATCTCTGCGCACAGTTAGTGGAAGAGAGACAGAAATTGATATCAGGAGATACACAGCAGTGAGGCGGTCATGAGCAAAGACCAGCTTTGGGCCCTCTTCGTGCCTTATCCCAACTCGGTTAAACTACAGTTGCTTTGCAAGGTGACTGGGTAACACTTCCTCCATGCAGTATTATGTGGCCATCTTACCAAGCACATCATTAGTTACTTCCACTTAAAATACTTTGTGTCAAAACAGACTGAGGATGGGCCAAAGGTCAGCCACATAAACTGCTGGTGCAATTCAACCAAAGGCAGTGGAGGACACAGAGGTCTCTCACTTTACATAAGGGATTTTAAAAAAACAAAACCAACCAAAGGGGGGGGGGGGGGGGGGGGGGGATCAAAAGATACTTGCAGCATTTTTTTTGGAAAATCAAAAGTTTTCACAGGAGACAGATTTGGGCCACTTTCTCTAGTTATTATTTTCTTTCTCAGGAGCACTAATATACTATCCAAATATCACAGAATCAATTCCACCAGTAACTTTAAGCTTCCTGCTTCCAGTAAGATTGATTACGAAAAGGTATTTATGTTTGCTTGGAAAGCAGTCAGACACAGTAGAAGTGTGCTTTTAAGTCTACAGAGATTTCACAACCATATCCAAGAACTTGCACAGTTTGGTGCTCTTTACAAAGCAGCCTTCCAAATCCACCAGCAATAACCCTCCCCCAACTGAAAACTCCTTCTTCTTACCTTTGTGCTGTTTAGAGAACAATTGAACCTCTGTAATAATGCCTTCACTTAGCTTTGAGAGATCATTAATGAAGGCAGTTAGTGCAACAGCACCCTCAGAAATACCATTAAAGCATATCTATATATTTATTCATGCATAAGGTTGACATTGCAACTCTTACTATATAGTGTGCCGTTTTGCTAGTCAAAATTTTTTGGAAGTGTTTAAAAACTTACTTGCTTAACAGCTGCCTACAGAAGGACTCCACAATCATTTTTTATTCACATGTCACAGTGCAAAAGTCTAACTACATGGTATCATTTTGTGCCCTTTTTTAACCATCTAAGATCGGTTCCCAGTCTGAAACACCATCTCTTAGCTTATTTTCTATTTCTGGGATGTATATTTTAAATAACTTATTCAGTGCCAGTGCCAACATGCTGACATACCACAATATTTTCTGCAAGAAAAACAGTAATTTGTCCTTTGTGTTTATGCAATTAAGCAAGTTTTTTTTTTTTGTTAACCAGAGTTTTTGTTCCTTCCTATTTCTCACACAAATTTATTATAAAAATTACCCAGCACAGCAATTCTATTTTAGTCGATGCGACTCAAATACAGACCACCAGACTAAGCAATGCCAGGCCCTGGGCAGCTGAAAAATAGCTAACACTAGCAGTACAGGCTGAATGTCTTGTAGACTGAATAATGCATTGCTTTTTAAAAACTTTATATGCATAAATACAGCCACACCTTATTAATCTTCACTCCGGTTAAATATAACTCCTAATTATCTCTGTAAGTGCTTCTTACATCCATTTATGCCTGCTGAAATCAGCACAGTCTTTAAGCACCCAGTATATCCACAATGACATCAAGCTACACTTTGAGTAAGCTAGACTGCTGTTCATATTGGAAGACTATTACTGGGTGACCATCAGAGATCAGTTTTCTTTGAAGTGATCACTGGGGGTAAGGCATCTGAGCCACAACTTCAAAGTCAGCTGAGCTCATCTCCCAGTTATCCCAGGGTGTTGTGTGTCATGGCTGACTTTCTGATAGGGATTCAGCTATGCTTCTTCCCTTAATCCTGTGCCATTGTAATCACGCTACTGAGATAGAGTGTCTAATTAGTTCTGGAAATGGTACAGAAGTCCAGGAAGAGTAGGTTAGCTTGCAATGCCCATGACAGACTTCATCAGAAATAGGTATTCTGTGAGTATAAGCTGGCTCACTGAACTAAGGAACTCAAAAACAGTCTATGGAAATTAATGGTCCAACACCCTTAAGCTGTTTTCAGATTCACAACAGCTGTTCCGTAACAGCTGAATTGCCATCATGGAATCACTCAGTTGCAATCAACCTCAATAGTGCCCATCCCACATGAATTTTGCAGGAATTTGAATCTTACTGGCAAACAGGACAGCAAAGCTCTGCAACTGCCTGGCTGCTGGAAACAGGAGCCTCAGTTAGCCCCTATTTCACCCTCTTGGAGAAACATAGGCATTTGTTTCAGAAGATGAACAGTCCCATAAAAGTCATCAACACAGCTTACATGCTCAGTGTCTACCTTCTTTGTGTTTGGGGTTTTTTTCCCCTTTTTTTCTCACAAAAGCAACAAGAACCACATCTGGAGGGAAAAAAAGCCTGAAGCTGAAATGGGACAAACAGTTGCTTGTTAATGCAAAAATATTAGGAGAAAGTTAGTCCACTCAACCAACTCTAAGTTGCATATGGGTTCTGGACTGATGTAAATGGCAGATGGGAAATACCTGCTGTTTGCTAATTACTTAAATCATCACTGTAAACTGACACTGCTCTCACACAAGTGTCAAGGCTATTATTCAATATTACAAACAAAATCCAAAGGAGGTACCAAATCAGACAAGATTTCTGGTCAATCAGTTCCAGCATGCTGCCTGCAGCAATAGCAAAGAAACTTATGCTTTGGAAGAAAATCAACTTTTGTCCGCAATGTACCTAATCAGCCTCCAGTTGAATTGCCACCCACCACTCTCCATGCTGACTTTGTTCCACAAACAGACCCTCATTCTGGGGTCTGGGAAAACTGTGGAATTGCAGTATATTGGAAAAGGACTATAGTGCAGGAACATACAGTCTTTCCTCAGTCCAGGGACTGGGGTCCTTCTGCATGCTGTGGATGGGGCAGATTAACTCCAAAATAAGAGGAAAGTGGCCACTGTAAATTTTATTGCTAAGAAGCTAAAAGTGCATTCAAATAAACAGTATTTAGACCAAAGTTCATCCACCAGCTCTTTTTAGACAAAACTTTCATATCTATTTCAATTCAGCTCAGCAAGCACTGGCTGACACGAAAAGCCAAGTAAGCATTGCCAGACTGAGGAAAATTATCAGTACCCTCACTAACTGTGGAAAAGGAGATACAACTTTCTAAAAATAATTTATTTTCTTTTTGAATAAGGAGTCAACTGAAGCAAGACTTTACAAAGTCTGATTAAAAGAATTCACAAGCTTTCTCTGAAACACAGACTTGGGCAAAACTTATTTTCTTATTGAAAAGAAAACTCATTTACTTGATACATACATTAGATTATGTCTCATCTCCTCCATGGACTTGTAGAGCTCAAGCTGTCTTTGAGGTCTAACCTCCAGAATACAATCTTCCATACTACCGCAAAATAGGCATGTAACAATCAACAGCTTTAAGCCGTGACTGATGTAACGTATGATTCTGACTGGCACTGCCCTTTGGTCCTAATAAGATTTTCACTACCCAGCACACACAGTAGCATAAGCTGAGTGGCTGAACTAATCAGCAGGTGCTTTCACTTCATCAGCTTCACCTGGCCCAGGAAATGGTAGATAACACTATAGCTTTGCCTGTGCTGCACACATCTAGTTCCTCAGATACTGGGCCCTGGCAGCAATGCATCCATTTGACAGCATTGGGAACCCTTATCTGACACAGGCAATATAGCAAACACCAGGAGAGATCTGGGACACAGATACAGTCACAAAAATATTTTGTTCCAGCAGCTTTTTGATTAAGCAATAACGCAAAAATACACCCATCAAATATGAATTAAGGCCTGCTGCAATTAAGAGGATGATATATCTAGATAGCAATTCATAATTTCGCTCTTCTAGCTATGCCCAGACAGACGTGGCTGGCTGTACCTTACAAAGCTGAATTAGGTAGTTAATGTAAAAGCAGGGAAATTAAAATTGGCCAGCAGGGTTGCTTCTGATTATTCCACCTCAATTAGACATAATTATTCCAGATCCTAGCACCACAGTTTGAAGATACAGATCTCAACTAAGTGATTCCCAACAGCTCATCAGTTTACTTTGCTCTTATGTTTTATGAGGCATGCACGCTCTATGCACGAATGTTTGGGTGTCTTAAGAAGCTTCTCATGCAATGTGCTGGCTGCGGGAAGCTGGCTTTTACCCATGGATGGCAGATGGCATCATCAAAGCAGCACAGCTGTACTGTAAGTAACTCCTACACTAAATGAATTACTGCCTCTGCTAGTGGGAATCACTCTGTCTCAGAAATGAATGGAATCCAAAGGAAGTGGAAAAGCAACTGGGCAGTAGTGGCGAGGGACTGGACTAGCTTATCCTCTCCATTGCACATCCCTGGTAAATCTGCCAAATGGTAAACGTACCCAAACTGAGAAGACCCTCACACTGCCAGCTGGAGGAGGCAGGGTGTTCAGTCACTTCTGTGCCTGTGGGCCATGAGCCCATGGACTGGAAGTCCTAAGCTGTCCAGTATTTTAAGCTGCTATACTTTTCTAGCAACAGAGATGACATCAGCAATAGAAAAACACTATGTCACTGCTAATACAGGATGGGATCCTTGATCTCCAATTTTATTACTGCAATACCTATCAAGAATTTTCTTAATCACTGCTCAGAACAGTGTCCTACTGCTGGTCTGCTCTCAGATACAAAGGATCAGCCTGGGCACTACAGTGGCCACCTCAGTGCTGCCCAGTGTGCTCTGCCAGCTACGTTCCTAACAACCCATCCTGCTTCCTGACTTACCTTTCAGGCAGAACAGCCAACACTGACACATACAAATCTCTCTGCTAGCAGGTTTAAAGAGGCTCTGATGTTTCCAATACATGACAGAGAACCTGCTGCACACTAGCATCAAAATCCAGTTTGTGCATTCCATGGAAGACACGTACAAAGCCAACACAGTCCGCAAGATAAAACAGAAATGCCATATTACCCATGTACGGTATTTTGTAGGACCAAAACAGGCAGCCTAGTTGACAGAGAGGAGAAGATTCCCCCAAGTCACCTATTCCAATGACCAACTGGAAACACATAGGAAAATTTCTGCATACTTTTGCCTGTAAAATAACAATGATGCTGTTAGGCATATGAGCTACACCTAGTTAAAACTGGTACAATATATTTACAAATGAAAAGGCTAAAAGCAAGTTACCAGTATAACAGGAAAGAAATGCAAGCTTTTATTTTACACCACAAAATATATTTTAGTATATCAGAGAGGCAAAGCTGTATCAGTACATTTTCAGAAATTATTAGGTCTGCTCTTTTCATGGTAAATATTATTTAGCATTGCAAAATATCACCAGTTTATTAAGTGGTTCACGGACCATGAACAGGATGAGGTTCATTGTGGTCACGTCATGACTTTGAAGCCACAGACAACTCCTGGAACAAACTGGAAGGAAAACTACTACGCAAATGTCAGCATTTCAAAATGAAAAAGAAATAGAACAAAAAAGCAACAAAACCCACCCTTGCTTAAAGGACACCTTGTGCCAGATCAAGGCTGAACACAGTGTATTATTTTTGCAGAACACCAGCCAGGAAGCCAGTAGACAAATCTCCTCCTTATTCTGTCCACCAAGATAGCTGGAGTATGGAATAAACAGAACCACTAAACTCTCACTTTTTGCACAGCTGCAGAAGCTGCTCCACAGAAGAATTCAGAAGGGAAAAAAATGAACTGCTGAAGCACTGGTAATGAATGGCAAAATTATCAACTTTTCTGGAGGATTCTGATTGACTTGCAGTCTTTTTTAAAGGAAGTAGGTCAGTGTGAGAGGCTGGGGGTTGATACATAGACAAATACATCAGAAAAGTCCAGCCACAGATTCTCAGCACACTACATCAAGCCAACAAAAACTCAGGCCAACAAAGCACAACAGAGAAAAGCAAGAGCTTTCCATAGGTTGCTTGCTGCACCTTCTACTGGGGTGGGGGGGAAGCTATAGAAGGATTCCATGTATTGCAAAGAGGGAACTCCGGTGTCTCACTGTTCACTTCTATTGCCTAAACATGTCTTATTGTGGGTTTTCAATCCCAAAATAGTTTCAGATTTACAAACCCAAACAGATCATATAGAATTCCCTATCCCCAGCACAAATCAAGTTTTTCACTATTTTGTTGAAGTTAAAATCACTTCAGAAATGCATCTCCTCTTTGTCCATAACCTCTCTATATTGTCTGCACAACAAATAAGCCTTTATTTTGTTTACATCAGTATCAGGAAAAAGGTTGTCCTGAGTTTTTAAGTAGAGTGGTTTTAAAATGTGACTGCTGACTGAAGAGAAAACACCATGTTAAGTGGCTCACAGGCTTTATGATTATAGATTTATATTTGTTCACATAAAAAGGTATTTTTGCATGGAAGAGGATAGAAATTGTCCTTTGTCAGGAGTAAGTAGAACTTCTTCAAACTTGATGTCCACATACAATGCTGCCTACCATCTGAAATCTGGTTACAGTGATAGTTATTGACCTTGTATATAATATTGTGACCAATCAAAGGTGATCAAAACAGACTGACAACTTTAAGATTTTTTTAAAAAATCTTTTCGTTCATCCAACTCATTACATGGAAATATTACAGTTATTATAGGAAGTACTGTAAGTTTGTGCAGTAGGAGAAACAAGATAGAAATATAACTTGCGCATCTAAGAAAATAGAAGTGTTCAATTTTTTCAGTGCTATCATATTGAAAATCTCTCTGTATTGACAGGAGGAAGAAAAAATGATCACTAAAAAAATATCTTAACCTACAGAAACAATCCTTTCTTCAACTCTCAGACCTGCAGGGGTGGTGGTGGTTTGGTTTTGCTGTTAATGCATCTGATCTACATCTGAATTTGCAAATTACACCTATTAATTAGCTACTTCAGAATATACTTGGATTATTTTAACACTGCTCTTGCATTACAATTTCACCCAAGTCACAACATTTTCAAGCATTAACCTGGCCAGAATCTTGACATTGCATTCTATTCTTGGCACGCCTTAAGGATACTGGATACTAAAGGATCTTCGTAATGAATTTACAAAGATTTAAACTTGACATATTGCCTCATTAGAAGACGAATTGCCCTTTCAACTCTGGGAATAACATACTTTCTCCAAAGTTAAACTACAGCACATACATTCTTATTAATTGTAATACTATGTCCCTTGTGGAAATAAAACGCTGAAGACTTTTAAGTAGACTTGTCAAGAAATTAACTGGTTTCTAAACCTCCATAATCATGATTGCCAAAACTCTTAATATATAAAAACCTTAATATAGTCAAGAACACATTGGAATTGAGGTATTTATGTAGCTTATAAAATACATGAAAATATAAATTTTGTAGAACACAAACTAAAGGAATTATATCTAGAGATGTTTCCCACCAAAGTCAACTGAACAGGCACAGAAATATACCTAATTAAACAGGCAAAAAACTTTTAGAAAATGGAATAGACATTGTTCAAACTCCTCCCTCCCACTGCTCATCTCTCAGAAAGGAACTGGGATTCAGTAAAGATACGAAACTATCTATAATAATATGGTTTCACAAACTAATATAAACCCAGAATTACTTTGTCAGTGTCATAAATTAATATAAATTATTAATACTGCAGCTGGGATCAGAATCTAGCCTCTAGATGACGAAGAAGGTAAACAAGTATTCAGCACTTATTAGTGCTTAAAAAAAGGGAGAGCAGTGCTTCTTGGCTTTGTTCTTCCCAGCTGCCTGACAAAGCACCGATTAATCCATCAGTCTAAACTGGTGGATGTCACCATTTAGAAACAGATTCTCAGGCAAAGCCAAGGACAGCCCTGAAAAACATAGAATATACAAAGAATCTGGCTTCTTATCAACGCCTTCGTAAGACAACAAACATTGATGGTTCTCTCTTTGCAGATACAGAAGATTGCTTCACAGTCTCTTGATGAGATAGAGTAAAACCCCCAAGGCCAGCTGCCATACATTTGGCAAATATCCTTGAAATCTTGCAGTCTTTTTTTTTTTCTTCTTAATTTACACTATGTTTTTATGTAGCTTTCCCCTTCTTTATTTCAAAAAACATTAAACTCATTAAGTACTTAATAATCATAGAATCACAGAATCTTTAGGTTGGAAAAGACCTTTAAGGGATCAAGTCCAGCCATTAACCTAGCACTGCCAAATGCACCACTAAACCATGTCCCTAAGTGCTACATCTACACATCTTTTAAATACCTTCAGGGGTGGTGACTCAACCACTTCCCTGGGCAGCCTGTTCCAATGCTTGACAACCCTTTCAGTCAAGAAATTTTTCCTAATACCCAATTTAAACCTCCCCTGACACAACTTGAGGCCATTTCCTTGTGTCCTATGACTAGTAACTTGGGAGAAGAGACCAACACCCACCTCGCTACAACTTCCTCTCAGGTAGCTGTAGAGAGCAATAAGGTCTCCCCTCAGCCTCCTCTTCTCCAGGCTGAACAACCCCAGTTCCCTCAGCCGCTCCTCATAAGACCTGTTCTCTAGACCCTTCATCAGTTTTGTTGCCCTTCTCTGGACACGCTCCAGCAACTCAGTGTCCCTCTTGCACTGAGGGGCCCAAAACTGAACACAGTATTCGAGGTGCGGCCTCACCAGTGCTGAGTACAGGGGCACGATCACTGCCCTGATCCTGCTGGCCACACTATTCCTGATGCTGTTGGCCTTCTTGGCTACCTGGGCACACTGCTGGCTCATATTCAGCCAGCTGTCATCCAACACCCCCAGGTCCTTTTCCAGCAGGCAGCTTTCCAGCCACTCCTCCCCAAGTCTGTAGTGTTGCACGGGGTTGTTGTGATACAAGTGCAGGACCTGGCACTGAGCCTTGTTGAACCCCATACAATTGGCCTCGGCCCATCGATCCAGCCTGTCCAGATCCCTCTGTGGAGCCTTCCTACCCTCAAGCAGATCAACACTCCTGCCCAACTTGGTGTCATCTGCAAACTTACTGAGGGTGCACTCGATCCCCATGTCCAGATCATTGATAGAGATATTAAACAGAACTGGCCCCAGTACTGAGCCTCAGGGAACACCGCTTGTGACCAGCTGCTAACTGGATTTAGCTCCATTCACCACAACTCTTTGGAACCAGCCATCCAGCCAGTTTTTTACCCAGCAAAGTGTACTCCTGTCTAAGCCATGAGCAGCCAGTTTTCCCAGGAGAATGCTGTGGGAAATGGTGTCAAAGGCTCTACTAAAGTCTAGGTAGACAACATCCACAGGCTTTCCCTCATCCCCTAAGTGGATCACCTTGTCACAGAGGGAGATCAGGTTAGTCAAGCAGGACCTGCCTTTCATAAACCCATGCTGTCTGGGCCTGATCACCTGGTTGTCCTGTACATGCTGTGTGATTGCACTCAAGATGATCTGCTCCATAACCTTCCCCGGCAGTGAGGTCAGGCTGACAGGCCTGTAGTTCCCCAGATCCTCTTTCCGGCCCTTCCTGTAGATGGGTGTCACATTTGCTAACCTCCAGTCAACTGCAACCTCCCTGGTTAGCCAGGACTGCTGATAAATGATGGCAAGTGGCTTCGTGAGCACTTCCACCAGCTCCCTCAGTACCCTTGGGTGGATCTCATCCAGCCCCACAGACTTGTGTGTGTCTAAGTGGTGTAGCAGGTCACTAACCATTTCCCCTTGGATTGTGGGGGCTTCATTCTGCTCCCTGTCCCTGTCTTCCAGCTCAGGGGGCTGGGTACCCAGAGAACAACTGGTCTTACTGTTAAAGACTGAGGCAAAAAAGGCCTTAAGTACTTCAGCCTTTTCCTCATCCTTTGTCACTATGTTTCCCCCTGCATCCAATAAATGGAGATTCTCCTTAGCCCTCCTTCTGTTGCTAATGTATTTATAGAAACATTTTTTTATTGCCTTTTATGGCAATAGCCAGATTAAGCTCTAGTTGGGCTTTGGCCCTTCTAATTTTCTCTCTGCATAACCTCACGACATCCTTGTTGTCCTCCTGAGCTGCCTGCCCCTTCTTCCAAAGGTCATAAACTCTCCTTTTTTTTTCTGAGTTCCAGCAAAGCACTCTGTTCAGCCAGGCCTGTCTTCTTCCCCACCAGCTCATCTTTCAGCACATGGGGATGGCCTCCTCCTGGGCCTTTAAGCTTTCCTTCTTGAAGAATATCCAGCCTTCCCAGACTCCTTTGCCCTTCAGGACTGCCTCCCAAGGGACTCTGTCAACCAGTCTCCTAAAGAGGCCAAAGTCTGCTCAAACAAGAGCAAGAAGAGATCAAAGAACTAGCTGTACTAATGAAAGTCTTGCATTCATCTCAAATGTCAGCGGATCAGCAAATGCCCTTAGCTCAGCACTGCTAGACACACTGCAGACTATCAAAGAAGGTACAACCTACAGACTCAAAAGAAAATTGGTATATAAGCCTCTTGCACTCAGTCCCACACTTCTCCCTAGGACACAAATCTGGGGCAAACCTGCAGAAAAGTCAGCATAGCAAAATTTAAGTTTGCCCATGATATATGACAGAATCATGACATACTCTAATAAACATGTTAATGAATCAGAAGAACTTCATCAAGATGCTAAAGAGAATTGCTTCCGTTTCCCTACACCAATGGCCTGAGCAAGAAAACTCACTGAAAGTCTGTTACTATCCTGAAAAACAGAATAGGCCTAGAAATACAGAATGGCTGAAGAGCTTTACTGAACGTAGTGCAGCTTGGTAATCATTTATATCTCCTTGTGCGTCTCACAGGAAGCTGGTGTCTCATAAGGCATTCCTATAGCTGCCCTGTATAAACATTATTTCAGCAATGGATTTGCATACATCTTTCTACAGTTCTATAAGCGCCCAGATTTTATACATGGAGAGACCATTTAATTTTCCAGAGAATGGACATATCTCAAATAAAATTAACAGTTTAAAGTGATCAGATACATGGTTAACAAATCTTATACTCCAATTTATATGTGAAACTAATGAATATACATTATGTATTATATTTACATTATATATATTATCTAATTAATATAATCGAATGAATATAATTTGATATTTAATAATTAATATATATTATAGCATGAAACTAATTAATACACTAACTCTTTCCTTGGATTTCACCTCCAAATTTGAAGGCCTCTTTCCCATATACACTGAAGAATGGATTAGGGAGATGCATATACATATTCATATAAATATTCATATGTATTAATAGAACACATTTATATAAATATTACAGCAGTCAACACATAAATAGGTGGGTGGTGTGTGGAGTGGGGCAAATTCTCCACACTAACCTCTACAGTCTATTACCCATTCCTGTTTGTTATTATAATACCCATGAGTCCCTGTAGCAAACTCTGAATTTGCTGCTGAAAGGAATACAAAGCATGTGGTAATAGCACACAGAGCAAGATAAGATGCAGGCCACAAGAAAGGAAAAACTGGAAAAAAATCATAATGTACATGCTTTTTTTGGTCTTATGTTCCATAATCAGTCATTTTTGAGGGTGCAGTGTATGATATATTGCTATCTACATCATCCAGTTCCCCTGGAATATCTTACACTGCAGCAGGGAACAACCAAACCCTAAAAATCCTATCCTAAAAGTCCTCTAAGAGCAACATGTCTGTTTGCTTAGAGATAGTTAGGCACAACTAATTTATTCTCCCCCCAAAAAATTCTTAGATTAAATAGTAGCTCCGTGAAAAATGAAGGATAGCTGTGACTCTGGACATTGTCAGAGTTGTTTAAGTTTTATAGATAATTGTAGAAGTAGCACCCAGCCAGATCCTGCTCACTTATGCTGTCATTCAAGAGAAGTTAGGACCTATGATCAAACAAGATTTTCTTTGTCAGCTGAGGTGACAGGATAACTTTTGAATACTGTAGCTGGTGAATGTTCTAGACACCCCATCTTCCAAAGGCACTTAGCATGTCAGTTGACTGGACAATCTTCTTTAAAAAAGAGAGGAAATAAATAATTTTACTTCAGTAAGTAAGAATCAGTGGGTAAGAAGAAAGCTGGGAGAACCCCAAGCATGTGGGGAGGAGAAAAAGTGGCATGGAACAACAAAGGGGAAACACAAGAAGGTGGTGAAAAGAAATGAGACCTAAATCATACTGCGGAAAGGAAAACGAAAGCACACAGGAGAAAAAAATTTGGAGAAGACCTCAGGCACTAGCCTGAGGAACATCATCTGCAACTATAGCTCACTTCATTCAATTCCATAAAATAGCATGAGCTACCTTTGCCCTACACATCACCGCCTGCAGTGGGGATAAAACCAGTAACAATTCTGATGCCTTTAAGAATGACAAAAGTGGGGCCCTTCAGCTAATATACAAGGTCATTTTCTTCTCATTTATCCTCAGCTCTCCATTTTATTCTAAATTTTAATTACAATTCAAATGCAACTTCAAGCAGAACATGTTTCTTATTCATCCTCCCCCCGCCCCGCTTTTTTTTCATTATGTTTAAAAAAGAAGGAGAAGGAAAAAAAAAAAACCAAACTTTGAGGACAGCATTCTCCCTTTGCCCCAGATGGGAACATTCTGGCAAGGCTAACACTACAACACTACCCCCGCTGTATTTACAGTAATGCTCCAGAGGGTGTGGGCAGGGAGGTTGCATCAAGGAATTCCCACTTTACAAGTCTGATCTTCTACTGTCCAAGATAAGAAAGGTCTTTTTGCACAGTCAGTGCTTCTGTATGTCTCCTCATCAGAAAGTCTGCATTAATGTATGCTTATCCACAACCTCTATCACCATTGTATAAAACACTGAGGTTTCCAGGACTTCACAAATTAAGAGATATCATTAACTTCACTTACAGACTGAGAAACCGGGGAAGGTAGTGGGGCAGAAACGGGCAGTGGCTGGTACAGAGTCATGCAGTAAAACAAAGCATGGCTGGTTCCCGTTTCTCTGCTCCAAAAGCCAGAAAAGTCTGCCTCTATTTCCTCGGTCATCATCTACATTTTAGAATTTTTCTCTCTTATATATACACCACCAAAAAGACTCCTTTACCTGTTCTTAGGTAAAATGATCTTGAACTAGAAAATAGTGCTTCAGATGTGTTATCAACAGCTGCTGTTGCTCTGACTGGACTAACATTCATTTTCAATTTGCTGGATTCCAGGAGAGAAAGAAAAAAAAAAAAAAGCAGGAATAACTAATGGACCAGTTTAATTTTGTTGGATTTAAAAAAAAAAAGCACAGCTGGATGCAAAGGCATGCATCTCAAAAAACCATTATGTCTTCTGTAATTTGCTTAAAGGTTTTTGTTTGTATGAACTATTTACTTTGCAAGACTGTTACGATCTACAAAAGTAACAGCACTAGAGCCATTCTGATGGCTAGGTAGATATTAAATTCACTGCAGGTAACAATTCATTCAGCTTCTTCATGGCAAGGACAACAAACAGTGCCTTTATTTTATGACATTGTTTTAACATTTAACTCATTTGGAACAATGTAACCTATGTCCTTATACCTACCCAAGAACCCCTATACCTGCAAAACATTATACTTCAATTTCATGCACAAAGGAAACTTAAAAGAGCTCTTTATATTTATAGGCTAAGGCCAGAAAGCCCCATTGCTGATGAAGTTCTACCTCCTGTATAGCAGCTCTCTAATCTTACCCAGGTTTGCACTGACCTTAGTAACTTGCAGCATACCTTAAACAGTCTTTCCAAAGCTTAATCCAGATCAGGTTTTACCCTGTAAATCCTGCATCAAACTCAATATTTCAGCTATGGCAATCTTTACTTAAGGACAAAGAGCATTAAGGACTAAAGTTAAATTTAAAAAATACTCCTGTCATTTACTTTGATCATTAAAAATTAGTCTCTAGTCTGAATTTACTTAGTCTCCGGTTCAAACATTTGCATCTTGCTATGCTTTTTATCTAATGAACATACAATTACCCCTCACTCATTTACACACTCTGGTAAAGGATGATAAGGTCATTCTTTAACCTGTTTTTTAACTAAAAAATAGACTTAACCTTAAGTCTCTGACTTTAAGAGGCATTGCTAGTCATGGTGTCTAGGCCTTTGATAATCTTGTAGCATCAACACAGCCAGCAATAACATTTCACAAATTTAACCTTGATATCATAGCCTCTCCCTGAAGAAAAAAGCTTCATAAACAACACTTTGCATAGCAAATACCTGGCTACTATTACTCCACAGGCCTGACAGTGCATATTAAGAGAAAACAAGAATAGATGAAAGTCTGACTTTGATTTATTTTTCCTTGGTAGCACTCCAAAGCCAATGCCAGTTTTGGAAAGAAAAAACAAACTGAATTCTCTACTGACCAATACTTCTTCAAAATAATTGTTAACCAGATTTTGATCGCTGAGCATTTACATTGTGGGACACACAAGCCAGAAGCAAAGAACCACCTCACCTGGCAAATCAGGTTGTTGGCCTTGTACAATATTGACTGCTACAATAAACCACATCTCACACTTCTGAACCCTACAGATTTGGGTCTGGAAGTGCCTGGGACAGGTGGGGGTGGGGGGAGCAAAAGAAAAAAAGAAAAGGAAAAAAAAAAAGGAAAAATGGAATTACATGATGCCTTCTTTGGTGTTTATTCCAGAAACTTCCAGATGCAGATATAGCCACAACAAATGGCTTTTTTCTCTCTTCAGGTACATAAGCAAAGGCTGTTGCACAAGCACTGCCTGCAAAAGAGGCTGTGCCAGAGGCATGGAGCCAGGAACACACAACTCGATCACAAATACTTGTTTGGGCTACTGGACCAGACCGTATGTCTCTAACAGTCTGCAGTTTCAAAGAACTCTTGCGTACCAGCTTTCTGCTTCAAAACCAGCAGAAGTCACTGAAGGATGAAGTCACCCTTTTGCAGGGCTTTGGGTGTTCTGCCAGAGTATGCACAGTATGGACAACCTGACAGACTGACTTGCCGATTCTGTAAGGAAAGAACTAAGGTTTGGCAGAGATAGCTTAATCTGCTGTCAGTGCATTGTTTATCAAGTCATTTGCTCTTCTCCATGTCAAAAAACCCTCAGACCTCTGTTTTCTCAGCACTAGAAGTAACCTATGCAGGACCTGTATTGCAGATAAAACACTTGAATACGTAGAGGCTGAGGCTTCCTATGGTTCTGTGGTTCAAAACTGTAATTCATAACTGAGGGTAAGCAAACACCCATTTAGAAGTATCGGATGTATAATTACCAGAAATAATAAATGTATATTAAAAAAAAAGTAATAACTACTAGCCTTCAGGGCTCTCTTTGGTATTTCATGACATGCTAAACATAAAGAAACCTCAAGATTTTTACTCAAGTAGTTTATAATCACACACACACACTCAAGTCATCTGTTGGGAAAAAAAAAATTTCCTGCAGTCAGATGCCATCAGAGGACTTTTCCAATAGCCACTTGCTAATTTTAGTTAAAGACATCAGTGTTAAGAACCAATGCTTTTTCTTCCTACAAGAAGAATCAATTCGCAACATGTGTAAAGGTATTAATCCAGCACTTGTTTTCAAGTCACAGGCGTAACAATGCAGAAATAACTAGAGGAAAAAACAAAAAAGTAACCCAATATCACTAGTTTGCTTTTCAGTTTGCATTAATATGTGTATTATCACAAAAAGCAGCTTCACTTTCACTGTAAAGGTGTCTAAGACTGGCAATGAGACCCATCAAAATCTCTTCCTAACAATTCAAAAATATTCCACTTTGCTTGGAGCATTTCCCATTCTAAGTATGAGAAAATTAAAATCAAAACCAAGGGAAGGAGAGTAAAAATGTTGATTTGCTATCGTTGTTTTTAATGTGACCTTGGAAACAAACTATCTTTTTCTGCTCTTTAGGTTTGACTTTGCGTATCTCGTATTTTCATATAATTTCCTTACTAGCAATTTTTCTTCCCATTTAGTAAGCAAACAGTGATGACAAACTTTTCTACAGCTTCTGATGTTTCTTAAGTGCCATGTTTACAAATGTAACTGCAGATACAAATTACTCTTGCCACCTGTCCCTTAAAATGCAAGGCTGCCCTTTAAAATGTTTATTTTACCTGAAGTTCATCCATGTTATGGAAGTTAATGAGCCCCCTGAAACTCCTTCATAAATATTTTCCTTTCTGCAGCATTTCTTTTCTATAGAAAGTGCCTGGGAAACCTCTATAAAGATCAGTCATATGTAGTAAGAGCCATAACCTTTTATAATTTGGGCATCTTAAAAATAGATTGAGATTCTTTGTAGCAGTTGCATACAAGGTGAGATAGCACACAGACTAATTGTGAAGGGCCATTTCTTTCCCATATTCAAAATAAAAACAATAATAAGAACGTAGAAGGGAGTTATCTTTACTTCCAGGGCATGTCTGTTGGCAGCAACCCAGGCTTGTACTCTGCTGGTTTACAGAAGGTGTGCATTCAAAAGCAATTCAGCAATGCCCCTGCTCCCATTTAGATCTCACAAACAAAGAAAAAAACCTAAGGTAGAAACTTTACTAATTTTTCTCAGCGAGAACAGCTTAGAGATGTTTGTTACACATTTGTTGTCAAACATTCTTTAAAAATAAATAGACCTAAATTTTTAATGCCTTCTATACAGGCAGCAGTCATTAGTACAAATGAGAATAGTAACTGTAAACTATGCACAAATCCATGGTGGTCTCATGCATGTCAAATAGTTGGAAATGACCCAGCTTGTAGCTCAGGTCCATGCTACATCGATGTGTGTGTGTTTCTCCTGGAAGGAGGAAGATGTTGCTTGTGAACTAATAATTACACTTCATGAAGTCCTATACAACCTTCTTTATTTTAACTATCAGAGGTGCCTTCAAAGCAGAAAAATAACTCAACCACTGTTTTCTATAGTCCCTCCCTCACATACCCAAGATCATTTGGCAGTAGTACTATGAGTCATGTGGTAGGATGTAACTCCATTAAAAGGAGTCAGAGTTACTAGTACTTAAAATCTGATGCAACTTGAAAGGCTGCCCATCTCACTGCCTTCATCTTAGGATTTTACTTATTAAGCATGGGGGTAGAGGGGCAAAGAACAGCCCTAGGGGGTTTCAGGAGAAAACCTTAAGAATTCCAGTCTGCTCATTAGTTGCTGTTGTAAATTAATTGGGTTTCAGAACTGTTTTGCAACAGGAAAGATGAGCATCACAAACCAGATTCAGACTGCGTGTAAACCCTCTTTAGGTCAACTAAATTGGTCTCATTTTCCTCAGTTCTGGACCAAAAACAGAGACAAATTTTGATTTTAAGTTTTATCTGTACACTCATATTCCTTTCAATGGTATCATGTGGGAATAATTACACTAGAATTTGGTTCAGTGCACAGGAATCTCAAGATAATTTTTTCATATGAAAAGCCATGAAAGGAAACAAATTTTAAAGAACTATTTTGACAACATAGTAACATTATTCCCATTAAAACCATCTTAGACCTTTTTTTTTTTCTTCCCCTTTTCCAACCTTGAGAGACATCTTCCCCTGCAGGCTGCTTGAGGATATGTGCATAATGCTCATCATGTGAGTAACCCCACTGACAACAGAAACCTCAAACACAAGCACATGACTAAACCACTGAAAGGAGCGCTCATTAGCAACACATCTTTTGGAAAGCAAAATGAGAAGAGGGATAGAAGCTAAAGAAAAGCTTTAGCATTTTGACATAAGTTTTGAAATAAATATGAGTATAACTTGAAGGGTCAATACAACTATTACGGTTTGACTGCGTATCACAAAAATAATGATTATGGTGCGCCTTCCCCTACACATACCTAGCTGTCTTATAACAAAGTAGGTTTTCTGTTAGAGTCTTCACTCATATAGCACTGGTGAGACTCTACCTGTAACTCTACATACCAAATTGAATGTCTCAGTCGTAGAGCTGACAATAGTTAACTGAGAACACAAAACAAAGTAATAAAATCAGAAAGTCAATTTCTTCCCCTCTGTAAGGTACAAAAGGAAGCAAATAGATTTGCTAAAGACAAGGTAGAAACAACCCAGAGGAACAGGACAGTTATATACCTGCCAGTGACAGAACTCTCTATTGACTTTAAAAAGGCCATTTGATACCAGCTTAAATCCAAAATTGACAGTCTGTACAAGAGCAGTTGAGATTCCATTGCAGCCCCTATATGAATTAATTCTTATACACAGAAAATGAAAGAGAGTGTGTGTATGTATGCAGGAGTGTGTGAAACCGGAAAAAAAAAAATGCAGATGGCCTGACCTGCCAGATGTGATCACTGTCTATTTTTAAGAGTATTTATGGAAGGGCAATTGAGGGTTCAATATTAAATGAGTAAACCTAGCTATGCATGTTAAATTCATCAGCCCTGCACGTACAATGGTAACTCTTGTACGTACTCAGCATAACCTAAATCCAAGACTGTTTATATATAATTTATTAGACAAGAGACTAAATTGAAAGGATCACAAAAAAAAGCGAGGAGACTTGCTGAAGAACAGTTTATTAAAATCTTTAGTAATACAATCTCGGGCCCTTTGCCCTCTGTGAACTTCAACCTGCGTATTACTCTCCAGGAGATCTACTCTCTCTCTGGGCTGCGGTGGTACTGTTAGTGAAGACATGCTTTTGAAGGGCAGTTCACAGAAAGGCATGCTTGTTTCATGCTAAGAGCCAAAAAATAAAACACAAACCTGAGACACTAACACGCTTAATCCATACGCCAAATCTAAGGTACTGGTTCATTCTTCACTACTCTCCTGAAAATTGGGCATATTTAACAGAAATTCAACTTGGTCTCAGCAATTCAGAAGATGAGTCAAATAAAGGGCAAAAAGGATGAAAAGGTAGCATAAATAAGTGGGTCCATAATGACCAGAACTAATGGCAACCTGGTTTCCCACAACCTTCTGTCTGGTATTTCAATTCTCTAATAATATACAGGCTCTAGCTAAGCCTGCTTGTCAGTTAAGGCACTGATGGAGTGTATGTGTGTTCAAACTCTCATTCTCAGTGCAAGCTCACACTGCAACACTTTCTGCAATGGGACAACAGGAGGCTGTTCTACACCTGGCCAACTATTTTCCAAAAAGCAGTAAGAACTTAGCAACTTTGAGATCTCCCCTTTGTAAAGCTTAGCCCAAAATCAGCCAGCCAGGTTCAAAAGTTCCTGTACACGAACACATGTTCTTATACACATAGGCAACCTTACTGCTTCAGGACATTAAACTGCACTTTATCTACTTTTCCATAATGGTGAAAAATAGAAAACTCTCCACCTTTTTTTTTTTTTTTTTAATCCTCACTCCCATCATATCATCTGTTTTACAATTACAGAAATATCGTCTTTACAGACTGACTTCATGAAAACAGCTAAGATTGCACCTCTTAAACTTTGAAATATAAATCAAGTCAAAGAGAGGGAAAAAATCTCTGTCCTCTACTTACATATTAAGCAGCCATTCTTGAAATGGGAAATCTTAATGTACTTGGTAATTGAATTTGAAGCAGTGAAGAAAAGCTGAAGGTTAAGTAAATGTCTTGTTTTCTCTCCCACATCCTTTACCAGCTACACCAATAACATTTGCCATTTCCCTAGTGTATAGAATTGGTTAGGAAAGGGAAAAAAAGGTGTTGAGACAAAGGTGAGAACAAGTCAAACCTGAAGGGAAAAAAACCAGCCCACAAGCTTGTCATCTACAGTTAAACCTGCAGAAAATAATGAGCCATTCTCCAGAGAGATCTGACTCATGTTCAGACATCTTAAGTGTTGTAAGTAGCAAGTTGTCCGTGTGTTGCTGGATCTCGTTTCCAGGCTTCTCACACTGGCAATACCTGCATTGAACATTGCAAAAACAACTGTTGGAAACTCAAGACTGTCAACTGCAAACATAGCAGACACTGCAAAAATACTGCAAGCTCCTGAACATTTAGCCTTCCAGTCTGAAAGCACGTAGCCCACATACTTTATCACCCCTCAGACTATATTCTGTCAAGCAAACAGAAACAGACTCTAAAGGAAAGATGATCTGCAGTCAGAAATGCAGAACAAAATCAGCTTTCTCCAAAGAAAAAGCAAATGAAAGCAAATGCTAAAAACAAAGACATCAAGTTTCTGTAACTGAAGGCAGGCAACATGTTCAGTTGCAACAATAATGGACTTTAAGAAACACCTCAGTAAGTTTACAGTCTCAAAGTATTCTTTTTAGTATTTCTACTGCTTTGGTGCTCCAGATCAGTGACCCATTCTGTACACAGGAGTGATAAGAAATACCTTCTGATCTTTCTAAATTAACAACAAAAGTATTGCAATAGCACTAATGCCGCATTATGGATTAAATTCTTCCAAGAAGGGCAAAAGCTATTTAAAGAGCGGCAAGGACGTGGATTGGTGTGTGTCAGGGGAACTTACTGGCTCTCCAGCAGCCTGACTAACTCTCTGCTCAGCAGCCAAGCTGTCTCCCCACACCTGCACCACCAAGATCTGTGTAAAACGGCTGAGAGAGGGGTAAGAGACACAGCATCATAAATCTACCAGTACTGCAGCAGCAGCACTGTGTATCACTGATATCATGGCACTGCCCACATCAGAAAGCACAGTACTGTCGTAATAGCAGCACTGCTAACACATGCCTGCTACCTCTCTGCCTCCAAGAGCCTACAAGTCACGCAGAATGGAGCAGGACTTTATACCACATAGCTGTAAAAGCTGGCCCCGGAATCACTGTAGCCGCCTCAGAGCCAACCGGTTCCTCTGCTAAACATGGGACTCTCTAGCAACTTTGAAACAAAGGCACAGTGTAGCCAGAGAAAGAGTTTTTAGCCCAGAAACAGTTTCTAGTGCAATGAACTGCCTCTACAGTTTGGCCCATGGCAACATTTTGAAGCCAAAGAAAGATCAGTCCTCAAACAGATCTAATTTAAATAAGAGACTAACGCTTTTCAGAGAGAGCTAAGCAAAGACAAAGAGTGGAAAAGCAAGATTTAAACCACCATTACTCAGCCTTTGTTTTAGCTAACTTACACTTTACTCAAACACAGCTTTCACTACAAATGATTAATGACCCCTCCTCTATCAGTTCTATACTAAGTTCAGGGCAGTTCACGAGGCAACCTTCAGGAAGTCGCTTTACCAGAAGGTATTCAGATATGACTGTGGTTTTAAAAATTATTCTCAAGTATTATACACATAGGGTCCTTTAAATCAACTTATGAATAAAAGTAATAAGCAGCAAGAAACCTCAAACAGTTGGAGGATTGGTTACAATATTAATTTTAGCCTCAAACTCTTAAGAGCTTGATTAATTGCCTCTGCAAATGTCTCCACCCAAGCAAGACAGGCATAGCTGCCTGATTAAAGTCACAGGGTCATTGTTTCTACCTACCAGAGCTTCTCAAAAAGTCATAAAAGAAACCAACATAGAATACCCAAATTGCCTTTTTTATATTTCAATAAACAAAACTGCTACAGTTGCATTAGTCGTCTGACTTGCCATGCCACTGCTAGATCATCATTTGATTCTGAATTTCAACTCGTATTTATCTTTGGTCTCTGTACCACAGTGCACCATGAAATATCATTATAACGTTTTAGGCCTTACTTGCCAATTTTGGTAAGAAAGGTATCTCCGGGCAGGGGTACATCAGTAACTGCAAATCACAGCAGAGCACCTCCTGGACATGCAATGTATCCAGGGAACCGCAAATGAATTCCTACCAACAAGATGTGTAATTACTGGGCACTTACATTAAAAGTTTTCCCATTTAAGACTGTACTGTGCTGCTTTTATGGGTGGAAGAACAGATTCTCCGCTGTGCACATCCCCTTCAATTTATGGGAGTCACCTCACTGTGATCAGTGATGCTGAGAAGAATACAGATGGCTACAATCAATGTTTTCAGTCAAATGCTATCCACTTACAAGCTTTTAAATTATTAGTAGCTGGTCACCTGAGGTAACCCAGGTGCCATCTTTAGTAATGACTGAATTTTCTATATTTGTAAGAGATGCTGAATGTGAGTAACAAAACTTGGTTAACAGATGCTTTTTTACTTTGATGCTTTTGCTCCCTGAACACCTCCAAATCCCATTCTCTTAGTACTTCCATAAATATCTTCTTTTACCTTTTCTCATGATGTCCTCTATATTCAGAGCAGGTACTTACCACTTGTCCAGAAATCATCCTTCCCTGCATCTCCCTAGCACCAGTTTTTCATAAATCCTTCTTAGGGCGCTGACATCTAGTACTGATCTGGTCTCAGCCTGCCCAACATATTGTTCCTATCTTTGCTGGCCTTAAAATATCTTACAGCAACACTAAGAGACTTCAGTAAGGATTCAGGTCATTTTTATGCTAATACATCTTTCTTCATTTCTTCCAATAGGTTGCATATAAACTTCCACAGGAAGGCACCTACTAACACTCCCAGAGAACAGCAATCACAGGTCACAACCCAATTTGTCACCTAACAAAATGAACAGAAGCTCAAAACCAGATTGTGATCCAACAGAGTATTCTGTTAGTTGTCAACATCTGACATTTCAGAAAAAGAACAAGGAGAAAAAGTCTACATTCAACCTACAAAAAGTTCATGCTTTCTCATAACACTTCGGCTAATTTTTTTCTTTGTCCTTGAGATTAGTTTAATCCTTATTTTACTCTAGATCCCAGATATAAACAGTTAACACTAACAAAGAAATTATGCCCTCTGCTCTTTCATAAGCTAAAAATAAGTTATACTGTAAAAGGCTTCATAAATAAATCCTGAAGACCCTCTTAGGCTCCCACTCAAGTACATTTTCTAGGACCTTAATAAGGGCATGATGCATAAACAAGCTAGTCCATCAGCTTCTGCTGTGAATAACAACACTTGAGTACTCCACCTTCTACAATTTTTGATGCTAATGATCTGACCACTCTGTTTCTCTGTTTGTATTTCATGCAATATGTTAAACTAGAAAAGTAACAAAAATTTGGAATATAAAAAAATAATAATAAAAAGAGGTATTTTGAGTAGACACTTCACGTAACAAGCTGCTTTTGCTTAGTGACAACTATTCTTCATTAGCTGATTTTTCCACTTATCATAACACTGCTGCCAAATCACTGACAAGGAATAGCAGGAGAGGATAACTAAACACACAGACAGAAAAAGAAGAAAGGCATATCTTGAAATCCTACCAGATCTCACATTATTTCTTTTGGCTTCACAGACTCAAGACAGATTTCAACAAAGCATAATTGTTCTAATAATCCTGCATTACTAAAACAAGCCAGTTTTAAAAGTAACATAGTATTGTGCACACTGATGCAAATCGCATTGTTCAGAAAATTTATTCATAATGCTGTATCTCTTTAAAATAGGAGCAAAAGGCACAAAGCCAATTACATACTGCATAAGGGTACATTAGCAAGACCAAACAGTAGTAATTCCACCGCTGTATGCTATTTATTCATTGTCTTCCAGGCCTCAGTCCAAAAAACCCTTTCAACAGCAGCCTAACTTCACAGCTACTCATACACTTAAAGTCAGGAAAAGCACTCAGCTATCTCAAAATGGAAATCACTAAACATTTTCCTAGATCAAGGCAGGCCTAAATCAACAAATAATTATTCAAACATCTTTATTTTTATCATCTATTACAAGCTACTTCCTGCAGTGTTGCTACCATAGGTTACATAGACAATCCTGGAAAAGAGTTGCAGGTTTTGTTTAGAAGCATATTTGAAGGTGTTCAAAACATGGTCTTGTATGTTTTCCAACGTTACGTGTTTTCCAACATTTCATTTATCTCATCTAGGATATCAAATGATAGGCATCAGAATACCACCATAATGTTTGCTTTTGCAAAGAATTGTGACATCCTTTCCTCTCAAGCTCACAAATCTACAGATCAACAGTTAGAATCCTTCGCAGGTTCCCATACTTAATAAAAACAGATCCCTAATACACAGGATGAGAGAAAAAATGGCATTGCAACAAGAGCAGTGAGACACTATCTCTGAAGGCAAAGCCTGCACTGCAACCTATTGGCCCCAGAATTATAAATTCAGCGCATTGAGGCTTCTACACTTCTTCCAGGAATGAAGGGCAGCACGTTACTAATAACAGCCTAAGGCAAACGGAATGACATCACCAGCATTCTCCTGCAGACATCATTGGCTTCTCAATCACACTACTACCTACTTATACTTTTTTTTTGCCATCTTTTGTAAAATTTCATGTACATTTAGATGAAATATGTATGAGGGCATTACTCAGCAAAATCTCAAGCAGGCTGTGTTTCTGTGCAAGCATTCGTCTTCTCTACAGGAAATCTTTTAGGTGTATACAGCCTTATCTTCTCATCTGTAGTGAAATCTCACAAAAAAAGCAAAGGGTTTAGTTAGTTTTCTGACTGATCTTCTTTTTATCAAATATATTTTCATCTTTTGTGGCACAGAGCAGGTTATATGAAAAGAATATGTGAAGAAATGTAATTTGGAGAAACAAAGAATAATAAAAATCACAGCCATAAAAAACCCATTTGAAATAGGTCTAACAATATTTAGCAGAGACTGCAGCTTAACTTCATTTACTCTTCACTCCTAAGCTTTAGAGATATTTGAGACACACAGTTCTGACTGAGAAAAATTCTGAGTACCTAGTGATATATATTCACAGTCACTGAGACGGTAATATCATTTTTATGGAATATAAAGCTTCATCAAGAAAGCCCCACTGAAGAGTGAGTCACCTTCTTTTCCATGCCATCCTTAGCTGTTAACGTTAGCATTAGCAATATAAAGAAAGATGTAATATTAAAAAATTCCTTTAAATTACAGTTTCTTTGAGCAAAATGTGAATAGGCACAGGTCAGGTTTACATGACACAGGGATGGAACAGTCGCCAAAAAACCCCAAACAAAATTATTACTACCTTAGATATTTTCAGAAGTTAATGTGAACAACATCAGTGAAGTACATTTTTGTTATCTGTTAGCCAGACTATCAAATTTGTACAAAATATCACTAATTCCAGAAAAAGACATGCCAGAAGAAATGTTATGCTATAGCTTAGCTTTGGAGGTGAGTGTCTTAGTGTGGTAAGGAGCAGAAGTTTACACAGATCGAAGGGAAGACTGGACAAGTTCAGGGCATGGAAAACCACAGGTAGTTATTAAACGCAGTAACCACACTTATCTCAGTAAATCCATGAGCTGAAAATGATTGAAGTCTCAGAAGGAAATGGAAGGCATTATCATGCATTCTTGCCCTGTTCTTGTTCTTCCTTCTTGTTGCTTATAGCTGCTGCTCAGGACCGGACATCTTTTGTCTGAACCAGTGCAGCCTTTCTTATATTCTTAGGTAACGAGAAGTGTTGTAATAGGAAACACACTGGATAGAAATAGCACAAAGATCGCTATACCACTGTCTGTACAAAAGATACAATCCAGATGGAAATGTCCAAAATTTCCCAGAATCTGTCACCAAACAACATTTGATTCAAAATAATTTTCGAATCTAATGAAAGCTGGTGGCAATCTGACAAAGCTCGACTGGCCTCAGCCTATCACCGTCTGAAGAGACAGGTAAGGTGGTCTTCCCTGGGCTAACTCAATTGTTGAAAGGCATTGTGCGCATAGCAAAATCAATAATAAAGTACCCTCTAATCTTGCCTGCATTCTTTTCTGTCCTCTCACCCATCCACTTGCTTATTTCATTTGCATACAGTAACTTGTTTGTTGCAGTGTAAATTGTTCAGGGCCAGAACTGTCACTGACATTTGGAGAGGGCTCCGCACAGTAGGCAGCAACCAGTGAAAGCCTCTGACTCCTACTAGAACAGGAATAATAGAAAATAAGACAGGATAGCAGTTGAGGGACATGGTGTGTTGGTATTCTTAATTCTCTGAAAGCAGCATTAGACCTAAAGTGAGCAGCAGAAAGACTAGTAAGGCAGAAGGCATTTTACCTCTGATACATGGCTACATGCCTTGTATTTTAGCCCTTTCTTAAAGCTCACTTTTTCTGAAAAGTAATTTGTTCATGCTCCACAGGTTCACTTATTCTATATTAGCAAAAATCAGCTGCAGAATAAAATCTAAGTTTAGTTTTTATTGTTATCTGAATGCTCATCATCTCCAGCAACATCCCAATTTCTCTCCTGATTGTGTCTCCCACATCTTTTGTTGCTCCATTTTGTCTTCAGCCTAATGGACTACATTAAATCCATTAAAAAAGGGCTCTTCTACTTCTGCCTGTAAAGTAAACTTAAGATCTGAGACACTGTTAATTCACTTTAATTCTTGTTAATGCACAGAAGGCCATAAAATTAGCACAGTAATAGAGCATCACAGTAACACAAGGGGAGCTTTGCTGCCACTGACTCCAAATGAAGATTTTTTTCTTTTTGGTAGCCTTGTGTTCATAGCATTTTTAACTTCAATATTCTAGTTTTCTTTACTGCTCATAAAGAAGTCCAAGTTTAATGTTTCCTCAGATCTCAGTTTGGTTTAGCATTCTTACATCTCAAGAAGCAAGTACAAAAATTAGCCAGGGAACATTGTTTTGTCTCTGATCAGAATGTTCAAAGACAATTTACAGAAGAAACACTATGGTCTCTCTTTAAAGCACATCACAGGAAAACTGTGTTTTCAGTGTTTAAGGAAAAAAAAAATCTTGCTGCACGGCTTGATTTCCATCATAATATACTAAGAAGTCAAAATAACACACTCCTAAACTTAGCTATTTTGACAACACTGTTGATGCAACATCTCTACTTGTTCTGGTGTTATTCTTAGAGTGGCAGAGATGTTGTTAATCTGCTTAAATTCTCACATACCAGTGCAGAAATTAAGGACTCGTAATTTCATTCATCTTTGTGAAGTTACACCAATTCACATCAGCTCTAAATTTTGCTTACAACTGAACACCGCTCTCTCATATAGCTCTCAGACTTCTCAACAGCTTTCCTTGCGAATATTTTCAAAATTTCATGAAGTTCTGGGCCTTATTATTCTTCGAATCCCATCTGTGCAGTATCACTTAGATGTTATCAAATAGAAGTAGATTCCAACAGCTTTATACTAATGTAACATCATAAAATGTTCTCAAAATTAGTGTTACTGACCCTATTCTCTAGGTAAAATCAAACAAGAGTTGCCTAGCAGAGAGGAATTAAGCTCGCAATCTCAGTTCAACAAAAACCAAATCATCTTCCCCCCTCTTCCTAACCTCTGAGATTCATGTACAACTAATCTTTTGGAGAAGATCCCTCAGAAAAACATTCTCAAATCCTTTGCTTTCATTCTTCCTTTCTCACCCTCCCTTTTTACAAATGCAGAGCTCTGACTCCCTCCCGAAGCTTGCCAAAAGGGGTGGTAACTGAAGTTCATTTCTGAAGCCTCAGGCAAAACACTGGCATGGATTGTTTCCTCAAGGTGGTAGAAACTTGGGATGGATGCCCTAAGTGAGCACAGACTTCCAGACCAGTGAACAGCTATGGAATTTGCACCTCTATTTCATCGAGCAGTCTGGGGAAGCTTAGCTTGTCTTGTCTGCCGGGAGGGTGAGAACAATAAGCACCATCTGTCCTGTCTCATTCAGAAGTGCAAGCATCTGAGATGAAGGATCCAGTCAGAGCACCAGAAAACAATTGCAGCGGGGAGCTGAATACATACTGATTAGCATAGTATTATGCTTCACCTCATTTAGGTACTTACTATGGGCCTGAGCTGATAGAGGGTTTCTATTTCAGACCAGTGACTTCTGCTGTCCTCAGGCCATGCAGTAGGCTTTGCACTGATGATGTATAATGAAAAGTCTAATAGCTATAATGCACTGCTTGTCAAATGCTATATAGCTGGTCTGTCACCAGTCACAAGAATCCAGTGATCTGATCAGATATCATACTCTTAACAAAAATATATACAGAGAAATTAAAAAAAACCCTCTTTATACACCATTTATACACCACTTAAGTAACACGAAGCAGTTTTATATGCAGGAATTGTACCCATTTTATGGAGTTGCAAATTTACAAACAGAATCCAGTTGCCCTATGGGTGGATACATTGAGAGGAGAGTGCATTTTACATAGCTCTCACAGTAACATAGAAGTCGAGAATTAATCCAGAGCATAACAAAACCACAATGAAAATCAAAGATCACACTAACTGCATTTACTCATTACAGCTGCTGTCAAGCTCCTCAGCTTAAGAACCGCTAGTAAGAAATTATTATAAAACTCAGGAAGGAAAATGTTTATGTCATAATGAGGTAATTTTAAGACTCGTCTGTTGCCTACAGCATATTCTTAAGCAATGTTATTCAACATATTTTGTAATTTGAAAATATTAGAAGATAGTAATCTTCCTTAGCCTCCCATTTCATCATCAAGATCTCCTACAGTAGCCCAGATGTTTGTGTTGTAGCTTCTTGAAAGCAAAAAATGTATACGGCCAAAGTATTCGGTCTTTGGACATGGACCTAACTGTACCTCAGCTACCAATATTTCTGTCTCCAACTGACTGCTGCTAAGGAATGAAACAACAGACCTTATAATGAGAACCCTAAAGATATTTTTAAACATAGGACTACCTCTGCAGGTTTTTTTGCATCCCCACAGCAAGTTTTTTATTTTATCTGCATGTGGGCATTCAGTACCCTTACTAAGATGAAGCAGTGCAGTAATTACAACATATTTATCCAACGAAAGGAAGGTAACTTGGTTTCATTTTTTGTAATGGAAGGAGAGGGGTTATAGGCGAGGAAAGAAGTGAATACTGACCCTGCCAGAACTTTTCTTCCAAAGCAATGAAAAAAAAATCTTTCAGAAAAATATGGGGTTGAGCCAGCAAATTTAGCATTTGCATAACAAAGTCCCAGCAGGTTACACACTACAGAAGAAATTACTATAGGGATATACTCCACATAGAGGATAATATTTCTGGAATACTCTCTACAGAACAACTCAAGATTGAAGATACATAAAAGATGTCATTATTCATAGAAATTATGTATATATATCTGTAGATGAAAAGAAATGTGAGGAAATACATGACAAAAACTTACATTATATAGAAGACTATATGTCTATATTAATATTATAATATATTAATTATATAATGCATATGTAATGTATATGTATTATAAATATATGCATGTTTTATATAGACATAATATATGTTATATATATTAAATATATATAAAAAGTGTGTGTAACATGAAGTGATGCAAAATTGCAGTGCAACAAGCAGTCATTTTCTAGGCAAAAGCCCACTAGATAAAAGACATTAAGCCCCAAGAAGTCTTAAAGAAAAGCTCCAGTACATTTTCTCACACCATCAGATTAGATTAGCAGTGTGAACAACTGCAAATAGAGAAAAGGTTGAATGTGGAAATCAATATTCTCAGTCAAAACAATAAGGAGAGACTATCAGGCTTATGGAATACAGCTGCAGCTCTGTATATTAATTCAGACATGCTGCTGTCAGTGTCCAGTGACACTGAAAACAAGGATTGACTTGTTTTCCTCAGCACTGTCAAAGATTGGCTCTATTTTACCTACGACCACGGTGAACCTTTGGGAAATATGCTTACAGCACCTCTTTTAGTAATTCAAAATCTGAGAAAGTCAGCTTTTCGGCAAGGCAAAAGGATGACAGAATAATTCATCAGAATATTTAATATCTATCATGTACAATAAAAAAAAAAATCACACATCCCTCCCATTAGTCTGGGATATGAATTTCCAAATATTTTGCTAAAACTGATCACAAAAACATCATCAACATCATCCTCCAACTACTGATTCAGTTACCACATGGTGAACTCATTCAAGATGCCAGATGGAGTTTTCTGTTCCATTTTCTTCCTGAACAGTATCTTGACACTAGGTGCTACCTTGCACTGCCAGTTTAATTCTCATGAGAATCTCATTCAACTCCACAAATCTCTGAATGATTTCTGAGAAAATCTTTTATGTATGTAAATATCAAGGATCAATTTAAACACAGCTACATATTTACACCATCATATCTGGAAAGATTCTCATCTCTGAAACTGTGTAAGGAAAAATAACCCCTTCACCCCTCCTGCCTCCCACCCCCACCAAATCCAACAAACCCAACTTGACGTTTCCAATAAATCCTTTCTTTCCTCAAAAGCTGAAAAACCACCAGTCATAAACTAATAGGGAGTTTAGTACTAGTCTTCAAAGACAGAGTATGGAAGGCTTGGGAGTTCTCTAATTTCCAGAAATTTTTATGATGATTTATGATTACCAAGTACAGAGTCAAACAGTAAATGAGTGAAAAAGCAGGTTGATTTGCATCTTACTAATTATTTACCAAAAATTTTGTCCACAACTGAATGCTACTGGATATGTACTAACATTTTTAGAGAAGGTGAATGGATCAATTACATTTTCTATTTTGTACGGAAATTTTCATGTTCAGGAACTGAAAAAAGTTAAATAGTAACGCCTGGCAGGAAAACATCTCCTTTTTTCCACAAAGCTCCTTTTTTGCTGTAACTTCCATTTTCACTTTGTAATATTTCCAAATAAATACACCAAGAAAGAATGCAACATTCTAACTATTATTCCTTTGCAAAAGTTGAAAACTAAAAAGGGGCCTGACCATTTAAAAAGATTTTCTTTTTAGGAAAATTACACATGCCAAAGTCTATAAATTGGAAGAGAATGCAGACTATTGGGATTTTCTTCATAAAACAAATTGGGTTTTTTTGGTTTTGGTTTGTTTTGTTTTTTTTTTTTTTTTTAATATCCTTACCAAGCATGAAATTTGAATCACTTGTATAACAAGTGCTACTAGTTTTCACTCCCACTGAGATATCTTTATTATCAAACCAATTCCTCTTTCCTAATAATCAGTGCCAGGTGTTTCACTTGCTGTGCAACTGACTTTGGGTAATTCTGTGTAGCCAGGAAACACACTATTACAATGGTGTTCTGGAAAGAGAAGGAATGTTGAACCAAAAAAGAACTCTAGAGCTTCAGTAAAGTCAGGATGCAGGTCTGCAGGGACTTTTTCTTTGTGGTTTTGTTTTGAAATACTGGTGCAATAATGGTTTCCATTCAACTTGGTTATGCATCCACGCCTTACTACACCTTTGATAAAGTTACAGAAGAACAAGTAAATTTTCATCTCTTTGCCTACGCCACTGCTCTATTATTTTTTACCACCGTTTTTCAAACAATACAACAGTCAAGGAACATAACAGTAGGAAGCTAAAAAGAATAAGCCTTTACTCCTAAGTCTGTAAGTGATCTGTCTGCTCACTGGTAGGTAAGAGTCCTTCCTTTCTCACATGTCGCCACAGGTGCTCGGTTCGCAGTCAGCCTGATTTCAGGGAGAATGCTTTCAGAAAAAAGCATATATGAGTGGACTGTCCTTTTCCATGTCAGCTTAGCTCTATCCACGTAGAGCTTCTGAAAGCAGAGCAATAACTAAGTTGCTCTAGCAGTCAACCATGCTGCCTCTAGCCTCCTCTCCCCGTCCTAAGCTGTTATACTTGGAAATGACTACACACCCGGGTACAAATGAGCCTTTTCTCCTTCTTTGCCAGGTAGCATTGCCACAGGGAAATGACTGTAAAAGCAGGGCAGAACCAAGCTGGTTAAACCAGACTGAACAATCCCAGACTTAGTCCATTAGGCCACACATTTCAGACTGTAGTAAAACACACGAGCGGTCAGTGCTCGTTGTTCTGGATCAGTCTGCAAGGCTTAGCCAGAAATTGGGTTAGAGTTACATAAACCCTAATTCAAAAAGGATTTCAGCTTCATTGTCTGGTTCAGCTAACACAATTACAGAAGAAGCTTTGTCAATACACTGAAAAGATTTATTCTTTGCAAATGTTCCTGTTGCATTTAGAGTCAGAAGTGAATTAGGACAGAGACAAACGACACCCACTGTATAGGCGAAGTTTCCAAAAAAGATGCAGAGGAGTCTGCGTTCATGCTGACATACCACGAATGCTGAGGAAGTGAACCCTACTAAATTTACAAGGGGGAAAAGAAAAAAAAATGCTTTTCCCCCAAGAGCTGTCAGTATTTACTCTGTTGACTGAAATGCAGGGGTTATGAAATATAATTCTGAAGTTTTTAGTTAAAGCTGCTATGAAAGCCTAGAGTAACTGCCCATTTACCTCAAACCATAAAAGCATTTTAAGCAAACTAAGCAATTGATTTAAAAATTTTCTTTAAAAAGCACAAAGAACAACAAAAAAAAAAGCTACGGCATTCTCAGCTTTCATTGCTTTGAATGCCTCAGGTGGTATGCAACTAAGCAAAAGGCATCGAAGAAAAAGCTATAGACTCTCATTCACAGTATGACCTGCTAGCCAGCACTCACCTTTAACACATAAATACTGTCCCACAGAAAACCTCTCTGATCAGCACTGAGTAAAAAAGGGATTGATTCCAACCTCAGCATGTTACTGGACTTTACAAGCCAAACCTAAATGTCTCCTAAAATCTCCGTCTTTCACTTGTTCAGGGTGCTGTCTATTCCACAGCAAGAAGGAGCTGGACTCTGCCTGCCTCCGGTTACACAGACAAGAAAACAGGCAAGAGCTTTAGTTTAAACTTTCAGAATTAGGTAAGATACAATGTCAAGCCAAATAACTTGGATATTGAATATATGTTAATATTCAAACCCATAACGCTGTTCTCTCTCACACATATTGCTTAAAAGCTATTTTGACTAGGAAAGGAGTAGTACTGTTCTATGGAAACATACAATTGATTCATACACTCAAGGTCTACTTGATATAAGTGGCTTCTGGAGCACAATTTTGCAAGCAGGTTATGTGAAAAAAAAAATTATACCTCAAAAATCATGTGTATCAATCCCGATAATAAGGGCTGAATCAGAATTCATCTACCTCCAACCTTTGGCATACTTGAAACACACAGCATTGCTATTTCTATTAATACTTCCAAGTGTTACTGATGGTCTAGACATATTTATGCATCTATGGGAGACACAGATATTATTAACTAGCACAGAGAGCTAGTCAGAAAAGAGAAAAATGCAAACTGCTGTAAAGCAATAAGTTTCACATCTGCTATATTCAAATAATCATCATGCATGCAAAACTGCCTGGCATGCCTCTCATTTGGGGCCTAGAATGTGCTGCAGGAACACATTCACTCTTACAAAATGCATTAGCATATTCACGATGGGCCTCTTGAGTATTCTTTCTCAGAATGTAAAAGACACTTTTCAATTTTCACATACAACACTTTTATAATTATAAAAACTGATTAACATTCTTGCCCTCCAGTACTGGTCATAGCACAACTCTTGATGACCACAAAGAGATTCACCTGCAGCATGCAGCAAAATCTGTCTCCTGTTTAGTCATTACGTTCCTACATCATTACTATTCTGTCCAACTGGAACCATATTGAATAGACTTCTAATCAGTCAGAAGACTTAGGGGGTCTGAATGATGAAGTAAAAACACAGAACTGAGAGAAGAGCCAGCAGCTAACCACAGTAAAGGCAAACCAGTGAATCCAATTAGGATATCATATCATTTAGCACTCTCTCATGAAAACAAGCAAAAATTTTACATGTGGGGAGTTCAGGCAGAGAGATCAAGGACCTTAAAAGCACATGGCAGAACACAGAACTGATGCAAAGCTGAACAGAGACTTTCTATCAACTCTTGAACCAACCTTTGGTTTTCTGGTTTTGGATCTTTAAAATTCTTCAGAGAAAAGAAAAAAAAAAAAAAAAAAAAACACCAAAAAAAAACAACAGAAAAAGTGGAATTGCCTGGATACCTCTGAGAAAAGTAGAATGACATGTAAAGCAGCTGCGGGAGTATTAGCAGATCCTGAGAGTGAATATAAACCAAGAAAAAAATACACATTACTTTGAGCCTTAGAAAAGTCTGGATTTAACTCAAAGGAAAGAAGGCTGAGGGCTCCTGGTCACTGTAATGGAATGTTATGCTAACTAAACTACAAAGCCATGAAACTTGGTTTCTGTTCACACCAAATCACACTAAACATGCATTTCACCATGGGATGAAGTTCAGCTGCTTAATCTACAAAGCAATGCCATTTTTTTGGCATTACATATATACTGCCAAAAACACTGCCTACTTAATTTTAACACATTTTCACCACCTTGAAAGCTAGCAGGAAAAGAGAGTATCAGCTTGAAAAACTAATGTGCTCAAAACACTATGAGTAAAATTATCTTCTGAAAAGAACAAAGCTCTGACTGCATTTTCAGTTTAAGCATGCCTGTATTTGTTGTCACAAATCCAGTTATTTCTCTGTAGTGTGACTTCCCAAACCCTGTGGTTTCAGCCACATAGACATATTCCAGGTATAAGATGCAGCTAATTAGTAGCAAACTACCCGAACACTAAAAAGGAAAATAAAGGAGATCTGTTAATAGTAAATAACCATGACGGAAGAGCTGATAAGAAAAAAAAAAATCTTCAGCTTAAAAAGACGAGAGAGTAAACTCTTCCTTCAGAAATGAGAAAATACATTTCTCAGAACCCCACAATGTGAATGGAAGTAGTAGGGTACCAGGATTCCTGTGGAAGAAGCCTTACAAATAAGTGTGAGATGATCATTGAACTACAGATGGAGTCTCAATTCAAGCAGACATCAAACTGGGACACGTTAGCCATTTACTAAGCTAACAGCTGGTCTCCCGAAGCCAAGTTTTCCCTTGATATACTGCAGCCTTTAAGATCAAGCTATTTGAATTTACTCTCAGAATTTTTAGCCTGAGGGCTTACTGGTATCACAGCTATTTTAAAATAGGGATCAGCACTGCACAGAGATAACGCCACTGCAGCATAAACACCTGCCAGCTAAATTGACAGCTCTTCAAAGATGCCTCTGGACACCAATCCCAAAAGAGCTAATAGCAGCTGAGTTAAGCTGGAGGTTCACAAATGGGCCACATGAAGAGCCCAATGTATAGAGACAGTTACCTCTCTCAGCCTAAAGTTTCACTGTCAACAAGGTTCAGAAAAGCAAATTACATACGATCAAATTCCTGCATGCTGCAAATAATTTTTCATATAAACTACTCAGTAAGAATCTACAAATCATGTCCTAAATTTAATTAACGCATGCATGTTGATTTGTCAGTTGTATCAGTATGCAAACACCAGTCAAGCATATGTTTTAAACAACATTATTGCTACACAAGCAGCCTCAACAACCATCATGACTTTCCTAAGCTAAATAGAGACACAAATGTAATGTGGTGTTATTTGGTTGATACCAGTGGTGTGACATTACAGCCAACTTGAGCAATGACAAGTATGCATTTTCTGTATTGATCTCAAAATATACCAGCCTATGAATCTACAGAGAAGTGCAAAACCAAAATTAATAGTAACTTCTATTTATACTGAGTAACTTGCTGCAAAACAGCCACACTCCCACTCAGTCAACTCAACTGTTCTGAACTTTCCCTTAGCATTTTTAATTAAATAAATAGTGACATCAAATTAAAAAAATAAAGTTTTATCAATTTGAACTAAATCAGCAAGTCCTCCACATAACCACAACAGGGAAATGAAAGGATTAGTGTAGCAGTCCCTGCCTTCTCATGTTCTTTGTTAATTTGTTACTTCACAACATTGTAAAATGTTGTTAATCAGTTACTTTACCACATGTAAAACGAGGCCACACTTCTTCAATCAACTCTTTTCTGAGAGACCACTATCTACTTAAAAATTTATGTGAGGCTATTAAGTTTTGGAATGGTAAAAGGGTTACAGAAGTCAAGTGCAAGACACTTTGGGGCAAAATTCACATATTTCAGTTATTATTACCAAAATAAGCTGAATGCACAAAGAAACAATTTCTTTAAGCCAAATAAATACCATTTTGTGTATCTTTTAAAACAAATGGAGCCTTTAAATTCCATACTGCTTTCTCTGTTTCTTTATTATTCCCCAATATTGATACAAAGAGATGTAAATCCAGTCAGAGCAATGATACTGTTGGCTGGGATACTGTCAAGAGGTGTACGAGAGGAAACGAAGGATTGGGCAGTACAGTAACAAGCAAGAGACCATGCAGAGCTGATAAACATCTTTCCTGAGAAATTCTGTTAAAGTAGTTTTCTTGGGTTCCTCCATGACACAGACATTTAAATACAGAAAACTGGATGTTAATAACAACATAATTTGGCAGCAAAAATTAATAAAAAGAGAGGCCAAGTGCCACGAAACTGAAGACCCACCAGGCAAGCTACAGAAATTTCTCATCCTGCAACATGAAACCTAACCAACAGGGTCACGAAAAAGAAGCTACTCAGGAGCAGAGCTGTTTTGTTACTCTGCTTATGTAGCCAAATGCAATCTTGTTGCTGACTTTTCTTTCATCTGGCAACATATCAAAGCATTCCATATGACTGGAAAAGTCCAGAGCCTTACTTGCTATTACTGCCCACCCATAATGATTGCTGTAGCATATGACCTGGAACACCGCAAAAAATAAGACTGAACAGGGCTGCTATTACCACCTTATGTAACCAAAGCAGAACCTGAATATTCAGGCTCATTCCGTTATCCTGAGGTACCCTACCACAGGTACAGTAGCTGCACATCCACCCCTTAATGAAAATAAATGCTGAAGCACATGCCTGCTTTGGAGGACCAGACAGTAGCTCATCCAGCTGTTTGAACATATCTACATGATGGTTGACATCCTTTTGGTTTATCACCTTCTGCTCCACAAGTTTGATGATTCTGGTATATCAGGACTCAAAAGAAACACTGGATAATGTGAAAACAAACATGTACCTATTTTAAAATTTAATGTTTTAGACACCTGTGTTAATTTAATTAATAACTGTTTACATTAATTTATAAAAGTATATCTGCAGTACAAACTCCTAAACAAACTAATGTTGCTATGCTATCGCTAGATATTTTTTACGGCTCAGTTACAGCAGTCAAAAATCTCCACTGTAGGGATGTAACAACAACAACAAAAACCCTACATAGCAAAAACATTCTGTGCTTTCAATAGGTTGCTATGGAAATATTTTTCCTTCTGTAATACTGAAGTAGCTTCACACACCCAAGTAGAAGATTGGTTTCTCAGTCATTAATTTGATTCACTTCCAGAAGCTTCCGCCATTTACAGGATGGTAACAAGCAAAGACCCTTATTAAACAACAACCAAAAAAACCTGTTAAAAGTTAGTATAAAAAAAAAAATTAAAAATCTAAATTGGCAACTGGGAAGATGAAGCAGGTAAAGACTTAAGTTACATCCCAGAAAAATGGAATTTCATCAGTCAGAGAAGTTCTGCAATTCGGTAGAAATCTACTAAGGTCACTAAAGAGAATTTTCTCAGCTCAGAGCAAAATGTGCATTTCAAGGTTAGGTTCTCAAAAACATCTGAGGGGGGAAAATGGAATATCAGAAAACATACTTTGGCATGAATCATTTCTTTGACTGTAAGTACTTCAGCAATGCTCAGGTACATGCAGAAGGTTTAGAAAGCAATAGAAAAACAAGCCCACTTCAGCATGATTACGGTTTCACAACACAGGACAGCTCAAAGGTGGAGAGATATGACAGCAATTAAATGTATTAGCCTCAGAGTCCAGAGACCTGGATTCAATTTGCAGCACTCTTATAGACATCCTCAGGCATATGACACCTATACCCATACATCTCTTCTCCCTATCAGAAAAATGGCAATAAATAGCATCTTCCTATTTCAGGAGGAATGGTGTGAGGATATATACGTTACAAACATGTGAGGCATTCAGACATCATAATAGCAGGAGTAAACACGTCCCTAAAACAGGCAGAAGAGTTAGTGTTGCACTTGTATGTACATAGCTCCTTTCCCTTCCTATACCTGTAAACAGCTAAGCATGCTTCTGAGAGACACCACGTCTCTAAAAATAGCACACAATTCCACATTGTCCAAGTTTCCAACATCATATGAATTCATTTGGGCAGCTTCACTACAGAAGAATATAACCCAAACTCACAGACAACTATTTCTGAGATGGTTGAAGTGGTTAGAGAACCAGTTGTTCTCCATGTCCCTCTGCCAGCATTTGCTACCCTCAAAGAGCCCGTGGTCTCTCAGGACTGGGTACATCTTCTCTTCCACCATCCCTGTTAAAAGCATAGTGACCTCCACAACAGTCAGGGACCATTACTGCTTCAGCTATCGCATTCAAATCTGCTCTTCAGAAATATAGGTTCTGTCTTCCTTGGGCTAACCTGAACAGGATATAACAAGCACAGCTGCCCTTACTGCTGACAGATGACAAGAAAACTTTGTCACCCAAAAGTGGTACTAATCTTTGTGTATTGTCCCTTCAGTCAATCTGCAAGTTTATGGGAGTGCGTATTTAATGCCTGTTAAAATCTTCTAGGAGTTACCCAACAGGAACAAGGTCAAATTCCTTTGCAAGGATACTGTCTTACCTACTAGTGAAGGATATTTTGCTTTAATGACTCCTCCCCACCCCGTACCAACTTTACTTTCATTGGTGGTGTGGAGAACTACCAAGATATAAATGGGGGAAAAAAAAAACCAAACCAACCAACCAAACCAGAGAAACCCTGCACTGTTCACTTATGAAACTTACGGACATTTTCAGAAGCCAGACTCACAGATATCTGCTGATACAGCTGCTCTGAAGCCTAATACATTAAATACCTTTTTCAGCCACCTTTTTTAATTAGAAATTGAAAACCTACACTAAGAGAACCACTGCATCAAATTTCAACAGAGTTTAAAGAAGAGGAGGTAATACTTTTCAAAAAGTAAAATATTTCCTTTATTTTTCAAATTACTGTGGACAAGTACAAGATTTAAATATGCATTTCAATAGACATCAGAAGCAATATATTGATGATTGCCTAATATTTAACACGCTTCAAATCAAAACACTAGAAAAATATATGTCTGATGTTCTGATTACAAAGAGCAGGCACCCCATTAACCACTGAAACCTAAGCAAATGAAAATGCAAATAGGTGCAGGAGGGCAGAAGGGAGATCAATCAGCGGCTTTGTTTTAACGTGCTCAAGCGGTGGCTCATGACGCCCTTACTAAGAGGGCTGTTCTTTGGAAGCCCCAGAACTCAGCTCTGCCCCAGCTCTTACCTTCCTGTGAGCATTTAATTCAGGCAAGTGCTTGCAAAAGTCTGAATGCAATTATCAGAGGGGTTGTCCATCAGTATGAACGGCAGTGCTGCAACCAAGCATCTCCAAAAGTCAGAACCTCAATTTGCCTCAAAGTACTCCATAACTAAGCCATGTCAATCTGAAAGATCTGCTTCACCACAGGAATAAATGCAGACTGTTGTATAGATTTGATTCATAAACTGTATTGTTCCACACCTTTTTTTTTTATTTATAATTTTCCACCAAATTACTTAAACATTTTTCTTCCTAATAATTAGCAAAACCAGAAGTCAGTGGCAAAAATGACACATCTAAGATCTGGTTCAGCACTCACTGAAATACACAGAAGGAATTTTTTCATTCTTTCGGTACACTTTGAATTATACCAATGGATGTGAGATAACAAGACAACTGCTAGAACCGAACTCACTACTAGTAATACAAGGAACATGTTTCTTTTTAAATAGGCCTTCCATGGAAGAAAAATTAGAGATCCATAATCACATTACCAGTCTTACCCCAGAGTCCTAAAACAGCACTTTCAAAAGGGTCCCAAATCATCAAACCTACCTAATTGTCCAGCCATCCTGTGTTGGCTAAATCAAAGGCACAAAAACCTCTCTCTGCCTTTTCAGGCACAACACAGCAATGAACAAAGCTTAAGTGATTTTCCCACTAGAGATCGACATAGATTGCAAGAAAAGTCTAAGTGGCTGTAGCTAATAATCTTACCTCTACCCACACTGACAGCAGAAAAGCATCGAGCGCACTGTACATATCGTAATCCTCCAACAAGCCTCTTCTATTCATCAAACTGCGTTTACATACGTTTTGTTGAGTCACCTCTGTGCAAACTATGGATCAACTATTTAAAAGCAAGAGTGGTTTAATATACTGTTCTATTAATATTGTTATTGCTAGCACCATCTCACTTAAGTGGAGTTTTTTGTTGCTATTAACTATTTCAGTTCTCCACAAATGGCGTAACTGTGCTGTTTCTTAAAACGTTCTTCCTCTAGCCTTCATCAAGTTTCTACTTCCAATATTATTTTGTTTTATGTAGCATTTAATGTTTAGTTTCAAGTGCATATATTTATATTTATAATACTGCAGATTTTCTTTCAGTTCCTCAAAGCCACCCCTAGGAAATAAGCAGCTTTGACTGTCTTGGAAAAAAAGTTCTTAATGACTGAAATTCAATGTAAGTTAAAAACTTTAAAAGGAAATTTGAGCAGAGTACAGAGATCATGCAGCAGGAAAACCTGCGCATAGAGACTATTCAACAGTTCCGAAATGCAGTTCTCTTTTTGAAGTCCAAATGTGTTCATTTTTAAGGAGTAAGAAACCTTGACAATTTAACAGGTGCTATTCTAAGTTGCAACACCCTGCAAAGAAGGTACATCTCTACAGAGCTGGCTGAACAAATGAGGAGCCTTAAATGAATTCCAATCACATAAAATGAACCACGCAGTCTTCTCAACCTTATTTTTCATTTGCCCTCAAGGTGCATGTCTACTATCTCAGTAAATTCAAAGACAGGCCTGAAAAAATGGTGCAGTACACATTTTTGACAAATAACACTGAATTAACACTTTCTTTAGCCATCCAAATCTGTGAAATTGATTGCTGGTTGAATACAAACTAAATAAGACTTCCTAGCACTGGCAAACTCTAATACACACTCTCTTGTGACTAATGAATATCAGATAAACATATCATCTTTCATCCGAGCCATCACTACGTTAAATTTTTGTTCTAGGCCTCTGTGTTACTGCCTGCAGAAGACTTTTTCATAAGTCCTTTCCCTATCTCTCACATGCAAAACCTGCAGTTTGTTAGTATGACCTACCAGAAGAAACCAAACCCCAAATTCCAGAATCTTGCAAGTTAAATTTCTTCCAAACATTAAGCAGCTTTCTCAACTAAGCTGCATCTTTCTTCCTTTCATATAATGAGGTCAATGAGGTTGGTACCAATAGCTATACGTGGTTCATAGCGTAACTGTTTATGCTGTAAACACTGTTTATAGTTATAAAACGAACAGAAAACCTTGGCACTATATAATGCATTTGATAAAACTACAGATACCCATATCTCTTTCACACAGGAAGTGCTTGATTTATGAGATTTGTTTTCACCCCAGATTGACAGTTGAATTTTAAGGCTGAAGTGGTATTTTTCACTGAATAGAAAATTCAAATAAATTTTAATGAAGAACCACTAAAATTTTTGGCACTCCAGCTGTCAGCAGCTACTCCCACGACAGAGAGCAGTATTTAGTCCAAGGGAAAACTGGCACTGCCGTGCCCAAGTTTGTCTAGTCCTAATTCTTTAACTGCTCTTATTTAAAAAAAGATTATTCTGGACAAATTCAGGGAACTTTTAAAACAAAGTATTGTTTCTTATAAAAAACAGGACGCGCACACGCAGTAAGAATGATATGCCGCACTTCCTGTTCCCTGTACATTTTGTACAAATTACCACTCCAGTTCCGTCCTCTAAGACCAGGAGGATGCCTGCTCTATTTTAGAGTGTCTTCTGCTGAGATTCAGAGTTTACTTTTGGTATAGTAAGATTTGAAGCCAGACTGCAGCTGCGAAAAATCTCCCACTGAGAGCTGGATTAGTCTTGAAGCTTTGAATCACAACTGTCCAAAGCCCTAAGCAGGAAGCACAGCCTTCATGCTCTCTACTCAAGAGCTGCATCGGGGAGAGACTGTCACATCACAGACCCATCTTCCCACCAGGCTAGGCGGCTTCTGGAAGGGTCCCACCTACTGCCATCAAAGAGCTATGTGGAAGTAGCCACTCCCCACTCTTCTAGCCTAACCTCCTACCTAGCAATGCTAGTCAACCCAAAGTGCAGCCCTCATTCATATACCTGTCACTCTGGGCATCGTAATATTCAAAAAATATTAAAATATGTGTACGCCTATATACATAATATGTTTTGAATAATAAGTTTCAGCACCACACAGTAAAACTTAGAACAATTCCATGGGCTAATGCTATACAACATAGACAACTCAGTATTATAATTTTTCCCTTCAATTTACTCTGCGGTTCCCAGCTGAAACCAAATTATTTCCTAAGCATTTAAATTTAAGAGAATTCCACTCCGTTGGCTTTAGAGCAGGGTTACGTGAAAATACTAGTTTTATGTGGTGATGACCAGAAGTAAGAGGATTTGTAAGGAGGCTGAGATTAAGTGAATGTACAGTGATAAATTCAGAAGTAGAGATTTAAATTTAGGAAATTCCAAACAGAAGCTCCATTGTACAATTCTCTTTTTCCCTCCCATTAATTATTCAGAGATGCTAGATAGGACAGTATAATGTCAGCATTAATTTACATGTGAGTGAATATGAATGTGTGCTCCTGAATTCAATCTATGCATGTGAGAGGAAGGGATCCTCAACTCAAAATGGTATAAATGAACAGACAGACATCATTCAAAACCCAGCCTACAAATACAGTACACTGAAATAATTACGTTGACTGATTCTAGAATACCACCACATTTTCATGTCTGTTAAGCACAACGGCAAACATTTTTACTCTAAGCTTGCACACAAGGAAAAGCACATAATGACCAAGTCCCTGCATTTCAAAGTAGAAACACTGGAACAGTGCAGACGACAGCCCAATAGCATAGCCAGCTTAGGCAATGGAAGACCAAAAATGTCGAGTACTGGCTACAAAACACAGAGTGAGTCAGAGGTAATGAAGGAAAAGCAGCTCTTCCACAGGAGAAAACATTCCAGAACTCAACTCCAGGCAATCAGAGATTGAGCTTGGGCGACCTGGGCTGAAGCCCGAGACCCACACAGGGTAATTTGCTCCCATGGAACATGCAACAACTGTAGACTCTAACCTGCGGGTTCAAGACTGAACCTCTAACACATCTAAACACGGCACGCCAAGTTGGGCCGATGTCTTTTTAATATTCTAACAACCTCTACCTATTTAGAAGCCATTCCTTCTGGATTACCCATGCTCCAATATTCACCTTTTGCACAGTTATCAGTAGAACACTTTTTACAAGGTTAAATCCACAGAAACACATCTATTTTCTGCACCCCCTCGATACTAGTCAGTCTACACTTCTTTACAGAACTGAATTCTGAAAGTGTTCAAGTAAAAACCTTTCCCTTCTGGGCTTAAAAAAAACCCCGCACATTTTAATCAAACACCAGTCCACTTTCAAGTTTTCTGTTTATTTAACATTCCATTCCTAGACAAACCAGGTCCTTTACAAACATCCATAAATTAAGTTGCAAAAGGTCCCTCTCAAGCAGATCACTACTAAAGCACTGTATTGTAACCATGAGATCATTTTGCACCAGACTAACATCATAGTAGTAAACTGATTTTGTCACACAGGGATATTAATAGAACACAATAACTATAGGTAAACACACATTTCATATATACATCCATAATGTATATATTAAATATCTGTAGAATAAAGGCTATTACTAGAAGCTATTTCTTCTGACAAAGTAGTTTCATTATGCATTCAGCAAAAGATGTTTTTGTCAATTTTGTTTCTATCCATAATGCTGTGGTAGGACCATACAAAGAGTTTAGAAAATCTAATGTCACAATATCATTAAGATTCCTAAAGGGAAATTCTGACTGATGGGCCAGATGTTACGAAAAATATTCTCCCTAATTTTAATTGGGCTTACAATTAATTTTCCAGTTAATTCTTATTGGCACTGTCGTTTCAAGGGAACTGTTCTGTCATTAGTGGTGAGTGTGAAGAACAGTTTCCATGATAATCTCGAGAAGCTTGCTAAAAGATTTTTGACATTACAATAAGAAGATACCAACACCTTCAAACTTTATACCACCTTGAATTTGTCTCTCCTATTTTACAATTCAAATCACTTCACCTACATTTAATCTGAAATTCCACTTTTTTTTTCCTGAATTGTTGACTGGTTAATGAAATCAAGATCATTCTATCTGTTTTGAATGCTTGTAAATAAGATATTAATATATTCTATACAACAGGAAGCATTTGTTAGATTTCTTGTATAACATCCCAGCAATACAAAAAGCTCTTCATATTTATATGCAATTTTCTTTTACTATATTAAAAAGGGATTCAGACTGCTTTAAAACCACAGACTAAGAGATCAGTCTCTCATTCTCTGTGCGTGCAACTTCCACTGTAGATGACAGTAGTACTTTAATTACAAGACTTGCAAGACCAAACTCCAAGAAGACCGTGTACAAAGACAAGGGAAATGCAGGGTTCAAAAGAAACTGTCTTTGCTAAGTCCTCACCGTTATTAAACTAAGAGCCTGGGGTTTTAGGTACTAACCTAGATATTGTAGCATGTAGAGATTTAACTGATTTGCACTCTATAAATACCAAAAATTGGCAGACACTAACTGGGGACATTTGTTTTATTACAAGCATGATTAGAACCCAGGTTTTATTTTTGTGCAGGCAGTCTTAGCTGCCAGAAGGACAGTGCCAATTCTGTTAAGAATAACGGCGATGTTTTGCAAACAACCTGAACTTACTTTATAAACCAAATATGTAGTCATACTTTTTTTTCCCCTTTACTTTATTAATAATCAACACCATAAAAATACTAACATCTCCCAGGCTTTGAATGTTTTCCTTAGAGAAGCCACTTCCTTCCCAAGCCCATTCTGCAAATGGAAAGGATTTGATTTTTCAGTTTGCCAAAATTGTAGCATCAAAATAAAACTAGTTTTCTTAGACAATTCATATCTTCTTGCAGGTGAAAGCAGGTTGTTTAATTAAGGCAAGGGTCTAGAAATAGCAGGTACTACAAGCTAGCACTGCCCAATTACCTAACCTAAGAGTGCAGCAGTGAGATGAGTATCAACATACAGCAGTCAGGAGGAGAGCAAATAAAAGGAAACCCTACATCAACCACAGCAATTTTTTTTTTTTTTTTTTTTTTTTTTTTTTTTTACTTTGTCTATAGGGTCATTCATTATATTTTACATCAATTTGAAACTCAAAATTTTTACTTGTTTTTCGGATGTTGCTGGGATAAAAATCTCAAGGCCTTACCATCCATGAATACTTCTATGCACTGACAGTTGGCTAGCAGGACTTAAAGGAAGAATGAAGGATGAAAGAAGGAGAAGTGCAGAAGACATTAATCTAGAGAAAATCCCATGAGACAAGGTCAGTACATCGGTCATTGTCTGTCTGAGGTGAGAAATTCAATAAAGTCAGAGGGCTGCGAATCTCCTGATGAATCTTTGCAACATCTTTCATTTCAGTAACAACTGATATGGCTGGCACAAGGTAAAACACTTTGTGATAAGCAGCTCTTGGAAAGTCCCAGACAACTGCAGTTGCCAGCCTCAAAATAACCAGAAATAGTTTGTTGCCTTGAAACGTCCACCAAAATCTGGCAATTCCACCAGATTCTTCATAGGAAAGCCCCAACTGTGCAGAATTAATTTCTTAACACAAATTGTTTATTTCTATCACGATACTATCAGGAGTCCCCATCACATTCAGGAACAACTTTATTCCGTCATGTATGGCTACATAGGTGAAGAGTAGCTATTCTTCCTTAATGCCATATGCAAAGAGCATAACCTGTTTCTGGACTAAAAACCTTTAACTACCACGTTCTTCCACACAGAGCTCAGAAAGAGCCTGTGTTTCTTTAGCCCCATCAAACCAAGAAATTCAACAAATGTTCCTTATCAGAAGTAGAATTAAACACCATAGTTCATTCCTAACCATTGTGATTCCTAAAACAGTATCTTGCTGTATCTTCTAGGAACAGGCAGCCAATAAAAAAAAAAAAAAAAATTTATCTGGTGGCCATCTGGTACATCTGCCCAGTTAGTGCACTGACATATTTTTCTCCCCTTCCTATTTCAAACTAGTGGGGCAGGAAGCCTCAATTAGGAAACAAATAAAAGGGACAGAATTTAATAATCTGACCTAATCAACAAAACTTTTGAAATTAAATGAAGCCATGATGTCACATTTGCCCCTGAAACACAGGCTGACTATTTGTTTCCTATGGAACTGGTTAGCAATTTCTTGGATGGCCTTAATTTCACACCAGAAAACATCATCACGTACTTTTTTTCCATTGATGCATCTAATGCTGTTAAGAGTTTGGAACACCATGAAATGAACTAACTGTGTCCTGAAGAAAAAAAAAGATGTCAAAGGCAGCACGCTCACGAAACTTTTAGATTAAAATTTTGGCGGCAACCTCTAGACAATCACTTGTGCTGTGGCCACATATAAAAAGCTCATAGAAGAGTCTTAAAAGCAATTTGAAGTAATTAATTCTGTGATGTCCATAAATTAAATATTCTTATTAAATATTAAATTAATCCTATGACCAGAAAAAACTCCTTTATGAGTTAACAAACCATATTTCATTTCCCCATAGTTTAAGCACCCCTAATTATTATCTCATGTATAACAAGCAGCAACTGTTTGTTAGTATACAAGCACAGTTAATGGATAGAACCAACCGGCTTTAATTTGCCCAGCACCTCAGATTACGTGTCCATCTAACTTGAAGGTGTACAGTGTGCAAGAATCTTGTTTCTGCGTGTTTGCTTTTTTTATTTTTGTCTTGAATATTCCCATTTTATGTACAGCCAGTCGAGAATTAAATAAATATACTGAATAAAATTAATCTGACACAGAAAAACTTCAAAAGGGATCTTCAGGGAAATAAAAAAAATATGAAAGATAAATATTTAATAAAAAGGCTCTGAGGTGAGACTTGCTTGACCTTCAGACTCTCTCCTGTCATAAACACACCAAAAACTGTAATCTGACATTGCCAAGGCAGGTAACAAGTTGTAACAACCAGTTGGCAACTACGCATGTTATGCTATTCTAAAGCACAGGCCTATTTATACTCATCTTTTCATTACCCAAGTCCAGCTCATTAGATTGATTTATTTGCAGATTAAAAAAATATATATACATACACCTGTGGAATTTCATTAAATCCAGACTTTCTAAATCGCAGGTTTAGCACTGTAACTACTGGAACCACCCTTCTTGATTGCATTTATTTTAGAGGAGTATTTAAAACCCAGCACAGAGAAGCCCAAACGAGCTGTGAACAGGCTGATCTGCTGGTAGGGCACAGGGCAAGGCTGGATCTCCAGAGGCAGGGATGGCCCCCATTAGGGAAGCAGACTGCCTAGGAGTAGGCCTGGTTGGTCTGGGCAAACAGCAGCACAACACAGCCACTATCCTTTGGTATCAGAGCTGCACAACCTATCACCACTTCATGGCATGCTGCAGGCAAAGCCTAAATTCTCTGGGAGCAGATACTCATGGTATGATTTCTGGATGCCTAGAACAATGAGGCCTGACCCAGTTAAGGCTTCAATTTACCACCGAGATGACTGTAATATAAAATCCTGATAATTAAAAAGGCAGACCACCCAGCATAATGTATTCTTAACTATGTAGACTAAAATTTGTTTTTCACTTGATCTCAAGAGAGCTGGAGACTATTTAAAGAATTTTAAAATACGTTAATTACAGCATATCAGCTGCTTCTAGTTCATCTTTGGTTTGTGGGGGTTTATCCTCCTTAAAAACAATATGCACACTTAAATGCTAGCATATGATATTGGCTTGAGGAACAGCTGTCCTTCTGGATCTCCAAAGGGTAAGAGATGACACACAAAATACTACAACAACCTTAAGAGAGGTTCAGGTTAACTGTGAAACAGTTCATACATCAAGCTTTTTGTCCCATTTTGGACTTAAGATAAAGCCTTTAAAAATCAAAATATTCCATAATCTTTACATTACAAATTCTTTCTAAATGGCAGCATTTAAACGCTTTCTTTTTCCTTCCATTTTTATTAATTTTTCTGCTTTCATTTTTAATGGAATGAATAAATCATTTGGTGTTTGCGAAAGATCAGTAGCCCTAGAGACTCAAGTCTAAGTTGTTTTCAGAGTGTGTGACTTCCTTTTTCCGTTATATAAACAGAGGATGGCAACCACCCAAATTGCACCGAGGGTACAAACAGCCAAAATCTGCTTCCCACTGAAGTCAAGGGTGCTGATCCCTTGTGCTTTGCATTTTCATTTTTCCCACAGTATCAGAGAAAGGAAAACATGGTAACTTCATAAAGCCATGCTTCACCAGCAAAAATGATCACCTTGGTAAGGGAAGGGCACTTCAGCTCTAAACTACAAACCAGAAGTCCACACTGTGGCAGCACAGCAGGACACACTGCCTCTGTCCCTGCTGTGCAACACACAAAAGACTTCCTATTCCTAGAAACTTCCAAAATAAAGAACAAAACGCAACAAATCCCTCCTGCTCATGACTAGTTCTTTATAATATTGAGATAGGTTACAGTTTAGCTGAAAACAAACTAAAAGTTTGTACCAGAATACGCTGAGCTGACCCTGACACTACCTTAATACTCCTGCTAACCCACCGCTGGGCTCCCTTCCATCTCACCTCTTGCATCAAGCTGGGAGCTGTCAAACTGTTGCTACTTTACCTGAAAGCTCTTTAGGTTTCAAAGGATAATACCCACCAATGAGCTCTGTGCACCTATTTATATATAAATAGCATGCCAAATAGCACCAAAACAGCTTTAGGATTCAAAATTAAAGGGCGGGGGGGGAGTGAGAATGTGTGCCACATGCACAACATATCATCTCTGTGATGCTGCACTGAAATCTGCACAAAATAAATGAACCCAATTTAATATTCCCAGTACCCAGTGGAACCAGAAGCCTAAAGGAAAAGCTAGAACTGAAGCACTACTATGAATGGTTTTTTAGCGTCTAAAACGGCTTGTCGCTTAAAATTCCCAAATGGCAACAGAAATCATTTCCTGTAGTTCTTATACAAGATAAATTAATATCTCCAATCTGCACAGAAATATTTTGTTTGCGTACTAGCCTCCTGTCTTATGTATTAATTTCCGGTTCAGATTCTGCAGCATTACTACAGCTGTGCATAACACATCCTAAGTCTAATGTTTAAGAGGGGTTTATTTAATGAGCTTAAAGATGCTAAAGCATCCCATATAAAAGGCTCAGTACAATGAAGACAGTTAACTACCAGTGAAATAGGGGATTACTACAGATGCAACTAGAACACAGAGCCATTGTGTCAATGCGTTTATATATACTTTCACATCTACAACAGACAATGATGTTTGTGCTAAAACACTGAGATAAACATCTTGGGACTGTATTTATTTCAACAATAGAACTTATATGTGGCTTCATTTACTTGCTAGAAGACACAGCTTAAAACTTGCCAACCTCACTCACTTAATTAGCTCTATCAATTTCAAGAGATTTAGACTGACAAACCTTTAAAGTGGGGTTCATCTCATCTAACTAAACACTTACAAAGTAGGTATCTGCATATGGGCTAGTCAGCTTGAGCTCCTTTTTACAGCAGGCATCTACATGTGGGTTATTAAACTTCAGTCCCCTTTACAGTTGGTGGAGAGAAGCTGGTGTTTTTACGCAGAGATCTAGGTGCTTTTAGGTTGGGTTGAGCTGAGCCTTTTCCTTTACAGGGAGCCTTGACACAAACTTTCAGTCAGCTAAATCCTTCTCCCACTCTCCATAATGCTCATATAAGGGAAATGGAAGTGAAAAAACAGAGTGCTGTTTAGGGTTTAAAGCAAAATAAAAATGCTTAGCCTTTTTCCTTTCTTTTCTATTGTGAACAAAGACATCTCTGACAAGGAAGGCAGATAAGCAGAGCTCACACTAGACCTGTGGAGGCCCTTTTTGAAAGTATCCACTTTGGGCATGGTTCTGCTCCTTTTCATTCCGCAGAATAAAGACTGTTGCTGCTTCAGAAGAGTTCCTGTAAAGCACTGATATAAAAACAGTAATTTTAAAGTTATCATGCAAGATAATTAGTTACTTAAGCTAAACAAAATTCAAACGTTAGTGAGACCCGAAGTCATCCAAACTGCTAACCAAAACCATATCAGAATGATTTTGAAGCAGTTAACTATAGACTTCCTTTAAAAATTAAGCTCTTAGGTTTCTTTTATCTTTTCTTTTCTTCTTTTTTTTTTTAAAACAAGAAATGAGGTTTTGTTATTTCCATGATCTTTCCCATCTTCTATGCTTTCAAGCAAAATTAAACCACTTAGGATAACATCCAGCAGACTTTTGCAAGGAATTAGCAAAAGACCCAAGTACGTTTAATTGTCACTGGAGTCTTAGTACAAAACTTTGCACTAAGGTAGGTTTCAGTCTCATAGAAACTTCAAGGAAGAAAAGTGAGAGAGATTACAGAGAAACAGAAGGCCCTCTGCAAAACTGGGACTTCCTTGTCTTCCTCTTTCCTGTTACTGGACAACACCATACACTACAGAAATGGAGACAAATACTCTGTTCTCCTACTGATAATCTTAATTCAACACTTCCCTACAACAGCAAATCATGATGAACCTCATACATGCAAGCAATAAAAGTGAGAAATGTTAAATGCATGCCACACCCAGAAAACTACTCTATGTGCTTTTCCCAAGCTACAAACGACGACTCTACCATGCATTCAAGGCAGAAGAAACTCAATTCAAAAGACAACTCCAGGCTAAGTATACATTTTAAAATATATTCTGGCCTTCATCAAGTCCAAGAAAGGAGGGGACAGACTCTTGGCCAAGTTTGTGGATTTGGGGGGCGGGGGGGAGGGGGATGGTCCCTTAAGTTGTGATTGACTTAAAAACCTCAGGCAAAATTCTAAAAGATATCACAGTAAAACTATTGACTTGATTCAGTAAATATACTAGGAAGAAAGCAAGCTCCTAGTATGTGTTTTTCTCCATTTTGTTGTACAAATACATTTGGGTGTGGTTATTTTTCTTTCCTTCTTCCTCTCAGGTGCACAAATAAATACAGATGTAGAAATGCTGCACTGGCATTCTCTCTCAAGATGGTTATTTCATAAAAATGTTTTTCAAAGTTTACCTCGGACTTTTTTGCAAGGGAATAAATGCATTTTTCTGAAGCTGAATGACTAATATTTGCCCTCTCCATCTTAACTGGCACACAGGGATAAACTGAACTCATCAATTCCACCGCCATAATAGATTTTAACTATGTTCTGCACATGCATTAATTTTCTTATTCGTACATGACTGAGAAAGGAAAACTTGTAAGAAGAAGGAAAATACTACATGTTCATAATAATCTGGAATATACAGAATAAAGCACACAGGTTTTTCTATATTCATAAAGATTCATCAGTGACTGCTCCAGCCATCGCTTTCCAAAAATTACTCAAGGAACAGGCTACAGATTGGTCTGGGAAAACAACAGGGTCAGAGTGGAATTAATTTCTATAAAAAATGCATAGTGGAGCAGATTATACTAGTCTCACTCATGCTGACTACTACTTTACTGACCAAGTTAGTAGGATTGCAGGAGTCACTAGGATTAAAGAAAGAGTAAAGTACTATGCAATTCAGAAAAGAAAATATTTTGTCTGGAAAACTTCCAGGTCAAATAAAAGGAAAATAAATCGAAATAAGTGACTTTCAGTAGGAAATTGTACACAATGGGAAGTTAATCTAATGCAGCATACATTTTCCAGATCAGAAAAAAATCAAACATGCAAATCCTGAATGCTTATATTCTGGAGAGTCATTAAGGGTAACCCTATGCGTGGAAGAAGAAATGGATGTACAGAATAAGCATTTCCATTAACTAAATTCCCTTCTCAGTAAAGCCCATTTGGGGGTTCCTTCGACTTGGAATACTTATTCTGAACTGTACAGAAGCACTTCTGGTGTAAATCTACAGAACAAAGATCTGACACCCCTGACTTTGTTTGTACCTTAAGGCATACAATAAAGCCAGCTAAAGAATCAATAGCTTGAATCATTCCATTAGAAGGGAAGTGTTCAAGGAACTGAGGCCATTAGCACAAGCTTAATGGAATTAAGATATTAACAGAGTAAACGGCAACCGAGCTCTTCTATAAGTTATACTGTAGTTCTGAGTAAACACCATCTTAGTCATATGAAAGCATAAGGGTCAGTGTTTCAGGGATTTCAGAGGCAGTGGGAGGAAGGAAAGAGTTTTTGCACTGAAGCACACATTAGAAATTGGTGATTCCTGGAGAGAGACATATTAATAATTAAACAGAGCTTCTGGGTTGAACACCCAGTCAATAATATACATTAAGGTCAAACATTCCTCAAAAAATTAGCAAACATGGGTTTCAGAGGTTATGTATTCACACACAAGAATTTCTATTTACACCCCTCATATCTGTCATTACTATATCAAATTAATGCTAACTGGGAGCCTTTTTAACCCCTAGTTCCCTACAGTGTTATGTTTAAAGCCTGTAGTAATTTACAAAATATTCCTAGTTACCTACCAAAATTTTCTTTATTGTTCCTCTAGTCAAAGATTTAAGGGTTTGATTTGTTGGGGTTTTTTTGGTGATCTACATGTAAAGAATTTAATGAAAGTGAAATTTTAAAAGAAAAACAATTAACTTCTGTCAATAAGTTACTAGGCAATTCTTACAAAGGCATGAATTAAATTGGATTTTACCGTTATAAGCATCAGCTTACCCTAAGAAACAGGAATTCTTGTTCATGTATATTACTATTACAATTCTTAATAGGTTTGTTGCCTTTACAGTGATTTTTTCAGACTTCATTTGAGAAAGTTGTCCTAACAAAATACAAAACCTTTGCTATAGCACTGAATTAAATTACGGCTATCACAGAAAGTATATGATTTACAAAGCAACCTCAGTGTAGTCAGCAAATGAAATAAGGTTTTTTTAGAAACTTCAGTCATTGTCCAGACAATTCCGAACTATACAAAAGCTTGCTAGCTGGAACTTTGCCAATGTAATACAAGTAGCAGAGTTGACAGCACCAGAAACTGATGGACTATGAGAGTTTCCCTTGCTATGCCAGACTTCACAATTTTGACACGGTAATACTATCCTGCAAATGTGCCTGCTTAACCACCTCGAAACAGCGCACAGATTCAAAAAGGTAGAATAAAACTAACTCTGTACCATAAAAAGCTGCTCTAAAAAAAAAAAAAAAACAAAAACAAAACCAAAACAACCAACCCTTTCTTGCAAATCCTTATTTCTTATTTACTATTTTAAAGTGTAAGGTAGTATTCCTTGTGCAATGCAAACCAAGAAAAGGAACTTCATCCAACCTAGTAACGAAAAAGAACAACAGAAGGGCCCCAGTCCTAATGGCCAGTCTCAGTGCCTATATACAAAACTGTCACAAGGTCAACTGGCATTTCACCAAAGCAGTTAGCATACAATTTGACCCCAAGCAAGGAGATAAATACGTCCTCTGACAAAGAAAATTCCTAACAAAAACAGGGAAAGAATTTCCACTATCGAAGCAAAAAATGCACTTATTAAAAATGTAACAACGCTTATCTTCCTGCTGCAAACATTCTTTTAGCAATTCTGTTCATTGCAGAGGGCCCCAAACAGTGTCAAGTTTCTGTGCTTTGCTTCATAAAAATATTCATACACAGGCTGATTACAATGTATCCCAAACACAATTTGCCACATAAATATAATGACTGATTGGATTTGACAAGCCTCCTTCTAGAACAGTAAACACTGAAGCTTTTGTTTAGGGATATTAATCAGCTCAGCAAGCCAAATGTGTCACCTGTGCCAGAATGAAAGAAAAATCATCCTCACCTGCTGGTAGAACAACCACCAGTAATATCAAAAGGAGGCAGGACCATTAATTGAAAGAATTAATCCAGATCCCAGCTATTCAAAGTGGCAGGCTTTCACCAGACACTCATCTTTCTTGTAACTGAACACTCTATTAGCAATAATGATCCTGCTCTAATGGCTGTGGAGATCCAAACTGAAATCTGGAATAGCTTTCTGCAAACTAAGAACTGTAAGTCCAGATAGATGTTATAATTCCCCTCCAGACTGGTCCAGGGGCCTGCATTTGCACCTTAACATAAAGACTGAAGACAGTGTTGACTACACTGAAAATATGTTTATGTACTATAAAGCTGACCTTAATTTAAGAATAATTAGAAAACATAGGTGTCAGGGAATAGTACATCAAACTTTTTAACTGCAGTTTGGCCATCAGCAAGTCTTATTGACATTCTTACCTTCCTCTGCCCAGTGGCACTTAAGAACATTACTGAAGATCTGTTCTCAAGTTCAGATTCCTACAGAATGGCAAATAATTATATAAAAATCAACTGGCTAACGTAAGTAGTGAAGTAGTACTCTAAAGTATGCCAAAATGCCATCCTCAGCTGTAAAATGCTAATTTATTAAGGAGGGTATCATACATCCTAAGCAAACAGGAAAAATCTTCAGATAGTGAAAGAAATTACTCTCCATGAATTCAAACACTGAAACTTTTATCTACTGCACCCACCTAGGACCACAATGCAAGGCTCTGCCAATCACAGAGTAATTAACTGTGACAGCAGCTGTTCTACCTTCTGAAGTGATATATCTACACACTCCTACAGCAAAACAAATCCTTTATAAAGTATTCTGCAGACCACTGAACAACATATATGAAGATTTTTTCCCAAACTAGGTCTTCTGAAGTTTCACATCTGTTAAATGTATGTTTTTACATAGCTATTACACATATCCATATACTCACACATATTCATGAGGGCTTCACAACAATTTCTGCACAGAATGATTCTTTTCATTTTCTACATCTTACCTATTACTCAGAAAACCTACCACCCCCTCCAGACTGTATGTGTACATACCAACACGTACGCTAAAGATCTTTAGCATGATTATCAAATACCAGTGAGATTCTGCAGCAACAAGTGTGTCAGCCTGAAGCCTGCGTGGCCACATCAAGTAATTTGAAGACAGTGGGTCCATAGGGACAATATATGTTTTGACATTCCTAAGCTTATGATAATTAAGCCCAATACCTGTCAAAAGCACACCTCTTTCCACTGACTGATGCTCCCAAGCTCTGCAAGTATGCACGTGCAGCCTGGCAATTTCCAATCTAAATTTCACCTCTTTTTACATTCTCACCCTTGCAAATGGGGCAGTGGGCTCCTGAAACTACAACTAGAGTGGTGAAGAACCAGCTTAATGTTTCACTGTCCCACTCCTAGAGATGCTGGATCCCAACAACCACTGTACTTCCTCGTCACAACCTTTAAAAGACCATATGATTCCTTCATTGTCAAAGGAAATCCTGTAGCTGAGGAAAATGGACAATCAGTTCAGAAGATATTCTGCACAATATATGAAGATAGCAAAGTACACTTTCTGTCTCATTTATTAATACTGCTGCTCATTTTGCTGTGTCCCAGTTTTTCGGCCATCTGGAATCAGAATTCAGTTTAGCTGATAAAAAAGCAAATATGCTGCAATACAAACCAGGAAGTTGCAGTCATATTAGGAGAATGAATAGTCCCTTTTCTGCACAGGAATTGTTTTCAAGAAGTTTAGAAAGGACCTAGGACACAATTAAATAAATCAGATCACTGAGCACAAGAACTGATAATGCCAGTTTTCCTTTGGACTTACTTCTGGGGTTATGTGAGCTCTTTTGAAAATTTTCCAATGTTTAGGAAGTTATTGGGGGCAGGTGGGTGTTCTTTTCCATGCGCATTCTCTGAGAGCGAATATTAACAAATGCAGCTATTCAACTAGCACAAGGAGAGTACCTACAGGGTCTCCCTCTATTACCGGTGGGAGACTCATACAGATATATTTCCAAGATTTTTAACCTCTGATTATCATCAATTTGACTACTAGATTCCAAAGTCACTAGAAACGTAGACTGATTAATGAAACGTTGTTTTCTTATTAATTCAGATTCAGAAGTAAAAAATGGAAAGGTTATGAGATAACCCAGTATATACTGGATTCCTCCTGTAATGCCAATATTACTAGTAGTGATTTTAAGCAATTAAATAATAATCAAATTTTATTGTGTGAATTCCTCAGAATTTGTATTAGTTGGCCTTTACCTCTGGTTCTCTTGACAGGAATAGCTACATAGCACGGCAATATAGCACATGTACAACACTCCAAACTGAGATAAAAAGATTATATCTGAAGTCAGCAAATAGGCAAGCAGAGGATGTGAGCTGGTCACGGGCAGACACACCTCCACTGACACAAGCTCTGAATTTGTCCTAGAAAGCAACAATATTTAGTACAACTGTCAGCCCTTGTGCTCTAGAAAAACACAACCATGTAGATTTAATCGCTACTGAGTCACAGTCCAGGCAGCTGCTGAGGCAGAAGTAGAATTACAAAGTCCAGCTAACCATGTGCTAACTAGACTACTGACAGCCACCAACTCCATAGACAAAAAGCCCACCTTCTGTGTCAGGGAAATCACTCCTCTGCTACTGGAGTGACACCTCTACTCCCGAATGATTCAGTCCAAGACAAACCAAATATCTGTCTGTAAGCAGAACGTTCATCATTGTTTTACTAAATAGGAGGACAGCAGTGGAATCTAATAGTCCATGATATCACAGTTGACCAGGGAAGCATCAATATCCTTACAGTAATTTTTAAATTTTCTGTTTATTTTTTAAAAATATTATGGACTATATACATATAAGTACCAGTGTCTCTCTCATCTGAACTGTAACACCAGTAATGCATGTGGGAAAATTCTGAGGTATGCCTCAGGCAATTTAAGAGATTTTTTTTTTCCTTTCTCTTGGAAAGGTAACATGCATTAAAGGAGTTTAAGCAGTTGAGGCTTCAAAGTCACTTATGGAAAAAATTTTCAAAACATATCTAAGAGACCTATAGAAATGGGATTTACAAGTTTTTAAAAAACATTATACTGAAAGCTTCCTTCTCCGACAGCCATGAGTTTTGTCATCAGTGTCATCAAATGTCATCATATGAAGGTTTTTATTCACACTGTCTACTGATTTGACTGCACTTTTTGTGTCAGGTAAAAGGCAGTGCTAAAACATGTCAAGACAATCAAGAGCCAATTTAAAATGTATATATAAAGAAACTCGTTCAAGAAGTTGCATACACCAAACAACTGGGAAAACATCTTGCATTCAGACCTTGGAGTATTTGTTGCGAGAAGAAATCCATATGGGGCTTCAAGACTGAAGCACTCAAAGAATGGCATTCTTCAGGAAGCAGAAAGGAAGTGTGTTGGACAAACAGGCTGCTTCCAGACTCGTGAAAAATGAGTTATAACAACATAAGGAGACCAAACTTACCTTCAAACACACAAGAAATGGGAGTTTACATTTTTAATTAAAACCACAAATAATGCAAATAAAGCTTAATTTGCACAACTGGAAAGAACCATACACACCCAAACCAGAATAATTTGACAATATCACAATAAAGTCAACTATCTTTTTGATGCATGCATGAGTCCATCCTCATAAGGTACAGCAGGGGAGAGGGGCAACTGCTCTAAATGGCACACAGAGTAAGGCTCCAAACAAGCCCATGTCCACCCTGCCCTTTCCTCCCTTTTTAAAATATAAGCAAGTTTCCTGGTTAAGCAGCACACAGTTACTCTCTCTGGCAAAGAACAGCAGACTAAATAAGAGGGGGAAGACATTTATGTTACAAAAGCTTTAGAGTATTTAGACATTTTGTCTGTGAGAGAAGCTACCAAAAAAGACCCTATCTATACATACGGCCTGTTTGTTCTATACATAGAAACTGCGAACTGGAGGGACTTAGCCATCTTGGAAGAAGGAAAACTCAGAAATTTGAAGGTAATCCTAAAGAAAGAAAATATGTTGAAGAAGTAGAATTAACTTGAACACAAGTTTCACAGAAAGACATTCTATTTGAAGTCACTATAGCAAGATCATTGTCCCTTTGATGAGATTCTTCAACAGGTGCCTGCAGCACCACGGAGGAAGCCTGCTGCCACTTATAAGAGTTAACCGTTATTTCTGGGTTGCTGTTTGGTTGGTTTTTTTTTTTTAGTAAAGTGGATCAAATTGATGGGGGAAAATGAATTTTGATTCCTACTTATGCTATTTGACATTAAAGGTGCTCATTGAAATTTGGCTGATTACATAGTTTAACATACCTTTTTAGCCGCCACTTAGTCTTTTTTCAAAAAATCTCTTTGTTTAATCTTTTTCAAAGAGATAGGCAGCATGGGAACACCTACACATTTGTAAGATACATCCCATGACTGAACTTACCTTTTCCCAACCACTTTTATCCATTAGTTCCCAAAGTCACTAGCTGAAAACTCCTAACTTATTATGATACAGATCCACAATGTTTAAAGAGTAGGGTTTATATAGAGGTAAAAATAACATTCCTAGAAAACAAAGTAAGACATTAACAGAGTTTGGCAAAATGTAAAAAAAAAAAAGTAATCTTCACTGCACCATAAGCACATCCTGCCACATGGCACTGCTGCAGTGTTTTAAACTATTTAAATTTTCATCCAAATTCTAATTGTTGACTGCAACCTTGTTTGTATCTCTACTTAACCCATTTTAGTTTATATTTTGGTTTTGGAGCTGCTAAGGCAAGTTGTAACAAAAACACTACTAGACATGAGATATCTTGAAAACAGTTATCCCACAAAGTGCTGGGAAAAGTTATGTGGCCAAAACATCATGCTCAGGTCTCAATTTTCCTGAAGGTAAATATTGCGATTGATACTTTCATTTGTCCACTTAAGGCGAATATACGACTTCCCCTTATTAAGTTTGAACTGAAAGATGTGAAATTTAAGTGTGTACGTTTATTCAGCCAGGGCCTTCTACTCCCAGTGTTACTTGCACTGTTTGAGGTGACTGCACGTTCCAGACACGGCAGGAAAGGAGGGGTTGTGCCAAAAGCATTAAAGCTATGCCAGAGTTGCTGAATACCTCATCAGTTTAACCTCAAGAGGGCTAATTCCTGTCTTGCTGCTTTCACTGTTCTCTGGTGTAAACCAGGAATGACTCAAGCACTGTATTTATACAGGTGTGCAGTTCAGTGAGAAGAAACACCCTACAAAGAGAGAGCTTTTGTTTATCTTCCCTCCTAAGAAGCAACAAAAACTTATGGTTTATCATATTTAAACTTGAGTCTTGAGAAAATTATTGAGCTCTATACACTTCATGTACTGAAGAAAGGCACGAGTATGAGTTCATAAACTTTCCTTTTTTTCCTTTTTTTTAATTTAAAAAACACAGCTACTCATTCTGATGAAATGAGTAGGATTTCTCTTGAGTTTATTTTAAATTCAGTGAAAAGGGTATTTTTTTTCCACCTTGTGTTGAATTGGCCCTTGTAGGTAAATTGCTTGAATAAGCCCTGCTTGTTGGATGATAATTGAATGAGCTTGGGGAATTTTGCCAGTTCCAGGTGTCGAGGAGTTGGAATAAAATAACATCTGTTCTCATCAAATAGCAGAAAGGCAAATTCAAAGTCACTCTTAATAAATTTGGAGCATAAACATTAAATAGAGAGTAAGAGAGTTACATTAAGAATCATTTTTTTAAAAGTAAAAATGTGGTTTTTTTATTAGCTTAACATAGCAAAACTAAGCTGCTGCATCGTACATTGTTATTTTACCTTTTTTTTTCTGTCATACCTTGCACTGTCACAATTTCTCATTGTGATTAAAACTCTTGGATTCTCTGCACCACATTCACTGTAAAAACAGCCAGACAATTATATGGTTACACACTGACATGCAAGAACAGCCTGGGTAGCTAGGTGCCTAAGCACAGGTTTTAAAAATAGACAGACGGGAGAGAGCATGCTGCTAAGTGTTTGCCACTGCCTGTAATTTGACACAGTATTTTACATAACCCCTTTAATAATTGCATTGTCTTTTATACTTGTGGATACTTTGATTCTTCTTTCCCATCCTCTTCTTTACATTTCAGACCATTTGCATATATGGTGATACGAGAAAAGTAACTCCACAGATGTGAGGCAAGTAAGAGCCACCCTTCTTGACCCCGACCTGGCCCCTGGGTACCCAGGGCAGAATTCTGAGGCAGCAGAGAAAGGGGACAGAGGAAATGAGTTATTGCTTTTTACACTGTTCTGCACAGATCACCCCACTCACTTCCAAGCCCTCAGATGTATGAATTACTGCCCCATGGCAGTGACAGCAATTTATGTGAGTCCAGCAGAGGAAGGAATTCAGAGCAAGAACTCCAGATACATTCACACTGACTGATAACTCAGTCCAGGGACCCTCTGTTACATAGAAAGAATGTAATAATTAAAAAAAAAAAAAAATCCACCAATATCTTAAGAGTTTTAATGTAAGGGAAAATCTCAAGACAGAACAGCCCCTACCAGGAGTTGCTTGTCCTCACTTTCACGTAAAGACCTCGTATCTTTTTAGTAGCAGAAAGGGTGCAAATGCACAGTACCTGCATACACGGTTTTACTATTTAAAGTTTGTCTTAACTGGACAGTTAAAATGATAATGCAATTGCTGAAGAAGCAAATATCCAGGATTATCTTCCATTGAATCTGTGCCGACACACAGAGTACTGACTAATCCTTCCTCCCTGCACCTTCTTCCCCTAGGGCAGCTAATCGACTTTTTATGGAAGTTCCATGGCATTCTTACCTGGGAAAACCAGCCACAAAAGCAAGGTTAAATGCACAAGCTCTCTGTCTTAACAATAGGGAGTAAGTTTCTTGGCAGGTTGTCCCAACACTGCAAACATACTGAGAGTTCTTATTCATATAAGCATGTTCTCAACTTCAGCATAGCTGCTCACAGCCTAAAAGCTGCTCACGCAAAGATAATAACAAAGAGTAATCATAAAATCATTGTTGAGTATAGCAAAGTGTAATTAAAAAAAACCACTTTCCCTGATCATGTCGGTTTTATATTTACCACCTTATTATATTAACAAAGCTTGGGAGGATGAGAATTACTCTATAACCTACACTTTTGTCCATAGATCTAGCGACTGCGATCAGTATGTTTCACTGCTGGCAGCCACACAAAGAGTACTTTGGGCTGAATGGCTGATTATCCATCAATTCCTGTGTAAGTGATACAGGTGGAAAACACACAGCCACATGGGACAGAGTTTGTAATGAAACTTACACACTACATCATCTGGTACCTGTGTGCTTTTTTGCCATGGTCAATGTCTCTCCACGGTACGAAGACAATACCAGTATTTGACCAGGCACTGCAACCTTTTGCCATACTGTAACAGAAGCTTTTGTTTTTCTCTTTGTCTCAGAACACAAATAGGAACATTCTTTGAAATACATTTAAACTTTTTTTTTTAATGTTGATTTTCAGGAATGTTGCCAATCCATTTTTAGCAGATGGTTTGCCATTTAATGTCTTCAGGCAAGGCAGAAAAGCTTTAATCAATAGAATCAAAAGAAATGTTCAGAAATTACATGCAATTTTACAAAATCAAAGGCATTTCCTACATATTGTCAAGCAGACAAAAACATATTGACATGTTGTTACTGCAAGGAGCCAAGGAATGTTTCACACGTTACGACAATTAATTTCCTTTTACATGGTTTCAAGTCTCCTGGCTTCCTCATGACAAGGAATTTTATTCTTTCAGAAATTTAAAAATTCTCCAGCAGTAGCTTCTTTCTTAATTATGAAAAAAGAATCCAGGGCTGAACGATTAAAAATCTACTCTCAAGAGCTAAAAGTTGCAACATAAAAAGCTTTACCTTTGCTTACTTCTTCCAATGAGAAATCAAGTGTGGCTCCCCATTCACTCTATGACCCAGTATTATACCTGCTTCTACAGCAGTCAATCATTCTGAAAACAGTCTCCACTAATAAGTAATGAAATGTGCAGGGTTCACTCCAGCTATTACTCAATTACTGCAGAGAACACTAACAACTGTCTGAAAACCTGATTCTAATGCACTTCAGGCAATACTTCTGTCCTTTGCATTTCCAGACTGCAGGAGTCTGCTCCTGTTGCCACCATAATCAGATATTATGCAAACATGCTCCCACTTGCTCTAATCAAGTTCTTGCTTCAGTGCTTGTATTACCACTTACAAACTCTTCCATGTCAGCCCATATCAGGCAATGGTAAAGACCCTTCCTTCCTTCAAGACACTGCATATGGATCCTCAGTGTAACCATTAAAAACACACACATACATTTATATACAGAGACATTATTATTATAGAGAGAGAATATTTTAATATATTAGACATTTGTATATGTATTTCCATATTCATTTGCATGCAAAATTTTTCTCAGTACTTAAATGAAAATAGAATAGTAGAATTAGCACTATGAAGGTGCTTTTAAACTATTTTCGTGTAAGAAAGACATAAGCTGTGCTGAAAAACTCATGTAGGTTGATAGAATTGCATTTATATGAAGTATAACAATAAATCAATGAGATGAAAATGTTTCTACACCAAAAGCATTCCTGTTACAATGCCTGCGTTTAGAGAAATGAAAGCTGCAAGTGGGAATGATCTATCCAAACATAAGTCTTCTGTTGTCATTTTGCTATTGCTTTTTCTGGCCTTGCTTCTTTTACAGCATAAATTCACTGGTCTTAGAATCATAGGATAGTTTCGGTTGGAAGGGACCTTTAAAGGTCATCTAGTCCAACCCCCCTGCAGTGAGCAGGGACATCTTCAACCAGAGCAGGTTGCTCAGAGCCCCGCCCAGCCTGACCTTGAATGTCTCTAGAGATGGGGCATCTACCACCTCTTTGGGCAACCCAGTCTCATGTTTTACCACCCTCACCATACAAACTTTCTTCCTCATATCTAGTCTGAATCTACCCTCTTTCAGTTTAAAACCATTACCCCTTGTCGTATTGCTACAGACCCCACTAAAAAGCCTGTCCCCATCTTTCTTATAAGCCTCCTTTAAGTGTTGAAAGGCCGCAGTAAGGTGTCCCCAAAGCCTTCTCTTCTCCAAGCTAAACAAGCCCAGCTCTCTCAGCCTGTCCTCATAGGAGAGGTGCTCCAGCCCTCGAATCATTTTTGTGGCCCTCCTCAAGACCTACTCCAACAGGCCCATGTCTTCCCTGTGCTGAGGACTCCAGAGCTGGATGCAGCACTCCAGGTGGGGTCTCACCAGAGCAGAGCAGAGGGGCAGAATCACCTCCCTTAACCTGCTGGGACTTACTTCTTTGGATGCAACCCAGGATACGGTTGGCTTTCTGGGCTGCAAGCGCACATTGTTGGCTCATGTCCAGCTTTTCATCCACCAGCACCCCCAAGTCCTTCTCAGCAGGGCTGCTCCCAACCCCTTCATCCCCCAGCCTGTATTGATACTGGGGGTTGCCCTGACACAGGTGCAGGACCTTGCACTTGGCCTTGTTGAACCTCACAAGGCTCACTGGGCCCACTCTCAAGTTTGTCCAGGTCCCTCTGAATGGCATCCCATCCCTCAGGTGCGTCAACCGCACCACTCAGCTTGGTGTCGTTCCTGGCATTATATACAGCTTTATACATCCCTTTGGAACTTGTGAGGGTTTTTTACTGTTGGTTTGCTTGTTTTATGTCTAACATTTTTAAATTAATTTTTGAACTTATATGGCTTTACAACCATGTGAAAATATTAGCTAAACACAAGCTTAAAATAACTCATTCAATTACATCTAAGTCTAATAATGTCATAATACTTTACGGCTGACATCATGTTGTAAAGTCACAGAGTAATAACTCTACTGCCTCTTGAAAAGCCAGGATTAAAACAACAATACATGATTGTAATATTGGGGACCAATAGCAATACAATTCTGGTGCCAAGACCAGCATCTTGCTTATGATATTCTGACTGTGTGCAAGCCAAATAGTTCTTGCTTCATTAAAGATACTACACGTTTTAAAAGGTCTATATAAACTCTATCAAAGAGATTTATGTCTTGCATTTTTTAATGCTAGATTTGGTTTTCATTAAGACTAGCAAACATTTGTAATCTACTACATGTGAAACTGGTTTTGAGAGCGACAAGAAAGTAAAAGGCTTTCAGAATAGAATCAGAAATGGTGCGTCGCTTCTTTTCACTCCATGGAAACTCAATAGCACTAGTTTCACCAATTTCAATAGCACTAGTGGAAACTTAATAGTTTCCACTCAGTAATCGTGGTTTCATATTAACTAAAAAGGGATAAAACATTCAGGTCCTCTTATGCAGCCTTTAGCTTTTTCTGTACTTCCGTCCTCCCCGATCCTCCTCATCCTCCAAACTGTTACACACAAAGTGAACACATCTTTTAATCAGAAATACCATAGAAAATACAGCATACTACTCCCCCACCCTTCACTTGAGCAACCTAAAATATTCCTGCTAGCACAAGTAGAAGAGGGAAATGCTGGCATCATGTGATGATGCAATATACAGCTGGTAAAATTATAAATGCCTCCGAGAAAAACAAACAAATAGAACAAAGTTATTTTTAAAACTATGCTGTGCTCTCTTCTGCAAGCCGTGTTTATTCTGTGCATAGAGAAATCCCAAAAGGCGTTTTCTCTAACCAAAACTTTATTGCAATAATAATCCTGTAATGGATGGGTACAGACTCACTGAGTCTGCTGTGCTGGAAAAGTTTACCTGACAGTTTTCCTTTTACCTATGACATGCCAAACCTTCTTGCAAAGCCTTTGGCAAGTCATGACTCGATGTGGAAAGAAAAGCTTCAAAGGAATTTGAATCCACCATGAAAGCAGGGACAGGTAACTCATTGCATTAGTCGGATGATTCATGAAATACATCTCTAGCTAGATCCAGATTACATATGGGCAAGTAACACAGCCTAAAAATCTGTATTATCTCCCTAAAATGAAGACTAGAATGACCATTTATCTATGAAGAAAAAAACAGAAATGCTACCTCTTCTTCTTACATTCTTCAGAAAGCTGCTTATAGAAATCCTCTTTTCTCAGAGATCACCTGTGACAGCTCTAACAAAAGGAAATTTCAAACATCCACATTTAAAATCAGGGTTTTTATTTAGGAAGTAGGAAACGGCAAAACCAAAACTACAATAGGATTTCCACACACCCACCGACATTACTGACACAAAGCCACAGAGATCATGAATTTTCAAGGTACAAGCAGAGAATTAGGCAATTATGCGGTATTTAAGATGCGCTAATTATAACACGCAGGTTGGGAGAGATACCTCATCTTATAACTTCAGAGCTCATGTCAGCCTCAAATTCATATCAGTGAGGCCACGATGTACAGTGGGAGAACAGACGTGGCTACTACACGACACTGCGACATTTGCCTACTGCAGGATTCACACACTCTCTCTGGGCTGTTACTGACAGGAGAAGAGAAGACCTTCTGTCTGATTCATTTGAGCAACTCCAGCAGTGAGTCACACCTGCCACCAACAGTCTGTACAAATTTGGCCATATCAGTTCTCTATATACCTCTCCTCTGCCCAGCTCCTGCAGATCCCATGGGGATGAAGATCTGAGAGTCAGGGGTTCCACTACACATTTGTACAGTACTGATCACAAGACAGCTGGGATTTCAGCTAGCTGCCACAGTGTTATTGTCATAGAAATGATAAATTAAAAAAGGCATATAGTTTAAATAGAGAATATAGTAAGAATCCATTATCGACTTGAGAAGACACTTTTTGGCATTTTAAAGGCAGAGAATTTCAAGGTAGCAACTTGGTCCTTCCATCTCCATATTTAAAAAAAAAAAAACAACCCTCATTTGTTCATTTTCAAAGCCAAGCAGAGGAGGTACTGGGGAGCTGTAATAATTACAGTCATGGTTTTGGCTCCTAAAGATCTCTGCATTTGCCTCAGGAAACTCCAGCTATCATGTTAAAAATAGCACCTTGGTTACAAAACACCAGTAAAGCAGAGAAAATTTATGAAGAAAACAGAAACAATGTTGTTACACAGAGACCACATCTGCACTGCACAACTGTAGTCAGAATAGATTTAATGGTAACAGCAGCATGAAGACACAGCGTTAAGTTTCAGGTACCTAGCAATTTCAGTATCTACTTGGTGTATCTGTCCACACTATCCCACCAAATAGCCTGTTACTGAGCTATTTCTCAAGTCCCTAAAATAAAGGAGCCCAGAAGTTCCTGAAGAGGCTACAGAGGTAGCACTGGAAGGCCAAGGGCAGCACAGAAAGATTCCTCCACAGATGATGGAAGTGCTATTGGACTCATAATATGGCTTAGTGAACAAAACAAGGAAGACTAGAAGACATTTTTCAATATAAACAAATAAGGGGAATTAAAAGGAAAATAATATAGCAGACAAATGAAAAAGAATTCATCTCAGAGGAGGCATGACAAGATATGAAGTCAGTTTTTGCTTTTGCATTAAACAGAAGTTTAATTTCATTAAAGAAGTAGTTTTGCTAGTTGTGGACCAGTAAATTACTTCACTTTTTATCAGCAGTCACACAATATCTGCTCGGGACTCAGGGGCAATCCCAAGATGCCACAGCACACTGTACTAAGTCCAGTCTCCAATTTCTGGGCCAAGCATAGCTAACACGTAATGTTATGGCTGCAATAAATTGAGGACAGCTGTTAACCAGCTAAAGATGATTCATGTCCTATTACGTCCCTTGCCACCCTCCATGCATTAACAGCTGATGATCAAGTTCCTGGGCTGTTCTAATGGCAACCAAGGAGACCCCATCAACCTTGGGAAGGCAGCTAAGCCATCTTCACAAATGCCACCACTTTTTAAAGATCTGAGCCCAATATTCACTTTTTTAAAATCACCATAGATTTTCTTTACGTATCACGTCTCTAACATTCAGAGGAGGTTATCCCATCACACTGCAGCTTACGCATGCTTTCATAGTATAATGTTGATGACGACCTTTCTGTTGAACACAGAATTAAATTAAGGCGCTTATGTGGCTTGTCACAGTCAAGGGAGCAATGTAAGACAGAGGCAGGCAACAACTTCAACCTTTTGGCCCCAGAGATGATGGGGAAACCACATAGCCCTTGCCAGGCTCAGTGATAAAACAAGTGTTTGTTGTCTCTGTTTTTAAAATATAATGGAAAGCCTCATATTTTGCACACATGCACTTGCAGGTCCAGATCCTGTACTACTGGAGGCAGGGGACTAGACTCTTTCATAAGCACTCAGCTCATGCAAGAGAAACAAATAAACTCCATCAGCCACAAACAAACAATACACTGGGATGTGATTCTAAAGTTGTGCCCTGTTCCTTAAACACAGAGAGTAAGTATCGTTAACATGTAGGAGCCACCTCTCAAAACATAGTCTTGGACTCAATGTACAATAACTCTTGCATTTGTTTCAGAGAGTGTACCTTATGTACAGATATAGCCATCCTTTTTCTGACCCAGTAAACAAGAACAGACGTATCACATCATACGGCAGCCTCAGTAACAGGCTCCTCCGAGGAAAGGCTCTTTTGAGTTTTAGGCCCTGAGAGAAGTCACACCTTGCACTGCTCTCTTTGCCTGTCTGTGTATGTAGCCACAGTTAACTGGCAGATTACAGTGAACCCCAGGCCACAGTATGCCCAAGTGGAAGAATGGTTTTTACATTGGACTGCTGAGGTGGATATTGCCATGAGAGAGCATGACACTGGGACCAAACTGATCTCACATGTAGTACACAATTCCCAGCAGCTATGTGTAGGTCTCGCTTTATGTTTCTTTTCATACGTATTTATCTCTATTTTGGTCACGAAGATAAAATCACTTGTTAGTACTAAAATGGGCAAAACAGTCTACCAGAAAGTCAAAAGGCCAAAGTTTGAACCTCTGCACAGCTGCGGGCCGCTTGTGTCAACCTGAGCAACATTTTCCAAAGTGACACCTAGCCTGCATAAATGAAGCACTGAGCTGAGTCCAGAACCTTAAGCAGAATAGCTATCTCCATCTCTGCACAGCCCATAAATCATCTGCTCCAAGACTGTAGGACACAATCCGCTCTTTCCACTGAAGCTGTGCCATTACGCACAGATAACAAACGTCAACAAAAATGAACTTTTTCAGAGAGAAAAGGCAAAATTCTCCAGCTTAGCAATAAGAGAACTTGTGGAGGGCACAGGAGTCAGCTTCCAGCCTCTGCTCCTGATTCATTTTTTAACCTTTTGTTGAAGGCTTTCATGTGAACTACAGAAATTGTCTAGACTGAAGGAAACAGAATCCAGGTCAACTCCCTTCCCAACTACAAAGCCACCATTCACTCTCGCTTTGTAGCCAAATAAAATTTTTCTTGTCTCTAGCTCAAAAGACACAATCTCAAAAAAAATAGTACTGGCATGCTACTGCCATTGTATAAACCTGAAGAATTAATACAGTGATCTAGCTGACAATGAGGAAAGAAAAAAATAATTAATTCTGAAAAAAGAACTTTAATCATGAAAGGAATCATTCAATCTCCAGCAATAAAATACAGTTACCTTAATAAGGCCAGACTACCACTTCTCAGTTTTGGCCACTGCATCCGAACCATGGCAAAATAAATCCTCGGTGGAAGAACCATCAGAAAGAATATAATGAGATGAGAACTAAAGCTATTAAAAGTACAAAAAAGTTAACTTCAGTAACAGTAAAAATAAATTATCAAGTTGTAGTCAACATAACCAATATCATTAAGTCTTCAGTAGATGGTCCTTGAAACACCTGAACCTCCAGCAATGCTTGAAAATTTACAGCAATTTAAGAGTCAGAGTCTTCTCGCTGACATGACTATATTAAGATTTTCTTTAGTGCACCCATTCCTAAGCATGGAAGAACATGAACGTCAAATTCAAATTAATCTGCACTGGCATGCAGCAACCTAGAATGACTTGAGAAGTCACAGCCTAAAGAGAAAAAATAATGGGATTAATCCTGCATGTCTTATATATCCTTCTCTTGCAATTAGTTACATTGGGACAGCAGGTCTCTCTGCTTGTATAGAGACTGCGAATATAGGGCCCTCTGTAGTGGAGCAAGAGCTGTGTTCCCAGGGCTACTGTCTGCTGCTGATTTGTTTCTCAGCAGAAAAAATACACTGCAGTGAGTGATAAACATGCCTAATTGCTTTTGAGCTTGAGGGAAATAAGCTGGGGGGATTTAACAATCAATTATTCCCAAAAGGAAAGTACCACAAGAGTAAGAGACATGGTGGAGTGGCCATGCGACTCCTACCAAGCCTGACTTTATGGAACTTAGCTAGCTAGCCAGGCTGCAAACGATAGCTATCACAAACCAGAGGTTTATGTACTACATTCTTCCCCATGTTTGAGATCAAGAAATAAATAAAGGGTAGATATCAAACATGGGATTTACTTAGCCAAACCTTTAGATAGCTTGAATTAAGAGTTTGAGTTGACCTAGCTTCCAAACTCAAAATATGCAATTTCTGAAAGCACATCATTCCACCCTAACACCTGTCACAAGACACAGGGAATGAATCACATGCTGGAGATCTCTCCCTCCCGCAACTGACCACAGAGGGTGATTAGATATCCCAACTATGGGGTAGCTAACATCAGCTGAAGTAAACCCACAGAGCAAATCATTCTAAGCAGCAGGTTGAGAGATAACACATACATCTCCTCTCTTATAAACGTTCCCAAATAAGTCCACACAGTGCTTGACATTCCGTTTATGACAACGGATGCAGCAGCTTGCAAGGATGAGGGACCAAGCTCCTCGTACAACACAGATGTCTTCGCAATCATCCATTGATCTTAACTAAGAATTCAACTGGTCCAGAAATGAAGTGTGTGTTTGCAACTCTAAGTTAGATCTACTCTATGTATTAACTGCATGTAATTTATTAATTCTGTTTAGGCCCCAAGGGGGGCAGCGTGAGGAGACAAGTTCACTTCATAGTCCATAATCTTTTAAAATAATGCTGGAATGCAAAACATTATCTGATTAAAACTCGGAAGGCTGAAAAATATAAAATGGCATTGCATAATAAGACAAACAGGACAGCATGCATGAGGTGTTTTAAGTGATATCAGCTTAACCATAGCATAGCTTTTCAAGGAAAAGGTTCAGCTCATCACCTATGACAGCCTAAAGCTAGGCCGCAGAATACAATAGATTGCTCCCTCCTTGCTAGTGTTTTTCCTCTTGTCATTGTTACAGACTAAGCACCTGATCAAGAGCAGCCTGCCTACTCACATGATCTTCCAACTGCGCATACAACTTAGGGCAGTTCTTTAGTGACAGAGCCAATGCATGATGCATTATTAAGATGAACAAAGCGTTGTGATCTGTCTGGAGCACTCTTGTATTGATTTTAATAAAATGAGAGTGTTTGGGGTTTTTTGAACCAGTGTGTTCCTGTTACTCAACAGAACATGCTGTTTTCAAATAAAATTGAGAAAAACTGATTTCAAATTTTAGGCTGGAACCACAGATATTCTATTTAACACAATATTCATTAACCTTAGCCCTTTAAAGTATACTTTCTGGTAATAAAGCGCAATAAATAGTACTAGATTATACATGTGCCACATACCTTTGTTAGACATAAAAAAGGACTGCATTTTGCACAAACCTACCCATCTGGCCTTTTCCTCAGTTTCTTTCACACACATAAAAACACACACATGCAATTAATCTCAAAAAATACACCATCTTGTTTGCAAACTCAAAAGGAAGTGGAAACTAAAAGTTTCTCTCAGTGGGTTGCCTGTTAGCATAAAAGGTATGCCTCCTACTAAAGGGGTGGGGGAAGGAGGAGAATCTCTCCAGTACTAGCCCAGTAGCATTCAGATGTCGTTAACACCACAATCACCACAACACACCGCCATGGAAAAGCATGCAGGTCATCATCATTGTAAAAAGGTAAAGTGATTTGAGCAAAACCATCTTGTAAACTGTGGCAGGCCACAAGCCAAGAATTCATGATTCCCAGGCTAAAGCCCAAGTTGGTTGTCCCTCACACGACAGTGCATGACTCTTGCACAGCACGCCCATAGGCTACACGACATAAATTAACACATAGTGAGGAAATGAGGAAGCAGAGGAGTACCACATGGGTGGAGCAGACACACGTGCTCTAATTCCATTTCCAGCACCCAGAAAATATGTGCAGAGAAATAATTATCCTTCAACATTGGCAGAAACGTGGATACACAACGGTGTAAGATGTGCAACATGGCAGGTACATACTTGTGTATTCAAACTTTTCCATTCTTGGCCAATACCGGTACCAATATTTCCATATTGTTCTTTTGGAATACAAGGCATGCATACTTTCATTCTCTCTGAACTTCTCTTATCGGGACATCTCTTTTCAGTCTGATACTCTTCTTGCCATGAAAACATCTTTTTAAAAATGCATACTTTAAAAAGCATTTTATATGAAGGCACCTCTTATTCCTTCGCATTTCCAGGACACTTGATAAAATATTACAAGAATATTACAAGCAGTTTATATGCTAAAGGAATTCCCAGATGGCATCTAATTAAACAATTCAATCAGAAAACAAATTAAAATGAAATATTAGAGTAACTGCATGTGTAAAATGCGGCAGTTAGGGCTCTCTGGTATTTGCAGGATGTCCTATGGAAAGCAATTACATTACCCGTGCTAATTTCATGCCTGTTCAGCACCACAGAACATCTGAGCTATTGACAGCTCTCTCCAACATAAAAAAAGAAGCGGTCCAAGGAAAAGTTTAATAGCAAACTACAGATAACCCTTACAACCTTGTCCAGAACCGTTATGGCAGCTGGTTTACCCAATTTATGGCAATGAATCTCAAACTTATAATTTCTTAAAGCTGACCTTCAAGCTCATTCCAAACCCAGTCAAGTTTGGGATAGTCCTTCCAATGACTTCAGCGAGTTTTCCACCATGACCCAGAATTCACGGCATCTCACAGTGCTAAGCAAGATCTGATTAAAATAACATCTTATTCTGCAATGCCTGCCACAGGAATTCCTTGTGAACCCCAGTTATTACAATTTGCCAAGTAAAAGCACAGAAGATCCACTCAGGGATAATGAACTGTAATTTTTATTTTATTTATATATTTATCTTAAAGAGTAAGTGGTTTCAATAAGGTATGAGAACTTTGCAAACTTCCTCCCCCAAAACATATTTTAATACTTATTACCAAACTGTTCACTTAATTATTTTTAGAAGACTCTCTTCAACTTCCATACAAATGTTATTTAAGGGAAATATCTTCTGGTTTGGTCTACACAGAGTCACAAAAAAAAGTTTATGCTCTAATCCATGCTATACTCTCCCCTGATTTAAGCATACCTTTCTCTAATACTCTGAGAAGAACCACTGACCAAAGGAACATGCCGATATGGACATTGTTGTTTTCCTTGAAAAGAAATAGAGTATTGGAGCTTCAGACCAACAAAACTGAAGGAGTTATGCTACAACCTCATATGAAAAGTCAATTAATTTCATGTATCTAACTCTTAACAGCACCTTTTGAAAAATCCCTGCCTTCATACATGCTTCCACAGTGCACTCCACTGGCACACAGACAGGAATATATTCTCCTTTTTAAAATCCATTTCAGGAATCAAGAAAAACTTAAGGACTGCACGAGATAACTTAAAACTTCCAGGAGCTACTATAACTCATCCTCCAGAAGAAAAGTAGTATTTTACTAATTTACCCGGGATGACAAGAGACATTACCTGAGAAATGAAGGCATATACAAACTGGATGGTGATGTGTCATATTTTAAAAAATATTAATGCAAGTCCCAGCAAAGTAGCTGGGCTTTAATACCACTGCAAACTTACGAGTATTGACAAGCAGGGGAAGCCCAATTCATACGGGATTAGCCACCCTGCCTGCTCCACCCTTCTTTATATTCCCAGAAAACCAGTTGGCCACAGCTGCCTGGAAGCAAGCGAGATTTTGTGCACTGGTGACAGGTATCCTTTACCAGATGGTTTGCACTCCCTTTTCAGATTTAGGAGAGACTGGAATTGGGATTTGAACATTCAGTAGAGGTTTTGCAGAAGCAGAGAAAGATGGTCCCTCTAGATTTTGTAAGAGCTCTCACCTACCCCCACCCTCAGCCTCCGTCCTATCCGACCCACTTAGCAGACTGAAATGACTGTATGATGCTATACAGATGATGAAAATATGACAGAAGACACTAGAGATCACCCAGCAAAGCAAAGTCATGTAAAATCCCAAACTCCCAGGAAATAATCATATTCTCCCCCACTGCTTGCCCACTTCAACCCTTCTCCCAGAGCTCCCATTAAAAGGAGATCAAATTAAGAAAGGCATTACACCAATGAGAGACTGCCCCAGTTACAGTCCCAAGCGGCCCCCAGCGCTAGAGCAGCGCTCAGGGAAAACCCTGAGCACACGCGAACGCACGCAGACTCTCAGCACGGATGAGCAGACTTACGGGGGGGGGAGAACGAACGTTCCCCTCGCAGCAACCCATTTTGGAAAAGAAAAATAACAAATACGAAGCAATGACGATAACAGCAAGATGGGAAGAGGCTCCCGCGCCCCGGGCGCCGAGCCCTCCCCGCGGGCCCCCTACTTTAGCAAGACTGAGGCAGGCGCGGAGCTGAGGGCAGGTTTATTAAAGCGCCAGGCCGAGCCCAGCCCGCCGCGCCCGGCTGCCCCCGGCCCCGGCCCCGAGCCCCCGCCGCCCCCGGCCGCCCCCGGCCCCCTCGCCGCGGGCGGGGGCGACTCCCCGCAGCCGGCGGCCCCGCGCGGCGCCCGACCCGGGAGGAGGGAGGGGAGCGGGGCAGGTCCCCCCCGCGCCGCCCGCCTCCGCCGCTCCGCTCGCCGGGCGGGCGGGAGGGAGGGAGGGAGCGGACCCGCACACGCACCGCAGCCTCCGCGCAGCCCCCGGCTCTTCCGGGCTGAGGAGCGGCTCTCCCCGATCGCGACACAAATGTCACACGCACAAACAACCGCGGCGGGAGGGGATGGAGGCTGCACGCGGCGAGCGGCGGGGTGGGGAGGGGAGGGAAAGCAAGCGGGGGGTAAGGTGGTACCTTGGATGTGCTGCTTGATGACATTTTCCAAATGGTCCAGCCTTTCTATAATCCTTAAAGTGTCCCCTTTGTCTTCCTCTAACTTTTTTTCTGAGATCGGCTCCTGCACTTTCATATAAACACTGGCAATGTAGTTGGTGACCCAGCCCACGTACAGCAGGCAGACGATGTTAGTCATTCCACTCAAAATCACGCAAGTGGACACTAAAGTTTTGGTTTTCCTGGTGCACACCATCCTGAGATCCCTCCATATAGCTCCCAAAATCCTGTGGTCCAGAAAACAAAAATACGCTGCGATGAAAATAAATCCTTTCCCCCCTCTCCCCGACGCGGAGACCACTCGGAAGTCAGTAAATTTCCATGCAGAAAAGTTCTCTGATCCACAGAACAGGAACGTCTGTCGCCTACCTAGGAGGAGAGGTGGGGGCGGGGGGGGCTGGAAATCAGAATCCTGGAACTGGGTACATTAAAACAGCTGAAACTTTGCGGCAGCGGCGCCGGCGGCAGCCCCGCGAGGCGCGCCCGGGCACCGGCCCCCGCCACCGGCGCCGAGGACGCGCCCGCCCAGCGCCCGAGCGCTGCAAACTTTGTTCCCCCCGCGCCGCCGGGATCAGACCTCGGGGGCAGCTCGCCGGAGAGCGGGGCTCGCTCGGCCGCCGATTGACAGCCCCCTCCTCCAATGAAGAGCCCGCTCTGGCACGGAGGTTGCCGCCATCACCGTATGGCCGACGGGGGCCCGCGCGGGGCGGGGTTACCGCGGGGCCCACCTGCTCCTGGCACGCACACGCACACGCACACGCGGGGGCTCGCGGGCGCCGGGCGCCGCCGCGGGCCGGGCGGCGGCCTCCGGGCTGGCCCTGCAGCTGGCTGCAAGGAGCCGGCAGCCCGGAGCGGGGGCGGCCGCCCCTGCCCGTCGCTGCTCGGCGAAGGCTGCGCCGCCCGGCCGGAGGGGAGCGAGGGGAGGGGGAGAGCCGCCGCGACCGCCCAGAGCTGGGCGCGCACGGGGAGTCAGCCCTCTGCCCGGCCGGGGTGAAACCGGAGACGCGCCGCTGGCTCGCCGGAGCTACCGGTTCCGCGGCTCCAGCCAGCCAGCGACCACCCGCTCGCACAGTGTGCCTGTCTTTCCGCCTGTTTGCCTGCCCCCTCGCCGGGGAGGTTACATTATTAATAGCTAGTTGTTGCTTGCATCCACACCAGCGAGCCCCAGTATCCCTCCATCGCCTCCCCCACTTCCACGGGAATACACGGTATCGGCGCGCAGCCGGTCCAAAATTAGCTTCAGCAGCAGCAGGCGAATTCCTGTCAATACGAAATCACACCGATTTGAGAGAAGGTACACAACAGATCAACCTCTTCCATTCCTATTAGATAGGGACTTTTGTACTAAATGAGACCATTTTCTTTTGATAGCTACATTTCAAGACAGAAATGTAACATTAGCATGACCGGTATTAGGAACAACGAGGCACCTGTTAATTAACATACCAGAATTATTTTAAGTGCTAATTATCCAGTGAAAGCAAGAAGTAACAAATGCTGCAGATCATACTGTAGCACGTAGTCACCCTCCAGAACTGATCGTTACGCTAGGGTTATCCTGCCTGTGTGCAGAAAGCACAGCAGATTACCAGGACTTACTACTCTGAAGCGTACACGTGTGAGCGTTCAAACCCTGCAATATCTTTGACGTACATTTCAATATCTTAATAGAAATAAAGTAGATGATTTGTCTTACGGTTCGGGGTTGTTATTTTCAAATGAATTATAAGCAAGACCCAGTATTCAAGAGAGAAGGCAGGCAACCGTCCTGCCAAAAGGCAGAATGACTTCTTCCTTTCCATCAGTTGGTACTCCATAGAAACAGTAAAAACTACGGATACTCAAACACATACAAAAACAGCACCAATAGAAGCTGCAGTAAACTCTGCCAATGAAGCTCACAAAACAAACTGCCTCCTCAGCCTTCTAAGCCTCTCTGAAAACCAACTGAAATTTCAGCCAATTTATAAGTACTTCCCCAGTGATACACTACGGGAGGCTAGCCCAACGGAGCTCTTCTGGAAATGAGAAAATATAGCACAAGCATTTGAATGGGAAAAAGAGTATACATTTATAATTTAAGAAAAAAATATTTTTAGTAATACAGGAAAGTTTGCTAAACAAACCAGTCAATGAACAATTTCAAGCTTTATAAAAGACAAAATATTGACACAATATACTAGTACAGCTCCATCACGTAAGTCGATTATCCTGCTTGGTCTGCGATTTGTCTACAGCATGATTTATTTCCCTGTCTTTGTACTTCAGTGTTACAGCTCCACATCTGGTAGCAACCGACAGCAGTAAGTGCATATCGCTCAAGTCTTTCATAATAGCGTTATCTAGACTTGCTTTAATCTTTGTGAACTCTGCCTGCAGTCACAAAATACAAATTCTTCAGCCCCGGCAATTTAGGCAGAATCCAGGACTCGGCCTTGGACTTCTCAATTTAAAGCAAAACTTATCTGAAATCAATCCAGAAAGGGATGCGTAACAACCATTAGTAAGTCATATTTTCCATGGACGTTTATAAAATATTAGCAAACAACTAACTGCTTTTATAAACAAATATGAACAGTACTTGTTACTAATGACTGTCAGCACATCCGTAAGTGACATAAAGGTTTGAAAAAAGATGGCTAATGTGTCTCACAAGCCTAATGGGTTGGTTGTAACAGCACATAATTGAGTAACCTTTTATTACAGTAACTATGAATAGTTCATTAGCCCTTTGCTCCCAACAGTTTTCTGATCATGTTTAAAATATAATTTCATTTAAAACTACATTCTCCTACTGCCAAAGCTGCACTCCTCAATGGCAGAACAGTAATTCCCTATCTCCTCATTTGAGCGTTGATTTTACTGAAGCTGGTGTTAAAACTCAGTTTGACTTCATAGCAAAACCTCCAGATACCTTAGTACATTAAAAATACGCTTGCTTTCATGACTCTGGTAATAATATTCTGGACTGGTCTCTTTAGAAGTCGTCTTTTAGGAGTTTATACAAAGTTGGAGGTATCCAAGCATATGCCATTTAGAAATTCGTTGGTTCTGTCATTTTGATTTATTGTATAGCATTACAATCCAGATGAGACCCCTTTGTGCAAAGTATTACACAAATACATAAGCAGTCCACTTCTATAATTTAATTGGAACAAAAACAGGAAAAGAAACAATAGGAGAATAGAAATGCTGCCAGTCTCACATTATAGTCGGGGAGAAAATTAGGTGATAAAAACCCTAAATGGTTCTCTTTTTGGAACATTTAAATTATAGGGGAGCACAAGGTCTATGAAATTTGTTCTCCTAAATCACAGTGGTGTTTTTGAAAGCTCTACTTCAGGTTGAAGCTTGAGGCAGTACAATCTACGGCACAGGTCATTAAACTAGGTGTCCGACTTTATCCTTGTCCTGATACTGATCTGCTATGTCATGCTATGCAAATTCTTTCACTTCTGTTTCACTCTAGTTAACGGAAAAATCATTTCTTAAACTTTGTATGTACCACAGGCTTCAATACTAATTGCCACCAACTACACTATTCTAATAAGACACCGTTTCAACCATTGCTGAGGAAATATTAACCTCATAACCTAGTACATACAAACACCACTTACCTTGCATTAAAGCATTCTGTAAGGAAAGTAATTCAATTAGTATTTCTCACCTATCATTACAGTTCAGGGAAGGGAAATGATGGAAAGAAACATAACTTTAAGAACTACATTTTTATTGGTGCATTCTGATGCGGGCTAAAACATTTAGTAGTGAGAGGGTCCTTGAAGAAAGCAGTAGCAAAACATCAGAACCAACAGTATTTACATCCCATTTTATAGGAACAGGTTTCTTACACGTTGTTAGAAATCAGTGGAAAAGCTTAACTTTTTAACATTATTCTGATTGCATTCTATCCAGATTCTTAGCTGAAAACCTATTAGTTTGTGGAGATATAATCTTCATTATTATCTAGTCTGAGTAGATTTTCTTCTATTATTCCTTCCCTCTCACACCCGATGATCACATCTTTTGTTTGGAAAGATGATAAAAAATTCCAAAAGCATTCAATAAGCCACACAGCCTTTTACATTGTGAAGAGAGATGACCAAATACATGTAGAAAAGTCTGAATTACCCTGAGTAGGTAATTTTTTTGAAGCTCTGATATCCAGGTCTGCACACACATGAATCAAAAACTGTCTCTGAGCAGAGATGACCCCTTCTGCAAATGAGCTCCTCCAAACATTTCAAGTTATGAAGGTGATTTTTTTAGCTCCCCAAAAGAGGTAGCTTTCTGTATTTTGAAGGTAAAGGTCATTAGTTCAGTCCCCAGGGAAGTGATCTGATGATCTTTGGTATCTATTTTCCCTAGTCATCTCTCTCACTAAATTTAAACCAATCTTAAAACTTTTATTAAATCATAAAAAGACACATGCAGGTATTGCAGAGATGCCTTTGCATATTCTGGAGCTGGGTTTTGAAGCAAGGGATTTGTTATATGGATGTTGTAGATAATGAACATGAACTGAATGCAAAGAAAAAAAAAGGGGGGGAGGGATAGGAAAAAAGCTGAATGGATGAAAAGTAGGGTGTGAAGAAAACAAGAGAAAAATAAAAATTGTTTTTTCCTTGTTATGCTGGGATACATTATCATGATATTTATTCCTCTGGCATTTTCTCTCTTCCCTGCTACTCTTACTCTCTCTGTCTTGTCGTCTTTGGGTCCATATCTGCTCTCTTCATTTTCTGTTATTCCCTGTCATCTTTCCCATCCCTCATTTAAAAACAACCACTTTTAAGTTTACACTAGTTCTGTTACACATCACCTTTTGTGAATTTTTATGAATCAACAGTTCATTTAGGTTACGCAGGACTCCTCATTTTTCATGGCTTGGCCAAGACTGCTCAGCAAAGCATCAAGTACAGTGAAATTCAGCCCCATATCACCCTACTGCAGCCTCTTAAGGAGGAAAGTAATGTGGTGGTTGACTTACAGACGTTTGATGGCATTTGGATAACTAACATCCATGAAGCATCATTTCAAATTCATTTAACCTTGCACCGAAAATAAGAAATGAAACAATATAGAAAATACAGAAACACGAGAGAGAGAGCGCGTGTGTACTATTTCAAGTTGAAAACTGAACTGGACCTTACCTTCTGGATTGTGCTCTCACTGCACATAAAGCAATGAGAAAACCCCTCATGCAAAAGGAACAGAATAGAGCTAGCAGGAACACTAAAACATCTAATGGAAACTTACGTACAACAGCAACCTGCAAGAGATAGGGGCACATGGGTGCATGTCATCTTCTCCTTCATCACCAGATTCATGCCTTAGAAGACATTTGCCACCCCCCCTTATACAGTTGCTATAATATTTATGTCTGTATTTTTTGTTTCCAGATGGCATTTTCCATTCTCAGTGTTTGCCAGGCTTATCTTGTCCATTTGTCCTTCCAAAATATTTTTCTATCCAAAACATCTAAAATCACTTTATACTATAATTCATCTCTGCTATGCTGTTTTATTAGTAACTTTTACGCACTGGTGTGATTTATTTTTTCTGGCAGCATTACACTGCACTATTTATTTGCCACAAAACTCACAGTTAATCCATCTCAAGTGAACCACGTGCGACCAGAAATTCACCAGTATGAGTAGAAGATGCAACATATGGTCCTTTGCAAGTGGCACATCTACAGTTACTCAAATAAGCATTATGTCATGTTCTTTTCAAAGCTGTCGTGTCTACCCCCAACCCCCCAATGACAACCCTGTCCCTAAGCAACTTCAAGTATCTTCATTTCTGGGTGTTAAACCTCAGATACATTTGAAACACAACTCCAGAGATTGTGGCCCACTCAATCTCTTAACCTTTTTATGTTCAGAAGCAAAAAATTAGTAAACATGAAATCATTTGTCATATCTAAAAATCTTGGCTTTCTCAACCCAGTTCTCAGTGCTGTTTTTTCTATCTTTAACTGCAATAATACAAATCATTGTACTATGTCAACCAAAAACTGATGTAGCTGAATATCCTATTTCCAAATACTGTCTAACTCTGAACATTTAGGGACAAGAATAGTCCTTTTGCCAGGCTTTGCCTGGCAAAGCTTCAACACAGTTAATGACTTAAAGACTTTCTGTGTCAGAGGTTGCAACCAAGCAATTGCTTACACTAGCTATGTAAGCAATTACAAATTCACAAATTAATCCCTTTTTGAACCTGTACTTTCTCATATTCCAAGGGAACGTGAACAATCACTGTGCAGCCATCTTTCCATCTGTGATTGTATAGGCCTATCGTATTCCTTCTTACATGGCTCTTGGCCAATCTGAGTCTCGAATATGCAGTCTCTTCTAATGTGAAAGGAACTCCATACTTCAATTACCTTTTGTCCTCTTCTACTTTCACCTTTTTTTTTTTCTTTTTGAAATGGGATGACATGGCAGCCTAGATAGAGTATGAAATGATGCATCAATCTTGTTCTCAGCTCCTTCCTTTATAATTTCTAACACTGTCAACTTTCTCGACTGTCACCAACCTCAAGTTAACCTCAGCGAACTAGTCACAAAGATCTCCTCCTCAGTTACGTAAATATAAAGCCTGGTAATAAACTTGATGTAGTTTTGTCTCTCTTTCTAGGTGTAGGCTGCCTCACATTTTGCTATGTCATCACCTTGTCATTCAGGGTCATGGTTTCTCCAACCTTTTGCAGTTAGCTTTAGAAATTACTATAGTGAATATGTTTTCCTCACTATTTACATGCTTTTCTGATCATGTCTACATATACTAAACAATGCAGATCCCAATCTCCCCTACTCATGACTGTCTTCTTTTTGGAAACTAATGATTTTTTTTCCTATTCTTTATTCTTTCTGTCTTGATCAGTTTTTAATGCATGAATGGAGCTTCTTCTTATGCATAATGGGTATCAAGAGCCTGTGGAGAGCAAACTCCTAGGAAGGCTTTGCAGCCCAAGTGCCAAATAAACCCAGCATCAACTGTATCACCATTAGCCATACGTTTTCTGATGTTTCAAGAATAATCAGTACATAGGTAGAAAGTGACTTCCTACAATTGCTCATAAGATAATTATTTATCTAGATAGAATGTAGAAGAAATATTCACCCTCTGTCTTACAGGAATAGAAGGAAAATGAGTATTGCATATTTTTAGGCTTCTTATAAGGAATTTTTTCATTCTGGAGGCTTGGAGATTCATTTTGTTTCAGAAGAATGGACACAGGCATTCAAGAGCATTATGTCAGAGTAAAGACAGGTAATAAAAACTACTACTGAGTTGAGGGGTAGAACCTCAGAAGTGACTGAAAACTCAAAATGGTGATCAGAGACAACAGAACATTAAAGTAATTGCCCTTTTTAATCTGAATTGATGGTTAGAAAAAAATGGATGACTTCTGTAGGCTCAGTTTACTGTTCAACCAGAAATTATAAAGAATCTGGATGATTCTGCTTTATTGGTTTAATGCTAGGTAGGACAGACACCCTTGAAGGACAATGCTGGTGAAATCAGTTGGTTCAATTCTTCCATTTCCCAATCAACATTATCCCAGTGTTTTTAAAGATGAGTTTTGGCCAGTTGTCCTTCAGCCAGTGGTTAGAGTAAATGCACAAGACCCTCTGTTGATGCTCTTTTGCCAAATTCACATCCAAGCATGTAATTCAGCTGAAACATGGATTCTGCAATTTGAGACTGTTGAAACAATTTTCCAGATAACACCTTCTTTCATTAGGTACTGCAGCCACAGCTTAAGCAAACCAACATTTACAATAAAATACCTAGAGTATGTTAGTAATTCATTATCTTTTTGAGGTATATGAAGGAGTCTTCAATTTTGGATGTGTTTTTGTTTGTTTATTTTTGGTGGTTTTGGTTTGTTTTTTTGTTGGGTTTTTTTTGTTTGTTTGTTTTAAGGATTTGATGATGTCCAGGAGTAAACTCTTCTCTGATCTGTTCACTGCATAAAAACCCACAATAACAACCACCCTGAAACGAACAAAAAAGCCCTTGTGCTACTTTTAAACAAAACTGACTGCATAACAAGCAAGCTTTCAGTCCAGCTTGGTATTATAACAACTCTCACAGTATAAGAAGAGATGGAAGTTTTTATTTGATTGGGCCTGGAATATCATGCTGGTCTGTGCTGCAAGAATGTCTAACAAAAGTAAGCAACATATTAATACTTTCAAAAGACTTTTCATTTAAAAAAAGAGACACACCTACAAAAGTTATCTAAGTAATCCAAAAGGAAGCCCACAGAGGAAGCAATGGATTAGAGCCAAGAGTTATTTCAACAGCCATTACAGTACCAGCCAGTACAGCTCACTCAGTATATGATTCAGACATTTATACGTAAGTCTTTAGTCCTTCACATAGCACTCCTGATTTTAAAGCTGCTGAAAAGAATATTTCAAAGAATAAACTTCAGACAATTTATAACCCTTTTTTTTTCTTTTAAATAAAGGAAAGGTTGGTACTCATAAAAATAAAAAATGTTTTAAGAATCTCACATGCAGTTCCAACCAGGTTCTTTCCTTACTAAATAACAATATTCCAGATGGTATACCTTTGAGTCATATGCACATAATCTTTTGATGTACAACAATCACATTCCTTGCATTTTGTTCAGTGGAATACATATGCTCTATGGTCTTCGGCATAACAAATCAAACTCACCCCCTTCCATCTTGGAACTGTTCAAAAGTACAGACGTATCGAGTTACAACATGGCAGTAAAGTTCTTTTTTTTAATGCAGTCCCTTATCTCAACCCGTCACATCCCCGGGGTAGGCTTGTATCAGTTTCATCTTCCAAAAGGTCAGAAAAGGATTTATGATTAGCGTATAAGTGCAATAGGCTTCCATATAACTGTTGACTTCAGTGTGCTTGCATCAGTTAAAGATAAAAGTTCCTAGTTTACATTTTCAGAATCTGTGGCTCTAAAAAGCGCTTTAAAAATACCATTAATTAAAACTTGCATTCCTCTGGGAAGAGACAGCAAATATTTCTTCCGTCACACCTTCATGGAGCCACAAATCAAAAGATCACAGTGTTTGACCGAGACAGACATTAAGATGTTCAACACAGGTTATGAACATCCTTCAACATGTTGAGATGAAGCACAAATAAGTTCATGTTTCAAGCATGAAGATCAAGCACGAAGCATGAATATTTCATGAATGTGAACTATTCAGATTCAACAGATCTGAATTGTCACTTGACTTAGACCTAGACTACAAAAATCTTAGCAATTACTTCTAAAATTTAAGTGCCTTGGTCTTCCTGAAAAATCAGCTCTTCCATTCTACATCATACCTGGCACAATTAGCAACAGACAGCCCTAATATGCCAAAGGAACAATAGCCTTTGAACACTGGCTGAAGAGAAAGTAACTACCTACTGAAAGGTTTCCTGAAGTCTGCAATGTAATCTGGAGATTTTACATCAAAACATTGACTACAGGCCCATCAAGACATTGGTTTCAAAAATGAAAAACACAACCTAAGTGACAATTATTTATATAAATGAAGAAAGGCCTGAGGGATCTAGGCTTGACCAAATCTCTGAATGGTCCATATAAATGAACAAATTCTCAGTTACTGAGATCATCAAAACCAGTCAGGCACTAGCAAAGGGATTTAACACGTAAAAGCGAGCTTGAAGCATTAAGTAGCATTAACTTTTACAGAGGCTTATTATATCTCTTTGAGCCTAAAGAATTCTAAGTTGGTCAAAAAGAAAAAAGCCAAGGGAAATACTTTGGTACTTGTAACATGAGGAAATGGACCACCAGTTTCACTAAGATTTTGCTTAGATTAAAAGGACTGGGCCACTGAAGGCATAAGCATGAAAAGTTGGAGTGAAAACAACCAACATGAGGATTTTAGAGGGAAAAATTATGCAGCTGGAAATATTACCATAACTGTGCAAAAACTCTGGATGACAACTTGATGTGATTGGGAGTTATTTGAGGCAAGGGAGAATGTTGCTTCGTTGTAATTCTGTGGGCTGATGGTACAACAGGTAGAAATAAAATGCTGTTACATAACTTGGAAGATTTCCAGTCTGGAAGCTGGCTTCAGATACAGTCAATTCTAGGCTCCAGTTGTAACATTATTTACAGCTTAATTCACAGCTTGCATTTTTATCAGCACAACACACACACACACACACTCCACAGCTTCTTTAGGCCAAATAAAAGCTACAAAATGTATTTTGTAACAGGCACCCAGCAGTTCACTAACCCACAACTTTTACTCTAATGATCACATGACAGGATTACAAAGATGCCCAGGCTTTTTTGACTGGAAGACTGCAAGTGAGAACATTTTTGTTGTTGTTGTTGTTGTAATGTGCTCAAGTGGTTCCCCCCTTCCTTGTATTGTCTTTTCTAATCAAGTTCAGAACTAAACAGGACTCACATTGTCATTACGGCTACCGTTTTGTTCGTTGCCAAATTCATACCGGATGTCAGAAAAATATCAAACTATTTATTCCTTTGTTGGTCTTAAATAGCCTGCACCCTAAGAAAAATAATTCTGTTTCATAAAATCACCTACTTTTGTAAAGCTCAAGACAGGAAAGCACATGAATTTCTATTTGCCTCAGCTAATGCCAGCTCACAATATGTCCAGTCACAGAATAAGTTACCACCAATTCGCAATACTATGAGATCTCCTAAAGAAGCAAGCAGCTGAACTTCCCTGTGTAGGCATCCCAGTTTACCTTCCTGTTCATGATAGTATTTGCTTCATACATGCTGGAACAGTCACTTCCAAACTCCTTTCCACCCTACAGAGAACTTCCACAAAAACATTACTGGCTCCTGGGGTCTAGAACAGAAAGTGAGAGCTTAAGCAACTATTGGAATCCTTCCTGTTATTGAAATACCGAACACTACATGTTTAAAGTCAACTGCTGAATGACTTTACTATGGAAATTTCATGAGCAAAAGATATTGAGAAGTATAAATTTATGCACTAGATCTGTAGTACTAATCAGGAGGTGGGATCAGAAGGCATCAGTCCACAACAGGGTAGGGGTATAAGAGTTTCAGAGATTTGTTAAATTTCTGTTGTTTTAGTTACCGCAAAATAGTCCACATAAGAGACATTGGTTCAGTTCCTTAGGTTGCCACAGCTTTAATGAATTAAATGATAATTTTTGAAATCCAACAACCTGGCCAACTACTTATTATGAAGTCTTGGAGGATAACTATTTTTCAGCCACTGAGATGGCATCCAGACACTTTAAAGGCTGCTGGTGCTTCTGTTTGCCAACCTATACAGTTTCAAAAAAGCTACAAGATGATACAGGTTTAAGCATAAGGTGCAATCCGTTTAAATCATACCACATCTCTTCCTCCTTAGTACCTCTTAGTTGTGTGTTTTCAACTACCCAGTTTTATGGTGCTGGTTTCATTAGACAATTTCCTACATAGGACTACATTCCACTGGCTTCTTGCCAAAAACACTCACACTAGAAGAGTTGAAATCTTCAACCATCAACTAGAATAGTGTAGTTGACATATATCTTCAGGCAACTATAGTGTGTCATCTACAAACAAATTTGTGCTAAAATACAAATTTCACTAATCTTAAACATAACTTCAAGTTGAGATATAGATATCATTATACCAGCAATGAACATAAACCAGAACTGTTGTGTTTAATGCTATCTTCACAGCAGGCACTCAGGTTAACCACAACCATAAAAAAGTGCTAACCACAACAGCTTTTTTCAACACAATGGGGAGAAGGGCAACGAAATTCAGCTGAAATAAAGCGGCATAGATCTGTTGAAATCATAAAAGAACATGAGCCTCTATCAGCTAACATTCTGAGTTCCTTTATTTAACATCCTGTTCATTAAAAGATCTTCTAATTTTTTGTAGTTATTGTTATAGGATGCAATTTGTTGCTCTATGATTTAGACAAGTCCCTAGTGAATGCAAGGTGTCCAAGCTGGCTGTGTCTCCAACTGGCAAGATAGCAGTAAGATACTCCAAAGTCAGTTGTACAGGAATCATAGAAACCAATTCCCAGTTTAGAGCCAAGAATGCTCCATCTGCTACTGAAGAAAGCAAGATGAAGTTGAATCCTGCCGTCAGCCTTTTAGTTAGTGATAACTACTGAACGGACTACAAAATCTGATGAGGACAATTCACAAAGGCTAAACAACTTGGATGGTGTTTCTACCTAGGTGTTGATAAAAAGCGCAATATAGACCATAGATCCCAATTTGTGAAGTGTGGAATTCGCAGCAGACACTGCTTCTCTGTAGCTTGTAAATAACATGTTATTTTAGCAACAGAAATTCTGCTCAAGGCTTACGTGTTATTTACAACAGGCTCATGCTTCCCCCCCCAGGGCCTGCCTCAAACTTCTGTTTCTTTCACCAGGGTGTTAGAAAGATTCCACTGTAAATGCTTCAGAAATAAAGTTTTCAGCTCTGAGAATTAACGTCAGTTCTTGTGGGTCACTAACACACGGAAAAGTAGTGAGAAGTGTCGCTACTAGTAAGTTCCTAACAGACAACAGACCTCCTCCTGTATCTGGACTTCTCAACTGAAGTCCCTTAGGAACAAGATAATACAGAATCAAGATTCACATACTGATTTGCATGGTAAACAATCCACACAAAGAACATTTTAAGCTCTTGCAGCAGAAAGTAAAGAGCAAAGGGTAGACAGAAGGTGGAGGATTATGAGAAAAGATAGGAAAACAATTCATCCTGTAAGCAAAGGGAAAAAACAAGGTGTAATAAAAATTTTACATTTCGTATTACATGTTCACCAGTGACACAAGATACAGCTGTATGCTTTGTTTGTGTTTTCTCTCAAGGGAAGGACCACTGGAAGGACTAAAGAGAAGCATCTAATCTGCTGTTTATTTTCTGGTGATATTCATTTATTTTACTTCCTGCTGTAAAAGGCTTGGGAAAAAAAACCCAAGCATGTTTCAATGTAATTTTTCCCCCAGCTCACGCAGTTTCCGCCAGTTTTAACTTAGAGTCATCTATCGCATGCCAAGCATTATTTCATTAAAATGCTGTGTTCTGAGGATGACTCATCAGTCAGATAATATTTCTGTAAAATATCTGCAGAACTCAGTGATGCCAGGCAGCAGAATACAGTGCTAGCTGTTAAGAGCAGTAATAATTCTAGTTGCCATTTTTGATGATAGGAAAAATAGGTAGCCATAATTTGGGGTTTTTGTTAAGCAGGACCTTCTGTTCGCTACTCAGAATCTGAACACAAGTTCATTGTTATCCATTTCTCTCAGTAGAGCTGTTTTCATGCTTGTAAGTGCATGCTGATAATCAAACGGCATTTAAAACACTCAGCATGCAGCAATAAGGTGATTTTGGTGTTTTGTAATAGGACATCTGTTGGTAACATGTTTTAAAGCCAGTTTGTGGCAAAGAGAAGAACTTGTGAGACAGGCAATGCTTCTTCTATGGTGCTAGCAACTTTGATTTGTTGAATTTTCCAGAAAAGTCAAATAGACATCATCCTATAATACCTCTACCATCTTGAAAGTTCAATTGCAAGGTCCTTTTTATAAGGCCTGAATGTAGAAGTTATATGTTCTTAAATCTTCAAGGGCAATATAAATGCTAAGCCCCTCAGAAAACTTTGGAAAAAGTGAGCCAGTCCTCCTGGACTCACTTTTGTAATTTTTTTTTCCATTCCTTGTTATATTTTCTTATTAGGAATTATAGGAAATAACTTTCCTTGTTATTTTTTGTTATTTTCTTTAAAGCAAAACAACTTAATAGCTGTGACAAACACAAAAGGAGTAAAAGAGCTGCAAGCTGCCTTCATTAAAGCATGTCTTCCAGTTTTCTATGTCTGCTAAAAGAGCCCAGGAATATCTCTACAATGAGACCATTGCTTCATTATTTTTGTTTTGTTTAAATGAGGCAACATACATCAATCCAGCAGCAAGAAAGAATGAATCTTCTTTGTGGGCTTATGCAGTGGAATAGCTTACATTTTGGCTAACAGGTCAAAATTTTATCATTATGTGGTGGGCTGACCCTGGCTGGACACCAGGTACCCACCAAAGCCGCTCTATCACTGCCGTCCTCAGCTGGACAGGGGAGAGAAAATATAATGAAAGGCTCATGGTTTGAGATAAGGACAGAGAGAGATCACTCACCAATTACTGTCACAGGCAAAACAGACTCAACCTGGGGAAATTAGTGTAATTTACTACCAATCAAAATAAGAGTAGGATAATTAGAAAATAAAAACCAAATCTTAAAACACTTTTCCTCCACCCCTCTTTTCTTCCTGGGCTCAACTTCACTCCTGATTTCCCTACCTCCTCCCCCTGAGTGGTGCAGGGGGACGGGGAATAGGGGTTGCGGTCAGTTCATCACATGTTGTCTCTGCCACTCCTTCCTCCTCAGGGGAGGACTCACACCTTTCCCCTGCTCCAGCGTAGGGTCCCTCCCACAGGAGGCAGTCCTCCATGAACTTCTCCAACGTGAGTCCTTCCCACAGGCTACAGTTCTTCACGAACTGCCCCAGCATAAGTCCCTTCCATGGGGTGCAGTCCTTCAGGAACAGACTGCTCCAGCATGGGTCCCCCACAGGGTCACAGGTCCTGCCAGGAGCCTGCTCCAGCGTGGGCTTCCCACAGAGTCACAGCCTTCTTTGGGCATCCACTTGCTCCGGCATGGGGCCCTCCATGGGCTGCAGGTGGATATCTGCTCCACCGTTAACCTCCACGGGCTGCAGGGGCACAGCCTGCCTCACCATGGTCTTCAGCACGGGCTGCAGGGGAATCTCTGCTCCGGCGCCTGGAGCACCTCCTCCCCCTCCTTCTTCACCGACCTTGGTGTCTGCAGGGCTGTTCCTCTCACATATTCTCACTCCTCTCTCCGGCTGCAGTTGCTGTTGTGCAGCAGTTTTTTTTCCCCCCTTCTTAAATATGTTATTGCAGAGGTGCTACCACCATCAATGATGGGCTCAAGCCTTGGCCAGCGGCAGGTCCATCTTGGAGCCAGCTGGCACTGGCTCTGTCGGACATGGGGGAAGCTTCTCACAGAAGCCACCCCTGTAGCCCCCCCACTACCAAAACCTTGCCACGCAAACCCAATGCACATTAGCACTATCATAGTGAGACAAAACATCACTTCGTTGATCAAAGGCTAGAGAATATTACTACTTTGGACAATAGGGAGCAGGAAATATTTCAAACTAATTCACGTCTACTGTTAAGAAGATACTAATTTATTCTAATCAGTTTTAAAAAAATAAGAGACCCAAACATGACTAAAATAACTACATTATTTCTGTAAAGTCATTAACTTTAGGCAACATGCAGCACAAATACAATGAATAGCTCATTGAGAAATATTCATTTTTTTCCTGGGACAATTTCAACAAAGATTAAACTCATCAGTCTCAAATCTGATTTTAAAGCCTTTGCCTAAAAATTAGGTGGTTTTTCCCCAAGCTTTTCCACAGAGAGCATTCCTTTTTGTGGGAAAAGGCATTTTAATGAAAAAACAAATTTAAAAAAATCAAAATATTATTTGATTATCACCATGCTAACTTAGAGTTTTTTCCAATTAAGTGATACTTTTAATGCTGTATATTTATGCTGTATTACTTCTAAACTGCTTGACATTCTTACAGTGAAATAAAAATAAATCAGTCAGTAAAAGGACATACTTGGTTGCAATAAAGAGGAAAGAATCTGTGAACTAGTTTAGAAAGAAACTAATCTAAGAGTAGGTTCACAACCCAGTAGGATATTAACAAGACTTTTTGAGACTGCAGTAAGTCTATCATGCCTTTAAAAACAAAACCAAAACAACAACAACACAAAAAAGAAAAATCCCACTCCTTTCCTGTATCTCAAAACCTAAGCTTCTAGAAAATAGCTGAAACATTTACTTTCAACCTTTAAGCCATCTTTAATGGATACCCTAAATCAAAACAAAAGATGCCACATGATTCATACCCATCTTCATGAACTAGAAATAGAATATGTCTCATATCAGGATATAAAGTTCTTGCACAGTTTCTGTGTTGGAGAGCATTACAAAGTTGATTACATCTTGTTCTGCAGCTGGACTTTAATTAGGTTAAATAAAGTTTATTTCCTTGTTTTGTTTATTGGACAAGAAGCTGAATTATGAATTCTCTTACAGCAATACAGCCACTCACAATCCACAGGAGGGGTCACCTTAGACAGTAGGTGTGCCCCCATACCTATTCCTTGTTACTTGCTTGCCAAGCAAGGTATCTGGATCAGATAACTAAGGTACTCCCCCTGGCCCCGAATCTGTGTGTCAGTCTGTCCTTCCCTATTCATGGCACTGCCTCAGAGAGAGATTAATGATCCTGCTTACTGCTTTGATCAACAAAGCAGGCTCCTCTCCCTCAGGCAGCAGAGGCTCAAAACAGCTCAGTTTAGTTTCTGCTATTGACTTAGAGAAGGAGCATTTTATAGGCACCAGGGCACAAGAATAAGACTTCCTTAAGACAGAGCTCACAACTAGAAGAAAGAAAAAAGAAAAAAAGAGGGCAAAGTTTCTCCAGATTTTAGACAGGAATTTAGAGAGCACTGAAGTTTGATGCTGCAGTAGGAAAATATACCCTTGTTTAATGGGCCTATCTCAAGAAGTGCTGAGGAAAAAAATTTATCCCTACAACAGAGGAAGGCTTTACTGAGGTCTACAGGCAACAGCACGAACCCCCAAAGTATTTATAGAGGTATAAAGAGTGTTCATAGGAAGAGATCAGGAATTCCTAGAGCAAGACTCTCATTAAAGAAAGGACAAAAAGAAAAATTCCACTTTTGTTAATGAACAGGAGAGCAATTAAGAAGCACCAACTGCAACAATTAGAGAGAGGTGGCATCAAGATCAGAACAGATAAAAGATCCTCTTATGGATCATGCAGGTGCACATTATGCCAAGATTCAGTCTAGACTGTAATATTCAGAGCAACAAAGCAGTGAAGTTTGCTTGAAATTCGTTTGAATCCTCCAGTGAGCATAACTATTTGAACAGAACTAGAAGGGTTTTGCTTTGACTACTTTGGTTGGGGGAAAAGAAGGGCAGGGGTTTTTTTCTTCTCCCAAGGGAAGGAGAGAGCATACTATTTCATGACAGCAATCTGGCATATTGGAAAAACCTTAACTGCGACTGCTATTGCTCTTGGCAAATCCATCATATTGGCATGAACAGAATCTTTTATGCATTATTTACTATTGTCCGTCAATGCCACTAGATGGATAGGTTTCAAAAAATTGTGGAACAGCAGAGAGAGAGGGTAAAATTCTTAAGCAACAGTTCTTAAGACTGACACAGCCTTAGTTAACCTGAGTGGACCATACTGATCTTAAACCAGTGGACATGTTCCGCCTCTTTTTGTGAGCTTTCACAGAGGGGTGCAGGGAACACCAGCAGAGACATCCCAAATTGCAGAGATCATAGTAAGTATTCTAGAACAATTATACCACCCAGCATTCTGACTATTTGTGGACAATATTCTGAGAGCACTCATTAAGAACAACAGGGATGAGTGGCCCCAGCTCATGATCCAGCCTCAGCCACCACTTACACAGAAACGCTGTGTTACTGAAAGGGGCACATCTTTGCGGGGTCAGAATTTATTTTATTTTTTTAAACTTTTTTTTTTTTTAATTCTAATGTCAAGAATGAAGGTTTCTGTCACCTACCATAGAAGGCTTGATAGCCTCACATAGGTAAGAAACCATGAATTTGACTATTTCCTATTACATCAATAAATCTTTGACTAACCTACTTACTATAGGAATGATATTCCAAACAAGATTAATATATGGTATAGTAGTATTGTTAAATGTTAAGTAATTCTTTACAGAGAAGAGAGTTCTCACACCTAAAGTTTTAGAATTGGCAAAGAAATTGTGCTTAGAGTTTCTGTTTTCAGTTTCCCTTCAAAAAGAAGAGGATTTCCCTTAAAGTCCTTGATCAGCTCCTCTCTCTCCTCCCCTTTGTCCACGTCCCCCACCACCACCATTAAGAATTCCCCCAACATTTTAGGAGTTTTAATGAGTTCCAGTTAGGCAGCTAATCAGATAAAACCTAACTATAACAATTATTATGCCAAGTGGAGACAAATTAAAAAAAATAAAAAAAAACAAACCCCAGGGAAAACCTCTCAAACTATGCAACTCCAATTATCTCTCTACTTTGATTCATTAAATATAAGAACCACTGAAGTTGCTACGAATGCCACCTTCTAACTTGTGTCACTGGCAGTAGAAATCTCGAACTCCTACTGAAATTTTGCTAGGTGCCATTGCCGAAAACTGCATTTTTTTCCTCCTGCTAGATAAATATCTAGCAGAGCTGAAAGAGAATACAGATGGAGGCTAAAGGAGGCTTAACACCATTAAATTCATGCATCACTGCCGTTGGGCTTTGCTGAGCATTTCACTAGACTGCTTTCTTTCCAGCAGCCTAACACAATGAATCTGCATCAGAGACCAATAATTTCATTAACTTGAAAGCTGGTTGAAGCTGGTTGGGTTGGAACATGAAAGATTTGGCAAGACTGTAAATTAGAGGGTATATATTTACAGTTTTCTATGAATGAATTCTGCTTCACTCAGAAAGAAACTTAATGGACAGTAAATTTTATTACATTTATTAAAGAAAGATTTTTCTAAGCATATTTAGCTGACAGCTCAAGTATGAAAAAAAGGGATTTTGCAATCACTAAGCTGCAAAAGCACTATTCAGGAATCTAAGGTTACATGTTTGTCCTTCACTGGTTACAAGAAAAGTCTTCATCTTATAGCACTATCTTTCCCAGAGGGCAGTTTCCACTAACCACATGTAAACATGAAATCCATGTATACTGGCTGTAAACATCGCTGCTTTTCTCTCCTAGTTGCAGCTGGAAACAGAAAGTTTTCTTATTTCAGACTAATAGGATTGTCTGACAGTTAGAGAATTGCAATATTGTGAAGCCTGAGATTGCTCGGAAACACCAAGAACCTATTTTAATGGAATGCCCTTTCAGATCAAGCCTATAGTACCATAGATTGAAACCATGACTCTCTTACCTTTTTACGTACTATGTCTCTTTTGCGACACTAAAGTGTGTCTTCTGTGGCTATTACTCCCCCTCAAACAAAAAAAAAGTAAGGATTTACAGAACTTGCAAGGAATTAGAACAGGAAAAACATGACTACATCAAAGTCAGTTACAAAATGAAAAGTAGCTTCTCCTAGGCTTTTGTTGTATTTGGTATTCTACACATTCAGGCAACAAAACACTCAGTTTTACTTTTGTTTGCCATGAAGACTATTTGTGTTTTGAGTGCCCATGTACACTGTAGAACAGTTCCAAAGGATACGGAGTACCCAGCTCTTTGTTCCTTGAACTAATTTTATGCACACAGTAAGGACTGACCCTAACTGACAAATCAGCATAGCTCAAGTTAGTTTTCTTTACTTGCAACAGAAACTTAACCTTTCTTATTTAAAAGAAATAGGAAAATGAATATCACTTAAATTAGATTTCATTCAAGTTAGATTTCTCTCAATATTGATTTTAAGACTCCCCCCTCCCCTTCCCTCTACAGTTCATTTTTGACAGACATCATAGGCAAAACAACCAAGACTGTTAGTAAGAAACTCGAGTTCACCAAAAAAAAAAAAAAATTTACACTTTTTTCCATATTGTGAAGTCACTGTGATACAGAGACGACCCATAATAACACAAGCAAAAATTGCTAAGGGACTTCTCTCTGCAAAAGAAAATTTCCTGTTGTACAGGGGAAGACTTCAGTAGCTCCAGTTAACACATGTGAGCTCGCCAGAGACCCACAGCACCAACTCATTACTTGCATGTGCATTCATGTATGTTTAGATTACTTCAGTGCTGCTGTAGCCAGAGCATACGGGAAAGGCTGACCCATTACTATGCGTTGGCTCTGTCTCAGATCCAACAGAGAGAGGCTGCTTTATGTTTTGAGCCTACAACAAAGTAAGAATTTTCAGACACCATGGCTTAACATCTAAAGTTTGGTGAGCCCTTTGGCACGATTTAACATGAGCTGCTGAAAGTCACCCTTTCTTTCAGGATTTTTATTAAATTTACAGATGTTGTCTTTTCACCATTGCATATGCAGTTCCAGACAGAAAAAGAGCTATGTTTTCAAATTTTCCCAGTAGAATCAACTGCTTTTAATGTAGCTAAGCCTGTCTTTAATATTATGCGCTGAAAATCCTCTCATCAAGAGAGTCCAAGTGTTTTTCAGGAAAAAAAACTCCCCTGAAAGTCTTGAAGAGCTTGAAGTTTATAGCAATGTTTGCAGTTAGATCCAGCATCAGTAGAAGCACACCACTAGTCTTGTTGAATGGCTTGTAAAAGCACTGATCACCATGTGGAATGTTTGTTCATTGTCAGCTAAGCTCTCATTAAAACAATTTCAGGATTTGACTGGTTAGTGTTGTCAGCTTATTAAGATTTTAGAAAAAAATTGACTTTTATTCTGTAAATTTTACTACAAAAAGGCTTTGAAATACCTTCCTTACACACAATAATGGGATAGAACAGCATGACTTCCCTGCCTGGATGTGATTTTCTGTTTATGTATCTAAGGGAATCTGATCTTAGCCATCGAGACTTAGTTTTCATTTGTGAAGCTGCCAAAGAAAAACTAGCTTGCAGAAAATATTTCAAATTTATCTTCTGAAATAAAATTTAAAAAACCAAAACAAAAACTTAGTTCAGCCCAGGATGGCATTAACTGTAAGTATACTACAGGTAACACAGCATACTTGTAAAACAGAAGAGCGTGCCCACCACTTAGTCTGATGACTGCTCTTACCATCAGCTCGCGTCTGCTTTCTGTTATCACATTATGCTGTGCTATGCTGAGTGCAGACCTGTGTTATACAACTGTTCAGTTGCAGGAGAACCATGGCAGCATGCTGGGAGATTCGCACGAGGGAGCCAGCATCTTGGGAGATGAACAGGTGCTTCATTCATCCAAATTCCAATGCCTAATAAATCAAATCTTCAAATGTTGCCCCATCAATACATCTCTCATGCTGATGCCTTTAGTTATTCCCTACTAGTGTTCAGAGTCCAGATCAATGTGTATACCTGTTTTTTGTCACAAAAAGGATGTTACCACACCAGTGTTTAGAAAGGCAAGAGACAGAACATGCTCCTCCTTCCCAAAGACTTCTATCTGCAAGAACCATCCCTTCAGTGTTGTGCTGCTGCTTCACATAGGTGGTTTCAGGCAAGTTGAACTCTTCACAAGATAGCCATAGCCGACAATTATAAAATCAACACGGGCTCCTCCCTCGTCCTTCCCTCCCACTCCAAATTAATCAGCTGTAATACCTAGGTTTTGACATTATGATATAGTGATGACTGAAGTCTATGCATGTACCTTCATTCATCATCAGGCAACACACAATGAATTCACTGTGGTGACACAAGGTGCACCTAAGATGTATCTACAGTTTAAGACAGTGAAAGTTTTACTTCCTCTAGGCTGGGAAAGTCTTATAAAAAGATTTTGCCTTTGAAACCAGCAAAAGTGAAAAAATGACTACTTAGCAGTCAATAATTAAAAGACAATTACACATTGACAAGCAAGATGATAGCTTTTCATTGATGGTTTTATACGAAATTGAAGACAGAAACCCAAAGAACTTCTCCATTATTATTTTAGTGCTAGACTCAGCACCCTTTTATTAACAGACATTTTCTTCAGTAGATATTAAATGTGATAAATGTCATGTTCTCAAGTTACTGAAGGCTGCTTTTCTATCACTTGCAGATTAAGTTCAACTGATTGTTGGGCAGATGGTGAGAAAGAGGGTGCATAATGTGATCTCGATCTGACTGACACAGATTGCACTCTTCAAGCAGTAATTGAAGCACTTTGATGTACCATCTCTTCATCCAGGGCCATCAGACAAGGAAGGTTCCTTAGTTACATTGATGCTGCTTCCCTAGTAAACTCTATTTCAATTATTAAGCAAGTCACAGAAGTCTATTTTAAGAGTCTTTGCTTTTATTACAGTACCTATGGAGGAGGTTCTCTCCTGACAATTGAAGAATCTGTCTTTACCTAGCAGGTATGTTTTCCTTTCAGAATTTTTTTTAATAACCTCCTGAAAAATAATCAGGAGAACTGGAAGAGAATGAACTAGAATTATGCTGGTGGGCATATGCGCTATATTTAACAGTGCCCAAGAACAGTGCCATACTAAAAAAAGCATTAAACCCACACTTATGGCAGAGTAAGCAAATCAAGTGAGAACATCCATGCATTTAATTTTCAGGTCAGCACTCAACTCCCATACTCTGCTTCTTCTTGTGCTAATGGTAATAGTCTAAGAGTTGAAGCAACCTCGGCGTCATTCACCACTCCAGCTAGAAACCAGCTTCTGGTTCCAGAGATCTCTTCAAGGCAGAATAACGCAGGTGTGTGACTTCACTGCCTCAGAGGAACACGGTTACTATCAGACAGATGTTCCTCCTTCAGACAGGTAGTGAAATGGATCCTATCACAGGCAGCTAACATGCATTCTTCAGGATCTTAGAAGCATTTGGCATTTTTTTCTGGCAAGCATCTCAGAAGTCAGTGGACAGATCCCAGCTGAAGAAATGTTTCAAGAAGCAAGCAACAGAGGTAACCCACAGCCTGATAGGGCATGCTTGACTGTTAACAATTAGTTGTGAGGCTCCTTGTTCAAAATACAACTCATTGCATAGTCCTTCTTCAAGTTCTCTGCAACTGGAAGGTTCAGACTGACAAAAATTGAAAGTAGAAAAAAGAAAGATGAGCTTAGAAAGCTCTGTAAAAAGATGAGCTTAGCTGAGGTAAGGGAATATACCACAGTTTTATATGAATCTAAGCCAACTTGATGAGATTCATTTCAAATAATCTCACATTCAGCTTTATGACAACCTGTGACCTCCAGGCCTTGCATCAGTAGGTGCTTCAAGTAGGCTGAATAAGGAGAAAAATCCATAAATGATTTGATTTTTCTAGCTCAGAGCTTTGGCCACATGCCCAGTGAGCTCTCAATTATTTTAAGTCATTCAGTTACAGCAATGAAAATATCACCTCATTAATAAGATAAGAACTAGATGTTTAAGTGCCAGTTTACAGTGTTAGGAAGGACAGAATATCACCAATTTGGTGACAGAAGAAACATTGGAAATTGACCTGTGCACCTCCTCTGAACATGATCAAGATGATCTCATCAATGCCCAAAGCCATGAAACCAAACAGACTGCATTCTTACAAGAATATTTGGGCTCAAAAATATTTACCTCCTGAACCGGTAGAGAACTTGATTGTACCTGTACTATTAGCCAAAGCGAGGTGAATGGATCCCTGCCTTCAAGACAAGGACACTATATGCATGGTGACCATCGTTATCAGCAGCACTAACACAGGTGGTGGTCAGGTTACTAAGAACTTGGGCAACAGAAAGAACCTCTCACAGGGAATCCTGGAATTTTTTCAGGCTCGGTATTTTATACCAATGTTGGGGGGTTAAAAATCCATAGACATCTTGCATACTGTAGATTTTCCTGCTTCTCTCAGCTTTGCACTGTCTACCTTTGCAAGATAACCATTGTGGCTTTTCTACAATTTCCGCCTCTCTATTTCATGCTAGATCTCAAGCAACTGAAAACTGTGCTTCTATCTCAATGCCACATATTATTTGATGCCAGTGGCAGCATGGACTTCTTTCTCTGCAAGTTTGGGCACAGCTTATCTGGTAAGTGATTGTAGCAGCATGATCCTAAAATTAGCCTCCTTCCAGAGATGATCTTAGGCTATTCCTAGATGTAATGTTTGACACTTGTGCTTCATGACTTGCATGACTTCATCACTATGCCTGTTGTCTTCTATTTCACAGGTATGTGTGATCATGTAATCATAAAAGCATGCCCATCTTGTAAAGGGATGAAGGCAGCACAGAATGGACAGGCCACAAAACTTGCAGATTTCAGTGCTCAAGGAAAGGAAAAGCCACACAACTATTTAGGCAAGGTAAGAATACAACGACTCAAAGTTCTGAAGATCTGCAAAGTCTCATGGTATGATTTAGCTAAAACTAAGAACTAAGGACCTGAATACTCCCTGCATTTTTATTACTATAGGATATTATTAGCTGAAATAGAGGAGGAAAATAGTGGGTGCACTCTTCATATGGATTCATTAGCTGACACAAAGGTAAAAACAGAACTGCAGCTGAAACTGCTATTTGAACAATTAGCGCTGGTTATGTAAAACGCACAGGCACCCGTAAGGGGGTCTTTTTTAAAAATGCTTCCTTTAAGAGTGAAGATTTCTAACCATTATGTTCTCCATGCTTTCAGACAACTGCAGTTTCCCCTCATGAAGAAAAGCTTCCCTTCACGTTCTGCTAAAAAGATCCCCAAAGATATGTTAATTTTTTTGTAATGTATTATCTATTCTATCATCACAGCTGTCATATCTGCTTTTTCCTCAAGGACTGATGCAGTTGCAAATACTTTTCTGCATCCCATGATAGATTTTATTAATGACATCAAACACTGTTTCATGCTTTGCCTTTTATTAAGTTCTGTGGTGGTAGCAGATATTGCATTACTTTGTGTAAGTTCTGTAATTTTTCTGAGTTCTGATAAGGCCATTAATCACAACATGACTATGCTAATTCAGACTATACTGGTGTCCAAGACAATGCTAACAATAATTGCTCTTTAATAACCATTCTCCTTTGCCTAATATTTACCTGTACAGATTTTCTCTCCTTAGATATAGCCTTTTTTAACAAACATGGGAGAAGATGAGGACTAAGTAACATGGTTGTGTTTCAGTAAAATTTCTTCTGAAGACTCAGGATAGAGCTGACCTTATGAGCTCAGCATCTCATTATGTCCTAATTGACCTCACATACTAGTGACCTCACTGGCAGTTGCAAATAGTCAACATCTGGCAATACTTGGACTTAAATGACGCAAAGCACTTGAAAACTCACAATGAAAAGGAATATAAATAGCACTGAATTCTTTGCTCATCTGTATGGTAGCCTGACACTGCAAACCTCCTGCTGACGGCAGGTACTTGTGCTCCTTGCATTTGCTAACCAAAATGCTGGCTTCTTTCAAAATACCTTCTGAAAGGTCAACAGCTACAGAAATCACCTTGCCAAAGAGCACAATCGAGCAGCATTTGGCAGGCTGCTCTTCTCATTTATGTTCTGCTCTTCATTTACCTCCTGAAGTTTTCAGGTTTCGCACTATTCCAATTGGGTACTGAGTGCTATTGAGAAGTACATTTCAAAGTTATGTATTTTAGTAGTAGTATTATTATTCTGCACCTCACCACCCACAGAGGACACATACATGCCTGTATGCACATCCATATATAAAGCACAGGCACTGTGTTACATATGACCTGAAGCATTTTGAAATCTTCAAAGAAAAACCCAAGAAATGTAGCATTGGGAAAGAAAACACAGACTGAATCCATTTCCTTCTTGTGGCTGAGGTTTGCTTCCTTTGTAGCACCTACAGCCACCTACTTTATTTTAGATGCCTGAAGTACAGAGATTACTTACCCCTAGATAAAGTGCACTTAGCACTTCAGAGGATTAAAACCCAGCAGGCATTAACTGCAGCAGGGTACAAAAGGAGCCCCTTGCATTATATCTGCATATAGCCAGCCTAGTACAGGAGATCGTCTATGAGTAAGGCAGTGGAACTCCTGGGAGTTCTCCTTTCCTAAGCCTACCAAGTGTTTAACACTGTGTCTGAACAACACAGGTCAGAATGAGTCTTTATTTGATTTAGTACCTGTCCTCTACAGCAGCCAACAGCAAATAGCCCAGAAAGAGCATATAGGGAGCACAAAACAGAGTGGGTTTTTTCTCCAAAATATTCTTCCAGCCTCTAGAGATTTACAGTAGGCAGCTCCTGAGTCAAAGGTGGTGCTCTGGTGTCCTATAGCCCTGACTGAATCTCCCAGAAATACAGGAAATTATTAAAGTAACCTGGAATGTAGAGAAGACCCAACCTTTGACAACTGAGTTCAATGCATATGCACAGAGGAGCTTCCTCCCTTAGTTCTGGTTCTTTCTCCCAACTTTCCACCACCCAATACACCTAGCTGTATTAGAGGACAGTCAGCAAGCATTCTCTAAGGACCACCTCTGTCACCTCTCTTCTATCTTAGTCTGATTATCTCTTGTTCAGAGGGCAACGTTTAGGGCACATACACGTCTGAATGCAGGAACTGCCTACCCCAGGCTATGCACGTCAGCTCTTTTCCTGGAACTGGCATGTGTCTAACCCAACAAGGAGTGAGCTCAGGAGGATTTCTGGCAGACAGTTCAGCTCTCCGAGTTGACTCGCTGCAGAATCAGCCATACATTGGAGCCATTGCAAAGGAGAGGGTGAGACTGTATGGTGGCAAGGAGCAACAAAAGCCACAGCAGTGGAACTGCTCTGTAACTTGGCTACTTCTTCACATACTAGGCATGAAGAAAACAAGCTCCCCCCACCAGGGGGTGGGTGTAAATTACATGGCAATCTCAGGTACTAGCTTACAAATAAAGCTACAGTTGACCTTTTTGGGTGTGAAAAGGTGTGGTTCTGCACATACGGTGTCAGCTACAGGTTTACAGCAAGATGAGAAGTGCACTTATGATGTGCATTTATCACACAAGTCTGTTACAGTCAAGTGATTTCAGTGCTCTCTAATGGAATAAGTATTACAGCTTACTGTGCTTGGAAACAGGCAATATAATTTCCCAAATTTATTTAAACTCTATTAGTTAGCCCACATTTAATTTTTCTTCAAGGAGCTCCCTAATACCAGCTTGTTTTAGAAGTGTCCAGATAGCCAGCTTTGGTTTTGTGGAGGGGAGGAAGAAAACATGTTTGGTTTGCTTCATTGTACAACAAAGCTTAGTATTAAATTGCTTTTTAACTATTAATAGCATTCACACATAATGTACCTAGTGTTTAATAGACAACAGTTAAAACACAGATCCTTCCCTGGCTCTCTTATGGCTGTTGATTCTGTTCTCAGGCAGCCCAAAGTACATTAACTGTGTGATGGGAAACAGGATTAGGTGTTCTGCCTGTAAAAGAGTAAAAGCATGTCCTTCCTGCAGCATTTAATGAAGCTATCTCTCTGGTAAAGTGTGAGTACTATTATGATAGACTTAACTTACACTAAGAGTAGATGATCCAAAAGACAGGGACAGAAGTCACCTGGACCTAGATGCCAAAGGACTGGGCATAACACACCAGGGAAAGACTCAAATCCAAATATCCATATTCTTGGTGTGAAACTTCAGTGCAACTGCTAGAACATAAGCCCATATCTAATTTGATACAGTAACAGGAAAAACAGCTGAAAAAATGGTATGCGCAAATCTCCCAGAAATACAGGCAATTATTAAAGTAGCCTGGAATGTAGGGAAGACCCAACCCTTGACAACTGCTAGGTTAACTGGAATCAAGATGTGCTCCATATTGTTATTCCTCTGGAACATTAACTTTGCTAAGCATTCATACATTTCAGAAATCTGCCCATCAGTTATGCTGTTCATGCTTTCATAACAGCAACAACATCTCAAAAAGCGAGAGAAAGAAAACCCTGAGCATATCCTTTTATTTAGAGCAGTGTATGCGTTTATGATAGCAGAGTACTCTTTCTGGAGGTCAAATCACTGAAAGCTACACGGAATCAAGCAGAGATTACCATGACTGATCCTCCTCTCACTTCACTTTCAGAATAATAAAACATGCTATTTAGAACCATTTCTTAAATTTGGAAAAAGGAGAACAACAGACCTCAGAATCTTTTTCAGTTCTGAGACCCCATCCCCAGGTACCCACGCAATCTATGAATAAAACCAAGAGGATCACGCAGTGACAGAACATGCAAGTCCTAGAACATACTTTTGTGAATATGAGCCAGATTCACTCAAACATAAGTTAGAATTAGAAAAATAGCAGATGGCCAATTGCAGCACCACTGAAATTCTAACAGCTTGTCTTGAAATGTCAAGTTAATTCTTAAAATAAGGTTTTAGAGTTGGAATAGATTCTCTAGGGATGACAGGAAAGTTGGTTCAGACAGAGCAACTCAGATTATTTTCAAAAATTGGTTGGACATCATTAGCTAGCTGCATTTTTTTGGCATTTTCATGACCTCAGAAGGCTGCTTTAGGTATTCCTCTGGCAGTCATGACTGAAGATGGTTTTTTTAACCTATCCTCATTTTAGACCAGTTTCTTCTGCCAGTCTTGAAAAAACTCCTCTCATCCTCCTCCCCAGCCCTACCATCCAGCTCTGAAGTCAGTTTTACTTCAGATTAACAACTTCATAACCTCATTCCCACTCTGCTGTGGGTCCCTGCATTTAAAAGCAAGATCCCTCATGAAGACTAAGGCATAATATTAATTTGCCATCTAGGCCATATCTACATTAAGGAAGAGGATAAAGACAGGAATAAAACTAATACGGATTGAGATCCTTGGTTTTAGCGTCCCTGGTAGAGACTGAATTCAGCCAGTTCCCCATAGGCTTCCCGCTAAGGCTGAGCCACCTATTATTCCAACTGTCCACCAAGAGTTTCTTCTCTTTCTTGTGAGAAACAAACCCTTTAGGGGAGCACGGGGAAGTACCAAACCTTCCATACTCGGCCTTCTCTTCTCTCAAGCCTGTTAAAGAATTGAAAGTGAACAGAAGTTCTTTCCTCCCCCAGGAAACACTTTTCTCCATGTACTACCACCAGGCAAATTCAAGATACTCCAAAAACCACGCTGGGCACGTTGATATTACCATGTCTTTGTGAAAAGACAAACGGAACAGGAAAGCCTTGCTTTAAAGCTGTCATCGAGTGCTTTTCGTTACTCTTAAAAATCGAAGCTCTTGCGTTGGTAATCCCTTCAAAATGAGCTTGCTCACAGCTTTAGGGCAAGGGGCGCTGAAAAGGGAAGCCGAAGCCAGAATCCCGGGCTAGGAACCACACGCAGCACTTTGAGTGCAAGGGGGGCCGTGCTCAGGCGCGGTGCCTCGGCACCGTCCCAGCGCTCGGAGGCTTACCAGGTCCCGGGGGCAGCGCCGCCCGCCCCCGCCGAGCCGAGCCGGGCTCCCTCAGGCGGCGGCGCGGGGCGGGGCGGGGCGCGGCGCGGCGGGACGGCACGGCCACCCGCCGGCGCCATCTTGCGGCCCTTGTCCGGACTTACCGCCGCCGGTACGACGGCCCGTTGCTGGCGGCAGCCTGCCCGCACAGCTCCGGGCGTGCGGAGGCCGGCGCGCCCGCACCGCGCCGGGGGCTGCCAGGCCCCGCCGAGGGCCGGACGAGCAGGCACGGCGGCTGGGGAAGCTGCAGCAGCGAGGGCGGCAGGCGGCTGCCGCCTCCGCCGGCCGCCTCACACAGGGCGCCTCGCTCTCCGGCCGGGCCGCCGTGGGGCCGGAGCCGCCTGCCCCGACCGCAGCGATATTCTGTCATAAGTAGTTGCGAGGCTTTAAGTAAGACCAAAGCATTGTTGGTGCTACAGGGAAAAAAAAAACCTTTAGGCCGTTTTTACAGCCTATGGTGCTCACGACTGGGGATACTAAATTAACACATGAATTTCTCTGTATGCCAGAATGTCCTTTACCATTACTTGGACGGGATTTACGCTGTAAATTAAATGCACAATTAACCTTCTCCAGAGATTCTGTCCAGTTACATATTCCCCCAGAGAACGCATGGAAAGCCCAGATATGCCTGCTAACCGAGAAGGATCGTGCAGAAGGAAATATTCCAGACGAGGTATTAGATGCAGTCATACCCATGGTGGGGTCATCGGGAACGCTGGGACGAGCCAAGAATGTGACTCTGATAAAGACAGAACTAAAACCGGGAGCCCAGGCCGTAAGAAAGAAACAATACCCTATTAAACTGGAAGCCCAGAAGGGATTAGAACTGGTGATAAATTCTTTTTTAGAGCATGGACAATTAAGGGAATGTCAGTCAGAATATAAGAGAAAATTAATGGAAGCCCCTGCCTTGGGACTCCTGCATTTGAGAAAACCCTTTCAATTATACGTACATGAAAGACAAGTGGCGTTGGGAGTGCTGATGCAAGAGCTGGGGAGCTGGAAGGGACCAGTGGGATACTAACCTCATCTAATTGTTTGGAAAAGTAAAGGCTGGCCTGCCTGCTTGAGGGCAGTAGCAGTGACTGTAGCCTTAATTGAGGAACCCTGAAAACTGACACTGGGTCAACTGATTACTGTGTTTGTACCTCATGCTGTATCATCTCTCCTTGAAAACAAGGGACACCACTAGATTTCCCCAAACAGATTAGTGAGATATCAAGCCATACTATGAAAACAAGATGATATCACGCCTTCCCTAACCTCCACCTTAAATCCTACCACTTTACTCCCAATTTCTGAGTCTGATGTATTACAGCATGATTGTTTAACCACCTTTGAACAAGTGTATTTCAGCAGACCAGATTTACGGGACAAGCTTCTGCCTGATGCAGAAGCGGAGCTTTTCACCGATGGTAGCAGCTACCTGCTGGAAGGAAAACGCAGAGCTGGGTACGTGGTGGTAACAAATACCCAAACACTGGAAACCAGAGCACTGCCTGGTAATATATCTGCTCAAAATACGGAATTGGTAGCACTGACTCGAGCCTTAGAACTGAGTCATGAGAAAGGAGTTTATATATATATATATATATATACTGATTCCAAATATGCATTTGGAGGGGTACATGCACACGGGGCAATTTGGAAAGAAAGAGGATTACTAAACTCACAAGGGGTTCCAATAAAATATGGAACAGAAATTATGAGACTTCTGCAAGCAGTTCTCCCACCAAAGGAGGTCGCAGAGTTACCTAAATATATTCAGTGTAACTATTTATTGGTATTAGCAGATACTTCCTCTGGTTGACCAGAGGCTTTCCCTTGTTGCACCAACAAAGATAGAGTAGTGATTAGGATTTTATTGAAATTATTGCTAGATTTGGTATTCCAGAGGAAATCTCCTCTAACAACGGGCCTCATTTTATTACAGAATTAGTACAGGGAATTTCCATGTTTTTACAGATTAAGTGGGAATTACACACCCCCTGGAGGCCTCAATCTAGTGGAAAAGTAGAAAGGCTGAATCAGACCCTCAAGAGGCAAGTTTCTAAACTTTGCCAGGAAGCACACCTTAAATGGATAGAAGCCTTTCCTGTAGCTCTTTTGCGAATTCAAATAACCCCTAGGGTTAAGGAGGGAGTAAGTCCCTTTGAGATCGTATATGGGAAGGCATATCCCACAAACCTCTTAAACAACAAAGGAGACCAAATGCATATAAGGGGACAGGCTGCCATCAAGGAATATTTGATTTCTCTCTCCCATACTTTGTCTTCAATACACAGGTACCTAAATCAAAGGACTTCTCTTCCCTTGGACACACCAGTCCACCCATTCCAGCCAGGGGACGCTGTCTACATATGAACTTGGAACTCTTGACCAGAGACCCTCGATGAACTGTGCTTAAGAAACAGGACTTGTCTACATAAAGATTAAGTGCCTATTTTCCATAAGGATAGTTATGGAACTCAGAAAAATGTTGTTAATCCAATTATGCCAAGATAATAGTTATATATTTAGTGGTTGTCTGTAAAAGAAATTTAATCTTACCATTTATCCAGTCATTCGGGAGAATCCACAATAGCAGGAGTTTAATTGCACTACTAAAATGTGCTACAAACCCCAGATTGGGGAATCTTAGTTCTAGATTTAAATCTAACCTTTAAAAACATAATAGCTAATAATTCAATAACAGTGGGTAAAGTAATTTCATTTGGATGTTACTATATGGTCATGGAGTTTGGGCATATACAAATTTAAGTGACAAGGATCATTGTGTTCACATCCCAAACATTACTGGAAATCTATACGATTAATTGGACTGAATAAAACAAGCGGCAAGTCAATCCAGGACCTGAGGCTTCAAGAAAAATTAGGTAGTTAAACAAAATATTTCATAAATGTGGATTCTCCCTTACTGGATGGTTGCAAAGCTTGTTAAAATTATGACTGTATATTAGTTGGATGTATTACGAGCATGATAGTAAGAAATTACATACTACTTATGAAAAGGAGTGAGACTTAGGAAACTCATGAAAAAAGGATCTCACAGTCTTAAAGGGGGGAAAACTGACATCCTGAAGAAAATTGAATTTTTGGAATTTTCTGCTAAGCTATAACAATGACCTATGTAAGCTTGGCAAAACAGAATTTGACGGCCAGAGACAGGAACTAAAGAGACAGGGAAGCACTTGTTTTAGGACTATACCCTTGATGCTAGCTGAGAGACTGATCAAAGCAAACATCCTGCCTCAGAAGATGCTGAGAACCGGGTAATAAAGTGTATAGTCAAGGAGAACAACTAACTGGGATGTTGATAAGAACTAAAACAAAGTGCCCATTAGGTGAACTATCCTCATTATACTACTAAAATCAGGCCCAGGGGCCAGGAACATCCCCCCCCCCCCCCCCCCCAATAAGACCCTTGGTAAATTAAAAGTGCATGGTAAATTAAAAGTGAGCTGTACCTTTACATCGAAGGGAGAAAGAAATTAACCAATTATTAGCTGAGGCATGTGAATATTAGCTGTGACTGACACATTTAACAGTATAAATGCCTTGTAGTTTCTCGGTGCAGCGTGCTAGCTTTGGGGGTTACCACCTAGCCCAATCTTTGCGCAAAAATGAATTAAATAAAATACCTCCGCTCTGTGTAGTTTGGCATTTTGCACACCAGGCAAACAAACCTGCTTTTTGGGATAACAGTAGCGGAGAACGCCTCACCCCACTGCCCTCGGCCTGTTACACAGAGAAATCCTGGCCACAAAAGCAGTATCAAAACTTAAAAGCAAAACACTCCACTTTGACTCTAGGGGTTAAAAGAAGGTTGATCTTACTGCCACCCACAATTAAGAGTAGTGTTAAAGGGCTTTCAGCTTCATCACCTACCAGCATCTTCCGTAGGCTGCGCAGCTGCTTTCTCTCCTCTGAAACTGCATGTGACTTCATCTTTCTGGGTTAAAAACATCCTTCTGGAGCTCCAGGCAAAGCAGCAAGGCCTCTAACAACCATCTTTTTTGAGACCTCGCTTGCTTTTGGAGCAAAAGGAATGGAGCCCCTCCACCTTGGGACAGGTGCGGGGCAGCCCAGGAAGTTCAGGCAGTGTGGGGCCAGGTGGGCCTGGCCCCCAGCCCAGCTGCCAGCCACTCCCCACCGAGGCCCAGCTGGGCTCCCCCGCACACAGGTGTGTGCATTTTGCTGCATATCCCTAAGCAAACACAAAGTACGAAATTGAACTTAACTACAGGTGAATGCAAAGCAAAAATAGTTGGTTTTTCTCTAGGGCGGTTGTTGAACTCAGGGCCTTGAGCACTCCACAAAATGGTCCTGTAGAGACAATTTTGTCTGTATAGACTAAGTGTCATTAACACGGTCATATTGCTTCTTACTTCCAGGGTCTGGAACACGAGAATTTTAAGGCTTTCCCACTCAAGTTTCTTGCTGTTCTGGTCCCATACCAGACTCTATAAATAATTATTTGTACATGTGTTTTCTTCTTTTGTGTTTCACTGTAGAGAGATTTGTCATAGTCAGTATTTCTTAAGGTACAGCTTTTTCAGCAGACAGTCAGCAAGACTAACGTTAAAGTCAGGTCACAAATTCCATTACAAACACTGATGTCCAGAATCTTACTACCCTGGAATAAAAAATGCCCTGCAAGCAGAAATAAAACCCTGCGGAAAGCAATTAAAGAACTAAAACAGAGACACAGTTTTGCACCTACTACTGCTGGTTTTATGAACCTATTTCCACTTTTCACCAGTCAGTAATCGGACCCTTTAAAAATCGTATTTTCCCAGCACAAAGCAGACACGTTGTGTGGATGACGTCCGAGCACCTATCGCAAGGGACTGGCAGCTGCAACCAAATCCTGGTGGCCACTGTTGTGCAGCAGGGATGGGACAATTCGTACTGTTTAAACAAACATGCTAATGAAGGTTTCTTTCAGAAAAAATGAGAAGCATTAAATCCTGAACATTAAATCCTCATTTATTGGTGGGAAGTGTTGTATGTCCTTCCAACACCCAGGCACAATGCCACAACTTTAACAAGCTGCTTAATTTTCTCTCTAACGCCTAAATGTATGTGATGGACGTATGGTGCCGTATCACCTTCAGCTGGGAATCGCTTTAACTTTATTGTTTTCTGTCACAGTCTGGATGCTCTTCCAATATTTTAGTGATTGTGAAAGATCAGTAAAGAAGGATTACTTTGAAACTCTTTGAAAAGGAAAAAATCCACAAGGGAACGTGAAACAACAGTATACCTGAGACCTATTGTACAGCACAAAAGATCTCAGGAGAAGGAGAAAAAGCCTTTCAATTGTGAAAAAATAATGAGAGATGCCACTGCAGCACCACTGCTGGAAGATATTTAAGAAAAAATCAGAAAAGATAAGTACCCAGCTTTTGGACAGCATTTTGTTCCAAGGGTCCCATCCTTGTGGATCGATACGATACTTATTGTCGGCAGAGATTATGAGTTACCGCTGTTGCTGTTACAATGGACATCTCAAATGCATTTTCATCAGTCTTTCCTTCTAAATTAAAATTGGTGTACAAAGGCTGTGGTCTGAATTCAACAGGAACATAAGCAGCACAGTACTATGCATTTCCAACACATCAGTGATGAACAAGGATCCTTAGGGCACAATTTCATCACATCCACGAGGCTAGTGCTGGCCCAAGGGGCAGTACCACTCTGCCTACTAGACATTTCCATCCCTTCTCTGGTTCTAATATCAACATTTGTCAATTGACCTGGCAGAAACATTTTGTTGGGGGGTGAGTTTCACCATAATGCTATGTAAATGATAGAAGTAGCATACGGGAGGCGAGTGGGAACTAGGCCCCAGCTTTTAGCAGTAGCACAGAGGCCAGTTGTGAAACTGCATTTTCTCATGCCTAGAAAACAGGAAGCAACGTTTGTCAAGGTAGATGGCATCTTTTATTAGACAACCTAATGCAGCTGGGAAAAAACCTAGCAGTTTCAAACACTCAAGCCCTTCTTCAAGAAACCTACCTGCTGAGGAATGGATTTGCCAGTCAGTTTAACACTGAGAAAGGCAGTTACCCGTCAAAACCAACCAAACAAAAACTTTGCTAAGTCTTTGGGCCAGAAAGTGAAAATGACCCCACAGCTTGGTAGCTGGATAATTTGTTTGTAAGACCAAGTGCAGTTCCTGTTGCAATTAGTATTAAGTTCTTTTTTATATAGTGAAATTATTTCAACTGGAGAATACAGGAAACTTGCAACAGAATATTCTTGAACCTTTTTGCAAACATGCTCTCCTGAGAGACTCAGATTCTGTCTCCAAATTGGATGGGCAAGTGAATCAAGCTAAGCAGGTGAAACAAGCTTGTGTTATTCAGTGTCTATTGGGTGTTGCCTCCTCCCTTGCCTTTCCAGAAGGGGTGTGCAAGTAGGAAAAACAGGAAAATATATAACTTGTAAAACTTGCAATAGCTTTGATTTGGTAAAAGTGCCATGATGTTCAAGCTATAACCAGTTTTTCACATGAATAGTGACTGAAACTTGGTGGATCCTGACCTTGACTGGGTTAGGTGGCAGCTACTGTCTCACAGGAGAAAGCTCTTATGAACAGTCTCTAAGTGCATGAACTTGTTCTCTCAGCTACTGAATTTCTTCTTTTTTATCTCTTGCCTGTCCTCAAGGTTATTCAGTTCCTCTTTATCATACTGTAATTCTCCTGCACAGTAACAATGTTTCCCAGCTACATGCCAACAGCAGGTTTCATTACCACACTCTTCATTACTGCACAAAGGTCATTAATGAAAGCATCACGTTTGGCCCCAAGAAAATTCCTTGAAGATCTCTACTAGCAAACTCGCTCTAGCCTCATAACTCCTCTTAAGCAGGTGCCAACCTCACCTTACATCCTTAAATCCCAAAGCTTCATTATAATACCCAGTGTGTGATTTATCTTAATCTGCTAAGTACAGAATTAATAATGCATTGTAATGCTATAGTGAGCCATACTTGCAGAAGGGTATAGATTTCTTCAAATGCAGCATGTCTATCCTAATGCTTGCACGTAAGTAGGAAAAAGCCAATGGCCTAATACAATAATAATTTACCAGAGGACTAAAGGGGAAAACATTTGAGTTATATCAGAATCAGACAAAACAAGATGAACTGACCTGAAATATAGTGGTCTGAGTAAAAGCCACACATAGAATCTGATTCCAGCAACACCAAAGAGGTTGCAAAATACTCATTATTAATTTATCAAGAAATGATAAATAAAGAAAATGCTTGTTTTTTCAAGAAGCAGAAATCTCTATATATCACATACTTTTATTAAAATAGAACAGTGGATACAGATTAATGAATTAGTCGTCTGCATTAATCAAAGAGAATGTTTTATTACTACCCAAAATCAAACAAGACGCCTCTTTAGACTTCTGTTGCATGCCAAGTAATTAGCACAACCATCCAGCAACTTGGCCAGCTGAAAAAGGGAAGAATCACCAGCCAGAACACCCAACAGAGGGAACAGTTTTGGTCCAGTCACTGACTGGTTCTTGGAGGTGTGCAGAGGAGTTCTCATAACCAGGGTAAATCCCTGACCTGGCTTATCTGGAGCCCCTAAAATGAGTAAGGTATCACATCACTTACTGTGTGACAATTACCAAAAGTACAAGATACATCAAATTTATTTAACAGCTACTGCAAGTAAGCAGGGAGACTGAGTTCTCACATTGTTTCCTTATGCTGTTAGGTCAGGACCTTCCTCCCTCCACTTTCTCCTCCAGTCTCTCATCATCGTTCACTCCTTTGAGATTCCCAGTTACTGTGCAGAACCCATTTCCTCTCTCCAGTCAGGAACTCTGTCACGTCCACCTTGGCATCAAGGCTTATTTCTAGCTTCTTGTGCCATATCACCTGTTCCTTTTTTCTGTTTGTTTTGTTTCATTCCTGGCCAATTTTTAAACTGCTTTATTCTACACTATATTTAATAGTTGGTTAGCTTAATAAAACATGGTTGATTTGTATTCACAGGGTTAGGTCTTCTTTCTAGTCTGTTGTCGAAAAGATATCTGGCAAGTTTATTTGGGGCATATCATCCCGAAAAGCACTGTTTATGTTGGACAAAATAATAAGCAACCCAAGACAAATGTAGCTGTTTGCAAAAAATATACTGGAAGTTTTATTTCAGTTGCTATTCTGTATATTATAAACACATATGCACCTGAGTACAAGAAAAAACATGCAGATCACCATTCAAAAATAAACCATTATGAAGAATACAGTATCATTAAGCTAAGATTTCTTAAGTATGTTGATATATTACATATAAATATAATTTACAAGGATATGAAAAGTATAGCCACAAATTAATGACTTAGGAAATACCAGGATGAAGACTGTGCATATCCATTATGATATACATCTTTACGACATACACATCTACTGTTTCTTCTCCAGGACCCATGCCTTATTCAGAGTTAAGACAGATTGATTGCTCTCTTACTGAGCTGCTATCCACTATTTGATTTTGTTCTTATTTGTTCACTGGGCAAAAGTCAGTACTGTACTCAGCACACACTATTCCATTACTGCTTTGAAGGAGGAATATTGGACTTTAGTGGGTATGAATCTTCCTCCCTCTTCTCTTACATACAAATGATTTCATAGCAGAGAGAGGGCATGTCTGTACCATGCAGTAGAGCATAACACAGAGTTAATTCGACTATTCCAGTAATGTCACAGCAAACACAGCCCGTGCTGTCCACATCAGATGATAAACTAATGGGTACCAAAGGCAGGTTAGAGCAGCACCATGCCCATACAAAGACGCTTGACTCCCAGCACAGCTAATCCGACCTGACATGCTGTCCTGCTTGCAGTGCCAAACATGGCTGAGAAATGTCTTCACTGCGCTGCACTGATATGGAGAGGGCTGACAGGCTCTTGGCCTCAAGTCTGGTTATTATAGGGAGGATGAAGTCTACAGAAAGTTTTATCCCTTAAAGCTCTACAACCACACACCAACTTTGATACTGCTGGCGCCTACAAAGCAAAATATTTTAGAAAAAAGCATTATTTAAGGAAGAGATCAAAATCAGTATGCTTTAATTAAAGAAGTTGTTTAATCCAAATGGCATTTTGATGGAAGGGGTAGGATTTTTCAGCAAGCTCTAGAACTAGACAGACTGTTTTATTGGTCTAAAACACATTAAAAATTACTGGATAAACACTGGACAGTGGAAAAGACACTGTCTGAATCAGACCTTGAGTGACTGGCCCCAGATACCCTTGACCAGCAATCCCTCTTGATATTACAGCCTATGGTATAATACTAGACTTTTTTTACTGGTAAATCTAAGAGGTCCTCTTACTAATAGAGTTCCTTAAAACAGGAACTTCTTAATAAACAGCTAAACAGGCTTAAATATCTGAAAGCCAATAGTAAATTATGATCTTTGGTGACATCTGAAGGAACAATCAAATTGTGTTTTTCTCATTCCATTCATTATTGCGTAGTAGGGGTCACACACCAGGATTTTTCACTCCGTAAAACATGGAAGGTAACTATGACACTCAGTCACATCTTTACTGGCAATGTCTTCATTTCACAAAAGTGAACATACCCAGTTGTTAAAAATGCTTGAGTTTCCTTTAAATAAAAAAAGTAGCATTGGGAATACTATGTTCATGTTAAAGATATTTGTAAGGCCCTAAGTAACAATTAGTACGTTTGTATGTGTTACACACTCTATTATTATCATAAATATAATTTTAATTTATAATATATTGTCTGAAAATAGGTACTGTTTGAATGAAAGGCTGTAGATCTCTGTATATGCTAAGAGAACTGAAGGTCAGCCTGTAGAATCCCGAAGATCCTGTTTACTAATTCATGCCGTGTTTCACAGGCATGCTTTAAGGACACAATAGTAGCATTTTTGCTTCTTGGTATTCTGCAATGGTGGAGAGCTTATTGGATTTTTCTCACTTGATTGTCATGCCCTAAGGGTTTCTAGATCATTAATGATCAATAGATCCGTTTAGATAAGAATGATAATTCAGACAGTTGAAAAACCTATAAGCTTCCTTGATGGGTCTGTGGTATTAGTCGCAAATGAATTTGCTGTTTAACCCTCCCCTGAGTAATAAATGTGCTGTTTGAAAAGCACATTTTAGAATACCAGAGATGCTAGCTTTGACAATTCCATAAAAACTGCAGCATAGTGTTTGGTTTTTTTGTCCAAACACTTCACAAATATGCTTCCTTTAAATTTATCAACTTCACTAATATCCTGAGCTCTCTTTAGACCTTTTGACCTTATTGTATATTTAGTTACTGCAGCAGCCTCTGCAGTTACAAATGTAAAAATGTTCTCTCTTAAGGAGCTGCTCAGTGTGGTCAAAGTTTTTTTTTAAGTCCAAAGCAGGCAAAACCCAAGATCCAAGAACAGAATCCTTATTGTCCATGCATTTGAAGCCACCTTCAATCTCTGCTTTATGTTCACCATGACTTTTGCCCATCACACCTGCCTCCTATATGCGTGCACTAACAACAGGCACAGATCTAGAGTTAGGCCAGCTGGGAAAGAAGCAGGCCTGGGGTCTGCACATAATAGCCTAGGAGGCCAGGTAGTCAAGTGCACGTAGGAGCAAAAGCCACCACAGCCCCACACAAGAAAATACTCACCTAAGGAATTGCTTTCCTTCATATATTGCACACACTCCTTGGCCATGCATATGCCACAGACATTTCATACACACACGATTCTGTCTCCATCCATCCTTCCAGCTGCTTTGCTGCTTCCTATGTACAGGACACGTTCTCCAAAATTCCTTTCCCATCTGGTCTATGCACCACCCAGTCCTTCCTCACCAACCATACGCACATTTTACGGCATTACAGATACTCTGCTATTCACTCCCTTCTTATTTGACCTTCTTCCTGGAGAAACAACATAATTTATTTCCCTAGTGACGCCTGAAAAAGCAAATTTTTGTCTTGCTTTAGACTAATGAAAACAAGACAAGACAAAAGTCGCCATGGGTGAGTCTGCACAGCAGGTGTGAATACCTGGTATAGTAACCATAGGTACCTTGAGCCAATTCAGATAACTGAAAGAGTGGCTGGGAAACTCAGATTTCTTTTATTTCTCATATGATTCTCCAGTTCTGATGGAGATCTTTTTCCCCAACAGCTTCTCTACATGCTCAGTAATCTTAGTCTTTATTATCAAGTTTACCATCTTTTGAAGGATAGAAGTCATGGTCCATCATTCCCAGCATCCTTTCTGTAAGAGCCATTTTTATGGACAGGACTTACTTCTGCAATCTTCCTGCTTTTCTTATGTTGAAATAACTTGTAACTATGAATTTTTTTTGCATCCTATGCAAGGTGCTCTTAGCCTTCTTAATTTCCTGGTTACATTTCATCTGCCACGAGTTATGGACTTTCCTGTTCTCTTCTGGAGGACAAACTTTCTGTTATAAATGCCAGTCATTTCTACATGATAATCACCTTAATTTTCTATTGAGCCATGTAGGGTTTTTACTGGACCACTCCGCTTTCTTTTCAAATTTCAGCACAGAGTTTGTCTTGAATTCTAATACAGTATTTTTGAAAAGTGTCTAGGCTACCTCTAGGCTTCTTGCCTTAATGCTTTTTCTTCCTTTTGACCAGTTGCCTTATTAGTATGCAGTTCCCTTTCTTTAAATTGAACACTTGTGTTCTGGATTTATTTTGTTTAGTCTCTCCTGCTGCAGTGTTAAATCTAATCGTATTGTAATTGCTATTACAGATCAGCTCTCCCACATACCTCCTGAGCTGGTCCTGTGCACTATTCAGGACCAAAGCCAGAAGAGATCTTTTCTGGGACTGAAGACTAGTTGTTCTGCAAAGCAGCTCTTGACTACCTCCAAAAAATTTATTTCTATGTCCTGTCATAGATGATGAGGGATTAATTGTTGGTAGCTGAAACATCCCAATATTAGTACCTCTCCTGAATTTGCAGGTTCTTTAAACTCACTTAACATTGCTGATCTCTGTCCTATATCTATATCCTGATTGGGGGTGGCGGTAATAATAAAATTCTAATGCTACATTTTTATTGTTACGGTGTGATACTTCCACCCACAGGTATTTCATACCATTTACTCTTTTTCAACAGTTATTTCATTCTGTTACACTTCATTTTAGTCTCCAAAAACAACATTACTCCTCCACTTGCACATCTTATTCTGTCAATTTGTGTAAAATTAATAGTCCGGGAACATCACATCCACCTATTACCCTCTTCCTGCAAGGTTTCTGAGCTGCCTCTCTGTCAGGCTCATCATATGAAACGAAGCATCCCAGTTCTCCCATCTCATTTTCCAGGCTTCTAGCACTGGCGAGTTTTGCCCTTGGTCTGTTGCCAACTATATTGGACACATTGTCAACTGACATAGGAAGGAGTCTGATTTGCTTTCCCTACTTATTGCAGTCATGCTGCTTTCTTCCCAGCTTTTTCAGACATGCACTGAACATTAGCCACAGCCGTTTTGGGGGATCACAGCCATCTGACATCTGTGCTCCTCTACATCTGTCAGCCTCCTCCCAGTTTTTAGCACTTGAAGTTTTTAGGGCCAGCAGCCTGGCTCCTTTCTAACCAAGGTTTCAACCCTTCCTTCCTGCTCCTCCTCTTCTGAAATGTTTCCCAGTTCCTCATATATGTAAATCTCTTATCCTAATATCTAAACTAAATAATTTCTAACTGAATATTACGTTAATTTCTGTTCATGAACAACAATTGATCAACATCATCATCTTAAAAACTCCCCATCTATTACAGATTAGACTGCTACCAGAGCACAGAATTTCTAAAATGTTTGAATTTCATGAAAGGTTATTAACAGGCAGCTGCCAGATTATTAGCAGGCAGCTCAAGTATCCTATTTATCCAGACAATAACAGTATCAACACTGCAGTGCAAGCTTTTCCTATACAACTCTATCAATTTATCTCCATCGTGCCCAGGAGAAATTCCAGTAGGGAAAAGGGATTGTAATAAGTGCCATGAAGCCTCCTTCATGCCAAGCTGTTACAGATAATGATTCAGAGAGGGACAATAGGATGTAGGGCAGCATCCAGAAGCTGGGGAATAACAGTGTGTTTAAAAAAAAGCACCTGTTTGCAAAGTTCAGATAAATAACAGGCAAAAAACATATTCATTGGTCCTTCAGCTTCACCTTACAGCATGACAACCACAGTCCAGCATGTGTGTAGAAGGGGAAGTTCGGTTTAGTTGGTTAATATTTAAAAAAAAAAAAAAAAAAAAGCATCCCAGAAATGGTTCCTGAAGAGCAGAGCAGATAGATTTTAACCTGCTGCACATCTGTGTTCTCACTTGGACCTTAGCTTCTGAAATCACAGGCACTTTCAGCAGAGGAAGGACTGTTAAAGGCATAGCATCTATACAAAGGCATACCACAAACAGTAATGACTTGTAGCCAACAGCAATTCAACTTTAAAACAAAATCCTATCTCTGCAGCTCTTGAAAGAATTACCACTCCTATGACTAGAATAGGCAAGTTATTTTGCCCCTCTTCAGTTTGTCTCTTTAGTTTGACTTGCGGAGTTATTCATCAAACCGTATACAGTGGCACATCTGATTTAGTGTGAAAGTTATGTGGTAAAGATCATCTTATCCACCAGAAAGTATACTATTTGAAAATGTCCAATCACTTCCAAGAGCTGATCAGTCATATGGTAACTGTCATGGGCTAGATGAACATTAGGAATGAATGAATTCATGGTGTACATCTGTACAACTTGTGCTTTGGAGTATCTGTTGCAACATAAAAAGGATTTCCATAGCAGTCAGATCAGACCAGTGAAAACAGGGAAGGGAAGCCAGAGCTGCAGAAAGTGTTCTGAAAGACAGGTGAGAGTTAATGGTCTCATCTTCATGTCAAGAAATGTCATAAAGCCTCCATCACACCTGGACAAGTTATTGCTATAAACTAAGAATCAGAATGGGGAAAGTGTAAACAAAACATTGATTGTACTGTCTGGTGTGACAAGCACATTGATCTTTGTAGGAACATGCCACAGATTCCATGACAACAATAAGAACTAAGATATTTATAACTTCGAAAGCAAGTCTATGTCTTAATGCCGCAGTTTGCATTCATGGGCCAAGGATAATTTTAAAAAGTTTTGCAAGAAAGTACTTTGGCTGTTTAAGGGATTAGGTGTGCTTTGATTCATGTATGACCTGCAATTTGACAATGTATTTGAAAAGTGACATTTTCCAGGATGGTAACTGCCAGCAGTTCTGGGTGCTTTAAGAAATGGTGAATCTGAAGCCTCCAGTGCGGGAAGACCTATCAGTTTTGAAGTGCTTGTTGTGCAACAGGGAAATGTACTTACTGATCTATAAAATTAAAATAATCATAATCTGTGCCTCTTCCCTTCAAGCACCACACATTTAATAATAAAAAAAAAAAGTAGCCTGGTGAGCCTGTCATCTTTCACCTCTGTACGGCCTGCAGACAGCATGTGAGTTTTGACTTCAGCATCATGCCCATACATCATAAAGGAAGGATTTTCTTGGATATGTACGTATTGATTCAAAGAATGAAACTAATGTCTTAGAGTTTAATGAGCTGAAAGTTTCAGTGAAGTTTTCAGTCCTTCTGCGATATCCGTTTTATCTTCAGTAGGCAACTCTCACGCTCTCAAAATTAAGTCTTTCTATCCAGATTTAGCATTCTTGCATATCCCTCAAAATCCAGGCATGGTTTGCATGCTGTCTGTCCTGAAACTGTCAGTGACATAAAGAAACACTGATATTCAATACACTGGGAATTTTCACATATTTCTTCCCAATGCCTTTCTGTGCCCAGCAGAGTACCATCTTTTTCCTGCCACAGTGACACAATTTCCAGAAGCAAGAGCCCATCACCTACCCTTTGCCTTGAGCACAGCCACTCAGTCCCATCACCTTCTCTGTGTAACCTCCAGTATTCCTGTGGCTGGGAGGTGAGCTCAGGCCAATTAAATAGCCCAATTTCTCAACTTATTTTTCAGACTGTTGTTACTCTGCACAGCTGCTATATATAGCATGTAAGCTCATGCCAGCACAAAGAAAGCAACAGAATGAAGTGGTCAAGGCTAAATTCTCCTTTCAGCAACTGCCCAGAGAATTTACATGAAAGAGATACGTCACCACTGCCTAAATATTTCATCAGAGCAAGTAATATATTGTCCAACAACAAGATCTCAGTTTAGGAGTTCCCACCTGTGGAAATGGTATCTCCAGTAATGTCAGGAAAGCAAAAGATTTTGTTTTAGTAGCATAATAGATGGCAAAAGATGCAGCTCATACAGGTCTTCACACACCATGGTCTTCTGACAATTTCACTGGTGATGTGGTTGCAAAGGCACACCAGAATATGGCAGATTTTTAAAAATCAGTAGAATAGGGTTTCTTATGTTTGATCTTCAGTGAAAAGGAACTATTATATAATTCACTGCACAGTGTACAGAGAGTCAGTTTAGGACAGACAGTAACAGAGCAGTTAAGTGAAGAGGCAGAACAGAAGAGGGTTTAAGAACAACTCTCTAAAGATGCATTTTGATGTAGTGATATGAGGCAGAATTCAAAATACTTTAGAATATTATCACAGAGTACAAATTGTTCATAGCTGGCTACTGAAAGTTAGACAAACTATTATTTATGCTCCTGATTTTCAAAAGTGCAGAGAATCTTACTGCTATCCCTGAAAGTTTTTCTCCACATAAGGACTACAAGATTGAATTGGTTATGAAAGTCAAGCAAGGCTTATTAACAAGTATAGCAGTACAAAACATCACTTTATTGCAGCCAGTTGGATTTTCCTTTTTGAGTGGTTTTTCTTCTCTTCCATCTTGCCTCATTCATCACTGTATATACAGAATACATTTTGAACAACCTGAATTTTTGTGAGAATCAAGTAGATTCTGAAAGTATCATAATACAAAGTACAAACAGATGCCATCCCAATGTTTCGAAAGACTGCCTAGATAACGAAACTGCAGTCGCTAAGCTCACTGCTCCAAGAAGTCTCATATACTTTATCACCTACAATACTGGCACAAGCCAATCTACCAGGATACCAGGAGAGACATTCCTGCTTGCTCTCTGCAATATCCTAATTGCACTGCTGACAATAGCAGTTACCTGAAGATGCAGATTTGTCTAATGCAGAACACTGGGGGCAATGACATGGGAAAATATTAGAGAAGTGAATTATGTGTCAAATACAAAGGACCAACAACTAAGACTCTCACTGCAATCACAGGAAAATAATTATGCATATTACATTCATTTCTTCCCTTCAGTATTGCTGCAGAGGTTATACAAAACTTCTTACTAATTTTATTTAAAACCTATGTAGGCATGAAAGGATTTATCCTGACATTATGATAAATGATGAAACATAACGTAAACTTGTTTATATGAGAAACCCTGCTGACAAAGTATGTGCTTCTTCATTTTATGTTTTTGCTTTCTCTCTTTCCAAGACACTCAGCCAGGTCTCACATCAATAATACCCATGCAAAGGAAGAATATCTTCATAAAGCCTGTATAAATTCATCATTCTAAGAGGCAAGATGTAATAGTAAGCTGATTTTGACAAAACTAGTAGATCAGAATAATAAAATTTAAAACCAATGTTATCTATATTGTCTAAGGAAAAGACTACTAGTTTTAGAACAGATAGACAGTATATATGATTCTTTCTACTTGACTGTGCAAAATTACTTGTGTTAACAGAAGGAATCTGGCTGTGTTTGTTCAGTTTAAGTTAACAAGAAGGGGCCTTTCCTTTGCTGTAGCTGTACTGTCCACCGTTAGAAAACAAGCTCCACCAAGAACTTTGCTTTCCCACAGACACGCCTCTGCTCTACTTCAGCCCCTGGCACTGCTGTTCTGCAACTCCTAACTAGAGCTTGGAAGTGTCCTTCACAGTACAGTGAACTCTACCGCCTTGATTCAGGTAACCTCACTATTGTTTGGTTATAGAAAAAAAAAAAAGGTCTACTGTTACTTAAACCAATGGTCATAGAGTAGAGCAACTTAAGTACTGCAGACAAAAGTCTCAAGACACTTCTAAAAAGAATCACCTTGACACTTTTGTTCCGGAAGTAAGCATACACTCACGGAAAACAAGCAAATCCCAGAGTACGGAGGTAAGACAACTTAAACAGTGGCAAAAATAATCTGTGTAACTCCCAAGAATATTTGGTTTGATTTCTCCCCTTTTGGGAATTAGAATTTTAAAAGCCTCATATGGACTTTTTTTAAAAAATGTCATTTATCTCGTAAAGTGTACTGCAGCTATTTTGTTAAACAGCAATGTAAAAACAGAACAAGTTAAATATTGGATTAGCAGATGACAGCTCTTCAACAGTATTCTCATTAAAGTTGCTCAGAGCACCAGAAACAGGTTTTATGTTTTAAAAATTAAGTTACAGGGAAAGCTTCCTCCCTCTTACCATATCCTTTGAGGACCTATGAATACTGTTGTGGGTGGCAGTGTGTTGGCAAAGCAAGTGCCAGCAAGCTGCCTCCCCTCACAGAAGTGATTGATTTATTAGTTTAATAGAGCTGTAAATTGAGAAAAATGTTCCTCAAGCCTTAACAGTGAACTACAAGCAAATAATAGGCAACAAGCTCTGATGCAGAACTGAAAATATAAGTACTTGTGAAATACACCATTATCCTGTCAGCAGCCCACGGAAAATCTGACCACTATGATTTCCAGCTACATGACACAGTTCTTGAATTGTGGTGACAGAGCCTTATAACATTAATGTTGGGTGCCCTTGCTTTCATTTGTAGGGAGCACCCACATGGTTTTTATTTTATTTTGCTGAATTTAAAACAGAAAGAAGCCAGTACAAGGGAGCTAAAAACAGTGCTATAATGCACTAAAGCAAGAAAGGATCCTCCAGCCATATAGCAAAACCAAAATTCTTTGCAATCACTTGGTGCTTCTGTTTTTACAGAATTCAGAAAGCTACCAATGTCTATAATTGTTTGTACAAGATAAAAAGTGCTGTTCATGTTATAATTCCTCTATAATTCCCAAAAGATTCCTTAAGTACTTTTCTCCCTCTATCTAAATACATCACTGTCATACCACCTGCCTTTTTTTAATTTGCAAGGTTCTGTTTCTGGCATGTCATGCCATTTCTGTGTAGAGTTTCTCCTTCCTTCTTCCCATCCTTGCAAATTTAACAGGACATTTGTTACTTAACTCTTCCATACTGTGAAATAGAGAAAGCAAGCTGCATTGGAAAAGGTTAGATGTTATCTACCAGCCTGCAGCAGACAATTGCCAGCTGCACACAGGCCTGAGTCTGTACACGTCTGTAAGATAGTAAAGGTTTTCAAGGGATAAATTCAGTTCTCTCTCAAGATTAATTATATTTGCGTAATGCACAAACCATTTTCTAAGTAAAACCTCAAAACTTCAGCCATGACATAAGTATTTAAGATTCTGTTTTTAAGTGTTATTAAAATTGGACAACTTATGGCATTTTGGAGATAAAAGTGAGGGGTGGGAGCGGGTGGAGGTTAACTTTAGATGTGTATTCTGCTTCAATTACTTGAAAATATTCAGCTTGGGTTTGATGCATTTTTTTGTTCCAGGTTTGCTTCAACATCAAAACAAATACGTTTTTTTATTGCAAATAATAGTAGGTTTGCATTCAAGAAGGGGGAGGGGGTGGATTTCAACACAAACGTTAAAAAATTTCTTTTTTGAGTTGAAACTTATTATGTCATGTGAAAAGTTTAGTCTTTAGTTGAAAAGAAAAAGCATTTAGTTGAAAAATTTCCAACCATTTCTAAGTCTTGCACAACTGGAACACCAGACCTCTATTCCATCTTTCACTAAATACTGGTAAATGCAGCAAGGAAAAGGCCAAATACTCATCTGGATTCAGTGATATCTCTGTAGGCCTTCAAATCCTTTCCCAGGAGCTGCGGCTTTAGAAACAAGTTAGGCACATCTTCTGCAATCTTGTCTGCAGCTCAGGGGAAATAAAAAGACACCATTCACATGGGATTAGCCTCATAATATTGGTTGTTTGTTCTCATGGTTGCTTTTGTTTTTAAAGCAGAGATTGTCCTGACTGTATCTGTCGTAATAGTCAAGAACACACCACAGTACGGCCTTTGCCTTATCTCCTGCTGCAAGGCAAGAGCAAGGAAACAGAAAAAAGCAGGCAAGAGTATTGAGGGAAAAGTGGCTTTGCCCTGCCAGCACATCACATCCAACAGCTGGTTTAAAATCTGTAATGCCTTTTAAATATCAGCCTTCATTAGCTTTTGCATACCCTCTGACCTCTTGAAGGTCTTTAATACGTTCAACTTTATGCAGTGCGTTTTTTTCATGTTGATGTCAACTCTCTATCCCTTCCTACCATAATCTGTAGAAATTTTTTATGCGATAATTAATTAGAAGTCAGAGCTCTGTACTCATCAGAAATAGAAGTCAAATAATACTGATCTGCTTCACAAGAACAACTTGTTTTTACTACTGAACAAAACCCCAAAATCCCCAAAATGCAACAGCTTCCAAAGTCCCTATTATGTCCATGAGAGTCAGCAGTCTTCTGTACTTAAAAGCAATTCCACATATTTCAAGAGTGCTATAATGCTTCCTTCTTCTTCTGATAATCTAGGAGCATATGCATGTGCAATGTCTGTCTGTTGGATTAAATGCACTAAATGTTTAACATGCATTAAATATTACTGAAGAAGCAAACACTGAACTCCTGCACTTGATGACTTTGCCGCAGTATTTTTCTTGCTTTGCCTTTCTCTGTTAGAATTAAATCAGTTGGCTGTACCCTCAGCCTTTCTTTTCTAGAAAATAATCAGATTAAAATAGTTTTTATATAGTGAAGATAAATATGATCAACTTCAGTGAGAAGACTATATCCCATGAAATGAAACTTGTTTACTTGCTTCAGTCTTTTAAAGTACTGCAGCAGCAAATTTTAAAGTATCGGCACAGCAAATGATCTACCCAGCAGAGAGCCCAGACAAAAGCGATGTGTGCGCTTTACAGTGATACAGTCTGCATACACCTGATAGCCTTGTCTACTGCTGACTCATAGGACCACATGCTACTTGGAAGCAGTATCTCAATGTAGCTAGTATTAAATGCTCTAGTTTCTCAGATTCTTGTCTCAGGAACACATTTAAAAGTAATTAGTTAATGAACTTGAAAGGAAAGAGAAACTCAGTTCATTCTAGAATCCTCTTTACCATAAGTTTAGCAGTTTTTCAGAAAAAAATGACATTATCCTGAATCAATTTACACACAGCCTAGATCACTACAAACTTAGAATCTCATTTCGGCTTGAAAAAAATCAAACTTACTGAGCCAAGTCAATAAATAATGCTGTTCAGTATGGTCAATAAATAACCAATTCAGCTCCTTTCCAAATCCATTTACCAGTAATCATGCAGACATTAAGCAGTTTTATAACTGATACCTAATGGCTACATAATAATACATTTATTAGAGTTAATAATTCCTGTTATGCTAGTAAATGGACTAGCATGGTTCATCACCATCCCTAATAGTCTCTTTAAGAACTAAAAGGGAGGCTGTCAGGGAGTGATTGGTATACCACATGAACAAGGCTTCTTTAATGCACTGTTTCTCATTTCTGGAGAATAATGTTCAAACACAGATGTCACGGGCCTGTCATGTCACGTTATGACAGATTCATTCTCCCAAGTTTTGTCTGAAGACTGCAGTGACTGCAGCAGACTGGAACATGGAGAAAGCTAGAAATCTTAAACTGTACAAAAATACAGTATTACTCATACATATTATCCATCCTGAAAACTCTTTCTGCCATTGCGTTTCCCATAGAAATGTGCAAAGTTAGTCTTCATCTGTCAGTTAAAGCTTTCAGGTCCTACACACACGCTTGATAACCTTCAAGGAATTTTTTTTGCAACAACTAGAGTTGGATAAGAAATTGTTTCTGTTCCAAATGAGGTGCTCAGGACAAACTGAGCAGGAGAAAAGCGATTCTGAAATCCCCTTTGTGTTCCTCAGGCTGTGGGTGAGGCTGTCTTTACTCCCAGACCCTGGTACAGGCTTAGTTAGCCCTAGCTTATATTTTGTTTCTCAGAACCCCTTTCCAGGCCATGGGAAACAGCTGTAGCACAGTATACTTCAGCTACATCCCCATCTCATCCTTGGGCTATTATTTTTCTTATACTGCCATAGGTTCTTCATGTCAGGGCTAGAAGTAGGGCTGGTGTGAGCCATTACATCAGTCTTTGCAAAACAGCCATGGGCAAGGATATTTATTAAGCTGTTTCCTCTCTCTAAGGTCCCTTTTATATCACCAGAGCTGAGGATTTTGCATACAAGTCCTTTCTATTTCATTTTTAGAGAATATTCCTTGCCATTGATTATGTCAAGATCCCATTTTCCCCCTACTGCTTGCTAAAACTTCTTTAAGAATGCTTAAAAATTCTCCCCACTTAAGCTTCTCTTCATATATCACAAAGTAGAAAAAAGAGCGTTTCTAAAATAAAATTCACAAGCTTGTGGCCATTTAACTAATATACTGAATGTAAAGAATATAGATAGGAAGTTTGTTTTTTGTCTGCTATCCTTTATTATTTTAGCTATGTGCATCCCAAGCAGAAGCCTGTAACAGCCCTTCATGTCATCAATGCAGAACATCAGGGATATCCTGGACATAGGCTTCCCTAGCCATGAGTGGCCACTCTGCTGTGAGCAAGAACTCACCATCCTCTGATGCCTTGTAGAATCACTTCTGGCGACTGTGAAGGGAATTATCATATTTTTTACTGACAAGGCATGTAAAAGATATGAGAAAGAAACAATACTGTATCAGTGTCAATAGCAATAGAAATGACTTGCTTAATCTGCTTGTAGCCTGAGGTAGGGAATGTCACTGAAAGCTTACCTTCATAATATTGCATTTGCAGGCAAAGCCTTGTCAGTCGACAGTCTCATTTATAGTTTCATATCTCTAATCTATCACTGAAGAAAAGTTTTATTAAAAGTAACAGACAATATCATCCCCTTCCTTGTCACCATCTTAGCCTGAATCCCTGTCAGTTACAGATATACTGAAATCATATTACTTGGGATAGCATTTTCTATGGAAAAAAACTGTACCAATGCTGCCCACACTCCTCCTTCTCCTGCTTCACCTGGCTGTCTCTGAGTAATCATTCATAAGAACAACATTAAGCCAAATATAGAATTTAAGGCTTGTTTATCCCTTGCTTGAATAAGTAAGTCCCAGTGCAGGGCTATAGCATGGGGGCTAAGCATAGGCTTGCAACCCCCCTGCTCCAGGCCATGCTCTGACAGGGACTGCTCTTCTTGCTCAGCAGGACCAGGGCAGCCACAGGACTGGCTGGCAGCACACAGCGTGGGCACCCTGGCAATTGCCCAGGTGGATGTTGGTATGGGGCTGGCCTATCTCCTCACTGGGTTGGGTCACAAATCTGAACAAAGGCTAAGAAATTCAGTGGAAAGAGATGTCCTTGATGTTCCTTCCTGTCTTGGGAAGGCAAGTAGGAGGAGAGGTTCCCTGTTCCTTTTTCTTGTCCAGCTAAAACGTAAATGGGATTTTGGCTTCATAATCTTTGACAGTCAATGTCATTAGTATAGATCAGTAAAGCAACTTTCCTGGGGCAGGACATGGTTTTGCACTTGCTACTCAAGCGAACCTGACTTTGAGCCGAGCACTGCTAAGCTGAACTGATTTTGGTGAAAGTTCTGCCCGAGTGAAGAAGGCTGTCTAAGCTAAAGTTGAATGAGCCCTTGTTTTACACATCCTATTTATTTGAAGCTACCATTTAATTAACAGTGGTTAAAATGTCACAATAAAAAATAGGTACATTAGCAAAACACTAATAAATACAGAAAACAGCTGAATGAGGAAGAATGAGTTGCATGACAGACAAGGTCCTCTCCGTGTCCAAAATTTCTGTGATGTGATATTAAGATGGTGACTTATGACTAGCATGTATTTTAGATATAAGACTCCCCTTTTGTTTTAAAGAATAATGCTTCTTAAAGATGATTCCAGAGTCCCTCACCAGAAATGCGTTTCTTATGAGGTGAATTAATTTTTGCTGACTTTAACAAATAATCATCAGTCACCCAAAACATGTCCCTCAGTGAATCAAAGAGCCAGCAAAACTTCACATAGCTCTAGAATTTATGTGCTTAAAATATGCATTAAGTATTTCAAACCAATTCTAGGATGTTTTAGATCATAAAGCCTGCTTTCAGCTATTGCAGATCATTGGCTCTGCTTTACAAGAAACATTGTTTTACAGGTTTATAACTCAGCTACAAAAATGTGCTCCAGGCTAAAGCTCAATATAAAAAGATCTCAGCTAAAGGATAATTTTTTTCATTACAACTTTTTTCTACTTTGTTTAGCTATTTAAGATTCCAGGTGTCTTTAAAAAATCCCCTTCCACTGTAGGATTATTACCAATACCAGGGGTTGATTTATGCTCTAAACTTCAGGGAAGAGAAAGGTAATCCAGAATTTAAAATAAAGACACCACCACCCCTGCCCAAATGCTGGAATTGTAAGTTTTACATGGTCAAGGTTTTAGGTTTTTAAGATAATGCATTAGAACACATTTTTAAAAGAGCTGTAACTTACTGTGTATGTCAGACTGTACAGAAGGATGTAAAGTAATGAACGTATTACGTATTACCGTTACATACTGGGAGATCTGTGACAGAGTGCTCCATCAATGCACCTCTACATAGTGCCAATTTGGAGTTCTTCAAGGCCTGGAAAACTACCAGCTAAAGTTGTTCAGTCTGTTCATTTCAGCCAATGTAAATTTTAGAGTTTATTCAATCTTAATATACAAATACATACCCAGGGTTAATAGGCCAAGTCCAAGAATCAAGTTCAAAGAGGTATGCCAAGTACTGAGAGGTATACTCAGAGACGAGGCTAAGCACACTTAGATTGCAGACAAAATGCAAGGTTAATTGACTATTGAAACAATTTGCTTGTGTTTTTCTTGCAAGTCAAGATTTCATTCTTCATACATAGGTGACCCAAAGCTTTTACAGAAGTTTAATACCCTACAGAGAATATAATATTTCAAGATCTCAGAAAGAAGACTTGGGATGCATAAACAGAGAGAGAGAGAAACAACTTTTCTCAAAGTTCTTTGCATACAGACCTATGTTCAGAATGCAACCATACAATACTTCACCCAAATCAGAAACTAAATTCTTGAGATTCAATCTAGTACTGTGTGTAAAGTCCTGCCTTTGCAAACATACATGATTTTTTCCATCTCATAGGCAACCACTTTTAGAAACATTTCCCTAAATATAATTGGGCAGAAGACAAGAAAGTCAGAGTGAAATATCTGTGACCCTCCCAGAGAGCATTTCTTGGACAAGCTCAGAACTAATTTACCATTCTTAGAAGCAGAAAACATTCAGCTCAGTGATAATCAGTGAAGTCAGATTTAGGGCAGCCAAAGTTCAACAACTTGAGCTCAGTATTATGTTCAACCATTTGGCTCATAAAAGCTAAATAGGTGTTAATGCCTATAGGGAAAAATAAGAATTATTAAGTTATATGAAACTACTACAAAAAGACAGGGTTGGGGTTTGTTTGTTTTTCTAACAACTGCAGAAGGGATATTGTTGGGAAAAACAGACATAAGCTTTTTCCCCAGGCTCATCCAGAGTGAGAGGGATTACTGTGTTTTGCTAGGTTTCTGGACAAGTTGAAGCTGTACTGTTGATTGGAGGGTACTACACAATAAGTACAGTCAGTGGAGAACATACACCTCAGATCCTGGACATCCACAGCACATACTCTGGTTATAATACCATGTCCATATTCATTTAAGTGCAAAACCTTTTGGGCTTACTTTCATTTACTACATAGTTGTTCTAGGCATACAGGGTAGAGTTACACTTCCTAGGAACATCAGAGCTGTTGCTTCTACATTTAAGACGACCCAGAGAAAACAATTCTAGTTCTAATGGTTATATAAATAGTTCAAATGCTGATCAGCTTCCCGCCCCATGAGCATTACAAGAGTATTTTATACATCTTTCAGAATCATATGGTCATAGGTGTTAACAGGACAACCCGCTTATAAGCTGCTATTCACATCCTCTACAGCAATATTCCCCTGATGTTTACTACTAGCTCTAAAATACCTGGCAGCCCACTCACACCATCATCATCTAAGTATTAACTAAAAATATGGAACAGCAATATGTTTCTATGGATCAATAACAGAGTGCTTATGCCTTCTTAGACCACCAACATTATGAAGACCATTATGTACATCCAGTTTTGCCTACTGTAATCCAAAAAACCCACAAACCAAAACATACCACAAAATCGTGTGGATAGTGTGCAAAAAAAAAAATAATTATTTATGAAAAACTTTCTCCTGATCTGTGTGATATTAACCTGCAAAATAACGCTGCTCCTTTTACTTCTTATATAGTCATCAAGCTTTGACTTAATACTTATCAAAATTAACATATCCAACTAAAACGATACACTTAATCTATTAATTGCTATCCACATGTGAATGACAACTGTGGTGATTTCACAAGTGGCATGTGCCACACCAGATACTACATCAGGATTTAGCCAAAGAGGTTAACTATGCCTTTGGGTGTTCAACAATTACAGGAACAGTATTAAAAGTTGAATTCTACTCAAGTAGAAAAAAAGTCAGGATTTTCAATGGCAATCTAACTTCATTCATAAGAGTGAAGTTTACTGATGATTAAACTGGAAAGGAGAAAAGCCATTATGGAGCCTCCCTGTTTTCCACCTTTAAACTCCGTCACTCTGGTAGCAGCCAGCTCTTATCAGTCCCGCTCAGAGCAGTAAACCGATCATTTTTAGAAAATTCAGACAAGCAATGCATGACTTGGGTGGTAACTGTGGTTCAAATGCCTCTGGTTAGAGTGCTCACTTCAGTGTTCTCAGTGAAAACACTGGTCATACAAGTTTCAAAAATGTATGTGGGACTGTTTCCACAAACAGTGGTGCAGGATGACACTGGGCAGAGACTTCCCCAACATGATTAAAGATGCTTAACTAAAAAGGAGGAGCAGGAAATATTGCTCATTCATTTTATTTATCATTTCTGTTCTTTCTGTACATTGTATCTGGACAATGTTTTAAAGCACCCTGCTATTAAGCCTTTTTCTGCTCAGTAAGGAGGACATAATTTTAATCACTGGGATGAAGTTACAGTTAAGTTAAAACAGCTCAGCCCTGCTATGGGTGAGAAGCATTTATCTGATGATCCATCAGAGGGAGTTCCAAAACTGCCACTCCCCTAACAACAGGGCTAAAACGATGAAGGTGCCCAGACTGAAATATTCCCTTTCTGCTTAATTCAATTTCTAAATCTCATCAGGAATGGGATACAAGTACGGGCTCTATTTGTACTAATGTGAACAAAAACGCACACAAAAAGAAATAACTCATAGGAGAGACTCAAGGACCTAGAACAGATTGTAATTCTGTATCTAATTTTGGAAACACTTGATGATTTGTATCTCCTCTTTCAATGCCAATGGAAATAATGAAAGTTAATACTAGGTACACCAATGCTTCCTGGCATTTTTGACCTTTAAAAGAAAGAACTTGGATTTACAGATGACAAGATTCATTGCAAGCGTGTCGCACAAAAGTAAGCTTCTGACTTTCAGACTCACTAAGATTTACTAGAATACCCCGACCCATACAGCAATATTTCAACACCTGCAGGAAGGGAAGTTTTACTAACAAACATCCCTGTCTACAATTTTTACCAGTAATTCAGAAGACTTTTTCTGCCTTCAAAATAATGTTAACCAACTCGATGTAAATTTATAATATTCTTTCTTAAAAGACTTATTAGCATTACACATTGCAAATCTAATATAAGGCCTCTTCAGTTGCACATAAACATAGTACAAATATGAACATGAAGCAAATGTGGACTGCCTGATAATAAAGACTAGTGCAATTAATGACCTCTGGCAAGCAAAACTAAATTAAGCACTTATCCCAGAACCTGCTTTTCTGTTGTTTCCTTTTGAACACACTTACCTTACTGAAACTCACCCGAGTTACAGCTGTAGGTGGTTCTGTACAAATTTATCCTATTTTGGAGACATATGTTCTGCTCACTCACACTACAGTAGAATGTCTACCATGCAGAAGACCTACAGGTTCACAGTACTTAAGGCCCAATTCTTAAAATCCTTAACTTATAGCTAAGCATTTGCATCGCAGGTACAGCCAACCAACTTCTCTGGCAACTATGCACTTTGAGGTGTTGCTGTGGGATTTACCTGTGAGAACTACAGAATCATAGAATGGTTTGGGTTGGAAGGGACATTTGAAGGTCATCTAGTCCAACCCCCCTGCAGTGAGCAGGGACATCTTCAACTAGATCAGGTTGCTCAGAGCCCCGCCCAGCCTGACCTTGAATGTTTCCAGGGATGGGGCATCTACCACCTCTCTGGGCAACCTGTTCCCATGTTTCACCACCCCCATTGTAAATCATTTCTTCCTTATATCTAGTCTGAATCTACCCTCTTTCAGTTTAAAACCATTACCCCATGTCCTCTCGCTACAGGCTCTAGTAAAAAGCCTCTCCTCATCTCTCTTATAAGCCCCCTCTAATATTAATGGTTTAAAATAAATACTGGAGACATTCCATTTGTAAATTGGGACATCAGTTATCACCGTACACCTAAAGTGTATTTGTACACCAGTAGCTGTACAGAAAAGAGCAAGCCTTTATCTGGAAATCAGTTATTACATATGCATAGACATAGAGGATGCTGATTCATAATCAATATGAACAGTAAATTAGCTGTTGTTCTAGCTCTCCTAGCTTTATCTCTGGCCTATCTGGGACCCAGATACCAAGAGATGCTTCAATTTCTGTTTATTTCCTACAAATCCCCTGAATATCATGGTTTTGCTTGACATGTATGGCCACAATGGAAAGATAGATGACAAAAGTGAAATTCATACTTTCTGCCTGCCCTTAAATCCCCTTTCTGATTCCTAAAGACAAACAGACAAAAGTAGTCGGACAACTACAATCAACCGAATACATTGTACTGCTGTTTCTCTGTTTGGTCCTTCCTCAATGTTTACCATGTATTTGATGCAGTAAATCCTGGGCACTTGCTCCTGACATCCAGAGATTAACTGAGAAGCCTGCCTTGCTTGCCTGTACCCAGAATGCTTTTCCAGCACTTCATATCCCAAAGAGCCATTCACTGACTGTACTCTGCAATCCAATGGAGAGTTCTTCACACATTTCCTTTGAGTAGGGAGAAAACCCATTTTATTAAAAACAAAAGATTATTTAACTTTCAGTAGAGCAGCGCCAGAGCAAAAAGTTTTTCTGCCTTCGTAATATATAACTGCAATGTTTTATTTACAACAGGGTTTGTTCCAGAGATCAGTGATTAAAATTTGCTGCAGGCTAAAGAGTCATAAATTTTCAGATCTCACCCAACTAGTTTTAAGATGCTATGTACATTAAATTTTTAATTAAAAAGGAACTCAACTGCAATGTCATAACTTGAACAGTCCAGAAACTTTATAAAGTATAGCTTGCATTCAATTACACTGAAAACAATACACTGCATATTTCTATATGTCTGAATTTGCCTCCAGTTACTCTCAAACTTCTTTTTTCTTCCCGCTAAATAAATACGCTCTCACAGCCAAACCTGAAAGAAGTCCCAGAACAGCATGTAGCCTCTGAACTCCCAAGGTGACAGAAGGCCTCCCAGTGACTTTAATATGCTTTAAATCAGATCCTGTAAGAGACTGTGTTGATAGCTAACTTTCTTGGCCATAGAGTGGCGCATAGGCCTCTAGAACTAAAATACTATAAAAAAACCAACACAACTTTATTTTCACATTTATAAGAGATATAATTTCTCATACATTAACGCATTTTTAAAGTAATTCATAAATACTTTTTAAAATGCAATTTATCTGACCTTGATAACCAAGTAAATATACGTGTAACAATGTGAAACCTTTACTCCTTGGACTGCTATGGTCAATTTATGTCCAGTTATCAACTGCAAAGGAAAAATATTTAAGACAGCACCTACCCACCTCAATGACTTGCACAGGAGTTTTCTTTAGGCCTCACTTCTTTAAAACATAAATACACATGCTTAACTTCAGAAAGGCAGATATAAGGGAAGCCAGCAGTAACATTGTGCTCAGAATCAAATACATGCTTAAGTACTTTTCTAAAAAGGTAGGTCCAGTGGGACTCTACTGACACTTCTACAAGTTATTCAGATGTCCCAGAAATACTGCGTTCTGAAAGAGACAAACCTCAAAGTTCCTCTCCTTTATTTTCATTTAAGGCTCGCTCTCTCTGCTGATGTCACCATAACATCAGTGGCAGTGACGCAAAATTGTCTTAATGTCAAAGATTTTCTGGACATGGTGGTATCCTTCTGTACCATTTTCTAACTCTATGACAACACCTGATACTGGTTCAGCAGAAATAGTTCATACTGGTATCAGACACTTATTCAACAGAAATCCTGGTAGTAAGAAAATTTCTGAATGTTACTAAAATGCCTTAAGGTAATGTTTAGAGGGATGGTCACGGACCTAACTTGTTCCAGAACTGCAGTGTTATTCCCAGAGCACACCATGTTTCAACATCTGGCAAAATATCATGAAGAAATGTGAGTTTTCAGAAGCAGCGTGCTATGTACCAATCACTCTGCAGGCTTCTGAATATTAGTACTTTATTGTAAAGACATTCAGTAGCTATTTTCTTAACTCATCTAACCATTCCCGTGGAAAAACTGCGGAATAATATGGATCTAATATCTGCTTCTGAAGCTTATCTTAAGAATTGAAGAATGCGCTGGCTTCTAATCAGCAAAATATATAAGCATGGTCCTAACTCTGTCACAGAAGCCTGACAATGTTTTATTGAACCAGATCTAGAGTTAATCTGAGTCAAACTTTGTTCAAGGAGTTACAATAGTGATAGTGCTACGAACAATCTTTGGGCAATGTAAGAAGCAGAAAGAATGTTTATTAATTTTTACCGATATTTGCCTATTTTTGCACTATGAAAACATTCCCACAATGTTCCGGCCCCTCAGTTCTAGACTAGTGAGAAAACACTTCTATAACAATGCTTCCAGAGTGGAAAAAATAATATTAATTGTTTAATAACTTCCACTGTTTAATAAATAATGGATAATACTTAATCCTGATTTGATTGCGTGACAGAAAAATCTCACTGGGAACCCTGGTTTGATCCTATTCATTAAGGAGCAGAATCTGCTCTCCTTAGAGATGAGTGCAAGTGTTTATTCCTTGATATGTCTCTCTGACTAGAGGCAGTCAGAAAGACTACCTGTACTAACTGTACTGTATGCATTCAGATACAAAAGACTGCTTAGTCCAAGCAAGCATATAACTTAATTATATTTTACCCTAAAATCAGGCCCATGAAGGTAAATGAATGCCATTTTCACAATGTACTTCACCTTCTGTAGCATGATACACAGATCCACCTCCCTTTCTCTTTTTCCATTATATCAGTTGGCAAGTAGAGATTGCTGCAAGTGTAGGCCAGAGCACAATCTTACTCTTCTCCCCTTCATAGTAACTTAGAAAAACAAAAAGCTATAGCCCACAAAGATATTATTCATTTATTTTATTGACTGAAAAGTAAGATACAGGGCGCCTAGCAGCCCCTGCAGCACAGGAGAAAAGAGACTACTAAAATAGATGCAAGGACCAGCAATACAAAACGCTAAGTAATGAAACAAAAGATATAAATTATGGAAAGTAAAGCTAGAAATCAATATGCTGTTTTTCTGAAAGACTGTGCTCAGTTTTAAAAACAGAGTAGTTTTTGCTGAATGTTTAATTAGCTATAAATTGTTAAAGAATGATTCCAGACCATCTGGAGCCTATTCTGTAACTTGATCTGGAAACCTCTAGCTCAAAAATAATCCCTGTGGGAAGGCACAAACATACATACCACAACCTCATCAGCAAGTTTCTGGTATATATTTTACATAAAAATATGCCATCTTTACCTCCTGGGAAATCTGAGATAAAAAATAAAACGCAAACATCCCAGTGAAATACCAAAATACTAGAAAAAATTGAAGAAGCAAGTTACTATTTCTTAAAAGATCAACATGAGAAGAGGAAGGTTTAGACCAAAAAGCCTGATGAGCAGCTTTAGCTTCAAAACATTAAAAGATGCAGTTATTCAACAATGTCAGATAATCACCATAATGATAAAGATACATTTTCTGAGCTTTTACAGGAAGCTTAAAATAAGATTTACAATAACAGCAGAGGAACAGAGCCCCCATTGCACTGGGGGGGGGGGGGGGGGGGAGGGGGAGCATCACACAGAAACTGAATAAAAGTTGTCCTAAAATAGAACTTGGAATGATGCCATAGTTAATAGCTATAAATACAGAACACACTGATGGATTAAACATGGTCTTTAAATCTAGTTTTAAACAGAAGGGGAAAAAAAAGGCAAGTCTTGATTGAAACAGATTTTGGTCACCATCAGCAGTACAAAACTGAAATCATTCTAGACAGTCACTAGTAAAAGAATATTTTTTTTTTTTTAAATTATGTTGGATCAGACTCAAAAGCTTCCTCCCTGCTTCTATACTGGGAATGGAAGAATTAACAAGATGTATCTTAGAGCCAGAAACACAATTTACATACGAGATTTGAATTACAGTCCAGCTGGGGCAGTATCTCCAAGGGTGATCAGCAAATAATGTTCCAGAGACAGTATAAAAAGCCCTTACTAAACAGTTGACATACAGTCTGCCTAAGAGATCTTTGCTGCTAAGAATCAGAGCAGACCTTTCCAGATATATTTTCTGCTTTTTAATAAAGATGGTACTCTAGGAATCTAAAGATTGAGGACTGAAAGCATAAGTGAGCTCATTTTGGCATTGGAAAGAGTTTCCAGAAAGAAAGTAAATTTAAAAAAAAAACTAAAAAATATGAACTAGCTGCCTATTTAAAAAACAAGATGCAATCTTGAAGTCAGAAATTAAGGTGTATCTCTAACCTGGCCCACGACTGAGTGATATGATCAGGCAGAAACTTACCAGAGGGTGTTATAGGCAAGCTTTCCATCCTCTTCCTTCCCATTAAGAAGCACAGCCTATGCTCACAGCGTAAGATACGGATGTGGGTACATATTTTCCCATTTAGACTGGGGCTGCATCTGGCTCTACACATGGTGACACAGATTATTTCAAGCATGAAATACATTTCCTTATAACCCTAGGTACGCTGTGAACTACAAATGTGGTATTTGGAGCTGTTCACGAACTGGGAAAACTGTTTTTAGTAAAACATTTTGAAAAATTCCCATTTTCACAAAAAATATTGACAATATAATTGATGAATCAATATCCTTACCAAACCTCTTACTTAACACAAATTCCAAACATCTCTGTACTACAGCAATTCACCTGCATCTAAATGACCAGTTTTAAATGGCATACAAATTATCTTTAAGGGATGAGTACATATGAATAGAAGAATGGAGATGTACAAAGCAGAAAATGAAAAGAGGGAAGATTCAAACTATTTCTCCCCCAAGACCCCTGAGACTGTTTATACATGTAGGCAAATTTTTCTCAAGATTTTAATATAAGAAGAGATTTTTTGCACTTCCTTCTACAATTTTCCTTAACATTAAATAAGATTAAATATTGGTCACAGACATCTTTGTAGATTATTTTAGCTTCAGTTAACACATTGCTATGTGTAAATTATGATGCAACAACAGACCCTACAGACAAGTTTTCTATGTTTTATTGGTTTGCAAGGATGATGCATATTACAATTAATTTATAAAATGTTTTTTTCCAAAATGGTTTCATACTAATTCCATTTCCTTGGAAAAGTTCACAGAGGAAGCATTACATGGGTCATCCCATAGGGACCCTTTGCTTCCACAGTGCTCTGTGCATCATGTCACCAAGGATTCTCCATTTTAGTTATTCTTTAATTTCTTCAGCAGTAGCAGTGTCACTGCATCCAGAGAATTCAGAGAACGAAAAATTCCTAATATTCAAGTCAGTTACTTACACTGCATTTAACTCACAGAGGAGGAGGAAAGGCAGATTACTGCTGCTCTACTAAAATTCAAGAGGATGGACAGTCACAAGCTATCTCCAAACCTGTACCACTCTGAGCATCTGTTTGTATAGCATAATACCTCAAGTAGCAAAGCCCCAGCTCTCAGCAGCCCAGTCTCCTTAAGAATTCATGGACTGAGCTTCCTTAAGAAAGCAGTTCTGCATGAATCTTCCTTTGACACTCAAAAGAAACATTTTTGATCTGTGGCACCAATCTGCAGTCCTTCTGTTTTAGCTGACATAATTGGGAACTGTGATCTCTGCATCACTTCAGTTTCAGAGAGGCTGTGACAATTTGATCTCCCAACTGTTGTAGCTCCCAGACCAATATTTTAATATACAATATCATCAATGGTGGTCTAACTTAATTATTCAGGCTAGGAATGGCAGCAGCCCAGAAGCCCACAGATGGCCCTTCTGCTACCTGAGCTGTGCAGACTCCCAGCAGCCTCCGGTGAAGAACTGGGAAAAATAACCTTTTAAATATTGCCAGCAGGAATGACCAGAGCTCATGAGTGAGAACGCCAGCACTTCTGATGCACTCGAGTGCCTTCGGAACAGTCACAAGGAAAACATACCCTCACAGTTAAGCAATGTTCAATGTGGAGTCTGCAGATCTACATGTTCAATAAAGGTGCATAAAGTAACAGCCAGATATTCAAGTGGCTGAATCAATGTATATTGGCTTTACTGGGGAGCCAGCAGTGATTTTTCTTATATTTTTCTCATTTCTGTACTATCTTCTGCAGGAATTGCAATTGCTTACTTTGGCTTTCCAGGTACCTATTGGAACGTTTTCATGGTCTGAAGGGTTTTGGAGAAACAGAAAGCTTCATTTACATGGTAGAAACCTGCCTATTACCTTAAAAGCTTACCTGTTGCATCCCACAGATCTGAGGACAAAGGCCAGTAGAACTCACCAAGAGCCGTTGCTAGTTTATATTGGCAATGCAGCCACAAATACGGTGCAAAGGAAGCAAAATTGCTCCTTTCCTTCCTAAAAAAGCTCTGTCATTAAAAAAACTCTGAACAGAAAGCTCAAATATTGCAACTAGCTTCGTGTTACAAGGGCCCATGTCACTGGTTTTGAGACATCTGCATGGAAAACAAGTCTGACTATAATTTTTTTCTGCATTCACTGTTTCTCTTCCTTTAGCACATAATAAAATGTTAACTCAGTAAGATCAAAAAAGCAGTAATAATATTATACATACAATATTTAAATCAGTTTTCATTGTTTCAGAAGGAATTAAAATAATTCAACTTTTTAAAAGCCAGCTGCAAAATCAAAATTCCCTCAAGTAATGTAAGGAAAAGAAAACTATGGAAAAAAAGGAGCCTTAAGTCATCGGCTTCTTGATTCACTTTTGAATCTTGGGAGAAACGGTTTGATGATTTTAGAATTTACGTATCTTTCTATATATATTTCTATTTTAGTAAGCTAAAGTCAAATTGATGAAATCATATTGCTTAAAGCTAAAGTAACACTAGCAAAAACTGCTAAGACAGTAAAATAAAAAAAACCCTGAACACTTCTCTCATGGTGAGCCCAGACATTCTCCAGCTGTATCTTTTTCTCTAAACATTTTAATTGATTTCCTATGCTTACAGTGAATCTGCTTTTGAAAACCATCAGTCTATGCAAATACATGTTCTATTCCAAAAGAAAGAAAAATACAGAGACCAAAAGTCATCACCCAAGTAACAGAAATGTAAAACGTAGATGCAAAAATGTCTGTGTGAGACAAGCGATGCTATTTTACCTACTTACCCACATCTCTCTAGTTTCTTCATTATACAAATCACAAATAAGCAAAGGCACTATGACAAATCCAGCACCTGGGAACAATTCACAGCAAATGCTCCATGCTCAGAAACACTTAATCACTTGACAGAGGCCAGTCATGGGATATTTACTTTTCATTCCTACCACATAAAAGTGAGCTTCTACCTAAAACTGAGTCTGTGCTTAGAAAGCTGGAGTAAAAAAAAAAATCCCTCCTTTAAAATGGTGGTTGAAATTTACTGCAGCCACTTGTGAATTTAAATACTTTAAATTGTCCATTAAGGTATACTTGAGCATAAGAAAATGTCCATGGCCTTCATTAGGTTCTATTAAATCTTATTTACAAATACATCTCTGTGGCTTCTACAGCTCTGACAGGCACTGAAAGGGAGAGCAATACTCCCATGATCTAAGCTCACACTCTCTTTTTCTGTAGTAAAAATAATGGACAAGCAGCCACATAATGCAAAGATATAATTCTGCCAAAGGTTCTAGCGATATAGACCACAAGAACAAAGCCATGGGAGCATCATTACAGTTAAGAGTATCTCAGTACTTTCGTGATAAACTCTGATGTACGGTTCAGGCATGCTAAACTGCAAGAGGCTCCAACTTCTTTTGAAGGACAGGCTAGATGTAAATCCTTACACACAACAGAAGAGCCACAAATAAATCAGATTGTTTGGAACTGGGTGTTAAACAAAGAACATACAGCTATTTCAAGGACATGGGCTTTGGAGGGAGGGAGAAGCTGCGTCCTTTGGCTGCACACTTCCTGTAAAATGAGGTGTTTTTTTAAAAAAATGAAATGACAGTTGTTCGGTGCAATTATGTCCACACATACTCCTCAGCAGATGGTCAAGGCATCTGTACTGTTTTAAACTTGCTTCAAAATTTTAACAGGTTCACTTGATGGATCTGCATTCTTCCCTCTCCTTTGGCACACTAATTTCATAACTCCCAGCAATGGTTTTACTCAGCACTTCGTAGACGTGCCGCAACTTGACAGCTATGCAATTTACTCTTACTAACAGCAGAACTAAATGCACTTATGTCCCATTATACATACCAAAGTCTGTCTTGGCCTGAGATTATAGGAGCATTAAGATTCCTATTTTGCTGCAAAAGAGCAAACTCAAAATTGACTATTTTTCCTTCTTTTAAAAGGATCTTCTCTTTGGTGCTTGATTTAAGGACCAATTTTTCCTTTGTAAGGCAAGCTGATGCAGACTAGCATTAACAATTGTTTGGTACAGTGCGTTTCATTGCATTCAGCTTACCATTTGTTTTCTTCAGCATGTATGACAAATAAGCCCAAGTCCCAAGTGGGACCTTTACAACTAAACAACAGCAGCAAATAAAAACAGACCAAGTTCGTTGCAGAATGTGATGGTATGGCTCACTATTGTCAGTGGAGCAGCATACATTTTCATCAGCAGAAAATGTGATCCTGTGTTTTTAGCCAGAGGATACCTACCAGATCGTATATTCAATGGGCTAAATAATTCCGACAGTCCTTTTGGTTCATTTGGTACTGGAAAGGACATTCTTGCAGGGAATGTCTTCCCAGATCTACTATTCATGCAGGTCCCTGCGGCGAACATGCACCTCCATTTATTGTATAACAGCAGGTAATGAATAATCTCACATCTTCACTCATTAGGCTCGCTGTATTTTGAAATAAAGTTAAGATGGAACTGTAAGAGATAGTCTGTCACTCTTATAAACAGCTTTTCCTGTTTCAGTGATAGATATATAAAAAGTAGATGTATCCTGGGAAACTTTTACTTCTCTCATTTAATCTTAGCACTCTCTCAGCACATTTTTTTTTAAAGATATGATCCCAACCCTACTAAACTTAACAGAGAGATTTCCATTGACCTCAGAAAGCTTTGAATCAGACCTGTAAATTAGATTCTGACCCCTTTCAATAGTGCGCATAGGATTTATGGTCTATACAGCCTATCCCTGCAAAATTAGGGCATCATGAACTCAGTGTTTTATGCATCTTAAAATAACTGCCAACAGATAGTGCAAACTATGCTGTTCATTTAAGCATATCCTTGAACCTGTGGTTATTTGTCTACCTAATTTCACTGTAACTGACCCCTCACCCCTGATTATGCTTCCTTCATCACGGTGGTTCTAGGCCACCTGTCTTTCTGTTGGGGTATGAAGCTCAGGCATGAGAGAGGAAAAAGAACTGTTTGGCCATCTAACCTCAGATTAATAATTTAAAATGTAGTTTCAGCAATTTTTTCTTATATTATATGAAAGAAAGCAAAAGTTGAATGATTAGCAACAGTCATCCTTGCCTATTATAATATAGAACATCTAGTTAATGTTTCAAGAATATATATGTTTGTATGCAGAGAGAAAAAAAAGTTTGAAATTTAACTGAATTTCTCCCTAACTCTCCACAGTTCAGCCATAACCTCAATTTATATCATACTCAGTGGTATCATACTTGCTTCAAACTGAAGCGACCAGTCAAACAAATACCATACCAGCCCCTCAGCTTTACCGTTCAGATAATGATTTAAGCAAATACTCCAAACCCACTAATTTTCACAGAGTTAATGTTCTTGCTTTATGATCAGTTTTCAAAGAACAGAATTCTAAAGGAAAGAGGTAAATCATAAGTCTGGAACTTCAAACTATCATGAGAACACTGTAATCCTAGGCTAGGCCTACCTTGAGCAGGAGCAGCTGGTTCAGTACTCTAACCCTGCACCCTCATGTGATGACAGCAGCCGTTTCGGGAAAACAAACAAACAAAAATCAAAAACAAAACAAAACCCCATGTGAATCACCTAGCTCAGCCTTTTTCCATTTTGGAGCTTCCTCTGACAATGAGCAAATTCCTCTTCCATGTGCACTTCTCAGCTAGTGTTCAGTGCCAGGAGAAAAGGTGTGTGACTGAAGAAATATCGCATCCTGTTTACAGCCAGGTGCACAGAACGGAGAGCAGCCTTGCAGGGGACACCCAGCCAGTGCCAGATGTCTGACCTGATATTGTAAAAAGAAGAGGTAACGTTAAGCCATCTTCCAGTAATTCACAGGCAATTCTACAATGTAATATCCATACTGAAAAAAGGATTACAGGCCCATGCTCCATTGTCACACCTACTTGCCTCCATGCTACCACAGGTGTGGCCAAAACAGTGTTCTGATTTAGTAGCATTTTAAACACTCTGTTTGGAGGCGTAAGTGACACCATAAATAGTGAGAAATAGTGAGACAGTGAGAAATCAAGGCTAGCAAACTTATATCAGCATTTCTACAGTTATGAAGAGACTGGTATGTTTTAGCAGGAAGCCAAATTCATGTTCAATTCACTAACGGCTTATGGAACCCAGAGTATACACTCAGACAGTTTTGTAGCCCTCTCATACAACCAAATTTTTTACCATTAATATGATGTCATATTTGGGGAAAAATGTAGACAGAACAGAAATTTTGCAAAAGCCACAGTTACTGACAAAGAATAGCTAAGTACTTCTTGTTTGAGTAGCTATTTGACTGGTATATTTGATCAATCACGTCCCCACATGGGATAAATTTCTATTTGGAAAATAAAACACTTTACTGGACCCAGGTGGCACAATAAGAGAATTCAGGTTCTATTTACATCTACTTGCAAATTACTGACCTGTCAGAGTGACTTCACTATTCTTTGATACTTTGCTTTGCCATACGTTCAGAGATTTTCATTGTTTGGAGCTTCGAAGTTTCCAGAGGGTTGCAGTGAGTTTCTGTATTGGAGGCTCCCATTTGGTGCCTCTAGGTTTTCTACAATGTTTTCTAACAAACAGATCTGATTTTAATTAAGGGAGGTAAAGAAACAGACCAGATGCTCTATAGTTGTACAGATCCCTGGTCAAATCTTCTGTCCGAGGACACCCAGTAGCAACAAAACATTGGCTTAAAACTCAACAGCAGAACACAACCAGAATTATACAGAGGGGGCAAAACACTCTCTTGATTCACAGAGTTTTGTGATGCATTTTGATTCTCCTACATCTCCTATCAGGTAAACATACTCATTTACTAAAACTCTAGCGATACACTAGATGAATATTCTTTCAAATATTACTTATGCCTACTCTTTTGTAATGCTGTAGTTAAGGAAGTCAAAACTGATCTACAAGCTGCCCAATACGTGCACCTATTTAGCATCTGAATAACTTGTAGTTAATTACATTTGACTAACACAAGCATTCATAAACTGATATATTGTTGGAATTTACACAAAAAGAATTACTTATATCTTTCCCAAAAGTAGAACAAGAGCAGAATGATCACATTTAAAATAAATATTGTAGCAAAAAAAAAAAAAAAAAAAAAGGAAATTGAGCCTATAGAGACTTCCTTATAAACAAAGTTTTCCTGGCAGTCTTGACAGCTGTCTGCTAGTGGGGATTTACTGCTATGTATGTATGGTAAGAATCCATAATTTAACATTTATGCTAGTTTACATTTGTTTAAAAGTCCTTCTTCCTACTTGATTGACTGACATGCCCCTTTCCTCAGATCAGCCAGGGAGATCATTATTTAATTGAAAACAACCTCAATTTGCAAATTACTTGTATCTAATGGGGCTTTATTTCATTACCGTATTGGCTGCAATTCCAAGTCAACATTCATTACTCACATAGTTCCATTTTAAAGCAAACAGCCATGCATTGCTGAGAAGTTATTTATAACATCCTAAATATTTTGCTGTGGGAGAACATGTGCACTTTTGCCTACAAAAAAAGTAAGAAAAAACCTACACCATTCTGTATTATATAAAGATATGAAAATCTGAATTCAGGACTTCCTTACCTACAATAACATAGGACATAAAATTAAAGAGCCATCTATCCAAACAATGGTATATACAATGAGGAAGTATTATTTCACTTGTATATCTGCTTCCTCACCATTATCAAGAGCCTATCTAGCCATGAACTTTGGTGACAAACTGTTGTTTGTTTTCTTCCCACTTTCAAGTCCTAAAGAGCCAATTACTGCAGCCTGTCATTAATTCATTTCCAGCCTGAGCCATACAAACATTGGAGTCAGACCTCATTTCTTCCACACTGCCCTGAGGGCAGGTGAGACCAAAGGGAGCACAGTGAGACAAAGTACATCCTTCCACGGATCTGTCTCAAATCCAGCGCCTCTCCAAGTCCAAGTGACACATAACATCCTGCATAATGAACAGGATGACATTTTTATTGTTCTTTCATCTGTAAGGACAGAAAAAATCCACCAGCAATAAACCAAAACTAAACAGCTCTATGAAGTTCACTATATTTGCAGCTCCACTGCATTTACAGGCTAGATACCCAGCCAGCCTGGATAGCTGGCTTCAAGGCTGACTTCCAGATTTCTCTTAGGGATTAAGGTCTGTACATTAACCCAGAATCTGAGACGTGACCAGCCATTTTCCAAATTAGATTTTTGTTCTGTCGGCCTGCTTCCAGTCCTAGAACAGATAAACATTATAGTTCATTGCTTCCAGTTTTCATCCTTGTATGGACAGCTCCCGTCTTCCACATTTAATTGCATCTTTGTAGATTAATGCCCTTCCGCTCATATCCTGGTTCCTCTCTCCAACAACAGAAGTTCAAACCTTACCAGGTTGGTCTGTCCTACCCAAAACCGTTAACTGACAGCAAGAAGGCAGCAAATATAAATTTACAATATGCTTAATCTGTTTGTAGCAGGCCCCTTTCCAAAAATTCTTTAAGATAAGTAACACAAGTGAAGTACTTAAATTTTAAACCAAACACTGATGATTTCTTAAGAAGTGTTTCGTATACGGGTCACTACCCATGAAACCAACCAATTTATTTTGAATGAGCCTTGGCAAGCACTCAGCCAAGAACACTCAAAAATCTCATGGAATGCCAGAGGCTCTTTTCCACTTCCCGTATTTGGTACATTTCACACCTTCCAGAGGATGCTTATTTAAGGATAGGACAACACCTCAAACTGCTTTATCAGGAGCCAACTATTCAGAGGCTGAAACTTTAGTGCCAGAATTCTGCAACCAACAAGTTACAAGCCAGGAAATCGGAACTAAATAATTCACTCAGTAACAGTGTTAACTTTAGTAAGTGCACAAAACCACCAGAATCCAGACAGGAATTGTTTGCAACTCACCATGGTAACAGTGCACCAAGGCCAGCTGTCAAAACTCACCCTCCCCACTAGATGACTTATTTTGCAGGAATAAACAGAATATCAACAACCCTCTCCCTAGCCCCCTTTCAGTTCTAAAACAGATTTCAGTTCCATGCTTTGGAAATAACATGTAGGTTGTTTTGGTGCTTTGTTTGGTTTTTTGGGGTTTCTTTTGTTTGGTTGGTTGGTTTTTGGGTTTTTTTTTTTTATTATTTGTTTGGCTTTTGCTTTTGGTTTGTTTCTTTCTTTGTTTTTTAATTTCTCTTTCTGTACTTGAAACACTGAAGAGCTCTCTGTGTAGCCCCTGTATAGGCTAAGCCCACTCCAATTAATGTTAACAGAAGCCTTGCAATTGACTTCAAGGGGGAGAGAGAATCAAGCCCTGCAGAGTGCAGTAATATATTGATAAGCGCAATAATATTTGTTTCACCTTCACCCATTTTAACCTCTTCAAAGGTTTAAATTATGGGCCACAGTGTCTGCTCCTCTCAAAGGGGTTTTGCAAATGCACAGCGTTAATCTGTCACTTGATTTTCCACTTGAGCTAGTATATACAATGAGGCAAAAAGCAGTAAGGTATGTCAGTAATGACTCCCACCAATAAATCCATACATATTTTACATTGGAGTGTGACCCCTACACAGATTGGGCTCTTATCCCCACAAAAGCTGATTTGCATCTAGTTGGCTTCCTTCCAGACGGTGACCAGAAAGTACACCAGGGAGACTTACACAAAACACCCTCAACATTAAAACAGCCTCAGTATGGCTTTTGGATTTATGACCAAATCATCCCATTAGTTTACAGCTCTATTGTAATACAACTGTAAATGTAATTACATGAGATAAAGGCTATCCTTCAGCAAGGACAGTTGTATAGCACTAGCAGTTTATTCTTCTTACCTGATTCAGCATATGTTATTTTATTAATATATTTTGAAATAGGAAACAAGAAAAACGTCTGTGTCACATCACAGTATACACTGAACATCTGCTACACGTTTTCTCTGATGAGTCTTCTTGCTTTGAGTTCGTATTTATCTTTCAGCTTTACCTTATAAATACCTTTGATGTAGTAATTTATTACAAAAGTATTTCTATGATATCACATTTCTTTCTAATGTCACATCGTCAAAAATGAAAGCAATAAAACAAGTTCAAGAATTGCATCCTTTTCTGCATCTATACACAGAATCTATACTTGCTGCAAGCTGTATTTTCAAAATGTAGTGATTCTAGTTCATGCATGTTTAAAGTAATGCATCTATTAATGCTCAGGTATGGTTTTTCTGTAGGTAAGTCAAATAAAACAATTTCTCTGGTTTGCCAAGGAAATGGCTGAGAAATATTTGACTCTCCTGCCCCTAATCCATCTCTTCTGATAAGGCTGAAGCAAGCAACTTCTATCTCCCTGCGCTCTCTCTCAGGTGGGCTCCATGCTCCCAGGCAGTAGGACTGCAGTTCTGCTTTGCCCTTCCACCATTTCAGCAAGTATTCAATACTGTTGCTTCTGCTGTCTCTGCTCTCACACTGCATGCCTGCGCACTCATGCGAGAGCCAAGACTTTGGTCCTAAACTTCCGTCAACGCAGGTGTCAGTTTGTGCTACTGGTTCTCATATAAATGGGCTCTTCCTTTTTGGCTGCTCATCAGTTCCTCAGGTCCTGAGCATCCCTAGTTCCTTTCTTCCCTGCTAGCACTCACCAGTGTATCTGACTCACCTAATATATGCGTGATGTAACAGTTTTATTTTTGCAAATATATTACTGCTCTGAAGCATCCTGTGTAAATATATTTTATGTTAAGATGGCCCCTCTGGGCTACTTCCATGCTAGCCAGTAATTGGCAGTTATCTTCACGCTACATCACACTGCAATCATTCATATTTTCAGCTCCCTCCTTAACTCTGCCAGTTCATTAGAGAGGATCTTGCTAATTCTCAGATTCCAGGTGACCCTTTCAGTAGAAATTGCTCTGTGACTTAACTGCAATGAAATCAGTTATAACTGATCTGCAACATAGGTTCTTCCTGCTCATTTTGTCCTGTTTCCTCAGTCTAGAAACATATCAATGTTTATCATTTTTAGTGAACAAGCATCACAGTCACTAAACACCCCATTTTATTAAGCACCAGGCTCATATTTGCTGGTGATCAACTGAGCCTCATTCTCTCATTTAGGTTTTGGAACTGTGACAATTTTTGTGCTGCACCACAGGTTCTTCTCAGCTTCCAGGTTGCACGTGGTGGTTGCAGGAAGGCAGAGCAAAGTTAGGATTTCATGTCATGCAGGAATAAATCCACCTTTGTGTTCTGTTCAAAGCTGCATGACAGAGGTGGTCTCTCCTATTCACTGTCTCAGCACACTCCCTGAACAAGCACATCTGCACATTAGAAGTTTAACAGATCATACTGTTTATAACTTTTATAAGAGAATTAATGCAAAGTGTAAAATATAAATAGAATTGCTGAAAGCAGAGCACAAAAAAAACAGTTGCTTCCCCCCATCCCCACCTAATTGCACCATGCTTGAATGTAGCAACACTGGCGGAGCTAGTATTACCCTATCATCATGTTCTGCAACCTCCTATCCAACATGCTAATATCACCTTACATCAAAAATTAATATGACTTTAAGCCATTCATCAAATAGTCACGCAATCCCTTGTTCTAACTACTGAGCCATTGAATATTACATAATTGATAAAAAATGTCCTTAATGTTCAAACATCTCAATAGTAGCATATTCAGAAAGTAATTAATATTCAATTAGCTCTAAGCCTTCATATTTGCATATTAATCTTTGCTTTCTAAATCACACAGAAAGGTATGTGAAAGGCTAGGAGTGCTTTGATCTTCCTGAGAAGTAAAAATGTTAGGATTATTAGATTTTGAAAGCCTTTTGGGCAATAGTTTTAAGATCACTGATCCTCATATATTTTCTCCCTGGGACTCTAGTTCCATTACTGAGAAATATGACTTTAAACAGTTTGATTCTATTACTGGTGCAATCATATAAACCAGATTGCGGGTATATAGCCCACAGTATTGCATAGCAAAGAAAAAATCTAAAATGACAGATTTTTTCAAAGCTAAATTTTAAATACATTCAGGATTAAAGCATGATATTAATTTTGCTGCTTGTATGACTGTGGCAGAGACGTTTCCTAGCCGAAAAGGTGTGTAAATGATGGCAGGGACTACCTTGATCACCAAGTTGAGTTTTCCCTGAAGTCCTAAACGTATGTAGCAGATGTTAAATTAAATTTTAACATGAACACCCATTCTGCCCATACATACATACACAGCGGTTGAAAAAACACTCACAGCCTGTAATGTATATCTTTAGCATGAAAGATAAAAAAAAAATCCCTTCAGACATTGCAAGCAAGCGTATTTAGCAGCACTATATGTCTTGCACGGTCAGGGAGTTACAGTGAAGCAGATGAACTAAGCCCAGGAAGTGAACTTTACTCCATAAAACAGAAGAGCACAGAAAAATAAAAATCCCAACAGCCTCTGCCAGTGTAAACAAGGATGAGAGGGTGGGGGGAGAAGAGAATTCCTTACTCCTCTCAAATATGGCAACTGCAAGCCAGATGGCATTGCCAAGCATGAGGGGAAAACATAAACAGGATCCTTAAAATGTCCTATAGGAATGACAGTATAGCATGTTCAGATTCCCAGCAAAGATAAAACAAAGAAACAACAAATGTAATTATGAAAAAATAAGAATGTATGAGGGAAAGACAGGGGAAAGAATCCTTCTTCGATCCTTCAGGTAATTAGTGGCAATCCTCAACTAACAGATAATTGATTAAAAACAAAAGACACAGTTTAACAACTCTTTCTAATCCATTTAAAATATTCAAGAACATCAGCCAGTTATATAATGCCTTCCTTGTATTTGTCAAGATCCAGTTTCAAATTTTAAGGTTCCTTAGCCTTTTGCTCTACTTCAAAGTTAATTTCATAACTGAGTTCTCCGGGTTACATATTCAGTACCAGTGCCGAAATAGCAGTGAAAACATTGCATAGATCACAGAATCATAGTTCTTGCATCCTTACTAATGGATTAGTATAAGAACATTCAATAGCACAGAATATTGGAAATCTATAAACTTAATTATCATTGTATTTTAAATTAACAAGAGGCATTCCATTACTATCAAAATTTCACACATGGCTTCCAAACACTAGGTGACAGGACTACAAATGTTATCTGGAACAATGCTTTAAAAGGGACCTCAGAAAGTACAAGACATTATATAGAAAATATGGGTAAGGAAGCTAAACAAAACTCCCCCGCAACAACCTCACTGGTTGCCTTTTCCAGATAACAATCCAAGCCAAAATAAAAAAAAACTTCCCTACAATGTCTTCTCCACCAAGCCAACCAGACACATTTACAAGCCTGGTTTTTTTCCCCTGAGGAGAGGTGAGTTTTATCTTCGTTTTTCATCCTCATTGTTTTATGCTAGCTTTATCCTGAGTTGTAATGTTGCTTCTCATGTCCTGCCCCCTAAATAAAGAGAAAACTAGGTTCTGCATGCAGATCCCAAGTCCCATCTTCTTTCTTTCCTGCCAAAAATAACTTGTTTCAGTGAGCTCACTGGAATCATCACAATGCTCAGATTTAGCAAGGCTCTGTTTTTATAGCCTGTTTAAACAATATATTTGATGGTGTCCCACCTGCAGCTGGTCTGAACCGAAACATAAATATCCACATGATCTTTGTTAAGCTACTGTCTCCACAGTTAGGAACCTAAACTCTTTATGTAATCCACATAGCACTTCCTTCAGAGCACCTTCACTGTTCACTTCAAATGCTTAATGAATACCATCCTATTCAACTATAGTTAGAAGACAAGATTTGCCATGAAGGCAGAATGTAGTCTGCAAAGTGTTTACTCCTCTTGACGCAAATTAGGAAGAACTAATTTTATTTTTGGTTCCAGCACTGAGTTTCTGGCTGGTCAATTAGAAGGTATACTTCCTCACCTGCAAATGGAACAAATCTGAACTGTATATCAGAACAACATATTTCAATGCCATTGAAGAGCACATTTCAGAGCTGAGCTAATGGAGGCAACATGGAAAACACATGGAAACTGTGTCTCCAGAAACACTAAATAGTTAAAAAAATCCACTTTATATTCAGTATAAGCATCAGGTGTCTTAGGTCAGGACCCTGATAGTAAAACTTAACTCTGTATGTCAGCATTAAGACAGAATTTCAGCTTATTATATGCAAATACCATTGCAAAAGGTATTGGAGATTCCCTCTAGCTATCTCTGAACTAATACCATACCTATCTTCCACCATTACATGTTAACCATTCAAGAGAAATCATAAAGGTGCTACACTCTTCTTATGCCAATTAATTTCTTAGCAAGGCATTAGCATGTGTATATGCATTAGGAATGCTGTCATGGATGGCTACATACTTTTTAGGAAAGACAGGCCAGCAAGGCGAGGTAGGGGAGTTGCTCTTTTTGTGAGGGAGCAACTGGAATGTATCAAGCTCTGCCTAGGGGTGGAGGAAGAATGGGTCAAGAGTTTATGGGTAAAAATTAAGGGGCAGGCAAATACGGGTGTCACTGTTGTGGGCATTTGCTAAAGACCACCTGATCAGGAAGAGGAAGTCGATGAGGCCTTCTACAGACAGCTGGAGGTAGCCTCACAATCACAGGCCCTAGTTCTTATGGGAGACTTCAACCACCCTGATATTTGCTGGAAAACCAACACAGCAAGGCACGCACAATCCAGGAGGTTCCTGCAGAGCATCAAGGATAACTTTTCGACACAGGTGGTGGAGGAGCCAACAAGGCAAGATGTGCTGCTGGATCTTATACAAACAAAGAAAAGAGGCCTAGTTGACGATGTGCGGGTTGGGGATAGCCTTGGCTGCAGTGACCATGAGATGGTGGAGTTCAGGATCCTGCATGGTAGAAGCAGGGCAACAAGTAGGATTACAACCCTGGACTTCAAGAGAGCCAACTTTGGCCTCTTCAAAGACCTGTTTGGAGGAATCCCATGGGTTAGGGCACTAGAAGGCAGGGGGGTCCAAGAGAGCTGGTCAATATTCACGTACCGCTTCCTCCAAGCTCAAGATTGGTGCATCCCTATGAGGAATGCAATCAAACAGAGGAGCCAGGAGACCCGCATGAATGAGCAAAGAGCTTCTAGAAAAACTCAAATGGAAGGGTGAGGTTTACAGTATGTGGAAAAAGGGACTGACCACTTGGGAGGAACATAGGAATGTTGTCAGGGTATGCAGAGATGCAATGAGGAAGTCCAAGGCCCACTTGGAACTCAATCTGGCAAGGGACGTCAAGGATCGCAAGAAGGGCTCCTTCAAATACATCAGTAGCGAAAGAAAGACTGGGGAAACTGTGGGGCCACTGCTGAACAAGGTGGGTGCCCTGGTGATGCAGAATGCAGAGAAGGCAGAGTTACTGAATGCTGCCATTGCTTCAGTCTTTACTGCTAAGGCTGGCCCTCAGGCATCCCAGCCCCCAGAGGTGAGAGAGAAAATCTGGAGAAAGGAAGACTTCCCCTTGGTTGAGGAGGATTGGGTTAGAGATCATTCAGAAAAACTGCATCCTCACAAATCCATGGGCCCCAATGGGATGCACCCATGAGTGCTGAGGGAGCTGGCAGATGCTCTCACTAAGCCACTCTCCATCATCTTTGAAAGGTCATGGAGGACAGGAGAGGTGCCCGAGGACTGGAGGGTAGCCAATGTCACTCCAGTTTTCAAAAAGGGCAAGAAAGAGGACCCATGAAACTATAGGCCAGTCAGCCTCACCTCCATCCCCAGAAAGGTAATGGAACAGTTCATTCTGGTCCCTTCCAACCCCTACCATTCTGTGATTCTCCTGCCTCTGAGACTGGAATTACAAAAGCTCTTCCTGCATGCATAGCATAGCTCTGTACCTTGCAGAGAAGTTTTCAGAGCCCATATCTTATTTTAGTTTTAATAACTTTAATAACATTAGCTTAGTTAAATATGCTAATGTGAGCTGAAAAACTGAAACAGAAAGATGCATTCAGCTTGTGTCAGAATGCTATGCTAGCTCAATGCTAGCTCTACTTCTCTGTACTAAAACCAACCCTTCCCTCCATTTCCAACTGCACACAACCATGTGGTTGGGTACTTGAGACATAAATACCAGCAGGAAAATCCCAGAGGACAGGAGCTGTGACAGCAGACAAGATGAGTTAACCATAACTCACCGGAGATTAGTTCTGGGGAAAACCAGGGGCCAACCTACAGCTACACTGCAGGAATGGATTCCCTGGAAATCAAAACACAGCAGGGGAAGATGCCAGAAGCAGGAGTGGTATCTACAAATGTACATGGGAAAGTATGCAGCCTGGAACTGTTTGACAGTACATTATAGGTGCTTCTCACAATCCTTGGACACTCTCTGGATTTATCTGGCCTCTTCTACTTCAGGTGGGGAAAAGTCCTCATGATGTGAAATCCTAGCAGGCTTTCCTTTGAGCAGACAGCAAGGATTTTCATGAGCCTATGCTCTATGACAGTCCTTTTGGGGATCACACAGAGCATAACATCGTTTATTCTTACATAGAATAATTATAACATCTTTGCTTATTCTTGCCCTTCTGTGCCTTACCTCCATATAGTTACTTTTCATTCACATTCATCATCCCATGACCATTCCGTTTTTCTCTTCTTTCCATTTCCATCAATTTTCTGACTTGCATTCCCAGCCTCTTGCCTCTTACCCATATTTTCTAGTTCATCATTCTTTAACAGTTCAGGTAGCAATTAGCTACCCTATTTCTTCTATTCCAAACTGTTCTCCTAATTTTCCTCCATCCCCTATGTCTAGTACCCTCTGTCTCTGAATAGATGTACTTTTGCCCTTCACTTTCCAAAACATCCGTCCACTTAAGCTTGCTATTGATAATGGTGGAAACTAACTCAGCCTTCCAAACTTAGTGCAAGAAACAAATATCCTTCTCTCTTCTGACTGCTCCTTCTGTGTGCACCTACTGCTGACCACTTCTGGTGCAAATACTCTGAGTCATTTCTGCTTTTCAGCTTTTGCTCTTGCACAGGGATTTGAGAAAGAAACAAAGAAACAATGCCCCTAGAACATTGTAAGGCACATTCTTTTTTTAGCCTGCTTCAGCTAAAGTGGTAGAATACTGTCAGATGCTTTATCTCAATTTTGTCACCTACGAGAAAATTCATTGTAAGTACCTTTCAGTGACAGGTATTTTTATAATCTAGGATTTCTGCAACAGCCCAACCATAAACAATTAAACCATTGCATTCAAATGTACAACTTCTATTCCTGCTCCAAATCTGCTGAGAACCCTCCTGCGACTCCTTAATGTGCTGTTTCCACATAGGCCTGCACGCAAACTGAGCAAAATAATCTGCCCTTTGCTAGGTTTGTATGGAGTCCTAAATGGCCTATATTGATTCTGGGATGTTAAGACTTCTTTCAGTTAAGTCCACATTTTAGAGACTGAAAGTTTCCTAAATCTTCCTGTTTCCTTACATCTCTGCCCAGATTCTTGAAAGCTTCCTAATATTCTCAAGAAAATCCACCTTTTTCCCAATCACATATTCCCATATATTCTGTCCGCTCTTTCCACTACTCATGATTCAGGCAGACACTTCTGCCTTCATCCTGCCTTCCTCCTGGTTTCATTTTTATCTGCAAACTCCTTTATGACTTTTAATTTACCTTCTTTTTTTATTCTAAGACCCTTCAGCTTCTTCTCCAATATCTCCCAATTTACTGTTATTCACAGTTAGTCTGTTTTTCCTTCTCTTCTATACATCATCTTCACCTATAACTGAATGTATGTATCTACAGTCTTTTGCCTATCAAGTGTGATGAACTATAAATACATAATACATAACTTTAGGACATATACTTTTAGTGTATAAAATACGTCATTTGTAACCTTAAAATGATGTCTCTTTTTATGGCTCTGATACAGAAAGATATGTACCACAAAGAAGTTAGTCTTAGGAAGGCTTAATACTGCTGTATCAAATAACAGCTTATATTTCCTGAAAAGCTCTTCCACAGCCTACAAGCTTCTGTTTTGCTTAATTTGTTATGAATTATTCCTAGATAAACACCCCAAAGATCTGACTACTTAATAAAGAAAGTTTACTTTATATATATAAAGGTTCTTCTGAAGCAAACAAGCCAAACAGTTACTCAGAGCATTTTTGCCCTGCTTTCCTCTGTTAAAACAGTCTTGTGTTCTATCTGAAAATGGGTTTTGAAGTAGCCTATACCATAGATAAATATCAAGCCCTTTGCTTGAGCAAATCACAAAATTTTACTCTTCAGGACAGCTCTCATTTCAACTCTCTTGAATAGAATTATTCTTTTTACATGATTAATTTAGATATTCTTCTACATTAACAGCCTATCCTTAAATGTGCTTTACCTTACTACCACTGCTTTTAGGTTTTATTTAATTCCCCCCAACCTCCAAATGATGCAATATTACCAAATTTCTTCTTAGCAATACTGCGTAAAGCATAAAAATTATTTATTGTGCTACTTTCCAGGTAAGCCAGGTAAGAGACAATGCTTAGGACTAGGTAATATGGATTGTAGTTACCACATATATTACTACTAAAAAATTTATATACACCAAATGGAACAGATCCTATTCTCAAACATGCCAATATAAAATCTCTGCAAGCAATAGCTCGTGTTCTTCTGACATTTTTCTGCTGTAAGTTTATTCCACATCTGTTGCAGCAGAAAGAGAAAGTGGAATCTGGCCCAAAGACTACTTCTAATAAATCTTTTCCTTTATTAGTAGAAACGTTGTTATTCACGATACAATATGTTCCTCTAATTATGTTTTTGAGCAAAAGCATTAATGACATTTAGGTCATATGTCTACTTATCCATTTCAGAGTAAGTTTTCTTTTGACACATTTACATTATATAATGGTCCAAAACTTTGATTAAAAGTTTGAGGTTTCAATACATCTTATTTACAGTGAAACAGAAGCCAAATGCAGAGCCATCCAATGATCTTGAGCAATACTCAGCTACTGAAAAGCATTTTTATGAACATTACAAAATAATGTGTGCTTTTGAAGATTCTATTTTCTAATGCTGCACCTTTATCAGGATATGAACCAACTGACATTTAAATGTTCATCTCTGCCTATCTTTGTAATGCCAACATAAATCCTTAAAGCATGAAGAAGTAAAATAGAATGGGTACTTGAAGCAGAACATTTCAGCATTTCTGAGTGAGAAGCAAATTTTGGTAATCCGGTCATATTCAACAGTTTCTCTGCAAATTCTTTCATGACAGAAATGAGGTATTGAAAAAGGAGATGCTTCTAGTTCTTTGCATGTTACTTCTGATAATTTAGTCAGTCAACATGGCTTTCAATAGTGGCAAACAACTACAAAGCTATCCTATGAAAACTGCATATATGGATCATAATATAAACTTGGTTGAATATTATTTTTAGGACTGCAAATAAATAGGCCATACTAAAAATGAGAATAAAACCAAAATTCAGCATTTCATTAAACAATCTGAGATGTGTATCATCTTTGTTACATGCTTTTCTATTATGTTCTCTAAGTACTTAGAGGGAATAACATTCTCTTTTTGTGCTTTGTATTAACCATGTGTGAACAGTACTGACCTTTGAGTCCTTAAAAATGAAATCTTCTCTTTGTTTGTGGGTTGGGTAAACACAAATGCTTATAAAATTAACACATGATAAAAGCTACATCATAAAAGTAAGTTTTGTCTTACAAGTGCCACTATAAAGGTTAAGAGTACCTCATTCACCAGTGTCTTTCATGCCTGCTTCTAAATAGCCCTGAAAAACACAGTAAAAGCCAAACACATTTTAAATGCTTTCTAAAACAATAAATTGACTTAAACATGTACATCAATACTTCTAGAATAAAGGACCATACATATGGTCACTGCTGATTAAACCAGTAAGACCCATTTATAACAAGAATTCTCTACAAAGAGTAGAAATTCATTTCATGCAGTCTACTAAAAAATAGCTTCTGACTTCTAATGGTGTGGGTTAGATTTGAATGTGATCAATACTGCATTTCATCACCAATAACCTCAATTATTTAGTTTCCTTAAACATTCTCTCTTACTTTTCTGCTACAGGCTAGCCCTTGAATTATCTTCCTCTTTAAAGCAGAATGTCTCTCAATTTCCTTCAAAAGCGGATATGGCCAGACTTGTTCTACTGCCAGGATGAGTGCGCGAGGAGGCAAGCAGCAGAGGGCTCAAGGAGAATATCACAGGCTTTATGTGACCAGGAAGTTAGATTCATGCTCTCTCTTGTTTTTAACCAAAGAGAGTTGGAATGATGGAGGTGTACTGACCTGCAGGAGCCAAAACAACTTCCAGTGTTTGAACCTCTACTCTGTGCTGGGGTAGGAAGGAAAGAGCAGAATTCAGCATTATCACACAAGGGCCTGACTTCATTCTCTTAATATCATTTATATCCATGGCTTTCTTCCTTCAGCAATTTTAGAAAATATGTTCAAAGCCACAAAAGCAAGTGATGCTAATGGTAAGTTAGTGTTTAGGAGGCTGTACTGTGAATTGCTGAAGATTAGCAGAACTGCACCAATAAAAATCTCTAGGTACATTAAAAAAGAAATTAAACACTCAATTCATACATTCCATTTTGGGAAAGTATAAAGATATGAATGTTAATATCTCTAAACACAAAATCGAATTACTTGGGCTGTCAGTAGAGAGTTATACTTGCAGACTAAACCTACCTTAGTCCTAGAAGTGCAAACTAAGTGACCACCTCTCAGGAAAACCTTAATAAGTCACCTTAAGTAAATATCTTGGCATGTTGGATTTTGAGAAATTAGAAAAAAAGCTAGCTTATTTTTTTTGTGCTCAGCATAAAATCTTCAAAAAAATGAAAATACAAGAATTTAAATCTTTTTTTGTTCAAGTGTTGTAACATACCACCCAATATTTCCTTGAAATAATAACCATTGCTACTCAGCATAAAGTATATTTCCTTCAGTACTTTAAGTATAAAAGAGACACTTCTCCAGGCAATCATGGAAAATGCCTTCCTGATTTAAGAATGAAAATGGTCTTGTTAGCATTTTTGCCAAGTGGAATATCTGAACAGAGTTATAAAACAGCTGTATGAATTAGAAAATATTATCCTTCAGCTCACAATTCATGCTGTAAAATCAGAATCACAGGCAAAATGATAATTAAAAGAAAAAAAACCATATCTATATTCTTGGGACGCTCAAACGCATCCAGGACAGCACAGTGAGGATTCCTGTATTTCCAAGCTTTTTATTCCTTATGGGTAAGGCCAAATTGGTAGACCTGTTTTTAGAATCAGAAATAAGCTTGACTTAATTCCTTTAGAAGTCAATCAGTGCTGCCCTGAAATGAAATAAAGGGATTGCCTGGAGGTAACTGAAGGTCAATGCTTCTAATGGTTCAAACAGCAGCTCTTTCATCATTCCTCATTGGGAATACAGGGAACAAAATAAAAAAATAAAAAATTACTTTATTCACCTTTCTTATTTGCTGTTCCTATCTCCTTACAGGACTCACCCTAAAATTCTGACTCAGCCATTGACTTCAGAGAGAGTAGAATCAAGCCCTGAAAAAATAAAAGCACTCAGTGGACAGGAAGGGAAATACATATGAATCTGAAATTAAAATTCCTGTAAGATATTTCTGCTTAGTGCAATTGAAACAATCCAACTCCAGGTTTGCAGCTGAAGTCTCAGAAATGAAACTACAGTATTAACTAGAGTCGCTATAATAATGACAAAGAATCGAAATAATTATATAGTTTCAATACAATTCACAAAACTCATTACAGTCCTAGTAACTTATTTTCATCACAAAACCTGCAAACATAGCAGCAAATGAATGAAAATCATACAGTCCCGTGACTGATGTTGATATGTAAATTCAGATAACACAAATTAACACATCTGTCAGAGTTTCACTCACATACTGGATAAAATGGAAATATTAAAAACTTCAAGACATCCTGAATGGTGCAGGCAATTATATTCCCTGAAGCAATGCTGCCATCTTGTGAGGGAAACGCTTAAACCAAAGTTTTAGTTTTCTGGATTTATCCTAAGTGAGCAGGGGTTTATGAGACACAGAGGTAAGGAATCAACAGGGATATGAACTGGAAACAGTCTGAGCCCAGCAGACATTTGCTCTCCCTCCACATAAATAGGTCTTCGTCTGAAAACACAGTGGAGATGATAAGCAATACTGCCCAGGAACTAAGAATTCTTAAAAGTAAGCTGTATCTTAGTTTAATTCAGTAGCAACCAGAATATTCAGCATTATAGTGGTAAATTCAAAACTAAATGAACTTGCTTTTCAGGTGAAAAATGGAAGCAAAGGAAATACTGACAGTTCATGCTAAAAGTTGGTGAATTCCACTTCCTCTCTTTTAGCTTTGGCTATGCAGCTGGTATCTTGTATTGCCGGATTGGTAAACCCAAGCAATTAAAAAAACAGATTTTCCAAGGTCAGATATTTAACTCGGTTCTCAAAGTTACGTACATCCATTCCTGCCATTAAGGATGAAGGAACAGAATGCAGCTTAAGTGAACAAAGTCTTTTCTTAAGTCATTGACCAAAAAGCAGGCCATTGTGTACAGAGAGATGTTTTCACTTGTGTTTTCTCACCAAAGTCAGGAGTGTGTACTAACGTCCTTCCTCTGTGTTCTATCTCCAATTCCTATGAACACACAGAGATTTCAGGATAAGAACTATGACCACCTACAGTTGGACTGAATTTAGCATGGCCTAAAGAAACACCAACTGCTATTAAATCTAGAGTGAAAATTTCTAACAATGTTTTTACAGCTGAAAATGTCACTTCAACAAGTGTTATACTCCCTCAGCAAGAATCTGTTTTGAAAACAAACAGTTTTCATAAGATCAAAATATTCTCACTTCATCTTTGTGAATGGAATATTTAGATCCTCTATTTCTATGTTTAAAATGTGTAATGCAGAAAATAAAATTTCAAAATGTTTCATTTTGTCAAAGTATAAGTAAGAAGAAAACTTATATTATTACAATAACCATATGCCGGAGTGTGCATGCATATTCAACTTTCACCTAGGAATACTGAAAATCTCCTAAAATTAATTTTATTAGCATGCCTACATATTTCCTGTGTTGCTAGAAAAAAATCACCTGCCTTTTCTGGTTGCAAAATCCATGTCTTCCTGCAAACCCCTCAAATCAGAAAGAGCTTCATGCTGTTTGGGTTTACTGTTGTACCTATAGACAGTAACATCTCCATCTCCCAATATGTGAATTTGTTATAAGGTGTTACAAGGTGTTATTAAAATAATTCCTTTTGCAGGTGTTACTAAAATGAAGCTGTTACTTTCCAGTTTAAGCAACTGGCTAGTAGTCAGAGGACTACTGTTTTCCTTCATTGCTGCATAACATTAGATTTTATTCTTGCTCTGTTGCAGTCTATTACAGCTCTGGGACTTCATTTATTCCTTTGAAAAATAGGATAAAACACCAACTTGCTATGTGTATTTGAGTAACACAGCTATTTACACAAATGTAAAACACTTCGGTATCTCTGAAGGAAAGGCACTACAGCCTCAATTATCAGACATTTTGGCACTTACTAGTTGAAAACTAGGTATAACATATTTATTAGCTTGCATCACCACCCCAGCAGGCATCATGTGAGCCAAGAATACCTTCTTCTACTTCCCTGCTCCTGCAGAAGGACAGGCAGAGGAGGGAAAATTCCATCCTAGGCTTCCCAGAGTTCTTTGCTGGGAAACTGTAAACCAGAAAATCTGGCCCTATGTAATTAGAAAATGTTTGTTGTTTGAATTAGCAGCAGGATCTGCTCTTAGTAATTACTTGAAAGTATACTGAATCAAGAGACATATTCTACCCGCTTCTCTGTAAAACACATGGTCTTCTATTCACTACAGCAATGCCCCCTAACTTTTTTAATTCAATATGCTTAAGGTGTCTGGAGTCTCTAAACTCAGTACTCATTTATTCAATCTGAAACCACTGCCTAAAACAAATTGCGTTTAAGGAGAGATTAGAATATGCTGTATTTCTCCTCCCCCTGCAAAGTTGTCTTGGATTCATGGGTAATAGCCTCTGAATCCTTTGATGCTCTGCATCACCATTTTAATTCCTGTAAATATGAATGATTCTGGCCTAAGAAAAGAGCAGGTATGGGGAGAGAGGAGGGATGATGTGACAAGCGTGCATGAGCTTACCCACATTTCCAAACAAGAACTGCTCATTGTATTTTCTGATACTGGTTACCCAGCTGACAATTTGAGACCATCAGTTCACCATAAGCCACAAGAAGCCAGCCTCCTAGAAGTTCCATTAACAGCTCTTACAACCTGGACGACCCAAGTTCTGCTCCAAACAGTGCCAGAAGTTTGGGCACCAGAACAAGAACTGAGAGGTCTGAGTCCCTGAGCTCCTCTGAGCTGATCTGAGCTTCCTACATGAATTCCCACATCAGAACCACCTTTTTTTGGCAAGCAGTGAACATTCACAACTCTTTTTGAAGGGAAAAGGGGCTGAAAAGACTAAGCTACTTCCAGTGTTACAAAATTCTACTTCTATTTTTTTTTTTCTTCCTTTTTTTTTTTTTCTTCTGTCTTTTGAAGGAGTGTCAGTTATGGCTGTATGTTCATTGGGGAAATCTACAAAAGCATTTACAGGCTGAGTTCAGCCAAATATCCAGCACTCCTGCAGTGAGAAGAACTATCAACAGTCTCTGAATCCATCATAAATATTCAGATTTTCTAAGCTTATGTTTCTAAGCATTTTTCAGTAACAAAATTCAGCAATTTAAAATATCTGTATAATTTAAGATATAGCTCTTTGCTCATGCAAAACCATGACTAAATACAATGCATCTTATTCCAACAGATTTACAGACTGGATTTTAGGAATACTGTCGTAAGAATTTTCCATACATCTATTATCTGATGTATTGTGCGTGTTGAAACTATTTTTAGCCATTTATGAGTATGGTAAGGAATGCAGAATTCTAAGAAGAATCTCCATGAGAGTCTGAAAATAAATTCTTTCCTGAATCAAAAGCTAAGGATTCTGATCTATTCAGGGTATAGTTCTTCTTCCCTCAAAGAATTAAGTAAAAATACTAAGTATTTCACCTCACAGGTATAGTTTAGTGTATTGCAAACATCAAGTAGAGGATGACTACTTACCTAAACTGAGGTTTTTAAAGAGATCTTTTCTTACAAATCCCTTGAGCATGTCTACAACTGTTAATGCTACAGACAATAAATTTAAGTGCTAAAAAGAACATTATTTGCCCAAAATGAGATTTAAGAAAAGCAATATACATTAAAGAAAAAAAAGTACAGAGAAAAGTTAAGAAAACAAAAGGCAATTTATATTTTTGACCACTAGGCTGCTCAACAACATTGATTCCTAGAATAAATGACCTTCACTTGAACTATTCTTCATACTTTAGGCTTGTACTGCATATTGAACTACTTTTCATTTATTTCTTCTTTGGTTATCATTTCGAGCTGCAGTAAATATTTCTGAACAGCAAGTAAATATTTTGAGTAAACACAGCAAAATAATCACAGAGGAGCCAAAAACTGGTGAAAGGCCTTATCACATAAGCAAAGGCAAGAGGAATCCCATACTACTTTGAATTTTGGGAAATGTAGGATATCACTTGCAGAGCTTCTCTCTAATAGTAGGGAATCTGCAGATAGCGCAATCCATCCAACAGAAGGTCTGCAGAACAAATCAGTGGTGCTCAGGACTTTGCATCCACAGACTACATGCATTTGAAGAGACTGCTCCACGAAGTGAGCCAAACAACAGTAAATAGTAATAATTAGGAGATTTACTCCAAAAGCACATTCTTGATCTGAACTCAAATGTATGTGCATCCTGCATATTTTAGAAATTTAGAAATTGGGGCATGGGAAGAGACAATCAAAGAAACTGTCTTTACAATACTCTTGTTCAGTCCCTGTGTCTGGTTCAGCCCCACCAGAATTAGGTGGGAACACGTAAGTGACTTCATATTGAAGAGACCATCTGGATGGTCCAGTGCTTTTAAGTGAGACCTTCTGACTGTTCACTTCAAAGTGCCACCAAATTAATTGCAAAGTCTCTATAAAAAAACAAGGGATGAATAAGCAGTCCTTTTCATAAGGTTGGAGCATCAACCTTTTGAGGAATAGCTCAATGACTACTTACAAGAACTATTAGAGGAATAAATTCTTAATGTTATTAAACTTATGACAGGAATATCTGAACATCCAAATCCCAGTATGTTAAGTGCTAACTGAACAAAGGAAGAATTTCTACTCTGAAAATGTTGCTATGTATGTAAAATACTATTTCTACATAAGAACTCTATCAAAAGTAGATCAAAAATACCAAGCCGGTAAGTTGGCACTTTAGAAGTGAGTAGAAGTGTAGAAATGTAAGAATGCCGGCACCTTTTCTGCACTTTGATAGTAACCTTCCTAAACTGAAAAATATCTTCTCTTGCCTTCTCTATTTCCTGCATGTTATCTTCACCTTACCTGTTTAATTAGGAATGCTTCTGCCATCAGTATTTAACCAAATCTGGTTTTGTTCAACTTTTTAACAAGTCTCACTTTCACTGTTGTCCATGAAGGATGTTAACCCTTTTCAGTATGGCCTTACTAGTTCAGGTACTCTTACTCTATTTTAAATAATAAAAGGCTTTTCATGTATCTGTTCAGACAAAAAAAAAAAAAAAATCTAGTTTACTGGGGATAGTAAGTTTGTAATAAGAGATTGTTACAGGCGCTTGTATTTTGGCCATAGTGACTATGCTACCCCAGGTGTTCCGTATTCCTTCTACATACAAACATTGCATGCAAATCAGCGATAGCTTAGGGAACAGGTTACTTGCCTCAGTACTACAAATGGAATAGGTACACAAAACCTGACTGAGATCACAAAACCAGAGCTATGGAACTGCTTTTACTGGAACCCTCTGTTGCCTTCCCATCTATTCTTAATATTTAAGAAAGCATATGATTTCCCTTTCATCTGCAACATTGCATCTGACAGATCTATTTAAACAGGAATCTGAAGTTACTGTGTTTTACAAATTGAAAAAAGGGCATTTAATACCTTATCCTTTCTTGAATATTTATTTGCACTTTCAAAAACCAGCAGTAAGTCAGGTTAGAAAACACAAGTGCCTTATCTGAATAATGAGGTCTTCAGACTATGAAAAGTAAAGCACCTTCAGTATTTCACTAAGACCTAGAAAAGAGAGAGTACAAAGTTAACAGAAGAGCAGCTTACCACTGTTCTGTTGGAGCTATGCCTTAAGTATTTAAGAAGGTTATATCTGAAGATTAAAAAAAAAAGTATGGGTGGTGCAGATTGCTAGATGAGGGAGAAGGAACGTGTTCCCTGCATATAAATGAAATCCTGAATTTCAAATGAATGTAGAGCTCTGTAGAAAATATACAAGTAGCAGTAAATAAGAGCTTTATTTAAATAGCAGCAATGTTTAAAAAAAAGCTAGTATGAATTCTTTTAATGAAAAAGAAACTAATTTGCCACAAAAATAAAAGATTAACAAGACAAGTAAAATGCTTTCATAATACCTTTGTTATTTTTGGACTAGTGTTAAATTATTTTTAAAATAGCAAGAACATACCGCATTTCCTTCTCACATTTTAAACGCCTTTAAATTTGCTAGACCTAAATCCAACAAAGTTTCATTGAGTTCAGCTTTCTGCCTCTCCTCCGCTTTCCCAAAAACAAAGTCAAAACGCTACTAACTACACAGAAACACAGACTTTCCAGGTGTTCCTTGAAAATAACAAAAAAAAAGGAAAAAAAAAGAAAAAAAGGTATCTAAATATATCCTACAGTAAGTTATTGTATGACTTCAAAGATACCCAAGGTGCACACATGACATGATGGCAAGGACAATTCCTACAGTATCATGGAAGAACAGCATAAAGGTTTTTTTATAGTGCTGACAAAATCCTTCCCTATTTAGTTGACCTTTCTTTCCAATTACAGAACTTAACATTGAAACATGGTCACCGAACTTCAGTTATTCAACTAAGAACCTAATTAAACTATTCCCATTTCAGAAATTATGAAAAGGTATATTCTTGTAACACATCTTTACTGGCTGATGACACAAAACGGAGCACAGAGGTCTCTGGACATTATTGTGCAGAAGGCTTGGGGAGAATACAGACCTCAGTAAGGTAAATCGGGCATTCTTTATCTCTGCTAGAGGTGTAATAATTTCAATATAAGAGCATATTTCTTTCCAGCCCACTCACCACATTCTACTATACTGAAATAATGTCAGCCTTAACAACCTCCAGTGAATCCATGTAAATACATTCCTTTTAGTTTGCTCAGCAGTGGAACAAGGATGTTTTAGTCTTATTAAATTCCTGGTGGGCTTCCCACCCCCCGTTTTTTGGCACTAAATTCACGCATGGTGTTCTAGAAAACTCAGCATCTGAATCACCTTTCATTGTAAAGAAACAAGATTAATTAAGCAGTATCTGAACATAGTTTACCTCATTAAATATCTGTGACTTGGTGAAATCATGATTTTCCCTTTCCTGTGAAAACACTACACCCGCAGGAAGATGTTTAGTGGATCCAAATGTTTACGTATGCTTAGAAAAAATGTGAAACCATTACCAGTAGCTTCTAATGAGGAAAGTACTTCTGTGTTAACATCACTTGTTCTAATTCTGCAGGGCAAACTGAGGTCTAGTCACTGTTTGAGTCAGTCTGCACATCTTTCCCTACTTAAGAAAGAGGTGGCTAAGGCTGGAGAACTGAGAAAGGGCTCTGTCTGCACTGCACACTCTTCTTGTTGAGGGGTTTCTCTTCCCCACCTTGATGTCATACTGCAATGAGAAACCTGACTCTCTTCATCACAGGTTTCTCTGTCCAAAGACCCCTGAAAGAACTGTAAAAACACCTCTACAGCATAGGGGAAGAGAGTTGGAGGTGTCTTTTTTGGGAAGGTGGGGCAAGGGCTTAATCTTCTATATTTGTCTATTAAAGTTTTGTTTACAGAGGAATACTGGCAGAAACAACTTCTGGATTTAAAAAGCTCTTGTCTATGATCAAAACTACTGCATATTGCTTCAGTTTTCAAAGTCATATGACAAGCTCCCTTATCCCTTAGGCTTCCTTCACTGAATTCAAGGCCTGAGCTTTAAGTTTTCACCTCCAGTGCTGCTAGACTAGATGACAAAAGAGACACTGTACTGCCCATACAGCTGTTTATTCCAGTGGCATTGGCTACTAGTAAACAACCAACAGAGACATCCTTATGCAATTTTCTGTTCTTCTCAAACCTCACTCTGATTCCACCACCAAAACAGCCCACAGCAGAATCAGAGACCTCCTGTCTGCAAGGTGTCTGACACCTAGAGCTGCCTCTGTGATTCAGTACGTTAGGTTCAGTTTTCTCGGCAACAAAAGACTGTTGTGATAAAGAATGCAGGCAGAGATGTGTTTGCTTGACTTAATGTTTTAGCATTTTTATAATATAGTAGATTTTCTTATCAAAAGCTTTCTTAATTATCACTATTTACTTCAGGAAGTAGCTTTATTGCTTTTGCCTTCTTTCCTATAAAGGCGCATGGAGAGGTGTTTTGGTTCTTCCCAGAATCTCTTTGGATGTTTGGATACAGAAACAAACAAACAAACAAAAGCAGCTGGACTGTATCATGCTTGTTCTTTTAAAGACATCTATTCCTTTTATGATCAGCGTCACGGCTACCCATGCATTCAGGTTCTCTTTTATTTTTTAGAGATCAGATTTAATTTTCTTTTCTTCTCCTTGTCTCCCATTCTTTCTCAAACTTTTTTGACTTGCCTTTCACTTTGCCATGTCCTTTTCTGGAGGATTCTCCACCATCAAGCTAAGCTTCAAATTTACATAAAATAAGCACGATTAGCTCCTTCTTTTGGGTTTAACTGAGAGAGCTTACGAAAAGACAAAAAGTCTTGAAATTAATGTGAAAAAAACCAGTATATACAGTAACTTGAAAATTTTAAGTGTCATTAATTACATCATGCATGGTAAAGTCTGATGTTCACACACAGCTATGTTTTGCTGTTCCCATACCTGAAATTTCCATATTCTTTTCACATGCTTTCTGATGATCTAATATTCACTAAGCACAAGGAAACACTGTTCATATGATGTTAAAGCATACTATTAAAATGAAAATAGTCTCTCTGCATACCCACAGATATGTTAATCTACTCACATAGGGTCTCTTAAGATAGTGATAGAGGAAGGTCTAATTGTGCTCTCAGGAAAATCTTAAGTCGTTGTTTGGTTTTTATAAATTAGATTAAGACATGTTATAAATTCAAAGAAACAAAAGGACCTCATGGTGCAGTTAACATTTCACAAAAGGATTCTCACATCTAGGTTCTTTTAATGTATAGATACATCTAGTTTACAGTAGAAAAGATAAACTGAGTTACCCTCAGTTTTAAAAACCAAAGATTTCCTCCTCTGTTCAAAATAGCAGCACTCAACCATACTCTAATTATCTCAGGATTGGCATACTTGATACAAATCTCTAAGTTTAGATATTTCAGCTATGACAGAATATGTTTGCTAGGTACTAGGCAACATTAGTAAAAAGTAGCACATAATAAGTAAAAGCACTTCCCCCTTAAAAATGTACGAAAATGCAAAATAGCTAATGAAATATAAGAGGATAGTTCAAAATCATGAATCTCAGCTATTTCCAAGATTTAAGGCTGCAGCAACACTCAGATATTGTTAAATACATAAGATGTTTAATGTAACAGTTACAGACTCCTGAAATGTACACAAGCAAATAGCCATGGGAACACCATGACCAAACAACATAACCATGTATTCAAAAATCATACTTCTCACATCTCAAGACTTTATACAGATAAAGCGAGTACTGCATAAGAAACAGTCTACTTCGTATCTAGCTCTTTAGTTCTGCCTGTGAATGTGCCATAGGTATTACAGTTTTACCAAGATTTCTTCATACTGCATATTAGAGTACCAAACTAACTCTGTGGTTGAAACAACATCTTACCTAACTATGTTTTACAACATAACATTGCCTAGAAAAAAGTCATTAAGCAATCCAAGTGCATTGAGTGGCATCATTCTCAGTCACATGATGGATTTGAAATAGCCAGCGCAGCAGGAGTGACTAGTAATTACTCTGAAATTTCCCAAAATATTCACTTCCATTGAAGATTAAAAAGATAGCCTATCCACTTTAATTTTACTGCTTTCACTTTTTCCTCTTCTTCAAACTAAAAAAAAATTTAGCTAGTTACCTCATCCTAAGCTAAAGCCGTAGTTTAAGCAGCCAAAGAAACAGAATCCAACTAGCACAGTGAGGCTTTGAGAATTTTTTCTTAGGCCATGGATTTCTCATTTCCAAAAATTAAATGACAAAAACATATTCAAAACACCTTTTCGTGAACATTATTCATTTTAACATAGGAATTCTTGGTTTGATTAACTGTTTACTAAAAGTTGCCCTTTCGATTTTCAAAAGAAGCACTATAAAATTGCTATTACTGCCGAGATACATACAAAAGGACCTTAAAGATCCTGTTAAATCTAGTTTGGCTGTATAGCAATGTGGCAATCAAAAAGGATAGTAGTCCTTGTATGTGACTGCAGGCAGTAACTACCATCCCAAGGCTGCCAAGAACATGAATATTTTCAAGAGGTAGTTAAAGCTTTATTAACCTCTTCATGCCTGAAACATGTATACTACGTTAGTACAATCCTGAATAAATTCAAAGACATGAAAGTAAATAACATGGGAACACAAAGAGCAGATTAACAAAAGGCTACTATAGTTTCAGCCTGTCTTTGAGAAAATCTGGGACCAGCAAGAACAGGAAGAGGCTGAAGGAGTAGCAGTAAAATAGGGAAGACCAGACTGAAGGATGGTCAGGGTATTAGCAAAAATTTTGCAGTTAGATAAGTTTGTTATAGTCAGGCTTTTATTTTTCCTAGAATTCAGTAGTCAGAACAGGCAAAAAACTGCAAAGACAAATACGACTGACTTGATCTTTGTTTATAACTTCTTGGGCAGTTTTGATGATAAGCCTCTGATGACCTGAGGCTTACACTTTCCCCCTTTCAGAAACCCTCCTAGACTTAAAAAAAAAAAAAAAAAACAACCAACCTGCAATACAACCCATATCTTCAATGGAGAAAAGGATGGGGGCTTTATTGTATATGCACGTTTTCCTGTACACAGAAGTAAACCTAGAACATCAAAAAGTTCATGGATGCTTTTGGCTCACTCTTATCCTGGTAGACAGCATTCCCATCAGCAAGTCTGGAATTTGGTTTCCAGTACGTATTTCCAAAAGCACAGTTCTAGATCCCTGTTAGTATTTAAAATTGGTTTGGGCTGCTTAATGTAATTTTTTCTTACCATAAGGAACACAAAACCAGCATATATGCAAAGGCATAGGGCATGAAAGGCACACATTTCCTGTGCAAAGAAGGGCATAGATTAATTCCATATGTGAAACACTGTGGTAAATACTACAGTACCCAGCCTATTATTATACCTATGAGCCTGGCATCGAGACCCTTCTAATTCACGCACCCCTGCATTCCATGAATGTACACTACATTACTAACCAGCCAAACACAAAACCCCAATGAGCCCTCTTCCTTTAACATTGCTGTACAAAGAACCCTCTGCTGAAGAGCTAAGTCTCATCAATGGATTTGCATCCAATCCAAATGATCTGGAACTTGCTTCTACCTCTCAGGGCATCTCTGCTAGACATGCTTACATCTAACAGGCCCAATTAACAAGCCTAGTTTAAATCACAGGTGGTAGGCAAATGAGTATGCATCTGACTTATAACAGCTGGCACAACTCATTGCAAAGAAGTAACAGTATGAAAAGAAATTTACTTCCCACGTTACAGCAAACAGAAGATTCAAATTAGCATAAATGTGCACACATTTCAAAGTTCTGCAGCCAAGCCTTCTAATCAAAACACACCTGCTCTCCAGAGGAATCCTCTCACTAAGGCAATGATGACAAACAAGGACAGTAGTTACAAATTTTTTATTATTTTTCCCATGTTAGTTCAGTCCAACCAATAGATGTATTCCAAACTTTTAAAAACAAAAGTGAATTTAAAAAACATTAAAATTGACATACATATGAACAAAATGAGATTGTTTCTAAAAACTACATTCTTTCTTAAGACTCTCACTAGGTAGTGGTTTGTCTTAATCTTTCACCCAGAAAAAATACTACCAGTTCCACAGGACTACTTTATCAGTTCAGACCCCCCACTCTGACAGGCTGGGTCTGAATACAAAACACGGCAGTCAAGAGCCAGTAGCATTTCCTTATATATCACCCAAGCAACACAGGAGACAACTTGCTGGGAGGTTTCAAAGGGCATTTTACCAATGTCAGGATACTTTGTACACAAGTCCCTGCCCAGCCTGACTCACACTGTGTCCACACTGACATTCCCTGCATTTGCCCTGTGACAGCATTCCCCCTGCCAGAGCTCCCGTGCTGGCAGCTGCTCTAGACTGGCAGCTGACATTTTAAATGCTATGTAAGACCTCTGGCAGCTCCCCTTGCTGCTGCCAAAGGTAAAGCTACATTAATTCATGCAAGAAAGAGCTTAGCAACCCCCACAGTAGACTAGCCTTTAAAGCCCAAGAGAGCTGCAGATGTTCAGGGGACAGCCTATTGCAAAACGAGGACAAGGTTGAGCCTGGAGAACCACAGAACCAGCAGCAGGTTTTAGACCAAGCGTCCCAAAAGCTATGCACATACTACCTAAAAGCTACTTCAGAGATATCTCACTGCAGGACGCTCTGAGCCCCTACCATTGTGGGGACACAATGTTTGCTATGCAGACTGCACATGCAGGAAGCTCCAGGGCTGCAGACACATGGCCCTCCTGGTCTAGCAATCCTAGAACAGTTACAAAATAACCCAGCCCACCCCAATACTCCTCAAAATACAAAGTTCCTCCCATCACCAGCAGAAGAAAATTATTAGTGAGGGCACAGAGCAAAGTAGAAAGAGTGTTGTCAAGCACTGTCAGTAAGCAGTAAGAGAGGTGACAGCCCCCTCCTGCTTTCCGCCCCTGCCACAGTAGGGAAGGCTGGCAAGTCTCTACTCCTGGGCAATGCAGAGAGGTCAAAGGCAGACCACACCACAAGGCAGCCCAGGGCACAGATCCTGCTGCAGGTACTGCCCTTGCACTCAAAGCCATGACAGAGCACATTCAAAAGATGCCAAGTGCTGCACTTCCTTCCCTCCCCTCCGTGAGGGGATGGGGTGAGGAGCAGGCAGCTGCAAGCTACCGCTTTACACTGATAATCATGACACCTTACAAAGAAAATGTGAAGAAAACATGTTTCATCCAGGGGAAGGCCACCTAGGATCTTAAATCTGGGATGAAGGAACGTTCCCCATGTGCTAGGGCTTGCTGAGAATGGAAAACCACTTCCTGCTTGCCCAAAGAGCTGTAAGCAATATAATTAGCGCTTGCTCATAATATTAAACGTCTCCAGATTTAATCTGGAGGGTCAGTGGGAACCCCTAATGCAAACCTGAACTGTTTAACTCCCCCGGACCAAAGGGCAGTTATAAATACTTTGAGTGTCCATACTGAGAGCAGCCCCATGTGAAGCTAAGCTACTGTTATTTTTGCACATTACATAGTCTTATTTAGTGCCGCCTTGTCACTCTGACAGTGACTGTCCAAGAGCAATCCTCATGTGTGTTAAGTGTTAATTCAATGTTTTTAAATATACTGGCTATGTCACTGTGAGCTTTTTCTGAACCTCTGAAATAACTGAACCACTTTGGTGACTGACATTACCATCACGGTATGCATTCAAGGCAACTCTCCTTTCTTCTTGCTTTCCCACACATAAGCGTTTGCTATGTTGGTGTCCATAGAGTTGCCTTTCCCCCTGCCACCCCCCAGCCTTGGAGGAGGGGGTGAGATAACATACTAGCTTATATTCCAGAAAGGATGTATGCAGTACACTCTACTAGTCTGCACATTTAAAAAGACAGCAGATTTCCAAGCTACTGCACACATTTTAGATAGAGGAGTTACAGTCTGGCCATGAACTTAAGCCAGCAAACTCCATGTGAGATTTGCTTGGATCTCACAAACTCTATGACACCAGCCCACATCTGTTTCCAAACTCTCTCCACACAAAGTGGAAGTTGGCCTGCCAGCACATATGTTTTACTCCTAATGACACCAGGAAGGTTTTGACAAGTGCATCAGGAGGTCAAACACCCTGGAACTGTGCTTTGTTTAGACTACTAATGCTAGAAACTGCTCTGTAGTTTTAAGTACACAATGCTTAAAATCTTAAGTCAAGCTGATACAAGAATTCAGTGTTAATAAAGGAATCCATGGTCCTGCAAAATTCTCTGCAGGATTTCTATTTCTCTTTACAACTGTAATTTCAGTTTCAAACCCATTTGGGAGATCACACATAAGATTAATGCTATCATGGAAAAGAAAACTAAGTTCTTCAGCTAACATCTGAACGCTCAGTGTCTTGAAACTAGAGTAAGAAGATAATCTTTAACAAAAATGTCAATGAATCTTGGCTGCTGATTTATAATTAATTAAAATAATCCCCTACTGGTTTTCATTAAAAAGGCCTTGGCATGAATTGCAGTGTCAGAGGACGGAAAAGCACTTGCATGCTCATAAAGATTATAGCAGAAAACACTATTTAAGAACAGCAGAACACAATGTTTAGTACTGAACTTAAAACTGAGTTTTTTTCTTGATCTTATGAGGTTTAAATTCAGAGGGCTGCTCACCTACCTACTAGACCTACAAGACCATTTCTACAAGTCTTTCTAAAGAGAAAGAATACTTTTTCCATAGTAAACTTCCCATTTAAAGCTTTAATTTCCCACAGCATTCTCAACTCCTAGAAACTGATTTTTAATTTCCTAAAATTCTGCATACACTTCTTTAGACACAGAAGACTATAATCTCTTTTTTTAAGATACAGATCATTAAAATTATTTAATGATTCCTTGTCTTTAATACTTTGATTCCAGCACTTAACACATTCAAGAAACAGTCTAAAATGGTAAAATATAAAAGAACCTTTCCAATAACAGTTAAAGAATTAAAAATAAGCAGTGTTGCCTTTTTAAAGATCTTAATTTGCTCTTTAGCCTTTTATTGGCCTGCTTCATATTTAGGGAGTTAAGATCAAAAAAATGGAAATCCAGCAAAAAGCACCTTTAAAGATGCAGAATTCTATAATTGTCCCTTCTTTACCTCGTACTAACTCTAATTGTTCTCCCCTCACCTTACCTTCACTTCATCCTTATGAGGGCCAATTTTACCAATTTTTTTTTTTTTTTCTTATTGCAAGGACTAGATGGTGCAGTCTGTAGGCTGCAGACTTTCAGAGAAATGCTTCAAAACTTCCTGTGCAAATTCTGGAAAAGTTACTTGAGGCTCAAACAGCAAAGTAACCAGAGGTATAATGAACGGCTGGATTGTGATATCCTGAACTTTCACACATCTCTTCTTCTATCAGTACCCATGGACTTGCCAAAGACCGAAAAGGGGAGAGGCCCTCAGCTAGTTTTCCTTAAAGTGCTGACAAGGCAGAAGAGCTCTGAAAGAACACTGCATCAGCATTGGCTACATTTCTACTGCTGGCAAATATGGAATGGTTATGTCATTTTGATATTCACTAGCAACTTGCCAAGGGTCACAAACTTCAGGTTCGAAGGGGTTTTTTCAGGTTTTTTTTACAGAACAATACAGAAGAAAACAAGCACTGCAATGCTGGCTCTACAAATAAGACCACCAACCTCTGAAACAAGAACTGGATCTTCCACCAACAGCCTAATTGAAAAATCAAAACTGAAGTGTTTCAGAGAAGACATCCCAAATCAGTGGTACTAGTCTACACAATCCTCTTTACATAGGCTTTCTATTTCAAACAGGTAGGATAATATTATTTTGGGAAAGGCAACATCAGTTTGTATTCTGACATTCACCTGTTTTCTTAAGATTTTACAACCCTAGGGTTCTTAGCATACAACTGTGCATATGAAAGAGCTACATGGCAGCCCTCCCTCCATTTAGTTTTTAAAACTTTTTTCATTATTCACCAGATCTCAGACATGGGTGTTGGGACAGGACTGTGTGAATTCTTACAGAGAAGGAGAAATGACTAAAGCATAAACTGTAAACAGGCTGTGGAGGGGGGGGGTATCCCATTCCCACATACTAATTCAAAGGTTCATAATCTCTTATAATGAAGGCCTGCTATTTACTCTAGCATACCGATGTTGCACAACTACATTTCCATTAACACAATGCATACATTAGTGTGATAAGTACTGTATTGACTAAATCTAGCCAAGCATCGTTGACTGAAAACTGACAAGCTTCAGCACTTATGTCCCTCATTAATGCATCTCTGAACAATAGTTTGACAATCAAAAGCCTAAGAAATTTACCTGTAACTGCAAATCCAGCATAGTTTTTAGTCTGAGATACCATTTTTAGTTCTTCACGCTAATAACAAGTTAAACCTGTGGTATGTTAAATCAGTCTTTACACAGGGCTAGGATTCCCTTCATGAAACTTGAATTCTGAATATTCCTCTTTAAGAAGTCTCACATAAAGAGATTAAATACTGTAACGTCCACAAATTACAGAAGTTCCTGGAGATTTAATTATTAACTAGAAACTACCACTCCATTAAAGATTTTTCACACAGACATGCTACACTAGATGTTTGCACAGTTTTAAAGGCTGGCAGGAGGATCTAACAGAATATTTCTTTAGAAAACAAACTCCTGATTCCTATCTAGCAGGCACATATTTGTGGTAGCTACCTCTTTATCCAATTAAAAAAATATTTTTATTAAAGCCATCGAGTCCCGTAGCTTTGCCCCTTGTTAAGCACAAATTGCACCAAAAAACCCCACAAGCACATAACGCTTTAGAAAGTCAAAAAAATTTTCAAAAGTAACATCTCTGAAAGCTGCTCATTCCCGAATTCTGGATTTGTTACGAAACACAGGAAGAATCCCCCAAGTTCCAGAGATTCTGGTGTGTGTGTGTGTCCCGAAAAAGGGAGGGCGGGGGGGAGTAACACCAGGCCCATCAGTCATACACTGTTGGAGGCTCCGAGCCAGTGCTTTGATGATTGTATTGCCTTCTATAACAGTCTTGTCTCTGTTCTGGCTCCTCAACTCAAGTACTTGCTCGCTAATCTCACGGATCTTTGGACACCACTAGACAACAGAAGATGAACAGGCTGCTGTGCTTCTTCAAATATCTACAAATGTTGATATCATTTTTCATTTCTTCTGAAATTATACCTTTTCTCACACTGCGATACTTACAAAAGCTCCCCTCAAAAAAAAAAAACAACAACTAAATCTCAAACCTTTTAATCAACACCACAGTTGCTAAGCATTAATAAAAAACCTCTTTTCCAAAAGATATGACTTCATTAATTCCATACAGTCTTAGCTATTAAAAAACCCCAACTATTCTACATACTCTCCCTTATTGTAGAGGGGTAGCTCTACACAAGCCTGTGCTTAACATAAAGTATCATTAAAAGCAAGGGACCCCCGGTTCCTGCCTTGTTGTTTCATTCCATCATATTAGAGCTCAAATGTTTAAGGTGAGTGGCTTTCAGGTGTAACATATTTTCACACTAGAGGGCAAGAGCTGCTGTCTCAAAGAACCTCCTGACCTTTACCGTACAAATAACTTGATCCCATTAAGTTATGTAATGAAAAACAGGTCAGAAATACATTTAAAAACTGCTTTGAGTAAGTCTTCAACGAGGGATTTCTGTGCTTAGTTCAAGGAGCAGAACTGAAAAAACAAAACAAAAAAAAAACCAAACAAATTAGCACCTACCATCGCACACTTGAAAGATGAAAATAAAACAACTGATGTTGTTATTCACAGAAATGACTACTTTGAAGCCTTTTAAAAAGTGTTAAAACAGTATACTAATATAAATACTAATAACATATCCTGACTCCAAAACATGCTACTTATCTCACCTTTGAGAAAGCAGGGTGACAGAAAGGAACCTGAAAAGCTACATACTTTAAACATCAATAGATAGAAAAGGTAATTTAATTTTTACTAAATCTTCAAAAGAGGTTTCCAATAACCTTCAGTACAACGGGTTTCAAAAATTACCCCAAAACACAAATTTTCTTGGACAAAAACCCAAAAAGTATCCTCAGTTCTGCATTTTTCCACAAGAGGACACTAAAATAATGAGAAAAATAGTTGTACAAAAAGGTACAAATACCACATACCATTTTTCTTCATTATCTAAGTGGAATGCTTTTTACTTAAAAACTATTTTGCAGTCAAGTAAACATTAATGTGTAATTACTTTTCTTCTAATGTGCATTTTAGTCATTCTAGGGATCAGTGTTTGGCTTTGAGTGTGCCTCAGGTGATGTGGAGATATATCGCTGCTTGTCGCAGACAAAAATCAACAGCTAAGTGACGCCACACAAATAATCTTGTATTTCATTGGAAAATGCACTATTAACCCTAAATATACAGAGAAGCAAGCACAGGCTTAAATTCACAGTATGACTGCGAAGAACAACTTCTGGGCACCAAGAAGAGTGCCCGTGTGTTAGCGGATCGGGCCACACTTACTCCTCCACCTCTTCTGCTACTCTCCTGGCCCCACAGCCAAACACCGGCAAGTTACACCCGGGGGTGAGGGGAAAGGAGCGAGCGAGCCAAACCAGGGCAGCCCCCAGCCCGCGCCCCTCGGCGCCGGCCGGGGCCGCTGGAGGCAGCAACGCTGTGTGAAGGACAGCAGCGCCCCGCGGCGCGGGAGGCCGGCGGCCGTGCCGCCCGTCGCCTCAGGGGAGGCCCGGCGCCGGGGCGCACCGGCGGGCGAGCCCTGCTCTCCGGCGCGGGGAGGGCCCCACGCCCGCGGGAGGCCCTTACAAGCTCTCCGCCGCACCCGCAGGCCGCGGTCTCTGGGCACGCTGCCTCCCCGCTTACCCAGCACGACTCAATTTTAATCACTCGCTACTCTCGCCCGCGCCCGGCCCGCCCCGACCTCCCTGCGGACGGCGTTTCCCGCCGCTGCCCTGGGGAGCGGTGCAACGCGAGGGGGGCGGCGGCGGCCGCCGAGCGCCATTGACGGCCGCGGGGCGCGGCGGCGGGCAGGGGCACGGCACGGCCCGGCCCGGCCCCGGCCGCCTGCGGGGGTTATACGCGGCGTCTCCCACACGGCTCCCCGCAGTCAGCCGACAACCGCGCACCTCAGCCGGGCGAGCCCGGCGCCGGCGGCACCGCCGCGGGGGAAGGCGCGGAGGCCGGCGGGGGCGCCCCGGCCGGGCCTGCTCTCGCGAGAGCGGCGCCGGCGGCCATTTTCCCCTTTGATTGGCGGCGGCGGGGCGGGGGCTGCGGCGCTGCCCTGGCCGGCTGGGGCGGTGGAGGGGGCGGAGGATGAGCCGCTGGCGTCCCCCCGCCTCCCGCTGCTGACGACGACGCTCAGCTCAGCTCGGCCCGGCCCAGCCCAGCCTGCTGCGGGCCCAGCGCCGCGCCACCGGCCATGGTGCCCAGCGAGGAGAACCAGCTCGTCCCCAAAGAGGTAAGGCGGAGCTCGGTCGGGGCGGGGGAGCCTCGGGCCGGGCGCCGCAGCGGGGGGCGGCGGCGGTCCTTGCGGTGTGCGGGAGGCCCGGGGTGCCGGGGCCGGCCGAGGAGGGGGGCGGAGGAGGCCCGGCCTGGCCTGGCTCAGCTTCGCTGTCTCGGTGCGAGGCCCGGCGGGAGGGAGGGCCCGTCTTTGTGAGGGGGCCGGGCCGGGCCCGCGGGCTAATGGTGCTGCGCGGGGGAAGGGGAGGCTTTTCCTGAGGGGAGGAGGAGGAGGAGGCGGCGGCCGGGGCCGAGGCCGAGGCCGGGGCCGGGCCGCGCCAGGCCCCGGGGGCGGCCGGAGGGAGGGTTGCACCTGTCCGTGTGGCGGCATGCGGGGAGGCCGGCCTGCGTGGCGGCGGGGCCGGGCCGGGCCGGCGGCGCCTGCGCTGGGCCGCGGCCCGTGTCGGAGGGCTCGTTTGGAGCCCTCCGGGAGGGCAGCCCGCCCCCGGGCTGGGTGGGGGAGCGGAGCCTCCGGGTGAGGGCCCCGAGCTGAGGGGGCAGAGGAGAGAGCCGGCCCCGGCGGCGAGGCGGCTCTCTGCGTGCCCGGGGGCGTCCTCGGCCGGGGGAGAGGGGCCGGCGGCGGAACAGCAGCCGGGGGGGGGCCGCTGCCGAGTGCGCGGGGCGGCTCCGTGCCTCCCCGGCGCCGGGACGGAGCGCTGCGGGGAGCGGCGGCAGGGCCGGCGGTGGGTGCCGGAGAAAATGCGGCCCGGCTCAGCAGTGGGTCGGGTTTCCTTTATCGTGGCCCCCCCGTCTCCTCTCTGCTGCAGGAGGAAGGGGGAAGGCTTGGTTTTGGCCACAGGCTAAAGATAAGAGCCTGCGTGAAAGAGGAAGGCTAAGCCTCTGTCCTGCAGCGATAGGCAAATGACACGTGTCAAGTAAGAGCGGTACTGTTCAGGGGAAGGAGTCTTTGAGCGATGGTGTGAAAGGTTGGAAACAGTTACTCGTAGAGTAGTATTAGCAGAAACTTTACTTCGTGAGCAGGTACGCTTACATATTTAGCCAACTTTTCTGACAGTTTTACTCTTCCAATAAATTACTCAACCCTTTCCTTTTGTTTTTCATCAAATGTCAGGGGTTTGTTACATCTACCTGTTCCATCGTGTATTCTTATAGGAAGCTTTGTGAGGCAAGGACTTAAATTTTGTAGAGTTTAGCAAAAAGAGGTGATGACCCTTAAATTATATCCTTGAGCAGACCTGTGAAACAAATGCCAGTACCAAATTTTAGAAACAAATTTTTGTGCATACAATTGTACAAGTAAGTGCAGGATATATGTAGGACAAATGTAATATTTACCTCTTGTTTGCTTTCTTAAAACCTAAGGTTTAAAGGAATATTTTAAGTCTTTTTATAGGAAAGAGAAATCCCCAGAAACATCAAACAAGGGATGGAGCGTAGTAGCTAGTATGCCTAAATATTTGCTTTAAAAAAATCTCCAAAAACATAAGACCAGGGGTAGAAGAAAGTAGCTAGTATACTTAAATATTTCATTTTAAAAATACACAAACAGAGAGATAAAGGAGCCTGGCAGGAGAGACCTTGTGGCATTAGTTGTAGTTAACTGGAGCAGACAAGGTTATTAATAAAAGCAGCTAGCTGAGGCTGTTTCTTTAGTTATATGTATTAATAGTCTCCCTGTTGGCTTTAAAGTTGTATTCGGAATATACGTATGATTCAGATGTGTATTTTTAACTGACTCATTGGACTAGGATTTTGAATGCGCTTTTATCTGTAGGGAGGGGAAGTATGGGTAAAGGAAGATGAATACATGTTATTACAGATATGCATATCTTAAACATACAGTGCGAAATCTATAACCTTTGTACATTGATAACCCTACTGTGAGTTGCTTTTTCTCAGCCAGTTTTCTCAAGTTCTTTATTGTGTCCCCATGCATTTTCTAAGTAAACAAAACTGAACAGAATATAAGAAAAAATCAAACTGAGGAGGAAAACAGATTAACTATTTGTGTTAAGCCCCTCCGGTTTTATTTATATATATTTTTATATATATATATGTTGTAATAGAAGTTTCTCTTCAGCTTTTTTCATGTTTTTCAGTATATCCTCATTTTTATTTCAGCAATGGGAAGTTTAAGAAATCTTATGCTACAGTATTCACATTAAGTCCTTCTGAGATTCATTAACAGTCTCATTGCAGAGAACACTGTGAGTTATGGGTAAACAGAATTCTCCAGGTTTCTGAGTTCTCAACAGCCTTCTCCTAAATATTCCTCTTATGCCATTATCAGCAGCTGGAGGCAAAGGAGGTCGTTTGGAGTTTCAGTTCTGCCCTTTAGGGGGTGGATAAAGGATTACAGTTCATGTGTTTTTCACCCTTCTCAATGGGCTGAGTGGTATCGCGTGTGTAGGTCACTGTCTTGTGCTGTTTCAAAGATTAAACTGGGATGTGAACCAATGTCTGCTAAAGATGAGTGCACAACCATATTTTTCCTTTGCATTCCAGCGTAAAAGAGCAAGAAGAAATGTAATGTTGTTTGCTTTAGGCCGATCTGAGGAATGACTAATCATCTAAAGGAGTGGATGGGAAAAGGATTTTAGTTGTTGTCTACAAGCTTATGTGATGCCATGGTAGATATGGTAGTCAGGGGTATCCGTAACATTAACAGGCTGTTTTGAGAATGGAAAGATAAGTATTAGGTTGTTTATAAGCCTTCAGTTTGTGTTTGTATGTATATATATCTGTATGCTAGCAGGAACTCAGATTGCTGTTTTTAAAGTATATTGCATGGATTTTTTCATTAGCTTTATTAAAGAGTAATAGCATGTTTTCATGGATACAAAATACTAGTAGTTCCAGTGCTGCACTTAGAATATCCTTTATTAGTCTCTTATGAAAATTTTTCTTTTGGATTTTTGCATAGGTTCAGCTGCATCTCTGAAATACAGGTAATCAGGGCCTTGTTATTTTTTCTTGCTCATAACTTTGGCATAAAGTTCTTTTTGATTTGGAACAGATGTATTAAAGCAGTTTCTAATAACCCAGTGTTTGGATTTTTTTTTTTACATTAAGATCTTTTCCCAAGTTACACAGTCATTTGGTAAATTTGTTCTTGTGTCCCTACCAGTGCCTAACAATTCCCCACTGTTCCTGTAATTGCGTGACCAATAATTCCTTATGGTGGAGGCAATGAGAATCCCTGTTCACTAGATCTGGGGTTCAATGTGAACTGGTCCATGTTCCTTTTCCTTCCAATTCTCAAGTCATTTTAGCTCTTGATCTGAAAGATAAGTCATTCAATTTAGTCTTCTCTTACATCCAATAAAGCAGAAGGCATTGAGTAACATACATTGCTGCACCTTGGTAGTAAATGCTAAGCATGTTCTTTAAAAATTGCTTTGTTATTAGGTGTCAATTTTTCCCCCATTAGTCTAGTAAAACAGTAACCCTGGGGAGGGAGGGTGAATAGTATAAGTAAGATAATAATGGAAATAAGAAGAAAATGGTGCTGTTAGAAGGGAAAAAACTTCTATGGCTTTCAGTGTTTCTGAGAGGAAAAGCAGATGTGAGATTTACTTTGGGCAAATCTACCTCAAATAGAAAACAATAAAATATTCTAACCAACACAGTTGATGAGGAAGTTAGATCCATGTGTTTGTTTACAGGTAATGTGAGTGAACTTTACTAAGACTTTTCTTGAAAATCAAGATGTATCAGAACTTAGTGATTATTGCTGAGAATCAGTCAGAACATAAAAAGAATTGGTCAGAATGTAAAAAGTATATTCTGCTATGAGGTTTTTGAAGTGTCTGTGCCACTAATTAAATACATGCTGTGCAGATAGTTTCTCAACATGTTCCGGCATGAACTATCCAAAGTACACCTGTCAGAGTAAAAATACATATATATGCTTTGTACTTGCTGTCATTAAATCAAGAAGGCAGTGTGAGTTCTCTCTCAGCTAAACAATGTGAGTCTTTTCTTCCCTACACTAATGAATCCATTTTAATCTTCTGCATTGAACAAGTAAAATATGTATCTTGATGAATATCGCTCTAACTTCATTAGAAGAGCAGGAATCTGATTAAGATATTTTGCAATTCCCCTTAGTAAAGGGATGCTGTTCTCTTCAATGCTGATGACATCCTTGTTCTTTCATTCATTCTACAAGTGGTTACAGCTTGTGTAATTGATCAGTTTTTCCTGCTTTCCTTGTGTGCTCTGTTGTAAAACATGAGTGTGATTGTGACAAATACAGAAACTGACTACCTCACTGACCGAGCAGATATTCTGGAAATCAAATTTAGAAAACAAACAGAAAATCCACACAGAATGCCACCAAATCGTTTGTTCCTTGTGAACAGATGCTTTCTGAGTGATATTGAGGTAGTAATTTAGTTTGGTGAATAATGCATGAGAGTTGAATGCAAGATCTTTCCCCGCTTATTTCAGCCACTGGGCTTCTCAGTCGCAGTTTAGTTCCCCTTGCTATATACATCTGGGTATTTAATCTGGAGTATAAGAAAGATGATCAGGATAATTATCAATGGCACCTCAAGATCATCTGATGAAAAGCTTTTGCCTAAGAGGTACCAGCTACTTCTTAGATAGTACTTGGTACTGGCACCTCAGTCTTTAAATGCTCCTGGCTAAAGTTTTTGCTCAGTAGAATAATCTGACAACTAAATAACATATCACTTTTTTTTTTTACAGTAATACATTTTGAACATCACTACAAACAAGAAATGCAGTTTTCTCTAGTGTTTTGTGGATCATAGTGTTTTGCGGGTCACTGGTGATTAAAGTTTCTAAATCAAATGAGTACAGTAGTATAAGTATAATCCATAAATTTTTTTGTGGCATTACAGTTTCTCAAACTAGTAATGAGCTTTTTCCTAAGCTGTGAAGTAGTTATCTGGATGCAAGAAATACTTTAAAGATCTGTTGATTTTACGTTCTCCACTGTCCTTCTTGAGCTCAGAATTTCAGTATACAGTAAAAAAAATTCTAGTGCTTTGTTTGTTGCCATTTTTAAATACATGAAGTCCACTAATTTTATTTTCTGTTGTTTTTAAAACTTAAGTACCTGTGGATTTAGATCAATGCGGCCTTGCATCATAGTTTTAAAATACGAATCATCCTACCACACAAATACTGATGAAAATCACTATTCTCCAATTTTCTTTTGCTGATAAAATGTATTGATATTAATATAAGATTAAAACTTGCGGAGACTAACTGAAATAGACCAGTACCTTGACTTCGTGTTACCTTTGACTTGCATGTCCTGTCAGAATTAAACTTGGGGCGGCCAAGTATTATTTTAAACCTTTTTCCCAGTACATTACCATTGATACAGTAATGCACTAGAATATGTACAGATGTTCATATATCCAGTCACAGGATTTTTAATCCTGTGTTTAGTCCAGCTCTGCTCTTTCTGTTGTGTTTGAAAATATATTGGGTTTTACATAAGAAACTAAGTATGAAAGTTATGTCTCTAGAAAATTGAGCGATTGAGTTACATATACGTATTCAGCATTTTTATTCAGTTTGAAATAGTTTGATTCCTTTTGTGAAGACTTAAAGCTGATATTTTACACTTTTTCCCCTTTGAGAATAAATATGGTATTACCTTCAGGTGAGCTGCCTATTAGCATTTTGGTTTGGGTTTTTATTTTGTCTTGAACAAAACATTCTCAGAACAATGCCACTAGTAACTAAAGAACTGATAATTGAAAATACTAGTAAGTCTTTAAATTGTTTTGTAAACTTCTGATAAAATGATAACCAACTTGATCACAGTTTCAGCCACTGTGAAGTGTGTAGTATTTTCTTTGTGCTTTGCAATGTTTGGCATGTAATCAGCTTGCACTGAACAAATGGTCTTGCACAGCGCTGGCAGATGAAATAACTTCTAAAAGGACATGTTGGCCATGTTCTAAAAAAAAAAAAGGACATGTTGGCCATGTTCTAAAAAATTAAGGGGTAAAATTGGTAAAAAATCACTTGATTCAATTTCATCTTTGAGATTGTGACCACAAGGATACTTTAGGTGCCTCTGAAAAATGGCAACAGGTTATTTTTAGAGTGGCAGTTCTGTGCATAGCTTAGAACTGGTTATCGTGCTGCAGTTCAGGTATATCTTCTCAATAATTAGATGTGATGAAAGCCTTTTAAGTAACATTCATTATGCATTAATTCTATAGGATTGGTGAATGCTCTAATTTTGAAACGGTGTGAGAAATATATTTTATATACTATGAAAATTTTCACTGTAAATAATGTCTGAAAATAGATATAAATAGCATTTTTTTTTTAAAAGTCTGGCAGAGTACTGCAGGAGCTAAAGGAATGGAAGGCAGGTATGTTTACTGATTTGTACAGGTATTTTGTTGAGATCAGTAACAATGACTGAAGGAAAAGGAGAAAAAAGCAGATATAACAACTTGAAGTAGTGCCTGGTTTTTGTAAATAAAATATTTTCATCAGTTAATATGTGGAAAAATCTTCTAGGTCCTTCCTCATGTACATTTTCATATCTGTACCTTCTATGGAGACATTGTGATTTACAGTTCCTTGTTCTTCCTGGAGCCCTTTGTGGTAGTGGTAGCAGATTGAGTTTATGCCCAGGCTTCATGGGTGCTTACGCTCTTAACTGTTATCCTTCATTCTGTGCAATATTGCTACAGAACTACACAAAGAATCCCTGCTGACCCATCTCACTATTCAGCTTCTCTTCATCCTTCCCCAGCAGCAGGTGAACAGTTTAAAATTACAGAGTTACTAAAGAGTTAAAAATTACCCCTCTGTTTACATCTTTTAATCTCTAAACTGTACAAAAATTTAATTTTTTTTTTTAGCTTACATGTCTGTTGGTGATTTTGTAGTTCATTTCAAAATTATCCAAAAAGAGAAAACTCTTATTATTACTTTTGCTCAGACTCTAATTTGCGTTTATGTTAGTGTTGCACTTGTAACAATCCAGCAGAAAGTCTTTAGAGTATTAGCAGCATAGGAAAATGTTTCAATAAAGTTCATGGTAGTTCTGTACTTGAAGGAATGGAGGACAAAGTGTGAAAGCACATCCATTGCTTCTGTGACTCTCCATAGGAATCAAATGATGTAATTATAGGTCAGTATGTAAATGTGTAATAAGTATCTTGTGATGTTCTTGCATCTCCTTTGTTCAGATTTTTTTTTTCTGAAGGAAAAACAAGGAGCATGGTTATTAAGAAGATGGAGACAAGATGCAAACGAAGCCATATAAAGATGAAGCTGTTTCAGATGTAAAGTTTGTACTGTAATGAATGTATAGAGGCTGGCAGATAGTTTGCAAATATACAGAAATTCATTTACATTTAATTTGCACAATTATTTTGGTCTGGTTACAAAAACCTTTGGAAATTTAAAAATTCAGGGTTATAGGATGAAAGAAAACATGATCAGTGGTTAAGAGAAAACTAAATTTTAAAACTCAATCTGTTACTACTGTGGATGTATTCTTTGTTAACCCTTAATTTCCTTAATTTAATAAGAGGAAACTTTGTTAGAGTTCTTGTGTGATCTGTAGGCATGACCAGGAAATATTTGTACTCTTTCGTTATTGGCAGTTGCTGCCTTTGATTTCTAAGGGAAGTAATTAATATTGAATCACCTTAATTTACCGTATTTAAAAGACCATTAGGAGATAAGCGTAAGAAGACTGGTTCTTCAAGACATTCTTAAGACATATTTAAAGTCTTTTAAAATGCAGAAGTTAGATGGAAAATAGCCTCTGTAAAACTGAAAAGTAAGTGTTCTTGATCTGTAGTTCAGCTGTCCCCGGACGTGTGCCCCCCCGCCATATCCTTTTCTACAGTGTTTTGAACACCCTGGATACATGTACTTATCTCTGGCCCCACACCAACTTTTTCTGGTTGTCACTTCTGTTCTTTTATAAATGCTTTTTACGAATGACCCAGTAACCCACAACAGTAGGAACAAACTCTCAAAGCTAAACGCTAGCCTCATAACATACACTTTATTTCTGAGGCATAGTGTTATTTTCGGTGATGTTTAGAAAGCTGGAAGTATTAGGCTTTGAAGTGTGTATGTATTATAAAAATAATTTGTCTGTATGCATTTTACAGGAGTGACAGTTAACAGCTAGCATGCAACTTTGTTTCAGTGAGGTGGCAAACACTTTTAAAATTTTTTTTTAATTAAACTTTTGTTACAGAGAAGCATTTCTGAGGAGGTGGTCTCTGAAAACAACAAATGAATCCATGATGTGTGTGAGGCAGCAGAGTAAAACATGTACCCCTTTTTCCAAAAGGAATAAGATCACAGAGGCCCTGCTAGAGTTTTATTTTGTACCTCTTCTCTTTTCTGCATTGGGTCATCCACCATAGGAAAGCATTTTTAGGGTTCACTTAGCCAGGGCCCTTAGTCTCAGTATGGCCCCAGCCTCCTTCCGTGATCTCCAGCAGCTATCCTGTATCTACAGCAGGCTGGAAAACAGGGCGAACATGGGGTGAAGGCAAAAGCAATAGGATTGCTACAGTAATGACACTTTTGGCTCTTCTAGGCCATTCAAGATAGAAGGGGGAGTTACTCTTCTTGTCCTGTGAGCAGCACTGATGTTTACAGAGACTCATACCTAAGGATGGAGGGTGTCATTTTCATCTTTCAGAGTGCCAAATAAAGTTGCAGTATGTCCAGCTGTGTTGGTGTTTAATTTAAGTACTACTACCTGTAATACATGCATTTAAAATACTACTACTGCTCCTCTGCTGGTACCATTTTATCACTCAGTCCTTTTCCAGGAGAGTTAAGGACTCTGTTCAGAAGCTAGAGGGCTGATTCAGGTTAAAGCTAACACACTGAAAAACCAAACAGAAATGATTAATTTTAAGAAGGATTAGCTATCTGAGCCTGCTCAACATGTAGCTGCGTGACCATTTATACCAGCACAAGAAAGGGGACAGGGTGGGGGTGGAAATAAGCAGGTGGGAGCAAGACTGCTTCTTCTGGCAGCAGTTGCAGCTATTCAAGCTTTAACTGCTTGTATAATTGAAGCATTGCTGTGTTCGAAGTTTTTAGGCTGCCGTGTCTGCGAAGTGTTATTAGTGCACTGTAAATTCATCAGTCTCTACGTGTTGAGTTTCCAAAATAGATGGGTATGTTCATATTGCTGTATAAGGGTATCATAATTATTTTTTCATTGCAGTGGTCTTAATGAGGTATCTCATTCAGGCATCAATTTCGTTCTTTTAAAGTATATCAAATACACTTCAATATATTAAAGTAGGGGGGTTAGAGTAAGAATCAGAGAAGGCCTTTATGCTGTGCAAACACTGTTCAGCGAGAGCTAAAACATTATTGTGTTAATCAGCATTTTTTCAGTCACAAATCTAAAACACCTTAGGGGCTTCTCTGAAGGAAATTACCTCTACCCCAGCCTGGTCCAGTACACACCCTTTTGGTAGTTATCCTTCCTATTTTCCAGTCTTGTTCTTAGTCAAGAGGACAGACTGAAAGGGCTTCCCTAAGTCTTGTGAATCCTTGATATCCCATCCCAGGGGGGAAAAAAAAAAAGGAAGGGGGAGAAGTTTCAATAATCGGGAAAGTGGCCAGAGTCAGGGTATATATCCTTGCATGTGGATGGTTTTTTAGGCTCAGTGTGAAGTACTTTTTTCCTCACTAGTAACGGGACAGAGAACCTCTGTTTAGTTTTACTAGCTTCAAAGAACAGTTGCTGGATTTTGCCGAAGTTTCTCCAGGTATAGTAAAGAATTTGAAGTTGAGGATAAAGTATGTTATTCAGGTACTCACAAATCTGATACCACAAAGTCAGTCAGATTCAAAATTAAATGATTGTGTCTAGAGGTTGTTGTGTTCCAGCACAAGATATATCAAGTTAACAGCTCAGAATGATTCTGCTTATCGAGAACTCCTGGGATCAGTGTTTTAAAGTGTATTCAGTTTGCCACAAGTGTACTATAAAATACTTCTCTGTAAAAGTGTGTTTTGGTTCAGGTATTTGTAACAGAATTCTAAGTGCACTGTTCCCTCATTAACTCAAACTAGGCTGCAGTGAGGCACCTGTGTTGAGTAGCAACTCAAAATGCTGTGACAGAATTAGTCTAGTAAGTTGTCTTTCAAAAAGAAGTTGCTTCTTTCCTCTAAAATAAAGCCAAATGTGGGTCTGATTTCTCTTTTCTTCAGTAGATGAGTAACTACAGAAGCGATGGAGACCACCTGCTCAATGCTGTGCTCATTCTGAGGACCTTTATCACCCCTTGTTTACTTCCCAGGGGAGTGACCTGCTCACCTGGCTGTATCAGGGAAGCTGGCCTTTGTAAAAAGAGCTTTGTTGGGCTGGGAAAAAGCATGGAGCATGACTAGCCTGGTTGGGCAGCGAATGGAGTTGTGGGCTGTAAGGACTCTCTGAAGTCCATAGTTCCAAATGCACAGGGTAAAGAGAGAGCTTTTAGAGTGGAGACAGTAACCTAGCTCGCTCTGATTATTCTTCCCTTACTTGCTGTATATTTGAAAGGTCTTTGGCCTTCACATTTTGTGCAGAATGCAATGCTGTCAGCATGTATCCAGTGTGGTGTTTAATGGGTTGGACCTCTTGGAATAGGTGAAGGAATTCCTGAAGTATGGTTGTGGTTTCTCAAGGAGCTGATTTGATAGCAATTTGTCATGGCTGAGAAAGAGTTGAAACAAACTTCTGTTCAGTTGAACTGTAATTAATGTCTGAATGTTTCTATGTGATGATACTTTAGAAGTAAAAAGTGTAATTACAGACTGCTTTTTTTGTGATTGAAGCTACCATATTTCACTTGATTCTTGTAATTGCTGGAAATGTGCACCCAGTCAGTTGCACAGATTTGGAATGTACACCCCAAAGTTTGACCGGGAGTCATGTAATAGGCAGTAGTCACTTGTGTGCATTTCATATGGTAGTCTTAAGTTGCTGAAGCTACGTGAAGTCTGAGAATTGCTGTCTTAGGCTTAATCATCCAAGTCATTTAGTGAATGTAAGCATGATGTCTGCCATTGCCACTTGCTGCTGATCTTTCTTTCCTCTGTATTGCAATGATTTGTGAGAATTATTTATAGGGTGTGGACATGTAGGAACTTCCCTACTGGTGATCATTTTAAGTCTCAATAGGCTATTAACTTTAATTGGCAGTCGAACTTAACACATCTGTTATTTAAACTCTTGACCTGAAACTTGTGATTTTACTTACTGATTCATGCTGTCAATATTTTTGCCTGTTGGAAACACTGGAATTTGGAAGTGTTGGGTAGAATCTGCGTGAAGTTTGAGCTTAGCTTTAGGTTTCACTTCCAGTCTCTGAAAATAATTTTATAAAAGAACTGAAGCAGGAGTTAAAATCATGGGAGAATCTTCTGTCATTTGAAAAATAAAATATGTTTGTATTGGTTTGTCCTCGTAAGATTAGTAAAATGCTGCTATCGAATTTTAATGAACTCAGTGGTTCAGAGCTGAAAAATAGCAAGCCACATCTAAATACAGTGTTAAAACCATTACGGTTTTGCATTTGAATATTGTTTTGACAGGTCTAGTAGCACTGTAATTCTTTTGTTCTTCTATTTTCAACAAATACAGGACCTATATGGTCAAAGCTAGTGTCTCAGTCTTGCAGATGACACTAATAACAATGCTTCCTCTGTTAGTATATACACAATTACAGCTTGAATTACTTCAGTGCTACAATATGCTTTATGCACTGCAACTTACAGATGCAGATCTTTCAAGTAAAAAAAAAAAAAAAGAAGCATTTTTTAGAAAGGTATATGAGGTAAGTGCTTATGTAGAATGGTGTCCTAAAATGTCCACCCATGTCAGACCCTGTGTGTTGATTGCATATGTGTATTATGAAGAGTCTTTTGCAAGTCTGGTCTAATACATATTCAGAAATTTTCTACTTGCAGGTTTGGGAATGTCATCTCCTTTTTAGAAATGGAAGAATGTAAAAGATGGAGTGACTTGGGATGAAAGTGTCAGTGTTCCAATATTTTTAAAAGGTTAACATTTGAAATTACAATTTAGAATATTCATGACCAAAATATTAGCTTGAGAAGACTTCTGTGGTAAAATAATCATAATATGGTTTCCTAAATTGTAGCCCTAAGTAGCAGTCTGCATTTGCCTTTTTAGGTGCTTATGCAATTGAGGGTCTGCAACTTGTTTTACTAAGCTACAGGTGGTGCACATACTATGTCATGGTATGGCAAAGTAGCAACATGTAGCTTTGAGGACTTCTCACAAGTACAGAATCAATGTCCTTGCTACCTGAGTGGTTGCTCTTATCTATTCTGACAAAAAGGCAGTAGGATATTTTTGTATGTACCTGTGAATACCATGTGTATGTTAGTTTGAAACCCTTGAACTATGTAGTTAATATGCTCATCTATTTTGTGAGGAGTAATAAATAATTGGTTTGGTGAATTCCAGTGTCATTTTTGTCAGGGTAAAATTCAGGCAACTTTATCACACAATCTTTATTCTCTTAATTGTACTTTACAGTAGAATTTCCATGGTGAAAGGAGCTTTTCTGTAAAACATAGAATTGAACTAGTGGTTATTATAAAGTATATTCATAGAGTGGTAGAGTGAATGCTTTAATTGACAAGTAGGGAATGCTGCATTTGAAAGATGGACACATCTCTGTGATTTTGTGATTTGTCTTGTTAGAGCAGCTGAAAGCTTGCTTGCTTCTCAAATTCCTGGACATCATATAAACAGTATAATTTGTAAATTTGATTTATTTGATGTGTTATGTGGAATATTGAAAATCAACTGTTGCAATTCAGAATTTGTTTAGAGTGAAATAACTCTTGAAAGTCTTCCAGCAGTCCTTCACTGAGGAATCAAGAGCTGAGAACCCAGTGTAAGAGCATTCTTATAAAAGAAGCAACCTGTAGATACTTCTGTTCAGTTCAGGTGATGCCTGGAGCCTGTCCGCCGCTTCCCACCCTCCACTGCGTGCACCAAGTAAAAATAGCACACTAGAAAATTACACATGCCCCTGGGTATTCTGGAGTTAACTTGCCTGTCTCTGGAAGGAAGGAATTCAGGCTAAAGCAAGGGCTCTTTGGAGGCACTGATTAGAAGGAAAGTTGGAACACTTAAGTGTTCGGCACAGGGCAATATACTTGATGACTATCATAATATTATAAATAGCAGTTTCAAAATTATGTTTTAAGTTACTTTAGCAAAATGTATGTAACTTTCAGCTGAGAGCAGGTAAAGCTAGTAAGCAACAAAACATTTAAGTTGTGGTGGTGTGTTTTCTTCTTGGTTTTGGTTTTTGTTTGTTTGTTTGTTTTTTTAAACTGTCAAATCTGAAGTTACAAACTGGTGTGTAAAGACGACAATTGCTAGATACAATTACTAACCTTGGGTTATTAAAACTTCAAAGCTGGAAGTTCCATTCTCTGTATGCAAAGAAAGAAATCTCGCCTTACGTATCATCCTGCTGAGAAGTTAAATGCAGTGGTCTAACTTGGACTATTTTTGTAGGTCATTTGGTGGGGCAAGTAGGGCATGTCAGTAAAGATTGTGTCAGTATTTTATGTTTTGATAATCTTGACTGAGGGTGCAGTTGAAGAAATTTGGAAAAGAGCAATGATGTTATTAGCATCTTCATTTTCACTTCCTGTTTTTCCTTTCTGGAAAAATACAAAGTGCAATGCTTTGGTCTCAGAAACTAGTTAATTTGATGTTTGTCCACAGCCAGAAGCAGTTTTGTACTGATAATGCTTATTGTTGGCTTTTTTGATGGTACAACAGAGATTGTAAGGCAGGCTTTTGTTAAGAGTGTTAGAAATAAGAAAAGTCAGTAACTTCATCTCTTTATTACCTTCAGCTGCATACTTCAAAATGGGTTCATATTAATAAAAACTTTCCTACAGGAAATAATTCAGGCGTGAAGGAACACTTTCATGTGAAACTGGATAGCTTCATAACTTATAAATGCAATAATAACTGAATTACAGGGTTATATGCTAATCTTGCGCTTGAGCCATTTGAGGTAAAATGTTTACATGTCTGGAGGGCTTTTTTAATATAAGCAAGGAATTTGTTAGTATGAATTTGTATCTTGAACTGTCATTTACGTTTTCTTATCCACTTGCTTTTTTTGTACTTTATAAAGTTAGTCTGTATATTACAAGTTAACTAACATTTTATGTAATGCTGCTCCTATGATAATTTAAATGTTAAAATAGCATGCACTGAACTTCGTATTTAATAGAGAACTTGTTGTTACAGTATTTGGAGGCTATTCCTTTTAAAGTTGTTCTGTGAATGGTGGTTTGGAACTCAGTAATAATATTTATACTGTAAAACTGACTTTATGCAAAAAAGACAATTTATTATTTTAAAGGATTATGACTTACTAATTTTGTTTTCATATACTATAGGATATGTTTTGGAGTTGCAGACAAAGTATCTTTGCTGAAATGAAGAAGAAATTTTCACAGGTAGACAGATGAAATCAACTTTATAAACTGATAACCAAGATACATAGTAACAGCATGATGCTGTAGCTTTTGTTTATTTCTTAACATGAGCATGAGCTATTAAATTTTTGGTGCATGTTCTTGAATACAAAGATTATGTACATATTAAATGCAGTCTTAATAGTAGAAGCTTCAAACTGAGTATGTGGTTTATATGCTTTTACACTGGTGTGTGGGTTTTTGGCCCTCTAGCTTTTCATAGAAAAAAATGGAATTGTGTAGCTGTCATATCAGGTCATGTAATGATTATAATGAAGTTTTGTGTTTACTTTGTGGACTCACTTTGATAACAGCCTGTCAAAATAGTTTAGAGGCTTATCACAGGCCAATATTGCCTTTTACAGTATTTTTATAGTAAAGTAGCCACAAACAAGATGTTTGCATTGTTGTCTGATAGTTCAGATGGTATATGTGAATGCTTGCCATGAAGAGAGTTGGGCTGAGGTTATTTTTGCTTTATCAATTTACTATGAACGACTTGAAGCAGTGGCAGTACAAATGATGGCTTAATATCCTTTGCTATACTAACCCTGACTTAAACCAGTTCAGTCTGTCAGAATTACATCTGTGAACAAGGAAGAGAGGATTTGTCTGACATGGAACATCCAGCAACCCAACCAGCAAATCTTCTGTAATCTTCTATAATTTGTTCCCTTAGTGTTATTTCCATCCATCGGATACTGTGTGTCTAATTATTTTCAGTAGCAACTCCAGCATAAGTCACAACTGATTCACTATCAAAGGTAGCGGAGAAAGTGTGAGTAGGAGGAGTTGAATGTATAGGTATCTTCTGCATAGAGGAGGAGAGTTAAGGTGTTGGTTATGTAAAGGCAATAGGACAAGGAGTTGAGTCTCCAGTGGAGAACTTCTATTCTTGACCTGTTCATATACAGTAGCAGGTCAAGTTGTAGGATCAGTGGGAATCATTAAATCTGAGTTAACTTCTATTTACCTAGATGAAATTGTAAGAGGCAAATGCCTCTTAGCCTCTCTGCACTGTTCTATAGAGGAGGGTGGGCTTCCACCCAGAGCAAGCCTCTACCTTTGCTGGGGAGTCTGGGTCATAAGTGTAGGTTGATCTTATAGAGTTTGTTGGGTTTTAGCTGCTGCTCCTTTTCTCCAGAAGAACCAGGAAAGTAGACCACTGAACTGGGCTGCAAGCTTCATCTTCTCTTTTGTGACCACACAGCGAAAGAAACAAATTGTGTGCTTGTTTAGCAAAAAAAAAAAAAAAAAAAAAAAAAAATTAAGAATGAAGCTGTGCTGGGAAATTTAAAGGAAGGAACCCAGGAGAAGTAATCACTGGTGAAATTTAATTCTAGTCTACTCAAGTAAGGCCCTCTGTGTCTCTGTGGGTGCTGTGGATGAAAGTGAGGATATAATATGTCAAAATTACTTTGAGTTCTAAATTGTGTTTGCTTCTTAATGTGTGGTTAATGTTTCAGGAATAGTTTCATCTGTCTTCTTGGAAAGTACTTCATAAACCTAAAATTCTCCAGTAAAATTAGGTGTATGAAGATTAAGTGTTGCAGATTTGCTGGAACTGGTGCCTTGCATCTTTTTCAGCATGCAGTTAATGAAGATTTCCACACAGGACATTACATTTGATAAACTTAGAGAAATTGGACTTTAAAGTCTTAAGAAAAATCACAGTCTAAAGCAAACGAACATAATACAGATTGGGGGGTGGCTTTATTTGCCCTTCTCTGACAACTTTTTTCTGATGATGATAGGAATAGATGCTGCAGTCAGCTAACGTTTTATTTCATAGTTGCGTGAGGACTGTCAGCTGGTCTTGAAATTTTGTAAAATGAAGGGATGCAGCATCAACTAAAATGTTTCTGTTCCTTTTTAAAAGGTTTGGTGATGTAAGAGCTCTCACAAGGGGCTATACCACTTTGGTGGTGGTCATTTGTGTTGTGAGGCTGGTTGTGTAGAAATACAGGGGATGCTGAAGTTGTTTAGATCTTCTTTTTAGTTCTTTATTCTCTAGAAGATGCTTATGACATAGCTGACAGTTTTAGTATGAACACAGTTCTCGCTATTTATTAATGTTTTTATCCACTGAAAATCGTGATAGCATTGCATGTATCTTTTTGCCTTTTTAGACGATGTGCTCTCTAGCCACGGACTGAGATTTGGGTGCTCTGACATGCATTACTAATGCTTTCTGCGTGTTACAAGTTGAAAAGGCTGAGTCTTTGGGGACTAATTATTCTGTTTACTGACCTGATGTTTTCCTGTGTGACCTGTATTTAAATATCAGTTATTCCTGATTGTTCTAGAGCTGGATAATTGAGAGAATTAATTGATTGTGCTTAGATCTTTGACTTCCTGGGTTTTCAGTGTTGGAAAAATGCCATTTTCTTGGCTTACCTGGGTCTGTAAAATTTTATCACTATTCCATTGCCACCTTCATTCAAGATTGTTACTTTTCTGATTTCGGATACATTGAAGTTGCTGTTTAAAATCTCTTTACTTTGTCTAGTAGCCATTTGGCAATGTTATTTTTCTTACTCTGTTCAGGCGGAAGAATTTCTTCTGTGACTCACGCAGCAGTGGATTTAGTAGAAGAGAGTTGGTGGCTTGATTACAAAACTTTTTGTTTGATGGTCAGCTTCCAAGATTATTTGGAAGCTTGCAGATCCTTCTGAGTTGCATTCCTAAAAATCAGAAAAGGTATACTTCTACCTCAGCAGGATTTATGATCATGTCAAAGCAAAATATGAACTTGAAGTGGTGATTTGGAAGTCTGTTCCTGTTTTGAAGCAGTCTTCTATCTGCTTATTGGCTGAAATTCTTTGCAGAACTTGAGCAATTTACCTCTCTATGCAGTGATCCACCCATCCAAATTTCTTCTTGTTTTATAAAAATGGAGCTTGTTTTTACATAGGTTTTCCAAAGCTGGGAGGTTCTTAATTCTCTTATGTCTGCTTTCAAAACTAAAATCCAGTTTTAGGATTCTTAGGTTGTAAAAGTATGGTACACATTACTGGTGAAGTCTTGTTTGGATTTTTCAATTAAACTCCAAAATGTTCTTATCTGTACTCATGAATTGTTGCCTGCTGTCATTTCAGGTGGAAAGTGCTGCTGAGGAACCCAGGGTACTGTGTATAATACAAGATACAACAAATTCCAAGACAGTAAATGAGCGTGTTACCTTGAACCTGCCAGCTTCCACACCACTTAAAAGGCTGTTTGAAGACGTGGCTTCAAAAGTGGGCTATGTGAATGGCACTTTTGATCTAGTGTGGGGAAATGGAGATAATGTAACTGATACGGTATGGCAAAAGTGCTTTTTGTTTCCTCTTGATAGCAAACATTTAAACCTTCACATTATAGAAAAGTGCTATCTGTATTGTGTACTGCTCATTTAATGCCTGTAAAAGCTTGTAGTAGGTGAACCAGAGCAGATTGACACCACTATTTTGATTTGGCTGAGTTTTATTTTGTACTATATCTACATTTTAGTCTCAAAATGTGCTGTTAATTGATACACATATTTAATCATTAAACAAAAGAAACTAATATGATCATTCAGATGTAAAGCTAGTTTTCATTATCAGTATGCATTTTTAATAATAATACCTATAATAATTAATCTCATCTGTTTCCTGTTTGGGTCTTGTTTGGGAAATGTTTTCTTCACAACAGAAGCATGCTGTGTAGTGACTTTCCATGTTTCTTATACCTAATTGAATTTATAATACAAAAAAATTATGATTAGTATCACTTCTGTGCTTTATTGTAAATTGGTGTTGTTTTTTTTTTTTTAGTTAATATGATTTCTGTAGATGCACCTAGAAAACTTTGTAAGATTCTTTAAGAAATAGATGTTAGTTTATTTCAGGTCATGTTTATGCTTGCTGAACTTCTGGGGATTTTTTTGTTGTTGTTTGGTTTTTTGGTTTGTTTTTTGTTTTTCCTCTTAAAAAAAAAGTATATGCTAGCTATATAGGGCACTAGATGGTTTGATGTTCTGCAAGACACTTGTAGACCAGTGTCTCGACTCCTGAATAAATTAACCAACTTCCAAGTATTAAACTGTACCATAATACTTACACTGTTTCTTAAACTGTTCCCAAGTTCTTTCAGTATTAATGATAAGTATGTTTTGTTTATACTGGATAATTATTTATTTTAATTTCATCTTGGTGTGTCAGAAGCTACTGCAAGCAATGTACTTGGATGGAATCTGTTAATTGCATATAGATCTGTTTAAAAAAAAAAAAAACTAGTGTGGGTTTGTTTGTTTTTTTGTTTTGTTTTAGCAGACTCCAATAGATCAGAACAGTGACAAAACTATTCTTGATGCTGGTTTTGAGCCAGGGAAGAAGAACTTTCTGCATTTGACAGACAAAGATGGTGAGCAGCCTCATATAATGCCGGTAAGTAAAATTTTCACTCAGCTACATAAGCTATAGTGTTGGGAGAAGAGAGATGTATGTTTCATGTATTGCTCTTGTGATATCAGAAAATGAAATAAAATTGGGTTGTATGTTTCATACAATAAGCTTCTTCAGGAACCTTCTCAACAGACTTTTAGATTACTATTTAACACCTCTGGGTTTCTCTGGAGTAGGACCAATTCCATTAGTAATGGTTTGCTGTCACTTTTTATTCATGCTTGTCGTATATTTATGTAATGCTTTGCTGTGAGTAATTTTCTAAGGTTATACAATTAATTAATCTTTGACATATTTAGAGATAAGTCTTAACAATACAGGTTTAATCATATACCTAATCCTTTTTTTCCTTTGGGTGTTTGAAAGCAATATTAGGCCACTCTGACAGAATTCTTAGAAATGGCAGTCCTGTATCAACAGCAGTTACCTACTTCCAAATTTACCTTTAAGAAAAAAAAACCCCAACGTTGTCAGTGTTTCTAGAAGCAACTGTCTGCCATAAAATATTTGAAATTTCCCATTTCTCAAATATATGATGCAGTGAAAGATAAACACAGCTGCAATTTATTTAAATATCGGGGATTGGATATACTAGTGATATGTTAAAATTTATTACTCAGCTCTCATGTCAGCATAATACTAGCCTACTTAGCCTTTGTTGCGAACTTCATTATCTTAAAACAGGGAAAAAAAGACCCCAATGTTTAAATAATTGTGCACAAGGTCAGAATTTGAGGGTGATTCTGAAAAAATATTGAATTTTAATTTTTATACCTGAGGAAAGAAAAAAAAATCTTATTCTGTATTTCAGTGCAGAAAACTTGAGATATAGGAGATGCTAAATTGCAGACTTGCTTCTTGTATGCATTACGGTACTGTATTTGATTATACAGTATTCTAAAGGGCATTTGCTTCCACTAATGTGAGGAACAATTTCTCAAGGGGTTGAGAATTTGGAGGGCAGAATTAAAGTTACTCAAGCAACAGTATATCTGCAATTTTGTAAAACTTGTGTGATATGCTAACACAATTGATTTCCTGGCCACGAGAGAAAGAAGTAAAACTTGTAGGTGCTTAATTTAAAATTTGTTGTCTAATTTTTGCATAAAATCAGTGTATTTATGTTTTTAGGAGGAGTCAGGTACAACAGATGACAATGTGCAAGACAGATTTATAGGCCCTCTTCCAAGAGAAGGCTCTGTTGGATGTACCAATGACTATGTCAGTCAAAGCTACTCTTATTCTTCAGTCCTGAGCAAATCGGAGACAGGTATAGTGTTCTCTCTTGTAAAGGCAATGCTAACTCCTAATTATTGTACCATATTTTCAAATAGCAGCACTTCAAGATTTTTGAAATAAATTGCAATTTATTTTAAAAAAAACCCCATCACTACTACACTTTCCATCATGTTTTTTATAATATTCTCATATCACTTCGGGAACAGAAGAGCTGTATCCCCTCCTTTTCTTATCTCTGACACCACAATTCAAATTCTCTGTCAGGGGCCCTCCTTTTCAGTATTAATCTGCTGCTGTATCCCTAGTTGAGTAGTCAGGATTGTATTACCAGAAAGTATTCACCTCGAGTGTGTGTTCATTCACAGCTTAATGAGTACTAGATACTCTGTTACAGAGGGGCTGTTGCCAAATCTCTGTACTCCTCCCGTTAACTAAAGTCTTCCTCCTGTAGCCCCTGGTTGCAGTTTCTCTGCCTGCACCATGATTCCCCACGAGGTTCATCCGCCACTGCCTGGCGCCTCACCAGCGAGCGGAGACTCCCTCTGGAAGGGAAGCGCAGGTCTGACTTGTAGATAAGTGCCAGGGCAGATCCCAGGAGGTGGGCTGGGGGCCTTTGTGCAGGGGGCAGGAAGAGACAGCAAGTTATAGCTCAGTAACGAAACAAACTTGTGATACTAAATTTGTTGAGCAGATACAAAGACGACATTCATATTACACCAATTCATGCATGTTCAAGATTTTTTGAGAGATAAAGTTTATTTGCCACATACTGTTTTTTCATTTAATGTAACAATGAAAAGATGGTCTTTATAGAGTAGAGTAATAAATAAAATACACGCGATCTGAGTCTTTTCACAGAAAATGCCTGTTTTGCATGGAGTTAGCTGCCTTTTCATTACTAGTAGGGAATGGAAACTTTTTTTTAATCCTTACTAAGAGCTTCAGAGTATAAATAGGCATATTTTATTTCTTTATTACACTGTGCTTCAGTATGTGCTGCTTACTTAATTGTTGTTAAAATTGTATATTTTGGAGAAAATCTTAAAATGACAGTAAGATGAATATAAGTAAATAATTCCCTTTTCAGCTAATAAAAATGACACTGATTTTTAGAAGCTGTTTTCATCAGTTATTATGGGAGAAGGTTTTAGAAGATATATGTGCATGGGCACTTCAGAGATTTTTTTATTTATGGTTCTGAGAAGATAGTACAAACCAATGCAGATACAAATTATATTTACATTATACCTAGGATAGTTTTAGTTGACGTCAGGCAATAAGTAAGCTAGTACGCAATTGTTCCTTAACAAATTCTAGATTCTTCTGTAAAATATTTAAATCAACTTAAAATATTTACAGTTACCTACTTCCCCATTGGTGCAGTCTTCAACGTTAAATATTGGTTGTTATTGTGAAACGTAATTCATGATCACTAAAATAGCTTTGTGTCATTCAGGGAAATTATTTCTGTTGTGTAAACTATTACTCTGTTGCTCTCAGAAGTGGGCAATTGTAATATTCCCTCGATTTTTATAGTGCAAATAACAATAAATGACAACAACTGGATGCAGTTCTTAAATAAGCATTATCACAGAATTGTTTTCATATCAAATATTTTAACTCTTAAAGTGATTTCCCATCTTTTTGCATTATTTCCATCTCATTCTTCTTGTATTTTTAGGTTATGTGGGGCTAGTAAATCAAGCAATGACTTGCTACTTGAACAGCCTTCTACAAACGCTTTTCATGACTCCTGAATTTAGAAATGCGTTATATAAGTGAGTATACGTAATCAAAACCTGTTCTTAAATTTGTCCTGGTATATATTGATAGGAGACCCTTTCAAATTCCTCCTCTCAAATTTTCATTGTTTGGATACTGAAGAGCATACTTGCAGTCAAGCTGGATAGACCATTAAAAATTGTATTTGCTTAAAAGCTTCACATTTTTAGTGAAATACTACAATATTTCGTGGCACAGACGAGCTTTTTAAAGAATTTGTCCCATCCTGAAAACATCAAACATGAAATTAAGTTTGATACTAAGTGCAGTTCATGTCTGTATTTTTGCAGTGGATGGCTTCAAAATTATGTCATTTGTTTGTGTTAGGTTTGTACGTTTAAAGAATAGTATTGTCATTTACTGCAGAAATGGAAAGCAATTCCATTTGACTTTTCCCAAGAAACAGAGCTTCAGTTAACCTCTGTAATCTGCTAGACCTCTTGACATGTAATAAATGCTGATTTAAATGCCTTTTTGAGTAATGTTTTCAAAGCATTTTTAATTGTCAAATATCTTGTGTTGTGAATAGATGGGAATTTGAAGAATCTGAAGAAGATCCTGTGACAAGTATCCCCTACCAGCTTCAAAGACTGTTTGTTTTACTGCAGACCAGCAAAAAAAGAGCAATTGAAACAACAGATGTTACGCGGAGTTTTGGATGGGATAGTAGTGAGGGTAATGTGCAGCTATTAATATTAAGCTTGCGTGATTTGCTTCAGCAGCCTGTTAGGGACCTAAACTGCTGTCGATGGGGGTAAAATGCCAGAATAATTAAAATTAGTTATTAGAATCCACTTTGTTTCAATGGAAACAAAATAGCCTAAATGGATACTTTGTCGTGGGGTGTGTTTGATTTTTAAAGAAATTATGTCTGTGAGTTTTAAGCTGTTAGAGTAAAAAGCATTGTAACTTTGTAATTAAGCTATCATTACGGTTGTTAATTGTTTCTAAAGAAGTAGCTTTTTATGAGAAATTTGCGTCTGTTTTGAATCACAAATGTCAAATGCACGCGTTCCGCTTAAATAGAAAATAATATGGATAATTCCATAAAATCAAGCACTGTATTTTTCTTTTTGACACTTGTATGGTGTAATTTTGCCCCATAACCTGCTGGTTTTTCCACGGAGTAATCACATGATGATAAGGAGTTGGATTTCAGTGTCCTTATGCTTACAAGGGAAAAAAAATTGAGTTTTAGAGAATCAATGCAAGGTGGGAAATAAGTCAGAACCAGTTTATTTTATAACTGCATATTAACATCTCTGTATTTTTTACGTATTCTTGCTTATGTAATTTTTGTTTGTTTATGCATAAACATTGTGAGCAAGCTGGCCGCTTATTTTTCTGACTTGACTTGAGAGGCAGCTGCTTGTGGAATTGAACACTGGCCCAATAGTGAACAATGTAGTAAATAATAGGTACAGACTTAAACAAATTGCTAGCTTTTTAGGAAGTATTCTCAGGCTGCAGTTAGTATTTGGGCTAATAACATCTCTTGTTTTAACAGCATGGCAGCAACATGATGTACAGGAGCTTTGTAGAGTCATGTTTGATGCTTTGGAGCAGAAATGGAAGCAAACAGAACAGGTAATTTTATAAAAACTTTTTTCTGTTGTCAGCGGTGTAGTATTGTGGTGGGGTTTTGCTGGGGTTTTTTTAAGGTTGATTGTGAAAAATGTTAACTGAATTTTAAATACAAGGTTATTGAAAGTCTGCAATAGTTGCCAGTCTTCTTGTTTGTTGCAATAGTTCAGCTACTATAATGGACAACTTTTGAGAGTGTGTTACGTATGTTTTCCTCCCCTAGTTAACAGTGAAATATTCTGAACTCTGGATACTTACTTAGTCTTTATTTGAAGCACAGAAAGTGATTGCGTAACTCTTCTGTGATAGCTTCCTTGCTGTCATTTTTTATTAGGCTACGTTGCAGGCTGTTGCAGTTCAAGCCCACTCTTCTAATGTAGGAGAAAGATATGAATACATTCGTAATGCGTGCTCATTCTGATAAGTGGCCAACTTGTTATAAGTCAATTTTCAGATTTGTAGATTGGCAAATTCTTCCTCTATCTTTCTGCACGTACCTCTGGGGAGAGAGGGAAGGACTGCAGTATCAGTCTGTTAACAGTACCTGCAAGATCAGGCTTGTTTTTAAAACATACACTTAAATTTGGTGGTTTTGTAGTCACTCTTAAGACATGACCACAAAGTATACTGTGAAGCTTATACAATGTGGTTTGAGAAGCTTATTTGAGATGTGTTTTGTGCAGTGGTGGGGCAGGGGGAAACAAATCAAGAGATTTGAATGGGGGGGAGGGGTCGTATTCTAAATGTGTAGCTATGCAATTAAGATTTAATTAAAAAAAGGCATTTTCTTGTAAAACTAAAGAAAGGAAACGTGTTCTGTTTCATTTATTTAAAGCTCTGTTGAATATCTGTTTGTTTCAGGCCGATCTTATAAATCAACTGTATCAAGGCAAACTAAAAGACTATGTAAGATGTCTAGAATGTGGCTATGAAGGCTGGAGAATCGACACTTACCTGGATATTCCTTTGGTCATCCGGCCGTATGGCTCCAACCAGGCGTTTGCTAGCGTGGTGTGTACTATTATGCTGACTAATAGTGCATCCATACACACATAGAATACATAATGCGACAGTGGTATAATTTGTTACATGGTAAGTATCATCCTAGATACTCCATCTTGGGGTGTTCGTCTTTGTGCAGTGAACCAGCTAGCAAGTTCTAGAAGATTTTTTTTTTGGCTTTTTGGTTTATTTTTTGTTTTGTTTTTTCTTTTGCCCTTCAATGAGTCCTACTGGTGCATGTATAAGGGGAGGGGAAATGCAACTTTATTGCCTTAGGGCTACAGTAATCAATTATTTTCTTCCTGATAAAATCTTCAGCATTTACCCGAGATATTTTTATGAGATCACTAAGTTTTACTTGGGTTGTTCTCTTTATTGACACATCTGCTAAATTTTCATAGCATTGTTGAAAATCTTAGTAAAAGAACAGAACGTTGACTTAGAATTTTTAGTTTAATTGCCATGTTGTTGCTGTGTTTTTTAAAGTTCACTTCTCAAATACCATATGCTTTTAACAAGCGATTTAATGATAATAAAAAATCATATCATACATCAGTGTTCTTGGTCACTTTTGCTCCAGCATTAGTGATGTTGGCAAGCATATATGTTGCGTAGTAAATCTGTGGAAGTTTTTTTGTTTTATTTTTTCCACCCCCCTGAAAAGAAATGATTACGAACTGTGAAATTCCACTGTTGTGGCTTAAAATACCTGTACTATGGATGAAGTTGTGAGAAAGAATAAGAATGAATCAAACATGTCTTTCAGTAAAGGTTGATTTAAACAAACACTTGTTGGGTAATTGGCTTACCAGGATTCTTTATTATATAGAAAGTATTTTTCCTTTTGTATTTAGTATGCTGGCAATATTTTTTAAGCACTAATAGTCTGTAATTCTTAGCAGTAATTCTGTTAAGAATTGTTAGAATTAGGTTAAACTGCAGTGTAGGTTCAAAGTACTTCATGCTTTAAAACTTTAAATACCAATCTTGAGAATTAGTAAAGATGAGGGACACTGATCTCACAAAAAGGATTCAAGTTAATAAAGTCCTTTGAATTCTTTTAAGATTGCATTAAATTTTTTTAGAACTATCCAGCTAATTGAAGCTGTATTTTGAGCTGCCATGCCATTGATACAGATTGATGTTTTATGTAGATGGCTTTCCTTTTCACCTTTTAAAACTCATTTCTAGAAATCATCCCTAAAACAAAATTTTTAGTTGTCATTTTTATTCAATAATGAGATTTTTCTGATCTGTTAAAGTAATGAAAATTATTCAGTTAATGTAGTTGTATTCCGCATTTAACAATGCATTGTACATGTGTCTCGAATTGAAATTTTTTTATTAGTAAAGTCTATAGCAGAATGCAAAAAAAAGACTGTATATTTGTAGAAACACAGAAAGCTTGAACAATTAAGAACTTAAATATCAGATTACTCTTAGTAGTATTTGATATTTCTCCTGTAAATCAGCATTTACTGGGTTTACTACATTGAGGAAAATAGTTTCAAGATTTTTGTTACACAGTTACATGGTTGCAATTTGTACTGATGCTTCAATTTTTGAGCTTTTTTAATTCATATGCTGATTATATTCAGTTGATTCTCCTCCCTGCATTTGTATTATCTATAGCAGATGTAATTTTTAGTTTTGTAGTCTTCAGCAGTGGGGAGATATGGAGGATACTTGCTTTTGGAGAAGGGAAAAATCGCCTGTTTCTAAATGGAATTCTCTGAAGGTAGTATCCTCCATTGATCCATAGATGATGGTGATTTAGTAGGTGTAGGCATAAGGGTATGAGTGAGAGATCAAAAACTTCACACATGCGCTAATAGGGCTTATAGAAGGGAATGTAAAACTTTTTAGACCTTGCTAGTCAGCTCCTGAGGGAACTTGCAGCAGGCGACACAACCCAAGATAGGGGATCTAAGGAGGATACTACCTTCAAAGAACTCTAGTTAGAGGTAAGTGATTTTCCATTACTTTCTGATAAGAGAGAATGGATGTATGAGCTTTAAGTAAGGTTAATCTGTAGAATGCCACATAAAGTGCATTATCCCACTGTTCGACATTGTGTACTACCGAAAAAAATGTACATACCTGAAATGTTGCATTTATCTGTAAATATTTATGTATTACTACTTAAATACATGGGAACGTTGAAGAACTGGGAAGGATAATGTTATGCTTTCTTTATTTCCTAATATGAAGTAATTCTGAAATTCTTCGGTATGTTTTTAAGGTTTGCACTTTGAAATCTTTTCTTCTGATTCCCCACTCCATCCCCCAAATTCATGTAGTAAGACTACATAGCTACAAACTTATTAGGGCATCTCTGGGGCACTGAGGTCTTGTCAGTATGTATCTCAGGGTAGTTTCTGAAAAAGGACTTACACTATCTGCATTATTCAAGAGCATGGTTTAAAAAAAACTGAATCAGTCTTTTCTTGAGGTCAGTAGAAATAGACATAAAATATATAGCTTATTTCAGAGAGGTAAACAGGAGCAGCAGTTCACGTACTGATTTTTGTAGGTACTAGTATCTTTTGTACAGATGCCTGAATTTAACAGCATCAGACATAAGCTAAAAAGACCTATTTGACTGCAAAACATAAAAACTTTGCAAGATGAAGAACGGCTGAGAGAAGAGTGGATGCAACGGGGAACTAGCTGGCATGCTGAAATTATGTTACTAGAAAACAGTGGAAATTGCTACTGTAATACCAGAAGACTAGGAATAATACAAGTATTCTGTAGATGTAGTGAGTACAGTTCTGTTTTGTTAAGTGTTGTTAGTTTTCACCATCTCTTGTACATTAGCTTTTCTTTTGAGGGTATAGGTATGCATACAAGTAGACGTTTTTTGGGCAGAAATTGATTTGGACTTCTGTGTGAACTTTGTGATGTCATTGCCAAACTAAAACTGTTGAAGGCAGTTAGAATATGGATGATGTGATATTTACTTTTTTTAAGCTAGATTGGTAACAACGAAGTCTTGTATTTTTAGTTAAGCATATTCTTTGGACACAATAAAACTAGATGAGCTCTGAAAATCTGAGATAGCAAATAGTTTCTAGGTTTTTTCCACAGTTTTGCCTAATTGCTATTTACTGTGTAACTTTTCATAAAGGTTCTACTGCTCCCGTTCACAGGTTTTGTACAAATGCTTGCTGTAAGATACCTGTCAAACTACTGACTGTATTATCGTGCATTTTTGTGGAGAAGTGTCCGAAGTGCCTATCTTTAGCCAGACAATAATTAGTTTGAACTGGTTGTTATGCTATGGCATTTTAGTATGCTAAGTGTTATAAATATCATAATATTAAAAAGTAGATGTACTTGGAACCTGGCTGGACAAGGCCGTGAGCAGTGTCTTTAAGTTGGACCTGTTTTGAGCAGGGGAGTTAGGATCAGATGATCTCTAGAAGTCTCTTTCAGCCTATATTGCTCTTTTGATTCTGTGAGCTGTAAAAAAAGTTTAAATAGCCTTTGTCATACTAATCTATTGCTTGATCTTTTATGGTATATTTTGAAGTGTGTGTGTGTTGGGAATGTTGGAAATGCTTAGTAGCTCTAAGACTACATAATAGTTACTTCTTTGAAGATAACTTCAAAGGTAATGTTTACTCTAAAAGTAGAGTCACATAAAAATGGGGGATGTCATGTGGTAGGTAGTGCAGTGTAGAAGCTTTATCACTGGTTTTGCCGAGTAAACTGTCAGAGTAGAAAATGGTGAACTGTGTTAGAATAGGAATTGCATTCAGAAACACCCTAATCAGCAGAACTAACTTTGGTGTAAAGATGATACAGGAGAGAACTGGAGGAGGCATAAATGAGTAAACCTGAGGAACAGCAATGTTCCTTATAACAAGAATTGAGAAATACACAAATATTCATAAAGCTCAAAAATAACGGAGTTCTCAAGAGTTTTAATCAGGTTTTTCAAAGCACAGCTCGCTTTTTGTGGTAAGCAGTGAAACCAGCAGAGTAATGAAATAACACTTCATTCAGTTTTTGGGGGTCTGAAGGATCATCACTTTTTTCCTTATCTAAAAATTTATAGTATGCTTCCTTGTTAAAATGCACATCACATGAGTCTGTAACTGTTACATAATCATTTATGTCCCATCATTCTTATATTTCCATTCATTCATATTCATGTCGATGCATGAATTGCAACTGTTTTCTTACACTCAAAATATATGTTTATTGTCTTAACTGGCATTTGATTCATAAGAGAGTTCTGTGGCCATTATGTGATGTCTTCTATGTTTCATGTTTTCTGTGTTGGTTATTAACTTTTTTGCTTTCATTTAAATAGTTCTGAATATTAATTCCTTAACTAGTTCACAAAATAGTCAAAATGCAGTAATCCATTTCTTCCCCTTTCTCTTTAAGCAGGATTATAACTTGCTTAGACTTCTTACATTTTAGAATGAGATTCCTCACTGTTCAGTGCATAATCTTACTAAACGTTATCTATTTGTTGCTCTTGAGTAAAAAGCAACTCAGCCTCCGTAGCGTTTAGGAAGTAAATACACAGACAGTAGTTCAATTCAGACTCTGAAATGTTTTCACGTGTCTAGAGAGTCTCTGCCTCAGAGCTGTGGTTTCAGGGCTGTTGAAAGGCTTTTCTGGCTGGATCCGAAAATGGTGAAGTGAGATGACTGCCTTAAACTTAAAGTTGTCTTGCTGAGTTTGGCACGTCTTTCATTTGTGAGTAGTTGTCACCTGGAATACAGTCCTTTTTAACAAGTCCTTTCTCCTAGAACAGCAACAGAGCTTTTGTAAAACTTTTGTTTTGTTACTGTTCTTGCTGCTTCCCTGAGTTCTTGGAAGGAAGGAAAAAATTGGAGGCTTTTTGAAGAACTTGACATATCCTTGATTTCCTCCCAAAGTGTGACTTGCCAAACAACACAATTTAGATAGTAAACTTAAGTTGTGTGCTAGCCATGTTACAATTGGTGAATTTACCCTGCCCAGTTAAGCCCCCTCTGACTTCTTCAGACTTCAGGGAACAGTTACACTCCTTCATAAGAGATTGTAATTTTTAAAGCATTGTTTCTATTCATCTTTGCTTTAAACTGAATGACTAAATATGCAAGTGGTATTTGTTTTCACCTCCATATGTGAACGGAAAACTTTTGGGTTCCACTTGGAGTTCAGAAACCCAAAGCTTATTGGCTTGCAAGGTGACTGGGTTAAAGATTATTAAATTTTAAAATCTCTGGGTAAAATTCTTTACTGAACCCATCTCAGTATTCTTAATGAATTTTGTTTGAACAAGTTTGTTCTCAATGATACAGAACTTATGTGCAATATCATTGTTGCAAATTACGTTAGGGGGAGGTCTAATGATCAGTTTGGTTGTATTTTGAATATTGGTTGCTGTAGAGAGGAGTAAAGTAGAAATCGCTAAACTCCTGGGTTTAAGCAGTGACAGAACTTTTAGGCGGCTATCAGAGGACAAAATTCCAGATTTTGGTCAGTTGCCTCATAAGGTTTACACTAGGAAGCTAGTCCTGTGTTTATAGGAGATGGCCATATCTGATTCTCGCTCCTTTGGGAGCGAAGCTCAAACACCCTCCCTCTGTCCTTTCCCCACCTTTCACTTAAAAGTATCTTCATCCTAAGTCCCTTTGTAGAATGGGGGCTAAGGCTGTCTTCAGGCAGGGCACTGAGGAACTGAGTGACATTTTTCCTGCCACCTCCCCCCCACCCCACTAATTATTGGATGGTATCTGTTGGGAAAAACACCTCTTCAAATGCAGAACCACCAGCTCAAAATTCTGGGAGAACAGGGCCAAAGCAAGGTTAAAAAATAAGCTCATTTTCACAGTAGTTGACTGAACAGACATGACTAGAAGTGATGTGCAAGATAACAGGGTTAAATGTCATTGTATATTGTATGTTTATTAAAACAAGACAATTTGGATTCATCAAATACTGAATGAAATACAGTTAGTAGTAATTGTGGTTTGACTGTTTAATCTTGGGCTGGTGGGTAGAAATGCTGGTTTCTCTCTATATTTTCCTGACTCTGTGTCTGTATCAAAGTCAGTGTCAATCAAATTTTGGTTGTAGATTTAATTGAAGTAATTTGTATGTGTTTGCAATCTCATTGTAAATTTATCGTTATGATTTATACCTACATAGTAAACACTCTTTAAAAATCAGGTAACATCTTTTTATTATTAGGAAGAAGCACTGCATGCTTTCATTCAGCCTGAAATTCTTGATGGTCCCAATCAGTATTTTTGTGAGCGATGTAAGAAGAAATGTGATGCAAGGAAGGTAAAGACTGTCCAAATTATTTGCAAAAATTACTTCTGGTAAATATCAATCCTGACAATGGTAGCATAATCTTGCCTTTGCTTCGTTTAGGGTCTGCGGTTCTTGCATTTTCCATATCTCCTGACATTACAGCTGAAGAGATTTGACTTCGATTATACCACTATGCACAGAATTAAACTCAATGATCGTATGACTTTTCCTGAGGAGTTAGACATGAGTGTCTTCATTGATGTTGAAGATGAGGTAAAGTGTTTGGTTTCAGATAAAAGTCTTCAACTTTCTTTGACGTTTCTCATTAAGAAAATGAAAATATTGGTTTAATAAACCCATTTTAACAACATTTTTCATCTACATGAAATGTTCTTTGGCCACAGCAATATTTTAATTTGAAGTTTTTAAATCTGTCCGTGTGGATTTTTGTTATATTGAAAAGGAAGCATGTTCCCTAATCCCTATAGGGTTTCTATGCTTTCATAAAGAAGCTGTTTCTGATTTGTTGTATCTTCACGTGAATGATTTAAAAGCACAGGGCTCAGGGCTTCTACATATGCTGCACATCCAGAATGAAACACTTCTTAAATTTCTGTCTGAATATGTTTTGGTCACAAGAGGTGATGTAAAGTTTTGAAACTCTGAACACTGAGGTTAGTCCAGCAAGCATTAGTGATCAATTCCTTCCTTCTGACTGGCAATGTTTGTATGTTGTAGAAATGAGATTTTTAAAATTTTACTTTTCACTTGCATCTTCTTCTGGCTTTTAACGCTTCTGGTTTTGGCCAAAATTCATGTTGTGCAATTAAATTCACCAAAAAATATTTAATGTGCCTCCTGCATTAAAGACTAAATTTATTCTTCTAATTCCATTCCTGAAAACATTATGTCACTTTGCTAGCTTGTAGTGGTATAAGAGAAATACTGCATTGATATGCATATGGAGAGGCTTTTCTGACTCCATATAAACCCTTGGTTTATGGAGTGTGCCATTTAAGCAATTTGACACCTCTCAAAGTGTTGCTGGGCGGGGGGCTAAATGAGAATGAAGATTGATCCGGGAGAGCAGAACTTGAGACAAAATTAACAACTGTCACAAAATCAAAAGAACTATCCAGAAGAAAGAGGATAAGGTAAGAGATGGATATACTGACTTGTACTAAATGAACTGCATTCATAGCGTTGTTGACATCATGATTTTAAGCTAACGGAACAGTAGTCAGTCTTACTGTAATACCTTGACTCTCTCCAGTGAGTTGAAATGGAAGAAAAATCTCTGACTGCGGATGAAAATATTTCCGGTCAAATCAGTTCTGATTAACAGGGCCATGTTACAGTAGGATTTGTTATCTGATAATAGACTTCCAGTTATTTAATTGAATTAACTAGTAAATGGAATAGACTACTAACAGATGCTATCTTTTCAAGTATGAAACCAGGTATTTACCATTCAGTTGCACACAAGACCAGAAAGTATTGATGTAAGAGGTGGATGGAAGTCAGTTACTAACAAGCAAGTCTGTTCTCAACGCTGAATTGCAGAGATCTCTAGGTTTTTGAGGAGTTTCATTGTTCTGTAGATGGGAATTTTTTCATTTCACAAATGTATGTTACTTCTTATTTCATGTAACTTTAAATGTTGTATAATATTAGTATGTATGTCTTATTTTTAAGAAGTCTCCTCAGACTGAGAGTTGCACTGATAGTGGAGCTGAAAATGAAGGCAGTTGTCACAGTGATCAGATGAGCAATGATTTTTCTAACGATGATGGAGTTGATGAAGGAATCTGCCTTGAAAGCAATAGTGCGGCAGAAAGAATTTCTAAAGCTGGCAGTGAAAAGGTATGTTTAAAAAATGTTGTATTGGGTCTGATTGGGATGGAGTTAATTTTCTTCATAGCAGCCTGTATGGTGCTCTGTTTTGGATTTGTGACTAAAACGGTGTTGATAGCATACCAGTGTGTTAATTCTTGCTGAACAGTGTTGCACAGTACCAGGGCTTTCTCGGTTTCTCATTCTGCCCCTGTAATGAGTAGGGCTAGGGGTGGGCAAGAGGCTGAAAGGGGAACATAGCTGGGACAGCTGACCTGAATTGACCAGAGGGATATTCCTTGCCATATTCCCTGCTGCGTAATGTCATGGTCAGCAGTGAAAAATCAGAGCTTTCCAAAGTAGCTGTTGCTCAGAGACTGGCTGGGCATTGGTCTGCTGGTGGGAGGTGGTGCGTAACGCCTTTGCATCATTGCATCTTTTTTTTTTCCCCCTCTTTCCTTCACTTATTAATCTGCCATTATCTCTGACCACAAGTTTTCTCACTTTACTCTTCTGATTCTCTCCATCATCCTGCTCGAGGGAATGGTGAGTGACTGACTGGGTGGGTGCTTAGTTGCTGGCCAGGGTCAACCCACCCGAAATGTAAATGAAAAAAAAATAAGTAATTCTGATATTGGGGGTGGGAAGGAGGAGGCATGTGGTTTTTATTCACATTCCAAAAATTGACGCTACAGCAAAGGAAAGCATGCAACTGATTTGGAGGTCACCTGAGAATAAAGGACCTGCCAGCTTGTCAGACTGAGAATTCCCAGATAACTTGTTTTGGCAGCAGACCTTCAAACTGAAGATTGTTTTGTCTTGTGAGGAGTGTTTTTTCTTTGAGGGCAACTGTTACAGGCCTACCAGCTTTGAGTACAGAAGTGCCTTGCAGCTTCCTAGGAGAAGATCAGAAAGTTTTGATCAGTCTCTGTCATCCATTTCTTGTCCTTATAAAAATGGTTGAATAGATGAGGCTGTGGGTCTAAATGTTAAAACTCATTCAGTCATCTTGAGTTAATGTAAAGGAATTGAGCAGCAAGTCGGTCTAGGATAGTGGTCTTCCTTCTGTGGGACATAAAGATTAGCAGAGATATTCGAGAAACCTGATTGAGTTTTCTTGCCAATACAAAATTCATCAGAAACGTTGAGTTTTATGGTAATGTCTACAATGTGTACTTCATGGGTCATTATTCAGTGAACTCATCTGAAATTTGGCCAATTGCTTTTATTAGACTTGTTAGGAAGCTGTTTGGCTGTAACTCTTTCTTTCATATGTGTTTAAAGGCTGACTTGCATTTTAATATGCACATCTGTCCCTGTTTACATTTACCTTAAACCATTTGACACATTTTTTTAATAAATGTTCTGAATACTGTCAATGTTAGCTGGAAAAAAGAAATTAATAGATAGGCACTTGACTGCAACAGGGACAGAGTATTGTAATGTATCTGTAATGCAAATGTCATGTCCTAGTATTGACAGTAGCTTTGGCCAGTTTATTCATACTACTTGTTCTCAAGGCAAACTAGCTGTCGAGCCATGTTGTTAGCTTTTTAGTTTGGATATCTTAATAGTGGTTGCAGTTTACGCTAAGAATTTACAGAGCATTTCCTCTATGTAATCTAAAAATATTTAATTCTTGCAACGCTTCTGTGAGTCAGTATTGTTCAGTTTTATGTTTTAATGCACAACACTGAAGGTATGTCCTTAGTACGCTTTATTTCCATCCTTTCATGTGTGAGAAGAAAGGTTTATGATAGCAGGCTGCGAGTGCTGAGAGAAATTAATGCGGAGTGCTGATAAGCATTGAATGGCGTGTTGCTGGTTTGCAATATACATTAAGGGGCAAAAAGCAATCTTCAAGAATGCAGAGAAGTGTGATAGCAAATAAACCTAAAATTTGTAGCTACAGGCAAGTTGGTCATTACTTTCTTTCTTGTGTGGAGATATGTTTAATACCTACCTAGCATAAGAATTTACAAATTCAGAGCTTGTACAGAAGAAAAGTAGCTGTAATGCATTAAGCCATATCAAAAATGTTTCTGTGGTTTTTTTTCTTAAGTCATTTGGTCTTTCATCTCTTCCCACCAGCAAAGGGGGGAAATTCCTCTTTACTTCCATTGTTATATACTCTGGTATAACGTAGCATATCAGAGCTCTGATTTTGTTCAGTGTCTGTTGCAGGAATGCATTTCTGTTACAGAGATCTGTTTTGTAACATACCACTATTTATATATTTGGGTTTGTGTAATTGTTCTAAAACTTTTTAATATGATCATTTGGTTACCTTTTCTTTACTTAATATATATCACACCTTTTTCCTCTGTTCCCAGAGTTCTTTGCTGTATGAGCTCTTTTCTGTTATGGTTCATTCTGGAAGTGCTGCTGGTGGCCATTACTATGCCTGTATAAAATCTTTTAGTGATGACCAGTGGTACAGCTTTAACGACCAGCATGTTAGCAAGGTAAAAATAGTAGTTTTAGTTATCTTGTGTACTCACAGATGAACCAATAAGTTTGTATTTTGCATGTGACTTTCCACTTACATGTAATGAAGCTGGTTTTATGTGCAGGTATTTCAGTCATTTACTTTGTTTCATCTTCTCATCCTAATGTCCTGCCATATACATATGTTTTGCTCATTAGCTTACCTGATTTCTAGATGGTTTTTTATTTATTTATGTATGGGGTTTTGTGCGCCGGGGGAGATGAGTGTTTCTTCTGGATGGTGAAGGGGGGTGGTTCATAAAGAAGCCTTTATTCATGTACAGACCAGGCTGGATTTAGAATTTTGCCTTCTATACGTGCGAAGAATACTTATTGCTTAGGGAAGTGTATTTGTAGATCTATTAAAACCTGTCCTGGTGATACATTTCAGGTGTTACATAGATCCATAAATGTTATTGCAATCAAGAACCTGGATAATGTTTTTCTAAGAAGTTCCTACTTTAAAACATTGTAAAATGAAGAGGCAGATTACTTTGAAACAGATTTTTTTTCCAGTCAGCAAATAAGCAGAAATATTTTTAAAAAGTAGAATGATTAATATTGTATGTTAATTACGTAATGCCATTTTTCCTAATAAGAATAAATGCATCTCAATTAGTGCAAGTTTCTCAAACAATCATTAAATTGATTTTTCTTTTAGATCACTCAGGAAGATATTAAGAAAACATACGGTGGATCTTCTGGAAGCAGAGGCTATTACTCAAGTGCTTTTGCTAGGTTTGTAGTACTGTGGTATTACTTTTCTTTCTGGTGGTGTTTTAGTGTAATCAAGTGAATGGCCAAGATGCATGTGCTTAACATATGAGCTGAAAAATTAATAGTAGATGCTTCAAATAGTTGTAAAAACTATCCCGACTGCTGTTTCAGATAATTAAAATAATGTGATTATTTTTGAAAATCCTTTTTGGTTAGTGTATTGCTAAGATAAGTATGACATAGTTCCTTACTGGGGGTGGGGGCAAACAAAATAACTTCTGAAGTCTTCCTGTCTGATAAATTCAGATAACTATGTGTTTCTCCTCCAGCTCCACAAATGCATACATGCTGATATACAGACTGAAGGATCCAACGAGAAATGCAAGTAAGTATGTTTTGTTAACTAGTGAGATTCTCTTGTGGAATAAGGAGATGTTTTTTACTACATGTGATGAGGATGGTGGTAATGGTATCTTCAGGGAAAGCTAATGTAGTTTTCACATAGGAAGCCTTCTTTTATAACTTTTCATTACTCTTTTTGTAGTAAACCGTATGAATCATTAGGAGGTCATCACAAAATAAATTTTCTAATTTTTTTGTATTTTGGATAACGTGGAAATGAACAGATACCCTGGGTGACACTGAGTAAACTATTTTTTTAATGCTATATTAGTATCATGATTGATAGTGGAATAAAAAAATTACTTTCTTCACTTAAAAATGAGTATGTAAGAACTTAATGGTGGCAAAGTTTTACACTTTATAACCAGCCCGTATTGTTTATGTTGCGTTTAGGAGGTGAGGCAATATACTGCATAAGTTATATAAATCAGAAACAGATCTTGGCTTCCATGGTCTTTTATTCCCCTCATCTCTGATTTAGTTCACTAAGGCTTAGAGGATGCCTGGCCCCATGTAACAGCTGACAGGTTGATTAATCTTTGAAATATGTCACAGTGGAAAATGAAGATTCTATTTTAATTCAAAACAGGAATGTCTGGTTGGAGGCTTCATTCAAGTACTGGGTAATTCAATTTCATCTTAGGGTCTTAGTTCAAATTACTAATAACTGTAAACTTCCAGGATTTCTCTTTTAGATTTTTTTTAATAATACTGTATTATTTGCTTGAAAACACTAATGTTTCTCATTTAAAATCTGAGCACATCTAAACAATGCAGAAGTAAACGGAATTTTGATAGAATAGAACCTATTTTAACTAATACCAAAACAGAAGGAAGCGTGTTAGTTTGCTATTTTCCCCTTCTTGTTAATCCCTTGTTAGAAGCACAGCTGTCAAAAGGAAACCAGAAGAGCAGTGGCTAGCCACACTTGCTCTCAGCAGCAGTGTGCCTGTAAAAATTAAGTATTTTGTTAATATTTTAACTAGTTGAATTGATCCAAAGATTAATTTGCTTGCAGTATCAAAGCTGTATTTATTTTCTCTTAAAGGAAAAATTCAGTAGTCTGCCCTAATAAAGAGAAATTTGTTGGTTTGTAGCCTGGTTGAAGTTAGACTGATAAATAGTGTAGACTGTTCTAAGTTTTCAAGGCGTATGTAGTTCAGTTGCCAGAACTTTAATGTTTTGAAGTGCACAAAAGTCCTGTCAGGGAATAATTTTTCCTAATAGCTTGAGCAGATGAGAAGCCGCATAAACTTTCAAAGGCAGGTTAAAAACCTCTAATATGTCTGCATTCCTTTTTTTTTTTTTCTTTTTTTCCCTTTAAATGCTTAAGCCATCAGGCATCCCAAAGAATAGATTCAAGCTGTCAGTCTTAAAATCATCCTTTGTAGGTAGAATATTTTGATAGCTGGATTTATTTTATTCTTAATTGGTAAACTGAAATTGCACATCACTTAATAGGGGAGAATCTCACAACTGAAACCTTTGGCACCTCATGTTGTGTAGCTCCTTTTGGGGCACACTTATTGTTTTTAAAGAGCATGCAAGTGTAAAGACTTGTATATTTGAGAGAGTTTGTAACACACCAGCTTGTAATGTGCCCAGTGGAGGATGAAATAAACGAAATGTTATTTTCAAAGATTTTTTATCATCTGCTGCTGCTGTAAATATTTTAGGAGGGAGGTGAATGGTTATCTGCTTCCTTTAAGTGCTTCTTTTGGGTAAAATTTTGAATTCCACCATGAGAAACTGAGGATGACTATTAGCAAGAATAAGGAAAGAAATTGGAAATGCAAGGATGAGTAAAACAAGCTTTAAAGTTTTTTGGAATACAAACTAAAAAAAAAAAACCAAAACCCTAAGCTTATACTAAATTTTACTTTAAAAAAACTCAACTAAATTAATAAAAGTATTCTTGCAACTACTTCTGTATCAGTATATTCTGAAAGTGTTTTATGATACTTGGAGAAAACTTGTCATCCCATTTCAACATCATAATAAACACCAACCACATTTATTTTTAGCAGCAATCTATTTCATCATACGTAAAGTACTTTCACATGTTACTATTTTCTACTTTTTTCTACTTTTTCCTTTATTTTTCTACTGTTTTCTCCATAAAGTTGAGCAATGGTATTTTCTTTGAGAACATAGGGAGGGGAAAACCTAGTATCTCACAAAATCAATTTTGCTGGCTTCTGTTTTGAGAATTTGTGATACAAGGGAACAGTGTAGTTATAAAAATATATTATTTGGTTATAAAGTAACAGTATTTGAAGTAGATGCTTTCTGTAGTGTTGAATCTACTTCAAAACAAGAAGGATACTGTTAAAAGAGTTATCAACAAATTGATTAAGTAATAAGTCTTAAGAGCAACAAAAAATAATATTGTTTCAATGATTCGAATATTGATAGTAAATTGTATGAAGTTTAAAAATAAAGAGCAGCCATAAAGAAAGTCTTTGGGTCAAGAGCTGTCTTCGGAAATTGATTTTCCTGTAAGTGCTGTGATTGTTAATTCTTCAACAAGCAAATAAAGAAACTCAATCTGCTATTTCAGATTTCTTGAACATGCCAGACCCGTTTTTAAATCTGAAAAATTATTTGCCCAATTCCTTGCAATAGGGGTGGCACCAGGATTGCAAGACAGTTGTATTTGCAAAAGTTGGTGTTTTTAAAACTTAAGTATTGCATGTTCTGTTTTTGTTTCTCTTTATGAAGCAAAATCTCATGAAGTATACTAATCTGTATTAAGTGCAATATTTATTTTATCTCAATATAGACAATATCTTGTGACTTTTTACTATCAGCTAATTCATTTTCTATAACAGAATTTACCTTTATTGTAAAAACAGGCTCAAGTACAGTCATCAGTCTCAGTGTATTTCTTTACAACAGCAAAACTTCCCTTATTGATACTGCAATATTAATCTTGTGCTAATAGCATTTGCTGGTGTTGCTGATGTGTAATTAGGGGGAATAAAAGGCTGACTTCAGTTTCATTTAAAACATGAAAAAAAGAATAGGATGTGGTATAGTGGGAAAATTTGGGTGGAGAAGAGAGAGAGAAGGCGGCAAGAAAGATAACTATTAAATATACCCGTAGTTCCTAAGATGTTGGCCACAGTGGAAAAATTTCTTTTTTAAAACTATTGTTTTGTTTTTACTGGCAGAGTTTCTTGAGGCACATGAGTACCCAGAGCATATTAAACAATTGGTACAGAAAGAGAGAGAATTGGAAGAACAAGAAAAGAGGCAACGTGAAATTGAGCGCAACACTTGCAAGGTTAGAATTTCTGCTGAATAAAGTAACAATACATTTCTAATAAAAAATGTTTCTACAGTGAATAGTAATTTTTTTACTACAATACAAGGCCTTGTTTGTGATAAGTGTATTTGTATTAATAACTCTTTAAAATTAATTGTACACTTATTGGAAGCCTGTACACAGTGGAGGCATCTGTTAGAGGTATTCACCAGAAATTTTTGTTGAATTTGTGTCTTTTCATGTGATGATGAATTGGTATTAAAATCAAAACAAAGCTAGTTAATCTGACATCACTTGATTTCAGCACAATGAATTCCAAAGAGTATGTAATGCTGTATGTTAGGTGTTTCATACTATTAAATCTTTTCATATTGTGACTCTTTGCTTTGTCAAATGATGTTTCTTCAACTAATTTAAAATATTTCTTTGGCAGAAAGAGCGGAATCTTTTTCCAACCGTAGATTCAATAGTAACAAACACAATATGACATCTATGACTTGCAAGCATGACAGTCAGCTGGTCTACCCGTGAATCAAGTGATTGTTTTATTAGAAAGTTCTCTGTGGTTGCAAAATATGTAACTCTGTATGTGAAAAAGGAATTTCACATTCATTGTTCCTATGTGCATTTTGTTTTGGAGGATTTGTACACTGCCTACAGTTTAAAGATATTCAGGTTATAGACATTGCACCCTAGCTTGCAAAAAGATAGCACTAGTGTATATATAAGTGTATCTGTGTACTGTGCCTTTGGCGTTTTCTATCTATGTAACCAGCTGAAAGGAAACTGTCCCATAGCTGAAGTAGAGCTAAAGATGTATTTTATATTAGGTTGTCTGAATATAGGGTTGTAAATTTAAAAGTACTCTAATATGAAAGGTATTTGCAAATACCTTCATGATCATTTTTCTTCCATTTGTATTTCATAGATTAAACTGTTCTGCATGCATCCTACAAAACAAATAATGATGGAGAATAAATTAGAGGTTCATAAGGACAGGACACTGAAGGAAGCTGTGGAAATAGCTTACAAGGTATGCTATGCATAACAGAATAGTTTGTTAGATGTAACTTCCACTGTTGTGTATCTTCAGGTTTTAAATTTCTAATGTTATGGGAATGTTTATGTAGGGGGCTGGCTGAGGGGTTTTTTGTTGTGGGTTGTTTTTTGGGGGTTGTTTTGGGGGTTTGTTTTTTGTTTAGGGTGGTGGGTTTTTTTTTGTTTGGGTGTTTGTTTGTTTTTTTTTTTTTTAATAAAAAGGTGTTCTAGTGGGGATTATTGACTGAGTTTTCTGTTAGCCATGAGATGATTTCTGATTGGAATGATATAGCCTACCTTTTGAAAAGGCAGTATGACTTTGCATACCCTTATTCTAAAATCAGACAGAGCTGCTGTTAAACTCACCATAGCCTCTGTAAGCTGAAAGAATTCTGAATGCTTATATTTGTATTGCAGTAAAAATGTTGTATTAGATATGTAATAAGAGAATTCTTTGAAGAAACTTCCTGCATAGCTAATACAATAGCATCAGTGGGCACCAAAGCATCTGTTAATCTTTGTTTCCACAAACAGTTGGCAGCTGAACTTTTTGGTTCTTGCCATAGTCATCTTTGGCTGGGAGAGTACCAGCAAGGCAGTTACAGATTTGGAATGAGTTAACATCTCCTTGAGATGCACGGAAGATAATTGGTGGATATGGCTTCCTCAGGCCTCTAAGATGCCATTTGATATAACTGATAGGCAATGTATTCCTCTGAATATACTTCCAGGACCTGTCTTCATGTGCTTATATACATGCTTTTCAAACTTCCCTCTTCTCTACGTTTTGATATAGGCTTCTCTTTTGATTTTAAAAACATGTATATATATATTGCATATGTGTATATAATATATATGATGTATGTGTATGTTTTTTCTAAAACCAAATGGAAATCTGTGAATTCAGAGGATTCTTGGATGTACACGTACTGAGATATTTCTAGCTTACAAGGGAAAAACTAAACTCACAAATAAACCATTATAAAATCTTCTGGGGTTTTCATTGTGTGTGCATGATTTTAGCTAATGGATTTAGAAGAGGCTGTTCCTTTGGATTGCTGTCGTCTTGTCAAATATGATGAGTTCCATGACTACTTGGAACGATCTTACGAAGGAGAAGAGGATACACCAATGGGTTTATTACTCGGAGGTGTCAAATCAACATACATGTTTGACTTACTATTGGAAACAAGAAGACCTGACCAAATTTTCCAGTGCTATAAACCTGGTGGTAAGACATACAGTTACATATAGCCAAAGATAGACTAAAATTGTATATTGTGTGATGGCATGAAAATAAAATTTGTAAAACATAGAACTTCATTATGATGTGTGAAAGAAGAACTTTGTTGTACTAAATTTTATGAAGTCAGTGCTCAGAGCTACATACTGTGCTGTGTTGCCAGCTTGTTTCTAATTGAAGTGGTTCTAAAGTATACTAAAACTTGCCAAACTGTGGAACATTTTTGTCTCTTTGGCATTAATATTGATCTGAAAATGAAATTCTGAAGTTAGACTGCTTTTCAGATTCATCACTGTTTGTATGTATTTAATGCAACCCCTTAATCGGTACATCAGACAAGTGTATGTGTGTTTTCGTTGCCTGATGAATTCTCTTACACAAACATGATTTTGTTTTCTTTTTCCTCTTCCCTGCAGAGGTCATGGTAAAGGTTCACGTAGTTGACCTAAAGACTGAATCTGTTGCTCCTCCAATAAGCGTCCGAGCTTATTTGAATCAAACAGTTTCAGAATTTAAGCAGCTGATTTCAAAGGTAATTTACAGTTGTTAAGAACTTGCATTACAGAGTTGTCATTCATTCTGACTGTGAAAATGTGTCATAATTTAAACATCTTAAATGAGAGCCTGCACCTTTTGCAGTTCATACTTTGTGTCATGTCCAGTGGGGTTAGGTTAGTTGTTACAGCTGAGCTTGTCTGTCTGCTCACTGCTGCGAAAAGCAGCAGTCTGCTTCTTGCTTCTATCCGGAGTTCTACCCTGGCTATTGCGCAAGCTTAGCCACTATCCAGCTGTATGGCTGACTAGTTTACCAGATAATAAGATTTTTGGTGAAGCTGAAGAGTTGGGTTGATGTTCTTTTGGCTTAGTAACTTGAATCACCTCACTGAGTATCCAATCAGTGGCAGAACTAGTGATCTGTTACTGTATAACTGAACCAACATGTAAGTTCCCCCATTGGCTTCAGTAATTGAAATTAACATCCAAAGCTGTCCGCGTTCTCCCTACAAAACCACCTTTTCATCCCAGCAGCCACGTATTATTAGGATGCAGATTGATTTTCATATTGTCTTAAACCATGGGATATTACTGCTTCCATTGAATTGGAAGACGGGCATTTTACTTGGTCAGTTGTGTGTAAAATAGTTCAGTGATTGGTGTAACTTCATAATATTTTATGAAACATGATTTCAGTAACTTGAATTCGGTCTAATTAAGAGTTAAGTGAACAGGGTGCAAAAACTGATGCTCGAGAAAGTTTTCTGTTTTCAATTGGTTCATACCCTAAAGAAGAAGACCGATTCCTTATATTACTGGTCATTAACAATTTGGCAGTTCTGCAAAGGCAAGGCATTATGGTCTGCTGAACTTTTGGAAAAACTAACATTTGCTACATGTCAAAGGATGGAGGAAAGGAGCTGGGACTGAACAGGTTTGGGAGATTTTCCCCCATGTTGTCTTTGCAGTTTATAAGTCAATAAACAAACCTTCTCTTTTCCCTATGAATAGTCTTAAAAAGTGAAATACTTGTTCCAGTATTTGAAATTACATATAATGCACGTTACCTTACTGTCAATGTCTTATTTTAGGCGACACACCTGCCTGCTGAAACAATGCGGGTAGTATTAGAACGTTGCTACAATGACTTGCGTCTTCTGAACGTTTCCAGCAAAACACTGAAAGCTGAAGGCTTTTTTAGAAGCAACAAGGTACATGCTCTGTTTTTTTTAAATTGTTCATTTCATATATTTGTGGACTTCACTGTTGTGTTGTAAAAGGTATGGATATCTGTATAGAATTCATAATGGATAACTGTCACTTACTTCACTTAAGTATGAAGTACTGTTTTTTTAACTAGCAAATATTGTGTTGATGAATACTACAGTCTATATATGACAACAAGTGTACATAACAAGGTAGAGCAGATTCCGAATGAGACATGTGGTTGATAGTCAGAGGTTCAGATGCTGGTGAGTTTAACAACCTTATGATGAAGATTTTTAAAAGTCAACCCTTTGGGGAGCAAAGGTTGGTATATTACTATGAAACCTGCCTAATTTGTTTTCTAAACCTTCTGAACAGCTGTGCCTGCTATCAGTATTCAAGTTCTTAAGAAACAAACATCAAAACTAAGAGCAAGTTTTTGGTGGGTTTTTGTCTTAAATTTAGTAACTTTTATTATGCAAATCCCCCCCAGGCAAATTTATATAGTTTTTCCAAAAAGACTTCTAGGAAATATTTCCAATAATAGTTGCGTAATGTGTTCAGAAGAGTAATTTAAGTACTTAAAGATCTTAACATCTGTAGCATTGCCCCTTTACTACAGTAGCAATAGCACATCTTTTAGCACATTTTGCACGTCCTCTGTCTCTGAAATTTAGGCTCAAAACACGCTATACTTGATGAAGAAAGATTAATGAAGGTTTTGTCTTATAGCTGAGTAAAACAATGGTGTTGACTTGTTATTCAGTTACTTCAAGCTCTTTCACATTCACGTTGTCACTACAACACAGTGGCCTTTGACAAAGGGAAAAGAGAAATTTGTTCCCTTGTATTCTAATTTCCCCTATTGCTTACCCATGTATATGTTCAAAGATTTATTTGTGATGCTCTACTAGAAAATTAAGAAGAACTGCCAACTGTAGTTGTGGAGCTCGTTACTACCATAGCTAGGGTTAGTGTACAGGTGAAGGGTGCGCACTGAAGTGATATATAAATACTCTTCTGAACATGGAAGTGCTTACTGCAGCTGGTCAGTCTGGTTACAGTTCACGCCTCTTAACATGATCATGAAAATAAGGAAAAGTGAAATCATTATTAAACTATGGACTCCTTAATCTATCTATTTCTACACATGTATTTTACTTTTTTATAAAAGGTGATGTTTCTTAGTGACATAACTTCTACTGTGTGCTCAATCCTATCTGTTTGCTATTGTTGCTTTTACTTTTATTTTAAGTAACACTACATGATAAAACACTGTTATTTTATGCTCAGGTATTTATTGAAAGCTCGGAGTCTTTAGATCGTCATGTGGCATATACAGATTCTCATTTATGGAAACTTTTGGATCGTCATGCAAATACAATCAGACTGTATGTTTCATTACCAGAGCAATCGCCTGGATCTCATTTTAGACGAGCAGTTTATCAGAAGTCTAGTGGAGATTCAGGCAACTTGGATGAAGCCTGTGAAAGAGTAAAAGGACCTGTAGGTAATATGAAATCTGTAGAGGCAATTCTGGAAGAAAGTACTGAAAAGCTTAAAAGCTTGTCCCTGCAGCAGCACCAGGAGGGGGATAATGGAGACAGCAGCAAAAGCACAGAAGCCAGTGATTTTGAAAACATAGAATCCCCTTTAAATGAAATAGACTCTTCAGCATCAGCAGAAAACAGAGAACTTGAAAACCAAATTCAGATTTCTGATCCAGAAAATCTCCAGTCTGAGGAACGGTCAGATTCAGACGTAAATAATGACAGGAGTACAAGTTCAGTGGACAGTGATATCCTCAGCTCCAGTCATAGCAGTGATACTTTATGCAACGTGGACAATGCCCCACTTCCCTTGGCTAATGGACTTGATTCTCATAGTATCACAAGTAGTAGGCGATCAAAAGTAAATCAGGGGAAGAAAGAAACCTGGGACACAGCAGAAGAAGATTCTGGAACAGATAGTGAATATGATGAAAGTGGCAAGAGCAGAGGAGAAGCACAATATATGTACTTTAAGTCAGAACCCTACGCTGCAGATGAAGGTTCAGGAGAAGGGCAAAAATGTATGTATTCTTTTTTTTAAGTGTCTTAAAATAATCCAGCTTTTGTTACTATTTAATTAATAGGCTGTGTTAAAAAGTCTAATGACAGTATTGAAAAACTTGGTTGTATGTCAAATTAAAGCTAATGAAAGTGCAAAGATGAGACGTGTCATGTTCAGCAAAAACCTAGCCTAATTTTCATCTTGTAATAAGTGATTACATATTTGAAGTGTATTGGTTTTTGTTTTTAAGAAAATGAAAAGCTGCCTCTATGATACAACTATTTCCTTATATCGAAAGTGTTTTCTGGAGAGCAAGCTGAGTCGGCTTCCAATGAAAGGAAAATAGTTGCATCTTTGCATCTGATGGTGATGATTCACCTGTTTCAGAATGCAGTTATTTACTGTGGTTGACAGAGCAATAATTCTGTTAATATTTAGATTAACAAACCTGAAAAATCCTAGTCATTTGACTGTGAAGAAAACTCAAATATACTTGATATTGATCACTTAATCCAGAAGCCTGTTGCTTTTCATTGACTGAAGTACAATAGGTACAATGAAGTGTACGGCTGACATGAAAATGACCGTACAAGCTCAGTGTGAGAGCCTAAGCAGTATATTAATTGTCATAAAGATAAATAATTTTAAAACAGTGCTTAGTACCTATATATGTTTTATAACTAACAGAAGAATAATTAAAGAATAGCAGGATATAAAACAAATATTTTGAAAGGCAAAGGTTTTCCTGTCAATCCAGAAATGCTGAGGTAATAACACTAGATTAAGAGACAACTCTTTGCTTTTTTTTGTGAACAAACATTTTCATTTTTAAAGCCACAGAGAAATTTAAAGTTTGTTTAAAAGTTTTAAAGTTTAAATAATAAAGTTTGAATAAAATTACTCCTTTGGGGTAATTTTTCCTTTTTGTTTACAGTAATTTTGACACTTTCATAGTATACTGTCTAAATTATTATCCTGAGGGGAAGGCTTTTATGTATTTTTAGTATGACAACATGAATGGATTTATAATTTGAGTAATACATTTGGTCAGTTAAATATTCTGAATATATAACAATTTTTTGTATTCTAATGAGTCACGACACAATATGGTCATACTGTAGTTTGTAGCGTAGTCCAAATCACATATATTAAGAAACACAATTTCTAAAGATAAACTATTCACTTTACTTTCCAGAATTTCATACTACTACAGTGGCTTTTCCTTAACTGCAGAATGATTCCCTGAAAGCCAAAAGAAAAAAAAGGTTTGGTGGCATGTGCCTGGCCAGCCCCAACTCAGAAGCACTTCTGCGTCTCCCTTGAGGCAGGGGAAACCTGCAGGGGGATTATCTGATTCTCTCTATTTGTTGTCTTACTGAATGAAGAAGATACTACTTTGCTCAACTGCTTCACTGATTGCAAAATAGGGCAGTTTGGAACTGCTGTGTCTTCTAGGAGTGTCTACCCATAAACACTTAAAATACAGTAGAGCTCTTAAAGGTTACAGTAACACCCTCAGATAAAATGTAAATGTGGCCATTAACTATAGTTCTGACACTTCGGTTCTCTTTTGCTACAAATGAGAAGTGTGAATATATGGAAATAATACATTAGAGTGCCTTTTCTTTTTTTTTGGTAGTGCGGTGTTTCATGCCATTTTTATCTTTATTTTTGCTTAGGGCTGATGGTGCACGTTGACAAAAGAATTACGCTGTCTGCCTTCAAGCAACATTTGGAGCCTTTTGTTGGAGTTCCATCTTCTCACTTCAAAGTCTTCAGAGTCTATGCCAGCAATCAAGAGTTTGAGAGTGTTCGGCTGAATGAGACACTTTCATCATTTTCTGATGACAATAAGGTTATTCAGAAGTTATTTTGAATCATTAAAAATATATTGGTACAATATAGACAAACTTAAGAACATAATTTACAACTTTTTGTTAACTTGCCAGGTGAAATCATTACATTGGTCTTGGTAGCGTGTTACAAAATGTAATTTTGATTTTGGTATCAGTTCTAACAGATACTCCTTTTGCCTTCTAGATAACTATTAGGCTTGGAAGAGCCCTTAAGAAGGGTGAATACAGAGTCAAAGTCTATCAGCTTTTGGTAAATGAGCCAGAGGTAAGGTGTTGAATATTTCGAGAACAATTCATAAAAATATTAATGTGTGCCTTGACCAAGGTTTTTCTCGGAAATCTTGGGGAAAAAAAGAAGGTCCCTCTCTCCTCTGCATTTTCCTGCAAGTTCTCCTGGATTTGGAAAGGGAACTTGAGATTATTTCTGTTTATGCTGTTCCAAGTATACAGTTGGAATGTGAGCTACAGTATCTCTTAAGTATCTCTGTTTCTGCAGTGTAAATGGAGGACAAATGAAAATAATTTTCTTTGTTTTCCTTAAATGTATGAAAGTCATGTCGAATTCTTTCCGAACAACAAACTGTTTTTGCTGATGGTTGCAGTTTTCAGTAATATTGTACTGATATAATTTGTCGCATTCATGCACTGCAGACAGTGCTTATCAGAATGGTCAGCTGGATGATAGTCCTCTCTGCATAAGACAAACCTGAAACAAAAATGCGTCTCTTGCAATAACGCAGCTCACTTGCTTGTTATGTCTTTTGAGACATGAAAAGTATAAGTGATTTCACTCTATAGATTGCAGTCTTTAAAAGTTGACTTTGTATGCACCTTAATTTCTGATTTTATTTTTTGGACCGAACTGCAGAATACATATCAATAATGGATAAGCGTAAGAGACTGAAGCTGAACAAATAAAGCAGGGAACAAGATAAATTTAAAAGTAACTTTCGGTCATGGAGTTCTGGTCTGTCTGACCAATGAAAGCCAAGAAAGTGGGATTTCTATTATCATATGGCTTATTTAATTTAAAAGCTCCTTTCAAATTGTTCAGAATGTTACTATAATGGTAGCAATTAGTAATACAGACACAAGACACTATTTCTGCAGTGGCAAGCGTTCAGAGTGTTTGAATGACCTGTCAAAGGGCTGCTGCTATGCAAGGTAGTTAAACCTAATTTTAATCAATTCATTGCCTACCTCGTTTTTGAAAAGCATTCTAGTGGTCATTTTGGTAGGTGGATGGGACTGGTCACAAAACATGAACAGGAGGCAAATCTGCTTTTTTCTGTTCATAAAATTTGTCTTTAATCACTTTCTGTTTATGTTCACAGCCATGCAAGTTTCTTCTAGATGCAGTTTTTGCTAAAGGAATGACTGTCCGACAGTCAAAAGAGGAGCTGCTTCCTCAGCTTCGAGAACAATGTGGCCTAGACTTGACAATTGACAGGTAAAGAGACTGCAAACTGTTGAAGTCACCTGATTAAATATTACTTCAAAATGCGGGTTTGTTTCCTCTTGTGGAGAAAGGAAGTTATGAAGGAGCAGAAATAAGTTACTGTGGTCTTTGAATCAGATTGTGAACACAAACATTAGTTTAGGATTCTTGGCTTTCATCTCACGTCGAATGACACAAGGAATAATATTTACATAGAATTGCCTGCGTGCAACATGTCTGCAGGTTTAGATCTGAGAAGTTTTATTCTATCTAAGAATGATTTTTTTCAGAAAGGAGAGCATTAAGTAAATCAGTTCACAGAAAAGCCACCTTCTCTCTAGATGCAGGCTCAGCGTAGATCGCTGCAGCAAACTGCCTCTTGCGTTATCATAGGGTGTGTCTACAGCGCCGTCTTCCCTTTTACCCATAATCGGCTATCTCCTCAAGGCTGAACTTGCTTTAGGGCCTTGATTCCACATACCCTGCTGTCAGTTACAAGTGACGTGGTATGTACTGTGGAATAGCTGACACAGTATTCACGGGGATGAAGAAAAACCTGTAAGATGTGGTAAGCAAGCTGGTGGGGCCTTGACACGTGCCTAAAATCAGGCTGGAGCAAAACACTGCAAGACAAGTGTTGGCCCTTGTCTGTCGAGAAAAGGAGTAGAAACCTAGATCTCAACCAGGTTTTTCCTCCTTTCCTCACCATGACTGGGCCGAAGGATTTTTGACTGCCATGCTTGGGTTATGTTCTCTAGTGCCCTATAATCATGGGGCACATCACAAAATTTATGTCTGTTTTTGTGTGTTGAGAAACCATTACAATTAAAGTTCTGTACTCACCTTTAATCTCATTTTAGTCGTTTATACCTTTATTTACCTCCGTATCTAAACCAAAGGTCATCCTTTTATATTGTCACTGGATTGATGCAGTAGAACTAAGTACATAAATCAGACACCAATCCTCTTCTAATCCTCCACCTCTCCCCTTCTTCCCCACTTTCCTCTCCAAAAAAAAAAAAAAAAAAGAGGAGCAGCAAAATTGTCAGAAGTGTTTGGGAATATTCTCTTTTCTTATCCTAAATAGGAAACTCTTTTCCTCCAAATCCCTACACATTTCTTGCACTGAACAAGCACTTGTTTTCCTTGTGTTTATGAATGGTGCAGCACTAAGAGCCAGTAGTGATACCTTGTTGTCAGGACTGTTTCAGAATATTAAACTCATTCCTGATAAACCTAACCAAAACCTCGCATAAACGAGTTGTATTTCAGTTTTGTCAAAAAATATTCAGTTTTGATCTCTGGCAGTGGTACGTGTTTATGAGCAGATAAAAACTCAAGCGTGTTTTTTGTGATGTATTTACAGGTTTCGCCTACGAAAGAAAACCTGGAAGAACCCAGGCACTGTGTTTCTGGATTATCATATCTATGAGGAAGATATCAATATTTCAAGCAATTGGGAGGTCTTCTTAGAAATACTTGATGGTAATAATGATACAGTGTCAAGAGAAAGTAAAGATAATGTTAGAGGTTTTTTTTCTTTAGAGAACATTGGAAAATGTAGTTTCCCTATTTTCCTTTTTTTAAAGACTATTGCTGACATTCTAATAGCAATTTATTAAAAAAAATAGAAGCAAAAAGAAATAAAATTAATAAAAGCTTTGCATGAAGCTGGGGGGGCATTGTGCAAGTGCAGATTTCTTGTGGCTGTGTTATGCTAAAGGTCTAAGCAGTACTGTTTTGTAGGTTTACTGGAAACTTGGACATACTGTAGTACTGTAGGCAGTTTTTTGCATGTGTACATGTTCATTATATACAAAAACTGTAGGAATGCCTATACGTTAGACTTGTATGTAATTTTTGGACTAGTATTGGTGATGTTTGTAGTTAGCTGAAGTGTATGCATGTGTGTGTATGTATCTACATAATACGTACATAATTTGTTTTTAAAGCCAGCACAGCTGTTCAGTCATTTAGTGTTTTTCAGACAGGAGTGAAAAGTCACTCATCTTCTGTTATGAAGTGCTAACTTTTTGAACAGACCTTGGTCATCAAAACAACTTTGGATCAAATGTTAGAGAGCAGATTGTTTCTTAAATTCTGCTTAGATATCATTAAAAATATGGCATTTCTCAAGCTGTCCTTTGCATATACACTTAAAATTTGGATTTTTTGAACGCAAAAGCATAACTCAAGGGGAAAAAAGTAGGCCATGCTGGTTTTCCTCTAGATTAGCAGATCCTTCTGTTAATGGATGGATGAAGAATGGGAATTCCACTCACGCAGGAACTTTCTTCACATGCATACCTGGCTTAAGAAGTCTCATTTAGCTGTTCCTCCAGTATTTAGGCAGCTGTGTTCAATCCTGGTATTTTTAATTTTTAACAAAGTTGTGCCAATGCAAGTACAAAAATTTGCAATGAACTTGGGAGGTTCAGGAGGCCTGCAGATTCCTATAGGCGCATGTATCTGCTCACACTTCAGTTAAAACGTTGCAGTTTAAAATATTTTTTTGATTAGTGTTTGATTAATTGCTGTACTGTTTCTGTAGGGAGTAGGTCTTAGAGGTGCTACTTTTTAGACCACTGCAGCCCACCTAGTTTGCAGACAGGCCATACTGTAGACTACAGGGCTTCCAAGTATTCTGTAGTATCTTCTATAACTGTCTAGCTCTGCCCAAAAGGTGCTACTTCAATCCAGTTGTAGAAGATGCAGCTAGATCCCACTATATTCTGTGAAAATTAAGTTGTATTTACCTGCTGCTACCACAGAGGGTTCTTGGAAGTGTAAAGGCAACTGCTTTAAGTCAGGGTTTGTAAGGCCTTCCACCATCGCCATTGCTTTCATCTTGTTCTTCAGCTAAACACTGAAGACATTAGGCAGGTAAATCAACTTAGAATCATTTACAGTTAGATTTTTGCATCATAGCAGCTTTACATCACGCTGTTGCAGACATATTTAAATTAGTTATTTTCTGGCTCTGAAGAAAAAATTGCTTCAGACTTGAAATAAATGCCAAGAAGCACTGGGTGGCTGTATCTTCACTTCACAATAGGTTAGTGTTGAAGGGCAGCACAAATGTAGTCGTAGGCAAGATTGTAGAAGGTATTTAGGGAGAAGCTTAAACAGTGGTGGTGGTTTCATGCAAAGCAAGCACGTAATGGTAGACAAATGTTTAAGCCACAAGTTCTGCATGCTAAATTACAAAATTATAGACTGATTTAAAACAAAAATCAGCCCTTTGTTATCCCTTCTGCTTATCTGATTGCAACATTAACAGTATTACCCAGTCAACCAGAGAGAGCAGTTACCTGAAACTGATATAAAAAGGCTAGAGGCAGTACATGCTAGAGCTCTTCAAGGTGGTAGGTGTAAAGCAGTCTTTAATAACAAGTGTATAGTTAGTGTGTGAAATCTAGAAGTCAAACGTGGAAAGCTTGTTTTAGTAAGGGAAGTGAAGCATGTGAATAAATATCAGATTGCTGAGGAAGGTCTCCCGCAAATGCAAGATCTGGCGGTCAGCCTCTGGTTAGGTGGATAGATACTGTACGCATAACCAAGAGCCAGGTGCCATGCTCTTAAGAGGAAGAAATTCCATGGCTCCTAAGAGATGCCACCTATGAAAAATTCCTGAAAGGAGTTGATAACAAAAGTTCAACTAAATCCTGGTCCCTCCCCACCCCTACCCCCTTTTTTTTTTGGTGGACTACTTGCAGCACACTTACTGGGTTACTTAGTTTGTGTGTGTATACGTAGTGCACTCTTCATATTTGAATATGCTTATGCTATGGAAAACCCCCAGTTTTAAATAGGATTTTTTTCTGTTGTTAAGATAATAAATTTCTTTCTTTCCTAGGAGTAGAAAAGATGAAATCCATGTCACAGCTTGCTGTTTTATCAAGACGATGGAGGCCATCAGAGATGAAACTAGATTCTTTCCAGGAAGTAGTGCTAGAAAGCAGCAGTGTTGAAGAATTAAAAGAGAAGGTAAAATGTCTAAGTGATGCAAGTTTCTTGTGGTTTCCAAAAGCCTTATTGATGTCCTCTGTTGGGAAGCACAGAGATGTCGTAGCTACAAAAATCTTGTTGCATGCTGATTATTTTTTTCCCAGGAACTGAGAACCTGTTCTATTACTGAGGCCATATGAATTATCAGCTTTAGTTCTTAATTTCATATGATGGTCTGGTATCAAAGCATTCAGGTGAATGTATGCATGCAAAAAAAAAAAAAAGTCTTATTTTGAAGTTTAAGAAGCATAATATTACCTTGTGTCCCTTATCCTTGAAAAACTTGTGAAAGCAAAGCTAAACTACTGTCACTTTGTTTTTTCAAGTCAGTATTTTGGTGTTCCAAAATACCAAACCTCTCAGCCTCTTCATATTTGAATTTGACAGCTGTTGCTCAGGGATATTGTAACTGTACCAAGTAGATTTGAACTATATTTTGATCAGAAAGAAATATGGCTTTGCTATGGTGTTGTGTTTTTTTTGGTCCTTAAGGCCAGAACCCTGTAACAGGTAAGCAGACGTGCCAGCCTAGCAGAAATCTAGAGTAGACGTGTGTCTCATATTGAGACTATTTTATTAATCCAGTATATCACAGGGTTCCGCCCTTAGAGAAATGGTTTTTTATATGTGGTGATACCCAGATGTACAAAGGCCACCTTGCATGTTGAGGTCAGCAAAAATCCTAGTATCAGTGAAGTCTGCCAAAGTCTTACCTTACTAAAAGACTCAGCATTTGTAAGTTAGGGGTTAGTTCATAGGCTGGAAAGAGGAACGTTGTTCAGCTACCACAGAATGCAACAGCCTTGGATTTGTGTATGTACACAGATTGAGCTATGGACTGATTTCTTGTATTCGTCAGGTAGAAATGAAGTTGTGACTACAGTCTTCAAGATTTCCTCTTCACTTGTATCTGAAGAAATAGTTGGCTCTTCTTTTCTTGTCTTAAGAATTGATGCTTAGTGAGCAATTTTAGCAGCATCCTCTCCCGAGAGATCTTCATCCTTTTATTCCCACCAGTAATAAGAGAAATTTGAATTTGACACAGCTGTAGTAACAGATGAGTTCAGCCAGTTCTTCTCTTTCAGACAAATTTTATTAGCAGAGCATAGGGCTAATACATTACAGAATTTGGCTCATGTCAGTATTGTTTATTTATCCTAGTTTCCTAAGGAAGTGAGAGTTAGAAAATTATACTGGCTGTTAGTGTTTTCTCACCATCAGTTTAATTTGAACATGTCTGTTTTAACAGCGGATTTGAAGGAGGCAAGAATCTTAGAGAGGAAATCTCTTCAAGTTGGGGGAAAATAAGCAGCCGGAGATAAATACAAATCCAAGTTTGTGTCTGCATTGCCATGGAGACGAGACTGCAGCCCGACCTTGAGTTAAGGGCGAGGCAGTGATGAGCCTGTGTGCACCATGAGACTGCTCAGCCGAGGGAGGGCTGCACCGAGGCCGTGCCAGGCACAGCCGGGTGACCCTGTGGCAGGGGCTAGGTAGGGCTGGGCAGCGGCAGCAGGGGACGGGGTGGATCGTGCACTCTGCGCACCGAGGATGTGCGCAGCAGGGGCGATTGCAAGGGGGAAGAGCAGCCAGTGGTGCTTGTTGGGAAATTATGGGATTGTTAGGGTAGGAAGTGCAGGGGTGTGGAGGTGGGCTTGTCGTGCAGATTTTATGGCTTTGCCTACTCCCAGGTTGACTTTGATGATAATAGCTTTCACTTCCTACAGGGAAACTGCTGAGGGCTAACTGATGGACATGAAGGTTTAACATGAGGCAGTTGGTCTCTTTGTATCTTGGAGCTTGGATGTTATTAATTAATTGTGTCTATTAAATTTTTTCTGTCACTCCCTCACTGTTAGGAGAAATGTGATCACAGCAAGTGTCAATTGTGACACACTAGTAACTGCAGAAATGTAAAAAACTTGTACCTTGTCACTAATTTTGTACAAATACTTTGGATCATTGGAGGACTTTGGAATATTTTCATTGACTTCTAGATTTGGCAGGCCTGTTGGCTTTATGTAGACACTGAGTAATGGTGTTGTGGAATAGTACTAAATCCACCATTTTTCCTCACTTTACAGCTGAGTGAAATAAGTGGAATACCCTTAGAAAACATAGAATTTGCAAAGGTAAGTAAGATTTTGTCTATTTTTACCTTTTAATGGCATGGATGTGTGATTATGAGTTTTGTTTTATTCACTAAGTAATTGCTTTCTCTCAGGGTAGAGGAACGTTTCCATGCGACATTTCCATACTAGAGATTCACCAAGACTTGGACTGGAATCCTAAAGTATCTACATTGAATGTCTGGCCTCTGTACATTTGTGATGATGGTGCAGTAATATTTTATAGGTATGTATTTTATTACAATATAGTAAACCATGCAAAAAATCTGCAAAAACAAGATTTGAGGAGTGAAGCAGGCAGACACATAAAAACACTCTTCTATTGTCTTAAAGGAAAGAGGGTTTAAAACATTGATGTGAAATGTTTGTGCTCCTCAGCTTCCTAAAAACCTGAATATTAATTTTGTTTATTGTTTAAGAAAACAAACACTGCACTGTTTTACTCAATCATCCCTCCCAAACCATTGAAAATAAAGCGGAATGCAAAACTAGTTGCTGTGCTTGAGTGTATATCTGGATTTAATCTCTTAAAATAGAACCATATCCCTTGTGGAGTCTGTGAGAGTCTTGCCATAAGCTTTCGAGAGCATGGATTTTATTTTCTGAGTTTTTCTTTGAGAAATTAGTATGGCTTCTTTGGAAAAAATGATGTTATGATAAAAATTTTGTTTATGTGAAAAATGTTCATCATGTGGCAGCAATAGCCCAAAGGCACTGCGTGAGGACTAAGAGCTTGAATATTGTCATTTCTGCTAAACTTGGTGGGTGCGGCAACCTCATGAACACATTGCTCCTACAGTATTTTTCGTAATTACACATGAGTGTGGGGGAAGCAGCTGGTTGGTAATGTGCTGGCCTTGAAGAAAATTATTTGGGAGAGCAGCTGGTAGTTTCTAGGAGGGGCTGGCTGACATGCTGCTTCCAGCTGTTTGGCACAGTGAGCAAATAAAGAGCAGAGTCGTAGCTGTCTACAAAGAATAGGAGTTAAAAGGTAGATGGAGGAGTGATAGGCTTGTTTCTGCGGCTGTCCCTTGGGTCTGCTGTCAGGTAGAATACTGAACATCTCTGTTAGAAAAGCATGTTTAGACAGACTTGTTAGTTTCTGGAGAAGAAGAAGAAAATCCGTAAGCAGTATTATGCTTATGTTTTTTATTAAGTTGCTCGAAGTGAAAAAATTACAGAAATCTAATTGTGGCTTGTCGTGGTTTAACCCTATTGATCTGAATTTTAACATCTGTTTTCATTTTAGGGATAAAACTGAAGAACTAATGGAATTAACAGATGAGCAGAGAAATGAACTGATGAAAAAAGAAAGCAGCAGACTCCAGAAGACTGGACACCGCGTAACCTACTCTCCTCGTAAAGAAAAAGCACTAAAAATTTATCTGGATGGAGCGCCAAATAAAGATTTGACTCAAGACTGATACTCGCTATAGCATTTTCCCTGGGGAATTCTTTTCTTTAAAATAAAAAGGTTCACTACTACTGTGTAGTGCCATTACGGCAGGACACTCATTAGGTGTAAAGCGCTGACACCAGCACTGGTTGGGCTGTGTTACCAATCAGAAGCGCAGTGCCCCGTTGGGTCACTGTTTGACTTGGAATCATGTTGTGCACTATAGTCAAATGTACTGTAAAGCTAAAAGGGATGTGCAAATAAAAGATTAGAACTAAAAAGTGGGCGGGGAGGGAAACGAGTGGAAATTTTTTGAGGACAGTGTGCACATAGTAGCTAGTGAAACTAGCCTCAAACAGGATACTCATAGCTTAATAATAAAAGCTGTGCAAAGGCCATGAAAGAATCCTTTTTTCTGTTTGTTTCACTGATACACACATTACCTCATCAGAGAGTCTGAAGTAAATGTTGACACATTGGTTCTAGAGAAGCAGCAGAAAAGGGTCGAAGATGAAATGGAAGTGCTGCAAGTGTAAAGTTTTTAGAATATTCTTCCATAATAAAAGAGGTGGGCTGAGAGGTGTCTGCAGAAAGCTGCCGGCAGGTGGTGGTTCATTTTGCAGAAGTGCTGTTTTAAGGTAAACTGGTTTTTAACAGGTTACAGGAGCCGATGAGCAGCTCTATGATATTGCGTTCAATGTGTAAATAAAATTTGCCCTATCCATTCAACAGAACCGCAGTTCAGCTATTTACCATGGTATTTCTTTTCACATATCAACGTTCGTTGTGTACATTTGGAAGTGTAGTTGCCTATTTAAATTTGTATTCATCTTATGTTTGACGATGCTGGGTACTTCAGGGTTGTATTTCCCCTTGTTAATGGAGTTCTTGTTTTGTTCTGCTACTTTTTGTACATTTTGTTTTTGAGACTATTACAAGTTTGCATCTTCTCCACCCACTGAAAGTCATTTTATTTTTCCCAGAGTTGATTCCGTAGCTATATGTAGCCAAATATTGGGGCAACCTCTAACACCTCAACATACAAACTTGGTAGTTCAGGTTGTGGTACAAAGACTGATGCAGTCAACATGATTTCATTGCAAAGCCTAGGAACAGCAATTTTTTTTGTGTTGGTCCATAACGATCAATAGAGAACAACTGTCCGTAGTTTTTGGAAAACCACCTAATTTATAACAATCAAAAGATTTTGGTAAACTTTTTCATGCCAGATGCTGTTTACAACAATGAACATGCCAATAAAACATTTGTTCATTCTGTTGTGTTATTTTAATCATTAAATGCTGTGGATTATTTGAAAAATTATGGAGTTATTTTGTGGAAATACAGACTTTTCCAAGGCAATGTCAGAATTGTAAGGCTGTGTGTGTACATGTGTGTATATGCACACACGTCCCCCATGTGAGTACACAGTATTGCAGGAAGTGTTTTGTAGCCTGTCTGCAGCTCCTCTCTACATATATTCACACCGAATTTTTCTTCAACTGTAAGTTTCCTTTTCCAGAATTGAATTCCTCACCAGTGAAACTTCTAAGCTCCAGACATGATTAGCAGCTAAATTCTGCTCCAGAGGGGAAAAAAGATTTTTAATAACTTGACCATTCAGTTCTTCCTTGCATGCTGACCCACAGCAGCCTAAAAATCCTGAGGAATCTGGCAGCTTGAGAACCAGGCGCTGCACGGAGGAATTCCCTCGGTCGTCGTCTTCTGTTTGACCTGTGCCACCTCTTTGTCCAACGTAGATGAGGTGGAAGCAGGAGCAAAGGAAGCGTAGAGTGAGTACCGCCCAGCACAGAGTACTTCATTAAACTACCATTTACTTATGTATATAGACTGCTGAAGGATCCTTGGAGATTTTGGAAGAGAAAAAAATTAACTCTCTGAAATGGGTCATGAATTTTCTTCAAACTCAGACATTTGGAGCGGCAAAAATCTAGAGATGGAATAAAGTAGGGTTAAGAAAAGAATTCCAAGAACTGCTTGCTTAATCTCTAGCCCTATTTGGGAACCTTCCATTGAGGACTTCTTCGAAGGAGTTAGTTTTAAACCTGTAAGTCTTGACAGAAATCTGGACAGAGGACTGAGGGGCATCCTTATGATTTCCTGTCCAGGGGTGGGTGTTCTTCCTTCTCCACTTCCAGTGTACTGGAATATATTCTGGGTTGTTCTGGAGGACATTTTTCAGCATCTGCTTTACATTCTGATCATTTCAAACATTTTTGAGTTTGACCATGGCCATTTCAAAGAAACAGAAAGCCTTGAGTTCTTGATTTGCTTAGTCCAGCAGAAATCTTACTGAACTTCTGATGAATACTAATACTTTATCTTTCAGGGATTGAGGCATCAAGAACCTTGAAGGGAGAATAACATTATCCTTAACTAGGGCAGTATTTAGAAACAATTATTGCTCTTGTGAAGTATTTTTTTAACAGGAAAACTGTAATGATATTTAATTCCTTCTCTTTGTATAGGTGGGCTGTCTCTAAAGCACAGAGATTTTATTAGGCATAGAAAGGAAAGGTAAATTTGTGAACCCTGAGAACATGTGTATGTGTGCATGTGTTGATGTGAGAATTGGTGGTAGAAATGAATCCTTAAACTAAGTCTCCTCTGATGAAATATCCTTCCTCTTCATGATGATAATGGTTAACATTAATTCTGGTACCCAAGGAATTTGTTGAAAAGCTTTCGTAGTCCAGAAGTGGTAAAAGACTTGCAGGCTAGTAGCACAGTCTTGTAGCTGTTCTTGTAAAGTTACTGGTGCTCTACTGTTCCAAATTAGACATAGCAGTAGGGATTATTTGGGAAGAAGCTCCATGAAAAGTTACTTGGCTGGAGCCTCATATCATCTTTTACGATGTGCAATAACAAGATGGTGAAATCTATCCCCCAAAAACCATTAATAGTGGCAGAGCCACTGTAGCAAACTGTTCAGACAGCTGGGAGCTGGGGAGTTTGGGTTGGATTTTACTCTTAGCTTGCTATTGATCTGCCTTTGAAGTGTATTATTACTAAGAGGGAACATTGACCATTGGGGGTGGTCTTCGTTGATCTGGCAAAAGCCTTCAAAAACATGAGCCGTTCTCATATCATTTCAGCTCTCAAATGAAAGAGTGCAGACTATCACATTATTGCCCTGATTACCAACTTATATCATAATACCACTTGAATTGGCTCGAAGAATGAACAGTCAGATCCCATTGGGATTTCACCTGGTGTAAAACAAGGCGATCCAATGTCCCCAATACTATTTAACTTCTCTGTGGACCCTCTACTGTGTAAGTTAGGGGAGGAAGGAAGTGGGTTCCAACACTGCTCAAAGAGTATAACAACTATGGCTTCCGCAGATGATCTGGTCTTGTTAAGTGGTTCATGGGAAGGCATGCGGAAGAATATCGAAATACTAGAGGTATTTTGTGACCTCACCAGTCTTAAAACTCAGGGGGAAAAGTGCCATGACTTCTACATCTAGCCAACAAAAGACTCATACACCATCAATGATTGTCCAGCTTTGACGATTAATGGCACTCTCTTCAATATGATTGAACCAGGAAGTTCTGAGAAATACCTCGGCCTGAGAGTAGACCCATGGAGAGGAATACCAAGACCAGAACTCCTAGAGAAGGTACAAGATTGGCTACAACAGATGGGTAAAGCTGTCTTGAAACCATTCCAGAAGGTAGACATCCTGAAGGGGTACGCTATCCCTAGATTAATTCACTTGGCAGACCAGGCTGCTGTGAAAGCTATGTACCTAGAGACCCTTGACCTGGCAGTTCGAACGGCCAACAAGGAATGGTTACATCTTCCAGCCAGTACACGTGATGCCATCCTATATTCCAGCACCCGGGATTGTGGCCTCAGTATCACCAGGCTGTTGGGTTTGATTCCCAGTGTGCAGGTCCGAAGACTGCACACAATTGCAGAATCTTCAGACAAGATAGTACGAGCGGTAGCTCAAGAGGAGGGTCTTGAGAAGGATTTTGTGAAGTTATGGATTGCAGCAGGAGGAGATAAGGGAAAAGTTCCATCTATTTGGGACCCCAGATCAGCCATGGTGGTTTCTGATGTGCCGGGCGGTGAGGAAGTGGCCTCGGAATGGGAAGTATCTGCTACAGAGGTCATCTTTTGGAGGCCCTGTAACTGGAGAAAACAAGAATTCCAAAACTGGACCAGATTGGTGTCCCAGGGCTGTGGTATTTCCAACTTCGAGAGGGATAAGATCAGCAACAACTGGATAGAATATTACAGAGGGATTCCCCACAGAAAGCTCATCACAGCATTACAACTGAGAGCCAATGTCTACCCAACAAGGGAATTCTTAGCAAGGGGTAGACAAGACAGTCAAGTTAAATCTTGTCGGCACTGCCAGGTGGAAATTGAGTCCTGCACGCATATCATTGGATACCACCCAGCAGTACAAGATGCCAGAATTAAAAGATATAATCAGTTATGTGAGATGCTGAGTGAGGAAGCAAAAAGAAAGACTGGGTAGTATTTCAAGAACCGCTGCTAGAAGAAGAGCAAAATGAACTATATAAACCGGACTTGGTATTTGTGAAAGATGTCCAAGCCTTTGTTGTTGATATCACTGTAAGATATGAAGGTAAACTAACATCTCTGGCAGATGCAGCGACAGAAGTTAGGAAATATCAACATCTACAACACCAGGTGCAGGCGTCGACCAATGCTAGTATCATTAAATTCATAGGATTTCCGCTTGGTGCACGTGGAAAATGGCATCAAGGCAATTACAAATTATTAAAGGAACTTGGCCTCTCTAGCTCCTGACAAGAAAAGCTAGCTAGTCAGTTATCAAGTTGAGCTTTGTTCTCTTCTGTAGACATTGTACATACGTTCGCTAGCAAAGTAAGAACTGTTGTAAAATTATAATGTTTGATTGTGAATGTATTATTTGACAATTTGTAAATAAACTGATCATTCTTTCTATCTATCTATCTATCCAGTAACCGTGCTCCCCACAGAGCCACTGACGGACAAAAGCTTGTGTCAGGGAGGGTGAGAGTAAGGACCGAAGTGGACTCGAAATCATGATGCATCATCTTTTTTCCAAATTTGACAGTTGTTACTGGACTTTTCGAAGGTGGACGGGCCGCCTCTACTTAACCCGGAAAAGGAACATGTGTATAATTATATATGTTTGATAAATAGCTTGCTATTGATCTCTTAAATGAATGACCTGTTAAGATGGTAATGATAATCACATTTTGTAACATGCACGGATTTATGCCTTTGAAGTGTATTAAAAGCACAAACCACTTCTCAAAGAACTTTATCTGGATGTAATAGAATTAGGTAGGAGAAGCACAAGTCTCTAAATGCAAGAAGCTATTTAGGTTGTCTTACTGCTAAACTGAAGTAATGAATTTACATTCAGTGTCTCTATCTCGGAAAGGGTAGGTGATGATGGAGTATAGTCAACAGATCCTTTAATCGACGTTACCCAAGAAGGTATGTTCATGTAGTGCAGAATGCTGCTGTATACGTGGCACTGTATTTAGCTCTAGCTTAGGCATAGCCTTGTAACTGCAGCTGCACTATTCCCCTGTGTATTGATACTTGCATATTCAGCATACAACAGAGAATCTATATTCTTTGTATTCAGCCCATTTAGCTGTTTGTTCTGCAATTTCAAATAGCATATTTTGCCCATGAGAGAGAGAGCCCTGAACAGTGAAGTTGAAAGCTCCTATACAGAAACCAATGTGTTACATGGGTATAAGTACGTACATGCTATTTGATATTTATATGGAGAGTGTTGTAGGCTTTTTTTGATAGTATGCCCTCTATGTAGTGGGGGAGGCCAATGACCATTGCATATGGAAGTATAAAACTCAAGGGATACACTAGCTATGGAACACCAGTTCTTAAGTGGCACCAAAGGCTGCTGCAGGACAGATGGCATCCATTGTACACAGCTGGAAAGAAGCTCTGGGTATATTCATCTAAAACGGTAAGCATCCTTTCTCTCTCCCATCCTTCCACAACGTGTGTGTGGTGGGGTGACATGACACCCAGAATCTGTATGTTGCAGCTTCACTGATTATATTTTCTAAAGAAAAAATATAAAATTGCTTAAAATCAGTGACTAAAACACTCCAAAGTAGATGATTCTTACCCTAGAAAAATAAACGATTCTAAACATATGTACTCAAAAGTCACTTCTATAGTCACTAATGACTTAAGATTATATATGCTTATGTGTATTTTTTAATGAGTACAAGTACTGATGAGTTTATTTCTAATGTACAAGGGGAAAGTACTGATCCAGAAAAACACCGATCTATTTCTCATTTGTCTTTGACAGAAGGTTTGGTCCCAAGATTGAATGAATTCAACAATAATTTGAACATGCAGGTTTGGTGCACAGAAAGGGTTGCTCATTGAAGACCTTGTTTATTGCCCTTCTATCCAGCTGTATGTGTTTACGGTTTATATAAGCAAGACACTAGACAAAAATTTCTAGAAATAACTAACTAAACTATCTGGTGTTCAGACTTTAAATTTCATCTCCCCAAAACAGGTCAGGAGCTGAGTCAGGCTCAGGCTTCAAACCTGCTTGGTCCTCCAGACTTTCTAATTCTTTACGCACTTCCTGAATGACACTGCTTTCTTCATAATCAGAAAGAATATCTCTGGGTATCAAGCTGAGAAACGGCATCTCATCCGTGATTAAAGGATCTTCTTTTTCATTATTCCCAGTTTCATTGGCGGACAGTTCACACACAGATGTAGTGCTGTGGCTGTTGGAAAAAGAGACACATCTGGTCATATAGTACATCTTTTCATGTTCTTTTGCTAGTTCCTTAATAAAATTCTTCATTCTTTCCCCACACACATGGAGGCATGTTAAAATGCATAATACTGTCAGATCTACCATAGCTGACATCATAAACATCTGATTTTTACGTGCTTGACAGCTGGAGAGTTAAAGATGAGATTTCCACATACAGAGCTAGAACAAAGATCCTAATAGCAAAAAACATTTGACACTGGGACACAAGATGGCAGTGGACCTCAACACAGTCTGGCCCTTCTGCCTACAAGCAGTCGTGGTGACTAGTCCTTTCTGTTCACGTCATAATGTCAGGTTAAGAAACATGATACTCCAGCTTAGAAGGAATGCAGAAGAAGTGTTTGCCGTCAAGCTGTAGAGTTGAGAAAACTGTGAGCATTACATATTTGGTTCTAAATAGGATAGTGTAATAGCTGTATTTGCTGCTGTCTTTGTTTTGAGAAGTGCCTTCAGTTGCCTGCAAACAAACATGCCATGTTTGTTGTAGGAACTTTAAAAGGGAACAAGAATGATTTGTATTTGTTGACAGAAGGCAGGGGAATAGAACTTGATCACAGTGCATCTGCTATCTCTCTGCACTGCATGGGCCAGGACAGGGCTACAGGTCCTTGTGACAGTGCAAGGTGACCACTGCTTGTGCCAGGCACCCCTCAGCAACTGCTTAAAGCTGCTGCGTCTTTCACTGGAAACAAAAGGTAAATGAACTAAAGATGTTCCTGAAGCTTATTTTGTGTACGTTTTGAATTCTTCTATGTTTTGCTTTCTTGGAGTTCCAAGACTTCCATTTGTGGGCAGACTATCCTCCGTATTCTCTAGGAGATAATCTGATAGTTTCAGTGTTTATCACTCACTAGTAATATTTAGCCAAGGGCCATTTCAAGCAGAGGGCTGAGGTTTTTTAATAAAGATGTTAACTGAATCTTCAAATTCACCATGTAAATTCACAGAAGCAGCTTTATCTTACTGTCCATGTGAATCATGGGCAGGTGGTGTGCACAGTATTACTGTATTTGTGATAACCCTAAACAGATAAATAATTCTTGTGACTATAGCTGGACAGTTCAGTTATTTTCACACTCTGATTCATTTCTGTGCTTCTATACCCTCATCTGAAATGTCTTCCTCCTTACTAGTCATGACGTTTGCTGACTTACCTTCCCTGAAGTTAATGGTACTTGCGGATTAACTAAAATTTTGGTGCTGAAAGGATGGGATCAACTCTGCTTGCTTCCTTACATCACATTTATGAAACAAAATGTTATCCAACCACTTTTCATGCATGAAAAAAAAGTAGAAAGAGTTGGACACAGAGGAGAGAAATATTAATCTACATCTCTTTCAAAGCTATGCTCTCTTGTTGAAAGTTAATATAATGAAAATGGTAGTGTAGGAACAACCTTGGAGAGCTTATTTCATAGATAACATGTAGGTTTTCTAAAAATGCTGTTAGTGCAAAACTGAAATGATCTCACTTTCTCCCAGTGAAATTGCTGATAATGCAAATAACTGTCCTTTCAAAGACTGATTAAAGGCATGATATATTAAAAGTTTTAGCTTCTAGCCAAAAATATGGAGTTGGCCTGCTTCCTATTCCGTGAAACTTGATACTGAAGAAGTCTGCACAGTATGAAGTGTTTCAAGTCTGAACAGCAGATCTTAAGCCAGCTGTAGGGAAACTGGCTTCTCAGGTTAGTTTGAAACTGAAGGGAAGTGCAAGCAAAGATATCTTTTTTTTTTCTTGTAGTAGAAGTGACCTTCTGTAAAGCTGATTGATAGTACAGGAACGTGCCTGTTTATACTTACTGCATGTATTAAAATGTCTTTAATATGTCTTACATATGAAAGCAAGCAAAATGTCTAACAGAAGCCCAGTCTAACATAGAAAGTTGGTGGACAAGAGCTGTATGTAGAGAATTAAATTGGAATGATACATCTCAACATCTGTTAGTACCTTCTGATTGATTAAAAAGCAGTACCAGCCTGATACACAAACTTAACTCACACTGGATTAAGGTGTTGCTAAACTCAGTTAGGCACATCTGTGTGGGACAAAGCAGTAAGTTTGATAAAGTTTCAATGCTACTGATGAGAAAAGCTGTCAAAACACTTTCTAGTGTGTAAGGATCTGCAAGTTCTGCATCTAGTTACCACAGAAAGAGACCCCTCAAAAATGTCAAGCAGCTTGCTTGCCCAGTTTTGGGCTAGTTTTACCTTTGAGGTTGGCAGATCAAGCCACTTGCACATGGGCATCGCTCAAGTACTCCGTCTGGTTCCAGTTCCCAGGTGATCAGGTTGAGAAGTCTGTTTGAAGGATCATGGCAGGGTTCACCTTCTTCAGGTAATGGAGTGCACACAGGAAACAGTAGTTCTGCATGCCAGAGTAAATTAATTTTATGAGAAGTCATTTACTGTCTACTAAACTGAGATGACCTCATCTATAAGTTTATATGCAAGATATAAAAAGACAGACTTGACCTCCTTTTAAGTCCCCTTACATGTTAGGGAGCCATAATTTAATGTTCTTTCCACTAGGTGGGAGTAAGACATTTGAAGTTTATGCTTAATGAGCAAGATCAACTCCTGCTTCTTCACAAAGAGAGACTACTGACAAGACAGGAGTACTGCACAACTCCATCACTTGGAGGCCTGAAAGACCATTCTAAAACCAAGAAAACTAACATTACAGCAAATCCGTTGCAATGCAGAGCATTAATGGTTTAAAATCTGAATGGAGAAATTTTAGAACTCTCTGTTATTTTTCCTATTTCTTCTATTTCTTTGCAGAGGTTACAAATACAGAGCAATTGTTCGAGGTTACTTGAACTACTACTCAGCCATTTAATTTGTGATAGTAATTCTACAATAGGCAAAGCTGCCTGATGGCAGTTGGGCCTTGGCGCCCTTGTTCCCGCACAGGGGTGAATTTCAATCTGCATTAGAAATTATTTAGAAGGGTGTGTCGTTTGGGTTTCCTGATGCTAGTAACTTATAGTGTCAGTCTTGAATTCAGCTCTTCCAGATGTTGCTATCAAACCTCCTTTCCTCCTCTTGTCTTCATTCACCTCATTTTTTGTGGTAGGGCAGAATAAAATATGTGAAGAGTTCAGAATTTAAGTTTTTAAAACAGGCTTGGTCAAGAAAGATATATATGTGTGTGTGTGTGTGTATACACAGATGCACACATGTGTTTAATGTATATGACTTACCAGTTCCTAATTCCATTCCAAAACAGATTGTATCTTAAGCAGCGAATGCTCCATAGTTTACTACAGTTTTATATAAAAAAATATACAGGCAAAGACAGTCCAATCTTTATTATGACAACCTTTTGCAATACTCTAGTGATGGAGGAAGGCCTTGAGGTTAGGCCTAACCTGCAAAACCCTAAAGCACTGCTAAAGCAGACAACTGTAGAGAATAAAAATCCATTGCTATTAATCAATAGGTCTATTTAAAGTTTTAATAATAACGTTCAGTTAATATTCTTATCTATTGTATTCTTCCTTCCCGAGTTACAGGTTTGTACTAAATTGCATTTCAAGCCAAGCAGTAGCTTATACTCTAATTAGTGTGAATGTCTTATGCAGCTGAAATAATCATAATGAAGACACAGCTTGTTTGGATCCCACAGGGAATCAGGACTACAGAAGCAGTATTACCCTCACAGTAGACTAGCCTAGTGCTACAAACACCAGTGAATGTAAATTGCTGATTTACTCATCTCTGCAGCATGAGCAGAGATTCAAAGTCCTGCACAGTGAAAGTAATAGGCATTTATTAAAAGTGCTCTTTCTGTCTCATTTCAGAATCAGAGTACAAAGAAATCTCTGATAGGTCCTGGCAAAACTTGTAAATGCTTTAGGCAGAAACCTGATGAAGGGGGAAAAAAATATCCCTGCTTTAACCAAAACTTGATGAAATTGAACTTACTTAACATCGAAGGTCCACTATGCTCAAAATTAACAAGGAAACGCTGAGCAGACCCATTTGCCTGTAAATGGTGTTTGAGCTTTCTCCTTTCTTTTCCTGAAATGCCCTACTAGCCTGACCCACCAGCAGGCTGATGGCGGGACGGGCAGCCCAACTGTCAGTGAAGGTACAAGGTCGCCTCTTGCTCATAGCCAGAGCCAGGAAAAAAGCTACCTACAGAACTGTCTACCTGGTGTAGCAAGATGGTTGGAATTGTATCCTGCCACTACAAAATTAAGGTGAACTCTGCTAAAAGCAGTGAAGAACTAGTGGGTATAAAACAGTAGAAGAAGCTGGGCCCTGACCAGGCAGGGTTTAGGACTGATTTCAGGCCTGATACCTTCTCCTCCTCTCTCCCTTTCTGTAAATCAAGTTTCACATTCCCATGTGGACTGACAACATGATCTGGGACATCATTTCTCTACATATCTTGGCTGTGCGGTCAGTATTGCATAGCATGGTGCCCTGGAAGGCTCATATAAAACTCAGAGTATGAAATGTAGCTGCAGTCTGATTCTGATGGTCTGCTTGCTGATATGAAGGAGAAGCTGCTTCCAGTAACCTCCTTAATTTCTTTTGTACATTTTTCTTATTTTTGCTCTATTGGGTGAAAATTTGACACAGAGCTCTGCTACTCTGAATTGTCTGAGACTCTCCTTTAGAAACGGTAGATTTTTGTGCTTCTCATGCTGTTCTCATCTCTAGCGTGCAATAGGCTTTTCTTTCACCATTATGCACCCCTATCAGATTGTTTCTCACTCCTAATTCTATTAAAGTTTAATAATGAAGTTAACACAGTGTGCTCTGCAGGCCAAGGGAGAATGACCTATTGATTCTGTAGAGATTTAACCACTTCACCTGGGCAAAAGAGCTAAATATTAACACTTGTGTATTATAAAATGAATAGGATAAAAAGCAAACCCTCTGTACCTTTCTGAAAAGCACAGCACGTTCCAGGGTTGCAGTCATGTTGGTTCTCACAAATGGTGCCGTTCTCTCCTTTTGAAGTAGATTTCCTGCACTCACCCCAAACGCAAAGCTGGTCTCCACAGCATTCAACATCCCGTGAGCAATGCTTGCAAACAGAAAAACCACGTGACAAAACTGTCACTCTAGCACTAATTGCACATATCAACAGACAGCTAAACATAGAATTAGACCCTGATCCTGAAGAAAACTGCATATATGTGCTTTAAATATATGCATGTCATATTCCCACTGTTTAAACACAACTGCTTAGGTTCTCAGCTTCAAGCATACATAGAACTATTTGCCAGACACAACCTCCACAGCAGAGTAACAGCACTCTTTCTATACTGTTATACTTCCAATCTGACAAAACCTGAATTCTTATTTTAGCATTTACATTAACATTGATCAGCAGCCAGACATCCTACAGTGTAATATGGATTTCAGGACAGCCTTTTGCAATCAAGGGAAACAAAAATTAATAAATGAAACATTATCAGTGGAAACCATTACTGATTTTTTCCATTGTTAAATGCAGTCAGGAATTTACAATTTGTTCAGAAGGATTGCTTTCAAAGAGCAAACAAAAAAAATCTTACTAAAATCCAATTTTTAGTTGTAATAAAGACCAGACTTCATTTGTAACCAAGAATCTTTGAAAAAAAATCTCTTTGAAAAGAATTTCTCTTTGAAAATCAGAAATGCAAACCTCTAGCTAAAGATATCTTTGTATGACAATTGTCCCAGTGTTTCAACTATACACACCTAATAAATCAACCTAATAAACGCGGTGTATCACTTTCTTTCTTTTTTTAGGTAGTTTGATTAACATCTTTAAGATTCCTAGCAGGTCAGCATTTTAACAGCTTTTTTCTGTGTAAAGCCCTGTCTGGGCAGCCATACAAAATCAGAATTTCTTTTCCAGTGGGTCCCACAGGAAGTGTTTAACACAGGGCAAGAAGTAGGACTCTGCTAGCCCTATTAAAACCTGCTAATTAAAAAGAAAAATGTTTTATAATTGTGGGGGTTCTAGGTAAGGGAATTGATCCCACCATCTTCAGTGAGTCTAAGCTCACTTTACAACAGGAGTGTAGCTAGGACCCAGGTTTTACTTTCTTTATCCTACAAATATTCTACTGAGGATTGCAAAGAAAAGGGGGAGGGAGGGTGTTAGATCATTATAATCTTGATTTTTAATTATTCCATGTTAACATGAAAAATTATCGCTTTAACATTTTCTAAAATACGAAAAATAAGCTTTCTTAATGAAACTTGAGCGTATATCCAGGATTTGTGTTTAAGCAAGCATTCAATCTACTAAAGTCAATAGAGCTCTCTGAAGTTATCAAGATAAGTAAGTATTGAAATCATTTCAGGAACAGCCTGTTGCTTTCAGATTATAATAATCCTATTGATTACATGACTTTACAGCAAGGTTTGCTTGCTTGTAGGCTTAACTGTCTGCAAATGCCTTGAGGAATGAATTTGTTTCGCAAGAGACCATCAGCAGAACTTAGATGAAAAGGGACAGTCAGATAAAAGGCCTTTTTCGACAGTTTTCTCTTAAACTGGATTTTCACCACAGAAGAAAGCCCAAGCTTCTCCGGGACTCGTCACCTGCAGAAGGTAATCTAACCATAGCTACTACCAAGAACACTTATATTTCAGTTCAAAAGACAGGAATTCATGTTTCTGGAGGTTCACAGATTCAAATAATGTAAATGATCCATGTAAAAGGATCATTCACAGTAACAATTGCACTACAGCATTGTACAACTTGTCAGTGAAGGCCAGAGTGCAGGCTGCTGCAATTCTTCTTGTGAATCTCGAACTGGAAATGACCAACTGTCAGCTGAGCCTTCGGAGCTGGCACAGTATTTCATCTTTGCCCATTCCACTGGCAACCTACAATGTGTTAGTTTACTACACGGTTTACTGTCCTTAAGCCACCTAACAAGTCAAGCTTGAGTCAGAAGGAGTGGAATGCAGGTTTTAAAGCATATGAGAACAGCAACCCTAAAACTTAGTTGTGTTAACAGGCAGAAAACAACAATCCAAAACACTATACACATACATTTTTGAACCTCGTTCAGAAAGCTTTGCATCTTATTTTCTATCAATTTTGACTTGCTGACATTAGCAACAATAACTTATATAGTGAGTTTCTAAAGACCACATAAAACCACATCTCATTCAGGACTTACTGTATGCTGGGTTTTACAGAGTTGACACTTGTATTCAAAGGTGGAGAACTGGCAGTATTTCCCTGTTTCACAGTCTTCATCAATGATACACTCCTGAAGAAAAGGGTGAAAGTGTAATTTGCCACTGTGGACAGAAATCCATACCTCTTCTTGAAATACCAGAAGGTCTTGATTGATTATATTTCTTATTTGGGAACCAAGGAAAAAAGCTTGCTTCAGTTCTTCATACAACCACAGTTCTGTAGTAGAACAATGTTATCTCCCTGGCATACCAAAATATTGTGGCCTCAAAGTGTTAGGGGGCTTCACTTATTGTGTAAATATTAATACCAGTAACCTCAAGAAAATCAATTATCTTTTTCTGCAGGCTTTTCAGGTTTTGTTTTGGGGGTTTTTTTGAGAGGAGGGGTGGAGCTGAAGACATTTGTATTAAATCTACTCTACTTGTATTAGAGCACAATTGCGAGTCATTAGTTGTCGGCTGTTTTTTTCAGAGGGGGCAAGACTGAAGGAAAGAGGCTACGTTGCAGGAGCTGCAGCAGCCAAGAGTATCTTTATGCTCTGTGGGAGATCATTCTGCAACAGCTTTCTTGATCCCAGGCCAAGTAGCTTTATGCTGTCCTCCCTCCTCTCCCCCAGCAACATTAGTGCCGACCTCAGAAACTCCACAGCATGGTTAGCTTCCCTAAGCTGGCAAGGACAGCCCTCAGGGAGAAGGGAAATACGTTTCCTTTCCCTTTTAACTGCTTCTCTGCTCCCCTTTGCAAGGGGCAGACAAATCCTTCTCAGGCAATCTTTGCAGTGCCTGAGCATTTTTGTCAGCAACAGCTTCTACACTGAAAAATGCAGTGCTTCTTTCTACGGGACTGGTAATGATAAACATTCCTGGAACTTCATGGTAACAGCAGCTCTGCCCTACAGCCAGTACTTCTGGGAAGCAGTAGATATCACACACCATTTGATTTCCTTTTCTTGGTTGATAGCGTGCCTCTCATGTACCTATCACCATAGCCCATCACCTGCAAGCTCACAGCTGCAAATATCTAAATACCTACACATGTAAATTTTAAATCCTTACTTCAATTTAATTTGAATATTGCAAAGTATGCAGGAGCAGATTCTCAGCTGACATCAGTCCTCTGGCATCTCCCTGCTGTCAATGGAGCTAATTTACATTTAGTAACACTCTAGCCTGTCGAAGAACCTGATTTCCACATCACGTGGTTTTGAAATGCATGTAACCAACTCAATGTTGCCCTCTCTTGTTTGCTGCACATAAGTATTCAGCAGACAGGTTTGAACACTAATTTAAGATTGGCAAGTACTGAAGAGCCACGTACATCCTAGAGGAAAAAAAAGCCCCACAGTTCCCTAATGCATCAGCCTTTGCTACCCAGCTAAGACAGTAGAGCAGGCCTCAAGCTAGCAAGGTCCTCGAGCACACGTTTAGCTTTTCAAACCTGGAATCGTTTCATGGCCTTAACAAAAATGTTCCTGTGAGAGGGACACATGAGTTCCCATCTGAACCACAGACTCGGACTAAAGTTTCTTCACCCAGAGGTCCAAGCACTGTGGTAGAGATGGCTCACCTTTCATCCATGCTGCACAGGGCGAACATACAAACTTGGTCAGAAATTCCTCCCAGAATACAACTCTGCAGGTATGGCAGTGAGGATGATACAGAGAGTAAGTGTATGTCTTTGTGTACGCTTGAAGTGTCTGGTTCACAGGGAGGGGGTGTTTCTTCTTCCCATCTAATGGTTACCTCTTAAAAAAATCACATGATCAACCCTGTTCTCTAAAATGTGTTTTCTCCAGGCTGGAAACAATCTAGCCAACAGAAGAGTAATTCATAGCACCATTCTGTGATGCTTGTACTCTATCATTGGTTTGTACCATCATAAAGTTGATGCTATCTTTTTGCTACTAGTCAATTTTTAAAAAAGAAATAAAAGAGAAAGGAATTATACAAAAATCCCTGAATTCTCAGAAGAAACATCTTGATTGCTCTTTGGCAGATGTTAACTCACTTGCTGGAGCAGATCAACTGTCACCTGTGCAACCTTTATTGAAAGTTTCAACTAAGCTTTTAATTTTCTATTTCTGCTTTTTTAGATCATTTCTCCCCAAACTGCTGACTTCTTCCACCCCATCCCAGTTGGGTTTTGTATTTCAGCTGGGCTAAAAATTAGGTCAGCAAGAAGTTTAAGTGAAGCTCTTAAATTACTATAATCACTGAAAGAGTTAAAGATTACATTACGAAACAGCTACACTGTCTTCAGATCTTCTCCAGATTAAACCTTATGGAAGTTTCTTGCCCTGTGTGAGACACGGCTGCTCTGCATGAAGAGCGATGCCTCGCCTAAGTTACCCATTTTGGCCACCTGAGACGTTTTCAGTTTTATTACCCAGAACATAGAACAGAAGCAAAACACAGAACACAGTCTGGGGCCTGATTCTTCTCAAGTCAATGACGTGATATTCAGGTTATATATTTATAATTAAGAAGCAGTCATTTCAGCTATTTTGAGACATCAGTATCACCAGGTCTAGGCTGCTATGAACTATTATAATGTTTTTGCAGCTTCATTATTCCAGTACAATGTGTGTTCTGCTTGTTTGCTTTTGTGTTGCTACATAATCAGGTGGGTCCAAATCCAAATGTTACATAGTATGTTTGAGGTTTTGGGGTTCCAGGTTAGCAGTTTGCCACTTCTCCTCTTCAGCAGCCATGCTCTTTCTGGCCAATTTTCTGTCTGTAGCTTTGTCAGCTTCTTTTATGAATCCCTCTGTATAAGCCATACTCAGAATAAACAATACTGTTTCATTCCTGTTCCATCCACTTTGAGGCAAACAGCCAGGTCTCAGTGTAGTCAGTTTTTCCAGTTGTCCCTCTCCACAGGGGAAAAATCTTGCCATAATAATTTTTAAGCTTATGGAATAACTCTCTCTCTAGCTCTAAAACCACCTAACACCAAAGTTGCAGTTCTCCAGTCACTGCTTTCTCCTGCACTAATGAGTCCTCCATCAAAAATCTTCTTTCTCTCCTCTTACTGAATTGTGTCCCACCAGCTCAGACTTCCAGTTTTATGAGGGTTTTCAGTTGGGGAAAAAAATCCCTTCATGGTTTTCTTTCCTGGCATGGAAAAAGCTTGCGTTCATATGCTCGTTGTGAAATTTTGTGCCACACTCCAAACCAACTTCCTTCACCCAGTTATTATAATCCATAGTCAACACAGAACTCAGTAATGCTTACACACGCAGATGTGTAACCACTTATCTTTTTTTTTTACTTTTTAATTAATTTAATCAGCCTACAGGCCTTTTCTAATCAGGCAACCTTGAGACACACTGTTGCTGGACAAGGAACAAACCTAAACATCTTCATCAGCTGCAATAGATTCTGAACAATCCGTTTTTTTCTGGAATTCTGCAAACTAAGTTATTTCTCAGAATATTTTGTCTTTGCAGGAACAACTGTGTAAACTAAGGAGAGGGGGTGCTGGCTTCTGACATGCAGCAGAGCATACAAGTTGAGCAGACAGCTTAAAGACAGAATTAGCTCCACTTGGAATGGTGTATATCTCTCTGAAATCCATTACGATGTTATACCAGTTAATTTAACATAGCAGCAAAGGAAGATGCTGTTTGAGAAGTGCTGAAGAATAATGCAGAGTGAAAGCAGGATTGCCTATTTATTAATGGGTATACTAAGAGCCAAAAGCAGCAGAAGTCAGGATGGAGAAGAGCATGCTATGTACCTGTATGTACATACTCAGCATCCTGATGGCTCTTATTATAATATTGTACTCCGCAGTGAATAGCCTGTAACCCCTGAAAGCAGTTTGGGGGTTAGGATCTGTTCCAAAACCAACAGGAAAAAAGAAAACCAATAGAACACTGAAACTCATGGAAAAGTTTCTCTGTATTTTAAGACCCTAAAACTGCTGCTGAAAGAAACTTCCAATTTCTTGTCTTTGGCAGATTATGCCAAGCTATTGTTTACTTTCCTAAAGAATGGTAAATCTCCACACTTGAGACTAAAGAAATCTTAAAAAGTGACTGACTGATGTTAGTGATAGTGAAGTATGGTAGCACCACAACTACCGGAAAACTGAAACAGATGCCTGAGTGCGATATGGCACAGGAATGTACAGGTCAGAACTGGTGTAACAGGTTTTGACAAGAGTACTTTCCTTCTGGCTGAATGTTTACATATAGGTGGAAAGGCACAGAAGAAAAAAGTTTTCTTTCAATGTGATATGACAATCTTCACACTCTGCCCAACAGTATGGAGGTTCTCGGGTGTATACAGAACTGAAAATGCCCCCGTGGGTAAGGGGCAGCTTCAGTGGAGAAACTCCGTAGCAGTTGTCTGCCAAGGTCACCGACTGCTCTGACATGAGAATGGTAAGTAGGATTCAAATAGGAGAACCACTTTTTCCCTCCTTCTGTAAACTATATGGCCCAGTTTCCTGGCTTATTCTGATCCAGTTGCAGTTTGTGGCTACCAACCTTTTGAAACTGCCTAACAGCTGGAGAGGCAGGCTTTTTTTTTGCCTTGGCACTGTCTGTACAGCTGTAAGCCAAAACAGCTGTTCCAAAGTGTTCATTCCTAGCCCTCTATGGATTTCAAGTTCACAAGCCATAGAGTATAGAGGCAAAATTCACCGATTTCAAAGAGGTAAGGAAGTTTTGCCAGCAGGTACACAACATAGGAAGCAATGCTACAAAAGCAGTTGGTGCAACAGTTAGAAAATTATTTTCAGTAACAACCTTGGAAATGCATGGGGACACCTCTCGCAGTCTGCTGTGGCAACTATGCTCCAGAAGCTTCACTGGACTAAAAGCCCCTTCACATGTTTCTTAAAAGCTCCTGATATAAAGAAATTTCCTTTTCAAAAACCTGTTACTCAGATAAAATTGACGTTAACCTCCATAAATGGTAGCTACAGATCCTTCCCAAACACTTCCAGAGCTCACCCAGCTGCATCTGTGAGACAATGATGATTTCAGCCATAACTGAAGTGCTTTAGCAAAACCACTTGTTCACATTGAAACTGATACTTCCTAGGAATTAGCACTTCTAAGAGTTAATATTTACTTCTGTGTTTACATATCCCTTTCTAGGTTTTGTTTTAAATTCTACAAGTCATTTCATGTAGGGCTGGTCTCCATTACTGCAGCAGATGGCAAAAACTGCTGAGTAGTAAGGAAAAAAAAAAAGCATAAAAACTATTTTATATCCTACATGTACTACATGTATTAGAAAAATGGCAGAATTACATAGAATGGAATATTGTTTTATGGAAACTACTACCATAGTTTGAATTGCAGTAGCGTTCCAGTTCCTAATCTCTTAGTTGTCTAGACAGGGCACATAATGCATTTGTCTTTAATGAGATATGAATTAATTTGCCTTGAAATACCTCAAAACCTCTGTAATACTTTCCAGCAGAGCAAACCTCTAACTGCTGTCCTGCCAAGTACATAGCACTCATAAAAATAAGGACTACTGTTAAAAAAAGACATGCTAAAAAGAGCAGACATGTGAGTTGCAAACTATGGTATTAGTCACATCCCAGTGCTATGTAGGGAAGTCAGCTATTTGTGTGGCTGTTCAACAGGAATGTGACTTCTGAGCTCAAAACTAATAAATACAAAAATACAAGTGACTCCCTCAGTTTTGTCTTGAACTTCTCCATAGAAGTAATCTCACCCATTTCCTTTTCCCCTGTCGAGAAAACAGAAAGATTTTAATTGAGAAAACTTCATTTCTGGCTCTCCGCATAATGCAATATGAATGAATGCAAAGTATGTCCACATGACATAACTGAAGATGTCCCAAAGGCGCTTGAGCTTGGCTTTAGGTACCAAAAGCAACATAACTATGTTAGCCTTAACATGCTGTCAAAAAAGCCTAGGGAATTAAGGCAGGTTGTAGTCATGCAATAAACTGCCCACCACCAACACTAGTGTTAAGAAGTCCATCCCTCTCTATGCCACCCGCTTATTCTCACCACAAATACAGCGATACTGTCACTGATCAGACTCTTATGCAGTTAATGTTCCAGGTCAAAAAATAAATAAATAAAATATCATATTATCCACAGTTTCAAGGAACTGAGACTTCAATGAAAGAAGAAACTACACACAAAAGCAAAAAAAAAAAGATTCCTGACAAATGCCTCAGGATAATAAGAAAAACGATGCCTGGATGCTCTATCAGATCATGTTCTGTTCACACATGGTCAAAATCTCTGTATGTCATGTAATAATTTCATGGCAGGTCACTTTATTTTCTTCCCTCACCCCTTCTTTCTCTCAGGAAGCAATGTAATAATCTGATCCTGGCAAGACTACAGCCTCTGCAAATGCTCCTGAGTAGGAAACACAGTGCAAAGTACTTATTTCAATCTATTTTTCAATGGTATTAGAGGAGGAACGCTAAAAGAACTGTTCGAATTTGGTAGAAAAACCCCACAAATTATAATCTGGCAGGTAATTAACTTAGTCTGGAAACTAAGAGCTATCCAACTAAGAAAGGAGCAAAGGTCTGTGTATATGTATATCTACATACATACATACATACAAATATATATGTATACAGCCATGTATATATATATATATATATATAGGGCTACATATTGCAGTGACTGTCTGCAACAGCAGAAGTCTTGTCTCGTCTCATCCCACACATTTGCCCTAGAGCAGGCAGGACAGGTTATAACATGAAATTTCTCTTCTTTTCTCCTCTTTGCCAGGTGTACCATAGGCAGAGCAGGATGGCAGAAATTCTGACAACAAAATTTTCCCTTAGGCCTTCTGGAAACTTGGTGCCATGCTATAGACTCAGTCCATTTTTTTTTTTTAAATACACAGAGACTCTATAATATTTTATATCCATAATTAGGCAGAGAAGGAATATTCTGAAGTTAGACAATGAGACCCAAAACCAACAGCCATGTGCTCCATGTTTAATTGCTCTGTGTTAAGAAAAGCTTTTTCACATAGCATGAGATTATCAAATGAGGTCAAAATACTGATGCATGTTTATAAACAAAGTTTTCCTAATTATTTTTCAATTAATTATGATAATAGAGAAATGCATCTACCTGTGGATCTATTAATTGGAGAACAACAGTTCATCAACCTTTGATAACCAGAAGATGTGTCTAAAACCTTGTGGTCTAAAAGATCTTGGTTTTTATTCTAAGTGTCTTGAGATACAGTAACAGTCACAGAAACACTGTAAAACTCTGCTACAAAGCTCTAAAGTGCCATTATTTCTAAGTAGTCAGTAATCATATAAAGATACAGCTTTCATGTAATGGTGTGCCTGGGGGGCTGAATTTTAATGCAGGCGTCTCTTCTCTCTACAATTGGCAGCTACAAAGTTTCCATGATTCACTACCAAACTATGTAAATTTTGAAAATTCATAAAAGCAAAACAACCCAGAGTAGCTGTACACAGCAAGGATGTGAAACAGCTGTGCGAAAACAAAAACAGTTGAAAACAAAATTTCTGTACTTACTAGTTACTTGCTAATCTTAATCACTAAATTAAGAGTAGCATGCTGACAGTAAGATGCCAACCTGCGCCAAATCCCTCACAGAACTTATTTCAAACCTTCAATCTTACATGCTTTGTTCTTTTATGATGCACTTTTTTGGTAGCTTACAGTTTCAACAGACTTATTTTCTGTGCTTACGGTGTCAGCCAAAGATAATAATACTAGAACAGAAATACATGGGTAAGAATTCATCTACAATGGATTTTGCCCATAGCAGAGGTGACAGTACGGGAGACTGTTGTTACTGTAGAGGAAAGTGAATAATTTATTTTCCATGAGCTGTATATGGAAGAAGAAGGGTTTTAAATTACAGCAATAGAAACTTTAAAGTGAGCATAGAAAAGCATTGGAATAAATCATCTCCAGCACTTGAGGATTTTGAGAACACATGGGATTAAGGTCTGCCTAAGGATGGAGTAGGCATATGGGTCATAGGTATTGACTTTTTGATGCTTCTTCCAGACCTCCTCTTTGGGGCATTTGTTGGGATTACAATAGAGCCTTTTCTTTTCCCCGTTAATTTAATTCTCTGCCTGAAATCATGTGTCTACAGGATATCAACAACATGAGATGATGACTATTCATGAATATTCATTCCATTTCCTAAACAAACTCCAGTGAACAAGAAATGAAAAAGGGTCTTCAGCATACTCTTTATGTCTTTCCAAAAAGAACATAAGAATGTGAATGTATTACAGATTTTTACCATTTATGAAGTCCAAGACAAACACCTACTAGGGGACCAAAACCTTCCCTTGCTGATGGCTATGAAATACCTTGGACACAGAAAGACCACTAAGGTTCCCCTCCGCCTGACACCATGATGTCAGCCTCTCTACATGCTGTAAAAGGCTTCTTCCCCGCCTCCCCGGGATGAGTGGACTTTTTAAGGGAACAAGTTCGAGGGATTCAAAGTGAAGTAAATTTGTAAATTGAAGTAAATTGAAGTAAATTCACAGACGAGGCTCTGAGTCATTTACAGACAGAATAACAAGGAAACAGATCCAAAACTCCCACCTCATGCTGCATATCTTTTTACCAATTATGCTATATTATGATACTTTACTAATTGGAAGGGAGAAGTGGACTTGTCATTAAAGTAAGGATCAGCACAGGCGGAAAAATCAGAGAGAGGTCCTCTCTGCAGTGGTGAACAACCATGATTCAACAGCTAATGCATTCACTGGTGCGGTATTCCTCAGTGCTAACTATCAAAGTGACTCAGTCCCTCAAAAGGTCAGGCACTCAGGCTGCAAAAGATGCCTGTCGTCATTTAACCCCGTCCAGCAGCTAAACACCACACGGCTGCTTGCTCACTCCCCTCTCCAGTGGGATGGGGGAGAGAATCGGAAGAGTAGAAGTGAGAAAACTCGTGGGTTGAGATAAAGACAGTTTAATGGGTAAAGCAAAAGCCGCACACACAAGCAAAGCAAAACAAGGAATTCAGTCGCTACTATCCCATGGGCAGGCAGGTGTTCAGCCATCTCCAGGAAAGGAGGGTTCCATCACGCTTAACGGTTACTTGGGAAAACAAACGCCGTAAGTCCAAATGTCCCCCCTTCCTTCTTCTTCCCCCAGATTTTATGTTGCTGAGCATGATGTCATATGGTACGGAATATCCCTTGGGCCAGTTGGGGTCAGCTGTCCCAGCTGTGTCCCCTCCCGGCTTCTTGTGCACCTGGCAGAGCACGGGAAGCTGAAAAGTCCTTGACTAGTGTAAGCACTACTTAGCAACAACTAAAACATCAGTGTGTTATCAACATTATTCTCATCCTAAATCCAAAACACAGCACTACACCAGCTACTAGGAAGAAAATTAACTCTATCCCAGCTGAAACTAGGACAAGGCCAAAATCCTGTTTTTGAATCAGAGCGGAGGAAGGACAAAGTGAGACTGACTTAGCTGACACAGAACTGCATTTCTCAAGGGAATACATTTGAAGCCACCATTCTACAGTGCCTTTTTTCTCACATTTGCCAAAACTTTGATCAAACAGAACTAAACAGAAACAAATTTAATTCGCCACTTTCCTTCAATTTCCATGGTTTACTTTAGTAAATCATAGCACAAAACACCATCAAGCTGGATTAGTAGCATCTCACATGTCTTCCTGACCATAAACAACTGCACAGAAGGCCAAGCAATCACAGATCTCCTACTCACTGGTGTAAAACCAGTGTCATTCTACTGATTTTGATGAAACTATCCCTCCTACGGTCCAGGAAAAGGTTAGAGAAAACTTATGTTCTTCATATATGGAACTATGTATTACTGGGCCAACCCCCCAGCCATGGCAAATCGGTACCATTCTGCCACCTTACATATGACAATACAGATGTAAAACAGCTGCAGATTTAGTCCACTTATCTGTACCCTTTGTACCTCAATCATTCTAAGATTATAACAGATGTAAATAAAAAATAAAAAGACATTTATGCTTTACATTCTGTATCTCCTAAAGCCTTTGCTATATGTTGTTACCCTACCAGCTAAAGCCTACTGCTTAATTAGCATGGTTTCAGCTAAAATCTCAAATAAGTATCTGCTGGAGCCAACGGATTAAACCATGTAATCAAAACCAGTGGAAAAATTTTCTCTTTTGCCTTAAAGCTTTTCCTATCATGTGATTAATTTTGCCACATGGGTCTGACCAGAGGAAACACTGCTGATGAACTTTGACTGCTGTCTAAAGACAGTCCATACTGTAATCTCTTCGCAGACATCAGTAGATCACAGAATCATCACCAGCCCACATACAAGTTTCACTCTCCTGACTGTATCTGTTACCTTACAGAGAAGACGAAAAAAAAATTAATTTCTCTTAGGATAAACAGGTAGATCTAGTAGAGGCAGAGAGTAAAAGCAATCATGGTGATTTTTTTTGTATCTCCCTACAACTTGGACATGATCTGTAAAAGACATTTGGGCAGCCTTGGCTCCCTAAATTCAGCATGTTATGTGTGAGAAGACTGAAGTAAAACCAGGGAAAAGGTAAACAACTGCTCGCTGATTTACATTACTCCCTTGCCATGGCTTGTTTGCAGAGGAGTTGTACCAACCAATATGCAAAGAAGGAAGAAGCACATAACTGAACATGATGCATACCTCCCCAGAGATAGAAAGCTTCAGAATTTATTTCCACAACTAACAAGAATGCTGTAAGCTTTAGAAGTGGTGCATGGCTCTCAGGTGAGCATTGATGAAGCAGTGGGTGGGCATTGACTCTCTGAGAGAAAGTCTGTTTTGTAGCCTTCTGGAGATAAATTTGCTGGTTTACTGTTGTTTTTACTAACACAATCACCTAGAACATTGAACCAATTCTAGGCACTGTGACTGTGTTACTGTAATAGCTTATTTTTGGTGAGGAGAATTTTATTCCAAGAAAATCTTTCTCCCTTCAATATTCAGCTACTCAAAGGGTGACAGTCCAGACAGATAGATAAAAATGGTGAGTCAGTTCTTCAGGCAACTTGGTTTTGCATAAAAGTAGTCTTTTCCTTTGGAGTTTAACTGGAAAAGAAATACCACATTATAGCACATGAGGATCTGGCAAATTTTAAAATAATTCTAAACACAGGCATAGACCTAAATTACTAATGAAGAATGTTACTTTCAGAATATCAATTAGTATGACACAGTTTTGTTTGCCTAACTTGACAGAAAAAAACCTTACAGTAAGCTAGACCAATAGGAAATATGAAAGAAATCCTAGTCATTCTTCTAAATTCTTTTCGTTGCTAGCAAAGTAAATTTACTAACATTATCTGAATTACTTCATACTCCCACTGACACAAACAAGAGCAGGATTTGATACCTTTAATTAGGAGTAACCCCTTTGCTGTTGCACTAGCTGTTTGCCTGTAAATCCAAGTCACTATTTAAGACAAAAAATGTGATAATGATCCGTGTTCTCTGATCTTTGGTTGTTGTGTTTTCAGCCAAAACACCTGCCTGGTTTGCCTCACCTCTTAGCAAAAGGCACCTTGCTTCTTTTCACTCTGATAAGGTCTAGCAGCTGTTTACACCTGCTTGTTTGTTCAGCGTCACCAAGCATGATATCTGAGTCCATGGAAACTGCAGTCTCACTTTTCTCCACATCACGGCCATTGCAACACTATAGTATTACAAAACCATCTTATGTTTGTACACACTATCCATTCCTGATTCTCTGTCTGGATCCATAACTTTCTACTCAGCATTCTCTCTGAGAAAACAAGCCAACTCAGAATGGACTAAGTTCAGTAAATAAAGATGTGGACACTGAGCTGTATGACACACACCTCAGCTGCCAACTACAGAGATTTCCCACCTTCTTCCTCAGAGAAGTTTCTTCATGCAGGATCAGAGGTGACACATGTTCTTTAAACTCCTTATATCAGGTCATTCCATTCATTGAGGCTAACATTCAGATTTTTTTGGCTATAGTCCAGTGAAGATCAGATGACCAGTAAAAACTTTGGTCTTAGAGATACACTGTGACCGACAAAAAGGCCATCCTGTCACCCATGAGCTAAATTAAATCTCTTAATAGCTTTTGCATCACTAAGAAGCATTTGCTGCTTATGGAGTTAGATATGAATACTCAGGGGTATGCGCACACTCCATCACACCTTTCATACAAGAAGGATATGTCCCTTGCTCTACAACAAGATTCATAACCTAAAAGTATTCCACATTAATAAGAGCAATTCAAAATACCAATTACAAAGTTTTTTTCATCTTTGGCTACATCCTCTTTCCCTTTGCACCCTTCTCCACATTATTTTCTACTCTAACAAACACAAGCTACTTGTCATCATGAGCTATCTGTACCTTCCCCTCAGCTTCATATTCTACATTGCCAGGACTGAAACTGAAAAGGGGAAGAAAAAGGATGTTCAGTAAAATATTCGGAATGTCTGAACCCTGGCTGGTTGAAGAGCCCTGGCTCTCTAAAACAAGCCAGGGGATGGATTTGCTTGTTTCAAAACACGACACAGGTATTCAGGCCTCCCAGGATCACCATCAGAACGCTCTTCCACTAACTGGGCTCAAAAAGGTCAACACCTAGCTTCAGCTTGCATGGCTACTTCGTATCTTTTCCAGCGGAGTAAGCCTAGACTGGCAGATTGCTAGCATCAGCCAGGTGAGCAAACTTAAAACATCAGAGAGGCAAAACACATATCACACTGCCTTGGAGAGGTTCTGCAAGAGCCTGAAAGAACTGAGGGTAGAATTGCTAGTGAAATGCAACAGGTTTTCATGCACGGTAAGATAAAAAAAAGCCAATTAGTTTTCCTGCAGGAATTTAGGTGGATTGGGACTAGATGGGAACTTAGCCTACAGGAGGTGTTTTGTTTTAAACGTAAGCTATGACTTGCAAACACTTGAGATGTACTATGTAAAAAGTATCAATTTAATGTGACAAAAGAGAGTGCAAAGCATGCAGGTATTCTGCTTAGAAAAGGCTAATAAAACTATGGTTCACTTTTTTAAATGATTGCCATTGTAAGCTATACATGCATTTTTTTTTCAGAAAACTTTAGCCTATATTATAACTGTAATAATCTATTCAAGTTACTGTTTAGTATACAAACCTGAAAAACAGTGATGCAGTTCATTCAGGTCTCTTCATTCTCTCCTGGAGCATTAGCTAGGAAGTACAGTTTGCCTTAGCTACTCCTATACTAAGAACTACCTAAAGGGTGGGGTGTTTTGACAAGAGCTGTACTAGTCAAGACATGATTCATGTAACAAGTTACGTCAACAGAGCAGGCTGGACAGTTAACAGAAAAGCAAACTAAGAGTGCTAATGAATTAATGTATTAAGTATACCAAAACTACCAGATTTAGATATTACAGGATTTTTGGCTAGACAGAGACCAGGATTTCAAGCCAGGAATGCACTTCATATGTGTATTGACAGTTTAAGGTTGTTGAGTACAAGTCACCAGGGACTAAAAGTTCTGTGAAAAATTAAACAAAAAAATTAGACCCAAATGTAGGACTTGTTTGGGATGCCCAAAACAAGTGTCTTCCCTGAAACACTAGCATGCCAAAAGGAGCAAAAAACAACACCAAGATGCTGCGTGTTCAAATTTCTGCCATCAGCTGCTCTCCTGCAGTGTTGCTGATGGAAAAACTGCAATTTCCATTCCATTAATGCTTCCTTCTCAATTTTCAAAGCTCCTTCTCTTCAGCACTGGTAGGAACTCCTCTCCCTGGAGCAGTATGAATCTCAACAGAGAGCAATTCCAGTATACATGGCTGAGAACACGCTTAGTGAAATCATATAAAAGTTGCTCAAATAGGAATCAAGCAGTTACTTCAGCAGTTCAATATCTGCAGAGAAGTGGAAGCTTGGTTATGAAGTGCTACAGCCTAGCCATTTAAAACAGATGTTTTCTCTAGAAAAGGGGAAATGGAACCTCAGAGATTAATGTTTAATTCTTCTACTATTTTCTTTCTTTTTACTATTTTACTGCAAAACTATAGATAAAGGCTGAAAAATGCTTTAAGTCAGACCATTATAATGGGGATGGTATCCATTCTGTCTCTACAGATAAACCAGTGACCTGACTGACAGTCACTTCCTGAACCTGCCAAGTCAGCTTGTAAAAGCAGTGCCACAGTGATCCAGTCCTCCCTGCCCAGAGCTGCAGGGATCCAAACAGCACCCTCTAGCCATGGAAATAAAGGCCTAGTATCATGGGGCCTCTCTCCTAAAGACCTGAGAATGTTTGAAATGACGTACTAACCAGCTGCTGTATTTGCAGAGGGTGGATACCAAATACAGGTGTGCATACAGGCACACACCCACCTTTGCAGAGAAAGAGGAAGCACCTTGCACAGAATCACACTGGAGGTACCTCTCCTTAGTCCCCCACACAGAAACTTTGACCTGTACTATGTAACTAATGAGAAGGCACACTCATGCCCTCAAAAGCCTCTACCACCAAGGACAGGCAAAAGGAAGGAATGTTTTTTATAGTGCCAAAGCCAACGGAGAAATGCATGATACTCTTCCAGTTCCCTGGTACACCCTCCCTACATAATAGCATCTTTAAAAATCTCTTTCAAGAAAGAGAATTGAAAGAAAAAAAAGTTGCTAAAGAGAAGCTGTTGCTATTTTTATTTATCAAATTATTACAGACAAGAAGAAAAAATCTTAGGTATCCTAGCTTTGAATTAAAAGAGATAGCTTATATAAAATACTACTCTGAACGCAACTGAGAAGAAATGCAACTAATCTTTGCGCAGCAAACCTCACCAGTACCAATTTTGTTTCCTTTTATTTTTCACGCTTGCTTTTCATTGGTTAGGCTAATATATCACAATTGAAACAGGACTAGTCAACAAGCCAGAAAACATTTTGATTTTCATATGGTAATAAAGAAAGCTGTTACTTTATCCGTTTTCTGTACTTGGGCTTACTACTGGAATTACTATATTAATTTGCAAGCTAACTAATGTTCCCCAGAGAAGTAAATTTGAGAATATTTGAGCCTTAAACCCAGGAGCAAGTGGATGTAAAACCCTGCACAGACATAAAAACATGCACATCCAGCTACCTCTTGCCTGTATTTGGGCTCTTTAAAGATACAAGACTGTTGGATCAAAGCCTGACATCTATGCTGGTGACTGTCAGTCCTCACTGACATCTGAGAAAGTGAATGTTAGACTGGGAATGTAAATGGCGCCTCCAAATAATGCAGCACCTCTGAAGAACTGGATTGCATTCCCAGAAATGGCAAGCAGCCCAATTCTTCTTCTGGAGACTTAAAATACTGATAGTCTTCTGGCCATCAAAATACTGCAAGTGAGCCATTCAGTAACACAGCCTAAAGAGAATACTTTTGTGATGCAAAGCCAAGAAGAAATACTGTCTGAGAGGGAAAAGTGTGTGTGTGGGGGGAAGATTATGCCTTATGTTTCTGTAATACTGTACCTGCACTATATGTATGTGTATGTACTTGTATACTTGCAGTACTTATGTGTATATGTACCTGTTTGCAGGAGGACATAGGGGTGGCACAGGCACTGTGATTTAAAAAGCAGACACAACTTATTTTCCATGAAGCTGCTTCTCCAGTGCCGAATTTCATTCCAGCCAGTATGTGGATTTATTATCACAACACAGACCCACCACAAGACACGCCTTTGCCTACCTGTGAGGCTTCTGCATCATGTCTCAAAGCCCAAAAACGTCACTGGAAAAACTTCCAGTGATTTCAGCAGCTTGTACCTTGGCTTAGAGAATAAATGTGAACTGAGGGTTGTAGGGTTCCAGTTATTGCTAATTACTGCAGCAATAAATTATATAGAATTTAGGTGGTTTGCTGAGGTGTTTGATGAATTCTTGTATTTACCACCCGATTTTGTACCTAAAGCGCAAGAGCTGTGGGAATCCTTAACTTTTATAAGCTAAACCTATAAACCGAACCTATGAAACAGGGGGTTTTTTCAGCATTCAGTTTCCCTACAAGCATAAAAGTTGAGCTTATGTGATAGCATATGCCCATTTCTTTTTCTTAGCAGATTGAAAAAAAACCCAAAAGTGCTGTTCTAAAAAGGCACCAATCTGAAGGCTACAGAAGTAGCATCAGAACAGAGCTCCTGTTCCCAAAGGCCGGCTCCCAACAGCCTCTGCTACCAGATTCTCCATCCCCAGAACAAAATGTCCGTATCACCCTTTTCAAATGACTGTCAATACTTACAGCTACAATTACACAAACCTCTTGTTATACTCCACAGCAGGATGAATCACTGATGGGTATTAAGGCTGTGTATTACAGAACAGCATATACTAGCTGTAGTTAGAGATCCACTGAGGTAATCTCCAAACAGATTTCAAAAGGTTTCCATTTTTAACTGCCTGGAGAATACAGAACCTATCCATGTATTACTTTGTTGCTAATGTTTAAAATAAGCAGCAAAGAAGAGGAATTACTCTTCCACCATCCAGTGGTCTGTGAAGCCTGTTACCTGGAAAGTGACTGGGGCATCCCACAATGACACATGACAGTTCAAGTATGAAAATGTATGTATATAAAAATTACCTAAGGGGCCAGTGCAAAGTTTTCTGCAACTCATTTTCCCAAGACTTTTGTCTTAAGTGTACAGATCTAAGCAATAGTGCTTTTTAGTTTGGACAAACTTTTTCTTCCACTTGGTAGATCTCTCCTTGGCAGCACGTTTTTCTTGCTGTAACCCAAATTTTCCAATTCTCAATCTCACATCATTACTCCTACAATAGTTCTGCACCCTTGTAGTACCCTAAGTAATTCATATTCCCCCTTAATGTTTAAAGTTTTCAAGTATTTTCAGATTTACTTCTGTTAGGCATCTCTTAGTCAAATTAATATATGCATGTTTGCCCACTCTGCTTAAATAATGACCAGATACATCTGTTGGTTGCTTTTCCCATTTAGCTTTTTCCCTAACTTGGCAACCTCTAAATAAAGTGTTTGTACCATGGGCATGCTGAAAGTTCAAAATGAGTGTGAGAGGGGAAATAAACATTAACAAATGTAGTTTTGTTTCAGCAGCTGCTGCAGTAAGGATGTTGATGAATAAAGCACCCCAGGATTTGAATTATTAGGAGTTAACATGATCAGTTCTGATTATGCTTACTTCATAACTGAATAAAGAATGCCACCGTGGAGTTTGACAAAAATTTGTATTCAGCCCTCAAATTCTTTAGCTGGAAGGCTAATAACAGTATTGGTTCTGGATGCAGCACTGGCTTGGCAAGTGAGGCAACCTTCCCATAAGGAAAATGCGGATAATGTCACTTGATATATGAAGCTTATAAGGAATTTCGTATGATTGTTGGAGGAAGCTAACTTAGAAATATTTTTTACAGCTGTGAAGAATGATTAGACACCACAAGCAAGCCAAACACATTATGAAACAACACCAGTGTTGTGTCCCAGTGCTAAGAAGGTTGAAAACTTTGCCTTTGAACACTGGGTTTGAAGATGATTACCATATTTGCCTGAAAAAAAAACATTTGGATTGCCTTCATTACACGTATCTCATTATTAAAAAGCGTTGTGGAATATGTTAACACTTTGTATAAAACCAAGCTGTAGCTTGGAAAAGTTGCAATTTATTTTGTACCTTGACTTACCACTTAATCTATAAGCTTTGCAAAATAGTAACAAAAAAGAAGTATAGCATATACAAGCAATGTTATTTTGCTACTTGCTATTCTCAGACTTTAATAGCATTATAAAAATATGAGCTGAAAGAGGGAAAACTGAGTTAGAGGATAAAAGCAGAAAAGATGCCCTAATTTCAGGTTTTATGCCCATGAAAAAAAGGAATTACCACCACAATTTTTTCTTTTTTTAATGTTTTATAAAATAGTTAAAGAGCTTCTTCTGTGAAAGAACTGGAAGAAAGTTACTCTAAAAAAGCCAGGGCATGTTAAACTAAATTAAACCACAAACTATTAGTCAAATGAAGCCAGCTACCAGAGGAAACACTGGCAAGTCCTGTCTTAGTAAGAGCTTAAAAAAAGTCCATTTTGGTAAGACTATAACTGAAGAAAACCTAACAGTTTTTCTAAGCAGTGCCAAATTTCTCATGGGACTACTGATGTTTAGCAAATGTACCTGTGTTTGCAAGACTCAGGTAAAGAATATTCTTGATCTTTTAAACTTCTTTGAGAATCCCAAAATAACCGTATTTCCAGAGAGGAGGGGGATTTTTTGTCCCACCCCTCAGCCCCCTCCCCAAAGTGACATTTCACAACCAGTTGTCCATAACTAGATTAGGCTGAAAAGCAAATAGAGCCATATATTTTCCACAGACTCCTCACAATAGACAATTTACAGTTTATTTTCTAGTGTTAGAAGTCTATAAAGCAGTTTTTTCATGAAACCCAGAAGGACTGAGAGGACATACATGAAGCACTGTTATACTAAGGGTTTATTCACACTCACAGGAAAGTGCTGGGTAACTACCTTTGCTATTTAAGTGCAACATTTATGTTTGACAGACAAATTGAATATTCAGATCAAGCACCTCAGTTAACCACAACATTGAAACCCTGCTACCAATTCATAATATAATATTCTTAAATTAATTAAAAAATAAAGACAAAGCCATTTATGACTGCTGACCCATAATGGTTTTGTTTGTTTTAAAGCATTCAGAAATTTTGTTATGTGAACTGTATCACCTTCTTCTGAATGATGAACCCAAAGTATTTGTTTAATATTCAAAATTAAAAAATGTGTTCACTTACATGATTTCTTTTGTTTTCTCCATCTTTTATCGATGTAATAACTGTCTCAGAAAAAACTGTTGATCCGGTTTTGTTATCTGTAACCTGATATGGCAAAAGAAGAACAAAATATCAAACTACATTTTTTAATGAGTCTTTCGTTACTCTCAGTCCTACATTCTGCAGTAATTAACCCACATCCACACCCTCCTTTTCTTCCCATTTTGTTGTCACTCGTATAAAATCCTAATCTGGGGGGAAAAAGTAGATGACAAGGCTACCTCCTTATCTATTTAAAATGTCACTGTAATGAAGCTAACTGAGCAGGAGATGGTCATTATTTTATGACCCATGTAATAGCTGTACGTGTGTTCTATCTTTAGCAGGCACTTTTTTCAAAATAAATTATTATTTCACATTAACCTTTTACGACATATGCGCCTACACAGTGATTAGGCAAGCAAATAACAACAAAACCCCAAAGTAATTATCATCAGGAAAGTTTACGCTGCAGACTACCTTGTTTCTCCCCAAAATGTAAAAAATTGCTTTTATTTTTGAAGAAAAGGTTGTGTAAGAACCAGCAGCTTGCTACATACGTTTTCTCATACCTTATCAATTTCTTGATGAGTCTGAACAGTTTTATTACCAATTCTGGTTTCCGTGTTGGACTCATTATGGTAGTTGGGAGGTAAGTTTTCAAAGTTTACTTCCGACAGTTTTTTTGCCCCTTCCTCTTCAGCTTCCATCTGCAAAATTTAAGTAAACCAACTGAAAATTAGCAACGATTACACAAAAGAGAACAAACAACACTTCTCGTGCAGCCCTCAGTAATGCCCTGTTAATTATGTGGTGCTGTTAGTACAGACCCCCCTGTCTGGGAATGCTTATTCAGCTGTTTCAGACAGTGACCACAGCAGCACTTTAATGGACTAGAAAAACAGTGAAGAGCTAAACCCTTGAGCTCTGGACTATTTAAGCCAAAGACAGTCCCTGTGAGGAAAGCGTGTGGAGACTAGTGACAATTTGGTATCTGCGCTGGCTGATGCCAGTCAAGAGCCCAGCTTTCTATTTTTTCCAGAAAACCACTAAATGCTTATGACAGACTTTCCCGTGCGACAAAGAAGAGAAAATATTCTGGCAGGATGGAGAGACATAGCCAAAGCCCCTTGAAGTCAATGAAGCAGTCCTACAGAGCAGGGTCCACAAAACCAGAATTTCACTCTCTATTTCAGTTCCCACTGTCTTTGTTTGCCAGATGAAGACTCAACACAGAAAAGGAGTCCTCTCTGAATCACAGAACAGAGTAAGCTCAGCAAAAGGGCACGAGCCTTGTGAAGAACACAAACTCTGAATAAGTTCTGTCACTTGTCATTTGCAACTGCTGTAACAAAGCTAGGAGGCCACAAGTTTACCCAGGCCGAACGACAGAATTTTTCCCAAGACAAAATTTCTCTTTCTGGTGCGTCTGTTTATTTTAAACAACAGCTGCAAACCTTTTTAAGTGTAAAGCATTTATCTGCTAAGATGCAGCTCAGACAATCCACGTTTTATGCTGTATACAGACCATTCCCTCATCCAGAGCTGACTACAGAAAAACAGGCAGAAGTTTTGACTACATCCGTATTTACAACTAAGCATATTTTCGGCATTGTAAAGAATACTTTAAAAAACGGTTTGTCTCAATGGGTTTGCAGTCTAAATGAAGTGGGTGACAGAGGTATATTTCAGCAACTGTCCAGATGGCAGTAAAAGTTGAAAAATTATCTAGTTATACTCAACAAAGTTCTGTTTCCCCAGTGGGTTGTCAGTAAAAGGTTTTTGTGGACTATGTATTTTTGAATGAGAGGAAAAGAGAACTTGGAAGGACGATTCTTAATATGAAGGGGGGAAAAAAGCTCAGAAGTAAGGGGAATGCAGGAACAAGGCCTTTTGATAGCCGTACAAGACAATGGCTCAGGGTCTAGACCCAGGTCCCGGCTTTGAAACAGGTCCTGTGCGATTCCGGGCAAGGAACGTGAGATCAAGGCACGGAATTACATCACGGGTAAGCCGCTTCCCCACACGTGTTTTCAGGACTGTCTTACACCTTTGAATCCTGTTTTGGGATAACCTCGTGTCTTAGTTCCCGCTGTGCTGAGACAATAAAGTACCCCCTCACCACCCCACCCCCCTCGCCACGTACTGTTATTTTCTCACCTCGGGATGCAGACGGACCCTTTGCCTGCATTTTTCCCTCACTATCCCCCTGCGTCGCTGCAAGAGGGTGGCCTTCCGACGCCACCCCCAGCGCCGCGGTACAGACCGACAGACAGACAGCCGGACGGCGAGCCCCGAGCCGCGCGAAGCGGGCCGGTGGGACGCAATCGCGCCCGCAGCAGAGGAGGGAGCTCCCGCCGCCGCCGCCGCCGGCCGCGCCGCCTCCCGCTCGCCGCCCGCCTCCCCGCCGAGGAGGGGGTTTCGCGCTCCCGCGGGCAGCGGCTCCTCACGGCGGGGCGCGGGCGGGGCCGGCCGCCGCCTTGCTTTGTCGCCCGCATCGGCCCGGCCCCGCTGAGGGGAGGCGGCGGGGGGGGGGGGGGGGCGGCCGCTGACAGGAATCGACGGACGCGGCTGAGGGGCTCGCTGCCCGCAGGTGCGCTGCGGCCCGGCGCGGCGGGAAGGGGCCTCCCCCCGCGCGGGGTGCCCCCCGCCGCCCCCTCACCTCCTGCACGGCGTTGCGCAGCTTGTGCTGCGTGTCCTCCATAAGCGCCTCCACCTCCCGCAGCATCTCGCCCAGGCTGGCCGCCCGCCGCCGGCCGCCGCCCCCCGCCGCGGCGCGGCACAGAACCCCCAGCAGGGCCGCCAGCAGCAGCCATCGCCGCCGCGGCCCCGCTCCCGCTCCGCGCCGCATCCCGGTGGCGCCGCTCCCGCCGCTGCCCCTCAACGGTGCGGGCTGGCGGCGCGGAGGTGGGGCGGGGTGGAGCGGCAGCGGCAGCGGCAGCGGCTCCGCAGCGCCGGCCCGGCCCCGCAGCCTCCCGCCCGCCCCGCAGCGCCGGCCCACATCGGCCTGGCCCGGCCCCCGCAGCCCCCCGCCGGCCCCGCAGCGCCGGCCCGGCCCCCGCAGCCCCCCAGGAGACAGACAGCCTCGGGGGGAGCGGGAAGGGCGGAGGGGGGAGAGGCTAAGGGAGGTGGGGTGAGAGATGCTGAGGGGAAGGAGCAGCGTGAGTTTTCCCTTCAGACCCGAGACCTTCCTGCTGTTGATTTTTTGAACAGGTTTAATGAGAAGAGGATGGTGGGAGCTGCCTGACATCTCCATTACGTATTTTGCCTTCCCGTCTTCAGCGAAGCTTTTCCAAAGATGTTTTCAGCTCTGGCGATCGGCTAGGTCTCTGAGAGGTGACACGTCCCGCGTCTGGCTGGCCAGCACCCCACTCTCCCTGACTGTTTCCTTTCAAACTTCTTTCTCAGAAATTTCAGACACCATCATCATCACCTTCTACCTGTGTGCATCTTCCCCAGTTTCCACGTTGTTTTTCCCTCTTCGTGCTGCACCCAAGATTTTCATGGGCAGTTTTTGCTGCAGTTGGCTCGGGGCTCCAGGGCAACATTGGTCTGCCAAGAGAGAACTGACCTATACATCTCATTTTATTTTGGAGCCTGGGTGAGAAGTAATAGTGAGTAACGCATTTCTGCAGAAACTATTTAAGTCCTGAAAATTTCCTGCAAGTGCATTATTACAATAATCACCGGTATAAAATCCAGCGTCGTTGGCAGCCTAAGGCAGCTTCAGTCAGCTCTGAACACTAGCAGAATGCAGTAGAGAGCAGCGGAGATGGGAAGGCCGCCGTGTCCCCAGAGGGGAAACCCTTCCCTCCGTCTCCCAGCCACAGCACGTCATACTTCTGTTCAGTGCCACAGAAGGTTTCATTCTGGACACACTGTAAATCTTAGTTTATTGGTACAATAGTTTGATTTTTTTAATGTAAACCTCTTGGACTACACAATTTAAATAATAAACATCGTTAGGAATTATCTGGAATGAATTAAGAGTTTAACTATTTTCCATCACACTGCAGGAAATATGGCATATGAAACAATCCTGTACTGGCAGAGCAATGTTTAGACAACACACTCCTCTTTTCCACCTCTGTCTTTATGGTTAGGTTTCCAGTTCATCCACTGCCTCAAATAAACTTAATAATATTGCTATTGACAATGTACAGGTGGCACTTAAGTAACATTTAGAATTTTAATTTTTCTAGCTTTCAGGAGGAACTGAAGGTTAGATCAGATACAATGAAAACATTTTTTAAAATGACCCGAGGACCAAATTCCCAAAGGTATTTAGTCATTGGACTCCCAAGGAAGTGGAATAAAAAAAAAAATAAATTCTTTGTAATAATACCTTTGTAAATTTGGGCCTCAGTCCCATTTTCCAAACAACCTAAACATGTGTAAGTGTTAAATACTTTAGAAGAGGTGTGTCTCAAGAGCTAAAGTCTCCCTCTCTTGCAGTGAGATGAGGGCCACAGTCCCAAGCCCTGGCTTGCAGGCAAGACCTTTCCATGCTGCCTTTGATGAATGTGATTTTAAAAAAAAACAACCCTAACGTTGACAGGGCTGATAGGATATAAAGTCATGCATTGTTTGACCAATTAACAAGATGCTGCAGCATACGCTTTATTCAGTATTGTTGCAGTGAATTAAGACTACATTCATCCTGTAATATGGAGAAGTACTGTGAGTAAGCTTACAACGCAATCCCAGTTACTCTAACTGTTTTCACAGACTTGAACTCAGTTTTCCTAGCTCCTTCAAGTGAGATTTCTTTGGATGGGGATTGAGCCGAGTGGTGAGGGTGCACTTGTATCCCAGAATGGAAGATCTGCATCTGAAGTCAGTGCAGAATAGCTCTTCTGGTTTTCTGCTGTCACCTTGGTTTACTTCATAATAACATCCTTGTGCTCACAAAGGCTTTACACTCACTATGATTATAGCCAGTTGAGCCAAATTTCATCTTCTAAGCTCAACCTGCAGCACCCTAGAGCACCCGCTTAGATTCGCACTTTGCTCTGGAGCTGCTGAAGTCCCCTGCACCCGTAACAGTGTGTCTGTAGGGAGAGCCATGGCCACAGGGGTGGTGTACCTTGCTCGTGTGTTGAGCCGGCAAGACACGAACCAGGTCTAGTTCACAGTGACCCCATGTCGCTCCTGAGCTCATTAGCCTTGCTGAAAGGCAGGTACATACATTAGGGCACGGTGCTATGCTAGCAGCCTGACATGATTCCTAGCATGATTAGGTTCTTCCCTGCATCTGGAGCTAGGTGCTTTTCCCTGCAGTGTCACTTGATCTGCTGGGTGTAGGGACATTGCAAACTAAGTGGTAAAAATCATCATAGATGGTAGTGCCCCCAAAACTTAGGATTTGTAATGATTAATCTTTTTCTTCCTTCTTGGCTCAGTCCAGAGTGCCTATTCTCTACAGGGATAATTTTGGGGGTGCTCATTTGTTCTAATATGGTTGCGTTACTATAAACCCCCAAGTCTGTATTTCTATTCTAGTACCAGGTACTTTTTTGATTTACAGTTAAGTCATAGCAAAGCATGCAGCTAACATGAGAGCTGTTACGGCTTTATTTTTCTTTGAGCAGGATTTGAATGCCCATGTAGAAAATTATACCTTTATAGCTATGTGTTCAATAGTACAGAAAATAGCTACACTTGTGTAATTATATTAACACACAGCCTAGATCAAGGCCTCAGGTACTTTAATTACTTACACTGAAAATATTAAACCTAGATTATCTCCCGCTGAGGTTAGTGGAAAAATTCCCATAAATTTCAGTGGGACTTACAGTCTGTCTTTGAACAGAATTGCTGAGGATCAGAAGGAGCTTGTGATATTGATCACCTCTTCTGGTCATTTGTCCTACCATTTCTATCTTGTATGATTAAAGCAAGAATACAGCCACAAAAAATCAAAAAAAGATAAAAATTCATCTATATTTAATGTAACAGAAGCCTGTAATCAGGTTATCTCTACTGCATTTTTAAGCAGTAAGAAAGCCGTGTCTGTATTGAAAATACTGCTTCTGTTTAAAAGCATACTTCTGAGGACATAGGATTAACTATAAATAGTATGTTCTTATGTTGGACTGGTGCAAAGTCTTGTTTAATATTATGTTAGGTAAAACACATCAGAGAATATGTTTTGACTATAACAAATTGTCATAGCTAGGGTGCAGCCCAGAGAGCTGATATTTTTCCAAGACAAAATAACACAGCTAAAAAGCATCTCTTCCTGAACACATATATCACACAAAAAACCTACATTACATGAAAACACATACAATCTTTTTGTCAAGATATAATTTATTCTTAGACATTAATTTATTAATTTGGAAAGGACATAATAAAGTGAAATAATTTTAGTTGGAAAAGCATATCCAGAGATATTACATAAAAAGAATTTGTAAGACGTAGGTCAGCCTCAATACAGGATGCTTAAGGTGGATTTGAGGCAAAAATGGCCCCCCGTCATGGTGAATGCACTCTTGTCAAAGGCAGACATCATCTGAATCAGTGATTCTGGAGAATAGAAACTACCTTCTGGTTGGATGAGTTTTGAGACAAAAGACCATGTTCCTGAAAGCAGCAGGGCAGGCAGTTGTGTACGTTTGACTTATTTTTTCCCACACATTGTTTATTCATTTAAAGGCAGTATATTATATTCTGTTTTCTGTGTTTCAAACATCTGTTATTTTGCATGTTCATTTACCAATTAATTAATAGCATTCTTTTCCCCTTTCAACAATTGTACTGCGAACAATCAATCAATTAGTTAGCTGCAGAAAAAAAGAATAGCAAGATGTCTGGCTAAAGTACAACCTATAATATGAAAAGGCACCCTTCCGAAGTATGTAAGTAAAAACAACATCAAACATGTCTACAACAAAGACAAAATCTATGCCAGCAGGCAAAAATTCTAGAAAGCAAAAGCCTAAATTCCCTGCTGAAGGGGAAAGGAGAGCATGAGAGAGGGAGAGCAGAGTTAAGAGAGGGAATTAACACCACTGAGTTTTGCAGTTTCTACCATTTTAAGCTGTATGTGTCTCAGCTGTTGATGTGAATTTCCCCGCAGAGGCTGTACCGTACGGCTGGAGTCAGGCCGGGAGGGCTGTTGAGGCTGACACTGCCAAGGGATTGCCCTGCTGCTGGGCTGACCCTGCCACCTGCAGAGCAAATTTCCCTTACTCCCTGCAGTGCTCCTTTCCCTTACTCCCCAGGAATGCAGGACACCGACACCAAAGTACCCATTTGTGGCTTTTGGCCCATGATGATTTTTATATGAGGCTCACGGGGAAGCTGGCCCGTTCAGTGACGGGTGGTCAGTGGAGGATCGTAGTTGGCATCCTGCGGGAGACTGTGTTGTGCCAATGAGTCCCTGCTAGCAGCAGCTTGAAAGGCCAGGTGTGACAGCAGCCGAGGGCAAATCAAAGTCAGTGCAGCTAATTGACAAAGTGGAATAACAACAAATGCCAAACTAAATGCTTATGGCCTACAATGAATTTATATATCCATACTACAGTCTTCAAAAATACTGTTTAGCATACCAGCAGTAAGTTTAATTCCTGATGAAACTGATTGCTCTGTTAGTATGGTACCAGTTAGGTGTTTTCCATGGGAGAGACACTACCCAGACAGATCAAGATGTGATAGCACTGTTGATTGCCTACTCTTTTTACTGGTCATTTGTTTAATCAGATTGCTTGGATTTATAAAGCTCCAAGGTGTAGTAAAAATATTTTTCTACTCACATGAGGTTTTACAGTATGGAAACTTGTAAATGTCATGACTGAATAACTGTAAGTATAAAAACCCACAGTTATTTTGCTGGGTCAGCTCAGTGTTTAACTTTCAGACCATTTTTTTTACATTAAATACATATAAAATTTTTAAGCTCAATCTGAGATCTAGGAGCTTTAGGAGATATTTAGAAAAAAGTTAGGAATTTCAAAGCAAATAGAGCAGAATCATTTAATGATCATAGTTTTCTCAGGTCTTGCTCAAGTAAACAGGTATTAAGGACACTGAAATGCTAACATAAGTTTGGGAGAAACCTGACTGCAATGAGAGGAATATCAACAGACAGTCTTTTCTTGAAATTACGGATCCTGAAAAATTCCTTATTTAATACATCTTGGGAGTAACTGTGCCTCATTCTAGTTCAATTTAACTTGCTCTGTAAGTTGATTAAATCACAAAGTAGTGAGACCTTGTTTAAAAAATGCAAGAGTATCACACAGAGATTTGATTATGAATGGTTATTGTATTTAACTTTATGCCTTGTCAGAACCAGATTAATTTTCAGGTGTTGGCGAACACCTTGTGGGCCTTTATTTAACAGATTGAAGAGATTTGTGGTTTGCTTAATTTTATTTTCTTAAAGAAGTGGACTTTTTTTTAGTTCTATTTTCACAGCTGCAGAGTTTAGAGTGGAGCCCTATTATCTCCTTTTGGCCTTCTCATGGATGATCATAAAATTTTCTGGAAGTTAGATTGGCATATGCCAAGGACTTATGACATATTAACCCATCAGCACACAGTAAACCCTTGACAGTCTTTTCAAACACAGTCATCATGTGGCAGCTGTACTTTACTCAGAAAAAATAGAATTATGCAAATACAAATATTGTTTGGTTTTAATGGCACATTATTTAGCAAGATAGCAGCTCTGCATTTGAGATATGAACATGCTTTGATCTTATTTTTATTGCTTTGTGGACTGTATTTTCCTTTTGAGGTACTCCAGGTTTTAACTGGTCAAGACCTAACTAACCAACAATGCCTATTTTTTTCAGTGTGCCATGTATCATCTCAGTTACCCCTGACCAGAACAGATGGAGCAGTGAGTCACTTACCAGACGTTATTAGAGCTGTGACAACAAAAGACCAGATGAAACCTCTAAATGGTATCTGCTTTCCAGACCACGGAAGTACAGCATATTGAATTTGCTTTGAGTTACGCAAACTGCAAAGCCTGGTAAGGACTCTTTTCTACAATCACAAGTGCAAATTAAGTGCATAGGCAAACAGCTGTATTCTAGCACATCCTAGACACTTTAAATGCCACTCCAAGCCTTTGGCTCCATTTAAAAATAATGACTTGTGGCAATAAGGTTCTGAAAGTTATAAGAAATTATTTATTTCTATTTGTAATGCATAAGTCAATGGTAGTGGATGGAAATATTTTTGCTGCACAAATGTATTTTCCATGTGCATTCATACAATCAAATTACACTTTAAAACTTCTGCATGCCAAATTATTCTAACTATCCAGGAAGTGCAATGTTGTCTGATAAATGAAAATGTAAATTCTTTTTACAGAAGTGTGCACATATGTTTTGCTTGGGGAGGGGGGGAGAGTGTCAGCTAATAGTCCATAGCTACAAACACTCTCATGAGGACTGTCATAGTATTTCATGGTTTTAAGACTTCATAGTTAAGAAAACTGGGAGCGAAATGCAGAATCTCTATCTTCTGATCTTTTTTAGAGTGTATTTGAGATCAGTAAGTAATGGTTGAAAGTTTTTAGTGATTCATATGAAATGAATCAATGTCTCCACTCAGTTTGTAGTAGATAGAGAGTTAATAGCTTTGTTGATACCAGTTCCAAAAAGCAAGAGTGTTGGGTATCAACAAATATTAAGCCATTCTCTCATTATCAGAGGGGATCCTTCCAGGCCACTGTTGAGGCATATTGCCTGGATAGCATAGGGAAGCAGGTCCCCTTTTGCTTAGAGGTGATATGTGTAGAGAGAAGCCATCCTAGAGTAAAATTTTTTACTATATTCCATGGCATTACTTGGTGACCAGTCCTGATAGCTTCAGCACTTTGTAACATGAAGTTAGGTATGACCTAAGTCTTGGTACAGATCTCATCTCCTAGCTCCAGTTCCCCTATTCTGCTTCTTGAAATTGTACTATAGGCAAACATAACGTGTATGTATGAGAGCTGGGACAAAAGAATCAAGAAATGGGCAAAGAGCTGCTGTGAAATCAGGCCAACAGTAACTCATAAAGAAGGTACCTGCAAGAGAAGGAAACAAATATAGTAAGAGGTGGAATGGGCTGAAGTAAGGTAGACAGGAGCTCATACACGGAGAATTGAAAAGATAACCCCTGGAGCAGTAGGGAGGTTTTTTGAAGTGATAGTGAGAAGACTAGCTTGGGACATGGGAAGAAAGAAGCAGTATGAAGGAAATGCTGCAGAGAAAAAGTACTTGGGAGTGATTGTATGGAAGTCACATAAATAAAGCAGTGAAGCTTTAGCAGGGAAACAGAAAAGCTAGTTCAGAAAGCAAATGATGGGGGGAAGGGAAATCTGAAGCTAGTTTAAAGGAGAATGAAAATAGAAAATGTGCTTGCATGGAATGAAGGACATAGTAGAAGAAAGAACCAAATGCACAGTGAGAAATGGATAGCTTTTATCATACACGTAATACTCAAAAAGAGATGTTTAATTTGAGGAAAAAAATGTTTGCCTGCCTCTTTTTTTAACTAAACATAGGGAATCTAATATGTACTAGTGCTTTGGTTGTGTATGAGGATAAGAATTTTTTCATCCCTTGGCCAAGAACATGTGTCATGTCATATGTTGGCCAGTTTTCTCCTCTTTTATGCTATAAATTGCACTTGCTGCTACCAAAACTCCCAGAGATAATAGTTGTGTTAGGAAAACATTATAGATCATGTATCAGCCATCCACTTTGATCTTTGCAGATTCTAGGCATTCAAGAAATCCCCCAAAGGTCACACAACCATTTATTTGTCAAGCCTTTCTCAAAATGATAAGTAAGTAAGCAATGACAAAATACACATGAAGTTTGCAGCTTGGCAGCAACACTTTCATAGATGACTCACTAGCCAGTAGGTTGTCTAAGGATTTGCCTAATCATACAAGCAATCCAATCTTCCCTCTTGTAGATTTAGTGAAGCTATGTCAATATTATGCTAGATGGCGTTTAGCCACATATCTTCAACATTTATGAAGTCAGCAGAAATACAAAATGGTATATTAAATCATCATCAAAAATCAGGTGTAATTGGTTAAGACCTAACAAGATAATTTATTGTCTGTAACATATATAGCCTTTCTCTACCAGATTTCCACTCTCTTTAAGTAGTACATTATAAGTGAGCATCATTATTCAATTTTTCTGGTTTAGTACATAGTCAAAACTTGGTTTAATGTCATTGTCATTTCAAAATAAAGAAAAATGCTACGAGTGTGATAAAACCTTCTAAGAAATTCAGTCATTTCTAGATTCCGATTTTCCATTTCCTATTCTAAATATATCTTATGTACGTATTTCCCCTGTGCCTGTGTATCTAACATTACAGGGCATTAAGATTTATTTATTTCACAAAAGACAAAGCTGAATTTAAGCTAAAAGTGGGCATTGTACTTTACTTTCACAGATTTTAGCAGATTTATCATTATTTATATCCACGTAAGAGGAACAGCTCCAATATTTCTGGTTTTAAAATTGCCTGCCATTCTAATCGCGGTATTTTGTACATCTTTCCATTATGGAATTGGAGTGAAGTTTGCTTGAATTAGTATTCCTTCAAGGATGGGTATTGCTGAGTTGTTTTTTTTTTTACTGTTCTGTGCCACACAGTTTTTAGTGGTTGTTATGGTGAATAAGTTTGTGTATTAAATAGAAGAGAACAGAAATCCCACAATAAAGGTTAGCCATTCACAGCTGGCTGCTTCCCTGAGGCTACAAAACCAGAAGAATCGTTCATTTGGAAAAATCTGACTTTTAAAATTCATAAATTAAAGATGCTCTAATCCATTTGCTCAGACTAGGACTAGCCAGTATTCTCAGCTGACTATGTATCTTCCAAGTCACTAGTGCCAGTACAAAGTCATTGATACACTGATATTTAACTTGCATATGGTCCTTGTTAAAGCACACAGGAGAAAGCCATTGAATGATTCAGAACAAAGAAATGTCTTTCATTAAGAAAAAATAGGTGCTCCCTCCATCTTGCCTTACTTGAGTTTATGCATCATTATATGATCCATCTTTTTCATTGGTATGTTTTTTTCATTTTAGCACACTATTTCCCCACATCGTCTGCTTTTCAAGGTTGTTGTTGAAGCCAAGAGAACAAAGATTCCTCTGTGGAAACCAGTTCACTCAATTTCTCTTGCAATTTTCCTTTTCTGATGATAAATGATCACCAGTCACTCAAGTTCTCACTTACATTTGAGGACACAGGAAGGGCATAGGGAAAGGAAAAGGTGGTGGACCCTGGTAGCCCCCTCACAGACCATTATGATTTGGGAGACACCCTCCCCGTGTCCCTCCCTGCATCTCCTACTGCACCCTCCATTTTCCTGCTGCCCTGGAGAGGTCTGAAATGCTCCCTGCTGCAGCATTTCAGTCGCTGCTCATCCCCAAGCATGGGAGACATCAGAGTGAGATCCCACTAAAAAGTGGCATTTGGGAGAAGGCATCAGTGCTGGCATTACTGGCTCCAACCCCCTTGCAAAAACAGCAATAAATAATTGCAAGAGCTGGCAACACTCTCATAAATATTCTGACATGTACTTTCTGAGATAAGATAAAAGAACTCAAAACAGCATGTCTTGAATGTGTATTCAGCTGCTATTTTCTAGCTTTTTTCCCAATATTCTCCTGGCAAGACACTTACTTGAATCCCTATTGTAATATGAAGGGCAAAGTTGATAATCTATATGGAATATCATTTGAAAAAAATATTATTGCATATCCCTCTGTAAATTCACATAATCTGCAATCTATTGCAGCTGTTATAATTAATTAGCTTTAATACAAAATTATTATGCACACAAAAATATTTTTAAATGGTTTTCTGAATTCAGGATATTTAAAAATTTGACGTAATGGACTGTGATATCTCTTGCAGATTTTGAAACTAAATTTTAATTGTTTACATAATAAGACATAAACCCATTAAAGTAACAGAATTGGGATTGCGTCATCTACATGGAAAGGTTTTAATAAGCGTCTTGATTTTTAAAAAATCAAATACTTCTGTGTACTTCAATATGAGGGAGGATTCTACTTTTGATGGAGGCCTGAATCCTATGTTATTTAAGAATCAGAAAGGATCTGGGAGCAGAGGCAATGACCAAACTATGAAAATTACAGCAAGTACTTTGTTTTGCAAGTTATTTTCAAGTACTTCACATGGGAGTGGGCCAGAGTGGTACTGTGCTGTGGAGCGCAAATAAATTTTTGTGGTCACATTTTAGGAACAGGAGCCATCAGCCCCATACCAAATAAAATCTAGGTGACGTTAACATAACAAATGACCCAAAGGAGAGGTAAAATATGCTAGAAGAGTGGCATATGGATAGCAATGGCAACAAGAATTGCTGCATTGCTGCAAGAACTCTGAAAATAAACAGCAAGTGGTACCATGAAAGCAATTGGGACAAGACTCCCAAAACATGAAGTTTGTCATTGTCCACAAAGCACTGTTAAAACTGATCATCAGAAACTACAAATAAGCACTAAAAGGAGATACTTTACGAACAGCAAATGGTGCAACACTGCAGCTGGAAAGAGTGGCAGAGTGGTGACACCAAAGCAGTTCTAATGGAGGAGTGATTTGCTGTTGTTGCCAGGTGCCATAAATGCTATCAGTAGATGTGTGGCTGCACAGCAACAGTTGAAGAGGATCACCGACTGTTAAAGAGCATTATTGACAAGCATTTAGCTTTTGCACTTAGTCTGAAAGCAATAAAAATATAACCTGCCAGGAAGCTGCAATCCCTGAAGATATATTCCCGTTGCTGATCTTACACTGCAAAGATAGGAAGAGGAAGAATAGTTGGAAGAAGTTTACATCATATCACCAAATTTATTATTTAGAAACAGGCTGTCAGAAAGAATTAAAAAAGACAAATGAGATGACTAAGCTTTAAACAAGGAAGAAAAACAATAAAATCACAATGCCTGCAGAAAAGCAACATGTTCATTAGTCATAGGGGACAACTGGAATTAAAAGTACAGGTTGCGGAAAGAGAGCCATTACTGAAAGAAGAGACTATACTGATTTCAACTAAAATTGATCAAGAACTTCTCAAAAGCATTAACAATGGCCCCTTTAATATGGTCTTATGCAAGAGAGGAAGAAACACCCATAATTTGCCCAAAATGAATGAATGGATAAAAGAAATTACCATTCGTGCAAAGTAACAAAGACAGAATCTGGGGGAACTGAGGGAACAGTAATGATGTGTCTGACAGAGTCAGGCAACCAATGACTGATTCGAACATGGACATACAACTGTCAGTCATATTTTAAAATAAACTAATGATTCAACATGGTTGTCAGCCTGCAGCAAAACAAGTCATGGTAACTTTCTAGATCATGCTCTAATGAAATGAGATAACAGGTGCAGAGTGGATGTGAGACAACTACACAGAGGCAGTGCAATGAAGGACTCACCTGCATTGTGGGTTTGCCTAGGATGAGTGAATTATTTACTGGGCTAGTGATTCAAATCACATCCTTTTCAGCCATGAAGTCCTTAGATTTTTTAATAATGTGACTTCTCTGGCTTTTGGAAGTGTGTTAGTCTTCCAAGAGCATACTTTTTATTTCAGCACCTTTGGATGTCTTTCTGCAAATAGGCTACAGGTTATATCTTTGTCCATTACGGAGAATATCAGTTGCTGAAGATCTTTGATTTGTGTGCCCTACTTTGGGGTTAGGAGACAACCGTTGGACTGACAGCATTGTTAAAAGCCGTTTTAGGGCAATGCCACACAATCTGGTAAAGGCCAGATTTCACATGAATTCTGTATTCTTCTGTGTCACACCCTTCTCCCTGTGGTCAAATGGACTGCCTAGCACCTAGAAGCCAGGCTGGGTAAGGGACAGACCATCATCTTCTTTCAAAGCTTTCTTTGTTGTGCCCACCCTAATATCTCTGTGGAAGTCCCCGCTTTTATTCCCTCGGCATCATGTTATGGCTGCCCCCAGCAGGTCCACAGCTGACCTTCTATTTCAGACTTGCCTAAAAATCAGTTTGCAGTTTCCCTCCTTCCTGCTTCCTGGGGATTTGAGATTGGACTTTGAAGACATATTTTTCTGCTGTATTTAAATTTTAATAACTTTTAATTTTAAAAAAAAATGCATTCCTGCTTCTGTTTTGTTTAGGTAATATCATCCTCTTCAGTTCTAATACCATTTCATAATGGAAATTACATTCACTTCCATAGTTTGCATGTATTTTAAGGTATTTAAGTGTAATTTTTTCAACTAATCAATCTGTAGGCTGTATTTTTCAACAGATTTTAGTATGCTACCCACTGTGGTTGCTAATTTAACAGGTTTCTGCTCTTGACTGAAAAACAAAGAACATACAGGATTATTTTAAAACTGTTACATAACTTTCTTCTTACCTTGCAAGGATTGCTGGACAATGAGGGGAATATAGAACTGTAACTCTTGGGGTGAAGGAGTAGATATACATGTATATATGTATGTATGTATGTATCTATGTTTGTGTGTATGTATATGCTGAGAGCACATTAATAATTTTTAATGTATTTAAAGCATTCAATAATGTCCTTAACAGTAGTAAATTTCCTAAGCATTCTTTATGTGTCTTAAGATAAATAATGAATTAAATTAAGTGCTTTGTTCCCTTTACATCTCTACTTCTTTTGGTGTACCATTTCATATGTGCACTATGTTGGATGTTCCCGTTCTGAACAGTGGATCCTAATGGCACCTGTCAATGGCACCGAGGGATGTTGAAAGGGCATATATTACAGAACATCTTCACTATTCTACTCCAGCATATTAAAAGGTGATTTCTATTTTAAAGCCTCTTCATATGATGATAGAACAGTTTCCTACATTTCTCTTGAACTTTTGTGTTTACTACAATGGTTTTTTGCTAGCTACAGTGAATGCTTCAGGTTTTAATTGCCCTTCCAGTTGCAGTGTAGACTAATGACTGTGCAGAGCCTGTCCTGGGACAACAGGAGTTTGGCATCTGCAAAGGGGTCTGTCAGCTCCACAGATCCCTATAAGCTGACTGACCTGTAAGGTAGCAGTGGCAGAAAACAATTCCTGCAGTGCAGTAACAGTAAGGGTGCAGCCCTGCGGGACTTGGGTTAATTCTATTCTGTGTTGAGAACTTTTTTGCCAACATCTCTACTCTGGAACAAAACTGTGGAAGGAAATAAAAAGAAGTTTGATTTATTCGGGTTTTGGTAACCTTTAAACCGGACCGTATTACCTGATAATTCTATTTTATCTGTGTTGAGAAAACACATCTTGCTGAAGTAAAACCATTAATAAAGCAAATGCCCCAGAAAGAAGTTTCAGTTTGCTCCTTATCAGAACGAAGAGTCCACTGGTCATGCAAAGAATCTTGCTCTGGTTTACAATAATGATTTTCATCCTAACATATTTCAAGGCAACTGCCTTGTGATTTGCGAGTTGAGTTTTCACTTTTTTTCTAGACTCACACAGCCTGAGGCAGGCAGCTCTGTGGCCAGGAGCTGACTAGGAAAATGTCACTGTTACTTATCTGGAATAAAGCATTTATACTTCAGCTTCTTTCACAGGACTGCATCCTTTCTTGTATCTCTGATTGACTTATGGTCAAATCCTTTTCTTCAAAGGCTGACACAGGTGCATGTGCATGCAGCAAATATATACAAATCCACCTACTTGTGTGAATTATGCTGGAAAGAAACATATGCATGTTAAAAAGTAATAATGTGCTTTGCACAGTGTATAATTTTACTAAAGTATATTAAAACCTTGAGATAGATCACTTATTAACCAATCTTTTTCCCTAAACAATGGCAATACTGTAGCCTTCTGGGAAATGAGACACAAGATGTGTCTGTCCCTTGCCACATCTGTGTCACATACATATCACAGAAGGGATGAAGATTATAGCATGATCAGAAATTGTGCTTTGCTTTTGCAGAACTTGACAGATCAATAACATTGTGGAAGCTTGTGTTGAATAAGCTCTCCTTTCTTTCTCTTGGCTGCTCCATTTGGAGCCTTTGGTTAGACACAAAAAGCATGCCATTAAACTAGAAGCCATAACATTATTGTAGCACACCTGCACTACTCCCCTAATTAATTAATTTTTACTGGTGTTGCATCCAGTTCTTTATTGGAGATATTCTAAAGATGACATGAAAACTAAGGAACAGGCACACTTGGTGCTGATTTCAGTTACAGCCTCCCTCTTGTTTCTTTTCAGATTCCCTTTCAGGGCTTGGGCTGGCATGGACAGATGTCTCTGAAATTAGGGTAGGAGGGGTGGGCTGAAGACTGATCGGTGGAGCACACGGAGCTCATTCCTGGTCCTAAGCCTGGGTCAGAACTGGGTCTGATTGATCTGATATGATTGGTATCTCTACAGCTATTCAGCTGGTGAGGTTGGCTTTTAAATGATAGTCAAAACAGTTGTTGTAGGCTCTGCACTTGTTTGATTAAAACTGTTTCCCCCCCTGTGGTGGGAATGATGTGGAAGCATAAAGATGTGTTAGTGTGATAAGGAACTGCGAAAATGAGAATTGCTGTTGAACAACACAAACCATGATACTGCTAGCATTTGTATAAAAAGATAAGAGAGGGTCATATTTGCAGTGTGGAACACAACAAAGCTGTAACAAAAGCATTTTCTAGTGACTAATACTTTGTTGTAAATGACAGAGTTAAAAAATGAATTATCAGAAATTACTGTCTTTACTGTTGTCTCTGTATAAGTTCATGTGTTGGTTTGGGCTAGATTCTCAACTGCCTGTGCATCACTCTCTTTTCAGCTCTATAGGACCAGAAAACAAAAGTGGTTTTTAATCTAAGGGATTCTGTAACCTCCATTAAACTGCAAGGCTGAGCTCTCTGATGCCTGGGCACGTCTCAGAGGGCTGCACAGCACCTAGGAGTCTGTACCATGCACAGACTCATCATTGGTTTAATCTAAAGACTGCTGAACTGTGTCCCTGGCACTACCATCCTGCTTCTCCCATGGTGCTAACCATGAACATGGTTTTCCTTTGGTCAGAGCTGCTGGACTGTGATTATAATGTTCTAAGTACAAAAAATATTTGTAGGTTATATCTAATACTGTCTACCTACTTCATAGCAAGCTTTCACCAATGGTATTTCTGTCTTTGGAAGGCTTTCACTCTACATATTTGAGAAAGGATCTCAACATTGCACATGCATGAAGTTAATTTAGGCATTTTTTAAAGGACATGTGACACCATGTAAGTAATAAGAACAACTTTTTAAACAGAGTTTCTGATTGTTTTCTTGCAACGGTGTGTTCTCAAACTTGAGACCTAAGATGTTCCCCACAACACTTTGAATACATTAGTGATTTTTTAAGTTAATGGGATGTTATGGTTTGCAGAAGTATCTGTTTACTGATAAACAAAGAGACTGGGCAAACACTTCTCTGAAAACATGATTTTACAAAGAGCATCTTGCCTTATAATAAAAGTTTGATTTAGCTTGTCTTGGACAACTCTTTCTGTCAGTTCCACTAGGTCATATCACCAATGCTAGAAAGTTGTCCGAATTAAGCTTGCAACAACTACTGACTGATGGTTTATTTAAGGAAAACTGCAGGCTGTGGATAAATTGTCAGTTTTCTTACTCATGCTGTATATAAGTAATGAGATGGGGTCCTAAGTTGTTTTTTCCATATGTTATACACTCTAGTTTAATGCATGCCTCTAATTTGCCATTTGAAATACTTCTGAATACACAAATTAGGTGGGGGAAAAAGGAAGGCACTTCAGAAGATTTGAGTAGCACCTAATACTTAAAGGAAAGCTAGCTGTGTCAAAGAAATATAGCAGAGACCAAGGAGTTAATTTGTTCTGGTAGATCATCCCTTCATACTTTTCCCAGCCACCAGCCGAGTTATTTCTCAAATGCCAGCCAAGAACTACTTGTAGCTGGCAAAAATCCATAGTTATCAGCGCAATGGAAAAGGTGTGAGACAAAAAAAGGGCACTGTGGCCCTGTTGATAGTGAGGTGTAGGTTCCTGTGCTCTTATCCAGCTTGTAGGGGTAAGGGAATAAATAGTTAATAAAGATAACATTGATAGAGTGATTCAGCTCAGTGGTATGTATGATGATTTTCTAGGTCTCTGAAATCTGTTTTGTGCTGTGGAGTATATGAAGTTCACACATGACCTGTGGAGTTCATATAGGACCTGGTTTCCCTGAGGTTCACAGAAAGATAATTTTAATTGTAAGTGATTTCAAAAAATACCAAACAACTAGTTCTTCAGTTATTTTGCATATGACACATTAGGAACACAGCGAGGTTGAGAGGTGGAGAGAGCACAGATGAAATACTGGTAAAAGAACAGAAATCTTTCAAAATCATGATTATGTGGTGTTCTTGCAAACAGAGAGTGAGTGGATCTAGCAGATCCCCAGAGCTCCCCAAACCTGTGCAACATATGGTGAAAATAAGGGATATTTCCATTTCTGAAGTTAACAGCTATACATAAGATAAGGTCTCGTAAAGCTCAGCATTTCTGTAACTCCTTATTTTTTGTGGACCCCATTGCATAGGAAGTACTGACCAGATTCTTACAGACTGAAAAAAATACTGGGCTGCGGAAAAAAAGTGTCTTACACATAGTCAAATCAGCCTTGGCTGAACACACACAGGAGAAAGTGACCCACTGAAAATTTAAACTGGGGTGAATATTGCTTTTCAAAGAACTAGGAGTACCAGATAGGAAAAGGCATGCTTCTTGTGGCTGGTTAATCACCACGGTTAGTTGATCTCTGTAGCTTGTATTAAGGAGTCCTGGAAAATCAGACCACTGAAATTACAAAACACAGACAGCATTAATGCATTCTGGTGCCTTTTTCACTGTAATTGATGACTGTTTAATACACTAGATGTCTCTCACTCATTGTGCAGTCTTTTGCATACTACATACTCATAAGCACGTACATATATGAAATCAAAGTGTCTGGTTTTCAAGCAAACCTGAAATATTTTTTAAAATTGTAACTGAGTTTAACTAATACCAAACACACAAGGGCCATTGAAAAATTAATTTGTGCCCAAAGCCTTGCATATCTGAGTTGCCTAACTGCTAAAGACTGTAGAAGCACTTACTGCAACTAAGAAGCAGTAGGAGCTATGCTCCATTTAGGCTCTTGAACACAGCTATGGGTACAAGTGTGTGTTTGTGTGTGTATGTGCGTGCACAGGCACATGTTCATCTGTCCTTTCTAATGTAAAAAATTTATATGGATCTGCTGCTTTTTAAAGAGAAAATCTCTCCAGGCTGTCCCAAACTGCATGTTACTGCTCTTAATTAATATTTATAACAAGTTAACTCTGATCCTATCCAAAATTCGAGAATCTGAAATGTGAATATGAGCTGGTGTTGGTACAGTCGTGGCATACTCGATGAATACTGCTGGGGAGGCCAGCACCATCCAGGAGTGTCCTATGCAAATATCCCCATCTAGTGGGTGTCAGTGGGCTGAGGACACTCTTCTGGCATACCAGGACACTGCCTGTCCATTGTTTTTAAAGCGGTTGCATATCTGTTGTTTTCCTGAGAGAAAAGAGCAAAACTAGGAACCTCCTATTATTTGTAAAATTATTTCAGATTTTACATGAGTATTCTAAAAATATGTACAATATTTAATACTCTATTTCAATGATAGACTGTTCTGCTTTTCTCACTACAGTGTATACTGAGTCCATTATGCCTAAATAAGCTAAATTATCTCTGATGGTTTTGTCCAGGAATTTTCTGAATGTGTTTTAAAATAAATTAAAAACACTGAAAAGTTTTCAGGCTTGACATATACTTCCCACAGTTAAAGGTACTGCTTATCTCAGGGTATATTTTACACAAGAAGAAGGAGTTCATTGGGATTTGAGAGCTCATATGATTGTAAATATTCAGTATTGTCTTCAAGACAAAATGAAAAAGCAATGTGAAAATACAGTATTATCCTGACGTGAGACATGGCTACAAAATCCTGTATCTATTCTCTCCCCTATCTTTTTGAGGGAGTTATTCTTAGCTGGTGAAAAAAGAAAGTTTGTTCCTAGACCCACTAAAATTAGTAGGAGTTTTGACATTAATAGAGTTAGGGTTTAGTGAGGAATATTTCAGGAAGTAATACAGCATAGCAAAACCTGCAGTACATTCAGTCCTAGAGAAAGTATAGTACTCATGTAATGGTCACCCAATTAATGCTTTCTTACTTGTCTTTCTCAGAAAGGATTAGCAGCTGAAATAGTGTAATACTTATTTAAGGATGGTTGAATAACATAATGGCATCTAACTAATCAGATGCCTATTGCTGATATTTGTAAGCAAGGCTTTGGATTCTCCAGCATCCCATCCAGGCTAGGAATTTCTGTCTAGCCTGCAGCACATTCTGGGGTTTTAGGCAGAAGGTGAGAAGGGTTTCTGAGAGGAACTATGCAGCACCTCAGGTCACTGGGATTGGAAAAAGTCCTCATCTCTCTTTTCACACTTTTTAATCCTTATCCTTTATCAACACATGTAGAACATACATCATTTTACACACACACACACACACACACACACTTACATATATTCCTAAGAATAGGTAAGATCCTTTCTCTACGAACACATTTATAGATACTTACTACTTTCTTATTCAGCTGGCTTGTTACATGTATGCATGTTTTTTCTTCTCTGCAAAATTTCCCTCAAAATAGTTTACATTACGATCTACAAGGTATTGTTTTAAAACGTAGGTTTGAATACCGCGGTTATGAAACCAGGAGGTTAACGTCATTAGCTCAAGACAGGCACTGTGGAGACAGGTGCCATGCATGTATCACCACATAGCTCTGCCAATGCACATCAATCTTGATCTGCAACGTTCCTGCTATTCCAGTCCTGGGCCCCTCTTGTGCCAAATTTTATAGTTTATTTGTTTCTAGGAATAGCAATGTTTCCACTGAAGCAGAAGTTATTGTGAATACTTTGTACTCATTTTCAACTTTTGCTTCTTACTTTGCTGGTATGATCTGTCTTGTCCGTGGTGCCTGTTATGAAGGGAAGGGCCCAGACATGGGGCTGACTGGCACTGAAATAATACCATGATTTTACATGACCTAAACGTCAAAAGCAAAGAACCCCAAAGTTAATCATTGCTTACTGTGACTGACTCAGCCTCTCTGATCCTTTTCCATCCTCAGTCCTTGTCACTGTGCCGCTTGACCTGCTTCCTCAGGGCTGAACTATGTAGCTCTACCATGCATTGCACAGGAATCCAGTCTGGGAAGGGGAAACTAATCTTGCAAAGCTTTAGGGGCCAACTCTGCTTAGACTAAAAGTCATTGTGAGAAGGTATGATGCCTTTCAGCTCACTGGACATAAAACTTCGTATCTCAGGCAGTTACTCACCCTACTCATCCTGAGCTTGCAACAGAACTACTTTGTCTTTTAAGTAGAGAGGAGTACCCAGTTTCAGACAAAATGGACGTTTGTACACAGGAGTTTTGCCTCCAGGACTGAGAGTAGAGATACAATCTGCCACCACCACACCTATTCTGAATCTACAGGAGGTCATTTTTATTTTCTTTCATGCCATTCATCACCCCCGGCAAAGGGATAAGGACAGCAGAACCCTGGTGAGTGATTGATATATTTGTGCTGCTCTGTATTAAGAAGTAATGTTTTTGCATCTCTTAGGTTACACACTTCTAGTATATTCTGTTACCCAGAACTTAATCCTTTCAGGATTTTTCTGCCAGCAGGTAAAATGGAATGGTGTTTTGCTCCTACTTAGCTCACACTGTGTACTCCTCCTAAGGAGTGATACATGCCACGTACTTACAACAGTAACAAAGTGCAAGTCTGTCATAGATTCCAACTGGACTAGGATGGGCTTTCCAAAAAATCCTGTGAGGTAATATCTAGAGTTCTAGTACTTTTCCTCTTTCTTCCCCTGTGTCACTGTTAGCACCCTCTACTAGCTCAGATGCAAGAAACAGCCCTGCAGGAAACGACAACATGCTACAGCAATCTGCCCAAGTGAAACGTTCTTGACACTGAAGCATCTGCCCTGACACACGGTGCTCGGCCGCTTGCCCAGAACATACTACTGGTATGCCTGGGAGCAATGAGACCAAGCTCCTTCTGCACTAACACTTCCACCCATAGGGGTGCGGGCACAGGTGAGATGGACAATCCCTTTCCATGTGGGACCCTGGTGTATATTGTATCCACTGGCATGAGATCTCACCAGAGGCACACAACATACAGATGGGCATCCTTTGGTATTTCCAAGATTTCACTTGACTGCTGCTCGACACAACCCATAAAATTCAGCAGGGTCATCCTCTTGTGCAGAAGGTACCAGGTATTTACTACTGACACTTTACCAGCAAGAAAAAATAGTGTACAGGACCATAAGCCACAAGACCACTTTGCCAGTATTTCCAGTTTTAAGCAGTAAAAGTCTGTATCTTAGTTCCTTAGAGCATCCAGCTGGTGGTGCCAAATATTAAGTGCAAAGGACATTTTTCTGTATTTTGAATGCTTGGAACATAAATTGTTTGGATAAAGGCATCTTTACAGTTGTTTCTTAGACTCTTTTTACCAACTGTCCTCTCTCTCTCAGTGAACTTGGCAGGTCAGCTTATAAAAGTCAACTGTTTTGTGTTTATGCCTCACACAAAGGGATATAAACCCCTTCCACTCTGATTTATTTGAAAGCTCATTCTGTGCATGGAGTGTAGAAGATGTATATAGATGTATGTGGATGATAAACAGTGGAGGATCAGGCCCAGGACATTTTGGCTTGGAGCAATATGTTTATTACTTCATAAATCATAGTAAACCTTAAGAACACATACACCTGTTTCCTTCGGTGGTATCTCTGTACCTGGCATTTATATAACTTACATGATCTGATGTTCTGTCCAGGATCTTTAACACATTTATTATGGCTGTTGATGAGTCAGCTTGTGCCCTTCTTTTTCTGTGAAGTTCCGTAGTTAAAATTATTTAGCTTGGAAGAAGATACCTGTTTTCAAATTTAAAAAGGGGCGCAAGGGGGAAGTGGTAAAGGAACACCGTGTTATGTTTCATTGGACTAACAGTGACCTATAAAATGTGCTGGTGAGAACAGAAAATGTCATGCACCAATGACTGCAGCCACAGTTTGTTTTCATTCTTTTTGATATTTGATTAAAAGGTTAAAGCAGGGGAAAGGGAGTGCTAACCTGAAGTGCTAGCTTTCCTATGGCTCCCTGCCATGCTAAGTTGGTGCTGATTTGAAAGGGTCAGGTTCTTTGCTGGCAGGCGGGCAGCAATGAGGAATAAACCCCAGGAAAGCCAGTTTTTACAATGGGGTCATAGATGTGGTTATTTTAGGAAGTGTTTTGCTCTGTTCTGGAGAGTGCCCTCTGCCCCCATGGGCTTTCCACTGAGAGAGCGCAACAGACTGCTGCTTGCACAAGACATGGGTTTTACTGAGCTAGGCTGAGCAGATGGCAGAGTGCAAGTATGACCAGTTGGGGTGGGGAAAGTATCAGAAAGGTGAGTCAGGCGGAGAGAAGCACGTGGAGAATGGCAGGACTAAATTATGCTTCCTTCACTTGGACTCCAGAACTGGTGGACTTGTGGCCAAGGCAACTCATCCAGGCACCGTGACAGTCGTTCTCCAGAGCATAATATTCAGATCTTTGGTCACTAAAAGAAAGCAAGTAAATGTTATATGCTGAATGAACACTGAAAAGGACCTTGTTCCAAAGGCATCTGCTTAAGATTTCCACTTTTCCACTTATGAAAATAATTCCTTAATTTTGTTTCAAGGATGAAGGCACTTCAATATGCATGTTTATGGTAAAATCATGGTATGAGAATGAATAATAATTATATTGTCAAGAAAAATTTTGTGATAGTCTCTGGTGCAGTAAAATCATTCAGTGTGATTGATTTGTTCAGTATTTTAAAAATACACTGTGCAGTAGAAATATTACAGGAACAGCTTGCTCTGTTCTGAGATCTTGTGTCCAAGAAGTATGGCTTCATCTACATTGTTTTGCTCTGCTAAAGTATACCTCATGAAACCTCCTGAAGTATTCCCTGTGCAACTGTGGAGGCTAATGATTTACTCAGACTCATTAAGAAAATTAATCCTCTTCAAAGAATTATATCCAAACATTCTGTAAATGTTTTGAAACACAACGGCTGTACTCTGCCCCCAGTTGCTCTTGTGAAATCCTGCTGTAGTGAATGGAGGCCACGTGTGAGGACAGGACTGGACTACAGCCTGTTCATACTGGCTGAGCAGTTATGGGTTACATTTACAGCATTTCTTCAGGGAAGCAGGGAGCCCATTTAAAATCCCCATGGTATCAGTTGTTCTTGTTTCCACAGTACCTTGAAGTCTTACAAGAATGGCTTGAGATGCAGCAATAGAAGAAATATGGGACAAATACTGCCGTCTTTTACATCCACATAAACAATGAACATGTTTGAATGCAGAGAGGTAAAAAAGCAATCCCAGGTTAAGCTCTAGTTGCTCACGCCTGGGTTGCGTGGATGGAATTTCTCAAGCTATGTACGTGCTGCCTTTTCTCGTGGGTGTTTAGTTAAATGAGGTTTTCCCTTTCCTGCAGGCAAGCAAATTGTTTTCTTTTTCCTTTTGATCTCTCAGGACTCTGTTTTTTAGCATGCCTGTCTTTCCTTAATTCCCTTTGATAAAAAAGCCCTTCTATCTTGCATGCCAAAATTGTTGGATAGGTCTATTTGACATGCCATGATGAAACTAAATAAGCAGCTTTTTAAATGTCATGTATCACTTCATTTTTCTATGTGTTTCATCACTGGATTTCACAGTATCATGAGTGTCATGATTTTTGGTGGTTCTTGTTGAGCTCCAGCTTCTGGATTTTTTTCCTTAAAATAAAAATGAAAATAGCTTACATATCAAGCTCTTGCGGTTGCAGAGAAGCACTTAATAACCTGCTCAGTTGTATGAGAAAAGCAATTTAAAAGCATATTTATTGTGAAAAAACTTTTGATTGGGAGGCCTAAGCCATGATTTTAGAATGCTTGGGATTAGTGATATTTCATACACAGTTGTTTGTTGTTTATTAGCAGATAAGCAACAGGAGAGGATTTCTATACTTGAGAATTTCATATTAGGAATTTAGTGACTATTTAGTCACACTTACGGACTGTGATTTATGGTCTTAGGCACATGGTAGTTTTCAACACATCTAGAAGTGTGACTAATAATTTAGCTAACTACTATACGAAGAAAATTATTTTTATGGGCTGGTCAGATCATCTAATGCTTATGAGTTTTTCTAAACCAGGAATATCTGAGCTACTTAATGGGTGTGGCCTTTAGTTCCTGGGAAACCCCTACATTGAACATTGCATTTTAAGGAATAACTAGAAAAAATAGGATTTGTAAAAGTTTTCTATGATAAAATTTGTTTTTAGATATAGGATTCTGAAAAAAAAACAACTTTCAGGATTTTGTTTGGATGGGGTTTTTTTCTTACCAGGTTGTTGTGTGGCTTGGAAACAGAAACCTATTTTTGTACCCTGTCACTTTTATTTCAAACAAATAAATTAGCATTCAAATTTCCTGTCCTAAGCTCATGATCACAGTGTTTTCTGTAGTAAAGAATTGTAGCATCTCCTTTGACTCTTCAGTCAGAAAGTATAGAAAGATATTTTAATTAGTACCTTCATTATATTTTTGTCTAAACTAAATTTTAGAAACTTGTTTAAAATATTGGAAAAATACTACTATAGGCCTTCAACCTGCAAGGTTTTAAGGACGTATGGGATGTTGATGAACTCTAGCAATGTCATTTAGAAATAACAATTCTTTTGCCATATTATGACTTATTTTCTACATTTAGCCACTGCTACTGTATTTCTGACTTGTGTAGCTTTTCAAGATCTAAAATTAATGCTTTTAATAAATTATTTTCAAGCAAAAGTTTGTTCAAAACCTTGAATTTTGCAGCAGACATCTTGTAATGATAGAGGGAGGCTCCTATTTGTTTATCGGGGGTGAAATCAATATACAAGCACAGAAAACATATTTAGCTGTGAATTTGCTGTGGAAGCTACTCCCTGATAGCAGGGACATGCTGTTGTAAAATAGTTTGCATTTCATAACCTCAGTTTTACAGGCATCATATCACTGCAGCCTATAAAAAAAGAGTTGACCCATTATGCAACTGTTAGAAATGAACTATAAAGGATAATAGGGAGTGATAACTTCTAAAGAAGCATTCATACCAAATGTTTCTATTACCAGTGAAAGTATTTTTTACATGTGATTTATAAAATAAATGGATTTATTTTATAAATAAAGGACAGATTCTGCACAAAATTAGATTCTTGGTAACATGCTAAATATTGTTCCTTTATACATGTAATACTTGCACTGTTCAATATTTGAATGCTTACACATAATTTTCAGGTAGGCAGGAATTTCTGAATTTACCATTCATAATCTGGTCTTGCCCAGTTTTTCTTCCAATAGTATCTGTATCTTAATTGTACACTATCTACAAAAACAGCAGTAATCACTGCTAAGTTTTTTCTGGTCTTGTTTTCTTCATAATGAAAAAGTTAAAGATATATGCAACAACTGGCATTCATTCTTCCTGTATAAATTGAGTAAACTAGATGCCAGGGCCAAGTACTTGTTTTCCTCCTCTTTTATTTCCAGAACACTTTTCATTTTTCTGAGAGTGTTTATTCCTAAAATATTACATGATTTTGTCTCTGTGAGAGAAGATGTGTAAGCAACAGGGCAGAGGCTTTCTAATGACAAATGCCAAACTAAACACAGCAAGGCTCTAGGATATCTTCAGGTAGAAACTCTCATGGAGGAGTAGATAGTCTTTTTTAATTATCCAATATCAAATCTAGCAGTGACCAAGAAAATACTTTTCACCTGACACATCTATAGCCTGCCTGATGTTTTAGAATATATGTTGTTTGGACACCTGTTTTTCTGCTCAGTTTCTTTTCCCTCCTGCAAAACCATACAAAATTGTTCAAGAAATGCAACCATTTTCCCTCAAATTAAACTTCCAGTGCTTTACACAGAAGGTAAGAGGCCAAATCCACAGCCAAAATTTTTAAAGTGGCAAAAACTGGGTAGCCTAGATCAGCTGAGGGCTATAAACACTTATTGCTTAGCTTTTAAATTAAGGAGTAGCTTCTCTCTTTCAGCTCTCCTATGTCTAGCCTTATCTTGGTTGTTGCTGTCATAGGTAAAAGCCTCACAGCATTTGTACTCTGAGGTATCCAGGTAAGTATCCTGTTTGATGGTTTGGAGGATGAAAGTTAAAAAAAAAAAAAAAGGAGGCTTAGAAACAGAGTGGAGAAAACATTATGATAGGTATTGGGTCACAGCAGAGTGCAGAATATTTGTGTCAGAAGAAACACTGCTACAGCCCAGGTCCCTATCTTTTGCGGATGTACTTAGCTTTGCTTGCTGATTAAAATCCTTTGAACCTGATAGGACTGAATAGTTGTTGGTGAGTTTACTCTGATGTACAAGTCCTCACATGCTGCACATTCATAAGAATGAGGGTCTATCAGAAACCACCCTTTTTTTCTCTGTTGTATCCTTCATAGATATAACCAAAGCTGGAATTTGTTGCATGTTCCAGTTCTGACCCTGATCATCCAACATCCCATTTAACTACTCATATGATAAAGTTATTTGTAAATATTAAATCTTTGCAGGATTATGATCTAAAGCAATATTAGAGCCTGATCCAACTACTTCAGAGGCCTGCCCTAGATTTTGGTGATCAACGTATCAGAGCCATACGAAAGGAATTAATGTGCTGCTAGTGCTTACTGAAGATACATTTTTCCTAAAAGCACAGTTCAGTAATCTAATATTGACGCACCCAGAGCATGTTATACAATGATGCACATTATATATTGTATCTCACCATACTTAGGCTAGAATAACTCTGATGGTTTACAGTGGCTCCAGTAGCCTTCACTTTATTTATGCTTTCATAATCCAAATGCTTAGCAGTGTAAATATTTCCTCTGTGCGGCTATACACAGAGACGTATATTTACTTATATAATGTGAGAGGCTATGTCATGGAGAAACATAAACTTTTACTAGTGTCTGTCTGAGATGAGTGGGTTACCTGCTGCAGCAACATGAAGGCATTAGGCAGGCTGCCATGGCTCTGTCCCAATGACTCTGCCATGCCCAGAGTTCTCCAGGAGACTAAGCCTTTCTTTAGAGAGGGCAGCATTGCAGAAGTAGAATTATACTTTCTAGCACTTCAGCAGCTTGTATATATTAGGCTTTTGTAAAAAATAATGGAAGAAAATGTTAGAACCCTTTTCCCACTGCTGGTGCAGAAATATTCTGGGGTCTTCTCCATTCTTCCATCCATTTGTATCCTTTCATTTTACTTCTCTGTCTTCCCTGATTCAGGATAAACTTCCCTTTATTTCACAGGTGTGGCAAGCAGGACTGTGGAAATGATACATGGAGAGATTTGGCACTTTTTTCTTTCACCAGCTGGCAGGAGATATAGTCTGTGGAGTGAACAGTAGTTATAGTCTGAAATGTGAGCCAGGTGATTGAAGATTAGGCAAAAAAAAAAAAAGGCAAAAAAAAAAAAAAAGCAGTGAGTCCTTTTTCTGCGTGTGAGAAATCTGCTAATGAACCAGAAGGACTGGAGGCCCAGTAAAAACAGGCAACATGCTAGACTGGAAGACTTTATGTACAAAAAAGTAAACAACCTTCCTTTTCCCCACATGGTTTTCAATTTATCTCAGGAATACAGAGATTATGTTGTCTTGTCTGATATGATGATAGCCCTGTTATCATGTGTTATATGGCCATTCTATCCAAGCAGCTTTGTGCATATCACAAACATGCATTAGTTTTGCTTAAGAACACTAGGGTAAAACAAAAAAATTAAAAACTATTATCACTTCTATTTTGTGGTGAAGAGGATGAGGATCTGTGGTGTAGCTATGCCACATGGACATAGGTAACTTGTTGCAGCCAGAATACAAATTCCCTTGCCAGATCTGAGTGCCTAGTTTAAGAATACTTCCTTTCTCATTATGTGACATCATCATGAACAAACTGATATTAAATGGTATAAAATCATCATTCTTGCATAATGCCTTTCATCTTAGGATTTCAAAGCACTTTACAATCATTAATCTGTACCTCTAAACCCAGTAATCACATGAGTAAGGTCTTCCTCACACAGAAGAAACGTTTCTAAATACTTTCACATCCTGTTGAAGATGAGAGGAGAAGAAGCCAGTTCACCCAGACAGGAACTGAGATTAAAACTCAGTACATCTGCTCTCCATTACCATCTTTCTTCCTTTCAAATGCAGCTACAGATCCAAAAGTCCAAGTAAATATTGAGATCTAGGTGGTTTTGGTGCATATCTGAAACCCAATGCTGCTTGGTTTAAATTTAGCATCTCCAGCTGACACAGGTCTGTTCTGTTGCTTCATAGAGAAAAAAATTCTGTCATGTCACGCATGCAATCACAGCTGTTTGGTTTGTTTGTTTTACAAATGGCTTTCTTCACAAGCTGGATTTTGTTCAATATGCATTACCAGTTCTGGCATATTGGTCAGCAGTGTTTGGGACAAGAATAATACTTACCCAGATGAATAAGAAATTATAGAAACAAAATCTATCGCTGGGACAAGAACACAGCTTAACTCAGAAAAAGCTTTCAGAATATTTACTGCAAGTTACTGGAAGATTTAAGTTCTTCATAAAAGACAAAATATTGCTGTGACTTTTCACAGTCCAGTGATATTTGTCATGCTTTGTGTTCTGATTTTGCCCTGATTTTGTTTTAGGGTCATATTTGTTTGTTCTAGGGTGAATGGGCTTAGGGCCAGTATAAACCTGGACTTACTATCCAAGGGTCAAGTGTGTCAACTCTGTGAATGAAATTGTTTCTTCTGATTGATCTAACTCTGCCATAGAAATCCACAATATCAGGTTTTGATCTCTTGCATAGCTGCTATGCATGATCCAGTGCAGCCTTTCACTATCTGTTTCTGCTAAGTCTTGGCCATCTTTGTGCTTGTTTCTCATGACCAAAAGGCTGCCTGTTTGATATTATTTATCTTTAGAAGGAAGAGGGTTGGCAACAACTCATTACCAGAAAAAAAATTTGGCACTAAGGCCTTCTAAATATAACCACTTACTGAATTTACTGATTTTATTTTTTTCTTTATATGGAATTACTTTTCAGCTACTGTATCCTTTCAGATTCAGGCTGTTGTGTTATTTTTGAATCTTCCCATTTGAGAATGGTATTTCAAGCATTTGAACATTTTCTTTTTACCATTTGTAGAAGAGCGCTAGGCTTTGACCCTGTCACCACCCGAGATGTTTTGAAACTTGCCCCCACCTTTATTTACTGCGGACTGGATTACCGTGATTCCTGCCAAACTTCCTGCCCAGACACTACTATTAAAAGGTTTTGTTAGACTCAATATATTGAGAGCAGAACTACATAATCCTTTTAAACTTTCAAGTCATGTTATTCTATGACTGATTCTTTGCATTGTGTGATGACATGTGTCCCTCTTGATTCCTACTTTTCATGTGTTGTGTATACAAAGATATGTTTACAGCTTTGATTGTAGTCCAGTAATTTGCAGGATATAGCTGGGATGGTTAAAGCATTTTTTAAATCAAGTAGCATTTTTACCAAATTGTAGGATATGATGGACTAAAAATAGATGATATGCCAATATTTAAACTGGGAAAAAGTATGGATCATGAACTTCAGAGTAGTTACTCTAAGACTGCTAGAGGCGAAATCAGACAAAATCTGAGATGGGCTGCAATAAGAAAACAAACAATTGATGGTAACATAATTAATAGCTGTTGACGTAGGTTTATGGGTGATAGAGCTTGACAGTGGACATGTAATGTGGATTTGTAAGTGTGGCTAATAAATATGCCTATGCTGATCTAATACAGGATTCAGACATCCTAAGGACATTGGACATTCTGATATATAAAAAAAAAAAAAGGAGAGAGGAAAGAAATGCAATATTAAATAGCTAGTTAATTGATAGGCTGAAAAAGTGGTTATAAGAGAAGATTAGTTAGCTTGAATTATTTCTGTTACTCCCAAGAATTTGTTCTTGCTCGGGTGAAAAGTCATGTTTTATCAGAGTAACATGGAAACTCCAAGTCACTTATAAAACCTGACCTGAATAATTTGATAAGGCATGATCACTTGAATAATATGTGTTTGAATATTAACAAGCAGTGCTTATGGAGGAAGAGTCTAACAAAGGCTAATTTATTTGTTTCATCCAAGAGTTAGCATTCATCACAGCCCACAAGTAAAGGTAAGGTGACTGTCAGTTCTATAATCAAGCAGAAGAAACACCCTAAATTTGGAAGCAGAAACTAGATACATTCAAGCCACAAATAACCTGCAGCAGCAGTTTTTTTATTCTGAGGCAAGCTAGTTCTTGGTGCAATCTTCTTTGGTATGCAGAAGCTTCCTTTATACTTGAGCCTTTTTAATAAAGAGTAAAATATTTCTAAAATGGGTACTATAATGCAAGCAGAAAGTATGTGGTTGAAAATGAAAAGCCTGTGTTAGATAGGAAGTCAAGTTAAATGATAAAGTTCCTCAGGTCTTAATCTATGTATATATCTTCCTTTGAATCTATTTTCCTTCTGATTATTAGCAACCCCCGCTATCAAGGGTATATGCAACGTGTTGAAACAGTAGAAGACATGGCTCTATTCCTGTTATCTTCTATTTCCACGTACAAATACAACAATTCACCCAGAAGCTTATCAGAACCAGAAAAAGTAGTGAATGGTTTTAAAATAAGCCAATACTTTGAGTGCTTTAATGCTTAGTTTCGGTAAAAAGCATGACTTAAGATTAGCCATTTACTTTGCATGACAATGGCATTATTGTCAGATGGGGTACTGCATCTGCAGGAGTAGTAACTCCTAGCCAACAGGACATAACTGAGTTTAGAAATCGCTTAACTTATGCTATCTACAGGCTTACCTTTTTGTCATATGTGAGCACTTCCTGAAAGAGCATTAAAGAATATAGTTATAATTTGTTGTAAGAAATTAAGTTATTTTCTCATCACCCAGATGCAGATCTGATCCTGCACCACTGAACTCAGCGGAAGTGGGATGAAGCTGAATGGGTGTTAGTCTTGTGAACTTTTTGTATGTGCAAAAATGTGCTCATGCTGCAGCCCTTCAGGTTAGGAGACAAGAGTTCCCTCTGGGGCTAGCGAGACTTTTTCAGGGCCAAGTTAGGGAAGAAGCTTTAATCTGACTTGTCGCTTTGGGAAGTCTTCTCTCCCTCCTGAGTAAATCCGCAGCCTATGGTGACAAGTTTCCCAATTTACTACCTAAGTAAGAGCCTCTGTGTATGTAGCGTTGGTGCTTCTTTTGGAACTATTTCTGGTATAATTGATGGATTCTTGCTTCTTAAGCATTTCTTAACCAAAGGCCAACTGATATATTACTTCTTGGTGGGTGTTTGGTTTTATTGCTCTATCTGACAGGATATATATCAACTGCAGTTTGTTGTGTTTCTTAATTTGCCTTGTCTTGATGAGGTGACCTTCCTGGAAAGGTACACTGAATTACCTATGGATGGGATGTGACCCAGCTGAACTCTAGCTGGTTTGCTCTTCGCATTCACTTCTGAACTTACTATATCAGAGTAGGGGGGAAGGTGGAAATGAGAAACTAAGCAAGTTACTCTCCAGAGAGGAGGATGAAGGGGATGTTTAAGAGCACAATACAAACAGGGGCCTTGGAAGTAATACTGGTGCCCGGTATTAGTTTGCTTTTTGTTCTGTACTGTATACATCTCATTTCATTCCATCTAATCTAAAATGCATTTGAGTAATGACTTTTTGTTAAATAAAAGGTACAGTGTTGAACAGTTTACTTATACTTTGCCTGGCTTCCATGTATTTTCAAATCCTTATTTCCTAATAACTTTAAAGGAGACGGAGTTTGCCAAGGTCTCTGTTTAGTTATTTCACCTGTGTTTACTTGGGGAGTTTTCTTTTTAATCAAATTTCCTCCCTCTTTCCCTCTTCTTTCCTTCTTCTTTCCCTCTTTCCCCTCTGTTGCAGAACACAACCCAAAGCATTCAGACTTCAGCAGTTGTCCAAACCTATTTTAAAACAAAATTTTAAATCAAAACTTCTTGCAGCTAGAGGGCGAGGGTCACAGGTACTTTCCCTGGGTCAGCAGGAAAACTTGTGATGACATTGCAGACCCATCTCTCTTTCATCTCCTAGTAAATATATGCATAATGTAGAGCTATTAAAATGTTTATTTTTCAGGAGAAGTCAAGGTTACCTTGTCCCTTATAGGACCAGATGAAAGAACTTTGGCTCAGAAAAAAGAGGGAAGGTAGGCATATCTTACCTAAGAACCTTAACTTTTTTCCTGATTAACAGCAGAGACTTAGCAAAGCATGCCTAGATTTTGCAGTGTTGACATAATAATATCACTTGATATCAGAGGCAGAGAAATGTGGAACCTGAAATGCCATTCAGAGATGTGAGAAATCATGGCATTTTGCAGATACTGAGATATACAAAGCTTTTGTAAGCGCTAATTCATTGTTCACACCCGTCAGTTTTCCATACTGAACCCACAGTAAGCCTGTAGTGATGTAGAAAGCTAGACACTTTGAACAAAACTTGGACTAGAAATAGATGTTAACACATTTGAAGCTGTATTTGTAGCTGGACACATTCTAGTATTTTTATTTTTTCCCTGATGTTTCTATGGTAGTTATCCTTGTATATTTTTCAGCTGCTTTTGAGTCACTTTGCTGTACTGCTGGCTGTGAAAGTGAGAGAACAGCTTCTGCAGTTGAAAGGCCAGCAATGATAGCACTGGAATGTGACCTCAGACTTTTATCAGAATGACATTGTCTGTCAGACGATATGGCATCTTATTTTTCCAACCACTTTTGGCATGGAAGCAGATCAGTTCAGGATGGGGGCATATATTGCTATGCCATGCATATACCCATAAATGGAATATTAAGACTCTTACTATGAAGTTAGCTTAGTTAATATGAAATAGGTTTCATTTCAAAAGCCCTCTCTTGTGTGTAGATATTTAACATGTTCCTCTGTCACTTCCAACCTGTTTTAAAAGTCTGCTTGAAAGAAACCACTGGGATTACAGAAAGACTGGTTATTCTCTGTGAAAAAAAATGGACATAAATATCAAATAAGGATAATTTTCTTGCTGCAGATCATGGCTGGTATTCTGCTTAATAGACCAAGGTCTCATAAACTGTAAGTGATTTTTCCTTCCTGCCTCAGATTTGGGAAGTACCTGAAACAATAACAGAAAAGAAGCTGTTATCTAAAAGGTAGATTTTGAATAAATAATATTACCTGGGTGTAATCTCCATAGCTTCCTTCTCCCTATCTGCAATTGAAAACAAGGGAGGCAAGTGTTTGGTGGATAGACTACAAGAGCAAAAGGTGCGACTAGGTGTAAAACTATTTCAATTCCCATCTCAGCCTGGCCATTGGCTTGCGCTGTGAGCATTTATTTCCTTAAGCCACAATGTCCACAGCTGCAGGAGTCCTCAAAATAAAAAATTGTCCTTTGTAATGCAAAATACTACTATTTCTATGATAATATTTCTAAGGCATTACAGATTTGAGGTTATTGGCAGATTGTGTCCCTCAGGATATTCCAAAAGGTCAGGAATACTTTGGGTTTTTGTTGGTGCATACAGATTAGCACAACGCATGCAGGGGGGGCTGTCTTTAAGGTAAATGGTTGAAATGCCAGAAATTTGTTGCTTTTACGTCTGGACAAAAGGAAGTACTTCTACTGCTCTTCTTTTGCTGTGGACGGTAGAAGAAATTCTGTGGTTGTTTCCGTGATGAATCATGCAGATAATAGTTATGCAGTAGTTAATGTTTTAGGATGAAACTCCATTCTTAGCTTTTGATAATGCTTCTGCTCTTGAAAGGAGAATTGAGATTGCTTGTGCTCTGTATTCCAGTTCCACCTCTAATTTTTTTGCAGATGAATATGCTGGATGATGTTTATGGATAAATATATAAGCAGCGTTCACTTTATGCATAGAAAATGTAATGATCTCTGATATTCTAGACCTGAAAAATTAGCAGTGAATTAGTAAATAAGTAAGTTGAAAATGACAATTTTAGCCAGTTATGTCTTTGTGTTTCCAAGATAGTTTCTTATGCAAGGCAAAAAGATCAAGCATTTCTTCATAACAGTGCCCACCCCAGACCAAAGAAGAGCAGCAGGAGAGTTACCCATGTTTCAAATCTTGGTCATAAGCCTGTTTGTTTGCTTTTGAAATATAATATTGTGGTAGAGTAACTGCAGAAATAGAAAGCATTTCAGAGTGAATGAATGAGCAAAATATTCTTATTCTTTCTGAACGAGTGCCTAAGTGCTTCCAATGGCAAGGTGAACGTATTCCTTATCTAGGAAAGAAGAATCCATTTAAAAAGTATTTTGACTCATCAGTCAAGTTTCGAGCATGCTCATAATTTTCTCACTAGTTTTGAATCCTGTGTTTGGGAAGTGCCTGGACTGACTGGCTGAGTAATTTTCTGGTGATTAAGTGGTATGTCTGAACAGGAAACATACTGCAAAAGGCTTAAGGAGGTTTATAAATAGAAAGTGTTCTGAGGGAAAATTGTTACTCAGAAAGCAAATCTATTGATACAAGACTGCATAGATGTTGTCTGTTGTACAAGACCAGTATTTTTTCATGGAAAAATTTATTTCTTTTTTAAAAAAAACTTTAATTACTTAATACTATTTCTTTACATCTTTATCTTACTCAGATGAATGTGTAGGAAAAGTAATCACTTTTAAACTTCAAAATAAACTGCCTTGTCCTTTTGTTCTCAAGGCCTATGCTTTTGATTCCAAGAATACATATTTCTTTAAACTTACTCTGGTTAAACTGACAAAATCCTGATTTACTGCACACTTCCTATGTGCTTTCTTCTGTGATACAATATGTATATGTCATACGTACAGAGGGAGCAAGGAATGGGACACAGAAGCTAGGAATTCCTGCATTAATACTGCTTCTGCCATTGTTAAATTAGTTAGTCGCCTTAGACAAGTTTTCCTATCATTTCCTTAGTTTTTCCTAGGACTGTCATTTGTTTTCACTTTGTTCTTCTGGAAAGGTAGGATAACAGCTACTGCCCCATTTCAGAATGGTATTTTACCACATGCTGAATACAAAGCATGATAGGATACCTGAAGGCACTTGAAGGCACGATTCCCTTGAAGTCAATGATTTTGTCCACAGAACCAGAAAGGGCATCTTTTTTTCCCCTTTCTGGTTAGCAGCAATCTTAGGATCTCTATCTGGTCATATTCCAGTGTAACTTACTGACAAACTGATCATCTGACTGAAGAGAGCAATTCTGTTATTGTTTAAAGAGGAGCTATGTTGTTAACACAGGAAAAAAATATTGTGGATAAGTAATGAAACTAAAATCAAACTTCCCTAATTTATAGCCAGATCCACAGCTAACCAAAGCCAGTGGGAGTCTTTCCACTGACTTCATTAAACTTTGCATATTTGTCCACAGAAGTGCTAGTAATACAGCCCAGCCAGGCCCTGGGAGATGCTCCAACCCATTGTTCTCAGCTGACCTTCTTTGGCTGGCATACAGAGCTGCTAGGGTGAAAATGGTACTACATACAGTACCAAGGACAGACTGAACTAAAACCTGAAACAAAAAAATGCTGTAGGAAAACCCTCACTAAAAAACAAAAAGCTAAATATACATAACAGTAAATAGTAGCGGTATTATGGGTTTTTTTGCCTCCAGGCAAGCACCTATACATTTATAAATAATGACAGGCAGATGTTAGCTTAGTTTAAGATGCTTATTGATGCCTTGTAGACCAATGTTTTAAGCAAAACAGAAGGCAAGAGTGGGCAAGTTTCCAAAATCTGGGTATACTGTGAAATAAAAAAGTACATATAAGCTTTATCTCCATGAGCACACAGTGAAATGTACATGTTGACTAAAAGTTCTACTACTGTACACTAAAACAAAATCCTACTCTATCACTGCCTGGAGTAAATGATAAGAGAAGTGGCAGGGCTCATGAAGGAAACCAGTCATTTAATTCAATTAATTAAAGACAGAAGTCTGCTTGAAATGTAATTTTTTTTTTTTTAATACGGAAGTTTCATCTGTAAAGTTTCACAGTAAACCATTCTCTGAAACAGACTGTTAGATAGTGACTATTGTATTGAAATTTAATATGAATTAACCATGTATATCTAAACTTTTGTTTACTGTCTGACAACAAATATTTGTCTGTGTGGGTGAAAGTGAAAGGCCAGTGATCTCTAGATCACCAGGAAGTATTGCACTACTGTAAATAAACCATTTGAATCCTGTGAAGTTATTTCAAACTGACTTTTTTAATACTGAAAACACCTTTTAGTCTTTAGCTTATACATTGTTAAACAGTATGTTGGTGAATGGGTGATGCCAGATGCACGTCTTGAAAGAGCAGCATAATTGCTACTCATTAAGAAATTGCAGGGATGCGATATAGCTAAAAGAAGCACTTCATATGCAGAAAGAAGTGGTTTCAAATCAGGAAGGTTGAATGGGAAAAGAAGACTTTTCAGCTGTGCTGAGTTTCACAGGTCCATCCCATGTATGAATTTTAAATAACCTATGAAGGGCACTTGAAAGGAATGCCAGTTCTGTGAACAACATGGAGCAATCATACAACGAGCTGATGGACTAAGTTTCTGCTCAACAGGATTTCCCCTGAGAATGTGGCAGTTGTTATATGTCTTCATTTCAGCTGTTGTGAAAACGCACTTGTGCCCAGGCTTTGTTTCTCCCTAAGTGCTGCTGTTGCCATTCCAGAGAGTTCAAAGTGGTTTTGCCTTCGGTGTGTTCAGACTCCTCCTTCACCAGCTGAAATCTGATACTGCAAACTGTGTATGCATGAGCAGGAAGGATGCCAACTGTCCTGTTAACAAATTTGCAGATGCACAGGATTTTTTTGTTTTTATTTTTTTTTAAATTAAAGAATATCTTTTTTTTTTATGCTGGCACTGAGACTGGAAAGCTATTGGCAGATGGTGCAACTCTGAAAAGGTCTCTTTTCAAGCTACACTTGTTTGTTTGAAGTTGCTGACGTGACATGTTTAAATACTAAATTATGGAGTTCATAAAAATCATTTACAGGTTGTCAAGAACAATATTGCTTGTGCTGTGCTCCAGTGAGACATGAGCTAAGAAAACCCAAGCAACAGAAAGGAGGCTGTTCAACAGCCTTAGTGTTACCCTGGGAACTGGTGGCAATTCATGTGGTGGCACCTCTCTGTCAAGCGCTAAGCCAATAGCCAAGTGATGGTAGGAAACGTGGTGCTGCAGAGCCTGCTGTCTTGGGGGGCTGAATTACCTGCAACATCTTTGAAATTGCTGAAGCTTATGGCAGGGAGGAGAATGACCATGGCCTTATTCCATATGTTGTCTCAACGTGTCAGATGCTTGCTGTAAAACTTCTTTTGCTCGGCCAGGTGGGCTATAGCATTTGTCTTCCCTCTCATAAGCAGTGTTGAAGAGGTTTGCGTCCTCCTGAGCCACCCTGAATTTGGCAGATGGGTTTCAGTAGCACTGTCTGCCCATGGCCTGTGTCTTTATGGCAGTGCTGAGCTCCTGTGGGAGCGGAGACGTTATGTAAGGGTGAGCTCTTCCCTATAGGTTTATGGAAAACTGACAATGCTGGAAGGGAGCCAATTTAACTGGGAAACTGAAGTTGACTAAGCTTGAACAACTTAATTATCACATAATGTTAAAGAGGTAAATGGCTTTAGGCCTCATTTAAGAAAGGGTGGAAACAGGAATAAGCTGCTTTTTTCTGTGATCAGATAAGAAAGAGAAATCTTCAGTGCTGCTGTAGCTGGATATAAAATAAAAAAAACCCTGAAGTTGCACTGGGTAGTTAAAAAGCAATTAAACTTTCAAGAACATATTCCTGAGTAGCAGTCTGAGAACACTTGTAAATTTTTACCCAGAAAGAAGTCCCATCTTTTGAGGATAAATTTCCTAAGGTTAAGGTAGTGAATAGAGACCTATAACTCACAACTTTATAACACCAGGTTTAGGAAAAAGTCTATTTTATGTCTGTACTGTGGGTAGCCTGTCAATGCATTAATAGCTTTAGCTTTAGCAGTTGTGTTGCTGTATTGCTATTTGGCCTCTGGTGAGGACTGCAGAATCCTTGCTTTAAACAGTATCTTGGTCTTTTTTTTTTTGTTTTTGCAGTTGAGTGAGGTCAGAAGAAAAGTTGCTTATTGGTTTAAATGAGCATAGGATTGACTCCAGTGAAAGGTAGGAGGCTGGATGAAATTTTCTTTCTTACCAATAAGCACAGTAGTGAAAAATGTCAATATGCATACTTCATTGAGCACAACCACCCAGCCCCTGAACCATGACAACAACTGAGTATTTTTGAATGAAGTTTACATATGCAAATATTTGTAACACATATAAATTAGATCAAAATGCAAACCTACAGGTAAACCAAATTTTTATATGCATCAACACTTTTCTTGCTGAACTATATATAACCATAATATGCACAATTTCTGTGGAACCTATAGATCCTTTGTTATTCCACTTTTCCTTTGGAAATCTGCATCAACATTATCCTGAAGAAAGAGTAAATATAAGAGTAAAAATGTCAGTGGCATTATTTGACATTTCCTACAGAATCCAAAATGTGGAAAGGCCAGAGGCCTAATTATGACATGACAGTAGAATTCACATTTCTTCTTCTTTGCCCAGACCATGAGTTTGCATTTTAGTTGCACTGCAATAGTTTCCAAGTGCATCATGGCTATGTTTCATGTTTTTATATAAATGCTGATTGTAAATGGCATTAAACGTGCATAACTCTTGTTTCTTAGCAACTTTATTTTTTAAACAGAATGGGGTTGAACACATATAATTTATTTATTTTATGCTGTCAAGACAGACAATAATGTATAACAGACAAAACTGATACCCAGCAGCTGCTGATTGTTTTCTATTATCTCCATAGAGCAAGTTAGAAACATTTGTGTTAGATAATTTAAAAAAAAGACCATATCTTCTTTCTAGCCATTCCTTCCTGCCATGAGAAGTGAGGTCATCTCTTCTCTAATATAGCATAATGCAGCACAGTAAATGATCAGTCACTAGAATCTCCCAAAGTACGCTCTGGAATTGACAAGGAAAGTACCTCCTTCCCTGAGAGTGAGAAAAGAGAGATTTAGCATTAAACTTCTAACATGGGTTTGCTCATGCATATGGAGTCATATTCATTAAAGAAACAATTACAATAGCACAGACTAACTAAAAGTGTTTAACTTAAAAATGAAGAATGAGAATCTGTGAAACTGGAAGCATGGCAATTAGAAATGTTGTGGTTTCATCCTTGAGCCAGGCAAGTATGTCTGAGTGTTCAGCTGTCTGAGAAACAGTAATTTCCCTAAAATATCAGCAGAGACTATCTCTGCACTCAGACTTATCATGATGGTCCTCACTGGTTCGAATTCTCTGTCATTCTTCCATTAATGACACTCAGGGAAGACTTTGTTCAGTAACACCCACAAAACATAAATAACATTTAATTAAATAAAGTCTCTGCTAAGATTTAATATGCTAACATCAAAGCATCTGGAAAGTGATCTTTGTCTCTGACAGAAGGTTTCCCACAGACAAGAAATAATCTCAGGTTCTTGCTGACAACACATACAGAATGGTTAATTTGTATTAAGCATGTATTTACGGAAGATTCTCTTTATTCACTGACAGTCACATTCTAGGAACTATTTTCATGCAGGTGTGTGCCAAATACCCAAGTCTTCTGCGTTGTTTTGATTGGTGGGGTTTTTTTTTGTTGTTGTTTTTTTTTAACAAAACTTCCCCAACATCTCTATCACAGATCACTATATTTTTCTCCTGATATAATCTGAAGCAACCTAGCTGGCTGTTTCACAATATGACATCCTTTAAGCAGCTGACAGTTACCGGCTCATGCAGATGTTTTAGCACCCTAACAAAGCAGAATCTATTTACCAGCTGCACGCAGCCTGGAATCATTTGGCTTGAAAGACTGTGCGTTAACTTAAATTTCTTTATCACTTTAGCTGACATTTAAGTTTCACTTCGCTCTGCAAAGTCTTAATCTGAAATCAAGTATGACCAAACTCAGAGTACATTTTCAGGGAAGGTGTTAGCACAGCCATGCAGGAAGGAAACCTTATCAGCTTTGTTGAGCTTGGTCGGTTAGTTTTACAGGGAGTCATTTGTCAGCAGAATCCAAAGCAGCAAAGCTGCAAGTACTAGCTAGGAAAATGAGGCCTGATCCAAAGCCTATTGGAATCCATGCAAAACAATCTTTAATTACTTGATCCTTTTCTCTCTGAAGTCAGAGAGATGTTGACATTTATTTCAACAGGAGAAGTAGCTCTATGCCTTTGATATTATCTCGTAGGTATTTCTCAGAGTAGTGACTCTTGCAAATCAAAGCAGAATCAAAACTGTATCTGAGCACACAAACCCAAATGTCAGAAACGAAAATATAAAATATCTGTGGAATAAAGCCCGTAGGGGACTGAGGACTCCGCATTATATAAAATGAAGACTTTTAGTGCAATAATTATGATATTCCTTAGGGAAAATATCCAAATATACCCCTGTGGAAGACTAAATCTTTTAACAGCTAACTAAAAGACTGGCTACAACAAGGACAGAAAAAAAAATTATAATGCAACTCTTCATAATAATGATTTATTCTACCTTTCATAACATCCACCTTATTTGATTATCTGTGTCAAATCTTCTCAAAATTCAAATATACCTTACAAAATTATATGTGCCCCAAGAGAAGCTTCAAACTTCTTAAGGTTCTGGCTGTTGCTTTTCAGAACTCAAAAAATGTTTCCATGATCTGTAATTACAACATCACCAAAGCTGACATTATCCCTTACATGAAGTGAAATGACACTGAGATGTGACTCTGTTGTAGGAATAAACAAGGGATTATAATTTTATGCCTTAGTGAAATGTCAGTTGTCCTAGAGAGTGTGAAGCTCTCAAAGAAGGAAATTTTGGATTCATCAAGTAAAGATTTTGAGGAGATTGGTGCTGGCTAGCTGGGTACCCTCTGTATGAGATTGCAGTTATCAAAGTGTCTTAGGAAATGAATCAGTTAATATTGAATGATACTGGGAGCAAGAGATCATCTTGTGCTCGGATTTGGTGTGTTATTAGAAACTTCACATCAGTAAAATCCTTTTTAGCTTCAAGGAGATTTAACCAGCAAAGATATGTGATCCAAAGAGTGAAATTCCCTAGATTTGGTCAGTAACCCGCATCAGACGAGCTCTATCTCCTTTTCACAAAATATCAGAGAAAATATTCACATATGGGGAACCCCCCACCCCCAAAAAAACTAAAAAAAACCCTACACCCACCCAAAACCCAAACAACAGAATATTTGTGTTGAAGAAAGAAGGACTAATGTTACCAACCTGGGGATGTGTTACTGGCCAGGTGTGCTGCGGGATAGTTCATTAGCGCTTACCGTCTTATAAAGGATAGAGGCAACATGGGGCAATACAAATTGTGGCAGTTCTGTGCCAGTGTGGGAGAGCCTCACTACTGGTACTGCTGCAGAAGTACTGAGGGTGTGAGAAATTGCTAACAGGAGGAAGGTAGGGTGATGAAGGACCCATCCCCAAACTTCCCTAACAAATGAACTTGTAGTCATCTGTGGGAAGAGGGCTAGAAAATTAGCTAGGTGTGTTTTGCTGGTGCTTCTGCCTGGTTTTTTAATTAAGAAACAAGGATCCTGTGGAATAGTTTAAGTATTCATTATTTACCAGTGAACCAAAGTGTTCTGAGCTGTTCCTCAATAGACATGTATAAATCTGTTAATGTGTTTAGAGACTTAAACAGAAATGTTGCTTAGAAGGTGTCTCACACTAGAATAGTTCCATTATATGCTAAAGGTATTATCTGATGCATTCAGGATCAGGTAGGAAGGGCTATTTCCTGCACATGTGGTAAGAAAATCCAGCTATTCCAGGCTCCAGGAAAATTATATTCTCCCACATAAAGCATTCAGCTTCCTTTCCTTAGATCTATTTTCTTTTCTTCAATCTATAAAGCAAAACTCCTTTAAAAGAACCACTCTAATGGCTTTATATGTTCATTTAAAACAAAAAGCATTACTGAAGGAAGAGAATATGAAAATTTTTGTTTAACTACTGATTCTCACCAGAGATTAATATGATGACAAACTTTAAACAAAGAGCAGGAAAATACCTCTGCTACCCATAATGGCCTTTCATGTGATGTAGTAGAATGTCAAAGTTTTACCCTCGTATGAAGGCTTCACCCTCATAAGCCCCCATGAGGTAAGGCAGTTTTATTACCTTAACCCTATAGATCACAAACTGATAACACACTGTGTATGTGTGACTTCTCAAAGCCATAAAGGAACTGAGTGGAGGAGGAGGAGGGAGTTCAGCATGGTCTCCCGAGATCCAGGCTGCGACATAACAACCAGACCATCTCTTCTGTATAAAAAAGTTCAGTTAACTTTGAAGAAACCCACAATTAATCAGAGAAGATCAGACGGGTTGTTTAAATACCACAAGAAGGGCTTTTATTGTGTTGGATATGTAGACAGTATTACATTTACAAGAATTTTAATAGATAGGCTTGCACATGTCAGGAAAGGGAGCGCTTTACATAATCAGCCACAGTAAGGGGATGAACATTCTACAGCAGAGTTAGCAGGCATGGCTTTATACTGGTTGATAAGGCTGGATTGCTTTTCATAAGGGCTGTTCTTATTCCTTTTTCCTAACCCTTCAGTGGGGGAGAACAGGCTAGGACTGAACAAAAAAATTTACAAAGCAGCAGCTGTTAAAAATAATGGGTTAGGAACTTGGTCTCACTGGAAGGGGAGGCTGCACAGCACCCAGGGAAGTTGCTATTTCCCTTTATGGTTGCGTGTCCCACGCTCAACATAAGGAGGGGTGGGCTAGGGTAGCAAACAGAGCCACATATAAGGCCAAATTTGTGGTTCTTGATTAGTGTTTATTAATCTAATATTTACTGAAGTGTGTTCACCTTTGTCCGGAGTGATTAGACTGTATCTTGGTTATGTTTTGCTTTGGAGAGAGGTAGGTGTGACTGTGAATAAAGAATTTCTTAATTTTGGTTAAGTAACATCTAATGAAACATAATTTTATAAGAAGGTTATGGTAATAGTTAAGATTAGTGAGTGTGAAATTCACCTTTTGGCCATTTTCAAAGCTCAACTATTTAAGGACAGTTAGTAAATATACTGATTATAAATAACTAATTATAGTTATTAAATAGCAAGGTGGTCTTCATGCAGCCCCTGACATGTCTCCCTAGGGAGTGCATGAAAATTTTGGAAGGACTTGGCAGGAGAGGGTTATCTTTTTATGGACTTAATAACTTTTTCTGAGGGGAATGGAGGGAAGAGGACAGCTGGTAAAGGTGACGAGATATATGGGAGGCCAATACTGTAAGGATCCTTCCTAAAGAAGGAAGTTTTGGAATATTTCCAAGGAGGGCTTAAATTCTTTTTGACTTTGTATTTCCTGGGTTCTCTGTGGAGAAATCTTGCTTTCATGTGCCTCTCCCTGCCGGACTGAAACTAGGAAGACTTTGTACAAATCATACAGATATTATTTCTTTCATATACGCATCCCCCTTTGCTAACTACAGATCACTTTTGCTGCAAGTTTGCCAGGAACATTTTCGCATTCCTTGTTCTTGCCTTCCTGAAGGCTGCTAAAGAAGATAGTCTTTTAGATAACAGGGAAACAGTATGCACCATTATTTCCATATTCTAGTTTTTATCACTTTGAGGAAAAAGTACATTTAATGTTCCCAAGTTAAATAAGCAGATAAACATACTGCAATTCAAAAGTTAATGATTGAGTAAAACTTGGGTTCAGCCGAGCACAATGCAAGAAGCTAGAAGACAAATTTCAACCCAAATGGGAGGTATTTTCCACACAAAATGCTTACCTTGAGGTCAGCAAATTATTTTAGAGAGCTGGTTAAATGCTTGGCTCATTAGAGATTGTGTTACATTCACCTGTGTGTGGATAAATAGGGCCACATTCACACTTGTTTTCTCTCCACGTTTTCCAAAGCAACTTTATGTTTGGCTCAGAGCAGGGAAGTGTGAAAAAGGTCAGGTAGCTCATGTCACTGACAGACTAGGGTCCCGCTCACTTGTTCTGCCACGGCCTTCTTCAAGGTCGCTTAAGGTATAGCATCTGTGTGGCACATGCCAAAATATCTATGAATGTTTTAAGTTACCTAAAAGTAGGCCTGCTGAGGTTTTTATCAAAGCTTTAGGTTAGTAGGTATGAGCTTTAGCTGTGGAACGTTTTACCCTGCCTGTTGCAGCAGTTCAAGTGAATCCTAATTGTTTTTCGTTTCTGTTTTTTCATAAAACTTCTACCGTTAGCAAGGTGGGGGTGGCGGTGATGGAAGTCAAGAGGTTGTAGCGTAAGTGCCGTTAGTTACACTAGCTGTCAATCCTGAACTTTCTTTCCAGTAGTTTTCCATCTGCTTGCGGACCTGCATCTTCTCACATCTCCTGAACGTATGACAACCTTTAAGCTTCCTCAAATAGAGGGCCTGAGCAGACACGAGAAGTCAGTTCCCCGTTCGCCGCCTGAGGCTCAGCCGGACGCGCTGGCCCCCCCGCCCGGCTTCCCCAGCTGCCGGGTGGCGCCTGCTCCGTGCCGGTGCCTGCGCGGGGGGCGGCAGCGGGGGGCGCCGCTCGGGGCCGGCAGGTGAGAGCCTGCGGGGGGCGCGGGGGGCGCGGGGGCTGCGGGGGGCGTCGCTCGGGGCCGGCAGGTGAGAGCCTGCGGGGGGCGCGGGGGCTGCGGGGGGCGCCGCTCGGGGCCGGCGGGTGAGAGCCTGCGGGGGCTGCGGGGGGCGCGGGGGCTGCGGGGGGCGCCGCTCGGGGCCGGCAGGTGAGAGCCTGCGGGGGCTGCGGGGGGCGCGGGGGCTGCGGGGGGCGCCGCTCGGGGCCGGCAGGTGAGAGCCTGCGGGGGCTGCGGGGGGCGCGGGGGCTGCGGGGGGCGTCGCTCGGGGCCGGCGGGTGAGAGCCTGCGGGGGCTGCGGGGGGCGCGGGGGCTGCGGGGGGCGTCGCTCGGGGCCGGCGGGTGAGAGCCTGCGGGGGGCGCGGGGGCTGCGGGGGGCGCCGCTCGGGGCCGGCAGGTGAGGGGCTGCGGGGGGCGTCGCTCGGGGCCGGCGGGTGAGAGTCTGCGGGGGCTGCGGGGGGCGCGGGGCCCCGCGGCACCGGGCACGGCCGCTCCCGAGAGGCCGCGAGGGGGCGTGGGGGGGGGGGAAGGGAACGCACCTTGCTGCGGGCACAAGGGCGCCCGGCGGCGGCTCGCACGGGGCTGGGGCGGCCGCCCCGCCCCGCCCCGCCCCGCCCCGCCCCGCCGGCCCCGCCCCGCCCCGCGCCGCCCGGAGCCGAGCCGCGCCGCGCCGAGCCGCGGGCAGCATGCGGAGCGGTGCGGAGCGGGGCCGCCGCCACCGGTAGGTCCGCGGGCGGAGCAGGTGCCGTGGGAGCGGGACGGCCGGGGCTGGAGCGTCCCTCCGCGGGTGGCGGCACCCGGCGCAGGGCTCCCCCTCCGCGGGTGGCGGCGCTCGGGGCCGCCCCGTCCCGTCCCGTCCCGTCCCGTCCCGTCCCGTCCGACCGCGGGGCGCGGAGGGCTGCGCGGCGGGTGCCCGGCGGGGCTGGGCTGGGTTTGCCTTTGCGGCTTTGTGCTTGCTGGCCGCGGTGCTCTCACGGCGCGGGGCTGTACCTGCCCCCTGCGTGTTTGCGGTGACGCCGGGGGACTTCGCGGGCTGGCTCTCGCGCTGTGTCGGGGGGCGACGCAGGAAAAGCAAAAATAATCTTTTAGCTTTGTAAGTACCCTGGGATTAAGGCAGCAATAATGCTTCCCGAGTGTGTTACAACACTGAAGTGGGCTATTAGTTCGGACGCGTCTTAACGAGTGTGTTAATCGGCGCAACATCCTTCTCTGCTCACCTTTTGGGCTAATTGAATATGGCATCTGTTGGGTTTTTCTTTGTGCTTTGAAGTATGTCTTAACCTACGATAGTCATTGCCTTGTCATGTTCACTGCGTTTTTAATGTGTAAATTCAGCATGTGACTTGAATTCTGATGGTTGGCCGCGGGTTGGCCAGAAGAGTGATCATTGTAGATTTATTTGCCCCTAGGCTTATAGGGTTGAACCAGGACCAAAAAGTTTTAAGTTTTCTCTCAGACTTATCAGAAAAGATCTGGAGGTCTCTGTCGACCTTAAAAGCCGTTTACAATTGGCAACCTTGCTGGTACTTTCAGCCAAAATGCGATCTGAGTGTGGAAACCAAACTGCATTCTTGCATCTAAACATGGTCCCTGCAGGTCAAAACTGAGGTGTGTTGGCATGGCCAGGAAACTTCAAATGAGCATGGACTTTTTTTTTTTTCCCCTTTCTTTTCTTGCTTTAGAGACTCTAAATTTTGTAATAAGGCGGGGCGGTGCAGTCTCGTGCCACCAGGCCCAGCTGGGGTGTAGCTGCCCCCTCTCTGACTCTGCTGTTGGTTTTGAGGAAGTTCTTAATCTCTCTGTGACTCAGTGTCCTAATCTTTAAAATGGCTTAATAAGACTTGTCACGCTTGCCTCCCAGGGATATTAACATCTAATTGATGTTCGTGAAGTGCCTTGATCTGGGAGAAAAGAGGGCATCTTGCTTCCTTCATTTTGCCACTCTGTATTGGTTGCTAATTATATACGTGGGTGGAAAACAGATTATCCAACAACCAAACTGGAATTCATGTCTCTTATCATTTACACGAGCATTCTAAATCAGTGTATGCCCATGTGTGCTTAATTTGAAGTTATCTGGGTATTTATCTAAGTATAGGGGGTTTTATTCTTTCTGGAGGATGCATCTGAAAAATGCACATCTAAAATACTGTACTGAAGCATCAGCAAACTTTTGCTCCTAACTCTAGAGATATTATACAGTTTTTCACTGTGTTTTATGAGGTCAGTAAATGTTTTAAGAATTAAAATTGTGTTGACTCACTTAATGCTCAACACATCCTTGGTCTTAGTCTTATTCAGACTGAATCTTACGTTCAGTCTCAGTTTTTGTCATGTTTCGCTTTAGAAACTTGAAAAAGGTACAACAATTTTACATTTCTCTGTTTGAAAACACAAGTTGTCTTCAAAATACAAGTGCTATATTTATCTGTGTAACCATTTTACTTGCTGTCCAAAGCAGTAATTAGCCACTTTACTCCCCTGACTTGAATCTTGCCCCACCTCCTCCTTATCGCTGCTGCCTCCCCCGTCGGGCAGATAGCAGAGCCTGCAGTGGCGATAGCGCAGGGCTGGGGTGATGGGGTCACCAGCAACGTAGGCCAGAAGACATCAACATTCCATAAATCAGCTGGTATGAATGGACACACCTACTTACACCACAGGCGTAATGGTCTTTTTCAGCTAAAGCCTCGGGTTGAGAAATTCTCAGTCCTTTTCCTACGTCTTGAATTCTCCATACCGTGAGGCTGTGTGCTGGGAGGCTGCCTTACGTTGAGGCTGACTAGCCAGGTACCACCGCATTCGACTCGTGCATTTTATTTAGTTCTCCTTTTCAAGATTGTTGCTGCAAAACTTATATTATTCCCCACGTTAAACAGACCTGTCAAGTTGATACCTGACAAATAAAGGTTTTAAAATGCTGCTTGAAATTGGTGAGTGCTGTTCTCTCCATGGTACTAGAAAAAGGTATTGGAGATGCAGCTTATACTGTGTGGTGGAGAAATGAAGTTCCAGTGGGAAGCTGAAGGATGCTGCATCCAAATTCCTCTTGCCACGTGGCCTGCAGCAAGTGCATGACTTTTCCTGCCCTCTCTGTAAAACTAGATGAATTCTTAGCGACCAGTAAAGTATACAGAAATGAGAAGTCATCTCTGTTTGAAACTCTGAAAGTCTTTTTTTTTTTTTTTTTGGTTGTTCTTAGTTGCCTTAATGCTGCCCTAAGGATGCACAGCCGTAAAATACCCCAGATATCAGGGTATCAGGGTTGCACTGCTGTTTGTCAGGAGTTGAGGTTTCCTTCAGTCTTGTCTAGAATCTAGAGATAAATATGATCTGAAAAGATTTTGTTTTCTCTAAGATATTCAGAAGCAGATTTTTCTTGTCTGGTGTCCATGTCCCATTCCTTGTGGAGATGAGAGAGCCTATTTTTTGGCTGGAGGTGTTCTTTTAGCATAAGAAATCGTAAAACAAGAGAGGTGATTGCTCTCTGTTTTCTCCATGAGTATGCTTTAAGTCTTTCACCTCTTTTAGCATGTACCTTGTATCTGCTCCAGCTGTGTCACTGCTCTGGTATTTTATAATTAGCATCTTGAAAACCCAAGGGGAAACTTTCAAATGCTATATATTTCGCACTGGGACTCTTCGACGTGGCTGTAACATTTGTTATGAGACCTTGGTAACGTGTATCTGTTCCTCAGGAGTCCTTTTGCCTCAGTTTGATTCCCCTGGTGTCAGCAGAAAAACTCTTCTAGTGGAAGAGGCTTTGCTTGTTAGGGGCATGGTGTGTTTTGATTCCCTTAAAATGAAGACAATTTCAGAAAATGAGGTCTGCCTCCCTGTATGGTCCTTCTGTTTCTCAGCTTGCTCATGTGTTGCATTCAGAGCCAACGAGCTACAGGAAGGCTGAGGGGTTGCTTTGTATGCCTGTACAGGCAGCCCGGCATGCATGTATCTGTATAATACATGTGTACCTGTATAATATACATTTAGCGTGTGCATTTTGTATTTGAGCAAATTGTTTCTTTGATGCACCTTTTCTTTTCAAGCTCTTTCTGTGTGAGGAGTCCATTAATTTGAAAAACGCAGCCTCTGCTCTGTGTCTGGCACCCTGACTGCTGAGGGATGGCGTGCTGTTTGCTTTGCTCATCACTAGGACCAGTTTTAGAGGTGTTTATGCTGCAGATTGACTCCTTCAGAAGTATTAGTAGTTCAGGGTATTCCAGCATGGTACATTAGACTGTTTCCAGAAAATACAGATATTCTAAATTAAGGCTATTAAGTGTCCACTGATTCAGTGACTGTGCAGATACATAGTTAATATTGTATTGTGACACATTCTGGAAATTGCTGGGTTTATTTTTGACATGGAGAAGATGACTAAGAATAACTCTTTCATCTATGCGTAGTTAACATTTACAAGCAAGTAAAAACTTCCCCAAAATGATCTTTAGTCATATTTAGACTCTTAGTTCCATGAAAGGAAAAAAATTCAGACTTGTGCTTAAATCTGAGCTGCGTGTGCTATCAACCCCTCTTCCTGCTCTGGACTGTTTTTCAGTGAGGGCTTTTGGTTGTGGGTTTTCTGTTTTGTTTTATTATCCCCTCCAAATTTTTGCGGACAATGTACTGTGCAGAGAAGGAGGGAAGAGAAGCCCAATTCCTTTTTGGGAAAGGTAGACCCTACCTCAACACAAATTATAATAGATACTACTACCCTAGCTTATATTCAGTTTGAGTTCTGATTATTTTTATTTCAGTGTCCCAGTAACACTGATTTAACTAGGAGGAAAGTCTGAACTTGGGTGCATTTCTTCTTGCTTTTTTCCTCCTAGAGCTGTTATGGTAAGACCTGGTGAGGAGGGTACAACTCTGAAGACAACGCATAGGGTCAGAGATCACCTGCCTATCTGTTTCTGGACACTTGGCTACATCTTTGTTAACTGGTCTCCGAAAGCTTCCTGATTGGGGCCTGACTCTTTCAGGCAGATGGTTTATTGGATTGTGTGATGGGAATATGTGGATTAGATTTAAACTTTTGTTCTTGTCACTGGCATCTCATCTGCATTGGTCTGGACAAATACTGCCAGCAGTTTCTCCGCTTGCTGCATTCAGCCAAGTGGATGTTACCAATGCAGTTTTTGAAATGACTGTGCCTGGCATTGTAAGTGTGTGTTGTGGAGTTTTGGCTTCTTAAAAAGCAGGTTCTTTGGATCTGTTAGGTCACGATAAATCCTTCTCAGATCTTTTAAGCTTGCAGCTTATTGCCTGTGTAGACTGCAGTAATGCCCAAGGGGGTATTACAGTTTATCCTTCTGTGTAACTGCCATAGCCAAGCATCAAAATAATTTCCAAAGCCATGTGAAATTTTTGTTGGGAATACGTGCGGATGTTTTGTAATCAATTTTAAATAGTCTTTGGTAATTCAATTGCTTATCTTAACTCTTCTGCATATTTTATGGTTTGGGTTTTTTGTTTGTGTGTGGTTTTGGGTTGTGGTTTGTTTTTTTTTTTTAAATATAGTGTTACTTTTGAAACATCAAAAAACTACTTGGTTCCGATAACATATTTTGCCATTTTCTTACCTGAATAGGCAACTCCAAAAGCCAATTGGAAGGCCTTTAAATCTTCCAAGATGTTTTTTCCTAGTCTATCATGTGCAAATCATTTATGATGGAGTCCAGCAAAAAATTATTAACAGTTTAAAAAAAAAAGCACCAAGTGGAGCAGGAGATGCATTTTCCCCTCTCTTTGAGAAGACTTGGGTTTGGCAGATAGTGGAATTCTTTTTTGCATGTAATCAGATGAGAGCATATTGCAATAACTATAATCTCTGTTAATGGCTGAGGTGAGTCCCATCTGTTAGTGGTGTTAGGCATGTGCAGTACGCTTGGCCTCTAAACGTGTTCACACAGGGAGCAGCACAGAAGGATTTAGAGAAACAAGTGCAGTCTCTGAAGGCAGTTGCTAAAAGCAGGGGAGAAGTTCATAATGCAACACAACATTCTCTGCTGACACCCTTTCCAGCTGAAAAAACCCACTGGTTAAACGTTACCCTTAATGAACTTCAGAAGATAGTGGTTAGGTTTTGGTTTCTGCGAACTCTAGAGATCGGCTGCTTTTCGTACAGGATCATCTATTGTATATCCTTGTTATCAGGCTGTTTATTATGGATTTTCTTTATGCTGTGTCACCTTGTGCTGAGCTGGGGAATAATTTTAAGTAGCAATCTGAACTGATTAGGAGAAAATTCTGGACTTGTATTGCAGGAAGTACTTGGGCTTGACTTCGTGGTTTTAAATGTATAGTCAGTGCTGATTTTATTTATTTATTTATTTATTTAAAATATTCTTGTCATTGTCACTTAACCCTAGCTGTGGATCTGGTACAATACATACTTGTACACTTGAACCTCCATTGCTTTTCTCCTGTTAGAGGTTGTACAGGAGTCAGCATCCTGATGAGAGAAGTTATTCTCCAGGTCTCATTTCCATCCTAGCTGGAGTGAAGGAACTGCTGATGAAATGTGATATTTGGGTTTGGATAATTTATGTGAATGAGCTCTCTTATAGATCCGAACTCCTAGCCTTCTGCCCAGTGTTTGGTTTTTCCCTTTCACTGAGTGCTAAGGATTCCTGTGGTTGCCACCTGTGCAACTAACTGTTTCTATCAGTTCAGAAAATTGTTTAAGTAATTGCACAGCTGTAGGGACAGAAGAATATTGAAGTTGAGAGCCATTTTTCAGTTTTGCTTCATAAGATGAATGCAGATTGTAGGTTCCTTCCATTTATGTCTATGGGTTTTTAAAAGTAACAGCTGACACTCCTCTGTACAGTATTTGTGTTCAGAACATTAATGTGGTTGTATGACTATCAGAAATGTGCACATGTTCAAGGCTTGGAAACAAGCTCCATAAATATGAACTATTGGTGCATATTCAAAACTGAATTAAATGAATTTAACCAAATACCTCTTGCTGTAATTACTCTCTGAAAAACTGCCCTTGCACCAAGTCAACATTACGTGTCCTAGCAAATGCATTAGGAAGAATAAGGCTTGCGTAAAGAACTAAATACATCCCAACAGTGAACCTCTTAAGACAAAAGAAACCATCTTTCTGCTGTTCTGATGGGGGGGCGTATGTGAGACAGTGAGAGGAATTAGGGTGGTTAACTTTATTTCCTGGAAATGAATAGCATACATTTTTCAGTGCATAAAACGGATATTACTCAGTTTGTGACCTGCTTCCTAGTAAAAGTGTCTTGAAGTGGGGGTTGGTTTAAATCTGTTGCCTGCATTGCTGACATATTATTGTGTGATGCTATCATGTCACAGAGGCATGCAATGTGCCATGATGTATAAATAACCTCGTGTGTCAAAGGTAATTTGAGACAATGTGCCAAATATTTAACGAAGCGCTGGGTCTTGTCCTGGGTACCTGGTGTGTATTTGGGAGCAGGTATCTGAGCTGAAACGGCAGCACAGGGGTGATGAGTAATGTAATACTCCTCAACAAATACTGCAGAGCTACTCTGTACAGTACAGTAAGACACAACCAGCGCTACAGGTCAGCCGCATCTTATTTGTAACTTTTGATGCTTAAATAGATGGACAGGAAAATAGGTTAATATGCACTAGGCCAACCTGCTTTGTGCATGTTGTAGGGAAAAAAATTGCCTATAGTATCCTCTGTGGAGTAATTTTAATGAATACGTCACATATCAATTTTCAAGATAAATATAGAATAGCATATGGAGAGGAATGGCTTTATTCCTTCTGGAGCACCACTTCTCCCCTGGAGGTGGACTCAGCAGGATGCTGACCTCAGGCAGTTCAGCACATTTTGTGCCTCAGTGCAGAGTTACGGTATCCTGGGGCTGACGCGGTCCTGCGAGGGAGATGGCTTTGAGAGACGAAAAGCAGCAGATGCTGGCACGGGAAGGAAGAGCTGTGCTGTGCACCAGGAGCTTGGCAGAGGCCTGGGTGTGGTGGCAGAGGTGGATGCTGGCCCCTCGCTCAGGGAGAAGGTTTCTGTCTGGGTTTCCTTCTGATCTGGGAATGAAACTCCACAGTGGGGAGTTTTCCTCTGTGTTATGTAGGAAAGGAGGTCCACAAGGTCTTTATCTTACACCTGCCTATGCAAAAAAGCAAAGGGCAGGGCTATTTTCTTTCTCTCCATTTTCTTTTTTACTAAGAAAGGAGTTGTGATTGTTTCCCGAATGCATGCATGTAGAGGGCTCCAGCAATATTTCTAGTGCTTTTTCATGGCAAATGCAGAAGGTTGATAATATCTCAAGGCCTTCTTTATGCATGCATTTAAATACATACCACCGAACCTGTATATAGCTACTTCTTTAGCTACTGCCTGAATTAATGAATGGATTGATGTTATTAGTAACTTGTGTGTAGAAGCACCTTCAAGCGCAGTTATGGAGTCAAAATGTTTGTCTCCCATTTATTTTATGCTTATCATGCATTAATACAGAACAAAAGAAATTACACAGCTATTTCAGAGCAAGGTGAGACATTTTTGTGTGTTGTTCAAAACACTTCCCTCTTACAAAGTAAGTCCAAGATTCAACCTGACATTCCATAAAATGCATAAATGACTTAACACTGTATTTGACAGAGTTTCTTGCCTCAGCTTTTTCTAACAGAGCGTTTGTATGTATCCTTCATATGGTCAGGTAAAGCAGGTAGTTCTACCAAGAAATGTCAATATGAAACTCTTTTGCCCTTTGACGTAAAGCTTTGTGGGTTCTTTGACAAGTAAAACATTTAACAGGACATACCTGACCCAGAACTTAATAGGATACATGCTCCTAAGGTGATCTGGCTTGTTTGAAATCTTAAGCTAATATAACTACAAACACTGGCTTCTGGAAAATAGCCGTATCATTATTTAGGTGTCACTTTTAGTTCACTGATTTCTAAGACAAAGGAATGGCATATATAGTGTAGCAGGTCTACATTTACATACAAGTTCTAAATTAAGAAGTAAATATCAATGTGGAGGGATATATCAGAGGTTTTTCACTCTAATAGTTCTAGTATACAAAGAGGTTGTTAACCACCACTTTTCAGTTTTATTTGCTCTACTGAAGTAACATACAGACAAGCAAAGAATGGCAAGGCTTTCCTTGTCTGTCTGCCAAATCAGCTGTCATGTAGCCAATATGCTAACCTGCGTGCAAAGTTTATCGAAAAATATGTGTGAGAGAGAGAATTATTTGTACTTCTACAAAGTAGAAAGCAAACTTACTTCATTACTTTTGTCTGACTTTCCTACTAGGTATCAATGGGCTTTGTAAGGTTGTAATCAGTGCTTCTGATGGGTTCATGGAAGTCTTCGTGGCATTTGTTTTTAATGACTGTTACTCTAATGAGAAAAATACCCCCTTGTCATACTAAGAAGCAGCTCATGTTCTGAATCCAAATTTTGTACTTCCCTTATGGGTTATGTCTGTTGTCTAATATTTTGCTGGGATGATATGCCAGACGCAGGGCTGAAATTAATGTGTTTTTTTTTAATTTTGGCGGAAGAAGTGAATCCAAACAGTGTTTTATTCCTTTGGCTGATGATTCCATTATGAGTTTAATGATTGTTCTGCTTTCTTAGGGGGAGATATCCAGAAGAGAGAGAGCTTTTTCTCTTTTCTACCAGTTCTGGGGAATTTAAAATGAAAACTAAGTGATTGTTCTGGACCCAGTCATTAGAAACTAGTATTGACAACATAAGTATTACCTCTCACAACTAGAATTAAGCAAAAAAGGCAGCATTTACATTAATTATTTATTTACCTTACAGGCCTGTATTCACATGAACAGTCTCTGCAGGTGTATCTGCAGTCACCTTTCTGTTTTTTAGACACAGGATCCTAATTTCTAATATTTCTTACCTGATACCTGTTAATCTTAAATAGAATATTAACAGTCATTATCCTGTGTGAATAGTTTCATATCTTGTGGTGTGTGGTTTTTTCTTGTTAAGACTTCTTAAACTTCATTTGCAATGTTCTGTCTTTTTCCATACTTACGGGTTGGCGGGAGGGGGAGATAAGAAGAAATTACCTTTATTTTTCAAATTGGTGGTTGAGTATTGACGTACTCGAATACATGCTTAGTCATGTGCTGTGATGCTGAGGAGTTTCGCTTGGCACACCCCGGCAGATGCAGTCCCTCCCCTGTTTTCAGCAGAGCCATCTTCTCCGTGGTGCAATAGTAGATGACTGGATTTGTTTTACAGCAGTGACACAGTGTAATGATAACCTTGCCAATACTAAGGGGAGGTGGAAACAGCTGAACTTTTTGCTTATATAGCATGTTTAAAAATTTCACTCAAGATGTTGTGACTTGAAGGTTAGTGTCACTTACAAAACTGTGGTGAACTTCTGTAAGAAAGTGGCAGTGAGACTTGGGCCAAAGGTTCTTTTCTCTTCCACCAAAATTGTATTTGAGTTGCTCATTCAGTATTTTTGCCTTTACCTGTTTTTTCTCTCCTCTAAGCCTATGTTCTAGATTATGTTCCTATTGCTTTTGATTAAAACTCCAGCAGTAAAATTTTCAGCTTTAAGCTTTGAAATGTGCTGGTGGGCAACCTCATAGGGATCAGAAAAATAGGATGTAGGCAAGAATATAGAGAAATCCGTTTGGGATCTCCTGTGGTAATTGTGTTGGTAAGTGTTTCTAATAATCTGGGTTTTCTGTCTGGGAAATGTAAGCGTGTTGGATTTATTGTACCTCTTAACACATGAAGGATCTGTGCCTATAAGGTTACAGCGGTCTGTCAGAGCCTGGATGGACTCTGCTCGGTGAAGGTAGCGCCTGTGAGCACAGAGCACTTCCTCTGCCTGCCCGGGCATTTTGTAGAAGTGGAGTCACGTTAGCAGTGGCTGTGCTGAACATCCTTGGTTGAGATCCCTGTCCCTGCCTGTTGGGCATATGCCTTAAGCAGATTTGCTAATCTGACCTTTTAACCTGCTGATGATTAATAGACTTGTGCCAGAACACTATGAGACATGGTTGCTCTGGAGCAGCCCTACCAGTAAAGGTCTGCCATGAGGTAAAAGGAGTAACCAAGTAAGTGCAGCTGCCCCAACTGCAAGAAGATGGGCTGTGAGGGGCCTGTGCAAAGCTGTCAGCTTCTGTTTTTAGAAAGGAAGGGTGCTTTCTGCCTGATGTTGCACTGACCCATTTAGGATATGGTCTGAACTGAAAATACCAAGGTGAACTGTTCACGTGTTGCTGTACATTGCCTGCTGAGATGCCTTGAAGAAATATGCTCTGTAAAAGTTAATTTATACTTAGTTGGTACACTGGATATTAGGAATCCAGTCAAGTGCTGTCTTCTGCCCCTTTTACTAGTAGTCTCTCTTGGACCCAATTTATGTAGTCAAAGCGTCATTTCACATGCACATCCTATGGGCAACAACAGGAGAGACTGTAGTGGCCACTCATGTAAGTCAACATTTGCAATTTACAACTCTCTACAGTTTTTTTAGTCTCCTTTTATGCAAACATATGGCATCTTTTGTTGCAGTGAAAAAAAAGCTAATTGAAGCTTTCTATGATTGACATGATAGGATTCTAGGAATAAACTGTTCTGGGTGTCATTGTATTGCTGCATTAGGGCATCTGGTAAGCAAACACTTCATTGCTAAGGCTTTTGAATTTTTTCTCAGTGTGCTTCTGTTGCTCCCCCAGAGGCAGCACACTGGTGACGTCCACTGGCAGTGGTCAGCAATGGGCAGAAGTGGAAGAGGCCCAGCTATATGTGGTGAGGTGAGGAGGACTTTGGATCGTGGAGCACAGATGAACCATCATAATGAAATAAAACAAAAGAGCTTTTCATGAAAGGCTCCACATCATTAGTGGCAGCAGGATCCCTGGGATATGCGCTCACAAGTAAAATCACTACTATATTCTTGGATGTGCATGTGTGTGGTTTTAAATGTGGCAGTTTAAGGTAGCAGGTTCATCTGCCTAAAAAGGAGCCCGTTTTCCCTGGATGCAGGCAGCTGTATGTCTGGTGGACCTCATTTGAAAGGAATTCCCTGAAGTTGATAGCATCAATGAAGAAGTCAAGCTCAGTCTAGCTTTGATAGAAACATGAGGTCTGACAGCCTCTCATCCTGCCTAGCTGCACCAGGTACCAGAAACACCACCAAAGAGACATTGATGTTCAAAGCCTTCGCTATGATAATCTGTGCTACACACATGGGAGGTTCTGCAGTATTTGAACTTAATGTATTTCATAGTGATCTGCTCTTGGCAGGAATGAGGGCAGCGGTAAAAACTCCCACGTTGTACCTTAAAGAAATGGCCTGATTTCTGTGACTGTTGCAGTCACTTCCTGGCTCCCTTTCGTAAGGATTTCTGATCTAGAAATGCATTATGGAAGTCTCTTGACTGTCATACAAGCTTTTTTCATGCTGCTGTGCTTATTAGAGTTTTCTTTTTTTTTTTCCTTTGGTTATTGGTTTGAGAGTTTTCTTTTAAGTAGCATCTGGCTGTAGTGTGACTTGCATGCAAAAGGAAGCACTGTTCCTTGAAAATTTTGCTTCCAGAGCTGATAATTCCCTTTAAACTTGTTCCATACTTCTTCCTCTTCAGATTATTTCATTTGAGGTTTAGTTTGTAGGTTGACTCACTTTTTGTGTGTTTGTTTGTTTGTTTTGAGGGGGGGTGAGCTCATACTATGCAAATTGTATCCATTTAGACCTGGTGTGCCAGCTGTCCAAAACTGGTGTATGCCTTTCTTTTTTCTTCTTTCTTTCTCTCCATGCAATAACTGAACAATACCTGAAACTCAATTGTGATCACATGCTTGTGGGTGCAGCATGTACTGAAGAACCTGTTTTTAACTTCAGTTCAAAACTGAAAGGGGAAATACTACATCATACTTCAACTTTTACTTCAGAAATATCATTGCTTTGCTTTATGCAGTTATCGCTTGCTCATTCTCTTTGTAATCCAAGTATCAGTTCCAAACAACTGTTTGGGGGCAGGAAAAAAAATATTCGTGTATCTTTTAAAAAAAAAAAAGTGCAAGTCCCAGCTGGAAAGAAAAGCTGAGAGGCAAAAAGCATCCAACAGTGCCTCTAAAGTTCTCCTTTTTCCTTTTCTGTCCCTCCACTCCAGTGCTTTACAAAGCTGAAAGGTACTACATGATTTTTAGGGGTGTTTCTACCAATTTGGGCTTTCTTTACAGCAGGGTTGTGAGTGGTGTTGTGTGGAGGTCCTTCAGCTGCTCATCCCTAACCAGCATCTATCATTGTGCTGTGATGGAGGCAATGGCAGAACTTGGTCTGGTCCAAACATGGATCTGCCCTCCTCTGCCTATGCCTGTCTCCCACCAGTCACCTCCGTCCTGATGCCTAGGCCCAAAGTCAGGCTCACTATGGCAACGGCAGAGCGAGATGCCAAATGCAGATCGCTACAGTCTGCAATCAAATGGCTAGGAAAGTGCAACGCAACTGAAGGCTAGCTCTGTGCTGTTTTCATGAGTTTATGAACACTTGGAGCCCCGTGGAGTAAGCTCCAAGGATCTCTTACTTTTGAAAGATGGTGCAACAAAGCGTATGCTGTTTCGTGCGTAGAGCTCTTGGGGCACTAGTTGTGTTAGTACTTAATCACAATAGCAATACGTCCACTGTATTTATCATTACCTAATTCTTTATTCCTAGAAAACTAAAGCTTGATAACTGGAGTGCAGATAAAGATCTGGTTGCACATTTCAGAGAAATAAAAACAATACTTTTTACCTGTATGCAGAAAAGAGGGAGAAATCTGTGCTAATGTAAAACTGAAGAGAAGTCCGAGCCAACATAAGGTCTTGGATTCAGTAATGAAAATTTTTTTTAAAACCATATATGTGAAGTGGAGAACTTAACAATATTTCTTCTGTGAATAGCTTACATCTGGGAATTTTTCTCTCCATCCTTTTTCTGATGGTCGATTCCTTGGTCTATATCAGCTGGGGGATATTAGAATTGTTTGAACTGTATATTAAGGAACTGTAATAATGAAATACATCTTCATGTCTTCAGCTGGTTTGCTTTGGGTAAGCACATTTGATGAACGGAATTTGGGTTTTCTTCTGATCAGAAATTGAGTAAAAAACTTTCAGTATTCCGTCAGTTCCCATTCCCCGGTTCTGGCTCTTCGCAGAGCAGGCACAGCGAGGGAGGAGCACGGTGCTCGGAGGGGTCAGGCTGTGCGGGCTCAGCTTTGGGGCCCATGCAGGGCCCGTGGGCAGCCCACGGCAGCTGGGGCGAGGACGCAGCTGCCCCACGGCCTCCCTAGTGCAGCCCTGGGGGCTGGCAGCACTGAGGCGTGGGCCAGCGGGCATCCAACCAGCTGGCGGCGGCTGCCCTGTGTTTAAAGCACAACTGATTTGACCCAAGATGTTTCTGTAAACCACTTTCCTTCCTAAATGGTTGTTTTCTCTAACAAAGCTAGCTCTAATCAGGACCTTGCGTACCAGGCACTCTGCAAACCCAGAACCAGTTAATCCTTTCTTTCTCTGAAAATTACAAACTGAGAGTTGGGGCACCAAAGCAGCTTTAGCTCTGTCTTCCTGTAGCTGTAGGAAGGGGAAGAAATGTGATGCCTTTAATCTACTCTGGTACTGCGAACATTATTCTCAAATAAGCAACATGTAATCACCACATGGCATCATTTCAGGATCCCCAAACAGCTGTAGCTGTTACATGTAACCTTATGGTAATATATGGGAATGAAATAGTAACACTGTCTTAAAACTTTCTGGTTATGTCCAACATGCCTGCAATGTTTTTGTACTTGCACATGCTCAGCCCTTTAGAAGCACTGTTAATGTTGGCTTTCACATATGTATGTGTTAATGTTTGCCATAGTCTCCTACAGATGCATTCTTTTATTAAGAAATTTTGGGTCTTCTATACAGTAAAGCATTAGGACTAGATGACAGTGAGGAAGTAACTTTTTAGAAAAAAAATTGACATTGTTCTTTGCTTTGGCACTTCAGAAGTGCCTGCGTTCCTACAGTGTCTGCCCACTTACATGCAGTGAAGTACAGGTACATGGAAGAATAAATTTTCCAAATGAAAAAATGATTAATGAAGAGCTAGGTGATTACATCTTCTATGTATTTAAGTGTAGGTCATTCTGCTTGGTAGGTGATTGGAAGCAAATGGACAGTGTAGCATAAAGACTTAATATGTGAAGGTGCATCTAGCTCTGACCTTCAATATTGTTGACAGGACTAACATACAGGATTTAAACCTCAGGCTTTTGGAACCAGGCTATGTGATGAACAATTACTATTTAGAAGTGCTTTTTTGGTGTTTCATGTTTTCTAGTAAACTTTTCTGTGCTGGAGAAGATGAATCATAATTTAATTCTGACTATATCTCAGCTTGCCTTGTGAAAACAGTGATGCATTTGTCATCTCTCCTATTATTGGTTAATGATGTTCTGCCCTCAGAGGTTTTTTTTGAAGGGGCTGCTTCCTAACATTTTATTCACACTGTTGTTTTTTTTTTTTTCTGGTGGATTTCCCAAAAATAATGTTTCAAGATGTATTTTGTTGTTTGAGAGGATTTTTCTGCAGCAGAAATGGATGATGTTTTTCTAACTCTCTTGGAATCTTTTTTTGGGGTTTTAATACTTTGTTTTTCTTCATTTTTTGGGAAGTCAAGGCTGAGAGAGGGTAGAAATTGTCCTGTGCATTTTCTTCCAAAAATACTGTTTCTACTTTCAGAAGCAATGTCTTTTTCTAGTCTCTTCTGGTAACTATGGGTCCAGTTTACAGGGACAAAAAAAGAAAACAGATATAAAGCAATCCCAGTAAATTTCCTTCTGTTTTTTTGTCTTCTCATGTAAATGTTCCCTGGAGCAGAGTTTGGTTTTCCACCACCCTCTGGCTGACTTGCCTGGGTGAGGCTTCGCAGTTCCCCACTGTCGTTCAGTGGTTCAGTGGCTGGTATTCAGTGGTGAATTGATATTAACCAAGGAACCTATCATTCACAACTCAAAACTGCTTTTGGGTTTTTTTGATTCTTTTTCTCTTTCTTTAACTTATTTGTGGTTCCCATGGATTTCAGTGTGACTGATAACATTAATACCCCAATAAGCTGCAGGAAGTATTGTGTGCTAGCTTGCATTAAAAAAATTATAACAACGGAATGTGTTGATTCCTAAAAGCATGTGTGTACACATATGAAAATATTGCCCAGAATGTTTTATTTCTTTGATGATTGGCAGTGCAATACTGTCTTTGTTTTCAGTGGATTAATCCTGGTTACTGATCTGGAAGTCTGATGTCTACAGATGAGAGCAGCTCTGCCAAATGGATTATCATGGCCTGGAGCCCTCAGGGTCTTGCAGCCATTGTGCTGACTGTTTCTTCCTCCTGTTCAGCTCTTGGGTAATTCCTGCAGCCCCAATAATGAGAGGGAAACATACTGGAGAGAAGACGTATAACCAGAGATCTACACTTGGAAAGACGATCTGAAACATACTCCGGAGAGCTTCTGGCATGTATTCTGTGAAAGCTGACATCAGTGCTGTTCTTTTCCTTCCCCCAAGACATATCCTGGGCAACTTGCTTCAGCCCAGCCATCACTTCATATTTTGGCTTAAAAAACCCCAAACAAACATTAATTTGCTTTCTCACATAAATCCTGAGGGGAAACAAAAGACAGTCTTATTTTGGTATCCACTGTTCTCTGGTCTCTCACTGCAAGGCACTTTCTGGTGTCTCAAGCTGATGTCTTTGGGCAGTTCTCAGTTTGAGTAGCAGCAGTGCTGGTCACCTTTCCCTGCTCCGTAGCCTCTCTGGGTCAAGACTCGCCACAGTAAGGGGACAGCCTGTATCTGGGCATAGGGTGGCTCCCAGCTGGAGAGAGCGGGAAGGCAGTGAGACTGGTGGTCCCCTTTGCCCCATGCTCCCTGCTGGGGGCCACCAGCTGCCTAGAAATGTGGTGGCACCTCGGGCACTGCCAGAGGCCTTGGCAGTCTTGTGTTGCTGTGTCAGTTCGTAGCCTATCTTGCTGCCCCATCCTTCTGGATTATTCCTCTTCTCAAAGTAGCACAAACCAACATTATTTCCATGATTGCTGACTAAGATAGTCTGCTTTTTCCTGGTTCATGCATTTGTTCTTTTTTTCATGATGTATTTACCTCCATAATTATGTCCCCATGTATACAAAGGGAAAGCTGCACTAGAGTAACCACTGCTGCCAAATGTGGCTCACTTTTGTTGGTATAGCTGCATCTATACCAGGGATTTTGCTGGCATAGCTCTGTCAGCTAGTGCGTATGCATTTTTTCGTGCTCCTCACAGACACAGTTGTGCCATCTAAGTTTTCCCTTTGACCTGGGGGTGAGGAGCAGAGAATAGGACACAGGGCTGTGAGAAGGAGTGGGATGTCAAAGCTCCAACTGGCAGCTGGGCAGGAGTGGTGCCCGAGCTCCCTCTGTGTCCTCCCCTTGTGTCACCTGGCCCTGCTCGGTGCACCTGGCCCTGCTGCCTCCCTGCTGGATGTGATTTTGGTAACGGTAAATAGGATATTACTTGCTTGCTGAATTTGTCTGGCTCAATGTCCTAGCATCCTATTAAAAATAGGAAATATTGTGCTGATCAAAAAACAACCAACCTACTGCCTGTTCTGTGATCAGCTTTTATATCTCAGATGTTTCACTGGCATGAGCTTGAAATTAAGTGTCACTATAGGAAAAGAAAGGCAGGATTTTCAAAGAGCTTAAAGTTTGTCTTTTTAATTGTTTTCACTGACAGTATTTTCATAACATCTTTCTAACTTAAATAACAGGTACCTTTTCTTAAGAGGTACACTTACTTTCTGGCTGATGTTATCCTTATGGTATACTTTTTTCCTTTGCTCTTGTGATCCCAACCTAGGAAAACATCAGCATAAACTTTCAACTGTTGTTTATATTGTGCTTCTAGTCTACTACAACAGAGCTGGAAAATGTTCTTTCTTGTAACCAGTCTAAACAAGGGTCAGGTTTTAATATCTTGTTTATGTATAACATTAACCCTTAATGACTGTGGCTTAGTCATCTACAGTTAGCTTTGAAGATGTAGACTATATGGAATCTTGTGACCTTGTAATAGAGCTTTTAGCACCCTTGTTAGAAATAATAATTTTTAAATGCTCACTGTAACCTGCACAGAATAATAATTGGGCTAGAGACACTTTTCCTCAAAACCATTGGACTTAAAGTTTAGAGTTATAATTTCCAGCAGTATAGGTACAACACCATTGCTTTAAAGAAAAGAAAATTTCTTTTTTAGAACTCACTCTTCAGAAATGCATCAGTATTTCTGATCAGTATTTCTAATGTGTAGTTTAAGTATATGCTGCATACAGATGCCTGGAAAACTATGTATTATCATTAATTGGAAATCCTTGTGCCTGTCCTTTGCAAAATGAGCATCTGGGCATTTTAGTGATGCTCACAGGACAGGACTTCCTATGCAGGCGGCAGAATGGTGTGAACCCTGTGATTGCCAGTTTTCTGTTCTGTGTTATCTGAAATCTGGGTTGCAAGAGTGGCTGTATGGCAAAGCTAGTGTGGCGTGGCTTGGGCCCACCAGCGGCTGTAGCAGGGGCAGACGTTTGAGCCTCCATCTCTGGGATTACGCATGTGGACCCCTGGGCAGCATCCCATGCTTTGCTCATGCCAACACTGTATGTTTGCATGAATGGAGACATATGCAAGCTGCTGGCTTATGTGGTTGATCTCATTTTACTGTCAGTGTCTTAGTGTATTCCCACAGTAAAACTGGAAAGCTCTGACCAGTAACATCAAGAAACAAACTGGACTATTTTTAAAGCCTTCAGCTTTTAAAATGCATGGAATGTGACTTTGTGTGGCAGATAAAATCCTACAGATAGGTCACTTTAGTTTATGCTTCCTGTGAACATATCTAAAATAGTCACTGCAAAGTATTAGTGTACTTGTGCACATGCTTCCAGCTATATTTTATTGTGGGATGAGTCCAGATGTAGCAGGTTAAATCGGCACAGCAGCACTTGTTGGAAGGCTTATGTTTGAAATGTCTCATATAACTTCGGCAAAACAAGCTGATAGCGTGTACGGTAACCTTGTAAGTTCATAGGCACATAGTGTCTCAGTAGGAAGTGTTTTGAATTCCATACTTGGCCTGAAAAGTTATTTTGCAGGAGTTCTGTGGAAGTCAGCTTTTTATAAAAATACAGAAAAGTAATCTGGCTGTTTTATAAAGAGAGACTGTTTGCAAGGCTTTGTTCAGAAGCAATTTCTGTTCATTGATGTTTCTGTTAGGATTGTGCATCTTAAGAAATGTGTTTTCTATTTGTCACCAATAGAAAACAAGTATTTTAGGCAAATGTACTTTTGTGTTTTTTAAATAGTTTTATAAGCAAAGCAAGGGAAAACTTCAGTTGTTACTAGAATCGCATTTAAAATTTTTTTTTTCCTTTTATGTCAGCTGTAGGAAAACATGCAAAGAAACCAAACCACCAAAAAACTATGTTTCCTCCAGATAGAAATATTTCTATATTTAAAATGGTCACCATGAAAACAAAGTGCCTAATGTGAGTAGAAACTAAGTTGAAAAACCTAGAAGGTCCTGTAACAGTCTCACTTGCAAATTTTACTTGTTGTAATGGCATTGAAATTTTAGACAGTTATGTCAGGGAAGAGACAGTAGAAATACTGTGGTTTTTACTGATGATGAGGAAGGGCCACAGTAAATGGTTACTACAGATGCTGCAGAATCCAGCCTTTCATTTCTGTTGATGTTTCTAATCTTAAGCAAACAATAAATGTATTGTATCCTGCATGCCAAACTAAAGTCTTAATAAAAGAATTTATTCTTGGTAAACATGGCAGAATTAGGGCTGTATTGAAAATGGAATCAGGATTAGTGGTATTGAAATGCGAGGAATTTAATTCTTTTCCAATCTCCCTGAGGAACATGTTCTCGAATATTAGAAACAGAGCATTAAGGGACTAAGGAAGGACTTAATTGCTGCAAGTTTGAATTAAAATTAGGGTTGTTCTCTCTCCAGTGGGACAACTAAGCCAAAAAAGTTTTTTGAGTATACTAGCTCAAAACACTGCTGACAAGCAATTCACATGGTACTGCTGTCAAAAAATTAAGTTATTTTCATTTAATGAGTCCTATATGTCAACTTTATTGCTTGCTCCATTATGCTGAAAGGCTTCATGTGCAGACATGAACCAGCTCCATACATCCATTTAACTAGTGATAATTAGTGGAATTACCCTGACAGTGGAGGCATTTTTTCACTATTCTCAAAATCATCTGCGGTAAGAGAGCTTGTTTCACTGACAGGAAATATCAGCCAAGACTGCAGGCATTTGTTTTCTGTACATGCACCATTGCTTTAATTTCTGCTTTCTGTCTGTCCCATTTCCATTGCTTTCCTTTAAGTTGTAATAAGATCTTCACTTTCTCCTTGGGTAGCAACCATGCACAAATAGTACTTCTCAGATTTTCTGATCTGACATTCCTGTTTGCCCCTAACTGGAGGCAGAAAGGAGGTTGGGCTGACTTAGAACAGTAGAAGGGATCATCAAAATGCAACCCTTTTTCTTCCCAGTGTCTGCACTTTGCGTCTGGGAGCCCTCCAGAGACTTCTGTAATACCACGGAAAGCTGCGTGGAAGGCCAAATTCTTGTATGTGCTTAATACATCATGCATGGGACCTAAAATGACAGTTCTTGTTAGCTGTGAATCTAGCCCATGGAGGCTTCAGTTCTGACTTAAAAGAACTGTTTGACCAGCCTATTTCCTGCTCTCTAATTCTATTTCTTTCTGTGGCCCAAGTTTTTATTGGGCTTTGTAGCACGTAAGTAAAGTTTCAAATAAACTTTACTGTATTTTTGGATTGTGTTTTCAGAGGAAGTTCAATGGTCAGTTTGAAACGCATAGTTTGCAGTTTCAGTATCAATAGCTCACCTTGATGAGACCTTCAGATCTGTATTTCATCCCTAGAGTGATCTATATGATGAAGGAAGAAAAAGAGTAAATGATAATACTCTAAGAACTCAAGTATTTTCCTAAACACTGGGTTTTTTTCCACTACAGGTAAGCAGTTTATTCATTCCTCTGAAGTCTTTGAGACAGTTACAGAACAGGAAACTTTAATTATAGTTAAGAATTACTCCGAACTTCTTGTCCTTATTGCATTGGTTCTAGTGAGTTATGTACAATACTGCAGTGAAATATTGGTGACTCCTCAGAGAAAAACACATACTTTTCCATGAGCTGCATATACTTAGAGCACCATCTTACTCTCTGTTGTCTGTCAACACAGTGCTCATGCCAAAAAAAAAAAAGACAAAAATGTGGTGTTTCCAGCAAGCCAGAAAACCCAGTAACCAGAGTCTCCTGTCTCATCCTGCCTTTCTGACCACAAAATGTGGCTTTTTTGGAGAACATGACCTCTGACACAGCGAGGAAAAATGCTTCGCTGGTGAGAAAATGTCTCTGCTGAGATATCACTCCACAGCTTTTCCATGTGGACAAGATGGGAGTGTTTTGGAAGTTCATGAGTAGAAAATTTTGTGCCCAGAAAGAATGGTCTCAGTCCTGGCTTTGTGGTGTTGGAGGAGGGAAGTTTTAAGGCTGGGGAAGGTGTCCTGGCTGTCCTTCCCAGCTGCTCTCTTCCCCAGTGGAAAGATAGAGGAAGCCCAGGCCTGCTGTGTGTTTTTTTCTTTTTTGTGGGTGTGCATGCATGTGCAACACCTACTTCCGCGGGTTTGTATCTCACTAAAAACATTTTCCTCCCCTTTCCTTTGCCTGCAGTGGCTCCTGCCAACCATCTCTTCTGTCTTCTCACTGTTATCAGCCCAGGCACATGCTGCTTTTCTTCTTTGGTTGGTTAAGATATGGCTCTATTCTTTGAGCTTTTATCTTCCTGCCTTCCTTGCTGGACAGAAACAGCTGAGGCTATAAAAATCTCCTCTCTGTGAGCAGAGAAGATATTAAATTAAAGAGCTTGTGATCAGACTCACTTATCAATTATGCCAGAGTTAACTTTTAAAGATATTTGTGTTATATGAACATGATAACAGTCTTGTGGTGAGCTAAGGAAACAATAGAGAGGAAGTATTCTTTTATAGCTATTAGGTCGGTCAAAGTCTTTGGTAGCACTGAGGCAATAGTGATGTGAGTTTACAGTGATAAGGAAACTTAATCTGGCTGCCACTCCCTTAGCTGAAATGTCCAAAGTGGAATGTTTCATTGACACTTCCCCATTCACCAAGAAGCTATTCATAATTATTTTGAGAGAGGAAAAAAAAGTACTTCAGCTTTTCTATGATAAAAAATATCTCAGTCAGGTAAAGTGTTTATCCTTGATTTTAATTCTTCTTTTCAATGGGTCTCGAATCCTGGGGTGCCTATTTATCAAGCTGTTTAAGCTGTATTGTAGCATCTTAAATTGCGTTGTTGCTATATTTAGTTGCCCTGTGTTGCCTTCCCCTTGTAACAGCGCTCGTGTATAAAGCTTAAGCCCAGACATACATCAGCCTCTCTGCATGGTAGTCCCCTATCTTCCCCTAGGAACTTCTGGATCTATTGGCTGGTTTTGGACTGACCCAAAAACTGCTCTGTAGCTCTGCGTTCCTGAAGCCAGGGCTGTTGAGGGTCATGTTGGGCCCCCCTTGCACCTGCCCTGGGGCAGCCAAGGTGGCTGGGCTCCCTCCTGTCAGCATGTAGTTGTTGGAGGGGTTTGCTCATTAATCATTGCGGACTTGAACCTGGAAAGATGCTGGATGTCCTCAACTCCTTTTGAGTTAATGGGAGTTCACGGCACTCAGTTTCTTGAAAAATTAGACCTTCTGGAAGTTGGGGCATATAAAATGTTTGCGCTTGTACTTCACAAAGCCACAGAGCTCTTCAGAGAAGGGCATGGTGCGTACTATAAATGAAGTATTCAGAGGGGAAAACAAAAATTTCCTGACTTATTCTTGGCACCAAATATTTAATCATGACATTTGGTCTAAGAAAATGTACAAACTCTTAACATTGCCAATTTATTTTACCCACAAACCAACAACAGACTGATGGTGTGCACACAAAGGTTATTTATTTTGAGTGCAGCTAGGGAATGTGAGTATTCCAAATGCTTCCTTATATCTCCCCATGGGATCTCTTTAATAAGTTGCATAATATTTTTCTGTATTAGAGGATTGTAAGATAGACATGGCAGGTCTCTTTTTTACTTAAATACGCTGGTTATGTTTTCTCTTTTCTTCTTTGAAGGAGATGCAAGCAGAGAATGAATAGTTTGTGAACAGTGTTAAATTAAAAAGCATAACTTCAAAGGCCTTTCTAACAATTTATTCTAAAACTATCAGCCAACAGATGATGTTCCAAGCAAAATAACTAATTATGTGGGAGGTTAGGCAAGCATTGATTTAGTTTTTGATTTCTTGGACTTGTAGATAATTCTTTAATAGCAAGAAAAAGAATAAGTTACTTAAATCTCTGGACTTGAGTCCAGGTAGGCCCTCTTCTGAGGACAAGTTTATACATAACCTGTAACAATTTTCTTGGAAAATTTGAAAGCCACTTGCATATTTTATGTGGACCTTGGCTGACTCTAAGGCTCTCCCCATTAGAGAGTGAGAGCAAGGTTAAAGAAGGATAAGGGAGTGCCGCAATGAAAGTATTTTAGTTCTTGCAAACTTATGTTAATTTAGAATAGCATTGCTCTTACAGAATGGAAGGGTATTTATCTGGAATATCAGGGGCAGTTTGACAGTGATCATGTTACTAGGAAAAGCCAATGGGGCTTAGTGGGCCAAACACCATTACTTTATATCATCAGCACATGACAAGGTAAGATTCCAAACACATAACTTCAGCATTTAACATGTGGAGATGTGGAGATAGAATTCCTTTCTATGCACTAGAGCACCAAACCTTTTCTTGTTTTGGCAAGAGATTTAGAAAAAGGGGAGCTCTCTGTGGTTACTTGTTTTCTGTTTCTTCAGTTCTAGTGTAACTTGTGACAATGTTCCTGCTTAGCCTGTTTTGTGCATTTGCTCGTGGCAAATGATTGTGCTAATTCTAAATTGCTCTGGCTGAGCTGTGCTCTTGGCCCTAGCTTGTGCAACGGGAGAAAATTCCCTCAAATAGTGTTGACTTCTGATTGCAAGTTTCTGGTAACATTTTGGTCTTAAGAACTCTTAGAGATGTACTTGCTGTGACATAAATTCTGATTGGGAAAAGCATCTGGACATTTGGTTTCTCTTCATCTGTTATCTAGCAGTTATTACTGAACAAAATATAAAGAAATCCTCAGGCTCTCAGCAAAGCTCATTGTTTCTGAAGCAGTAGGCTTGAGTCTGTAGGGTTTTTATGACAATCTTTGTGAAGTATGTGTCATGACAGCACAAATACGTTATGTTTACTTGCAACACTTATTTTGGATGCCACTACTAAATTTTTGTACCTGGTTATCCAGTCACCATATGCTGTGTTTTTATGTTCATATTGGATATACAGTTTGTGGGTTTAATTTCGTTAGGCAGACCCTGCTTTAACATGACCTGTGTTTGTCTTTTCTAGGAGTAACATGCTTGGAAATATTTGTTAGTGTTGATCACCTGTACCCCAGCACAAGAGCTCCAGCTTAATCCTTTTCAAACACGTCTCTCAGAACATGGGGGAGAACGATGATGAAAAATACAGTCAAGCTGGCCAGATATTTGAAAACTTTGTACAAGCATCAACGTGCAAAGGTACCATTCAGGCCTTTAATATTCTCACTCGCCAACTTGAATTAGATCCTTTGGACCACAGAAACTTTTACACCAAACTGAAGTCAAGAGTGACCACGTGGAAGGCCAAAGCTTTGTGGAACAAGCTTGATAAAAGAGCAAGTCACAAAGAGTATAAACGCGGAAAATCTTGTGTGAACACTAAGGTAAGTGGAGAAGTTCAGTTTTGGATTTCATGGCTTAAAATCTTTTAAACTTGTTTTTCTGCAGAAGCAAGGTTTATACCATCATATGCAATGTGTCCATTCATGTAACCCTCCCTTTAATATACTTTTTGAAACTGGCTGATACCAACTGATTTTGACAAATTTTCAGGTATTTTTGTTCTGCAAGTTTTGTGGAAATGCACAGCATGTAAGAGTAGTCCTAAAAGCAACCTGCTTTACAATCTGCCTCAGTCATGGCAGAAAAGTTTTCTGCCCACTTTAGATATGTGTCAATTAGGCATAAGATGTAAACTCATGAGGCAGCAGGCTTCATTTATTCCAGGCTCACAAAAACTACTTGCTTTATTAAACAGGGTTTTGCAAGGTGCAAATCATAGTATATTCAGCAGGCTCCGCAGTTTGCTGCTTGGTGCATGCTGTAAGAGACCAGGGCTGGCCAAATGTGTTTCAATAGCAGTTCCTAAACTGTTCTCTGGAAAGTGCTACTTGGAGGTCTGGGGATCTGTCTTTGTCACAGAGGCATTGTCTCTAGTTGCTAAACAACAGCAAAAGAAAATCCTGCACTATTTAAGGATTTGAATACTTGCCTGTAACTGCTTTTTCACAAGCACAATGTGAATGATTGCTATGTGGCAGTTACTGAAGGAGATGGTCTGCTTCATTGTGGAAAGGACAGGAAATGTTCTTCTCTTCAGCAGAGCATGCAATACCATATTTTGATAGAGAGCCACTGAATGTTGGTATAAATCTTGTTGATAAAGCTGTACAAAATACTCTAGCTCATGCCACTTGTTTCATCTCTCACAGAGTATCTTTAATAGCTTTGTCTCAGAGCAATTCACTTATTTACTGCTAAGTGATAGCTAAAAGTTCCCCCAAGAAGGGTAAGTTTTAAGAAGCTTCTTGACTGTGTAGAGGTAGAACAGAGAGGAGGGGCACACTGGGGAGTAACTAGACACCAAACTGTGGAGGACATTTTAATTAAAACTATCACTGTAGTGTTATTTTATGGACTCAGTAGACAGGCAGTGTTGAAGGTCTCTTTCTTCTTGTTTACATCATCGCGTTCAAACTTCTCAGAAGCTCCAGGGAGAAGGACACCATGTTACCTTCAGTCCATATAGAGATCTCTGTTTTTATTTATTCATTTTTAATCAGCTCCTAATGATTATTAACTTTTTCTAAGGTAATAAATGTCCCTACTACAGTTTTCTTTAGAAAATGAAGTGTGCCATTACAGCTACTTGCACTGCTTTCCTGACAGCCTCTGTTTCCCTTCTTTCCTTTTTCCCATTGTTTCCCTTCTTTCCTTTTTCCCATTGTTTCCCTTCTTTCCTTTTTCCCATTGTTTCCCTTCTTTCCTTTTTCCCATTGTTTCCCTTCTTTCCTTTTTCCCATTGTTTCCCTTCTTTCCTTTTTCCCATTGTTTCCCTTCTTTCCTTTTTCCCATTGTTTCCCTTCTTTCCTTTTTCCCATTGTTTCCCTTCTTTCCTTTTTCCCATTGTTTCCCTTCTTTCCTTTTTCCCATTGTTTCCCTTCTTTCCTTTTTCCCATTGTTTCCCTTTTTGACCTGTGCTTCCTTCCTCCCTTTTGTTCTTTTGAAAAGGCCTTGAACATATGTCATTGAGCATCTTTGTGATGAAAACAGACAGGAAAGGGAAGGAATGAGAAAGTGTCTGATGATTAACAAATTGTAGGAGATACTCCACATACACTTCACCTACACATACAGCCCCGGGTCCAAATTTCCATGGTTAGTTTGAGGAAGCATTTGCAACACAAAAAAGCAGTTTTAAGACCTATGTGAAATAGAAAAATTATGTCCTCCTCTCTCAAGTGTGACATTATAAAGCCAAGGCCTGGTTCTGCAAAGTTCTTAAGCAAAGTGATTAATTTTTATATATGGTGAGAAGACTCATGGAAATCGGTTGGTACATAAAATACAGCCTATGTAAAGCTTTACAAGGTTGCCAAGCAGGAGGGTAATCAACACCTTCTGCAGTGTTGAAAGTATGGTTATTACTGCTCTTTAACGGTAAAGTTTTAGCAGCATGGTGTAAATATTTGCAGAAATTAATGAACATATCTATGATGCACATATGATCAAATTGCAAATTAATATAGAATGTCTGTATATGAACAGTGTGTGTATAGATATTCTGTGAAATACTTATAGATGTCCCTTATGAACTTGGACCATGCCCAGACCTGCGCTTCACTGTGTCATCACTGATTTAACAAGAGAAACATGAATCTTCAGATTGCTGCAAATAAAAGCAGTAACCACAGTCTGCGGGCTCTGTGGGGATATCTAGCAAGCATTCCTTACATGTGAATCACAGTCTGCTGTGAAAGCCTATCTATGCAACATGAATGAGAGGAGACATGTTGCAAGAAGACCATGGACTCCCTGATTGTTGCGGTGGTGTACTCTGACAGCCCCACTTACAGATAAGGAATTCTCAGAAATGCTGGCAGTCCAAACAAAATGCCAGTGCAGAGAGATTAGGCTACAATATACATACCATGATTTTCCTTCGGTGCAACTGGTGATTTTAAGTTTCTGTCTTTCCTGCATGTTATGCCCGCTACCATTTTTAGCAGTGAAGCAGGCAAACAAGAGTTAGCAGGCTAAATGCTGACAGCAGTGCCCAGCACTCACCTCTGTGGAGTTGCCTGGGGACTGGTTGAAGTAGATCAGCCTGGAGTAAAAAAATCTTACTTGTTAAAGCAGGATCACAAAATGAGCTAAGTGGGTTTTTGCAATTGCAGTTCTGTAAACAGAGCCAAGGTTGCTAGTAGGCATGATTTTAAAAAAATACATGACTTGAAGGCTTTATATGAGGTTGTGGCCATGAGCTCTGTAGCTGAGTCTGCAGCTCACAGTTCTGGGATACGGCTTCACAATCTGTCTGGTTTCTTGTAATCTTCCCAATCTTTGGAGGAGATAAAGGACGTAAAATGCAGTTGGGATCTAAACTATTCATGGTCACTTAGGTTTTGTTGTTTGGTTTTTCTTTTACACACCAAGAACCTGCTGTCTCACCCAAAAACTGTTCTCTTTTTTGCAGTATTTAAGAACTGAATGTTGTACTTGTTGATTTTTGTGCTTATAAGCTCTTCAGCCACACTTTAGTTACTTATTACAATATACACAAGTTTTATACATACAGAATGTTCCACTCCAACTAAATAACAATAATCCTGTGTCTTAACTGCTCTTGAAGAACATTGCCAAATATGGCTTTCAAAGTTTCTACAGTGATACGATTTTAAGCTGGATGAATAAAACCAGTTGAACAATTTTCAAGTTCAAACACACTGCTATTTCAGAGTTGCTTTACTGTGGACTTTATTTCTTTATTTTCCCTTTAATTCTTTGTAGAAGAAAAAAAAAAAGCACTGCAGAAAGAGAAGCACAACATTGGGGCAGAAAACCTTTTTTTGAAACTGTAGGAGTCCGTCTGTATGTTAAATCCATATCAAACATACGCTTCCTTCCATCACAAACTTGTAAAATGGGAATGAGTACTGTTCAGAATAGCCGTTTCTGGAGCTGGCATTTACATAGTTCACCAGTATTAGAGAGAAACAGAAGTTTGTCTTAAGTAGCCAAAACTCTAGAAATCATATGGTGATTTTTGCAAATATGTCTAGAAAAAGAGCACAACTTTTATTATCCTGGCAAAGTTTCTCTCTCATTTTCATCTTTTACTAATCAATGCAGAGTAGCGTGCTTGTTTCTTCATGGAATGAAATGTAGCTAGACAATTGAAGAAGATTAAAGGTTTAATATATGTTGCTCACCATGCTAACAGCTTGAATGTCTCTCTAAATTTTTGAACATGCAAAACATAATACAATGATGAACAAGAATTCATCCAGCTAGTTGCAGAGTGTATTCAGTAGCCTTTTTAAGACACATGTGTGTGTTCTCTAAAAATTTATTTGAACCTCTCTGTATGGAGTAGATTCTTTACTTGATTTACTGGCAGTTTACCTGTGTAAATGATACAGATATGTGCATGCACATATAAATGAGGCTCCCACTGATGTTTGAGATATTTATGTATATGTATCAGAGGGCAGGACCTGGCTCATGCTGTGCACCTGAAATTCTGGCTCTCCCATGACTATAGATTCATGCTTGAGGAGAGCAGAGATTGCTGCACATGAAAACATCCCAGACTTACTCTGAAGGGAGGTGTTGATTTTCTAAAGGATGCAAATGTGGGGTTGTCTTCCCCCTCAAACATGCATACTGTTTTTTCGAAACACATGCTTACACTTGAGGAGGACTAAGGAAACTTTGTTTAAAGTGGTAATGTGTAATTATCAGCTGCCTTGGTAGACTCTAGCATTTCTCTCTGGATATACCCACTTTTGGATGATGGTGCTGTGTGTTGAGGGGAGGGCAGTGGCAAATTCCTCTGCACGGCTTTGGTCTTCTAAGCATTGTGTCTGTTGTAGACCCCCACGGTTCCTGGGCAGAGGACTTGTACAGTCTGAGCAGTGGTTTTGAGGCCTAACTGGACAATATTAGCATAAAGCAAGTAAATAAAATTGAGCTAAGAAGTTTTGAGTGCTGTGTATATAAATACATACATATGTGCATTTATAGGTATATGTGTATATATATCATATAGATTCTTGAAAAACAAATGAAATAATCTTGAACTCAGTCCCTGTTGGTCTCTCGTTTCCCTCGTTCCTGGACTTGGCCTTTCAAAGCTTGTTTTATAATAGGTTAGGTTCCCTTCCAAAAACTCCTGTTGGGAAACTTATTGCAGGCGAATGACTCTAAAATTACTTATGACCACATTTCAGGGCTTCTGTAAAAACAGTGGCTCTTTGCAGTAGTGTCATACGCTGTCAGTCTTACCTGGACTTGGTGGCATTGGCGTCTCTGCTGTAGGGAGGGCTCCACAGGCTCCTCTGGTGGGGTGTTGCTTTAGCCGAGGCAGCATTACAGAGAACGTGTGGCTTGAGGGGGGACAGGAGTGGAGGGGTGTCAGGGGCCAGGATGTGAGTCAGCTGAAGAGGAGCCCTGCATCAGAAATGGGGATGGAGGTTTTGTGACTGACTCAGCACTGGCTCTGAGCCTCCTCTCCCTGTACTAACCACGCTGGTGTACCCACGAATGATAAAATGGCATGGTCTTTATCTGCCAAACCCCTTCCGCTCCTTTTCATATTGTCTTCCATTCCAAAGGCTGTCAAACGAATGCTGGAGTTAAAAAAAACCTACTTCACCTGGTGCTCTCCTTCCCACAGAGTTGAGAAACGGAGAGGTACTGCCATGGTACGTAGCCATAGGGTAATCAGCAGGATGAGGAGTGGATACCAGGTCTCTCTCCTTGTTATTAGGTAGACATTGGCTTCCTACCAGTCCTCAGCTGTTTACAAACATCCTAATCTGCAATCTTGCCCCTCACAGTAAATGAGGCAGATTGGCTTCTAATGCCTTCCTCTCCCCTCTCTCCACCTTCCTCTGTACTGCTAAACAAATACTTGTCTCTTAATTAAGCAAATCATCCAGCATGTATAAACCTGCTGGTATTGTGGTTAAATTTCCTCCTGAACCTCTGGCATTTGTTGATCCTTCAGAGGCAACTCCGATTTTCAGCCAGGTTTCTCCTGTGCTGCATATACTGGTACAGAAGCCAGTGAGTTTGTGTGTTCAAGTGTCATGATTGATTGTGTCCCTCAAGAAATATTTGGGGTTTTTTTAAGAGTAATTGAATTGTAAGATGAAAGAAGGGAATGCCAGTTGTGCTCCAACTCAAAAATATCCTTATTATAATGAGAACTTTAACCTGTTTATTCTATAAAGAGCAAATATCCAGATGGCACATCCCTTTTGCTGGACATACTAATCTCTTCAAAATCATAATTGAAATGGGGAGATTTCCAAAGCTGATAATCTAGGTTTATAATGAACACACAAAACTTATCTTGGATGTATTAGATAGCATTGCTAATTGTCTTATTACAATAAAAATGCATTCCTGTGAAGGTCATAAAGCTTGAAACTAGCGGTGGAGTACCATATTTATAGGAAGTTTAGTGAATGAAAGGTGGTGACTTTTCACAACAAGACATTCAGCTGCCTTTTTTTTAAATCCAAACGCACAGTGCTTGGATAGCAGAATTCAGAACCTATTGAGGTGTTGAGGGTATGAAGGGCCATGTATTCTGCTGACTTTTTAAGTGGCACCTAGGTATGTTTGGTACACTTGAAAGACAAGCTATTTATTTTGGTGTCTATGCTGCTTTGGTTTTGCCCTGTAGGACAGGGCACCTAAAGCCTTGCACTGGATTTCCATTGTAAACTTATTTTTAGGAATTTTAACAAGTAACTTTTAGAGAGTTATTTCAAAGTAGTAGAAGATATGGGACTAATGGGAATGAGTGGTAAGGAAAATTTGTTTGAGACAAGGGGAGAAGCAGCAAATCACCTATGAGCATGTAGTGAAACAGCTGTTGATCATTGTCTGTGCATTCATTTCTGTAAGGATTTTTAGAGAGAGTATGGGGAGAAGCTCGGGTGGTGACAGGACACACAGCAGACAGGGTTCTTTGAAAAGAAAAAGCATTTGACTCTGAGCTGTGTTTTAAACTGAGATTGGGCCAAATTACGTCAGCAAAAGCAAATGTTTGGCATGTGATTTGGTAATGAAATCACTTTATTTTTATTATCCTACAGACACTTCCACAAACACACGATTTTTCAGATTTATCAGTCATGAAAAGCAATGAAGCCCGGCCAAAGTAATGTAATCAGACAGCCTAAATAAGACTTTTTCAGACATTTGGGAATTTTAAAATTTTTGGCTTGCAAGATAACAGTAGCTTTACATCCGTACTTTAACAGCACTGTACTGTTTCTCTCTCCCTTGCTTAATGGCTTTGCAAGTAATCCACAGAAGGGAACTGTCCCACCCTGACCTGATTTCCTAGATATTTTATAAAGATTCCCACAGGGAGTGACACCCAGTTACCTTCACACAAAACACTACTATTGTCACAAGTGGCTTGCTTAAACTTGAATGAAACAAAAGGTTACGACAGGGCGTGTTGCCATAACTGTGACTTTGTAATGCTTTTGGGTTTGACTGTGGGAAGCAGCTGGGCTGTGTGTCCATCCACCAGGCAGGGTGGTGTGTGTGGGGGCCAGGGGTGCTCCTGCCTGGCCCCCGGTGCGCAGCCCATGCTGATGCTTTGCTCGGGTCAGGCGTTTCTCCTGGCTTCAGAGAGGCCCTGATAATGCCAGATGTGGTTGTTACGGGTTTGTTGTTAGCTACGTTTCCAATTTCACTCTGATAATATTTGTGTACTGATAAGTGAGGAAATACATATCTTTTGCTACCAAGAAGTGATTAAACACTTGGCTGCTAAAAACCAGATTTCAGACAATAAGGCAATTTCCTGTCTCCTACAGTTCAGGTCCTTCCCGAGGTTCCCATGTCTGTCCTGAGAACTGGGGTTTTGGGGATGTGGTTGCTCTTTTTCCCTTCCTGCTGACAAATCTAAATCTACGTTATTTTCAGTTTTAGGCATTTGTGCAGATCGCTTTTAATACACTCTTGACAGAATGTAAAATACCACAGTTCTAAGAGATGCTGTGTAAAAAGTAGAAATCATAGAATCATTTAGGTTGGAAAAGACCTCTAGGATCATCAAGTCTACCCGTCAACACAACACTACCATGTCTCCTGAACCATGCCCTGAAGTGCCACGTCTACGCATTTTTTGAACACCCCCAGGGATGGTGACCCCACCACCTCTCTGGGCAGCCTGTTCCAGTGCCTGACCACTCTTTCAGGAAAGAAATTTTTCCTAATATCCAATCTAAACCTCCCCTGGCGCAGCTTGAGGCCATTTCTTCGCGTCCTATTGCTAGTAACTTGGGAGAAGAGACCGACACCCACCTCACTACAACCTCCTCTCAGGTTAGTTGTAGAGAGCGATAAGGTCTCCCCTCAGCCTCCTCTTCTCCAGACTAAACAACCCCAGTTCCCTCAACCTCTCCTCATAAGCCCTGCTCTCCAGACCCTTCACCAGCTTTGTTGCCCTTCTCTGGACACACTCCAGCACCTCAATGTTCTTCTTGTACTGAGGGGCCCAAAACTGAACACAATATTCAAGGTGCAGCCTCACCAGTTTTTAGTAGAAGCTGATTGTCTTAAGTAAATAACAGAATTTCTTTTTGTATTTCTCTCTAAAAAGCCTTAACAGTGATGGAGTTGTGGTCAAAAAAAGTTTAACTGGGATCTGTTGTCATGCCAAAGTAGAAATTCCCCTTTAATGCCCTTGAAATTGGATTAATTTGCCTTACTTTCTCTGCTACAGTGTTTAAAGTTGGATTATTTTGTGTCAGTCAGTTCTCAAAATTCCCACATTCCCTAACATGTTTACATTTAAGCAGAAAATCTGTTTGTGTCTGCAAACAGCCAGGTTTCGGCAAACTGTTTGCCATTTCAGGTCTCTAGGATATTTGTGTCTTAACCTATATATCTGATAAAAAGTGCTTATTGAAAAATAATCTGAGTTGATACCATAATGTGACATTATTGTGGTTTTCTAATTCTTCAGTCTTTTAACCTTTTCCTCAGGTTGGGAATGTTTGGGTGAGTTTAGACTGTATTTTGAAACAAACCTGGCAGCGGGGAGAACCATCTATTTCTGTGGTGAAAAAGCCTTTACAGCTGAGAGCTGTGTCCTGGCACCTGGCCACATCTTGCTTCAAATTTTCCTGACCTGTGAGAGTCTGGCAGGTACCCAAACGGGCCTTCGTTTTGTTCTAGGTCCTGGGTGATGGCAGAGAGAAGGGCAAGCATTATATGATTTCAGCTAACACAAGAGCTATATATCATATCCACAGAAGTTTTAAATCAGAAATACATATGAGCTGTGGACCTGTTATAGTGCATACTGGGAAATGAGACTTGAGGGACAAAGTAGGAAATGGTGACGTCTTGCATTAATTGTGAATGCTACAGCCGGATATAGGTATCTTCCTCCTTTAAGAAGAGGTTGACCCAGTATGTCTGAGGGAAGCAGAAGTTGCAATTTTGACTTGACCTTTGTAGAGCCCCTGCTTTAATGAGCAGACTTGTGAATGTGGTTTACGTTGAGTTATGTCACACCGGCAGCTAAAGAACTGTGCTTGCAGTGGTGCTAGCAATAGTTCCCTGCCAGACTGGGGAAACACATTAAGTGGGACTTCAGTGATTCCTGTTGTAGACTGGTGCTTGTTGTACTTCTTAAAAATTTGGGTGCTGGACTGAGGAGGTATAGACATAACCAAACTGGAATGAGCTGCAAGTGCTTTAAAACACAGGATTAGAATTTTAAAAAATCTTGAAAGGTTGAAGAAATGGTCTGAGCTCAAGAGGATAAAATTTCTAAAAGCTACTAGAAAATTACGACCCTTCTAACGAAGAAGTGCAACAACCAGAGAAAATTGGGAATATGCTGCAGAAAATGATCTGGTGCTCATAACAGACAACACACCAAGTCTGAGTCCATAGGGTGTAGGGCTGACCCAAGGGAAGCTGATTCTGGGAGCTTGTCAGAGGAGGCCTGCTGTGTGTCAGGGATTGGGGTGGTTTCCTTCCCATCTAGCTGGTGCAGATGAAAACCCAGCTAAAATATCTTGCCCAGTTTGAAGCATGTGTTATAAGCAAGAGGGAGATAAACTAGAGCAAGTCCAGACCAGAACAGCAAGAGTGGTCAAAGCTTTAGAGAACATGACCTGTAGGAGAGGCTTAAATACCTTCACCCAATCTATGTTAGGGAAGACCAAAAGAGGAACACTACATAGTTACCTGGAGCACAACCAGAACTGTTATTTATTTCACCTTCTCTCTGATAGTCTGGTTAATGCCGCTAGATCAAATTCTGATTAGTATTTCAAAGTTTGCATTTTGCCTTGGACATCTGCTACTCCTATTTCAACCCTGAAGAACAGCTTGTGTTTCCCAAGGTCGTGCCTGTTTCTGCTTAAGAAACCAGCTGAGAGCTACTGCCTTGCTTGTCTTGCATCACTCTCTGGATTTGTTCATTTGACTGAGATACTAACTTGGAAGGAACCATGTGGTTCCTTTGAATTAGTCTTGTGTTGCTTACCTCCACTGCCCCTTTGAATGAGTTACAAGAACAGCTTCAAAAGGACCTGTGCAACAGCAAATACTCCTCTCTGTGACTGGTGTCCACCTCCCCATCCTGCCTGTACCCTCTGCCAGCCTCGCTGGATTTACAATTCAGATAAGACAACTGCCCCAGGGTAAATTGCAACTCAGATTAGAAAACATTGCAAGAGATGGTGGTGAGCTTCCTGCCAAGGACTACACACCCAGATCATTAATAACAAGCTATGCTGATCAGCAAGTGCTCAGTGGAAGGCAGAGGCATCTATCTCTGATTTTTTTCCTTTTTTTTTTTTCTTGTTTGTTTGTTTTTTAGTGAGGTAGGAAATAATTGTGTATGGTAGGAAGCCTTTCCTGACAGGTGAGGGCTGTTGCGACTTGTGGGGCTGCCGCTGGGTCTGCTTGCTGCCTCGTGGCTGGCAGGGCTGCAAGAGCTGGGTTGGCTTGCTCTGTCTCCTGCTTGGCTGTAGGCATCTGGGGTAGGAAGTTCACTGCCTGTCAGCCCAGATACAGCCCTGATAGTGGCAGAACAAGCGCAGCCGGTGTTGTTCAGGCAGGTGCCTCTGAATTTCACCCTGGCTGGAATGTGAAAACAGCATCATTAATACGTGGCCGTGTAAATAAACACTGATCTTCTCTGTATGTTTATCTCCCGTCTGTTGTGTTGGAAGTTGGTGCAAAAGAGACTATTATACCTCATGATGTGCGATTTGCTGCCAAATTTTGTCTTCAACTCTCTGCCCCTCTCTTTGAAGCATGCTCCTTTTCATATTTTTTCATCTTTTTTATATTTACTTTTATTTTTCAAGACCCTTTCCTTCAGTAATAAGGGCTGTTATGTACCATCTTTGTTTTCAGCCAAAAAGGTTTTGGAAATAAGAACTAGAGGCGCTAATTTTCGCTGTGCGATATGCTGCTAGTAGCCTGGTTTGTTGGTTCTGTATGAGTCCTGTTAACTTTCCCTGCTATCAGAAACCTTCCTAAAAAAAAAGTTACGCTTTCCTAAAAAATGATACATTTTCTAATTCTAGTTGTTTGAACTGTTCAAATCCATCTTGCTTGTTGACACTATCAGATGCCATATTGCTAAGAGGTGCTGGTTGGTCAATTCCTAGGGTTTTCAGATTGTAAATAAAAACATAAAAAGTAAGAGCATTGTCTACCTATGGTAAACTGGTATATGCAAGTGACCAGTTAAATAAACTGGAAAAAAAAATCAGGTTATCACTCTTTGGAGCTGTATTTGGCTTTATTAATTAAGTGGCTGTGAATACAAGTGCTGGAAAATGTAGTGGCTTTGAAGATTGCGTGATTAGTTGGAAGAAAATAGACCCCAGGAGCCCAGAATTGCTGCCTTCTTGTACATAATTGCATTTTGAGCTCAGCTGTAGTTGCCATGCACTACTGTACAGGCATTCTGCTTAGGAAAGTTAGAAATTATGGGATTAAATGATTCAGCTCTTTAAAAATAAATATAGTTTAAAAATTTGGATTCTGACTCAGACCTGATGGCTAGTTCAGTATGAGCTCATTTACCCAGTACTGGATTCTGAAAGCCAGGTCTTAACTGGATGTTGGTTAATAATTTACCTAATACAAAAATATATATTAGAACATATTTTAAAATATTCTGTGGAATGACCTTGAAATAACTTGACTCACTACTTACTTTAAATAGCCAGTTTCGAAGTGGAAGCTTAGCTGATTTATTAGATTGTTGTTTAGTTAAAAATTTTAGGTTCAGTGTAGTATTTAATCTCTGTAGACAGACCAGGCTGTAGCAACATTGCTCTTTTTTTTGTGCTCTTTCTTTTTTTTTTTTTTTAAAACATATTACTAACAAGCAAAGCCATAGTTGTTGACCAACTTGTCTGCATGCTTGGGATGCCATAAAGCATGAGAAATCCCTTCCTTTGGGTCTGTAGACAAGTCCTCTACTGGCTGGTCAGCTCCTGACCCTGAAACTATGTAGAGGATTAATTATTTTCTTGCAACTGCAATCTCATGAGTGTCACTACTTACAAGGTTCACAAGACTTGTGGCTTAGTCTCTGCTTCGTCTCTGCTGTGTTCAGAGGTGAGGCTCTTGGTGCCTTTATTTCTTCATATTTGTTCACCAGTTCTCTGTTTCTGGATTAATTGGTTTGTTTCACGGTTTTATTCTGGGGTTTTTTTTGCTAAGTTTTTAAGGATAGCCTTAAAGCATTATCTCAGTATCACAGGCGTAAGCCTACAAAAAAAAAAGGCAGGGTACTTGAATGCTGCCAACCATATTCATGACTGGGATAGTCGGGCAACATTCTTTCTGCAAGGTTTATCTTGTTTTCATTTTGATTGTTTAAGCAACTGGCCAAAAAAAAAAAAAAAATAAGAAAAGAAACCAACCTCTTCTGGCTTTTGGGTGTGGTTTTTTCCCCCTGTTTTTATTACAATGAAAGACAGGTAAGAAAACAGCGAATATGCTCTTAATTCCGAAGGATGTTAGAGTGTTTATGTTGTGCTTTATTTGAGGAGATTTTTGGATTAAAGCACTCGACTGATTTCTGGTGCATAATCTGTTTATTAAAAATTTCTTGTCAGATGATGTGCAGGTTTTCTTCAGGTAACTGTAACTGTGGTGCAGGAGAAGTGAAAGTTTCTTGCTACACTTCTCTGTATTATGTCTACCAATTGCAACTTTTTAAAGTTTATTTTTGTAAATTGTTATAAAAGCTCTGAGATCAAGTCAATGTATTAAATATGACCGATGCCGCCTGAGAGAGCTCTTCAGAAAAGCTCCAAATAATAAAGTCCAGACAGCTTTGGTGCATCAACAAAGGAACTCTTGACCTTCTAACACACTGAATGCATACAGCCTTTCTTTAATGTGTTGCATAGCAGACTGTACGTTTCAGATGTCTTCCATACCATTGTTTTAATTTCAAACTATGGAAAGGTTTATATATGCAAATCTAATATTAGTACATATATCCAAGAGACAGAGAGGATGGATGGACAAGTGTGTGCAAATTCATTCAGGAAAAATGAAGGCACATGGTTTTTTTTCCATGCTGAAGCTCATCTTCCAAAAAAGAGAAAAAAATCCCAGTAAAGATGAGCCAAATGAATGCAATAAATGTACTAATGTTTCACTTCTGGCATTTTGACCCAATAAAACAGGAGGGCAATAAACATAGATCCTCTGATCCCTGGATTGTGCCATGTCCAGCTGCGAGTACAGCAACTGCAGGGTACAGTGCTGGGGAAAGAGCTCTGTCCAAAATCAGCCTACATTAGGTAGCCTCAAGTCCGTGTTACAGCCTTTAAGAAGAAAAATAGTAATGTCTCCATTTTTGCCAACTGCTGATATGGGTGCTTTTGGCAGGAGATGACAAAACTGCATATTTCTGAGGTGCTCAGCTGGAGTACAAAGGGTAGAATACTGGTGGGATCAAAAGCAGAAATGGACTCGTCGTATTGCGCTTCCTGCACTGGGTTGGGGTTTTGTTGCTGTGGTTGGTTGGCAGTTAGGGGTGCGTGAGCCTTGCTGTTCCCAGCTGCCTTTGAACTTCCCCAACAGTGGTATTTATGTGGTGTTCACTCTCCAAAAATGTCCGTTCAGCAAGATCCAGCTAGTCTTAATAATATTTTAAGGTAGGTTTTTGAACTATGTGTAGTTCATTTATGTAGTGTACACATAAACCTTTGGAAAGTTGGGACCTCTCATTAAAATACATTTAACTGAGTATTATTTTTGTCAAATGAAACATTTTTAACCTTACTAATTTTATAAGGAGCTCATAAAACATAGTATAATAGAGTAAAATATGCTTTTAAAAATTACTTAATTTTTGTAGGATGAGTTTAATTAGCTCCTATAAATTCTCCTCTCCCTTCATTTGATGGAAGAATTAATTATTTTGCTTTTAATATTTGCATGTAGTATAGATCTGTTAACCACAGAAACTTTGGGTATATGTTTCAGTATCTGGCATATTTCTAAAAATGAAGAAAAGAATTCTTGTTTTAGGTCGGCACTGTCCCTTTTCTATATATGTATGTAGTTGAATGGACACCTTCCAAATCACTGTCATATTTAGCTTCAGTTATGATCACTGTTCTTGATAGGGTCATGTTCTGTTGCCTTTTACTAAAAGCCAGTTACATAGGTATGGCAGCATTCAACAAGTCAGGCAATAGGCAACAAGCACAAGCCTCTCATGCAATGCAGGGCATGTTACTGTCAAGAAAGTGCTATACTTGTATAGCTCTAATGTGTCTGGTAGGATGTGTTGCTGTAAGATAGCTCAGCTTTGTTGGTGCCGGTGGCTGGGCTGGTTTGTAGAAAAGGAGATGACAAGCACTTTGTATGGGGGTCTTTGTCTAGAAATGCAGCAAGTGCCTGAATAGAGTTGTTGAGTTTAGGGGAGCAACCATATATTGAAGTGCTTTGGTAGACCCGGACTGTAGCAAGACTAGACTCGCGTCTTAGATTGACAAAACACGTCATGCCTATTGTGAGCTTAACCTTTTTTCCTTTTTTGTAATTTTTTTTAAAATAAAGCTTTAGCTCTTGTCATTTTCAATGTTGGGCATCTGAAGCAGCATATAGAATTTTAATTTTCAGTGACTTCAATTATAATGTTTCAAACTTTAAAAACTATATTGGCTAGTCAGTGGATTCAGGGTACGTTTGATTGTACTGTTGTATCCAGTGGCTGGCAATGAATTTATGTGATAAAATCTGAGACTACAAATGTGAGATGAACTGTAAGTCAGTAAGTCAGGAATGTCCTACTGAGCAGTCCTATTTTTGCCAGAAGCATTTTCAGTCTAGTAAAGGGGATGAAGTGAAAAGCATTGTGGTGGAGAGAGCTTCCTGCTGCAGCTTCTGGTAGCCGTCTGCCGTAGCTGCTTATGCAGCTGTTTCTCTTTGGAGCCTTTCCAGGGAAACAGTCATTGCTGATCCAGAAAATGTGTTGTTTCATTACATTTCATGCCTATCTCGTGTTGCATCACATTTAGCTCTATCATGAATAAACACTTGCCCAAATCCATGTAGGATGTAATCCTGTGGAGTCAGTAAAATTAATCCTTGGTACATCCCTGTCACTTTGGAGGTTGTACAAAGGCCAGGGCCAGTGTGAAGTCCCAGATCTGGTGACTACGGAAATGAACACACCTGATGCCCAGAGCAAATGACGGAAGAGGGTTTGCCATGGAAAGGCAAAGCATTCCGTCCCTCTGCATCCTGCAGGCTGTCAAGGCGTGGGCAGAGCCTCCTATCACTGCGTGGGGAGGCCTGTAGCCGCTGGCGGCACCTCAAGGCAGTGGCTTCAAGGTGTGTGGGGAAAGCCATCTCTTGGTGCCTGTTTCTAGCAGCGTGATCCATTCCTATAGGTTTTGATTTCCAGTTGGTGATTTGGATAAATATTACATATAAGCTAAAGGAAGTTGAGTAATTTAGGTAGATAGTTTTCACTATTTTTTCACTGTATATGTGTGCATTTCCACTGAAGACTAGAAGTGGTGCTTCTGACTTATTGTGCCTTAGGACAACGAAGGGTGTCTCTGTGTCTATCCAGTTGCTGTTCAGCTGGAGCCTAAAATCAATCTCCTCTTTTCACCTCCAAAACAACTGAAAGGCAGAAATGAGAAAATCTTGAATTCCTGGAGTGATTGTAGCTTCTGTCTTCATCCCAAGAACATACGTGGGGTGGATCACTTTTATTTTCCAGGACTAATTTAATGGTTTGGTACCTTGGGCAGGAGAGGAGTGAGGGATTTAGAGTTGGATGATAAGTGTAATGCAGTGAGCTGCAAAGGGTTTTGTCTATTCTTAACTGTGCAAAGAGCTGCTGTTTGTTAGCATTCCCCACCCACACGCTACTACCAACTGGTAGATTCTTTGACTGTGAGCCTGTAAATGCCAAGAGCTTTTTTTTCACATTTTTCAAGGTAAATGAGTAGATTCTGCCTTTCAATTATTAAAGTGGATGAGATTTTTGTGATTAGGTCATTGTGGAGTGTTATTTTGGTTTTTGTTCAACGTAGTGCTTGTATTCTTGCTCTCTCCCTCCTTTCTCTCAAAACCTCAGTTGTTTCTGTAAGCCTACTCTATTGTGTGAAAACCAATGGAGGCGTTCTGCAAATTCTCAGCTGTTAAACTGCATATGGTTTTTCCAGAATGGGATATAGGTGCCTGGATTCACAGGCTGCAGATTTAATAGTGGGGGATGGGAGGGGTTGCAAGCGGCCTCCACTTCACATCCCCCTCTCCCTTTCCTCTCATCCTATTTTGTAAGTCATATATTTGTACATTATATACAGGAGATCATATAAAAAACCTGCACCTAGCACAAAAGTTATTCTACTTTTGGAGAGGTAACTTGTGCTGCCATTTAGCTCAGCACTAAGTGCTCTTATTCAGTGTAGAAACACTTTCTGGAGATTTTCAAGGCACTGCCATTCTTAAACATACTAATAGAGAGAAAGTAGCATCTCTTACAGTCAGATTGACCTTTGAGTAGAATCAAGCTTATGAGACTTACCAAATGCTGACTATGTTTATATTATTACAAGTGAAACCTTCTGATATCTTTTAATTGTACCGGGGGAAAAAAAATACATGATGTTTCTGCTCTATTTCGGTCTGAAGATAAATAATGCAATGGGTAGAGTGTGCTTGGTTATAGCGCGGAACAAGATTTATACAGAAACAAATAATTATCTTTCACAGAAAAGTACAGTGCTTTTTAACAGTACCGTAGAAACATAATATTTACTCAGCAGCTTAAGTAGTCAACTTCTATAAAACATGCATGGGCTTATTGGTGTTTTATTTTGAAGTACAGAAATTTCCATGCTTTACTTAATATTTATAATTTTAAACTGAAATAGTCCTAAGATTGTCACTAGGTAACTATTGCTGGCCTGTAAACTTGCATTAGTCCTCTTCAATGGGAATTTTGTCACTGGTATTCTAAAAATGCTCTTGCAGAAGTTTAACTCAAACCAGCATGTCCATTTACTTATGATAATTTATAACATAACTGTAAAATTTTCATTGTCGCATTTATTCTCATCGGTAATTAGTATCTTTAATATCCAGGATATTTGCAACAAGAGTAGATGAATTTTAGCTTACATAAAATTCTCATGAAAAGTACTCGTAGTGACTGTTGCTTGTAGGAGTTAGTGTTTATGGGCATTCCCTTCAGTACTGCCAGTTACTGCATAGCTGGAGTTTGGTGCAGGAAATTTGATGTATGTAACTTTACCTGGTCCGGTTGGTGATGAGGTGATGGAGCACAGGTGTGCCTGTGTGGGGCAAGCCACTGTCTGGGTGTGTGCAGGGTGTTTGTGGCACCCAGCTTTTCTCCCCTTGGCTGGGGAACTCATGGGTGCAGCGCTGGGCTGCGGTGAGGGCCAGGGAACAGCCAGGTTGGAGTCCTTGTCACGGCTCCCTTTCTCAGTGCATGCATATCCTCTTCTAGAGGATATGTGCTCAATATTTCAAGCATTTGTAAGATCTTTGGATGAAATCTTTGCAAAGATAAATTATTTTCATAAAGGATAAAGGAGGAAACTTGGCATTTTAAAATCACATGCTTTAATCTGCCACATGAATGTGTTAACTGTGGTGTTTTCTCCCTCCTCACTTATTCTTTCTGTACTTTTGCCTGCTCCTGCCTTGCTGTAATGTAGGTCCTGTTCTTGGGGAGCATATTAAATTTGATGAAGCTTCTCATTTGACAAGAAGTATTTACATACGTTTGCAGGCAGAAGATCAGCCCTTTACACTATGAGGCTTTCACTGAGAAAAATGCCTTCTCTCAGTATTGCTATCTTGCCCTAACATGGTATACTCTCAGTAGTAAAACAGGATATGACATCCAACATGGTACTGATTTTTCAGGCAGGTCACATAGGTCTAGTTGACATCTTATTCTTGGATAAGCTGGCCTGTAACCTATACCAGTTTTTCTCCCTTCATTTCCAGCCTGAACAAGAAATATGCAAAAGCTCATTGCCAGTCCTCTTCAGCAACTGTTACTTTGATTTATTTGTGGAAGATGCTTTGAAAAGTCAAGTTACCCTTTACCTTTTTAGGATATTATCTGGCACCATTAAAGGACAGTTGAGCTGTGAATGGCAACGTGGATGTCAAGAAACTGTTGGTGTTTGTCCAACCCTGTTTGTTAGATTTCATGATTGATTATTCAAGACTTCCTTATGTGATGTCTATTGTCACAGTCTGTGTTAAACTGCAAGAAATTAATTTCAAAAGCAGTCCCTGGTGAGCCAGGAGACTGGGGTAACAGGAGGTGAAAATAGGAAGCCATTCAAGGTTTATTCTAGGCTGACTACAAGTAGGTTTCTCCTGTGTCTGTGTTTGCAAGAAGAGAGCTGGGGAGGGAGGGCAGGGACAGGACCGTGGTACGGTCCCTTTTGTTACTTAATAAAGGTGGGAACATAAACACAGTAAGAATTACCTTTGCAAGGGTTTTGTGCTGGTTTTGACCCTAGAAGTTTCAAAAAAGATGACAAAGTGCCAAGAGTAAGCTCTACACTAGCAGGAAGTGTCCTTAATAAATCAAAGAACAAATAGTTCTCAGACATAGATAAATATGTTTATGGAAGGTAACCATGGATGATAGCAAATATACAATCATTTTTCACAGTGTCTCTAGGCAATTAGGAAGATATTTTGTCAATGGTGATAGGAGGAGAGGAGAGAGCAGAATCCTCCTTAAAATTTTACCATACTATGTTGCAGAGGTCCAGGAGGAACTAACAGTGTTTTCTGTGTGGGTTTTATTACTTGGCAGGATCCACTATGACTAAATCTCAAAAGACTGCCTTTTTTTTAAAAAAAAGTTGCATTTATTTATATAAAATACAGTTTGTTAGCCAAAAAAACAACCCCACCTTATCAAACCATGTATGGTCTTTATTTGTAAAATGTTTCTAACTGCTTGCAAAACATTACTGGAAAACTTTGTAGCTGTGAAGGCAGTCACTTGTCAGAGCTCAGAGTTCCCATGTTAATCACAACAAGCATATGCAGAAAAGAGCTGACCCAGACTCCACCGGTGATCCTCTTCAGTCAGGGTAACATCTGCACTCCATTTTCTTCCTGTATATAATTACATCTGTTGATGTTTTCTTAATATTTATCATGCAGTGAGGAGTGTTCTTGTGAAATTATGAATTAAATATGTTCTTTTAAGAGGAAGAAAGCCAGGTGGCTAATGCAACAACCTAACTTATTTCATTTTGCTAGTTAACAAAACACTTGCCTAAAGCAAAAGCACCTCACAGGATCTCTTCTTTCAGGGGGAATTTATTTGAATTATTTATCCAATTTAAAAAAATTTTTGCACTTTTACAGTTGGACTAAAGTCATGGACAAAAGTCAGCACCAGATAATTTTTGCTTAAGTTGTTAAATTTGAAAACAAATGACGAACAAACCAAAATAAATAAATGACTCTATTTTATGAAATTGAAATGTAATGGGAACCAGACTCGTACCCAACGAGCCTCCAGATACAGTCCGTGCTTGCTTTGAAACTGTAATCACTGTCTGGCTATGTGTGCGGGACGCACAGGAGCATGTCTGGCGTGTGAGATAATGGGTTTGGATTTGCAACGCGGCACAGCTCGGCCTCGCAGCCAGAGCTCTCCCCTCTGCTCAGGCCCACCTCATCCCTCCCTGCCTGAGCTCGGTGCTTGAACTGACGGCACAGATTTTGTGAAGTGTGTGTGGGGTTTGGGGAGGTGGGTGGGTTTTGGGGGGAGGTGTGGAATAGCAACATTGTCCAGCTGTAAGACTGTTTCTAATGAGTTTTTTAGTAATCAGTTAGGAAAATGTAAGCATTAGATATGTTTGGGTTTTAATTAGTTTGCTTTCTGGAAATCCTTTGCTTGTTAGTCTGTGAAAGCTTACAGTTGTTAACTAAAATTTGGGCGAGAATTCTCTGTAATCATTTCTGAAGTGGTTCTTCTAAAGATGCCCAAATTTAGATTTAAGGTCCAAAAATGGGATTGTCCTGAAGGTGAGGATGTTAACCACTGGGTGAAATGGAATAGGACAGGCTGAGTTCCCCAGCTGTGATGAGGCAGGACAAGTCTGCTGACTTCTCTTGACATGCCATGCTTAACAGCCTAGTTCACCTACTGCTGTAACATGCAGGCTACTCCCTCGCTTGAAAGAGAGTAACTAATACTGTAAGACTACTGGCTTATCATAGGTTTGTCTAAGGAGTCTAGCTAATGTACACCAACTTCCTCTTTACAACAAAAGCAGCCTACATCAAAACCACTTATTTCCTTTCCCCTCCCTTTTATGTAGCTGTAATCCTGTTTAGTGCAAGCACTTCTGAAATGCTAAATTTGAGTGAGTTAGAAATGTACAAGCAGATGTTCAAAGTGTTTGGATTTTTGCTGTTTCTTCTGTTACATCTTTTTATCAGATGCTTTTATGTCTGCATGAAGCACAGTTTATTCTCTTGTGTAAATTGACTGAACACCACCTGCAAACAAAATTTGGACGTTTATTGATCTAAATAGATGACTTGAATATACTCTCAGTAGCATAAGTCTGGTTGAATATGAAGTTGTACCAACAGAGTAAGTTAGAAACTGTGTTGAAGTTGTTAAAGTCAATACAAAACCCTGTGTAAGACTCCTTCTTTTCTCTGCTAGTGTTTAATTATTGGAGGTGGCCCATGTGGCTTGCGGACTGCCATAGAACTTGCCTTTCTGGGAGCCAAAGTTGTTGTCGTGGAGAAGCGGGACACTTTTTCAAGAAACAATGTGTTGCATCTCTGGCCATTTACAATCCACGACCTCCGGGGACTGGGAGCAAAGAAATTTTATGGAAAATTCTGTGCGGGGTCTATTGATCACATCAGTAAGTATCTGGGTGCATGGGCACTGTTCAGATAAGACAGGTACTGAGGTCAGAAGATTAATGGAGACTTCCTTGATTTGGCATAAAGCTCATCTGCCTTAAACGTGCGTGAATGCATGTGTGTGCGCACAGAGGAAAAAAAAAGGTCTCATTTAAGCAAAATGGCAATCTTATGGAGCAGTTACTTCGTTAATCTGTATTTGTTAAACAATAGGTTTTTATTATGAAGTATGAAGAATATTGATATTCATTCTAGTATGTTGAAGGTAGACACAACCCTTAATCGAATGAGAAAGTATGCAAAAGTGGGATATGTTATAGGGAAATATGCTGTAAAATTTTCTATCCTAAAATGGTCAACGTATTGGTTAGCAGATCCTTTAAATATCATCAAGAAGGAAAGCTTTAAAAAAAGTATTCTAAGAAACTCACTGAAATGAGTTTTATAACCTACAAAACTGTGCCGGAAGAGAACAACATCCTGTGGTGGCTGCAGTACTTGCATTCGTCACAGTATGGGAAATAATGCTGCATGCTTGTGTTAACAATGAGTATCAGTTGGGTGGCATGCTGGTAGAAGCTGTGGTTGCTTACATATTAAATATGTCTTTGTTACTCGCTGTCTACAGGTATTCGACAACTTCAACTTATCCTCTTCAAAGTTGCGCTTATACTAGGAGTTGAAATCCATGTGAATCTAGAATTCATGAAAGTCCTGGAACCTCCTGAAGATCAAGAAAACCAAAGTATTGTTTATCATAATGTAGTTCTGTTCACAGTAACTTCTTTTTGTGTTGGGCATTATGTGAAATCATTCAAGGTAGTTGAATTCTGTTAAAGAAATGGGAGTGTTTTGTCCTCCTTCTTCAGCTAGGTTTGCTACATGCAAGTCGTAGGCATAAGTATCGTTGTGACAGAGAACTGATAATTCTTAAAATATGACCCAGTCTGAGAAGTTGAGGTTTTGCACTACGTCTTCTGGCATGTGTTTGAGGCTTTGTAGGGAGTCTGGTGTGGCTTTTTGGTATCTTCTTGCAAAAACAATTTTTGATTGATAATATAAATATTGAGGATGGATTAAGCTCCCTGGGCCTCATTTTGCTTTCACATTTGATATAACTCCCACTGGCACACAGAGTCTTATCAGCCATCTTATGCAAGATTTTTAAATGAGGTAGAGAAGGATTTCTCATTCTTTTTTTCTATTTTCTTTAAAGATTAGTATTTAGGGTGTAATAGCAATAGAATATTTTAGATTTTAATTAAAATACTATGCTATCTCTCTTAAATGGTCATATAGTGACAGTAGACTAAATGTATTGTGTTAAGTAGTTAAAGCATATATAATTTTAAAATATGGACAATACAAACATTTTCATGTAATCAGCTTTGTGTTAATGCCAAAATTAAATTTAGGTTTGTAAGTATGCTTCTGCTTAATTTCTATTTAGAAGACAATTCAAAGTGTTGACGATGGAATGCTATTTTTCTTCTTTTAAAACCCAGCCCTTCCTTGCAGTTACCACATATATGTACTTTCCTGATAAGGTCATTGTGGGGCTATTTCTGTGAGAATGGAAGTGCTTAAGCATATTCTTGTGATATGGGCCTGAGAGGAAGTTTAGTGCATCAGGTGACCCAGATGAAGGCTTCCATTTTTATGTTGTCAGTTTACGAGCTTGGCACCTTGTTAATAGAGCCAGAACATAGCTTTGACTGCAGCAGAACTTCCCTGCATCAAACTGAGGCAGAATTCAGCTTGTTTGAATGAGAAATGGACCGTTTATCTTAATGCCCTTTCTTCAGACTCTAAAAGCACTTCTCCCTTGTATTACTGAAGAATGAATAAATATTATTCTTTGTGTTTTTAGAGATAGGTTGGAGGGCTGAATTTCTCCCTGTGGATCACCCTTTGTCAGAGTATGAATTTGATGTTATTATTGGTGCAGATGGCCGCAGGAACACATTAGAAGGTAGGTGAATGTGTGTTTTAGCCTTATTAATGGTCTTTAGGGTATTTTGGAAAGCCTGAAAGTCAGAGGAGAACACAAAGCAACAGGCTACCTTTCAATCCACTGAAGTCTGTGTGGAAACTATTTTTTATGTGGTATCTTCTGCTTTTTGTCAAGTTGTAGCTCAAAATAAAGACATTTAATGTCATTACTGATTCTCAGCACTGTGTATCTATATTGCCTACAAAATGCATCATGATGCCATTGGGCTTGCTTCAAGGTAAAGTAATTATATAATGATTTAACTTTAATGAGGCTGACAAGGTACATGTCAGGAATTGCATAGTCTTTGCTATTGTGCAGTAAATTTGCACTACATGTTTGAACTAATGACCAAAATGTGACTGCCAGGTATTTAATGAAAGCATCAGAGGTATCGCTCTTTTACAGAGGTGATTTAACTTCAGAAGCAGTTACTTTGGAAACAATACCAAAAGATGATAAATAACCCGCGGGGGGGGGTGGTTTGAGGAGGGAAATGCTTCATGAACTTGAGTCATGGCTGAGAATTCAGACCACCTGAGCTGTCTTTCTTAGCAAGACACTAGCTAAGCTGCTCCTTTATCACATGAACAAACCTGTTAATTATATATTCCCCTTTTAGCTTTAACTATGTCCATGTTAGTTTCGGTTCACTAAGTATGCCATTTCCTTTTTTGTAAGCTTCGTAGTTTGTCTTCTTATTCTTATATCTGCCAACCACAATATGCTTAGAGTTAGTTCCTTATGTTCTATTAGAAATTTCCCCACACTATTGTCTAGCTATTCCCCATAAAAGATTGTTTAAATACTCAGGTATCAGGAAAACAAAATTTTTCTTACCTCAGCTGCAGACTCTATTGAGAAGCTAATGGTTACCGTGGTACCAGGATCTAAGGGAATATTTGGTGCACTGAAGATTGTTTACAGAAGCTGGTATTGTCATATTAAATCTATCCCAATGAAATACTGAGAGCATATCAAGAAGCACAGAGACACAAATTCATAGCTGATTTATTTCTTCTTAGAAAATACATGTATTCTCTGAAAAGTCATCTGGCTCAGAATACTCTAAGGACCCTCTCTCCTACTTCAGAATTTACTTACAGATAAGGGGAGGATGCAGAGGGAAAAACGTATATGTGTGACTGCAAGATTGTGGCTTTAGTGGGCATTTTTTGTGAAAAGAGGAAGCTAGGATGGAGCGAGAGAGCAAGTAACTTTGCAGTCAGTCTCACCTTGGAAATATAACAATTAAGTCACTGAATATTTTTCAACCCCTAATATCTTCTTTCACTGGTAGTGTGTGCACCTCAGCACTGTTACAAAGGTTTCGATTTTTCAGATCTTTGCTGCTTTTGACTGCTGATCTCTTGCATGTTTTCTCATAAGCTGTTTACCACGTATATAATGAAGATCTTATTTGCTATTTAGCATGTTAAAAATGCTTCCCTCCATTAAAATTGATCTGCTCTATTTCCAATCTGTTTTTCTTGAGTCATCATTTGTCCTTAACTTTTTTCCATGTTCAACTTCTTCCCATAGTTCCCCTCCAGACCTGGGGTTTTGTTTGTTTGTTTGTTTTTTAATGACACTTCATCTTGAATGCAGTACAGCTCCAGTTTTGCAGCTGGAAGTGGGGAGAAAAGACTCTTTGCATTCAAAGGAATTTTGAAAGAATGATGGAATCTGCTGGTGGTGTGTTGTTTAATTAAGTGTAGGACTAGACGAAGGAACAAGACCGAGCTGCCTTGAGCTGACCCTCCTTGAAAGTCCAATATGAAGTTTCCAGCATTTTTAATTCTTTTCTTTGCTTACCAGGCTTCAGGAGGAAGGAGTTTCGTGGAAAGCTGGCTATAGCTATCACAGCCAATTTTATAAACAGAAATACAACTGCAGAAGCCAAGGTAGAAGAAATTAGTGGTGTTGCTTTCATCTTCAATCAGAAGTTCTTCCAGGACCTTAAAGAGGAAACAGGTGGGTGCATCCTCATTTTTTCCACAACGAAATACAAGAGGCAGTAGAAGAGCTCTTTATGTGCCAGGCCATCCTCCTATTCCTATTAACAACAACTTAAATACATTATATTAAAAAAACAAGTGATAAAATGCTGTTGATGTCAGAATCTTGCAGATGGAGGTGCCCATTTATGGTACAGTGGGATTTTTTTTTTAGCTTGGGCGTTGCCACATCATAGCTTGTTTTAATGTTTAAATTTTTCTCAACTGTAAAAATGTCTGCTATGTTGAACAAATTTAGAAGAGCATTTTCACTGCCCAGAGATTTCCCTTAAGACATAGCTTGTTTTGTTTGTATCCGTTCACATACTGAACAGCTTAAACCCTGTGAAAAAGGCTCTGCCTTTCTGGGAGGAGTTTATTCTTGCTTTTTGATGTGTAGATCTGAGAAACTGAAAAGCAGTAGACAGGAATCAGCCATAAATACTTAAAATATAAATTGTGAAATACATCTTTATGAAAAGGGGTTTCAGAATAGTTACATCCACTGTCAGTACAAGCAATTCCATTCTTGAATTACAGCTGATTTTTTTTAAAAAATTATTATTATTATACTAGAAACCAAAACTCCTGGTTAGTCCCAATGCCAGAGCCCTAGCAACCCAAAAAGCGCTTTGTTCCCTTGGCTCCCTTTTTCTACCTCAGAAGATTCTTAAGGCTGTAGTTAATTGGCTGTTCCTTAAAAGGATGCTAAATAATTTTAAATTATGCTGAGACACTGTTATGTGGTAAGGCCAGTCTCCTCTCTCGTTTTGTTTTATAGCATCTTGTCCACTAATGCTTCATCTCAGCTGGGAAGGTGAATGTATCCCAAGAAGGAAACGCACCTGTGGGGTTAATCATGGTGTTAGTAAATGACACAGAGAATGCACTGTACTGTATAACAAATGTATTATCTCTTTTCAGGAATTGACCTGGAGAATATTGTTTACTATAAAGATAGCACTCATTATTTTGTGATGACAGCAAAAAAGCAGAGTCTTCTGGACAAAGGAGTGATTATTAATGTATGTAAAAATGCTGGCTAAAACTCTATTTTATTTACTTGTCACAGAGTGACAAGTGATGACGTGAACATCTGCATAAATGTTGTTGCAAGTATAGAGGGTGTTTATAGTTACTAGATCACTTCATTAAAGCTCAGATCGCTTAGATCTTACTCTGACTTTTTTCTTTTTCATTTTTCCCTGCAGTCAGCACAAAGTTTCTGTAGAGAACTGAAAACAATACTTCCTAAATTTGTCAGCTCTGAAACTGGCTGAAATGGGATCTTGACTCACCTTGGAAATACGTGGTGTGGTCATCACACCAGAAAATAAAAACCTCATTTATTTAAAGGTGAACTTAGCACAGCTACGTCCAGTTTTATCAGGCAAATAAGGAAGTGTTAAAACCTACCTCAGGCTAAGCTACAAATTCTCTAAAGTGGGTGAAACACGATAGTAGGAGGCTATAAGCACGATGGCCTGAACTTTCAGAGGTACTTGGGAATTTGAGGCACTTTTCTCTTTTTCTCCACACCCCACCCCCCGCCATAAGATGTGGGGGGTTGTTTTCTTTTGTTTCTAGAAAGTGTTTTGGCACCATTTAAATTCCTCTTCCCTGAAACCCAAGAGAAGTCAATTTTTCTTGCAAAGTAAGACAGTGCCAAAACAGTTGAGGATAATTTCCCGAACGAAGCAGTTGTGCGGAGCTATCAGAAGGCTTCCTGGCTTTCTTGATGGGACCACTTAGCTCAGTGCCATGATTTCCTGCCCTTTTGTAGGACAGGGGCTCCCAGGGCAGAGCTGCTGGCCTTGCCTAGATGGGGTGGGACAGGGGCAGGGCTGCAGCCCCCAGCAGTGTGTGTGGGAGAGGGAGGTGGGCCCTGGGGTTGAGGGGTGGGTGTTCGTAGGTGGGGTGGTCCCAGAAGATCTGTGGGGAGTCTGGAGAAGAGGAACAGCAGCTGTGGCCTGTCAGAGCTGTTTTTGTGACCTGCTTTTCCAGAGTGGGAAGAAAAAACAGTGTCTAAAACAACTGGGCTAATAGCGGTTCTGTGGTATCATCCCTGTGATTAGGGGTCTCATCCACGATTAAGCTGTAAATAGAAACTGCCTTATTAATAATCACTGGCTTATAAGTAGGATGACCTGTAAAGGCAGGGTCCTTCACCACACTGGCCAAAAAAAAACCCAGCCCAAAACAGAACAACAGAAAAGCTTCTACGATCCAAATTTCAATGTGTTGTTACTGAGATGTTAAGTCAAGCCTTCAGGTTGAGACCCATATGTTATGCCATCAGTACATTGGTATTTCTGCTCCCGTGTGCTTTCAGATGTGGGGTGCACACATGCAAAAAAGCATTGCAGTGATGATGATAACATCTTTTGATGGGAGGAAAGTAATGTTATGAAAATAACACACAACCGAGGAACTGGGAGGCACTAATCTATTGGAAATAAAGCTGCTTATTCAGTGTTGGCATAGAGACTTCCTGTTTGGGGTAGTAGTACGGTAACCTATGTTTGTGTTTTACGTTTTTGGAGGAGATGACAAATCTTAGTTCTTTATGCTGTGAGATGTGTGGTTGCCACTCATGCTATGACACTGCAACGTTCCAATCCAGAGGGGATAGTTGGAGTATCTAATCCTACTTGCTTCTCTCCTTGCAGGACTATATTGATACTGAGTTGCTCCTCTGCGGGGAAAATGTGAACCAGAGCAATTTGCTGTCCTACGCAAGAGAAGCTGCTGACTTTGCAACCAATTACCAGCTGCCTTCCTTGGATTTTGCAATTAATCACTATGGGCAACCAGATGTAGCAATGTTTGATTTTACTTCCATGTATGCATCTGAAAATGCTGCACTAGTGAGAGAGAGGCACAGACATCAGCTCCTGGTGGCACTTGTTGGAGATAGTTTGCTTGAGGTATGTCTTGGAATGTCTTCCAAGTAGTCTTTTTTTTTTTTTTTTGAATCCAGCCATTCAATCTACCCTCCAAAACAAACCGTCCTCTCTTACATGTCCTGAAACAATGATACCTTCTTTGGAATAGATATTTTTTTCCTTTTTTCTTTTTTGTTTATGCCATAGTTTATGTCATAACTAATACTTGGCTGGCAGTCTCTGGCTGAGATCCTATTTTGCTTTATGCAAGTTGTATTTCTGTCTGAAAACTGTGAGCTGTGTGTCCTCAGCTTAGATGCATGGCATAATTTTCCTGACTCCCATCATAGAGGAAAAACTCGGTCCAAATTTTTATTGCTGACTCTTTGCCTTAATATGTTCTCTTTTTCTGAAGTGAAAAGTATATGTTGCAATTATTTTTTTTTTTTTTAAAACTCGTGCTGACAGCCTGAAGTGTTTGAAAAGATCAGTCCAAAGCAAAATCAGGACATGAGAAGGCAGGCATCTTCCCTTTTTTTCCTTGACTAATTCTTGAGTTTTGAGTCTTTTTTTTTTTTTGTTTAGCCTTTACATTTTGAGGTTAAGAAATTTGTTTTTAAATATAGAAGTTAGAAAAAGTGAAAGCAGTCTTTTTTCATTTCCTAAGACTTGGAGGAGAGAAACATCCAAGAACTGCAAGAGTTGGCTATGTTGTATTTTACCTCTTTCTGGGCTACTTTTCTAAGACAGTATGAAACCATAGACTCCAAATTCACATTGCAAGTTATTTTTGTAATAAGACCTTAAGAAATACAAGAAATTAAAATGTAAATGCTTCTTACAGCCCTTCTGGCCAATGGGTACTGGCTGTGCAAGAGGCTTCTTAGCTGCTTTTGATACTGCATGGATGGTGCGGAGCTGGGCTCAAGGAAAACCCCCTTTAGAAATCCTTGCTGAACGGTGAGTGCTACTTTTGTCTTCTCCATCGTTTCCAGTGTTTTAAAGAGTTGCAGTATTGGTAGAAGGCAATAGAATTCAGAAGCCAACAGGAGAAATATTCTTCACTGCAATGGCATTGGGTGAAATTGTTCAGTAACCTGAAGGAATGGATAATTTACAGTAGCAGTAGGCCGTTGCTCTGTAAGCTTCTGCACAGTAATACAAAGATCTAGCAATGTGCATGACATGGGTTTAAATCACTCATGACTAGAATTAAGTGTGATCCTTAAGGAAATAAACCAAAGATACCTTGTGTCAAAAGACTAACCCTCCAACCATCTCAGAACCTGATTTTTTTTAATTAAAAAAAAAATCCTGAAGCAAGTCTAAATAAATACTTTAACAGCTTTCATAGTTGGTATATGTGATTTTTAACTCTGCGTTTTAGCTTAGTAGCCCTGATGTCCTCTTTATTTAGATTGATAAATGTGTGGTAGAGGAGAATTGCTATAATGTTGCATCATAAGCTTCTATATGTAATGGCTTTTGACCAGAGCAAAAAATCTGTTGTTAAGTACACCAGCAGTCCTGGTGTCGCCATGGTCTGCTGGTTGAAGTTGCTGACGTTGGTCCTGGTGGCAACTGCACTGCTCCGCTACAGCTGCCCAGGCTGTTTCGGGACAGATATATAATAGAAATAGTCATCGTTGTGGTAATGCAAGTAGAAGCATTACTAAGTACTGGGCTTTGAGAAGTTTTAAGATAGAAGCCTGCAGGATGACTCAAACACAGCATAGTCCCAAATGGAAAATTGAACAGCATAATAAAAAAGGCTGTGGTGGTTATAGGAATTGCAGAATGACGGGATTTAGTGCTGTTATGTGGTAAAGAAGTTACTCTTTGGGTGGATGTTAAAGCAAAACCAGATGACTGAATGCTGTAACCTCCTCTTTTTTTTTTCTCCTCTCCTTGCTCACTTCCTGCCTCAGGAAAATATGGGCATAAGTTCTAAGAGGCTGTCTTTTTGTTGTCCTTTTTCTGTCTGGCATCCTTCTCCTGCTGAGTGGGGATAAGAAATGGGATGGATGCATTATGCTTTTAGTGCGTAACACTTGTCCTCGCAGAATCAAAATAAGGTGCAGGTAGCTGCAAAAAAAAAAAAGTTCTTTATATAATAAATATTTATTTTAATCAATATCTCTTGCATCTTTTTTCCTCTGTAAGAGAGAGCATTTATCGACTCTTGCCTCAGACTACCCCTGAAAATATTAACAAGAACTTTGACCAGTATACCATTGACCCAGGAACAAGATACCCGAACTTGAACTCAAGCTGTGTTCGACCTCATCAGGTCAGTACTTAAAAGGCTTGCTTGTGAAATCACAGTTTGTTTTTTGCCTGGGAGAAATAGGGCCACAAGTAGTACATAAACAAAATCTTCAGGAGACTCCTTAATTTAGATCCAGTTGTTGATAAAGTCAACCTAGAAAGAAAACTTTTTTTTCTGCTCTCCAAGCAATTCTAACATGCTGCCAATTGCTTTTACTTGTAGGTGAGACAATTATATGTTACCAATGAGTTACAACAATGTCCTCTTGAAAGAGTAAGCTCCATTAGAAGATCAGTGAATCTCTCAAGACATGGTACGTGACATCTCATGTTTGCTATGGATTAATATTTGGAGCCTTCTGAGCATACAAAAAATGATTGAAATGTTTGCTCTCCACTGTAACCACAGAGTCAGATACTCGACCTAACAAGCTTCTGACCTGGTGTCAGAAACAGACAGAAGGGTACCGTAACGTTAATGTCACAGACCTGACTACCTCCTGGAAAAGCGGCCTTGCATTGTGTGCAATTATCCATCGCTTCAGACCTGACCTCATGTAAGTGACATCTTTAGATCTTGTTGAGTGTAGGATAAGTTAAGCATTTACCAAAGTATAGTGTAAGACCAACCAGAACAACACCAACAATCTACAGTCCCCTTCTATTGCTGGTTTTTGCAAGGAGGTGCACACCATTGCCAGGTTTGGGGGATGGGGAGGGTGGGGTTGGATTTGCTTTGTTTTCTCTGTGTGTCCTTGCATGCCATTTAAAATGAAATATATATGCTTTCAAAGAGCTAGGAAGGCTTTGAACCTTATGACTTATGGTCATGTTTGTGGGAGTCACATGGCTATTTAAAACAAAAATTGCAGTGCTTGGAGAATATGAAAGTTGCATTCCCAGGTCCTGGAGACAGGTTTTTAGTGTACATTTAAAACCGCATCCATAATGGCACTGTCATGAGTTGCAGAAATACCTGGGTGAGCCTTAAATGAACAGTCCTCAGTATGTTCTAGTGGTTGCTGTGACAGTCATGTAGGGCAACACTGGGCCATGGAGGTGCACAGGAGATGCTGGTTTTGCACAAGTCTTTGTCCAGAAGAGTGCAGTGCCCTTGCATGTGGGCTATGCAACAAGGGCTGGCCCTTGAAAATTAACTGCTTTAGGGATTGAATGTAAGCCAGCGTTCCCCTTTTGACAGTGTTTCTGGGGTCCTAACCCTACAAGACCTGACTTCTTACATATGAATATTTTGTAAGGTTCCTCGGTCAGATACAAGAAGGTCAATGTGTAACAGGTGTCAGGAAATGGCAATTGCTGGCACTGGGTTACTGGGCCTGCTTGATGCAGTCTGTGGTGGGGTGACTCTTCTGTTCTCTCACCAGTCTCCAGAATGCAGCAGGTGCGTACTCTTGCCTTCCTACACAGATTTAGGAGTCATAAATTATTGTCAGCCTCCCTTTATTGTGGATAAATGAAAGAAATGATTGAGCTCTTGTATGAGGTGTGATAAGTTGGAAAAAATAGGAGCGATACCCAGGGTGCTTGTTTCTACAGCTTTGCCAGAGGAAGAGCTAATATTGTAAGAATAAGATATTTTTTGTCTTGGGTTAGTTTAAAAAAATGGGAATTATGGATGGTTTTGTGGATATAAGGCAGGGAGAGAGAGTGTAGAAAGCAAAGTAACCTTTGCTGTCTGTGAAAAGCGTGTCTCTTAAGCACTGCTGTCTCTAGAAAGTCGATAGATTTATCTTCCTGAGCTAACGGACCTCCTGCTGTTTAATTAACATTGTGTTTGGATCTTGTTGGCTTTTTGTATTAAATGCGACTGCTGAAAGACTTGGCCAGATGAAAGCCGGGCAGGCAAGAGCCTGTGGGCTGCGGGCAGGGCTGGGGTGGAGGGCTGCCTGCAGCCCCCTGGCTCCAGAAACAGACAGTGTGTGTGGATGTGGGGGAGAGAGAAAAATTCTTTGGTGGTTCAAAAACTCACAGTCCTTATGAGGAGAAAGAAATTACCCTGCCTGGAGCTTTGTAATTTATTCACATGTTTATTTTAATCATGAATTTTGGAAGCTGTTCAAGGGATCAGAGTCTTAGAATAGGTCCCATAGAAAATGGATTAGAGAATGGATAATGCAGTTCCAGATGTGTGATATACTTTAGTGCATTGCTAAATCCAGTTACGACATTGACAGGAGGTCTTCATTCAAACTGTGCATGTAATACCTTAAAAAGAAAGGTGCCTGTGCATGTGTGTGCACACATATAACAAGTTTGTTCCATAAAATGCTAACCTAAATTTACTCCTTCTGGCTTTGATTTATAGAACTAATCAAAACTAAGAAGTCAATTGCTAACAGGTGAAATCTGTAGTACCACAGCTGTATTTGAAGATGAAAAAGGTTTCTTAGCACTTCTGAGGCGGAATTGCATTTCTTCATAAATAAGGGTATCCTTTTTCGTGGGACTACATCAAAATCCAGTTCAGTGAAATAGCTTTTAAGTTACATTTCTGACATAGCCAGGGTTTGTAATAACAGGATTTGTATGAGACCTTTGGCACTGTGTAGACTGTGGCTTTGACCCAGTGAAATGCCTTATGCCTGTGCCCTCATTCATGGTGCTATTCTGCACCTCTCCAATGGGCAAGGGAGCACTGCATGTTTCCGAAGGGAGCAGAGAGCAAACCACCACTGATGCCACTGTGTTGTCCCTGCAGCGACTTTGATGCTCTGAATGAAGAGGACGTTGTCAAAAACAACCAGCTGGCATTCGATGTTGCTGAGCAGGAGTTTGGAATCCCCCCTGTGACCACGGGGAAGGAGGTGGGGTTGGCTGGGGAGCCTGACAAGCTCAGCATGGTCATGTACCTCTCCAAGTTTTATGAACTGTTCAGGGGCACACCTCTGCGGGCAGTAGGTAAGCTGAACCCAGGCTGCTTCTAATTCTTGCAAGTTTGGGGAGTGGAAGCGCTTCATCTAGGCTGCTTATGAGCACTGCTCTTGAGCCAAGAGTCCTTTCCCAGCTGAGCCATTCTGGCATGCAAGCGTGCCTGCTTCTGTCTCCAATAGTTACCTTGTGCTTAAAAAAGGAAAGGGGGAAAAACTTGATTGAAGACCAGGGTCTTGTGGGTCCTTGGTGGTTTCAGAGAACAGGAGCAGTGGATAACTGCAGCTTGACATCATGAAGTTCATGTATCAGGTGATTAGAGTGATTCTCTGGTAAGGATGACTGCATACGGCATGCCCATTCCTGGGTATTTGTCTTCCTTTTTTAAAAAATCACCCTAAATTGCATGTATTTTGTTTGCCTGGATTTCATATATATAATTGCTACCAGCACTCAACTGGAAAGTTCTGGCTTAGTCAAAGTAGTTTAAAAAGAAAACTGAATAAATATCCTAAGCAGTTGTTTTTTGAACAGATGCTGGTGACAAGCAAAATGGAGAAAATAATGATCTTTGTTCAGCAAAATCATCGAACTTCATCTTTAATAATTACATCAATTTAACTTTACCAAGAAAGCGAGTACCAAAGGTAAGTTGTGAAGGAAGGCTTGTCCTATAAATCTTTCTCTTTTAAAAAGATGAAAATAAAACGTCAGGCTCAGAAATAAGGGTTTTATATATATCCTACTATTAAGAGACCTGTAGAAGGAGATTTTTTTTTTTCTGAGCATAGTAAAAAAGTAAAATAAGATTTCACAGTAAACATGCACACTCAATCATTATGATGTTTGTAAGGATAAAACTGAAGCATTGTCAGTGTCAAATTGCTGAAGCATTAATAATAGTGCTAGTAAAGTGTTCCCTGTAAATGCAAAATTTTGGATCACAGGGAGAATTTGGGTGTACTTGGGAAGAATTTGGAACCATTGTCCATGTCAGTTTTCTCTGATGTAGGTAAAAGTGAGGGGAGGAGGATGTTTTAATTGGTGTGTTTATATGCTGCGGTTTTCAACTTGAAATATATGAGATCTTGGCTCTGTTACCCATATTGTCTTAAGTTTTATTTTTGGAAATTTTTCAAAAGGTGTTTTTTAGGAGGTTTTTTGAAATGCTAGATGCTAAGTTTTATATTTGGTTGGGGGTTTTGGTTTTCTGTTTTTTGGCTTGGTTTTTTTTTGAGATGGGAGAGTCTGGAGTTTTTCTGGGCTATTTCTGCCTTTAAGAAAAATAGTACTGTAGTTCTGTATTCCGAGAGTTAAATATACAACTGCAATATTGTATATCAGCTCAAATAATCACAGGTGTGCTAGAATGCTTATTGATTGGGCAGGGGTGCTGTTTTTTAACTAAAGCAGTGATTTGAACAGTTTGTGAATGCTGTCAAGGTTCTGGAGGGAAGCTTTCAAACCCTTATAGATGTTTAAAGCCTGCAATGGTGACAAACAGTGGGCAGGTTGGCTAACATGACTGTGAGATAATGATCTTAGTCATACCCATATACTTTTCTCTCTCGGTCACTTATTAATGAAAACTTATTGACATGCCCTGTTTATATCCCTGTATAAAACACATCCATGCCCATACATGTTGCAATTAAAGACTCCAGTGCCTTGAAGGGTTATGGAGTTAATACTGAGTTAATACTCTCTGGCATAGGACCGTGTACGGTGAGAGTATTGTCTCTGTGTTTCTGAATGGATTATAACTTCAAAAGTTCTGCATGATTTAATTTAAAAGTTACTCTAATGAAATTATTCAGTAATAAACTGTTTCACCTTCTGCCTATTCATTAACTTGGTCCTCTTCTGAAAGGAGACCTTGAGGAGGGGCTTTGCTTTCACAGCCAAACCTACCTTCATTTTAACTTCAATTTAAATGGGGAGTGTCTGCACAACCTGTCTTAGAGGCAGCAGCATCTCAGGTCCAACTGTTGCAGATTAACCAGCACAAGTTAGACAGCAGCATGTACTCCACCAAAATGAGTTCACTTCTGCTTTTTCTGAAACACAGTTTAATGCAAAACTGTTCCAGGTTTTGAGTTTCCTGGGCTAGCCAGGATGATTCTCATCATGAAACGATGATTCTCAGGTTCTTTGGGGTTTTTTTTTCTTTTTTGCTTTTTTTTAACAGACCTTCTTAATGCTTAACTATATTGCTTCATTTACACCTATGCAGAGACTCTAGGTTTTGCCTGCAAAAGTACAGATTTCCTGCTTTTGGAATTCAGTGTCCTTAATAAAAGTTCAGGTGTACACATGTACTGCATTTCTCACTATTTTAATATATCGCTTTTTAAACTTGTTGCTATCTGATCTTCTCAGTTCTGGTGGAAATGTGATTTCCCCGCACACGCCCCCCCCCCCCCCCCCCCCAAAAGAATTACTCCAGGCTGACTTACATCTTGAATATTTTCAATATACAAATATGTTTTCGAAACCTGTGGACAGTCAATTGCCCAGTAACCTCATATATCCTTCATAGGAAATAACTTTTCCCTGCAACCCACATATACACAAAACCAAGTGACATGTTTCCCAGCTAACCAAGCAGTGAGAAAGCAAATAGGCAAAATAAACATTATTTTCTTGTGGGTGACTGCTTTAGAAGAAAAACCTTTTTCATGACCACAATGTTGTTGTTTTTCCATTAGTTATTTGCAGAAGTAAATAGGCGTTTAGTAGCAGGGAGAGCTTTCCATTACTAAGTTGTACAGCCCTCTGACTAACCTCCCGTCATGAAATAAGCCTTCTGTCATAACAGGAGGTATAGTCCTTGGCACTACATGAAAGCATGAGGTGATTTGCTTGACAGGCCCCTTTGGTTTCACGCTACAGGGGCTCATTTGAAAGGAGAGAGGAAGCGATATTTTCCAAATCAGCTTGGGGAGCAGGACTGTCAAGACCTTATTTTGTATGAGGCTTTGCAGCCCTTTCATGGATGGGGCATGGAACTTAACAAGAAACACAGTACTTGGGTTAGGACAGAAACTTGCGAGTGCCATAACTGTCTGAAACTAGCTGGGAAATGAAGCTCCTTGGAATTGAACTGCTTGAGTTAAGAGTTTGGCTATGGCTTCAGTTTTACGGTCCTTTCCGCTGCAAAAGGTGGTGCTGAGCATTATCCAGGTGTGACAGTAGGAGAGCACTCATGTATCACAGAGTCAAAAACCAGCCAGGGTAACAGAGTGGTGCTTACTAAACTTTCTGTACCGTCTAGATTGTCCTTTTATTTGGCTGGAAGAGGGATCCTTTTCTGGGCGCAGGTTGTGAGGGACCAGGAAGCAGGGGCCTGGAGCTGGTGTGGCGGTAGCTGTTCTGGTAGCATGTGCTGCCCTGGACAGTGTTTTCCGTTCTTCTGTGAGTGTCAGCTGGGCTGGAGAGGAACTGAGATTTCCTGCGCTCCAGACTAATAAGTGAATGGAGGTGTTTATACAATAAAGGGCACAATCCTTTTTCTTGGAGTTTTGCTGGGCAATTAAATTGCTTTGTCTTTCACTTCTTTGTAAATATGTTAATGAAAGTCCTTTATGTAAGATCTTTGAAAGGCAACATCTTGTTTGCTCCATTCACTTAGGCAAATTCTGCTTTTATGTGGTACGGATTATTATGCAGAATACATTGTGCTGTTATGTTGTTCACTCTTCCTAATGATTATAGGTAGTGTAAAGCTAGGTTATTGAGAGTTGGTGCTTGAAAGACAATGTACCAAAGCATACAAAGTAATCAAAATATTGTCATTTGATTCTTTTGGTGTTTGCCTAGAAGTTGTTTGGGGTTACTTCTATTCACTGCGTAATGATTTATTATAAACAGTGTACATGTAAAAAGGAAGCCCGTGTTCTTTGATGTTTCTCTCTTTATTGTTTTTTCTTTTTTTAAGTTGGCTGAATAATCACTAAGTTACAGTGTGGGCAAATGCAAATAAGTGGAATGTAGTTTATTGTTCATAAAATATAACCTAACATGACATTTATCAGACAAAAAAACCCCTCTGCATTGTACCAGTTCTTCAAGACTGAATTTAATAAGAACTGATACAAATTTTTAAGCATTGACTGTTTTGCAAGTTTGTGTGGACAGAGTATGAAGTATTTTTTATTGTTTGTGTAATCTCTAGTTCAGTAAAATAATTGAACATGTGCATAGCTTGAGCACAAAATAGGCAATTTGGTTGCTTAAGTACTGTAATGTAAAGCCATAGTCAGGGAGATGAACCTTACAAGGGAGACAGACCTTTAAGGCAGACAATAACTGCTCCAAAAAAGGAGATATGTCTGCACTAAGAACACATGATCTGCATGCAGATATCTAGTTAAGAGTTGTGGAGGCTATAGTGAAAGAATGAGGGTTTTTTGATTTTTGTTATTTATATGGAAACCAATGTAGTCTTGATTAAAATTCACAAAATAACTGATGCTGTAAAGGCTTTTTCTTCAAGTATGTGCTAGTGCTTTGTGAATTATAAACTCTTAGTACTGAATGAGGAAAAGGTAAACACCAATGTTGTAGGGCCTGTGTTCAACAAAGTGTACAAGAGTGTATTTTCACCCGTCAGAGTCCAGTGGGAGCTCCCAGTCAGAGGTTACAGGGCAGCTTTTACGTGATAACTGCCATGAGGGACACCAGGCTCCTCATGTGAGGAATGGTCCCGCTGAGCTGGGGGGGCCTAATGAGGCATGCCAGTGCAATGAGGACCCCTGCACGGAGGCACTGCTCACCTGTTGAGTAGAGGCCAGACCATGCTTTCCTGGTTATGAAAGTTAATATCCTGGGAGGAACTGCTTGGGTGAATCTGGTAACTGCTGCAGTAAACCAAAGAACTTATTTTGGCTTTACCGTTTCAGGTTGAAGGGAAAACAGAAGAAAATGAGACTAACAAAAGGCGTCGAAAAGGTCTTTTTGGTGTCTTCGAGGAGGTTGGTGCTCAGTGGTGTCCACATATATCCAGTTCCTTGATGAGCACCATAGCTGAGGAAGCAGCGGGAGTCAGGGGAGCGGGGCTTGGCCTCTTGTTCTTAGCAGGAATAAAGTGTCTCTCCCCTTTAAAACCTTGAATTTACTAAAGAAGAGCTAAATTTATTTAAAACTTTTGGTAGGGAGGAGAGCATTACCTAAACTGCACTGGTTTTCTTTCTGACCCAAGAACATCTAAGGTATTGGGGTTTGGTTTTCTTCCTTTTCCCAACTCAGTTATTTAAACAAATTTTTGTTTAAAGAGTTTGCATTGCAGCTTTGTTCTTAGCCCCTCTCTGATTTGTTACCTTTGTGACTCTGCTTTATTATCATCAGCACCGATTCATGTTACCTTTTTGCTGTGCTCTGGGACCAAAGAAAATATTTTTTGGTGACTTGCATGCTAAACAGTGTCACTTTTAATATACTGTAGACTGTATTTCCTTTTACCCTTTGATAAGCGTGTTATCTCTCTCCTTCTCTTTCTTCATGAGTGTCATAGGTAAACTCGAGAAAAACATAGTTTGTTGTTTCCTTGCAGGCTTCAGGTTTTTCAAGCCAAGGGACAAATGCTGGAAAAGAACAGAGTAATAGCAGAGAAGGAATGAACCAGAATAAAGTTAAATCAATGGCAACTCAACTGTTGGCAAAGTTTGAAGAGAATGCTCCAAGTACAATTTTTAGGAGGCAGGTAGGTCATAGATTAACATAAAAGTAATCTCTGAAATGAAACTATAGTCCCTCCTTGTGGAAGTGATGCAGATTTCCAAGGGAAAAAATGGATCTGTTATGTGTTTGAGGTGGGTTGTCTGGTTTTATACTTTGTGTAAATTAAAGGTATTCCTTTCGGTACTTAGCAAACAAATATGACTAATATAGATTGACCAATACATATTAATGTATTAATATCTATTATATTAATAAAGTGTAGTGGAATTACAGTGTCTAGAAATCTCTTGTAAGCCAGTCTGTAGAATTTTTGCTTTGTGTGGAAGTTTAAGCTGGCTGCATATGGTATTGCAAAAGGACTTTCCTGTATTCTGTGAATAAAGGACACTACATATCCAGTCAAGTCTTTCTTTGTGGAAAATTTAGAAAGTGTAAGAAGGGAACCTAATCTTTTGTGAGATGTGTCCGGCTGCCATTTCTATTCCTAAAGTAGGTATAATGGAATATATTTGTACTTTCTACAGCATTTTCATTGTTTGTTGTTAGTGTGTTGGTAGTGTTTTAAAAATAATTCCATGCTGTCAAGGTAGGGATGATAGGCTCAAAATCACACTTTAGCCAGTGAGATGGTTTGAGTCAACTGAGTTCAGATCTGTCACCTAAAAGATCTGAAGGAAGGATGAGCAAGGTGTTGAGGTTCTGTCAAGAGTGGTGGCTTTCTTAATTCTTTGTGCTTGTATCCATTTGTTTATTTACACTTCTGGAGGACTTAAATGTGTAGGCTTTATGTTATAGATGTGAAGTGACTTTCTCAGTCTGTGAACGACTGTTGTTTGCACTCTACCTGGCTACTTGTCAATGCCCTGAGCTTTCTGCGTGTGGTATGTGTGCAGAGGCTTGCTTGACCATGTCGAAGGAAGCCTCGAAGCCTTACCTTTTGATCATAACCTCTCTTAAACAATACTGAATATGCTGAATTTTAAGTGTATCTTTGATGGTAGAAGGGGTTAATAAAATGGGTAGGTGACAAAAATCTGCAAAACATGTTGTTAAGCGCCATAGTAACGTGTCTTTAAAAGCAGCTTTTATTTCTTTCTGCCTCAAAAGGTCTTTGAATCCTATTTACTGTCTTCCTTTTTTTTTTTCCACTCTGTCTTTATAATTTTAAAAATGCTTTACAAGGAGCTAATAGATAGACCAGCCCTGCTCTCTTCTGACCCTCCTGTTAATCCTCGCTTTGCTAAACCTAAGGACCCAAGTCTTCTTCCACCTCAACCAAAAAGGCAGGTAGGAACTCATATGGGTGGGTAACACCTGACAAGTACACCATATCTCTTACTGCTGGGAACTCAATGTTATTGTGCGACTACAGAATATTTAAAACAATATTTGGATGTAATCTGCAGACTTAACAGATATATTAGCTGAGAATTGTGAAAACCACATTAAAGTTTAAGGTTATTTTACTCCTGCTTGACCAGATGAGAAAACTATTTGAAAGAATTAGTAACGGTGTGGAAAAAACCCTGAAAACATAGGTGTTGATTTCTGTGTTATCACATCTAGACTCCAAGTAGTACAAATATAATTACAGAGGTACATTGAACATGCAAGAAAACTAAAGCAGTACCTGAAAATGTGTTTGTATATGTACTTGATGCTTTGGGATGTTGTAATAATAAGGCAAAGGGAGTTTTCCACCCTGAGAAACCTGGCAAAAATGCCCAACATAAAAGCTTAAGTACTGAAAAATGCCTACGTTTGTTTTATTTCTTTAAGCAGAACTTGTGATAAGAATTTTTGCTGAAAGCTCTTTTGCAGTATCAGATACATGGGACAAAATTTTTGAATACATTGTCTAAATTTTTCTCTTAGTACTTCCAATGAAAGCAATCTCAAACCAAATAGTACTGACATTCACTTTACATTTGAGTTTTAAAAGGAAGTAAATATCCTGTTAGTGGCATTTCAAGAGTAGTCTGCAGTGAAATAAGATCTGCATGGCATGTGGAAATCTGGAGATCGGCTTGATGAAAAATGCAGATTCATAAACTGGTTGAGAATTGTTGTTTTGTATCAGGATAGCACTCCTGCATTTATCAGGAGCACTGCGAGTTGATTGGTATCAGGTTTTTTGATTTTAATTGTGAGAAATTTGGAAAGTTTGTGTATTTATTTGAATTGGACAAATAGGATAAAGTAGAAAACGGTCATGAAACGACCAACTAGAAGGTCATTTTTAAGACTGAATTTCATAAATCTGTTCAAAGGCTTCATTTACTTCAAAAACTATTTTATATGAAGACTCAAATTCAAAGACCTATTCTGAACTCCTCAGAAAATGCTTTAAATCTGAAATACATTATAGCTTGACTTGGGTCAGATGAGAGCTAGAATTATGCCAAGAACTACTGTTGATATTCTTAAAATTTGATTGTAAGTTTAGTTTCAGGCAGATGTGATGCTAAAAAAAAAAAAAAAACCAAAAAAAAAAACAAACCCGAAAACCTTTGCTAAAAACCTTAGAAGGAGATGTAGTGTCATGTGCTTCTGCACTGATGCTATCTGGGATTATTCATAAAAACTGACACAAACCTAAAGAAGGATGTCAAGACCTGCATAAGTTATGTAGGGCTGATTTATTTCAGAGCATGGACACAAGCATCAGAGATGCAGTAGACAGTGTGCAAAGAGTGATGTGAGAACATTTTATTTCTAGTTATGTGCATGGCTGTGCTGCGCTTTCGGAAGCATCCTTAAAAGCTGCATATACTGCATGGTAGTGCAGAAAGCAGATTTTTTTTTTCACTTCAAGTGTTTCCCAGTTTCAGGTGGTAGCTAGGAGTGAACACGAGGTCAGGGAACTCAAACAGTCTTTAAATGGTTCTGATCATATGGCCAGGAGAGCAAAGACTGTACAAAAACCAGATACCCAGCCCAGTCTGTCAGAAACCTCTGAAAATCTCTCAACTGCCTGTTCTGCTGCATTTGTACTTTCTGGAGTGCTTGAGCGTCTTCAGCACCTGGAGGAAAAAATGAAACAGGTGACAAGCAATTTCTTTTCCTTTCTGTCTCTTAACTGCGTATGTTAATCTGTAGACTGTATTTTCCCTGGATATGCTGTCTTTCTCTCTGTTGACTTTAGGTTATATTAAGAGAATGAAAACTCTTTCTACAAACTTGCTGTATTCTCATGATGTATGTGATGCTAACTGAAATCTCTCTTTCTTTTCTTGGCCTTCCTTCCCTGGCTCCTATTGCAGAAAAGAGCTCAGACCATAGCAAATAGGGAATTCCATAAAAAGAACATTAAAGAGAAAGCAGCACATCTTGCCTCAATGTTTGGATACATGGAGTTTCCAAAGGTGAATATTAGGTTTTACACCTGAAGTGCCAAGTTAGAAGATCTATAACAATTCACGGGAGGGAAAAATTGCAGTGGGTTTGGTTTTAACTCTCCTTTCATCCTGGGTGGATCTGAAAAGTAATGTGGTAAAAAGCTTTGTTTAAATATTATTGCATAATTTAATTGAGGCAAGAAACACAATCTAAATCATAAAGCTAATCAGAGTACTTTAGCATGAGAGAAATGTGTTAGAATAAACCATGTCTTGTACTTAAGTATACACTGGTAGCTCACAATTTCTAATGAATTGGTGAGCTTTTAGTCAGTGCAATCTGGCATTTCTTATGTCTCGTTATGCTTTCTCCCAGCACTATATTACCTTACTGCCTGCTGTAAATATTTTTGATAAGAATACTGAGTACAATAATACCATTTGCTGTGCAAGGTTTTGCTGTGATGGTTTCCATGGCTGCTCAGTGTGCAGAAATAAAGAAAAGAGCAGAATTGTAGTTATTATCTTCCTATTTTTTTAATGCATGACTGTGAAATTATTCTCTTAACCTGTGCTAATGTCACTGTCTCTTGGATAACTCTCCTGTTTCTGCTCTACACAGAATAAGCTACCTACTAAAGGCTTATCCCATTCTCAGCCCCCAACTCCCTCTTGCCCTCCACCTCATGATTCAGCTGCTGCCTCCTCTCCATCATCTGTCAGTTCAGCTTCCCCTGCTGTTCCTTCTAGACAGGTACTCTATTAACAGATTTATCCTGTAAAATTCAAACTTGTGCTAAAGCTGCTTGAGAAATGGCTTGGATGGAAGATGTTGCCAGCAGATCTGTTGTATAGGTTGTATTTCACATTTGAATCAAACTTTACTTTGTTCTCTGTTGTTAACTCTACATGTTTGTAAGAGGAAAAGTCGTTGTTAAAAATAGTTCAGGTATAAAGCTAAAGAACAGAACAAATTGCTCATGAAATTTTTGCTTCAATTCTGAAAATTTTGTATTGCTGCTTATTTTAAACATTCTGGTTTTGGATAATACCACAAGCATGCCTGGCAGAGAAAGCTTCACATTGTATAGCTAACTGGATGTTATGGGATCGGCTAGTTGTTCCTGGGTGGTATTTGTGTGGGGTTTTGTTTTGGTGTTTTTTTTTGTTTTGTTTTGTTTTTTCCATAAGAATATCTGTCTGGACTGCAGGGAAGAACCTGCACAATAGTAGTTATTTTAACTAGAGGAAATGTCTTAGAATTGTATGAGCACTTGTCGATACAGGCAGATTTTATTGATGTTTTGTTTGTTTATTTTTAAACTTGTTTCTGCACAGTAATTGCTAGAATACAGTTCTTTGTAACAGCAAACTTCAGAGAGTGGAAACATGCATATTCTGAATGCAAGCAATTATTAGGTAACACTTGCATTAGAGAGATTCAGCTCTAACTACTTATGCTGATATTACAATGGGCTGTGCTTTTATCTGTGGAAGATAAGATGACATTGGCTCTAACTCCCCTTGTTTTAGAAGGATTTTAGTTGAGGGAAGTTTGATACTTTTCAGCTTTTCAGGGCAGGTAAAGGCCTGGGTTTCCTTTCCTCTACCCACAGATTACATAGCAGCAGCCTGGGAACACTGCAGTATTGAATAGTGTTGATGTGAAAATAAAGGTGGAAACATCAAGTTTCTAGAAGTATTGAAAGCAACTGCTGTGACCCAGTGCAGGTGCTGCTGGAGCTGGCGTCTCTGCTGCCTGACACACGAAAGAAGTGCTGTTCAACAAAACCGGCTACTGTCTCCATTTACTGTGAGGGGCAAAGCATTCTGTCTGCTTTAGTTGTATTTAAATAGCAATAGTTTTATGAAATACTCATGAGTATTGCCCAACTTCAGGTAGGCCATGGCTGAAGGTAATTTTCCATCTGGTGGGCATTTAGCAGGATCATTTAGCGGAATTGGTCTAGATATCTTTAGGTTATTTCTCATCATATTGTTGATGCTGGTTGGAAATCGGGCTCACAACTTCAGCAGTAACTGAGCAGGTAGATACTGAGCTGACTTGCAGTTTGCAAAGGCAAGTTCCTTGGTTGAGATAGAGCTGTATTGAAAAGACTGCTTCTCATTCCCCAGGAAAATATAGGCTATGCAGACCTTCAAGGACACTGCAAGCCCAGCAGGTGCCTTACTGGAGTAATCCCCTAATTCCCTTCAGCTTCAAAATAATTCCTTTGCCTGGATTTACCTCTTACTTTTTATGACCTGGGAGGTATAGCATGTGATGGGTTTTAAGCTAAGTAATGGTTTCCAAAATATCAGGGCTCGTTGCTCATTTGATTTGGAGAACTACTGTGACAGTGTGAAGAGAATAAAAAAATTCAAAACCAATGTGTACAAACCTTTAGAGAACTCGGCTCTTAATCATATGGAAGCTCTATGAGAGATAATTTTTATTGAGATTTTAAAATCTTTTCTTGGAGAACATTTGGCCTGAGCAATCATTTTTGGATGTTTTAATTCAGCTGCATTTTTTTAAAACGCACTCACAGACTTTTATTTGTTTGCTGATGTATTTAAATGGTGTAGCAATAGTTTGTGACTTGACTTCACTCAGGCTGAGTTTACTTTAATTGGAAATGCTCTCTCCAGAGGTAATGGCAGAATGCAGCACAGCTGAGGCAAGAAAATCTTGTTCTGTCACCAGTACAGTAAATATACCTTTGTCATTTGATATGTATTTGACTGGTTAGGTAGGACTACATGTATTCTTTGGCAGATCTACATGCATGAACATCTTGATGCTCTATATACTGCTCCATAGGGTTGCACAGGCTCAGGTCCTCTTGTACACTATATGCATTACATACATCTAAATACGGTGCGTTTGGCGTGGCATATTTGAGAGTTTTTAAATAGCAGGTCTGATAATGAACAGGCAAACCTTTACTTTCCTCCACTTTAAGGCAGATGCATTAATAGAAGGCTGATCCAAATGAACCCCAAGTGATGGTGGATTACTGCAGATATTTCAATGGGAAAGGTAGTAAGTAGATTAAAAAAAAAAAGGGGGGAGGGGGGGCAACCACCCTCTTGAGTTTCCTTTCCAGGGTTGCCAGTGAGTACAAGTGACATTGTTGGTGCTGTCCTTGCTACAGGGATAACTAAGAGGGAGTGGGGGAGTTAAACAGGGTCAATCAGCCATGGTGTCTGCACAAGGCTGTTGCAGAGAAGGGAGTGTGCCTGTCCTCCATGCCCACTATTGGCACGGTAAGGGGTGGTGCATGGTCACTGTGGAAATGGAGATTCAGATCAGGCTTGGGGGGGGATAGGGGACCCCCTTGAATGGTAAGGAGCAGGGTGCTGGGGGAGGCCTGCAGTCTGCAGCACGGACACCTTTTGGAGCAGGTTATGCCAATGTGCACTTACTTTACAGAAGTGGATCCTGCCCTGGGGACAAAGGATGGACTCAGTGGACCTTTGGACCTATGTCCAGGACCGTTATTTGCGTTGGTGATGTGCTGGTGAAGTGTTAATGGGTGTGCAAGTCTTTTGCTCTCCATACTATTCATGTGCTGTGAGGTCAATTCAGTCCTGTGATACCCCTGTTCCTTTAGCTTTACCTCTCTTTGGCGACTTAAGTTCTGTTCCTCTTCAAGTTACACTTGTTATTTCTCAAGCAAAATTTTTCCAAGAAGCAGATTTCTTACTGCTGTTCTTACTGTAAGTGTTAAATCTTCAGGGAACACCTGCTGCAGCCTTGAATTCATAACAAGCAATCTGTCTGTGCCCTTCCATGGTTGAAGTGTTGCCCCCATGTTCTATCTTTCAAGATTGCACACTTTTCAGAACATGAAAATTTTATCATACTCTATAAAACACTGGTTAAATGTGCAGCACTATATAAATGAAATTTGATAATATTTCAGGTGTGCAGTGCGCATTTTCAAGTACTGCGTGTGATAATTTAACAATATGTTTGGACCGCTCTGCTGTGAATATCTACTGGTAATTGCCTGTGTTTGTGTTATCTGGAGCATGGGGTTATAGGGCTCAGAGTTCGTATTTCTGGTCCCTGTTCTGAGAGATATCACTAGGTGAGTCTAGACTTCAGTACAAAAAAGGGCTTCAGGATTGGTAAGTGAACAGAAAGAGCTCCCTCATGTCACTCTCAGTGTTTCTGCTTTTTCCCAGCAGAACAGAAGATAATAGAAGTCTTTTGAGTTTTGTAAGACTTTGTGAGATATGACCTATGAAGGATGGGAAGGTGCTGATATTTAAATTAGTTAGTACTGTCATTTTAATTTCAAGTGAGTACTGAGATTGTTATCAGACGTGACAATCCTTTACATCTGTTGAATTTTCATGGGAACAGTAGTAGTTAAGGTAGCATATTTATTGAAAATGGTGGCTAAGAAATCATACTGTCTTATTACAGAAACCTGTTCTTAAGCCTCAGTCCTAAAAGAAGCACTTGAAAGGAAGGCTATGGAAGTATATTGTTTCTTTTAAAGACATACAGTCATTACAACTTATTAAGAATTAACTTCTATATGACACTGTATGCAAGTTGCCAGTAATCATCAAAACTACCTTCTAGCTTTAATCAGCTGTCAAAATTCGCATAGGTAGAATTATGAATTAACAAATATATTACAGGCTGGGCTTTGGTTATTCCTGTTTTCTCTTTAAAGTTGGATTGACCTTCAGAAAATTGTGTTCATCTGAGCTTTGCATGAGTGAATCCACACAATATGTCATAAGAACTATGAAGGTGTTGCAATCAGTAGGCTTTGGTGCCTGCAGAGTTTGGACCAACTGCTTCCCTTCAGTGACGTGACTCTAATTACCAACAGTAAGCAGGGCTTGGGTGTTTCCCACACACAGTAACTTATTACTCAAATGTTGTTTATCTCAGAGCTAAAATGTATGTAGCAGGTGGTATCAAAAATAAATAAATCGCCCTCAAAGCAAAATAAGATCAGGAAAATCATTAAGGATATGAAAGAACAAAGGGGAAGCATTGTATGCTTTTGGAGGCAGAGAGCATATTTCCTTTGTTTTAAGAAAATACTACTGAGGCTTACTTGATGGTTGGCTGTGAATAATAGCACAGGGAAACACAGAAGGCAGCTTTCTCTTCCCACATTACTAACCACCATGATCAACCTGCTGAAAAGCTTCGGCAAGATCTCACTGACAGGTCAGTAGTCTTAGTACATCACAAACGCTTGGGGGATTTTTAAGTGTTTTCTTGGTTGTTTCCTGAAATTCACCATGTAAGGTAACTCTTTAAGATTCCTTTCCAACAAAGGATTTAAAGCTACTGGTATAAACCTGCCTGAATTGTGAGCAGTAGCCTGTTACATATTGATAGTGGCCCCAGCACTACAAAATTGCATGTGTGTGTAGGACTTCATGTACACCAGTAGCCTCAAGGGTAGTAAGTGCATGAGCAAAATATAAAACCTATTATGTGTATACTGAGTTTCTAGGGTACCTGAGCAGCATCAGGCAGGCAGAGATCTGTGTACTGTTGACCAAAGCTAAAGTGTGTAAGAGTTGACAGGATCTTTAAAGGAATGTGTGTAGATTTGAGGTCAGACCCTCTCTCCTGCAACTGGAGTTTATTACACTTACATGATTAAATGGGTGAGGATGTTACTGAAGTCCTTGTCCATAAGCAGGGTGAGGTTTAGAGAAGACACGGGGTCACTTGGCAGTTGTCATACAAGGGCAGAAGTCACGAGCCTTGCAGGGCAGCGCTTCTCTCACATGCCCTGTCACTCCCATTCTCTGCAGGTTTCTGCTGGTGGCAGGTGCTCATGGGGCTGCCCTGGTGGATTTGTGTCCTGCCCTGATGTTTCTATTTTGTGACTGAATGGCATTTGAAAGGTGCAGTACCAAGGTTGTAGCAAATTGATCTCCTCTGGTCTACCCGCACATCCAATTCAAAGGACAATCAGTAGAGATCTTCCCCCAGCGATATGTCCTTATTAAACAGTTTATCTAAAATGAGATCTAATCAGTCCTCAAGTCCACTTGCTTCCTGCCCTCCCTGCTGGTCAGTAGCAACAATACTTGTGTTGGTGGTAGTTGATGAGGAGACAAGAGCAGTCAGCAATCTTTTGGTTGCTAGATTAAACTGAAATCCCATTTGCTTTTCATTACAAGAACCCTTCCTTTTAATAACATTTTTTAAAGTATGTGTAAATATGCAGTTTTCTTGTTTTGACTGCTTTAATGTTGACACAGATTGCTCCAATGGGTGGAGAACAGAAATCAACCAACCTGGTGAATTGCAAGGTGTAGGTCAGGCTCAAGGATACTTTTCCTGAAATTCAACTACTTGCACTTGAAGCATAGCCTTATTGTTTAACTGATTGCTCCAGCGTTTAACTAGTTCAAGGTAAACTTTCTGCTTCAACTGACTTTGAATGCTTTCTTTGACCTAGACTTATTCAGAGGTGCAGAATTTGGAGAGGAAAATTTTGTCTTCTGTGCTCTTAAACAATACAAAAGAACGTAGTTCTCCTGTAGTAGCAAGTAATCTCACTTCTAGTATTGGTTTATAATTTAGTGCACCATTTAGCACAGCATTGCAGTATGTGATTAACAGTTTGCTGTTGTTACCCCACAAGTTGTGCAGATATTGAATAATATTTGAAAGTCTTTTTATATTAAACAAAACCAAGCAGTACAGAAATTTGTCCCTTGAATGGACTTTGTCATCCTAACATACATATTTTGTGTCTGCCAGGATATTAAGTTAATTATGGGATAACTCTCAAAAGATCCTTATCTTTTGAGATAAGGAGCTATAAGGGGATGGACATGTTCCCAAGTCCTGGACTTAAATTTTTTTTTTATTAACAATAATATTTTTAACCATCATAATTTTTTGAAAACACACCCCAATGCATTATAGTTGCTTTTAAGCTTGATAGAAAAATGCTTTAAAATAATTTTAAAGTATCATGAATACCATTGCATTTATATTTTTCTCGTTTCTTCATGGTAGCTTTCTAATATTTTAAAACCTTTCCATTAGCAAGGCTTAGAGTGGTGGCAGCAGAAAAACCATTTCACTGCGAAGTGAAAGACTTAAAATTTAGACTCTGTGGGAGGCAAATAGAGTGTAAGATATGAGATCATGGATCCTCTAAGAAAAAAAAATGTCCTGGCTTCAGAAGCAGAGTATCAGATCCCTGGCCATACCAGGATGACCGTTGCTGCCTTTGCCACCAGAGAGGTTGTGGGATCTTATATTGACTATAAAACTAAAATCAAAATCACTACAGGAAATTTGGTTTAGGGTAGAAAATATTTCTGTACATCTATGAAGTCTCCACAGTCTCTTTTCCAGAGATGGAGAACTAGAGTACCTGTGTACCTGCCTGCCACTCACACACACACCCACACCCACACCCACCCCTTCCTTCTTTTCCAGTCCCCAGGTGTATGTTTTGGCAGGAAGCCTGGGCTGTGCAGTCAGTGGTCTGGCTACAGTGCATTTGGAGCCACAGCCTAAGGAACTGCAGTGTCCTTGCAGGCCTGTCTCTTTGATAAATTTGGTTAGAAACAGCCTAACATTCGTGGCTGTAATAGTGTGATGAAGCAGATTAAAGGACATGTCTTACTTTCATGAGTGTAGTTTCTCCAGTTTTCCCTGGTGCTAAGATGAGTCACTGCGGAGAGGGAGAATGGTTGCTCCGTGAACATCAACAAAACATTTCTGTGTGGGATTTCTAGTATGTTTTCATAGAACATTTCCTGAAATGCCATGGTTTGTGGTCCATTAATGTGAAGTTTAGTCCCCACCCCAGTTCTGAAATACAACAACAAAGTCCCAAGAAGTCAAAGTGAACAATAGGGGTTTTCTTAATCTATCAGAATGGTCCAACCCTGATAGCCAGGCAGTAGCTCCCAGCTCAGCCTTTTGCAGACATGGCGGGAGGCCTTGTGCTGTGGGAGTGGCATTTGTTCCCAGCAGCTCTTTCCCCATCATCTGCAGGGAGAAGCGTGTGGGCTGCATGGAAGCATTCTGTGGCCACCAGTTGGACCACGCTGGTCACGCATGAACAGGCTTGTGCTCTGCTAGACTTTGCCTCTGCTCTTTCTCCTAGCCTCTCTTTATCATTGTTTGCATGTTTTCAAATCATTCTTGTCCTTTTCTCATTAAATTATTTTTCAAGAATAACTAAAGCTCTTCCTTCTATTCATCTTCTCCCCTTTTCTGGTTAGATGACTGTAGGAAAGGTCTCACATGCAATTGGAGCTGTGGCTGAAGTTCTTGTCAATCTGTATGTGAATGATCACAGACCCAAGCCACAGCTTCCCCCCCTTGAACTGGTAAGACTAAACCCACACAGAAACAATAACTTGACGTAAAGGAGTGGTGTTTCCAGAATGTCATCCTGACTTATAACCCTGGTTGTGGAGCACTTTAAGTGTTATCTATGAAAGGTCTTACTCTAACACATACTAAGGAATGAAGTGCATATTGGCAAAATATGCTGATGTGTGGATGTGCTGGAAATGTTGCTCACCATGTCTTCTATTTATATTTTTATTACTTGTCTGTATGAATTAAAACTTCAGGAGGCTTTTATTAAATGTAATTACTGGTACAACTAGTAACAGAAGACAATTATTAGTCAGTGTGGCTTCTAAAGAAAGTTTTGCACAGTCCATGTTTATGCAGTTATTTTTAACACACCAACGCTGAATCACCATGCCTCATTTTGAAGAGAGCTGTTTTTAAACTCTGACACTGTCCTGTGTTGAATTCAGAAGCGGTCACTGGACAGAGCTACAGGTTCTTGCCCCATTCCTCATTCTCCATCTCTTGCCTCCACTGCTCAGAGCTGTCAGGTATTGGGAAGCAAAGTATGACGTTGTGTTGTGGTGATGACACTTATTAGCCAGCACTAAACTCCAGTTGCTTCCACTTCATTGTAACTATCTGACCTGTTCTGTTAGCATCACGTTTTTAAAAATGCATTTGTATGCTTTTCCATTTGCATTGTCGTTTATTTGGAAAGGTTTGTCTAGTTCATGCTCTGAAATGATCCATCACAGCAAAATGGATTACTAGTGGCAGATTTGGAAGAGGATTCTCAATTTTTAAGCACAAGAGTGTGACTTGTGACAATGACAATTGTGACTTGCACTTCACATTAAAAAATTGTTCTGAGGCCTTCTTTTGCTGGCAAATTAAAGATGAATTGCATGGACTGTGTGCTGCTGACTGTATGTGCCTGGACTCTGCCAAGCCTGTGCCTCCTCTGTCCCATGCGTGGTACCCCTCATATGGCAGTGGGGGGGAGGCGGGGGGAAGGGGAGATGTTGGCAGCTGTGGCAGAGACAAGATGCTCATCTGTACTGACCTATAACTAAGCAGAATGCAATAATGCAAAGTAACATTCTCATACCTGCCTCTAATAAGAAAAGGGAAGCCCAGTGGCATCTAATCTGTTTGTCATTTATTTTTCTGTACCTTTTGCATGTATATCCAGAGAGGATGAGATTTGTGGCAATTAAAGATTGTTAATTGCCAGCCCAAATTCAACAAAAACTTTCAAAATAGTTTCAGGTTTTTAATATGGATCATATTTTAAAGTGCAATGAGTTAAAAATATTCAGAATGTCCGTGGTAGGAATGAAATTGATTTTTAAAACAAACCAAGCCCCAGCTTGGGCTGTAGTCTCAGGATGAACATGGCTGGGAGGGGAAGCATGTCTGCAGGTGATGTAAATGGTAGTTCAGACACCAGCATTGAAGACTGTCAGTTTTTCTTCCTGGACCTTAAAGCACGAGCCTATATTTTCCTCTGGAGTGAGTATGAACTGAGACTTCAGGGTATCTGTTTTCTTAGCTCCAAATGTGTGTCTGTTTGAGGCTGGCAAGGTCTGCCTTTGCCCTCTTCTGAGAAACACCGATGCCTGCAGCCGTGAGACATGAGTGCCTGAGGCAGCATGGTGCAGGGTGGTGAATGAACATTTGGGGCTGATGCTGCTCTTGTACCTGAGTAAACACAAATTGTTGGTGAACTCTGAGGGAAGCTGGATGCAAGTCCTGCTGAAAACTTACCCCTTAAGGTCCTTGTGATGCCTGATTTATGAATTGCTGCATAAACCTACAGAACTGCAGCAAATGAGTAATAAAAAAGCTGACTGTTGTTTATTTTAATTGTGTGTGGAGTGTGCTGTGTAAAACTTCAAGCAGCTAAAGCAGCTGCTCACTTAATAAGAATTTATATCTAGTAGTGCAATGGCTTTATGTGCATTTCTATTTCTATCTTTTAACAGGGATCTCTGCGAAAAGAATTTCCTCAGTCTGTCGGGGGGAGTGACATTTGTTTTTTCTGCAAAAAACGGGTATACGTTATGGAGCGGCTGAGTGCAGAAGGCCACTTCTTTCATAGGGAGTGCTTCAAGTGTGAAATATGTTCTACAACACTCCGTTTAGGAATTTATGCCTTTGATGTTGAAGAAGGTAATGTAGGAGCTATTTAAGAATACTTTAAAATGTCTGAGTATTGATGCTTTTAATGGAACTAGGGAAAAAGACCTGGCTGAGTAGCTCGGTCAGGAGGAGGTCTGCTAGGTATATTGTTTGCATCCATGCTGATCTTTGAGTCCTTGTACTTGCAGTTCTAGTCTTTCAAAAGGTCCAGTTATGACAGACCTGAAGAAAACCCGAGTGGAAACTAAGTTGAGTGACCAAAATGCATTTTGTCCAATCACAGGTCAAAGAAGGGGGGGAAAAAAGGTGATTTTTCTCCAACAATATGGAATTATTCTTATCTCTTATTTATAACTGGCCATTAAATAACATGATCTATAAAGATAAGCAGATTTACACGTGACAGATTTACACGGTTGGGGGGAATATAGGTTATTTCTTTCAAGATGTTATGGCTTAGGAGTTGAAAGCAGTAGTACTGGCCAACCAGCAGTGTAATTTATTCCAGTCTGCTGTAGAACGGGAGGTTCAGATCTTGGATGCTCGATCCCACCTACACTCAGGGGTTTGGAGATGGGGAACTATTTTTTGCCCTTTTTTTTTTTTTGTTTTAATTTAGAGGGAAATTATTAAACTGAATTGACATTCCCTTGCCACTTCCAAATGACTTGAGCAGATCAGAGTATTAACCTAATGTTCTTCCATGAAAGAATTAAAGACTCAAGGCCACAAGTGGTTCTTTTGCAGTCCAGAGAATCTTCTGCAAAGACTTTTTTGAGCTGATTATTTGACTTTTTGCTGCCTGATGTCTTGTGTTGGTTTGTGACTTGGTATTTACAGAATCCTGTTCTTCTGCTATTTATTAATCTTAAACCTGTGTGATAGATAAATGACCTTGCCTTATTTAACAAATGTGCAAATCTGTGTACTGTAAAAGAAACCCATTCAGAGCTGTGAGCTATTCAGAATCAGTGGCAAGTTTCCCATTCCTTTTGCTGCCCAACCATTAATTATCCCAATTTCATCTTTTCATAGATGCAACAGTGGGGTTTCAGTCCATAGACATATAGGTAATATATCATATCATTTATTTTTTCTCTTGTAGGTAAATTTTACTGTAAACCTCATTTTATGCACTGCAAAATCAGTACTAAACACAGAAAGAGAAGAGCAACCTTACAGATCCAGGGAAAGGTACGTATTGTTATATTACTAATGCAGGAAATGTTGAGGCAGCTTTACCTGGAGCAGGGTGCAATACCTGTATGTGTGTGTGTAAAATCAATACTAAAATATAATCTCCTGATTCTGTGAATTTGGCTGGAAATTAGCTTTTCCTGTACAAAGTAAAGTTGAACTAAGAGCAATTGGAAATGACAATATATATAAAAAAACTTGAAAACAGTAACAGAAACTGGACTTCCATTTTTAGAAGTGTATTTAACTTTTTTAATACTTTTTATAAGGAGGCAACAGAAGCATGGAAGAAAGAGGAACCCAAACCCACAGAGACCACCACAGAAAGCACTTTGTCTACTGCTAGCAGTCCAGAGGACAGGTCCCCAGGTATCCTGACTTCCTTCTTTAGGGGCACGCTAAGCTGGCCCCTTCGGGTGACAAGGGATCTGCTTGACATTCCCAGACGCCTGTCTAACTGGATGCATGGTTTTCTGCACGCTACCAATCTTCATTTCAGGGACAATGCATATAACTATACCTACTTGTATGAACTCTTGAGCCTTGGTGTGCCATTCCTCTGTGCTCTTTTAGAGGTACTTACTCATATGTACCGGGAAGCAGAGCTATCACTTGAAAATGTGCTTGAATGGGTGAAAAAATTCTATAGGGTTTGAATTCTTCTACATGTCTTGCTCAGTTGTGCCTTTCAGATTTTCAAAATTAACAGCCTCGCTATTTTGTTGAGGGTTTTGGGGGTTTTTTTTGTTGGGTTTTTTTTGCTTTTCATGCAATTTAATGTGTGACTTAAATGAACGGTGGATTCCTTCTGATATAAACGAGGTGCAATCAAAATTTTCAATATAAAATGTACTGTATGTTAGAGCATGAAGGGCAGTGTCCAGACACATTTCCAGAACACAGAGATGGATGAAGGATATTTTGTAGATTTCCCCCTCCCTGATTTATCCTGTGATCAGACAATTGAAAGGGTGGTACATTTTAAATACATTCTTCTCCCTGTCTCCCCAGTTTCTTTTTTTTTTTTTTTTGTTAGACCAAGAAAGAATGTGCGTTCTTTCAGGTGTTTGGGGAATATTTATGACAAATGACTCGGTTTTGAAACCTGAATATGGCGCATACCTTTTTTTTTTCCTTGCTTTCATCTTTGCTCTGGGTAATGAGGTTTATAACTTGCATGAATATGTTAAAAAAAAATAATAATGTACTTAATTCACATTGCTCCTAGTCATGCCTTTTACATTTCTTACATGTGATAGATACCCTTTGATAGTGGGTATAATCTGTGCTACTAATTTATTTAAAGTTTTGAAATAAATTTGAAGAACAAATCTTAGTTGAGTGAAGGCTTGATTGAAACTGTAAGTCAAAGAAACTGGTAGTGTAATTAGACCTGACTTATTCTTCAAGTCAAGGCTTCCTCATTAGGTGGCTGATTTGAGGAATATCAGTTTATGGAGTACTCATCTGTAATTGAATTCCCTGCTGTTGTTACTCTGAGTAGGCACTGCTCCGATTGTATTTTGGAATTTTTTAAAAATACAAGTTTAGAACAAACAACAAAAACCTACAAACATATTCTAAAGAGATTACTTCTTAGTTAGGTATTTGATTAATTTCAGTGTATAAAGATGATGGCAGAAAGGTAAAATTCTATAATCTGGAGCAGCCATTAAGTAAATTTCTTTCACATGTCTCTCAACAAGGTCTACCTTAATCAGAAGGTGTTGGGACAGGTTAAATAATCTATTTAATGGCAAGGAGACACCAACATCCCAAATTCTGATTTACTTTCAGCCTAGTTAGCCAGTGGGGTAAGCATGTTCTCTGCTTCCCAAATACTTAAATGTTTAAATTCAGAAGTTAACCAGGAAATAGGTAAATACATAAACATGGTAACATGTATAGCCTAAAATTAAAAGCATCTATAGCACTTCTTTCTAGCCAAAAGAATGTGGCCTAAATAATAATATCACATTCAGTTAGTACTAAAGGTAAGGATCACTTCCAGTGGTCTTAAACAACTGCACTGCTTATGGGCTGGCAGTTTTTTGATTATTTTTTTTTTAACATAATGTGGGAAAAGATTATTTGAATTGTTTTGTTTCTTAGGTCTTAAAATGAAATGTGTCTTCCGTTTAAAATAAATGAGAAACTGGATTTTTTTTCTAGATAGTTTGACTTTCTTTAAACTATGAGGGTAAAGCTTTTCACATTTTACATTGCTTATGTATTTGGGGAAAAACTGTTAAGTATATGCACAAAACTTGAAAAAGTGCTTGAAGAAAATTGTTCAGGTGTAAGGTAGCATTTGTTTGAAATAAATTGCCATTAATGCTCAAACATGTATTTAGCAAAACTTTGCTAGAATATTGAATGGACACAGCAGCAATTATAGTGATATGGTGGGCATCTGTATGTATGTAAAGGAATATATCTGTACCTCTTTTATAGCATTTAAAAAAACCTACTTTGGAACACTGTATACTTTTTAATTATTTGCTAATGATGGTAATTGTTTCACCCTAAAAAGGAAAAAAATCTGCAGTGCGATTTACCATGTTACTCCTGCAACACAGCAAACTGCTAAATGGTAAAGTTTTAAAATTTGGCTTGCCATCAGTTTTGATTTTGGTTTGTCGACAGCACAGTCTTTAGGAACGTTTTTTCCTGAAACTTTCTCCTCCTGTTTGCTACAGGAAATTTTCTGCTTCTCAGCAGAGTGCGCATAATGGTAAATTTACAGAAAAATGGTGATATAGTAAGCAACTTGAAAATCTCTGATGTCCAATGAATTTACAGCAAGTGAATCTTACTAGTAGAAAGTTTTTAAAAGAAAATAAAATTATAAAATTATAAAAAGATGGTATTGGCTTTATATATATTTCATATAATGGGGAATAAAATTCCTACATTCCCACAACAGCATTCAGGAACTCGCATAATGAAAACATTTTCCTGAGGAATCTTAATTACACTGCACATTCCACTGGGAGTTTGCAGGTGATTCTGCTGGGAAGGCTTTTTATTGGTAGATTGGTAGATTTTTTTTTTAATCTCTTCATCTTAATATTCTGCTAGAAAGATTCATACCTATTTGTCCTCATTCATGATTTAATGAAACAAGGCAGTTTCATTTTGGCCAATTCTTTTTTGTGCCTACATAATCTTTCCAATGTTTTCCTATATAACCAAGTTAAGTTCTCTGTTTTTTTCCCCTGCTGTCTTCTCTGTCAATCTCCCTCGTTGCTTTTAGTGCAATTCATCATTCCGATGCTGCACCCACTCACTGGCTGAAGCCTTTCTGCTCTCAGGTGATTTTTTCCGCTTGCCAGTTCCAAAATTGTGTCACTAACACTGTTGTTTGACAGCATTTCATTGCGTGGTTTTTTAAGACTTTTGGAGCAAACTCTGTGTGTCTGGTATATTAATGGATGCGAGCTTTGGCATGATCATTTAACCTGTTGCTGACTTCACAGTTCTAGAAAAGGTAATGTCTGCACTCTCTGTAGAGAATGTTTTTCTCTCTGTGTCTGTGCATGTACACTTCCTTGTGCCTTTAAGGGAAGTTAGGCAAGGACATTGTTTCTTGAAAGAACTAGTTCAAGCCTTATTCCTTTCAAAGTATTGAAGGAAAGATTTAAAATAAGGTTAGGACAAGATTAGCCAGCTGAGTCTCCTGGTTAGCGTGAACAACTATTTCCACTGAGCTCAAATAGGCAAGGAGCAAATTTCCATTGAGCTCAAATATGCAATGAGCAAGCAACGTTTGCGCACTGTGGCGCTTTCTAAGCACTTTGCTTTCATACTGGAAAAGTACAATATAAAAGGATGCTGCTGAAAAAGTAGCCAAAGCAATGTAATTTCCAGTCTTCCACCCCAAGTAACATAGGCAGGCCTAACAGCAATAGATGTGCATGCTATTTTTAGTGTGTAGTATCAAAAGGCCGAGTTTATATAACCAGAGTGTTTTGGTTTGAATTGTTTTGTTAACTAATTAACTAGGCCTTGTTTGCCACTCTGAATGGATTTGTCTTGCTGCATGAGACATTGCCACTACTCTCTGTGACAAATTTGTGTGATTATTTTGTATATTTTTTTATATAAGTTCCAGTATGTGTAATCACATATTGATAATCAGGAAGGGGAAATGAATCCAAGCAAGAGCCAAGGGCTCAGTCCGACAAGCAAGCGTGCTAAGCTTTTGGTTGATATGGCTGTGACCCAGCCTTCCCTGGTGAGGATCCCTTTCAAAGGGAAGAGCCTTTGGGAATTGATCTAAGCAGCAATTTTCAAGAGGGGCAAAACATCCTCTGGCACTTGCCCCATTTCACACGCCTCAGCCAGGAATGCAGAAGGGCTGCAGGGTCAGAGCCCCACACCTTATCTTGCTGACCTGCATGTTTGTGTGACTAAAGCAATAGTATTTATTTGTGTGGGTACCCTAAAATGTCTTGATGGCTTTGAAAGTCCCCACGCTGTGCCCACACAGAAATCTCTCTGTATTTTAAGCGTCACTTCCTGCACAAATGGTTAGGACATGACTTCCTATGTATTTCAGGGCTACGGTGTTTTGTTACAAAGCTCAGCATGCTTTGAGATGAAGGCTGTGACATAAAGGTCTGCCATTTCAAACCACTTCCCATTGCTGTGTTTTTTATCCTCTGTTGTGGAGTCTTCCTGGCCAGTGAAGATTCTGTCCCTCTCCTCCTAAATCTTCTGTCTTCATTTTACTTTATAATCTTAACTGAACGTTTTTATTAAATAGTTTTTAACGCTGTATTTAAATTTTCACATGGAAAGTCTGTATTTTGCACACAGTGGAAATTGTTTTAGCTTTATTTATGATATCTGCTGTAAACAAAAATAAATGTAGTTCTTTATAAGTCTCCTTGTTTCATCTTTTCCTTTTAAAAATATTTCCTGAGGACAGAGACTTAATAGTGACTTCACAATCATTTTGCAAATTCCTCTTCTGGTGGATGCTGTTGTGCTATCTTTGTTGTGGCCTGACCCAAGGCCAGAGAGTTTCACTGTGGTGGTATAATCACACGTGTGTCCATTTTGAAAGGGATATACATCAGGGTCCTTGACAAGTTATCCTATCCGCTGCAGATCAGGAGGTGCCTGGGTTGGGATTTATCCTTCCTGGGAATTATAAATTGGTGTCGGTGAGCTTGAGGGTTGCTTGTATTGCATATGTAAATGGCACTTGTCCTCTTCTCTTTGACTTCTGTTACCTTTCCTTATGTTTTTATTTTACATATTAACAAATGTCATAAAGGTCATGTTAAGTTACGTGTGTTTGGATCTTATATCATGTACAGGAAAAGCAGGTAATAAGTGTGGGTAAAGCTTTACCTGTGCTACTGGCTCTGGAGTGCTATTTGCAAGCTCCCTGTATCTTCTGGACCCCCCTGGAAGCTCCAGCTAATGGTGACCTAATATCTGTTAACAGTGGCCTTGTTTTATTCATTGATTTATTTTGCCTGCTTTTGCTCTGTTGTGGCTTTTTTTAATTTTCATTTTTGTTTTTAAAGCTGGTGTTGTGGTTCTTTTTAAACAGCAGGTTCTCCAAAAGAGCTTTCCTAAGTCTTCGTCCCCTTCATCTTCTTTCTTTTGCTTGCTCTGCAATTCTTAAGCTGTAATTGCTTCCTTTGTATTTCAAGAAAAAAAACAAATCCCAGAAAGAATAGTCCCAATAATTTAATGGAAAGATTGTGTGATGTATTTTTTAAAGTTAATTCACACTGCGCCTCGCTAGGGTTGATTGAATGACAGAATCGAATTTTTTGACAATGTTGCTAAAGACAACATTGCTAAAGAACAACAAACATTATTCCCAATGAACTATTCCATCTTCCCTGCCAAAGAAAAAGCCACCATGCACAGTAGAAAGTTTGCTGTCCAAGGAGGAGTTGACTTGCATAATGAAAACATAGGGCAACAAATACAGTTTAAGACAATACTTGACACTTCCTTAATTGCAATGGACAAAGCAATTTGGGTAAGACTAAATTCACTCTTTACACAATTTACAGTTCCGGAGCAGGAACATTTCTGCCATCTTTACTTGATCATTTTAGGCAGAGGCAGTGGCATGGAAACATTGGAAGAGGTTTTTGTGTTTGCAGAAGGTGATGATTGATTTGGCTTTGAAGCTTTGAGAGGTGCCAGATGTTCATGCCGTTCTCAAAGTTTCACTTATTCCTGCTAAAATATCAGTACAATAGCTTGGAACTGGGGTAATGTTAGAGTCTAGCTTTGTAGTAATTGTGTTGCTCGTGGTGGCACAGAAGGCCCAAAAAGTCAAATCGCTAGCAAATCCTATCATTAGACAAATATACCTAGTAGTAAACAGTCCATGCCCTGGAACACAGGTGGACAAGACAGGACTCAGTGTACGGAAAAGAAGCAAAATGAGCAACATGAGGGGAGCAAGTTAGTTCCCTCACTCTCAGTCAAAATATTACGTAATAAAACTAAATGTTCCTTGTTTTGCTCCCAGTAATGCTGCTAGAGGAAGAGACTAGTGGGTTAAGGTCTGAGCAAATTTAACAAGCCTAATGTGAGACTCCTGTCTTCCTCTGGCCATGTGAGCAGACACTCCTGTAAGTAGGAGGCTTGAATCCTCCTACTGCTCTTGCGTTGAGCTCTCTCCCAAAGCTCCAGTGTTCTCAGTCTCCAGCAAGCACACGCTGTTATAAAGGCACCCCAAAGCAGCAATGCTTTGTCCCTTTGTATAGCTGGAATTGGCAGCGGTGTTTTGTTTGAAAGGCAAATAGGCTGCTACTCTGGTCTCAAGCTGCCCCTGAACTGGGTGCCTTCCAAAAATCATGGTTTCAGAGCGGATGATAGTAATGGCTCTTTACATTGTTAATGCTGTCTAAGACTTGAAAGCTACTTGATGTTATAGATGCCATTATAGCGCTAGAAGTGCAGAGGTCGCATTTGCTGTGTCTGGCAGGCTCAGGAGTTGCTCTGTGTTTCCTCCTCTTTATACTGGTTCAGATGGATTCTGAACTTGTCTGTTGCCACTAGGCCATTTGGATTGGAAATATGTACACAGATGTGCTTTTTTTGAAAAGCCAGACTAATCTTTCATTCTCAAAGCAACGCAGCATTACCTGCATAGATGTCTGTTAGTGAAAAGCAAACATGTCGAGATTCTGTAAAGGTAGCCTTCCTTTATTATAATTACGCTCATGCTTTATAAGGAAAAAGATCTTGAAGTTTTTAAGCCTGCTTGATTTGAAATAATAAAAAGAAGAGAGTACAGACAAAAGTTCTTAAAATTACTCAAATTCAAATGTCAGCCTTTCATTAACTACAAGAGGAGTAATTTCTGTTCCTCTTGGTTTCTTCTAGACTGCTACGGCTATAAAATGCCAGTGAAAGTTGCTTCTGTATGTATTCCAACCTCAAGCAAGGGCTATGGGCTGCGTTTTCCCACAACGTTATGGCAATTAGTTCCTATAATTGGCTTTAATTAATTTCTGGCTCACTCATTCTTCACATTCCAATCAAAACAATGAGTTCTGAAATGCACTGAATTCTGCATTAATATTTATGTTTTCGAAGGCCTGACATGTTTGCAGATGACTTGATTTTTTTTCCATGAAAGATCATGTCGCTGAAGATCAGAAGACATTATATATTAATGTGTGATCCAAGTATATATATTAGTCATGTAAATATTTCCCCAAGTCTCTTTCCTTTTCTCCGTGAACTGTGTTAACATAAGAAGGGAGGTGTTGATCTCATCTCATCAGGTGGTGGGCTCCAAACTTGTTTGAAATGGCTGGAATTTCTGATATGTTCTTTTGAAATGTGAAATTGCAAAGAAATTTGCATGTTGCTGTAGTCTTGAATTTGTTCTTTCAGCATTTATTCTGCAGGTATTAATTCATGTCTTTTAAGGTTTTTGGTGCTTTGAATCTGTGTGAAAAAAATATTATTTTGACAGACACTGATCACTCTAGACTGAAACCATTGCAGCTGTGCTCTGAATTAATAATTATTACATGCATTAATATACCAGACTAACACAGGTTGCTCTGATAAAATATATATTTACTCTAAAATGATAGAAATAGTGTGTTATCATACCAGTTTTTGTTTGAGAAGCAATTTTCTGTAAATATATACTCTCAGCATACCTAGGTTTTCCGTGAGTTGCTTTTTCCTTTATCTTTATTAATTTTTGCTTAGTTTGTATTAGAGCATTAATGTGCACTGTCCCAGATGCATTCAAAAGTTGTGTGCTTTGGGCTCTGTCTTGCTTTGCCAACTTCAAATTCCCTGGTTATATTTTGTGCCTGAATTCAGAAGTGTCTGTTCATGGAGTAAGTAATGGATACTCTGAAGAAGTGTTTTGCTGCTGAAGAGCTTGTGTAGGTGCTGGCATGGGCCCACGGGGGAGCGGGAGAAGACGGGCTCCTGGCATGGGAGCAGGAGGAGAGGGCCGTGGTGGAGCCTGTCACTGGGCCATGGGTGGAGTCCTTTTTCAAGGACAGAAATCTGCCTGGCAGTTTCTCAGGTGTGATGAAAACACAGTTTGGACAGGATATCAATTTGGGAATGCTGCTAGAAGGACTGCAGCCTCTTAAGGTTCTTCATAGGTTTGTGAAATACCTTAATGGGATGTCTCCAGTTTCAAACTCTGACACAGGCAATCCTCCCATGCAGCCGTACACATTTTGAAGCTCAGGCTACAGGGCACAGCTGAAGCTGTAACAGCTTTGAGCTCAGGTTTCACTCCAGTGTGGGCTGGTAACCAGTGTATTGCAGGAAGACCAAGGTCTAACCAAGCCGGAGGTGTCGTAGTTCCCCCATCCCCTCTCACAGTCCCACGTGGGCTGTGCTTACGTTACCTGGCGCAAGCTGTCTGCTCTGTATCTCATCCCTGGGCTGGCTGGGTTCATTTCAGCTGTGCTTCCACAGCACTGGTACAAAGAAACCTTCCTTCTGCCCCACAGCTTTCTTAAAGCACTGCTGTATTATAAGCAGGACTCATAAATTATATTTTTTTGGTTTTTATACAGTCAGAGAGGTAGTGAAGTGTGCTGGGTGTGCTACAAATCAATTTGTGGTCTGCTGACTGAATTTCTTAATGTCAGGTTTTGATGCCAACTGGTGTTTGCTTTCACCATCAGAGCTGCCTATGTTTATGAGTAACTACGCTTTAAAATTGTTCACTCCTATCATTGCCTTAGTCAGCAGCTCCATACAAGGCCAGGCAGAGTCCACTCATCCTGTGAATGAATTATGGGGTGACACAGTTTAATGGCAGGCTAAGAGCCTCAGGATTGCCAGTCGGAAGAGCAGGACGCAAGTTAGGCTGGGGTCTTTATGGGGGGGCACTGTGTTGTATTGGGCCAGTTGCACAGCGGGGAAGGTGAGCTGTGTGCCAGCCCCGGGTGCCCAGGCACCCGCCTCCTGCTGATAAGAGCAGCCCCTGGGATTTCAGTGGTGCTTTTCTCTCGAGGACCTGAAAGCCCTCTGCCAGTCCTGAGTGGCTGGGGCAGCTGTAGGTAAGTATTGCTTCTGCTTCACAGCCATCAGGGACTCGCAAAAACATGATGTGTCAGAGGTGCCAAAATATCACATCCCAAAAGCAGGTTGCAACACCTAATTCCAGTAGGTTTCCTTCTTCCTCCCCCTGCCGAACAGGGCGGTCACGCAGATATGCAACATGGGCAGGGCTGTAAGAAATCAGTAATTTCTTGTCTGCTTTTTCCTGAGCCACGGGGCAGGTGCCAAGCTGCCTGGCCTTAGGGCAGGGCAGTCGGGGCAGGGACCCCTCTCACTGCCAGCAGCAGGTATGAACAATTTCTTACCCCCTTCGAGGGCCCAGTTAGGGGGGTTCTCTACCCGGTCAGCCACTAGATCTTGTGTTGGTGTGAGGAGCCCCCCCCAAGCCAGATGGATCAGGGTGCGCTCGGGGGTGTTTTCTGGACCAGCATCCCTGTAGAAACTTTCTTCCTGACGACCAGTATGCTGGGTGTGTTGTGGCCCAAAGCATAAAGGCTGATATCATTTTAAAATTTGTTGTTTCCTGGCTCTGTTTCTGTTTTTATCTGCCTTCAGGGATGTTCTCTGGGTTTGTATTAGTTTGTTTTCTTACTTTGGTTAGCTCAGCAAGGCTCATTGCCCCTTTCTGCTTGTGCAGGGCTCCCGTTTGGTCTGACCCATCTTAGCCAAGAAATACCATGGAGCTCTCACTGTACCTTGCTTAAAAGTTAATTCCCCTCTCATGACTTAAAACCAGCTAAAGAGGAGGAGGGAGGATAAACATGAACACTTCTGGCTGCTTGTGGCACAGTGGTGTTACTTCATGGGGAGGCTGCTGCAGCTGTCTTGGTTGGAGATTTTTCAGTGGAGCATCTTTGACCATTTTTGTCCAAGATGGGCAGAGGCACACACAGAGTGGCTGCTCCTGAGCAAAGCTGATAAAACGCAGCTGCCCTGAGCCAGCTGGTGTCCGAGGCGCTTGGCCCAGTGCTCCCGGTGGGGAGGGGGATGTTGTTTGGCACAGTGCAGGCTTTGTGCTGTTGTGGGCAGCGTGTGCTCTTCCCGAGGTGGGGGGGAAATGGGCCCATCCGGCCCAGCTGCCCCCAGCGGGGGCTTGGCTCTGCCCAAATTTGGCTGATTCCCAAGCCCTTGTCATCTCCTTGTCAGCTCACAGTAAAGTGGTTTGCCTGACGCTGATTTGGCGGATGACTCAGGAGCAGCAGCCCGTACAGAAAGTGAGGCTGACTTGTCAAGTGGGATTCACCAATATGAATAACATCTCCTGCTTACGTCTGTTCATTGGCCCTGGTGTTATCGGTGGGGGTACTCAGATGCTGGAGTGATCAGCGCCTTATAAATGGTAATCATAGAAGGTGCCGAGAGTGGTCTGTGAAGCCCCGGGTGGGTGGATGCTAAGCCCCTTTGGAAAGGGCTGCTCCTTTGCCACGTGTGTGGTGGCACACTGCTCTCGGGCAGGTTTCTGAAGGGGACCCATGCCAGGGACTGTCACGGGACCATGGTGTTTTCATCAGCTAAACAAAACCCATTGCAATTGCACCGCCAAGCATGGTATGACATAGAAAAAGGTTTTAGTGCTTCTGTGTGCAGGGCTGAATTGGCATGGTGTGCATGAGTCACCAGCGTGTAACTCAGCACCTTTCCTTCATTAAATGGGGCTGGTGTGTTGGCAAAGCCTCTGGGACCAGGAGGAGGGCTGTGATGATACATTTGTCTGTTTTGGAGTAGCAGAGGGATCTTGCCTGGTGGTAGACAACATTTAGCAGTTTGTTAGTCACGGAGGGGCAGTAAACAACTCTGAGATTTGAGCTTTCAAAAATCTGAGCCTGAGCTTTTTGGCAGAGTTGTCTAGTAAAGTTGGCATGGCCTGGCCATGCCAGGCAGCACGCAGTGGTGCGGAGACCGTGAGACAGTGTCAGTCCTGGATTTGGGTCTGCACAGCTCAGTGCCCCATGCAGACCCTCCCTCGGTCCCTGCGGGAACTGGCAGTGATGCCCTGCGATGCCCAAAGAGGTTTGCTCTCTTCCAGCGCAAGGCCAATGGGCCCGTGCAGCCATGCTGCTCCTGTTTAGCTTGAGCAAAACCAGTGCAGGTTCCTGGTAGCTGTGGGGGAGACCTGCCCTGCATTTCCATGGGTATAAACTGCCTTAAAATCACTCCAGGAGAAAATGACTAACAAAACTAATTGCAAGCTTTCAGGGCTTTAAGGATATTGACAAAGCTCATGTCTGTAATACGCAGCATATTACAGACAAGAAAGACCTCTCCACTGCTACGCTTGGCTGTCAGCTTTGCCCTTATACCTGAGGGAGCAAGGTGAACTAAGGTATTCACAAAAGCACTTGAGATCCCTGAGTCCCTGATCCTGCAAGCTGAGAGATTTCTCCATCCTTGTTTCTGGGCTTCTGGATGACTTGCAGGGCTGTTCCCACTGCAGAGCTGGGTCTCGGCACTGTGCACACAGTCTCACTGCCATGCTCCCTCCTTGGCCGTTCTTGCCAGGCACAGAGCCTTTGCAGGGGAGTGGTGCTGCTTGAAGGCATTGTTAGATGCTGAAATGCTTTCAGACCATTGAGGATGCTGGTACCAAAGATAATTAAAAAAAAAAAAAAAAAGGCAAAAATGCTTTTTAGGTTATGGTGGATCACCACTGGATGTTATTCTGTAAGCATGTGAATTTTACAAGCCTGTCATTCAGAGAATCACAGTTACAATGACATTTCAGTGAGCAAAACCACCACACTGAATTTGCATGCTTTTTTGCTAATATGAAGCTGACTTGAGCCTGTGTGCTTTCTGCAGGGCTCAGCTAGGGAGAGTGTCTCCAGAGAGATGAAGGGAAGGATCTCTTCAGAACTCCTGCAGGAGGGCTGCTGCTGGACTTGTATATACAGGGACCTCCAAAACCCATAATTATATTCTAATTAGAGGCTGCTGCTTTGAGCCATAAACAAACTACAATGTGTTTCTCAGCTTTGATAATCAGCTTGAAACAGGCCCCTGCCAAGGTACCAGCCCTGCCTGGCTCCTGCTCGGCGGCCATGCTGAGATGGGAGCATCTTCATATAGCCCGTCCTCCCCTGAATCGGGGTGAAGGATTTTGAAGGGCTGGGGCTCTGGGTGCAGGCTGGCAGTCCAGCACAGGGCCTTGCCATGCTGTCTTAAAGGCTTGGGTTGCTTTGTTGCCTTCTCTGCTCCTCAGTACAAACTTCCCTGAGTGGTTCCGTCCATTCAGCCATGGTCTCTGCTGGGTCTGGTGGGTGGATTCCTGCAAGTCCACCCAGAAGCCACAAACTGGCTGAAGATGGTCTTACCGTCCAAATGGTCCTGCTAATTTACCTTTCATGAGTAAATGATCATGGTGTTTGGATTATTGTTGCTATGGGGAAAAGCTGAGGATTTGTACTCCTTGACCGTATCTGTGCGGCTGCAGTAAGGCCCCCCTCCAGGTTTTGTAAACCCCCTCAGTTTTGCAGAGGTCTTGTAATGTCTTTGTCCCTCACTGGCTGCATCTCTGATTCATTCGAGGCTTGGCACAAAAATTGCTGACTCAAATGCAAGGGTGAGCTGGCACTCTTAGTGAATTGAGAAAACTTGGTATGACACTCAAGGGAGAATAAAAGTGTGTTTTATGGGAAAGGGGTTTGCATCTGTCCATGGGGTCTGCAGGGCTGTTTGGCCAAGCCCGTACGTTGGACTGAGTTTTGAACAGCCCTGACCTCTGTGTGAGCACCGACGCAGATGCAAGCCATGCAAATGAAGCTTTAGGGATACTTCTCAGTTACCACATGGTTTAGCTAAATCCTTGCCCCGTAAGAAAAACAGTTGTTTCGCTCCCAGTGCGAGGAGGATGAGGTGGGCTTTGAAATACAGACAAAGGAGAAATTGTTTTTCCAAGTTTTTCATCATGTTTGAGTGGGAGAACCAGATGAATACAGGATTGTTCTGTTGAAATCACTTACTGTCTTGCTGCTGTTTAAATAACTGAAGGCAGCTCAGCTCCACTGCTTGCATAAAAAACAACCCCAAACCCCAAAAAACCTAAAGCTATGTTATTTGCTCTCAATGCAAGTCAATCAAGGACTCTGATCAGGAGAGCTGAGACTGCGGAGAGACATTTGCAGTGAAGAGATGGCTGATAGAGCTTGTGTGTGGAAATAGTGCTGCCAGGACACCAGGCCACCGAGGTCAGCCGTCCTTGCCAGCCTGTAACTGGGTGAGGGCTGTCAGGGTTTGGAGCTGGAAAAGGAGGGAAGGGAGCACCCAGGAGCCTGCTGGGACATCACCCTGAGAAGGGCAGCTGGGGAAAGGCAACCAGGAGGTAGGGGATACATTAGGTATCAGGCACAGCGTGCTTGACAGGAGAGAGGAGAATTGGGAGATTAATGAAAAAGGCAATAGTGTGGCCAAAACAAAGCACTGGGGCAGTGTGATGGATGAGGAAGGATCAAAATATGCGTCTGACAGCAGAATAAGGAGGAGGTTAACAACTTAAGGAATGGAAAACTTAAATTCTTTTAATTGCACCAGACCTTCAGACAGCAAGTTACAGTTGTGTAAGTGCAGTCCATAAAACAGACAGCATAAGCACCGGGTTGCGCGGCCTGCAGAGGACCTGCTGCTCGTGCCTGAGCAGAGCCGGGAGGGCTGCCCTGCCTGCTCGCTTCCCTTCAGACGTGTGCAGGAAAGCACCAAAGGACACAGGGGATTTGGAAATTAGCACGTTGGCTCCCTGGCTTACTCATACTGACTGGCTTAGGAAACTTTAGCACCTAAAAAACGTAAGTCAGTTGTTTTTAGGATGTTTCTACTTTAACTGGCCAGCAGCGCGCTGTGAGATATTTGTGGTGTGTGCTGTCCATCCCTGCAGTCATACTCGCATGACAGAATGGTTGGCTGACTGTGGCCTAAGATTAACACCTTCCCATGCGCAGCTTGTCTGTAACACCCCCCCACCCCCCCAGATAAATTATTTGAACATTTTGGCAAAGGATTAGTAGGGACTCCAGTCCAGACTGTGCTAGGGAGCAGGCGTACTCACTGCTAGAGGTCTTTAGCATGCTGAGACATAGATAGATAGAAATCTGAAGTGAGCATGATGGAAATGAAGTAAGATCTTACGCAAATGCTATTTTGAGTGACTGTTTCCTGAGGTCTGGGTTCTCCTCTAATAACATCTGGTGCTGCCCCACGGAGGTCAGTGGCACGGCACCAGTTTGCATCGGCAGGAAACAGGGCTGTGCCCTTTTCTGTCCTGCGGACCGGATGCTTCTTTAGCTTTTACGTTTTATGTGTTTATCTTTTATAAAGTTCAATTCCTCTGACTCAGTCTCTTAGCTTCTAGTAGAAAATCTCCTGTTCTGGGGAGGAAACCTGATGTGGAGCGAGAGAGCTCACCACGGAGGTTCCTGCAGTGTCACAGGGTGCCTGGGTAATCCCAGAAAAGTGGCTTGGTCCACCTGCATGCCCCTTCCCCTTTGGGAATAGCAATAAGGCCATTTTTGTGTCTTCTGATGCAGAAGTGGGATAATGTCGTGATTATAGCCAGGCACAGACTTACGAAAGGACTCAAGCACTAGCAAAACTAGATATCGCGGAGCTTATGTGGGAATTGCCACCTTGGATTTAGGAGCTGAATGTCCACCTCAATACTTCTGCAACAGCTTGAGTTTCCCCAGAGAGCAGGGGCGGCAGGGGGGGCTGCGGCATGTGCCAACAAGTGCCAAATAACTCCCTCCTGCCTGAGCACAGCTTAGCCTCCAGCGAGGCTCCATCTGCCTCCTCCACAAGGGCCAGTTTATCAGCCAGCTCGGTGTGTGACCAGTTAATTGCAATGGTCACTAGAGGTGCTTAACTCTCAACCTGCAGTGTGATGGGAATCAGGGCACTGAGGTTTAGGGCCTGGTTTCCACCCTGGAGTCAGATTTCCAAAAAATCAGTGTCCTCCTGCCCAGTGTTGCTGTGCCAATGCCTCACTGAGGGCCTGACTGCCAGTGCTGCAAGGATGGGCGGCAGTCTGGGATGCAGGGAGAGCTGCAAAGCTCCCAGCTGGAATGGAGAAGTATGAGGGCTGCTTCTTATGTAGCCTAATATCTCTTCAGGAGCATAAATGTATGCCCTACCTTTGTGTAAGTACTCAGCCTTTGGGCTGATTCAGGAGAGATTAGTTCAGATAGCCCTTCCTAACTTTTTATGCAGAATAAGAGCTTTAAAGTAGTCCCAGCTTCCTTTTCAAATGCCTTTTTTATATCAGACCATATTTCTCCTTTTTGATATTCCTTTAAAATTAATGGCAGTGATAGCCAGTGGTGGAGTCGCAGCTGATGGCCGACTGGATTTGGTTGCATTGCTGTGGAGAGGCAGGTAATAATTGCCAGGCAGACTCTAGGCCTGCAGAGCCTCCAGGCTTTTGTTTGAATTGAACACATTCTTCCTCCATGGTGTTTACATGAATCCAGCAGCACCTTGTCCCTGCTCTCTGTACTCGGTCCCTACCCATCTTGTTCTCAGAGATTGCAATCTCTCTCTTGTGAGAGCCCGAAGTGCTCTGCCGGGCTGCGTTTCATCATGCAGTGCCTGCCTGCAGGGTTGGGGGTTCAGTCTGGCGCTGCAGGAAGGGCTGCTTTTTAGGAGAGACCAGTCAAATTGTGTAACACCATCAAAGCCTACAAAAAAAACCCTGACAGTTGGGCGTCTGGGACATCATTGCCTTTTGTTTGAGCCTGTTACCCAAGGTGCAGCCCTGTGGTGAGAAACAGCGGTATTAACTTTAATCATTTTGAATGTCCTGCAGAATGTGTAACCCAGTATTTGAGTTGATGCGCACATGCAGGCGTCCCATGCACTGAAACACCAAGGCAGTCCAGTTTCTGCTTTTATGGAGTTAAGTGCAATGTAGTTTATTCAACTTTAATCAATACTTGTATTGTTACATATAAATATGTTAGTAAGGAGTGGGTTTGTTTTCTAGTCCTAGAGTGGGTTGGGTTGGAAAAGACCTTTAAAGATCTAGTCCAAGCCCCCTGCCATGGGCAAGGCCATCTTTCACTAGATCAAGGATCAAGGTGGATGCCAATGCAGGATGCTGATCTTAACCTGATTAGTATGGCTGTGAATGCAAATTTATCTTGCTCAGAAAGGACTCAGCTGCCTAACAGATTCCTGAGAGGGTCAATTTCTAGGTGCAGGATTCAAGAAGGGGAGATACCATGACACCCAAAAAAAAAAAAAAAAAAAAAAGGCACAGAAATGTAACTCTTCAGAGAGAGGTGATGGTGCCATCTGTCACTGTCATCCGGTGGCCTGGATGACACCCTGAGGTCCTTCAGCAGCTCTGACTATTATGTCTATAATGATTGAAAACTGAATGTGTAACAGGCTATTGCAGAGAGACTTGTTGACTAGAAATCTGTTCATATTCAGGAACCATGCTGGGAATTGTTTTAGGTAGTCTGTCTGTCTGTGGGTTTCGATGCTTTCCAGCTGTGTGTCTGTTAGTCATAAACATGTTTTCTCTTCTTTCCTGTTAGCATGATGGGGGGAAGCATTAATGCGTGGAATGGGAAGGGAATATGTACTAAGCGTGCAAGCAAATGGCAAAACTGACTTTCTTTAACAGCCGCTTCCAGTGACCTCAGGCAGTGCTTATTGCCAGCAGGGGTACAAAGTTTATAGACAGAGCTGGCGAACTTTTGTTTGGTTTTGCTTGCTCTGATTTTCATATAAAATGTAGCATCTTTTAAATAGAATGTTGAGTTGAAGGGCTTAGGTTTTACGAATTGGCTTACAATACTGCTTTTTACTTTACTTCTGGAGGGTAGAAATGGCACAGCTCTGAGGAGGAGGGGGCTGTTCCCAGGAGGGTTCCATGTCCCATGCGAGGAAGGGCAGCTGTGCCCCGCTGACCCGTGGACTCCCATGCTGCCACCTAAGTGCTGTGAGTCTTGCTGTGCACTGCCCATGAGAGGCTTTGGGGTGGGTGGCCTGGCTGGGCCAAAGTAGAAGTCAGACATAAAAATTGGAGAGGTATGAATTTCCTCCATCTCCCAAAGGAAATGAAATCTCTGCGGTCAAGAAACATGTGGCTGCTGTGGTGCTAGTGAGCTGGACAGAGAGCCTGAGCACGTATTTTCACATGGGAGCATCCTGCTCTGGAGAAACAGCAAGCCACTCCTCCACCCTCCTTGGCTTCCTGTACATAGAAGTAGAAGAATTTAAAAAACAAAACAAAACAAAAAAAAAAAAAAAAAATCAAAAACAAACAAACAAAAAAAACAAAAAAAAAAACAACAACCAAAAAAAACACTCCTGTGAGCAGTGAATTCGTGAGGAGTTTTCAAGCTGAGAAAATACACTGACTTTTATGAAGGGTGAAAAAACAGAGCTCACCATAGCCTTTTGAAAAGTGCAGTGCTGTGCCACTTGGGAAAAACATAATCAGTAAAACTACAAGGAAAAAAAAGAAAAGACTGCAAAGCCGTTTTACTCAGTCTGTGAGCGCAGGTAAGGGAGCTTCACCTGGCCAAGAGTTGTACCTGTAGAGCAGTCATCCCTGCCACCAGCAGCTGGGCTTTCCTCGGTGGTGCTTATTGTCAAATGTAGAAAGAGTGTGAGCACAAACAATAACTGGGAGAAGTGCAGAAGCTCAGAACACCAGTTTTCTTTTTCTGGGGGAGGCTGGGAGCTACTTGAATCATGCAAAGTAAAGGCATAGCTATGCTGTCACAACTTGTTTTGAGGGCCTTGTTTCACAGCTCCACAGAAATGGTAACAGGGAGGGGACAGTGATGGACCAAGCAATCCAAGATGGAGTTAGAGCTCGGTGTAGTGCAGGTTGTGCACCTGCAATACCTGCTGTGTCTGCTCCCAGGATCAGCAGTGCTTGGCAGCTGCTGCCTCTTGGGTGCGAGTGAACAGCCATATGCGATGGCCCAGGGGCAGACACAGGCACTGCAGGCAGGGAATTGCTGCTCCGGAGGGTCCTGTGGGCCAGCGCTCACGCTCTGCGGTTTATATAATCCTCCTGATGCATGTGGGATTTGCTTGTAGCACTCTTGCCCCCAGTGGGTTTGTTTTCCGCGTTTAACCCGTGCAAGCACTTGGCGTTCGAGTTAAAAACCCTTACAAGGTAGAGGACAGGGGTGAGCACAGTCCTGCAATAAATGGAGGAGCTGCAAGTTAAAGAGGAGCTTAACTGATGTTTACTAGATAGTTTGCTCTAATAGATCAGAAAATAAGCCATGTCCCAGGTCTGATTTTTTCCACTTATACAGGTATAAATTAGAAGCAACAGCGTTGAATTAAATGTGGTGAAAGCACCACACATGGGAGGTGAACAGAGCAAAGCCACTCTCCCGGAGCTTGTCATTTCTCTCTTCTGTACCAAGGCCCAGACGAACTTGTGCAGCTGATATGTTTGTATTTGCTTGTGCAGGAGGTTGTGGATAGATGAGGTTGCTCAGAAATTAAGCATTTCACAGGGAGAGATGACCTCCTGTCTTTGGCTCCGTCTGCATCACCTGGGGTGAGCGAGGAAAACTTGGCTTGATTCTTTATTCCTCCTGCCTGAATGCGAAGTTCAGGGATGGTGCTGTTTAACTGCTGTGATGCTTCTTCTTTTCTTAATCAGTGTCTGTATTTGCTGTACATGCTCAGAAAATAACCTGAAGAGCCTGTGTTTATTTTGCTTACTCCCACTGCCCTAAATTGACCTAAACTTGCAATAAAAGGCTGAAGTTTTAGCCATCCAAGCAAGGTTGGTCCATCTGCCTCCTGCCACACGCACATGTATATCGGGGTCCTGAAAAGAGACCATAAATCCCTACTTGTGAGGCTAGCTCATGTCTTACTGCTGCCACCAGCCTGACAGCCGTCCCACTGAGCAGACTTAGGACCTGCAGCTGCAAAGCTGAGGCTGCCCCTGAAGTTTCCTTCTCTCTGCATCCGAGCTGACGAAGCCTGGGAGGGCTGTACTGGGTTGAAGGGATGTTCTTGCTGTGCTAGGCTGCTGGTGCACGTACCTCACCTGTGCCCATGGGGACAGCACGGGGCCCCACATGGAAACCACCAGAGGTGGCCAAGGACCACCTGAATGTGGGTGTGAGGTGTGTCCCCCTCCATGGACTCCCTTGTCCCCTAACGCCCTGCTATCGCCTTTGTGCTTTCCCAGACCACTGCCTGCCCGCAGCTGATGAGCCCACCTCACCGAAGAAGGCAAAGAGCATCCTCGAGCGCTGCGACTTGGAGAGCTGGTTCTCGCCCCCTTCCCCTGAGTGGGCCACTGTGAGGGTCATCCCCGAGGAGGAGATGACCGAGCACAACCTTCTCGCTATCCGAGTCATGGTCACCAGCGATGCAAGCAGGTACTTAAACATACAAGTAAGCCTATAAAAAAACTCATAAAAGCACCTTGGCTTTCTCTGGAACACTAAGGAAAAATATAACAAAATATAGTACTGAATGTACATACAACTGGGGGGGGAGAGAAAAAGACAAACTGCTCAGAATAACAATTGTTCTTTACCGCAGCCATAAATCCCCCAGACACATGACTCACTTTGCAGGAAATCTTCAAACACTCACATCCCACACAGGGGCCTGAATCAGAGAGAAAAACATTGCTCCGATCAGCCCGGGTTCAGCTCTTTGTGTACCAAAATATGTTCAGGGATTAGGGCAGTGGGTGTGTTGTGGCAAAAGGTGCATCCTGTGACGTGGCCATCTCCCACCTTGCACATCATCCTTCAGCTCCACACCCCGGGCCTCTCCCAGGGCATTTGAGGGCCTGTCCACCCCTGAGAAATCTGAAATTTGATGATCCTTGGGGAGCTGTCAGAGGAAGCCCTATTTCTGCGTACAAATTAGAATATATTGGCTTTCTGGGCAGGATTCTGTGGGAGTTCGTTCTGTCTAAAGATTAGATTGGTATCTCCTGAGTAAAGCAGTTTTCCTTACTGAGAACTAAAAAAGGAGAAGAGAAAAAAGAAAAAGAAAAAAAAAAAGGCAAACCCAAAGCCAACTGTTGCAAACACAGAGCTATTGCTCTGTAAGGAAGCTCATTTAAATTCCTGACATCCTTGAAACACCTACTCATGGTGCTGTGTGGAGCTTGGGGAGAGCAATGCTCTTAGAAATCCAGCTTTCTGCTATTCCCTGCAGTGGTTTTAAATGGCATTTGTGCTCTGCTGCATGGGTCTCGGTGCTCTTCTGGGGAAGGATGAACCTCTCCGGGGTTCCTCTCCCACGGGGGCTGGAGAACTTGGGAAGGGTTTCCTGCCTGTTTGACAGACCCCCCTGCAGAGCGTGTTCTTGTATCCCTTGCTAATACCCTCCGGCTCGTGGTGCCCCTGTGGCGCCTGGGCAGCGATGAGAGTTGGCTAATCCCTCTGATCTGAGGGATCAGCTCCCTTCCCTGCAGCAGCCCCCATGGCTGCACGGTGAGGCCCCTGGTTCCCTGCCAGCGGGACATGGCGCGAGGGGTGACACTGCATCTGTCACCGGCGTGGCTGGTGCCAGTGGCTCTGAGGTCAGCCTCCCACTGTTGCGGCAGCTCGGGCACCCTTCGCCTCGCACCCCTCCAGCAGGCCAGCCCCTGCCTAAAAAGGGAGACAAGAGAAATAGCAAATGACAAATGGTACTGCTGAGCTGGCTGCGGGGTGCTCGGTGGGACGGGAAAACAACCAGCTCGGTGACACAGCTTTGCAGTTCAGGCTTTAGGTACTTGTGAATAATGACCACCTATCAAGCAGAGATCAGAGGAGAAGCTTTGTACTATAGCACTTACATCCTTGCCAGCCAAGGAAAATAAACATTTTGCTCTTTAAAACAGAATTATATCAATCATTGTTAATGGCAGGTCTTTTTCTTTTGTGTGGCACTCTGCCCAATCTCAGTGTGGTATCTCCCCATCCCACAGCATCTCAGCTATCAAAGACTTCATATATTTGTATTTTTTATATATATCTGTATGCTTGACACAGCTTGAAAGACACCTAAAAAGCATGTGTTAGTGCTGAAATTTAAGGCCACTCTGATTCAGCCTGCTGAGAGAGCAATGCACCTGGAGCTGTGCTCCCATCCTCATTGCTTTTACTGGCCCTGGTCTCCCAGCACTGCTGGTTTGATCTGGGCGAAGCAGGGGTGCAGGAGTGGCGGGCACTACCTGTATGGCATTTATCCTGGCTTTATACTGTCTGCAGCCTTTCCTTTAGCTCTTCTTCCTCCTGCCTGCTGGGCTGTATCTTGGGCTGTTACAATAAATCTTTACTTTCTACAAGGTAGTGCTATATAAACACGAAACAGCTTTCTCTTTCCATGCCAAAAGGACTACTCATGGCATAAGCTCCTCTTTTTTTAAGGTAGAGCTATTAATAATCACAATAAATCTATGAATTAGGTTAGCAGTATTGTTTGCATTAAAAATAGGCCAAGTGGGATGGTGGCACACTTATGGCAGTGGGAATGTGGTCACATCAGAAGACCTGAAAGTGCCTGTTCCCTACAGTCTGGCCTTTAGAGAAGAAAGAAATCCCATGATTATTGAAAAAGGACTAATAATCACTTCAAATGGTTGTTCTCGTGCCCAGAGGCAAGGTCATGATGTGTGTGCCATTCACACGTGTTGTGTGGCATATTTTTAATTACATTTAGAGAAAGGGGTGCCAAAATCTGCCTCTCTCATCAGCTCAGGTGTCTCGCTACGCTTGCTGTTCAATGGGCTGTCCCAGCGGCTCTCAAAGAGTTCGTTTCTCTATTTCCTATAGGCACTGTTTGCATATTTCAAGGCTGTTCACGTAGCTTCACTCAGTCTTCTCCTCTCTAGACTGATGTTTACAATTTCCTCCAACTTCTTGCCTAAGCCCTGCTTGCTGGGCCAGTGGCCCCCTCTCCTCCAGGCTCCCTCCTCATCCTGTGTCACAGCACCCAGAAGCAGGGTCAGGACCAAGCACAGCAGCTTGCTGTGGTCCAAAACCCTCCCCATGGCTCTGTGAGGTGCCCGACACGTGATAAGAAATGATGCTGGTGCAATAAGAAGTTTTGCAATAACAGACTATCTGAGTTTTACAGAGGTCTCATCCAAGCCACAGATGCCAGCGTGGCATCATCTCTCACCTCGTGGTTGAAATGGCTGATGCTGCATGATTTCCAGTATGGATTCTCCCGAACTGCTGAAGGCTAGGACAGCCTCCCTCCCCTCAGCATTTCCTCACCCTCCTTGGCTTTATCTTCTGCTGGCAGTGCCAGTTGCAGAGGTATTTGCGCTGCAGGAGGTGGCTGCTCCTCCCCTGCCGCTTGCCAAGTGACGGGCATTCGGCAGCCACTGCCGCCTGGAGAGGGGAGCTGGTTCCAGGTCCCAGACGGGAGATGAGGCGAGGTCCAGCAATAACCATATTGAATTGTTGGGTAAAGCCTGCTTCACAGTTGGAGCAGGCTGTGCTGGATTTGGCCTCCTTCGAGTTCCCTATGGTATGCCTCTTATTTCCAAAAATCTGTGGCAAAAAGGTGAAAAGTGTAGAGTTTTGACCCTTGTGCCTTGCTTCTAGGCAGATTACAGCATTGCAAGTGCTGCTATTTCCCTTTCTTCATCTTGGTACAGCCTTGCAGGCAGAAGGGCCCCATCCCTGCTAACCGAGCAGTGTGATGTTTCACCCCAAGTCTCTCTTGATGCCAGTTTAATTCCAGGTGCTGAACATAGAGGTTGTAGGTGCGAATCCAGGCAGCGGAAGTCTGATGGGAATAGGGATATCTCAGCTGTGTAGCACCTACTGCAAATTACCGTCCTGTAATAATGACAACAAAAACAGCAAAATAAGGATGTCAGCTCTGGCTGCAAAACATCTATTTCTCTGCTGCCCACATGGCTGTCAGGGCTGACGCTGCTGCTTGTTGCACTGAAGGGGAACGAATACCTCCACACCATGCATCTTCTGACATGTCCCACCTTCTTTCCATCTCACCCTTTTTTCCCCATAGCTCTGAGCTGGAGTCTGATTTTAACGGTGACTCGTCAAACTCTGAAGTGAGTGAAGGACGGACCTCGCTGCTGGAGCCCCCCGCCTGCCCGAGCCCCATCCGGAGGTGGGCATCGCTCGTCAGGAGCCCTGTGGTGCATGAGGAAAGCCCTAAAACATCCAAAGTTGCTGATGGTAAGCAGCGTCCCGACCTGGGGATGCTCCTGAGGGCTAAATCAGGGCTGGGGGGAGAGGTTTCGAAGCAGAGGCTGTTACCTGCCATGTGGCCAGGTTGCACCCATTAATGGTGTCTTTTTTAGGGGGGATTTCTGCCTTTTGGGTGCTGTAGCTGAAAGAGCATTTCCATGATGCAGTATAACCTGGAGTACTCGTGCTTCGTGCTTTGTTTGGAGGAGTGGCGTGAATGTTTTCCTGCCAGTAAAAAGTTTGGACATTATTAGTAGCCAACGCAATATTTGCAGTGCTGTCTAAGCAAAGGTGACGTTCAGAGGCACTAGAGAGTTCTACTTTGTTCGATTTGTATTTCTATCCATAGCTGCATAAAATTTTTGTATCCAGCGAAAGCACAAGGATGAAAGGATATAGCTAGCAGGGAAGTAGGGAGAGGTTTAGGAACAGTCTGCCTCCATGTGGAAACTTCTTTCTGGAACCAGAGAAGGTCAAAACTAAAAGATGTGCTAAAAACAGCCAAAGAAATGGTTTTGTGGAAAATAAAAGGCCATGAGCATTCATTTCTTCCCATCTCCCACCATCCCCCACATCCATACATGCATTTTTAATCCAAACAGAAAAGAGGAGATTTTATATAGCCGTTTAAATTGACTCTTGAAAAACGAAGCCCTTGCTTAGGGCAAAAAAAGGACAGCAGCAAACCCCCAAAGGTGCCCAGCAGCATGTGACCCTGTGGAGTCACTGAAGGATTTCATCCTTCTTCCTCCCAAAGGTCATTCTCTCCCCATTCCTGGCTGCTCATGTCACCTTCCTCCCTGCCATCACCTTCCTCCCCACCATGCCAACCAGGTTATCTAGTTCTTCATGAGCAGCCCGTCTCTCAGCTCCACGTCCTCACCCAGCTGCTTTATAGCACCCTGAATAAGTTTTTACCCCTTCAGCCTGTCCCCCCACCTGTCTGTCTGTCTGTCTGCCTTTCTGCTCGTGCCGGCTTTGCTGAGACAAGAGCCGGTGTTGGTTTGGGGATCAGCGAGAGGGATTACACGAGCTCTTCTCCTTTGAGCACCTCCCTGGCAGCCCGCTCGCCCCCAGCAGCCCCCCGGGGCGGGAGCTGGGGCCGGGGCCGGGGCCGGCGGCGGGTGCGCGCTGCCCCCTCCCGGCCGCCGCCGCGGGGAGAGGGACGGGGCGGGACGGGGCGCGGGGAGACTGCTTGGGAGACGACCCCCCCAGCGCTGGGGTTATCCACCCCCCCCAATATTTCGCTCTCTGGCTTTTGCTGCATTAGCTGACCATGTCTCTTTTCTGTTTCGGTTCAGCACTACAGAGAGCCAACAGTTTACACTCCTCGGCATTAAATAAGTATCAGAATTGGAGAAGAAAATTCCAAACGAGTGAGTAAAGCCCGAGAAGTCATTGTTTCTTCTTTTCGTACTGTCTTTTGTTTTTCTGTCTCCTAAATGTCTGTTTCACCTGCTTTCCTTTAAAAGTTTTGTATTTTTTAGTCACTAGATGAGAAAACAGATCTAAAATGCAACAAATATTTCTTTTCTGTTTTCTTGTCCTGAAAAGATCAAAATCCCTTTCTGCATGACTGTTCATAGCTGTAACATTACTACTTACTTAGGTAAGCATGTAATGTTATTACATCCACCAGCAAGTGGTGTCCGCTCTAATTCTCCAGCCAAGAAAGTGCACCCCCGTGTCTAGCCCTGCATGTGCCAATTGCTTTTGATCAGGTGCAATGATGGGTCTAGCATTTTGAGTGTCACTTATTAGAAATGCTCTTGGAGGTGCCTATTTACACCCACATACAGGTGCTCTATTACCCCTTTTTTGTTGGAAAAAACCAGGTGATGTTTGTGGGTTATGGAAAGGGAAAGATTACTAACAGCCATCCCAAGGGGTGAGCTGGTGAAAATCAGCACTACTAGTTCTTGTCCTCTGGCGGTTTCACTTGGTTTGGGCTGAACCCCTCTCTGCCCATGGGAATCGCACAGGAATGCAGTGATTTCAGTAGTGATCGGTTCTGTGCTCAGTTCGCTTCTGAAACACAGTGCAGTCACTCCTTGCAGCCAAGGCTGCATCTAAGGAATCCTCCTGGGCTGTGGTCCCAAAACAAGGTCACACCTCTGCTGCTCGTAACAAGGTCACCCGGCAGCCTTGGCACAGCCTCTCTGCAAGCGCACATGGTGCCTACGCAGTCCCCGCTAAGGACTCAGAGGTGCCTGCCAGGATTGATCATACCAGTATGGGAGCTGGTTCAGCTTACCAGCATCCCAAACCTTCCCAAAACTTGGTTAGAAATGCAGTTGTATCTGTTAGGCTGGCGTGTTGACAGCCTTAAGTATAAAACATGAATGTACAGCAGCAGAAAGAAGGGATTTGTGCATGTGACTAAGTGCCACAGTTTCTGGGCATGGAGACAGCGGGTTTTGGGGAATGGTGGTGACAGCCACTCTTTAACCCTGCCCTCAGCTGCCCTCTACAACAGAGGGGATTGCTGCTGCTGCTCAGAGTCCCAGTTGCCTTCAAAGAAGTTAAGGGTTCTGCTCTCAAAACAAGCAGGATCCCCGTGTCTGTTATGGGACCAGCATTCAAGCAGAAGCATATTGGCTTGCTTGGTTTGAATGCACAAACAAGCTCCAAGATCATTTGCAAATACCCACTGTAGGAAGAATTTGTATATCTCAAAAGATGAGACAAGCTGCATCTCTCCTTCCTGGCGCCAGGCTCGCCTCTGAGTCAGAGGCCTGTGGGTACATGTGAGGGCTGTCACTACCGACCTTGCTGTCCCTTGGAGGCCCCTGGTGCGACACATCTGGAATAACGTCCCAGGAGGGTGCTCCCACCAAGCTCAACTTCAGGAAACCATCCCCTGTGGCGGGCTGTCCCCAGAGAGGCAGCTGTGGCAGACGGAGAGGCAGACGAGCCACAATGAGGCTGCGTTCCCTGGGATTCTCCGCACCTCCGAGGTGCAGGGGACTCGCTGTGCCTGCCAAGGCCTCTCTGGAGCAGCAGCTTGTGATGTCCCACCTGGGGAAGGCTGTCTCCTGTCCGGGATGGGGAGGCAGAGCAGGGTGTCTTCAAAGTCTCGTGGCATCTATGTCAGCCTTGGGGCTGTCTCTGAGCACTGTACAGCATTTGAGGATTGGCTTATAATTAGATGTTGGCTTCACCAAAGGCTTGGATTTAAAATCTTGCCTTAATTGATCTCAGGTTTTAAAAAATCAGACAAATGATGCTTATTCCAGGTTTGCAGGGAAACAAGAAAGACTGTGAGAGAGGAAAGAAGAGCAGACGGGGTGTCACTCTTAATTTTGACTCATTTTCAGCTTGTTCTCAGCAAGTGCATTAGTTAATTGTTTGCCAATTAATTTTCCCATCATTTTATTAAAATCTTCCATGTGTCTTCGAAGGGCTCTAGAGGGAGCTAAAAGCCTTTGAGAGGGAAGCGGTGCGCTGCATGAATTTGTCCGAACCTCAAGTATGCTGTTAAAACGAGGTGTAAAGCGCATTCAGCGTAGACTGGGAACAGAATAAAGGCATTTTTTACTCTCTGGAGGAACACTGTAAATCTTAGTTTCTATATTTAATCCACTTAATATTTGGTTACAAGAATTCATATGATCATCAGTCAAATGAAAGAAAAATGTCTCCTTTTCAGACGGATTTCCCCAAACACATATATTTCATAAACAGCATGAGGTACGCGGCCAAAGAAAGGAAATCAGTGTCATGGTTATATTGGCTGAAAGGCTCAGAGCAGGATATTACCTTTCAAAATCTTTAATCCCCGTCGCACGGCCACAGGGAACACCACACTCTTAATTTATCTTGGTCAATTTGAGTAGCTTTTGGGCCAAGCAGATTGTGATAGTGCCCCAGGGGTTCAGCGTCTTGGTGGGAATACATCCATTATCTCTGTGAAAGACAGCAAGCTGTGGCTTTGCGTGAAGCGATGTTCTTGCATATGCAGGCCCTGTCCTTGTAAGCTAATGCATGCCCACAAGAGCTGTAGCGGGAAGTAGTTCTCCCCATGGGCATGTGCCATTACCCTGCAGAGCCCTGGGCTGTGGGTTTTAAGCCTTCATTGGTGTTACGGCTGTCGTGGTTGAGTTTGCTCTCGGTGTGCTGAGCCATGATGTTTGCCCGTGTCAGGAGGCGAAGGGCTTTAGAAGATCAGGCTAAACCCCCCCTGCCTCACTGATATAGGTAACAGTGGGGTTTCATCCTCATTCTGGATTCTCATCTTTTCCCATGGTCAATTTGCTGTACAGAATATAAAGGTCGATGTGCGTGGGTGGAAGAGGAGAAGCGTTTGTAGTGGGGATGGAGAGTTGGGGTAGAGTGGGGATAGGCTGTGAAAATGAAGATGGAGTAGCTCAAGTTTGATACTGCTTTCTTAGAGGACCATCATTGGACTTTCTCAATGTGTCTGAAATTATTTGAAGGGTGGTTTTTCTGTTTCTTTCTTTTCCCCTCTCCTGGAAACTCACTGCAAAAAGATACAGAAAGCAAGACCAGCAGCAGACCAGAGTTATAGTATCCCTTTAACCAGGTGACAAAAACTGGATTTGTCTCAGTTCAGCCCCTCATTGCAGGTCCCTATGGGAGTTCCTTAATGAACTCCAGTGCATTGCTTCCCTCCGTTCTTGGCTAAATCTGGCAGATTGCATCAATATTGGGAATGCACAGGTGAGACACTGAGAGGAAAGGGAAGTTGGCCTCTCTCCCTGGCTTGCCTTTCCTGAAGTCCACAATGCAGGAACTGTCTTCTCTGTCTGGTGTGCTGCTTTTGTCCTTATGCAGCTTTTAATCCCTATGTAGAAGAACCAAAGTTTGCTTTGGGAACCTTTGTGGGTTTCAGAACTAATAATTGGGTTTGGGACTTAATAATTCAGCTATAAATATATTTGTCATGTTAAAGCTTGACATGGTAATATCTTGGCTCTGGGATATTTTTCTCCTGTCCAAAGATTATTTGTTATGTAAAATTCCCACAGGCACAAGTATTGGAGAGCTCTCCTGACTCCCTTCAGGTGCAAGTTACCACCGTACTTTTGTTTCCAGCAGGTCTAAGTCTGTCTGTGCTAGTTTTGGTTCAAGACCTTTAGCAATTATTTACCTTGCCTGATCCTACAAGAGCCCCCAGCACACTGCCCATTGGCCTGGCTTGGGAGGCCACAGGATTGTTTCTGTCCTTACTGCCTGCAGGTGGTTGCATTTCCCATTTCTTTCCCATTCTGATGGACAGCCCTTTCAGAAGTCAACCATTTTCTTCATTTCTTGAAACTACCCAAAGCTTCAAAAGTTGCTGGTTGTTTTGACTGCCTCTGCTTTTAGGGCCTGAAATCCCTCTAAAGAGGGCTGGTTTTCTAGAAAGTTTCCTGGAACTCAAAAGCTGCTTCACTACATCCAGTCAAAAAGTGGAAGCAGTTCAGGTCCACTGCTGAAAATGTCAACATATGTTTGGCACAGTGTGCACACACATGTGAGTGAGGCCATAAACTTCATTACTGTAGGTCAGCTCTTCAGGTACAACTGTATCCAGATGACTTTTTAACTTTCTACTCTCATTCTTTAACTGCAAACTTTATTTAAGACAAAAGCAATACAAATATGATGTAAAATTTGTGCCTTTTGGCAGGTTTCCCTCTACTGTCCAGCAAGAAACCTGGGCTACACTGGAAGGACAGCTCAGCCAGCTGTCAAAGTGGTCTTGGAGAGGATCACTCCAAAACACAGGTATGAGGGAAAATTGTGCAGAGCAAAATGAATGTAACTACTGTTGGGGCACGTCTGCTCTTGGCAGGCTGTCTGAGCATCCTCTGCTCATTCAGATAGCTTTGGTTCTCACAGTAACCAGTAAAAGTTGAAGTTATGCCTGTGCTATACATAGGGAAGAGACTTGGATGCTCTGATTGATATAACCATTCCAAAATCATGCATCTAAGTGGCATTTGCTTTCTGTGGAACTCAGACATTGATTGCACTGAGCTAGGCACTACCTGTTGCATCGGCTAACACGTAGGCACCACCACCCTGCCCTTCCCTCACAGCATGGGGTTTAGCTGCCACTGGGATTTCCTCTGTGCCACAGTTTCTGCCCAAAGGAGAGGAAACCCCCCAAATCTCTGTCCCCCAGTGCTCCCGAGCTGGCTGATGGTCTGCCTGCATGGTTGTAGGGCTGGATGAAAATGTGTGGCATGTTGGGCGAGGCCAGGTACCAGCAGTGGTGGGGTGAGAGGGCATTGCATCTGAGTGGCCTAAATGCTACTTGATTGCTGTGCCTCACTGGGCAAAAGGCAAGTGCCAGCACCAACCTTGGAGAGCCAATCTGGGAGCTGAGGTAAGGGCTCGCATAGTGCTGGCCATAGGAAACCTGGCATAGGATACTGGGGGCTTTCAGGCCATTACAGCCCTTAGACATAGGTGTACCTATATCTAATGTTTACCCCTTGCATCCAGTTGGCAGAAGACTTCTTTTCTTAATTTGCAGCAAGCCCTTGGCTCCGCACCTCCCACAGCTCAGGAGCATCTTTCAGCTTCCTTCAGGACCGAGGATTTCCATTGTATTTTCTGCCTTTTTTTTTTTTTTTTTTTTAAGGCTGAGGAAGGGTGGGCCCTGCCATAAGTGCAGTGCTGCAGCGGGCGTTGTGACCGACCATCCCGAGCAAAGGGCAGCATGTTCTCTGGACTCAGAGCTGGGTGGAGTGGGAACCAGCCCACGTCCTCCGTGTCCTAACCTGTTGTCCTCACCCTTGGGTTAAACACAATTAAAATTGCTTGACCTCAGGTCTGCATTACCAACAAAAAAAAAAAATCAAGTCTTCCACATCCATGGTGGTAGTTGAAATCCGGTCCAGGACAATAGGGTCAGGAAGGGAATGTCCCAGGGGAGCAAAGCTGCAGAATGCTGCCTTGCTGTGCTGTGCCCAAGGAGAGGTGACTCCATGCTGTAGCTCCCACTCCATAAGTGGCACATAATGGCCTTTTTCTTACTCTAAAGAGAGCGGATTAAGAGGCTGTTTATTTGTTTATTGGTGTTTCTCATGTTTTTTTATCTGAGATCCTGGCCAATATTAATTTTAGTCATCAAATACAACTGTGAAACAGGGAGCAATCATTATTGCCTTACTTCTGATGCTTCTGGGAAATGAGAAGTCAGACAGATTAATGGCTTCACCCATCTGAATTTGGGAGTCAGGCACATAAGTGGAAACAGGAGTTGAATCTTCTCACCACCCGTTATCATGTAGCATTGAGGGTAAAATCCTCCCTTTTAAGAAGGAAAAAAAAACTCTGGTTTTTTCTGCTGGCTAGATAATGTGGAAATTTATCCTTGTTACTATCTCCAGCAGAAGAGTTTGGTGGCTAGAATAATGATTTTGTATCTTCACCAAAGGAAAAATAATCATAAAAGAGAACTAACTGAATTTTTTAAAATTACTGTCTTGCATTTTACAACCTCTTCTGGGTCAGTTCATTCATTCCTACCTGTGCTATGTAAGCGTGCACTATTAGAAAAACAGTTGGAGAGGATAGATGGTGGTCCCTTGTGCTTGCTGGAAACTCTAAGGTGATGCAACTGGAATGCACATGGGAGAATAGAGCAGATCTGCTTTTGTTTATTTTCCTGTAGATAGGACTGTTTCTTTCTAAGGAAAATATTAAAAGTAATTCATAAGCATATGACAGATTCTTAGCATGAATAATATTATTTTTAGACTATTAAAATTTCCAGCAGTATTAGATCTCAACTCCTAGAGAAATATTAGCCTTTTAGGGAGAAAAAAACTTTTCTCTTATTGTATTGTCATCTGCATATTTATGTGTGTATATATGTGTATATAAAGTAAATATTATGTTTGTTTATATTATGTTAAGATTGAAATTGATTAAAATATTAGATTAAATAAAAGATACATTAAACAATATATTTAACCACTAAAATAATCTTTTTTCCTGCATTTCGTAGTTGGCTTCTTACAAGAAACCACCAGAAGTTACAAGAGGACATTTCAAACCCTACAGCCCAGTATTTCAAAGAAAAGAAAAAGCCAGAGAGATGCCTGAAGACGTCTGCATGTATGTGCCCCATTGGCCTTTTCAGAGCAGCAGTAGAGGTTCACCACAGACCCCTCCTGGGAATGGGACACTGGCTGCTGATTTTTGTGAGCCTGAAGATATAAGTGGTAACATTGGGACTTACACAGCCCAGGGCTGGAAGGAAAAAAACCTGAAGTATACCTCTGAACCAGAGAATTTTAACAGGAAGACAAAAGTGCTGTCATCTCTGGATTTGAAAGAGAAAGATGGCAAAAATACAAGGCACCCAGAAGAAAAACTTGAGCAAGAATTAGAGGCAAAAAAGAGGCTGGTACTTTGTACTCAACAGCGACCCTTGTCATATGACTCAAACAGGATGGACTTAGGTGGAACCAGTCCAGTGTATCAAAACAAAGGAGCACTGGTGACTTCCAAGAAGGATCCTGACTGGAGAAAAGATGTGTTCAAACTATCTGGTTGTTCTATGCCTCTCTTATTTGTAGATGATGCTCCACCAGCTTTGCCAGTTGACACAAAAGATGCTCTGAGGAGTCCAGATGCAGTTGCCAGGGAGAATACAGCCGGCCAGCCAAAATCACCATTGAGGCTTATAGCCAATGTGATCAAAAAGTCCATTTTGGAGCCTCTAACCTCGTCTCCAGAAGGACTAAAGCAGGACTTAGGCAAAGTCAAAGCCTCCTCAGAACAAGCTTTCTTCAGCTTCCCCAGTACTCCCAGCTATTCCCTAAGCCAAAGGAACAGTAACAATAATAGAGCAAATAACACTCAGCCACAGGAGCTTAAAGTAGGGGAGTGGGCAGGAGAATATTTAGGAAATGGGACCCCTCTCTCAAATCCATCTCATTTTTCTGTCAGCTCTGAAGAGAGATTTCCAAGGGATTACAGCAAGGAGGTATCCTTCGCAGTCCGTAGTCCTCACGCTAGGCCTTCCAAGACGACCAGTATACCTCAGAAATCATATTGCACTAGGATAGAGGATGTCCCAGGACTCCTAGAAAAGTTTACCTTTAAAGAGACTCCTTCCAGGGCTCCCAAGGATGACATGTTTATCTGCAATGAAAAGCACCTCTTTCTTTCATCTTCAGAGCCCAAGAACACCTCCAAGGACAATCTGGATGACTCTACACAGAAGGGTAGTCTTGGGTCGCTCTTTGATAGACTGAAAAGTAAAGGTTGTGACAGAGAAGGGAATTCCTTCGTGTCATCTCTGCCTTTCAGGAAGGACCGTTCTCCAGAAGACAGGCTACGCTATCCTTCCACAGGTGAGGGCATGAGTGGGATTATTTATTTCTGACAATAGCACTTAACATTTAAAAGACCTGCGTATGATCATGCAAACACGTATCTGTTGTATGCTTTCTACATAGGGAGACTTAAATATATTTTTGGTTAATATTTAGGAGTTGTTTCTGGTTTAAAGGAGCAGAGTGGATTTGCAAGCAGAGCACAGCATGCTGGACACAAGTTTGATCTGCTGCTCGCTGTTGTTCAAATGTGTTTGGGTCAGGAAAATGTACTCGCCAAGGTGGAAGGAGCAGTGAGGCAGAGCGGGATGCTGTGCAAAGCAGCTGCTGCTGTGACACTGAGTGTGTTGTGGAAGGGGCAGTACAGTGGGCAAGCAGAAGGTCGAGCACTGAAAATTCCAGTACAGTGCGGACTACGTTTGCTACCCTTTCTATGAGGAGCTCAGAGACTGAAGCAATATGGTTGCAATAGCAAGAAGCTTTGCTTTGTGTATGTGCTTTCTCAACAGGTGTCTCTTCAGCTCTGTCTGCTGTTGTAGTGACTGAACTGTAGACATACTTTTGGGAGCTTTGCGGTGTCTTTAATATCCCTTTTATTTGAGAGGAGATAGCAACTTATTGACCCACTCTGACCTATTTGTGAGTCTGTCTGGGCAGTGATTAAAAAGGCATAAATTTTAATGTTTGCTTGCAAGAACAAGGTTAGTATTAAAATTGCAGCCAAGTCTAAGAAATATTGATGTCAGACAAAGAGCAATTTGAGTAATCAAGCATAGGCTCAGAAAGAATCAAGTGCAGCACAGTTTCAGGTATGAAATATGAGGTATGAGAGCTGCACCCACCTGTCTTTCTCCATGACCCGTCTTTTCAACTAGCCCACTGCAGAAAGTCACAATTATTTAACTATTTAACTAAATAACCTATTGAATTTTATTGACATACCTGTTCATTTCTTACTTTATTAAATTGCAACCCAAACTGTAACCCCAAAATTGCTACTGTACTGCAGCATTGAAATAACAATCTGTATGTAAAATGTGAAGTCACTGAAATGTTCCCAGTTTGCTGCCAGATCCTTTTTGTGTCCTTTCTGCTTCAGACCTACTGCATACTGTGAGGACTATCTACAGTATGTAAGAGACTTGATCTGAAGCTCATTAAAATCGATATAATAACTCCTGCTCTCATTCCTGAATTTTTGGATTGGATTCTTGGAACATCCTTTATCTAACAACTCACAAAACCAGGCATCTCCATTGAGCCAGAGGATGCTAAGGACTGCACTGAAGCCACAGAAAGTTGCTAGTGTTCACACTTGTCATGCTGTGGTCTTAAATGGGAGGCTTTTTTTGAGTCTATACCTAGTCATCACCCATCAACTAAGCCAAGCTGACTTAACTAAATGTATTATAATAATTGGTATGTTGTGTTCCTATTAAAATGGAAAAAGTTATTGTTAGGTTTGAATAATGCTATACTTTGTTTTAAATATTTTGGAAAAACATGCTGGTTTAATATGTGTTGCATTCCTCTGCTGTGCAAGCCAGAAGAGGAATTATTATATTATTATAATTATTGAATATAGGCATTGCAAAGTCTGCTCAGAAGAAAAAAATGCAGCTTTGATCTAGCCATTTTCCCAGTAATCTGTCTTCAACGTTTCAACATTGCAGCTCCCTGACCTTTTTCAAACATTCATATTCAAGTAAATCAAACTGGTAAAGAGCCAAGTCCTGCTTGGCTCTCTAAAATGGCATTTCTGTCTCATATTGGCACTTGTTTGAGGCCCAGGCTTGGCAAACTTCAGTCATGAACTGATGATGAGCTTTAGCCCACATTACATGCCACTATTTTTTTCTCTCTCAAAATTTACCACAGATCTCAGAAAATTTCTTTTCTTTAAAGAAGAAAAAAAAATTGTCCCTATGCCTTGCAGAAACCATTTTAATGAGGTTCTTTCTCATACTCCTCTTGGCTCTTTGCAGTAGGGCTTTTCTATCCTATCTGAGGCCAGCCAGACTTGTTCTGTGCAAGTATGGTTGGTCTTAAATTACACTGGTATTTTCTCCCTCAATGGGCTGTTGGCTTGTGGAGCCAAAGAATGAGCTGGGTGATAAAAGTCCATGGGCTTGAGATGGGACCGGGCAAGCTCACTGAAGAGAAATCCACTGAGGATTAACCAAATGCTTAGAAACCACTTCCAATTTAGAAAGCTCCCGAACTGAAAAATGCTTGGAGGCTGGATGAGTGTTAAGCGGAGGAATCACATATGACTGCGTGGTGCCTATAGCGTTCCTTTAGACATCCCCTGTGGGAGACAGACTGAAAGTACCTTCAGTCTCACCCTACACATCTACTTCTATGTTATGTTGCTCATCTTTCCCTGCACCTTATCTTAGTTACTTCAACTGCAAATACACGTCCGGATGTCTTTCCTATGCTGATGACTTCTGCATTTCAGACTGAGGTGTCTGTCCAAACTAAAACTATATTCTGTCCTTCTGTCATCTCCTGCCAAGTGTTTGGCCACCAGCAGAGAAGAAGCAGAGATCTTAATTACTCAGCAGCAGATTGCCTGTGGCTCAAATTTATGCCTGCTGTTACACCTTCCCTATGGGTCATTCCAGCTTCTGATATCCAGACCTGGTCTAAAGGCTTTCTGGCTAACATTTTCTTTCTTTTTCATAAGAGCTATTCCTCAGAGCCACTTGGAAATTCGGGGCTATGCAGAGATCTGCCTGCACAGACTACCTGTGTGGGACCTAGACAAATCTTGCTGAAGTAATGGGGGTTCTTGCACTCTTTTCAGTGAGAGATTGGTTTAAAAAAAATAAAATCCTATCTAATTTTGCCTGTAGAATACACAAATGTCCCCAAATAGCCACACTGGAGTTTCGTGCAATTTCAGATTTTTGATTTACTGCACAAATATCTTTAAGGCTTTTATCCTTTTGATTTCTCCTTTGTGTTCCAACTTGCAGTTAAAAAAAAAACCCAAAACTTGATGAATAAAATTGATCAATCAGATGGTTAACTGTTCTCTCCTAAACCTACTTGCCATTTTGAAATTCAAAAAAATGCCAAAGTGCCATGTTAGTTCTAGATACTAAAAATCATTAATACCACAGAAAAACAACAGTAAAAAGAAAGCTAATCTAGGTTGTATGAGAGAGTTGCAGTCAGCAGCGTTTGTAATGAGACACAGTAAAGGATTCAGGATTTAGGTTACTTCTGACTTACAGACAGACCTTCTGAAGACCAGCCCATGAAGGTGGTTGGTTATTGGCAGATGTTTGTGACTCTGGGTTTGCTTCTTGATAGCAATGGAGACATGGGAGGAATATTTCTGTCCCTGGCAGAGTAGGGATTGCATGAAAACATTCCTAGAATCATCCCTTAGATGAGATGATAGTTGTTATAACTCAGTTTGTGACTGTGGACTGTTTACTTCATTAAGCAGGACAACCAATTCAGCTGATGAGAAAATTAGACGTGTTATGAACTCTCTTTGCTGTTTTTGTGCACTTTTGGATTGAAAAGGGATTGCTTGCAAATATTTTGGGTTCATGCATGATTCCCATTACTGCATCTTTGTACCACTGAAAGTCTGTGCATTTGCAATGTTCTTGTCAGCTAGGACACTTATCTCAGTGATTTCATATTTTAGAAGGGGAACTGAAGTGCTACAAGATTAAAGTACATGCCTAAGACCACACGAGAAATCTGTGGAGAAGCAGAGATGTGAAGCCAAATAGCCAAGTCCACTCTTGATTTCTACTGGCCTTTCATTTTATCTCCTACCTCACGCCAATTCCCATCTGGTTTGGGACAGCCAAGAGATATAGGTAGCTTTGCGTCTCTGATTTGTAAAACACTGAAGTACTTAAAGTGGTCATGATTAGCTCCAACGACTTCATAAAAACATGCAGTCTTGGACACTTACAGAGGAAGCCAACAAATTAATATAATATTATGTTCCTGCTCCAAGACTTTCTGTGTATTTAGACTACAGTCATTACTGTGACACAAAAACACCCCAGGAAAGGAAGGTGAGCTGTGACATGCAGAGTGATGGCAGTGGTGGTTTTCTCTATAAATCTCCAGGACAATCAGCAGTGGTCCCACATAGAGCAGAAAGTATCACCTTCTTAACCTCTTCATATGACACCTCCCTCTTTGTTCAGGGGACCTCAAGTTTCCTAGGAAAACCAGTACCTTAGATTTATATGGTAAGGGAGGGGTTCTCAAAAGCACTGAACTTTGGTCCACTTAACCCCTCTGAATACAGTGAGGGTCTTACTGCTGATGGCGTTCAGTGGCAGTGTGCTTAGGCCAAAGCAAAGTGTCTTTGAGACCCACCCTTGGACTACCAAGCTGTAAGCAACTGGCCATAGGAAGGAATTTTAATTTTATGAATGTCATTTTTCTTATCTCTTATGACATATGCATATGAGGATACCAAGTCCCAGTATCAAGAATTGGAGGTTTCCTCCAACTTTGTACTTTGAAGCTTATTCTGTGACACTGTGAGATTCAGTAAAAATTAATAATAATAATTGATACTCAGTTTCCTATGATTTGACAGCTGTAAATCAGGTATGCTGGAAAGGTCTCTTGACCAAACTAGTAGCTACTGTGAGGTAGAAATCAAGAACAGATTAATAAAGATCTCAGAAATATTTGTTCCTTTCCCCCTTATAATTAAGAACTAAAACTATGGCCGACCGTCCCTAGTGGTGCAAAGTCATGTTAGCTGGGGAGGAAAAGCTCTAGTATAACACATGTTAATTTGGAAGTTAGGAAGATGCTAGAGTACTTAAGAAATAAGTAATAAATAACTCACATTTTGAAGGAATGAGATGGCTGGAAAGAGAAAGCCTAAGTCAAGAAGAGTTGAGTTAATATTTGGAAGAAAACATATGTTTTTGAGATCTTTTCTATAGCTATCAAGCTTTAAGGCTTGACATATTTGGAGTAGACAAATTATTATTATCTAACTTTACTATTGCGGTTCTAAGTTTCAGATTTAAATGACCCAGTAAGTGTAAAAGTCCCTAAGTTGAACACTTCTATCTGTGAACTCATTGTCCAAATCCTCCCAGCTGGCAGCTAAATTCTGTTTATCCCACCCCTTTGGAGATGTGAAAGATTAATGCTCAGTCATCTATAGTAGAACATATAGATGCTGTAATACAGAAGAGCGATGTTTTGTTTTTTGGGGGGTTTGTTTGTTTGTTTCCAAAATTGAATAAACTTGTATTTTTCTCTAGCTCTGTATAAAGGAAGTTCATTCAGTGAGGTAATTTCTTACTATGCTTGTTATAGTTCTCTCGAAGTTGAAATTTGCATTTGGGGTACATTTTAGAGCATATTTCTCATCTCTCCCACAAGGAAATAGTCAAAGAAAAATAGTTGAACTGAGCACTGAGTGGCTGCCTTTTTAATGCTGAAAGAAATGCACTGTCCCACTGTTTCTAGATACCTGAAATGCGGCAGGACCACACATCTGGGTGCCAAAAAACCTGTATTCTCATCCCAATTCTGTCACTCTTTGCTGTGTGTTTCCGGGCACCTCCTTGGAGCAGCCCATGCTTTGGTTATCCACATTGTATTAGTAGAGAATATCAGTGCTGTGAATGTGTATGCAATAAATGTGACAGAGACCATAACTGTCAATGCGCACAGGTAGATCCATCAGATGCCTCATTCACTGAGCGGTTTCATGTGGTCCTTCGTCCTGTAGGCTTCTTGGGTGGAGACGATGTTGCTGCTAGCAGTAAGGTGCTGTTGTCTCACAGGGCTCTGGGTACCATATTCCTTGAAAGGCTGAGCTGTTTCAGAGCAATCTAAATGGTTTTTCTCTGCAGAACAAGGTGCAATTACTTGGCTCTCCACAGCAGATAGGCATTGGGAGGTCTGTGGATGTTATGAATCTATTCCATACACAGACATCAGCTTCCTCGTGCTCATGAGATGGCCTTTGGAAGTCCCTGGGGAAGTCGTTGACCCTCCCTTTGTCCCAGAAAGGCAAACAGCTCCCTAGTCACATCCCCGAGGAGGAGGCAGGTGCCCTTGTGTTACAGCAGGCTGCTTTTCCTCTAGACCCTGTAACACTTTTTAAATTATTGATATCACTTGAAGAGGAGGATGCAGGGAAGCAGTCACTTATTCCCACAGCTGCGAGAAGAAAGGGAGCATGTAATTGCTTGTGTTTCCAGCCCTGCCAGACTGTAAGGTTTGCTGTTTGCATATTATGGAATTTGATGTCACCAGTGGCCTGACCACAGGGTAGTTACCACAAACTTTTGGTTGCACAGTGCAAAGCAAGGTAAGCAAGTTTACTCCTCAAAAGAAATAGTAACTGTGATACTTCTATGCCTTCCTCCATCTTGTGCGCTGGGAAGGGCTTTACAGATGACTGTCCCTGCTGGGGACAGAGATGGGGCACAGCTGGATTTGCACTCTTGTCTGCAGAATGTGGGGCAGTGCCTGGCACTGGTGTCACCCCAGCAATTGTGAGCCATTGGAGAGTCCCCAGCAGGTCAGCAAGCAGGAGCTGTGTCCCTCCTCCAAGTGCCACGAGGCGGGGAGGTGTGGGGTGGCAGCCTGGGCAATTCTGCAGCAGAGGAATCACTCGAGAGGCTGGAGACCCACCTGGCATTTCTGCCAGGGCTATTGCACCTCCTGGTGCCCAAGGACTTCTCCTGCAAAAAGGAGGGCAAGACCCAGGTCTGCTCCACTGGACCCTCTGAGCTTGCAGCTTCATTGACACAAGGACTGGGTGCTTCTAAAATTGAGATTGCTGAGAAAAATCAGAATTTCTGCCTCAAATTACTTGGATTTGCTCTCATTGCTTTACCACCTGGGATGAATGTGTTTCATGGATCCTGATTTTAAACTGGGTTTTGAGACAGAATTTCTCCTTCAGGACTGGGATCCAGGATAAGGCAAAGAAGAAACATTTACACTGGGAGAATGGGAAGTGATTTTAATGTGAATACAACTTGCACATAGAAAGCCAACTGTTACCTCACAGATACAAAGAAAAATGGCACTGTTAGCTTTAAATAATGTACATTTCCAAGATGTTGCCCAGCTGTTAATCATTAACCCTGTAGCAGGTTGAAGCATAGAGACAGATGTTTCAAAAGCAGTTTTATTTTCTGAAATAAAGAGAATGAAGCTATGAATTAGACAAATTAAGAAGAAATTCAAATATTTACACCCAGTTGAAACAAGATGCTGGAAAAACAGGCATGATAAAATTGCTGCAATTAAATGTAATTTAATTTATAATTCTGAAAGCATGCTTCTTCCAAAGGCAGCCTTTGAGTTTTCCTTATGGAGTGCATTGTTGTGATGTATGGATTTTCCTGACTTATTATGGCATTTTAATCAACAGTTCAATGATGTGATAATATTCCTAAAGCAGAAAAATAAGTGACGTTTGTTTAGACATAATTAATGAAATATTTATGTTGCATGAGGCTGTGTGATAAAGCCTTGTTCTCTTAGTCCATTTGCTTCTGATTACATTTGTGATTTTTTTATATGACCAGACATTCTGACGCCAACTATTTTACACTGAGCAGATGTCATGTAGTAAAAATGGGTGCCAGATGCTACAAGCCACATAAGGGTAATTTGTTTAAGAGCTGGCTCAGACTTTTTGCATTCAATTACACTGTATAGTGAGCCTTATACAATCATTTGGGTAATATGGCTAACTTCAGATATACATTTTAATGAATGTTGAGTGCATTCAGAACAGCATGCTACATGCAGGGTGCTCAAGGATTTAATTTATTTGTATGTAATACTTAAAAAAAAAAAAAAAATCAAATACACCCAGACAGAGTTTTTGACAGGGATCAAAAATTTAATTAATGCCATCAGCCAAACTTCCAAATTGCTCTAGGTGCTGCTGGTTAGAACTCAGGGCAGGTGCAAAGTGCCTGTGTAAGTTAAAGAACAGTATTTTTTGCTTCACTGACTATTTTGTTCCTGCATTTTAGGATGTGAACACCTACTGGTCAGAAAACAAGCTACTGAGTGTTCTACTTCTTCCTCCGATGATGAAGTTGAATCTAAGCCTTCATTGACACACAAGGTAACCTTGATGCAGAAACAGAAAGATATTTCCTCAGTTGTACTGTATTTAAGATTCATCACATGATTTTGATCTAAAACACACCACAATTTCTCAAAGTGGGGATGGGGACGCTTTATCAGTGGAGGTTAAGTGTCATAGAAAAATATATTAAAACTCTTTAAGACAGATGAAAATAAAAATTTTTATTTCCTCTTTGGATCTTTAATTCTCCCAGGTTACACCAGTGTTGACAGAGAAGGTCTTAATTTGATAAGCAGACATGTTTCTCTGAAACCACTTTGAAGCTGCATTCTTAAGTGGCCTTAATATGTAGCCCAACAAGCAAACTATTGAAAAAATTAAACCAAACAGATGCAGATATCCCTTGGGGAAATACATCTTCATTTGAGAGGCACTATGGGCAGGTTGTGTGGAAAATGCTGTGTTTATCCTAATCAGCATAACTGTGTGAGCCATGAAGTTGCATCCAGACCCTCTGCGCCCAAAGGGCCGGCTGTACACTGGGGTCTCCAAGCCCTACCTTGGTTACTGTGGCTAGCAGGAGCAGTGGGGTTAAAGCACTAGTGAACTCTTGCTTCCTAGCTCTGCTATGAAGAAACAGAACAGAAGCAGAGCTTTTATTGCCTGCATAGCTCATCAGAAATATGTTTACCTCTTTCCTGTGGAGGGAATATCAGTAAGTGGAATTAATAGTACGAGGTGGCCTTTTGATTTGTTGCCTTTGAGGGGGAAAAAAAGGAAAGTGAAGTGAGAGGCTGCCCAGTACAGTGAAAAAAACAGCAGAGCTGAAAACTAAGTGGGGCTTTGAATGGAAACCCAGTTGCACAGCTCCAGAGGAACCGAAGTGCCATGAGGCAGAAAGCAGCAGCGTGTGGCAGCACATACCACCACTGTCTGTGCCAGGATGTGCTGAGATGCCAGAATTCATCATTCATCTTTCCTGTAACAGGAAAGACAATCTATAGTAGGATAATATTACGGTGAATTAAATAAAGTTTAAACAAAATAAAGAAAAGAAGGGAGACATGGGAGAAAACCAAATAGGAGCAACTCCCAACAGTTCAGACAGCCGCAGGGACAGGCAGGACCAGGCAGTGGGGAAGGCAGCGCTGCCAGAGCAGCTGCCAGAAATGGGGTGAACGAGCAGCTGTCACACAGGGGCGTTAGCAGTGACTCAGTTTTGATGCATGTTCCCCACTCAGCTTGTTTCTCTCAGCTGCCTCCTAGCACCTCTTTTCATGCCATCTCTGGCTGCTATTTTGCCAGTACACCATTTTTCTCTGGCAAAACTCAGTGGGAAAAATGTTAGTGGCTTCCTGCCTTGTTAATTTTTTAATCGTCTTGTCTATGGTGCTCATATATTCTGTCTCCTCCATAATGGGAAAACCACAGCCTTGAAGCACTTCCAGATAGCTTGGGTGAAGGGCAAGATGGAGCAAGCGCAGGTGATTCCCTTGGCCAGTCCAGCAACATGTGCTGCCCCGCTTTCCCGGCAGCAGTGACAGGTGCCCCAGGGAAAGGCAAAAAAATTCTGTAATGCAATAGAGAAACAGCACTGGGGAAGGTTTCATAGGGCTTCAGGTAGTGTCCTATGATGGCTATTTCTTTTGGATAAATCCTTCTTGTCCAGAGACAAGATAAAGATTTGGATAAATCCTTGTGTCCAGAGAAGTGTCCAGAGAAGGGCAATGAAGCTGGTGAAGGGTCTGGAAAACAAGTCTTATGAGGAGAAGTTGAGGGAACTGGGGTTGTTTAGTCTGGAGAAGAGGAGGCTGAGGGGAGACCTTATTGCTCTCTACAGCTACCTGAAAGGAGGTTGTAGCGAGGTGGGTGTTGGTCTCTTCTCCCAAGTTACTAGCAATAGGATGTGAGGAAATGGCCTCAAGCTGCACCAGGAGAGGCTTAGATCGGATATAAGGAAAAAATTTTTTTTTCCTGAAAGAGTGGTTTGGCACTGGAACAGGCTGCCCAGAGAGGTGGTGGAGTCACCATCCCTGGAGGAGTTCAAAAAAACGCATAGAAGTGGCACTTTGGGACATGGTTTAGGAGGCATGGGGGTGTTGGGTTGATGGTTAGACTTGATGATCCTAGAGGTCTTTTCCAACCTAAATGATTCTGTGATTCTTACCGTGTTGCAAGTGATCCAAAGTGAATTTTACTACTTAGCAGCTATGGCAATAGAATTGGGCTGAGTTTCCTTAAACTGGTGCTTCCCGCTGCCTATGCCTGGCTTTTTCCCTGACAGTGATATCTGCAGAAGCCATGTGTAGTGGTATGTTGTATACAGTCAACTTTGTGATTTGGACATTTTTTATTGATAAACACAGTTCACACTCACTTAGGGTTGCAATAAGAGCTTGTAATGATTTAAAGTCAATGTAGGGAAATGCGTGAAGATATTCCTATGTGAATATTTTCATTTCTGTTAGGTTGCCCCAAGCACCCTGCAGTAGCTTACCGTGCTTTGAGCCGGGGAGTCGGGTTAGACAGTCTCCAGAGGTCTCTCCCAACCTCAACAGTTCTGTGATCCTGGGTGAGGTTTGAGAAAAGCTGTAATGGCATACTTATGCTTTGATTCCCTTTTTTCCCCTCTCTCTCTTTTGTAGGCAAAAAGGACTCTCAGAAGGAGAAAGAAGCTGGAGAAGGAGACAAAGCAATTGATTAAACAAGAGGAGCTGAAGAGGCTTCACAAAGCACAGGTGAAAACATAGCTTGCAGATGTCCCATTTGTCTCCCAAGAGTGACTAGCAAGGATGGGGGTGTACCCTGCATGGTCTCTGTACCTCCCCTCACTTCTCGCTGTGGCTCGCTGCCTTCTGTGTTGAAATCCCTCCAAAACATCAGGAGCGGGAAGATGTATGTGGCAAGGCCTTGCATCTCTATATGTGACAAAGCCACGTGTGCCCCAGGAGATCATTATATTTTTGTAATTGTGTATGAAGAACAAGAGGGAACAGTGATTGACAACATGAGAAGAATACACTGAAGATGGAAAGAGATAGAGGAAATAATATCAGCCCCTGAGAATATAAGAAACTCGGCTATTACCCCATGTACTACAGGAGGGTACGAAAATACAGTGATGGTTTTTGTTCTCTCTCTGCCATAACAGTGAAAGTCAACCATTTTCTTTCCTAATGATGGGAATTCACTTCATTTTATACAGGCCCTGCTCTTCAGAAAATACTGGAAAAGCTCTGGACTTTGCTAATGTTTTATTATTTCCAGTTACAGTTCAAAGATTTGGGAATGCACTTCTGCACGACTTGATCTCAGACTGTGTTTTCTCAGCTGTCAAAATTTTCAGGTTTATCTATTTCACTTACCACACATACATATCTATATGCATATATATATACATACACACACACAAAACTTCATGGCTTATGTGGCCGTCAGCATTTGTGCGTGTGTGTCTCTACTGTAGCATAGGGCAGAGAAACCTGAGCTAGATTTAATCTCATTAATTCGGGTTGTAATGGTAATCAAGATATCGTAGTGGGAAGAGCAGGCTTTTTGAAGACAGAGTTGTCCATTGTCTTCTGTTGTATTACTACAGCAGGTGGATAGTTTTGGATGGAGCTTCTACTTGCTATTTCTTTACCAACATTAAATTAAAAAAGGAAACTAATAAGTTGTTTTTCAGATGTGAATCTGAAATGTCTGTTTTCACAGACATCACTGTTTTTGCAAAACGTATAACTGAAAAGGAGAGAAATTTTGTGTTTGAACCAGACAGTGGATTTTAGAAAACGCCAATATCTAGCTGTTACTATGAAATCCATGACAGAATAAAACCCGTGGGAAAGAAGAACAGTATCTGATTTAATCCTAAGAGCAAGCAACTATGTTATAGTTTTTATCTGAGAATTGTAAATTATCTTCAGGTAAAATTAGATTTATACATGGCTTCTCTTATTTTACTGCTTTGTGGAAATAATAAGGTCCAAAATTTTTGAACCGTATTTTGTGTTTGTTAAGCTGTTCCTGAGGGCTTGGCTTGGAATGCCCTAACGCAGCCTGAAATGGGAATTGCTGAGCAACTCTCTTTGACAATTCAACCTTTTAAGGAGTTTCATGCCTATTATCCACATGGCACCTCTCAAAAATCTTATTTAAAAGGGGATGGACCAGTGAATGTAGAAGTCCTTCCTGAAGTGCCACTGAATTATCACTTCTTAGCTATTAGTCCCTTTTCTCCCTGTGACAAAAGCTTGTGAAAGTCTTGCAAAACAAACAACAAAACCCCATGGACAACAAAATAGCTAGCAAAGCTTTCTCGCTGTGAACGTTCAATATTTATATGAGCTTTATTCATTTAGCATCTAAGAATATGTGCCTCTGAATGTGTAAGTTATTGACTTTTCACACCTTGCAAGATACAGATATGTTGTTATCTCTGTTTTACAATGAGCTTTACAATGAGGAAGAGCTAAAGTTCAGAAAAACTGAGGTTCTTTTAGGACCTATGATACTTACCCACATAAAAATGTGGATAGATACTTAGTGGAATTATTAAATTGCTTTAGGTGCCTAATACACTCAATGAGTTTGCAAATCCCATGACTCCTCTGAGACCTTTTCAAGCTGTTTCTCTAACCTCTGGGACCATCTTTTGTCTCTGAATTTTTAAGCTCTGTCTGTAGCTTTTATATCATTACAATTTTGCAGGCAGTCCAGCGCCAACTAGAAGAATTAGAGGAAAGACAAAGAGCTCTGGAGATTTTTGGTGTCAAACTGGAGAGAGAACTGAGAGGAGAATCAGGTAAATGAAGCAGTGTGTGTTTGTTTGTTCGGTGGTGGTTTTTTTAACCTTTTTCAAAGCAGAGGGGTTTTAATGATTGTCATAGAAATAGAGTTCAGTTTAAAATCTGAAATGAAACAATAACTAGAAGGACAAAAAATCATTGTTTACCCTTTTCCTCAAACTTCGTTAGCTCAAGCACCCTTATGCTGAATGCTATAAATTTCCTGTAGGTCATCACAGATTTAGAATTATTTGCCTTGCTATTGAACCTGAATCTATATTCCACCCCCCCTCACCCCCCCCCCTTTTTTAAAATCCCATCCTGAGCTTAATTTCATCTTCTGGAGGGAACCAATGAGGTTTCCAGGAGCTGTATCTCAGTTACCAAGCCAGCAGCAGCCCGTGCCTAGTAACAGAGTCCTTAATGACTTCTCCTGGAGTGTGAAATGCCATTAATACAATTAGAGCCGGCGGCCATACTATAGCAACAACAGCATGTGGGCACACAGACCTGAACCGCGCAGCTTTCCCCACAATGGGTGGGAGATAACAGGGATGTCACCATGGCCCTGGTTGCCTGGTCGGAGGCAACGTTGTCACTCACCTGAACCAACAGTCCCAAGCACCCAGGACTGCAGCATCCTCCTGCCAGCTCAGCCTTACCAACGCTCCCCAATGCACATGGAGTGAAGCTGGGGAGACCTCCTGCAGAGGGAAGGGACATCTAGAGGCTCCTGCCAAGCTCAAAATGGGGATGGGAGTGTGAACTATGCGCGTAAGGGTCTTCAGAGGGGGCTGCAGTTCTGTGCTGAAAGGACTCCAGGGAGCTGACAGCCTGGTTGCAAACGTGTCTTTATTTACCTCTGTTTTAGAAAGCTGAACCTCATGCTTTCATGATAGGCAGTTGCACAACACTGAAAACCTAGATATGTTTTGGCACCTGGTCTTGTTGTTGTCTTAGTTAGGCAACCCAGCAAAATCTCGACATGCTGGCTTTTTTAATGCCATATTTCATAGCAGTTATCGTCCCTATTCTAACACTGAACTAATTAGTTCAGCATGTCAGCATTTGTCCAACCTTTCATATTTATTGACTAATTTCCTATAATTCATAGTGCCAACCTATTTCAAATGTTATTTAAAAGGCTAGCATCTTTTTTTTTTCCTTAAATGAAAATATAACTGTTTATCAAGTGGCACCCACCTTAATACCCATGAGAAAGTCTGCTGAAAAGACTTTGAGGATTTTAAGTGTTAGCTTTTTTCTTTACTGCTGATTTGTATAAGGGTGGATGTTTTCTGGAAATATCAAAAATATACAGGGACAAGAGGCTTCTAGCTCTTGGGATAGACACCGAATACCAGGATAAATGGCCTAGAGCCACCTCTTGTTTTTGCTGTTTTGACAATCACATTTCCTGAAGAAGGCTGTCTGCCAACAAATTGATGCTTCTCATTCTCTTCCCATCCTTAGTAATTGGATTGCCCTCATTAAGGTGAAAGTACTATTTTTTTCTCCCTGTTGATTGTTTGTGTGTAGGTGGCCAGTTACAAATAGGGCAGACACTGAAACATAAGATGTTACTGTGTCTCTAACTCTTCTGGTGCAAAAGCATGAAGCTGTAAGTTACCCAAACAAAATGTGAGTGCTTTATTGCTTGTAATAACATATGTGTAATGATGCAGGAATCAGTGAGTTTAATATTCTGTTCAACCTTCTTAAAAATAATAAGCATTATTGTTTAATGAATGACCAGTGTTTATTAGGTTAAGTTGTATTTAAGCAGGTCTGCGCTTATGCAATTCAAGTGATTTAATAGGTATTATTAAGGTAATTAGAAAACGATCACAGTTCAGCAATAATATTGAGCTGCAAAGGTTGTGAATAACCAAATTTAGAGACGGGCCTGCAAACACTAGTCTTCAGTGACATTTACGCAACTCTCCTCTAATAATTCTGTAAGCCCGGGATGAATGGCCCCTTTGTTAGGGGGAGTTATTCATTAGCTCCTCAACTGAATTAGAAGAGAACATGCGTGGGTGCGAAACAACTGCCATGAAGACTGATGAGCAAAATGAGGCTTTGATGATCTTCTAATTGTAGTGACAACAATTCATGCATTAAAAAAAAAGAAATAATATCAGTCCTATGAATAATTTTTCATGCCCCTTATTCTCTTTACTCTGGTTCAAAATACCAAATAATAAATCACTGATGTACCGTCGCTTTATTTTCCACTGACATTTGTGGAGGCTTATGGAGATCTTCTGCCTACAAGAAAATACAGAAATAAAAATCTCGAAACACGTTTTCTACTGAAATTAACATAACTGATCAGTTGACTACACAAATCATGAAGAATGACGATAAAGAAGAAAATCTGTGGAATGTTAAGAAATCTCTCCATGTTTTGGAAGGTGAACAAATATCTGCACACATTCCAGCTAGTTTTTGATTTCATAAGGAGCATATCCAATGTTTCTCAGAACTTTCAACGGAGTCAGAAGAAATCACTTGAAAACCTGTAGGAATAAGGAATATGAGGTTTAGCTGTTCCTAAAAAGGTGCAAACTGGCCGAGCCCCCTTTACTGCATGACTGCTGTACGAACAGACAGCATAGCATCACTCTGGAGAACAGAAGGTTGAGGTTTTGAGAACAGTGTTCAGTAAATACTCCTCTACAGTCTGTCATTCCCTCAAAAATTATGAAAATAGAAATAGCTACAATGTAATTAGAAGAATATCTGACTTTCAAACGGGATCTAGGTTAAAGGAGACTTGGGTAAACCAGAAGGAAAGTTTTGCTTTAGGAATGCTGTAAGAAAAAGCCAGCGTGGCTCACAAAACAAACTCACAAATTGTTTTCCTTCTAACCTTTAAAAAGATCTGCATTATGTGAAAGACTTCATTGGTTTGTTCTACCCTTGGAAGGCATAAAGCACTCCATCAGACTTAAATAACTATTAACATTATTATTAACAAACATTTGAAAGGCCTAGGGAAAAAATGCCCCTGAGGACACATCCCCTGTGGGATGGAGGAAGAGGAAAAACAAGCACGACTTTTATTTCAGCTTGCACTGAGGATTTTGCTAAAATGAGTGGCAGTTTTGCAAAGTGCGTTACTCTTTGCTTACCTCAATCAACCTGCGATACACAGTCTTTTATTAGAGATACAAGGTGTAGTGAGGAAATGTTAAAAAAAAAGAGGAATATTTTTACCTGATCAAGAAAATAGCAAAAAGGGAATAGTAACCCTCTGTGCTTTTGCGGGACATGGGCATACCTGCAATTGCAATGTTTTTACTGACAGTAAGACAGATCAAATTTTGATGATAACTTCTGATGGTGGCATACAAAGACCTAAGGTTCTGCATACTAATGCTGCATCCCTGCATTGGATCTTTGAGAAACCACCGTTGGCATGTTTCAGCAAGAACTGCTCCAGCAGTCACTCTGAGAAGACATTTTTTATCACCGCTTGCTGACCTGGAAGATCCCACAGGAACACATCCATTACTGCCAAATTTTAATGGAACTGGGCAGAAATTGGACCAAGATTGCTGTGCCCTCTCCTGCTGCTTTATCTTGCCATTTCATGGTAACTTCGGATCGGGGTCAAATCCTGATGAGAAATCGCAGAACTGCACCCGAGCCAGCATGGCTCCTGTCCTCAGCATGGGGCCCCATGTAATTCCTCCAATGCTGGCAGGAGGTGACCCAGGCTCTCTGGGATGACAGTGCCTGGTGACAGCATGCAAATGGGCTGGTGATCCCAAACACCCAACAATTTCCCTCTTGCTCAGGAAGATTGCTGAAGGGCTGCTTTGAGTGAGGTCATTACTGCCTGAAGGAGATGGGCTTTAAACTGCTGTTCCTGAGTGGAGTTAAATCCTGGCTTTGACATTAAAATGAGGGACAGCTGAAGCAGTAGAGGCAAGAGGGTGATTCCTGGGGCTGAGAACAAAGCGCATTTCAAAACAACAACATAAAGGCATCCAAAACGCTGCTGAGCTGTCCAGGACTCTGGCTGTCTCTCCACTTGGTAACCTAGTTTAATGATACTCTTGTAATTGTCATCTCTGGAGCTTGAACATGAGACCTTTGGGCTTAAATTTCAGTGCTCTCAGTCATCTGAAATAAAGGTGCTGTCCTCTTGAAGTATGAGAAATCACAGAAGTCTCCATCCTCAGAAAATAACCAGGCTGGTTTATGGGGATTTTATGCTTGGTTGTCTAGCAGCATGATGTAAGAACTAAGGAGGAGAGCTGTGTTCCCCTGCCTGCTGGTGGTACCTCTTTTTGCTTTATCCCAGGTCCAGCTGTTCCTGCCTCCAACATGCGGTGACAGTGTGGTGGGGTGTGCAACTACCATGTGCGGAGGCAGGAGCACAGGCTGGCTATTGGTTTTATGCCCCTGAAGGGGTCAGTGTGTCACCTGAATTGTTGCCTCAACCTGTAGTAGTGTAAGATATTTGCTTCCTACAGGTGATAGCTATTTTGTGGCAACAGATGGCAGATGGGCAGAGCAGACGTTGTGGGAGGTGTGTTTGCAGTGCCATTGCTGCTGCTGTAATTCTGCATCAAAAGGTGGTGGGGTGGTTTTGTTTTGTGAAGAAAACGAATGGAAAATGTGAAGTGATGAGTGTGTTAAAAAGGACAGCGAGGAAAGGCAGGTCGAGGAAGGCTATGCTCCCCCTCTACTCTGCACTGGTGAGACCACATTTGGAGTACTGTGTCCAGTTTTGGGCCCCAGAGTTTAAGAAGGACAGGGAACTGCTCGAGCAAGTCCCGCAGAGAGCTACCAAGATGATCAGGGGACTGGAACATCTCCCTTATGAGGAAATGCTGAGACCCCTGGGTTTGTTCAGCCTGGAGAAGAGAAGACTGAGGGGGGATCTCATCAATACTTATAAATATCTGAAAGGTTGGTGTCAAGAGGGTGGGGCCAGACTCTTTTCAGTGGTGCCCAACGACAGGACAAGGGGCAATGGGCACAAGTTGGAACACAGGAAGTTCCACTTAAACATGAGAAAAAACTTCTTTACTACGAGGGTGACAGAGCCAGTGGAACAGGCTGCCCAGAGAGGTTGTGGAGTCTCGTTTTCTGGAGACATTCAAAACCCACCTGGATGCAGTCCTGTGCACCCTGCTTTAGGTGCACCTTCTCAAGCAGGGGGGTTGGACAAGATGATCTCCAGAGGTCCCTTCTGACCCCTACCATTCTGTGATTCTGTGGAAAGAAATACATATGTGCTCTGACTTGCCACTTGAAAACACCCAGGAGTTCTTCATTGCCAAAGATTTTTGTACAGCCTTTGGCATTTTAAGAGCAGTGAAGGCCCTCACCTGGTGAGAGAGAAATCTGTCCTCGTCTTCAGCAAGGCAGAGTCAAGCTGTGAGCTCTTTGGGAGAGAGACCAGCTCGTGTTTCATGTCTGTATAGTGCCTACCAGTGATGCCCTGTCCCAAAGTGTTAAAAAACCACCCAGTAATAGTAAATTTGTCCTGTTCCACAACCTTTTCCATCATTCAAAGCAGAATGCAGATTTAAATGCCAGTTGGCAAATGAATGGAAATTTGTAGAGGATTTGATTGTCTGTCTGGTGCCCACTGGAAGCAGGGCCTAAGTTGATACTTGCCTGAAGTACATCCTGAAGCCCAATTGTGTTAATGGGATATCCATTTATACATATAGTTCAGCTGCTGGAGTCCAGTATTGACAGAGAAACTATGTTATCAAAGACAAAACTAAAGGAAAGAAAAAGTGACCATTAAAAAAGAAAGTCTGTATGATTATTTGAAAGAAAAATCATAACTTCCAAAACAAAAATGTTTTTAAATGCATCTTTAACTGCAATAAACTACAACATTGAACCAACTGTACACAAGAACGTTACACCTGTTATACCCAGACATGACTGATGTAAGTTACGTACAGAAAAAAAATCTACATTTGAACTCACCTTGGCTTACAAATGAGGACTATTTAAAGTAAACTTAAGTGGTAAGAGCATTGGAAGGAAAGCTGGTAATGCACACTTAAGTCTCCGGTTTTAAACAGATTCAGGCACAAAGGACGAAACTCAGATGCTACATGAATGGTTTGAGCTGGTCCTGGAGAAGAATAAATTAATGCGTTATGAGTCTGAGCTCCTGATTATGTAAGTAAGGACAAGCATTAGTACTAATGATGGGGAAGGGAAAGGGGAAAAGTGTACTCACAGTACACCTGAACACCTTGCTGTGTGCTGCAGTTTGAGACTGCCATGGAATAAATGTACCCAGAGTAGCTACAATCTTTTTTGGACACAGATTTTCAGCTGAGCTCTCCTCATCCTTCCCTCTCACAGTGGTTCAATTATTTCAATCCTACATGATACTCTAAACTTGTATAGCATATAGATGCTCTGCCTTTACCTAATGTGGGTCTAATGAACATTGGGCACTTTCTCATGTGGAAGAAAAATAGTCTGACAAGTTTATCTCAGTTTTTATTGGACATAGGAGAAAAGATCTAGGAATTTACTACAGCGATGAAACAAGCAGATACACCAAGTAAATAAAAACTGTCTCAGGTGCCACTGTTTGTCGTTGATGGAAACAATATTTGCTGTAGCTCCCTCACCTCCTTGGAAACGCACTCAACAGATAGGCGGAGGTGACTCTCAGCTATTTTCTTCACTATTTCTGGGCAACGTGGGAAGGCAATGAGAGCTGCAGCAGTCATTACTCACCTCTGGATTTCACACCAGTGCAGGCTGCTTGTTGCCATTTATCATTTCCATATCACTCAGTCCCCCGCTCTGTGTGTAGAGCTGCAGCCCAGCCACTAGCACCAGCTGCACCCCAATTTCTCCCCAGCTGTGCTGATGCTGCCAGGGGCCAAACATGTTAATTCCCTTGCCTCAGGACCCATTCCTGTGCAGAGGGCCTGGCAGGGGGGAGTGTTCAGTCCTATCCAGAATTACCTGGTAGGTGCTGCCAACAAAGCACAGCTGGTTAAGACTTCAAGTGTTGCAGTGTATGAGGGAGCTTAATTTGATACATAATGCAAAAGGTGGTAGTGGTACTTCTGGTGTTGCTGTGGGAATGTAGGCACAGGCAATCCTTTTAGCCTTGACTGCCCGTGAGGAGAAAATACTGGGTAAACAGAACACAGAATCTCTTGATTGAAATAATATTAACATATAAGTCATTATCAAAAAAAAAAAAGCTTATTCTTTAATGTACTTTTTATTGTACCTAGAGCCCAAGAGCTAGAATTGGAGGACCACCAAAGCAGGTTGGAACAAAAGCTGAGAGAGAAAATGGCCATTGATGGTAAGTCAAAGGAGAGAGTATGCTCCAGCCCATAGTGATAGACCGTGCTTGTATGCATCCGTTTGCTCCAAAAACAACCAGAGTGGCTGAGGCTCTCCCTCCTGTGCTCTTCTGCAAGTGCAGCTCAGCCACTTGTGAGATCTTCTCATCCGACTTCTGGTGAAAACAGCTAAGCTAACCTGCCCAGTTTTATGCTGAACTGGATCAGAAGCACTCGCACATGTAATTCCACTAACTGTGCTGTGCAGGCAGCAACGGAAAGTAATTTCTTCAACCACCTGAACACAAAAGAGGTTATCTGCTTTTATGTTAACTGTAGCATTACTGGTTACTGTGTTATTTTGGAAATACTTTTAGGTACTTGGGATTACAGTTTGGGTTTGTCCTTTCATTTGGTACCAGGAAAGAGAGCATGGGGAGGAGGAGTTTATGTAGCACCGAATACCCCAAAATATCCTGTTGCGTTCTAAGCATCTGTGTTGTAAGTCATGGCGGTTTTCAATACATTTTCTGAAAAACACTTTCCATTTTCTTGCAGGTACTACATTTCGTGGTTGGGCTTTTTATCTTACAAACTAAATTTAAACTCCAGCTTAAATGTTTTTATAAACAAGTAGTGCTCTTCCTACCACTTCCAGTCTAAGTTTTGCTAAAAGATCTACTCTAGACATTAGGAGCCTTAACGGTCAACCTTAAATGTCCAAAATGCAGGAGAAATTTTCCCTGAACTATAACACGAAAAATATTAACTGCTATTGACTTCATTTGTCATTGACTCTAATATTAATTCAAGCTGTACACCAACAGTTAAAATGCAAAGTGTAACAACAGAGTGATCTAGATTTTAACCTCTTGTTTTGTGATATTTTAGACAGCCTTAAAGATGAGATGGATCTGAATGAGGAGGATGAAATTTTTGCTGAGATGATGAAAGTGGTTGAAGAAAGGGACAAACTCGTGTCTACCTTAGAGGAGCAGAGAGTGAAAGAAAGAGCAGAAGACCAGCACTTTGAAAACATTATATTATCTAGAGGTTATCAACTGAGCAAGTTTTAAACAGCCATGTGCAAATAAATATTATTTCAGCAATATTCGTAATCATGGAGATACAGTCTTCTGAAAAATGAAGGAATTAAAATTTAAAAGCAGTTTATTTGGGAAATATGTCATTTTGTTATCAAAAGCTCTTAAGCAGTTCTTTTGCTCATACTGGAGGGAGCCATCCCACTATCAGCTTAAAGGATCACTGGAATACAGAATAGGACTGAATTTACCTGTCTGATGGGCATCGGGGTCTGTGAAAGGGAAGTCAGAGCTCTGTTGTTTCCTTGGAATTTTATTTTAATGCTGAGAATAGAGTTTCTGAGAAACGTGATGACATCATTTAGTATTTTTGAGATGGCATTACTTTCCATCTGTTTGTCTGAATCTGTATGTGGTTTTGTTAATATTTTGGCACAGCCAAGTCATGGTGAACTATTAAAGGTCATAAAGCAAGCATGTCATATAAAAATAAGGTTAGTTTTTATTTCTGGTGAAGGAAGGGTCATTTGACTAATAACTACATATAAGCAACCATTAAAACTACTGTAAATGCAATGTCAGAAATTAATTTTCCAGGTATTTGTAAGTTTTATTGCACTGTGTATTTTTGAACAAGAAGTTAAAGCAATATTAAATCTCTATGTTTTGTAAAATGGTAAGGGATTATCAAAGAGGTGACTACCCTTAAAACTGTTGCATGCTCGAAAAAGCTTTTTTATGTCACAGATTTAAGGTCTTTAAAATATGCTAAATGATAATTTAAAAACAGTAATCCAGACCCAATTAGTATTTATAGGGTATGTGTTACAATTTCTTAGTAAAATACATCACAAGTAGTATCATAGGATGTGATGAGTGGTGTAGCAGTTAAAGATCTCCCTGAGAATAATTCCTCAAAAGGATTGCAAAAAATGTTGAGTTTATAATGTCAACATTTGGTAGAAAATATTGTGGGTATATTTAAACTAAATTTATCTTGCTGCTTAATAATATATTAAGATTTTTGCTTAAAGGAACTCTCTCATATCTTTTTTGTACATGCATTTGTAGATATTGGCAAAGCAGATGTGCAGAAATTCTCTTTAGTATCTGGTGTAATTTAAGTACTTTCTTAAATCTGAGATAATTCTGCAATTTAAGATTGGTAGTATTCCCAACTCTATGTATGATGCACTAGATTTTCAAACTGAAAAAACAAGGACAAATTGAAAGACTGTTACTTTTTGAATATCCTTTTACCTCATGCTCTGAGAAGATTTGACATTCTCGTTATTTTATGAATGGTGCTAATTTGCTGCAGTTGCCTATGGTACAGCCAAAGCTAGAAGCATTCCTGTTAGAAAAGCTTTAAACTAAACAACCTTTTGGTAAGTACTTGTAGGGTAACAGACACACTGGATCCTGTCACAATAATTTATGAATTATCTTAAGTTTTTGCTCTATTGTAAGAAATTTAAAATACCCTTTCTAAAGATAAAAGCAAGATTTTACTATTGACCACAGATAAAAAATATACCTCTGTTGGTGTAAGGGATATACTATTGTTCTGCAATATTTATGTATTTATATTTATTTATTAGACTGTTTAAAGAGGATAAGAGTGTCTGGTTACATTTTACAGTTTGGATGTTGTCTCTGATTTTGATTGATAAATGTGTATTTCTAACAGCTATGTATAGGTAAAGCTGTGCATTGTAGAGTAGACAGCTTTACTGATTTGGTAAATAATTAGTAATAAGATTTTTAAACAATGTTCTCAGTTACTATAACTTGAAGGGGTACCCTTAAAACATCACATGTAGGACTTCAACAATATAAGTTGTCTTTCATCGTAGTGGAAAGACATAGCAGAATCCTTGAATGTCTTCCAAACTTACCATCAGACATTTTTTTTTTCTGTCATTCATAGGCTAAGCATACCTGATCTTAAGATTACATTTTTATCAAGATGGATTGCAGTGATTGATTTTTAAACTAACTCTGTTACTTAAGATTGACACAAAGTAGGAGCAGGTAGGGCAGCAATAAATATTTTAATTTTCTCTGTTGAAATCTGCTGGTATTTCCAGTTTTGTGGAAAAAATTTCTGGATTTTGTCACTCTTCCCAGAAGTCTCATGTAATGCCGTAGAACAAGACTGTCTAGAACATCTATGTCAGTTTTCTGTACAAAATGGAGAGTCATAATGTTTTCAAGGTATTTTTAAAAAGTTTTAAAGCAAAATTCTTAGTGCTTTGCACAGGAGGGGAATTCAGCAGAAGCCTCCAGTTGTATCAGTCAAAGATTGGTTTTTTCACCTCAATTTTGCAATCCAAAAAATCCATTTGCCTTAGTGTTACTGCCGTACAAAGAAGAAGAAGAAGAAGGGCAGCCTCAGAGAAACATGATGCCCCTAGCCCTAAGGAGGAGATTGCTCTCCTTTGCCAAAGTCCAGCCTGCTGCATCTCTCCAGGGGAGATGCACACACTGCAGTTGGTCAGGTTCAGGTTGCTCTGAGTTGTATATAAGCCCTGAGATTTCAGTTGACAGCAGATACCTGTTCAGCTATAAAACCAAATGCGAAAGGGTGCTTTCATTTTAGCTCCAAAGACTTGAGTTCTTGAGAGTATTAGAGTCAACAGAAGCTGAGGGCCGTCAGCATTTTATGGGCCTCAAAAATATTGTTTGCTAAAAAGATACTTTTCTGGATGCCATGTGGGCATAACGCACATTCCACCCAAAACTGTGTGTCCACTTTTGGGTGGAGAAACCTGTCAGGCTACTGTTACCGTGCCTGATATTAAGCACCTCGCAAGATTAGATCAAAAAATGAACTGTGTAAGTGATTTAGAAAAATAATAAACTCTTAAGTCGTTTAAAGCAAGTCTTCATATATCATGAGAGTAAAGAAAGAGGGGGAAAAAAAGAGGAGCTATATGCACTGTTCACAGGTCAATTTAATATGGTTGGCTTGTATTAGAAATGTATTTAAACATTGGTTTGGTTATGAGTCTTAGTGCTGCTCAATCTTTTCTGTAAATTTACTCACTAACTTATAAAAGATTTGTTCATTTTTAAGTCCTTGGCATTGTCATTTTTGGGTATAATGTGATGTGCTGGAGTGTATTGACTCTGTCTAAATGGACTAGATGTGAGCAATTTTCTATTTGAAAAAATAAAATTATATCTCACTCTCTGAAGTCCCTGAATCATTTCCATAGCAATTTCTCTCCACTGATATCTACCATGTAATAACGTGTGTCTAGGAAAGATCTATAGGTAAGAAATTATATCAGTTTCTTAATTGGTATACTGGTAAGTAAATCACATCATCTTGCAGTTCACAGATTCATTTTATAGTTTAGGAATAATGACACCCTGAAGTTAGAGGGCATTCGACTCTACCTTTAACACAAGAGATTGCAAACTCCAAGAGATCAACAACTTCCTCACATTCCTATATAGGAATTCACCACTTAATTTCCTTAGGCATGACATACAAATTATAACAGGTCCTTGAAGACTTGAAGGAAAAGTGTCATTGGATAGATCACTAAGAATTGGTGATCAAAACCTTAATTGCCAATTTTCAAATTCCACTAACTTTACCTCTATCAGGTCATCTCGCTTTGTTTCTTTCTAGCAATGGGAGAGCCTTACAGAGCAAGACAACATGCTGCTCAAGATGAGAGAAATGGATAAACAATATTTGGGCTTATGTTAGTGCCTGCATCATTGCCCTGTGCTCAATGACTCTGAACTGATTGATAGCTCTCTCCTCTTCAGAGGACAGATAGACAGCTGCTTCTCTTCAGAGGTCAAGGTAATTTTTGGCATATTTGAACTGAGGTTTTTCTTCTACTGTCATGTCCTTTCCCTTCTGTCTTGTGTGCCTCAGAGGCAGATGGATGTGGTGGTGACTTCTCTGGTAATACCACACGTAAGTTCTTGGGACTGCACAAAAAATACCTGCCTGCTGGGTTTATTGCAGTAATATGTCAAACTTTTATCTGTGTTCAAAACTTTGCAGCGATGTTGACTTCTCAGCCAGCTGGCCAACAGCTGGAGTACTTGGCTGGCCCAGGAGCAGGATGTGGATAGAAATGTCACCAGAGGAATTTACTGAGGCTCCCCTCCTATTGACAGCACACCCCCACACCCCCACACCCTTGTCCCCTCTTCAAAAGATCATAGGTCTAAAGAAAATTGGACAAGAAGTTCAGGAAGAGGATTTTGTAAGCCATTATTTGACTCTAGATCAATTCATTTGCCCCCAAGGTAAAGGAACGCCTTACTGATTTTTAGGGTGTTTGACCAGGTTTTTCTGGGCACGGGCAACAAACTTAGAGTCTTGTGCTTTGAAACCTCTACTTTTTAGCCCAATGCATATCTGATTTCAACTAGGAATTTCACTTCAGTTTAGTAGTCTCTTTCCAGAAGGATACACTCTGTTTTCTTTCTTGTTTGAGCAAGTTACAGGATGTGGCTTAGCAGATTAGAGATTCTGTACATATTTTAAGACTTTGCTCCTGTTAAGATCTAAAGCTGTGTCTGCTGGGTTTTGCAGGGACCATACAGTTTTTGCATAGCTTAGCACAATGGGTTTGCCATGTTAGTATGCAAATACAATCCCTGCAGTCTTCATGGCAGCCACACCTCACAAACCTAGATCCTGGCAAATACTTCAGGATGAGTAAGGTATTTGCTGGATTTCACCTAAATCTCTTTGCCTAATATTTATGAACAAATTGTGGTTTCTTCTGTTGGTTCTAATGAACTACGAAAAGAGAGCTGGTGGCCCTGTGTGCCAGCAATGCGCTTGCTGGAATATTAATGTAACACAGATGTACAAAATAACAGGCTCAAGTGAAGCCTATTAAGAAAAAAATCATAATATTGATTTTTTTCTTAAACTGTCTCAAGAAGGCCAGATGTAAATGCAAGTAAACTTGGCCAGGTATTTATAAATAACTGATTGATGGAATGACATGTTATCAGAAGCATTAAATACCAGGATGATATTCTCATCTCACTGAAAAGTTTAAAACCCACTTTCTTTCCTTTGAAACTTTCCAAATAATTAATCTATGTGGCTGTATACAACATGTCATCTTTTGTCTTTCATGTACATTTTTCCTCATTGCATCTATCTTTTTTGCCTCTTGATGTACAACAAAAAATACACTGTACGTTTTAAGAATCTGGTTGGAAATACTCTGAAACTTTTATGTAATTATGTTAATATATTATCTATTATTTATTTAAAGAGAAGATTCTTATCCCAAAGAAGTTATAAGTTGAGCAGAAAGCATAGCTCTGTTGTAAATTCAAGCATAAGCATATGCTCAACCTTAAATTCACCTTGTGAGCTGGAAACAAATTTATCCTCAAGTGTGAGTTTTAGACAATGGTGGCAATGAAAATTTGGAGCCCTTCTACCCCTGATACTGATGCTTTCTGCTGTTTTAATGTAGCCATGTTGGGATGATCAGTCAATCCTGGGCCTGTCTAATAGGGTCTGAAATCACATGCAGCAAAGTCCTTTGGGATGTATAAACTTCCTTGGATGGGTATGGAATAAGAGATGTGGATGTTCAAATGCCAGCCAGGCATGCCTGTGCTTTAGCCTGCTCCCTGCACTGTCTCTCCCAGCACCAGGCAGAGGTAGCTTCTGCCTGCGGCCACGTGAAGAGGAGTGGGGCTTCCTGGTGAAATTCAAAAACACTTTCCTGCAGGACAGAGCTGGAGGCAGCTCTTGCTTCCCAGGCTCCTGGGGTGCCAGATTTGGCCACAGCCTTACCTCACCTGAGGGAACAGGTGCCTGGTGTGTCTTGCTCATGGACACGGGCAGAAGTGTCAGATCCTGCCAGAGGCATTATCTCCAGGTATTTTGGGGCACTCTCAGGAAAATCCCAGTCAAGAAATAGATGTTAAACATCTGCAAAGTAACCTGTATGGAAATGCCTTCTTTTCTAAGCAGGCTTTTTTAATGCGCTGTTAACTATTACTCAGGGTGGGGCGGGCACTTAACCACAGAGAATTGGCAGGTTAGTAGAACGCTGACTGCAAATACTTAGACAGATAAAGAGGGTAGACTTTGGTTTAGTTATGTTTTTCCTGAAGTCAGTGAAGGGTGTTACTGTAGGCAATCACAGCAATAGCAGTAGGGTGATAAAACATTTTTGAAAATTGCACGTCCACTCTTTGAATGACCAAAGGGTCAAAAGGCTAGAGCAGAGGTACACCTAGGAGAAACGTGTTACGAGAAAACACTAAGACAAATGAATATTTATTGCACAGCCTTAACCACCTTGGCTGCCACAGTGCTCTTTCTTACTAGCCTAGCCCATGGTCAGTATATTACGTACCCTGCTTCTTCTGCCTCATTTGGAAGTAAGACTCTGTTACTGATCATTCTGAGTCCCGTAGTAAAAGAAATAAAAACCAGGTGTGCATGGACGGATATGCAGGTGAATAAGAATTATTTGAGTATGTGGATTTAGCCTTCTTTTATTGCTTGGCAAAAGTATATATGTGATCAGGATACAATTAATTTGAGCTACTGGTTGGCTCATCTGTAAGAACAAGGCGCTGACAGGGAGCACGGTGAGAGCTCTTGTGGTCTGCTCCAGATTTCTATATGCCAGATGCAGCGGGGCCAGCCTGAGCGGCAGCCTGCTAACTACTGTGTCCTGTATGTGGGATCATGGACCATGATTGTGAAAGTATTCAAAAACCTAACCAAATAAAAATCCCCACCGAATTTATATGCAGCTTTTATTTGTGGCTAAAATACTGCATAAATAAGAGCTAGGCATTTAAAATCAACATTCCTGTATCTGCCATAACTTAGACCTTGTGCGTATCTATAAGGCCTTTTGTCCTGAATGCAATATTAATTTAAGGTGATATGTCCATATATATTCCCAGATCAAAAGAAAAAAAAAGGAAGGATATGTAGTTCTAAATTTAAGATACAGGAAAAATAAAATGTTGTAACTATCCTCAAAGAGAAACATCGTAAGTGGAAAAACACTGCAATAATGTTATACCCAAAGAACTGCAAATAAATTCTGGAAGAAACCCATAAAAAAGACCCAGTAAACTTAAGTCTGTCTGTTGCTTTAGCATTATTACTTAAAGCACACAGTATTTGTGTTTCCAGATCTGATAAAGTTGATTTGAAACACATTAAGTTTCATTTAAAATTTATTTTCTCCTTGTGATGTGAAACACTCATAGCTCATGAGGCTATTAAATAAATAATATTGCATTTGTTGTTAATTTACATATGCTGAGCATAGTGGAATAGGAAAGAAAGATGCTGGGTCTTTTCAGCTATTTTGTGTGAGACTTGGCAAATGCATGTTGAATTCTGACTTTCCTGTACTGCACAGTCCAGCACCTGTTGCTGTTCCTGAGGTATCTGGCTTGTTCATTCTGTCTTTAATACAAACAGTGGTACAAAGGCAAGCACACTTGTGCTTGCCAGAATGCTCTCTCTTCTGCTGTGCCCACAAAATCCTATATTGACATCTATGTATAGTCATTTGGGTCCAAATGGAGATTCAGTTGGATCATTGCTCTGTTTGTGAATGCCACAGATTCACATGCATATAAAAAAGGGCTTGATGTGTTTATTTCTCCTCCATTTGAAAGTCTTTTATTATGTTCTAAAAAATTATTCAAAACTGTTTACCTCCTAACCCATATGCTGTGTGAGTAGCACTTCTGTAAAAAGAGAATAATGAGTGAAACTCGGACTGTGCTGTAGACATCAGCCCTGAGACACAATCGGTGCTTCGAGCCAGAGCACCAATGTAAGGAAAGAAGAGATTGTGCTAAAGGCTTGGGCTCATTCCTGCTTTTAGCTGATGACAGTATGGATGAATAAAGTTTTTCTCCAGGGCATATATTAACTGCATGCAACAAATACGCATTGATGTCTACCCCTCATCAGCTAACCAATGTTACCAGCTTGTAAAAACACAACAATTATTAGCCGATTTAGAAATATCCTCATGGTAATTTCATTTCACTTATTATGCTTAATGGATAGCTAGATATTTGCATGAAGTGTGTGTGGCTTTTTGCCTGAATTGTTAATCGAGTGATTAAGTGGTAAGTGAAAGTAGTACATCCAGATGACATTAATGCTGTTCGAGTCCTGGGTGCCTCCTGAACCAGTCACAGCAAATTATCTGTTTTAAAGATACTTCTCTCTTAAGCTACTCATCTGCAAATCAAAGCAGGATTGGTATAGGCAATCTATCGTGCTAAGTCACCTTTCTTTCCCACTGGCTTTTATACTGGTTTGACTACAATAGTTGGTTTCTTTTGTAGAAGAGGACATGACAATGCCCACCACCTCTGACCACAGATGTAGCAGAAACCTACAGGCAGAAGAGCTGCTTTGCAAAATGTGCTCAAGCCTGAAACGTATCTAGTAAGCTGGAATTTTTAACTTGCACAAAACTATTTAGTGACACTTAATTACTTCATTAGTTCTTTTCTATCAGTGCTGACCACAGAGTGTAGAAACATCTGCCTGCAGCTGTGACCCCCCATCCTTCCAGAGCCTTCACTTACAAATAGTTATGAATGAATTGAGCTGTCTGAGCCCTGGTTCTGCCTGTCTATACCTGTGTTTAACTTTTGGCTGTGTTAACTAACACTCTTGTGCGTGTGGTCACCTACATTGGTATGCTTGACCAGTCAGCCTGAGTTAGTGACTGGCTCTGCTGCAAGGCAGTGCAAAGGTGGATGGACGATGGGGTGAGGCACTGTTCTGTGCCTCAGTGGCCAGCTGGCCACCCAGAAAGCTGTGGGTCCCCCAGCTGGGAGGGGAGCGTGGCCTTCACACCACCCTGGGGCACCAGCCCTCCTTGAGGCCCAGCCTGGCTCCCGCTACCAGGCTTTCTCCTTCCCAGGGCTGTGCGGAACACCCTTTTCCTGAGGCTGAGGGACCAGACCCCGCAGGCAGGTAAAACAAGGACCTTCGGCCCGTGGCCGAACCCCTTGAGAGGGGCAGGTAGGGGTGCCCGTTGCGCTGAGGAGGGACCGTTGAGCTGGGACGGGGGTGGTTGGGCGGCCGTTGGGCTGAGGAGAGGGGGCGTTGGGGGGCCCTTGGGCTGAGGAGAGGGGGCGTTGGGGGGCCGTTGGGCAGAGGAGAGGGGGCGTTGGGGGGCCATTGGGCTGAGGAGAGGGGGCGTTGGGCGGCCGTTGGGCTGAGGAGAGGGGGCGGGGGCATTGGGCTGAGGAGAGGAGGCGTTGGGCGGCCCTTGGGCTGAGGAGAGGGGGCGTTGGGGGGCCCTTGGGCTGAGGAGGGGGGCGGAGGCGTTGGGCTGAGGAGAGGAGGCGTTCGGCGGCCCTTGGGCTGAGGAGAGGGGGCGTTGGGGGGACGTTGGGCTGAGGAGAGGGGGCGTTGGGCGGCCGTTGGGCTGAGGAGAGGGGCGGGGGCGTTGGGCTGAGGAGGGGGCCGGCAGCGCGAGCCGTGCGAGGGGAACGGGCCCTCCCCGGCCGGCGCCGGGAGGGCGGGCGGGAGGGAGGGAAGGAGCGGGAGAGCCGGGAGAGCGGAGCAGGAGCTGCCTCAAATGCTTGAAATAATTCCGCTTCCGTTCAGAGCCGGGAGCAGCCTCCCACGGCATCGGGGCCTCGGACCCGTCTCCTCCATCCCCGAGCGCCGGCGGCGGCTGGGCCATCATGGCAACCTCCCCTCAGAAGTCCCCTTCTTCTCCCAAGTCCCCCACCCCTAAATCTCCCCCGTCCAGAAAGAAAGATGACTCCTTCCTGGGAAAACTCGGCGGCACGCTGGCGAGGAGGAAAAAAGCCAAAGAAGGTAAAAATTACAGGTTTGCACGTTTCCTGGGAGTTACCTTAAAATGGGGGGGGGGGGGGGGGGCGGGAGGAGGAGGAGACAGGGGGAGAGGAAAAGGCTCTGGGGAGCGGGAGGAAGGGGCTGACTGGGGAAGGACGCGCGGGGTGGGGTGGGCAGGCAAGCAGCGAGGGAGGAGCGCGCCGCCTTGTCCCCGCGGCTTCGCCGGCACCGGGCGGGGGCCGCGGCGCCGCTCCCCGGTGCCGCTCCCCGCTGCCAGCGCGTCACGGCGGAGAAACGCGGGAGCGCGGGTGGGCGCCGGCCCGGAGACACCCCACCCACCCTCGCTGCCGCCGCTGACGGCCCCCGCGAACGGCGCCGGGGCGGGCTGTGCCCTGCGGCCGAGGCGGGCCCGCCGCACCGCCGGCCGGGCGGGGGCGGGGGCGAGGGGGACCCCGGAGCTGGGCTGGGGGAGCGGTGCCCCTTGTGCGGGGGGCAGTGCTGAGCTCTTACCGCCAGACGGGGTCAGAGAGGGGCAGGGCGGGACGGACTGGGGAGCCCGGGCTGGAGAAGGGGAGTGTTTTCTCGCAGTAGGTGAAGCGGTCCGGCGGGCGAGGGCCGCGGCGGCCTGCGGGCCCGCCAGGCCTGCGGGCTCCAGCGCTTCGCGGCTCCGCGCAGCTGGGGCGGGGGCCTGGGGCTTGTCCAGGTTGCGGGCGCTGCACGCCTCGGCCGCGCCTTACAGCCCCTTAGGAGTCGGGTGCTGTGTTGCGGTGCAAAAACCTAAAAGCTCGATGCTCAAATCCTTTTTGACTCGTAACGTGTTGCTTTATGTTGCTGTACAGCATAGTCGATACGCATTGCTCCGAGAAACTGGTGTAGTGCACACAACTGATTTAATGTTTGCAATAGTAATCATTCCTCAAAGGCTTAAAATTTAACCTGATTGTTCTTGTACTAAGCAAAAAACTTTTGTCTCATGACAGTCGACCTTGGAAGAACACCGAGTGTGTACAACAGTCTGGTTCTTTGTCCATACATGAGAATTAATATCCACCCCCTACTGAATCAGCCTATTTAGAATCCCATGAGAGAGAGAATTGGAATTTAACCTTACTCACCCATCATTTTCACAGCTGATGTTAATTTAAATACGATGCAAATAGAGCCAAAGTAACAGTCACTTCAAAACAGTTTTTCAAGTGATGTTCATTGCTTGCGAGTGCAAAAAAGGGTATTATGCTCAGTAGTCCCCTGCTTCTGATGTATACATGGGTAATGAAACCAGGCACAGTATTTCAGAGTAGCACCAATGCTGCGGTCAAGGGTGGTATAACTTTGGCAAGTAGAGCCCCTCACTCTTTTGACTATTAAGTCATCTTTCTGAGTTGTGTGGTCTTGCTTTTGAATTAAAAAGCATGTTGCACAATTGTGCTCCCATTAGTTGGCTTTTTCTGGTCATTGCAGCTGGCCCAGAAGTTGGTGAAACAGTAAATAATGGCAAACATTATTAGTTACCCAATTTGTTATAATATTCTGTTAGGGTATTCATGAATATTAGGAGCATTGTACTAGCAACAATTTTCTGTGATGAGTCTATATTGTAGGTACGTTCAGAGATCTTGAGCCTATTTGTAATAGATTTAGTATGTCCAGTATTATTATTAAACAATGCTGTTTTCCTCAGTGACAGATATCTTTGAGTCACAAATCTCCAGCAAACTGTTAGAGGCAGCAGTTACTTTTAGCCGCAATCTTGTAATCTTACAAAAAGATGTATTCTGTGAAATCATACTTCTTCTCGTTACTTCAATGTCTATATTTATTGATTAAAACCTACACCTGCCATTTCATTATCTTATCGTATTGATATTTTACCCTTTTGAAATTTTGGAACATTAATGTTATCCTTGTCCTTTTTGTTTACCAATTTTCTAAAGTCTATTTAAAAATAACAGTGGTTTAGAGAATTTTTTTTTAACTTCGTGAGAAGTTTGTTATTTGCTGATGGAAGAAAAAGTATTTTATTAAATTCACATTACATCCTTCTTACTTCTGCCTGTATTTACCGTATTTCTTTAGTGGAAGCACATATAGTGGTGAGATTGATCCTATGTTGTCTTTTTGTTTGTTTGTTTGTTTTTAGCAGATTCAGATGGCTTCAAAGCTGGTAAATCCTTACTGTGAAGCCTGTCCGCTTCATGCTTCCTAATCTTTCCTCCACTAGAAATAAATATAGGCTTGGAAACTATTAAGGAGTCAACCTTGTTTCTTGCAGGCTGTGACACACATGGGTTCCATCTTAAGTTGTGCTGCCACAGTTTGTAGGGCACCAGGTGTATTTGAATTCTAGCTAGGAGCTTCATATAGGAGTTCAGATTGCTTGTTTGTCTAGGTTTTGTTCTTTGATTTTTTTCCTATTTTAATCAACTTACCTAGTGGTAGTTTTCCTATAGAGACAGGTCTCAGTCATAGCAGCATACATGGTTATTCAACTGTTAACACACATAATGTATTTAGAAAATGTTCAAGTCACAGGCATTTGAAAAAAAAAGTTTTTTCTAGTGGCCATGTTTAGACCTTCAACTTTTGTAAACTAAGATGAAGTACTCTTGGGTGGCACCTTTATTCTTTCTTCGTATTTTTTGCAGAACATCAGGATCTATTCTCTAATCCAGTTTGTTAGTCTGATATAGATTTCTACCCCATTTTGTTGTGAATGTTCATCTCTAATCATGTAAGGTCTCTAAACATGATGAACTGTTAGTAACTCTAGAAATAATGCTGTGTTTTTTTTTCTGTATAGGGTATTCATTTCCCCTTTTACCTACTGAGTCTTGTGCTTTGTGATTTTAATATTCCAGTAAAGTAAATCCATGTTCTGGATTTCACCTATGTCCGTGTTTCTTCATGAGGCAACAATTCTGGTTATTCCAATTTATTGTTGTCTTTAATGTATGGGCAGTAGAACAAGTATTCTCCTTTTAGATGAATGTAGACTATGCAGAAGATGCCTCTGTCATCCCAGTCTCCTGATCAACTGGGTTACAGACCTGGCTAGAGCTACTGTGGCTTTTTTTCCAACCTGCGCATCCTCAGGGCCTACCAGGGGGCTGCTGTACATATCCCTCCGTTTTGTTCCTCTGCTGCACACACCTCTGTTTGTGTTAAGCCAGACCATACTCAGGGTGCATACCTGGAATAAAACACTTGGGAGCATACCTGGGCCTTAGAGCTTAGCAATAAGTCAAGAAAGTCAGTGGGACTTGGTGCAGTTATGATAAATAAGGGGCAACTGAAAATTTCTGTATCTTTCAGTTGGTATAAGTGCTGCTGTTACATAGAACACAGAAACTTACTGATTTACGTCAGTATTTTACCACAAGGGCTAAGAATTAGTGTTTTTAAATAATGCAGAAATGTTTTATCTGTGTTACAAATGTAGTTAACTGTTGTAGATGATATATGATTATAAATACATGGTTTTTATATTTATGCCATCAACAGGCATTTTGGTCATTGCCAAAATGATATTTTTATATAGTGCAACAGTAGAACCAGTGCCAAAATGCTCCACCAAATGAAAATCCGTTAGGATCTGAAGTGACTTTATGGTGAAGAATAATACAGATTATTTATAAAGAGAGTAAAGTCTCTGTAGTTTTATATTTAGCAAAAATAGTTTATAATACAATATAAAATGGATTTTCTCTAATAGCATTAATTTTTGTGTATGAATATATATAAAAATATACAGCGAGCTTTTGCTTATGAACTTTGAAATTCTTGGCAATGGTAAGTATTCCACCCATGTTAGAGATGAGAATATTCTAGACAAGTGAAATGAGTTCTCTAATATCACAGTACAAATTGTTGACCAAAACAGAGAGAGTAACCCAAAATACTGTTACTTGAGATATCGCACATGATGTAAGCAGGGATTACTCATACCTTAAGACATATGTTAATCTGGAAAACACACTGTCATTAAATATTAGAGAATATTTCATCAGATCTGAAATTTGGAGCTCAAATTTGCTTATGTCATCATCTTGTCACGTAGGATCTTAGCCTGGTTTTCCTTCTCATCGCCATTGGTGTAATTCAAGGATGAGAACATTGTACTTTAGTCTTTCACGTGAGAGCATGAGCAGTTGCGTCTTTAAATAGTGTTTAAATTCTGTTAAGGTAACAAAAATTACAAATGACAAAATATGTTTGGAATTAATTATAATTAACTTTTGATCTAATGAGAAAATTATGAGATAATACTAGAATATTTAATGACCTATTTATGACTAAACTGTCATATGCAAAAATTATTTGTAGCTTTTAGTAAGATTCCATCCCTTTCATTCCTGAAAAGCATTCAAAGACTTAGCCACCCCATATATGCTACTGGAGGATTCCAGTCCTTATCTAACAGGATTTAGATGCATGGTGGAGCTCACTGTATTAGCAAAAACCAACCACAAATTAAAATTTTTTGTAAGCTCCGTATAGTAGTCTGCATTGTGTACTAAACATATATTTATACAAGTGCAAGGAGAGAATAGAGTGACTTCTTTTTTTAGATGCAGGGGTGTGTGTTGTGTTATCTTATGAATTTTTCATGGTGTGTTCAGTAAGGTCATGTGTGATTGTCCTCCTTGAATTTTCCGGGCCTGGCAATTATAGACACAGAAATTTCAGTCCTCCTAATAGCTTACCTTAGCGGAGAATCTTAAGAATTAGCCCCTGACATGCTAATAAATCTGCAACACATTTGGGAATGGAGAACAAAGTTCAGAATTGCTTAAATTGCGTAGGAGCAGATGGGAAACAGACGGCTTGGACCCATGAATGTGGTAGAGAGCAATTACTGCTCATTGTATGGGCTCAGTTGATTTTCCAATTGATATGACATCAATTTCAGTAATTTGACTGCTCTTCTGCCTGGTTTATTTGGTGTTGATGGGCAGGAGAAGGAATGAATTTTCTTCGAGCTTCCACTTACGATATTTCTTCTTTTTCTTTTGTATGTCTTGTTTTGATTTCATTTTGGTATTTGAGGTCACAGTAGGTCATATTCTCTGTATTGGGAAGAGTATGTTAACAGTGTAGAATATGGTGGATTCTGCTATTTCTTGGTAATAACCTTCAATTTCTTAATCTTTACTTTGTTGCCATCATGCATGTCACAGAATAATACGAATTTAGAACAAATTAAAAACACAAATGAATAAGTGTAGGCTGATGAGAGCTTTTCAGGTGTTTTAAGTAAACAAAAGGTCTGGTTATGGGTATTTTACTATGAAATAAATGTATTTCTTTGTATACAAGAAGCATTCTGCTGAATTTTAATTGACGCATTTTAATTATTTTCTTTGGACCTGCTTCTGCAACTTCTTTTTGAGTAATGCACTACTGGTGCAAAGGACTATTTTTTTTATATCAGTAGACTTTTGTTTTGCTTGTCTATTTCTGATGTGAGAGATTCTAGACTAGCTTAAATGCTTTGCAGGCTTTTTCTTTTCTACTGCTCTCCCCTGATGCTGTATTTAAAATGCAGATGAAGCCGAAAGAAGAATCGATGTGCATCCTACCATCGTATTTGCTAATATGTAGTGCAAATGATGAATATGGGCCACTGAATGCTAATTTCATACTGGTGCTTTGAAGACGGCATATAGTGTTTCCTATGAAAAGGAAGTGGCATGCGGAAGGCTTTATTGTCACTCTTACATCAGTACTTTTGAATTTCTATCTTTTACTGCAGCATATCAGTACATCAACCCTGAGCCTTCTTGTACCGTCAGAATAGCTGAACAGCTTTCTTTGATGTCTGACATAATGCACTTTACCTCCAACCTTAGTGCGTAGCAACTGAAATGTGCTTATAATCTTTCCCCTATATGCTGTTGTTACATATTCCCATGTCCCTGGTGTAATGCCACAGTTGCATCATAGACGGCTGTGTAGTTGAGGCTGGACAAAACCTATTAGTACCACCATTGAAATAATTATTGCCTTGGATCGAGTTCTGTTAAGTAGCTAAAATACTTCTGTTAAGTGGAAGGAATGTGGAAAGCAAAAAGAAAAATACAGGGAAGACTTACCTGCTTCGTTTGTTGTCATTTCATTGCTACGAGCCTTCTGTGCACATTTACAGCGTATGAAAGGAAGACAAACTACTCAAGAGGAGAGCATTGGGTTTTTGTTTCAATCCTTTGAATCCAAATTGTCAGGGGATATCTGGGGAGGCCTCTCTGCTCTGACCGTTGAAGGGATTGCTCGATAGAAAGAAAGATAATTGCCTCTGAAACGCTTCTGTCAGCATAGACAGACTACCCAACTGTTGCTTATGCTGGGATGGCAATAGCCCTCCAGATGCAACTCTCAGGCATATACATAAGTGACAGCTCCAACATGCCTGAAGCTGTTTGTCATCTGTCAAGCTGTGCTGCACTGGGCTTGTGCGGGTGAAAGAGTAACTGCTGTAGCTTTTAATAGCTTTTGGGTCTGCCTCTTTCTTGCCTTCCTGCCTCTGTCTCCTCTTTCCACAAGTGCTGCTCTCTGCAATAACAGAAACTAAACGGCACTGTTAGCTGTTATCTGTAAGACACTGCTAAGCATCTGTTATTGTGTATATGTGGCTAAATCGAGGGCCATGTCCTATTATTTAGGCACTATACTTTCACAGACAGTGCAAAGAGCCCCTGCATGCAATAATTTGCAACCTAGAGCTCCTTCCTAGATATCTTGCATATTTTTCTTTTTTCCTCCTGTAGTCTGCACTTTAACATTATTTCTGGCATTTCAGTTTTTCTAGGATTCATGATCTCACTTGGAATTTTATCTCATGCATTTTCTCTTTGGTTTTGGTTTCAAGAGTCTTTTTTCTTCTTTTTTTCTTTTTCTCCTTTTTAATAAGCTTTGGCTGTGGTTGGTTCAGAGAAAAATATGAAAATGCTACCTGTGAATGCATTTCTGAAGCTCAGAAGTCACAGATGATCTCAAACTTATTCTTAAAAAGTAATTGTTTTAACCAAATATTCATGTAGGGCCTAGTCCAATTATGCTTGGTCCATGTGTTTCATCTACAGCAATTGAATGTGTAGGAATGTGTGAGTCCCAGATGCCCACATTTTTGCCAGACAGGTGTTTGAGTCTATATCCGGAGGTACCCTATCATGGTAGAGCTGAGCGTATCAGTGCCTGCGTTATGTGAATATCTCCTAGCAAGTGTAAGCATATGTGAAGGGATTAGATCATATAGGGTTGTAAAACACAGGACATGTAAAATGCTCTGACAGCATTGAAATTAACACAAAACACAGCACTGCCAACCTCTTCTTTGCCAGAGAGGAGGCAAAGGAGCCCATGGTGGTGTCTCACTGGAGGCAGGAGGACCTGTGCATGCTGTATGGGATGTGTAGAAAGAGGACACAGAGCCAGGCTCTCCTGCCTGTTCCCACAAGAGCACCCGCAGTTGTTAAGTCCCATCGAGTTGCTTTAAAGATAACTGAAGTAATACAGATTTTTTTTTTCTTTTTTTTTTTTTTTTTACTCTATGCATGATTAAGTTCTGAAACTTACTGCTATAGGATGTTTTGGATGCCACTATTCCAATATTTGGAACACTATTTAAAAGGCGGGGGCTGGGGCTAAAAATGGGTCTGGTTGGATTCCAGATGAAAAAACCAAAAATGCCTGCAGTGGCCCACATGCGAATTATGTAGGCCATCATAGACATTTCAGATTCAGAAATCGTGAAATCCACAGCTATTAGGAAGTGTATACCAAGGGAAAAAAGTCTGTTGGTTTGCTTTTCCCTGTTTGTTTTATTGTTAAGAATGCATTTCTGCCAGGGGCCAGGACCCTGGACATTGATCTGCTGTTCTGACCCAATACGGCAGTTACTTCTGTTGTTCTCTGACTACCTGCATGTGTGCATAGAGCCACTGAACTCTATATTTGCATTTGACTTCCAAAAGCTGCCTTAGATAGTGTGGGCAAGTTAGCTGTTACAGAAGTATGGCTTTTATTTCCTGTGTTTCTTCCCATTTGAGCAGTTTCTTCATCATCTGAGCCTATAGGTTTCATGCTGGATAAAACTAAACATGCATGGAACGGGTTAAAGGAAGGGGGACAGTGAAGAGGAGCAGAGTAAGGGGTCTGGCTGCAGAAAGCAGCTGCTCTCTGAGGTGCTCCCAAGCTGCGAGGAGGGACAGGGGTGGAGGGCAGGGGGAGGGAGGATGTCTTCTGTAAGACTGTGTCCATCCCTTCCTCTCCTCTCTTCAGCAGCAGCTGCTCCCCTCCTCTCCTTGTGCTGCCTTGGTCACAGTGGTCACTGCTGAGCTCTTTAGGGTGCTGTGAGCAGACATGGATGAGAGTGCTTGGTGGTTTGGCAGAGCTTGTTGCTACAGCAGCTGTTACCCGTCTGTGGGGAAAGGGTGGTGGCCACAAGCTGCCAGCTGGACCGTGCTGTCATAGAGACTGACACAGGGAGCTTGGGTTGCAGAATTACTGAATAGTTACGATTGAAAAGGACCTCTGTAGATCATCTAAAGAGTCAGGTGTCTGATGGCTCAGGATCTCAACTGGGGAAGGTGGAGTAGTCCGGTTCACCAAGCTCGTACCTCTGACTGGTCAGGTGTGATGAAGGCGTGGTAACAGCACACTCTGTCAGTTCTTTTTAGTATCTGCTGTAGTTGGCTAGATACATAGCAATTATCTAGATGAAAGGTAAAAAAGATTAAAGAAGAGAAGTAAAATCAGCATTGAACAAGTGGTTGAAGAGCCTCCAGTACTTCCAAATTACAGGACAGAGCCATGGAAAGAGGGACACCACCCTCCCCCCTCCCCGCCCCGAGACCAGCTCAGACTGATGTACCTTTATTTCAATGTTAATTTTTTCTTTACATCTCCACATTTAAAATATGCTAACCCTGATATCAAACTCATAAAAACATGCATCCAGTCTTAAATGTGAAGGTGGATATAACCAAGCGAAGCTGTAGAAGAGAGTAAATATGAAGTTCTTATTTTCATCCTCAGTAAAGTGAGCATGCTGTCAAGAGAATCTGTAATTTTAGAATGCCAATGTTTCCTATAGCATTTAAGGAATCTGCCCTGAATGTAAGAGAAGACCAAGAGACCAAGACTGACAAAGAGAAAAGTTCTCGCTGGGTTTGATTACTGCTTGTGGGGTTCCACATCTTCTGAAAGCCCTCAGCTTAAAGACAGCTTCCTCTAAGTGCAGGTCTGTGCTTCTGTGAATCTCCCTTGGACAGAATCTCTGGGATATAGCCTACTTCTTCTTTTCTCTCTTTAATGCCTTCCACAACCAGTAAACCATGCCCTCCCTGCGGACTGAATAGTTTAATACTGGGCTCTCTGCCTTTCTCATTGAGATTACGATAAGGACAGTTCAGATTTTTTGTTACTTCACTGTATCTGAGATCAAGTGCTTCTTATTAACTTAATCCACAGAGTTTTGCAGTCTTTTTTAGCAAGATGCTGATGTTGCTGAAGGTGAAATCAGCAGTTGTAGGGGTACAGTTCTTTGAAGTGAAGCTTTAGAAAAGCAGTGGTTGAGGTGTACCTAAAATATTGTTGCTTTCCCATCTGCTGCTTCTGTACTTTTCCTCTCCACACCGGTTCCTATTAAAATATATGGTGCTGTTGGCTTGTGTCCCAAATGATGGGCTATTTTCTTAGCTAAACTGCAGCCAAAACCAAAAAGAGATGACCCTTGAAAGGGCAGTTAACACTGCACTAGGTGCAGTCAGTGCTGTGCTGGGAGCAGTGTCATGCCATTTTGCATGAGAGAGGATGAGCTGGAAGGCAGGATATTTTGCAGTGCTTCACATTTTCACTTGCAGCTCTTCCAAATGCAGGGCTGGGGTGGGGCTGGAGGCTTAGGTTGCTCTCTGTGTGTTCCTTGTGCCTTCTCCAGCTCATAGTAGTTCCTGTGCTGCTTTGAGTATGTTGCTGTACTCAGAGCACTGAGTAGCAAGGCACTGAGAGCCTTGCTCTTTATATGTATCATCATACATTTTCTGTTTGGTGTGCTAATACTTATTAATAGATGACATTACTTGGTTTTAATACCCTTGTCCCTCTTGGGATTGGGTGTGTGTGTGTGTTGAGTGCACCAGTGGGTTAACTCACTTTGGTGACCAGACTGAAATACAAACAGAAGATGTCTTGGACCAAAAGCAAAATCAGATCAGCAGCCTTATGTGAATCCTTAGCCTACCATGCAACTACCCCTTGACAACCTGCGCTCAGGCTGGAGAAAACCAAGGGTCAGAAAAAAAAGAAAAACAGGGATGTGACTGGTCAGGAGCGAGTTGTATTGGCAGAGCTGTATTTAGGAAGATTAGGCACCATCTGTTCACCCTAATCCTGCACCTGACTCTAGGCTGTGCCACTGTTCAACCAAGTGATGATCTTACTGAAAATGTTAAAGAATTGCAGGGTTAAGTAACAAGGCTCTACAGTCTCCCAAATGTTCTGCTTTCCGTTTAGTTTTGTAGTAGTCCCTGTACAGTAGGGTCCCCACGTGCAATAAATGCATGTGGTACTATAAAACGTTCTTGTCATATATGTGGATTTAATACAAAGTAAAAGAGAACGCGTTGGTCATGAGTTAGCGATACTGCTTTTCTTTTAGTCTTTTCATTTCTCTTCATGATTTCTTATTGATGTTTGTCTTAAGCACCACATATTGTGCCATGGTTGACAATATCTTACTCATCTTGTTTTTCTTAGATGATTATTTTTGCAAAAGAAAACACCTGGAATATATATTTCTGTAAGTCATTCTTGGTAGCTGTAGTCATGGTTAAGTCCTTTTGGCTTCTCTGCTTTCTGCTTAGCATAGAGCTGATTCTGTTCTTTTCCCTTCCTGTGGAGTGATAGAGCAGTCTATGGCACTGACCCAGTGGTGGGTGAGATTAATCTTTATTCATACTGAAACCTATGAAATTCCACTTGGAAAAAGGGACTTTAGTCAGGGTGGTAGGAGATGGGGTACAACAGTTGTCAGCAACCACTGCCTCCCTTTAAAAGCTCTGGGCAGAGACTGAAGGGCATGGTAGAGTAAGGTGCAGCTCGTTCTGGAGAGGAAAATACAATCTCATTCTGCAAAAGCTTTGAAAGCATCAGAAATCCTAAATGTAGTCTAAACATTATAATTTCCTGAATGTTTCTTTAGTATAGGGTTCATAATTTTTAAATGGAATGTGTGTTCACAAGAAGAAAAATCCGTTACATCTTTAATATTTGAAGTCTCATGTAGTACTTGAATCTCTTTTGCCTGCCTTTGATGCAATGACAACTTTTAAGTGCTCTCTAATTAGAGCTGGCCTCTAGGCTTTGGTGGCTGCAGCAGTGCACAAGCAAATAATTCAGGTGAAGTTAACTATGCTAGAAACAGGATGGAGAAAGGGAGTTAGGATATAATTTTTTTTCATATGTGTTTTTCTGTATTATCCTTTGGAGGTACCAGCGTCTTCCACTAGCCATGTTTCTTTGGTTATTTTCATATAGCGCTTTCCTGTATTCATGTCTACTAAAAATAGATAAAGCTCCATGTTACCAGTGGTGTTCAATAGGTAGAATTCAACATAGCCCTTTTCAGGTAGTGTGCAAGTAATGAGTGCTGATTTCTTCTGTGTTAGGGCTTAATACTCCAGCTTCTCATTTACCACAGAGGTAAAAATGCAAGTTGCTTCTCATTGCCTGGCCATGGGCTTTCTGGCCCTAGCTTTGATGAGGTGCACGTTACTGTGTCAGTGCTGTCCTGCCAGTTGTATCTGCACTTCTTTAGCTCACGATTGATTGTTTCCCTGGAATTGCAGGCAGTCGAAGAGTTGGGTGTTAAGCAATCATAGGGCTATGGTGGACCACCTTCCTGGCTCAGCAAACAAGCAGGCATCATACTTCGCAAACAGAGGAATGGGCTACAGGCAGCCTAGAGAGCACGTGTGCAGCAAGGGTGGGTGTTAAGGTCAGAATTTCCCAGACAAGAATGTCTAAATTGCTGTGCCCTATTTATCCAACTGTGAGCTGGATTAATGAAAAGGGAGAGTTTAGACAGAGAAGTATTTTGGGTACATTTAGTGGGAGAATAGAGAGATGTTTTCTTTTATATCTGTACAGGTGGTCCTTTTGAAGCAAGCCAAAATAAGCTTCCTCACCTGGGTAACGGCCTGAATAGGTTGGCAGGGTGTGAATCCATTTTCAATGTGTGTAAAGAAAAGCGTAACAGTTTGCCAGCGTACAGCCTTTCATTTATTTTTTCTTAACAAGTTTCTTCTTCGACCATTGAGTTAGGCTGAGGCCTAATAATTTTTTTTTCTTTTAACCGTAGGCGGTTCTAAAGCAGCAAACTATTAATAGTGGAATATTGGTTTAGAAGAACAGTAATGCACAGGGGATTCTAGAGCAAACGAGGCAATGCTGTCAATGGTTCAGATTGTTCTTAATTACAATAATGGCATTATAGGAGCTGCAGTTGCTGTTGGGCACAAAAGAAGATAATGATAATGTCAGAGTGCTCAGAGTAAATGCAGTATAATGTATTGCAGTACTGGATTCAAAAGATGATATGCCTAACTTGTCGTCAGAGTGCATGAAAAAGAAGAATGGTAAAAGGCCAGAACGGTTTTTGTTGTAACTATGTAGTTCAGGGTTTTGCTGGGTTTTTTTTTTGTGGTCTATGCTTTCAGGCTTAAGAAGTGTCAGGTCTCGTGTGTTTAAATGATGTGTATTAATTTTACTAGAAGATGTGATCACATCTGTCCTCCCACCTGGGAATAAAGAAAATCACCCTTGCTTTGAGAAGGAAAGGAAATATGTATTGGCTCAGTACTCTCATACCTTCAACACATTTGATATTGATCCTGTTAGAATAAAAGAACATGAATATCATAGATTTGGCCCTGAGTCAGAATTTGCCTCAGTAGCCTCTGGAAGTATGTCCAGATCTAGTTGATGCATGCAATCCCTATTTTATAACAAGACAAAAAAAAAATTCAACTCTGAGTTTTGGGGATGTTTCAAAGCTGGATTTTAATTTTATGGCTAGAGGCCAAATCTGAACTGTAGCACTTGTAAACATTTTAAGGCTGTATGCTGTGCACTCAAATTCATTACTGTAGAGCAAGAGACTTTACTGTTTTACTGCAAAATAAAACACACAGCAAAGCAGCTGATGGTCTCGGATTCTTATCACTGGTTTGTTATAATGCTCAATTATAGGTAAGAACAGAGAGTAAACTGGAAAATAGTGCTGATGGTCCTCATTATACCACGGTGTTCAAAGTGACTTAGTGTCTTGCATACTTACTAAAAACTCATGCCAGTGGTGGGTTGGACTGGAAAAAATAATTGGCATCCAGTTGATTTGCATCTCTATTTTGTTCATGTTTAACTGATTTGAAACAGTTACTCACAAATGAATCATGTTTAATTGACTTGAAACAGTTACTCACAAATGTAACAATTTATATAGAATCCGAATTACTGGTTTTTAGACGTTGTTGTCTCATACACAGAATGCTAGTATGCTTGGTAAACATTTTCCTAAACGGACAGCAGGGTGCAGGTGCTCTAGAGGGCACAAGGTGGCTCCAGTTCACGAGGAAAGTTGGCGTGAGCAGAGTAAGTGCCAGAATTAGTTCACAGGAATCAGCTAGAAATGTGTCAGAATGGAGCTCAGCATTTCGCTGTATTGCAGGTTTGGTATTTTGAATATGAACTGAATCGTAATGGGTCTTTGGAAGAAGACTGTGTCTAGTCTTAGAGTAGGACTAGTAGCTTTAGATTGCATTTTGCTTCTCGTAATTAACTTTTGAAGGAGTTACCCCAGTGGATTTTGTCAGACACTCTGAGCTAGGTTGCTTTTGTCCGAGTAAAAGGTAACAACTCTGTGTGCAGAACAGTGTTCCCAGGATGAGCTACAGAGAAAACAGAGCTGGTGTGTACAGTAAGAGCAGAAATGTAAAGTAAGCTAGGCAGAGGATAAAACAGGGATTCAGAGGTTCATAAGAAAGGTTTTTATCAAGCAGGTCATTAAAATTTAATGGGTAGGGGAGAAAATGGAATAAGTTGATAAGAAAATCCCATATTATAAGCAAACTTAATAAAAAATGCTTTGTGTCTGTTGTTGGCCTTGCACTCTGACAACAGCATTTTTGTTTTCAGAGTCTCGTAGAAGTGAATTACTTGTCCATTTCTATTTCCAACATAATAGTAGCTGCTAATAGGTTGCCCTTACTTGGAACATCTTAATCTGAGCATTTCTAAACACCTGCAAATTTTTGAGTGAGAACAGAAAGGGAGAAATGTTTGTTCCATCTGTACCATCTGCTTGGGGCAACTGAGGCAGAAAAAGGTGAATTGACTTGATTTACTCATGTGATCTCTTGCAGGGTAAGCAGTGGAAATGAGCAGCAGTCGTCTAATTTCAGTGTTTAGTCTTGCTCCGTTAGATAGCGCTTTATGCCATTCACAGTTTTTGTTCGTTTTTTAACTCTCTGTTGCATGTCATGATACGATTTAGATTTTTATATGAAACTCCACTTTTAACTGGTTTTTTTGGTTGTGGTGTTGTGTGGTTTTTTTTTTTTAACAACTGCTCATTTGGTGTTTATTTTTTTTTGTTTGCGTGAACTAGGCAGAAATTTTCTGGGCTTTGCATTTTTTAATTTGCTTTACATACTGTTGCAGCAGGCATTATATTAGATAAATATGTGAAGAAATAGCATTTCTTAATGTGATCTTTGCCTCTATCCCAAAGAAGGAGGATTTGGTTAAGAGTTAAGCTGTTTTACTTAATAACAATCTTTCTCAAAGTAATATCAGGTGTTAAAACATATTCATAAATCTAACTTTGCCACATTATTTATTTTAAAATTCTTGAAGCTTATAGTTGTCCTTTCTAACATTTCATGTTAAATACAGCAAAACAGATTCAGTACAAGACCTGTGTAGAGTTAATATTAAAAATAGAACAGTGCAAAGCACCATTTTGTCTCAGTAATTCTCTGTATTTTTAGTTTTCCAAATGAATTTTATCAGAAGTTAACTGTGGGCATGATTGCAATTAGTAACTCCCCATATTAGAACTAATCCCTTTGTTCTTCATTCAGACAGAACGCCCATTAAGGTCAAGGAAAGTTTTGACTGAATAAGGAATAAAAGAACTGGCTCTAGTTTTAGTACATATAGGGCCAGATTGTGGGTCACAGCCAGCTTAAAAGTGTAGAGCTCCAGTGATTCCAGATCTTGTGCATAATAGACAGATCCTTCACACTGTTATGACGGTACTTTATTAACATGTCAAATACAGAAAAAAAAAACCTGACGATTTTCTGGCTGCTCAGAATCTTATTAGCATGTCTTAATGTTTTGTGTTTCTGAGCTGAAATTATGCAAATATGTCTTCAAAAATATTTCCCTGTTTTCATGAGAGAGTGAAGAAAATAGAAGTAATAAAAAATTGGAATTAAATACGTGAATAGTTTGGTCAATTAATAAATATGCAGTTGCAGAATAGAAGGTCTGTGGGCTGGAGCTGGCTCTTAACTTAATGTTAACTTACATTTAATTAGCCAGACCAGATGGAAGCTGGCTAAGCTTCGCATGAAGGCTTGTGGGAAAAAGACATAATCTTCCATTTTGTCAAAGGAACTAATACCACAGATTAAAGGTCGGTGTTCTTTTCAGAATTTAAAGAGTGGATGCATAGTGGCTGACGGCAAGAAACAGCAAGGGCACTAACAAATTAGCTTAACCCCTAGATGACTCGTATTCCAGCTCTGCTTCATTTGATTCCCCAGTTCAAACCATTGGTCTCCAGTTTCAGTAATAAATCACAGAGAGATAAGAATGTCTGTAAATTTTATTCTTTTGTCAGGAAAGTAGAGTCACATGTAGGCAGTTAGCATGGATAGAGAGATGAAGCTCTGCGAGAGGTTTTCCTACTAAACTGAGTAAAAATTCATGCTGTTCAGATGCTAAGCACTTGGGATCAGTCTGACAAACCACTTAATTCCTCGCTTAACAATAAGCATGCAAGTAGACAAGTCAAGTAGACAAGTCAAGAAACCATTCATGTGCTCAAAGAGGTGCATACATGGATCAAGTCAGAGTGCCGAGCTTAAGGACTAAATCAGGCACATACTATATTAAGGCTTGAAAATGTAGTGGAAAGAGTGAAGCAGATCTGTCAGACTGAACCGTAAGCATAGCTGCAAGAAATCACACATTTTAAAAATGAGGAAATTAGAGTCCATTAAAAAAAGAAAGAAAGGGGTTAGGTTTATGCTAATTATTTGACCATTTAATAAGTCTTTGGGGATAGTTCCTAGTGGTTTCAGCAAGGTAGGAGAGAGTTCTTTCTGAGGTGGAGAATAGTAACTTACATACCAAGAAAATAAGGAAAACTTAGCATTGCCATGAAACATTGAATGCCACATTGCTTGTGTGAAAAGTAAGGTAACCCTCTGCAGTAGGTAGTAATTATTATAACTTTGGTCTGCCATCTTTGCATATCTTATTTACAGTGGAAATACTTGTGCAAAGTCTAGCTTGGGAAAGGAGGCTGGGAAATAAGCACCTGTTTTTTGAATTAGGTTTATGCCTGTGTTCATGTTCAGCACTAGGGAATTAGATACCTGGTGGACTTTACCAGCTGAGATGCATCTACAGGCACCTGTAGAGCTGGTAGGTGTCCTTTGGACAGCCAAGTCCATATTGGGTCTAGGTGAGTAAATAGCTACTTAAGTTCCCATGATGTCTAATCCCCTGTTAGTCTAACACAATGTATTTTCAAACACTTAAAAACAAGCCTTTCAAACATTCTGGAGCTTGCTTCTATTTTGTAAAACTTTTTTGCTACTAGTCCATCTTGCCTAGTTTTTTGCATCTAAACTTTCCCATAGTGGCCAAAAATCCAGTACCATTTGACTGGTTGTATTAGTAAAGTAAAGTAGAATTATTTGGATGAGATTGGGTCGGTTCTTATGACGAGTAGAGTATTTTGCAAATCTCAGTTAATAATCTGTGCTTGCTGACAGTCCCAGGAGAGAGGGCTAGGGAACTGAATGAACATGAAAAGTCTGCAACCTGTTTATGATTGCCTTGAGTAGATCGAGATTCCATATGCTGAGGTGAGGAAATCTGTTTACTGTAGTATTCTTAGAGCATGGATGAACACAAGACTCCAGCCCTGCACTCTGCAAGGTGCATGAATTAAAAAAATTAATTTTAGGGGGGAAAGCTTTTCTACTGTAACAGCTGAACTGGAGCACATATGGATTTGGAATCCTACCAAGTACTTTGAAAGCTGTATTCCCATGTATGTATGTGGATGCTTTTGTCTCTTTTCTCATTTTTGAATAATTATATCCTGGGGATGGAAGAAGAAGAATTTTACTAGTCACCATTTACTAGACCACATTTATCTACAGTTACCAAATGGTGGCGTTGGAGATACCACAGTTATTTTCCATTTTGAGTTACTGACATATTTCAGATACCACTTGGTGACAAAATATTTGAAGGGAATGGTAAATTTAAAAACAATTGTAGTTGCAAATGACGGAACTGGCAGTTATCAAGTGGCTCACTCCAGCTGTTGTAAACCCAGAGAAGTATAGGAGTAGGTACTGCACTTCTGGGAGAAGTGTAGGTAGTATGCAAATATTTTTTTACTTCTCCTGTAAGATGAAACTTAACACTGCGCATTTAAACCCACCTTCTGTTCTCTGATAAATGCCCACTGCCTCATATGGAGTGTATAATATAGCCCAGTGGCATTTGTCCCAATAAGTACATTTGAAGAGAACATTTAGGACCAAAGTCATTCGTTTACCTTTGATAGGTGTGTTGGATGTCTTCAGGTGGGGATCACATTCAATTTTGTAAGGGCATGAGTATCTACGAATTCCACCTTCATTAAAACTCTTACAAAAACCACTGTTGAAATCGGAAGAGTTTGGGAACTGCTCTTTTCATGGAAGTACTGTGCACTATGAAACTTGCCAAAAACTAATGGATCGTTTGCAGGAAATTGGAAGTTAAAGTGCATGAGTCAGTCTGTTTCAAGGCTGAACAGTTTCCACTGAACTTAAATAATGAATGCCAAGACCTAGAGACAGTACAATCAGCTGCAGCAGTTTTCTTCAGTTGTTTCATCCAGGAACTGTAGAGGATTCTATGTTTAGTGGAGTCCTCCTTGTCATTTAGTTCCCCAGGCTTTAAAAGTGTTAGCATACATTGTTGTTACTGTCATTGAAACCTTTGCAGAGGAAGCAGCAACCCAAGCATTTTCATTTTTGCTTCAAAGCAGTTACTACAGAGTATGGGCTAGAATGTGCAGTTCCAGGGATTTCATCTGCAGAAAACAACTGCCCATTTTGTAATGTCAGTCTCCAGAAAAGGAGAGGATCATTTCTTTATTCAGAAGTGATATATATGTTAGCTTCACACTTTCTTCTCAAAGGACACAGATAATTTACTTCCTGGTGTGTACAATACTTCTTGAAATACATGAAACATCAGAGAAGAGAAAAGACGAAATAATTCTTTATAGTTTTGATTTGTAACAGACCCTATGCCCAGAGCATATTTGTACAGTACCGCTTTTTACCAGGGTACTAAATGAGTCTAACTCTTTGTAGGAATTCAAGAAAGAATGAGGTGTTCCTGTATATGCACATGGCTTAGATTTCCTTAATGTGAGTTATTTACTGGATGTCTGTGTGTGGAAAGAGTGGTTAAGGGCATGCATGGCCTGGTGGATTCTTTGCTCAATTCTTTGCTCTTGTAGTGGAAGCCTTGGTCTCCAATTTGTATCAATAGTTGAACCTTCTGAGCATTTCTGAGTTGAAGAGTTGCTGTGTGTACCAGAGCCTTGGGCCTTTGGGTTCATACAGACAGTGTGATGGGAGATAGGTGATATGTCTCCATCCGTTCACAATTGCTTGTGACAGTGTCACTGCTGAGCTACAAAGATCACTGTGTGCCTGGAGTCACAGAATTACAGAATGGCTGAGGTTGGAAGGGACCTCTGGAGGTCATCTGGTCCAACCCCTCTGCCAAGCAGGGCCACCTAGAGCTATCATGTCCAGATGGCTTTTGAATATCTCCAAGGATGGAGACTCTACAACGTCTCTGGGCAACCTATGCCAGTGCTTGGTCACCCTCACAGTAAAAAGATTTTCCCTGATGTTCAGATGGAACCCCCTGTGTTTTGTTTTGTGCCTGTTACCTCTGGTCATGTCACTGGGCACCACTGAAAAGTCTAGCTCTGCCTTTTTTATAGCCTCCCTTCAGAGATTTGTGTGCGTTGATGAGATCCTCCTGAGCCTTCTCTTCTCTAGGGTAAACAGTCCCAGCTCTCTCAGCCTCTCCTCATGAGAGATGCTCTAGGGCATTAATCATCTTTGTGGCTCTTCACTGGAGTCTCTCCAGTGGCTCTATATGTCTCTTGTGCAGGAGAGCCCAGAACTGGACGTAGTACTGCAGGTGTGAATGTGCACGTGCAAAGCCCTCCCCTGTGTCTCCACTGCTTTTCCACCATGCACAGCATCCATGCAGCTCTTCAACTGTGGCTTGGCCAAGAGTATGGGCATGGGGTTTTTAGAAAATTTGAGTACACTGCCATTTGAAATTCATATGCATTTGGGTGAAATGTTTCTTGGTGAGATTTAGTGTGAGTAAGCTTAACGTTATTTGGAAGAGCAATTAACCACTTTTTCAAATAGAGTAGTCCTGGATCAGGAGGAAAGAAATTTTTTTTTGTTTTCTTTTTTTTCCCTTCTTTCTTTTTAATTCAGTTAGAAGGAAACATGACTGAGGTTTTCAAAGCCAACTAGAGAATTTTGCTGTGCTGACTCAATATAACATTCTGTTGCCAAGTCTACTATTTGGCTCTGAAAATCCCAACCTGAGACATGCCCACCTAGAGCACGCCTCCTAAATAATGACTACAGACTCAGCTGTATTACTTGACATGCATGGACCAGAGTGCAATTTCTATTCCCTTTGCCCCCAAAAGGTAAGTATTTCCTCCGGGTGTTTCATTGGAGAAGACCATCTAAAGGCTCCAGAGAAATCTTACCATTTCAGGTCTTGAAAGAAAAGCTGAATTACACCAGTGGGTATAATTATCTGGCACTTTTCTAATATTTATAATCTAAATAGGAATATAAGATATTCATAATTCAATTAAACCTAGAACTAATAAGAATTTTTTTTTATAAATAGTAACTATCTCCTTGTATCTGCTAGTTAACATAAAAACAGGCAAGCGAAGGCCCAACCAGCTCAGCAGTTACTGGCCAGAGATGTACAGCTGTAGATGAGTATGAGATGCATATGGTGGGTTTTCAGAATGCTCTACCAGTCTCCAACAGATTGTCATTAGCAACTCTTTTTATGTATGTTTACTAAACCTCTCTCCAAATATTTTCTTGGGCGAATTTTCCCATTTGGCCTCTTACCATGTGAAGTCTTTGGTACCTTCAGTGTGCTACCTAAGAAGTTTCACAGTTTTACCATGAGCTTTCTGAAGATTCATCCATTAATGTTGGTTGTATTTTCTGGAATATTGTTTTTTGAGTGCACATTCCCTCCTCATCTTCTTGATTGATCACGTGGTCCTGAGTGTGCATGATTTCATGTGCACAGCAGGATATTAGAAAGTTCCAGCATTAATGCTGTGGTTTCATTAATCTTGCAAGCTGACTGAAAGATGGAGTCTCACTCTGATTGTAACCAAAGGGGTGTCACCTTCCTTGAGCCAATTCAAGTGTTTGTGTGGCTGTGGAATGAACGGGATTGGGAACTGACATAGGTTAAAACTAACCTTTTTTTTGTTGACTGGTTGGTTAGTTTTAATCTGAAGCTCTTTGCTGATGTGATTTATCATAAGGCCATGTGAATGCTTGTGTAAGAGATGATGATCATGTGAAAGTGAGAATGAGCAACAGGTTTGGGAACAAGGTGCAATCACCCCTTTCAAAAGCAGTGACCATGGCACAGGCTCCTGCATTAGGTTTGGATATTGAATTATTGTGTGCCTCAGTTTCCAGATATGTGAAATGGAGCAGTGACAAAGGATTCAATTTGAAAGACCATTTGAGCTCTCTAGATGAAAAAAGTTAAAGGTTATTAAGTGTGAATGTGGTGAAGGGCTTAGTGGACAGGTGTGGCTTAAAGAAATGGTTTGAAATTCAGTAATTTAGTTCTAGGTTTAACTGAAAGTTGTAATCCCAGCAATTGGTGCCAACATCTTCTAGGATTTAAATCTAACACACTGAACCGTGTAATTTAAGGCTTTACGTAACAGTGTTAGCGCATATATGCTTATCACTCAGCACGTGTTAGTATTATTCCTCTGGAATGCTCTTAATTAAAATCCAGTAGTTGCTTACAGTGCATTTGATGCTTACTATCATGAGTGCTCAGTCAAGTTAGCAGAAAAATAAATTTAAAATAAGAATGATTTTTCTTGGAGGTACAGTATAATTGGCAGACACTTTTGTAACTGATGTCATCATTAACATACAGGAGGTTTCCACAGGAGACTCCTTGTTGATCAAATGATTTCTGTTTTCCTTTTCCAAATCCTAATATTAGCTTTAGTATGAGGAAAGGGACTTTAAGTTGGTACACCAGAAAACAGGATGCTTTTGCAGCAAAATAGGCACAAAGGCATGTCTAGTTTACACGTTGTACTCTTAACATCTCATACTTAGCTAGATTTGTTTTGGAAAAGTTACACCCAGAAAATATCTTGATAAATTGGAGACATTGTTGGCTTTTTTTTTTTTTTTTTTTTTTTGAAGCGGAGGAGCACACCAAAATAAGTGTTTTGTGATATAATATTGCTTCTTTCTGAAATTTTATATTGTGGTTTTTTGGCTGGTGTATAGTTGCTGCTCAGTAGATAGGGTTAATTGTTTGAGCAACCAAAGTTTTAAATATGAATTCTAACTTTTTGACCCCATTAATCATAAAACTGCCTGACCTATCTTGCTTACTGTAACACTGCTTTTTTTTAATTGATGAGTCATGAGCACATATTAAATACAATTTCTTTAAAAATCAAAAAAAGCCCTGCTTGCATCTTAAAAAGATTTTGTAAGCTAAGAATTTAGCATATGTAAGTCAGTACATATTGCAGTGGGCTTATGATATGATAGCTTCAATGAAAATGAGATCCAAATTAGAGTAGACTTTGAAAAAGAGTTGTGGGCACATGTTTCTGGGAGTGGCTGGAAGAACTTACTGTAGGGGAAGGTTCAGTCATGTTTGTGCTCTACCTAGAAACAAGATAGGGTCATGTTTCTGGTTAAAGCAAGATGCAGAATTTAAAGCAAGGAACCAATGAATATGAAAATTAATTTTTGTGTTTATCCAAAAACAAAAACTCCAGCTATGCTCTAATTCATTTTCTTTGCTTCGCCTTCCAAAAATATTTTTAGAAATTAAATAAAAAGCATTAAAGTCTTTCAACAAACCAGTTGGTTGTTTTGTTTTGTTTTTTTATAATGCCATTAAAACTTCTTTGGAGGAAAAAAAAACCCTCTTGAGGACCAAAACCCTGCCCTCTGTTACAGCCCAGCACTTATTGGGCTGCAGAGCTGTTTAACCCACTCTGTGCACAGTAATCATGGAGTTAGAGCTGAGAGAAAACTGAACAAAGACTGATGACAAGATTTAATTCTCTCTGTTCTGTTCAAAAACAAGTGTGTTTTGAAGTCCATAGCCTTTTTAATTTATAAGAATATTTAACTCCTGTATGTCTCTGGGGCTACTTTGCTTCAAGGTATGGGGCATGCTGCCACTTTGTATTTCAGAGTGCTTCACAGAACTGAACTGAATCCTGGCAGTGCCCTCTGTGGGCTGCGATTACCCCGTGAGTGGGTGGGTGGGGAAACTGAGGCACAGAGCCATGATCTGCCTACTGGTGCACGGAGTACAGCCAGCTCCAATGCTTCCTCTGCTCTTTGGACTTTCTGGATCGCACTGTTTTCTCCCTGCCGTCTGCCTTCTTCCAGGTTATTTTGCTCCTGTGTTGCTTTAACATTTTTCTCCCACCAACCAGCCACTTGTTAATTTATCAAACAGATAAGAAACTGTGCATACAATTAACAAAGGCCTTCTTTGGTTGCATTCACCCCTCCCCCCCCCTTTTTTCTTCTAATTCCTAGTGACCCTTCTTTGACTTTTATTACCTTTTAAGAAGTGGCAGGATCATGCCATTAAGTTGAAGTGAATTATGAAATACTTAACCCTCTTGTCTCCTCTCTGAAATGCCAACCCCACACATACCAGTTACATGCAGTGGCTTCTTGCAGGAAATTTTAGAGTTTTTTTTTTTTTTTTTGTCAAAAAGTGTGACATCTAAGTGCTTGTCTCTAGCCTGGATTGCGGCATGTGTAAGATACAAGAGGGGTAAAAACAAAAAATGAATTTCCTCACACTCTGAATCCCTTGTGTCTCCAGGAGCTCTACTTTTACCGTTTTAAAAATGACTTTTGGATAAAAAAATACACTGCAGGGTTCCACACTTTATTCAAGGAGTTAAAAGTCTGGAGCTGTGCTTGATGAGCCAGATGGTCTTTAACAGTAACATTGTTCATATTGTTTAGATTATCCTGTTGCAAGTACAGTGCCTCGTTTACCTTTTATGGAAGAAAGTGTGGAAAATTGACCACAGATGTAAGTAACCAAGAATGATGGCTGAGGCAATTCTTACCAGGCCTCCCTCTCTAACACGCCTGATCCTGCAGATAAAAATAAATAGAGAAATGTGAGGCAGCATGAGAAATATCTAGTGTTACCTATTTAAGTGTTTAATTTGAGCTCTGTGAGCTACTAAAATCTTTATTTTCTTAGACTGAGATTTCTTCATATTGAACTGGTTTCAGTCTCTCAGTGTAGGCAGCCTGAATGTAGATTTTTATCCAGGTACTAAATAACACATCATTATATATTTTTTCCATCCTGGTTGAAAAAAGGGGGGTGGGAAGAAGCCAACTACACTGACCTCAAACACAGTTTATGGTCCAAAAATCTTCATGAGAAGATTGGTACGCATTTTATGCTGTAATGAGAGAGCACAAACTCTCCATTAATATTGATTTGATTGGTATCAGAAGCAAAGGCTGTGCCAGATTAATTAGAGGTAGCTCATTATTACTCCTAATAATGGACTGCTGAGTTTGTGAAGCATCTTGCAAGACAGTTCCAGATTGAAGTAAACTTTTTTATACAGGTATCTCTTTTGTGCAGTATCTGGGTATCTGGAATTGGAAGGCTTAGTGCTTAAACAGAACAAAGAGAAAATGCTACAAATGAAAGCAATAAAGCCCTGTTTTATAAAGTCCTTTTGTCTCCCATCACTTTTCTTTCTCTCCCTCATTTCCTTCCTCTTATTAGGAGCTGCTGTCAAACTGCATTTACTTATGGCAAGTGGTTCCCTTCGGAGCCCCTAAGCTGATATCGCTGCATTTGCATGCAGGTGCTACTGTGGTGGAGCACAGCCTCTCGCCTGCCCTTTTCCCCTGCCCTGGCAAAGCAGAGAGTGCTGTAATTATAAACCAACAGGTTTACCGTGTGAGGGCCCAGAAACTGAAAATCTCCTGTTTGTTCATCAACATGGGTCAGCTGGCTGGTGCTCTTTAACAAGGTGGTAGATTCCTTTGACTATTAAAGGCAACATCTTCCCTTTATTACACTAAGCCTTGATTGATCCAAGAATTATTTTCTTTTCCCAATGCAGTGCTTTTAAACTTAATTCTGACAGCATTGGTTTCTAGAAGCATAGACTATCAGATTCTCTTTCTAATATTTTTTAAAGACTTCTTTAAGAATTGTCAGGAAAAAGTGTTTTACAGGAATCGCAGGAGGTTGGAGATTATGCTGAGAACTACACAATCTAGGATGTAATGTAAAAATCAGCACTTAACACTGGAAACAGACTTCTTAAGGCAAAGTTCAAAGCAGTCAGTTTAAGGTGCCACTATGTGGGACAAGATGGAGTTAATAGTCCTTTTCATATTTTTAATACCTCCATTCAAAATATGATAAATTGGATTGATGGCATGAGGCAGTGTTTTTAATGGTTTAACTTCTGGTTCTGCTCCCTGCAGGATCTGGAAAGCAAGATCTATTGGACATACCAGCTCTGGCTCTGTGTCTGCGGTTGTAGGGTTGAGAAAGGGGCAAGCTGTGAAAGCACAGGTGGGGAGGAAGTGGTGGCATCAGCAGCACCAGAGTGGGCGAGTGGAAAGGTGACAGCAAACAACGGCCTTGGAGGGGGGGATGGACAGATGGACAAGGTGACAGGAATGTTCAGGAGATGACCACTTGAAACAGGATAAAGTGGGTAAGAGGAAAGTGATGCTGTGATGAGTTGGTGAAGCTTAGACGGGGTGGGGGACTGCTGCTGAAGTGGGCTAAGCCTGTGTCTGGGAGCCAGCAGCCCTTGAGTACTAATCCTGGCTCTGTTTGAGGCTGCAGGCAAAGTCTCTTCTTTTTGTCTGTTTTCCTATCCATAAAACAGTGATAATGACCGTTATCTGCATCAAAGTGATATCATGAGGCTTAAAGTGCCACTGTAGTTCTTAAACAGCAGAGATTTGTTGGCCATTGTTTGTGCCCAGAGTCTATAGATGCTTACCTCCATGACAAATATAAGGTTTTACTTTCTTCTTCCTGTTAATGCTACAGAGCAACCACAGCTATGGAAGAGGGTTTGGACAACATCCTGGCTACTACAACAGACTTGTTAATTGCAGTTGGGCTGCGTAAGTAACAAAGGGCAGGATTTACCGGACATGCCCTGTTTACTAATGAAAATGGACATATTTGAAGAAAAACGGAAGCTTTCAGGTCCCTGGTTGTATCTGGAGACCTAACAGAAAAAAAATAGGATTAACTTGTTCACAGATGGAACATTTTGCAGCAGAGTTATAAAACTGATCCAGATCTGTCGGTCGGGTTTTATGCTTGAGCTGATCATTCCTTCAGCAGGGGAGCCTCACCTGCCTTTAACTCATTCAGACTAGAAATAAATACTAAGATCAATTAAAGTCCGAATGTTTCAGAAAATAGTTTTAAAGCAAGGCTTTCCAAGGGTGAACACAGATTTCCATCTAGATTAAGCTGCCAACACATGATTCACAACACTCCAGAGATTGCCCATTAGATAAAGCAGAACTATTGATTACTGTTAGTACTCTAGAGAAATAAGGTGGAAAAGTTCTCGTTATCTGGGCAGGACCAGTTGAAGAGAGAACACAAGAAGAGCAACAGTGCCGCACGATACGGTCAAGACTCTGATGTGTGAGACACTTTGATTTTGTTGTCATAAAATATCCTACAGAGATGTGTGCTGAAGATGCATAGCCCTGTGGAATTTAGCTGAGGGGATAGATTTTTACACCTTTACTCAATGAAAGGATTATTGATTAAATTTTACAGGAAGAAGGCAAAGAGTGCTTAATCAGTTGCAGCTAATCAATACAGTAATTCCTAACTTGGTCCCTAGAAGGTTAAGTCAACATAACTGTATTGTGGTTTTTATAGGCCTGCATCACAAAGGAAACAAATAATCTCTTTAAAGTGAGTGAGACCTTCTGAGTAATCTTATTTTTCAAGTGGTGTGATACAGGTCAAATAGACCATAGAATACACAGGTTTGCAAACCCAAGACCTCAACTAATAATGTTTAGAGAAACCGTAAAGTAGTCTCTTCTGCTCTCTCTCTTCAAAGTGGACTATGAATTCAGGTAGAGCCCTGTAAGACACACAGGGAAATGTTAGGTCATCCAAATACTGACCGTCAGATTGCTCCTTGAACAGACCATGTGCTTTGAACCCTGGCACTACCAATTCTGGGATTAAAATTCAGATCTCAAATATGTAGACTAAGTACCAGGTTTACCCAGTGGGTTGTAGAGTTACCTTTTATCTCACCATTCTAGAGTGTGCCCACATAATAGAAGTGCTGTAAACTCTTGGAAATAGGTGGTCCAGTTCACTGAAGCTTTCATAAAATTCTGTAGTGGCCTACAGAAGTCCAGAAATAATTCTGATTGGTTTGGAGTTGCCTCAGTGGGAGTTAGTTACTGGTTCTGATGAGCAGGGTGGCAGCAAAACAGTAGTGTGTATACTAATGGTTTTATCTGAAAAATGAATTGAAAGTTAGGTTTCTGAAAATGGAATCAGTAATAGTCTGTGTGCATGTGATGAGCGAGAAAATCTCTGTTTTTCTGGTGCCTGTGTGGTATTGTGCCTTGTTGCTCAGCATCTGTTTATAAATGTAGGATTGAAGGAGTGAAGCTGTGCTTCAGAGGGACTGTGAATAGAGAGTGCTTTCTCAGCGGGACATGAGCCCTAAGCTCTAACAAGCATTGCTTGATTTGTAGAACAGACTAAGGTTGATGAACAGCACTATGTAAATATTAGATACTTTATTTTTAAAGTGGTGTACCCTACTACTTCTTGTTTTTGACAGATATGCTGGGAATTTCCTTTTTCACAAACAATGCCTGTCTTGGTAGAAGCCTGTTTCCATGACTAAAACTATGATGAGAGCATCAACCTAGTATGGTTCCAGGAATAACCTACACATCAGCTATACTCTGCCAAGAACACAGAGACTGGTTATTGACATGAATGGTTTTGGTTAATATGCACCACAAAGTAGAAAAAAAGATGCCTATATATTTTAGTTCATAGATAATTTTCAAGAAATTGTGTATGGGGAAAAATAATGTATGGTTGGGGAATAGAAATATAAGCCTTGAACTTCCTATCCTGAAAATATAAATCACTGCAAGTTTTAAAGCACTTGCATGACTCATACACAGAGGTCATAGACCAAATTTGCTGATGGAGGCAGGATGAAACATTCGGCTGCATTTTTATGATATTTTTCCTGCTGCTCTTAGCTTTTTATTTACCCAAAGTAATACAATTTTCCAGAGAAGTGTAACAATTCCAACATATGGAACTGCTATCCAGTTCACTGCTTAGGTGCAAAACTGCATGGGAACAGTGGTGTGTCAATAAATAGCTTTCTGCATGTCAGGGAAAGTAGTCTCTCAGGAACCATATTGCCAGCTTGGCAGTATTCTAGAAAAGGAGACTCAGGATGGAATTGGTATATTAATGCAGTTTAGTGAATAGGACCCAGGCCTAAAGGAAATCCAACTCAAGTAATGTGAAGACTAAATGGAAGGCAGAGAGAGGTAACAAGAAAGAGGGGCTTGTTAATGTGCAGGTCTATAAATCAAGGTTTTTTTTCCCCTTACTCTGGCACAAACTTTAAGCTGATTTTGGACATCCTTGTAAATTGGTACACTGTAGATTTTCACTTGAGAAACAATATCATAACACTGAGCAAGCTATTTGGTAACCAATTGTGCTGCCTTTACTCTTGCTGTGTAATATTTTTGTGCCACAAGAGAAATCGGCAGGAGTTATGTTTTAGGTCTGATCTGCATACTAGTTTCATGCTGCTGAGATTCTGCTGACTTTGAGGTTGTTTCTGTATTTTCAGTAGCATTGGTGATGTTTAGCTTTTGATCCAGCATGACTTAGGAAATGAGAGGATAGTAAATCCTGCGTTCACTTTGAGATGTCAGCACATAACAAGTTAACAAGCTTGGCTCCAGGTGAAAGTTTTAGACCTGAGTTTTAGACCCTGTGTGGCAGGGAATGAGACTTACATGTTAAGGAGAGAGAGGCTATATTATTGAGTGTTCAAATGATCTGGTACATGTACAGTTGTATTAAAGATTTTGTTTATGATATAAGGCGTAAAAAAGTGTGTATATTTATAGCAACAACATCATTCTTTTTCTCCTGTGCATTTAGGGAAAAAGGTAATGGGCCGGCCTGCCTGTGTTTAGTAACACTTGGACCTTGCAAAGTGCATTACAAATAATAGTAACATACTGGGGGAGCTGTAATCAATCCCTCAGGATCTTGTCAACATATTTAGCCATTTGCCAGTTATATTATAGGTGAACTGTGTCACATCAATGGTATTTTATTTTTGTCAACAGTCTAATTTTTTGCATTTGCCACCTAAGTCTGGTTGGACTGGCCCCTTTTGAATGACATTTGTCAGCATTCACGTGTGTTATTTGGGAAGGACACAGTTTGATAATATGTGCATCTAAAAATATAACTCTAGTATCTACCTCCTCCCTTTTGCATTACACAGTCTGTTTTGGAATTCTTCACTTCTGGATTTTAGCCCTGGTGAATGTGGAAGGGAGGTTAAGTTTCCATAAGCATTGATGATATGCATAAAGATTAAAGTCTTTTTTTTTTTTTTCTTTTTTTTCCACTGATTTCCAGGAGAGCAAAGCTTAGCCAACAGTAAGTGCTTTTGAAAATCACAATTAAATCTTCACATTTCAATTTTGCTCAGTGAATTGTGAATAGCTAGTGCACTGTTTGTCCTAGGGCAGCTTCTTGGCTTTGCTTCATAGGCCTTTGTGCAGATTGTGAAAGTGATGTGGAGGGGCCTTACATCAGGTCTGTTGGAACAGCTGAGGATTTCCTTAGCATGGTGAAATCTCAACTTACGATGCAAAAAGTTTCATATCATATGTGTCCTTGTGTAAGTGGACTGTGAAAAGTAAAGAACTTTTTGGAGAGTTCCACAAGTGGATTTCAGAAAGTGTAGCAGATCTCTGAAACCTTCAATGACAAAATAGTGTCACTCATACCCCCAAAGCCACCCCTGAAATCCCAGATGCCAGCCTCATGACATCCTTTTGAGGACTGGGGAAGGCATAAAGGCAGTTTGGAGACACCTCTTTCCTCACTGCAGTTATGCACTAATAGACTTTGGCACTGCCAGAGGTCTGACCTATAATTTCTTGGTAACTGAGCGTTTTATGTGACTCCCACTTTGTATGACTCTTGTTTCTGCTTATGTATAACATACGAGTTCTGTCTTCTCATCTTCCATTTACGTGATTCCTGGCATTTTAAATTCAAGTAGATTAGATTTAGACTTTTTGTAATGATTCTGCATCATTTTGTGTTCTGCATACTCCTGAAATAGCCTGGGGGAACCTGATAGACACAATTTATGGGTATCAGTTAGAGACAAAATAAAGCATCTGATTGGTTTTGTCTTTCTTCTGTTAGCTCTTTCCAATAATTCTAATCACCATTTTACTGTAGCGTTACACTATTGAGGAAAGTGTGATTTTTCAAAGGCAGGATGCTTCCCATATTTCGAAGTAGTGGTACTTAAAGGAAAATGGCTTGGAGGTCTTTACAGCAGATTTTCTCCTGCTGATTCTAGTGGTAGCTCAGATCATAGTTTGCAAGGTAGAAATATATCTGACATGTATTTCACTGTCAGTAAGTTTAATTCATCCATTTCTGGTACTGTTTCCCAACTTCAACAGAAAGCAATATGGGTAGGATGCTTCTGTACAGCACTGAGCTTTACTGCTGAAAAGCAGTTTGTGTAAAAGCAGAAATGGATGCTGATACTGCAGTGCCTTGTGTATGGCAAAGGAGAAGAAGGACTGATGAGATTTAGCAATGTTTATTACTGTGGTGCTGAGATACTTGGAATCTTCTACATGGCTCCTAGGTCTCTGTCACTTTTGCATAGAGCAGAGCAAAGGAGACAGAGGCATTAAGGACCTGGCCCTGTAATTTTCCAGTTGAAATCAATCAGTATAAACAGTAAGCCAAATTCTCTTCTGATATCAATCAATGCTTTTCTGTTGGCTTTAGTAAGGCTGTGCCCATTTGCAGTAGCTGAGAATTAGGCTGTTGCTCCCCTCCCAACCTTTTTGATGACTTAACATAATTTTTTAAACATAAAAGTCTTGTTTCAGGTCTGGGTTGTTGGCTTATATGTTTAAATTGGAGGCATGTCAGTCCTCATGTAATCAACACTTTGAAGAAGATCCATGAATGAGGTTAGGCAAAAATGCATTTTTTTTCCAACTACTATCTGGATTTTCTCAGAACCTTGATAATTTTATCCCATTTGCATCAAACATGCAGGTAACTTTAGAATCCTGCATCTGTATTGTTTCTAGGGAAGCAAAATAAAATTACAAATGACAGTAATTGACATTACATGCTTTAATTAAATTTCCTCCTCTGTGAACCAAAACCTTTTAACCAAGTATTGCAGTGCTATTTCTGTATTTATTTGTTACATGGGTTAATGTGCTATGTGGCAGATACGGTATTTATCCATTTTCACAAATTAAGCTATCAGTGTCATGTTGCCTTTGAATTGTTTCCTGTATTGATGGCCAAAACCGCTTGAAAAAGACTTTAGCCCTCCCTGGCTATACTTCTGTTTTTACAAAGCTGAAAATTGTGGGGTTGAAAGTGAACCCTTAGGAACAGTTTGGGAAACTCTAGGACCAAAACATCTTACCAATGTGCTGGTTTTTCCCTGCAGTGATCTCTGCTGAGGGAAGGGGGAGGCACACTTTTTGAATGATGGTTTTGTTGTTGTTGTTAGATTACAGGAATTAGAAATGAAGTCTTGCTTGCATTTGTGTTTGTGGCAAGTGAAAATGGATTACAGAGAGTGTGATTAGAAATTCCTCTACTCCGTCCCCAAGCTATGCACTTCAGACCTGCTATTGTCAACTTCTTGCCATGTTACTTCCTCTGAGAAAGCAGCTCTGCTTTAGCTAATTTGCAGCTTTCTTACTCTACTGTAACTACGCCTATTAGAACAGTTTACCTGGACGTGATCTTTTGGCTACTACTGTAGGTACAAAAACTCATCGTAAAAAAACAACTTTTATGTATTATTTTTGTAAAATAGATATTTTTGTGCATGCAAAAAGGTGCCACTTTATAAATAGTTATAAATAATAGCATAAAATAGTTTGAATTGATGATGCATGTTGCTGTGGCTTCAGACTTTGTGAGTTTTCTTAACGTATAATCATCTTCAGCATCCTCCTTGATGGTTCAAGTGGAGCATGGTTTTCCTTTAGCTGTACTTACCTCCCGGACGGGATTGCCGTGATAAAGTATCTGGGACACGTATGGTTCTATTCAGAAATTAAGAAAAGGAAAGCTTGGTAAAGAACTGCCAGCTCAGTATTGTCCTGTAATTGAATGCTGTTATTCAGCAGTTCAGCAATCCAGTTTCCCTGAGCCAGAAAGCAATGGGACTCCAGGAGTCAGAATGGGAAGCCCCATTACTACTTGTGAGTTCAGCATGAAATAGGACTGCTGGCGGGTGAAAGCTGCTTCTAGGAGTCACCCAGTAGCTGCAGTCCGATACGTATCAGAGACTCCTTAGAACTGGCGAAGAATGTGGTTTCAGAACAGTGATGAGAGCTCTGTGTCTTTTTCTGCAAGGAGTCACATCTGATACAAAACCTGGGGGAGGAATGTTGTGTCAAACAGCTGAATAACCCTAAACAATAAATACCTCTCAGTTCTCCATACTTGCCTTTTGGCACTGGTATTTTAAATGAAGTTCAGTTGGAAACTAGAAAGGTAACCACTTTCCACGACTTAGAAATGAGCCAGGGATGTGTCACTTCCCTCATCCTGCTCCAAGCTGAAACAGACACTTAAACATTTTACAGCTTCTGAAAAGTTTTAGTCTGTAGAAAACTTCATAGCAATTTGATTTTTAGCCCAAGTAAGTAATTGCTTTAGATTATCTTTTCATTACTGTCCCTCTTTGGAAGGACCCATAGCTCATAAAACTAGCTCGTTTCTTACCAGTAGTTTATTATTCTTTTGATGGCTCATACCTCTCTTTTCCTCTACTTTTTAGCTTTTTATATGTTTTTGCCTGTTTTAGAGCTTAATCCTCCTTCCATGTGAGCTTTGCTAATTATTTCAGTAGGGAGGTATTTATAGAGAAAAGAGTACTGTGATCAGGACCTGAATTTGGTAATATCATGTGTGCATCTCAATTCTGGCAACAGGATTCAAGGATTCTGTAGCTCTTGTTGACCAGCCTTTGTTTCAAAAAAAAAAAAAAAAAAAAAAGAAGGAAATTTCACTTCCAGTATTGCCATGTCTCTGACCAGACCTTTCCTATGCTTTGAGGGGAATTTTGACTTTATTCAGCTGTGAGGGGAAAAGATACAAGTTACCTACAGCAGAAATGGACTATGTGATTGGTAAAAACATGTGCTTTACACTTGCTGTTTGAGCATTTTGTTCAGTTATATGACTGATAACAAAAACACACAGTCAAAACTGCGTCCCAGCGTTCAGAATGCAACTTACCAAGCTGCAAAAAGCAGATTTAGTTTCTTTTGCAGATGGTCTATGAGTCTCATGTGGCATCATATTAAATTATATAGGCAGTCAGTCACTTGTTCTGAAGCGATGCTCTGAGCTGAGAGTTGTGATGTGCTTGGACCATTCTGTTGGAAAACAGGCTCTAAAGCTAATACAGCTTCTCTGAAGAGCAGCAGCAAAGGGGCCTGCAGAGCAAGGGGCTTAAAACACCTTAAAGACTGCAGTTCTCCCTGTGATGCACTATGAGGGTGGCCCAGCGACCTTACGATGGGCTGTGGAGCATTTTGCCCTAAAGGTAGGAGACTAGACTGACTCATTCAGTTATTTTTCATCTTTGTTTCTGTGATACTTTTAGGAGGATTGTTTTCTGTCCTTATATTTTTGCAATGGTAGTTATTTTTGGTTTGTAATGTTTTGACGGTAATAATGGAAGTTTATTTTCTTCTTGCTCTTGTCAGACTTCATTTTTCCTGGGTAAATGAGGAAGAAAATACAGTATTTTGTTAATTTTGAATGCTATTCCATGAAAATATTTCTGCAATATGAGTGAGGTAGAATTAACTGTTTCATTCTAGTGGTATTTCATATGAGTAGGTGTTTCTATTAACTTCAGTTTGGTAGAAATTCAGTCCTTAAGCAATACTGGATCCAGTATGAAAACAGTGATTTTTATCAGCTGAATTTCCACTCAGGGAAAATTGTCATTTGTAGTCAAAAGCATGCTTGAGATAGCAATTTTCAAATGGACTATGTATCATGCAGTAGGTAAGTTTTAATATTTATGCTTAGTATAATGAAAATTTTGTAGTACTAAACACTTTCTAATAGGAATATTAACATAAACTCATTTATGACATCAACAACTGAAGGCTGCAGATTATTTCTGGGAAACTCTGAATGTGTTAGTGCTATGAAGTAAAAACCCATTTAAGGTTATTTACGTGGATGCTTGAGTTGCAATTTTTGGTGTGTTCACCTGTGAAGTAGGAAATACAGCCACAGCTACTATTGGTGTGAATGTTTTGCATGATAAAATTGATACATTGGTAATGACAGCAACCCATGAAATGCATTTAACAGGTAGCAGTATTACACAGAGTTTTTTCCCTTGTCTGACAGCACTTGACAGGTGGTAGCAAGTGCTGCTCCAAACTTAGAGCTTGTTTGAGATCTCTTGGAAAAGACGGCTGCAATATATGTGTAGTTCAGAGTTATGGGTTTACCCTTGCAGTGCTGGTGCTTACATTGCTTGCAACTTGTTTCGTGATAAGAAACATGTGAACACCATAATCAGATGAACAGTTCAGTAAGGTCATTTTTTTAAGGCAGGGCATTTGGAAGTTGGAGCAGCTGTTTGAGTTTTATAAGGAAATGAGCAAGATCAGGAATGCACAGTAGGGTACCAGGCAGTGCCCTTGGAGGACAAGGCATAGGGCTGGATGAAAATCATTACTACTGGTTATATGAAAAGAAGGGTGTTCCCTTTGCTATGATACGGGTTTGTTAAACAAGAGGTACGGGTATTGCTGTCCATTCTACGTCAGGCTAAATGCAACATTATAGACAGGCTTTTAAGGCTGTATTTTTAAGTGCCTAGCTTCCATTTTACAAGTGCAATTTGTGTATCCAGAAAGGAAACATGTAAATGTATCCCTTAATCTAGAAGTGCGTCACTTTCTATGCTGCAGAATGGGGATAATGCTATTTTCTTCTGTTGGTGGGATGTTAAACTAATTAATTCTGATTAAGGGATTTGAGAACCTAGACTGGAAACTGTTGATTTATTTCCTGTGCAAATTGAGAACTGACTTTGCTTTCCTAAGCCAAACATAGTTTCCAGTTTGTGCTACCAAAGTCCTGTCTTGCATCATCATCTTACACTTTTGTGTAAATGTGATTTAGGAGAATACCACAGCCATCCTATTGATCACACCACACTGTGATTTATGCCAGCTGACCAAAGTCTTCCCTCTAGTCAGGGATTGCCACAGCCCTAATATATTCCTCTCTGTCCCCAAAATGACCCTTTACGCTGTACGGCTGGGCAAGAACAGGAGGGCTTCCACATGTCAGATGTGCATCTTGATGATGCACATTTATATGAAATAAAGATGGGGAAACAAGTTTACCTTTTCTGTAGTCCTTTCTGTAACAGTCCAAGCCTGAAGTTTTTCTGCTGTCAAATGCACACTAACCTCCACATTGGTCAAGAGAACCCCAAAGGGTAGTTTATTCTACAGTATGCTAGAAGATACATTTCTGCCATTTTAAGGTTTCGTTTTTCTGCCCTTCACCAAATCCAGCCCATTTTCTTTAAGGATGTAGCTGGGTCTCTGTTGATTCAGCCAAAGCCACAGTCTAATTTTTCCATGTTGAAGGCCTGTCTTTAGATCCCAATTCCCAAATTAGATCCTGATTCTGTCCTTGACGAGAAACTTCAATTCCCTAGGTCACACTGCAGAGACTTTTAGAAATCATCTGTGTGTTAGGCAGAAATATTAAACATAGCAAGAAATTTAAAATCTTTAAAATGGATGGGAAAAAAAGGATTAGATGTCTCAGGTCAATTCTCATTTGTTGTACTGAATCTGAGAACTACAGTTAGATGCTCAGGATTGATGCAGAAGGTACCAAAGCATGGACTGCAAGCTACCAGTTACGCAAATAAGTAATACATCTGCATTTTGTATCCATTATTATTTTAATTTCTTCGGGTCACTCTTATCCCATCTTCCTTGTGTTTGCCACTTGTCCAGCCTTCGTATCACCCTCAAACTTTATCTTGTTTGACTTTGATACCGAAGAAAAATCTTGAAGCCTGAGGAGCTCTCAGAAGATATTAAGGTGGGTTTGGTTATGTTTTTTCCTTCTGGGATGTAGAAATACTTGGCCACTTACTACAAATCTTTTGATCCGTTGTTACAAAGTAATTTCTTGAAGATGACCAGATGTTTATATTAAAACACAAGTAGCTCTAGGAACTACAGTTTGAAAATAGTGGCCACGTGTGATGCATAAACCAATTCGCAGTCCTTGAAAAGGAACTTTGAATTTCCAGTAAATGTCATTTTTCTAGTTCTTCCAAGAAGAACTCATCTAGATTATTGAGATGCAGTGGATCTGACACTTAATTTTTTTTCTCCTTCAGAAACAAGACTTATATACACAAGAAGAAAAGAGCAAGAAATTCAGGAAATCCTCAGCTTGCTACTAGTGTGCCCTCACATTCCTAAGAACTATTTTTGTGTTTTCTCTTAGGAATAGCTAGAACTTGTTGAGCTGGGAAAGACTTCTTGGAACAGGTCTTTGGTTTTGTCTTTTCTGCATGAGCGCCTCTTGTTGATGTTGGAATAGCTACTCTTAGCTGGTTGGTGATTCAGAGAACGAGGCAAGTCAGTCTTATAAAATCAGCTTCTCCACTCCACAATATTTGCCAAAAACTGTGCAGCAAGCTGGTGAGCATATAGGATGAACAATTGCCTCTCCTTGATTAGGGTTAGGACTACACCAGGAGGTCTGTCTGACTCTCTTCTAGATGTTGCCAGCTGCAGATTTGTTATAACTCGAGAAGTATCAAAATATCAGTGAGGAGGATACAAATGCTCTCCCTTCTGTCTCCATACAGCCCCAAGCACCCCATGTAGTTCTGAGATATCTCAATAAATTCGAAATCTTAGCTGTCAAAGGATTTTTTTCAATAAAATATTTTGTATTTAGGGATACCACGTGCAGACCAACTAACAACCTGCAGCTATCTTTTGCAGAAAGACCCTACCAATGTATCTGAGGCTCTTTGAGGAGTTTTCAGGCTGGGATCAGATTCAGCGCAGCATGTTTTGATAAGGACTTGGAATGGTCACAGCATTTCTCATATGCATGGTTTGTTCTTCAGTGGGGGAAAAAAATCAGTGTCATTTGAAGTGCCATCTGCATTTGTTCCCAACATTGTCTTTTGGGTTTTTTTAGTGATGTTTTAAACACTCCTGTAAGGTGACAGGCTTTTCAAAACATCTGCAAATACTGCTGTTGTATCTTAAAAGATGTGTTGAGAGGAAGTGTTGAAGGAATGAATGGAATGACCAGCATCTGTGTTAGCTTGACACTGTACTGCTTGTTACCTCTTAGAAACTACAGGAAAATTCTGAGAAAGGACTGCATCCCAAATGAAATGTGAAAGCATGTAAGGCTTAATGAAGCTAGTTGTGACATGGTGAAGAAAATCACGTGTACTCTTTAAAAGGATTGAGTTTTCTCCCTGTTTTGTTGTTGTTTCTTACATACTCAGACCAGAGATCTGTCAAGCTATGCGGGGGTTTTTTCCCTGCTAATTGCAAAAAAGAAAGGAACAGCAAGCTAGTCACTGAGGTACTTTGGAGTAGCTTTGGACTTTAAAGAAAGTTCAAGGCAATAAGCATTTAATTTGTATTGCATACATGAAAATATAATAATAGCATTTCTCCCATTCTTTTTTGTGAACAGCATTTCTCCCGTTCTTTTGTGCGTATGCCATGTTTGGTTTAACGGAGAAATGAGAAAAGAAAATAGATTCCTTTTTGGAGACTGGGTACTAATGCAGTAACATTAAAGGCAGGCACATTGTTGTCAGCCAGTTTGCATATTTATTTACTTTTACAAATGGTTGGCTTGGAGTCAACAGTTAATGGAATGAGAATGATGTTCCTGTACAGATCATTTCCTGAGAAACATTTTCAATTACAAACATATCTCTGCTTTTCTTTCCTCATTTGTTATGTCTTGGAGAATAAATGGGGAGTAGCATTTACAACTTAAGGTTTATGTTCTGAAGACAATTTTAACAATGATCCCCACATAAAAAGGCCCCTTTGTAGTTGCAGACATATGTTTATGATGTTTTGTGCTGTGAATATCAAATTTCTGGTGGACGCTGTGTCACACTCTGCAAACTTGTAAACATCTATAAATCCATTGGATCATTTTAGTACCATGTGTAATGCAGATTTATTGTCTTTTGTGTGGATTTCTTTTGTTTTGGAGTTAAAGCTGAGCTGCCAAAATCCATATTGGATGAATTATGTATTCAAGAAAATTAGGCAGCACCATTTTAGATTAATATTTTCTTTTCCCTTTGTGGACTTATAAGATGCACACACACAAGCATTAGAAAATAACATTTTGGATGGACGACCCAGAAAGCAATTGCATAAGTCTGCTTGACTAAATAATATCATTCTGTAAGAGCTTAAACTAGGACTTTTTGAAAATGCTTTTGCTGTTTTTTCTGTCATTCTCTGACCATCTTAGGTAATTTGGATCTCACATTTGCCAGTACAAATCAGAATTACTCCACTGGAATTGTATCAGGGTATAGAACTGGAGTATGTGAGGGGGAACAGGAATCACACTGAGCCAGTGAGCTGGTATAAATCAGCATAAATCCACTGAAATCTGTGCGGATACAGTCATTTACACTCAAGTCTGCATTGCAGACTATCAAGTCAGTAGGAGAAGTAAAGCTGCTCTTGTGCACAAGTGGTTACAAAAGCAAGCTGTCAAGGTCATGAGCATTTATCAGAAATTTGCACGCAGTAAGGAGAATATGAAATAAAAAATGATTCATCTAAATTTGGCTCAACTATAATTGAGTGGATATCTCTGTCTGGACAAGAGCAGTAAAGAGGTTTCTTATTGAAAATCGGCATTTTTCTAAACTGGCTGTGATTTCTGGCTACATACGTAAACATTTGTAGCATATGCATGCATGTTTGAATGTGTGTATATATCCAACTATTCAGTGTTACTCTGGCAATATGATGTCTGCAGCTAGTCTTCCAAGTTGTGCTTGTTCCAGGAAAAAGTAGCTTAAGATAGAGGCATGGCACATAAAGCTACTGACTACCATAGTCTATATCAGATAGTTTGTCCTTCGGCTTTTTATAGAAAGATTAAACTCCTGGAGTTGTGTGAACGTCAACAAATCTCAGCTTCTGCAAAAAAACCCCAAACAAAAGACCAACAAACCAAAGTATTTGCAACCTTAAAAATGGCAGAGAAGACCTTGAATGGAAAACCCCTACATTAAAAAAAGGAAGGAAGTTAAAGAACTGCAGAAGTGTGTATGTATATATTTATGTAGGTGTATATGCATGTATTTAAATTTCCTGATTTTGAAAGATTGAGGTTAGAAGACTTGTGTCACTTTCTTCCTCCAACATTAGGGTTCGGTTCTAGTTAATCACAAACTTTCAGAATCGATCCGTTAGCGTTGTAGCACTTGCGTAATTTTAGTTTTGTAAGTACGGAATCAATTATATGGAAAGACATGGCTGTAGCACTCAGAGGAGAGACCATTTAACACTACATCTTGCTGTATTTATTTTATGATTCTTTGGATAGATATGCTAAAATACGTCTAAACCACAGAGAGTGCATTGGGTGATGTGGCATTTCTGAGCTCAGTTAAATAATAAGATGTGTTTTATTCAAATCAGAATAACATTAAGCCTTGAATACTAAACAGGGCAGCAAAAAGCCTTCAGCACACAAAATAAACAAGTAAAAAACCCAAATGAAACTGTCTAATAAATACAATGTGGAGCAACAGGCTGCATGTACTAGAGGAATTAAGTCAATTTAAACCGTATGGGCAGTACTCCACTTTCAGATGTGCTCAGCGTCCAACGGTTTCAATGGCAGTTGGATGCACGCATCAAAGGACAAAGTCTGGCTCAGAGCACACGCGTGGATTTGATAGCATAGGTTTATGACCTTGTAATCCTAGAGCATCTAAAACAGTAAGAGCTCTATCCAGCTTAAAATAGCTGCTGTAGTTGCTGTTGATAGAAGGTTGTGGGCTCCCCAGCTCTGGGGCCAAATTTGGTGCTGGCACGATAGGAGGAAGTCTGTTGACAGCTGATAGCAGTGGAGTTGCACTTGATTACATCATAACAAATTTGGCATGTGGAGCTGAATCAGAAGTCTGAGCAGAAGTGTCCATTACTTATCCACAGTTAAAACTGGGACTTTCACATTGTCAGTCCACAGAGATTTGACTCAGCCATATGTAACTCTTGCTTTTAAGGGTCTTGCTTTGAAAGTGCATTCAACCCCCAGTTCCACTCAGCATGGTGACTGTAAAAAAAAACATGAAGGACTGGATTTTCCTCTCATGTCCAAAAGGATAATGTCCCTAATCATGCCAATATAAGCATGATGAGGGCAAGTCCCATGGTAGCCGACACACTGGGCCATATCTGGGACACAGCAGAGGGTGAGAACAGAAAGGTACTCTTAACTCTAATTGCTGGGGTCATCCAGTGGCCAAGCACGCCCGATGTCAAGCAGACAGCTCTGTGGATACTGTCCTTCAGAGGAGCTGCCATAGGTCCCAGAGCGCTGGTCTGGCTCCTGGCAACTGGTGTGGTATAGATGAACTGCTGCAGCTGTGTCGCCTCCTCCCTTCCTGGGTCTTCTCACTGTAAGACTCAGAGTGGAGGTCTTACTGATGCTCCAAGTCATTCCTCAAAGTATTTCAAGAAATTAGATTATTTTATTTTAAATTCAGCTGCTGCAAAAATTGTCCCAAACCTGCATGCTTTATTTTTATTAAAATACTAAATTGCTGGAGTGATTTTCCTGAAAATTAATTAAAACAGATTAATGAAAAGCAGCTGAAAAATTGGTTTCTCTGCTGAAACTGTGGTATGCAAACTCTTAAACTCAATCACATTTTTGTGGTTGCTCTGTAAACACCTAAGTGTATAATAGTAGTTTGTCACGGAAGTTTTTTGGTGGAAATTCTTAGAAAGTGAGGCTATGCTACACAATACATTTTCTCTCCCTTTACGTACAACTTCATATAATGCATGTGTTCTCACCTGCTCCTTTTAGTAGTATTATTAATCTGTAGTTAAATCTTTTCAGTATTGGGGAAAGAAATGAAAAAAATGCTATCAGGCTCAGGGTTTCTCCATCATGTTTTCTGCTTATAGGGGACAGGAGAGTAGGAGGAGTCTTTATTACAGGACTAATACCAACCTTGGGCATGGGTTGTGCACTGCAGAATGCAGTGGCTGAGGAGGAGCTGTCCTCTCTGGCAGACTGGATCCATCTGGGATCTTTGGATCATCCGGAGGCATGTTGGGTAGGTTCTGCATACGGCTCGGGTAGGTGTGAGAAATGTATGCAATTCGCGTGAGCTGCTTGGGGGAACAAGACCACCACTTGTGTATACCTGCGTACAGCAAAGCAGGACTTAGCCCCTGCTGTACAATAAATACAACACTTGCAATGCATTCTAGAACAGATCAATGCATTGGTTTCTCATGTATATTTATTATTATTTTATTTGTATTTTACATTCCCTTTCCATGCAAAGATATAGTGGGTTTCTGTTTGCTTTCTCTTATTTTCGGAAACTCTGACAACATGATGAAGGTCATGTTATTAAAAGTAGAATGTAATAGTTGTGTACATAGGAGGACAAAAATGGGGAGGTTCAGTAGGCCTTGTAAAGAATGCCTTACAAAACATTCCACCTTGAGAGGTCCGCTCGGTCTCCCTGGAGAAGCATCAGTTAGCTCTGCCAGTGGGTTGCTCCCTAGACAGAGGAGCCAAAAGCTTTCCCAGCTGTCCTTCACTAGGAAAATGAGCTGACTGCTTCCTCCAGTGTGTCTTGCCCAAGGAGAGCATCCAGCCCTTTGGGATAGGAGAGCTCAGTGGAGCCAATTGGCTTGAACAGATTTTATTTTCTATGCTCCCTCTTGGGACTGATGTGAAAAAAACGTTTTCTGCCTAGGAACCTTTGTGCGGAAGTCCTCCATGAACTAAACATTTCAGAACAGAAGGACCTCCACGTGGAAGTTTTGTATCCACTGACGTTTTTATGTTCATAACCATTCTGAACCAAAATGAAAAAAAAAAAATATCAAAGAGGTTAATAAAACCAACAGTGATTTTCTCTGAGGAGTGCTAGCAGTTCAAAAATTGCCATTAAGTGTAAACAGTTCCTGAAATTGTACGTGCTAGACCAAATTCATCCTTACTATAACTCCTCAGAACTCAGTGGACTTACATGAGGGATTAATTTGGTCCATTGCTCTCAGCCATCAGTTTTAGAGGATATACAACAATCTAGGGAGCTATTGTCAACATTATTTTATGACTTTTTAGAGCTGCTCGGTATTTGTATTTTACAGATACACAAGCAGGGTGAGTGTATGGAGTGTAGTTAGTGTTTCAGTATTGAAGGTATTGGATTTTTCAAAGTTATTTTTGTACAATTAAAAGTAATAAGCATTCTAACAGCCATTATTGCTATGAATCTTACATAGATGCCTGAATACAGCTACACAGACTCTTGAAACCTGCACAGGCATTTCATCTGGCAGAGCACAGAACATTTCACAAAGCACAGAAAATATTTGGGAAGATTTAAGTACTGTTATCACACCAGCTGACTATCACATTGTTCATGTGAAACTTAGCTGTACTTATTGCACACAGGAAGTTAAGGCAGAGAGGTAAAGCTGTTTTCCAAAAGCTAACTTACGAGGTAGTCACAGGGCCAGGAATAGAACATGAGATATCTACTGTCACTTTCTACTTTTTCTTTTTTCTCCAAACTTAAACTGTTTCTGTAATTTTCAAAATAAATTGAGGAAAGGTTCAGGTAGTAAATCTGAAATGTTAGATGGTGAATCTGCATCTGTACTTAAATCATATGTTTTAGTTCATGTCAGATGGTGTATACAGCTACCTGAATCTTTAGAACACATGTAGGATGGTTGAATTAAGTTATTTAAGTTTAAATTCTGACTGGAACAGTTGTGCTAACAACCAGTTCTGATGAAGGTCTGTACACTAGAAAATGGGTGGTCAAAACAACATTGTCATTCATAAGACAGCGAGCCCCTTTCCTGGTTTGGTAAATCAGGTTTGCACTGATTTCTTGGCTACAAAGCAAGATACAAACCTGTCTGATCACCAGAGTGGGTACCCTCCGTGCACAGTGCCGTGTGTTCTTCCATAGCAGTAGGATTAGTGTATTGGCTTGTTTGTATTTATTCTCTTCTGTTATGGAGGCATGTTTGGGCAGTGAAGGAAGGGTTTTGTCTTTGTAACCTATTAAAGTTTGAGTCACACAGAGGCATGAATGAAGTTGCTCTGAACTATACCAGGTACAGAACCTGTACAGTACAGAACTAGTGGCAGGACTGCTTTTACCCTTCTTCTCTGGATCTCTCTGTTCCTGCGTTCTCAGAGCATGTATTACAAGAACATTGATTTTTGCAGCATTAGGGGACTTCGGCTGAGTAAGAACTTGTCCATATTTCCTGACAGCTGTGGGCATCTCCAAACTATGGGATTTTGGATTACTTCCCCATTCCTATGTCCAAGTTCTTTCTCAACCTGTCTGGACTCCACATTAAGGCAGGACTTTTAAGGGTTCATCATCTTACACCTGTGTCCTGCTGCCATGGTTTTTGATAAAGAAAGGCCAAGAACACAGGCCAGAAGCATCCCACAGTCTGCTGCAGCTGGTCTCTGACCTGAACAATGGAGGGACCCGTGTGCTGCGACTGCACCTTCAGTCCTAAATAGTTTATCAGTCTGGCAGCTCCTGTGTGGATATATAGCCAGACCCAGCTCTTCTCAAGCAGCTAAACTTGAAGCATCTCCAGAGCAAGGGTGACATAGCTGAGAGCAATAATCTTTCCCTCAGCTAAAATGATTCATTAGTACTAAAATGTCAGGACCATTAAAATGCAAGTGAGCCTTTTAAAATTTGAGGACAATGGGCCTTATCCTGGAACAGATTTGAGGAAATTGCATTGATTCCAGTACCATTATCCATGAAAAATCTGCTCATACAAGTAAAGGTTTGTTGGCCGGGCCTCCTACTTTTGTTAGCTGTATTTTATTGCTGTAATTACACCTAGAGGCTTATCTAATAGAGTCATGTTCTTATAAAGAAATTAAGACAATTAATGCTACTTTTAGCAAGAGTGAAATAGTAAGTAAAATTGAATTGAAATTTGACCAAGCTCTTCTTTTTTATTTCCTAGTATCTGAATTACAGGAAGAAGGAATAAATGCCATTAACTTACCTCTCAGTCCAATTCCATTCGAACTAGACCCTGAGGACACTATGCTAGGTAATTCACAACAATTTTACATCTCAACATAAAAGCTTGATGTAAAATAAAGTGTCATGCCTGTAATAGTTTCTAATATCTTTCTTTTAAACCTTCCAGAGGAAAATGAAGTCCGAACAATGGTTGATCCAAATTCAAGAAATGACCCAAAATTACAAGAACTAATGAAGGTAATGAAAAGCATGTAAACACTTTCAGGAAAGTGAAACTGTTTTTTAATGCTATCCCTGCCTCTTTCATTTGAACACTTCAAAGCACTGTTTAGATATTAATTAAATGAAACCACATGGTGCGTACATCCCAGTGAAATGGATGGGTCATTTGTTGCAGTATCTTCCTCTAGATACGGCACAGTGAGACTTAAGAATTTGCATTAAAATCCTAAATCCTAAATCTTAGTCCCATCCCACCCCCAATCTAAGATCACACTGGCTTCCCTTATAGTCTTTGTGATTCTTGGGGTTAGAACTTAAGCAGAAAGCTTCACTAGAATCGACTTCAACGCCTTTTGCTTCACAATAAAATGTTAAAATACTAGTGAAAGCAAAGGACAGATTTCACTCCAGAAGGCACTGCATCAGTCCAGTATTTGTCTAGACATTGTGGTGCATTGACACAGCCACCCTAGAAGAGTCCTTCCTAAGTCCTTCCTGTTTTCTTCTGATGGCATTTCAGACTGATTTGTATTTTGAGCCCTTGCAGCTTTGGTATTCTTTCTGCTAAATATTTTCATCATTGTACCAAATGGCATGTGTTTTAAATTGCAAATGAATAGTGTATAATACTGCCAAATTTGTGTTTCCCATATAGGTATTAATTGACTGGATTAATGATGTGTTGGTAGGAGAGAGGATTATTGTGAAAGACTTGGCTGAAGACCTGTATGATGGACAAGTATTGCAGAAATTATTTGGTAAGAAAAAATATATGTGCATGCTGTTGGGGCACTTTGTCAGTAAGTGGATCACTTGTTCCTACTTAGGAGCCTTGATATCATTTTACATTTATGCCACTAAGTGATATAAAAATAGCATTGTGTTATGAGACCCTTGAGCAGTAGGCTGTACACGCAGTCCTTATAGCTACAGTGCAATGTGTGGTGCTCTGTAGTTGATGAGAACAGCATAAAGCCTACCTGGGGTGCTAGGGAGGGAGGGTTCTTGTCTTGGCAACAGTATTCGCTCCAGTTAAATTTATTATCTGCATATGTGCTGTACAAACTTAACTGTGTTACAAGTGGAAAGTAAGCTTGAAGGCAAGGGTATTTTCAGTACAACAGTGGATGTTTTTAATCTCTGCTGGTTCCATACTATAGTTTATTCACATCACGAAGTTCCTCTGGAAAGTTGGAATTTCTTTCTGATTTGATGTCTGGCTTTTAACATTACTGAGGTAATGGTACCCAGTGGACTGCAAACTGAACTTCAGCTGAGAAACAGATAGAGAAAAGAAACTGCTAATGCAGAGCTGGCATGTGCTTTTTCAACTGTTGGCTTGGAAGCCATTTTCTTAGTTATTACAGCTCATAAAGTCTCCAGTAAATTTCTTTTCAGTATCTTAAATGAATCTCAAAACATCATGTGAGCATTTCTAATAAAGACTACACAGACTATTCCCTTCTATGAATGGTTAAGCTATTGAATGTATTGTGATGAACTGGATATGCCCCAGACTGAGCAATTTGATTCTCATGGGCAGACCTCCAATGACTTCACCCAAAACCCCAAAAATGCGGATCAGATACACTCCGACTCTAAATATGCGTATACTGATCCTGCACTTATTGATTTCAGTGGAATCTTTTCCATTACACTTAATGCCTTGTGGATCAGGTCTATGCTAGCTAAGGACTTTGGTCCTGTTGTGAGACTATGCACAGACTGATTTCCGTGGAGGCACAAGAAGCCCACAGAGTTAGTAGTCTTTTAGGCAGGATTCATAGGCTGGTAGCTCAGGCTCGCTCTCTTTGGGAAGATACTCAGTTGGCTTTGATGAGAACAAGATCAGCGCTTACCAAGCTTAATAAGATAATCTTTCATAGAAGTAAATTGATAGGCAGCCAAGCATTTTGTTTCTGGTGGTGTTATCAGGAAGCTTTTATTGCTAGATTTTCTTTGCTTAGTATTTAATGGTAAACACTAAGCTGTCTATGTATATACCTAGCAATCTGTACTAATTGTTAACAAACCAATTCATAAAGTATTTTAAAATCTACTGCAAATTTTGAGTGCAGAAAGGGGCTGTGGTTTCATAGAAAGAAATTGCCCGAGGTTTTAGTTGTTTTCATACTTCCAGAAATACTTGTTCACATTTCTTGGGTGCATCAGCCACGTCTATGAATATGGTGTCACTTCACTTTTATCACAAATGGGCCAAGTAAAATTTTTAAATCTCCTGAGTCTGAGGGAGAAGCTGGGAGGCTGAGACTGATGAAACAAATCTTCTTAAAGTTGGTGTCTGTATCCTGGGTTTGAAGGTCTGCTGTACAAACCACTTGCATACAGAACACCCTTTTTCTAGTAGCAATAGAAGTAATAGGCCTTACCTCTGAGTCTGGTGTTCCCTAAAGGGAGTTGCAGCAAATATTTGTTAGCCAGTAGTGTGGCTTTCATTAACACTTGGCCTTCCCCTTGACAATGGGTAAATAAAAGGAAAATGTGAACTGTATCTTTAGGAGTTCAGAAGTGTGGGGGAAAGTGGCTCTGGAAGGAATAGCTGATAATTTTAGAACTAGGAAGTCTAATATCTCTTGAATATACATCTGGGTGCGTGGTATGTCTTTATGTTCCTCATGGAGTTGACAGGTTGGTTTTTTTTTTCTGTTACCACTTCAGAGAAACTTGAAAGTGAGAAGCTGAATGTTGCTGAAGTTACTCAGTCCGAAATTGCTCAGAAACAGAAGCTACAGACAGTACTTGAAAAGATCAATGAAACCCTTAAACTCCCTCCAAGAAGCATTAAGTGGAACGTTGACTGTAAGTTGTGTGTTTTCTATGCTGCTCTCATTTGTTGACAGCCAAGAGTTTATAGCTGCTATCTGGAATTCTGAAATATCCAATGATAAGGGAAGGCTGAAGCCTGGTATTTATGGTATGAGCTGCTCTGCAGGGCACTTCCAGATGTGGTACACTCTACCTCTACCCTGGTGCTCAACCTCCAATTTAAATAAACTGTCTTTTCAGAGTCTGCCAAAGTGTGATATTTCTGCTCCTAAGTCTATATGCATACCAGCTTAGGTTTTCTGTTACTGAATTGGTTTGCTGAAACGGGCAAGTACCTGCATAAATGTAGTAGATAGGCAGAGAGAGAGTTAGGTACTAGGACTCTTTGTTTGTGTAAGATTTGCAACATAGATATGAGCAATATTTCTGATCGTTTAAGGCTAAATCTGAACCACTGATTTTGATAACAAAACTGTCATCAAGATTAGGACTGCCCCGTCCTGTTTTATTGTATTGAAAATGAACATAGTAATATGTAATAGAAATGCCCTCACTGGCCCAACACAAGATGTTTTAGTGCAGATGTGTTGCAGAAAGCCGGTTATCAGCAGTTTTAGAGAATTGGGCCTCTTAATCTGTTTTAAGTTTGGTATACAGAATCATTTCACACTGATGACCAGTAGATAGCAGTTTCCCTGTCTCCTATACCTGTCTTGAACTGAGCTGTTTTGTATCCTGTTCCGTTCACTACAAATTAGTGGGAGGGGGAGAAATAGCTCAAGGAAGGAAGAGTGAACATTAGGCACCTCTGACTTTCCCCTTCATGTGGTCCCACTGAGTTTTCTGTCCCCATCTCTCTTCAACTCCCCCCAGGTTTTTTTCATTCTCTGTTATGCAGCTGGAGGCAGGGTGTTTGGAGTGGCCTGACAATTTAAATTCTAGTTTTAATTTAATGTTTTACATGTGTTTTAGAGCTAAAGTCGAGATAGACAGCAGCAGCTGGAGCCAGCTGTAGCACATGCCGGTGCTATGCAGACAGACATCTTTTTAGTGTTCTGCTAAAGCACCTCATCCATGACCACTGGCACCCCAGCCAAATTTGACAGTGATGCCACATTTTATATTGAGTATCTCCACAGCAGAGTTGAGACTTGCTTTGGAAGATAATGAAGAAGGATATTTTAGTGAATCTGATCCTGCTTTGCGAGTGAAGTAAGGTAGTAGTTATTGGTTAGTTCAAGTACAAAGAACGTAAGTGCACTGTACTGTAGCTATCAAAGATCATTTAGGAATACTATTCTGGGGAAGACTATAAATGCAAACAGAAAACAGAAGAAGAAAAAAGGCAATAATAAGAATTAGAAATTATTCACTTTCATGCCAGTGGTTGGATACTTGATTAAGGATTTCCTACAGTATGGCTTTTGATATCTTGTAAGTCATGTTAGTGTTAACTACCCATATGAAACCTGCTGTGAAAAAGCTTCAATAACAAGAACTATAACAACTTCATGAGGAATGTTTGAGTCATTGAGTTTAGTAAGTTATTGCTTAAGGCTTCTGCCAAAATAGGCTCGTTTATCATCCTGCAGACACTGTGACACTTAAAAATGAATAAGTGCATGTTATGAGTACAAAAATATCTTTCTGATAGTCCATAAATCCTTATTGAAATAAAGGGAATAAAGGAAAGGCAAGGAGAATGCAGAGACAGCACTTAAACTGCCGTACATGAAATCTGGCGTTTGGATTAGCTTTAGATTTCCATCTACACAAGCCTATGGCATCCAGACATGTTGCAAAAAGTAACGCTTTGGTGCTGACACATATTACTGACTGGGCTGCATTCGCATGACCTGTTGAGCAGGAGGAGATCAGTAAAGGAGAGGTGCCTTAAAAGTGCCTCTGGCTCCAGGTGGCAAGAGGAAAAGAGTCCCATAATCCCTACATCCTAAAAAGTAAAAATATGTGCCCTAGTTACTTTGCAGTTTGTAACTTGTGCTTTTAATATCTATTTCAGCTGTTCATGCTAAAAGTCTCGTAGCAATACTTCATCTTCTGGTTGCATTATCACAGTATTTTCGAGCACCAATCAGACTCCCAGATCACGTGTCCATTCAGGTTGTTGTTGTGCAGGTAAGAGAGGTGCTGAACAGCTCTTGGTAGTGTTGTGAAATTGACTGGGGGGTTTCTTGAAAAATACATCCAGAGTTTCTGTTTGTGCAGGCATGCGTGTGTCTCTTTGGCTGACAAGAAACACACGTGCGTCTTCCCTGCTGACAATGCTTCAACCAGAAAAAGGCAGAAGTCCTTTCCCAGATTGAGCTGTGGCTCAGAATATCTTATTTTGATTGTGAAGTGGCCAGACTCTGACATTAAAAATCTATGAAGCATTATTATTGTTGGAATGTGTTTGTTTATCACCCAATATGATCTCTAGGATTATTATTTTTCCCATTTTTGACAGTCTTCTCACTCGTGTAGAGATTCAAATCATTCTTGGCACTGAATGATGAATTGTCACTGTTTATTACATTCAGATTCATGCTAGGTGACTAAATATTCTTTTTCAGCCTTGCACATGCTAATTTAGTCTGATTACAGTGTTGGCTTTCTCATAAGCATGCAAAAAACCCCCATCAACTAAATCTTTTGTGTCAGTCAGTCTCCTTATTAGAGCTTTGTCCATCCAAACTCTTCATGTTATTCTGTTCATCTTTTTTCTTCAGCTGGATTTGTGCTTGCTCTATCTTATTTGGCCTCTTCCCATTTAATCTGCTTTTCTTTCTCTCCAGTTAACTTTACCTTTATTTTTCACGCTGTAACTGTCTTTATTTATGTGTTTTAACTGATGTTACCCTGAAGTACCTGGTGCAAAGAGCTACTGCTTGAGTTTTGTGTGACTGAAAATCTGTGGGAGAGATCTGAGAGAATAACCACTCCTTTTTCCAGCATTTAAATCAGACAAGTTTTGTAATTTGGGGAGAAATCTGAAGGACAGTCTCTGGTAGATGTATCATTGATGCCTGATAATGACTCATTGACTCTCAGATTCTGCTTCATGGGTTTCTCTACAGATGATGAAAGAGAACCCCAGCAAATCTGCACTTACCATGTCTAAGGCTTCAGAGGAACATAAGTTTTAAAGCACTTTACTTTGACTATTATAAATATATTAATTACACTGGTTTGTCTCAAAGTTCTTCCAAAAACAGCTTAAGAAATTGGGAGTGCAGCAGTCAGGGCATCTTTGGGATGAGAAACTAAACCAGAAAAAGAACATAGTCCTAAAATAAAGAACCAGATCTTGCATTCTGTTGTCACTCCATACATCCAGACAAAATTCCAGTTGAAATCAATGGATGTAATTGTCCTCTTGTTTAATAGGCTAATGTAGTTCAGCAGCAAATCCACTGAAGTCAGTAGAGATAAACCAATTTAAAAACAATAAGTAGTGGGAGAATCTGGCTCACTGCTTTGCCTCTTAGCTACACAGCTGTAGCTCAGGCGCCAGTGAATTGCAGAGAAAGCAGTTGCACCAGAATAAAATTCAAGTAATGTTGCAGATTTTATCCTGCAGACTCACTTCTTGGTGAAAGCCAATCAGTGGAACTCCAAGGCTATGCTGATTCCTATTAACATAGGGCGGGGGCCAGTATTCTTACTGTAATTGTATTTGAGACGTTTTTCATTTTTACTTTATGGTGGGTGGGGGTTTTATTTTTATTTTTTAAATCTATCTTTCATGTCCTGTGGGATTGGTTCTATATAATTCATCACGTACCCTTTGAACTCAATGAAAGTTTTAATCAACAATCAGCAGATCCTAAAGCCTAATTTAGTGTTCAAACTTGCACACCTCATGTTCTAAACTCTCATACATTCTGTAAAGTAAGGTCATGCCTCGGGAAACTCAACAGACTATGTAGTAGCTGGTTTTAAATTCTGCTCTATACAGTTTGATAAAGGGAATAGTAGAGAAAGAGAAATAAAAGAACAAAGTACTTTTATGAAGTCTTTAAGGAAGACTACCCTAATTCATTTCATGATTTTGTTAGGTTTAGAAACACATAAAATGTGAGGGTTGCTGTGTTGGCTGGGTGTAGTTTATTGAAATAGAAACAAAGATATTTCTGAAACAAAAAATATGCTCATGCCCAACAGGTAATCAGCACAGTTCTTATGAAAGCTTGTTTCCTTTGGCTGTTTTGTACAAAAGCTGTTAGCAATGAGAGTAATATGAAATCTGGGTTGTAAGCTGATTTGGGAAAAAATGTGATAGTTGGACCTTTTGTAGCTATTTTGTTATATTATTTTCTTTTCCTTCCATACTAATAGAATGGATAACTTTGAACAAAGCCAAGGCTTTGTCTGATCATTTCTGCTGAAACAAGTGAGAGCTTTTGTGGAAAGCTGGATTGTGCCATCATTTTGCCTCTTTTTAAAAATTATTTATTTATATCATCCACAAATGGTTAAATGACAGATTGTGTGCAAGAACTGTAAGTCAGAGAGTATAAGAATGCATTGGCAGAGCAGCCAGAATGGCTTCAGCATATTCTGAGCACTGGGACAGCAATTCTTGGGTGCATAAACTACTGTTAAGCAAAGCTAGGAAATTAATGAGATTAGAAGAAAGTGTACATCACAAACTTAATCTGACATCATTAGTCCCACTGCCTCTCTGAAAGCCCTGGGAAGGTCTCAAATGTTTCTGAGCAGCATTGCCGCTGGGTTCTCAAGAAGTCTTTTTTTGAACCTATGACAAATGTATTTTTCCTTTCAAGCTCCAGAATAGTTCTGCATTTCATCTTGGTGGGGCAATTATAAAACGTGATCCTCCAGATGAAATGGATAGCAACAATACATAGGCAAAACCCATTCAAATAGTGAGAGGGTTTTCAGAACGGGACTTTGTGTGCGAAATTAAGCAGTTGGCCCTCAGTTATATAAAACTGCTGACATATAGCTGATGTGAAGAGATATGAAGAAGAGAGACCCTTTCCATTTCCAGACGTATTACCCAAATTTCAGATGTGTTTTTTTGTTCTAGGCGTAGTTGCCAATTTAAAATGATAAGCGATTAGGAAGACCTTTCGTGGCCTTTAGTGGAGTCTTTCAGCTGTGAGGGAAGAAGATGCCAAGCCTGTCCAAATAGTGTCTTCTGTGGCTGCTGGAATGTGCGTCCAGCTTTTCTTTTTAATGGGGAATCTTATTTCGTGCCTCATTCCTCAGTGACTTTCAAGTAGTAGATGTTAATTTTTATCATTTGTTATTTCAGTTATAGCCACTGTTATCTTTAAGGAACATTGCTGGACAGTCTTTCAGTCCTCAGTGGCACTTCTTTGTATTTTTGGGAATATGGTGTCACTCTCTGTCTAGTATAAAATAAACTTCACAACAGGTGACATCAGTATTAGGGTCAATTTTGAGGTGGAGAGTTTTTAAAGTGCAAAAGATATATGGGAAGCAGCCTTCACAGAGAAGGTGCATAGACTAGTGTTTCTAAGGTCCATTCTGGTTGTTGCCATTGGTACTTTTTCACCAGTCTTTCTACAAAGCAAAAGCATAGGGAAGTCTATTTTGACATGTGCTGGTCAAATAAGTGCCCAGCGGATGCATATAATTTCGGCAGTGCAGAAATTCCATTAATGTTAGTGATTAGATGCCAGGCACAAAACTAGGGCTTGAAGTCTTTTTTTTTTTTTTTTTTTTTTTGTCAACAAAGGTGCAGAATTCCTATTGCTATTAATTGTAGTTTATGAAAATGGGAAATATGTTTTATATCAGTACTGGAATATGTTTTAGGCTATTTTTGCATGTTTGCAGAGGGGAGGTAGAGTATTAGGAGCCTTTTTCTTCTCCCATATTACTGGACTGGGCACTGAGAAATACAGTTGCCATTGCGATGATGCTCAACTCCTCTAGGAGACAAGAGTGATAGGGCTTTTGTGCCAGAAGGCATAATTGGCATGCCAGAGTCATCATCAGGAGGAAACAAAAGTTTCCTTTCACCCTGCAGCAAAGGGAAAAATAAACAAAAATCCCAAACAGACTGGAATTCTAAGTTGAGCTAGCATGAACTAGATTGTAAATTCAAGTGCAAGTACTTATTGCTCTCTGCACAAGCTGGAAATGAATATAGCCCTAAATGATGTAGTTTTTCTTCAGACTTGCAAGACATGACAGAAGATGTATCAGTAGCTGTTCTGTGTCCCATCTTTCACTATGTAGCACACTGGACTCCACTCTGTCTTTTTAATGTTCAAAGGTCCTCCCTGAATGCATTTTTAACCATGTGCAAGATATTTGGTAACAGGGCTTTAAAAAACATAATGGAAAACACCTGAAACTAATCATCTAGCTAAAAGGACAGTTCAGATTACTCCAAGTGCCAGTCTGGAGTGACCCAGAGGGTGTCATGTATGGCTTTCTTGCAGAAAGTGAGTTTGATCCTCATATATTTTAGTAATGCAGTATAGAAGTAATAGGCTCAAGCCTGGCCAAATCCTCAGCACATCATACACCGAGGACTGCCTCAGGTGGGGATGTGCTACCTTCTCCAAGGCAGGGAAGAGCAGCAGTCCCAGTTCACATGCTATGAAGGACTTTTCCAAAAGGTTATTCTCCTTTTCTCTTTTCCATGTAGAAAGCAAGTCTAGGAACAGCATAAATTTATTTTTCTCATTTTCTTGTATGACAGAGAGTGAAGAATCATGAATAATTGCCTAATGTCTAGACTTTACATGCAGTTGTCAGCATTTGCCTGACTTTTCTTTCTGTATTGCAAAATTTTACTAATTCCAGAGGATAGAATTAACAGAGAGAACACAAAGAGAGCAAAACATATGTGCGGTATTTACACCGCCACCAGATGACTGTGATCAGCATCCTGGAAACAATGTCAAATTTTTGAACTCCTTCATTTTCCAACTGACTCAAATAGCAACCATTTGAGTTGGCTTCTGCCATTTTGTGAGCAGCTTCTAGACACAGGCCACTCACCACCATGTATGAAGAGCTGCTCACATCTGAAGAACATTGGAGTCAATGCATATATTAACACCAAGATGACTAGGGTCTGGAGCAGGCTGTGAATGGATTATCCTCCACTTTGGTTTTCCATCACAAACAAATAGAGCTCTTTGTGTGGAGAGAAGTCAGAAGAGTAAAACACTGAGGCAAAAAAGAAAGTGTATGAACAGGGCTGAAAGAACAGATCGTCTGGGAGCAAGATTTTTGCAAAAGAGAAGCATGGGCACCGTCTGCAAAGCTGTTCGTAGAAATACAAGGTTTAATTCAACTCACCTAGACATACCTCTACTAAAATACTTACATATGTGTTTAGGTGTTTCAAATGTCTTGCTGAATTGGGGTCTTTAAAAGAAAAGTGAATTAAGAACAATGGAGGAAGGAAAAGAAATCCTTCCTTCTACAGGTGGCGTTTCAAGTTTCTTGTTAATGTACAAAAGAGTTTTCTGAAATACTTGCAAGGTGAAATAATATATTACTGTAAGTTTGTTTAAAAAAGTTCCTATTTTGCAGGTTTCTTATCTAATTATGCTTGTGAATCACAAATAAATATTTACTGTACCCTAAGCATTAAACTTTACTGAGAAAAATGTCACTTTTTTATTTTTTCCAGAAACGAGAAGGAATCCTCCAGTCTCGACAAATCCAAGAGGAAATAACTGGTAACACTGAGTATGTCAACACCACTTTTGCCAGCAGTTCAGTAATTGAACACAGATGCATCTCAGAAATTCAAACATTTGCTGATATTTAGATTTCGGTATTGGGGTTCCAAGGAAGATGATGCATCAGCCAGTGACTGTATTTTAGCCTTTTCAAGAGCTGCAAACATGCATCTAAAAATACAAAAGAGTGAGGAAATACAGAGCTGGGGAACTAAAAGCAGGAGACCAGGATAAAAGAGAAGAGAAAGTAGAGATATAAAAAATCTCTATTTTATATTTATCTGCTATTAATTTATTTCTGTATTTATTATATTTCTTATTATTTTGTTTAAAAGTCCTTCAAACAAACAAGAAAGATATGCCTCATTCTTTTATGTATTTGATAGAGAACTAGATTATTTCAAAAAGGAATGTGATATGACTATTTTTAGGTGTTTGGACCTTGGGGATGTAAAATAACAGTAGTAGGTCCTGTACATGTCATCTCACTGAAAAATTTATAACAAAAGTTATTCCAAAGCAAGAGAAAGCAATGGTAGAATATTGTAGTTTCTAATAGAATGGAGAGAAGCCAGACTATTGACTCATTATTAATCCTTATGGATCTGTTTATGTGTAATAGTTATATGAGGGATCAACTGGAGCAAAATGCTGCAGTCCTTAAGAACCCAGTCCAAGCATTTTTTTGGCTGGAATTGTAATGTAGTTGGTGTAGTAAATGCATCTTTGAAGCAAAGGGAAAAGTTTTCACAAAATCAACATGAAGAAGCCTTCTGCACTCGGGCAAGGTGTGTTGATTTGGTTCAATAGTAAAAAATCTGAGGTCTGGCCTCCCGTGAGAACTTCAGTGAAGCCAGGAGATATTATACTGATGGACTTCAGACTAATCCAGATTCTCAGTTGGAGTAACTTGATGAAGGTTTTCTTAATTCCATGGATCTACTCCAGTTTTCACCAAGCTGAAGATCTGTCCACATATGCCGTTTTCTTTTGCAGCACAACCTCTGCAAGTGAGTTATATATAACTGTGTTTTGTTTTGTTTTGGTTTTTTTATAGGGCATTGTCAGGAAGGCATGGTAAGTTCATTTGATTATTATCTTTTTCTTGAGGCAGCCAAAGTATACATTAGTTCTGCAATGGGTGGTCACTTTGATCAAACTGCAAGGAAGTAGAGGATTTCAAGTTGCCCTGGCAAATATATAAATATATGCACCACAGGCTATTGTGGCTGTTAACAAAAGGAAAAAATAATTAAAATCAGTCTGACCATCTTTAAAACACATTTCATTGCTTTTCAGCATGTGTTAATTTGCAGGTGCTTTGTGGTTCAACCTCCAGAACATTACTGTAATAGTATTAATGGTCATAAGTCCCCAGCATAATATGAAATGATGCCTTACCATAAACCAGCTGGTGAACTCATTGGCATTCTTGCATACATTACCTACTTACACTTTAATGACATTGAGTCATTATTCAGCAGGCCTAAATACCATGCAAGTTCCTGTGCTTAGTATGTCTCATTGCTAGTACTGAGACTGGCCAAATGCCTAGCCAACAGAAAACACTCACCTGAGGAGCTTAGGGGGAGTCCCACCAAGAATTTAGGATTTGCTTCTTGTATTATTTCAATGGCTGCCTTACAGCTGATTTAAAAGGCTACATGCACGACCTCTTTTCCCAATGATATCCCTGAGCAGTCTTACTTTGTATAAAGTCTGCCTTCTACAATTGCCTTTGGATCTACTCTAACATTTTTTTTTTATTCAGGAATATGAATATAGCTTTTTGTGGAGTCATTTGCTGGCATTCAGGCAATTGTCAAAATGGAAATTGCTCAGAAAAGGCTCTGGTGCCTTTTTATTTTTTTTTTTTTCTGTTTTCTTCAGAAGGTGTCTACAGTAGCAGCACTCCAGTCATGCTGCCATAGGTTGCCTGTCCTGCTGATAATGTCCTAAATTGCATATCAGAATGACCCAAAAACATCTATCCAAAGCATTGTGTTGCAGCTGTGTAATCATAAGCTTGCTTGAGGTGGTTAATAATATAGCACACCACAATGCAGTCAGTGGCCCACAGGGAAAATCATCCTCTGTAGATGTAGTGACTCTAGATGTAAACTCATGTTCTTCTGCACATAATGATCTGGTTACTTAGCTCCCTGTATCTGGCTGTTTAAGGTTTTATGCCTAAAGATACCATTCTTTGTTCATTTTTGAGAAACAGGGTTATTAGGTAATCCAAATCCTACTTGAAAATTATGCTTTTTGTAAATAATAGAGAATAAGTTACTAGCAGCTTATAGCAAAAGAGCAGTATGCAAAATACATGGTATTGGAATACAAAGAGACTATATTGAAACCTTTTGCTGACTCTCTTGTCTTAAATGAGTGTGTGCCTTAGTAAGTGTTTATTCTGCATTTGGACAGCTGCTGCTCAGTATATTAACATCTCTGAATGTTTTTCAGAAAGAGATGCATTTGATACTTTATTTGACCATGCTCCAGACAAGCTCAATGTAGTGAAAAAGGTTGGAAAGTTTTTATTTTTAGAATACATAATGTGTGCATGTGCATGCTTGTGTGTATCTGTTTGTACATATGTAGTGAGTGTGTATGTATATAATACATAATTGGCATAGTTTGCATACATTAAATACAACTAAGCTTTATACTTCAAATATACAAATTCATTATTGTAATGTTACTTTTTATTAATATTTAGCAGCATGAACTTCACTTTGGAACACAGAACAACATGTAGTTATCAAAGTTTCCATCAAAAAGAAGTTCTCACAAAGTGTATGTTGAGTAGAACCCAGCTGGTAGATTGAGTGTACTGATGCCAAAGAGGTATCCAGTTTACAGCTGCCAGAGGTCTGACCTAGAGTATTTTGGCTGCTGTCAGATTTGAGTGGAGTCCAATTACCCACTTCCGTATACTCTGCTACAAGGGGTTTTTTTAAAAGAATTATTATGTTTTAACAGTGTATTTTTATTTATATACATCATGCTCATTTTATTTCTGTTCTTCATTCTTCTAATAAAAAGATTTTTTTTTTGTATGTCATATTTCAGTTTTAAAAATTGTGTTGCAGTCTCTTCAGTCATGCAGTTTCTCTTTTGAGTGGAGTTCATACTGCATGCATTGAACTGCTGCTCTACTGAATAGGCCTTCACTACATTGTTTTCATATTTCAGACTCTCATCACCTTTGTGAACAAGCATCTCAATAAATTGAATTTGGAGGTCACTGAACTGGAGACCCAGGTAGGACTTTACAGCCTTTATGAAAGGGGAGGGATAGTTGCACTATGTTATGCACTGTGCCCCCAACTTTATCCAGAAATTTCATTGAATTATTATCAATTGAGCTCTAAGAAGTTATTTCAGCAGGAAAACACTTCAATTCTAAATATGTGTGTATGGAGAAGACCCTGGCCAATTAAGCAGAGAAATCGTGAAGGCAGCTAAATTTCTCTAAAACAGTTCTGTACTTCCATTAGCATAAAAAGTAATTAACAGATGCTACCTCTTGGGCGCTGCCAAGTGCTGTAAGCAGAACCTGTGCTTGTTGTAGTCAGGAAAGAACTCTGTCCACTTGGTTTGATCCAAAATCAAGCTGAACAGTTGTTTCCTGCCTACCTTTATGCAAGCACGCAATTGCATGGGATTACAATGACTCTATTCAGCAAGATACGTTCTTGAGAGTAAAGCTACTCAAGTGTATAGGCAGCTGTACAGTTGGGCTGCAGGCTTGATTGCACTTCTAGAAATAATGTGGTACATGGTCTTCTTTCTTGTTCTCAGCTGCTAAATTGGCTGTAAAGAAGCTAAAAGAAAAGCTTAATCCTGCTGTATTAATACCTCCCCATGTGAACAATTGCAGCAGTTATAAGAAAATTACAAGGTCAGGCAGGAAGGATGGTATCCGTACTATCAAAAAAACCCAGGTGTCTTCAGGACAGGCTTTATTTTATGTCTTGATTCATGTTATTAAGACTCTCTGGTTTATTTAAATAGCTATCAAACTGATAGAGATTTTTCAAAGGTAAAATTAAGATTTAGATGGAAATTATGTGTAACGGCTTTCAGAAAGGTGTTTACTGTGCCTGCTTATTGCATTGTTTACTTTGGGGAAAAAAAGTATTATTCAAATGTGCCTAGAAACCCCTTAAGCATTTATCCAAAACAGTATTCCCTAAGATGAGAGACTGTATTTCTGTCAGTTGAAAAAAAATTATCTACCTCAGGAACGTGATGTATTGCTTCACATAACTCAGTTTGATTATGAGGATATCTCAGTGCACTGGTAGACCTGATGCCACAGGGGTAAGAGTAAGAGGCCTTTAACAAAATCTTAGGGATGTTGCTATTTCTTTAGATAGAAATGAACATATATCATAGCAGTTAGTTATCTTCCATCTGTAATTACATACACTTAAAATTAGATTGACTCAGACTTTCAGAACATGGACGAAGATGATTCTTTGTTCCTTTTTTCCTCCAATATACTGAATTTCAATGCAGTCATGAGATTGCACCTTCGTTCTGCTTTCCTCTGCTCAGGGAATGCATGCCATTTGAGAGCTTGAACGGTAGCTGTTCTGATTCCTCGCAACTAGTAGAATACAAAGTAAAGGTATAGATCAAAGCCACTGATGACCTCTCTTTCCAGGAGCTTTATTCTGAATGTGTATTTTAGGATTAGGTCAGTTTTGGAGAAGACATAACAGAACATACTAACTAAAGAAAAAGAATCAAAGAAGTGAGATGAGACCTTTTAGTTGCAATTTTAAATATTTGTATTAGTAGTTTGTTGACAGTTCTGCATTAGACAATATATGTCTTGTTCATTAAGCAAAGCAATGAGTTATTCTTCAGAAAATGTACTGAGAAATGTCTTTTTTACAGTTTGCAGATGGTGTGTACTTAGTCCTGCTAATGGGTCTCCTAGAAGGCTATTTTGTTCCTCTGCACAGCTTTTTCTTGACTCCTGATAGTTTTGAACAAAAGGTAATTAGATTTCATTTTTCTCTTAAAAACAAATAAACATATAAACATGTCTGGTAGTACAAGGATGACGCAAACTTTTCTGCATAAGTTTGAGGTAAATAGCTGAAAACGGGAGGACTCTACTGGTAACCATTTCCAAGCATTTTTAAGATCTCAGTATAAATGCTTATCTGGAATAAAAGGGAAAATTATATTAATGATGGGGTGGTTAGCAAGTATTAACTGATTTTGGCATCCATCGTGTGATGCTGTCATTAAACCAGACTTACTGCTCATTAAGTGTATAAAGAATCGTGCACATGAACTGATGACAGAACTGATTTTTTTGTGTCCAGAATCCAAGAATTTAACATTTGAAAGGTTTCACGTTTTTTGGAAGCATAAAGGCATATATGTACTATGTATCATTTTAAGACCAATCATTAGCCTGGTGTCTGTTGCTATCCAGGCAATTCATGTGTCTGTTCAAGACAAGAGCAAGCACTTCATGGGCCATCATGTTCCAATTTTTAAACTTGCATCAGGTGGGCTATTCTTACTTGTAAGTATTTTTCTATGGGTAATATTAGTTCACATGTTATCTTTCAATTACTTTTACATTTCTGAAACCACCATCACCACCCAGAAAATCAAAACAACGTTTTTTTTTTATATTCCATGGACCAGGTCTTCCATTGATATATGGAGCCCTGACTATTTTTTCTTTTCCAGGATCTGGATTTGCAGCTTTAAATACATCTTGTTTTGACCATTTATACTATACTGTATATAGTTCATAATAATGACTACCTTTTATTATATTACTAGGTCCTCAATGTATCCTTTGCGTTTGAGCTAATGCAGGATGGTGGACTGGAAAAACCAAAGCCAAGACCAGAAGGTATCTGTTCTACTTTTTTTGTGTCTTCTTAAAAATTTGCGTTGGATCCAGATCTTACCTCGTAGGATTATGGTATAGCTAAATGAAGGTTAAAAAGAATCCGAGAGCAAAAGGCAAGATACATTTTGAACTGCTCAGGTAACTCTATTTCAAATGGCTGATAGATACGCTTTTTCATATGTTGCAAGACTTCCTTTCTAGGGTGGCCAGGGTAAGATTTGCATGACCAAACATATGCAGTAATACTCAGATATTCACTGAAAGAAAAAGAATACAACTGTGAATGGTGTCACTGGCAGATATGAATTGTTCCAATTGCTCTATTTTCCCTCATCCCACATCTTCATACTAAACCTCAAGTATTCCACTGTAATTTAGAAGATTTTCACAAAAGATGTAGATGTTGTGGAAGAGTAATTTCAAATGTTCACATAACTGCCTTTGAGTGCAGAACCTAATCATACATATTTAAATTAGGTTTAGAGCTGGAGACTGAAAGTAAAATGTGTCTTCAGGGAAGATGAAGGTTTTACTGCTGACTTTAGCAGGACCAGGATTCCACTCCTCTTTGCTCATATAAATACAGGGTTTAAATCCAGCTTTTCAAACTGGGTACGGGGCCCATGATTATTCACCATGTTATAGTGTACTCTTGTGGTTCCTCTCATGAGAAGTTACCACTTCTTACCATGCAGGAGCTGGACATGCACCTACTGCTCCACTCTTCCCAAGAGGGGTGGTAGCTGGGCTCCTGCTGGTTACCTACCATAATAATCAATATATGTATGTGTTTTCAAGATCCGTTGCAGATTGACATTCTGTGGTGCATACAGTCTTTTTCTGCCGTAATATTGGATTGTCATTCCCTGAGGAGTTGATATAAGCTAATGCTCAGAGTTTTATTTCTAATAGTAAGGGCTCTCTGGAGATTCAGGCACACATCACTGAATCAAGTTCTGCTCCATTCTGCTTATTTTCCATCCCTCCCAACTTCCAGATCATAACAGCAGCAGACATGCGTGCACACGCACAAAAATATGTCTCGGGATTGAGCCTATGCTCCTGTGCATTTAATCTGGACCTACCCAGCCTATCTTTTTTTCTTCTTTTGATTGCTTGAACTCTTATCCACAATCATGCTTAACTAAACCAGTGGTGACTGTATCACAAACTTTTATGTTTGAAATAGTCAAAGAGAGAAGGGGGAAACAGTGAAATCTAGGGATCCAAGTAAAACAGAGAGTGTCTGTGATCCCTTACTCCCCATGGAGGTTTAAAATTCTTATGGCATTTAATTTTTCAGGTATTTATTGCTCTAGGGGACAGCTAATTTTTCCAGTATAAATCAAGCCATAAGGATATTTCAGCATATATAAGACATTTCTTGTGCAATTATTGAAATGCTTAATATGAAACTTCCTGCCCAATGTGAATGGAAAAACACATCTGTTTTATGTGTTGTTACATTGGGCACAATGCCCGTACTTAAAATTTCCAGTGAGCAAAAGAGTATTGAAAAGGATCTTACCCTAAATGTGTATACTAAATACTCTTTAAATTCCTACACTGTTTCTTTGAGGTTCTTGAGGAAAAAATATGCTGAAAAGTGCTTTAGAATATGAAAAACATATTTAGTGGAAAAAAGAATGCGGTTAAATAAATGAGTATGAAAACCAATGATTTTTATGGGGTCAACAGTTTATTTGGGTTATTTGCAATATAATTGAAAAGGTATTAAAAAGCTTTCCGTGACCTTTTACTTGAAAAATGGCCAGAACATTAATCTACTGAGTCTGTAATGAATTCATTTGCAGTTTGAGCTTTTTCAGATTACTTCTTGAAATGTGTACATCAAAGCCAACTCAAGTTTCTATTTTTGAAAATTGCAACCAGTAAAATGTTATACATGTTGGTCAAACACATGTAGCAATGGAAATAACTCATCTTTCTCTGAGAGCATGCTTCTTTTTAGGTTGGACCTTTCTGTGGAATTCTGTTGTGGTGGTGGAGCCTTCTGGTAACTTTGCAAAGACCTGTCAAAGTTATCTCTTTATTAATCTGAAGTTCTGTATTAGGAAATAAAGGTGTTACAGCTTGCTGCTGGCCTAAAAGAGGAAACTTCACGAATTATTCTCTGCAATACTGTTTGCATGTAACATGAAGTTGTGGGAGCAATGTGCCCTTCATGTGGCTTTTGGCATTTTCTCTTCATTTTATAACAAGCATTTTTGATCTGATTTATTAAGAGCCACAGAACCACGTGGCCATGGTTTCATGACCATGCATAGTCTCAGCATAAAATACAGGTTTGACTGTTTTCACCCTTTGTCCATGGATGTCAGTTTGCCATGTAGCTAATATCTTTAGCCCTTCAAAGTTTGCATACTTTGGGATACCCTGCATAGGTTTGATTGCATTCATTCTTCAAAGTATAAACCCTTCACAATCTGTGAGAAACACCACTGTAGATAAATATAATGGCAAAAATATCTGATGATTACATACACAATTTACTAGGCTTACTTGGAGATTTTGAAGATAATAGGAGTATGCACACCACCTGCTTTACACCTTCATGGCCAGTTCCAAGAACCAAAGTTAGGAGATTGAGTTCCTATACAGTCAACAGAAAGAGATAGGACTATTCTAAATCTGTTCTATTCTAGTCTAATTCTTTTCTATTCTTTCTGAGGGCAATTCTGAGTCCCTATTTGAGATTGAATGTTCCTTGAAGCACTAGCGTAGACTGCTGCAGTAGTACTTGTCAGTTTGTTTTATAGATTTCTTGTGAAATAATATTGACTTTCTCAACAACTTCTCTTGGAAACAGCAGGTATTCATTAGCTTTTTGTTTCCTATAAATCTGTTACTTTAGATGTTGAGTTTCTAAGGACTGATTCAGCCGTGTACATCAGCTAACCCAAAGCATTTTCAGAAGTGTCTTCAAGGGGCACTTGTATACCTAGCTTCTTTAGATCCTTTAGAAAATTCAAACTTGCCTCAAGCTATCTTGCTGAAATTAGGCCTAGTAAAGGATGTTGCAGCCCAGAATAGGCCAAGTCCTGCAATTCTTACGTAAGAGAAGAGGTCCATTGGTTCCTGCCTGATGATTTTTTCAAAATCATTACTTTTCGGCCACAACTGACTGAAGGTTCAGTCATATAAATATACGTAATCCTAGGCACAATTTGTCTTGTGGGCATCTAAACCTTGGTTACATTTCTTCATCAGCACCGTTAGCCATTTGTATCCCTAACTGAAAGTGGTTGAAATAATGATTTTCGAGTTGCCAGTTTAAAAACTGTGCTTTATTTGTATTTCTACTCTTTGTTACTATCTTTGTGATTTGAGTGTTTATGGATATGGATCTGAACAAGGAAAGGGAGTAGAGAATAGGCACTTCTTTTGAAAATGTTTTGAGCTAGTGAAGTTACTAATGTTTTTTTCCTGTGTCTTTTTTTCTAGATATTGTAAATTGTGACTTGAAGTCTACACTGAGAGTACTGTACAATTTGTTTACCAAATACAGGAACGTGGAGTGAAGGATTTGGGACATCAAGGAGTGTTAACAAAGAAAGCATCATAACTAGCATATTTTTCATCAGTGTTCCTCTGCATCTTTATCCTAAAAGGAACTAAACCATTTATCTTAAGAATTTTTAATTGATTATTCTTGCACTACTGTTTTCATAGTAGACTTAAAACTAATATAAATTATGAAGAAAAAGGTTTGGAGGAAAGTATTTGGGTATGTTCTGGGAGAATTAATGTCTCAATAATAACTGTCTTCACACTGTTTTGTAGTAGGTGAAGCAAGAATGAAAAAAAGATTTAGTAACTTTATTTCAAATCAGCCTTTGAGGCCAGTCATAGGAAGATTCAGCACTGAGTATCTATTTTAATATTTTTTACATATATCTTTTCTAATCTGGTGATTTTCTATCCATGATAAGACGGTTGCGTTCTAATTATGAGAAATGTGCATGGGGAGAAACAGTTAAATACTCTTGTTTACTTCACAGCTAAAAAGAGACTTTCTCAAGCACTTAACCTGATTAATTTATATTTCCAGTGCCGTTAGGCTTGAATTTTATGGGTTCAAACTGAATGGCTGCTCATTCCTTCAGACTTGCTACAGTGTGATACTCTGCTTTAAATATGTGTTATTGAGCATTCCACATAAGCACACTTTGCAGCTTGTCACTTGGTTTTGTTCGAGGAAGATATATTTTTTTGCAAAGTACACATTTCAAGAAAACACACCTGTATAATACAGTTTCCCTATAATATTTGTATTATTACATAGTATTAGAGAGTAAAAGAATGGCTTGTTTTTCTTTTAGTAGTTTAAACACAGGATTACCAGGATGCAAGTGTAGATTTATTGCTAAATAAGATTTAGAATCTGTCCCTTTGGTTGATTTTATGATGAATGTACTTTGCTGCATAATGTCCAACATGAAAAATAAGTTTTATTTTCCAGAAACGTTCCTGTACCCTGTGAGATACAAAAGCACTGCTTTTAGGTCAAAACTACTCCCATCTATAAAGGCTCCATTACAATGTAACGTTCTTTGGTCATTTCACATGGCTATAAAGAGTACTTTCTTTCTAATCATAACTAAGTATAAGTTGTTATCTGTTTTGGTTTTAGCTTTAACAAAGACACAAAAGAGAAATTGGAGTTGATTCTTCCCTTAGACTTGATATCAAGCACCAGTTATGTTTCCTTAAAGAAGCTGATAGAGACTGCCTGACATGAGTGTTAATCATCAAAAACTGCACTGGCATAAGCTGAAGAGTAAATTAATCATTTGCTAGAAGTCTTGATGTTAGTACTAGATACCTTTCTAAAAGAAGTGTTCCAATGCAACCACAGGTTCTTGAGATCCTGGGTTACACAGTAGAGAAAAAAAATCCGTGGGCAGAAATTACTGGACGACTGTTTAGAAATCTTCGGACTGCTTAGTGCAGGAAGGAGACTTGTTAATAGTCATCCAATTATGGCAGAACTGGTATAGGTGAAAGGGAAAGCAATCTGTCAGCTCTTGAGTCTGTTCATCTGAAGAAATGCAGTGCTGGCCAGAACAGTCAATAACAGCTATATGTTACTGAGTATATAAAACGTAACGTATTTTTTGGTTTTCCAGGGCTTTTTTTTTTTTTTTTTTAAAATGTACCATTTTCCAGTGCAACATTAGCATAAAGGGAAGTCAAGCAATCATGTTCTGTCTTTGATGAACCCTAACTGATGTTCAGTAACAAAATGATACTGACTTCTGCTGGGGCATCACAGAAATTATTATTCTGAGAAGTAAATATCAACTTTTGCAAAGGAAAGTAATATTTAATTCAAAGGACAATACCTGGATGTTCTCTGAACTCAAAAATTGTTATCTGGTTGTTATAAGCATTCTGAATATCTTCAGTAAAGTATTTTTTTACCTGTATATTTTTAACAGAGTTTCTGAAATTAGAGGTGCAGAAAATAACAATTATTTCCCTTTTACACAGGTAGATAACTGACATTTTGTCCTCAGTGAAAATGAACATGTTTTCATTATATCTCTAATATCTGAGAAGCTAAACTATAGGAATTAACAAAACATTTTTGAGCAAACTGAGGCAGAACTTCCCATGTATATACCAGCAGCAATTTCAGCTTATTTTAATTTCACATGTAAGTTTTTCATTTGCACACCTAGATTGTAGTAATTGTAATTTTTAATTAATAAATGTATGATGGTTTTTCTGCAGATCATGCTCAGCTGAAATACTCTTTTACATCTCAGCAATGCCAAAACATTTTGATTGCTATTGTTTTCAGGAGTGCACTTTCTTTAAAGAGGAGATTTACATATGTAAAGGGAAAAGGTTAGGATCAGTGAAACTGGTTTTTGCCTGGACTTGAAAATAAGTATTCCTCTGCTATATTGCTATAACATTATTGGAGATTTTGAAGTCTCTCAGATTCCATTTTCCATCCTTAGAAAGCATAAAACTGAGACAGAATGATGAAATCCTCATACTGAAATGCAATTATGCAGAACCATAGAAACATTTAAACAATATCCAACCTTTACACAATTATCTGTCCTATGGTAAGAATTTATGTAAATTAAAATCTGCTATATAAACAAGAGTGTCCTATGTAAATATAGACCCATGTGATAGTTTTAACACATTCACACAAATACTATAGGCTGCCTTGTAGGAGTGGGTCACTGCTTATATTTTTGACAGTGTAGATTTAAATAGCTACCAGATAAATATGAAATCTAATATACAGATTATATCTAATATTTATTGCTTTGATACAGAATATTATAGAAATATAGAATACTACTGTAGACAGTTTGCTCTTCAGCAATCAGTGTAGGCCAGCACCCTCCTTCAGGGAAGTGAAATGTTAACTTAGCTGGGCCAAATTCTGCTGACACCTATGATGCTTTTATTCTTGGTACACAGTGGTGTATACCGATGTACAGCTGAATGCAGAATTTTCCTCACTGTTTATATTAAGATAGAGGTTGTTTAAGCTTTAGATCAATCCTGGTTTTATTTATAATTACTTTAGATGATTAAATAGGTCCAAATCAATGGATTTAGCCCATGTAAGATATGAACAGTCATCTGGAGAGGCCAGTTTCTCTACTGGTCCCAGAGAGAGCCTCTGATCTCGAGGCTGCTGTCTCAGCACTTTGGCTAGGTTTCTAAAGCCAGGTAGTATGAAGCCAAGCCACTGCCTTAAGATCTCATTTGGACCTCATCCACCAGACCAACGTGCTTGTCTGTTGTGCTCTGTCACATGAAGGCCCACAGGCAGCTGAGTCCACTGGAAACTGGCAGGTTATTAGCCTGCCTTGAGTAACAAACAAACAGTAAACGTTCCTGCTGCTAAGGTATTATGAAACTGCCAAAAGAACAGAGTTTTCTGTGCTTCTCTGACTTCTAATGCATCCATTGCATCCAGCAATATGGTACCCAGATTTGTTTTGTGGTTGGAGATAGGCATCCTTTCCCTGTTGATGCATCTTGGCATGCTCTGTCAACCACACAAAACTTATTTTTTTCCAAGAGGAGCTACAGATTCTTAATAGTATGTCAAAAAGAGGTTGTCAAAATAATTATCTAAAATCCCAGTATCTTGAGGTCAACTCCCTTCAGATTTCTTTCCCAGCTGACTGGCATTTAGTTGCCATAAAGATCAGGCTCTAGAAAAAAGGTATTGAAGGAATCTTTGCATAATTTTACCTGAGACACACATAAAGTCTGGAATTGGATTGCTCTATATTTCTGATGGAGTACAGACGCACCGAGTTTCATATTAAATGAGCTGACTGCAGAATATCTAGTTCTTTGTATTTCTTAGTCAGTAGATATCTTCCTGTTATAAGGGGGGCAGCAGCCCTTGCAGCTACATAGTTCAGGAATTCAAGTGGACCAGCGGATGCTGGGTAAGGTCCTTATCTACTTCAACTGAAGGTGGACCAAATTGCTGGTTGGCATATCTCCATGTAAACCAGTGGCATTAAATCAACAGAGCATTTGGTCCTTTCTGTTTTACGTAGGGTTACAGTACTTGAGAATTGTTTACATTCAGGCAGACTATACTAACTGAGGTAAATGCTACTTGGTTGACCTTTGTTCTTACTTAATTTCATAAAGTATGTTTTTATATTCACATTTCAGATTAATTTAGCAGACACCTTACTGCAAGCCACAGTGTTGTAAAGCAGAGAGGCTTTTAAAAGTAATGGGTTTTATTTCATTAGAGAAAGATATATATGATATTTAATATACTAGATACTGGCTTTAGGTCTATTTTTTTGTTATTATTGTTTTCCTATCAAAACAGCCCTTCATGAATGGCTTGTGTGTGTGCCAAGCACCCAAAGAGAGAACAGTGTCTTGAAGACCTCTTGCAAGATTTTCTGCACTATTACCTAACAGACTTCTGTTGTTTTATTGTAAGAATTAGAGTGGGTTTTCTCTTTACAGTTAAAGTACAATTAAAGACTGAAGAAATCCTTTGTAGAAAGTTATAATTAGTTTAAAGTAAGATATTTTGTTTTGATGCATCACATGAAAAATGGAGATAGCAGCACCAAAATTCCAAAATTATGCATACCTCAGCATCCACAGATTTTTCCATTTGACATTTACTAGGGTTAATTTTATGTATTTTGACAATATTTTCTGTGTGACTATTTCTTTTTGCAATAATGAGATTTTCTTTTCTAACAGATAATACTACACACTCTGCAACAATGTTAGTGTCATTGAAATATTTGGTTCTCAATTTCAATATCAAGCTAATTGAGAAAAGAGAATACTTGCAAAATTTGCTTCTTAACATATGTATCTGAAAATAATGATTAGTTTAAATTAAGCTGCATTGCTTTCAGCTGCAGAGTTAGTAGCTTTCACAGAATATATTTTATGTACTCTGTAAGTAAGAGACACTATTGCTGATTTTTTTCTGTGCTTTTTCTGAAACCTTTGTTATGATCCATAATAAAATTTGCACCTGAAAATCAACACTATATGTTGTTGTTGGGTCGAAATATGAGATGTATGACAAAAAATTAGGAAGGCTGTTGGTTTATGTTCTCGGAGCTTCTAGACCTCTCCATGCATCTAACCCATTCTCAGTTACCTCTTGGTGGGTGTACTTGGTGTTTATTATTATTTTCTGTGGGGGCTGGTGACAGCTGAAAGCAGGTTGGCAAAAACAGCCATTTAAACATATGCTTGAAATGATTAACAGCAGCAGGTCAGGAAAATGCCGTATTTGACACAAAAAATATACTCAAAGTATACCTTTGCTTTAATATTGCTGTGCTTAACACTTCAGTGGTGATATTGCAGCTGGGTATAATCCAGTTTTCTGCAGAGTACCTTTGTTAATTTAAAATTTAACAAAATGTTAGTGAAATGTTAAAATTATCAGAATTACACTGTCCATTTCAGAAATTAACTGCATTTAGGAAGATTTTGAGACCTAATTTTTATAAACTTATTTTTATTGTGACCATTGAATGCAGCAGCTTCAATGCAGAACTTGGAACCAGTCACAAATATAGGCACCTAAAGTGCTACAGATCAGCATTTTTAACCACTGAATTACTGGAATGAATCCAGAAGCAGGTGTTTGATCTTTAGGTCTGCTTGTAAAGCTGAAACCACCGAGCAGAGCTGCCTAATCAACAGGGAACACAAAGGACAGGGTGAGTTTTAATGCCATTCTTCAATTCCAGCCCTATTACTAGGGCTAGAAAGTAGTACCTCTGTCTGCTTAGGATCCATGGTCTTAAGCCCCACCATATGCACTTTACAACTTTTGTCCTGAATTTTATGGATTTTGTCCTGAAGAGCAAGTAGACTTGCTCTTCTTCAAACATTGCAGTACAACAAAAAGGTCACGGTCTGGCTACCTCAATTTCTACATCACTATTCACCCAGAAAGTAAAGATCTGGGTTTAATGCCCTTTTGCATCTGTGGGAATTATTTCTCCTCCTTCTTAGCAGAGTGCCATAACCTGCAATATGAGTTTAAGGTGGTATTCTTTTTTTCAGTGTTAATGGAGGGGCATTGTCGACCCATAAGCTGAAGTTGCAACTCCGTGTATGAAGTAATTCCACACTAACTGGCAGAGAGGGAAAGAGAACAGAAGAGGGAGTGTAACTGGTGGTTAGGTTGTTGAAAAGGTGGAAAAGGATTTTGGGGAAGAACCTGTCTACTGGGCCTCCTGTAAGGCCTGCTTCTGTATTTTAGTCAATCAAAGGCTGCTAAAATACCAAAACACATTTTGAGGAGGAACCAGGACTAACATCACCTCTGTTTCATTGCAGATTTTCTGCTGAGCTTTGGTCACTCTCACTCCTCTCTTCCAGTCCTATGCTGTCAAAACAGCCCCAAGAAAAGGTATTCCTACCCTACACAGCCTGCAGCCTGGGTTAGGTTTGCATTTCCTCAGGCAAATCAAAGAACAGTTTCATCCCCTGATTCCTACCTGTTCTCTAACCATTAGGTGAGCTCACATGGGAAGATGAGCACCACATCATCTACAGGCTGTGTTTTAGGGAAATGACAGACAAAACTGCATTTTGTCCATAAAGCCGGTTGAGATTTCTTGGGCCTTCTCTGAGCACAAGTACTGGATTGAACGCTACATCTCATTTTTGGATTCCAGCCAGATTAGAACTACTCAGTCCCATTGAGACTGGGTCAGCTTCAAACATGTGCAGGCATAAAATGCTAGGGGTTTTTCAAATGAAAATCAAGGGTGAAATTTAGGTGGCTTCAGCGGGAGGTGGTGCTCAAACAGATTTTCCAGGATTGCAACCTTGGTGCCTATATTGTGTGTGAAGAGCAGAAAATCTGCCATGCCCCTCACATGGGCTGGGGAGGGAAAACAGGAAGGGCATCTTCTCCTTCCCTTCCGAGATCTCCATGTTGTGGCAGACTGCACAGACTGTTTCCTGCTTGGCTCAGTTTAATTTTATTGGGAGTAAGCCTAAAAACATGCTTTAACTATTTCTCCCTCTCCTGGATGTTTGCACTGTTCCAGTTAGGTGAAAATTAATACTAAACTAGCATGTTGAGGCTCTAAAGTCTTCAGCTGTGACTAATCAGCACCATCCACTGCTTAGGGCTTTTGGTGCTGGGAGGAATGAACGGTGCTGACTGTAGTCATGTCTCCGAATGATTAGTCCATTGGATCACATGCCAAATTTATAACTGTTATATTAGATGAACAGATGAGGGCTATTAAATTACATGCAGGGGGGTAGGAGGAAATTGCTGTGACCAGAAATTTCTTTCTTTTTTTTTTTCTAACATAATTTTCTTTTTTTCCTTTGCTTTTTTTTTTTGGGGGGGTGGCAATACTGGTGTAAGGCGGGGACTACATATATTCCCGTGCACAGTCTGAAACTTGTAACGTGCTGAGGACTGTAGCCTCAATTCAGCAAAATACTGAATTAACTTTAAATATGTGAGAAAAGTCCTTGTGGTTTCTTTGAGTCTGTTTTACCTAGAAATGGGTAAATACCCCTATCACCGTGGGAAGCCTCAGTCACATTTACACTGAGGCCTGCATCGTATTGTCTTCACATCCTAGCACAATCCTATATAATTACACCCACAAAACCATTATTTTTAAGGCCTGCTTTCCTCAAAGGATCCCTTATAGCTGCTTTGTAAATTAGCTCATAAAAGATATGTGCTTCTTGTCCACTCTTGTATTCATTAAGAGTTTCACCTGCATGAGGGTTGAAAAACCACGATAATTTATGTCTTCTCTTGTGAGGCCCTTGGAGATCAGATAACTAAATCAACTGCAGAGTAGCAGAATGCTGCTGCCTGCTTTCAACCTTGGCACTAAGTTTTAGGCAGATATAACTCAGGTGTGCTTATTATTGCTGTTTGGTTTATATCCACACCTACAGGGTTTGTTGCACTAGCAGTTCTGTGAATCCATGCTATGATACAGTCCTTGTCTTGAAAGGCTCAGTCTTGCAGGAATGTGGGAGGAGGAAAGCTGTAAGTGAATTCTCTAACTTTACACAGAAGATCATGATAGGTGTGGATTAGGAACCAGGTTCCCCTTTCTGTACCCTATCTAAGTTGTGGTGTAAAACAAGGAGCTAGAAAGTTACCAGTGAGGCTGTTTTGGAATGCAAGTCCCCAGGGGAAAATGGACCAGAGGAGTTACAAAGACTGGTGGTTTAGAAGATTACCACACTTCTTGTGGTAAAGATGTAGGTGCTCAGCATCAGGCCACTGGGGCCAGTAAATGTGTGGTTTTGTTGGGTTGGGGAGGGTTGCCTGGGGAGGAATTTTCCCCATTGAAGTGCTGCAGGGCCATCAGCTAGGAGGAAATTGCCAGCGTTACAAGTTACATGCATGAGATTTAGACTTCCCTCTATGTGGCAGTAGTTTAAACACTTTCCTGTGCATATTGTTACAATAATAGAGTATTGAAGGTGTCACTCCTGGGTTTCTAAGCCTTCTGTACTCCAGATCTTTCTGAACTGTTTGTAACAGCACTTGAATAGAGAGAAAGGACATCATTAGAGCAGATCTGTATTCTTAATTGCATAAAAACCTTGCACATCTACTGTCTGAAACGAGGACTCAGTTCAAACAGTGTCATAACCTCTAGCTTCATTTTTTCTGTGTTATCAGGACAAATTAACCCATTAGCTGCACAGACTCTATTGTGAGTCAGAGGTATATGACTCATATGAATAGAACACATTTCTATTCTGGTTTTAATTAACTTGGCCTCCACCCAAATCCTCCTTACAAATGAAAGATACTAGATAAACTGAAGTCTACAATACATTTTTATGGTTTGTGCTAAACTTACACGTGCATTTTTATGAGATAATGCTACAAAAAAAAGATTCCCATGAATGCACTAGCTTAAAAAGTAAGCAACAGAACTGCCTTATTTGACAGACTGTTAAAGTATTGTAATTAATCTTTTTTGTTGGTTCACCTTGCAAACTATAAGAGAGTATAAAAAGAAATGCACAGTTCTAACACATTGGGAAATTAGTTCCAGTCTTGATTCAGACAAGTGGAAAACATGTTTGTGGTAGTTAGATTTTCAATAGAAGTACAGTCTTAGGTGGTACTTCCCTTTGTGATTTTCATAATTTTGCTATCTGGGAACTTTTATTTTCTTTCTTTCTTTTTTTAAGATAAAATGTAAAGATTTAATAGGTCAGGATCCCTATCAGTATTTCTAATTGGGTCACTGTGCCTTCTCTTAATAAAGCAATGCCAAAATCAAATAACCTCCTCACGTATAAATTGCAGAGAGGGTAATCTGAGCCACTACTGAGTATAGCCTGTCAAAACAGAGGCAATACTAATTATATTTACACAATTTTAAAATAACTAAAACAAAAACAAGAAAACAAAACCACCCCTCTCTGACTCTCACAGAAATCAAGGCCTGAATCTTACTTAACACTAAAGTTTCTTCATGGCACCTTGGGGACTCTTAATGCAAATGAGAAGCAGGCGTACAGATACTTGGTGGAGCCTTCCCACAACACCACTATCTCTAAAGAAACAAGCATAGAATAAAAGCGGGGGTGAGGGGAAGAGAGAGAAATGTATCTTTGTGTGAACACTTTATAGTTTGCAACATGCTCGTATAACACAATGAGGGTGGGCCAGCTGGCTGTAAAATAACCTAGACTGATAAATTAATCAGGAGTATGCTGTGTGTGCCACCAACTGTCCTGTGACTAATAAGTTAGTTTTCTACTTTGGCAGGTTCCATGAGTTTACTTGTAGCATGAAGAGGAAAGCTGGAGGAAAAAGGTCAGGATTTAAAAGGGGCTTAGTTTGAGGGGCTCTGAAATGAAAACTTGCATGTGGACCACTACTTCCCAGACTCTGCAGTCCCACAGTTTAATTCCAGTTGCTTAGAGCACTTAATCAAGATCCGCCTTCAACTCTGCCTGCTGCCAGTTAGTCCTGATAAAGCCCTAACTCGCCTTCTCGTTGCCTAAGTGGTGACATTAGGACTTCCATCAAAGCGAAGAAATTAGAGGCACGTAGCAGACAGCTTCATTTAGCCAGAGCTCCATGTCCAGATTCAGAGATTTTTCTGTCTTGGAGGGTCATTGTCCTCCCATGCAAGAAAGATAGTCTGGCAATGAATTTGCTACAATATGCACTTCCCAATCACCGTGGAAAGTTACTGAGGTGGTTGGGAGCAGATTTAGGGCACACATTTGTCTACTGATATTTTGAACAGTTATGCTGCTTTTCAGGAACATAGGTATTCCTTAGGTGAAACTTTTGAGTGTTAATTTCTGAAATTCCATTGTGGATAACTAGACCTTGCTTTTCATATTTCATTAGCCACAGTAGATTTTCTATGCTCACGTTGGTTGAGGTTGGATTACCAAAACTATCTGGATTCCCTTTTTATGCTTACAATAATGTCCCTCCATTGAACAGAGCTCCTTTATATAATCTACAAAGTATTGTATGACCCATCAGGGTGCAGAGCATGATGTGAAGATAGGATACTAACAGGCAAGTTTCTCTGAGTCAGTTCTGCCTCCTTTTGGGATATATGTACAAGGAAACCTGCATCAGACCTCAGGATATCCCTGTTACTGTCTGTGCTCAGTAACAGAAAAGATCCAGGGCTGTCCTTCACTTTGCGGTTCAGGAAGTTATGTGTAGTGGTACTGCTAGAAGGGGGACAAAGCAGTTGTACCCTGATGTGAGAAAGAGGATGGATCTTGCTGGGGCAGCACAGTCCCAGCACCTTTAGTAATCTCTTTCCTAGCAGAACTGTAACTTGCTTTCTGAGCACTTTCAGGAAATAAGCTGAACTATCTTGTGTTACTGGGTCTTTTGCACATACCTTAACACTTTAACCCCAGAAGTCTTGTGATCCTCTATTCTCTCCTCCAGTATGACACAACCTTACCCAGTAATTTTGGTATCAAAACTGTAACTTATGCTGCTTCAAAGACCTCTTTCCCAATGGCTCAGTTACCCAGGCAGACCTCTGGGATAGGGAGTTAAACCGCAGTAACACCAACAGAAAACTTCTGCTGTCTTAAGTCAGGCAAAATTTTTCACTAGGTGAATTCCCCTGATTAAAAATCAGAAGATTTGTTCCAGGGAATCAAGACACGCCTGTTATTTAAACGCAATTTCTCTTTTATTACGGACTTATTAAAACTTACAGTTCTCTATTAATCAGCGTTTCTTAATTAACATAAAATTCCCAGGGTCTGGTACAATTCCACCACCCACAATCCAGTGCTATCCTGTTTGTTTCTATTTAGACTACATATTGCTGGAGTATGTAGGATTATATTGCATGCTGCAATTATTTTCAGGGAGGACTGTGACACTTGGCCTTGATCTTGGCTTTCTCTAGTACAGAGCACTGTAAGTATCCTATATTTATTTATAACTTGTTGGGGGGAACAACAGAGGCTGTCTAACACTGTGCACTCTCTTTCTCTTTACACTGTAATTCTTGGATAGGGCTCTCAGGAATTGCAGAGAGGAGAACTTTGCCATTTGGAAAAAAGGTCTTACAATTTAATCAGAATACAATTTTAGCCAACCAGCTAGTTCAATCAGCCAGTCCAATTATGGTGTGGGTTGAACAAGTCTCTGTGCTCAGGGTTCCCTTGAGTTGCTTTTAGTTACGAAATAAAAATAAGAAATTAGGTCAGTTATACTCTATTGACTTCTTCTAATCATACAGCTTCCAAGAGTGTATAGCAGCGTAGCTTTGCCTAAATTAATATTTGGCATCTCATCTCTATGACTAGGCTTTGCCACCAGTTGAAAGCTAAATTGGGAATGCTCATTCTAAATGGCAAATTACATATGTGCTTTTCTCTGGACTGGTTTTAACCCTTGCAACACTGCAGATGAGTACCCTCTGTCCAGTGCTAAAAGAGCTGCATCAGCTCTCACATCACCGTCTGAAAACAACAGATACTTTCCTGGGTGCCTTGCCCCCTCCATTGGTTATTTTCTCCTTGACTGACTCTCCTGAAATCTTGTATGAGCCTTTCTACCAAATTTTTCATACCTACTTTAACCCTTCAGAAATGCCCAGCTCCCAAACCCCCCTTCATCTGATCATACCTTATGACCTACCTCATCTTCTAGGTGTCCCTTCTCCTTGGTTAAGGTAGTTGATCAACCCAACTTCCAAACAATTGAAATCATGCAGTTGATCACACCATTGTCTCACCAAAAGCTATATTTTTTCCAGCTGGTCTTAAGCACTATGTCATTCCTGTTCCTTTTCTCCAAGCAACATTAAAAGCTTTGAATGGTTTCTTTATCTTGCTGCATAACAACTGATAGAGTTTCTTATTTCTATCATCAGCCTCTCGTGTTCTGTGGACACGCTTGTAACACTTCCCCACTCATCCCTCTGCTATAATTTTAAAAGGTAGGATTGAAAGAGCATGTATCAATCAGGTTTTGCTACAATCCAGCAAATTCTGCAACATAACTTGCAAGACATTTTTCTTCTCCCCTAAAGATTATTCTAAGGAAAAAAATCCAAATTCTCACGAGGCAAACAGCCTGTGGCCATTGCTTCATTCATGGCTGGTCAAATATATGTCTGTTCACACAGACTGCAATTTAGTGACTGCACAATATGGAGAGTATGGCTGCATGTCTCTGCCTATTACATTGCAGAGCAATATTAAGCCAGAAAAGTGCTGGGAAAACCTCAAAAGTGCCTTGAGTTTGGATACATCCCAAATGTTTTGGTTTCTTGTGTGCACTTACAGAAGTCAGAAGAGAAAACAGAGACCTCTAAATATGCTGTTGTTCATTCCCCTCTCTTTAATTCTCTGATCCTGTCCTTTTAAATGGTTGCAGTCTTTACTCACTCTTTACTCTTAATTTCACCCCTCAGTTGCAGATGCATACCACTTTGCATACAGTACCATGGAAGCAAATTGTTGAAAACGGTCACATTGTTGCGAAGTAAAATAGGATTTGAGGAATTAACTGAACTTCTAATGGATCATTTACAAAAAAAAAAACCATGAAGTTGACACATATGGAGGTTATTATTTGCAATACTGCAAAGTTAAAAAAAATGAAAAGATTATACTTCTCACGTGAAGTTGAGTTGCATCTGTATGTCTCTATATGATACTCTTGTTTTTTTAAGCCCAGATGAAATTGAGTGATAAAATCTGCTTCTATACTATTAGTGTTATGTGCACCTGAGGACAGCTTTATCCACTGATACCACTCTGAAACTTCCCGTTCTATGAAATAAAAGTTGTGTATCTGTAGATCTAGAATTAAGTCCTCCCTGCTCTGCAGAGGATGAAGTTGCTTTTCTCCAAATCATTTTCCTCCTCTCTAGCAAGTCATGTGTGCTTTCAAAGCTTTGCATGCTAACAGACTTTTCATATTTATTGCAAAACCAGTATAGTCTTTTCTCAACATCACTGGATGGGGGTCAGGCCAGACTTCCAGAAAACAGAAATAGTATTTTCTGTTCAGTTGTCCTCTGAAGTAGGTAGATTATATGGTATGGTCTGAATTATTAAAGAAGTCAGAGATCATTGTGTAATGTACTGAAATAAAACTGTATCTAAAGATGTATTTTGTTAAGTGTAAGTTAGATCTTAACATTTGAGAATGATTTGGGTGTTTAGGATAGCATAAGAATTAATTCCAGAAACAAGATATAATCATCAGTTTACCTTTCATGGCACTGTATCTTGCTCAATGTAAAAAAAAAAACCTCATTTCATTTACTATATAATTATCCTCATGTTTTCTTGAATGAAAGCATAGCAGAGATCACATTTCTGGCACATTTGGGAGCAAAACAGTTAAATTGCTAACAAATAATGTTTTGTAGTTTGTATGAGAGCCAAGAAGATTAATGAAATGTTCATGAGAGAGTCTGGCAAGTGGCCACATTCCTATGGGAACATTGCTGCAGTGAGGTTTAACGGAGCATGAGGGACATTAAGAAACAAATGTGTGGGAGTTTTAGGGTGAACTGTAAACGATCAAGAATCTAGTAAAACTAGATATCATGTATTTTGCCTTTGAGGCTTTCCAGTGGATCTCTGTAACATTTCTCATCCTTATCTAAAGTCTGTGAAGAAGATGAGCAAAGTGCATCCCCCTCAGTTTTTTTAAGAGCAGCTGTCAAACACTTGAGCTCTACTGACTTCTTTGAATGTTACAGCAGATGTAAACTCATTAAACAAATGGCTACAAGAAATAAGTCTTTTAGCCTGACCAGAGTTTTTGTGTAGAAGCTCCTCAATTAAATGCTTAATCTGCCAGCCTGCCTGAATCTTGTGTATGCTCTTAATTGCAAAAAGCTGTGTTAATTTCATTCTTTTAGACAGGCCAAGGAGAAGGTGCATTACTATAGCATTATTTCTATTTCTGCTGTACCACCACCTCCCCTTTCACAGCAGTTGTCTCTGAAATACATCCTTATTGACCATGCGAATCCACTACCATGATGTATTTCAATTAAGTTAGTGAATGTTATATTTAATCAAAGATAACGAAACAAGCTGTTTCCTCTGTTTCAGAAGAAAAACTCTTTATCAGTAAGATTACTAACAGCAATCAAACACTTCTTTTTACCATACTAAAAGATAAATTAAATAGAAGCTATCGATTTCCTTGGGAGCAGGGCAGGCATTGAAAGATGTATGGACCTTGCAGTATGCTTTCTAGAGGTTTTTCCAAATTAGCTAAAATAATCATCAGTGATCATCACAGATAGCTATTAAAGTGAAGAAAACCTGTGTTCTTACTTACCTTTCCACTAGATGGCAATGGTACATGGTAGTTATGTGTACTTTAGTAGGGGAAATCTTTAAAAACGAAAATTTTGTTAAAGGTTTGAATATCTCTTTAAGTGAGGACAGTCGTACTATTAACATACGCTGAAACGCAGCTGTCTTAGCGGTCCCTATCTCACGTAGCAAAACTAATTTTCTTTCTTTGCCTAACAAATGCAATATCCAGATTTAGAAGTAACACAGATATGGATAATAAGCCTAGTCAAAGCAAATACAGTGCTGTGATGACAAGGCTGTCTAACACAATGAAGTATGTACTAAGTTTCTACTTTTATGCTGGATGAGGCACTTTTCTGGTATTAAAACCAAGAGACAAACCAACTCTTGGAGTCATTTCATTGACTTCAGTAGAGTTACTTTAACGATGGATTTGGTTCAGGACTTTTGCATTACAAAATCAAGAGTGCACAGTACTGTGTGAGGAGGGGAGAGGACTGTTCTTTCTGTGGTGAATCAGAACAGCATCGAAAATGGGACTCCTTTGTAAAAGCTGCCACAGAGCCATTTGGGGGCATTACATCCTAAAGGAAGTGATGTTGGAGGAGGAGGGTGAGAGGGGGAAGAGAGGCAGCAAAAAATACTTTTTTCAGTGTATCTGAAGAAATGCAATAGACATTCGGACCAATGGGATATCTGAATCAGGCTGCTAGTGACTTGGCATCTGTGGAGACCTTTTGAGGCCTGTCTGTAATTCAGAATACACCGTGGTGGAAGTGCTTTTTTGTAAAGCATGACAGTTTGTTGTGATGCGGATCAACTATTTTGCTATGAAATAGCCCAGAGCGGTCTACCTGACCCCACAGGACCTGCTTCCCAGTGGCTAGATAGAGAATGTGTTGTTATTAACATGTCTTGATTTAAGGAAAATCTTTAATGTGATCACAAATGCATATCAACATAGAACATCTGCCCAATGCTAATCATGTGCTTCAGACTGGAAGGTTTTTTGATAGATACCACCTACAGAACTTTCAAATTCATTCCATGACAAAACAAGATCAGATTCAAAATACAAAAGTTTAACTGCCTCCTAGCCAAAACGTTAACCCAGCAAGATTAATAACCAAACCTGCATTGCTAAGTAGATTTCTGTTTAATTACTGTTGTAACTTTATTTTGTACCGTCAGTTCACTGTACTATTATTCTTATTTAGCTCTGCTTCTGTTGCAGCAAAAACCAGCCAGTTACATTATTATCAGTGAAATATTTTGAGAAGAGTTTGATTGGTTTAGTTCTTCCATTAGGACTGCTTGTGACTTCTGAAGTGAAGTACGGTACCGTAGTTTAGGCATTGAGCCATGTCTCTGGCAATAAGATGATTTCCTTTCCTTACTCTGCCACCCTATTTCCACCATGACCATGGCTAGTTTACTTGGACTTGTCAGATATATCCACCTCACTGCCAATGTCAAGCATTCTTCACTGTCTGGCTCCAAGGATTAGTCAACCAGGAGCTTGAAGCACTAGGACTGTGGTGGGCACTGATCTAAATAAATCTGAACTGCTATCCTACATCCTCAGTGGCCTCATGCCTGCTAACACAGATAGGATTTAGATGCCCAAATATTGTGAAGAACGAGGCTTTCCTTCCTTTGTAGTCCTCTAGATTGTTGCTTTAGCATCTTTGGAGGTCAAACCCTATGAATATCCACACGTGCTAACATTTAACTCCTCACAAGTTTCATGGGGTGTTCAGCAAAAACCTTGCCCTTTCATCACCCTCCCAAATGCACCCCTGTTAGTCTGGCTAGTACACAAATGGAGAGCCAGGGACAGCCAAAAGCCTGCAAGACAGCACAGCTAGCCTGCACCACAGCAGCCTCATGTCAACAGGATATCTGTCAAGAAAAGGGGCTACCCTCTTCCTTGATACAGAGGAGTTCAGCAGCAAGCTTCAGAGATGCCAGTTGTAATCCCACAGCAGTAAACTCGGAGCCATTCACATCATCCATGGTGAGTGTGCAACCAAACAGAGCAAAACCTGCCACATTTCCACTGGTGCTGGCTCTTCCAGGGATAGCCCTATGGTATGGTGTTTCTACTATTGGCCCTGATGAATGTTCTTTTGCTCTGTGAAGGTGTCTTAGCAAAGGGTTTACACAGCAGCCTCTTCAGACTAACTCTGATATTTTGGGGGAAGGTAAAATGCTACTTTGGAATCTTTCAGACTTGGAGCTAGCACAGATGGTAGACTGCACACATGCCTGTATCTCTCAGACTTGTGCAGCCTGCAAGGTCCTGGTTCTGCCTTCCCCAACAAGCTCAGAATTAGTTTGCTGGGGCAGGCAAGCTACAGGTGGGTAGCTGCTGTACCCACCAGAAGCAGAAGAGTCACTCCACGATCGACTGTTAGCTTTGTGGGCTGTCACAACTCCCTTTCCTTATGCCTACACAGGGAAGCAGATAGGTCATCTCCTAGAATCACTGCTACTGACTCCCACTCTAGACTGACTGACTCTTGATCTCTTCAGGCTTGTCATGAGATGGAGAGGGAGAGAGGACCTCAGTGTCTTATGTTTCCCTAACACATGCTGCCAGGGTGTGAGGAATGAAACAACAGTGAGATACCATTAGCTCTAAAAAGAATCTGGAACTGAGTCCTTTCTCCCTGGGATCTGTTGCATTGGCCTGGGGAAGGGTCAAGATGACTGACTATTCATTTTAGTCTTCATGGACACCCACGGAAATATGGCTAAGAAACGAGCTTTGAAGGCCTGCCCAGAAATATCGCTAAAGCCACCTCTCCCATAGGCTCAGTCGTTCTCTCCCCACAGCTGTTCCAAAGCACTGGTGAAGCAAGATGAAGGTGAAGTGACTCTTCTGTTGCACGTGTGGGATATGTGTAGCATCTATGCCCGGCCCTGCACCCTGTGCTTGCTCTGCAGGTGTTGTCACTGCTGTGCACTGTTGAAGAAAGGAAGTAACTCCTGGCCCCTCCTTCTGTGGTTCCCGCTCTCACCTTCCCAGAGCCAGCACTTCTGTTCAGGAACAGAATTGCTCTGAAGCTGTCACAGATTCCTTTTTGCTTGGTGTGGTGGTTTTAGTCCTAAGAGAGAAATCTGGACATAGAGTGCCTCTCTCAAAGTGTCAGGGAGGCTTGCAGAGTCCCAGAGGTCCCATTTGTGCTTTTCAGAAACCTCATCATTACAGCTGTATTGAATCATTCCCTATAGCTGATGAAAAGTCATGTTCACAGTTGGTGGACATGGCAACACATCATATTCTGCTACATTTTTGAAAAAATAGGATTTTTTTTACAGCTCAGCTCTAGTCAAGGGGTCTTTGCAAAAGTCCTGAAATACTGTCAAGCAGAATCAATATTATTAATATTGTCAAGCTCGGAGACCATTTTTGAGGATAGAACTTCTTCAGGGAAGAGAAACAAGCAATAAAATCATATGACCAGGTCCCATTTTGTCACAGAGAAGTGGATTTCATTACCTGCTGGAATAGGCCCAACTGCTCGTGTCTAAGTGGAAGCTCTGACAGTGCTTTAAGAATGATGTTGTTGGTTTCTTTTTGTTCTTGTTTTATTTTATTTTATTTTTTGCATCTATTGACTTCTGACAGCAAGTGAAAGATGCTGGTTGGGCAGGAGGAAATGACAATTCCCACTGTGTTACCCTGGCATTACCTAGATTGGTACATATGGTTCTACACAAAAAAGACCACTTTTCAGTGTGTTACTAATGACTGGACACTTAGGCAAAGGAAGAAGTCTTTCTTTCTTCCGTAACTGCAGAGTGGAATATGTGCCCCAAAGCATGGGGGTTTTTTTCTAGAATACTTCTCTCTCTCAGCAAAAAGATTAACACCTCTTGCAGGATCTGTGTTCTCTTCTTATCTCTGAGCATTGCTCTGATATCCACAGTTAGCCCAGAAAGCCAGAGAGAATGCTTAGAGCTACAGCTTTCCATGGAAGCCAGGGCACCTTTTGTGGCCTCATGGCTCAACCAAATGTCTGAGGTGGCTGTTTGTAGTGCTGCCACTCCAGCCAAACTCAGCCAGTGGGCAGTGCTGCTGAGGAACAAGAAAACCCTTTTCTCCAAAGGTCATTTCAATTTGGTCTCAAGTTCTTTCATAAAGCCTGTTTTTTCTGCATCTCACCCTGACAGTTTTATGTACTGGACTACAAAAACACTCCAGCAAATTAACTGGAGGACATGCAATGGCCAGGCCATATTCTTGGACCCATGTAAAGAACTCGAAATAGTCTTGTGCATAAAAAAAAAAAATCACACATGTAAGTCAACATCATGGATTTTTAAGGTCTGAGTCATTATTTTGTATACATGTCAACAACAATCATGCTTTTGATTTAGTGAGGACTGTAGATTCAGATCCCTGGATTTGATTTTGTCTTGTCTCAGCCTTACTGGAAACGGTTTCAAGTGTCAATATCTTAGTGTATTGATGGTGTAATACACAGTGAAAACATAGTACCACAAATAGTGATAGTCCTTGTTTTCTTCTTAAACTTCATAGCTGAACAAACTATGGAAGTAAGGTTTCAATGTTTTCATGATTCAGGTATGTCCTGTTTATTTACTATATGTGTCTCTACAACTCCAGTGAGTTTAAGTAAAGAAACTTACAGGCTTTTGAAGGAATATTTAGCCAATTAATTCTCAGCAAATACTGGCTATGTCTGGCAATAGCATGGAGAATGAAGGACATGAAACTGATGCCATCATCGTGTCTGGTCTTTTCTGGCTCATCTACCTGTCATTTTATTTCCAGAAGTTGGGTCACAGGTATATTTCCTACCCTTGACTGGTGCATAAGCAGAGCATTCACTCAATTCTCCCTAAAGACTAGTTGGAGGAATGACTCCAGAACAGCATTACACTTGGTTAGTCCCCCTTTGTAGCAGCCCTTAAATACTGTGCTGATGAAGTTGGTAAGAGTGTGCCTGTGACAGGGAGTAACAGGTTTGCTCCTGGCATGCATGAGACCTGAGTCCCTGCATGAAGACTGCAGCCACAGCGCCTTACTCCACGAGGCTCCAGGGCTGGTGTCGCAGAACTCCCTGCCAACTGCTCTCAAGCGTCAAGCAATAGCGCGCGCTGGTTATTAATACCCACTGTGAAGAAGAGGTGAGTGATACTTCTACAACTAAGGTTTCCCAAAGTCATTTTTACTAATTAGTCAAGAAAATGAATAAGAAATATGTTCTTTCCCTCAGAAGGCTCTAATCCCACTTGACTGAGCAGTATTAAGCAATCCTATCAAAGAGAATGTATTTTTGAAGCAGTCCTTGGGGCAAAATTAGAGCTTCAAGAATAAGAAATAATGAGACGTAGGGGGGAGAGGCTTTTTTATTTTTGGAACAAGTATTAAAGAAGAGCCTTTGCTCCTGAGTCAAGTTCCCATGCTTTTTCATTATGTTCTTTGGCTGAAGTGGTCTTTAGATAACAAATGTGTCAAGCTGTTCTGTCTCACTAAGTTAGAATTAGGTTATGTCTGTGCAGAAGAAAGTTTTGGAATAGCTGCAAAAACAATTACAACGCTGCTTGATTCACTGATGATGTTAATTGTAAATCCATATTAATCTGGGGTTGGGCAGGAGTTGCCAGAAGGATTCATTTTCTATGTACCATGACAGATGCTTGTCTTCCTTTCCTTTTTTCTGGTGCCTTAGACCTTAGATATCTCCCGTATTTTCTGAAAGCATAAACAGTAGCCTTAAGCAAAGTTACAGTTGATAGAAAGGTTGCAATGGCCTATATAAATCTCCTTACATGACTTCAGCTCTCATAAAAGCAGCTCATAATATTTTAATCATATTCTGGAAGTCCTTGAATACTAGCACATAGGAAGTACTGTACTAACAGCTAGTTTCTTACTTAGGAAACTTTAAGGTGAATGTTTCTTTTTTGATGTGATTCTTAAAAAGAGACAGATGCAAAGTGTAATCTGGGAAAGAATGGAAGATAAAAATGGTTTTTTACTCCATTTTAAATTTAAGATGGATAGCTGTTCTTTCTAATCAGTTGCCACATCTCTTTCTGTTTGCAAGAGTTTTCAAACTCTGTGTCTGCTGCTCTGGAACACTATTGGTGCGGGAAGTATTTCTGTGTTGGGGCTGTGCATTTTTGAAAGCTTCTTAGATTCATATACTTTAATGTGCAACTGTTTGAAGCTCCTCAGATGTTTACAAGTTGTTCTAGTGATAAGAAGAGCATGAAAAAATACAACATACTGGTTGATTTTGCCTCTTCTAGATAGATGGTTTGTCAATTTTTCACGTGACAATATAAATTTATAAGCAAGCTTAAAGATGCAGAGGCATGGAGTGGGCGCCAAGGGATGAAACTTTGGTGTGGGTTCCAGGTTACTGGTGTAACTTCAGTGCGGCCACACTACCAGGGGCTGAGCCAGAGATGAGTTATACAGCTGCCTAACTGAATGGAGAGAGCAGGAGTGATGTACCATAATCCCACAGATTTTCTGCGTATGGGAAGAGCACTGAGAGAGAAACAGCTGCTGAGAGATTCCAGCAGAGTATAGAAACAAAGTGAAATGTCCTGTGTCTGTGGCAAAAAACACATGAAAAATTCAATTAATTTTAGTATATTGTTGAAAAATTACCAGTTCTGTGGCTGTGAGACCAATGAAGCTACTGATTAATATGAATAGGGCAGTTCATATTCACAAGCATCTTATTAGGCTCTTCACAGGCTCAGGAAGATCTTGCTGTTTCAAAATATGTTTGAATCACATTTTCTCCACAGCCATAAAGGCTAAAAAGTTGGGGGAGGGGAGCAGTTAGTCAATAGCAAAGATGGGTGCAAATTCATGTCACAGAAATTGAATAGAGATGACAGATCTTTCAGGCCCTTCTGTAGCTGGCACAAACAAAGGAATCACGAAATTGTTCCTGCAACAGAGACTGCACAGCCTGTGAAAGGGTCCTATTAAGTGTGCTTTTACCCAGAATGTTTATGACTGTAATTGCTGATGCAAGTTACTTGGCACAGCAACTGACAGTTCATTCAAAACTTGGTGGTTTCTCTGTTAATAAGTTACCCCCTAATTTGTTCCTGTGAAGGTGCTTTATGAAATCATAAAGTCATATTCTTGTAACTTCTCCAGTATGACATCCACCCCATGCTAGCCACAAAGGACTGGAATTCACCACTCTGCTGAGCTATAGTTGGAAGATGACTGGAGATGGGAGAGGAAAATGTCAACTACTCTCTGTGCTTCTCAGCCCTAAAATTAAGGCCTGAACCAGGAACAACGTCAACTAGGGCACTTAGGCCCCTCCAACATCCAGCTGGTTGATGGGGGAGTAGAATGCATCCCTGCAGTGGAAAATGGCATAAGGACCATTGATTATGGTGACACTGTGTCCTCTGTAGTTCCCCATACTCAGATAAGATCTGTAGAGGTCCAAAGATCTGACCATGATTTCTTCTGGTGGCTTACGTTTCTCTCTAGTTCTTTTAAGGAAATCAAATGCATTTTCTATAGCTAATCCAAGGATAAACTGGCATTCCTTTTACACTGTGCTTCGTCAACCTTCTTTTCAATATTCAGAGATAATAACAGACTATCCCTACCATTCCCTTTCCTTTGTTTTGGGTTGTTTAAATGAATTTCCAAGTCCATGACCTTCTGCATCAGCAGTACCATCTGCTTGAGAGTGACATTTTCTTCATTTTGGCAACCAAAGACCTGGAGTTACAGCCCTTTACACTGCCTGTTACTGTGCAGCAAGGAGAGCCTTCTGGAGCAGAACAAAAAAAAAAAAAAAAGGAAAAAAAAAAGAAAGATCATACTTCTGCTTTAATTTTTAATTTGTCTTGCTTCATGCATACCCATGCAATACAGCGTACTATCATCCATTCACCTTTCAGATTAAATTCAGAGCTGACCATAATCTGCACTGAGACTACTTAAATAAGATATTGTCCTACAGGGGCTGCACAACTTGACATTAATTTAATGGTGGTCTTAACTCAGGCATTTCGCATGGGCTTTTTTCTTTCTCTAGAGTTAGTGGTCTGAACATCAAATCCAGGCAGGTCTGAAGTTATCTGAAGGGTCATCTCTGGCACACCAAGTCCATAGGAGAAATTTATGAAGCTTGGGTGGGTTTACTGTTAGTAAAGATCTCTCATCTCTGTAAAATGTATCCAAGTGTCACCATAAGGCTGGAAATCTTTTGGCTAGGACTTTTTCTTAGTCTCAGTCCCAAACTTCCAGGAAATGCAGCTTCCTAATGCTTTTTAGCTAAGGTCCCATTTAAACCAAGTACTTTGCACCTGAATAGTTCTGTAATGACTACCTTAAACAGATGTAGTACTACTACAGCTAGGTCTCCATTAGTTAACCCAAGTTTCCTGCTGTTACGTTGTTTATTAAGATGGTTATTTCTTGAATTGAAATTTGAGATACCTATTAACACATGTTATGAGCTGAACAGATGGCTGTATATTTCTAACTCTAAAAAATATATGTTATGCAGCCCATACAGCTGTCTTGCCATCCTGAGGAGTCATAAAAATTAAAATAAACTAAACTTTACCTAACATATTCATATTTTTTCTTTAATATTAATCAAAAGTTTCTGAAATGCAAATTTTATTGCCCTGGAAAAATACTAACTTTCATAATACTTCACATGCTATAAAAGATCGTCCCAAGGTAAGAAATAACTGCAGATCAAATCTAATGACTGGCCTGCTGAGCAGCCGTTTAAAAATTAGGATCTCTGCTTAGAAAATGGCTTACACCAAATCATCAGATATGGCCATTACATGGACAGAGGGTGGGGACAGCCATGTCACTGCTAGGTTTTCTTATGGTCCAGAGCATGAAGTCATGGCAAGGAGTGAAGTGTCTTTTGCCTCATCAAGTGCAGTTTCTGAACTGGAGTTGAGCAGCACAGCCCAGAGCTGTGCTTTTAAAGCTACTAAGGTAGCTTCAGTTGAGAGCGGAAGAAGGGTCTGCTGAGGATTTCTCCTGAAGGGTGTGTGGTGAGGGGGTGTAGGGACCCAAGGGGCCTGGCCAGAGCAGCCTAAGCCCCTCAATGAGTGGAAGGAGCATTGGTAGTTTTGGTGTGTGTGACGCTACACTCTTAGTCATGCCAACTTGGCGCTTAGTACCAAAGTAACTTCTTTTTAACATTAAATGTTTTTATTTTTTACAACATCAAATTTTATGGGATTTCTGTCAACCAACTGCAGTCATAACAACAATAAAAAGAAATGTTTGTTTAGTGAAAAAAGTGCTGGTAAAGGTCTTGTATTGGCTGCAATTTGAGCTGAAGCTCTCCAGTTATCCAGGGAACAGGTGTTGGAGGTCAGCAGTAGGACAGGCTCACCCAGCCTTGCTCCCAGAATGTGCTCAGCCCATGCCGGCACATGGCAGTAGCATAGAGGGGGTGATCATTGAGCATCCCTCTTCTACAGGTGAGGGGAATTGAAACACGAAGGGGTTAAAAGATTGGTTTGAAGTCAGCCCTCCAACTGGTCACAAAGCCAGGAATAAAGCCCACGTTTCTGCAGGTTCCACCAGCATATTTCACAATTAGGCTATGTGAGTTTTTTGTAATATCCACCACTAAGAAATGCACTAAGACCTATTTGTGTGTGATTTCAATAAACCAGCCATGCGACTCCTTAGGGAGGAAATGCACAGTGCAAAATTATGGACTGCAGAACCTCGTTACTCCAGTCACCCAGACCGCAGCTCTAACCAAGGGCTGCTTCAATGACTCCAGGGAAGGGAAATGCTAGCTCTAGTCCAATTCCTTTGGGACAGTTGTCTTCAGCATGAATGTGACATTACAGAAGGCTGACCCTAATGCATATGCAAACTGAAGTTTCTTTGTCATCATTGAAACTTGGGAGCAGGGTTACATGGGCACTGTAGAGGTACCTGATAATTGCAGGGGGTGAGAGAGCTTGTTTGAGTACCACAGGTAGTCCAGCCACAGCAACCCAAAATACCATGTTGGCTAGTTACCCTGCAAAGCAGCTTTGTGGGATGACAGTGAAGCAACTCTTGTTACCCAAGCCAGATGGCTTACCTGGCTTTCTCTTCTGTACTGTAGGTTGCAGTGAGGGCATTCCCATGCCTCTTCTGTGGGGCAGCATGAGGAAATTTGAACAGCTTTGGTTTCAAACTGGCCAATTCCATCGAGAAGGGCATCGAGAGGCCATCGAGACATGAACATTGATTTTGGTTCTAGATATTATAGCTGTTAAATTTGGAGTTTCACTGAGAGGCATCGTGAAGGTCCCTTCCCAACAGTTGTTGCTCTGAAACTAAAAGGACCGTGAAACAAATGGGGGCTACTGTGCTCAGAAACAAAGGTAACAGCCTCATTTTAAAATTGACATCTTTTGAGAAAAAAACAGTCTTCCATCTAGACAGAGCGGGACTTGAAGCAGTTTTGGGAAATTTGTAGGTGAAAGGGGGAAGTTTTGATTACATTTTTAAAAAGCACAAAAGTTGGATGTCCTTAGAATCACAGTTCACAATTCATCTGGGCTGGACAATTTGGGGGAACAAGAAGGGAATATATGTTTACACCATAGCAAATACAAAAGAAGCAATCTTAACTAAATTATGTGTGATACCTTTTCTGTTTGCTTTTCTTCGGTATGTTGTTAGGAAACAGGCCAATTTCAGGAATGTAGTTTTTACTTTTCACTACTATGGTGGGTAAACTGATAGCCTTTGCAAAAAAAACACGGTAAAGTTTTGGGGATAAGACCAGACCACACTGACTGACACACAAAGAAATTGTCTCTTTAGAAAACATAAACCTTTAGAACTGCAGAACTGTGAGGGATTTTAAAAAAAAAGTCATTCAGTCTAGCCCTGCACTGTGGCAGGTTCAAATACTCCCAGACCACCCTGGCACATGCACATCCTAACTTCTCAAAAACTTCCCATGAAGGAAGATCCTCTGGCTCCCCAGCTGGCCTGTTCTGGTGTCTCACCATCATAATGCAACATAACATAACAGAGATTCAGAACATGGCTGTGTTATGTTTATAGTAGGGACAAATTTGCACTGCCATGACAACATAAATGATTGCTAAAGTGTTTCACATTAGGTTTAACTTAAACTTTAGGACCTTTTTAGATTGCCAGAGCAATATGAAGGGCCCACTAATGTAAGAGAAGGCAAGGCTCTCGGTTTCTAATGATATTTCTATGGCTGTAGACTAGGAAACCTCCCTAGGACAATGATGGTATTGGCTGCGTAAAGGAAAGTAGATCATATACTTCTTCTCTTCTCTGATAGTGTTGTACAGTGCCAAAATTTGAATTGTCTGGAAGCAATAAAAAGAACTACATTGATAACAAGAAAGGGTGCAAGATTCTGAAACCATCTGTCACGTATTTTAACACGTATACATTAGACTTTTGATGCAATTTAATATTTTTTTCCCATGCTTTGTGTATTCCATCTTCCTCAGTTTAACATCAAAGGAGAGCTTTCAGATACACCTATGTTATCACCTTGTGTGGTACATCCCATGTCCAGATGAAGCTGTACAAGATACCCCACAAGGTAAGCCTGCAACTCTCATCATCTGCATTCTGCCTACCCTCTTAAAACGAGCAAAACTCTGGAGGAGACAACAGATAGCATTCCCTTTCTCTTTTGCTGAAAACAGTACAGCTCTCTTCCATTTTTTTCCCTACTTGAAATCACCTGTTGATCCCCAGACAGCTCCAGGCCTGCATCTCACACATTTGCAGAGCAGCCCTGCAGCTTCCCCTCCTCCACGACCCCATATGCTAGAAGCAGCTGGTCTGTCTGATCTCTGATCTATTAACCAGCTGCACTTGGCACACAGAGTTATGGTGGAGAAGAGAGAGGCTGCAGGTGAGGGTGTGCCTCTGAGCGTAGCCCCAAGCTGAAAGAAAGGCATGCTCTTCAGCCGCAGCACAATACTGGGTGGCCTCCACTTGCACGTGACTTGCACACAGTGTCTCACTCAACACAGCAAAAGCTGAGGGGCCTGAAAATCTGTTTTGTTGCATGATGTGTCATGATTGACAGGAAGGTATCTGGTCTTCTTCTAGAATGCCTATTTTTAAGAATGTTTTCTCACCCTGTGAATTGAATAAACTAGTTTTGCAATCTGCTAGAGGCCCCACCCTGCCTAACCCTGGCTAGTTAACCTGTAACAGATTGCAAAACTGGTTTGAGTCACACAGTGAAGAAAGAGACGTAAATTAGGTTTTTAATAGTTTAAGTCTCCTCCTCACCAATAGCATAGGCCATCAGTTGTTAAAAGTGGTGCCATAGAAGAAGTACAACACTTGTCACCCAGTCATTCCTCTGCCACACTGTAATAGCTCCTTTCATAGTTTTGGAGATTAAAAACTTTGTAGGCAGGAGTAAAAGTCCCTTCCCAGTGCCACAGCCTGGATGCCTAATTCATATTCCATATGTAGGATTCACATATATGCCATGAAGAGCTCTGACATAACTGAGCAACCATAGTTCAGCTGATATGCATTGCCTTGTTAAGCTGCTGCAACTGGCTTGTGTGTCTGAGCCAATGCTGGAATGAAATGTAAGTAAATATCTCACCCGCTTCAAACCTGGGCAGCAGAACAAACCCATGCCTCAAACAAACAGTTTTTACTTACTGTTTTCCACTGGCCTGAATTAATGAGACACCTACAGGTTAGACAACAGTCACCTAGAGGAAAGAAAACAGAACAAAAAGGTATGGACAATGTTTTATACATGTAGGATGTTAATATTGATATGTTACTAAAACAACTCAATCCCATGCAAGTTTATTTTCCCCTTTGTTTTGCTATAATGCATGGTCAGAAGGTGCATGCATGCCTAGCCTACAGATATAAAATGTAAAGTCAACGAACGCTCCTTCTGAACAGGTGGCCCTTCCAACTGGCTTTAGATTTCCCATTCTGGCCCATTTTCAACCTTTACTTCTTTTATTGCAAAAGGGAACAGAGTGAGCAGGAGTTACAATGCAGAGATACCTTCATGGCTAATTCCAGTCCAGATGGAGCCAACAAGTGAATTTTGCACAGGCTACACCGAGACCACAAAATTGATGAAGCCCACTTACCTGTTTGAGAAGGTCTACTGGCAGCCAGGCTCGTGGTCTTGTGGAAAGGACAGATTATGTGTCATTTCAGTTCCCAGTTTGGATGGTTACAACTGCTAATGGCTTGCCCAGAAAAGCTGGAACAGACCCACTGCTTTCTTCTGCAAGGAGCATAGTAAAATGCAATGAAGGAGAACCTACTGCTCTGAAACAGAGCTGCTTTCTGCTAGACAGTGCTTTCTCTGTGGGGCTTGGAGAAATGTATTTATCTCAGGCAGAGAAGGACATTAAACTCAAGTTCCTTCAGTCTTGAGGGGACCAAAGCTTATCTGCTTTGCTACCAGGGAAGGACAGTGAATTGCAATATCACCTTCTTTCTGTCATTGCCGTAAAGCACGGACGCCAGCTGCAGGTTTGAAAAGCAAGAGCAGGGACACCCATCCTCAACAGAGGCAGCTAGGGTCTGAATTGCAAGAAGAGGACACCTCCTGTTATGCCAAACAAGGTGCCTTCATGCTGACAGAGGGCAGACCTCTAATTTCTTTCCTAAGCATTTCCCTTTTAGCTAGTTTTAGGTACCTCTAACTTACTGTGGTGAATCTTATTCTCAGGCACCTGGCTTTTCCCATGCATTGTCCATTGCATCTAACACGAAAGTAAACCCATAAGGCATGAATTGCAACACTGAATGTTGGGAAGGTTTATCCTTAAGAGCATCAGGGCTGGATCACCTATGCCAGTATGGGGAAAACATTTTAAAAAGGAAGGAAGGAAAGAAAAGACAATATCATAAAAAAAAGTTCTTGCACTGTGTTTTTGTTCAGGTAATTTTTTTGTGTGAATGGTAAGACCCAAACGAGCAGAGGGCTTATAGAGCCTTTTTGTGCTGAGGGGCTGGCAGGTGGTGGTGTACTAGCAGAGTTCAGCCATGTACCATTACTCTTTGCTAGTGTGGACAAGATTAGGTGAAGAAACACTGCCCAAGGAAGGGGTTACAGGCTTCTAATTTTGTCTAACTACTACCCAGTGTTTCTTCTTTACTTGCCTTTGGCAGTTAGAAGTGACTCAAAAGCTTTCACCTGCCTATAACTATGTATGTAAGGCCATTATTATTAATAAATCAAACTGCTTCCCTTTGTATGTGCTTGGAAGGAGTTTAACATTGCTGAATGCTCTATTGCAGCTAAGAATGCAGCCGTTCTGAGTTTCAGTTCTTTCCAACAGTTACTGATGTCAGTTCTGAAATACCTCTATTTTACAAGCCATTTAACTGCTTCCTTTAAAAATTCACCAAAGCTCAGCTGGGGTCTGATTTTCAGTGAACTTCAGTTCTGTACCCACAAGGATTTTAGATGAGTCTGTGACCTCATATTAAGTGAATAAATTAAAAAGATTACTTCTTAAAGCTATTGATTGTACCTGACAGACATTTGGGCACAAAAGTTGTACTCAATTTGGAATATTTTGGAAGTTGACTTGGGAACAAGTTGGGAGCTTGGCTCTTCAGCTATACCAGAGACCAAAAAGTTGCAAGAACTAACAGAGCTGGGGAGAGGATTTTTGTATGTAAGTAAGAAAGAAAAAAGAACTACTGGAGGGCAGTGTGGTAGATGCGTTTGCATTAGGAAAGTGTGATGTGCTAGAGGTGTAAAGAACAGTTAAAAAATTGGATGGTACTGAGTGCTGCTGTTACCTTAGCTACTGTGGGGATTGCTTTGACTTCCCATAACAATTTCCAGTTGGTAAAAAGGAAGTACTAATGCTTAGGGCACAGGGGTGGTGTGAGGATCAACTGCTTAGTGTTTATAAAGTGCTTTGAAAATGATAAATGTTATATAAATCAGGAAATGGTGACAGACATCATCCATCTGGGACTGATTGTGAAAAATAACAAATTAACTAATTTATTCAGGATCTAGAGGGTAAAAGAAGCACATAAACCATACAAGGCTGTGCAGGTGGTAGAGTAACTGCACTTGTGAGGTCACCTAGGATGAAATCATACGTGAAATGAGGTCAGGATTCTCTATGTTTATGATAAGCATTTGTCCATTACATCATCTCATTGTTTGACACGCTTCTACCCAACTATTTAATGACCGTTTACAGGACCTGTGATTCACAGTTCCTTATGTGTCCCACTTACCTGTGCACCCACTGTGGGCAGAGCGCTTTGCCCTGAGTGCTGCGTGGCACACGGCTCTGAGCCGTGAACACTTACTGACTAGTGTGACTTGCAGTTGTCCCTGTCTTCCTTCTGCCAAAACCTGTTCATTAAGACTGTACAGCTATTGCCCCACCTTTGGGAGGCATTGCTCTTCCTGCAGGATACCATCTCCATGGACCACTTCAAACACTGGCAACGCGTCCTGACTGGGTCTCTATGGGATGTAACGCATCACGAGCATATGAGCAGAAAACCCAAAACAAAGAGAGCATTTGCAATCAGGATTAAGTTTCACAGCAGCCAGTCCATCCACTGAAGCTTGCAAAGCTGCAAAACTCTGAATTTTAAGGGCATTAAACAGTTGTTTTAATTTCAAGTAAGTAACGCTGCCAGTTCAGTTACTGTTTGTCATTACTGGAACATGATAAAGAAAACGCAGTGAGAGAAGAGACAGTCCAATATTAAAATTAAAGGTGAGGATCCTATTCTGATAGACTACAGCACCAGCTAGCCTCAGTGGCTCCTACATCTTCAGATTACTTTTCTTTTTCCTGTTTCCAAAACCGTCTTCCTAAATACAGGCTAGATGAAAAGTATTTGTGGTTCCCCCTGGGAAGGATGAGGAAAGGTCGGGATTTACATGGTGATATTTACTACTACAAATTCTGTAATGGCCATTCCAGAAACTTGATTCAGTAGTTCTTATCCATGTGAACTGAGTCCATCTAACTACATACCCATACACCATCATGATTTCCCAGCAGCTTTAGGTATTTTTTCCTTCTTTCATTACCCAACCAACTGCAAATTACTCTTTGTAATTTTCCTACTGAAAAGCTATGTAAGCCTGGCCTTCAAGGATTACGTGCAGTAAGGAATGTATTACCTCTCTTTAGATTTCCTTTTATACTCATTTGAACATCCAAATAGTCAAGTTTAACAGAAAATAGCAATATATTCTTCTAAGAGCCCCTTTCCTTCACCTCTTCTCTCTTGCTCCCCCCCTTCAAAAGTAGAAAGACTGAATCCTGCTAGGTTTGAATCACCTCAGAAACAGTGCTGTGTTCTCTCAGCTCCCCTGTTCTGTCCTGAACAAACCCTGAGCTTTGTAGGTGGCTATATTATACCAGAAGAATATGCACTGAGAAAATAACGAGGCAAGAGGAACTCAGGTACTTTTTGCAGGTCTCGTTATGCAGATGACATAGAAGAGAGCATGACAAGAGGAAGCATCTCTTCTGACTTTTTCCTTTCTTAGCAACATCACCCTTAATACCTCTGCAGAGCTCAGACTTCCTTACTTCAGTTTTCTCCCAATTTTATTTACCATGTGTGATACTACCTGCATTATCAACGGAGAAATGGAAAAATCAGTGTAAAATAAGGGTAACTATATTCTAGTTGGGCCTTCAGTGTACAATCTGTCCCACTTGCCTTGGTCATATATTGGGCATCCCTTCCACTTCAGATAAAGTTTGGTTTTGTATTTATCAGAACTTCCAATGATACTTTGGACGCTGTATGGATAAGAAGCGTTCCTTGTCTGGGACAGTTTGTTTTCACTTTAGACACCGTTACTTGTGGTTCACTGGTTTTGGTAGCCTTTCCCAATATCTGGCAAATTCTCCCTTAGCACGTGGCTTTCCAGGGATTAGGTGAAACAGCAGCCAGGGGAGCCAATGTATGCTGCCCTTGGTGTGACAGGGGAAGCGGCCTTTGCACTCCTGACCTGGGGCCAAGGAGCCTTAGCAGGAAACACAGCTCAGCTTTTTGCCAGTGGCTCCACGTCACCCAAGTGCCTGTTTATGCCCAAAGTTGTTTATAAACAGATAGGTCCACATGCTGCACTGATTTATACCTTTTGTAGTCTCAGCAATGTCGATTGTGAAAGTGGAATTTGTCTTATTGTAGAAGGAGTTGCTATCTCTGGTGGAGCTGCCTGGCACTTTCTCTAGTGAAATATCTTCCATTTCTTGTGTTAAGATGACATAACGACTCCTTTGTTTGCTGCTGCTCTTTGAAATTTGGTTGGTTAATGACTTTACCGTCCCACAACGTGCTTCTTCCCATACAAATGTTGTGGACAGATGCCCAGGCCAGGCCCAGCAGGGAGCGGGTCTGTGGGACCCATTGCGTTTGTGGTGGTGGCAAGGTAGCCACGGGCTGATTTGGAAGCAGCAGCATCGCAGAGGACAAAGGCAAGGCTTGTCCATGAAAGGACACGCCGCAGCCTCCAAGGTGGAGACAGGCAGTGGAGAGCCGGCCGGGTTGCCACAGGGGTGTGCTGGGACAAACTGACACCAGGAGTGGTGTTTGTGTGTCCTTCTTGGTGCCTGGAAAAGGTCTGCTTAGAAATAATTCATTTTGGAAAGAAGAAAGTCTGGCCCCTGCCTCTTCCTGTAAAAGTCACCTGTGGAGTCATTTTGATGAGATAAATGAATGCTTGTGAATGACCTTGTACAACAGATCTCAAAGCAAATGGTGCTTTTAAGTGCTTTGAAATATTCCTTGGATGTAGATTCTGAGCATCATCCAGAGGAAGCCCGTAACGGTACTTAGGTGGTTCAGATAAACATTAAAGTGTCTTTCATTATTATTGTTATTGTTATTTTTATTGCTATTACTATTACTATTATTATTCAGGTGTCTAGGTAAGTATCAAGGTTTCCCAGAATAGGTACCCACCTAAAAACCATTGAAATCAAAAGAAATTAGGCACTTAGGTACTGAAGAGGATTAAAAATACCTACACCTAACTTCAAGAACCTAAATACCTTAGAAATCCAGGCCAAAGTGAAGAGAGGGAACAAAATATGCCATTTGCATATTAAGCAGGCTGAGAAGTGCTCAGAAACCTGAAATTTTGATGAATCCAAGAAAAGAGATTCTTTAGGAATTTGAATAGGAGTTGTTTTCTCCTGTTTCCCCCCAGCAGAAAATGATGGTAACACAACAAAATTTGTAGTGCAAAATATTTTTTGAAAGCCCAACCACCCAAGTGGTTTTCACAGTAATTTATTTCAATCAGTGGTGCTAAGAATTATTGCTATCAGTAGAAGGAATAGGCTGCTGTGCTTATATTGTTTGCTCTAAAGCAGGACAAGAGCCACACCATTTTGATGTTAGTGATTTCATCAATGGGAGAAATACACAGCCCTGGACCCTGGTCGTGTAATTTTAAAAAACTCTCAGTTCACCTTTAGAAATAAGCAACCAGAATTATCTGAAATTATATATTTCCACTCTCTGTACTATTTTAACTCAGTTGGGCTCTAAGGCCGTGGTTCATGTCCTGGCTTCCTCTTGACTCAATTATTGTAATTCATTATTAAACTGTTATTTGTTTTCATTCTTTACACTGTCTGCTGCTTTACAAAGCTCAGCAGCTAGATTTATAATATGGAGAGTTCTGTTCCATTACATTACAGCTTCCCTGTAGTACTTTTGTTGGCATGTTCAACAACACATTGATTTGGGCATTTAATTCTTTCCACACTATAGATAAACCATAATCTGCATACTGCTTTTAAGCATTTCCTGAGATTAGCGGTTTTCCTAATATGAAATGCAATCCGAATACAAAGTTTTAAAATACTTTCAGTGTTTGTAACCAAAATGCTGTATCCAAGCATTTTTGAGCTTTGAGATTCATTTCAAGTCCAAAATGGGCTCTGGATTTAGAATTTGCAAAGTCCATCTTGTTTTCATCTGCCAATACATCTGAGAGTCTACTTATTCCTAGAGTAAACTAGGAATTCTGTTAACTCTTTATCTTTTGGTACCATTTCATCTCTGGGGGACTTAAAAGCACCGTCTGTCTTTGGGTGGCTGAGATGAAACAGGTAAGTTATGTTGCCCTGTACCTGGCATAGCTAATGGCAAAGAGGAAGAGAACTACAACTCTTCTGTTAGGCTCCCTAATGCCCCCTACTATCAGTGGTCTCATTAATGAAGATGAAAGTGGTTCCTATATGTAAAGCACAATCCAGCCTCCATTTTATCTTTAAGTATGGTCAGAGTTGCCTCCGCCCCAGCTTCAATGGGACTTGCACTCAAAATAGTATTTTAGTGACAAATGCAAGACTTGATAGTACTAGAGACCTTTATTCTCTAATCGTATATTCTTTTGCTTGTTCTTTCTATCCTTCCTTACCTTACTCCTTTCTTTGTTGAGCTAATTCCCTTTCCTCACTGCCATCTCCTGTTTCTACTACTTCTTGTTTTTCTTCTCATAAACTACTGTCTCCCTTGCTCTCCCAGCTGGTTTCCCTTCAGCTGTTCTTTCTGCCCCATCATTTCCTTTCTTCTGCAGGTTTCCCTTTCTCCATTTTTATCCCCCTTTTTTAACTTTCTTTGTATTCTTCCTGCCTTCCTTCTGTAATCACAAATATTTCTCTCACTTTCCCTTCTCTCCTCTTTTCTGTGTCTCTCCTCTTTCCCCAGTCTCTCTCCCTGAAGTCTTTTTATTGGTGTCCATCTCCTGAATCTCATTCTTTCTCTTTCTTAATATATGTTCCCATATTCCCCACTTGTATGTCTCCTTTCTAGTTGAGATAAGCATTTGTCCCCAGGAAATGTCCCCGTCTGGGCTTGTCCCAATGTCCCTTTGTTTTCTTCAGCTTTTGTAATTCTCAGCACACCTGTGTGCCTGAAGAAGCCATTCATCAATAAACACAGGGCAGGCAGTTCATCAGAGCAAGATCTCTGTGTATGAATGTGCCTCCAATGTACCTTCCTTCTTCATCCACAGGGCCTCCAAAGAAGGCTACCCTCGCATGAAGGCAGCGGCTCCACTAACAGGCTGGCTAATACTGATGTTGTCTTTCCTCATACTCACCTTCTGTCAAAACACAGAGACCCCTCTATCCCCAGTACACAATTTTTTTCTGTCAGAAATTCATCAGGATTCCAGGTATGTATTTTTTTGAAGTGACTGTCAGTATGGTATGGTATGACATGGCACAACATGACATGATGGCATGACAACCTACAGGATATATGAGCCAAGAGGCAAGAAAGATCAATGCTTGACAGGGTTTCCCTACCTCAGTTTTCAGAGGCTATTGGTTTTATCTAGAGCTTCACTGCCTGTGAAGAACATTAATGAACAAAGTTTCAGAACCTGAGAAACAATCAGTATTTTGCGAGCCTTCCCTGCTGCTCGCAGTTAACAGCAAAATGCACAGGCATCAGGTTAATTTAATTATTCTTCTTGAAAGAGTTCTGAATGGCAAAAGATCTACTGAACTGGCTGTCTGCAGATATGAGCAAAGAGCTACAACCTGGTTTAAGTTTGATTTGTGTTCATCCGCAACCGTGGGTGTAGAAACAACCCCCGTTTGTTTTTTTTTTTTCCCACTAGGAGAGCATAATCCTGTGAAATTTTCATCACTTTCATTTGTGAGCACTGCTATAGGTAAGACGTTTTCAAAGGCTATTTATCCATTGTCCAAAAATTTGCTATTCTCCCTCCATGTGTACAGAGCTATGATACCTCTTGGGCCCTGCACAGGCATAAAAGTTAGAGTCAGTATTCTTGGTACTTTCTCTGCAAGCCCTATGGAAAAAAAAAATCCCATTCATTTGAAGAAGACGTTTCACGTTTCTGTGCATGCAGTGAACTTAGCAGAGTGAGTTTAAGTCTAGCGACTAAAAAATCTATAGTATAGGTGTGAAGGGGCAATGTTTTTTCCCATTATTCTGATCCAGCTTTGGAAAAGAGTCGGTAAACTTTGTGTACACTCAAGAGACTATGGCTTTCGTATAGAAATCTGCAAAGTGATTGAATTTTACAAATTGTGCGGGCACTTAGCCACTTATTAGATAATATTACTAGAGCTATGTGGAAAGGAGGAGGGGAAGAGAAAAGAAATTCTGTGTGTGTTTGAGGGGGTTCCTTGTAGCCTACTTTGGGGGAAAAAATTTTCAGTCAGTGTGGAATGGTGTAGGGAAAACGTATCCTAAAATAATGTTCATTTTTGCGTTCTCCCAATCCTTTGACCAACACCTGCTCAAACTTTGGCTCCATTTGATATTGTTACTTGTTGCACGCCATTTCTGTAGGGTTGTGTTTTAGTAGATTTCAGTCAGTATGATTCGTGTGATCAGTGGGAACATTGCATCTTCTGCTTGCACTGCCTGTTGTACACACTCTGAGCCTGGTCCACAGAGGTAAAAAACAGTTGCATCTTCTGTGTGAACTGCGACGTGAGCTTTAAGTGACTCGTTTTCAAGAGGCTCCTGAGTCAGTCACTGTCTCAAATGGTGGCTGTTATCAGCATGGCTGACTTATAAGATTGGTACTGGGAAGGCACCAGGACGAGCACGTTTCTGGTATTCACAGTGAGACATGCTCAGCATCTTTTCTTAATGTCATACACAAGCAATACATGGGGCATTTATTGTGAATTCCACCAGCACGTCGAGAAGGTACATGTGATGTGAGCATGTTAATGCTGTCCGATGACACCAACATCTGAGGTTCTTCTGAGGTTGGAATGTGATTTTCCTGACATCTCCAAAAGTGGTAGCCCTGCTGGGCAGACTTTCAAAGGTGGATAGAGATGTATGTTTGCACATCAGAATAGGCAATTTATTTCACAAACAGGCACCGAGGTGTCCAGTTATCCATTTTGCTTATGCAAATACGAGTTTTCGCAAGCACAACAGCTGTGCCTGCCCTGTGATTATTTCCATAAGGTAGCGGGTTGTTAACTGAAGGAGACGTACCTTATGATGATGCTTGGGGAGCATTTCTGGGGGATGGGTTGCGCCCGTACAAGAAGGGTAAAGGTAGTCTAATGGCACTTAGGCTCACAACGAGAGTGGTGCAAAACTTGCATTGTGAAATCTGAAGCTGGGGCCAGTTTTGTGAGAAAGGTCACGACCTGGATTCAGGGTGAAGACCGCGGCCCCCTGGGCCACGCTGTGCCCGCGTTGGCTCGGGGTGTGACGCCTACAGGGCCTTCCTGCTCACCCCCTGTTCTGGGGCTCTGTTGGGGGTGCTGCGGGTGGCCTTGCAGGCAGAGGCCTGCATTTCCTGGGGACTGGCAGGGGTTTGTTTGCCCAGGGCTCTGCAGTGCAACCAGGGGTCGGACGTGCGTGCAAGTAAGCTGGGCTTCGCAGGGGAGCCTCCCCATCCACCCGGGCCCAGCCGGCTCCCGCGGCCCGTTGCAGACCCCTCCCGCAACCCCGCACTCCGCTGCGGAGCACCGCGCGCCCTGTTGCAGACCCCCGTCGCAGAGCCCACCGCAGACCCCCCCGCCGCCCGCGAGCCCTTCGCAAAGCGCTGCGGGCCCCGCTGCGGGACCCCGTTGCACAGACGCCGGGCGGGCGGCGCGGTGCCCCGGCCCCCCCCCCCCCCCGCTCCGGGCCCCCTCCCGCGGGCTCCCCTATGAGGTCAGCGCCGCGCGGAGGCCCCGCCCGCCGCCCCGCCCCGCCCCGCCCGCCCGCCCGCGGCCGCAGGGGGCGGCGGGCCGCGCTCCGCCCCGCGGCCGCCCCGCTCCCGCGTTCATTTCATTCCTCCCCTCATTCCGCGCATTCCTCGCATCGCTGGCGCCGCGCAGCCCGGCCGGGAGCCCGGCCCGCCCCGCCGCCGGCCGGGCAGCAACTCATCCTCCGAGGGCTCCGTCCGCCGGCCCGCGGCAACCTACCGCCGCGGTATAAATAGCCAAGCGGCGGATTAAAAATAGGCGCGGGGCCATAAATAGCCGGGGCGGCCCGGGGGCGGCGGGCGAAGTTTGCCGTCGGAGCGCGGCGCGCTGGCGGTGCGCGGAGGGGGGCCGCGGCGCGGAGGTAAGCGGGGGCCGCGGGCGCGCACGCCGCGCCGCGCCGCCGGCGCTTTGTGCGGCGGGGCGGGGGGTCGGTCCCGGCCGGGGTCGGCCCGGGGGGCCGGCGCCCCCGCAGGTGCCGGGGCAGGCGGGAGAGGGGCCGCGGCGGGGGGAGAAGTTGTTTCCCGCGGAGTTTCTGCCGCTGCGGGGCCGCGGCCGGAGCTGCAACAGGCGGCCGGTGCCCTGCCCGCCCCGCGCCGCGCCGCGCCGCTCCGCGCCGCTCCGCTCCCCCGCGCCGCCGCCGCTCGCACTTAGTTGCCTGAGTCACCGCTCTGCAGCCGGGCGCGCACACACGGGCGCGCACACACACACACACACACACACACACACGCACACACGCACACGCGCGCGCACACGCACTCGCGCACCGATCCTTGGCATTTTTCACATTTTTTTCCACGGGGAAGCAAGAAGTTCGGAGCGGCCCCGGGCTTGCGGCAGCCGCTCGCAGCCCTCAGGAGCAATCCCCGCGGCGGTGCGGGCTGCCGGGCGGCCCGGCCTGGCTCGGAGCTCTGCTCCGGCCGCTGCCCCGAGTTTTGCTTTCCTTCCCCCTTTTATTTTCCTCTAAAAGATGAAAGAAGGAATGTCCTTTTTCGCTGCTTCTTCTCCTTCTCCAGAGCTGCTGCTGCTGCCGCTGCTGCTGGTTAATTGCACATTCAAGTGGAAAATTTTCGGGAGTCAGCAGAAACATTGTATCCAAAAAAGACAAAGTCGCAGTTACAACAACACCGAGGAGATTGTCCCTGGAAAACTTCCTTTCGGTAGGAACCATAGGGGTTTTTTTTTATTTATCCGTAACGTTTTAAAGAGATCTATTCTACAGATGTCCACAGTGCTGATGCGGAGGGCCGGTGGCAGCCTTTGTTCAGAGAAGGAGCGTTTTCAAAGGAAGTGCACTTCTAAGGGGGAGGGAAAAAGTTGTACAGTATGGCTTTTGTAACCAAATTAAAACAAAGCGGCCCCCTCCAAACGACTAAACAAAAACAACGAGGAGAAATCAAGCGAGAGGGGGAAAAAATATACCTATTTTTACCAAGCGAAAAAGTTCGCGCTCCTACCTCAGTTCGACGTAATCCTAGTCGTGATTTTTCTCCTCTTGAAATCTGTTTTCAGTGGAATGGTGTTACAGTATAAAAATATTTATGAAACAATGAAATACCAGCCACCCATGTTTCTCAGGAGAGTTGTTAACTTATTAGAAACAAGCGCCTGCCTTTGATATGAAGAAATGAAAAGTGACCTCCAGAAGTGCTGGAAAGTTAGGGAGCAGTTCTGTCCTACGCTTTCTGAATGTAAATGGCTCCCAGTATTTTTTAACTGTTTGTTGTTAAGCACCATCTGGGAAAGAAAGGCCAAGAAACATCAGATTGTACTGGCATTTTCTGACGTAAAGTAGTATATGTAAGAAATGTAAGCTGAAATGGCAGAGCCTCAGGGAAAAAAAAGTACCTATACAGCTGTATTCCCGTCTAACAGAAGCTTATTTGCTTTCCCTTAGTGCTGATAAAGTTTAGAAACGCAATATTGCCAGTTAGCGGTTTTACAGAGATATCTAACCTAGATAATGGCAAAGTTTGGAACTGTGTGGATAAAATAGTGTTTTCTCTAGCTGAATGTTCAGTTATTATGCATGGCATCTAATATGGAAATCTCTGTGGGAATGCCTCTTACAGGGAAATTCATGTAAATAGCTAAGTGCTACCTGCAATTGAATATGAAAACAAAGATGATTATAATTACATTAAGACTTAATTTAAAATTATGTAGGATTCTTCTTATAACCCTAGATTGGGAATGTGTGGCTGTAATGTATGATGTATCCTGTCTCTATAAATAGTTGGGGAATACCATTACAGGGATTTTAGATTGTACTGATGGTAAGATGGTACTATCAAAAATGACACAGACTTGTATATTAAATTACTTCTGGGGGCAGGAGGGAAGCTTGCATGTTTGTTTGTATATGTGTGTGTGTGTATATATATATTTATATATATATACGCACACATATGCATGCTTTATTTGGGAATAGAAATACAGGAATTAACACAGTGGATGTTCTTAAAACACAAAATGGAAGATTTTATATTTGGGTCACATTTTGAACTTGCAAGTTTTTAAAATCAACTTTTTGAAATTATTTTCATTAAGGGTAAACTTTTTTGAGGTGCATTTATTTTTCACCTTCATGGTAAAACCTGTCTTTTCACACTGCACTGGTTTTTAGTTAGGTCATAAGGCATTTTCTATACCAGTAGGGATAATTCTGCATTTTGTCTGCTGCAGGTTTTTATCAGCTGACCAAGCTGAAATTTTGGATGCAAAGGATTTATTTCAGTTTTTCTTCTTAGTGATCTAGAAATAGCTTTGGAAAGTACTTTATCGCTAAACATGTTAGGTGTATTTGGAGCATCAATTTTACATACGCTGCTTTGGTGAAGTAAATATTATTAGCCTTTGCACCCAGGAGAGTGTAACAACAGCTCTTGAGATTCAAATTACGGTTTTATATTCTGAACAGTTTCTTAGTGCTGAGTGGGATGTACGCGAGCAGTGAAGCAGAGGAAAAATTTTGATTTGACAGGACTCTTAGCAAAGACAGCCTCTGCTTAAAGGAGTTTTAATTAAACAACTAAAAAAGAACAACAGAAACTTAATTATGAACTAGACCCGCCGCGAGTTTCCAGCTGAGAAATGATAGTGTATTGTGATGTGTGGAGATGTGTGAGCATGTGTGTAACATGTTTGGTATAATTTGTAACTAGTGTTTTTTTTGTTGTTGTTGCTGGATGGTGTAGTGGTTTTGGATATCGTTAAAGTGGTTTTTAGGCTTTGTTTGTCCATGCCTGAAAAAGTTAAGCTCAGCTAAGTCACATGCAGGGGGAAAAAAAAAAAGATTTCTTCCTTCTTTCTTTTTAAGCTACCTTTGTAGATCATATTGTAAGCAAACTTTCAAGACATAGTACAGGCAGAAGTGTAATGAAGACTTCTGGAGCTACAGAGGAATTCTGGTGTCTTTCACTTTAAAAAAAGTGAAAGATAAAAATATGTAAGTGTGTATTATGATAGCTGTCAGTTTTCAATCTATAAAGTAGGATGGTTACACTGCTGGAACAATTCCCCTAGAAGTAGTCTGATTTTATTGGAAGGTGCCTAAGTCTGTTTCCAAAACACAAAGATTTTGTGTATGGTTCTGAACGCGTGTGTTTGGGAGAAGGTTACCTTCAAACATTATGTTTTGAACGCGTGGTTTCTGACTGTATATATACACGCATACATCACTCTTTTTAACTGGTATTTCTTCGTGACATTAATATTAATACTGTATCTTTCCAGAGGTGGTTTAAAAAAACTGTCTTCCTGAAGTGATTCCATTTATTTATGAAGAAAAGATTTGCTAGATCCAATCCTTACTCAGGTTAAAGTGGCTGGGATGACTCATAGGAATAAATATTCGCTGGATCAAATACTAAGATATTTACAGCATATGCTTTATGTACACGGTTAGTATGATATTTGGTGTCTAAAGAAGGACATGGGTGCTATTTTGTATCTTTGATTAAAGCTTTGACACACATGCTTCTTCAAATTTTTGTACGGGGCTTACGTTCTGCTTTGCTTGTAGTCTGTCTAAAACTTGCAGGCAAATTTCTATTAAAAGTTGGTTGCTCATTCCATTTGTGCTCTCATTTGTAGCATGTGCAAATATGAGGTGAGAGCTGACTGTTTAAAAATCTGGTCTAAATTCAGGATAATTCCATCAACTTCATATGGCCTGTTGCTGTATTACGCTGGCTGTAATAAGGGTGCAAACTGGCCCTTTAAACATGATTTTGAAATCTCCAGTTCATCAGAGGGACCTACTTTTGCATGAGAGAAGCAGTAGTTACTTATTTCTGGGATTTGAGTTTTAATTACTGTTTTGTCACCATGCTGCACTTTGCAATTAGTGCTTGCCTCAAGTAGGAATGTTTTATATTTCTAAACTACAGTTGTTTACTATTAAAAAAATATAATTTAAGTGAGTCTCAACAAAATTTTAGAACCTGCAAGAGGTAAATCATCTCCCTGAAAGGAACGGCTGTTAGAGGTTTTGTGGCAGTTTTTGTGAGTACTGTATAATTTTAAATTGTATCCTGTGATATATGAATGGATTAATGGCATTATTTATTGTAAAGGCAACTGACTCTAAGCCACACTGAAGACACATTTTTAGAAGAAAAATCTCTGCCATAAATTCCCGCTTTATGACCATATCTTGCTCTCTGTTCTTGCACAAAACTCCTTTTGACTTTTGCAAGTGGAACAAGGATGGAATAGTATTTCCTGGAATAATTTTCTGTTTGGTTTTAATGATTGCTCATTTCCAAAACATAAGAGAGTGAAAAGTTGCAGACTTCAATCCTTTGAGGCACCAACTTCAAATCTGCTCCTCAGATTTGTAGCATAAAATTCAGCTAGGATTTTTCTAATTTAATACCCCGAACCTCTCGTTTTTGTATGAAATCCTGATCCCACTGCAATCACTGAGTTTTCTCTTGTTATTGGTAAAGCCAAAATTTCCCTCTGTGTTGATGCAGATTCAGCAACTTTTATACTATATCAGGTTATTAAAGTTCTGCCAGAATTATATTAATTTTAAAATACAGGGATTGAAGAAGTGGAGGGAAGAGAAAGAAGGCAACAAGCCTGTGTCAAGATCTGGCTCCTAACAACTGATTTGAGAAATTCTACACAGGAAGTCTATGAATGTCTCAGAGTAACCCGTCATGTGCTACATGCCCTTATTTGTTAGATGCATTTTTGTACATACGTCAAGGACGCGATGGAAATCCGCAGAGTGTGTAAAGGGTTTATAGACGCTTGCCCGGTTGATACAGGGCTGCAACCCCATCTCCTAGTCCCTCCAGCTTGTATCTGGGTTCGTCAGAGGCAGCCTGTTTTAGTTTGGCTCCCCTCCAGTCCAAGGTATCACCTACAACTTTTTGTTCTTTTGTCTTCTAGTCATTGTTTACTGGAGCAACGTGATTATTCCCTTTGCATCCTGTTGTACCTTTCCAAATGGCCTTCTTAGATTTCTAGCTCTTATTTGCTCTTCACTAAACTTTCGAATTGGAGATAGTCTGTGTGGCAGCAGAAGCATATGAGCACAAAATCCAAGTTTATTTGCTAGCAGGTCAGAAGGTAGAATGTGAAATCTCAGTGTGCTGGGAGGGGGAAGGGAAGGAAAGTTTAGGGTTATGTGTAAAACTATTAAAATGCTATTGACTGGGAATCTAAAACAATGACGAGTGCTGTTGTTTTTACAGATACATGAACTGAAAACTGCTGCTAATGATGGGAAATGTTAATTATGTGAGAACATATTGAACTTATATTCTCTGGCATGAACTTTTTTAAATGCATCAACTGTGCTGCCTTTTATGCACACAGCTTTCTAATTATCATAATTCAGTACAGCTCTGGCTTTTGGAAAGAGTTCAAGTGCAATCTCAACTTAACATGAAAGGAGGGTTTTTTTTTTGTTTTTTTGTTTTTTTTTTTTAACTGAGAATGTTCAAGAACAATTTGAAAAGATAATCTAAAAATGCTACATACTTAGCTGGGTATAAGTCAGAAAATAAATATGTTCCCATAACTGCCTACCAAAGCAGAACAGATTATTAGAACAGAAAGTTATCTATTTTTCTCATTATGCCTCTCACAATCCCACAGAACACAACTAAAACCACATTTTCATAATTGAATACCATAGACAGATCTACTATATATTGATTGACAGTAGTTTTTATTTTGTCAGTTTTTGAAATGGTTAATTGAGTGGATTACTGTGTTATTATTAAAAGATTTTTCCTCAAATAGTGTGTAAGTAACAAAGATTTAACTTAAAGCAAGAAGACAACTTTTTTGGTATTAACCAATTGTGTTTCTGTAACATATTAAAGTCCCAGTGTAAATCTTCCTTATCAGTCAGTATTCACACCTTGTCTTTGTGCAGCTTGAGGGGGTTGTAAATACCAGATCTTTCTAAAGCTTTCAAAAGTGTGGTTTTTGGGTTGGGTTTTTTTTCCTATATGAGGGGAAAATAAATTTCATTTAACTTGCACTCGAATTATCCTTTCACAGATTTTTTTTTTTTTATGTGATCAAATTGTTAGTTTCCACCCCACCCTCTCCATTTTACCCAGCTTCCAGCTGAAAGAGAATGAATTTTTTTTTTTCATACTTGTCCTTTCCTTTACTACAGTACATGCTACATTTCTAAAATGCAAAGAAAGCTCCAGTGAAACAAAATGACTTCATTTGAGCTGGCACTTAAGAGCAGAATTCACTTCCATAGTGCTGAAATAAAAGAAGCCAAGTGTTTTAAATAGCCACTCCCCTAGGCCAGAGTGTTTTTAGAAAAGCTCATTGTCTAGATTTGAGCTGTAGCAGTATGCCTGTCTCTGTTAAATCTCCTGATCCAGACAGCTCGATTTCTAAAGTTGACATCTGGTTTACTCTTTGTTCACCTGTTTAAAAAAAAAATGCAAATAGGCGAGTGCGCCATTGCCCTAGAGCTCTGCAAAAAAATAAAAATGCTGTTGACAGTTTGTCAAATAGTGCTTCCAGTCTAAGACTGCAATAGCCTATTGTTATGCCAGCAACAGGCAACAGAAGTTGTGGCACCATATGGCTAGTATATGCTTCAGATAAGCTATCTGTTAATTTAGCTTATCAGTAGCATTTTGATATGCTTCATGTTTGAATCACCAGCCAGTATGGCCTTGGGTATTTTTGGTGCCAAATTATTCCTTAACATTATAGACGTCACAGTTATTCCCTTGGTGGAATCTCTCGCCATTCATTCACCTCATGGTGCCGTGAACAACGGTGCTTATTTTTGGAATTAGCTGGCATGTTTTTTTACATGGTCGTCTTTCTGTTGAAAGATTATAATTCAGGAATGACATTTCGGTTTTGAGGGGAGAAAATGTCAGAACAGACTTTAGAAGAAAAAGTAAATTCATCGAGGTTTAGTGGATTAAAGCCTCTGTTATGTGCATCTCAATTAAAAAATATATAGTGTTTGGAGACATTAATTAATGGAAGAAAGGAAATTTTGTTCATATTTAATCTACCACCAGCATGCGTGCACTCTTTTTGTCGTAAAGCTGGTTTACAGTTTAAAATAAAAGGCAAAGCTCTGTAAACAGTTTAATTTTCCACATCCCTGATTTTACCTTTGTTCTTTCAAAAAAATTAACCTTTAAAAACAGTTGTGTCCCTATATCTGCTGTCAGCTGATCTTTGAAGTTTTTTATTTTTTTATTTTTGCTTTTTCCACAGTCAACTGAAAACCTTGTAGGACTTGAAGATTCAATGGATGTTCCTTCATTTTCCCCCTACCCCCGCCTTTCTTCGGCTGTAATTATTTTGTTGCAGGAAAAGTCTCAAACCATAAATACAGTCTTACATTCAATGCCGCAGTGATGTCCTTAGGGTTGGATCTGTCAGTGTTGCTCTCTGACCTTGCAGCACATTCCTCTGCATCTTCTGCCCTACAGGCTCTGTCTCGCTGTTCCTTACAGGGCACCAAATCTCTCTCTGGTTGCCTGGACCCTCCTCTTTCCTCGGGTATGCACTTACTTGCTCTTGGGCAGTGCTTGATTAGGCTTTCCTTCCTTTGGATCATGGTTTTTTTTTTGTTTCCCTCCTTTTGCTATCCATCTTTCCAGGTCCTCCTTATCCTATCTCTTCTGCTGCTGCTCATAGATGTGGTCTTGCTGTTAGGTGTCTTTGCCCATTGCAGTCGCTGTGCTGCTTCCACTCCTTCCTTGCCTTGACTATTGGAAAGAAAGGACCGCTTGTGCTTGTATAATGCCTTTCATGTCCAGGATCCTTAATGACCACTTAAAGGACCAGATTCTCTCTCAAAGAAATTTACAGTCATCTTCTAACTCTGTTTGCTGACACCACTTTTTTAGTAATGAAAGGAGGCCAAAGAGAAGATAATTTTTCTCCTGTCCCTTTGGAACAAGAGTAATATGACAGTCTGGAACAACAGCCATTCTTTAATGCCCCACTGAAGTCCACCCAGATGACCTGCATGGAAAAATGCAGGAGCTGAGAGAGCACCTAGAGGCCAGCCAGGTGGGCAGTGAAGTGAGAGGTGATGCTCCCACCTCACCACTGTGCCCGAGTCAACACGGACACCTGCAGAAAACAAGAAAGGTTTCTTGCCCTTGGCTTTGCATCTAAGGCTGCTAACAGAGGCTTTTAGTTTCTCTTCAGGGACATGAAATGCTAGTGTCTGTCCACTTAGAGCTGGGTTGGGGGTCACCTCAAATTTTAAATCTGTTTTAAATTCAGATTTAGAGTTCAGGTCCATGGTGTGACTCATGCAGTTGGATGGTAATAGCGTTTTTTGTGTTCCGGCTCATTGCAGATTAGACCTGTGATCTCTCATTCTCATGGTGTGACTGGGGGGAAGGTAAGTGAAGAGGCTGGGAAAGGAGAAATATTGAGACTACCAGTTCTCTGAGGCATGTGTGCATCTTCCCTATAAGTAATTTCTAAGTGCTTAACTGTGAGAGGCAATTTTCAGTCCACTAATGTATCTAGTTATCACCCATAATGAGTATGGTTGTCTTTGGACTGGCGGAGCCATTAAAACACAACAAATATGTGTTTATTTAGTACAATAAGATGCATCTTTCATATGAGTGTGGGGTTTGGTTGTTCGTTTTTTCTTTTATTTTTTTTTTTCTTGGTTAAACTTCAGAGCTTGTGACGCTTTAGTTGATTTGGTATCTGCTTGACTTGGCTTTACTAGTGTTTCATTGGTTCCAGTCATTGTTTTGTGAGAGGAAATCCATAGCTCCAAATAATGTGCATTTTGCTCTTTAAATTGACTATTATTTATGCATAGTAATTTCTTGCTCTGTTTCTTGGCTTATTTACTATACGCTTACTGACCAGTGGTAGATAGGCAGTTGAAGGGGCACATTTGGAAGGCAATTTTAAAATATACAGCTTCCTATACTGATTCATTTTAGCCCCTAGCATTAGTAATTTTTTGTTGGCGAAACAATGACCCATAAATAACTTTATTTTCCAAAATCTCTAAAAACAATACAAAGAAGTCCAAAGGGTAGTGGAATTATCATCGGTCTTTGTTGCTTGGAAAATTAACTAATATTCTGGCCTCTGAGATTTTGGAAACAAATTAAAGAACTCTTTTTTAGGTAGCAGGCTGCTTTTAATGGTTCTTCTGTATTAAGGAAAGTACAGTATTGTAGGTTATTTATTTCTGGGCATGCAGTACAGGGTGAAGAGCCTGCAATTCAGCTAGCAATGCCTCTGTGCCCTGAGGTAAACTCTATTTCACAAAGGGAATTTTGATTATGGTCTACTGCTCTGTAGCATAGTGGAGGCTTCAAGAGGCAAGTGGTAAATGCTACCAAAGAAAAGCTGGATTGGAGCCACTGACGTCATCTAAGTAAATCTGCTGTAGGACTATAGCCATAAAATGACTGCCAGCCACTGAGCGCACTTTGGCCTTTTCTTGTCAACTGTTTTAACTGCTGGTTTGGTTTTTTTTTTTCCTCCAAGCAACATGCATTTTGTTTTCTTTTTTTGTGCTAGTTGTGCACATGGTGAAATATAGAAATGCTAACATCCCCCTCCCTCCCCGCAACACTGTACGTAGCGTGTGAGTAGCTGCAGCTTGCAGTTCAAAAATTAAAAGTAAACCAGTACTTTTCCATACATGAGCCTAGCAGAATTAAGCTTCCATCACAAGCTATTTTTTAGGTGCAAGAGCCTGGCAGTTCAAGTTACAGCATACTGATGAGGTTTGTGTTGTGGGCAAAAAGCGTTTTGATGCACTGGAGGGCACGCTTCCCTCTGGAAGAACTAGAGGCGTAAAAATGGCTGGTTTTGAATTCTGAATTAGCACAAAGTGCATGTGTTTGTGAGCGCTTAAGATCCAGTGTTAGTCGTTGCTTTAAGATTGACCTCTGCAGCTCCAGTCACTCCTGAAACAAAACTTTCCTATTGTTTCCAACACCCAAATGTATCATTACCAGCCGATCTTTTGATGATACTTTTTATGCATAGCTAAAGAAGCCACGTGCATTAACAATAGTAGCTCTAGGATTCATTGATTAATATGTAGCAGTAGATACATGTGTACCTAAGGGTATATCTAACAATGCAATTGATATCCCACCTGTCCTCCACTTCAATTTCAGGTGTATCAGGATTGCAACAAAAGTACTTGGGTTTTTGACAGTGGATTTTGAATTCATTGTCAACATTCTCTTGAAATGAATTTCCAGGAAGTGTAACATACTATTTTTTTTAAAATGGAGTGCACTGTGAAACACATTTATAATTATTAGCCAGTGTGTCCCATGACAGTTTTTGTTTACTTGATTTATGTACTTTTTTTAACTTTAAAATAAAGATTAAGCATCACTGGTTTTGAAGTTTGAGTCTTATGATCAGAAATATATTAAAACCAGTATCTTATCCATGAATCATTAGATGAGTCAGTTCCTGAAACCACTACAAGCCTCACAGTTCTTGGCTACGACTGAAAGCAGGAAATCCAGGCTTCAATAACTTCCTTTCCCAGTACTGGCTATAGCAGTGTTAGTGGTTAGTATATGCTGCTTTTGTAAGCAATAGGAAGATGTATGTCTGAGGAACAAAGGCACTCAAGTCAATTTGCTGAAACTGTTTATAATTTGTGGTCTTGATTTGAATGTCAGGATATATTGGCATATACTACATTCTGTGCTGCAGTACATTTTCCAACAGTGATATTCAGAATATGAAATAGAGGGAACACATAATGGCACAATTCTTGGACAAACCCCATCTAATCAGTTTACCAGAAAACAGGAAGATATTTTAGTGATATCATCCAACTCCTGAAGAGTAATGGGAATGAGAACTGAACACATAGGAGTAAATTTAAAATGTTTATTTAGCAGTTACTTTGTTTTATGCTTGTGCAACAAACTATTTTTATTCTGTTTCAGTGCTCCAAAAGGGCTTGAAAAAAACCCAACCCAAACTTGGAACTTGTAAAATAAAAACACATGATTTGTTTTTCAGTCTCCTTTTTTGTAGTGAAAACTGTTTGCCTCCTCATAATCAAGGACACATTGATTGTCTCTATGTCAGTGGAGCATTGCTGGCTGCAGAATCTGTCTCTTTAAATGTGGAGTGCCTGTACACTACAACATCTGTGCAAGGGGATGCACTATTTACCTTGTTTAGCTAACTGGGCCAGCTTCAGGTTTGGTACGATGTTGATCTTAATGTGTTTACACCTGGGAAGTATTCAACCCTTTATGTTTTTCTTAAACGTTATGAAAGATAGTTGGGGTATCTTGTACTTATTATTTGGGTAATTCAACTCTCTAATTAATTAGCAGCACATAAAAGCCAAACCTACCTTCTTTAATTATTCTTTTTGTTCTTCCCTCCAAAAAATCGTTTGTTCATAACAAGCGGGGAAGAACACAAGTATTGAGAGCAATAAATTAGTGACACACTGCAGTAAAAAGGTACTTTTGACAGCATTGGTTAAACTGTATATGCAGTATTGATTAAAAACAAATACAGAGCTCTTCATTTAAATAGGCAGAATGGTTATTGGACATTAGGGAATGACATCTTTTGTTTTAGATAATATGTGAAATTGCTTTAATAAAGCAAGCTACAAGTTGCATTCTTTCTTAGCTAGTGCAGCTCAGTGTTGGTAAATTGACCTCAGTGTAACTAATGGCCATTTGTAGAGTTTTGGAGCCAAATGGCTGACACAGGTCATCCCATACTGGTGTCCAGTGTGGTGCTTTTTGAGTCTTGTGTTTCTCAGGCAGTACAGAAGAGGATTGGGCTGAGGGAAAAGGAGGCAACAGAGACCACCTTGAAGGCAGCTGAGTGCAAAGGTCCTTTTCATGTGGAGACCCGTATCTGTAATACTTTTCCCACCTCCTCCCTCTGTCCGTGCAACTCCATGTTCACGGGAAAGACCTGGAGAGGGTCGATCCCTTGCTCAGACAATGACGATGGAACCTTTGAGGGACTGTTTTGAGTTATGGGTAAGTTTGCCCTCGAGGGAAAGGAGGAGACTCTTCTCTCCTGGTTGACAGGTTTGCATCAGCACAGTTTTCATAGGCACTTTTCCGACAGCCCATGTCAATTTCCCTTTTTTCCCACAGTAGGGCTGGTAACATCCATCCAAGAACAGGCCACTGGATGTGTTTTGTCATAATGGAGCTGTGCATGAGATGGGTTGCTGGGACTTTTGGCATGGCAGTGAGCACCCAAGCAAGCTGCTTTGTCGATCGGGGGGATTGGGATTTCTCTTAGAATATTTAGTGGGGTGTTATTGAGCCATGAAGGTGCAGATAGCATTTTAAAAAATGTAAACAAAGTAACTCGTCCATAACTGCAATTCTCACAGCACCAACTTCTCCGGTACAGGAAGTTTGTAGAGATCTCACTTTTTTATACTAAACTTCCCCAGGTACCTGCTGCTCTGCTTCTGGAGGCAAGTCTACATCAGGCGAGGGAGCTCAGTAGAGAGTCATGTCCCAGGCAAGGAGAGATCTGTACCATCAAGCTCATGCAGTGCAGAGCATCATGTGAGCAGAGCAGCTTGGGGTTAGCACACGGCAGCTATATAAACAGCTACACTGTTCTGGAGGCAAGCTGGCTTGTCTCACCCTTCCTTCTCTGTCACCTTTTAAGAAAAAGGAGTGGCCTTTGAAAGAAGGGCTAAATGCTTACACCCAGGAAGGAGGCTCCCGGGGAGGCATGCATTATTTCTTCCTTTCTCTTGGTTAGTTTAAGTGGTGCTTTATACACAGATCCTGAGCTAGAGCACCAGCTGTTTGTGTACATAGGAGAAGAAGCCTCACTCAGGTGTGTCCCCTCTGCTATGGGGAGCCAGGTGCTGATGCTTTAGGGATTGCAGTGTTCAGCATCACACCACCTATTGTGGATTTAACTTACTGTGTTGTAATTAACTTCTTGTAATAACAATAATTACAATAATTAACTTACTGAAATAACAAGGATGTTCTTCATGCTGCTTCTGCATGCTGCTTTTGGGACAGAAGTATTTCTTCTTTCTTCTTTTCTGTTTAAGGGAAAATTTAAGCACTTTAGTAGCAGAGAATAGCAGTGAATTTTCACAGGATCAAAGCATATGTGAAATGCATTGTTCATGTTTGTGACCATATGAAGTGTAATTTTCTATTAATTAATGTTAAACAACTGATTGTTTAAGAACAAAGGGAAAAACCTTCAAGTGGAATAAGGATCTAAAAGTTTAGATGCAGGTTATAGTTGTACTTGATTTCATTTATTTCACTTGCAAAGAAATGTAAATGATTTAATATTGTTTTCCTAGTTGAACAGTCCTGAATATGGGAATTGTAATGCATAAGATCTGGAGATACATTTTGATCAAGTTCATACACTTTAAATGTGTATGAACTGAATATCTTTGTGTTACTATTGATCAGAGAGATGTCTTGTTGCTCTAATGTGGATCTTCATTTGGGATTAGAAGCCTGGGGCTTTGAATTGCTTGCTGTCTGTAGACCAAGTCATCAGTGGCTAGTGATTGATTCATTAATTAAAATCAATTTAAATGGATTTGTAAGCCTCGTGTAACAGTTTATCTTATTAACAGCATGAGAAAGGCACTGTGATCTGCAAGGAATGTGTCGCTTTAGACAAAATATAGCACGAGTTTTATGGGAGAATTTCATGAATTGCTGTTGCTGTAAGTGATCTATGCAAATGAAAGAGCCTTGCTTAATTCCTACATTAAACAGACTCTTCCTGTTGAACGTGTTTTTTTTATTTTTTTGTGAGCCTCCTCCAAAAGGCTTGACTTTAATCTTAATGCGTGTGTGCGTGCATGTGCGTGTGTTTGTGTACATATTCATGGTCACAGAGACATGTTAAGTATTGTCGAGCTTCTGATATATTCTGACCTTGGAGATTCTTATTTTTTCTGTAACATCTCCCTCACCCCATTTAAAAATATCTACAACAAGAAAAATAATTTTCTAAATTACTGAAAACAAAATGACAGAAAGAACATCTAATACTGTTTAATCCATCCTCCGCCTGCTCAGCAGCACTGTCTGGAGGAGACACTCTGGACATCTGGAGGGGCCACACGGGCAGAGGGGAGTTCTGGCAGAAGTGAAAGTGTTGAAGGAATGGCAGTAAAAGCTTTTCTGGCTGGAAGAGGGGAGGCTTGTCTGTCATCTTTGCATTCATTTTGTAATTTCTTTTTACATCAAGATGTATAGCAAGCCATTCCAGGCATCTATATATATATTATGATGCTCTGTGATCAGGCCTCAAGAATATCTAAGCCAAGGTGTCAGCAAAATGAATGGGAATTTTGATTTAGTTTCAAACAGAGCTGGGTTGTTGCCTCCAACTCATAGCTTTGCCCACAACTTTTCAGTAATCTCAATAACGTGCGTACTCTCCAATCTGATTTGTAACTCAGTCTTCTACAGGAAAGGAGATTTTAAATTAGGCATGCTACGTTGTAGCATCACTTTACATCTTTCTTCCCTAGTCCATGCTCTCAGTGCATTTGTGATTAGGGAGAAAACTGAATTAAATTATGAGATCCCTTTTTCATTACGACGAGGCTAGTTTCATTTCACATTTCCTCTGCTGTATTGTAGAAATGGAAGAATCTATGAAAACAGGCAGTAATAGATTGTCGATACCAACTGAAAAATTTTAGTGACCTTAAAAAAAACACCGAACAAAACTACTACCATCATATAGCTCTGGATTGCCTTGGACACATCATCCATTCAACGTGTAGGCAATTCTTCAAAGCAAAGCGTTGTTGATGAGTTTTGTTTGTTAGATAATCTTACTGTCATTGGCAGTATAGGTTACAAATCTTAAACCAAAAAAAGGTTTGAAACTGGGTTGACACTGTAAAGCCAATTGTAAGTGGGTTTTGGTGAAATTTAATGGATTGCCTGAGATGTGTGGAATTTGCCATGGTAGAAACTTTTTCATTGCTTGTGGAAAATTGAACAACTTGTTTGGGAGATGCGATATTTTAAAGTAAGTGTAATACCTTACTCATTTGACTTGCAAGAAAGCTTGGTGGTGACTTCCAGTTTCCTCCATAGTTATCTCTTGATATTCTTTGGGTTTTGACTTTGGGGGATGGGTAATTCACCTCACCATGCAGTGGGCATGTTGCCAGCCCACTGCCTACTAATGGCTCCAGTAAGAAATTTGGAGGACAACTCAGAAGTGCACAAGGACAGTGCAAACTACCAAAACAGCAGCTCTTGGGGCCCCTCAGTGCACATGTACACCTTCCAAAAAGCCCATGCCGCTTGCTGCACCAGTCCCTTTCCTTCTCTGAGTCTGCATCTGGTGCAGATGTGTTAGTGTGGAAGTTCATGGCTGTGTCCTGCTGGGTCACTTGAGCCTGGGAACTTGGAAGCTAGCAGTGAAATCCTGGGCATGACAAGTTATTTCATCCTGGATGCAGCCCTTGAATCCAGGGAGAAAGTCTTCTTGCCCTGACTTACATTAGCTCTTATATTAGCGTGCCAATTTGAAATTAGACTAGTCGTGCAATAATTATTTATTTTGTGAACTCTTTGGTTTGAAAAGGAGCAAGGAGACTCTTGAACTTAGAATAAATGTGCTGAGCGGTAGCATTTTCTTAAAAATGAGAGAAGAGAGTAAGGCAGGACATAAGGAGGATGTAGCCCTCTCAAAGTGTCAAACTTGCACAGAGGTAACTCCAAGGTAGGAGACATAGGCCATGACTGCCAGCCCTCTCTTCTAGTACTGAATAGCATATGGAAATGTGATCCTTTCTTTAGCTGCTTCATCTTACACATCCAATTCCTCAGTTGTAGAACCACAATTTCAATTAATTGACTTTCTTCAGTTCAGTTTCTACCATAGGGTTCTGGCTAAAGGAAAAGGACATTGCTGGTGAATAGCTTTTAAATAGCATACTGCATAACCCTGCCATTATGACTTCAGGGAATATTTTCCATTCTGTGTTTGTCTATAACGTGAATCTTAGTAACATTTGTCTTGTATTAAGGCTGCAAAGTTTTTTGTATGTATGTTGCAAACCTTGTGAAATGTTTTTTATTCTTGCAAATTATAAATAGTTCAGTTGGCTCAGCTATCCCTTTTGTAAGCACATGATTTTTTTTTTTTTTATAATAAGGCATAGTTATGGGGCAATGTTGTATGAAATGCAATTGAGTTGTATAGTAATAAAATTTCCATGGTGTTCTATGAAGGTCAGTGGTATGCAATTAATTGCTGGACTGATGACAGGTGCTGGGTAGGAAGTGTTGCTGCCCTAGACACTAAATAGAGTAATTAAGATCAGGGGTTAGTATTAAAAGCATGGAAAATACATTACTCTGTCATTTACATAGAATTTGTGCCGATATTTGTTTTAGCAATACTATGGTAGATGTAGGTTCATGCCTTAATGTTACGCTTACAATTTATAGTTTGCATCTTCAAGGAAAGTGTCTGTTCTGAGGCTTGGAGGATATGGTCCAAATTAAGAGGACTCGGTACTTAATTTGTTGCTAAATTTTTGGTGCTTGGTAAACCAGTCTTACTAAAGAATGTTTCTAGTTCTCTGTATATTCAGAGGAGAGAGCTGTGTGCCTTTGAAGGTTTCCAGAGGGATATCCTGGCCACCCACCCAGTGTGCCTAAATTGAGGGGGATGGCATCTCCCTTGTCTGAATAGGGAAAAGTAGGAGTTTACTTGGATGGGGGTAAAGCTGTCATTACCTATGGAAATTCAGGGGTGGATTTGAGCATCTCACTCTTTTGAATGCCTAGGTTATCTCTGCCTGTTTATACTGTAGCTGCCCTTTCCTGGCCTAATGGAAGTATGGAAGTATCACTGGGCAAAGAAGAAGGGAAAGGTTTGCAGAATAAGGATGAATGTGTATTTGAAAGGTGCCTGATTTAACTGCATCTGCAAACTCTTTGGTTTTTCAGGTTCAGCGAGGTATTTCTGTTTTACTTAAGAGTGATTAGAAAAATTGTAAGAAACAGTCAAAACGTTGTTTATTTTTCCCCTCTTTACAACGCAGTCCTGTGAATGCTGCCTGCCAGACCCCATTGTATTTAATTCTGTTGCCATGCCATGAGGCTGACTTAGACAACTGGAGAGCGTTTAAAATATACTGTGTGGTAGATTCCAGTGCGTGAAACTCTGGCAGTGCACTTGTTATGGTGTGATGCAAACAAGGCATAATTGCGAGGAGCACAGACTGAGTATTCTGCTGGAATAGGCCAGATTGAACACAGAATGTCATAACTGTGAAGACTGGGGGGAAATCTTGGCTCCAAAGAAGTCAAAGTCATAAATGAATGGAGTCCCCTCCACTTACACCTTTATTCACAAGGAGTCTTTTAGAGCAGCCTTCACTCACTGGCAAACAGAGTAAAGAAAGGAAAATTCAGATTAATATTTGTCAGTTTAATGTCTCTCCCCAGTTTTAATCGGGTAGATTTATGCTCTTTAGACAAACTGCCAAAGATGGTAATTGCTCTTGTTTCTCCCCTGATTTTAAATGTGCACATTTTATGGGACGATCAGTAGGTTTTAATGCAAAAAGGCCAGTTTGCCTTGGCTTAGTCCATCTTTGTAAGAGCCATGACTTGGAAATAGAGGAATGGTTCCCCGTGGAATGCTGCTGCTGTTGAAGGCATTGAAATGTGTTGTGAATCCCTGCAGCTAAGTGCTGTGGGAAATTATGAATGAACGTTTCAACATAGGGTGCGGAACAGTTCATAGATACTTCAGTGGAACAAAAACTTTTAAAGTGATGTTTTAGAGGATTTACCATTCCGCTTGCGGGCTAAACTTCAGTAAATAAAATTGCTGTAGATTAAAAATAAATAGAAAGTTTAAAAATATTTTGAAACACAGAAATATAGCATATACCAATTCTTACCAAGACATGTTTAAATTCATTGGATTAGAGCTCTTCTAATCTGGTGATTTTAACATGCCTGGGGATTTTTTTACTGCTTCTGTGAAGAAAGGTGATCATGTGGTTAAGGCACAAGTCAGGGGGCAGAGATTTGCATTTGGTTTCTGGGGCAGAGTTGAGTAAGGAAGCTGGGAGAAGTGTTCGTTGCTCAGATTAGTAGCGTAGGGGCAGTTGGGAAAAAATAAGAGAAAAATCCATCCCATTGCATTGGGTGTGTGAGTAATATTTGCAAAGCCCTTTTATATACCTGTGTGGAAAGTGCTGTCAGTGTAAGTGATTGTCTTTGAGATAGAGATTTCCCTACTTCTTTGCTTTACACAATTTTCCGTAATTGGCTTGGAGTGGTGAGATTGAGTGTAATTAAGTCTCATAATTAATTAATATGAGAAAGCCTACGCAAAAGCAGAATAAGTTTTTCAGATTTCATGATTTGTTCCCTTCTGTAAAATTGGAGTAATAATACCTTGTTACTTAATGCTGTGAGCAATAATTGGGTAATAGTTATAAAGTGCTTTATTATGAAAATGTATGTAAAGAACCATTTTTAAGCGGTGCAACTGATGCATAGGTCTCAGTCCTTGCAGAAAAGCTGATTCTCCTCTGAAGTAACAGGCTGAAACTGGTGTATCCCAGGACCAGAAGAAATATCAAGTCAGTATTTAAGGCTGCTCACAGAATGATCACAGCTTTTTGAAATAGTCTTGCTGAGGACTTGTCTTTTTTTTCTTTTTCATTTAAATAATAGTTTAAAATCCTTAGTCAGAGGTGTAATAACAGTGATTTAGACTTCCCACTACACTAACAGTCACCAAACAGGCAAAATAATCATATACATAATTTAGGACATAAAATCTCCGAGCATGTTTTATGATGAACTGTTAATAGACTGCTTTCATTGCATGCAGCAATTCCAGATCCGTGAGGATAAGGCAAGTTACAAAGCCCCCTAGATTCCTTTCTGAGGATGACCTGGCAGCAGCTTTTCTTTCTTCTTTTGCGTTTGTAAAATTGAGTACAGGTGTTGACCTGGGCATTCACTCCACCCCCCATTAGACACCGAATGTAAACCAAGGGCTGCCTGCGAATGTCTGTCCAGCAGCCTGTGTGGAGGAAAAATCACCTGTGCTGCCTGTTTGGCAACGTGTCCATAGGCGAACAAAATGAGGAATGAGTCAAACCCAGCTGCCGTGATGGCACTGAGGACAGCAAGCAAAGGTCAATAGGTCTTTGCTGGCTGGTGCGTTTCTGGGAATAATGCTTGGACTAGGGATGGGCCATCAAAAAGCTCATTCTGATTGCTCCCTGGGAAGGTACCGAAAGCCATGAAACTTGGCCAGAACAGTCAGAGCTGAAGCTTTTCAGTGGAACCGCAAATGATATGGCCACTAAGCCAAGCAAAGACAAGCCGTTCAAACCCATGCCCAGACCATACTTTTATCAGCTCTTTGGCTTTACTGTACCAGCTTTGCAAAACTGAAGAAGTGCAGGGAACAACCCCAGAGGAGGAAGGATGAACCTGAAGTAATTAAGCCTTCCAACTGCGCAGCAAACAGTATTTGTGCCTGGCAGGAGGCCAGGCCATCAATACTACGGGTGAGGATCTGGTGAATGAAGCTTGCTTCAAGCAGTCTATGACAGCCTTGCCTGAGTGCCTTTTGGAGGTGTTCCCTGACAGATCACTCACGGGACTGGTCAGACACAGGTGAAGCAGTTCACTTTGTAACTCCCAGCACTCTGGTGGTATCCTGAGTTAAGTGAGGTGGTGATATGTTTGCCAGTTGCTAACCTCAGAAAGAAACCTCCAAAACTGACTTACTATGGGGAATATAGGAAGGGTATTTCAGAACATGCTCTCTGTAGATGTAGCGCTACCGATATTTAACTGGTATAAATGCAAGTTTTGGAAATGCATAATCTTGTATGATAAAGTTTGGCAGAGAAATGCAGTATTCTCTTTTATTGTTAGCTACATCCTTTTCCTGTGAGAGCTTATGAGAATGTTTTCATACTTAACATGTTTCCTCTCCTCACTATAGTTCATCTGCCAATCTGACCCTCCCAAGGAAAGTAAGCTGGCTCTGATCGTCAAATAGACGAGGGGAGTGTCATCAGGAAAAGAGCAGGCAAATTTAAGGTCTAGCCCTTTCTGTAGAACTGGGTTTGGCTCTGTGTGATGCAGAAGGTGAGAGTCAAAGGCCATCTGTGTATCTCCAAACCACTGTAACAGACATCAGATAAATACACTGTTCTTTTTGTAAACTTCTTAAGAGAACTTCAGAGCAAACTGTTGTTTATGATGAAGCAGTGGCAGCTGCTGCATAGCTAAATCTGCAATTGAATTGCCATAGTACATGAGCCTCTTGCTGTGCCCCTCATAAACTGCCCTGAAAGAAAGTCATATTTATCTCAAAAGTGGCAGGCTTGGCATGATGCCCTGCTAACTTTTTTTCTAGCAAACCTGAAGTGAAACTAGCTCACCCTAGCTCTGCTAGATTTGAGTTCACCTAACCTCCTTTTGAGAGAGTCTGAAAGAAAGAAGGGGTGGGGAGAGAGGATTACATAGAGTTTTTTAGATTTCCCTGGCACATTTCCACTACCCCACATGAAAGATCTTTTTAAAATCACACTGAAGTTTGAAATATATTTAATAATTAAATTAAGATTGTTCCTATTCAGTTTTGGCTTTGCTGAGTTTAATGCAGGAGTCAAATAACTACTGGAGACATAAGAAAAACAAATGCTTGGCATTTTTCCCTGCAAGGCCGAATGTGAGTCAGTATCTAAGAAGGCTTCTCAATGGAAAATGAAAAAATAATCTTAATAAAAAATTCAAATTATTCAGATGAGCTGCTTGTAAATTACACACATAAATATAGTACTTGCCACAATGAGAAACTTCTCTAACACTTTTTGGCAGACATTAACTTGAAAATAAAGACTGAGAGATAATTACTATTATTATTCTTATTACTACTACTACTGTCATTTCGGTTTGTGCTGCATTAGCATTAAGAGGCCCAAATGAGCATCCAAAATCCACCCTTCCAGACTCTGTTGTACTGTAAAGACATATTCCCAGCTCAGGAAAACTTATTTTTTTAAATGCACAAGACCAGACACAAGATAGGGTCTCAGGCAAGGGAAGGTAGGAGTCTTGCTCAAGCCCCCACAGGAACTTGTGGCAAGACCAAGGTTTAATCCTGACCTGCTAAATTCCAGTCCAGCTTTCTAACCAAAAGCTTCATCCCTCATGTAAGCCTTTTGAAATCCTCTAATGGGATGAGGCTTTATATTTCTGCAATATCAAGATAAGGTATTGACATCTTCTTAGGAAGGTTATACTGGACTGCCATTAAATATATCTTCAGGAGGACATCATGGGAGATCAGAATATTTCATGATTTTTTTCTCTTTTTTTCCTTTTCCTTCCCTCTCCCCTCCCCCTTTTTTTTAATAACATCCACTGGTTTAATTTTTATTTCCTTTTCTGAGAGACTGCACCTCCCTCTCACAACTTGTCACACATCATGGAGTGTGGAGGTGCAGCATCCAGAACTGAAAGAGGAAATGTGCTGATATTGGCAGTTAACCAAAATGACCTAATTTCTTTGCTATTGGAAGTTTGTGCACTTTTCTGGCAGGCAGTACAGTTGAAAATATGATTGCCTAGTTCATAGCATGTCTTCATTGAAGAAAATGCTTGCCAGATACTTAAATGTTTTGTTCAAATCTCTTCTAGTAGCAGAATGTACCTGATAGGCATAGGCAGCTGGACAGCCTGGTCAGAGGCAGCAAGAATGGGATGATCGGATTTAGATGGCAGAGGAAATGGGACAAACTTTCTGTGCTTCGTGGATGAGGTCTGGTGCTTTTAGGGCTCCGCAGGTGCAGGTGAGAGAGGAGCAGCGTAATGGAACACCTGTGACCTTGCACCTGGGGCTTGTGTGCCATCTCTGTGCTTGCCAGGTTTCGGAAATGTTCCCTGCCTCCCCATGGTGCATGGTCTGGCATCCCAGCAGCTGGGCTGCTGGTGAGCCATCACCCAACAGGAAACCCTGTGAGGAATTGTCTTTCGTTGGAGCAAATGAAGCCTGAGACCGTGGAAACTTCTGATGAGTGATGCAAGTGTATCACTAAATGAGATTATTGTAGGGATGTGCTTTGGCTTTGGCTTGCCCAAAGGCTCTGGTGGGAATGAAACCTTCCAGTGCAAAAGGACACAGTGGCCTGATAGACTGATTTAAAGCTGGTCTGCAAGAAAAATGGGAATTATTCAGAATTGTAATTGAAGAGTCAGGTGAAAATTAAATCTTCACTTCCTGAGTTAAAAAAATCCCAAAAGTGGTTAATTATTCCAGGAAGAGAAAGTAATAAAAATCTACATGGAAAAACAGCTATCTAGATTTGAATGTTGATTATGTGATTGTATCACAGGTACAGATGTACGTGTACATTATAGTCTCCTAGAAATATGTAATCTTCCCAGAAGAACCTGACTGCAAATCACAGAAATCTTCTTTTACTACTTTCCACCCTTCTTGAAAATGTTTCGGGTGTGTCTTGTGCATCAGAACGGGATGAGATTGTTATTTGAAGGTTTGGCCTTGGAGAATGTAAGGGCCACTGAAATAGTTTGGCGAAGGAGTTGAGCAACAGCAAACGGCCTATTTCCCTTCACCAGGTTAATTGGTAAGAGCTTTCTTTTGCCCAGCATGATTGATTCTCTTTTTTTGATTTATTTTGTGAGGATACAACTTTTGGCAACCCACTAACTATTTTGATTACTTTTGGAGACTGAAAATAAAGTGACAAAAGAAAATCTACTGCAAACCTGCAGTTATATTGATAGATTATCTTGCAAGGAGCTCTTTATGGGTAGACTCCCAGAATCTACTTGAAATCCTTGAGAACTTCTGCATCACATTGAACAAGTAGTCTATAATTAGATTATATCAGGCTCTTCCTAGTAAAGGCACTGCAATGTCTTCATTGCTGGTCTGGGGACATGAAACAGCTTTGTAATGATATTTGTTCCACTGTAGATGCAAATCTTTGAATTCCAATAACAGCATCTTAAAGGTTGGTTAGATTAGATGTTAGCTGTTTAATCGTACAATTTTAGGTATAACTGTAAATAGATAAAAACCTCAGCTAGGGACTCAGACATTTGAAGTAACAAGCAAAAAGACCCTGCTGAAAACTGCTTTCAGGTTAACTGAGAGTGACCACAGATTTGTAAACTATACAGAAGCACTATATTTAAATAAGTAATTTAAGTAATAAGTAATCACATTGCATGCGCCATATGATATAGCTGTGCAATGTTTTTAAAAGACAAAAATCAGATTATCTTTGACTGTGTCACCAGATGGTGTGTAATGGGCAATAGAATTACGGATTATGAGACATAACTTTCACTCCTAGGTAACCTGACTGACAAAACCTTTGTGCCTTGTAAAAACAAGATAATCAGGGACTGAGTGGATGGCAGAATTATTTTTTCCTACCCACAGAAATTCCCCTTGTCCAGGAAACAAGTTCATACGTGTAGTCAGAGAAAGAAACATGCGACCAAATGAAAATATTTCTACCTCACTCTTATTACTGTTTGCATTTTTTTAACATTAAAGCCAAAATTGTTTAAAAAAAGGCTCTCTCCTTATTAAGGTAGTTAAATTTCATTAATTGCTGTAACTTGAACCTTGCTGGTGTTCTTTGTGTAAATATACACTAGAAATAAAGCTGCAAAAAACCCTGTAATCTTAAAATGGAAGGCCAAGCTGTAAGTGATTTGGAAAAGTCTCTGGTTACCTGCATGTACTGGTGTAAATTTTGATATAGCAGAAACACTTGCAAGGAAGGCATGAGCCAGAGTCAGTACTCCGGGAACAGAGAAGCAGAATGGAAGGGCCGGAGCAGCTGGTGGTTCCTCCTCCTTCTCTGGGTGCACTCCCAAAGTGGCCAGGTGCTCATCCGGAGTCAGGAGAATCGCCAGCAGTCAACGGTTTGAAATGCCAGTATGTTGGATTTCAGTATCCACATGTGGTTCAGAGAGCAGGCACAACCCCCTATGTGCCTGACGCCCAGGTAAAGGGGTGCAGTAAATCTGACACTGCAAGTTCCCTGACAGCAATGGGAAAGGCAGACTTATGCCTTTGTTTTCTGACAGCCAGGAGGCCTAGAAAAAGGAACATTTTTGAAATACATGCAAAATTAAATTCTGAAGAGACACGTTTGGTCACCAGAGAAGAGCTGCCTGCCCAGAGCACTGGCAACACTCTGCCTTTAAATTGATGCATTTACATTGAAGGGAGACATTTAAATAATGCAAAGGGGTAAACTAGCTTGAGTTATGTGTGGTTTTAGCTGGGTGACTCTTACTGCCTTTTATGGAAATCTCTCATCTAAAGTCCTGCACAATTATCCCCAAGGGCAAATGTTAACCCCATAGAAGAAAGGATATCTACAGTTACACATCAGACATTACGTATCTGTGTGATGGCTGTGGTTGGCTTTGGCCGAAGATGGTGCTTTATTAGAGCCGATGCTGGTAGCTGGATAACGGGAAGCTGGGCTGGCTTCCTTTATTCATGAAAGAGAGGGAAACTCTTCAGGCAGAGTGATTAACCCATAGCACTAATTAAGCGCTTGCATCATTCTGCAATAATGAGGTGCTGTTCATAAAGGAATTAAAAAAAAAAAAGGACCTATAGAGGCCTCATTTTGGAAGGCTGTGAGCCTGGCTGGGCTCTGGTGGGGCAGAGGGGGCTCAGCGAGGCTCCTACGTGTTTCGCTGTGGAGCCGGGGCAGAGCATGGCCTCTGCAGTCCCAGGGCTCTTTGTCACCCCCCTGTCAGCAGTGCTGCTATTGCTACCATAAGGATAACCTTCTCACTGCCCTGCGCGTCCCTCTGGCTGAGGGGGCAGAAGCGGGAGCTCTGATGGTCTCGTGGTGGCCAGCAGGGTTTGTTCTATGCTTTGGCGGGGCCTTTGGGGCTTACAGAAGGCGCCGTATAAACTGATGGTTAGTACAGCAGGCTTGTGAGAAAGTTGTTTATTGATTGAAGCACTGTATAGAGCAGTGAGTTAGCATTGCATTATCTGATGCGTGGCTGCCATTCTCCCGCGGGCTGGCTGCCCGTAGCCAGAGCTGCCAAACCTTCCTTGGATTTATTAATCAGGTGATGTCACGAGTCCGGGCCAGTATGTCTGCACTGGCCTCGATGCCTGTCAAAACCAATCTCTGGAAAAAAAAAAACCATGTGCAATGGGAGTAGTGAGCCACAGTCTGCTGTAAGGTGCGCATCCCCATCTTTGGCCACGCCGATCTACGCCTCAGGACAAATGCTAGCCTCTACAAACGTAGTTTGGAGCTTGTTTGGGAGCTGCTGAGGCTGTGTCCACAAGTGTAGTACCACGTAACAGCTGCTAACATCGGATAGCAGCAGTATGCTTTCCTGAGGTAGGAAGAGAAGAAAAATATTGTCTCTGGTTGAAGATACAAAGTGGAACTTAAGGAGGGACAAAGCTGGAAGGAAGCCCTGGCTGAAAGCTAGCCAGAACATCACAGCCATGGTAATGCCCTGCTGCACCTGGGGAGGGAACTTAACAACTGCCTGACCAAAAACACAGAGGGGAAAAATTCTTTGTACAGCGATCACTGAGGCTTCGGACAGTTGGGAGCTGCTGGCCTTTGGGTATCAGCAGTACTTAGCTTCCAGAAGAGTCAGTGCCTTGCTTTTCTCTTTGGCTTTTTCCAGCCCTGGGGTTAGAGGCCAAAAAGGTAGAGCATCAGTAACATAGACTGCAGATCGTTATGAACCCTTGTATATTATGTTAACTCACTCTCTGTTCTCATTAATTAAGAAGTTGCTTTCTATGATAGATTGAGCTCAATCTCTCTCTTCCATTCTTTTTTCTCTTTGTCTACAACTTTTCATTTTTCAGGAGGTAAAAACAGATAGAAATATGTAATTACAAAAAAATTCTTTGAACTTATAAAATGCAGGTTGCTTAAATTATGCAGTTAAAGGATAAAGAAAATCACAGAGCAATTTTAACAAATTGCCCTTAACTGGATTGCACAAACAAACCTCTCATAAGAAATCTTAGAAAGGTGTGTTTGAGGGTGTAATCTTAGCTTGTGGCTAAGTAGAGTTAAACTTGTTTTTCAAGTTGGTTGTGTATAACTTTCTCATGCTAGAGATTGTGAGCATTCCAGAAGGAAAACAGTTCATCTGTAGCAGGGGTTTGATGGTAAATGCTGATTATTTCCAGTAATTCTGCCCCCTGGTCCATATACAGTACTTGTATGTACTCACAAATACAGTGACTTCCCTTTTGATCTATATTCTCGTTGGCTGAGTTGTAAAATACACGTGTGTATATATTTTTAAGAAATAGCCTTGATGTTTGCAAGCAGTGGAGTTTTCAGGTGAACCTGAATATACCAGACCAGACACAGTCCACTCACACATCTAAATATGCTTGCCTTTCTTGTCAGATGCAAAACAATTTGTAAATTTTGCATGTGTGAAATAGTGTCATACCCAAAGTTCCCTTTGTAGTAAACATCACTACCTGAATCTTGGGTTCCAAAAACCTATGCAGTTTCTGAATAGTTTTGCAATATGGCCAGCAGGCTTACTCCAACATTTATAGGTTTTTTTCCAGCATATACCATTTTTGTTGGGATTTATGTAGTGTATGCAAACTAACGTAAATATTAGAAGAATTACAATGTGTGTATGTAAGAAAGCATGATACCTGCAAAACCTTTCTGTACAACAGCCAAGCTTATGTACATAAGAGAACTGTTGATGCTCTATTACAGTTTAATTTGTTAATGAAACAAGATGGACTGAGCTCCTACTACACTTCTTTGGATGTTTGAGGCTAGGCACAATTAATTTATTTGTACTGTCTGTGTAGGCGTATGCCAGCTAATGTACTGTAAGAGCTTTTATCTTTATGTTCATAATGAAGAGGGGCAGGTTTTTGGCAACTAGACAAGGATTTTCTGATGACTCATCCTCTCTGGATTGTAAAGCACTTTCTTGTAAAATAAAAAAAAAAGTGGTTCCTATTAGAAGTAGGCTCAACCAGAGTAGTTTGTCCTTCACGATCAAGCTGCGAAGCAGAAGGAAGAAAGGCTTACCTGCTTTCATTTATTTTAATTGTAATTGGACCTCTGCTGAAAAATAAATCTTATAATTTGAGAGGATGTTCTCATATAAGGTATTAAGGCGCCCTTGGAGTAAATATGCTGTAGGCTGCGTGTCAAGTACCTTAGTTTATGCTCCATTGTCATTATACAGGTATTTTGATCACCTTGGCAATGCACTGGACTTTTAGCTAAGTTGGAGTAGATTTCCTTCAACAGTAAGTTGTACTGTTTGGTTTGTGCTATTCACCTCCCTGCTATCTAGAAGAAATGTAGAGTCTGGGATTTGGTAGAAGCTGGAACAGGAGTTGGGTGTGAGTATCTGAGTGCAGAGCTAAATCCATGTCAGTATAATATTTAGTATTGCTTTCTATTTAAACGACACATTAGTTAATGCCAGTATCAGGTAAACATGGAGTATGCTCCACGTTCCTGCTAATGGGGGTAAAGTATGATCTTGGACTGTACTAGGGACCCTAGTACCTGCTTTTAATGAAAAATCATCATTATTTTACCTTGTAGTACCCATGCATGTTTTTATGCATGCACACTCCTGTAAACACTTCCTCCCACTCATGCATTTGCTTTCTCTCTCTCTGGGAGAAACTGGAGAGTTTGAGCAGCAGAGGGATATCCATTAATGAACTTCCTCAGTCCTTCTTTGCACTCTGTCACAATGCTTTTCCTGAATGACTTCTTGGGTGATGAAGCTACTGCTCCCTCTTATTAAGGTGATGTTTATGCAATCCAGATTGGATTAATTTAAATCCCTGATTTTAATCGCAATTTAAATCAACAAGCAGAGCACTTTGATTTAAATAATTAAGTGTAATCTTGTTTTGCATTTTTGCTTTCCAGTTACTTTCCTAAACAAAGGCTCAGTTTTATTGGTCAATATCATTTGCTAACCAGAGCTTTTTGTTGTACACAGTTGGTTTTCTCTAAATACATGTGTACCACTTCCATACATATACTCAACTCCTAAATTTTTACATTCCTCTTACGCTAGAAAATAGCGAATCACATTTCTTGAAATAATAGATCTTTTTAATCTCATGTGATCCATGTGTAGCAAAATGCTGTAGTTTGAATTCAATTAAAATACACAAAAGTGACATTTCAAGACTGCTTTGGTGGTTTAACTATGTTTGATGTTCTGGCATACAAGGCAAAAATTTATATTGGAACATGTTGCACTTTTAAAACTGATCTGTTAAACAAAGCTAATATCTACAGCTAGTGCGTTGTGCTGATCATTTCTGGACACCAAGTACTTCAAGTTTTTTGAACTACTTAAGTAGTCTATCATTGCACATCTGAATTTTATTCATGAATGAAAAGACAAAAACAAACTTTCCCGCTTTCTGAATTCCTAATTGTTTTCCTAACTTACAATGAACTAATTATAAACTGAACTAGCTGAAAATGAAGAAAACTGTTGCTGTAACTCACAGAAAAAAATACTGTTGGAAAAAAAATAGGGTAAAGCTTCAACAAACTGTTTTAAATGCCTAGGCAGTATCCATTCAATAGTTTAGCTTTCTCCAGAAAAATTAACAGATTGAATAGTGACACACATACAGCGTCAACATGACATAAAATCATGTGAACATTTTTTAAAAAGTTTAGAATAAGGTAAAATGTAATATAGGTTATCATAATTTAATGGTTTTATTTAGAAAGACAAAAAATGCACTCAGTAGAAGGATCTGTATTTTAATAATATATATTTAAACTTCTTTTTAATATAGGCTTTTATATTCATGCAGAAACACTCCTCATCTGTCACTTAAAAATTGTTGTACGTACCTTCACACCTATCTGTCTTTCATGACACTTTTGACAAGAGATCGCTGACTGTGACAGTCATTCTTACTTTATTATTTTGCTTATTAGAAGCATCATGGTCTGTACTCTTAAATTAGCGCCAGGGAGTTGTAGGTGGAGTCACAGAACAAAAGATTAAAGGATTATGTATTCTTAGCCACTATATTGGAGCACATGTATTAGTGGGTCATAGTTACCACATAGATGTTAACACCTCCATTCACAGAATAAGAAGGGTGATTTAAGGATTTGATGCAAAGTATTTAAATTGTAAGTTTAGATTAATTTTGCTCCAAATGAGAGAACAACAGCCAAATCTAGATAATATGCGCTCCAAAACATTATTTAAATGTTCCTTTCCACTGATTCCTTGTAAGAGGACTGTTAAGACAGCCAGTTTGTAATATTGCATGTGGGAATCACAGTATTTAGTATCATCAGGGAAGTTGCACAGCAGAGATGGGAGCTTGCTCAGTTTAAGATGTCTGAATTTCCTTCTGTTTCTTTCCTAATTGAAGATTTTTCTCCTCTGATAGTGAAGCTAGGGAGTGGGAGGTTGATTAAATTTAATTCTGATTTATCTGGGTTCAGTCATGTTATCTCTTAAAATGTGTCTCTAAAGGTTAACAGTCCTTTGGCATTTTCATCTTTGCTTTCCTACCCTGAAGCAAAACTTAGTGGCTTGCATGTCTAGGAAGTCAAAGATAGCTGGTTGTATTTTTCCATATCTACAAAGTGATATTATATCTGGATTCGTATCTGCTCCTGGAAAATTTTTTAGGCTTAATGTTTAATTTCCATATGCTTAAAAGGGAAAGTTGTTAAATCCCAAGGGTTCCATTTCGCTTTGCCTCCAGGCAACTTACCAGTCAAGGAAAGGTCCAAAGTGCTGTACAACCCCGTTTTGTGTTTTGCTTCCTGCCCCACGCAGTGTGGAATAAAAGCTCATGACAAAAGGGAGCATTGCGGGAGCACATGGTGCCTTTGTGGTGAGGTTGAGGGGGACGGTGATGGATGCACGTGGGGATGCTGACACTGCCTAGACTGGCTCTGCCCGTGCGCCTGCAAGGTCCCCGCTGTGGCTCTGCCTGGGGCTTGCTGGACAAAGTCTCCTTCCATGACTTTCTACTGCAGTCAAGGGTTAGGCCTTAGCAGTCCCACCAACTGTGAGCTTCCAGTAAGTAAAATTAACCACTGAAACACTACCTGGGACTCGATACCCCGGTATCTTTATCAGAGGCAAGCTGGGGCTTCACCCTGTAGTGGACTGTGCTTTCCAGATTGTGAGTTTTGCAGAAATACCAGCCATTTGTAACATATTTTGAATATATTTTTACCTGTAAGGGGGTTTTCTTTTACCTGAAAAGAAAGAAAAGGCAAATGAAGCTGAGATTGGGGCATGTTTTCTTCTCTCCCAGATGAGAGGATCTGGTTTCTTTCATGATGATTTTTTTAAGTAGAATTCCAGCAGTCTTCTATAAGAAGACAAAATATTTCTGGAATGCAACACCTGTGCAAAGAAAATGAATTACCATGTGCCAAAATCGTTCAGTAAATGCTGTGTTGTGTGGGTAACTTGACAAAAGTTTTGCAGCAAACCATAAACATCTGCAAAACATTTGAAAATCTGGCCCAGACTTGGGGCTGCTTGAATTCTATGGCATTTGTAATAATTTACTGTTCCATAATATGTAATTATTTGTGTGCACCTTAGGACTAATTTTTTTGGCAAGAGTAGAAAAAGGTCTATTTTATAAAAGATGTAAGAATGACTGATATTCTTTACCTGTACTACTCCAGGATCCATGAGTTTATCTTTTACTTCTGGAATGCATTTACTTGTCCCTATACACTTGACTATGCGGCATGGTTAGAAATGGGAAAGGGGCAGCAAGTCCAGTCCAAACTGTAGACATATGTTGCTTTTTTTTTCCTTGGGAAGCACTGAGAGGGTTGAAGTCATTCAGCTAGCTTTGTTCAGCTGAGCTGAACTTTGAAAAAACACACCATGTGTGCTTTTAGTGAACTCTGGGCCTAATCCTAAATCTTTTGAGTTCAGTGACAGGTTAGAGTGTCCAAGAAGTGAATCATAGGCTGTACGCTAGCCGCAGCTATGACGCTGTGCGGGGCATTGTCCTCCTCAGCCCACTCGTGTGAATAAATAAGTATGGTCTCACGCAGGAGTTTCGGCTTGGGCAGGTTCAGCAATGCACAGTGCAAAAAGACCAAAAAAGCTGCCACTTTTCTTCTGGGGAGAGCACACAGATAGGTGGTTTCATCACACAGTTCTTGCCCCAGCTTCCCAAAATGCCCAGTATCTATGCTTGTTGCCAGATTTCTAAAGACCTCAGCTTCCTGGAAGGCACCTAAATAAGGGTCAGATTTTGAAAAGAGCTTAGCACCCAGCCTACCCAGCTTTTCAGAAAATCTGGCACCAAGTGTCGGTGCTGAGCCTCTGTGGAGATGCTGGGAAGAACGCTGCCTTCCCACACGCCGCGCTGGGATAGTGCCGTTCGCTTTACAGGGCTCACAAAACATTGTTAAAGAGAACAAATAGCAACAGGGAAAAGAAACCCCCCAACTCTGTTTTAACAGATCCTGGGGGGGGGAGGGTCCTTTCCCTTTTTAAAGATTCAGTTCAGGCATTGTCAAAAGAAATAAATAAAGCAACGTCATTTAAAAGCTTTTGGAACAATAGTCCCTTCCACTTCCCTCCCTCATTGTAGAGCCCTGGGCCCAGCTTTTGTTTATTTTGTACTGCCAGCCTCATGGTGCCTGATTGGTTGGTGTCTGATTTCATTCCTATGGGTGATGTCAAAAGCTGACCCAGAAGTTCTCGGCAAGTTTGCTTTTAGCTTTTAGTTGTTGTTTTTGTGCGTGTATCCGTGTGCACAAGAGTACTTTTCAGTCCTAGGAGGATTCTGTTACAGGCTGAATATTATTCAGCTGCAAAACTAATAAGGAATAACATTTGTGTCAGGAACTGCACGGCTTGCTTCCTACAAATACTAGGAATAGCAAGCCATTCAGGCACTGTGAAATTATGGAAGTTGTAATTAATATTAAGTATAGTTCTAGTATTACCATAAGACATAAAAGGAAAATCAAAATCTGTATGAGAATTTCATAACACATAACTGAAAATCAGGATGATTAGTTAGAAAGGCTGATTTCACATTCATATGTAACACTACTACCAATTTTCTTTTTATAGCTGTACTAGAACTGTAATGCTAATCTTTATTTAATATCATTTTTATCGGTTGTCTAGCTGACAATTTAAATATCAGGTTCTCACAGAGGTGTGCATACCACTGACAACAATATTCAATGTTTATTTTTGTAGAAAAATAAGCAGTGTTTAAGGATTTTTTGTGCTCTTACCTGCAAATACTTCTATCTGTGTTAAACTTTGTTTTCCATTTCTCTGGCCTTAACGCTTGGATATTTTTCCTTCAGCAGCCTCTGACCCTCTCATGTGTTTCTCTTTGTTAGATAAGTAAAAGATGAGTGTTACTTTATAAGGACATAGTTTCATACCCTTGTCCTCTGTTAGAGTACAGTCAAGTTGCTTGTATAAACATGAACAGTTTTGCTTACTTTTCAATTTATTCAAATGCCAATGCAAGGTTCTTGAGTCGTGTGTGCACACCCCCCCCCGCCCCGTCTTTTCAACGCTTCATCCCCTTACCTCTAGGGAACCGTGTTGTACAACATCTTATGCACACGCAGAAGGAGTGTGTAACTAGTTCCATAGGGAGGCTGTATTGATGCTTTGTATTGCACAAGAAGGTGTGTCTAACCTCTCCCATTACAGAAAATACTATGTTACGGTTTGGAAGAACATTGTAAAATTACCTTCTCTGTCTCTCTCTCTCTCTCTCTATGTGTATATGGTTTTGGCAAAGGTTCATTGCTGTGTCAGATTTCACAGCAAAATACTGTTGATCAGAATTTTATTTAAAGAAAATGAAACATCCCTCCAGCTCTGCAGTTCTGCATCCAGCAAAAGATCCCTTGCTTGTCTGCCTATCACCTTTTTTTGAACTGTCAAGGCAAACAGAATTCTTGCCCCGAGTTTCCTTGGAAGCAGGACACTTATAGAGAAATTTGGATGTTTCAGAAACAGTCTAATATAAAGAAGAAATGCAAGACTTAAGTGCTTTTCACTTAAAGGTAACTCATTGCACAGATTCAAGTATGTTATTTCAATGCCTGTAGCTTCTGTTTATGTTCATGAAGGATGCCATTCATTTAGGGACGTCTGTACAAAGCCCACCAAAGCGTCCAAGGGCTGACACTCCAGAAACTGGGCAGTGGATTGCGTTGCGTAGTTGTTTGGTCTCCTTTCCCCTGGTTGGGAGCAGCTTGCGTACAGGGTCTGGGGCTGGCCTCCCTGCTTGTCCTGGTGTCTGCCGGGCCCAGCTCCAGCGTGTGTCCCAGCTTCGCCTCCCAGGTGCTCTGTTGTTTTACAAGCGGCTACTTTTAGAGACGGCCTCCCTCATCTCCCCTGGCCGAAAACAAACACTACACTACAAGTGACAGAAGCTTTACAAAGAATTTGTTAGCTGATGGTGCCCTCAGCTCTGGTGGAAATGTTAAGAAGGAAAAATGATTTTATCTGCATTCTGAATCTGTTTTAAATACTGTGCTTTTTATGATTTCCATATGATTCTTGGGGATTTTAACATCAAAAGACCCAGATTATCCTAATTGGTGTAAGAGGTTGGAAAGGTTTTCTTCATGCTGGACTTAAATAGGGTTCCTGCTTGGCTGCTTTTGCACTGGCTTAGTCCTTTTGTGACATGAAAGACAGTTGCAGTTAAGCAGATTCCCTCTTTTTTTGTTTAATAAACTGAAATAACTATACTGTTAAGTATTAAAATGCAGAAACATCATGCATTTTTAAAGCTTCCAGAAATAGCCTACAATGCATTGTAGAAATTAGTGAAGCCATACTTGTAATAAAAAACATTTGGTAATGGACTCTGGGTCAGTTAGTAGGCTGATTTACTGCCTGTCCTGCGTTTTCCCTCCTCTCCATAAACTATCACTTACAGATAGGAACAGCAAGGATTTTTTGGAAACATTTTTGAGGAGAGAGGAAAGCCCCCTAGATTTAAAAACACAGTAAATATCTTTGTATGGTTTTGTTCCCAATGATTACTTTCCCTGTTTAGCAGAAAACCACCCTTTTATCTTGAGGGTAGTTTTCCTACAGAGAAAGATCACGCCTGGGTCGCTGCTCCCGTACAATGGGCGTATCTTCACCGCACAGATGGCTCGGCTCGGGGTTGGTACCTGGCTTGCGATCAGCCACCACCTGGTGCCGGGAGCGTTCCCGCCGCAAAACCCTGCCAGCCCCTCACCCCTCCCTGGGGTTGAGTGCCAGGCTCTGGAGGTGTAGCCTGTGCTGTGGGATGTGCTGCGCTAGCAAAACGTCCCTTCCTTTGGGGCAGGCCAAAATAGCCAGAGGAGAGTCCAGATCGGCTGCATCTACTCTGTATTTTGGCTCCATGGCTTTGCACCTTGAACAATGACTGCATACTCCTCTATGAAGTGGATTAGAAATCTTGTCTCCCTCTGATAGCTTGATGTCTGGGCATAAATGTCCATTTGAGAGGTCATAATTTCTGTTTGCTTCCTGGTGAATTATTGGGTAAACACTTGAAGTAGAAGTATGCTCTGCTGTTTCAGCAGTTGCTAAGAGTCTAAGATATGGATTTTTCCCCTTACCCCTTTTCTACACCCTGCTGTACTTGCTGAAGGCAGTTTGAGTAAACTCTGTTTAGCCAGCTCACTACTAGCAACATCCTCTTGAAAAATGGCACCAGAACTTGTTTTGGGGCTGAAAACATTACTTTGCTTCCAATATATTTCTTTGTGGTTTTGAATAAAATTGCAAGCAAAAGACTAGGGGGGAAAAAAAAAAAAAGAAGATGGGGAGTCAAGAAGGTGCATCTTAGAAGTGTGCATCTAACCTGTGCACACAGGTTAGATTTTCAGCATTTAGATAACTACTTGTTTTGTTGTGCTGTAGTTTCTAAGCTATCTCTGTAAAACATTTACTTGTTTGGCTTTAATCGCACCCTTCACTAAATGTTTGCTTTGCACATGAAACAAAGCCATCCTTGAGACTGTAATGAAACCATTAGTTAGTGTTCATTTAAAAAAATAGCAAAAGCCAAAATTAAGTTAAACGTTCAAACATCAATCAAGAATGAAAATAATAGCAGAGTTTCTAATGTGAGGATTTCAGTGCAAATCTTAAATAGAATCTTCAATGTTCTCTGCAGGTTTTAACTGATTTTGGCTTCTGTGGCCACAGGTCTGTCTGAGGTCAAGCCTCCTGATGTGTCTAACAAGAGACAGTTTTTATTATCTGCATACTGTTCTTTTTATTTCTGATTTCCATCTTGTGATGTGTAGTTACTGGACTATTCCTGCAGTTATCTAGGTATTTACTTGCATATTTGAAACTTGCTTTTTTCTTCCCCCTCCTTCACAGGAAAGTAAATCATTGAAAGGAAAAGAGGACTAGATAGAAATAGATAAGTTATATAGCAGAAAAAATAAATATAAAATAAAATAAAATAGAATTCTACAGTCCTTTATGCAACAACCATCTTCAAGAATGGAAAAAAGAATGGAGTGGAAAAGCAATTGGAATTTATGTGAAACTCTCAGTAGGCTCATAGACACAGATAAAGATTCAGTGCTAAATGCCTGGAAAGAACATTTCCTAATTTTTGCCCAAAGAATTGTTGTTTGCAGAACTTATGACAATAAAATTGTGGGAGAAAGACACTAGAAAGGTGAGCAAGGAGAAGGTACAGGGATACAGATACTCTGATTTTGGCATGTTTTTTGTAGAAAAGGTTTTCATTTAGTAGCAAAATACTGTGCATACAGTTCCAACTCCCTGGGAAAGAAATCTTAAAATTTTACTGTGAGACAGAAAAGACTGACACAATTTCAGAAGTCTTAGTGAGCTTATAAAGCATGCCTGGGAAAGTCCCTCATGCAAATCATTCATAATCACGTCCGTCCAATTGCAAAAGCCAAACTCCCTGAAAATCTGAGCAACTTTGTTGGAATAGGGTGTAGAAATTAAATATCCTGGGCTTCACAGTGAGTATGAAGTCACTGACAATATCTGACACTTTCTTCACTTTGCAGGATTAAACTCATCATATTTTCCAGCTGTGCATGAGTATGTGTATGTATTTGTTTTTCCTTTGTTCCTTAATATTCCTGGGAAATCAGGCCACATGTTAAGGAAAACCTTTACGCATTGCCAGTGCTGTGTGCCTCGATAGCCATTTTGTGGGTTAAGTGGAGGTGTGTGTCCGATACTAAGGCCATTCATATGGGGTATTGTGTGTGTCTGGGGCTGCTTCTCCAAAGTGTTATGTCATCTGTTGAATTCACACTGAAACTGGTAGGAATCGTTCAGGATTGACTCTCCCTGACCCACAACGCCTAGCGACAGACGTCTCTTGTCCAGTTCTTTCACTGTTAATACAGTTTATGCTGTTAGCCCTGACTTGCTGCTGATAGTCCTTTAGAAGCTTCATTACCTGAGTGAGAAGAGAGAGGAGGCCGGGCATGTGATACTGCAAGCCAGGGTGCCCTTCCCCTACTTGGAGTATGCTGAAAGCTTGAGAAAGCTGGAGGGGAAGGTTTTTTGCCAGCTCCTAACTGATGTAGTGGAGGGTGCAGGGCAACAAGAAGCCATTTGTGGCTTCCTTAATTTGCATCACCACGTCCCGGCTGTGCAGCTCTGCTTTAGGGTTTTGGTGAGAAATCCCTCTTAGCTCACAGCTGCTAAAGTGAAGTTACACTGCCTCCAGATCAGTCCTGGTGATGTGCTGGACTGCCACGAGCTGGTTTGTGTGTTACAGCAGAGGCAGGAGCCTCCCAGAAAATCTAGTTCACAAATACAATGGGGGAGATAGAAAACACCCCTCTTGTCTTTGAGATTTCACCCTCTGTTTCTGGTGCTGATTTGCTGTGCAGCCAACTCTGGTGTCACCAACGCCCATGTACTCACTGCCCTCTCCCTTGGCCTGCTAGAATATCTGAAATAATTTGAAGAAAGGAATAGACTATTCAAGGATGGCTTGAGGATTTTTTCAAAATTTACCAAAATTTACTGTAGTAAAGCCTCAAGCCATTCTCAGATCTTCTGCTTCTGTTTTCTACATCAGTTGTCCAACCCTGATGTTACCTGGAGGGACCTATAATTCAAATTATTATTTTGTCTTTTAAGGGTATAAACTTTTTTTCTCTGCATAGTATCTAGGAAGGGGTGTAATCTGGACATTCAGCTGTCTCCTCCTCAAATTTCTTCTTTAGCTGATCCATGGTGGTTTCTCTGAGGGATGATCATCAGGATACTCAGACATTCAGAGTTTATGCAGTCTCTGTATGTCATTCTTGTGAGTCTGGGTGGGACAAAAGTCCTTCTGTCAAGAACTTTGCTTTTGAGGAAGGGGAAGTCTGAATTATGATGTGGTTTTCCCTGAGTTATCATTTTTTGTGGCTATGGAGTAAAGAAGGTTGCAGAATCTCTATCAGACACAGAGGCTATTTTTGACTAGACTGAGTCCTAAAAGATTAATTGTCCAATTCTGCTTCAATTTTTTATTTTTTCAGTAGCAAAATGGTTTTCTGACCCTTTTGCTCTGTGAAGTGTATCCCGTATTTTTACTATTACTCCAGAACAATAGCATGTCTCCCCGTCTGGACTTCATGACTACAAGCCTGAGCGTGAGAGCCAACCCTCCATGCACACGGCAGGCTGAGCACAGGAAGCTGGGGTGCTTCAGCGTGCATGAACACCGGGCTTCCCTCTGCCTGCGTCTGCAGCGTGGGAAGCAGGATGCATGTAGACAGGGACTTCTGGAGTGATCTGCAGATCTTCCTGTGTGAATCTTCATGTATTTGAGAGCATTAGAGAGAGAAAACCAGGAAAGAATTTGGTCCTTGCAGTATCCGTAGCTGGCATAGATGTGTTGTAGCTGTACTTCTGCTGGAGAAAAATCTCTCCTGGCAACATGTGACATGTAGTGCTCTCATTGCATAGGGAAGAGTCAGAGTAGCCTTAGGTGTCTTAGCTGTGGAAAGTGGGCAAAGGTAGCGTGGGGAGACCTTGGGAATGAGGGAGCCATAAAGACCTTTGCTCCTGTTCTATGAGTTGTTTGTGAATTTACTAATGGGAACAAAATGAATCTTAAGCCCAGGACTCTAAGCTGATGCAGTCATTCCCACAGCGTGGTGCAATAAATAACCCTTCTTCTACATGGACATGACTGGTAATCAGTAGCTTGCTAGGTACTCCTGGCTTCCTAAAACAGCTGCATGCACTTATGGGAATCTGAACTTTACATTTTCCGTCAAATCCAGGAAGTGACGCCTGTGATTCTGTACCTCACATTAGTGAATTCAGTTCTTGTCCTTGAGGGGTGGTGAGTCACCTGTGATACTAGTTGGCTTCAGTGGAACATGTGGTGCTTGGCACCTCCTGCACTTGTGGGTCGGTTGTTGTTTGCGATCAAGGGCAAGCACAAGGTTCTGTGCAAGAGGCCCTCCTAGGGCCCTGGGAAGGGCTCAGCAAGCCTCCGGTCCTACAGGACAGTCGGCAGAGTCAAAGTCCAAATCTTCTTGTAAAGCAGTAGGAAATGTAGCAGATGAAGTCTCAGCATGACGTTAATCTTTCATATCTAAAGCACAGCTCATAGGTCTCTGGTTCTCTTCAGTACTGAGGTATGGCCTCCAAGAGGGCTGAATGCAGACATCATGCTCCAGTCACCTCAATGAGATGAGAGCTGTGTTTGCCACCAAGGAAACAAGGTTCAGCTGCACTCTAGGAGATACAAGGGTCCTTGCTCACTTGGGCCCACTTCTGAAGCTATAGCCACAAGGGCCTCTCTGTATTGTAGTAGCCTATTCCCTAATGTTTGGTCTTTCCATGGGAGTTGTTCCCTCACATACTGTTGTTATCTCCAGCTCAGCACCCAGTGCTTTCCTCCATGCTGGCTGTTGAGGGGTTCCTGAAATGGCAGTGTGCGAGAGCCTGGTCCCTCTTGTACTGGTCTGCAGACTGTGCCGCCACAGCAAGGATGGGTGCAAAGTTTCAATGTGTGTAAAACAGATAAGGCCACAGTTTCCTGGTGAATGTCCAGTATAGTACTCAGGTGGACAGACTTTATCAGTTACGGCTTCAAAATCCCTTTTTGTGGAAATCTATAACAGTCACCTGCGACTTTTGTGACCCTCCAGCTGGATTAATATGAAGTTATGTAGGCAGCTAATTTATGGTGGACTTAGGAATGACACCTAAAAATGTGAGGAAGTGCAAAACGCATTCAGATGCTTGTGCTGGGCTTAGATATTAACTCCTTTGGTGACTAGACATGGATTCAATATTCAATATTCATGGATACATGTTTACATGTAAGTGTGAGTGTGACTTACTTGAACAAAGTTAAATTTCCCATTTTCTTCCTGCAAAATCTCCATACAGGTGGTTGCCTGTAAAGCCCTGGATCTTCTGGAACCTGGTTATCTGTCTTGGAAGTGGACATTGTGACCACAGTGTATAAGATGGACTAGGATATGTCTGCAGCCCTGACTGTGGTACATGATTTAATGCATAATTGTTTCTGTCTGGTTAAAAATTGTTACCTGAGTTAAATTTCCTGATGAAAAGCAGAGCAGTTCATAATGTTTACCCTCCATCTGCTGTCATTTATAATTAGACTGTAAACTCCTCACTGCAAGAACTTGCTGTCCTTCTGTACACCTACAGTGCCAAACACACTGGGGTCTTGATATTAGTTGAGTTGCCATTAATAATAAATAGAGAGTAAAAGGAGAATGTGTAAATGCATTCAAACGTGTAGTGACGCTTTTAAGTATAATTGTTATCGCTGCAAATCTCTGCGTGGTTGGCAGCTGGGCTGCACTGGAAGTGCAGAGTCCCTGTAATTGGAATTTGCACATTTTACTGGTCTGTCAGAGCCTGCCTTTGATGGGTAGTGTCTAGAGTACCTATAAAGAAACCCAGGGGCAGGGCTACTCAGAAGAAAAGGCAAGCCAGCCAGTTTGCCTTCAGCTCCCTTTCTGAGAGACTTAAGAATGCCCAAGCTCATTACATTAGGATATGGCCCAAGGTTAAGCAACTTTTCAGTAATTAATATGTAAACACAGGGCTACAATTTCATCCTGGGCTCTGCCTTTATTAATCCCTGTGTAACACTACAGAGAGGAAGCTCTCCACTGGATGGGGCACAGGGCTGAACAAGCCTGCAGAGTTCAAGCATGTCCTAAGCCTGCACCCAGGTCTCCTTCACATCTGTACTGCTGTGGAGAGGTCTTACAGGGGAAGGAGCTGAGAGTGGGCTCCCTCAGTTTTCTTCATTATTTTACCTATTAATTTCATTTTGTCCATCCTCAGTGTTCGCTTCTTCTCTGCTTTGTTTTGATCTGGTTTTCATTATTTATTTGGATTGGTTTGTATTTTGGATCATATCTGTGCTACTAAGGTTTTCTGGTGCCAGTTTTAACAGCAGCAGTACTGATTTTAAGAGCAGAGTGTTTGGGGCTTGTGACTCTATTTATGTAACTCAAGCAATTACTACTTAAGGTGGTTAGTGCTGTAAATACTGGAGGTGCATAAGTTCCATAGAATCTGTGGGATAGTTATTGGTGTGCTGTAGTGACTACTCATGGTGTAATCTAAACTGAGAATTTTGTAACTTTTCTAAATTTGAACCTGTAGCCTTCAGTTTTGTTTCCCCCCCACCCCTTTCAGTTCTGGGCATTGTATTCTTGCTGTGAGAATTCTTTAATTTCACATTCCCAGAAAAATTGTGTTTTAGTTTGGATCAGCTGCAGGGAGAGGTGGAAAAGTATAGAGTGAGAGTAAGAATCATTTGGTAGGCACAGCTGTGAAACAGAAATAAATCAAGGTGGCAGAAAGGTGAGCTAGAGAGGGAAAGAAAATGGAAGAGTTTGTTACTGTAAATCCACATGGTTAGTAAATCCAACTATCGAATTGCAGCTGCAGTGTCAGAAAGTATGAATTACATTCTGTTTTAAAAAGAAAAGTGTATTAGTAAAACAGCGTGTAATACATCTTCCATACATAGCAGAAATAAAACCACTTTTGAGCTCTGACTACAAATGTATTCATTGTAAGAGTAACATTCTTATTGATCTAAAATCTCATACACTTATCTGCTATCGTATCTATCTGTGGTGCAGTGACATTGAGCCAGGAAATGCTGTTCAAAAAATAATTCAAATGTGAAAAATAAATGTCCTTGGCTTTAAGTCATAATGCTTCTCTACCAGGAGCCAAGCTTACTTCTATTGTAATGTTCATCAGCATTTTTTTATATTCAAAAAAAATTTAAAAAATGTCATTTGAGGAAACCAACTGTTAGTCTGAGGAAGAAAGCCAAAATACTTTCTTTTCTCTGGGTCATTTCCTGGCTCATTCCCTTTCTGGGTCATTCCTTTTTTGCCTGGGTCACTCTTTCCTTCTTCTTCATATTAATTTAATAATAATAACAAAAATACTCTAATGACATACATTTGCCTAGGATTTCCAGGGACTTAACTGGCAGTAAGTAGAAAAAGGGCTGCTTGGTTTTAAAGGCACTGGATTGCAGCCTGACTGAGCTTCTCAGCAAAAAGGATATGGCAAATGGTAAAGCATAGGAAGGTTTAAAGAAACATATAGCAAGTCAATGGCTAAGTAGGAGAAGAATCAAGGTCTCTCTAATCCTGTTCTTGAAGTGTTAGATTCACTAGAAACACCACTAGATAATTCAAGACTGATAGTCAGATCTCCCAGAGACTTGCCATTTTGACATGTGCTTACTGTGCAAGTCCAGAAATTGTTCAGCTTAAAGAGACGTCTATCCTTCAAGGACTGGAAAGCCTACAACCTTGAGTTCAAAAAGAAAAAAGTGCAGGTTTTTAATGGTGTTTTGTGGTGGTGAATTAAATTGTGAAATTTTAAGTCTCAGCTCTCAACATGAAACCACCCTTAGCCCCTAATTTGAAACATATTGGAGAAGCCATGCTACAAGTGTTCAGTTTTCCCTACAACAAAACCATCCATTTAGTTAGAGGAACTTTTGTGTGTAGACAACACTATGAAAAACAGAGGTAATTCTGAAGAGCAAATGTGATTTAACATAATTTAAAAGTATAAATAATTGAGTCTATTTGTCTTTTTCTGAGCTTGACAAAACATTTTGGTATAGAACTGTGTGCAAACATGAGTATTAACTATTCTTTATAAACCGATTTTGATACTGTCTATCCTTCAGGTACAAAATAATGCGTGTGTTAGAAGCATTGTATTTATATCAGACAGTGCAACTATCAGCTAGTTTTAGCGAGGTATTCTTGACTACTGTGGGCAGACACATGTTTCTTTTGTCATTGAAGACATTACTGGAATTTTATTGCATACTCTCCTTCCCCTGGGGAGTGTGTAGAATTTAATATATTTCCATATTACTACAAAACTGTCTCCTGAAGACCCCAATTAGGATGGTAAAACTGTATCAAGAACATTGAGAAACCACCTTCTATCTCCTTCAGAGACCTTGCAGTCTAAATAACAGCATGGTTCTGGGAAGGTCTTTCTGCCCATGTCGGTCAGAGAACCAAGCTGGACACTGCAGTACCAGTGCCGTTTCAGGAGCGGCATGTGCAATGTGTGGCCGACACAACCGCTTCAGGTCTTCCTGAACCCAGTCAGAGTCTTATGGAGAAAACATACAGTAAAATTAGCTACAGTAGGCAGTTTACATCACCCTGGTGACAGCACCGGTCCTCCAGCTTAGATGTGCCCGTGGATCCTCTGTGAGCACCTTGGCTGGTTGCTGCCTCTCCACATAGCAGCAGGTGCTGAGGGGGAGAGCTGGGTGTGCTCTGGCCACAGGAGCCTGCCCAGGCACACGGCCTTCACGAGTTAGTGACAGAGCAGCCCCTGGGCTTGCAGCATGCAGATGTCTGAGGGCACAGCAGTGGCCCCAGCTCTGGAAAAATGAGAAAATGTGGCCCAACTGTTGCGGCAATTGCCCATGCAGAGAGAATTAAAATGAGCTTTGCAAGGGTATGCTCCCCTTTTGTGTCCCTCCCACCAAATGGAGGAGAACTGACGGGGAGGAGGTGGAAGGTCCTGAGTGAAGAGCAGTAAGGGACAACACATGTCCATGCATTTCCTTCCTGTTTCTCTAATATACTCTGTGGGTTTCTCTCATTGCTTTGGACAGGCTCCTTTCTGCAAGGCTTTCTGTTCATGTTCATTTCCCACCCCCCTCTTCCACATGTGGCAGGGACAGATGATAGCCCCAGTCATGAGTGAGCAGAGAGCAGTGAAAATCCCCAGCACAGACCTCCGTGTGGGGTTGGATGAGTCCAATACTCCCTTTCCAAGAAACAGCTCCAGCTGCAGTGCGGCAGAAGGGTGACTCAGGTAGGGGAAAATGGCAGGGGTCTGCTAAGGTTAGGCATGGACCTGCTCCCACACACCCAGCCAGCTCAGGGAGATCCTGGTGTTACGGTCTTTGCCTCACCAGAAGGCATGCACGCCTTTATCAGGGTGGTTCGTGAGAGGCACTTGGGTGTACTGACAGAGCTGGAAATAACAAGGGAGGTTTTGCACACACAAGCCTTTCTTCAGGCAGAGTGAGAGGTAGGTGATGTTTGCCAGTGAAACTGAATGGTGAGTGGAGGGGAGGAAGGGGTGCTGTGGCACAAATGACAGTGCGCTGTGAAATCGGTATTTCTGTTAAATTCAAGATTTTTAAAGTCTAGTAGAATTATGAGGATTAGTTCCTAGGCTTGTACTTTTTGTTTGGGTTTTTATACATGTTTTGTTTTCTGCTGCCTGGACCGCGCCATCTCTTCTTTAACTCTGCCGGTGTCCAGTGAATTCACAATCCTAATGGTTGCCAGCAAAGTTATTTTTGTGGAAAATTGACACCTCCTGAAGCAGGATTAAACTACAGTGAACAAGGAGTTGAAATAGACTGGAAACGTAAGTCAGAGCTTAAGACAGAAATTGCTTCCTCAACAGGCGATAACTGCAAGAGAAGTGCAGAATAACTACATAGCTATTATATTGAGTTTTGAAAATGCTGTAGCTAGTCATTGTAGGTTTTACTTATGTTTAGCAATTAAAGATTGCCACAGTTTGGGATTGTTTCAGTATCTCAGCAGGAGAGTGTTTTCTACTCCCTTGTAGAAGATGAAAGTCCTGCTGCATAAAAGCATCCTTACTTCTCAGGAGAATCTTATTTGAGATGTCAGAAATAATTTTTCTGTTATGGACAAAATGGAAGCTATAGATCTGTCATTATCTATATAAGACAGTCATACTGACAAAGTAAAGCCGATGCCAATGCATTCACCACCTGTGGAAGGTTAGGTGTTGGAAGCAAGTGTGAGATGGAAGAAGTTGGACTGTAGAAGTGCTGTATTAGTAATGCTCATTTCCTTACATAGGAGGCTTCCTTTGTACTACACAGATAAACAACTCAGACTTAAAATTTAATTTGGCAGGTAATTTGCCCATAACACTACTGCTAGCAGTTGGAAAACAAAATGCATTAAAATATTTTTATTTGACAGCTACTGCACTTGCAAACAAAATTGTTGCTTTGATTTTTCTCTATACAAAAAAACAAAAGGTGGGGTTTCCAGTGTTGGCTTGTGATGAAGACTAGCCGCTAGACATGTTGTGACTAGTCGACATGGACCCCAAGTCCTATCTGATCTCACATGCTGGTTCCTGAAAACACTTTGTATTTAGAGTTGGTGAGAACAAGGCCAGAAACCTGGGATTAAATCCCAACCCTGCTGAGGGCCGTGGTGCTGTGATTTCACCCCTTCCTTTTTTTTGTTTTGTGATTCTGTGTCCTATCACCAGAAAACCACAGCCTTTCCCAAAGTGAGCCTCCCAGTATTATCACTCCTCTGTTTCCAGGCTCCTCCAGGGCTGATAGGCAGGGCCTTTTTTCCAGCCAAAACAATTGCTAATGGAGATGTGAGGAGCTTCATTAAACTTGGAGTGATTATTCATATGTATAAAATGGCTCTGTGGTGGCACAATCAGAGCCCGAGGCGGTAGCTCAAGTAGTAACACCAAAGCAGAATAAAACTGTTTTCTCTTGGTTCTGCCTGGTATCAAATTGGCACATTCAGGTGAGCACAAGGCATTCACACCCTTCTGTAACAGCTTTCGAGTGACAGAGCTTATAGATGGTGTTTGGAAAAGTTTCTTAATTTGTAAAATGAATTTTAGCTAAAATTTAGCTCTTTCAATGAATGCTTGAGAAAGTACGTGTGTGTGTGTGTGTTTGCACTTACACAAAGGAGTGTTTGTATAACATCTGCAAAGCAGAGAACAAGTGGACTTGAGGGATAAAAGTTACCAGTGCTGGATTCCAGGGTCGCTTTGGCCAATTGGGTGTTGCAGTTGTTAGTCCAAAACTTGCCTTTCTCCTGCTTCATAAAAGAAGGGTCCTTCTTCACCTTGGTATAGGGAAAGGGTTAATCTTGTGGCTATTTCTTGTTTAAACAAATGCACCTGAGTAAATGAATGAACCTTTTACTTTACTGTGCCTTTTTTGTACCTTTTTAACAGAATACTCAAATCATTATATAAAATATTTTTTATATAGATGAAAGTTTTATGTTACATATGAAGCAGTCAGACATTGGACCACCCTTCAAATAGCATTGGTTTTCCCTTTCCTGACTGAACTTACATAAAGTTGTTCAAGCAGGTGGTTTTCTGTCCCTTTTCCCACCTCACTCAGAGCTGTTAGAGTGAACGCTCATGTTTTTGCAGCCATTGTGGAAAAAACCCTTTCATCCTGAAAACAAGTTAATAAAAAAAAGAGAAAAATCTAATATTGGAGTAGAAAACCAGTTAGTCATATGCCAGGAATAAAATAAGAGAGCTATGAACGTGAAGGATTGGATCTTGGTTTGCAAATATCTGTGTGACATGGCAACTCTAATAAAATTGGGGAGGCCCAGGGAATCCAGGGAACAAACAGTTTCAGGGCTATGTCTAGACAGAACGACTTGCTGCCAGGTCTGTCATATGTGTGAGCAATGGATTGTATGTGGTCCCAGCAGGAAGCTAGTAACACACCAGAGATCAAGGACATAACTAATTCTAATATTTGCAATAATTGGTATGTGGTATTAATAATTCCAGTTTATTTTTTGGGGTAAAAAATAACTAGTCATGCTCAGGGATGCTGTGGAAAGGCAGTTACAACAAACTACAAAGAAGAGATTGTCTGTTTGCACGTATGAAAACCATTGACTGCGTTTACATCATTCACATACTCCCAAGTAGATGGGACTGAAACAGTGGCAAAACCACCATTAGATGCACAAGATGGCTAGCTCTGAAGGCATTCAGGGTGTTTGTTTGTATCTGTGACCAGGTCCAGGTGCCAAAGTTAAGTGTCTGGAGGGATAGGGAAAGATGAACACCACTGGAGCTGAAGGAGGGCCAGTGTCTGTTTTCTTTGGGTTTTTATGCTATAATTCATAATTTGTGGAGTCACTGGGAAGGCACAGAGCCTCTGTGCAGGCTGAACCCCTGCCTCAGTCTCCATTGGGTGACTGAACTTAAGGCATTCAAGGAATAGACAGTTGTTAGGTGTAAGCAAGAACTGCATCTATTTTTGTGTCCCTTTTTCCAGTCTTGTACGTGAAAAAAGCCCATCGTTCTGATAGTTACATATATTAGTTTTTAGTTTCTGTTTACATGTGTTGGCAGCAGAATGAATTATAGTGAACTGCCAGACTGCTCTGTAAACATGCCCCAAGCAAAGCAGTGGCTGCAGACCTTGCCTGAGGGACTATACTGTGGCCTCTGCTTACAGGTCTTGGGGCTGGGGAGTGTTTCTTACAGCCATTTCACCTGCCCTAGGAGTGGAGCCCCCAGGTGTGGGCAGACCCCCATCAGTCACAGAGCATTATTCTAAAAGCTGAATCATCGATGAATGGGTGAAATATTAATAAACCCCACATCACAATAAAGCAGCTCTTGTCATAGAAAAGTCACAGCTGGAGTACAGCTGGCGTAAGCACACCATGGCGTTACACTGGTAATAGATGTTGCCGTTGCCATTCATAAGCCACCCCTGTTGGGTGACGGTAGGTGCACGATCGGCTCCCGCTGCAGAGCACAGCAGCTGGGTTGTTGCACAGTTGCCTCTTGTAGTTGCAGGAAGAATGGCTTCTCCTTCTGAGAGCTGGTAAATATTTTATCCTTTCCTTTGCTTCATGTTGGTAATTAGCAAAAGCAAGTCAGACATGACGCTTACTATTCTTCATTCCACTGAGTGCCAAGTCATATTTAGAATAATCTTTGTTGGTTACCACCACAATGAAGTATTTGAGCTGGGTTAAATCCCAGGAACACCCTTATAATTGAAACCAGCTGGGTGTAAATGAGCACTAGCACCTAGGATGAATGTTACTGCTTCAGTATCACACGAGGAAGGAATTGTTTCTCAAACAGCTGTGACCATAATGAGATAGCGATTCACAACTGGTATGTTAAGATTCACCTACCCGGTGATAACTCGGTAATCAGTGCAGACCATGGACCACAAGTAGTGCGTAGCCCCTTACAAAGCACTTTGCATGCTGGATTGCTGGGCATTAGCTAGATGTTGTGGATGGTTTGAGCTGTAGCTGCTTGCAGAAGGCACCGTGGTGAGCCAGCACAAAGCCAACAGAGCCCGCGAGTGTGGTGTAGTCACAGCCAGAATCCAGTCGTTTCCCCACTGAGAAGATGAACCATTTTATTAATTGTATGAAATTAAAACTAATGGAAAAGAAAATTGGGTTGGAGTCAATGACTCAGCATCCTTACAACAATAATTATATATCAACAAAAGCAGCTTTTGGGGAAAAAAAAAATTAGGCCCTCCGAGCAGTACAAAATATTCTTTTCAGTTGCATAAATAGTGCAGAGAGACGAAAGCTGTTTGCAAAGTGAAGAATTTCCCTGAATTAACATCAGCCCACTCTTTGCTGAGTAATCTGTTTCTATAAGCAAAAAAATGAGAAATTCAAGGAGAATGCATTGTTTCTTTTTAGAAATAGTTCATATAATCCTAATTTCACATTTAGGCCTATATGCTGCCTACTCTTGCAGATCTAAGTAATTCTTTGTTCAGTAAGTTTCCTCACAGTTCGTGAAAATACACATGTAAATCTTCTCAGATGAGCAGGGTACAGAGTTATATTTGAAGGAAACTATCACTTTACTGATGTTAAGTTACATGTTACACTGGCGTAGGACTGTGGGTCCTCCTGCTACTTTTATGCACACCTGAGTGTGGTAGTTGAGGGGAAGAAAATAACACCTGAATTCACTCACAGCATAATGCACTTGCTTGAGAAAAAAACTGCTTTTCGCAGGTGCCCTGTAGCTGTAGATAAACTGATCATATTATTCCTCCACAGATTCCAAAGACAAATCTGAAGCAGGTGGCTTGAAAAGTTGAATCTCAAGTGAGAAATAGTAACTTTAATCCTAGGAGAACAGAACTAGTTTATATGAATGATAGGAAGTACATAGAGGCATCATTGCATGCAACTATTTGATCGCCAAAAAAGCACAGCATCAGACTTTCTCCCTGAAGTGTTCATGCAGTCAGAGAAAAACTCTTTTTATTTGATTTCAATGGCAAAAGTGAATGGCTGAATTAGTCTGGCTGAGTTTTAACGGAATACTTTATCCTAGAAATGGGCTGCTTCTCTCTCCTGGTGCTCTTTCTTCTTAGAGGGAATAATTGCTGATAAGTAGACCTTGTAACAAAAATACAATATAAAGTCATTTTAAGCTAATGATTTCACCATTGGATGCTCTGTAAATGATTTACATTTTTATTCTTCATACTGTGTTATATCCTTTCCTCATAAAACTAAATTATATATAAAATGGCTTGAATATATATAGTGTTTTCCTGAAAGTAATGCCATTTGAATGCCTCAAAGAATCAGAAAAATCCATACACAATTACATATCACAGCTACAAAATCCAGAGTATGATTATTTTTTTTTTAAATAAAAAAGTAATTTTTTTTAAAGGCTTGAGCATATTGCTTGACTTGCAAAGATACTTTTACTGGCAAAGTAGAAACATAAAATCCTAGTAAAATTCAAGCTTTCCACCAATTCCAGATTTACTTTAATCAGTGCAGAAAGAGCTTGAGAAATCTGGATGTGGTATGGGGGGTTGGGCAGTTTGACAGATATCTGGAAGGAGAACAGGGTGGCCAGGGATGAGGCAGCCTCATCTCCCAAAACTCCCACAGAGAGTACGAGCAGGAGAAGGAGCCCTCTTCTCCCCAGCCTGGTGGTTTGCTCTCCCTCCCCATCCTGCCTGTCTTGATGAGCTACTTCACAGGTGGCTTTTGCCAGTGATGTTCACACAGCAGACTGCCCAGCAGCTGTGCGAGGAAACCACGCAGAGCAAAGAAGCGTGTAGCTCCACGGGCATTGGTGGTAGGAAGCCTGGTTTCCCCTGGATTTCTGCCCTACAGCTGACAAAGCTGCCTGGTCACTAGGATATCTGTGGTGTCTCTTGCGTACCTGGGTTCCCCCATTCCTAGTCAAGGATGTGCAATGTGCTCCCACTGCAGGTTTCTCTCTGTTGGGCCGTTTTACATTCTGTCTTCACTGCTGAGTGTCATGGCATCATCTAGTTCATTCCTCTACCTCAGACAGGGCCAAGCATAGCTGCCTCATTCCTGAGAAACATTGTTGTCACCTGTTCTGAGCAACCTCTCTCCCCGCAGCAGTTCCCCAGTATCCCAGACTGATTGCTTCTGGTGTGTGACTGTAGAGTCACAACAGTCTTCCAAATGCCCAACCTACAGTTTTCTTGCTACAACTTAAGTTCTTTGCTTCTTGTCCTATCCCTGGTAGAAATGGCCAAGAGCTACTTCTCTGCTTTGCTGTTACCTTTTCCTTATTTGAAAGTGGTTATCTTCTCACATCAGTCTTCTCTAAATTTAAACAAACCTAATTCCTTTCCTTGTAGGTCATGTTTTCTAGATCTGATAACTTTCTTCCTCTGGATTCTCTCCAGCAGTTCTTTCCTGAAGCCTTAGCGCTCCAGCTGTGGATTTGCACTGCTGAACAAAGCAGAAGGAAAATCCCATGGGCCTGTAACTTTTCAAGCCTTGAGAGAAAATTTGCCATCTGCAAATTTAAAATTGGTTGGTTTTTACTCATCTGCTCATTATCGTCTTGATGTTTATAAAAAGCGTGTTGGATTCCTGATCCCCTTGTTTTTATATAACGGAAGCTAAGATGAAGTTGTTCACACACTAAAAATAAAATGTGTTCTTAAAAGTGTAAATTACTACTTCAACACTCAAAATCTTTGCCTCAAGAATTAAGATTTTTCTGAAGGACCTGTTTTAGAAAAATTGGGCTGGCTGTTAGAAATATTTGGTAGTCTTCTGCAGCCATTCATAGCCAGAAGATCAGTGTGGATAACTACACTGGTGCTTTCTCACGTGCAGATTCTTGCAGGTGCCATTGCAGGTTATCGTAAAAATATCTGTGCTCCATCCCCTTCAAGCAGACAGAATTTTGATGACTGGGGAGACATAATAATTTTTTCTTAGACATCTCTCAGAACCAAGGCATGTTTTCAGTCTTTCTTATGTTCCTGCACCAATACCTGCAGAGTATTAATCCTCTTGCAGTGGTTATGTATATATACAAGTGATACCTCAGTGAAGGCACCATTTGGCACCTGTACACTGAAATTCAAGAAAGTAAATTAATTGAACAAACAGGGAAGATGGTTTAACTTTTGCAGGATGTTGTAAAATAAAATTCAGCTGTGATGACTCTTGAAAGACAATGTTTCCATGTTAGTTCATTGTGCAAGTATTGAAGGATATGAAACATATCAAGGCCTTAAATCTGGACTTGTCCTACACTCCTGTGAAGAGCTATTGATCTCAGTTGTTGGTCTGTGAGCAGCAACTTTCTGGGCAAGTCCAGGTTTGCATTGCTCATAAAGTGAAGGCATAAGAGAATGTTTTATGCAAGCAAAGAAATCATTCCCTTGATAAGATGTTGCAGACTATCATTTGCTTTTAGTTAAATTCATTGGCTTGATCAGCTCTGACAATAGCTATCCCTGTTTCTCTGAGTTTTTAAAGTAACTTTTCAAGTTACTCTACCAAGTGAGCATAATGAAGATGAGTCATATCTTGTACCCCATGAAGCTGTACTGAATGGATTGGCTATAAAACGTATTTATAAAATCCAGTATTGTCCCTATTAGTTTCTCCATTGCTAACTGGAATGTTGCGCTGTTTGAGGGGGGAACACACCTCCATCATGCACAGAAAAAGTGTCTTTAGAACTACGTGAGAAAACCAGTTATACTCAGAATGGACTTAACTGGAGAGAGTAGACAGCAACTGCAAGGAGGATGCATTCAGGTTTGCAACTAAAAGAGCTTTATGCACAGGGGAATCTCTGAAGGGAGACCTCCTGAACTGCAGCGGTGTGCTTTAAGCAATCTTAGAAAGTACAAAAATGTTAGCCAAAACCTGTTTTTTGTTTCCTCGGGTTTTTTTGGTTGGTTTTCTGGGTAGTGTTGAGGTGTTTTAATTTGGTTAACTGAAAGTACAAGCATGAAATTGGTTCTTTAAAAGTTAACATGATAAAAAGCAAATACAGAACTCTTCAACTTGATCTGTCATGTGTGCAAGCTCTGCTTTTGGAGGGGGCGGGGAGGAGGGATTAATTGCGTCCAGCAGATTAACTCTTCCTCCACTGAAAGTTGGTATTGCAAGTTTGGAGTTTGCTAATAGAAGGAAGGCCTGGGGTTTTTTTATTTTTAATTTTTTATAAATTTAAATTGGACTGTAAATCCACCTTTTTCGTATGAGATTTGTAGCTCATTAGAAATGTGCAATAAAGCTCATCTATTGACAGCTTGTTTTATTTTTGATAATCACCTACTAATCACAGGTCTGAAATTTTTCATCACAGTTGGGTCCTTAGAATTCAAGCTAAGGAGGAGGTGGAATTGCCTTTTGATACGTAGAGCTGAGCTGGCAGTGATTAACTGAGTAGCTCATTATTTTCCTGAAATAAGAGGGAGCCATAAGGTGTTTGCGCCTTGGTCCTCTAGTTTGATCTGCAGTGTCAGCATTCACCAAAATGGAAATCACTAAAAGCAACCTTTAGTACATGAAAGGGTTTTTTTTTTTTACAGCAGGTTGCTCCTCGCTCCTATTGTACAGATGTTCTGGAAGAAACACTTGGTTGTCTTACATTTTAGAGGCTGGAATGGTAGCTACTAATGCCTCACGATGATATCCAAGTAGGTAAAAAGGAATGGGAAGGGAGATAGCATATTAGTGAAAATTCACCAGTAAACACAATGCAAGATCTAACATGAATATCAAGTAACATTAATTACTTTAGAGCCTCTCTGTTTTCCTCGTGTGCATTTTAATTATTATTTCAGCATAATGTAATAACAAGGGCTGGTTTATAGGATGATAATAAGACTTGAGGCTATGACTGTGGCAGATTTTGTAAGCAGAGGGTGGTTGGGCTGAGCGAAAGATGCCTGTGGCTGTGCTGTGTGTTGCATGCCCAGGATCGGGGAGGGGAAGGATTTCCTCCCTGAGTCACCTTTGAAGAACTGACCCAGCAAACAGTCCCGCTCTGTGCTGTCTTCTGGTGAAATGCTAAACCGTGGTCTCAATCACGTGAGGCCAATAAAATCTCCAGTAGCCGTTTTTCCCTGCACTGTGGCAGTAAAACTGAACCCCCCCTAATTATCCCAGTCAACATTCAATTACCTCTCATTTACCTAAAATTCCCCCTGTATTTGAAGGCTTAAGTGGACATAATTGTTTTTGTCAGTTCTTTCCCAGTATTGCTGCATTTATATTTTGGCTAAACCTTGTGTACAAGGTTCAAATCTTGTAAGGATTGAATCAACCTTCAGCCTTCTGAGAATTATGAAGGATGGTGTTTCACTATTTTACAAAAAGTTTACATCTCCCTCTTTGTGACGAGACTTTAAAAATGTTGTACATTTTGGTTTTCCCAGACAAGAAGTGATGTATTTGGCCAGACTTCCCACCCACTTATCATTTGTGTGTGGTTCCCTGCGAAACCATCTGCTCCCTCATTATCAGTTATTAAAAGGCATTCGAGACACTGATTAGCCTTGAGATTACTGGTGGGTAGGCACTAACATTTTTATAAGCTGTGCTGAAATGTTCAAACAAATGCAAAGTTAAGAAATGCCTCTTTGTAGAAACTGACATGCAAGTAAGGAAAATAAAGTTACTGGGAGTCTATTTCGCATGTACTGAGCTCCTGTTAAGAGCCTGGAGAAGTGGAAATACCCCATACTTTGGACGACTTTGGACGTCAGACCGGTAACGTTGGTTAGCGAGACTGAGAGACTACTCCCGGTTTCCCCAGTTTCAGCTCTGTTTTTTTGCAAGGCACTGTAGCCTCCGAGGGACCGGACTATCAGGTTTTGGTTATCTCTAGTGATTGGTTGATTGGTTAGTTCAGGTGAGGGCTGCTGGTAAATATTTCTTCTTTCAGGGAGTTCTCCAGCCCAAAGTTGTTTCGTCAGAGCTGTCATGGCCTCCGACATACAGCCTCCCCTTCTTTCTCCATGGGGTGAATGCCATTCAGCCACTTTTCACCTGTGATTTTACGATGTACTGAGACCCCACGAGAGGCGTATCAGCGTGAGGATGGAGGTGTGCAGAAGGGGAAGCCCCTGTCTTCTGCATGTGGAAAGGGCCTGTTCTCATCTGCCCCAGCAGAATAAAAATGTTATAGTTTAAGGTTTTTTGAGTGTTTAGCCAACTAACTGGATTTTTAAGTGTGTGTGCAGTTCATGCATGCATGTTTGAACACTCCCATCCACTTAGATCAGTTAGAGTCACCAAACTTCTTCGTTTTTCAAAATAAAACTGCATTATGCCTAGACATGTTGAGCCAAATCTGTTCCTGGTGTTATTTCACTGACTTCCCGAAGAATTACACCAGAGATGAATTTGGTCTGGTATAGCAGCTTTTTTGCCTGGAGCAAGTCTTTATAGCAGAGTTGTATTTCTCTCAAAAATATAAAAGGAACACTGACAGATCTGCAGCTCTGGTGGTGTGAGCAGGTGCAGCTATATTAAATTATTTCTTATTAAATTGATTCAGCAACTTGAAGCTTGTAATTTTTGTTCTGCTATGGTTCTGTGACAGAGACCTTTTAAAACAGGCAAAGCATATATCTTTTCTTGTAATGCCTTTCTCTGGTATTATCATTTTAAAGATTTCTGTTTGTATGTAGCTCAGATTCCGACTGTATTATTTATTTGGGTAAGATATGAAAACTACAGCCTTTTCCAGTTAATCACATTGAGCTGTGTCATCGCTAGTGTAATTCCATTTACTCCACTGACATCCGGATGAATGTGAACAATAGTTTTTGCTTTTGTTTTTAGGTTTAAGTGATTTTAGGCTCTGGTGGTCGCTGTGGCATAAATTGGTATGCTTCCCTTCCAGGCAGTGGAAGTATGCTGTTTTACCCCTGCCTGAGGATCTGGCTCGTTATTGTAGGGGTGCCAGTCTTCAGCCAGATAAAATGTGTCATGTGCTGCTGAGTTTTCCCCAGTATTAAGATCCACTTTGACTATCTGTGAAAAATAACCTGGTGCTCTGTGCCTTCATGTAACTGTACACGGAAAATGTGGTAAGCAGTTCCCCTTCTGACAACCTTACGCTCCACCCCTTCTGATTTGAGGTAGAACGGTTATTAATTTTTTACTTTTCCTGGGTGCTTCCCATGCTCGTGTTATTGCCATTACTGCTCAGCTGCTGTCAACTTAGTATCAGAAGTAGACAGAAATGCTTGCCTGAAGTTCCATGTCTTTAATGCCTTTTGGGGTTGTTTGTTTGTTTGTTTTGTAGGTTTATTTCCTTTAAGACTCCAGGCTTAGGCTTGGAGACCCCAGCCATCACCATTGAGCCCAGCAGCTGGAGCGGCAGCGAGAGTCCTGCCGAAGATATTGAAAGAATGAGTGATTCTGCAGATAAACCTATTGACAATGATGCAGAAGGTGTCTGGAGCCCTGACATTGAACAGAGCTTTCAGGAGGCTCTAGCTATCTATCCACCATGTGGGAGGAGGAAAATCATCTTATCAGATGAAGGCAAAATGTATGGTAAGTGGTACACATTTAGCCTTTGGAAATAATTGTCCCAATGAGAACTGTAAAGCCTAGCCTGTTTTTACACAAGATCCTTGGCTCTGATTTTGTTACTTTTGGAGTTAATCTTGAAGAAGTCTGTGAAGTGGAGGGAGCTCAGCTGGGCTGATGTGGAACCAGTCCCTTCACCACTGGCACTAGGAAGCAGTATCGATGCAGAATTGTGTCTTTAATGAATGCTATGCGGTGGCTGAATGGGAACGTTTAAAAGAAGCTTTTAAATGTGTCGCTCCTCGAGCATTAAAAAAAAGTAAGCATTTTTCTTTATTTTTCAATAAATGGTGAAGAAAGGGAAATGGGAAATACAGTCTGCGTGATCGCGTGGCAGGATATGCAATATTTAATTGCAAGGTGATAACGTTCTTGTCGCGTTCAGAAGCCTCTCGGTGAAAGAGGCAAGTTAGGGGTGCTTTTGTGCCTTTCTGTTTCTTTTTTTTTTTTTTTTTTTCTCCTTTCCCCTTCCCTCCGCGCAAACTGCAATAAATCAGATGACGTGCTGACAGCATTCCATAAATACACGCTCTGCCGAGCGATACTGACATCCGCACGCACCATCCGGGGCTCCTCAGCTTTCGTCCGGCTCGCCCGAGCTCGCTCGCCCCGTCGCTGTTTCTCCGCCGTCTAGCAGAGCTCTCTCGGCGGGCGGCGGGGCCCCGGCCCCGGCCCCGGCCCCGGGCGGGGAGCTCGCCCCTACCTGGCCGGGCTGGCCGCAGGCGCGGGGGGCGGCGCGGCCCCGAGCAGGTGGTGCTGCAGCTGCCGCCAGCTGTGCCCGCGGGCACCGGGGCGCTGCCGGTGCCGGTGCCGGTGCCGGTGCCGGCGGGGGGGGTGGAGGGCGGGCAGGGCCCGGCCCCCCCGGCCCCCCTCGCAGCTGCCATGCGACCCTGGCGGCCGCACGAAACGGCGTGTCTGCAAAAAGAGAGTTGCCATGAGGCATCTCAGCTGCCCTGGGCAGAAAGTTGCCAGGCCCCGGTTTCCTGCCTGGGTGTTGGCTTCCCCCCCCCCGCTTCTCTCCCTGCACGAGGGAATATAATTTCTCTTGTCCTCTCCTCCTCGCCCGTTTCCGCCTCTTTTGATTGCATTTCGGTGTTGTTACGTTCCTTTGGAAAGGGGAGATGATTTGCTTAATTAGAAGGTTGTGCTCTTCCTAGGAGGACATAGGGGCGTATATACAAACAAGCTTATTGTGTATGTCTGCTCAAAAGCTCTACTTAGGCTTGAACTGCCTCATCAGGCCAAATAAGGGTGGCTGCTTTTTTTGAAATCCGGATCCCTACAACCACAGTAATCACCCCTGAAGTCTGATTTTTGGTGTTTTGCAGCATTCTTTGTGCTGTTGTATAAATTAAAGAAATTAACATATTTATCCCTTCATTTCTACAATCACTGATTTAATTTAATGGTTCTCTAATCCTCAATGTTAACGTTTGTTAAATTCTATACATATAAAACTATTTACGCATATCTAATTGCTGATTAATACTGCTAACTAGCAATGCTATAATCATGTATGCACATCTCATATATTTATGCTCATTCTAAATCAAATATTATTTTCAATCAAAAAAGGAGGTATGCATGTTTGATGCTGAAAACTTGACTTAAAGCGTTGCCCTGATTGGGAAGAAAAAAAATGTGTTAGGAAGTGCAGGGTACTGTATGAGCGGAATTCATGTCCTGACTTTGCAGTGGATGAACTCATGTTTTCATTCTTCAAGCTGAGTAACTGCTTTGTAGTGTTTGAGGATTTATTGAAACCATGCTAGGTTTCTGAGGACTTTCTAATAGAGTCTTATGGCCCTGAGAGCATAATTGTTCTCCAAGGATTTTGAAATCAAAACAGTGTAAGTGTTTTAGATTCTGTGTGGCATAATGAAAATAATTTAATGCCTTTTAGTGGCATACCAAGTTTATTTCACTTACAAGAGAGACATTGCAATATCTCTAAGCTTCCATAGTGTTGGAGGATATTGTAATGTGTCAGTAATTCATGAACCATGTAAGACAAAAGGTCAAGAGAGCACCATTTCATTTTCTGACTGAAATTACCTTTAGATATAGGCACTAGAACAAATATGATCTTTACAGAGGCAAATATAATGATCACTCTGTGTGGATTAAGTTAAGCAATTGTAGTTTTTTATCTTTGGAGAGAGACTTTGAGGAGAGCAGAGATTTTGCTTGAAGAAATATTTTAAGTCTCTGCCTTTGATTTAATGAGAGCTTTGCGACATTCATGTAAGCAGAAGCCAGAGTTTCTTCACTGTTCTTTGTGGTGGTCTAAAATCGTCCTTAAAAGTGGCATTTCTAAGAGGGCTGTGTGCAGGCTCCTGGGCGGTTGGCTCGGGGGGACGGGGAGGATTGCTCGAGCAGGACTGGGGGGCTTGAAATCCGGGGGGGCATGCAGGGTGGGTGGCCGAGGGGCGCCTGCCTGCGGTGCCACCTGGGCAGCAGCAGCATGGGTCCCGCTGGCAAAGCTGCCCCAACGGTACCGAGGGACATCTGTGACCTCTCCGGGCAGCCTGAATTGCTTCAGCTGTTCCTCTACAGCTGTGATCTTGGACGAAGGAGGGAAGGGAAGGGAAGGGAAGGGCCTTTTCCTCTCCCCTCGCCTTCCCAAAAAAGTAACTTATGGCACCAGAGGACGAGGAGACTTTCGATCCTACCCCTACAGAAAAGGGTTGCAAGGCCCCGTGGCCAGGGAGGGGGAAGGGGATGTCTTGACTGTTTTTTGGCCCTGGGGGCCTGAGGGCCATCCTCGGGCTGTAAGGACAAAGTCGTGACCTGTGCGAGACCAAGAGCATTTCAGGCTGCCGCTGACCCTGCCATCGGTACAGGGTTACAGCTCCTTGAAGAAACCCTCAGAAAACAAAATAAAAACTTAATGAAACTCTTGTTTTTAAATTTATAGGAAATGATTGAGTAAGAAGCAAAGATGCTTGTTTTGGTTCAGAGGGGCAAATTCCAGGAACCGTAGTTTGGAAATTCTTGAGAGAAAGGGAGTGCACTGTAAGGCCACGGGACCAGTGATAAGGTTTCTGCAGGAAAGCACTCCTTTTCCCCCTTCCTGTGTGCGTGTGCTTGTGTGGTTGTGTTGGTCTCACAGTTTTGGTTTTGCTCCTAGTTACAGTATTTACTAGTAGTAAATAAAATAAAAAAAAGGTGAGGAGGGAATGAATATGAAAGCTTGAAGGAGGATAGAGGAACACATCTATAAATTTGTGCTCATAGTCTTTGTGGAAGCAGCTGACCATAGCCCATGGAGGAAAGACTCAACTCTTAGAACCATTTTCATTTGTCTTGCAAGGTATTGGTAAAAATTTTTTCATCTGTACCGTTTCAAAAGAAGTATTGATAAAACACAAATATCATCCACTAGTACAAAGTGGGACACCCTATAATTTCCCTCCCCTCTCAGAGATCAATGCCGATGAATTTCTGCGTCCTTCTTTATCCGGCACATAGTAAAACTCTAGCCCATTAGAGGGCATTGGCTGTCCTGTATTTGTACTTTGTTCCAATTGTTGGTCTTTTATTGCTGACAGTTTAGTTACTTGTAGCAATTCCTGTGAACTCACTTACTGGCAGGATATTTGCCTGCGCTTGTCTTTGCTCCTGGGAGAGTGTTTTGGAAAAGATTACAAGAAAGAAAGCGGCTGTGAAATGCAGCCCTACTTTTATCCCTGGTGTAACACTGGAGCTACCACGGGAATGGATTTGGCCCTGTGAGCATGTTTTCATCTTTTTTTTGAAATTTAGCTATAGCAAAATGTAGCTTTAGTGCAGCTCTAGGGACAATGCCAAAGTAATATAAGTTGCTAGCAAGTGTACTAATGCCTACAGACATGTTACTATCAGCATTGCTAAATTAGCCTCAAGGTAGCAAAAGTGGCTTTTGCCTTTAAGACAAGAAAATAGTTTGATCTTAATTTCTGAGATCTGTGAACAGCTCTTCAGTTACAAATGAAATTAGTCATCGTGATTTCCATCGGAGGTATTCACTTCTGCAACAAAACTCCATAAGAGTGTATTAACAATTATTTTAAAAGGAAGTTTTGTAGCGTGTTTAGTTGTTTTACAGAGAAGACTGAGTACTAATTAACGTGAGAAGGTGCATAGCAGCCTTTCAAAACTGTTGTATATGTTTATTAGGTCATGCGTAAAATCTCTTGGCCTGTATTACCATGACAGTAAAGGAAAAATGATACTTTCATAAAAATTTCTGCTCAGATGATAGAATTTTTGCATGATGAGTAATAATAGTCTTCATTTCCAAAGCACCGTGTATAAACTGAATATTAAAATTGAACTTTGAACTAGTACATCAGCAAAAGAAATACTATTCTGTAGGCTTGTGTGATTCTGCAGCTAGCTGCTATTATTAGGTGTCTTTCTGGGTTTCTGTTAGGAAACTGCAAGGTAACTAGCTTTATGAAGAATACAGCAACATGTTACAAATTATTTTTACTATTGCTTTTAATTTTAAAAGTTCCATGCAAGTTACTGCCTCTATAAAGACATCACTACCTTATAAAGTTTCCACAGTATTAAATATATTTGAATGTGAATAAGGTATTTGGAGTGATGAAATACCAGATGTGAAGTATCAGGTTGCATGTTTATTCATCTGTTATTGCAATCATTGTAGAAAGATATGCTCTTGTATTTTTTTTATTTTTTTCTTTTTGGTCTCACAGCAACATACACAAAATGCACTGGAGATAGGACTCCTATTATGAAAGTTACTATCTGGATTTCTTAGATTGTAAACAAATCTGTCTAGAAACATTCTTGCAATCCTGTGATTGCTCACTGTATTACGTCATGGCACAGTGCATGCATGAAGGCAGGCTGCAAGCGTGTGCTGAGCAATCAGTTAAAAGTGAAGAAAACGAAGCTCCAAATATACAGTGTCTCTTTGAAAAGTTACTACTTAAATTACTCAGATTATGAACAAATCTACCTATAAATGTTTTTGCAATCTGGTGATGTTCTTGCAACATCAGCATGCTGTGCTTGCAAGAAGACAATCTGGTTTTGTGAACTGAGCAATAGGCACTGCTGTCATTAGGAATGAAGGGTATTGGGCTTACTTGTTGTCGAGGATTTCTGAAATGTGGGGCAACAGGGTTTAATCTTTCTGTTTGGGCTTTCAAGAGTAAATTATCAATGGTTTGGAATAAAGTGGCAGAGTCTTCACGAGATAGAGAATCTTTTTTTTTTTTCCCCCTCTGCCGTAAGCTACCATCCTCAAGGGAAAATCTAAGTGGTACTGTAAGAGCTGTGCATGATAAGGGTATCAGGTCCTACCTGGGGAGCAGGCAGAAGAGAGCAGGCAGCGGGAAGCACCACATCTGAAAGTCTGAGTAATGCTGTGGAAGGTCATACATAGCACAGTGATCAAGTACTCCATTTGGCTGTGTTGGGTCAGGAGAATGATGTATTGCAAAGGAAATGGGAAGTTATACTAGAAAGTTTTACTGAAAAATTATGCATCAAAAAGAGCAGGACATCCTTTGGAAGTGCTTTTAAGCACTTTGGGGTCTGTCTTCTCTCTACTGAGTATGTTCTCTTCAGTCATCCATATAAAGAAGAACTCACAGAAAGTTGTTTATAGCCTGTTCTTGGGAAACAATGTCAAGTGAACTGTATGGCTGCTGCCCAAGTCTTCCAGTGTTTAGTAGGTACCCTTGTATAGCGGAGTTACTAGCAACATTAGTTCTTGCCTGGAACTAAGTGGAAGCTACAAGGACAGGTTCAGATCAGGCATTTGACCACTTAAGAGACATTTAATGACTAATCCTATTCAAATGGGTATACTAAGAGGATGTTTTTCCTTCATGACATTGTTCCTTTAGTAAAACCCTTGTTTAGAAATGACACGTTAGCATGAGAGCACTGAAGTGATGCAACCTCACTAGAACATCCAGGATATGCTTAGGTGATTGTCTAGTATGATTTATATTAGCTCATTTTTCTTCCAGCACTGGTTTCACAAGATGAACTTGTGATCCTATAATTGCAGAAGGCATAGTTTTGCAGCCTTAAGAAATAGGGTTGTCATGCTAGGAGGTAGTTAAAGCAACCTTGACCAGGCTGATGTAGTGTATTAGTTGGTTGCACAGTACTGAGAGCTCAAGGTAATTGAAAATCCGGCATGTAGATAGCATAAAAGAAAATGCAATCATTTATTTGATCTTATTCCTTGCAGAACTGGGATCCCTCCTAGAAGCATGTCAGGGTGAACACCGTCTGGTTCAGACAACCTGGGGACAACTTGAGTTAGACAAGTAAGGCCCACATGCCCTTGGGGCTTACGATGGGCTGTCAGGTTTGGATTCCTCTTCATGAGATCAGTATGAGATTAAGGTAGAAGTGTCTCCTTTCTTACCAGCTTCAAATACCAGCTGAATTATCTCATACAATCATAGCAGCTGCCCATTGAACCACATCCCCAGTAAAGTGCGTATGTGGGGATGTAGAAGGTGAGTTACATTCATGTTAGACACCCCTGTTCTGGGCATCCTTATGGGAGCAGAAGAGGTAAGAAAACATAGAAACTGTTGTTTTATAAAGAGAGGGAGGCTTGGACAGTGCAGAGAGCATCTTACATGACCAGTAACAGAAAAAAATTGATCAAAAATTGACCCCTTAACCGCCAGCAGCACCACCACCACCACCATGTCAGCACCATCACCATGGCTTACACCAGCATCCAAGAGCTGCTGGAATCAGAGAACCCTAGCCGGCTGTTCAAGCCAGGCACAGCTGGGGCCAGCGAGATGAATGGTGAAAGCCAGGCATCTGAACCACATTGAGAGGGAAACTTCATCCTAATGTTCCCCCTCTCCCCTAGTGGATTTGCTCAGTGTGGGTGTGATCACAAATAACACTACAGGGAACAAGGAGCAGTGGCAGCACCAAGAACTTTTTACAGCATCTTTGTTTTTCTGGGGACATGCAGTCTCCTGAGAAGTACGCTTATATCCCACCCCACACCTCACAGGAGTGAGCCCAGGCTAACTGTTGGAGAGTAAATGCTGTGGTTGTTGTGACATGAGTCTTACCCAATTCCCTGAGGGCCATGCTATTCAAAATTAATATGTATCGTAACTGTGTCTTACAGGGATTTCCTCACAGATGCATGCAGGATTATTTTTTGTGATGCCCTTGAGAAGCTGTAGTCATACCATTGTATGAATATTTTCCTATCCTACAACAATTTCATGTGGGACACTTGGGCTGGAACATCAGAGCAAAACACTTCAGAGTCTGGACTTCCAGATGATTTTAGTCTGACCATGTAGTTTAAAGAATTGGACACTAACGGATTAACAGTTTACAGACTTTCAGTAGAAGTAATGGTTTAGCTAATAGAAAAAGGCTCCTCTGAAGCTTTTCTGGTTTTGTTCTAGGTGTACTAAAATTTTTACATTGGATGATTAAAGGACATGTTTTTGTAAGCAAAAATAATATGAATTGGGGAAGGAGGAGAGAGATGAACATAAATGTGCTAATTCCATCTCATGAATGCTCTTTTAAACATAGGGAAGTAGCATGGCTTGGTAGACCTATTGTAACAGGCACAACAATGCACCCCAAATTCATGAGGAAATTGAAAGCCTGAGAAAGCATTGCACACCATGGGAGTTGCTGGGACATCAGTTGAACACCATTACAATTTTACCTACAGAGGACTCAAATAAGCACTGTTAATAGAAACTGTGGTCAACACACGCATTCTCTGGTGTGAGAAGTCAGCATCACTATTGCAACTGCTTAATTACAGCCTTCCTGCAACAGCCACCTCCAACTAGGTCAAGCCTCCTGAGGATTTTCCTGGATGTAGGCAGATTTCATGCTTTTATTGAGATCTTCTTTCTGTCTTGTGGGGGGGAGAGATCCAGAGATGGGGCTATCTTGCACTCACACAATCTGACAGAATTTAGGAACTTGGCACAGAATTAAAGTTAGCGCAAAATCTGGCCTGCCTTTGTAAGGGGGCAGTAAGCTTGCTAGAGGTTACCATGTGTATGAGACATGGTAAAAAAAAAAAAAAAAAAAAAGATCAGTTAGTCAACCCAATTCCTTGTTTGGTTGCCCTCCTTGGAGGGGATAGACAGGGAACCCAACAGGTAGCAATGGATTTGGCTTGGGCTTAATCTTGGTCTGTCTGTAGGCAACAGTGCCAGACTTGATGTCTGATGGTTTTGGGGACACCAGCACAGAATATATGCCTGGGGGTGTTAGGGAGCATATTCCAGTAGTCTGTGTGGAAGTAGGTGAGGTAGATTACACTACGTTTGCAGATAAGGAATGAAATGCTTTTTCAGCACATTTAGTCACTGCAGCAAAGCTAAACATTTCAAGCTTATTTGCCTGAAGCTGCTTCACTTTTGCTTACCTATACCTTGACATCAACTGGTGTTTGGTTAGCATGGAAAAGAAAAGCATTACTTAAGTAGAAATCATAGTTTAAATTGCCTTTTATGTCATGCTAGCAGTGCAAGAGAGTAGAGAACACAGATGAAGAAAGCACCTTCAGCCACTTGGATTCAGTATCAGTTTTACCCCTAAACTAACAGGTAACACTACTGTCTTAGATATTGGGAAAAAGAAAATGTTAACCCAAATGGTTCCAATTCCAGGTGGTCGGGGACAGCAGGCTTACTGTTGTTTATGGGTATTGTTGACAACTGAAGATAAGTAGTAAAATAATTTTCTATAGTGAAAGTAGTCTTTGAATCATTTTAACAGGTGCCTTCATGTGATCTTGTAACTTCAGCATTTAATTCTTTGAACAAGAATTGCTTTTTCATTTGTTTAGTTCGTCCTTGGATAGACTGTCAGCAGTAAACCTTTTAGTACGATTAATGGTGAAATAAGTGCTTGCTAATAGCTACATACATATATGCACACATATATATTTGCAAATATGTGCGCGTGTGGGAATATAATGTGTTTCCTTTCAGCCAATTAAAATGTATTTAAGAGACCTCAGCAAGGAGGTCTACACACAACAAACTGGCTAACTCTTGGCTGGCACCTCCCTTCTTTGCTTTGCCAACTGAATGCAACCTACTGTGAGAGCTATCTGTAAAGAAATGTTATGATTCGTATTCATAGTAGTTGTTAGACAGGTATGTAGGCATATATTTAGATAGGTGAGGTACACGGGCGTATATTGTCTGTTACATATTTAGACTGCGTGGTGTATTTTTAGCTACAGGAGGTTTAATCACTAGAGGCTGTGAAAGTTGCTGTAAGGGATAGCATATAGAGGAGCCACTTACAGAATTTTCCATCCTTCGAGGCAGTGAAAAAAGACCATTGGAGCTATATAGCTGGTTTGCCAGAGGAGTGTCATTAGCAGGTGGGACAGTTCAGAAAACCCTTTGGCCTGGCCTGGCCACCCCAAAGGCTATTGATCTCTCTCAGCCTCCGTTTGGTAGCAGTTGTCCCAAGCTACAGCCTCCCACTGACCTCTGCGAGTGTGACACGCACAGAGCTCGTGGGGATGGCATGGGCTCTGGCATATGAGGTGGGAAATAATAGGAAAGATGCATTAGAACTGGAAATACTGAGCAAAGATAAAAATGAGGTAAAATAGCCGTGAAAAAACACTTCCATTAAAATTATGAAACAGGAAGTTTTACAAGCTGCCTTTACCCCAGTGAAGAAAAGAAGTCTAGAGAGATTAAATAACTTGTTCGATGTCATCAAGAGTTTTATAGCAGAGCTGGGAATTGAGCCCTCTTACCCCCAGTGCCATCTATGTTTTAACGCTGAAGGGGCCCCTTTCACAGTTTATCCAGTGACCCTTGGGGAGCTTAGGGCTACTGTGGCAAAACCATGTTTCCTGCACCACATCCTGTGCGCTGGGAGAGCAGGCAGGCTGCATCTTCTGAAAAGTACAATCTCTGCATAATGTGACCACAGGATGCCTTGCACCTCTAATAAGGGAGTTGGCTAAATGCCATTTTATTATTATTAGACATTTGTTTAATATAGTAGTTCCTTGAAACCAAACAAGAAAAGGTCCTTGAGGTGCTATATACCCTGTACAAATAACGGCCAGCTATAAAGAGTCTAACATTTATATGGAGAAGAGAGAGAGAAAGTGGATGGGAAAGTGAGGCAATAGTTAGCCCCATGCTGATGTTCCATGAGATGATGTGGTCATTCTACAGACTAATATAGAGGCTGGTGAAAATAAGATGATTTAATTTGTTCGTAACATCATTATTCAAGGAACAAAAAAGTATGTAGCCTTATCCAAAGACGTAATCTAAGAGGTCTTTACTCTGTGCCAAGCTAAAATTCTGCTATTTAATTACCGATTTAGAAAATATCTTGGGCTCAATTTCCTCCTCCGTTTCACTGTTATAAATCTAATGGAGTTGTTAAAGATTTATGGCAGTGTAACTGAAGGCAGAATTGGGTCCCTTATGTTTAAAACTCAGTTTGCCACATAAGTAATAATTTCTGTTTTCTAGGCAAGAGTTTAAGAATCTTGCAGACCTCTGTTTCTGTAAAAGAAATATGAACTACGGTAGTGTGGGTGAGTGATTAATGCTGGAGGGGATGTCTAGGGGCAATCTGAATTGGCTGGTGTGGAAAATCCATGTACAATTCAGATTTAGGATCTGTTTGCAGATGCCTTATAATTTAAAATGTCAAAAAAAACCAAACCTTAGGCCTTCGTGTAGTAAATTAATATACTGCTTGTTCAGTGTGCAGTAAGCTTTGCTGAAGTAATACCCTCATATGAAGTGTGAACTCATCCCATTCCCCTTAGTAAGGACTTAACTTCAAAATTGATTGTGACCCTTTAAATCCTAACAGTATCTAAATCATTAAGAAAAAAAAATCCCTGTTTTGTTTTTATTTAAATAATACATTTAATGAAAAATGTTGCCTTATTTATCCAAACTTAAAGAAATCTTGTGTTAGCACATATATTTTATCCGTTGGCTTTTCATCTCTAATGGAAGGGGCTTTCTAATAAGCAACTGGCTCTGTATTGGTTTTCTCAGCTTTCACTTAGGAAAAGAGGTCAACTTTTGAAGTCTTCGTCTGAAAACTGAGTTAGGATCCACCCATATACTGTATGGAGGTGCCTGGTCTGGCCCGAGCACAGCCTGTGCAGCTCTTGCCCACCAGTGAGGCTCATCGAGTCTCGGCAAATGCCCTGGCCCTTGCGTTTGCAGGGGGCTGCCGTGCATGTGGGCGGTTTCCCCAGTAACACGTGGGGACTCCATAAGCTGGAACTATGCTGCTCTGGGATTTATGTCACTTCTGACAGGTTTATGTTTTTTCTAGAGTACTGTAGGCCTATAGTGCATTATAGAAATAGTAAAGAATCATAATACATAGCTATCCCAAACTATAAGCCCTTTAAAATAATGTAATTCAATGTCTGTTCAGAATAGCCCATGTTAATGTAAATACAGTACTTAGGTCGAAGGTATATTTCTAAGAACTTTGTTTAGGAAGGAATTGAAGAATTAATTATTCTAAGCTTTCCAAGCATTGTAAGCTAATAATTTTTAAGATGCAAGAGAGAATAATAGATTAGGTACATTATATTGTCTTAGAAGTGGTTTTTTCAATGGTGTTTTTATTAGCTGTGAAAGCAGTAACTCTGAATGAATGCAGATCATTTCAATGTTTAATACAGTCCTGACTTGATGCACTGATTCATGATACCTGTGACTTCTAAGTATGGATTTTGTTTTTTTTAAATACTGATAGATCATTAATTACCTAAAAAGTAGTTCAAATTCAAAGGAATAAACCACCCTGTTGTCATTTCTTGAGGTATTTTGCAACCTAAGCAAAGGCTCAGGTATTCCAGATATGATAGATGTGCAGATTGCATAAGACGTTATGCATTGCTCACTCTAAGATACAGAGTCCTGTCTGCCCTTAAACCCTTTGTTCTCTTGGCTGAATGCAGTTAATTAGCAACCGTCTCCATAGCAACTGCCTCATAGTCCAAAAACATTGTCTCGTTTTTGCAGTTTAGCTTATCACACTGTTTACCTGAAGGGCTTTTCACTGCGTTGAGTCTCATTTGAGTTGGCTACATGCCTGCTCACGGAAGTGAATTGTCAAGATAGAAAAACACCATGGCAGCAAGATGCTGAACAGGGCCCTGTGTGTGAAAGCAAAAACATTAAAAATGTTCCGTGGAAACAAAAGTTGAAGTTTGCAATGATTTACCTCCAGTTTTAAAGCATGTGACTTGCCAGGAATATTGTGCATTTTAAAACACTGCTTTACTTCTGGGCCTTTTTTACAGCATCTTGCAGCCTACCCCACACGGTGTTCCCTTGCCCATAACACACTCTCAAGCCTGTGAGCCTCGCAGGCACAGACCTTCATCCAGGTGCATGAGGAAACTTGCCTCCCTCCAAACCCAGGCCGTTTCAGGCAGCTCCAGCTTGTTCATTAAGAGGACGTCGCTGTGCACTGGTCAGCTGTGTTGAACATTGTAGCCCCATTAGTTTTCCTTTACATTAACATCGTTTCAAGGGAAATCTGTGTGTTGGTTCTGTATGATAAATGAATTAGTAAGCGAAGGAGAAGAGCTATTGTGGTCACATAAATCAAAGTACGCTGGAGATTTAGGCTTATTTATATTAGCCATTAAAGTGGTGTTAAAATATCTGCCATGTACTCATGACTCAGACAGTTACAATAGGCATGGATTTGTACTAATACGACTTTATCGGTGTAGAATGACATGCTTAAATCATGTTTGAAGTTTATACAGAGGTGTGTCCACATATGCACACACCTCTATAGAGGCTTACTTGAAGGTGTGAGTGTGTCATTGAAATGACAGTGAAATCTTACTGGTGTTCTGATCTGACATTTATGTCTGGCCTGAAACCAGCATGCTCCTGGCATGAGAGGCTATGTGAGAAGCGCCATTTTCTTGTTTGCTGCACATTTTGCTTATTAATGCTTAGTTTGTTGGGGTTTTGACTTGTTTTTTTCTTAGTGGGCAGTACAGTGGATGAGAGGCTGATTTAGACTGGGGTAATTCTCGTTTTATCCTAGACAGACCAGAAGCCAGAGCTTGTCATTCAGCCATGCCGGTACGCACTGGCCTCCCTTCCCTTTTCCAGTGACAGTTTCAGCTGGCAAATGTCATTCTCCTTTTTAGCCCCAAATGGCATGTGGTGCTGCTGCATCTTGATAAAAAGGCTTCATTCAATATGATGTGTTTGAAACAGTCTTTCCATAGATTTGAGAAGGTGTTTCAGGCTCTTTCAGGATAAAAAGCAGGATGCGTGCAAACCCTACCAGTATTGCTGGTGTACTCCATTATTCCTATAGAGCCTTTGGTTGATAGAGGGTTATTCTCTGTTCGTGTTAATGTCTCACTCATACTATTCCACATTCGCTATCATTATTAGTAGTATTTGAATTATAGCAGCGCTGAAAGTCTGCAGGCAGGATAAAGGCTCCATTGTAGTGGGTCTTGTGCACACAAGATGAGACAGTCTCTGCTCTGGCTGTTTACAGTCTGTTTTAAGACCAGTAGTGTAAGTGGGTTTATCATATGAATAGCAGAGAGGGAAAGAAAATGCTAAAAATTATAGGAAATCCATGGTTACATGGAGTAACTGTTCATTTAGGTATCTCGGAGACATTCAAAGTTTGTTACATTTGTAACTGTACAGTAGAAGGTAAATAAAATGCTTTTCTTTTTCCCAGTGGGGAGTTACTGCTGCTCATCTCCGCAGCCAGCGTTGCAGCTATAGGGCGCTGTGAGGAAGCTGGAGGGCTCTGGGTGGGAAGAGGCACTGAGGCAGAGCAAACTGTGGAGGCGCTGGACCAAAGGGTAGGCAAGGTGGGCCACTTCAGCGAGGACTGCTGAAGCAGGGACCAATTCAACGTGATAAATAGCCTCACTGTTTATCAGGAGCAAGCTGTCTGCACCCTTCAGTCTACCACAGGGCACTACACAGGTTTGTTTCCCGTGCTATCCAACTTAGTGACTGACACAGTTGAAACAACAGACATTTGAAGGCAATCCCCCAGTAACCCCAAGTGTGTAAGATTGTTTCCTCACATTTAGAGATCTTATGCAAACTCACTTTGGATGGAAACCACAGAGAGTGTCCAGACTGTCAGGATATATTCCAACTTTTAAAAAGGTGTTTAACATTGTCAGCACCTTTGAATCTGTGGCTCAGTTCTCCTGAAGCCAGACTTGCTAGGTACCCATAGAGGTCCAAAAATGGAAAACTCTAATGGCCTGAAAATGCCTGCTAGAACTTGACATTATTTAATTAGCTTAAAGTAGAGCTTTGCAGATGGCAAAACAGTGGAAAGGACCTCCCTTTTTAAAAATATGGGCCACATCCTCAGCCTGTATAAACTGGCAGAGCTGCACTGAAATAGATGTTCAGGTTCTGTCAATTAGCGGGGAAGAGAAAAACTTCTGAAAATACAAAAAAGTTATAAAGCCACGTAAATTATCAACGGGGTTCAGGTACAGAAATTGTTTTTAACATTTTAAAGACTGATCTGTTTCCAAAGTAACTGTATCCTTTACAGTCCTGTTTTCATTGATGTGCAATTCAAAGAAAGAATTCGGCTATCTTTCCCTGAGCTGCATTAAGTCTGCAGAGCTTGCAGCCCTGAAACATATTGTATGCTGGTTTTTGCAAGTCATTCACTTATGAAAGTAAGACATCAATAATTCATTCTAGTAAAGCCAGTCTCTAAAGTTGTGTAAATTCACCTATTATGTGATAACCTTAACCAACCTCAACTAAGTTTTTTAGAAATAGAGAAATATTTGATTGAAAGTTGTGAGCTCACCTCAATCTTTTCCAGGGAAAATTCTTGCTCAGATGAAAGCTCCCATATGTTTAAAAGCTGTTGCATTCCTACATTTTAATGTTTCCAATTAATTGCTTGGGTTTTTTTTTTTTTTTTTAATTGGAAACATGAAAACAAAGCCTGAACAACAAAGCTGACTGCTCGCTTATCCCATTGCATGGTATCAACCTGACAGATTCATTAAATCTGTAAAAATATCAGATCAGAACTGGAAGTGAATTGAACTTGCTGAAAGCAATGCAGTGTTTACAATCTGCTTTCAGACTGGCTTTTCTGTACCTGCTCATTTTTCTTTGAATTAAACCATCCATGTAATTTTAGAAGATACTGCAGGTTAACCCCATACTATAGCATATTCTAAGGCTTCAGGGTTCACTGGCTCCAAGCTGCAGATTAACTGCAGAAATAAAAGCAGTAAGAAGTAAAGCTAACTTTAAATACAGCAGTAAGAGGGATTTGAGATATTGTTGCCGGTTGCTAAACTTGGGCCATGCAAACAGTTGTGAAGTCACATTTCTAGGGCGGGTGCTGAGCTATGCATGGGCAGCCTGTCTTCACACCTGCCCAGTGATTTAGCCAGGAGGTGAAGGAGGAGAAAGTGGGAGAGAAATCACGCCTGGTGATGTGGGACAGCCAGCCATCACTGCATGGGTGTGGCCAGACCAGGCCACTCTTTGGTCTGCCAGAGCTGGGTGGCTGCCTCTTAAATTTTTTATTTTTATTTATGATTTACTTCATGATTTCACATAATCACATGATGTTTCGTAAATTCTTCACATTCCAAAAATCATGTGATTTATGATCTGTTGTGATTTATCTTACTTGTGATGCTATCGCCTGCAGCTTCATTGCCGCCAGGAGTCCTGGTCCTGCCATGGGCACCAGGGCACCCTGTCCCGGCAGCTGGGGCGAGGTGCCTCCTCCCCAGTTCCTGGCAGCAGCAGGGGCTTGCTGCCCTGCCACGGAGACTCATGCCCCAGCCATTCCTGCAGTCACTGCCCCCTCCCACCTCATGGACCACCTTTGCCTTCGGGAAGTTATTTTCGCAGCAGCGGATGTGCGCAAGATATGCTGCAGCGAGTCCACTTGTCATGAGCTGGCAACAAGTGTCCTAACCACTGGCAAAGGGTCGGAGTGGCTGGCTGTAGGCAGTAGCTTTCCAGCCTGCACCAGCGTTTGACGCCAGGATAGCCAAGCAAGGGGCCTTTCTCATGCAGGACTGAGAGGGAAAGGCAGGAGACCCCTCTCCTCGCCCGCTTGTGACAGAAGTCACCAGGAGCAGAGTCCAGCTCTGTGCATCTAGTGGGCCAAAATGACCTGGGTTTCTTCTGTCTTTCCCATCAAGGAAGATTCGTATATCCCCTATTAATGAATTACAAACCTTAGTGAATTACTCGAGAGCACTATTTAGTGGCTGGAGGGCTCTGCTATTTATGAAACCATCCATTAAAAAGAATGTATTTTGCTTATGTATCCTGTGAATTAGGGAAGCTCTGATGACAGTCTGAGAGTTGGCATGTGTGCAAGCTAGGAGACAGGCACATGACATTTTCGTGATAAGAGTAATACGACAGGTTGGCCTATAGTATTCCTGTTATCGAAACATCTAAATTACCTGAAAATTCATGGTTAAATGAGTAGACTTGCAATGCTGTGTGTAATTCCAGGTCTCATTATTTTTGCAGCACTAGACTTCATAACATGCAGTGCAAAATACTCGCAATTGTCAAATTGCTTGTGAGAATTGGAAGTTGTACTGGACAATCGAATGAATTGATGGGCTGGCTACCACAGGCAAAACTTGATTTCTAAGCTTGTGTAGATTAACTATAAAAGATAACCTAAGGTCATAGATATAAAGCCTAATAAGAGCTTTCTTTGAAGAAAATTGTCTTGCAGGTTGTTAAGAAGAATGATGCTAAAATACAGAACAAAATTCTCTGGACAAAAATGTGATAGCAGGTTACACATAAAAAGCCAGATTCACCCGTGCAGCTACACTGGAGTTTCTTCATCACAGATGAGGTGAGATTCTGCCCTGAAAACCAGCTCCTCTGGGAAATTGCATCATGAAAAATCTGGCCCATAGCCATGAAGTCAGGAGAGTGCTGACAGGATTTTTTTGCATATTTTCTTACTGTTCCATTTTGGGATGTCACAAGCCAGGATTTCACGTTGTAGTGAAAATTGGCAGGGTGATTATTTTATTTCACATTTGAATATAAGTCAAAGACCACTCTCAGGCAAAACTGTGTGGCCATGGAAAGTTGAACTGAGGTCATGGGTTATTTTTAATGGCATTCCCTCCAAATTAGGGTTGTGGATATGAGGGTGCTGCACACATGAGAAACCGAGCCCGCTCTGCACAATTTGCCCGGTGGTCCTGTTGTCTGGGTAGCTGCTGCTCTGCCGGAGGTCCCTTCAGGCAGCTGGGGCTGAACACCTGTGCCATGCATGGTTTAGTCTGAATACCCCTGGAGAACCCATACAAAATCAGTAACTTGTTGAAAACAGAGGCTCAAATGCATTATTTGCCAAAGGAATAATTTTTTAATATAACAGTTAAAAATTCTGTTCAGGGCTGTGATATACTACCTTAAATATAAAGCCACTATGCCTAGTAAGTAGGGGTGAGCATGCGTGTGTGTCTGTACGCGCCTGACCACTTTGTGTGTGTTTTAACATAATGGGTTTTATTAGGAGCTCTGCGAGAACTCAGCAAGGAAGAGGCATGTGACCAGTGAGTTTATTTCACAGCATTGCCCTCTTGATTCGTAATCTAAGATACCAAGACTGTGGTGGAGGCTGAAGTGCGGTGGTGTGGTGAGACAAAAAGCGAACCCCCAGGTCTGTGAGTGTGGTGAGCCTGGGACAGGAGGGGCTGGTACCCGCAGGGAGAAATGAAAGCCCAGGGCGACACATAGTTTCTGTGCCTGGGTTTCCTGCACTGGTGCCTCACTTAGAGGGAAATTGAAGCCTATGAATAGAAAGAGAGCAAGGCTGTATATCATTTAGTACCAGTCCAGTTAAAACTTGTAATACTGGTATCTGTTTAAGTACCTGAGTTCAGTTCTCCACGGCTTGGGCAGCTTCACAGATTTCTAGGTCATCAGTGGGATTTTAAGCTTTGTGACGGTTTTCTGAAAGGGTGTTCAAAGGGAAGATTTTGCCCCTTCAGAACAACACTGTCCTCTTCAGCTTCCTGGCGTAGCCATGGCGGCAGGGAGGACATCTCTTTCCATGGTGGGACATCCACGCTGGACAGCTGGGTACATCAGCGCCTGCAGCAAGGTAGCAGGGGTGCCTGCAGAAAGCCCTGCGGCAGCTGATGGGTCACATCTCTCGCTTGTAACCAGTGAGGAGCAGTGAGGGCAAAGGCTTGCCGCGTTTGGATGTCTGGGCTTTAACAGTCAGGGCAGGTTAAACAGGAATGGCTGCTTTGTCAGGTGTGGAACATAGGAACAAACTAGAAAAAATCCACTGTAAAAATGAAGAAGTGGGGAACCAGAGGAGGAAATTTCAGAAACTGAGGTGAATTTGGATTTTGGCTCTTTTTCTGTGCTGTGAGTAGAAGACAGGGAGTGAAATGGCTATGAGAGCAATGTAAAGCATTTGGAGCTTAAGCAATGGAAATTTGGTGTTAGGGTTCTTGCCTCTAGGTTGGTACTAAACAGACAGAGGGAAAGATGTCCATAATGCACAAAGTTACTAGGTAAGGAAACGTACATGTATTTGTAAGCAGTGGAGTCCTTCATATATGAAAACTAAGATATAAATGGATTTTTTTATGTGCTGTATTTTTCAACACTTTAAGTCACAGTGAATATTTGTGATAACAGCCAGATTCAGACCCAGAAGACAAAATATACAAAACTGATTGCTTAAATCTAGACCTCTAAATCCATAAACAGGCAAGAACCACAAAGGACGTGTCTGTCAGAGTTGCTCACAGTGAGTTGCTGTGCTGCCTCAGTAACCAGAGTTTTACAAGTAACTGCTATGTACAGAGTTGTAGCTGAGGACACTTCACTTCCCAAGAGCCAGCCAAAAGACTTCCAAGCAACTAATGTTAGACAGGTTCTTGCATACTTTGCTGAACTGCAGTCTATCAAAATTAAACACTGTTGGTGAGCTCCTGGTTTCATTGAAATCTGTGGACTTTGAAGGAGGTTTCTTGTGTATGTGTAAAAACTGAGCTATGTTTGGGGTGTGCTTGAAGGGTGACATGAGATGGGAGCTTGTTTTTTGTAGCTGAGATTAGTGGAAACTCATCAGTGTCTTCAGTGGGACGTGAGCTTCTCTGACTCCTGGCCTCGCTCAAATCAATGCAAAAACTTCTCTTGACTTCTGAGGGCGTAAGGGGTGGTCCTCATAGCAAGCTTTTGAAAACTTAAAGTAATATATTCTTTACTGTTATTTGTATTAAGGTAGCACGTAAGAAACACCAAGTAGAGTAGAAAGCTCAAGAGAGTTTACCATCCAAGTCTCTTCAGCTGAATTGCCTTTGGAATGGCAGCAGTGCAGCGAAGGTGTCAGGAGCCGGTGCTGCAGCCCTTGCTCAGGCCAGACTCCCCTTTCCTGGCAGCTGCCAAAGGACTGAAGTGAACAGTGGAATTTTTGCTCATCTTGGGAAAGGAAAGCAAGCAACTTTATTAGAGCTGAAATGTTTGTTTTAAAGATAATAGGTTTATATAATTACTTTGTCGCACAGGTGTTTTTTTTTTTAATCCCTCAGCTGTAGTTCCTATAATTATAACTTTGAAGTTCAGTCAAGTTACTTTTGAATAGCTGCTCCCAAAGAAAATAAGTCTATTCCTGCTAGTGATGTTGACGAGGTAAAGTGTTCTATCACTTCGCACATTTATATTAAGCAGTAGGTTGAAAGGCAGCATAATTTGAAAGCCCTGTCATATCTTTGATAAATGCTTTCTAACATTGCTGTGTTTTGCCCATTTATGACAGAACCCATTAGAATGACATATATTTCAGCTGTCATCGGTTTGGATCCGCATACACTCCAGGAAAAAAAAGCATGTCTTTTCCTCAAGGAAAAGACCTGTGCTGTGCGAGGGGAAGACCCTTCAGTATAGGCTTTGGGTGGTGGGCCACACATGACAGACCCCGACAGGATTTTTTTTGCCTTGTTTTTGGGTGTGGGCTTTTTTGTTCTATGGCCATGGCAGAAGTAGGAGGCAATTAGCCCTGCTGGCCCTGCCAGTTGGACCTGCTGCAGTGTATTTATTCATTTATTTATTCATTTTTTTTTTATGTAGCACAGCGAGGTTCTGCTCTTGGATTTGAAATGGAGGGTGCTACTCAATATAAATAATAATCAGATAGGTATATAACAGGTTTCTTAATGCTAACATTCGGTTTAATGCAGCATTTTTTATGAATCATTTCCACAGCTCCTCTACCGAGGAGAATTTATGTACCAGGTTTCTTCTGGCAAACATAGAAGCTGACTGAATTTAAATATAGGCATTATTTGAAAATATAGTGCCAGCTGCAAGACCCTATGTTGTGTCTATTGTGTAAAAATTATAATGGTAGTTAAAAGAACATTATTTTCCTCTCAAAATTATTAATTTCAAAATTCCTAATAATATCTATTTGTCACTTTTGGGAGAAGACAGACAGAAACCCCACTGTTTCTTCCTTGCATAGTCAATTTGTTATGGTAAAGAGCTTCCTACATAAGAAGAAACAAATTCAGATTTGTTCAGACTTACAAATAAAACTAGGGCAAGTTTAAAGTCTAAACTAATTATTGTCAGAAACTGGATTTAATAAATGAAACTGGTTGGTTAAAAAATAAAATGGATTTTGCCCCTTTAATTATAACAAAAAAAATACAGTGTGAAATGCCATCGTAACTAGAGTTGACAGTAAATTCCGCTCTGGATCAGAACGCACATCGCTTGAAGTAAAACAGAGATATTACTCTGACTAATTTTGCATTGTAATAATTATTTAATGCTCACAATGAAGCCTTGTCCTTAGGGTTTTATGCTTTAGCTGTTTCTTACCCACGCCTTGTAGTTATTAAGTACAGACAAAGCTGCTATTTTTTCAAATGACATAATGTATATCAGTGTGTGTCAATGAAAAACATCAAAAATAAGCATTTTCTGGTATAATACGTTAACTGTATGAAATCTGGAACAGTTTCTACTTCATCTTTGGAAGTTTCTTAAAGCAATGCATAAGCCATAAATAGATTTCTTTAAGTGCCAATGGCTGTCATTTCAAAATTTGACAAATCTTGATTTTTAGAGAAACAGAATTGCCCTGTTTGTGTTCTGTCATATGCTTTCAGTTAATTCCGAGCTTGCTCTTCTCACATTTAGTACACTCATTTCATCCTATTGATCAACAAGCACTTTGGAAGGATTGCCTTGTTTTTATTAAACTACTGAAAATGCATATATTTTGCTTTTCAGTACAAAAGAGTTTGCCTGCTGCAGTAGTGTTTGGTTTAAGACACCTTTTACAAGTCTGTCATGAAGGACTTAATGCAGTACTGAAACTGAATTTTGGGTGGTTGGGGTGTTTTTTTAATGTCAGGACTGCAGCATTAGACCTGAACACTGTGTGTATCCTGGTGATCGTGTAACAGGAGTAAATAGCAAGACTGGTCACAACAAATGTGTGAAAATTCAGAAGTCCTAATGCTCAAGCTAGACATTGATGGTACAACAGTAGCACTTTGGGCCCTAGCTGGGGGCCTGAACACTTTATGGCCAAGGTAATTTTGGTCTGAATAATTTCATTTGAAGTCGAGGTCAGAATCTTTCCTTCCTGAGGGTGGGAGAAGCCACGTGGGAGTTACCCGGTAATAATGCAGGGAAAATCATGTGCCCACGTGAAATAACGTCATGGGCTGTTTCTTGCCCTTGGGCGGTAAGTCCTTACCCTTGGAAAAGAGCCAGATGCTCACATCATGTAAATCAGCGTGATTTTCACTGGCATGCATGAGTGCGTGCTCGTTTACACCACATGAGGATGTAAGATCTTTTTTCCTCAAGCTCCTTCTGGTTGTGTTTCTTGACATATACTTAGATATCATCTAAGTGCCGACACTGTCAAATATTGTATTGAATATCAAAAGGCTTCTCCATCTCAGATGGCAACTGTGAGACTGAACAAGAGTAGTGTGAAATTGTCCTCAGGCTGTTGCAAGCTCTGTGTGTGGATGCAATTTGTACATGCAGAACAAACACTTATGACCTTTTCTGTACTAACTTCTTATAATTATGAAAGCTGTGTGACTCAGGAAGTTTAGCACTGTGTTTGGCCAGTCTTTACTAACTGAATTATAGATGATCAAGCAAAAGAAGCACTAATTTGAGGAAAATCTTCTTTTCACAAATATATGTAATGTAGCACTAATATGCCAAAAAAAAACCCCAACCCATAGCCTGTCAGTGACTTATTTATTTTTGTGGCATTAGTATTAAAACTACCTCAGTAAACTGGGCTGAAAGAGGAAAATCCACAGATGTTTTTAAATAACACCAGTTCTAAGGACATAAATGTTGCATGTTTTTATGAAATTCACAGAAGAAATCTATCCATTAGCCTGTTCCCTGGGAGTTACCCGTCTGTATGTTCTGTTTAAAATGTTTCTGTGTACTTATATCACACTCACTATTTCTGATATAATATTACCATGGAGGTGAGTCATTAATTTTAACTGTTCAATTTTTGCATCAGATTAGCGATCCGTAGCTAATTATAAGGGCCCTGTACTACTTTTCTGCACAAGACACTCCTAATAGGAATGCTTGCTCTGACAGATTGTCATTAATCTATCAATAATGAGATTTTTCCATTTTATGCTTAGATGTAAGCTCTTTGGGAAAGGATCGTCTCTTTGCTCTGTATTGATACAGTGCTTAGCACGGTGGGGTTTTGGTCGGTGATGGGGCCCTCCGATCCCTCTGTCATACATACCACTCCTATAAATAATCGTGTTTGATGTGAAGTAAGATGAGAGGAATTCTTTGTATGAGGAAGATAGTTTCTTAAAACCTAAACAGCCATCTGAAATGCTGGATTTTTTTCTCCTTGAGGGGACTGGACTTTTTTCCTTACAGCATACAGCTGGCCGCTGGCACAGACGGGCACGGCAGGGCCTCGTGCACTGCGAGCGCAGCCCCGGTAGGAGAGCGTGGACAGACCCAGCCAGCCCTGTGACACCACTGTGCTCTTTCGCAGGCACGCAGGAGCCGGATGCCAACCAGCAGCCCTGGGAGCGGGGTTATTTTCAGGGCCAGGGCGGCGTTGGTTGACTCTCCTTTCCTCAGCATGCCAGCGAAGTTCATAACATTTACACGGATTTTTCTGGCCGGCGGACACCCGCCCAGAAAGGTGATCGCTCTGCGCCAGGCAGCTGTTCCCCGGCGCCCCCTCAGTGCCCCCGCACGCTTTTCAGTGCTGCTGGCACACACCCACTCCCGGCAGCGACGTGCTGGAAAGCTGAGAATGGTGTGGCCTCCCACAGCCCCAGGAACTTGAAGATGCCTATGAAAGAGCAGACAGCCTGGTGCACTTAAATGAGATAGAGCCCCGTTTCTGAGCTGAGGAAGACTTTGAAAGGAGCAGTTTGTCTTATATAGAGCTGTGACTTTGGCCCAGCCCAGGAGCACAGTGAGTTTGGTAGGCACAAGAGGGTCTGACAGCAGTCATCGAAATGGGGATTTACTCATCAAAAGTGAGGGGAGAGCTAGCAGTCAGGGTTAGGTAGCCATTAACAGCCAGGGTTATCTCATGTCTGCACTACTGCTGCCAGGACAGGTTGCTGTTAGAAAATAACTTAAAAGTTCAGAAAAGTTAAAAAAAAAAAAAAAAAGCAAAACCCAAACCAAAAACCAACACCAAAACAAAAAAAACCCAACCAAACCAAAAACAAAAAGCCACAAAGAAAACCCCCAACAGTTGGGCTCATTTGCAATCACAGAGAAAGATGTATTTGCTTTAAATGACTCAAAGATTAAAAGTGCTGATAATGGAAAAAAATCTTACCTATGGCACTTTCAGTTAACTGAGAAAAGTTCAGCCAGCAATTAAACTGCTGAGAGGGAGGAGAGCACAGATTGCATTTCAAAGGAAAATTCAAGCAATGCATTAACGATTATTAATGTGTGTTATTGTTAAAATAATCATATTTATTATGGTCTAGCCTAGGGAGAACCAGCAAAAATGGAAGCCTTGTTCCGGAGACTGTAGAAACACGCACGCAGTAGGTGGTCCGCGGCCTGAAGAGCCTGCAGTCTAAATAGTTGTAGATGGAGTGGATAAAGCACCAGGCCAGTTAAGGAAGGAATGGCAAGAAACACTGTTGGTTTGCATCTGCTTTGCAAGGGCCTGGATAATATCATTTGCCCAGCTCTCCTTCCAGTGTTTGCCATAGATATGTGAGGGCTTCTGTATGATCCTGATTTAAAAACAAACACCCAGATGTGAAGAGTAGAGAGTTATTGATTTATTGCCAGTATTGGCCCTCACAGTCATAGTGGAGGCCAAGGATGGGAGACAGGATAATGTGATTGCCATTGCAGTGTGAGCCACAGGCTTGCTTCCCCACTGCTTTGCCTTAATAACAGAAGAATTTTACACCCGCTTGCACAGATATAAACATCACCCATGATTAAAAACAGCAGTTGTTTAGTTGCCACTCAAATATTTTTTAGTTGTATTCTGCCTATTTTAACCAGCTTATTCTGCTTGGACGCTTGTGTCCATGAATGCTAGCTGTAGTAAAGGGTTACCAATTTCATCAGTAAGTGATACCAGTTTCCCAGGTGGAATAGTAAGTATACTGTTTTGAAAAGCAACCAGACAAAACCAAACCAAACTGGTATTAGTGCAGTCTCCCCTGTGCATCTGTCCATGCCTGCCATTACAAGCAGCTGTTTTTTCCTTGTCTTACAAATTGACGTTTCTAAGTATGTGTTCCCTTTGTGCTTTTCATTATGCAGTGACCCCTACTAAAGAATAAATTTGGTGGAAGGCGTTTTGAAAAGCTTGGGCTAGAGGTGTATCCCTGTGACTCTTTTAGGCTTGTGTGCACTAGGAGAGATTTGCTAGTACAGCTGTGCCGATGAGCCCTTCACGGGGAATGCAGGTTGTTCTGTCAAAAGAGGGCATTTGCCACTGCCTGATGCTTGTTCTTTAGACAAGATGTATCAGCTGTAGGGCCTTTTTTTTGCTAGATAGTTATGGCTTCACTAGATCCAATTTGGGGTCCAGTTTAGTCATGCAAAGTTGAGGTTTTTCCTCTCCCCCCACAACCCCTTCCCCAACCACCCTTGATCCGCTGCCAGGGCTTCACAGTCCTGACCATGCTAACCTGGAAGCCAAGATGATGTGTTAGCATGGCACAAAAAATATAATATTTATAAGCAGGGAGCTCCTTGCTCCAGGGTGTGCTCCTGCAGGAGCTCAGTTCCAGCAGACCGTTTTGGTTGCTTTGTGAGCACGAGGCCAAGTACACAGCTAGTGACAGTGCCTAATGCAGCCGCACAGAAAAAGTGCAGCAGGGAGGTCTGGTCAGTCCTGTGTGAGGAATAAACACCAGTCACACACGCTCAGAGAGAGCTGTGGCTTAGGAAATCCTGTGGTGATGAGGAGCTGCCTTTACCTGCAGAGGGACATAGCTGTGCTGGCAGGGGCATTGTGCAAGAAAATTAGGAGGCTCTTCCACCCTCCCCACCTGGTGTGGAGGGGAAGAAAAACAGCCCTGTAGCTCCTGCTTTCTCCTTTGTGCTGCAATTGCACTACAGATAGCAGAGGCCCCTTATCCTGCCTCTGTCTTCTTTGACTTACAATTCAGCCAGCTCTAATTATTAAAAAATAAACAAGCCTGTAACTGCTTAAGAGCTTTAAATCCCCTAAATGACAGGGAAATAGCCCCTGAACACCACCGAAATAGTCTCTTCTATGTCCGCCTATCCTGGCAGCAGATACAAATCATCATTAGTGGGTCACTCTGACACAGATCCCTTAATGTAAGTGCTACGTTACATTAACAAGCAAGTCAACAATAATATTAGCAATAAATGAGAAATTAAATTCCTAGTCGTTCATCCCTCTGGGTTCCCCAGTGTGTCTCTTGTGTTTTTCTTGTTTTGATCCTAGGCATTTTGAAACAAGAAGTGTCTTTATTTTGTGTCTTGTGGCGTGATCCCAGCCCATTAAAATGGATGACAGTACTGCTGTTGACTTAAGTTAGCAATTATTGTAGGAAAGAGCACATGGTGTGATTCAGAAATTAATAATAACCACATACACTAATTTTAAAGAGAGATGTAAAATTGAACTTTCCTGCTGAACTGATTTTAATTCAAACTGTTTTTTCTAACAGTTTTTAAAAAAAAAAAACAGATAAAAAACTAATTTCCATTAAATTGGAATACTTTTACTTTTCTGGACTAAGACTGGTAGTGAGGGAGTCACCACTGCTAAGCAACAATAAAAGATGATGTTTTGTACACACTGAGAAAACTAAATGTGAGCGCTCCAAAGCAGAACTGGAGTATTTGGATGCTAATTTTAATGGAAGATGTGGCTAGATCCTCAAATGGCTCAACAGCCAAAATATTTAAATTGTTTTGCCTGTGTTTTCTGTTGATATATGTAGACTGAAGCATGGGGGTGGGGGGGTGGGGTTTGTGTTTGGTTGGTTGGTTGGTTTTGATTTTGTTTTTTCAGATTACAGCAGTATCTTAGTTCCAGTATGTGCTGGAAAATTGCTTATTGGACTCTCCTGATCAGAAATCACTGATTATGGGATATTATCTGTAGTGCTTTTATGATGAAGACTGTTAAAGACTGAACTGAAGCCACAACCTCATTCCTTTCAGAATTAATGCTCAGAGTAAACCTGTCTTGTTCCTGAAAGGTTAGTCTCCAGTGCAGTAATTCTTTGTTTCTGTCTTGCCAAACGTATTCAGTGAATTGCACTGGTGGCCTGAGCATTTCTAATTTTACTGCCTCTACATCCAAAGTGAATCTGCAGCACCTTGTAGCTACAGCTGGTACAGATTGCTTGTAATCAATTATGGAACATTAAGTATTGCAAATATAATAAGGCAAGAAAGGGGGATACTCAATGCTGAGCTCTCTCCTGGCACATGCCTATAATTAAACAGGCATAAACCTTCCTGAAAGGGCGGTGGGGTGTTCAGCCCTGCAGTGAAGGCCAGGGTCAGGTGTACTGATGGAGACCCTCTCTGCACCTCCAGGGTTTGGCTTGCTGGGAGCAAGTGGGCCACAGTTTCCTCCTCACCCTCTCTGCATACATCTAGGAGCCCATGAGGATGGTACCCCAGTCCCCAAAGACAATTCTAATGGTGGCATTCAATTAATTGTCTTTTGGGATGGCTACTTTGTCACTTCTGTGTTCTCATTGATTTGAAATATCATCCGTATTTATGGCATGATGGTTGTCAGTGTGCATTTGGAATAAAGCACCCACAGTGGCAATGCCGTGTAGCTCCCTAGGGTGGGAAGGCTTGATAGTCTCCTTCCAACTCCCTGCAGTGCTCTGGAGATGGACTAAAGGATGTTGGCATGACTGAGCACCTTCACCCATTTTCTTTTCTTGTGCCTCTGGGACAGGCAGAACAGGATAGCTCCATAGGACTAACGCCACTGAATTTAATGTGTGAATGCAAAATCAAAATTATAATAATAAAAAAAGCAGGAATTAGTTTTAATTACCGCCAAGTAGTAAAACTGTATCTGTAGGTGCAAAATGGAACTGCAGAAAAGAATATCTGGGTGATTAATGAAAACAAGTCACATGTGCACATAAATATTTAGGGGGGGACTCTTTCGGACTTAGCTGCTGAACCATAGAGCGGGAAGGAAGCATATTTTCTTTAAAAAGGATCCAGTGTAATCCTGGGAAATGCAGGTCCTTATTCAGTACTATGACTCTGTAGCATATGAGATACACAGGAAGATCAGATATTTATGCAGATAGTAAGAACATGCAACTGCATTAGAGGAAATAAGCATTTTATAAGGAATATAAACTTATGTTCTTCATGTTACAAACTGGAATAAGCTGTGGGCAAGTTATTCGGTCATGTTTTTGAACCTTATTTGGAATATCTAAAGCTCGTAACTGACAGAAATGGGATATTAAACTAGGTGAGCTACTGACTGAGGCAGAATAGGAATTCTTATGTTTCCAGGGGACTACATGATATCAAATGCTAAAAATGTTGCCATATTCCTCCATTGTAGAGTTTTGGGGATTTTGTTTGGATTGTTTTCTTTCACCAGACTTTCTCTCAGTATAAACTTCTTTGTGGCTTCCTTAGACCTAAGAACAAGTCTAAATAATATAAAATAAATATTTATAATCTTCAGATATGTAGACTGTAAGTATCATATTCTCTGTAAGTCTCTACAGCTTTTCTCCCAAGGAGCTGTTACCCCATGTATTTTATCCTCAACATATGGACTCAATCAGTTTTTTCCACAACTCCAGCATTTACCTTTGAGTATCATACTAGCTTTTCAACTAGTTGAATCCATCTAAACACCATTTATAAAATACTGATAACTCTGTGTCTTCTAGGTTTTAGCATGGCTGTTGCAGTGAGGTCAGCATAGCATTTTCCCTGTAGGTCATATCTTGCTGACCATTGTGGAAATTTATGAATTGCTGGAATCGTAATGTCAGTTAGTAATAAATTGAAGCAAATGTGTAATTTTCAGCTGGTATAGCATATTCTTTCAATCAGAATTTTTCTAGTTTATGGTCTACAAAGTTAGGCAAGGCTAGTGAGAAGCAATAAAATGGGTCAATCCATAGGAATATATTGACTTTGTCTCTTGTCCAGTGATTCCGTCTTCATGGGTGATCCTTTGCAACAGCAGCCTCAAACCTTCCATTATGGGCATCTCACACAATTTATCACTCAGCTTTGTAACATTTTGTTTCAGTACAATAGCTGATCCACTCTGGTCTTGCTGAAATTTACTGACCATTTCTTACAGCTGTTCCAAGTTTTCAATAAGTCATTAAGAATTGCACATAGGTCAGCTACTGTGAGAAAATAGTTGATGTTTGTTAGTATTTGCCCTAAAAACACAGGCACAATGTCTCTCTCAGGGTTTTGGCCATATTCTTCATGCTGTGTCTGGGCGTGCATAGCTAGTTCAGCTATGAACCCCATGGTTCTTGGGTTTACCTCCATATTAAGATGCATCCTCACAAGGAAGCATTAATATCTCTCGTGCCTCAGGTCCAAAACAGTGAACCACACTTGAGCGTACACGTGTGAATTTATAGCATGGGAAATGAGCATCAGATTATGTATAAGTGGTTTTGAATATATACAGAAAATTCCTGAGCAGTTAGTCCTACAGAAGAGGCCAGTTTGAGGCCAAACTTGTTTTGTCCCCTTAACTCTTGTTTGTTTGTTTGTTAAAGCACTGAACAGCAGTGTTACTCAGCATGTGGTCTGTGGATGTCTGGAGGTCCATAAAACATCAAAAGATATTGTGAGAGGACTACACATTTCAAAAATTGAAACAATTCAGGCCATGCTAATGTTCCCATACTTGCAAGTAAGCAACAAAATGCGAGGAAATAAAAGTGGCAAGTGATTATTTGATTTTTAGCCTTAAATTTTATTAGGTGATAGAAGTGAGAATCTTTGTGGCAGCACTGTGCAAAGTGCTCCAGGATTTTTTTTTTTTTGAGAAGTCTGGCTTTTCCTTGGTGCTGCAGGACTGAGGACATTGGCTGTGTCTGGAAGCTGGGGCAGCCTTGCATACTCTGTGCACTTCAATTCCTCCTCTCAAAAAGGAGAGCAGCAGACCTGGAAAAGATTCAAAGAAGGTAACAGGAGGATCAAAGAACTTCCCTATGAACAGCTTCAGCACAAGCAGTGGCTCAGTAGACTGCACCTCTTCAGTCCAGAAGAAGTGACTCAAGGCGGGGATAGGGTCAAAATCTGTAAAATCAAGTTGCACAGAGAAGGTGAATGAGGAGCAGCTGCTCACTGCTTCTTCTGCAGCAATTCAAACTTTAGGTGAGAGGGTCAAAACAAACAAAAGGCAATAACTCTTGATACAAGATCTAGTTCAGCTATGAAAGTCTTTGGAAGATATAGTGGAAGCTAAAAGCTTACAGAGGGTCAGAAAGCAAACAGACCAGAGAAAAATCCCATGTTATATCCAGAGGCACTGCTTCTGGCTCAGGACACTGTTATGCTGCAAGTCTTTTGAATTCAGGAGAACTCTCTTGAGCTGTCCCCACATTCATCCTCCTTGACTCAGGGGTGAGGTGCTGCTCTCGACAAGCTTTGGCCAGGCCTGACACCCTATCTCATGCATCTGGGACCATATTGCTCTTCAGTGTTTTTCTTGTACAACCGGTGGTCTTCTTGCTGTTTTGCACCTCATTGTCCACTGTTTGTCTTTCCTTGGGATCCTCGTGCTTCTCGGTGCTTTTCTCCCAGCCCAGACTTCCTCTGTTAGAGATTAGAGAGGGTGATGCTGGGGCACGTTCCCTGTCCTTGGAGGTTGTGGAGTGTTTTAGAGGAAATTCGTTTTTTCATAGAGAAGCAGCACACTGTATAGATGTCAATAGGGCTCTGGCAGCGTTTGAATTGCTTTGATTTGCCTGCCCCTACGTGTGCCAAAATTTATTTAAAAAGAGGAAAGTACTGGTTACTTTATCTGGCACAGCTGTCAGTCTATTTTTACCTCTCTGCTGTGCCTTTCTTCTGCCCGTTACATCTACCTGTTGTCTCTGATTTTCTGTGCTAAGCAAGCTCTTTGAGAAACTGTGTTTTTAAACAGCCAGTGACATGGAATTGAGACCTCAAACTAATGGCAAACATTGCAAATAATAAATAATATTATAGCTATGTCATTTTAATGCGATACTAATTCCTTTTAAAAGTGCCTTTGTGTCAACCTGAGAGTGTGCTGTGATTAGACCAGTTCATTTTGCAACTGCTGTGTCATCAGGAGCTTTTAAGATGGTGTTTGCAATAAAAGGAAACACAACCATGTCACAAACTGGCAATTATTGTATATGCTAATTTTTGCCTTCTATTTACAGTAGACTGACTGCAGTATTGATCTTAGCATTTGCAAACCATTTGTTCTGGGCTCAGTTTTGCTTTTTTTGCCCAGAGTACCCTCAAGCCCATTCATATGAATGACAGTATGTGCAACCAAGGCAGAATTAGCAGAGAGGCCTGTGAAGAGAGATGCTGTATATTGCACGGTCTCATGGCTTGTTACCTAGCCAGAACATTGAAAATATGATTGTCTTGCAGTACTCTAAGCTTTATTTTTCATTATACTAACCACTGCACAGTCACAAGGAGGAGGTGGTCTCCATCTGAAAGAACTCGCCATCGCAGAAAAGAGAATAGGTTCATGTTACGGAAAAGATGAAGGAAGCCAGAAGGGTTTGATGATCCAGAGTCACAACACACCATCTGCCTTCCTGTTGTGATGGGCTGGTTGTTCAGTAGAGATCCCACAGAGCTGGACTGACACAATAGCCTCCCCAGCTCAGCAGTGGAAGAACAGTGGCAAAGTCATGTTGCTGGAGCAAGTGACTGAAGAAAGACTTTACTTCAGTCTCTGCTCCAGGTCTGTTAGAGTGAGCTCAGCAATTGTGGTCTAGAGCAGGACCTCTTAGGTCACCCATGTTTCTATACGTAGAATTTCAGTTTTGCCCCCAAAATTCATAAAGAGGCTTTTGAGAACTGGCCTGCTGCATTCCTGGGGCAAGAAAGGATGATGGGACCTGTCAAAAAAGGGATTGTTGCCTCCTCAGAAGGATGGTTGCTGCTTAGCAGAGGGTCAGCAAGATAAAACCAGCCTTAGCAAATCAAAGATCTGCAGAGAACATCTCTGCAAACACAGTCATAAAAATTTGCTGTAATGTGGTGCTTGGAAAATATGCTTGTCTGGTTTATCTTACTTTTCACCTGACGCTGGCTCTCACAGCAGCTGAGAGGTGGCAAAATTTCATCTGTCTTGAAAATTAGAATGTGCTTTGCTAGTGACTTGCAATTGATCCGATTAGCTAAGTACGTTTAGGGTTTATAATTAAATTTGAAAAGCTGTGTTCTTCAGTGAATGATATTGCACCTATAATTATGCATTTTCCCCCCAGGGATTTAATTTATGCAAAGTTCAGTTTAAGCAAGAAGTCACCTCTTCCGTATAAACATAAAATCTGCATGAGTCCAAAAGTGATTGGACATATTTCTGTGAATAGGTCTAGGGAGACAACTTCATTGCCTTAGATAGATTTAGAAAATATTTCACTGATTTACTCTGATCTTACATAAAAATATAATGTTTATTGTGCTAAGCCTAAATCATGCAGGCTATACGCATCTGTCTTACAGAACATCATCAACATGATGCAGCAATTCAACATCATCAACATCATGGAATTATTTGCAACGCATTTTTTAAAATCTGACACTGCCTTGTGAATAAACTAAGTATCAACCAGCATTTGTATACTGAGTGCATTTGTTCAGCGTATCTGCTTGAACAAAACTATGCAGGGTTCAGAATCAGTTACACAGGAGCATAAGTAAGTTCTCAACTGATTTCAAAACTACAGAGGTCTCCTTTTCTTTCTTTAAGCAAAGTTTAGGATGCACTGGGCTCCATTTTGAACTTCCATGCTAGACTTGAATTGTAAATAATCAGGTACATTTTTAGGACTATTCTAATTAAATGTATGACATAAAATTGATCACAAAGTGATTGCATTTAGTTTCATATTATTATTTAGTTGCAATGACTTTCCTGGTTCTGGTGTCTGTTCTGGAGTGGATCAGCCAGGATTATTGTTGCCCTCCATTTTGGCTAACAGCAGCACCACATCCAAGGAAAATATTAACAGGTCATGGTAAAATACTGTTCTCAACTTCACAGCACTATGGGAGAGAAATTCTAGTTGAAGAAAGAATGTACAGAGTTGTGATTCTGCTTTTCAAAACATGTAGTTCTGGAAAGAAAAGATTTAAATCTTTTTATCTGAGTATATTTTTTACATGGCAGAAATATACTGGTGACATGATGGACAATAATAATAACAACAACAACAATAATAATAAATTTGAGAAATACTAGATTATGTGTAGCAACAGACCTGAGAATCTTGCCTTTATTTTCTTTGTAAATGTTCTTTCAGGTGTTAATGTGGAGACCTATTTGCTGGTTATTGTGATGAGGGGAGCTGCTCTCCCAGCTCACCTGAGGGGTGTGGGGTGATCCCTTCATCCCCTCTGAAGGCGCATTTGAGGGCAGGTGTGCCACGCTCCAGCCTTGGAGGGAAATCCTGCTTCCTGCCTTTTCTGTCCCCTAGACTCGTTATTCTGTAAATGCCCTACTAAGATGTTGTACCAAGATCAAGATGGATCATGTTGATATCAGAGGAGCTAAAAAGAAGTTGGTCTGTGAGGCTGGTTGACAAGGAAGGAGAGGTCTCATTATGGGTGTTCTGAGTCATCGCAAAGCTAGAGAGTCATAAAATGGGGGATGAGAGGAGAATCAGACCTCAGGTATGTTAAAGATCAGTGAATACTAAAGACGTGTTAAGGACAAGAGCATTAATAACAGATCAGATTCAAGTTCTTGTATCAATTGTATGGCTGACTGTATGGGTCGTTATCTTTTGTTAGTGTAGGGTTTGGGGCTTGAGCAAGGAGGTAAGAAAAGGAAAAACAAAGGATCACTTTTTTGTGAGCAAACTGTCACTAAGTCCTTTGAATTCAGTGAACTTAAACCAATGTGAAATCAGATGCAACACGTAAATATTTCCTCCTGTGATGCGATCCTCAAACCCTGCCTGTATTCCAGAAAGAATTTGTCTGAATTTAATAGTGTGCAAGAATTTAACTGAATAGAATCATGGCATTGCTGGTTACTTCAGGAGAAGTCACTCATTTATGGGGCAGGGACAACTGAGACCCTGAGGTGAAATCCTGTCTTGAAGTCCATGGGGACACCTGGCCAGATACTGCTTCTTGGTTTTATCAGAAGTCAGAGGGCATGAGGTTCATAAGCTCACTAGTTTGTTATCATCTTTCTGATTTGCTCAATGTATCTAGCGAAGACCTGGAAATTAATTTCTAGCTTGACCAAAATCATAGCTCCAGTGTACCTGGTAGACAACTGCTGGTTCCCCGCTAACTTGCATTTGCAGGGTTTGTAAGTTATGTGTCTAAAATGTGTGGAATCTGATAAATACTTCAGAGCTGATTCTCCTCAGACAGACCCCAGTTATACATCGGTTTGACTTTGTTGCCCTATTTGGTGAAATTACTCCATATTTAAACCAGAAGAACTGACATGAGATGCTCAATGACTGTGTAGAAACTTGCTTAGAATTATTTTCCTGCTGTATGTTTTTTCCTAGATTTTCAGAATTTTCAATACAGTTTTTCATACAGAAAAGAGGTATATATTTTAAATATTTTTCATATCATTATTTCTGGAGAAAAAATAACATTTCAAAGACACCATGAGCCTTGTGTTTTTAGACTCATTTAATATCCAGCTTTAAATAGCTCAGGTAGCATGTTCTGTTATGTTTGAGATCCAAGAGCAGTGTTTGAATTCAGAGTTTGCAGAATGGGCTCTGACATAAAATTTCTCCCTTTCATCATTAGTGCAATTGATTGATGCCTTTGCTTAGCAGACAGATTACCACATGAATACAAAGAGAGCACGTTTCTTGCTCTGCTTGAGATGCATCTCATCCCATTTTGCTTTTAAGCATATAGTTCAGAAGAATTGAAATGGTAGAGCCCTTACATCTGTCACCTTGGGCCGAGTACAGCAGAGGTATTCTCCTTATGTTTACATGGCAGACGACTCTCCCCTCGCACCACCAGGAACTTTCATATAGATCCAGTGTCAGAGTTTCCCTCCAGCCTGGTGAGTTTTACTGGGTCAGAACGAGAAAGTCTGTGAAATAAATCACACTGTAAAGGAAATCAAATGGAGGTACTGAGTGGTATATCAGTTTCAGTCTGAAAAGATTGACTTTGTTTTCTCCGGTTTCTGGCTGACTGTGGAAACCCCAGCTCAAAGGTTGCTATAGTGGAAGTTAAAGAATATGATTTCTAGATGGAGCAAAAATGCCAGTTTGTGAAGATGAAAATCTCTCGCTGTGCGAAGGAAGAGGAGGCATTCTGGCAGGTGTGTGAGCTGATGGCGGAGAACAGACCAGCCCCCTTCTATACTGTCTCAGTAACTCCATAGATGGTAGAGAAAAATATTAACAATAGCTGAACTTAAAGCCGGTTTGCTCTTCTGCTCCCAATATGTCCTACTGTTGGACACACAAGTACTGAAATTATGCATTCTTGGTTCCGTGGTGTCTGGCTGGAACAATTGTGGTGCTTGTTCTGTGATCAGTGTGTTGTTAGACAGCAGTCTTTTAATGCAGTCAGCTGAGCTGTATGTCCGCACTGTTCTTTATGCACTTTATTTTATAGTTACGCATACAGAAGACGATTGAATCAATTAGCTCCTTGTCTTGCAAACAGGGCACAACTTTCCAGAAGAGCTGCAAGGGTGTGTCTGCGAGTGAGACAAGCTGGAGATTTCTCTTGGGCAGTGCGTGGGCTGGTTTCAAGTTACTCCATATTTTATTGTCTCCTATTTGCTGAACCTTGGTTTCAAATGATTGCGCTCCTTTGCTGTGCTTCTTAAAGGTGTAGGTTCTTCAAGCTCCCCCAGTCCAACACAAGGAAATACATGTGTGCTGTATCCTCCATAAAGCCAGCTAATGGTTTTCACCTGAGGGTGTGTACAGGGAGCCAAAAACACACGTTGTTACTGATACACAGTGCACAGATAGAAGGGTTAGGCAAGAAAAAAAATCTATTGGCTGTGTATCTTGGATTAAAGGGCTTATCTTCCCTGCATTATTCTTCAAAGAATAACTATATCATTACTATAATGAGTTCTTTCTCTTATTTTTTTGTAATTAATAAGGGCCAATTTAGTAGGAATTGCTGCGATGTTTTGCATTCCCATGGTTTTATCATACTTGTCTTACACAGATAACATATCTGTGTACTTTGGACCCGATGCTCTGTGGTGTGGAGCGCCCCCCATATTGTGTTAAATGTACATCGAGAAAAAGGTCTTCTTGACAAACATATTGTGCAAATCAGACAAAGCTGCAGTGAGTTAGACATTGATAATGGATTAGCTGGGCCAACACTGAAATAGGGAAATCCGCTTTGATGATTTTTTTTTTCTCATTTGGCTCAACACCCTTGTTTTTCTGTGAGAAGGCTGAGAAAGAAGAAATATCTCCTACTTCACCTGCAGCATCTAATGTAAATCTTTAAAAGGGTTTGCAGTTTCTTGAAGGTCAAGTGCTCTTTATTATTTTGGCCTGTATCAGTGAAGGCTGCAACTATTATTTAAAAAACAGCAGCTGTAGAGGTGTTGCTAATAACTTTCTGTAGCAGTGAATTCACAGGTTGACCATACACTGAGTGAGAGATCATTTCCCTGCTCTGGTGCTGAGAGTGCTCTGAGATCCTTTGGATGAAAGGCACTCCAGTCAGATGAACCAATTTTCCAATATTCTGATTATTGTTATCTTCACAATTAAAGAACAGCCAACAAAGAACATTAAAAACAATATTTCTATCCCTGGCAATTGTGAAAGAGGAGCTTCACCTCCCTCTTCATTTGTCCGTGCCCGTGACTTGAAGTCCAAACACTGAAGACAATACAAAGAATTCCTATACCAGCCAAACATATAGAGAAATGTATTCATATTTGAAGCATAGGTACTTTCTTTAAGGATTTGTGTTTCAAAACTGTGTTTTGTTGTGTTTTCTCTTTTTAATTAACCATCAGGGTTCTCTTTTTGTTTTCCTAATAAAAATTGCTTTAGTTTTATAATATGAAAAATTGCTCTTGTTTTTGATCTGTTTGAAATAATGGGCTTAAAGAGTTGGGTGTGCATCATGGAAACAGCTTTCCCTGTCATCACCAGTTTTTTCCCAGGTACAATAATGTTACTTTCAATTTTTCTGCTTCCAAATCCCAGAGATTTGGCTGTATCTAAGGTATTATTTTAAGCGTATGTTTTCCTAACTCAAATTTAAGTGTATTATCCAAACCTCACCTGATTGTCAGGATAGCTGGAGACTTCTTTTTATGAAACAATAATAATATGTAAGGGTGCATCTGACACCTTTGTGTTAAAACTAAAGAATATCATGCCAACTCTTTAGGTCCTGCTATAGGCATCTTTAAACCCAGCAGTGATAAATGAAATCAGTTTGTAAGGTCACTTTTTTCTTTCTTGTTGAATTGGTAAAGGATCACTTAACGATCCTATGGTTCTTCTGTATGAAACAGAATAAATGTGAAGTTGTACCAAAGATGTCAAGCTGCATTCCTGGTGAGACTTTCCTAGAGCGATCAAGGTTTCTTCTGCTTCTTGCACTAATCATTAATAACTATGCTGTTGTCACAGCTCAAAAACTTTCCTATTGACACTTCAATCATTTTTAAAGATCTTGAATGTTCGGCGTGTATTAAAGTAACCTTTTGCACTCTATTAAAATTTAAGAACTGCTAGATTTTTAGTGAATGCCCAAGCAACTGGATCATGAAAGCATTACCTTGTGCCAAGGGCATGATGCAGAGCACTGATTCCTTTTTAACAAATAATAAGAAGTTTGACTTTTCATTTACACATTCTGCCAATTGCTAACAAGTTTCCATCTTGTTCAAACACTGGATTGATCCTAAGAAATTGAAAATATTGATTTAACCCTCTGCCTGATTTGTGCTGTGGGCACCTGCTAGTATAGTCTTAGCACATTACAATTGCTTGACCGTAATTCCTCAGGGGACCACTAATAACTACCACATTTGTCTTTTCATCTTCTGAAATTATGCTAGCAGTTGTCCAAGTCAATTGTGATTCATTTGATACTGCTCTCCTTCAAGACATATTGCAACCAAATAGACTTGCTCACCAGTAATATATCTGATGACATAGTTAGTTCTAGTTAATTGACAGAATGATTCAGGCTTTTATGGATGGCATTAATTGGTCCCTGGTGTCCATGCAATAATTGACCAGACAGTGTAGGCTACATTAGCTTCTCATCCAGTCAGAACAGTGGTAGGATGAGGTAAATGTGGTACAAATGATAAAATGGCTATATTTTAAATCAAACATTTATAAACTATAGAAGTGGGAGATTGTGGCATCAAGAGGGTCTGAATAATGGGAATACATAAATGTCCACATTCGAGGGCTGTGTTTTCTTTTTTTTTTTCCCCCACCCAATTAACACATGTGGTAAGTCACATTTAGATGCCTTAATGGACTCTCTTTGAATCGTGGTTTAATGTGTAAAGCAAAGTAGGTGGAAGGGCTGCTCGTGGTGTTTCAGCTTCTGTGTGTTTATATGGTACAATTTTAAGCCTGGTGTTAAGCTTTAGAAGGAAGTTAAAGGTGGGACAGCCCCCTGCTTTTACAGTAGGTCCTTATTTTATTTTATTTTTCCCTCAAAGAAAAGGAGATGAGTTGTGGGAGTATTTTGGCATATTCCAAGTGTATAAGAAATCCAGAGTCTATGCTTAAATAAAGAGTGTAATTTGTTAGAAAAAGTGAGATAAACAAGAAAAGTGACTTTAAGACAATACTAAATTGCCACAGCTGTTCTTGAAGAGGAATCATCCAGTGATTTATCACCTCCTCCTTTTCTTACTCTCTGTTTTGTGTAAGAAAACCAGAAAGATAAGCAAGGAGTGCCTTCTGGGTGTGGTTATTAAACACTCAGGTTTAGAGGAATGTGACTGAAAAGAGTCATAGAATCATAGAATATCTCTCGAAAGAGACCCATAAGGATCATTGAGTCCAACTCCCTGCTCCTCGCAGGACTACCTAAAACTAAACCATATGAGTCGAAGTAAATAACAGTACTGGTACTGTAGGGTTTTTGAGTTTGGGCTAGTTCGGGGATATTTGTGTTGCAGGCCTGCCATATGGTTTATGGTATGCCTATCACCTGGGGCTCTCTTATATCTGTAGATTTTTAGGTCATACAGGAAGAAAATATTTAATATACATCCACTGGAAAAAAAAATTGATGGAAGGTTCTTCCTCTCAGTATATTTTCTAGTGCATTGCCCAATTTAGTTTTTAGTGCCTCAATGGGACATTCTTTGGAGCTTGTTTTAAATCTGGAAGGTATTTTCTTGCTTAATTTCTAAACATGGCTTTGTTAAGATCATCCCTCTGTGTATATTCTCACATATCATGTAAAAATAAAAAAAAATCTTTCTGCTTCTCTTCTGTCTTTATGCAACTCAGCTGTCTTCCTTCACGCTGCATACTGCAGCACTCTTGCCTGTGCCCACGAAGCAGCCCCTGGCCCCCTGAGCTGCTCTCCCCACCTCCGTTTATCAGCCCCTTTCACTCCCACCCGCAGTGGGTACGTCCTGCTGCACGCTCCCCCCGTGAGTGCAATGTAGTGCCGGAGCTGGCCCGCAAACCTCTCCACATACAATAGCCACAGTCCTCTAGATTACAGCCTTCTGAAGCATGCAAGAAGCACTTTTACTGTGATTTGTAGGAAATTAGTATGTCAATAACAGGTAGGTTGAGCTGCTTTGGGAATAGTCTCTACCCGTAATACAGAGATGGCTGTATTAATAGAGAAAGCCAGCCATCATCAGCTTTGATCACTTTATTCACTTATTACACCCCTTTTCACTACCCTATCCCTTTTGCTTAAATCTTTCTAAATTGCAAAGTTGTCACAACATAGATCATGCATTCCTTCAGCGTCTAGCTCTTAGAGGGTACTGCCAAGAACAAACAATAAAAACAATCGTTGCCCTGCTTTAATTTTTATGAATTGTTGAATGTCCTGAGCTCCCACTGATTTCAGTCTGCTAGTGGGAATTGAGGGCATTGAGAGATTGCTGGGAGACTCGGTCTTTACACCATGTACATGCTGATTGCAGTGTCTCCACTTCGTTGTAACTTCTTCACAAATCAATCTTTCCAATCTACTAGTAATTTACTGCTCTTCCAGATGCCTTCAGCATGCTGGTATTTTTTTTGGAACTGAACCCTGCATTTGTGTTGCAGGTTGAGTGGGTTGATAAAGGAAAAATGGGAAAATCTTGACCAAAGAAAGTCTTCTGGAAACGTGTCCATTTCTTGTGAAGTGGGTCCATTTCTCTGTTCTTACAGAGTGAACTACATTCAGATGAGACTGTTCCTAGATGAAGTGGTGTAGTTTCTTTGTTCCTGAAAAAAGTGTTGGGTGTTTATACTTGAGGCCTGTTCCTACATGGCTCAGTAGGTATTTCTGTCTTATTAGATGTAAGCGTATACCATCTTTTGGTTTAGTGTAATCTTCTTGGGAATACAAGAGGCGTTATATTTCCATAGGTCATTTTAAGATTATGTTCCTTCAAAATACTGATTTTGTGCAAGAGGGTATTATTTCTCGATAAAGAACCCCACCCAACGGTTAGGTCAAATTTAATGTAATCTGTTATTGGATGTATTGGATTTTATGTTGTAGAAAGCAATGCTGAACTTTTGGGCCAATGATTTCTACTGAGCCCAGTATTGAATGCTAGATGTTTTTACTTCCTACATTTTAGGAAAAAGAAAAGACATTTGTATGAAAGAAAACAGGATTTTTTGAAGTGTATTTTATTTTTTGACAGCGATTAAAAACCCCCTGTATTTAAAATCAAGCTCTTCATTATATACACACCCTAAGATACCACTGACAACAATTTCAATGAAACCTTTCGAATTCCAAGGATCAAGGTTGACTTTAAGGGGGCTTAAGCACAGGGATTAAGTATGCATAATTTATATAATTTTCACTGGTTTTAAGCTTCTCAAATTAGAATAAATTATAATAGTTGATATAACTTAGTGCAATTTACTCATTCCTAAAGCCAGATAAATATCTGTTTAAAGTTATAAGGTCAACAGTTTTACTACCTCAATCTCTTCACCCATAAATATTTCGGCATTGTAAAATATTAATAATTTCTACTTAACCCTAAACTATTTTAAACCCAAGTTTAGTAAGAGGTATGTATTGAGTACATGAGCCATCAGCTATATAAAAGGCCAGATGTAGGAACTGGGATTGAATTTGTTATTTTTGTCCACTAATGTCTGCAGCATAAGGAGCTTTATCCCAGGTTTCTGTTATCTTCTCTGCTCAAGCACAGCCGTGAAACAACAATTTTAGAAGAGAAAATCTTCTTGAAGAGGAAAACTTCTTGATCCACTTTGGTATCTGTTGTTCTTTTCCTGTGATCTTTACTGCTTACTACAAGGATAGAGGATCTAGATGGCTGAGATGAGTTTTCTTCACCCACAGTTTGCAGTCATGTTCAAATGCCATAATCAGCTGAGCTTTAAATTCAGATTTGAATACAACAGTGAAACAGGACTATCTATCTCTTAAACATTTTCTTTTGTCCACAGCTCCAAAGCAGTCCACAAGTGTCTGCCTGTCAATTCTCTCCAGTCACTTCTTTAAATCCTTTGCTCAATGTTAACTGAACTAGAGAGAGAGGTGATGCGCTTCAGGAAATGTCTTTTGAAGCTCCTTGAAAACAGGAAAGTGGGTAAATGGGAGAGACACTCTATAAGCATCTTGCTAGGGAAAGGCTGAGCATAGCCCTCGGGAAGCAAGGCACCAGAATCCATGCAAAAGCTCATTGTTGGGACCCAGAATCATAGGAAACCAGGCCTCCTTGGTTCTGCTGCTCATAGAAGCACTTGTTCAAACCTACTGTTGGCAACAACACAAGGACAACTCTTAATTTAAGAGATAATGCTGGCAGGGTGGGCTGCGGGCAGAGGATAACAGTCGGCAGCTCCTCAGCAAAGGCAGAGACTAAGAAAAGGCATTTTCAAGTGAGAGACCTTGATCCTGACACAGCATGGTCCCATGCCTCCACTGTGCAGCGTGTGCATGTACACCACCAAGCGCCTGCCCAGTGGACGTAGATGAGTCTGACTGCATTCTCTCTTGTGCAAATACCTGGATATTTACACCTCCCTGTCGACAGGCAGGCAGGAGCCTTTGGGGGTCTTGCTTGGGAAGGTACAGAAAGAAGACAGTCTGAGATCTGATTTCTGTGGAGATTCACTTTCTCAGATGCACAAGTCGAAGTATTTCCAGTGCTCACAGAATCAGCAAATAATTCAGGCATAAAAGTTTGTGAACTAATTTTTAGTGCTGCTGAGGCTGTTTAGCTCATATTCACCCTTGAAAGACCTTATTTATGCACATAGAAATGCCTGACATCTTCAGGTTTTTTTGTTATCTGGAGAATAAAAAAGAGCCCTTTGTCCAGGTAAGAATGGGAAAAGATGCAAACAAAAGCCTGCCATAATGGCAGATGTTACAATAGAAAATAAATACTAGGATGGAAAGATCTGAGTTACTGAATTTTAAAAACTTTTATAAATTGGCTTACATTTTAAATGAAGTCTTTAATTAATCTCATGGAAATGAAAAGAGGAAGTTGAAGCCAGAGTGACCATTTTAAAGGCACTGTAATGACACTTTTGTTTTCAATGTATTAACTTGGGTTTTTAACAAGACTGGAGTATCAAGCACTGGCAGGTGCAGTAGGCACTCTGGAAGAGTTTCTTTAGCTAGAAGTGAGTTCCATGAAGACTCAGGTGGCTCAGCTTCGATCATGATACTACAGCAAGGCGATGATTTGCCTTGTATAGATTTGAAAAGGTGTTTGTCCATATTACTTGTCTTAAATTTATGGAAATAATTGTGTTGGCTGTTTTCTATTTCATCAAAGGTGCACACTCTGCACCTTGAGTCTTCAGCTATTTGCAGCAGTTGCTGTAACAGAGATTCAGTTGTTCTCTTCCGAAGTATGAATGTGGAGCATGAGAGTTTCTGAGGGACCATTTTTGTTACTTAGATCTATGTTTCTTTCAGAAAATGCTATAGCATAACTGCAAGCCAAATGTCTGATATGATTAAGAAAACAGAGTCTCAGGGATTTGCTTTAATGCTTCTAAGAGTGTCCTTTTGATATCTGAGGCTTCTGTTGTATATTCCCTTTTGGGGAGGACCATAAGAAAGATCTGAAGACATGGAAACTGTTTCTTGAGATAATGGACAAAAGCTTATATGATAAAACTGGCATAAAACAATTTCACTTGCCATTGGCATGGTGTTCTCCTCAGCCTTCATTCTGCTAAGTGTATCTCAGAAATGGGTGTCACTTTGTGCCCCTGGCCCTGTAGAAGTGGGGAAGTCCTCCAGCTGGAGTGAGGGATGCCGGCATATCCCTCTTTCCTTAATAGACTTTCTGTTTCATTCTGGGTTTTGAGCAAAACTGTTTTTCTTGCTCCCACTCAAGATCTGGTTGCTGGTGTGCTTCCAGATGTGAGACAGAAGGGACAGCTCTGCTTGGGACTCAACATCTCCCATTTAGTCTTCATCTTCAGCAAAAGATTCAAGTTAACGTTGTTTAACAAAACACCTGCTTTGAGACCATGGCTTTCACTGTAAATAAAAAATTGGTGGGGACTCTACAGCATCAGCCTTCTGATGGTTCCACTTCTATCTTCTTTTCAGCACCATTGTGCTGTATCTTTGCATAAATTCTGTGTTTCCTGTTTTTAAAAACAAATCCAGTTGGGAACAAAAGTTCATTCCCTTGCATAAGATTTTCTAGCTTTAATTCTCCTACCACTCTCCTAGTAAGAGTTGGAAAGGTCATTAATTGCAAGGCATTCTTTTGCACCCATTCCCACTTGAAAGCCTCATGCCTGAGTGTGCAGCAATCCCAGACAGCCATAAGAGAGATCATTCTGCTTCAGCCTTGCTGAAGCTGTCCTGGAGGTGGTCTTTGCCTTTGAATGTCCTTTTGGCATGGGGTTACCATCTCTGCGAATACACTGCTAGATATGTGGGTGGTCTCCTGTGCAGGTAGCTGTCCCTGCTACTCACTGTTGTCCATACAGAGGGATAGGTCCCTCAACGGTCTGCTGGTGGGGCAAGTTGTATTTACAGGTGCAGGAGAAATGAACATGGTTTTCCTTTTATCTTCCTTTTAAATTTCATTTTCACATTCATAGCTGTTCTGAGAAATGTCGTGGCAGCAATTCTTCCACTCCTTAGACTGACTTTCTACAGTGAAATGTTACTGTTTGGCAGAGCTAGGTTTTCTCACTGACAGGGTGCAGCGTGCAGTAGGGATGCAGCCCAAAGTAATTACTGTCGACATCGGTATGAATAGTACTAGGCCCCGGGGAGTGCTGCAGTACAGTCTCCCATCTGGGTTAAGAAGAAAGGAAAGGAAAAGAAAAAACCCAATCTCTTAAGTCCAGGCAAGGGGGCCACACATGTTTTAATGACAGATACTTTTTAAAGCTTATTTGCGTTTGGGTGATAATGTACTTTAGTATAGTAGGGGAAATGAGAAACTTCACACATGGCATCTGGAAATCCTTGTGGCTCACTACCCTCCTTGACAGCAATAATGTGGCTATAAATTTCCCCCAACAGAAAACATATAACTGCATCAGCCATACCAGAAACAACCTTTCATTTTCTTTTAAATGAATGTGTTGTTTTAAATCTCAGCTTTTTAATAGCTTCATATAAACATTTGTGAGCCTCTGAGGTAAGCAAGTATATTTTTACTTCTTGTTCTTATGTCATAGAATCATAGAATCATTTAGGTTGGAAAAGATCCTTAAGATCATTGAGTCCAACTGTTAACCTAACACTACCAAGTCCACTGGTACTCATGGAAAATCAGCCTGTGGCTCAATTTAGCATCTGGAGGGGTGAGTACTGATATATTCATATGCATCTCACAAAAGATGAAAGGGATGTCACTCTTGCAAGCACTCTTGATAAGTCTCTGCAGCACTAATTTAATCTCTTTGTGCATATTTAATAGCTCTGCCTGATGTCAGGTAGAATTTCTTTGGCCAACCCAATGACCATTTCTTTATGTCTTTTAATAGCAAAAACCTAGTGTGCGCTAAAATGTTGATACTAGTGCGATTGCCAGGTTCAGGGTGGATTTGCCAGTTACCTCAGTGAAAATGCCTTCATGACCAATACATATACTATAAAAAGATCAAAATATAGTAGAGTACTTGGAGGTTCACAAAACTAAGAAATTTGGTGCCAGGTCGACTTGACAGAAGTTGAGGTACAATATAGTACTCTGTACACTGCCTGTGTTTTAGCAAAGCACCGGATGGCTATTTCTGTGCTTGCATAAGCAGGAACTTGTGAATTAGGAAGGGGGATGCTGATCGCATTGCCACTGATCTGACGTACCTTTTTGCCACGGGACTCATCTGAATTCATACCAGTGTCAGAAGGTTGAAATCCACTATTCAGTATATAACACTTTAAAACCCTTTTTCATTTTTTGGTCTCAGCTGCGTACTGGTGAAGCTCAGGACCACTCCCTCACTCAATACTGCAGTTTTCTGTGTGTCGAGATGCATCCAGCCAGCCACTGGCCAAGTTAGAAGTAAGATGCAGGAATCTCATTCAGGGCTTTGCCCATTAGGAGGTAGCACCTACAAAATAACCTTCCTGTGGTGTGTGACAGCCTGTGCATTCATTAGGGTACAGCCTGTACAGTATGGGCTGGGCAGAAGGGCAGTGATCTTTAAAGCTGAACCAATATGGGATGGAAGGTTATCATGGAAACAGCTGAGGAAGAGGAAGGATTGATATTACTTGTGTTTACTGTTTGGGGCGGGTGAGACGGGGAGCGGAGAGGGAGAGAGAGAGCGCATTGGAAGAAGGGAGAGAGAAGTGCATAAAGAGCCATCGTTCAAAAGAAAAATTAAATCCTTTTGTGCGCAAGAGACTACACGTTACCATATCAGCAGGTTAGACTAAACAGATGATAAAGTCACATGAGCAAACTGAGAGCTTGGTAGGGGTAGAAATCTCTAAGTGGCATTAATAAATGTTGAATGCAATTCCAGATCTGTATTTAAGCTTTCCTTCTTTGCTGCATGAGGCTGCCATGCTCAGAGCTCCTGCCAGTGTACCTGTTGTGGGTCTAGTGGTTAGCTCTGGACTCTGCGCTGGGACATGTCCCCCCTGTCCTTGTCCTAATGCCAGCCCTGGGCCCCCAGCCCCCAGCAAGGCATGTTGGAACTAAGAAGCAAAGTCTGCCTGTTTCTTGTGAAATACCCATTGTTGCTGTCAGGACTAGAAGCCACTGACGCTGAGGCTGTTCAGTATGATAACCGTGCCAGCATGGATGCAGGTGGAGGGGAGGTGCATTGGGTAGAAAGTGGGATTGATTTCACGCACCTTTTTTCACCATGATTTTTAGAGAACTAACCTCTGTAACAGGCAAAAACTATGAAGACAGTGTAGGGATTCAGCAAGGAAACATGGCAGAGCTGTTGCTGGAAGCCCGGTCTCTTCTCCCAGTCCCACGTCAACGGTACTTAGCCACAAAACAACATGACCGTAAAGTTTCTCTCCTCCTGCATCAGGCCTAAAGAAAGTGGGATTAAGAATTATGCATGAAACTATGTCTGCAGTCCATTACTCATTTATCCAAAACAAACAAAGAAAAGGTTTCCAAATGTACACTTTTTTGATAAATGTTATGTAAAGTAAAGCCATGAGCTGGGAAGCAAAAGAAAGTAGTGATTTACTGTAGAAACAAATAAGTAGTAAAAAGGTTATCAATAACTGTAATTTTCTTTTGGTCCTCTGACATGTCCTGCCCCTTAAAAATTATTTTTAAAAGAGCACTCCCATCATCCAAAGCAACAACTTTAAGTAAAATAATTTATCAAGAAAATTACAAATTGAGTAAAATTTGGTAGGTACATGAATCAAAATTTCCTTATGGTTCTCCAGGATAATCCTGCAGATTTTGAAAGGCACAAATGGGTGTTTTCAATTTTAATCAATATTTACACTGCTTGGGACATACTGTGGACTGCTGGAGTCACTGGAGGCCGCAGAGCCTGGGGCAGAGGGGCAGGAAGAGTCGGGCAGGCATTTTTCACTCTGATGAATGAGTAGGTTACAAGGAATGCTTCCAAATTTAAACAAAATACATTATGGTGTGGCATTATTTGATTACTCAGCTCTTCATTGCTGTCTCTCGTAGCTGAGCATCAAAATAAGCAGTGGTGTCTTCCATTCTTTAACAGCCTGTTGTGTTCTTATACCTGAATTCAGGATGGCATTAAAGTTTCTTTTTCTCCCCTTGGGCTGGTGTCCTGGGGATCCTTCAGAAGTGCAGGGAATATTGTTCTTCTCCACTTTAGCTCGAACATCAGTGAACCAGATGGGATCAACAGGGAGGCAGGAATGGGCACCTGATCTGGACAGGTTTGTATCACACCTGGAGTATGGACAGGTGTTTCTTTAGGCTAAAAAAAAAGAGTTAAAGGAGCCCCAATTTTAAGCATGTTTTGAGACCAGGTTTGCAAGAAATTACTTACCCTGTAGCTCAAGTATGTTGTGAGTCTCTCTTGTGGGTTCATAATTGGAGCAAAATATTTATTGTACTGAAGCTAGAATGACATTGTTAGCTCTAAAATCTCCACAAAATGTTACGTTGTGCTTGTGAAATAACTTGGAAACCAAGGTTAGTGTTGGATGTATCCCAGGCCCTTTCATATGCTGGTCAAACGTTTCTCCGCTTGGCCCATCTGCTGTCAGGAGCTGTCATCTAACACAAACTGAGTCCAAATACCCTGGACATAATGCAAATTTGAATACCTCTTTGCACCTGCTGTGAAAATAAAGCATCCTAACTGCATGGGACACAGACACCAAATAATTCATAAGCTAAATAAACAGTTTGCGCAAAGAGCTGCACAAAATGCCAGCGCAGGGTCTGTGGAGCTGAAAATGAAGGCAGCTCACAGGGTCCTCTCTCGCTTGCAGATGAACGCCCCCTCCCTGGGAGCTGTATGGTGGGACCCCATACCCAGCTGGGGGCTCTGGCTTTGACTTGTTTTAGACAGCCTCTGGATCTGGCCAGAACTCCCATCACTGAGCGAGAGAAGTGACCTGCTCTCTTAAAATCTCATTATAGTAAATGCTGAGTTGAGAAATCATGTCACAGCTTTTCCCGTTTGTAATGTCATCAGTGGAAGAAATTTACCTCCTTAATGCCTCAGCTTTGCTCTCTATTAATGCTGCTATAGGGCATAGTGGAATATATCACCAGGCTGACTGCAGTCCACCGTTAAAATGGGCAAGGAGTTCAAAAATATATTTGGCAGTACACAGACAAGTTTTTTTAAAATGTGCTGGATTTTCTGGAGGCTGCTTGCTGTCTGCAAATTGTATGTGTAAGCCTTACAAAGAGGAGGCCCTCCATTACTTTTACAGCTCTTGTTTGAGAGACAAATCTTGGTTGTTCGCTGCAGGAGTGAGGGGACATGGTCCATGGATGTTTCTGGAGTTTCTACATCGGTTTTCCTACTTGTGTGCACTGACTTGTTCATACAGATTTCTTTCAAAGTTATATTGTATAAACAATACAATGCTATTCTGTAAGGCGTTGTGTTACTTTATGCAGCCCTTTCTGAGTCTTTTAAGTACCATCACTGTGTGCAATATGAATCTGGTCAAAAGAAACGTGCAGTATTTCAAGCATCTGCCTCTTATAGTTCTTGAGGCACAGGCTTGTACTCAGAACCTCAGTGAAGCATCAATACACAATTTAAAGTAATTTTTTGTTCTTTTTGACCATCTCTGAACTCAAAACACTGTTTTGGGTATATGCATCTTAGAAACATGTAAGCATTAAGATATACATACAGTTTAAAGCGGTTAGAACATTGTATTTCTGTAATGTTTTAATATTAAACATGGGGGGGCAGGGTACTGTTGTAGTGATAGTTAAAGTGGATTTCTTAAAGAATAAACAATAGAATGCAAACTGGCATCCAAAATTTCTCCTCTGCAAATAAGCATTACTTAAACAATTATAATTCCTTTAAAAATGAACTTCATTTTGCCTAAGAGAACAAACAGAACTGAAGCCACCTACTGAGAAATTCTATTTTGCTAATTTTTATCTATTCTAATGCAAATAGTGGTTTTAATCCCCTTAACTCATCCATCATGCATGACATGTCAGCCAGCCCATTGTCTGTGTATTTGAAGGATTCCTGTTCAAATCAGACTTCTGTCAGTAGTGTTGGGTAAGAGTCTTCCCCTTTCTGAAATGCTCATGTTGCTGAAAAATTGCAACTACCTTGGAAAACAATACAGCAATTACATGTGCATGTGGAAGTCACACGGGGTCTTCGCAGATAGGTTACTAAGAGTTCCTATCATAACAGGGGAAAAAAAAAAAAGAATGCCAGATTAAGGACATCTAGGTTTTTGTATAATCTACTAAACATCTGTAGCTGATCTGGAGAGATGGCAAAGGTCAAGTTTGGGGATTTTTTTTCCTATGGGGATTTCTCTGTATATTCTGAAGCCTAGAAATTGCTGTTTGTTTTGAAATGCATTTTTGGTTGCAGTAAAATATAGTTTATAGTAAGTAGAAAATAATATAATTACAAGGGAGCAAAATATTTCCATGTATTTTTGTAACATTTAAATTTTAATTAAATGAGGCTTAGAGTAAATTATAAAACCTTCTTTTGTTGAGACAACTGACACTGACAAAATATTAATTAATGAATATTCAGAGAGATCTCTGGATCACTCTTCTGTCTCTTTGAAATATGTTCTGTCTGTGTTTTTAAAAACTCAGAAGAAGAAAATTAATAAACATTGCTTATGTGGAATATTTCCCAGTATGAAGAGCTGCCAAACAGAATCCAATGCATTGCATTAGTGTCAATGAAGACTTTTGAACCAGATGTGTCTATGGGTCTTTTTTGTTGTTTTCTTGACAACTGAAGCTGGGATAAAAACCAAAAGGTTAAGACTTGACATGAGGAGAATATCCTTCCATGCTACTATTAGGTCATTTCCCTTTTGCTGTATAAAGTAAATTGTGGTATTACTTCAATCTGGGATCATTTTATTGTTGTTGGTTTTAATACAATGCACAAAAAGTTCTTTTCTTTGGAAGTATCATTACGATATAACTTCAATGAGTCATTGTAATTGTTTGCTCATTAGCATCCAAAGGGATTATTTTGGTTATTTTGTTTCTTGGATCTTTTCTTTTCCCTGTCCTCTTGGGCAACCCAGTTACAGTATACTTTGCAAGCAGTTAATTTGTGTATAATAATACTTAAGTGGCTTATTGTAATCTTGTGTGTGTGTGCCTGCATACTCACACACCACTTGGGCAGGCCTTATAACCCATTTTAGGAATGCTGCGGTCTTTGTCTCCTCCTGGTCCTGTCCTGGGAAGGCCACTTTTGTGCATGGTCCCTACTTGAATTCAGAGGCAGAGCCAGTTGAAGGTCTCAGTGCAGTTAAGCAAAAAGCTCCAGCAGGTCTAAGACACTCATTTGTGGGGATTTTTTTTTTTGCCCTCACCCCATTCCCTGGGGGATTGTGGGGACCTGCCTGCATCCTTGGCTGTGGGTAAGCTGGGCAGCCCCAGCCTTTCAGCAAGTGCCCATGCAGAGACATGGAAATCCTGTGCTTGATGCAGGTTTGAGGCTGATTATTTTCACTGCAAAGCAAGTGGAAAGCAGCTCCCATTCTCTTCCACAGGGCTGGAGGAGTTGTCTCCTGCCTTATATTCCCATTATTAAAGCCTGCCTAAACTGAGTGGTCCCACAGATTTGCAGATTTGGGCTAGGGAATAGTAAATTCCCTGGACAGGGTCTCCCATATTTATGTTAAGGCATTACATATACTGCTGCTTAAAGAGGAAAAAAAGAAAAAGAAAAAAAGTGTAGGGGGATCAAGGGAGTGTTTGCACTGGCTCACTTGGCAATTAAAAATACATAAGTTAAAGAATTGCCATGAACTTGCCCAAAGGGCTATAATAAATAACATCCTACAAAACTAGTACATAAACTGTGCTCTATGGTTTTGAATGAAATGACTGTGTTTGTTTTTAGGGTTGTTGGTTGGGGTTTTTTTCAGAATTGTAACAGTTGGAATACAAATAGGCTTATGTTTCTGTAATTGTGGTAAACATATTTTAAAAATCGCTGTTTGATCAACTGTAAATATTACCAGTTCAGAGGTTAAATGCTGTTGTTGAAGTCATTCAGGGAAATCCAGCAGAAGTGTAAATATGGCAGAAAAAGCTAAACAATATGGTAAAGGAATATTTGCTGACTTAAGAGTGCAGGATCAACACCAATATTTTTCCAGTGATACTAAACCTCTTGTAACTGCTAAATTGGATTTGTAGTTGAATGAAGTATCAGCTGCTGTTGGACAAGCCCATAAAGGCTGGACGGCTGGCCTTTTGTAGGCAGGGCTTAAAGGACGATTGATATGTTTTAGCACTTTTGGGATTATTGTGATTAGGAGGAAGCCATTCTGAATGATAGAGAAAAGGGTGTAAAAAACACAGTCCACAGCTGGTAAGCAGCATGTGTTTGCTATAAGGAGAGGTCATGACTAGTTGATCCTGCTGGTTCTGGCATTGATTGACAGTCAAGAAAACTTGATATTGCGAAGCAAACCCTTCTTTTTTCTCTCCCCCCCCCCCCCCCCCTTTTTTTTTTCTTAAAGAAATGATGCTTCTGTTGTGTAAAGCCAAAGGATTTTCAAAATCTGGAACACTCACCGGTTGCAAGCTAAATGTCCAGAGACACAGCTGCAAATTTGGAGTTGTTAAAATATCATCTAGAAATTAGTATTCAACCCATATCTGTGAGAACAGTAAATAGGAGTTACAGAATTAGCTCTGGTGTTTCTGTGTTTGCCTTTTTCATATGTGCTAGTCTTAACTAAAACCCTCTTTGCCATATAGTAGAAAATTTATGCTAAGCATGTGGAAATTTCAAGTGTGCTGAACTTGTTAACTATTATGCCTCTGGTATATCTAAGATATTTAGCAAGGAATAATATGTGTAAAAAATATCTTACCATCCAGAAAACAGTTTTATCATTTTATTTCTATTAAACACCTGCCCCAGAAAACATGTAGGCTATTTCATCTTATCTCTGCTACCCACTTGGAAACGTAGCGCTTCTTTTTTTTCTTTTTTTTTTTTTTTGTGAGCAGCCATCCGAAAGCTCGCAAATGCACATTTAAATAGTTGGATCTCTGACTCTTTTTAGTGGGGCTGTACCTCTTTCAAAATTTGAGTTTAGCATACCACACAGGAAAGAACACAAGCTTGCCAACTCCCGCTGAGCGTTTTTTCAAGCCTGTGAAAAGAATGAATTATTCAGCAGTAAGCATGCTTACAGCTGGCCATTTGGGAGCTTTGATGTGCGAATCAGGCGGTTGCATGAATGCCCTTATTGTCATGTTATGTGTACACAGTGTGTGAATTATTGAAAATAGTGAGGCCTGAGCCTCATCTGGTAGAGATTACAGTGCAGGCATGCTGGGTGAAGGTCTGTAATTGAAAATCCCCAGATGCTGTTTATTTGGCCTATGTCACGTGGCCTTCTGCAGAAAGCTTGTCTGAACAAAATGCTGCCCGCCTGGGAAGCACCGCCCAGCCCCCTCCGAAGCCCTCGCAAAACCCAGTGTGCGGACGACTTAAACACCTGCCCATAATATTTTTAAAAGCTTAAATTAGATTTGCCTATAACGTTTAAATAGAGGATGCCTTACTTAGGGGTTTAAACTGCTTAGCCAGTTGTTGACTTGCAGAGCTCTTTTATCTACAAGAGACTTTTTGTTAGCCAATTTAGCTTTAAAGCGTCTTCAGAAAGCGGCACCAGCAAATTTTAGGCAAGCTCTCCCAAAGCCGGATAGCCTGCTGGCAAAATGGAGCAGAAAAGCACCAGGGCCGAGCGCTACAGCGGAGCAGCTCTTCCTCCGCGGGCTGGGAGCCCGGCCGCCCGAGGGCCCCACGGCCACCTTCTGACGGAGGAAAACGTTCAAACCAGCCTGTCCCCACTGATGATATCTGCGCAGGGACCCCCGCAACGTCGGGTGGGATCTGGATCCGACCCATGCTCAACAGCCAGACAAAGGGCTCAGTGCCGCTCAAAGAGGCTGTCCCAGGAGAGCGCTCGCCTGAGGTGCAGCGAGCTCGTCAGCAGGCTCCTCATCAAGCAAAAATCCCGCTAGCTCTCCAAATTTGGCCCCTGGGCACATGTGTGGCACTTTGCAATCACCAGGCTGTTGTAGCAGCTTCAAGCAGAGGCGTCCAGAATTGGAGTTTACCAAAACCAGCTGAAAAGCTTTGCCATGGTGAAAATATGGCCATGAGCATGACTTGGGAGATGAAATGTTTGTGCAGGTCTGTCCCCAAACTTTGTGCTAAGGATGTGAAATACCTCTTTCAAGCCAGCCTCGTAGAATTTGGAGAAATTCATAGTATGCAATTATCTGAAAAGAATAGGCTTTTCTACTTGGATTATTTTGCCGAGTATGAAAACTTTTTAAAATTAGCTGTTCACTTTCAAATTGCTAACCGGCTTGATTTCCCACACTTGTCTATTTTTATCACATTCGGATGGTGCCTATTACTGGGAGCTAGGAGGGCGGAGGTTTAATTTGTGTCATTAATGTTCTAAATAAAGACGCCTGCCCGCCACGTGGCCGGCGTCTCCGCAGGGACGTGATGCACCGGCTTGCTGCCCCACTGCCAGCAGGAACTGGCTTTGAGCAGCAATGTTTGTGACTGGGAGCCGGGCAGAGGGACCCGGCCTGGCTGGGGGCATGTCCACAGCTCATGGAGGTCCTGGTAGAGCTGCCTGTGGTGGCCTGGTGGTTCCTGTGCAGAGGTGGTGGTGCCAGTTTTGGCCCATCAAGGGGTTGCTGGTTGTGTCCTCCTCACCCAGGGGGTGACTTTCACCTTTGGGGGCCTTGCCCATGCTGGGTGAGTGGGGCCAAACCCACCCTCAGCACCAAGGGTGGCACCCGTGAGCCTTGTGGAGACCTTTGTGGGGGCTGATGCTTGGCTGCTTTAGGCTGTCTTTGGAAACAACGTTAGTGGGGGAGGCTTCCCCGCACAAGGGCCCTCTGTTAGAGCAACAACTGCCTCCCCCAGGGAGAGGCGGCTGGGAGCCTCCCCACTTTGCAGCTGCTCCTACTTGTTTTGAACAAGAAGAGCAGAAATGTCAGTCCTCCATGCCGCCTGTGAGGTGCCTGGGATCACCGCACACTCCCCTGTTTAGCCTGGTGCTCCTCAGAGATGGGGCAGTAGTTTGGGAAGGTCGAGTGAGCCTGTGTCCTGCTGGTTGGCAGGAGCAGGGCTGCCCTGGGGGCCCGGCCGTTCCCCTGGAGGGGCCACAGTGAGGCTTTGGCGCCCCACAAAGCCTTGCAGGTTTTCTAGCACCTGCACTGTTTTCTAGCTGAATCCCCTTTTTACTTCCGGCCATGATTAAAAAGATGATCTGTTGTGTAAAATGCCTCGTCCTCAGCATCAGCCCAGGAACAATTATAGTTTGCAATTGCACTGACAGTACAGAAGGGCATATCAGATAAAGCGTGAATTTAAAAGGAAAAAACCCACAAGAAGCAGCCTATATAAAATATTTGTTGTGGTCCTCTCCTGATGCTTTCAAGATCCTTGGAAAAAGATTCCTGTGCTGTGAAGGTGTTTCATCTGACTGGGCTCCTCCCCACACCTCTCTTTGATACCTGAACCAAAACATTCAAAGTAGGAGACTGTCATAGAGGATGACAAGAAGAAGATGAATATTTGCAGTTCATAAACCTGACCTCTTCTCTTCTGCCAGGCAATTTCCCAGATATATATGACAGGGAGTGTAAGGGAGGGCGTGTATGGAAAGTATTTCCACAGCTGAGCTCTTCTTAGAGAAAAAGAGATGTATTTATTAATGAGCATTTTTCACCCTAAGGTTTCTAATGGTCAAAGAAGTTCCTTGAGCCTCCTTTTGTTTCAGACTCTTCCCATTCCCAAGAACAGGAAAGGGTGTTTTTAGGATTATTCAGCCTTCCTTTCTTTAAAATCCTCTCAGGGCCCTGGTTGGTCAGGAGATAAGATCTTTTCTGTTAGTATCTGTCAGAGCTGGTAAAGAGCAGCATCAGTGTTTGGTAGATAACATAAAAGCTGTAAACTTCTATCTAGGGACATGTCTCTTGTATATGTCAGGCAATGCTTATGTTTGTGTTTATGGCTTTTTGGTAGTCCAAAAAAGAAGTTATGTCTTTTCAGATCATTGTGGCCAGGCAGAAGATATTTAGTGAGCCTCATGAGGCTACAATATCTTCTGCTCTGGCTAAACCTGGTGCATGTTTCTTTGCTGTGTTGGAAACATGGCTGTAGAGGAAAACATAAGGCTGTTGCCTTGGCCACTTTGTATAGTTCCTTGTTGAGTTCCTCATCCCTGTAAATTAAGTCAAATTGTTCCACTCTGCTGACTCTTCTTGAGCTAGGCTCCAGCTAGACTTCACCTTAAGGGGAAGTGATCACTTTGCAAAACCACAGTCTTGTTAGTCAGACCACTGCCAGGCTAGATAGCAGCTAGAGAAACCCCACCTTGATTCAAGCCAAAGCACTTCATGGATGGACTGGGGCTCAGCTGGAGACAGCACTTGACTGGTATTTTGTATAATACAGTCTAGACTTTCAGTGCTTGGTGTTTTTTATAAGGCTGCTTTGCCTGTCAAGTGGCTGCCTGGGAATCTGAGCTTTCCTTTAAAAATAGTTTTTTAGCTCTCTTGACTGGGAAGAAAACTGTGAAACTGTGAGGTTTAACCCTTCCTTCCTCAGCTACTGCTGAGAGCTGCATAGGATGGGCAAGGGATGGCTGGAGTGGCCTGTGCTGTGACCATGTATCTGAAACATTTTCAGCACAGACGGAGGGGCAAGAGATGGCAATGCATCCTTTACATCACCTTATAGAGTCATTGACCTTGAAGAGTCACCGGCTGCTGCTAAGGACAACCTGACAATGCTTTTTGCACCAAAAAACTATTCTGGGTGCTTAATGTATGCACATACTTAAACATATGCAAAAGAAAGTACTTTCTGGAGCGGGAGCATTCCCCAATTAAATCAAAATGTACATTTAGAAATATGAAAATGTTCATACCACCTATCATAACGGTGATTGCAGGAATATGGTGATCTCTGAATCTCACCAGATCGCAGAGGGCTGCTCTTGCAGGCTACCACCCCTTCGGGCTCCCTGTTGGCAGGTGGTGAAATGCATCTTCCTATTTTTCTTTTAATTTTTGTGTACCTCTTTACTGTCTGCTAGCCTAGTCCCTCACTAAAGGGACACTGCAGAGGCACAAAAAGCACCAAGCAAGAAGGTTTTGGAAAACTCTTGTCCAATGTACATTTAGTATGATGTGCCATCGTTGTATACCTTTTCCTCTCCCTTCTTGTTACTGTGGCCTCCGGCTCTTGACGTCTTTTTCAGTTCCTTTTCCCAAACTGTATGATATTTTTCCACTGTAGAACTTTCCCATCTCATATTAATGAAGAGTAGAGCAGCTCCATTTCTGTCCATGCCCAGCACCTACAAGTGAATTTCCAGTCCTGTCACTGTGAGGTAGCTGCTGTTACAGCGTAAGTACATAGGGAGACAGCCACCACTATGAAAACTACTTCTCCATATTTGAAGTGAACTGTTTGGATGGTGAGAAAGAACATGAGAATAGAGAGGTACAGAGATTGAGCATTCCCTGGTTTCACCCCATGAACACAAAAGCACTTGTTCACTGCAAATGGCAAGCATCTTGTGGGCATGACAGGCTGCAGAAATGCTGTCTAGCCAAAAGACAAGGTCCTTCCGTGAAATTAGGTAAATAGCTCTTCTTTTGCATATGAAAATCCCTCATCTGTGTGCAGAAATGTTGCTTGTTTGTGCAATCGTTTGCTCACGCAAAATTTACTTCTTGAAGTTTGTCCTGAAGACACCTGCTGAAGAGTTACAAACCTCACATCACCATTACAGTGGCGTGTTGCAGGAAAGCTGGCACACAGTCGACCAAAACAAAAAGGGAATCGGAGAAAACACAGCTCTACTCTGAAGCATGTTGATATTTCATATTCTAGTACCCATTCAGCAGATAAACCATGGAAGAGACAGGAGCCGTGAGACATTTGACAGAAAGGGTGTAAAAGAAGGCTCAGAGGGGAAGACAGAAGGAAAAGGGAAAATGAAGGTCCAGTTTGACTAATGGTGTTCAATCTTCCAGTCAACAAATTACCCTTCAGACATAGGCACACTACTTCAAAACTTCCCCATCTCTCCCCAACAACATGAAACTGAAACAGTTTGAGTCCCTGGCTGATATAACTTTCTGCACTCCCCAGCTATGTACTCATACATTTTAAAATTACTTGGTGGGTGATGAGTTATTTTCTTAACCTCCCCATTTTCAGCTTGCTGCTAAATCCGTTTTCTCATTTTCTACATGTGGGCTGCTTATCCCCTGTGCTGAATGCAAATAACTCCATAACGTAGGACTTGTTGAACAAGTATATTGAAGTTATTACAACTCATGGAGAAGTAACATAATATGCAGTGAAAATAAACAGGGCACCACATAAAACTGTGTTATCTTCCATGTCAGCAATATTTAGGAAGGAAATTATTTGGAAAGAAAATGTTAGTTTGTATTAGGTAGCATAATGTGTGACTGAAGAAGAGTCAAATAGCCATTTTAGAAACTTGGAAATACTATAGATTTCCAAGAGAAACAGAGCTCTAAATAACAAACCACCATGCTGATCAGCCCCACTGCAGCAGGAACTTAGGCACTGCAGGGTGACCACTCTTGTGCGTAGAGTTAAGGGTGTGATTGATAAGCTGCTGAACTGGGACAGGAGGAGGCAGAGTGCTTCCTGGCAGGAAGGATAGATTTTGCTGTCCTCCTTGTAGAAATAAAACTTGGAGAAAAGCTGAGGCAAAACCATAACATCTGAGTGATTGGCACCTCAGCTCGGGTGGGACACGACCTTCTCAAGAGCAGCTGCTCCTCCCAGCAGGGGTCCAGGTGGGCTGTGGCGGGGTGGCAAACGCCACCCGGCACAGTCAGAAGCAAAACCAGAGGAGCCCAGACCTCGTGCCAGCCCCCAGGATGGGGGGTTCTGCAGCGAGAGATTATCCTGGGCACCACTGCTGACCAAGGAGGTGCTTCTCTGCTTGCAAACAGCTGCAGAACTTCAGTGGGAAAACACTGAACCCATAGTCCTCTGCACATAGTTCATGTGGAACATGAAATGTCTGTTAAAGAGAGGGAGGAGAAATACTGATGAACAATAAGAAATACTGATAAATGGTTTGCAAAGGAAAAGTGAAGTAGGTGTAAGAAAACATAAGCCTCATATGCATGGAACTCATATGTTTAAATGTGGTATTTTGATGGTGTTTATGGGTGTGATGCTGCTTGTCCCTTATAATGAATTTTTCTTTGTTTCAGGTAGGAATGAATTGATAGCCAGATACATCAAACTTAGAACAGGGAAGACACGGACCAGGAAGCAGGTAAAATAACCCAGTGGGGAAGTATGCATGTCAGTGAATGACAAAACATGGCATTTTTGGCTGCAGTGGCTGTCTGTGCTTCAGCTCTGATGAGATGATGTATTGACTTCACTGTTCAGATTAAATACATGCTGTTTAGAAAATATGTAAAACTCAATTTTTTTATGTTGTGCATCATTTCAGTGGCGGTTTGAGAATGCATTTTTTATTAACCTATGTGTACATGAAGCTATTATCCCCTGTATTTGGGGAAAAAAATTTGAAAGTTGAAGTAGAAGCATAAAGCATTGTGCCCTATTTCTCTATAAGGACAATTATAGACGATAATAATTATTTTGAGATGGTGAATAATGGAACTTCTGTAAGTCCAGCAAATTCACCTATAAAATAGAGGTTACGAACCTTGGCTATGAGAGATAAATAAATAAAAACTATCTGTCAGGACTGGTCCTAATCATGCTTCCAGCTCATGGGCAGTACTTGCTACAGGATGAAAAAATAATAAAAAAATTCGCCCAAGAGCCTTCAGGCTCCTAGTCTGTAAGATCATGGTAAGATTTCATTCATCAAAGAGTCAGAATAAACTTCTAGCCAGTCTTAAGTCTTTTTCAGATGATTATCACATAACCGTTAACTTATCTCATATGACTAATTCCTTTAATTTATAATATCCACGGTGATCAGCAGTGTCACTGAAGGCACACGCTCTGTGTAGTTTATGCAGTGGTTACTAAACTCTTGCGCTGTTTCAAAATGCTTTGCAAATCTTAGAGTCCCCTCACTTTCTCTAACGTCAAGTGTGACATTTCCCTTCTCCCCATCCACGTCTGTGATGAAGGGGAAGGCAGAGGCTAGTACACTTGCATGCAACATGTGTTTTGTAATGCAGGGAAAGGTGATGCTGAGTCAGCACACACAAAGATGGCCTGCTGCCAGTGCTTGGATTTAAAGCACTTTGGACTGGGTGTTATTTTGCCCCGGGTGGTGTCCTTTGTCAGTTAGGAAAAAAATGTATGTACAAGGGATGAAAAAAGACATGAGAACGGAGAGAAACTGCAGCACATGGAGAAGGAACAAACAAAAGATTGGCAAAGTCCCAAGTTCTTCCCTGCTATGCCCATGCGAGCTCCAGTAGTCAGGGGTTATGCTAGGATCTTAAAATTGCATCAGGAGTCAAAATGCAGACCTTGGGGCTAGATCCTTGGCCAGCGTGTGCTGGTAGAGCTGCAGTGAAACCAAGAGGGCTGTGTGCCTTACATATGGCAATGTTCTGCCTCCATACTTGTACATCCCTCTATAGCAATTCATAAATCACTTTAGACTGAGTGTTCAGAAAAGTTCGATTGTCGCTACTTTTGAGTTTCAACTGAGCAATTAAATGTTACGATTGTGCTCCTTGTATAACCTTTAACACCACTAATATCCCACTGAAAGCAAAACAAATGAACATGTGTGAAAACTTGGTCTATGTGTTTGACTACAAAATTGCTTAGTAAGCAATAGTATAACTCTGAATTACTGCAAACTGGTTTCTGAGCTGCTTCCCAAAGAAGTCTCTGAAGGTGGCCTTTGGGGGCTGTGCTCATTTATGCATTACTGTTTCCTTCCCTACTAAAAATAAAGGCTTTTTGGTACTATTGTATTGGAATAGTCTTATAAAGGGAGGAAATCAAGCTTTCTTTCTCCTTTTCTTTTGCTTTGTTCTTTCCCAGACAGGAAGTGAAATTAACTTAGGAAAAATGTACAACACTTGATATGGTATGCCCCGGGTTAAATAAGAATAAAAGATTTCTCTTCAGTGATTTTTACCATCACTGCAGGTTTTAAACCTTCACACAGAGGGCTGTAGAACGCTGAGAACTACCGAGCGATGCTGGGCAGCATCATTAAACCCTCATCATCAATAGCATGGATTTCAGTACGTGCCTGAGTAAACAGGAATGTGAATCTGGGCCCAGACCCTTCACTGCACAGGCAACAACTTCTTACCAATACCTGGTCTAACGCAGGACTGGGTTTACACAAATTTCTTACCAAAATGTAATGATGATGGGCCAAACCCATTACAAGCTTATCTTGCATATATGTGATAATGATCACTCAAGCTGATTTCAAGTTACTGGTCCCCACTTACATGAGTGTTTTGTGGGGAGACTTGATGCTGACATTACCGAGGAAGCCAGCACAGATTCAGGGACCTATGTTGTGCGAGAATTTTATCATTTGTTCCAGAATTTAGAGTGCTTCAGTGGGGTCAAAATGCACCCTAAGGCTCCTCATTGGAGCTGCAGAACACAATAAATAATCGATAAAACGTCTCAGTGCCAAGTTATGTCTTGAGCCTAATGGCAAATGGTCAGAGTGGGCATCTGCATCCCTGGCAGATGGGGTAGAAATCCTGTTGGCTCCCAGCGCAAGAGCGCAGGGCCTAGCCACGGATGGTGTCAGTACCAAAGCACGTGGGCTGCGTCCAACTGTGAACTGTGTCTTCTATCTTGTAGCTGAATGCACAACCTGGTGGGTTACACTTTTTTTCTTTTTTTTTTTTTCTTCTTTTTCCTTAATCAAGTCACTGCAGCGATGACCTGTATTGTTAAGCCTCGGTGCTAAGAGCTTGGTATCTGGCTGGGAATGTGGTATCTTTAACAGCAGAGCTTACTGAAGATGCAAATAACTTCCTCCCCTCAGAAAAGTTTTTTTTTTTTAAGCAAAAAATAGACATTTTAAATTTGATTTGCTTTTTGTTTTTCTTTTGTTTGTTGTTTTTTTTTTTTCCCTATAAACCTGAACAATGTAGGTGTCTAGTCACATACAGGTCTTAGCAAGAAAGAAAGTTCGAGAAATTCAAGCCGCCATTAAGGTACGTTTGGCTTGCCCAGTTGTAGGGGGCTTTTCATCTCCATGGTTACAGGCTTTTCCTTTGTTTCCTCCCTTCCCCTACCCTGCAGGTGTCTAGTCACATTCAGGTTCTTGCCAGAAGGAAATCTCGTGATTTTCATTCCAAGCTGAAGGTATGCGCTTTTCTGCTTTTGGGCTTGTGGTTGCTATGCCTGTCCCTTCCTCCTCCCCGCGGTGATGGGCGAGCGCCTGGTGCTGCCGTGCCTGTAACCTCGTTTTCCTGCATGTGGTAGCTGTCTGCGTCTCTTTGTGTTTAATCTCCGGTTTCTGCACTAGCATCCACATTAAAAACGTTGTTTTAACACTGTCCAAATGCAAAGTGAACTACTCTTTGTAACAGCTCAGCACCTAAACCTGATTTTTAACCCATTAGTCTATTTTTTTTTTTAACAGTTAAGTGCTAGGAGTGTATTTAAATACACAGGGTTTTTATGCAGTTGTGTATATGCTTTTTCTTTTTTGCTTTTTCCAGAGGGGTAATTGGGGTAATTGTTTTCCATTCCCAAAAGTTTTTTGTCTGTCCTTTTGAAATGCTATCAAGAATACTTAAAATAGATAGTTTATTCCAAGTGCCAGAGAGCACAGCTTATCAAAATTGCTCTAACTCTAAGGTGTTTCTAGAGTACTATCTAGTATCACCTCAAGTTGCATACTATTTACAAGATTCCCTGAAATTTTAATTTTTTAAAGTAAAATATTGACATTTAATCTTTGGAGAGCCTCAGTCAGAGTCCTGTTCAGGGAATATTAAGTATGTTTGCTTAATCTGACGTGATGTATTGTACATGTCCCCATTTTCCCTGGTTTCCATAAAATATATTCTAAGACTAAAAAGAAACTCTTGGAAATGCTTAATAGGGGTTTCTTGGATTGCTTGTTTTTTCCAAGTTTTCCAGTGGAGATCTTGGGACCCTTTTTGTTTTGTTTTCACATTACTTAAAAGTGGAGGAGGGGGTTTTGAAGTTTTTGCTGTTGATTTTTTTCTTTTTAATAAAAAGTGAAGGAATTTGTCAATCTTTTACTTCCCTCCTTTTTTCTTTTTGTCGATTTTTTTTTTCCACACGGGAACGAATCACATTTTTATTCTAGCTGAAAAGCAAAATGTTTCCGAAATTAATTTCACAATACTAAGCGGTGAGCACTGCGGATGCTTACCATGATCTGGAACTGCAGCATATAAATAACAGCCTGGCTTTGTAACAGGCCTCCTTGACAGAAGCATTGGGTTTTTCATCCGCAGTGGGCAGCATGCTGGCAAGCTTGTATGGCTGTTGGTGGCTGGCTTTTTAGCTGCACTGGCTGAGCAGTTGGGGTTCGTAAAGAACAACTAAGACAACTTAAACATACTGCTTTTTAACCGAGGGTGCAATAATACAGAGATATGTAGCATTTTAAGCTTAAATTGTCAATCCTTGATGCCTAAAATTAAGTATGTAAATAGGTGACCTTACTTTCAGAGGTGCTCAGTACCAGCAGCTCTCAGGGAGTTTTATAGGACTGGTGAGCGCTCAGGGCTACAAAAATCAGGAAGCCCACTTGGATACCAAAATACAGGCCTAGGAGCCTAACAAAAATATTGGATTTACTGTTCTAAAATACTTCCCTTTCTGAATGCCCAAAATAGCTTAAAATATGAAGACACTTATAGAGCAAAAAATATTTTTAAGTACTGCACCTGCTGTCTGATTTTGATTGAAGCTTTCCAAAGAAGAAAGAAGATAGCTAAACCCTAGTAATATTTGAGACCTCTAGCCTCGATACCATTTGCAGTAAATAGAGATCCAGAGGGATTTTTCATTTTGAGGAGTTGCCTGAAGAAGGAAAGAACTGTTAGGGCAACAAAATAGTTTGTAAGGGCTTCAGACCCTGCTGCCCCTTCCCACCTGTCAGTGGATTGCAGCTCCCCCAGAGCTGAGTAGAAAGTGGGGGAGCCGCCATTTTGGCGCAAGGAATTAATCGTTTCAGGAAGAGCCTCCCACCTCCATGCCCCCAGCGCTCTGCAGTGGCATTTGCTTCGACTCCCTATGACTACATGGCGAGGACAGAGTGCACACTGGTGACACAGGTTTGCTGGCCCCTGGCCTTGCCACCCTCCAGGCTTCACTGGAGGCAAAAGCTGCCCCAGCCCTTCCCCAGCAGGTCTTGCTGGCCAGTGGGTCCCAGGCTGCTGCTCCTGCCCCTGCTCCCGGGTACTCATGCTGCCCCCAGGATTTAGCTCCCTTGGGAGCCCTGACACAGCCCTGGTGACTCCTCCATGGCCCCCAGCTGGAGGGGTGCCCAGAAAGGGCAGAGGAGCCAGGTTCTCCCCGTCTCCCTCCCTCCTCTCTTCCCTGCTGTTCTTGGTCTCAGTGAACGAGGTGCTATGGCACGACATCAGCCTTCTTGCACAGGCCTCTTCCAGAGAAGTTGCAGCCTCCCACAGACCTTTATCTCCTCACATGGAAGAGATGGATGAAACTTTGATGCAAGAAGGTGCTGTAAGGCAGCTGTCTTTATAAGAAAGAGAGCCCTCGCTTTTTCTGCCGGGCAGCTGCAATTACTCCCTAGAAGTGGGAGAATCTGCTGGTTTTGGACCTGAGAAGGAACCTTGCTGCTCCAGACATTTTGTTAGCGCTACTGCCCGTTTTTCTTATTATTCCTGTATTGAACCATCTGTGAATACGTTTTGGTATCTACAAGTGCCCATTGTTTCAATGGGGGCCATTTTGGCAGCAGCCTGGACTTCTCCTCAGGTACCTCCTCAGGAAGATGAGGGGCTCTTGTTCTCCTGGAGTGGGTGCTGCCCACGTTTACCAGTGAAGGGGTGAGAAAGAAGACGATAGCCAAGGGAAGCACTGCTTCTGACTCGGGCCAGTCTTGCACTTTTATCAATGAGCTGGCTCTTGCAATTACTCTGTAAAACCTGTGACTGGTGGCATCTGGGAGAGCAGTTACTACTTAAAAAAATGCGTGCATCTGATGTCAAGTTTCCTACCTACAACATGAGAGGCAAGCACTCTGTGGAATAATGCAGAGATCCTTCATGCCAGTCCATAGCTACGAGTTCAGTCAACTCTGACCTGAGGGCATCGCCATCTCCCATGTTTCTTCCTCTTGCCACCAGACGTCCCCTCTGCGCACCTCCCATGCGTACACGGGCAGGGTATTGCAGAGAAGCTGGTCATTCCCTGTGTGTCAGCACTGCTTTAGCTGAAATAATCAAAGGCAGGCACTTGAGGACTGCAGGGGCATGGCACAGAAGCTCTTGTCCCCCAGCTGACATCCGTTGCTAGCGGTTTTCTTCATAATGCCATTTCTTATCGATCTTTCAAGATGTGGCCAATCTGTCCCGTTGACCTCAGTTCCTGGTCTCTTACTTTGACAAAGGATATAACAAATAACTCTTGTTCCCCAAGTACCTGCTGAGTTTATTTTATATCAAGAGATCTTCCTGTCTTGCTTTGGTCTGAATCCTGCTCATAGGAAGGAAAGGACTTGGGTGATTCTTCCTGTGTTTATCTTCTGCAAAAATCCAAATGGATGGAAGGATTTCAGAGCTGTCTGCACCCGTGGCATTGGATAGAGTATTACTGAAGCTTATCTAATAGATTCTCACCTGCATGCCATAAAGTCTGCTTGGTACAGCAAAGTTCCTTTTCTTTGATGATAAGTGCCTACAGTTGCCCTGGACGGATGGATCCTTAGCCTGCAAGAAAAAGAAATTTTGTGCATAAATGCTATTGTTGCATTTCAAGACCACTGGTAGAGAATGTCTCATCAGCCCTTCCAGGGATGTTGTACATTTTAATTCTTTTTACAGCAGGAAAATGATCCTATTTTGGAGAATTTAATCTTAATTTTCTGAGGTTATTAAAATCTTCCTGAAGTTAGAGAAATTTCATCTCATGAAAATGGAAAGAGAGGCTGAGATAAAGCTGTCCTTGGAGACAGATCTGAAAGGCAGCTCCTTTTCATGACGTTTCCTCTCATGCAGGGACTGGAGGAGGCAAAGCAGAATTTTCACGCTCTAATGTTGTATTTCCATGTCAAATACACCAGCCCATAGTGTTAGGTTGCAGGATTTCCCACCTTTGCACTGACAGGGAGCCAGTCACCTCTGTCCATTCAGGAGAAAAGATGGATTGGAAGTTGTGCGTAAATAGAGAGTAAAGGTCTTCACAGCAGGATATATGTCTAACTTAGACTTTCATTTCAGATATTTTTTCATAGTGCAAGATTAATTAGACAGAGACAAGAAGAAACATTAAAATGCCTACAGTTCACACATATTACATGTTTTAAAATCCATTATTCTACATTCCGCATTGAGGGATAAAAAGAAAATATTGTTGTCAATTATAAAATGCTAAAGATAGCTCTATACTTTTTAAATGAACAATGATAAAAGCCTTGAAAAATTCCCTTTGATGTGAATGGAGTCTTCAGCATTTTGAAATACAATAAGATGGATTAATTGCTACTCATTAGGCAGCAAGTTGGGACAGCTTTGAATGCGCATTCTCTTCTTGGCATTAGCTATTGCCTGGCTGAAATAGCCAGCTTTTGTATTTACTCCTGTCTTCTCTAATAATAAGCAAATTGGAGATCAGGGCTAGAAACACTGAAGTGCTCTCTATCTTTTGTCCAGAACAATTGTATATTTTCATGATTTGTTTATCTTTTTTGAGCTACAGCTAATTATTGCAAAGGTTATTTGAATCAATACAAGATCTGAGCAGAAATAACATCTGCAAAATTGCTTATTAGGAGTCTATTTTATGTTAGTGTTACTGTAATATCCATTTTGTGAGCAAATTGTTGTTTCTTATGTTATTTTTTTTCCTTACAAGAAAAGTTTGGTATTTTAAATATTGGTACAGGTTTTAGGGCTTCTTGAATTAATACTGTGTTCTGTTGTGCTTACTTTTCCTCATACTGTCTTAGATTTTTTTTCCCAAAGTCATAGATAACATGGTATTCAAAGCCCCATTTATCATTCTAGGATAACAGTTTTTATTTTTTGCTGTAGAACTCATTTGAACTGACTGATTGAATTATTCTTCTGTTTATGTTGGATTAAAAGAAAGTCAAGCACAAATCCTTTTGTGCTTGTCATGTAGAACTCTTGTTTCATGTGGGGCTTTTATAGATATTAAGCTTATAATTGGATGATACTGGGGAATTATTATTATCTAATTTAACTATGTATTTTATATTCCAAAATTAATGGGTGAAAAGTAAACCTCAAGGGCCTGATTCATTAAAAGTTATACAGTCTCCTTGCATTAGATTCTTAGCGCTTACGCATTCCAAAAAAAAGCATTTGCAACTGCAGCCAGAAGCAGTCAGCTAAAACATGAGGCAGATCCCAATCTCCATTACAGTGATGACATTTTAGGGTTTTCGTGGAACTAGACCAGATTTCCACTGATTGTACTCTAAATCCACCTCGGTAACATTCATTACTATCTATGTACCACAGCACAGAAGACTTTTATAAGGGGAGAGGAAGGCAGCAGTCTAAGAGTGCAGTCTGTTGCTTACTACAGTGTCATTCCTGGGCAGCAGCAATCCCATCAGAGCTCATAAATTAAGTAGGGTCAAGCCAGGTCAGGGCCAGATGGGACCTATCCAAAGAATACCTTAAGCTCCAGCAGGATTTAATGATTCAGTAGGAGATACTGTTCCCCCAAGCCTCAGCCGAACCTCAGCACAGGACTCTGCAGCACACTGGGCCAAACTTTTATTTTACGTACATCAGCGTAAACCTCATTGACCTGAAATGATTTATTCCAGCTTTACACAGCAGCACAAGTGAGAGCAAAACCATACCCTTTCTGTCTTGGACATGATAGGAAATCAAAGTCTTAACTATTTGCGGTCATTAAAAATCCCACAACGTTCCTGTTTAGAGTAGGGGTGTTAACCCATTTGTCCTGGCCAAATTCCAACCTGGGTAATTACTGTAATCTGCCTGTTTAAATTACCCCTGCCGTTTTAATTGGATATATTACTTCTCTTGCTGCCTAAACTGTGATGTAATACCATTGTGTGTTATTAATCAGTTACCAAGTTTCATCCCAGAAGTGGCCGCATTGCAGTGATAGGTAGAAAGACTCATTCCCTCCTGGTTATGAGCGCTCTTGTGTAAAAAAAACCCGAACATATACTTTCTTTTTTAAGTGGCAGACAAGCTAATATTTCAATTTAAATAAACAGCTTTAAAATGTGGTTTTCGCATTTGTTTTTGAAGACTGTGAAGTCTGCCTGATTATATAAGCATTTCATTTTGAATTTGATTTCTTTAATGTTTGACTGTGAAGTTACAGTTACTTCGAGAAAAACTGATCTTCTGACTTTGCAGATGTTCCTAAGCCTACAAAAGTTGATGTGTGTTGTCCTGAGTCAGTTCATGTCCAGTGGAGCTGGCAGATTTGTCACCATTGGGAAACTCTGTAGAAGTCATTGAAACTCTTCAAGACTAGCTCTATTGCAAGGGCTGTACTTCTGAGCTGTCATCCTATATATTTTTGCTTTCTCTCTATTCTCCTGAAAATGTAATAAATCAAAGAGGATGAGATGAATGGCTACCACAAAATGTAAAACATTCTGGGGAGAAAAGCAGCAACTCGCAAGAAGGAAGGCACATCCCTTCTCATGTCATGAAACAAAAGATGTTTTCTCCCTCCAAAAATCCCTGTCACTGTTCCTAAAATTAAGGCTCATCAGACTCACTGCTAATGGTGGGTAAGAGCTCCACAGGACAGTCTAAGTTTTCCTCCTTCTGTGGACAGAAGGTCTTGAAGGAAGTGTAAATTTTCAAAAATTTTTCTTTAGTTCGTCTGTTATTGTGGGATTTGCCTGCCATATCTGTTGCCACGTAGAAGTTGGGTGTCCCGGCTCCTATTCTAGTCCTTGGACAGTGATAACATTACAGAGAGTAATGCACTCCAGTTGGTTTTGATGCCTGGTAAGGAAGAAACACATTGTAGGTGCTTACTGCGCTAACAATAGCAGGAGGTTAGCTGTCTGCCTTAGACTGGAGACTTCAGATGGCTAAAGCGAGGCAAGATGAACTATGTCATAGATATATAACTTGCCCTGGGCTCTTGCAGCTCCCAGGTATGGACTTTTATATCCCTAACAAAGCTTTTACTTCAAAATTCTCCTTTAGTTTAGATCCACCTAATAGTAAAGCCGTTATAGCAGCAGAACAGTATGAGTTTGGAAACTTGGCAGGAGCACAGGCACTGGCTGCACCTTCATGTGGTGGCACTGGCATGGCTGGTTGCAGCCAGGAAGCAGTGCAGGAGAGGAGACTGTAGTGCCACAGCAGCTCGCAAGGTAGTCGCAAAGACAATGCCCACATAGGTTTGCAGTTTACTAGGACCCAGAGGCACACACCTCTTGAAATATGCATTTCACACACAGGATATGGATCCCCTGCATGTTTGCTTTTGTTATGATTCAGCTGACTGCAGGTGAGACTTGCATGGTTTTGCATTTCCAAGCCAGCTCACCTAACAAAAAAAGGAGGGAAAAGGAACTGAAAAGTCTGGTGGGGCTAGCATCTCCATATTGCTTAAGGACATCACCTCATTTTCATGTTTTCATGATGGAAGGTCCTTCTTACTGTGCAGGAGGATAGAGGGGTTGGCTTTCTGGAGAGCTGCATGAATCTCAGGGTACTGCCACCTATTAACACCCACCAAAGCATTTTTTAGCCCAGTGGTCTGCAGACATCCAAAGGCAGCCAGTAAAACATGCTGTGTGCAAACCTCCTGTGCACACCCTCCTACCCTGGGCAGGGAGAGGTGAGTGCCAGTAGCTGGCAGAGCCAGAGCTGATTTCCAGCTCTTACCCAGTGAATTGGTCATGGTTATATGGGAAAGCTACAAGTTGGAGAAAGGACCACGTTTTGTTCACACACTGGTGGATAGCATGTCCCCCCGCCTCCATAAGCTGCTCTGTAGATGCACTGTCCTGAGGCTTGGACAGTTCGGAAAGCAGCACCTGGCACCGCTGTGCGGGAGGCAGTGCAGGTGACTCCGCAGGTGTTAATGCTGTTGCAGGCGCACCACAGCGGATTGCACTTCAGGCTGGCATCCTGCGAGGTGCAGAGAGGGGATGCTGCTGGAGCAGCTACTCCCCTGCTCCACCTGGCGCTCTCCGGGGCTGCTGCCCACAGAGGCACCCGCAGGGGATCCTTGCACAGCTCAGGGAAACAAGCTCAGCAACAAACCCCTTCATTCAGTATCTGCAGCTTTCATGCGGGGAGGCAGGGTTTATTTTCCCCCAGTGTTTTGTTGTTAGTTTTTTATCCTTTTTTTTTCCTTTTAATGAATCAGTCCCTAGGTGAAAATAATACATTTGTTTAAACCTGATATTTAATGTTGAGCAAACTGCTCTTCCTTTGTCTCTTAATATTTTGTTCATATTTTGCTAAGAATCTGCTATTCTACACAAGCATTTTAATAAACTGTTTGTTGTTGTATCCAGGTAACAAGCATGGTAAGTATTTTAACTAAACCAAGTATTATGTACCTTAGCTGTGCTTGGCAGAATTTTTGGCTAGCTTTTCCTGTACTTTCAGCCTGTGCTGTTTCTAAAGGAGCTATTCAAAGGAAGAAACTGCTCACCTATAGTACTACTACATACAAGCTTTAGAGGGAGCATATGTGCAAAGTCATATATCATATATAAGAGCATGCATCTCTTGCCAGCATGCTTGCTACTTTGCTTGTAAAATAAAACCAGAAAAAAAAAAATCCTCGCTTAATACTGCTTGTGTTCCTTCATTCTAAGTCACGTACCTAAATATTAGCACTTATTAATACAGTACTTCTGGATGAGGAACCTCACTTTACCAGATAGTAACAGTCTGTTGTTTACTTATTTTACTTGACCTAAGATATCCACTTAGTTCATTCTGTTGCATTAAGAGGCTTTCCTTTTCTACTCTGTGATCATATGTGATTGGCAGTGACTAGGACTCCAAGCGCTGCTCTAATACAAGTAATCGATACCAACCCGTCTTTTCCTAAACTTGTTCCTGTATGCTTGAAAACAGCAGAAATTTTATGGCTGATTGCTTTCTTTGGGAACACTGTAAATCAGTAAAATACCACAATTGGAAGTTTAAAATGTTATTTACATTTTTGTTATCTAACTTTTAAAACACTTGTCATAAAACAGAATCCAAAATGTTTCTAAACCTGTAAGCATGAAGAAAAAAACTGTCATTGTTTGCGAGTCAGTCGCAGTTCTGTGTTCTCATTTTACAGTGTAATACGAAAGGCAAACTTCTCTTAGATCTAAATGATAGAGCTCAAATCTCAGTGCTCCCTGTCCTGCAGGCAGAGCCTTAGCAGCAGACTGTGTTTAGTTCAGCCTGATTTAAAATCAGCAGAATTTGCCCAGATAAACAAGTGGGCAGTAGTTTGCTCTCCCAGAGCTTCCTGCGTGTTGGCAGAGCAGACTGTGAGAATTCAGGTCTACCATGCATGTCTGAGAGGAGGTTTTGCCTTGAGGTAGTTTGAGTGTTAGCCTCCATGCTGTATTTTTTTTTTCCTGCATGGTTTGCTATTTTTGCATTTTCTGTGTGGCTTTTTAAGTTTTTAGTTATGTGCTTGTAGCTGCAGTTATTTAACATCATTTGTTGTGCCAAATGTTTTAAGACTCCGTGTAATTGTCATGTTAAAGGATCAGACAGCAAAGGACAAAGCACTCCAGCACATGGCAGCAATGTCATCAGCTCAGATAGTCTCAGCTACTGCTATTCACAACAAGCTGGGCCTGCCAGGAATTCCCCGTCCTACATTTCCTGGGGCACCTGGGGTAAGTTGTTAGCCGAGTCCCAAAAAAATCCCTGTATCCTCTAACAATGTTCAGTAGAAAACTAAGGCTGAATGAATGGATTAATGCTTTCACTTGTGTTTGCAAAAGGAATCATGCTTGTTCAGAAATATCCAAAATCTTTCAACAAAGAAAACAATTCTGGGTCTGTTTGTTTGTTTTTCCTCTTTCAGTTTTGGCCGGGTATGATTCAAACGGGGCAGCCTGGATCCTCGCAAGAGTAAGTCTGAAAATTAAAATATGCTTCTATATGCACTGTGGGGCTGGCTTGTGCACTTTGCTGCCAGAGGATATCAATGAGGCAAGAACATGCAATTTTTTCTAAAAAGGAGGAAAAGATAGTTGTATGGAAAGGAAGAGCCTTTACAGTGAACTTACATTGAAAAAGTTATAAGGGATCCTAGACCTCAAAGCTGAAGCTGAGTACCTAATGGGCACACTTCTTTTTCTCCCATTGCATGGTGAAATGCAATGATAATGCCAGGGAAGCAGCTGGTAAGGTTTTGCCTGTGATTAAGTTTCCAGGACAAATACTTCCATCCTCTTTAAAATATATGAGCAATACTGGAGGCAAGGGGGACATATTTTCCTGCAGGGCAGGAGATGACCACATGAGGCCCATTAGTGGTCAGTGGGGTTGCTGCCCTTCGGCACCATTGTAGCAACAGTGCCATATGGAGAAGGAAGCCTTTGCCCCTCTGTCAGGTGTTATATTTTCAGCCCTGTGGTGGTCTCTGGAGCAATGTTTCCCAGCCTTATTTTTCAGCTTCTCCCCACCTTATTCACTTGAGGTCCATGGGAGTCTTTGTGCCCCTGTAGTTCAGTGTCCTCTGGATTTATTGGGAGTCAAAGCAATCACCATCCATGTCTGCTGTGACACTTGCGACGGGTGGGTCAGGTTTCCTGCTGGGTGACTGAGCGCAGATGAGCTCCTCGCTTTAAGATGCTGGGTGTAATTCTCATCCCCCTCTCTCTCTATTACCTCTTTACTGTCTGTCTGTTAAATATGCTATGCGAGGAAGAAATATGTTGGTGGGTGAAGGTGAACCATGTATTTTCTTATATTATATGACTCTAATGGAATTTACTGTGGATGGCATGGCATATAATTTTTGTGTAACTCTTTATTCCAGCGTAAAGCCATTTGTTCAGCAGGCCTATCCTATACAGCCATCAGTCACAGCTCCCATTTCAGGTAATTCTTCCATTTATACTGTCCTTTAAAAAGACTTGAATTGTGTACTGACTGTGACGTATTAATTCCTGAGATGGACAGAGCCACTACTCCATGTCTAACATTCCTTGTAGCCAATCCAAACACCAGTCCCAATGTCCTATTACTTGATTTTATATGAGGGAAAATCATTGGGTTTGCGGTTTGTTTTCTTTTTTTTTTTACATTTTCTGGTTGTTGATAACTCTTCCCCTCCTGAGGGTCCTGCTCTGCCTGGTACCACTTTGATAAGTAATGTTTATTCTGACTTCCATTGCTCAAATTGATCAAGCCCTTCCCATGGCTACTTCCCTACTCCTTTTCTCAAGTTGGTTTCATGACTAATTTCAGGAAAGATCATTATTTCTTTGCAGATGATAACTAACTTTACATCTCCCTTGCCAAATGACACCATGCTTCTGACTCTGTTTGAACTGCAGTTTTTTGACTCTTACCCAATTTTTAATGATTTTCCAACTTGCTGCTCTTTAATGCATAAAACTAAGGCTATCTTTCTGCATCCCTGGTTATTTCCTTTTTCTTGATATTCCTAATTTATAACATTATTTTCTAAGGCAGACATTTTGAATCGTCCTCTTTTATTCTTCCATATTTTCTCTCAGAATAAGATTATTAGTATTTCTAAATCAGTCAAAACTCATACATGAATTTTTGCTTCATTAGATATCCTATTCATGTCTAACCAGTCATGATGTAATTCTCCATTTCATACAAGCTTCATACCTTCATTGCCTAAATTTGAGGGTTGGAGTCAGGTACCATACTCCCATTACGGGATGTGGACACATGCTACCTGTGACCTCTCCCTGGTTCTCAAGCTAGTTCAGGATTATCTTTGTTTTCTAACCTTTGGTGTCTCTCCCCTGCCTTCCTTGTGCCTGCATCTCTCCCAAGATCAGTTTTGCCTTTGAGCTGCTGCCTTTCCCTTCTTTCTTTACTGTTTTGTTTCCTTCTCATCTAATTTTCCATGATGAGGAGCAAGAGATAGCATTTATTCTTTCTCTTGAGGTGAATTAGGGATGGTGGTTAACATCCCTTCTCTCTCTAGATCATGTCATTGCCTCTTTATTATCAATTTAAAACCTTCTTTTTCTTTTTAGGGTATGATTCAGCTCTCTATAGTAATTATTTATTATTATCTGTAATATAATGCTGCCTAAAAGCTCCAAAAGAAGTCAAAGACTCAATGTGCAGATGCATAGTAAGAGAAAGTCCCCACCTTGGAAACCTTATACTCTAAATAGGAAAGGGGAATTGAGAGTGCAGAAAAAATAGGCAAAAAGAAAGGTGATTTACTTGTAACGTGGCACATTAGGAGCCAGAAATGGAGGCCAGTCCTCTTGACTCCCAAGGCAGTAATATCTCCTGTGAGTCTTGCTGCCAGTTTCCGAGGAAGGGTCAGCTGTAAGTGTATGTGAAGTCTCTATAAATCTGTATAATCTGGTATATAATTTAAACAAAAATTCTACAGTGAGTTACAGCCCCAAGGAAGCACAGAAGTAGATCTTTTATTTGCACCATTATTAGCTTGCTGGGTTGGGACCTCTTTTTCCACATATTTTTCTGTGTTTTTCCAATTTTAACTCATTCTGAATTCATTATTTGCTAAAATTAATATAAACATTCAAGGGCTACATGCATAATTCCTGATTATATTTAATTCAAAAAATATAAACTGAGGAATTATCAACTTCTTCATGAAAATGGTTCCTTTATTTTAGGATTTGAGCCTACGTCAGCTCCAGCTCCCTCGGTCCCTGCGTGGCAGGGCCGATCGATCGGTACGACCAAGCTCAGGCTGGTGGAGTTTTCAGCTTTCCTTGAACAGCAGAGGGATCCTGAATCAGTAAGTGTTGCCCTCGTGTCTGCTAATCTCCAGCTTTTCTCTGTTGCTCCCCACCCTCTGAGGATGCTTTCCAGGGTTAAGCCTGATGGAATACACCTGGTGTTTCTGCATTTTCCACTGCTCAGTGTAATATTCCTCTCACTGTAGTACTGAATATTCCTTTCTTGCCCTCTTTTTTCCCATTTGCAGAAGTGAGATGCCTCTCTCAAAGCAGGTGTGGTTTGCTATGGTGTCTGTCTCACTGTTGACCTAGTTTAGCAGTTGTACCAAATTGCCTCATGTTTTTGGCAATAATTCAGTACTTAAAGTTTAAGTTAAAGCCTAATCTATTTCCTAACAGAAACAAAATTAAGGACTTGCATAGAAACTGTGCATATTATTAGGATAGCCTCCGAGTATCAGGATTGTCGCTTTTGCTTCTAGCCTCCCAAGCATGTGCCATTTAACTGTATCACTTCTTTTTTTTAACTGAGGGTACCTATCTAAACATCCAATCATTCAGTCTTCCTTGATCTTTAATTGTGTCTTAGGGTCCAATCCAAGGTTTGGAATTTTTTTGGATTTTTTTTTTTTTTAGGAAGGTTTTGGTTTTGGTTTGATTTTTAGTCTGCATACTATACCTTCAAATGTAGTTTATGAAGTTGGCTGTAATGTTTCATTTACTCCAGTTAGCCTTGAACCTTGATATTAATCATCATATATTTCCCATGAACATTTGTTAGTAGCCTAGCCCTGTTTCTACTGCATCGCAAATAAATCAAAAGAGCTTCTTTCAGCTCGAACCTGAGAATTTTTACTGAGATAATTTCTGAAAAGCAAATACTGTCATGAATGGGTGATACAGACAGGCCATTCTTGTTCGGATTCCTGGTAAAATACAGTAGCTTGGAGCAGAGAGAGGCTATCACTTGCTCTTTATAATTCAGCACTGGAAACCATAGCATTTATGGGCTCTGGCCAGAGGTGTTATCCAGAGAGTGTTTACCCTGCATAATGGAAATTGGAGGCATAGCCGAGAAACCTTACAACAGAGGAATGCTTCTGGCAGAGAAACATCCCAATGAAAATATACCATATCTCAGCTATTCATGTACTAAATATGTGGCAGTGGGTTGGTTTGCTAAATGTCACTTTTTGCCAGGTTGAATTAACTTCGAGGGAGGAAATGTTTGGTAGCAGGTACAGTTATCTCAGCACTTACCTGATTGTTAGATAACATACTGAATGGTTTCCCTGGGATCCCGTGGCCCTGATTCCCACGCTCTCCCAGCAATCCTAGCTCTGGTGGGCTAAAGCTTCATCTCAGTGTCCTCCAGACTAATCGACAGCTGGAACGCCTTCTCCATCCTCAGCCCCCGAGTACATCCAGACAGTGGTTTGTATTTCCAATGCAGAAACACAACATCCAGGTTTTCTCATCAGGCAACCTTATCAATATGCAGTTTTCGGAGTCCTGGGCTTGCTGACACCATGTAATGTGTCCTGCTGATTTATGGGCTCTGCCATATCCAGATTGCTGCACACTGGCATGTTATGTGTGAGCCTTGAGGTTATCGGGAAAACAGGATGTGGCCATGTAATGCTCAGTGTTACTGTGCTGTATGTGAATGAAATGGCATTTCAGTGTATTTTGATTTACTGTTCTGCCAGTATACCACCTAATAATCCTTTTTCCATATGTTTTTATAGTGCAAAACTATTTGCAAAACCCATGGGCTTATATGGTGTAGACCCTCTATGTATCTGCGTGGCTTTATGTAAAAGAGAGTGAACAAGAGTTCAGCAACTAAGTAACTTTTATGTCTACCCCTCTAAGAAAAATCTCCCTCAAACCAAGTACACTCTTAAGAGATACCGTGTGGTTGCCCGTCACACCACTGGTGTCTGCGACATGCAACCAGCTGAGGATAGGTGAATATATTTACAACATGACTGACAGACCAAAAATGAGGAGAAGATGCTGCTTTGTCAGGGGAAGGAGCCACAGGTCCTGCTCCACTGTGGTGGCGCGGCTCAGAGCCAGTTGTGCTCACGCACAGTGTGTGGGCCGGTGGCTCGGGGACGTGTTGGGGCTCTCGTTTTTCAGGCAGGTGCAGGCTCAGGGGAATGCAACACGTCCACTTGCATTGCAGAGAAAGAGTGGAGGCCTGAATAGAAACACAGTTACCCAGGATGGCCCCATAAATACTGTAAAGCCTTTTTTGGAGCCAACTAATATTATTTGGAATTCCTGACGGTGCAGCGAGGCCCACCGGAGCTTGTCCCAGCTTGCGAGCATACTGCTAAGAAACCTATCTTTTAAATGCAGAGCATTTATGCAGACTTACTAGAGAAGAAAGAGCATCAAACTACCCAGACTTGTTTTTAAAAAAACAGATACTCACATACTGTTACATTGCAAAAATGAGACACAAAGAAGAGTCAATTCCCAGTCATGCATTAATCCCAATTTAGATCATTCTTTACACCCACACTGCAAGTGCAGTGGGGCAGCACTGTGCGACGGCTGCGTGGGGACAGCCTGGACCAGCGGGCAGGTGCTGTGGGGAGCCAAGGGATGAGCCCCTGTGGGCAGCATGTCACCACCGCTGCCTGGGAAAGGGGAGTGAGGAGAAGGGAAAGCATTGTTTAGATCAAATTCAGTAAATTTTATTATTTGGATCTTAAACAAGGACATAGAAAAGAACTCCAAGGCAGTGTGACCAGTCCCAGGGCAAGTGCAGAAGGGTACTTACTGGAGAGGCACTGGGCAGAGATGCTGGTGCATGCCTGTCTGTGGGGACAGCTCTGAGGGAGCCCTGCCTCCTGCCAGCCTTCCCCATCCCCAATGCACAGACTTTTCCAGCAAGCACCAAAATTTTCTCCTTGGAGATGAGAGCTAACTCCCAGCCTCATTTAGTGCTGTTGAAGAAAATATGAATTCTGCCTGTGGTTTTGTACACCTATCTTTTTGTCGGTGCAACATTTTATTGCAGATACGGTTTGCACAGCATAGAAAGGATGGGGTTCTATTACTTTTTAAATAACAAAATCAGCAAGCCAGGCAAGATGTGTGTTTTGCACAACGTGCGTATGAAGTCGTGTAGACGTGCTGTGGTTGCAGCATCTCCTGTACACCTTTGTGCCTTTGCTGATCTCAGAAACGAATATATGTATAAGCTGCTACGTGAGAGCTGTGTAAGAGTTCTCTTGTATCTTTCAAAAAAAGATAGGTATATGTTCATTACACGTCTGACTTTTTACAGAAAATGACATAAAGTATTATTTTGATCAAATGGTTTTCCAGCATTTTATTGGAGGAAAAAAAAAAAAAAAAAGATGACCCTTCCTCCCTCCCAACCCCAAACCAGGTCAGAAAGCCTCATAGTAGTGGGGGCAAATAGACCCATTCCATCTTAAAATGTAACCTGGAAGTTTATTGAAAAGGGCTTATTTGACATGGCACCTGGGGCCAGGACTCGATGATCCTGGGAGGCCCCTTGCAGTCTATATTCCTGTACAGCAATTAGAAATTTAGATCTGTCTGCCCATGGTGACTCCCAGCGCCACAAAGGTCCACCCACAGGGAATTCATTATAGGAGTGTGGCCTTAAACATTTCTGGGGTTCTTCCAATGGTAATTGGCGTTTAAAAGTACAAAAGCCCCTCAATGTCAGGCAGTTATGTTAATTTAGACTGGACATTCTGGTGGGTCGGAAATGTGCTCTGTAGAGTCCTCTCACTTGAGGAGGGTTGTTGACTTTTTTCCCTTGCCTAGCCACAAAATTGTTCCATTTACAAAAGAAAAAATTATAGAAAGGAAACAATAAGCAACCCTCACTGTAACTCTGCGTGGCAGAAGTTAGTCTGGGAGAAATAAGATGGCACAGTTGCAAAATCTTGAAATACTGACTCTGCAGTTAAGGATGGGTAAAATTGCTCCTCCTTTTACATGAAAATCAATTCAGTTTACAAATGTCAAGCTGTATTTTCCTTTTGTGGCATTTTGTGCTCGAATACAATTCCTAAATTGTGCATAGAAGCTGCCCTTGTAGGTCCAAGCATCAGCATTATAGTTACCTTTAATTATTGCCTACCCTATATAACTATATTCTCAACAAATTAACAAGTTTATGTACCCATCTGTTGGTTTCAAGACAGGTTTTCCTTAATGGGGCCTTTCCATTTTTACTGTAGTGGATCTGTGAAAGTTCAGGACAAATACTTAAACCAAGTAATCCCATGTTCCCTAACTAATATAAGCTGAGTATGCAATCAGATTAGAATGGATCTAAGCAATTGACTGTTAAACAAGTAGCTATAAAATTCAAAGACTATAACACTGAAATGATAATAATTCCAATTATTTTATTTTACATAATTTTTTTTTCAAGCTTGCTTTCCAATCAGGAAAAAATCCTGCCACCACCCAACAAAAAAAGCCCTTTCTTCTCTTCTTCTTCAAGGTTTCTTACTCTTGCTGCCACATTCATTGCAGCTGTGAGCACTTCAGACAGCTTTACATCTAAAACATCTACACAGGACTATAAAGAACATGGCTGATGGGCATTTTCAGTATTAATCCACCTATCCAAACTGTCAGATTGTGTTAGGTCCAAATTTCAAAATGTATTTTAAAAAGTGGTGAAGAAATAAAATATTCTTTATGTTTTAATTCAGGTTTTATTGTTGTTGTAAAAGGGCTTTGTGAGCCCAGGGAGAATTGTGCCTGAGAACCAGAAAGTGAAAGCAATTGCTCAAGGGCCATAAAAACAGCCTGCCATCATTAGCCAAATGCAGTAAATTTCACCAAAGTTAATCAAACCACCTAAGTGATGAAAAATAAATGAGATCTTTTCAAAAGAAGCCCTCCATCTTTGAACAATATCCATTGTTGCAAGCATTGTTTATCCTTTCCGTATTCTCTGTAAACAGTATAAAAAGCAGTTCAGCATTTCAGTTGTAAGGACGTCCTTGGTTTAGCGTCTTTGTGATGTGAAAGGACGAGGAAGCAAATCCACATTTGGATAAAGGTCTTGGAGTGGCAGACTCAGGATTTGAGGTCATTTTAATCTAAATTCAGACAAAGTTTTAACTAAATGCAAGGGTCATTTATTTTGCAGTGCAGGAGAGCTACGTGCTGGCCCTGGGAAGCGAATGTCATACTCTGTAAAATGTTCATATTCAGGTGTCTGTAGTTAGAAGTGCCAAGAAACCACTTTAAGGGGGTCCAGTATTGACACAGGCTCCAATCTTGAAACCGCGGCGTTGCAGCAGACCTCCTGGCTGGTGACGTTCTCAGGGGACCAGATAGAGACGTGGTGGGCAGACTAGGCCAGCTCCCCCAGCCCAGTTGTAGCTTCAGGGCATGGGCTTTTCAAGGGAGTGTCCTGGGATGAAAACGCAGTGGAGTGGGTAGAGAGACCAAGCACAATTTATTCCTCAAAGTCGGCCCATGTTAAATACTGAGGACGGGTGGATAGACCACCAGGGCCTGACTGTGCTCGCTTGCTGCTGCCTTCACGCGCACTCTCTCCCTTTTCTCAAAACCAACCACTGCTGCCGGAAATTTCCCAGCAAAATTAAAAGTGCTGCTTTTGCGTAACTGAAGAGGCGTGCCGGTGCCAGCAGCGATGGTAGCTCCCTCTGCCGGGCCCTGTGCCACAGCTGGTGCCCCAGCCCTGCCCGTGTCCCAGCCCGCACTCGCACAAAGCCCAGGTGCTGAAAATAGCCAGGGTAGGGGTAACTAGCTGACGTTACACGGGGCACCGGGTCTGACCAGGGAAACGTGAAATCAGGGAGGAGGGAAGGAGCGAGTGAGTGAGGTTGTAGGGTAGCTGGAGCAGAGCCCGGGCACACAGTCCCTGCAATGAGCCCAGGGGAGCCATAAAATCAGGGGGGTCATCATAGTGGGGGGCCCTCTGCCTCCCACAGCCTTGCACAGCGCTGTGCTGTTACCGCGGGGAGGAGGAGCGGGGGGACGCGTGGGTTGGGCTGGCATTAGCAGCGTGGTGGGCTATGGCTGTGCATCTCCCCAGCGCTGCCTGCCCTGCCTGTGTGCTGAACCCCAAGCACCCGCCCTCATGCTCACCCCAAGGGGCTTCATGCCTGGCTGTGCCTCTGCCCCATGCTTTCCCATGTCATTCCACTGCAGCTTCCCCCACCACTACACCCACCCCAAAATCGCTTAGCTGGGCTGCAAAGTCAGGCTCTCAGAAGTTGGGAAATGTCCTCGTGTGTCTGCTCTACAGTGCAGCAGTTAATTACATGCTCACATGTTTATTTGTTCCTGCTTCATTCAGTGCAGATGTAGATGGTCCTTCTTTGATAAGCAACTATTCAGTTGTTTGTTTTCTTCTTTTGTTGAAATGCGTGGCCCCGTGCCCTGCTTACTGTGCACTGTCTAACCTCTCCTCCAACCGGAATTAATAATTCCCCCTATTTGAATTTCACAGATGTATTAGTGCAGTCATTTTTTAGATGAAGGAGCATTATTACTCGCATTAGACAAACCAAGAAGTTCAGGTGCAAAAGAATGAATGAGCCACTGATTTTGAGGGTCCACTTTGATTTGTCATGAGCCTGATTTTGCAGTATACTTAGCGTTATTGAGAGCTTCCTATATTCAAGCATAATTTTCCCATCAGAGCACTCAGCACTTCTGGAATTGGGACTGCAGTGTCTCAAATCAGACAGGCCAGAACTGAAGGGTGCATCTTCACTGTTGCAGGAAAGCTGATGAAAATGTTGTGTGAGCACCTTGCCCAACCAGCAAGGCCCAGTTTCATGCTGGGACTCCTTGTCACAGTAGCTGGGAAGTGCTGGGCAACATTAATGTGCCAGGTCTGGGAACTGCCCTCGCTCGTCACCTACCTCCCCATTTCTGCAACCATAAAGTAGCCAAAGATCTCCTTTTACTTCACATTCCTGATTCAATCCCTGAGCAGATCCAGGCAGGAGTCTGAATGGGTGGAGGTCCTTGAAAAACTAGGTTGAACACACATTTGTATTGTAGCATACAAGCACAGAAAGTTCGATTAACATTTCACATGAAAGTGTTAAAAACCTTAATAGCAGGAGTACGTACAGACTCCAGTTATAGCATTAAAATGTTATAAATACAACTCCCAATCTGCTTCAGTGGAGGACAACAGCAACAGGAATGAAATATTCAGTTACTAGTGTTTTGGTAGAAATAAGAAAAATTGTTGGCAGACCAAGTGATTACATCAGCAGGAAATTAAAGAGTGTCAGATTTACAAGATACAGCAAGACAGCAGAGCTGAGGTTGGGTAGGGTACAGGTTAGAGCTGCATGCAGACTGCTGATACACTAATGATTGTTTTTTAATCAGTCCACCCCACCTGGCTCCTTTTTCCTCCAAAAGCACGGTTGCTGCATAGACAGTGGTACATTTTTAAAAGATGTGTTGAACTGGTCTGTGGAGGTACAGAGGGAATCACTGTATGGCACCAGGCACTTGAGCAGTGCTGTTTTCTCTCATTTCTGCAAAAGCTCAGGCTGTTCCACCTGCCTTCCATTCACCCATCCCTCTGACTGTGGTAGTAGTCCTTGTGACCTCCAGTACAGAATATATTCAGTCCAAAGAGAGCCAAGAGGCTGTCCCTCTGTGTCAGGGAGAAAGAAGACCTGCAGCAGAGCCTTTTTAATGTAATTCTCCTTTGGGTGGTGGAGTTTCTTTGGGCACACAAGACTACCATCCATACAAGTTGCCAGCTTCTCCCCATGGTATATTCTCATAGGGATTTCTTGCTGCAAGTAATGATATCGACAGCCTCACTCTGGTGGTTGTTTTGCTTGAAGTTTGCAGGAACCTACAGATCTCATGAAGCAGCCCAGCTACCAAGGTGCTGTTATTAGGCCACGCAGGGCAGAGAAGGCAGCAGGGTGCTGTTGCCTCCCTGTCCTGCTCAACCATCCCATGGGTGTGCGAGGTCCAGCAAGCCACCAGCTTGCTGCCCTGCTGCAGGGCCAGGGGTGTTTGCAGAGGAGCTCACAGTGCCCACACTGGTGTGGGTTGACTCCCAGGGATGCAAGTGTGATTCAGGGTGTGAAATCACAGCTGTGCCCCTGGGTGCAGCGGGAGGGTACAGCACCCTGACTGCAAGGGTGCTGTGCCCATGAACAAGCTGCAGAAACAGCTGCTGAGGGCCCTCTCTCAGGCCACCTGCCTTCCACCTTGCTCCACATCCATGTGACCCAGCCTCAGCAGGGCCCAGGGAGCCCCTCGCCCCACCATGTGCTGCTCATTATGGCTATGTAGGGCTGCACAGCCCCGACACACAGGAGCAGCGAGGGAGCAGGTACCCCAGCAGCTCTGCATGCCCAGCTCGCGCACACCAAAAGCGCGAGAGGGTTGGCTTCACTGCCATCTGCATCTTGTCCACCACTGTTTAATAAAACAATTGGTCCTCTGCAGGCTTATCAAGGCTTGGCATTAGCTCCACAGGTGTGGGGAAGCACAGGGATGCGGCAGAGAGAGCTGTAGCAATTTGCAAACCTGTGTTTCATGGACCAAAAAGGCTGTTGCCTTAGAATATAAGTGCAAAATTGGTGAGGAACTGTTACAAATATGTATGCTGGCTGATAAAACAAATGTAGGTGATTTGTCTTTGTTCTGCACCAGCCTAAATGCTTGCATCCCCTGCCATTGGCAATTTGTCTTGGTTCTTTTAAATTCCTAAGTGGATTATAATTTTTCTTGTGGTATTATTGACAACAGTCATATTTCATGGCTTTACTGCATTCTTTGGATAGTTAGAATTTTTTTGAGGAAAGGAGCTCAGTAAGAGGCAGCGATCTCCAGGGCATGTCGTGTAACGCAGACGCTGAAGACATAGCTGAAAATGTTCTTTGTATTTTTATGTAATTTTTATCCTCAGAAAATACAGGATTTGACCTATGATGGTTTACAGCATCTAAAGCACATTATTACCCCAATGCCGGATGCAAATCCTTTAAATGCTGTAGCATGAGTAAATTCCTCAGCATCTAATGTACTTCAGTGACTCTGGAATACTCAGTCTAAAAGAATAGTGAATTCTCGGTATAATGAGGATGTTTTTAAGCTTTTCAGACACTAATGGGCTCAAAAATAAAGGCATAAAACTTAGCATCTTTGCTTTTATCTATGCATAAATTCCTGTCATGGAATATGTTTGTATAAAAATGACAGGGATTGTTTTAGTTTCCATTTACCCTGCTCCTAATATTGTATTATTGTTTGTTAGTTCGTAGAAATATGCCATATCTAATTAGGTTAGTAATGATTGTACTTAGCATAGGAATTGCAACAACATAAGGAGAAAATAATCACATGTTGCAATATCAAAATAAACATTTCTGTCCTAAGAATGTTGTCAGGTGATGTCATACCATCTGTCCTACTGTACCCACTCAGAAATTTTGCTGCAGCAGCATCTGGTACTTTGGCGAGCTCCGCAGACAACTGTGGTAGCTTTACAGCTGTCTTTAACCTTGCTTTTATATTTAAACAGTATTAAGACTTCACGGTCCATGTTCCTATAAATGTGTTTGCTTTTACTGAAGTTTGGATACTGAGCAATTTGTATATTTTCCTGGTTTGCAGAACAAGGTACAGTGTGTAAATTGTCTTGGGAATTTGTAGTTGCTAAACTGTAAAATACAGCTCTCCCTTCCTCCTTCTCTCCACAGCCATGTTTGGGCCTGGGAGAGAGACCCCCCCCTTTTGAGGAGGACATTTTCCTGGGCTCAGGAGAACCTGAGTTCTCAGTTCTGCTCCTATAAAAATGTGGTTATTTGTACAACCTGGAACAACTCCAGCAGAGAAGACTGAGAGGAAACAATCCCAAAATAAATAATAACCTGGTCACTAACAGTGGGGATGGTTTTTCAAGCCCTTACTCTGAACGAGGGAGAGCAGAGAGCACATCCCCAGGGAGAGCACAACTGCTGAGCACTCCTAGGCAGGCTACAGGAGTGCTGGAGGAAGAAAAATGTTTTGGTTTAATTTTTCAGAGAAGGCTGAAGTGCTTACCTATACCGGGGAATTCTCATCATTCTACTCAAAAAATGGAGATGTTTGCCTGATTGTAGATAGGCTTCCATCGATAGCTATGTTCTGTGACCCAGCCCATGCCCCATCCTCCTGCACTTCACCCCTGGTAGCTTAGGAAAACAACAGGAGCAGGTTTCTGGACTCCCTGTCTTGCATTCCTGGCAGTTTCCAGGTATATGGGGTCCTGATATATTTTACTGAGATCTAAGTTTTTCAGTAGGCAGCAAGATATGTAAGAAATGTTCAGCATGACTTTTAGTTATTTACTCACAGTACTGCAAACTAAACCGTGACGACAGTGTCAAAAAACCAAAAGTTGGAGCCATGGTGCTTTCTCATGTTATTTTGCATTTTTTGTTTTGTGTGTTTTGCCAAGTTAAAATGTCTCCTTAGTCCACTTCTGCCACTACTGTGTAAAGTAACATGCTAAATCTGACCGCGGACACCGTTAGGGCAGTCATTCACGGTTGCCAGCCAGTACGATGATTTCCTGTATTGTGTGTACATGATCAGCATGCAAGCTAGACCAGCGCTGAGTGAGGGCTAGTTGGCACGCATTCATGGGCACACTTATTCCTGCATGCATGCATTCAGCTCCCCACTGCCCATTTATTTCTCTGCCATGCCTGTTTTCCTCTTTAAGGTAGAAACAGCTTCTTTGCATCAGCTCTGCCCCTTTTGGGCTCCACATGCACTAAGTAAGGGCTGGGCAAGTTTTCCACTTGTGCACAGAAGAAACTGGGATGGCATTCTTTTGAAAGGGGGCTGCAAGGAAAACCTGTGGAACCGGTGCTTTCAGACTTGAGCTTGCTTGTGCAAACACCTTAATAAAGTGTTATGCCTTCCTTTTTCCTTCCACAAAATTAAAAAAGAAATACAACCCTGTAAAAAGCAGAGAACATATCTCATTTTTGGCCCCATACTCAGATGAGTGTTCTCTGATTCTAAATTTGGATTTCACTGTGCTAGATGATTTTTAAATAGATTTCAATTTAATTTTCTAAGTGCAGAAATCTAGCCAGTCCATTTCCTTTTCCCCGGAGTTTTGGACATCTGCTAGGGAAGACTCCGCTTACACCAAAGGAAGGCTCTGAGTGGATGTCCAATTAATTTAGATTTGTCATTTCACTTTGTTCACTCTGCAGGTATATTGTAAACAAAATAGCTTAAATGAGGTCTACTTTGGGGTTTTAAATATTTTATTTGTGCTTAGCTTTTGGGAATTGCCCCTTATATACAGCATCTGTTCAATATGACGGGATTTTCTAGTGTTCATTGACTGCATATCAGCTTTCCTTTAATTGAGTTAGCAAAATGTTTTGTGATCCACGTGGTTAAAAACCCCAATGTTCAATCTTGAGCTCCTTCAGTCTGCTTACACGACACCTTGAGCTGCTGATTGACTAGCAAAGGGTCTTTGGGGTTCGTCCTTCCACTTTCATTTCAGGTGCTGGAAGGTGCTCTCGTCTTGGAGAAATGGCAGCCCCTAAAAGGCCATACTGGACTCAGTAGGGGGCTGCTGTGGACTTCACTGGGCCAAGGATTTCCCCCAGGCAGGAAAGGGGTTGCTGAGGTGATTCCCATTATTACAATGAGGTGCAATGGGATGAAGTTAAGAAATAGGAAATTGAAGCTGAATGTCTTTTGGCAGAGATGGTCATCTATGGAGCTAGCTCCCAAGGGAAGTGGTAAAAGTTTGGCTCGTTAATATTACATGGGTCAAAATACTGGAGAAAATGCAATAAGAACCACTTCTACAGTAACAGCAACACAGAGTAACTGGTCTTCTCATTATTGTCATTCTGGAGTTAAAAGAAAATCCCTTCCATCTCTTTTAGTTAAGGGGCATTAGCATACACTATAGATAGAGGTTAGGGGGGGTTTAATAGACAAAACAGGAGGTGTATATGTGCAGGCTCTGTGGCACTAGCAGAAATTCAGGCTTGGAGGGCATGGGACATTAAAAGGCATGGTTTAAAGAGGCAGAAATAGGCTTTCCTTGTGAGCATATTCATCTTACTATGCTCTGCCAAGGGCTCTTTATCACCCTGCTGCCGCTGGGTCTTTCAGTGTAAATTACTCCCTTGAAGATGACCATGTTTTGTGGTTTGCAGTACGGACACAGGTTTTTTTGATGTTGACCCTTGTTCACAAGGGGCTACAACACAATCACTAAGTTGTTCGTGGAAATCATACTGCAGAAAATCATAGTCCCAGGAGTAATGTGCGAGTCATTTAATCCATCAAAGCACACTACCCTCCACAGGAGCACACACAGACCCATGCCTTAATAAACCAGTTCTTTTTGTACAGCACTGATTTTCCTGTTTCTTTCTTGCAGTACAATAAACACCTCTTCGTACACATTGGACACGCTAACCATTCTTACAGTGACCCGTTGCTTGAATCGGTGGACATTCGTCAGATTTATGACAAATTTCCTGAAAAGAAGGGCGGTCTAAAGGAACTGTTTGGGAAAGGGCCTCAAAACGCTTTCTTCCTCGTAAAATTCTGGGTGAGTAAGACATGACGTGGAGAACCTCTCTTGTTGATAAGGCCTGTGTTTAGTATTTAGCACCCTTGGGGTGCTTGTGGAAATTTCTTCTCTCGTCATTTAAAAGTGCAAAGCTGTATATCCTTCAGGTAGGACGCTGGCCCAGAGCCACTCTTGTTGACAGCTCCACAAGACGTCTGTGTTGCAGATGACATGCAAAGGCAGATGCGTGCCTCAACTGTGCTTGACACAGCTGCTGGGCAGGAGCAAACAGGTAACAAGAGCCCTCGTTTGTAAATGGGGAACTGCCATCTAGTGGTCCAAGGAAAAATGGGGAAGTGCAGAAATGGAGACTGCTTTTTAGTGTTTCCGATGTTGAACTCTTGCCAAATGCAAGTAGTACAAGTATCAGTCCTGCAATCAGTCCACACTTATGCAGATAGGACCAAGCAGGATTTGAACTGAGTGTGCAGCAGGACAACTGTGAGCCTAGGAGGGTTCCAGGGTTTTCTTAAACGTTTTTTTGTTGGTAGAGCACATCTGCTTTCCCCTTGCCTTTTTGTTAGTCAGCCATGGGACCCTGCTCCAAAAGTTATATCTGTTCATATCAGTTGTGAGCAAGAGTGAAAAAAATTTGAAGGGGAGGCTGAGATGTTGTATATTGATCTAGTTGTGATAAATTTCATTGATACATCAGATTTTTTGTATTGTATTTACAAAATCTCATGTTAGCAATGCTAAAGGTTAATCAAAAAGGATCATCAAATCTCCAGGCTGGACCTTATGCTTACATTAAAGTTTTTACTACTCATTAAGTTGTTGAGGTAATTTTTGTGGTATACTCCTTTTCATTGCAACAGTTATCATCTAAACATTTTAAATTCATCTTTTAAAATCCCAGTGAAAGGGGCATATTCAGGGTTTAATTACAGGGTGAACAGATTGAGGCTGAAACCAGAAAAGGTTGATCTGGAATCACTGCTTATGACTAGATTTCCTGGTGTTTATTGCTTTCAGTCAAAGGTTATCTATGTGACCTGAACTACTCTTCACCTTGTACATACCTCAGACTTCATATCTTGCCAAGAGTTTCTGTGGCACCAGATTTGGAACTGGAAACTGGGAGTGAAGGAGACTCTGTTTTCTCAAACCTGGGTGTGGAAGTGATAAACCACTGAGCCGGAGCTGTGCTAGACTGCAGCAGAAATCTGTTGAGAAATTCATGGGGCTTAAAACTGGGCATGGGAGCTGTAGACCAAGCATTTGAGGGCTGGCTGAGCAAAGAGGCCAGGAACAGGAGATAGCAGAGAACTGGGAGCTGAAACACAGCAGATGCCAGGAACCTGGAAAGGGCAGGTGAGAATGTAGGGTCAAAAAGAGGAAGGCAGTGGGAAGAGGAAGCATTTGGGATAAGGAGCCTGCGGGGAAACATAGGGATGAAGGCACACAGCAGAAACAGGTATGTGAGAGGTGGGAACAAGACAGGCATAAGGGCAGAAGAACTCTGGCTACGGAGGAATAGAGCTTGGAGAATAAGGGTCTGTGACCACTAAATACATTTCCTTGCAAAACTTGGCCTTGAACTGAGGACCATCATCTCACCAATCCACTTTGCATAATAAATAACTGTGAAACCCACTGGCAAAATGAATGTCACCTCACTTGCCTATTCTCAGTTCCCGCAGAGAATGACAAGCCTCAGGCTTTAGATTAGACATGGAAGCAGCAGAGGTTTGTGATGTGGTCATTGATGTATTGTGTGTTCTGCTTTTTCTCAACGTGGAAACATATTTTCAGGCATGCTGAATGCTCAGAGATGTATCTAAAGCCAGGACAGTTCTTCTTTGGATCATTAAGGTCTGTGTTGTACTCATGACTTTGAAAATTCAAGTGCCAGCCTTCTCTGCTTGATCTCCTACAAGCAGTGCACACCTTTAACACCCTTGCCTCAGTTCCCCATTTGTAATATGGGCGTGATACCATCCCTTCACCTCAGATGGTCACTGAGAAATCAAACTTATGGTGTTTATAAAAAACAAGATAATGCTATGAAGAAAACCTTTATAAAATTAATAATTCTGTGTTCAGCACAGGTTTTGGGTAGTGTGCGGGAAATAGGGACTGGGCCACACTGAATAAAGAAGGCAAAGAAATATTGTATAGATGCGAGTGTGCAGTCGTGTAGCTAAAGACTGTATCATGATGCAGTTCAGCAGTCAGGACATGCAGGCAACTTCAATCCAACGTTTCCTAACCTCACTGTGCCTTCCAACATAATGGTCTTTTAATACAATTTTGTGTTGTATTAACTTAGAGATTAAAAAACATACAGTACTAACATCCTTCTGAGTTATACATTAAAAATACAGTGAGAATGCCTTCCTGAGCCATGACCTTAAAATAGGCCAGTGGATTTTCTCTCTTATGGGGTGAGCGAGGCAGAGGGAAGGTGCCAGGGCAGTACTTGGGTGTAGCGAGAGTCACAATGAATGCCCTTCTAGGAATAAACTTCACACCAGTGCCCCCCATCTAGAAATATGTATAGGTAAAACAGAAGATGGCTGTGTAATTAGTCATTAGAATTAGATCCTAAACTGTCAGCCCACTGTCCTTAATTTCTTTCACTCCAATAGGACATTTATTCAGAAAAAAGGTCACTGTTCCCATTTTTATTGGGAGTATTGAGAAACTGTTCTAAACAGTCATATATTACCAGTGTAAAGTTGGCAAAGGCTGCTGACAATCTTTTTGACCCTATTAGTAACTTCAAGTTTATTAATATGAAAATATATTAATTTTTGTATTCTTGTCCTTTTCTTTTAAATTAAGTATTCACTTCTGAATGTGTATCCACTCTCTCCTTATCATCCGCTACCTCCTCCTACTCTGGAGGTTCAACTTCTCCCAGGTTCTGTTCATGTTGCATGATTATTGCTTACTCACAACACTCTCTCTCACCCTTTATTTAACCATTTCCCCCTTCCCATCCTTTCTGTTGTCTTCTCCCTTTGTTATCATTTAACCATCGATAGCCTGCTCAGCGCTGTAAGCTAGTGCATCCTAGCATCAGTGTCCAGTGACAGTCCACATTTTGGTGGAATTTGATTGTAATGTGAGTAAAAGAGGAACATGAATTTGTGATGGGCAGATAAGTACAGGTGAGAAAGCACTGTAAGGAGAATCAACAAAAGAAAACCAGAGACAATGAGTGAAAGAAGTAAAGGGAAACCGGAGAAGGAAAGCAGGCTGGTGTCGTGGCATGTGGAAGCTTGAAAGCAAAGGTGAGGATTTGATGCCGGAAGAGATGGTGAGCCTGTAAATGGATTTAAAGAGAAGCCAGCATGACGCTGGAGGCAGCACAAAGGGTATTTTATTTTGACATTAAATCTAGTGTGGAAAGGAAAGATGGGAAACAGGAAGACCAGAGATGAGCACTTACATTCAGGGTGACTAAGGCAGAAGGTGGCTTAGTTCTGGTAGCCGGAAGACTACTCCCCTTGCTCTTTCCCATTTAGTTCTGCTTGAGGCTTCTCAGCAGCATGGGTTTCCCTGTGATAAAGGTAATAAGGTTTGATTACAAAAAAGTGGGAGGGAAAGGTCTGAGGTCTTGCAAGACGACATTTGGCAACTGTAGAGTTGACTTTGCAAAGCATCACAGGTATGGAGTACAAAGCAAAGTGTTGTTTTGCTTTGCAGAGGTTTATTGGTTCATACAGATTGTATCTCCTGTGAAATACAGCCTGATGCTGGGAATGGATGAGCTTCTGGCCTCAGCCCTAGTGACACATCTGGACGTCACACTTTTGCGCCTCTTCGTACCTAACAGTGCAGGAGGTATAAATGGAAGAGACTTCTCCTTTTACACCACCTCGAACAAACAGCCTTACGGCCCTGCAAAGCAATTTCCTCGTCCTTGTCTTGCACCTTGAATGCAGTGACTCTTTTCTTCTGTTTATCCCAGGTAGTCACTGGGAAACAGAGAGTTCAGGGAAGTCACACCAGAGACAGGCTTTTACAGTAATAGATAGAAGGAGCTTTACTTGGTATGTTGTGCACTCAGTACGACGAGTGAATAAGGAACAACACACTAACAATATGGCACAGGAAATTTGTGTGACAATGATATGAAACCAGAGATTACAGGGATATAAAATGAAAACAAAAATAAATGCTCTTAAATAAACATAGAAGTTATTTCCTAGAACACTGACAAGGAATTCGGACAAGGCTGCAGAAAATCTGCAGATGAAACTTTTCCCTGGGTGCAGGTTGAGTGCACAATCCTGCTTCTGTTACCTTAGTCACTAGCAAAATAAGCCCAATCTATGTAAACCAATCAGGTATGATTCATGCCATCTAATCTTAATGTGAGTGAGGTCAACATACCTGTTCGTTAGTTTGTGCTTAAACCGTTTTTGTGACTTGAGGAAAGCCCCGAAGTTTTCTGGTCTTTGAAGTTCTGATTAGCCTATCTAAAAGCTAAGTCAACAAATGTTGCCTCTATTGGTTTCTTTTATTGGTTGAAGTTCTACTCATTGATATCTAATGCTATCCCCACTGATTACTCACTACTATTCTTAAATTATCTAATACTAAATAATACACTTAGGCCCCCTGAAAGAGTTCAAACTAAATGATAGATTGCACCTCCAGCTTTACCCCAAAATGTCTGTCTAAAACATCGCTGGCCTTGCCTTCTGGGCCCGCAGTGCTGATTGCCCAGTGCTCTGGCTCGCCACTTCCTCTTGCAGGAGGTTGATGGTATGTCTGTCCCCCTCACACCACCTCCCTTTTGAATCCAGTATCTCTCAGCCACATCTCTAACAAATACCTTCATTTTGACTCTGCTGTTGTGATCACATACATCTCCATTGACTCCAGCAAGGGAATTGCTCTAGGAAGGCACAACTCTGTATCTCCCTTTATGCCCCCGCTAGCTTTGCTAGCCCTGTAACTTGCGCTTGTATCTAGCGCTAGTTCATCCGGCAAACACTTTTCACTACTAAGAGCACCTTTACTGTTAATTCAGCAGTGCATATCTGTCCACTGCAGCCTAGACTAAATTATTCTGGTTTAGCTAGTTATTTCTCTCTCATGTTCTGCCTCAACCCCCAATTACAAATTCTGAGGCAGGGATTCTCTTTTCACATGACTTTTCTATGTAACCTACAGTACCGTGCAGTGGATCCATGCCTCCGTTGGGATCCTTAGTGCTGGTGTCAGCACACCTGGCAATACGTGGCTGTGGATTCTGTGTCTCACACTGCCAAACGCTCTGTGCCAACCTGAACTCTGACTTCTGCAACTACAGGGACAGATATGGGAAGCAACTATATCTGAAAGGAGGAGGGATGTTTTCTAACTAGTGACACAGGAAAAAAACAGCTGATATAAATTAATATTGGGCTGTCAGGCTTTCTACTGTTCTGATCCACTGGCTTAATTTCAGATGGTTGCAGTAGCTTGAACTATTCTTCAAACTGAGGAAAGCTTAGTCAGAGCTCAGTGCAACTCTGAAATAGACCCAAACTCATCTGAAGATGCATGGATGATATTAATTGATATTTAAAATGAATGCCTCTATTTGCAGGAATCTGCAATGCAAACTAGGAGTTTTAGAAAGTAATGCATATTATAATTAGGGCAAGCTTTTAAAGATGCTTTGAAGTCCTAAACATTTTTGAAATTCAAATGTGGGATGGAAATAAAGGAATCTACACAATAAAGGGGCATGAAATTATGTCCCCCAAAATTTCACTGTTTTATAGATGTAAATATATGCCATAATTAGTGGTAAGTAACATGAGGAGGATGGTTAAGTTTATTCCTATTCTTATTCAAAACAGCTGTGGCATGAAAAATAATGCTCCTTCTCTTTGTGATACACTGGAACAAACAATTTACCCATGTAATCAGTGTTCAGAAATGGCTTGCGCCTGTGGTCTCCTCCCACCCCCTCCTGAATTTATCCCCATGTGCCTCCAGCCGTCTTCAAAGGTGCAGAGATTCTTTGTGCCCTTCATTCACACACACACACAATTGTGGCTACTGCCTTTTTTTTTCTTTGTATTTTTACATGTAATTTATATTGCACAATCTAGAATCTTGGATTTCCCTCCACACACACAGGCACACATGCACACTCGCCAGCTTTGACTGGCAAATGATCTGCAACTCACAAATGGGATCCGTACCATGAATGGGTCTATGGCCAGCATGCAAATGTATGCAAAACAAATTAGATATGGAAGAAAGCAGACATCCATTTTCTTTTCCCCATCACAACCCTCTCGGCGCAGGGAGCTCACGTGGTGCTTGTGGAGGACCCCTTCACAAATTGATGCAAGGGCATTAGCGCCTGAGGCTGGATAATGAGTGGAAGGAGCCGAGCAGCTGGGAAGCCGGAGCAGCTTGGCCTGTCCATCACAAGCCCAACCATGTGGCAGACCTGGACACAATTCCTGAGCTGCAGTGTAACGCGCGGTGAAACGTGCCAACGACCCAGATGCTCCCGTTGGAAAAAATTGCTTCACAATTTGGAATCTGTGCTCTTTGATCACTCTTTGGAGAGGAGGAGGGGAGGCATGATGCGGTCATATGAGTAACACACCTCCCTGCAGTCAGCAGTTGTTAAAACCTATATGTTGTTAATAAGTGACCTTATGTGCTTCATGTTAACTACTGAATGCCAGTGTAAATTGTTCTGGCCCTCCCCAGATCCCACTGTTTCCAGTAGGTGCTGTTTTCCTTCTACTCAGCAGGAAGGATTTAGACTCTTCTCAGCAATTTTTGCTGGAGTTGCTTTTTTGTTAGCCAAAGCTGTTATTATTACACAAGCGCTCTACCCTCTGCCCCCTGTCTTTAACACAGAGCCTGAGAGCGATTCTGAAGGGAACGTGAAGATTTTTTTTTATTATTTATTTTTACTCTTCATTTTGGTTGCAGCTAGCTCTGTTTTGGTGCTTGCTCTGGCACATTGGCAGAGGCTTCTCCATGCAGCACATCAAACACTCGGTGCTCTTAATATGTAACATTTTCAGTGCTACCCATTGTCAAGCTATGCTTTATTAATGAATTAATCATGCTCTTACACAACTACTGTAGAAAGGGTGCCAGAAAGCTGAGTGCCTCTCCTGCCTCAAATGCATTCAGCTAATATGAATCTCAGCTCTTAGAAATAAATCAAAATTAGAGTTTTTACTCTTGAAAGTTAAAAAAAAAAAACTGTGTTTTAAAGTTGTTGGGTTTTTTCTCCTAAATCGTATTGATCTTGTATTTTAAAATTCAATGAGTAAACACACTCTTGTTCATTACATGTAATCATACCATAATATCTGAAATGCCATCATGTTTGAAATCATGCCAATATATTTGAAATAACCATACAAAAGGTTATTTATCTGTATATGCTACAATAGTGGTCACGAACCCTAATTCCTGGAGCCATGGGTCACAGCATAGTTGCATGAGAAGGTGTACAGATGGGAAAGCTGGTGTACAGCCCAGGAGGACTTGCAATCTGAGTCTGAAATGCAAGAAATCAGCTATAGAGACAGAGTACCAAGGAAATAATGAGACAAAGCTGGTTGCGGCATGAGAGGCTGCAAGCACAGCACTCCAGAAGCTTGAATGTTGTCATGTTTTTCACAGGAATCATTGAAAAAGGAAATTATAAGGGCGGGGTTAATTGAGGTTATTAAGATAACTTCCTATATTTCAATTTTGCTATTATTATATTTATCTAGTCTTGCCTCTTCTATAATATAGGCAGTGAACCTCACTAAGTAATGTCCGCTTCTGGACATTAATAAGCCTACTTGAACTAGAGCATCCCTGTTAGTTAGATATTTAGCTTGGTTAAAAAAGACCCCAAGTAATGGTGATTCCACCACATTTGAAAATTATGCTGGCATTTCATTGCCATCAGGGTTACCAGCCTCTGCCTTGTTTCTCATTTAGCTTTTGCGTAGCTTTAGCTTTCTGTCTTTTAATGTCCTTTTCTCCAAGATTTAATCTATCAGAAGACTCTTCCCCATGTAGCAACTTGTAGGCTATGACAAAGTCGTGGAAAAACTTCCCTTGGAAAAAGTAAGTAGATGGAGTTTCATTAGTCATTCACTACAAAGGATGTTTTCCAGACCTGAAATCATTCTTGTAACTCTTTTCTGAACACTTTCCAATTTTCCAACATCCTTTCTAAAATGTAGACACAAAAACTGGAATCAATATTGTAGTAAGGAGCCTGCTAAAACTTAATACCAGGGTAACACAACACCTTATTCCTGTTCAAAGCTACATCTACAACTCTCATAGCCACAACAGTGCCCCTTTTTAGTACAGCTTTTTTTTTTTTTTTTTTTTTTTTTTTTTGGGTAGCCTCATAAAATTTTGCAGGGGTTGGGGGGAAAAAAATCCCCTGAATTTTAATTGTGACCCACTTTCATCAGTTCAAGAAATACAATTTTGCTTTCAGGTGTATGTGTTTAGACAAACCCCTTAAGCCATAACAATATAATTAGCAAGACTTTCACTATCATTTTTTAACCAAAGTTTTGTATTTCACCAGAATTGATAGTCTTTCCTTCTTTTCTAAAGTTACTCAACATGGAACAAAGCTTTCAAGACCCGGTTCAGAATATTTCCTTGACATGACAATTCCCCTCTTCACAATGATACACACTCCTTCCTAGTGTTCATGTACTTGGCCTCTAGGGAAAAAATCTGAACCCAGACTGAGGGCAAGATTTTTTGTAGTATGTGAGAACAGACAAAATTCTTTCAGTATTAAAAGAGGCTTTGCTGAAGCCTTCATTTAAGAGTATTTGCCATTGCCAACTCTTATGATTTTTATGTTGGTGTTACACGTTTTGGAGGAGTCATAAAGCTTCAGCTCTCAGCAGTTTGTAATTAGTTGAACGTGGAAACTGTTGTTTAAAAGGAAAATTCTGTTTTTCCTTGAAAACACCTTTATTATGTGCTAGACTGAAAAAAAATCGAATAGCAAATAAAGATAATTCACATCTATATTACCATCATGGGACTTTTGCAACAATGTCATGATTGCATAAGAGTAAATTATGACATTTAAGTGATAATTTCAAGTATTTCTCATTCAAACATTAGGGCCCCAGCCTGTATTTTTGTGTACACAGGACTCCCGGTGATTTCAGCAAGAGTTGGAAGAGCTGTGGGAGTGATCAGCAGGGTGCCAGATGGCCGCATGTGTTACTTTTCCAGGTTAAATGTCAGCATGTAAATACAACAATTAGAGTTTTCTTTCTGTGGGCTTCAACATCAGAAGGCAGCACATAAAAAGTTATATTCTTATTTTTTAACTCTATAAACTATTGTTATTGCAGCTTGAAATGTAAGGTCTATGTGGTTGACCATTTTGACAACATGAAATTGTGAGGAGCATTTTAGTTATGATTTCTTAAATATTTTGTCCATATCCGAAAGGAAAAAAAAAGAAAATGTTTTGATAGTAAGATTGCAATTATGGTGGCAGCAGCAGGCATAACCATTTTTAGGAGATTACTACTACTATTGTTGTTGTTGTTATTTACAACAATGCAATTGTTTTATCAGAAATCCCTGTTCTTCAGAAATTCTGGTGGAGCAGCTGTGGCATGGCTGATGGCTGCTACAGTTTGTCATGTTTAGATGTTTGTCATGTTTCAATTGCAAGCCAGCTGTGATGGCAAATTGCTTATTTACTATTAGTTTAGAACAATTTCTTGCAGCTCACTGTGAACACACTGCTTTAGTTGTACATTAAACATTAACTGCTGACCTCATGCAAAACGTGCAAGAAACAAGGTGTAATAGTGATAGGATTTCTTTCTGTTATGCAAAATACGTGACTATAGGGCTGTTTGTGTTACTGTGTGTAAACCGAGGGAGACTTCTCCACTAATTAATTTACCAAAGCCAGCCTGAAGTAATCTTAGACCTATGTCTTCTCTGTACCACAAACTAGCTCAGTATGTGCTATTATCAGCATATTGCCTCAGAATGTTGTACCACAAATAAGGACTGTAGACACTAAGTAGAATTAATGAGTTGTTGCCTAGTTAAAAATTAAACAGCAGTTACAAATGACCTGAACTAGAGTGAAGGCATTTATTATAAATGTTCCACACTAACTAGTAAATAAACATACCTGTAAACTGGGGTTTTAAAAAGTCTCAAGGTAGACATGAAAATATCTGTCAAAATTTTTCTGTTACATTTCTATATTAGCAATAAAGTCGAGCCGAGCTAGACTTGCAAGTGAAACAGCTGTGAAAGTGCATTTCCCTGCTAAAACGCTCACCTCAGAGTAAGTTAAAAATTCAGACGATTCTTAGATGTTACGCTGCAGTAGCTGATCAGTTATTTCCACATAAAAAGAAAACCCTGCCCACTCTCTCCTTGGGCACCAAAGATGTCAGCAGAGCTAATGCCTGAATCAACAAATCCAGCTGTGGATATCCCTAGACTCTGCCAATATCCATATTAGCGCTCTTTTAAGTTGAGGGCTTTTGAAAATGGATTCATGATGACAAAGAACACAGTGGCAGAACAGCTTCAGTGTTGCTGCAGGCCTGGGAAGGCCAGATTCAGCATGTGACCTGTGCTGTTGCTTTGTAGCCAAATTAATCATGCTGTGCACAGGACTTGCATTTGGATATAAATAATTAAAGGTAGCACTGTTCCTTGCTTGATCCTGCAAGTCTCAATCTCTGTTGCTAGATATCAAAGGCAGCTGGATAGTTATTCAGGCTGCAGAGAAATACTTAAAGAAATCAAATACTTTCAGTAATATTTTATTGGTGCAGTAGGCACGGCTCAGTGCGCACACAGCTCGTGAAGCCTGTGAGTTGCGTCATACAGTGCCGTGAAGTCAAGTATTTTGCTGAATCAGGGCCATATGGCTTGACAGAGTCTTATCAGAGATCGACCCCCCTGTTGTGCAGCTGTCTCCCTTTGCCGTGAGGATTTCATTGCTTTAAGAAAGGAAAATGAGAAAGTGCACTCTTGCCTCTCCGGAGCGGGATGGCTCAGTTGAATTCAAGGCCACAGGGCAGGTTCCCTCCAGAGGAGTCAGCTCTGGAGCCAGGCTCCTTGCAAGGGATCATTCCCTATGCTCCAGGGACTTCATCAGCTATCTGCCAGACAAGAACATCTCCTGTAGCCCAGAGAAATATTGGGTTGTCTTTTGTTGTTTAAAATTTGAAGAAATTGCTGGTTCCCTAAGGTTTTTGCTGCAACAATTAGGCAGTTACTTTCCTGACAGACTTTTTCCACTGTCACTGTTGTCACTATAAAACTCCCTCCTCTCTCCCTTATTTCTGAAAAGAACAGTGAGCTAATTACAGCTTATGCTACTGACACTGTCAAATGAAAAAGAAAATCTTCAACATCTATTTCTTTTTCCCAACAGGCTGACTTAAACTGCAACATTCAAGATGATACAGGAGCGTTTTATGGAGTCACTAGTCAGTACGAGAGCTCAGAAAACATGACAATCACCTGTTCCACCAAAGTCTGCTCATTTGGAAAACAAGTAGTAGAAAAAGTAGAGGTGGGTGTTGTGATGGGATGTGTGGGATGATTCTCTGGTTCCCTTTCATTTTAATTAGGCTTCTCTCTCTCTCGTCTTTACTTTGCTCTTATCTGTCTTTTCCTTCCTTCCTCTAACCCTTTGTGAAAGAGTATTTTCCTTCCCAGAAATGTTTGGGTTAATTTTAAATCACCGTGTAAATGGTGACACTACAGTTAAGTAAAATCCTAGTTACCTGTTGTTTTGGAGCCCTTCCTCCAACCTGCCTGTGGCACCCTTCGGTGGGGAACCTGCAGCTGACATCAGTGCCACCTCCCCCAGCACCTGGCAGAAAAGAGCTGAAACAAAAACGCTTTGCTCCCATTTCCAAACACTTGGCCAGCCATGTAGCCTGTTTGGAACCATACTAGAGTGACGAGCTACCCTCTATCATCTAGATTTTTTAAACATTTTAAAGCCACGGATGGTGTGCTATGTTTCATCTATACCCACGCTTATTTTATCTTATTTTGTGCACAGAAAGGCATGCTTTCCCCAGACACCAGCAGCTTTTGAATACAAAGTTGCATATTTTTCTTAACATGCAAGGGCCTTTATTTATTTTTTACCTTTTCTTTTCTAAGCACAGAACTGTATTGAGTGGTCAGGTAGCTAGTCGGTTTATTGCACAATGGTACTGCAACCATCTAACTTGTCTTCTGTGTACTAAGCCCCACACCCACATCTGTTACCTGCAATATAGTTTTTGTATGGGAATTTTAGCCTAAAGCTGCAGGTTGAGCCTTTACAGATCTCCTGGTCACTGTTCATGGCCTTCTTATACTAAATATGTTTTCTGTGCGGGGTGACCATAAAAAAGTTTTCCATCATTTCCATTGTTCCAAGCTTAGAGAAAGCCCAAAAAACCCACAAGCCACTGGGAAGCTCATGTGAGCAATTGGTAGCTGGGCAGCAGGAGTCCGAGCGTCACAGCCTTACCCTCCTTCAGCCCCTTATGAGCACCTGCAATACAAATAAGTCTGGTTTTCTGCCGACTGTAGTCTTGCATCTCTCTGTAGTTCATAAATTGCCTATTAAATCATACAATAATATAGCTATGTGTATATGTGTATATTTATGCATAAATATATAAGATTTTTGCTGTTCCTTTTGAAGACAGTTGCCTCAAAACTACTGTAAAATTATCTTCCCACGTTTTCTGCTTAATTCATTTTTACTTGACTTGGACTTACCTTTGTGTAATCCTCATCTGTTCAGTTTTTGAATTCACAGGATAGAGAACAAGTAGTGATATTATAACTCTCAATAATTAAGGGCCCTTGAATTTTTAGCAAAGCACTGCATAGCTCGGGCAGGGAGTTAGCAAGCAGGCATGTATGTCTCGGAGAGCCACTTTCTCTTTTTTCTGTCTACACAAAGACAAAAAAAAAACTATTTAATATTCACTTCTTTGCTATTTCTGAATTATCTTATTCTAAATGCTCTTTTTTTTTGTTTTGTTTTAGACTGAATATGCAAGGTTTGAGAATGGCCGATTCGTGTACAGAATAAATCGCTCTCCAATGTGTGAATATATGATCAACTTCATACACAAGCTCAAGCATTTACCAGAGAAATACATGATGAACAGCGTGTTGGAAAATTTTACAATTTTATTGGTATGGACTCACTTTTTTTGTTTTTCCATGTCTAAACTACTCTCAGGCTTTGTATGGTTTGCTTAACTTGTAATACAACCAGTTTCCGAATCCCTTAGTAATGTTGCTTACTAAACACATCATCGCACTGAGTTCAGAGTAATACTCTTGGAATTATGCACTATAGACGCTAAGGATGAAAAGGCTAAGCTGGCTGAGAACATGAGCAAACATCTTTGTTACTTCCAAAAAATTCAGCTTACTTCTCTCTCTTTTTTCTTGCAAGTCTCTATTTGGTGTTTGTAGTGAGCCTGAGGCAGTAACTTTGAACCATCCTATTCATCTAACATGCTCTCACTGAGGTGCCAGTTATAAAAGTGCAAATGTCAGTGGTGTTAATTAGTTCTTGGGCCAGGAAAGCATGCAGTAATGGGTACACCCAACAGGTGACCTAAAGCATGAAGAATGGTCTACATAGTGGCCTTTAAGCCAGTTTCATCCAGTTACCCAGCTTGCTTTCACTGTGGCTTTGTGGTGGCACCTCAGCCAAGTGCTTAGAGTCATGCACTGCTACTGCTGCTGCCATAGGATTTGGGCAGGACCAAGGGCTGGTGGCATGGGAATGAGGTAGGGCTGTGAGCACAGAGCCATGCACACCCTGCTCAGCTGCCTTTTGGCAAGTGCACACAAGGTGACGAGGGTGCGCTGGTTTCCCTTTGCTGAAGGGGGGCTCAGGTTGAGGAAGGCTGAGCCAAGACCACATGATGGCTGCTCATGGTCAAGCAGCCAGGGTGGGATGACTCTTCAGCGCCCTCCGCTGTGAGCTTCAGCCCCAGGAGCAAATTTTGTGAGCACGGTCACAGACATCAGTTTAAATTGCCAAAGAGCGAGCGAGAGGACACACATTTTAAACAGTCACACCTAAAGATTGTCTTTAATTAAGGCAGTCATTTCTTGGTTTGGCCCTGGTGTTTCCAAGTTTGTAATATACTGTCTACCTCTTCCTCCCCTTCAAACAGGTTGTAACAAACAGGGATACACAAGAAACTCTGCTCTGCATGGCTTGTGTATTTGAAGTGTCGAACAGCGAACATGGAGCACAGCATCATATCTACAGGCTTGTAAAGGACTGAGCAGTTATTTATATATACACTTCATTTCACTTCTTTATCAAAACACAGACTGTAAACCTCAACACTAAGTGGCAGTGCCTCTGGCCCAACTTTCACCCACATTTTTCTAAATCCTGTTTTAGTGAAGTCATTTTTAATGTGTTCATATATAATTGTAGCTGTGAAATTCTGGTACAGTTGTAAAAATTATTTCTAAAACTAAGTGTTCTTCAAATTTGTAAACCACAGTTCTTTGGGAAGACTGTATTTAAGAACCTAACGCCTCTGTCTGTGGAGGCCTATTTTTAATTCTGATAGAAAAATGTATGACAGAGCATTTGCCATGGGGAAAAACTGACAGCATTTATAAGAATTTATTTTGGGTTTTTTTCCAACATGAAATACTTGTTTTACAATGCAAGTGAAATTGAAATGAATCTTTAGCTATAACTGTAAATGAGTACACAAAGTTAATAATCTTTATAGAATTATCTTTGTAACTAATTAGGGTGGAAGATATGGACGAATGTAATTCACTAAATTATTTTTTAAAATGAAACGTTTTTCTGTTTGAAACCAAATGAAAAATATAGCCTTAAGAAATGCCTGATAGAAACAGACAGGTCCTAAAATTAGGCAAATTTTGTATTTTTTTCTCAACGCTAAAACTAATCTTCTAATCCATTAAACTTTCAAACAGGTATTGCAGAGAAAGAAAACATCATCCCTTACCCCTAACATATCTAGTGTATTTTAAAAGAGTATAAAGTTGTATTGTACTAATATGAAAATTTGATTATTTAATGAAAAAGATGGCTCATTTTGCAATAAGTAGGTAAATACTGAAGATTTAGACTCGCATTATATGTAGTCTTGTGTGTGCAGTTATATTTTATATGGACAACTATGTTTTCTAATAAGTTGAGTGAAAAACTTGCAACTCTGAAATTAACAGATGAACGGAAACAACTGACATTGTGACAGCATTAAGTAATTCGTAAACTGAGAGCAAAACACTAATGTGTTTGAAAGAAGAATGCGTACACCTCTGAAAGGATCAACAGCTTTAATATCTATGAGCCGCTAGAAAATCACAACCAACATCAGGCAAAGAAGATTGGAAAGTGGAGATTTTTTTTTCTCCTTTTCCTCTTTATCATGGTGCTCTTACACCTCTCCCAGTTGTCTCTCCAGTTCCCACTGGCGAAGACCTTATCTGAAACAAACACGTTTGTACCACGTGGGGGTCTGATGTCCTTTTGCAGCCGGACGTGGTAGCATTCATCCTTCTGATATATTCAGGGAAGACTCCAGGAAGTGAAGTACAGCTGGAGATATTTTAATACTGTAAGGATTCAAACCACGGATGTGGGTGTGAGTGATTGTCTGAGGTACGCGCACGTGAGAGAAGTAGTCTCATTTTTCCTGGTTACACCAGAGAGTGTTGCTCCGTTTCTTTTCTTCTGCTGCACAGCCAGCACTGCCCCACAGTTGCCCCAGCAGCAGTTAGTTCAGCAGGTGCTGGGCCAGCAGCGGGTTCTCACGCAAACCATTTGTCTGAGAGGCTGAGGGCTGCCCGGCCAAGCACAAGCCACCTTAAAGATCAGTCGTGAGGTATTGGCAAAGCGTGTTCTTGGGAAGGTCCTTTGCAGTCCTGAATCAAAGCAGTTAACATTTAGCAGGTTCCCTCCTCCCTGCCCTTTACCGCTATGTGCCCATGTGCAATTCAAGTCTAGCATTTACTCGCAGGCACAGTGCTGTAGTCTTCAGAAAAGCCAGTCTTTTTTTTTTTGTTTGTTTGTTTTTAATGTTATATTTCTGCATAGTACCTTCTGTTGGAATGGCCCATTGTTGAATTACCTAGACTAGAATATAGCCTAGACGAGGTAGCAGGTTGCTGTACGTCTGCATCAGACCATGTTCATACTTAACACTGGTGAGGACTTAGGTTAGAGGACGATACAAACATCACCAAGGGGAAGGGCGACTGCTTGAATTCCTTAGCCTGCCTCTGATCTAACTCTAGTAGCTGGATGATTGCTGTGATGTCTAGCTGTTACCTGCTTGTGGATATTAGGGCTGATGATCTTTCAGTTTATATTCCATGAACTGAACAGAGAAATATGTCCATGGGAAGGTCTCTTTTAACACTCATTTTTAACACTAACAATCACATCAGGAAAAGCACTGCATTGTAACAGCCTAACGGTAGCCCTTTATTCTAAGCACTTGGTGTTACAAGTCAAAAACTACTTTTTTGTTTTATTTTGTTCTAAAGTTGTCTTTTATTTAGGGTTTGAATTGTGGTTTTCGGTGTTTTGTTTTTTTTTTTCTTAATAACAAGCAAACTCTTTGAGGCATATAAAGTATGTAAGTCAATTTGCAAAACCAGGTACAGTTTTTTTAATAGAATCTGGCACACTACATATGCCATAACTATAGGGTATAAAAAGTCACGATGTTTATTGGTGTTCACATATGTAACATTAGGGAAACTACTTCCATTGTCTTTTCTTTACACTTCTGTAAATGATCCATACCCTGTATATGTTAATTCTTAAAAGCCTTAATCCGTCAACTGTTCAGTGTGGGGTGTGTAGTCCAACAGGCTGCCTGTAAACTGTGAGCTCTTTTGTAAGCTGGAAGTACTTATCTTGTTACTGTTACTTTTTTGTAGGAACCTTTTAATTGAGAGCTGCCAAAGCATTACAATATGCAGTGCCTTAGCATTATATTAGAAGTACCTTTAGCCTCTTAACATAAATTTTATATATTGTTTTATTAATTGGTTCCATTTTTAAAAATATCTGTATTTTTTCCCACAGAAACGCTTTTTGACTGCTTGGTCTAAACCAACCTTCTGTACGAGTCAGTCCCATTACTGCGCAGTTAAATGTCTATACCAAAAGGAGAGGTTACAGATTCTTAGTTCTCCGTGAAAAGTGAATTGTATTAATAAATGCTGCCTTTTTAAATTTCATGACCAAATAATTAATTGTGACTCTTCTGCACTCTAGCATGAAAGTGCCTTTGGTTTGAAATTCCAGCTTAGAAAAGTGCTGCCATAATAATGACAATTTGTAGAGAGACCAAAAATATTTAGTTATCACCGTAATGCCTTTGGTTTATTGGAATAAGTTGAATCTACAGGCCTCCATTCACAAAGAGCACCATTTTTAGCAAAGTAATTCTGCTAATGATCAACCTGCTGAAGAATAATCTACTGTTTGCCATTTCTGACAGCATTGCAAACCAGCAACTGATTTGTCCGTGACAGAAAAATGAAAATGATTCACATTTATATTCTCTTCATCCAGTTGTGCATCTGCATAATGAGAGATCCATATACTGCCGTATTTCAGACAGTGGACAAAAGTGACTTTATTGTTCTCCTCTAATATCTCTGAAGATTTTTTGTTTAGACAGAAGATTTTGTTTACAAAGTTGTGCACGCTGAAAGTCACATGCGTAAACCAAGATGAAAATGGAGAACAGCGGATAGCTAGGGTAAATGCAATTCTGTCGTTTTAAGCATTGAAACGTTGAGTGTGAGCGTTGTGGATGAAGGCGCTGTTAGAGAAACTCTGGCCAGCACGATTCAAAACCCAGGGTTGTTTTGTTTTGTTTTTCTCCCAGATGATGTCTTGGAAAAAAAAAAAAAGAAAGAAATTAGCTCCTCTTAATAATGTGTTGGATTTCTGTGTTTGACACCTTCTGTGAACGGGGGCCATACTGTACACTACAACTACAATTGATGGGAAGAGGAGCAAAATTTTAAGAAAACGATGTTAGAAACAACAAATATCAGCAAAACCAAAAGCTGTCAGAGGGATTATATAGTTGTGAATACAATTTTAACTTGATTTTTAAAGTATTTGATGAAAACTAAGATTAACTTTTTATATATAGAAATATTGTGACACTGTGTGGTAAATATTGTGATAATTCAAGTTCCCTGTCTCTAAAATATTATTTTTGTTATTCCTTCAAGGTCTAAATCTCACTTACCTCTATAAGACAAGTAATCCTGTTGAACTCAATGAGACTGAGGTAGGGCAAAGACACTTTCGCCCCACAAGTAGAGCATATATTTTCAGTTATTACCAAACATTTCAGCTGTACTTGTCAATTTTTTGTGGTGAACTACACTTCTGTCTCATTAAAATATTAAAAGAAGCATAATGGTACCATTTGGGGCTGTTAAAAAATTACTACTAACAAATGTAGTTTTATGTACTTGAATTCCAAAATGATTTTATCTAGGTACTGCACCACTATTTTGAAGGAATTGCAGATATAACGCCTGTTTCTCGCTTTCCCTTTCTACCGCAGCTACAGCTCATTACATTTGGCAGTAGCTTCTTCCGTTAAAACCTCCACGGTATAGGCTATTTGAAATAATGAAGGGTGTACTTTAATGGTGAATGTAAGTAACTGGCCAGTTCAAGGCAGATACAACGTTTGACGTACTAATCCATATCTATTTATTTTTCCACTGCAAGTCCTAGAGCGTACTTGCTTTCCGAAACAGTTCCCCTTATAGTTTTCCTGGATCACTCAATCAGTTGTACTGAGAAACCTTTTGTCTACTCTTTACTTGACCCATACTGATACACGAACCCGGTCACACAGCAGGTGTGAATAATAATAGCGTCCGGTTTTGTACTTTTCTCAGGATGATCACTTTTCCCCCTTATCTTTCATAACGAGAGGTTTAGCCCCCTAAAAAAGATTGAAGCTGGATAAGTCGAAGTACAAGAAACACTCTGGACATCTTCATCTTTTAACTTTTCAGGTCATTCTTGCTGAGATCATGTAATTAGTTTTAGTGTATAAATTAAATCTGAAATGCACTCGGTTGACTAAAAGGAGATGGATCCCTGTTACCTCCTTACAGAATATGTGTTTTTGGTTTTGTTCCGTTTTGTTTTATGGGCCTCTGATTCAGGCTCATGACTGCAGACAAAAAATACAATATGTGCCTGAAAAAAAAAAAAAGACGAAAGAATTTTATAACATTGAAAACCTGAATAGCCTTTAATTCTTCAGTACATTTTATGTAAAACAGGTTGGGTTTTTGTTTTGTTTTGGGGTTTTTTTGCCATGTGCATTTGTTCACATTTGTAAATGACTTAATGGAATTCTCACTTTATGTTTATTTGTGTAATGTGTATAAAATGGGTTTGTGACTTAAGCATATTCATATATGGTCAGTGGTTACTTTAATATTGTACTGCTGCTGGTAACTTTTGATGTAGAACTTGCCTTTTGATGATAAAGTACCTCTAGGTTAGACAGGGAGGGAAGGCTCTTTGAAAAAAGTGAATGTTCTCCAATGTTTTCTTAAGATATTTGCAGAAGCTTTCAAAAGGAGTTTCAGTCAAACCTCTTGGCAGTACAGTATTCTTGTATTTGTTATTGTCTGTGTGTAGGTACTGGTACCTTTTTTTGTTTAAAATGTTTTAAGTGTTGGCTTTAAAGTGAATTTATCTTTAGTATGATAGTAATATGAAAATTATAGGTTTTGTGTGCAGAGAATTTTTTTATAAAGTGCTTTGTAAAAAAAAAAATGTATTCTAGCTTTCGCGGTACATATGTGTGATAACTTTAATATCCATGACAGTTAAGTGCAATTATTTCATCACTCTAAAAATGCTATTTTTGTGTCGGTTACTGCAGGTGTTTTCATGTCTTTGCAAAGTGACACATTTTGATGCCTTCTTGATAAAGTGGTAGAATTTTTGTAGCTTTCTAGAAACTTTGTATTCATACAGTATCGATTGAAAATAAAGAAAATGAAAGTGTTTTGTGCATTTATCTTAATCTCTTACATCAATCTCTTTTTAATGTTGGATGTAACTTTCAAAAGTATTTTCCAAAGTAGCACGACTTGCAGCAATGTCTGTGTACCTCCCTGAAGGTGCAATGGACATCCAGCAGGACTTACAAAGCTTGTAGGGATAGCACTCAAGGCCAGCACATCTGGAAGCTGTGTTCAACAACGAGTCTATATGCATTCTGGCATATTATCAGCAAGAAAGGTGACTACCTCTGGCTTGTATGTCTTCTAAAGAAACAGTGGTGCATTTTTTTTGAAACATTATTTAAACCATTCTGTTTTAATAGGAAAAGCCTCCCAGTCCCCCTAATTCCAAAGCAGGAATGACCTATTCAAAACTCTTACACAATAAATGGTATCAAATACATCACTTGGCAACTAGAACTGACTGAGGAACACAGTAGTTATCTGAGGTTGAAGTGTTTCTTCTAGAAGGACACTGAGCTCTGTGGCAGCTGAGGTCCTAAAAACATGACATTTTTTAAGAGACTGATTTCTAGCTTTTCTTTAACCACTTGCCCTCAGCTAGCAGCTCTACCAGGTATGATGAGAGGAGGAAACAGCATCAACTTGCCTGCTGCATTTATGAATTGAAACCACCAAGCTAGGAAGAAAAAAGAAAAAAAAAAAAAAGAAAAGAAAAAGAGAATAAGAGGGATATCCTGGATCAACTGAAGTCAATGAGAACATGACCAGGACTTGCCGGGGGGGCGAAGTACATCTGGCTCATCTTCTGCTTCAAAAGGAGGGCAGTGGCTTTTGAATAAACCACATGCCCCTCCCACACACCCCAACTCTCCTTTTGGGTGGCAGATGTTCCATTGCCATTTTTAAAATGCCAGCAGAGCACCCCCCCATGTGCGAGATGAATGGGTTGAGAACAACGCACAGACATGGTCTGTTTTGACCCTGTTTTCTCTTCTTTGTTCCCCTTAAAGTATACGGCTAACCCTTTGAAGTGGGTTAGCTGTTCCAGAAGCAACCTGCTTCTTAATTAAGGTTCTGCTTCTTAATTAATTTAGGTTAAGAACCATAAATCTTCCACCTTTGGGAAAAATGTCATGCAGCATTTCATGTTGGGAGTCCCCATGTAACGTCACACCCCTAGTTTATTAACCAGCTGCCCTCAGCCGAAGCAACGGCCTCTCCCTGACTAAGCGCAGTCTGGTTTACGTGAACACTGCAGCATGGTGAGGGAACGAAGAGGACAGACCAGTTATTCCGTGCCATTTATGAAGCGCAGAATGATAAGCTCTACGTGGTCTGTGGACTTTTCTGTGGATTTTTTTTTTTTTTAAGATGCAGCCTATTTGACAATACAAATACAGAGCACACTTAATGCTCACAAATGCAAGAGTAAAAGGAGGGTTCAGAGCTAAGCAGTGTGTTAGCAGATGTCTATAGTTCCCCCACACAGCTCTAACTGTTCATCCCAGCCCTGACCTTTCACAGCCTTGCTATTGTTGTCTGGGGTCCTTTGAGCAGAAACAGCTGACCAATCTGTTACACCAAGCAGTGGTAGCTTGGCGATGTTCATAAACAATTACCTACCTTGTAGAGAGGTGTGACACTTAATTGGTTAATGGGTGTAAATTGTTATATGATTGCTGCTGTTCTGTGAAAGCTAGAGCTGTGCTGGAGACACTAGAAACTTGGTGAAGGTGGGAAGGGCAGGAGGGAGTGGGTAGAGAGACCGTACTAGGAGTGGAGGGAAAAGGAAAATTGTAGAAACCCAGAGTGCAAGTGACTGGGAAAAAAAAACAAGTAGCAGGATATTGCTTTTCAAAGAAAATGAAAAGCTGAGGACAGCAGAAAATAGGAAAAAAGGAGGAAAAGTATAAAGACAATTTGAAGACCACCACCAACAAAACAAGTCCATCAGAAGAAGGAGGGAGAACTAAAACTAAGAAAAAGGCTACAAGAAAACAAGCATTCACCTTCTGGGCCAGTGAATAGAACAGCTTTTCACACCACCACCCCCCCCCCCACTCCCCCTTCCTGTATTGCTTCGTATTAGCCCTTTCCAGTTTCGGGGCATATCCTCTAAGCTTAAGGGAAAGGGCTGCTGTAGGCCTCCATTCTTGTGTGCCTCACTGTGGAGAATCAATAAAGCCCAGAAATCTCAGCAGCAAGGCACCCTGTAGCCTCCCTGATAGATGAAGAGCTGTCAGCTTGGTTTCGGGGGGTTGGGGGTGGGGTGAGAGGGAGAGGGGGAGAGAGAGAGGGCGCGCGCATGAACAATTGCCAGAAGAGTATCTGAAACAATCAGCTCAGCAAAGACACTTGAGTGCAAGGGCCTAGTCTCAATTTATCCAGCACTGGTGATTTCTCAAGCCACCTTCCTTCCATATATGTGTGGTTTTGGATGCGTGTGCAGAGTTCATTATAGCTTTAGGTTGATTAATTTCAAAAATGTTGCTTTCCATGCCCCTCACTCTATCCTAGAAGTGAGAGCATAAGCAGCTAACCTTGATGTTATTAAATTGGAGCAAAAAGCCAAAAAAAAAAAAAGTTTTTTCATAAGTCTGCTTCCAAACATCTTTACCAGCTGCTGGAGATGTCCACACACAGTGAGCAGTTTTGGTGCCTTAGGCATTATAGCTTTTCCCTAACCGGTAAAGTCAATGTCCCACTAAGGATGGTGGTTGGGGCCATCAGAGCAAATGGTGCAGGAACCGTGATCAATATGTATATGTCCCTTTTCATTCCTCTCACTTATACAGTTCAAAGAGGGGATTAGCACGCTGCTCATGCTTACCTTGCAATGCACCTTAATGCTTTGCTTTCTGGCCCTCCAGCAGAGACAGCACATGGCAGCGGCTTTCAGACATACTCTCTGTTTGAACAGAGCACTGAGCTCTACGTGCAGCTGACTTTGCCAGTAGATTAACAAACTACAAACTGATTCTTTTTCCTGCCCCAAGCATGTGAGTTTATTAGCCATATTTAAAGATCCTTCTCAATTTATTTTTTGTTGGCAGAGCCTAAAGAAAAAGGGTTTTTTTTTCCAGACTTTTAAAAATTCCTTTCTGCTAAGATCATATGTACTTTACAGTGTTATCAGAGTTTTTTTTTTTTCTAAGATACTTGCCTTTTCTTATCCCTTCACCTGTGATGTTGAACTTCCTAGGGAGCATTGTACTTGGCAAAATGTACAAGAACAGCATTCAGGTTATAACCGTTCCTTTCAGTACACTATGAGAACGCTTCCTTTTTGATGCAGGCCTACATTAATCGGAGGGGGTGGAGGGGGGGATACCCGTGTCTTCATGACATTTGGCCTTTCCAATAGTTTTAAACTGAACCCACATATGACAAACCCAGGCAATGAAGTACTAGATTCAACCGCATTGTGCATATTACACCATTCCACAGCACAGAGGATTTGATGGCTTCACTGTAAAATATCTGTATTGGTTTTACTATTACTATATTGTGTTTTTAAAAGGGTTTAATCTAAGCTTTATCATCAGAACACCATGATGGGTGGAAACTCAACAGTGCAGCTCACCTCCAGAGTTTACAGCAATAATGTGGGAGACAGAACACTAGTCTCAGCAGGGTTCGCGCTCCCCTATCTCCCGCAGTGATCTCCTGTTTTGAGGGAGGTGGTGGTGAGTAATGTTTGGGAGGTGCCCCAAGACTCTCTAGCGATAGGCTCTGGATAAGCACGAAGGAGCAGGTAGATGTGGTGCGGTAACAAGAAAACGCCAAACCTTTTGGCTTTCCTGCCCACTTTCACCTGTCTCCCAGCCAACAAAAGGACACAATGTCGTGTGGGCAGTGAAGAAACACATGAACGGGGGCAGGGGGGCGGGGGTGTCTCAAGATCTGAGACACCACCACCCCCACCCCCCCCCATTTTTGCAGAATTTTTCTCTGACTGCTCCCTTCTCTGAAAGGCTATTACTTGAGACTAGGCTCACCAGGCTCACAATTCCTCTTCACTCTGGGTGAGGCACCGGAGGGCATGCAGAGCACTCAGACACAACTATGGCATCAGCTTAGCATTTTTTTCCATGCAAACAAAATATCTTCCCATTAAGAACACCAGTGCTGGAAGTGGTACAAAGGCAATGGCCACTCTGAGAAAGCAAGGTTGAGGGCTCAAGAGCCCCTGAGAGGAGACAAACAGGGCAGCCACGGGCAGTCAGGCAGGCTCCCTCCACACGCTCTCGGCCAGTGTGGTTTCTCAGCTCGGGATGGGGTGGGAACAAAACTGTCTACCCCTGCAAACCAGAGCACCAAGGGAATAGGTACAAATACAGTGGAGAAAGTTAGCTTGAAAATACCTGAATACTAATGGAAAGGAAGCATTAGCCATGGGGATTAGCCACAATTTGAAGATGCAGCTGATGAAGCAGGAGATAGGGTAAAGGCTGTTTCAGAGAACTGCAGAGGAGAAGGCCTTTCCACTACCTCTGGTCAGACACATAAAAGAGCAGAAACAAAAGTCAGGGTTAATCAACAACTGGAGGCAGCTGGAAAGGTATCAAAGAAAGAGAAATGAACCCAGAAGACCAGACTGAGGAAAGTGTACAGGTTGCTCATTAATATGAATTAATATTAGTAGGGCAGATAACCTGGTAGGGAGCCACAGAGTGGTGGAAGGGGAGAACAACATCAGACAATCCCTGAAATACTGAAAGAACAGGTGCAGAGCTCTGTGTGTTCAGGTGGCTGGATAGTTCTGAGTGACCATTGCCAACATCAGAAGTTACCGCACAAATTAGGCTTTCTCGGGTGTGCCTGTGAGACGCATGGGAAAGCTGTGGATGCAGCAGTAGACAGATTTACAGATAAGAAAGATCTGGGAGGGGGTGGTGAGTTCAAGATCAGGGCTGCCCACAGGTTCCCTGCGAGGGAGACAGATGGGAGGTCAAGAAGAGCAAGGAGATAAAAGCCATGGAGATAGAGCTGCACAGTATGGACCTGTGAAGTGGTCTGTCAGCTCCAGCAACCAGCTCTTCCTTACTAGAAGAGCGTGTGGTGGTAGGAGGCAGCGATGTGTGCTTGTATCTGCAAAACAGGGGGAACAGGGAAGTGGTGAGACTAACAGCTCTCCACACACAGACTCACGGCTGAAAAAAACAACACGTCATCTGGAGCTCGTTTTCAGCTGCCTGTTGACAGGACAGGCAAGTATTTATGCGTAAGAGATGGTCACGATTACAAAGGAGATCTATGGACACTGATACCTGCACATTATAATTTAGAAATCTGTGCAGTGTGGATGGTTTGTTACCCTCGTGGTCCCCAAACAACAGGCACATAATCGTGTAATGGGGGGTGGGATGTCCAGTTTCTTTAACAAACAGAAAAAGAGGAATTCTGTATAATAAATATTTAAGTTTCCTGTTCAAAGGTTAAACACAAAAATGCTGTTCAGCCATTAGCAAAGTACCTCATGAGAAGCTGGGACGCTGGGCTCAGAGTATGCGCTGCTCAGCTGTGCTGAAAATTAGGAAACAGCCTTGGTGCTGAGATTGTGCACAGCCCCACACTTCAGCCCCACATCATATAGGAAATGCCAGGCATACAGAGAGGCCATGGTAAGAGGCAAAAGAGTAGAAACTTCTCTGACAGCAAGTAAACAAAAAAATTTGGAAGTCTGACCAAGATACAACCCAAGATACAACCAAAATGTCTTTAAAAGAAACATTTATTCCTACTCCCTTTCATTTCAAGGTTGTATCAATCCCTACAACAACTGGATTTAAGCCTCCATAAGATAATGAAGTTGGGGTTTATGCTTATATGAAGTATCACCTTGTGATGTGAACATCTGACAAAGTCCCTCCTCCAGGAGCCCGGGACACATGCATGCTCCAAATTTTCTCCTCAGACCCTCTACTGAAGCAGCCCAACTCTCTGGGGAATCCCAAGAAAAGGATGTGGCCCTAAGACAACAGCAAAATCTTGAAGGATTCTGGTGCTTGCTGCTGCAACCCAGTCTAATGTAGAGCATGGGGTGGCAGTGAGCCTTACCAGGCTTTGCTGTAGTCATTTCATGACTGCAGCGTGTCTCAATCTGTTTACCTGCAAGTATAGGTATAATCAGGTTAGATAAGACCATTACCACGGTACGTAACCTTTGGACTTTGGCTTGAGGCTTCTACTTTCCCTTCTGGAGAGAGCACATCGTATTTCACTGTCTATTTTATTTCTTTCTCCTTTATTACAGTTGTGCTCAGTACCCTACACAGATTGATTTTCCTGGAGGCACAAACAAGCAGATAGAATCTAGAGGATGTTTAACTAAAGGGAATCATTTTAAATGGTCTTTGAATTAATAAATATATATAAAGATAAATAAGAAACATAGAGATATATAGGTAGTACAAACAAATCATGACCCATCTGTCCAGTGTGCTCTGTTTATGTGTGCACTCAATGCTAGGATATCCTGGAAAGCAATAGGCCTCTGTTCTTCATCTTTCTGGCCGCACTGATGATCCCAGCTGGGACACCAGAAATTTTCCACAACCTCAAGTGAGTGAAGGATGTGTCTCTAGATAATATATTGTGCCTAACAGGAAGAGTTTACCCAAAAAGAATACCTAAAAGGCACAGCCTACCTTCTCGACTTAACTGAATTTAAGCTGACAGAATATGCACTTCCACTGTAGCCCCTACTAATTAGCACAAGAGAAAAGAACTACTGATTTAAACATGCTGGTGACCTGCAGGCAGCGGGGGTCACTGTTGTTTTTTAACAGAAACTTCTCACCTTTCTTCCCCCTCCCATATTCTTGCCAGCCACTGACCTTCCTTTGATCTGCTGTAAATCTTGAAGGTTGTCTCCCTTCTACTTTCTGGATCTGTGTTCAGAAAGAACAGCTGCAGCATTCGTAATGAATAACTATGAACAGCAACTCCTGAGTCTCCTTTGGAGATGGGCTGATCCCTTCCTGCCTAATTAAAAGAATATTAGTGGGACCCTCAGCACAAGGTGAGCAGCATTTAGTAAGATACTTGGCTTTCTCAGTCTTCTCTAGCGCACAGTCTGAATACATAATGTAGAAATTTATCCATCAACATAAATTAGGCTCCAAAGTTGGAAAGATTTGATCCATCTGAACAACTACTACAAAACCCCACCTTTTTGTCCTCCTCCCTTTTCTCACTACGGTCTGGTTCAGCAACAGTTTGGTACTTGGGAATAGCTTGAATCTACTACCTTAGTCTATATGTATTTTTAGGGAACTACTAATGTAGTAAATGAGTAAATGTAAAGTAAATGTAAATGTAAAGCAAATGTAATATATTTTTCCATTCTCTTCCAAAGCTCTCCCCTGTACCAGCAGCATCCTACCTGTCACTTTCAGTTGCTAAATCAATTAAACATTCAGCTCTGCTGAAAAGAAGGAAAAGAAGGAAAACTGTACCAGTTACCATAACATATTGGCTTCTTGGCTTCTGCTGAGACAGCAAAGTTAACATTTAAAAAAAACCCTCTAATTTTTAGTTCTATTTCTGGTCGATTGCTTATTTCTCTGTATTTCTTCACATCGCTGCCAATACAGTAAGCTATGTATTCTCTTGGCTTGGTTCCAAATTCTCTATTGCCTAGCCTATGTGATACCCTATGTCACATGGCACATAAAATAACAGAGGCCCTGTCTCTCCTGGAGACCTCTATGTACCGCTGGAGTAGTACAAACAGAAATTTAAAGCACCAATTTACTTCCAGCCTTGCTTCCAACTACTGTTGAAGGTAGGTCACTGGAGGAGACAGGCTTGGATTTTAGTCAGTCAGACTATCCTTGTATCCCTCCAAAGATCAAGGCCAAACGCTGCAGATACTGGTCTTGCAAGAGATGCTCAGTGGCTTTGCCAGTGCAGGAATACAGCTGCGCTGTGATACATTGGCATGAGATGGTTTAAAAGCTGAGTGAGGCACCTCAATTGAATTACACAGTTCAAGGGTAACTAAGACTACTAAGCATATAGAAACCATCTGACTCTCCACAGAGAAGTTATTACTCCAAAGGCTTTTGTGCTTACCAAATAATCTGATCTCTGGTTACTGCAAAATGGTTTTCCTTCTCTCTTTGAACTGAATTTCAATGTGTCCTTGCATGAAGACCATAATGAAGTACATGCCTACGGCAAGCTCTCTTTAAAGCACTGTCCTTTTTTCCCAGAAACATTTCCAGGAAACGCGAAGCTGCAATATAAAGCACCTCTGCTTTATCACAGAATCCCTCTTCAGCGTCACTTTTTGCTCAGGGAATGGCACTTGGCTAGACAGGATTTAGCACAAACACAACCCAGCAGATCTCCCCCTCTCTCAGCCAGGCAGGTGAGAGTCGTGCCTCACTGGAAGGCAGACATGACGGGGCCTGTAACCTGAAGACAGCGCACAGCATTTTAGGAGACCTGTGAGGGAGGCAAAAATCCAAAGATCAACTCCTTCACCTCCCAAAGGTGTGCCTTTGAACAGGCAAAGATAAACACCAAAGAGACAGATCCTGCTGTTGGTGTCAACGCTGCAGAAATATAACCGTCTAGGTTATACAACAAAAGCTGATGGGGATTTGTATTCCTGTTAAAAAATCCCACCCTCAGGGAAGCAGGACATTTGAAATCGATTATCAGGCACACAACTCATTCTTGGGGTGGCTGGTGACTCACCCTCGGCACTTCTTGTGCAGCCTGAACATAGCCTTACAAGCGAAACATGAAGTGGCTTTCTTGTCTCTTTCTGAAGTGTTGTCCAGAAAGGGCCCCTCATGTTACACACCTTCCAAATTGGTGACTGGTTAGAGACAGAAAGCTTTCCAGGCCCAGTGGTACCAGGCCACTCAAGACAGGGTGGCAGCAGCGTGGGGCGGCTTGCAGAAGGGGCCAGACTCTCACTAGCATCTCCTAGTCTTGCGTGTGGGATCTCTCTGCCACTCCACCCTGAGGCCCAGGCAGGCATCACTATTTTTCCAGCTCTGCATTTACTGAATAACTCAGCTAATAGCATCAGATGAAGTAGTGATTTTCTGATGTTTGGCCAAGCTGTTAACGTTGTCATTCTAGCACATTTTAACAAGTACAGACAGGTCTGGGCATTAGTCATATTTCTATAGGCAGTTTTTTTTTCTTTGTCTCTTTTTTCTTTTTCTATCTTATCCATTTTACTGGGCTTCAAAGCCCTCAGTGAAAACAGATGTGTGAATGTTATAAAATTACATTACTAAATCAGGGCTTTTTTCTGACTTTATACATGTTGTGCATCAAAAGACACTACAGGCAGAAGGGCCAACTGCTCTGCACTGAGTAAAGCTACAATAAGGAATTACAGTCTGGGAATCAAGCACCTAGTCTTATGGCATGCCTAAATTAAAACTGTCTTCCCAGCCCTAATTTAGTTTCCATGTATATGGCACTTTATTCTACAGAGTACAATCTCCAAATGGATGCTAGTGGTTTTGGTGGTACATCTGAAAGCACAAGCTTTTCAGTACTTTATCACATCTTTGCTGGTCAACAGGTGGCCCTAGCATTGTTAACTGTATCCTGGAGATGATCTTATAGTACGTGAATACTTCAGAAGCACGTATTTATTTTCCTGGGGCTCTTCTGAGCAGAAGTTCAGCCTGCAATCCTCAGCAAGGCTGTGCCAGTCACAGGTTTGTTTCAGTGAAGTTCACAGCACTAAAGTCTTATACATCTCCTAGACTTGAATTAAAGGGTGGTACATAAAGAGTTTTTGAAGAAACTCTTGCAGTAAGCTCTGTTTCTTAGTGAAGTATTGGGCCACTACTCTACCTTGCCTGTATCAGCTATTTGTGTACGAAGTGCTTCAAGTAATGTAAGAAAGTATCCCGTTTCTTCCCTTTGTGCAAGTCAGGCTGACTTGCAGTCTGGGATGTGCTTGTTATGCATGAAGCAAATATAAATAAAAACCATTAAGGAATGGGAATGATTAGTTATGGACAATAGAGCTGTGAAGCTTGTTACCAGCACCCGTCACTCCTGCTATGTGACTGATTCTTGCCGAGCAGCCCAGGCATGGTACAGGGGCTGTACGGCTCCGAGACAGCAGCTGAGCAGAGCGCATCCCTGCCTGCAGCCCGCCTGCTCCTTTGTGGCCCAACAGGCTGCAGCAAACGTGACAGCAGGGCTTGCATTCAGCAGAGCAACAGATTGCAAAGCATCCGGCGATACCGGGGCCACGCTTATGTGGCAAAATGTGCTACGATACGAAGAGGCGAGCTGCCTGCTGCACTACGGCAAAGCAGATTGCATAGCATTAGCACTGGTGACAACAGGGCACTCTTTGTGTGGGACAACAAGTCACACAGAAAACGCGCAAATGCGATTGGTTGGGCCCACTTAACATATGCACAGCAGAGTGACATATGGCAATTGGTGACTTTCCTGCCACAGATGCTGAAAGGCTTTGTTTCAGTACAGTGCGTGGTGCAGATCCAGTACAGCGTTCCCCCTTTGGTGGGGAGCAGTCTGAGTGCCGGCAGCGCTCTCCCCCACCTCCAGGCGCAGCAGATTCCTGGTGCCGTGACTGCTTCTAGCTGTGCTGAGCAGACTTTCTGTTACTGAAACCCTACCCATCAGCCAAAGCCTGGGGCATGCTGAGAAATACAATTAATGTAAAAACATGACGGATGTGGACTCCCATTTCAACTCCTTATGCCCTTTGCATTTGGGTTTCTATTCACATATGTATAATACCACAGCCTGAAACAAACTATTTCTAAAAGTGTTTACTTTTTCGTCAGAACTTTTGTTTTCAATAGTTTCTCTCTATTAATGATATGAACAGATAACTAGATTATGATAACTAGTGACAAATAGATTATGTTTTCAACTCTGTTAAGCAAAAGTTTAAATAGAGGTTAAAAAGGACAAAGCAAAATTACATTTTCCTGGCCAGGGAACTGAGACAAAATGTAAAAGAGGTTCTATCAGCTTGCTCATGCAGGAAAAATATGGAGGAAGATTTTGAAATCCCGGCACAGGTTGTAGCTGTGCTCACCTGTGCAGAGCCACGAGACGAGTGCAGCCTGGTAACTACAGCACCAGACTAGGGCTAAGATACAGAGATCTACTCTCATCTCTGTCACTGACCACCTGTGCGACCACTGGCAAACCACTTCAGCTCAACATGCCTCAGAAATAAAGACATGATACTCATCCCAGCGTACTGCTTTGTGATTGCCTGCTGGCTGCAGAGCGGAAGACAAGGTACGAGATGACCTTACAACACTGAATCATTTCACGTGGGCCACAGAAAACTCATCAGACAGTAACAGCATCCACCAAGCTGAGGACACAGGGCTCAAAATCTCTGCATCTTATTCCCTATTGCTGGCATTATCAGTCTTTGCTCACTTGTCATTTTACATGTTTCCATGGTGAAGAGGAATTCAAATCTACATAGATTTAAAACACTTTGTATACAGACACACAGTCAGGGGCCAAGCAACCAAACCCAGCTGATAACTAAGTGCCACCTCTTGCAATAGGATGGGAGTTGATACAGACTCTGTCCTCCCCAGACTTCTGCTTGGCCAGACCACGAGATGCAGAACCAGACTAGGACATGGAGTTGGCAGCTGCTGCCACCTCCCATAAGAGAGCAGCTTGGGAGCTGCCCAGCTGAGAGCAGTTTTCTTCGCTTTATACTCCCTTTGTTTTTTAAGAGCTAGTGAAGGAAATGTTGCTTCAAAGTGGGGCTGTGGAGTAGCCATACTGTAAGTCCAGGGACATAACACGAGTTGCTACTACCATGTTGCAGGAGCAAGAGGCAAAGCAACAACCACGGGTGCTGACAGCACTTTGAGTATAAACGGCTTTACGACTGCAAATCTCCACTGTACCCAAGCTGCCCAGAGATCACCAGAGGGCTGAGCTATGCTGGCTCTAGGATCCTCAAACTAATTTGTCACTGTGACCCTCAGGGGTTCCCTGAGTTGCTGTATTTCCATGCAGAAATACGAACATGTGCAGCAAGCCTGACTACTTCTGACTGCATCATATTTACTCTGCAAGCACTGACCATCTGTGCAGCAACTGTCCAACACATCCAAGGCTGCATCAGACCCTCTGGACCTGTTCTGCGCTGTTGGTGCACACATTTGCAGTGCTTAGCCAATACCTCTGGCTGACTGGCTCATCACTCAAACTACTGTTTCACCCACTCTGTTGTAACAAAATCCCAGACAAACAGCCTCAATCCTCAAACTTGGCCTAGAAAACAGTCATGTTGAGGAACAGCACAAGATATATTTGGGGAAAACTGGATCTTCAGTAGTCCTATCTCTGTGGCATCAAGAACAACCTGAAGGAATCACATCAACTGACACAGAAAGGGAATATGGAAGAAGAGTTTTACCTTGAGACTAGCTCCCTCTGCAGCCTGATTTTCAGCACCCAGAACATGGCACGTCTCTTTAGACAAACGTTTATTTAACTGCTACTCACGGCTGGAAAAACCTTCTGGGAACAAATGGAGTCAGCCTGGGAAATCTGTGCTCCTCATCAGGTTATAGCTTGTCTCATGCTTTCCAGTATCACAGGGTTGGTGGATAACCACCCCAGTGATCCAGACTGAAAAGCAGTCGGACTTTCAATTTAAAATTATGTCACTGGAAGAAACGTCACACCAAAAGGTTCTGACAAGGTGGTAAACAAAGAAGTAATTTCTGAATTTCCTGGAATAACGGAGAGCAGAATCTGGCCCCAGCAAAGGCACCATGCAAACTCTCTGCAGCGCTTCGCACGCGTTCCCTCTCCATTGCCGCCGGGTGCCTCTCCGGCGCGGTGGCAGGAGAGTGAAGCGGGGCGGCGGGGAGCGGCGGGGAGCGGCGGGGAGCGGCGGGGAGCGGCGGGGAGCGGCGGGGAGCGGCGGCAGCCCCGCAGCTCCCGCACCTCCGCGGCGCCGCAGCGACACCCAGCGGCCCCCGCAGCCCCGGGCCGGCGGCGGCGGCCCCCGGCGGCTCCCCGCACTGCCCCGGGGCGGGCGCCCACCAAAGCCGGGCGAGGGCAGCCCGGGGACCCTGCGGCGGGACCGCTAAGGGAAGGAGCCGGTCACCCTCCCTTCGTCCCCCGTTAGCGAGGCCGGGCGGCGCGCTGCACTGCCCACCCCGCGCCTGCTCCTCGCCCTACAGCCGTCGTCGCCGTCTACAAGGGAGCTGCCATCACTGGAAATGTTTGAATTGCAATAGGACGCTTCTCTAATAAACATGTTCTCATTGACAAACAGGGCGAGCATGAAGCGGGAATTAAGCCAGGGAAATTCCGCAGTTTATATTATACAGGAAATCAGATTAGATTATCACTGTGGATCCTTCAGGGTTTAAACCTGCGAATCTGCTGGCAGGTCAACAGCTTCTCTATCTCCCCTCATAAGAGTAAAGAAAACAGGTCTTTCAGCCACGCAGGGAGGCTAAGTGCTCGCTATCTTTATTACACAAGACACCATACCCGCTGGCCACCTTCCTCAGTTCTCATCTGCCTGGCGCCTGGTACAAATTACCCTGCTACGAGAGGCAGTTAACAAACTCCCTAGAAGTGTGGTTGTGCTTCATCAGCCAGGTCAACAAGCAGGAGGCATCTCCCCGTGTTAGTGCTTTTCTGCCCCAAAAGCCACTGCCATCCAGCAGCATCATTTGTGTCGAGCACAAGCTGCAGCTGATACGTGATTGTGTTAGTGCAAGCCATTTGCTGAGCCAGCAAGCAGAAAGCACCACGAAGTAACATTGTGCTGCTAAATCTGTGATGCATCAGCGCGTAATGGAGCTCAGAGCTGCTAGGCACTGCCAAGGCAGACTCCGATTTTACCACGGTTTCACTGAAAACAGATGAATGCAGTATTGTCAACTTCACCCAGCCAGAAACCATGTCATGGACTCAAAAACCATGTGAGAGAATTTTTTAAAAGAACAGTTTCAAGGAAAAATTTGCTTTTACCTTTTGGTGTTTCCAATCTGCTGTACTCAAGAGAATGGAAAACATCCCTTTTCATATTTGTAATCATAAGACCTCTACACATCTCACACAATGACCCAGGTCTGGCTCTTAGGCCAGCGGTAAATATTGAGCCATATCATAAAACTGTGGGAATTGTCAGCACTGAATAGAGCACACATTTACAGAGACAAATAACCCCATGCAGGCAGACACAAATAACCCCCTTTCTTCACTGGACAGCAGCCAGTTTATTGGCGAGTGCCTCTTCCAAGCTCTAGACTCAGTGCTGAGAGCCAGAGCAAGCATCAGGCCAGAGCAATAGTCAAAGTATAGTATGTCAATGCAACCAATACAGCTAGAGCATTTAAAAGGAGATAGCGCACTTATTTGACTGTGTGAAGAGTTCACAATACTTGCAGGGTTCAGGGCTCATATATGCATACAATACAGAGAGCTTATTTTTCTTTGTTTACTTTCCAGGATTTGTGCTTGGCTATTTCAACTGCCACTTCTGGAGGCTGGAGGGATGGATCGTTATTATATATAGAAACCTTTAGCTAGCTAAGAGTCCGAAAAAAGCCTGAGTAATTGTTCTGAATGTTCAAAACACAATCCACCTAGTGAAAAGGCTGCATCATGTCTCCCACAAAAGGAACAACTACCTGGTAGCATAAATTGCTTGTTTGCTTTAGAAAAAAAAGATCCAAACTGGTATAATACAAAGACTAGTCCTGAACATGTCATCTCTTTATCTGCTGCCAGCTACCAGTATTGTAAATGGCTTAAGCAACTACACCTCATTCTCTCACAGAGATCTCTTCTCATCTCTGTTTCATCTGTAGATGCACTTATTAATGTTAGGTGAAAACACACCTTTTCAGTGCCTCCCACTGGAATAAAAGTTTATTAACGACACTGTGACAATAATAGTTAGCACAGACTACCTTTTCCAGGAACAGAGGAAGGCTGACAAAAGGGGAAGGTGAACAGTTTTCCTGGGGTAACCACTGGCTAGAGACCAAGCTGAACTTGGCCACCAAGCTGCAGATTGGTACAAGCAAACTCAAAGTAGTCTCTCCAAGCTTGGCAGTCAAAAACTGCAAATGGACAGTTAGGAGATTCCAGTATAGGCTTCCTATGTTGCAACTACTTGCCAGAAGATCTCATTCTCCTATAGTCCACCCACAAAGGACAGCTGGAAGGAGGCCTGACCATCTGGAGAAATTGTGCATGATGTTTTGTGACATCAAAAAGTAAAGCAAACAGCCTGGCAAAATATCAGCCTGCTATCATGCTAATTCCCATTTGTTTTCCCTCTTGCGGAGCTGCATATGAGCCTCTGAAAACTTAGGGATAAAGCTTCAAGTTCGCCTCCTCCTGATCGGCCATCCCTAGCTACAGGTGGCCAACTGGGGATTCTCAGCCACCTGGCTTCATTGCTTGATTTGCTCCAAGGACAAGCCCATCTGCTGGCTTCGGTGGCCAGCCTTCTCCCACCATGACTCCCTCATCTCTAGCACACAGAAAACATGCACCTGGGCTGGCAGCGCATTTGTAAATCTTCAGACAGTGTGCTACCATGCAGCTCTGCCATACGGCAGGAGGCATGTAATTGACATTTGTGGATATGATGCGAAGTAGCGATTAAATTTCTTGGACCTCCAACTACTGTGTATATATGGGGCCAAGATATGGGGCAGTCCAAGCAGCTTAATTGTATATCTTTGACAATAATAACTATTCACAGTCATTATTAACAGCCTTGGCCTCTCCCGCAGACTGATAAACTCCACATGGGAAAACACCTGCAATGCTCCTATCGCTCACATCCAGCTTCCCATTCCTATTTCTGCTACCATTTTTCTTTTCCCCCAGCTATCATCATTCTATGCAACACAAAACAGGAGACTAATACATCACAAGCCTAAGTGCATTGCAGTCCAGTCTCAAAGGTGTTGCTGGAAGCTTAAACAGCATGTTTGTAAGCAATTTAAATATGGAAGACACAATCTAGTATTATGAAAAAGTAATCTGTCCCTTTAATGTTTTTGTGAGATTTCCATGGAATTATGGTATCATCTCAGGTAAGGGTCTTACCATGCAGATGGCAGAATCCAAACCAGCTTGTGCTAAAAGACCCGTTTTCAAAAAAAGCATTCTGTTCATGATGCGCTTCAAGTGAATTGTAGGCTTATGTCCCTCCCTGTTCACAGGTAAGCATATGATTACATTTCTGTTAAGAGGGACCTGAACCTGTTAATATTTTGGAGTCCCATCCACGAAAGAGAAACAGAATTATATCCAGAAGATGCAGTGACCAAAGTTTTCAGGTCCCTTGTTATTTCCTTGTTTCCTTCTTCTTTATTATCCCAGCCTCATTCTTTGACGTTTATGTATCCTTTATTGCTTGTGAACCTTTTCAAGGGATCCTTCTGTTCTGCAGTTTATCTTCACGCAGACAGAGCAACAGACCACCTTCAACAGAGTAATTATGCTTATTCTTCTAAACATATCAGTAATTATTTTGCTATTTTAATACAGAGGTAGACTCAAATAAAATCATTAGGTCTGGACTTTGAATCTGCATCACAGCTCCACTGTTCTCAAGAGTGGGCTAAATCCAGACATGGATACAAACATCCAAATAAACTTACATTTGGGTCTGAAGTTCTCTATTTCAATTTCAGGTGTGTTTTGATTTGGAGCTTTGATGTGCTTCAGAACAAAGCTGAATTGCCGGCTGAAAAATATTCTGAAACAAACCAGAAGACTAAACAATTCCCTGAATAAACTTCATCAGTGAATCCTAAGTGTATTTTTAGGAACTCCTCCGCTGCTTGTAGCCATGCTTTCCAGTGTATGATCAAAAGGATTTTTTCCCCCATAATCTGACATAAGAATGTGCCGCAAAACAGGCAAAGGAACCAGCAAGTATGACTTCAGACTCTACCTGAGACACAAATTTATATTTCCAAATCAGCTATGTCTCCTGCCAGGTCCCACCAAATCAAAAATAGAGCTGACAGAGTAGAGCAGTAGTAAACAGAAAAGACATTCAGCACTTGAATGAAAAATGCAAAAGAGCTTCAAAAGAAAAAGGAAGGAACAGTGGGGCATCAATCTCTTGCCTTTCCCCAGGGCTTCCCTGCACCTCCTTATTTTATTGACACTATCATCTCTTTCTGTATTCTTAAAGCTCAGCTGTGGTGCGAGGCAGGTTCAGCAGTAATGTTGATCCAGTGAACTAAACTAAGCAGTTCTAGCAGGATTGGCCCAGGGCCACTGATTTCAATGGGAGCTGCTGGATGCTCAGCATGACTGACAGTTAGGCTCTTTGTGGATCAAAAATCAGAATAATTTTGTTCCATCTGGCATTTTTCATGATCCCCACTGTGCCCAGTATTGCAGTCACAACTCCTCAGTTTTTAAAAATCACCCCTCAGCTAAAGACATAAAAATTTAACAAGTACTTGAACAAGTAAAATAGTAGCAACAACCAAATTCCAAATACCAAATCTGGTAATTGGATGGAGACTCCTTAAACAAACCTACTTTTTCAGGGAGTGAAAACTCTCCAACTGCTCTTCGAGATACTTCATTCTTAGACCCCCAAATCACTGCTAACTAGAAAACACAGATGGGTGTCAAGCCGCTAAACTCTTTTCTAGGTCTTTTCTAGGTCTCAAGGTAAAAGATCTGCTGGAAGTCAAGCAAGTTAATCTCTGAAGATGACCTAAAGAAAGTAGAAAATAGCAGAGATAGTAAGGAAGGCAAAAAACATGGCTTGGGCTTGATAGATGGAAAAACTGAAGAGTGATAGAAACTGCAGGAAACAAAATGAAAAGCAGCAAGTTGAAGGAAATGAAGTTTTAGACTAGAAACATAAGAATTGCTGGAGTTCACAGCAGGATACAGCCCAGTATCCTGTCTCAACAGTGCTGAATGGCAGATGGAAGAGTACGAGAATGGAACAAGCGTATAGTGCTTTTTGACCTGACAAACTCTTTCAGCTTTCAGAGATACACAGGGTAATAATTTCCAGAACCAGAGATAATAACATTTGTGTTTAATAGCTTTTAGTGGAGCTTACTTCTGTGAACAGGCCTAGTCTGAATCCAGGTAAAGTTTTGGCATCAGCAACACCTTCTGGCAGTGAGGCTCACAGTGTACCCACATTGTGCATGAAGTATCTCTTTATTCCTTTCAGATTTGCCACCTCTTTCTTGAACTGCAAGAAATGCTAAATGATGCTTTCCTAGTCACATTCTCTACTCCATGCATGATTTTTATACTTTTCTATCTCATCCCCACTCAGTTGTCTTTTTCTAAGCCAAAAGCCTCATGTAATGCCCAACAAAACCGCATGTCATGCTCAACACGGAAGGTGGTCCATATCTTTTACTGCTCTATCTGCCTTTCTCTTTATCTTTTCTAGCTTTTCTTTGGAGGTGTAATCATGTCAATGACACAGTGGTAGAGGTAAAGGAACCTGGATTTATTTCTGAAAATTCCTTTGAATGCTTCTGAAAGCACCTCCTTGAAAGCAAATGGTAAAAGATTTAGCAAATCTCCACGCTTTTATGTTTCTAGAAGTGTTTTCAGAAGCACAATTACCTCCTCCCCATACCACATACAAACTGAGAGAGCCTAGTATAAGCATCAGGTCCCAAGAATGTATAAACAAAAGCATGGATGTTAACATAGAAATGATCTTATTGTGGGCTCTGTGTCTTATTGCATATGAGAATTGTACAATGCAGTGAGCACTGTGGAATGCTCATTGCACAAACACTGTACTGTCATATGTGTGAAGTTAGCCTTTTTATTAGCTCTGAATTATTTGGGGCAAACAACAAGCCCTGTCAAGGTAAGTGTGTGGTTTAAAAAAAAAAAGTGCAAATTGAAGGTATTTCCAAGTTACAAGGAAAACACTGGAAATTCAGAAATAGACAAGAATGGGAAGATTCTGGAAAAAGAAAATGATCTCCAGATGGAGGACAGGGGAATGTCAAAAGTCTTGAAGACGTTTTATTTTAATCCCAATTCCCTAAACATTGGATGTTGTTTATAACACAAAATTGCTTGTATTGTTTGTATGTTACTGCCTGATTTCTAAAGCGATGAAACAAGCTGTGGAAGCCACAGCAGGGTTCCCTTTTCAACGTTAAATCAATGCACTACATCTGTTGAAATCCTGGAGAGCCCAAGGCAGCAATGCCAAATTCCAGAGTCTGTACTCAGCAGGAGCCGTGTGGTAAACGTCTGCATTTAGGTTCAAAGTTTGGCTTATTAGCTGTCATCCTCTGAAAACTCTTTGGAGGCTCTTCAGTCAAAGTGCTGGAACTGAGAGTTCTCCCCTCCCACCTCCAGCAACATTTCTGATACAGCAGAGGCCGTGAAAAGCCTTGAACCATACAGGGGAGGACAGTGAGGGGAACTCAACTGCGCCCCGCGGTTACTTCAGAATTTGATGAGGGCACCATCCCAAGGCAGTGTTTCGATGTTTTTATGGAGAAAATTTTTCCACCTTTTTCTCTGTGCTGAAAGACAGGAAGTTCTCTGAGCTGACCAAAATGTACTGACACAGAAAACTTCAATGGAGTTAAGAAGTCATGAAAAGCTCCCAACACCCACATACAGATACGCCTAATGTTCAAAACAAAAAAAAAAAAAAAGTTAAGAATTTACTTGACTAAACTCTCCAGTTGCCTGAGGTCTGTCTCTCCTCCCACTCTTTATGCACACAGGAATCAATCAAGTTGGGAACAGAAAGCCTACTAAAATACCATCAAAGATCTGCGCAACACTATTGTCAGTCCTGTGTGATTCTGGGGCTGCTCCCGCAAATGCCCACTCAGACCTCTCCAGCAACACACTTAAGCATATTCATTTCATGTGTCTGCTTAGATGCAATTAAATCCTCAGATTTGGGCCTCATGGTAAAATACCCTGTCCCCTCTGCAAATTGTCTGGGGAAGCACATAAAGAGAAGGGTTAAAAGGATACTCCTGGTTTTTAACCCTGCACGTTTTCAGTGGGTGACATCCTTTGACATGCTGCAGCCTGCCTAGCTACCTCAGTGTCTTTGTTTCTAAAATGGAAATGATTCCTGCTTGTCGAGTGGGGGCGTTGAAAGAATGTATTAGCTAGTCATTGCTCTGTTCCTGGAATTAATAGTTAAAAACATGTCAGGAGGAGTTCTTGCTTAATGACTGTGATGCAGTGCTATCTTCTTCTGAGGTAGTGACGATAACAGTCAACAGCACGAAGCAGTGAGCATGACATGCATACTCCTACACACTGGACCCTCAGTTTAAAATGACTGCATGGTCCGCTGTATGGTTTGCCAGACATCTCATATGATATTGCATTTTCTTGCTCTAATGTGAAATCCTAAATCTGACCTGAAATGTCAAACAGGACACATTCTTCTTTCATTTTCATAGCAACCGTCTGCTTTTCTGAATACTCAGTTTCCTGGCTTGCCAAGCATCTGACAAAGTGGCCACTGCAGACACACATATGCAGGGATAAAGTGCACAGACAGACTGGTCAGATAATGTCTGTCTTGGGCTTTTGGCTCATCTGAATAGCTCTGCACAGGTGAGCTGTTCATGAGCAATTTGCCTGCCTGGGACTGTAGAGGCACTGCACTCAGAGCTTCCAAAAACTTTACAGTCAGCATGCCTGAAGTATTACAGAGAAAAATTTGGCTCAGGGTTAAATCTAACTTAATATTAGGTGTTGGAACATGGTTGTACCACCCAAGGCTTTTACTGTTGGATTCCAAGTGTTACAGATGGAAGATTTCATTTTAAGAAGCAGTGAAACTGAAAATGACTTGGTGTGTGATGGGCAGTTAGTTAAACACAAGCTGTCAGAGTGGGGCAAAAGAGTGAATGCAATGCCTGGATGCTGAAAAAGAGAAACCTTGCCTAGAAGTACATTACTACTACATTTGGTATTACTACAGCAACTATATGGTACCTAGTTCCAGTGCTAAGAAGTGAAGAAAGATCAGCTGATAGACTGAAGAAAAGACAGTGGAGAGCTGTGAGAATGATTGAATGGGCTGATAAGAAATGCTTTAGTTTCTCATATGAAGATAACAAGAAATACAAAGAGATTCAATGATAAGAACCGAAACCCTACAATATCCACACTAGAAACATGTTACATTTTTCAAAATAAAGTATAAACCTTTGGAAAAGCATACCAAGATTTATGATGGATTTTACCTCATTACAGATTTTAAATTCAAAATTGGTTGCATTTTCTAAAAGAGATGCTCTAGTTCAAAGAAATTAAGATATTGAACTCTGATAATCTGCTTAAATAGGAAACTGAAATCTATGGTTAGAATTGTCTCTTCTGGTCTGATCTATGAACACAACCTTTTTCATAATTTGGGTTGGTTTTGAACATTCCCTTCCTAAGTCTATGTTTTTCAGATGTGAACAAGGCGAGTCTCCAAATTTGCAGCTGGAACTACTGAGATTTTGCTTTAAAAAAAAAAACCAAAACACCCCCCAAAAAACCCACAAACCATTAATTTCTGCCAATATTCACCTCTTAAGGAAGAAAATTATATTTCAAAATAGTGCAGAGATTACTAGCAGTATCTCTGACAAAAAAGTAACAGTACTCACTTCTGGAGCAGGTATCCTTTAATCCCCCCAGCAGCCTCATTTAGTAATTCAGCTAGCTAATCTCTTTCCTGATTTACTCAGGACTGCCCAGCTGGATTGATCCTGCTAGTTTGGCTTCTCACTTGGACTGCAACAGGATAGAAGACTGTACCACAAGGAGATCAGGTCTCTATCAGGTTGCCTGTACCTCAAGAGAAGGGGAAAAAGGTGATTTGCCCAGATAAACTGCAATGTCCTATCAGCTAGAGCAGCAGATGTTGGCAGGAAAGAGAGAGATCTGGTAAGAAGCTGAATGGTTGTGAGGCAGCCAGTGGAAGAGCGGAGCAGAGGCTGCTCGTGCAAAGGGCAAAGATTGCCTCCTCACTTTGGGGCCCCCACCCGTACCCTGAAGGCAGCTACAAGATAGAGCTCCAAACTCCAGAGCAGGTTTAGTAACTCCCCGCTTCTGCTGCTCTTGCTACCTAAGTCACTTCTGAAGGGTCCTGATGATGCTGAAATCTGGACAGCCTCTGCAGCATCTTTTGCTGGCTGGATAGTGTTGAATGAAGGGATAAAAGGATCACGTCCCTCATGGCTTTTCACACCTACATATGGGAACGTGCTGAAGGAACAACTGAAATTCCTCCTTCCCTTCTAGCAGGCTCTCAGCCTTAGCCCTGCTCAGGATGCTATGGGGACGCTGAGCGCTGCCCCTCAGGAGGACATGGCTAGAGCACAACTGCCGCTGCTATGTTTGACTCCTTTCCAATGGGAAAAACACACTCCAGCCACTGCTGGGTTTTGTAACAAGACCTATGTGAAGACCAGTTAAATGCTGCTTACTGCTGTCGTGAACATTTAAATGACATAAAATCACCCTACTGGCAAACATTTACTTAACACACTGGCACTGCATGGCAGGTGAGGGAGGAGTTTGTCCTATTTATTTCAGTCTTGACACTGGGTTACCTCTGGCCTCGCAGAGTACAGGTGATAACCATAATACAGCAGCCAGCTGCTCACTTTTTAGACACCCCAATGCTTCCTCACATAGAGGACGTGTCATGCAAAAATATCACTGCATTACTGGGCCTGAAATTGGGATTTTCAAAGGATTTTTAGACAGACCTGGTTAGGAATGTTTTATTTTAAGGCAAATGTTGGCACTGTGAAAAAGTTAGCTTGTTTGGTGGGAAAAAAAAAAGAATTCTGAAATATTCCAGTTAGGAAACACTTCCATTGCATCTCATAGCAATGGTGCTCCCGCTCTCTTCCCTAACTCGCCCTACGCAGGTGCCTCCTCGCGGTGCACGGAAGCAGTTGCATCACAGGCATCCCTAGCTATGACATACCGCTGTTGACGTCATCTTACAGAGAGCAGAGCGGGCAGGAAACAGGAATCCCCAACTCCAGCTCTGATAAGATACAATGTCAGAACAAACCCATAGGAAATATTTTCCTTTACGATAGTTAGCTCTTTCATGACAAAACTGACATAGTTTTTTAAGGAAGGAGACATTATTGTTATGCAAGTTTATTTGGCAATGCCGAATTTCTACTAAAAAAAAACAGAAGAGGGAATTCTATATTGATGTGCAGCTGTATCAATTCAGCCATAATGAAACTGCATCTGCCTTAAGACACAACCTGAGCCATTCACTTTCATGGAATTATGACTGCCTGCATGAAGGCAGAATTTGGTTCTCAAGTTAACATTTCACTGCATTAAGATTTTTTTATGTAAAATAAAGCTTAATCTAATTCTATTTTTTGTAGAATAATTTACTCAGTGTTGCAATATAAAAACACACACACATACACTGCGTAGCACTGTTTCGTTCTTAGTATCCTGCTACATTCTCTATGCTGTTATTCTTATGTAGTGTGATGTCTATATTTAATGGGACCCCAGGAACAAGCACTACGCTGAGACCAAAGACGCCCAGCTGGTACCTGGAGGCCGCACCCTCAGCCAGTTATCCTCCTCCCACTGGTCGTAATGCCACTGGCTATTATCTGACTTGAAACCAAAGAAGTGATTGCCTCAAAAGGGGAAGCTCTACCTTTGTACTACCTAATGCAGGGGACTGAAGAGATGACACATCTCTGTATTTCATACGGGCATATTTGCTATGGGGACAGAATATATTCGAAGTATCAAAGTCTTCACCAAAAGAACACCCTAATTAACCAAATTAATCAATCTAACAGAAGACGACCAGACTTTTACAAGATGCCTCCATGTACATTCTCAACTGATATATTTCAATATTTTAAAATACGCACATTCTTAATGGCAGCTGTAACTTCCAAAACTCATGCTGAAATCTCTTGCTTCTTTGTCATTAAAGAGAGAGAACCGGCCCTCCAGGGCTGTTCCTGTTGTACTTTTCTCTAGTGACACTGAGCCAATGTAACTTATGCTCAGTCTTGTAACCTTTGTGCTTTGAGTACCAAGAAAAGGGTGGGTGGCTTTTTTGGCAGAGCAGATTGGTATACCTGTGATGCAAATATTTTGACTGCTTAGTCACTCCAGCTCAAATTCTAGTGAAGGGTCTAGAGATTGACCTGTGCGTGCAAATATCTTGGTGAGTGGAGAGAAGAAGGGGTTGGGAATAGGAAAAAAAATAGATTGCGTACCAGTAATAGGAATTAATTAGTTAATATTTATAATGCGCATCAAAATGAAAAGCAGTACATGAGCCTAAATGCTATTAAATAACTGAAGCTCTCTGAGTGGGGGGATCATGGAATAACAGCAGGGATTTTTGTTGTCTGTGTGTCTGACTATTAAGCTTGCTTTGCTTATATCTGACCATTTGTGGAATAGTCATGAAAAAACACCCAGGAGAGTAACCAACAAAACCAGTGAATCAGAACTGCAGATAAGACCGTAGGCACAACAGTGTGGGAGTTCTGCCTCAAATACAAAGCTCTTTCAGGTCAAATATACTGTAAAATACACAGGAAATAAACACTCATGCACCAGGGGATGAAATTTTGACCTTGCATTAATGTCAGTTCCTAAAAACTCCACCAGCCCAGAATTACATCACTGTGAATCTCATTGGAATATTCACTAAAGAAATTACCAGCACTGCAGCATGTGCCACAGAGGAATAAAGCAAGTACAGCACCAGTAGTCCTCGCAATTACTTCAGACACCTGTAAAATATCAACAATACCTAGAGCGAAAATTTACAAATCATCTAACAAAGACTGCAGCTCTGAGCAATAAACAGTGTGCACTTATGAAGAAATCTTGTTGCACAAACCACTTCTACTGAATTGCAAAATTAGTGGATGCAAAGAGTACGACAGGCTTTGCTTTGGGGATTTTATTAAGGCATTTGCTACAGCAGCTCCCTGTCATACTCGATTCAAACTGCCTCAGACATAAGCAGTCACGGGATGGAAAATTGGCAGCAACTCTACAAACAAAGGATAACGATCAGCATCAAAGTGTTAGAGGAGGTGAGAGAGTCTAATGGAGCACCGCAGGGACTGCTAGCGCCTGTCTCATTTAGAAAAACTAAATAAAATTAATAAAAGTACCAAGCAGTAAAAGGGCCAGTTAAAGGAAGGGGCACTCCCTGACCATGTGGAGTACTATGCCTAAATAGTTACTACAAAATTTGCTCAGTTCTGTGTTTCTCCACAACAACATATGAAATATGAGAAGTAAATTTTATTTGACAGTGAATCCACTGGCAAGTGTTATATACTGCCATAAAGTAATACGGATTTGGAGGTAAATGGAAGTCTATGTGCCTGAAGGAAATAATCTACATCACAGATAATGAATGTGAGAGCAGAAATTCAAATATTTGGGAGTATTTGGGAAAGGTACTAGAGTACAAGTCTTTGATTGCAGACAGTAAGTCACTTGATACATCTCTGCAGCTCTCAATACATGTCATTTTCTGAGTTAAGATCCTAAATAGGGGTATTTAGAAAGTTGCATTTGATTTGAAAAAGGCGTAAGGAATGGTGGAAAACCTCACCTCCTCTAACAAAAGAAAGATTTTTCTAATGCTTCTCCATTAAATACTTCTAAGAAGCATCCTAACAGCACTTGGCTACACCCAGCTTTTACACAGATATACTGTATGAGGGAGAAATCTTAAAACTTCTTTTGAATCCTATTCTATAGGACTCCCTAGGGACACTGAACTTGGAGCCGCATGAAAATGATTGCCCCTATGCTTGATGTCAGACAGGCTAAGAAGTATGAATAATAGTATTCCTTGACATTCTGATGTTAGAGCTGTTGATTACTACTGTAGCTAAAGTCCATCTCTGGCCTTAATAAGCTACTATGGTCAATTTTTAAGAACCACAGAATCATTTAGGTTGGAAAAGACCTTTAAGATCATCAAGTCCAACTGTAAACCTCACACTGCCAAGTCCACCACTAAACCATGTCCCTAAATGCCACATCCACATGTCTTTTAAATACCGCCAGGGATGGTAACTCAACCACTTCCCTGGGCAGCCTGTTCCAGTGCTTGACAACCCACTCAGTGAAGAAATATTTCCCAATATCCAATCTAAACCTCTGCTGGCGCAACTTGAGGCCATTTCCTTTTGTCCTATCGCTTGTTACTTGGGAGAAGAGGCTGACACCCACCTCGCTAGAACCTCCTTTCAGGTAGTTGTAGAGAGCGATAAGGTCTCCTCTCAGCCTCCTTTTCTCCAGACTGAACAACCCCAGCTCCCTCAGCTGCTCTTCATAAGACTTGTGCTCTAGAGCCTTCACCAGCTTTGCTGCCCTTCTTTGGACACGCTCCAGCACCTCAATGTCTTTCTCGCAGTGAGGGGCCCAAACCTGAAGACAGAATTCGAGGTGCAGCTGCAGATAGAAGGGAGAAAACCACACAGTTGGAGGCTGCTTGTGTAAAAACCACTCAGTGCAAATATTACTGTGAAAGACACTTTCTGAATCCTTTGTCCATCCCACATGAATACCTCTTCAGGCACTCCTCCTTCCAAAATGCGTTGACTGCAAGATGACTCTTATCATCCAGCTCCTGGCACAGATGGTTTTGATGGCTAATGTAGGGAAATGATTGCACCACCTTCAGAAGTAAGCGATTTGATTAGGAGAGTAAAATCACTTCCTTTAACCATCATGAGCTATAAGCATAGAGTTCAGTTTTAACACACAGAAAATGCCCACTGATGCTGAACAGAAAACCAGAAAAATTGGCTTCCTGTCAAAATATTTGATCATATCCTTAATTTTAAATATGTATTCACCTATTTCAAGAGCCTACTTTGATTTAAAGGTGACACCTTGCTAAATGAGAATCAGCTTACCATCAAAGCAGTCAGCAGCTAAACTTAACATCCTCATAGCAGAACACAAGGTAAATTACTGTAAATAAGAAATGAATTTGCCTCACTTCTCAGTACTTTAATGAATTAATTCTCTCCTGCAATCATATTTACTATATTTAATCAGTTTTCCTCTTTTTACATTTCATTTAATTTCATTTCATTACCAGTAAAATTTATGCAAATCTATCCACTGCCAGTGTGTGATATGTGTATCATGAAGCTGTGGGAACCTGCAGCTGATTTGCTGTGTATGGGTGGACCCTGGTGCTGGGATCTGGCAGAGCTGGGCTCCAGCGCTGTAATGACTGTCTTGACCTTTCCCTGTTATATGCAGCCCTGTAGCCAGTTACCCATCTTTACAAGGTCTCAAAATAAACTTATTTGTTAAAGAGGTAAAAATTCAGATCAAAACGTGCAGACTCTGTTTTTTTACTTAACTCTTGTGCTGGCTTACCAAACTATTATCTGATGGCAGAAGATGACGTGGTTTGTGCTAAAGGTTTCGTTTCAGTAACGTGAAGATACACTGAAGACAAAACATAGCTTTTGACAGCCACAGCTTTCTCCAGGCTGGGTTACAGAGAAAACCATAACAAAGCCTCCCAAGCTGGCATGGTCCCTGTTGGGGCCCTGTGATGAGAGACTGGCTCTGGAACTCTTCTGCGAACTCACAGCACAAGCAGGCCCTGTTCTTGTCAAGTCTCTTTTCTTGTGTATCGGCCGATTCTCTGCCTTTCTCAGCTCCTGAAAGTTAAACCAAGGACCCATCGTCTGGAGAGATTTGGAGAATTTATTAAAGGATTCTGGGGGGAAAATGTCACATCAGGAAACTATTTTTCCCATTGGTTTTGAACAACCTGCAATTGCTGTAAAGATTCCGATTTACACAGGCTCAGCTGAACACAAAGCGGGCAACCTGTGCTCCGGCCACGCACAAGTAGGCAAAGCGCACACTAAGGCAAACCACAGCGCCACGGTCAGGGTTTTAGATACGCAGGAGGCTTTTCTGCCGGGCAGTCCGGAACGGAGCACCCCGATTTTAAGGAGGAGATCGACCGCTTTTTACTGGAGTAAAAGCAAGAGCCACGCGGAAGCGCTGGTGAAGACCAGAGTGCCTTCGCGCTCGGGCCGCCAGAGGCCTCCCGGCCGGAGCCCAGAACCGCTCCCGCTGCCTGCTCCAGCAGTGCCACCTTTCCTTCAGGAAAGCCCAGGGCAAGCCCGGGCGGCGCTTCCGACGGCCGCCGCCCCGCCGCCCGCCCGGCGGGAAGCGCCCCTCGGCACCCGGCCCTGAGGCGGCCGCGGCCCCCGCCCCGGCACGCGCCCCATCGCGGCCCAACGGCCGCCCAACGGCCGCCCAACGGCTCCCCGACGGCGGCCGCGGCGGTCCGGCAGGGGGCGGCAGAGACCGGGGAGCGGCGGGGCGGGAGGCGGGAAGGCGCCGGGAGCCGCCGGGCCGGGCCGGGCCGGGCCGGGCCGGGCCGGGCCGGGCCTGGCAAAGCGCCCGCGGGCGGCGGGGGGTGCTGCCCCCCCGCCCCGCCCCGCCCGGCCCGGCCCGGCTGCAGGCCGCCGGGAGCCGTCCCACCCTGTGACCAGCAAGTGCGCCTGAAGGCGCTCGGCACTCGCGGGGGTCCGCGGAGCGGCGGGTCGTGACGGCGTCCTGTCACGCTGCGTGGAAACGGGAGGCTCCCTCACGGTGGGAGGGTGCAGACCGAGCCAGAACACAGGTACAGGGGGTGCGACGCCAGCAGCCTGAGCACGGCGGCTCAGCCGGGGCATTGCAGCCCTCACGCTCTGCCAGCAACCGCGAGGGCAGGCAGCATCGGTCAGTGAGCGCACGGAGGCTGGGCCGGCGGGGAGGCGGGCTGGAAACACACAACTCCGGCAGGAATCTGGAATTAGAGGCGCGGCACCGCGTGCATCCAGCGATCCGCAGCCCGCGCTGCTGGGAAGACCAGTAGTATCAAAAGGACGGTCACCGAGTTAAAGCTTTGTGGGACACCATGTACCGCACCTCCTGGGAAGGCAGTTCCCATCCACCTCTGCAGGAATGTATTTCACCAAGTTAGCGAAATCCCCTCTGAGCAGAAACTCGGAAGTACCTGTTGGCCAGCGGTGGCAGAAGTGGCTGGAGAACAGCAGCAACCAGAGCTGGTGTCTGCTGCCACGGGGAGGAGACGTGCTGATGCCACCCACGCTGGTGTGGTGCCAGGAGCTCGCCCCGGGCCCCATTGGGAGACAACTAGAAAATTAGTGGGCGTAAGGTACATTTGGAGCCATTCCAGTATAGTCTGCGATATGCAATTCAAATCATTTAATATACTTTGAAACACAGACCTCAGAATTGATGTTTTAATTCCATAGTGGCAGGAGGATTATGGATCGGACCAAACCACCACCAGACTCCCAGTGACTGCACTGGGCTTTGGAACAGACTCTGCGAGAGATCAGTATCATCTAGAAGTCATGGAGTGACATTGTTCTCTCCGACACTGCGTGAACTTGTTTTGACACCTGAAATGGAACAGATCGCAGCCTATTTTTAACCCATAGTAAGCCAATGAGAAAAAAAAAATAAAACAACCGCAGGCGCATTGGTATACGGCAGAAGGAGCTGAACAACGAGGAGCAGAGAAAGGTGGGATGAATGTGCCAGGTCAGACAGAGTGGAAGGGAGGAAGGGTGAAATCCTTCCCCCCAGTACAACACCTGTTAGGAAGGAGATCCTGTTACTTCATTGTGGGCCTATATCTTAGCCCAACCAGTGTAAGCAGCTGTTCAAATCAGAAGGAGCTCTAATGATGGAAAAGATTTGCAGAAAAAGTACTTCTACACAAAACAGGGTGGTAGCAGAGGTACTGATGAAATGTGAAATAAGAAAATCAGCAGCAGGCTTTTCTTTCCAGGTGGGAGGACTGGTAAGTTACATTGCCACATTTTATGGCTAGATAAGAGATGCATTTAGGCAAATCCAACCGGAAAGGTCAAATAAGTCACGCAAAAGTAGTTAAACAACAGTGCATACACCCCACTCAGCAAAAGATCATACTCCGAATTCCCAAGGAGTAATGTTAGTAGCAATATCCCTTTCTCTCTCAGTTTTTTTCTTTTCCTTTGTGGATCCTTCACTTTTCTCTTATGATTATACCAAAATCACAGAAGCAGCATCACATTGTGCTGAGCAGACAGCAAACTGTTCATTCCCTGAACAGCCATCTCTTTCAGACACAACTCCTCTAAGCTCTGTCACATTACTCTTGATACAGCCAAATCTCTGACCTCAGCCTCCCCTGCTGCATCATGAGACAAGCCCAGAGCGGAGCATGCTGCTAAATACAGACAGGTAAGGGAAGCAGAGGGAGTTTCTCAGAACAGAAGAATAAGGCAGAATAGCAAACACACTCTGCCCCGCTTGATCACTGTTGCTCCCTCCTACCACGTCTCTAGAGAGGTTTCCACCAGCGTAAGGAAATTAAACAGGACTCAAACTTCACAGTGCTTTAAGATTGGCCATAGTCCTGCAGTTTTATACTACACAGAACAAATGAGATCCTACTAAGTACTGAATATCAGTAAAGTCTTAGCTAAAAGCTAGGACTACCTAAGAAGTTCTCAGGCACTTGATCCCCAAAAATGCACTGAATGAGCACAGGAGACCAGGGTTTCAAGTACCAGGTTGGAGTTATTTGGTCTACAATAGATGTCAGCTCCACAGACACTGACTCTTGAGATTTTCCAGAGCAGAGCAGCTGAGTCACCACCAAAAAAAGTATTTTTGCTCAATTACTTGTGATGGGAACTAACAATGAATGAAAACAAATAATAACATCCTTTATTTCAGTAGTCTGCTGGTGGGCCGTACTTTTTATGGGCAAAAATAAGGCTCCTGCTCCATGACTGTCCCATCACATATCCTCCGCTCTCCACCACTTAGGACTGCCACTCCCTGTGCACTACCTTCCCACATTTTCTTACTTCTTACCTCATGGTACATACCAAGATCCTCATGCTTCTCATGTCACCCAATATTCCAAGCCAGGAATCCTTTCCTCCCAAACTTCATACTGCCCACATTACTCCCAGACCATTTTGCTCTTTCCTCTCCCAGATACCCTGGCCCACTCATGCCCTGGTATTCCCACCTGGAAATGCAGGTCCTAGTGTTGTCTTGGAGACTGCAGACCATGGAAGCTGTGAACTGCTGCTTCACATGGGAACAAATTAGTGCACATCAGGAGGTGGCTAACCTTCCTGTGAAAGAGGTATAACCTTGAGTTTGCCACAACACACCACATGGATAGATACTATTGCACAGCTGGTTTTAAAATTTGTCATAGCTACTATTTTGACTATTTTCAGTAGATGTAAAACGTTGAAGAAATCCCATGTCTTAGCAAAACTGAAATTGTAAGAAGCAACACCATACATCCATACTTATGATGCATTTTTCACCTTGACTACAGCATATCAAAACTGTCTGTGGGACTTAATCACTTCAGCATTCTCCAAACCAGTAGGAACTGGGAGCATTCACCAGCCCAAACACAGGGTTACAAGATCAGCTCTTTGACAGGAAATGCTACAATCATGTGGACAGGATCTCTTAAAGAATTTTCCCTTCAACTAGTGGGGATCTTCTCTCTCAAGGAGAGAAGGAGAAATGAAGGTGAAGGAGAAATGATTGAGGAGGTTTCTGGGTTTGAGATGTACTTCTTGCCTCCACTGTGTCCCCCAGTCCTATGGAGACAGTCACTAAATCTGCATCAACTTTCCAGTTCCTGTAGTCTGTAAATCAGCCAGAACTCCCCTTGACCTTGGTGGGAGGTTTGTATGATTAAAGCCAGCAGAAGAGAGACAGGAGTGAAAAATCACATACAAGAGCCTTTCTTTTCTTTTTCTTTCTTTTTTTTTTTTTTTTAAGAAAAAAAGTATTTCTAGCAGTGAGAAATCTTTTCTGCTCCCAAGGGCAAACTTTGAAAGTGAAATAACTGTTACATGCGTATATCCTATTAGTTGTTAACAGGTTCCACAGAAGTAACTTGCTCAAATCACTTTGAAAACATTTCCTTTAATATAGGAACACAGGAGATAGATTAAAAGCATGCAAGTCTCCTGCTGAATGCCAGAGGCTCTGGAACACTGAACACAGCACTTTGTAAAATTATCTCCCTTCAAAAGAATTTTCTACTGTACTGATTGAAAAGGAAAAGAGAGGCAGGAGCCAAATAATGCTAGACAGAATTCAAGTCAATTCCATTACACATCCATATTCGTCCTGCATCCTGCTCACACCACGCTCCACTCACCAAACAAACTCAGGTTTAAAACACAGCCAGCCACACCTGGCTGCGGGCTGGGCAACTGCAGTGCATCAGCTATGGAAGATGCTAGAGTGTCGTGGAAATAGGCCACTAAAGGGCAATAGTCCCCGAAGGAAGAGTTGTGGGAGTCACTGCCTCATTGTTAGTTGTCCTACACCAGCTCGTCACGGCTGGTAGTGGTGCAGTGAGGGCAGCAGTAGAGAAGGTGATGGCATCTCTGGCTTCTGGGCACAAAGCTGACCCTCTGTGCCCTGGGCTGGAGCTGCCAGCTCAACACCCCGCAACTCAGGGAAGTCCACCACTGAAAAACTGGCTTTCAAAGGAACAAGTGAGACTTAGAAGTCCAGAGCCAGTACATTTTCAAACTTGCCTGGTCTATTTCTGCATCCTCGTTCTCTCTCTGTAAAACAGAAGTGTAGTTGCTCTCTTCCCCCAGCATACCTTTAACTAGTCCCAGTCCTAAAGGGTGTACATCTCTACCTATGTGCCTATACAGTAACCAGCCTGACAGCACCCTGGCCCTGGCTGTGACCTTTCTAGAGCTCTTTACCTGAAGGCCTCCAACCCACCACTTGGAAACCACAATTAGCCCTATGAATAAGGAAAACTATATATAACAAAGTTTGGGGAAATTACTCCACAAATTCAGCACTCAGGTTTCATTTCAATCCTTGGATTAAAAGTTTTCATACAAATCCACTCTCATTAAAGATGGTGAGAGCTTTGTGGATATCTAGACATTTCTATCACACCGATCATTGTGTTATGCCAGGACACCAAGCTGCAGGTAGGCTCCACTTGTCAGGATTTAGTCTGGTGTATTTTAAGAACCTCACTGTCAAACACCCCGATATAGGATTTCAGCTTCCTTTCAACTTTTAGCCAAAAGGCTTCATATCACTAACTTGGGCTGCAGTATGAGTAAGCATGTACTCTAATAAGGGAAAGATGACACCTGAATTTGTCCTAGGCTATGAAGATTGGAGGATTGTGCCATATAGCTCTGAGCATCTCTAGCTTCCCTTGAAGCCTGTGGCAGCAACCCAAGATCTCTCTGGATCAAGCCTTCACACATTCGGAAGGTAATTCTCCTGGGATTTTCAATAAAGTCTATTTTTCACTCCTGACATGGCTTCTATGCTACTAATGTTAGGGTTTCTGCCAAATATGTGAGGCTTCCCTTCCTGTCCTCTTTTTCTCCTTTTTTTCTTTTTTCTTTTTTTTTTTAAAAAACCCAGTGATGGGTTCAGTTTTCCTTTTTTTTTTTTTAATTGATTGATTTGCTTTGTTATTTTTATATAAGCACCTTTCATAGTCCAGAGTAGGAGTGGTTCAGTGGAGCTAAATCACGCATAGCAGCGGTCAAGAAGGATGTTAGGAGACTGGATACCCAAAGCACAGAGCTGTAAGCAGTAAGCAACTTGACAAGTCTGAGGCTGTGTCTATGAGTAGCACATTCAGTTCTGACAAATTCCTTAGGAAAAACAGACCTCAGGCTGTCAGGGGTGCTAAAACTCTAAGATGGAGAAAAGTCACTTAACTTTTCACGCTCAAAGGTTGTCTTTCCTTCTTTGCATCTGTGTTAAGAAACACTGCCAAAACCAATGACTGATGCTGGTACAAGCAGGATAGAAACAAAATGGAGGAATAAAAGACTGAAAAGAATAGAGGACTTGTCATAACAATGTGGGATTTAAAATCTGTAGTTAAGATTTTTTTTCACTTCAAATAGTATCAGTTTATACAGTGCCTTCTACTTAAAAACAAGTAGCTGATGAAGTTTTAGAGTTAAAAGTGCATTTTATCATGCTAAATAAAATCAAGTTAAGTTTCCTTGCTAAAACAAAGTACATAGGATTCAAAGGTTGCCATGAATTACAACAACAAGAAACTTTAGGTAATACAGCTTCAGAAAGGTGTCTGGACCAAATCTTAAGCTGATGTAAGTCATCATAGCTTTAAGAAGTTAATTGACTTTAAGCTACTAAAAATCTGACTTATGATGAATATTCCTAGTAGAAGTAATAAACTTACTTGTTTTCTGCATATAAAAAAATCCAAATTAACTTTATTATTATATGTACTAATTACTGATACATAAGTCTCAAGCCCTCACTAGATTTAAAATATATATGCTCCATTGCAACAGCAGCCTTTTCAGTTGGTAAATATTAAATCATTAAAAAATTATGCCTCTTCAGTCATTAATAGCCAGTCAACAGAAAACACTGTAAATGTGGCCTGCTGGTGTTATTTTTCCCACTGAACAGTCAGCTTTGACAACTGACTTTACAAGCACACAATAGAAATGCATGCAAGGCATCCAGAGTAATCAGCTGCCAGCAGAACCTACACCCACCCCAGGAGCCCCATGAGACTCCCTGAGAATTGTTTATAAAGGAAAGGATAAGACTGGAGGCTCTTTACAATAACAAGAGAATTACAATGCAGCAGCCCACTGCAGCACAAGGAGCTGATGACGGATGGAGTATCATTCTTTCCTGAGTGACAAGTAAATGAGGCAGATACAATCTCACTTTTAATACAGTTGTCAATTCGTAAGCTAACCTTAAAAATTTCTTGTGCAAAAAGCACAGCATTATACAGAAGGGCAGGCACATTAAGAATCAGTCTTTTCAGTTGTTGCCTGCATGGTTTTGCAAGGATTTAGGCCTTCTAAAAACTTGGTTGCAACTACACGGATGCAGGCTCTAGATACGGTCCCCATTTCTGCCAGGATCATTCACTATATTTTAGAGTGTTGTGTCAATTCTTGTTTTTATCAATGTTGCTGTCACTTCCTTTAAAACAAAACTCTAGAAACTGCCAGATCTGACTGATTTTCTTGACATCCCGTGAATTTTTCTTTCCTTATTTTCCTTGCACTGCACTTGCTGTCATCTCTCCATTGCTTTCATTACAATTTAATACTTATGGCTTAGCTAGGGATCATGCTATCTTATTAAGCTGAGGAAAAGGACAAAGAAAAACATTTTTTATAGCAATGAAAAGTGCTAAACAATTCAGGTGTCTCCTACAATGTTACTTTTCAGGCCTGTGCTGGGCCATCCTGAGGGAAACTGAGCATTTCCTTAGATCACACCATCTTCCTGGGACTCTCAGGAAAGCCATAGTTCAAAGAATAACACACCCTACCTCCCTGCTGCATGCACCCAACTCCAGGGCTTTTTCCACATTACTTTAACCTAGGTTACTTTCTCACACTGCATATTACTACTCAATTTTTTCCACCAGCTTAAGTTGCATCTCATTTTATTTTCTGTCCATGGAACCCATCCAGGACATATCTGCTCAAGGGAAAGAACAGCATCATTGAAATCATCTTGCTTTCTAAAGAGACTTCTGGCCTCTGGACCTAATCCAGCTGCCACTGTTAATGTCAGAATGGGCTTGGGGGCCACATGAACATACAGTCTATATCCAGCTTCATATTCTCTTTAAGTCCTTTTGCATTATCTTTCGCTGAAATAATTTGTAAAGCATCCTTACTTATTCATCTACGAATTTTATTTACTCACTTGAACTTCTCATAAAGGCTTGGTTCCAGTTAGGCTAGTATTATGATGATCTACCAAGAATACAAAAGAAAAATGTTTAGAAATGGGTCAAAGCTACAAATGTCTTGAGGTAATAATACAAAAGTTCAAAAGTAAGGCTTTGGGAATGTTTTCTGCAAAGAGTTAAAAAGATCACAACTGGACAGAACGAGGCTGGAGAATGTAATAATCTCACAGTCTTAATTCAGCAAGGATGTCATTATACTTGAAAAGTAAATTACACTTCTTACATACGGATTCATAGCTACGTATTTAAACCCTCATCTGAATATAAGTCTGTGCTATAAAAGCTGAAATCAACTATTGATCCCACAAACAGAACAGGTAAAGTGGATTGCCTGTTAAGTACATTTATAGGACAGACTTCAAAATCAAACAATTTCATGGTAATACTGGAAATACTGAAAGTTCTGTTCATTCCAACACTGAGAATTCCTTTGTCCTTGTTCTAATCTGCTAAAACGTCTTACTACAATAATACATCCTGATTTTATCATGTCTCACTTCAGGGTGGTTTCTGACACTTTTAGAAAGCTCCCTGCAATGTATTTCACTAGAGAAAAGGATGTCACTAAATCTAAACACAAAAGAGATCCATACACAATATATAGACAATGCCTACGTTTGCACACAAAACTTCTCATTTTTACAAATTTCTGAGTGAATGTGTTTTTAGGGTGGTAGAATGAGAATACATGCTTCACAGTCACAGACAGGAATGTACGTCACTAACTGTTCTCCAGCTCAAATAATACATAATTAAATTCAAACCCTCTCTTTGTACCTGCAAGAATTGCCTTACAGAAACGTAGTGCATACAGTATACCTGTGAGCACATGCGAGTCGGACATCCTTGCCAAAACTCAATGCCAAGGTTGATCTGGGGCCTCTTTCTTCACAGCAGCTATGTTGAGGAACCATATTACTCACATTGCCAGCATGAAAACAGATGTTTGCTTCATGCCTAACTAACGTTTCCAACTATAAGCACTCTAGGGCCCGCTCCCAGCGAAACCCATCAAGAGTTTTGTCATTGATCCCAGCGGACAGAGAGCAGCTCCTCTACCTGGCCTGTACAGAAAACAACAGGAGAACTTTTCGCTAACCTCACTTCCATTAAAGCCAGAAAGCTCAAGTCCCTTCCACACATATAAAACTGCAAAAGAGATCATCTGAGTACCTATATGGGAAACTCTGTATCATCTGTGTTACTGAGGCCACAGTGCTTACTTGCTCAGAAAGAAGAGAAGGTATATTCTAATGGATAGTCACAAGTTAGTAGAGAAAAAAAAATCAGCAAGAATATTTTGGCCCTAGTTAAAAGCCTTCCTGATAAATCTCAATAAGATAATGAATGACCTAGTATATCTGTTTTGAGCTTAATGGTCAAAACTGAAGAAACAATCACCATGAGAACCTCAGGTATTTTTTCAAGGGATAAGAGAACTGTTTAATGTAAAAGCAAAGAAGCTACAAGTGCTAAATAATTAAAATTGTCATACTTGCACTGAGGATGTCTGCTAAGGAAAGGAATGTCACTACACCTAATTCTTGATTCCTTTTTTGATCAACGAAGACTAAGTATTCAAGCTAAGGTCAAGCTATTAGAGTAATACTAAACCATTTTCAAATACATTTAACATTTTTTTGGAGAAGGAAGGTTATAGCCACCATTTGAGTCTGATCTTTCTCATATTTTCCCCCAAAGCATACGAGTGCATCTCCACTCTCTGACTTAGAATCAAAGCTTTGTATATCTATTACACATATTATAAGGAAAAAAGTTGGTTTCTGCTCTGTTCAATTATTTTTGTTCTCCATTTATGCTAAATACCGTTCAGTAAGAAAAGAAAAACTGAAACATAAGGTGTAAAGTGAGAGGGATTCCTTTCCATCTTGAAGTCGTAGGCACATAACAAATAAACAAAACCAAGTTGTTAAAGACTCAGTTCAAAGATAAGAAGTTCGAAATCGATATTCTTAGTACTGATCTTTGCTATGCCCCTAACCTGCTGCATGACATTGGTTAAGCCTTCAAGGCAGGGATAGTCTCTTCCCATGCGCTTCCATTACATCTAGCATATCAAGACTTCCAGGCTGTACTGTAATGTAAATATACGTCATCATAATTTTCTTTAATGGCAGTCTATAGACATATCTGCATTTTCAAAGCACTGCAGAGGGATTTACCCATGCAGCCCCCACTGATTTCACTGGGAAACAGTTTCCTCCTGACATACCTGTTTGTAGTTTGGGTGTGTGCACATTAAAAAAGTTGTTGGACAAAGTAGTCAAAGCAGTATAACCCAGCATCGGCAGGTATTATTCAAACAGACCACACCACAGTCTTCCCAAATGGATCACACAAGCATGTAAGCATCACCAGCGATGTGAAGCAACGAATTACTCCAGATTGCATACATCAACCTTATGAGTTGCATAGGGGGCATTCAGAAGCAAGACAGTGCACATCAGATGCAAGAAACTGAAGGAAGCAGATCAAGAGTTCACAGAGCTTATAGCTTACAGAAGCAGATCAAGAGTTCATTACTCTTCTTACAAGTCGTCTTTATCAAAAGTGCCAGTTTCTTCAGTGGCTTCAACAGAAAACCTGAAAGTAAGAAGCTTTCTGTAATGTTTAAAGCTGTTCAGATACCAACTGAACAACTTGCTTTCAAATGAAAGTCTAAGTCTACAACCTGTTTTGACTAAAGTCTGAGTACTCCTGCTAATAGGTGGTTTTTCAAGCGCTTCACTCTATGCATGCTAACTAGGGATGATTTGGTTATTCACAATGTGATTTGGTTATTCAGCTTTATACTTTCAGGAAAAACTAGGCAGAAAAGAAACAAGCATCCATGAGAGAGTGACCTGTAAGGTCAATAGCCCCTTCCACTACTCGTGTATCTGTAAAGGTAAGCAAGCGTTGCAGAAGTCTGTAAAATTAACAGTCACACTATGTCCTAGGACTTCATCAATGTTTGCTGAGGCAAAATGTTAGAAAGGAACAAGTATAAGGGACCAACAGCTAAACCTCACAAAATAAGATTAACAGGAACACAGGAAGAGGAGCCGGGAAGGCAGCGTTGCTGTACAGCATCACAACAAAGAATAACTTCTCCAGACAGTGATGGCTCAATAGATTACCAGTTGCAGCCTGCCTTTACTCATCTCACTTAGACTGTGTTCTTTTGAACTGTAACCTCAGGAAAAATAAGTAAATTGTCCTGAGAGTGATCTAAAAAGTAAAAGTAACTTCACTGTGGAAAAAAAGAAAAATACCCTGAATCCGAATCCCTACACTTTTTCCATTTAAATGCTTTTGAAAGAAATTAATTCTGTGTCTCAAATACAGTTTTCTAAGACTTGCTCCGCTTGCCTGCTATATGAATTATGGAAGCAGGAAATACATTCTTATTTATTTGTTTTATAATAAAAGTATTCAAGATGAAGTCTTGCATCATTTTTTTTATTAAAAAATATCAGGGCTGCAATTTCATTCTAGTAGCTCAGCTCAAAAAAAAAAAAAAGAAAAAAGAATAAAAAAGAAACAGACACCTCACTATCCAGCCCTATAATGGGAAATGCTGTTCTTATCACAAAAGACTTGGTAATTGAATTGCACACCTCAACAAAAAGGAAGGAAGGGAAAGAACGTCATGTGAAACGCCAGAATACAGCTGATTTCCCATCACTTGACCTTGTAATTCTCCTGCAGCAGGTAAAAATAAACTAGTCTATACCTGGGCTTGGACTTTTCAATACCGCCTAAAATGTTAAGCTTATAATCTCCTTTTGGAGGGTAGGCAGCTGTTAAAAGTATCATCAACTTTGAATTTTTGCAATTAATAAAACAAATCAAAGAAATACATGCCATGCAGTGATGTTCTGGAGGGCATTCTGTCAAGGAAGTTTGCACTTCACAAGCAGAGCCTGCTGACAGCTGTGCATTGATACAGCAGTATGGAAACAGCCTCTGGATTACAGAAGATCATGTTTATTACATTTTAAGCTTTAAATTGTGCAATATGCTTGCTTCAGAAATTACTGAAGACCTCATATATCGCTGCTCTGTGGGGGAGTGAAGAGAGGAACAACTGTCCTTCCCTCCAATTGGATATTTTAATGACACAGCCTCTCTGCATGTCACTGTCGAGGCTTGCAGGTCTGCAGGCATAGCCAGCTGAAGGAGGAGATTTGCCTTCATGAGGCAGGAGATGTCTAAGTAGGCTGTAATGCCACTGCCTCCTATTGCTTCACCGGAGATACAGAATATATCGTCTGCTGACCTTGCACTTTCATTTTATCTCTGTCTCTAGTTGTTGAACTAATGCATACTTCCTCATCTCCCTTTCTCATGGAATAATTAAAAGAAGGAGAGGAAGGAGGCAGAGTACCAGGCAGTCAAATTCAGCGACTAATGGCACCAGAGTGAAGGAACCTGATTTGTTTCGTGACACTGCTACTGCCTTGCTGTGTAACCTTAGGCAAGGCACTTGACCCCTTTAAGCCACAGCATTCTTATCTGTAAAAAGGAGATCATAATACTACCTTCCTCTACAGGATGCTTTAAGATCCTTGGAGGAAAGGCAAAGGGTTGCATGCATTCAGTTGCCTTTTGGGATTCAGCATGGCAGGGCCCAACCTTTGCTTCAGATAAGTGCTGATGTGCTTAAGCTTTCAAACTTTTAAAGATTTGGTGGCAGTTTCCTGAGTCTGCAGACAGCCTGAAACAAAATTCCTGAGGGCTAAACTTGAGATCTAATAATGTAAATTTCTAATACCAGCTTTTTAACCACAGATTATGTACATACTTATCTGATAGGCTTATCCTACCGATGTCAAGTGTTTGTCTCCTTAATCTTAATCTTACTGCCTCCAACCAAACTGCCAACATCTTCGTTGTCTGTCAGTGCTGCCTTGGGGGCTCCACTGGGGAGGCAGAGCCAGTTTTCTGTACACAGAGATGTGGTCAAGGAAGGATGGAACGATCACCTTCCAATTTCATCGCACAAAGCCAGGCTTGGATGCTGGATAGATACAGGCAGTCAGACAAGTTGGAGCAGCTTGACCTGTGGGGAGCGTAAGATGTCTCTTCACATCACATCCTGTTCTTCCTGTATTGTTCTTTGCCAGGACAAAGTAGGTACAGACATTCCCATAGGAAATACATGTAAAATGAGATCAAAACTAAATGGGAAAGGCAAGGAACCACCAGTAAAGGAGTGAGACAATTTCTTGGTGCTTTATTAACCCCTTTGCTGCACCTGGTTCTGCAGAAGACAAGACATTTCCAAGTTTCTGCCAGCCTGATAAGAGCAACAAGGCTTTTCTTTTCCTACTCTCCTGGAGTTTTTTTATCTTGGGCCTTTCAGAGGCAAAGCTGAATTGTACATCTCATGCCTGTTCAACGCCCTGTCATTCTCGGGCAGCGTGAGCTGTCGGGTTTGTCCCAGAATCCTTACGACCCGCTTTGTCAAGGCCATTTTGTTCTCTTACAGGACTGCCATTGCCGAGTCCACCTTTCCCTGTCCTGGAGTGAATGACACTTTTAGGCATAATCAACGCACTGAACAAAAGGACCGCGCACCTCAGGAATAACCTTCCATCAGCAAACGCTTCCCTTCACACAAAGAAAGCGTAGCGATCTAGCGCTTCTGACACATCATGAGAGCAAAATGACTTGCCCCTGAAATTAGCAGTGTCAGACTTTAGCACTGGACAGGAATTTGCACCTTTAACGTAAGGTAGTTAGGGTCAGGAAGCAAATTCAGCCTGTTACCAGCACCCCCATCTTGTGTGCCCTTATTGCGACATGCAGCGGCCACCTTGGTTTGGAAGCATTTAACCTGCAATAATACAGGAAAGGGATGTTAGCAGCAGGCACCTGACCCGCGTGATCTTCAGCTCCAGGAATGCTGGCATTCAGTGGTCCCTCAGCCCGCTTCCTCACAGGACAGGAGGCTGCACGGCAGAAACCACCACGGTAATTAGCTGCCTTGCACAGCCAGGGCAGAAGGCAAGCTTTCTTCCCCAGGACTAGTGCTTCCATGTAAATACGGGAGAACCTAGCGCAGCAGCTGGCCGCGCTGAGCCTGTGTACTCGAGGGAAAAAGACGACGTCAGGCTGCGTAACTGTTAACTTGCTGTTTTGTGTGTCCCAACTTCACTGTTTCAAACGGCAAAACTACAGTAGTTGGCTACGATACCATAACTCTGTTCTGTTCCACCGACCGGAACGCAAACCTTATTCATGCAAAAATCCTCTCCATACGGCGCAGGAATTTTATTGGCTCTAAAAATCCCCCAGGAGGTACAGATGAGCCTTCAGGTTTTAGAGAGTTTACCCCCTTCACCCCTTAGAATACTTTTTAGCCACGCAGACGAGCGCAGGTCCGTGAACCCGGCGATGCAATCGCACCATGAAAATCAGCGCCGCAACCCGGCGTTTTATTACCACTTTTTACATCTCCTCATTTTAATCCGCACTCGAGACCGATCCTGTTCCCATCAAAGTACGCAGCAAGCTCCCATTAAAATCTGGCTCAGCTAGTATTTTAATAACACTTAGACATTCCCGTCCTTTGCATATTTCATCTGCGAAGTGCTTTACAAACATGAATTTCCTAATTACAGGCGGACGATTTACTAAAACTGGAAATTCCTCACTAGTTCTGGCTTTCGCTTTGAAGCTCCAGGATTCGCTCTTGTCCCTCGGCGCTCTGGAAGATCCCTCGACGCCGCTCGCTCGGTCGCAGCGGAGGCAGGGCAGGGGAGGAGGACGCGGAGAGGACGGCGACCCGCCCTGAAGTTTCCGCGCCGGCGGATCTCGGCGCGGAGCGGCGGGGCGGCGCTGCCCGCGGGCCGGCGGCCGCCGCCGGGGCGGGAGCCGCGGGGGGCGCCCACGTGGTGGGAGAGGAAAACCCGGCGGCGGCGGCGGCGGGGCCGGGCAGAGCGCGGGCGGCGGCGGCGGGAGGGCTCCGCGCCGGGCTCCGCGCCGCTCCGCGCCCCGCACCGCGCCGGGCCCCTCCCGGCGGACCGCCGCACCGGGCAGGAAGGGGTGGAGCGGCCGGCGGAGCGCACGGGCGGGGTGCCGCGGGCGGGGAGGCATCCCGGCCATGCTGAGGCCGGGCGGGCGGGCGGCGCCGCGCCTCCCCGGAGCGCTCGCCATGGAGCGGCTGCCCGGCCAGCCCTGAGCCGGCGGCCCCCGCCGCCCGCCCGCCCGCCGCCGTCCCCCATGGAGCCCGAGGAGCGGAAGATCTCGGTGTGGATCTGCCAGGAGGAGAAGCTGATCTCCGGGCTCTCCCGGCGGACCACCTGCTCGGACGTGGTGCGGGTGCTGCTGGAGGACAGCCACCACCGGCGGCAGCGGCCGGCGCTGCCCGAGCCCGGCGGCGGGATGCTGTCGGGGCCGCCGCACTCCTACTGCATCGTGGAGAAGTGGCGCGGCTTCGAGCGGATCCTGCCCAACAAGACGAAGATCCTGCGGCTGTGGGTGGCGTGGGGGGACGAGCAGGAGAACGTGCGCTTCGTGCTGGTGCGCAGCGAGGCCTCGCTGCCCAACGCGGGGCCGCGCAGCGCCGAGGCGCGGGTGGTGCTCAGCAAGGAGCGCCCCGGCCACGGCCTGGGGGCGGCCCGCGCCAGCCTGGCGCTCACGCAGGAGCGGCAGCGGCGGGTGGTGAGGAAAGCCTTCCGCAAGCTGGCCAAGATCAACAAGAAGCGGCAGCAGCCGCTGGCCCGGGAGGCCTCGTCGGCGGAGAGGATGGAGACGCTGGTGCACCTGGTGCTCTCGCAGGACCACACCATCCGGCAGCAGATCCAGCGGCTCCGCGAGCTGGACCGGGAGATCGACAGGTACGAGGCCAAGATCCACCTGGACCGCATGAAGCGGCACGGCGTCAACTACGTGCAGGACACCTACTTGGTGGGGGCCGGCGGCGGGGAGCCGGAGCCGGGCCGGGAGCCGGGCGGGGCGGCCCAGCCCGCCGCGGGTCGCCCCGAGGAGGACTACGCCAGGAAGTGCGAGGAGGTGCTGCAGCTGCAGGAGCAGCGGGCGCAGCAGGAGGAGCTGCTGGAGCACCTGGCCGCCGAGATCCAGGAGGAGCTCAACGAGCGCTGGATGAAGCGGCGGCGGGAGGAGCTGGAGCTGGCGGCGGGGCCCGGCCTGGCCGACACGGACTGCGACACCACGGAGCTGAGCGGCGGCGGCGGGGGCGAGCTGCACCTGGAGCACGAGCGGGTCAAGACCCAGCTGAGCACCAGTCTCTACATCGGCCTCAAGCTGAGCACGGACCTGGAGGCCGTCAAAACCGACCTGGACTACACGCAGCGGGCGTGGGAGGACAAGGAGCGGGAGCTGCAGCGCTTGCTGGAGACGCTGGGCACCCTGGACGTGGCGGAGGCGGCGGCGGAGCCGCGGGGGGCGGCGGGCGGGGGGCGGCCGGGGGCGGCCGGCTGGGTGGAGCAGGCGCGGGCGCTGCGCAAGGACCGCGCCGACGACGGCGAGGACTCGGACACGGGGCTGAGCTCCATGCACAGCCAGGACTCGGACTCGGTGCCCGTCTGCGAGTCCCTCGTTTAAGCCCCCGCCCGCCCGCGCAGCCGGGCCCCGCGGCGGCGGGGAGGGCGGGCGGGCTCCGGGCCGGCTCGCGGCGGCACCGGGCGGGGGGCGGGCGGCGGGCGGCGGTGGGGGCCCCGCCGGGCAGGCGCTCGCCGCCGGTGCGGGGCCCGGCGGGAACCGGGCGGGGCGGGAGGCAGTCACACAGAGGAAACGTCTTAATCTTAGCTCCTGAGTTTAAACTTGTTCTAACTAGTCATCCGCGGGCAGCGTTTAGGCTGGCTCGCCGGTACTTTTATCTAAGGAAGAGAAACGCACAGCGCGTCTGCGTTTCGTTCACGTCTGGGATTGCTCGCTCCGTAACTCCTGCCGCCTGCTTCCCCGCGAAGGTTTTCTTGCTGGGCCTTTTAATCCCGTGGCCCCCCACGCTGTCCCCACTGCAGCACAGGGTACTCCGGATAATCTCTTTACGAGTAAGAGCTCAGGACGCACGGTCCGTGGGGTAGAGCAGTTACCTCCTTAACAGTTTCTCAGCATTGCAAAGTCGCATGGGGGGGTTAGAGTGGCTGTCATTTACAAGTACACCCGGCTCCTTTACAGGCAAAAAGTCACCAGGACTAAAGCTGCTCATCATTCAAACAGTAGGAAGGAAAAGAGGTGTCGATACTACTGAAACTGACGCTGGGATCTCCCAGCCCGCAAGCTTTTGGAAGGTACTGCCGTTCCTTTTGGCAACAAAAAGGGGTGATAAATCACTTTTTAAGAAAAAGAACAAACTACATCACAAGGCAGATTAACATGTTGTATTAACTCTGCTCTGCATAGTGCTTTTTCTTATGCATAGATAAGAGTGCTTTGTTTAAAGGCATACTAAGAAATCTATGAGTATCAATGTTCATTTGACAGTCATTGAAAGCAATTAGCAGTGCATGTATGTACACAGCCTTCAACTATGTTTTTTTCACTAGGCTAGCTGAGATTTGGCTGAGCTTGGTTGTAGATAAAGTACAGAATCAGCTTGAGCTACCGTTTTTAATAATATAGTTCATATCAGGCCAAGAGATACCACGATAAAAGCATGACTCAAGCCCTACCTGCACTACGGCTTAATCTTTCCAGTTATTCCAATAAAAAAAAAAATACGGCATCAGCTGGAACATGCATTTCACTCAACTGCCAAATCTTCCTCGGGAACTTAACTCTTACCAAAAATGTATGATCTGCTCTTACAATAAGAGACATTAAGAATTCGTGTATTCCAGAATAATTGCAGAAACAGGTTAAACTGTGAGAGCCCAGAGAATGTTTAGTCAAGTCTGACTGATGGTGTGAACATTTTAAAACTTCTGAGATTATTATTTATGTAAGGCTATTTATGAACATTTTCATTTAACAATAAGAAAGTATCAAAAGGGATACACCAATAGACCAGTTCTTTATTTTCAACGAAAACCTCGCAGCTTCCTCACCCAAGGACCAGGTTCCACTCTTTCACAGTGTTCTTGCTGGTAGAAATTCTGTTGGACAACAGAAAAATAGACTCTGCAACCGGTCAGTTTGAAAGCAATCGGAGAAATACTGTCTGTGGATTTGTTGAGGCTGTACCATTCCCTATAAGCTATCATTCTTGAGAAATGTTACTCCACTGAATGGGTCTCAGTTATAACAAACTGTGGTTTATTTTAAACACTGATTATATAATTGTTTTTCATATTTTAGTCAACCTTGGAAAATATTTAAGAACCTATTTTTAGAGCTAATAAAATCCTTAAGACTAAATGAGTGTTCCAAATTGAGTGTGATTAAATATCTATCTATCTCAGGTCTGGGATTTTGTTGTGTTATCTTGTGGTGTCGTCTTGTGATGTCATTTACCCTCTGGCGAAGCAAGTAGAAAGATACACCAAGTCGGACCTCTCCAGTCTATCTCTTGACAGCATTGTCCCCTCACTTCCTGACAGCACGAGGGGCTCCCTCAGGTACAAGTAACAGAGCGTGCGTTCCTCAGAGCTAGTCACTGCAGGGGTAGTGTAGTGGCATTTAGAAGCGTTGGCATGTGTCCAGAGTGAGGAATTTCACCCCACTCTGCAATTAAAAATATTTATATGGAAGTAGAGCTGAAGAATAAGTTGGGGGGGTGGAGGAGTCATGTTGTTGCACTGCATGATATTAACCAGCACGGATTGTAATGGGTGGCTGATGCAAGTATCTGTTGGTAGGTTCTCCAGTGACCGATGTAAGCAATAAACTTGAAATTGCTTTACGCAAGTTGTCCCATTAGCCACACCAAGCAAATAAAAAGCAAGCACACTATAGAAATAAGCTGCAACAGGCCGTACATCATTACGCTGTTGATACAGGCATCATATTTTGTGAAGTGTAAGGTGAAGGAAGCCAGGAAATTCAAAGTTGTAAAGCAAAGTTTGCCTACTCATCCTCAGCTAGGAAAAGCCTTAAAACCAGGACAAACCCACTTTTGCTCTAGGTCACCGAGGGGCACGGTTGTTGGGCACCCCGCAATGCTTGCTCTTGGCCTGTCAGCACCCCAGATAATGATGTGGTAGATTGTCACCCTGCTGATCTGCTGGCCCCTGTCCCATGAGGGCAGGGGTGAGAACACCGCAGGTGGCACTGTAGCCTCAACCTTTTGGTGGGAGCTGCAGTGACTTCCTCCGAGCACGTAGTTCAATGTGCTCCCATACTGTGCAGGTGAAATTGGGTATATTTATTTGCAATTGTGTTTGTAGCTGTTTAAATATCAATGGGCTCAGCTTTTGTTCCTGCACATGGACTGAATTCAAATATCTTCACAAATCCCTGTCTCTCTCAAACCATTATTAAAACATTAGTACACAAGAGGAGATCACTGTTTGCATTGGACCAGGTACTTCTCCCTTCCCATCCTCCTCTGGACTTGTATATCCTCACTTAGATAACAGAGACAAGTCATAGGGTGCTTAGCTTTGACAGGGAATTTGGCTCTGGGGTTTTGCCAGGTGCATAGCCAAGGGGTTAGGAGAGCTGATTTAGAATCACAGGTAGAAGGGCAGGATTTTTATCTCCTTTCCAGTTCTGAGAGAATAGAAGAGAGAGATAGCAGCAGAAAAAACCCAACCAACAACCAACATCATGACAGAAATCTACCTTCTGGCTTTTTCTTTTTTTTAAAACTCTTCTGTCTTCCAGAGTCAAGTCCAGTGTAATCTTTCTCTGATCCTAAGACCAGACAAGCAGATATAAATAGCCATGAATTAAATGAAAAACTAACAGCATCATGAACTATTTAAGATAAATCTGTGTATAGTACCACATTGCTCTATTTAGTCAACTCCCCATCTGCTTCTCAAAGCAACCGTTGAGGACCGAGGCTGCCAGGCCTCTCTCAGACACAATACCTACAGAAATCAAAGGGAGTTTTGTCCAGGAGACATAATCAGAGTAGAGTCAGGCCTTAGTTTCAGGCACCCTTTAAACAAGCATTATCAAGCACTACTACACAAGCTCTGTTCTGTTTGCTGCCCTTGGCCACATTTTCTTCTGACCCTGCATGGCACTTTCTTTTGTGCCCATACAAGAGTTTGTGGGACCAGAGAGTGAACCAGATCAGAAAAAAAACTGATGAGCTTTAATTTAGGCAAGTCCCTGATGTGGCTCAGTGTACAGTCACACAAATGCTTCTGCCAGTGATGAGGTACGGTGGTAAAAACAGGAAATTGAAGGCACTTGGAAAGGTGCTACTGATTTTTTTCAGCAATGGGCACTGTCTCATGCTGACTTGCATGTTGACAAAAAGCTTAGTTCAGACTGTAAATATCCCCCCACTCACAGTCTAAAGAGAAGGTTTCTGGTGGAAGACTAAGGCTGGAGCTGAAGCTTCATTGACATCAATTACACTCACCTATATAAAACCCAAAATGAGTCAAGTAGTCCAGCTTTTAGCCTTGGCCTTGTTTCAGAAACCCACTACCAAGCAATATTATCAAAATGAAGACTCTGTGTCAAATTCAATATATTTCTAGTCCTTAACACATGTAAGGGATCTGCCAGTTTGAATAAGCACTTTGTAGGGATATCATTTGATGTCTTAAACGGGGAGGGGAGGCAAATACATTTACTGTAATGAACACCACTGACATGCAAAATGAATGACCTATTAATTATTACCATTTATTCTAAAGCAGCATGCAGCCAGCCAAATCAGGGTCTGGTTGATTTACAGTGACAGATTCTTTTCCAAAGAACCTACAGTCTTGGTTTCAGACAAGGTATAGTCAAAGGAGAGAAGCAAGTAAGTGGGTGTGAGAGAAGGAAAACATGTCATCAAGCTTTATTATTGACTGCTTGCCTGAAACATATTTTCCAGATTTACTTTAAAAATAGCCTGTGTGCCGATGTCTGGAGAGACATGCACACACACACCCCCTCCCAAATTCTACACTACTTTGGGCTTTCCCCCCCACCCTCCTTTCATTTGCACTGAGCTGGGACTGAGCTCAATACATGAAAAGAGTAGCACAGGCCTTGAAATAAAATAACAGGTCTGGTGAGCTATGCTGGTTACCGAGTTGAAATACAAGCCATTGCGGATTGTTGGAAACAGTTGTCCTTTGAAGTCACTTGATATTATTGCTCCTGAGCTGGCATACAAAGTTGAAAGAAATGAGCATCACAAAGTGCAGGGAGTCTACACGGATGTTACTTCTTTTATACAAATTCACATTGCTAAATGAACTTGGAAGCTTAACAGAAAGGGAAAATTTAATAAACTCAAAGCAAAATTGGGCTCTATATGCAAACTAGCCAAATATCTTCAAGCAGAATTGTCAAATAGTATTTTAAAAATTACTGCTTGCATAATTTAATACATTACTTGTGTAAATGCATCAGAGCAGAACCTTCCATGCAGGGTGGATTGTCACACCCTTTCATACACTGAATAACACTACTGAGTTGGCCACTGATTTCCTGGAGTGTATAGCACTAAACCTACCAGGGCATTAGAATATACCTTAAAATATAACTTCTGCAGGCTTTACACACTACCTACATATCAGTTTGTTTACACACTTTAAGCTTTATTTGGGAAGTTTTATTAAAATTCCCTTCCCTCAGTTTTGAAAGTGTTCCAGAAACCCACTGATGTTCCATGAAAAAATAGGTTCCCTCCCAATAATTTTTTCATCCTTCCTGCCAACCTGCTCCTCCCCTACCGATCAGCATCTGCTCTGAATTTCATTAATAGTCTTGCTCAAATTGGTGGAACTCCATGGATTCAGTATTAGGATCCTACTTGGTGAGAAACCTGAAGAAAGAAAGTTTCTTTCTGTGTCTTGGCAAAAACTCATTATTTGTATAGTACGTGTCAACCTCAGCAGTATTTTTGTAGTTCTTTATGTAATAACATGTCATACAGATTAAGGACATACTCTCACCAGCTGTTTTGTGCCACTGTTGCTCAACTCCCTTACCCCCCACCCCCCCTTTTTTTCCTTTAACCATGTTTCCAACTTACCTTCTCCTAACTTGAGGCAAGTAGTTCTCACACGAGGAGGGAGCACAACTCCTAGATGATATTCTGGGGGGAATGTTACTGTGAAGCACTGGGGTAGGAAGATACAGTTTGTATTCCCTGTTTGAAGAATAACTTGAGTAATGAGTGCTATCTTATTTCTCTTGGAGCGCAAGCTTTTGATGAAGATCTTTACTGTGTGATTGTACAACCATCTGGCAGACTTAGGCCTAATCTACTCAAGGCCTTCTATGTACTGTTATAATGAAAACGTTAAGCGATTTCACTCTTCCGTGCCTCAGTTCCCCTTAATGTTGAAGTGCGCGTGCTTCCCTTTCCTAAGTGGTTTCAAATCATCTTTCCCATTTAATAGCTCAGTGAAACTACCGCAGGGTGACCTCACAACACAATTCTGCTAAATCAGTCTTGGGATTTTATAGAGTTTACTTGGGGGGGGGGGGGAACAACAACAAAAAAAAAATCTGTGACTCATAGAAGGAGTTCTTACATATCTGAACCATACTATCATCAGCTTACTAGCACTGCACTTCACATGGCTTAATTATCTAATTATTTAGTCTGTTCTCTCTAAAAGAAATACTTTTCATCAGTCAAATTGTGCTCATAAGCAGGTCTTTAGAAAATGTGTTAAAAGCCTTTAGGAAAAATATTTAATCCCTGTTTCAATTTAATGTAATCCCCTTGTTTTAATCTCTTACAGTGTATTTTTTTTTACATGTAATCAGGCTATTAGTTTATGCATTTAATTATCAGTGTAGCCTAATGATTTTTTTTCCTGCCTTGCACTGAATCTCCACTTGATAGACATATCTTAAGAACAGATGAAAAGTGACTTTGGAAATGAAGAGAGACAGGGATCGCCTTTTAGAAACATTGGTGCTTGTTCTTCCTCCCGCTAGCATAGAAGCAAATGATTTGCTTTCAACTGCAAAGCTTTCCACGTTTCCTTTTCTTTCACTGTCGCTCTTCACTTTCTCACAGTACGGTCTCTCCACAATACTGCTACAGGTTTCCTTTTCAGAGTGACCAGATGACTCACGAATCACCAGTAGGTTAAAAGCTTAAAGTCAGGACTGTCATTTTTATAATTCTGTCCCTATGCATTTTCCATGTCTCTTACTTTCCCTGTTTGGTCTCAAAAAAAATATTACTCTGTCCACATAACAGAGGGTCAGGCACTCAAATTTTGCCATCCTTCAAAGGAAGATATAGCACACACAGCTCCAGGTGTCCTGTATCTGTAACACACAGAACAGTACATGCAGCTGTGCACCATCCACAGAAGTGAGCTGATTGGAAATGTCCTTCCTAGGCTAATACACGAAGAGACACGTTTGAAGCCAGTATATTGCAAATGACTTACTCTTAGCCCTGGCAGGGGTAACTAATGATCTTCAGCAGGTGAGCCCAGTGTGAAACAGAGTAACATGATCACCTGATTATTTTAAATTAATTTTTACATATTTACTGACTTCAGGGTGTGGATTTTTAAAAACAGTATCCCCTGCTCAGGTGTACGGTTAGGTAAGAAAAGAGCATTCCAGCTTAGAGGGACTTACAAACCAGTCAGGGTAGTAACAAGCATGCACCTTGCTGCTTCCTCTTCTGGTGGGGAAGGAAGACTTTCCTGCCTCTGTACTGCCTGAATGAATTGAGGATGGACAAGGACAAGAGTGTGGAGAATGAAACCGTGTCAGAAGAGAACAGAACCAAGCCTAAGAAACACAAGCTGGAGAAGAGGTAGCTGAAGGGAACGAACAAGGAAGGACAAAAAACAGCAAGAAGCCTGGACAACAGGAAAGCAGCAGGCAGCATGAATCAACCCCTGCACTGTAAAAAGGGAGAAAACTCATTGTGTGATAACCACTGCGCATCTTGTGTTTCAAGCTGTTGCACTACAACCACCTAACAAAGAACAGCCTGGGAGGTGCAGGAGTCCATGCCGCAGCATCTTCACAGCATATCAATACTGTAGCCCGGTGAACAGGAGGAAAGAGCGATCTGTGAAAAATCTTGTCATTTTCCTGAGGTTTTGCTAACTCGGCTCTAAAGGCCAGCGACTAGAGAATTTGCAATAGGCTAGCATGCTGAGAATTTGAGGATGAAGTGTCACTCTCAAGTTGTGGGTTTTTTTCCCTTCACTTTTAACTCATACTTGGTAAATATGGAAGAATGACCGTTTCCCAGATGATACATAGTTTATACCATCAGAGTTTCTCCCCAGTACACTCCTTTCCTAGAACATTAAGTCTTAGCTGCTGTTTTATGATCCAGGATGTTGTCATGTTGCTCTAAGTGTTTACCTACATGATTTGCCAAAGACAGTGGCACAAAGTAAACAGGGTATTTAGCTTAATTTAATAGGCAAGCTTAAGGTAAAAGCAAATCCAGACCTATTACTTCAGTTTACACAAGCCAGCTTGCAAAGCATGTGCAATGGCATTTCTAAGTATGTTTTGCAAACTAGTTTGTGTAAAACAAGCCAACTGAGCCAGACTGAAATTTTAGTTGTTTAAAGTCTCTCATCATGTGTCACTGAAGTGATTCACATGTAGATCACTTAATCTAGGTAATGAACACAATTACCATGTTTTGACAATATTAATTGGGTCTGTACTTAAAATCCTTTCTACATTTCACCTTCATAACCACCTCCATAATTATCAACTCCTATGGCTTTAGTATGCCTAAAGGAATAGTTTACCTTTATAGAACATATATTTCACTCTTGACTTCTCTCTCTCACCCCCTCCTGCCAATATTTTTCCCCACAAAATTTCTAAGCCTTTTCCTTTTCCTCCAGTGATTAGCAATTGTGCTTCATCTTTGCAAATAACAAGCATGAAAGATACCTGCCTGTTCAGAAGTCGTCTGCCACACGCTTTCAACTCAAGGCTTGTAACTGCTACATCATAGTCATTCCAGCTGAGTTGCTTTCACATCAGTATTCTGGGATTTCTTTTACTTATAAAACTGAAGAACCAACATTTTCCTAGTTCAAAGACAGGTAACCAGAGAACCACCTTATGCAAAAGGGCACAAGCTCCAATATTTTGCTCAGGATATCAGAATCTGCGTGTAAAAGGAGACAAGTTAGCAACCCTGAAGACGTACCCAGTTAACCCAGTGATTAATTTGTACAACTTTTTCAGCTAGAGTTAAATAATGTCATTCTTATTAGCATTTATATAGCAACAGGACCACACAAGATTGAAAGTTATTATACCATGTATTTTTAAAAGACACAGGACAAGGCAGCCCTTGCTCTGATGAGACCACAGTACAGACAGACGAGCCAGACATCATTGAAATGACAGGCAGAGGAGCTGCAGTGACTTGAACTGGGTGCTCAGCAGGTTAGTAACAAAGACAGGAACAGAAGCCAACTATCCCGATTCCCAATCCATTTTCCTCTCTGCTAGACCCAACACTTCCAGCCTGTGATGCGGTACAGACAAAAGACAAGTTATAAATTCATCTCCACCCCTTACTGCCACAGGAGCCATATACCAGGTAACTTGTGGAGACTTATTCAAGCTATTGAAGAAATACAGGAGGCCAAAGCATATTAGGAGAACACTGTACTAGACTACTACATTTCATAAGCACATTTCTTAATAGTCTCAAGTCTATGATTTTGTACTCTAAGAATTTATGGTTTGAGGAAGATTTTTGATTCATTTACATGTTAGCAACATAAATAGTTGCTATTTCTACAAATGTGTTTCATTCTCCATCTCCTGGATATCTTTATTTCTTTCCGCAACAAAGAGAACCACGCATACTGTAAAGATCTGTCCAAGAGTAAATTTTCCAACTAAGCTTTTTTGATATTGTTAGCAATATATACTTAACCAATCTGTAGTTTTGGAACTCTTAGCAAAAAAATGCTGCTTGTGTTTCACTTAGGGCCTCAGCTCTATCATTCGTCTTTTTCTCTGTGTACTACTGTTACATATTTATGTTATACACTACTCAAAATCATGAGCCTGGAGAGTTATCTCAGATTTGTTGATCACAGAAGTCCAAACTTTGCCACTAGTTTAGGCAACACCAACAAATTTTCAATAGCTCCATGGAAACACAAACAGAAGTTTGACCTACCGTTTGAGATATCTATCGCAGGATATCAGAAATTGGGATACTCACATTGTTCATCAGAACAGCCAAATCAGTGCACTAAAACGTGCCTCAATGACAAGCAAATTAATTTTCACATGATGTACAGTGGAGAACAGAATTGGTTGGGAAAGTTCAGACAAGGCCGTTGTATTTTAATTTGCTGATCCAGCAAAAGTAAAAACACTTTGTGAAGACCAACTCTGCCAAAGGTGGTTCACCCAGTGGGCAGGTATCAGTCCGAAGCCTGCCTGGCCTTCCTCTCTGATGAGCTCTCTAGCTATTGCTGTTCTGCCTGGGATGGAACTGCCAACATGAAAGTTTCTCCTTTTCCATCACCCGTACCTGGCAATTTCAGGTGAAGAGGAGTATCAAAGCCTATGACACCTTAGACAAGATTATTTCCTTCAGACAGACTATTGCCAGTATGGCCACTTGAACGGAGCTCAGTCCTGACATTCTCAGCTTTACTTAAAAAACAAAACAAGCCACAAAAAAACCCACAAACAAACAAACAACCCCCCCCCAAAAAAAAAACAAAACAAACAAACAAAAACAACCCCACCCCCCAAAAAAAACCTAAAACCCTTCCCAACCCAACCCCCCAAACCATAAACTGAGTATTTTTAAGTTATTGAAGGGCACTGTTATAGAGATCTGTATTGCCACAAGAGGCTTTATTAGACAAATATTCAATACTAAAAAAGATTGCATCTTTCGCTAAGGCTCAAAAAGAACAAATCCAAATATTTTATCCTGTATCTTTTGATCTGTCTAGATGAAAGCCCCGGTTATTATATAATACAAATGAACAATTATGGCTGGTTCTGTTGTCTAGGAACCCACTGTGATTAGCGCTCTACAAGTTCCAAACAGTTTGGCCCCTCACCAGAAGCTTGTATGTGGGAAGGTAGTCATGATACACAGTATATTATTAACCTGAGAAATTTCCATTTTTATTCAAATCTCTAATGAACAAAATAATATCAAAGGCAAGAATGGAAAGTACCAAACCTAGTTTCTAAGTCTGCAAGTATTTTAGATATTGAATTACGAGCCTTAATAAAAGCAGGCTCTGAATTGTTACTTACTAGATGGAAAAACACAAATAATGGAAGTAATGAGAAAATGGTGCAATTGGAACCTGCTTTCAACATTTCATATGGCTTTATATATATTTAGTATATCACACGCATTTGCCCTTTTCCTGCTGCTTTGCATTTTGAATTGTGTCTCCTCTTACGGCAGTCAGAGACACTAGCTAAAAGAGATTAGAGTCTTGCAAAATCTTTCATAAAAATTAATTGCAAGTACAATAAATGTATTTAAATGTTGATTAACTGACCATGATAATTAATATAACTATACATATTAATCATGATGTAGTAAACTACTGAAAAAAAAAAAATCCTGCTCAGTCATGAGAAGATGAAATCACATGATGAAAAAAGGCCTTATTCCTATCCTTTGCTTTAAAGTTGACAGGTAGTCAAGACTTCTCTATAAATAAAGAGATTCTTTGCATGTTAATGTATACTTCAAATTGAAGAAAGGCGCTTCAAGAGTACCTCACAATTCCCAAAAAATTCTTCCAATAGCGTAATGTTTGCAAAAATTCAGACCTCATGTTCATAAGCTACTCAGTTAAACACAAGGTGACTAAGGCTGATTTAATTTTTCTTCCTGATCCCATATTTAAAATACGAATATCATTTAGACATCAGTAGATGAAAAGTATGTCAATGAAGGACAAGTACAAATTCAAATTACTAAGGAGAAAAATTAACTTAATTTCAGTGTGGAATGTTTGTAAGCAGTGTGTAATCAGTCTTCAGTTTAAATGACTCTTAATTAAAAATAATCTATTATTATGTTCACTGACAAATCGAGCCTAAACATGTACAAGTGCAAAAGCTAAGAGATCCAACCACATTCAGCATTCATGTATAAAGAGCTTTTGGCACATTAATATTGGCCAAAAATGTATTTTTGTCTGTGTGGGTTTAGGGGGCAGTGGTGGTGATGGGTTTTTTTTTGCCCCCTTTGCCCCCCCCTCCCCCTTTTTTTTTTAAATCCTTAAGGGTATGAAACGCAGCTGAACATTACATGTTTCACTAGGAGTAATAAGGGTCAAATTCCAGCCCAAGGTACAAATGTCAAAATTTCCATGACATTCACAAGTGTCATACATTCACATCTGAGTGCAGTCTAACCATAAACAAATAAAAGCCTATAAGGAGACAGTCTCCAATGCTGTTTGAGAAGTCTGTTGCTTACTTGTCACTTGGGCATACCCATGCCTAATTTTGTTTTCAGTAAATAGTATTACCTTCCATACCCCCAACTCTGAAGCAATTACTCATTTCAAAAAATAATAGAACAGTAGTCCCCAAGGGACTGCATTCAAACATCTTTCTTAACACTAAGCAAACATCATGCCATTTGGAGCATCATGCCTAAGCTTAGCCTTGTTTCTGAAAAAGGATTAGCGATTAGCAGAAGCCAACAAGTCTGGCAGGACTGTCAGTCGTTGACTTCAAATCAAACATCATCTCCATCCTAGAGTATGCCTGCAGGGGCTTCCTTTGCATGATTTGCTGAGGGGAGAGAGGGTGTGGATAAGACACCAAAAGCCACCTTTTGACTTGGGAGCCCAAGTCCCGCTTTCGGAAGAGGTACAGGTTTAAGTGACTTTGACTACCAGTGAGACCTGTCCTCCAAAAGGTTGTTGCTGTTGAAAAAAATCACATGTGAAAACAGTCCAAAGAAATCACTTAGAGTTTTTGAAAATTGTAGCCGCACTACATAATTCAAACATTATGCTTTTGATACTTAAAGTTGTAAACTAATAAGAAGGGAAGCATATTGTTTTAGACCAGGAGAAAACTTTCGCACAGAGAATTTTTGCAATTTCATACATTGAAACTTGTCTAGAGTTACCACTGGTGACTTTCTCGGAATTCTGAAGAATTGTGTCCAGATCTTATAAAAATACAGACTGAAGACAAACATGGGTATATTTAGGATCTTTCCTAAGCCCAGCTTTTCTAAGTCATTGTAATATACGGTTAGGAAGTGAATTAAGTCAGCACTGTCCCACAGATCTGTTTTTTAAAAGCTCACATTCATAATAGTGTAGTATTCTCCTTGCTGAGCATACACATCTCAGTGCCAGATCTAACCAGGTCCCCAGAGTAACCGAGATAGAAAAATCATAGAGATTTATCGTGAAAGCCTAGGTTTCCACAAATCCAGCTGCCTGACTTAGCTGATGCTCAGCTGATGTAAAATTTGCAGAATAGAAAAAAAGCCGAATTGTCCCAGCTCCCAACTTCTTTCTAAGAAGTGCTCCCACATCCAATCTACTTTCACAGAATGAAACCCAAGTCAAGAGCTGCCACTACTAAAGACATAAGCTTAGCTTTGCTACTTCACCAGGATGCTAAGAATATGAGACATATCCAAAGGTAGCTGGAAGAAACATTGCTGCAAATGAATGCTCAATCCCTGGTTCCATAGCTTTAGAAACCTATCAATGCCCTTTATCAAGACAAAAACCTCAGAACTGCAATCTTGCATTCAGGGTTACAAGGGTTTTAACCTACTATAATTAACATTACAGAACGTCAGTGCTGATAACAGAATTGCTTCGGCACCTTGAACGAGTGAGATCACTAACACATCCCCACAATAGCCTCACTTCACTGACAGATAGAGGGGCAGAGCATGCAAGCAGGGCTACCATCCCGAGTTCATATGCTCCTGACAGTAATTCACAGATCCACTGCTAGTGGACCCAAGAATACCAGTTCAACAGGCTGATACAGGTCATTGTTCTGCCGTCCAGCCCAGTCTTTTCCCACTGGCATAAACTAATCAAGTGTGGTTTCACCAAATAAAAATAATACATCAGTAACTGTAACATAAGCTAGACCAACTCAAGTCTGAGATACATACTTCAAATACCGGCCAAAGGAGTGAATAATTATTATATATCTGTTATTTTCTGCTACAAGCCTACCCAGCGAAAGAGCTAGAACCCATAACTCCATCGACTTCAAGGGGTTTAATATTCATGACTGTGAGAAAAGATGCATCCACACAGAGTGAACTTCAACAGTAATCTGACTTTGGAGAATCATGCCATGTGGTGTGCCATTTCTTCCTCCAACACCATCCTTGTCCTGACTTTACCACACCGCATAAAAGTGGGAAGAAGAGACACACACGCAGATCCCTAAGCTGTGTTACATTGATAATTTTGAGATGTTTATGGAGCAAAACTGCATGAAAACAGATGTTTACAGAAAGCCTTAACATTAATCTTATGCTGGTAAAGCAATCTAGGAAGGAAAAAATCCACTTATACACAGATGTAAGGCATTGATATGAATCTCCCTTCCCCAACCCCATCATTTGGCAAAGGGAAGAGAAGAATCTTAGCCATTACTGTTGGGTGGACTTCTAGCCAAAACTGATTGCTAGAATAATTAAAAAAACCCTCTTAGCCCAGTAAATATTTCATGGAAGAAAAAACTGCCAAAAATTTATGTCAGCAAGTTAAAAGAGGCAAGACCATATCACCACATATTCATATACAAAAATCTAGTCAATTTTGTATATACAGAAAATTCATACATCCTCATCTTCAGCATGAGTTGCAAACATTTATAGCCTGAAAACAAACATTCAGGGAGTGTCCAGACTAGCCTTTCTAAACAGCAAACAATTAACTCCAGGCGAAACTATACTGCAGACATGCCCAAATCCAGACTGTGTCTCATTCCCTCTGGCTGAGAGGAGAACTGAGGTTGAGTGGAGAAAAAACTTTTTTCCTGGGAAGCAAGCAGAAACCCTACTGCTCTGAAAAAAAGCCATGAGGGAAGAAATGGGTTTGAATAGCAACAAAGTAAGAAGTAGCCAACAGCTGACTGTGACACTGACTGTTCTCTTCCTATGTGACTGCACGACAGCATTCAAGGAAAGAAATGTGAAAAAGGAGCACTACAGAGTGGGATTTGCAGCAGCAGTTTTAATAAGGAAGGAGTATTTTGAAACACATTAATCACCTCATCAGCTAATTGTTCCAGTGCTTGAAAAAAGTCCTGGCTTTCCTGACAAAAGAGAGCTGCTGCTAACTAGCATCCAACACAGCTTGCCCAAGGACTTTGCCTCCCCTCCCAGCATGGAGCAGCCGAAGAGGCCAACCATTTCATCGTGAGTATGTTATGACAGTTACCCTCCTCCTCATCTTGTTTCAGTAGGGAAGACAAAGCAAGACATAGAAGAGCTGCAGCATCTTGGCAAGGGCCCTTATTAGGCAAACAAAATATATTAATCTTTTATATAAATCATCCACTATGTTGCAGGCAGTTTTGACGTGTTTTAGGAGTCGTGAGAATTGCTACAAGATATAATCTATACTTAACAACTCAATCCGCTCATCCAGTATCTATGCCAGCAGTGATAACATCTGCTGCCTTCACGTGGCTGCATCTTCTCTTCACAATTGCGTTCATCTACATTCTCTCTCCCTGCTATTTGTAATCACTTTCTCCCTTTGCCCCCCGCATTTTCAGACCTTAGTACAAGGCACCAGCCCCCTCAGCACACCTCTTGCTCAAACTCTGGGTGCCAGTGACCTTGGGGGACTGGGAGCAGGGGGGAAGGAGGCAGGCAGGCAGCTCTAGGGGGAAAGTGAGCAGTAGGAGGGGGAACCCCTTTGACCAAAACACCTGGTTTCTTCAGGAATTCACAGCCTTGGAAGAGCACAGTGCAGCAGTACAAGCTCCACAGTAACAACTGTGCCCAATATTTCTTCTTCTGAATAGAGACTCTCCCTAGGAGATTCCACATTCATAGGAGTACGCTAATTATTTGTTCAGATGCTTTTTAGCTCCACTTTGTTGCTGTTAAACCAGGAACAGAACCGCATCGCTGAGCAATTTACCAGGCACTTAATTGAGCTAGAGACCTGGAGTAGTGCTGTCTGCAACTTAGTCTCACAACTTAATTCCTACGAGGGTTGAGAAAGAAACCACAGGAAACTATAAGGATGATAAAAATGCTCACCAAGACAATCTCAAATACACCACCTTGGGAAAAGCAAGGCTTAGGAGTATTACTGAATCTTCTAATTATTCCAGATGTTCAGATTATGTTATTAGCCAAAAAAATATTTTTTTCTCCTGTACTGTAAAACTATGAATCTTTCTTTCATATGATGAACGATGGTGTCTTACTATAACACATCATACAAAGGTGGCAGCTCTTAAAACAATCATGAAGATTCACCTAAAAAAAAATAACTCAGTAGCAAAGTTCTGTTACTGGCACTACTCCCAATCAATCTCTAGGATATATCCGAGGTAGAGTTTATGGTCCATAAAACCAATCTATAATTCTAACTTGGATCAATTTCAACACAGTAGCTTAAAATTAAATATTTATGTAGCTTAAACAAAATTGGCTAGCAGCTGGATATATCCTGGACTCTGGAACTGGCTTCCTTCCTTCACCTAACACAGCTTGAATAAGTATCTTTGGGGCGCACTATTTCGCAACCTGTGAAAAGCAGAGAGTTGAAAAAACACGTGGATGTGCAAGACAGCTGTGTGGGTTACAGTCTTTTCACAGTAGTCTAGCCTGGTATATTTTGAGCAATTCATTTCAAGAAATCTTTACATCTCTTTTTCACATTCATCTTTTTCTAAGAGTATCAATAAACTCAGCTCTAAGGAAAAAGTAAGAAAGAGAAGCCTCTCCCTTCCCTACAGAGTTTTCTATAAAAACAAGCCCTGCCTTTCCCCTCCCTGACCATACGAAGGGGATCAGTCTTTGGCCATTAGGTGAGGCGTACGTGACAGTAAGTTTGCATACCAGCTGCTTTAGTTGCTCTACACCAGACACACTTTGATCTTATGATCAAAATGTATTTTCATTTTGAACATTTGCATCCATGCTATACACGTATGATCTATAGTCATGAAAATAGGGTGCACTCATAGGACTATGCAAAACATCAGTTTTATACAGTAGTTCTAGGAGTTGAGAGAAGCAAGAGCAAGAAGAGCTCAAGAAGGCATTACAACTCCTTTTATTAATCATTTTATTGTGTTACTCTGCACTCCCACAACCTTGGGGAAAAGGCTGGGATACACAGTCATTGGCTCAGTAGTGAATTAGATGCAACTTATATGAAAAATGTGGCTCTTACCAATATAAATCAGACAGAATGTTCCACAATTAACTGCTAACTTCTGATTTTAAGAGGATGGTTGTGAAGGAAGAAAAGCCCTTTCCCTAACTATGTATTTCTTTTGTATATTTAATTCTTTCAATATGAACAAAAATAGAACTTTGCTATGATATCATTAAAATTAGATGTCCAAACTACTTGTTAGAGAAAGTATACTTTATTGGTTTTATTTCTTAAAAAGCTGCAATTTGAAATTTCTCAGGACACAGGAAAGTTCAAATAAATTACTCTTTGTATAGCAGTCTTAAATCTCCAGAAGAAGTGCATAATATCAACCAGAACAGCTGTGACATTATAAATGTTGAGTTGAATGTCATGGTTTAGCAAGTTGTAATGGCATCAGTTTTCATCCAGTGTCCCATCCAAAGCATTCAGTATTAAGACCTACATTAACTTTGTGATCAGAACAAAGTCTTAGATACCTTTTCTTTCTCATACCGGCATTAATTAGCCTCAGATCGTAGGGTTCCACTTGAAAAAAATAAGGAACGCACAGTAACCAAAGCCACATCTATATATGTATAAATATGCCAGAAGTCAGAAGGCTTGCTTAGATGCTTCCCAACAAATGTTTAATCTTGAAACTTCGGGGGGGGGGGGGGGGGTGGGGGTGGCATGGGGAGAGTTCCATTTGTTTCACATCCTTTTCAGTGCAAAAAAAGATGCTTCAAGGACCCCCACCAATATTGTACTGCTAGTAAACAGGGGTTTCCCGCCCCACTGCCCACAAAGTGTATGTGCCAAGCTGCCATGACTTCTCCTCACAGAGGCCTTTAACCACAGGCTGGCACCCTGCTTGGTCAGGCCAACTGTAACCACCACCTCCATTCCAGTGGGATATGGTCAGCCTACAGCGAGGAACGGGTGCACAAGGCAGCTTCTGGTACTTCCTGAAGGTATGAGAGAAGGGAAAGGTCAGGAAGCTTTTGCGAGGACCTTGGGTGGGCACAGCTTCAGCAGGAAGGGCGGAGGTAACTGCCACCCAAGAGTGGCCCACAGCACAAAGATTAAGGTGCTCCAAAAGGGGATGGGAGCAGTGGGTTTGGATGCCCTTAGGCAAAGGAGGGACCTAAACCTGGGTAACCTGCTTTCTGGATGAGACTTCAAAGCTGGGACTACTCCTCCTCTCCTACTCACACACCCTGAGGTGTGGTTTTACACACACCCCTGCCTCAGTTCCCCTCTATTAAAAGGAAACAGCACTTCACTAACTCATGAGGTTTTCTGAAGATAAAATACATTAAAACTAAGCTGTCAGAGCACGAAAACAGATAATATTTGCAAGACTGATAGATTGAAAGATACAAGAGCCCTGAATGCCTCATGTGAGCCACACTCTGGCTCTGAGCAGAGGTGCCAGAAGATGTTTGTCCACATGCTGAAGAAGCCTTGGAGCTCTGCTCCTCCAAAGGCCCCCGAGCCCATAGAGTTAATTGCATTAAGTCTTGTATAGGTCCTGTAGGGGGAAAAGAAAATCACCTCTTGGGTTACTTAGAGGTTGCTGGGAGCACCTCTGAGGGCACTGAATTGCATAGGCTGATTATTCTCTGTGCCAATAAGCTTTGCTGAATGTAAAATTAAGACAGCTAATTAGTATAAATTCAGTGTTACATTAGCCATAATCTATTTAAGTGATACAACTGCAGTGAAGAAGCCCACAAACTGCTTAGGACAAGAAGTGTTCCACTTAAAACAGAAAAGCTTTCAGTTGGATATATTGCATTTCTTTTCTCCAATTTGTTTTGAAAAATTCCAGTGAAGGATTAAGTGCCACTAATGGATTCAGTGCTATCCTTTAGCTCTGCTTACTAAAATATATGTATTTTGAGATATTATTAATTTTTAATTTAAGCTTTTGAAAACTTCAGAAATATATTTCACTCGCTGAACTTCTATTAGTTTAATAACACCATGAAATCTACGTAACTGCTCTAATATTTACTAGTACTAATCTCTTCCCACTGAAGTCAATGGCAAAAATACCATTGTTTTTGCTGAGTACAGGTTCAGGCTTATAAGAATACAAAAAGATACTAAAAAAACCCCGAAAACACATTTTGAATAAGGTAAATCTCATTCTCAATATAACCCAATTTCTTGCAGTAGCTTCAGTGCCTTTCCTTTCAAGGATTTGCATTCTGGACATCAGGAGGGTTTTTTTTTTGTTTGTTTGTTTGTTTTTTTTTGTTTGTTTGTTTTGTTTTTTTGTTTTTACATTTTTTAGGTTGTTTTTTTTTTTAATGCTCATAAAGAAATACGTTAAACAGGCTCAAAAGATTTATTAGTCAGCCTTAGAATGACACGGTCAGTAGATGAACTCTCTAGCAAGCTTCTTTCTTGCTATACTTAAAAGATTAGTAACAAAGGAGAAAACAGAAAATCTGAATTGCAAGAGCTTAGTGTGTTCCACCAGTTGACAAAAGAACTTTGCTCCCACCCAGGGAACAGATATTTCATTGTTCCTCTGTTCGGTGACTGTCCGCAACTTGTCTGAATACCTTTCATTTGGTAATGACCAAGAACTGTAATCTTACCATCTGACATGGCAGAAGGACAAGATGATTCTGAATAGAGGAGCAGTGGAAAGGATTTTAAACAGACAACCATCCTTTCAACTATGACAATAAAACAGGTACAGAGACACAGAAATGTCTTGCACAGGACACTAAGTTGACATTCAATTCCTAGAACAATCTGTATAATAAAGGAGCAGTATAGTGAAGATCAGCTTCCAGTAGTTAGCATTTAAAAGCAGAGTAGTTCAGGCCCACTTGAAAAAATTACTTCCAGAAGAGATCTGAAACGTTAACAGACAATTTCTCCACACCCACCCCCCCATCCATTTTAAAAACTTATGAAACTAGGAGCATGAAATAACTCTTTTATCTAGAAATCAATGTTTTGTCGTAGTGTGCTTGATTTTATCTTGCTTTCAAACGGCTTTGATTAATTATATCATTAAGCATTAATTACAGACGTTTTAGATATTACACATCCAGATTTAACGTATCTCCTTTTCCAAAACACAGCAAATTGTATGTGAGGGTTTCCAAAATATAAAGCAAATCTTTCAAAACACTCCTAAGCACCAACCTCCCTTTCAGAAGGGGAGAAGGGTTTGCATCCACACACAGATGCACAGCAGCCTGCGTGCATACAATCATCCGTGCTCCCTGTTGCATCACTCCTTGTTTTTACAAGCTTTGCCATATAAACACCATGTAACCAAAATGTCAGGGGAAAAGCTGCAGGATACCTGAAGGGACAAGACCAAAGCATTATACATACAAGCTCTCCTCTGAACCCAAAGGATGCATTTATTTGCATTTACATCATTGTCACAAAAATGCTGATTTGTAATGCCTCAGAAGTCATTGACACAAGACACACTGATGTGCATTATTTTAAATCTGATTCACATCAGATCACTGTCGAACAATGTCTCCTGCTTAAGTAATATTTTTCATCTATTTAAGATGCTTGCAGGGAAAAGATAAACATTGTAAAAAGAAGCAGAGGATGCCAAAAGTTAATAGAATCCAATCATAACGTAGTTTCTTGAAGGAGCAGGGAGCTGTCAATAGGGAGAACAGAATGAAGAACAGAGATGAGCATCTGCCGAGATAATTTAAAACTAGCAGACGGTGTCCCAGATTCCTTACTGGATCCACAGGTTTCCCCTAATTACTCAGTCTTCCTATGTTTGTAAAAAAGACACCACCACAAATTTCTTCGTTGTACTGAATGAATCCCTTCACACCCAGGAATTGGACATCTTCCCAAAAAATCATTTCCAGGCCAGTTAAAAAAACCCACCTTTATTCTAGGTGTTTACCTCCGCAGCTCTAGCTGGTATGTGAAATTAATGTTCACCCAATTAAAGCACTCTTTATTAAGAAAAAAAAACATCCTTGCAAACAGAAAGTTAGCTTCGCTAGTATAATTTATACTTTCTTCTAGAAAAACACTGCAAGCAAGCCGATAGCCTGGTACAATAGCACAGTGTTCAAACTGTGTGATTGGAGGGAAAGAGTCAAACAAGTCCCAAACAATCTAAAGTGGGGAGAAGGGAGAGAAAGTTTCATAACTTAAGGAAAAACATTGGACACGTGGTACACTCTCAAACAAAAATAAAACTATACTTTAAAGGTGTGTTGTTTGTCAGCCCCAAAAAGAATTAATGAAAAATGCAGCTGACCAGAACCCAGGGAAACATTCTACAAGAATGTTCACCAAATTTCAGCTCAAGACTCCAAAAATCTCCCAAGATTAATTCATTCAGCGCTGCACAGTCTCTCCCCATGGTGTGCCCAGAGCACCAGAACATTCAACCCTATACCCTTCAACTGAACCATTTTAATGCTACAGCATCCAGCAGAAAGCAAACCCCTTTTTTTCACCATGAGTGTGAAAAAAATTAAGAAAAATAGATATATAGGAATAAATGCTTGTACAATATGTGGACATTAGGAAAAAGTGATAGATAACATTTTGGCCTAGAATTTCTGCAGATTCTGGAAATAAACAGGTGGCAAATGGCTGTAACTGTAATGACAGAAACCAGGAAAAACACAAGGAATGAATAAGAGAGAGAATGCCAAGTTACACGCAAGAAACAAAAAGCCTGTTATATGCAAAGCATGAATGCAAATTCTAAAACATTCATACTGCTAATTTTGCCAAGTCTGATAAAAATATTCTATTTGAAAAGCAAAACAAAAACCAGCTTGACAAAGTGTTTGGGTTTTGGGTTTTTTTAATTATTTTTAAGAACTTTCACACTAAAATGGATCTATAAGACATTTCTTGTTAAAAAATTTTATTTATTATTGGGGTAGAAACCAACTACTTTTAACCCTTTGGGCATAGTGAAATGTACAATATTACAGTCCAATGAAAGAGGTCTTTGTAAGACCACAGTATGTATATTGTTCTTCCACCATCCTAATTGTTATAAACGATCCACTTTACATTGAGTGCCTCTAGGCATACCAGGAACGTGACACTAATGGACTTGATGGTAGTAAGAATAACACAGATAAAGTCTGCTTTAGCTATCCCGTTATGACAAATTTCCCAAATTGTTGGCTGAGGTTAAATGGAAATAGTGATGGAGATGTCACAGTCGGAGATGTCATGAGGGTCATGACTGTGTAAAATAAAGTAGGAAATCATTTAATGAGGACATGACTCATTATAATTGCTGTGAGATGTTTTCACACACTGGTCCAAAGCATTTTGCTTAAATACTCAAAGAGTGATTATTTTCTACAAATATTCTTTGAATTTCAACAACTGTAAAGATGATTGATAAAGCTTTCGTTTTTTTAAATTGATCGACTCTTGAGAAATAGTAATAGAACCAGAAATAGTGGCTGATTTTTTTTTTTCAGTCTGACTGGTTCTGTATGAAATAAACCCTAGGAATCTGGAGGAGCATGGAAAAAGGCAATAAGCAAGAACACCAAGAAACATGTGCAAACACCTCAAGAACTGAAAGTGAAATAAGGACTATTTTCATTACTATTGTTCTGAAATTTTCCTTCCGCATTTGCTGAGTTTGGTGTTCTCTTAGGTATTACTCAAATACAAATGGTAATAGGTGTAATCTAGCAGTCGAAAGCATCACATACAACTGGTAACAAAAACAAGCCAGGAAGTACTTGGTTTCAGTGCACTATGAATAGGCTCTGGATGCTACTGCTGAATAATTTGTATTATTAGATGATTCTGGTATTTTAGTATTGCTCAATAGAGCATTAAATAGCACATGTGAATACAGAGATGTATCAAAAGGTCAGTATGAAACAGGAAACAGCTTTAGACACTAACTATAATTTATGCATCCTTAGTAACAACTACAGTTATTTTTTACACATTAAAGAACCTTCTTTAATGTAAATAAGAGAAGCTAGGAGGTAAGTCTGGTGTCTGCAGCAACTTCACTAACAGGTTAAGAGTTCATTAGCATATTTGCTAAAATTGATATATTTTTTGGTGGCTCTGAGACTATGAATTGATCACATCATTTACTGCAGTTGGTGCACCATTGTTTTAGCAGTCATGTACAAGGGACAGCCGTACAAACAGGAGTGAAAGCCCTCCACTGTCAGGCTAGCCATTACTAACTAAAGAGAATGAATGGCACATTTGTTGTAGACCAGTAAGGATTTAATAAACAGTAGTATGAAGTGCTTGTTGACTCTACCTAAGGAAGGTCACAACATGTCACAATTGATCATCCGCAAGCAAATGTTAGTTTAAAAAACATGCTTCAGACTCTAATTAACATTTCTGTACCGGAATAATTCATTTGCTTCACCTCTGCGGGTAACTAGGCGGTTAGTTTCACATCGTATAATTTAGGGAATCAAGCACTGAAGGGAAGTTGTTTCACATCTTTGCATGCAGATCAATAATGAATTGGCACAGAGATTCTTTCAACTATAACAAAGGGTTACCAGCTGTAGCCTTTATAACTTATCAGTGGGGATTGGAAGAGATTGAAAAAACCTCTGCCACAAATACTTCAGTCAGACACAGGAAAAATATGAATTAATAGCAAGATAAACCAACAGGGGCTATTGTGCTTATCTTTTCCTTATGTAGTCTATGGAAGACAATGTTTGAAGCTCAATATACCAGTGTTAAAACCACATTATGAATGACACACCAGAATGAAGATAAACTGATAAAACCTCATGCAGGTCTTTTAAGCCTTTCATATTTTAGAGAATTTTCATGGTAACACTGCAAAGAGCAGCTATGCAAGTAAGTATATGCCTACCTACGACTGGAGTAGCTAAGGGCCTACAGCCCTATCACTGAAGGAAGAGCTAAGGAAATGAACTGAGCTTCAGAGGAACAGAATTTCAGTGGAAAGAATAGAGCTGTACTTTTTCCCCCCCACAGTATATCTACTTGCAGCCTGTCTTCTGTCCAATGTTGCTACCCTATGAAGGAAATTCCCCCCCTTATCCCACCTATGCTTGCTTGCGGAGGGAGAACAGCAGCAGATACAGCATCATCATCTTCAGTGCTTCATGAAAAAGCTGACCTCAACCACACAGCCAGCTTGAAGAAAGGGGGTTAATTTCTGATTTATTCCTCTCTGCACTAATGTACCTAGAAGATAATAGTACCATTCATATTTCAGAATATATTATGGTACGTTAGCATCCATAATGTCATGTAGATATACTGCTCCAAGACACTCCTCAGTGCATCTTGAGTCCCGTTCACAGATGAACATCAAATGCATTCCCACCTGAAGGTCATTAAAATAATAACTAATGGTTCTTCTCAGTTCCTCTCAGCACAACATCACAGCAGATTCTGCCAGTGTCAGATACTTCCTCCCCTTTTTGTTACTGGAAGCAGTGGGACAGGGAAGTACCTAGCATTATTCTTGAGTGTCCTTTGCCCAGCATCTCAGGCTGTACTGACTGCAGATGATCCAGAAAGAACAGATCCCATTTACCTCCTGAGGAGATAGTGACTGCCTGAAACTCAGCTGAAGAATTAGAAGAGACCAAAAATGGGTTTCCTTTGGCGACTCCTCCCCCACAGATGCATGTACTTACAATAACTTCTAAGAAGCTGCAAGACAAAACACTCTGAAGGCAGTACGTAGGAGTGAGGATGGGTTAGCTTTTATCGTTCTAACAGTACATGAATACCATGGTGGTGATGAACTAACAACCTACTTGAAGAGATTGCTTTTAAGATATACATAGTCTCTATCTGACACTCCTAGTACAATGAACACCACCCAGCTAACAAGCATAGCACCTTTCTATAAAGGAGAAACAAGAAGTACAGGCATATTTGTTTGCTAGGTCCTGCCTGTGTCGTCATAACTATGCCAGTTTCTGCTGATGACAAAGATGTCTTGATGCTACACTGCACTTGTACTGCCAGGCAATAAAAAACAGTCCCAAACCAAGCTTTACAGTGGGATATTGACCCTAGTTTTAAAAAGGCCAGATCTGAAATGACAGTAGTAGCAAAAGTTTAAAAAAAAAAAGGTGAACTATTTTAAAATTGACTCATACCTCTCAGAACATGAAGGATATATTAATTTATTTCATCTGACTGAAACAGAGAAAGATTGTCTAATTTACAAAAGTTTTTCAGGTCATACTGTGTTTTCTCTGCTGTAATTTAAAAAAAAGCAGTGGTAACAGAGGTCACACATCAGGTATCTAATCAAATACAACTCATAGCATAAGGATTGCTGTTCTTAACTTATAGAGGTGAAGAATGGGAATGCTTTGGACAGAGAGGACTTCTCTACTTAGGTATAAAGAGATGGGGTTTTCACAGACACACTCTGTAATTACTGTTCATGTAAACTAAACACATTAAATGCAGTTATGAAAACATGTTTTTTTCCTCTTTAGAGCTAAGGCCAGGGTCTGGTCTTCCATTCTTCGTTTAAAAAACACCCAAAAAATGATTACATTATCTTCCCTAGAATTAACTCAAAACACTTAAACAAAACAATCACTACCTAATATTAATTTTTATCTTTTGTATGAAAGAGTTATATAAATAAGTTATTTCCACTTGGAGAAGTAACATATTAAATATCAAAGACCTCAGTTTCTGGAAAGATATTTAAACAGATGAACTACTTGGAGACTTGGAGAATAGACAACAAATCAATGCACATAAACTTTGTATGCAAGCAGGAGAGTTAGTATTTTTTTTTTTTTTAATAGCCATGCTTTAAGCACCAATCAAAATTCTACAGTCCTTGTTGCAGACAAAACTGCCTCTGAAATCTTGAACCAGAAATGCAGGATCTGGCCAGAGACATATTTTTCCACCTGTCCACAAAACAATCCTTACATTTATTTTTATGTGAGAAAGAAACAAACTGAAGTTGATAACTCTCTCCTGAACTTAATGGCAATTATTTTCCAAGAGACAGAAGCAATCACAAAAGTGATGAAAATTATGTTCTGAGTCTTCTCAGAGCACTTTATTCTGTGAATAGGATCAAATCAGAACCCTAGCTGTATAACAAAATTTCCAATATTTTCTGATATCATTAACATGGTTTTATTAAAATGAAAATAGACTCCTCCATTGTCCATATTTTCATTGTTTACTTTTGTACTTTATTCAGTTTAGACAAGACAAGCATTTTCATTTTCCTGCTCCCATCTACTAGACCAAAGCTACAAAGTGCTAGCTTTTGTGAGATACTTTACAGACACCAAAACTTTTCTGCCTTCATTAGAAACGTATGAAAAATACTATCAAGATTAAGGGCGGGGGGGGGGGGAAGAACACAAATACACAAAAATATGCAAAATACCTTTAATTCTAAAGCCCAGAATATGCTTTTAAAGACATATAGATAATATTAAAAAAACCAAACCAAACTATAAACTTAATTAAAGCAGTTTCAATGATGCCAAAGCCTAGTGTCCAACACACCCATATGTGCGCATACCTATCTGCAGAGAGGATGGCGATCAGTTTTTCCAGACTGACGTTTCTGGCGTTTTACCTGTCCATCCCCTTGCCTGCTTAGACTTCGAGGTCTCTCTCGGAGCGTGGCAGCCCTGCCAGTGCTTCCTAACTGAGCGCAGGCACAATGGCAGGAGGCGACACCTTTGTTGGCCTGTCCTTGAAAAGTTGTGAAGCTACACAAGATCATTAGGGATGCACTGAGGAGGCTTTCACACATTCTTTTGCCTTTTGTTTCCTTAAAAGTCATGTAATAAGACAACAAAGTCTGCACTCTCACTGGGGCAGAAGCCTAGGGACGTTATTTTGTAAGTAGGCACCTAATGCTTAAATGGAGGGCACAGAGCAACATCCCACTGTGTAACCAGGGGCAAAGCCTTCCTGTTCTTCTGAATCAGGGTTTTATAGTGTCAGGCACATCTGCTTTTAGCATGTTTTAAGACCACCACAGTCAGTACTTGATAATCCCTCTTCAGTTTACTTCTTTCAGTATACATTCAACTAAAAGTAAACTTTGAACAGACGTCATTTATTATCCTGTCTTTACTACTTGCGGCTCCTTAGGAATTAAGGCATTGAAAGAATTCCTATTCATAAAACACGCAATGATTACTAGGTAAGTTACAGTTCTGTGCAAGTGGCATCCTCCAACCTTACTCTCAAATCATTAAGAAAGAAATACAGCTCAGCTGTAATACATGAGCCATAAAAAATGCCCACAGCCATTCAGGAGAAAAACACAGGCTTTGCTCTTAGTCTCCAACTACTCAGACCTACAAACTTCAAAAGTAATGGAGGAAGTAACTAGATCTGTTCAAGCAATTCATCCTTAGAGTTCAACCACAATAGATTTTTGCTTATTTTCCTTTTAAGGATGATCTTCACAGCCTTCCAAGTCAATCCAGTCAGACTTAAAGGACTGACAGCTCTTCAATGCCTCCCACAGAGCAAAATCAACCCGTCAGACTTAAGGGCATCTGAATCAGCTCTTGCAACATCTCCAAGTATTTGAGACACTTAAACGATACCACATACCACTTCATAATCTGGACTTTCAAGCAGCTATTTAAAAGAAAAGTTGTTTTGATTCAGTTTGGTCCTGCAAGCCTGGCTTTAACAGCAGAAACCAGAATCATGCCAACAATAATTCATTCCCTTTTTGTAAAGTCAAAATTACACTGTAAAGGTATGTGTAAAAGCCTGGTTTTAGTCAGACGGAAAACACCAGCTGCTTAATTCCTCCTAAAATAGAAAGAGAATGGAAAGAAACTAGGACCTCTGACAAGTTTTCTCCACAGCAGCTCCTTTAGCAGCTTATTTGTTCACAGCAATATAGCTCAGCATTATGGATTTGATACATCATTGACTCAAGGAGAGGATGCTAGGGAAACCAATTGAAACTTCATTTTGACATTCAGATGTTCAGTTTCCGATAACAAGGAAAGGTCAGCAAACCAAATCCATTTTGTCTCTTGGAGGCAAAGCACCCTCTTCTTGAGGCTTATGAAACATCTTCCACAGCTTCTAGCTGAAGTATACCCAAGTCATTTAAACCACACTGTCTTGTAAGAGGGATCCCTGTATACGGTGGAAATAAAAGATGAAAGCAGTATGATTTCACTTAACACTTGACATCCAACAGCCTTTGAAGATCAAGTGTCAGACGCTGTGGAAGCACAGTGAACAAAGAAATACAGACAATTAATAATCTGCAGCTCTTCAGGCTACTTCAAAATACTAGACAACTAAAGCAGCAGTGTGGCTGAACAAGTGCAGTTTGCTCCCCCCACCCCAGAACTCTGACATCTCTTAAAAATTTCGATATTCCTCACTTGGTCCTGATGGCTCCGTTGCTGAAGTTTGCTCTGAAGGAGCATGTTATGCTTCCTAGAGCATAGAGCATTTTCTCAGAATCCTTAAAGAAGTGTAAAGCCTTGCCAGTTATGTCTGGAAACATTTTGCTCCTTTCAAATAGGAAAGTTGCATCCATCTTGGCTTTTTACTTGCTGCAGTAATGTAATTATAACGTTTGGTATCAGCTGTGAGGAAACACCTCACATCCTTAGTATTCTCTGTTTTCGTTCTTCAATATACAAGTCAGAGAACATGAGGTCTGCTAAGTGCATTTTTACAAGGTTTAAAGGGGCCATATAAATATACAGGCATTACATCTGGAATAGCTTCACATAGAAGAATACTAGTAATTTATGTGTTTTTCTGTAGCCCTTTAGTTTGTCCTTCCTTTCATTGAAAACAAGTATTGACAAAGATGTGATAGAGTGACAAGCATCTCCATTAGGACCTTAGCAGGTACATAGTAGGACCTGAGATCATCAAGCCCCACACAGATGCTTGGGCCTAGAATCCGAGTTCCTCAGCTTACAGCCATACTGATTCTGTTGGAGCACAGAATGAAATAAAAGATGAAAAATCTCAAGACGCATGACTTAACAGAATACGTGTGCCTGCTGGGATCCAAACACAGGAGGAGGCGTGGCTGTAGGGGTCACCGTAGGGACCACAGCCTGGGGACAGACAGACATGGTGGTGGCCGCAGTCTTGTGCTGCTGTGATGCCAATTACCCCACCATGAACTGCACCTGAAGGACTTACTGCTACTGACAGTGGAGGGGGCTGTATGAAGCTTAGCTATGGATTCAGCATTTGAGAACTTGTAGGTTGATTTCTTGGATTTCCCACAGACCAGTCTTATGAACTACCAACTTTCATACTCAAAGCTTGCTTAGGAGCTACAGTAACAGACTAAGCACCCCATTAGAAAGGAGATTCACGCCTCTTCTCAGAGTAAGCACACGTGAGATTCTTCTTATAAAAATCCTATCTTTCAAACACAGGGCATATGTTTTGCAGTGGGGGCCTCGGCAATCAAGACCTTCCACCAATCCAGCAATCTACCTACAAACCCTGCAAATATTTCCTTTTCTTTCAGATAGCTTTTTTCAAAGTGATAGACTTTTCCAGATATACTTTACCTTTGCTTCAGTGTTGAAGAAAAACATCCTGTCAAGAAGGGCAATGTTCGAAATCTGGAGATGTCAACACTGAAGAGTATCAAATAAAACACCCTGGGGCTCCAAGAAAAATAAAATTCCTTCCCACTTAGAAGAAAACAAGTTTTGTTCCCCCCCTCCCCTTACACCAACTCCACTAATTAACAAAGTGTATAAGTTATTTACATGTAAACAACTGGAGCAAGAACCACTTCAGCTTCAGGCAACACGGGAAGATTCAACTGGCAGCACCGGTCAGGAGAAGAAAGGAAAGGGTGGAGCACCACTGCCCCTTCACACAGAGGCAGAGAGGGCTCTACGTGCTGCCCCTGCAAGGGCTACTCCATAAATCACCAGTTTATTGGCATTCAGCACACAGCTTACTACAGCAAGCAGTGGAATATACGTGTGCAAGAATACTCAGAGATAGAATCCTTGTAAACAAAACTAACTGGTGACACACTAGAGAGGAAGGCATTACTCTATCAAAAGAGAACTCGAGTTACCTCAGGAAAGGAAGGGCACAGCCTATAGATAGTTGCAGTGTCTAACCTACCTATGTATTGTAGAAAGGCAGAATTGGTGCAATGCATTACATTAACAGATATGCAATGGATTAAGAGTTTAAGAAAGTTTGCTCTAAGTAAATAATCCACTACTGTTTTTCTGGTCTTCAAAACAGAGTCATAACTACCATGGTTATGTTCTGAACAAAACCACCACCACAGTCTTTGCTTAGTCAAAAAGTAAAGTAAGCTCCAACCCTCATATTCATCCACTTGCCCTCCGCCACAAAATAATTTTATAGATTATTTTCTAAACAGCATTGAATATTTGTCTTATACATAAAATAATTGTATGTGTAATAATTTGTTGCATGTACTGAGGTACCTGTTCTCTGCACTCACTGCAGCCTGTCCCATAGTCCAGCTAAACAGCAGCAATGAAATCCACCAACATATCATGAGCTGGCATTGCTTGCTTGCAATTGTGGTGTCCCCTAAAACATAAGTAGATGACAGTAAGAATCCGATACACTTTTAGTGAAGTTTGAGATAAAATTACTTGGCTTTGAAGGCTGCTTCCTCCCCCTGCTCCAGAGAACAACAATAGTAGTCACTAGATAAGGATAGAATCAGCCTTCATTTATGGGTTAAATTATGCTTTTAAATACAGCCTCAGCAAGGAGTACATTTCTTTGTGCTTGAAGACAGAAAGTCATGTACAGAAGGCAACGTTAACACTGCAGGCTGAGCTGTGAGAGAGTCACAGCTTTGCTCCTCTGGCCCAGTTTGCTCAGGGACTGGGGGAAGCACATACCAATGGGCCTGATGCAGTTATGCAAGAGCTAGAGAAGCACTTTATTCATCCTTTTCCCTGTGCTTCTCAGCCACACTCAGAAAGACATCAGCCTGTTTGCACAAGTTCAGTCCTGCACTTTTTACAGCAAGTTGAAAATCTGAAAGGGGTGGTAAGGGAAATCAAATTTAGGATGCTATTTCTCAGCTATTTTATACTACCAGTTCTTCAGGTCGTTCAACTAAAGTGGAGGCGAGTTCTGTGGTGGGTGCTTTTATCTAGCCACTGGGATTTTGAAAAAAATCTTCAAATAAATTAGATGCATTACTGTGATGAATTGTGAAAGATCAAAATACATACTTTACAGAAATGTTCCTGACAGAAAAGATGTTGCATTTCCAGCTTAAGAAACACTTGTAAAACATATGTACACCATAGAGCCTACAAATGGCAAAATCACCGCTAATAAAACTTGGTTTGAAAAACAAAAGTTGTTTTAATTTTTATCATGTATCAAAGCCCTTTCTTAAATATATTTATTTAAATGGAATCTTTTTCAGACATTGTTTGGGTAGCCAGTACAGTCACATTGAAGATTTTATGAAACAAGATGGAAGGATTTTTTTTGTTTTGGGTGGTGGTTTGTTTTTTTTTTTTGGGGGGGGGGGGGGCGGGGAGGGAGGTGGTGGTGTGTGTTAGGTTTTTCTGTCTGTTGTGGTGTGGGTTTGGCTGTTGAGTTTTTTTTGGGGGGGTTGGGGGTTTGTTTCTTTCTTTCTTTTTTTTTTTTTTTTTTTTTTTTTTTTGAAAACAGGTATCAAATCAGGGCTAGTGGTTTCAATACCAGAAGAGAAGCTCTGGGAACCTAGCCTTCAATTTTGGTTATAGAGTAAATGCTGTACATGGCCGTTAGCAAACCACCTGAATTGTCTACCTCAGTTTCTCTGAATTTAAATGAGAAACAATTATAACATTTATGAATGATACTGCAAGAATCACTTAATGAAGTTTAATTTAGCTGATGAATTCATCAAGAATCACTTAATGAAGCATAATTGATAGTTAAGTAACTTCTTGATATTTGAAAATGTCTTTGCTAGCACAAAATATTGTTATTTTAATTGTTAATGATAATTTCTCTGGGCAGTTTGGTAAAAACTATTCAGCCGAACTAACTACTACTAGTTGGAAAATCACCAGTATTTCTGCAGTGTAGACCTTCTGGTGTGTTACCTCAGTGGTCATTTAAACTGTGCAGTGGTGCACTCTGGAACAGATATTCTAGCATGGTTTAATATTTTATGTGAATTACACCTGCCTGGAATCTCCAGTTAGCTTTTAGCACTGAAAAATACTAATAATTATTAAAAAAAATTCTGCCTAGGTGCCTTCATTACTTGGGGAGGGGGGCACAATGCAGGAGAAGAAAAAAGACTGAATGATGGTGCTTTTCAAGCTGTCATGCTGTTGTTCCTCAGTATGACAAGAATACCTGCCCACCCTCATCTAGTGTTATGTTTCACTTAAAATACTAGGCAGGGAAAGGGAGCTTTGTTTGTGTCATAGAAAACTATTTTGGAAGATTCCCCACCACCACCAGTGCCCACTTTTGTAGAGGAGGAACACGTTCTCATGCCCCAAGCATCAGAAGCGTAGAGATGGGACATACAGCATTCAAGTTACACTATCAATGTGAGGACTCTAAGCAGGGTAAAAAAAAAGCCCACCAGAGATGCAGAGCAAGTGGTGTAACAGAGGTCCCAACATCAGAGGTTTTGCTTCAGAGCTCTGCCAAGCCCCACCTCTCATAAAGAATGTTCCTCTTACAGCAGCCATTAGCAGCACACAATCCTCCCTCAGTATAAGGCAATGTCCTCAGGGGGGTAAACTATTACTTCACCAGCATAGCTATAACTTCTGTGGCTTCAGACTTGCTTATTCTCAAAACTGTTTCTTTTATCCAGCTCCTCACTGCTGCTCATATACATATTCATAAAAATGTGCTCGTTCACTTGTCCAAAGTTTTGGTTGGATAGGTCACCTCTAAAACCTGTGACCAGAACCAACACATTTTGTATATTTAAAAATAATAATAAAAAAATTAGTAAAATACTTGCTTTAAAGTTACATTCCTTGATCTAGAATTTTTTGCTGGCCAAATGAAAAAAAGATAGAAGTAACTCAAATATTATGTCTGTCAACTTTCATTGTTTTTTTTTCATTATAAATTAACCACACAAGAAATGAGATAAGATTCCTGTGTTTTGCACCCATTAATAGGCCTCAATAAGCTATGAGAGGTTTCTTCATTGATTTTCCCCTGCTTGGCTTTTCTTTGGCTTTCCATACTGGAAATTGAGACTACTACTGCACTGTACCAAGTATAACTGCAGGATCCCATGGACCCGCACAGCTCTACAGTGTCCTGTAATCTAGTGGGAGAACATACTAAATTCAGTCCCAAGCAAGAATACCCTCAGGCCTGGATTTCTGGATGCACACAAGTGTCCCTTTCTGTTATGAGACCACAAACCGCAGATAGGCAGCAGAGGGAAACAAGCGCTGTGACAGTTCCTCCTACCGTTGCCATTTATACATTCCAGAGATCCCAGGAACCGTTACAGGCTATAACAAGTGACCACAGCCAGAACACTGATCCAACATACTACCAAAGTCATGCTAGACCCAGGACTCAAGGAGGGCAAAATCAGTTTATCTACTCGTTTTTTGTGCAACAATAGGAAAAATCTTTGAATTCTGAACCGGGAACGAATATTTAGCCTATCTGCGAATTTAATTTATTTTTTTTAACATCTAGGGAACACAGCTAATGACAACTTGGGTCAAAATACAGCTTTGTTCGCAGTCTGTTTGTTTACTCAGTTCTACCCAAGTTTCATGGTGATAACAAAGAAGATAAATTTGAAATTTTAAATATGTATTTGATATTATAAAAGTAAAGGGATAAGAGGAACAAAAAACACTACTCAAAAATCTTTAAATCTTCTAATGAAAATGAAAAGGGAAACAGTCCAGTGGCTTAGAAATATTTTGCAAATATAACTTAAAACCTAATTGCTTAAAATCACACTTATCCCTTGCTGAAGAGCTGCATACCAGTTGCATTTCCGCTTTTGCTAGAGGTGGGAATCTCTGGCCTTACATAGGAGTGCATTCCAGTTTCAGTTAGCAAAATTAAAGCTGACCACACAGGTACTAGTATTTAATTTTATATCTCAACCCAAGCTTCTAATTAATCATTTAAACCCTAGAAAATGGTGTCATCCTAAGCTTCCTAAAAATTGACATAATACAACAAAATATTACCTTATGTAACCCGAATGAAAGCAGTCCAAAGGTCTGCTTTCTTCAGACCATATCGATGCTTGCAGGTAATTTTTAGTGGATAAGCAGTTCTTTGAAACAATGGCTATAAAATAATCTATAATTCATAGCCTGGATTATAGAGAAGGTTGGGAGAATACAGTATTATATATGCATTATATACATATATACACACACACAACATACAGAATACCAATGACAAATTGGTTCATGTAACTCCACCTAAAAAACATAAGCCACAACTAGAGAATTTTTCGCTTCTTGTTAAACACAATTTCTTGGCAGTTGTCTTTCACTGGCACAAGACAGAGCTCTATAGACACCGTTCAACTATCATCCAACCAGTTTTTCACATTTTGGCCTTCCTTGGATTCTTTCTCTGCGGAGACCTTTGCTTGAGTTTCTTTGTTGAACTTGGAGATATCATGTGAAAATATCTCAAAAGCTTCCTGCTGTTTAAGTAGCTCTTTGAAATTACATACCTTTTGCAGGATGACCTAGATGATCCAGGAGGCATGAAATTACAGTTTAAAGCTACTACTTTTTTTTTTCATTTGTTCAAATACCTGGAAATTTACACTTGAACTTGTAAGAAAGTATGAGAACTTCCTTTCTCTTTACGCAGGAATTAGACACAAAAAACTATCCCCTCCTCAAAATGTAGTAAAATATATTCCAGATAACTAAGATTTAATGTATTTAGAAAATCCCAACTCTAGACTTGATTTTGGTTCACTTCAACTTCTCCCAAACAAACATCACACCCTAGCGAAGCAGTGATTGTCAATGGACTGGAGCCATGGAGGAACCCCTTAGCAAGTTCTTAGATGTAACAGAACTTATAAATGAACTTGGTGTACCATAACAAACTGAGTCATGTAATAAATACATCCAGCTCGTAAAATGCAGAGTCAGTAAATTTATATGCTATCTAAGGCACGTAGTTATTCCATCCCTCAAAAGATTGTCAGGCAATGATGCTCCCATTTGGTATCAAAATATCAGTGCCTTCTGGCAATGCACACAGAATTCTCACTTTATGTCCCACTAAAATTACGAATCTCTGGACTAAGCATACACAATGGATAATAAGAGAACTCAAAAGCAGGGTTTTCATATGTGTATATGAATGATATACAGAATCACAGAAAACAGGGCTGGAAGAGGTTTAAGATTTCAGTTGGGCTGACCCCGCCCTTTCTTTTCGGGTGCAGTCAACTCACACCTAACTAATGAAGATCTAACAAGTTCCTGAAGATCTCCAGTGGATGCTCCACAAGCCAGCAATCATTCCATTACCACACTACTCTTAGACTTAACAAAACCTTTCCTAATGTTTAACTGCTACTGTTTTAGCCACTTAAGGCTAATAACAGAAAAACAGTCATCCAGATGAAACTGTAAGAGCATTTAATGGAGTGGAGGATTACTTTACATCTGCTACGAATGATACATCTACTTAGACACCCCCATTTGTCATTTTTACAAAAAATCATGTTGACTGCTATTTGCGTCACAATCCACCAGAAGCCCTAGCAATTTTTAATGCATTTTTTTCCTACAGAATGACCATCTAACTATTCCTTTTTAAGTGCATAATTTGATGCTTTTAATTAATTTTCGTATATTTTCTCAATGTTATTTTACTACATAGGTTTCAAAGCTATTCCCATTTTTAAAATTGGTTGTAGTGTAGCATCGCCTGCCAATGCAATATGCACCCTTTCTATTTTACCATCCCTATCAGCAAAGAAAGCACAGAACTGTACTCTACCCAAAAGTGCAAACCCTGCAAAAATGCCATTAAAACAACTTTCTCATTTGATAGAGGATCACTGACAGCAATTTCTTTAACATGCTTTACCAGCCAACTAGTATATGCATTTCAGAATTGTCTCAGCAAGTCCATATAACAAATCAGATGCTGCTTGATAAGCATGCAAAACGGTATGAAAAACCTCACGTGGTGTTGGTCAGATCTCTGTTGTCCACACCACTAGCTACATTTTCCCAGAGAAGGTCAAGCTGGTTTCAAACAATTAGTTTTGGACAAGTCTGGATAATCACAGATCTTCTCCTTACCCTATAGCTGCTGTCAGATCTTTTGAGGAACTCACACTGGTCTAACTAATTTAGACTGGGCAATGCAAGAGACCCTGCCATCTGTCAGGCAACAAGAGCTCATGAAACGCTCACCTCTCTCAGTATTTGCTTTTCCTGACCTCCCCGCTCTCATCTTCCTCCTCTTGTCCTGGTCTGGAACCACTGAGTGTCAACAGAAAGACTGCCCTCAAGAAGACAAAGCAAAACAGAAAATAAAACAATTTTATTCTTTCAAACACATCTGCATTTTATATCAACCTACTGCCTGCAGCACCTTGTTATCTTGCCCATGGTTTGTCAGTCCATCTTTCAGTTTTAAGCTCCTCAAGGCAAAACACGGTACACTTTATCCTCTGCTTACTCACAATAATGTACTATGCCTCCTATAGTGGCTTGACCACTAATTGAAGCTGTAGATTCCTGTTATCACAGTGGTAACTGAGTGCAATCCTTCTAAATCCAAATTGCTTTCAATTGCTACACATGGTGCAAACATAGATATTACAAATGGTAGCCCATACAGAAGCTAGACTTCCTGTGAATTTAAGAACTTTAATGATTTAGAGCCCAATTTTATAAGACAATCAGCAACACACTTTTCTCATTAACTAGCAAACAGACACAATCCTGCAGAATACATGTTTTACAATCACGTTTTAATAATCTGTACCAGCAACCCCAGGCACACAACATTTGTATTCAGCAACGACCAAATAAATTTAATCCACTCTCTGCTGATGTAATGACTTTGTCTTCCTCTTATTTTATGCTTTAACAAAGTAAAGTCTAAATGACCATTTGGTTAAATGTATCCCCCCCCCCACTTCAGTGGAATACTTCATGGAGAAAAAAAAAGCCCACCTACTCTGACAGTTTGCCTTTTTTCTTTTTTTTAAATTTGGAGACCCCCAAATCCTAATTTTCCTAGTAGGTCTGTTGCATTGCATTAAAACTACCCTCCCTTAAATTATGCCTCAAGCTTGATTCATTCATCACTTCAGCAATGGTACAGAAAGTCAGTCTTGCAATTCAAATCTGTAAGTACAAAGCCTCAAAAGAACATTTCTTGCATGTCCCCACCCACTGATTTGTTGTTCCTCTGTCAGTCCATGCTGCTTCTGGCCAACATATGTCCTGATTTGTTTGTTAATGCTCCCAAGATGATGAGCAAAAAGATAGAAAATTATTACACATAATTAACTAACAAATATTTTGCCTAAGGGGGGAAATTAAGTAAAACTTGCATTCATATCACACCTTAAAAAGCTTGTGACAGCAATGAATTAGATTTAGACTTACTTTGTAAATAACCAACTGTGAGCTGACAAAAGATACTAAATATTATCCTAATTATAGTTTATAATAATAACACACTGTACAGATGTGTGACTTAATATTTCATTTTTTAAAACCATAAGTTAAACACAACTCTGGCCTTTGAAAGCCAAAACCACCTACTCTTGACACAACAAGAGAATGCAGTTATCTTTCACTGCATAGCTGTGCTGCAATATTAGCAAAACTTTGTAGTCTAGGTGAATAATTACGTCTAGTTTTTAAACGTCCATAGCATCTCTTCTCCGAGAATCTCAAGCAAATCAAATGTCTGCTAATTAAGGTTCTTGGCCCATCCTGAAATCAGCATTTTATCCAGTATGAATGGGCAAAATGAACAGCAGAGGTTTCGTGGTTTGCCCAGGATCACACAGAGAGTTAATGGCAGAGCTGGTGCAGAGTCAGAGTTCCTGTCCTACTTGTATCCTCCTGTTCTAACCACAGGACCACACACCCACATCACCCTAGAGATCTGCTGCACTCAGAGTAAAGAAACATTACTTTAATGAAAACATATTTTCAGGATAAGCTTGTCTCCTCTATACGACTAATACCACAGCCCCAAACAACTGTAGAACTCCACTGAATTTTTGCTCTCAGATTTACAGAATCATCACTAGGATTTTTAACCTCTTTGCATCACTTGCAATCAGATGCGACAATTGAAAACTGACATTTCCACCTAGATTTTACATGAACTACTATGTGAACATGCAATCAGTGATAGAAGCATCAAAGCAAGTGAGCTGGGGCAGGAGGATTCCCCCCCCCCCTTTTTTTTTTTACAGAAGTTACTTCATACAACTTTGATTTCAGCATTTCTCCTATGGTGTTTTTTAATTTACTTTGCCTTTTGCTTGCATGGGTGTTTCAAAAGTAGCAATAAAAAACAGAACAAAATACCTCCCCAAATGTTATTTTAAAATGAAACAAAACATTTTGAAATGAAATAAATGTGTAGGGAGCCATAGGGTATAGTCAGAGAATATATGGAACTGGCAATATAAATTGTTTAAGATCCTGAGCTAGGTCACTTAACCATTTGAATTCCTTTGGGTTTTTTAATGAAGTGGAAAGTATTTACTCAAAGAATTATACAGGATTTCACAAAAGGTTAGTCCATCTGTGGCCCTGAAATCCTGTTAAATATGGCTTGATGAAACTGCAAAATATTATGTTTCAAGTAACCTATATGGTCATCCCCCCCCCCCCAAAGGCCTATACTAGACATCATTTAAATCCTACTTAAGACATTAAAACAGGATTTACGTGGGGTTTTAAAGATGAATAAACTTCATGTAGGTTTTTGAAATCAGGATGAATTTATTCTGTAGCTCCTAGCAGCACAAGCCCACCACGATTTTTCTATACTTGCCTTATGAGTACAAAATACAAAATGCACACTGAGTGAAAACATCTGTGATTTCCACAACTATTACTGCAGTCACTGTCCACATAACTAGGCAATCTGGTTATTTCCAGTCTGCTTCAGCACATTCATCAAATAAAGGAGAAAAAACAAGCCGAAAAGCACCAGGAACCCAGCCTCAAACTAACAGAACAAGCTGTAATATCAAGAATTGTTTTAAGGTAAATACATTCAATCCCTAATATAATTTAATACCTATTAAAATTGGTTTCATGTGCAAGAAAAGGTGGGATCACTCATGATGTTATGGTTTTCATGTTCATTCACCCAAGCCCTATGCTTCTGGTGTCTGTTAATTATTTTTTTTAAAGTAAACATTACCAGGGACCAACAAAAATCCTACTGGGTGAGATTTGTACACAGCCAGTAGTAAGTACATTCAATTATAGTAGTGTTTTAATTAATTGAACAATGAAACACGGTCATTAAGTGAGTTTTTATCTTAAGGTAATACTTACAGAAAAAGTACACAGCTGCTCTTCCTCCTTGTTTTGCTGTTCATACATTAGAGTGCTGAATGCAAAAAGGCAGATACAACTTGCAGTAATTTCCATCTCATGTTGACTCAGAAAACATGGAGCCCAACTCTTACATAATGAATTCAGAATAAATTTAACTTGTCTATGTAAAGTAATCTGTTCTTAGGTATTCTTGCACTGACTGAGGGTCAGTTTTGTATTTAATTTGACTACCCACTCTGGCTATATAATAAATCTTACATAAACAAACCCAGACAGTAGGATTAAAGGATAAACATAACTAATGCTCAGATCCAGAGTCTGTGATGAATGAGGGGAAAAAAGCCAAACAAAAAACCAAAAAGATGCACCATGCACACACATTGCCTTTAATTTTCCAACCTGTCCAAAATTTATTATTTTCTTTCTAAAAAACTGACCTGTCTCTAAATACACTTCAGCTGATTTTGAACTTGTTGGTGGGTGGGGTTTTTTCCCCATTATCACCTAATAGGAAAGTCTTTTGAAAATAAAGCTGTGCAGAAGAATATTAACAATAAGTAGATTGCTATGAGAATTCATGATTTTATAGCTTCTGCGTTCAAGACTGTCTGCAGGGAAAATCTTTCTGATGTTTGCTGAGCACAATGAAAGGACCAATTCTTTGCAAGGCACTTGGAAAATATATATATGCTATTTTATGTAATTCCAATATAGAAAATAATATTTCAGGTTGCATTACAGCAGTCAGTTTGGGAAGAACACTTAATATCTGGGAATGCTAAACAGAAAATAATACATTCTAAACCCAGAAAAGTACACAGAGGAAGAGCATGATGTGAGCAACACAATAATCTTGATTGCTTTCAAACCATTGAAATTGGAATAATGAAAAAAATTATCTTTAAAGAACACAATAATTCATACACCTCACTTTCACAAATGATATAACCTAAATATCCTAAGTCCTTCCATATTTCTTTGTAAGTTAATCATAAACCTGAATAGAAACGATTGACTTAAGTTTATACTTTATGATCAATTGCATTTGCAATTCATTGTACTTGACTGTCATACTGATTATCTTATTACCAAAAGTTTGTGGGTTTTTTTATGCTAATACAAGATGCTTTTGTCACTGAAGTCCCATTTGAATCTCCTTTCAAGTCCCTACTTGATCCTTCCTCTCAAAGTGGTATGAGTAACTTGAGGACAGCAGTTACATTACAGAACTGACAAGTTCCACAAGGAAAATTAAATCAGTCATTCTCCACTTTCCAAAATCAAAGATGGGGTACAATTTTCTCAATTATCAATTTATGGATCCCATATTTTTTCGATACGCTGACAAAATACCATAAAGCATGATCTGAATGTTTATACAGATATAATTTACTATTTGAGAAGAACTATTTTTTTTTCCCTAAGGAACTACCTAGGCTGTTTGTGACCTCCAGGGAAAAAAACAATGGTGCACCAACCTCATCTTAAAAATATATAAAGAGAGTAGATTAAAATATTTCCATATATGAGAAATAAAAAAAACATTTCTGGGAACAAGCCAAAGCCCTAGCACAAAAAAAATCATGGGGCTGTTCCAACCAGGGCAGTACCAGCTTCCATAGATTGCCGTCCAAAATTTCACAAAAGAAAATCTGCAAATTCAAATGAAATTTTTATTCCCTAAACTCCCAGAATAAGTTTTGAAATATCAAGTGACTTTTTACGGACTGAAAGAAAATATAATGCCTGTTCCAGATTTGATCGGATGCATTAACTCTGGAAAAGCATTTTCTCAGGACATTAATAAATAAAAAAAAAGTTGCAGCAATAGAATAGTAACTTTAGGGAATCACAGATGCAATCTGAAGTGTTGCACCTGCAGACTCACATTAGCATTCCCTTCTCTTTCCTTTAAATCCCTTTTTATATTTACTCTAGTGCAAAGAAGGTGGGAGCTGGCTCTTTTTCATATCCTGTTTTAGAACACCAGATCCACATCCAGAACACATGCACATTTATTGAAATTACTGCTGTGAAGACACCCAAAACCTACACGGTCCAGTGCACAAGAATGGGTCTGCAGTGACAGCTTTCCCATGACTCCATACCTTATATACAGCAGGAAGTCAGCAGTTACCCAGAAGCAAGCAAATTTATAGAGCACTACTTCACAGCACCTATCTTTAAAAGCATGCATTTGTTTGAATATAACTCATTCACTCAGTGCAAGAAAAACATCTTTGTTGCCAAAACTTCCATTGCTTCAGACATGCAAGCCATACATTTGTCTGTTGGAGAATAACCATCCAAAGGGCATATCATGAATATAGCTAGGAATACAACAAAAAGGATTAAAAATCTCTCTCATGGAAAAAAAAAAGTTGTATGCTGTAGTAGTTACTACCATAGTAAAAATGCCCTTTCAGAGCTATAAAAACTGTCTTCTCTCTTTCTGCGTAAGTGACAGTGTCCAAGTTTGCTAGTACAAGGCTGAAATAGAATTATCAGATAAAAGAGCACTCTTTTCTACTTGCTGTTAACTACTTTTCACCTCCTAAAAACACAACGTTTTGGAAGTGTTCGATAAACAGCAGGTGGTTTTGTTTAAATTCACTTTGTTTCTATAAATCAAATTACACAATTAATTTTAACATCAACAGATAGAAGTACTTTTGTCTGTGGGATACAAATAATAAGATAGTGCAAGTAGTGCTTCATCTTGTTATACTTGTATTTATTTTTTACTAGTGAATGTAGCTGATGATTTAATCCTTCTATACCTTGTATACATCCTCATCCTGAAAGAAAACACTTATTTTTCTCTAATGTAAGCATTATGACATAAATACCTGACTTGCGTAGCATGAAGCTGTTGACATTTGCCTCAAATGACTGGGTACAATCATGCTTCTGTGTACCTCCCTCTTTCCCCCTGTACTTTTAAGATATTTTTTGCCCTGGCCTTCAAGGCAATGCTGAATCACACCAAGCACTTTAGTGAATACGTTCTTTGAAAAGCTTGGTTTTTCTGTGGTTCTTGTTACATATAGTTCAAGCGACAACAAAAAAGAAACCCCCCAAGAGATTGCCTTGCATCGTTTCTTATACAGTATATTGCTTAAAAGTGCAAGAACCCATATTGATTTCAACTTACCAAGGACTAATGAAATAGCATGCATTGAAATACTTATACGCTGTACAGAGACAAGGTGATTGACCTGAAACTACAATTCTCAGGGAACTTTATATCTACAGCTCAGCACAATTGCAGCTATGCATTGCACAGCTCAACCTAAACCAGTCGAAATCTAAAGAGGGTAGCATGCTTTGATTGTACTCATCTAAATGATAAGGGTAATTTTTTTTAATTCAATAGATACTGAGCACACTTTAAGCTGCTCCTCTTTTTCCCAACCACCTGCCCTATACAAAACATGCAAGATAAGCAGGAACAAAAAGTGAGACTAGGTCTGTTAAAGGAAGCTACTGTTTTAACTCAAATCAGAGAACGGTAACCTGGCATTTACAGTCCATGGCTGTCTGAAGATAACTCCACAAAAAGCCTGCTTCACAACCCATGAGGAGGATGGACTTGTAGAAAAGACAAAGCTACTTTGCTACTAAACAACATTGACCTAAATCTTCTTTCAGAATGTGTACTTCTGAAAGAAAGAACAAGGTAAACGTTCAGGTGTTCTCTCACTATTAGTTCACTATATAAAGCAAAACCAGGTAAATCAGCTTGTTAATACCTTTGAATATATTTAAAAATCTATTATAAAAATTATTTCTTATACCTTTTTCACTTATGAATTTTTGTTCCCTCAAAATCGAATAAATACAAAATTCACCAAAGTTTTTTTAGGAATGAAGACTTTTCATATCCAAATTCTCCTTACTGCAGGGAAAAACTGTCAACAGATGTAATGGAAATTCTGAAATCATTTCAGCTTTGTGACTGGGGCTGAAGAAATATCATCTTCTAATTCTGAAATTGTGGAAAGTGAGGCCTGATATTCTGCCTTAAGACTGATGTGGGTATTTGTGTGTGATGTGATATGTGCACATAGATACTTCCTTGAATAGGTCAGAGTAGCAACCCATATTTTGCTCAAAATGAAACTAAGATCACTGAGGCAGAAAAGAATCTTACTGGGGGATGAAATTTAGTTGTTCTTTGGGGGTGGGGGGGAGTAAAAATCTACAAGGAAGTATGTATCATCTCCAACAAATCCTACAAAGATGCAGTAGTAAAGAGTTTCTTCAAAACATCTATGGTCAAAATGAACTGAAAAACAACTCTAGCCAACAGAAAGTTACAAGTTGAAGCCATTTCCCCATCAGCATTCACTTACATGTCCCCAGTGGTTTGGGACACATCTGAAGCCTGGCATTTTTATTAATTTTAGCCATCTTTTTTCCCCAATAGTCAGGGGAAAAAAACCATGTGCTTTCTTTTCTACTCTAATGACCCTTTAACAGCCACATAAAGGTACTGAGTAAGTGTTTGTGGGAGCAGGGAGAAAGAGCAATAAATAACTTCAATTAAATTCATTTAGTCACAAGCGTGAAATTATCTCAGTATTCAATTTCTCACAGAAAACTCTCTCGTATATGTATAAACAGCCCAGAACTGAGGACAAGCTAAAACATCTACTTTCTCTCTTCTAATTTTCTCTCCCTTTAACAGCCTTTCAGACAAGGTCTCCCCACATTTACACAATAGCCACCTGGATCTGCTTTCCTTCCAACAAGTTTCTACTGGTAAAGCTTTCAAAGGTAAGCAACTTTGTTAAGGCCTGAAAGGAGCTGGAAGCCTTTCTCAAAAGGCCTTAAAACTCCATGAAGGTCTTGTCATGTATCACTTGTGTAACCTCTGCTGTGCACACAAATAGGCCTGGTATCACTACATCCATAATCACTACTGTAAAAATCAACATTCTTTGCAAAAAAAAAAAACCAGCAGTGAGGCTCTAGTAACCACCTCTGTTAGCATCTGGCTTGTAAACAGCAACCAATTCAAATGCAAAACTAGAACTGGCACATTTCTGAAAACAGCAAGCTCTCAGCACACTGCAAGCTTGAGAAATGCAGGGCAAATTAAGTATGAGATCAAACCCAATAATACTTCCAAAAAGAAATGAATCATTGAAAAACCTCATAGTAGGAAGAAAAATAGTGCAACGATTTTTCTTAAAAGCAAGTAACTGATGGAAGTTTTAATAGTGTTACCAACTTCTGTAGCAAGAAATGCTAACTTCTATTAGGAGAGCCCACAAAATAAGTAACTGTATGTTGAAGCAAAGACAAAAAATGATGATCTGAAAGAGAAGGATGAGTATGATCGCCAAGAAAAAGGCTATGAAATCTATTATTGAAAAATAACCAAATTGGGTTTATGTACCCCCTTCAGCACCCTTCCATAATACTTAGTAACAGATAGCAGCAGTGTTTTGCACTATGCAAAATGTTGAGCTATTGCTGTTTTATTGTAAGAGTGTGGAGGATTTTTTGGTTTTCACTTCCTCACAAATCTGGCTTGTTCTTTTCCTTGCATATAGATAGATGCATATAAGCAGATTTTGTTTCCTGAAAAGTTTTCAGAATGCAGGCTAATGGAAAAGAGCTTGCCTAAGTCCAAAGGAAACTACAGGCAATGACAGGAAATTGTAGCTGGTCATTCAGTCCATAACAAAAATAGACATTAAAACAGTCAGCCCAAAACAATTATCCATCTTATTGAAATATTCTGCAAAAAAGTCTATTAAATAATATCACATGGAGATATCCTTACTGGTGGCAGTACTGTATGATGCTGTCTATAGACCAAGGAGGTTGTATGTTGTACTTCATCACACTGGTATTGACCGCATGCTCTGGAGAGCAAGGTACAAGGCTGCTCACCCCAACAGCAGCGCTCCTCCACTTGGCCCTGAAGAGAAGGCAAGGCAAAAGGACTGTTCCCACACACTGGCTGCATCACCCTGGGCTGAACTGAAAGCTCACTCAGTTTTCCTGCTCAGTCATTCAGTTCCTACAGCTCTCAGCTATGTTATTTACACCCTGAAGTGTCAGCTGTGAAGTAATCTCTGCCTCTAAGGAAGCAGAAAGGTCAGTAACTCATTTCACATAAACCACTGAGCAACCAACACATAAACAGGTTCATCTCAGGGCTTCTCTGCAGCAGAAGCAAGCCTGCATGAGAATACGGGACCAGGGCCAGCCTGATCTCCTGGCAGAAATGGGAAGAGGAAAGGGATTTGAGAGCAATGATGAGCCAACTGAAGAGGTACATGGATGGGAAAAGTTGGGCACCAAGCATGGCTTTTGGGGTGGCTCTACATCCTCAGCAGCAGCTGCCTCTGCCTATCTGCTGACCCCCTCACAGCAGCAACTAGCTTTCTGAGGCCCTGGCACAGACAAAGCAGCAGGACCACAATGCTTTTGCTATGGCAAAGTGATTTCCTTCACTACACAGCTGTTTTTCTTAAGCAGAGGAAGCCCTTTCACATCACAAATACATGAAGATATCACAAAACAAAACTAGATTAAAGATGTCCTGATCTTCTGAACTGATCTTCTGGTCCTTATGACTTGAATAGCATGCTCTATATCCTTAAAGCAAATTTTAGAACTTTTATTTTGCAGGAAATAGATTCTCTGATAGAAATCGGCCTTCTGATAGAAATCAGCCCTTACTTTCTGGGAATTCTACATTACTCTAGCAACACTTCTAGTACATGAAATTAGAAACAGAGGAGTGACAAGTTAAAGGAAAAGCTGGGGGAGAAAGAATTGGACAGGAAGAGTTGGAGGAAAGACATTAAAAATGAAGAAACAACAGAGGAAAAAAGCAATAAAAACAAAGAAAAGAAATACACAGTTCAAAGGACAGCATGAATTAGAAAAATGCATTGTGGTACAAGCAACGCCAGCTAGTCTGTGAAAATGAAAGTTGTATGTGCCCGTGTCACCGCAATGACAAGATTGACGGACTTCTCTAAGCTACTAAAGTAAAATGCCATTATTCTCCTTTTCTTCCAAATTTTGACCAGTTTCTATCACTCACGGATAGATTTCTGCAACAGTATCTTTACATCCTGTTTATAGATAAAATTGTGGAGTTCAGTATGTAATTAAACTACATTGAACTGTTAGTAAGCTACTAAAACTGTATTTGTTACTTATAATAGCAATGTATTTACTGGGTTTAACCATGGTTATTTCCAGCCCTTCAGGACTATAAGACATGAAGCAGGCAGGATTGACAAGTACAGAGATTATATATATATATATATATATGTATTTACATATACTACCCCTGCTTAAAAACAGTGTCCTAAAAGACAGATAGATTAGGTTTTTGTTAGTTGTTTCTGGGATTCTTACAACAGCCAAAGTGCTTCATGCCAAGTAGAGAATCTACCTATACGCTGATGGGTCATTTTAAGGAAGGTGTTGAATAGGTTAAAAGTGTTGTCATCAGCTCTATACAGAGCTAGCCCTTGAAACCAAAGGCACTTATCTTTTCCTCACAAGGAATGCGAGCCAATATTTTACATCAACAAATGCAACCATGGGACCGATCACATACAGAGCTATCACCATTCAAACGGGTACACAAAATAAAACTCACCACAGAGGAACAGAATAGGCAAAGTAGGAGTTTACACAGGACTTGACAAAACATTTAGAAACATATGCCTGCCAACTACTATGAATTTACCTTGAAAACTTTTCCCTTCACTGTGTCTATAAAAAAAAAACAAAACCCAAACAAAAAACCAAACCCAACCAAAAAACCCCCACCAAACCAAAAGCAAAATAAACCCCACAAACCCTGGTCTTTTTAAGTAGTACTAACATTATTATTTACTACATTAGTGTGACATTGGCTGGTGGTCAGTAGGTAACAACTACAAAATAATGTAACTGAAGTAAATAAAAGCTATGCACAAAGCAAGACATAAGTACAGTGACTAAAACCCATGAGCTGGGTAATTAGAATGTTGACAGAGACCTGAATCCCACTAGCACTTTTTTCTTTTCCCATATCACTTTTCCTCAAGAGAAGACATTTCTTCTAATCATCAAAGAGCTTTCAGTGTTAAGATTTCAGCCGTCATTTTAAAAGTTAAGCCTTTTCAACTTACTTCGTAATATCAGTGGTATTCCAAGATAAACATGAAATGCAATAAACGGTAAGTGTAATCTCTTCACAAAGCACACAAACTAATCCTTGTTCCTACAATTGTTTTACTGCCAAATAAAAAACATTTACAAAGAGTACAAGTAAATTATCTGAAAGGTCCTCATTGAGGTTAATACTGAAATTCCAGATATCACATATCCACTTAAGAAAACTGAATTTTCAGCCTCAAAACTTTATTTGAAAAGTGAGACCCCTCCTCTCTTAGTCAATCAGCTTAAAAACTAGCATTTTATGTCCTTGAAATGTTTATATTATCAAAAAGGCAAAAGAATGCTACTGTTATGTACAACAAATACACTTCACTTTGGCAAATATACAACAAATATACTTTACTTTCACACATCTCTTTCAGGCTTAGTTTCTTCTACACAGATCCTGCTGCAAAGGCAGTTAGAGAGAAAAACTGTAGGAAACCTATCACTACTACCTCTAAGGCTAGCTCATTGAAGAGCTCTTAAGTACTTCATGCAAAAACTTCCTGACTGATCTTGCATGTCTGATTTTCAGTACCTGGTTCTAAAATCCAGAACATGGTAATTTCTTCCAGTTCTCACTGTCCACTGGTGCAGTGCCAGCCTTGCCTGAAAAACCTCAGAAGCAGGAAGGACTTAAGTGAAGAGGCCTGATCCAGCAACCACTGTGCTTAAAACATGTTTGCATGGCTGCACCAGTCTTTGAATCAGGTCTGCATTCCTTTAAATATTTGTCAAATACATGTCAATCTGGTAAGCTCAGGCTTTCTAAAGCAGAACATTTCTACATATCCACTTCAGCATAAGATTGTTCCTTACACTATTGCAGTTTGCCCAAATGTTTAGATGAAGCTTTAAGAAATAATCTTTCTGTACTACCAGGACATGCTGCACTTACTGTAGGAGTGGGTTACTGCCGCCAAAAACTTTCAGTAACTTTGTCATGATTAAAAGCAGAGCTCTGCTGCACAGAGCTCTGGGAGGTGAACAAGATTGAGAAATAAGTGCCCACTAAAAACCTCCAAAATAGTATTTATACAGTAGAAAATATACAAGATAAAGGGGAAAAGAGCAGATTTAAAATGGCATCTGTTAGCTACCAGAGCACACTAGCTCCTGTATAACAGGTATCATTTTCTCTTAACTAACTAGAGCCAGCATTAGTTGACATCAAATAAACTATTCTGATTTAGTGCAGCTCTGAATATCATTACAACAATGTGCTAGAATACTTTTGGAAATACTGTGTAAACCAGGAGTTACTCAGTTTGCAGCTGAGTAGCAACAGTGCACACACAGCAGTTCCTAGGCATTAAGGAAAAGAGAGTCCCTGCTCTGAAAAGAAACTGGTTCCAGCATACACAGATGATGGATGTGGTGAAACAATGCAGTCCTTAGCTTTTACACTGGACTTGCCATGCAGCCAGACCCCAATTTTGCAGACAACATCCACAAAGCAAATTTCACAATGGTATCTGAACTGCTTAGGGAGAAACTGCTACTTAGCACCCCATTTGCAGGATCACACTTTGGAGTATAGATAGCCCAAGTATGCATGTATGCAGAGACTCCTCTTCCTAAGAGGAGGAGTATTTTACAGATGCTGAAGGATGGTTTATTGTTTCAGCTTTTTGTATTACAACCTTAGCACAAACTGGCAAAAACATTAATCGCCTCCGATTAGGGATATAGAAACTGTGATGTTTCCAACTTTATAGAAAATTGCTATTGCTGTCCACTTATCTTTTGAGACCAAAATACGTCACTTATTTTATTATTCCCAAAAGGTATCATACTTGGCACATGACCATACTAGAGTGGAAATTTCCCAACATACTAGATTGTATCAACACAATTTGTCATTGAGCAATAATTCTTTGCATGCAAATATCTGGATAGACTCCAATAAAACCTGTGTAAAACGCTAAACTGCAAACATTTTAATCTTGCGGACCGATGTGGAATGTTTGACTCCTGGCCTAAGCCTCCCTCTTCAGCATGTGCATTGCAACCAGTTTTCCTGTTAGCATGTCACGTTTTTCATTGTCACTGTAAAGAGAAACCCCACAGATAAAAGCTTTTAATAAAATCTGCTTATCCACAAGGAATTAAAAAAAAACAACCCAACCAAAACCAAAGCAAACCAAAGAACCAAAACCAGGAATATTACTTCAAGTTTTCATGGCTATAGTCCTAAATATATGGGAAATCCACAGCTGTTGAATTTATCCTAGTATTCTCTCCAGCTGAACATGTGTTTCCAATCTGAATTTTAAACATTTACAGCTGTAAAGAAAAGAAAAACAATATTTTTCTAATCAGAAGATGATAGTAGATAAGATACTCTATTTTTAAGTCTGCAGACACTCTGGGAAAGTGAATTGGCTCAATCATTTGAGACAACTGCCAGTGGTGCAATCCAAGATAATAACGTCAGTGTCAAAGTGTAAAAATGCTCACAATAACTTTTAGCTAATAATCTAGTTTATACCACGATCTAAAAATTTTTCATCTTTTTTAGATAACATAGAATCACTGCATTGATTGCTTTATTTACCACTGCATCTTCTCATTAAGATCCTTCATATAAAACTAGTGCATAGTTGGCTTCATCTGAAGTCCTGAAAATGTACAATTTCTTGCCTGTGAACTGAGGATTGGCTCACTGGGGAATCCTTCTACAGCAGCTTTTAAATGAGGATGTTCACTTCATGAACATTGAATTATAGCAATATCAAAGCTGAGCTGAGGTGCATTCTGCTACACCTGGAGCTGACTCATGATAACTTCAAGAAAATTTAATTTTGCGACCTAAACTAGGGGTGGCAAAATTCAGTGTTGCACTACCAGCAATAGGAAGCAGAGCAGGCACAGGCAGTGCCACACGATGAACAGAGAGACATTGTGAAACAGTAAGTGAAAGGACTCTCATCAGGTTTTTGGAGATCTGTGGGAAAGAAAGAGTGGTGGTAGTATTAACTGAACGTTTCTTATGCATGAGACAGAGGGTAGATATGACTGAAGATCCTAATATGTATGTGGGTGGGGAGGGCATCTGGGTGAAAGTGGGAGAAGGCCCCTAACAGAAAGGGGTCAGAAGGAAGAGCTGGAAGGTTGGCAGAAGCAGTATCAGACAGGAAGGGAAGAAAACCTCTCTTCCTCTAGCCTACAGTTTCTTGGGATACTCTCATAATTAAAGTAAGGGGCAGGAGGGGCAAAGGCTGAATGAAACTCTTAAATACTTCCCCAATATATTCACTTTCTTATGCCACTTAAACATGTATATTCATCAGCCAGAAGTTAAATATCAGATTCTTTAATATTCAAACTAATGGACATTCACAGTATTCACTACAGAGAGGATGAATATTTATCACAACCAAAACTAATTCTTAAAAATACCTTAAGTGTATGTTTATATTGTGGGGTTTTTCCCCCTCTTACGTTCATCACTTCTCACGCAGAAGCCCAAAGCCTTCCCAAGAAGAAAGCAAAATGCCCACAAATTCCATTCTCTTTCTTCAGTTGAGAAATTCCTAAGATAAAATACATATTACCATTTCTCCTGCATATATACAATTTCCATTTTCTCCTCCCAGAAAAAAAAATTCAGGTAAGCTTTATTCCACACTAGCATTCATCCACCCCTTGCTGCACCCTCTCTGAGCTGTGCAAACATTCCTGGCAAGTGCCAAACACGGAAACGGCTGCGTGACAGATGGTATGTCTGGCAGTTTACATGTCCCCAGGTCTGGCAGGCAAAAATATCAGATGAAGAACAGCATTTTGTGTTTTGGGAGTATTTTTGTTATGGATTTCCAGGGGCTGGGGGGTTTCTGGAGGGTTGTGTTTCTTCCTGTGTTTTGGGGGGTTTTTGTTGTTGGTGTTGTTTTTTTTTTTTTTACTTTTCTTTTTTAAACCTATCTGTATTTATGTAAGTATAAGCTCTAAATTGCTTGCTTCAACCCCCTCTCCTCCCCTTTTTAGTACGTCTCTAGAGGCAACAAGCCAAAAAAGAATGATCGTTAACTGTGCAACAGTGTCGTGCCTTAACATGCTTCACAGTATTTTACAGTTTAACTAGTAGTCTTCTAACCTATATTTAAAATCAGCCTTTCCTCTGCCAAACCAAAAAAGAAAGAAAGAAAAAATGGTAGATTTTTTTTATTACTTTAAAATTTGAACTAATATTTTTAACATCTGCTCAGGAATTTTAGAAGATTCTGTTGTATCAAAGAAAAACAATTACCAGAACCAAGGTGCTTATAAGTACTTCACTTACATAATCAGGTAGGGCAAAATTTATAAAAACACTTTGCTCTTATTTTCAAGTGAACAGTCACAGGGCAATAAAGAAAAATAAGTACTAACTTCCTTGTCACTTTACTTTAAAAGACATAACAGCTATCCTGAACACAACTCAATAAGAATCTAAGCAGCAGCATTCAGTGTGTTATTATGGCCAGATTCAGAATTAAATATTCCAGAATACTGTCCAGAATATTCTCCGTTAATTTGTATTTCTTGCAATGAACATAATTTCCCTGTAGGAAATCTAACAGCTTTCATGGGGATGCTTCAATATTTTGTCTGAGGATGGATCATTTAAGAGGAGACAACTTCTTATGGTATGATGTCACTTAGTTTTTACCCACCCAGTTTAAATTATTTACCTAGGCTCTCTCCAATGCTCCCTCAGAGGACATCAAGCAAGCTGTCCAGGCAAAGAGAACGCTAAACAAAGTCACTTTTCCTACACTGCAGCCTTGCAGGTCTCCAAGACTGGAAAGCTCCCAAAGCTGGCAGAAGACACTGCTTACATGCTGACAAAATATGCCTTGTTAATTGGATGAAGGGACTTGGCAGCCAACCGATGGCAAGTGAAACTGTACTGCACAGCCCTCTTAGGGAAGCTTGGTGACTGTATGAGTTGGCCAGAGATGGTCATGAAAGTTAGTAGGAAAGACCTGATTTTGCTAAAATGCTAATGCAATAAAGTCCTCAAGATATCAAAAATTTGTAACTCCCCCCTGCCAAGGTTAATATATTAAGAATACTGTAACTGGTTCTTATTAGTCACACTGTCATTACCAAAGGAATTTAATGAGCACCAGGTCTGAAACTAAAAACCCCGAAAGCTTTACCTTTGGCAGAAACCCCCAACAAAACCAAACAAAAACCCAATGAAACAAACAAAAAAGCACCATGTTTTAGCTACCTACACTGCTCATGGCAAACTGTCAGTTCTGTTTAGTCACAGCAAGCCACCCTAAGACAAGGTAATGGCTCTCCTCTTAAAGCTGTTTCATGACAACAAAATTATATTTACACACATAATTAAGGAAGATCAAATAATGTTTCAAATAGTCTTAACACACAGAAAAGGAAGCTTGTAGCATGGCAAGATACAAATTCCTCATAAGAAAGCAGCTATTTGAATTGTCCTTATTGATACATTTGAAACAAATACAGGAAAACATCAGATTTAGCTATGCAAAGCAAGAATAAGACTGCTTGTTACTTATTTCTCAGAAAAAAAACATTTTGCTTAAAGCCTTGAATACAAGGCTTCTTTTGGGTTTACAGGCATCACGTCATGATTTCAGCAACGCAGTCTGGTGATGTCAATGTCTTTGTAAGTGCTTATTAAGCAGGTTTTATCAATGGATTAAGAAACAGCTCAGCTGCCAAGGAGAGCAAAATAAATTTTACATCAAAGCATATAATCAACAGACATAACAGGTGACTAAGTACCATCTGTCAGCATATTGTTCTATGACACAGAAGAGGTATGTATATAAAAACAGTGGTGCAGAGATGATATACTCCATCCCCTCCCACCCCCCCCCAGATTTTTTGAGTAATATGATCAGCAAGTGTAAGAGTTGAGTATGTGCCAGATAAATTAAACCAGCCAGGGGCTAATACACAATATGGACCAAGTTTTGCAGAATTTTCTTTTAAAAGATTTGCATTCATGAATGGGCATAGTTCCTCTCATTACATGGCGATGCTGACTTTTTTTGAAATCTCCTGGTTTTGGCTTGTGCTGAATGAATTGCTATTCCACCCTAAGTCCTTCAGTCTGATTAAATAAAAGAGAACAACTTGGAATTTGTAATAAACTAGTGAGAGAAGAGCACTTCACTATGTTTTCCAAGATAAATAACATGAAAAATAAGTGCAGAATTTCAGGCTTAATTAGGTGATACAGATATATCATTCAACACACTAACAGTTGACATTAAAAAAAAATATCCCGGAGTTGCATAAAATCTTCAATTCATCTTATCTTGCAGATTTGAAATGAAAATATCTTTAAAATGAGAAAGAATAACTGTCCAAATATGAATTTGGATCTTGCCAGAAGCACAAACCATTTGCTCATTCTCTTACAGCAGGGCATTAACATATGGGAAGGTTTTTCCTGTGATGTGATTTTCAGCAATATCAGCCTCTAAACTCCACACTGCCCCATCAGCTCTCTGGACTGGGCAAGACTCCAATGCAATTCCATCTCTGAAAGCCCTCAGCCTTATACCAAAGCAGAGCACAGTGCTCGTCTAGCTCCAAATATGTCTTGACTTACAGCCTCATCCTGACCCAAGCCCCCATCCTTGCTCTCCAGGTGGAACAGGACTCCACTGGAAATCCTGCTCAGCTAACCTTGCCTCCCTAACCCTAGACGTAGGCTGAAGCACAGAAAAGTGAGTCCAGCTGCAAGAATATGCTGAGCAGCAGACCCATCCTGACCTCAGCCCACATCCTAACTTCCGCGGCTGAGCAGGGCTGCAGAGGAATTCCAGCTCTGAAGACACTCACTTCTCTAACCCTCCCTTAAGTGTGAAATTCTGAAATTCATTATGGTTTGCATTCATTTCCATTTGCCTACAACTGTACATGAGGTTACATACATATATAGATTCATTGCCTCTGAAGTCACTACATTGATTTTGTTCTATGCTTTCCAGGACTACGTTCTAATTCTTGACCTGGATACATGACCTAACTGCATTGCAAGTCATCATAAGACATACATACAATACACATCAGCTCCTCCTTCCCCATGCTCTGCTTCACAGATGCAGGTAGCTGCATCCTTGCCCCATGCAGGAGACTTGTCATATTCTAAGCAGAAACACCTTGAAAAATGAGGGGGCCAGATTCTAAAGATCTTCATTGGAAGTGTCTGCGATGATCACACCTCCATCTCCATTCCCATCTCCCACACCCTTCCATGTTATCTGAAGTTAAATGCCTTCCCCATTCCCCTTCCAACATACCAAAGTTGTCAGTGCCTAATGTAATGATACATCCATGGCTGTCTGGTGAAGAGGTGTTTAAAACATTTTCAACTCTGTTGCAGTACTTTGTCATACAGGTTGAGAGGTGTTCATACTAGAAACATGCTATCATGCCCCCTAAACTGAGATCATACAGTAAGTATTAATAAAACAGAGTACAGACAGGTTAGCTTAAGCATTTTCTCCAAACCACCTTTCCACAATTTTCTGTTGTCATTAGAAGCTCTTGGCATTAGAGACAACGGTGAGTACAATTTCATCAAGGTGCATGAAAGGGTTTTACAAAAGGATATGTTCATGTCAAAAAAGGCACCTGAAGTTTGTGTGGGAAGACAAAGATTGAGAGACTTTCAGTCTGCTGGAGAAAGCTGTCAGATGATTTAGTTCCCTCTGCTTACAAGATGGCTGTTTCTTAATAGCTTCACTTTCTGCTTTTGTGGGAAGGAAGGAGGACAGTGAAAAGAATGAAGACAGCAGGAGGCGTTTCATTGTTCTAAGACAGAAAATACTTATAGAAAAGTGAAAAAACCTCTTACAAACACTGGCAATGACTGAGAACAGAATATTCCCATCAAAATGCAAAGCCATAACAGGAAGACTGGGGGAAGCTTCCTGCTCAAAATGTGAAAATCTCACTATAATTTTCAAAGCTCAAACTGTGAAATAAAAGACTATAATCTTTTCCATGTGACTGGTCACTTATTCTGGTTGATGTGATAATGCATATTATTACCTCAATGAGCTTTATTAAAACAAAAAAAACCTTATTGTAATTTTATTTCCAGAAAAATTAAAATCTTCAGAAATTGGCATGAAGTTTACTAATACACTTGCAGGTTAGTTTCCAAGATTTACTCTATATAGTGAGCGGAATATCTTGCTCATTAGATATTCCCCCACCCCCAAAAGCTCCTTTTAAAAAAAAAATCAACCTATTTTTCAAGCTAAAATAGAGTGAAATTGTAAAAGAACACCAAAAGAATTTTAAGTTTTTCAAATTTACTGTTGGTCTACTTAGAAATCTTGATTATCAAAAGCTGGAAAACTCAAACTCTTGGCTCTGGCAATAAATATAGCAAGTAAAGTAATTTCTTAGACCATATTTCTTATGGTCTATACTAATCTAAGATGATCTATGATATTTTTTCATTCCATACTCACCCAGGCTACTGATCTACTACTGAAGATTAAGATCTAAAAGTCCAGACTGCAAAGTCAAAAAGCAGATTTCCTATCCATAAATTAACTCCCACTCTTACAAATCAGCTATCTACCCCATTCATGAGCACTTTAAACTGGTCCCTCCTCAGGCATGGAGGATATTTTAAACTTCAAAGTTAATCCTCTCTTGATCTGGATTAATTGCTGTAGGAGCTTGCAAGTCTGAGTACTCTTGGCCAGCTGTTAAGATCCAACAGTTTCCTTTATTTATTCCTTAAAATTAAAAATGCATTCCTGTCATGAATTAACCCTTTCCCTACTAAAACACATATATCACCAGCTGTGATTTTTCACTACTGCATTATAGTCTACATTCTGGTTGTATGCTTCATATAGGTATTGCTAAAGGGACAAGTACATGGTGGCATACAGTCACGATGGGAGACACACTACACCAAATTAACTGTAACCTGAGGTTTCTGTGTATGCAAACTAGGAATTTTAGATGGAAAGAAGCCTTAGTAATATATAAAATAAGTGTCAAATCTAAGAAATGGTCATATTAAAAATGGTTGAAACACTGAACAAAGTCAGGATCTCCAACATTACATACATTCCTTTGAATCATCATCACACCATAGAAGAACTCAGAACTTCAGTTTCTGAAGTAATTTTCATGATTATTTGGGACTATTTAATCTCTCAAGAGGCCTCATTTGCCCAGTTTATGAAAAACTAAACATGTATGACTAGCCTATAGTCTCAGACTGCAAGCACATGCCCTCTCTTGGCTCTACCTCTCCTGATGCTGAAAATATCTTTGCCTGTTAGGTTGTCCCTCACCATTCCTCAGTGTTTTAATGGAGATTATGCCACCTTCTCCCATCCTCCAATCAGTATAAGTTACTTAATAAAAAAAGAAGCATTAAAACCCCCAAATTAAGTTAGATTAATTTAAAAGATACTGTAGTTGTCTTCCATCACCCTGAGGCTCCTTCTGGGTAATGGAAGTCTAAGTGATGTTAAATGAAAGCCAACTTGTTCAATTAATATCTGTACTTTGTTCAAATCTTTTTGAAAACACTATCTATATGATAACAGAGGTGCCAGCAAGTTGGGGAGCTGGGACAGACGTTACAGAGCAACCGCATTGTAGCTCGATCACTGCTACTCTTAACAGCTTCAGTGTGCACAATAGCCACAAGCCATTTGACCAAAATTACAAGAGAGTTTCAAAACCAGGTCTGGAGCTGGACTCAGCTTCATGTAATCGCTACCATTCCCAAGAAGTAGTGAGGAGATACAAACAACGGTAGAGGAAACCAAAACAAAGTTCTTTTGTAATATTACAAAAGACCAAATAAATACATAAATTTCTACAGGCTGCATAAAAACACTTGGTTTATGAAAGACTTTCAGACAGAAAAACTGCTCACTTATATGTATTTACTTCCCTTCTGTTCTGAGAGGTAACATATCACCTTCATGTTGCAATAAGACAGGGATTGTGGTTTTGGGGCTTTTTTAAAAAAAGACTTCTGTCAATTTCTGTCTGTAGGTCTCAAGCAGTTATTTTACCTTTATGGGTATCTAATCTTACACAGAGGACTAAGTTTTCTCTCTTTCAAAAATTATCCCAGGTAAACATCAACTTAACGTGGACAACAGGATGCCCAACTATCTTAAGAGTATTAGGAGAGGCTTCTGCAAAGAATTAGCACTTCCATCACCATGCAATTGAGAAATCACTCCCTTATCAGTGTCTTAGAAATTATGTTTTTATAGTCTTTTTTTCTATTGTAGTCTTGTGTATTTTTTTTCTACTTGGTCAAGAACATTTACGAAGTTTCACTGTCAGTTCATCTTCCCTTTGGTTTGTTGGAAAAGAGCATTTCACCTACCTACCTATGTAGGCATATTGTCTCACCTCCTGCAGTATCCTGGCTCCTTGCCAATATGCATACATAACTATGAAACTAATCTCTGTTTGATATTATATCATTTTAATTTAATTTTAAGAGTGCACAGTGATGCAAACATTTGCAAAGCAAACCGAGAATAGCTACAAACAAAATTTCAAAGAGCTGAACTTGTCTGTTCCATTCTAATCAAAGAGAAGTCAGTAGCTACAAACAACTCCTTCACACAAAACCAATAACTATTAATGAAAATCAGATATCCTTGCTATAATTTGAATTTTCTGGAGGCATTGTGGGCATCTCTCTGCTCTCACAAGCAATCTATTTGTACCAGGTGCCAACCACAAGGGAATCTGCACTTTTCAAGCTAGTTAGGGTGAAGACATGCAAATGCTCTTGTGTCCGTTTTCCCCAGATTTTCATTTCTTGGAAACATGCCTATTTTACAACATGGAGTGATCAACAACAGGGTAAGCAAGCACAGATCTGTGACTAATTTTTTTTTTTTTTTAAAACCAAAACACTCCCTGTAGACACTTTAATACGTTAGTAGATAGAAGGTTTGCCTAGAAAAAAATATGTTAACAATAGGGGAAGTTTTTGGTATTTTTATTTTTAAAAATTAAATCCATCATCTATTAGAGAATCATGCCCTGCTATGCTTCAAATTCTTAAGAAATAATACCTTAGCAGTAACTAATAAAGGGGAGATTGTAAGTGTCTTAAAGATTCACCTGTTTGGTTTCTCAGCAGAAACTTTCTCAGACAGTGTAGCCAAAATAAGATTTTTAAAAATCCATGTTCAAAAAGGGGTTAAATTACCTTCTTTCTATACCTAGATTCGGCCTAGATGTTTGCACAATTCTGTTTTGATGATAATATACCTAGTTCATTTGTCTATCACTCACATCTTCCATCACAAACTGAAAAGCAGACAAATTAGCTAAACACTACACTTCAAAAACAAATTAAGATTATGCTACTCTGCACTGCCTTAGACCTCTGATTTTATCTTTCAGAGTATCTCAGAAGCTTTATAGGCATAAATTAAAAAAAAAAAAAGAGTAACAGCCATTAACAAAAGTCAAACACACTTCCCCCAGCTTCTAGCCTGGGAAACTCAAATACCTGACAGGGGTCTCCTATTTTCCAGGGTTTCCACATAGGCATAACAATTCTCCCACTGTATTCAAGCTTGTTGGTTGTTTTTTTTTTTTTTCCACTTTTACAATTAGAAGTTAAATTGAAATTAATTTTTATCCATGGATAGGTGAGGATAAACACTTCTTAGTGTTCGCAAGTATTATAACTTAAGACAGCAGTCCTTTCTCTTAGTTTATTATGTGACTTCAGAAATAAAAATCCTAGAACCTGTTATTATCTTGATTAAACAAATATGGTTGGAAGGCAAATATGAACTTTTTTCCTCTCTTCTATAATAATCAAAGTAACACAAAAGTACTCAGTAGGTATATAATCATTAAATGAAAATCTTATTTCAATTTTCAGAGCACTTCTAACTACCAATTATCAAAATAAAAAGCAAATAACCCTGTATGAAGAAATTACTAGAAAGGAGTATTTTAACGCAAAAACACTTTGCTGCAATATAATTGCAAAGCAAAGCCAGCTGATTTTGTTTATTAAAAACATCACAGACAGCATATAGAATAATTGCAAGGCACTTACAGGGCTTTCTGGTGATATAAATATAACTTAAAAAAATAAAGCACTCTTTTTAAAAAATAAGATTATTAATTATAGAAATTAATAATCTCCAAATGCCAACATTTTAAACAAATGCTCATCTCTGTTGGATTTTCAGAGCTTGCATTGCAAACTGTTACTTACTTCTAAACCAGATAGTTTCTTTGTAGGATTTGTTTGCCTGGATGGTACAGTGCCTACAGCTACTGTGTCATGGTACTGTTTCTTCAAACAAGAAATATGCAAGATCTCACATAGTCTTTTTGATCTTGCAAATATCAGACTTCAGGGCTGTTTGTTGTATCATCCTACAATCATAATTTATTTGAGGTTTTTATATTACTTATCAGTTATACAACAGAAAACCAATCATAATTATGTTCTCAGCAATACTATCTAGACATTGTGTTGCTCTAACTACTACTTTCATTGTCTGTAAAACCACAGTTCTTCCAAAAATTTTTAACATCATTTGCCAGCTTCCTTAACTGAAAAACAACAAATGTACCGGCTCCAAGCACTTTCAACTCCTACTTCCATTAAAGCCAGGGAGCATTCTATGTACATCTGCATGTCCTTAATTTAGCCAAGAAATGGCCTCTGCTTCAACAATAATTATAAAAATATAAAGCTTTAAAATGAAATTTTAAGCAGACAACTTTGAGGCCAAAAAGAAGAAAAGAAATTTTTTTTTTTTTTTTTTTTAAACAACATCAGTACACTTTGTTATTTAGGCTGCAAGTTGAATTTCCTATATTCCCATCTTAGAATACTTTAACTTTCCATTCTGATTTAGCCCTATAGTGAATGCTGGTCCATAAATCAGAAGATACTCTCCAAAAATAAGCACAATAGAGAACAGCATATCCTGTGTTCTTGGCAGTGTTGACCCCCTGAGGATATGCTTTCACTGCAGAGTTACCCTAGGCTCCTATTTGGCTGGTGCCCTTTCTCACCCACAAATAAAAAAAAAATTCTTCCTTTCATATTTAAAAGGACTGTACGCCTAAGGCTAAACATTGTTGTTACTTGACCTCCCACATAATTTTCCCAATGAACTTACAAGGAGACAAACTTTCCCCACAATTCATTGTGAAAAAACCATAAGGTAGCTTTGATTTTTTTTTCTTCCCCCTGTGCAAAAAGAAAAGAGCTACATTTCCAGAAGCACCAATGATACACAGAGGATCACCACCGAGGACACAATAATTCAAATAAATCTCTGCAATGTGATGATTAAGACATAGGATTGGGCTATCCTGGCAATTAATTCTGCAAGGTACAGCTCCACATGCCTCCCTGCAGGTGGAGGAGCCAGCCTAGAGCACCCTGGTGTCTCCCATACTTTTTTGCACCACAGCCTCCAGCTGAAGTTCTCCACTCCCTCCCTCACAGGGCACCTCAGCTTACACTTGTCAGAGGATAATTATTACACTAGTTCAGCTTACAAGGCAGCTTCAGAAAACAGGTGGAGTATTGACAGGGAAGCAAAAAGCAACGCATCTGTGGGAATAAGCAATAAACTTTTAATCTGCACTCACCACCAAAAAAACCTGACCCCAAACTTACAGCAGGCTGTATCTCAAATCAAGCCTGCAGTATAAACATGCTGTCAGACACTGACAGTAGCAGTAACACAAGATCTCTTTCCCTGGTTTTGCAAGCTTTTAACTGTTTTTCAGTTGAAAATTCAGACAAAGCACCAATGAGAAATAAGAAGCAACAGGTTTATAAAAATGAATAGCATGATGGATGACAGAAAAATCTTTATATGGGGAAGCTTCCTTCAACCTTGAGAGCTGACTGAGGCATATTGCTCCCCACTGGCAGCAGTAAAGGGAAAGGACTGGGTTCAAGTCCTGTGATCCAGAATCTGTACTTTCTTTTATAGATGATGGGCTCAATTCCTTTACTCTTATTCACACTGAGCACTACTCTTATTCTTCCAGGGATTAGTTGTAAACCAAGAAGCACAAAGGAATTGAAGAATCACTAGATCACACAGACGCAAAACCTACGTTTCAAAATGTGAATTGGCTATGAATTGATAAATTCAAGCACAAGGATTTTTGCCTCAAAAGATAGTCCAGACAATAGCTTTGGTAATTATTAATTGCATCTTTCATGTGGAAGTGAATTCTGAAAACTAAACAGCAATTTAAATGTAAAAATTAAGTATTCCACTCTAGATAAGATCTTTCTAGAGGGGGGTTGGTTGACTTCTCACTGTAATTTTTTTCTGTTTAACCAAGCCAACCAAAACCCTCCTAGTGTTTCCACTGTTGCATTTTATAAAAATAAAACAGTCTGTTATCAGCATAGCAATGCTCCCAAAACAAATCACACCACTAATCATCTTAGTTACGCCAGGAAAACTTCCCACTGCAGACGTACAATTAATCAGATCAGAAGTTCTAACCAATCTGCAATGAAAGTTATTTCATGTGTGGTTACCTTGTGCAGTACAGCACTGGCACACGCCCACAGGGCAGTGTCAAACGAGGTAGTGCTAAAACTAGAAGCATCTGCCTTAACATGGTGCTCTGCCCCAAATAATTAGCCCTGCTGAAACCACCTCCCTCTACAGGACATTCACGAGGAAACACTTTTCGGAAAGTGGTATGAAAAAGGGCATTAACAGGGTTTTAAAACCCTGGCTATGAAGCGGGTCTCACATACACAGCAGAGTCAGGGGGATAAATGAAAAGAAAAAAGGAAACACTCTTATTTTCCTTTATATCTTGTTAATGATTATTTCCTTCCACAGTAAAATAAGATTTAATTTAAGATTTAATTTAGTACACAGAATATTTTCTAACAATATAAGTGACTGGGTTGGGATTTTTTTGCCTTAATAACTTTGATTTTGGAACAATATTCAGCACTACAACTTTTGAAAATTCACAAGATTTCTGAAGTGTCCAAAGAGATTTCATTTTGTTCACTGAGTGATCCCAGCCTGTAAAAAATATGCTGTTTCTCCAAAGTAGATCTGCTCTCTAGCACTTAAAAAGAAGTAATTGTTCAGGTTCTTTAATCCCAGTCAAGGAACAAATCATAAAGAATGCAGAAAGTCCAAAATAAACACATATTCTAAGAGCTAAGTACACACACTAACTTCTCAACATACCTTGCAAGCACCCTAACAATCCTTATTTTCTACTGTTGGCAGAATACATAGTGATCTTTCTGCATGACTGTTGTAACTTGCTCTGTAATTCTGTGCCAAAACCAGAAACATGGTAATGACATTGAATAGGTAATTAGTAACTATTAAAACAGTATACAAACTAGGGCGTAGTCAAGGTGCTAGCATCTGTCTAAGCCACCTGGAGGGATTTGGCTTCCTAACAAAGCATCAAAGATGGTGGTGCCTCAGTAAAAGTTTTTATAAATCACTCAGACGGGCTATCAAAGGGTAACACAAACCAGATTTTCATGTTAAATCCCATCACATGAAAAATGTGAAGTAGGAGAAAAATTTTATAGCTTTACTGCCCCCTAAAAAACCACCAGCAAAGCCACACACCCCAAAACATAACACAATTTATTATGGACAGAGGTTCAAGGAAAATGGGCTTGGGGTCTTGTTTTGTTGGGTGTTTGGGTTTAGTTTTGGTTTTTTGTTGGGTGGTTTGTTTTTTTTTTTTTTAAATGTCAGTGATTTGAGATACTCTGTAGACTTCTCCAGTTTCAAGTGACATGGGAGGACTGTCTAAATGTAGTATTTGTGCATGTCCTGTGGAATACACAAAGCTTTGCTTTCCTGGGAAAAAGCACTCAGCCCAGCCCCAGAGCCACCACCTTTTTTTCAGTCCCTGCTACCGGCAGCTGCTGCAGGATCAAGAGCAGGAATTCCACTTTATTCCTCCTCCTCAATAGCTAGTGGCAATTTTCTTTGCTCCTCCCCTACTCAAACAGGGAAGAGGAGAAGGGAGAGATGATAAACCCTTATGAACCTACTCAAAATTTATGTGATGTTAGAAGTGATAATTGTCATGTTCCAAGAGGATTAGTAGAGTACTGATAATTTGGTAAACTTCACCATCAGTCAAGTCTTGTACCAAGTATTACTGGAAAAATTTTTCCAGAGCTTGTTCGTAGTGGAGAATCTTTCTGTGCTTGAAAGAAATCTGGGGACATAATATTGCTCAAGGAGTAATAATGAATCAAAATACATTCATTGTTTCGGTCAGATGAAAACAAACCCAGACAGCCCTCAGTTTCAACCTTTCCCCTTTCTTTCCCCTTCCACAAAACTACTTGCCAGTTATAGATCACACAACCTAGATTTGAATCACAGGCATATCACTGCAGTTTTTCCACCAGCATAACCCCTGCATTACATTAGAACAAGATCAAGTAAACCAGCAATTCAGGCCTTCCCAGTTGTAAGTAGGCCTCTAAATCCAAAGGATGCAAAAAATTAAGTAGAGAGCTTTATGTGGACGTGGTACGAGGGGAAGTCAGCCCTCCAGAAAACAGTGCTGTTTTCAAAGCCTAGCAGTAAGGCTATTGGTTATGAAGCAAAGCTATAACACCAACACAATGAGGTCCCCAGATTCTAGCAACCACTGCAAAGAGCAACATGAGAAATGCTAATAGGGAGTTACCACACGTATGGGAAGCTGAAGAGATTGAAGGGGTATCACAATCTAAGCAGGTAAAGCCTCCAGAGATTTACACTTCAATGACATATGAACAAAAGCCTGCAGAAATCTCTGAAACAAAGTCAGGACTCATTAGCCCATATAAACTTTTTAGCACCACTATTTCCTGCACAGCAGCTTTTAGAGCTTGTTTTGAACTCGTTAAAGCCCAGAGGTTGTTCCAAAATTTACCTGAAAGTTTACAGATGCTACACATTGGCTACTGGTCTCTCATGAACAGTTTCCTTTTCTGGCCCATTCCATATTTTAATGTAGTGCAAGTAATTATTCCAAAGAGTATCTAATACAGATAGACCTTAAAAGACCAATCTATCCATTAACAGTTAACACAGCAACATGTCCATGCTTGTACTTAAGCTACCACAGCCTATAGCAATAAGGCCATTCTAATAGAGCAAAGTAAGATACACCAACACAGATATTAAGGACTAGCTCTAAAATGCCCCAGCAGTTCCCAGAGATATTGAATACCTCCAGATCTTCTCAAGGGCAGACAGAACTGAGAACACTAAACAACCCTGAAGAATTGAATATATTTACTTAAGATACCAAAAGTATCTGCTTATCAATTTATACTTAGAAAAAGTAAAATCCTACCACTTTTAGTTGTTTCCAGCTGTATTCTCTACCTACTAACTAAAGAAAAGGGTAATCTACTCTTACCTCAAGTGCTCTGCTCTGATATTGTCTCTGTAAAGTCTGACAAACGTCTGTATTTTTAGTACGGCTAACACTGGAGGTCAGCCACTGCATAGAAATACACCAGCCCAAATTTCCGCCTGGACTGAAGGAGAAACAACTTCCCCTGGGTGCCCACCTGCTTTGTGTTGAGTATCAGTTGTAATTATCAGCCTCAGCTGTGAGAGCAAGAGAGGGGCTTTCCCTGACCTCTGCCAGGTAGTCAGAAGGGCCCAGAGCTGGGAGGGAAGATTGGAAAGAATGGTAGAAGTGGTGCTACTGAGTTGTCTGGTTACTGGATTGTCTGCACTAAAGATAAGAAATCTTTGGTAATAGTAGTGTTAAAGCTTGTACAGTGCAAGGTGCCTGTTCTAAACAGGAATTCCACTTCTTGTTCATCCTCTTTGCTCCAGGTGTTCTCACCCCTCTCTACAACATAATACTCTATGCCAGAACTATCAAAGGCAGTTATCAAGGATTTAATTTATGATAAAAACATGAAAATGTATTGATACCACTGCCAAAACTACAGCTACTGTAAATCTACTATGGTTGTTAAATAGTTAGTGAATACCTCTTACACTAGGTTTTCTGATAAAAATGGAGCATAATTAGTTACTGTAAAATTATTGGCTGTGGAAGAGCAAATAAGACAGGTCTTAGGTACTTGCAGGGTTCTATACTGAAGGGAAACAGCCTTTGCTATATCAGAATTTAAAACGCAGGTGAAAAATAGATGCAAAATTTTCTGTTACAAGTTAATAATATAAATCAACTTCTGATTTTCAAATAACAGTACCCCCCTTGTACAGATTATGTACTTATTAAACATGATACATGGAAAAGAGGCAGAGCACTGTCAGTTTGACAAGAAAACTTCAGCAATGCAGAGACAGAAACTAGTAGCTACATCCAGCCTGCATGCTACTTGTCATAGATATGTCTAATTCTACCAGAACAAACAAATTGCTTCTGAAGATCAGTCTGCATGAGGTACTGTAACACTGGATAACCACTTAGACTGCTTGTGGCACCAATTACAAACTCTTAGTTACCTGTAATGAGTGGAGAGAGTTTTACAGAAATATCTTAAATCAGAATGTCAGAAAAAATTAACTCTCAGAATGATACTAACAATTTCCAGTTGACTTTTCTTTCTGCAAGTTCCTTTTTCAGTCCAGCTGAGAGAAAAACAAGCAACACAAACCAGGTTTGGGTGTGCAGTAAGGTGAAGGGATAATCTGACTTGAGAAGCTAGCATAATGCTTTTATTCTGTGCCAAATCCTTAAGGGCTTCTTTAAAATTCATCAACAGACAATAAGCTACAAAAAGAAGGGTGACATGAGTTCACACTAGAAAAAACTCTCTCCGCTATCTGCACAGAGATATTTTCTTCTTGCTGCCAAATATGTTATCATTCAAGATAACCACACAGCATTAAGTGCCCCACGATACCACAGCAAGAAGTGTGCATTTGCTTCACAGAGAACTCCTTTGGCGTCTTTCATTTGGGTTACAGAGCTTAATGAGCTACAAAGAGATATCATCAGTGCTAGATGAAAAATCTCAAAGCCTTGAACTGCAGTCTAAATACTAACTAGTATAAAGCAATTCTCTGCTCTCTGCAAATTTCTGTGGGAAAGCATTGCCGTTTGAGGGAAGAAGGACTGTTGGAATGGTTATTGGAGAGTCCGCTTAGAAGGCAGTGACCAAAGTTGTTTTCGCTCTCTGCTAGCTTACAGAGCTCAGTGATACTGACTGACCGTAAAAGCAGGCTGAGGATCACAGTCAACTTTGTTGTTAATTATGATAGGAACTAAAGGATAAGCAGGAATATCATCAAGATCCCCTTCTTCCCTTATGATAAGTGACGCTCACTTTATTTTAAAGTTTCAAAGATGCAGCTGAATTTTTCTGCAACAGCATTAATTATTTTAGTTCATAGGGACTTTTTCATCACAGCATATTTTAAATAAAGACAAGCAGCTTTTTTTTTTTCCACCAGAAAATTAAAAAACAGTACAAAATAGTTCTGATTATACAACATAAGAAGCCAATAGGCCAGACAGCTTAAGCCATTTTCCCAACATCAGTCAGGATTAGATAATTTTTTTTCCTAACTGCAATCCTATTTTTTTCCTAACTGTGATCCTGTTTTAACTCTTTCTAGATCATGGAGTGATGCTCTCTTCTAGAAAAAAAAATATCCATGCCAATTCAGGTAATAGTCAGAAACTCTCCTCATGTATTAAGACTGTAATACCAGTTTTTAGATTATTTCCCATGCTCCAGAGCCATGACACATGGAAAGCAAATGATTTAGCATACACTAAGGATAACATGCTTAGACAGTGACAAGTAGTGTCACGAGGAAGCAAGCTCTTCTTCTTTTAATGTGGCTCTGAGTAAAGCTGAGCAGATTTTTCTCTCCTCTTCTTCAGTAAGAAAGTGTCTTCTTGCTGCTGCCCACACACTTAAGGAGTGGAGTTACCAGGAGTGGAGGGATTCAGGAGACTTAAGGCCCCTGTTGGTATTGACTCATGCTGTGTGTACAAAACATCATCTGCTAGGGAATACCTGTACCCCAGCTCTGCCTTTCTCCTGCCCTCTCCTTTTGTAAGATTCTTCCTACCCCTATTCATTTTCTGTCAGGCATATATTAAAATGGAAAATTTGTCATTCTTAATTAAACTAATAAGACTAAAAATGGAAATGTTGTCAGAGAAGTGTTGCTATAAAAATAATACATTCCTACCATAAACTTCTGCTTTCTATGTATTTAGTCTTATGTATTTACATGGCTCTCTTGTCCCATGTATCATTAACAGAACTGTTAATTAGTGTCCCAAGTCTGCAAGCAGTGTGAAGCAATTTCTGTGACTGGTACCCACATTCTGTCTGATGTATCTTTACTACTGAAGGTTGCACAACCTTGACTCCAAGTAACCAGAACAAGTTTGCAAAGGTGGTAGTTAAAGAACTCTTACGTGAAAATTGTAATTTGAAATCAATAAGCTGCATTGACAGAGGGCCTTTAAAAAAGTCGCTTTTCTAAAATAGAATCTGGGCTACCACACATTTACAAAATTAAAAGGAATGGTTCACCAGGAACTTATCCTAGAACAAGGCCACACGTCACAAAAGTATTCAAAAAGGTATATGCATACAAGTAAACCACAACATATCGGCTATGTGCTGTTCTTATTGCATGGCCTGCATAACAATTGTACCCAAGAGCACAAACTGAGTTTTTTTTGTAGGTGTTCACAGAACTACTTCACTTGCTATCTCTTCTGAAGTATTTCAAACTTAATGTAAACTTATGACCAGAATTATAAATTTCACCTTAACATTTAGAGGAACACATAGCAGTTTTACTGGTTACACGTGCTTTTTCAAAATGTCAAGAATGCATAGCAATGCCTATTCTGTAGTCTGGTAATATCTTCTTTGAAAGGTAATTGATTCATGTCTTGGCAAATATTTACAGACTGCAAAGTATATGACAGAAGTTATTAAACATCAAAGCAGATGTGTCCTTCTGAACATGTAGGACTGCCGACCAGGTCCCGCTTGTCCGTGTCTAACACAAAGAAAGAGTCCCACAGCTGAATAGTGCATGATATAAATACATGCTTTGGAGTAATACAAAGGATACAGCTGCTCCTATCCACATCAGCAGATGATTTATTGTTGACTGAAAGGAACCAAAATCCAGGTCATATTGATATTCCATGAACAATGTGCTGCCCAAAAATAATATTTCATATTGGTTTCAAATTTCTCACCTTTCAACTCAATAATTTAAGATGAGGCACAAGTCAATGTGATCAATGAAAGGAGGAAAGAAAAAGGGCAGTTGGATATGGCATATTGGCCGGAAATTATTTAGAGGGGAAGGAAATAAGGAAGAGCAGTTAGCAATGGACAAGGAGCTAGTAGCAAGAACATGTTCCTGATGATAGGAAGACAGATGGACATAGACAGAAAGAAAGGGAGCAGGAGAGTGATTAGTAAGGCATGGAAGCAGAAAGGCAAGTGAAAAGGTGTGAGAAAAATCAACGCAGCCTTGTGACTCAAGCCAAGAGTGGGAGTGAAATGTGGCAAATAGACGATAAAGGAACATACAAGTTGGCACAGAAGCAGTGCTTTAATGTGAAGCAGGAGCTGTACTGGGACTCAAAGCTAGGAAGAAACCTAGAGCTGAAGGCCTAACAGGGCAGTTAGTCAGAGTCACAGTCAGTAGAGTTAAGACTGAAAAAGCATTAGACCAGTCAGCAGAAAAGGCTAAGCAACAGAAAAACCATCAGATACCGATAGCACATGGAGGTGGTAAAAGATTTAGAGAAGAGGTAGTGAGTGTGCAGTGCTGATGGGAGTAAGGACAGCTACTGAGACTCTAGAGAAGCAATGCTTCACTAAACTAGGGGTAAAGAGAATCTTCTACGCATAATGAAAAAGGAGATCCTCTGTGTTGATTGACCAAATGCAAAAGTACAACTGGAGTCATTAACAAGACAAATAAAAACAAAGGCAAAAAATTGGAAAGAGGACAAATAATGCTTTGTTTAGAGATATGTAAGATAAGCTACAGCCTTTTTCAGTTAAGCATGGGCATTCTCTTTTCCTGAGATTGACACACGCCAATGTAATAGCTAAACTAGACCCTGTTGTACATCTGGTGTGTCTTGTGAAGTGAATCTATGCTACCACATTACTCCATTTAAGGTTAAACAGAGCAAAATGAAACATCCAGTAAAATAAAATTACCTTTAATATTGGTCTGGCTAATTATTGCAAGTTCCAGTGTTTAATAATAAAACATGACCAGAAGAACTAAGTACTTATGGCAGAACCACAGTACCAATCAGAGAAATATTTCACAAACAATTTGAAATTAATACAGGCATTTCCTCAAAGCAATATGTATATTCATAAACATGCATGTGTCTTCATTGTTACTTTGCTTCTCTAACAACTACAAACAGCAGCATAGTTCAAAAATTCACTTTTCTGGCACACAAAGAAAAGTTCATGTTTCAACATGTAGAATTCCAACTTTCAAAAAAAAAATTTATGATTAAACTGAACATACATGCACAAGATATACATCTATACTAAATCAGCTATGCTTATATTAGAAAGATTTACCTTAACAATTTAATTAAAATGTTGATTTATATGGAATTTCCCCAAAAAATCAGTAAATAGGAATGAAAAACATCCGAAGTAGTAGTTCCTGTTCACTTAAACTTCTGAGATCATTACGCTAAGGCAGCACAGAAGGGGAATGGCTACTCTCTACATCAAATTTAATTTTTTCTATGTAATTTATGGTAGAACATACCTTGGGCTTTATGCTTTTCTTTTCTATGTCTACGTGTATTTCAGATGGGATTCTACTTAAGTTACAGAAATATCCAGGCCCATCTAACTACTTGTATATTTGTTACTTTGTTTACAAAAATGCAGAAGACCAGGACTGTCTCTTCCTCCATGATTAGAACAAAGTAGAATATGTTGAGTCGTATTACCTTACCTAAGCAGCACATAGAACAATAGGCAAACCAGCACACTACCTAAATAAACAAAGCGGTTTAAAGATATAAGCAGTCAGAAATGTTTCTAGTACTTTCTCAGCTCTAAAATAAATACTGCTTGATGATCTAAAGTTTCCAGTTGTCCTTGCTCCATAAGGGAAGGCAAGCCAGGCATCAAGGGTAATAGCATGGCAGGCAGGGCAGTGACCTCACCAACACGGTACACAGTCCCCCACTGCTCAAACAAGAACAGCAAAGCAGGTCCAGTGATGATAACAGAGCCAGGCAAGAGTCCAGATTGCCAGAGAAGTCTGTAGCAATGAGGCAGGTGCCCGGCCAAACCAGGAAACCAAGGCCCTGAGTTTAAATGCAGCTCCTGAGTCAGTGGGCAGAGGTATAAATTTGGAGGCCCCAGGTAAAGCTTTTCACAGCTCTTTCTCACCATTTAGTTGCTTCTACTTCTCACAGATCTTTCTCACAGCTTGACTCTTTCACAGCAGTCTGACAAAAGGTTATGTAGCTATGCCACACCACAGCTGACTTCAAACACAGGCATCTAAATGCCTGGGATGGCAAAAAGAGGTTGTAGAAGAAAATTGGAGAGATAGATGGTTATTGGCTGGTTAGGGCAATTGGAGTCTGTCAGTACCCTGACACCGTGCAACTGAATAATGGCTCTCAGAGTATAACTTGAGGGACATGAGAACTTGGAAGGGCTATGCCCATCATCTTAAGAGTTGTATATCCAGTTCAGATAAATCTCTATGAGACAAACAGCAGTCTATGGGACAGAAACAGAAGGAAAAAAATTTAAGATCCACTCTGCTTTGTTTTTCTTCTGTGATAGACACTCAAAAAATAAAACCAAAATACAATCACTACCCTGGACTTCATTTACCCCAGACCCCAAATACCAAACTACTGCACTTGTAACTCTTAAGTCCTGCACTCTACTCTGTAACACAATCAAGAATGATGCCCCATCTCTGCACATAAAGAGCAGTTTGCACCATGTGTGCCCCTGACAGAAGCATTTTCTCCCACAGGCATTCTTACTCCTCTGTTTTGCTCATGGATTAGCTTTCAAAACCAATGAATAATAATACTTTGTACTTAATCTTCAAAGCTTCTCAAAAACTTCAACTCTAAAAAAATTTCCAGCATGGTATTATTCCCATTCCACCGATCAGGAAGCTGAACAAGAAAGTCCACAGATTTTACATTCACTGAGCAGCAGAAAAAACCCTGCTCCTGGTCTTCTGCTTAAATTCTAAATCAATTCAGCATTGATTTAGATCAAATTTCTTAAAAATGTAAAAGGAAAGAATATAGCATGAAATTCCTAATCTTTGTCAGTTATGTCACTGGAATGTCATCAAGGAACTTCCACTTCCAGTGCTAGTTTTAATAAATCTGTAATTAGGCATTTAGTTTCATTAAAAACTTGTTCAGTGTTATCTTTAATAATTTTTAGAGAAATTAGGAAGTCATTAATACAGCCCCAAGCAGGATTCAAATTACTGCATGTCAAATTTTTCAGTTATTTTGCAAGCAGAATGCTGTCCTGGACAGCCTTCAATGTCTTTCAGATGCTTACAACAGCACTGAATATTGGCACAGTGCAACAAATTGTGTTTTATCTTTTCTTTCATCATGGCAAGCTGTTAGTCTTTGCTAACACCAACTTCAGTGATAGCTAGGAAATAATGCTGTTTGAAATCGAATTAAGATGCACATAACATTCATATAAGGATTTTCCTGCTATTTCTTTGACTTGATTGTAGCTTTTCCCCAAATCAGGCTTGTAAACCGAGTATATTCCTATAGGATCAATAGCTTCTAAAATAGGCGCATCTCTCACATATTTATTACAGTATAAAAATCTTGTCTACTTGCAATGGTATAGTATATAAAACACAGGATGAAATGATGTTGTCTCTTAAAATATCTCATCTTGGCAGAAGTATCTTGAGCAGATAGGATATGTTAAATAGTGAATTAATCTCTAATTCCAGAAAAAGAGTATTAGAGCAAAATTATATATAGTATTTGACAAAAAGATCATCAAAATCACAACAAAAAACTGCAAAGAAGTTTAAAACTATTGTTTATGTTAAAGATTTCAGTTGTTAAAAGGTAATTTAGGGATTTAATGATTTAATGATTCAGCCAGCCATCTACAGTAGGTTGGACTTCAAGCCATTCTTTATGATTCCTTGCTGTGGAAAGGAAAAATAGTCTTCACAATGAGACAAATTAAAAAAAAAAATAATATGCAGAATTGTGAGGCTCAGGAAAAAAAGACCTAAGTGAGTGAAAAGGAATAAGGAGGAAAGAGGTAAGGAGCATCAAAAGTTTGATGCTTTTAAATACTTATACTCTCTCTTGATTTACATTGAAAGAAATTACCATTTTTTTTTATTTAAAATATATTCAAAAAGATCAACAGAAAGAAAGAGATACCAATATTTTTCCTTAAGTTTTCTACAATGCAGGAGCTAGTTACTAATGCAGAAATTTAGTTACAAAAAGTAGCTAAAATTAAAATTTTGGTGGTAGCTTTTCTTCTTACATGTTTGCCCTATTTTACCAATAATCTTTTCTGTGTTTAAAGTACTTCTTTTCAGTTTTAAATTTAGCTCTAGTCAGTCCTACTACAAATTTGCTATGGAAGTTCCAGTTGAAATAAACAACTGTCAAGTAAAATGAGCTTTAAAACTCCTGGAGTATGAAGAAAGAATACTTTCACTACCTGTAGATATCTTACATTGCAAAAAATTTCCAAGGAAGGTATTTAGTGTACTTTATTCTAAATAAGGTACAATTCCATGCACTTTTATGTACTGTAGTATGATCACACACTTGGCAGATATTGCATAAGATTTCCTAAGCTAATACAATGTTTCCAGCTCTTGATAGCCAGGATAATTTTATTATTCTGTTGATTCAACTTGCTTTGCGTCAAAAAACGTTGCTGGTTATTCCTAGACTACTTTAACTCTAAAGTGCTTCAAAAAGACAGCATAGCAAACAATGTTATTAGTAAGTATTTTAATATTACAAATGTGTCATACTTGTTTGCAGGACACCTGAAACTAGTTTGGAGCTCAATGAAAGGACAAGCTATCAGGGTCTAAAAGACACAAAACCACTGCAGCTTTACACTTTCTCTAAACTTCTTCTTAGGTGACAAATGTGAAAAAAAATGAAGAAGCCTATATTCTTAACTTCTATTCCTCTTTCCAAAATAATTTATATTTTCTTTATATACAGTTCTAAAGCACTGTTTCTCCCAGTGGACAAAACTTTCTGCTAGCTTCTGTTTAACTCTTATTTTATCCAATACTTACCTATACCCAATATCCATTGCATAAAGTGCATTTGTATCATTAAATGTATTGAACTTAATAGCTTTACAAATATTCAAATAAAAGATTAAAAACTTACTGAGCTTTATTAACAGGGTTGTTTTTAAACATCTGCAACAGATTATTCACAGAAAGCCTCTCACCAGGGAACCCAGAAGAGGCCCTGTGGTGTTTCCACACCCAGTCAATTAAAGGATTACTACTATTAAAAAACAAGTCTTTCTTTGGAAGTATAGATTTAAGCGCATTATCTGAAATTGGTAGGGATCATCTATGCTTGTAAAATGCCAGTAGGCTTACTGACACCAAATTTTGAGCTAGGTATCTTTGAGACCAACATAAAAAATCTGAGAGGCTTCTATAATAAGACAGACCAGATCTTATATCAGTTTCTACTAGTGCAGAAATGTAGTTCCTACATTTTGAGTTCTCTTTTGACAGGACCAATTATTAGCAAATTCCTTCCATTTTCTCTTCAATGACTAAGAACTTGTGTCCAAACTGAAAAACATATCTCATTTGTTGTGCCTAAGACAATTGTTCCTAAAGAAAAGGATTCATTGGGCTATCAAAAAAAAATGTATGCACAGCACAAAATACATTTTTTTTGCAGTTTTAGTTTTACATAGATCTGGTACTGACACTAATTAAATGCCAGCAAAGTGTCCACTGTTTTTATGTTATGGAATCCCGTAAGTGCTTTGGTAGATAGAGGCCAATAGGTTGATATAAAATAAATCAGGCACGTTAAGAATAGAACAAGTACTGTGTGAATTACACAGTGTGCATTAAGGCCTGCATAGGTCTTACCATAACTGAGGACTGGAAAAAGGCAGAAAACATGTGAATATATAAGGGCAGTCTTTTATACAGAAAAAACGTAAAAGACAAAGAACAGAGACAAATGCATATATGTACTTCAGGTCCAGCCTCTGACCTTAGTGATATTAACCTAATCCACAATAACTCTTTTGGATTCAGTTCGACTACTGTGGCTCATAGATCAGCCAACCACAAACCAAAATTGCTATGAAAGATGGCACAATTTCTGTATACAGCCACCTCTGGATTAAGTGCTGTTTTAGGGCTCTCACAAACTTAATTTATTTAAGCGGTATTACAAAAGGTAACAAATATGGTTGGCATTTGGCCTTTAACCATCTACCATTCATTATTTCCTCACAAAGGTCAGAACTGTTGTTTTATACCTAAAAACAGCTTCAAGCAAAACATCTGGGGGTGGGGGGGAAGCTTCAGAGACCAGTTCTGCAAGCTTTATCTGAATGAATGAGTCTCCTGCACTGCCCCTTGATTTTACTAACTGGAGCGGAGACACTCTGCAATAGGTTGTCCTAAAGTTACTCCTATGGTATCAAGAAGGTCAGAGAAACTCAAAGCAAAACAAACCATATTAAAATAAAGATATATACTTTGGCCAATGAAATCAAGCTTCAAGTGTTATTCATGCAACATACCTCTCTCTCAGTTGAACATGAACAATAGCTGACAGGACCAAAAGTAGCCATGGTCTGGATGTGCCTGTATTTTGAAATGAAAAGAAAAAAAAAAGAGCAGATGGATGCAACAAAGTACTTAAGCAGCTTACTTTACAGTCACACTAAATTTTTTCACTTGACAGCAAATACTGGATTAGTTATGAGTCCTGCCATGGCAGGACTGTAGTTTTGACTATCATAGAAAACATATTTAACTATACCTAAAAAGCTTAGATAAAATAAAAAAGCCGATTACGAAGACTGGGACATATTTAGAGCCATCCTTGAAATAATATTACCACCTCAGAAGTACAAAAATGTGATTTATGTAGGCTTAACATTATTAAAAAGTAGAATGATGTGATCAAAAGGGTGCTGATTTTATATACAGGGATTAAACACATGTCTCAATGTTTATTATCATACTTAAGTTCCTTGTAGAATATATTTTATCTTCCTATATCCCATGACAGGGTCCTTCTACTTGTTCTTTTTAAGTCTTTTTATCTTAATTAGAGAATATATAACTACATAGCAAGCTCTTTGCTACAGAAATACACAATATTAATGTAAGCTAAGGAGTTAAAGATCTTTAGTAAAGCTTACTGAAGAGAAGGGGATATAAGGCAAGTAAGAGGTGGAATTTAATATTCTTCAATCACACACATAGTCCTAATACCTTTAATTTTCCTGATCACCTCCAGACAGACAAGATCTAAATAACATTTCAGGAGAATTACTGGTCCTGACCATGCTGAATACAAGTGCTCATGCAAAATACACAGAATCAAAGATTTCTGCGTAGACTATTCTCCACTATTTAGGGTTTCAAATAGTATTTAAAAAATGTTTTGATTTTGAAGCATACTTGTTAGGTATTACATAGCTGGCTATTGAATAAATTAGGTCTACATTGCAGAAGATCAATGATTCTTTGATAAGTACTGTAATGAGAAAATCTTACCTTTACTGTTAGGACAATTTTGGAAGTTTTTAATCTAGAAATCAAACTCTTGTTTACATAACTTATCAATCTGCACAGGCAAAGTCCAGCAGTTGAGAAAGCACCTACAATACCATACTATTACCTTCATCTAATCTACGCTAAGCTCTAAGCAAATGTCTCAGTTTTTCTCAGCAACCTCATTTGTGTAGCCGGAGCAACAAAGCAGGTCATGATGATATACTGTTATACTAACCTTGACCAGGCCATGTGAAGCACTCAAATCACCATTCAACCTTGCTTCCTAATTAGTTCTCTATGAATTTATACATATACAATCTTTTTTTCTTGGTTAAGGAATTTGTTTACAAGAATCTGAAAACTTACCTGAAAAGAAAATAACAAAACAGACTTCCTCTTCCTCCATTAGTACAAAATCAAACAAGAATCAGTTTCTTAGTGGAAAACAGTCTTCAATTAAGCAATACAAAAGCTACCTCTGCTCCATCACATGAAACTCATTATCCCATGCACACTAATATAACCTCTGGGACAAAATGAAGTTTAGTGCATATGGTCACTGCTGGCTTTTAGAAATCAGGTAAGATGTCTCGGGCAAGAAATACATTTCCCACAACATTGCTTCAAGCACTTCCAGAAACAGGGTGGAATGCAATGTCACTATCTAGAAAGAAAGAATGTGTTTATAACCTTGTATTTAACTGACCTACAAGCATTGTTTCCACTGCTTTTATCCAATTTGTTCGTATTCCTGGCAAAAATTCAATCTAAAATGATTTCTAACTTCTCTACTTCATCCCCTGCAACATACAGCACCCACTTTATCTGAAAAATTAGCTTACCATTAGATCTGTGGCAAATTCCTTCACAGATGGTCTTTCTTTATCTTTTCAATGCCTTAATTGGATTTTTATTTTGCAGTGATCAAGCTTAATACAGGTACATTTCACAAGACATCCCTCTTGCCTTTATCACATTGTCTACAAATGTAGTTTTCAATCCTAGTATTCTTTAAGGAATATTTCTTTAAATATGGTAAATTTATACCTAAACACTTTCTAATGCAGTTTTGCATAGTCTCAGAATACAATAAATACTTTGCAGACTTTGTTAATGTAACATGGAAATGTTTATAGTCAGCCTTATCCCACCATTTTTTATTGCCGTGTTTTCCTTTCTTTCTACTTTTCATACAATTCTGCACTAATTCTTGGTCCAACACTTATCTGCATATTTAAATTTCAGATTACTTTCCTATGGGTCTTTTCACAATTAAAAGTTATCAGAAATCACTGACATATAGCACTGTTATACGTTTGCAAATAAAACACATTAAAATTTGCTGACCTAAAAATTCTACTTTTTTTTTTCCCCTCTGCCACAGTAGTGATTAACCATGATATTCTAAACTTAGTTTCTATGATTATCTTGTCCAGGCTAGCAGAAAACTTAACTAAATTGCTTAAGCAAAGTTCAATACAATTCACTCTTCAAAATTAAATCATCTGGGAAATAGTTTCTTGGATCATGCTATCATTGATTAGAAAGAGAAATAAGTACTTATGAAGTTGCCATTGCCCTATTTGGGCAATTTACTTACAGTAGTTCAATACATTACTGTTTCGTGGTAGCTTATAGTACATTTGCTTCTAGCAAAAATACTGTTGTTTTCTGTAATAATGTAATCTCTCCTTCATGATCCCTAAGACTCTTCACCCATGGTTTCCTTCTCCCAGCTTGGAATGAAGATAATAAGAAACCTTTCATAGCAATCTAAGGCTACAAACAACTTCCTTCCAGAAGCCTCCCATATTATTGCTTCCAAAGCCGTGTAACATACTAAATACTAATAGGATTAACTTGGTATCAACTGTAACATGAACTAATGAACATGTAATGAAGTAGTTCAAAGCCACTATGATACATAAGTAGGTAACGGTAGATAATTTTCCCTTCCACTTGCTCATCACCCAAATATTTTGCCTCTTACAAAATTGTGGGATTTCACAGGCAGACAGAAACTGGGGAGAGGGACCTAGAAAATTGTGAAATTAGCAAATTGTGTAAAAACAATATAAGCTGCTTATACTTCTTTGGAAATACTATTAGTTGACTATCTTCATCATTAGACTCCTCTAGATCCTTGTAAACATGACCCTAATTCTCATTCTCAGGACAGATTTACGCCAGAATCCACAAAAGGGCTTTGGTATCGTTCAACACTGCAATGCCTAGTTGTAAGTGTCCTGCAACATAACAGAAATCAGCACTCTGAGACAGGCACCCAGGACCTGCACAAAATGCTTGGGCAAAGCGAAGCACCTTACAAAGAGATCACCAAGGACAGAAAGTAAAGTGAAGAAGCTACCTCTGCCAGTCATTAAAAAAATATAGACGATAACTTGACAGTTCATATCCAGCTCCATGCCTAGTTTACCTGTGTCTGAAATAAAAATCCTCTCTTGGCACCAGGAACCTGAGCCAAGTCAACCTTTTCCTCACAGTTAAAAAACTCAAAGCAAAACCCAACAAGAGCAAGGAGAGCATGCAGCACATCAGCCTCAAAAGTCACCGTCTATTGTGCTGGCAGAGAGAACTCTACCAGGAGGGAGGGAGGTAGGTGAACACTGTGTTAAAACCCATAAGGGGCTTAGTTGCCAAGATGCATGTCAGCATGGTTCACAGGAGTTGATTGTGCATGGCAAACTTTTAAGCTAACTTGGTATCCAAAAGAATAGGTAATATTTGGGGAATTTGGGTTCTGTTGTTTTTAAGCTGTTGGTTAGCAGCAGTTTTGAGGATCTCAGAGGAATCTAATGTTAGTCTGAGGTATCTAAATAGCAATTAGATGCTTATGCTATACTGGCATGCATAAGGAAAAAGACCATAGCCATATCTGAAAAAACTTACTTGTAATTCTTAACACACACAAAAAAATACCAAATACATTCTTACTATCAACTTACTGTCCAGAAAAGTACATTAGATGGACTGATATGGATGAGACATTCAGTTACAACATTCCCCTGGTAAACTTCAATACAAGTAATATTCTAATGGATAAGTTGTACTTAAGGCATACGACTATAGTGTATTTAATAAGAGTCATGTTGACTTTAGTATGGGTTGAATTTAGCTCCAGAGCTTCATTTGTAGTAGCCAAGAATTCCCACATTTTGTAAAGTATTATGATAGGTTAGTACTATTATTATATAGTCAAACTGCAGTAGAATTTAGAGGTCCCAATTAGGAAGAAATGAAAGGACAATGAAATAGCACTGAGGATTTTTAGTTAATACCATACATTAAATGGCATAGGGGGAAATTTAAAGATACTTGTTGGAAACACTTAAAAGGGCAATCAAGGCTGGCATTGCAGATGCCATACAGTCAGTAGTCCAAGCGTATAAGAGATGGTAAGGTGCGGTCTAAAAAGTTAAAGCAAATAATCCCACAATACAAGAGAGGGAACAATAGAACATCAGAATAACAAGAAGAAAAATATTTTAAAAGTTACACATGCTGCAAGCTAGTATTTGTTGAGACTAGAATGAAGATGACTGGGTTGTCAAGACACAAAATGATAAGGGCCTGAGTGAGAGTTCTGGTCATGTGAATGGAGAACAAAGGCTGAATCAGACTGAGACTTAGTAGGAAGAAGTAAATCTACCATGTTAGCAATAGCAAAAAAAAAAAAAAAGTAAAATGCAAAGAAGTGATGTCTACTGTGGAATAGCACATATGATCATGTACATATTGCCCTGATAGCATGGCATTTAAGGTAACATTTTAGACCGGGTTCTCATTTTGCTGGTACTTTCAGCTTCCTAACTAGATACCTTTGGCAAAGCCAGGCTGAGAATACAAATGACATGCTGGAAGGAGGCTATGCAGCTGGTTCTGCAGACACAAGACATACCTCCTCAGGTGTTTCCTAAGAAAGTATTTTGACATCACAGTCCTGGTAGAAATATGGTCTTCATATTTTCCTTTTTATTTCCTGAAGCCCTTCTTGTGTTGCTGACAAAAATACATTCACCATTATGTGGATGGAGACTTCCGGTGCTATATTGCAACCCACCTCTCCAAATTCTGACAAAGCCATGATTTTAAAGTGTGTTGATACTCATCTGATAGATCCTGGCATTTTGTTCAGGAAAGGACATATCAATAGTCTCTCACTTTAGAACCATTTTGTAAAAACTTGCCATGATTTTGGAATGAATGAAAGTCCTTCTGCCAAAATACTTTAGTGCAGTAGCCCTTAGAGACAATCTGGTGTTCCCACCTCCTCACCAGTCATTTCCAGAAGTATCAGTTAAAACAAAGGCAAGTGGTCTGAAGATGACTGTACAGCAGTAACTAAAACAGTTCATTTACTATAAGTCTTCTCTCTAATGCTAGCATACAAGATTCCTGGCATGATACGCATGAAATCTTTTCAATCAATTTCAAGAGAAAAAAAAAAATGTGATTTTTTTTCCTTCAGCAAGTAGAGTTTCATATTCTATGCAACTAAAAAAGCTTAATCCTTTATTAAAAAATTTAAAAGATTAGTAGAAAACAATTAACCTGCATTTAATTTTCAGAAGTCTGTTCTATTTCCTTTTCTAACTACAAAGCAGTGTGCAATTCAAAAAAGCACCTTAATATCTGACCCACTCTTAAAATGACTCAGTGTTGACCCACTGATAAACTGCTTCACAAGAACATGTTAAAACTCAGAGAAATTAAAACCTTAATCACTCCAAAGGCTGTCTGGTCATTAAAGACTACACTATTCTTCTGACAAGAGTGGTCTTTGGCATTTTTCATAAATAAACCACCACAGTTCAGGGGCATTTGTAAAATCTGACTGAGGCTGAATGAATTAGGGTCAACTTTTGACCAGACTCCCCTGCATTAAGAAATGTGAAAGTAAGTCCATATTCTCTTTGCATCTTTACCGAATATGGCCCCAAACTCAAGTTTTGAGATGACTTTCACATATAGCATCATTACAGAAACTAAGCAAAGATTATATTGAACAATGTGATAATGTGCTGGTCTTTGAAAGATTGGTGGGATAAGTTTGGCAACCATGAAGCATACTGTTAATAAGAAATTAGAGGTTGTGAAATTTTGAAAAAGATGATGAGCCCCAAACTCTTATTCATCAGCTACACCAGCTCGACAGTCAGCAGTGAGATAAATGTTTTAAGTAAAAAGCAGGCTGCAGCACATTCTGAGTCAATAATTTCTGGAACAGTTGCACAATTCAGTTCTACAGTAAAACAATCATGAGAAAATAAAAATAGAAGAAATACATATATAAATTCACTTCAGCAGAAACTGACCAGCTCTTTGTTACGTTTAAATGTTTTCTTCCTGAAATTAATAGCTTTATACTCTCCACATATGAAATTGTAATGCATAAAAGTGAAAGGAAAAAGGCACAACTTAATCAAAGTGGTCAAGATTATTTTACACCAATTTATTTAATTTTTTAAAAAATCTGAATTTTACTCATTCCTCAAAATTTTGAACAAAAATAAAACCAAAATTTCAAACTGCCAAACACTGTGACAGTGGGAATTTAGAAGTCACAGCATAAAACAGAGCTACTGGCAGTAGCTACCACCAGTAAAATACACTGGTGTTGTACTAGCGGACACAGCTATTTTTTTTCATTATGAAACACAATAGAATCAACATTATGTTGAACACACAAAATCCCCAGTACTTTAATTGAATCACAGAGAGACAGGCTCTCAAGGACTGCAACATTTTTCAGTAGCTGTCTCTCACTGACAGGAACAAGTGTGTAAACTGAGAAGTGGGTCTGATACAATTCAGATACACTGTATGAGAACAGGCATTTAATTTAATCTGGAGACAATTACTGGTAAAGCTGCTTTGTGTGTTGGGTTTAATTCCTGGGCTGTGAAGTCATGAAATGGTGCTCAGCAGAGCAGAAAGGTGAACAGCATCCTGATAAGTGAAAGCAAAGAGGCCATTTTACTTATGGCTCTGTAAGCTGGCTAAAGCAGGGGCCTGTGTCTCAGACAAAGAACATTGCTTCACAGCCACATTCCCACCCAACTAACTGAAATCACAAGCTGTAAAGTAACCTGACACAAACAATGGTTAAGCCTCTGACTTGTGGCTTGAAGCAATTTTTTTGTCAGACTCTATCTGTGGACATAATTAGTTGTTTGCCAGAGAATTTCTTGGCACAGCTGATAGCCTAACGCTTTCAAAAACAGCATGTATTTCTACCCATTGGGAAAGGGGTTCCAAAATGGCTTCTGACAATAAACTATTAAATTAAGGATATAATTGATTGAAGAGAAAGCGTTGCGTTGCTTGAAGGTATCAGGAACCCATTGGATACCCGCCATTTCTGGGATGCTCACAAGGGTGCTACTTCTGAAAAACAAAGATGAAATAGAACTGTTAACTATTTACCTGTACATAACATACCATTTATCAAGACTTCTCTAAGCCCTAAATTTGCATAATGATGTGGTGGCACTGAGCCATGCCTGGTACCTGGAAAACCCTAGTGACTTTTCTTAGCTTACAGAAACAGGAAAAGGAAAATGGGCCCCTTGATTGCAACAAGTACGTTTGGAACTGAAGAACAAGTCAAGCAATGCTTTTTAATTTCAGGCTTGTGTGCACGTATAACCTGAAAATGTGGCAAAACATACTGCAAAAATTTCAAGGACATTAGTGATCCAAGTTTTGGGCAGCACACAGGCAGGGCGGAGGGAACTTTTGCCACAGCTGATGCTGCAGTGGGCCCTGTGCCATTCACAGGGGCAGAATGGCAGATCTGCTGCTCTCATTTTTATGACTGTTAGCCTGCTCAGACAAACTTCCCAGAGAAGTCACCTAAAAAACTACCAGTTCTTGTGAAATAAGGCCACACCAGAAACTCCGGCCTAGCGGCACAGCCTGCATTTGTCTTTAGAATCGGGTACTTAATAATCACACAAGTAAACTACTGTAAAACTGAAGATATTCCACAGGTGTTCTGCTTGCTAAATAGGACATCTAATTTTCATACCAGCTATACCCATGTGATGCAGTAAAATTTAGTAACCATATTGGCAGCTGATAAATATGTTCAAACGCAAAGGGAAAAAAATTGGAAATACCAAAGATAGTAAACCAACAAGGAAAATAAGAAATGAACAGACTTCAAGAGTAAGATATATAAATAGTTATTATGGCAAAAGCTAAAGGATTTTATTATGATTCATATTTTTAACCTGTAAAAAAAAAATCTGGAATAATACCTTCCTAGTGAAATATTTTAAAATAATTTCAAATAAGTATTTTTCAGTAAATATTACTGATCAGGAATGTGTGCCAATATTCAAGATCTGACTAATTCTCTTTTCCTGACATGAAAGCACTATATTTCATAGTAATGATGCTACTAAGTTTCAGACTTAGCAAATTTGCTGCCTTTAAAAGGACTGCCTCTGGCAGTAAAGTCAGACGTAAAGGCCAACTCTGAAACTCCTGATTTCACAAACCCAATGAAGAAGCTGCTATAAAATCAAATATTAAAAAAATGGTGCATGTAAAAAATTGTACTGTAAACATAGACCATTCAGCATCACAAAGTTTCATATAAAATGCTTAAATTCAGAAACTATTAATAGCAATCAAAGATTTCCCTCCAATCATCAGACTAGAGACTTGACCATTTCTGAGTTAAAAAAACTCACATTATTCTGATTAACACAGACTACAATCTTTCAAGATCAAATATAAAAATTACATTGTAAATAATACCTAATTAATCAACTTTTTAAAATAAAAATTATCAAAAAGCAAAAGCCAGGTTATTAATTTTCAAACCATATTTGAACGAGTAAAACTGGAGACAAGGAAACATCTTCAGCAGTTTGGAATCCAGCACCCATACAACACACAAGCCCTACTAAAAACACTGATTACATTTGGCTTTCTTAAAAGTAGATGTCAATTGGAATAAAAATGCTAGACTACCCAGATAAAAATTTAATCACAAAAAATTAATGTAATTATTTATCTTTATAAAAACATTACATTCAGAAAAGCTATTTCCTTTTTATAGGATAAATGGTTTATATATTATATAGTGTATATACTATATAACTGAGTTCCAATTTTTCTTTTCTTCATAGCCTTCAATAGTATGCTTAAATATTACAGTAAATACAAACTGTATGATTCACAGGGAATCATCTAAATAACTAGAAAATATTATATAACTATTTGTAAGATTTGGCAGTCCCCAATCAGAAATAAGACAAAAAAAGAAAGCATAAGGCCAGTGGAAGAAAGGTCAGGTGATATGGGAGGACTACAGAGATGCTGTTCGCTACTGTAGGGAGGAAATTCATGTGGCCAAGGCTTAGTTAGAGTTGAAGATGGCCAGTACTGTGAAGGACAATAAGAAGGGCTTTTTCAAATACATTAATGGCAAAAGGCAGGCCAGAAATAACATTGGCCTATTACTTGATAAGCATGGTCACCTCACAAGCAGGGACATAGACAAGACAGAGACGTTTAATGCTTTCTTCACCTCAGTCTTCAACACCAATGGTGGGCTCAGGAACCCCCAGAGCCCTAGGCTAGAGAACCATGACAGCAGGAACGATAAACTCCCAATCAATGCCAAACCTGTGTGGGACTTGTTGCTCCAGCTGGATCCCTGTAAGTTGATGAGGCCTGATGAGATTCATCTGAGGGTACTTAAAGAGCTGGTTGAGGTCATAGCAAGACCTCTCTCAATGATTTTTCAATGCTCTTGGGAATCTGGAGAGGTCCTAGTTGACTGGAAGCTGGCAAACATTGTCCCAGTCTTCAAGAAGGGCAACAGGGATGAGCCTGGTAACTACAGGCCTGTCAGTCTCACTTCTGTGCCTGGCAAAATTATGGAGAAGATTCTTCTGGGAGTTATTGAAAGACAACACAGTCATTGGTCCCAGCCAGAACAGGTTCACAAGGGGGAAGTCCTGCCTAACAAACTTTCTTGCTATGACAAGGTAACCCACCTAGTTGACTAAGGGAAGCCACTCAATGTAATCTTTTTGGATTTCAGTAAAGCTTTTGATTCTGTCTCTCACAGTATCCTTCTGGACAAAATGTCCAGCATACAGCTGGATAAACACATACTACAATGAGTGAGCAACTGGCTGATGGGTCGGGCTCAAAGGGTTATAGTAACTGGGGTTACATCAGACTAGCGAGGTTCCACAGGGATCCATCCTGAGGCCAGTACTCTTTAATCTCTTCATAAATGACTTGGATGCAGGATAGGAAGGAATACTAATTAAGTTTGCTGATGACACAAAATTGGGAGGAGCTGTTGACACTCTCTAAGGCAGAGAGGCCCTGCAGAGAGATCTGGACAGACTAGAGAGCTGGGCAATCACCAACCGTTTGAAGTTTAACAAGGGCAAGTGCCAGATTTTGCACCTGGGGCATGGTAACCCTGGATGTACATACGGACTGGGGAAGGAGAGGCTGGAGAGCAACCCCGCAGAGAGGTACCTGGGGGTTCTGGTCAACAGCAAGTTGAACATGAGCCAACAGTGTGCTCTGGCAGCCCAGAGGGCCAACCGTGTCCTGGGGTGCATCAAGCACTGTACTGCAGCCGGACAAGGGAGATGATTGTCCCGCTCTACCCCGCACTGGTGCAGCCTCATCTCAGGTACTGTGTGCAGTTTTGGGCACCGCAGTACATTAAGGATACAAAGTTACTAGAGAGTGCCCAGAGAAGGGCCACAAAGTTGGTGAAGGGTTTAGAGGAGAAACCGTATGAGGAGCGGCTAAAGTCACTGGGTTTGTTCAGCCTGGAGAAGAGGAGACTAAGGGGAAACCTCATCGCAGACTACAGCTTCCTCACAAGGGGAGGAGGAGGGGCAGGCGCTGATCTCTTCTCTTTGGTGACTGGTGATACGACCCGAGGGAATGGCAGGAAGATGTGCCAGGGGAGGTTTGGGTTGGATACTAGGAAAAGGTTCTTCACCCAGAGGGTGGTGGAGCACTGGAACAGGCTCCCCAGGGAGGTAGTCACGGCGCCAAGCCTGACGGTATTCAAGAAGCATTTGGACAACACCCTCAGAGATATGGTGTGAATTTGGGGTTGTCCTGTGCAGGGACAGGAGCTGGACTTGGTGATCCTTGTAGGTCCCTTCCAACTCAGGACATTCTACGGTTCTATGAGATGATAACACAATCTGATTCTAGCATTTTACCCTTAGTTTGAATGCCTGTACTTTCAAAGATTAAGAATTGCTTCAATGAACTTATCTTAAAATACAGAGAAGAACAACTTGAAGGCAGTTATAGGAAACTATTAATTCTTCAAATACTGGTAGGTGGGATTTTCAGAATTTTTGAGTGACTTAGGAGCAAAAGTCTCCACCATTAATGAGGTAAGTTAGATTTGAAGGACAGAAAATTTCTATACAATTTCATACAATTCTATAATACCATTTCATACAACTTAGATGTGAAATTAAATTCTAACCTGTCTCTGTGTAAAATATAAAGATCACATTTTATTTTGGTTTATCAGTCTGAAAACAGACTCTACCATCAAGACAGTGAAGCTGGAGAAGTTTCTAAGTACTATCATTTTTTGCAGTAAAGGCAGTGTGCACGTACACACACACACGCCAAGGGGCAGTTTGCATCAAAAAAAAAAGGAAACAGAAAAAATTAATCACTGTAACATAACTACAAAAATGAGAAGACCAAAAGGAAATGAAGAGGGGGGAAAAATTATTCAGCACTGGAGAAATTAATATACAATGCTATAGTGCTAATTATAGATAGATTTCAGCATTGCTATGCAGTGCTTGAAAACAAAAGTAACTAGCCGCTATTCAGGTGGACAGAGACCAAAATAAGACATACTGCTAGTAATAGCTAGCATAAATATTAATCACAGAAACAACTAGATTAAAACCAAAAAGATTTAGCATCTGTCTGTTGCTTACAAAAAGAACAACAGTTCATGGTTTTTAAAAATTGAAACCAACATTTCATTTACAATCATTTAGATACTGTTTAAATTGAGCACATCAACCAGATTGCAAAGTCATAAGTTACTTCTTCAGTGAATAAACAACAGGGTTAGTCAAGCTGCCAATCCTTTTCCCTAAAGCAGGAATATCTCATATAAAGCAACATTCTCCCTACAAGCTTTCATTTATCTCATGCAAAATTCATTTTGTCGTTATCCATTTTGTTAACTGGCTTCATGCAGTATCCCCAACACGCTGAATCCACAGCAGAAAAAAGAATGTCAAAGTAGAATTGACCAACATAAGTTTCACCTTGTTTTCCAACAAATAATATAAAGTGCATCTTAACAGAATTGGTCCATTTTAGGTTGACATCTCATCCTATCCATAACCTCTAGCACAGTGGAAACTGATGGACTTGCCCAGAAATGGACAAATGCTACAAGACAGAGGAGAGTGCACATGCCAACAATGAAAGAGAGGGAGTCAGCAAGAATGGAGAAAGCTGAAGCAAAGGCTAAATGCAGAAGGAAACACAGCAAACTACCTTCCTATACCTCTACAGAACAAAATAAGTCTCTATCATGGCCTTTACTTCCTTAATGCAAATTAACGTGGAAACTCTAAAAACCTCTTTGCTTTTTTTTCAGCTGGTAAAGCATTGCCAGTTGGGCACAATCCTTTCCCTGTGTTTCATAAAAACCATCACAGTATCATTTCCCTACAAAAGCTTTATATTTGCTCCTGACCATACACAAAACCAGAGCTTCCCTAAAACAGCAAACCTCTAAGCAACTTACCATTCAAAAATGGACCCCATATATACTCTCTCAAGCTGAAAACAATGCCAAATTGGTAAGCAGAGTATCTGATCTCAAATGGAGAGAAGGTGGCTCAGTAGAAATTGTGTGAGATGATACTTCAGTAGGCAGAATTACAGATAGTCATGAACAAAGGATGACAGAAGGTGATATTCTGTAGCACCTAAGGGTCTTCCAGTTTGTTTAAACTCTTAGAAAATTTTTATCCTTGAAACTCTTAATGAGTTGGAAACTGAACAGGGCATCTTGCCTTTTAAAAGGCAAGGCTAGGTAGTGTCCACAAAATAAAGATGAAAATCATTTCCCACTTAATGTCAAAAACATAAGACTCGAAGAAAAGTACAAAGTTACATAGATTCCACAGCTTCAGAAATTCAACTCAAGTAAAAGCTAGTCAGCCAAAAAAAAAAGCTCTTAGAGGAAACTTTTCCAGATACAGTAGATATACATTCTTTATTTAGATACAGAATAAAACAAATATGTTCTATAACCCAAAGGGAACAAACTATTGTTTTTAGAAATAGCAGAAATATGCAGGTAGAATTCTGATCTTTCTTAAACATGCTAGAAGTTCTAAAACAGGGAGAGGCAATCATATAATTCTCTAGCAGTAGGACATCTCTTCTATTTGTTTTCAAGATACAAGAATAGAGTCCTATTATAGAAACACTCATCTTCCAAAAGAAGAAAATAATTGACATTTTCATTTGACAAAGGACTAACCCAGCTATTGTCTATTGCTCACATCTTTAAGTCAACACTTGAGAAGTCACTGATGGAAATTCAAGAAGAAAAATCCACTCTAAGTATAACTTGTATTAGGTTTGATGCGGTATACAACGAAATCACTGTATTTGAGAACATACCCTGCAATTTCCACTCATTCAAGAAGCATTTCCAGGTTACATTAATTTGAAGAAGTGACTGAAAATTGGCTAGAGCATTGATGAACTAGTAATGAAGTTTTTATCCTGGTGGAGAGACCAATGAATTGTAGAATGCATTGTAGTACAAATCTTGGGAATTGTGAAAGAAACAGGGTCTCAGCAAAGCTAATTTCTCTAAAGTTTATTAGTTTATATGGCAATTTATCAGACAGAGTAGGAGAACATGAGAGGAAATGCTTGCAGCAGTTCATAAGGTTTTAAAGTTCCAAACAGGTAATATAAAATATGCCAGATTACTGGTGAAAGTAAGTTGAATAAATCAACCATAATTATTCATGGCTTCAAATGTTATTTGTTCATTAACAATTTATATTAGAAGAAAATTTTGAATTAGAAGTCATGAATCAAAAAAAAAGATTTACATAGGGATATCTTGACTTACTTATTATGCTACTAAAATTATGGTCAGACTGGAGGAGGCAAACTAAAAAGCAAAGAGAAACTTGCATCTTGTGATTTTTTTCAGTAAGGAAAGAAAACCTGCTTCTCCTGAAGCAGGATACAAATCATGACCATCTAGTCTGAAATAATGAGAACTTGTCACCGTCACTGAATTTTTGAGACTCAGAGACAAGGTAAGAAACCTAGTTATGGAAAAAGTACTCTCATCATTCTGAAGCTACATGAAGTCCAGTAAGAGCAGAAATGATCTGGTTTCTCTGAAGAAGCCAAAGCTCCTAGGAAGCCACCAATTCCTCCAGGTTTACTAAAGTTTTGCACAACTCTGCTCACCTTCTTACTACCACTCTGATAATATTGACCACATCTATCATGACATAAGATCGAGTAATAATTTTATATAGTCACTTAATACTGTCCTAGGTCTGTAAAAGAAAAGGCTTTTAAAAAATTTATCAGATTCAATTCTCAAAATAGTGTTTTCAGAGAATTACAGCCTCGGCTTCATCTGTCCATCTGAATCATCCAGCAAGTTTGCACTGATGAGTAAAGCCTGTGTTTATTTGCATTTTGAACAACTAAAAATTAACTCAAGATGCTATATTTATTTGGATCCCTGTATACAGATTTTAGTACAGTGCTATTTTGGCCTTCAGAATACAGCTCCCTGTTGAAAATGCTAAACAGGAAGTTGGAAGTTTTGATGGGTGAATTTGCCAGAGAATAGAGTTAATATTAGAAGCATTTTTAAACTTTAGCTGGATGCTTTTGCTAAAGTGATTTGAAGTGAAAATGAATGTGGGCATAGGAATAGTCAGGTTTGTCTTGCCAAGTTCACATGCTGAGAACCAAAGGAGGATGCCCTTTCAAAACGTTTGGCTTGCAAATGCAGGAACACAAATTGCATCAGTTTACACTCAGTTCAAATTTTCAAGATTTGTCCTCCCACATAATAACACTGTTAAAATGACCTGTTGGATCCTGATGCATGGTTCTACAGGAAAATGTGCATTTGCAATATATTAAGGATCTTAATTGTTTCACATCAGATAGCTGCTGATTTATATCTCACAGATACAGATGTACTGTAATGGGGTTGGTATCAAAATACTACACAACTATATGAGTTTATTGTATGAATTTCAAGAACAGAGGTCACACAACCTGTAAAAAGTAATTTGCTATTAGAAGGATATAATGCTAACACAATGCTAGCAATACTTTCATTGCTCATGAAAAAAAGTAACTTTAAGGAATTATGGCAATCATATCATTCCAAATTAGTAGGTGGTATCTAGTAAAACAGCAATGCAGTCAAAATTGCTCATACAGATGACATAATACTGGTCCAATAAGCCCAGACACAAGGATCTAAACTGATAACACTTTTGGAACAGAAATTCTGGTAGACCAAACTATCTTCCAGCTTGCTGAAGAGACAGCTGTTAGGTTTAGACAGCCCCCATATGATTTGCAAAGAGTGTTTCATATCAAAGATTGCATTCCTGATCCACAATTTTAAACAGAAACCAAATCATTCTGTCTTAGTTTAGACAGAGGTCAATATTGACTATTTAAAATTCCTAAAATAGTACTTCTACAACATAGCATAATATTGGTATTATCTGCCTCCAGAAGGTTGTTCTGCTTTTACTGTAAGTGATTTAAATATCTCCAGAATCCTTCTGCCTACTCTACCTCCAGACTATGAAGATGACTACGTGATTTTAGCAATTTCATTTTGTTAATATGTTAAGCCAACTCTGTTACTCTGTAGGTCTCAAGAACTTGCTTAAGCACACTCCTGCCATTTTTTTAAAATAAACAGTCACCAAAAGGCTCAAAAACCATACTTGCAGCTTTCTTGTAAAATAACGTTTACTACAGCAGAAGCATAATGCATGAAGCGAAGCATTGGAGCATAAATATTAGCATTCCTTGATTATATGTTTCAATCTAATTCCCAGGAAGAAAAGCAGCAGACTCTATTGCTAGAAAGAGACTACAATAATAAAGAAAACACTGTATCAAAGCAAGCAGTGAATCTCACTGTCTCCCCAGTTCTCCTTCACCCACTCATTCCCCTCTGCCCCAAGACCTGCTCTGTGACTGTCATCCCTTCTCTTTATTGAAGCTGCAAACTGTTTGGGTAGAAGCTCAGCATGTGTTCTGAAAAAAACACTGTATCTACAGCCCAGTTTACCCAAATGTCCTGGTTTCAGCTGGGATAGAGTTAATTTTCTTTCTAGTAGCTGGTATAGTGCTGTGTTTTGGATTTAGGATGAGAATAATGTTGATAACCCAGGGATGGTTTTTTTTGATTCTCTCCCCATGCCACTGTGGGGGGAGTAAGCGAATGGCTGTGTGGTGTTTAGCTGCCTGCCAGGTTAAACCACAACACCAAAGTACATTGATTTAAATCACTCTGACTGAATGGTCTTTAAATCAGGTTCTCTACAGAAAATAAAAATAATTGTTGCATTCCATTCTATTAAAGTTTTCAAAAGAAATACTGATTTAAATCTGTTTTATAGCTAATGTGGCTAATATTTTACCATATATTAAAAATATGCACTTTGGTTTAAAACCTTTTATGCTAAACCTGAAAAGACAAAAAAATAACTGTCGAACTAATTGCTTTAGAAACCATAAGAGAAACCAGACTACAGTTAAGGGCCAAAAAAAAAAAAAAAAAAAAAAAGCGCCAAAATAAACTAGATTCACAGTAACCTTCAATAGTGAAAATGACAACTCTGTTTCAAGTGTACACTGAATAATCCAGTTAAATGCTTGAGTTCCCCTAGCAGTGCTATTAAAACCCAGAAAGCATTTCCTTCAGAAATGTTCGTTGATAGCATAGCAGTAATGAAAGACCTATGTAAAAAATACATATAAGTACTTTCTGAATATCCGAGTATTTGATTTTAGGTGAACATTAAACTACAATTATCACCAAATCTTTTTCATAAACCAGTTTTCCACTTAGTTTCATTAACCACACAGTATAGATGCCTGTAAGTCACATGCAAGTGACTACACTTATGCAGTTCTGCCCCCTCTTGGTCTATTCAACATATGCAAGAGACATTACAAATACATACAGCAAGTAACTGAGCACAGCAGCAACAAAATAATCAGACTGATGATGGGCTATTGCTTTATTTGCAGAAAGATCTTCAAAAATTATTTATTTTATATTTGCTAAATATTTTTTGCTCTTGATCTGATCTAAGTTTCTCTGTGTAACCTGAATAAACACTTAGCTAATGAGAGAGAGTTTTGAGAGACAACCCCATGCTTAGATACCCGAGTAGTACCTCCTGCTTAGATGCATTAAAAATCTGAAGTTTTACTTCATCTGATATTTTCTTTTATCCCAGCACTATGATACAGCCTTCCCATGTCTCTTCCCTTAAGACGATTCTTGTATGTAATTCATAAACTCTAGGCTTGTTACCCAAAACAAAAATGCAAACATATAAATACAAAAATGTCCCTCCTGAGTCAGAAACATTAATAAAATTTGTGAAAACCCTCCCTCCTGGCTTCCATGATAGCCTTTCCACCTTTACCACCAGAACTACACTGCACGAACAAGGAAGTATTGCAGATTGCTTTGCACACTTGGGTCCTAGCAAGGTTAGAAACTGCTCCAGCAAACAAGAAAGTGACAGTGAAACTCCAGGATAAGCACTGCTAAGGTATATGAGCTACATGGAAAGTCATCTGCTTTATGTGTTTTTAAGATATTTGTGCAGAGGGAAAAATGATAATAGAAATTTGTAAAAATATTGCAGAGGAACAAGAAAGCTCTTACTTTTTAAATTCTTCTATAACAAAAAAGATTTCCTTATTCTCTGCTCCTGCTCCTCTGAAAACAACCCTGTAAAGAGATCATCTCTGGGTCTTGGCCTCTCACAGCAATCAGAGGGTTGCAGCTAAGTTTAGAACCTTAATAAGATTTCATGATAAAATAAACAGCTAAATCCTGAAAAGTTTGATTTCTGAACACTGATAATAGCTGGACAAGCGAAAGCATGTAACAAAGTAGGTTAGAACAAACAAGTATTCCTGTGGGCACTGCAGAACAAAATTCTTCCAATTTGAAATGTAAACATTCTAGTAAAAGGCTTATAAACAACTAAACAGCTCTTCATATAGTCGTGTTTATGGTATGGTCAGGAATTATGCTGAAGAGGGACTTACCCCAAACTATGAGCAGAGTCAGGAACTCCAAGTCTCACTGTCACCTGAAGCACTCACCAAAGGATCAGCTGTAATTTCCCATCCCCAAGAACAGTATCTGTCTTTGCTTTTAAAGCAAACAGCCTTGATCTTACCTTTGTCAGGACTTTTGCTGGCATAGGCTATGATGGAAATAAGGAGAGGTATTGCCTCTTTCATTTCCTGAAGAATTATGTTTTTAGAAAATGCTTTTTGCCATATGTAGAGGCCAATATATTTTTCCAGGCAAACAGCAAAGCTACTGCTCTGAGAGGGAAAATTTACATTTATATGTATAGATTCACAAGTCACTCACAAGTTCTACTGCAGTCAGTTCTAGGACTGAACAATACTAATAATATTAGAAGTACTTCACACTGATGAAATATTTGAAAATATTATAATATTTTAATCAAACATTAGCATATTCTGATTTCCTGCATGGTAAGTTTCCAATTAATTCATTTCCAAGTTCCATTTAAATTCCAAAGAGATATAATTTTCCCGCTCTGGAGACAGAAGAATTGGTTTGACCATACTCTATTATAATTTGAGTTTATCATGCCAATTTACAGAATTTCAGAGTGATTCCACATTAACTAATTACATACCTACCAACTACTCTCCTTTTCTAGCTGTTTTATCTAGGCAATTACTGACTGGAACATTCTGAGTATCCTGCACTGCTTTTCTTATAGATGTACTCACAAGAAGTTTAAACCAAGTTTCTCAGATTTCAATAAAAATACAGTCACAGAAAAGTGGGTGAACATTTTAATCTCTCAGTAAGTGCACCACTAGGAGAAAGCTCTATGATGAAGGGAGTAGTAACAACCAATTTTAAGAAATGTAACCCTTAGCTAAAAAACACCCAAACATTTCTTGGGAGCAAGGTAATGCATCCACAGTTGTAAGAACTTCGAACCTGGCAAAGAAAAAATCCAGAGAGCCAAGAGATGCCATTTCTTGGCATCCAATGCAGCAGAATTAGCTGTTAAAATCACAGGTGGATCTGAAACAGGCTGTTGCAAAGTCCCGTCAGCAAACTCTGTTCTTTGCCATTACTATGCTCCCTTTCTAGATCACCTCTTGCTCGGTGGCACTTGTGGCATCCTGCCACAACCTAGTCAGTCAGGTTCAGATTCACAAATCCCGTTCCCTGGGCTCACACCAGAACTGTCAGATTGGAAGCATGGTCTTGACATTTGCTATACATAATTGTTAGTTCCACACATGTAAGAAATCGTCATTGCCACCTAAAACATCAAAGACATGCACGCATTACCTGACAATCTAACATCTCTAAGTATATAACAGTCACACTCCTGACCAATGGGGAGTTGCCAGCACAATTATCACACTAGAGTTTCAGTAATTGTTCATATGTATACTTGGACTATGTTTCTGCTCAGAAGTGTTTAGATACATTGTATAATAATACATTTATCATCTCTCATACATTATATCTGAATATAACCAGTGTGCCCATGCACTCCACTGGGATTCTGAAGATTTATTAATATTCATAATACACTTGAAGGTTAAAGAATGTTGTGTCATGACTATTATCTATCTTTTAAATTAATAGATGGCATATGATACATGCTTTTTGGTCCATTTCCCCCATTAATATACTTCTTTCTCCTATGGCTGTACTATTGAAACAACTAGTTATTTTACAGTGTTACTAGTTATTTTACCATAGAAGTGGGTTATGCCTTTACTGATTTGGTATTTCAGCAATTTTAGTATCTCCAGCTAAAAAAAAAACTGCCAAAAAGAAAGGAAAAGGGGGAGTTTTCTCCTTTTTGATTAGGAAGATTCTAGTGCTTTTGCTGTATGCATTGATGCAATAACTCTGTATAGGTGATGACAGAGGGTCTCATTCTCTTTCCCTGGCAGAACTTTGCTCCACTATTTAGCAGGGTCAGTTTCTGTAATTCCAGTCAATGCTTCTATCACTGTACAAAACCTTTTTAGTACAGAAGATTTTCTCTTCCTATTAGACTCTTTTCTCTGGCTTTCTTTTATCATGCCCTCAGCAACTCACTACCTGTTCTGTCCAGGGAAGATCCAGAAACCTCTCCTTGATTCAGAGCTCTTCATTGCTAGAGACTATAACAAATCACAGCTACGTAAGTCTATTCTTTATAAAAATCCTCAAACCTGCTACTGCTTTAATCTTATCTAAAGAAAACCTCTCAGAAAAACACTGCTCCTTCCAGCTGCCTTCTCCTATTAAGGGTCTATAACATCTCTTATCCACTCATAGAAGGTGCAACTCTCTGCACTTAATTTATCGGGAAGAATCTAGGCTTTGACCAGAGATGAGATCTGAAAGTCAAAAAGGGCTTCCTGTCAGTCTTTTCTTAGAAAGAAATACAGCGTTTTGAGATCTGAAGTTCTTAGTCTGATTCGGAGGTGTCTACATCTGTGTTCTTCGCCAAGTTAGCATGCTTCTTACCTCCATTTTTTCTACCTTTAAAAACAAACAATAGTACACATACTAATAATTAATGCTCATCGGTGATTATTTAATTACAAGACAGGTCTGTCTCTGCATTGTTTGCTCTAAATCTACTGCCTTAAAAATCTCTTGCACATTTCAATCAAAATTAAAAGGGAAAGAAAAAAAGATACTCCAGGTTTTTGAATAGAAACTCATCTTTAAAAAAAAAGGTGACATAGTCATAATGGTGGCAAAAGACTCGAACACTTTTTGAGTGAATGACAGTTGACTTTAAAAGTTTTTATTGTAATGTTAAAAACAATCATTTCATATATGTATATAGTCTAATTTGTTAATTTTATGCTTCTTATAGCAAACAAAAGACATAATCACTCTGCCTTTGGGGTTAACAGAATCCTTGTGACTACTTGTAACCATGGAAATATAAAGAGCCAGTCAGAGCCCCACGTCAAACTAACAGAGGTGCTGAGAGACAGAAAATAGATATACGATGAATTTGCTACACATGAAAGCTAGCTGAATCTGTACCAACTGCATTAACAACTTACAAAGCAAAGTCCTCAAAGCCTTTTGAATGCTTAAAAGCATATAGCATTTACTATGGCTTCTTACTGAAAATAAAGGGAAATGCCTTTAAAGGTTTGTTTTTAAAGCACTGAGTGCATCTGAACTAGTTTAAAAGCAGAGACAAAATGAGGTAAAAATAGTTACTATGTGAACAGGAACAATAACAACATGCATGAAAAGGCTAAAAAAGGCCCTGTTGAAGAAGAAGGGTTTTCTTAGACTAAGATTGTAGTTACGGAGATTATGCAACCAATGGCCAGTGACATCTGAGTTAGCCTGTACCGACCATCATCAAGAATGTTTTCTCATCATCTGCAGAAAGCCCCAAATTTAACAGACACAGAAATACTCAAGACAAGCAATCACTCAGCTGATGATTTATTGACCAAACTATCTGCCTTATAATAATAAGGCATGTGCATATTTAACTGCCCTCTCTGTGACAAGCCAAACCCACAAAACATTGTTTGACCAATCACAATTACAATCCTTAAACATAGTCATCCTCAAAAAGAGACACCTTTGGAAAAAAAGGAAAACATATATTCCTTGCTGTAATAAGCAAGTTATGACCAACAGCAGAATTCAGTAATACATCTCAACAAATTACATCTACTTGGGAAATCAAATGACGAATATAGACAGCAAAAAAATACAACATATGTGCACGTTACTTACATTACACAGGTGTGCGATGATTCAAAAGAGCCAAAATGTGTCAGTGTGATCTAACAGATACTCTCTCACTCTTACAGCATTAGCATCATTAGACAAACTGATCAGACCTTCCTCATAGCCTTTCTTCTTTTCTTTAGCCCAGTGACAACTACAAAATCAGAACTCTCTTCCAGTTCCCCTCCTGGCTTCAGGAAGGCCAAGCTCACCTCCAAGCCAGCAGTATTTCTAAGGCACAGTAATTTATATGCCCAGATGATCCAAATGACAATACCACACTTCCTAAAATGAGCTCTGCACAGACTTCTACATGAGCTTTAAAATCGTGCAGTGAAGGCATATGGATCCACAAGGCTTAACATCCTTAAGGAAAACCTGGTTTGTCTTTTCTTTTCTGTAGGTCCATAGGATTCTATATAGCATGTCAGATATGTCAGCTTTACTTTCCCAGAGACAAGAGAAGAATGACAGATTAATTCTGCAGACTTTTGTGATAAACATAATTTTCTTGTCTTCTTTGTCCATTTGTCTATTTGTTTTCTATGGAAGCAAAGCACAGACCCTTAGGACATAAATATATTGCACGTTTCTGTCAGAACAACTGTGCTGACCAGGGTTGTAAAGAGTTGAGATATCATTTAAATACAATTCTACTGGTAGTTGTACTTGCAAAAAAAAATTAATAAAATGCCTTAGACAAGACGCTGGGAATCCCAGGCACCGAGTTATAACTCAATACATGATTAAGACTAATTGTATGCCAAAAAATAAAGAGATCTTCTGGGCCTATGTTAGCTGAATGAAATACACATTCACTGTTTCTCACATGTATGATCTGCTGTTTCACCATACTACCATCTGTTTTCCCCATTTACCACAATTGTTTTTCAAGTCTTCATAAAATTTTAATGCCATGAAAAATGAAGATACTGTCTGGACAAGGTTTTCTTGTAATTTCTTTGTCATCTTATTTGAATCTTCAGTTTCAGAGCTACCTTGCATACCTTTGCAGTTATCTTCAGTTAAGTGTTAATTACATTAATTATTTTAAATTTCATTATTATGTCTATGGAAATCTCCAAATCCTATACGTAAACTGCAACATTTTAATCAGGATAAAATTTGAAGAAATCCCGTTGTTCCATTCTTGAAATGAATTATACCAATAAAATGCTATGCATTATGGGCTTTCAATAAAATAGCAGTTTCCAAGCGCCTAAATATTTTTTTAAATTGGAACAGGTTCCTATGCTGCTTAAACACTTTTGAAAATATTACTTCTCTACCTATTTTGCTGGTACAGTATCTGGCATACTAGAACCCATTCCTAATGAGAGTTAGTACTGCACTATACTAATTACTGCAATACCAATAATATATTAGAAATATTACACAAAAATACTGTTTATTACAAAATCCAAATGGATTCCATAGGGCTACATGAGATATAATTTACAGCAGAATGCATTTCTAATGTTCCAAGAGAATCTTGGCTACATTTCATATTTCCATTTTGTGTGTGATGAATTTCTTTTTTGAGTCGTATTTGGGAACTCACTAATTCAATATTCATGAGAAACACCAAATGCAATAGGTAGAAAAGTTTGAACAGAGGCCAAGTAATAGAAGTCTGTTTTTTACATTAGTGGTAAAACCTTCATATTGGTTAATTAATATAATTACTGATTATCTTAAATTATTATTTGTGGCATTTTAGCTTTTTATCCTCTTAACCTCAGGCTAGTACCTATTATCACAAACAAAAAAGACAACATGAAAAGAAGAATTAGGTGTACCACAACAGAACACTGGCAAAACCAGCATCATGATGATTTGCATTTTTATCTTGTACTTCAGTGGAGAATCTCAAGAGACTTTAAAAATATTAGAAAGGATGCTTTGAAGCAATACCCAAAGTAAAGTAATATTATCCCCATTTAACTACAAATAAACAGGAGGTCAGAGACCCAGATTCAGAAATGTTTAAGCAAATAATTCACTTTGAAAAGAAAGGATTTGGTCTGAAGTAACTTCACGAGTCTGTGGATCTCTTCTTCTGTGTCCTAGGCATGAGACCGCTGTATAACTTCTAGCATGGGTAGCAAATATTTGTTTACTAAATAGCTATGTACTACTAAAATACAAAAGGACCCTAACTGTGCATTGACAAGCTAGGAGCACTGGCAATTTTTCAGCTCTTTTTGTGGAGTGAATTTCTTTACTCACTAATAACTTGATCTGCATACTTACAGATCCTGTCTTGGGCTTGAACAAGAGCTTTGCATTCAGTTCCCAATACAACGCATAAAACCCTGAAAGAAACACACAAGAACATTTCCTTCTTTCACCAAAGACCTGATCCAAAGATCACATAGGGGAGTCTTTCAATTGACTTAATGAGATGCAAATCAGATTTCTTAAAAACAGACATTCAATTCATGATTTCAGAAAAGTGTATGTTGTAATGAATGTATTTATCCACCTTCACTAATCCTTTCATGCTTGGCATTTACATATGCAGTATATCTTCTATTTTTTTTCATAGATTTTGTAGTCGTGTAACCAATAGCTGATATTAAACCATAAACAATACATTAGAGAACAGTCATTAAAATCTGGAGTAAAAGGAGCCTGATGAAACTGTACTTTTAGTGGCCTTATTTAAGTAAAACTATACTAGGGATGATACAGTTTTTATTTATGACAGGCTTAGCATTTTTCAAGACAAAATTAAAAGAATTATGTAGGAAAAACTGTACACTATTTTATGACATCAACATAATTAAGTATGACACAACATAAGGATTATGGGAGCAAACCCAAGGAAATTCAAAATAATTGGCTACCCCAAGCTGCTACTTCCAACTTGGAGTTTGAATTAATTAAAAGATCAAGTCTAAAATAACAGTAGAAAACCACATACCTGAAGGATGATTACTCTCCTAAAAAGCCAGAGAAGACTTTTAGCATAGAGAAGAATTGTAGGTATCATACCAACTTTGACACAGAGGCAGGCTCAGCTTGCTTCAGCTCTCTGAGTGAGACAGCCTGCAGGAGGAGCATGTGAAGAACCACTGAATAGGATTTTATTTTGTTGGGTGTTGCAAGTTTGTCTGTCATTAAGTTGTTAAGACTCCCCTGTAATCTCATGCATTGCTTCTCAATCTCTGGTCCATATGTTGATCCATAGGACACCTGAAGATGACACAAACCTTTTAAATAAATACAGACAACTTCCCACACATCCAAGCAAGCAAAGAAATGGCAGGGGAAATAAACATAGCAAATGAGTATGTGGAGTATATTAAATTTCACTAGCTTTATGTGAAAATCATTGAAGTAATATTGGGCAAGAAGTGCAACTGACCACTGGCATTTTTTGATTTAAAAAATGGCAGATTTTTGTTTGTTTATTAAAATGTGTTGATTAACATATCCTCGAGAAATCTGTAGCAGTCAGAGCAAGCCATAACCATCTGGTTAGACTGTACCACCTGCACTGCCCTGGGCCCATTGGGCAGCCTCCTGGCCCCTGATTTAGCTGGCAACAATGAACATTTTAGTCATGCTCCCTCCACTCACTCTGACTGACTCCATGTTCAAGCTGCATTATCACACTTTCAGGAAACTTCAACAGGACTATTAACACTATGAATATTATCCAGACTAGTCCTCCTATTCCCTTCTTTGCCTGTCTCCAAACACGTGTTCATGGATAAGTGGATAGGTCTATGCTATGTCTAATATGAATAGTGTAACAGGACACTTTCATGCTCTTTCTGATCCCACAGTATTGAAGAATATCTTTTTGCTCTTCATGCTTCATGTGCTTTTTTCAGAAGTTAAAAGAAAAAATAATTGCTCGCAAAGAATAGAAAAATAATTTATATTAGTAGAAATCATTCTATAAAGGCCCTAATTTTCAGGTTCGTGGCCACATATGGAAATATAAACATCAGATGGATGTCAAAGAAGTGCAATATACAATAATAGTTAAAATTTATGCCACTCCCAGTGACATGCACATAAGTAATAATCAGATTTCTGAAGTCACTGAAGTGGGTGTGGAGAGGGTGGGACCTGTATGAGATGTGGTAGCTTTGCTTCAAGTACAAATTTAGTGCAATGCAATAAGGTCAAGACTCACGGCAAACTTCATTTCATGTGACTTGAAGACTCAGAAGCACATACTACACATGGTAAAAAGCAGGCTGGAACTCTGGGCTCCCTCTTCAGGATCAGTCAGTCTAGATCATTCTGGAGCTGCAGTTGTTTGGGCAACCGCAGGAGAAATGAGTGGCCGATGCAAGTCCAGCATGAAAGTGGAGCTGAAGAACTGTGTGAACGCACTATGAGTCATATGATGCAGAACCTCCTGGTTACCACTAATGGTGAAGAAGTGGAGATTAAAGTCCCCTTGTTTTCCTTCATTAAATCCCTCCCATTAAAACCCAAGAGATTGTAGCAACAGTCGTGGTGAGAATCCATTTAGTATGACAATGGTGCTTAAGATTTCAACAACCAAGGTCAGCTAAACATACAAAAAAAATGGATGCCAGTTCACTCATGTGAAATAAAGTGTACAAAGAAAAGTAGCTTTATACCTTTCTTAGCCAAGTTTTGCTGCTGAGAAGAGTCAAATTACCCTTATAGCACCTGCACTCATCAGTGTGACATTCTGGTACCTCCCAGGTCCAGTTCCCACTCTTCACATACTCTAGCGCATAGCTCTTGAGCATGCAATTCAGGCAACTACATCAAGGCTCAAGGGCTGGTGGGGCCCAGGGATGGTCTATGAAGATGGGGGAAGACAGGGAAAAGCATTGCAAGCTGGCTGGACAGGTAGCTCCACTTCATATTGTGTACAAGGGTCCAATCCCTGCCATAATTCAACAGTGCCCATATTTTGTCCTTTCTTCTCGTCAGTCTTTTTCTCAAGTGTCTTCAGGAAGAGGTGTCTTTAGCTTCTGTCCCGACTATTTTGTGATTTGTTTAGAGCTGACTGGGATTTTAAATCCACAAAGATGGAAAAGACTTTCCTCTCCATGAATGGATAGTTGAAGTCTTAGGACTTTATGGCAATAGGCAAACTACTTGATAATTGCTAGATTTTGGAATTAGGTTGCAAATTGGCATCCATTTCATACTTACGCAATATAAATATTTCCAAGTGAATCTAAATCATGTATGTAGCTTGCCTTTGTATATAATTAATTAACACATACTGTCTTTTCTGTTATTTGTGCTAGTCACTGGAATTTATCCCCAACGTACGTTACTATGGATTCCTCTTTGTTGCCTTTTTCAGTCACTGAAATGGCACATCCATTTTATGGCATATGCTGTATATATATATTTTGATCACATCACAGCAAAACATTACTGTGGACTAACTTTAATGCTGTTGATACACTGACTTTTTTTTAAAATGAAATGGACAGAAAATGTACACAGGAAAAGACAACACACTAAGATGGAAGATGAGTGACTGAGCACAACTATGAGAATAGATTTCACAGGATTATGTTAAGTATCCTTTAGATTGTAAAGATGTCAGCTAACGTAAAACTCTAATGTACCAGCTGCTGTCCAAATAGATCACAAAATGAAAGTCCCCATGCTGAGCAGGGCTTAAAATAGAGCAGCTGATGAGTAAGATGGTATCTCTTATATAAACTTCACATTTCACGCACTAAGACTTTTCATTGTCAAATATTCCTGGGTTTCCTATTTTCCATGAAAAATCTGCAGCAGAAGAAAAGCACCAAATTGTTTGACTTTTCAGGCTTTAAAATGCAGTTGTTATTTTCATGCCACACAGAAACTCCCTTCTAGTCTGCTTTATGATTCATATGTTTGGCTGAATAACTTTCCTGGAACTTAGAACAAGAGGGAAGTCTTCCCTAAATACTTCCTGTCTTTCTACATGTACTAATAACAAGACGGAGTCCTCCCACCTTTCCCATTTACAGCACACCAAGCACACCTACTGGTTGATATACCCATAAGCCTCAGAAATAGTCTGCTTTTGCTCTGTTGTCAAAATAGCATGCATTTTCTCTGGTGACAAAAATGTTGTTTCTCTAACATTAATATGTATCAAAGAAATATTAATAGACTACTCGACTAATTATCTGTAGACACTGGAGAAATCATAGCTCATGGAACATAAAAGATGCATTGCTCTTTCTCTTTAAAAGATGGTTCCTCTCTACAGCTAATCACAAAGCTGAAATCACATTACCTTAAAACACAGTCAGGAGTATAGCAACATGTAATGTTGAGGGGAAGTACAACCTATGCCATGTGCTTAACCTTGCAGGCCTTACTCCAAATGCCTAATGGAATCAGTATGAAATCAATGTCAAATTTTGACTCTGTAAGAATTAAGTAAAAACTTCAGAATAAGGTCTAGTATATTCACAAGATGAGATGCCAAAAAAAAAAAAAAAAAAAATCACTGTCCCACTCTCACATTAGAGCCTGTCAATCTGGAAATCCTAAAGGAATGAATTCAAATGACACCATCCTCTAATAAAACCATGGATTGTTAAATGATCTGCTTTTATTAGACCTATCAGTACTAACTGAAAATAGAATCAAACCCCTGGTTTTTAAATATTTCATAGCTTCTTTTCAGAATATGAGTCCTAAGCATCATGTTTTCCTTGTATTTGGAAAACAGCTAAAGTGTTTTGTGTAACTGATATGAAAAAATAATCAGAGGTGCTGAGTGGCTTACCAAACTCTTTAGAAGGCTGCCAGCGAGGTACTCCAGTTCTAATTGTGGCTTTGCGTCTGACTTAGTATGTGGGTGTAACCCTGGCCAACTCATTTAATCTCCAGGCCTGTTTTTCCAATCTGTAAAAGGCAGGATATTATTCTTATTTAATTAATACAGTCTGTGGCTGTTAATTAGTTAAAAAAAATTACACTTCAAATATTTAAATGACATTAACAATTCCAGATATCCCTTTCTGTTCAACTGATTCTGCTTCTTATTTACCCCTTAAAACAGCCAGATCAAGGCTGGTTGAAAAGCTTTCTCTGTTCATTTCATTACCAAAATTAAAGTCTTCTTGTTGCTTTTTCCCTCATTGATTCTTACCTTCATTTCAAATCAAAGCTGCATATGTACTGCCTAGCTCTGGCTACTCTGTGAAATTCAACTTAACAGATTTGACAGATTTTGCTATTCTTAAATGAGGCTTTATTCAAATAAAAAATTAAGCTTTACCCTACCATAGGAGTGCTGTTACTCTCCTGAAATCAGCAACTAATGTCTAACAGATTTTTTTCAGTGTTCTAAGACAAAGATTATCTTTCTTGTACCACTGTTCAAGTGAAGCTGCCAGCACTCTTGTAAGGATGCAAGACAGATAAGAAAAAAAAAGAAAAAAGAGCTATAAAAGCTATAGCTTTCCTTGCTAGTAAGAAACAGACTAGTCTTGGTCAAAGATGCAGTTGCCAATGGACCATATAAAATTGTAACACGCCCTCCCAAGAAAAGGCAGCAAAACTCCATCCTGGATCTTAGTGTCCTCAACAAATCTTGAAGAAATGCAGCTAGCAATTTCAAGAGTGTCTTTGGTCTAATTCTCTCTTATCACAATGGATTCTAGATTTTTTTATTATTTTTTTGTGTGGGGAGGCAAGAATCTCACACCAGCTAACTCTAGGTTTATACACAATGTGTTAAAAAAAGAAAGTAATATGGTGTTGAATCAAAATCACTCCAAGAATGGATAAAGTTTTTTTTTATCAACAAAAATGGTAGATAAAACTTTAGTAAATATTTTGATAAAATTTTAGAAAAATTAAAAAAAAGTAGGCAGACAAGTCCCTACTAGAAAACTGTTGTTATCTGAAGAGGCTGTAACCTTCAAGATTTTTCATTTAAAATATTTTTTTTTCACTAGAATTGTATTAACATATTTAAAATTTACCATCTCTCCCTCAAGTTCAAACTTCCAGTCTCGGAAAACCTAATTAAATTCCACATATTTTTAATGCAGTAAGACCTCTGACAGTGCTTTGACCTCCATTAAGTTTGAATCCAGATAAAGATAGAAATTCTTCCTCCTGAGCCTTCCATAAAGATTGAAAAAATATTGCAGAGAAGTACTTAGAATTTCTTAACTCCCTGGCTTTAGCCTCATTTTCCTCATTAGGTTCTTCTTCCTGTTCTTGTTATGCTGCCAGATATTGGATTGCCAACTCTTGTGAGTTCCTATTGAGTCTCAGAATATTAATAGGTGATCTTAGAGACCACAGAGCTGAAATCAATGGATTGTATAAGAATCTTCTCTTTTTTTCTGCAACAAGCTTCTAGCCCTTGAAATTATGACAAAGGTTGTGAGGATGAAAAATGGATTTTAAAAAGCTTGGAAGGAAGCAGGCACATGAAAAAGTCAACTTTTATTGCTTTATATTTATGATTTTTAATGCTTGAATTTGGAAATATTGTGGTAGGAGTAAGTATACACTCTTTAAAGTAACAAGTGTTTATACAAAGAAAAGCAGAAAAACCTAACATTGCCCTGGCTTAGGTGTTGTAATATCTCAACAATTTGAAGAACCCTGAAAAGAATGAGTAAGCAATAGCTCATTAAGACAAAACTTTTGTTTTGAAGGGGGTTGAGCCAGCCACATGGGCTGTGACAGACTACAGTAAATAGACCACCACTGGGGGGTTTTTTGCATCAGTCTGCAAACAGTCCCAAACCATAGTTTCCAGTTTCTTCTGTCCTCATAACTGGGCTGAAGCATGGCACCAGCTTTGTGTAACAGGATGAGAAATATGGCTCAGTATGTCTCTGGGTTTTTTAAAGTATAGACAGAACAAGAAATCCAGATATTCAAGTTATTAAGTTTTGCTAATTTTCTATGAGCTCTACCTTCTCCTGCTTGTATGTCAAGAGTCAAATGGAGGAAGAGATTGGACAAAAGGGTAAGACAGGCAAGTTAATATTGTATGTCTGAAAATCTATAAACAAAAAGCAGCTGTTTGAAATGCTGTACAGCAGCTGGATCCACTGTTAGGTGCTCAAATATATAGCACATGTTGGACACATTTTGGAAGACATTAAAAAATAAACATGTAAAATACTATCTCCAAACTATTTTACAAAAACTCACGCTACAAAGGCTCACAGATTTGTGTCCCTCCATATCTCTAATTGGGGTCGTGATTCATGTTTCAGAGAAAACTCGACTAAAACATCAAAGGACTAACTTGGCAGGTTACTTCTAAACATCTGTTATTGTTCCATATCAGGGACTGTTTGAAGGCAACCGCCCCAGAAAAAAACCCAACCAAAAAGAAGTATCAGGTTTTGGGTTATTGTTTGAGAAATAGACTCCTTTTTGTGTGTGTAATTAGATATCTAGATTTTAAAAATTAATTAAAAATTGCAGATTTTAAAGTGAAACCCCTGACACATAGCCTTATTATACCTTAGGTAGGCTGCATTTAATGAAGATCAGACCTGCTACTCTTCTCGACACAAAGTCAAAACCCTAAGACCAGGAAAGCTGTTACTGTAGCATTCAAATATGAATACAGTAAAGAAAATCAATCAGTTGGAACATAGGCTAGTTGTTCCAATATTCTATTAATAAAACACAATTGTCAGTAAAATCACCACACAGCACACTCTCTTCCTGTTTTTAAATCATAATTTCAAGCCAGAAATTAGTCTAAATTCTGGTGTTTAAACATGGTGTAATCATTAACATATTAACATAGTTAAGGAGGCAGCTAAATTTCTGCTTAAGACCTAATTTACTACCTCCTTTAAAAAAAGCATAAAATCTGAAAATGAGTCAGGTCAGAGGCTATTGAGTGAGGAAATGCTTTTGCTATTGTATCAGACACGCCTGTGCGCAGTGCCCTAGGCAGAGCACACAACTGAGCCGGTCCTTCTAGCAGATTCCACAGTTTGTGGTGTGATCTCAGTTTCAAGTGCTCCTTCAAGTACTACCCTTCAAGGAGAAAGTATTCTAGCTTTGCTTAAGCCTTACCTCTCCTATTTGCTTTTTGTGTTTAGAAATGTGTGGTAGAAGGGTGATGCAAACGCTTTTCTGGCAACAGTAGCTGAACTCAGGTCTTGTTAAACCTCAGACTGTCATTTCTTAGCTCTTCAGTGATAAACTTTGCACCCTTAAAATTTTGAGGCACAACAGTCACTTATAAGATGCCTTACTGACCTACAGAGAGAAATTCCCTGCACTGAACTTAAAATCTATTTTAAAGAAAGTCGCAGAATAGGATTGATATATATCATCATATGCTGAAAATCAGAATTTGATTAACCAGATGCTGTTATTTTCTTTAATATCTCATGAATAGAAACTGCAGTACAAAAACAATTCAAAACAGTCACTTACTGGGAAATATGACATATGGCTGGCTAAGCTGCTTTCCTACAGAAATAGCTAAAGATCATTACTCTTGGCATCATTCCCTACAACAGTCACGGGCTCGTTAAAACAGACAGTATGTGATTGAGCCCATAAGGAAGATTATTTCTACAGGTGGGTAGAAACAATGATGAAAACTACAAAGACTTGTGAGAAAGAAGTAGTCAAGGAGACTTCTCCACCTCCATAACTTCTGTGCGCTAAAACAAATCAAAGCAGCACCACTAGAACAGTTGCTGCAAAAAAAAAAAGAGATGCATTTTCTCCTTTTTCTTCATGGTATACATTTCCATCTTGTTAATCTATGGTATTTCATTTAACTTGCTCTGCTGGAGAGTTTTTCCATGAGTAGGAATATCCTGATGCGAACAGGAAGTCTGCATCCAGCAGGGGCCACTTGTTGCCTGTGTTTAGTCCCAATTCAATTAGGTGGAAACCAAAGCTTAATGCTGTCATAGGATGAGTTCACCTTCTGCGACAGTGGATTGGAATAACCACAACCACGCTGTGATGTGATAATGCTGCAATCCAAGCTTTTCGAGTGATGTCATACTAGTAAATGTAAACCAAACATTTCTGATGTGGCATCACAGGACAGGAAATGTTAAGACAATTACAATGTGGCAATGATAATCTGATGTAGCAATAATACAATCACATTCAGAAAATGTTTGCATTTGAAAGCAGCTACGCTGTGATTATGTTCTTGCAACACATCCCCTCTACATGCCAGCACTGTTGCGTGGATTATCTAAATTTAGCCTGTAACACGGTGCAGTAGATGCCTTTACTATGTTCCATCATGGGCCTTTTTCACATGCTGAATAGCATTACTGCTGCTGCTTACAGCATCAGCGTTACACGATCACACTGGGAGACGATGGAGCATTTATGGTAGTGAAGCTGACGGCAGCACCACACACATGCTTCCGAGTTCTGAAGTGTGCTGTGAGGCTATCGAGTGAGGACTCGCAAAATACGACGCGCGATGCAACTCCAACTTACTGACGTGACATCGCGTACAGGCACACACACACGCACAACGCGTGAGGCTCACGCAAGGCTGGGATTTGCCAGGACAGGCTGCCAACACCGGGAGTGACGCTCCGGGCCCGCGGACGCAGCCGAGGCGGCGGTGGGCTACAGCACGCGCCGTCACAAGGCGACGATGGTGCCACCACGGCAGGGAAGAGCGGGTTCGGGGAGCCCCGGCCGGCGGAGGGAGCCCCCGCCGCCCTGAGGGGAGCAGGGAAGCCGCGGGGCTGCGGCCCCGAGCCGGCCGAGCGCCGGCGCCGTGTCTGAGGGAAGCGAGGCGAGGCCTAGGCGCAGGCGGCCACCTTGCCGCCCGGGGCAGCGCCGTCACGACCGCTGCGCTGACCTTAACGCCTCCAGAGGTGACGTCAGCGGCCCAGGCCGATGTCACGCGAATGACGCAGAAGCACTGGCGAGCCCCAGCGGCGGGACCGGGGCAGCTAAGGGAGAGAGAAGCAGCTGCTGACAGCTCTCCGCCCGCCCGCTGCCCCGCCCCGCCCCGCCGAGGGAAACCACGGCCAAACCCGCCCCGTCCCGCCACATCCGGGTCCCACGCGGCCACTAACGGCCCCCCGGCCCCGCCACCGCGCACGCGCCTCTCCTTCCGCCCTCAGCTCCGCCCCCGGCCGGGGGGCGGGATCGAAACTCCCAGCCGCCTTTCCGATTGGCTGCCACGCCGGGGGCGCCCGGGGATTAGCCGCCGTTCAGGAAGGCGGGCGTTGCCCGCCCGCCGGCCGGCCATTGGACAAGGCCGCCGAGGAGCCGCTCGCCGGTTGGCGGGCGGGCGCGTCCGGTCCGGGGCCGGAGGAAGGTGCCATTGGCTGGAAAGTAGGTTAGTGGTGCGCCGTTGGGTGGCAAGCCAGGCGGAAAGTAGGTCAGGGACGGGGGCTGCTTGCGCCGGGCGCCGCTGCGGGCGTGCCGCGCGCTGCCGGGGGACGCCGACCCCCTCCCGCCTCCCGCCCCGGGCGCGGCGCGGCGCGGCGGGGGGGCGCGCGGAGCGGGCGGTGAGCCGGTAACGGGCGCTGGGCGAACGGGGCGGGTAACCGGGGGGGGGGGGCGGGCTGCAGGGTGAGGGCCGTCCGCCTCCCCGGCCCGAGGGGACGGCGCCCCGCCGGTGAGTGGGCACCCCCCCGCCCCGGGCCGCCCCCTCCGGCAGGCCGGGGGGAGCTGCCTGCCCCGGGGGGTTGGGGATGCGGCTGCCCCGGTGGGAGGGGGCCGGACCGGCGCGGGGGGGGGGGGGGGGTGGCGGGACCCCGCGGCGGTAGCAGCGCCGGGCTGCGTCCCTTGGAGCGGGGAGCGGGGCGGGGGCGCCGCCAACGGAGCGGCCCCGGTACGGGGTGTCTCGTCGGTGTGGCAGGACCCGGAGGTGACGGCGCCCGGTTGCAGCCGGCCCGGGCCCGCCGCCGGCGCGGCAGCTCGTCCGGAGCCGCGGGGCGTAGCGGGGACCGGGGTCCGGCTGTCGGTGCGCCCTCGGCTCGGCGGGGCGAGGACGGGGGCGAACCGGGGGTCCGGGAGGCAACGGCAGGCTTGTTCCTCCTCCCGGCCCCGCGCGAGCCTCCTCAGGGGCGCTGGGGTAAGTCACCCGGCAAAGGTGTCGGTGCCCCTTCCCTGCAACGGGAACGGGTGGGTCCCTTCGACATCCGTCCCGTAGCTGATCCCTTGGATCTGTCTCGGTATATCGGGAGCCTTGTGATAAAGCCCGCTTCAGGGGAGGCCCGGGGAGCGCGCGCGGTAAGCGCCGGGGGGACGGCGGTAGTTGGGAGTCTCTGCGGGTCGTGACTCGGTCGCGGGGCGGCCCGTCGTGCCTGCGGGCGGCCCCGCAGCGGCGGGCTCCTCGCCGCCCAGAGCCTCCCGAACGCGCGGCGGGCAGCCCTCCGTGCCGGGGCAGCCCTCCGTGCCGGGGCAGCCCTCCGTGCCGGGGCAGCCCCCCGTGCCGGGGCAGCCCTCCCGGGACAGCCCCCCGGGGCAGCCCCCCGTGCCGGGGCAGCCCCCCCTGCCGGGGCAGCCCTCCTGGGGGAGCCCCCCGTGCCGCTGCGACTTCTCCGGCTGCTTCCGACAGCTGCGCGGGTATCTTTGCTGTCAACAGGAGGAGGAACGTTTTTCTCTGACCGAACGTCGAGTGCTGGGAAGGTTAAGGCGGCTTCCCGAGAGCAGGATTTTGCGCTTGGGGAGGCAGGGGAATCAGTTTGCGTTTTTAATTGCTGAGGTTGCTGTTACTCCGGTGCCTCAATTATAACAGCTTTGGAAAGATTTTAGTACTTGAAAATAACGGTGAAGAAACAAGTGGGTGTGTTTTCGGGCTTTTGAAGCAAATAGGCTTAGAGCAGTTTTTAGAGTATTCTCTTAGTATCTGAGGTAGAAAGGGTCAACTGCAGACAGTGATCATCTTTTTAAACAGTTTTTAATCTAATCTCTTTACAATATTCATTCAGTCTTTAAGTAGAATTTTTTCACAATGCTGGTTCTTGGACAGTCAAAATGAAACTATGTTTTCTTTTTTTTTTTTGTAATAGGTTAGTACGAAAGTACCTGTCCTGCCTGTTTTAGTATATCTTTTCTTTTATCAAAAAGACTTCCCAGATGGGAGTGACTGATAACACACAGGCTGCAGCTAAGCTCGTAGTGGAAAAAAGAAAGGTTTTGTTTTAATTAACTGTTAATACTGGCTAACTGTCTCTGTACCTGGTCTTGCAGAAGGCTGAGGTTAAACTCTGCCCTCGAAAGAATGTATGTTTTGTATGCTCTAGGAATATGCAAATGTAAATAGCTATTTGAAGTGTCAGGAACTATAGACCTCTCATCTAAATATTCTAAACCACGGTTGCCTATTAAGGAGAAAGCCTTTACTACTTCTGAGTTTTGTGGGTTTGTATTTCTCATGACCATTCATAGTTTTTTATGCCTACTTGTAGAAATGGAGTGTGTAAAATAACCCAATAAAATATTGTGGTTATAGATTAATATGCTGTTTTATCCTGCATTCTCTTCCATGCTGCATGTTTCTGTTGTCCGTCTGTGTGGCAGCTGTGGTGTGTGGTGCTGTGCAGGCTCGAGGTCTGTAAAAGAAGGACGTTGGGAGGCTGCCTAGACAAGAAGGAAGTACCACAGAGAACCTAAGGAGAGCTCTTTTGTTTTTTTCTTCCCTAAAAGGCCGTTTGGGGGCACATGGGGGAGTCAGTAAACTAACTTAGCGGTTGTTGGGATTCCACAAAGCCAGTGCTTTGTTAGGAAGTTAGGGCCTGCTACCAAGTCCCTGTCACCACCTGCTAGCAAGAGACCTGCTGTATTTGCAGACCATTGCGAAGGATGTGTTAGGAAGGTGATGTTTGTAAGGGGAGTTTATTGGAGATGTTTTTTTGTTTTGGTTTTTTTTTCTTCAAATACCTGCTCTTGAAGATTCTTTTGGGAAACCAGGAATAGGTACAAGTGGACATTCATTGGATTTATTTGGCAGAGCATAAAGTTACATGCAGTTCCTTAACACTATACAAGACTGATGGCAAAGCTGAGACCTAATGTGATAGTGGCAGATGAGTAAGACCCTTTTCCAAAGTGAATTGATATCAAGCACGCTGGAAATGGTAAGAGACATGTACGTTAATTTAGATGAATACAGGAGCGTTGTTTTAATGCTCAAATTCAATGTTTGAAGTAGTTTTCAGCACAGAGCCAATTGTCTGTGTGGTTACACTTTGACAGGGGGTACTGGGAAACCTGAAGGAATATATTGCTGTTAAGTAAAACAAAAGGAATTTGGTGCATCCCTTAGTGGCTTTCTTTTTTAGTTCTGTAACTTGTATGCTTTTTATTTTTAGCCTTTGTCATCAGTTTTGTCCATAGTTCAGCTTTTCAAAGAGAGCAGAAAAGTAGTAAAAAGCAGCTACCTATATCCTGAAGTTCTAGAAAGTCAGTTGTCTTCAAGAAAACATGTGAAAAGGCATATAATATGCAAATGATGGCAAAGAGAAGCCCAAAATAAATACATATATTTAAGCTTGCGTACCTTCGTTGTTCTCAATAAGTTTACAGAAAGCAAAGAATACTTAAGCTTTCTGTATTTACTTTAATATATTAAACATGGTTTGAAACTTTTATTTTTGGCTGTCATCATACTTAGAAAATTTCAAACTAAAAATAAGTGGTTTTGATAAATGTAGTAGCTGAGATGATACTGGAGCTCAGCACCAACTTTTGCACTTAGTTGTTGGAAGCTCTGCTTGATCAGCCCATAGCCGGTCTGTGTTTTAGAGGCGCTTGAAGATGCGAATAAGGTGTTTTGTGGCATTTTTCAAAAGCGGTGAAAGTTTTCAGTCTGGATCTTTCAGTCTTTTTAAGACTTGCTGCAGCTTTTAGATAATGGACTGATAATGGACTAAAAAAGCAGAGGTATATTCTGCCTGGTGTGTGTGTATATATGTATGCATATATATATATGCATGTGGTAGTCTTCAACTGCAGTAGTAAATATGTTCCAGGTTTAATTAGATCAAATGCAAACAGGTGACAGGAATTTTGCGTGCTCGTGTGGTGTTATATAGGTGAAACTCAAGACACTGAAACAGAACACAGAATGATGCACTTACAAAAAGAGAATGCTTTTCTTAAGAGTCAGTGTATTGAGTAATTTAGAAAGCCTATTTAAGTTTTGTTTGCAATCTCTTTTTTTCTTTGTGGGAGGAAGAGATCCCAGCTGCAATTATCAGATAGGTTTTATCTGTATTTAATCACTGTGAATATTGTCAAGGAACCTGCGGTGTATATTTAACTGAACTTTACGTTGAATGAGATGGATATTGAGGTGAGTAGCTCGCTGGCATGATCTGCATGTTGCACCTGCCTTTTTTTACCTCAGTTTGTTGGAAAAATGCAGTAAGGCTACTTATCCAAGGCCCAGACTTCATCTCCTTGGAAACCTGATCTTTCACCAGATGTTGAGAAATGTAATTTCTTTTTTAATCCATTCTGCAGAAGAACGCAGATCAAAACAGCATCTTCAGGCTTTGGTAGTCTGGAATACTCATTAACTAAAAAAATAGTCTGACATTTCAGTCTTTGTCCCAAAGATGATTGATAGTTCCTTTTGCATTTGATATTATTTCAAATTTATTTTAGCTGTTGCTAAAATTCCTGTAGTGGTTATATAGTTTAGTTCAGTTCAAGAACTGGCTGATAATGTCTTCTTTGTGTACAGTGCAGGACTGTCTGTGTCCCCTGCCCCTTCCTTGCCTGCAAGGATTCATCTTTCTTCTCTATGTTCAGGTCATCTTTTCTCCCTTGCAGCTGCAAAAAGATATTTCTTAGCCAAGGCATACAGAATTTGTAACCTTTTCAGTCTCCTGCCATTTGAGAAGCCTGTTATTCAATGTCTCTGATGTCAGACACACTTCTAGGTCAGCTGCTGGTGTCAGAACAACTTGTGACCCTGAGCTGAAGCCATGCTGTAGTTCAGTAGGTTGGTCTTCTGTAGGAATGGTGCCAGTAGGCTACTTATAGAGCAAGGAATATCGTTGGCTGGATTTTAGAATGGTGAAATAACAAGCCACATTTCTTGTGGTCTAAGATGTTGACGCTCTCTACTGCCTTTAAAGAAACCCATTCACATGAATATCAGCAGTTGAGGAAGATGGTTGTAGTTTTCCTGTTTGTTTTGATGGTATTTTCCTTGCAAATGTTAGTAGACTCTTTTCCATAGGTACAAGGCAATTTAGTAGCACCTTGTGTGAAGGAAGCAGCAAACACTGCTAAATCCTTAACAGTCCTTACTTGGTGTGTCTGTGGTAGAAATACATCTTCCAATGTGCAGTTGCTGGGAAGGATATGTTTGGCAATTCCTAAGCAGTATGTGTTGGCATCGTGTCTCTCAAATCACTTTAAGAGGAAGGCATTTTATAGTAAGTCATACACACTTATTCACTTGCAGCCGTTTGCCTTAATTCCTTTCTGTGTCAGCTCAAAATAAGTTGATGGAATCCATGTATTTTAAAGATTGGATGTGGTCTTGATACAAGACTACTCAGAAAACTCTAAAGTTGGTCTTACCCATTTGGGGTTGATGTAGGTTTTGGAGGGAGAATGAAATAAGACTATTGGAGAACTCAGAAATGAGTATTATTCTTGATCGGAAGTTCTTTTTATCTTGGAAGCTTCCTTAAAGTGGCCTTGTCTTTTTTCTAGTTTGTCTATCAAAAAAGGACAAGATCAGAAAGACTTTGGTAGAAACTGCAAAATAATGATGTAATGTAGAATATTAGTGGAGTGAAATGAGAAGGAAAAGTTACTTCCTAGAAAAAACACGAGAAAATAAAACCAATATACTTCTATTTTACCTTTTTTTGAGGAATGTTTTTTCTGTCTTTAAAACTGTTAGTTTTATAGTGTTCTTGAACTGGTTTGGTTGGGTTTTTTCTTGAATTGTTATGAATTGATTTCTCTATCTATGGATTTTTCTTGGAGAGTTATGAAATTTAGGACTTCCGTTCCAATTTGAAGCAAAGCTATAGAGTAAAAAGTAATAAAACTTTTATCCTTTACGTTGCATGTATGCATTGTAGTCGTGTTGAGAGTGACAGCAAAATGGCTTTGGTTAGAGTTCTGCTTTTATTTCTATGCTTCGCTCAAGGGCCTCTGATTGTGTTTTAAGTCCCCCTGAGACTTGGACTTTATGCTGCAGTTTGGCTACTGGCATATTAGTTTTACGATAACCTTTTAAAATAGTATTTATTTTGCCTGTAGACTTGAACAGCCTAGGCATTTTTCAGGGATAAATTATGGGGTCTGGAATACATAGAAAAAAAAAAAAATCAGATGTTAGTCTTTGAGGTTTGTGTTAGAATGTTTTCTGACCTTGTCTTGACCGTGTTGGGTTTTCTAGTTCACTGTTCTAGAATCGTTGACTGAGAAACAGGACGCCTATTTATTCCTCTGTTCCCTTTCCCAATATGTTTTGCTGCCAAGCCATTTCACGTAATCTTTCAATTTGCGTTTCCCAATTGGTTTGTTATAGATTAAATAAATTCACTGAGTTAAGGAAAAAAAGTCAATGTTAACACTGTGCTGTCAACATACTTAAGAATATTTTTGTGTTATGCCCAGGATATGTCCCAAATTCATAAATCCAGAAACTTAAGTTTGACCTTAGAAGGCTCTGGTATCTCGATTTTTAATTTTTTTTCCTTAATGATCTGATAAAGCCTCAGAACATTAGGCAAGCTTGCTGTCCTAGAGTAACATTATACTGTAGTTTTAATCTATACCCAGTTTACTATGACTTTGAGTTTTGAGAAGCCTTCATCACCTTAATTTTTAAAAATCGAAGTGAAGTTTTATGATGTTAGGCGCTGTAAAAAATTCACATTTACAGAACCTTTATTTCAATTAACAGTTTTTACATAGTATTTAATTTGTAGTGATCTTATGTGAAATTAGGAAACCTTAAATGATGTTTGTTACAGCCCTTCGTTGTCACAGTGCCATTTTTAGTGAAGAATCATGTGTGAAGAGAACTTATGCATTCGCTTGGAAGTTTTTTATTACAAATAGTGTAGTTTCTCCCTACTTTTTTTAGAATTTATCCTGTTTCTCTTATTTGAAAATACTCTTTCTCTGCAATGACCAAACTAGCCACTGAATATTAGTTTATTTTAGAAACCTGTCAGTTCAGTGATTTCCTAGAGGGACTTGTCACATAAAAACATTAGAGTTGCTGGAAATGCTCTCCAATCATTAAAGAACAGTCAGTTCAAAATGTTGTCAAATGCTTGTTGTGCAGTTTGGGTCCAAATTCTAGAAATTCTATAAGTTATTTGTGTATTAGAAATACAAGGCCAGCAATTGGATATTCCTGTTTTTAATAGGAAGAGAGAAATAAGAGCAATGAGTTTATGCTAGTTTGGGTTTATACTGGAATTTTCTTTTTCACCTCTGTTAGAAATTCTAGGGCTTTTATATAAATTCCCCCCCACACCTGAGACATATGCAGCTTGGTCAGCTTCTCTGGTCTGGGAACAGTCTGAAGAAAGATGGATATTTCCCTATTATAGCACTTAAATCTAGTTCAGTCTGTTTAAAATATCCCAGCTGGCACTGAAGAGTTTTCAATTACTGTATTTGGCATTATTTGTTGAATGAAGTAGTTCCTATCCTAATTTATCTGACTTGACCGTGAGACTCTTCCATAGCAAATGCCTGCTTTATTGTCTTAGCTGGAGTAGCTCTTTATTCATCTTACTCTAACGCTGTTGTCATCATCAAGAAAAAGATGATGAAGGGAAAAAGAAAATGGAGGAGAACGTTACAGCAGTTGGCTGTTGTGGACACTGATGTTTCTACATTCCTGTTCCTGGTAGAGATTATCAATTTACCAGCTCAGAGCAAATTTTAACAATCATATATGGCTTGATGCCACTGCGCGAGTTCTCTGACTGTGTCCTTCATATATGTATGTTCCTCTCAAGCATTCTAGTCTGACTGATGAATTTTTGCAGACTTTCAAGGACCTGTGTGGGAAACGCCACCGTTCAGGGCAGTATCACCAGGGCTATACTCAGCTACTTGGACAGGACAAAAAGCAGAAACCTATGGCCAAAAAGAATTCTCTGGTTTTGGTGCCCTGCAGTTTGTCCTGCAGTGATGCATGAATCCTTTGCAACGTCCATTGATAGTGGGATGTACTTGGATGGTAGTTTTGATGATCAATTGAACTGGATTGCTATGGACAAAGTAGCTCCCATCAACATTCCAACTCCTTCCTGGCGAAGGCTAACCATTTCCATCCGTGTATCCTGTCCCTCTGCTCTGTGGTGTCACGTGTGTTTGGGCAAAGGTACTGGGCTGGGAATCTGCTGTGGCTCAAGGATAACTTTTCTCCCCCAGAGATTGATTTGAGATTAGTCAGTTCACTGATATCATACACCTTGTGGCTGCATAAACATTTGCGCTTTTGTAGATTAGGCAACAGCACAGCTCACAAAATGAGTATTCCTGGAGCGGTGGGAGAGGCAGTAAGTGTGAAGAGTGGTGTTTTAAATATGTTATGTTGCAACCTTGATGTGGAAGAGGAGGAATTATGGCAGAATATTTTTTGGATTAAGCTGTGTTGGGTCATTTCTTTCATAAATCTACATAAAAATTGGGGAAAAAATCTGTTTTGATACTGGTGCCCAGAAGCCAGAAAAATAAACAACTTTTTACTTTCATCCCTGGAGCTACACAATGGAGCTTTTCACTGGGGTTATTTTGTGCCATTTTAAAAATTCTTTTTCGTAATAAGAAAGAGTAATTCAGCTAGACGTCTGACGCTTTTCCCTTTCCCCTTACTGGCCCATGTGTTTCTGGGTTTCCAGATGAACAAATACAGAAGTGTTTCAGATTCACAAATCTCTCAGGAACTCATTCACTGCGATCGCTTTGCTTTACCAGAGCTCAACGCTCACATGCCCAAGCTGTTGTCAAACTGATAATTTATCTAAAAATGGCAGAGACCCAGCAATGTCTCCAGTTAGGCTTGCCAGGAAATCTGGAGGAAATGGAGTATAGGAAGGAGGCTAAGAGGAAGAATATTTTCTTTTCCACCAAGACAATACATGGTTTGGACTTCAGTCCACTAATTGCGCACACCTCTGCTCCCTTTCATGGAGGGGAGCTGTCTGTTAAAAAAATCTTGAATTGCTGTTTAAGAATGATTCTCTAACTTGGCGTAGATCTTATCTTGCTGTCGGTTTGTCTACATATTCTGTTTTCTGAAAGGAAAACTCTAAAACCTACTCAGGCTTTCCTTTAGAGGAATATTGGCACCTTAGTTTGTTCTTGATGTTCTTATCAAATAGCCGTTCATTTGCAGCGTCTGCATCAGCAGAATTGTTCTTGTGTTCAGTGACATGAAAATCTGTTTTCTGTATGGCTGTGATGTACGCTTTTTAAAAAGATTTACTAAAACTTTCGAACTTAATTTGGAATATACATAGAAAGTAAGGAAGTGTTTAAGTCAGCAGATAACAGGAGAATCCGTGCCTTCTAATTAAAATGAATTAATGACTTTTTTTCCTAGAGCATATGAACACTACTAAGGACCAAATAGTTGCACAGCTCATAAGCAGGACAAAAAAAATCCTCCATGCAACAAAAAAAAAGCGAGGAAAAAGTGCCTATTGGTATCTCATTAGAGACCTAGTTAGCATTGTAGCGTATCGACAATCTTCTGTCTCTAGGTGATTTGATCATTATCCAGCCTTACAAGACTTTTGAGGTACCTTTGCTTAAGTTAGTCTAACAGAGTTCCAAACACTTTTTAGGCAAAATTAATGTGCCGTTTAGAAGAAGATTTGTTCGGGCAAGTAGTTAAACCTCATGATGTGCTGTGAAACTTGTGTAATCTGCTTCCTTTGGCACGGATTTCAGATGCATACTTAATTTTTTTGAAACAAATATTTTGTCAGTCATCCGATTTGCCTTCTAGTTTTAGGATATTTCTGTGGCTTGCTAGTTCCCTCTAGCCCTAAACATGCTGGAATGATGGTGACCCCTGACAAACCTGGGAAAGTACTGGTTTCTGTTATTTGCCAGCAAAACCTATTTTTCCGTTTTTCTGCTGAATTTTGTTTGACTTTGGAAAACCTGGTAACTGGTCTCTTAACTGGTCTCTGACTTTATTTACTAAAAAAAAAAAATAATTCCCCTTAAAGTTGCCCGTGTGTGGCTTTTTGTTACCCTTTTGTCTCAGTTTTGCGAGTGCTTTGTTTGCTTTTGTGTGTGTGTGTTCTGTGGCAATGGTGATGTTTTGGAATGGTACTGTGTTGGCAACCAGGTCAGGGAATAATACTGGTACAAGTTCTCAGATTTGTCTGTAGAAGGGGCTGGCGAGTGGATTTCAGAGTTTCGGGAAGCAGAAAAAGGAGCTTTCCTGGCCTTCCAACACCTGGAAGAACCGTGATAGACCAGCAGGTTTCTACCTAAAGAAGAAACTTAGGGATAAACACAGTTAACTATAATTTCCTTTTCTAGCAAACCTAATGGAGTGTTTTAGTGAAGTACCATAGTTTTCCACCTTCAAATACAACACAACATATCCCTTTTAACTCCTTTCTATGATGTAATTTGGCTGAGTCTTTGTTTGGCAACAGCATGTAAGTTTCTCTTCAATCATTCTTTATGGTGTAGTTCTGTATTTTCCACACAAAATTCCAAAAGTGTACTCATCAGAATAATTTCCACGTGTGAGCTAATCGTTGTCTTCCACTCTTAAAAGGGGTGGTCAGTTAGTTCCTGCTGGCGTCCTCTATTGTTGTGTTCTGCTTATCTTCATAGTTTTCACATTCCTACTTCTCAATCTGTAAACATCAGTCATCTCAGTACAATTATATTTTGATGGTTTTATGTACCATTTAATACAGAACAATGTTTCTTAAACCTAACTTACCTGGATGTTGAATAGCATTCATGCAGGGTCTTTCTTGACTGTGCTCCTACGTATTGGAGATTGATTTATTTTAACTCAGGTGTTGATAGAAGAGCCTCCTATGAAAGGATTAAATTTATTCAAAGCAGCAGCTCACAAAAAACCCCCCCACAACCCACTTTTCAGACTTTCTTGAATATTTCTATTACACTGGAGGCTTTGTAGACTTATTCTTGCTATAATAGCCCTATAGAAGTTAACCTGTGTGTTCTCATGTTCAGGTGTGTGTTTGCTAGGTAAGTTACATGTACACTTACTGTTGAGCTCATCATCTCTCCGGCTCCTTTGTACAATGCTGGTACTTGTTTGACTCCCTGAATCATCTTACTGCGATCCACTCGCAGTTGTACCTTTTTTAAAAATTATTTTCTGGCAGGATTAGTTTTAATCTATTTTGGATCTCTGAACAGTTCACTGTGGGTTTAGATAAGTGCCAGTGCTGTATGGGAGTACACAGCTGAAAGATGAAGCTGGGAGGTTAACAGCTCTTGCAGACACACTTTGGTTACGAAGGGTTAAATGTTTAGATTTGCAACTTCTCATCTAAAAAAAAATAAGAATCCTGTCACATGAATCTTCCAAAGAGAGGTCTATGCTGCACTGTAAAAAACCATGTAGCCCCCTATTAAATAAACTAGCTAACTGATTCATGCAGTTATGGTTTGTGATCTAAGCAAGGATTAGTCAGTGGCATTGTTTCTGGCAATTTCTACTTGGCGTGGTCCCTGATGTTACACTAGTCAGGATCTGTATCAATTATATGATGGTAGAAGAGACTCTTACTGGTGAGACTCACGTAGTGCAGGTTGGTCTGTTTAGCTATCACTCAAACAGCCTGTGTGGCTTGATAAGATCTTGCTTAAGAAATACGTGTGCCATTCTCTAACTAGCTGCCAAACAGTCATATATCTGTATGTCATGCTTATAAGATGAAGGTTGAAAGTGGCTGAGGGTGGGAGGAAGTTACTGATTGGCAGTGTTAGCGAAGTGGACAAATAATTCTTTTGCTTGGTAAACAAAGATGTCAAACTGGACACAAAAGTAGTTTGATCTATGTTTGATGTTAATTATGTCATAATTTTAATACTTTCCTGTACTTCATAAAGTGTGTATAGAAAACTGAAAAGAGTTCAAGGGATGAACTGTGTTTTGCAAACACAACCTTACAGTGGGAGATCAAACAAATGCAGCTAAACTTAGTTAAAGGAGAAAAAAGCAGTTCACTGAATTCATCCTTCAGTTAATACCTGATGACGTTACCTGGTAGGAGGAAATGAAGTGAGGTTTAGTAGCTGATAGGTGACCTAATCAAATTCAGACTAGAAAACTTGGAAGTTTTGGACAAGAGGAACTAAGCTTTGGAACAGAAAAGATAGGAGTAGGGTAATAGATTCTTGCAGCATATCAGTTCATCCAGGATATCTTTCTGAAATAAACTTTGGCCTGAATTACAGCATATCAGCTTGTATAAAATAGTAGATGAGGTTGCCTCCTATTGCAGAGGAGATCAGAATACATGATCACACAAGGAAACAAATCTGACTGAATCTGGTATCAGTATTACGACAAAACTTATGTACTTTTCTCTATGCTGCAATGTGCCTGAGTAGGAGGAAGCTGAGGGACACACAGCTTTAATGAGACTGAAGGAGAGGGAGGGACAGAAAAACTTGTAGCAGAGAGGAGGGGACCATCTATAAAGACTCTTGCAACCTTTCTTCAAAACAACTTAGAAGTTAAAAGGTTAAAAATCCGACAGTTCTCATTGTTATTCTGTAAGGCATAGATAAAATGTAATACCTAAGAGTTTTTTGTTCAGCAATACTAAAAAGCAAAGCAAACATCACCTTTGATCTGTAATCTTACTGATTAAGGGGAGCAAAATACAACTTCCCTAATTTGAAATAAGAATATCAAGTTTTAATACCAATGATTTGTATAAGAAAAACATTTCAAGCGCTAATACTTGGTGGAGGCAAAAGGGGGAGAGAAACCTGAAGAGTTGATGTCCGTATTCGGGAAGAAAAGATGTAGTGATTTAATGTTAAGATAATGAAAGGACATTTATATTTGTTGGTTAAGTTTCTCAAGGTAAATATTTTGTGTTTAGTCAGTTACTTCAGAATTTATTGAATATAAACTTAAGCTTGTACCTCTAGGGACAAAGAATAAATTCAACACATATGGAAGAGGAGACAGAACCCTTGAAGACAGCTGAAGGGGCTTTAGTAGATATCCTTAAAAAACATTTCAGTTGAGCACCAGATGAGTGACTGAGGCAAAAACACATACAAAAAGGGTATGCATTATTCTAAAGTCAGGGCAAAATACTGCATGAGACTCTAAATCATGTTCTGAAGTGAACATTGCAGAAAAATAGGACTCTGAAAAAAAGCCTGAAATACTTATATCTAGTGATTAGTATATGATCCCCCTGAAATATGTGATTCTTTTCTAAGCATGTTTGTCTAGTTGGGATTTTCCCCGCGTGTTATCAGTAACAGTTTCCCTACTTTGCTGGCTCTTTTGGCCTCTTTTAAAGAGAATTGTGAGCTCTGCTTGATGATTTGTAATTTAATTTCATAATGTAGGAAGAGTTCAGGTATGTGGAGAACTGTGTATTAACTGAAGTGCTTTGCAAGGTGAAGTGTGGGATAGCCATCCTGAGTGTTTTTGGTGGTTTGTGCCTACTGACTTCTACATGGTTCCCTGCTCAGTGCTGTTGTTTCTAGGAGCTACATAGGAATTTAGTTGTTTAAACTGGGTTTGAAATTCCACTGGTGAAAGCAGATACTTAACATATAAATCTTGTTTCCTATATTAGACTATTTTTTTTTTCTGGTAAGATAGGCTTTTACATTTGCCTTGCTAAACTCAGTGTAGTGTGTCCTGACTGAATTTAAGTCTTCTACCTGGTGTTAAGTGATGTTAGGTCAGGTTAGTTGACTTAAACCAGAGGTAACTTAGGTTTTTTTGAGGATGTTGTACACTTGACACTTTCACTATGGGTATTCCATGTATGTCACTCTAAGTAGAAGTTTTCTCTGAATACTTAAAAATTAAGAAGGCGTTCTTTTGCTAATACTGAAAGAAGGTAAGAGTGACTCTTGCAAGCCATAATGAAGACCCAGTTCCAGTAGAGTCCTGTATCGAGCAGTGACTGTGAGTGGCTGCCTGGCAAAGAGTAAGATTAGGGCAAGTACGTCTCCTTTCATACTGGCCTACAAGTTATCTTTAGCTCAGGGACTTGATGAGCCAGATGTGGTGGTAACCCTCAGTAGAGTTCCTTTCCATGAACTGGTCCTACCTCTCTTTGGAAACCACATGAACTTCTAGCCCTCCTGTTATTTGGCAGAGAGTTTCCACAGCCTACCACCTCATGTGTGAAGAGCTGTGTTGTTTTCAGCCTTTCAACCAAGCCTTGTTTGATGTCCGAGACATTTGATGATTTTTGTAGACCTTGGTCCTGTCAATTCTCAAAGCTGAAGAGTACTAGTTTACTTCATTGTTCATTATACAGAACTCATTGCTTCTCTTGTCCCACTGAGTGAAACTGGAAAGTTTTCCATTTTCTAATAAATTTAATTGCTGTGGATTTGTTGGTTGATATCCAAGACGTCCTCCGTACTGTTCAGGAGCTGTAAATAATTATGAGCATTTTTAAGTGGTAACTAAGGGACTGCATTATTAATACTTGGCACAAGCTTGCGACTTGCGGAAATAAGATCATCTAAACCTACTTAAACTTTTTGCGGAGGAATGTGAACTGTCTAGTTGATCCTTCCTAGGCCCTTTGGGATCGGACTGCGTAGGTCGTGGAATGTTCTCTTTTGGAATAAAACAATGGGTTGGAAAAACTTCTGCTTGCAACTGTTAGTCAGATGTCCCTTTGCTCTGTATTGTACCCCCTCTTCATTTGGAGGGGGTTGTTGCATGGGTGGATCTTTGATCCAAGCAAAAGCAATCATTAAAAAGTGCAGCTGTCAGCTTTACCAAGAGTCCTTTTGTGGTGTGCGTGGCTGTGTTTTGTTTTGGGTTTTTTTTCTGAGCTAGTTTTCTTTCTATTTTGCCCATGTTTGGTGTTGGCAGGATTTTTATCTTTTTTTCTGTGGATGACACACTGTTCTTCACCACTTGCTGTATTTTCTTTCTTTTTTTTGTAACAGTCAAGATGTCTGCATAGCATAAGGACCCCATTAAATGAATTGCTGGTGTTCCCTGATCATTACTCTGCCTTTATTAAGGGCTGTCTTGATTTGGTAATGTGAGTCTTTGTTCTAAATACAACAGCAATTTTAAAACACTTTCAGTTTCAGTTGTAATGTAAAAGTATGCATTCAGACTTGACTGTTGATTTAAATTAGAAATCATAGATTTCAAGCCTGCCTGGAAAAACGCAAGTCTGAGGCTTGCATCCAGCTGTATCTCTGGCAACTGAATGTCACAGGTTTGGAAATATGGTGGTTCAATGTCAGCATTAATGTATAGATGCACAAAAAAGGAAATATGTTTCATCAGCCATTTCTGTAGAGGGCTTTCCTATTCCTGTAGGCCTTTCTTAAGGAAATAAAGCTTATGCTTCCACTGAAGCAATGAATACAGAGTGGATAGGAACGCTCCTCTACTGTGCTTATATATTTGTAGCTTGTCACTCACAAAAGAACAAACTTGTGAGCAGAGAAAATGTCACAGGGCAGGTGTGGATCGGTAGGAAGGTTTCAGCACACCTTGCCTTGCTCAAACCATGCAGGGATTTGCATGTTGGAAACAAATCCTGCTGGAGTGCTGTGAATAAGCTGAAAGTGCAGTTAAGGGATGTAATAGGGATATTTTAACTACTCAGTGCTGTTGAAAGGGACAGTTCTGCCCCTTCCCCTCTTCTGGCATGTCTTGCCCCCTTGCTTTGGGCTGGTTCTGGGTATCATCTGACCTTTCAGTAAGGCGGTTGAGCTTGCAAAGCCCCCAGAAGACTGTGCTTTCTGTTAAGTAGTTGTTCAGCCTGATGAGCAGATTGATTTGATGCACTCTACAGACAGGCTCTGGAGACTGTGTAAAGTCTGTGCTGGAGTACTGGAAGGGAAATCTGGGGGAAGAGTGACAAGGAAGAGAAGAAAAAAAGGGAGTGAAGCCACCCCTTTGATGGCACTAAGATGTTATATCAGCTGTTCTATGGATCTTTGCTGTGAGGTTTTCAACAGTATCTCATGCTTGTCCTGAGCTAGACAAACAGAAGTTTTTCCAAGCCATATAGCTGTTACTGAGGTACTTACCACTCTGGACATGAATGTAAAAGACAGGAAATATTCTGCGTGGTTTCTCCCTAAATTATCACTTCATTTGCTTCACCAAGTCTTGCTTTGAATGCTGTGATTTACAAAGCCTCGGAAGCAAAAATTTCCTAGATGCTGGCTTTAGTCAAGTGCACATTGTAGGATATTTGGGGCTTACCTTGGAGATGTGTCACATGGCACATAAATTTAAGTAAGAGAGAAGGAAGCATAAAAAGCAGCTAGTGCTGTGGCAGAAGAAGCCAAGAGTATGTCACTTATGCATTCAGTATATGGTATGATGACACATCTAACTTTACTTTCAATGTCCTGTTAAAGGACATTGTCATTTTGGTTTCACAGTCACTTGAAACTGAAAGTGTGCTGTGAGACTGGAAGAAGCTGTCCTGCAGTCGTGCTTGCCTTGTCCTGTGGCAGTGCCAAGCATGACTTGGTTGGGCAGCTGAATGGGTAGTTTTCAGCTATAGCAATTCTGCTTGTAATGCACTGTATCAGTATTAGTGGTGGCCCTAGGGGAGTGTTGGGAACTTGCCCTACTTCTCAGTGTTCACTATTGCTGCAGTTCCTAAGTGCTTTATGTGAATCTCTCTGAAGAGCAGAGTATTGGATAATGCCACAGTATGAGCTGTCATAACTCTGAAATGCTGCCTTTCTCAGTGTTAGCAGCGGATCGGTCATTTAAAAACCAGGATTGCAGGAATGGGGGAGGTTATTATTTCTGAAGCATCGAACAAGACTGAAAATGGCATGTGTATCTTTTTTGATGTTTATGTCTTCGCATGTTTTCCGGAAAACATGCAAGTGCTAAATTGTCGCAGTGTCTCAGTTTTCACTAGTTCTGTTTGGATTTAACTGGCAAATAGTGTGACTTCAGGAAACTAAACTGCTGAGCTTTTTTTATGTTAGTGTTTATTGTTGCTCCACATATCAAAGGGACTCCAGGTGTAGAAACAAGCAGCTGAGGCTATTTGCATGAGTGTGTGTGGGGAGGGGTTATATTCTTAAAACTGGAAGTTTGTAAATCATTCTAAGTTGTAAATTTCTCCATTTCCACACAAACTTTGTTAACACATACAGTAGCTATGCCATCATTGTATGTTCTTCTGTAGCTTTTTTAGCAGACTACCTACGCATATACTTAACAAACAGCTGTGATGCTTTCCTATCCAAAAACCAGTGGTACAGTGGGAGAACAAAAATGAAGTTGAGCCTTTAATATAGTACTGAGATAGTCTGAAGGAAGAAATATTGATGCTCATGTGGATGTCATGCATAGGTGTTTGACAGCTGTTTTGGTGTAAAGTTAAGTCAAAAAGAGCTTTTAAGAAACCAGTTGGGAAAAATGAATCTGGCAGGGGTGTGTGTGCTAGAGGATACAGTAGAGAGGCAGCCGAGTGGGGAATACCCCAGCTTGGTTCCAGGCAGGCTGAGAATATCTTCCTTTTCCCAAGGCTTACTTTAGGATCGAAGGGGAACCGACAGCCTGCCAACTTTTCTTCGTCAGGCTGGCAGAGTGCTGAGAGCAGGGACGGCTTCTTCCAGCCAGAGATGGAATTTAGCAGGACCAGAGGGAGTGTGCAGAAACTGGAAATGAAATTCTAAGGTATAAATACAACCACCTGTGTCTACACTCTTTTTTGTGATATTTTTGCCCTGTTGTTTCTGTGCTTTGTTCCCTGAAGATATAAACTCTTTAGTTGTAGTTTGTTTGGCAATAGATTTCTGAATGAATGGTCTCACACATGCCAAATGCGTTTGGGTTTGTTGTAGTAATAATGTGACTGGAAAACGCAAACAACTGTATGCAGTATGTCTAACAATATTTGGACCAGGTAATTCAACCCAAAGGAAAATGCAGGAAAGTAGGTTTGTCACCTTAATAAACAGACTTCAGAGACTAGAAGTGTGTAGTGGTTCAACTTATTAAACTGAAAAATGGCTAACATCTCTGAATGCATAAACTTTAAAAGTCAGGTGAGAAAACACTACTTGGGTAGTATTAGTCATGCCAGAGCTTGAATGTATTGTCTAGTTTTGATGCCTACAACACTCTGGTATGAAAGGGGAGAAGAAAATGAAAACGTAACAAAAGCACAGAAAGATTTGGCGACTGGAAGCTGGAGTAACTAATGTAGTACTAAAATACTGCTTTGCCAGTTAAAAGAGGGATTGAATTAAAGCTTGTTCTCACTTGAAATCTTTAATATAACTTGCAATAGGATGTTGTGATTAAAAGCACAAGCAGTAGTTAAAAGCTTGAGGAAGAAATCCTAGAATGGGTTCCATGGTGTCCCAAAACACTGATCAGACTGGATAAGTATTGGAATGGGGTCTGACATACTTTCTCATCTACTTCAAAAGGTAGAACCTGTATTTTGCTAGACTGGTATTTCATATGGATGCCTTTTAGAAGACACATTTCTTACAACTTCTTGTGAGAGGATTTTGCCACCTTACCATTGAAAGACAACATTGGAGATTATGAACTACAGGAAGAATGTTGAGGATACAGGAGCTTCACTTAGCTACAGCAAGGAAATTAAACTTGCCCAGATCATATAATGGTCATAATACTTAAAATGAACAGTTAGGCTTTGGGACATTTATTTGTGAGCTCTAAATTAGAAGATGTATATTTAATTGTATGAAACTTCGCTTGTTCGATTTGGGTAATTAAAGGGTAAAGATATCCTTAAAACTTGTATTTAAAGCATCTGCCTGCTGTAAACTAGTGCTCTTATTTAGGTGTGAGATGAAATCTTGAAACGGAAAGCTGCATCTTCTGGACTGCAAGTGCAAAAGGTAGGCATCCTCAGTTGTGAGTTAAAGATGCACTGATTTGTAAATTCCCACTGTTTGTGTAAACACGAGGAGTGAGTTAAGTAGCTTACCTCCTTGTTATCTTGTATGCTTCTCCTGCTCTGGAAATGTCAGTCCAGGTTGTGTACAGTCCTCTTAAGGAGAAATTTCTAATTTTCTAAAGGTTTTTGCTTTGAAATTGACTCTGCAGTGTAGCACAAGATAAGACATCTTATTTTGCTGACAGATCGGAAGCAACGTGTACAACTTGGGAGACTTCACAGAACTGCTGCCACCTCAATTGAGAGGGTTTTTCTTGGTTTGGTGTGTTTTTAAGGTTTCTGATCAAAGCACATGAAGTACATAAGCAACTGAATAATAACTTTGATTTAGGTTTTTACTTAAAGTGTACTAATGTTGGATAATTCATTTACTCACATGTAGGATGGATTTCCCTCTGTTTTTCAGCTCCCCTGCCAAAATCCCTTGGATGGCTTGGGGTTGATGAGCAAGGTTATGAAACAGTACATCCATCACACATTGGAGGCTGGACCTGGCTTGGAAATTCAGTTTGAAAATTTCAACTAAGTTTATATTTCAGTAATTGAGGGAGTAGATTTTTTTTTTGCTTTAACTGTGTGCAGGTCTTTGATTACTAACAGAATAATGAATTTTGGTGATAAATGAGTAGGATTAGTTATCTGGCCCAAAGGACTTAGTTTGTTGTCTATTAATTTTAAGTCCTCCCCCACAGTGTTGAAAATATGATACTTTGTTCCTTTCCACACATGCACAAAGGCTTCTGAAGGATTCCAGTAAGTGAATATTAAATATTACAGCTTAACATTGATTTTGTGAACTTACTTGACCAGCATTGGTGGACCCTATTTTTAAATGTAAAATGTAATTTTTTTCTTCTATAACTTACACTACAGAAATCCTGGGGTGCTGTGCTGAACAAAATGTATGTAGCATTATCTTAAAATAAGTTGGATAAGTTGGTTTGGTTGTTTTGATTTTTTTTTTGTAATTAATTAAAACATGATATTGAGCTCAGTCCTTTTCCTACAAGCAGCTGTTCTCAGAATTACTGATCTTTATTCCATTTTGGTTGTGTCCATTTCTAGAGAAATCAAACTAGATGTTTTTGATCAGCAGGACCTGTTGGAAATAAGGCAACCAAAAGCATGAAGGAGGGTGCTAACAGAGTGGATCTTGCATTGATAATTATACCTGGGTGTAATTCTTAGTATAATTTTACATACTCTTTCTAGGAGATCGGCTGTTATCTTACAGATTTTGTATGACAGCTATACTTTTTTGTAAAAGCCTCCTTAAAATATCCATCTTCTTGACATTTGAGATGAAATTTGAAAATATGTTCCTAGAATACCTGTGGGGATCTTGGTGTGCCTGTAAAATGTCTTAAGGCACCCAATAAAATGTTTGCACAGCTCTGAGGCAAAATTCACTGGTTCCTGCTCTAAGTAGAGGCATCTGAACTGATTACTCTCATTCTGGCCGCTGTGGCTGAGCTTAGGAATTACTTCAGCACTGATATAGTTACACTCAGTATCTGGTGACGTGAGGACCAGTACTTGTTGCTTCCAGAAGCCTGTAGAGAAGCTATAGTTTGCTTCATGTGTAGGTAACAGCCGTCTTTGGTAGGTGTGCTGCAGACGTCCCTTGAAACGTGGTCTTCCAAGAAAGTCATGTCCATTTTGTTTTCCCTGTGGAAGCAGTTTCTGGAAACCTAAGGAGAACATGTATTGGAGGATTGATTATTGAAGCAGGCCAAGTTCTTTTGGTAACAGCAGCTTCTTAGTGCTGATTTCCAAGAGTGTGCATCACCACCTTTTCACAAGGGCTTGATTAGTTCCTTTGTGATGTTTTCTTTTGACGGCTGCCCAAAATGAAATATCTGAGCAGGCCAACATAAGCTTACTTCAAAGAATAAGAGCTCAAAGAGTCTAATCTTGGCTGACGAGAAGCTTATACTAGATCAAGCTTTCAGTAATGATTGCAAACTAGCAAGCTTTGTTGAAACGCTCTCTTAGCTGGGATTCACTGGATAAGTAGAGAGGCAAATGGTCTTGAGACATGAGAGGAAATGAGATCTCCTGTGTCTGAGGGTCAACCGGCTGGTCAGGATGCTGCTTTTGTATCATGATACAATCTCCAGACCCAGTGGCTGTTCTGTAGAATTTTATATTAGACTTTCAGCTGTATCACTAAAGGTATGTACCAGACCCCTACTAGAGAGGGAAATACTTCATCCATAGCACAGACAGACCCTTTTCAGCCTAAACAGGTTTGATTCCAGGAATTAGCATGGATTGGCTTTGGTTTTCTTCCAGTTTTCATTTTCTGCTGTGAAGATGGTCCGTATCTCCATATGTAAAGCCTTCCCATGGAACTGCACCAGCCTTGAAGCAAACACTTACCTGCTTCACTGAGAGAAGAACTTGAGCTAGGATTTTTTGGGGTTGTTAAATCTGTTCTGTTCTCTTTTGAGAACCAGCCTCTTCTCCTTTCTTTCTATGCCGTCTGAAGCTTCATACTTACAGATAATACAAAACAGGGAGGAGTGACTGATACATCACATGGGTGTGCTACCAATCAGAGATCTCGACAAGCCAGAGAAAAGGGTCGACAAGAACTTTATGAAGTTCAACAAAGGGAGATGCCAAGGCTGCATGTGGAAAGGAAAAACCCCATGCCCCAGTGCAGACTAGGGGCTGACAATCTGGAAAACAGCTTGGAGGTCCATGAGCCAGCAATGGTGCCCTTGCAGCAAAGAAGGCCAATAACCTCCTGGATTGCATTAGAGGTAGTGTTGCCAGCAGGCTGAGGGAGGTGATCCTTCCCATTTACAGAGCACTGGTGAGACACTTCTGTGATCCTGGGTCTAGTTCTGAGCTCCCCAGTGCAAGAGAAAGTTATTTTAGTGACCACTTATTCTTGGTTTTGGAGCAACAGAGAAGTCCTTTGTTAAAACAGCTGGAAGTAAAAGTATTAAGTACTTCCCCTTTTAAGCAGAAAGAGGTGGGATCTGATGCCCCTCTTGAACTGGAAGTCGAAGTACTCTATGAACAAGACAAAATTCAGAATATTGTCCTCTGGCTCCATTACCACTATGACAGTCTGGAAAACTCCTGTGGGGTGATGCCGTGATATGACTTATTCTGTCTTTTCTCAGAGACACTAGTGATGAACAGACCTGTTTCCGGTAGGGGAGTGCATGTGGACCTATTGATCCTATGTTGATCTGTTGAGAAACTGCCTTTACATTAACTTCCTAGAGCTGAAGGATGTTCTTTGTGCCTGTGGAGTTTTTCTTCTGTTCATTGGAGACTTTTTTTCCCCTAAGTCAAAATGATTCATCTTGTAGTTTTGTGGCTGCTTTAAATTCATGGGATGTTTCCCTCCAGCCTGCTAATATTTCCTTAGGAAAATGGGGAGCAGCTGTTTGAACAGTAGGTCGCTTGAGCGCTGTGCCTCTGCCTTCCACAGAGCAGGGGATACTTGTGCCCTGTTGTGAGGGGCTGGGTAGCAGCAGCTGCTAACATGAGAGGTGCAGGAGGCTGTTGGATCACTGCTGCTCTGTGTCTGGTTAAGGATGGGGTCGAAATGTGAGCTACCGGTATCACTGAGTTCCAAAACTCAGATATGGATTGTAAGCTGCCCCGGTGTTGGCAAACGTGCTGATGAGTGAGTGATAAAAGGTTGACCTCAACAAGCAAACCAGGGTAAAATCAGTTCTTTGCTCCAGAGGGTGCGGTGAGATGCATCTGCATGTGAGAGGAAGCCACAGGGCTTTTTATCTTCTGGGAGTACAGAGTGTTCTTGCAAACAATATTGGGGAGTTCAGGGAGTTCAAGGAACACAAATGTGCCACTAAAACAAAACAGTATCAACATGTCAGGCAAATATGAAGCATTCTGACAGCTGCTCTTCAAGTACTGAAGAAAAAGGAAAATACCACTGCTTTGCTTCAAAGATCTTCCTTTGATTCATACAGAGTATTTCATAATAAAGATTCTGATGTAGGAACTGCTTGTTACTTGCAACAGCCATGCCCCTGTGTGCCAGTTTGCATCTTGAAATCATCATAGCAGTCCTTGTGCTGCTGAGCAGAAATATCCCACCATTACTGAATGTGTGCTCATCTACAACACCTCTTGAACTATAGATAGTGTAGCTAAATAATCCTATTCTTCTGTTTCTTACTAGTTCGTACTGTGACAGTTAATTTCTAAGATGAAATACTGCTGTGAAGGAAAGTAGTTGGCTTCCTTTCGGTAGCTGTTTTTGGTTCAGTCATTACGCATAGGGACACTGAGTATCTTTCTGATTACTTCTTAAGGAAACTACACCACAGTCTTCCTCTGTCATTGGGAAATAGTGCTTTCAAGAGATGAGACAATTCTGATTCATAAAGTTATGAATTGTGTTTCTTTTAGAATAAATATGTATGTATGTTGGAGATAGTTGACTCTTGCCTAGGGGTAAGTGAAACTGGTGGTGCTTGTGTAAGGTCTTGACTCCCGGATGGGTGCTTGGCAGCTGTAGTTGACCTACTTTAGCTCTGACCTTGATTTGCTCAGGGGTGTTTACGTACTCGTGATCAGCTTTGCTGCATGATTAAGCTAGTCACGTGTCATCTAACTTTTTTTTAAGGGATGAACAGTAAGATTCGTTTTTACTGTCTCATTAGCCTTGTTACAGGGGGTTGGGAAAGATGGAATGGAAGGGAGGGGAATCCTGAAGGAAGTAGTCCCAAACAGGCTGCGGAGAGACACTATCATATGATACAGTGTTGAAATATCATTTGATTCTCATCTACAGGAGAACTTAATCAGGAAGTGGACTACATGGCATTTTTTCAAGGAGATCCTTGGAGTACTTTGGCAACAGGCTGGGCATCATAAACGGAAGATGTGAACTTTTGCTTATATATGTAGTTAACTTCTGTGTTCCTTCTCATAGAGGATTTTTTTGAGCCATTGAACAACTAGCAGCTGGAGGCTGAAAAGATAGTAAAATACTCAATTTTTTTAGAATTCTAAGAAAGCCTTGCAACAAAACGTTTCTCTGAACTATTCGCTGTTTATTATAGTGGGGCATGCTGATTTTTGCTCTGATCATTGGGTTGACATTTTCTCAACTTTAAACCTCATTTCAAGAGACACGTGATTATTAACTGCTATAATGCTAAAATGTAGGACTGTGGTTGTTAGAACAGGGATGAACATTTGGGACATAGTAGAGAAAGGGCTGGCGTGAAAAGATGTTGAGAATTCTTGGGTTTAGGTAATTTTGTTCCTCTTAAATGGTCGAGACACTTAAAAAAGCTACTTTGAAACTATCAAACATAGACACTTGGTTATAATTTAAAATAGCAATACAGTTGAATGGATACTTCAAGAATTTTTCTATAAAACTGCTTTGAAATTTTTGTTTTGAGATGAACAACAAAGTTCTTTGGTTTTTTGCATTAAAGCACACCAGTGACGTGTGCAGTGTTCTGATTATTAAGCTAAAATGCTGACTGTTGCAGGCATTCTTAAAGGGAAAGGACTGCGTTAAAACCCCTCTTTTTTTCCCTTTTTCCTTTTTTAATTGTAGCTTATCCCAGCCTTCTGTCCAAGGTCATCATGAAAGTGGTCCATGAAATTATATTAAGCAGTAAAACATGAGTTCAACAACTATGCTCACGTACAGAGGTGTTCAGGAACTTTTGAAAGTTAATTGTGGGTGGTTGGGCCAGAAATTTTAGAAACTACTTGTTTCTAGGATGTGCATTATATAGTGGTTGGGTTTTATATTAGGTTCCAAGACTGAAATATGGATGCACAGTAGTTGGACAGCGTAAAAAAGTGGCATCGTAGGTAGTTTGGTGTGACAGTACTTTTATCATTGGATTCATAGGGCTTAGCCACAGGCCACACTAAGTTTAGCTATAACTAATTTCTGCACTCAACTGAGGTTGAAGATAATGTTTTTACATCTGAACCAAGCACAGAGAAATGGTCAGTGACTGATTTACTGTTGGCTTGTAAATTAAGCTGCAGTAATCTCATAAACCACAGTAACACAATTGAGTTTAGAGTTGTTACACTACTTTGGGTAAGAAAGACGGAGCAGACAACTAGGAAACGGCTGATATAGGAAGAAAGTACAGCCTGATCTACAAGTAACTGTATTAGTGTGAATGAAAGCCTTGTAAAATAAACTGTGGTTATGGATTCAATGGCAATTTATAATTTGACTTAAATTTGTACTAACTTAGCTTTTGTCAGTGACCTTCTGATGTCAGCTGACCTCTTAATTTGCCTGTACCGCTATGTCCACACATTTGCAAATACCTGACTCCTTTTTCATTTTTGAGAAAGGACCACAGAGAAGTTGCTGGGTGAGATGGATGATGAGCCCTCAGCAGCAGTTTGGAAGCTCTGCTTCTAGAACAACAATGATGCTCTGTTCACAAGTCCGTGGTATTAAGGCAATGACTTGCTTGACCTTAGATTTCAGAGCTATGATCCTGACTGTTACTGCCATAACAGGACCAGTGATTTAGATAACTTTAAACTTGAAATAAATTCTGAATTTGCTATTCTGGCAGAGCTGAAGAAAATGATACCATTAACTTTGGATTTTGTAAGATTTCTGTTGGCTTATAACTTGACAGTTCTATATGTGATTCAACAGAATCAGTTATCGTGTGGTCATGTTGACAGAATACTGGTTGTTTGACTTGCAAACTTCTGAGAGTGTCATGGGAGCTTGCTAATCTGTACAATTGGTAAGTTCTGCTGTCATCACAGGTTGGAAAGACAGTCATGACATTCACAGCTGCATTTACCAGAAAGCAATATATCCAAAAGACTTTGGAAGTTTTTTGCAAGAGACAGACTTAGAACAGTTTTTAAGTCTTGCATAGTAATTTTGCTGAAAAACTTGTTTTGTGACAGAAATCTGGAAGGGAAAGACATCTGTCTGCAGACCAGCCACTAAGTTTACAGTGTAGTTGGGAGACACGGTTGAGAACTTGAGTTATAATATCGGGTGTGGATTTTATTTAAAACTTGAAGCCTGCAGAATAGAACAATGTTTAATCCCCCTTCCTTTGAAAATGCTGTCGTGGAAGGAGTGATGCACTTCACTTGTAAGAGAGAAGCAAAAATAATGCTTTATTGATATAAAACAGTGAGTTAACAAGGTTCAATGGTAAATGCCGCAGTGGTTTAACAAGATTCGATGGCAAGGTACACTTGATTATTTACTGCATAGAGGACAGGGTCAGACAAAACTGTCAGGGAGACCCTCCCATTGAGTCATGATGTTCAGAAAGGACCCCCTGTGCTTTCTAAACTCCTTCTCAGAGAGGAGTCTAGGTGCAGCTGGATCCAATTCTAGTCCCAGACTTGGGCAACGGTTTAGGTCTGAAGGATTATATATGTGCAATCAATCCTTTGTATCACTTAGCTAAGATTTCAAAGTTTGTTATGCTATTAGTCACTGAGGATCAGTTGTGGCAAGGAATCTCCCAACCTCGAGGGGTAACCTTGAGAGGCATCCCTACTCAAGGGAAGATCCTGGTGTGCAGCCTGCTGCCATGCAGGAGAGCTCAAAGGGCTCTTGGGCTGCTCACTATTTATGGGGGTAAGACAATTGATTCAGTTATATTTGCATACTGACCACAGATTTTAGTTTCTTCAGTGTGGTTAGGTGGGCCTATTGTGGTGTTGTCTTCTGAATCCACTTTGATGCAGCCATCATGACCAGATGCATCCGTTATGACTGTGCACTTACCGCCTGAGCAGAGTTATGGGAGATAAAAGGGGGGGACAGATGGGGGACCGGTGGTGGTGTGTGTGAAGCACACCCTCACAAATGCCAACTGCTGTTACAAGGGGAAAAAAAAAATAGTAAGCCAAGCCCAAACTGTCTCACTGCTATGGCCACCTTAAAAGTGAGGCAGCCAGGAGTGAGGGGATAAGTCTGTCTTTTGCACCGTAACAGCAGTTTGACTCATTCTGGTAGCATCTGACAACAAATGTGTTCAGCTCTGATCACTGTTTGTGAGCGGAGGGGTTTTATTCAAAGAACAAAGAATGATAAGCAGTGCCCAAAAGGAAGCGATGCTGAAAAGATTCCTTCTGTTCCAACGCTTGGTCCAGTGGAGATGCACATTCCAACATCTAACCATTTTGATGATGGATAAAGCTTCTACACTTCACAAGGAAATTGAAATTCAATCCCTGAGTAGAAAACATCTATTTGCTGTTGTAAACTGTCAAACAATTGTTCTAAAAATTTGTTTTCGAAGTAGTTTTTAAGATTGCTGGTTTTCTTCCCATTCAGGTTTTTGAAAAGTACTTGACTAACAGAATATGAGGCATGGAAGAGTTTTAAGGTGATCAACTGCTTCAGGCTGGGCATCATCATCTTTCACCAGGTTGACCTAGGGTTCCAAGACAGGCTTTCAGGTAAAAATTATTCTGTTTCATAGTTGATGCCATTTAGTAATAAATAAGCTTTTCACAGGGTTTCTTCCAACAATATAGTTATTTGCAGACTAGAGGATTAAAATGTGTATGTTTTGGATGAAAAAGCTAATTAGATTTGTTTGTACCTTTAACTAGTCGTCTTAGACCACTCTTGGGTTATTAGTTTTTTATCTGTGGGATCTGCTGTCATGGAGGTGTTTGTTTAACCTGATTTTCTATGGAAATCTTCTGAATTCTGTTCCATGAAATTCAGTGGAATTACAACTCTCAAAGTTTGAGAGCTTTGATAATATGTTCTTCAAATGGAGAGACGCACTAAAACTAGTGCTCCCAGTCAGAGAAAGACAGACAGAACTTATCTTTTATTTATGTTCCGTAGAAGCAGTTGGCTGGCCAGTTAACATAAGAGTAAACCTGGTTTAGTTAAAGATCATTCTGACAACTCTTTAAAAAAAAATTGTGTAAGTAATGTGTTTTGAGAATGGTCATGGTTTGTATGCAATATTCAGTACACCAGTAGCTGGAGAAGGTGAAATTTCCTTTTATCTGTTTTATGGCAAAAAGAAGTAACAGAATTGTGATTTTTGCAGTTTTTAAGAATACTAAGTTTGAGATTTGTTTGTTTGGTTAAAAATACGTAAGTTTCTGCTTCTATTAATGCAGTGGTTTTTTGGTGTGGGTGTTTTTTTTCAATGTTAGACAATCCAATGGCAGACCAAAGGATGGACATATCTTCTACAATTAGTGACTTTATGTCACCAGACCCTGCTGACTTGATCTCCAGTTCCCTTAGCACTTCAGGAATGGATTGTAATAGGAAAAGAAAAGGAAGCTCTACCGATTATCAGTAAGTTGGATTTCTCTTGATTTAACACTGCTAAAAAGAGGTTGTAACTCAACAATGCAGTGGGGGAGACGATAGAAATATTTATAGCAATTTTTAAATAACCTTTCTTGACAACCTGTCGTAAAGGTTCTAATAATGAAAAAAGCTACTGTGCACTAAGGAAAACTCATTATTTAGTAATAAAAATAAAGCCTTCATCTTGGTGCAGCTAGAATTGAGGACTCTCAGATGGGGTAAGGCTGAGGAAAGAAACCTTTGTCTGATGAGGGGGGAAGAAAAATTAATACTGATGAAATGTACAGTGTGAAGGTTGATTATATTGACCATTTACATAGGAAATAAAATGTCTGACTAGCAGGAGGGAAGATAATAAATCCATTAAAAAGCAGAAGCAAAACTGGGAATAGTTCCTTTTCTTCACCTATTTTTTGCCTTTTTAGTCACTTCCTATCAGTGTGCTGCCAACCTTTGCGTGATGAAGCTATTTTGGTCTCCCAGTTGAATATGAATCTGAGTAGTCTCTGGCTTGCAGCAGTAGATGTGCTGTTCATTTAATCAACTGATTTAATCTTGTGTTGATCCTCAGCTGTAGGCTATTATTGCTGACAAAATAAAAACTTCGTTTCTTCTGAATCAGTGGTAGAACATGGTTTTGTTTCAAGAAAGCTGCTTCTCTTTAAGGGAAGCTTGCTAATAACAGTGCTCAGAAGCACTGTTGAAGCCCCAGCCTCTCTCTTTGGGCAGGTCTTTGAAATAGAAAGAAATCACACCAGCTCTGCTTTAGAATCATGAAGGTTGTGGTAAAGTTTGTCAAATTTCCAAACATGTTATGTCTTCTGCACTAGGTACACCAAGACCAACCTACTTAGTGTTAAGTCACTGTGCAGACCTCACATGTACTGTAACTTTACGAAGTCTAGCTGCAGGGTAACTTGTGAATGGGTCCTATCCATTATTAATACAGCTACATAGTCCATTTTTATGTAACTTGGCACAGATTTTATCATTGTGTCCTTTGGATTGTTGGCAACTCTTTTTACAGGGAGGGGTAGAACTTTTAATCCACGCTGAGCATGACAATTAAGAAGTAGGTTCCCTGTGCATAGGACTTCTTTTTAGGAGAACTTATGCACAAAACATTAAGTACTGTTTAAAGACCACAAACATACGGCATATGTACCATCTCTAACATGCATTTAGTCCTCCTGAAAAGTACATGACTCCCTCTAGTTGAATTGACTACTACAAAATTCAGTGAACAGCCTCAATCTTACCAACTTCCTCTTCTCTAGAAAGGATTTCTCCATCTTTATTCTTCTGGGTAGGAAGCATTGCTCAAGTGCTCTTTTCCAAAAGACAGCTTGCTCTTGTAAGTTACAATTCTGCCCTTTAGGTTGTGTGTGCATTTTATTAAATATGTGAAAACACTGTTTCATTTAATCCTAAGTAAAATAAGTTTACAACAGCTGTCATCATATCACAGTTCATGTTGTGTTGCAAAGGAAATGGTGGCCAGTAAATATTCCTATTTTAAAATAGAACTTAAGGTAGACTTCCTTGATCCCTCCTTCTATATGTACGTATCAGTAAATGTTGTTCAGAAATGCTACTGTTCAGCTTTTGCTGCCTGTTAACGATTTATTTTTTACATAAATTTTCTGAGTGTCCAGTTTTAGACTTCATTTACCAGTCAAGTCAGGGAATAAGGAAGGAAGAACCTGACTGTTTTAGTGTGGTTCTTCGTTCACCTCTCAAAGTACAAGCAAGCGTATTGATCAGCTGCGCTTTCAGCTCTCCACACCAGCTTCTTTTCAATTCTTTCTCCTGCCGCTCCTCCAGGAAGACTCCTGTCCAACCTATTGCTGTCACTTTAGCAAAGGTTGTCTGTTCTCCACTATGGTCTGTTCTAGTCAAATGCTGGAATCCAAGGCTTCATGGACAGGTCTATAAACACTCAATTTCTTTTCTTGGGAGTAGTGTTTTCAGTTGAAATAATGTATGATAAGAAAACAAACTATCCTGAAGTATTTGTAACTTACCTTGTACCTCTCTTTAGATTTTGCTTTCTGGGTTTTTCTAAGGCTGAAATGAATTTTGTTGTAACAAGCATCCTGTAGCTGAAGGTGGCACGACAAGTGGAAAACTGATGCCTTGTTTCTGTTTTTAAGTCCTGTTCTAGACCTGCATGCTATTTCTTTGTAAGCATCAGAAGTGTTTTGAGCCATTGACTAAGACAGTAACTCAAATATGCAAATTGAGAGATGAAGAAAACCTTTAGTATTATTTATTCTTTTAAAAACTAATCACAGAGATAATTGATTTGAAAGTGCAATGAATAATATGTGAAAGACTACCATGTTTATTTTTAAGAAGGCTAATGTCCAACATTAAACAGGAATAACTAGTATGTTAATGGCTAATGAGAAGATTTTCCGTAAGGGTCTTATAAAACGTAGCCTCTTAACGTTAAAACTCCGTGGTGTTTCAGATCACTTGGCAGTCTTGAAGTGATGCCAGCAGTTAGCTTGCATGTAGAAATTTTGTTTAATTTCCTTATATAGGAAAGTATAAAGTTCAGAATTAGTCCTGACTAAAAGAAAATGTTCATCTGTCCTGCTGCGCAGAATCAAAAACTGAGAAATTTGGGATAGGCTTTTTAAAATTTCTGGCTTTAGAGTCCCCTGAAATCCCATTTATCTAACCACAAGGGTGACACACGTAAAGCACAGATCTTCCATTTCTGAAGATGAAACAATATCTCAGTGACTTGCATAACATAATTTAGGTGTTCTGCTAGTTTTTCACATTAAGTGTAATGAACTATGCTATCTTTTCTTAAAAAGCAGAATTATTCTTTCAGAAAGATTAATTTGAACAAGCTTGTCTCCTTAGACTGCGTTCACTGCTATTGTCTTGTTTTCATTGTGCTTTTAATTTCAAATAGAATATAAATTAGCTTGAGAATTTCAACAGAAAATGTAAGACGTTATTCTTATTTCCTATATATGGTGTACTTTATTCTTCTTTCTTTTCAGACTTGATGGCTTTCCTTTTGAGTAAGTATAAACATTTTAATAATTGGTTTCACTTGAAAAAGATGCTCAGTGCTTTTCCTTGCCTTTCCTTCCCCTTTAGCTAAAATTTGCAGGTAAAAATTAAACCAGCATAAGCCAGGCTTAAGAGTGTCCATTTAAGCACAGTTGTACAGATTTATATCAAAGCATTGTTTTCCTAATTCTTTTGTCTAACAGTGCTGTAGTCTTAGGTATTCAACTTTTTTCACCAGATATGACTATGAAAACTTAACGTTTTCCTCTCATCCTTATTTCTGTACATATGGCTACAATATTAAAATGTAGTAAGGGGGATCCTTTTTATTCTTCATGCCTCCTTCCTTACATTTTCTTGTTTCATCTGAGACAAAAGTAAGCCATGTATTTACACTGAAAGTTGCACTAATTTTAAATGTGCCTGGTCAGTTTCATACAGTCTCTCATTCTGTCCATGCATTTGGCCATTTCCAGTGGTTTGTTGGTATAGATTATTACCATCTCCTACCCCAAAAATCAACTACCATAAGGCAAACTAAAGTGTAGAACACAGAACACAGGCATGTGCATTCAAGGCAACTTGTGAATTTTATGCTAGACACTTTGATAATTGCCTCTGGTTGAAATCCTAACTATAGTAAATGCAAGTTAGTAGCCCTGTTTCTGATGAAGGCATGAAAAATATCTGCTCTGATATGTCCTTTCTTTCCCTCTAGTTAACTGAAAAACATTTTTATAACAGATGATATCTTTGAACTGCAGCATGTTTTACTGTCAAACACATCAAACTGTGCCATTTTGTTAGTTCCGAAGGAGACACGACTAATTTAAGAAGATGTTGTAATATTACAAAAACCACACAAGTTCTTTTAGTCCTTCTAGGTTCTCACTTTTATATTCTTATTTTTGTATTTAGGATTTAAAGATGACAGGAATACTTTATTCTAATTTTATGGTAGTTTGATAATAGTTTTGCTAATCCTGCTTAATTTGTGATATATTGCTTTATTCTGTTTCTGCAGGGAAGGTATGGATACAGATAAAGATGACCAACATGGAAGGTACTATTCATACAGTCACTAAAATGTTAGTTCCACAGTGCTGACATAGGATCCTGTGTGTAGATACCTATTTTCAGTGTCACTGTGGTCAGGTGTCCCAAATTGTTTGTTTGCTGGGACAAAGGCTTAAGATTGTTGAACAAATTAAACAGACAAACAAAACCCAACATGTTGAGGCATAGTATTATAAATAATGGTATTTTCTGAAGAAAGGTTAAATATTCAGGTTTCAAAAAAATTTTTTTAATGAGGATCAGAAGATAAGATGCATTAAAAGAATTGTTTTCAGTGGTTTCAACACTGTAACCTTGTGATACCATTTCTCAACAGATTGGAGTATACAGACCAACAAGGCAGAATAAAAAATGCAAGGTAATACTCTAAACAAATATATTGAAAACAATTGATCTCTTGTCTTTTGCCACATGTGAAGTATTTGCCTGTTTCTTATCCTAAAAATCTTTTTTTCTAGCTTTGACTTCCTCTTATTTTTCCGTATCTCTGCACTGGTCACATTTTTCATGTATAAACTGCATATAGTTTTGTGAAAATGCTAACTTGGTAGGTAACTTGGTTTTAGTCACTTCTGTTTAATATTAAAATGTTGAAACTGAAGTCTGTATATGTTTCTGATAATGTTACATTCTTAATCTTGTTTCTTTCAAATTCAGTAGTGGGTTGCAAAAGTGTTAACAGTGGCTCTTTAATATGGGAAAATATAAAACAAACAAAAAACTGAGTGGTTATCATCATTTTTCCTGATTTCAGGAAAAGTAGTAGTTCTAGTTTGGAACTATTTTAGTTCGGAGGTGTCTCAAATACTTCAAATGGAAGGCTGTAGGATGAGTAGAAGACTTATATTGCCAGAGCAAAAGGTAGCTTTAAATACTTAGTGTACACATAATGATCACAAATTCTTAACTGAATGCTTTATTCAATATTTATATACACCGGAATTTGCTTATGTGTGACCTTTATTATTCCAGTTATGTTTCGGTGTACACGTTAAGAATAAAATGTTGTACAGCAGTACAAATCCGTAGATAATTTTGCACTGTTTAGTGGATTGTTTCAGAACTGAGGATTCAGTGTACTGTATGGCCAACATTATATATATTTTCTGGTAAATTAGAGTCACGTGCTGCAGCCTTACCTGTTGCCTATAACTGTTACCACCCAAATAATGAACATAAAATGTCTGAAGAATTCTGTGTATGGATGTCCTTTTCATGAGAATAAGAAGGTAACTTAATTATGAGGAGGAGATTATTTTTGTGGTTTTGTGCTTGGTTTGGGGATTTTTTTATATGATGTGTTTTCTCATGCTTTTCTGTTTTTTCTCACCACCTTACTTGTTTAGGGAGGCTCATAGTCAAATTGAAAAAAGGCGTAGAGATAAAATGAACAGTTTTATAGATGAACTGGCATCTTTGGTACCAACGTGCAACGCTATGTCTCGAAAGCTAGATAAACTCACTGTATTGAGAATGGCTGTCCAGCATATGAAAACATTACGTGGTAAGTTGATTGGGGGTTGGAGGCAGGGGGAACAGGACTGGAGGAGGATGGGGTTTTCCTGAAAGCCGTGCTTTTTCTCTCCCTTTCTTGCCCTTTCCCAAAAAGGAGTAAGTTAATACATTTTTGGGAGGGATTTCCCCCTTTTCTTAACGTTTGATGCTGCGCATTCTTTTATAGCTTACCAGTTCATGGGCCAATATTGTGAGCTGACTGGGAAATTTGTGGGTGAGAAAAAGAATAATTTTCTATCCTCTGATCTGACACCATCACTAGATTCAACAAAAGCAAGGCAGCTGAGGCAGGTGGGGGAGGGAACAAAGGCCTTAAGTGGCAGTGAACAGTTGAATCTTGTGTAGCACTGAGCAGGGCTCTTAAGCAGGCCATCTGCAAAACTTGTTGGATAGAGAGGTTAGATTTTAGGGGCAAGTAATATACCTACAGGAATTCTGAAGTCTTGTGTTCATACTGTTAGCTCTGTGTGAAAGAACAGAGAGTACTTTGAAAATTCAATGTAATTCTTTTTAACTGGTTCCTGTTACAAGCACCTGAAGGGAAACACGTGGGTTTAGAAGAGTTGGGGTTGTTGCAAACTTCTGTGTGTCCTAAAGCTTCATATAAGAGTGAATCAGTGCTTGGGTACCATCGGTGATGATGGTGGAAGCTTCTGCTGTCAAGAAATAAGCCCCTGAGAAAAGATAATGATGCAGCTAACCTCAAGAAAGAGTCACTGTTCTAGTTTCTAGGAGACCTGGTGTGTTCCAATCATATTTATCCTAGTATTTTTGAAAGGTTTAACTTTTTTTCTGCCACTGTCATTTGGTTAGGTTAGTACTTCATAGCATGTCATTGGTTACTGATTTGACTGCTTTTTGTCTTTATGAAGGGAATAGAATGAGAAGAATTACTCTTCAATAAATAGCTGCCTCACTTGTTGCTAATTTTGGGGTTTTGGCATTATGAGATGTCATTGTAATGTTGTGTTTTGTCTTTGGCATGGAATGAGAGAACTGATTTGTAAGTTCCTAACTGACAATCTGTTTACATGACCTTGCCATGTTTTACTAAGTTATAAAGAGAAGAAATAGTTTGAAGGTTTTTGTGCTTTAATCGCTTGTTTTTAATTTCTAATTCTGAGAATAGACTATAAATCAAGTACCGCATTTGGGTTAAAAAATATGTTGAGGAACACTTGTATCTCAGAAGGTATATAATTTGCATTATTATGTAATGCAGTATTTGTGTTCTAGCAAAAAATCTTTATCCTTTTTTGAGTTAATACCAACAGAGCTCATGTTGATAGTAAAAACAAAAAGCAACTTTTTATTTTAAAGAACACCTGCAATGTATAACACTATAAGGAGGAGCCAAAGGAAAATTGCTCATTTAAGTGTGTATTGTTAAGTTTGTGATACGGGGATTGTTTGTTTTCTTTAGGTGCTACAAACCCATATACAGAAGCAAACTATAAGCCTGCTTTTCTATCAGATGATGAATTAAAACATCTTATTCTCAGGGTATGTTTCAGCTTTTAATTAAGAGATATTAATGGCTGTGAATATAACTCTCCCAAAGCAAAACACCAGTATTTTTCTGCCTTGTATCTCAGCCTAAGTATGTTCTGATTATGTCCTGATAACGTAGAAATCTGCAAGACTACTGCATAAAGTCAGTGGGTTTTGATGATGACTAGTGTCTCTTAATCTAAGCAGAAAGATTTAAGAGGGAGATCTGAGGAAACTCTGATACTTTGATGTTAGCCATCAGAATCCTAAGTTATTTCATGGAACGAACCAAAATGACATAAATTGTTTTCTTGCAAACTTTCTGCCATGGGCTACCTTGACATGATTTTCAGCATACAGTGATATAATGAACACCTTTTTTTGAGGTCACTGTAACACGGCTTAGTATGTTTGGCTGCTTGCTGTATAATTCTTCTATAGTGTGAAGAGGATATATCACTTGTCAATAGTTAAGCTCTTCAAGTAGCTTGTGTACCTTGTGAAGCACTGCAGGGTCCAGATGCGGCATATGCAGAATTTAATTTCTGCAGCCTTGTGACTCCAAAGCTATAAAATTAGGGCCTAATCCTGCATGCTTGTATGTGACTGAAAAAGAGCACTATTGAAATGGGAATTACTTGCCCACAGGCACGTAAATAAATATCCAGGTTATGTTTGGTTTCTAAAAGAGGAACTATGGAATAAATACAGTTAAAATAATATTTTAATTTGAAGGCATTATTAAACATAATCATAATATTATTGGACAAGACTTGGAATTTTTTTTCCCCTATACAAGTGATTTTAAATCTGGGCATGATGCCCAGAATGGTGCCAAAAAATGTTTGCAGATGCAAAAACCCCCTTTATTGTAATTTTATATCTTCCCTGTTGACTCCGTTATCTCTAAATGTTAAGGCAGCTCTCAGTGTGGAATTTCTACTGTATACAAAGTGTTTTCAAATGTGATAATGATGCAATGAGGATGTATAGCTTATTAATTTACTCCCCCTCTCCCCCACCCCCCCAATTAGGCAGCAGATGGATTTCTCTTTGTTGTGGGCTGTGACAGAGGGAAGATACTATTTGTTTCAGAATCTGTCTTCAAGATCCTCAACTACAGTCAGGTATTCTTTTCCATTTTAAGTAATTTCCTTTTAACTTAAGCCTTAAAAGATTTGAAAGCTTTGTTATGATTATGCATTTATATGGAGGGATATTTATGTGATTAGTCTGTCCTGAAAGCTGAGATTTGTTGCAAAAAGCGAGCTTTTCTTTGGCATGTCATCAGAGAAGATTGGTTTCGATTCAAACTAAGGAGGTGAAAAGGAGCTAACTTTACTGATTGCATTCTGATCAGGGGTTTACCCTCAGGCTTGTTGAAGCGTTATCTAATTGGGAGTGTAAGCAAATATTGAAAAATTAGTCTAAGGTTCTTCCCACAGCTTCACAGGAATTTTCAGACGTAGATTTCTTTCTGTCTGTTCTGATTTTGCTAGCATACTTACTGATAGAAACCGGGAAGCAATTATACCAAAGCCAGTTTTTTAATATATGCTTAACATGAGGCTTAACTTACATTCTTCTTTCTTTCTGTCATCTGTCCTCCTTACCAAATTTAAAATCTCTATTAGCTTCAAAAGTTTTCCTCAGCCAGCCTTCAGGTATATACTAAATAACCCACTCATGTAAATATTGAAAGAAAATATTTGCAGTTACGATTTTTACCTTCAAACGTGTAGCATATGAAGTGAGATTGAAGATAAACCAGAATATTTGGTGGTGGTGGATTGAGCATGCTATTTCTGCAAAACTCTTACTGCAAATAATGAAATAAATTACTGTGTAATGTAGTCATAACTTCAAAATATATAGAGAAAACATACCTTTCATTAAATCCTGTATCGCAGATGTTTGAGGTTCCTTGGTTAGACCTACATGTGAAAGGATTTTTTTATAATGGATGCTAAAATTGGGAAAATATAATGAACAGTTATCTTAATTCTTGACTGAATGTTCAATCTCTACAGAATGATTTGATTGGTCAAAGTTTATTTGATTACCTTCATCCTAAAGACATTGCCAAAGTGAAGGAGCAGCTCTCTTCTTCTGACACTGCACCACGAGAAAGGCTTATAGATGCCAAAAGTAAGTATTATTAACTTTTGAAAAAGCATCATGTAGCCTGAATATTTGCCTAGTATTGCAAGTGTGTGTGGGGGGTGCTGTTTGGATTGTGTTTCATGCCAAGAAGTTTTAGCTTAAAGGAAAAAAAGGAGGGGTGGAGGGGGAAGAAAAAATTAAAGAAGAGAGAACAGATACCTGAATGTAGAAGCTAGTAGGTTTGGCATGCACTGCAGTAAAGAAACATTAGTTTAACTGGCTTCACCTGTGAGATATTCTCTCTTTTTCCAGGCATTGAAGATTTAATTTTTCCCACTGAAATATTTGTTCTAATCTGTCATTCTCAATGGTCAGAATACACTCTGTATTATTTTGGTTATCCTTAGCTGTCAGTCGAGATAGAGGAAATTATTTATTACTGCCAGTTCCATCAATGACCTAACCTTTCTCTTACAAGGTTTTTAACCTAGTCCTTGGAATAATTTCCTACTATGTCTCTTAGCTCTGTTCCACTCTGGTGTTTTAAAGTAGGTCTGTGTCTGTGCTGCTTTTCAGGTGAGTGGGTGTTTAATTCACTCTCGTAACAGGTATCTGCATTGCTTAGGTAGAAGATGGTACCTTCCAACTGCAGGTTTCCAGGTCATTAAGTCTCATGCTTGTCAGGAGCAGAAATCTCTAGGATCTCATATCAAAGAAGCCACCAGCTCAACTTCAGAAACTGAAGCTGAGAGATCATTCCAGGGCAGTGAGCCTAGAGGCTCCAGCTGGATCAGCTGAAGTTTTTCTGGCTCCTGGTTTTGTCTGGTTGTCAAGCATGTATATCCAGTGCTAGCTCCGTTTTTGTATGCCTCTGACAAAGTTAGGGCAAAAATAAATACTATGAATTACAGTCTTCCCATCTGCTATGATAGACTGATTGGTAGAATTTCAAGAACTCATATTCTTAACAGTACTAGTATGTATGTATTTTTATGTTGGCATGAGTGACTCAGGCACAGCTTGTACTCTCACCACTGAACAGCAGTGAGTGCATGTGGTGCAGGGCAGAAAAGGAGGCTCAGGAGGGACCTTATCGCTCTCTACAACTACCTGAGAGGAGGTTGTAGTGAGGTGGGTGTCAGTCCCTGCTCCCAAGTAACAGGTGATAGGATGAGAGGAAATGGCCTCAAGTTGTGCCAGGGGAGGTTTAGACTGGATGTTAAGAAAAATTTCTTCACCAAAAGGGTTGTCAAGCACTGGAACAGGCTGCCCAGGGAAGTGGTTGAGTCACCACCCCTGGTGGTATTTAAAAGACATGTGGATGTGGTGCTTAGGCCCATGGTTTAGTGGTGGACTTGGCAGTGTGAGGTTTACAGTTGGACTTGATGATCTTAAAGGTCTTTTCCAACCTAAATGATTCCATGATTCTGTGACAGTCTGACCTCCTTGAGGTGACCTCACTCAATTCTAATTTTAAGGGAGGCGCACTTTACACTAAAACATTGGCATCATTGTTTTCCTCCTTAAGTTAAAAGTCTACAGGACTCTAGAAGTTTTTGTACATGTTTATAGCTGGTTGTTTATATATATCCACTTCAACCATTTCTGCATGGGGATAGCAAGCTGTGGAAAAGTTGCTATGTGGTTTATATTTTCCGTCAGCTCTTGGAGCACTGTCCCTGGGGCTCCAGCTGCATCACTGGTGTTGCTGATACGTGTGCTCCTGATGCATGTCAGGCATCTTCCTGGAGCTCTGTTTGTACCAGCACTCTGCTGTTGGCTCCCAGAGTTGATGTGTGTTTTGGTACTGTGTTTCCCCAGTTACTTTCCCAGAAAAGAATCTAAGCATCTCCTGCAAGAATATGGTAACGGTCAGGACTTATTGTTAGGACATGTTCATATGCACTTATTTCTTTGAGGCTAGAGACTTCTTAAATATAACTGGAGATCTTGGGGATTTGCAGTCACTGTGTAGGTCACTGCTACTTTTTATTTCCCTTCCATCAGAACAATGAAAAAATCTGATGTGTAGCAACACACCAGTTGAGGCGGACCTGGAATGTCACTGGGCCTCTTCTGCTCTGCATGAATATATGTTCTCAGGGTGGGTGTTGAGACAGAAAAGTCTTCCAGTCTGAAGGGTCATGGGCCTGTTGAGTGACTGTATGTATGAAGTACTGCTCTGGTTGTGGGTGAATAATCTGTTTATTTTTAATCAGTTGATTAGTGGTTGAAGAAATCACAACACATACTGCAAAACTTGTGTGGATTTTTACAATCTTTTGCTGCTATTTGCATTTAGAACCCTGTGTTCATAGAATCATAGAATCATGGAATGGTTTAGGTTGGAAGGGACCTTTAGAGGTCATCTCGTCCAGCCCCCCTGTGGTGAGCAGGGACATCTTCAACTAGATCAGGTTGCTCAGAGCCCCGTCCAACCTGACCTTGCATGTTTCTAGGGATGGAGCATCTACCACCTCTCTGCACAACCTGTTCCAGTGTTTCACCACCCTCATTGTAAAGAATTTTTTCCTTATATCCAGTCTATATCTACCCTCCTCTAGTTTAAAACTGTTACCCCCCTGTCACAACAGGCCTTGCTAAAGAGACTGCCCCCATCATTCCTATAGTCCCCCTTTAAGTGCTGAAAGGCCGCAATAAGGTGTCCCCAGAGCCTTCTCTTCTCCAGGCTGAACAAGCCCAACTCTCTCAGCCTGTCCTCGTAGGAGAGGTGCTCCAGCCCTTGGATCATTTTTGTGGCCCTTCTCTGGACCCGCTCCAACAGGTCCATGTCCTTCTTGTGCTGAGGGCTCCAGAGCTGGATGCAGCACTCCGGGTGGGGTCTCACCAGAGTGGAATAGAGGAGCAGAATCCCCTCCCTCGACCTGCTGGCCACACTTCTTTGGATGCAGCCCAGGATACAGTTGGCCTTCTGGGCTGCAAGCGCACATTGTTAGCTCGTGTCCAGCTTTTCATCCACCATACCCCCAAGTCTTTTTCAGCAGGGCTGCTCTCAGTCTCTGGGGGATGCCCCAGCCTGTGTTGATATTGGGGGTGTTCTCAAGCTTGTGTCAACATTTTCACGCTAGCAAGCATAATCAGAAATTCTTTTGTTGATATGATCAGTTGAGTCCTGCATATATTCACTTACATGAAAAACGTGGAAGTAGGACTTCTGCTTCTGAAGAAGGATATGAAAGGGCTTCTGTGCAAGTCCCAGCAAAGCTGAAACATCGTATAGTTGGGTTGTATGGAATCATTTGTATGGTTACCTTTTTACCTGACAAAGAAGGCTTCCTCACTTCCTCTGTTTGCTACAGCTGGACTCCCAGTTAAAACCGATATAACACCTGGGCCATCACGACTATGTTCCGGAGCAAGACGGTCCTTCTTTTGTAGGATGAAGTGCAATAGACCTTCAGTGAAAGTAGAAGACAAGGATTTTCCTTCAACCTGTTCAAAGAAGAAAGGTAACAATTAGGTATTTTATTAACAAATATAATGGCTGTCAGGCTTTTTTTTAAACAGTTGCTCACTTGCAGTGGTTAAATTTTTTTTACATTTATTGAACACTGTCAGTGTTTCTAATGAAGATACTGAACTATGTCTAGGTCTATTACTTCTTCATACTTCCTCCTTCCCCTGCCAATAGTAGCTCTTACACATTGTATTAGCATATAAAGCCAAATTCTCCTCTCTGCTTTCTTGAAATTTTTGCAGGCAGTTTGTGCTGGCAGTTCTGGTGTGGTTATTGCATCTTCCTCAGACATTGATCATATCACATTCAGCCTTGACTTTCTAGCCAATGTCTCCAACAAAGGGGAGCTGTTACCCCTTCTATTTCTCTGTTCCGTATTTGACAAGTAATATTTGGATGGATACCCAACTCAAAAAATGAGTTTATTCTGAGTTCACCTGTGGTTTTGGTACATTCTGAGTACTGGAAACAGCATTTCTACACCAGAAGTATTTGGTGTAGAAAGTGATTATCAAAGTTGGTAATATTTCTTCCTCTGCAGGATATTATTCTAGACATGTTGGTGTATGTATTTAGTCTAAAATTGAAAGTTTCTGCTTCGAGTACTTTGGATAATACATTTGGTATTAGTTAGAGGAAAGTGTCAACTAGAGAACAGAAGGCAACTTCAGTGTCTTGTCTCTGGATGTGACAGCTGCCCCAAGTACTTCCTGCTACGTTCAGCCACAGCTTCAACCTTGAATCATGCTTTAGTGCTCACCCCAGTGGAAGTCAGTTTGTGCAGTTAGGCATAAGCCTTTTACTCCGCCTGTGAAAGTCGTCTTCCTTGCAGTTTTAAGGCCTGCTCAGTGCTGGGGAATACAAGTTCTCCTTTCAGACACCGACTGTATTACTTGTCATTGTGAATCTTCATCCTCACCCCTGTGTACTGCTGTCCCCTGTACACCCCAAACAGTGTATATTCTGCCAAACAAATTGTTCCTGTTTTTTGTAGGAGCCTTGTGTTAAGTTGAAAAAGGCATCTTATTTATTAATATACTAATTTCTTCAATCAGTTAAATTAATTGCTGAAATAATAAAATATGATGCAATTTCTACATTAAGATTATCAAATTGTAAGTATAGACTTCTTGGTCTGAACTGTGTGGTGTTTCAGTGTAAACAATGGTTTTGCAGAGAAATTGTTTGTTGAAGTATCTCAGATTAGCCACATTGAAGCAGGAGTGCTGAAAAATGTGAACAGTATCCCGAATTTCCTGGATAAGAGGAGATACATTATTAACAGAACTGAGATGAAGTTCTCCAAAGCAATATCCGTGACCTAACTGCTTTTTTGTTTTCTTTTTCTCTTTTTACAGCAGACCGTAAAAGCTTTTGCACTATTCATAGTACAGGATACTTAAAAAGCTGGCCGCCAACAAAAATGGGACTAGATGAAGATAATGAACCAGATAATGAGGGTTGTAATTTAAGCTGTCTTGTTGCAATTGGACGGCTGCATCCTCATGTAGTACCACAGCCAGTCAACGGTGAGATCAGGGTGAAACCTACAGAATATGTTTCTCGTCATGCAATAGATGGGAAATTTGTTTTTGTAGATCAGAGGTAAGAATACTTGTAATAACTTTCACAATAAGTCACTGTCCAACACTGCTTTCATGACAGCTTTACTTAAAGTAGTGTAAATACTACTGAAAAGAAATGACTGTTCTTTTCAGCATTTTACTAAATCCTGACTGCAAGTTATTTTTGGTTTTTGAGACCCAGCTCAAAGCCATTTCTCTGTATTTATTTGGTATTACTGATTAATTTAAAGACAAATAAACAAAATCCCCAAAACAAAAACCCAACAAACAAAAACAAAAAAAAATCTCCAAAAATATGGCTTACTAGACAGAATAATCAGGGATCACTTCTGCCCATTTGTTAAGGGAACATATATATGTAAACCTCAGAAGAATATGCTGTCCTACTTTTAAACTGGACTTTGTAATTACTACCTCTTTGTTTGAAAACTTCTGCAAGTGCTACATAGTTAAGTTATTGCACAGGCTGCATTAGGCTTTAGCATATATGTTTGTTTAACTAATACTTGGACACATTCTGCTGAATTAATACTTCCGTGTGTGATCTTTTTGTATTCATCAGAAAGAAAGCTTTGCATAAGCGTTGCTTCTTGGAAAAGGTTTGAGAACTTGTACCAGTGTGGTATCTTCTTTCAAACATGAATTTTATTTATTATCTAAAAGGCTAATTCTTATCTTTTTTCAAAAGAAATTGCTTGAATTTTCTTAAGTAGCAGACACGTGACCTGGGTCTTCCTTCAAAATAACTTGAAAAAGGATGGTCAAAGGATGTTAACAGAGGGGTTACATTGGGTTGGTTGGAGAGGGCTTGCTTGTTTTCCCTTCCTTGTCAAGATGGCTTGAGACTGCCTAGATGGGGCTGTTCCAGGTTGCCTGTGGCTTAGGCTCAGTTACTTACAATGTAAAACAGCCCAGGCTCCAAACTCTGCCAGAATCTTCCTGCTGGAATTTGTTTCAGGGATGTCTCTGGTGTGTCAGCTGATTTTTAGTGGACTTTGAGAGGAAACAGAGCTGATAGTCTTAAGAGGAAGTACAGTAAGGAGAATCTTCTTTTAATGTTATCTGGTGGAGGTGGTTGGCTTTTTTAGGTTTTGGGGTTTTTGGTGTGGGGTTTTGGGGGTTTTTTTTGGTGGTTTGCTGTTTGCTTTTAATTTGATAGAAGGCTTTTTGAAACACCAGCTCTTCTGCAGCCGTGCTTAGAGCTGGTGGTCACTCTGGAGCTATGAGAGCATTTGTAGCCTTTTTGTTGCTCAGAAGGAATGCCATTCTGTTAAGCCAAAGTATGGTAGTTTATGAATGAGTTTTATTTTCAAAAGATTAGATGTATTCTCCTAATGGATAATTTTGAAGTATTTCTAAAATAGTAAGACTTAAAATGTTGACCCATTGGATTTAAATACACATGCTCTTATTTAATTGTTTTCCAGCTTTTGTTTACAGACCTTGGAATGTGTATGCTACTTCAAAGAGCTCTTTGAAAGGGAATTTTTAAGAAATAAGCCTCATCTGTAGGCTTAAACTTGGCATCCTGTGATCCATGCTTCCACTGGAGAATATTTAAGCACCTGTGCAAGTTGAAAACTATTAACTCATTTCCACGCTGGGGTTTTTTGTATAGACTTGCATGATTCCTTTGCCATTTGCCCAAGGGAATCCAGGAAAGAAACACTTCTTAAACTCTCTGTGACCCTAAATTTTTGTCCTTATGGGTTGCATGGTCCCTGGAGAAGAACTGCTATTTATTACGCACTAACTAGCTGGGCTACCACAGTCAGAGAACTACTTAACAGTTCACTGTCAAAATGACAGGCTGCACTGAGCAGGATTTTAAAGAGAACCATCCCACCACTTCCTCAGTACTTTTAATGACTCTGGATGGTGAATTTGAGAGTGAGGTTAAGCTTATTATATATGCAGATGACATCATATACAGCTTCTGAATTCAAAGTTGCCTTGTGAAGTTGGAGAAGGAAGCTAAGGAAAAACAAAGGATGAAATTCAAGAAGGGCAAGAACAATTTCCTTCCTTGCTCCAATAGAATATGGTCAGATCTTGAAATCATTAAGTCTTTTTTGCCACCCGCTGTAATTTGGTGCATCTTTTTTTCCAAAAAGCCTGTTTATCCTGTTATGAAAGTAAATTAAATTTAAAAGGCTGGACAAGTTGCTTCCTGATGCCCATATTGGTTGTTACCCATCTATGTCAGGCTTTCCACCACTGCAGTGCTGTTAAAAGGCTTGGTTGCTTCAGTTTTTGGAAAGATACTGGAATAAGGGTGACTTGGGTCCTGGGTCTTCCTTTTTAAAGACAGACTCTATGTTTTGCTGCTTTGTGGTTCTCCACAGGCTCTCAGAAGTAACTCATCAAAGCGGTCTTGGAGCTGTCAGGTTAAGTGTCCTGGGATAAGGTTCACCAGACAAAAGCCAGTTTGAAAAGTTCTCTCGTGAATACTTGTAATGTTTTCTCCTCAGAGGCTGAGGTCTTAGAGCTCCCTGTCAACCAGGACTTCAGATGTAAGCCACCTGGTTGGTGCTGAATGGTTTTAGTGTGTGTGTGTAAAATACAAAAATGCCCTGTATTTCAATACTACATTTTTTGTCCATGGCACTTCATTTTTGTGCTTCAATGCTTTTCCTGCTGTTCTTATTCATAGTTATTTATGTGTACTAATTACTATATTTTATAATACTTCATTTGGGCTTTTTTGAGATTGCAGAAGAGGTGATGGATCTGCCTAGGTTTGTTCCTTATTACCTGTGCTGGTTTTGGCTGGGATGGAGTTAATTTTCTTCATAGTAGCTAGTGTGGGGCTGTGTTTTGGATTTGTGCTGAAAATGGTGTTTATAATACAGCCATTTGCTCAGTCCCTCTGGTGGGATGGGGGAAAGAATCTGAAGGGTAAAAGCGACAAAACTCAAGTGTTGAGATAAAGACACTTTAATAGGTAAAGCAAAAGCCGTGCATGCAAGCAAAGCAGAACAGGAAATTCATTCACTCCTTCCCATTGGCAGGCAGGTGTTCAGCCATCTCCAGGAAAGCAGGGCTCCAGCACGCATAACGGTTACTTGGGAAGACAAAACGCTGTAACTCCAAATGTCCCCCACTTCCTTCTTCCCCCAGCTTTATATGCTGAGCATGACGCCATATGGTGTGGGACATCCCTTGGGTCAGTTGGGGTCAGCTGTCCCAGCCGTGTCCCCTCCCAGCTCCTTGTGCACCCCCAGCCCATTCGCTGGTGGGGTGGGGTGAGAAGCAGAAAAGGCCTTGACTCTGTGTAAGCACTGCTCAGCGGTAACTAAACCATCCCTGTGTTATCAACATTATTCCCATCCTAAATCCAAAACACAGCACTATACCAGCTACTAGAAAGAAAATTAACTCTATCCCAGCCAAAACCAGCACATGGGTTATCCTAATAAAGTTGTTACAGCTTCTAAATCATTAAGGACTCAAGAAATGTGTGTTTAGCGTACTGGCCCACTACAGCTTCTTCCTTGTCAAGAATGACCCTTTCACCGTGTGTTAGGCTGTTGCATAGCTCATTGTCACTTACCTGCAGTGTTGTTTTGCCTCTTCCTCTTGAACCTAGTTTAAAGCTTGGGTTACCAAGTTGATGCACAAAGTCTTTTTCCCTAGTTTCTTGAGATGTCCTCCATCCTTGCCAACAGCTCCTTTAACACTACCCGAGAGTCAGATCAAGAATCCATGTCTTTCCCATGCTGCAGATTGCAGGTGTATTTTTTTCTAAAGCTTTCTGATGAGGAAGAAAATGAGTTGACTTTGTGGCTGGTTCTGATGAAACAAAAAGTTGGTTTATTTGCTTCATGCTCCTGTCTGATTTAACACAGAGACACATAGTAGGTCTCCTAGCGCTTATTCAGGAAAATTCTGTTAACCTTTTTTTTAATGGGTGTGGATGCAGGGTTTGGCGGGCCGTTTTTGTCCCACTCTTAAGGTTTGTGATTTGCAGGGAGAAAATGCTCCTGAAACACTTGTTACGCTACAGTTTGGCCTCCGTGCTGCAGCAGCACCGTGGGTACACAAAGGAACACAGCAGTTCTTCAAACCTTTGATTATTTTTCAATGGTGTCTTACGCACAAAGCTTTGTATTATCTTGTGGCTGCTACAAGGCAGTTTTATTCAGGTTTAAATTCTCAAAATTACAATCTATCTCCAAAGCTATTTAGAAAGTCTTACATCCCCTCCGGTGGTGATAGGTCAAATATAATACCTGAGGGCTGTTGGTGGTGTTATGTACTTTTTTTAATTACCTGATAATTAAGAAGATTATTCTTAATGAGTTTTTTTACCTTCTAAGCTAAAAATACCTTTCCGCATTCCATGAGCCTTACCCAACTTCAGTGTGAGTTGTAGTAATCTGTCACTAATACTTCAACTTGGAATTAATTTTCTTCCTCTTATTTTTTTCTTTTACCTCACTTCCCCAAGGGCAACAGCAATTCTGGCATACTTACCCCAGGAACTTCTAGGTACTTCATGTTACGAATATTTTCATCAAGATGATATAGGACATCTTGCAGAATGTCATAGACAAGGTACAATTACTAATAATTCAGTAAAGAAATTTTGTAAAAAATATTGGGAACGATTGTGTATTAAAAAACCAAACAAACTTGAGAAGATTTGGATATTTCTCTGTTTGCAAGTGCTTTAGTTAAGAACTTTGTGCTGTGTGTGCCAAACAATATGATTATCTTAAAGTTCCATGGATTTTTAGTGAATACTTGAGGTTCAGGTTGGGTATGGGGGGATGACTGCAGAAATAGCAGTCTTTTTCTTCAGGGGTGAAGGGAGGAATTAACTGAGTTTTCCCTGATAAGGGCTCTGCTTATGTAGTCATGGTGACTGTTTGACAAAAGGTTACTTCCTTTCTGTCTGTCTTCAGTTTTGCAGACAAGAGAAAAAATTACAACTAACTGCTATAAGTTTAAAATAAAAGATGGCTCTTTTATTACATTGCGGAGTCGCTGGTTCAGTTTCATGAACCCTTGGACCAAAGAAGTAGAATACATTGTCTCAACAAATACAGTTGTTTCGTAAGTATTTTTCCCTTAGCAGATGCATGTAAATGCTGGTTGCTTTGCCCTGTTTTCAGATGAGATTTGACCTAAGTATGTGCACATCTTCTATATGACAATAGGTGTCTTCTTCAGATAACACCCAGAACTGCATACCTGGGGAGAAGGGAATTAGTTTAATAACTACAGTAGTTTAATATCTGTTTATTAAGGCCTGCAGAAATATAAATATTTTCTTTCTTTGGGAAAACCTGGGGTTCCAGCCTTTGTAGGGACTTAACAGGAGATGTATTTCTCTGCTTATGTAGGAACTTCCCCCCTCCTTTTCTTTTTCCTTGAGGGTTCTGTACAGGTGTGTCGACTCCACAGTAGAATAACTACTGTAGAGGGATTCTCTTATGAGAGAAGCTGTTTGGGTTCTGCATTGCACACTGAGTTGTAACGTGGTGTTTTACTTCTGTTGTTTATCTAGCCTTGGTGTCAGTCACAGTGTTTCTTTCACAGAGGTGACTCACAAACTACTTAAACCCTGAAGCATTCCATTCTGACACAATGGCAGAGTGACTGTTTCGCAGGGTTTTCTATCACTGATTCTTCTAATTCTTGAAATCCACAGCACCAACATACTTGATAGTGGAGACACAGCCTTTCCACAGCTTGCAGCTTCTCCACACAGCATGGACAGTGTGCTTCAGGCTGGAGAAGGTAACTACTGGACTATGAGGAAATTATTGGCAGTCATGCCTTGTTAGCAGCTAATCTTGCATGCAGAAATTTGCTGCACTCTTGCACTGAGAATTTGTTAATATCCTAAAGAAAAAAGTTTTAGGGCAAAAAAGTACTAATGCAGTTCTTGCTCTGTTGAACACAAATACCAACTTTGGATATAAGCTGGTCAAAGAGAAGTGAATGAGCCAGTTAAAAGAAACATGTATAAACAGTGTTGGAGGAGTGACATAGAAGAGGAAGGCTTGCCTTCAAGCATGGGGCTATTTGTATATCGTCCCGGAGTGAATTCATGTTCTGTGGTCAGTGCAGATGACTACTCAGGGGGCAAATGGATCATAAATACAGTTTTGTCCTTTGGCTTATTGCCCCTCACCTACCCTTGATTTGACTGACTTCTTGTCAAGACATGAAGACTGACCTCTGGTAATCACTACGGGCTTGTTATGGATGCTGCAGATCACTGAACCATCTTTTCTAACGGGTGGCATGCAGCATAATGCATTTAATAATGAAGTGTTACTGGAGCAGGGTGGAAGTGACAGATAAGAAGGATGCAGTGACAGCCCATGAATGAAAGGGAAAGAAAGATGGTGATAATACTGAAATGTTTTCCAAAGAGTTGGGAACCATTGCTTTTTAGAGACCCTGTTTACTAGATACTACTTCTAGCAGCTATGCTTTCACAGCTGTAGAGCAAGGATATTGTGCATGTCTGGAATTACTTTGTAAGTTATAGACAATACACTTAGGAGAACAGTGCAAGACTTCAGCAAAGCTGGGCTTTCCAGTTATCTCTGCTCTGAAAAATGAGGTTCAGTAAGGGAAACTATGGAGGAGGAAGGGTGGCAAAGCATGGGACAGCTGACAGCAGTAGGAAGAGAAGCTGCCACGTAGGCATGATGGTTAGTAACTGAAGGTAGAGTAATGGCAATAACATGGTGCCTGGGCCTTCTGAGAATGCGAAAAAAATATAGAACAAACTGTTCTATAATAGGATAAGCTTATTCTTGCCACAATGTGACCTTTGAAAAGAAAACAGACGTATAATACCGTCATACTGAGGGTTCTTGTCCCCAGAAAAAGTTAATTTAGTGAAGTTTAATTTCAAGGTGTTCTGGCTCTGCTAAGGATTTGATGACCTTTTAGGTGAACCTTCTCACCTCCTGATGGGACTGAGCCATAGAAACAGGGTTGCTGTTGTTAAATATGAATTTCTAAAAGACAGCAGTTATCCATTATGCATAAAGCAATGCTAAGGGCTTTCTTGCCCTTGCAGTAGGTGATCCTTTTCTTCACTATGCCTTCGAGTATATTTGGCTCATTCCTGACTACCTCTCAAGTGCTGTGCAAGTGTCAAATCCCATTAAAGTAACAGCAGGCTTCCAACTGTTCAGACGTCTCTTTTTCTTCCATTCTTAGATACTTGCAGTAACCTACAGGGGGGTTGTTTATGTTCATTAGGTAACATGGGCTTATCCCATAATGAATGGAATATGTGCTGGCAAGTTCTTCACACAAAGCAAAGAACAAACATGTTTGGAGATAAGCCTGTTCATGCACAGAATCAAGCAGGTCTGACAAGCTATTCTTTACCAACTCTGGACGAGAGGTACTACCACATGTTTGAAACAGCCAGATTCTGGTAAGAGTCAGGATATGTTGCGTACCTGCTGGTGCAGAGGGATAGCTAAGGGATGTAGCATAGCTCAGTGCGAGTCAGAGCTTTCCATACATTTGAAGGTATTCACTAGTTGGTGGCATTGTAATAAATACAGTTCAGAAGGTTCTGCAGCTGGTCAAAACATGCCTAACTACAAATGCTTTTTGGAAAAGGTTTGCAAGCTTTTATCTGACCTTAAGATACCTATTCATTCCAGGTGGCCCAAAAAGGACCCATCCTACTGTGCCTGGAATTCCAGGTGGAACAAGAGCTGGGGCAGGTAAAATAGGGAGGATGATTGCTGAAGAAATCATGGAGATTCACAGGTGAGAGAAAATGGTATGAAGGTAGAGGAAAATCAGTATTGTTCTTTAAGAGGAAATTAGGGAAGTCTTTCTTCAAGCTGAATACGGAATGATATAATTGTATTTTATAAGTAGACAGCTACAGCTACCTATTCAGAACACCTGAGGCAGTCAAAGCCCATCATGAGAGAATGAAAAAATTACAGCGTTCCAGCTTTCTACTGTAAAAGACTAATATGGGAACTTCTTTTGTAATGGTGGTGATCATCTGTTTACCAGAAACAGTAGTTAAACAGAACAGCTAACTAGAAACCAGCTCCTTTCCAGACTGTTCTCTTTGCAATGACTTAAGGGTGTAAATGGCACAACCTCCAAATGCCAAAGCTACTGACTACGTGCCGAAAAAGCAGTGTTTGTTTTCACGTAGTCCACTTTGCTCAGATGCTTTTAGAGTTGTTAGATACGTGAGTTCAGCTTGTGCCGTTCTCCCACAGCTCTTTGAGCAAGGACACAATGATTAAGCTAGCTCTGCCTTCCCAGGGGCAGTCCAAAAGTCAAGACGTAGGTCGCTGGTTTAAACAAGAAGTCTTGCAGCACCCTTCAGTAAGGGACTGTAGGGATACATGGCTGTTCCTCAGAACAGCCATCTTGTCTCTCTCACCTGTGTGAACAGCTACTTTCTGTGGGCATCACTTAATTCTACTGGCTGACAATCCCTGTTCTTCATGCATTTGCTCTTGGGAATTGTTCCCCTTCCCATAGATGTGGCCTCATCCAGCAGATGTTTAGTGACAGTAATTTAAGCATACTGAGCTGCAATTCAGGAAAACATTCAGTCTGTTTCCCATAGCTTTGTTTCTGCTCCAAGGCAGAGACTACTTACATCGCTGTTTAAGGGAACAGCAGACCTATCACATACGGCTTCTTTTCTGTCTATAAGATCAGGAAGAAGGATCAAAGAAAAAAAAAAAAAAAACAAACCATGCCAAGGCTGAACCAATACTTTGAAACTTACCCATCCTTTTTAGTAGCTGTAAAACACTTAATTAGCCACAGTGAGTGTGCAGTATACCTTACCACCCATTTTTTTTCATTTCAAGACCCTGGGTTAGTTCCAGTCCTTTTTCAGCAGCTGTTACTATTTTCCAAAGCTGCCTTCTGTTCAGCTTTCCCAGGGGAACTCTGCCAAGGATAAGATTCCCATTTCCATTGCTTTTCTCTGTAACTACCCCTCTTCTCTTTAGGCCAGAGATTTGTTGGTTCTACAGGTAATGAATTATTCATTAATAAAAAGATGATATTTGATCAAGCTATGGAAAACTGAAGTGAAAAATGCTGCTTCAGACATTTTTAAAAAAATACTACATCAAATGTTCAGTGTATTTCTGTAGCAGTAGCTCACTTAAGGAGTCTAGGTTACTGTCACTGAGGCAGCTTGAATTCTTAGCTGGTCTAAATTGAAGTAAAATACAAAAGAAGAGGCTTTCCTTAGTACCCAGAACGTTTCCCTTCTGACTCTCTCTGTGAAGGCTGAACAGGAACAAGAAAAGAAGGGGAGGATATAAAGTGTGCAGACTGAGCAAGCGGGACAATTTGCACACAACTATTTATCTAGCTGCAAATAAAAACATTGCTATTGCTGACTGAGGTAGCACTGGAAAAAGTAAGGAAATTACTGGCACCTGAGTCTCAAAGTTGCTGGTAAATACATCCCCTATTTTATCTATATTTTAGGATAAGAGGATCGTCACCTTCTAGCTGTGGTTCAAGTCCGCTGAACATTACCAGCACGCCACCACCTGATACATCCTCCCCAGGAGGCAAGAAGGTAAGAACAAGCTTTACAAAGAGCCTTGTAGCAGTAGTGGCAAGCACCATAAGGTCATGCTCATAAAATTACATGTGGTGCTGAGCTCCTCCTGGCTGCTTGGCTGAAGAAGTCTGACAGCAAGTCACAGTACTCTGGTGGCCAAAATCCCTTTACAGTAGTCGCCAAAGTGCAGAGACCAGTAGTTCTTAAACACGGGCAGCTTTTGAAATCCACCTGCTCTTTAGATTTTCACTTTTATTTTTTTAAACAGAGCTGTAAGAAACAGCTCTCTTCATCTCTCTTGAGCCTCCAAAAACTCTTTAACACCACATACTGGTGAACACTGGAATTGCTATCGTTTGAGCACTGTGCTCCAGTGAATCACAACAGTTTACTGTACTGCTGTAGCACAAAATATGACAATTAGATGTGTTACTGTGCAGTGACAGTTTATTTTTAAATCAATACCATGTACCATGCCTTGTTCTAAGATTGCTTGAGTAGCACTCACGTACCATTACCAACACTTAACCTCCCGAACACTTGTACTGGCTGCATTTAAGTCATCTAGTAAATTGCTGCTTATGGTAGTTATACTCAAGGCAAGAGGAGCACTTATCCAAATCCTTATTCTGTGTGTTCGAACACTGCCTCAGACTTATTTAACTTTTTTTCCCCAGAAATTATGATGACTGTACATAAGAATTGCTTGTACTGGAGCATATAGCTGACAGTAAATATTTCTGTCTGTTTCTGGCTTACTTTGTTCTTGAAATAAAACTTGAAGTTGGACCAAACTGAGTTGTAATTTTAGGAATCAATATTCTTGCTCCTTCTACCCTACAATAGTTCAACACCTACATACAGTAAGGGCTACTGTAACAGAATAAAGGAGAACACATGTGGAGAGTTGTGTATTCCTAATAGGGTACCCCCTTAATATTTCTCCTTAGTTAGAAGACTATGTTTGCTAGAAACAACACAAGCTCCAGTGGATGCTGCCTTTGGAAGGGAGCTCACAAGTACTTACCTCCTAGCGTACACACATCTGGAGCAGTTCAAAACTATCGTTCAAGTTCAGCTATTCTCTTGCTATTTAAGAATCCTGGAGAAGGTTCTTAATTTCTGGTGAGCTCTGGTGTACACTGTACCGCTGTGCTGCTCTGTACCAAAAAATGGTTAGACTTACGCTCCAGGATCAATGCTTAACTCATGCAGTCTGTCTCCACCTGGGAGGATTATGCTCCTAAAATGAAGGATCTCAGTTGTCAGTACTTTACATGCACTGTACGTTCAAAAGCATTCTGTAGTTAGCTGTTAATTACTGTTGCTTGCAGATGGAATCTGAAAAAAGATGACCCACAGCAATCCCCTGAGGATGTCTTCTAGTAGTTTTTCAGAAGTTATTTTCGGAAGTTTAGCATATAGTACTGACTTGATCGCTTCCTTTCTGGTAGTGATACACTATCCCTCTGACATCTGTGTGATGGGCATAATGCAGAGGAAGTAGTTCCTAGCTTACAACTAGTCTGATTAGCTAGCCTTTGTGTTGTGTGTTTTTTTTCCATGAAGTCCATCTCCCCTATATTAAAAATCCCAATATAGGACAATTTAAGACTTAATGCAACATTTCATACTGTTTTATAGCTTCTATTTTTTTCTTCTTTCAAGATCTTGAATGGTGGCACTCCAGACATTTCTTCAGCTGGGTTACTGTCTGGGCAAATCCAAGATAACTCTGGTTACCCATATTCTGACAACTCCTCTATTCTTGGTAAGTGAAGTCACACACTGGCATGCCTCAATGCCAACTAAACACATACACAACTGTAACAAGATGATTGTTTTTAGCAATAACTTGCTTTCACCATCTGCAGTCTATAGCGGAGGCATAAAGCCATAACCTACCACTCTGCCTAAAGGGGTGGCTAGAAGAGTAGCCTGGCAGTCTGTTTTGCTAGCTTACTTTATATTGTGATTTTTTTTTAGTACTTGGAAGCCTCTCTTCTCTTACTGAATCAGTGTGAATTAGTTGAACTCCTCACCTGCTTTCTGTGAATGCTTTTAAACAACTGAAGACAAGAAGAAAGGCTAGGCTGACCCCTAGATGTTTATCTAGATGTATTTTTGAAGTACAGCATATAAGGTCATCCTTATTAGGCGTACTGGTCATTGCTGAGGAGTGACCTAACCTTTGTACTCTGACACCCAGGTGTCAGTGGTATCCCTGAGACTGGGGCAACCTGGATATCAAACAAGACTAATGCTCCCAAAATAGTTCAGCCTGTTCAGATAGTCTCCTTCAAGTCATACAGCAAGTGTCCACAGCAAGTAAAGTGAACAAAATAAAACTGAACTTCAGACAACTTACTGTATTTATGCTTACAGGGGAGAACTCTCATATAGGCATCGATATGATTGACAATGATCAAGGATCAAGCAGCCCTAGCAACGATGAAGCAGCGATGGCAGTAATAATGAGCCTTCTTGAAGCAGATGCAGGTCTTGGTGGCCCTGTAGACTTCAGTGATTTGCCATGGCCCTTGTAAATGATGCACCTGGCTTCAACATCCAAATATCAAAGTGCATTTATTGGTGGAGTTCTACAGTCTGTGAAACTTGTTGGACTGAGAAGCTTTTATGTATGAATTTCATAAAAGCTGTATCAGAATGCAACTCATCCTACCACGTGTAACTTCAGACAAAGTGGAATAACCTGCTACAGTGTTTTGTGTTGATTTGGTTAGCTGTGTATAGCTTGCAATACTTGTATATTTTGGATTCTGTTGTTTGAAATTTTTTTTAAATCACTGTGCAACTCACTGGCATCAGTGGTAGCTTTTATATGCAAATGACCATTTCAGATGTATGGTGTGTTTTTACACTGCAAAACAGTCCCCATGTGGATATTTCTTATACTAATTGTACCATAAAGCTGTTTATTCTTTCTTGTAAGAATCCTTTACTATAAATATTGTTAAAGTGTAATGTATTAGACAGTTAAATATTTTTAAAATAAATGTTTCCCTTGTTCTAAGATGGAGCATTTACTTTGATAAATAAATTTGATAAAACCCTGCTGAAGGTGCATGCTAGAAACAGTTGCCTATTTATCATTTCTTTAGCCTTAGGGAAAAGGGAGGAAAAACAATGCCTTACTTACACTTAAAAGATTTTATCACTACACTGAACTTCTACAGAAACTCCTAGCTTTAAGTTTATGCTAAGGAAAAAACACAAACCAGTAGGTAAGGTAGTCTGACATCACCAGCTTTATCTTAAGCACATTCTTAAAGATAAGTGATAACCTCTGAACCATCCTTTCCTGAGGAAAAGCAACTACTTTCAAACTTCATCCATATACTTATTCACCAATCATTCAAACCCATTAAAATAATGGAAACTTTATTTGCATGAAAAACTTGTTTACAATAATTAATAAATGAAGAATGAACCATTTGTATTTTCCTATTATGACACTTATGAAAAATGTATTAAATAAATATTTGTGAACAGATTAAGGTAAGGCAAAATTTAAGATAAAGCCCCTATCTGTTGTTCACAATTTTTGAACATGGCTCATGCTGCAAACAAGTGAAAAAATTCACTAAAGAACTTTGCATTTAACAAGATGTTACATGGGTAATTGAATCATGTCCTCAATCCAAAAACCCAAGAGTAAGTAGTTTTGTGCTCAACCATATACAATAACTTTAAAAGGGTCAATCTATTCAGAGCAAAACTATTTACAGTTAATACTTTTGATAGAAGCACTTTGTTAGTATTGTGCAATACATTTATAAAAAATGGCTTCAAATTCCATTTATCAACCATTTATAAAGTGCTACTATCAATTCCAATTCTGCATTCTAACCCCTGTGTAACAATACTGATGTGCAACTTGCCACCAGCCTCCCATTGTTTTTGATGGGCTTAAGAGTGAGGACAGTCCAGTAGACAAACCACCAATGTCACAAACCTACTGGTAAACACACACATGTACGTAACTGTAACCCCAGGACATTTGATCTGTACTCTTTCAAAAACAACCAGGTATTCCCTGTGGTCTTTTCAGAGGTCTGTACTGCAATATCCTAAACACTGTTACACAATGGAAAAAAACTGGAATTGCAGTGTAGTATGAGTTGAGTACAGAGTCACTTTAAAGTAGCATGCTTTTGTTTTAGTAAGAGTCTAGATCAGAGTGGTGGGTTTTGTCCCTCAGTATCCATCTCACTGTTACTAGGTGGAGGATGAATAGGCAGAATATCCAGCTCATCTACCTGGGGGGTAGGATGCATTACCACAAGCTGGTCCTGGGGTATATCTGCTGCCGCTGCCGCTAAATTTGTAATGGATTTGCTTTTCACACACTGGAAGTCAACGTGCCGACTCTTTCCTTCCTCCTTCTCCCAAGACATGCGAATAAATGGTCTTTGCACATAGTTGTAAATCACCTCCGGCCTTCCCCCCGGTCGCTTTTTCACTTTCTCTTTGTATGTAGGGTAACCTAAGAAACAGAGTACAGCAGAAATTAACATTTCCTGTGCTGTTTACTTCAGAGTTTTTTTTTTCCAGAAAAGCAGCATGTGGAAACATAGTGAAGAGCAGCTGTCATCACCATCAACATCGTGAGTGGAAACAGATGCCATTGTGTTGCCCTTAACACTACCTATGCAACCAGAACACAGAGTCAGCAGTTCAACTACCAACCACACTGTAAGGAAAGAGGCTACAGTGCTATTGGTAGTGAATGTATTGCCACAAGACAACTCTTCCCAACTTTACAGGCAAAGCCAGTTGCTCCTTCCTTGAGCCAAAAGCAGCCAGCTGTTTCTAAAACACTGTGACCTGGAAAGCAGGAAATGAGATCTCAAAAGTAGAGAACAGCATTGCTCTGATCTGTGGTTTCAGCTCCCAGGTGGAATCCTAGCCCATTCCTCCCGGCTCCCCCGAATGATGAAAATACATCCTTTTAGACCAATTATCAATTCTGGTTATGCTGCATTTAAGTCATCTCTCCCCTCTGCCTAAGCAATAATACTCATTACCAGAAGGTTACACATCATTATGGGGCACTGGCATTAAAGTTTAGTCAAATGGTTGTTCTTTGTCTAAAACAAGTGCCAGCGGAAATAATCTGGTATTAGCCAGCATAACACACAAAACCAGTTCTTTAGTTGAATGGCGTGTCAGGCTGAAGGCTCACACCTTGTTCAGCTGAACTTACTTATTTTAGAGATCACAATCAGTTAAAAGCATTTGCTTTTGGTTGGCAAATTACAAACGTAACTATGACAACTTGGTGAGTTTATGATAGAAATCCTGCAAATTAAAAAGGCTGGATTTTTAAATATTTGGGTCAACAATCAGAAGGAAAAAAAAAATGCACAGAAACCCAGCTGTTACACTCATGATAAAAATCTAAGACTACTTAATGTAATTCTCTTTTGCAAAGCCAGAGCTGAGATTTTACAGATCAGCCTCCTGAATTACAGGATGCTTATTTCAGATTAGTATTTCTTTGCGCTGATCCATTTGATAGTTTTATGTTTCCTGACAGAAAATATTTACCTGCAACTTAACATGAAATTTTTTATTTCAAGCCCTGAAAAGGACACCAGACCAAGAACAGAATATACAAAGCTGTAAAAATGCATCATTACTTGAAATGAAGTATAGAGAAGATTTTGCGTGAAAACTAGAGGGCAAATGGCAGGAGATGCAAGTTGTAAGTCAGTAGAAACCACCTGAGTTACTCTGCAAACAGTCTAGCAGCTAGAGACATCTTGTAGACCAGTCATGACCCTGTAATCGGGTTTTCTAGCTGGACCAGTTGTTTATTGGGTACCACTCCCTCTCCTCTGGCCATTTTATCATCTAACCTCAATATGAGAGACAATACCAACCCTTATTTCTTCAACTGCAGAGACAACCATAAGGCAGGTACGTGCAGCAGACCTTTCCTCCCCACCAAAGAGCAATCTGTCTCTTACCTTCAATGCCCAGTCGGATCTTCTTGAGACCCCTTTCCTTCAGAACTGATTTGGCCACATCTCGATTTTCAATGTATTTGAAGAATCTGTACAACTTCGTGCTGTAAATAACTAAAAATACATTTTAATGTGGAAAAACCTGTATTCAAAGCTTAAACTTCTAGTGTTAAAACACAAAGATTTATCTTTTCCACTGTTTTGCTTTACTCCAGTATCTCCATTTCAGAATAGGGGAGGAGGCTCAAGAACTCCTCAAAATATCCAAAACAGAGAAAAATGGCTGAAGGGACTGTGGAATGCATTGGTCACACATGTCTTTTTTCCCCTATCAATTTAGTCTGTTTTATACACTTAAGGTTTTTTTTTTTTGTTGGATTTAGGAATGCAATAGGCCAATTCACAGAGCAAACTACATTATATACTCCCAACCCCACCTCCACAAAAAAGACATCTCCATTTTTTTCCATTTTTGATGGAATTCCTGCAGACATTTAAAAAAAAAATCTTCCCATTCTGCTTGCCATTATGTAAGAGATCTGCAAATCAGTTTCAGAAAAGTCAGACTCGCAAAGCAGAACAAGAGGGATGCCTTTGCAATTTCTATTATAGCACCTCAAAAGAAGGTACCAAGGCCATCAATCCCATACAACTGCAGAGATCCAAATCAACTCTTCATGAAAAGTATTAACGTAAAAGGCAAGTGTGTCCCTAATTACTTCGGGTAGGGGTTATTTGTAATTGATATCTTTGAGACATAAAGGTCCTTGAAACCTCAGCGAATTATGTTACTACATTAGAACAGCCATATTTGGTCTATATTCACATCAACCCTTCCTTCTTTAGGAATGGCTGCAGGTTTGCATCCTCCAAAAATGTTGTGGGTTTGTTTTTTTTTTTCTCTCCCTGTTGGTGGTGTTGGTATTGGTGTTTTGGGTTTTTAAATCTAAAGGAAAAAAAAAACCAAAACCAAAACCAAAACACACCCAAACCAAACCAAAAAACTGTAATACTTTAAAGAGACTTCTAAGAGGATTTTATACTATTGGAGTACAATGAGTACCTCAAGCTCCTACATGCCCCACAAAACCCTGAATTTCAAGTTTTCACACTGAAGGAACATTTTCAGCTACAGGGACAGCACAGATGCAGTGAAGGGCACTCCATTCACAGGTGCTTTTATCTCATCTATACACCAAACTTACACCTCTAAAATACTAACAGACACTTCCCGCCCCCCCCCCCCCCCAAAAAAAAACCTCTAGCTGTTCTCCCACAGTAAACATGGCTCCTATCGATTTTTCTCATCAAGCTCTTTCTGAAGAAGTATTTCCTTCCCCCTCATTGACTGACAATACCTTAATAATAAAAATTAGCTTATCTTTTTAATTAGACTTGAACATAACGTGAAACACATGCTTCTGGGAAGCAAAATATTAAGCAGAACTACCAAAACTAAGTTTTTGAGAGACATTAGGGATGTTGTAAAGACTTTGCTAACAGCGCTTATGTACAGATAATTTAAATCAGCACATTTACTGCTACCTCTACCATAGCATGCCTTGGTGGAAACAACAAAAATAAACTTACTTTGTGAATACTCCTCTCCCATTTGCGGAGGATACTCTTCATCCCAGTCAACAACATCATCATCTGTCAGCACAACAATGTGGCACTCCCTCTCACCACTTTGGGCACTGGCTACCATTAATGGGAGAATCATTTCTTCTAGATAAAACTCAAATTGTTTGCGAGCACCATCGTTTGACAATTCATGCATGAGAGCACCTAGAACAAAATTTTAAGCATAGGTACATTTGAAAGCTTGGTAAAGAAATGAAGGCAGGAATAAGAAACACAGCAGTTCCATTTATTTTTTAGTATTTACTGCAGACAGCTGTAAAAACAGTCTATTGGTTTGTATAAGATGAGAACTTTTTCAAACGTTTACCAGAAGTTCAAACTAATAGGACTGTCCTGCAGATACTAACATTATGTTGGGCAGAGAATGGAGTGACTTTGAAGAGACCTCCTTCATGTTTTACTATTGCTAAACATTTGGTAATTGTGTGTGTAAGACTCCTCTCAGGCCTCCTAAGAGAAACATTATTTAAGCCAGTTGCTGAAAGAGTAGAGCATGCAACCCACTTTACATAAGCAGTAGCTTAAAAACAAAGCCTCTCAAAACCCTCACAGCACGAGCTGCTAAATCCTTCTGCTGAGGACAAAGTGCACTGAGAGTGTGACTCAGCACGAGTCGCACTCAGTGCCGCGAGGTCGCGGCACTGCCGGTGAAGGCACAGGTGCCCCGCACAGATCGCACAGCTGGAATGCCACAGCTTGGCCCTGCGCCGGGCTCTGCTCTGCACAAACACCACGAGATCACAGGAACCAAAGACACGGGCCAGGTCATTCAAACATTGGCCAAAAGTTTGGCTGTGCTCAGGGAAGGAACGAGCTGGAGAGACACCACATGCTGGGAACCATGATGCACCCTACACCACCAGCAAAGCTGTGCTACTTTTGTTAGCAACACAGCCTAATTCTCTTAAGCAAGGAGTTGAATAAATTATCCTCCCTCAGCAAAAAAAGATACCACTTAATGTTACTGTACCTGTACCGCAAATGCATCAATAGAGTTTAAGTATTCAACAGAGCTGACCACAGCAGAAAAATATCTGAATATCAGATACTGAAATATCAGAAAGGTTATTTTTCAAAAGGTGTACATCCATTGTCTCTGGAGCTTTTTTACGTAAGAGATAAAAGAAGATGGATTTTGCTCATGTAGTATCAGGCATGTTCCTTACCTCAATAAAGGACACAAATTTGGAATTAAACCACCCCCACATATTTGCTTAAGTTAGTCGGTATAATTCAAATTACTTTGATAAATTCTGTACTTACTGAGATCTCTGCATTTAATAGTACTATACTCAAAAGAGATACAGAGATAGTCACACGCTTCTCTCAATTCAGGAATAGATATCCCGTCAGGACAGCGTATTACTCCAGTCTTGTAGTAATCCTATAGTAATGCAGCAAACAAAAAAAAAACCACAACGCACTTCAACATTCACTGACAGAAACATTCCATCATTTCATTTACAATGCTTACTCCACAAGCAAACCCCCTAAAATATAAGAGCAACATATGCTAAATTTCATGAATTTTATTGTCCTGAAATTTATCAATTTTCTGAGCTGCTTCCAGAGCAGTGAGCTCTAGTTAAAATTGTTATTTAAGTGACAACTAATAATACTGATCATTTTGGTGCGCGTATACTGTCTATTATCTATACTTCACTCAGCTTTTGCTATTCTGATTCTACTGACAAAAGAGCGTTGCAGCTTTACTTTTTTGTGTAGATATGAAATACATAAGGGCCATTTTTCTTCTGATTGAAGTTTGCTTTTCTCCTCTTACTTGCAGTACGTTAGCTTCCAGTACTCCGTTTCATCTAATATTAGCACAAGAAGGGCTGAATATATCTGAACTAAGTGAACTAGGTGCATAGGAGAAGGTGAACAAATTTCTGGCAAGTGGTAGTTTTCTGGTTCATTTCATGCACACTTTCTCTCTCCCTGGCTGTCACATGCACATGTCTAGAAAACATAGGGGTGTTTTCATATCAAACATTTTTTTCCCCTCCAGAGAACAATACAGAAGAGCAGTATTTATTCCATCCACAAAGTCCAGATATGCAAGTAAGGCTAAATCAAGAAGTTATGCCTCTTAATACTCGTAGTGCTTGTCCTAACAGTACTTGCCCCTGCCTTTTTCCCCTCCATAAAAAAACTCACCAGAATAGCACGAAACACAGTAGAACCAATTCCTTCAGCAACTTCATACTCCCCTTTTTCATTAGGACGTGTAAAGTTATGTTCTCTGCCTGATCCAAACATCCTGCTCAAGGATAAAAATAATTTGGTTAGAATTCCTTACCATGTTTTTTCTTTTTTTTAAATCTGGAAAGTAAATTGTCAAAAATTGTACTGAAATGGCAGGGAAAAAACAGTCTATTCTATCTTGTATGTATGTACACTGTTCAGTTTGGTTTATGTTTAGCAAGACTACTAGAAAATAGAAAGCAGGGTAGTGTAACTCATGAAAATCTAGTTTTGTTCTTCAATCTTAACCTGCCAATATCCTTTGATCAAAACAAAGGTTAGACCAGGCCATTTCATGCCATTGCCAAAGGTGGGAGGAACACAAAACAAGTAATCTTTGGCATTTGTGGGGTGATGTAGCAGAACAGGTTTTATTGTGGAATTCTTATTATTTAAAGACATTTGAGGTAGTTTAAGAAACAGAACTTAGCATTCAAGTAAACACAACTCACCTCAATTTCATTTAAAAGATTTAGTTAATTCAAAAGTTAAAACAACATTCTGACAGAAGATACCCATGCTTAAGGGTAGCACGTACAGCATATTTGTCCCCAGTGGGATGCAAGGAAAGTTACACTATGGAGAAAACTACAAGTCCCACACAGTATCTACAGTACCCCATTAGATCACTGGGAAAAAAACCTGGCTTTTTAAAACACACTTATGATACAGAATTACACCATCTACTCTGTTTTGTTTACAAATGTACCCCAATGGCAAAGCTTTGCTTTCATACACACAACCAAAGAAACAGTTGGTGTACTGTGGGCATTTATAATGGAGAACGAAGTAATGTTTTTTTTCACTTAATGACTTGATATGTGTTTTCTGGTCACTCTTCAAGACAAGAAATAATATTTAGGAAAAAGACAGTGTAACAGGATATAGACTTACGGCAAATACATTGGTATCATAGTTACTTTTACCTCCCAGAACATACTAGCTAAGCTGTTCCTGTTTTGTGTCCTGTGAACTGACATCAGGGGAAAGTGGGTTTATAAATAACTTGCATTTCAGAGCAGTATTTCCATATCCTTATTAACCTACTTTTGAATTAGTGTAAGATATAATAAGCTTGTTCCTTGAACCAATCCCAAGGGGAGAATAACTCAGCAACACACACACACACAAAAAAAAAAAAATCTAGTGCATTGGCCAGCACCACTTACTCTGAGGCCAGGCATGAAAAAGGAAACTATTTTACCACGTAACTTCACACTGATACACCCCCAGTTTGTTAGTCTGGATTTTTACCTGTTTGCATCTATTACACATATACAAATGCCTTACATCAATGATTTAATTCTATTAATGATTACTTCTATTTATTTCCCTTTACTGTTTACAGAGAAGCATTTTTTTGCTTTCTCTGTAACTCTTCCCCTTGACTTTTCACAAAATAAGGAACCAAGGTACTATTTTTTCCACGCAGTGGTGATTTAAGCAAAGCAGAAATTGTTTACTCATATTTACTACCTGTACCTTGTCAAATAGCTTTATATATATGTATTTAAAATATGATTATATCCTTATGGGCTGAGAAGCAGCCACATTTTAATGAAAAAGCCAAATCCAAAATGAGACAAACTTTCATTTCTTTCTTGCTGCGAGTTTGGAAGTGGTGCTCCCTAGATTTGGCCAATGCAAAACCAGCCAGTATTTGAGCAAGTAAAGTACAGAATCTTTTCCCATCAAGTAAACATGTTAAATATGTTGCTCACTGTAGTTTCTACAGAAAGTATTACACACATATTGTGGACTTTAATTCAACTATTGACCATTTTGAGTATGAGGTCGCTTTGCTGAGAGGCTCTGACCTGTTCTCCTGACTATTTATTTGACATTCCCCTGTCTAAAAAGCATTTTAGAAGATAAATGTGCTGAGCTTGAATATTGTCAGGGTAGGCCCATTAAGCAAAATAAAGTCCTTCAAGGTTTTCCTCCTTGCTATTTTGAAAGAGCCTATCTATACTCACTACTTTGTTTTATGAAGCAACTACCTTTAAGAACAAGAGATGGAATGAGGTAGACTGAATACAGAAGATACCTTATCCTTTAGATAGTTATCTTATCTTTGCCCAGCAAGATAGAAGGAAATGAGGACGTCATGAAATGTTAATTTACTTATGAATTCTTTCATCTCTTTGTAATAGACATCTGTTTTAAGAGTTGTCAGGCACTGGAACAGGCTGCCCAGAGAGGTGGTGGAGTCACCATCCCTGGAGATGTTCAAAAAACGTGCAGACATGGCACTTTGGGACATGGTTTAGGGGGCATGGTGGTGTTGGGTTGACGGTTGGACTTGATGATCTTAGATTCCAACCTTAATGATTCTATGATTCTATTGGCATCTCTGCCAAATACAGAAGAGAACTTATATCTGATTTTTACTTAGACCTTTGCAAACTGATAATATCAAACATTAGCAGATCAGCTGTACCAATACGAGTTCAACGGCTATTTAAACAGTTTTAATATCTACAAAGCATTTATGGCTCTCTTCTATAATTAGAGATTAAGGAAAAAAAAAAGATACAAACCTGCCCAACATTGTATTAGGTTGTGCGGTAAAGATAGAAGGATCTACAACAAATCTGGTGTTGTCCACTATGAGTGTTACTCGTTCAGAGGTTCTGACATTCCGAGCTCCCTCTTTTCCATTTTCATATACAAATACCATTTCCCCACCAGCCTTGCAGCTGCTCCCATCTGAGCTTGACTGGCTACTGTTTCTGCTGCTGTTCCCCATGCTAACAACAGAACCATTAGGGGAAGTCTTCTGAGGACGAGGGCTGCTTGGTCGAGATGAACTGTGATCCTTTTCTCGATCTTAAGTGGGGATGAGGTGGAAGGAGAAAAAACAGGAAATGAAATTATAGATTTACATGAGCTTTATGCAGTTTATGTCTTTTCAGGCAGGCACAAAACATGGCAACTTGATAAGTACAAATTATTTCAATTACATATATTCTAGTTAAAGAAACCTTCAAAAATAACTGTCCATATACGAGATCCTGAAGTTTCTACCACTTAACCATTAAAGCCACCTCATCTCCCCAAAGCGTTTACATGAAAAATTTAGTGTTTTAGTACTGAAAAAGCAATTCAACATAATATAGAAGGTATGGATCACAGCTGGTGTTTAGTGCCATAGTTCAAAGAAACAAGCCAAGTTTTATCACAAAAAAAAAAAAAGAGAGAGAAAAGTGTTTCCTATATTTCTATATACCTAAGCCCTACCAAGTAAAGGGAAGTGTTCAGTCAATTATCTTCTTAGAAAAATTAGATTGTTCTTGTGATTTGAACTAAATAAGAGCACCATATAGGAACACACACAGCAGACTGAAGAAAAAGTTATGACCTATCAAAAAAGGGTACTCCCAGCCCAGGGGACATGTAAGAAATTTCTATGTTGTGGCATCAACAAATAATACTTTTTATTGTATTAACAAAATAATAAATAAGTATTTTAATCCTGAAATGCTTTAGATCTGAACACACCAGAATGATACTGTCTTGTAGGTGAAGTAACATTCCTGATGCATGGAGTGAGCTGAGATTCTGCTCTCTCATGGGATGAGTCACGAGATCTGTCACTTGATCTGCGTCTGTCCCTTGATCTCTCATGTCCACCACTTGCACCATGGAGGCTCATTTTTGTGTAGTCTATTCCTTTAGCAATACGAGATGAGGTGCTGAAAACAGAAATAACAGAAATGTTCAGCATTTCAAAATTTCAGAAACATTATACTTTTAAATTTTAAGGGCATTCTCACTCCATGTACATTTTTTGAAGATTAATATTATCCACCTCCATTTTCTTTGTTGTACTCATGTTTATATTTAAAAACAAACATCAACAATGATTTGGAACATTAAGTAGACAGCAAAAATTAACTGTTTGTTGCTGTGTGATCTACAGAGACACTGCCTGATCAGTTGAACCTGTCCGTGAACCTGTATTCACAGAAATCCCTTCCAGAACAGGTAAGTCAAATACAACTGAGCATTTTATTTTCATTCTTACTGTTAAATTAAACCTTCTCAGCAAACCAGGAAATTAGAAGTTAGGGGTAATTTTTTCCAGTGAAAAGTATTTCAGAAAACCCTTCTCAGAGCACAGGCTTTTACTACTGACTTCACTTCTTTTTTTGCAACTTGCCCTTTACAGAGATGGTTAGCCTTAAACTAGTTGATATATCGGGACACACCAGCCAAGGGTTTATTTCTGTGCACTCTTTTTTAAATTTTCAGTGACTCTTCGTAGGAACAATAGTAAGCCACCACAACCCAGAGAGCAAACCTGAACTATACGATTAAAGCCAAGACCTACAGCACTGTCAGTAACAAGTAGGACATTGGTTCTAATCCAGCAAATTTTAATGTAACAGTTTAAGATTTTTTTAGACTGTGATTGTTAGGTTACATTCCTTAATTTAAGATACTGATTACATTTAGCAATTAATTATTAAACCTACTAACAAAATCAGTTTCAAGTCCCAGTACTCTCAGAAACTATCTAAAAATTGAGTATTAACTTGCAACAGCTACTGTTGAATTTTACAAAAAATACTTACACCTTTTATTTGTACTCTTTTAAAGAGAAATTTTTATATCAGGACAGCACAGACGTATCTGTGTCCTTGCACCCCAATGGAATTCCTAAATCAGTACCTTTGCTATTTGCCTTTCCAGCATGGGCATGACAACACTCCTTATTTATGGGTTTAACTGAAGAACTTTCCAAAAGCCTCAGGTACTGGATAACCAAGACACATCTGCACAACTACGAGGCCTGACAGACAAAGAAGGGTCATAATTTCCCACAGGAGCCTCAATGCTCAAATGGCTCACAGCCTGCAAATGCCACAACTTTTACCAAGAGACCTTAAATATGACTGCTAGGAACGCTGTAGGATTCAAGAACACAAAGAGGTAAGAATAACGACCTCACTAAGAAAAGCACAACAAATTCTAAAAGCATGAGCTGTACAAGCAAGTTGACCAGAATGTCCTCTTTTTTAAGTTGCTTAGAAGTAATGACAAAAAAAAAAAATCAAGATATTCAAAGAAGTGAACATCTAGCATGACTTGTTTCAGCTTCAGGTTTCAGTGACCGATAAGAAGAGGAGCTTAAATCAGAAAAAAGCTATGATAGATCTCATGCAGTTTACATCGGCACAAGATGAGTATTAGCACAATGCAAAGAACATGAATTATACCTCTCGGCTAAGGAACACACCCCGTCTGAATGAGGGAGGGATCTCATATCCAATGAAGCAGAAGTTTGGTGCAGAGAGAATCTACTGCAATACTGTTTCCTGCCAAGGTTAAAATATGCTGCATCTTTAGGACATGAAGTCAGCCAAAGGTCTATTGAATAAGGTAAAAGAACTGCAAGCCTTGCTTATGGCTGGAAATGCTCAAATTTACAGTCCAAGAATAAAGATGTTCCAACCACTTTCATTAAAAGGAAACAGAATTTTCCTCAGGACTTCCAACGCAATTCTGAACGTATTAAGATATACAGCATTTAAGCATGGCTAACGTATCTTCTTACTTGTTTTACTTCTCTAATAGAGAAAGGTAAATTCTGTATCATGAAATGTGCAAAAGTTTGCAAGAGTGAGATCTGCAAGCCTCCCTTTCAAGAACATCAACAACTTAGGAACACTTTTGCACCTTTTCTTCCATATATACATGTGTGTATATATGCATACAAAACATGCCCAAAAATTATCAGAAATGTGGACAGCAGCCTATAATTAAAACCTAACTTGAAACCAAAGTCTGACCCCTGTTTATACATGATATTCATTAATGCCACAGCTAAACTTCCCAAGAAACGGCCAGAGAGAGAGAGAGAACACCTCTGCATCTCATCTGCCCCTAAAAGGTTTATATTTTTGCACCATGGTATAACCAACTATCCCACAAAGGGGGTGGGGTAAGTGTGTGTGTGTATGGCGTGGAGTACTCAAAACACACACATAGCAGTCCTGTGACAAAGTATCTCAGCAAATCCTAATAAAGCCACATGTGATCAGGCCTTTGTTAAAGCAGTGGTTTTGATCCTAGCCCTGATAATATTTCTAACCATGCTGTGAGAAACCAGAGTTTTGCAGGTGCCACATTTTATAGTATCAAAATGTATGACTCACTATTTCTCAATAGGCAAAGCGCTCTAGTTGCTTTAAATAAGGCGAACACACTAGAAAAAAATGAAACTGAACCACTGTAAGGATATGCAGGCTTATCACGCATTTTGGCAGAGCAGACATGAATTACCCTTTAACAGAGAAGGCAATTAAAATGCGATTCTTAATCCAGAAAACTATCTAAAGCCACATTACCCTCCAAGCAGTGATTCAGAGTTCACACTTAAGTAGGGTGAGCCCCAGTTAATAATCTCTTTACAGGAGTTGAGAAAAACAGGTGCTACAGGAAGTTAACGCTGACTCAGCTGGCATCATACTTCCTCCTTAGTCACGTCTGATTTAAGGACTAAACATGCCGGGCACGACTGTTCCACCTATACCTTCCCAGAATACCAGTTCCCAGTATCGGAACTGGAGCTACTTCTGCCCTGGTACATACAGCCAGCAAGCCTGGGAGAAGAGGGTCAGCCCGCGCAGATAACGCGCCTCCTCCTGCCGCCAGCCACGTCCATCCCTTCGGAGCACGGACACATGAACCATCAATTCACCACACTGCACTACGAAAGAGGCAGAGGCTGCCAGCTGGAGGAAGACAGGATCCTTAAATATTTAAATCAATTGTTTCTGAAACAGATAGATTAGTAAATAATTTCAAAGAGCTGTTCAAATTGCAGCTGGCCACACCATTCATTTGCTCTGCTTCCATATTGTACTTTCCTCCCTTTAATGTACAGGTTAATGCTAACTGTGAGACTGGCACATTATCTATTAGCCAGAAGATGCAAGATGCAAGCCAAAACTGCAAGATTTCTGAGCATTCAAGCAGTTTGGCTTGAGACAGCACCATCTGAATCATGAATCTTCAACTCATCTTAATAACAGCCATCTTAAAATGTTAATCTAAAAATCTCACTGTTGAGTCACAGTACACAAAAAAATAAATTTATTTCTTTGATCTGTTGGATATGTACCTGACAAAATCTGAAGTTCCATTTGTTCGACAGCATGTGTACTCAGATAAATACTACCACTGAAATACAACTTCCCTCTACAATAAACAAGACAACTAAAAGGAGTTTAAATATGAACAAAGAGAAAATAAAGAGGTGGAATCTAGCACATCAGAAGAGACAGTCACTGGCTTTACCCTGCAATATTTGACTAGGAAAACTGGGTCACTGAGCTACTCTATCAAGTTAGTCTGAAAAAGGAGCTATATCTGTGGCCAGTTCATATGAAAGATGATCCATGGCTTACATTTTCCTGTAAAGAGGCTTTAGAAGAAGTTGCAAGTGTTCAAAAAAATGAAGACATCAGAACTACCAAATAATTTTGATTTTTCTGATAGAAGGACTTGTTAATAATACCATCCCCCCACCCCAACAGCGCCATTGGGAACAGGAGGTTGTTTCTGCAGGGAAATGCAAAATTCCTTCGCTCCATTCTGGCAATGTAAAACTTGTTAGGAATTAACTTTATTTCATGCATTACTAAGACCAAAACATTCACTCACTCTCTCTCCATGGTTTTAAAATACTGATTTCTTAAGTTGCCAACTAAGACTTGGCAGTGCATTTTGTTCAAGAAGTCCTAACGTTTGTAGGAAATGGAACTTTAACTACAAACCTGTCTCCAGTGATGCAGGCAACTGGCATTCACTAGGGAGTTCCACAGCTGTGTCCACACAGCTACCTACCTACACCGATGGAAAAGTGACCAACAGAAGCTGAGCTGCCTCATTTGCAAGAACAGGCAAACTGTCAGGAAGTATTATGGTTCACAGAAGCATTATGCAGACCAGATAAAACACCAGTACTTCTCAAACATCAGTGAACCACTGACAATTAAAAGTGCCAGGAAGCCACTGGTCTTATGCAGCACCTGGCTGCCATACTATATTAATATGTAATTTCAGTCTGCAACAGTTAATGGTGCTCTGCACAGTGCATTACTTCAGGCCTCCAAGAAAGTCATCATAGTTTCAGATCTCTCTCTCACTCTGAAAAGCAGTATTTGCAGTGTCAGCTTTCAATTAATTTCCCAGCCGATGACCACCAGCTGCACACTGTGCCATGGAAACCATGGGCTATGACTGAGGCACAACACCAGCCTATAAGCAACATTTTCTCCTGTGTGCTTAATAACATATTGCATTTAATTTATAACTGTAAGAGAAAAAAAAACCCAACATTGTAAACCCACAGCCTCTTTTCCTCATTCACTAAAGCTGGAAAAAGCCCCATACATGTAAGACCATCCAGTCCCCAAAAGTTTATAAAGGAAAGGTAAGAGAGTCTTGCTCTGTCAATTACTTTCCTCCAGGCAGGGAAAAAACCCCACCCAACCCTACGAATACTGGTATATTTAGACAATCTTCACAAATTCAATGTACAGTTTTTCCTGGCTCAAAAGGAACATTGGAACACCAGCACTGCACCCATTCACAAACTTGAGGTCAGTGGTAGAATTTATTCTCCCCCTCAGTCAGGGATCAAGGAAGCTCTGCCTTTGTAAAGGGAAGAGGCATTTTCTTTACAAGCAGCTGCCTCACAAAGAAATCCAAATAAGCTCAAGGGTTTATTTAACCAGACCTATTTAATGTGATGTAAAGGAGGAAAAAGAGTACCATCAAAATGGCACACTTGTCATACTGGTATGGTTCCTATTTTTGCAGTAAGGGGAGAGCTGTTTTTATAAGATATAAATGCTCTTCAATTTAATGATGCTTTGGAGTCATCCGTGGAAGGAGAGCTTCAGTTTGTCGTTATACATAACAACATATTGCTCTGAATATATTACTAATGATTAAAAGAAGTCATTAAACTGAATTAATTCTACTGCCAAAACAATTAGCATGTATTCCAATACAAAAACTTCATGCGCGTCCTACTGAATACTGCCAATAAACATACTTGTTTTATAAAACAGGCTCTTGTCTACACAGAATTATGGTGCTAAACCAACATACTTATTCCCCCAAAACCACCCTAAAACTATCTAAATGAAAAGGACGCAGCAGTGGAATATTAACCAAGATTTTTACCCTTTTTTCCCTCCCTCTAAAACTTACATTAACTAACTCTTCTTAAAATATAAACTTGGATCCAATCCTTTCCTAGGATGATTCACATAATCAGCACTTGTAGAATAGGGAAATAGAGCTTTATCTACACACTAAGTTACAGATATAATGCTATAAGGCTGTAGAAGAAAAGAAATCTGTTCTGCTCATATTGCTAGGACTTACACAATGACAACGCTTATGCCCCTCTTCCTCCCCCTGAAGTCTGTTCTTTGTCAGCAGACATTTCAATTGACCAGTGCACACAAAGGACAGTACTCTTCCTTTTCCTTATTCTTCTCCTGAATAATGCCCACAGATTATTCGTGTTAATGGATACGCACCTTCCTCTTGTATCTATCGGGGAGGAAACACAAAAGCATGGAAATAATTTTGAAATCAGAGCACAAAGGAATTCTGTTCCTTCCAAGAAGGCAGCTTTGAAAGCCAGATCAGCATCCTTTGGCATTACTTGTTAAGTTCAGCATATTTGATATTTCCATCATTTCTTCAGTAGTTGACTGCACCATCAGCAAGCCTTACTTTTTCCTCCATCATCTTCCCCTCAAGGATAAGAGATTGTAGCTATACAGTCCATTAAGTGTTCAAAGACGCAAACCCCTCTAGATATTAATTCAATTTCTCACAGTCACTGACTCAGCCATGCGTAGTGCAATACTGACGTCTGACCTCGCAGCCTCCTGTGAGCTGAATTCATACTTGCCGTTTCCCCATCTCTACGCAGCCATTGGGTACCGCGATTGACAGGCAGCGTGGGGAGCGTGCGAGAGGAGAGCTGCTCAGTACCGTGCCAAGTACCATCTGCGAAGCTATTTCTAGTCCTGCCAGCTTGTCGGGTTTCAGCACACAAACACCACATCTGAAAAGGTTATTGCTAACTTTCTCTTGTCACATCTCTCATTTGTGTTTGTGATCATTTGAGATAGACAAATCCATGCAAGTTTCAGGGCATAGTTAATTTGTTCTGTAGAGTCTGCCTGGATTCTGTGATTCTGTGATTAATATTTAAAATTAATTCTCCTTTCACTTAGTTCATAAGCAGGTACAGCAATAGCCTTTTCAGAACAAGGCAGCACAGCCTCCATTTTTTAACTACAAACATCCCTTTTCCAGCAAGTCTAAGCCAGGAAAAGTGTACTACGCTTTGTGACAATCTAAATACTAGTATATAATTATACTAATCAGTGTTTACTGATCAGGAATCAGTTTACCAAGTCCTGATGTAGTGCATCGTCACATCAATACGTCATCAAATGCTTGACAACAAGTGAGGTCTACCAAGCACAAAAAGCAACAAAGCAAATTAATACACGTGTCGGGATAAAATTTTCTAAAGGTTTTTTCTTTAGGGGAGGATAAATAAGCATTATGCTATGGCTTTTTTTAAATGATTCTTTTTAGAATGTCTGTAGGCTGTTTTAAGGAGCCACAATACGCTGGACGAATAGTTTAAAAGCAGGTCTTACAATAAAAAAAAAATCCAAGATGTCCTAAGTGGTAGAGTGGAAATTAAAATATGATGGAAGCTGAAGGAATAAGGGGGATCATTCAGCAAAAGACTGCTGTTATCAAGAGGAAGTCAGTAAGAAAAACAAGAGACTTGTGATTAGAAAGGCAGGAAAGCATCAGCATTCTGGATTGAAGAGTCAGGTCTTTAGATATGGAAGGAAAATTTCTGCTCACACAATTTCAATTTCTTGAGCCAGTGAATCTTCTGGTTTTAGGGTCTTGTGAGAGTTCACACAACCTCCCTCCCCATGCCCCAGGGGCAGAATAACCATCACAGTCTTGTAAGCCTTTTCTTCCCTTCAAAATAAGCCATGGAAGACATGGCTATAACAAGCTGTATAGAAAGCACGCTGGAAAAACCTTCTTTGTCAGACTTTTTTTGCCTCCAATAGAACAGTCCCCCAGCCCCAAGAAAAAAAAAAATGCAAGTGGACCCAGGCTCTTTCTGCACTGGTTCCCTATACGGGGTCTTTTCTCCACAGCAGAATTAGCATGTTTTGTTCTCCTTTACTCCTATGTCAGTAGAAAGAACATGCCATGGATGGATTAGGTCCTGATTCCCACAAAACTACCTCTCAGGCCAGGACATGCATCTATCGAAATCTTGTAGAAGCACAGTCCAGCAGTCCTGCTTAACCTGGGGCTCCACCTCCAATAAGACAGCCCTCAGAAAGAATTCTCTCTGCTTAATCTGGGGAGTACTACACGATCTTCCCTCAGCTCAACACAGCAACTCTGTGAACACTTTCCTGCTCCAAAATTCTGAAATATTCACATAATTTTGGTCTTCTGTGGGCTCTCTCAACCATGAGTAACATATTTCTTAGTAATTCAATTCCATTTCAGGAAGGAAACAACAAAAAAATCCCATGAGTGTTCACTTGCCAAAGGGATTTTTCATGCAGCAAGGAATTAACCTTTAGGGAGGTATACATTCACACCTTACAACTTCTGTCAAGTTACCCAAATACACAGCCTCCATGAAAGAATACTCGTTGCCTTTATTTATATACCAATTCCTACTCCATTTTCAAAATGGGATGTTAGGTAGAAATCAAAGTTTAAGAAACTCAGAAGCATATTCTCCTCCTTGGAGCTGGAAAGTTACCTCCATCTATTAAAAACCAGCTTCAGAAGTTCAAAAGAACTGTGTCCAAACACTTACTGAACCTGTATCCAGCCATTATAGTTTCTACTCTCAGAGCAGGAAGGAGCAGACAGCAATGCAGAAAAGCTTTGTCCATAAAAATTCTATGGCATAATAGTTCTGAGCATAATAGCTTCACCTCTGAAGTACTTTGTGTCTTAATTAAAAGTCAGGGTCTGATCAAGTTTTGCATGATGCCGAAGTCCATCACAAATAATATCTGATGATACTTGGAAAAGGTCATTTGTGTGCTGGAGAAGTTCAAGAGGATTTAGTGTGTGCTTTGGCACAGAAGGTCACTAAGCCTTCCCGTCTCAGCAGTGTTCACAAACTGCCGTTTCAGAAATGAAGGATGTCAAAAAGGAAGAAAAAAAAATAAAAACCCCAAAACTGTTTAAGACCACTCACTATACCTTAGATACCTTAAAAAAGATTGGTCAACTGATGTTTTTGAAAGCCATCACTGAGTGCCACCCATATTCCTAGATTCCAAGAACACCTCTTCCCAGCCCATCTCAGTTTCTTTTGAGGGCTTTACATCCTGGTGCCAATAAAATCTAGATGAAGAGATCTTGATCTGCCAATACCAGGTTTCAACTAAGAGCAGGCATGTTTGCAGATAACTTAAAGCAGATGATGCACGGCAATTTGTAGACTACGACCTGAGCCCATGGCGAAAGGAGGCCTAATTATTTTCATGTCATACATTGTGTAGGCCTGCCCCGTGCTATAGAATGTTCAACTGCAGAAACCCAATTTACAAGAAGAGAAATAAAACCCATCCTGCAGTGGAAAACAGATTATACATTCTGATATCATTCCAGAGATGAGAAAAAGGACCCTTCTGGGGATGCTTCATGTACTTACAAAATTCTGAGGCAAGAGACACTTCCATTCACAATCCATGAATGCACCCTCCCAGCATGCAAAAATAATATTAGGGTAAAAAAATTCTCAGCATTCAGCATCTGCACAATAACTTGTCATCTATGGAAAATTTTTCAAAGAAGTTCAAGATTTTTAAAGATTCAAGAGGTTCAATAGTCATGACAATAGAATCACAGCACACCCACGTTTTGCTCATTAATGCAGTACGGCAGGCAGGACTTTGAATCTAATACAATCGAAATAGAATGAACAAGGAACTATCAAATGGGACTAAAACAGAAGCAGATTTAGAAAATTAAATCCAGGACAAATCTTAAGGAAGAGGCAAATTTAAGCCACAGATTTTTCACCACAACTCCAGAGAAAGCACTTAGTACCACAGAATTAGAATTAAAGTCTTCCAACAACAACAAAAACTACAGCACTACAGAGAAATTACATGTGGGAAGATAATAACCAATGAAAAATTGTATAGAAAATACAGAACAGTAATACCTAATAATGAAAATATTAATTCAGAGACCATTTACTTGAACTGTAGCCACTGTTTAGTCAACATATGGTTCCTGAAAGTTTTTTTTCATCTTATTCGGGTACTTAAATAAAAAGCATCTCAAAGATTTTTGTAATAGCTTGGTCAAACAAGACTGTTTGTATCATTGGTTACAGTCAGCTTTAACACCATATAATTTAATCCTGTGAGGCTCTCTGAATTTATACCAGGGATCATCTGCATTATATTTTTGGTCCTTATTTCCTGAATCTCTCCCTTCTGAGTTTTCCGTTACATTGCCCATCTCAGAACAAGTAAGAAAAAGAAGAGAAAACAACGGTGCATCTTGCCAGAGGTTTCAAAAACTGGACGCTCACCAAACTAGAAAGAAAAAGATATAATGCTAACCTGTGTAACTGTTTAATACGTACAGCCCCTTAGACAGTTTTGCCACACGTCGTTTGCCTCCAACAGACAGCACAGTGAAGGCAGCTGAGCCCCGTGGCTCTCCTTGCTGCCACATCAGCCTTACATACAGAAGGACAGCTCAGTCCTAGATTATGTTTTCTAGGAGTCTAGAAAATTATCTAAGCTATTTTAAGAATGTTATGGCTGGAGGATTAAACACTCCAAAGCACCAAGAAGTGACAAGCTAAGCCTCTATCTTAAATAATACTCCCTTGCTGAGATTTATTATAGAGTTCTTATTTCACCATTATGCTTCTCAATCCTGAAGTATTTTTTCCTTATGATAACAAGGCATATTTTGAAAGTGCAGGACAAATAAGGCTGCAGTACTCAAACTTTTTAACAAAGCAGTTCTGTTCAAGTTATAGCATTAAAACTTACGTCTCCTAAAGAATTTTTCCCCCCTCACACTGCATTTTTCACACAGACCTTCCACTTGGCTGGAGAAAAAGTGTCAATTAAGTCAGAAATGATAGTAATACGTCTATATTCACCCACCCAAAACCCAATCACTTTGTTTATTCAAAAGCCTAAAGTACACTATTTTCCAGTAATTGGATTCTTTGAAGTAATCAAGTATCTCAAAGGAACAAAGTAACAAAATATTTCTCCTTAATTTATTCCTTATTCTATTATGACCTCAAACTATGAGTTGGATTCTCACTCTCAAAGCTTTCCAAAATGGGTCTACATTATTTATGGGGGGGGTGGAAATCAGATGTTAGCCTGAATACTATAAGCCCACAGTACATATTAAAAGCTTCCATAAAACACTGGCTGTTCAGCATTTTATTGGAAACACAAATTATGTTTTGCCAGAAATGTCCAACTTAGCTGCAATTATTTTAGAGGCATAGATTTCATACCTTCTGATGTGTGAGCCTTGAATTCAGATCATACGAAGTGATCAACAGCAGCCTTCCTTTCTGAAAGGCACAGGCCATAGACTTCCTCAAGTTAACTCCGGTCTGCATCAAATAATCTTTTCAGAAAGATGCACAGCTTTTTATTGAAACTTTTCCCCCTAATAGATAATCCACAACAGACCACAAATGGTAAAACATGTGCACTGTTTCTCTGGACTGAATTTACCTAGCTTCAGCTTCCAGCTACTCCTCTTCATTACAAATTTGCCTACTGACTAAAGCCCATCACCATAATGCTGTTTCTGCAAGAATCTTTAGAGACTGATCAAGAGGTCATTATTTAACCTTTGAGTTTTCCCTGTCTCAAAAGGTATTTAGTAACTTCTACGTCTTCAGAATCCCCTCTAATCAAAATCTTCCCTGAACTGCTGATACCAGACTTCCAATAACTCCACTACACATCCAACAGCTGCATTAGCCCTTTTGACCGTATGGTGTTATGGGAGGCTTATGTTCAACTGATCACCCACTGAGGCAGCGTTCTTTACAGCACCAATACTACCAATGATCACGAGCTGATGTAGCCTACAAAAATGGCCTACATTCTCTGTTCCTAAATGTTTAACTTTGCATTTAGTCATATGAAGAATGCATGGTTATTTGCACCCAGTTTATCAAACCACTCAGATCACGTGCTATTAACAAGTCCTTTTTATTATTTAACGCTCCCCACCATGGGTCATTTGCATCAATATCAGTTTTAGGTTTTATTCCAGATGACCAGTCATGGGAGGTAGCACGGGATCAGAGACAAACTACATGAACTGGACTCAGCAATGAATCACCCGTTTACAATCACACTCGGAGACGTGACAGCGAACAGTCCTGCACTTGCATACAATGCCCTATTATATCTATGTTGTTCATTCGCTGATACTGCGCCACATTTTGATCCTATGTAAGAAGCACAGATCAACCACTTACCAGACACCATCACCTCAATAAAAGCATCAGCTCTACAAAGCTATATTCCATAAGCCTATACTGACCAGCAGCAGGAGCCACCCTCTTTGGTTCTGTGTTAACTGTTCCATTAGTCACATCACAGACAGGCCTATAATTATGTAGGTCTCCCTGTTAGCCTTTTAATTACTGGTGCATTTTTTTTTTCCCTGCCCTCCTGGATGTCTCACAATTATCCAAGATTTAATGGCAGGAAAATAACGCACAATATTAATTGCCCGTAGAATACTTTGGGCAATGCTTGAGTCCAGTTTATCTGAATCTATGCAATAAAAATGTGAATTAAGTTGCTGTTATTGAATGGGCTCCTTAGCTCTTTTCCTATCATCTAGCAAGTGGGAAAGCTTAAATCACTAACAATTTTAGCTAGCTAACAGAGATGTTTTAGTTATATTTAGCACTTCTAAAAGGGCAAAGTACTTGAAAGATACACACTTATTTGGACACTTACATATATTTCCAGCAACATGCTTCTTCACATACATTTGCTAGGTGACTAACTGCTTTGCTTAGTTCATTTTCGAACACTATATGCTAGAAAAACACTAATTAACTTCATAATGTCTTAAAATCAAGAAGCATTTAAAAGACATGCTTACAGTGAGGGATGCGGGCGAAAGCAAGATCTGAGACACAGCTTTACAAAGAAAGTGCTATAGACTGTGATACTGGCATGCAAGCAACTATTAGTTATCACTGTGAACAAGCTGCGCATATTTTAAGTATGCCCCTTAACAGAGAGTACTAACAACTAAGAAGTGATGAACAGGAAGTAACTCCTAGTAAGCACCGAGAAAAAAATTCATATATTTAGTCACTCAATGGGTGTCTTGATATGCATACAAGGCATTTAGTTTTTAAAAAAAAGACTGAAATCCCACCCACGGCAAAACAAATCTAAGCACAGATTAGGGAAGCTGACAAATCAGTTAGATTAGAAAATATCTTTTAAAAGAATTAAGAAGCATTCCTTTTAGAAGAACTACAAAATTTATGACAGGACTTGCCACAACCAGATACAGTAGCCTTTAGAATGGACTTTTGTTGTAGTTTTTGAGATGCAATAGATGGTACATAGCACCTACCTTGAATGTTTACAAAGTTTACGAGGTCTATTATGCAATTTCCGATCCCAATTCTCTGGATCACTGGAGTTACTGTCATAAGGATGAGGCCGTCCTGCCATTCCACTGCCAGCTTCCTCACACTACTGCTCTGAAAAGCACACATGCAGCACTCAAAACTTACATTAAAAGAGCAGTGTTTACCTTTAAATAATGCCACACAGAAAAAAATTATACATGCAGAATTTAGTGTTGTTAGGTTTTGGTTTTTTAAGTAAAGATTACAGAAAATAGGATATACTGAAGCACAACTTCTAAATTGCATGACAATATTTTATACATTTTGCTGATACCTGCCCTAAAAAGATTATATTGTTATAAGAAATATAGTTCTATAAATGTTGGCAGACAACTTCAATTTTGCCACAGTTAATTTCGCTGTGTCCAAACTGAAAAGTCACTGGTTATAAAACACACGGCAAACCCATCATAATTTTCTTTCAAATGTATAAAGTTAATTCAAAGAAAGATCCCAACTATCAAAGAGACCAACAGTTTTACGACCTGAATGGCTGCCCTAGAGGAAAACAGAATTAAGATTAACAAACAGTTATATCTGAGTCCTTACTCCAAAATGGAATCAACAGCAATCCTTCGAAACACTCAGTGTAGTCCAGTTTCACTGACTTTTGCAGAAAAGTCAAAAATTTAATAGAAAAATACACATTATAAGCCTACTCGTCTTTGACTGGGATCCAGTATCATGTTCAACTCCCACTAAAATTCACTTGTATATAAAACAACCTTGTGACTGTCAATAAAGATAGCCAATCTTAAATGACTGGTGTTCAAGTCATACCTATAAGTGACACTTGTGTCAAGGGAGTTGTATAGTTCAGAATGACCTGGTTACAAAAACAAAAAAGTAGCCACAAGTGAACAGCTGATGATTGTACAGCATCTGGAAAAAAATCGAATTACAAATAGATAAGCCTACTAAGTAATGGAAAGATAAGCCTACTATGTTTCTCTAAAATTTTAAGCTAAATATTTTAGAAACATCGTTTATCTCCCCCCCCCCCCCAATTATATTTCTATTACATTCAGTGAAGATTATCCTTTTTGGAAGTGAGTCCCAAAGGAATTGAGACTTCTTTAAAACAAGGTAGCTGCTCAAATAAACGGTCCCTCTAGTCATGGAAAATAAATAAGCTTTCCTGACAAAATTAGACTCTCTTAACTAAATTTAGACCCAGTATTTTTTTATTACAGGGGACTGGTAGAGAACAAACTTCTTAAAAATATTAGTTGCATATGAGTTTTTCTTTCATGTTCAGTTCTAACAAAGAAAACTTATTTTACACCAGGTATACAATCTCCACCACAGGGCTGGGTTTTTTCCTGTTATGGTTTCTATAATTAAACACACTTTGATTGGAAGACTCATATGGTCAGGTGTCCATATAGAGTCCAGAAAGGAAAAAACATTTTATTTAAAATTACAGGAAATAGTCAACTTTCTCATGCCCCCCCCCCAAAAAAAAAAAAAAAAAAGGCAAAAAGGTCCAATAGGCATTTCATTGTGTATTACCTGGAAATTCAGGTTATCAAAGCACGGTCAATGGGTGACGATACTACACAAACACAGAAGGTTATAGAATTTACACACATGTATCAGGTGTGTTTAGACGCTTAACAAGGAGAAACCTACAACCTATTTCAGAACAGAAAAAGTATTATTTAGGAGACAAGGGGAAGGAAGGCTGGTTTATAAATCCAGTCATGAGTTACTTCAGCAGCAGTCGTTCAGAACTTAGGTGCAATATGATGTACCATTTTCATACACAAGCAATACAAAAATAAAGACACCTTTTATCCTGAATTGAAACAAATTGTGCTCATTAGATTGAGTCACTCAAGCAAGATACACAGTGAGTCTTACTATTCATGGCAACAGAAAGCAAAGAACGGCAATCCCCCATCAGAACACCACAGCTCCCGCTCTGCGATCGCTCCCAGCTACCGATTACCGCAGGGTCCTGCTTCGACTCCCGTATTCACTGAAGCACCAGTGACAGGCTCATTTAGCACCATGTGTTTCTTTTCAAGCTTTTCTTTGTTTCCACAAATTCTCTCTTCCCTTTTCAACCATCTAAAGGACTTATAAACAGCTTACCCTCTCAGGTATGGACCAAAACAGGTGCCTTATCAGAACAGGCTGTCATCGAGCAGCTAGTTCTTACTCATTTCATTGAGGTAAGACATCAGTATTTGAATTCAGCTTTCGCACTGGAAAGGCGTGTAAAAGTGGCTGTTTTTATGAGCAATGCAGCTGAAAGGCCAATTTAAAGCCACTTTCTTAAATTGTCTCACACTTTCTGCCTTCTTCCCATCTTTCATTTAACGAAAGCGACAGATTCAACAGGAGGGTATATACATATATGGGAAGTACACGTACACTCCAAAGAAGAAAATTGTTTTAAGTAGGATCAGTTCCTCAGTCTGCTTTGCTATGCAGCTACACACTTAAGCCATTACAAACGATAGATGACACAGAAGGACAGAAACAAACGAGACTGCTCCTCATGAACAACAGTGTTCCCTTTTCCCAGCTTAAAGCATATGAGGAACCCCAACAGTGCCACTGATGAAGTACCAGACGGGCACACAACTCGGAACTAGAGCACAGTTATGAAAAGAAGATAAACAATCTGAAAGTGTCCAAAGCTACACCTTCTGAAACTTCTAATATAAGATTATATTAAATAATTATTAATCCTTAATTAATCCATTAATAATAATTAATAATAAAGATTATATAAGGCTAATATAGTTCCAAGCATGTCACTCCATGGACTTGTGAAAGTCTTCCCTCCATCCTCCATTAGGCAGGATCTTAACAAATAACACACTTCTCTAAGAAAGAATTTGCTTAATGCAGCCATTTTTTTTCTTATTGACCATGCTGATAGCACTTTTGTGCTGATTATAAACAAATGTATTTATCAATTTTATTTCAGGTTTTAACAAACCTGTAAGACCATAAATACGGAATTTTTTTTAATGCTTTTCTCTACTGAAAATAGAATTTTTCAATTAGCAAATGCTGTATAAATTCTGTAAAGTAACTAACTAGCCCTGCTAATTAATTTTTAAAGACTTCTGCAAACCCACTTTTTTCGGCAATAGAAAAGAACGTTTCAATTGTCATTCAAATTATTTTTTTCTTTTTTACATGGATTCACACTGTGGGCAATAAAGAAAGCGTTCTTTGTGGAACGTTCTGGCCTTGCATGTAAAACAAAAAACGTACAAGAGTACGTGGCTCCAAATACTATTCAATGCCTCCCATGAAATCAAGGAACTGCATCTGAAATGTTGGTAAAGGCAAAAAGGCACTGGGAGCACATGAAATAAAGAAAAAATCAAATCCAAATATCCTTTGTAGATCACAAAACACTGTCATACTGGCAAAACTGACTGCCATTCTAATTAGGTAATAAGCAATTCTCCAGGTGTAAAGAATGATTTCTTACCTCCCTGCAGAAAGCTAATGCTCCAGAGAATTAGCACAGGCTTTCAACACAGATAGCTAGAACACTTCAGAGTTGCTAACATCAACTTGAAGCCAGAATCATCACTAATTTAGGAAAGTTGTACACTACTGAAATACATGGGAATTGTAAAGACAGACACCCAGTGGGTTTAGGAAGCTAATACTCCATGTGGTAGAGCCACCCCAGGCATTGCAAAATACAGTAATTAATGTGTTCACACCACTACTTGAAAAGCTCATGAAAGGATACATCATACACTAACTTGTGACAGCGGTAGAACAGATCATGTTAAATAATACTTAAAGCATATTCAGTTCTGTACCATGACAAAATACAATGCACAAAAGTAGTACAGCAGGTTAAGCAAGATTTAGACAACATCAGATGCTAGACAGAAGTGGACATACACTTTTGTGAGATGCAGGAATTGCACTCTTCAAGGTACTGCAGGTGGGGGGGGGGGGGAAGTTCTTTGGAAATCTTTCAGGAAAGAAGTAAAGCTAATCTCAACCAATATCAATATGTTTCAAGCCTGCCAGCCACACTGTATTTATTGAGAATACCTGTAAGGCTGCAAAGCTCTGGAGTCTTACTAAAAAAGATGAAAATAGCCTGAAGTTTTGAGGCAGAGGCCCAAGATATCATCTTCTGGACACCAGCTCATCAGGTGGATCAAAGAACTGATTGTTCCAGCTGTCAGCACAGAAGACAACATTCAGACAACTAACACGTAATACTTCAGGCAGCTACTCAGCATTAAGCCTTGGTCAGAAGCATTTCCTAAAGTAGGACAGGTTTCAGAAGCTCATCTGCTCTAACCTGCTCCATCAGTGAAACACACTGTAAAGGTGAACCAGGATAATCGGAAAGATCCAATAGACAAGTAACCATCTAGAACAAAACCTTCATTAGTTGCGACAAAGAAGCTCCAAGATTCAGGTTATTTAGACTTTCTGTAAGGGCTGACAGTCAGCTGTTCGCTGCCTCTAGTCATCAAAGCACAAGAGCAGCAACAACAAAAACTAACTTACAAGTAAGATTTACTGAGAATGCAAGCACAGTCACATTACATCCTAATTAAGAAATACAGTTCAAAGTACACGTGCTCATAACGCAAACACCATATATCATGGAAATCCATACCTGCCAAGTGAGTTTCTTGCAAACTAGTGCAGTCGTCAGCTGCAATTCAGCCACATAAAGTAGCTTTATAAATTATCATCATTGAAATGTTACCAAACTGACACTGATTAAAGCATAGCTAAGAACCATCCTTTGCAATACAGTCTCAACATTAACATAGTAGGTCAGGATTGAAGCTTGTCTTAATGACTAAGAACTAAAGAAAAAAAAAAAGAACGAAAAAAAAAATCGAGCAGTCACGTGAAGCTGATGATATTCCTATTTCTGTAGCACTATGAGCAACAGATATCCAGTGACTATCTTGCAAGCTTTAACTCTGTATTCCTAAAAGGAACATGACGCTAGAAGACCTATCTGATATCGGAAGCCTAAAAAGCAAGAGGCAGATGATTCCCAACTCCCCCGCTGTATTAGGATTCATTGTGTAAAATCAGCCTAGGTCTACCTGTAAAAAGCTCAGTGGATTGAGCAACTTCTCCCACACAAAAGCAGAATTGTGGTTATCACTGCAGGAAAGAGGAGCAGAAGCTAACTTCTTGCTGCTACTACTGGCCCCATCCCCTGTGGCCCAGCACTATAAAACAGACAGACACAGAGCTTCACAACACTCAGCATCAGTGACAAGATGAATAGCATGAAACAGAGTATCCAATAGATTTCTTGAAGAAACAAGCAAGGTCTATACCTATGGTTGTACCCAGCAGTAACAACACATCTCAGTGAGCAAGCAAATCCCAAATAATTTTACAGATTTTGAATGAATTTTAAATTAGCTTTTGATTGTATACATATTTTAAAAAGAGATACATACTTTCATTGATAAGCAACAGCACCGGGCCAAGACTTAAGGAACACTGCTAAAGGAAATCTGTGCTGAAAGAAATTAGCACGTAATGAGATTTTGACTTTTGCATATGCATACAGGTCAAAAGAGCCCCAGCCTCAAGCGTACAATCTACAAAAGCATACAGTTTATAACAAAGTGACAGAAAAACCAACGGTGATGACATTTGTGACTAATTTTAACAAGCAGTGTCATCCACATATCAGCTGTTTACCATTTTCAAATGCAATGGCGCCTAAAAGGAAAACTGGGCTTCAAGAAAGAATTTAACGTGTGCTATGAGATCTGTTTTAACTTGTTTTTCTTAACCCCCAGTTTCCTTGGCATTGACACACCGGGCAAAAGCACAAATACAAATGTGCTGAAAAAACTTGTAAGGACAGTCCCAAACAGCATCATCAGGAGGCGGCTATGATAACCACAGGCAGGATGTAATAGACTACAATGAGTTTTTGAGACATAAATGGGACAAATTGAGAGGTAATGTGCAAAGGCTTTTGGCAGGAGATTTGTGTGTCTTAATAGAAAAAAAAAATTCTGTGATGTTTTGCAAGAAAGAGACCTAGTCAAAGACAAATCCACACTGACAGACCTGCAAAGCAAATACAGTGGAACAGTTTTGCTTAACTACAGAGAAATGGGTAAAGAAAAAAAAATCAGCCAGTTCCTTTTGACTGTACTGTATAGTTCAAGTTATATGAATTCAAGATAACCTACACAAGATGATGCAGAGACAGATTTCTAGTTCAGATAAAAGAAAACGAGAGTGAACTATCAGGTTATGAACTGTGAAGAGTCTGCAGTTGATAATTTGAATTGTATTTCTGGATCATCTAATTCAATAGCCAATTGAAGAGAGAAAGAGAAGGTCTTCCAGGGAAAGGATCCCCAAAGCTTAAGAAACAACAGAGATAAGTACCCTTTAAATGAGTCACTGAAGATGATTCATAAGGAAAAGAGATGACAGTCAAAAGGCTACCAAGAAGCCAGGTTTTAAGCATGTACCCGAATTTGTAAGAGGCAGCCAACAACAAAGAACAAAAAGATACAATGCTCAACCACTGCTTTGGACAAAGAAGCCAGACAATTGACAGAAACAAACCTGGAAAAGGTCTATGATGGAGCTGGATCCAAATTCTGAGAGAAAAGAGTTCTAAAGTGACAAGTTCGATGGGATCAGAGACGAAAAGGAAAAAGACGCAGAAGCAACAGCTAGAAACAAAAGTAAATTTAAAGAAAAGAAGTAACGATGGGCAACTGCAACACATAATTGTACTATGACAAATTTATCTTACAAGCAATCGATCTTTTCTGCAAATGAAATATGGTTATGTGGAAAAGAGTTTTAGAAAGATACTGGACGCGTTATGAAACCCTCTGAGCAGGTCAGGCAGTCCTGAGCAACAACACTGTTTCCGTACGGCCCTCACGGCAACTGCAGGTTCTGCCAATAAACAGTACACGATTGAAACTAGTAATTCAAGCCGTGTTCTGCCCACTCGCGGCACCACACGCAGCAGAGTTACCGAGGCTCAGCGGCCCGACGGGGGAACTCTTCCTACGGTGCTTGTGGAGCGCAACAGCCCCCGCAGCCGGTCTGTCTCAGGCGACAGGGCACCCGGAGCCAGGCCGGCGGGCAGCTGCCGTGCCTCCCGAGGCCGGCTGAAGCGCTCCGCAACGCCGCAGCACCGCTCCGCTCCCTCACGGGGCCCACGGCGGAGCCACGGGCGGGCCGGCCTCCCGCCGCCCGGAGAGGGGGCCGAGAGCCGGGCCGCAGGGGCACGCCGCCGCCCGCACCCTCCGCCGCGGGGGAGCGGCCCGCCGGCCCCGGCACACAGCCCCCGCGGCGCGGCGCGGCACCCCGCCCGGCCCGGCCCTCAGCCGCCCCTCCGCGCCGCCCCCGCCCGCCACTCACCCGCGCGGCGCCGCGGCCGAGCCGCCGCCTCCCGCCGCCACCGGCCGCTGTCCCCGGGCCCGGCGCCCCCCCGCCGCCGCCGCCGCCGCCGCCTCTCGCGAGAGCCGCCCGCCGCGCAGAGGAGGAGGAGACGGCGGCCGCGGGATCTCACGAGACTTGCGGCGCGGGGGGCGGGGCGCGAGGCGACGCCGTTGCTAGGGGCGGTGAGGCGGCGGGCGCTGCCGTGTTGCCGGCCGCCGGCGGGCCGAGCCCGGGGCGGCGGGCGGCGGGCGGGGGCCGGATCGCCGCCCCGCCGGCAGCCGCCGCGGGCCGTGCGCGGCCAAACAGGCGGAGCCTCCGCCGAGGCCGGAGGCCGCCGGTCGGCGGTGCGAGAAGGGGCGGGGCGGGGCGAGGCGAGGCGAGCGAGCGCCGCCCGCCGGCGGGAAGAGCTGCTCCCGCCCCCCGCCGCGGCGGGGTGGCGGCGCAGGATGAGGCGGGTGAGCCCAGCCCTCGCCGGTGGAGCCGCGCTGAGGGGACGACGGCCGGGCGGCCGCCTTCCCGCCGCAGCCCTCTCAGTGCTGACGCACAGGCCTTCGGAGGAACAACCCGCAGCGGCGTGACGCGGCAGCACGTACCCAGCAGCCAGGCCCCTCGCCCAGCCCCACGGTACTCCGGCACCCTCACCCCCTACCCCCGCCTGGCATAGGAGGAAAAGCCAAAGGCGGCTGTAATACAGTTTAGCTAGACGAGCTGACACCTGTGCTATCTCAACCTGCATCCTAAAACCGATTACTGATTTAAATTAGAACAATACTTTTTAGGTTTCCACAGCCCTATTGGTCAAATAGAGTCTGTGTAATCTGCGTTCTATGTAGGAATATAATTAGTGGATGTGGCTTTCATTCCGTAATACCCCAGCAGAACTATCACGTCCCACATTGTTGGCAACTTCAGTGTGCTGAAGTGTCAGGGTTGTTAAGATGACACTTAAGCCCTTTGCGCTCCTCATGGGGGAAGAATAAAAAAATACAAAGCCCCAACTCTATTCAGATCTAAAGACAACATTTGTCTCTCTTCTAAGATATTCTCTATAGCATCACTAAATACAGGCAGAGCTTGACTTCCATATCAGGTGAAAGGACTGTAGAACTCTAGACAATAAGTATATTGAAGCAAATTGAATTAGTGGAGCGTTTGGGATGAGGAAGAGAAGGAGCAAATCTCTGCCCAAACTTTTGAATGTTTATCTGTTCTCCTCTGTGACTGTGGGAAGCCAGTTTGGTTGCACAGCGGATATTTTGGGGCAGCCCCGCCATGAAGATCAGCCACCATGTATGGGGTCTTCTCAGAGTCTCATAAAATGCTATTCTAAGCCACTGTTGGACCAGACCTCCCAGGGAAAACATGCATGTAAGAGGGAACATGAATCTATATCCTACTGATGAGTATATTCACCTTGAGCAGGGGTTGTGATATAACCTCGGGGGCAGGAAGTTGGCAAATTTGCTATCAGATTCCAAAGACTGGAACACTACATCCAATCTCGTGTGCTTCTTATATATGTTACAGAGCATCCTCCTTTCAGGGACACCTAAGTATTAATCTAAAGATTCAGTGAGTGTACACCTCTGGACTTGCCTGATGCATTAGCAGATCTGACTGCTTCAGGCAGGGAATATTAGATAGACAATTGTACAGCTTATGCTCATTGGGGAGAGGAGGGAAAGAGCGAGCAAGAGTGCAAGGATTTGTGTCTTTGCTATATTGAAATGCCCCATAAAAGGCACAAGCTTTGCTACAATATACAGCAAAACATGAACCTGTGAAACAAATTCTCTTTTCCATCCTTTAACAATAACCACAGAGATAAACTACACAGTTCTAGAAATCCACCAGCAGAACAATGATGGCCAAGCAGCCCGCACAAAAGCTGTTAGAATGCGCTAACTAGGCGAAGAGTCAGATGTTACGTGCTGTTTAACAGTCAGCTGAGCAATATTGAACAGCATTATTTACAGCAGCCAAAGTTCGAAGCAGCTAAGAAAGCCAAATCACTAGCAGTTAAATCACCAGCAGGTCTTACCTCCAGACCATAACAATTTTTCTAGTTTTTATTAGAGTTCTTGTGATTTTGGATTTGTTAATTTTTCATGGTTTTTTTTTTTCACATGCTACTGTTTTACTTCCCCTGAGGATGGATATTGATATTACTGCTTCTTGTTTCAATGAGTCATGAATGAGAGACATGATTATATTTCTTTTCACTGAGAATTTTATAAAAAACAGGTGTGTACAATAGATATCCATCTGCACAGGAGAGGTCTTAACAAAAAGCCCTTGTCAGATCATAAAGCAAGGCTTTCTGCCTTAAAAGGAAGTGTGTGCTTAGAAACCACATTCTTCATGGAGGAAAGAGGCCTTCTAGAGACACCCTATCTTTGGAAGGCTGATCCTGTGGATGTGAAGGGATGCGGACCTAATAGTTTTCTAACTTTATCTCACTATAACAGGGGACATAGGAGGTCTCCTCTGGCAGTCATGCATATCTGAGTCTGTTGTGAAGTGCAGGCTCACTTAGTATTTTCATTGTTTACATGCAAGTACACAGCCTGGTGTAGACTTAAGGCGTGTTCCAGTGCATGTGTGGGAAAAGAACTCGAGCCCAAGTTGTGGAGTTGAGTGAGCTACTCAAACCCTTGCAAGGCCCAAGTCATGCCACTGTCTCCTCCAGTGGCATTGGCTGGGGATGAGATTTTGGCTCGTACTGGCTAAAAGCTCCATATTCAGCCATGTGCAAGCTCAATTCTTTGCCTCTTCCCTTATTCTCTTAGAAAGATAGGTAGGCAATACCATTTATCTCTCCATGCTGTTCATTCATCATATATTTATCATGCCTCTTTTTATTTATTTCTTTTCTGACTGCTGTTGTTACCACTTATTATCATATATAAGTGTTTCAGTGGCCCTATTATTTCTTACCATCCTCTTTCTAGTCCCCCTAATCTATGAAAGAGGGAGGACCAAAATTGCATGTTAGTCCAGGTGAAGAAGAATCTTTGCAATGTATCATGGTATTAAAATACTTTTGATAACATCCTCTGCCCCACTCTGAACATTTTGCTGTTTTGACTGCTGCTACACTGCTCAGAGGTTTAAGCTAAAAAGCCGTAACAAATCTGTTTTCTAGATAATTACCGTTAGTAAGTAATTTCATTCAAATTACATCTTTTTTCTAATGGGCAATACCTAGGACTGATTCATCTGCCACTGTACTGTCTTTAGTCTTTCTGAGGAGTCATACTGTATGTGGGCAAAGCAAACATGATTTTAGCCATAAGTGAGACAGTGCTGAGTTTGTCTGTGGCCGTATTTCTAGCTAAGCAGTGTTCAGTGGTGCGTCGTCTGTCTCTGACCCTGAAGCCCTTTGTAAGCAACAAGTATTTTTTGAAGTGTGCAGAAAATGTAAATATTTGTGTAAGCATCTTTCATCTACTGGATAGCTGAAGATTAGGTAGAACAAGTTGTTTAGATAACAGAATTATTTGTTTAGATTAAAATGAAACAGTTTATGAATTTGGCACTTGAAGATTACATAGTTTCTGCACGTGTATCATTACTGTAAGGGGACATAAATAAGTTTGTGCTAGGTAAACACCTTTTGTTTAACCATCAGTATGATTTTGTATGCAGGAAGGACAAAAGGAAAAATAATAATTGCTTTCATCATTATTTCTGTATGTATATTGCTGTAATAAAATAAAATGACTTAATAATCTTGCCCCAAATGCTAAATTGTATCAGAATAGTTACAGGTCACTCAGTTATTATGCTTTGAAATAATGTCCAATAGCTTTTGGTCCACTTTATTTGGTAACACATAAGTGAGACATAGGTACAAAAATGCAGTTTTATTTCTTTGAGTTAGCACAGATGTCTGATAAAAGAATAAATAGAAAGTGCACTTTAAAGCCTTGATTCTACAAATAGACAAGTGGCATGGAACCCTTGTCTGTGTGTGGGGCGCACCGATGTGCACAGGCATACCATCTGCTTGCAGCATCAGGGCCTTTACATTACTAAAAGTATAGCCAAGATTATGAACTACAGTTCACTAGTTACAAGTACCCTTCTAGCCTCCAGCAGATTGCATTTATATTTGTAATGATTTATGAGTTTTTTACTAGGTTCCCCAAGGCATGCCAGACATCAAACAAACAAATAAGAAACGATATGGAAACATACATGCAGACACTTTGGCTTAGAGCGGCAATTCATCTGGGTTTGAGCTCTGGCAATGGCAAATTCGGAGGCAATCACCATTATTCCCATTGAGAAAACATTATTAGTCAGAAATGATTGAGGGTCCTAAGCACTTATGTGCATATACCATTCAAGATAATTTTGTATTTGCTGCTTTTTAAAATTATTGTTATCATAATTGATTTTTTCCCATCCATATTTATGTCCCATTCTTTTTGAGTCCTGCTTAGACTTTGAATGTATTACAGCTAATGGTTCTTCTTCCAGGTTGATTTCTGCATGTTAATCGTTCTCATTTTGGAGATTTGACAAACTTAGATCCCAATTCTACAAAAAATTGCATATGAAAATGAGTAATTTTATTCATGAGAGCCACTGGTCTCACAAACAAAATATACTTACACATGAGGCCTAGCACAATGTACAGAAATTCAGGGATAGATAGCTTACAGAGAAAATGAGGGACAAAAAGTATATATTGCAAGATTTTTGTTTCAATTGTAATTGTCTGGTATAGAATCATTTCACAGTTCTATAATTAGGGCCATGCTTAGATACATGCTACCATCTCTGCTCCCACTGTTTCTGCAGTTAATTATAGCTTATCATCTTTTGGAGGAGGGGAAGGTAATCAAACCTTCCCTTCATTTCAGCATTTTACAAAATTTAATTCTTCTGTTTCACACAGAATTAGTTTTAATTTTATCCCATTGTACTTTCATCTTAAGCTTTGCCTTCCTACTTTAATTTTTTATGTTTGCACTCTTTAATCCTAAATTATTATCATGCAGCTTTTGCTATGTAATTAATGTTCATCTGATTTTAGGCCTCCTGAAAATTTAAGTTTATGTACTTTGATTAGTACAAAGTTAAACAAAATTTAACTCTAGGCAAAATGGTGCCGTATTCTGGAGGCAGGTTCTACTACATTTATTCATTGTTGTTGTGATTACATGCAAACACTGTCCATGTAGGAGTAGTAGAACTGGTCTTAAATGATTTTTCAACTTTCTTACTTTCTTAAACTTTCTTTTTTCGACTTTCTTACTGTTTTGGGTTTCTCTTTCTTTTTATGCTGGAAATTAATAAGATACATTAACCCTTTAAAAGATACCCAGAAATTAGCAGCAATGGTCATGGGTGGACTGTAAATACATTTTATTATTTGGTTATGAAATGTCTAACTCAAGGGGCTACAATCTGGAATGGAGCCTTTAATCCTTACTGCAGTTTGAATAAATAATAATAAAATGCCCTACTTTATCAATGATATACAGACATGTGCTTACTTGGACAGACATAATGCTCTGGCTTTTTTCATTATGGCTTTGTTTTAAAGAGTACATCCATGTAAGCTTTGTCCAGATCAATGGATTTCTTCTGCATTGCTGCTCGCAAATGCTCAGGGAGCAGCCTCCGACTTCTTATCTCACCCAGGACAATATCATCCTTGTTTCGAGGCCTCTGGGTCCTAGCATCCTCAAGGGCACTGTGCACATCCTGCAGTTTCATCTGAAGCCAGTCCTGTCTCTCCACAGTGTGACGATGCTCTCCAAGATTATGCATTAATTGCATCTCACTCACTGATCTTTTCCTGCATGAGAGAAAAGCAAAGAGACTCATAGTGGCCCTCCTTGAATTCTAGATCTTCACTCAAAAACTCAGGCTTGGGAACTTTTGTGAGGTATTGCAATACAGAGCTGTAGAACCTACCTTTCTAATTTGTAAGGGATAGAATGACATCTGGAGAAGAGAAGAAGGGTGGATGGTGATTTGTTGTTAATAGATCCAGTAGTGAGAAGGCATTGAAAATGGGAAGTAGTCCAGTTTTGTGACAAGATTGTTTGACTGTATATTTTTTGTTTATTTTAGCTGTTGTAGATGAGCTTAGGGCTTATATGATAATAGGTAACTGATAATAAAACTATGTCATTTATTCAGCCGCAGTTTTCTGTGAACACTGAGCTAAGGAAGCATGATTTCCTGTGGATTTGTGCCTCAATGTTGACTGATGTTAGTGTCTAAGTGCGAGTTCCATCTAGATGCTCACACAGTAAGAAAGATGCTCTCCTGTGTAGACCCCCCGCAATGTCTAAGAAGAGATGCAGCTTGCCCAATGATACTCCTAAGAGAACACTTATATGATTTTTCTACCTCTACTCAACAGCCTATTTTCAAAAAATGTGTGAGAACTCAGAGTATCTGAGATCTCTACAGCTGTATCTAGAGGACAGAATTTGGTCAGCTTGGCCAAAGGTTCAAAAGCAGGGACAGAAAGACTCGCATACACATAAACTTACATACAGACAAACCAACCGTGTTCTCAAGAACAACTAAAGTCATCCTCCAAACTTTGGACATGTATAATAATGTACTTACATCATTGGTCTTCCGTCAGAGTTTGTAAAAAAGCATATGGCATATAAAATGATTGCAGTCCTGGCCAGATTTTTTATAGAAGTCATTTTGTCTACAAAGACAGAAATGAATAGACGTATAATATTTCAAGTTATTTCAATTTCTGTTAATGCCAAAGAAATTTAGTTTAGCAAAAAAGTTGAAGACATCAGAGAAGTGATTTTGAAAAATATTTTATTTTGTGAAATGGGTTAGAGCAAGGAATGCAAATGAAGTATTTAGTTCTAATACTAATTTTGTGAGCAACTTACCGTTACTTCGTAGGCAAGTCTAAGAACTTTGGTCACCATTATGTGCCCTGCACCATCATCATATAGGTACCCATCTCTTGGATAATTGGGTGAAAAGCACCATGTTCTTCCATTATTATTATTAATAATAATAATAAACATTTATACTTTATATGCTCCAAGTATGTTGAAATACTTGTATATAGCTATGCAACTGAAAAGTTTTGTTCTTTTACTGATTTCTTTTGCATATTCTTTAGAATGAAGAGGCTGACACTTTTCTTGACAATTTTGCATAGAGGCATAATTCTACTGAGTTATGTCATTCCTGTTTATTTACATAAGAGAAATCAGAATTGAGATTAAGCCCCTCATTTTTTTCAGTGATAATCCTGCATTGCCAGTGTGAATTCCACTCTACTTTGTACATCATCACAAAACTGCCACTTGCGATATATTTGAAAAATATTTATTACAGATGATGCTGCAACAGGCAGAAATGACACAGTCCAAATATCAGTTTCCAGTTTGGATTTTCAGTATTGGCAGCCAGAAAAGACATCTTTTTGTTATAGCTTAAGAAATTTGATACAGAGTAACTGAAACTGAAGAAATATAAAACTCCACAATGCCATTTTTGCAATAATTTCTGCAGCTTTACTCTAGGTCAGGAAAGCATTTATTACATGGTTCCTTGCATGATAGTATGAATGTGGTCCTAGCACTCCATCTAACCCAATATTATAAATCCAGGAATTGGATTCACTTCAAGATATTTCTAACTCACTGTCTCAGATTTTTTCATTTCATAAATTCGGTTCAGATAATAAAACAGTTTGATCTTACTAATATTCACTTTATTTGTAAGATAGTCTGAAAAGAAGCTAATGTAAAAATGAATAAAGAATCAATGATGAAATTTTCTAAATAAGTCTCTAGAGAACTTGGAAATAAAATAGAGTATACTTACCAGATAGTAACTTAAACAGATTTCTGGTTTGGGTATGTCGGCAGATGACTGTCTCTTGATGTCAAGTATATTTAAAGACTACTGAATTGGTTTAGTGGACCTCTTAAATGTAACTTTAAAATAGAGCTTCTAAGTAACTTAGAAGCCCTTTTATTGTCTCAGTTGATGTCACTCTCAACACACACCCTCCTGACCCTCATGTACCCACCCTCGGATGCTTTTGTTAATTTGGCATTTACAGGGAAAAGAAAGGTCTCAGCAAAAAGAAAGTATCCTGGGTAGCTGTGAAGTACTTTGACTTTTAAATTCAGATTCCCTATTACTCATAGATTTGTGCCCAAGATAATATAATCTCTGAAGCTGTTGGAAGGATTTGCAAAAAAAACTTTGTGTTGTTAAATGCAGGCAGGTAAAACTTAAATTCGGCAGTGAGGTTAGTGATCTACAAATGCAAGATTAAAACAAAATACTGAAAAGCTAATATCTATAATACTTGTGGGAAATAAGAATAGTCACTTCAGAACAGATACTAGGTTTCTTTGTGAAGGAATATACTGGAGAGGAGCAGAAGCCCCAAGATGATAGAGGATCGCGTTTTTAATGAGAAGCTGGTGGTACTGAAAAGTTGTGAAAATACAGTGTTAGACCCTTATTGTTCTGTTACACCTATACCTATGAATATTCCCGAATCTCTCAAGTGTGCTAGATGAAATGGAGTCATTTTAAGAGGCTGTGATATAAATTAGTACTTTATAAATTTTGGAAAAGAAATATAGGACTCTTTGCCTATATTCTGAGAAGTGAAATGTGTAAATCAGCAATACTTTCCCATATGTATGAAGAAAGATTATTTTTGGCTGCAAGATATTTTTCCTACATTAGGTGATTCTTCTGAGTTCCAGCATATTTCTCCAGGAAAAAAAAAAAAGTTTACATCTGCACATTTTAACACACCATTTGGAAGCTATTATTGCTTTTACCATGAATGCTTTTTCAGTTATGCTATATACCTGTTACATTTCACAAAGAGGTAAAAAAATATATTTTATAATATTGATTTACATAGATGGTATTCTTATGGGGAAAGGAAGGGAAGAACCAGAAACTCCAAAAAGCTCTAAAGAGATCTCATGGTTCCCTCAGTGAGTAGTAAACTGGGAAGTAAAGAAATAATCCACTTAAACAAGTTCAAGAAAACAGGGTAGAGATGGCTTCCAATATTATATTGTCAGTCGTCAGTACCCCTCCACCTACACAAAAAGAAAGCATACAGAGGTTTATGGGGATGATATGTTTTGTTAGGAGATTTGTATCTGATGTGGCCACTAGGGATACTAACCTGAAGGCTTTAGTGACGAAAAATGTACAATGGACGTGGCATGCCAGGAGGGATTTGAAAAATCTCTGCACAGTTGATAATGAAAGGCTCAATTTTTTAGATTTTACCATAACAAGCATATGCAAAACCTTTAATGCAAAGCCTCAAGGCAGTATTTTTAGAGAGGCCTGGCATTCATATGGAACCTCTAGCATATGACAGCAAAGCCTTAACTAAAGGACAAGCATTAGAAAATCTAGTGTCTGTATGCAAAAAAAATCATGCTTTCATATAAACTGATGGCAACTGATAGCAAAAAATTGGCAATAAGCCATTAGCAACAATAGTACAATGAGCGTTAGCAGACTTGAGTTGCCAACATTATTCTTTTAGTTGTGGTTGCATCCCTTACAACATGCATGTAAATCTGAAAGAGACCCCAGGCTGGAGCTTTGAATGAAACTGAGACAGAGGAAACACCAGAGTATGATTTTGTAATTGAAAATACTTAATTCACTTCAGACAACTTACAGTATGTTAGTGCAGATGCCCTTAAACAAGATGTAATTTTAGCTGGCTTATTTGCTGCATACCTAGTCTTTAAAACAACTCTGAAATAGGATTTCTTATTCATTTTCATTTTTATTCAAAGGTACCAAATAGGTTGTACCTAAAATCTCAGAGATGGCTAAACTTGATACTTTAAAAATATTCACATGTGAAAAAATACACAAGACAAATTAGAGTTGCACTCTTTGCCTCAGATGAGTGAAGATACAAAAATAATAAAAATATTAAATATATACCCCACTATTTCTAAACAAATAGAGCCTGTGATGGTAATTAAATTTTAAATTACAGCTCAAAATTGGCATAGCTTTATCTGTATATGCAGAAAAAATAACTTATTTGATCTGGATTATTATCCCTAATATCCAGGAATGATGTTATTTGAAAATACAGCTGCTAATCACTTATCCCATGTCATCTATATTTGATAGACTTGGTATATCAAATGTGGGAATGACAGATAATGGACCAAATTAATGTAGTTCTGTTACAAAATCCTGTAGTTGCATACATTTTTGTTTGGACACAGCGTATCCACTGTGTAATGAAGAGGTGAAAATGGTATTGAGTTCTTTTAATGTTTCAGAAAGATGAAGATATGAAGATTCATGTTCAGATTCAAATTTTTCTCTTTCTTAAGCATCCCTCTAAAAATTTCAGATCTCTTTTGGGCACTACTTAATGGAAGAGCCAAACCCAGGAAACCAGGGCTAACACCTGCTGAAATGCTGTTCAGTAGGAGGCTTGAGACTACCCAAATTTATAGACGCTACGGTGAAAAAGAGATATATAAACTCTTATGACAGAAAATAAAAATAAAATATTATCTCCTCAATGAAAAGGTATTTCATGATCCTTTGTAGGTATAAGACTGTGTATATAAATACAATGGCAAAATATGGGTGAAAAAAAACCCCAAGTTTCTTAGGAAATTACCTTCTACTAGTGAGGGAACATTTCTAGTGCCTACAAATGAGGACTACCCTACAGGAGACAATTTTTGCTTCTTTTGGAATAAGAGGAGGGAAAACACAGTGGATTCTGAGTTTCCATATTCTGAAAACAGCAGGCTATGAATGAGCCAATGCATGAAACAGTGGGTACAACTGAATAGAGCAGTCAAGAAACTATAAACCATTAAATGTTTCAAGTATCTATCAGGCAAAAGCAACCAATTCAGAAATTGATTGCAAACTATTGGTGTATATGTTGCGTTATCAATACCAAAATTTCTTTTCCTGTGGAAGAGGAAGAAATGAGAGTGGGTAACTTTTTATGAGACTTAGGCTGAAATACAATAATGCTTAGATGATTGTCGTTCAAATCTGTGATTATTTCTTCATGTATGCCAGCAAACCGTCCCAGGCTAGATCTAAGCTTGAACTGAGTGTTCTCACTCAGAGAGACAATATAGCAATGTACTGCAGAGTTCATTACAGTAATGGCTCCTCTGTGCCATGAGGCATTGTAGACACCAAACAAGGGCATGGCACTTCTGAAGATGAGGGAGAGGTCTGAAGAACTGAAGATGCTGGAATCACAGTGTGGGAGGGCAGAGCTGACCCCAGCCTTTTCCTCTGAAAAGACTTTTTCCTGATCAGACAGAGAACTACCCTTCCCTGACCTTCCCTTATAGATTGTACAGATACTTGAATCAACTGTGCATAAAAAAAATCTGTGTTGCTTTGTTTGCAGGTGGCATGCCACTTACGTTGAATTCGTGCCATTGAATGTAATCAGACTCCAGGGTTGAAAACAAGCAGAAAGCAGTTAGACAGATTTTACACCCAGGTAGGTGAACAATGGCCATATTCTAAAAATTCTGAATTCTTTATAATCTACTTCATATATTCTATTCATTTTGTCGGGGAAAAATACTATACTGCATCTTGAAATTAAACACATCCTGAGGTACCTTACTGGAATGTGGTTAGAGGACACAAAGCTTTCTAGAATTATAGTCTTAAGTGAGTAACGCGTGTTTTCACAAATCAGTTATGTAATCTGGTGTATTAATATTCCTACAGAATTCTTCATCCTCTAGCTTTAGGGCATAAATACTGCAGTCAGATTATTTCTGTGCTATTTACAAAATCAGGCTTTTTCCACTTTGCTTGTTCCAGTGGGTAGTTCCAGATAAAATGCTTTCTAACTGCAACTATGGCTAAAGCATATTAGTAGATCATTGAGCAAGGGAACAAAGTAATTGGTGACACACTGGATGATTGGTGAGGCAACCTTTCTAAATGTGTCCAAGGAATGTTTCTGCCTTGACACAAAGAAGAGCCAAAGTGACAGTCAGTAAACTCTTTAGAACTTCATTTGATTGACAAGATTTGTGGCTTTTCAAATACCACAGCAGCGTGTTTGGTGATTTATGTAAGCAATGTTGGGTATCTTCAGGTGTTTTTTGGCTTCTTGCAGCTAGATGAAACTTCAACCACATGCCAGTTTCCAATTAGATAAAAAACAGCACAGAGACTTATGTGAAAATCAAAAGATGGCCTATCACAGTTTTAGTTTTGTGTCCAATCTGCTTCATACCTTGTGTTTTTAGCAGCTACTGGCAAATGTGAATTCAGAAATAATTGCTTGCCAGTATGTTTTTCTCCAGTTACATAAAATCTTTCATCTGAGAAAAACAATGTTCCTGAATCTCCCTGTTTTCTTTCTGAGAGAAGTATATACTGATGGTGATTTTTTCTAGGTTATAGACATTTAGGGAAAGACAGATTAAATGCAGACATCACTGAGAAAAAGATTAGAGAGAAAACAGAAGATGGTAGATTCTAGTCCCAGTCACCTGACTTTAAATACACTTGCTTACCTAGGGAGATAAACTGGACACTGTAATGATAATTGTGATCCAGATTATTTCTAGAGTTTTCACTGATTAAGTGAAACATACACAGTGTCTGAATGGACACCCCCTTTTGCTCTCAATGTAACTTAGCCATGTTATCTAACACAGCTATCCAGTTTATCATGGAATTTTTCTATTGACCTGTCATGGACATGCCAGGTTTTGATGATATGATCATGAATGTATGACTGTTTGCTCCCTGCATGCCACCCTATACCATGGCTGCATAGAATTTCACATAGCATTACATGGCTGTTTTGAAGCCTAAATGGAGAGCCCTGCTTACCTCACCTCTCTCTCATGAGAAGAATCTGAAGCTTGATGAAACAGCCCAGAGCAGCCTGGAGGAATGCTAAAATGGCTGTTAAGGAAAGTCATGAAGATGAGGTACCTCTTAGTCTCTGCAGAGACATATTTCAGTGGTCAGTAACAAAAATGCTATTGTGCATCATGAACAATAAGAAAAGCCATGGTTAGTTTCAACACTTACATATTGGCACATTTTTAAAGTACTGTTAGTGAATTGTAAACTAAATATGTAAGTATTTATAAAATTGTGTGTGAAAGTATAGGTTTTACTTTGGATTTAAAAGTTCTAGTAAATTATTTTACAGTCAATAATTACTTAGTGGGATATTATCCCTCATGACACTGAAACACCATGCTGTCAATGCTTTGCTGAATTCATTGCTATAATGAGCAATACAATTCTTTATGACCTTTTTCAGTAGATAGGAAGCTGGCACAGTACTCAAACTGCTGTCGGATCATTGGATTTTTGGGATCAATACCAAATTGAATTATGCATATGCACACATATATAGTCATATATAGGCCAGAGTGTTTATTGGCCTATTACTGGTTCTAAGTACTTGTGCAGGACTTGAGTTCCCTTTTAATGACATGCAATGTAGTTGGAGCTCTAATGAGGGCTCATGTTCTTTTTCGCCATCCCTGAAACCGACATGGCATCCCTGACAAGCCACACAAGGCAACCAATTTTGCAAGAGAAATGAAAATGCGAGGGAAAAATCCCAGAGGGAAATGCATCTAATGTTGAAACGGGGGTGAGTCTGAAATCCAGCCCCCCGCCTCTTTCAGTCTGAAGCAGCTCAAGACTTCAGGATTCGGGAACCCTCTATTCAGCATATATCGGCACACACAGGGACATACATGCACATTCTATAAAATCATCATTCTAAAAGCAATTAAGACATCTACTAAAAAAGGTTTGAGTAATTAAATATTAGTGTCCGCTTGATCCTGAAAGTGGGAGGTAGGGAACAGCAGATACCTACAAATATCAGGTTTGACCTAAGAAAACCGTTGTAAGAATGAATGTGCTAACTCTGCATAAAATAACCATGAAGACTCAGGATGATACAGGATGGAACAATGAAGGTCTGCGTGTTTTATGCAGGTAGCCACATATTTTTCTATCCTTCCTACTGAAAAGACATTTCAAGTTCATATTCCCATATTTTTTGCAGTCACTGCAGATGAGCAGATAGCATCCAAGTAAGCAATCTGGAGCTTGATGAAATCTCATGGGAATGACGAGTACAATTTACAAATGAATGATGACATTTCAGACCTTTCCTTCAATCCGGTGAATGTCCTGAAAAAATCTGAGTCCATAGTCAGCTGAAAAACATGAAAACATAGAGAACTGGCAAAAATAATTGTTTTGTTTGGATTTTGAAAGAAAATATTGTGCCGGGTGGTATGCAAACATGCAAGAAGATGCAGACCCTCTAATAATGGTGTTACTAAGGACAAAAACTGTGTTGTATTTTATATGAAGCTTTTCATTAGTTGAGATATTAATTACAGCAAATAAAATGTTTTAAGTTATATATTAAAGACCTTGTCCCAGAAATAAAGTCCTTAAATGAAAACTTCAAGGTACAAGACTTACTGAAGATTAATTGAGTAGTTAAATATTTTGATCTGAAGTTTCTTCAAGACATCTTCTTAATATATTTGTACATATATTTTTATTTCTACTATTTTCTAAAAGGATAATACTTTTTCTGTATTTTCCCTGCTTTATTTAATCCATCCTTTTCAATAAGTTAGTAGCCGGATTATTAATAGTTGTCAAAATCAAATTCTTGAATTAATAATTTTCTTTTACAGAACTCAAAAGACATTTTAAATACATGTATTTTATTTGCATTATTGGTATATTTCAAATCCTTCTATGTTGACCAGTAATTTTCTCAAACCTCATTTTTCTTCTTAGACCTTCCTGAAATACCAGTACTAACATGAAATTCTTATAGTAATTCTCATAATGTAGTTCATCAAGAAGTCTAGCACCTTATATGCATTTTGAGCATCAGTCACTTCCTGTTCTGCTTTTTACTTCATTCTTTTCTCTGGTTGGATTTGACAATGTAGTCTATGAGAAAATGCACTTTATGGTAAGATGTATGGGTCTCAGTGCTTAACAGTTATTTGCTTTTGTTTCTTTGTTTCTCTATGTTTCAGTCTCTATGTTGAACCAGTAAGACTCAAATGAAGGAAAAATTGGAGTTTGGCGCTACAGATCATCACCGTGGCCTTTTCTACTACGATCTTCAATAGAGGAGAGCGTTATTATTAACTGTAGGTGTAGTTTAAGTGAATTAGATAGATCATGCTAGTCAGTATGTCTCTTGTAGATCTTCCTCGCTGACATGTGTATTTCTCCTCTCTCACAAAGCTATAGAATCTCAATTTAAAATTTTTCTTGTTAATCTGTTTAGTTCTCTGCTTAGCCTCTGCTAAAATCTATTCCTAGACTGTGTCTCTTCTTCCATATGACATTCAGATTCTTCATACTAATTTTCTAGGCTTTTCGTAAGAGGCCAAGATCCCCACTTTCATGCACTGCACATTGTCATTTTAATGCAGTTTGGGCTAGGATACGAACAAATCAAAATTTGCATAGCTTGCACTGTGCATGGATGACAATACAGAATGCTGAGTAGTGAAGGACCTAACCCTGTATTTCTGCCCTTATTTTCTGCTGCCCTTTTTACATTGTGATCTCCCTATCTCATAGGATAGACTAGTGAAGGTAAGAATTTAACCAATTCTGCCTAAGCAAGTCACTTCAGTTTCCATGCTTCATAATCCTTATTAAAATGGTCATCCCTATAGAATCTTGTCCCTAATTTGATTTTTTCTGTGGTAACCCCTATGTTAGGAACAGGCTTTTCTCCATTAGCCAGATAACTTTCCTCCTCCCGCTTCCTTTGCCCTCTTCTTACTGCCCACTACCAAAACAATTGGCTGTTTTTCAATATTTAAGAAAAGACAACAATGACTATGTATAGACAAATATTTATATATAAAAAAGAGGAGTCTATAAGAAGCAGCTCAAACCTACACTATCCTACTACAAACTGTTCCTTCACGTCCTTTAAGTTGTACAATTCTGCCTGACCTCAAGATTGTGAACTCTTTGAGTATGGATTGTATTTTTTCATTAATTCTTATGCACAGTTATCATCCTGTAGCAGTAACAATGGGCTTCGTAGTTTTACAGTGATCCTACAAATGCATCTTAGAAAACAGAATCATGTAAAGGAAGGATTCTGAGCCATCATCCCTAGCAGCCTTCTGAAATTACAGATCAGAATAATTTAGGCAATTACTGCATTAGTCTTCCCAAGATTAGTGCCCCTTCTCCTCTCTCATACCCTGGGAAACTCCTTTAAAAGGAGTCTCTGCATATCTCTGTAATACAAATGACCCGAAAAACAAAGGCATGATCAGAAGCTAATGGGAAATAGGGCATACTAATGTGCAAACAGATGCTGAGGCAATAGTAGCATCCTAGACCCCCAAATCTCTTTCTATCTGAGAGATCTATAAACATTTGTGAGAGTATAAATTTACCAAGGTGCACAGAGGAGATGGCTTGAGCTAACAGTTTGTTTTTGTTCCATGCTAGCATCTGTGCTGTAACTATAGGAACGGACTTTATAAATAGCCCAACCCAGTTACCTTTTTCAGAACTTCAGGGATGGCTAATCCCCAAAATAGATGAATTACATAACTCTGTTCTCTAAACATGCTTGTTCACTCTGCAAATTGGGTTCTTTGCACACCACTGTAAAATTTAGCTTACATTCAGTACTCGTCGGAGCAGTTGTTCGGTTAACATAGTTGTACTAACTCAAAGGAGCAATGCTAATTTTCAGCATCTGAGGATTTGGACTTTGGCTGCAGGTATTTGTTAAAGTGCATTTAAAAAGAAGAGCAGATCTGAAATATCAGACTATAACACTGATTCTAAAGCTAAATTAGGTAGTGTATGCAAAAAAAGCATATTTTTGACGCACTAGGCTGGATGCACATGGCTGAGTTATATGAGGAGGAGCAAATATTCAATCTGAATCATGCACATTTGCAACACTGTCCCTGAACGTAAGGTTACAACAGAAGCTGGAGAGGTGTTTCTTCCTCTGGAAAACAATAGTGTTTAAGAAGCACTGCATACTAAAGGAAGGATCTCACTCTGCAGTTCTGAAATCTGTCCTTAAAGGAGCAACTGTACGCAAATCTGGACCCAGTGTATTATAAGTGGAAATGCCATTCTTGGATCAAATGCTAACTCTCCAAAACTCTAAGGGCCTTTTACAGTGAAGTTGTGTATTGGAAGTATTTGCAAACAGAATACCACAGGAGTCCTTAATGCATACAATTTTATGTCCAGTTACTGCCTTCTCAAGCTGAGCAATCACATATGTCACTGCTGCAGTGGCCTAGCAGCCTAATAATGTAAGGAGAGGACATTGCGTTGGAATGGGCAGATCTGAAGACACACGTGTTCACATATGACCTCATCACACTAAGGATATACTTAGAGGTTATCCTCCAGGAAAGAGTGCTCTACTAATGCCTGAACAGGTCTCTTGCTCATGGTAATCTTCATACCATCTTTGAGGGAAGAGTTACTTTACGCATTTTACAGATGAGCAAACAGAAGTAGGAAAAACTATGTCCACAAATCTCAAAGCTGAAATCTACCTACAATGATAGGAAATATCGCCAAAAGGCCCCTGCATCGCTGTGTGTAAGTGGAGACAGTTTCCCATAAAAGCGGTCCATGCTGTGTAACATTATGGTTGCAGAGACCAAAAGCTGAACTTGTTTGGTATGTGAAGTCCTGCATTCCAAGCGGCAGTGCAGACCACAGGGCTGCAAGTCTATTACTGCTCTATTATGTAATGTTTACAAGCTCTTTGCCACAAGTGATCTAACACCTGCAAGAGGCACATATTTCCCATTCTACTAGGGTTGCAATCTCATCTTTTCTTCCCTGTATTGATCTTCACAGAGGAATTCTACAAAATCTGCAAATTTTTTCTTTAAGCTTCTTGGGTGTTACTAGACTTTCACTCTATGGGTGTCTCATGTTTTGTGCTCTGCAGACATACTTATTGTCTTTCCATCAGCCTTCACTACTTTATCCATCCCTGTTGTGGTTCTCTCCTGGGTTTTTATTCTTAATTTATAATCAGTCATATGGCACACTACCTACCATATTTCTGAAGAAATAAGAATACATATTGTTCTGCTTAATTTATACTCTGTTCTTTTGAAGCATGAAGTAAAAGCTCTTTGCAAAAATATGAACACTGAATGGAATGATTGTCATTTTTTGGATTTCTGGGGAGCCTCACGCTGACAGCTGTTATTGCTGGTGCCAATCCCACCTCCATGTAATAAAACACTTCTCTGTGTTATCTCACTGCACAAGTATGATAAATACTTTGTTACAGGCATTTACTTACATCCTAGTCCTTCTGTGATGGTGAAACACAGGTGTTAACAAGTCACTCAGCTTCTGTGGCTGCCTTGTAAATAGCATTAGACTAACCAGGTGATGATATCACATCAATATTTTGCATTTCCAAAGAAATATCTTGCATTTTTATTTTTTGAGTATAGACCATGAAACAATAAAAAGGGCTTTTCAAATTTGTCAATGTTCATAAGAGACTACTGTCCATGTAACGTTTTTAAAAGGAGAGGCTTTCAACTATCTCCTGTTTCACAGAATCATTTAGATTCTCAGAGGTCCTGTAGTCCAACTGGCCACTCAAAGCAGGGTCAACAATTAATTCAGACCAGGTTGCTCAAGGCTTTATCCAGGTCGGTCTTGAAAATCTGCAAAGACAAAGATCCCAGAAGCTCTCTGGGCAACCTGTTTCAGTGTTTAATTACCTTTAAGGGGAAACTTTTTTTCCTTAGTCAGAATGTCACATCATTCAGTTTGTGGCCATTGTCTCTCATTCTTTCACAATGCATCTTGGTAAAATGCCTGGCTCTGTCTCCTTGGTAGCCTCCTCTTAGGTACAGAAAGGCTGTTATTAGGCCTTCCTAAGCCTTTTCCAGGCCAAATAAGCTTTTCTCAACTTCTCTTCACAGGGCAACTGCTTCAAGCCCCTGACCATTGCGGTGTCCTCTGCTGGATTTGCTCAACTTGATCATCTTTTCTCTACTGGGGGCCCCAAATCTGGACACAGTATTCCAGATGCAGTCTAGTGTGTGCTGAGTAACGGGATAATCACTTCTCTCAGTCTGCTGGCTGTGCTGCTATTGATAGAGCCCAGTACGCTGTTAGCCTTCATTGCTGCCAGGGCATACTGCTGAATCATGTTTAGCTCACTGTCCACCAGGACCATGAGGCCCTTTTCCGCAGTATTCTCTCTATCCAGTCAGTCCCCAGCCTTTACTATTGTAAGAGACTAGTCCATCCTAGGTGCAGGACTTAGCATTTGTCCCTGCTGAATTCCATGAGGTTTCTGTAAACCCATTTCTCTAACCTAATGCTAGGTCCTTCCGAATGGCAAGCCTGCGTTTGAGCTACCAGCTCCACCACCCAGGCTGGTGTTACTGACAGGTTTGCAGAAGATGCACTCTGTCTAATTCTCTGGGGTCATTTATAAAGTTATGAAAAAAGATAGGTCCCGGAGTATACCCCTGAGGAACTCCACTTGTAATCAGCCCCCAGCTGAAGTACAAACCATTAACCACTGTTATTTGAGCTTGATGATCCAGGCAGTTTTTCATCCATCTAGTAGTCTGTCTGTCTAGATTGAGTTCCATCTTGGTACCAGAGTACTGTGGAAGATTGTGTCAAAAGCTTTGCTAAAGTCAAAGTAGACAACATCCACTGTTCTCTCCTCATCCCACAGCCATTTCACTATAGAAGGCAATCAAAGAAGGCAGTTAGTCAATGCCATGATGGGTATTCCCTGTCACTTTTCTCCTTATGTACCCAAAAATGGCTTCCAAGACTCATGTTGTAATTGTACAGGACAAAAGCAAAGCCGATTGACCTGTAGTTCCCAGGATCATCCTCCTTGAAGCAAAGGAAAAAATATGCAAGACATGCAGACAAGTGTCATGGTTTTAGCTGGGATAGTTAATTTTCTTCACTGTAGCTAGTATAGTGCTGTGTTTTAGACTTAGTATGAAAATAATGTTGATAACACACTAATGTTTTAGTTGTTGCTAGGTAGTGCTTACACTAGTCAAGGACTTTTCCAGCTTCCCATGCTCTGCCAGGTGCACAAGAAGCCGGGAGGGGAGGGGATACAACCAGGAGAGCTGATCCGAATTGGCCAAAGGGTATTCCATATCATGTGACGTCATGCCCAGTATATTAACTGGGGGGGGTTGGCCGGGGCAGGCAGCGATCGCGGCTCAGGGACCGGCAGCGTCGGTCGGCGGGTGGTGAGCGGTTGCAGCACTTGTTGTTTAGCTTTGGGTTTGTTTTTTTTTTTCTTCTTCCAAGGTTTCATCTCTCTCTCGCTCATTATTTTCCTTTTCATTATATTATTATTATTACTGCTGTTTTATTTTAATTATTAAACTGTTCTTATCTCAACCCACGAGTTTTCTTACTTTGGCCCTTCCGATTCTCTCCCCCATCCCACAAGGGTGGGGGAGTGAGCGAGCAGCTGTGTAGTGCTTAGTTGCTGACCAGGGCTAAACCACAACAACAAGTTAGATGACAGTTTCCACCATGTCTCTGCAGCAATTTTTTTTTTAAAAAAAGGATTCTAGTCTGAGGTAGTTACATAGCAGTTTCATATGCAAAATAAAAAGCAAGGGAAAAAAAGACAATATATTTCGAGATAGATAGAGAGGTTGATTGAAAATAATGACATTTTAGCTCTACAAATGAAGCTGAACTAGGCATTTCAAATGCCATTGATTTACAAGGAAAGTGATTACAGTAACTAGAGAAAGAAACAAGTTACATAAGGTAGTTAAAGGATCTTCACTATTTAGTTTTGCTTATACTAAGCAAAACATTCAATAGAAATAGCCTCTGTTCTGGAGGACGGTGAACTAGATGTATCAGTCTTTGAAAAAGGCTCTTGGGCTGATGTGGTGTATTAGACAATAGTAAGCTTTATTTAGGTACATTGGTTGCCTTAACAATTGAAATGGAATAACAAAATATTGCAAGATTAACCAAAATGAACAAAAAAGATTCTGCCTCACATCTCTCAGAATTATTTGAATATGCTAATAAAGTAGTAGATAAAGAAGACAAAATGGACCTTGAGTATGACCTGATTTAGTAAATTCTACATTCCTAAGAATATCACATGTCAAGAGATGTCATCCACTGGAGCATGAGTTTCCCACAAGGATTTTGTCCCCTCACTTTCTGTTTTCATCAGAAAAAGAGTCCAGATACTGAAAAAGTATTTATGTGAAAGGAAAGAATACTTGTGCATTTAATTTTTTTTTTAATCAATGTGCTTTACCTCATTTAGGATTTTTATCATGCAATATCTTGGCTACAAGTTGGCTTTGGCAAGTTTCATAGAAAATTATTGCCTCTCAAGGGGGTTCAGCAAGTACTGTCAAAACATTCAAATACAAAAGCTTTCAAAAATCTGATGCATTTGCAGCATCTCAACAGTAAGTGCTCCATTATAATTAAAACTATACCATTAGTCATGAATATTTGTAATCGAGGGCGGATCTGCTGAGATGGATGTATCACAAAGGTCATTCTTTGCCTAGCATGCATTTTCCTTGGCTCACGTTATCATTACATCTGTACAGCTAATTGATTTCTTCAGATATCTTTCTTAGAACCAGAAAAACAAATCAAAGGTAGAAAATATGTGGGAGGAGGTGTCATTTGGACTTATCATGCTGTCTAAATCGCACATGCAACAAGGAGAAGCAACACTTTATAATGCTTTTCTGTTCACTGAGTGTGTGCACAGAGAGTATAATATATCTGGTATTTTTGTTTTCTGACCCAAAAGAGCTCTGACAACTTTCAAGAGTTTGGTGGCAGTGCTTTCCTTCAGTGTAAATTAGCTGGACCAAATTTTCTTAAGTGGCCCGTGAAACCAGACAGCCAGGATGTTCCTTTTTCTACTGGTACAGTTTCACACGCACAGAACCTCATGTAAGTTTCCTCAGAGACCACTGCTCTTACAAGCCTAACATTCTCACTGGGGAAAATCCCTTCAGTTGTGCCAGTGATCCTAAAAGGAGAATTTGGCCTACAGATCAAATTCCCCAGTTCCCAGCTTTCCGTTCTGAGAGGCAACTGGGCATTCATTAACAAAGTCAGTTCTTTTACCATTGTTAAGGTAGGGATGCACAGCAGGAAGCCTAGTTTCACTGAAGTCAATTTTGTATTAAATTCTTATATATGATGTCAGTTTATTGATGTCACCAACAGACTTATGATTTATTCAAAAACATGCAAGCTTATATTAAAAATAAAGGTTTGTAAATTGTGCCCCTGCAGAGCTGGTGAAATTTTAGGGAGGCCATGGGTTTCTAAGAGACTCCCTCCAACTCCTAGCATAGGGACAAGTTCTGGAACTTAGGGTTTAATTGATGTTTGACCTGGGGACCTTCTTTTCTCTGGCTGTTTCCTCTGATGACATCCACAATAAAAGATTCAAGTGTCCCATGTACTACCAGCAAGGATAGGAGTTTACTTGCTGGGGAAATGAGAAAAAATGGTAAGAAGCTTAGGGGGAAAATTGCTTATCATCTTTACATGGATATTCTTCAATTTTTGCATATATTAGAAAGCTGAGAAACGTCACTTCTTTGTATATTAGGGCGTAATTAGTATACTATCAAACACGTTTTCTCCAGAGTTTAGTGCTAGAGGGGACATTATAGGTTGTAAAATACCTATAAATAGAAAACATTTTCTCTGTATTTTATTTTAAACACGTTTCTCTCTTACACACACAGAAGTTGCAGAACAAATAGTTACCTACGGAGTGACATCTAAAAAGGCTCCTGCGTGGATGCACAGTGCTGCATCCGAGTCTGCTATTAGCAACGCTGCTCTCTCGTGGAGAGAAGGGAAAGGGTTTCTTAACTGTCTGGCTACCCAATTATCCGCAAGAACACAGTGAATGGGTTTGCTTTTGCCACTGAAATCAAAAATATGGGATGCCTTATTCATACTACTGAGAAACAAACCTCACAATTCTCTGTGTGAGAAGAAAACAGACAGCCTACTCCTAAGAAAAAATATCTGAACAATTTGTTATGGAAATGATACAGAATATGACAGAACCTTTCCATGGTCACCCCTGTGTTAACAATGAGTCACTGGGTCAAATTAACCCTGCAGTAATTCTGATGAAGTCAATGAACTGTGGTTGCACAAAGGTTGAATCTGGACTGTGATGTAGCTAATTTCTGTGTTCAGTTTAAGTGTTGACAGAAGAGCTCTTACAGATTTAGAAACAATGCTTTAGGATGTTACCACCTTACCTGTTGACTCCTTCTCCCAGCTAGATGTCACTGCCACAAATATTGAGCTGCATGAATTAGGCATATGAGCTATCATATGAGCAATCAGCTGCAGAGCAAAGACTGTCAGATTTCTAGCCAGAATAAACCAACAGAAAGCAGGCCTATATGAACAAAATTTGTAGATAAATTTGAAATAAATCAGGTATAAGTAATAAGCAGATGTAGTAATAGAGATTCACACAATATCTTATTCACACAATAGCACTTATATCAGTATTCTGATGCAGTAATACAATCTTAACCTCCAAAATCATGTATCTCCAAAGAGCTGTTCGTTATGAAAACAGGCTGTGTTAAACTGTTCCTTATTCATAAATATCACATGGTTTTCATGGAAATAGAACTGCAAATACTTTAAAAACATGTAATTAAGAAGCTTATGAAAATGTTATCTTTCACTTTTTTAGGGGTTGGCCTATATCATGTGATCCAACATATAAGAATTGAGAACCATTGATCTATGTTAAAGTAATTTTCCTACTCTCTACCTAGTTCCTCCAGTACAAAAAAAAAAACAAACCCCAAAACACAAAACATACAGAAACCAAATACCCTGACAGTTTCTTATTTTCCAACGAGAATAAAATTTTACTTATATATCTTTTATGTCGATTCCCTAGGGACATTCACATATATCCTCAGAAAAAGTAATCCCAGACCTCTCAGACTTTATTCTCCTTAGCAAACACTAAGGAAGCACTAAAAGTACAAAGTGTAAAAAGTATTTTAATAGTAAAATCAAGACCTTATCTACCCTAGGAAACTTCATGATGACAGAAAAGGAGATAGTGACATCCCAGAGAAAGAAAGCAAGAGGCTGAATAATTGAAAGAATTTTTTCACTAAAAGGTCATTAAATTTTTTTTTAGCTCCTGTTTAACCACTGCAACTGTGAATCAACTGGAGAAGGAAACATTTTTTTGAGATTTGTCATCTCACTGCCCACATAGACAGTGCCTGATCAAGAAAAGGGGACACACCTGTCTGCAGGAGATGATTGAGCAAGACCTGACAAGGTTGGTAAAATTAAGTGAGGGGAGAGGGAGGAACATGGGAGGAGAAAGGAACTCTTTCACTTGAAATAAAAAAGGCCTTTTGTTTTTCCTTTAGCCAATGTAGAGAAACAAAAAAGAATCATTACAATTTTCAGAAAGTCCTTTGCTGGTCATCTTTAAATGTCCCTTACAGTAATTTACCCCTTATTAAGTATGGAGAGATGTAGAAGGGAATAGAGTTACAGGAAGAGAAAGAGCAAGAAGGGGAAAATTAAAGGGCTCCAGAGGCAGGGGGCTGCATTTCCCTGGTTTGGAGGAATCCAAAGTATTGCTGTGGTATGAGTGGGACTACACTGAATGTACAAAGTAGACTGCAATGCCATAACACCTCTATCTAGGGCATATCTGCACAGCTAAGTAAAGTTGCAAAAGCAATGTGGATAGACACATTCAGGCTACTTACAGTCCAGGTACTTATATAGCAAGCATAATGAAGGCCTGGTGGCACAAGCTTCACCATGGCGTGGCAACCCAAACCCAAGCTCTCTGAAGATGTTCTTATTGATGCTAAACTATAATATAGCTAGTGTGGATGTACCTGTCAGGCTACAATGACACCTTCTCTGGGCTGGGTAGGCATAGGTAATTGGTTAACTGCAAATTTCATACAACAATGCTATTTTTTGAGAGTGTGTGTTAATTAGGGAATGTTTATTAAAAGAACATTGAACATGACTCTGGAAGCACCTAGTATAGAATTTTGAAAGAAAAAATAAATACCTAAGGAATTGGTATGGAGCTATACTTAAGCAAAATATGTATTATTAACTAACAGCTATTTTATGAGGATTTTTACAGGTTTTTTAATGATCTCTGAGCTTTAAGCATTTCCTCCACACCTAAGAGTACCTTTGTGAAAATATAGCTCTAGCAGGTCTAGAATGCAGAACTGAATTCAAACATGATTTTTCCATGACAGAGATGTAGCTATACTTTGTGATACTACACAGTCCATAGTAACTTAGGAATCTGGTCATCCTTCTGATGCATTCAGAAGCCATATCTTTAGTATTATTGCCCCTGTCTAATCGGTCTTTCCATGACAGCTATGCATACTTTTGAATTACTTCAGAATCTTATGGATGCATCTGACAGTTGTTAAGACAGTAGGCTCATTGTCTATCACATAAAACAAAAGTATATAGACACAATTTTCCACTCATACATATTGCAGCATCTTGTTTCTTTTCACAAGGTGCAGATTACCCAAGATATCTCACAGTGAAAAATCAAAATCCTCTAAGGAGTCATAAACATGTCCAATCTTCCTAAATACAAAGTTCTTGACACAGAGGGCTTGCTTTATTTCTCATTCATTGCAGTTTAAACCAAGGTATTCTATAATTTCAGTGGGATTACAACTGGTTTGCCTATGCAAAAGAGCTGTCAAGCCATGTAATACCTAGCAACTCCAATAGTCCTCTATCAGATATATAAAGCACAACCTCACAAACGATCAAAATAGAAACAAATAGTTTTTACTGCATGTGAAACAATGTCTAAATGCACTCAGGTGGATGCTAATGGTGCAGTACTGTAGTATGGACTTTTGCTTGAAGAAATCTTTGTGTTAACACCTGTCTCGGACTGGGGGACACAAATATCATGTTTTCAGCATACAGAGCAACTGTAGTCTTGCTTCCAGAGAGCTGGAAAGAAGACTGCATCATTCTTCAACCATGGGTGTCATGAAATTATTATACTTTTTTGACTGTTGATTTTTCATCTACTCCTCTCTGCAAAAGTCACCGGAGATTTCACATCAGTTTATTCCATTTCACAACAATAAATAGTGTAGGAAAAAAAACTCCCTTAATACAGGGAAGTTTGAGATTTTCTCAAAGCATTCTCAAATGAAATTCAAAAGCAATTTGTTCAGTTTATTGCAATCTTGGGCGCATTTAGGCTGGTATGGGGCACGTTATTTGCCTCTAGATGGTGCTCTCACGTTGAGATTAAAGAGTTCCATTAGCTTTTTCATTGCAACTTTCATAATTCTCTCAAAATCATCATAAACCCTCTCAAAAGAGCAAGGAAAAAAACTTGCTAGAATGCATATGAGTGTACCATATACTAGTTTCAGATAACTGATATCCCCCAGATTGTATAAGGAAGTGATTTTAATTCTAGGAAAATCAGCACTGAAACCACGTAATACTCTTTAATATAAAGGTGCAAATTCTATAAAACTTTAAACCATGTAATAAGCATAAGTTAAATACTACCATCATGGTTAAATAATATCAGTTCCAAACAGGTAGTAGTCCAGCATTACAAACTTGAAAACAAAAGCAAAGGGATTACTTGTTTTGCTCAGAATCTTGAAAATTGTGCTCAGCGTGTGTGTGTAGGTGATTTAACACTTGCTCTTTTAAATAGAAACCACAGCTCTTGATTTAAGAAGCCATATTTTTCCTGGGGAAGTAGGAGAGCTACATATTATCACAGCAGTACCAGCTTATACAGCTGTGCAACATGTCCACATTTCACCCTGTTTGTGTCTACAACTGCTCTGGTGCTGGAATTGCTCCCTCACAATCACCACTGCTACTGGCTGCACAAGTGCAATCTTTTGAGTATCTCAAACTAGTACAGGGCTCAGGTCATAACTTTGGCATTTAGCAATGAAGCTCAATACTTTCTTCTAAGAATGAATTCCACTGTTGGCTGTGTGGTTTGTGTGGATCTGTACTTGCATATTTCTACTCAGCATTCTCCCTCACATTGGTGCAAATATTATGGCAGAAGGTAGAGGTGACTCATGTGTCTCAGACACTTTTGACAACATCCATTGACTTTGAGTGGAAGGCAAGTTTTTATGTAATTTATAAATGCTGTGCATTCTTTTGGGTTCTTTTTTATTTTCAACAAGCAACTCATCTTACTCTTGCACGTTGCTTCCCAGAGAGCTCTAACTGAGGTGGCATTCACCAGTAAAAGGCTCTCTTGGTCCCACCACTCACTTCCTATTTCTTCTGCCACATGCAGCTGTGACACACAGGAACATTTTGGTTAAAAATGAAACAAAGGAAGATTTTGGAGGCCAGCACTGTCTTGCTGGTGAGTCTGAAATTTAGGTTTACTCTTAGGGAATGACTAGCTTTGCTTGATTTTTGTAGTAATGTAATATCCATCCTAAACTTTTTTTCTGTCCTCTCTCCCCTGTAGTGACAACTATGCAGGGTCGACCTTGTTCCTTTTATTCTAGGCTCACATTAGAGTAAGCCCTGTTGAGACATATCATTCTTTATCCCTTCTATTCCTTTCCTTGAGATTAAGTTTCTGTTCAAACAAGCTGTTCCAGTTCTAGGTGAAGTGGAACACCAAATTGTTCATGATGAAGATCAGGATGTCAAATTCTTTTCTGGCAGAGTCAGTGTTCCCACATGTAAAGAGTCTATTTATTTTCAGATAGCACAAGATCAGAGCTGTAAATTATCCAAAGCTGGCATTTTGTATGCCCTTCACCTTTAACATCCAAATACTTTGAACAAAAGCAACTGAGACTCTAGCTTGTGCTAACCCCGGTTAGCAAAGAAAAGAGAGCTGAAACTTGGAGACTGTAACGTGAGAGATTCTAGAAAATACTGTATGAAGCATTGTTTCATGACAGGAATGACTCAACAGCTGCTTTTCTAACCTTAATGTGACCCTGATAGTGAATAAAGCTATACTGAGAGAACGCTCTAGAATATTTGTTCACTGTCGTTCTAGCGTTGGATTTTTTTCCTGTAAGACCTGATATTAGGAGTAACTTAGCTTCTGTTCTCTAAGAACATTAGCCACTTCTAAACCAAATCACTTTTGCTTTAAGTTTTTCTGCCTGCAATAATTCCAAATACTAAATCATTTAAACATAGTAAAATTGTAAAAGCATTCCCAGCAATGTCCCAAGCAAAGTTACTGATGCATTAAAAAGTGTATGCTTCTTATGAGCATGATAGACATCTCCTTAACTCAACATATACAAATCTTTTTCATCTTTCAGGATTCAAACACATCAAGAAATCAGTGCACGCAGAATTGTGAAAGTCCACGCTCCAATATTAGTATTTCCTCCAGTAGTGACTTTGATGTCAGAGGAGCTATTACCCTGAATTCTTTGTTTGAAAAGAAAAATCAAATAGAAGGTACAAATCTATTGAAGTATTTCCACGTCTCATAGTTCTACCTGTAGCATTACAGATTTAATTAACCAAGAAGTACTTTTTAGAAAACTTTGTTAAGAGTAAGGGGTATAGATTAGATAATTTTTAACAGTAATGTCTTTAGCATGACATCAGTCTATTGCAGTATCCTCTATAACAGTAATTTCATTAAGCGTCTTTCAGAAATACTTTCATAGTTTTCTCTACATGAAAAACTAAGATGGCAGATACCACTTATATGACTGAAATGCTGATGCCACTTCCTCACCATGCTGCTTCCCAGATTTGCCTCTGAACCGCTTCTCAGGGTGTTATCCCAGGGTATCCACTGGCATAGCTCTTCTTGTGTTTCAGGCTGGAGTTTGTCCAACATTATGGCTTCTCTAATGGTGGTTTCTGTTTTAATAACCCCACTGTTTTCTCTGTTCTCATGTCCTCTCTGTCCACCTAGCTGCAGCAGAGAATCATAGATATAATGGCGTGAAAGGGTTAAACGTCAGTCATATATTTCTAACCTAGCAAGTAGACTGAGTGCAGAGGGAGCAAGTAGGGAGAAAGGGAGTAGAGGTGAGAAGTGAAATGACACTAGAAGACTGACTATGTACAGCTGCACTTGCAGTCACCATCAAAATTGGTAGGTCAGAGCCCATCATACAACAGCCGTAATCCATTTCCCTAGCTGGGAAAGAATGCACAGGTCTGAAGCAATTATAAAGCTCCTACATATAAGCCAGATGTAGAGCAGAGAATTAATGACTTAAAGGTTTAAATTACAGTAAACGCAGACTCCTTCTGTCTCTCTGCCCACATACAAACGTAATGCATTAATGTGTAAACTTCACGCTAGAGTTGCTCCTCTAGCTTCTTGCCCTAAGGCATCACATTGTGCAAAATATATACATTTATTTAGGTAAAGATAGCATGGTTCATGTTGTCAGTGGCAGTTTCTTGCAGTTAACTGCTGTTAGGCTAACAAGTTCATTTAAAGTCAGTGGGAAAGAAGGAGCTGAGGCTTGTAAACCATGGTAAGAGTTGTATGAACATGCTTTATGATATGCATAGCCATTTTCTGAGATATCTTTGTGAATGGAAAGGCGTTTCTTTTCTCCCTTCTAAGAATGATGTTAATAATTTCCTTGAGAAAGATAACATTAGTACCTAGTATTTAGCAAGACTCATACAGATACTCAGGTAGCCATTTCATTGGGTTCTATTTTGCTATGATCAGTACATAGTACAGAGCATCATCTATTGTCATTACCATTGAGTTTTGTCATCAGTAACAATCCACAACATACACTTTGCTCTACTTGTGACTAGCACATTCATGAATATGACTTATAGTAGTCCTTTATGAGGATGGCTCTATCGGGTATACAACTTCTTATCAATAGTAAATTGAACAGAGCAAAATGAATTAAAGAAAACTTACATTCCAGCTACTTTTCTGATCTCTGGACAAAAACCTGTCCAGCACTCTCACTGTTCACTGGGAGAAAGCAAATGTTTTCAAGAAGAATCACCTTTCAGACTGAGGCCAAGAGAAGAAGAATACACATCTTGTGTGAGAGGACACACAGAGTCAGTTTTGGACAGAGCAGAACCAACTCAGATGCTGCACCACCTCTGCAGAAGAGTTCTTATGTTTAAACTCATACTATTAAAATGCTTGAATGTGCACTCAGCACACATAAGTTCAGTGTGACAAAGTTATTCAGTTAAGTTACTGTGCTTCATATTAATCTTAATCTTGTATAATTTTAGGGGTAGGTATTAAAAAAAAACCTATGGTTTAAAGCTATCACTGTAGATGCATCTATTTTGGTCGCAGAGCTCCTCTAATGTAATTTGGGCTACTGCTGGGCCATGTGCTAACCCCAAATATGGAAGAACTAAGATAAATGTAAAGCAAACTATGTCCTCGCAATCCCAATTGTGCATCAGAACAAATATAACTGAAAATATAGACCAATATTTCAATAGCAAGTGCACTCTAACATCTGCAGGGCACAACAGAATGCACAACACCCAGGATCACTCTGTCTGAGAAGATTCATAAGTATGCTATTCATATATCTTTTTTCTACATGCATCTTCTCTCCAAGGCTGTAAGACTTTCAGCAGCAGCCTTTGCATGTATTCAGCTTTTCCATAGTCATGGCTATGTTTGCTGAATCCATTAGATAAACTTAAGGCTATAATATTTTTATATTTATGTAGGGAAGAGTTGGATGCAGTTTGCCTTTGAAAGAAGAGCAGCAACTGTGGACTTAGGAGGCTGAATCTTATTCTTAACCTTGGCAGGCTGTTTAGCCTTCAGCAAGTCAGTTAACTTTTCTGTGCCTCAGTTTCACTATCAGTAAAACTGAAGTAGTAACCTAATTTCTTTATAAATGTTGTTGAGTCCAAGGAACTAAATATACTATAGCAAGGACAAATATTTGCAAGCAGATATGTCCTGGCCATTGGAATGAAGTGTACTCTCCTCAACATGTAATCTTGACTCAGGCTTGTGGAGTGCAACCCATTTGCACAGCAACTGGATCAGCTCTGCTCTTCTGCCTAAGATGCAGAATCGTTGGAGAGAGAACCATGAAAACACTACAGGAGCCTCTGATTTTACAAGCCCAAATAATTACCATGGATCTAGAGTATGGAGTCTCACTGAAACTACACTCACTGCATGCCATTTATTTCCATGCAGAATGGATGAGTTAATAGAACACAGTTTATAGCTCTGTTTATGTGTCATTCTTTTTGTAACATCAGTTTCCCCAACTTCTTTTTTTCTTAATGCCTAGAAGAAATATTTCATTCTTGTATGAACATCCACAATGAAATTGGTTTGTTTAGATATCCACAATGAAACCAATGTTTGCAATGTGTGCAAACCAACACACTCTAAAAATGAATCTCATGCTTTTTCTCATATGTACTATTTAATGAGTAGAGATGGCAAGTGTGATTATACATAGACATAAACACACACATATATCTGTGACTGTGGCCTTGTTTGTATTAGCAAGTGCCATGGCACAGCAGGAATGGATCTGTAAAGTAAAACAGTTGATTCTGTGGGCCTGATTTTAGTCTATATGTGTCTTGGGTGGAGGTTACTCCAGACTAGCTCTAGTGCTGTCAACTGAAGTAGTTCTTGGGGCACATTACGAGGGCAATTTGGTATGAACCAAAGCATGGTAACTGGAGAGGATCAGGAGATTTACTTTGGAAGTGCATGCCTAATCTGAAGTAAAGCGCTAATGTAGCTGCACTCTAAATCATCACAATTCTTACTGCTTCTAAATGAACACCTGAAGGCTGAGCAGAACAAGATTTGGCTTGGTCTACACTCTCCAGAGGAAACCTAAATATCATATGCCATCGTCCTTCGAGTTGTGAAATTATGCCCTCAGCTTTTAATAAGAAAATAGGTTTTCGGATACCAGAAAGGTAAAAGCTGAGTTCTAGCATAAAGTAAGCAAATCTTACTCAGTGTAGTTCCAAATATGCAGTTGGTCTTTAGTTTGGACTCTGGAACATGGCTTTGGATACGACATATAGGATCCTTTCTGAATCAGTTTTGGTATTTTTCTTTCCTCCTTGAAGAAGTCAGCTTACTCTTGTTTTCTTACATTTTAAGCCTGCCAGGAAAACCAAGAATCTGAGTCCTCCCTAACTTTGTCACTTCTTCTATCAAAGGTTTTACACAACTTCAGCTAAAGAGGAAACATTCTGTGAACCAAAAATCTGCTTATCATCATGCAACAACTTGAATATCTAGGAAAATAACAAGTTCCAGCAACTTTCTAGGCTCTTTTATTGTTTAGAGCTTCCTGTAGCAGTTGTCCTCCCCAGGATACTCTGTGCCAAAGTTATATCTGTATATCTTCCTTTTGTACCTGACAACACTGAGAATTTCTCTGTGAGGGGGGAAGTTTTCTTCCTTTCACCTAGAATCAGCCTTAACTTCTTTATACTTCCCTCAGTGTGGACTATGCCAATTCCATCACACAGCCATGAGCAAGAGAATATATACTGACCTGTGACATTTTTCTAACTTTCCTTAGTGAAAAGCTCCATGGATTTTACAAGAAAATTAGATCAAGAGTTTTATTGAGCCATTTTTGGTAAGACTAACTAGAAAAATATTTTCCTCCTAGAGAACTCCATTCAGCAGTGATGAATTCTTTTCTGTGTTTTATGAGATATTTCTATAAACAATTACTGGTTTCACCCAAGATTATGTCTCTAATATTTACCAAAATTGTGGCAAGTAACAGCTTTCTGAGAGATCTGTCACGCTCAAAGAACAATATTCTCTCTTTCAAAAGAGCAGTGCTTTAACATGAAAAGCCGTCTGCACTTGGATCAGAACAACCCCATGCAACGCTACAGGCTTGGGGAAGAGTGACTGGAAAGCTGCCCAATGGAGAAGGACCTGGGGGTGTTGGTGGACAGCCGGCTGAATACGAGCCAGCAGTGTGCCCAGGTGTCCAAGAAGGCCAACAGCATCCTGGCTTGTATCAAAAGTGTGGCCAGCACTTGGATAGTGTAGCCAGCAGGAGTAGGGAAATGATCGTGCCCCTTTACTTGGCACTGGTGAGGCCGCACCTCGAATACTGTGTTCAGTTTTGGGCCCCTCAGGACAAGAAAGACATTGAGGTGCTGGAGTGTGTCCAGAGAAGGGCAGCAAAGCTGGTGAAGGGTCTAGAGCACAAGTCTTATGAAGAGCAGTTGAGGGAACTGGGGTTGTTCAGTCTGGAGAAAAGGAGGCTGAGGGGAGACCTTATCACTCTCTACAACCACCTGAGAGGAGATTGTAGCGAGGTGGGTGTCAGTCCCTGCTCTCAAGTAACAAGCAATAGGATGAGAGGAAATGACCTCAAGTTGAGCCAGGGGAGGTTTAGCTTGGATATTAGGAAAAATTTCTTGACTGAAAGGGGTGTCAAGCACTGGAAGAGGCTGCCCAGGGAAGTGGTTGAGTCACCACCCCAGGTGGTATTTAAAAGACCTGTAGATGTGGTGCTTAGGCCCATGGTTTAGTGGTGGACTTGGCAGTGTTAGGTCTACCGTTGGACTTGATGATCTTAAAGGTCTTTTCCAACCTAAATGATTCTGTGGTTCTATGAAGTATTTCAACAATACTCAAATATTTTCAAATCAAATTATCATTATCACAATTATTTTCAAAACACAGCATTTTCTGTTGTCATGTTCATTTCACACAGGTGAGCCATCACTGTGAAAGTTTTAAAAGAAGCCAACAGATTAAGTATGATCCAAATGTGAGTTTTCTAAACACAAGTTTAACAAATGGGAAAATCAGTATAAATGCTTCTTCAATGTGTTTTAAAATGTCAGTGGGAACAAATGAATATTTTATTACCTGAAAGATGAACTCCTCAGCATTCCGCTGGGATTATATAACTTTAAATTGCATCTGAGCACAAGTCTTCCACCACTGTCTAGGCAGTAGAAATAGCCTAACTTGGGAATAAAAAAGACAGACCCTGAATCCCAGAAGCACCATATTGCCTGTCACAAGTAAACCACAATCAAAAAGGGTTCAGGAGCTGTAAATGAAGTGGCTTTATAAACAATAAACAATAAAGTATTCTAGAGAAAGCTCCAGGGTATGGTAAATGTGTCTGAAGAACTAGAGGAGTATGTTTGGAATAATCAGCCTGTAGCACTTATTAAAAGTATGTAAGAAACTATGACATTCAGACAGTGGAGAAACTGAAGATAGCAGTTCAGGAAAGGACAGAGGATGCTAATGTGTATGGCAAGATTCCTCCAGAAACTGGAGTAAATGAAGGTGTAAGTGTTGGTAATTTGGGTAATCTGGTAAATTTTGCAAAGCGAGGCTGACCCTCTATGAAAGAATAAGGCTGAACAAATCGAATATGGTAGCCTTGACTATGCTGAGAACTGCAGTATAAAAAGCTAGCTACTAATGCACCAGGGACTTACAAAAAGTGTTACTGCAGCTAGGACAAGCAAAGCAGTCCTTGTAAAATAAATGTCCTGCTATAGGATAAATCCTTGCAGAACCCCAAAGCCAAATGCATTTGATTAAGATTTAGGATATGGCCCCAGACATAAATTATAAGCAAGATTAGCTTGCCAAAAAGTAACATAAAACCAATAAGCAGTAGCACCTTTGACTGGAGGGAAACAAAGAACACTAAGGAAGAAATACTGTGGTTGTTGGGACAAAGAGTAACTGCGAGTTGCCCCAAAAGAAGATTGAAGAGGTAGATGAAAGAGAAAATGGGTGAAACTGTGTGTTGCATATGACACGTGAAAGCCAAAATGAAAAAAATTCCAACTATTTCTCAGCCTGGAAAAGCTGAAGCCTTATAACAGAAACTCAAAATCTTTTGTGTTAGAGTAGGGCTAAAAATAAGTTCTTTCATATTGAAAAGATGGTCCCGTATGTATAAAAAGGGAAGAAGAATAAAAGCAGATTTCCCATTTACATCTTTGGACAACTTGTGGGTGCATGAAGACTGGAAATAGGCTTTCATAACTATTCTGGAAAACTGGAAATTAGGAACAAATTCTAGAAAGGGGCTTCTCTGTAGGAAGAAAAACTTTAAAAGAAATGTGAGGGGAAAGCCATGGAGACTGTTTCAGAAGTCTATACTGAAGATGTGCACTGTGGTGGACCTCAGAGTCCCTGTCCCCTGACTGCATAGATAGAGAAGTTAACGAGTGCTGCATCCTTTTTCTAATGTACAGCCCCTGATTTTATTCCCATGTAAACCAAGGCATGAGAGAAAAGGACAGAAGTGATGATGTATAGTCAAGTCACACCCTGCTGTGGAATCAGGATAGAGCTAGAGCTCACAACTGTAGTTGTGAGGCCATGGTTTTCCCAGACCATTAACCTACACATAGATAGAAAGACTTAAGAATCAGCCAAACGTTCTGTATGTCCAGAAGGCAGCAAGTTCGATCAGTGGGGAAAGCCTAGCACCATTTCTTAGTTCCAGTAGGACTAAACAGGTGATGCTGTCATCTAATTTTTTCTAGATTCTGGCATATTGAAGAGAATATCTGACTTTGTCCAGAGCAAAGGCTTTTGGGACTACAACTCTTGATTATTTCTGCTGTAGCATCTACAATTAAAAGATGGCCAACAGTGTTTTTTTCAGACTTTCAGACAAAAGGTACTCCTTTGACTGAGTAAAAAATTGTGATGGGAGATAATTAGGTCAGCGTCCCTTACAAGGTAACTATATGTCTGTCTATTCCAGACTACTGAGGTATCAGATAGCCCAGCTGGCTGTGCTAACCCCAGAACTGGAATCAGTATCACTGCATCCTCATGGCACTGCACTCAGACTGATTATCTGGGTGATGAGAGATAGGGCATTTTCAGCTTGCCATGTGGTTTATAATATATTATAGCTTAAGCTAAATGTTTCCACTCTGCTTGCTTCCGGGACATGTGTCTCTGTTAGCCTGCTGGGAGTTTGCTTAGGGGTCTTTGCATGCTGCTTTCTGTGGGGTGCAGACAACCCTAGATGATTGGGTAGGGCCTTGGAATCGAAAAAAGCCTCTAAGAGGGAGTGCAAGACGAGCACAAGGTTGCCCGCACCTTCAACTGGAGGCACAGCTCCATTTAATGACATTTCTAAGGGAAGAAGTAAATATTGATCTGCCTGTATCTCTCAGCATAGCTGGCTACTAGTCTCCTAACTCACTGAAAAGCATCTGATCCTGATAAAAAAGCCACCAGGTCAGTGCTGTTGCTATGCTTTGAGAACTGTCTGCATCCTTATCTTCCCCCCCATCAGTGATGTAACAGGCAAGCAGAGGCATTTCATGCTACTGCATGAAATTTAACTGTAGATCACAAACCCTAAAATGTCTTTACCTGCCACTCCCATAATTTCTGCCTGGTATCACCACTGAGTGCCAGAGCTGCGTTGCTCTATCCTGACATAGTTTGATTTTCTTGCCACGGTAACCTTTGTTCTCACCTTTCTTGTTTTGTAATATTTGGATTGAGGATTAATTTCAAGAACTCTGTAGTGTATTTTGTCCTAAATTACTGCTGGGTGCACTTACCTGCATTGTAATCTAGGGCTTCAAAATTATAGAGCCCTACAGTGGTGTGGTTCTACATGATCCTTTGTTCACAGACGTATGGCAGAACTCAGCACCTACGCAGTTTGGCAAAGAATAAAACGAAACACCCAAGCTCTATGCTTATAGTGTGTCTAGGTTAATTCCAAAACAACTACAGCTCCTTTATCATGCATAAGCATTTATAGAAACAATAGAGATGAGATCAGTGTAAATCCGAGTAATAGAAGGAAGGAGGTTTGCAGCCAGAGCAGCCAGATTTATCTTTGAGGTTGGTCAAGCCTTAGAGTTGGCTCTGCTTTGAGTGGGAAGTCAGACCAGATAAAGTCTTTTCCAACTAAAATTCTTCTGTGATTCTATGATTCCAAGAGATTGTACCACCCAGTCTAGTAAGGCGAGGAGGAGATAAGGGAGTGAGGAAATAAGAATGGGAAATGGAGGAAATGAAAGAAAAGGTTCGCCTCTTTAAGACAATATGGAGGCTTGATTTATTCAAATTCTATCTACCAAATGGATTGCTGTACTTCACGCAAAATTAATGGAACCAAGTGCTACAGTTTTCACTCCCATGAAATACCAAGGAATGTGAAGTGGCTTAGCTAATGGAAATAGTTAAGCTAAGTGCAGTTGATATAATATCAGGGAAACCAGGATTCAATAGAACAAACTCATAGTACAAAATAATATTTTATGCCATAATAGTTTTGGCAAAAACCTGTCCTGCATTAAGCAGGAGAAAAAAAAGACAAAAAGATTTAAATCCCAACTGTGCCCTGAATGTCAGATCCAGAGTATGGCCAAAGACCAGAGATCCTGACCCACTGTCGAATAAGAGCAGCTATTAAAATGTCTCACTGAAGAAAAATACTCAGTTTGATTTCTGCTACTCTTGAGCCTCAAAGTTCACCAAATCAATCTGAGTAAGGTTTTGCAAAGGTGTTTGACTTTTAGGCATCTGACTGCTTCAGCTCCTGAGTGGAAACCCTGGCTCTCTAAGCAATGCATTCAAGTCTAATCCCACTAGTTGGTCCTGCCAAGAACAGAGATAAATGTACTTTACAACCCAAATGACAAAAAGCTGTTTCTCTGCTTAGGAGAGTGGCATCAGTTTTCCCCTTTTAGGAGGATCCTAGTTAGGAGGAGGGATGTATTTTCTAATCCACATTCTGTCTCTCATCCACATCCCTGTTCTGAAGAATTTATTATATCAAGCAAAACAGTGCAAGTAAGAGATTCCAGAAGATTGACACCCAGGGTGTACAGCAGCCTGCTGTCAAGGTCACTCTCATGGATGGGAGAAAGAATTAATGCTAAAGTTACTAATCAAGCAGAGTGAGGACTGAAATCACGTTTCTCAACCTCAGTCTGGGTGAGTGCCTTATTCGCCAGATTACTGGATCTTTAGACTACTCCAAAATGAGATCGCAGTTCAGTATTACTTCTGAGTCCTTACATTGGAGTAAGGACTGTTGCATTTAGACTGATATTCTTAGGCTGGGGCTCTTTTGACTCTGCCTGGATAGACGTATCAGAACAGTGAGCCTGGCACATTCAGGCTGCAGTAGTCCACCTCTCCATATTCTTCATGGGCAAACAAGGCATTTTCTCTAACTCCAACACACACGGAGTTTGCTGGATTTGTTGTGCATTTGCAAACCATTGCTACAGTACATGCACATTCGATCTGAATCTTCTGGGAAGTGCAATAACTACTGTGTGTTTGTTACAGTGTTTGGGATTTCTGAACATCCTGCTGTCTGCTTAGGACTGAATGGTGGGACAAACAGAGACCCTTGATAAATGCTCAATATCCTTAAATTCTGCCCAGTCAAAATATCTGTAGAATCTTCTGCAAAAAAAGGCTGTATCCTTGGGAACCTGAAGACCTGATAACTCTGCTTTAAGAGTCAGGTCCTGTTGGAGATTGCAGCAATATGGTAGCAATATTACAGCTGCAATTAAAACTTAAAGCATAGACTATAAATTCAAGTGTCTTAAAAAGAAGTAATTTCATGGCAGCAAGTGTTACAACAGTGCATTTGGTGGAGTTCAAGTTTACTGTGTTGCCAAGAATATAATCTTATGGTTTAATATAGCTAAAGTTAAGGTGAAGATTAAGCAGCTCTCTGGTATGTTGCTCAACTGACTGTAACTTATCTGAACAAAGCATTTTTCAGTGTTAGAATTCATATAGTACATTGCTTGATGAGAAATTAATCTTAACAGAGGTGTCTCAGCATCAGTGGCATCTTGCAACCATGCATCATAAATTTAGATTACATTGCTCAATGGCTGTAAATCTGCTCAGTGGATATTTCTGAAAATAATGACCGCCAGACTGACCCAATATTGTCTTTTCTCAATGTTACCCTAAGTACGGCCAGTCTCAGACACTTAAGGAAACAGAGTGTAAGAAACAAAGACAGGGTGTTGCTCTCCTTGATATTCAACTTCTGTCTTCCAGTGCTACTTACATGTCATAACTAATTAGGAAACTGCATATGGCATTGTGGTGATGGCTTTAAATCAGTGTCAAATATTATAATAGAATCACAGTAGCATCTTAAACCATACATGGTCCCTGGTCTGTACAACTGATAGCATAAAGTCAAAATGAGACAAAAGAATATGTCACAGATGAGTTAATTGCAAATCCTAATCTTACACTAAGTTTTCATGGGCTCTCATGACTTGTGGCTCTATATAAATAAGTTCATTACAGGAAGTTCCACAGTTTCTGAATGTGATCTCTCTCCTACTGCTACCGCTATTTTTCAAATTTTTATTTTCTAGTCACGTTCCAGGTCATATCACTCCATGACTTACATGAGATTCTACAGTCAGTCTTAGGCAGGTAGAAATAAAGTAACTGGGACTGTGCCTAAGAGCCAGAAGATGAGCACATACCAGATTGGTCCTATCTTTGTGCTGCTATATCTGCTGCAGTATCATTTAGGGATAGTTTCCAGGCTCTGGCCAGAGATGCTGGCAGAATAACCATTTCATAATAGCAATAGGAATCACTTCAACATAACATTTGCTTCATCATGATATGGTTTCCTAAGGTAGGATTTGCATTTGTCCATACTTTAATGTGTGTTACAACCTGGTATCTTCAGCAGGGATCTTGTTCTCATTCATCTGTTGAAGCTGTAATTTGCCATGAGTCTGAGGCTGTTCTTATGGGCTATTTGTGTTATGTCAGCCTGAAAACCTTGATGAAGAATAACAAAACTTTGCTCAGTAGCATAACTACATCACATGAGTGCTGACAGTGCAGCTGTGATATACGACATGTATTTTTCCTCATCCCATTCAAGGATTCACACTCAAAACAAAGTAAAGTTTCCACGATTCTTCATTTCCATGCCTCGTGGTTTTTCTAAATGCCTTTCTCCACCTCCACTGTCTGAAAAGTCAATGGCAGATCACAAATCCATTCAAGATTCAAGTGCCATGTCAACAACTCCATTTGCTGTTGATGGCCAGTCTTCAGCTGTTCTTCATCCATCTACACATCTTCACATTGGGAATCTTTTTCCCTGCCCTACTTTCTGTTGCCATTCCCCCTTTGCTGATGCCCTTCTTTCTCTTACTACTTTTCTTTTTTTGCTTTTTATCTACTTGCTTCTGCCATGTCAACAACTATCTTTCCAAGTTCAGAGAAATTTCAGAGAGGTGCAACCAGGAGCCTTAAGAAAATGACACTCCTTGTGAATCTGTGTCAAGAGAAAGCCATGTGTTTTTTGGGTAGCGGGATTACCCCCATGGCAGTATCAGAGGTTTGCTAACCTCACAACAACTGCTAGGTTTGGGAGGACTGTTGCCTCAATAAGTTTGAATGAACAAAGGCAGTGTTCTTGAAGACCAAGAATGATAACTACACTTTGGGACCACACAACAGATGCACCAATGACAGAGCTTGAAGTCATCATCAGGTGGGAACACCCTACCAAGCTGGCAGCTCATCTGGGCTTCTGCACCCTCAGTCCCATTGTCACTACACAAGAAAATGTGGAAGAGTGTGTACCTTCCAGCATTGCCCTAAGTATCCAATTCCTAATCCCACAGGAAACTCTGCAAGGGATATGTCTTTAACTTTCTCCCCACCACAACCAGCATCAGCAGCTCCTTGTACCAGCACACTTGATTAAAACCAAAATAACTGTAACACTTTTTGAACATGGCTCTAGGGCAGAAAGCATAGGGCTTCTGGTGGAATAACAGCAATTAGCTCAGAGCTATGGAGAAGTCATACACATTGCTGACCTGATCATGAGACCATAGTTCTCAGTGCTATCACAGCAGCATGGAGTTTGCACAGGCAGTAGCATTGTATTAGCAAACTGATGGCCAGCAGTCACAACATACCTTGTCTGCACTCAAAGGCCTTACCCAGGAAATATCCCTGGGGTCAACTGAACAAGCAGCAGTTTTTTGACCCACTCTTCATTCGGTGCAGGCTACAAAAAATAAGGGATCCCAGTTCTCTGCTCTCTGTATCCTCCTTTGCAGATGCCTCTTACCATTCTGCATTGCCTTCCTACAGGCATCCACAGAAGACTTCACAGAAGACACAGTCTCTTAGGTCACTATGCTGGCAATGGCATTGAGGTAACTTATCACTACTAGGTGGATCATCAGAACCCATTGCTCTCATCAGATAGTCAAGGCAGAAATAGCTCTGTCCCAGTTCTTCCAATACTGAAACCTGCTCTTGAGAGCCTGGGCACTGGGGGGACGGAGACCATAGGCAACATAACAGTGTCCTGTATTTGACAGGCTTGCTTTTCTCACCTCTGCATATTCCTTTGATGAAGAGGGCCTCAACAGTGATTGCTTCAGTCTTCTGATCTGCCTCTGTCGTGCCAAGTTGCAATGAATATAATGCAACATTATCGATCAAAGGATAAAAGAGCCAATAAACACCAACAAACTGCAAACTTTTGAAACAGTGATTATTTGACTGAGGACAAAGACATACTATTTTATTTCACAGCTCAAAGCATGAAATTATTTCTAACAGAGTAAACATGGGAAATACATTAATTATTTTGAACCTACAAAATCAGAAACACTAAGCTAAAAAGAAATCACTTTGGAAAAAATACCATTGAGGCAGGATGTTCTGCTTATGTTAAGAGATATAATTAAACTGCGTAATAGAACAACAGCAAAAATTATTAAGTAATCATTGTAAGCAATAAGACAAGAACTTGTATAGTTTATATAATTGTACAGATAGAGAAATGACTGTTCTTGTTTATGTGAGCTAGATGTTGATTGTGTGTAATCAGTCCCTGAGGACAAATTATGAAGCTTATGCAAGAAAAGAGTAACTAAAACAGAAATAGAAGGGGGAACTGACCATGAATTCAAAGGTATCATATCTCAGGATAAAAGAAGTAAGCCAAATTCAACATTTTGGTACGGAAAACTAATACATAAGATGAAGAGGAAAAGTAAAGCATGAAATGAGCCGACAAAAAAGGAAATGGCTACAAGTAATGTTGACATGTGGATACTTGCTAATGAAATTCACTGATAAAGTGAAGAAACATCATCAACACAAATAATTAATGATTATCAATTACAATTAATACTAAAAGAGCCTATGGCCTAGACTAATAGAAATGAGAAGAAATTTCATCTGTATGGAAACGTAGTTTTGTGCTTGGGAACGAATAACAACATTATGTGCTAGAACCACAACAGTTTGACATGACAGAAGAGGAAACCAAAATATACTCTTCAAAGTCACACTTTTTATGAACTGCTGACATGAGGTAGTTATGAGAAAAGCAAATATAAGCCTAAGCTGCCATCAAGAGATCTGTTTTCAGTAGAGGTATGAAAATATTTTTGCTCTGTAAGATCTTAGTGAAACTTCATCTGGAATATTGTATAAAATTATGAATCTGAAAAAGATGCAAAGGGGCTCCTGGAACGATTAAGAAAGAGATTCTGTACACAGGAGAAAGCTTACAGAACATGGCTATTCTAGCCCAATAAAATGAAAGCTGAAATGGGGTAAGATTGCTCTCTACAAATGTATCACTGTGGGAACGGATTATTGGATAAAAAGGCAAGTGCTGGCAGAGAAACAAAGGTGTATATCGGTAAATGCATTTAGACTGCAAATTAAAGGACAATTAAAAGAAGGTTAGAAGAAGCAAAGTACAACTGTGTTAAAAATGGAACACAATCATTTTACAAAGGGACTTCTGTGCCCGAGTGCCTGTGATAGTTGGGGACCAGAGCCATGAGCCCATTAGCCATTTAATCCTATGTTCATAACTGGGCTACCTGTCTTAGAACTTTTTTCAGCGAGTCTGCTGTTCCTAATTGAGCAACAACGTTCACACCTTTAATATCTGGTTCCTTTCAACAAGACTATCCTGTACAATGTTTGTTCTTTACTGAGCTGTTTTATTTTAGTCGTATGATCCAGATAGCCACATTTCTTAAACGGTGTGATGACCTAAGCCTCACACAATTAAGTTGTAAGTAGGCCTCCGTCCTTCCTCTTAAAGGATCAGTTCACCTACAGCACCCCTTACAGAAATCAGCCATTCCTAGCAACTGTTCCTACCATTCACAGGTTTATCAGTATACTCAATGTACTAAAATGCAATTAAATGTATTGATATGCCAAAATGCAATTACATCAGAAAATTCCAATAACAAAGAAAAGAGAAAATACCAAACACAAATATTACTAATGTTGAGCTGACAGGACTCAGCATGGTAGCCAGCACAGTTAAGGGGTGTTTTAATCAGTTTTTTCAAAATAAGGAGCATGAAATTAAGTTTCATACTTCGGATCTCCTGACAGGTATTTCTGCTGCTTTTAAGTGACACAGCAAGAATGCAAAAGGAGGAATTATGTTTGTGTGTAGTCATGCAGCAGAAAGTAAGATTCGGCCGACAGGTACAAAGTTCAACAAAGGGAAATGCAAAGCCCTGCACCAGGGGAGGAATAACCCAATGCACCAGTACAGACTGGGGACCAACCAGGTGGAAAGCAGCTTTACAGAAAAGGCCCTTGGGATCTGGGTGGACAGCACATTGACCACGAGCCAGCAATGTGCCCTCATGACAAAGGCCAACAGCCTCTGGGACTCCATCAGGAAGAGCATTGTCAGCAGGTTGGGGGAGTTGATCCTTCCCCTCTACTCAGCACTGGTGAGATTTCTGGCGTCTCAGTACAAGAGAGACCAGGACATACTAGAGAGAGTCCAGCGAAGGGCCGTGAAGTTGATCAAGTGACTGGAGCATCTGTTGTGCATGCACAGGCTGAGAGACCTGGGACTGTTCAGCCTGGAGAAGAGAAGGCTCAGGGGGATCTTATCGGTGTGTATAAATACCTGGTCGGGGGAGTGAAGAAGATGGAGCCAGATTCTTCTCAGTGGTGTCCAGTAATAGGACAAGAGGCTACAAACAGAAATACCAGAAATTCCATTTAAACAAAAGAAAAAAATCTCTTTTTTATTGTGAAGGTGGTCAGACACTGGCACAGGTTGCCCAGTAGAGTCTCTGTCCTTGGATACTCAAAACCCAACTGGACATGGCCCTTATGAACCTCCTATGGGTGGCCCTGCTTTGAGCAGGGCAAGGAGACTAGATAATCTCCAGAGGTCCCTTCCATTCTGTGATTTGGTGAGTCAATAATCTTTACTGAATATACATTGTAATCCTAACAGTTGCTACCAAAACCCAAAGAATTAGCACATTAGCATGGAAAACATACAGAAGATAGCAGAATGCATTAAATTGCAAACAATATATTTGTTACCCATCCAGTTTGTACACCGATACCTAATATGCATTATATATACTCAGGATTGAATTTAAAAAGCACCCAGAACACTAAATAACTATGCTCAGTTAATTAATTAGTAAAAGACAAAAGCAGCACTTGACCAAAAACTGTAAGTTTCCTCTCATGAGGTGTTTGCTCTATTTTGAATCCAAAGATATCTTTAAATACACTAACTAGCTTTAATACACAGCTGAAAATAAGTTTCTGGACTTTTCCTAAACTGGTTTAACTAGTTTTGATCAGACCCTTATCTTTGAACCACAGTACCTCAAATTAGAAAACAAATAGTTTTAACTGTATTCGTTACTGCTCATACAAAGCCCCTGTTTTGAGCTCCTGTACAGTATCACGCTTCCATATCACATCACGTACAGAAGTAAGTTTGCAAATTCCAGCCAATATTACTGTGACTGGAATGCACTGTAGCTCGAGGATAAGAGCTGTTAATGCTCGTAACATCATAAATACACCCTTTATAAACATCTTCTATAGGTATGGCTGTTAACTCCCATCAGCATGAGCACAAATGAAATATTACGAGAGTGTAAGTTTGCTGAACAGAAACTGCCTGTGTGCATACCTCTGGCAGCACAGCAAGTAAATTTTTTTTTTTGACTAATCCTTTCATTAAATGGGTTGCATTTACCAAGAAATAGAAGTGAGCATCCATACAGCCCTCCCAAGTAGCCAGCTTACGGTAAATACATGCCTTAGTTTACACAAAAACCCCCACTCTTCATAATATGTCTACAGCCTACTGAAATAAGGATCCATGACTATTGTTTGCATAAAACCAGTTCTGTTTTTGTGGTCCATAGTGATGAAGTTATGCACAGAGAAACAAAGTTTCTATATGAACACTGTGCTCCTGTAGCATGGCTTTCATCTCTAGGGATACTTCATGGTTTTGGTCCAGCACTTGTCCTCTCTCACTTCTGCCAGTGACACCTTTTTCAGTTTCCAAAACAGGGAGACTGGGGACCTGGTCCAGGCAGTGGATGCAAAATTAAAGATTTTTATGAGTTGGTCAATAAAAGGCACGAAGTTTTTACAACTGTTGGCCTTGCTTAAAATTGGAGAGACACAGTGAAGTAATCTCTGGAAGATTCTTGTGAATGAAATAACTTGCTGGTATTGCTTAGAAGCATGGACGGATTTAAAGACATGAACTAGATCTTTTTTTTTTTTTTTGTCTTTTTTATGATTGTGAGTACGTAGGCGTTTGTTTCGTACTCTCACAGATAACAAACCAAGATTTGGCCTTGCAGGCACTTGTAGTTATTTACCTATAGATTTCTATAAACTTGCGTCACGCTACCTCTCTGTGTTGGGTAATAGAGTTTCAAATACTTTTTTTTTAATATTAGCTAATGCAAGTCTATGTTGGGTTGTTGTTTTTTTTTTTTTGTAATTTATTCAGTGTTCCCAGACTAGAGCACATCTGTGTTGATATCTTCTCAATTTTTGCTGTGATGAAAAATTCACAATGCTACCTTGAATAACCAGTTTGGTAGGTTCTTTGAGAAACAATTGTATGTTACTACATTAAAATACAAGTGCATCGTGATACTATGTCACTATGATGTTTTCCTGCTAATAAATAATTTTGGAAGGATAAATTAATTGCAACTTTGAAAGACTAAACTGGAAAAAAATCAGATCATTATGTCTCACAGTATCCCCACGATTTCTGAGGCTCTTGAGATCCTGAAGAAGTTTTACAGTGTTGTGAACTCACGCCGTATCATTGTGATACTCTGTTTTTTGTCCTAGTGCAGTGTAAGACTGATTCAGACAGATAATCGTACATTGCAACATGTTGATATTTTGAGTTCCCTGAACAGAACTGTATACTGCACTGATGATTAATCCAAACCAACAGCAGTGTGCTTTGAATATTTATTTATGAGTGAATGATGAATATTATGAATATTTATTTATCTGAGTATTTATTTTATGTCCTGATGGCATCCGAAATAATTTTGTGATACTGTGCTCTGCTGTGTTGCTATGAAGTCAGCTTGTGGTAATGCACATAGTTGATGTATGACGATGGCACAGTGATCTTGTCATCAGGGTTATGGAGGTCATAAAACCAACAAAAATTAAGAAAATCTGTGACTTTTGTGCTGTACTTTGTCACTCAGTTGAGATCACACTGATTATGTATTTTCAGCCTACAGAATACATGCTTGATAACTTTTACATGTATTTTTCTGGTTTTCCTCTATTTTGCCAATAAATTGGGTTTAAAATTCTGATACCAAAAATGCTTAATTATTATTATAAACATCAATTTATATTGAGTGCATCAGTCAATGCACTGTCACTGCATTACAACTTCTCATTAAGGAGCTATGACAATCATCAGATGATACGGTATTCATTACAGACAAGGTTTAAAGCCCCATCATTTTTTAGCTCTTTTCAAATATGAGACTGGACAAAATACACTGCTGTGCCCACATTGAAATATTACTGGTATCTTCCCCATTGCTTCCATTTGGTGTCACAGACACATTTTACAAAGTTACTTCTGAAAAATGCACCCAAATTTAACTGCTGTAATAATTTGAGAAACTTTAATTTGCATATACCCAATAGAGATTTTTTTAAAATAAATTTTCTGAGGAGTTCAGGTGCACTGACTGCCATTCTGCATCTGCATCTCTCTGCTGCAATGGACTCTTTCATACTGGGGAATCTGAAATGAAAGAGCCTCACCCCTATAGTCAGTAAGGCTGCCTACCACATGCCAGGATTTCACTGGAACAAGAAAGGAAACACTGGTGCCATAATAGCACACAACAAAGTAGTAAAACCTTTCAGCAAGAATGGGGGAGATTTGGACTCAAATCTCTACACTGCCTGAGTTGGTTTTCCTATATGGCAGATGATCAGATAACGCTTCAGCTTCAATGAGCAGGTATTTTCTGAGGAATAGGGTCTTTGAAAAACTGCCCACTAACAGTTACGATAGAGTTTAGAGTTATGTGATTCTAAGTACTCTATCAAACAGTACTTAGGTACTAGGTTTAACTAGTATGGAGTAGATAAATCATGAGAGTACACATCTAGCAATAAGGAGAAAATTGTTATTGAATTGTGGCGAATTACGTGAGCACCGCGCCCCTTCTCACGGCCTGGATCAGGCAGAAGCCATTCTGAAAAAGTAACATGCAGTTGCATAAGCAAAGGCTGTGTTTACAACAATTCTCATATAATAATTCATATGCACTGTAATCTGAATTAATATGGGTTGTGCAAGCTTATACAGGGTTTTCCTAACTTTTGAATGCTTGATTTTTTTTTTTTTTTAATCTGATGCATGTCCATGTGTGCAACATTTAGTTGTGAAACAAATGGCATATGGTGGCAGGGCACGGCATAATGGCATGTTGCTTTTTAGCCTAGCAGTATTTGGTAACAAATGGCGAGGCGCACACAATGATTTTTGTAGCACAGATACAACGTGTATCAATAACACGCTGATAATATTGACCCGGCGCATGTAGCACGGCACGGGGTCCTCGGGCGTTTGGCTTGTTGAAAGCTGCTAAAAATTTCTCCAGCGCTGCTGCTGTGGAAATGCCAGCAGCACAGGGACGGTCCGCCTCTGCCCCAGGCGCGCTCCAACTCTGCCGACGTCGGCGCTCGCTGTGCCGGAGGCTGTGGTTGCTCTCTGAAGCCTTGGCTGGTTTTGGACCTTTTGGCCGATTTCAGCCGAGATTGACTCAGGAGCCCAATGTTCAAAGTTTTGCAAATTCAACAGGACCAAGAGGAACCCCTGTGGCGGGTGACGAGCCGGTGGCGTGCCCCCGGGCGCCAGGCACACGCGAACGGGTCCCCGGCGGCCTGGCGCTCACGGGCAGCGGGGCGGCTCCGGCGGCAGGGCAGGAGCTCCCGTGCTCATGGCACGGCACGGCACGGCACGCTGCGGCGCGGGGTCCCGGCCCCGCGGCCGGGCTAACGTCAGGGGTCCGCCGGTAGGGGAAGGCCACCATGAGGCCGAGGGGAGGGGCGGAACGAGGTGAAGACTGGGTAGTCACCCCTTGCTCAGCCCCCAGCCCCAGCTGTGCAGGCTCCCGTAGTACGCCTCTGCCACTCCCTGCCCTGCTTATCAGCTGCCAGAAAATTAGGCCTAAACTTATGCCAAGAGCCTAGACGGTTTCTGACAGAACACCCTGAAACCGAATCAAGAAGCTGTCACCCACTCACAGGTAAACACTAGTCACAAGCACAACTCGTGGTTGAGGGTTTAGTTGTGTTGCTCTTTTAAATTAATAGAAGCGTGAACATTTTCGCTGAGCCATTAGGCCTTCCTTCCTCTTTTCCCCTCATTCACCTACCCAAACAGCCCCTGTTCAGCTCCAAAAGTCATAGCAGCGTGCGCTGTGGCCATTAAGGCTCCAGATACAAATATACATAGGGACTAGGGGCTTCACACCAGCTATACAATCCGAGAATGGGAGCAACTCGGCGGAGCTCCCTCTCAGCTGGCCTGAGACCCCATCACCTTTGACCCTGCTGCGGACTGCTGGGCCACCGAACACGTCGTATCCCCCTTCCCCCGATCTCATGTATCTTGCTCTACCAATTTTTCTCTTATTATGTATTGAGCTTACTGTATGGGTTAAAGCAACTTGCCTAAGGACAGTGGAAAACCTAATACATTGTGGTATATGTTAACTGCCTGGCGTCCCATCAGTGAAGCGCATTAATAAACAGAATCTGTCACGCTGCAGATAATAATCCGGGAACAGTGTACGACACATGGCACGGTGTGGCACGGTGTGGCACGGTGTGGCACGGTGTGGCACAGCACGGCACGGCACGGCACAGCATGGCGGCGGCCCTTGGCGGGCTCGCGGCGGGGCCCCAAAGCTCCCCCCGCCCCGCCCCCGGGGCCCCCGCCCTCGAGGCCCCCGCACGCGCCCGGCCGCCCCACCCGCCCCGCCCCGCCGCGGCGCTGGGTGGGGCTCCCGGAAACGGCCAACCCCCGGCGTCCTCGTCCCTCCGAGCGGCGGAGCGAGGAGCCAATAAGCGGGCGGGTACCGTGTGCGCAACGGCCAACGGGAGTGGCCCTTCTAGGACCGCTGTCCGAGCACCTCAGAACGGCGGGGCGCAGCGCGGCGCGGGCAGGCTTGGCGGGGGACGCCGCCCGGAGCAGGTACCGGCCGCCCGGGCCGCGGCGCTCCATCCTCGCCTGCGGTCCGTGAGCGGGTCGCGGAGGGAGCCGGCCGCCGCCGCCGCGCGTTTCCGGGAGGCTGCTGGGGCGGGGGAGCTGCGAGGCGCGCCGCGGTGGCGGGCGGGCGGCGGGGCTCGCTTGGCGGGATCGATGCTTAGGAAAGGGCGGCGGGGGGGGGGGGGAACCCCAAGCGCTTCACCGGGCGGCTGCCGGGGCGCCGCCGGGCCCGCCTGGGCGAGGCCGGGCGCCCTGGGGCCCGCGGCGGCCCGCTCCACCTGCCGCCGGGCCGGCGGGGACCACCCATCTCCCCGCGCTCTGCCTCTGCGCCCGCTCGGCCCGGCCGCCGCTGGGGGGGCCTTCCGCGAGCGGCGCCGCGCCGGCTCTTCCTCCCCCAGCTCCCGCCGTGCTGCCACAATGGTTCCTCTTTCTCAGAGCCCGTGTGGCTGCGGCCAGCGCAGAAAATAGTCCTGCAGGAAAAGGCCACAGATTTCTCTCCCGCTTAGAGGAATGTATGGGGCAGAGAACCGAAACGGCCCGTTTCTTCAAGCAGGAGCCCCAGTTCAATGGGTCTATGTCTCAGGAAATAGCAGATAGAGAGCTGTGATGGCTCGTGTGTGTGCGGCAGCCCCTGACTCTGGGGGAGGCTTGGAGTCCTTGGGGAGCGGGAGCCACGTGGGTCTCCAGAAAGACTTTCCTGAGTGAAGTTTAAAGTGTGGCTAATTGCAGAGGTATACTGATTGGTGGCAAACCTGTAACTGAAACCAGCTGGAGTCCCATGGAAATAGAAAACTTTAATTTCATTTAACCTACTTCACGGCTTTAGCAACTGAAGGCTTTTGATATTTTAATAACTGTTTCAATAATAATTAAACCAGAAGTGGAGCATATAGGAGTTCTACTATGTGACATCCATCTGTACTGTAGCAGGCTAGAATTTCTTGACCCCCAACTTGCCCAATTCATGTATCATGTGTGTGCTTCATAACTGAGATACCAGTATTTCAGCAGTTTGGAGATGATGTATTAGATATATATTTCTAGGATCTCTACTCTACAGCTTTTTCTACCCTGTTTTTGTACCCTCCCTTCAAATATAGATGGTTTAAAAATGAGACCTCTCCCCACCCAAAACCTCCCACAACTATATATGAAAGATTGACTTTGCAGGTTTGTTGTTTTTTGTTTATTTTTTTTCTCCTAGCTGCTGCAGAACTATAAAGTAATACGAGAATCTAGATCTGTAACTTCTTACTGCAAGTCCTTAGTGTTTATTTATTTACCTTATGCTGGACTGCAAGTCTAATGAAGCTTTACCAGAGACAATAATTCTAATAGTAAAAGCACAGTGAGGCACTTGTTTTCCATTAAGTGTGACTGTCTACGTAGAGGTATGTTTTGGACATAACAAATATGTTCACTTCCTATAGTTAGAAAAAAACCAATCTGTCGACATTTTAATCATCCTAAGCAGCTGATACTTGTCAATAAAAAGCTAACATTGAAGCAAAACTGTAACTCTACAATAGCAAAGGATTTCTCCTCATTTGGTATTTGGTGTTCCTCAGACTTCAAAAATGTACATTATATCTACTAGCCAGATGTGAGCAGAGAGCATCACTAAGTGTCAGGTTTTTAGTACAACTCCTGATGGTATGCCGTGATTCTGCTTAAGAGAATCATCTTTGAAAGTTGGAGTAACAGATGTCTTGAAATACCTGTGCTAACATTTCTTCTGCAAATGGAGAATCACTCCATCCGTAGAACCTCTTAGCTCCTGAGAGACCAAACTGAATCTCCTCCTGACTACTATAAAGCAAAGGGTCCTTTGTCATCTTCCTGTTTCTGAGTTCTAGCTCTTGTAGGAACTCACAGTTCCTCACAAGTGCTTCCAGTGCCTGGAAGGGATGTATAGCAAACTAAAGTGGTTACACGGCAATTTGTAAAGTTTAGGCAAGTTCTAGAAAAATGTACTAGATGTTGTTGAAGACACGGCCGTATTACTGCCGTGATTTTGGGTTTGGTTAGCTTCTCCAGCCAGAAATTGTGTGTGTATGTGTGGTTTGTGTGCATGTTTTGGTTTTTTGTCACAAAATATTCAGTGTTTGAGGAGGTCTATGTTCAGTACAGTATGCCTGTTACTTGTCTGCAGGAAGCAGAGCTGCTGGGTAACTTCAAGCAAGCAAACAAAAAAACTTCTGAAAAGGAACCAATATCATCAAAACTTGTACTTGGTTAGTTTGGTACTTTGTAGGCAGAGGACTTACCTCGTGTAATACTTTAATGGCAAGGCATGGTTAGTACCTTCATGAACATCCATAATGTTTCTCCTGGCTGCTAATTATGAGCCTTGCAGTAATATAGTCCTCCAGCTAGGCTTTATTTAGCCTCAACACTTTTAAAGTTCGAGAGTTGCAAACAGTCCAAACAGATACCATCTCTCTGAATAGAATAGGTATTCCTATTTGCTTTTTTTCCTTCTGAGTGTCTCCAACCCAGGGTTTATAGTGAGGCCCTTTTTACAAAACTGTTCTTTTGCCTTTGTTTAGCTTTTTCCAGACTTTCTCAAAGAATGTGTGACTCCACTGAAGTACCCTATTACTTTCTTCTTTTGGGTGGGGTTAGGAAGACTGCTTAGTAGATCTTGCTAAGCTGCCATTTGGTGTTGGTACCTATATATTCACTACATCATACCAACCTTTCCATGTCATTGTTCAGCCTGATGTTTGTAAATGAGTAGGGGGTTTTGTGCAAAAGGTGTAATTGGTAGACCCAAATAACACATCCAGTTAGTGTAAACATGACTTAAGATTGGAGCCCTTAGCATCTACGTGATCAGTATCAGCTACAGGAGTAGAGTAAATAGGTCTGTCCTCCTGAGAAGAAAGAGAGGCTTCATTCATCCTGTTGAATTGGCAATTACTTTTATTTGTCCCGTTTGTAGTACAGGTAAGCAATTTGTTAGTAGAACTTGCTTTAACTATGCGTTTAAGCTATTTTTAAAGATAAGAAAGTTGTGAAAATAAACTCTTAATTTTTGATGGGGTTTTGTTCTACAGGTATTGGAAAAAAGGAAAGGTAAACTTGGGTGGTGGTGTTTTTTTTGAGAAGGTGATTAGGCTTCAAATGCAAATTGATAGAGCAGTTGTCAGATAAATGAGTTATTTTTAGGTTTCAGAAGAATTATTGGGAATTTCTGCAGAAACATAATGGGAGAGGAAATAACTTTATTGATTTGCATTGGAAAGCCATCGAATTGCACCATGTTAAGGTGTTATATTGTTTGACTGCGGTTTTGCATGAAAAAATTAGAAATGGCTCACCTAAACATTAAGGAATTAAGTTCTTGGTTACAGTTATGGAGGACTTGACTGTAATTTTAATGAAGAGTTCTAAAATCTTAACTCTTTTTACAGCTGTTTAACAATCGACTCATAAGCTGTGAGTATGCTTACTATGGGTGTCCTTTGCTACAAAGGCACTAGGAGTTGGGATTTGGTGAAACATGATCAAGGGTATTTGAGGACTTACAGAAGTGTAGCTAGTGAATTAGTACTAAACATTCACATGTATTTGTCAAATAATGCATTATGGGTTTTTTCACTCCTGAAAATCTTCCTTAAACTACCTGAAACTCATCAGTTGAGAGGAGCTGAGAAGATCAGCAAGGTTGAGCATTTTGCATTTTTTTTTCAATTGTAAAAGGTATGGAAAGTACAGAAGGAGTCTGGAAGTGTTGATTCCTAGGTTTTTTAATTCATTGCGTAATGTCTGCTGTAAAATGTGACTCAAGCCTTCTAACTTCCTAATAATATGTATAATTTAAAACAAGGGAGGAATAAGAGGTTTTTGTTCTTGATTAAGTATTCTGATTGTAAATGCTTTGTTAGTTAATCTAATCATACATGCCAAGGCAATTCTAGTAAAAGGGAAACTGTGGGCCCACTGCTGAACGAGGTGGGTGCCCTGGTGATGCAGGATGCAGAGAAGACAGAGTTACTGAATGCCTTTTTCCTTCAATCTTTACTGCTAAGGCCAGCCCTCAGGTGTCCCAGCCCCCAGAGGAGAGAGAAAATCTGGAGAAAGGAGGACTTCCCCTTGGTTGAGAAGGACTGGGTTAGATATCATTTAGGCAAACTGGATCCTCACAAATCCATGGGCACTGATGGGATGCACCCACGAGTGCTGAGGGAGCTGGCAGATGCTGTCGCTAAGCCACTGTCCATCATCTTTGAAAGGTCATGGAGGACAGGAGAGATGCCCGAGGACTGGAGGGTAGCCAATGTCACTCCAATCTTCAAAAAGGACAAGAAGGAGGACCTGGGAAACTATAGGCCAGTCAGCCTCACCTCCATTCCTGGAAAGGTGATGGAACAGTTCATTCTGGAGGTCATCTCCAGGCATGTGGAGGAAAAGAAGGTTATCAGAAGTAGTAAACATGAATTCACCAAGGGGAGATCATGCTTGACCAACCTGATAGCCTTCTAGGACAGCATGACTGGCTGGGTAGATGAAGGGAGAGCAGTGGATGTTGTTTACCTCGACTTCAGCAAGGCTTTTGACACTGTCTCCCGTAACATCCTCACAGACAAGCTAAGGAGGTGTGGGTTAGATGAGAGGACAGTGAGGTGAATTGAGAACTGGCTGAACAACAGAGCTCAGTGGGTTGTGATCAGTGGGGCAGAGTCTGGTTGGAGGCCTGTAACTAGCGGTGTTGCCCAGGGGTCTGTGCTGGGTCCAGTCCTGTTCAACATATTCATCAATGACCTGGACGAAGGGACAGAGTGTACCCCCAGCAAGTTTGCTGACGATACCGAGCTGGGAGGAGTGGCTGATATGCCGGAAGGCTGTGCTGCCATTCAGAGAGACCTGGACAGGCTGGAGAGCTGGGCCGAGGGGAGCCTCATGGAATTCAACAAGAGCAAGTGTAAGGTCCTGCCCCTGGGGAGGAACAACCCCATGTACCAGTACAGGTTGGGGGCTGACCTGCTGGAAAGCAGCTCTGCTGAGAAGGCCCTGGCAGTGCTGGTGGACAGCAAGGTGACCATGAGCCAAGCACTGTGCCCTTGTGGGCAAGAAGGCCAACGGTGTCCTGGGGTGCATTGAAAGGAGTGTGGCCAGCAGGTCGAGGGAGGTTATCCTCCCCCTCTACCCCACCCTAGTGAGGCCACATCTGGAGTACTGCGTCCAGGTCTGGGCTCTCGAGTTCAAGAAAGACAGGGAACTGCTTGAGCAAGTCCAGTAGAGAGACAGGGAACTACTGGAGAGAGTCCAGTGGAGAGCTACAAAGATGATCAGGGGACTGGAGCATCTCTCTTATGAGGAAAGGCTGAGAGACCTGGGCTTGTTTAGCCTGGAGAAGAGAAGACTGAGGGGGATCTTACCACTACTTATAAATATCTGAAGGGCAGGTGTCAAGAGGATGGGGCCGGACTCTTTTTAGTGGTGCCCAACAACAGGACGAGGGGCAATGGGCACAAATTGGAACACAGGAAGTTCCACCTGAATATGAGAAAAAACTTCTTTATTGTGAGGGTGGCAGAGCAGTGGAACAGGCTGCCCAGAGAGGTTGTGGAGTCTCCTTCTCTGGAAATATTCAAAATATGCTGGATGCAGTCCTGTGCACCCTTCTCTAGGTGTCCCTGCTCAAGCAGGGGGGTTGGACAAGATGATCTCCAGAGGTCCCTTCCAACCCGTACCATTCTGTGATTCTGTGAAAAGATTAGCTCAGAAAGCTTATCTTGTCCTTCTGATGTTTTGAACAGAATATAATAGCAGGTACGGTTTTTGTGTAGTTCTCTTTGTCCTGTCAGAACAATATGAGGAATATGAATCTGGGTTTGAATTACCTAGATTTGTCTCTTAACTGTGAAACTAGCCAAACTGATGAGCCATTTGAATGTTGTTTGTTCCTCTCCTGCCCCCTTCCCTCTACTTGACTTTTGGCTTTCCAAAATAATTTGAATTGTAAACCTCCCCCCACCTCCCTTCCCAGCAAAATGACACTATCGCAGTAACAACTGGAGCAGTAATCCTGCTGCTGCTAGGGCTTTTCCTGGTGATAACATGGACTGGGTATTGGCATACTTGTATGAAGGCTAAAGTGATGCCTTTGGCTTATTTTCTTAATACAATGAATAAGAATTGAGTGACCTTGTAACCTCAGCATTTTATGTAGTAGCCTACTGTGAGTGTTACTCTGTTCATTATGTGGTAGGTAGGTTCTTCAGACAGCTTGTTCTCCTTTCAAGGTTAACTCAAGAGTCATGATTTATGCAAAGTAAGAGCAATGATTTGTGCAACTACCTTGATAAACAGTGAGCCTTTATCTTGTAATCCTTTTGTAACCAAAAAGACAAGTGAGATTTCTAATTAACTTAGATAAAATGATCTGGAACTATGATCTTCTTCAGTGAATCTTGAATCTGTCTGCTTCTTGTTTTCCTAAAACTTGCTGGAAAGCTCTCTGGATACAAGTGTTAAACATGTTTCCACATGAACTGGAGGTGGAGTATAGTAAATGTTCTTATGTGGTATGTGCTTTACTGTAATAGCTTAATTTCTGGACTGGTCTATGCCTTCTGTGCAGCTTGCAGAAATGAGCTTAATTGTACCAAAAGAGATTTTTTTTTTCCTTCAACATACTTGAAGCCTAAGCTCAAACAGTAAACAATTCAGAAAAAAAAATCAACTTATAACCTAATTATAAAGGGATAGTAAAGGATAAGAATTGCTTTTTAAAAGCAAGTCTGGCTTATTTGTGGACATAAGGCTATACACTTAGTTATGTGAACTTTGACCTAACTATATTAGTTACTCTAAGTGTTATTGTGTTTCAATGGAGAAATGATTTAAAGTAGACAAGTCTCTTCATTGGTAGTAGGTTAGTCTCTTTGAACATATTCAAGATAGAAGAATATAACTAGTTTGAAAAGTCTATTGTCATTTTTCAGAAATTCTCCAACATACTGGGTGTCAGCCACAGGTTTACCATATTCCACATACAGCTTTGGGTCTTGTGGTGGCATTTATACTGCAGTTGTGATGACTTAGGTGTAATCTTTTAGATTGACTTAGTTTTGTTGTTTCACTTGTTTGTAGAGATCATCAATAAAGGCATGTTTGGTATATATGAGAGAACTTGCTATTATTCTGAATCCATTCCAGTTACTTCTCTGGAAAGTGTAGAGTGAGACACTTAGCATCTGGCATACTACCAGGCATGAGGCAAAGACTGGCTAGCTAATATTAAATTAGTCGACCCATTTTGATAGTTCTTCAAAACTTAGTTGTTCCAAATAGCTTCTAAATCTGGCAATGAGTTTTCCAGCTCCTGGAGATGTGTTAAATTCTCTTGGCAGGTTTACCCTGCAGGGGACTGTGGCTTACAACTAGTAAAGAAAATGACTTTGCAGAGTAGGTAAGAATGTTGAAGTCTGAAACGTGGATAAGTTTGTCTTTCTGCTAGCTGTGGGAAGAATCCCAAATCTTCCACAGGATTGTCAAGTTTGGAATAGGCATGCTTTAAGGTTAACCTACCCCAGAAGCAGTTTACAACAGGAAATACACTGATCCATCACTTCAGTCTCTACTCATCTTTTAAAACCCTATCTTTCACAGATAAGGTTTCTCAATGGATATAACCTTGGACCGTGAAGACAAACAAACTGTCGTCCTTTGGTGATATGCTAGAGAAGTATTGTCCAAATAGGGCAGATCGTTGACCCTTGTGGTTGTTGAAAATGTGGACATTCTGCTGATAGCATTCATTGATTTACCTTTGTGGAAACAAAGCACCAAATGAAATGAGAAATGATATCATGATATGACCCAGGCTTGTCTTTCTGGCAGTAACCTTGTTTAGATGAGTTAAATATTACTTCCTTTGTTGCCTGAATCTCTCCAGTTCTTAGTTTTTTGGGTTTGGTTTGTTGTTTTTTTTTTTTTTTTTTTTTTTGCTATAGTGTCCTTGCAATGTGGCAATTGCAGCCCAATGAGAGGGACTTCTGTGTAACAGTTTTTCTCTGGTGTGGATGCATGTGTATGTGGTGTGGTTTTTTTTTTAAAAGGTGCATTCAGATTTGATGCGTAGATGGACTTCATCTCCTGAATATACATCAATAAAATGTTTCTTCCACCTTAGTTTCAGACTTTTTTTCTGTTGTTCTGCTGTTAGTACTAGGTTCAGGCTGTTGGAGGGAAAGGGGGAAATTAGTTTGTCAGGCTGTATTTTTGGAGAACTCTGTGGCTTGTTGCTGACGCTTGAGAGGTTGGGAAATACATGTCTTCTATTTCCTGTGAGTGATAATCTCAATATGATTGAATTTGGAGGGAGTGTGTTGTTGACCTAATGTTTGTCAGTGATAAACTAGAAAACAGACCATTTAATCTCTAACAAGGACGTACATGTACACTCCTAGTTGCTGGATTTAGCATTTAAACATTCAGTGGAACTGCAGCAGGCTTTCCTGGCACTTGAAAAGCAAATCCTTAAGCATCTTGATCTGTTTGGACAAATCTGAGAACTGATCTTTTTCCTGTTAAAAACAGAATTGTCCTTGTTTTGAGAGTCAGAGACCTCTGTTTGAAGCAATGAGTTAAATATTGCTGCACTAGCTCTGAAGGCAAACAGAGCTGCTGTTGTTTGCTTGATAATAGCACTTGCTCAGCCTTGGACACTAGAATTTTTTACAAGATGGGGAATGTTGGCTAGGATCCTGGAGTGTGGGGTTTCTTTACTGAAGTGCTTAGGAGGTCTGGATTTATCAAAGGACAGCATCCTTCAAATAAGCAATATCTTCAAAGTGTCACCATTGGTTTAGCCCTAAACCTGTTAATTGAGAAATATCCTAGCAGCTTAACAAACTGCCTTTGGTAGAGGAAGATTCTATCTCTCTACAGGTCATCTGGTAATTTTGATCATCATTGTTCTAGAGCAAGAATCCTTTACAGAACTCTTACTAATCCTTTCAGCTGTCAGATTTCTTTTTTCTTGACTGTTATTACTTATTAGCTCAAAAAAAGTAGCTACAATACAGGGATCAGATATTCCAAAGTGTGTATTAGACAATTTTGTGTTTGTTAGGAGTTATCTGTCTACATGTTTGAAAAGGTAGCTGTTAACAAGTCATTGGGCAACTAGTGAAAATATGTATTGCTGGTTAATAGTTAGAGTTCAGCTATTGCAAACATGCAAGAAGTTGCACTCTAAAACTAGGTAAAATGATTGCTGACACTTAAATATCTTAAAATGCTGAATTTGATTTTGCTGTGTTGTCTTGCATGGTAGGTATCTTTTTCTGGACCTACTCCAGCCTGTTAGAGGTCAAACTAAACATCCACTGGGATCTACATCTATTCCTTAACTTTTTTAAAACCCCCAATTTTGATGTGGTTTTCCAGTAATTTGCTGCCATAAGTAACTTTAAAAGGTAACACAGGTGTAATATATTATACCTGTGAGATAAGTCCCTTCTGAGTTTGAAATTAGGAGTTGCCAGCAATGGTATGCTAACTAGCATGTGAAGATGCCTTCTCAGAGAAGGCAGGGAGAGGCAGGTGGAGAATGGGAACATTCTTTCCCATTCCTGTGGTTGAGAACCTTTCTAGTAGGGCAAAACATAGGCTGCTTATTTCAGGCTTTCTTCATTCACACCTAGATTCCATACGTGGTTTTTACCCTTAATTCAAATTTGGTGCTTCTGGGTAGTTCCCTCACAATGCCATTAAGCAAGCTGTTTAGGGTTACGGTAAAGATGTTGGTATAGTGGACTTAAGAATGGCTTGAAGCTAGCCTGAGGCACAGGTTGAGTTCTAAAGATCACAAAGGTCATGGTCCAAAGACCACAGTAGTATGAAAAATAGCAATGTATTTGTCCTTAAAGTCTTTCAGTTTCCAGTATCTAGAATTGGACATAATCTCCAAGTGGTTGATTAAGGGAGGGGGGAAAAAAAATAATTCTCATAGTTAACTTCATAACTGAGGCAAAACCTAAAATGCTTTTGAGCTTTGTGCTGGATTTGAGTAAGAATCCCTTGCCCTTTGTTTCATTAGGAGGTGTATTTGTGGCTAACTCAAATCTTTAGTTTGTGTGAGAATTCTTATCGCTTATTTGGGGGGGGGGGGGCGGAATACTTAATTGATGAAAAGGTTGGAACCCTGTATCATCTGTGAAACTGTATGGCTTTTTGTAATCAATGTAGAAACAGCAGGTCTTATACCAAGAACCTAGCTATACCTTCTCTCTGGCCTAGTGATGTTTGTAGGAACAGAGGACTTTGCTGACACAGGCAAAATACTGGGGCCAGCAACTGGCAGATGCCTGGCTCCCTGTCTTCTGTCAGCATATTTGAAGTATCTACTTGTGATTATATTTTAATGATGCGACCTTTAATTTACATGGAACAGCCACTTAGAGTGGTGAAGGACCATGCACGTAGAGATAAAAATAGACTGAAGTTGAGCTATTTTCTTAGACTGGGTGGGTGTCTAATTCCTTAAAACACTTAACAGGGGCAGTTTACAAGAAGATCTGGAATGACTGTAATGACCCTGTGGGACTCTTTTGGAATGTGGTGGAAAAAAAAATCCCGAAGATATCTTTAAGTACTGGTTATAGGTTAAAAAAAAACACCCCAAAACAAAAAAAAAAGGCTGTTAAGCATTTCCTTCAGGTATGAGATTGAATGTTTGCATCTGTGCTGTTTGTTTATATCTTCTGCAAATCCAAACTCATAGAAGTTCTTTAATATACTGTTGTCTTTAACTTTTAAGGTCATAATGGTTTCCATCCCTGAATACTACGAAGGAAAGAATGTTCTCCTGACAGGAGCTACAGGCTTCCTGGGAAAAGTGCTTCTGGAAAAGCTGCTCAGATCTTGTCCTAAAGTGAAAGCAGTGTATGTATTGGTAAGACACAAAGCAGGGCAGACGCCTGAAGCACGAGTAGAAGAAATTACCAGCTGTAAGGTATGTGTCATACGCTCACAAAGTACATTTTTGTCCTTTATGTTCCCATTCCATTTTGAGAGCAACTTTGGTTTGTCTAAAGTGAAATATTGTGAAATGTTTTTTGTTCTAACAGAAATGTAGGATCCAAGACCTATGGCTGATTTTCAAGCTGTTAGTCTCTAGCAAAGCTGGTAGTGGAAAATTATCCAGTATTTAATTCAGGAGGAGAATGTTCGGCTGTAATGCAGATTTAAGAAGTAAAACACCTGAGTTAAAACTTGTTTAGAGAATGTATGATCAAGTGCAAGAGGCGATGTGGACTGGGAGTTGTAAGATGGGATTGAGTCCCTTCTTTAGATCTCAAGCAAGTCACTTTTTCTCCTTGTGCCTTATTTTCTTTTCTGTAAGATGAGACTTAGTACTTCCTCTTTCTTGAATGCACTATTTGATCTATCAGTAAGCAAGAATGTGATCTAACAGGTTGTTTAAATAGCTTATGTTTGTAAACAGAACAGAAATGTTTGTCTTAATAGATTCTATAATGGATTTCTGTTAGTCATACAGATTACTATAAACCTGTGACAGCAAGGGAAAGGCACTGAAGTTCTGTGCTGTGGAAGTATCAAAGTGGTTATCTAAAAGATTTTCTGTGCATGCTGGTTGGGGTACTTTCCTCCTGAAAAGACTCATTACCTTACTATTCTGGTGAGCTACCTGGGCATTCTTACTACATGCAGAACCATCCACCAGTGTTGCCCATCTCTCTAATACAGAGTATCCCATTTATGATGAGAAGGATGAACAGGAAGGGGAGAGATTTCTAGCATGAACTTTGCTGAAGCAGAGTTTATTTCTATCCAGGTCTCTCTCTTATGGGACATGGGAGTTTATAGTTTAATTTTTCAGGCTTAGGAAGTATGCTGAGATGCAGTGTAGTCTCTACAAAGCGTGTGCTTAGAAGGTGCTTAAAGGGAATCAGTAAGAAAGTATGAATGTGTTTAGGCTAGGAGGGGTAAGTTGTTTAAAGTAGGGCAATGAATTTCTCCGACTCTGACTAGTTAAGATTACAGCAGGCATGAGGATGGCTGTGTCCCTAGTAAATTATTTTCTGTAGCCATGACAAAACTCTAGCTCTTTTCTCAAAAGCATCTGCTTGCAGTCCAGTGCAATGTCATAGAATGCAGCAGAATGAGTTACAGTGGGGTTCTGTCTTAAAATTGAGTCACAAATTCTCTCTACATAAACCCTCAGTTTGTCATTCCCTGAAACAAGGAAAAGACCTCCAGACTAAGTTCTGAGATGAGAAAGGAAAAGTTTCACAATCAGCTTTTTGTATATGCTATTACCCAAATAAAAAGCAGGGAATATTTGGGCAGGGGAGGAGAGTAGCAGAAGTGTGGGCTGACTTAAACTTCAGTAAGACTTTAGCTTCAGTATAGCTTTTGGGAAATGCATGTACTGTAAAAGGCTTTTAAATTTGAGTCCAAATCTTCTGCTTATAGTCTGTTATCTCAGCAGGAGTTGGTATAATCTGATGTGTTTTATGAGTCTCAATGAACGCTTATTACTGGAACAAGTTCACAACAGAAGTCCTGGTAAGCAGGACTATTGCTTGAGGTAGTTCTACATCGTAGTCCCTAGACTGAGAGCATAAAGGGAGGGTGTTGCACATCTGTGCAGAGATGTGGATAGGGTCAGCTATCTCTTCTGTCTTCATCCATGGTGAGACAAGTTACATTGGAAGTGTATTGTTTAACTGGCATTCATGTAATGAAGATTCCTTCAAAAGACTATGGAAATTTTTAATAGGATATGTTGTCTTAAGTTGTCCAGTTTTAAGGGCCCTGCCAGTAATTCTTCACAATTTGGATGGGCTCATTAAGTGTTCTGCAGATGCTTGGACACTCCATTTCTTGGAGAGTTTAAAATCTAAATGGGTGAATTTGATAATTAAAATAAATTGAGCTGCGAATAGCCAAAAAAATGTTGAGGTTTCCACTTCCTTTGGACTAAAGATATCTAATTCCTCTGCTAATTTGCCATATGTATTGCATGTGCTTTAGCTGTGTGTTCTTGCTCCTCTTTGTACTGGTGTCAGTGCTAGTATGAGGTGTGTAGGAATAATGTATGGCTATGGATGTGAAAAGGGGCAGAACAGATAAATTACAAGCTAAAAGTACTAAACCGGTTCTTTAAGTGCTTATCCATGGGACTGCTTTTCTCTTATAATGCATACCACACATTAATATAGTTAAAAGGTAGCTGCTTCAATTCCCTGGAGGCAGGCACCATCATTCCAACTAAAAACAAAGCAGGTTTATTTTCAAAATGACAGAAGGCTTCCTGCCCTGAGGTACGCACTGTTTGCTGTACCATGTGAACAAAGAATTGCAGAGGCTTTAAATGCCGTCTTGGCAGCTTTGTCCTTTAAGGTGAAGCTTCATGTTGGGAAATCAAAACCTCTATCACTGGAGATGTCCTGTATCCTCTCTATAGCATTACCACAACTGTTTTAGGTGGCCACACAGTGAGCTCATTAGCTCATAGTTGAGCTGAAAAAATATCTACAAAAAAACCCTGTTTTTCCAGCTGGACCAGCAAGCTCATATGCTCATACAGCCATCAGACTGTGCTATTACCAGTGCAGGGAGAAGCAACACGGAAATGAACAAGTTAAAGGGACCTATCTGTTTGGTAGCAGTACAAACTTACATTGCCTTAAAAGTCATGAAACTGTACCTTTAGGTGACTTAATTTATAGTTGAAAATGAATTGACTTCCCTTCATTCTGCAAGGAAATGTCTTAACTATTTGCATTCAGTATAACTGCACGCTTGGGTGGGAAGGAAGTACTGCTGTGATTTTTAGTACATTTTAATTGATTTGTGTTGTAGCAGCTGCTAAGATACTGGCCTCTGTACAGGTAAGAAGAGGGGTCTGCTCTGTTGAAACTTTCAAGTGTGTTTTATTCCCACAGTACTATTTTGCTCAGGAAAACTTGCATACTAATGAGTGTAAATAAGATGAGGCATGAATTTTTATCTGTGTGCATTAAGCCACATGGTTAGAACCCAGTTCATTATGAGAATACATGATGGAATATAATATGGGTGAGATTTTTTCAGTGAGAATAGTTCAACACCAATTTGATAAGACTTGATCAGATGTTCTAACATGGTACGCAGCCTTTAACCCTGCCTTTTTCTTTTAACTAGCCGGAAAAACATTTTTCATCTGGAAGTTCCCCAAAACTGGCATAATTCCAGGATAGCACTTCTTGAATCACTGGAAATTTTTAAAGCTTGATGAAAGCTTTCTAAACCTAAAAAAAACAGCGTGACTTGTGCCAGTCTACAAGAATTTGAATAGTTACTATCAAGCTTGGGAAGTGGGCAGACTTTTGCCTTTCCTCATGTTGAAAGAAAAGAGATTACATTATTTGGACTGCTACTTAAAATTTCTTTGAGTCCTGGTCTCTAACAGAGACCATTACTTCTTTCTTCTGATATTGATAGAGATCTGGTTTTAAGGACAGAGATGAGTATTAAAAAAATTTAAGTGCAAGTTGAAGTCTCACTACCTTCTATACAACACATGCAATACTTCTTTCACTGTATGGGATAAAGGGTGCACAACTTCATGGCTGAATATGTTCATAGGAAGTCAGTAACATGTTGTTGTAATATTCCTAACACTTTTCTAACTTACCTCCTTACTTCTCAAGAAGGTCATCAGTATAACTCTGTATAGACAAAAAATGTGGGGTTTTTTTTTCACTTAAATGAAACATGTATCTCTTATCTTCACTGGCTATTAGTTTAAATTTTTTAGTCCTGTTTTTTTTTTGACAGCTCTTTGACAGGTTGAGAGATGAGCAGCCAGACTTCAGAGCAAAAATAGTAGTAGTTACAAGTGAACTTACACAGCCTGAACTGAACCTTAGTGAATCAGACAAGAAAAAACTTATAGAATGCATAAATATTATATTTCATTGTGCTGCTACAGTCAGATTCAATGAAACACTCAGGTAAGTCTAAAATTCTGTATACTCTGGTCTGGTAAACCCATGGTGCTAAAAGGGAGGGGTAAATCAGGTGTCTGTACAGTCTTACAAATATTCAGCTTGTCAGGCTACTTCATGTGCTCTGACGTCTCTGTGCTTGGTCAATTTCATGGTGCCCCTTAAGTTTTGGGGAAAAGATTATTACTTAAGCTTTTGGGTTTTCATTTGCTCTTTTTAAATAATATGCCTCCATCTTTCTAAATCTGCTTTGCTAGAGGTTAGGATTACACTGTTCAACATGGAAAAGTTCATACCTTCTTGAAAGCTTTAGGCAAAAAGGTAAATACGTTATTAGTGCTTAGAAACTAAATAAATTATTTTTGTACTTTTGTGATAGGCCCCTCAAGTTTTGTGTGTTTGGTTTGGGTTTTTTCTTGTGTTTTTGGTATGGTGGTTTTTTTAACTCCCTGTGCCTGAATGTCAAAGTCTTTCTGAAGGGAAGCTGTTGAAGAGACTAGGGAACATGTTGCTATACTGAGTTTTCCTAACATCGTGTGTTGCTCTGATCTCTGGGATGGTCAGAAAGGATAAGAATAAGCTGTAGGTATATGTACTGTGCTCACGAGCAATGTTAGAACTTTTTTCGTAAAAAGGGAACACAAACTATTCCTTTAGCCTCCCTTGTTAGAAGGGGAATGCATGTTTTCAGAGGGTAACTTTTCGGCAAAACTGTGTGTGGGGAAGGTTCTAGCACTTGCTGTCTACCTGATGAACAAACAGGAGATTAGGTTAGATACTGCTCAGCTTTCTCCATGTCTTCCAAAAGTTCTTCATTAAGAAGAATAAAGGTTTGCATTGGAAGAAGTAGGGAGAAGTAGATGCATAGGGAGAAAGGTGAAAACTAAAAGTTGAAAGCTTCCATGTTGTACAGAAAATCTATTAAGGAAATACTAGAGAAAGGAGTATCAGGAGCAAGAAAAGATTATATTTGCCTTTTGCCAAAAAACAATTACTTGATTTAGTGTTGAAACACTGGAGTAAATATCCAATTTGGGTAAATGACTTTGAGGAGTAGCTCCAATTTTTATGGGGGGGTGGGGGTGGGAGAGGAGGAAGTAAAGCAACTTTGGGATAAAACACTTCTCAACTCAGATTTTCTTTGACTTGTTTCAAAGGTTGGCACTACCTCTGTAAGAATGCTGTACTGTATTCTGAAATGTCATAAGATAGCCCATGTTTATCACTGGTTCATGGTCTTGAAATGTTAAAGAACTGCCAACCTGACAAAAGCCCAGAGGGACTTTAAAAAAGTTTGAAAGACTGGTGGGGTCATGGTAGAAAAAGCCTCTGGGAGTTTCTGCTTTCTTGGTGGGCCCATATGTTGTTTAGCAAAATAGAAAATGTGAGCACCTAGGTGCTCTGGACTCCACTCTTTCTGAACAGGTGTGCTGGAATCGTTGGAGGAACCTTACAAATCTGAAGACCACCTAAAGCAGCCTTCATCAGATATTTAAGAGGAATAACTAATGTAAAGTTAAAAATACTTGGCTTGGGGCCAGCGGTAGGAGTAAAGTCGGGAAAGCAAAATACTTGGGCTTATTTTGGAACCTTTCCTAATTTGTATTTGCTATACACTCTGTGTGTATAGCAGAGTGCGTACAGCTCTGATTATGAACTCCCTCCTTTGACTTCTTAAAAGAGGCAGTGAAGGCTAAGAAGAATACTTTCATAAAAAAAAATTTATTGAAGTAATGTTTTCCATTGATGTTAAGTGCTTTGGGATAGTGATCCCCCCCAACACTTCAGTAATAACGTGTGATAAAGCAGTCTTAAACTTCGTGCTTATCTGGGGGGACCAAGTTTTTTTGTTAATGTAACACTTCATTGCAAAAACTTTTTTATTCAGCTGTATTCTTGAAACTTAATTAGTACACTGTGTACAAGAAAACTAGTGACCACAGTAGGTTTTATAGGCTGGAGAGAATATCTGAATTGTATGAAAAAAATCACAGTAGTTGGTCAGTAAGCTTGGTTCTAGTGGGAATTGCAGAGACAGAACTACTCTCCTACAGTGTCCTTAAGGACTCTATTTTAATGAGAAGCAATGAAATTGGGGGATGAAAGCGTGGCTCTTGGTGGTTTTCCTTTTTCCTTCCGGTAATCCTGTCATGCTATTGAGCCTTGTGCTATCCTACGAAAAGATGCCAGTCTCCAACTTACTAGCCCTCTGAGCCTTCTGAGTTGTTGGCCTAACTCAACTTGAACTAGGAAGTTCAGAGATGCTGTTAAAACTGACAGGCATCTCGTGGCAGCTAGGTGTTGTGTTGCATTACTTCTTTCACACTTTACTAAAAATGTAGGTTTGGGATTTAGCTCTGACTTTGCCACTCTAGTAATGGAGCATGAGGATGACAATAAGAACAGGGTAAAACTTAAGAAAACTATCCTGAACATTGAGAGATGTTCTAGTTTAAGACTGTGGTGTATTGTTCTAAGCAGAAAGTTAGGGCCCTGTCTCTGATGCTTTTTGGAGGAGGGTGGGGTATTTAGGAGTACTTATACCCATCACTGAAGCATTTAGGACTGAATTGACTAGTTATTCCTTTTTGCTTTTTTTGTCTTGCTTTCTGCTAATCAAATTTCTGTTTAATCAACAGAGATGCCGTTCAGTTAAATGTGACTGCTACACAACAGCTCCTCTTCTTGGCACAGCGAATGAAGAATCTGGAAGTGTTCATGCATGTTTCAACTGCCTATGCATATTGCAATCGAAAACAGATTGAGGAAGTAGTTTATCCACCTCCTGTTGATCCCAGGAAACTGATAGATTCTCTCGAGTATGTGTTATGTCTATGAAGCTACTTCAATAATCTGCAACCACTTGCTTCCTAGTAATGAAATGCAAAAAATAGTTAGGAACCTGAAAGGTGAAGAAATTAGCTTATGCTGTCCTGTAGGTCTGTCAGCCTGGCTGACACTTCCCTTTTCTGTGAAGGAGACGGGCTGAGGTTTAATGGTCACTTTCAGCGGAGCTAGGTGTGGAGTGGTACTGAAGGAGAAGGGTGCTCATATCTATTCATGATGCTTCCTGTATGCTGAGAGCAGCAGTTTTTGAGCTGTATGATGAGCTGAATCAGGAGCTATTAAAAACAAAAAAGCTGTGCTGTTACAAGTATGCTAGCACCACCGTTGTGAAGGAAAGGGATAAAAACAAGACAGTCCCCTTTTAACACCAGCCTCCACTACATCCACCTAAATGCCATAGCAAGATCAGTCTGAGATACTGAAATAATATTAGCTGCTCGGAAACACAACTGTAGGAGTAGTTCTGTTTAGGTATTCAGAGAGCATGGATGTTAAAAATGTGTTTCTGTACCTTTTAAACTTGATTTGGGCATTCTTCAGGGGAAAAATACTCAATCTCTATTTTATTTTCTGTGTATATTAGCTACCCTGAGGTCTTATTTAGTAGACGTCAAACTGTAATGGAAGCAGGTGGCAAATATGGGAAGTCAAGTGTAATGTAATCAGTAATAATCATCTTAAATCAGTCTCTCCCTTCTTCCATGTCATGCAAAATATCACCCCTTCTAAGACAAGTATGAAACTAAAAATAAGTAATTAAAAAGTAAAATATCTTCTTTAACTTGTTGTTTTTAATGTTAGTGCTCTTCCATCTATAACAAATGAGGTACTACCTAGAATGCACATTGAGCCAACCTGTTTTTATAGTGCTGACTTGAAATACACTTTAAAATGAGATATTCTGAAAGTCATATCTTTGTCTATCTCTTCTTTTCACAAGCAGAACAAATATAACTTAAACTGATTGATTTGGGCTTAGACAGCTGTCTATTTTAGAACTCATGGCAATGAGGGAAGGCTTTTGTAAACTTAATGCAAGAGTGATCTCTCGAGCCAGCAGCTGACTGAGACACGTAGAAACAGATTTGTGTCCCTTTCTGGGCTTTTCTACCCCTCTTTCCACCCCAGTCCATATCATGAAGGCAAGCTGATGCATGTCAGCTTTGACTGTAACAGAACATTGGTGAATAAGGATAACAATGTTGGCTAAATTCCATTTATGTGGCTAAGATGTTGGGTGGCTGAGGCAAATAAAATCCAAGTCCTGTTTTGAAGTGGAGAACACCAAAGCAGCAAGAGCTCAAGAGGCACGCCTCGGTTGTGCTTGTGTGCTATGACTGAAGGCTATTACAATTTTAAATACAAACTGCTGAATTAATTGGCAAGCAAGATGAAATTACAAGACTTAAGGGGAGAAACATGGTGACCCAGCTTGCTTCAGAGGTGTGGGATTGCTTAACACTGCAAAGGTGGAGGTGATGCTCATAATTTAGCTGGGACTCCTTTCCAGTGGCATCGCTTTCTAGATCACTTAATGCTAACTGTGGAGCAGTGTGCCTGGGTCCTAAAGACTAACTTGCTGTGTCTACACTTCATGTATGAGAACTTAGTTGATAGAATTAGGATTATTGTAAAGGAATGTACTACTTGCTCTACAGTTGGTGTGTAATAAATGAATTACTTGGGCAAAAAAGCAAATAGCAGTATGCTTCTTTCAGTGGACACTGAACATGCAGTCCTCTCTTACTGAGAAACTCGGTTTCATTTCAGTCTGCATCTGTTTTTCTTTAAAGGAGGGAAAAAATTCATGGTAACTTTAACAACAAAAGAAAAATTTGATATTTAATGAAGTTCATAAATGTACTTACTTTCTACAGTACACTGTATGAAGTAGTTCCAGAACACTTTTGGAACTGGGCACATGCTCTTATGAAAGATTTTTTTGTTGTTCTTGGCTTTTACTTTCAGGTTTACGTTTTATGGTTTAATTTGGAAAAATATGAGCATGAAGTCAGTATAAACAGTCTTCTGTAAATTAGTAGTAATGTCCTTAAACAAACCAGCCTAACTATATACTGCTGCTGTAGGATCTCAAATATAACATTTTTTTCCTTAAGATCCCTTTTCAGAAGGGTTCTATATAAGCAGTTGCCACTTTAATTTAAATAGTAGTGTATAATCAAAATGAGTAATAGGCTCTCTTAAACTTGATTTTTCTGGCCTCTGGGATTGACCTTCAGTTTAAATAAGCAAAACCCCGAACTCTTACTTTTTGATGAATGGTATTTTAGGAGGCTATGTAGTTTTGAAGTTAAGTGCAGTATAAGCTGTCAGTAGACATTTTATTGTTTGATATGCAAATGCTTATGGAAACGTTTTAAACAGCTGGAAGTTGTAAAGTAGAAGTATGTGACATGCTAACTTCAGTGGGAGTTTGTGTTAAATTCTGAAAATCAAGCTGAGATTTAAAGTGCACTAGTTTAGATACTGGGGTAGTTGCAGAAACATGAAATAGAGAACTGAGTTTTTAATTATTGCCTAAATTTATTCACAGAATTTCTTGTTCCTCTGTGCTTAGGCAACTTCTAGGGGAATGCTAATGTTTTGGTGGTTTTAGTATGGTCTTTTGTTGAGGTTTTTTTGCCTTGGGTGGTGTTTTGAAGAAGAGGTTGGATTTTAATTTTACTCTGAAGTATTTTTGATTCATCTGGTTATTCTTTTTACATATTGCTTTTGCCCCTATCTCCCCCACCTCTGGTGAAGCAGCATGCACTAATTTACATTTGTCTCTTATTTTGTTTCTTTAGGTGGATGGATGATGGCCTAGTGAAAGATATTACTCCTAAACTGATAGGCGACAGGCCTAATACTTACATTTATACAAAAGCCTTAGCCGAATATGTAGTACAACAAGAAGGTGCAAAATTAAACACAGCCATTATAAGGCCATCTATCGTTGGTGCTAGCTGGAAGGAGCCTTTTCCTGTAAGTCATTGAGTTTTCACCTGATCATCTTGCTTGTAAACTGTAGTACATACTGACAACCTGTTTATCTAGTGACCTTTGTAGAGGAAAATCTTTTAGACTGAAGTTATGGCTTGGTTGCTTCTGGATAACAACTCTGATACAAAACCTGCACAAATACAGTATTCTTATGTGGGAGAATTATGGGTAAATTACTTCTAATCATAGAACAATACACTTCTGTCACCGTGGGAGATACTATTTCACACATGACATAAATGGTCAGCCTTTTATTTCATGATTCTGGGTATCTTCATCTGTTTTTCCCTCTTCAAGATGTTTTGGTATGACAGTAGCTGCAAAGGATGACTAAGAAAACTGGGGACTGCAGGACATAAAGATGTTTTGGCTCCACCTCTTTTAGTCAAACCCCGTAAGCTTTGCAGGGGATGGCATAAGTTCTATATACTGTATGCTGTATTGATATATAGTGTATGGGCTATATGCTTCCTCCTGTATGAGAGATTGTGTTGGAATAGCTTCTCCAGTTCAAGACTGAATGTCTCTCAAGCTCTTAAAATCCATATAATTGACTTTGCATACCTTTTTGAGTGTGTACAATGTATGTGTCATACCAATAAGTAGGTAGCATCTAAATACTGTCATTAAAGATGAGCAAGAATGTCTTCTCTTTGAAAAATGAAAAAGCTAACAATAGCAAAACTGCTTCTGAGTTGCTAGAAGCTAGTCTAAAAGTACTTGTAAATGTGAATACTTTCATCGTAGGCATATTAATACAGACAATGCACTGCGGTTTATTAACTAAGAAATAAACAAGCTAGCATCTCACTTTGAAGGACCAGTGAATCTGTGGGTAGATCTCTTGTCTGAGTCATAACAGCTTGTTACATCACTAGATTTTGCTATGGAAGAACTTCATTTAGAGATATGGAAATTTAGTATTTTTCTCACCTTTAAGGGGTGAAGGGAAAAGAGAATACACTTGTAGAAGCTTCTCAAATTTTCCACTTGAAACTGCTGACTTCACTATACTCTAACTAAATCCTTTCTATCCCCCCTGTTCATAATAGGGATGGATTGATAACTTCAATGGACCTAGTGGTCTCTTCATTGCTGTAAGTAATGAATATACTTTTTCCTCTTTCTGGAAGGCAGCGAAGCTTTGTATGTTTGACTGGTGGGTCTTCTGTCTCTTTTCTTGTTGTTTTGTTCTTTAAGGCAGGAAAAGGAATTCTTCGAACAATGAGAGCTTCCAACAGTGCAGTAGCAGATCTTGTTCCAGTAGATGTTGTTGTCAATGCGACACTGGCTGCAGCTTGGTATTCTGGAGTTAATAGGTATAACAGGTGACAATAGAGAGTACTAAGTATTTTGAAATGATATTGTGTATTTTAATAAATCAGTCTTCTATGGAACTTCTAATCAGTGTCCTGCTATTCCCGAAGGACAAAGGAATCTAAGGTTCTAACAGTGTTCGTCCCTCAAAGTGTAACTTCCTTATGCTAAAGAGGAAGACATCACCTATGGATACTGTTGTACAAGCTATGCCTGAAAATTCTTTCCTAGGCCTTGTTGTAATCAATACCATCTACAGTAACATAGGTGACGCCTTCTCTGAAAGGAAAGAAATGTGATAGCTACAGAAGGAGAAAAATACTGGAAGATGATATAGGAAGCAAAAAATAACATGGGACTGATGCTTTCCGCTTTCTGTAAATGATGCGTTTGAGGGAAAGGATAACTTTGGGTATGTCCTTTGTCTGCATTTTTAAAGGTTGTTTGTCTTCTAACTTGCTCTTTTGTCTCTTTCCTCCTAGACCAAGAAATGTCATGGTATATAACTGTACAACAGGTGGCACCAATCCTTTCCACTGGGGTGAAGTTGGTATGCCATGTCTTTTTCCCCCCCCCATAAGCTTTAATAGAAAAATAAGATCAAATAATAAAAGCACAGGCTATAATCAGTGGGTCATATTGCACTTTTATTGTTGAAACTAGTATAATAGCCATACCTCTCAATTTTGCACTGTCTTTTGCTTTTTCTTTATCTTCCATTAATTCTCTCCCCTTGTAGTGTTATCACTGTTTTATTTTGTTGTTGTGTTGTGTTTTTATTCCATTATAACTTAAACTATGGGAGAACTGATTTTTCCGTTTTGATGCTGCCATGACCTAATCTTCAGAGCATGGGTAGTGTGCAGAGAAAAGCTTTGCTCAGAGGAGCAGTAGTGATGTTGGGTTTAATGCCAACTTAACTAAATACATATGGATAAACAGCCCACAATTAGATGTTTTCTACGTCTGCAAAATTGAGAGGTATGATAACAGTTTTGCACTTGGGTAGCTCTTTGTTCGGCTTGTTAATTGTCAGTTGAGGTGGCTTTTTTAATCTTCAGATAGCTACGTGAGACTTCAACTATTCATGTACAGGGAAAAGTAATCTTTAAGAAAGTATGGCCACCTATCTTCAACTCTCAGATATCCTGACTAGAGTGTAACTGACATGCCAAAAGCGTTGTAGTAGTTTTTGTTATAAATAGCAATACAAGCTGACTGGCATCCTGAAGCTGTTTATTAGCTTTCAGGTTTTTAGAAATAGAGTTCTTAAGCTCAGGTTATTTTTTCTTTCTGTTTAAATACTTACTTTTTTATTTATCTTGCCTATTTTCTTTATGCTTTTGATTTGCTTTTGCTGATTTTACATGTATCTGTATTTATAAACCTTATTGCTTCAGCCAAACTTGAAAAATCGCTGATTCATTTGTATCTCAATTTGAATTGGGGTATTTAAACATTGTCTATAACAGCATGGAGCTATAAGAGGTGATTACAAAGATGAGGTGAATTTCAGTATAACTTTTTAAGATACTGATCCTGCATATCTGTCATGTATGAATTTTCAGGTGTCAGCAGGAGTTTCTCATGGAGTCCCATCCTAATTGCTTTTTTCTTGACGTTTGAATATGGATAAGTTTAAAAATGTCATTTGAAATGCACTTCAGAAGCTTGCAAAGTCCTCAGTCTGTTTTTTAAATTATTCTTCACACAAGAGATTAGAATAGCCTTGTTCATGAAATATAGATGACAATTTAAATAGCTTTACATGCTATATAAACTGAAATTGCTGTGAATTTTTGAAATCAACTTCAAAGGTAGGGAAGAGGAACAGAAAGAGAGAAGCTACAATTAAATATGATACTGAAGATGAAGGCTTAAAAGACCTCTTGATTATAATAAGAATCAGTTTAACAGTATTTTAGGTTAAAAGCTTATGACTTTGTTTTAGTTTCTGTGGATTGTGGAAGAGTTAGGGTGGCTATTTAAATAACACACTGAAGTAAATGTTGTACAGTGTAACGTACTTTGAAAGTCATTAAATTTTTACATGGTTATTATCAAAGCTGTTATGCAACTTTTCTTTCTCAGAATACCATGTAATTTCTACTTTCAAGAGGAATCCTCTCGAACAGGCCTTCAGACGGCCCAATGTAAATCTAACTTCCAATCACCTTTTATATCAGTACTGGATTGCTGTAAGCCATAAGGCCCCAGCATTCCTGTATGATACCTACCTCAGGATTACTGGAAGAAGCCCAAGGTAATGGTGACTAGCTCTGTCTTGTCTGTTCCTCTGACTTTTAAACAAAGCTGTACTTACACTATGATGTATATTGATTATTTTTTAATTTTTTTTCTTCCCCTGAATGCTTTGTGACTAAAACTTAGCCTTTTTTCTCCTGAGAACAGGTCCTTGAATTCAAAGTGACTTTGAACTTTCTAGCAAAAATGAGGATGTTTTTGTTGGATAGTTTGGGGGTTTGAGTAGTCAAGGTAAACAGAATTACAAGATCTAGCAAGTGATGTTTGTTCTTGATTAATATTCACAATATGTTGATCCTTATTTTTTCCTACAGCATACTATGTTACTTTGAATTTCAAGATAAATCCATGTGAAGGTGCAATAAGGCCCCCTGAATTTAGTTTCCAGTCCAACTCCTTCTCGTGGCAATATTGGAGTACAGTCAAACATAAAATACCTGCATTTTTTCAGGATCTCTTGCTCAGATTGACAGGTCATGAACCATGGTAAGAAGGACAGGGCTAAAAATATCTTGCTGGTAAGGTGGTGGAGACTGGTGAAGAAGACATGACATGGGCACTATCTAGATTTACTAACTGTAAGCAATAACAGTCCAGTGGTGGCATTTCTAAGATGATAATGGCTGGCTTGATGTTGTCCAAGATAGGTCTTGGTTCAGAATGCTAGTCAGTCATTAAACTCTAGGAAGTGTCTTACACCTAGATTGTTGTTGCTGTTATAAACTGAAAATGGAATGGGAGATGGAGTTAATAATTGCAGGTTATTCCTGTAGATGATACAACTTGATCTGGTATGTTGTTTGTATCATCTCAACATTCCATTCAGTTTATAATTACACTAGTATCTGGCTAACTTCTTAAGTGGTGAAAATGGCATAGCCCTGCTAAATAGGATAAATTATGTAGAAGGAATATAAAATGTCACTTCAATTTGGTTTGAATTTGCCAAGCCATGTGATCTGAACTTGCTGCATACGTTATGTTTCCAAAAGTATTTGTCTTCAGACTCTGTAAGATCTCCACTGTGGTGACAGTGTATTAACGCAAGTGAGTACTCATTCATTGTCCTGCAGTCTAGGCCTGTCTTACAAGGCGTTAAAGTTATGTAACAGACTTGGCACTGGATCAGTAGAAGGAAGCCAAGTAGGTGGTTTGTAGGAGAAAACTTCAAAACTGCCTTGGGTTCTGTTGTTCCAAGCCTAGTCAATAGTGTAATACTCACAGCAACAGTAGCGGCCTGAGGCTGTGCCCGTATAGTAATCTTCCCACATTAAAAAGATGTAAGCTCTTCAGATCAAAAGAAGGTACTGAACATACAGTTCCTAGCTTTTAGGTTCTTCTACAGTTTTAAGTTATTCTTAATAAAAAAGTGATAGAAATTCCCTGGGATGTGAAGACTTCATCGCTCACTAAAAATAGTTATACTAGAAGTGAAATAGTTATACTGGAAGCGCCAACCTACTGTCTTTCAAATGGTTAGGAAGTAGTACTACCAGAATCTTGTCAGTCACTAAAAGGCATCTAGTCTTCTGAGTATTTGACCAGTGGGAGTAAAACAAGGGAGTAAAACATAATCATGTTGCTTAGAACACTGAACAGTTTTATATTATAACACTGGGAATGTTGAATCTTGTCTTTGCTTTTCCTGGAGTTGGTCCTGGAGCCCAAAGGTGGGATTTAGAATTTTAATCAGTACTAGTACAACTGGTGACATTAAATATGTATTTTCTAGCCTATGAAGTATTACTAATATGAGTATTCCTAATTAGTTTAATAAAACAGTGGGTGGGTAAGTTTCCTATCATGCACAAGACTTCCAGTTCGGAGGAAAGATGTGTACTTCAACTAAAACAAGCTATTGTTCAGTCACTAAGGTTACTCAAATGCACTTGAAAGAAAAGCTTTTAAGTTTGATACCCAGCCCACTTAGAGGAATATAGCTTTCATTATATAGTGCTCTTTTTTTTAAAGCATTTAAAAAATAGGAGCCTGCAATAGGAGCAGTAGAAGCAAATAAATATATAGATGCAAGCAAGACATGCAGTGTTAAATCCTAATTGGCTTCATGTGTTTTTTAATAATAGAAGGAATTTGAGACAGATCTTTACTCTTACATTTTTTTTTCTAGTCTTCTGGCTCAAAGTACTTTGAAAGCTGCTTTAACTGATGGGCTGGAGACAGTCATGGTATAGGGCTGTGCCACTCTTGCTGTGGTCATTCTATGTAGTTGACAGAATGGTTTTAATTACCAGGTAGCATGTACTAGGGGACTTCTTGAAGCCTTGGAAACATTACTGGAGAATCTTAAACTCAATATAATGCTGTTCTAAAGTGAAGAAGGGCTGGCTTAATCTAAAATGTGACCTATTCCACCATGATTTAGCAGAAAAAATTGAGCAGTATAGTAGCATTGTAGTAAAATCAGCACAAGAAAATTCAAATACTGTGCTAACTTGACTTCACATGGTCAATAGCCTGCCCTCTCTGTGCCAAATCTGAATGCACTTCTGAGGTCTTTATTGTGTACAATGTAGGAAAAACTCTAAGCAATGAAATTACTGTGTAGGTTTAACTGCAGTGTTCTCATATTGTCAGGATGTTGTAGTGCAACTGAATGAGAAATTTTTAACGAATGGAAGAAATAGATCAGGCCTATGACCCTTTAGAACTAAAGGATTATGATCATAGTAACAAGAATAAAAAAATCTTCCTGTTCAGGGTTTTTTGAAAACTTATCTGATTTCATATTGCAGAAAGATTTCATTCTTTTGCACCTGACTTGTGGAAGCAATGTTTTTAGTGAGACGGAAATCTTTTTGCTGTTTTTACATCTAGATGAAGGTTCTTGAATTTAACAGTTCTCTGATAATATTAACAGTTAAGGAAAGGGAAGGAAGAAATAATGCTTACAATATTTCTTCAAGATTTCATAGAAAGAACATGTACAGTAAGGATTGGCATAATGAAGATTTAGTATTTTTTACTAAATATTAGGCACTATTATAGCATCGTGCAATTACATAAATAGTGGTGATAATCCTCAGTATCCAAGTTTAAGGATAGTGTTCTCAGTAGCTTGCCATATATAGCTAGTTGCATAGCAAAGCTTATTAATTGTCTAAACTTAATAAAAGACATAGTTCTCTTTTAACTTTGCATAGTGCTTAGCACAACAGAATCGTATGTTATTTGGAAACAATTCAGTGTATTTGAAATCTTAAAGCCTTTAAAAATAACACACCCAGCAAATCTTTCCAATTACGCTGGAAGAACAGAAAGTGGCATGAAATATTTAAAGTTGTAATTCAGGAATTTCTCCAGCAACTCATTTTCTGTTACTGCTTCTTAGAAAGCTGAAGGTAAGGTGTGGTTGATGTATGTAGGGAGGTGTAAAGGACATAATTTCACATCTATCATTTCAGTTGAAAACTTCTTGAAACTTAACATGAAGCACCTTTCACTTAGTTACTGTCTTACAAACCAGAAATGAGTGAAGAGTACTTTTATTGAATAGATTAATATGTTTTTTTTTCCTCTTGGAAGCACTTTTAAGTTGTGCACTTAAAGGAACCACAGAGCTGCTGGAAAGATAAGGATTCCAGTAGTATGTCTTGCACTTCAAAATTTATAGCTAAATAAAAATCTGCACAAAGACAAATCTGAAAGATTGTTTTATGTATTTTAGAGGAATCAATTATTTTTTAAAAAATAATTATCTCTAATGTTTATGCAGAGACTTGCAGATTGGCAGCTTGTAGATCCACTGAAGGATCAGTCTGTATTTAGCATCAAAACTGTTTTTTAGCCTGGAGACAATAGGTTGTGTCTAAGACTTCTTCAAAACGCAGTCATGACCTTAAGCCAGGTCACTTATAATTGTCTGATACAGAAACATGCCCACCTAGATTATGGATAATTGAATTAACTGTTGCTTAAAACTTTTAATTCCTGTGATGTGCTTCTCAAACCATTGTAATGTATTTTGTGTTAATGTCAGTAAGACTGCCTAGCAGAGACAAAATTCTACTTGGTAACTAGGTGAAAGCCTTGCATGCTGTCACACTGACTTGCTGACTGCTGCTAAAGTTCAGTTATTTATGATTATCAGCAGGTCTGACTTTTTGCTGTTTTCAGCTTATGAAGGAGGTGCGATGCAGTGCTTGATATTATACTGACTGGTTATATATGGCTTTGATATTTGACTTGTATCCAATGGCTATCTCTGGAACAACCTGTGAAGTTGTGTATTCATGCTCTTCTTCGAGTTGTGTGTGTATTCCCATTTGCAGGAGGAATATGGTGCCATTGAAGTTATAAAACTTAGTCTGCCAGAGCTACATAAATGTCCACTAAATGATACTCACTGCCGACATCTCTGAATATGAGGCTGTCACCATACTTTTTCTTCTCAAAAAACTAGTGTAGTTTCATGTTGATTTAGTGCAAACTAACAAGCCATCACCAAGAAAGTTGGTCCTCTTCTGCCAACTTTGTAATTGATCTTGCAGTTGAGAGAATGTGGAGACATCTGATTATTTTGGCTGATATTTCGAGAAACTAACCCTACAAAGAAAAAAAAAACCCAGACAATTTTCCACTGATTAATTGAATCAGCTGGTTCTGTAGCCAGTCAGTAAATCCAGTCTGAGTTGGAGGGAGGGTAAAAAATATGCAGCTGAGGTAGAACAACTCTTTTTTAGCCACTTGATTTTTTTTTAATCGGCTTAGCTATGCTATAAAACCATATCCATAAGCAGAGACAGCAAGATTCCCAGGAGAGGTTAGTCTTTACATTTAGTTTAAACTTAATTTAGTTTTTGTTTACAGAAAAGAGCAAAAACCAATGTCAGTGGCCTCTTATAAGCTCTAAATCTACACTTGTCTAATGAGATATTCATTTGCACCATTTAGTATTTTGCAGGGGCACAAGTTTTCTTAAACTGTAGTAATCTAAGCACTCTAATTAAAACTCAGCTGCTTTTCCAGCTTAGCACAAGAACTCAAACTGGGGAGGCACAAAAGGGCAAGTCAATTAGTTAAACAATCTTAAGATTGTCAGTGGACAGAATTCTGCAAAAAGTCTAAGCACTTAGCCACCATGTCCTGTTTGCCACTATTTTTATCCAGACCATTTGCTGTGAGGTTTTTCTGGCTTATCTGACCAGTGAGATCTTTACTGTCCAAGTTTCAAGTGCTTTTCTGAATTTTTTTTACTTCACTATTATGCTTTTTTAATGTTCAGTTCAGTCTTGTTAGTACAGGATGTGTTTTGGATGTACAGTCTATATTCCTAATTATTTTTGAATCAGAGGAACTCTGGTTCAACTCAGCTCCCACTGTTGCCACCTTGCCCAACTGGCGAAACCATAAACAGGTGTTCGAAAGCATCTGGAAATGTCTACTAATAAAATTAGCTGGTGGTCTAAAATTTTGAATACGACTCTGAATTTTACTCCTTAGGTAGGTTCATATGGGGTTTAAGGAAAAATATTTGTGCTTTTTGTGTTTTAGAGATATTCCGCTTTTTCAGTGGTCTCTGCAATTTGTGTTACTCCATTTCATGAGAAGAAAAAGAGGCAATTCGATATTCCCTTAGATACCGAGATGCCAGCCATTAGTGACAGTAGGGGACACTAATGTGATGCAAAATACTTTCTCTAGAAGAGTTTCTGGGACAGTGTGCGATATCCCTTCCACAAGTATGAATGCATTATAATAGGCAGCTTTCAGAGAAAAATCAGTAGGTTTTATTGCTTCTGTGAACTTTATTGAACAAAACTTACCTTCAGAAAGCCATTTCCTGTTAGTGCTGGGTTGTTCTGCTTTTTTTGCCTTCCCCTCTCTCCCCCTTCCCCGTGCTTAAAATAATCAGTGTATCCTGCTATAAGGATCAAATTGGAAGTAGTTTTGTGAGATGAAAACACCTTGAACACCCAAAGCAGGAATTTAATAGCATTAGGTTATGTGGTACTAGTTAGTACTTATTAAGATGGAGTGACCATCTCTAGCACTGTAACACCTGAAACAATTTTTTTGTCATAAATATGGGAACTTTGCATCTAAGACACTGGATGTCTCACATTTTTTGGGTTCATGTCAGATAGTCTGATCAAGGAGAAACTTGCCCAAATTGATCCTTATAACACAATTTCTCTGTACTCCCAAGTGATGGTTTTGTAGAGTTGCTTCTTCTGCATAATAAGGGATGATGGAAGGTATTTCTGCATATTTTGAAGCAGCATAAAATTGATCACCTAACTAGCAGGATCTGCTATGGTCTATCTATGCCCTTTTGCTGCAGAAGCAGTAGCATTAAGGGGCTAAGCCATATTGCTGGTGGTTTTTAAGTCTTGATCTCTTAGTGACCATAATAAACCAATTTTGTTTTGTTACAGAGATTTGGTCTTGCACAGTGTGCAGGAAGATCAGGGAAGCTTGCTCCCTTCCTTAAAGTTATGCGCATATGTTCTGCACTGTGCAGTTTGACTTTTTCAAGTCAAATTATTCAGTACAGCTAGATATTCCAATATTCTGTGTCTGTGTCCTAAAATAAGAGTTACTAACAGAAAACATTTTCCATCCCTTTTTTTAGGGAAGAAACTTATTGCACTGGGAAGTAGGATTAGGAAAAAAGGACTGTCCTATAATTTCTGATCCTATATAAAGATTGGACAGCCCAAGTCCACTTTAATAATATGCAGGAACAGCCTGTTGATCTAATATAACATGATTTGGATACAGAGCAAGATGGGATATGTTAACATAGGGGTGTGGGGTTGGAGGGTAAAAGTATAATTTTTATTGTCTGTTTCTTGTTTGAACTAATCTTTACCACTCTTGTAACCTGTACATTCTGTGCCTTGGACTGCAGGATGATGAAAACAATAACACGTCTTCACAGGGCCATGATGTTATTAGAATACTTTACAGACAAGTCTTGGATCTGGAATACTGAAAATATGACTATGCTAATGAACCAGCTAAACCCCCAAGACAAAAAGGCAAGTAGCTATGTGATGTGGGCATGAGGACTGAAAAGTGAAATATCAGCTCATTGATTTAAGATTGAATAAGAACATGAACTGGTCATGCTGCTTACTGTAATGTAGAGCTAACCCTAGTACTAACTCATCACTGGAGATTCCTGTCACATCCTTTCAGTTGTGTCAGGGCTGTGTTATGAGCTAGATCAGTGATGTGATCAGAGACGAGGAAGGGTAGGACCCCCTTGAAGGAGGCCTGATGTAAAAGGTATTTTCTTTTGGAGTGGCCTGATCATGTGATTTGGTGTTGCCCCTATATCAACCAAGAGGCCAAGCTGTTAATGGTTTTACCTACATCATGAATAAAACAGGGCTTTACTTCTTGACCACTGTTTCTGAGGAGCAGGAGTTGGGTTTTGAGGGATGGTTTTGGCTTGTTTTTTAACTAGTAACAACTTTTTATACACCCTTTTCATGCTTTGGCCAGAGAGCCCATGTATTCAAAGGTATGCAAGTGTAAATTCTCTTACTTCTTTCTGAAGCACACTCTTGCTGTGTGACTGAAACTGCCCCGTGCAGGGAGGAAAGTGTAACAGAAACAGGATGACAGAAAAGTCTTGAAGGCTGAGGAAGAACAAAAACTGTTGAGTGCAGGGTCTGGGTAAGAGTGAATGAAAGCGCTCAAAGGAAGAGTCTTAGTCTTCCCGCTGTGCGTGGAGGTTGACCATCTATGCAAGTCTCTCTTCTTGCTATGTTTACTGATCTCAAACTAACAGAAATGTCTGGATGCGGCTAGCTGGTTCACCCTGGCAACTAATACTGACCAAAGCTACATTCCTCTCCTGCGTGTGTGCCTGCTGCCAGACTCCCACCTCTCCACCCCTTATATAGCTGGGAAAAGTTATGCAAATCTTACTGGATTCATTCCAAGTTACTCAAACTATATTTGTTCAGTAGTGAGTCTGTAACGGAATGGAGTTGTTGCTTCCCGCCCCACAATATATCTTACAGGAAGATACATGTGTGTGTTAAGGTAGTATTGCAACTGAGATAAACTTCTGCTCCTGCTTCCCAACATTTATCTGAGTTTAAACTTCCTTTCTGCTATGATTTTCTTGGTTAATATTCAACAGGATAAAAATCATCAGTTACAGTTCTAAAAACTCAAATTCCCTTATGCATTTGGAACAGTTTTGTCATTTTTAAGATGTCTTTCCTATTCAAATGTGTTCCAGAATCTAGTTCTGTAGTTAAGTTGAAGAAAAGCTGCCGAACTTCTAAATACACTGTTTAAAAGTGGGAAATAAAATAGCCTTTGATTCCTGTGCAGAGAGGATTACCATCCCTTCCCCTCTCTTACCTCCCCTCAGCAACTTGAGTTCAGGAAAAGTTTAAAAAACAAAACCAAAATAACCCCAGGGCTTTGGACTGTTAGTATTTTCCAATAGCCGAATTGTCAGTAAGATGTGCCTACAGCAATAAAGCACTAGTTGAAATAACGGAAACTTTTTACTTTCTTTTACGTTCTTGCTATGATGATATATTAGGGAAAATAAAGTTTGAGATATTCTGATAACTTACCAGTACTAGAAGGCTGTTTAGCATGTATGTATTATATCATGACTAGAACTACATGCTGACCTTTAACTTAAAAACACTGCTAAATTAAGAAGACTCACTGTGAGGGGTTGTCTTCAGAACTGTAATGGGTTTATTGTTCATCATACCTTGTAGCACACCTGCCGTGCTGTTAAGCAGCTTATTTGGAAGCACAGACTTGGGGATTTAGTGTATGTATAACAACTTTTAAAGCTGAATACAGTTTGAATGCAGTTTCACTACACAACTTTTTACTTGTCTCTTGTTCCTATAATGATCTTGCTTATTCTTTTACCTGAAACAAAATTGGCAGTTAAAAACCTGCTAGGAAAATCTTGGTATTTATTGGGACTTAAACGGCTGTTATTGTAGAATCTTGAGATGAGGAAATCAATTACATCAGTGAAAAAATTGAGTTGTGAATTGACCAAAGTAACTTCCTCTGAAGTTACTCACGTGGTTCTTTTTAAAATATAGCTGTACAACTATAAACACAGCTAAAAGAACTCTGCATTTACCAAACAGTGAACTTGGCACAGAGGAGTGGTTATTCTATGGCATATTAGAATTATTTTATTGCTTAAAAGGAAACAATGTAATAGGAAATAGTTATTTCTAGAGTGGGATTACTTACAGACAGATGAAACGGGAAAGCACTGCACTTGGAAGTGGAGGGAAGAATATTACTGCTGAGGGGGAAAAGTAAGGCATGAAATGGTTGAAATTTGGAAGAGATGTTAAAAGGAGCTGGTGGTTGAGTCAGAAATGGGATCTAAATCTGGATCATTCTTATGATTAAGATAACTTTCTTGCATCAAAGACAATTTGGAATTATCTGGTATAAAGGCACTTATTCTCTCCTTTAAATTATTGTTTTATATATATAGCAGGTGCATTTTTAGGCAACTAACAGTGAAAGCTTTTATTTTATGCAGATGTTTAATTTTGATGTTCGACAACTACATTGGGCGGAATACATGGAAAATTACTGCATAGGAACGAAGAAATATGTGCTGAATGAAGAAATGTCTGGCATCCCTGCAGCTAGGAAACACTTGAATAAGTAAGTATAAATTTTTATTTTCCTCTCTTTATAGTTTCTGTGTTTTTCTGACTTTGTCAAGTTTTGCTTTTCCATGTTATGACTTAATTTTTCTTTATAGCCCCCGTTTACGTCCCCCGACCTCTTCTGTTCCAGTCCAGTGGTCTGAAGCATTTTCTAAAGAAGTCAGATGTAATCTTTCGTGTTCTGTTTGTTGCTCCTGAGTTGCTTTCAGTATTAATAATTACAGTATTAGTCTGGGATTATGGTTGTAGCTCTGATCACTAGTGTATACTGTAATCCGGGTTTCTGTTTTTACTCAAGTATCTTTTGGAAGGTGGAAAGGTACACAGTAACACAAGGTCAGAATGGCTTGTTCAGTTAATCAGGCTTAATAGAACAATAGTTGTTTGTTCTGGGATTGTGGTCTTTTGAAGCAGGTGAGTAAACAGGCATGGACTCTCCACCTCAGGGCAGGAATCTTTTGTGTAGGTGGTCTAAGATGACTTCTCTTAGCCTTTTATCTGTGTCTTAACTCCTCCAATTTGAATGCATTGTTTACTGTCCAGAATTTTATTGGCATAGTTGTCCTTGTTTTGTTTTTGGCTGATTCATAATGACAGTTGTAGACTTTTTGATTTCTTTCTTTAAAGAGTGAAATAAAAGTGATTAGTCTTGTTCTGCAATACTACTTCACATCTGCTATCCTGATAGCACAAAGAGAAGTGGTCTAGGTCGTTACTTGTGTCATGCTTCTGAAGGCAAGGATTTGCAGTTGTAGAACAGATTGACATGATATGTTACAATCTCAAATACACTTTTGAAAGATGGTAATCTTTGATAATGGTGAGAATAGCTGAAGAAGTGTCCCCTTCTGATTTTTTTAATTTAGATGCTGTTAAAAATGCATAGGAGTTCTTGTATAGTTGCCATTCTTTGTACAAAGGATCGTACAAAAAATAACATGAGAAACAGTCTTCTATTGGAACAGCATCTTGTTGCTCCCAGCTCTCTGTTTATAAGTGGATTATTTTGCAAGAGGTTTAGATTTGAACTTATATTTACTCTGAGGTATTAAGCTGGTCTCTTCTGTTACCATCTAGCTCTTAACTCTTACTGATCTGAACTTGGAGTCCATTGCTTCAGTATTAACCAGATGTGGCAGCCTAGGGGACCTGGCTTGTCTAGGAAACTACGGAGTAGAGTTTTTCATCAAATAGAAAAGTGGGCTTTACTTTTGTGATACAGAAATTCAGACTTTTCTACAAATAAGGTGTGTAGAGGAAGGTCTGGCTATAGTAACACCCAGCCTACCTGTAAAACAAGACAAAGGCAGTGAGTATTTCCTTAAAAAGAATTGCCTTTAAAATATAAATTGTCATGATCCACTGAACCAAAGAGATTGCTCTATTTCTAATATGAGCAAATTCTGGTTGCTGCTTGTCTTGAAGCTTCCTTCTTTACATGTGAGAAGCTTGCTAAAAGTCACAGTTGCCCTAAAAGGACACTTAGTTTCTCCTAATCTTTAAATATAGTTTCCTGAGAAGGAATTAGTTTAAAATTGCAGTGAAGACTCTGGGTCTGCTGCTGGAAAATCCTGTGATGTGTGTAGGTGTGGTGTTTGGTTTTTTGTCAGTGGCAGTTGGAGTTAGTTCTACATATATGAAGTTTTAAATATGTGGAGGGGAGGAGGGGAGTTCATAATATTTAATATTTCCTTGGTTTTGGGGTGGGCAGCCTTCTATTGGTAAGTTACCGTGTGTCATCTTGGCTTTAAGAGGTTTTTATCAAGTAGCTATAAAGCAGAAGTACATGTGGTTAGCTATAGGGCTGGCTGTGTTCCTCAGTTTTCATGTGTTCTACTTTCCAGCAGTGAACTATGGAAAAGCCTTCTCTGTTTGGTCCTTCGCTTATCAACTTACTTCCATTATTCAATTAATACCACTCATAATGTATCTTGAGATGAACAGATGAACAAATTAAGTTCTACATTAGAAGTTAATTTTTCCTGTGTTCTTTTTTCCTGTAAGTCTTGGTACCTTTTTTAATTTTTTTTTCTGTTTTCCTTAGGTTAAGGAATATACGCTATGGCTTCAATACAGTTCTTGTGATCCTGATCTGGCGTATCTTTATTGCAAGATCACAAATGGCAAGAAATATCTGGTACTTTGTGGTTAGTCTGTGTTACAAGTTCCTCTCCTACTTCAGAGCCTCCAGTACAATGAGATACTGAAGAAGAGAATTTAGCATTAGGACATCTATGCATATGGTGGTCTAACTGCACAAAGCCTGTAACATGTAGTCATCTCACATTTTGTAAAAGCATAATTTCATCTTAAATAGGAGTGCGAAATATACGGTATGGTATATGTGATGTTAGTTGTGTATCTTCCTGGAAACAGAGGAAAATAAAATGGTCAAGTGCCAGGTTGAATTGGCATTAGACAAGCATTTAAATAACTTTAACTTTTTGACCTGGGGAAAACGTTTTAGACCACTGACCAACATAACTGTGCAATTTGGAACGTGTTTGATTGAAATCTGCCTTAACATGATTTTTTTTCTTCTAAGTTTTACTCCATATTGAGCAAGATAAATATTGACTTAGTAGTTGCTAGTTGCTCTAGACCTATTTATTTGAAATTCTTCTAAATTACAAAGGATTTTACAAGTTGCAAAAGTGTATAAATGATAGTGGATCTCCTGAAAAATTATTTGAGGACTTTTATAATTTGTCCTTACTTTTCGCTACTTCTTCCTTTCTCAAAGTAGGGATGCAACAGTAGTGCCTACTTTGCTTTAAAAGAAAAAAGGAAATTAAAAAAAAAACCCCAAACAACCTTCCTTAATTACTGAAAGGCCTTTTGTCCGCTTTGGTCTTCAGAATGCACTTAGTTATTCAGTTCTGTGCTCAAAACTGGCTGCATCCAACTTGCGTTTATGTCAGCATGAACAATTTGCTTCTCTGAAAGCAGAATTGATCCTATCATTGAGTAGATAAAAGGAAATGTAACCCTGAGGGGGGCAAAAATAAAGTAATTGACTGTCCTCTTTTTTTAATGATTTTTGCTGAGAACACAGAGCCAGCACTTGATTGTTACACTTCTGACTTCAAAAGGTAAATGTATTTGAAAGGAATTTATTATGCTTAGTTGCTATTTATATTACTGGTAATAGTAGTTGGACAGACTATAGGCTTTCATTAAGAGATATAACTGTTTTTAAATTCTAAGCAATGTTAGCAAATAACTTCATGAATTAATAATTTTTTTAAATCTGAGCTATGAAATTTGATGTATGGACAACACAATGCGTAAGCACGCTTTATCATCCCTGCCCCAATAAAACTTCTCATTTCACTGGGCAAGCAGAGCAAGATGCACCTTGCTTCAAAATGAAACTGTTAACAATTCTTCCATCTATCTTTTAACTTAAATTTTTAGGTTTAAATCTGAAGAAATCTTTTTTCTGCATGTTACTTTCAGTAGAGAAAACATTTGTTAAAATAGCAAGTTGTAAGAAAAGATTGAATCCTTGTTTAAGGCAATACATGAAGATCCCTTTAAATTTTGGTTGCACAGAATTCTGTCTGAGAACACTGTTAATGTTCCTCTAATTGATGCACTGACCAGGACTCTTGCCCAGTATTTATTCATTAAAATCAGTTTATACTGATGAATATGTTCTTGAATCTGCTTGGAAAGGCAAATAGTGACTTAATTACACAAGAGCTACATTGTACTTGCCCTTGGTAGTGTTTTGTCCAATTTGAATTAGGTATGTAAAGAACTTATTTTGCTATTCATGTGAACACTCTTACATTAAAAGAGAACACCTTTCATGCAGGTGTATATCTCATTTTGAAAAGATACTGGCTTCCTTGCTGAAGCTAAATATTCTGTAGTAAGTAGTTAAGCTGTAATTCCTTTTTAAAATTACCTATGTATATATAAAGCTAGTGATGAAAAGCCTAAATGGTCTAGGACCACACTTTGTGTGAGAGACCTCTGACTGTGGCTGAAAGTAAATCACAGCTTCTGTGACTGAAGATGTTACACTTTAACAAATACATTAGGTGTATTACATTTTTAGTTGCCTCCCCAAGTATCTTACTAGACCTTGAAGTATGCTTTAGCATTCCTGCATTGTAGATTTTTTTCCAGAGGTGCCTACTATCCAGTGACACCCCTTGTCCCACACTGGCATGTGGCTGAAGTTTGTAAAAGACAAATACATCATTTTCTGAAAATGATTCTGTGAAACAATTCACTTATGAATTTTGGTTGTTTATAACTAGTATACATGATACTTTTAATGTTGATTTGTTAATACTGAGAACTATGAAGCCAATGAACTGATTATTTCTGGTCCAAAACACTGCTTAGAAATCTATTCTTTTGAATAAATAATGAAAAGGATTACTTTAAACATAAGGATATTTAACCTCTACTCTTTCAACATTTGCCAATTTAGAAAACCAAATTTTTTCCCCTCTTTGGAGACCGTGGTTCTGTTCGCTATTGGTATCTTACACAGATTCATCAGTCATCCTATTTAACTGACGATAGATTCAGTGTCACATTTATTACATTAGTTTTGTCACTTCCTGTGGTCAGTCTGTGAAATTCTATCTGAAACTACTGGGGTTTTTTCCATATCAGAACCGTATTCTCTTGCAGTTCTTCATACCAGTGTTTGCACATAACGGATGTTGATCCAAAACATACTGGAACTATATTTTGATACAGTAAGCTAGACTCACTGTACTGACTAGCAAGTTACAGGAGGTATTCCAGTTGGTTAAATAGGAAGAGCAGTCTGAAATAACATGATCGCTTAATGGTTACTGGTATTTAGATTTGGGACCAGGAAAAAAAATTACGTTTTCCTGTAATGTTTTTTCTCTGCTGTAGAAACAGATGTTTGGAAACAAATGCTAAATCTGTGAGCTTTTATAAGACATAAACAGAAATATTGGGTGCCTTTTGTTTGTAAACCAAAAATAAACAAATCCCTTGAAAGTGTTGTTAGTGTTCATTGTATTTTTGCATGGTTTTAGTCTAACTTGTGGAAAATAACTGGATAGTGTAAATGCCATCTTAACATACATGAACATGCTCTTTCCTTTGTGAGAAACTTTGAAAATCAAGTTAATGACTAATACTGCTTTTGAAAAGAAACAAAAAAAACCAAAACCCATCCAGAAGAACCTTCACAATGACAAAACGAAAAACCAAGAGACAAAACCCCCACAATCTAAACCTTCATGGGGAGATATCGAAACACATACTGAGGTATGCTTGGTCATGGTGACTTTCTTATATGTCCGCTAGTTTCCTCCTCACTGTCATTGCCTGTTCACTTCTAGTATTAGTTTCAAATTTACTTAAATAGGTGCTTTTTCATATGGTTTAAAAGGGTGCTGTCATTTTACAGTAGCTTTTGGATTAACATTGCAAGCAACTACAGCTATTTGTAGCATCTATATTTTGTGGCGAGGGAGGAAAAGGTAGCATTAAGTTAGTGCATCACCAAAATGGCTTTGTATTTTAATCTTAATTTCTTAGAGTCTTCAGATTTCATGGATTCCTTCTCTGTTTATCACAGTTTTATCACTTCAGCACAGTTCTAGAGATCCAAATATAGATGGTTTTTGTTGGTCTCTTTAGTTGATTCAAAATTGAAGTAAGGAAGAAAAAAGTTTTAAGATGTTATCCCTTGCGTGTCTCATGCAGTTAAACATTTTGCCCTTTCTTCATAGTACAGTATTACATTGTACGTTCTTCAAAAAGAAAGGGTTTATAGAGGTAACTTGGAACTGAGCAGTACCCTGCACAGAGCTGGAAAGTGTAACTTCTCATAATATTTTTACATATTTCACAATCTGCTGAGCGTTCTTTAAAACAGGAATGAAGATAAGTCACCAAAGAATGGCTACTTTGGAGAAATGTAAGTGAATTGCTTTAAAGTGTATTCTTGCTGTTTGTCAATCTTTTTGTGCTGAAATATGTACAATTTATTTTGTCTAGCCCGGTGACATTCACTGTGTGTTTGAGTAAATCTCTAGAAACTAAAATAGTTCCAGTGGAGATGGTATGAATTGTCTGCTCTTATTTTTAATATGTGCTGTAGCATCATAAATTTAGAAGCGAAAGTTGACAGGTCTCACTTTAAATTCTAGGTTTTCTTGCACTCTTCTAAAGTGTTCTTCAGAGCTGCTTCAGACAACTGTCCTCCTTTCTGTCTGCAGATGACTGCAAGTTAAAGGTTACTTAACCAAACTGTGAGCTGCTTCTCTGCCATCTTGAACTAAATTTAACCCTGCTTCTACTTTCAAGATATTTATAAATGCTTTGCTCCTTAATGTTATCTTAGTACTTTTCTTCAGGGCAGAGTTGACATTCTTTGTCTTTCCCTGCTCTGCAACAAATATGACTCACTGATAGATAATTAGTAATTATGCAACTGTCTTCTGGAATATGGAACAATGACAGCTTTGAGCAGCTTTTATTCTTACCATGAGAAGCAGGGGAAACTGTGACTAATTGGTGAAAGCAGAAGTTCCAACATACTGATGCACTGAATAAACTGGGATGCTTAGAGCCATGGGCTCTAGGTAAGGTTGGTGGGACTTTTTTACTCTTGATTCAGTTATATCTATTAACTGCAAGTGTAGTGATTATTATGAGAAGCCTTTAATTTCATTCTAATTGAATTCTTATACCTTTCAGGCTGGTAATTCTGTAGCCACTATCACTCCTGAAAAATTAATATTCTAACATGTAGAAGCAAGGCCTCTTTTGCTTCTTTGTAAGCATATGAAAAAACTAAAGCATGAACTTACCGTAAGACTCTTTGAAATGAAAAAATGAAAACCACCACTTGGTTAAAATTTTCCAGGATGTAGAATGAACATTAAATCTTAAATTTTCCTTGCCTCATATGGTAGGAGTTTCTGCTACATCCTCTATGTATGCCCTGTCTCTACTGTAGAAACAGGGATTCAGTCTACCACCAGGAGTGGCAGAAAGTAGTTGTGGTGTGTGTTTGATTAAAACAAGAATATCTGATTTACCACTTAAGTGAAAATGATTCAGTACTTAACCACTATTAACTTTTATGTATCACGTCAGACTTAATCTTAATCCAGATTCAAGACAGTATCATACGGTGGAATATTTTTATCCTTATGAAACTCAATATTTCATCCTTTCCTTCATTCCTGATGAAATTATCCCAGAACTGGATGTCTAGGGACACAAGTAGTTACTGTTTTAGGCACTTAACTTGGATGGAATTCAAGAATCTAAAGTTAGGAGGCTTGATTTCCTCTATTACACAGTTTTCTCAGTATGATTTAGAATCGTAAGGCAAATGTTTAAAATAAGCAGGGACTTCTCAAAAGCAGGCATATTATGGGGTGGGGAGAGAAAGACCTGTGGAAATGAAAGGAAATGGTTAAATTATGGGAGCAGGCTGAATATTGTTAATACTTGTTCTTATGTTAGCATGTATGTGGAATTGAGTCTGTTTTGACACTGTATTGTGTCATGTGGCTCATGATCTTGACTGTATATAAAGCTTGCCTGACTTATCTGTTTGGACCCCAAGAAGTTCACTCTGAGCTGAAGTGAGCAAGTCTGTCATCCGGCACTTCTCACTTAATGTACTCTTCTAGGACAGTGCTTATTCAGCTTAAAGACTCAGATTCAGTTTGGAGAGGGACAGCAGCTAAAGAGATGTTTGGAGTATTGCTCACAGTATATGAAAGTTTGTAGAGTCTGTGGAAGATGAGGTTTTCTTTGCAATTTACAGGATAGAAATCTTGCAAGTTATTTACATGGCACAATGCACAGCAGTGTGTCCCACAAATACACGTTAATCACTCCCATGATTACATTCCCCATGAACAGACTCCCAGTCTGTTCTGTACAATTTCTTGCTTCATGTTACTTCAAGGACTTTTTAAGTTTTACTTAAGTTAATAGTTAAGTATACTTCTCCGATTGTATGAAGTTACTTTTACTTTGAGAGAGACTAGTTGTTTTTTGTTTGCCTGTATCTTTCAAATCCATCTTGCCTTTCCTGTTTCATAAAGGCTCTCTCCCAGTTTAGGTCAGAGACCTGCTATTTGTTGCATAATGCACACAGCACACACTTTCAGAATCTTGTGTCTAGTAACTAGGGTAAGGATTCAAGTCTGCTTCAGGCCAGAGCAGCACAATCCTCCTGAAGTTGCTGAGCTTTTACTGAGTAACTGTGAATTAACAATGTGCTATTCTGATTGTTAATGCAATGTTCTCCAAGTCTGCAGGTGAAAGAGCTCTCCTCTAAATACAATAGCGGAGGACCAATTTCTGCCAGCATTCTGTTTGTTTGCTGGCAAAGCATTTGTCTATAATCAGCTAAACATGATCTACTGTAGGACTTGATTATCACCTTTTTCCTCTGTATCGTGTTGCAAGAGTGACAATCAGTAGGCTGCTTCCATGTTTGGGTCCTAGGTTTAATCTCCCCTTGCTGAAGGGGCTTTTTTAAAAAGGAAGACAGAGCTCGGGATTTGACTATGCTTCACTAAATCAGGTACGTTTGGACTGTTTCTGTGGTGGGTTAGTTTGCACTGAGCAAACAAGCTCTTAAAAACTGTTGGCTCCTTTGTTTTCTTCCCCCACCCAGATGCTACAATTGGTTCCTCTGCTCTTGCCACCCACTGAACTGACTGTAGTTGTAGTGCTAGGCCTCTTGAGATGAAAAGATTGTACGCTTTTGGTTGTAAACTCTTTACTAATGCTAGGCACTCTAATATTCTTAAAAAATAGTGGCCATTTCCCTGATATCTGAATTCCCATTCTTGGAAACAAATGAAAGGCTTCTAATTCTCCTGTGACAGGTATCAGTCTAAATTATGCCCTTGTAAGGTTACTTAGTGAGCAGAGCATGTCTCACTACTCTTCAATCCATGGGTGTGGTTTTAAGCCACAACTAATCTCTCCTTGTCAGTGACACCTGTGGTTTTCCTCTGTTAAATACTTGATTGGGAAAGAAAAACAGGCAAGGTAACTTCCACTCTGACTCCAATTTAAAACCGAGTCTATCCATTTTTAATAGCAATGTGCTGTACTTAGCCTAGTAAGTCACCTTCTGGGTGAATTAGCTACTTCTGTGCTGGTTTCTGCATTTCAGAGCCAATAGGTGCTTAGCACCTATATGTGAGTTCAAAGAGCATGAAATGTGACTTGAATTTCTACAGAACATTAGATGGCTGAGGGTATTTTAGGGCCTTACACTCCAATAGTATTCTATGAAGGCTTTCCTTGTAGCAATCCTCGCTGTTAGAGAGGCTGAGAACAGTTCTATTTTTTTAAATGTGAAGTGACCTCATTGTTACATCAGTCTCCACTATTACTGTAGAGAAAGAGGAAAGTACTGATATGAGTTAAACCACTGGTAGGAAATACTAGCTATGTCTGAATTAGTGAACTAAAATACTTTTAATCAGACTGAATAGAAAGAGAAGTACTGGAAAAACTCAAAGCCGCAGAATATAGAAGTACTTGGTGCTTTTCTCTTTAAAGGTTGTGCTAATACCTGTCAAATAACCTTGCTTCTAATTAGAACTTTACTGTAACTCTTGTAAGCAAAAAATGCTAAGACCAGAAAGCAAGGGCAAAAAAAAAAATCAGCCAGTTCTTCTTGGCATTTCTTTTTGTTTTAGAATTAAATGCAGTCTTGTCACTTTAGTCATTCTGTTGGAAACTCTTGGGTTTTGTGCTTGTTTGTCTTTTGTTGAAATGTCAGGAGTTACTACCCTGCTGCCAGCAGTGATCAGTGTAGCTGGCATAGAAGCTGAATGAGGAATCTGGAAACAGATGCTCCCTTCACTCATGGTAGCTTTACAGGTGCTTGGCATGCAGGTTTAGTAATTAACCTTTTTATGTGAGGTATCTTCTAAGGTAAGTTGGGTATGTGGTGACATGGTAAGATAGCTTGCCTGAAAGGGCCATTTCTTCAGGCACTTTAAAAAAAAATTCAGAAAAACCATGCTAAGTGGAAAGCCAATGTCACCTGCATACTTAAAGTAACACCCTTTCAAAATCCTGAGGTGTTGTCACCACATCAAAATGTTTTTTGCATTTTCTGTTAGAAAGGTATTAAAACATGACAAGTGAAGATGACAACTTGCATCTTGATGAATGATTATAATCTCTAAAGCATGAAATCTGCTTACAGGTCATCTTTCTCTTAATTCCTCTTCCCACCTAATGAAACATTGGGTGACTCCTATTTTAAGATCACCTTCTTAGAAACCCAGGTGGGAGAGTTTAGGACAGGTAGTTATTAGCATGTTGTGCTGCAAAAGGACACAGCTGCTGCACACTAACTGCTTGGGGCTTTGGGGTAGGCAAAGAACAAGCTCACTTGGGCCTCAAGTGATGGTGAAAGAATGGGCTGCCATCACTTTAAACTGAGAGCACCTGCTGTTAGTCTTCCTGTCCAATTTGCCTCCAGTTCCTTTTGTGGTATTTTCAAGATTGATTGCTGCTGCATCTTCTCTGTCACTCTTCTAGAAGCTTTTGCTTGTTCTCTTCATCAGTACTTTCATAGGATTCCTTAGGAAGTTGGTCAGGAGATGGACACAGGCTTCAGGTAAGAGAAAAGCACAAATGAGCAGTTTCCATAAGGAGAGAACAGAAAAGGCTCAGGGGTTGTTCCTCTGAATAGCGGCTTGTTTGAACTGACCCACAGTGAACTTGCTGCTCTACTTGTTCATATTTTCTGCATCGTCCATGTGCCCCTCCATGCTGACTTGTAAACACTTGCTTCCAGAGGGACTGCTTGCTCCCTCCACTTCACTGTGTTTAATTAAGCATTTGTCCTCAACTGCAGACCTTTTGCAGCCATAGTTCCTCTGATCTCAGGCAGCAATTTTTCTTTTTTCTATTGGAGCACATATAGTGTGTTAGTGGCTGTTCAGATACATTTTATGGCTTCTGGGTTTTGTAGAACTTCTTGAATGTCCTACTAAATGCACTGCAGATGGCTTCCTTTTGGGTAGTACTTCAGTATCCTTAGCCTAGGTAGCTTGGGAGGCTAGTGCAAATTCCTAGACATAGCTCACCAAGAAAACATTGATGTGATTTCATGTGTATGTAGTCAGTGCTCCAAATTGTAAGGTAAAAAAAATAATTTTTTTTAATGTAAAATGTATGAAGTGAAAAACTACTGGTGTTTACTTTTTTCTTTCCAGCTATCTGTAATATTATGCTGTCTATTAGTTGGTTTTTACAGGACTTCTCAGACTATATATACAGTGTATATGTCTTCTGTTGTCCAGCCTTCTGGTTTATTGCTGGTTTTATATTCCCTGGAATAATTGACATAATTCTATTTGGAACAGGTATATCCACAGCAGATTTGAGTCCTCACGTTTGTTTAAAGTATTACTGAGTTGTGTTAATTACACTATGAATGTGCATAGTAATTTGCAAGTATTGTATAATAATTTGAAAAATTTCCAAAGTGTTTAATGTGTACGTCTCATAATCTCTGTAAATGTGCACATGTATAAAGAGCAATATATGTTGCCAGTTTTTCCTCTTCTCTTCTGCTTTTGTTCGTGACTTCTGATTTGCTGTTCTATCTGTGGCTCCTTTTGGAACTGAGGGAGGAAACGCTTAACCATTACTATTTTCAAAACATAACTGCTTTACAAGAAGGCTAAATATACAATGCCTGTGCTAACTTGTGCCATCTGTTGGGTGCTTGGCTTGCGTCAAAACTGCACTAGTCCAGTGGCCCCTTTTGCTGTGTTGCTGCTGTGGTCTTTGTGGTCTTTCATAGAGCCAGCATGGTTTGGTCTGAGGACGACATGAAGCAAGTCTGCATACAGTATTATCTGAAACTCTGTGGAGCTGCTGATGGGTGCTATGCTATAGAATTAAATACTCTTAAGCTTGTGTCCACTGGTGAGCTTCTAAAGGGGGCTTTTGAAGTATACACCAATGATAGATGCTAAAATCTGTATTTGTAATAGATTTGACAAACTTAAATTTTATCAGGGGGCACCACAACTGAAGTGGGGGAGCAGGGGTTGTTTCCAGTGTCTTGACATAGATGTGGAAGGTGGGGAGAAACACTTCATCCTTATTGCAGAAATTCCATCTTGACTCATGTCAATCCTTCTGCCCTGCTGCGTTTTGAAAGCAAGAAGTATGTGTGCATAAAAGAAATGGGAGAATATCAAATGTTATGCAACTCGATTAAATAAAACTTGCATAGGTTGTGGTAGTATTTGCACTTGTCTGAAAAAGAAGTGGGAAATAAGAGTTAAAATGGAAGGTGGATGATGAATCACTGCTCTTAAAATATTTCTGCTCTTGTCCTTTTCTTTAGGGTGGACAGTCTTAACTGCTTTAGAGATTGTATTTTGAAAGTAAACACTCTAAGTTATTGCAAACACTGATTTTTTTGCTCCTGCACGAATTGGTTATAGCTTGCTGATAAAATTGCTGTAGGATGATGTCTCTTGGGCTGTTTAATTCTGTTCAGCCAAAATGAATATCTGAGGAAAGATAAAAGGTACCAAGTCTGTAACTGAAATGTTGATTGTATTGCAGGTTTTGAACAATGGACTTCTGGCCACTGGCTGGGATGTCTTGGAGCTAAAGTAATTTGAATACATGTGATGTTAATTGGTAAGATCTGCTTAGATTTAACTGCACTATCATTTTGAACTGTGTGCATTAGTAAGCTTGCTAGAAAAGCAATACTCTGAAAGTGACACACAATTACTCTTTGTATGTACTCAGACTCTAACACTATCATAGATTTTCTGACACTTCTGTTCTTTCACCTCTTTTTTTTTCTTTAGAAAAGAATGATTGAAGATTAGTTGTTTGTGGAAACTAAGAAACACAGAGCCCAGATATCTCTTACCTGGCAGATAACTTCTTTAGGAAAGAGGCTTGCCTCAGGAGACTGTTTGTAAGTGGTGCACGTCTACCAATATAGTGTATTAAAAATTACTGAAGTAAATAATCTATACAGTCAATACTTTTCAAATCAGTTGAAGTTTAATGCCGTGCAGACAATACCTACTATATTGTGATATTTAGGCGGACAGTTCTAACTGTGATAGAATTAAACATTTTCTATGTCATTATTGAATAGAAGATTAAAATACTAGCCCCAACTTCAGTATTTCCAAATAAAAATCATTCTCTCTAAATTACATTATTTGCTTAGTTTTTGTGTAAACTCTACAAGCATATATGTGTGTACATATATGTACACAAATGTATGAATGGCTTTCCAGTTTCAATTTTTGTAGCAAAAGCTTAAATGCTTGCAGTTCAAGGTGTACAAGATGAGGCTCACCACTTTACAGAACTAAGAGGTTTATCTCTATTTCATCATTATAGGTGTATTAAATGCAGTATGCACTTTGGAGCCTTATAGTTCTTTTTTTGTTAAGTTGCTGCACATAGAGAAGCGGGTGTATGTATTGTCGATAAACTCTGCTCCAGAACAATTGAGTTTTGAATAAAAAGGATTAATAAAGAGACTGAAAAATTTAAAACTGTCGACTATTTCTATGACTGCATTGTGATGGGTTTGAAGACTTGATGACTTGTAAATGAACTTGCAGAGAGATTGTATCAGAGTCTTAAAAACACTCTCTGCGCATGCTTGAGCAGGTAATGATAAATAGAAGGATGAGAGAAGAGGAACAAGTTCAGTTGCATTCCGTGAAAGGCACTTTTCTCCTGCCAGTTAATGAAAACAACCTGGGAGCTTGTAACTGCACACATTTGAGGGGAAAAAAAAAAATCATTTGAAGTTTACTCTTCCTGCAGCTCTGTAGGAGCTGTATTCTAGAGTTAAGTTTTAGAGCAAACTTGAATGCACAGCTAAGCAGTGGTTGAGCCAAAGTGCTGACACACCATTAATAATGATATTGCAGATGCTGTTGCTTCAGTGAGTTTATGGACTGACAATTCATTTGAATAGAGAGAGCAAGCCAGAAGAGGAGGCTTTAAAACAGGGATTGTACAATGGACTGTTGTTGCATGCAGACTGTTAGGTAAGCAGTGATAAATAGATAAAGAGTGCACGTTCATGGCAATTACTGTGTTCTGTTTTGAAAACTTAATTGTCCGTTCTGACAAATATAGCATTACTACTGCAAAGGCTACTGTTAGCCTGTTGTCTAACTTCACTTGTGTAATAGAATTATGGTTAGGTGCCTTGAGACAGATATCTAATCTTTTGTTTCGCACGCCTGTTTCTCTCCTGTTACGTGGTACAACTGCATGCTGTCACTGTTGGTGCTGCTCTGAATGCTCTGCGTGCAGGGATAGGAAATACAGGAAATTCTGATGCCCAGCTCCAAGTCGCTCACATTCATGCAAGGTCACTCAGAGCCCCTGTTAGGAGACTGTCGGTGTGTCCATAGTAAACTCTGGGTCTGCAGCCCGAAGCCTTTTGGGGTGGAACTTGGCAAACAGACCAGGCCTGACTTTGCTGCCATGGAGCTCAACTGCAGGATCACAAACTGAAAGTGTGAAGGGAGTCTTCTGCGGTGGAGGGGTGGGTTTGAAACGGCTATTGCATCAAGGGTACCTTGCATGGCAAAACCAATTCTTTCCAAAGACTACTGTGCGTGCGTGCGCACACACACACACACTCTTAACATTTTGTTGGGGAAGAAGATTGTTCTGATCAATTAATAACAATTATATACAGCAAACCAGGTATTTCAGTGAGGAATGAATGAGGGTAACATCAACAACAAAAAAAAAAATCTCAATTTGAAGAAGTTTTAAGCCACAGTGTTCCTGAATTCCTTTTGTCAAGGATTTTCCACATTTATGAAGTCTAGACAATTTCTTTGTGTGCATCAATTTTATTTTTAACCTAATCTAGGAAGTAGGAGAACCTTGGCTAAACACAGCTCACAAGTGATAAAGACTGTGAAGGCACAGAAAATCGGACTGTAACCAGAAGCTTCTTGATGTGCTCAGTGTGTTGAATCCAGGTCCATAGGATAGGCTTTGTGGCACTGCAGTGTTAAACACTCTGATTTATCTGGTGTTTGAAAATGACTCACACTGAACAGGCCTATTAAGAAACCACTAGTTTCTTGCATGATTCTTTGCTGCCTGTAACAATGAAAATATTGGAGACTACATGAATTATTAACTCTTCGTAGTCTTAAATCTGACTTCCTTCCTGCAGGTTGAGAAGGGGTCTGAAACTGCAGAAACATTTTGGTTTGCTTTTTTTGCTACCTGGGAACAATTCACGGTTCAAAAGAATATAGAAGGCCCATGGAGGACCTCTAACATTGCAGGTAGAAATACAGTGCAGAAAGAAAATGTTTCTGTTCATCTTGGTGGAGCAAAACATGCAAAAGATGCAGAAGCTGCTAAACTGAAGGAGTGGCCTGTTGGTAAGATCTTCCTGAATGTCAATGGCAGTGCTTCCATTGGCTTGTTTGTGATGTTAGTCCATGGCCCTCTTATGTCTCCTGTTCAACACCATGGCTGGTTTCAGCCCCTGGAACCTTTTTTTTTTTGGTAGGTTACTCTGGAGGTTAAGATGTGCCTCACTGAAATTTGCTGTACTTGGTTTGCAGATTTTTGAATGCAGACCCCATTTCCTTTCATCCGTCTATCCATACACAAATGTGCTACTCAAGCTTTGTATGTTTGGGCTTTTTTTTGCATGAAAAGATAAAAAAACCCTACAGTTTACCCCTGACCTCTGCTCTAGAGAAGGTAGAGAGTTCCTAAATCATGAATTAGTGATGCAACTCCATGCATATTGCATTAGGGCAAGGAACAGTGCAGCAAGTGATGTGTGCTAATTCAATATAAACTAGCACAGAGTGGCACAAACCTACAGTATTCTGCAGTATTTGTGAACTGCAGTGTTCTGAGGGCTTGACATGGCACTTTCCTACACAAAAAAGGTTGCATTGTGCACAAAGATGTGAAAGAAACACTGCCATTCAGTGTGTTTCAGCTGTTTATCTGTAGGGAGTTAGTATTTGCTGTCTAGTTTGGTTTTTTGTTTCGGGTTTTTTTTGGGAGTGTGTGTGTGGTTTTTTGTTTTTGGTTTTTTGTTTGGTGGTGTTTTTTTTTTTTTTCTTTTAGAACTGGCCAGAGATCTTGTGTGATCAGCACAGTGCTGCTGCTCACAAATATCTGGCCCATGACCATGGCAATGAATTCTTAAGTTAAGTGTGTACAGAGGTTGTGGGTGGTTTAGTTCTATCTCCTGTTTACATCAACTTAAGAATAAAGCTTGTTCATTTTAATTTAACGTTACGTCTGTGTTGGTTGAATTCACGTGTCTTTTTGAGCCACAAATAAAGGTTCGGACCAGTTTCCTAGTGCCACATACCGCTATGTTAGGAATAACTGTGTCTTGAAGAAAGAGAGCTGATATTAAAACTTGCCTACTTAGCTTAGGTGGACAGTACTGCAGTTGTTCTGAGTGGAAAGAATTTAGCAGCTTCAAGTAATGCTGATTGTGTGGAATATCATGCATCTGCTGATGAAAGGCAAAAGTCACTTCCCGTCTTTGAGCATAATGTGGCTTCTGTAGTGTTCTGTGGTGTTTGTTAAAGGCCTCCAATTTTTTACTGTATTGCTGCAAGAGAATTGACCAGTGGTATAGTTCAGTTTTCTACCTACTGAAGTTTCACATCGGCCCTGGAACTCCTTTAAATTCATTTTCTTAAGCTATTAAGGCTCTACCATGATGATTATGTTGCAATGTGCTGCTTGGAGCTTGCTCTCACCTGTCATTGCAGATGTGATAGTAGTAACCTAAGCCCTCAAACTCTGGCAGCTTTGCCAAATCTTGTTGAGACAGTTGAAATTTATCCCTTCCAAAGTAGAGGTGTGATGGAATGGCTGCACATCCATGTCTCCTCTTCACAGTATGCATGATCACATGACTTCCGTACAAGGGTGTTTTTTTAGTAGCGCCATTAATTAGCTTTTTTTGCTTTGGCTCTTTTTGCCTCATCTCCTTGCCATAATTATTTTTACAGAGGCTTCAGTTGTGTTTGCACATTCAGAGTAGTGACTATTTTGTAAGGCAGACTTCTCATTTCCTACTGGGTATCTAGAACTACATCTACCATTGCAGAGACAGGGAATCCCCTCAGTTTTAACAGGAGAGTTTTCTACTTTCCCTCTTTCACCCTACTGTGTGGTATTTACTGTAGCACAATGTATGTTGCATCTTTTCCTAAAGGAGAGAACTAGTAGGTTCATTGCTGGCTGGTAATACCTGAGCAGTGAGTCCCCTGTGGCAGAAAATATTGCAGGTGGTTGCATTGATGCAAGCTGCTTGTTAAGTCTTTGCTGCTTGGAAGCAGGAGGCTAGTTACGAAAGTGAGAAAATAGGCATGCTAATTCAACTTGAGAATTCTAAGCTAGCTAAAGCTTAATCCTGGATGATTTTGTATCAGTGCGTATACCTGTACTGGGATGAATCCTGCTTAGGTTTGCTATAGGGCAGACAGGGTTTGCAAATTGCTGTCCCTTGTACACTCAACACTGAGAATGAGATGGAAAACTGGAAAAGCCATACAAAACTCATGCAGCAAGATCTGTGCTGACTGTGTGTTGCTGTTATTCATAATGTGGTTCCTTATCATGATTAGGTAACATTACAGATTTCTTGGTTTTCCTTAAGCCTTCTCTGCAATCATGAAAACAGTTTAAAATTTATTTCTGCAAAGCCTGTTAAGAGGATTATGAGCTAGACTTTCTGATATGACTTTTGATATCTCACTGGATTTGAATGAGGCTTGTCTTGCAGTACAGAGGGGAAACAATTGATTTTTATTTCTACAGCTACTTGCATGACTGCATGTTTACTGTACCAGGCAATATCAAACTGTCAGACATAGATCAACTACCTCCATGACAGAAATGGTGTTGCTCTGCCATCTTATGGCAGAGCTGAAAACAGAACACAACATTACTACTTTCATTTCAATGAAGATTACTTTATGTGTATTAACCTGGGGCAGCTCGAAGAACAAATATGAATGCAGTTGATTCTGCTATTGGTTGTATTTTAATTATAAATAAAGGAAATATCCCATCATTGTTCAGTAATTCGGTTTGGCTTAGCTTTCCCCATCTCTCTGAAATTGCTTTCTCTTTGGGCTTGGGCTGATTTGGGTTGTGCTTTCCACACTCTTACATTACTCTGCTGATATAAAATAGTAGACAGAATGCTAAGTTCTGTTTTTAACTTTTTTGCAGATTTCCTCTCTGGTTTTCTTTTTCCTCTTTGTTTCCGTTTCCGTATTTAAAGGTGGGGACTGTGCATCTTGCAATATTTCACAAAGAAACCCAAAACCCACTACCCAGATTTCAGCCTGGAAAATACCCCCAAAGATTTTTAAATCCACCTTTCTACAGTTCTGGCACAATATAAATAGCTCTATAGGCATGATACTTTGTCACTGTTCTCTTTTCTGGCTTGACTTCTCAGTGTAAACCAGTAGCTGGGGGCTGTGAACCTCCTCTCTGATTCTCCCTATGCTGATTGCATTTTCCCCTGGGTCCTGAAAATAAGTTATTTAGCCGTGGAGACCAAGCCTGGCCAAGAGCAAACAGACTGTGATTATGTGCCAATTTTCTGTAACGGTGGAAGCTCGTCTCTGTTGACTGATCAAGAGCAAATATGTAGATTACTTTTGGACTTCCTTCTCCTGGACTCTTAAACTGGTTTGACAAATCATTCATCTCTGCTTACCATTTGGACTCCGTTTTGCCTCCTTGTAAGGCAGCGGTACCCTCTGTGAAACAGGCTGTGCAACAGTACCAAGAGTTTTGAACTTCCAGTGCTGCAGGCACCTGGAGTGCTGTCCTTTTATGCCCTGTTCTTGATGTGAATTACAAACGCTGTATTGGCAGCATGGCTATGCTAACATAATACATTTTTATCTTTGAAACATTTCTGAAAAAGCATGCAAGAATTCATGTCACTGCTGTTTGCCTGTGATGGTGTATTTATGTATTTTGAGCATATTTTTTAAGCACTGTAAAACTGTGAATGTTTTTCCAATGTTAAAATCAGCCATTAAAATGTATTCACTGTGGTCTCCAAAAATCAAGTAGTTTGGATTTATTTTGGACCATGTGCCTGATAGGCATCAATTTAATAAGAGATGTGCAGTTGATTCAATGTAACTATTATGAATGTCTCCTATGTAGCGGGCAAATTTTCCTTTTATATCTTGCTCTGTTATGATATTTTGAACCTTGTTGGAAGATAGTATATAATCAGAGTTTGGCAAATGTGTATCTGGGGCAAGAGTACCTAAAGTTGGGGAGGGGAAACAGGTTAGGACTGTAGTCTCACCAGCACTTGTTTCACACCAATGACATAGAAGAGGTTGTATGGCCCCTTCTACCTGATGTTACTGTTGCATCTGTCATTTATCAGTATATACCTTATCTATAGTATCAGGTATTATAAAAAAAAACACCAACAAAAAAACCAAACCCACAGTCATTAAAAGGCTATACAAAAGGTGGTTCCTTATGTTCACCTCTTATGTTCAGGAGTGTTTGTGTTTCATGATAAAATGCTAAAGCCATCATAGAAATGCTTAATCAGAATGGGCGTTCACGCCTTGAAAATTTACAAATTAAAATTTCCTAGTATCAGGCCCAAAGATGAGGGAAGCGGTAAGTGAAGCGCGAGCTGATGCTTATGTAGGTGAGCTGGAGACTTATTCCTATGAGATGGTCAATATAAACATATCAGAATGATTCCTGTCAAGGGGATGGTGAGGGAACAAATGATAAATCTTAATAGGCATATATGTATTTTTTAAGTGGCTTAATTAGTTACACTAGAAAGCATTCAATTCTTTATCGTTGGCCATGCTGAGAGAAGAAATTACATTATTGGAAAAAAAATTCTGTCTCCTAATCTGCAAAGCCTGCTTGATGAATGTTTGTTCAGCCAAATCATGCCAGATTGCACTAGCATCATTTTAACTGTCCTTGTGGAAGTGTGGTATGATATAAAAATGTGCTTCTTAACTGGCATACTTGTCTTGCAGCAGTTAGCTGCATGAGGCATCCTTAGGGCTCTTCTCTGGGCACAAAATACTGACAGTGGAAGGGAGATTAAGGAGCGGTGGAGAGAGGGAGGGATGGACTTGACTTGTCCGTGCACAAAGCAGCTGAGACAGCTGGCAGCAAGGGAGAACCTGTTTCTCCAGTGCCTTACATTTCATATAGCTGAGGTGCCTCCTGAGTGAGGAGAGCCAGGGCCTCATGCCCTTTCTGCTCATAATAACTTTTCTGTGGTACAATGCCTACTGAGCTCAAGTTCATTGCATTTCAGGCTTTGCTCTTCTGGATGCGAGAGGGTGCTAAATATAGGGTCTGGATACCCGCAGAACAAAACCAGTAATTGCTAGTATGTTAGCTCAGCATAAAACAGTACAGTTACATGAAATTAATGCTTTAGTCTTTCTCTTTTTTTATTTATGTTTACATTGAGGAGCTGCCACTGTGCTAAAGACTATGTATTTCATTAGCAACAAAACATTCCTGAGGGAATGCTATAGGTTTGGGAGCTAAGCAACCAGCATACTTCTGAGTGTTGCTGATCTGCTTAATCCATATGCTGGATTTTCCTTAGCTGAGAAGTGTTAGTATCAATTTTTCCTTACAAAGCATTTTGAGATACTCAGGTGAAATACTTGAGTTAAGCACAATTTTGTTCCCTTTCTCTTCATTCATCCTTTCCCAATTAATCGGCTATGCTGTAGGTGTAAGGCTGGACTCTGTCCAGGGGAAGCTTTGGCCTGTATCTTAACACACTGTGCTTTTCATTACCTACAGTATTTCTGCATTTGTTGACATTGTTCATCTTGTTTGGTTTTGGTCTTGTTTACCTTGAAAGGTAAAATCTCTGTCCATAAGAAGACAGCTACAAAAGGAAAATGTATGTCATAGCATTACTCATTGCAGATGCAAGTAGCTGAGCCTGTATCTACAATTCTCATCTATTGGTGAGCTCTGAAAGCAGGAAGAACAGAGCTGTTGTGAAAAGTGGGAAAAGGCCAGCAGGTGTTGTTTCTTTTAGTTCTTGGTTACCAGTTACTTTTGGCTAGTAGAGCAACTATTGTGCTTTGCTTTGCGTAATGAAAAAGCTTAGTGCATTTTCCTCTAAAGTTGCGCTCCTTTTTTGCACAGGAAGCTCAAATAGATCTTGATGCATATCCAAAAGCCTGAATTAAAGACCGAAGGTTCTGGGAAACAGCGTCTTGGGGGGTTTATGTGGGTTCTTATTCCATCGAGTACTCTTTTGAACATTCTTGCTATTGTTCACTTTGTTCTGTGCCCTGACAGGTCAACTGAAGAATTTAGGTGAATGTAGCAAGTTGAAGTAAAAACATTACCAGAAGCCAACCTTTCTTGTTTTACTGCTCCCTCTGAGTCCTTACTTTAGTTAATTAGAAGCAATAAAACATAACTAAATGTCTCTCTGTGAGGCAAGAACAGTGGCCCTTTCAGTTATGAGGAGGGCTGTAATGGGAACACAGTGGTAGCGGAGGAGGAAATGTGAAAAGCATGAAGTCTCAGAAAGTAGTCTGCATCCAAGGAAACCTGATATATTAGGCTGACTAATACTTGGGAGGATGTGGAGTGGACGCAAGTTGTGCAGGGGTGGTAGCAACTTTCTTGTTTGAACTATGGAGTTACTAGGTAACTGTATCTTTTAACTTTTGCTATGCCGCTAAAAGTCTGTAAAGATACTTTGCCCTTTCAGGGACCTTCACATCCTAAGAAAAGGGACTTCATAATCCCCAGAGTGTGATAGCTGATACTTAAATATTGCAGAACATTTAGCTGAGACACGTTTACTAACCAGAACTAGACAGGAGGCTGTAACAAAGCTTGGAACAGAACTGAAAACTCTGGGTCTGGTTTTAGGACAACGCTGTGTCTAAAACTCAGTCTGGCTGAAGTTTCATGATTGCTTTAGGTATTTTAAATTGTGAGTGGAGGCTGCAATCAAAAGGAATGGACTGATCTGTCTAGTGTGTGCATTCATTCCTCCTCCTTCACACTGGCACTAGCATTCAATTTTTGAATAACAGCTTTGATCAAGAAACCAATCCAGCTACATAAAAAAGAAGAGTATTCAGCTCTGCACACAGCCTGACCAGAACTGAGGCTAGCACAAGTGGAATGGCAGCAACAGGCACTTTCAAAGGAGATGGGGCACAACTGCCTCCTTGGTAGCAGCCTAAACTTGGGTTGGTTTAAAACTATCGTGAACCTACAAGCACTGTGGGAACATACATCGGTTTTTTGGATCGCTCGTGAAGCATTTGCCTTGTGTGTTTTCAACGGTTACTGTTTGTCCTCGATGTAGTAGCAATCAACTGTCAGCACTGTTTTTATTAATAGATGGAAATTAAATAGGTTCAAAATGGTACTGGCTTAAAACTTTTGTCTCTGACCATTTTATAAATATGTATTTGCTTCATTTTCAGGCAAATATTTTGCTTCCCAAAAAATATCCCAGTGACTGAAAAATCATGGATATGAATCTTTCTGGAAGATTAATTGATAGCATTGTGAGCATTACTACTGCAAAATTTTAATTTGCAGATCTTTTTTGCAATGTTTACCCAAACCTAGCTATAATCCTAAACTATAAAACTAGCTTAACTAGGATTCATGTGGGAATGTTGAGGTGAAATTCTGTGGTTTATCTTTTGCAGGAGGTCAAGCGAATTTATCAATGATCTCTACTGATCTAAAAAAAGTACACGAATCCCAACTGAAGGCATAACATGGCAGAATGGCATGGTTGTGCTCTGAGATGAAAATATATTTGTAGAGAGGGAGAGGGGAAAATATGTTTGTGAGTTGAAGAGTTATTTAATGTTTTGATTCTAGGAATGGAGAATTTCAAGGAGGTAATTCCCTCAGCTTTTCAATACATTGATCTTTGAAGTAACATGGAGGCTTTGGCTGAAAAAAGTGAATGAAAAGTTAACCTCTCAATGTGTGGGTGGTGGTGGTTTTTTAAGCATATTAAAATTGAAGTGCATTTTGTGCTGGTGCTGTTCAGGGTCTTTTATATGCATCTTAATATCTTCTTTCATTTTGGGGAAACTGTAGGCAATAATGGGCTTAACTTGAGAATTAAACTTGATTCTCCTGTTACATCAAACTGGCATAATTTGAATCAAGTCATTGAAATTAAAGTAGGATAAAACTGGTGAAAAATAAGTTTGGAAAATCAAAATTCATGCATAACTATCAAAACATAAATATATTTAATCCCTATTAAAAGTAAATCTGCTTTCAGTTAAGAACTACTGGATTCATAAATGTAATACATGAATGATAAGATTTATGAAGTTTAATATTTCAAGACACTATATCTTGTTTAAAATATGAAACTTTTAATTTCATTGAGTTAATAGGTTTTCCAGTTTTCCAGCAGTGACCTTGCAAATGGTTCAGATATGATCAGTGACCCTTGAAAGCACAGTTCATTGTGTTTAAAAAAACCAAAACCAGCCCACAACCAAACCCAACCCAACAAAAAACCACTCCAATTTAAATGTGTCTTTCCTACTGATCGTCTAACAGGTTAATTACTAACCAGCATTTGCTGCTTGTTTTACCCTCTCCACCCTCTGTCCTTCACTCCTTGTTCCCTCTTCTCTTAAACTTCACATTGTCACTGGGTGAATAAATCTTCCACCTTTCTACCTCCTAAGACAGGAGGAGCACCACGAAGCAACTTTTCTAGCAAGAATAGAAAGTGGTTTTTTACGTCTTGCAGTCTGGCCAACTCAGTCATCCACAAACCTTCACTGAAAAGCAGCCTGCGTTCCCTCCCAACAGAACCTCAACCCCCTTTTAAAAGCCCCTCAAAACCAGAAAAACAGAGCAAACATTCTGTTTACATTCTTTGCTTTCTTTCGGTCTTAAGCTTATTTTTTTGTGTGCATGTTTATTTTTTTAATAATCTCATGGAAAGAAGAAGCTATGTAAGTTTCTAGCATACTTTGGGGAATAAAATGCTTGTAAATCAAATGCTTAGCAAAAGAAGGGACAGGCCAGACTGACTAGCATCAATTAGCACCATTAATTTGTGGCTAGGGACTGGCTCTACCTGCTAAAATGTGGATCAGGCCTAGATTTCAAGCACATGGTCATTTTGGATGCTTGGTGATTTATTGGCTTTGATTTGTCTTGCGACAAAGGTACAGGATGCTAACAGGATACAAAGCCAGCTCTGCATTGAGGTTCAGAGCACATGCGTGGCTGGAGATCAAGTCGTAAGATTTGACCTTTTTTGCCTTTCTTTGAGGAATGGTGCTGGCAGCACTGCCTGCCAAAGCTGCGAGTTTCAGGAGCAATAGCAGCTATCCAGTGGGGGAAGTAGGTAGAGTCATTAGTGGCTCTGTCTGCACACAGGATAAAGAGAACAGCTTTAGGAGAAAGATAAATAGATATCAAAAGAGGAGAACAAAGAACAGTAGGACAAGAAAGCCTGCACTTCTGTTTTGCCATCCCAGACAAGGAGCAGGTTGTACAGAACGTGCCCTTCTATGCTTTTTCTTTCTGACCTCTTTGGCTGCTGCACGGTAAGTGTTGCCTCTCTGTCACAAATTTGAAATGAGCTGATTGTTTCTCCATTTGCCAGTGGGCCGGATGTTTCTATTTCTCATCAGTAATGTGACAGGTGTAGTTTGCACAGCGTCACTTATAACTGCAGAGATTGTTTATTCTCGTTTTTATATCATCCTGTTGGATGGCGTCATTCCAAAGGATGTCATTATGGTGGGTGATCAGAAAGCTCTACTGTACATGGGACTGATTTTGGGGGCTTGGTGTTTTTGTTTTGTCCCTGCAAAATACAAAGGAATTAATGAAGGAAAGCAGCCTTCAAAGTTTTTGATTAGAGCTAGAATGATATTGGTGACGCAGGGTTCAGAAGTTGCAGAATTAGGGATCTCTACAGGACCTGTAGGAAAACAGCAGTCTTAAGAAGTTCTGTGTATTTATAACAGAAAAAACAACTGCAACTCAAAGTTTCTAGGGCACGGTTTGTATTCAGTTGTTGTGAAATTTCATATTCAGAGTAAAAGATGGTTTTTGTTATCCTCTGACTGGCAGAGGAAAAAAACAACAAAAACGTAGAATTGAATAAATACATTAATGATTGTGGGGACATTGACTGATGGTGGACTGGGAGGGTATTGTGAAATCCTTGGCCAAATAATAGAGTATATTCATTAGGCTGGGCCTAATGGGTCAAGTATAAGATTGTTTTCTCTGGGAGCCTGAGCAGAATTAAAAAATGTGAGTCTTGTCCATAGTGATAGTACCCACAAAAAGAGAAACTGTTTAATTAATGTTGCAACTTATTTTAAAAGAATATATATTTTGCATTTACCTGTTGGCATCTTGAAAAAATGTACTTTTAATAGATTATGACTACAAAGGTGTTCCAGTCTGAAATTTGTATTAATATGCATGTTGTTTACCCTGTGCTTCTGTCTTCAATGTTTGATGCATTTCCCATGTGAAAATTATGTTTCAGGTGGAAATATTTAATTATTTTTTACAAAGAGAGGGGAAGCTGAGGATCTCAACCAATTAAGCCAAGAAAACAAACAATGTTTTTCCCTGTCTCGTGTAACTATTTCTTTGTTTCCAGGTATAATTACCCCTGTCCTTTCTGGTACAAATGAAACTTGTGGCTTCTGTCATCCAGAGTGAATGGCTTGCTTCTCTTGATGACTTTAATCTCACATCATAATATGAATTCAAGATAGTTCAGATAGTATTTTAGTTGTATTTACCACTTCGTTCATTCATTTCCAAGTCAGGCAATACTTGCTGAAACTGATGAGACAAAAGTTTTAAGTGGTGTATTTGCAGGGTAATTTAACTTACGCTTTCTGTTTTGTGAAATCTTTTAATTTAGCTGCTGATGTGTTCCTTATTCAGGATTTGAATAGCCTTCTAAGCGACTTGCACTTAAATTGCTATTAAAAGTGGAGCTTAGCCATCGAAGTGACTCTGAACTGGCACTGCTGATGGCATTAATACTGAAATATTTTTAAAAAGCTAACCCCTGTCCTCCTTAGTTGCCTTTCAAAAATGGGATGTAAAGACTGCTTTTTTGAAAAAATGACACTTTGTTGCAGAGGGTTATCTTTGTCTTGTCCAGCGCAGCAGCAGAGCATGCTGCCAATAAACTGATAAGCTTTCGGTATGTTTCTCAGGTCCGTAAAATTTGCTAAATATAAAGTGTGCAGGAAATACAGAGTATTGCCTCTTCAAGAGCTGTAGAAAACCATAGGGGCAAATAGCAGTTGACATTCTGTTCTTGTGTGTTCTACTTCGATGTGTAGATCAGCCTGGGTAAGTGTTGCTAGCAAAGCAAGCAATGGTAAACTAATTTTGTCATTTTGCCCAAAAAAAATAGTTTTAGGAGGATTTTTAGCTAGTATTTTACATCAAAGACTTCCATAATGGCATATAAAAGAATCATGCTCCATTAAATTTGGAAAACTTATTTGTGCAGGTGAGTGCTTTATAGCTGGATTAATGAGTAACTTCTACTTCAATTAGTTGCTGTTCTCCTGCAGTGTAGTATTTGGGCTTCTTTTTCCCTGTAAAAACTCTCCTTGTTTTCACTCAGTCGTTTAGCACCCCAAGATGCGCATTGCCCCCAGTAAGCTGCAGTTACTCCTGACGGGGATAGTTTGTATTACAGAGTTTTGTGCTGTACCATCCGCTCTTCAGAAAGGTAGGACGAAAATGTCACGTCTAGCTTTAACAGTTTTCTAAGTGCTAACGGTTTTGTTCTTAGGCAGTGACAAGCATGGGAGTCAGTGCTGAAATAAAGAAGCTGCACTAGTTTCACCCTCAAGTTTTTGACCCTACGAACTTGTAGACCTGGACACAAAGTAGCATTAGAATAATTGGTCTAGTTTCCATTCTTTGCTTTTGTTCTAATCCAAGTCTGTAACTGAAAGTTATCTTTCAATGATAATCCTTATAAAACTTTTGTCTGATTCCTTGATGATTCAGAATGAATAACATTACTGAACTGAATTACTGAATCATATTTATTTAAATAAAATTAAGTACTCTCAAATTCGCAGCAAGTTAATGAAAGTCAAGGTTTAGTGTTTGCTCATGGGCTGCAAACAAAATACAGAGAGTCCTCTCTTCCATTGTCTTACATCTTAAAATCCGGAGTATTCTTTTTTTGGAACAATTAATGATTGTAACTGTTCCCATTTCATTCATGAAGATTTACTGATTTATAGCAACTGGAATGGAAATCAGATCTTGGCTGTTTGCATAACCGTTTTAAATTTGCAGTAATAACAAAGGGATATTTACAGCTTGATTTCCTAAATTCTGCAGATCACTTGTTTTCATTGTAAAAACCCTATTTTGTCTGTCAAAGCAGGTGTGGCATCTAAATCATCATAATAAGTTGCTCACTTAAGCAGTCCAAAGGATAGTATTCTGTAGAATGTTATTCTCTTGCTTCAGCATCCTGCCATGCAGATGGATGTGATGCAGCTTCATAGAAATCTCTCATCTGACCACTGAAGGGCGTTGGTCCTGAAGCAGTCTGTCAAGCAGTCAGGAATCTCTTGTGCTGACAAATGCCACAGTGCAGAACATTTTAGAGGTTGTCAAAATATAGATAATATAAGTTTGGTATAATACTAATACAAATATTAACTTGTAACTTTTAAGCTAATCTTGCATATGTTAGGAGAATAGACTTACTCAATGCTGAAAGAAAAAGGAAAGTTGTAGTTTATGAATCTGATTTTTTAAGTTTTTATTTATTTTTGCCCATTTCCCCTTACCAAATTCCTTTTGGTAAAACCTAAATTCTATTTTTTAAAATTTTGTCTCTGTTTCCTCTTTCCCCTTTCCTCACTGTATCTTTGCACATGGGAAAAAGGTGGGTGCAGTGAGAGTTAGGAAAGAATAAAAAAGATCAGATAAATGAACTGGGTCATTTCTGTATAAAGCTGTTTTTATTTAAAAGCTAGGGTAAGCAGCATTGTGTCAGCATTATTGTGACACTGTAAACACTTGCATCAGCCACGCTAATCCTGAGGATGATTGCAAACACCTTTTTGATAGCTGTTGTAAGCTGCATTTTATGGTTTGGAGGATTCCACGTTTTCCAGATGGTGTATATGAGTATTGGTCCTCCATCTTCTGAATACAGCCACCTATCTGCCAGAACAACAACAAAATGTTCCAAGTTTATGGATGCCAATTTTTTCCCAATGTAATGTTTAACAGAATTTGCAGTAGAATGTATTAGAGATGTGTTTGGCTTAATTGAGTTTTCATACAGCTTTAAGAAAAAAATAATTGTGGCCACTGCTGGGTTTTGGAAGTGCACTACAGAGAATTCCTCTGTTGCAATGTGCTGCTTGGCAGAATTGGTTGCTTTGCTTCTGTCTTTCTTAAAATACTACCAAATCAGTAGTTGTCACCACAAATATTTGTTTCTATAAATATACTCCTTTACAAATATGTAAATATTATCAGCTTTATTTAGCCATAGTAGATGATAACAAACGTGAGTTAAGAAGAAATAAAGTCAGACCAGTAGTAGATGTTCTGGAGAAATTCAGCCACTGTTGTTGGTCATCAAGGTCTGTATGTTGTGCGTTTTGACCCCGTTTGTCCAAAATATTTTAAGTATAAATGCTGGGAGTGAAGAGATTTCTGAAAGCGATAATGAAACAGTGATTTAGTCCCAAAATAATTCCAAAACTTGCTTGAAAGAGAATGTTGACATTTGGAAAGTTCAAGTAAGCCTGGACCTAATGAGAACATTAATAAATATGTATATACACACACACACACTCTTGCTCATGGAAGGCAAAATTTAATCTTTGTGATACAATTAAACCAAAAAGTGATCATTTGGAGAACTTCTGCAAAATAAAATACACTGCCTTTTTCTTAGCCCAATTTAGCCTTAGTCTGGGCAGTTTGTATTAAGAATTATAAAAAGGTTCTTGTCGTGGCAGAGAGATTGCACTGACCTCTGTGCCAGGCCATGCCTTCCAATTCTGTGTTACTAAAACATAGAAAAATTTAAATCCAGACTAAATCTTTGCTTCTTTTCCCCCTTTTACTCCTCAGATCCTAAGTGTGGGCAGAAAGTTCAAGAGACAAAACCGTGGAGTTACCTTAACCTTTTCACTAGGATTGTTGGGGGAAACCAGGTGAAACAAGGCTCACATCCATGGCAGGTTTGTACAAACAAATGTGGTTTTATCTTCAGAACAAAGTCCTCACTTGTCGTAGAAATGACAAAAAAAGAAAACAGGTATATTTTGTGCTTACTGACACTGATGGTGTATTGTTGAGCTCCACTCTGCTTTTATGAAAAGCAGTGAAGCAGGCAGAGAGAACACAACCTGTCCTGCTCTCTAAGAAAACTTTGCTTATCATTTATTATTTTGTTTATCAGTCTTTCTGAAAGAGCATCTCTAGATTAGTCTGTTGTAAAGAGGCATGGGTGAAACTACTCAAAAATAGAAGGACACTGAAGGACACCACCCCTAGCCCCCAACTATTGTCAGGCATCATGGATTCCCAGTGCTCCCAGTGACCTGCAAAGGAAAAATTCTCAACTATCTAGTAACCCTTACAGTGTGCCGAGTACCTCTGTGACTTGGCATTTATTACATGTATGTTGTTTTTGTCCAGGTACCAAGTCACAGCTGAGGGGAACAGCAAGGTTTAGGATCTCTTAGGTTCAAGGACCATAAGAATGCCATGAAAGTGTGTTTGCTTGATATGCAGCATGTACTTTAGCTATGTGAATCTTCAGAGAGTACCTGCATGCACTCTCTCCTTTCTTCCTTAAATGCAGTCAGAGCAGATATAAAGATTTTCTTTATTTGACATGCCTTCTTTATGTGGTACAGGTTTCCTTGAAACGAAGGCAAAAGCATTTCTGTGGAGGCACCATTGTTTCTGCTCAGTGGGTGGTCACGGCAGCTCACTGCATCTTAGACAGGTATGGATGTGTTATTTCAGAAGCAGGCTGCAGGTGCAGAAAAACATTCATTGGAAAAGTGTGCGTGTGCTGTAGCATCTTTTTGTGGTGATAACTTACAGGTGCTACCCTTTCATTTGTTACCAATATTTTCCGTGTTTTAACAGAAAGGGAGAAAACCCAAAACCTTCAATCATCTCAAAAATAATTAAGAATAAAATAAACTTACAGGGATTGGTGGAGACTGATTTTGGAAGCGTAGGTAAAAATCTGTACCTAACTATAATTATCAGGTGACTGCAATTTTTTTTTTTTTTTTTTTTCCAGAAGTAGCAACTGGCAGCGTATATGCAATTAAATAGTGAATGGATATAGTACATTATACTCTTGCATGCTGATGATTTTCAGCCTTAGTGCTAGGGAAAAAAAAAAAAAAAGTCTGTGAATGTTGTACAGAAGGTCCTGATTCTGCCGTGGCTTCACTGAGATTCTAATTCCCTTATAGTTAATACTGAATCTTCATGATCCTGCTGACTGTATGTATTACATGCTCTAAAACCTGAAGATGAAAGGTATTAGGTATCAGTAGTAATAAATTTTCTGTTTAAAAACAACTCTATTTTTTCCTTTCATTTTGAAGATTCTGTAGCTGAACTTCTATTTTATTCTTCTACAGGAACCTACTCCAGTTCTTGAATGTCACTGCAGGAGAGCATGATTTGAGGATCAGGGAGAATGGCGAGCAGACGCTCCCTGTTAAATATGTCATTAAGCATCCAAACTTTGACCCCAGAAAGCCAATGAACTATGACATTGCCCTTCTGAAGCTGGATGGAGCCTTCAAATTCAGTAAGGCCATAGTTATCTGTGATCTTTTCCAGTGGGGAAGGTGAGGCCTTCGTTTCTCCCATATGCTGTAAAAAGTCTTGAAACTCAGTTTAAACCCATTTCCCATCTGTCAGATTATGCCATTAAAAATCTCCAGAGTGTTTTGCAACTGAAGTATTTAAAATACCAGAGGTAAGTCAGAAAAATGTATCAGTTGAATTAAATGGTCTGCTTTAGACTTAATACTTCCTTGAAGAAAAAGGTATTGTTCTTTGTATGCAGAAGATTAAAATTTGACCAAATAGGTGTTTTTATTTTTTATTTAAGGTATAGGTGGAGATTTCTGCCTAGTCAAAGGCAGACCAGAGCTCAGAGCATACCGCAGGACTGTCTGTACCTTACTCACATCCCCTCTGCTATTTGCCCTCTTTTCCCTTCCTCGAGACTACAGAAAGGAGCATGGGATTATCTTTAGTAGTGGCAGAATGGTCCATCTGGGGGCTCCAAGGGAAAGGGGAAGGTGAGGGGAGGACAGCTGTTAATACCCTGTTGCCTGGCCTGTGAGCCAGCCATTTCTCAGCTGTACACTAACTTTGCCCTACGGTCAGGTTTTCTGAAAGGCTACTTCACATCAGTTTTACCTAATAATGAGGTGCAAACACTTTGCCCTCCCAAAGCCTCCAGCTCCCATCACTAGGTTGCTCTTTCTTTGCTGTCACAAAGGTGAGCAACTGTTTTTACTAATGGAAGTTTGAATCATGATAGCAGCTAAATTTAAGCTGAATGGCAAGGCCTGGGCTGAAGCCTGTGGTGCTCCTGGCTTTCTTTTTCCACTCCGAAACACTGTGAAGTGGAGGCACAGATAAATTGTCAAATGCCAGATTAATTTTTCAGATGCCACAAAAATAAAAATACTTTTTAGCTTTAGAAAAAAAACTAACTGAGAAAGGAAGCATTTTGTGGCTTTGTTTAGCTGAGGGAGGATTTTATCAGTACTTATAAATATCTAAATGGTGGGTGTCAAGAGGATGGGGCCGGACTCTTTTTAGTGGTGCCCAACAACAGGACGAGGGGCAATGGGCACGAACTGGAACGCAGGAAGTTCCACCTGAATATGAGGAAAAACTTCTTTATTGTGAGGGTGGCAGAGCAGTGGAACAGGCTGCCCAGAGAGGTTGTGGAGTCTCCTTCTCTGGAAATATTCAAAATGTGCTGGATGCAGTCCTGTGCACCCTTCTCTAGGTGTCAAGCATGGGGGTTGGACGAGGTGATCTCCAGAGGTCCCTTCCAACCCCTACCGTTCTGTGAGTCTGTGTGATTGTGTGATTCTTTCAAATACCTATCAATAAAATTCATGTCCTTGTGTGGCAGGTTCATCAGTTTTGCCAGCATGTCTTCCTGATCCAGGTGAAAAGTTTGAAGCAGGATATATCTGCACTGCTTGTGGCTGGGGCCGTTTAAATGAGAGTAAGCCACTCGAATTGTTCTTTGACATTCAGGTTTCTCAGTGTCTTATTTCTGAAGGGAAGAACTTGATTGCATAGGTCATAGACAGACCAGAAAAAAGTCATAAGAATTTTAATCTCAAAATGGGATCTTTGCTAGTTTCTATGCCTACCTGTGAATTATCTCAAAATGGATTGCTACAATACATAGACCTGTATTTCAATTTTGAAACATTTTGAAATTTATTCAAGTCAAACTGTTTATGTATACAAAACTGGATGTTTATATAACCATAAAATGGCTTGGAGCAAGTTTACAACTATGTCTGTGTGTATTAGCAGTGACACTAAGTTCACTTTTCAGCATTTCTTATGAGCAATTTTTTTTTTGTATCTCAGATGGAGTACTCCCTCAGGTCTTATATGAAGTCAATCTACCAATCCTAAACAGAAGGGAGTGTTCAAGAGCATTATCAACTTTAAAGAAACCCATCCAAGGTGACACTATAATGTGTGCTGGATTTCCAGATGGAGGAAAAGATGCCTGCCAGGTCAGCTGAAGAGAGCGCGTTGTGTACTTTCAAGTATTTCTCAGAAGCTCAAGGCTCTGTGTGCCTAAGTGAATAAATACACTGTAAAATCCGATATTTGGAGTGTATTTATTTTGATGTGTGAATTCTTTCAAATGTTCTGTATGGAGCAATGCACTTAATTACATGATTCTATTTTATTTATTGTGTGTGTTGTATGACAGGTTCCTCAGAGCAATTTTGCAATGTATCCCAGAGCAATAATGCCTGGGGCTTTCTAACTTCAGAACACTTCATAAATTAGTTAATGTTGCTAAGATCCTAAGGAGGAAAGTAGAAAGTATTGCCTTGGATTACAGGAAGGAAAGGTAGTGAGATAAAGGTTAAGTGATTGTTCCTTGTCAAGGGAGTAAAAAAAAAATCTCCTTGCTCCTTTTTATATGCTAAAACGCCACAGACCTGCACCCATGAGGGAATTAGTCTATCTCTCCTGCTCTGGACAATCCTGACTAAACACAACAAAAAAAGTGTCTGTCTTCACGGTTGTTTGGTTTTTTTAATTACTATTGCCTATGTTTCAGGTTTGTTAGTATGGCAGAAAAGAGAACTCAATAAACTTTTTAAGGCTTGCTCAGTGGTATGCTTGCACTTTTGTAAGCTGTGGGTTATGGCGTTCCACTTTTTTTTACAGGGAGACTCAGGAGGCCCTCTTTTGTGCCGGCGTAAGCATGGTGCCTGGACTCTAGCTGGTGTGATCTCCTGGGGGATGGGATGTGCTCGTGGCTGGATAAGTAATGAGAGGAAGAAACATTATGACAGAGGATCTCCAGGAATATTCACAGACCTCAGTGCTGTGCTTTCCTGGATTCAAGAGAACATGAGTGCTGGTATTAACTCTCCACAGTAATGTGTCCCTCACTTTTGACAACTCTTCTGTCTCATAATAATATTCAATTTAATTTTGTCTTTTTCAAGATATAGCATTTATTTTCCCCATTTTTCCTGGCAAAGCACTATAGCATTTCACAATGCCTTTAAGCGTATGATACTGATTGGCAGTTGCCAAAAACAAATTAAGAGCATTGTAAATGTTTGCTTCTCTTCCACTTTGCCTCCTACTTGGACTATATATATGTGTGTGTGTGTATATATATATATATTTATGTATATATTTTTTTTTCTACTTCAAGAATGGTCCTTTTATCCAGCTAGCCAGTTATCCTGGTATTTTTGTTTTTAAGTGGAAATTCACCAGTTGAAAGGATCTGAAATTCCATATGCACCTCTTCGAAGTCCCTTGTCATTTTTCTCAGCTAAAACGTGTTGGATCAGACATTTGACTACATGGAGGAAAAGTCATGCTCTCAGAAGTGTTTTTGCTTACTCTGCCCGAAAGACTACATATGCCCTCTGTGCAGGGGAACAGCATGAAAATTATGTATCACTTCCAAAGTCATGGAGCTGGAGATATAAGTGAGAGTCTGTCCAAGAGTGAACTTCACTCAGAGCATTAAGAAACTGAATTAATATTTTCTTCCCATTTGGGCTATTTTCATTAAAAGGTATTGGAGGTTTTGTAAAAATTTACGCAGAGAACTGAGAAACTGAGGAGTGCTTTTTAAGAGGTTTTGTTAGTCAGTGATAAGAAAAAAATTGCAAGGGAAAAAAAATAAAACTTTTCTATTAGAAACCAGCCTCAACTGGTGATTGAAAAAAGAAACCCTCGTAATGTCAGAGAAAAATGAAAAGGGTTTAGCTTCTGAAAAATATTTTATTTTTCAATTTAAAAAAAAAGAAAAAGACAGGGTCTTTTTATTAAAAAATGTACTAGTTGGCCCATTTTATTATCAGGAAAAAATAATATGATGAGCTATCATGATGATTAAAGTGTGTTGGCTCCAGTGAACAGAAAAAGCCATTTGGTAGGTAAAGTGAAAACACAATTCTCAATTGCATTGCACTAGGTTTTGCTTGCTTGCTCTTTTTTACTGTCACACATGGTGCAAAAGATCTTAAATGTAATTGCTGTCAGGCTTAATGTCTCTGTGTCCCTGATGTGATGCTGGCAGCTGGATTCTGCTACCCTTACCTGAAATGTACAGTATTTCCTCAACAAGTGTGTAGAAAGAGAGTACTGTGCAGCTCAGACTGAGCAGTGGCCCACCAATGTATGATTAATTCTAGAAGTGGCTACTGCAGAATTGTTTATTCCAAAGTCAGCATTGCCTGAACTTGCAATTCTGTTTAAATTCAAAGCCTAGTTTATTGTAGGCACTATGTCTCCAAGAAGCATTTGAATTTGCCTCAGTGCTAGCTATATAAAATTACCATTTCACATGGATAAAAATAAAGCCTACATTGTGAATATGAAATTACAGTAATTTATTATTCTTTTTCCACCCCCTTCCCTATCTTTCCTTTATTAGATCTGAAAATGAAAAGCTCCAGGGGTGAGTAGAGTATTTTTTCAGTATCTTCTATCTGTGTTAGAGCATAAAAAACCCCCCAAAATAGCCTGATATATAATCCATGAAGGAAGAAATGTGACTCTTCAAAGCACTTTTAAATGTATACTTTAAATATATACTTTTTTCCTCCTGGTTCTGTAAAAAAAAAACCCCCAAAAAAAAAAACTTACGTAGGGTTGTACTTATGTACTGGTGACTTCAAAAAGGAATTTTCCTTAAGACAGCTACATATATAAAGTTATATTTTTATTGAAATGCAAATAAAATTAATGGGAAAAATGTAGAACAGAACCTCAAGCAATGCATGAAATCTAGTTAGTGAGGTTGTTTCTGTATAAAAATGTAGATTCTAAGTAGAAAGTATAAGGTAAATTAGTAGTAATTTTGTGCAGTTTATCATGAATCCATCTACTTGTCTGGTGCCTGTTTCTATGAATAAAATGCAAAAAACCACCCCACGAAACCCAACCCTGAATGTAACGTTTTAGAATTGAAGTCTTACTTTGGTTCTGCCATGTGTACGTTCTTGTCGGACACTCTGTTCATCTAGGTACAAGTTCACATAAAGATATGAGAAACAACTCTTGTGAACTAGATCTTAAAATTTTAATTTTAGTAATCTAGAGTGAGATGTGTCAGATGATAAATGAGCTTGGGCACACGGTCAGTTTGTATAGACGTGCTGTGGCCAGTGAGAATTGGGTATTTAAGTGCTGTTTATGTCTTTTTGACTTTTTTTACTGGTCTTCCTAGGACACTGCAGGTAAGATAATCTTGTAAGTAAATGACTTCTGAAATTTGAAATTTGTTTTCATATACATAGTTGTTGATAAATGTCTTACTGGCTTATCTTGCAAGGAGAAGGAAAGGCAAGAGGAAATAATTTTTGTAAGTAATTGTGTTTCTAGCGACACTTATCCGGAGAGGAAAGCTTCTGCTTCTTCTATTAAAGTGTCTTTAATACTATATTGTACTGTTGCAAAAGTCTCCTGCTGTAACATAGCTAAGGATGTTATTACAAATGGGCACCAATGAACATTTTTCTTATGACCTGAGGTATGCATTTTCCTCCCTGAAAAATATTTATACTGAAATCTTCATTTAATAAAGAGTTTCTTTAAGGTAAAAAGCAAGTATTGCCCTTTTTACAATAAAATATGGTAGCATGTTGGCAGTACTTCATTTTTGCTCCCAAATTATGTGTTTTAAAACTGACTTACTGTAATTCCAAATGAAAGAGAGAAGACCCAGCATCAGTCTGCCAGCAGAAACAAGGTACAGCTGAGCAATCTTGAGTCTCACATTCTCTAGATGTTTGAGCCTTTTGGTGGAACAGATGATTGTATATGTGTCAAACCTGACTCCTTCTATTTTGTTTTAACGCTGCAATGCAGCATTTTGTAGCATTCAGGATGGCAAACTCCCTGACACTGAAGGAGAATTACATTTTCCTGGAAGTCCTGAACAGTTCTATCAAAACCACCAGTAAGTAGACAAAACAGTCTTTCACCAGAAACTATTCCCCATACCAGTGCAGTTGGTTTTTTGTTGCAATTTTGTGAACGGGAACTAATTTGTTGTTCCAGATTATGTGTATGGACTCTGTTTGCACCAGAAGGGAATTATATATTGCTTCGTTTTTCCCACTTTGATATAGAGCCAGAAACATTTTGTGACTATGATTCTTTATCAGTCTATTCAAAAGATGACAGGCTTGTTGGTGAGTTGCCGTCCCCTTATTCTTTGAAATAACCTGTCAGTGTATGCTTTCATTTTAACAGCAAGTACACCCAATGAGGATGTGGTGGTTGATTCTGTTTTACTTATGTTTTCATGACTAATACATTGTGAGATATGATCTAAAATAAAAGACAAAGAGTGTGGGAGGAGAAAGGAATGGAAAATGCCTGGGAACTGTGTCAGCATGTGACTTTCTGGTGTCAAGGATTTTCAATTTTTAATAGTGTGCATCTGTTTGGGCTAATGGATTAATAGAGAATGTAGAGGAGTGAATAGGCAATTTCCTTTTCATTCTAAAATTTTTGTAGCTAAGTACTAAAAATGGTGCATGCAAGTTTTCTCAAGTGACTAAAGCCTTTTAACAGTGATTATTCTCTAATATTGTATTTCAGGGAAATTCTGTGGAGCAGATCTTCCATTACCTATTTTGATTGGCTCCAATAGTATAAGGCTGAAATTTGTTTCTGACAACAAGGATTATGGAACTGGTTTTTCCATGACTTACAAAGCTCTTACATCAGATATTCTTCCTGGTAAGTTTAAGTCTAGTAATATACCTGTCTGCACTCTTGGGTGGTGACCTGAAAAAAAATTTCAGGAGAAAATAAATCATAAATCATGATACTTCTGTGTGGAAGATATTATGAAAAAGGTAAGTGTGGTTAGGCTGCTGTGTGACTTTCTGGCATCCCAGTTTCTCCACAATGAGATAGGAAAGATGCTGTTGAGAGAAGCCCTCCTTTAACTTTGCCTCTTCTCCATCCACTTCATACAAGATCTCATTTCCTTCCCTCCTTCCAGAATGTTTTAAAACTCAATTAGTAAGATTAGTCAAATGAGCAGCATTTCCAAATGAAAGCTGGTTTGCTAGTCCCAAGCATGCTTTCGTGGAGGGGCCCTGAGGGAGGCAGCTAATGCTTAGATATATGTCATGGAGAATTTCTTTGTTTTGCTGTGCAGTTCAGAGCAGTTCACCATTGCTAGAGAGCCGGCCCAAGGGCTATCTGCTGAGTTTGGACAATCCAGTTACAGACAGATACCTGTTGTTCCTGTTTCTGCAGCTTTTCCAGCTAGTTTCTTTCCTTTGCAGAGTGTAAGGGCAGAGTGTAGGGAGGAATCCCCTCTGAGGGGCCTTGCCACTGCATAGCCCATCAGGAAAACATGTCCTCTGGTTGTGTTTAATGTCTCCACTTTCCTCTCCAAAGAAAGTGGCAAACGTTCTTCTGACATGCCCATGTCCTGCTCTTCTATCACCCCACACAGGTACCTGTGCCTGCAGTGCACTGCCTGTAGCCAAAGGGGAATGCTATAGTCATGGGTTGAATTGCTCTTCTGCCTGGGAACAGATTAGAAATCTTCTTTGTGTTTTTTTCAAACAGAAGGATCTGGCTTACTGCTCTTGTCCTGTTCTCTTTCTCAGCTGTGTGAAAGCAACACAAGAGTTTTTCTGGATTTAATTTTTTTGTGTGTGTGTGCATGATTTAATAGGAAATTACAGTGCCTTCAGTTTTGTTTTCTTGGATTTCCAGATTCTGGCTGTGAGTCCTTAGCTGTCCTCTTTGAAGAAGGAGTGTTACAAAGTATGCACTATCCAGAGAGTTACAGCAACAGGGCAGACTGTCAATGGATTATTTGTGCGCCAGAGGACCATGTAATCAAGGTATAATACAAGACCTTCTTGTGTCTACAGAATGGAAGTGGGCACCATTGAGTTAACAAGAAATTATGCAGCTAAGGACAAGCAAGATCAAGCAACATAAGCTTGAATAATGCTGTTGGATGCAGTTAAGAGAAATCACTTTCCATCCCAAAATCCAGATAGGTTTTGATTTCTCCTTTATAGTAAAATAGGATTTCCTGGTTTAAATTTTATGACAGGCTCTTCTAGCAAATGTAATATGCTATGTACCACCTGTGAGAGGTCTGAATGTCACAGAAACCAAACCCTAAAGGAATCGTTGAGAATACTAAAGACCCTATTATATATCTTTTGATTTTTTTTTTCCTGTGTGAATTTAACAGCAAGGTTCACTTTTTCATTTTTTATTTAAAGCTCACGTACCAGTCTTTTGAAGTAGAAGAGAGTGAAGATTGCACTTATGATGCTGTGACTGTGTATGAAGATGTGGGGAAAGAGGAGGAAATTGGTTTGACACTTGATTTTTGACATATTTTGGGGATGACCTCTTTCTTTTATGATTTTTACTAGCCCTGTTTTACAGTCTAAAATCAAGTTCACTTCTAGAGTCTCAGTTGATGTTATAGGTACTAGTTTCAATACCTTGAAAAATACTTGCAGGTATTGCTGCTTCTCTTCCACTTACAGAGGCAAAACCACATTAAACAGAATGGTTTTGTGTATTTAAATTCTATATGAAATGCAGTTCTGAATTCATGTAAATGAAGAAAAGGGCATAACACAATAGTTTATTTTTATAGTAATGATCAGACACAGAAAGCATCCAGGAGGACTCCTTTTCAGAGTCCAGTTCTTCACTCCAGATGAACAGTCATGTAATTCTTGCCACCTTGCTGGAGATTCCCCTGGCTTACACTGAATGAGAGAAAGGCCTGTCCCAATCAACTGATTTCAGCACTTGCTTGATGCTGGTGCTTGGATTAGCTAGTGCTGAAACACTAACAAGGGGAAATCAGATTTCCAGTGTGTTCTATGTGTAATGGCAACCTATGAGTATGAGTACTGCAATAGACTCTTACAAAATAATGCAAGAGTCCCCTTGTACTTAGGAGATAATTACTGAACAGGGAGAGACTGTCAGGGATAATAGAACAGTCCTTCAGCCTCAGTCCACTTATCTCCACTCCTCTCTTGTGCATAGTTATTTTTTACCCTCTTGTGTGGATACACAGAATATTGGGTACCCACTGTTGAAAGAGATAAGGATGAAAAAGTACATGTTAATCTACAGTGAACCTTTGCTTTCTCATCTTTAGCTAAGTCTTGTGGATTTGCCCTACCAGCACCTGTGCTAAGCTCCTCTGCTATGATGCTGGTTGTCTTTCATTCTGATGAAACAGAGACCTTTGGAGGATTCAGAGCTGCGATCTCTTTTGTTCATGTAACAGGTAATAGAAGTAACTTGGGAAACTGCCTCTTTGGGGCAGCACAAAGGGCTCTTCAGTGAATCTGGCTATTCAGAATTATTTTGCTCTAGGAGATTCTCATCTGACAAATTGTTTCAGTGAAAAAACTGTATCATGAACCTATTGAGGCATTAAACAAAGGGCCTATTGAGTGGGTGAAGAGAAACAATGAATCTACCCAAAACCTCAGAGTTTTATTGTGTGTAAGAGTATTTTGGTGCATTTTAAATAGCACTTTAGTACCACATGAAGATGTAATAGCACAGATCCCTACTGTAGAAATCTATTCCTTCTACTAAAATTATAATAAAGGAAATAAAAGTGATTTTGTGATAAAAATATCACTCAAGACAGCCTGCTAACACATTTGCTATTTTCATTTGCTAGATTTAGAAATTTTGGATTCAACTAGTGAAGAAGAATTAGAAGATATAGATATAACTGAAGAAGAAATACAGATTGCAACAGGTAAGCCAATTCAAGTTACATTTTCTTCATGGGAATAGGGAATACCTCTTGGACTATAATTTGAATGGTGTTTTCTCCAAATATTTAATGGATACAGTTGTCCCAGAATTTTTCATTAAGATATTTTGAGGAAATGAAGAGATGAATAGTAACACTTAATAGTAAAGCTTTGGCTTTAGAATAGCACAACCTAATTTTTCTTGTTTCCTTCATCTTGTTAAGTCACTTCCAGCAATGGAATGACATTATTTCAGCTTCAAAGTCAGTTTACACCTACCTGCTTTGGTGAAAATAATTGCAAAGAGTCCAGGGTAGTTGAAAATAATAACCAGCATTTTAGAACTTCCCTTTCTCCCTCCAGTACTTTATGGAGGATGGGATGAGTCCATATTCATTGTAGGTTTGAGACTAAAATTCTTGAAGATAAGCAATTGCTTTCATCTTGGTAAAGCTCTGTTTTCGCTAAGACCATCTCCTTATGCTGTCTCTAAATATTTGGATCCTTTGTAATGAGGGAAGTTGAAAGATTTAGCAAAAAAGGGGAGGGCGCAGGCTTGAGAAGCTGTGGGCGGCTCTGTTCTTTGCTTCTGCAAATCTTAACCTCTAAAGACTTCTTGAGACATCAGTGCTTTGTGTTTCAGATGATATTTGTGGAATGCCTTCAAATCAGCCCAGGTTCATCTTCAGTAGGATAATTGGAGGTGAAGAAGCTGTACCGTACTCATGGCCTTGGCAGGTCAGTGTACAAATTTCAGATGAGCATATCTGCGGAGGAGCAGTTCTTGCCAAAGAATGGGTTGTCACAGCTGCTCACTGCTTTAATTCTAAGTAAGTACACTGGGATGAACCCTTCCCTGGGAACGTCTGTAATTGCATAGTGCAAGTCTGCAGCATGGTGGTTCTGCCCAGGGTGGCTGGCACTGTTTCGCTTACCACCGACTTAAACCTCACACTGGCACTGGATTCTTTTGCTCCACACACATGTACTAGGATCATAGTGGCTACTAAGAAAGTAGCCTACTTCTGTAGGCTTGGTTTTCATTCAGATCAGTTTTCAAAAGGGACGGCAATATACTAAGTCCCTTGTCATCCATCACTTACTCTTAGGTAACTTCTTTGTGTTTGGGTCATTTACAGAGAATGTTTCCATCTGGGTAGACTCAACCTATCCAAAAATTTAAAAATTACTGAATTTATGTAGATTTTGGAGGACATACAGGAGGCTTTTGTGCACAGGGTTGATGCCATTCCCTTATTAAGAACCTATCAATCAGTTAAATCAGATTACATGGAAATTTTTCTGTCTTTATTGAGAGGAGACAAAAGGATAGTCTGTGTGACTTGGAGACTCTTTAAAATATTTTCTGAACTGCAATTTCTTTATTCATCTCTTAGGCTGAACACTATCTGTTTTGAAGTTCAAATTAATCACAAGTACGTTAAATTAAAATTCACATACATTGGGTCATTAAAATATTTTTAAAAAATCCTCATAGGATTGCTGATAATTAGGTATTCTGGTCTGTTTTCAAATAAAGTTGCAATTATTTGAAAATGAGGGTAAGCTTTCAAAAGCCCCGAATGCCAAAGATGCTCAGACATCTATATTCTCCATTTCTTTGATTCTCTTCTCCACCCCCACAAAACTGGGGATCTGAAATGCAAGTGCTCTTTTGAATTTTGGACTTTGGCTTCTAAGTTTCTAAATATTAGTTTGCAAAATTTTATGTCAGGAGCATTGTTGCACTGTGTTGAACGTACTGCTTTAAGAGCCATATTAAGGAGGAATTATCTGTTGCACGTTGCCATCACATCAGAATTTGTGTACATGGCTTAATGATTCTACACAACCAATTTCATCAGGGAGTTATGACAGGATTTCAGGTAGTGAAAGGGTTTGGTTAAGAAACCAAAGTGTAAAATGAAATGTCTCTATTGCATTTCTTTATATCATTTACTAGGTAGTAGCGTTTTAGAGATCACCCATTTTTTCATTGAGAAGGTAGGGACCAGTACTGTCCCTGGATGAGGTGGACCATGCAGGCCCTGTGTTCTGCATCAAGCATCCCCAGTCCTTATACAAGTGACCTTTCCCTCAGTTCACTATGTGTTTGAGAGATCCTACTGCCTCATCAAAAGAATATTTCATGCTCCCTAGAACACAGTGGGAAGATTTCCATAGATTTGTAGGGGACTGTGGGCCTCAGGAGTTGTTGGCCCAGGAATAAGTAGGGCCCTAGTATCTATTTTGGGTGGGGGAGGTTTTAAGATTCACAGGTTTCAAGACTGGTGCTATACCAGCCTGAGAATGTACTGGGTTTTTTTTAGGGAACTATACAGAGACTTATGGATGGTGGTAACGGGACTTCATGATCTTAGAGAGCAAGAATACAGACAGGTACTATAAGTTCTGCTTAATAATAAAATATAAATCAATCTTGCAAAATAATTTTTAATGTAAATGCATCTCCCAAATTGTTCTTGATGCAGCAATCTAGTACCCTGCATGCTGACCTTAATCTGCATTTACACAACAGCTTTTGTGTGACTGTTAGAGAAATTGTACCAACACAGATCTGTGCCTTCACTAGTAATGAACTCTAAAGCTCAGTATCATGGAGGATGTGTGAGTGAGGAGTGTATTGTCCCTGAATTCCCTGGTGACTATTACCAAGACAGAAATAATTGGGACACAACTTTCCACTTTCCTCAGACTGGACAAATGTTTTTCCAAGACCCTCTTCCTACACTTGCTGGATGGAGTTTCCTGCATGTGCCCTGATTCATGTCCAAGAGGCATAATCTCAACTTGTTAATATAAGAAAGCTAGTGGCTTCAGCAGCTGCTTTTAAATGTTTTCTCCTCTTTAGGCATCTTGCATATGGCCTGAAAATTTATGAAACCAAAGTTATTTAAAGACTTAATTTCCCAAGTCATTCAGAAAATGTGAATGTCCTTGCTTTCCTAGAAAAGGTCAGTAAAGCAGTATATTATACATCCGCGTTTTAACAAGACCACTATGGACTCTGATATCGCCTTGCTGCAACTGGCCGAGCCCTTAGAATTCAACCACTACGTGCGCCCAGTGTGCCTCCCTGCCAAGGAGGAGTCGATTCAGCCCTCGAGGGTGTGTGTTGTCACAGGATGGGGTGCACATGAAGAAGGTATGCAGTCTTTGCTATTTTGAAGGTTGAGCGTGCTGTAACTGTGTTTTAAATACTATGTTCTGTGTTGTAACATTCATTCTGTCTATACATTATTTTCTGGAGAACAGACATGTTGAAAAGTTTTCACTGGGTGAGCTCAGCTAGATATGCAGGGAAATGGGTGGGAGGAAAGAAGTGAGATAATTTAGATTGAGACCATTTGAAAAGAGGAAGAGTAAAGCTTCTTTCTGGAATCACTAATATATGCCTCTACTGGTTTCTGAGATGTCTTTTACTTCAAGACAGAGAAAAGGGGAAAAAACTGCATCAGCTGGAAGTCCCCATCCTGGTGCTTGACACATGTCAGAGCTATTACATAAATCTTCCCAGTAAAGTGACCCAGAGGATGATCTGTGCTGGATTCCCTTTGGAAGAAGGCAAGGACTCATGCACGGTAAGTTGAGCACATCACCTTTGCCTTCTGACACTTAGAGCATGGCCAGGTGGGTTTTGAAAAGGGGAGTGTTAAAACCTCACTAAGAGCTGTTTTCTTGCAAACAGACTATAGGTGATTTACAGTGAAATACTCATTAATAGTAGAATTTTAATTACTCATATTTCAAGAAGAGGTATGTCCCTTGAACAAAGATTATTTCTTTCTCTGCCTATTAAAAACAGAAATCCCCAAACACATGAGCAGCTGGGACCTCTTGTAGCCGAACTGATATTTTAAAAACATAAGGAGCGATGTTAGTTCATAACAAGATTCCTTTGTCCTTGTGCAGGGTGATTCTGGTGGCCCATTAGTTTGTCCTTCAGAAGATAACTCAGGATTTTACACTCTATATGGAATCACTAGCTGGGGCTTGGGATGTGGAAGGAAGAGCTACCCAGGAGTATACACAAATGTTGGTGGTTTTGTTGACTGGATCAAGCAGAGTGTTAATAATAGTGGTATGTATGACAAAAGCAATTAAATGAATCCTTTTGCTATTGCTAGATGCTTAATTCAAGGTCTTTTCCAGGGTGCCATTTTTATATTTGGGTGTCCAGCACTTCCTGAAATCTGGCCGTTTAAAATACCTCTAGTTGAATGCCCAGAAACAGACGAACCTAAATCAGTAGTCACTTCTGAAAATCTTACTTCTCCCGGATGTATTATTATTTCCCTCTCTATTGCAGTGTTGATGAATGTTTTCCTTACTGATGCTTTGCTGCTTCATTTCTCAGGGTTGGGAGGAGGTAGGGAGGCATGAACTTACACATGGTGACAGCTGAGTCCACTTTGACAAGTTTACAGCCTGCCTTTGTCAACGATCTTTGCAAAGTTTACCCTGTTTTATTTTTCTCCTTTTTGTAGATCTCCCCATTTTCATGGTGTGACCGTCAAAAGAGCAGTTCTGATGGACCGCACTGTAAAACACTTCAAAAGCACAAATGTCATTGAAAGCAAAATTTGGTGAGAGTGTGTTAGTTCATGATTGGTGAGGATTCCAAAGCAGCTGATACTTACCCTGATGAATTTACTGCTGATTTACCTGAATTGAGACTTTGGCTTAACACGCGTATGCTTGGGGCAGACACAAGTTATGTGCAGGCTTCTGACACTGTTAATCTATTTTAGAAGGAAAGAGAGGGAAAATAAGCCACCATATACCATATGTCAAGCATGTCCTTAAACGTAGTACTGGAGAGCATAAAAATACTATAGAAATGAGGTAAGTGCCTGTGTAAAACAACTGAAGGGGCAGTCAGTCATTCGTCCGTTAAGGTTAATTAGTGTGTCACCTCTGGCTCTGAGAGGACCTCGGCAGTGGCAGTAGTAGTGCATCACTGAGGAGCAGAACAACATTGTCTAGTCGTTAGTGAGGTGAATCAATCCAATTGCTGGGAAAAGGATATTTTTAATACAGTTCCTGTTTTAACAAATTGTGTGGTGTTTAAACAGAAGTATTTGAAAAGACAGGTGTTACAGGCCAAGGGCTTTTGGCACTACGCAAGAACTGACAGCTATCCTAATGAACCTATACATGTAATTAAAGAGGTACTGTGTCATCCACACACCACAAACTGAACATATTTACTTGTAAATAGCAGTTTGTTTAATGCCCAAATCACTGCTTACGCAAGAAATTGTGATGAGAGGCTCCAATTAGCTTTGCAGACCGTTTTGTGCACAGTCTTAGTGTTTAGAAACTATATCAGTTTGATAGTACAATAGGTAACACAAGTATAATCCTTCTTTGGTTCAATGATCCAGAAAATAATTAGAAAGTAAGATATCTCATTTTGTTTCTGTCGATATTAATGGAAAAAATCTTGAGATGTGTTTCCCATACATGTATTTGATGCCAGTAACCCTACTTTTTGTATGACATTACTTTAGAACTTCTGATTTTTTTTAAGATATAATTTTATTCTGTAGCTGAGGGAAAAAATAGTCTCTCTCCCTTTATTCCCAAATGAATACTGTAAATGTTTTTCAACAGTTTCTTCTCTTCACTGTAAAGTTTTAGGCAAAAGCCCACAGAAGTATCTGGAGCATGAGTTTTCTGTGAAACTATGTAAATACTTCATGGTGGAAGGACTATGGACAAATTCAGAATAAGTGTATGGCACAGCTGTATTACATTATTGATAGAGTATGCTTGTTCTATCTTTGATAAGCTCTTTGAAGAGGTCTTTGGAGAGCAAGGGAAGCCTGTTAATGTTCAGTTGTGATGGAAGCTGCTATTAGCTAGCTGTATACGTTTAACTCTGCCAGGAGCAGATGTGTCTAATCACTTGGTTGCTCTTCTGTTTTGCTTAACAGGAACAAGATGACTTAAAATACCTGTAAAGTTTTTATCTGCTTATTAATCTAATACAAGGATATCAAGTGGGCGTGTTCAGAAAAATAAAAAGGGGGAGGAGAACTACAGGTGGTATCAGCTGTGCTAGCCCTATTGAATGCAGTGGTTATATGCTGAGAAATTGATATATCTTAAAAAAATTCCTTTCGTGTATTCGGAATGCTATCTTAAATTATTTGTATTTGATATGATTGTTAGGGTATGTACTTTTTGCTTGACTGCATGATGTTGACCTTTTTTGTTTCTCCTAGTGTGGTTTTACAAGTAGTGTAGTTTTGCTTTTGTTGTATCTTTTTAGCATATTGTAAGCTGCCAGTATTGTTTAACAATAATGTGAACTGTTCTGTGATGCAAATGAAATCTGATTTTTAAAAAAATAAAAAATTACTTTCAATGGAGTTCATGTAATGGAATTGTATTTTAGTTTTTACAAAATTTGTATGAAATCCACTTTAATTCTTGACAGTTACATGAGGCTTTCCTGAACGCTACAGTCAGAAGGTAGGATACTAGTAGCCTACCTGAGTACTGAGGTAGGCTCAAGTTCCTTGCATGCTTAAGATCTTGATATAAACCACCTTCTGTCGGCATGTAAGTAAAAATATCTTCTTTGTAATGTTATGTGGAAGTAAATGAAGGCTCATTACATTGTTCACTGGCACTGTGCTAAATATTTAGAATAAAATTCTGTGTCCAAAAAGATCATGTTCTGACCTTTGGTTAAGGTGAGGATCTGTGGCCATAAGTCTTCCTGCCTAGCTCTGACATGGTAGTCCTGCTCTGTATGTGTGTGTGGGCATGCATGCTGGGAGTCCATCCCTATTGCCAGCGAGGCACCTAGATAGACTTTGCAGGCATGGTTATTAGAGTATTTTTGTAACTTTTGCTGGAAAGGGGAGACCTTGATCAGAAAATAGAAAGTATATGTCCATTGTTAAAACATGTCTGGCAATAGTACAGAAGAGGAAGCAATTGTTGTCGTAAATCTGGGTTGTAGCTATATAGCCTGGCAGAAGATGTTGTTGATCTCTGACTCTATGGCATTACCTCCGTGAATTCTTGGTTCGTAATTCTTTCATTGCCATCTCCTCCTTTTCCAGCCTAGGACAGCATACTGGTTTCCTGCATCATACTGTTCTTGGTTGCTTGCACTCCTGTGACCTCCCTGTTGAAGCCAGAGGAGCGATAGCACAGCAGCATCGGATCCTTCCTTAGATGTACTCTGCCTGGAGCTACGCATGCCATGTATTTCCTGACACACTGTCTTTCCAGAGTGGGTCTGCCCAAAAGGGTCTGACAATCATAGTATGTAGCTGGTACTGTAGAACTACATTCTCATGTGGTCTTCCCTGTTTTCTTCTCTTTTCCCCTAACCTTTTTTCCTGTGTACTTTTTGAGGATAAGTGGCACAAGGGCATTTTTTTTTCTCATTTAGGAATCCATTTACTGTCATGTACTGGATGCACAGAAAGACAGTTATTTCTTCAGCTGAAGTGACTAGACTTGGTTCTTTGCATGCTTTCAAAAGAGTGAATTGAGCAGTAATGCAGGAGGAACCGTGGATGTTACGTCTGTGTAAGACAAGTTAACAAGAGGAAAAAATTAGGCTTGGTACTTTGAAGAAAAAAGAGTTTTATATTGACCAAAACCCTGCCTTTGACTCAAAGGAAAGGAAAATAATCAGCAAAACTTGAAGGAGCATTAGGAATAGTTAATACAGAAAATAAGAAATATCTCTAAATGTTTCTCAAGCTCTACAAAACCCCTTACTTGCCTTTATCTTACTAAAGGCAAGGAAAGAGTCCTGTTCTGGAGGGAAGATTAATGCTTCCTATTGATAGTGCAATTCAGAGAACCACTGGTAATTGCATAGCTGTGCAATTATTAGTCATAGTAAAGTAGACAGAAACTCCTGTCTTGAAATTAAAAAAAAAAAAAAAAGATAAATTTCTATTTATCCTTCACTTATTCCTATTGATCCTTCAGGATAAATTCTGACTGAGAGATCTGAATGTTTCTTGTCTCTATTATTATTGTTCTGCTTTATTCTCCTTGAGTTTCAGAACCTTTTGCCACACAGATAATGTGGTAGATCATTGATGAAAACAAAATATGTGAAAGTTGCAAGCTGTACCATTACCATATTGTTAGAAAATATGAAGTCACAGCACTTCAGTGGGAGAATCTAGCTTGTTTAATCATGGAGAATGGGTCATGTAGCCTGGAGGTCCTGGGTTTGGTTACAATACTCTTGAGGATAGTGTCTCTGTGTGACACTGACGCAGGGAGTTAATTTACTTCAGAAATGGAGCTATAATATGTAGCTCCGAGCCTCTCTCTGTTTTCAGGAGCCTGCGTAACAGAGTGTTGAGTTATATTTTGGTAGTGGTTCCCCTGCTTTTGAAGTCAGAGGAGGAAAGCTGGTATTAATAAAAAATTGAAAAAGAGTATGGTGGGTTATTAATTCTCTGGTCTTCCATAGTCAGTACTTCAGTAGCACAGGAGACAATGTATTTTTCTTTGTCTTTTTACAAGTCACATAAAATACAAGCATTCCAAAAACTAATATATCAGATTTATTATCTTCTCCTTGTATTGCCATCTATAGCTTGGCACACTGTGACATTATTCCTGGCATTCCTTCTTTCCCTGTAGGTTTGATCAGTTTGTCTTCCTCCTCCTGACAAAGACGTGTCTGTGTGATATGGGCATGCTTTTATTTTAAATAAACTATTTTGAACCTTGTGGCATGGGCTTGGACTTCAAAGTCTTGTATTTTCTTTTAACTGACTTTTGTGTCTGTCACCAACTTGTATGCTCCTGTCCTACACTCTTTAGCGGGAATAATGATTCTTAGTGTCTTCTGGTTTGGGGTTTTTTGTGTGTGGTTTGGTGGTTTGTTTTTTTTTTTTGTTTTGTTTTGTTTTGTTTTTCTTTTTTTAAGCAATTTAAAGACCATAGATACTAAATACTTTGTTAGTGCTGCTTGTCACAAAGTAAAATTTTGGCCCAGGGGATAGGGAAGAAAGTAGGAAAACTTTTCTATTCCCCCAGTCACACTAGCTGAACCTCAGATTTCTTGCCCCCCCTTTCCCTAGTTAGTTGATCTCATTTGTCAGTAGTTTGCAACACCGACTGTGGACTGTAACATGCTGTCTGCCGAGAAATTTGCAAACGCAAAGCCCAGCAATCAGCAGTGCCTCTTGCTGGGTGCACTAGCATTGTAACGCAGTCCTTACCCGTAATGTTGGTGCAGCCTTCATGGCCTTTCATTAGGATTGTACCTATTGCAGACTTGAGGGAGGGTGTTTGTGTATGAAAGTGGAAGATGCCGTCTTTACCTCTGAACCTTGTATTGTTAGACTAAAAGGTTGCATGCTATTTCTGCCTAGGGGACTTGAACTTTGATATTTTACAGGACAGACTGCAGAAATTTGGGACTGGACCAGAATTCCTGCATCGCTCTTTTCTGTTGCTGAACATGAAGGCAATGAAAATTGAGGTAGGAAAATGCGGGGCAGGAAAAGGGCTATAGCCAGTGAGCATCCACCCTGGGTAACTGGATTTTGTGGCTGTTGCTGCCCTACTGTTCCGTGCAGTGGCCGGCGGTGTAAGTGGCGTGCTCCCAGCCTGGGAGCGGGACCCGCTGTCCCAGACGGCCCCACAGTCCTCTCTGCCAGCGCGATCTGCGTGCGGGACACGCGAAATGCTGATAAACCACCGAGGATTCCTGCTTACGCCTTAGCTTTACAAAATAGGCGCTTCAAGGGGGAACTGCTCTCCTAGGGTAGCCTGTTTGAGCCCGGGCTGCGGGAGGAGCGGCCTCTCCGGCAGGCCTCAGGCGCCCGGCGCAGGATGCCGCGGCCGCCGCCGCGCCGTGCCCCGCGCCGGCCCCCCCACGCGTGCCCTGGAGCGCCCGGGCACCGGGGGGCGGAACCCGCGGGAGGGGCCGGGGGCCGGGCCGGGCCCCTCGCCGCCGCCGGGGCCGGCCGGGCGGGCGGAGGGCGCCGGCGGAGCGGTGGCTGCTCGGCGGGGAGCTGCGGGCGGCCGCCATGGAGGCGCTGGCGGTGAGGGGCCGGGAGGGAGGCGGCGCGGGGCCGCCCCGGCGCGGGGCCGGGCGCGCGTGTGGCGGGCTGTTCCGCCGACCGCCTGCCCTTCTCCTCGCAGGACGCCCCCGTGGCCGTCGCCGTGGCCGTGGTGGCTGCGTCTGCCCTGCTGCTGCTGCTGCTGCTCGGGGGAACGGGGCGGAGGACGAGCGGACTCGTCACCTTGCAGGACCCGCTCGCTAAATACCCGCTGCGGCTGGTGGACAAGGAGGTGAGCAGCGGCCGGGGCGGGTCGCTCCCGTCGGTCCGTTGGCCTTGGGGGGGGGGGGTCTGAGGGGGTCGGTCGGTCCGTTGGCCTTGGGGGGGGGTCTGAGGGGGTCGGTCGGTCCGTTGGCCTTGGGGGGGGGGGGTGGGGGTGGTCTGAGGGGGTCGGTCGGTCCGTTGGCCTTGGGGGGGGGGTCTGAGGGGGTCGGTCGGTCCGTTGGCCCGGGAGGGGGGTCTGAGGGGGTCGGTCGGTCCGTTGGCCCGGGGGGGTGGTCTGAGGGGTCGGTGGGTCGGTCATGGCTGCCCCAGGCTTCGGGTCCCGAGAAGCGCGCCGAGCCCTCCAGGGGCGGCTGTGACTGCCGCAGCCAGGCCGCAGGGTTTCCCAAGGGTACGGCAGGATTCTTGAAAGTATTTATCCTTATACTGCGGCGTTACGGTTGTTTCAAAATGGAAGGACTAATTTCTTTGTATGATTAAATCCTAGTTTAGAGCTGTGTTTTTCCCTTGATTTCTGTCTAATGTGCATCATTGAGAAGTAACCCCAACAGCCTGTGCTTCTGCACGTCGTGTCTTGCCTGATCTTTGGCCACAGATTATGAAATGTGCTCGCTGGCCTTGGGCAATAGAGGTTTCCAGATTTTCTTTATGTAAAGGTGCTGTAGGGTTTGTGCAGACAGGCAGAAGTCACTCCTTGTGGAATTAAAGAGGAAAATACTTTGGTTCTAAAAATTCTGGTCTGTTTAAACTTTTTAATGCTATTTCTGTTTGCCTTCCTAGTATTTGGCTTGCATGCTAACAAAGAACTTACAAAGGCTTACTAAAGCATATTGTGTTGAGTAGAGTTTGAGATTCAAAGCAGTGGTGATGTTGACCTTATTCTGATTTTTGTTTGGTTGGTTTTTTAGGAAATCAGTCATGATACTAAGAAATTCCGGTTTGGGCTACCTTCACCAGATCATATACTAGGATTACCTGTAGGTAAGTACTGAAAATGCTTCATTACATGTATTTCTGTTTTTAAGATTTACAACTGCACTCATAGTTCTTGGACTTCTGACTGTTTGGGAATTTAATTAATTTAATTAACTCCAGCAAAGCAAGGAGTTAAAAGCTGCATCTGAATGCTGAATGCTGCTGTGTCAGAGAGAAATGTCAAATTTCTTAAAGGGTTATATTTCTGATCTTTTGTGTGTGCTTTGTTCTGCTTGTGTTAAATTGTGTGGTGTAGTTTAGAAGAACAGCAGTGAAACTGAACTGAGTCTGATGAAATTCACCACCAGTCAGGATACAGGCAAGAATGGTACCTGTCAAAGCTTTTTCATATTTCTTATTTGCATGCTATTCCCATCTGGTGACCTCAGTTTATTGTCAACTGTCCTCGTGCTTTTGATGAATCCAGTCATGCTTGCAGATGAGAAAGAGAACAACTCTTCTGCCTGGGAAGCTTGTAACTATTCTGTGCAGAAAAAAGGAGAAAATACAACTACTGTATATAGAAGATGCTGAAATATTCTGAGCCTTTTCTGTGCATGCGCTTACCTTTGCTTTACATACATACATGTACAACTTTGTCTTGCTTTCTGCAGCATGAAGTTCATTTCAGACTAGGATTGGCACAGTTTTCTTTCCTGTACCCTGTAAAACTGGTGGCAATGAACCTTGGACCTTGAATTAGTGGTCATCTATGCAGGGGAAAGTCTCTGTTTCTGATCTGCAGATGTAGCCCTCTTTGTGCTGTACTATGTTTTGCAGTTTCCCTTGCTGTATGATAAGTGTTACGGCATTTCCCATTCCATGCTGTGAGCTTGTCCTTCTTGCATGCTGCTTGTCAAGTGCAGCAGTCTTTCTCCACATTCTCTTCTGGCTTTTGTGGGAAAGTGTAATTGAGCTGTCCACATTAACTAGACAAATGAATTGAGATGTGCTCCGTAGTGCTTGTGTGTGTGTATTCTTAAGAATTTAGGAATAAGATCCTGAAACTGCATGGGCCAGATTACTTCCTGGGAGATTCCTGCCTTCTGTTTTTTACCAGGATTATTTTGCGAAGAATAAAGTATTTTCTGCCAGTACTGTTCCTGTCTTTTGTTCTTCCCTACAACCCTCTAAGTTAGTGCTGTCTGGCTGAGAAGACTGCTCTTAGCAAGGAGTTTCAGTTCTTTTAATCAGCAGAAAGAAACGGGTGCATTTTAGAGTCTGCCTCTTGGAGCACTGGGTTGGGCAAAGAGCTCTCTGTGGACAGCAGCATCCAATGCTGTGGAAGCTGCAGCGTTACAGAGGCAGGAGTTATGGAGAGGGAATATGGGCCAAGGCTTTGTTCTTGGTGTCTTGGTGCAGAATCTCTGGGAATTTTGCTCTGAGAGAATGCTGCTATTAAACCATAATATTTATTTCTTTCTTTGCCTGTATGACTGGTGTATCCTTACTTTCACTTCATTAATGAATATGAGAACAGCAGAACCAAAAATACAGAGAGCACTTGAAAATGAGCAACAAACTTTCTATATTACAGTTTTACTATAAATTTCCTACTTTCCTGGTATCTTGTCCTTCATTCTGTAACGTACTGGCTTTCCTCAGTTACCCTGTGCTCCAGAAACTCTTGCTGAAAAAAGAAGAGAGTCTATACGTTTTATACAGCATTTATATGGTAAAGCTTTTCTCCATCATTGCTTGTGTTTAATGGGTTATACCACCTCCTTTTTCTCTCTTGTCTTGTCCTCTAGGCCCGAGAAAAGTTTGAATCCGGGGATGAAAAAAAAAAATAATTAGATTGTAATTCTTTTTCCCTAGGCCAACATGTTTACCTTTCCGCAAAAATCAATGGTAGTCTGGTGATTCGAGCCTATACCCCAGTTTCCAGTGATGAGACAAAAGGTTATGTTGATTTAATTATAAAGGTAAATTTTGGTTTCCTTTAATAGAGATAAATTGCTAACTGGAAGGAAGGAAAGTACTTCATTTTAGTGAAATATAGAGTTTATTTTGATTGATCTTCTTTCAAATAGGACGACTACACAGTAAACAACTCATTACACATTATACTTGAATAGTAAGTTGTATCCTGTGTATCTGCTGTATGTCACTGAGAGATGGCGGAGGTAGGGAAGATGGAGAAGGGAATCACGTCCTTGGCAGTACTGCAGGAAATTCCCTAGTATCTTTTATTTGGCAACGCACGAATAGTGATAGCTCTCCCTCAAGCTGCCTATGCTGCTGCTAGTGCTTACTGCTAATAGCTCCAAGGTAGGAAACAAGTCAATAAGAACTGCTATCTCTGGTGACGCTACAGAGATTGCAGTTATCATCTATAAGTGTCAGAAGTTGTGCTAATGTGTTTATTGATTAAGAAAATGGGATACAGAAACAAGGGAAATCCTTTAAGCTAGGGAATGCAGGATGATTTGATCCCTGGACTTCTGTATTTTCTGATCCTTTTCTACAGTAGAGTTTGTCCTTAGGTAAAAATCTGGGATTTTTTTGTGTCCTCTGTTCTAAATGTTACAAGTATGGTGAATTGTTATTAACTACTTAACGCTTATTATGTGCTTTGAAAGGTGAAAAAGCTGTCATGTGGCTGAAGTCTCTGGGAAAGTCTTAAAAAGAAAAGATGCGGCAATGCTATTTTCAGAAGGAGCGGTTACAAAAATGGGGTAACATAAGGTTCTGGCAGGAGTGATAGTGAAATGAGGGCACCAGTACATAACCTGCCTGCCACCTATTCCTATTAGCCTGGCTGTTTGCAGAGAGCATAGGAACATGTGCATGAGAGAGCTGCTTCCTGTTGCAAGGCACAACAGATAACTGAGAGCAAAGAATTGTCTGCATTTCTTTCTCAGATGCTAAATTTCAGACCTGCAATACTGTGTTCTACAGTTTGTAATATTGTCTGCAGGAAAGCTAGTGGCTGGTATCATACAAATTATTGTTTTCACAGGTCTACCACAAAAATGTGAATCCCAAGTTTCCAGAAGGTGGGAAGATGTCCCAGTACCTAGATGGTTTGAAGATTGGAGATGATATTGACTTCAGAGGGCCAAATGGGCTCCTTGTCTATAAGGGGGCAGGTACTGTGACAAGAAGGTGGGAGAGCAAAAGGGAGGAACTTGTATTGGTTGTTTTCAGAGGTGTTTTACAAAACTTGACAACTTTGTAGAGAATCTTCTTTAAAAAAGTGGAAAAGAGAAGAGCTACCTTTCCTGGTCTCGACTAAGAGCCCATCAGAGTTGATGTGATGGGAAAGAGTCACCTGGCTGACTGCGAGTGTCACGGGGGTCTCATTAACTGGAAGTGAATTACAATAGTGAAGTGTTTGATGAAAAAAGTATGCAAGGCTCCAACATGCCTGATTCTAATCTTTGCAGTGGCTGCAGCTTGATGCTGGTTTAATACATCTCCAGTGAATGTGGACACACACAAATGGCTAGATCCATGGTGCAAGTGAGGATGATGAAGATGGCCTAAGAAACCTGCTTCTCTGTAGTAGGGGCTGTGCTTACCTTTAGCTACCACTAACACTTACAGTTGCTGAGCTGTGTTCTAGGCAGTGATGTGGGAATCCTTGAGTTCATTATAAATTATGTTGGCTGGTAGAGAAGGAGTAAATCAGTTGTTCAAAGCTAGGATTGGAGTTTACAGAGACAAAGAGGTTTCTACTCTTTGCGCTCAATGCTGTGCTGAGTCTGTTTAGCATTTCCAGAAGATCTATCCCAATTAATTGGTAGGCTGTAGTCATTTATTCCCATGGAAGTTGTATCCATGTTTGTTTAGGAGTTAATGTACCTATAGGTTTTGAATATTTCTTCTAGGTACCTTTCTTATCAAGCCTCACAAGAAGTCTGAACCAGAGAAGAAGTTTGCAAAGCATCTTGGCATGATAGCTGGAGGAACAGGTAAAACTATTGTCATCATATGGAATGTCTAGAGAACGCAGATGTCCTTATGGATGCATGAGAGGAATATCAAGCACTGTACTTCAGTAGCAGAACACTTCCACCTGTATCTCCTTTCATGAGTGTTTGGTGACACTGAGGCTTTCCAGTGCCTTGAGCTCAGTCCTGGGAGCTAGCAACTTCAGAATTTTAGTCTTGATTTACTGTGTGACCTGAGAGGAGTCACCTCGCCTCTCTGGGCTTCAGTCACAATGACAAAAAATACTTTAGGAGAATGTCTTGAAGGTAGAATTACTGTATGTGATAGAGAATGCTGAAGAGGAAAGCCCGAGATACAAGTATTATGCTTTTGTTTTTGTTTTGAAACGATTTGTAATAATAGAAACCCCCAACCTCTGCATTTGGCACAGATTAGAAATTCAGAGGTAGGGAGCCCTATGCAAACTAAGCTCCTACTGAAGACTGAAGGAAGGCAGCATTAATATTGAAACTGCAGCCTTACGTGGGTTGAAAGAAATACCTGATATTAAACCACTTTGTTTTTTAACAGGAATAACTCCCATGTTGCAGCTGATCCGTCATATCACAAATGATCCTAAGGACTCCACAAAATGTTACCTTCTTTTTGCTAATCAGGTCAGTATACTGACTCATCTCTTTTCCTTCAACGGCCTACTTTTTTGCTGGCCTCTGAGCTTTTTAAACTGGTGGGACATTGACCCCTGGAGAAAATACTGCTCTGCATGTTTCATACTCTTCCGTTGAGTCTTATTTTCACCTAATCATTTATGAGAAAATATTATCTGAGATAGCACATTTAAAAATTATCAGTATAGGGAGGAGCAGGAAATGGTTATTATGTAAGTTCTTAATCTATTATCTTAGGTTAAAACAAATTAAGAAGGAGAAACTGAATAAAAAAAATTAGCTATAAGGCCCTTTATAAATACTGTGTGGTGCTGTCATAGCTCCCATGATCTTGTATTTGCTTTGAAGATGGCTTCTTGTAGTTTCTCTTACACTCCCTGATTCCTATATTAGGAAATAAATAGTGTGAACAGATCCTTATCCCTCTACTCATTCCTTCACTGATTTCAAGGAAAATGGATTTTGTTCCCTTAATCTGTTTCTACAGTTAATCTTCACCATGCTGGTACAGGGCTGTATTTGCCAGGGTCAGAGACAAATCCAGCTAATTGGGATTTTATCCAGGATTAGGGAGTTGTTTAAATCGCCACCTTTAAGACAGTGTTTAGGTGGCGGTTAAGTCTCATAGTCTGTTGTGCTTAATCTGAATTTACAGAAGCCTGTGATAATAGCCTAACATGTAAAGCAGGGGGGGGATCACTTTCTTGGTTTGAATGAGTTATCATTGCGTTTGTCTTGTTGAATGCCAGAGGAGCTGACATTAGAGGGCATCTTGAGATGCTTTGGAGCTAAACAGCAGTCTCATTTTGCAGACAGAAAAAGACATATTACTGAGAGACGAGCTAGAAGACATTGCTAAGAGGCATCCCAATCAGTTCGTGCTTTGGTATACACTGGACAGGCCTCCACAAGGTAGGCTACTGGTACACACTGGAAATCATAGAATCATAGAATTATTAAGGTTGGAAAAGACCATCATCAGGTCCAACCGTCAACCCAACACCACCATGCCTCCTAAACCATGTCCCAAAGGGTGACGTCTACATGTTTTTTGAACACCTCTAGGGATGGTGACTCCACCACCTCTCTGGGCAGCCTGTTACAGTGCCTGACCGTTCTTTCAGTAAGAAATTTCTCCTAATATCCAATCTAAACCTCCCCTGGTGCAGCTTGAGGCCATTTACTCTTGTCCTATCACTAGTTAACTTGGGAGAAGAGACCAACACCCACTTCGCTACAGCCTCCTTTCAGGCAGTTGTAGAGAGTGATAAGGTCTCCCCCTCAGCCTCCTTTTCTCCAGACTGAACAACCCCAGCTCCCTCAACCTCTCCTCGTAAGACCTGCTCACCAGACCCTTCACCAGCTTCGTTGCCCTTCTCTGGACACGCTCCAGCACCTCAATGTCCTTCTTGCAGTGAGGGGCCCAAAACTGAACAGGGTATTCGAGGTGCGGCCTCACCAGTGCCGAGTACAGGGGAAAATGCCTTTGCTTGCAACAGTTTCATCCTGCTCAAGGGGCCGTTAGTAGAATATCAAGTCTTCTAGTTTTACACTATTTTAAACAACACAGACACCACCCCTCAACCCCTCAGAAATAAGTCTAACCACACTACCTGTTTTGAAAAGTGTTCTAAACCAGGTGGGCCTTGGACAGTGTGAACCAATAATTAACTCCTGTTGGGTAAGACACATGTTACTCAGTGGATCTTTTGATGTATTTCAGGATGTGCCAGTGTCTTGGACTTCTCAGCAGAAGTTACAGCTCTGTTTTGGGCTGTCTCCCAAATCAGGTTTACGTTAGCATTTTGTTGGCATTAAATTGCTTAATACCTGTAAACAGAACATGCACTTCTTTCTTTTGCAGCAGCTCTGTATTAGATTAGAGCTGCCACGTGGGTAGATTAAGGCATTAACTGTAGGCTGGTGTAGCACTGAACTAGAAATGGAGGCAGAGGCTGAACTCTACCGAACCTCCTTTGAAACCTGGGTATTCATGTTTGCTGATGTTGTAAGTGATCTGAGCATTTATTTAACAGACACGAGAGCCAAACTGAGTCAGATCAAAGTTCTGTACCTGTTGTCAGTAATAGCCATGAGCAGATGGCCAGAGAAGGGTAATCAGCAGGTCTTGATACTCTTCCAGGCTTTAATATTTCTCAGTTCTGAGCCAAATGTGTCTCCGTAGATACAGTAACCTTCAGGGGACAACTTTTGTATGAACTTAGTGTGTCTCCTTTGAAGCCTGCATGAGCTTTTTGGCAGTCTGCTAGTGGTTCCATAGGATTAGAACTTTTGTGTGAAGAATGACTTCCTCGGGTTCGCATTTGCTTCTTAATTCTTGTGTTGGAAGAGAGTGTGAATAGGTCTTCATGTTACTAATTTCACAGACATCTATCAATCGCCCCTGCTGCCCCATCTCTTCTACCCTGAAGATTGCTGGTATTCCCCACGTAGCAGTGATTATGTACCTTTGCTCATCCTTCTTCTCGCAGCCTTTTCCAGCTCTGCTGTGTCCCTTTTTGAGCTGAGCAGATCAGAACTGAACAGCAGTAGTCAAGATGCAGGCAAACTCTGTATTTTTAATTTGACATTGAAAGTGGTGTTCCCTTTTCCTTTTCTAATACTTAACATTTCATATGCCTTTTGACTGCTGCTGTTTTCATAACCCCAGTATCTTGCTCCTGATAAATAAGCTTAAAGCACATATTTTTATATGTGAGGGCAGGATTATTTTTCCTTCTTGGCTCACTTTAAATGGCAGATGCATTCAGTAATATTAGTGCTTGAAATCATTTAGCATGTCTTTCCTCTTTTAATTTTTTTTTTTCTCTCATCACTTAACTACATGGCAGAGCTTTCGTCATCATCAAACTTTGTCACCTCACCACTCAATCTCTTTTCCAGTTTGGTTTGTTTTGTGTTTTTTTTTTTTTTTTTTTTTTTTTTTTTTTGTGTTGGATGGCACAAGTCTCAATACCTCTCCCTGCACAACCGCCCCGGGTGACCTCTCTTCACTGGAAAAGCTGATTTACTCTTCCTGTTTATTCTTACCTCCTGTCTAATTTCTTTTAAATCTATCATTTATTCATAGGCTTTTAGGTCTTATCAACCAGATCCTTGTTATTCACATCCTTTTGTTGTCCCTATTGAAGGGGACCACTAGGTTTGAGCTCAGTGAGAGATTTTAACCCTTTCTTGGCTTGCAGTGATGGTGGCATAACTTTGCTGATTCTTCAGCTACTTTGTAGGTACAACAGACGCAGTTTAAAAAGGCTTCAGACTGTACAGAGATTCAAATTAATAGTTTAATGTCTTTGTTTCAGATTGGAGGTACAGTTCTGGCTTCGTCACTGCAGACATGATTAAAACCCACCTCCCTCCCCCTGGCAGTGAGACGCTCATTCTGATGTGTGGGCCACCACCAATGATTCAGTTTGCCTGTCAGCCCAGCCTGGACAAACTTGGCTATCCCAAGAGCAGTACATTTTCTTATTAACAGTGATGTCACCTGCTACCTTTTTGTAAGTACTGCATGTTTTCCTGCAGGAACAACTGGTGTGTAACTACGCAGTATTTCTTTCTCTATGTGTGTGTGTGTGGTTCTTTTAACCGCTTAATGTAATTCCTGTAGTTTATAACTATAATTACCTTTGCATGTTTTAATACTAAGAATTTGAAAGATCATCTCCAATTGTGTGGAAGTAACTTACTCTAATAACCTCTTGGGTTAGTATGAAACGTCCATCTGAGGAAAAAAAAAATAAGCATAATCAGAGAGGTAGGACAGAGATAAAACCACTTGTTTGTTAACATGGGTATGGAATTTGGGAGAGGACTATAAAACTGGACTGGGATTATTTGACTGTGCTCTATAGGTAACTCATGTAGTGCATCCTGGGGAAGGAGAGTACAAAGAACAGTCAAAGTTTTTTTAAATGCTGTTTTACAGCCCTTTACCAGGGACTAAGAAATAAGTCAGAGTATGCTAGTGAAAAAGTGAACAGAATTTGGGTAACATGCAAATTCCTTATTACTGTAACAGAAATTCTTGTTAGCGTGGAATTTATTCAGGAGGATTACATAACTTCATGCTGTCTTCTAACAGCCTTAGCTAACCAATCACTGCCAACTGTATGTGGAAGTTCTGGGCTGCACATACAGACATAACTATCCTGTGATGTTACATCATTTGAATGTCATTCTCTAGGAGTAGTGCTTGCTTTTTTGGCAGTTTCAGAAATTCCCTTTGAGTAAGAGAAAACATGGCATGGAAGTAATCCTATTGTAAGTGATGCCGAGTCAATCTTAAACTCGGCTCATGCCTCATCTCAGTGTTTTTACCACATAGCATTTAATTCTTAGTCCTCAGTGCCTGAAATACTGCATGCTCATTTCCAGGAATTAGGTTATACTACGTTTGTTTTAGGGTCTGACAAATCCCTGAGCCAGAAGACTTGTTTCTTCAGATGCTAATGAATATGTTTACTAAATATTTTTATTCATCTAAAGCAAAGCCAAAGGATTCGACTAAACATTGACATAGGGGTTTTGTACTTCATCAGTTAATTTGTAACAACACTGCAAAGACAGACACAGGGATTCAGACTGTGATTCTGTCCTTCATGAGAGATCATTCTACAGTCTGCAAGAGATGGAGGAACATTCAGAATTTATTCATAACAGTCAGAAAATAAGCATTTATGCCTGTGTTATGCTAATTAGGATTCTTTCTCTATATATATATTAAGAAGTCAATAATTTTGCAGATTGACTATTCACAGCCAAGTTAGCACAACAACACACTGAGTTATAAATACATCATTGAAATCTGAAAATCTGCTTGTAATATCCCAGTGATATTAAGGCTGCCTCTGTTGGAGCAGCTTATCCTATGTGTAGTGTTGTAATAAATCTGCTGGCCAATTACCCTGACAAAGTATTTCAGATGCTCGTAGTACATGATCTGTACTGATCTGATCACTAGTGTCAATTGCATTGCCAGATCAGAGATGTACTTGACTGGTATGTTCAATACCTTTTATTATGCATTTTTAGTTTGCTGATGTGTAAACTGACTTCTCATTCCTTTGGATCGTCCATTATCATTTTATTGTTCAGTGATTGGAAAAAAAATTTGCCTTGGTTTTACTATGTAGGACAATAAAATCATGTGTTTAGTTTCTGAAATCTGTCCATACAGTGCAGGGTCTGTCATGAGAGGCTCATGGCGTGAGGACTAGAAAAGGTCACCTTTAAAAAGTGCTACTGATAGCTCTCGAAGAACCCTTGCTGCATACTCTGGACAGTACCTGAGCTGTCCCCTTTATTTGGGAGGGTCGCAGCTGGCAGTGACCAGCCCTCAGGCTATATTAATATGTAAACCCAACACCCTGCAGCCAGCAAGGAGAGAGTAATGCAAATCGTCTGTACACATATTATTAAGCCTTTTCTTTACAGCTTGAGCAGATTTCTGGCATTTCCCTATTTACTAAGATATCTTGTTAATACCTTATTAATACACGAGAGGCACATGTCAACAGATGCCACAAGTAATCGCTGCTGTAAAGGAGACACTTTCATCCTCAAACAGCCCCTCAAGTAAGTGGTGAGAGGCCCTATTTTCCTCTGTTACAGTGCTGCAGTACTGCCTAGCTCAGTAGAATAGCAACTGACCTATGTCATCACGTGTTTTAAAGAAACAAAAATTTGTTTTATTATGGTACTTGCCTGTTGCTCCTTAGTCACATTCTACACATCACAGAGCAGTAATGTGTGTCTCCTATCGCTAAATAAAGTATTCTATGAAAATTTGTCTGTAGCTGGAATGAAAAGAGAACTGAAAGTGAACAGCAATGTTGTTTATAACATCACCAGTTCTCATGCAAAGGTTACAAAAGTGTTTCTGCTGTGATCTCCAGTCCTCAGGGCTGTTTGCAGCCATATGTTTAATTAGGTCTAACTACGGAAAGAAAATAGGCTTATTACCACCCCTCTATTCCTCGGGGCCCGTACTATGTTTCAGAGCAACCAGGTATGGGCTCAGGAAACTTTGTCTGAATGATTTTGACTGTGCAGAAGGCTTATGTGCATCCTGATGCTTGCACATGTATGTCAGTGCTCGTCATTCTGGTCAAAATGTCAGTGTATAGAAAGAGTCCATTCAATAGTTCTAGTTAAAGAACTGTTATTTAAAACCAAACAATGGATCATGCTGGAAATTCTGTTATGCTTGCCTTACAGAGTGCGGCAAATGCCAGTCTTAAAGTTACATGTCAAAATAGTTTTAAGTGTCGCAATTGCTCCTTGATCATGAACATCTTAGAGCACATGTAAAAATCACAGGATAAAAAAAATCACTTTAAATGAAGCACCAGCTTTTGAGTCCATCAGTTTTTCTGGTAGTCGCAAAGTTACGTTTCCTGCTGTAGCTGCTCAGCATCTTTTTGAGTCGGTAAAGATTTGTGAACATGCCATCCTGATTGTCATCCTCCTGGTAAAAGCAAGGCCTTGATGGATAGTATCATGTTCCATTCTTCCCACTTTACACTGCACTTACTTAGATAAAAAGAGGGCAGGACATGTGCTAGTGAAAGGGATGAGAGATGAAAATGCTTTTATGGCAAAGTGTCTGGCAAGACTGTAGTAGTAGTTAGTGAGCCATTACCGCTGCCCTCACCAGCATCCGTCTGAATTTCTAGGTAGCTGTGATTAGTCCACATAGTACAATAGAGTATTAATGATTCCTGCACTACAAGTTAATTATAAAAATAAAAAAATTACAAAAGTTCTTTCATATAACAGTACATACCACGTAAAAGATGACTGAATAAAAGGGTAAAACAGGTTCCCAGACTTGGCTTTCCAGACTCTGGATAGGAGTACCACCTTTCTCTCAACACCTATTTCACATAATGAAATATGGAAAACAGCGTGGAGGAGAGTTACCTGTAATGCGTTGCTACCTTGGCAATATTAAATGCTATGTGGTAAGTCCCATTGGCAGAAAAGAGGTGAAAACTTTTCTGCACCACAGCATCAAGCTTCTCCTGGCCATCCCTCTGGACAGGCGTGAGGTATTAGTGTTCTTGGTCATGCTGAAGCATCATCTCCAGTCTTCAAAGGTAGGTGTCAGAAATCTGCTGTCATTCAGCATTTCATCTTGGCTTAACATCGTCTGAAAAAACCAAAATATGAACGAGTAAGCATGTTCAGTTAGAGGCCCATAGTTAAAGAAATCCAACTGTAATGAGATCAGATTTACAACAGAGGGAGTTAGAGCCACATAAAATTAAAAGGAATTTCTTGAATGCAGCTTTAAACAAACTTTTATTTGCTTGAGGAAATTCTCACACAGATTGTGTGTGTGGCATGTGACTCAAGTATGTTATCTAGTTTTTCATTATACCTTTCAGTCAACTTTTTGGTTGGTGGGTGTTTTTTTTTTTTTTTTTTTTTAGATTAGCTGCTATGGAGTCAGGAATTAATACAGTGATTTTTTTGTTTGTTTGTTTGTTTTCCATGGGTTTTTAGCTCATGTAAGTTTTCAAGTCTGTACCTCTTTGCTAGATTTTGCTGTGACTGAGGCATTCAAGGGTGGTTACTTGCAAAATCTTTGAAGAATTGTTTTCATTTAAGGGGATGAATAGCTGTCATTGGGTCAAAGAGATAGGAGATCATGAAAACTTAAAATAGGCCTAAACAAAACAATTTCTTGTGCAATTTAAAAGCAGGATTTTTTTTTGGACTGTGAATGTGCAACCAGGCTATAAAGAGGTATTTAACAAGAATAACGACCCACATACTCTTCACTACTACCAGCACTGACCAACTTCCACTGAATTCTAGCAAGAACACATTTGTGACTTTAAAACAAAAGTAAAATGGGTACATACCGTAAGATGGCTTATGCCTTGAGAAAGAGCCCCTATTTGCATTACTGTTCCTTCTGAATGTTCCATCTGTAAAAGTATTCAGGAACTAGTTCAAATCAGACAGTATGTGCAATTTTATTCACTCTACATGCACCTTTGGGAAATATCTGTGCCTGGACACATGAAGTTGTGGTACGTTTAAAAGCTACGGTTTCCGCACATTAACAAAGATGCCTCCATGCTATAAGGTATGTGAAAACACATTTAACAATAGGAGGAGTGAATCCTAGTTAAGGAATATTGATTAGGCTGTAAGTCACACAAGAAAAGAAAAAGTTTAACTGATGTTATCGGTGAAGAGTAATACCTTCCAGACCGTGTAACACTTATTATACTTCTGATAGTCGTCTTCCACAGGCAAGCGGTAAGAGTCCTTCATGATACAGTCCTACCTATTCTTATATAAAAAGGTTATCGGTTCCAGGGCACATGCTCAGAAGTCATGCTGAATGGGAAGACCATGCTCCTAGGGAAAAATCCAGTGTTTTTGTAATGCTTGAACAACCGCATAGGGTAAGCTGTTGGCTCAAGCTTAATGCATTCACTTGCAACCCTGAACAGTGCAAGCGGACATCTATGCTAAATTCTAGTCAGGACTGGGTATCGCCCCTTCTCAGGAAGAGTACTTTATTTTTGCTAATGTGTACATTGAAAAAGACAACTGTTAGATAATGAACACAAATGAGATGTTAGATGCAGTAAAGCATGCAAATGAAAGAATTGCTTTCACAGTTAGTCTTTCAGTTTTGTGACCATTCTCTTATTAGGCTTAAAGTGTTTTTATCTCACTTAAGGTCACTGGAGATGGACAGTTTACCCCAGTTGCCTCTGTCTGGGTCTTGTGTGTTGCCAAAGTTCACACAAGCCTCCAGGAGCTCCATTTTTCAGGGTTTACGTCCCTTTACACAACAGCAAAGTTGAATAGAATTTGATGGCTTTTAGTCTTCATCATTTGTCTGTATGATGTCAAGACAGTTTCACTTACAAGTTCACTGCTACATAACAAAAATGACTTAAGTATTGGTTTATTAATAATCTTGTTCATTACTGATGCATTGTTTTCACATACACTGTCTAAGCATAACTACTCCCCACTGTACATAATGAAGGAAAAATTCAGTTGGATTCTTTAACATCTGTTAAAAATATACAATCCAGTTGTACTTTAATGTAGAACTTGATAGCTTTGTACAAATTACTCCAGATAAATTTATTACATTAAAACCCCCCCATAAAGATAATGAAAAAAGTAGTGTGCCATACTCAGATTATGAAAGCTAGAAGTACAAAAGTCTTGTCTTTACTGCAACCTCCACCTTAATTGTCGAAATACATCAGTCTTCGTGGTGTAAAGGTGTTATATTCCTGAAAAAGGGCTTGAAGATGGATGAATTTATTATTATGTTGATTAAAAAAATTAACCTGACATTCTTAGTATAGAACTCTTTCCAGTGTCCACAGCCAATACTTTTGCAGTGAGTTCATGCGGATGTAGCAAATACTTTGTTACACACGAATGGTTGGTTATTTGCAAGCTTTGGAATGCATGGAGAGGATGAGATGAGAATGGCATCAGTCTGTCTGTCCCACCTGATCCAGTTCCCTGTCAGTGAATGGACTAAGTCCTTTGTATCCACCATAGTTTTTCTGGGTACCGTTCGTAGCAGCTGGGTTTGTATCCATGGGACAAATGTAGTCCGTTGATTCATCAAATTTCTTTTTTCTTAAGTTTCCAAAATGTGAAAATCCAAGTTTCTTTGGCTAAAATAAGAAGACAACAAGTCTTAAATAAGAAAAATAAGGTTGTCCTTTAAACATTCAAAATCCTCTCCTTTTTGATTTACTGCTATACCCTAGTCCTTAAAGTACACAGCTGCTGAACTAAATAAATTCAATTGTTTTCACATTGGAAGTTACAGTTGATTTAAAATATATTTAGGTAGTACCCTTCTAAGAAAAGACAGATTGGATTACTTGCTTGTTTCGGAAGCTGATTTAAACAGATATAAATTAAATGCTTTGGTACCTAGAATTACAGAAGCTGCAACATTCCTTCTAGAACTAACCTCTCCCTGCCCCTGTTTGTCCCTTCTTTTCTTTATAAGGCAGGGGAGAGTAAGTATGAAATTCTGAAGTATCTCCTTTTTGACAGCAGAGCATACCCGAACTTTGGCAGTGGTGGTCAGAGGTGTGTATGCTGTTGACTCCGTTATTTCTCTTTTTTCTTGTTGTGCCTCCGGTCCAATTAATACGTTAAAATTGGTTGTTAGGTGGCGGCGCAGTAGGGTCTTTTGAGGTGGAATATTCAGCAGCATTGCCAATGTGTCACCATTGAAGCGAGGCTCGAGAATCTATTAAAAAATGGCAGAATATTTATTTTTTAATATAGTTAAATATTTGCAGTAGTAAACCATTACAGTGCTCATCAGAGGGATTTCTCATTCTTACTAAGCTGCCTGCCTATATTAGACCTTTGTAACTCACTGGTGATATGACACTCACTAGGGTTTGAATGGGAAATACATGGAAGTGGGCACTAAGAAATGCAGAGCGTGATCAGGCAAATATTTATATTTATCATGAAAACTTAAATTTGTTTTTAGAATTTTCTGCTCTACTTAGAGTGTAAACTTAATCTTACCACAATTTTTTTCTATTTCATTTCTGCAAAAATTCTATGGCACTAGAATCATAGTATTTCAGAACTTTGACTTTACTAAGCTGCAAATAGTTCTGAAAGGTTTGAATTAAAAAAATCTCATTCTTGCTTGCTGACTTGCTTGACTGCTGCCAGTTCAGGACAGTTATTTACTGTGGCTCAGAATTCTATTAAAACCACTCAAACACTCAATGATGCCTTATCGATAAGTAACTTTCCCACAGTACAGTGTTCTTTGGTTTTCTTTTTTTGTGTACTGCTGTTAAACACCTGTGCACAGCTCAGCTTTAATTATAAAAAAAGTTTTAGCAGTTCCTTTTTTTTTAGTTTTCCTTTGTAAAATTAAGATGTGTGGATCAGGTACAGAGGCTCTTTAGAAGGCCTGGTCATGCTGTCATATTGCAGATGTATTTGTTTCCTCCTGCTTGACGAACACCAGATAAAAGATGTTTTATATTACAGTCTGTCAGTCTTTATTAGCTATGTAGTGAAACGTTAAAATGCATTCTTACAATCAGGCCACCGTGCACTCCGCTTCCTCGAAGGTTCGGTGCATATTCTGCCAGATCGACTGATCTGAGCCATTCCATCACTCTGTGATTGGACCACTGAACTACTTCAGAAGGCGAAACGTTATTCTGTTAAAGCAACCAGAAAAGATGATGATGATATAGCCTGCACTGTCACTGCATGTTCACGATCTGTATCCTCAGTGCAGATAAAAGCATCATTCCTCCTCTTCCTCAAAGAAGAGTATTTTTCCCCCAATTCTAAGGTACTGTTTCTGTTCAAGGCCTCTCTCAGACACCCTCTGATGCAGGCAGGCATAGTCTAGTGCAGGTGAAACCCCATATATTGCATCAAGTAGTATAACAATAGAGACTACAGGTGCTGGGTGTAGAAGAGGGAGCGTTCTGAGAATAGTAGTATTGTCAGTCTTTAAGACTAAGACAATAAGCTATGCTGACGAGGTAAGGCAAAAACCTTAACAGTCTTTGAGAGTTAAAAATTAGGACAGGCAAGAAAAAGCATTCAAATTATTCTCTTGGAATCTGAATTAACTTCTTTAAACTAAGCAAATAATTTCTAAAGGGAAGTGCATGAGATTCAACTAGTAAGTGGTTCAAGTACTTAAGGAGTGAGTGGATTTTTATTATGGGTGAGTACATGTTACTTTCCAGAGCTGGAAAGCAGCAGATGTGCTGCTTCAGACGCAATTCCCTAGTAGCATGGTTCTATTGTATCATTGTACACTGCGACCGTTCTATCCCCTTTGGCTGCAATCAGGTAATTAGCTCTTGTTTAAATTAAATTACTTAAACATTCTTTTACCTCCTCAGCTGGTCTCCTGCGCAGGCAGTGGGGGTTGAAACTGTTGACATGCAGCACGTGAATGGCACATTTAATACTCAGGTGATGCAGCTGACTGGTGACTTTCAGAAAAAGAAGGTCATTCTGTAAAGGAGAAAGCCATTTAAGTGGCACAGAATACATACCACAGCAGGTACTTTTCCCCAAGAAGAAAGATTTTAAGCTTGCTATGTAGTTTTATATAAACCACAGTAACTACGGTTTAGGTAAAATAAAAATTTATATTTTAAAGAGGGTTTTTTAGGATGGGGGTTTTGGGAGTTTTTGTTGGTGGTGGTGGTTTGTTTTTTTTTTTTTTTTTTTTTTTTAAACATTGCACCATAGCAAGACTTGGCTAAAAAATGAAGGAGAGCTTGTAGCTTATTAAGTAAAATCCAGGCTCATGGAAAGTTTTAAGGTAGGTGGACTGTTTCTGATCTCGCTGAGATCACTGCAGCTAGCAACATGCACCTGGCCATGGAACTTAACAAAAGCTCCTTAAGCAGTGTAGACAAGGCTGGACTTTTGATAACAGCTAAATTAGGCATTTTTTTTCATAGCCCAGTGAATAGAAACAAATACTTAATTATCCAAACCTGGGCAGGGAAAGTGCAGGAAAACACAGCAGCATATGTAGTGCATGGTTTGCTGCTACTGTGGTCGGAGCTGTACCCATTACTGGATTTGCAGCTTATTAGTTTACTGAATATTGATGCTAACTTGGTGTGGAGAACAACATGCTCCAGAAGCTGCACGCACAATAGGTCATTTTGCCTTTAATGGTGGTGAGCTATATCATATTGAAAGAAAGACTTCGCAGAAGTTAGCTATAACATATCCTATGACTTACTTTAGGTACTTTAGGAATAGTAATCATGCACTAGACAACACAAATGAGTTACTACTGGCTCTGCTTCTGTTGTGCAAAATCTTTAACTGCTCACATTCAAAGGAAAAATTGTAAAACTTTGCTCATTCTGAGGTTAAATTTGGTTAAATGGAGGAAAAAGGATTTTAGCTTACCACAGTTAAGTACTGCAACATTCTCCCATCAACTCTGGATTCATGAAACTGGTCTTTGTACTGAGGTAAACCAATATCATCAAGCCATCCTGCAGATACAAGAACAGGGGTGTACCCAAGTCCAGATCAGTGAGAATGAAGCCCTTCTCCCCTTCTTGTCTGGGCCGACTTCTGATGACTCAGGTACCTCATTCTACCTGTTCACCTTTCCAAAGGACAGTCTCTTACCAGAAGCCTACAAGCAATTCCCACCAAACAGCTTTGTCCACAATACCCCCTTGATATTTTACACAGAGCGTGGGACTGGGCATATATCTGCTGCAGCAAAACGTAGCTCCTGCCAGGCTGAACCCCCCACGCTTACTTCCCTGCAGCCTGAATGACAGAGCTCACCTTGGAAGATCATACTGCATAGCTGTATCGTTGGATGTCAATAACAACGTAAAAATCCTCATTCTATGGAAAATATTACTATGTTGAAACTTAGTGCTCTTAAAAAGATGTGTGTTAAATGCTTAAACAAACATATACCAGGCAGCCCATCCACAGGGCTGGGGGAAATTCCTTTCCAAACAATTCCATGATAGTTCAAACACTTACGTGTCACCCAGATATGATCGAGTTGTGCAGACTTCTCATCCTGTTTTCCATTTATTGATTTAATGGCCAAAACTAATTTCTTCCTGTGCAGTGGATGCTTTATTCCCATTTCCTGCAACAATAACCGTTAACAAATAATTTGTCTTGCCTCTGGCTCTTTCCACCTCATTAGATACCTACAAAAATGGATACTACGTATTTCAGAAAGGTAGAACTGCCAGTTGTTTGAAGGGGCCTGGTTGTGCAGAATCAACATGCGTGGTTGCTTGAGCGAAACAGTTGCAGATTATTACCTTTTCCATGTCCTGAGGTGTTGCAGTTAACAGTGTATGGCCTGAAGTCACCCACTGCCGTGCAAAAATGACGTACTGACCGAGGCCAAAGTCCTCAAGCCAGTTACAAACTCTTTCAGTGCTCCACTGAGCAAACGGAGCGTTGTAGTCACTGAAAAGTACAAGAAACATTTGAAACTCTTAAAGGGAAGAATTATGGTTATTATCAGAAAGCTCAACGTGTGCCAGAGGCAGTATTACCGCCTCTAAGTTTTAGTGTGCTTTGTTCTGGGCAGTGCTAAAAGCCAACAGCCATTCTTGCAGTCTGTGCCGTGGTACTAGTGTCCTGTTAATGTGACTGCCCAGCCTCACCTCACAAACAGTTGGGGCAGCAGGGCTAGGCAGAGAATAAGAATTTCCCATTTTCTGTTTGAAGAGAAGAAGAAGGGAATTGCTGAATCCTCATCACTTTGCAGATATTCCCACATGAGATGACAATAAGTTTTCTTGTTCTTTAACAAGGTGAAATTTTTTGACACTCCAACAAACAGCTAGTGCTGCAACCTGCAGCTGGAGAGCAGACAGGCGAGCTACTCAGGATAGAATTCCTGCCAGAGAAATTCTTTCCAGTTGTTGTGGAATTCCACATGTAATGAAGTATGTTGGGAAAAACGTACTTCACAAGAGGAGGATTTGGCTGTTCAGCACATTTAACAACACTGCAAAATATGCTGTGCAAAGTAAAGAAGGAACCATTACCTTTTCTGGCCTTTGGTTTCCTTTGATCTGGATAACCGAGGTCCAGCTGTTGCACGGAGACCACCTCTTCGAAACTCTGCCAAACCCAGATCGTCTGCAGGGAAGTTACCTGACTGAGTTCTTCTTATTCTTTCAAGACAAGAGTGCCAAGATTAGCTTGCAACAGAGAACATTTGTTTCCCATGAAAACTGTAATGACAACTAAAAGCTGTATTAATCTTCCTGTAAACCACGAACATTTAATTCAAGTGGTAGCTGAAGAAGTTCCAGGCAAACACTGTCTAGACCTAACTCTGCGGAAAGAAAAAAATCTCTGCAGAGCAGGCATAACCCTTCAACGCAGGCGCTAATCCATACTGGAGGCCAGCCTTGTAAGTGTCCTGAAGCAGATAAAGCAAACACAGTAAATGTCAGTCCCCCTGCTTGTTTTCTCTCATTTTTTGCCTGATAGCTTCTGTAATGAACTTGCTATCATTTAATTTTTCATAGCTAATGAAACTGTTGGCATTCTAAATGATTAACATGATAATAAGACAGCAGAGTGTATTATTTCCTCGAACAGCATGACGGTGTGAACACTACCAGCCATTTTTCTACACCCATGTGTACACAGGGACACACCCATACAATCACAGAGCTGCTTTCTCTCCTTTTGCTGGGTTTTTACTTTATTCTTGCTGTAGATAGTGTAGCTTTTGCTGAGATCTGGATTCATTTGCAGCCGAAATGCTTTGGTAGGGAACTAAACCGAAACAAAACAAATTATCTTACTTTCCCCAGATTTTCTTGATCCCTTTTGGACTCTTTCTGTTTTCTGGAGACAACGGAGATTGTGGACCTGAATCCGTTCCCGAAGAAAGAGGTGAAAGGTCATCTGACACTACTGTACCATCCACATTCTCTGTTTCTCCTGGGTTAAGAACAGTAATATAGTCACATTTTATACTAATTATTAACAAAGTTGTTATCTGGGAGACCAATGTTTAAATGCAGAACATAACAAAAAAGTAAAAGATACCTATAAAATTGTTCTTCTATTAAAAAAACCACGCTTGGGAGGTAAAAAAAATAGTAGCTGTACATTTGATTCAAAGAATAAAATAATAAAACATTGGGTAAAATAGTATTGTTATTTCAGTCATTTGTATTTAAATACATTATTTTAATCAATTCAGGATCTTTGGCCTGAAGCAGACTCTTCAGACTCTCACCTTGCCTAGTCTTAGTACCAAAACTCCTGCATCAAAATCAGTGGGAATTTTTTTGTTGACTTCAGTGAAAACAGAATGAAACAAGGAATAAGTATCTTAAAACAAATCCCATCCAAATGCCATACAGCAGAAGCTGTTACTTCATTTCGTTACTGCACTTAAGGAATTCCATCTGGATGGCCCACTTGGCATTAGTATTTCACAGAGAAGAGAAAGGGAGGGGAAAAGGAAAGGAGAAAAGTAAACAGCAAAATTCAAGTTAAAGTTGCATCTTGTTTGGATACAGTACCTAGCACTGGTGCACTGACACTCCTGATGCGATCTTCAGTCATCCCAAGAAGCAGAAAGCCAGATGAAGAAGCAAAGAAGATACAAAACACCAGCAAAATAAAGTTACAGAAGAGCAAAGAAGTAAGCTAAGCATTAAAAGCAGAAACAAAAAGAAAAGCAGCAGTTAAGCTTGACATGAAAGTGAATATGCAGTGGTGTGCACAAGCCCCAGGAATTCTGTACAGGTCATCTTCAATAGATAGGGATGATAATTTATCTGTTGTGGGGTTTTTTAACTATTCTTAGACAATTTTAACATATTAAGTATATAGTACAGAGCTCCATAAAGCCTGCAGAACATCTGAAATGAAGCAATGTCTAAGATTACATCAAATTCCTCTGAAATACAGAATTGGAGGTGTAATGAGTTTCCTGCACATGCTAGAAACAAACCAACCTGCATAAAAAAATTCTGTTAATTCAGCATGTTTAAGGAGTCATTGCTTGTTTCTAGAGAAAGAACATTTTCCTTTACAAGATCACCCATCCTTGGATAATCCTGCAGTTAAAGACATAATAGCATGGCTCATGCATTGCCTACAATGTAGCATCACAAAAAAAAAAAAAAATCTTTAAAAAACCTAGACAACCCACAACCTATTGAAATCTTGAAACTACAGTAACCCTATCACCTCATAGGACCGTGAGGCCTTAAAACCAAAAAACCCAACAATCAAAAAAGCCCCAACTAAACAAAAAAATAACCCACCACAACTCTTAAAGCATGGGAACACTTCAAAATCACAAGGGATACTCTTGTGCCAGAGCTCCCAAGCCCATCAGTCCTTGGCAAATACCTGGTTCTCTGCCTCACTGTTAATAATTTTTGTCAATAACTCTATGCTTAAGATGTCACTGAAAAGAAATTAATATAGGCTTCCACATATGGCTATGGTTGTGGAATAACAATGTACTTGTATTTTCAAAATCCACCGATGTTTTTCTCACCTAGCAAGTTCATTTTTCACATGTCTTCAGAAGCTACAGCAACCAATAGTGCTGATACTAGGATTTTTGCCTGAAATACGTACATTAGTGCTAGTTATATTTTAAAGTTCAATACACTAAAATGCAGTGGGATGGCAAGGGATGGGTTGGTTTGTTTTAACACACTAATCTAGTCTACACTTTTAAAAAGTAGTGATGAAGTACTTGGCTGAGCATATTTGTTTGCTGATTTGTTATTTTAAGGAAACATCTCAGCAAGTTCAAGGGAACACTGGACACGTCTGGAAAAAATACTGCTTATTCATACTGTCAATATGTCTGCATCTCTAAAAGTTCCAATTTTTAGTTACAGACTTGTTGACTTTCAGAACGCCCTCCCCACAATCTTCAAAACAGTGTCTCTTCGTTACTTATGCTATCAATGATGCCAGCAAATTATATCATCAAGTGCAACAGAAAAGAACGCTCTAACTTACAACCATCCTTTACTCTCCAGTGAGCTAAGGTGGAATATTTTGGTACATTGTTAAAAAAAGAAGTAGAACCTTCCCTAACTGAATCATGTGAACATCACAGTCCATTGTTCTGGCATAGTAGGTTACGTACCACGGTATGTCCCCAATCCCTCAAACAGTTTGCTTCCTTCCCTTCTACGTAACCCCCTCAGAGAGGCATGGATACGTACTTAGGCCCAGGATGCTGCTGTCCTCACTGTCGTTCATGCCGCGCCCATCCGGCAAATTATAGGTTCCTTGCTCTCCATTCTGTAAGGGTCGAGGCAGCTTCCCTGGCAAGGTTTGATACTTGCTGCCTTTCACAAGTGGCTTACTCTGTTTTTTTTTAAGGAGGGAAAACCAAAATAAATCAATCAGTCAAATCACTCATATTATTTGCAATCCAGTACAAAGTATTTTAAAGAGTTGAGAAAAAGTATTTGAAATTCACAGTTCAAAATTACAACACCCCCGCCATGCTCTTCCTTATAGGTAATTCAATTTAAATCCAATAGTCAGCTGACAAAGTTTTCTAGGACGCTGGCACCATAAAATAATTTGGTCCTTCCAAGGTCAACTTTGACAGCACCAGAAATGCATTTAGTTACTTCTCAGCCCATTCTTTGCTCTGTCAGTTCTTCCCCCGGTGTTTCACCAGACTGCCTAAGTTTCTGCCTCACAATTGTATCTCGCTGGAATTCAAGCCAAAAGTATTTGTATAACTCAAATTTGGTCAAACGTATTTGCCCACCACCATTAATAACAGTAAAAGAATCAACAATGAAGTTAGGCTACAGAAATTTCACTTTTGTAAGAATTAAAATCTCTTTGTGTAGATAGCATTACAAATGTGAGTTCTTTAAAAAAAAAATAATTACAGCTAAATATATAGTTGCCAAATATATAGCTAAATATGTAATTGCCAATTCTATTATAGAACCTAAGCACAAGGTATACTTTTGATATATGCTGGGGAAAAAAGAAAGCATAGGCTGAGCTGTATTTTTGGGCTAGTCTGAATGGCTGCTGACTCTGCAATTTCTGTCCACTCAGGCTGAAACAGTCGAACGTATGCTTGCCTGCGGCTGTGCTCCAGGTACACAGTGTCACTAGCATCAGTGAGATAACTTACTCTGGGAGGACTTCCCTCTAGCAACAGAGCTCACAAGAGGCGGTCCTCAAAGCCTCAGTACGTTGCATTGAAAGGAAACTGGTATGTAGGGTTTGTTAAAAATAACATCTCTCAGTTTTCCTTGCATTCCATTTTTCAGTGATCAACTACTTGGGGATCTTGCCCCCTGTACAAGGGTAGATTAGAACCTGCATATAAATCTGGCAGTTTTGAGCCAAACAAGATACTTTTCCAGCCAAAGTATGCGTTTCCCAGAGGTACTTTTCTACAGTTTTGGAAACGGCTTGTTGTGACTTCTTCAATACTGAATCCTAAGGAAAAGATGAAGGAGCCATCACTCTGGACAAAAACGTATATCCCACAACTGTCAAAACTATAGGAATATAGAGGCTTTTCCAGAGAAGCAATGAACCTGCAACACCAGTTGACGTTAGTGGGAGTGGTGTACATTCAATGTGCGGTTTGGAATAAGCTCATATTGGTAAATGTTTCAGTATCAGAAAGGAAGTTATGTAGGAAAACTTTATACTGAAAATACACAAAACATATTTAGTATACAGAAATACATAGTACGGTCCTATTTAGTAACCCCCATTTTAACAAAATTGTTTTAAAACATTTAAAACATTGTCTGTGACAGGATGATACATGAAATATTAAAGTGAGACAACCACTGGTTTATCTATTCTTATTTCAAGGCCTTGAGGAATCTCTGTGATCCTGTAACTGCAGTCCAGATTCCTCAATTCCTCACACCCTGCTCCTGTTTTGGCAACTGCAGGCATACATCCCGACTTGTACCAAAAATTATAAGAGTAGAGAAATTGCTTATTAAATTAGCACTGTATTTTCTGAAATTGACTGACTTCAGCTTCTAACCTCACATAAAAGCTTTTAGATAAAACAAGATTTCCCTCTTAAATCCTTATCCCTGTTCTCAGAGTTTGTCAGTACTTGGAACTATGCAAACGTTTTAAAAAGAAAATCTAAAATGAAAACACAGCCATCACAGCACATCGCAACAGATAAATGTTAAGAGAGTTTACAGTTAATATACCTCTTGTTCTACAACAGGCTCTACTGGTTTTCCGTCTACATACTACGGAGTTGCAGGGAGGATAATTTCAAAGTTTTATGGAAAAAAGCAACAGACAAATGTTAGTATTAACATACATACACAGAACATCAATTGTAGTCTTATTACTATAGTGATGCTACTTAATGCATTGACAATAGATTACAAGGTCTGTTATCTTTTAATTTCATTTCAATAAAATATTTAATACAAAATGTGTTTGTTCAAACCACTCTACAAAATTCAGGCCCTGTTTAGGTTTTGTTGTGATCAAACAAATTTTGCTATTTTCAGGCTTCTGGGTGGTCCCTTTAGACTTACTTTAAGCTGGGAACATAACAGTTGTTTAACAGTTAGAACAATAGGAAAATGACTGACATAGAAAAAGAACATACACCACACCGTATGTATCCAGCTGAAACCATAAAGAGCTGCGATAGAAATGAAGTGATAAAAATACCAGCATGGCTAGGGCAGAGATGCCAATGTGTTTTATTTTATTTTACTATTATTATTGCTGGACAACATTGGAATTTGAGTTCTGTGCAAAGTAAAATAGCTCCAGTAAACAGTGCTGCTAGCACAGGTTCTCTTGGACTTAATGCAAGAAGCAAAGTCTTGTCGTGCTGAGTCTGCAAAACAAGTTTTCTTGGCCTTAGTTTTGGTTGTAACTAATTCAATTTAGCCACTCACTCATACGCATAGGGAGGTCTCATTTATTTCACTAAGAAACCTCATGCCTAAATTAGGGCAAACAATTTAAATGCTTTGCTGAACATGGGGCTGGCTTGCTACAATTCTCTCATATCCTCAGTAGTTTTTTGTTCTTCTGTGGACTCTGAATTAACAGAGCAGATTTACAGCCTAAACGTGTAGGTACAGCCTTACCACGTCATATCACAGAGACAAATTAAGCTTTTGAATTTAAGGCAGGAAAATAACTTAAAAGTTATGAAAAGAAAACAGACCTTCATAAAATCCACATGGAATGAAATGTTAGTTCTGAACTGATTCGTCATGTCTATGACCACCATCAGATGAGTGAAACATAAATCTCAAACATTCTATTTGGTCACTGTCATCTTCAGAGATTTAAGAAAAATTTAAGAAAATTTGAAGAACTGGAACAATCATATTACGAGTATCTGTTTTAAATGGCATTACTGGGTGTGGGTAATCTAGTATTAAGCCTAATTTCAGTATAGAAAGTGCCAATAACAGTCTCACAAAGCATAATTAAAGTGCAGAAAAATTTCAGTATACATAATGACAAAACAAGCCTCTGGACCATAATGTAATGAGACTTTATAAATTGGAAAGTCTTTATTCTGGAATGGAATTAAGCCTTTGAATGAATAACAGTGCTCCTGCTGTTGTAACTAAGACAGCATCAGGAATGCTATTTATTTATATCAGAAGTCTAAGCTAGGGAGCAACACTCATATTTACATGCAAACACTCAAAAAGTAACCCTGTGTGAAAATACCCAGTCCCAATATTTAATTACTTTCAGTATTTGTTGCCTTAATATTTCTAGTGATTTGGAAGTCAAAATTATTTTAAAAACACTTACCTAGAAATAAAATAACACTGCATTTCAACAAAATGACTCCTTATTAACATTATTTGTTGTATTTCTCTTAAATATTTTTCTTCTCTTTCAGCTGAAAAGCTGAATCTGAGGATGTGTACATATCGGGTCTGTTAACTAGTTTGTTTTTTCTAAGCTTGGCAATGGGGTAAAAAAAGAACCTGAACTGTTTTCTCGTTAGGGCTTTTTTCCTACATACATTAGTGGTGGTTAGGGTTACTATATGTGAAACAAAAAGAATATTTATACTGGACCTTTTAGTCATGACACCAGAAACTGTGATTACAAATAAACCAACCTTTTCCAGGGATTCACTCTGCAAGTCTTCTAAACTACTTGACTTTTTTTTCTGTGGAACCCTTAAAATAATGACAGGCAAAAAAGCAACAGTTAATACAATGCAGTGTGTTTGCATGTGCCACAACTGTATCATATGACAGCTGTATATATCACATAATGTCTGCATAAAACAGATAATTCAGAATTAGGAGATACATTTCTTTTGTTGTATTTTTAGTCTAAAACTCATAGTATTGGGAACTGCAATAGATGAAGTCAGAAACAGCAATAAGATGTCCTTTGATCAACAATGAAAGGCAATGAGGTGCAATGTGCAGTTTTCAACCTTATATCTATAGATGACTTTTTAGAAGCTCTTAACAAGCAAAAGTAGACAGTAATAACTCTCTGTGAACAGTGTGCAACATTAAGGGCTTTTAAAAAGATTTTTTAAATGGAAAAATGCAGAATTATAAAAAATTTCTGGCTATATGTTTTACATTTCAATTAAAGTTACTCATTCTTACCTATTTACAATTTCCAAAGATCCTTCTTGTGGAGAGGTTAAATTAGTTGAAGATACTGGAATGCTTCCACTTTAAATCAGAATAAAATATACTGTTTTAAGTACTACAATACATATATCTTCTGATATATGAAAGTGTTAATTTATTCCTGTAATTCAAACCTCATACAAACTATGTATTGCAAACTCCCATGGCAAACACTGCTTTCACAGCTACCCAAAAGTTCTTGCAAAGCCAAGAATAGGCAAGACAAGATGCCATAGTTAAACAGATTAAATAATACAGACTTAGGACAATCCACATGGAAAACAAGAAACAAAGGTCTTGCCTGATTTCCATAGCTTTGTGTGGCACTGGAATGATCATAGCTGGTGACAATTCTCCTGAAGAGGCCTATGTAAAATATAAGAGTTTTGAGCCTGTAACTCTAGTGCCCGATTCTGAATCTATAGTGCCCATACCAAAAGGCACAAAAATTCAGCCAGGGCCAAACCCTCATCTACCTTACCTTAGCTACTACAGAGAATCCAATACAAACAAATCATATCTACAGCAGAACTTGGTTCAAAAACATCTTTACTAAGTACCTCTGGTTTAAATAATTCTCCTTGAGGATTATTTAAAAGATTCCACTTCCTTAAAGTTGTCTCAAGTTCCTCTTCGTTACCACCAGAGACGGAAGAGCCTGCAAGCATTAAAGATTAGAAGTAGAAAGGAAGAAAAACAGGCCAAAAAAATAACATTTAGGACCATACCAGACAGTCTAATATTTCAGTCTCTAAATTCCCCTTCGGTCTTCATCTGGTGCATGTAGTTTACCAGCCTCTCCGCTCCCCATCCCTCCTTCGGACTCTGACTTACCAGGAAGCCGATTTGTATTAGAGCAATGAATTTACTACTTCTAGTTCTATGCTGTGCTCTGTTGCAAGTAGCTGAGCTGCTTATGAGGCAGCTTCTGAAACACTCTAATTCACAGTTTGATGTTCTGAGGCGAGTTCAGGTTGGTACCAAGTGTATTACTTTATAGGTAGCGTGCATGTTTGACATCATCTGTACCATAATGCAGTGCCCCATGCTCAGTTCAAGGATGAACATGGTAAACACGCTCCAGGTTTTTCTGGATATCCCAGATCTAAACAGATACTGAAATACTCCAAATTCATTATGTAGCAGGATTTTTATTCCTAAATTGTCAAAGCTGCAATGCTAAATCAGGGTCTGAATATTTAGTGCTCAGCAAACTTCCAGAGTATTTTGGATAAGAAATTTTTTCTGGAGATCTCCTATGCATAGGGTTGCATACAGGATGTGGAAGGGCTGCTATGCCATGGTGGAGAAATTCAGACTGACCTTTAAGCACATTAATAATTCCTAATTTATGTGATAGACGTGCAGCAGCTCTAGGCAGTTATGAAGAAACACCAAATCTTATGGTGAAGCCTTGGCACTATTCAAAGAGAGATCACTTGAAAACTCATTAGACATGAGCTTGGTTATCATGCTGTTCAGCTACAAAGATGGGCAACAAACCTGATGCTGACCACTGGCCCTTCAGGATGGGAAGTGAATCTTATGCTCTGGTCCCTGGTACACAGGAAGCCCTTCAGTTACCATGAATTACTAGAACTAAGAGAGGTACCTATAGCTGAGTTCAGGATAGCGCCTTCACATTTTACTCAACTGCCAGTGGCTGTTTCAAGCAGCTGCCCTACTTTAATCCAAAACAGATTTTGGTTTTTTAAATATATGTGCTACCTATGATGAAGAGTCAGTCATCTTTTGTCAACATGATCTGTAGCTTGCCCTAAGCAGAAATAAGAAATGCTTACTGAATATTGTGTTTCTGTCAAGTAATTATTTGAAACAGTTATCAGCGATAGAAGATGTCAACTCATTGATTCTACCAAAAGTTTTTAAGCAGAGATTACACTTCAAAGGGAACCTTTAAAACCCACTTCTAGAAATAAAAAAACAAAACAAAACAAACAACCAAAAAAACCCCCCAAAAACCACAGCAAGATATTTCTCAGTAACCTAAACACGAGATTCCCACAACACACGTACAGTAACAAGCTCATTTGGGTGTGATATTGTAGCCATCACAATATGCACCTCAGTGTGGACAATCTCAGTATACACTCGAGCTCCCACACAGGTTTTGGGTTTCAGTTTTTTTTTTTTTTTTTTTTTTTTTGGTGTGTGTGTGTGTGTGTGTGGGTTTTTTTTTTGTTTGTTTTTGTTTTTTTTTTTTTTAATGCTGAGCATCACTGGTTTTTTATTTACACTGTACTGAACGCCTATACTAGCATACATTAACTCCATCATACTCCCAGCAACACCAACGCAATAATCCAGAGCATCATGGCTTGCTCCTTGCTTAGGCACACAAGTGTCCTCCAAAAGCCATGTCCCACAGGGGGATGGCGCACTCACATATGTACAGCCAGGATGTGGCCAAAGAGAGTGGAACTGCAGGGGTTACTGCTGAGAGCACCTACTCTCAGGGTAACAGCGGTGTAGCTACCTTGGGAGTTAACGTCAGTATGTCTCCAAAAGCTACAATCACACCATCGGATTTCCTTTCAGAACTCTTTCAAGTGAGAGAACTTTCTTTTCCCCCCCCCTTTAAATGAATGTTCAGAGAGAGGTTTACCTGACTCTTGTTCCCTATTCTTGTGTGTTAAATACAAGTTTCCATTCTGCTGTACAAGACCTGAAAATATTGTGTGTGTTAGTGTGATGACATATGTTGAACAAAACTGTCTTTTCAGAAGGTCAAGTTTCCCAGACTAAATTTAGTTCTGAAAACTAAGGTGGCAACTTCAAATGAGATTGCCCTAAAACCCACTCCACTTCCTGCAGCGTAACTGATAAATGGGACAGAGATTTTTCCTCAGATTTTGAAGTTAAATATTTAATCTTGTGCAGACCAAAGCAACCGTGAGTTTTCATTTGTTCTCTCCAAACCAGAACTCGCATAGTTGGCTGTCAAGATTCTTCTTAGCAGAAGGGAAGGGCAACAGATATTATTATATTCATTGCGACTGTTTTTAGCAAAAAAGAAAAAAATCCTCCTGACAGTATCAAAGTGCACCTGATATCAGCTTCCCTTTTATGAATAACATATAAAAAAGCATCACATAAAAGGAAAACATCGTGTCATTGAGGCTAGCTGACTGGCTGGCAGCTGATCATTACTGCCATTCCTGCATTGAACTGTGGTCTAGGAAATCTGAATATAGGATGTATTTAATTAATTAATGTTCATCATCCACTACGGTCTCCTGATACCATTTTTCACTGTAAAAACTGGTTACTCATAACACAATGGTCACGGGAAACACCATACAAACTTAATACCTATCTGTATACTTTATTCATCTCCTACAGATGAATTAATTTAAATCAAACTGAATGTCATTTTAATTTTGAATAATAGATTCTTGAGAGGGATATAATGCAATTTAATAAGAATACTGTAAACTTATGCCTTTAGCTAATTTGAACTTTCTTAATGCTCCTGTCGACAAATTCTATGTCTGCATGACTGTTCTTCTGTTCGCTCCCTCCTCTTCACCCTTTGTGCTGTAATTCCGTTTGGTCTGGCCTCTACAACCCATGTACAACGGAGGGGAGGGCAGCCAGCAGCAGTGAGAAAGGAAGTAAGAAGCTTTGGCCGCAAAGGACATGTCTCATAGGCCTGCACTGTGGAAGACACTTAGAGGAGTCCCATCAGTGAGGAGGGACAGGACCACATGAAGTGGCTAATCAAACCATGGCCCCAGCTGCTCACCCAGGCATCGCTACATGGATGTAGGAGTTCTGCAACCAAAGCTCCTGCCCCCTTGCAGTATATATAGCAAAGTGTTTTAAGGAGAGCAGTTGCTGACTTCAGACTGCCTTGGCACATAAGGAGGTAAACTGCAGTGCTTCAGACCCAACTGATGAGCAGTTCACACAGCTGTACAACCAGAGCAGTAATCTCATCAGTCATCCTTCCTTATCAATCAGAACCCTTAATGACACCATCTAAAACAACATATAGCAGCAAAATTAGGCTCCAAGGAGGGATTTACTATTAACTGATGTAGAACAAATTTGAGGTTATGACTTATGGAGTTCAGCATAAGATTCAGTCACAAAAGTCTTGCGGAATAGTAATGTTGTAACTAAGTCTCCAGACAGATTTGACCCTATTTTTTTTTTTGTACTGACTACAGCATAGGAAACAAAAAGGAAATCTCCACAAACTACAGGCAATAACACACAAGCCTGCTCAAGACATAACTGTGGTTCCCCCTGTACCAGAAAAAGTGTATACTTGCTCTCACGGTACTCCAATATGATACAAATATATACATAATGAAATATATATTACTATACACATATATTTAAAAGAACAACAAATAGCAATGGTAGTGCATGCAGTTTTTAAAAGACCTGATATCAGGAAATTATTCAAAAGACGTTTTACCGTGAGCTGCAATCATTATCTCTTTGACCCTCCTGTACTGGCTTAGCAATAGTGTTAATTCCTCTATTCGACGGTCCTGTAAAAAGCATTAAATAAAATCATATCTAAAATCCGACATTTTTAACCTGCAGAAACACTGTACTACACATTCATTTCTGCGATTTTGGCCTGTTTCTTCAGAAAGCAAGATCAGGTCTCTCACAGGCCTCGTAAAGAAGGTTTCTTAGCTTTTATTTGCCATCATACACAATATTTGCTAGACAGTGTGAAATTACGGATATAAGGATACCAGAGGAGTTTGACATCACTAGTAAATTAGTTATTTACAGAAGCATAATTTGGAAATCTGCTTTCACTTCTAAGAGTCAAGGGAATATTCTGGAGTTGAACCTCAATTGCCTGAAGTGGGCAGTGTTTGTTTTTTACTTTATGAGTACAGGTATGATGCTAGCAAAATTATGTTTATGTTTTGTGTAGTTTAACAACCTAGTCATGTTCTTTAATCCTCTCTTGTAGGATACGTCCTGCATTCCCACATCTACACTTACTCCAGTTTTGAACACACCTTTTTGAACTTAGGCAGTCAAACAGAACCAAAGAAATGAGGTCTCATGAATGTCTGATGCATTTTCCGACTCCACTCCTTCTCCAATACCCAACGCTATCCTATTATGGACAGAAAGCACCTTGATTCGTGTATTCAGGGAGGGCACTTGCCTTTTGCACAGATGCAACATAGCGATGGGTGGTAAGCATTATTGGATTGGATTCGTCATTTCTCTTATTTCTAGATATGATATTGTGTCCCCAGTGATAATAAATTCTTGCTATCGGTCACTAAGTGTGCGATCATACAATTTGCACTCTTACAGTTTGTCCTGTTTCTTTGATACCAGTTCTAGAATATTCCTGTGCAATAACCTTGCCCAGCGCTGTGACTACAGAGCACTGAGTACAAACCCAAGCAAGTAACAAAGAACTAGTTTTCACAAGCAGGTGCCAGGAAAGCCACAGAAGCAGAGAAGTGGGCACTGGAAAAAAAAAAAACCCAAAACAAACCTTCAGGGAAGTTGACAAGTATTTAAGTGACTAGCTGATACTGAGCTGCTGCACTGCCATAGCTAGGTCAGTGTGAGAGATATTTCAATTAAAACGTGCTCCAGTACATATGTGCTACATTACAGTTACAGCAGTATCAACTGAGTCGTAGGCGTAACAGCACAGAAACCAGACCTTCATCACGTCACAGAATGGTAGATGGTGCTGATCATCACGCCTCAGCAAGCATACACTAGACAAGAGGCCTAAAACAGATACCCAGTTCTCCCAACTATGGATAGAAGCAACAGGTTCTTCATAGCAAAGAACTGAGACTAATATACCCAGTTTTTTAAAACAGAAATATGTGCACCACCTACTAGCAACTCAGTTGAGCACTTTCTGTCCTAAATGACACAAGGAATATTTAGAGTTATCCTGAAAGCTATTTAGAGCTCTTTTCCCTCAGGAAGAATATTTTAATTTGCAATATTATTGAAGGTAACAGTTCCACTTTAAACATTTAAGAAGCTGTGGGTCAACCATCACTCTGCTAGTTTGTAGTGTTTCCAAGGAAATAACCCTCCTTTCCCTGTGAGCAGATCCAGATATTAGGACATAAGCAACAATATTTTATGTTCCCTTCAAATGCAAAAGTGTTATGCAGACTTGGAATAATTTTGGCAAGAGATAATGCCACGTCTTTTATTTTGCAGATGTAAATTTTGGCTTTTTGATTTTTTAAGAACTAAATGTTGTTATGAGTCACATCAACATTCTCCAGAATTAACATTGCCCCGTCCAGATTCCCCACTTAGCAAAGGAATTTTTTAGGGATGCATATTACTATTTGATCGTATATGAATGCGTCACCATAAAGGAAAATCCTATGGCGTGGTTTATTATCATAAAACAAGAATTACAGTTTCCTCAATAATTAATCCCCCTCAAACACCCCCCCCTCCCCCCCCCCAAGTAAGGAACAATTTATGTAGTAAGTCAATGGCATGTGAAGGTGGAGATTCAACATCCTCCAGGAGTGAGCCCTAAACCCTGCACTTGAATTGTCTGATTCACAGGCAAACAGCATACAGGCGATAAGAGACAAAAACTATATTTACCATTTAATTGAGTTTAATGTCACTCCTCTCTTTTTTTTTTTAACCCATGTCTCTTTAAATCCTGGTCTCTTTCTCCCAAAATTTGAGTCTGACTCAAAGGCTGCTTTTCTAAACTGATTTATGTTCATATCAATAATATGATTGATATGACTCAATCATTTGATTGACTGGGATATCAATGACCTTCAGATTAGGTTGGAAGATGAAGAGCTGCCAGAGATGACCAAACCTTAGCGATCTTTTCAATAGCAGAAACCAGAAGATTCTGGTTTGCCTTGGCTTTCTACTCCCCTCTGGAATCTAATGAGCCTCCCAAGTTCTGCAGCCAGGTTAGCAAGGTCAGCCACAATTTCTATTTAAAAATCAACCTTCTGTCACAGTCTCATGGGATAATCCAAAAATCAGGGCAATATCACGCTTACAGAAAGCGGGTTATTCAGATCATTACAGAGATTCAAAACCATCGTTTCATTCTTATTATGTAGAACAAGGATTATTTTCTCACCTTTTCTTCATTTGCAGCCAATAACGATTCCATTCCTATCTTCAACCGTTGAACTTCTTGATCTAGAAATGTTTAAAAAAATGTTATAAGGAAAATACACTTGCTATATTTAGTGTAAACAATATATGTTTTGTGATACTCTCCCTATGTTCTTATGAGTAACCAAAACCACATCAGTGGCATGGCAAATGCACTGTTAAACTATGCTTAACTTAGAGCTTTTCCAAAGCTGAACAATTAAAAGCATCGCACAGCACAAACATGCTGCTTTTGCTTATAAAAGGCTACATAATATTATTTTATACTCTAAAAGTCAAGTAATTAAAAAGAAACATTGAAGCTTATTTTGCAAAAGCTGAGAGTGCGTTTTCTGTTATACTTTTAAGGAAATAATTTTAAGTATGATTGAAAATTGCTTATCTTCCATCTGGGAAAAACATTCGCCAGCTTATGACAAGTAGTCCAAGGACATTCATGAAACTTGGAAAAGAAAAATAACAAAAACTAGTTTGATATGAAGAAAATTTGTAGATTTTTTTTTTTTTTCTTAAAACATTTCAGTATGAATAACTGAGTTAAAGTCTACATCAAGAGCTAATGCAGAATTGCCTCACACACAATTTAGTGTTACAAGATAGAGGTTATTCAGGAATGTTATAGTCAAAAACAATTAAAACACACTCTCTGAAAATTTATGAGGTTGTTAATCATGTCATCCTAACTTTGCTGAACCAAATCTTTCATTTCTTCTCTACACACTATTCTTAGCAAGTCCTCCAGTACCAACCTATGCTAAAAAAAGTCTAGATGGTGGAGACAGAACCTGAAGTAGTTTATCTGCTGTAACTGCCACTCAAGGAATTCGTGCTTTAACATTAAAACAGACCCACTTGTTTCACAAAAGACTATGAAAACAAGATGTGGCAGGCATGAAGTGAGAGAGAAGAAAGAAAAATCAATACTGCTAAAGAGCATCTTTAAAAAAAACGTTTTACAACTACACGTTGAACATATTATATTAGACTGTTGGCAAAGGCTGTAATTAGCTTTTCTTGCAGTGATTCTGAAAAATACACACCTTTTAACGATTAAGTTTTAAAACACGTAGATGAACTTTGCAAACATTTCTCTTGCAACAGAGAACACTTAGTAACACAAGACATGCACAGACACAGCCAAATCAAAAACAAGCCAGCAGGCAGTGGGCAAATAATTGAAGATTTTTAAAAAGCCATTAGAAATCACAGTCCTACTAATTTCTCTTTACAAATATTAGACTCCAGAAAGAACTGGTGTCAAGGTATTTTAAAGCACATTAAAGTAGATTTTACTTACAATATTTATAACAACATCAAGTATGGAAACATTTTTATTCAGACTGGTTTTTTAGTTTAGTGCACTGATTAAAAAAAAGCCCAAATCCATCCCCTCCAAGGAAGGAGGCTTTTAATTAAAGCCATTTTTCCAGATATTATAGAGGTTTTACACAGGTACAAATAGAAAGAGGTAAAGGTTAAGTTTTGGCTCTGTTAACCTTGACAATGCCCCTCTGAAGTCCAACTATCTGATTTGTGAACCTCTGATTTTTTTTCTGAAGTGAAATCTTACTAAACAGGGCAAGTACCTGTCTGCTTGCTGCAAGCAATGAAAGCAATGTCTCATGTATATTACAATTAGACAGCCAAATCTAAACAAACATTGAATTATTCCTGCAGAATGCATTTGAGTTACAATTTGTGTGAAAGGAACAGTGAGATAAAGCCAAAAGTGAATTGCAAGGCTTACGTTTTTCTTTTAGCCTTCTCCTATAAGCTTCCTCTATGATGGTAAATGGTGAGAGTCAAATAAAGTATGTAGAAAAAGCACATATTAGATGAATTTTGCAATTAATTAGAATATGCATTCTAGCATACTAAAAGTACATTGATATTATTTTCCAACTTTATTTGAGAAGACCACCTAAAAATCTGATAAATCAGTAATTTTTTCACAGAAGAGTTACTACTGCTGCACACTGTTTCCATTCAAATATAGTCTAAGTGGTTTCATTAAATGTAGCCTAAAGAATCTGTACAGGGTTTGATTCTCCTCCCACTGGAATCAAGGACAGTTTCACCCAACTTCAGCATGAACAGGAACACACTACTAGAAGTTGAAAGTTGCTGAGCTCTTGATTTATGGTCATACCACTATCTTTCCCTTGAAATATCATAAGTTATTTCGGAATCTCATAGAAAATACGAAATTCTATTAGTAGAAGAGTTCCTCTACAAAACACTGCTGTTAGACAAACTAATTTTCTAGTTAGACATGCAGTTCTCTACATGCACAAGCTCTGCAGCTGAGTGAGGTCAGCACCAAGTCTATGTTAAGTCACTTATTTGGAATAAACAACAGTCAAAATACAGAGTCTTCTAGAAAAGACACATCTGCATTTATTCCTGTAAGGAGATCCTTGGTAAGCCCTGAGAAAGAAGTAGCACAGCACCTGAAAAGTCACATCTCAACAAGGGCACTCTTTGGAAGCGTTAGTTAACACCCACAAAAGAAGTTAGCGCAGCTAAGCTGATGCACTGCGGTCAACTACACACAAATATTTCTGCATGGATAAGTGTCAGCATTATAGAAGAAAAAGGTCCTTAATATCATATTGCTCACAGCCCAGCAATTGACAGAAGCTCCAGGGAACCAATATTTCAGAGAACTGTGACACAACTGGTTGAGACCAAAGGCTAAACAAACCGGTTTATTTGCCATTGACCTGTACCAACAGTGCAGATTTAAAACAGAAACCTGCAATATCATAGAATCATAGAACAGCCCAGGCTGGAAGGGACCTTGAAAGACCATCTAGTCTAACCTTTCATAAGAGAGGGAGCCTAAATGAGATCTAGTCCTGAAGAAAGGAAAGACACAAATCAATGACTATGGTTCAGAATGTTTGGACATTTAAATATTATGCTTAGCTACTACTGTGACAATTTTTTTTCTTAAAAAACAGAAACTGCAAAGGTTTTTCAAAGAAATTTTAAATATATATACACAAATATATTCCCACTGAACTACAACAACTCTTTCAAATTATAAATAAAATTCCAGCAGAAAAAGTTTCAGTGCCCTTAGGATACTTATTGCAATTTGTGCTGGCTCTAGATTGGGATAGAATTTCACACATGAAAAGCCTCTACTCTACCAGAAGACAAAATAAATTCGCATCATTTTTCCTCCCAAAATAAATTCTATAAGTCCATTCTTATATATCTTTGTATTCCTTTGAAATACTGAGCCAAGCTGCTACCAAAGTGAAGCTAAAGTAGGGGTTTGGTTTTTTAATTTTAATTCCCCTCCTCTTACCTCTTTCTGCCACTTCACTATGTGATGAGGTCCTAGATAGCTGACTTTGTAAGCGTTCTATTTCTGCATCTTTGAGCGCTAATTGCTCTTGAAGCTGGGCTATCTCAGCCTGAAAGAGAGTACAACAAATTCAGAATAACATCATCACCGATTCTCTATGTTTCTTTCCCATGAACTAGAAGACTTCTAAGCATAACACTTTACTTTGACTGATGTCCTGTTCTCAATTCAGGACATTTCATAAACACTATAACAACTGTACATATTTCATGGTGTTACTATCCTATTCCTTTTACAGAAGCTCACTTTTCCCAATGAAATTAGCTCTCAAACGTAAAATTTTCAAGGACTGATGTACGTAAAAAACTCTGGAAAGCTCTCAATACTACAATGCTGGCCACATAATAATGACTATTATAGGGGACCTCCTAAGTTTTGCATGAAGACCACTAAAAGATAACAAAGCATTTTTAAAAAGATACTGGGTTTTTATCCTAGTTATTAATATAACTGAGAATATATTAATGCCAAGCCCTTTTCTAAGCAGCATGACAAAACTGTTCTTCCTCACATCAGATACTATAGCAACAGGCTAGAAGCAAAGTGTGGCTTGGAAAACAACCACATACATGCAACAAAATATCAGTGATTCGTTTACACCTACTGCAATTTGTGCTGCCACTAGATTGGGATAGAACATCACATGTTAAAGACCTCAACAATAAAGAGGGAAAAGAATTCTGTGACTGTCCAGCTTGAAATACAGTGACTCTCATCTCTCTTTCCGATTTATGAGAAAAACTGTCAACAGCATACTTTACTATAACATAGCTTCATTCAAACTTTCTTCAGCAGCCTTAAGGCCTTTATATATCAATACTTTGCATTTCCGCCAGCAAAAGCATACCGAACCTCCTTGCAGTTAAAGGAAAAAAAAAAAAGAAAAAAGGAAGGAAACAAACAAAAAAATCACTAATGTGCCCAGTTTTTCAAAATACTAAAATAAAGCAGGAAAAAATGGAAACACCAAACCACATTATCCAAATAGGGAAAAACATGGACTAATTTACTCTAATACACAAACTTATCTTCACCGGGAAGCAAGCAGCTGGATGGCAGCAAAAGATCACACTCTGCCTGAAATTCCCTATGGAATAGAAGAATCTGCCTTGTTGCATCTCTGAAGGGCTCCTACACTTCCCAGTGACTAATATGCTTTTTATATCCAGTCATGGAATTATTCCAATTTCTCATCTAAGAGGCTGGAGCAACAGGAAGACAAAAGCTGCAGACCACTTAATACCAGATTTGGATTTGCCTCCCCTGGTCTATTTGACCTCATAGCTCTTTTAAACACCCTCTTTTCCTTTAATGTCTCATTCCTGTCATCTCTACAATTATTTTTCTCCTTCCTCTCTCTTTCTCCGTACTTTTCTTCCCTTCTAGTCCTGTATCTTCTCTCACTCAATGGGTTTTACGATTCTTCTTTCTTATTTTCATTCTGCTCCTACACTTTCCATAATCTTTATCTGCCTTGGCAGCTGGCCACACGCTGCTTGCAAAAATATTTTCCCAAAGACTCTTCATTTCCACCACGTCAGAGAAAACATTTTCATGGTTACAAGAGCTTAATAAGAAAACACATGATAGCAACATTTCAATAGTCATCTAAGAATTCTCAAAAGAAAGAAATACTAATACAAATAGCTATCTGCCACTTCTGGATCAAGCTATCGGGTATTAAAAAGAAAACTCAGTTTAATAATTTCAAATGTGTTTCCAAGATCCACCCACAACTCAAAAAAGTCAGTCACTCGTATGAACAGGGATTACAGTACTACACAAATGAAAGGAGATGTGATTACAACACACAAAGTGTACCTCAACAGGGAAAAATATGTGCTTTTTAATCTAGTGGAAAAGGGCTAAAAATTCTAACTAGAAATAAAGTGCAACTGTTTAATAATGAGAATGTTCAACTTGAAAAATTAATTACTGGGGAAAATGATGAAATATTTCACATGTCCACTTTGTCTGGATTACGATCCAACAGCTTTCCAGGATTTAAGGTCAACAGAAGGGTAAGGCAGCTTTGCACTCTGATATACACTTAGTCAAAGCAGATGATCTAATGGTGTATTTTGGGCTTAATGTCTATTAAAATAAATTCCATAGTAAGTGAACACCCAACCAACTTTGCAAGTCTCTTCAGTCTGGAAAGCATATTCCAGAGAGGCTTGTCACCATTACACAAATAAAAGACAGAAAATCTTCAGAGAGGCCTTTCATCAGAACAGGTCTTCTGTAAGTCAAAATGCCTTTTTTTTTTTTTTTTAGTACGAATTACAAAAAGGTAGAACACTGGAAACTGCAGAGAAGGAGCAAAAGGCATGAAAAGAAGCTACAAAAAAAAACTTTAAACCAAACTGCTTATTCCAAAGATGGTTGCAGTAAACTTGACTTTATAGTAGGTCCTGACACAAGGCAAGTGTAAGAACAGTAAATATGGATGAGAAGTGGAGCATATCCCTTTCCAGCTGAAATAAGTCTGTCATTAGTAAACACCAAGTATTCTGCTTACTTTAGTTGCTTTTAATTTCCACTCGTATTGATTTCTTTCATTTTCCAGCTCTTCCACTTTAATTTTTAGATGTCTAAGTTCCTGTAGCAAACCCTGCAAAGGAAGAACAGCAGCTAAAGGTAAGATTACTCAGTAGATATTAATTTTCCATAGTCCCAAATTAAAGATCATGCAAGAGCCACACAGTAACAAACACTGAACCACCACATTAAAAACCGTGACCTAAAAAAACTATTTTGATTTGAGAGATAAGGAATACTTTCTCAAACTCTCCACCTGAAATTATGAGCAAATTTCTTAATCATATTAAGGAATGCAGCTGAGCCTGGTGAAGTCATGTGCGTCTCAGTGAAAATGAGCCAAAAAATCCACAACTGCAGTCTCATATAACATTAACTATTGGGTTTTTGGGGGGAGTTGGGTTTTTTTTGTTCTGTTCTGGGTTTTTTGTTTTGCTTTGTTTTTCAGCCACCTCAAAGTAAGCAGAAACATGCAGTGCTAAAAGATTACTAACTTTAATGAAAGTGACAACCCTCTCCCCAAACAGGTGTTTAAGCTACTTAACAAGAAAAATAACACTCAGACTAAACAGTATCTAGCAAGTTACAGGCATTTAATACCATACACATACAGTCAAATATGACTACAAGTATGCTACTTTCAGCATCAACGTTTGCCACTTTGAAACCTGCGTTGATGCAGCCTAGAGCTGCAGCCAGCCAGGGCTCCTAACATTCTCCATCTATTCCTCTGACAAAGTTCTCTCTTAAATGTCCCCTCTCCCTTTCCTTGATAGAACTGTATCTTATTGTTCATTCTGAAGAACAATATTATTAATCCCTGATGGAGCTTTGATGAGACCAAATGTCTTAAAATGAAGGAATGGAAAAATCTAGAAGTGCAACTCAACTTCAGAATCCTGTATAGTATATACATTAAGTAACCATGCTAATATCTTGGATTAATTTAATGTTTATTCTGAATGACTCCCAGATTTGACTCTCAGATTATTTCCCCAATATGCAGCTTGTACTGTAGTCTAATAGTTCACTAATTAGTTCTGAGCAGAGGCAAGCTCAGAAAAAATAGCATTATTTTCAAAACAGGCATCATACCCAAATGAGTTATTTTTGTAAAATAAACCAATGAGAAAAATTACTGAAAAACTCCCTCACAATGTAAGCAGATTATTTATAAAATGAGTTCTGGGGATCCAAATTTTAACCAAAGAAATATGGCAACTAAAGCAAACTGATTTAAAAGCAAATATTAAAATGGACTTTTTCAGGCATACCAGTATCATTCCACCTTCAGGAAATTTAAGTAGTTCACGCAAAGTAGCTTTTGTTTTGACATGTGACATAGTTTTGACCAAACACAAACAGGATCTGTAATGTAAATTCAAAAATGCTTTTCTAGTAATGGCTAATGTCAGAGATTAAACAAAAACATGTTGGGTTTGCTATTTTAAAGGTACAGGCAGATAATTTTTATTATGGCTCTTTTCATTCACTTTATCATTAGAAAAAGAAAGGATACATTTCAGATAGTCTTACCTGAAACTGTATTTTATACCTGTGTTAAGCTTTTAAGATATTCAGGCATTAATAATCTGTGTTCAGAGCACTGGTTAGGGTGCACCATCAGGCACGGCTATGGTGACATTATCGTGAGGAAAATTAGCAAACTACCAAACCATGCTAGCATGCTGCGTATCAAACTGACAAATCTCAACTAAGGAAAAAAATAACCACCCAAAATCAAAAAACCCACACCACACCAGCACTACAGACCTACAAGTAAAATGGAAATCATAAGAAAACTTGAAAGAGGCGATTGGGTCTTACAGATATCTGTGCTTTCACAGACAGTCATCAATGGTGACCAAATTTGTCCCAGTAATTGGGGGTGGGGTGTCTAGGGTAGGGTTTTTTTGGTAATTTTTATGACCACCTCACTCTTTGCTAATGAAAGCCACAAAGATTAATGCCAATAATTCACAACATAGCTCTGGTTAGTGGGATTTAGTTTCTGCAAGAGAAGAGGCAATACACAAGCTTCTGCTAAGGTGTACTTCTCGTACATCACACTGAGAGCAATTCTTCTGGCTGAGAGTCTCTACCACTGATCTCGGACTAGATTGAGGACCATTAGGTGTCAAGTCTGGTTTCCTATCTTGAGACTTTCTTTCTTGGATTCTACTATTAATTTCCAGCTGCAGTCTACACATCTGCTCCTGTAGCTCACTGATCAGGTTCACTACTGACTGAAAACATGGGAAGAAAGGAAAAAAAAAAAGAGAAGAAAAGACAGGTGAGAAAAAATTAATCAAGGAAGATATTTCTACAGTTGCAGCAGAAGGAAATACATGAAGCCTGTCAAAGGCAAACTAAAAAAAGACAGAATATGTGTTTCCCTTCTGACAAAGTATATGTGAATGGGTATAATCTGGAATTTTGCACAAAGCCACAGTTTAAATTAAATTAAATTCCTGACTAATTCATGATTGTGATCCTAATGTGAAGATCAGAATTTGGTGCCTCATTTTTGGAAACATCCAGTCACATGAAGTCAGATATCAGGAAAAGTTGGAACATATTTTAATATGCTGGCTCAGAGGCACAATTTTGCTGAAATGGACTTGATTACATTCATTTACACAGCCAAATCATCCACTAGGAAGAAATTGCTAAGTGCTCAGTTGGAGCCATAACCTACTCTTTCACAATTTATATACAGAATTTACTAATAAAGTAATTCTGTTTCCAGGTCTAGCACTTGTCAGAAAAATAACTCCATTATCTAGCTTGCTAGCTAGGCAGTATCTTGCCATGGAGAAAGAGTTAAACAACATACATAGGAGAAATCAAAAGGTACAACAGGAGAAAAAGTAATGACTTTTAAAGTGCACTGATTTGCTGGCCAGCTTCTTGGAATTGTGCGTATCAATGATACACACAAAAAAAATCCAGCTACAGAAAGCAAACCAAAGGCAAGTATTAAAATATATAAATTTTATATATTATAAAATATAATAAATGAGAATTAGTTCTGTAAAGAATCGAAAAATTTAGTAAGAATACTGGGCCCCAGCATACCAACTCTGCAATATCCAGTCTTTTGTAGGCTGACATGTTTTCCCAGGGCTGCACAGGTAAGAAAAAAAATAGCCTCCCTCAGCATCAGCTCCCTTAGGTGAAACCATATCCTTCGTATGTTCAGTGGCTACATTAGCCACTTTGCAGCAACGCAGTAGCAATGGCGAGGAGAACGTCCCCCTAGCTAACTCATTCCCTTTATCAGAACACTGCAAAGCAGAACACCCGTAGGACTAGCTGTATGTACAATTTATATATTATCCACAATCCCTCTGTCTTCTATGCTTTGATTGTGTTTCTTTTTTACCATCATCTCCACAATCAGATGCCTCACTGAGCAGTACCAACTGGAGATTGGAATCATCAGGACACACACCCATCTCTTGCTTTCTTTTAAGTACCAAGGTTTTAGTCTGTGCTTGCCTTTGACAGAGAACACTTAACCCATACAAGGTTCTGAAGAACCACTGCTCAAACGAGATGCACAGACTTTTAAGCACAAACTGACAGCTGCTCCAGTTGTGGCAATGTGGGAGAGTTCAGAAACACTTCTGCCGCCACCTTGTAGTTCTTTTCTCTTCTGCCTCACATTGAAAACAGGAATGAGAAACACTCTGCATCTACACAGACTTCCCTCAGGGCAAATTTGACAATACAGAAACAGCAGAAATCCTTACCCCAGCGAGGGATAAGAGGTCTATCGAGCTGCAATATATGCCTTCACAGTTGTTTCTAGTTTCAAGGTAGAAAAGGCTTCTCATGTTTGAGATTCTTTCACAGCATGAAAATTTATTAACACTAACATACTGTATCTTGAATTTGATTCAGGTGAGACAACAGACCAAACTCCCCAGTGGGAGTCAGTAGCTCACTGACTCAAGTTTCTTTGAAATTACAAGTAACTATGCACTAGATATTTAATTCAGAAGTGTCCACAAAAGAGCCACAAAACACTTCTCAACAGCTTACAGCAAACTTCAGACCCTCAGTATGAAAAAGTAAAAATGACAAAACTTATCCCATGCTAGAAAAGAAAAAGTAGGAGAGAAGAAGGGCTGCTAAGCAAGTTGAAATGGACTATTATTCCTGTGGTCTCCTGAGAGCGATAGAAGGTCTCCTTTGTCTATGTTCAGGCAGACCAGGCATCTGGGCTGCCATTTATCACTTGATAATGTTGCTCACTCATACCTTATTACATTAAGAAAACTAATTTCCAAAATTTCTAAGGCTTCTCAGGTAAGAGAAAAGCTACACGAACTCCCTCAGGTGGGATTTCAGAAACCTTCACAGCATCACTGTGGAAAAAGTGGAACATTATTCCACAAAAAAAGGAATTAAAATGACAAAGGTAAGACTGTCCATTTACAAGCATCTGTTCTCCTGGCCCCTGTGTTTTTTATATATATATAGAAATAATATATGTATATATAAATAAATGGCACTTTAAATTTAGCATGTGCTTTTGAAGAGCCAAAGGCAAGTGGCATTCAGTGTGAAATTAATACCTTTGAGAGGAGGTTAGAGATGCTTGATAACCTCTTTGCTGCTAACTAAAACCAAAACTAAACTACAGTTGCACAAGACAAAGTGAAACCAATCTGACACATTAAGACTTGCTCATATTTAGCAGGATATCTTAATTTGTTTTGTTTTCCCCCAACCCAACCAGAGAAATAATTCTACAGATAAATTCTACGTGACTGGAAACAGCTGCTGTGAAATAAACCAACACAAAATTAGAGTACAGAGCAAATATGTTTTAGCTGAATTATTCTGCAATGTCACATTTAATTTTAAACTTTTTAAAACCCCTTATTATATTTAGAAATTGCTGGGTCAGCTATGAAACCATTTTAAACAGCCTGTTAATTATATTTAACTACTGGATGCCTTTGTAACACACGCACTAGGGTGAAAACTGGAGACTATTACTTCTGATAGTAGAAAACCTATAAAAATCACTGTTTTGCTCACCTCTGTCAAAACTCAGACCTAAAACAAAGACCTGAACTCAGTCTTGAAAGCAGCAATCGGCCAGCTGCAGTCTATAAGAAAGGCTCTACCTCTGACACCCATAGCTTTGTTCCACTTATGTAAAACAGTAATTGCAATTTCCTTTGAGGCATTATACACTGTAAAAGCATGTTGTAGTAGCCACGACATTCAGAGATACAATTACAACAAGATTAATTTCATTTAGTCACTGTCAGTTTGGAGAACCGTCTCTGTGACTGCTGGCATACAAGAGAGGTTTATTCTTTAGAAAGGTGTAGTTGGCCCGTGGAGGCAGGGAGTTCAGGAAGACGCTCAAAGATATTACCCAAATTAAGCAGAAGTTGTAGTCTAAAGAAAATATATCAATACATTTCATTCTGATGTTTGATGTTGTATTTGTATTGAAAATTAGTAAAATTTACAGTAAAGGGAGCTGAAATAGGGTTAAAGCATTAGAATTCAAGTAAGCATCCAGTTTGACTGAAAGCAACCCCTGTTCATCTTGACAAACTGGATTAACGCTTATTCAGGACAATCTGAAATAATTTTTAAAACAGCTTAATAAGCAAACCAAAAATGCTGTTTATTTCCCACAGCTTTACTTACAACACCCATTTTCCTTGCTTTGTATACACAGGTTTGCGACTTTCAACAGGCCAGAAATCTAATCACATCTTGGGGTAGTTAATAATTCAGGGCATACTTAACACAAAGATTCTCAACTTTTCCATCAGATTAGAATCCTTTTCCATCTCAGCAGGAACATTTCTTATCACTTAGCAATACAACAAAGGCTTCCAGGCCAATAAAACTCAACTTTTCCATCCGAGGGGGCCACACACCTTGTTGGAGCGGCAGAAGAATTTCACAGGTCATAGCCTCACCCCCATCACAGGCCCAGACCTACTGGGTACTTAAAAGTCCTGTCAGTACAAATACACTCAAAAGCTTTGTTGCTTTCCAGGAGCCAGGCTGACTGTGCATGTCCTGCAATAATTTAAGCAGCCTTGTCCTCATATTCGACATGTAATGGGAAGTGTTGAAGGCCTCTCAGGAAGGCGGCTGCTGGGAGCAGGCTGCCATCTGTAGCAATTAGGCACTGCACAGACCCGTTTAGATTTTCAGGTAGTATGAGACTGCTTAGGTCTTCTGTACACAAGACACTGACAATTATGGGTGAAAGAGCATGAGAAGGCCACAGATGGTAGAAACAGCAGCTGGTGCCTGTCTGGCTTGGAACTTCTGCCAGAAATTGCTCTCTTTAAACTATCTTTTAATTTCTAAAGAAAGCTTCAGAGGGTAAATAAGTCAAAAAAAAACCCACACCCCAAACATATTATGTCACTGCAGGTAAATTACTTACGCATAGTTATCAAATATTCCACTAGCAACATTATGGAGAGCAAAGAGTTTTCTAACACTGCCTGAATTTCAAACTCTCCTAAGTCAATGTGGAATATAAAGTCTTTTTTCAGTCAGCAACATATAAATCTTGGACCTGGTAATCCTCCCTTACCAGGTAATCCTCTCCTGCTAGTTGGTCCCCTCACAGGACCACTGAGTAGGGCAACACATGGCAATTCATATGCATTACTGTCTTCCATAATCACTTTCCTTCCCAGCTCCCACCTGCTGCTCACTACCATGAAATACATGTTGTTCATATGATTTCCTGTTTCATATTCTCTTTCTTAAACAACATGGTAAAAAGCAAAGCTTCTTTGATGTCCAGAACTCTCCACATCTGAAGGGGAGTAAGGATTAGAATATCCTCCAGCGCATATCACTTTTTGCACTATTTATTATGTAACCACAAGGGGAAAGGCTCATTTTAGGAAAATGCCCTGCCCCTTACCTTTCCCTCCCAAGTGCCATGAATTCATTAAAATCACCAAGGGTGATAACCTAAGTGTTTGTAGCACCCCTGATACTACTGAGCTGACAGTCTTCTCTGCCACATAAATGAGGAAAGAGAAGAGCTCTGCTGGGCTTCACGTGGCCGTGCCAGTCCAACTCCTGTGGAAAGGAAAGGGTTAAGTGAACGCCAATTGTAATATATGCTTCTGGAAGGGACTTTGTGCCTTGATTAAAGCCAAACAGCAACCTTTGAAGTATAATGAGAGAGGGGAAAACAAACCACATCCCAAAAATGCATAATCATATTCCTCACAGAACTCACAAGATCAATGATACAGCTTGTGCTGCAAGCACAGAAAATCCTATTGCATGCTGACTTCAGGTCAAAGGCTCAGGTGTGTAACAGCATACCATAGACACATGACAGAAAAAAAAGCCCAACAAGTTAATGAAAGAAACTCACCTCAGCTTTGTTCTGTTTCTCTTCATATTCACTCTGTTCCTTTTCCATACCAACCAGCTTTATCTTCAGGTCGGAAACTTCAGCCATTAGATCTAATTTCTCAGTCTCTAGTGACGTTCGACTTAGCAACTCCTGAGAGCAAAGCAGAACATTTTCTCCAGTTATTTATTTGAACGTTGACAGAATGCTACGTGATTTACTGGCAGACCCATAGAAAAGTCTCTACCCCAGTGTTTAACACTTCCAATACAAAAGCAAAATTATTCTCTTCTTTAAAAGTCACACTTGCTCCTCTTTACAATGCAAAAAAAAAAAAAACATAGCAAGATAGATTTGGTAAGCATTTACTGCAGGCAGAAAAAGTAACAAAAAAAAAGTGATTGGCAAATCTCCCTACCTCTCTTCATGGCGTGTATACTTTGAACTGTTTGAACCGTGTGTTTCTCAAGTTTTGCAGCTATTTTCACCTAAACGTTCTCCTGTGTTAATCAGTAAACCACTGTGTCCCCCTCCCTATTTCAAGAACATGTGTGACAGAGTTAATCCCCGGGCAAGACATGAAATCAGAAAACAATAATAAGACTAAACAAACACAAACCTACATGCCATAGAGACCTTCATATGACACATGACAAAACAGTTGGCTACTTCCTAAAACACTCATCAGACAAAGCTACATTTTCGTATTACATTGAAACATTTTAGAACTTATCATGTGTTATTCAATAACGGATGTATTGCAGAATGAGCACCCTAACCAAAATAGAGTACCAAAGACAAGCAACATTGCTGCAGTCATGCTAATAGCATTTAAAAGTTTACACCATGCAGTATTTGTTAACTTTTGAAGGCTATACACGCTGGAGGGAAGAGCACTGAATGAAAAGCAGTATGCCCTAACTGGAATCTAAGAGGCAACGTCTAAACTGAGTAACAGTGTAAATGAGAAACAATTGGCCATGACTTTAGCTTGTGTGCCCCAAGTTTGTTTTTCAGATTGCAGAGAAAGGCATACTTTGGACAGAGTGGTATCGCTGTGTTCGGAAAAGTCAATATTCACACCTTCACTGCATCTTTCAGTTTTCAAGAAAGCCAAAGCAAAAAAAATCTTCCAAAATTTAACAGTGTATTATATATATAAAATGCTTCTGTTAACCTCCATTTCCAAAGAGGAAAAAAAAAAAAATCCATTCAGGAGTTTAAGCCTTACTAAAAAAATCAATACCTAACTTTCAAAGTGCCTAATTAATTTTTGCAAAAGAATTTAGGTTTCTAACTGGTTAAAAAAATTTAATAGTAATTCATAACTTACATTGGTGTTTTGATCATACGAAACACACTGAGGAATCACAGCAGATTCTGCTTTGAATTACATGGAAGTGACTTAACTGAAGTTGGGATAGTTATCTATACTGATGTTACTGAGTGAACAGAAACTGCCCTGTCCATCACCCTTTTCTCATCTCTTTCACAAACTGTATAGTATGTTGTAGACTATGGCTTGGAGTCAAGGAAGCCACAAAGGTTATTTTAAAAATTATACAGTTAAAGTCTATTTGGAACCCAAATCTGCTCTACATGTAAATTGTTTTAGTCTAGTGGGGAATATTGCCCAAATTAAAAATAGTACTAAACTTGCATCTGCATTGCAACACCAATTATCTAAGCCACCCACTATTCCCAGTGCCATGCCCGTTCCTGCTGACACTGACAATGATATTTGTGTATGGATGGGAAAATAAACAGAAATGTAGCCTCATGGTTTGGTTTTTTTTCCTCTAAATGAAATAATTCAAGTGCTAATCAGGAAAAGATAGTGCACTGACTTTTTTAATTGAGAAACCTATAGGCAGTCACCTAATGAAATACCAGTCGTAGCTGCTTTCTACAAAGGTGATTACAAATTACAATTATAATTACAAATAACTCCTCTATCTTCCAGAGGAACACAAATTTGCACAAGTTCCAGAGGCACATTCCAGTCCAGACTGGAACAGGCTCTGAACAGCTGTTAACACAGCAGACTTTTGCAGATTAAGACATAGCTATAAATGAGAATTTTGATATGAAATAAGGCCACTGAACATCAAAAAGGCTAGCAGGATGAGGTGACTTTGGCCCCATAGACAGACTCCGTTCACTGTTGAACTGAAACAACATTTAGAATTTTTTTTGACACTGACATCGTGTTCCATGATATGACAGGAAGATTTCTTAATAAGGCAAGGAGACATGGCATCCCTCTAGAGATTTTTAACAAAAGATCTATCCTTTGAGTGCACCATCTGGCATTATCCCTTACTTTTTCTATAGACTCCCAAATTACACTTAGCTATGCAATGGAGAATAATACCTCACTCCTCTCATTCCAAGTTCAGTAGCTCTATGTGAACACCAAGGTGCTACCTGCTATAAGCATGAAGGCAGCTGATTTTCTTTTTTTAAATCAACAAAAAAAAAAAATTTACAGTTTTCTCTGAAGCTGGAGAATCAGATCCTTGGCTAGTGTAAACTGGCATAAAACTCTTGCCTTAAAATAGACAAAACAGCTAACTATCCCTAGTTTGTTTTCAATGGAGCTACACTGATTTAAAACAGCTGACAATTTCTCTTGCATCCAGAGAGTCTAACTTTTGCTTTGAAAGAAAGTGCCCTTTAAAGTAAATGTCCCCTCTTGAAATGGTAACATCTGGAAGCAATTATTTTCATCTTCAAGCAGATGCTCACAGTGAACAGCTCATTAAGAATGTGACCCATTTTGTTACAGAGAAATTATAGTGTATTTCAGTGGTATGATGCAACTTGAATTCAGCCAGAATAAATATGCAATTGTAAGAAAAGAAAAGACACATTTATGTTATTGGTTTTCAAGCAAAAAAGATAATATAAGACAGGCAAAATGGTAATTTGGACTGTAGCAGCCTTAGGAGGATCTTAAAGAGCTGAAAAACAGAACAGAAATAGAACATATTCTAAGAAATCTTATTTATAAGCAAGATTTTTTTTAATTTTAAAACATACTGTAAGTATAATTTATCAAAGGTTTTTTTAAAATCAACTTTTAACTTTAAAAAATAAGGAAAAAAGCTATTTTAAAGTAGAATAATTACAAAGATGAGTCGTGCAGAAGCTACAATATGCATATACCAGGCAGATCAATGAACAGCAAACTATTTCCAAACACAACTGTATTTTTAAAATCCACACTGTATACTTTTAAAATATTTAATCATGCTTTTCAATATTCCAAATGAAACTGAAGCACATGCTGTATTTCACTTTCACATTTTGTTTTCTTGGAAATACATAATTCTTATAAAGCTGCTTATAAAATTTAACATGACAGAAAATTCCAGGATATTCAGCACTCCACAAAACAGAAGAAACAATCATGCCATACACTGATTGAGAAACCATAAGTAAGATTTTAGTCAAGGTAGGGGGCACCCCCCCCCCGCCCCGAAGGTCCCATTTTGCACTTGTGCACTGTGCAAAATACAACACTCAAAAAATTTCATACTTTTCACCCTTACTAAAATAGTTGAGAGAGAGAGACAGACCAAGCTACCTACCTGGTAAGCAAAATTCAGCAAGAATCACTGCTAATGAGGACTGCACTTTTCAAGTGCTGTGTGTCAGCTGTGGTAGAAATAAGATATTTGCTTAACTGAAAACACAGCTGAGAGCAATGTACATGTGTAATCACCATGAAACAGTGCAAGTCAGTAGCAGAGAGTGAATTACAGCCCTCCAATTCATCATTTGCCCATTATATAGTTAAGTAACAGAAAGGACAGAACTTCCCATTGCACTGCCAATTTGAACAGCCCTTTGCATACGCCTGACGAGCAGATTCGTGCCTACGTTAACTGTAAAATAACAAAGCAGTGTAACGCTCACCTGTATAGATAAGCTGCAAAACTTGAGAGCACACTCTGAAAACCTCACGTCTCACAACCAGAGCAGCAGAGAGCACACTTCAAAATCTGTAACATTTAAGCTAGCTGCTGGCAAGAAGTTACTGCATGCTATAAAGAAGTGCTGAAATACGTCTACGATCAGATAACTCAGGCAATTGAAAGTTGAAGGCATGATCCTTGCCAGCCAGCAGAATTCCTGAGAAGCAAACAGATACACACCAGCTTTATACCCTGCAACCAAGATAGGATTCTGGCTCCTCTGGGTATAAGACAACCATAAAACCAGAACAGGTACACACTAAACTGCATTGGATTCAAGTTCCTACTCTCATACAGCTCCTCACTGCATTCTTTTAATCCACTGGTTTTTAAAAGATTCTCCATTGTGCCTCACAAAGGGCACTGTCTGGCACGCTTTCTTTTGCTCCTTGCACCCAGGCAGAAATTGGCCATAAATTGACATAAGAAACAGAAATTCACTACTGTTTGCATTCAAGCATTTCAGTTTCTATGTGTATTTTTAAGATAGAAAGAATCCTAAAGCCAAGTGCTTTTGTGCTTTGCAAGAGAATTTACTTGACAGAAGACACTATCATATTTACACAATGCAGCCACCTGACACGAGTGCCCTGGATTGTTTCTTGCGATTATCTGTCAGAAATAAGATGGAAGGTAGAAACACAGTCAAACCACATCTAGGATCTGGTACAGGTCAGCAACAGGAAAGACACTGCCACACAGACCAACATTTTGATTGGCAAAGCAAACTGTATGCTGTTATACTTTATGCCACAGAGCTTCAATGGGAACTTGTACCTGTTAAATAAATCAGCTGCAGCACTAGAATAGCAAAGAGGTAACTAACTATTCTTACTCATAATTACCATAACAAATGCACCTAAAACAACTGAGGAGGTGAAATCTGTATGTGCAGAAGATTCACTTTTCAAACTGACTTAACACAGCTGTCAAGACTGACAGCATAGATTCCATAGCACCAATGTGTTCACATTATGCGTGGCTGGTACCTTCTGTTATGGGATGATTCAGGCTACTTTATAGAGCAAAAATTACTTTTGCTTTCCAATTCTGTTCTAGGAAAACTTGATAGCAAGATGATAGGAGGTTTGACCCAGGCTAACATAGCAGATGTTCAAGATCCTCTCTTCTCTTAAAAAAATATTTATTTCTTAATATTGACTGGAAGAAAGTACTTAGAAATGGCACAAAATACTTAGAACAAGACATATACATATCATTTCTTCTCTAAAATTGGCAGCATTTTCACATTTTAAAGCAGGTGATATACTGGAAATGGACTGTCACAGCATAGATTGTTTTCATGTGACAATTCTAGGATTTTTTTTATTTTTTTTAAATTTCAATACATTCATTACAATGTGCTAAGGGGCAAGGCAGGTAACTATTCACAGAGGCTGGCATTTCCATATTCTTTACACATTTGATGGCAAAATAGAGATACCACTGGAACGCTATTCAGTGAGACTAAACTGGCATCTTGCTCCCAGTCCTGCTCCAGAAAATTTTCTCTGAACATTTACTATGAAGGATGACCAGGGAAATGTGTTTCTTGGCCTAAACTGGAACTATACTTAAGGACTGATTTAAAGTTTTGCCATTGACTTTCATGAGTTTTCGAAGGACCTACTCTGTTTTAAAGAAAATGCAAACACCTTCAAGGTGAAAAATGCTTTTTCTTGATTAGAGTCAGTAGTGGAACAAGGATCCTTACAAAAGCAAACTGCTGAGTTTGACACCGTAAGCATCACATCTCCTGAAAATATACATGCATTATCTGTAACTGTGCACACCAGGGCACCTCTGCATCTGTTACACAGGATTCTCTTGTTTCTCAAATGCTGCAGAGCTGTATTTTCTTTGGCTGTGGTTTCATAAACAGCTAGGTCAAATGCACATCTTACCATTGCCCTTATGCCACACCTTGACCTTTTATGTGAGCTGTTTCAACTCACTAACCCAGCAGAAAAACATCCCCTTCTTTTAAACCCCAGGGTAGTTTTCTCCCAGTCATTGAGGAAAAAGTCTGATGAGCATGAAAGTCAGTATAAAATAAATAAAGTTGCAGAAGCACATGGTCAGGAACAGGGAGAAGGATGTAAGAATGAGGTCTCCTTTTTGTAGCAGTAACCTTTAGATTGGCTCAACTAATTTCTTGGAAGTTCACATTTCAACTAAGGAACTTTGCACCATCCTCTTAGGGTAATGTAGAATCACGATTTTCTGCAAAGCAGCAGCAGTGTCTTTTGCTATTATTCTGCATTCAGGATGTCCACCCTAAATGCTGAACAGCCATTTTAAGTAATTCGTATAAAGTTTATTTTAGCTGTTGTTTCAAAAGTGTTTCCATCATCACTTTGTAGCAGCATTCAAAACAACTGTGCATAAATCATAAGCCAGAAGGATTTTAGCCAGTAACCCCACCCTGACAAAGTGGACAAGTCTCTGCTAGCATAAATTCAGCAAAAACTATTTTGCAGGGTAGCATTACATACCCTTTTCTGTTGTGGAACCACCAGATATCGTCATTAACTTATCTTAACAAAGTGTATGATTTTTGTTTTTTATTGTAGCATTTTGGGCATGGAATTAATTAAGAGGCACTTTTCTTATAATTCCCAAAATAAAAAAGACAGGGCTTATCCTGAACTCAGGTATATGGTTTCCTAGATAAGTAATAATATGCTTATCCATACTGCAGTTCTACAAATATACATTAAAGATTTTTCATGCTAGGGCAATTATCTATATTGTTCCATTTTCCATTTAGAAGAAGCAGTTGACTTAAGTTCACAAAGGTAAAAATCAGTGGAGTTCAGTACATTGTAAATAACCAAGCAGAACCATGAAATAAAATTGGATTTACATGCGCCTCAGGAAGATAATAGAAGTCTTTCTGAAAAGCAAGAATATTTATATAGGTATATAGAGCTAGATGTTTTCTTCTTGTTAGAAATAAGTTAGTTTACTGTAAAAATAAATAAATACTGTCTTGAAAGACCCTCTAAATAGTTTTGACTGGAAAAGCTCAGTGACAACACTTTAGTATTGTAGTATCTTTCATCTCTTTGCTAAGCATCATGTGCATTGGTACAGGACCCTGGCAACTGCTGGCTGAGAAGATCTGAACCCAACTCTCCCCAAAACCTGATTGATCCATCAGTCTACTGAAGTCCCTGAGGCCAAATACTCACTCTGCTTTTGACAAATTAACTGCAAGAAGGCCCGCTGGCCACATATCTTACATGAACATCCTAATCCTCACATTATCAGGCCATTCGCTTCTCTCCAAATCTCAACACATTCCCCATAGAGGGTAATCTTTTCAACAGGATGAACTGAGAAAAGAACCTTCAAAATAAAATATAGACAAATAGGGCCCTCTGCTGAGCCCTAATAAATGTATAATTTCTCTGACTGTTGAGATTTTGAGAGATCTAACTTGGGTTTCCCATATCTCACTGTCTACATGTGCAAAAGACACCAAAACTACTATTCCCTCGTCATCCTCTAGTATTTCACTTAATTCGCTCTTCTTACCATTCACAAAACTAAAATGTTAACTCAACATCACTTTTTCTCATTCCAGTGAGAAAATAAATTTTAAATATCTCAGTTCCACACTGAATTTTTTCTTAATTTTGGTCCAGCTATTGAAGGTACATCACTCACTAAAATTCAAACACTAAGCGTATGTTTGTGTACGTGTCTGTCTCTGTGCAAAGTTCAAATGGACAAACTCAGAGAATTAAAATGAAACACAAATCTTTACCAAGTTGTGGCCTAGGTAATTCTTTCTCTTAAAAAAAAAACAAAACCAACAAACCTTGAGCTACCATATATTCTGTAAGCATGAGAGATAGTCACTAAATCAGAAATTTAGCAATCAACAAGCAACCTTGTCAGTATTTCTGTAAGTTATGTTCAATTGCAAGACTTCAAAACCATGATACAAAACAATCAACAAATTTGAGCTTATTGCTAACTATTTGATATGTGTACAGGAAAGAAAATAAATTTGCAATTACTCCCATTTGGCAACAATTACAGCCAAAGTGATCTCAAAATTGAGATTTAAGGCTTGTGTTAAACATATTTGGAGATTCTCTGACTTCCTTAGCTTTAGTACAGACTTTTGTAGCTTATCACTTCAGGATCAGCTTTGTAAGCAATTTTGCATGTGCCTAATGCCAGATGGGTAGATTCAAACTTTTTCATTAAAATAGCAATGTATATGCATTATCATACTCTATTTTCAGATGCCTCAGTGTTCTGCTAATTCAGGCTTCAGATTCACAGTTTCCTCAGAAGACTACCAGAGCAGAAAATTTTAAGTCAGAGAAACAATGAACAGTTTTAGCAGAAGTCACAGAACAACTATCTAGTTTTAGATTGAAACAGGAAACTTCTATACTCTATTGTGAATGCCTTCCTGAAGTTTGAAAACAGATTTTCATAACTTAAATAGTTACTGTTCTTTGAATTTTACTTCAGATCTCACTGAAAAACTAAATACACTCGCTATTTGCATTTTTTAAAATGTCCCCTCATTTAAGCATGAGAATAAAACTTTTTCCAGCTGGAAGCATTTTCGGCTGCAAAAGTTGTGTGCGACCAAGTTTTTTTTAGAGAAGCTCGGAGAATTATAACTTTAAAAGGTTTATCTTATAGAAACTGCTACTGTTTACATACATATGTACATGGATCCTTATCATAGTAAAATAAGTTTATATAGATTAACACAACTCTAATTTAAAACTATGAATAGTTCATAGAAAGACATATTTCACATAGACTAAAATAGTAAATTTATAACACAAGATTTTGGGTGGGGAGGGGAAGTGAGTTCATTCAGAACAATATCTATCCTCCAAATTTCTGGCATAGATTTTGAGGGTTATTTACAGTTTCAAATTTATTTCTGATATCTATGTACTGTATTACCCATGGATGATCTGCATCTGTAATAATAGAAAATTGCACCAGGAAAGTTCTTTTCCATCAACAGACCTGCCAGCTCTGCAATAACACATGAAATATAAGGTATTTAATGTATTATTTGTTCTGCTCCCTCAATATAGAACACGAAAGAGCAAAAATTAAATCACATAGCCTGAAACTGTTGATTGAAATAAAGAAACTTTTGTCTTTATATACTATTTTTCTTCCAAAAATAAAGGGAAAGCTTCTAAATTAAGCAAAAATGGTTATAGAACCAAACTTGATACAGTAATTCAACTTACTACCTGTTCAGCTTCAAAGCCTTATGAAAACAGAAGATATTTAAATAAAACTGCTTAATTCTATAACTCCTACATATATTAGATACATTTAACCTGTCTAACCAGTTACTCAACCATGTCCAATTTTAATTCATCAGCATAGTACAAATAAGACACAATAGTTTCATTTTACATGCTGCCACGTACAGTATTATGCAACCAGCCAGTAAAACATTTCTGCAACAGGAAAACAAAGAAACCTTTATCGAAAAAAAGAAAAAAACAAAGAACAAAAGAAAAAAACAGAGTGCAAAGCAGGAAGAGAACAATAAAAGAAGCATTTTTTTCCCATTTTATCTTGTTGCCAAAGGCACTCACACATGCGGACAAGCTGACCATGTATGTTCACACCTCTGTTGGAGGATATTATGCAAGAAGCTTTCCAATCCAGATTTTTACCTGTTGAAGCATTTCTTCTGTAGCATTCAGTTTCAACTGATGCCCCTCAAGACAGATTTCTAAGTCCCGGATTTTCTCTCCTTGAGCTTCCACCTGGTCTGTAAGAACACTCACCTGTAATTTGAGAAGAGAAGCACAATGCTACTGAACTGACTGTAAGTAAGTTTCAATTACCTTACACAATTAACATCCAAATGCACATTTTAACTGGAAGTTCTCTTTTAAAGTCCTCAATGGTTTAATATTCTTGTGCACTACAGTAACCTGCTCTATCAACACAGAAAATTTTTCAGTCTTACCTATCTTTTGCATCAACCCCACCCCCTGACCCTCCCTCCCCCTGATTATTTCGTTTTAATATAAAAAGGAAAGAGCAATTCTAGAAGAGATGGAAGACTACCTATAGGTAGCTCGAGTCAGTTCATGCAAAAGTCTGAAAAATTAAAAAGCACCAAACTAGAACATAGGATACTGAAAATATTTTAAGTGGTTTTGAAGCATGCATTGCCATTTCAGGTTCCGTTGGCATTTCACTCCCTAAAATGGATAAACAATAAAATGTTCATTTGGAAACCAACCAATTACTTTACTTCTTACAAAAACAGAAAAACAGCTTACCTATCAATAAAGCGTTCTGAAGTTATAAAGAATGCAATGAGTAAAAGGCATGTTTTAGCAGCGGCAAAGTTCTATTCCAAGAAAAATTCCCAGGCTTTGCAAGCCAAAACATGAAAGCAAAAGAAGTGAGACACAGACAATGAATCCCAGGAAAAGAAACAATAAGCAATACTGGTAAAGAACTGTGGGAATGGTGGTACAGACCAGTGAGTGTGTAGTAAGAAAAGCCCAGCAGCCTAACTCAAAGCTTTCAAAACTGAAAAAAACCTGTGCTCAGGATAACATTAGAAAGATGTGGAAAAAACCCCAGTGTTAATTCCTATGTTAAACAGCACATACGCTCTGTAAATTCGTTTTTACTATTTATCTATATAAAAGCCTTGATTATACTAGAAAAAAAATGTTATCTCAAACAAAAAAGCAACCTGAGGTGTTTAAACTCCAGGTTGAATGTAGTAACAAAAACTTATCTATGCTCTCACATCCAACCCTGCAACTCCTTCATTTAAAAAAAAAAAAAAAAAAAAAAAAGGGGGGGGGGTACAGTATGTGGAAGCAAAACCTTTAAGATGTACCCGCTACGCAGCATTTCTAAAACCCAATCAACGAACAATTGAGTTCACTTCAGGGAAGCTGCAGAGGGAGTGACTGAGTGATCTGTATTTGTTTTACCTGCAAACATAACAAGCATGTCTGGGAAAGGAACATAGAAAAAGAAAAAAAAGAGGGTTATTTTATTTTTTTTGTCATTAAAGTAGCTGGCTGTAGGGTAGAGTACAGATGAATGCAGGATGAGAGATAACAGGAAGGAGTGGGTGGAGGCAGATGACAGGGGCACACATCCAAGCTAGGGAAGCTAGGGCAGGGGGAGAACTCCCCACAAGGAAGTCTATTTCTAGTCTACATTTTTGTTTTGCTCCCATTAAATGAGTGATGACACACAAAAAAAACCTAAACAAAACAAAACAAAACAAACAAAAAAAAAGAAAACAAAAAACACCAACCCAAACACCCAAGAACAAAAAACCAACCAAACCCTATGAGGTCAGAAAGCAAGAAGAAACAAACTGAATCCTCTCCTTCAGTCTGATGCAGGTTTCAGAGAAACAAAACAAGCTCCACTTAAGGGGTCAGATTAGGTTCCAACTAGCATTGTAACCTGTAAGGAAAACTCTGTATGTCAAATGTGACCTGCAAAGGAAGTTAGTAAAACCTTAGCAGCTTTAGAAGTATGTGTGGATGTTCCAGTAGGTAGGCAGAGAGGCACATTAGCCACTTTGAGCTCATATTTTCCCCTCTGTTCAGGATCACATCTGCCAGACTCTTCAGGGAATCAGTAGGCTGCACACAGAACATAACCCCAGCGTATGTTATGCTGGCAAGTCCATCTTGCCTTAGCAGTGCAACACCCGCAAGAATCAGCCCATAGATAATATCTTTTCTGTAAATATCTATAAAAGTGAGGCATACTGAACAATTAGCTAAAAATCAAGTGGTATAAGGTTTTAAAACATCTTTGTCGAAAAAAATCGAAAAAAACCAAACACCTAAAGAAGTACATTAGCTCCTGTACGCACGCACTGAGCTATAAGAAGGCATCCCAGATGCTGTAGCATTTCCAGCCGCCACTACAGACTGAACAGTGGAAGCAGGTTTCAAGGTGCACTGTATGACTCGGCCTTGATGGACAGAGACAGCGAGCACTACCTGCGCCCACTACAAGGTGCCTTGTACTGCTTCTTCTGCTGCAAGTCTGATACAAGACTGGAGTGTTCCCAGCCTCATATTCCCTATATATTACAGCTACGGACCACAGTCATCGGCACAATGCAACATGAGCTACAGAATAGAGGTACTCTGTTTCGCATCACTTTCTCATCCTTCATGCCAAGGAGCCAGGTTTGTACCAGCATGCTCCCTCAGGCCAGTGTAACCTCAGCATAGGACCTGCCTGTGTTTCTCACATTCGACTGCCTAGCTAGAATATGCAGAACTGGTGTAAACCAGGTTCTAACCCCAGCTCCATCTTGGCACCTTTTTTTTTTTGCTGTTGTTGTTGTTGATGTTCATCTATCAGACTGAGGTTTTCATCTATGTTATTTGCCTAGGGTTTTTGGAGTTCTACTGCAATACTGTGCAGTGGGATAGGAAATGGCATAAATATTGACTAAGCCTCTTGATTTGATGGGGGTAAAAGGCAAAAGAGAGACAATTGCTACATCTGTTTTACTACACTGCTCTTGAGAAAAAATCTAGGCAGGTCTCTAAACCATGTCATAAAAGCCTCTTCTTTGTAAGTTTGGCTGGCTGCATTCTATAGGTACTTATTTGTTTGGATGAAGGAATAGTAACTAAAGATCAGCAGGATAAAGACAGGAAAAGTAGCTACTGAGCAGCAGCCTGGAAGAGTCTTAGAAGTGCTGGAGACTAGCGGTCCTGTTAAATCCACAAAAGCTGATACACTTTGAACACCAAGATTCTGTCAAATCTGTACAAGCCCACCAGCATGCATGACCATCAACAACCAGCTGTAGAGCATGAACCACATCCAAGACGACAGTGGCTGCTATATGCAGACAAAGATTACAGCACTACACACATATGTGATGAATCAAAGGAGGCCTTCAGGGACAAAGCCACAGGTGCGTCAGTACAACCCTCTGCTTCTGAGTAAACAGCTGGGTTTGGGCTCCTAATTGTTGCTCCAATTATGACTGCACGTGCATGTGTGCGAGTGAACTGTGCGAGAAGTGAATGTACTGTGTGAAAAGCTGTTTGCTATTATTAATAGAATCAAGATGTTACAGTTAATAACCACTTGACTAATAAAAGGTGTTCTAAAATAGCAGTTGTGATGTTGTCTCCCCTGACCTGATTCCCTTTCAGAAAAATGGCAATTTGCAGCATACACTTAAACACTTACATTCCAACCAGAAGTTTGTTTTTCATTCAGGATTTTCTTTCTAAATTTGGTAATAGCAATTTTAGTTTAACAGTAATGAAAAAATCCAACCAAGCCTAAGCTGATGTCTCACAAACTGTTTATTGTTTATTTAACAACAGCAGTGAGAATTCTGCTCAGTAAATTAACACAAGTGTGAACAGAACATACAGGATAAAACATGCTCACAGGAACGAGTAACTGAAAGTAGGGGGAACACCTACCCAGTAAAGTTTTGTTTGATATAAATATATATGCTTATAATAGGCTTTTGTAAGCATAAAGAGAAAGGATATACAAAGACCATTTAAAGAATCTCTAGCTTCAGTTTTAAAAAGCATGTAATGCACCGTTTAGTAATAATGAAAATATCCAGGAAAAAAAATTAAGTTTTTTTTTATTTTAACTTCTACAACATGTGTTTTCTCCAGGAGGAAAACTTACATGGGACAAGGGATCTGTTTGAAAAAGGCTCAGTAAAGTGAGAAACAGGAAACCTGTTAGAGCTTAGGCATGCATTTTACTGTCAAATTTCCTTTTTCCCCTTTACCTTCCCCTTAAGCTTTTTGATGATGTAAAGCAACTTTGGTACAGTATACAAGCAGGAAATGTATCAGTTCCATCTACCTGCCAGTCTTCCAGTTAACTAAAAATGGTGGCACGCAGAACCTAGAAAATCAACTGGTCCAACCTAGCAAACCTAGAGAGAGAACCACTACCACAGCATTGTCTTGGGACTTCACAGCATTATTTTTAAGTTGCCTTTTTTTTTTTCCTTTGTCATTCTTCTCCCTCTTACTGCTATTACTCCCCTCTCCTCTACCCAGTTGCCCCACCATGAAACAAATCAGATGGATTATACAAATTTTAAATTAATTCCTGACTAAATATCAGTTACATTTGGTGACCTGCTAACATTTAACAGAAAATACTCTGTCACTTCAGCTTTTGCTCACTGAACATCAATTATGCAGACAATGTTCTCTAAGACATACCTGCAGTATGAGCGACTCTTTATCACCTTCTAATCGTGCCAATCTTTCTTGATAGGTTTCATTATTAGATGAATGATGATTCACCTGTGACTGGGGGGAAAAAAGTGCTGTGAGAATTTTTACAGATAGTATTAAAATTTCAAGCAATAGTTAATAAAAATTGATATAATTTGAGTCATCATTATAATGCAAAAAACATGCTAAAATGTGTCTACAGATCAAAACTGTTTATTTCATATGCATTAACCCTTTTGTAGGTACCTTTTTTAAGATGGATTTTGAATACTTTCTCATTTCCAGCAATCAAGAATGGTATAGGAATAGATTTGATATTTTCTAGCAAATTATCGTTTCATTGGGAAATGACAAAAAGCATTTAATTTGAAATATCTGCTCTCAACAGTCTTTTGCCAAAGTCAAGGAATCTTGGTGTTTATTTTTAAATGGTAAAAATTGCCATATGTATTATACTATTCCTAGAAATTACTGAAAGAAAAGTATAATTTTTTGTTAGCAATTAACAAATTATTTAAATCAGCAAGTTCTTATCAGGAACTACTCTAGCTACATAATCACTTATGGATTTCTAAATGGCTCTAAGGAACAAGACCTTCTAAAACACGGCCTGTTTCTAACTATTATGTCCCATTTCCTATGAATTTTAATATTCCAGAGACAAACACCACAATTAAAAAAAAAATCTGCAGATTTATTTTAAAAAGTTTAGGAGAGTCCCAGAGCTTCATCCTGCATACTAAAACACTGTGTAACTATGGGAATGGAGCTGTTTGCTTAAATCATTGAAAGTAACATGAGCTCTTAGTAGTTTCCCAGCTCCATTGCAGGCAATGCATTTCTGCCGGGGAATAAAATACTTCGGCTGGCTTTTCAACTAACACAAGAATCCAGTTTCACCGAGTTCTCTTCAACTACATTAGTCTGCAGCTGACTACTCATTTATAGTTGCCTGTACAATGGCACCAATATAATTATAATCCTCCCCCCTCAACTGCCCTTTCTTTTTCAACTGAACATTTGTGAATAGGATTTTTTAAAATATTAAATATAGTCATGGCTTCTTGATCTCCACTGAGGTCTACAGGCCCAAATGTAAAACAGATGATGAAAATAAACATGGTGCTAATTAATGCAAATCTATAAATAAATATTTATCCAACCAAAAGCTAAAAGACACTTTTCAAGCCATAAAGAGCTGAACTAGATATAAGTGTGGCATCTTTATGAGCTGAGCTGTGAAGAACTGAGCACCCTTGTCTCTGATATTTTTGAAAGGAATTGAGAGACTTACAAAGACACCAACAAACAGGACTGAAAAGTGCCTGAAAAGATCATCTGGTTCATTATTCCATCCTAGGACAGATGATTATTTGCAATATTCTTGTCTTCCATCTCCTAAAGACCTCCAGAAATGGATTGACAGCCTCCCCATATAATCTACTTCTTAGCTAGCCGTCACTAGAACATTTTTCTTGATGTCTAACCTGAATCATCTCTTCAACTTCAAACTACTGCTTCTTATCATACCACCATGGATAAAAAAAAGGTCCTTCACTTCAGAAATTTTTTACATATTTGAAGACTATCTGTAGATCTCTTAATTAGCAGGTCCCTCTTTGAGCTAAACAAACACAAGTTTTTCTTTTTTTTCCTCACAAGCTACTTTTTCAAGATCTGTTTTTCTGCTTTCTTTTGGTTTCTCTTCACCAATTGTTCCTTGACTTCTTTTGAAATTGAGTGCCTAAGAGTAGACACAGGACTCTAGCTGAAAATGGCTAGAGTGGAAAAAAGCTTTTCACGGACCCATGGGCCATATTTCTTTTCATGTCAGCCATATAGTAACACTGATATATTTTCAGCCTAGGACCCATAACTTCCAGATCCCTTTTTAATGCTCTTATTAAGCTAGCATCCTGTTCTTCATCCTGTGTTTACTCATTGTTTCTGCTTAAAGGCATAACCTTGCACTATACTGAATTGCTTCCTATTATTTATACTGTTTTCCTATGTATCAGGCTCTTCTTATATTTTAATCATGTCCTTTAGCATGGCTGCAAGGCCCTGCTTAACTAGAATCACCTATAAATTTATTACGATTGGTCCTTATTCCCTGTTTTAGAGCGTCAACAAGAACACTGAAGAAGAACGTGCAAACCTTACTCCACACCTTACCAGCATTGATCAAAAGAAGAATATCTTAACTCTACTCAGAATATACTTTTCTCACTAGCTTTTGACCAGTTTATAGTAGGTCCAACTAAGATTCAAGACCTGACAGAAGTGGCTCTAAATATGCACATCTGAGTGCATAACTTAAACAGAAGTCTCAGACAAATTAATAAGTTTTACAGTGGCATCTGTAGGTGTACTTACACAGTGGCACTGTGTGAGTACATAATGCCCTTAAAGGAATGGTGACTTTACTCCCTCTTCCTCTCCTAACTAGTTTAAATTTTTTAAGAATTTCTATGTCCTAACATTTCTTTTCATCTTTCCTATCATCTCAAGGTAATTTTTTCAAGCCTTCTCCTTTTATTAAAAAAATACACCCACACTCCCCAACCTAACCCCTCCCTGTATTTATAAAACATCCACCTTCAGTTTAACTTAGGCCCTTTGTATTAAAAGTTGGTTGGTCAGTCAGTCTGTATGGTCTTAAAGTTCGTTCCTTATTAACTTCTGTATTACTATAATGAAAATAAGAATCCTCATAAGTAACCAACATGCATTTCCCTACATCTGCCTAGATAATCCTTTGACCTCAGCTATGCATCCTCAATCATACTGCCAACCATTCTGCCGGGGTTGTTACTCCAATTGCAGAGCAAAGTCTTATACTGTACTTTAGACTCCAAAATTAGGGTTAAAATTCCATTACATACCATTAAATGAGTTTTCTCAATGGACAGGCCACAGGCCTTCCCCAGTATGTCTCTCTGGCTCACACACAATGGTAGGGGAGACTTTCCTGCACCTAGAACATCAAGTATTCGGGGAAGAACCACACAATGCTAGGCAGGAAAAGATTCTCTTAATGACAAAACCTAGTGATGAAGACTGCCTAGTCAGGTAGATTTAGTGCCCCTTCTCCTGCTGTCAATTGTTATTTTCCTAGGCTAGATTTAAGAAGCAGACCTGTAACCACTCCCCCCCCCCCCCCCCCCCCCCGCCTTACAGGCACAGTGAGTTAAATTACTGCCAACACATTTTTACATAACCAATCTGTCATGAATGCAAAACAGAGTTCAACATTTTATATAATCAGTAATTAAGAATTAGTTCACCATCAAATCACAAATAAGATATTTTACTAGACTCACATTTATCAAATGTATAGCCTCTGATGATGTCTGCTGCACTGAATGACTGTGAAATATCCTATGCTGGAAGTCCAGTACTCAATACCCATGTAAAACCAAGTGAATCACACCCATGTGAACAGAAAAGGGGGTGGGGGGAAGTCAACCCTGCCAACAGGTCAGCCAGGGAGTGCTCAGATAAGTACAGTAGACAGAAAATGACCCGCTAAATAAAAGTGGCTGATTGACACACAGCAGTTGTTTAAGACTTGGGAAATCTTTGTGGCATGCATAAAGACAAGATAAAACAATGTAATACGAACCAAGGCCATCTGTGGATGGTTGGAGTGCATTCTGCAGTTGTGAAAATAAGTAGCGAGAAGAAAGTGAGCGAGTATAGTTAGATATCACATGTATCAGCAGCAACTGAATATAGGACCTATAATACTGAAGTCATAAGACTACAGACCACTGGAGTTGGCATAAGAGCTCACAAACAATAAACACTAGACTTGTGTAACCACATGACCAAAAGGCTGAATCACCAAGAATTTTCCACGAAGATGTTATTTCAAAAGATGTAGCCTTAAAAACCAAAAATCTTTACCTGGGCTCCACTAATTATAATCTAAGTATGTTAATTACATTTCTTGAAATGAAAGAATGAGAGAAATTGCATAAAACATGGAAAAAAGTTTATGATAACACAGGATAACAAAGTAGAAGGAAAGATATGCTAAGGCAAGGTGGTTGAAACCACTGCAGATGAAAAGTCAAGTGTATACCATAAATACTTTGCCTAAGGGAGCTGCAAAGTGATGTCTTGAAGCACCTGTCTCCATAGAGGTTTTGGACATAGTTTAATGTCCATCAGATTGCATCAGATATTAACATTAAATGTTTCCTGAAACAATTCCAAATCAACTGTTTCTCATGGTTCCTGGGGTGGGGGGGGAAAGAGGCTTTTGCATTCCATCACCTGCTTCAGCTTCTTCTTCATCTTTAGTTTCCAAATCTCTCTGGAATATGGTCTTTAATTTGGATATAATATTGGTAGCTGCTGGAAACTTGACTGTCTGTCTAAGTATCACTTACATGATCAAGTCATTACAGAATCCTCTTCCAAGAAAAAGGCTTAAATATATGACACAAAAAAATCAGACTGCAGAGTATAATTCAACAGCTTTAATTTAAAATGGGGATAATCAGCAAAAATATAATAAAAGAGTATGGCAAGAAAGTGAAGTAGTGTTTGATCAACTCAGCTATCCTAATTTTCAACAGCCTTCTCAGAGACTGGTAAGCATGGACTGTTACATCTTCTTACATGTTATTTTAATAGGAGACCATTCAGAATGCAGCTTATTGTCAGAACAGAATGACAACCATTGTACAGTGCTTCTGTACAGATGTTCTGTTCAGAAGTTTCTTTAACAGAACTTCTAGCTGAACCTTGATAGGCTGTAAAAGTAAGCCTCTTAAAGCAAGCACATATGCAAGATAATAAAATTGAATACAGGCCAGTTTATGTTCTCCTCATGTGTACTGTTTCAGTTTCAGCTCAAAGAATCTCCAACACAGCTAAATTTAAAACAAAAAATACCAACTTCTGAAGTTGATCAGCAAGACGTTACGCAGAAATTTGTCACTAATACCATGGATCTCATATTGGGCTGCGGAGTGGGGAGGAGCTGGGAAAAGAAACCTGGCAGTCAGTTAAGAGTGGTGATTTGTAAGCTTTTTCAACAAGTCACCCGCCTCTGTTAGAAGACAGATTATGTCATAACCCTCCTCTCTTCTTATTCAGTCACATGAATCACCTTAAGTTCCACTGATAATTGAATAAGATGCCTGTGGCAACTATAATACTTGCATTAATGGGGAAGATTAGGGACATGCTTGATATATTGGCTTTTGTTGCAGTTCAGAAGCTTCAAAACAAGGAGTATAGCCAGCAGAGTTCAACCAGTCGGTTTTCCCGCAAATTACTAGCAGCACACAGACCGTAGTATTATATTTCAACACAAGAAAATGTACACTACAGACTTTTTCCAGCCTATTTGGAGTTGATAATACTTAGAAGAGTATGGACTTTCCATCTCTTTATTACTCTTTCAGGTCAGCAGAACTGATGTTATGAGTCACAGTAGTTGCTATTGTGTTGTGATGAGTGAGTAGACTACACAGCAAACATTTTTATTTTGGCATCTGACTATGGATGTAATACAAGTTTAATCTCTTGGCATGTTAGCACTACCTCAGGTACACACCCATCTGAATATATGTACATTCACTCAGTGTACTTGAGGAGGAGAAGGCTGGAACATGATTTCTGGACCTGTAATTCTTGCCTCCAAGAATTAGTAAAGCAACAACAGGATTTTCTGTTTGCCATTGTTCCTTGTTGGTCAAGTGAAAGTGGCAGTCACTTTGAAAAAGCTAACAGCATATAGTCTGAAATACAGTAACGACAGGGCTTCTGTCCTGTAGTCCTTAAAATAAAAGAATTTTGACCAAATATTTATATTTTATCTGGATACTTTTTCCTAATACTAATACTTATTTTCTCCTCCAGACAGATAGATCAGTTGAAGGAAGATATCCTTACAGAAGTCATAAGATTCACCCTCAGTATCATGAGCTTAGTGGCTATGGATTGCTCCACCTCTTGCTAGTACAGGTTATGAATAGCATCTGGAAGAAAGGAAAGCATAAGAATAATGCACACCTATTTCAGGTCAGCCATCAGCTCTGTGCTGCATGCACTTCAAAAGGTAAGTCCAAAGCAAGCTACAAGAGTCATCAGGCACCTCCACTTCCTATGAAGGTATCTCTTTCAAAATGAGACATCTTACCACTGTACAGAGTTTTCCAGAGGCAAGAGACTTTCCATTTTGGTACACTCCATCCACTGCAGTTCAAACAGCTCAGTTAATTTACAGTGTCCTTAGAGAGCCCATAATACTGTTTGTAGTAAATACCACCATTTAAGTTTGTGACGCTTGTTAATAATCTGTGGTTATACCTACAGGCCTATGTACCAAAATGGAGGTTATGCCATTTTTATTCGGAATGGTGTGTTCCAGTTAAAGCCAAACTGAAAGATAAGAGTAAAGCAACAGGACAACAGATGAAATTGTATGTGAACCCTCTAACCCAAATCCCTTGGGAAAACCAAAGGAAGTTTGCTACAGATGAGACAGTTTCAGTTTCAGGTAGTGGGGAGTGTCTCACGTTCCTTAGCTTCCAACAGAAACTTCTAACAGTGACAGATTTATGCTTAGGCCCTGTAAAAAAACCCAACATCAGTTATCTGCAAAACACTTCCCACAAACTGCCCACCAACTGCTTTATGAGAACTATGCTGCTGCCTTAGCTGTAATGTTAAAAGAGCACCGCACACGCAAGAACTTTTCCATATCCTTCTAGAAACAGACTGCTGAGAGACATGCCTCCCTTAATAATTCCTGTAACCTCCTTAGCTGGGCTTTGTGTCTTAGTAACAAGATATCCATGAATATTTGCATTGTTACAAACTCTTATAACACTACATGAAATCAGTGCAGCGCTATGTGCCTATGTCGGGTATCATTAAGCTTCTCAGCCAGAATAAGCTAACCGGGACAGTTCTGAAATTGCCATCAAAGTATCACATGCCATGAAGTACAGTACAGCTGTACCCATTGCAGAGGTTTGTCTTTCTGATATTAGGTAGGTTATCATCAGAGAAAGTTCTTTCTCTTGTGAGAAATACTACTGCAGACTATTTTTTTTTTTTTTTTACTGGCAAAATGCAGAAAAAAGTGAAATGGAGCAAAAACAGTAAACAAGGGAAAACACATTAACTGTGCCTCAGATACAACTGAGACAAGGCTAGATTGTTTTTTGGCTCTGTCCATCTGCTCTTACATTTTGCTGCCCACTCTCTCCATACCTACGGCCATTTTTGGCACAGCACTTTTCACAGGTCATTTTAACATCAAGAAAGTCTAATACAAAGAGCTCAAGTGTGGTGACACCTTACTTCAATTTGATCAAATATTGCTTTGTCCCTGCTGCGGTTGCATGATGCTACTATACACATCACGTTACAAGACTACTGCTTAAAACCAGATCCTCTGTTCTAAGCATCTGAAAATAGCAGTTGTATCTGTCATTCTGCCTGCCTGGATCTCGTGATTTTTGTATTTGTTTGCTGCCCTAACCCAGTCCAAGCCGCAGATACCATGCACATCTCGCTTAGCCAACCAACTGCAACATCAAAACTGATCCTGGTCTCTGAAGTGATTTCTGCTAATGATGAAATTGGAGCCAGCTTTGGCATACTTCACCAAGGGTTTATGGAAGCCTGTTGCAGTAACTCTCTGTTAAGTGCCATTTGTTACTCTGGAGGGTACTCATACTTTCATTATCAGCCAAAGAGCAACAGTTTATGATTGCAGGGCCAGAAATCTTTATATGCTATCACAATCAGTGCCAGACATGTGACATTAGGATTCTTGAACGTGAGAATTAAATAAGCAACTTAGATTGTTTCAACTTTTTTTAAAAATCACTTGTCAAAGGAATTTGGGAGCAGACTGCTTAAGTTCTCCTGGGAACAATACAAGATCATTTTCAGTTCCCTTCCCCCACATTTGCTCACCCACTTAAAGAGCTTGCAAGGGAAAGCAGCAGTATTGATATTCTCCTTTGTGTACCCTGCATAAAAGGAATTACATGCAACCACAGTAATAGCATTATTAATTTCTGTAAAAGCCTGTGCCACATTTGAACATAGTATCCTTTCTGAACATAGTACTTGAAAACAATCCCAAAGACACCCTGCATTAACCCCTCCAAATCTGTGAAAGTTTCATTGTGAGACTTTCTCCACTGAAGCTATTTCTTGATCCCTTTCTCATTATGTTATTGCCCTCACTGTAACCTGAATGCCACACAACCTGGTAACAGCACACCTTAGCCTTCTATTAGCAAACCTATCTTTTTTAGAAATGAAATTTAAACCAGGAGGCAGGGGTGGCAGACATACCGTATCCAAAACCTCATTTAAATAATGAATTAATATGTGATCACAAAAAACACTAAAGAGTTATTTAGCTTTAACTGCACAGAGCACAGGTTAAGCTAATAGTATAATGTTACCAACTGCTATTTCCTGTTGTCTCTTCTCCTTCATTATCCCACTCACTCCCCATTTAATCTCCTCCCCATCCACACTCCAGAAACGTAAAAGTTTCCAGAACCTGTTGTAAATATTTTGTAAATTAACTTCAAGATTCTCAAGCTTTTACTAAAGACTGACATATCAGGAATATTTTATATTCATTCAAGAAACTACCCAAATTAAAGTTCCTAATCACATTTCATGTATTTACCTACATTTTGTGTTTATACAGCTAGTAAAAAAAAAACAGAGTGCATGTGCATATGTATACATGTGTGTTTCTAAACCAGTGCCATAGAGAAGCACTAACATAAATGGCGTGCATGGAACTTGCAAGAAAAGTACACACAGGTTAAAATAGATTTCAAAAGTGTAATGAGAGGATGTGCTGCTTACCTGACACACAGTTAAATTAATATTGTAAGTAAAAAAAAACAGTATACTGTGAAGGATCTATTCACATCCCATTCATGGGTTTTTGAAACACTGAAAAATAAATACTTCGAACCTAAAAAATCTAAAAGCTGACAAAAACGAGGCGATTCTTCCAAGGTGATGAGACAACTGCACAAACTTCATTTTTTTCTTTTGCAGGAAGATAAAAACAATTTCATGCAGTTAATTCATGCTCAGACAGTTCATCACAAAATTTGGATTTTAATAGCACTGTCTTTTAAAAAACATAATTTTATCAGAGTAACATGCACAGGAAAAAAGTACCACCATTTTTACCCAAAACAAAGGCATCCTAGAAGATCTCATACAGTTACCCCGATGAAGAACTGATTAAGTGAATAACTAGTGCAAATAATTTTTCATTTTAAAGCACAACATGGTAAACAACATATTCTCCTTTTTTGCCATACATTCCCATGCAGGATTTGCTTTGTTGTATTACAACCTCAGGAAAGCACGAGCACTTGCTAGGATCTATTGCCATTTGTTCAAAGTATGATCCTACAGTTTCATTTTCAAAGACAAAGACAGCTGATTCTCTCCCCCTCCCTAAGCCTCCTCCTCCTAAGTGAAGAAACATCTTTATTTCATTTCTCATGAAGAAACTTACAATATTTTATGTCTGAGGCACTCAAAATGTTTTCTTTTGCAAAGCTGAGAATTCTGACTAAGATTTGCTAAAGTGCATTTACAAAGAGAAAACAAAGCCCAGCAAATCACTTACCCTCTTTAGCCACGTGAAGTGCTTGTAAATATCAATCTCACCATCCATGCTTTGGGCCCATCTCAGCAGTCACATTCCCAGGGTTAAAAGAGACTTTTGGAAGCAAACGCACTGCTTTGTTCTACAGGATATAGCTGTGACTTCTTCCCCTTTCAACCCTCAACTTCTAAAATCTTGAATACGTGTTCACATTTTAAGCTAAATCTTCTGCCTCTGTCCCCCAGTCTTATCCAAAATGCTTCTCACAGATGTATAGATAACACACAACTGTATAAACTTCGGACTCTCCTGCAAACATCTAGTTTTTTTAAACAGCAGATCAGTTAGGAACAAAAACAATTTAACTCCAAAAACTTCAAAAACATAACTTGCTAAATGATCTTTAAAAAAAGGATCTTTCAAGAATAGTATAAATCTGCAGAAACTGTTCCCTTTTAATGTTGAATAACAAGCTAAAAATTATTACGCTGTCACTGAGAAACTATTTTCAAGTAATGCCTTCCCTGGCTTTCTGTTTCAAGAGTGGCTGGATCTCATTACCAAAGACCCCCTATTTCCTGTCTCTGTTTTACTCCCTGTTTATCGTAACACTACTCAGCCTTCTCAGTTTATTTCAGGCTCAGACTAAACCTAAAAATAAGTTCTGCTCTTTGAATTACTTGCCTGTCCTCTCAAAAGACATTATAAAAGAGGAGGAATTCAAGGACAATCCTGTGGATAAGTTAATTATCCCATAAATACTGCTATTGCCAAAGAGGCAATTTTCCATCTTAACAAAAGATGGTGATACCCTTCTAAGATTTTTGCCTGTTCCTGCTGAAGCTGAAGTCTCATAGCATGGCAATTTTTCAAACTTGCAACACCAAGATAAATGCATATGCAAAGCAATGCTCTGGCAAGAAGGGAAGTTTAAAAGCATTGCCTGTTACTGCAGTGTCCTCTAGTGCCTCCACACAGTAGTTATGATTAAGTTCTAATTTTTCCCAATAAACACTAGTTTCCAATGTTTTATCTCCCACTAGTTAAAAGTGGCTTTGGCCTTGAACTGGGCAACTGATTCTTCTCCACACAAGGACAACTACTTGGGCAATGCCTATTAAGGCCAAAATGCAACTGTCCCTGTGGGATTTTTGTGACGATCTCCGAACATTTACTTGTCTCCCCATTTTCTTCAGTTTCTACATCCAAACTCACTCCTGCATTTAAAGGCAAAGTAAAATAGCAATTTGGAAGAGCCAGTGTCAAAGCTGCCCATCACACTAATGATATATACAAGGAACTCAAAGTCTGAAGCTGCATAACGCCCTGAAATGCAGTTCTTACAGGGACCTGCCTCACTTAGCCATCTACCCACATTCCAAACTGTGGAAGTCACAGATACATGGAGTTTCTGCAAGGGATGTGGGATATTATTATTTCAAACATTCTTGATCCTTTTGACCTGATGGACTTCTTTATAGAATCTTCCATGACACAAAGTAAGAGGGAAGGATATAAACCTAGACTTCCAGCTTTCTTCATGTATTTATTATCTGTTGCTACTTAACGTCATGTGACAAGAAAAATATGAAAGGTTTTTAAAAGTTAGTGCTACAAGTCTTCTAAAGGTAATGTGACAAAAGAACTGTCAGTTTCCAAAAGTAAACCATGCCACAAGACAGATCTGAAGAGGACTTGGGTTGCTCTGTCAATAAGTACATTATTGTATGCTGGTGGTAGAAGTTTTTATGCTATCTTAAAGTTGATGAGAGCAACTATTTCTTGACTAGCTCACACCACCTGGCAAACGCCTTAGTACATTGTCAATGGTCCATTAAAAAAAAAATCATAAAAATTAAGATGTGCTTAATATAGTACACTTCTCTATGCAAGACAGCCTCTGACATGGCTGACAAACTGAAGACTGAATAGGGATTCTCTTGACATTAAAACATTAACTCCCTACAGCTCAAGGCATTTTTTCCCCAGAAAACGAGTTACCTAATTATGGAGAACAGCAAAAACATCAAACTTTACCTCAAAGTATTGCATATCCCACAGCACCACCACTATGGAGCCTCAAGTTCCCCATTTTCTCCATTTCAAAACATAGGCTCTAAGACTCTCATTTCAGGCTTATTTAGGGAAGGAGGAAACATACCTCTCTTAAAACATTCCACTACGCATCATCTCTTAATGATTTTGTTTTTCACTTAAAAAAGCTACAGGGAAACTATATTACTCCACTTATTAGTGTCTCAGTGTATCATCTGCAGCTCGGTGAGTATCCATTTCTCCTCTTAAAAGTATTTAAAATGACAAACATACCTTATTTCTGCCTTGTCATTTGTCCTAGATTTCATGCAAAGGCCTCTTGATTCTGTTACAGTCATACTTCCTGATTAAAAGGTAAACGTGTCTGAATTTTCTGCATCTTATCAGCCATGAATGTTGACAACATGCATTCCAGAGAGTCACATGTTCACTTTTAGCCTGTCACCTGCGTGCTGAACTTTACGTCCTGCTTGAGCTTTGGCCTGAAAAAGTTTCAGACACCAACTGAATGCAAATCAATTGCCCCAGATTTGCTTAGAATACTTTTCCATTTCACTGGAAAAACAGGTAGTTTCTCTGGGCAGTATGAAAATAAGGAAAATATGTTGCAATCTGGGAATTGCTTCATCGGGTTACCACTGTATTTTTTTTTTTTCTTATTTTTAGGAAATCCATGTCTGTGTGTAGTTCTTCACTGAGCACTAACTTCTAGTTCAGTGGAGAATTAAACACCTACCAACCAAAAATCCCCCACTATCACTGCAGTACCACCACCCTCAAGTGTTACCCCACTGAGAGAGAATGATCTAGCTATTACTCCCTTCCCCCACCAAATTGTTTATTTTCTCCAGTGTGTTTCAAAAAATAACTGCAAACACACATTATGTAACAGCTTTGAAACAGAAAGTAACAGAATGCTTTAAACAATCAGTTACACTTCTCAGGTCCCTCCATTCCAGACCTATGAAGAGGCAAGAAAACATTCACAAATCCTCTTAGAGCTATGGGGGAAGGGCAATCTGAATGTCTCGTGTATTCCCTCTTCTCCTACCAACACTGGAGCTGAGGAAACACAGAGTTGTTTGCATTTCCACACTGTCCCTGTTTCTCCCACCCAGCTGAGGCCCTATGAACATTATAAAACTATATTTATTACTGTTATTTTAGCAATTTTACTTTCTATTCAGTTAAATTTGTGCTAAAGCACAGTCTTTTGTGATTTTTCAAAGCAGCACAAATGCAAACGGTCAATAGCGTTCTTGTATTGGCACTGCATTGCCTGGGAGGTTAGAAGGCAAGGATATAGGAAGCAGAGCAGAAGTTCTTCAGCCTCCATCAGGTCCAGGTCCCTGAAGCATAGCACCTCTCTTCCTTTTCAGCAACAACTTTTACATCATTTTGGTTTCAAGATCCATCAGCCTCTGAAAACACTGAAAGAACATACACTTGGCCTTTCAGACCAAGAATTGAAATGAACAACTACACATCTTCCCAGCCTCATCAGGAGAGTCCAGCTGAGTATGGATATGCAACAAAACTTTACTCATTCCCAAGAATTAGTATCAACTTTTCCTACATCCTTTACTCTGTGCTCTTTCCAGTCCTGGAGTTTGGACTGCTTTGGAAACACAGGGATTAGGACCAGATTTTAAAAGGGAAAAATTGCCTCGGCATGCCAATTCACACACCCATCATTCTCATGCTGCAGAAAAATATGAGAACTTCAGAGTGAAGAAAGAGAGAGAGAATATGAGAATATGCCTGCACAGGAATACTTGTGTGAAAAGAAATTCAGGCCATTTGTGAAGGAATGGAGGAATCCATGGAGGATTCCTCCATCCTTCCAATGGACTAAGAAATCCTTTTTACATGGTGAAGAATGGCTTCAGAAATCTAGATGAAGCATTTCCAGCAAAATAATTTGTGTTAGAGTCTTAATCATGACTAACTGATAATGCCTAAGTGACAGAGAAAGATGAAACTCTTGGAACAAAAGGAAAAAACAAATGTAACATTCTGTATATAAGCACATTTGCTTTACTTGTGATAATTTAAAAAAAATAAACAAGTATCCTGGGAAACAGACTAGAAATAATGTTATGTAGATACATGAACAAATAATCCTTTCCCAGCATAAAACGCACTCAATCCTAATGGCTTAATTCTTTGATTAAAATCTGTATTTCAGAAATAATCAGACTTAGATAGCCCTCAGTTCCAAGCCAGCATGGTTAACTCTCACCCTTATTGCATATTTGGAGACGTGTGTGTGTGTGTGTGTGTGTGTGAATACTTCAAACAGGTGCTGGCATCTTTGGAGTAATTCTCATCTGCAGGCTGTATGATATCACATACCCCTAGCACTACTATGTCCTTTCTGGTTATTGCTCAAGTAATAACTAGCTCTCTTCCCTCAGCTTGCATAAAGAACGTATTACCAATACTTAGATGAAGTTACTGCTTATTAATTCATCTACAGACGTTTGCACATTCTTGGCAGTTTCAGACATTCTTTGCCATATGCTGAAATACTTTTTCCAGCCCAAGTTCTAGAAGAGCTATAACTTTTTGCATGAAACTTATTTAGAAGAAAATGTAGATTCTAAGAAACTTGAGTACTGAGTTTTTGCATAAAAGCTAAAAAATGTTTTTCTACTTAACAGAACAACAAAATCACTGTGAACACTCCCCCCCCCAGTTGCTATAGGCAACAAAAGAGTACACTGATATGTAATGAAAATAATTAAAGAAATATATTTACATTCTACCATACAACATATTACAATAATTCAGGTTTAGTTTTCAGTCTGAAAGGTTTCAAAGCACTGCTGAAATTACTAAATATGCAGTAAATCAGTATATGAAACATTTGAAACAGGATAATTACCAAATATTTGCACATACATCAATGACATTACCAGGTAACATTTTGCCTCTCCTCAGTGTGACACACATCAGATATTCTCTTTTAAATTTCAGAACAGAAAAAATTGTAAAAAAACCCCAAACAGAATAAGCTGCAGATAAACCTTTACAAGCCCTTATTTCTGATAAGGAATATACAAATATTCATTATTTTCTTCTTAGGCATTTCTTTATTTATATAGGAAAATAAAGTATATGTTTATCTACTTATGAAGAAGAGTAGCATGCCAACATGTTGTGTAATATGTCTAAAGTAAGTATAATTTGTCTCCATTTTTGAAAGATCACAAAACCTGAATATATTTAGTTGCATTTTAACTAAATACAGGTCTATTTACCACTATTATTAGTGTAGTATTTCAAAAGAGAATGAAATAATTTTGTTGTGAATTATATTATTGCTATGTTTGTCATAACTGATAACATTTAGCAAGTGAGGTAAGTGAACCTACCCAAATTCTGTGAAATCTGAATAAAGGTTATATACAGAAATACTTCAAACTTATGTCCTTCCTCTAATATTAAATCAGTGAAAAGCAATGCAATTCTTTTTGAAGTCCTCAATGCAAAGGAAATTCTAGTGACAGATCATAATGTGAAATGAGAAAGGGACACTATGCATAACATTAGACACAAAGGAAAGATGAACTAATGTGATACACAGACACTTAGTGCAAAGGAAAGCACTGAAGCCAACAGCTGAAAGAGTCTCAGACAAATGGAACTGAAAAAATCATATTAATGCTTTTGAAGGCTAACATGCAATCTCTGTACACCATCATGGCTTCCTAGAGAGCAGTCTTCTATTTCCTCTGACAGCATCAAGGTGTGGATAGCCCATGTAGGGGAGGATTGCCCCCAAGGGCTAAACTTCACAATACATCAGTAGATTACCTTGAAATCTTGGAAAAGTTAACATATAAAAATACAGGCCCTGGTATTATAACAGGAATGCCACCTTTCTTCCATGAGTACTCTAAGCCTAAGGCCATAACACAATGCTGTTTAATCACTTTTGGTCATTGTAGTTTAAAGGTGGCTCTGTTAAGCATTACTGACCATTACAAAGGTGAAAGAAAATGACAGAAACTAACCTCACCATGTCATTTTAAGAAAGACCTAAACCAGCCCTACTGACTGCAAAGCTATTTTAAGCTTCTATTAGTTCTTCATGCAGAGAAGACTTTCCTACTTCTGCTGACAGCTACTACAGTGATAGGTCACAGTCAGAGATGATAGGGTTGACTCCCAGACAAAGCAAAGCAAAGAACATGAAAAAAATTAGGCCTGGTTTAGAAAAATTCCATGCAAGCTGTGTACACCCCCTTTCCACTAGCTCCAAGACACTCTCTAGTATTCATAAACAGCTGCACATATGAAGGACACTACTGTTTCTTATGTGCTGTGAATTGCTCTAACATGATCTGGTCCTCTCAGAGTTCCCCAAGCTGCCAGTTCAGGGCTTTTTTGCATCATCAACTCATTGAAAAGGAGCTGGAGCACAGTGGAGGACTGGGTCATACAACTTTTGACTCTGACTACTGCTCAGATAACATATCCATCTAATGTTTCAAGTTGGCAAAAATAAACATGAATGCTTACAGAATGACGGCTTTTCTACACTGTCCCAAGCAGGCTCTACTGGTCCATTTTCAATATAACATGTGTTAATACCACTTGGCAATGGGAAGATTCAGCTATATATAGCTCCATCGTGACTCTCCACAGTTGAGTCCCACAGCCAAATCTACCAGCAGATAAATATACTGGCTTTAACTGGCATTGCTCAGAATATATTCTCTTCCCACTCAGCTGTTGCTGAAAAATTCTATTGATAGTTTTATAAAAGCATGTTTTCAAGTATATTGAAGTGCCCTGTATTGCAGTCATTTTCTGCCTCTGTTCTGGACAGATAACTGTAAAATTAATCTCAGACAAAAGTGAAATAAAGAGACCAGTGATTATGTTTCAGCAGGCATTTTAACACATGTTTAAAATAAAACTTTGAGATAATTTCAATACTTCACAAACTTCACCATGTCAGAATTCTGAACTGGGGTTTACTGTTTTAATCCAAGTCTCTGTGAAGACACTGGGGAAAAAAAAAATCCTTGATTTTAACACACAGCGGAAACAATCTCTTCTGAACGTTAATCATGACCAAATGGCAATCAAGACTTTAAGAAATTTATCGTATTTCTGCTAAAAAGTCTGGTTTCACCACTACAAAAACACAGAGCATGAAATGAGACAAAGCACATTATTTTAACAAATTGCCTCTACCACACATTCCTCTACTATTTCTTTGGATCTCCTCCCCTTCCTGTTTCCTCAAATTTAGAACATTTAGAAAGATTTTCACAATTAGGCTTCTGAGAAAAGACAGAAAATAATCAGGAAAATACTAATGAGTTTTCAAGAATCAGCATTTTAAGGGTCAGTATATAAAGCTACATGGTGAAGCAGCTTGCTTTAAATATAAATGTTCCACTGGAAGGAAAATCATGTTTTGTGATCCTGGGAATGAGGCTTTCACTCATGCTTAAAATCATTTTAGGACCACTGTAAGAACACTAGGCTTCCTCTTTACTCAGAAAAGGGTTCCATAAAGATGTATGAAATAAAAAGAATTAAGAGTGTAGAAGGTCATTTAGAGTTATGAAATGAAACTGTAACTAAATACATTCTCTCATAGCTCACTGAGTCAAACACACTCAGCTGTTACTGCAGCAGTTAATTTTTAATGCTGAAATTACTACCTGCTTTGTGATATGTCATGTGGTCAGTAGCAGTACTAAAATATTTAACAAGAAGTATTGAAACTATACACAAAATTGTTTTATATGAACTCTCCATGATAATCCCCAGGTCTTTTTGCTCTGTTTTCAAGGCCAAAGAACTTAAAATCATAAAGCCTGTAAAACACTCTAGACATTTACTTCAAGGCAAAAATTTTTTAATACAGTTAAGTAGTTAAGAGTCTATAATTAATGATGCTTTATTCCATTTTAGCTTTGACAAAACATTTGTGCAGTTACAACAACTATTAAATCCTCGTTCTATGATACATAGTAATAATCTTTCTAAATTCAGCGCTAACTTTGTCAAACCTATTTCACCTATCTCAAAGCTGTGGCAGCACAGTTACTTTGCCCAGTTATACTGTAAACTCAAGAACCTGATATGTTCACAGATCCCAGGCTGCAGAAACGTAAAAAGAAGCCTTTTCAAAAAAGCACACCTTTAGTTCCACAAATGGCGTGCCTCTTCCCTAGAGGACTGTAGAGGATAAGCACAAAATCCACTCCACCAAATCACTGAAACACCAAATTGCTACCAATGGTTCCATAAAAAAGGAATAAAGCGAATGCTTTCAAAAGAGGAAGTAAGCAGGGTAGTATCAGGTATGAAACACGATGTCTAAAGCTTTCACAGTCTAGACATACCTAAATTTTCCCACATCTTTGGTATTCACACCTATAGCGGACAGACCAAAGAACCTAACAGTTACAATTGTTTAAAAAAAAAAATAAAAAAATCAAACAAACCACAAAACACAACTTGGTGATATTTCATGTCTGATAAATTCCATAGTCTGGTACTATGGAATTGAAGGAAGGTAAGACTCTAGTGAGACCAGCTATATTATCTATAATTCTCGCAGAAGCTTCCTCACTCAGGAATCAGCCAATGTGCCTCAAAGCTAACCAAAAGGCTAAACCCCACAGTCTTATTTACTTAAACACTAGGTGTAGTTCCATACACAAAGTGGCAATTAACAAAGCTGCAAAGCTACTTGAATTATAAGGCCAAGGGGCAATTTTCTGCAGATTTTTCACATTGCAGTACAATTGAGCTCTAGTTTCTAGATGATACTCCAATACAAACAAACAACACAAAGAAGGTTCAGTCACTTTCTGTCCTCTAACCTGCAATCCCAAATACTGCTGTGTGGCACAAATAGAACTAGCGGGAATAGCCATACTCTGCCTGAGAGCACTTTCAGGGCTGCATTAGGTTATGATGATTGCTAATGCAGAAGGAGCACGCAAGAAAATAATCGGGACTTCCATTCCATACTTCTGCTTAAACCAAAATGCTAGCTGTTAAATGCTGCTGTTACATGCTGCTGTTTGATACTATCCAGCAGAAACTAGTCTTGAGCCATCTTTCTGACTCCCCTTTCTGCAGTTTCCCATAAAAGCCAATACAGGGCAGTAGCAAAACACAAATTATTTCCATAAGGCACACTGTTTGTATTCTTGATTAAGGATGGCAGCTGCAATGATTTTTAATACAATTTTCAAGCATGCAAGTGAAGAAGAATCATAAAATAACACTTTTCTTGAAAGAAGCATGCTTCTCTGCTTTTAAAATAAACGTCAGATTGCTTTTTGTGTCTTTAGTTTCTAATGCATTACTAGTCAGGATAAGCTGGGAATATTTTTGACCTCACCTATTCCTGTATAATGTTAGAAACAAAGCAATTGCTGTATTCTCTAAAACCAGTGGGTTATTCAGTACATGCTAGAGCAGCCTCCAGCTTCAACGGAAGGTGCATGGACCCCAAAAATAAACAGATGTGGACTTAATAGTCCACAAAAGAAAATCGCCCTCCAATCCAACCTATAATAATTCTAAAAAAAAAAAAAAAAAGCTCAAAAGCATCAGTTCACCATCCACTCCAAAGTTTGTTACAATTCAGCTATTGCTACTGACATTGAACATTGTTTTATGTAACATTTCAGTTGACTACAACAATTAAAATATCCTGCAAATCTCTATACTGAATTATTGGCCTACACTTTAAAGAGAATGCTTAGAAGAGACACCTTGGAGCAAATTCCACTTGAGAGCATCTGGCATTTTCTGTGTGATGATGTTTTACCTGATAGTTACCAGTTGCAACAACTGGGGACCCACACCTCAGGGGTGTCTGTGAACTTGTGGGGTGCTTGCTCACCAGCGCATGGGTTAGCAGACCGCAGGGAGCTCCACGCAAAAGCTAAAGCACCCACATGTCCATTAGGAGGTGTGTGTAAATAGGGGAACCAACATCCACAGAAGAGGCTTTTCATGCTTGTAACCAACACCAGCTGTGAGAGAGGAAATGTGTGCATGTAACTGTGAATGCGTATGTGTGCATGTCTGTGTGATTTTATCTTTTTGGAATTAGTTATAGAACTGCATTTAGAAATTTGTAGGTGTTCCTTAACATTTTTTAAGCATCTAGAATTCTGGTTTATCTGTTGTACTGCTGATGTTGATCCTACATAGTCACTGATTTCTAGTTAACTATGTCTTTAATAAATCAGCAAACTGCTTCAGTCTCAATGTATTTAAACCATGGGAATTGAGCAGGGTTTTTTTTATGACACACCAACATTTCATAGTCTAATGATTACCAAACTTCATTTCAGGTTTCCAATGTGAATGGATTCATTGAGCCAGAGAGTTCTCATTCTCTACAGCTTGCTACCTTGACTATCCTTTTTCACATATCAAGTATCATGTTTCACAGCTCTGGGCTGGAATTAAGGAATTTTCAGTATGAGACATAACTATGAAATACATATTCGATTTCACTGGACTGAGCTGAATTTTATCAGATTTATTCTCAATTTCCAAGTGAAACTGCTCCTTGTCAGTGGAGAAAGCTCTTCCAAATTTGAAGTCCATGGAATTTGTGTGCATGCTTACAAATTATTTGCATTTTTAAAAAACATTCAAAAGGTCTACAAATACATAGTTTACTATCCATTTTCAAATAAGTCACTGCAACTACGCACTACCCTCCCTGTGCACGTCTTTAAAAGAAGTGCAGGATTTGTCAATACAGAACAGTGCAAAATATTTTAAAAACAGTGATTTCAACATACTACACTAGAGATACTCTATCCCACCAATTTCCCTGTTCTGTTGGTTCTGAATCCAGACTGCCCAATTGCTTTATCAAATGAACACTGCTCTTGATGCACTAGTCAAGGCTTTCAGGATATCAGTATACTGCAACTCTAAGAGGGAACTGTGGCTTCTGTTTTGGCTGGTTTCCCATGGAAAAGAGATGCACATATATAGATTAATATGAGGAGTCAAAACATCAAGTGTTACCTACCTTGCAGAGCTGAAAAGCTAGCTTAATTAACATTTCTGCAACTGAGGGGCCAAAAGCCAGACCATCAGATTCAAACTCTTCAACTTGGTGGTTCAGGGCCAACTTTACTGTGAACAACTCTGAAAATTTATGTCTTTTATGCATTAAAAATATCTTTCAGCTATTGCAAAGCTTTCAAAAAGCATGAAAATTTCTGCTAAGGCAGGAATTCAATAAGAGCTGACCTGAGGATATGGACTCAGTCTAATACTGTAAATGCAAATTAAACATTGCCTCCACCTTTTTCTTTCAAAACTGGTACCAAATCCTCATTCCTTTCTCTCATATGGCCCCAAACAGGACTTTCCAGACATAGACCTGCACTCTGTGGAGAATGCCAACAAACCAGCAGTTGACAAGTTCAGACAAAAGCAGCTACCTTTCCAATGTTAAGTTACGATAGGCACAAGGCAGCTCTAGCAGATGATAAACACTGAACCAGAAGCTACAGACACAATTACATAAAAGTAACATGCATTGACAAAACCAGAAGAAAATCCATTCATCTAGAAAACTTTTCTGAAGTTGAGAAAGTCACAGGTAGCTTTTACTCATTAGGAAACCACCATTCACTTGCAGTGACAGGTTTGAAGAGGAGTGTTCTGGCAGGACCTTCTGTTTCTCTTCCTTTACATCCAATGGGTCTCTTCTTTTAAGGTCTGTCTGAAGATCTGCTCCTCACCTGCTAAGCTTCAATCTTTTCCAATATAGTCAAATGTTTATTCCCCATCTATCCCAATATGGATGTCTCACATTCAGAAGCTAGAGCTTTCCTGCATTTACCACTACTGCCTATCATCAAATTTAAATATGTCCCTTCAACAGACAATACCACCATATTCCAAATTGGTCATTTAGAAGTGAGAAGTTTTATAAATAGTTATAAACTTGTTTGTTATCTCCAGCAAAGGATCAACAAAACCAAACGAAACCAAAAAAACCCACAGAAAAGGTAACTTTTTTGGTACCTCATTTTTACTATCTTTTCTCTCAAAGACAAAATAAGTTCTTTTAACAACTTCTTATACTCCTCTATCTGCATTGCTTTAGTAATCAGCACATAAAGTGGTAATATCCTCAGCTTTCTATGATTACTCACCATCCCCTGCAGTTCTCTAAGTATGCAGATTTCAGTTATTATAAAAATAATTGAAGTATCAAAATATTTGAACCAATGGAGTTTACAAACAAAATGGAAAAGCTATAACTAACTACTCACCAGATTCTCTTCAAACCACTCCCGTATACACACTGCTGTGGCCCCTGGAATTTGATTTCGCAATGCTTCTTTCTCTTGAGGATCCTCTAGCATTTCCAATGCCATCTTTAGATCTTCCAGGAGATGCAAAATTTGAAATGTGCCCAAGTACACTGATGGAGCAGGTGACACAATATCATAACCACCATTAGCATACTCTGTAGCTGACTTTGTACCTAAAACAAGTAAAACAAGGAGAGACAATAGTGTTATATAATTATTTTTTAAGTGACAAATATACAGGTACTACACACTACAACATTTGAACTTCAGGTGCTAACTGACAAGTATCAGTATTTCAGGCCTGGAAATACTTGAGTTCACCTCTGGATAAATAATGAACACTGGAGAATTAAATGTGAGAGGTATGTACAAGCATATTAAAAAAGAATTTTGACGAAGGAAACATTTGCAATGTCCCTTAAATTACAAACGCCAAAACCTTACCACAAATCACCTGTAATTTTCCATGGTTACCATGAGATGTCACTAACTTCTCAGCTACATAGTTAGAAGTCCCCACACAGAGCAGTGTTAAGCAACATAAGAAAGACCGATGCAGTCCTTTGACAAAAAACTAGATGAAAATAGTGTTACCAGAACTAGAAAAATATGCAACCTTGAGCCAGTTTAAAACCCTCCCACAGAGAACAAACCCCCAAAAATTAGCAATAAAAATGGCTAATGAAACTTTGCTAGCTCTCTAAATTACAAAAAGCTCTCTAAATTACACCTCTCTACTGCACCAATATTATTTTCTTAAGAATAAGCACAGCAACAAACATCTCACTTGATAAAAGAATTATAAATAATATAAATTCTAATATCTCTGAATCTTTTTGTCTTAATACCCTGTGTTTCAATGAGATGCACACTAAAATGAGCTATCTTTTCTCAGTCCTGAATTTCAGACCTTGATTTCATTTAATATCCCTTTAAGAACTAGTCAGATGGAAAACTTCTATTTGCTCTACTTTTTACAGTTTTTATTTACAATTCATTGCCTCATGTACATAATAGATTGTACTTATGTCTTCACTCCTGTTCTCTCTGGCATAAGCAATCACATTTTCCCCCTTTATTTGACTTCATTGGAGTTGTTTTTTTTAGGCTTTTGATCATTTGTATTGTACTCCTCTCAATCCTTTCATTTTGTAACATACTTTACAGGTGTATGTCGGATCCACATAGCATATAGTATTCCTTAGAAGACTACCGTTGATCTACACAAGGAGATTATTATAATCTCCATACTATTCTTCATTTTACTCCTGTGTATAACATCATTTATATCTTTGTTATGAAAGGAACAGAAATCTTCACTGGGCCTTTGGAAATTATTTGCTAAGTTTTTTTTCCTGAGCAGATGTATACAGTTTGAAACCCAGATGTATAAGTAATTCTAATTTTCTTCCTGAATGCACACTACTTTGCATTAATCAATGTTAGTTTGCCTGCTGTGGTTACCTATCTACCACAATTTGGACATTGCAAACTGTGTTTGATCCTGATGGTTCATTTTAAATATAGCCCGATATACAACTAATACCTAAATACAACTCATGAATACACTGACACTCTAGGTCCTAGTACACTGAAATGCCTTCGGCACCTAGATTAGCTTTTAAACAAAATGCTAACTGATCATTTAATCCTAATATTGTTTCTCATCTCAATCAGTTTTTGATCCAAGACAATATTTTGTCTCTCATTTTGTGAATGCTTAACTTTACTCAAAGCTTTTGGGAAAATTCTAAATAATATTAACCAAGTTTTCTTCAACCACTGCTTTAATCACACAAAGAATTCTTTCAGATCAATTATAGTCACAAAAAATTGTGTGGTTTGAATTCTACTGTATGATGTACATGGGTTTTTGTTTGACTGTTTTAGACAACGCAAAACCATCCCTAGGAATTTCTAAAGTTCTGCAAGGCTCGGTAGCAGGGATTTTATTTTTTTTAAAGCACCACTCATTTTCATTACTGGAGTATTTCAGTAGTCTTAACCTCTTTTCAAACTCAGAAACTGTTTGGTCCTGTTGACTTCCGCTGCTTATAAGTTTATTTTAATACCTCAAGTATGAGATCTCATCTTAATTTCTGGCTAAGACCATGTCCAAGATAAAGTTTCTTTAATATCCGGTGCTACAATGACTGCTACACAAGACAACTTCACCTCATAAATAAAACTTGTCGTCCTGAATTATTTTCTTTTGAGGAGAGGAACAACTAACTTTTGCTGGATTTGAGTATTCTAACCACTGAAAGATATTTTCTTGTGTATTTCTATACTCTCAGATACTTATGTGAGCTTAGTTGTTTCTGTTTATGTACTTCCTAATGCAGATGAACATTAAACTCTAGCAACTAAAAATAGCATATTTCCAAATTGTGCAAGAGCCATTTGGATCATATAACCTCTTACATCTTTTCATTCAGCCAGAGTGGCTCACTACTTACTTTCCAAGAGAGATATGCACACAAATGGAAATCTGTCATTGTCTGCTGAAGTAACCTCAATGGCACTTTTAAAGAAGAGTCTTCCTTGGTTATTGTCAGATTAGGAGTTTTAAACTAGTTTTCTCACTCTTTCTTTTGGAAAATTCCATGCTAAATTTTTCTGTCTTTTTGCTTAGCACGTACTTTTCACACCAGAAAAGCAGACAGGATCCAAAGTTATTTCATAATCAGCTTTGGTAGCTACCCCTTCAATGAAGTGACAGTTTAAAATAGATATGGAATGGGAAAAACTTAATGGAGCATTCTGCTGTAGCATTCTTCATGTTATTTATATGAATATTTTTTATATACAGACAAGAGAATCACACACAGAATGGCAGTGGTTGAAAGGGACCTCTGGAGATCACCTGGTCCAACCTCCATGCTTGAGCAGGTACACCTAGAGGAGCGTGCACAGGACTGCGTCCAGGCGGGTTTTGAATGTCTCCAGAGAAGGAGACTCCACAACCTCTCTGGGCAGCCTGTTCCAGGGCTCTGTCACCCTCACAGTAAAGAATTTTTTCCCCATATTCAGCTGGAACTTCCTGTGTTCTAATTTGTGCCCATTGCCCCTTGCCCTGTCATTGGGCACCACTGAAAAGAGTCTGGCCCCATCCTCTTGATACCCACCCTTTAGATATTTATAAGCATTGATACAAACAATCAAAAATCCACACAATCCAAACAAAACCACATAAACTTTCAGGCCACAACGAATACTTCAGATGTGAAATAAAAGCCGTATCTTTAAGCTAAATACAGATTTAAAACAGTTGTTCAAGAGTTCAGTTAATTATAATAGGTAGTTATTTTATACAGCCAAATATGCAGTCATACCATACAAACCACTGTAACTTTCTTGAGGACAGTATTCCCTCACCAGTCTAAATGCCTCACAACATATCACATCTTGCTTCCATCCTTAGATTATCATGGCTACATTACTGGTAACATCTGCCTTCTACAGAAAATAATTTTGAATTCTGTAGGAAAATTCAATGACAGTGAAATTCACACATTTTGATTTGCCTCTATCAAAACACTAGGAAAAAACCATATATGCACACTCTTTAATCTCAGCAAGTGAAAGAACTTTCTTCCTTAAGAAACTCGGTTCTGTAAAGGTAAAAATTCTGAAGTGCTGGAGCACAGGCAGGGCCAGCCAGGAATTATATGTTATGTGATTTCCTGAGACTGGGCATACTCCATATCCATGCTTCAGTTATCCCAAGCGCTTCAACTGACTGTTCAGACTGGCAGAATTCTAAGCATCCTCAAAATCTCACATTTTACACAGCAGTGGAAGGTCATAATTTCTCAGAACTCTCAAGAACTGGCTCCATGTGTAAGGCAGACCTGCCGAGTTTCCATAGTTGTAATCTAACGTGGGTCTTGAGGACAGTCCTGTCCTGTGTAGGGACATCTGGAAGGTGGTAACATGTTTTTACTGGGAAAGAACATCAGCTTGATATCTAGGGATTGAGACAAAGTCAATTTAAGAATTTTCAGGGTTTTTTTCTTAATGTTCCCTTTCCTGCCTCAAGTTTTCCTCCATTTAAGAAAGACATAAGAAATCAAAAAGAAGCCAGAAGAGGGAAATCTTTTTCTATTCATTGTTAACAAAAAGAAATGCAACAACTGAAAATCATCAAAGACATCTTTATGGCAAACTCATGCGCCCTGAACTACCTAACAACGCACAAAAGCTGATATATCTTATGACTTAACCCATACTTATGACTGGGAATTCTTTTTGAGCATAAATAGTACAGGATTTTAAACTGCAGAAGACAATAAAGATACTTCAAATTTTTCTTAGCTAATAATAGTAAACAGACAGCACAGTATTTGTTTGCTTACATGAAAAAAGATGTAATGACCTTACAAGTGAACTGTCTGTAAATTCTTATATACACTAGTTCCATTAAACCTTGAAAGGAAAAACATCTCTTTGATTAATACCAACTAAAGTTAAATGAAGGAAGGAAGAAATTGAAAGGCTCAATTTCCTTCATAATTTTAAATCTTTCAGCTGAGGTTATTATCCATGAAAGAAATTATTAAAACATACATATATATTTATATCAGTACTACTCAATATTTGTATTTAGACTTCAAAAAGCAGGCAGTGGTGAGAGAATAATGTACCCCTGTCTAATACCATCAGAAAGACAAAAAAAACAAAAACCCAAACAATAGCTGAACCTGTATCATGCCAAGAATACAGGGCATAATACTGATATGTGAAGATTCTAGCTTTCAGCAATCAAAATTCCACTAGTTTCAAGTCACTGGGATCACAAATACTGAGCAATGACTTAAAAGTGCTTTGCTCTGCTGGATAGGGGCCAGAGTACTCAACAAAAGTTACAAAGTCCTCCCATGAGTAACTCTCCTTGTCTGGAATAGGAGCTACTCACACTGCATCACTAAGAGAACATGACCCTTCCCACATCCCCATCAAATACATGCATACACTCCTCCTTGTGAAATTATTTTTAAACTGGTTTGCTATGGGACCTTTTATTCCCCTGGCTGAAATGGAAAATGAAAAATTCCTCTGAATGCAACAACTAATGCACTTTATACAAGGTAAAGAAATGCAGAAATGCAGAGTTCAACACAGCATTTTAATTCAGAAAGCTTCCTGTTTTACTGCTTAAATTCAAATGAATCACAGGCTTGCTTCTCTTATTTGCTTTCCATGTAGTTTCATATTAAGTAGGATATATATTGCTCACCAGAAGGACAAGAACACACCCTGAAAAACAGAAGTAAAAGTGTGTAGGAGTAAATAATTCTATTTCTTTGCATTATTTTAAACCTTTACATAATCATGCTGCAAAGCACATGAAGTTTTAGCACCAGACAGTAAGAATTTGGATCTCTTTGCAGATTGATGGAAAAAAAGAGATGCCGCAGTGCAAACAGATCACTGTTACCAGTACACTCTACCATTAACAGCAATTAATTTGTGTGTAGCTTTATTATAGATAGCTAAAGTGGGGAAGAATGTGGTTCAAGCATGAGAATTTTACAGACACTCAGGAAAAATGAGTACAGTTTTGAACTCTTGCAAAAAGACTCATTTTGTATAGCCTTAAGCAAGTCACAGTCTTGTGCTTCATTTTTTCCAGGAGTAAACAGGACACAGGGGACTCTTTTGTCATTATGTTTATGTAATACTCAACACCATGGTTTCCTAGTGTACTACTGGAACACAATTAATCATCATAAATGTCCACCTTAGAGGAGTAGGAAAGAAAGGAGAAAAAGTAGTATTGGAACTAAGACATTCCAAGCAGCTCAATTCTGGCCTCCACATACAGACAGCGGATGAAGGAGGTTAAACGTTGCAGCACTGTATATGTATGGTAGAAAAAATAACAAAAGTAACAAAAAAAGGAGAACAACTTTTAAGTTACACATTTCCTACACCCTGACCATGCAAACACATTTTTAGTTCAAAGTTCCTTGCAATTAGCTGAATGCCTTCAAAAAAACGTTCCTTTTGGGCAAATACATAACCTATTCAGAAAACAGCACTACTGGTGGTTTGCAAAAATAAGTTACTAAGCAGAAATAAAGAAAGAAGCAGAAAGCCTTGCCAGTTTGAAAATCCACTCTCCTCAGTTTATATTGTATACATGCATCCATCACCCAACTGTCATCACTCTTAGCAGTAGATACTGTTTCTGATCTCTCACTTTTCCTTCCATCTTAACTTCTGATCCCCTACATTCATCCTTATTATCGCAGTCTTTTCACTCTAAAACTGGCTGAGTTTGAGAAAAAAATTCCTGGTAATACACAACTCAACCATCAGCAGTTAAAAAGAGATTTTCCTAAAACTGCTAGCTCCTTTAGTACAGAAAACAGCAAAAACCAACAAAAGCCCCACAACAAAACCCAAAAGCTACTTCTACGCTAAGGTGAGAATGACTTCCTATATGGCTGAAATATTAGGGTAACAGTTTTGACATCTGACCAACAGTGGTTAGAATAAAATTATAAACATACATTTACTCTGGCCTTTCAGTCAATCATTACACTGCTAGACAACTTTTGTTTTTTACCTGAGTTTTTACTCAATGAGCATATATGTTGTCCAAGTTCTTCCTCTCTCCTCCAAGACTACAAAGTGTAATTTTGTTTGAAGCACAAGTCTCTTTTCTCATGAAGACAGCCTTGAGAACGTTAATTTACCTAAACTAGTAGTAAGGTCCGGATGGGACACAATTCAGCCTCCTTGTTCCTAAGCCTTCTGTCAAAGGAATGAAGAGGTAGCTCACACAATCCTTTCTTCTAATACTGTAATGCAAAATACATCACAAATGGTGTGTTTTGAATCATAGGTCATATTAGCTTCTCAAACCTCTGCTTTTAGATCTTTAACTACAGGGAACAGTAACTCTTAAACTGGATTAGCAGGAAGCCCTAGGAAAAAATTTCCAAGTGTAGAAGTGTTAATGACCACATTCAGATGCAAGTTTTATGCAGCTGGGGTGATTTTCAACTGAGCTTTATTTACAACAACACGTGGAATCCCTGAGACAATTTTCAAGAACTGTCTATAATTTCTTACGCAAATTACCTATGTAATTACTCAACCTTTTTCTTTTTACATGCTTATAGACTCTAAGCTGTGATGTGCAGAACATTAGGTACTGCATACACAGCTACAACAAAAAGATCTCTCCTATCCAGAAACACAAGCTAAGCAGCCTTACAGCTGGTGAAAAAAGGAAGATGGATTATGTAGCTATGATGGAGATTTGAGGCCGAGTCTCCATTGCACAGGAAAAACAGGATCAACACATTTTATTAAAGACAAAGAAGAACAAATACTTGCATCAATTTTCTCTCTTTTTTTTGTGTTTATACACACACACAAAAAAGTGTATTTAGGGCCAGCGAAACCAGTAGTCTAATTAAAACAGTGTTGTGAGACAACAAACACATCTTTTTAGCACAAAATCCATAACTGTAATAAGCAGTAGTAAGCTACTGGTAACATGAATACGGCTTCATGGAAAAAAAAGAATCTCTAAAAGCATAACGAAAATAAGAGCATTCAGTTTGTTAGGAAATAATGGCATCTTGTTTTATAAAAATTACACTACTTTGATTTTTAAAAACTCTTTCAAATCGATTTCATTTGCTCAAAGTAGGAAGTTGAGAAGCTATGATTTTGAATTTAAAGAAATCCCATGATTGATAAAACTTGTTTAAATTTAAATCTTAGAAATCTGTTCACTAGCCTGTTAAACAACTGAGTGACTCGTACTGAAAAACAGATCACATCATATAAACCACAAAAGAACCTTTGTGTCTCAGATTTTCAATCCTATGGGGTTTTGGCCATCATGGTTTAACTGCCTTTCTTTGCTACATATTGTATCTGCAGATATTTACATTTCTGTTTCATATCCATCCTTTTTCAAAACTTAATACAATTATCTACGATGTATGGATTTTGTTTTGCATAAACACAATGCAGTACTGCGTTTTTGCTAAGTTGATGTAGGTGTCTAGGTCATGACTATTTTTGTTGTTTTATACTGACAGAACTGTATATCTATAGTCAGAAATAAAGACTTTAAAGTAGCATATTTCAATTGCAAAAGATTTTTCCATTTTGAACTAGTTTTAACTCTTATTTTCAGGAAAACTAATTTTGTTGTTTTGCTGGAAAGACAGGAACACATGCAAGGGAAGTGAAAGACCAGCTTGATCAGTAAATCACTGTTTGACCTGGACCTTTAAAGGACAATTTTGTCTTATACAGAACAATTTTAAACATCTATTTTGGTAAAAGATCATTAAGTGTTTATAGGAAACAAGTTCTCAGTGGTTTCAGCTCCATAAAATTCTGTAGTACTGTCCTGTTTACAAAGGGAATCCATCAGTACTACAAACAAGATTCAGAGAGTCTTCACTCTCTGTCTTGTGCTCAGACCCCCACTATCTGTGAGAAAATATGCTTAGGATAGTGAGAGTATGGGAAACATGTTTATGGACAGTAGCCCAAATAGCTATAATGACCTCTTGCAAGGTTAAGCACTCAAAATTGCGGAAATTCCAAACTTCAGGTTGCTCTGGCAACCCTGGGTAAGGAATGAGTAGACAATGCTGCACATGCACAATCAACACGCAAGCTGCTATGATTTTCACATGCTTTCAAAACACAGATCAAAACTGCACCTGAACAGCTATGCAAGGTCTTAACTTGAAGGCTACAGCCTATGTAAAGCCCCCACAAAATACAGTATCAAGTAGCTGTAATGGTTATTCAAGAGTGCGCACAGCTTGCGAGGCCATGACTTACATGTTGTTAACAAACCTAAAAGAAAGAGCACAGATAGCTGATGTGAAAAATTATGGATTAAATAAACAGGAAGACAGTGAACTGCTATATTTCTCAAGTTTCAAAAGATTTTTAATTGTTATAAATCTGTTATTGTTGACAACATCTAAGGAATTAACTAATTAGCTTTTCTGAAGTCAAGTATCTGAAGCTAAATGTCAGCACCTAACAAGCTATAAGAAGTGTTATAAAATAAAGATAAATGTTGAACTACAAATTATAAACCCTAAATATCTCTGTTATGTTTTTATATTTTCCCCTTTAGTTTCCAGGATGGTTAAAGGTCACCATTTTTATCTTTTTTTTCCCTCACAATAGTCTTGATACATAATTTTCTAGAGCTGTTATGACAGGAAGTTATATATTTCTCTATCAAAGACCTGGTTTCAAGTAATTTATTATTTAATTTACTTTTTAATATATCTATTGCTATAAGATCTATGCACAAATATGCTTTAGCTAATGGTTTCAAAAAGCCACTATAGTATCTTGAACCGTACAACTTCACAAATCCTCACCTTAATTAATGCACAGTAGTAACAAGATATACAAGTGCTGTAGATATATTTTTTCTTTTGTTCAGAAAAAAGCCTAAATTATTGATTGAAGAACAGAAAATAAAAAGGAAATATACTAATCATAACTGAAGCACAGCCTATTAACACAATTACAGTTTATTGTAGAAAATAGAAGAAAACCACTGCAGCTGTTGCTGTTCAATTACTCTGACATACAATGAAAGAAACTGCTCATTATTTAAATTATGCTATTCCTCTCGTCATTACTTCAAATATAGTCTGTGCCAGTTCAGTGATCTAAAATGAAATTCTACAAAGATCTCTGTATTAAAATTATAAAAAGTTACACACCTTTACTATAGAAAATAAATTTTGAATTTGAAAATACTGTAATCCTTGAATAGGATATAAGTGATAAAAATATAAAGCCATCTGGAAGTATACAAATTGAAAAGAAAAAATAAAAGCTATTCTCTAGTCATTCTGCACAATCACAAGAGGCTCGTACTGCCCATCAGCTGCATGTCACCCAGTGTGTACTTCAGATAAGACCTACGCACTACCCCCAACACATACCACAAAAAATAGGATTAAGTGCTCTCTGTCTGGTCTGGACAATTTCAATCCCTTATGAAGCAGAACAGAGTTGTCTATCTTCTTCACTTAAAGTGCTGTGAGACTAGTCCTTACATTCTAAATGAATCCTGTAATAACATATATGCCTATTCATGGGCAAAGGATGAGGTCACTAGGAAATATTTTGATTTCCAATTATTTATGTAGGAACTCAGTGAAAACCTCATTCCACAAAACCTAAATTCATCCAAAGGAGTTCAAATGAGAGTGTCAGTATTTTTTGTCCACTCCTGCATTTTTAATCCAAGTTCTAGTCACTTAACTAAAGGTGACTTAGTAATCTAACAGGTCCAGGAACATAGTGTAGCTCTGGAACTTGAACTCTATTGTTTTCATAGTAAAATTATGATGGGGCAGAACAATAAGAGAAAAGAAGAAGGAAAAAACCCCACAAACAGGTCCTCCTTCAAATTCTGGCAAACAGATCCCATGAGAAAAACATATTAAACTTTAATTAAAATCTTGTTCATCTCTTAAGCATAATTTCCTCTAAAGGCCCCTTTTTCACCAAGGGTGTGGGAAGTAGTTGGGTTTGTAGCACACTGCCAAAGCAATGAACTGAACTGAAATGAACTGAACACAAGCATTCTGCCACCTCAAGAGAACGGAATTTAAACATGTATACTTCTTGGACAACTTCTTGACAAACTTTTTAATTATTTATATTTTTTAATCTTTCAGTACTAATACTGAAATATCAGTACACACCCATGTGATAACACATTTAATTTTCTCATTATTTTTCAGTAAGCAATAATTGCAGGAGCTCCAGTTAAAAGGAAACTCAATAATTACACTGATTATTTGGTGAATTTGAAGAGACTCTGGAGCTGAAGCAGACTATAATATTGTGACAGGAGTTTTTAGATCTTACAATTATGAACATTATTCACAAAGGAAATAATAGATTTTCAGATTGGTGACAGACAGAAGCATTTTGCTGTAAAATAAAAGTAAAATAAAAATTATTTTAATTCATTGGGATATATTGCAAAGAAAAAATAATCAAAATCTATAGTCCTATAAAGAAACACATTTTAATAAATGGGTACAAGCGGAATAAAAGGGAAAGTAATGATTTGGTCAAACCTCAGAGGGAAGCAATGCCAAAGTCATGCACCTCAAATAAAGAATGTATAGACAGATCTGACATATGGGCGCTTTCTTTAGAGAAAGCCTCTGTTTGGAGTGCAAGTCATTCTAGCTAATGGATAAGTAATGTTCATTGACAATCACATTAGCCCTTTTTGCTATTTTAGTCAAATAAGGCTAATCATTTAGCATGCCTAATTTATATAGCTATGAGGGTGGGTTATCAGTACAGATGTACTGAAGCATAGAAGACTTGGGAACACTGACCTATCTGTCAAATTTGATCAAGCCCAATGAAATTCAATTTGTTAATCCTGCTTCCCAATCCTACCCTCACACACTCTAAACACCAATACATTTCATATTGCACTGAGATGCACAGTCTACAGTGAGACTTCTTATTTGGATTAATCAGAATCACGTATGAGCTATGTTAACATTTGGAGTAAGGGACATGACTTTTAAAATTAGAAGGCTAAAAGTAGGACTGCAAATCTGTAAATATTTGTAATATGTATTTGCATGCCCAGTTCTTACCTTAAAGGACAAGACCACAATCTAATATTTTAATAATAACTACAGCTAGTAAAAGACATTGGGACTGTTTACTCATTAAACAGAGAGAATGCTGGTTTTGCATGTGTATATATACACATATACTCAAGCTCCAAAAATTAACCAATGCAAGTTATACATCTCTGGACTTCTCACTTCTCTAAAATAGTGATTAACGTTCATTTTGTGCCGAAAGCAAAGGTTTCTGAGGCCAGGAGAAAAGCATAGCTCTCCCAGCACCTCATTCCAAAGGAGACATCTTTTTTGTCAGCTACATAAGTTTCCAACAGTCATGAAGTTTAGCCTTAGTCTTTGAATCCAGTGCTGCCTAGGGATATCCATGGGATCTGGATACAGGGCACTGAAATAGCACAAGCTCTGAACAGTTTATTTTTTGCTGTTTCCAGTCTACTCTAAGAGCAGCTACATTTGCACAGATGATTTGTTCAGAATTTGCATAGTATACCATATATATATAAATCTGCAGTTAGAAGACTCTCAGTCCTGGTTTGTTTCACAACAGTCCTCCAGTCCTCTTTCTGAAGGAGTTTCATACCTTATTTGTTCTCTTGCCATACAGGACAAGATAACATTCCTGTTTTCCAGTCCCTGCCCAAACTGCATACAGAAGCTTACTGGATTGAATTAGAGAGAATCAAACCTGAATAATTACTATGTTACTCAATTTGAGACAAATTGGGATAACAACTTTATCCAACTATAGACTCCAGATATATTTGGTCCTTCAATCATACCAGAATATTCAAGAAACATTTCTGGAACACACAGAACATTAGCTAGAGGAGAACAACCAGAACAGACTTAACTCAATCCATCTTAAAATGTCTTATATATTTCTAGCAATGGAAGATAATAAATAAATAAATAAATAAGGTAAACAAGCTTCCCAATCAGTTGAGCTTTGACTTTATGTTATAACTAAAAATAAAGTAATAAAGCAATATGATTTTTTATTGGTAGAGGTAGATATAATTCTGAAATCATATGGAAAGTATTCAGTTAACATTGATGAGACTTGACAGATACATTGTCTGGGAAATATCTTGGTTCTTTTCCCATTAGATATCTTTATATAAGCCTGTTTTCCATATTATACTGAGTATCAGTGGACGTTAGACTAAAAATGTAAGTAACGTGAAGTCATAAAGTCAACTCTCTTCAAGAGATTGCCAGTTTGCTCATGACCTATCCATGCGCTGTGGAAGCAAAATCTACATACTACTAGCATGCGTGAATCATTTTGTTTTAGAGCTTGGGCAACAACACCACCACAAAACAGCTGTGAATGGGATGTGTAATCTGCCGATTCACACAGGATATTGCTTTCATCATTTGCTTTGCTTCTCTGTATCGCTGTCTGCACCATTATGGCAACTAAGTGAGGGGGGCAAAAGCGATGTTGTCTGGAAGCCTGGAACAATTTAATTCTATTCCTTTTTTACCAAGAGTAAACTCTAAAACATTATGGGCACAAGCAATCTGAAAAAGGAGTGGAGAAAAGGAAAAGAATATTAAAAACAACAACAAAAAAAAAAAAAAAATAATCAAACCTGGCTTCCGATCTCAATTATTTTTCTAGCATGAAACCAGAAGAGATATGTGATTTTCTTAGGCAGTCATCTATTGTCATTTAATCAGTTATGCCACATATTACAAGGCTATCTTTCCATACCATGGAAAAAATACCCAACACTAAACACATATTGTCTTACCCAGAACTAGCCTCACAGCAACCATTTTTCTGAGCTTCCATTCATGGAAGTGCTACTGATTAGCCATGTTATCCTCTCAGTGGAAAAACCATACAGCCTACAAGTCTGCAAAACTTTTTTGAAGGAATATGAAATGGCATCTTCAAGTAAAACTGAAATTTTTTCTAAAAAAAAAACCATAGCGCTGCTCAGATAAGCAAGGCGATAGACCTGTTCGTTGGATACATCGTCTTTTGTTGCTCATAACAGGAGATACTGAACAACTTGAGCTACGTTAGAAGCATGATCTATTAACAGAAAAGATTGAAGCAGATGAAATCCTATGGAATGACAAACCTGAAAATCCTCAAAATCATGACAAGTTTTCTAACCCTTTCATTCAAATGAAAACATACCACAAAAAGCTCTGACAACTCCTGGAAGAAAATAAGTGTCTAATGTGAAAATCAATTTAAATAGAATATATACCTATTTTTCTCTTGATTTTTCTGAAGAATGAAATCATCAGTGCATCCATGATATCACCAATGTGTGCTGGGCTATGTATAAATCATTACAGAAGAGAGATACTGAGTTAAAATTTTCAGATGTATGCAGGTGATTTATGACCGCAGGTTCCATAGCATAATTAAAGGGACATGGGCTTCTATGTTACTTTAGCTCTTCTATAGCACTAGCCAAGATCATTACCCAAGGTTTGCAATGGCTAAGAAATTATTTCAGTTCCCTAGTTTATGAATTATGGTTTGGGACTTGATTTTCTTGTTCTCTCTTTACATATCTGACAGAAGTCCAATGCTTCCCTGACTACCGTTTATGTGTTTTGTAAGAGGTGAAAAAATAAAATCCCAATTAGCTTCTGTTGGTTAAAATCTTGCTTTAATAAGGTTTTGCATTCAGAAAAAGAAGGGAGAAGGAAATAGATATCTAAATTTTCCTATTTGCCTGGAACTTGTTCCATTGGTATGGAAAGTTATTTGTGGAGTTATATCTTATCACATATTCACATTTACACTTCTGTATATCTTAGCAGTCTGCTAAAGCTTGCACATTTAGAATAAAGTAAAGACTCGTAAGTGGATGAGAAAAAAAAAATCTAGAGATTCTTTAAATGAAAAATCCTGGATAATGACTTCCTGCCTAATCATGGCTAGGCTGATGGTAATATTTGAAGCTCCGTATTAGTCTCTGGATAGAAAGCTTTACTAGAAGAGCAGGAAGAAGAGCAGGGAGAAGCACAACTGCAGCAACAAGAAGCTGATGTCACCTTCATCATTGGAGGCGGGGAAGAAGACACAACATGGGCGTCACTATTTAAACTTATAAAGCTTTAGTGAATGCTTTCCCATTGTGCACAAGTGAGATCATGGCCCTACCCAGATACTTCTTTTAGGAGCTCATACTGAATGGTGTGTGAGCGCAAACCCCAAGGCTACTGAGTCCTAACCACAGAAATCAACCTCGCTTCTTGGATGCTGTAACGTTGAGAGAAAATTTTTTAATTGCCTTACCACGAGAGCACCAAAAGACAGCAAATTCTGTCTTGCATCATATGCCTTTCTAGCGGACAGCTGTGTAAAGAGAAATTCATAGCTCCACTCCTGAATATAAATATCAAAAAAAGATATGCATTCTAACTCATTAGGCCATGATGGTAATTAATAGCTAAGCTATTTTAAATATATACATCATAAATAAAGAAAATTATGTATATTTTTATATATACATATTTATGTATATCCATATGTGTGTGTGTGTAAAATACTGATATACACTATCCAGCTAACTGGAAGCCTTGGTGAAAACTTTTTGCAAAGACATGCTGAAATAAAAAACTAACACATACAATATGGAATGTTACCACAGGAATTAGGTTGTGTTTAAGTTACTATATAGCATTAGAGCAAAGTAAATCTCTCTTACTTCAATATTCACATGTCTGAGGTGGAATTGTGGGCTTTCTTCCTTTATTTTACTTTAAATTTTCTTCACATAACTGTTAAACCAGAGAAATCTGTGCATCACAGAGAACTTGACAAATTGAGAATAATAATTAAAAAGTAAAAAAAAAAAACCCAAACAAACAGAAAAATTGCAGGAGGGAAAATGACAAACAGCGTTAAATCTCAAAATAGTTTGGTGTAAAACAAAGCATTATTATACCTGCAATGATGTCATCCATCTGCTCCAAAGCTGCTTCCAGCATATGACTAGCATCAGAAGCCATCCTCCGTGATTTCTTCAGACCTTTACTCTTTCCACTGAAAAGACAGATGAAACCATGTGTATTACACTAAACCAGACCTGAGAGAAAAATATGTCACTGCTACATTACAAAATCAGCCACACAAGCAAAAGTCCACACTAGCAAAAATACAGCCTAGTAATATGAAAACTAAGAAAATTGTTCCTATTCTTTATAGATGACTTGGGATTTCTGAGGTTTTCATTCATCATTCATTTAATTTTTTTTTTTAGGAGATTTTACTAAAACAAGGAAATGCAAATGGAAACCAAACCAAACAATCTCAAATATTGGAAGTTTGAGATTCTCCTATCCGTCATCCTTAACAACGGTTTCCTAGATTCAAAGTTCAGTGCATTTCAACCTCTTGCACTGTGGGGAAAAGGAGGACTGACTAGGTTTCAATGAAGGAATGAACACATGGTGAAAAACATGCTTAACCTATAGGCAGAACTCTGTAGGAGCTCTGCTTTTTGATCTCTGCCCTAAGAGTAAAGACAATTCCGAAATAATTTTTACTCCTCCTTTCTATATCCCCATTCAATCTTTCTACCACTTCTTTCATGACACTGAAGATACATACTTTCTGTTCCAATAACCAAAATCCTCCAAGTATGAAGTTTCTGAAGTTACTGCTGCTTCCTTAAAACAGGATTAAAGACATTGATGTTACCATCTGACATTAAGGATAACAAACAAAATGTTCCAAAATTAATCTCTATTTGTGAGTTGATGTTGCTGGACTCTTACTCAAGTAGCAGTCACTATTGTCAACAGATGACATTTCAACATTTCAAAGGGGAAAAGAGTTTATGCTGTCCATTTCATTGCCAGTGAGAAAATTCTCTCTGAAATAAGGCCCTTTCGCACATCACTTCATTGCTGAAGTATGAAACCAGTGCCCACGCAGCGATGAACTGGGATCGTACTTATGCATAATTTTTGCAGTGCTCTAACACACAACTCAAAACATTAACAAAGCCTTTAAAGGGTCACAGAATTTTGCTTTCTCTTCCATGAAGGCTGCAATTCAGTCTTTTGACATTCAATCTTGTGATACACCAAGTTTTTAAACCTGTTGTTCAAAACTGTTCAATTTTGACAGCTTTCTAAGCACCAGAAAAGACACCTGTCTGACAATGGCTAGAGATAGCCTTCAAATGATGCAGGTTGTAGATAACTGTATAGGCAATGATCATATGTTTGTGGGGCCGATTATTCCAATGCCACTGAAATTTCACTGATCTATATTTATCACGTGATTACCTATGCTAAGAATTCTATTATTTTGAATTTAGATAAATATTACAAAAATCTCTAATGGCAATTCACACAGATGAAAATATTTTTGTACTGTGTTCATCCAGTGACAGTTCAGACACTGGCCACCATGACCAACTGCATGACTGGTAGCTAAACCACCCACATTTTCCCTCTCAGCTGGAGCCTGCTGAAACACTAGAATGCAGAATCAGCAGGCAGAGGATAAAGTCAGGTTTAAAATAAAAGCTTACATATTTTTTATTTCAGAGGGACAGTCAGGAAAAAAAAATCCCTAAAAGGACACTTAAGGCTGAGTCCAAATTACTGCATCATAAGAAACATTCAATCTCAGTCATAAGCCCAGTGCAATGGAAAATTTTTACTAACAAGTCAAAATTATTTGCTTCTCTTACAAACTAAGAATCCAGAAATCCAGGTTTTTCTCCATGGTGCTGGTGAAATATACACAAAGAAAGCTAATTTATTAATAACCTCTGTGTTATCAGTAAGGTGTGTGTCCTATGTCTGTTCTAGTCAATGAATACACCACCACTATCTAGAGGGACAGATGCAGGAATGAAAGTCAGAAACTACTATGTTCTAACTTGAGCCCTGCTATTTATAGCTTGTTGTAATGGGTAAGCCATTATTTAACCTCAAACCAAATTGATCTGAAGAGCAATATGAGAATGCCATATCAGAAAATGGAAGAAAAATCTTCAGTGTCACCCAAGGCAAAGATTAATGTAAATGAATGGTTGGTTTTGGTCTCTTCATTTTTGTCAAAATAGTGATTTAAGTATGAACTAAATGTAACTGAATTTCACCAAAATGCATGTGACCCAAACATTTCATTTAATGGTATTGGTCGTAATACAAACTACACTCAGAATAATCTGGAAAGTCATTAGTCAGCTGATATAAACTTAAAACTTCAGAATGCTTACACATGTCAACTTTACAGATACTCCCTCTGATTCTGTTACTTCAGTTTGTTGGTTTTGGTAGATTTCCATCTTCTATTGTCACATTTATCTGCCAGTAGCTTAGTAGATTCACTAAATACTTTAGAGATACCTGATTCTCAACTGCAATGAGCCTCCTTCCTTGCAATATTTCCCCCAGTTCAAAGCAACCATAACTTCAGTAATAATCACCTCAGTGACAGGAAATCCACCTAGAGTAAGCAGGTGCCGAAGAGCAGCTAAAAGTACCTAAAGTAAAGGAAGCTTTTAAGTAAAGGAACTTTAGTTTTAAAGTTAACAATTTTAAAATTTACTTTTCAAAGTAAGGAACTTTAAAAGTCCCTGCAGTAACTAAAGCTAAAAAGTACCTAGGCTACCTTGGTCCTTTGGCGGCTGTGGCCACCAGCCTCTCCCCCAGAAATCTATGGCCACCAGCTGTGTTGGTAAATCAGGACAGTAGACTGGCTCAAAATTACAAAGGAGAAAAAGAGTGAAAAATACTAATAATAGCATAGAGCTTCTATTGCTAGATTGCACTGCATGCTCTTATTTGTGCTGTAAGCTACTGCTCCACGTGCTTAAAGCAGCTAGAGCAATACACAGTTATTATTAACAAGAAATGCAGGACTACCATTTCTTCTAAATATCAAGTATAGTATTTGACCATCTGTAGTGAAAAAGGTAGAGAAAATGCTGATACATTACATTACAAACTTGAAATTTTACTTATAGAAAAACCTTCAGTCAAGATCTTGGCACAAACCAGAAATTTTTGCTGAAAAATACCACCAGAACCAAGTCTTCTATCTCCTCCCAGCCTCCACACTGCCTGTTTTCTCACCTGTATCCACAGTGTATTTTCTGTTTAACTGCATTAAGCTAGAGTAAAACCTATTCATCAAACAACAATTTATTAATAAAAGCAATGTTCTTTGCTCCAGAGCAATAATGTAATATTACTTGCTTGACATCTTTTTCTAGACAGACCTGTTGCTTGTGCTTCAGGCAAGTTTTACTTTCCCAGACACTCCCTTCTTACAGTTTGACTGTTCTGAGCAATATTATGAAAATAGCTTGTTACATCTCATACGCTTCCAGTTACCATTTCTGATCTAGTTCTATAGAAATATCTGCAATTGTGGATTCCTTTTTTATTATTAAATAACAAGACACCTGTATCAATGACAAGGCATGCCGAGAGCCTCAAACAGCATCCATCTATTTGCTGGTATTTTAATTGCAATTCCTTTTATGGTTTTCATTCCTGAATGACATCAACAGATGCAGAACACCATGACTTATCTACCTATATAAAAATATACATATATTTTGAAAAATAAGTTTTTTCAGCTTTGGTAAGGACTTAACAAAAACTATCTCTAACATTGCAGTACAAGCTTTAATGTTAGCAAATTCAGGATTTATTAGATTAATTTATATACCGGCAAAATACAAGAACCAATCTACTCACCTTTTCAGGTCCCTAAGAAGAAAAGAATTTACTTTTTTGCGTGATCAGTAAAAATTGCACACTATTAATAGCCAAAGTTTTACTGTTAAGCAGACATAGGTCTAAATTATTATCATCCCTTCTGAGCACATGCTCATACTAATTCAGAGCCCAGCCCACAGATAAAGATATTGCAACCCTGTTTGTTATAATTACCTAAGTAATAAGATCTTCCAGGAAGTGCAGACAGAGCAAACTGGTCTGAATGCCCTAAATTTATTTTGCTCAGCTAGCTTTACCCTATAAAACGCAATCTGAGATTTGCATTTCAAATAAAAAGAAAAAACTCTGGTAAAACTATTGTGCTTAGAGCCAATATCCCTTGCAAATTTCTTAACCTACTTTCTGTATGTAAAACTATAGCTTACTGGGTCCAAAAAGAACATAATATTTAACAGACGCATTCACTATGAGCAAGATGTTCTTCAGAATTATGAAAAGCCTTAATTAAATTTGAATCTTTTATGGCTGCCTTGAACCAGCAGCTGTCCAGAGATAAGAACATGAACATTTAGGCAACTCATAAGTCAGATGTTTTTCCCAGGTTGCTTCTCATGATGAGGTTGCCAACTTTATCAGTTATGGAGAGGGGTGTGGTTTTTGACAAAAACTCTTGAAATCCAGACGTTGCCTTAATATCAATCCTTTGTGTGGCCTACAAATTCTTCTTACATTTAGGAGACATAGCTAATAACTAGCTACCACCGCCTTTTTTTTCGGGATGAATAAATACATGTTTGTAAACTGTTTAAAGATTCAAATTCAAGCATCACATTGCTTTGAACTTAATGGTGTAATGAAATATCAAGTGGCTTGGGTAAGCTTCAAAAGTCCTCCATGCTTTTTTCAGCTGCAAGATGACTCCTGAGCTGGAATGAACAAATGCACACAACTTCCACCCCCGCCATTTCCCACCTTGCTTCTCCACCAGCCATGTGCTGGATTGTATACAGTCACCCCACAGGAAGACAACTGCTGATTCATCTCTCCAACCTGGCTCAGTAGTTCTCATCCCACCATCAAATACAAAAGTTATAAATACATATTTGGATCCTGGCCTTTTAGAACCTGGCATACCTCTCTAATTAAGTTAATCCTTAGTCCTAAATAACCATCCACAGCTGCTGGGAACAGAAGAATTTCTGATGATCACTAGAATGACCGCCTAAGGAACACTACTTATACAGCATCCTCCAGGACTATCCAGCCAGAAATCTATTCATCTGATTATAGCTTAAATTTAATTTATTTGTTAGTACAGACACTACTCGCTCTATTTCCCTTTCATATGCTTCCTTGGAATAGGCAGAAAGGTAAATGGAACCTTTCCTTCATTGATTACCCTTTATGTAATAAAAATAAATAAAAACAGGACTATAGAGAGGTTTTTAAGAATAATTAGAATTGGAATAAAAAAAAATATTTCTTTTCAGCTAGAAAGTGTAAAGCATCCACATTAAGGGGGAGGGGGACGCTCCAGAGAGAAATACAGATTAGCCAAAGTTGAACAAAGACCTGATACTGAACTACTTCAGGTAGATGGTAGAAGAACCGGTAAAGTCTTTAGTCAATTTATTGCTGGGAGCCCTTATATGAAGGGACATCCTTAGGTGAAGCACAGTGCTAGTACAATACCTCCATGATGAAAATGAGCTAAGTAAGCTCAATAACTAAATAAGCTAAATTAATTTATGCAGGCAGGGGGGTATTACCCTGGCACTGTAAAACCACCATGTTTGTGTGTTGCTGATAAAAGTTAGGGTGACAAGCAGTAAGAACTATGCTGCTTTCAAACATATAACCCTAAATAATTTGATTTAAAATATGAAGGGAACTGAACGTAGTTAAATTTACTGCATTATGAAGTAGGAAAGTCAAAGTGAAACATCTTTTTTCAAAAATAAACCCATTAAGTTTGCTAATACGAGTCTGAATTTCAATTTTGGGGGAAGGGAGGGGGAAGGAAGAAAGAAAGCACCCTTAAAAATACACTAAGTTACCTGACTGATACTTTATGATGCTTTAAGAACACCAATCACCTCATAGTAACTCCTCCACAGGACTCATGGATATTAAGTTATAGTTGCTATTGGTACCATAACCAAATTTCCTGACTCATGTTTGTACAGTCTCGTCCTTACATATAAAAGCTGACGCTGACAGAATGGCATGTGCAAAGGGAGGTTTCTTCAGCTCCTCTCTATAGCAGTTCTATCAACTGTAGAAAGCCTTTCATTCCTTCAGTGTTGTTTTAAACATTGTTCATAAAAGCTTAAAAAGGCACTTCATAATTTAAGTTGTTATAAGATATTTTAATTTTCTCTGTTATACATAGTATAAAGGGAAATGTAGCTTCCAACTTTGCAAATCTTAAAACCAAAACTGCATTATTTATTATTGTATTAAGTGAAAAAAAACCCTAATCATTTTAGTTCAGTTGTCATCTAACTAGTTCCAATTTCTAGCTAGTTAAAATTTCAAAAAACCACAATGAATAAGTGTTTTAGATTTAAACTTCAACTGAACAAAGTGTTACCTGGTAAAATACATGAGAGGAACGTTTCTGAACCAAAACCTGAACACTTCTGGTCTTAAAATGTATGCCATTCATCTTTGCATTTAAAAGTCAGATTTAGTACTACAGTTCACATTTAGTTATAGAAGTATTACAATTAAGAAGTCATCCACCCTTGTCCTTATGGGGGACTTCAACTTGCCAGATGTCAACTGGGAGTACCACATGGCTGGGACAAACAGGTCCAGAAAGTTCCTAAACCATCTGGACGACAACTTCTTGGTACAGGTACTAAGGGAACCGCCCAGGAAGGGTGCCTTACTTGACTTGTTGCTTATTAACAGAGAGGGCCTCGTGGGTGAAGTGCAGATTGGGGGCCACCTTGGCCACAGTGACCATGAAGCAGTCAAGTTTAAAATCTATGGTGACAGGAGGAAAGCTGCGAGTAAGACCTCAACTCTGGATATGAGGAAAGCAGACTTCAGGTTGCTCAGGGAACTGCTTAGTAAGGTCCCGTGGGAAAAAGCTTTTGAAGGTGCTGGGGTCCATCAGTGCTGGTTGCTTTTTAAGTACCACCTCCTAAAGGCACAGGAGCAGGCAATTCCAAAATGTAGGAAGTCAAGCAGGCAAGGCAAAAGGCCGGTTTGGCTGACCAGGGATATTCTTCTAGAAATAAGGAGAAAAAAGTATTTGGCCAGTGGAAGCAAGGTCAGGCAACATGGGAGGACTATAGGGATGCTGTTCGCCACTGCAGGGAAGAAATACGTATGGCCAAAGCTCAATTAGAGTTGAAGATGGCCAGTACTGTGAAGGACAATAAGAAGGGCTTTTTTAAATACATTAATGGCAAAAGGCAGGCCAGAAATAACATTGGCCTGTTGCTTGATGAGAATGGTCACCTCACAAGCAGGGACATAGACAAGGCAGAGACGTTTAATGCTTTCTTCACCTCGGTCTTCAACACCAATGGTGGGCTCAGGAACCCCCAGAGCCCTAGGCTAGAGAACCATGACAGCGGGAATGATAAACTCCTAATAAACCCTGAACTTGTGCAGGACTTGCTGCTCCAGCTGGATCCCTATAAGTTGATGAGGCCTGATGAGATTCGTCTGAGGGTACTTAAAGAGCTGGTTGATGTCATAGCAAGACCTCTCTCAATGATTTTTCAATGCTCTTGGGAATCTGGAGAGGTCCCAGTTGACTGGAAGCTGGCAAACATTGTCCCAGTCTTCAAGAAGGGCAACAGGGATGACCCCGATAACTCCAGGCCTGTCAGTCTCACTTCTGTGCCTGGCAAAATTATGGAGAAGACTATTCTGGGAGTTATTGAAAAACACCTGAAAGACAACACAGTCATTGTTCCTAGCCAGCATGGGTTCACGAGGGGAAAGTCCTGCCTAACAAACTTGATTTCCTTCTATGACAAGGCTACCCACCTAGTTGACCAAGGGAAGCCAACTGATGTGACCTTTTTGGATTTCAGTAAAGCTTTCGATACTGTCTCTCACAGTATCCTTCTGGACAAAATGTCCAGCATACAGCTGGATAAACACATACTACAATGGGCGAGCAATTGGCTGACGGGTTGGGCTCAAAGGGATGAAGTAAATGGGGTTACATCAGGCTGGTGGCCAGTCACTAGCAGGGTTCTGCAGGGATCCATCTTGGGGCCAGTACTCTTTAATCTCTTCATAAATGACTTGGATGCAGGATAGGAAGGAATACTAATTAAGTTTGCTGATGACACAAAATTGGGAGGAGCTGTTGACACTCTCTAAGGCAGAGAGGCCCTGCAGAGAGATCTGGACAGACTAGAGAGCTGGGCAATCACCAACCGTTTGAAGTTTAACAAGGGCAAGTGCCAGATTTTGCACGTGGGGCATGGCAACCCTGAATGTACATACGGACTGGGGAAGGAGAGGCTGGAGAGCAGCCCTGCAGAGAGGGACCTGGGGGTTCTGGTCAACAGCAAGTTGAACATGAGCCAACAGTGTGCTCTGGCAGCCCAGAGGGCCAACCGTGTCCTGGGGTGCATCAAGCACTGTACTGCAGCCGGACAAGGGAGATGATTGTCCCACTCTACTCTGCGCTGGTGAGGCTTCACCTTGCATACTGTGTATAGTTTTGGGCACCGCAGTACATTAAGGATATAAAGCTACTAGAGAGGATCCAGAGGAGGGCCACGAAGTTGGTGAAGGGTTTAGAGGAGAAACCGTATGAGGAGCAGCTAAAGTCACTGGGTTTGTTCAGCCTGGAGAAGAGGAGACTAAGGGGAAACCTCATTGCAGACTACAGCTTCCTCACAAGGGGAGGAGGAGGGGCAGGCGCTGATCTCTTCTCTTTGGTGACTGGTGATACGACCCGAGGGAATGGCAGGAAGATGTGCCAGGGGAGGTTTGGGTTGGATACTAGGAAAAGGTTCTTCACCCAGAGGGTGGTGGAGCACTGGAATAGGCTCCCCAGGGAGGTAGTCACGGCGCCAAGCCTGACGGTATTCAAGAAGCATTTGGACAACACCCTCAGAGATACGGTGTGAATTTTGGGGTTGTCCTGTGCAGGGACAGGAGCTGGACTTGGTGATCCTTGTGGGACCCTTCCAACTCAGGACATTCTATGTTTCTATGATTCTAGACCCCCAAAATTCTGACATTTAAAATAAATTATGTTTTTTTGACTTCTCTTCTAATCTCAAGCATTCACTGGCTTCAAGGTCACAGCTTTAAATTTTCTTCCATGAAGGTCAACATTTCAACTAGGTTTTCTAAGTTTCCGAACTCCAGATGCAATGCCTGGAAAGCTGCATCCCACCACCCCCCCCCAACCCTGCCCCCCCAAAAAACCACCAAACAAAACAAAACCCCAACAAAAACATGCAAGAGTTGAAAAACTTAAGCTGAGAAGTTATATAATGAATGATTCTGTGAAAGTAAATTCATGCTCTAGTAAATTTAAAGGTGAGAAACGGTAATAAAAGTAACCACAGAATTCATGCACGAATGAACTTTTTGCACAAGAGTAAAACAGAGGACAAGACCTTGACAGAAATTGAGAGGGATTAGGTATATATGATTAACAAAAGTATTCAAAGTTATCCTCTATAAAAATCCTAAAAATTTAGATAAACTATACTGCTGGAAAAAACATTATTTAAAACTTGAGAATTAGCAATAACATTTCTTACAAATAGTCGTCAGGCTTTTTCAAATCTCTCTGAAACAAAGGCTTCTCAGCCTGGCCATGACAACCTACTGGATCAGGCCAGTCCCTTATGGAAAATCCTAGCGTTCAATTTTTGTTTGCCTTTCTGCATTTCAGTAAAGTTTCTAAATGGAAATCATTCTTCTTGCCCATTAAGCTGTGTAATTGAACCAGCTCAGCAGAACACGCACTACTAATAACTTACTTGATTAATCTATTAAGTACATGTGTATAAATCCCACTATGGATACAGAAGTGTATATGAGCACTGTGAAACAGAGATTTTGCATTAACTTATGCAGGTACCATTTGGAATATTAGTCTGAAAACACAGATGTTTCACTGAAGGAGGCCAGTGCTAACATAAGGCCAGAAGATCTGGTATCTCAAAGAAATGTAAGGAGGTCCAATTTTCAAATCTGCTCACAGTGTCCATTTTCTTCAATTCCTTGATGTACACAGAGGATCATTGTAAAAATCAGCTGCCTTGCCAACAAAGAGCAAACACTCCTCAGCCAACTGGCTTAGTTTTTAGAACCCATACAGCGCCTGGTCCTAGTGCCTCAACTTCTATTTATTATTGCCTGTAGCGTAATCAAGACAGGTATCCATCAAATTCATATGACTCAGAGGCAGAAAACAGCTATGTATTTTTGGAACTCTTACGACACCATAAGAACAGTCATGCTCATTCAGACTAGAAGTCTGTCTTGCCCAGTGCTCTGTCTCTAATGACGTTCAGTGCAACACAGGTGCATAGCAAGTAGTCTCCTGTTCTATCTTTCCCAACAGTCAGCAAGCATGAGGCTTTATGAAACGGTCTGGAAAGGAACCATCACAGAATCACAGAATCATTAAGGTTGGAAAAGACCTCTAGGATCATCAAGTCCAACTGTCAACCCAACACCACCATGTCCCCTAAACCATGCCCTGAAGTGCCACATCTACACATTTTTTGAACACCTCCAAGGATGGTGACTCCACCACCTCTCTGGGCAGCCTGTTCCAGTGCCTGACCACTCTTTCAGTAAAGAAATTTTTCCTAATATTCAATCTAAACCTCCCCTTGCGCAGCTTTAAGCCATTTCCTCGCGTTCTATCGGTAGTAACTTGGGAGAAGAGACCAACATCCACCTTGCTACAACCTCCTCTCAGGTAATTGTAGAGAGCAATAAGGTCTCCCCTCAGCAATGTTTCATAGACGTTGAAGGACCTACCCTCTGTAGATTTATCTGATTTCTTTTCAAATATATTTTTTATCATTTTTCAGTGAATGCTCTGACATTACAGAAAAAAAAAAGAACTAAAACCAAATCAGTGGTTAATCACTTCTCACTTTTTCATGCCACTATCTTAGAGTCTCTTTCCAGTTCTATTCCCCTTTCTGCCCTACAACATCCCTGTTTAACTGAAGAGTCATTATCCTGCAAGTCTCTCCTCAGAGTAAATCCAATCCATAGTTTTCAACACACTCGCTGCTTCTCTATATACTTGTTAGTTTTATTGTACCGTTGTTGAGATGAGATGACCTAGGTTACATGTAGTGTTCTAGTTACAGGATATTTCTGACCTTGAGAACAGTGCCACAAAAGAAATACATGATGACATAGGCAATTATATGAGTGTTTCCATGCAGAGTAAAAGCAATGGATCTTTACAGAAATAACTTGCTTCAGAGGATTAGAAGACTGGAGAGCACTAAGCATTCCTTAAAATGGCCAGACACTAAATTAGGTGAGGATTGGTAGAGGAATTGGCACCAGTGGACACGGAGATACCAGAGATCTGTTTTTCTGCAACAGAACCTCAGAACAAAGAGGAGGGTTAACAAGCTAGAAAACTGATTCCTGCAATCAGAAGAGAGACTTTTCATCCACAAGATTTCTAAGATAAAGCTGAGGTCTAGTTTAGACTACACAGAGAAACAGTCCAACATAGACAAAACTAAGAGCGATATGTTTTATGATTATTTCTCATTACAAAATTATCTACTCTTGGGTTACTCAGGTTCTAAAGTTCTGTCCTGAATTTGCCTCAACTTTATTAATGTGATATGAAGACTTTTGTGAAGTCTAAACTCAGCTTTATACATAAGGCTTAAAAATGAATACTACAAAAACAGCTTTTTTGACTTTGTCAAATTTAATTTCATATTAGTATTTTTTCCTTTTTAAAACATTTTGCGCAGCAATTTCTAAATAACTGGAAACATCACTAGGCTGGTTTAATATGACCCACCCTGCATCTGTGAACACAAACATGCTGAATTCACACTAACAGACACTGACAATATCAAGTACTTCTGTATAAATTTAAGCTTCAGTAGCTATTTTGAGGAAAGTGTGGGAAACAAAGAAAGGAAAAATATACTTCTGCTAGAAACAGCAAATTCAACGTAAGTGAATCTGCTTGGATTAAAAGCATTAAACTAGGAACAACAAATGGATCACTATGAAAAGCACCATATCCCATATTACTCATCACATTAATGAAAATACAAATTTTAACAGCTGTGTCAGTTTAATGCGTATGCTTAGAAACAAAACATTCTTATATTGATTGCTTCCTGAAGATTAATGAAAATAGCTTTGAAAAAAGCTGTCTTCAAGTTTTTCTTCTTTCTCTGTCTAAGGAATAGGTATAACCAAGAGGCAAAAATTCTCCATGGCAAGTAAAATCCTGACCTAAAATGACACATTTTGTTGATTTTGCTCCTCTGTTATTCAGAATATGGGACATCTTACTCCTTGCAGAACTGGCCAACAAGTAAGGAAGTAGCTGTATCAATCATTGTGCCACAGCTGATTTCTAAATCAGAGAATGATATATTTTCCTACCATATTTACCTTCCATACTTAATGGATTAACATAATTTTCTAATTACGAGAAAAAGCATTATACAGAGATGCAATGTTGCAAGACAGACACAATCCTTTATTCTTGTTTTTCCAGTGGATGCTAGAAGAAAAACAAATACCAAGATGACTAGAGACAGATTAAGCATCCACTGAAATCAGAAGCTGATTTTAGAGGGAACACAGAGCAGCCTATAATGAATGTGTGACTAGATATATAGGTCTCCCCAATGACCTGTTCTATGGAGGAGCTGTATTTGCTCACAGAAAAACATGCTTACCTAGCAAAGGATCTTAACAGAATCACCACACTGAAAACCTGCTCAAGTGCTCAGCTTTTCTATTTCATATTCACCTATGCACGCTGTTAATGTTCCTGCTCTATTGCCACAACTGAAACAAGTAAATTTCAGGTAACTGTATATCCAGTTATGAGTATTTGGGCAAACTTTTTATAGGCTTACAAAAGAGTCCTGAAGTGCCCAGCATGCTGCTTCCATAAAGTAGATACATCCAATGGCAAATGATACAAAAGAGATCCTGGAAGTCTGCTGTTACATATAGCACCTTTTATTATCAACCATGCCAGGCATTCTCAAGTTCTTACCAACCACATCATGCCCAAGCCCATCATGCTGTGTCTGCCAACCATTTGAAGGCTTTTATTCTCAGTTCTATACAAATGTAAAATGAACAAGTTTCCATGTCAAATCATGTTATCAAGGTGAAATCAAATAAATTTAAATTTCTCCTTATAAAATATACATGATACATAGGACTAAGACATAAGAAAATGCACAGCCACAGTTCCATGCATCAGAATGCCTATTTGAATTTGCAAAACTTAAAGAGTATACGTCATTTCCAGAAAAAGACTAACTGCTCAGTAAAACCGGTTCCATGTATGAGTCTCCAAAGCTACTATATTCCAGTTTAGTCATTTTGGCTGACAGGTTTGCTAGGACACTTAATTCAGAAAGCTTTTGGAAGTTTTGCAAATTAAAAAATGCCTTTCTCAACACAAACTGAATGCAAGAGCTGGACCTAGGAACAGACTTGTTAATAAACTCAGTATTATTCTTGTTTTTATATACATATTTACATCTGAAGTTCAGGATGCTGTCAGCATAATTCATCAATGGGGTATGTATAAAGGATCACTTTTGTTTTCTTTTAATAGTGAATTCCCATTACTTTTAGGGCATGAAAAAATATAAGTTAAACTATTATAATGAACATACATAGGATTTCTCTAGATTAATATCCAGATAAGTATTTTAACTACTTGAATATGAACAAAGACCCAAAAGTATTTCCCAAAATGTAAAACTGTAGTCTAAAATTTGTGCTACTATATGTTACTTCCAGTCCAAAGAAAAACTCTTTCATATGATTGAAATAAATAGGAAAATGGCAGTTGTTACTTCAAATGCTAGCATATAACAGTACCTGAAGCAATACATTGTTATAAAGTTAGTCAAATTTTTCTAGCTCTGAAATAAATGGATTAGACACCTTTGTACTCACATAGAAGACAAATTAAACAGAATTCTTATATTACTTTAAAGGGCCTGAGTGTCATTATAGCAAGGCCAGAAATCCTAAAGCGCACCATCACAGTCCCAAACAGCCATGACCCCTGAGGGGATACTGAGTGTCAGGCTTTGACACATCCTGTCGTACTTCAGAGTATTTCATGTTAAGACTCAGAGCAGCTTTTTAGAACTGTTTGAAAGGCTTACTACTCATATTTGGTCTGATTGTGAATAAACCTATGGAGTTTCCTGAGGTAATAACTTGACCATGTATTTTACTGTTTGATAAAAATGTCTTTATTGGACCTCTTTATTAAAACAGCCACAAAATGAAATTATTTCAGGCCAATGACTTGCAAAGTCCTTTAATCCCTAACAGCTACCAGCTGATTTGTCTTTATGAAAAATCTCTCGGAAGTTTCTTGCATCTGGGGCCAAGTGACAGTGCACAAAAATAAAAATAAAAAAATAATAGAAAAAAGATTGAACTATTCAAATGACCATCCTTTGGATGAAGTTAATTAAGTTTTCCTTCTATTTCAGAACAGAAAAGGAAATCAGAGTTCACTGTCAGTTTCTTCAGTTTATTTCATTTTCCAGAAAACTGATCAAAGTCTGCTCCCATATCAGTGATCATGGCATCTTTATACTTTCATACTAAATTTGTAAGTAAAATTGGACTTGCTATTGCATATAAGAGAGATTTAGTCCCTTGTGTTTCAGTGGTCTTCAAAAACTCCACGTGGAAATATTCAAGACAGTTTTATTAATTCCAAAAAAAACCCCCTATATCCAGTCTTTTCTTACTTGAAAAGAAAAATATGGTAATGTTAACAAACACTGAAATACTGCTGCTCTGTCATGAGGAAACTGTTTCTTCTCTATTAGTCCTTACTGATAAGGGATAGTTTTGCTCCATGACAGGAACACTACTGTTTACTTTGTTAGTTAAGAAAAGCAAATAAAATACATTCATTGTAAAACGATATTTACAGGCATACTGCCTGGCAAACTAGGCAAGCTGCCTAGCATGGCAGTTTTATCAATCTCAACTAATTTGGAACCTCTGCTTCTAAGTACCAAATCTGGGTTTCCAAAGGAAGTGAGCAGCTGCTAGTCCTGTTCTTCACAATTAGTCCCTGGATAATCAGAAGCTTTGATTAAATAAAAAACTACAAATGACTGGTGAATCAAAACTAAATTCATTCTAGAGCATGAATTCCCTTTGTACCAAATCATTTACTCTGAACACAAACTCCTCTCCCTACAGTCCATCCTTTTGCAAGTAGGTTACGTGAAATGAGAACCAGCTGAGCTTCACAATCTACAAATGAAACTGAAGATGATACCAAATTTCCTAATTAAAACAGAGAATACAATCAAAGCAAAACAGATTTGGACCACAATTCTTGCAACAGTTTTCTAATCCTTAACTTAATCTAAAACTATGATGAAACATTGCATGCACTGGACAAACTATAGGTGAGTAACTGTTGTGGAGTATTAAGTATTTTTCACAACACTACAGTATGTTCTGCAAAGCAGGCCAGAACAGATCTTTTTCTTGCACAAAAGCTTGTTATAACAACTCTCCTTTCTTCTGGTAACAAAGGGCTCTAATATGATTTTCCTTTTGTTCATATGAAGTTTGCCAGATCAGACCATAAATTGCTCTTTTCAGTTTCAGGTAAAATTACTACTTTGGAAACATTCAGCTTCCTACATTGAAGAACATTTTAATTAAAGATATATTTAACTAATCATTTATAATGTTTATGACAGATTTTCAGGTTTAATATAATCTGTACTAATACTAAAATACTTCATATATATACTTCTCATTACAGAAGACTACTTTCAAGAAAAAAAAACTATTCACTTGACTCGTTTTGATTTTTTTCAGGTGCAATGAACACATTCTTTAAGCAAATTACATGCCCTACTTTTGTTGACATTTTACAATCAGTCTATGTTTCTGGTCCATATAAGTAGCTCAACATTTTAAGATTTGTTCTTCTTCCCTTCTTGAAACAATTAAAGTATGTATTACAAAAGAGCTTACAACGAACGATTTACTTATATATGTATATATGCTTACATAGCACTTGAAGAAACATACATGAAGTTCAGCTAGAGGAGGTTTTTTGTTTGTTTGGGGGGGTGGTGCTTCTTTGTTTTGTTGTTTGGGATTTTTTAGTAGTAAATACATTTAATGCACAGTTAACAAGGGTAGCTGGGGTCCATGTCTGAGTTTCTGGGTTGAAGCAATTAGCACATTTCCTACAGTCTCACATTTTCTGAAGTTGTTAATGGATGTCCTGAACACATCTCAAGATCCAGTGACTTGTTTTGCCATTTTTTCTCCTGGTCTGCTGGGTGACCATAAATCTGCCAGTGAAACTGTTTAGGGAGTGATGGTAAAGCCATGGTCAAGACCCATGCTTATGTGATTGCTCACTTGTACCCTCACTGCAAAGCATATAAAGAGGTTACAATCATAAATAAACCAAGTGCAACTTCATACCTTAGGTTGGGCACACAAACTTGAAAAAAGAGGTTTTCCACATGAAAGGAAGGAATGGAATTAATACTAAATTTCAGGTAAGGGCTTATGTTAACTGCATTGTGAAGATCTGCACTTAATGAGAACAGCTTTATGAAGCATATGGGGCTGTTAACAGAATAATTGAGTCACAGAATAGCTGAGGTTGGAAGGCACCTCTTCGGACCACCTACTTCAATTCCTAAGAGCTTGTTTTTATTAGTTTGCAGATTAACATTGGCTAGAGTGTCACCAAGGCACTGAATGTATAGGACAAAGATGTTTTAACAGAAATTTCATTATGAACTACAGAATGATAGAACATTTTAAGCAAAAGACAGAGAAGTCTTATGCAAGAAGATCTCAATACCTCCCCTGTCCAATGCTAACTGCACACAGCAAATACCATCCAGGTGAAATGCAAAAGCTTTGATTCCCAGGAAGGTTTGTGCTGGTTTCCCATCTATTTAGAATATTTGGATTTACCTCCCCAAGGTCTCTGCTAGAGAAATTTTTTTCTCTGAATGAAATATCAAAATACTTCGTTTAGGAGCTGACTGGATTACATACATTAGTTTATCATCATCACAGAAACACATTCATAAATCTTACTGCAATGTCATTCGAATAAGATGTTCTGATTATGCATTATTAAAGCAGATGCTACCATCTGCACTGTATTGTAGTGGAATAAAAATATGATTCACTATATTCAAGAGACACTTGGCAAATATTTCCCGCCATCAAACAAAGACTTCCGAAATAAACTTTGGGTTGAAAATAGTGCAATTTGGAAACAAAATTACTGCTTTTATTGAGCAGTACAGACAGAAACACCAAGGCATCCCCAGGTGAATGACCTCTGAATGTGGAGACCAACCAGACTTGTTTTCAGAAGAGGATAAAGCAAAACAGCAGTTCCCATACTGTCAGCGCTTGAAATCCAGATTAGAGTTCAGCAGCTTAGGTTTATCTTTAGTAATTACTTTAACTGGCATACGATCTGTTGATCTTAAAGAGTATGAAGACATAGCCAACAAGTGAATCATTCCCTATGAATATTCATACACATTACATTGTTGCTCTAATGAAAACAAGACTTGCAGTCAGCGTTTGATAAGCAACACTTGTAACAGAGCCAGGCTTTGGACCTGTCTTTTTCTTCTATTCAGCATGTCTTGACCTTGAGCATTCAGTCTTATTTCACCGCTCCAGCCTAATTCAAGATTTTGCTGAAGGAGAATCAGGCCTGCTGATCTGTTTTCTCCAAATTCACACCTGCTTCAGGAAACCATCATCAACTTAGCACCATGTCCTTGGGTGATATGCAAAAGACCTCTCATACAATCAGCAGTTCACGCTCTGTCATTGCAACTTTTTGGAAGCAAGATCCATCATTTACCATTCCAGGCATGTTGTCTGTCTGCCACATACTATCTGGTCACCATCAGGTTTCTTATCTTTTCCCCCTCTCTAAACCACAAAATGCTCTATTTTCCCCTGTATTCAATTCTCAACTTTTATCTTCAGTTACTTCCGGTTTTACCTGAAAAATTCAGCTAAACAGATGAACACACATTTTTATGTGGATATAAAATAAATATATCTTCTATATCACATACAGAGAGTTGGGAAAAACACTAATGGCTCCCCATTACTTTCTTGATCACCTGGCAGAGAAATAATGTCCTGTCTTATGCATGTGAAGATACAAAATTTTCCTCTTTGATCAGTATGAAAATACACAGCTCTCTCCCCTCAGCAGCTTTGGGTTACAAGTCTTCCAGAAATACTAGAAAGCTACACAATATTCATAACAATCTTACTTTACAGGTTATCAGATTAGAGTTTAAAATCCAGGTCATGCTTACAGTCCTTTAAAACCACTACATTGTAACTTGGCAGATGCACAGTGTAAACATAAAATCCACAAATTGACCTAGGCTGGCAACAGTGCCATTAGGACTTACTTGTTGTTTTTCTTTCAGAAAGTAATTATCTTTGTAATTTAACTTCTTTGTTCTCTACACCAATGAATTGCCAAATAAGAGCAAAGTGCTATTGGAAAATGGTTTTATAAAATATAAACACAGGAAGATGCAGGGAAACAAAAGAGGCAACTGTAATGTTACGAGGTCACAAGAGACTTGAAATAAAAACGTTGTGCTAAAACATATAGGCAGGGGCATCTAGCTACAAAAAGTACCTTTATTTTGTTGCTTAATGTGCATCTATTTAAAAGAAGAACTATAAAATACTGTAAAGGGGTGGTAGGAAGAAATTCAAGCTGTCACAGTTTATTGAAGATAGGTTATCACGTCAGAGCTGGTGCTTAAACAAAGTTAAAGAACAGATTGTCCAAAGGTGGGAGTCTCAGTTTCTTCAGCTCTTCAAAGTAACAGGTGAGTTGATAGCACAGAACAGCCAAGAGCAGACTGGGGAAAATTTAGAGAACTTAAAATAGTTCACAGCTTAAACTTCCCAGTTTTCAAGGGATCGAGTTACTGAAGCGAAATGATTTCATATGCATCTACTGAACCCTGGTAACGGATCAAGCGTGCCTCCAAGGGCAGCTATTGCTGGCTAAACTTTATTCAGTAGCTTATGAGAATTTCAAGATTATACCTTAAGAAGTTGAATTCACTGAACTCTGAGGATGAGGTGACAAACTGAGATGATAAACATCTCCAAAGATTTGAATGATGCAGCTTCACTAACAAACAAGTGACTTCTGAAGGTTCTCATCTACTACCCTAAACAACGTCGTCTTCTGTTGCATTACTATTTCTACACTATTAGGTATTTCTGGAAAATGCAGAAAAGCCTCGCTTGGTACAGTACATTGAATGATAACATTTGCATCTATACTGAGTGATCATTATCACAAAACACATTTCCTTATGCATCAGTTCTCTGCTTTGATAAACACTAAAACCTCTGAATCATAACATGGACATATAAAGCAAGAAGACTGTTTCATTCTATTCCTGTAAATATCTTTTTATGGGGGGTGGGGGGAAGGAGAATTTTCTGCTAACTAGCAGAGCCCCACTGAGGCTCTGCATGACCTGTATGAGCACAGTCCTTTGCTAATCTTACCAGGTCAAGGCCCTCATTTGTTTGAGCTCAAAGGCTCAAACAAATCCCTAGCTGTGGGGAAAGTGAACTAAGTTTCTGGTCTGTCTCTGAATAGTCTAATAAGAGCGAAAGTAGCATCTAGGGATAAGTGCTTTATAGGTTTTTGTGGGAGTTTGTTTGTTTGTTTTGAAGAGAAAGAGACCGGAAAGAGGCAAACAGGAAACAAGTTAGGTAACCGAGGGCTAGAAGAGCTGCACATGGATCACTATCTTTTGTTCTTTTTCATTTTCCCATGTTTTGCACTCATAGCACATTCTCCCTCTGCCTTTCCCCCTTGTTTGCTGACCCTATCAAAGTGTTCAGGGAAGGTGATCTTTAAGGACCTCACTTATTCTTTTCCACCTGTTCTCTTCCCATCCTCCATTAAAACATACTCTACCACATTAAGTCACATTACGCTGCCTTAGAGCCCATCTAGAGACAGTCTAGAGTACGACTCAGTGTAACAGGAGCATGACAGAGGAAACAGGGAGAATTGATTCAAGAACCCAGAAAAGACTTCTCTAGCCTATGCCTACATGGATGTATTCTCTCTTTCTTTACACACACACACACACAGAGATCACTTTTCCACGCTGCTGGTACCACGTTAACAAAGATGAAGTGAGGTCAGGTACAGTAGGGGTGAGGGGAGGATAGTGCTTATCCTCCCATCTCTACTTATTTCTTCCCTAGTTCCTTCCCATCCTCCCTGCTTCTAGCATAGTCCTCATACGGATGGGGTTGCTGGAGTGAAATCAAGATGGTAGCAGCAGTGCCCTCTGCCACCGTTCCTCCAATTCCTCAGCTTCCTGGGACAGGAGATGAAAGCAGCAAGGGAACACGGAATCAGGGAACAATGCTCCCAGCCCTGTTCCTACCATGCTTTAGCTACACAGATTAATCAGTTTCTGCCCCCTCCCTTTAATTTGGTGCTTTCCATAGGGCAGAGTCCCAGATGTATGATAGATAAATTGCTATATGTTTTGCCAAGACACTTGATTATTACCCGGCTTAGGTAAATAAAGCGTTTAAGTTTTCAAAAGTGATGCTAATATTAGTCCCAAACAGTTACAGGCATATCATGTGTGCCCACAACAGATATAAACATCAGCAGTCAGTGGCAAGATTAGTCTTGAGCTATCCCCCAGCGAAAGTCTTGTTACTGGGGGCTTGAAATTATTTTATATATTACAAATTATATTATAATTTTTTTACATATTTTTTTTTCTCATATTCCTGAAGACAAACCTAAGGTTCTTTACAGTTCTCCCTCTGCTCTAACTTACACTACGTTTCCTTTAGGTTCAAGACGCCCTTACAATTGCTTCCAACTGGAACTATCAGAAAATGGAGGGTAAATCTGTATAATTTAAAAACAACCCATATTTTCTTAGGTATGTCCCAATTTGTCCTTTCACCCTCCTGGTATACTGAGTTCTACTCCAAGCATTTCTCCATTAGGAATATACAAGGAAGTGTAAAGATTTATTGGTTTTAGCTATGTTCATAGAGCAGATCCAAATTAAAGTCAGGAACACACGCAAAGTAAATCAATAAATCTGGAAAGCTGAAATTCAGCCTTCTTTGCTCTCCCACCTACTCTTTCCACATTTCCATACACGTTTCAGAATGAAGCCCTTCATGCACCTGTTTACATATTCCTGTTTAGAAAAAAAAAACCCACAGAAAAGTGCCCCTCACTGTTCCCCCTCCTGCCAAAACCCTGCAATTAAAAATCTAAAAGTGTAGAAGGCCTTTATGACTATGGAAATACAACGTGTTGTACATGCAAATCTTCAAAAGCACATACTGCACTTCACCTATATACAGTCAGATCTGCAGTTACTGACCTACCAAATTAATACCTAACGTCTTATTTTACCCCATGCAAAACTGAACAAATGATCATACACAAAGGGGTGTGATTCCTTATCCTTCTTGTAAATGTTAAGGGGGAGGTATTTTTATCATAGTAGTGCGATAACATGAGTGCTGAACGATGAAACTGGAGATCACTTGACATCTCCTCATACTCTTACCTCCCTTATCTCTGTACTGGTAAAACAGCCCATAATAGCCGGTTTCATCTTCCAGCTGTTCGTTTCTGAACATCCTTTTAACTATCTTATTTCCCCCACATACCTTCCCGAATTAATTTTCAGTTTTAGACTTGGGGGGGGTGGGGGGTGTGAGAACACCTCGCTTCCACTTCAGAGAACTTGGCTGGCAACTGGATGTCATTACTGGCAGCAGAGTTTCTGAATCGACTGTTCTACGTCAATAAAACGGTTTATTTACTGCACTGCTAGCTGAACTCAAGCTTCAAAGCTTTGCTCGCTGTGAGAATAAATATTTAACTTACAGGAGCCGCGTCTATTTAAAAGTCTTCTCAACAGTACGGAGTCCTGAACTCTCACCGCAAGAGCGAGGCGTTTACACAGGCGCGGCGCCGGGCGCCGCGGTCGCTCCCGCAGCCGGACCGGCGGAGGATCCCCTCGCGAGGCGCGCCCGCAGCCCGCGCGCCCGCCTCCCGCCCGAACCACCCGCCCCTGCCCGGCCCGGCCCGGCCCGGCGCTGCCCGGCGCTCCGCCGCCCCGCGGCCGGCGGGGACGCCCCAAGCGCCCGGGCAGCGGCGCGGACCGCCCCCCCCGCCGCGGCCGGGCCCCCCCCCGCCCAGCGCCCTCCCACGCAGCCCGCCCCCGCCGCGGGGACCGACCTGCTGCCGCCCCCACGTGACGGCGCGCGGCGGGGCGGGGCGGGGCGGGGCGGGGGGAGGGCGCGCGGGCAGGTGCGAGGGGCCCGCGGCCGGCGCGCGGCGGCCGTTAGCTCGGCCCGGCGGGGGCGGGACCCGCCATCCGCGCCCGGAGCCGCCGCGGCGCCTCCTCGCCGCCCGGCGGGAGCTGACCGGGCGCGTCGCGACCCCCGCCGCCGGTGGGACCCCCGCCGAGCCCGGGCGGGGAGCGGCCAGGCTGGCGGGCAGGTGCCTTAGCCCCGCTTCCCGCAGCGCCCCCAGCGCTCGCGCGGCCGCGCCTCAGGGTAGGTGTGCCCACCTGTGGCGGCGTAAAACCGCCCGCCGACCCCTGGTGCCGGTGTGAATGAAATCAGGGCTGCGCCAAGGCCGCTGGCTACTGAGCCCGGCCCGGCGCCCGCCCCCGCCCGGCCAGGACGGACACTGGGGGCGAATCCTTTTCCTGGGTTTCTAGTGGGTTCCTGGCTGGCGCCTCACGACCTCTCCTGCCCTGCAGCACCTCGGTTTGTGCAGCTACCGTGTTCCCTGCAGGAGCTGGTGAGGTCTGCCTGGCCGAGCTGCAGCCTTCTAGACCTTGGCTCCGCAGGAGCCTTTCCTGTCACCTCGCTGCAGAGATGGAAACTGGGTATTACCAGATCTTAAGTGAATTTCAGTGTGAAGGGAAGGGTTTGGACAACTTGTCTCCCCCCCCGCCCTTCCCCCATCCCCCGGTTTCTGAGTTTTATTCTTTGTATCGTTATTACTGAAAGTAGAACAATTGATTAAAACTACATTGTTTTAAATAGCGCTACCAGGCATGGTTTTGGTGTGTATTCCCACATACCAGGGATCTTCTAGGTTAACAAAAACGTTATGTTTTTAACTGAGAAAAGCAATGCTTTCTTTCTCCAAAGATTTAAAAATCAGGTATTTTTATACTTGGAGCATTTATCGATTTTAATTCTATTAGTAAAATAACAGCATAGGCTGTTTATACTGGTATAAGTGTTTTGTGTTATGTTTCTGTTGACTCCTGTTTTAAAAACATTCCACAATGCTATGTTTATGATTGTAAAAATCATAACACAGATTCACACTCAAAAGGTGTAGGTTTTTCTTCTGTCTGTAGAGATTCCACGATTACTTCTAGAAATATGAAAAGTGCTGCAAGTTTTGGTCTCTGGGAGTTTACTGGTCACTTTGAGTGCCTTGCTCATCCAAAATCTGGTAAGGGTGTCATCTTGTTTTTACCCAAACAGGTCATCCCACCTGGGTGGTACTGACACAGCTCTTTCACAGCATGCATGTGCTGAGTACTTCTGATTATGTCAGTTTTCTAGGGAGTTGGCTAAACAACAGCAAGCATTTAGCAGAAAGTGAGATAAAGAGTTTCGAGTACTTGTAACATGGACAATGTAATTAACACACACTTTTCGCTGTTTGTGGAGTGGTTGTATTTCAACCACCAGTTTGCTGTCTTCCCTTTGAGATGATGTTGATTTCCATCTAAGTAGTCTAAGCATGTTTAATATGCATGATGTTTTAATGTAATTCTATTACTTATAATAATTGCCCTCAATTTTAGAATTTCCTTTTGCCTAGCGTAAGCTTGTACCGTATTTGGAATGTTGAAATGTTTTCTTCCCTGTTAGCAGCTGATGCTCTCTCTGACCTTGTGAAGAGTTTGCATGATTTCAATTTTCTTTTAAGCTAGGCATGAGACCAAGACCACGAATCACATACCAGATATCCCAGATAAAGAATTGGACCTCACTTAGAGAGCAAACATGCCTGAGGTGGGAGAGGGAGAAAATGGGAAGTGAAGTAGAACGTCTTTGAAACATCTCTGAACTTGCTAAAGAATAATTAAAACTGGCAAGAATCCACAGGCTGTGTATTAATTTGGCTTGCTTTTGAATTTTTCTTGTCTTTCCTCTCAGCTTTGAGGTAGTCCTCTTAAATAGGTCACATAAAGGAGTGGTCAAAATTGTACTGGTTGTTAACATTTGCATCTTTTTTTAATACTGATACCAAAAAGTATTACTAGAGCACTGCTTGTTGCAGTATCGTTAAGCCATTTGGGAAAGGGTCAGTGGAATTTAGAACATTCTGGGCAAAGCTGGGAGTCTTTTTCAACACCAGTCTGGTTTCCCCTCCTTTTGCCCAACTAGCCTCACTGGTGGTCTAGGACAGGTGTCTGGGTGACTTTCCACATGATGGAAGCAGCATCTGGGACGTCATTTACTCCTTTATGGCCATGTAGGGTTGTTACGTCCTTTCTTGTTTACTCTTGAGCTGGAATGGCCAAGACCCTGCTGGTACATGCTGTACTCCCGTGTTTTGTTGGGAAAAGCAGTGTCAGCCAGCGCATGGGAAGGCGAGTATGGCCTTGCCCTAGTGCTCTGAAGGGATAGGACCTGGAACACAGAGGCTGTGCAATTATTGCCGCTCCCTTGGGAAGCAAAGGCAGAAGCAGAGGGAGTTGAGCAGCACAGGCTAAACATAGAATACAAACCACTGTCCTGCTACCGCTGCAGTGTTCATGTGTAATCGTTTTACTGTTCTGTTTCTATATTGTTTGACATGTGGAGTACTGATACCACTATAATATTATTGTACCACTGGAAAGCAAAGAGAATCCTAATTTTGGGCTACCTTTAGCTTGTTGATCCTGTCTATCCTGTTTAATATCCTTTTAACTGAAGTGGATTAATTGTGCATCTCTCTCTCTTGGTGTAGCCGGTTTCAGAAGCACTCCCTCAGCTGTCCTGGCCTCTTGGCTAATTACCATTCCAGAAGTCCCCCCTTCAATAAGAGTGGTTTGTTTCTTTTCTGCAGTAGTGCAGAGACATTACTGTCACAAAGCTGGCATTGTGTTAAGTCTTTGCCTCTCTTATATAACAATGAAGCTTATTCAGGGAGAGCAGAACCATCCGTCTCAGAAAAGACCCAAGAAAAAAGCCAGTTAGGAACCTCAAAAGAGAACACTGCTGGACTCTGCTTTACTGACCATCTTAATCTCTTCCATCTCGAAAATCAGTAGAAAGTTACCTGTGAGATCCCAGATGTTACTCAATAACTGTTTATATCAACTAGATATAACGACCAGGATATATTTTTATTTTGTGTTAAAAACTGCTGAGCTGAACTGTCTGAGTTTCTCTTCCTCAGTGTCGCAGTCACATTATGAGGCATGCTGACAATGCTGAGAAGCCCTGTATTTAAGTTCAGGCCATGTTCCTGATCCTGCAAACAGGCCTGGATGGTGCTTAGGCTTATGCATGTTAGTGGTTTGTTCATCGTGCACTGCTTGGTCTGTTGCTGGATTGTACAGAAAAGTGGCAAAATGGTTCATAGTCACTGAAGGGTAAGGACCAAAACAGACACTTAGATGTAGGCTCTAAATGGCTATGCTCCTTAGACAGAAGCTCAGGGCTATAAGGCAGGAAAAAGCATTAATGTTTTGATACATCAGTTTGTAGTATGTTCCAAATTGGTGTTCTACTTGCTGAAAAGTTTTTATAAAGCTTTAATTTTACTGTTGGTGAAGGAGAGTAAATTAGCTGCAACTAATGTAGCCTAAATTTAGTCCCAATCATTCTGATTTTTTATTATCAATTTATTCAAGAATTTTCACAGAAGATACCTAAGACCTTATGTCCTTCTTTATCAAAAGCTTTACTCCAAGAAGACTACAGCAAAGTTACTCACAGTGTGATTTCATTGTTTTCCCCAAATCACAGTACTCATATTCATAGACTGTACAGGCTATGAAACACCAGCACTAAAACAATGAATAAACGTTGTGATGCAGGACTGTGAAAGCTGCAAGTACTGTGTAATCTCTTTGTTTGTGAAAAAATGATCCATTTAACTACTCAGAGATTTCCTTTCATGTAAATGTGGTTAAATCTGCTGTAGACAGGAAATAATGGATTGGAAAATCCTTTCCCGTTGACTCCATACAGCTAATCCATTATGTCTCATTAGAAAGTGTAGCCTGCCTTATCTTTAACACAGATTTGTGGCCATTCACTACCAATTTCCTCTGGTAAGGTGGACAACCTTCTCTTACCCTTTGAAACCTTTTTTTAACATATGTAGTATGCTATTTTTTAATGAGTAAGATACAGCTGTGGGTTTTTTTCCCCCCTGTCATTATTTGGTGGAGTTAATGTGAAATATTCAAGATGAGAGTTGAAATAAATATATTTTGTTTCTACATAGAATTACACTCAAAATTTTCTTGGAATCTTGCAGGATAGCTACAGCTACTTGATACTAAACCAGAACTTACTATTTTTTGCTCTCTCATAATTTAGAATATCAGCTGTTCTGTAGCAGTACACATGATATAAGTCTTCATTTCAGATACCTCTTACTAGGACAGATAACATATACTTTTAAAAAAATTACTTAATATATAGGTAGTTTTCTCAGAGAGTACTATACTTGTTGGGCTGGTGGGTTTTTTTTCCCTGTGTTCTGTTTGTATTCCAGGAACTTTTATGGACACATGCAGTTCTTAAAAAAGGTTTTCAGGAACGTACTGTTACTTTTGTTCAGCATTTTTAAAGACATTTAAACAAACCATTGAACTGGCTGCTTGCATATAACTAATTGGAATTATACCTGAGACAGGTGTTAACGAGCTAAATTAAGCTAGTGATGCTACAAGGATATAGCTCCATCTAGTGTTCAGCTTTTAAATCAGGCATGAGTGATCTTGAGACGTTTTTAAAATGAACGTTCTTAGCTCCCAGGTAAATACTGGCTCCATATGTTGAGGCATTTTATAAATTTTTGGGTTGGCAAGCCTACCATAGTAAATTAAAACTAATGGAGGGCAGGTGCAGTCTTTTCAGGCAGACACAGCTGTTCAAAACATCTGCGTCTACATTTGCTCCAACCATCAGGCAAAGGCCTTCTTATTGCAGCTTGGAAAATAGAGCTTTCACTGTAAGTTACTGCATGCTTATGTATAGAGAACGCACTACCATATAAGCTGTTATTCCATCTCCTTTACTGAGGCAATTTTGAGTCATGGGACTTGTTTCAGTAAGACTGAACTCATAACGCTGGGGGATTTGGCATTTGTCTAAATTTGTTGCATTAAGAAATGGTAGAAAAAATACATGCTAGAAAGTATCGTGAATTACATAAGACATTATTAAGCTGTTTCTTGACTCAAAAGATATCCATTGTTCTGTTATTTTTTCATGAAAGTTTCTAGGCAGCATAAAGGTTCAATTCAAGTAAGATTTTTTTTTTTGTAAGGTCCTTCTTATTTAAAAAAATACACACAAAATCCTGTACCTTTAAACATAGGAGAGGCCATAACAGCAGAAAAATTCCAAGTTCGTCTTACCTGCAAGTTTTGAGCCAGCAAACAAAGGTCTCTGTCCGCTCTTTTTCCCAGATAACGCTCAACTGCTTCTGTCTTTGATTGTTACAGTTGCTATCACACAGTTCTTTTTCTCATAATCATACATACAGATGTAATAAGCCATGGCTTCACCATTGTTTTAGGGGCAGACTTGAGGTAGGTCCAGCCTATGATGTCTGGTATTTTGATTCAGTTAGTCTGATATAACCAAATACTCTGTGCTTGCTTAGCTGCAGAAATGAGCTGTGGTGTGTGACTTGTTGCAGCTCCCAGGCAGTAGAAGATTAGCTTAAGCCACTTTCATATAACCTCTACATTAGTAAGAGCAGGCAAGGTCAGTTGTTGTGACTCAGCTGATATGCAGGAACTGGGTCACATGCCTGAGTTCTTGATTTGTTTACTGATCAGCTTTCTTTTGTTGTTTTCTGGTGTTGGCTAAAATGTGACTTCACAGAGGATGAATGATACCTTCTGTGGAGATTAAAGAAGAGTAGGCAACAGTATAACTGAGTCTTTGCTGATACACATCTTAAGATAATTTTAAGGGCCAGTCTGCAAGCGGTCACTAAGATGTATTGCAAAAAACCTGAGCCCCACAACCCAACCCCAAAACGCCAGCCAAGAACAGAAGAGAGCAGCAGGTCCCTGACTCTAATGATTGTCTTGGATCCAGTAGCTGATAACCTATATGAGTGTACCATAGCATGCATAGCTTGGAAATTGTGAGTAACTGGCCATGACTGACATGTGCAACAGGAACTCCTAGATTTACAGATTCCATAGGAGCATGTAGCCTGTTTCTATACAATGCAGTTCTCCTGTCAAAGAGCCCTTCTTGGTGCTTTCTGTAGTCTGACTTTTAGCCACTTCCCTGTTCCCTTTGTTGCTCTCCCTGCCTTCAGAGATAAACTCTGTGTTTTTCTGAAACTTGATCTAGCACTTAAGACCTATTTTGTCTATCCACCAGACTGCAGGTTTTCAGCAATTTTTCACTCTTAGGTTTTTTTTTTTTTTTTTTAGACTAACGTGTCTCCTCTCTCTGCTTTGAGTTCTAAGCCTAAGTTGTAGATGACTGCCCACATCCTGGTCACTATACTTTCATTAGATTTTAGAAGTAACCAGAAAAATGTCTCCTGATATGTTTTTATTTTTTAAATTAACTAGCATAGGGATCTAAAGTCTCATATATAAAACCTGACTACAGCCATGTTAATTTTCCAGTGTTTTGCCTATAAATTAAAAGCTAATTATCAAGAAAGGAAGTCAATATAAAATGATGAATATTTGAATTCATGACAAATTTTATGTAAATTTGAAAGTATTACTGGGGGATGATAAATAGTATCAGCCACTTTAAAATTCTCCTTTCTCTTGTATGGCCAGAACTAATTATCTTGCCCTCTTCACTCAAATCGAGATACATGTCTAGTGTACTTCATGGTCTCTGCATAGATGCATGGATCTTACCACAAACTAAACTCTCAGGGTATATCTCCACAGTTGGAGGTAAACAAATCTGAACAAAAGTCTTCACTATGAGCTGCCTGTATATATAGTTCCAGTTAGGAAATCAGAGACATTCTTTATGAATCATGCATGTCCTCTCCCCCCCCCCCCCCCCCTTACTTGTACCATTCTGGCAGAACTGTACTACAACTTGGGGATAGAAGCTGCACAGCCTTCATGCGCCTTTATACCCCACTGGGAACCAAGTTAAGTACCAGCATGAGCCCCCTCAGAAGGGTTGTTTTCAACTTGACGACAGTGCCACAGCTACAGGAGTTTGGGCTGATTGTGAGAGAACCTGTGTTTCACTGCAAATGACCTCTAAACCCTGTTGTGATTTTGCACTGATTGCGGCTATGTAAGCCTGTAATTAAGCTTATATCTGTTTCAAAACTAAAACCATTTCTTCTGTGTTTTACCATAATTTCCATTAGTCCAAATAAAAACAGAACTTATCATGGAAAAAGTTATTTATGAGCACCAAATTTGGACACTTGGGCAGTTAGCAAGCCTTTTCAGGTAATTTGCAGTTTAATTTTATTATATACATTCAAACTTGGCTAAGATGTGTATGTGTCTGTGTGTTATGATAACATATTTTATTCTCTGCAACTTCTTAATGTGAACTGTCTTTGACTTGTTTGTTAATAAATAGTTAGGAGTTTGTGTCTCCCAAAAAGTCCTCTCTGAACAGAAAATAATTATGGTCAGTCAGCTTTATTGTGGCTCTGATATTTGTTTTAGCAGAAATGCTCTGCTCTTGCTTTGGAACTAGATTTCTTTGCATATTTATAATCATCATGATCCTTAGTTTTTTCCTAAATATGAATTTATGTCAAACCAAAAAAAGTACCTTAGTATCAAAAACTTGCTGGTATGATAATGACTGTATTCCTCCTTTCTGCAGACAGTGCCTTTCTGCATCCAGACCTGAATTGTGACTCACAGGTTCAGCATGAGAAATGTTTCACTTTCTGCTATTCTAAATGATTTTTTCCTGCTGTTAAGATCTGTTGTGTGCTTTTTAGCTGATATATTCAGAAAAATGTTTACTTCTTTCAGGCTTCTTCAAAAACCACAGCTGTGGTGTTTGATCTTAAAGCCTAGTTCACCATTCGTAGAGAACCTAAAATGCTGACTTTACTCAGTACAAATGTACACAGATGAAATATTTGTTTCCCTGAAGTAATGGAATGAATAAGAATATGAATTTATCTTCTCCTTTGTCTTGTGTCTGCATTGTTAGGTATCAGGATTCTATTTCTGTGAACATACTGCATTCCTTTTTAAAAAGTATTCATGTCTTGTTTATGAACATTCCTTTTTGTTTTTCTTGAATGGTTAGTCATGTGATGTGGTAGTTCCTCACTAAACAGTCAAGTGAATTCTTTTAGCATAGACACAAACAAGGGTGAAATTAAAATGTGATTTTTATGAATACTAATACTTATAGTGTTGAAGATAATTTAACGTTGTAATATCAGACAAATATCATGACAGCAAATGATAATATAAAAATTTCACCAAAAAGTTTGCTTTAGCTGGAAGGATATGATAAGCAGCACCTTCCTTGCCTTATACCTGCATTAGAGGGAGTCACTAAAATCATAGCTAGTAAAATCAACTGCAACTTCATTGTGCCACCTGATTTCAGTGCTGTGCTATGTCTGGCAAACCTATGGAGGTTTATGTTGCAGGAGTAGCTGAATGGTTGTAGGTGGGGAGAACTTAAATGTTTTCATTTAAAAGAATTAGATCTCTTCTGCTTTTCAAGAAAAAGGAGGTGCTTTTTTTCAGGTTATGAAATAAGCTTAAAATACATGGGTTTATGGTTCTGATTTCACCTGGAAAAATACAATGGCATATATGAATTGTTTTATATTGTACAGTTGTCTAATTTTTTCCTGTTCATGTATGTGCACTTGTAGATGTCAAAACATAAACATACAAGTATATGACCATTGCCAACATATTTTAAATTGCTTAGATAGAAAAAGTGTACGTCCTTTATATCTATTGGTTAGTAAAACAAAACATTGTTTTCAGTACAAATTTTATAGGAAGAATATTTATTCAAAGTATATATCATACAAGTTATGGTATTAGTAAGTCAGGGAATGAATGATATTTGTTTGAAATTTAGTAAGAAATTATTTGTTGACAAGACCGACTAGGAATGTAGTTGCATTGAATATGCAACAAGGATGGGAATGTGTTATTTTTCTTACAATGCTAATGCCATGAAAAGAAAAGGATGCAGGGTAGTCTGGAGGCTGTTTCAGTTTGTCTACATGCAAGTCCTGTAAACTTAGAGCAATACATTTTGGCTTTACTGCTGTCATTAATCCTGCAAGTTTATGTTTGCATTTTGTGGCCAAAATAGGAAATGCATTTTTTCTGGATGTAGTCACTAGCTTCCAAAATGGTGGAGAAAACAAGCAATTTGTAGCATTCAGCAAAATTGCTTCTGCTAAAAAGATTACTGAAATAGAATTTTTTTTGAGATCCTGATAGGAGATAACATTTTCCACAGTGATATGCATTCTGCACACACTTCAGAGCTGATGGCCTCTGAGACTGAACTATCTGATTTCAGATGGTTCCCTTCGTTTTCTAGATCCATACAGAGAAGAGCTAAGGCTTTAAATCGGGTTTTTCACCTATTCTAAAGAAAACCTTTTCTGTCAAAGCTGTTTTTACCAACTGCACATGTGGCACTGGAAAGCTGGCATTAAATCAGTGTGCATCTTGCAGAGACATTAAAATTGCTTTTGGAAAAATACAGTGTGAGCATAAAGCCAAAGTAAACCTTTGTAGCTCTTACAGGGAGAGCCATCCGTCCACATGGCACAGTATCGATTTCAAATTGAGTATGTACACAGGAAATTACATCGGCACTTTATCTTCTAATACTCAGTTGAAGTAAATGGACAGTGATAGTGCAAGCAGTATAAGACTGAGCCTTTAAAACAAAAAACAATTGGGCATATGTGTTGTTTAAATCAAATATTCTGATAAAACTATATTTAAAAAACCACAGAAGTGCTTAATTCTTCCTGGATGTTTGTTAATGGTTACAGATAATTTCAGGCATTACAAGGGATCAGAAAAAAAGTACAAAGTATAAGATCAGTGCTGTTCCCAAAAATGCTGTAAAGAGGATTACTTATCAAATAGTATTTGGATAACAGATAAACATGTAAGAAGTTTATGATCTAACTCATTGCATTAGCAATTAGTGTTCATATGTTGGATTCTTTCCTTTTCCAGCTAATTAAGAATAAGAAAATCATGATTAACTTTGAGGTCATAGAACAATCTAGTATAATAGTCCTCTGTTTAAATGATGTTTACTTGCACATCCTAATAAAAATATTCTTTCTAACCTGATGTATTACAAACACTAGACAAAAGAACCCAGGTAAGAGTTACAGAATGATCTATTTTTCAATGGTTTTATACCAGTCACATATTCCAAAGCAAATGTGTGCACCATCAGATCATGCAGACTGAGTATCCCAAGTACAAATACAGAAAGGTTGGACTAGTCAAGTGATTTTTCTCAGCTTTGGAGCTTCACCAGTTTTCAAGAGGAGCACAAATGCTTAGAGAAACAAATAGACACCTGACAATATACTCATTTTTCTCAGTTAACTTCCCAGGATGGCTTAGATAATGCCCAGAGACCACTCTTCCTCTCTGCTGGTAACTACTGTTGTAATCAACCACCTGTCAAAATGCAAGATTACCCAAACCTGTATTGTTTCTGACAGAGGAAATTGCGAGTCTCCTGTCACTGAAAGCTTCTAAGATAAAAAGGTCTATGTCAAGGTTCGCTAGCCTTGTAGTCAGAGAATTTTCTGATGTCTAACCTGACTGCAGTTTGAATTATTTCTGTCTATCAGAGATGTGGAGGATGGATGCTTCTCTTCTGCTGTCCAATAGCTTTTTACATATTTGAAGCTTGGGTTTTTTTGTAATTGTGCCGTTGATCAGTCCTGCCTAAGTATAGTTGTTTGCTCTTGTCCTTACTGAATTACATCCCAGGTTTTTCTGACCATTTTCCAGACTAATTTTGGTAGAAATGAGTAGGTCAAAAATTCAGTCTTTAACAACAACTAGGTTCGGAAAGAGTTGGTTTAACTTACAGAAAACAACGCTGAGGTAGCAGGAACTGGACATGATAGTTGAACAATAGGGGCCTGAGGCAGCAAACAGCTGGGCCTCTGCTCAGCATCTGTTCTTTAGGAATCTCATTGTCCTCTTCATGAAAATGGATAAGAGGAGTATTTCTACAGTGTGTACCAATTTAAGTCTTTGAGCTCACCGTTTGAGAAAATTTACAGGCTGAAAATGACCAGAGATCTGGTAAAGTCAGGACTGATAGTATAACTTCCTATGGCTATGTTTTTGTTTTGAATTCATATTAACATTAAATGTAAAAATACAGTTTGAACAGCACTGGAAACTCCTTATGTTAAATAACCTCCATACTCTGTGTAGGTATTTCTGATTGTGGTAGGGAAAGACAGAGACGTTTCAAACAAATGAAGTTTAATATTTCTGCATGATGTTCTGTATTGACAAACACCGGAACTTCTATGACACACACAATGTAAATTATATGAACATACAAAAATCAGTTGTTGCACATACTGGTAAATACATTTACTCCAGCATACCAAAGAGTTTATTTAAAAAATTAATTTGTAAAAGCACATTCTTGCAGGTTTATCTAAAACTCCACATAGGTCTGAACAAAAATGAGATGCCTGACTACTTAAAACAGATCAAGACAGTCTTGTGTACCAACAAACAACATATTACAGGCATTATGAAAAAACATGACTGGTTAAATATTAGTTCTCAAGATTAAGACTTTTTTGTCAATTTTGGTATTTTCCACTTTTTAAACCCCATATAACTTAAAGGAAATCTAGACTGTAACATACTCAAATTCTACTGAATATCATTGGTTTATTTAAGAAAGGCAAAGAGATTTATTAGAAGATGTTTGCTCTGGGAGAAAAAACCCCAACCCTAACTAAACTGCTTTTTCATTTTAATGGGGACAGAAACATTCACGTAGCACCTACATTTTCTGCTTTAGAAGTTGAAGTAAACAAGTCGGAAACAAAGATGTATTTTTCTTTACAGGAAGATATAGTCCCAATGCATTCTAAAATGGGTATTTCTACAGCTGCTCCCAAACACTGGATCTTTCAGACTGTCATTAGTTGGATGAAGGCAGTATTGAGAAATACAAAAACAGTTCAGTGTCTACTAGAAACTCTCAAAAATTAAACACCTCAAAAGTATCTACTTTTTGAGATGCTTCTAAAGCTGTATCAAATTACAAAACATCCTCCACAGATATTTTTTCCCTTGTTTCCCTACTCCTAAGAAACTGTTCAAAAAGGAGAAACAGAAGCCCCAGTGGTGTAATCATGGGGTACAAATTGACTCACTGCATGGATCAATCCCACTGAAAAGTCAGCTCAAAGGAAAAAGGAAAAGCAGATTTTTATGTGTAATAAATACAGACACTTACATGGAAAGCATTTAAGAGATTTTTTTTTAACCTTTTCCACATAAAGATTTTACTTATTCAAAATGATTTTAAAAGGAGTTTCAAATAAGAGAGTCTTTTAGAGATATTTTGCAATAATTGACTCCAAGGCAAATTAGTATCATGGTTTTTGCTGTCAGTGTGAACAGCAGGAAAGAAGACTGACTAATCCCCAGATATCACCAACAGAAATTTTTTAAGTCTATATACATATGTGTGTGTGCACAGCACATATGTTTGCACATCTAACACTGGAAAATGTTGGGAAAGTCAAAAATTAAACCCGCTCCTAATACTGAGAATCCTGCCATATTGAGCACGTATGTGCACCCCCTTTATACTTTGTATATAACCTCTAGATGACCTTATTTTCATGTCACTGAGTACAAGATTTTTTATTTGACATAAACTGTTAGTTTCAATCACAAAAAAAGAATTTTACACTTTTAAGATACTAACAAAATTAACAAAGCTCCAATATTTGTCTTTTTTAAAAAATGTTTTACAGTAACAATTCAGTGATGATTTGTTTGCTTTTGATGAAAAACAGTAATTACAGTTACAAGGCATTTTAAGAGGTTTGTTTCTTAAAGACCTTGCCAATTCTCTGGCAAGAAATCACCCTACTGTCATTCCTCAGCAGATACTACCACCTTGCCTGCACACTGGAGTTCTTCCCCATCTGTAAATGGAGCTTGTTTTCACTTTGGTTTTCTGTAACTGCACTGCTTGGATTGTATATTTCTTTTTCTGGGCTTAGGGCTCAATATAGTGCAAGTATAATAAAAAAGTATTATCTTCTTACTCGCAATGCAAACACATGAAAAGTTCAAGTAACTTAGAGCCACAGGTTCCAGTTTTTGCCTACAGGAGGAGCCATTTCTTCAGTATTAGAAGAGCTGTATCTTAATGGTTTAGGTTCTGCAGTGACTTTGCTAAGCTTCCATGCACATCTATGCAGCAGTGTTCTCTGACTGGTGATGAGCATGCAGAGTGGGAAACAGCACACGGGGAAAAACATGCACTGTTACATAGCAGGATGACAGCAAGCATGTAATAGTTGCATTGCTTAGTGATAAACCCATCTGTAATAAATGTTGCGTGTGTTTTTCTTATATGGTGGCTGCTTGCATGAATGCTAAAAGAGGCTCTCATCCTCCATATACAGGCAGATATAAATGAAGAAGAAAAAGAGAAAGGAAGATAATTTGCTGAGAAACAAGTGTATCTCCGATGGACACTGTAAAAATAAACCTAGTTATACTGGCATAATTTACACCATGCTCTTAGCATCAAGTTCTGCTACACTAGTAAAGCAGTTGTTTTTCGCAGAGTGTCCACAGATCCTTGGCATCCACAAAATCCAGAGGAGAAAGCACACTGTTGCCAGGAAGCTTAAATTCATCATACAGGTGTCAATAAATCAGAGAGGGCTGAAAAGTTCAAGCGCAAACAGGACATAGTCCTGGTAGATTATCCTGACCTGAGCCAGCCCTCTGCCGAAGAGCTGGCAGAAAGAATGGAGGGCATGGAAGATGAGGAGTATCTGTGTGATGAATCCCCACTATCTGATCTCACCATGGGAAGGGGCGGTCATGATTTAATGCAGAAAAAGGATGAGATAACTGGCAACAGTGAAAAGGAGAGGGACCTTTACCACAGCCAAAGCACTGAGGAGTGCTGTTGTTACAAGGATGATCCTGCTGTAATGGTGGAGAATGCTGGATTCCACCCTGAGAGCTGCAGCGAAGCAGAAGAGCCAACCCAAGAGGACCTGTCTGTAGAGTCTGAAAATGAAAATGCAGCACTGAAAAAGCAAAAAGCCAGTGATTCAGATGAAACAGGCATATGGAGAAAGTGCAACATGAAAGAACTTGAGTAATAGGGACAATAGTGGATGTTATCTAGATAGTGATGGTAGAGGTCATAAACTGTCATTTGTGTTGTTTTTGTTCCCGATGAAGGCTTCTCTGCGTTAATCTCCTTGTACCAATTTCATTCCCATGGTAGTAATCAATCATATCATCTGCCTGAACTGGAAGCCAGTCACCATTCAGGGGAGCTCAGGCATGGGGTGAGGAGGGGGCCTGGAGCCCAGGCACCTGAGGGGAGGTGGAGGGCAGTCCCTGTGCCCAAGGGGCAGCAGAAGGGCACAGTGGAGCGATCCCCAGGAAAGGGGCCCTCAGCCCCCGACCCTCCTCCTTCTCCCACGTGAGGCGATCTTTCAGGCCACAGGACCCCAACTCCCAGAACTGCCATATTTGGCCACATGTATTGCCATCACAGTGGCCTCCTGATGTCACAAGCCACCTCGCTGCTGTTTGTTCCGGAACCTATAAATACAGGGACCCCAGCAGCTGGCCCACAATTCACTGAGCTTTGAGGTCCTTGGATTCCAATGATGATTGGAGGAAACGGGTCCCACAGCAGCAAGGCGAATGGCTGCCCACGTTTGTGTGGGAAGAAGGAGAGGCAGCTGCAGGAAAGGCGGAGGAAGAGGAGGCAGCGTCAGAGGGGGGGCACCATCAGCCCCATGGTAGCTATGGCCATCACTTATGTGGCTGATGGTGTGGAGCCCATGGAGGTGGATTCACCGGAAGACCAAGAAGAACCGATGGAAGTGGATCCACCTCAAGCATGGCTCCCCTGGCACCACTACATCGTGCCAGGGCTCCTCTCCATGATGCCATCAAGACGGCGTGGCAGGAGCGCCCGGCCAGCGCCCTACCATCGGCCTAGCCCCCGCACCTGGCATTAGCTGGGAGGCCCAGCCTCTGTGCCTGGCTGTCCTGCGGGCTCACCCATTCCAGCTCCTGGCATCAACAATTACTGTGTTGATTGCCACGGGTGGTGTGAGCCCTTCTTTGCCATCCCCCGCCCCCACCCCTCCTGAAGGGGTGCATCTCCTCTGAAAAGGGGATAAGATGACCTGGCTTCTGCCAGGCTGCTGCGCCAGGGCGAGAGGAGTTGTCCCTCAGAGGGCCACCAAGGTGCCTGGGGCCTGGAGGTGGGGTTTCCTCAGGCTGAGGATTTGAAGATTGCCTGATGGTTGGTCGAAGATGAAGCCAGACCCGCTGTGGCGATTCATGAAGAATAGCAGCAGATCAAGCAAAGAAGTTAGAGAGACAGCTGTTCCTCTGGAGAGGCAGAAGACTGCTGTTCTGCCAGGAAGAAGTGCTGGCCTTTGGCATGAAGATCCCTTCTAGCTGTTTCATGAGGAATTCTTTTCAAATTTGGGCAATAAACAATTTAAAAAACCCCAAAACAATAAACCAAGAAAAGAAGAGTAAAAATGCTTTCCTCCTCTCTTGTTTGGTGCTTTGGCAACTGCATCTGGCTGCCTCTGCCCCCTCCTGGTCTCCCCAGTCCAGGAAAGCAGTGGATGTTCCATCCCTGGAAGCGTTCAAGGTCAGGTTGGCTGGGGCTTTTAGCAAGCTGGTCTAGTGAAAGATACCTCTCAGCCTGACCTCTTTGCCTGCTAGGATTATGAAACATCCTCCTAGAAGCTATGTTAAGGCACACAGAGGACAGGGAAGTGATCTGAGACAGCCAGCGTGGCTTCACCAAGGCCAAATCTTGCGTCACTCACCTAGTGGCCTTCTATGATGGAGTGACTACAATTAGTGGTGTTGTGGTTTAACCCCGGCCAGCAACTAAGCACCACACAGCCACTCGTTCACTCCCCACCTGGTGGGAAGGGTGAGAGAATTGGAAGGGTGCCAGTGAGAAAACTTGTGGGTTGAGAGAAAGACAGTTACATAGGTAAAGCAAAAGCTGCACGGACAAGCAAAGCAAAACAAGGAATTCTTTCATGACTTCCCATTGGCAGGCAGGTGTTCAGCCATCTCCAGGAAAGCAGGGCTCCAGCACGCATAATGGTTACTTGGGAAGACAAAACGCCATAACTCCAAATGTCCTCCACTTCCGTCTTCTTCCCCCAGCTTTATATGCTGAGCATGATGCCATATGGTGTGGGATATCCCTTGGGTCAGTTGGGGTCAGCTGTCCCAGCCGTGTCCCCTCCCAGCTTCATATGCACCCCCAGTCCATTTGCTGGTGGAGTGGGTGAGAAGCAGAAAATGCCTTGACTCTGTGTAAGAACTGTTCAGCAATAACTGAAACATCCCTGTATTATCAACACTGTTTTCAACACAAATCCAAAACATAGCCCCAGACTAGCTACTATGAAGAAAATTAACTCTATCCCAGCCACAACCAGCACAAGTGGATGAGGGAAGAGCTACGGATGTCATCTATCTGGAGTTCTGTTAGGGCCTTTGACATGGTCCCCCACAACATCCTTCTCTCTAAATTGGCGAGATATGGGTTTGATGGATGGACTGTTGGGTGGATAAGGAATTGGCTGGATGGTCACATCCAGAGAGTAGTGGTCAATGGCTCAATGTCCGGATGGAGATCAGTGACGAGTGGTGTCCCTCAGGGTTCTGTACTGGGACCAGTACTGTTTAATATCTTCATCAACAACATGGACAGTGGGATTTCATGCACCCTCAGCAAATTTGCAGAGGACTCCAAGCTGAGTGGTGCGGTTGACACACCTGAGGGATGGGATGCCATTCAGAGGGACCTGGACAAACTTGAGAAGTGGGCCCAGTGAACCTTGTGAGGTTCAACAAGGCCAAGTGCAAGGTCCTGCACCTGTGTCAGGGCAACCCCCAGTATCAAGACGGACTGGGGGATGAAGGGATTGGGAGCAGCCCTGCTGAGAAGAACTTGGAGGTACTGGTGACTGAGAAACTGGACATGAGCTGGCAATGTGCACTCACAGCCCAGAAAGCTAACCGTATCCTGGGCTGCATCCAAAGAAGTGTGGCCAGCAGGACGAGCGAGGTGATTCTGCCCCTCTACTCTGCTCTGGTGAGACCCCACCTGGAGTGCTGCATCCAGCTCTGGAGTCCTCAGCACAGGAAAGACATGGGCCTGTTGGAGTAGGTCCTGAGGAGGGCCACAAAAATGATCAGAGGGCTGGAACACCTTCTCCTATGAGAACAGGTTGAGAGAGTTGGGGTTGTTCAGCCTGGAGAAGAGAAGGCTTCGGGGAGACCTTATTACAGCCTTTCAGTACTTAAAGGGGACTTTTAAGAAAGATGGGGACAGGCTTTTTAATAGGGCCTGTTGCAACAGGACAAGGAGTAGTGGTTTTAAACTAAATGAGGGTAGATTCAGGCTAGATATGAGGAAGACATTTTGTATGATGAGGGTGGTAAAACACTGGAACAGGTTGCCCAGAGAGGTTGTAGGTGCCCCATCCCTGGAAGTGTTCAAGGTCAGGTTGGGTGGGGCTCTGAGTAACCTGCTCTAGTTGAAGATGTCCCTACTCATTGCAGGGGGGTTGGACTAGATGACCTTTAAACGTCCCTTCCAACCCAAACCATTCTACGATTCTATGAAATTCATGAAAGAAAATCCTTCAGCGATAGTGAGCATAAAGACAGTGTCTCTGGCATGAATCACTAAAGGGAGAGATACACATTTGCACTGTTCTTATGCTCTTCCATATGTGTTCTTTCTTGATACCTCTTTGAGATGGCCTATTGGGTTGGGTAACTCCCTGGTTGATTAAATAATGCTACTCCTACATTCTTATGCTGGATAGGACAAAAGTCAATGGGGTTGCATTGCAGCAAGGAAAACTGAAGTTGTGCTTTAGGAAAACTGTTACAGTGGCTGGCTTGTGAATTGATGGAGGAAATTCCCCAGTAAAGTTGTGGAGTCCCTATCATTAAAGGCTTTAAAGAATAGTTGAGACAGGGTAATTCAATGACATCTCCTTCTGTCCTTGTTCTCTTATGTTTGTACTTAAATGGTTTGCCAACAAATCAGTATCAGGATTAACGTCTGGGAATTCCAGCTCTTCAAATTATTTGACTGTTCTTATATATCTTTGAAACTAGAAGGCTTGAAAAATTGCAAAATTGCCCCTCCTTGAGGTAATTGAACCCAATTACCTTGAGGTAATTGAACCTCAATTTTGCGATTTGTGAAATTTTTGGCATTCTATTTTCTTGTTTTCATTTCTTTTGCATTTTGTACAATATGAAATAATCTAGTGAAGCTCATCCATATGAAACTTTGTCCTTTTATCAAAACTAGGCAGTTTAGTTCATTATGAAGCTTGGATTTCCAGGGCATCAAGTTTCAGAGAGGACCCTGAACTTTTGAGGATTGCTTATTGAAATCTCTGTATAGAATAATAATGTAAACTTTCTCTGTTGTGCAATAGTGTAGCCCATAGCATATTCCAAGAATGCCTTTTCTAAAGAGCAGGCTTAGTCCATATTTGCATCAAAAGCCTTTATTCATTAAGTGAAGAAAATTACACATCATTTTGCAGTAAAAGATCTCGAAGCATTCCAAAGGTGGCTAATAGCATTTTGTATTTCTGTGTTTGTAATTTTACAGATGAGGAATCAAAGGCCAAATAGTTGAATCTGCCTTTGACCCATGGTCACACAGGAAATCAGTGCCAGCACACTTTTCTTTCAGCCTGAGAATGTCTTTAGCTGTGCTTTCTATGGCTTCTGTAACACAGAAGTAATGCTATAGTCATTAAGGCTGCTTAGAATGATATAGTTTGTTTTACTAAAAGCAGAGTAGCACTGTTGCAATTCAGCAGTCCATATGCTCTTAGCTGTATTTTGCAACTCCTCTTCAAAATCGTTCCCTGATGTTTGGCCATTCTGTTGAAGCTGTTTTTAAACAGAGCAACAGCTCTTTCAGTGTAAAGAACAAAATGGGCTTTCTGTAGAAACAGCTGTGGATTGCTTTTCAAGCACCATTTTTTGTGGTGGTGGTTGTTGTTGTTGTTGTTATTAAACAGAAGTGCAGCTGTCATTAAAATCCAAATACTACAGCCAGTACCTGTATTTCTCAAGTAAAAGTCTAGGGTTTGGTTTTTTTTTAATATTGGTTTTGAAAGAAAGATGTGTTTTTATTTACCTAGAGTTTATCTGTTACTCACAAAACCAGGACTGATAAGTGGCATGCCCTCACTTGCACTATTGTGCTCATTAGGGCCACCTTTTCTGTACAGGTATTTTGCTGGAGTCAGAGGATAGTATAAGAAAGGTTCCACTATGAACAATGGAAGTGATTTGAAACATTGAGAAAATGCCTCAGAGCTAGATGCTGAAAGAGGACTAATAAGAAAGGAAACAATTAGAAAGTGATATGTAAAACATTTCAAAATATTGTATGCTAAAGAACAGCTCATCTAGGAACATTCCTTCTGACACACAAGCAGTGATACACTGAAAAAAATTGAAAGGTGGCAAATTGAAGCTGATAAAAGTGAATATTTGGCTGTAGCTAATGTACTAGCAGGATCAAAAGTGGACTGCTATATGGATAACAGAAATGTGGAAATTTCATGGGAATAGTCTAGAAGTTCAATGATTGGGAATAGCCTTAGTGTAATATACAAGAATTATATGTTAAAAATAAGCCATGTTTGTGAGGTTGTATAGTCTTATGCCTTGTGATATAATAAACCTCTCCTGTTAAAACTTCATTGATAATTTCTCTGGAAGCATGTGGTTTTATAGTGCTTACAAGAAGGCTTCCTACAGTGAGCTTCAGGGTAGTGAAGGTTGTCAGATAATGTATATTGGACAGGAAGGACTTCTGATTCAATTTCCATGGCACTGAAGCGAAATACATAGTTTTGACAGGAAGAGAACCTCAGAGATGGATTCTTATTTGTTTTTAATTAACCTTAGTCTTTAAGACTAATTTGTGTGTGTGTGTAGGGGGGGTTGTACATGTCTGGTATTTAGTCACCATGTAATTAATATTAATGGAGTCTTTACATATTCTTAATTAGACATTAGTTTAAGAGCACTGGGGTTTGTAAGCCTAAATTTATGTAAAATAGATTTTAAAGTTGTAACAGATGGTAATAATGTAATTTTAATATACTTTAATGACCATGTTGACATGAGACTGCTAGCTTTTAAGTGTATTTGAGAAGTTGCTGAAGATTCTAAACTTTTTGCTTTGTGTGAAGCTTGTAAATGATCTGGGATCCATCACCCCAAGCAAAGAGTTGCTTTTCTTTAGGATTGTAATGTATAGTGGAATGACAACCCTGACGTTTTGGAAAATGCAATACTGGGATTTCGTAAGTATTCACAGCATCCAAAACATCATAAACACATTGTATGCGAGAGGTGCCTCCACTAGGAAAGTTGTACACAACATAAAGTGTGTTGCATGCCATGAAAGCTGCTTCAGCATCCTTGCTATTGCATGATGTGTCCCAAGTGTGCTCTACTGCCATGGTTATGTGGTTGATTTTAGTAATTACAATGTTTCCTCCAGTGTCTGGTTCTGCATGGATTGCCCAGAGCCCTTGCTCATCAATGGCAAAATCTATTTTTGTAGATGGAGAAAGCTGATAGGCAGGAATCCTTCCAGCCCCTGGCAGTAGCATTTGGTCAGTTATAGTTCTTTTCTGGATATTGAATTTAATTATCTCATTTAAGGAACCATACCTGTGATAGAACAGGAAACCCTGATACATGACATGGCCAGTTCCTTCCCAGGGAAATGGCAAGGTGATTCTGCGAGCTTTTAGTGTATGATTGCTTTCCATGAATGTCATGATATTTGCAAATTCCAAAATAACATTATTTACAGAACCATTTAATAAATAAATTTTTGCATGCTTTTTGCCAGGATCTTTCATCCAAGAGCCATGCTTATCTCCAGTCTTCTTAACTATCTTTAGGGATTTAATACCTGCAAGCATGTGGTCACAACCTGCAAGGAAACATCCAAAGAAAAAAAAATTAAAATATCTCTGATTTTTCTAGTTTCCTTTCTTTGAATTACTTAGTTTTATTTTAATCCAACTATAAGACCGGGGTGAATTTATCAGTAAAGGTGTCAGCAGAGTGGCTATGGTAAGTAGTGTTGAAGCTAATTTTAGATGATATATTCAGCATCTCCTGCTAAGGAAACTGCATATCTTCAGCTACCTATAGTGTGTTGTTTTCTGCTCTATAAGACCAGTGTTACCCCAAAGGGATTCTCTCTGGGTACCTGAGAGGAGACCAAGAGCACAGTTAGTGATTCTCCGATTATTCTTGTCAGTTCTTTTACAGGGCTGTAATTTTTACTTCAGAGAAGTGACTTCTGTTTTAGATCAACACAGTAAAATAATCAAATTTATTTCTTATTGAAGTCATACAAATTAAAATCAATTTTCCTCATATGCCATGTGTATAGTATTTTTGTTTAAGGAGTTCTCTTAGCCTCTCTTAGCCTCTTCTTTTTGCATTTATAATGTGAAGACAAATAAAAATAGATCATCATAACAGAAAGCCAAACACTGGGTTATCTTCCCATTTCCCTTCCCAAGGCCAGCAGCACAAAGGAATTAGAACAAATATATGGATCACAAAACTGGGAATGCCTGTACATTAAGGTGGTCTTTAAATGAACTGCTATGATGTCTGTGTTATCAATTCTTATGCTAGAAGCATGGCTGGTGGAATTACATAGTTGTTTACCTCACTATAGGGATAAAATTTGCACCAGCAGAGAGCAAGTCCTAGTTTTGGCTTCTTTACATTTTGCATGCACTTTGCACAGATGTTTAAGACCAAAAAGCACCAAGCTTGTGAAGACTCAGGCATTTAGACGCTAAGATCTTTATCAAGTACCATCCTCTCCATGAAAAACTCTACTGAAAAGCATATTTACAAGCTTGTTTACCAAAGGCACTCATAAATTACAAGAGTCACTATCTGAAGTTTAAAGAATTGCCTTTAGTGAAGTGCAGCCACTTCAGTAAACAGAACAAATAAAGCCCTAAGGCAGGAAGTTCTGGCAGTAGATGAAATGGAGAAAGTGAAACCAGCCTCCCTCTTTGGCCTGATATGAACTTACTGAAGTCAGTGGCAAGTTTCCAGTTGCCTGTAGAAAGCAACCTTTATGTCATTTGTGTGTACTGATACCCTCTAACCAAAGCATTTGGATATTGCTGCTACAGCATGGATTTTTTTTCTTGGAAGTCCTCACTCTGGATGCACCTTCCCTGAGTAAGCCACAATAGCTTTCCCAACACTAACGTTTATTGATTAGACAGATTCTAAAAACTTAAAACTGTTGAAGCAAAATACCTAGCCAGCCCTAGCAACATCTTTCTCTGCAGGAGAAATAGCCAGTTTACTATCTGAAGTCTATGAATAGTGTCTCTCTTCTTGAAAGAAGTTTTTTAACTCTCCTTGGCTTTCATAACAGCTTGGAGGAAGACTGAAAAACTGACATTCACAGTGAGCAACAAGTTTACCAAATTTTTTGCACATTCTCCACAATGATAGCCCACTGTTTCTTATCATACCCCAAAATATGCAGAAGATAGCTTCCCATTTCCCACCCAAAGCAGGATGAGGTATCAACTACTGCATGTAAAAACAGTGGTTCTACTTGATTGTTATTTTCAAGCCTGTCTGAACTCGAACAAAAACCATAACAAAGTTGGACTTAAAAAAGCATTTTTTTGCTAGAGTTTTGGAGTGACTCAGCAAAAATCTTCATAACTTCTGGTTAATATATGATAGCATAGAAACAGAGCTGCTATTTACTAGAGTTAAGGGTCTTGCTCCTTTTTCTAAGTGCTATAAAATCTACACTAGTTTTGCTATCAACTTCAATGGGACAGGCATCTGACTAGTATTGACAAAAGTGAAGTTGCTATGAACTGCTGCAATAAAATTAAAAGTAATAATTTCCAACAAGGGAAAATGGAAAGTAATTTTTCCCCTCTGAAACTTTTAGAAAGATATAATTTTCAAAGTGTCCTTACCACAGTGATTTTAAAAATCCCCAAATTTTTCTGCCTCTCAAAGTTGCCTAATATTCAAAAAATCTACGTATAGAAAAAAGAAATTTTTTATTCAGAGCACTCAACTGTGGTGTAGCATTAGAGCTTAGAAGCAGAACAGGTGATTGCTTCTGTTACCATCTGCCTTAATGCTCTTTTGCTGGAAAAGTTCAAGGAACAAATTGTAAACTTATTTGTAAAATTAAACCTGTCTAATTCTGTTGAAGTTAGTAGAATTGGTGTATAATTGGTGGTGCTAAAGATTTTTCACCTGGTTTTTTAGACAATGTCAGTTTATATTTCTTATTGTTTATTTTTCATTTCTTACTACTTTTGAATGAAAATGAGAGAGACTACTTCAAATATGTCTACAATATGTAATTTACATCTATAACTCAACTTTCTTAAGGTAAAGATACTTATAAAACTTAATATGTTTTTTAAAAAGTATAGATTATGTACATATTCTTCATACTAGGTACCTTAACACTTAATTTTCAGCTCAGGACTGAGCTTTGCTTGCAGCTAAGCCAGTGTGCGCTCTTGATAAAAGTACATAGAAGGGAGAAGGAGAGAAGGAATAACAGAGGAGGACAGTAAAACAGATGCAAATTGTAGAAGTGAATTAAGTCTTTTTATTAACTCGTGAGTTCACTTTTGAGTTGAGGTTTTAACCCCTGCCCACTCCAAAAAAACAAAGGCCACTATTAATTCCTTAGTATAGCTGTAATACTCAGAAATGCACTGGCATTTTTTCTGAGACTTTGCAAGAGCCTAACTTCAGAGGCTTTTTACAGTACTTTGTAATAAAAAGCAGATTCCAAAGAATCAATTTGATATGCAGTAGAGTATCTGCAAAATAAATGTTTGAATTTTACTTTCTTCCCTCCCTCTCCCACACCTTTTTTGTAGGATTTTTTTTTTAAGTCTAGTATTTACACAGCCAAAACCCCATGTAATTATCTGTGGTATTCACATAACTTGTGGAAATCTGTTATCCCTATATCAGCATGCATGCATTGGCTAGGGGACTGGCTCAACATCAAAGTTCTGAAAAGTAAACTGTTCTTACTTGCATTAAGCATGAGTTTAAGTTTCTTTTTTTCTTCTGCTTCTTCAAATAGCTGCTGTTTCACCAGGTCTTCATGTACTTCTATACATGTATTAGAATCTGTGACAGATCCAAAATAGTCAATATCCCTTTGTGCTCGTTCAAGTCTTGTTAGCAAATTGTCTACTTGACTTTTAACCTCAGCCTTATAATTGTTCAGTCCTGCCAGGCGTGACAATACCATCTTTGAAAAGTCTCGGAATTCTTCCACGTAATCCAGTATGTCTTGGTTGCATTTTTCCAGCCTCTTCTTGAGTTAGAACACAGGAAGAAAATACATGGATATACGTGTATACTCTGTATAGATTAAAACCTCATTCACGATTACGTTAAAAACCGTGCTATTGTCTCCCTTCCGGTTCCCCTGCCCCGCATCTGTTTCAAACTGATGGTCTGTTGCTTCATGTATGCTACATGAAGAGGCCATATTAGACTGGCAGTAGCATTCACGGTTCTGGATAAAAATACACTTTTTTTTCTTGATGTGGTTACTGAGAATCAGATACTTTGTTTTGCTGCCTAAAGAGGGAAAAGTGATCTGGTGGAAACAGCTGGTGATACTTAAGGGCACATGATCTGTGACTAATTGGTTTCCAGAAACCTCTCAGAACACCTCCTGTAGGACCACTGGTGAAGCAGTCTCAAAAAGTTTTCTGCAGGTAATCTACAAATGTGAACATTTCACATAAATTTCACCTCTTCTGACAAAGACAGTATCTAGTGTGGCTATTTTTCAACTATTTAAAATGGAAAATGGAAATACTGACATCTCCATGTTTGAGAAGGGTTTTTTTTGGTCAAATTGTTGGCTGTATTTAAAAAAGAATACAGATGTTTCTTTATAACTAGAGTCAAATTATCAACATTTTTAAAGGTGAGGAAAGTGATTCCTCTGTTGTAATGCAGCTGCTTCTATAAATATCATAGGTGGCCTGAAAATAGAAGCCCAACTGCCACTTTGGGAAGATGAGGAAATGGAGCCAATATTTAAGCCCAAACACACAATCATAGTAGATCTAACTGCCAGACTAGGTGTTCTGATTTGGTGCTTATGCACAGATTTCAGGTGTTTTGTTTTAAGGTGGTGTTTGACTAGGGAACGTCTGAGTTTAATGGATGATTAGTGTGGTATGCATGTGTTCCTTGTACACTTGGGGGTGGTGGTTTGTTTGTTTTGCAAGGTGTGGTTTTTGTGTGGGTCTCCCTCCTCCCCCATTTATACATGACCAGAAATCCCCAGGAAGTTGTTTAATTACTTTCTACAAAACCTTTATTTTAAATGTTTTCAAGTGTTCTCTTCAATATCTGCCTCACCCTTTTTTCTGTTCTTTGTCTGGTGCACCAAATGCCACAGGTGGAGTTGCATCATTTTTAATGTGTGCCAAATGAATGGAAATTACTATGTGAAGTTATTCCTGTAGTGGTTAATAAGATTTAAATCTCAGTCTACACAGTGGGAACAGAATACCAGGCTAATCCTTCAGTTCTTTCTGTGCTGTGAAGTTAAGACCAGTGAGAGCTTTGTATAAAAAGGGAATGCGAGATCAGACGAGTTAAAGCTTCTCTAAAAGTCTACCAATGCAAGTCAGGAGCCAAGGACATGTTAATGATTTAAGATAAACTATCTATGATTACAGCATGCCAATACTGAAAAGGTATTTTGCAATACTGGTAGTATTTTACTGCAGAAAAAGAAGCAGGTACTGGTATTTTTATGTAATTAATTGAAAGCAAATACCTATTTCAGTCTCCCAGCTGTAAGGGGATTGTTCCAACTCCTAGTTAAAGTGCAGATACACTGCTAGTTTACACAAACGTGTCTTAAACTACTCTTCCAGGTAGGTTCATCTGTACATAGAAAAAATACCTCATAAATTTCTGTCTCCTTGTTAATACTTGACCGCATTTCTGCTGGTGACAATATGGTTATACTGTTCCCTAGGATGGACTGTGATTGTACTATGAACATTTGCATATAGCTAAATTTGCTGACATCATAAAATAAGTGGTAACAGAATAAAAATATAACATTGTGAAATTATATCCTGCAATAAATAATGATGTGGTAATTAGGAATCATTATCATTAAAGGTTTAGCTACAATTGTACCTATTTATTTGAAAAAGCTTGAAATTTATCTTCTTGATATTGTTTAACATCAAAGTGTTCTGTGTTCACACACATAGAAAAACATTTATACATTTTCAAACCTCTTGGAGTTAGGCAGTATTACAGAGTGATACAGATAGCACATACCTCTAAAGACAGGAAACGCCGGTCAATGTAGTCCATCAGTGCTGCATCTTGCATCATATATTGTGCCGCTCCCATGATGCTTGTGAGGAATGCAACTAATAAAAATCGGAGTTGCAAGACTACCATTGTTTCATAAAATTTTGAAGCAAAAAAGTAGTGAATTAATTGTGTGTGTGTGTGAGTGTGGAGAGCAATCCCAAACACTACTGCCAGTCCAGGATTAAATGAAATTTAGCAGTTGTCTGATGCCGCAATGTGAAAAAGTAATACTAAAAGTTACTAAAAAGTTAAAAAAACCTGTGGCTGCAAGTATTAAAAAGACTTAAAATGGCTGTTGCAGTTTGTCATTAAAAAAATAAAGTTGTTGAAGAGGAACTGAATGTGTTTATTTCTAGAAGCCAGATGACTGCTTTCCAGTTTGTGATCCTATGATCAATCCCAGATGTTCAGTACTGAGTCACATAAAGCCTGTAGGCCAAATTTTATTAAATACAAATAAAAATAGTTTATTTTCCCTCCTTTCCCCTCCCATCTGCTTTCCCGTGTGACCAACACAGTGCAGTGTATACTTGGTGTAAGTCAGCATAGATTCAAAGTCAGTGGAGCGCTGGTCATTCTTTCACAGGAAGATCTGATGCATAATGTCTGTACCTATTTCAACAACCACAGCTGTTACTGTAAAACAATCTAAAGCAATTGTTTTCACTTTCAGTATTCAGCCAATTTATAGCAGGACTGAAAACCATAGATAAAATTATAAAAAAAAAAATCTTTTTCCTTCCCCTCTTCTCTTGCCAGTACTTTTCTAGCTAAAATCATATTTCTTAACACAGTTCTGTGTCAAATTAATGGAGTCCTTGATAGGTCTCTTCTTTCAGAATAATAATTCTACTTAGGATGACTTAAAAATTAGTTATAATTAACTTATCTGAGTCTATTGCATTTGAGGTGATTTTTATTTATTCTTTTTCATAATTTCCATGACTGAATGCCTTGTTTGGAAATATACGTGGCTATGCTAACATTGTATTCACTAGGAAACCATGTTAGGATGTTAGAAAGCTCCCTTTGTATCTGAAGCCAAACTGGATGTCCCTGTTTCTCTTTCTCAGAATTCTCCACCTCTTCCCCACCCCCACCCCCATTTTCTTTCCCTACAGTTTTTTTCCTCACATTTACACAGCTTTTCTTTTCTTTCTGACTGCCTTGTGTGTAAGCATGTGACTTGTGACGGAATTCATGAAAATGTGTCACAGCAAGCAGACTTTTACTGCCATTTGCTTGGTTGTTGGAGGTATGGTTATGCATGCTTTACAGGCAAATTTCACAAAGGTGCACAGATAAGTATTTTTCCTTTTAATATTGCTTTATCCTAAGAGGCGTAACCAATTTGCCAGTTCCTATTTACAGGCGAAGTCAATGATGCATAGACAGAGGCAAATACCGGGTTCTCCACTCCAGTGTCATTTCACTTTACTCCAGAACTCCTGTTTGGGAGGATGGAAAGCTTGCTTGCTTGGATCCTTGAAGGATTATGCACTGAGAATAGACATGCTAGGAAATGTATAATCTTCCTTGATTATGTCCGATGGAACATCTTGACAAAGTGCGCTGTTTTCTTTTCCACAAAATAATCAGCTCCAGCACTGGGGAAGAGCACAGAAAAATGATCTCTTTTCTAACCTCCTAGGTGAACCTGGAATCCTTCAGAGTTGTTCTCTGAGTTTAGTATGTCTGCCACAATAATCTAAGGCAATTATCAGGAAATTAAGACTAATAAGAAGTAGCATCTTAAAATTATGACCTTTAATATTCTTTTTCATTGCAGTCTGTAGTCTGGGTTTCCCTCTAAAATAAGGCAGTAGCCTCTTTGGAGAATTTTTTTGGATTATGCCAGAGCATCAGACATAGCAGAGCTCCTAACTGAAAGTTTTTCCTTAGAAAGGGTGTTATAGGTTGCATCTGAATTTTTGATAATCACAGACAATTGTTCCTACTTCAGTTGATGAATGCTACTGTTTATCGGTTCCAGAGCAATCCTATTTCTGTTTGAATCCAGAACACCTAAGCAAATAAAATATCCTAAGCAAAATATTACAAACTTACTATCAAGAAAGTATACTTAAAAGTCAGGATATAGATATATAATTTCTTTCCTTCATCTTAAAATAGTGACAAATTATTTACAAAGCAAAATATCTTGAGCTGCTAAACATCCTGTATAAGCTTAAGCATGCAGTATAAAAAACTGAATTTTGTAGTGTTGCTCCATCATTTCTCAGCATTACCAGCAGCTGAAAGACCAGAAGATTCCAAGGATTTATTTTAATGAGACATTCCCGTGCTTATTAAACTGTAATCTTATGGTAAATGGCAATGATGTCCATGTCAGATGCAGTATTCTGGGAGGGCATGCTACAGCATCTGGTTAAGAAGTACGCTTTGGGTTTGTTTTTTTTTTTTTTTCTTGTCATATACTTTCCAGTTCTGTTGTGCCTAGGTATATACATATTTTTTTTCCAGCTACCTGTTAGCTGTGTATGTAATAAATAAATATATGTATATATTTATGATAGTGATTTAAAGCAGGTTTGCTTGGCATACATGGGAAGACATTGGTCTCAGTGCGCAGAATGTTATACACTAACAGAGCAGAAAGATTGTTCTTACCTCAAGGAACACTTTTTCTCTTGTGAACTGCTCCTGGAATACATTTCCTATTACTATCTTGATTTGACAGACAAACGTCTAAAAGGAAACAAGTATGTTGATGTAAGTATATATGCTTTTTCACTGTTCTTGTCCTTCTCTCTCTGGGTAAGACGGTATTTTCTTGTCAATTCTGCTTCTTTGCTGCATTTATTCCACCTTTTTATTTGGTGTCTCTGTTTTGAGAGCTGTTTGAGGTTTTCAAATAAAAAATAGGTATTTTCAGCTCCTCATCTGTGTTTGTGGTTTTGATTTCAGATGCTAGAGGAGTTTTCTGTGTTTTAAAAGTAAAGTTGAAATCAATTCAGAGTGGATACTAGATTTGGGGAAAAAAATTACATTTCTTTAAGATATTATTTCACTCTATACTATTGCATGCTATGTTTTGTTAGGGTTTTTTAAGTCAGTTTGTTTCTGGCATTTCAGTTGGTAAAACCAGAGCAGTGCCACAGTGAGTCAGGCTCTTTGCAGTAATTTGCAGCACTAGATTGTACCTCCAAACCCTGTTACAGGGGAATGTGTGTAAACGGTAAGTTTACTTCTTCACAGAAGCTCATTTCTCCATCACACTCATGATGGAGAAATCTTAATCTATCATGAGATAGGATCTCAGCCATGGAGACCTCGAGCTTACTGTTCAAGGCACTTCCTTGCGTTGTCTGAGGCGAGTCTCTCTGATTTGCTGCAGATCTCCAACTCTTCCACACCACTGCCATAGCTTTCTGTTCCAGGTCTTCCTCACTTCTTTGACTTGCCTCCAGTTCCACTGTGGCTTCTTGTAGGCTTGCCTTAGTTCCTCACAGGAATCATGAGACATGTTTGTTGTCCCACCAGAGCCATAACACATAAACCACCTTGTGTCATTGCTGGGTCTGTTCATGCAGGTGACTCTAATAGACTCCCAGTGTGCTCTGTAAACCCAGCCTGCCATTTTTCTTTCTGAGCTTTGGAAACATCCCTGACTCCCAAGCTCCCTCACCCTTCTTCCTTGGCTTTTGCTGAGCAACGGATGCTCTCCTAATGCTGTGCCCTACACTATTACAACCCTGAGAAAGGTGGGAAGCCCACACTCCTGTCACTTAGATCTAAGTAATACACATATACATATGCATCAGATTTTACTCCTGAAGTCCAGACTGGCTTAAAACAGGGTTGATTATGTTTTTCATCTTTAGTTAACCTCTACATGTAAAGCAATAATAGATAGATGAAAAGAAAATATCAGAGACATACTCTGATTTACACCTTTCTACATTACTGACTTTATACACACATGCATTAGAATAACTGCTACTCAGCCTGATGCATCAGTGACACATCAGTGCATGTGTGCCTTGTGGTTTTGCATCTCATGATCATTAATCAAATGTGTTATAGGCAAAACAAGAGGAAAAGAAATAACTATCTGAAATAATGGGATTTAGTTTGTGATTGCAATTTTGTTTCGTTCATGATTGCCTAATTTGGTAGGTTTTGGTGCTGATGATTCATAATGATGCTTTATATTAATAATCTATAGTGTATCATTGGCTCCTTGTGTATATTATAATTTTGTTCAGACTTGGGTCTACAGAATGAAGTTCCTTTTTAGTACTGGCCACTACCTGAAAAGGTTGTCTAATGCTGAGATCTGTGAGATTAGAAAAGATTTTTGTCATAGTGGGAAATCAACACTTAATTCCAATTTTGCCTTATTTTCTTAACCACTTTCAGATTTACATCCTAGAAAGCAATTCATATTTCTGTAAAAAAGACAAACATAGGAAATCCAGTTGAGGTCCTTATGTGGTGTTCAGCTATAAGAACAGTGCTGGGAGTGATACCAATAAGGGATGTAATACACTGTGATAAAAAGGCGATTCGCTAAATTTTGGGATTCAGACAGAGGCCTCCACTAGGAGGCTCTAAAGTCCTGAGAATTGAAAGGCACAGTTCACTGAAACACGCCATTTCCAAACTCTCTGAATGACATAAAACATACAGAAGGAAGCATGGTTCAGATGGTCCAAAATGAATGAATGGAAAGCAACAGGCCGTATTAAAAAGTCTGTCCCCATCTTTCTTATAAACCCCCTTTAGGTATTGAAATAATCCACAGAACTTTATCTGGACACAGATCATGAAGTAGTCTGACGTAAAAACCATGTGTAATTATTTTGAACAGTCTGTTTGTTTCTTTGTTGTAAAACTCAGAATTACATGTTCTGTTGATCAAAGACAATTCCCTGTACCTTGAAGCTTAAATTTGTATAACCCTGAAACTAAACAAACTTTGCATTGTACAATTCAATAGAAACTAATATTACAATTTTCACTGCTTTTGGCTTGTTTTAAAGTATGATATCTGCTCAAGAATATTCTAACTGAAATTTGTTTTGCTTGAATGTTCATGTTCATTAAACCTATAAACAGGAGTACAGTAGTCAAAATAGCATTGTTTTAAATTCAGAGTATTTACAGGAAATGATTATGACAATTGCCCAGCTCAGTTCAGTTGACAATGCCAATTGTGGGTTTTTTGTTATATTTATTTTTGAAGCAGATATTTTAGGTGTGTTGCATTACTTCTGTTTATTAAAAATCATATTAAAGCTTATCAGGGTGAAAACCTGAAAAGATGTTTTTGAAATTTTAAATGCCTAGGATGATATGCTTTAGCTTTTTTGTTTGTTTTGGGTAGTAGACACATTATAACATTTCATCATATTTCATTTATTGTTGCACTGAAGAGGTGGATTCATAAACTGTGTACCTACATGTCACAAAGAAGAAAGAAGGGATCTGTATACACCTGGGAAAGCTTTTATTAAGTAACTTTCCCTTTAAGATGAATAAATGTCACTAACTGGTGGAAAAAATAGGTTTACTGATGATGAATAATGCATACTTTTGTAGTTCATTGGCAGATATGAAGAGAATTTGTAACAGGGTGATGTGCTCTAGGACTACAGCAGTGAATTCAGGACTTTACAGCTATACTGTTTAAAGCTAAAAATTTCACCCGACATGAAATTTCCAAGTGATCGCTGATGACGTGTTCAGAGATTATGGTGATAGCTATGGTACCAGAAACTTGATCTGAATAGAATGGAGTTGTGCTAGCAAGTGTCTAATTAAATCTACCCAAAACCTAAAAGATAGGAAAATGTTTATGAACTGGGGGATCTAGGACAGAAAAGGCCCTAAAGGGGCCATGCAGAAGCTGATAACGATGGTTGAGATTTGTTGTGCAGTTTTTTTTACATTACCAATAAAAATGAAGCCTATAAAGGAAGAGGGGCCAAACCCAAACTCGTGAATCATGCTTAAAAACAGGGGGTGTTTTTTTATAAATTTTTGAAAAAAGATCAGGATATGATTAAAGAAGAAAATATCTGTGATTATCTTTCTTGCTAGTTATATCTGCTTGCTATCAGCTGAATCCTGGTCTCAAGGTAAGATTAATGAGGCCTGCTGTGTTCTCAGATTTCTACACGGGAGTCTTGAGATTTCTGCTTCTGCAAAAGTTGGTTAAATTTTTACGCTGTTCAAACATACGTCTCCGGATGAATTAAAAATTAAGAATTGCATCCAGGAATTGAGCCAAAGAGACATACTCTGACTTTAAATGGAGATTCACAGGTATAGATATATATCTGTCTCTCTCTAATCTGGTATGAGAAATAAATTTCATCACTTCAATCTTTTTATTTCTGATTTTTATTTTTGCCAACCTATTTATGATCTCAAAATTATACCTCATGCATGCCAAAGAGTCTAAGCAAAATAAACTGTCAGTAACTATGGTGCAAAGCAGGGTGATTTGAGCTAATAAGTACAGAATAAGTACATAGTAGGAGAGCATGGTTTTTTGATGCACATTAATCTGAGCATTAGTTCAGAGAATTCTCCAGACAGACAAGCTCCGGGTCAGGAGAGGGTGTATCACTTGGACCTGCAGAGCAGTCAGCTGTACAACTTTTGAAATTGATATTTTTCAAAGGCCCATCATGTCAAGACACTTTCATATTTTCATTTTATGTAGGCTTCATATTATGCTGCACCCAATCTCTGAAAATGAATAAAAAATAAGACATTCACAAAAATCTCCAGATTAGAAATAGTATCTTACAAACCAACAGAGGGTGAACTCTAAGCATGACGCATATGCAAGAAATGGATTTTGTGGCCTTTATTCTCTCTCTAAGGTTAGAGCGATCACATTTGAAACTCAGTGTATCAGATGAGGTGGTCCTAGTGCCAGTTCATGATGAATAATAAAGCACATGCACTATGCTGATTGAGAAGGACATAAATATGTTAAGCTGTCAGAAATAATAGATAACCATTTCTTTAATTCTTCTTTAAAAGTCAGCCTGTTGTTTAGCAGTGCTATCAATGTTATACTGAATCCATTCCACAAGCTTTGTTGTATCACCAAAATTAATTATCTCCATCCAGGAAAAAGGTCACATATATCTGTGCACAGCATATAACATTCTGCAATGTTGTATCACGTGGGTTTGACCTGTCAGGGCTCAGTGCAGACTGAATCTGTATGGTTTGAAATGCGAGTTTCTGCTGAAGACAATTCAGTCTTGTCATAAAAATATGCAACCCATAGAGTCTTAGGAAAAAAGCAGAACACTTGTGTTAAGAGGAAAGCCGAAAAGCACCAAATCAATTCAGTAATACATAATATGTGGTAAAATTTTCCATTTCTGTAGCCCTCAGTTGGCCAGACAATCAGAAACTGTTTCTATTAACTGATTAAAATAGAAATTCAGTGCCACCATTGTGGCCTTTTACTGGGTTGTAGGAAAAAAAGAAGCTGTTCTGCCCTGCAAGCTATCCAGCCTGGGTCTGTTTGTTTCTCTGAGTAGATAGGGCATGACTAACTCGTCCATATGTTCAAACATAAAATTCCTGCTGTGGTTCTCTGCAACAGAGAACAAGCAGCATCTGTACATAAGAGATATCTTTTCTGTGCTTGAATCAGCATAGTCCTCCAATGGGACATATTCCTGATGCTTAGGAGCTACCACATTACTGCATCTTTTAGGCCTGCTGGTATAATAGCAAGATATCATGCGCCTTTTCTGCACATGATATGTGAGTATCGCATCCAAATGCTCTACCACGAACTCGCTGTCTGCTCTGTGCATTTCTACCTCTGACAAGATTGTACAATCTCTGTAGAATTGTTGTCGTACTGGGCCCACGAACACAGCTGGGTTAATTTTGAGAATTGAGGATGGGGTAAGGAATCACTGCAGTCATTCTCACATGCTGTGCTGCCATGGCAGAGTTAGGCAGAGAATTTGTGTATCTTCCTATAGGCAGTGTTAGTGTTAATACATGAATGGGTGTTAGGTATATTTTTTTAGATCCTTTGACAGAATTATCTATGTGTGTCTGCCTGAAAGGTGATTTAAAAAGATGTTACTGCCTGACCTGGTATAATTATAAGTAACAAATTAGACTTGGCCACTAGCTGTGTTTTTGTGACTTTCTTCCTGGTCTTTCTGACAAGCTAGTTTCTGGTCCTCCAAACTCTGAAGTACATCTGTCATTTACTAATGTCACACCAAATGAAATGGCATAGGATATATGAAAAATCCTATGACATATTTCTGCAGAGACTTTACAGAAAGAGACTTCACAGAAAGAGACTTCAATCTTTAATTCTGGGCTTTGTGTTTTCTTTCATTGGAACTCCCTTTTAAGGAGACACTAACTTTTGTCCATGTTTGACATGTGCCAGGTATTAGAAAGTATAGACAGCTTTGTAATCTGTCTTGAATGATATCCTTCTTTACTACCATTTGTTACATGAATTATTCTTAGTTTCTAAGGGCCAAAGTTGTTACACAACTGAGGATGTGCCATGACCTGTTAATTATAGATTAGGATCTCAGACTGCCTTTTCCTGCCTCCATGCATATTTCCTGCTTGTGTATGTTTCATGCAGGGCACAGGAATCATCATCTGTAGGTAGCTTTGCTCATTAATTAGTTATTCTTTTTCTTTCTTCTTTAATTTATTTTTCCTTCATGTAATGACAGTTTTGCAAATAGCTTTCTCTTTCAAAACAACTGGATCACGTTTAACCCCAGTTTTCTTTTCTCCATGTGTCTGAAGTACCTATAGCTATTATACAGGCAGGAGGCAACTTGGACCAACTAGAAAGTGATGTTGGTACAGGAATTGTTGCTTTACAAACCTGTTGGAAGCTAATGAGCTCTTCTTTCTAGTGCTAAGCACTTCCAAAACCATCTCTATATATTAATTTTGGCTCAAGTATCAGGTGGATGAATTTGATATAGCACATATCGAGAAATATATAGGATAAGCTTTAGCTCCTTATTAAACCTTTACCAAACAAATATGCTTGTACATAGTCTTACAAACAAAGGAAACACTACAGAGTTAAAGATGAATCAAAAGAAAACAATGCAAGAAGATCTGGCAGCCTAGATAATGCATCTGTAGCCCTACCATATAACAGGCCCAAAGCTGCAAGCACACTGCTTTTTGTGGAGAAACCAGATGCTGCCACTGGAAAAATGTCTCAGTTTGACATCTATGGCCAGATGGTCAAACCTGTGCCCTCTGTATATTGTAATGCATGCAGATAATTCTGCCAAGTATAGAAAAATAGGAATATAATCCAGTGACTGTTAGCAGTTAAACAGGATTACAGCAAATTCTTGCATACACAGCCAAGGGACATCAAGTTGCTAGTGATTGTTTATGCTGCATGTGTGACCCAGTTGTGAGATCTGAGCTTTGCCCAGCAATGGTCCTGACCTTCAGCAGCTGTTTCAGTTTAGGACAGGCAGGTACTTGTCTCAGGAGGGATGTAATAGACACTGGACCACTAGTATCTGTGGCCTCTCAGTTGCTACTGACAATGGATTTAATTGTTTCTCTTTTCTTCCGCTCCAGTGTACAGTCAAAGAGACTGAAACCACCCACAAATTAAACTAACCTCTTTTCTTTTAAAAAATAACTTTGAAATGACTTTGAGATGGAAACAGGAACAGTTTATGATAGCATGTTGGGGCAGGAACTAAAAACACTGCCTCTTAAAAACCATTCACTCCATAGAAACTTGAACTTCTGTTGATTTTGTCGTGCTGGCTCACTCCTCAGCAAACAATATTGGGAAGCCATCAGTGCACTAAGCATAGTTGCCAAGGTGGTCTGTGAGTTAGGGTACAAATCTGGACTCAAATCCAGACTAAATAAGAATGTGGATAACCCTGGTTATTTTAAATGGCGATGTGCACACCTGTAGACTGACTTGAGCTGGTATGACAGCTATCAGGGATGGTATGACATTTAAAGAGAGACCTCTTGGATAAAACTAGTCAACTCGTTAGTGGTAATTACAGATCCAGCTATATACTTTGTAACATGGAGAGTGGCTCCAGCTGGATGGTCTGGTAAAAGTGAACTCACTAACTTCTTTCTTCTTGAAGTTGCCATTGACTGAAATGAGTTGAAACCCATTTTCCTTTCTCCCTCTAAACTTTACCTGGTTGCTTGGCATTATTAAGCAGTTGTTATGTTTTTCACAGTTACTGCATTTCAGTCATAAACATGATAGGTGAAATACACTTTGGATGAAAGATGCCACAGACCACTGAGTGCTATTACGGGACTTGTTTCCAAAGTAGTTATTGGGAATGCAATTGTACACTTGAGAGTCTTTTTTACCTACCCAATTACCTAGTGTTTCTGTCTACAACTGGGCTAATAAACTTTAAAAGCTGTCCAAAGATTTTACACTGCTAGTGATACAAATAGAACATTTGCCTTTATTCTTACAGCTCAAAAACTTCACAAGCTGTGTTATCCCAATTACCTTTTTTCAGTGAACATCATCCCATGAGAGATTTCAAATCCCCTACCATCTAACTGAATGTAGGCAAGACGGAAAATGCACATGGAAAAATCAGCTTGCCCAGCAGGACTTTTGCACAGACTAATCTTAGAGAAGAATTTTAATTTACTCCAAAACACCTAGGGCAATTCCTTCGGGTAGCAATTGCCAATTTAAGTTCAATGAGAAACACAGTTTCTACAACTACCTGATTAGTATGGTATACTTCTTTTCTTTACAGCAGTATACTTGAAACTGTAGAATAGCTGTAAACTACCCTTTTTTCCAGATTGTGACATATGGGTGATGGCTGGCTGCTGTAATGCTTCTTTTGATAGTATCAGATGGGATTTACTTAGAGCAGCATTGGGGGCGGGGGGAAGTTCTGCAACCTCATAGCTGAGGTTACAGTCAGGCATGAAATGAGAATGGAATTCTACTGTTTTAAGCATAACTTTGCAGATTACAAGAGTTAATTGGTGATTAGTTATTCAGAAAATATGGTTCTATATATTAAATGTACCTACACTGTTATTGATCTCCAGTTTGAACAGTTCACATGCATGTGGAAAAAACTTCAGAAAGTGGTTCAGTATAGAACAGTGTGATAGTTTGTGCTGGATTTAGATCCTTAGGGTAAACAATCCATGCATAGATTTGTATTTTTAAGTAAGGACCTGTCTAAAGTTAGGAAACATTCCTGAGATGGTAAAGTATTCCTCAGAAGTCTACAGAAATGGAGACTAAATCTGGCTTTATTTAAGTCGATTCTATCCTACCACTGCTTTTTCAGGACTAGTGTCCCATTAAGTTGAAATTTACTCCTCTCCAGCTTCATTCCTGCTTACACCTTTGAAATAAGTGATAATTGTTCCTGGATCTGGTGCTCTTTTAATTTTTTTTTTTGTTTTGGCTTGAGTTCAACCTTTTTAGGTGGTGCAGTTTAGTCAGGACTGCTTTGAGGTCTGCAGTGCTCCCCTCCTGCAGCTTTCTCCAGTCCTTTAGTATCTTGAGAACGAAGTTAAGGAACTTGTGCAAATGTGCTGAGGTTTCCATCATTCACTTACTTTTGTATTCACATAATGTGTTCATGAGGAAGATACAGCTAGAAATGGTATGGAAAAGCGTAGATGACTGTGAACTGTATCATTATGCCAATGTATTGGCATTGTAAAAGTATCTTCTTTTATCCAAAAGCAGCAAATTTTCTTTTTCTGAATAGTATCCAATACAGAATTTTTCAACTGAATTTTAAAAGTCTCTTTTCAAAGTTTATGCTTACCTATTTTGGAATGTCCTGGTGCTTCACATGTTCTGATTTCCTTTTTCTTCCCTTTCATAGCTGCTTGTAATATTAACTATAAACTCATAAATAAAAAAACAGCTCTCTTGCCTGAAGGAAGTTTATTGTGTGTTTGTAAAAGATTGGTTTAGGGAGTTGAATTCCACTGGACCACACACACTTGCAGGAGCTGCCATAAATTTTGTAATAGCAAGCGTGGTTAAATCTTTTATTTATAAGTTAACGTACTTTTTATACTGTCAGAAAATAGCAAGCAGAATGTACTTCTGGTGCATCTGTCTTAATGTCAGGAATGTCTGCCAGTTTACAATTTTCAAACAAATAGTTTGTTGTAATCTCAAACATCAGTCCGCAGCGTGAACACTTGAGTACTAAATTAAACAAACGGAAGCCCTGTCTTACTATAAATAGAAGGCAAACTTGTTTTGATAAATGAATTTTAAAAGAACCTTAATTGTATGCAAAATATTGTGGAGAAAATATGAATTATGAAGGTCTGTTTAATTACAACTGGCAAACAGAGGGAGCTGGACAGATTGTGGCTTTTAATTCTCAGCACTGCCTATGGGGGCTAAAGAATCTTAGTTCTCCCAGAACTGATTATAATACATCTGATGTAGCACTGCCATCTCAGAGATTTCTGAAAGATGTGAGTTTTGCAGTAAAATTGGAACAAAAAAGACTAAATTTGGACATAGGTCTGTGTTCTGTGTTTTTTAAACCCCATCTGCTTGGCCTGTGTGCATATATATGTATATACACACTAATTAACTTAGAAGTAAGCTTTGTGTGTTTGAAAGCTAGCTTGTTTTTTTCCAGCTGCATCACTTGATCTAATAAAAGGTATTATGTCTCCCAATAAATCTTGCCTGGCTTATATCCTTAGGCTATTATAGCTACAGCAATGTTAGTTAATTCTCCAGGTTTTGCATATGCATTGCAGCCAGGTTGTGGAGAAGTGTAACATAAAATAGACAGAATTTGATACATTAGGTGATCAACTACATGTTAGTATTGAGATTATTTTTAGTCTGGCTTCTGTAAAGAGTTGGCAGCCAGGACAGAGCGGGAATAGCTGGGGAAGCTGCACAGCACAAGTGATGAGTAGGAAGGCTACTTTTTTATTTCTTAGCAAATAAATGTGCAATTTTGCAATTTAATTTTGCATTCTGCACATGAAAATCAAATTCTAAAAAGCTGTCTCTTCACAGCTTTCTGTGTTGAGTAGTTTTCAAATTATTAAATAGAATAGGAAATGTTTCTGGAATGCTTAATCTGAATAATAAATAAGCAAAATAATTTACTACTCACCCTTTGCTAAACACAGTCTCAACAATTTCATTTAAAAGCTACATTCTGCTGCTGGTCAGTGAAGGCTGTATTATATGATGTTTTGGCAGTAAGAATTACCAGCAGGAAATTCAAAAGGCATTCAATAGCTCCATTTTTATATTACATACAATTTATTGTTTTACTAATAGCCTTTATAGTGAAATAACATAGAAGTCCACCCAGGTATGAGGCTTAATGTCCCTGAAGACAAAGACAAAATAGAATTTAATTGTTTGCTTTGATATATAACAATATTTATAATATTAATTCTTTACTGGCTGAAGTGAGGGATACCAAATCTTGTCCAAGACTTTTATATCACATTAATTTAAAGGTAGTTAACAGCACAGTATGGAATCAGTGATACAATAACCAAACAGTGATGGGCTTTGGCAGGGATGTTTTTCAAATTTATAGGAATGCAATAATTTTTTGCACTATTTTTCAACCTTTTTTTTTTTTTAATATATTGTTAGGGAAGAAGGATATATGGTGTAGCAACCAGACAGCAGACACAGCCCTGAAACAATGGAACAAAAGAGAAAAGATTGTGTTTGCTTTCTCAGGGCTGAATGCCTAATTGCTTTTCTTTAATATGGCTTTGTTTTGGCTTGGCTGCACAGTTGATTATTGCAGCAATCTTTGTTGCATCTGACAGCACGGCCTATCTTTTCTAATTGTGGAACTGGACCTTGTTCTGGGCTCTAGGCATGGGCTGTACCATGACCTTCTGGGTCGGAGTGGTTGTTCATGGACTGCCACTACATGTTCTGTTCAGCCTCGTCTGCTACCTTGCCTCCTTTGAGACAGAGTTGGTGAGCCTAGTTGGGCTGCCCTATGGGCTCTTTTGGCTGCCAGTTGGACCAGCCTGCTGTATCAAAGTGGTTCCACATATGAATTTAGATTACTAAAAGAATGTTCTTCTGCTGTTGAGCCAGGAAGAATAGCCACTTTCTTCTTTTACTTTTTAAAGCTTTACCACAAATCTCCAATCTATTTTCTGTTTTCTTTTGTTATTCAAGGAATGCAATAGACAAATCAGAGTAGAAAATCCATCATGGGATAGACCCTGATGATCTTTTACCTCTCAGATATCCTTCAAACTAATCTGGACAAAAATAAACACTGGAATTTTCTGTCCTGAGTGCTTCAGACATGATTGGTCACCGACTACATCAAATGGGTATTTTGTCATTTGGCTTCTTCAAGTCAGGAGGATAAAAAATGGATACTGTCAGTTGAAAGCACTCTAAATAGCTTAATAGCCATTACCTTAGGCAGTACCTTTTACTCTCTATTTTGTCTTGATTCCAATATATGACTTTATCATTTGTTGATTCCTTTTTCAGATTTGCAGTCTCAGAAGATGAAGGTGCCTTCCTGTACCCAGAATAGCTCCCACAAACCTGTCTGAAAAAGTATTTTAGAAATGCATCACTATAAATCATTAAATATTTGTACCAGGGGGGCATACGTAACCACCCATTAAGTGAATGATACTTCTTTTCAGTGTCTGGCCTGGAAAAGATATGAGTATATTGATGCTGCTAAGTGGAGTACTGATCTTTGGTTTCTATTCTTTTCACTGTGATATATGCAAATATATCCCATTCCTTCAGAAGGTGAATGCATAACCATATGGTTAAAAGTAGTTAGTATGCAAACATGTTATTTTCTCAGAATCTCACATGCTATTTAATAACCACAATGGATTGCACATAGTGCACCATGTGTCTCCCTGTTTATAGCCAGGGATCTAAAAATATTTTAGGGACAATATTTTTTGAACAATATGCAATAACACATATAGGGGAAGAAATTTTATTTTAGTTTTAATTCATCTTTCCCTGAGTTTGAAAATCCATTTATTTTTTCAGAAGCATCTGGAGGTATTAGGAGCAAGTTGTAGTGACTGACATTTATTAAAATCTCTGAGGACACAAAGCACCTTGGTTTTTAACTTGAAAGTTAGTGCCCAAGACTTGACTTTCAAATCCCATTTTAAAAACTAGAATATAAAAACTGAATTCCTAATTTAAGGCACTTTGTAAAAGATGCCAGCGTTCAAATAATAAAACAAAATTTTATAATTTTATGTTAGATTTCTAGTAGTATACTTCCTCGGCAAAAAGACGGAGTGCTTAAGTAGGCTTCTTGAAGTGCTTAAAATTACAGGAATTAGAGCTGCAATTCAGTGATAGAAACTGCATTTGAGAGACTGAAAGTGTTCTGGAAGCTGCCTTGAGCGAGACTTTCACATTTTAAGCTGTAGTAACCCTTTTTGGACACTTACAATGCATAACTTCAATGCTGTTCTATCAGATCCTATGGCATATTGCCGAAGAATTTCCTGTGATTTTCCTGCTGAGCTGAGTAATTTACCTTGGCTATGCACCGAATAGAAATGGCTCTTTTTAACTGAAACCATAAAATGGGCTGACTCACAGGTGCACCTGCATGAGCAGGCATGTGCATACACTAACAGATGGTTGGGTGGTAGGGCTCTGTGTGGGCGTACATGGTCATCCAAATCACCCTGTGCAGAAGTGCTAGGACCTCAATATAATGGTGCAGAGTGATTTTTACCAAACTATCGTCACAACTCAGTATTTTTTCTCTATACAAAAGTAACAGAGCTGGTGTGGCTCGCTGAAGAAAAAGAAATCAGGATGGCAGAGACAGAAAATCCTTATGAAAAAGCTCGGATCAGTCAAGCTTGAAGAATATGGGGTTTTTGTTTGTTTCTTGTGATTGTTTGAGGGAGTAGTTAGTACAGGCTCTGAAAAGGCAGTCTGTACAAAATTGGATGTATGAATATTTTGTCCAGTGCAAGTTTGGAGTTGCAGTAATTTACATATGAAACCAAGAAAGGAATTGAGTGCCTGTGCATCAAGCATAGAAAAAGATTTGGCTGAAAATCACCTAAAATGGATACTGTGTGCTGGAACAACAGACACAGCAGCAGCAGACTGTGCTACATGTACATTATCTGCGCCAGTCCTAGTGCCTTTATGATCTGTATACTGTTAGAGGAATGAGTGATTGCTTCTTTGTATGACCAGATGTTTTATTTGAAGACCATTAATCAAATTTCCCAAGGCAAAAGAAACATTAGGCAATTAATTAAGATGTAATACTAGTCTTGTAAGAGGTTTCTGACTACACTAATTAATCAAGCCAAGTTGGAAGATTTTGTTCAAGGAGCTCTGAAACACTTTCTGATATACTTCAGAGAAAGGAGCTGTAAGTACTGCAGAGGAGATGTGAACTATTAAAGATGCTCATTTTGCACTCATGTCCACTGCTGATGTGATGGATTGTGTGTAAGAAAGTCATGATGAAATCAAGACTTTTTTTTATAGTCACAAAGGCCTTTGTAATGAGCTACTGTTGAGGGATACAAGGAAGCCAGTCTTTCTCTCTGCTGAAATAGAAGAAAAATGGTTTGAATTTTGAATGTGAAGCCAGGCTGCTGTTTTAATTATTCATTTTGGGGGAGTATGGAAAGAATATACAGGTAGGAAGAGCTATATGAATGATTACAGTAATTATTTTTAATGTTTAATGCAACAGTATCAAAGATCCATAGGTTGAAGGCCCTTTCTTGTGGACATTGTACACTTTCTGATGAAGGAAATGTTCCTGTGTCACTAACAGAATTTTAAAAATGCAGAAGATTCTGAAAAAGGTAAAAATCAGACAGTAGTAGAGCAGTAACTAACAAAGATTACTGTCTTGAAGGACAAGCCTTTCTTAGATTCCTTTGCTGCATGACAATAGGAACAGAGGCTTTGTATGATGAGAATCTGTTCCCACCTTGCCATATTGTAAGGGTGTTAACTTCAAGAGAAGAGAGGCATGTATCCACTGCTATATTTTCTTGGCAGTCCTGCAAAGGGGAAGGGTGTTCATGGCTGCTAGAGAGCCTGTGGGAACTTCCCCATATGTATTGATAATTGAAAGTAACTCTTGTCAGTAGTTACTTGAAACTTACAGTCTCAGTGACGTAGGAGGACACTGCATGTTTTCTCATGATGGGCACAGGCAGCCTCATTGAAGGCTGAAGTGAGAGGTTCTTTGCATTGGTAGGAGTGTGATAGCAACCTTCATCTTGTGCTGAAGGTAACAAGGACAGTTCTGTTATTTTTTATTTGAAAGGTTTTGAACCCAGCTCTAATTAGAACTCCTATTGCTCAGTATGTTGTCTGAAGGGCCTGCACAGGTAAGTTTATGAGAAGCCTTCTATGGTCAGGCAGGCAGGAAATAAAGTAACTGGAAATAGAAGATCAGATGATTTGAAGACTGTTTAAGAAAAGTGACCATTAGGTATGAAAATAAGTGAGAGCAGATGTGACACATTATCAACTATAGCAGTCAGGAAAATTAATGAAATATTGTTGTAAATTTTCAGACTAACAGTTAATACACAAATGGGTGTACTTGTTTCCTTCGTTATTGAAGCACATTTTGGTTGATATATCAAGTGACTTCCCAGAAACTGGCCTGATTGTTTGGATGGGCATTGTCTGGAGTTCTCTCCAGAGAATATGCCTATGTACGAGGTAGAGAAAAAGTTCATTATCAAAAGGATCTCAAGCACTTAAAAGTTGAAAATGGAGACCCTGCAGTTGTTGAAAATAAGAAATAAAAAATTTCAATGTCATAGAAGATCTTTGACAACTAAGGTAGCCAAATGAATGGGGTTTTGACAGACTGAGTCAGGTAAGAGGTTGGGAACTGTATTGTGTGTGTTTTATGTGATGAACTGTGGCTGTCAACCAAAAAGAAATCTGCTAACTCAGTCAAGGTTAAATGAATACCAATCAGAACTAAAGGGCAAACAGTGGCTGTAAGCGTAGTTTCTCAAAAAAAGGAGGGCATGAGAGTAAGATGTCTTATGATGGCTAAGGGAAAGATACCAAAACAAAAGAACATGACTGAGAGGCTAACTTGACTATTAGCTTGGGAAAGCTGCAAGATGTATGTTTCCATAGAAACAAAAATGACAGATTTATTTAAATGGTTGCTCCATGGGCTGGAGTCTTTCCTTACTGCCTAGAGGGCATTCATTGGCAATGGATAGAACAGGCAGGTGCCAAACTGATGAAATCATCACTGGTAATGAAACCATTAATTGAGATGGAAATCTTGCAGGGGAAGGTATTACAGTAGCTGATACATATGGAATGATAAACACGCTATCATGCAGTGCTCACCCTTTGACAGGCTGTCTTTTTTAACTGTGTTAATTGGTCTAATAAAAGATATTACATCTTCCCACAAACTTTATCTTTGTTCCATTGTTAGATTATCATGGACTGAACATTACCATTTGAAAAAAAATAGTTACTATTTAGTTATAGCTGTTATAGTTATTTATAGCACCTCTTTTTCCTCCTGAGATCTTTCAGGAAAAAACATAAACACTGATTTTTTCTTCAGAAAAGAATGAGAAAGTACAAAAAAATAGATACATATGTACACAAATATCTGTGAGGAAAAAGCTCTTATAGGTTATCAAAAAACTTTTAAAAATTTGCACTGACTTTTAAGTACATATTAAGGTGGCAGAAGGACATTTCTAGGGCTTACCTGTGTAGCGTAAGATTAAAAGGGTGGCAAAAATGTTAAACAATATTTGGCAAAATTTTTTAGGAATCACTTAGTGCCAATGACATTGTATCATCTATATCACTATCTGATGAAAACATGAAATTATTCTTAGCATTTTCAAGCTTAAGGTTGTGAATATTCAAAGTTTTTCTTGAGGGTGTCTCTTCTACTCTGGATCTTCTAGGTAATTCTAGGTGTGGACTTCTAGAGAGTAAAATAACCTGAACGCAAAAGTGTGTCATTTGGGTACCAGTGGCAATATAATTATTATAAGAAGAAATGATTTTTATTTTTCTTAATTCTTTTTCTTCTCAGGATGGATGCCTGGATAGGATTATGCTAAAAGGAGATTTTAGGGTAGTTTAGTAAGCTAGTTTACTAGTCAACAGTAAGCTTCCCTGGAAAAAAAGTAAATCATATCTGTTCAATTAATTTCTGTGTAGGTGAATTTACTTAGACAAGTGAGAAGCTTAAAAAAATAGATGATTGTTTTGTGTCCCTTCATGTAGATTTATTTACACAGAGCAATAAGTGAAATTCCTGAGATCCCATTTTGATCTCAGACACCAATGGTCAGACAAGAGAGCTGGTTCTACAGTCACTAAGCACTTGTATATATATACTGCACCCATGTTAAGGCTTAGTACCAATATCCACTCTTGGAAGAATGAAATGTAGTTCACTGGAATAGTGGCCCCAAAGAATCTTTTCTAGAGGGCCCATGTCTAAGGATTGCTCTGGCAGTATAAAAGGAGTTATAAAGCAGGCATGAATTTTTGTGCCTAACTGCAGTGCAACTGCAAAGTACAGGGAAAATGAGAAAAAGAAAAAATGAGATCCTAAATCTCAGAAGAGAGGAAAATATGCTGAATGAAGTACCAGATGAAATTAGAAGTAGAAGTATTTGGCCAGAATTTCACATTATATCTATGTAAAGCTAATGTAACTGGAAAATCATATAATATAGTAGTGTTTTCTGACGATATACCATCACCATTTTCCTCCAGGTTCCCGTACTGTACTGTGAATTTTCTTTTCATATCTTTTTTTCAGTATGTTTCTAAAAGCTTGGCAAACTGTGTGTCATGGCTGCTCTGCTACTATTACTGAATAACTTCCTAATAGTGGAATAATGATCAGAAAGAAAAAGATATTGAGCTGTTTTTTTGTTGGGGTTCCCCCCCCCCAACTAGAACTTAAATCCTATCAACTAGCAACTAAACAAAAATAGAAATTATGTGAAGTCAGTTTTGATATGTGACTAATACTCTGGATGCTAATATTCGTGAACTTACTCAAACTGTGACCTGGCTATCGTGGGGTTGTTAGAGTTTATATTGTTAGAATACGATAAAAAATATCAAATATTTTTTACACAGAAAGAACTAATGCTACCCTACTCTGTTTAATATTTAATGATTTCAGGTTTTCTAGTCTCAAGCAATTTTTTCTTACATAAATCATATAATCTCTTTGACAAATTCTGTATAAGACTGCTAGTTGATAGGGCAGATCATTTTGTCTTCATTTTTCTGATTAAATAATGTTGGGGTTTTTTATCATCTAGGTCTGCAGTATTCCAAACTTAGAAACATGCTACTGCCGTATTTGAGGAAGGATTAGAGCATATCACTCAATGTATGCAAGTCTGAAATGAGAGATGATTGCATAAGGATATTGTTGGCAAGGTAATTTTTATCATAGCCCGACATACCTGTCTATACAGCTTACTCCAATTAGTATTTATAAATTGATTTGTTAAAGGTCATGCATGTTGTGTTCTTGTTATTAAGTTAAATCTTGGATAAAATATATTGTATGAAGCTACAGTGTTCATTATTTCACACTGAGGTGGTTATTTTTTCATTTTTAATTAATCTGTATGTCACTGGAATACATCATCTCTACTCTGAATTGGAATATTTTTCAGGCTAAATGGCCAATATTGTCATATGCTTAAATAGTTTTATTTTTACATTTCAGAAATGTATACATTATTACTTGATAAAATCAACAACCCTGTAATTCTAACTGAAGCAAAGCTTCAGTACATACAGTTATTTCTTTGAGGTCCATGAGGTCAAGATATTATTGTGGATATTTATCTTTCTGGGGAACTGGTAATACTGAAGAGGAGGAGAAAGAAAACAGGGAAACACAAATCTGGACTCATCAAAGTTTGCAGCAAAACTTCCATTCACGACTGGGACCAAAGTTTCATGAAAGGTTCTAGCAACATGATTAATAACTGAATATTATGCCTTTTCATACTGTTTCTATGCAAAGCTACTATAGCACCTTGATCCTGTCAGTTTCTACTTTCTCTTCTCTTTGATACCCTAATAATTTATGGAACACTTGACTTTAAATTCACATAGAGTCAAGTTGAATTGATTTATTTCACTAGATGAGTAGCAAGCTTGTCCCACATACCCTTGCAATATGAGATATTTGTATATTTTAAATGTACGCAACTAATACAAGAACGTACCTAAAACCAAACAAAAATTCTGATACAAGAAAACTTTCCTATCCAGGAAAACATACAGGTATATGTATACCTAGGTCTCACTGAATTTATAAAATTGGACCACACATTTAAATATATGCTTCATTCCATGTTTGAATAGGGTTGTGCTTAGAAACATCCATAAGTGTTTTCTTAGCCAAGTCTCAACAGAGTGTAAATTAAAGTGCATAGGTAATAGACTTTCTAATGGTACATCTAAATTGTGGGTCTAGGTGTTTACATGATTCCCTGTTAAGACAAGACTCAAGTGCAAGCCAGGTTTCCTTTTCCTCCATTTCTTGCTTTCCATGGGAGGGAAACACAGAGAAAAATGAGAGGACAGCTAAGGCACGTGTCAGCCTACGTGGTACAGTGTGTCAAGGAGCATATCTATCTATCTATCTTGCGGCCGTATGGAGTTAAGATTGTTCAGGTGTTCATCTACAAAAGTATACGATCAATTCACTAACCCAGAAATATCTGCATTGCTACTTTTGTGGACGTGTGAAGGAAAGTATGACTTAAGAAAAGCCTAAAGAAATGCATGGTTGGATAATGAGTCATTCTAGTGGTGAAATTTTTCAGAATAAAAGCTTTTTTTGAATTCCAACATGAACATCAAGAAATTCTGTTTTATGATTAAAGATTGAGATAACCAAGCTAAAATGAATCTACTGCTATTTATTAAACCTTGTTCAGTAAGCCTCTTCCATCATTCTCCAGATATTTTTGTGTGGCTCTTTTCAGAGCCCTTACTTCAGTATAAATGGAAATGAAATTTAGTTATGTGAAGTTGCTTTGCTTTCATTTTGTATGATGACATCATTTACACAATTTATTATTTGTCTCTTGTTAATTCGCATCCCTTTTCAGCTTTGCTACAGTTGAAGTAGTTTAGTGCAGTGACTGACACAGACGTTAGCCTTTACAGGGTGTATTGTGCATGTAAAGACAAGCATGCTGGTTAAGAGAGTGCTAGGAGATTGAGATGTGAACAGCCCAAAGCCCACATTTTCTCTAAAGAGTCCTCCTTTCAGGCACAGTCACATCAGTCAGATCACTGCCAGTGTATGGACATATGTAGCAAGCCAGCTAATAGATTTTAAATGTCTCCCTTTGTCATTAGATGGACATCCTTTCCAGTAAGAAGCAGCATGCTGCAAGAGACATGAATCAGTATAAAACCAAGGAATTTGCATTATAATAGCAGTTTGGATGCTGGCTTTCTTATGATTTTGGCATACCATTTTATTTTGATGCCTTATTGCTTTTCACAAATACCTGTATGCATCACAGTCAGATATTAGAGCAGGAAACACGTCAGGGCTTTTGCTGAGAAAAGCATGCACTTTGTTACGGTAGATCTCTTTACAGCCTTTGATATCTAGTATCGACAAGAATGCAAGTTATTTTGGAGTAAATGAGGTTTCACTTGGCTTAATCTGTTTGTTCTGTCATTTGGCCCTTTATTGTGATGACTTCTAGTTGACCTTTTGCTTTTTTCAGCCTTTATGTGACTCAGACTGAAGCAGTTGAGATTCCATGGGCCCTTTCACTAGGGCAAGCAGAAGTCCCCTTTGTTCCCTGCTGCTCTGCTGAAGCAGAGGACCATGCCTCTGCCTTGTAAGGACACACTTTAGAAGAAACTTCCTGACATGAGGAAACTTTGAAGTCACTCCTGATATTCTGTCACTGGAGAAAAAAGACATAGTGACAGCCTATGATTTGTCACAAGACAAGAAATAACCTTTGAATAATTGGTCTCGTTAGATAGAGGCTTGTTGTTATGGTAATATTATCATCCCAGTTGATGCAGAAAACTGTACAGGGTCATAAAACAGCAATTACGAGACATGTCAGAGTGAAAGAATTAGGTAAGAAATAGTTCTTTCAGGAAGTGATTGTTGGCAGGTTTCCCAGGAAGCTTCTAACCCAGAGATGCTTGATTCACCTAATCCCTTGCTGCAGTCCACATAGCACAACAATAATTGCCTGCTTACTGAATGAGGTTCTTGAGTTCAAAACCATTCACCAAATCCTGAATGCTCAATATTGAGCTAGGAGATTCTTTTCTCTACCTGTCCCATTCAGGGACAGGTTGACTTTATCCTACAGGTGCTTAGGGCTCTGATTATGATACTGAAACCTTTAAAAATATTCAGAAGTTTGTGAATGGTGGGATCATACTGTGTATAGTCAGTGCATAGTATATGCAGAAAGATCATTGCAGGAGAGAAGATTTTGATGTTGGTGCTTTTGAAAAGCTCAACAGAAACAGTGAGAGGCAGGAATGGTTTTCAAAAAGAGATGGAAGATTAGGGCTCTTGTTAGTATGGAAAAATCCTTTGCTGTGCTAAGATGAACTTCGTTAAATTAGATTTTTTTTTAACTTCATTTAATGAGCAAAGAGAAAGCTTAATTAAAACCAACAGCAAGATTTAACTGTGGAGAGTAAAATTTGACTGTAAGATAAATAACATCAAAGGGTTGCTTGGGTATTTATGAAAACAAAATTCGCTCTCTCCTCTTACCTGTTATTTAGCCCATGAATGTTCTCAAGTTTTATCTCCAGTTTCGAGTCATACAAAATTTAGGAGTCGTTATATATTATAGGTTGCAGGTAGATCATCAGCTGTTTTGCTGAAGTGCTGCACATTAGGCAACCCAGCTTCTGCGCTGGTACTGTGCAGAACCTTTCATTCACAGGGAAAGAGAAAGAATAGTCCAGTGACTGGAGTTCTGGACAAGGACCAGAGAATGCTGCCACTGACCTCTTGTGGGAATTAGACCAATCTAGGAGACTTCTGATTAGCTGCATACACAGAACTGTAATATTTGAGCATTTCACATTGTCTTTCAGTCCTGAAGGGCTTGTCCTGAAAAGCATTTCTGCTTTTATTTTTTTTTTTTCCTGATAGAGGATACTGCCTTTAAACCTTGCCTTGGCATAATCTCTAATGTGTTCATCCTTGTAGCACTGCTGTGAAATACAGAAGTACTGTTTGCCCATTTTAGAAGCAAAAACAGACTTGAAGGCTATTCAGAAAGATTAATTTTGGCTAGAGAAGTTTAACTTTAGCTGTGTAGTCTCTGCAGACCTGCTGTTTTGGAAAGAGAGAGGCTTCTCCAGTGGTCATCTCACAGGAAAAGCCTGGCTTAGTCACTCTCAGTCACCTAGAAGGACCCCTCTTTCATTCTCCATTGACTAGTTATTTCTGGATTTTGTGAAGTGAGGATAAGAGGACTTTTACATTTGGTGACCATGGTGGGTGACTGCGTTGGGAAAAAATGATTAAGATTGCATGGTGCTCAAATATTTTGTTTCATCTAATATTTTGGTTTTAGATGTTTAATAGATCTACAGCGCTTCTAAAGTATTTGTGTGATGAAGTCAAGTGAGGAACGTGTTCGCTTATTCTTCATGGTACAGGGTCTCACTGTACAGCATGCCAGTACATGGGAGTGGAAAATCTCAGTGTCTAAGCTGAAGTTTGTTGAATGGTCTTGCTTCAGCCCTTTAACAAGCTGTTTTATCTACTGTTGCAAGTGGCTATAGAAGAAGCAGATGTAAGTATTGTGTGGCCATTTGAAGATCTCATAGGTACTTTTTGAAAAGACAGAAGTGAACTAGCATTTCATTGTTTGTGACAATATGTCATAAAGGTCAGCACATGAGTGCTAATGCTAAAATGCCTAAAAGTGTAAAGCTGGATCCCACCCTCACTGTCAGGTTTATAGGTAGCCAAAATTAAAAAGCAGCAGTCACTCTTTCTTCCTTATGGCAGGCACCAGCAGCATGCTCAGGTTTTGCAGAGAGCTAAATACTACTTAAAACGCTTTTCTGCCCTTCAGTGAACAAGAAAATGTTTCTACAGTTTAAAACCAGGTTTAGCTCAACTTTAGAACACCCTTCTTAAGCTAACAGACCTGCAGCTCAAGGTTGCTAGCACAGCCACCACACCTAGCTTCATGCCCTGTTTTGATCCCATTCAAAAGATAAGAATCATTTGCACTACCAGAATCAGTACAGTGATTTTGATGCTCTTAGCTGACTATGGTTTCCTCACTTTGTTAAAAACTACTGTAATAAAACTGTTGGGACTAGCATGTGAGGAAGTGAAGTAAAAGAACTGCTGTATTGCCATTCTCCCTTGTCCGAGCTTTCATCATGAGGTAGGACATTTAAAATGAAATGATTAGGCCACTTCAGCCCAAAACAGACTAGAGCTGCTGGTTCCTGTGCAACTGCTCTTTCATGTTAGCAAATATATAGCTGTGTGCAGTTAGCTGTGCAGATAGCTGTGCCCATCCAGAGGAGGGCAACAAAGCTGGTGAAAGGGCTGGAAGAAATGTCCTATGAGGAGCAGCTGAGGACTTTGTGCTTTTCTCATTTGGAGAAAAGGAGTCTGAGAGGCAACTTCATTGCTCTCTACAGCTTCCGGAGGAGGGGAAGTGGAGAGGGAGGAGCTGATCTCTTCTCCCTTGTATCCAGTGATAGGACATGTGGAAATGGTTCAAAGCTGCACCAGGGGATGTTCAGACTGGACATTAGGAAGCATTTCTTTACCGAGTGTGTTCAAACACTGGAACAGGCTTCCTAGAAAGGTGGTCAATACCCCAAGCCTGTCAGTGTTTATGAGGCATTTGGACAATGCCCTTCACGACGTGCTTTAACTTGGTCAGCCCTGAATTGGTCAGGCAGTTGGACTAGATGATCATTGTAGGTCCCTTTCAACTGAAATTATTCTATTCTATTCTATTCTATTCTATTCTATTCTATTCTATTCTATTCTATTCTATTCTATTCTATTCTATTCTATTCTATATTCAGATTCCATCATGCTTAAATATGTATAGAATACCTGGTCTTGGTGTGCAAGGTATAGGTTATTTTTCTGCAAAGAACTCATTTTCCAGTTCAAGAACATGCAGGGTATGTCGATTCTAGTAAATTAAATAGTGCCAGGGAACATTGGCATATATTGGAGCTTCATTGTCTGTACTGTCACACTTTTAAAAAGGTCTCCTGCTCGATTTTGGCCTGAGCTCACTGCCACTTTCACATACAATAGCTAAGCATGATGCAGGAGTCAGCATTGGTCAGGGAGCATTCCCAATATGCAGTTTGAATGCAGCCTGTTTTGGCGGGGAAGAGAGTTTAATAGTGTGGCCATGAGCCATTCCATGCCAGCTGGCCAATGAACAGGCTTGTGCATATTAATTTCCTAGCATAGCCAAGACCTACTTTTAGAAAAGTCTTTCTCCATTTTTGTAAGCAATGGAATTCAGTTTCAAATTTTCATTTAAGATGAAAAGTCAAGGCACTTGGTTTAAAAATGCCAAAATGAAATGTTTTTGCATTAATACACAACAACTATTTGTTCTTTACAGAAATGACTCAAGAATTCATTTGTGTGCAAATAAAAACTTTCTTTCTTCGAAATTGTTTGAAAGAAAGTTTTTCCAGTTTTAGTGCTTAATGTTCTTTTGAAGTGTTGAGTACCCTCAATTCCCACAGTAGTCAGATAGGATTTGTATGCTCAGCCCCTAACTGGAGGTCTCTATTTTGGGACATGTGGCAATAATATATGTACAAAAGAATTGACCTAGACAAGCACAGATATGCAAGCAGGAAGTACAATATCTACCAGTACCGAACATACTATATTTTTTGTTGATTTAACTGGCAGCTAGTTAGGTAGTTAGATGTGTGTGTGATCTTTTTCAATATTCTGAATGTTTAAGAATGTTACTATAAATCCCCTTTTTTCCTTTTCTTTTTCTTTTTACAACCTTGACTTTATCATTTAGTGTAACAATAGAAGTGGAAAAAAATCTGGATTTTCAAATGTTACAGATATAATGTTAGTTGCAATTTAAAGAATGTATTAATGTTTTGCTTTAGGCTTTTTGAAACTCAATTTACCCATTTTTCGTCTTTCTAATTAAACTATCTGCGAAAAAATATATTAACTTGAGAAGGGAAAACAGTTTTAGATAATGGATTTACATAATAAGTTTTATTATGTTTATTTTTAAACTTTCTTACTTGTACAAACTAATGATAGCTTCTCTATTTCACCAGAGTATTATGATGATAAATGTGTTAAAACAGAATTGCTCAAATCTTCTGTGATAAGACATAGATAAACATAAGATAAAATCTTCTGTGTTCCTGAGCTATCCACATATTCTTTAACTCTCTTTTTTGTTGCTAACAAAAATTGCATATTATCCAGAACTCACAGTGAAGACATTTGGGGTTACAGGTGCTAATTATAACCTCTGTGAATTATAACCTCTGCTTATGTATTTGTATATAGGTACAATAAGTGAGTGCCTGTAACTACACATATAAGAAAGAAATAATCCTTCCTGTTCATAATTTGCTGTATGGAGTAATGAAAAAGGAATGAAAATTTTCTATGATTTCTGTAACACTGATCATTAGTAAAATGACAAATTCAGAAAGATATTAATCGTCTGATGAAATAATAAACAGTGCAGGGAAGCAGCAGAAGATGGACTACTGAAAAAACTGAGAAACATGACAGAAATAGACGTTGCTTCTGGTTAACCCAATGTCTGGGAGGGGGAATGACATTAAAATTGGTGGAATCATGTCCATACTGCTTAGGTAGGGCACAAGGATACAGTAACTGGAATTGATACTTGTTGGTAATTGATGAGGATGATGATAACTCATGACTTGATACACAGCGTCAGCATGTACACAAGTATGTGCAGACATCCAGGTTCTGAAATGTGACCCTGTTTTTGTGAAGTCAGAATAAAAAGTCTGTCTCTGCCCCAAAAATGCTTCTTTTTTTCATGCAAGAGTTGACAGAAGGGTGCAGGTGGATAAGGTAGGGTGAAACTCCACTAATATAAATTTTTGTAGCAAAGAACAGCGAATCCCTTTGCTCTTAGAATTTTAGGATTTCTAGTGAGGTGGATCTGAGAGTGTGCCAGAACCTTCATCTCCCAGGAGTGGAGCAGAGTCCTAAATATAGCTCAGTCTGGAAAGTATTTGGATGGCACTGGGGTAGGGAATGTTTTATGAGGTTTCCATATATAAATAAAAGATGAATGCAATTAGTGCTCACCATAGGATATTTCCTTCTATGTGACCCAAATTTGTTTTTTCTATGGTTTTCGGCAGGAGATGTGTCATCAAATGCCTTTTGAATATCAGTTTGAAAGAGCTACCATAATCAGCTCCACTACCTTTATAACCATCTTTGTGGATGAAAATTTTCCCTTTGAAGTCCATATTGGCTATTCTCTTTCAGGTTATTACTTCAAATATGCTTTGTGACTCTCTTCTAATTAGTGATTCCATCTTTTTTGTAAGCTACAGAGGAACAATGCTATTACGGTTTCTTCAGGTCAGGACTGCATGCACTTCATGAACACTGAGGCCTCATCTTTGTGCTTTTGGACTCTTCACACTTTATTTGTGCTAGTGATTTTTTCATGACTGCCGCAAGCCTCTGAATTCACCCTGGTCTGAATCTTGACCATCAGAATAACTTAGAGCCTGAGGCTTCCATGAAGCTCTTGGGAGTTAGATCTGCTCATCTTCTCCAGTGGTCAGGCTTCATTTTCTTTAGAACTCTAGAATAAGATCTGCAGTGCTTTGAGCATTATTAAACTACTTATGTAAATTAATATTTTTGCTCCTGTTGATCATAAAATCATTGGCATCAATATTTGCTTAGAAATTGAGTCCGCACTCAAGCCCAATGAATTCTCTAGGAGGTAACAATTTAAATGAACACCGAGAGACAATGAGGGTAATTTGGGGGGATGTTCTTAAGACTGCACTACTCTGCAATCAATTAGTTTCTATAAAATTGTCCAACATTACCGTTCCAGAAGTTTCAAATGTCCCATTAATGGTACAGTATACGGAGTAAAGGAAACTTGTTTGCACCAGAAGGGACACTGACTTGAAAAGAGCCTGTCCTCCAATTCAATTGCAAAGCTAGTGTCTTTGTTCATTCAGAATTTCTCTCTTCCTCATGCTAATTCCCTACTTGAAACAATAATTTCCTGTTTCTGGTATTGCTGCCTCAGAAATCTGAAGTTATTATGAGGAAGAAATACAGAGGCAAGGGAACTTCATATTAGGGAATAGAAAAAATTTTTGTGGTTTTATATTACCAAATAATATAGTGAAGACAGAAACAGCAAGTCAAAGCTAAAGCTATCACACAAAAAACAAAGCAAGATATGAATGCTCAAGATACGTAACTTCTGAGATTATTTTTCCAGTATATTTATTTCCATGTGCCTTGCATTCCCAGGGGCAATTTGAGTTTGAAAACAGAATTTATGAAGTCCCCTGAGAGTGTCTGTTCTGCGCAGTATTTTCAGCCTGACCAGAAATACATTTTCTCAAAGATCTGGAGAGTAAATCTGTTCCTTTTTAACTCAAAAGCTACTCTTTAATCAGACAAACCCATCTGTTTTGTTAGTAAGGTTGTCCAGTCAACTAAAGTTTGCTAACTTGTGATAGGATTTTGCCCTTTTCTGGTACCAGGGAATTTTTTTATGGTTCTCAGCCCTATCCTTTCCAGCAGTTGTTGATTAGTTTTAGTTCTGATAACCTTCTGAACTTTTACAATTGTAAATTTGTAAATTAAACTGAAGTTTTGAGTATTACCCATCACTGTGCTAGAATCTTCACTGTGGCTCCTCTCCAATGCATTCAATGTGAATGCTTGATGCTTGGTACCTTGACACAGTATTCAGTAGTTTACATAACTGAGCATCTCCTGTCTTTGTAAAGGTGAGTGAGGGAACATGTTTTCTAGTGGGGACATGCTGTACTCTGTGCTAATCTGACAGACATATGCATCCTACTTGAACAATGTACTCCTGGACCAACCTATAATATAGAACCAGAATGGATAGGAAGAAAAAAAAAGAAAAATGTGTCATAGAAAATATGTGTATCCCCACAATTTTCCCTCTAAATTCTTAAAATTTTCTCTGTAACATCAAAATTAAGGACTGAGATACTTGATTAAGTGATAACATATCTATTGACCAATTGTAAGAGATAATGTACATGCTCTTAGCACATAGCAGTGAAAGAAATTAAAAGTGATCTATTTCATCTCACTGCAGAACTGAGAACCTGTGCTAAATCAGTCTTTTGCCCAAGCTCTAGCCCAGCTTGGTGTCCTTAGTTACAAACTGAATGCTTATAGAAAATGTTTATAAATCTCTAGTATCCATAAATAAGCACTAAATTCACCATACTCTTATGGCTAAATTCTGGCAAATTAAAAACCAGCTAGTTGTGATGTTACTACTTTTTAAAAATTTTTTTCATCCATCAGTGTTTTGCAATTGCAGTCATGAAATTAAGTATATGGTACTCTATAAATGGAACAATAATATAACCCTTGCTTTTGAGGAGCTTCTGGGATAACGTAGACAAAACCTCAGTGAGGTAAACAGGCAGGAGGCACAAAGTCATGGTAGATTGGCTCTGAATGGTTTGATAAGCGCTGGTCAAAACAGACCAAAGCTTAGCCATGCTGTTCTAGATATTGCAGTAAAAGAAAGATTGAAAGAGAGTTTTGAAGGAAAACAATAGGACTATTTCAGCATAAATTAGAAAATACACAGGTACACTGCTGCTTGAGAGAGAACAGGTAGCAGACGATTACACAGATACTATCTTATTTTATATGATACAACCTGTCATGTGCATATCACCATATTCTTTAGCCGATTATGTATAGGAAGAGTAGCTGGGTGCTGCTGTCCCTGTGTGTGGTTTTTTGGAATGCAATTATATGCTGTTACAGATGGAAAACACAGTTTTAGAGTGTTCTTTGTCTAAGAAGCAATCTTTATAGAAGCATTACTTAGTAAGGCTACGAAGTGCAATAGAAATCTGTCATACCGCATCAGACTTCCACTAATTGTTATGCTACAGCAGTGGAACAGTTCAGTCACCATGTCTGTAAATAGTATTGTCTGATTAATAATCTCAGTAGTTATGATCTTCAAAAATCCCTCAGGCTGACGGAAGACCAAGGAGAAAATAATTCCTTCTGTAGTGTTGAATAAAAGGAACTTGAACAGGGGAAATGAAAAAAGCTTCTGTAAGGTAGAATCAGCATCAAGTGAAGAAGGAATGTGTCACAAAGTAAAAATGTATAAGTACTGAAGTTTTCAGTATGTTTCACTCATTGTGTCTTACCAGTACTGCAATCCCTTACGTATTTATGAATAAACAATGAATCTTTATTTGATTTCACATTTGATTACCATGCATTACATTATATATCTGAGTCATCATAAAAAGATATTTCTGAGTATCCACTGTGTCTTCATGTTTTTAAGAAAAGGCAAGAGAGTCATAGGTTGACACTATTGAACCCAGCTGAAAAATCCTGAGTATTTAGATAGTGTAGAAACCAGACTGGGACACGTCTTGTGCTTTTTGTGGAAACAGGAGAGAAGCAGGTTATTCAGACTATGACTTGTCAAGACAAACTAGAGGAGTGCATGTTGCAGAAATAAACATTGAATAAGCATAGAACGTGTAGGTTGTAAAGTTTCTTTGGAAGAAAAATAAATAGACCTGCAAGGTGTCCTTCCATAGGACTGGTTCTAGCTGGAAGCACTTGTAGCTGACTGTGAATTTTAATTTTCTGATACAGTAGCAAAATATTTTTATCTTTATTTTTCAAAAGTAAAACTCAATTTTATATTCACACAGGAATTCTCAGTTGAGTGAGATTTTAGCTAAACTTTGGAGCATGAAGTGTTAACAGTTCCACAATTGGTTGTGGTTGTCTTCATTGAATGCCATGTTATTAATTTCATATGATTTATCCAATTTATCTGTAATGTCTTGAGTTGTGGTCCTGTCCTAAAAATGCTTGCAGTTCTATTTCATTTCATTAGAACATGTTGACAACTTCTGAGAAAAGGATTTTTTCGGGGGAAGGAAAGCTCTGTTTTTTTGACAAATACTTTGTGGAAATACTGTCAAGCACTTATGCTTCATGCTGTCATGGATGAAGCTGGATTTTTATGCAGGGGATTCCTGCTGTCTTTTTTTTTTTTTTTTTTAAATCAGTAAAAAGCATTAAACACTTGTAAGCTTATGGCTTTTTAGAATAGGCTGCTGATTCGAAACTAATTTCTGGTACCTGCTCTAGGTTCAGAGTCACCATTGGCTCTAGTACAGAGTTTGTTTTTTTGTTTGACTCCGCTTGAAATAGCTGTGTACAGTGCTGGTGAATAGTATTCTCAGATGTGTTAGAGAGGTCCATAACTATTTTATGTCTATGGTAGTCCTCGTAAAATAACCCACCAGGCTGACCAAAACCTGCTTTCAAAGTCCTTTCCCAAACCTACTGCTTTGCTCAGGTCTTTATGAAATAATCAAATCCAACTATATCTAGAACTGCTGAGGGAAAGAAACAGAATTTGAAATGTTCATTTTAAAGTGCAGTAATTTGGTGCACGTCTGCAAGTTTTCTTCTGCAAGTCTGCAATTTTCCCTCCCTAATTTACCTAATTTAATTCCTCTCCCACGTAAACTCCAGAATCTTTAGAGAATAATTTTTCTGTGAGCTTTTAAGAGAACTACTACACAACAACATTAAACTGTAGTCCTCCTTTTATTTTAATAAATCTCAAAAAATTAAGGTATAATTCCTTCCTGCATCAGCTTTTTTTTCTGTCCAATTTATGGCAATTGCAAATTTATATTATTATCTATATTTATGTCACTTAAGCCTGGATACATCTTAGTCCTATGTTTTAGTCAACTAATTCTGTATTCTTTAAAAGAAAATACCAGTGAACACAGAAGGGCTCATTTTTGAACCTCAGCAAGGACTGATCATCCCTGACTTTCCTCTTTTGTTTAAAAAGGAGGTTTTTCTTTTAGTTTTGCCTTCTGTCTTGCTCTCTCTGTGCATTTGACATTGGAAAGGTTCATTGCTAACATTGTGAGGTTCAGCGGTGCCTTGATTTTTTTTTTTCCAGTAGCAAGTTCCAGACTAATTGGGTAATTGCTGAGAAAGTTCTGTGTGCTACATTCATTAATTTTTCTGAGAAATAATATGATCATTCTCATTCTGGGAAGTAACATGTTGTGCAGTTGTATGGAAGCATCATGTGTTAACTGTGCCATTCACAGTCTGGAATGGCTCCAGGAGAGCACAGTTTAGCAGCTTCTTTATCAAAGAAGATAATATCTTTATTTCTTCCCCAGTCAGGATGTTGATTCATTAGAAGTCTTTGTGCCAGAGCCTGTATGCATCTGCCTGTTTTCTGTCACAAATGCCAGAGTTCTCTTCCTTCCTTCCTTTCTTCCTTCCTTCTGTCAAAGGACATCAGAGAACCATAAGTCTCATTGAGGACCTTGGAGAAAGAAATGCATGCATGAGTGCCAGTATCAGAAGTTCTGATGAATGCATGCAGTTTGAATATATCTAGATTTATGTGATTCAGGATAGTGTGTTTCAGTCAGACTGAGTTACAGGAAAGGATAAAATGGCACCAGGGTTCCTGAGATGCACAATCAGAAAATAGTGGTCAAATGGCCTTTTTTTGGGGTCTGAAGAATCACCGATCTCATTTTGCAATCCATAGGCCCAGGAAGAATAATTTTGGTGAACTAGTATATATTAAGAATTCCTATAGTGGGACATGTGAAATGATTTGCCAGTGTGGTACAATCTAGAATATCTGGTAGGTGCAGAGAAGCTTTCTAACAATCTGGAATAATCTTTTTTCTACCAGTTACCAATACAGAATTTCTACCACCTGATACATAGTTCTGAACATGAGCTGGTAGATTAATACTTTAAACATTAAAATTAAAACATAATGAGTTAAATAAACTGCTATCATATATATAGCATATAGCTTGAGATATATTACCAGTGCACTGTCTTGTCTCATCTGGCATAATCTGTCATTGCCTTTGCTTTCTTGTACTATTTCTAGTACTATCCTGTATCAGCTGCAGTTAGTATGTCTTCCATCACTACTAGATTCCACCACAACATTCATTCACTTCTGTGATAAAAACCTGAACAGCAGAAGAGCACTAAGAATTAGGAATTAAATTAAGTGAAATTAAAATAAATTAAAAAGTTAGAAAGCTTCTTAAACACTTTTGTCCAAGAGACAGATATTAATGTCTTAAGTTGTGTTCACCAATGAGTATAGAAATGTAGTCAATAAATTCCTGTTCTAGCTGTTTTCAACACCATCATAAATGATGGGGTCTTTTGGGGTCTTAAATGTATGTTATAAAAGAAAAGAGAAGAGGTTATGCAAGTCAACTAACAGAAATGTTGTTGGCTGTAAAAATCTTGGCACAGAAACTCCCAAGGATTTCGGAGTCAGAAGGGCCATGACAACAGAGTCTGAACAAATGTTTGAGCTAGAAATCCACAGATTTAGGGGAACTAATAAATCAGTTGAAAGGGTTATCATACCAGCTGTATATACAGTACAGATCAGCATCTTCATCTCTCAAATTCTTGATGATGACATCAGACCTTACAGTATTCATATATACATATACCTTCTTTTTGTGCATTGTTTTTCAGCATGCAAAATATTTTCTATTTTTACTCATATTTCCCAATGAGAAAAGGTCTTTAAAGGGAAAGAAAAAAACACCAAAACAAACCACAGAGGTTTATACTCAAGAATTTAATTCAACTCAATTTAATGCCAAAGATGATACCATGAAGTACTTGGGGAGAATACATTAAAGCTCAAATTTGCAATAAACAGAAAAATTGAATGATTGGAGGCTGCATTTTACTTTTATTGAGAGCAACACAGAAAAAAAGGCCAAAATTAAAGGGTTTTGTGAAAAACCAATTAGCATGTGTCTGTGTGAGTTAGTCTCCGCCTGTGTACATCCTTTGAGTCAATCTGCACCTGGGCACAAAACAGTAGCTACATTTGTGGCAGGGGGGTGAAAAAATATTTTCCATTTAAATATTCATCAGCAGAGAGTAATAAAACATTATATAGTCAGATAATCTTTAGAAACTATTGATCATTTAGTGATTTTTTACTTTTATGCTGGCTGAATTTTGTTCACTGAAGATCTATTAGAAATGTGTAGTTCATACTAATTTAATTCTTGGTGGTCACAACTATTTTCCCCATTCTTTGTATTACATATCAATGATGATGAGTAATTCACTTGTAAATAATGCACTCAGTAATGAGTGTTGCTGAAAATTGAGATATCACAGAATAATCTGCAATTCTGGATGATCTCAGCGTTTTCAGAACTGTTAATTTTTTCTTTCCCTGCACAACTGTGTTGTTGTCTCTGTTCTAGTGAGATAAGGAGAAAACTAAAAAACCTGAAGATTAAGAGCAAAAACTGCGAAACAAGCTTCTTGCTGTGGGCTCTTTGCCTCAAAACCACTTTTCCAGCTGACTTACCCAAAATTCACCTGCATCTCTAATTGCAGGGCTTTGTGACGCGCCATGTGTTATTGTATTTGTTTTCACATTATCTCACAAGAAAAAGGTGTATGTTGGCAAATTTTGTGTCAATCACTGTAAACTTCACGGTGGCTAGGCAGGAGCCTGTGCAAAACATGACCAGTGAGGAGACTGGCATTGCTGACAAACTGTTACGGCCATATGGGGTCTTCTGGGGAAATGAATGCAAGAGCTGGTGTGCTGTTGCAAACACTTAAAAACTGATAAGGCTAGTTTTGTGGGTGACTAGAGGAAAGCGAAAAGCGGTTTTGTCTCTGCATGTTTTTAGCTGTGTGTTGCAGAAAACAGGGTAATTAAATTATGGTACTATTCAGGCAAGCTGGGTTTCTTAGATGCCCTAAAAGAGATTCACAGCAGATTGCTTTTAGAAGAGGTGCTCCTAAAACAATTAAATTAACATGAAAAGCTGATAGTAAGGGGATGTAAGCCTTTTCTCCCAAAGGCTGGGGTAGAAAAACCTTTGGAAGAGCTATGCTTCTCAAGGTGTCCATCTGGGTGAAGCTAAGGGAAATTGAATTTGGAATAGGCTGCAGGAAACAAGGGCTGGGGTTCAATGTGGTTACTGACTATTTTGCAGAAAAGCTAACAACTAGTGGCTTTTAGAGGACTTCTTGAGATCAGATGGAAGGTGACAGCCTTGATTAGGGAGGGCATGACAGAAGGCCTCTAGGGAGTTTGAGCCTGTGCATCTTCAGAGAGTATCAAGATTCTTGTTCAACACATGCCAGAGAGGCCCGAGGCAGCTGTAGCTGTGATTGCAGACCTCTCCGAGAGCTGGTCTGAACTCCGCTGGAGTTGCAGGAGTAGCCAAAGTGAGCCTGAGTTATGTGACGTGTGCCAGTTTACAGATCTGGGTAAAGTAACGTTGTTTGATAGCTGAAATAATAAAGTGGGTTCCAACAGTGTTTACAGTCAGATTATGAAGCTGACATAGCCAATTCCCCTGCCTTGCCTGGAATGCTTCTTGTACTCAGTGGGAATTTATATTAGATGAGATCTCAGACATAATGCCTAGATGATTTTTATTGCAAATTTAAAGAATGTTTTCTGAAATTGCTGGAATTCTGATGACCTCTGATTATTTTGGAGGTCATAGAGATCTGGGAAATTCAAATTCACAACTACTGTTGAACCTGTTGAAATCAGCAGCAATGTTTTTTTGGCTTGGTATTTGTTGCCCCTGTCTAAATGTGCTAGAAGTGAAAGTTATATTAGAATTCCAAAAACTCTGCAAGTAATATTTCTCTGAACGTTTAATTTGCATTTGTTGCTATCTTGTCTCTGTCTACACATCACAAAATCACAGAATTGCATAACCTGCTGCAGATTCCTTTAAAAAGAAACTCCTTTATGTCAGGAAGATCTTGGGAAAAAAAATCTCATAACATGGTTGAGAGTTCTATACAAAGCTCTTTCAGAAGCTTTGTATTTTGGAAATCAGTATCTGGGACTGGAACTCAAAAGCAATCTGCAGCATTTAAAAATAAATCTGGTAAACAGCAGTGGCTGTCAGACAGAGGGAACATGCAAGGCCTAGGAAGGGTAGTTTGCACAAGAAATATGTGCCAGGAATGTTCAGGTTGGTGTCCATCTAGCTTGGTTTCCTATTCTTATCAGACAGAGACTTCTGCATCATAAATAAATATCCATACAGAAATTTTAAACATAGGGGCTGAATCTTAGTAAGATGTTAAACGTTTTTGTGCCAGCTGAGCAAAACATTTAAAACACGTGTGCTTAGCTTCAGCAGACTGTATGAAGTTCCACTGCGTTTTTGTGGTGGGTCAGATCAGGACCACAAGTCAGCACCTTGCAGGCTCTGTCCTTATGTTAGCATAGAGCATTCCAGGGCAATTCAAACAACAAAAACATTGATGACAGCCTGTAGAAAGTCAATTAAAAATACCCCAAAACCAATAACCAGCCACATCTGTTCATGTATCCTGTTCCTGGTTCCACTAATGAAAGAGTGGTTAGGACAAAAAAATGAGACCCATGTTCAAATGTATGCTGCACCCTTGGTGTGCTGCAGATTTTTAATGCTCCAGGTCTGAATCACTGTAGGAAAATCTTTTTCAAGAAGACAGTTAGGTACTTGTGGTCTTCTAAGTTTCTGGACCTTTGAGCCTCTTCCCCTCTGTGAAAGTACTTAGAAAATGACCACCATAAAGGGTTGTGAAGCACTCAGAAACTACTCTAATAAGGATTATCTCAGTACACCCTCCGATACGTTTCAAAATAAAACCATATGTAATATGGGGATGATTTAGATACACACCAAAAAGTTTCATCTTAATGCAATGCATACTGAAGTGTCTAAGTTTTGGCTGACTTAAAACTGCTGGCTGCTCTGAAGTCTTCTATAGTAATTTGTGGTTTATTTACTTAAAGACTTGTAAGATTTTTCCATCCTGTGAACACTGAGGGCTTCAGGCTTGTTCATACATACCTCTGCTTTTTGTTGTTGAGCTTACAGAGCAGAATTTACTTTCCAAAATATGGTTATGAGGAAGCATGTGGTTGAAAATAATGAGAAATCAATTAAATGGGAAGCTCATTTTGAAGATAAGAGAATGTGTACCTGACTAAATATGTACTATAATTAATAATCCTATATCTATTACATAAGTAATAATGTATATCAGACTGAGAGAGCCTGAGGGTTCTGTAAGTGTTATGCTATGTGTGTATCCCATAGGGGCAAGAGAAACCAGCAAAGGTTTTGCATTTCATTAAACCTTTAGACAATTTTGTAGATTCCAGGCCTGCTGCAATAAGAGATCGGCCTTACGTGACTTTCTGAGATGAGATGTAGTGTAAACACTTTTCTTTGGCTACAGTTTTCAAAATGCTTTACATGATACTGGATATTCATGTTTGGATGAGCAGGCAGCTGGCAACGTCTGTATGCTTTGAGCAAATGAACTACAAGGCATCATCAACCTTGCTGTATACTGATACAGGTCAAATGTAATAAAGGTAATATTCTGAGCAAAGTAAAGAGGTTTTTGTTTTGTTTGTTTCTATCCATCCAAGATGCTATAAATAGTATGTCCTTCATTTAGGCAGTTGAGGAAATAATTCATGTAATACATGTGCTGAAAATCTGTCAAACACTGTAAGATCTAGAATCTAGTGTCCTGATGTCTCTCTCTTTTACTTACTTGTACATGTAATCAGTAGAACTTTATACATTTTTCATTATCCTGTATTAGCAGGATCCGCCCTGTTAAAAACAGCTGAACAAGATCAGTAACTCAGGATTAGTTTAGGTAATTTCTCTGATTATTTCGTAAAGAAGATAGTAATCAAAGATGTCTTTTTTCCAGGAGCAATAAAAATACAGTAGCAACTAATATCAACATTTTATTTTTATAGCAGACAAAATTAGAGACAACTTTACTACAGCTGCTGAATAGGCTTGAGCTAAAATCCCTAGTTACCCATTTTCTTCAGTTTTTCACTTATTCACAGCCATGACTCTGCAGTTTCTGTCTCTGAGGATGTCCACAGTACTAATCGTATTCAGTACTGAATAAAGCTAAGATCATCTTGATGTCTTTCTTGTACATGGTTGTAACTGTTTTGTTCATTCTAAAGCAATGGTTCTGTAATTAAGAAATTTTAAATTCTGCTGGTGCACTTTCTTTGGGCCTCCTACTGTTCAAAATTATGGAATTGTTCAATAGTATTTTTAAGTGATTATAAGTATTTCTGTCTGTGTTTTAAAATAAATGCTAATAGAGGAATAATTGAAAATACATCCTTATATATAAGTAACACTGTAGTAGATGTTACGATAATCCTTTAAAATTTCTATGTGACGTACACTTTGCTTTATTTCTCTGCTCCTTCCTGTATCAATTCCCTAAGCTTTCAAGATTCAGAGGGTAGAATTATGCGCTAACAGTGCTCAAGGGGCCCCTGCTAGTCTTTGATTATGATCTTTTCTGGGTCAGATTAATAATTCATACAGTATTTCTCTGTGAAAAGAGATGTGTTGCCTGTCATCTCCTGTCATCTTTTTAAGGTTTCTTTCAGCCCTCTAATGGGACTGAGGCCAGCTAAATTCATTTGAGGATTAAACTTCAGAAAAAGAATAATTATGTGAACATGCACCAAGTAAAGAGCATTCTTAACTTGGATGTGTTTTCTGGATCTTCAGCTATTAGGCTGTGGAGCAACTTCTCATGGAAAATGATGGAAGATCCATTACATGAGACACTTAAAATGCAATTGGTAACTCCTGGTGGGGGAAAAAAAAAATCACCGTGTGGAATAATTTTGCTCTGTGCAAGAGCTGTAGATACAAATAAATTTTGCAACATTTTTGAGGGAAGTGATACATTTCTCATGCATCCTTTGGCTGGTTCCTTTAGGCCATTTCATTACTCTTGACATCTTGTTCATGTTCTTTGGGATACGAAAGGTATTTGATGAAGATGTTATAAGGTTTAGGTTTAAAAAATCATTTTTGATTTAAGAAAACATGGATCATTTTACCTGAATTTTTAACTGAGGAAATCCATTTTCAGGAGAAAGGCTCAGGTATTTCATAAACATGGGTTTGAACTGAACAATGCAGAACAGAAGGCGACACCCAGGGATTTTGATTAGCCTTACATTATCTCATGGGGTGGGTTGTTTTTTGGTTTTTGGGTTTTTTTCTCAGTTACATGCAGTTTGCCCGTGGTACTGGGGACACAGATAGAGTTGTTTGCTATCCCTTTGCCTGTTGCCTACTTTCAAAAGAGAAAGAGGCACAGTGTAGCTTGACAGTCTCATTAGACTCCTTATTCTTTGAAATGAGGTTGAAGGAGAACTCCATCAGCCTGGGAAATATTAATTTCTAAAATATCAGCAGGGATTACAGCATAAAATAGACCAGTATAGGAGAGACATAGTATTCCTGTCTTTTTAAATGGTATGGATATGATTAAATTGCAGCTGAGAGACTAAAACTTTTTATTATAACAGTGTAAAAAGGTAGATGGGGCTAAATTACTCTTTGAGGCATACATTTCAAGAACATTGCACAATCACATGAGAGAATAGCAGTATAACTTGCAAGGAAAGTATTAAGGACAAAGAAATTTGTGCAGAGATTTAAAGGTATAATCACATATATAAGTACTTAATCTGTGGCAAAGCTTAAGACAGCTTAAATTGCATCTGAAAGAAAAGGAAGTAGGCTTTGACATTATCTGTGTTATACTTTCTAAGTAGAATCGAGGACTTTTTTTGAACACTAAAACTATCTTGTCTTAACCAGCAGCTCCTGGTTAACCTGGAATTAAAGTATCCTTTACCACAATCTCCAAAGTAATTGGCTTAGGGAGAGCTGTCAGTGTTTGCTGTGTTTCCAGCTCCAATTACTTTACCCTGCTCTTAAATTCTTACTGTACTAGAAGGGTGAGAAATGACTGTCCTGCTAGTTTTGCATCCTCTGAGGATTTCTTTAAACTGGGAGAATCCCGTCATTCTCAGAGAGGTTTGGAAGCTTTCTGGAGATATTTAACTCGGACATGTTTGCCTCACACAGTGAAACTTGTGATGTACTGTGGTTGCTTGCTGTGTGTCTGAACTAGCTACAAAAGGAAAGTTCATGTTTGTAACAGTAAAGGAGGCTGTAGATCAAATCCCTAATGATTCATCAGAGTGCATATTTCTATCTGTCTGTGGACTGGAAGAACTATAGTTTTATGGCTACAACCCACTGTGTCTTTTTTACTTCCTCTAATAGTTGTATATACCTACAAGTACCATCAGTGTAAAGTCAACATACACACTGCAAAAGCAGAAAGCCCTCTCTCTACTGTTCTTGGTCTTCTCTAGTACAAATATTTTTACAGTATTTTGTGTTTTATACCATATATTATAGTATTATTTAGAATATAGCAAAGTAATTACAACTGTATTATTTTACTCTAATCACTAGAGCTTCTGAATAGATTATTACAGTATTTTCTATAAAAATGCAAACAGGAACAAAATAAAGTCAAGCCTTTTTACTTTATCAGAAGAAAGTGCCAGTATATTATTGAAACAAAGTACCTTGACATCACATAAAAGAAATGAGGTAGCTTAGACTGCAACTTTCTCAAATACATTTTATTCAAATCAGAATATTTCGATAAAATATATAAAATATGTACTAGAACTGTAATTCTTGTATGTAAAGCAGTATTGCCAAAAAGATATAAGCTAACTAATCAGTCTTAGGTGTAATGGCCAAGATGACTCTGTTCACTGTTTAGAATATTGGATCCACTTTCAGAAGAGTTCTAATGATTACCAGTACAATACTATTACAAATCTTAGGGGAAAAACCCAACAACACAGGATTTCTATCCTGTTGTGAATTTTTCTGACTTTTTACTTATACATTTGATATACTTCAAGAGTATTTTACCATGTAGCTATTAATATAATTTCTGAGTTTCACAGTCAAAATCCACAAAGCTCAAACAGTAAATTCACCCCTTGTGTTATTCTAACATAGTTTAGCAGGAAGAAGCTGCCCTGCTGTTGTATTTAACAAAACCCAAACCAAACAAACAAACAAGCCAAAAAGAAAAAGAAATAAGTTAAAAAAAAAAAAAGAGAGAGGCGAGATGGTCACAGTTGTTTCACAGAAGACCTATCAATTTTTTAAGTGTAGAGTCACAATCATTTTCAAACCTTGCTATAAATTTATTAATTGAGCAGCTTTTTAGTTTTCACAGAAGTAAACAATTTGTGCATGGGAAAGCACTAGAGTCTCTGGCAAACACTGGTGGGTTCTTTTGAAGGTAGCTAGCTATGTGGTGGTGTATTTTTTCTTCAGAAAATGCCCTGGGATGGAGTTGAAACCTGGGGTCAACTAAACCTGTTACAAATACATTGTTATATGAAGAGACAGAAACATTCAGAAGAGGGATATGCAAGCCCTTCTGAGCTGGCAGTCTGTTATGACAAACCTTTAGGAGAATAAGTGTGAATACCAGTAAGCTATTTTCCAGATGATAGCTTAGAAGTACAACTGTCATTCAGGGAGAAAGGTTAAAGCTCTCAGAACAGGATTTTGTCACTGATATGATAAGTTCCCACAGAGCATGCAAATTCCCCTGTTTCTTCCAGGGAGTATTGTCAATGCATCATCAGGAAACTTGACTTCAGCAGAAATATGAAGCAATAATTTTTTGAAGAGGCTACTGATGACAAATTAATTTACAGAGCTCCCCGTCTACATGTTATGGAGCAAGTTCTTGAGCAAGCCTCTCATCTTTTAGATTAACTGTCACCAAGTCTAGCAATGAGCTCTGCATGATTTAAGATCAGGCCTGTTGGTAAGTGAGCAGGCTATATAATAACTTTTTATGTTTTTAGCTATTACTTACATTGTCATCTAGTTAATGATCTTATTTTAAAGATTCAGTTTGGTGCATTTTTTGTTTGTACTTATCTGATGGCCATAGTTAGCCAAATTAGGATAGTGGCAAAGCTGGTGCCCTAGTTCAGGAGGTTTCTCTGTTTTTAAACTTCTGTTGGTGGCAGTTAAAACAACTGGTATCCTTTGTGAGAGAATACAGTTTTATTTCTGATTTTAAAGGCTGTCACTTAAAACCATGGCTTGTTATGTTCTAAACTCTTCTGTCAGGTTTCGCTTGTCTGAAAATGTAAAAATAGATGAAAATGAAGAAATGTTAGTACATATCCATTGTTTGTGCTTTCATGTGCGATTTTCAGTTTCCTGATAAGCAGATGCACAACCTGGTGAATATAAAAAAGCTGGAGGTACCATTGGACTGAGTGACAATGATTCATCTTACGTGCTTGTTTCAAAAACTGGACCAGTTTTTGTTTCTCACCTGTGTTATTTTTCCGTCACATTTTTACTTGCAATTTTTGGTAGCTCATATATAGACAATGTCTTGGGTTTAAGTGTATTTTGAGGCTTTAACTTTCATTTGTTCCATTAGTATTTCCTGCTAATAAAACAGAATTTTGAAAGAATATTGAACCACAATTTTCAAAAGAAACTAAAGCTGGTGACAATGGTGCCATAGATAGATACTTATCGTAGTGTATGCTGCCAGCTTGCTCCTGTCCAAGCAGTCCTGGCATGTTAAAGTCCTAGCAGACCTGCTTTGTCATGGTCAGGGCAATCTTATGGTAAGAAGATATCCTATAGATTTTTTTGTGTAAAAGAAGTTCTTTGTACAGATGTTGCTGTTTGATAGGGACAGCATTTACATAATTCACTTTTTTGGCCATGCTTAGCTGTTACCCATATTATGCTGGAAATCTTGCAGTGTTGCAAGACACTCGTTCATCTCAGCACATTTTTAATGATCCTCATAATGTGTGATCACTGAACTGCTAGTTCAGTTTCAGAAATATGGTAAGGGAATTACATGTGGTTGTTCCTAAGCAGTCAGCTTAGAGGAGACACATGGTAGTTCTTTTACATTGTAGTTTTCTTCAGTAAGCATTACTGAGCTGCATGGGGCACATCTATCACACTTTTTGTATCAGATCCTTTATAGACTTATCAAAGTCCTCCTGAATTTTCTTTGCATTTTGTTCACACCATTATTAGTCCTTTTATTTTAGGCTGGGATTCTGCAATGAAATGTTGCAATAAAGGAATAAACTGCATCGTAGTATTGCAGAATAGAAAGAGGCCTGATGGATGGCAGAATTACACATGGACTTCCTGTATGATGTCTTGTTCAGTAAAGACATGCTGCTCAAAATTAGTAGTTATTAACCAGTCTGTTGAAGAGTTAAAACCGGAATTCCTGCCTCCCCAGCTGTCTATTCTTTGATAAAATTGTTGGTTGCACATACATATGCTTATACATGAAGCAGGTTTTCCTACATCTCATGATTCAATATTATCCTTGAAATTTATATTCTATTTACAAATATTGATATGATACTCCCAAAAGAGTATGTTAAGAGGTACTGTGTAGCATCACAAGGAATACATATGGTAGGTTATATGCAGAGATGAAAAAGGACTACTATGTATTTGGAAATTATTACTATATTGTAAGAACTGGGCTGTGCTCAAAAATTAATTACTGTTAGAATTTACAGGTTTGGTTTTTTTTTTTTTTATTTCACTTCCATCAGAATGCATTTTATGGAATTAATTTTATTTAATGCTTGCTTTCTATGTTCTCTCTGCACATTATTGTTTCTGACTTTTCAAGATTTCACAGATGTAAATTTGGGATCAATGCTTAATAGGAAAAGACATGTGAAGATAAAATGTGAATACCATAAATGCACTTTTAAATTATCTGACACTCTTCATCACTGCTGGCATCATTGATGACTAAGTGTAATAACTTGTTAGATACATCTTAAAAAGGATTTGGAATTACCTTTTGATTCTCATTCTAAGACTATCAGATACACAGTTTTCTGTTTTGTGAAAACAAGTTCAAATAGTAGTAAATCATATATATGTAAAAGAATTTTAATTATACTCTTTAAAAATTGCATTAACCAATAAAGTAGAACTTATGGATTGTCATGTTCCAGAATTTATATGTTCTGTGGTTTAAGTATATTGACAGGAAAGAAGAAAACTTGTTTCTTAAATCATACACTATGACTGGATCACCCATTAAAATTATACTTCCAGCCCTGTCCAACATTAATAAAAGTTTTAGTATTTTCCAATTCAGTTCTCTTTCCCCTTGTTATGACTTTCTTTGATGATTTTTCTGATGACTATAAAATAACTTGAATATCACTTTAATATAAGTTAATATGCTTTCATATGTTACAGGAGTGTGCTACATAATTGAATGGCTGTAGGTATAGGAGAGAAAACAATGAACATAAGACAGACCTAATCCTTCCAGGCTCAACCTCATGAAATCTCATTATAGGACCATGGCAGTGTTTTTAGGAAATCTTTCTTTTTTAAAATGCCCCACAATTGAACTTCTGTTGTAGAGAAAAAGCAGAATCTAATCTAATGAGTTTGATAAACCAAGTAGGAATACACCTCTCCTGTCCAACAGCTGAGATGAAAAAGTGTATTTTAAAATGTTCAATATAATTTATCTTGGAACATTGTCAGTGTAGAAAAGATGACACTTCCGTTAAAGAGGATATCCAAATTGCTGTTCACAATATTAAAGTCACAGTTCTGTTCCAGCATATCCGTTTAATATGCTTTGTGAATAATATTTCCAGAAATATTGTTCCCTTATTGATAGTGAATGTACTGGTTTATAGCTTTGGTGTCTAGCCACTTGGCTAGATTGATAAAATTTGTTTTGATTAGGTCTTTCCTCTCAAAAAGTAAAATACTTTGTACGTTCATACTATGTATTTTACTAGAAGAAATAATTAAGGATGGTGTGTCTAAGGCAAGCATAGCTCAGTCAGCAAACCCAGCATATCTTCTGCAAAGCAGTCATTCCTTTTACAGGCTCAGACCGTCTTCCCTGAATGTACTTTACATCAGTGGGGGGTTAGAGAGAAACAGGGCTAAAAACTCCTCTGCAGCAGGAGTGACTGTTAGTTACTACTGATGTTTAACTGAATACACTGTTGTCTCTGACATTCTGCGTATTTGTGACATGAATAGGCAAGAAGCTAGTAGCAATAAAGGTATAATGTGGTATATTTTTACTCTTTACCAAATTTTTCACAATCCTCCATTCTTCAGGATTCCTGAGCTGTTCAGTCCCTATTTGCTAACTTACTGAAATTTTCTTCAGTTGCTGCTAATAAGTAGAATAATTTTCAAATTGCAGACTTTGGAGTGACTGTGATTGTCAACACTGAATGCTGCAATTCAGAGCAACTATAAGAAGCTATCTGAGGTACCAAGAATGGGTTAGTCACAGCAGCACATAGTAAAGGCAGACTGTTTGACCCTTAAGTCACACACACTCTAATGTGTGTGATTAATTGTTTATTATTTTGAAATAATTTTTACTGTTAAACAATTGTGTAGTGCCATTACTAATGATCTTCTGAGATTGTATTTGCACTTCAAAAGTAATAATTGTAAAATTAGTACTGTCTTCCTGCATAGGATCTCAAAACATTTTGTAACATGACATTATTCCAGTGCAAAAATTGAAAGTTGTCCATATTTCTCCTAATCAGAATTATTTCTGGAGACCTGTTCTTTGCATATTCAGATCAGAGCATTAGTCCCCAATATGACTTACCAGGTTGTTTTAAAGAAAAAAGGGGGGGGGGGGGGGGGATGAGATGGAGTTGCCATTATATTGAAAATCTACCAAGAAGTATGGGGTTTTTTTATTTATATTAAATGACATGCAAAGATGTATTGAAGCTAATTGGCTTCCTTTGAGAAACAGGTTCAGACGATTAAAGGAAGGTGTAAATTATTAGAAATACAAAGATTTTAGTTAGATCTAACAGTCAGGAATAGCTCATTTCATCTGAAGTGTTAAAAACACATAACAGCTTTTAGCCTGAGTGATTAATCTCTTGAGGTTTCTGTTTGGAAGCAAATATTCTTTCCAAAAGATCTTGCAAATAATAATGTGTCATTAAATCCACACCTTAACACAGAGATGAAGGTTAAAAAGTTATTAGAATTACTCCCATGCACCCCTTAATGAAGGAAAGATGCATAGAAATCCTGAAGGCTACAGAATTCAGCTTCAGTCTGTATAATCATGAATAGGGAGTACTGTCAAATCAGGAACAGAGTGTATATCTGCTGGAAACACTTCACAAATCCTTGATTACTCTTTTCTAATGAGAGCAGACTTGGAATAATAGCCAAGAAAAAATACTGTTTTCTTCACTGAAAGTTTAAATAAAAGTAGTAAATATCTTAATTCGAATCCATTTATAGTGGTCCTTTTTGATGCCTTACTTTTCACTATCAAGGACCTTTGCAGGAAAATATGATCTTGCCATGATCTCAGTGCAGATATGAACATCTGCTATTTGATGCTGGACATTTAACAAGTGCTAAGTTCATAGGCATCATCTGTGGAAGACTAAAATCAGCATGCAGAGATCCCCTGTATAACAATGGAGGCAGAGATGCCATATTAAAAAATGTCATTTAAAATCATGTGAGATTCACCTAAGATCCTAGTGCTTGTTCTGCACCTGCTTGCTTTCCTATAATGAAAATACAGAGGTAAAGTAGTCTAAGATAATGACCATATTTAAATGAATACCACTGTTCAATCACTTTAAATGTGTATTTTTCTAATGGCTTTCTGTAAAAATGAGAAAATCTATCTTTAGGAATCATAGAACCATAGAATGTCCTGAGTTGGAAGGGACCTACAAGGATCACCAAGTCCAGCTCCTGTCCCTGCACAGGACAACCCCAAATTCACACCGTATCTCTGAGGGTGTTGTCCAAATGCTTCTTGAATACCATCAGGCTTGGTGCCGTGACTACCTCCCCGGGGAGCCTGTTCCAGTGCTCCACCACCCTCTGGGTGAAGAACCTAATATCCAACCCAAACCTCCCCTGGCACATCTTCCTGCCATTCCCTCGGGTCGTATCACCAGTCACCAAAGAGAAGAGATCAGCGCCTGCCCCTCCTCCTCCCCTTATGAGGAAGCTGTAGTCTGCAATGAGGTTTCCCCTTAGTCTCCTCTTCTCCAGGCTGAACAAACCCAGTGACTTTAGCCACTCCTCATACAGTTTCTCTAAACCCTTCACCAACTTCATGGCCCTCCTCTGGATCCTCTCTAGTAGCTTTGTATCCTTAATGTAGTGCGGCGTCCAAAACTGCACACAGTACTCACTCGAGGTAAGGCTGCACCAGCGCAGAGTGGGACAATCACCTCCCTTGACTGGCTAGCAATACAGTACAATACAATAGAAGGCTACTTATAAGGTGCTCTAAATGAACGTAGTGCTTAATGAAATAAAAGAGCAGGATGTTTAAGTGTATTGGTCTTTCTACACAGGAATACTACTGCTGTTTATATTTGTCTGCTTTGACTTTTGTTAATACAGAGAATCCGTGTCTTTCACTTACATTCAGTTTAGTGCTGCTTTCAAAATTCCTGTTAATGCTTTTCCAATTGCGCATTTCTCTTGTCCCTATAATTTTTTACAGATAGTTTCATTGATCAGACTTTTTAAATTAATTGCTGGCTTGGGTTTGTTTTTTTTTTAGGTTGCTGTCTAAATCAGCTAATGGTCTCCTCTGTCTGCCAAAATGGAAAATAGGTAGGAATACATTTGAACATAATTCTACACTTTATAGCACTTTATGACAAGAATGTGATATATTACTTTTTACATACTGATATTATATAGGTGCAAAGGGAATCTAAACAATGCATGTATGTATAAAATGTGTTATGAAGAACAGAACTCAAATGACTGTCAAAGAGTACAGGTGTCAGGTCCCCAGCAGTAACTTTTGCTCTACAAAGCCACTCCTATTGAGCCTTACTAATGCTTTGCAGACAGAAGATCCTGTAGTTACAAAATCCCGTTCTTCTAAGGCAGTAAATTATGAATGGCATAGGCCTTGGCAGAGGAATGTGACTAGGGACAGCTGGTCATTGCCAACCCACAATCAAAACAAGCCTGATGAGCCTAGTTGTATCCTCCAAAGCCTCAGAAACTAGAAATTGTGTCTCCCTGACTCACTCAGTTTCAAATAATTAGATGCCTGACAGTTTGGTCCATCGGTCTCCATGTACAATGGACTGGTGAGCTTAGGATATTGGCTCAGTTTGTGATACAAGTTAAGGTAACTCCCTCCTAGAACTAGTACTATTATCTCTATAGCATCTTCATCCTACTATTATTCTACAGCACCTTCATTTGTGAAGGTCCTGCAAACTGACAGTTCTCTTGTGCACCTCAAAAATATTCTCAGCTCTTGTGCTGAAATAGTCCTCTCCGGCCAGATTCTCAGCTTTGAGAATTATAGTCCATTTACACACCTTACAGTGGCCAGAGTAAGGGACAAGAATTTAACAGAAGATGTGGCATAAAGAAGATGATGGATGGGATGTTTGAATGTTAAAAGTTGCACAGGATTTTAATAGGTGAGTAAATGTATTCACAGATAGATTTGCAGCTGTCAGAAGATCTAAGAAAAGCACATCCCTAACTTGCAAGGTTAGTCTGACAATGTGGCTTGTTGGTGAGTACTAGTTTAAACTTACCTTCTGTTACTCACTTCCTCTTACACATACGTGTGCTTGTGTACTTACTGGATTTGGGTGCAGGTGTATGGTGTCAGAAATCCCAACTAGATTTTTTACATTGCACATCTTAGAATCACAGAGTCATTGAGCTTGGAAAAGACCTCTTCAGATCATCTAGTCCAATCTCTATTTTTAAAAAACAAAGTTGCTAAGTTTTATAAATGTAAAAGTTGCAAACATTTCCAAAGAGTAAAGTCTTTGGCACATGGAATTTACAGACACTTTTACAGAACTCATGTTTTTCTGTTGCCATTTGTTGCATCCTGTTGAATAAGGATTGTGATTCACAGACTGAAAATTAACAAGCAGCAATTTTTCAGGTAATATTTGAGTCAGTGGGGAACACTTTTTTTTTTTTTTTGCTAGGAGCAATCTATATAAAAGAAAAATTAATTTGAATTGTTGCAAAATCAGAAAAAAGGAGATTTCTGTGCTAACTAGTTGTATTTTTTAAGTGTTCTTAACACTTCTTAAGTGTTAAGAAGTCAAAGCTGAAGGTTTCCCTTCTATAAATTCAATTTAAAATATCAGAATGAAAAGATATTCCTCCATAATCATTACTTTTGAACACACAGAAATATATATTGGCTGAAAAAATACAGAGAGCACAAATAATTATTTCAGCGGATCACTGCATTGCTGAAACTCCAAAAGGTTCAAATTAAAGTGTTTGAAAGCCATTTTCTAGGCTAATTGTGTTTCCTCAAGCCCCAAGGCAACTCATGATGTCTCCATGGCAACTGTTCTTTACTTTTTTTATGTATAAGACTGTTTATGCTTCATATTTCACTTATTACTGGGTATAACAAAAACCTAATACTGGAGAAGTTTAATAGTCAGCAACTTTTCCTTTTGCACTATTTTCCTTAGTGCAGATATTACAGTTGTGATTTCTGATTTTAACTAAATTTTTGTAATGAAGTGATCATCACATTTTATTTTTGCACTGCAAAATATGTATTCAATTAGAGGGAAAATGATGTCATATTTTCTTACATTATTGTAGGGGCTACTCAGCAGATTCTCACTGCCCTTCATTTGTGTGCAATTTTCATGTAATTTAGCAGAGGTATCACAGCTGGGATAGTGATTGGTGTTAATACCAAATCCAAGCATGATGAACCAGATTTATTTGGTTTTTCAGTCCATATCATATGATTGGTACCTGGCGATTTCATTGACTATAAACTGGAGCAGAATTAGGACTAATATACCAAACCTGAAAAGGGAACCCAAGTTACTGAGAGTGAATAGGAATCTGAAAAAGCTCTCTCTGATGATCAGGCTGGCATATTCAGGAGATGAACACCTAAAGTATATTTGCCTTCCAAACTGACTTGCTAAATGACTGCAGACAACTCATTTCACCTCTGTAACTCAGTTCCTGCATCTACAGGTAGTATTAATGATCTGTTTTTGCAAAACACAGCAACATCTGCACTTTTCAAAAGAGATGCATTACAGCTCAAAGCTTTTCACTGTTTGTGAATACTAACCAACTTGCTTTCCGGAAATATTTTACTGTTTGTCAGTTCTTGCCCATTAGTATTTATTTAAGCTGATACCATGACTCTGGCCATTTCAGTCACATACACAGCTTTTGCAGTTGCAGTCATTCCAGAGAGCTACTCAGCAATTTGAGTTCCGGCTTCCTGCTCATTTTTATCAGCACAGAATTTTTGCTAGGGCTACCTAATTGTATTTCTTCATATTTGACAAAGACGTGGTTAGAGAGCTTTTGGTCAGCTGTTGCTACCTGCACTTTTACTTCACAGCTAAAATTTGTGCCAATATAGTTCATGTCATGTGAGTTTAAAGTGATTGGGAAGGATTATATCTTCTGTGTGTGGTCTTTTGGAAGGGACTGTGGTATGAACTGAATGAAGAGGAATAACTGACAGTGATGCCTAGTCTTGTAATGGTTCTGGAGCTCATAGCAGGACTCAACTGAATTCAATAATCAGTTTGGGGAGGCAATGGTAGTGAGACCTGTGAGCAGTTCTGGGCAAACATCTGTCAAGGATGTTTTAGATATGGTTGATTCTCTTGTATAAATGAGGATGGGCAAGAGATCTCTCTGACCTGTTGGGGTCCCCACACCTATTCTACAGTTTTATGGTACTTTTCAATAAGGTATAATTTTTTTTTCTTCTTGATTTTTAAAATTCTTTCTTTAGTATTTACTAGGAGGTTTTTTTCCTTCAAAGATTTGAGTTTTAAGTTTGTGTGTGTATAATTCCACTTAATGACAGGCTTAAATGTAAGCACTTATTTAGGTGCTGTATCGAATTGAAGTGTGTCCTCTCAGTGCCCCATTCTGCCTTCTTCATCCTCTTCCTGAGAAATGTGAGACCAGCATGGTGGTGACTAATCCTGCTGCTATTGTTATGGTAGTGTTTAGATGCATCAGTGAGGAATATTTTTAAGAACATTTCCTATTGTTTGAATTAATCTTTAATAAATCAGGGAACAGCAAAACTGCCATGTGACCTTGAACAAAAATAACACAATTCTGATACCTAATATAGAGGCAACAGTTCCCAAGTAGCTTAGAGAGTATAAATTGTTGGCCCACAGTAATCATCCAGTAATGATAATATCTATAAAGAATTTTTAATTTGTTTTTATGGAAAATATACAAACAACACCCTTCCCCCAACTGTGTAATGGTAATAATTCATTTATCAGTAGCAGCTTGATAATAACAAATTGACAGTCTATATTCTAGCTTGTACTAATAAGAAATTTCAGTCTCCTGTGCTAGTCCTAGAGAAATATAGTGGAAAGCAGAATTAGACATGCATTGTGTATGACTGTATGCCAGTTGATTACAATACTTCCATTAAAGCAGCTAAACAACTTGCTTGTGGTTTTTATTTGTGCATATAGTACAGTTATAAATGTGTGTATTTCCATGAAACTGAACACAAACTAGTTGTTAAACAGTTGGCGGGAGAGAAAAGTATTGGCTTAAAACATATTTACTGTAGTCTTTTTAATTCATTTTTCTAATAGCAGTAATAAGCAAGAACATGCTATAGAGTGAATGCGTACCATTCATAATGGCATTGCTTTTTCTAAAACCTCATACCAATAGCCTGGTGGTATTTACTTAATGTTTACATTTAATATCACCAAAGACATGAACTCTGATGTTCTAGGAATATTACAAATATATAATAAACAACAACACCAGCTCGAGACTCTTGGATGATCTATTTAATCTAATCGTGATTTGTTCTTATGCCTTATTTATTACAAATGACATATCTTATATTTGACATCTCCATCTCTCAAGTCTCCCTTTAGATCAGGAGCATTCAGAACTAAGGCTTCAGCTTTTTTTATTAAAAAAATAAAGCGTGATCTGCTTTAGGAGCTTTTGGGTCTCCTAAAGAAGGCCGAAGAGAATGGGGGAATTGCATACTATTTGTCAGAGGGTTAGTTGTAGAAATCAAAATACTAACTATAGACCTCCTAAAGACTCACCTCTGCAGATAGAAATCCTGGTAGAAAAGGCTTTCTGGTGCTTCCTCAGTGGTCGTGTGGCACAAGATAACAATAAAGAATCTGCCATTTTAGATATTTTTGTTGATCCTAATGGATTGTACATATATAGAAATGCTGGGTTTTGTCCCTTATATTATACAGGATATTTCCAAAATGAAAAAAAAAAAAAAAGAAACAGTATGAAACAGAAACGAAAATGAAAAGCATTCAAGAATGTATAATCATCTCCTAATAGCAATTTTAACTCCTTTGGCAAAAGTCCAGTCTCAGAAACACAAACATTGACTTCAGTAAGCATTTTGATCATGGCTCTTATATTGTGTTGAGCCCTCTAGGCTTAATTTGAAATGAATAGAGGTTAAATAGTCAGTGGAAATCTCTCTTAAGTAATATTTGTATCAGGTAGGATGTTTCAAATTAAGGATTTAGATACCAATTAAAACATAAATATGCAGGACATAAGGAGCAATGATCATTGACCAATAATCTAAATAGAAAATTATGGGATTGGGGTTAGAGATACTGAATAAATTAAAATGATCCTAAATAAGAATATAACCTCTTTTTTTTTCCTAAGCAAACACTTACGTGGAATAGAAAAAACCAAACAGGCAGTTAATTAGCACACATTTGGTAATATTCATGGTCTGAGGTCTTTGTATAACTTACCTTTTTTTTAAAAAAAATACAAACAAACAAACCAAAACACAGAAACATGGTGCCAGTAATGTTTAACATAGGTTGGTGTTCTTTCATTTTTTTACACAGCTTGAATACAAGCAAAAATCAGAAAGCTTTGCTGGCACAAACATCAAAATAGTAGATCTCATATGCAGCATCTACCTCACTTTACTGACTAGTGCTGTATTGACCCCATTTATCAGTACAGCACTAAACTTTGGGGCAGTAATGGTGGGAAGGTTGTGAAAGATGAAAACAGATGAAAATGCAGAAAACAGAAAACAAAGGGGTACAATTCTTTTTCTTGAACATTTTATTATTTTTCAATTCCTTTTGACCTACTGTACTAAAGATACAGTTTTACTACTGTACTTAGTTTCTATTGTACTAAAATGATGAGATAATTTGTATGACAATTTGTATTAATAGTGAATTAATAGCCATTAATTCACTAATAACCTTCAAAATAAAGAGACTCGTTAATGTCAGGTATAAAAGGAAGTTTAGGGAAGAAATGTAGTTACGTGGTAACATCTGGATGCTAGCTTGGAAACAGAACCCCTCCTGGACCTTCAGTTTTATTGCTGCTACCCCATACTATTCACTGGTGCAGAAATACCATGTGGCATAGGGATTGCAACCGAAGATAGGGAAAGAGCAGTAGGAATAGATTAACTCATAAGAAAAAAAAAAATCTAGTTTCCATAAAAAGACCTTAATTAAAAAAAAGGGTAAGGAAGGGGGAGGAAAGGAAACACAGAACTCACAGAAACAGATTGCTTTTTATGGCTGTATTTTTAGCACTTTTCACGGGTGACAATTACTGTTGAGAAAGAGCTTCTTAATACATTTTTTCCAATATTGAGTATGGTACAGTGTGTGTGTGAGTACAAATATGCATAGACATAGGGCTATATATGAAAATATTTTTAGCATGGCTTCAGCGATGTAGTACATATATTAATTCCCATTTAAACTTTATCTGATCTTGTCTTGTAAAGCTAAATTTCTTTAGAAAGGTAATGGAAAATAACGTGTATTGTTTTTTGCATTAGTTAAAAATATCATCTGCTAATTTAAATCTACCTGGGACTGGTTATTCTGTACCATAGAGGCAGATAAAAGCAGATGTGATTATCAGGGAAATAAGCATTCTCCTCTTGGGTAAAGAAATAAGCATATTCCTTCTGATATCCCTGAGGAGATAATGAAGTATCAAAAGACCCAGTCAAATCCCACAAGGTTTTGATGGTGCAACATCATCCTGATGTAAGTCAGGGTTTAAGGACCACAGCAGAGTCTTCAACATGATTTGCACTTTCCACGTCTTCTGAAATCTTTGGTATTGTAGATACATTGATTACAACTGATAATATTAAGAAAACACATTCCTCCTGCTCACCAGCATGGGAAGAAGCCACATATGCATGTGCACGCACATGCATGCACACTCACATGCATGCACATTTACTGTATATAGTGCAGTTAAGCAGAGTAATTAATCAGCTTGATTTTATCCAAGAAAGATGGAAAACAAAGCATTATTATGGTTTCTTAACATCAGAGACCATGGAAGCTAAGAACATTTTCCAGGAGAGAAACAGACTGGAGAGATTTTGATGCAGGTTCATCTTTAGAATCAATACTGGCTGCAGATGCGTTAAACTAAAGCAACATTTCATAAACACCATTTTTTATTAGGTAGCATAGTTTGATTGTGGCATCCTCAAATAAGAGATGAGATACTTTACTCCATTTTCATTTCTATATATATTTATATAGCTCTGCTTTTTTGTTTCATTTGTTTTGGAGCCTTTGGAGTTCTTCTTTGACAATCCATTAAAGTTGTCAGGATTTTTTCTACATCATTGCCTTTAATTCTAGTCCTGTCTCATTTTTTCCATCATATTCTCCTCTCCTCTCCATCTCTCTTGCTGTTGTTTTTTTTTTTTCTTCCAGCTCTCTTGCTGCTTTCCTTTCTGATTCATTATTTGAAATAAAATTTTTCTCTGTATGATGAAGAATCACAGGCATGATTTACACGGTATTTGCTTTCTTCAAATACAGACGTTTAATCCAAATTTTGGGCAGGAGCCTCTGAGTAATGTGGTTTAAAAGTATCTGTTGAATCCCTAGATTTGCAGCAGAACATTGATTACTACTCTGATAATGTTGTTCAAAGTTAAAAAGACTGTCAGTAATGTAGAAAATGAAAGATAAGCGGGAAGACCATTCTGAATTTGATGTGAGGAGAAAGCACACTGGAAGAAAATAAAATCCCTTAATAGCAAAGCCTTGTAAAAGTAAACAAGGCTTAAAGCTGGGGGTGTATTTATTATGGCTTGTGTTGCAGAAGCTCAACACTTAGATATTTTTACTTATGATCTCTAGAGTAACCGGGAAATATATCAAATAAATACTGTTTATGTATAATATAAACAGACAGATAGATAGATGTAGAATGTCTTGAGCAACAGGACATTAGGATTTTAACAGCTATTTAAACAGCTGTTTAAAATCATGCCCCTGAATTTGTTGCACTTAAATGGAACAAGATTTTCAGAAAATGATGCATAACCTTGAGTGTCTACGTTCTCATCTTGCAAAGGGACTTGTGCTAAGCCCTTGCTGCAAATTATAGTTATCTCTTCCCCTAAGTACATTGCCAGCTGGGCGCACAAAAAGTGCAAGCACACTGAATCAGTAAAAACTGTTCATTTTCTTTCAGAAGGAATTCTGATAGAGAAAATTCTCATCCTTCTCACCTGGGGTCTTCTGATGCAGAAAGGTCAAGAAGATAAGGGGTTTTATAACGAGAGAACAAGAATAGTAAAAAGAATATTCAACCGTATTAATTACTGTTCCTTCAACGGTGTCCATGGTTAGTCTTGGCAGGATATAGGCAAAATGTTTCCATTTAATAATATGTTATCAATGGGATAAATGGACAAGAAGGTTCTGCAGTATAGTCTTCATATGATTGCAGTGTAACTTGTCTGAAAACACAAGTGAATTAATTGTAGAATAACTGCTTAATAATAACACAGCTGTTTTCATCAGATTTCATGGTAAGTCACATTTGCTAACTTGTGAATGATAAGCCCTTGGGAAAGTTATTAATTTGTTGTTGAACACAGTCATTCTAGTCTCTGATGGGCTGAGGCAACAGAATATAGATGTTGAATGGTTAAAAATGTGAGGTGGCAGGAATTGCCTATGGTTCATGGTGGATCTGACAGAGACTATTAACACTTTCCTTTGCTACCATCCAGACATTCTACTTACATTCTGACATCTATGAGTGCAACGTATCCCTCCAAAAAGGATGGCTTGCACACTACCAAGTTAATAATACCAAGTTAATAATATCCTTAAACAAGGATTTAGGTTTTTTAATACTGAACTAAAAGAAGCACTGCAGTCTTTAGTTAGCTCTGTCTGCCCTATGTGTTCAGGTCCTTGTATTTTATGTATAAAAATAAATGAACAGTTATGCACCATGTTAAGCAACTTCTTGACTTAGTATTTTATAAACTGAATCATATATTAAACTAGGTATTCTTTTTCCTCACTGTCATCAATGGCATTACTCCCGGTAGTGTTAGTGAGTGCAAGAATAGGCCAGAAGGCTGTTTTTGCTTGAATTAAATGAGGGTACAATAGATTATCCTTTCAAGTAGTTGCAACCTATTTAAAACATTTGTGGTTTTTTGTTTTTGTTTTTTTTTTTTTTTTTTTTTTTATGAGAGAGCAACATGCATTCATTGTTTGCATGAAAAGTGCACTAAAACGTGACTACAGTGTTTTATTGAGTCACTGAGGGACTGTATTAATGCCTTTGTCTGCTAGGTTATATGCAAAATGAAGGACTGTATCATTCAAGCTCAGTGCTCTCAAACAGATGTAAATCTCTTAACAGGCACTCTTCACTGCAATTAGGAAGCAGCAACAGTTGTATGAAATACAGAGACTCCAAGTTAGTCTAGACTAAAGACCTTCTAGCAAAGATAATGGGAAGATTCCCTCAGAAACTAGATGTAGTCAGTAGCACTTTGTGGTTTTTCACTTTCTTAGCAGATGGCCAGAAGGTGTTCAAAAACTAAGTACAAAAGAAGAGCTCTAATTCTGCCATTTCAAAGGACTTGACTTGCCATTTCAAAGTTATGACTGTGACAAGGTTACAGCACAGCCTGAGAGCACCACGGAATCCACCGTGAGAGCTCTCCACCCACTGGACATTAAAACTATGCAAAGAGAAAAGCCAAAGTTTATTAAAGAGTCACAAATTCAAAATCATAGATCATTGGAAGATCACATGAAAATCACTTGAAGTCTAGGAATAACTAATATGGATGGGTTAATTTGCTCTCTGATTTCTGAACACTCAGATTTCTTTAGATATCTTCTCAGAAACTAAGTGAAAGCTGAGATTCAGTGTCTTGGTTCTACCTTGATTTTAAGGAAAAATGCTGAACATGTAACACTGATGAAAAAACTGTGATTTTTTTGTCACTAATGATCAAAATGGATTTAAAGGCATGAAGTAGGCATTTGGATGGAATTTAGGTGCCTAAATCCAAAGCGACAGTTTTGAATATTTTTGCTCTATTAAGGTATTTATGTGAGGTTTGCAAAAACATTAGATCTGTGAGATACCAAGGTTTTAAGTGACTTGACAAAATTATATGTGGAGAATCAGTGACTGAAGAAGACCTGGATATCCAGTTATATTTTATATGACAAAGACAATGAACAAAATACAGAAACAGCCCTGGACCAGATCATGGACCAGAACTTGGGTTTGACTCTTCCAGTTAACAAGCAGAACCTTGACTATAATTCTTTTTTCTTTTTTCACTTATTCAGCCTCTCCATTTCACTCAATTTTTTCCCTGCAAACTTCAGGAAAAAGGATGGTATCACCACACTCTTCTCACATAACCTGTTACTACATTATAGTCTAACCTATTACCACAGTAGTTAGTGGCTTTGTATTCTTTTGGGAGGTGACAGCTGGTAGGTTTGAAACTCCCAGCTAACAAAGGACTTGTAGGTGCTACATATATTTTTTTATTTCTCCATTATCTACTGCAATTAAAAAAGAGTATGGCCATTGATTCAGATCAGAAGTTCGTATTTTCTTCAAGGCATCTGGCTATAGCTAGTTAATATCTACTATTATTACAAAATCTACTTTATGCCTGGCTGGTTTGACTCATCTTCAATGAGCATCCCATTGTGAAGTGTGCATCATCCTAACTCCAAAGAGGCTGTTTTCATGAAACATCAAAAGTGATCATTCATTACAACACCCCTCATAATTGTCATATGTTGTATTTGTCATTTGATGCCAAATAACTGCATAATGCTGAAAAGAGTCAAATAGCTATGCAATGATGTTAGAAGACCTGAAGTAGAAGAAATTGTTGTTACTGCACAAAAATTACAAGCTGTGGTACTTTTTACTATTTCATTTTAACTGTAACTTAGCTTGAATATTTTGACATTAATTACTGAAGTCATATTTAATTGACTGTTTGCTGGCAGACCTTGTTCAATCTTAAGAGCTAATTTAGGAAATAGTATTAAATGACAAAAATTCTCTAATAAAATATTTTGTTTTGTTTTATAAATTTACAAGTATTTCTATGATTTCTGTTATTACTGTCCTTTGACATTGCCGGTAATTTTGACGATTACACTTGTAAAAAATTCTGAAGTTTATAATTTCTTAAATAATGTTTATTATGTTTTGTAAGTGCTCCTTTTTTGAATGTTTTTTGAAATTTAATGATGGCTTATTTACAATTGGGAACACATAATGATGCATCATTAAAAATCTATGCCCATTTTCTTTGAATTAGTTTCAGGAGTAATTTAGATTAATAAAGCAAAAATAATACTTATTTGATTAATTATAGGATAAACTGTCACTCAGATACTGTAGCCCTTGCAATATACACAGCTTGATATATTTCACAGGTGAAAATATTTATCCCTGATTTACAGAGAGGGAAACTGAAGTATGGGTTGATGACTCAGACTTATGGAAACCAACAGCATAAATGAAGGAATGAAAGTCTGTATTCTTGTTCCATTACTGGTACCCTGTCCACTTCATCATCCTGACAAAAGCAAAACCATCTAATGTTATTCCAGCTGAAGCTGTGGACAGCAGCTTATACCTGTGAGGCAGCACTGGGGCTGACCTCAGTATAAATACCTAAGAACTTTTATGGATAGGCTTGGATCTGGAGCTAAACTTTGAGACTTAGTCTAACGTCCAGTTTCAGTGATAGGAAATACTAGAAACAGACTCGCAGCAGTGCCTCTTGGAAATGATCTCTTTTTGATCTTCATTTCCATGGTTATGTTTAAGGCTTAGAGCTTCAAACACATTCATATGAATTTGTATGAATATTCACATTTGTATGAATGAGTCATGCAAAATTCACCCTATAAAGGTGTTATTCTGGGGGACTTTTCTGATGCAGTCAGCAGGAACAAGTGCAACATTACTTCTTGCTAAGAAGATAAAGAAAAATGGCTGATCCTTTGAAATGCATTTTGCTAGAGAAGCCATGATTAGTGGAACAGAGTTTTAATAAATTCTATGTGGCTGTAGGAGAAATACTCTTCTAATGGAAAATATGCACACCCAGGGAAAACCTGCTAAGTATGTGCAGCCAAAGGTGTTACAGGGAGGCAGAGGAAGGAGGAGATTACTTGTAAAATGATGAAAGAAGTAAGATTATTTTGGAGATGAGAAATAGACCTACACAGTACTTTTCTTAGTATTTCCCAGAATATGTCCTGTGTTTTTCATTTTATTGGCTTAAGGGAAATGAATTTAGCTTTTATTTCCAGAATACAAATCATGGCACAGAAGAGGAGTGCCCAGAGTAGGTAGCGCAAAAGAAAATGTCAGGGACCGAAGGCATAATACGTGTATCAGATTGCACTCATTTGTCTAAAGTGATGCTGGAATTCATTCATCCAGTTCAGCAAAATGCAAAGATTTTTTCAGAGATTGGGTGAATGACATGAGGATGCATGATGGAAGAAGGTCTCCTTCATTGACCTGATTTGTTCACTATCCTCTACATAATCAGTAGTGCTGTCCATCGCTCATGACACCAGGAAGTTGAAAATGGATTTATGACTGATTGTTGTGGTTTAGCCCCGGTCAGCAACTAAGCACCACACAGCCGCTCTCTCACTCCCCCACCCTTGTGGGATGGGGGAGAGAATCGGAAGGGCCAAAGTAAGAAAACTCGTGGGTTGAGATAAGAACAGTTTAATAATTAAAATAAGACAGCAATAATACTAATATAATGAAAAGGAAAATAATGAGCAAGAGGGAGATGAAACACTGGAAGAAGAGGGAAAAAAAAAAGGAAAAAAAACCCAACAAGTGCTGCAACCACCCACCACCCGCTGACCGATGCTGCCGGTCCCCGAGCCGCGATCGCTGCTTCCCCCGGCCAACCCCCCCCAGTTAATATACTGGGCATGACATCACATGATATGGAATACCCTTTGCCCAATTTGGATCAGCTCTCCTGGTTGTATCCCCTCCCCTCCCGGGTTCTTGTGCACCTGGCAGAGCATGGGAAGCTGGAAAAGTCCTTGACTAGTGTAAACACTACCCAGCAACAAGTAAAACACCAGGGTGTTATCAACATTATTTGCATATCAAGTCTAAACACAGCACTATACTAGCTACAGTGAAGAAAATCAACTATCCCAGCTAAAACCGTGACACTGATGTAATTAAAAAAGATAACATTAAAAAGAATTTATTGGATTACCTAGCAAATAAATACTATAATTAATAGTTAAACATAGACCAAAGGAAATACTGCAAAGCCCTGAGGTCTCTGTATCGCTGGTACTTATTGGAAATGGGGCATTACTTTGTGCCCCTGCTGTTGTTGTGCCTGGTGCATTCTGCCAGAATGCTAGTTCCCTTCAAGGATGCCACATACATATATGATGTGGAAACACTCAGGTGCTTCAGACTTGAAAGATCAAAAATGTTACTGCTATTGTTACTTCAGGATTCAACACAGTTTGGGAAAAAAATGAGTGGAGAGTAAATCTGGTGATGTTCTGAGTGCCCATCTCTGGACTCTTCACAGTGGGTTCCTATTTAGTGATCTTTGAGTGTACAGGAAATCCTGAAGTAAATGGAACTGTAACAAGATGAAACTTTCTATTTGTAGATCTAGAGGAAAAATAAAAGAAAAAGAAAATGAAACACACATGTACAGTACAAGTGGTGGATGTACTTTTTAAAAAAAAAAACAACAACCAAAATCCCAGCCACTTCATTGGCTTTTGGGTATCTCAGAGTGACTCAGATTAAAAGGACTAGGCATCTTGGATCTGTGGTTCATGAATATTAACGGTCACTGATGGTGCAGGCTGATATGTACACATTCTTGTCCCCTGAAAAATGATCCAGAGTTAGGTGGCTCTTGGCCATACCATAAAAGTTAAAATTACAGTCTAAGTCCTTTCCCCCTGTGCATGTAAGTAGCCAGTGTCTCTCCCTCTTTGTGTTATCCAAACCTCACTCACTCACTTTCCACATGCTTGGTGCATTGCTTCTTCAGCTAGTGCTCTGTAAAGAACTCAGGCTTTTTTGGAATGCCTAGCTTGGCAGGCCTCTCAGAATTACCAAAACATAAGCACTGAATAATAATAATGATCATGGAAAGTCTGAAATAGTCCTGAAGCTTTTTGATCTCTTACTAAATGAGGATACAGCTGTAAATGAAATTGTCATTTCTTTTTAGCATGGGCCAGACTATACATAGCAAGTGAGCATTAGTTAACTGCTGCTTTTAGAAGTAAATCTATGACTGACTTCTGTTCACATTTCTGTTGTTGAGAGGTGTGTTTTTCAAGTATCTATGCAGATTGCTGGAGAACATTTGATGTAAGTAGTAAAATGGATCAGAATACCATTTCTTCAAAGATAGATATGTAGTCCCTGGTTTCTGCTAAAGTAGCTTTGTGACGACAAAGCATTTTTGCCAGCTGACAGACAACAGAAATTTAGTGACTTCAGCAATGCTATCCTTTATAATTATTTTTCTTCCTTAGCTGTACAACATGGGTTAGGTAGCTGAAAACCCACACCAGCTGGCCGACTGACTTCCCAGGCTCTCTTGTCCATGCTGTTGAAAAGTAAACAAAGTAGCTAGTTTTAGCTGAGGTGAATTAATAAAATGTCCGCATAGTTGAAATTTTTTTTGCAGGTTTCTTGCCACAATCTAATTGCAGCAAAATTCGAGTCAGTAGAATGACACTAAGGGAAGTTGGATAACAGTTCCCGTCCTGGATACCTTCGTTTGGCCATCAGTAAAGGGGTGAAGAATTCTTTACATTGGAAAGAAAGAATTGTTTGTGTCAGAGATGATCTGTATTTAAGATATTGCAGCATAAGGGAAAAAGTTGAAAAAAAGGTCTCACACAGCCTTCCCAGCAGCTTCAAGGCACTGAGAGTGGAGTGAAGGCTTTAAAGGCCCATCAGAGGAGAATACATGCCTCCCCCACCTACTCTAGTCTGGTGATTCTTTCCACAAGTTCCCCAAAAGGGAACACTGCGTTCTCTGCTGACTCCCTGCAGAGCATCCCTGGCATTATGCTGGTTTTGAGGTGTCATATTTGGCATAGAAATTGTGTCAGTCGGTGGAAGGAGATCAAGAAGACACCAAGCATATTTTTTAGGCTTTTCAATTATATACCAGTCCCTCAAGTGTGTCTGACACACAGCCCTGGGCAGCACAAAGATGATGTGTGTTTCTGCTAGCATTCTACTGTCGTGTTCCTTTGGTAAGCATATCAGAATGAAGAATTGGGCTCAAAAGTTTTCTGAGTGTCAGATGTGTGTGACCAGTTGCAGGGGGAAAAAAAATTGACATCAGTGAAAGTAGAAATGGAGAAGTCTGGGCAAAATTCTGGAGTACAAAAGCTATGCTGCCAGACTGAAGTTGTGATGGCAGATGCAGCTTGGATTTGTGTGGCACCCTACAACACTCAGCATTGCACGTAGGTTTGAGTTGAATTGGCCTTTATCCCACCTACCTGCAGTGTATAAACAATACTTCATTTTACGCCTCAATTAGCAACTTGGCAATTGTATGTCCTTTCATTGACAAAAGAGCTAAAAGGCTTTGCTTGCAGCCCTGATCTCCATAGAAGAAGTGTGGTTTTCTTAAGTCATTCAATAACTGTGGTAATTTTTCACTTGGAAACAAATTTTTGTAGGTTCAGGAATTTGGGAATCTGTGAAATTCCATTTATGAGCAGGGTTAGATGATGATTTAATTGATGGTTGAGCATGCAGACGAACTATGCATGAAGATCTTTTCATTAACTATATATTTTCATGGAGCGACAGGTTTTTGTAATTTAGGTCTCAGACAGTAATTACAAACCAGATGCTATTTTAGGCACAGTCTGCAGCACACCCGTAGTACTTATTCTGGAATTAAAAACAAACCAAAAAAACCCCACTGTTGGAGCACTTAAGGCAGAAAGATGAAGTCACTTAAGATAATGTGGCATCACGCATAGATGCTTGAAGTGCTATAAGAGTACTATATATTATTATAATAATCTCTATCTGGGTTCACTGTCATGGAGCATAACAGTGGTTTTGGTGGAATTATTTTTTTTAAGTTCTGTGTTGAATGTTCTGGGTCAAAAATCTCAGGTTTCATTTGCAGACTCTGTTGCATAAAAATCACTGTATGTTGGTATTTGGGGGCTTGGAAGAGTCAGGGTGAGTTATTTCCTGATAAAAATTGAGACTTGTTAACACACTGTGAAAGCCCTTCCTGTAATAGTATGTTAGGAGAGTCTGGATAAGAGACATAGGAGCTTAGGATCACCTTAGGAACAAGATAATGTCATATTCTACCTCTGCTCCCCATGATCCTGCCATATTAGAAGCAGACTGCATTCTCTGGAGTAATGAACGATGTGTGGTAGTCAGTTGTATATTAGACTGCTGCCTTGTTTGTTGAGGCAACAGGAAGGCTTTAGTATACCAGGCTGGGAATTCTCCAAAGAGAAAGGATGGTCTCCTGGCTGAAGGCAGTAACTTGGGTGCTCTGTGCCTGCTTCTCCCAAAGAGTTCCTGTACAACGCTAAGCAAGTTATTTATGTTGCAGATTTCATGATTCACCACATTGTATTCAGTCTGTGTCCAGAGTGCTCTCCTTAGAGGGAGGATACTGACCTCTTCGCATAGTATCCATGCTTGAGCAGAAGTTATGTTTGAGGAAATAACCTGCTCCAGGATTGCAAACCCACACCCTTAGTTTTTGAATTGGCACCTGAATGAATACGTTAACATTATTTTCTCTGTGCTCATGCACTCCATTTATAAAATGGAGATGATATACCAAGGTACTTTCATCCTTCCTGTACAGCAGCTCATTTTATACCTATTGCTTTGAGTACAGGACAAGTAAAGTGAAATCTGTGTTCTGGAGAGCCAGGTAGGAGAATTCTCTCAGAACGTGCTGTAGAAATTTGTTATGAACTTGAAAGGCAGGCTGTTTCTGTGCTGTTGAGGCTGATCATAGGGTCAGCTCATGTGGGACTGGCTTAAAATTTCTTTCCTTCGATTGGCTTACTCTACATGGGAAAGAATTGAGGGGAAGCTAATCCAATATGCCAGCTGCTAAGGATTTTCTTCCACTCATATATCTTGCTTAACTGTCATCTGCGGCTCTGAATAATGTAGAAGAAACGACCAAGATGCATTTTTCTTTATTGTAATATGTTTCTACCTGTAGAACTAAATGACAGGAGACGTGAGCAAAGGCCTGACACTATATTTATGTTCCTACAGGAAACCTATTGAGCAGAGAAGGGCAGTGATGGCCATAAGCTGGTTTGATGTTTCTCATATTATACAGGAGCTGTAGTTTTGTCCAGAGCAAAATAGACACAGCCTTCCTGATTTGGGATTTCCCTAGTTCTGTTTTCCATGGCTTACTATGTACCCAAATATTTCTCTGATGTACATATGGGGTGTATTCTTTGTATGTCTTATGAGTGTGCATGTTGTACATATGTTGTTTCATGCTTGTTTCCAATAAGTAATTCAGAAGGATATACCTAAAAGGATGTGTAATGGGATCTTGACAGCAGAACAGAAAATCAACTAATTCTTTTACTTCTGTGAGTAGCTAGCAATCATTAGTACTAAATGCATGATGTTTTGCATTCCTCCCACATTGAAGAGCTTCTGACTTGTCTCACCCCCTGAAATGTGCTTTTTACTTAAGCATCCCAAACAAATAATGATTTAGAGATTTCAGGTTTTTTTCTTTGCCTCATGTTATTAACCTTTTTGAAACAGATCTCAGAAGGTGCAGGATGTGGCAAAGGAGAAAGGAAATTAATATAGAGTAGTAAATCCAAAAATCCTTTCTTCAGACATTCTTTCTCTTAAAGACAATAAACTAGAGGTTTGCTCTGTCTTTGGTTTAAATAAAACTTCCAGAAGGTATTTCTTAATTAATTGTTGTTATTTGGGCAGTTGGATAGTGTAAGTATTATGCCAGTTCACCTGAATCCTATGGTAACAACTTTTCTAAACACAGCTCTGTCACCTGTCCATTTGCTTTCTGAGAGCAAACTTTACTGTGTTCCTGAACATTACTTTTGTCAGAATGCTCTGACATTTCAGGCTATGTTATGGCCTGAAACATTTTATTAATGTACTTTTTCAAACTTCACATGTATTGACAGATGTTTGATGTCTTTAGGAACAGACATGAGTAGCTATTGATTTTGTGTTTTGCTGTCACCTTGGATTTTGCAACATTCATCAAAAGTGTTTCAGGCGTGGCTATTACTATTAACTCATTAAATTTCAGTCTGGCAATTACTCTACCATGTTCTGACATTCTGTAGCAGCCCTTATGTCCCTACACATTTGATCTGTTACCTGAAGACAAAATACACAGCTTTCTAATGAAAATGTTATTGCTGTGAGGTAATAGCAGATGAAATGTGAGTAAAGGTTGAAATAGCTCATTGCCAGCCTTCTCTGTTGGACCTGGTCTCACTGGGAAAACTGCAGGAGAAATAAATCAACATGTTCGGGAAAGTTTTCTTCTATATGAAGAATGAGAATGATTAAAGCCATCTGTCTAGTAAAAATCACTGTGGGAAAGATGATGAGGGAAAGCTTTTGAGGAAAGAGTAGGAGGAGAAGAAAAGGCAGATATCAGAAGTGGGGAAAAAAGTAAAAACAGTAGACAATTAAAATTAAAATCTATTGGGCTTATGTCTAGATGCAACTTAGATGTTGTTTCTACTTGCAATGGAATTTCCAAGGCAAAGCATCCTAGATCTTGTCTGAAAAGCTCCAGACATTTTGAAGGTTTTGCTGAATTGTGTTTTTTGCCTTAGCAGGATGATAGCAGAAAGGGGAGTGGGAGAAACAGCACTCCAGTTCTCAGACATATTGGAAGAAATGAAAAAGCGATTCAGCAGAGCCCCACACCCAAATCTAAAGATGCTCCTAATGAAGGGAAGGAATTACTTTTTTCAGTGAGCTCAACCTATTATTTGGCAGTGTTTGGAGCAATGAATTTTAATTTAAAGTGGATTTAAATTAAGAGTATGAGGAAATAGCTTCCTGTCGTTTCTCACAGAGAGTAGATTCAGCTCCAGTGTCATACTGAGAATTCCTACTTCCATTTCAATCCACTTTAACTTTTCAAGTAGTTCAAATAGTACAGAAAGGGAAGAAGTCTTGGGACATTTGCAAACAATTGGATAAAAATGCCAGAAATTAATTAATTTGGGAAAATATGACCTTAGTTCCTGCTACCAAGAGCAAGAAAACCATCCATAATAGCAAAATGTTTGTTCCTGATTACTGTTGCTGGAACTGTGTGCTGCTGAACTGAGCATAATCATCATCCCAGGCGTACAGTAGATTTCTGCTACCTTTGATGCATAGTACCAATTTAGGGAGTTTTCTACCATTTATGATGGCCTAAACTTATTTTATTTATTGACCAAAAATGTACCTATATTCCTAATTGGTGCAGCCATAAGACTTACCAATGTTTGCAGTTCCTGTAGCTCCCAAATTCCTTTTTTATTGGATTTAAAAGATTTATTTATTTGTAATTATTAGTAATGAAATTCAAAATGAAGCAGAATCTTTTAAAAGTTATTTGAACTTCACAATTATGTATGTTGTTGCACGGCCTGCCTAAGTTAGAAGCTGGTGAGATTCTTCAAGGGTAACTGAGGAGAGGGGACCAGGGCCAGGCTTAGCAAAGACTTTCTGAATTCTTAATATTCTTTTCCTGAAACACATGGTGTATATTAAAACGCTTTGAACTGAAAGTAAAATGCCATCACGTTTGGAGTCCTAATGTAGCTAAACTCTATTAATCTATTGTTTTAAGAATTTTTTTTTGTGTCAGTTACCAGGATATAAATGATATGGTTATAGTAACATTCCAGAAACAGAATTCTGCCTGCTAGACTGAAAATTACAAAACTTTATAAAGGATCGGTATAGAATTTTGTTGTGATTATTAAGAATGGTTTCCCTAACAAAGATATTTTTATTGTCAGTTTTTCCTTTGGGTAAGGATCTAATGCTAGCTGGCTTATTGACATTTCTCACACCTCTAAATGATTCTTTAATATTAAAGCTGCTTTAGTTAGGCTCTTTGAACCAGACTCTCTGTTCAGGCACATCTTACGTTATGGAACATTTACAGATTTTCCTACTTGTGCTTGTATTGGAACATAAATTCACTGAATGTTATTTGCAAGTTATTAAGTGGTTTAAGGCCTTGACCTTTTGGATGGTGTGGTGGACCCAACTGAAGCATGTGGTTAATTAATTTGGAAATGATAAATAGGTAAGTATAGCCAGCAAATTATTTGATGCTGTTTAAATGGCAATATTAGAATCATCAGGGTGATAAAACCGGAGGCTTGAAATAGACTTTCTTCTTGTCACTGCTAAGGGACAATTTTGGCTGTCAATTCTGACTGTTGGAACCTCCTATTTGCACAAGCCATGCAGGGGAAAGATTCAGCCCCAATCAATCTACTGATTTCTGTTTCAAGGCAGAGAGGTGTTTTTTATTTTGCTTAGAATTTACACCACAAGTCTTATAAAAATTTGCATGTTGCTTATATTATAAACCTGTTAGGGCCATTGTGACAAATTACAGTGACAATATTGTCAGACGTGAATGGAATTCGTTTGCGGTACAGAACACTACGTGATTTCCTTCCCTGGAAAGGTTACTTATGGAGTCACAAAGTTTGCCAACTTGATCATGTCTTTAAATGCAGAGGGTTGGCCCTCTTCTGCATCTCTGCTACTTTCTGAGTTACCGATTTCTTACTGTAACAGCCTGTGTCTTTGGCTCTTCAGGGTCATCACTCTGCACTCACACTCCTGTTTCGTCACTTCAGGCACTTAGAATTTGTTGCGTGTCCTCACTAGTCATCCCCCCTGTGGAATGCTAGTAAAGTAAAGCAGCTAGTAAAGCTTGTTATTAACAAGGTATCTCCCTTAATTTTCATCTCAGTGGGTATTATGAGTGCAGGATCACTAGACTTCTCAGGTTTAATGTTATGTGGGATGTCTTATTTGCTATTGATTGGGCTTTTTCAGTAAGGATTCTCAACCTTTGACTTCTCACTTTCAGTTTGTTAACAGCCTGTTGCAATCAGACTTTCAGCTTCTCTATGGAGAAGAATTGAGTTAAAACATTTCTGAAGTGTTTGCTGTCTTTCTGAAAAAATGAATTGAATTTAATATATTTAATACAAAATAGTAATAAATTACAATTGCACAATTTCTTACAGAGTTTTTATTAAGATCAAAACTTATTTGTTCAGACTAGATTTATATAAATAAATCACAGTACATTTTTACCTGTGTTTAGAAGATTGTAATACATATTATAAAATTAAGAAATTTTTTGTCCCTCAAACCATCACTGCGAAAGGAATCATGCATTATTTCTACTAAATGAACAAAATGCCCACCTAATTGAGAGAGCCTTGATACAGGTATGGCTCTACTCTCCAAAATTAGACTTGAAACACAGAGATACCAGGACTATTTATTGAACAAGAAATAATAAAGCATAGTACAAAGTTCATGTGTTATTAAAAACAAAAGTATACCAAAACAACACACCTCTCTTCACACACCTTTGCAATGGGTATTAAAAATGACAGCTGGCCAGCATGCAACTGAGTAAAACATTCCAGTTTTACAATGTCTATGTTTGAGCAAAAGAAGGAGGAACTAAAAAACCCAGACAGAACAAACAAACAAACAGCCCAGATGCTTACAAGTCCTCGTCATCTTCCCCTCTGTGCCATGTACGCTGTGTTTGGTCAGCAGTTGAGGTATGTCCTGATGATACCTTTCCTGAATAGTGTCCATCACGGCCATCTGGATTAGTGCACTTTACAGACCTTCAAGGAGATGGAGGTCCTTTCAGAGAACTGCAGGACCCTGGAGAACTTCCAGTTGTAGTTCCTTGCCCAACCCACTGTATTAGAAATTAACTGTAAAGGCAGCTCTTGAAACTACTCAGCCCTGAATGTGCAGTGCCCTTACAAGATCATTCACACCTTGCACAGCTTGGTTCACATATTGTAAGGCTGTCACTTCAGAACAGAATTATGGTTGCAAGCAAGGCCTTGCACTAATTACAGCAAGAATCAACGTGACTATATTTGAAGTCTGTCCTACTGCCATTTTTCCCAGCACAGAGGGCTTCTATTAAATTCTACAGTATTGCAGATTACTTTCTCTACATGCTTTTTCCCTGGTAGATAAGAAAGCCATTGTTTTGTCACTTGATACTGAGATGGAATCATTTGACAATGCACTGTTCTAAAGGGAGGAAAGAATTTAATTGATGACACTTCAGGCTGAGTCACATAGTCTATGTTTTTTCACTTCTTTCTGTTCAAACAAAATGCATAAAGTAATTTCAAATAGATTTCTAACTGGGTCAAGCAAAATTTTCAACCTAATTTCCAGTCCTCTTTCTCCTTTCCTGTTTATTGTTTGTTATTTAACTAAAAGAGAGTTTGCAGGTATTTTTTTTCAATGGCAAATAGGTCCCCTCAGTGCTCTATTGTTGCCAAGTGATAAACATGTAAATATGCCTCTTGTACCTCTGACTTTGTGTGCTCATGTTAATATAGCTACATGTCATGTTTGGTGTTTAAAAACACACAAATGAAACCAAACCAAATCAAAAAACAAAGAACAAAAACAAGAAAAAACCCCCCAACAACTATCCCCTCAAGCAGGGTGGACTAAAATAACCTCTTATTTCTCATTCCTTTGTGCTGCCTTTTGCTGTTGGCTCACTTTGGATTGAACCTGCAGTTCCCCTACTGGTAGCTAAATTGGATCCCTATATAAGAAGTTTCTCACATGTATTGCTTTGCTGTTTTATGGATCCACTGGCATAGAGAGCTGAAGTGTCTGGTAGTCCCTGCTTCCCCAGATTGAGATGCATGTGTGTTTGTTCACTGCCAGGATTATTTACAGGGGAAAATGAAACAAAAGAGAACAGAAATGTTTTCAATGTCTTGTGATTTCAGTGGAAACAGATAAAGAAATATTTGAGCACCCAACTGCAGAAGGGTTGTGCTGTGAATATTTTGGCATGGGAATATCACACAACTGCCCATTACACTCTGCCTCAGTAGCTTGGAAGGCTTTCCCATTGACACTCACTGTTTTTTCATAAAACAACATCTGAAATTGTGACTTGTTATGGAAAACTAAAAGTAACAGTTTAATAGCACATTGTTAATGAGTGAAGTGGGATTAAAATCTTGCTGAGATGCATTTCTAAGGGATTTCCTTTTCTATTTTACTATTGTGATACTTGTCGTACAATGTAATTATGCATTCACAAGAAATAAGAAAACAAATGAGCATTGCAGATTGAAATTATTCTTGTGAGCCTTCTACTAATTTACCTCTGAGAATCATAGTTCAGAAAAGAAAGACTGAACAGTATTGGGATCATAGTTTTCTCTGGTTTTCCAGGTGAATTTGTAGCAGTAGATCCTCTGTTCCTTCCAATGTGCTGTTGTATTATTGTACTACAGTCCAAAGACAGCAGCAGTGTACTGGCCCACCAGAACCATAACATGAAAATATTTCAAGTCTAGGGAATAGCATTGGTTAAGTGGAGTACAAAGGTGAAGAGTGAAGTATCCAAATATAGAAAATAGCTATCATTCTACATATGCACTGCTATGATAAGGCAGATATTTGTAAAAAGCACATAGTAATGCCATGGCCTGAGTAACAGTTTGCAAGTCATGAGTCAGCAAGAATTAGGAGAATTTAATAAAAAATCAGGTTTCCTTCCTCATCCCTAAGCCTTTGAGGTGTGCTGGATTCCACTTTAAATGCTCATGGAACAGAGATTTCTTTTTTTTTTCTTAATCGAACTGTCTTCAAAATCATTCTCTTCATGCCATCCCCTAGAGCATTAAATAAACTGAGCATGGTTATAAAATAAAAAACACTGGCAATTATAATGATACTACTTTTCAGTTGATGCCCCTTTGAGTTGTATTTTTCATTCTTCTGGAAATGCCCAGTTACCCATCTGAAATTTTGCTTGGACAGGTTTTGAAGAGTTGTTTACTTTGTCAGGGGTATCCTTGTATGTGGTAGCTGTATTGACCTATGGCTGTGGCATGAGATTTTTGAAAACCACCATACTTACAGGACTTCTGCTTTATAGCTGCAGCACACATTTACAACAGATCCAAGATTTCCTGCAAGTGCCAAACTGTGTTTATCCATTAGCAATTCTGATTTTCTAGAATATCCTCAATTGGTAGGTTATAAAAGTAATTTTTCAGATTTGGATCAACATTTCAAATATTTTCTTCAATCTGTGCATGCATATTTGTGTCAGCAAAACTGCAAACCCAAAATGCTTGGTGAGCATTCAACGCATACAAAATATGAAGCAATGTGTGTGCACATAAACTTATCTGAACTGTATATAAGGAGAAAGGGTCCCTATCTGTAAATCTAGCAGGCAACTAGATTGTATAAAATACCCATACTTTGTATTTGCATTTTTGAAATAAAAATTCCCATGTAAAAACTTGAATCAAATTCTCTCTAGAAAAGTCTGAAGGAAGAGAGAATTCCATGCATGGCTAAATAAGTGGCAAAAATTTATCCCAGGGGCCCTTTTTCTGGGGCATAGATTTCATTATGTGAAGGAGTTCAGTGCTTTGATTTTTTTTTAATGGTCAGAATTTTTCAGCTTTTACAATATACCATCATGTAAGATAGCCCTGTTAATTGTACTACAAATAATAAAGAAAGACTTCATAGGCACTATATATTTGGAACAGCATTTTAAAATTACATTGGGGGTGTGTGTGTGCATGTGCATGCACATGCGTGTGCTTGTGTGTATGCTAGAGCATAGCCACCTGTGATATGCTTCCAACTTTTTGCAGTGTCATGGACACAACTAAGAAACCTTGACTGGATAATCGTCTACAAAGGTTGAGGACTAACACCCTCTGTGTTATACAGATGGCTATCTTCTTTCTAAAAGAACATACTGTCATCACAAATACCATATGTATCTTGTTCTCACCCAACAGAACTTTTTTCAGTTTTTCAGATTTGAAGGATTTCTGCAAAGATCCATATTAATTTGTTTTCGTGTAAGGTGAAAGGAGACACCAAGACTGAGGATGTGACTTGTCATCAAAAAATAAATGTCTGATGACAATCATTCTTGATAAAAAAATATTTAGAAAGCTATCCTTTCACAATACTGCACCTTTTTTGCAAATACAAGAACCATATTTGTTGCTGCTTCCCATATTTGTTGGTTTTCATTGCAATCATGTTGCTTGTAAAACCTGGGTTATTCTAATGAACAGAAGTTATGACTTGAATTTGGGTAATGCTTACGACCATACAAATAATCTATCAGTAGCAATAGTGTCAGCTGGAGAATTAATGCTACAGGTGGATAACATTACGCTACTTGAAACCAATAGCTCTTCACACAGTAGAAGACTGAGGGTCCTATTCAGCAAATATTCAGGGTCCTATGGCTGTGGCCAGAGAGGTTCCAGAAGCTCTCGCTGAGTCTAATCCTGATTCAGGAACCAAAATGATATGCTGTGTATATATTTCTCTGCACAGCCTGGATGCGCTGGACACCCTCCCCCACTTGATTCCTGGGAAGGAAAAAAATATGTCTCTGTTTAGCTCAGTGACGTGAAAAGCAATCCACAGTAATGAAATCTAAAGAAGTTAGCCAGGCATGTATGAAAAGAACAGGATGCCTGTAAAAAGGGAAGAGTTGTCAAAACCTAATTGTGGGCTCTGGCTGCAATAAAATTTATCAAAGAGGGAAGACAGGTTGAATATAAGGATGAAGACAACTTTTGCTGAGAGACACTTCTCGTATTCTGGGAAATAGTAACCGTTACACTAATCCTCACATGCTTTGTCAAGCCATTCCTATCAAAGCTTGACTACAGCTGAGAGCTCAGTGATGTGTTTTTGAAACCCAGCTCCCAAATGCCCAGGTAAGCATTTCAAGTGTGGCACTTCAGCCAGTACCTAGCTTGTCATTGAGGGCACCAAGATATAGACAGAGCTCCCCCACGTTGCTCGATCTTCTTTCACGACATACTTGCATGTTGGCAGCACCCATGCTCTGAAAAGGCATGGTGCATTCCCACTGCAACATAGCCTGTGAGCACTCAAAAGTCTCCCTGTTGCAGCTGTCCTGCTGTGGTCTCCAGGCACCAGCAAATGTAATTGCTTATGGAGACAGGGCAAGACTATTTTTGCCATTTTATAGCATCTTTCTATTGCCTGACAATTATTATGGAACTGCTTAGGGTTAGTGCTTACAACCAAGTGGGTAAAGTCCTCAGTTGCGTTCTAGTAACATGGCTGCACTCTGATGCATGAAGTGTATGTGGAGAGCCTGTGAACTGCCTGCCTTTGTGTATTAGGTGCTTATGGCATTGCTCGTGGCTTGATATGAATACGATGGTCTTTCCTGTCTTTCAGCATTTGGGGGAACTTTGTGGCTGTTCATGAACATAGTAGTTTCTTTTGACTGGGATTACTGCCTGACTTTAGCCAGTGATAAGAACAATAAAAGTAAGTCATGGTAACTCTTAGGAAGCAATTTAGTTAGACCTTCGATGAATTTTTGTGTCTCATGAATCAGGATTAGCATTCCCTGTATTGGGGAGAGGATTAGACAGAGGGATTAAAAGGACATCTTTACCCCACTGGACTCTGTGGAATAGCCCCTGAGGATATGGCTAAGAAAGAGTTCAACAGGAATGCCAAATTTCTGCTGAATAGGTTAAAAGGGTGAGGAAGCCTCTTCGGCAGCCATCCAAGCGCAGAAGACCTGCATAACATTTCTGCTGAATAGGGCCCTAAAGACAAAAAACAAAACAAAACAAAACAAAAAAACATAGGAACCTTGAAAAGCTTTTCTGATTGTGTGGCTTCTTATCAATGCCTTAGATGTCCAGAGACACTTAAACATTTTTTTTCAGTGCAGTTAGGCATCCCTTGAGATGTGCATGTAGCATGGGTGATATATTCTTACAAGAGAAGAAGTCAGATTAGGTTGTTATACATAAAAAAAAATAGGTCTTGGTTGTTCTGTAAACAAGGTTCATTTCTTTATATCAATCATCAGTGAAAGTTAGCCAAGATCCTACTTAAAATACAAAACCAAACCCTTAATCCAGTGTATAACGTTTGGTGTTTTCATGTATATATTAAAGACATTAATTACTTTCTGTCTCCCTAAAACTGAAAGGAGAAGACTTAAATTGCCTGTTATGTTTGACTTTTAACATTGGTGTTTCTGAGCCCTTTTCTAGGATTCAGTGCATGCATGTGGATCTTGGTTTCATTCATAAAATTTTATTCAACTTCTAAAGCCATGTGGAAGACTTTTCACAATTATAGTAATAGGGAAGCAAGAAATAAGTCTTACCTCTGCAAGAGGATGCCAGTGAGCAATGGGTTTCCGAGGATATGAGAGCATTTCGTTCCAGTGGTCACGACCTAGACTTTCTGCATCGTTGCCTACTTGACATACTCCAATGACCTCATTGTGACCTACACTGTGAAAATGTTCCATAATATTTTTTTCTTAAAATTTTACCTTTAGAACCATACCATTTACATATTCATTAGAAACATTAATCACATTATTAATTATATTAATCACTAATTTTTAGAATTAATTCTTGCCTGAAAAATGTAATGAGCTATAAAATATGTAGGTTTGCTCTTTGCATTTCCTACTAATCAGAATAATTTAGTATTTTCCCCATTATAGCATACACTGTGTGTCTGTGTGCATTTGTTTCTTATTTTTGCATGAAGAATGTAAAAAGTTCTTTGCCTGTGTTCTGTAATTAATTGCAAATACAAGTAAACTCTAGGCCACAATTTTAGAAATTGAGGTGTGTATCTAAGGGGTTAGTGTAATTGTGCACAAACAGAACATCAGTGTGTGGACTGTCTGATTATATGTTCAGTTATTTCAGTTCTGGTAAGCATATATGCAACTTAGGTATGTCAGTTATGGATGCAAATCTGTATTTTAAAATTTAGAAAGGAAATCTGCCTGGCAATACAAGAAATTTTAGTCTTCTACCAAAGTCAACATGACATTAATTTCCCTTTTATTGGGAAAAAATGGTAACTTTGTTTCTGAATGCAAATCTACTGTGCACAATTTTATAAGCCAATAGATGATGTTATTTTACAGCTACAGGTATCTCACCGGTCATAATCCATAACAGCTATCGACAAGTTAATTTGGTCAATGTTTTCTGGAGGGACGTCAAAGACTATGGCTTCATTGTAAACGGGATTAAGGGTATTCCTCTTGGTGGAAGTTTTTCTTTTCTTTAGTCGCCTTCCTTCACACATTAAAGAAACCTTCACGTAGGGATCTGTGTGAATCATAAGAACAACGTTGGTTTTCTTTTGCTGTTTTTAAGCAAACATAAATTGAAAGTGAAGGGAGCAGCCTTCTTGTATGCCCATACCCGCTTGCAGAATTAGTCACCTGGGCCAGACTGGAATTTGAGCTTTATTACCATGGAATGCCTGGGAGACAGTGGAGCTTTGAAAGCTTTACCTGGTTGACTGCTTATAATGAACAATTCAGGATCAAGAAGCTTCTTCTTGTGTACCAACTTCCCAAAGGGTATTAAAATATCCACTGAACCGTGTTATACATGACTGTTTTATACAACAGCCTGTGTATCAGCCTATTTATAACAGCCTAATTACTTGTACGGATTTGTAGGACAGACAGAAGATGACAATATTTCACACAGTGGGATTTACTGATGTATGGTTAAATATAATTCAAAGTGTAACAATTAGTGGCTTATATTTCTCAAGAGAATTATAATTATTTTTAAAACCCTGAACGGAGTAAAAAAAGCTATTTCTTTGTAGCTCCTTTCTGGGAGCTCTACAACTCCCTGCTATTATTTAGGAGTCATCTAAGAACTCTCATTTACATTAGTTTCATGTTTTCATCATCAAATTTTGAAAGGATTGCTGAAAGGAGTCTGGGATGATCACTGTTTTGTCCATATGCCAACAACAGCAGAATTGGCTCAGTGGCTCTTGGAGACTGTCAGAGAGGGCCGATCTGTCTCTGTGCCATGGCTGTAACAAGTAGTCTGCTGTACAAACAATTCCCAGTGTTGTGAACACAGTTTGACCAACTTGTGCTATTCTGAATCACAGTGGCTTTAGAAATAATAATCTTGCTGTCTGTTTAAAAGCAGTTTATTTTAAACTGTTGATTGCAACAGAACAAACTAAAATATATTATCTACTTCTCAGAAACTCCTGTACACAAGCAACTCAAGAACTTGCAGTATAAGAACCCTCTTCTGAAAAATCATTCTGGGAATTGACAGTGCTGAGTTCTGTGACTCAGGAGGGACATGGGACAGAAATCCACATTGAGCATTAAATTCATTCCTACCTGATGCTCCTGTGATATCCATTGCCTTTAAATTTCTTGCCTTTATTATTGTAATAGTTAGTCTGCCAGCTGTTGGAAGGTAGCAGAGTGAAAACATCAGGTCACCAAGATCCACATTATCCTGTTCCAAGGAAAAAGAGACAATGTGAAGCAGAACAATTTTCCCTAGCCATAACAGGAGCTAAAGGTAAAATATACCTTTGGGGATTTGAAGTTATGCAAGCAAAAGCTGAATTCTCATTGTGAAACATATCTGAAAAAGTAGACACATATCTGCATACAATGCTGAAGTCACTACGTTGTTGCTAGACCACTAAAGTTCTCAAGTGTAAATGTGGTTATAGTTTCTAGCACTCAGTCCTTTGAGATGAAACACGTTTAAGTGATGAGGTACAGAGTAGGCACTGGGATACCTTTGTTATATTTTATGTTTTGTAGTGATTTGTGTGTATCGTTGACAAGTTGAAACAGATCTCCGTGCCTTTTCTTCTGGTCTGCACCCATAGAGAGGTTCACAGAAAGAGCATTGGTTGGGCAGGGCAAAGTTTTATGCAGCTCTCAAGCTTGCATAAACTCAGGTGTGATAGAGGTGAAGTCAGTATGGTAATGGGGCGGTCTCCACCAGAAGTGGAGTAAGGACATTACTTCATGTGCCTTGTGCAGGCCAGTAAGCTCTCTCAAGTAAGCTTATCCACCTGCTTCATTGATAGAATGATTTGCAACCCTTTCCTGTGTCAATGGCATTAGGGTTTCAGAAAGGTAGTAGAAAATGAGCAAACCCTGTTTGCAGTTACAAAGCATCTGACTTTTTTTAAAAAGGAAATCCAGCTCTTTTATAAAAAATATAGTGAATAAAGGATTGTAATAAATGATTTCTGGGATTTGATTTGCTTTTTTTTTTGACTGGGCAGTGAATGGGTGCTTTTATAGACCTATGTCCTATAACCTAGTATTTCATTCTTGACTGAAAAATGTTATCCTGTCCAACAAATTCAAAGCTACATTCTAAGTTTTATAGGGAAGGGAAATACAGCTGTTGTGGAATATGTGTATCTTGCCCACTTAGCTTTATGCAATAGCTTCTCTCCTTTCCCAGGTTGGCTCCTTCTGTGTCAGTCACTAAAAAATGAAGGGTGGTGGATGACATAGAAGGTGAGTGAAAATACCTTGAAACAGAACCTAACAGGTTAGTGTTTTTCTCTGAGCTAACTGCTGGGTAGACCAATGCCCAGAGCCTATGCAGGCACTTTACGTAGCTTCAGGAGTTAGCAGGGAAGACATGTAGGACAGAAAGAATAGCTGTAATCAGAGTTGTAGAAAAATGTTACGTTGGAAGGGATTTCTGGAGGTCATTTGATCCAACCCCTTGCTCAAGAGAGGCATCTTTTCTTTAGTTCTTCTCAGCTCATGCAAGGGGAAAAAAAATCATGTACATTCATTCAGAAACAGGTCCTTTCCTTGTGCTGTTATTGGAGAGAGCTGCTGTCAAAGAAGGAAAAACTGATATTATGGGCCCTTTGTCAGCAATAACTAGCTTTTAGACCTGACTTAACTTCACCAACTATCATCTTTTCCATTCTAAAGATCAGTGTTTCATGGTAGCTGTAAAGCTAATAAAGGTTGTGACAATATCAAGATAGCTGATATGATTCACCCTGTTTAGTGTCTCATGATGGATCATAACTTGGAAGCAGACCTGCTGCAACAAAGTCTGTGTTACTGACTCACTTTGTGGGAGGATCAAAGTGCTGTTTGAGAAGGTGAAGCTTTAAGAATTCCTACAGGCTAAAGTGATGTCAGCAGATCCAGGAGAACTTTCTCTTGGCTAAGACCTGCACTTAACATTACAGGAGGAATAATTGATCTCTGAAATTTTCCCAGTGGTCAGCTGGAGCTTGATATCTATAACCTGGGGAACAGGAAGCAAAGATTTCACTTATCCTTCCCATTGTGAGGAAGAAAAACTTCCAGAATTTAAGTTTTTAACTTCCCCAGCTCTGAGATGCTGAGATTTGTAGCTGTGGAATTCTCTCTCGTGCTGCTAACCATGCAACTCCCGGGGGAGCAGAATTTCATAAGCCATTTAAAGAAATTATTGAGTGAAGCCAGCTTTTGGCAATTTGGGGAATTTGTCATACTGACAAACTTTGATTAAGAGGTTATTTTTCATGAATTGGTCACAAACTTTTAAGAGAAAATAGCATCGTTGAATCACTCGGTTTTTCCCTGACCAAAAGGAAGCCCATCAGGAATCTGTTGTTTTAACTGTGTATCGTGATAGTCTTAGGTATTGTCAACCATGTCAGTCATTCTGTATTCAACTCCAGTGCTCCACTTGGTGACTAGGTAATTCATTATGTGAGTACTGTAAATGCTTTACTGTTACTACCAGATACAAGAGTTTCCATTCCAGACTTGATCATCCTGAATGAACATTTTAAAACTTTTTATCAGTTCTTATCAAGAAATTAACAGATAAATGAATTACTATACAATTGTTTTAGATACAAATTCCATGAAACATGTTATCCCTCTGCATAAATGAACTCATTAGGAAATAAGAGATCATGTGTGTTGAATGCAGTATTAGGAATTATGCCATAAGACACTTATCCACAAACTTTGCCTTGTTTTTGAAAAGTAATCTTCGTCTACACTGTGATGTATTTTTTATCAAATGCTACAATAATAAAAATACTTTCTAATGATTTTCCAAAAATTGCACTGGGCATTATACAGAAAACCACTGTTAAACTGGAAACAGAGACAGCAACTTCAGTCTTTTCCAGTTCTAGAAGTTGTAGGTATTGTAGCAATAGATCACAGATGATTGTGAGATTCAGTCTGTTCATATGCCAATGCCAGTAGTAATCTAACCATGGCAGTCTGAGAACGTAATTGAAGGAAATCTTGCAGGGAGAAGCAGGAAAGAGACATACTTTTTGGCATGCAAATCCTTCTCTGAGTGAAAAAGAAGCCCTGTCTTCTCACACTTTTGTTTTGATTTGTAGGGAATTAACTACTACTCCATAATACTGGTTACTTGTAAATGTTTTCTTAATATTTGAAAGATAGATTTTCTAACAGATTGAGCCTTTCCCACTGCACTGGCTATTCCACCCTGCTTACCCCTATTTTCTGTAACCAAAGGGCAACATTTTTAACTGTTCCAAACATTGTAAATTTTGCTGTTGGCGCTTCAAGGTTCAACTTAAGGAGGGAATGTTCCTCAAAGAGTACCACAAACTGTGACTACACCACAGAATCTGCATGTGTGTGTTCATCTGCCTAGGTAACTGCAGTGGAACAGGCAACATGCTCTGACTGGAGATCAGTGATGCCACAGGCAGGACCATTACATCCAGCAAACACAGGTCCTTACTATAAAATCAGTTTCTTAATAGAACCAAGGTCTATGTAACAGAGCACAGAGGGGATTACTGCACATCTTCACTAGTTTAAAATCTCTGAACCACATGGCCTAAGCCATGGATTGTCACTAAAGGTGTACTGTATTATCAAGAAATATCTTTAAGGAACAGAATTAGTGAGCACAGAGGGTAGAATCCTCTGCAATGATTATGCTTCTGTTTGAATTGAGTACTTAGATGTTACTATGTATGCCTGAGAAAATGTGGTGATATAAATATTACATTGCCAGAGACATTTTTAAATTCCTGCATAGGAAAAGATTTCATAATATTGTAGGTTATCAAGTCATGTATTTTGTACATTCCAAATTTGTGTCTAACTTTATTTAGCGTGGTAGTAATACCATACTCTGCAAGTTACAGTGCAACCAGGACAGCCTTAACATAACCAGACCAAAAGGCTGGTTAATAGTATTAATAACTTAAAAGAAAATATTCAAAAGGTAGTTACAATAATTTATTTATAGGAGTATGGCCTATGGTATTTTTATTTTGGTCCTGTTCAGCAAGAAGGATATTGTAAGAACTGAACAAATATGCTGTGATAAACATACCTAAGGTCCAAGCTCCTCTCCCATTGTCCTCAAAAATTGTCCGTGATCAGAGGAAGAAAGCACTGCCTTCATTATTAATCTATAACCTGCTCATTCCTGTATTCTAAAAGAGGTAGAACAAGATTGGTGTCTGCTTTGCTTCTCCAGTACCCCAGGCTTCAGCTTCAGGCTTGGGGTGATGGCTGAGTGCCTTGATGTTGTTAGCTGTGCCTTACAGTGAGCCACACAACCTGTCTGATGTCTGTTTCTGATAATCCTGCCTAGATTTGTCTCTGAGCCCATGTTCTGTTAATGTAGTCCTTTATTCAACAGGGCAAAAGCATGAAGTTTCTTCCTTAAAAAATTGCCCAGCATTACCTGGGAGAGTTAGATGTATTCAGTACTGGGTAAGCAGTCAGCTAGAGAGTTCAAACCAGAGGTGTAAATCACAAGGTTTGTCTGAAAACTGTATCTTCACAAAGGGAATGAATCCCTTACTGGAACCTCAAGATAAATAAGACCCTTTCATTGCTCATAGGAGTGTGGAGACACGAACTCCCTCACATTATGCTTCCTCCTTGTTCCATTTCTGGTAGCAATACTTGATATATCATAAAAATAATATTATTTGAATAATTTTCAGTGGCTTATACTGAAAGGTTAACTATTCCTGTTTTTCCCAGAAAGCATTTCTGGTTTCCCCCCGTAAAACTAACAAAGAGATAATATATCTTCTAAAATGCTGAATTCCAATAGTAATGTTAATGGCATGTTAGTCTATAGTCACACAGTATTTGTAGATTTTAAAATTATTAATTTCATTAGAGATTAGCCTGCAGGATAAATCACTCCTTAGTACTGTGTCAACAGCTCCATGCTGGTGCTTAGGTGAGTATAACTCAGCATATTAAACAGGGAGACGTGTAATCTTAAAGACAACTGCAATGATGGGCCCTTAAATGGCTTCACCTTTGATTCCTTGGAGGCTGCAGTAAGACACTCAGGGTGGATCAAACCTTCTGAGTGAAACCTGTAAGTTACCTGGTAGTCAGGGAGTTTCTGACAAATCGGGATGACATTTGGGATCAGATTTTTCCTCTCCCTTCTCAAAATACATTTGGGTGCAGAGAATGGGTATGTAAGATCAGGCAAAACAGGCAGCAAGGGATGGAAGGAAACAAGACAAATTATAGATTACAACTTCTGTTTTTGCCTCTGGTCTAGAAGAAGATATGCTGCCCTTGAGTTAGGCAATCATAAGTTTTGAGCCCATTTCTTCAGAAACTTGCATTTTGTATTTCTGGAGCAGACAAGCTGTGATAGGCATGCTATCACGCAGTGCCTGTGCCACTCTAATTAAAGCATATGTCTCAATTATACCAGGTTCCTCAGTTCCCCATCTATAAAAAGACAGACACTACTTTTTTACTTTTCTGGTATGTTGCAAAAATAACACTAATTATGGATTGTGAGGTGCTCAGATATATTTTTATGCATCTCATCAACTTACCATTAATGGGAGTGCTTACAGGCAGTGATGCCCTCGCTTATTTATTTTAAAATTGCTAAGTGTTGAAAGAGGTTTTCAAGGCACTAAAATCAAGTGATTTTAGAGATCTAAGAGATTTTAGAGAATCTAAAATCAAGTTATTTTAGAGATTTTATAAATTCTTATTGCTATGTCAGAGCTGTAAAGCTCAGGCAATGGTAACTTTGCATACTATCTCCTTTAGCAGTTATACATGTCTCTGCAAAGGTCACTGGAAAAGAGAAAAATAGCAGAGGTTTCATGAAATGAGATATCAGTTGAGCTTTTGAAGCACAGAAAGGATTGATTACCAGTATTTAATTAAACTCTCCTTTTTTTCCCCTCCTAGCTGAGGAACATTAGTTGTATTTTAAAAAAAAATATTTTCCTAGTTATTTCATAATCTTTACTGGAATTAATGCAATTATACTTCTGTAATGCAAGATTAATTTTACTGTACATCATTTTAATATTTGATAATTTGGGTTTTGAATTTTGCAGGGATTTATTTTAGAGAAGTCTCACTCTGCTAAGATGAGGATAATTTAAGTATACTAGCTATATGTGTTAAGTTTAAATGAATCAAAAACACTTTAAGAAGTGCTACCTGCTCTTTGGGATGTACATTTATTAAATTGTTCATCTGTGTTGAAAATTCTGGATTCAAATTTGAGCGAGCTAAGATATTAATTCAGTTCAGGCATATGTCCAGGACACAAATATGCAAATACCATACTAAACAAATCCGAGACTCTAATCTGCTTGAGAATGATTGTAACTCTAAAATATCTAACATGATAAACTCATAAAGTTAGCTCTACATTTTTTATTATTTCATCAAAGAATTATTTTGTTTTATGTATGAGAAAAGTATATTGAGAAAAACTCTTTAGAAATGTTTTATTTTAATTGAATTTGCATGTGACTAGAAGAGTGCCAGCTGCCTTCTCATTACACATTTTAAGATGAACAGAGAAGATATGACTGGAAAATTCTATTTTCATTACGTCTTAAATAAATGAACTCTAGTAAAGCAGGCGTTTATTAATGCCTCAATCAAACTATGTCTACAGAGATATGATTAAGTAAAATTTGTGGAAAATGGGAATGGCCTATCTTTCACAATTATTCTTTCAATACATCAATGTCAGGTTATTTTTCATGTTTTAAGTTAATTTGCAAATTGTATTATTTTCTCAGTGATTCCATTTTTTGCATTTCAGTGTCTTTATTTCTTTTATTAATGGTTTTCTTTAAAAATGAAAGCAAATAAGTAAAGAAGCTTTTAGAGCTAGGTATGTGAAAATGGGTCTGATTTCACTTACTAGGAAAGAACATTAAAAAACAATTCTTAAACTTGGTTTCTCTACAGTGAAGGAATATAAGAAAGCTGAAGTGTTTGAATGTAATTCACTCTGGATTTTGTACTGCTTTGGGTACACAATATAATTTTCATGTAAAGTCACAGACTGGCTATCAGCTTGTATGCCTATACAACTGTACGAAATGTATATGTAGAAGCTAGTCTGATGGGATGCACAAAAAGGGAGGATAAGAAAGGGCACCTTTGAATCCCTAATACTCTCTCCATGGGCTTGTTACCATTTGCTACTTAGCACACATTGATAAAAATGCTGGACCTGAGAGATTCTTTTATGACTAATAGTGAAAAGTATCATCAGCTAAAGAATCTAAGCAAAAAAGCCTTACAAGGGGGAAAGAAAGCACTTAGGCCAGCCAGCCAACAGAAGGTGTTTCATGTTCTAATTTAAAAAAAAAAATCCTCTGACAGCTAAGTTCAACTTCAACTTTGCTGCTTAACTAAGTATGTAGGTTGATTTTTCTCTATTAGGATTTATATTAGTAATGCCAAGATGATACCACAACAGAGTTTCTATTACCTTTTCTCTGAGGTATTCTGGAGCACCTTATAGACAGACAGACATCTTGCCTGACAGACCAATTCTGAATACCACAACTTTGTGCTGTACTTTGTAGGGACTGAAAGAAGTAGGGATCCTTCCTGCAGACTGGGTTGTAGAGAGCCACTATGATTATCAGTTCAGGGAGTGTATGTTCTTATTTTGACTTACTCCTAGTTTTGCCTAGCATCTTGGCAACTTCTATATAAAGACAGTATCAAAAGTAAAGCATCCAGCAGATAGCATATCCTCCATCTCTGCTTCAGAGCCTGGAGATATTTTGATGTAGGTTTTTGGGATTTTTTTCTCTCCTGTTTCTATCATCCTTGTGTCATGACTACTTTTCTTTAAGACAGATCACTGCAGTCCACATAAGGAGGAAACCTGAGACATGACTTTGTGTTGTGCCAGTCAGTCAAGATATCTTAGAATGTGGGTAGCTGGAGTCAAAGGATAAGCCTTTCACCTTCATACATGTTTCAGAACAACCCAGTTAATGTCTTTGAGAAGAACATACACGTATCTTGCTCTTGCCACAATGTCCTCAGGAAGTCAAGGACAGAGGCCTTTTTCTGTAGGCATTCAATATACTTATCTCTCTAAATACCCAACATCTCCATTGTCATAATTTATATCCTATAAATAGGATGGCAGTGATTAACTGAAACTGCCTGTCCAATTGGTTAGCTGCATATTGTCCTCAGTTATCTGAACGCATTTACAGAATATATTTGTTCTTACTGAGTCATTTAAGATGTTATTGATAAATTATTCTGTAATAAGACCCTAACTTTAAAAAAGCCTCCATTCAGTAAAGATAACCTTCATACACATACTTATTTTTAAACATATGCTTAAATCCTATAGATTTTGCTGGCTTTGAGTCCTTTACATAGATTTTCAATTCCCAACAAATAAAGTGCTTTGCTGAATCTGGGCCTAAGAATAAATCTAATGAATTATCCTCTAGCTATTGAGATAATGTCTTAATTTGTTCCAAACTAAATTGATGAACTGGGGGATAGTCTGAATTGAGTTAATGAAAATTAGTAGAGACAGGATTGGAAAAGCTGGGATACTTGTCCTGTTTATGTGTGTGTTGCCATGTCAGAAATTGATTTCACAGGAAAAACACAAATGAGGAATTCTGAAAATGAAACTTCTGTAGAAAGTTAACATAAGTAATTTTTAACTTCCTCATCAGTTATTAAGAGGAGGAAAGAGTGTGTACACAGAGTTGTTTCTGAAGGCTTCCTAGATGGTATTGTTGGTCAGAGAAAGAAGTTGTTAATTAAAGTTTAAAAGTTTCTCCTTGCACATTAAACTATTCTTCTGAAAAGTATTTTGTTTTCTTGAATTGCTATTGCTGTATGCAACTTGTCACTTTCTACAAAATTCAAAGTTCACTATAGATTTAATAATGCAAAAATCTCTGCCCTGAGTCTTCTTTTCCAGGCATTGCAGGCTGCCTTTTATCATTTTGGTTCTTACTGGGAGGCAGGGGGTGCATGTGTGTGTAGGGAGGGGAGGATAGGAAAAGCTAGAGAGCTAGAGAGGATCCTTGTATCTTCCTGATCCAATATTTAAAAATGAAAACATTGTAACCTGTAAGATGTGAGTTTACAAGTGAGGTGCTGTGGACAGATTTGCTCCTCCTTTTCTTCCAATATATCCCACTTCAGCGTATCTCACTCACCTTGTCAGTGTTTAGAGGTTGGCACCTTTGGTACTGTGCTTCAAAAGTCTTTTGAAAGGAAAGCCTCTTGAGGGTGGGTTTGATTTCACAGTGCTAAAGCTTTAAAGGAGAGTACTTTAGCATAGAGCTGACTCAACTCTTTCTCTCTGCAGAGAAGGCAGTGATGCTTTAGAAATGTTGACAAGCTTGGGAACAGCAATGGAATGTAAATTGTTCTATATGGGAATAGATGTTTGGAGGGTTACTGTTGTCTCAAAAGGAAATGTAAGGGAGAGCTTCAGCTGGGAAACATAAGAGTTTTGATGTTAGGTGAAGATGGTAAAAATGGAAGGACAAGTAGGGTAGGTGAGGCAGACAGGGGATGCCTCACAGAAGGAAGTTTCACATAACAGTCTAACAGTGTAATCTGGAGAAATGGGCAGTAGTTTCCCAAAGTGAGGGCCAAAGCTTTTAATGAATGTCCATCAGTATTTGTCATGTCAAACCCAATAATTTTTCAACAGGATGTAACTGATTTGGATTAGACCTCAATTTTTTTCTGAAGTACTGAGATTGAAAAAACAAAGGAAAACAGAGGTTAATGGCATTATAGTGTGCAGTATCTTACAATAAAAGGTAATATGTGTGGGCCAACATTGCTGACTTAAAAGAAAACTCTTGATGAACATCATGCAGATGGAAAGAGATGAGAAAATAAACCCTCATGGTTTCAAGGCTAAATGCTGTCTTGTTTTAAGATGGGGAGGCTAAATTACATCTTAAGTGTTCACTAACTCTAGACAACCGTGAGCTTGAATAAAATGAAGCAGCAAATCCATTCTAACACATAAAATTATTTCCACCATGAATTATTTGCCAGTTACCTCTTAGTTCCATTCTGCCATAAGTTGAAAGTAATGTTTAATTATCTCAATATCCCACTAATAATGAAAGTCTTAAATACATCCAAGAAAAACTGCAAGGGAGGAAACTGGTTTTAAAAATAGGTTAACTAATCAAAATATTTTAATCCAAAATGTCTTGCCTGTTAATATTTTTTCCTAGTGTGTTAAAATGAAAATGTCAGTTTAAACTAAGTCTGTATGCAAATTAATGGATTGGCCTTTCACTCTACCTTGAGTTACAATGGCTGCATGTGAACTTACAGCTCCACCAAAATATCAATAGATGGTCTACCTTCTAACCCCACTCGACTACCTGTTGGTGTACAGGGACTGAAAGCAGGCAGTGCGTCAGGGCCCCGAGGGCACTAAGAGGCCTCACTAGCCCTGACCCCCCCCAGGGCCTCCCCCCAGCCCGTGGCCCCCGTCCCCATCTCAGCCCAGCCCACAGCTGCTGGTCCCTGCCCCAGTGACACCGTAGGGTGCCGGTCTGCAGCTCCCCACAGATCTGCCCTACCCGGCCATGGGCACCACTGAGCCGGGCCCGCCCACGTCCCCATGTCCTGGCCTGGCTAGGCCTGTCCCCAGGCAGCCAGGGGCTGCCCCCCAGTTCCCCAGCTTGCCCTGCTCCCTGGCTGGGGCGGTGGGACAGATCCTGGCTGGCGAGGTCCTGCCCAGCAGCACCAGGGTCCCCCACTGCTCCTGGCATCCCAGCCCCAGGGAGCAGCCAGCCCTTGTGCCCTGACACAGTCTTAAGGATAAAGTCTCGCAGAGTGACCATTCTGTATAAAAAAACCCTAATATAGACATGCTGATGAAATGAGATTAAATTAAAGCTTTGGGCCCTACTAACAGTTCCCCACCTTTCCTTAGCACTGAATGTCATTCTCAGTGCTTGCATTTTGTGTTGTGTAAAGCAGCCTTTTACATTGTGAATTCTGAGCACATCATTCTGAAAAGGAGAGAAACTACGTATCTGGTTAGTGCTGAAAAAAGATGGAGAGAGTCACAGTATCAGGGAAAAAACGATGTTCTTTTCAGTCTGTGTAAGCACCTATAGTGTTTTGTAGATGTACTCATATTAGGTGTTCTCTGCTGACTTCCTTTCTACTCAGGCTTAGCACAGGTTGTACGCAAAATGGATAATAAAGAAAGGCCATTTTTATACATCTGAATCTACTTTTAGTCTAAGTAAAAGTTTGCTTTACAGTTTTGTTTTTGAAGAAGTTGATATGAAAAAGAGAACAATCCAAATAATATAGCATGCATGAAAACTAGAGAGCTAATATCAAACTTTGTGTTGCAGTAGCATGCCTTTCTTGCCATTCCAGAGCTTTTCTCTGAGATATGTTTAATTTTATTTTTTTTTAAATTAAATACATCTTGTTGGGTTTTAGCCATCTGCTGCCTAATTCCATCCCAGATCTAACTTCAGTAGAGAAGGTATGGTGGTATGCTATACATGTATCTGTGTATGTGCCCTAGGAAGGCCAGGAAGGGATCATTCTGCTCAGGGTTCTAGTGTAATGAATGCAGAAGCTGGAGAAGCACATGTGCGTTGTTCATTGCAATCAGGCAGAAGAAGCACTTTGCCCCTAGATTTTGACCACTTGAATATAATGGGCTCCTTTCACAGACCACTAAACTAACTATTAGTGAACAGTTTATTGCCATTAATCCAAACTCTGTCTAATAATTTAAAATTATTTATTAATTTAATAATAATAATAATGTATTATTATTTAAATTAACTTGTGATACCTGGACATCAAATCCAATTTCAATGAAAACCCTGGTGTGTCCTTTCTCTTTCTCTTTCTGATCCTTTTTGGCCTCTCATCCTATTAAAAAATAGTAAAAGAATTATTACCTCCATTAATAAGGTATACCTAAGGCAGACTTTTCAAAAGTAATGTTTTCTATGTGCATCTCCCTTTAAGTTTGGTGTCCATTTAGCAGGTGGGGAAAGAAGCATGGGTTTATGAATCTATTTCTCCTTTTTTTTTTTTCCTAAGAGTTACAGAGAGATTTTCTTCATCATGATTTAGGGTAAAGTTATTTTTTCTTTCAAATAGGTACCTTTCCTGGGTTTCCTTGTCATTTTAAAGACAAGGATCAAGTATCTTTCCACTGAAGTTTCTCCATGTGTTTTGTTTCTCTAGAGACAATTCTGTCATGTTGTGTCATGCATCCCTGCAGTTCAGGAACTACTGAGAATACTTCAGGTTTTTCTGGTAAAAAGTAGCTTTTTTTCTAGAGCTCCCTGATTTTGAAATCCTGTTACCTTTGAAATTGACTTGGTTACTAGTAAGTGGTGTAACTAAATACAAAAAGTTGGCTTGTGACCTGCCACCTGTATAAGCAATGACACTGGTGCCCTGCCAGACTCAAATGCACCATACGCAGAAAGTATCAATATAAGAGAAATGGTGAAAAGGGATCATTATGGCTTAAAAACATGTCTGAGAGCATTCCACGTAACTTTCCATTAGACTGAAAACACAACTAAATTTCACAACATACATTTTAATAGTAACACTTCTCTATAAAATTGCCCACTTTTAACCATAGTAAAGCAATTTCTATAGAGGTTTCATTTACTTCTTAGTAATTTATTTAAATGGGTCATATAGAAAAGAAAATCACTGCAAATTTCAAAGTGAAGCAGCCAAGGTAGACTACTTCACTGCTAGCAATATTCTGTTAATGGATTGGGTGAAAAGGTGTGCAGTTGTACTGCTTTCATTGTCCTTGCAGAGCAATTCCATTTTAATTGCAAGTTAAATGGGAGAAGAATATAATCATGGATGCTAAGGTTAATCCTACAAAATAGGATTAAATATGTCAAAATAGACAAAAACCCTAAATCTTCAATACTGCAAAGTTGTCTCATTTTATACCTTAGAATCTCTGGTTTTCAAGTACAAAAGGAATTAGAATAATAGAGGGAGGAAGGAAGAATGAGAATGACAATAAAATTAATGATAACAAGCCAGCATCATTCCAGAAGTGTGAAAAAGAGGACTGCTTTCATCCTTTATTTCTCAAATCAAGCTGCAAAGAAAACTTCACATTTGAATCAGGAGAGAAGTTGGGGGCTTGGTGGTTCCTTTTGTGAGGTGGGGGGGAACATGGGAGAGAAGGGAAGCTCTTCTGCTTCCTCCCAGAGATGCTACTGACAATTTCATAACAGACTGCTATGTAAAATTGCCGACTGCGTAACATGCCGATAGGCTGTTGGTATATAACCCTCTCAGGGCGAACCTCCCTGACTCACCTCCTGAATCAATGCCGTGGAATCTGTGGTGATCTAGCAACAAGGGGTTACTTATACCACTTCTCTTAGGCAATGCCAGGAACATTTCAGTGTTTCTCAGTATCTTAGCTGCTGATGCTGCCCAAAAGCTCATGCAAATCCAGCTACCCTCTTTTCTTCGGAGAGAGTTCTGGACTATTGCCATTAGGACACTTAGGCTACCCGGATGTGGTGAAGAAGAATTTATGTTGTTGCTGTGTGTCATTCACCTACCTTGCAAACAAATATAATTTTTTAATCTTGAAGCTGTTAAGCAGTTTACCAATCCAGCACTACATCTACTTTGAAGCTGTACAAAAAACCAGCTTTGAAATAAAACTAAAGACTGTGAGGAAGCTGAAAAAAGGGGAAGGAAGAAGACAGAAATCCATTTTAGAAACTGCAGATTCTGAAATGAAGTGTATCATCCAGGTGTCTACAGTGTGAGCAGGGGAAGATGTGATTGTATAGAGTGTGATAACAGTTCTTTTTCTGTAATACTTGTTCTCTACCAGATATGCTCATGCCTCCCTATTATATTTAGATGTGTACTGCAGGCAATTTCAGGACCGCTTTGGTGAGCATGTTTACTCTCTTGAAGAATGCACAGAGGATAGTGTAATTTGTGAGCCATCAAATTTTGGGGGAGGAGGAGATTTAAATCTTTCTTGATCAGGCCATTGTCATGTGTTTATTTTACAGGGAGGAATAAAAGGATGGTGATTTGCTCGTTCTGCTGTTCTAGTGAATTTTCTGATGTACATCTCAGGTGATTTGTTTACATTTTTTCATGTGGCTTTTTGTACTGTTTACAAGATAGTATTTCCAAACTATAGCAAGAGGGATTGCATGAAATCTGAGCTTCAATGGGAATTCTTTCCCTGACTTTACATTAGAGTCAAGAACCCATCCTGAGTACTACTCATTTCTACCTGCATAAAATGTTGCAGTCTCAATGGGCTGAAGTTTATTGTTAGATTAGTATTTACTGTAAGATTCTGTGCTCAGCAGAGTATAAACATTGAAAGGTTTTCATTATTTTAAAGTGATGCCTTTCTCGTTGATGATCATAAATAACCCTCTAGGGGGCTTGAAACCAAAGTCTGCTGTTTTCTTCCTATCTTTTTTGTATACACTTTTGTTTCCCTTTACTGCATACATATTTATTTTATTGTTGGAGTTGTTCAGAAGAGTTATCATAATGTACATCAGATGGTTGATTAAACCACAGCTGGTTTTTAAAACTATTTATAAAATCCCAGCATGCTTTTAAAAAGAAAACACGTGAAGAGTTCTATTAATTCTGAAAACAAATATACAAAATACAGTGTGGGAATTGTTCTTTTACTCTTCTGTGTTAACTTTCGTGATGTTTGGTTAGCAGTTTCTATATGAATATAATAGTAGTGAATGATTAAGCTGTAGCTTGTGACTACTGTTTTCTTGAGTAAATAGAGCAAGGTGTTTAATCAAGCAACAAAGTGCCTGAAACACATAGCTATACAAATCTCAAATATCATGATACCACAGACATTGCTAATGCAGTCTCGTCATTTGAGCCTGTCACTTCACCAAAGTACATGGTGTGAAATACTCATTCTAATTCCCTGCTAGGGAGCCATAGGAAGGCTCAGACACTGCAAATGACTGTATGCTTCATTTACCCATGTGAATACTTCCAGTGACTTCAGTGGGACTAACTACAGAAGGTATTATATCCATAATTCCACAATTTGAGTGTGCATTGCAAATTGCCTTTCAGTGTTTGTGAGGACTGGTACAGAATTCAGAGGTTTGCATGTGTTTGTCATTTAATCCTACCCAGGCAAGCACAAAGTGATGTTGCAGTGGCATGTTGGATTTTTTCAGGAAACATTATACTTTATCTGTTGTTCCTGATACACATATATCTTTCTGAATGTTTAGAGAAATATATATGCATGAGGAGAAATTAAATAAAATAGTGAGTTAAAATGAAGATCTCTGCTGTAAAAAGGTAGTAAATTTGGGACTAAAAAATCTGGATAGAAAACCTTTTAGTTGGGTTATCAGTCCCTCAGTTTTGCCATTGTTTCTTTAGCTCTGCTCTCAGAAAAATAGCTCAACTGCCATGAAAGAGTGATGTCCCTCTTCCCTTGGATAGTTTGGCTGCCATGTAATCTATTTTTTTCAAAGTGAAAGAATGGAAGAGCGTAGCTATGTATTCTTCTGCAATAATCTGAGCAAGGTTCTCTACAGAGCCTTGGAAGTGGCACTCATGCTCTGAAGTGCTGAGGATTGAAGAGAGAAAAGCTGTCATGTACCTCTCTGAGGCCTCCCAGGGACAATTAGGGCCTGCACAATATCTGGTATTATACTTGTTGACCATATAACCAAATCTTAGCAAAATGTATCATGAGTCTTTTAAAGTTTCTACTCTCCTTTATGTCTGTTCAGTTGTTTCATCTTTTATGTCTTTCAAACCACATGATCAGCTGCCAAAAGTCTCCTAGACTTTTAGGAGAAAAGCTAGAAAAGCTGTAGATACATATATAGGACATATTGTTCCTGCAATATGTCCTTCTCCACCAATCGGCTCAAACCTCAGCTGTGACTTCTAAACTTTTCCCCCTACAAAGGCAGTGGGGAGGTCTGAAGAGGGCCCTTGCATGATTATTTAGCAAATGGTATAGCCTTATCTTAATTTTGGCAAGCGCTATAATTTAGCCTGGAAGCACAAAAAACATGCCTCCGAAGCACTACAGTTATGGTCCAGTAACTCCTTCCTTCTGTACAGACAATGGTGTTTTGTCCTCAGTAACAGGACTCTGGAAAGATCCTGGAATCCTGAATGGTTGAAGTGTGAGACACCTTACGTCCTCTGATGAGAGTTTGAAAGGGGACAGACAAATCTTATGGTAAGAATAGCCTGAGTATAATGGCACTTTCTTTTCTACATATCTACCTGGGACACAGGTGTACTGGAGAAGATGAAGTCAAGCCTGTACCCCAGCAAGCACACATTTTAGGTTGTGTTAGGATGCCAGCAAGTCAGGTATGGTGTGCAGAAGGTGCTTCCCAAGTAGCTAGGCTATCCCCCACACAAACACCCAGTATGTCCTGGTAAGAGTTTGGAGCACATTTATAGTTAATCCCTAAGTAAATAATATACAATAACAAAAAAGTCCACTTACTGCTTAAATATAAGACCATGGGAAAATAACATGAGAACTGGGTAAGCAGACTGTACACAGAGGAAAACTGTAAAACTCTGAAATACCCTGTTTGGTGGAGAAAGATGCCTAATGGCCGTGATATCTTGTGGGGATTAAAGGCTAAAAATGGCTTGAGGCTTTTCACATAAGCACAGTATGTTCAGAGGGAAGAATACTTTCAAGTTTGGCTCTAAATATTGAAACTAAATTTAAAGAGTAGGATTTTTCAGAAATCTTGATGAATCCGTAAGCTATTGAAATGCTTTCTGTGACCTCAGCTAGAAAAAAAGACAAAGTAAGCACTCCCAAAAGTGTTCAATAATTAAATGAGCGTTTGAAGTAATTTTTTTCCCTGCCTGGCTAAATACATGTCTAAATTGGAAGTTATATAACCCTGTAGAAAAAAAGGCTATGGCACAGTCTAATCTCAAATTATCTGCAGATTGGTTGCAGCCAAGATCACCTTAATACAGCTATTTTAGCCTTAACGCTGTGCAAGTGCTCTTTGCTCATCTTGAAGAATTGCTGCCTATGAATTGAAAATACTAGAGCAATTTTTTTTGTGTTTCCAGCTCCCACTAACAATTTTGGATGGTATAATTGAAGGACAGGCTTGGCTGACCGGGATCACATTTTGGCTTTGCTTTATGTGCAGTGTGTACGTTACTGTGAGCTGTATCAGTGAAGACTATCCCTGAGAGTCTTGTTTAGAGAGAGATTTCTGGAAAAAAAGAATTGGCAGAGGAAGGTGAGAAGAAAGGGGAAGGGAAAGAGGTAGTAGAGGGGTAGTTACAGACACTTCCAGTAATCTAGAAAAACAGGAATGCAGGACTGGGTCTAACATTTTTAGCATGCAGCTAATGTGTGGAGGAAAGTGTACATACACTATTGCTGTCTGGGGCTGGTGCTCCGAGGAAGTGTGCGTAATACAAAGACAGAATTGGCTGCTCAAGTATACGCAGCATTGATGGTTGTGGGGAGAACCAGTTTGGAAACCAGGATTTTAATTTCATATGGAATTTTGAGTTATTTCCATTTTGAAGCAGAAAATCCCTCACTTGACTTGAAACATTTTACTTTGATAAAAAAACAGGGTGTTTTGTTCCTATTTCAACTTTCCAAATATTTGAAAATATTGCAGTAGAAGGGCATTCCAAATGAGAAATTAAAACATCTTATTCAGAAATTTTAGTCTTCTCAAAATACTGACTTTAAGATTTTCTTTTCCTTTTAAATACTTTAATTCAAATGGTCCCATTTCTGCTACAGATTTTTTTTGTCTGCGTTAGTTTTGGCTTTGTTTCTTTTGTTTGTTTGGCTGTATGTATGGTTTTTTGCAGAGAAATATCCAGACTGAAAAAGTTCATTTGAAAACTCTGACGGCTGTACTCCTGGGTTCTGTAAACTTCAAGTAGTACATACACATATACACAATTCTCTGAATTATCATTTTCTTAAACTAGTTAGCTGATGCTTCAGTGGTATTACAAGATTCATCCTGTTTCTGACCATGCCTGCGGAGCTACAAGGCTGTTAGGTAATCACTTGCACTGAATAGTCACCACCATATTTAGAGCTAAGCTTGGAGTGCTTGTACCACTGACTTGGGACCAGCCTAGCCGCATCTCAAACTTCCATGCTCTTCAAGACATTTTACTTTTTTTTTACTTCAGGCCCTCCCCAAGTTTTATTGAATATTATTCTCACAGTTACCCAGTTCCTCCAAACAGAATTAGGCATCCACTGTCTTTAAGTTTTCTGAAAACACATGTCAATATTTTATCTCTACCCCACATAATTGTATATAACTGTATCTGTCCTTTGTTTAGATATGGTGAGTGCTGTCTCCTAATCATTTAAACATATTTTCTGACAAATCTTCTCCTACAAAGTAATTGGCAAAATCATTAGATTAAAAAAGAAATAAAAAAGACAAAAGGAAAAGCCCAGTTTTTAAAATGAACCCATTTAAATATGTGATTATTAAAAATGTAAAATCCATAGGAAAAACACTGGCTGCAGCCGTTCTCCAGTGTGTAATGAGTACTATACCTGTTGTGCTGATGCAGAAGGCTAATTAATTTCTTTTTCATCCTTACTGTGGCGATCCTTAAAAATCTATAAGATTAAAGATCTATGCCTTTGTAGCATCTTTTGGCTATGAAATGATTCATTACACAAGGACTTTTATTTTTTCTGTACATTTGATTAAGTACAAACAGTCAGAAAAAATCATGAAACGAAGGGTGACCTTTGAGATGTAGGAGAAGAATATCCACTGATCTGCCTCTTGAAGGTAATTATGCTTTCTGTATTTTTTTGAGTACCTCTGGGTTTGGTTGTGGTTTTTGTGTGGTTTTTTTTTTTTAATAAATCTAAGACTGAAGTGAGGTGAATCTTACCTCTTGTATTTACTGCCTTAATTTGTCTAGCCATAAAACAATTGTTGTTGTTCTTTAAACTTATGGCATGCTTTAACGTGGGCAAGATACATGGGTTTGCAAATCTCTCTCTTCTAGAGAGACTTGCATTTGCAAATCAATTAAATAGGTGCATGTCCACATCAACAACTGATTGCCTTCCTGATGCCAAAGCCTACATGTTTTAAACAAATGGAATGTCAGGTTAATACTGGATATGTTTTCTGTATTAAAAAAAAAAAAATCAGCTAGTGTTTCCCATTTACTGCTACAGTCCTAAAAAGTTGATACGGCACTTAACATTGATGGTTTGGATTTGAATTCATACGTAGAGCCAGAGATTTGGCTGTTTCTGTTCCTTCTCAAACCATTGACTCAAAAATTTTTGTTAACCATTGTAAACATTTTAAATGCTTTTCTGAGATCTTTCTCAATGCCATCACTTTTCTAAACCCAGCAACTTGCCAAAACAGAAATTTTAGAAATAGTGGCTAAAACATCTTGACAAGCTAAACATTTTTTAAAAGTGGAGTAGGTGGACTAGGTTGACTTACTGCCAGCTACAGTATCTGTACACTGTCAAAGATAAGCATTGCTACATAGAGTGGATTAAGGCTGGTGCCAGGAATCTGCAGATTCTGGACCCAGTCTTGTTTCTGCTGTTAAGTAGTGTCATGTCTTAAGCAAGACCTTTTGTCTGAGTCTGTTCCACTGCCCATGAATTAGTGACAGTATTTATCTACTGAGTTTATCTTCCTCAAATTTTGAGAGTGTAAGCCCTAAGGAATATGACCTGCACATATGCATGTGCATTTGGCACACATGAAACTGCTCACAGCCTCTTAGCAGGAGAGGTCCCGAGCAATGCAACTTTTGAGGAAGTTTTTTTTCAGTTTGAGGACAGAATAGTTCTAAACTGCAGAAAATCTGGTAGGTTTCATCAGGTTTCAAAATTTTAGACTTTTATTACGCTTTCCATAAACAACTGACTGAAATAATTTAGTCTCTTTTTGTCTCTCTTCCACACATACTGTGGTTGGCATTAACATCTCTGAAACAGGGAACTTGAAACGTCCTTCTGGCGATATTATGATTCCAGTGGCATCTCAGTTACACAACATAAATGCCTAAAAATACAGATTCTCAAATCTTTCTTTCTTGGGCAAACCTGAGAACAACATCAATGAACAATTAGCATTTCTAGAATGCAGAGTTTCAAATACTTATAACCATCCTACTTTTTAACTCTCTCTTTGTCAAAACACTAGCATGTATACCAACTTGCAACTTAAATTCATTATTTTTTTTTTTAAATACAGTTCTGTTTACTGCTTCTGTGCAAAAGGAATTCAGCATTATCTGACACGCTGTTGTATTCTTGACCACTACATATACCCTAACAGAGCTTGAAGATTCTTAAAAACAGATGCAATCAATTTCTTGGCTTTGCAACTTCTAGCATATGCTGGTTCTTTCTGGATGTTGGAGTACACAACCTGATATACAGCTTGTGTTTCTTTACAGCTTTGAACTCTCCATAACTATCTTTCGGTTTCAGTGAACCATACACATTCTCTGAAGTCTGTGACATGTTACTTCTCAAAGTCTATATATATTATCCAGGGTTTTCTTTCTGTAATCTTTTCTCTCTTTCTTTTGAAATGTTTTTCTTCTATATTTTCACTCTCCTTTTGTACCCTGATATATTGTTTTTTAACTTTGGGGGCTGGATGCTACGCTCTTCAATGCTTAGCTAGAAACAGGAGCGGAAGTACTTCAAGATCGTCATATTCAAAGCAGAGTAACCCTTTGAATCCTTTGTAGTACTCTGATTGTTTGCAGATAAAGAATAAACCATGGTTTGAATCTGACCAACTGCTTTCACCCTTACCACAGTTTCAATTTACTTCACACCTTCACAGGAGGTGGATACAGCAAAGATCCTCAGAGGAACCACAGGATAAGGATAAATGGTAGCAGCCAATATGGTAGCTACAACTTACAGAATATTAGATGCATAACCACTGCAAATCTTGTTGTAAACACCTTTTGAGAATAAAATGTTCTAGAAAGATTCACGAAAACAGGCTAGTCTGGGATACTCAGCGTTGGGGTGAGATGAAAGGTGCCAATGGGGTGTTATGAATAAGATTTATTTTTTTTTAAAGTGTATACATAAGCTTAGACATTCAGAAAAAGAACAGTTTTCATTGTACCATGCCTAGGTGTCAAGTATAACTATATTTGACAACTGAAAAGATAGCATCAATGTCAAAAGCTATATATACTATAAAAGATCAAAGTCACAAATTTGCCTCCTAAAATGAGTAGTCATTTTGGAAAATGCTGGTCCAGCTAAGAATGGAAATTTACATTGTTCTTTCTTACTCTGATTATCCCCCTGCTCTAAGTGGAGGCTACTTTTTGAGTTTGGAGGCAGATTGCTTTTGAGCATGTAGAAAATTTTTATGCTGACACACATCTGTGTTATGAAATAATTTCAAATTCTGGGATGGTAGCAGATGTTATAGTTCAAAGAATCAAAACTGTTGGTTTTGGATAAAAAAAATTTCCAGTGTTATTAGAAAACAGAAGAAAGCACACGGCATAATAGGTCAATTTAATGGCATTGTTTGCAGTAAAGCTGACATTTCAGGCATAATCTGCAGTGCTCACTTCTAGTAGGCCATTTTGCTGAGCAGAGAAGGATTTAATACATTCTTTTACATTACTGTGTCAAATTGGATTAGAAAATAATAAAATGGAGAATGTAAAATAAAGGCCTTTGGGATTGCTGGTTATGCAATGTAATAAGATGCACAAGGAATTAAAATGAATGTACGCTACAGAAGTATGACAAATTTGTCTTGTAGATGTGTGGACCTTCCCTTTTTCTAGTATGTTTTCTTGGTTTATCCCTCCTGTGTTGCACTCTTTGTTGATCTACATCAGGTGAATTTCCTTCAGTAAGTTTGCCCAGCATTTGTCTGTTTTGTAATTGTTATTATTTGAAACAACAAGACATTCAAAGATAAAATGATTGAAAACCTGCTACAGTTGATAGAGTTTCTGTTTGCAACCATAAACTGCCCAATGGTGCTGAAAACTTTGCTAAAATTTATTTCAGAGATTCACTAATACTGCCTGCTGGCCTGGTTTGGAGTGCAGCCACAGGAATATTCACTTCAGCAGCTTCACCGAGTAGCCTGTAGGATTCACCTTCTGCTGTCAGTCTGCGAGATTATCTAAGCTACACAGACAAGAAAATGTGCTGAAACTTGGTTTCTTAAATGAGGGTTTCTAATATCTTTATGGAGTAAGTTCTAACCTTTGAAATTTTGGAAATGTTAATTAGTAAGCTGAGTATTCCACACATTCATTTATCTGATACTCTTATCTCAGAACTCACATTAGCCAAAATTGGATTGTGTCTCCTATGTACTATGAGTCATTTGCTTTGAAAAGGTCTCTGTCAGCTGAAAACCCAGTGACAAGTCTAGATGGCAGGTCATGTATTTTATTTGGATAATCAGGGTTGCACTTCACACAGGAATTAATATTAGTAGGAATTAATAAATTACTCATGTTTCAGTCCTGAGTTTAATTTCAGAGATTACAGAAAATCTGAATACAAACTATATGCTGCACCACTTTTGAAATTTGGAAGGGGAAGTGATTAAAAGGAAAATACCAGAGCCAATCTTTTGCCGAAGTTAAAGAATGGAACTAGTATGTATCAAAGTAACTCCAGCGTGCATAAGCATTCAATTTTCAGTTGATTGAAAAACTGAAAAGTTGAACTTGGGACACTTAATGCTGTATGAAGGCAGGCTTTCACTTGGAATGACTGTCATCTGCTTTTGCAGATTCTTACTTTTCTCTTGTGGTTAAAGAGCAATAACTTTTCATAGAAAAGCCAGGTTCATCCTTCTCTGACACTGAGTGTCCATGTCCCTGCCTGTACCATGAGTGAGGGAACTGCTACTGCTGCTGCTGCAGTTCCATCCTAGTGTGGAAGTGGGTGCACAGCATGTTCCACACATAGATACATAACATTGACTAAGAACACTGAGAAATCACCTTAAAAAAAGAACAATATCAATTTTCAAACAGAAATTCCAAACAAAAAAATGGATTTAATCCATTTGGTCTGTAATATGGCCGTGCTACCAGACCACAGAGGTATAAGGTGAGGGTTTGAATTCAGGAAAGTATTTGTCTCAGAACATCCTTTGCTTTCCAATGGCTTCTTACACTCAGCTAAGCATATGCTTAAATGCTTTCCTGAACTGAGGTCTAACAAACTTACACTTTGATCTTACTGTTAATGTTTGGTTTATTTGGCTCTAAAGAGTGCATTCCATTTGAGTATGGTTTGACATAGCAAATGAAATATTTACTGACTCTTGGCACTAGTAGCTTCATCCTTGTGGATTTCTGTTACGTATCATTCTCATTGAAGGTCTGTTCTCCATAGGATGCGCGTGGTTAATTTCTAATAGCATTACAAGGAGGTTGGCTCACGCTTTGAGAAGAGAAGAAAGCTCTTTCTTTTCCAAAAGTAATTTTTGTGGTTTGTACCTAATTACTAATGGGATTCCTGCCTAGAATTTGATACCAGAGACTTTGGGACAACAGAAATACAGACTTATTTTATAAGTTTCCCATTTCCCTATGTAGTGAAGTGATGCCAAAGAGTTAAACCAATTCAGTGTGTTTCATTGCTTTCATGGAACAGGTGCTGAGGTGGCTGTTATAAGTCTGTATAGGCTTTATAGTTAATAGGCTTTTTAGTTTTCATAGCTTTAATTTTTATAGGCTGACTGATGACACTTGTGTTTTGGACAGCATTGTCTGCACTCTGTTTGCCCAGATTATAGATGTGGTGTTATCTCACTTTATGAGGATATAGTCTCTAGAAGGACTGAAGATCACTACATAAGAAATCTTGAACCTGCAGTTCTGTTGACTTGTATACTGTAATTTTTGTGGCAAATAATGCAAAGCAAAGAAAGATAGGCAAACTAAGAAAAGTAGTATTTCCTTAAGTAAATTTTAGATTAAGTAAGATTAAGATAAAAACATTCTCCAGCTTTTCTACCCTGTCAGCAGGGCAATGACTAAACCCACTATCTCCTACATAAGACATTCTTTAATATATCCAAAGAACGAGAAATGAGGACTGAAAATGTATTGTCAGTTTCCTTGGATTAAGGTCAAAGCTTAAGAAGCAGAGAGAATAGAATGTTTTCCTTCATAAATTTATCAGACAATTTAAGTTATAATCAGATTAAGGAAATAAAATCAGAAACAAAATCATCTCAAAAAGAAAAATTATAATACTTACATTGGTGACATATTCAATATCCTTCCAAATATTACATTCCCTGGGAAAATCTGCCAATTCTAAAAAATTATCCACTATCACTTGACCAATCAAGTCATGCCTGGAGAATCTGTCAAAGTCATACACAGAGAAATGGAGTTTCCTTGCGTTCAGATCATTGTATGGGACAGTAAATAAAAAAACTTCATCAAATACTGGATTTAGGGTCTTTCTGTGCACTTTAGTCTGGTGTTTTGTTTTCCTATCAGGAAGCAGATATATCTTCACATACGGATCTGAAGTTCCAGAGAAGTCCTTTGCTGGCAGGTTGATGGCCTTGTGTATCTTCACTATCAGCTGCTCTAAATCACAATCATATTTCAGAATGAAGTTCAGTTTTCCGCATGCCTTGCTATTACTCCTCCGGCCATCGTCTGTGTCCACTGATCTTTGTTTATATAGCTCTGGCTTAATGCGGCCAATCCCTGTCAGTTGCTCCTGTTTCTGAACCTGCTGGATGTTGAAGTCAGGATTGGAGAGGTTGAGCTGTCTTCTGATTGAATTATGCCTTAAGTGAAAATGAAAGAATTGAAATAGATTGTGTTGAAGATTACAAGAATCTGTGCACACACACTAAAGATCCTGTTGTTATTTGGCATGTTTTTTGTAATGTACGCCGGGGTCAGATTTTTACTTGCATAAAGTGATAAAGCATGATACTCAGCAGTTGTGAGAGCTCACCTTCAGCATTAGACTGCTAATATCACATAATTTTCTGTTCCTATGTCTCAAGCGAGTGGTATGCACCCTCCAAACCTGGCTGGAGAAAGTAACAAATGCAAATTCATGGCCATTGCAAATCCAAAGGATCTGTCTTATTGGCAAGTATAATGTAATATGATAAGAACTGTAGCTACTCTTATCAGTTACCATTTTCAACTGAATCCTTAGGATTAATGTCTATGAAATTAGTTACATTATGTAAATGGCAGCAGGATCTGGCCTATTATGCCAGCTGAGCTTGCTGATTTCTGGTTCTAAGATAAAGCTGGGCAAAGAAGGATACTTCCTGATATCTCTGCATTTTAATTACTTGTTGATCTCTACAACTACTTCATTTACAAGTTCTGGTCAGAAATGGTTTGTTGACCACCCCAATAATTGTTTTGTTTTTTCTCTCATACCTAATGTAATAAGCTCTGTGGTACTTTGGCTGAAAATCTCCTTTAGTTTCATTACTCCGAGGAGAGAAAGTTGCTTTTAGCTTCGGTCCAGTGAAATTTATTACCTGGAGTCATTCAGTTATTGTGATTGAAATTTCCACTTCATGAGATGATAACAGAAATCAAATTTGCAAACCCTGTCAGGGTAGTGGGATGTGAAAGTTGGATTAGGTAAAATCCTAATCTTATATGAGTTGGTTTCCACTTTTTTGTCCTATTCATATGCAGCAATCATTCAGTGTATTGGAGGACCATGAGCTGTGGTTGAACATAGAAAGAGGATGTGCAAAATGCTAGCACAGGATTAGTCCAAAGCTATTTATGTTGAATGTAATCAGCAATAGTTCCTCTGCTATCATTGTTCATTCATTCCTTGTAAATATGTTTATGCATGCTTAAAGCAGGAACAGCCTCTTATATACTATCCTAATTTTTTTCTCTTGTTGCATAAAAAATACATAATTTTATAGCTATACATTAGTCATTTCCATGATAAAATATTATCATGACACAAAAAAAGATTTATATTGCTCAACACTTAAGCCCCTCATCACAATGGGAGATGCAGAATATCCTGGAGAGGAATAAAAAGGAGGAGGCTGGAGAGCCAGCTTAACAAGGATTGTAGCAGGGACAGGTGCCTGGTTTCTGTGGCCACACAGGAAAGCCATAGTTGGCTACCCAGTTATGCCAGAAAGCAGCAGAGACAAAGGTGAACAAAGGATGCAGGGCCTCTCCTGCTCACTGACAGAGTCTTTTGGAGAAGACATGGGCAAAAGTAAGGGGCAATGAAAGAGAGCAAAGCCTGTATCAGCAAATGGTATAGGGTAGGGGTGGGACCTGAACAAGTCATGCCCTTGTGGACAGAGAGCCACTATAACACCTGCAGGGGAGAGCCAGATTGGGAACAGTTGCCAGAAGAAAGATCTCCAGAGATTCACAGGAGTGGAGACATTGTCCATGCACGCAGGATGCTGAGGCAAGTTCTTTTATGGATTGGGATTGCTGCTGCTTCTTGTGAGATGACTATGCTATGGTAATACTGTGCATTTGTCATTTGGTTAAGTACGGAATTGCTGCCCTGTTGTAGCAGAGAAAGCCTGTATCTGACTCAGTACTTTCACAGTATCGAAGACACACGAGAGCTCCTGGTGTTAGATGTCAGATATGAATCTTCTGTTGTTAATGAATCTCATGACACACTTACTTCCCAGCAATTTGAAAACACAGCAGCATCAGTCCTGTACTGTACTTTTGGGCTATTAGTCCTTCGTTGGAATTCAACCTTGCATGTGGGAGGGTGTAAGATTCGGTATCCATAACTATGGCTTTGACCTCCCCATAGGTTCCTACAACAATATAAGCCCAAGCGATTCTCATGCTAATCTAAGGAGATAGGGCACCTGGAGCTTTTGCTGCATAGCATTAATAATGCTCTGGGGACTTCTCAAATTCTTTCTGAGGCATGTTTTGGACAACTGGCAATTACTGAACTGGCTGCTAGCTGCTGTCATCTTGCCTATGTTCAGGTGTGCCTGCAGGCAGGAGCCTTGGTTAAACTTGCTCTCCCAGATGGCCAGAAAGGAGGCTAGCAAAGAGCAATCGGGCTAGTGCTGTACCTTCTCCAGCTGAAGTGCATCTGCTTTGACTCAGAAATGTACTGTCTTTTCACATGCTGATCCCTTCTCTTACTGTGTGAAACATAATCCTTTTATCACCTGCCCCTGCACATACCCTCACCCTCCCTCTTTCCTCCTGTACTGGTTCTACAGTTCCCCTGGAGACCTTACTGTCTCTTTTTCAGTCACTTTTCCCCCCACGGTCATGACTGTGGCTAAAATCTATGATTTTTAATCCTATTTCTAACTCTCGCAAGTGTTTCATTAGCTTGCCCTACTTTTCTTCTTTGGCTGTTTTAAAAATCTTTGAGGAGATATTACTGAGTGTTCAGCATTGGTGTTAAGGGCAAATGAATTTGCTTTACAAGATAAATCTAGGCTGTTCTGGTGCTTTAAGGGACACACAGTGCTCTGTGTTGCCCAGCTTCTGAGAAGGAAGCACAAACGAGACAGTAGTTGACAGAAGAGTGGAGTAGCATTGTGATCCTGTCCTTTCAACCTAAGAGGTTTGTGCATGTCAAAGAATAACTTTTGTGTAATTTTTTTTAAAAGAATGTGGAAAGTAAATTATGCATTTTTAATACATCAGTGTACTGGACAATCAAGTTGTGCTCTTCTGACTGTATCGGTATTCATTAATAGTAGAGAGAAATTGGAGTTACTGACCGAGCAGAAGAGGTTGGTTCAGTGATCTGGCGATGCATTCGCACATTGTGTACGCAGTTCTCCTTCATTCCTGCCTGAGCATCTAATGGAATATCAGGGGAGGTGTGGCTGATCTTCATGGAGGACTCTGGATAGGCTGTAGGCTGACCCAGATAATCCTCACTGTAGTCATGGTCATTGGTCTCTGTATCTGTGTAGTTCAGTGATTCTTGTTTGTTGTCTTTGTTCCCAAATGGCAGACCTCGCTCTCGCCAAGGGATCCAACAAAGCTTCCAGGACACGAACAGAGAGACACCAAACAGAGCAAGACCACAGGCTGTAACAACTAGGGAGAGCAAGCTTACTGAGACATCTGAAACAAGAAAAACACATGCATGTCATGTCTTTGTGCTTCTTGGAGCTCTGCATCTCCAAGGCATACAATATGGGAAGTAAACATCTCTGGATTGCAGATCTACAGAAATTAAATTCTGGTGCCTGCAACAGTCATATAATGGGAACTTATTAAAAGTTCTATTTTTTCCCTTCAAGAAAAAAAAATAACCTTGTTTGGAATTCAGTATAAGGCTTATCCTTGTAGAACTTAGTTTATATTTTCCCTCCAAAAGCTGGGTGGAATGAAGGGTCATCCTAAATATGAAAAGGGCTGTTCACTTGTTCACTCAACCGCCTACTGATTAAAGAGTAGTGCCTGCAGTACATTTTGTTTTTTCTTTATTTTCCTTTTATTTAATGTAGTTTCCTCCACCTCCTTCACGAGATCTTACTATCCTCTCCTCCAGAGACTGTATTATGCTGTATTATATGAACATATGCACACACACGCGTACATGGCATGAATATTTTTTAGGCATTTAACTGAAATATCCTGTTTAAATTCCATTCATTCTACTCTTAGACTCATTCTTATCTTTGCAAATTATTTTTGACTATCAATACATGTCTTGCTGTTCATCATTTAGTTTAGGTACCAATATCACTTCAAAACTGAGGTTTTTCCTGGTTTTAACTCCAAAGGTGCTTTTTTTCCGTTTCCAAATTTCTGGTATAAAAGGAATGTGGAGATGAGTTTTCTGTTGTTTTTCCCCACATTCCTAGCATTATCCTACTCCATAATCATATGAACACAAATAAGTTACAACTGGGAGAGGCTTTTTCTCTGTTTTGCTTTGTTTTAAGCTGCACATTGGGAAAATGACTCAGTAGAACAGCTGTTTTTATGGTTACAGTGTTTTTGAAATTAGTTTCTCTGTGGATTACACAATACATCATACCTTAAACACAATTAGTAAGAATTCTATTTTACTGCCTCAAATTATAAACACAACCTCATCAACGCAATTTTTCACACTGCGTGTAGGTTCAGAATGTCAGGCTGCATCTCTCTAGTCAAAGCTAGCCTAAATTTTCAAAGGACGGCATGAGGTTGAAATGTACTGCTCCTACGAGGACAATTATTTAAGAATGACAATTCAGATAAAACAGCCTCAGTCAATTTGAAAAAAAAAAAAAAAAGAAAATTCAAAAAAGTGGAAAAGTCAATACCTTCTGCCCATGCTGTGAGTCTCATTCTCACTAGCCAGACAGATTAAATTTCTGCAAAAGGGGGAGTGACATTACAATCAGTTTCATGCAGGGGCTGTCCAGTTTATTTTGCATGCTGAAACCCAATTTTAAATAATTTTAGCCACCATGGCCCTTTCAATCCTTCTCCCAGTCACATGAAGACAAAGCTCATTAACAGTGGGGACAGCACAACAGCTGTTTGGAATTATAGCAAAGAGTTTCAGAGCTGAAATTAATTAAAGAAATTCCTCCCATGCATAAAAGGCAATTTGGGAGAAAGTAGAATGGTAGGTCTTGATATTTTTGGAATATTTACTAGTAAACAAGTCTGGAAGTGGAGGCAGAGCATAATCTCTCTGTTTGATTAAAAAACAGAGGAACTGGGATGCAGTAGTGAAAGATGACCTTCAGAATAAAGCAATTTGTCTTGGATTCCCTGGAGGAGAAGGAAGAAATACAGCAGAGGTCTGCAAAAAGGTCACTTTTCAAAGAAGTGATTCAAGTAAATGATCCAGCATTGAAGGAAATGAGAAATTGGGAGCTGTCAGAACCAGCCAGAAGATTACAAGGTGAGAACTGGAAACTGCCCAATGCCAAGGATGTCTGAAGGTGAGGAACAATTTGACAGGTAGTCCAACAGTCCCCTACCTTGGGTATGACCTTAGCAGAGGACACAGTCATCTAGAGAACTGACATAATGGGAAAAAATACATGAGAGCAATATGAACTACTTTTAATTTGGAGAGTTTGAAGGGACTTAATAATATAACAATGCATTTAATAACATAACACTGAGAACCCTTATCTCACAGCTTACTTTCAGAGCAGCTGGGTAATAAACATCTCAGGTAACTTGCCAAGTTGCAGAATAAGAAGGCATTATTTTTCATCATCTTGGTTTTACCTCTTTCTGACTCCTTAGAAACCATTTTTGTGTGAAATTTTTGTTTCTGTGGATGGAGAAGGGACAGTCATGTATCTGACTTCCTTCTAAAGGGCAGTGCTCTAAGCTGTTACCTTTCATTGGACAGTAATTTTCAGATACTGCACACCTGGCTGGCAATTTTCAGCAACTGGGCAGATCCAGTGTGAATAGCTGGGGTGAGTGTAGTCCCAGGTAAAGAGATTTTTGGCTGCATCCTCAATCTGCTTTTACATTAGCCATTTGTACTGTTACGTACTGGATTTTCTGCATAATTTTTACTCCATCTTTCCAGATGTCTCAGTTTTTCTAAGCCTGTTTATCTGTATTCCCGTGTGGTAGCAGTACTCATCTGATGCCAGTGATTTCCTCTGCTTTGTAATGAGAGCAGGATAAGTCTTTACTTGTTTGTCTTTACAAAAATCAGAGATCTGCAGCACAGGAAGTGTTCCTCAGAAATCCAGCTGCTTCTCAATTCACTCTGCTTTCACCAGAATTAGTGCAATATGTTTTCCAGAGCAGTATCTGATGTAAGTCTAAACTGTAACTGTGAATCAAAGTGCAGGCAAGCACTACAGGCAAGGCTGAGCAGTTTACAGGTAGGCATGGATGTTGGGAATGGTGAGGAATGGTGCTAACTATTTCAGAAGGAACAGGTTTTTTTCAGTGGCATTGCAACATTAATTTAGTGCACACGTTTTGCCATGTTTCTGATGATCATTTGTGCTCACTTTTAGCATTTAGCCAGTTCCATTAGTGGCTAATGTATCTACTCTGTGTACCTACTCTGCATTGATACGAGCTCTTGATGCTCTGCAATGGAGAATCTCATGAACACAAGGAAGGTCCCTGTGCCATGGGTACTTGCATTGATCTCTTTCCTGGTGCAACCATGATGCCAGTCAAGTGTTCTGAGGTGTTGATATGAATCCAAGTTAAAATTTCCTAACTATAGCTTCTTGATCATGGCTGCAGCATGACCTGAGCTCCCAAATTCCAGCATATCAGAATACCTGGACAGAATTACAGCATGTTAATAACGGGTAATGTCTTCCATAGAAAGTAAGTCCAAATTTTTTGCTAAAAACATGTACTTTTAAAATGGGTTACAGGAACCAATCAGTGCAATTGCATATACATACAATTAATTTTTATAAGCATATCCTCTGCAATATGCTTTCATACAGCAGTAAAGGAAGCCTTTTGACAGACAGAAAATAGGAAGACAGAGCGAGTCCAGAGGAGGGCCACGAAGATGATTAGAGTGCTGGAACATCTCTCCTATGAAGACAGGCTGAGAGAGTTGGGGTTGTTCAGCTGGGAGAAGAAAAGGCCTTGGGGAGACCTTATTGCAGCCTTCTAGTACCTGAAGGGGGCCTACAAGAAAGCTGGAGAGGGACTTTTGGTAAGGGCATGTAGTGATAGGACAAGGGGTAATGGCTTTAAACTGAAAGAGGGTAGATTTAGATATTAGATATAAGGAAGAAATTCTTCACTGTGAGGGTGGTGAGGTACTGGAACAGGTTGCCCAGAGAAGTTGTGGATGCCCCATCCCTGGAAGTGTTCACGGCCAGGTTGGATGGGGCTTTGAGCAACCTGGTCTAGTGGAAGGTGTCCTTGCCCATGGCAGGGGGGTTGGAACGAGATGGTCTTTAAGATCACTTCAAGCCAAATAATTCTATGATCTTCAGGGTGGACCCAGATTAGACATTCTCAGGACTAGGGAGCTTCATCTGATTTTTTTGTCTATTAAGACTGTAACTTCATTGTTACAGGACTTTAAAGACACTGCTATTATTTCCATGCAGTTATAACAACTCAGGTACCCCAGCTCTGGTTTGCAATAAGGTCATGGGCCCATAGGCTCTCTGAATATCTTACTCATGACATGTCTTACAAATATACTGACATACTCATCAATTTTTGACCGGGTTATCATGTCTGAATCCCTTTGACTTCACTGACTTTCAATTTCTTATTAATCTCCTATGCTTATCAGCATAATTAGTGCATTTGTTAATTTTTTGGTAGCAATCACAAGGTTAAAACCACCGCAGAAACAGCAAGAGATGTAGAGTTTTCTGCTAATGGATCACATCATCAGTTATTATAACAGACTGGAGAGATAAGCATGACCTTTCTGTGACAGACTTTATTACAATCATTCTATGACAGCTTTATCAAAAAGACTCAGTTTGCTTATGGAGTCATTGCTGGAATTTTTTTTTTTTTTTTAATTTTTTACTTAAATTTTAAAGTAGGTATGTTATACAAAAAAGAAAAAAATCCCACTCTTTATGTCAAGAGACTGTATGATGGGAATATAAATTCTCATCTTCAGATTACCATACGATACAGAATCACAGAATCATTGGGGAAGGGACCCTCCAGATCATCTAGATAAACAGGCTGCTCAGGGAAAGTCACCTAGAATAGGGTGCCCAGGACTGTGCCCAGACAAAATTTCTCCAAGGATGGAGACCCCACAGCCTCTGGGCAACCTATTCCAATGTTTGACCACCCTCAAATAGGCTAATAACATACATTTATTTTGGTAGGGTTAAGATACTAAGTGGTAACATTTTTTAGATCACAATACAAAAATATCAATAAAGCTCTTAAGATACAACTGCACTTTGTAGTTTATCTAGTAAAAAAAAAGAGACAAAATTATGCCTCTGTTTATATTGCACAGGTTTTTAATATAGATCTACTGAACATAAGCTTTTATATTGACTTTGAATGAAATCATATATTGTTCAAAAGAATCTGAGTTAGTGTTGAATGCATACATAAATATTGCATGTTTCTTGTTCAGTATTGAAGGTTGTAAGACCAAAGGTAAATGTATAATGATTCCATTCAAATTCTGACAGTACAAAATTGCAGGCCTGTGACTTGTTTTTTCTGACATAAATGATTGTGCCTTACCCTCCAAAACTCTGATGCTGAAAAAACTTATAAAAAAATTAAGATGTGAAATGCAGAAATAATAGTGGTGGTTTTGTCTGTTCCTATGTGAAACAAGTAATATTTTTTTCCTTCTTGTGTTTATTAAGTTACCATTTGGATTCCTAAATACTACACAAAATCAAGTAGCTAAATTAGCCGACAATGGGAGACATCAATAGCTAATGCAGATCAATGCATGTGTCCAGATACACAACTGGAGTTAACAGAGTCAAAAGGCACAAGCTAAACTATTTGGATTCATCTGACTCTAAAAGATGCAAATAAGAACAAATATATGAAGAAAAAAAAACAACCAGAATTTCTGATCAACCAGGCACAGACAGGACACTTCATCAAAGGAACTGCTGATCAATAATATAATTATATGGGTAATCAAGTTCTTGGTTGCCTGCATGTGATTGGTGTTCTATCAAATGAACTCCTTTCCCAACAAACTGGCTGTAATCCGGTTTAACTTGAAGCTGAAAGAGTTTTACAAGAAATCCTAACTGGGAGAGTTCTTTTAACAAGTTCTTACCGAAATAAAACAAGCTTTCTTCTTCATGCTTATTTACTCTTCTCTTTTTATTAAAATGAGTATTCAGATATGCCAGCATTACTGTAATATACACATTGATCTATTAGGTGAAATTTGCTAGCAAGAAGTGAAATAAATCTTAGCAATTTAAAATCTTGCAATACAGATATTTTAGTCCAATACAAGCAATCTTTTCTCATTTAAAACCCAACAAATTTCAAAAGGCATTCAATTCAACACTGCAGTCAAATATAAAATGATAAAATTAACTTGTTCTGAATAATCTGTTACTAAACTTCAGGGTATATTGGGACAAATCAGTCAATCTTTGTGAATATGATTCAGTCCAAATTCAATGGTAATTTCAAGCTGTTATTTCAAAAGGAAAAAATGTTCCTCCTTTCATTAAGGTCTTGTTGCTTAGGGGGGAGATTTTAAGGAATATGAAGTGCTTAGACATCTAACTTTTTGAAAAACAGTGGACACACCAGTGCCAACAACATCTATGGAGGGTTAGCCATAATTCAGCTCAGTAATTGTACTGTAAGAGCAACTTTTTTTTTTTTTTTTTTAAACCTAGGAGTCTAAGACCCTAACTTTTCCAGAGATAAAGTGTTGTTTGGATGAAGTATCTGAAGTATTTACTGAAGCAGTTTTAACCTAATATTGCAGTGCAGTTTCATTTGTGCTTCACAAGTTTTTCTTAATTAACATAGCTGGCACTTGTTCAGGATGAAAGGTGTCTCTTTGCAATGACTCCTGAGACAAAGGAGTAATTCTCAGCTAATATATTCTTCTCTGAAATATTCCTGAACAGAGTTAATTATCCTTAGTACTGTGTTTAGAAACTTTCTGGGAAATTCTTTAAAGGCAGGCAGCTGAAAACCAAGGGAGTGAATATCAGATTATATTAATTTTATTACACATACATACTCCAACTCTTATCTGTCTGACCCTGCAATTTATGAATGTGGATCAACTAAATAAGCCTAAGTGAGATCAGTATCAGGGTTTCATATAGTAATAACATTTTCCATGATCTAAAAACATATTTGTAACTGGGCTTGACCAGTATTTGAGGCCGTTATTAGCTTTTAGTGACTATTTTTTTTCCAGTTATGTGTTCTACATCATATAGGTAGGTCTTAGGGTATGTAAAGCTCTTGTGTTGGTTAAGACACTGTTCTAATCCTCTGAGGGACTTGCACATATTTTTATTCCTAAATATTGTTACAAATTTCAGTTTATCAGTGTGTGCTTTCTCTTCATCTGCTTTGCTTGGGTTACAAATTTGTGTAATGTTTTTTCCAGGTATTGCTTAAAATTAACTAAATTTCACAACTGAACTAGATCAATGAAATATAATCTTAGGACTTCACCAAGGTAATTATCAATGGGTTTAAATGTACATAAATTCCATAGCACAATTTCAATACGAAATCAGAATTACTAAATGGCCATATGAAACACTCACAACAGAAAGTGCATGAGCAATAGAGATTTGTTTGCTCAGAATATTTTTCCAGCAGCAATTGCTGTGATATAATTAAAAACGGACACAAGATTGACATAATAGTTTATTGGTGAGATCACAAAATTAGAGCTTTAAGAAAAAAAATTAAAACAAATTGTTCATGGACATTCATAAACAGGAAAAAAGGACTCAAAACATAGCAAAATACTTTTTATTTTGTAGCAGCAAAAAGATTTTAGTTTGGCTTATTAAGAAGAAAAGTTATGTAAGCAGAATGTTTTGTTTCTAATTCAGGTAAGGTGACTTCATATTGAGTTTATTAATTGCAATCAAAATTGTACATGAGCACAGCACTCAGAAATATACTTGTTGAAGAAAACTGAACAGTCTCTACGATAAAGCTTAGCATCTGTAATCCAGTAAGTTAAACTTGTTTTAAGAATTTCTTCTTGTTTGCACATCTATTTCCTCTTAAAATATTTAGTCTGCATTAATGCAAATTTCCTTGACAACTTGGCTGACAGATAATCTGCTAAAGTTTGTAAGTGACAAAAAATGTCTTTACTAATCAGACAGCTAGCTGAGTGAGCAATGATTCCTAAAGACACAGCTGAGAGGAGTCATATGTTCAAGGGCTTGCATTCTTCTTTCTGACATCTTGCAGTAGTGTCTACTGACAAAGAATTATGGTGTTCCTCTTGTGAAAGCTAAAGCTTCTGTTTCACAAGAAACATGAATACAAACAAAGCATAGTAGAAAATAAAATTTGTCATGACTGCATACACACAACTGTAATAAGTTTTATCCAGGTTCTCATGCCTCAGACCTGGTTCTTTTTGGTTATTACCATATTCTCTTTGAATACATACTTCGCACGACTGATAAAATACGCAAAATTACTGTATACATTTGGTCTTGTAATACTCAGTGAAAAACATTGTAGTGTAATCTGGAAAAAATGCCTAAATAATAACGTAAAAGAAGAGGGGACACCAGTTTTAAAGATACCATGCCAGACTGTCAAGTACTTCATGTGTAACATGACATAGAGATGGCTTAAATGGCTCTATTGCATCCTGTCAGGCAGAATCACCTACAGGAAATGTAGCTGGAGCGATCAAATATGAAATTTTCTAAAAGCCATTTGGCATTTGAGACATTCTTGTAGCTTGTTAGGTAAAAGGAGAAGCTGGTGATACACTGAATAGGAAAGAAATTTTTTGGGTGTACATTTATACTGCAAATTCATATGACCATCAGGCTTGTAAGGTCCTTCATAGTGCAAAAACTAAGTAGCCGTGCTTTGTAAGAGTGACAGTTCCCATGACTGTGGTCAAGAGCTGTAATGCATATTTCCACCCATCCACTTGCTCTGCTACTTCTTGGGATATATTAGATAGAATCAGATTAATTATTTGCTTGAAATAAATAATATGATACACTTAAGACTTTTCTTTTTCTTGTAGGATCATTCACAAAGTGAACTGAGCTGCTAATTAATAATTTGCAAATGTTTATCCTGGTTTTTTTTAGGAGATGGAAAATAGCAGTTCATAAGGTTATTGAAGAACTTAACTTCTCATCTAGTGTAGAAAGTGACTAGTCACTTTTGACCAATACTGTGTATGTTCCCTCATTGGCAGAATGAAAGGTTTTAATAGAGAAATTAACGATGAAGAATGAATAAAGAACAACCATGCTTTCTAGCAGAAATTTTTGGACAAATCATGTGTGTTAAAAAGTATGAAACTTTCGAGATTTGTGAACATTTTCATGAATAAGCCATGAGAGCAAACATTAACCTTGAATGTTATGACCCTATGAATAGTAATGAAGAGAAATTGCAATTTATTTCTGCAATACATAGCCAGTAGCAGGAAGTCCACAGGTTACGGAAGAAGAGCAAACAGCTTATTTTGAACCATGCCAACACGCTTCAAAATCCATTATAGTCCTTGAAAGCCCAGTAAGTTGCAATAAATACTAAAGAAGCATTTGAGAGCCCTAAAAGAAATGACAGAGAAGCATTTCATTTCCCACTTGTATAAAACTGCACAGTAATATTGTACCAAAGTGCTCAAAACAGTAGTTACAGAAGTATGTTATAAAAAATAATAATGAAGTAGCAACATTTTCTGCAAATTTTTAACAAATTCCTTTTAATTTTGATCCCCTTTGGGGCACAATCTTTCCAGGGGAAAAACAAACAAACAAAAAAGTAATTATCCAAGTGTTTCACTAAATGACTTCCTTTTCGTGGGAAAATTTGTGGAATTAAATGACTTTGAAGGACCATGGGAGATGTGGACAGACCACTAAAGGGTTTAAAGGGCTGTCTGACCTTTAGGAAAGTTTAAGTTTCACATTCATATCTAAAGACATGTATATGTAAATACATATACACACATCTATAATATGATGAATATGATGTAATATAATGAAAAAGTATTTTCACAGAACTAGCCATGATGATTCATAAGAGTTGTGTCACTTGTATAGTTCTAGAACAAATATATCACATATTTTTCTTTCAAATTGCTATTTTCTTTTCTACTGGAAGCATTTAATTTCATCTACCAGTTCACTACTCGTCCCTTTAATTTTCTTATGGCCAGTGGAAACCATTAGCCTTTCTAATTTTGAATAACCTAAAAAAATTTTCTATCTATTTTTGAATGTTACTTTCTTAATTTTGTTTTTTTTTTTTTTTTAGGAGATAAATATGTAAGAAATAAGAAGACAGTATTACTCTTCTGGGCAATTTATGTAGAATAAAAGTGCAAGCTGCTCTTTAAAGTCAGATTGCTTGGAATGGAAATGAGGTTAATTATTTCATTAGCTTCCTTTTCAGAGTCAACTACTCTGTGCCTATATTATGGGAGTTTGGCACATCACAGTGGTTCAATATTTACAATCCTTGCTTTACATTTAAGGAAGAGCCAAAATTCATTTGCTCTCTGTACACTGGCAGATCATAAAAAGGTTGCCACAAGTGTTGAAACCTCACAAGGGACTTCAGGAAAGTTGCCTGCATAGAATGATATGGATAAAGAGGAAATTTATTATTTATCTTGACCTTCATGAACCTAATGAGATGTTTATATCTGTTTTTCAGTTTGGCTGGCATTTTTTTTCTTTTTCCTGAATGACTGCACTCTCATCCCTACATAATATCTAGACTAAAAGGAGAGTTTACAATATTCTCAAACTGCTCTGCTTAGGACGTCTTCATATTAACTGATTGTCCTGGATTTGATACCCATCATTTTTCCTAAAAGTAAACTACCACAAACCACTAGCTTCTTAAAATTATTAAATATCCTCATTTTTCTTTTAGGAGGGAGCTGTTGGCATAAAGGGAAATAAAAACAGCTTTGAAAGCATTTATCCTTCTCAGATGAAGAGCCAGATGCACTGTAATGCTCACATTGGCTTTTTTTTTAAAAGTATTTCAGAAAATGAGCCATGGTGAATGTATTATTTATCTGTTGGTCTTTGAACTTAGAGCTGCCATTTTATAAAATGAACCTTTTTGCCGTGATCCTTATGTCTTAGGGTGTGATGGAAGTCTTACTGACAGGGATATTTATGACTAGGAAGGATAATGTGCCCAGGTGGCCAAGAAGGCCAACAGCATCCTGCTTGTATCAGAAATACTGTGGCCAGCAGGACAAAGCAGGACTAAGTGTGCCCCTGTACTGGGCACTGGTGAGGCCGCACCTTGAATACTGTGTTCAGTTTTGGGCCCCTCACTACAAGGACATTGAGGTGCTGGACCGTGTGCAATGAAGAGCAACGAAGCTGGTGAAGGGTCTGGAAAACAAGTCTTATGAGGAACGGCTGAGGGAACTGGGGTTGTTTAACCTGGAGAAAAGAAGGCTGAGGGGAGACCTTATCGCTCTCTACAACTACCTGAGAGGAGGTTGTAGCTAGGTGGGTGTTGGCCTCTTCTCCCAAGTTATTAGCGATACGACAAGAGGAAATGGACTCAAGCTGTGCCAGGGGAGGTTTAGATTGGATATAAGGAAAAATTTTTTTTTACTAAAAGAGTGGTCAGGCACTGGAACAGGCTGCCCAGAGAGGTGGTGGAGTCACCATCCCTGGAGGTGTTCAAAAAATGTGTAGACGTGGCACTTCAGGGCATGGTTTAGGGGACATGGTGGTGTTGGGCAGATATGAAAACAGAGAAACTAAGAGCAGAAAATCAAGAAAAACATAAAGTGAAACAGCTTAAAAATGTAACAGCTAAGAAATAGAATTGAGAAATGGATTTGATAAAAAATTATGATTCATACCGCTCTCCTGCTTTTTCATTCCTAAGAAGTAATTATTTTAAAGCTGAGATGCTCTTGAAAGCCTTCCTAATTTTGGCAAATCCAAATACAAAGGAGAACTTCAACTTGCTTATTTTTGCCAAGCATATACTAAATAATGTATGCTTTGTGTAAGAATTGAACATATCTGAATTTCTGCTTTCCTGGGTGTAACTGTACAGTTGTGCAAGACATTCCTTATATTAAAAGGAATCTGTAAAAAGAACTAGTAGCAACAACTCTTTGGAGGTTTGAAGTTTATGAACTACACAATTTCATGTTGTACTTAGTTGTGAATGTAAAACTGAAACTGGAAAGTTCTTGTATTTAACTTGTTTTATGGAGAGGAAAGCTGATATTTGCACTGTTGGTCATAATTACAGTATATTAAATACTGTGTAGGTAGTGACAGATGCCCACCCATCCCAGATTAATGGACCCACCCTGATCCATATTTGTTACTGAGAAGAAAGCAGTATGGTCTAATGCTGTTGTTCCAATGAGTGTAACCAAACTGCACACTGCGCTACAGAAATGAATGCATTGAAGTTTTGATATTGAGGAGGATGGTAATGATCTTCATGCCCAACTTTCTGAGGCTTATCAGTATTCTTAATCCATATCATGCTGGAGGTCTTCAAATATGTGGCTTTCTCACTCAATAGCAAACTAGTTGACTGTAGGGATAAATTCAGGGCTTAACTCTAGAGCTGTTGATCTAATCGCTTTTATTGAGCTATAATAGGTTAAAAAAAAGAAAAAAAAACAAGAAATTAATAAATCAGAACAGTACATTTTAGCATTCATTTACTAGCTGATCAGTGAAGTAACCATGGGATTGCTACTTTCCGAAATCTAGATGTCAGTCTGAGTCACAGATATGATGTGACTGTTGTCAGTAACTGCTGAAGATTAATGTATTAACGTGTCCTTAAATTCCTTGAATACAGTTATACCTGGAGAAGCTTGGCCCTACAACATGGTCAAAGGGGCATGCTCAACAAATCAGCTACTGTGAAAGGTCAGGAGTTTCCGAGAATCTGTTGGATTCATAGGGAAAACAAATTTTTAGAAGGAGAAAGATGGGGGACAAGAGACAAAGATGAAAGTTTGATATAACCCTATGTGCTGTTAATTTCTAAATTTGCCAATCCCTCTTGTACCTTCCCATCAACAGTACCCATAGCTGTGTGCTATAGAAACAATCAGATTATAATATATAAATGTCAAAGAACCGTATCATAATATATAAATGTCAAAGAACCGTATCAATAACTAGTTCATTAAGGCTAGAAATTCTGGCAACTGTTGAGATTAAGATGTTCCAGCTTTTATGGAAAACAGTTTGGTTTTGCCCTTACACCTATATGTAAAAACAGCAATATTTTCTAACAAACACAATCCTTCAGAAAGGCCTGCTGACTCAGAAGTTAATTTGTTTTTCATTCATCTTGACATAAAGGTCAGGATACTAACGCTTCAGCATTTCAGGGTTTTAAGGCTGATAGTAACTTAACTGAATACATTAGCTTTGCATCTGTATGGAGGTTTCAAAAGCTGCAAGGGGCCTCATGGTGCATTTTGTACCTAAGAAAAGCAGGAAGTGTTTTTATTTTAGATATTTAAGAAACACTGTGAGCCTTTTTGCACAAATAAGAAAAACATCCAGTTGTGAGCACCAGAGACTCTAAGGTCAGTGAAAGGATCAGAAGCTCTTATATTTCACACAAGACGTCATTTATAGCAATGCCCGCCTGTTGAACCCTATTTACCAGTATCAACCACTGTGAAGAAGCGTGTTACTTCAATGCATTTAAAAATGTTCGGCAATTAAAAAATTAACAGTTAATATTTTAAAAGTGTCCCAAAGATTTTTTTGATCTACTTCCCTCAATGATAATGAACAGGAGCAGCTCATACACTTCATTTTTCAAACACTGCAGACTCGGGCAGATGGCTCCATACCGATTTACACTGGTCTGTGTGTTCAAAGGTTTCCCCTTTGCTTTCTGTTCTTCTCCTTCACTCCATCCCTCCCCTCCGATACACACACTCACACATGTACCTCCCAAGTCTAAGATATATCAGCGTGGGTGGAAAGCTAAGATTCTGAAGTATATATTGAATTCATAGAAAGTGACCGCTGATATAAGCTTAATAAATGATGTTGCCTCTATGGCTTTGGTGTTCTAAATAATTATTAAGTTCTGATGAATAAAATAGATATTGAGGGGGACAACAACTCTTAGTTCTGTAAGGCTGGAGCCTTACAGTTTACCATAGGGACCTCACTCCATTTTGACTGAGTAGTGATGAGTTGTGTGAGAAAGCATTGCCAAATGCAAGCTTCCCTCCTTGATCATACAGATACTGAGTCACCATTCCTGGTGGTCTTTAAAAGATGTGTAGCTGTGGTGCTTAGGGACATGGTTTAGTGGTGGACTTGGCAATGTTAGTTAACAGTTGGACTCAATGATCTTAAGGGTCTTTTCCAACCTAAATGATTCTGTTCTATGATTCTATGAAAAAGTCATCGGTTGATGACTCATCACAGTGACCTCAGAACTACAAAAAGAAATCCTCTGTGCACCTAGGATACCCTGATTTTTACTAGCAGCTAGATGCAGGCCTAGTGTATGCCCAGGAGTGTAACTATTCAGGAGGGATTAAGATAAGGGGTCATCTGATACCTTTCTTGTCAATGTCTTCAGACTACCTCTCTGATGCACAATTTATTCATTATTACTGTCCATCAACTAACAGTATGCCTTACACCCTCCTGGATGATGACAAGAAGGTCCATTAAAAATAAATATTTTCCTCCAGTAATTTCAAAATTCATATGAATGGGAAAAGAAATGCAAATCCAGCTTTTTAGGAGAAAGATGTAATTTAAAAGATTTTTAAGAGAAATTTCCAAGCTATCTTTTTTCAGATTTTGTCTTTATTTAACAGTTTAGTGACCTCTGCTAGATATCTAGGAGACATAAACGACAGCCTTCTGTCCTTAATTAACTAATTAGTAATGTTGCCACTGCAGATAGGATGAGTAAATTTTTTTTTAAAAAAAAATCAAGGATTATTCATTAAAATTTTGCATGTATTCTCTCCAAGTGCCTGGACATACACAGTTAAAACCATTGGGAGTAAATCTGAATCTGACAAATGTTAATGGAATGTAAACAGTGCAACAAATGTGTTTAGAAACCCTAATGGATATTTGAAAAATTTTCTATCTACATTACCAAGCAGCTTGTAGAACAAAGCTGTTAAATTATCACAATGATTAAACTGTTTATCTCTAAGTAGCTTTCTCCCCCCTTCTATAAATGTCAAAGTTATTTAAATGTCTTTTTACAAATGGGCAACAGAAACCGAGATGCAGCACAGTTGCTCAAGGTGAAATTAGGTAAATCAGTTGAAAAGTTAAAAATGGAACCTGGATCTTCTCACTTCCAATTTTGAGTCTAGCAACTTTCCAGTTGCTTCTAGTGAAACAGTATGCAACTAAATCGAAAGGGATGCAGAGAGTTTAATAATCAATGCTTAGCACACAAGCAGGATTTTGACCACTAAACAGATGGTATGGCTTTTTCAAATAGTCTAGTTATAAATGAGTTAGTTAAATAATTGAGTGCTAAGAAAGCTGTCATCTCTCCAAATGCACCTGCTTTCTATGAGACAACAGGCATATTGCCACCACACGTAAAGTACCAACTGACAAAATGAACAGACTTTTACAGAAAGAAAGTGGTCCAGACAACTGAAAAGCCCTGTCACCATACTCTGCAGCATAAAGATACTGCTGCGCATCAACTCTTAGGTTGTAAAACAAAATTATTTTTTTTTCAGAGTAGATCCCAGGAAGCCTAAAATACCACAAAAAGCAATTACAATCAACATCTGTAAAAAAAAAAATAAATTAAACACAGGTTTGATAAATGTAAGAATGCTGGAAGACATAAGCAGAAAATCCAAGCAATGGTATTTAAGTACAATCCTAAACGATTCCTACAGTAAAGATTTGTGCTAGTCTTCCATACCACATGTAATATATCCCATCTTCTTGTGGTATATACAAGTACATGTAACTGCTGTCAAAGTTAATAGCCTCTTTTAACTTGGAATCCTGCAGATTTCAATCTTGCTATGCTTTCTTCTAAAGCAAACTCTGCAGTATTTCTTTTATAACCTTTTATTATCAAAGCACCATTTCACATATTATATAAGAACATTAATCTGATAATTAATTGAATGGAGAATTGGAAAATAATTAACTGAATTAAAAGTAAGTTCTAAAATGGTTTGAATGTGCTGGAAATCAATATGGACTGGATATTTAGGGTTCTCTTTCCGCTTGCAGTAGGTAAAACAAATTCAAATCAAATAGTCTCTCTTTTCATCCTGCATTCTAATAAAAGATATTTCTAATATTTTATATGTACAATTATTGTCATTATTTGTCATATCCAGAGTCTTGGAGAGATTTTGTGCTTGCCACAAGTAGAATCTACACTTATTCTACTAGATTTGCATTTTAATTTAGTTAATTTAGCTAGATCTGTACCTTATCTCCTGATATAATTTTCTCCAGAAAAAATAGAAAAGCTAGTTTCTTAACATGAGGAACTAAAGAGTATCCTCTGCTTTAAAAAGGACAGCAAGGAACCTTATGATTAGCTGTTTCTTGAACAATCCACTATGAAATGAAATGAACAGGCGCTGTCAGTCTAAACTTGAAAAACAAACTTGTGCTCCAGCATCCAAACCCTGTGTGATACCAGGAGACAATGTAGTTCTCCATTCCCATGAAGGAAAATTTTGCAGATTCCTGTCCTTTATCTGCAGGAAGGGCTTCACTTTTTTTGCTGTCCTATACAGCTTCTTGGCAAAGCCCTTTCTTTTATTGAGGTTTCTAGACAGTCCATGTTAATTATGGAGCTTTGGCTGTTTAAACAGAAAATATTGCCAGGCTGAACTGGCAGATGAATTGAGCCATTCAGTGCTTCTTCCACCTTGTAACCTAGAATATGTGGAGGAAATATATTCCTTTCAAGAATTACTGTACAGTTCTATATGCAGAAAACAATTGCCCCATCTTAGAGATAGCATAATGATTTGTTTCAGCATCTTTAGCCAGAATCTTCCTAAATAACATAGGATGCGTCCACATCAGTGGCTTATCATTGGAGAAGAGAGGGGAAAGGATTCTTTTTGCTGCAGCTTTGCCTTGTATCTATACTTGGAGCCTGGTGGTACTCACTTGAGTGAGACACACCACTGGTGAGTGTGTTTGAAGTAGTTTTCCTTCTGGTGGAACTAAGGTTGAAGCTAGACTCCAGAGTTCGGCAATGTGGACACAGGGTCCTCCTGCAGTTAGTGCTCTAGGCTTCCCTGATGCATGCCTTGAACTGGCAACCGGCGCAAGTTTCACTGCTGGTAGCAGCACAACAGGGACATTCAGTCCTATAACCAGAATAGTGTGCAGCAAATCAAACTTCTCTCACTGTGCCACACAAGTTGGTAATGTAGATTTTCCTGTTGAGTTTTTATGCACAAGTTACTCTCCCTGAAATTAGTGAGATTTCAAGTACAGGAGGACTATGAGTTTGGAACACGAACTACGTTAAAATCTCTGTATTTTTCTACTCTGAAGAAAAAACCCCTCACACCACAAAGATCTCCTTATTTTGAATTGTATTTTTGTAAGTAATTAACTCCCCAATTTTGAGATCCAAACAACAAAATAGTAATGTATTGTGCACTTTAGAATAAATACAGTATAGCAATTACAGTTAATTGCATATGAGATTCTCAATGAGACCTAGGATGCAACAAAGGTGACAAGCAATTTACCAGACTGCACTTTCAGTGCCAAAATCAATTAGGACATTCCAAATCCTGTAGACATTAATAGTAATTAGTAAGCTGTGTGTCACTGTGCGTCTTTGACTGATGTCCAGCATGTACTGTCTTGTTGTGTTTAGCTACAGGGAAGACTTACTAACAAGTCATTTAAGAGCCACATTTATAGAGAGAGAACAAAATATCTGCATGTATATATACTGCTGCTGCTGCTGCTGCCAGTGGCTCAAGCGTGTTTTGGCCAGCCTCCGGATGTCATTGATAGCATAAATACAGAATAATAATTAATTACTAAGCAATGCTAACTAAACCAGAAGGAGGCTGAATATGAAGCTGTGTTCATAGCACTGAGCTTATCATCCAATTTGGCTCACTATTAGATGATGTTAGTACCAGGGGATTACAAATCCCTTCAGGGGTTATTCTGCAGTGAAATAACACCAGTTGCACAGTATCTTACTTCTTCTAAAACAATTTTAAATATATTAGGTTCACTCAAGCACTAAATAAGAAAAAGAGGATAAACAACCTTACCAGAGAAATTATAACCACAGTATATGGCATAGTTTTTTTAAGACTAGTTCAATTATAATCACTGATATGCCCTCCATGTTATATGATAGTCCCTCCAGGTGGGTGTACATAAGCAAATGGGACATACAGAAAGGACCATCAACTTTACAACATTCTTCTTGCAGACTCCCGGCTGCTCTTCTTCAGGCCTGTTCTGCAGGGAGAACAACTGCTCTCCTTACCTCCCTCTCAGAATTACAGAGAGTATAAAGAAGAAAATGCTGGCAGCAGCCCCTTGTTCCCAGAAACCGTAATACCACAGCAGTGGGATACTTAAGGAAACAGTGTGGAAACACTGATCCACGACTTTCATGTCTTCTCTCCTCCCCCAACAACTGCTCAGCTGGATTGCTCTCAGAGCTGGGGCATTCCTTGGGTTTTGAAGAACTCCAGGAATTCTGCTACTTCTAAGGGATAAAACAAACATATCTAACAGAGTAAACGGATGGTAAATTTCTAGCCACTGTTTAGCCATCTTCTGGCCTCTACATTTTTTAGTCTTGCCCAGAAAAAAAATACAACTAAAAATAGTAATATGGGTTTCTTCTTGGCTCCCCAGAGACAGCTACAACCCACTTTCCTTGCTAACTGCAACGTGCTGATGGGATTTGCTAATTTTTCAGCCACTTCAGCTGAATGATTTAGGATAACTTTTTGAACACTTGGTACTTTCCTCTTTGTCATCCAACATCCTTAGGTGGATAAGGCACCCACCAATTTCCACTACTTACCTTGGCCCCACATGGCCCCCAAAAATAAACAAAGAAAATGAGATTAAAAGAAAAACCCACACCACTTCTGATAGTTTGACTATATTATGAAAAAAATACACATAAAACTATATTACATGAACATTATTTTAAATGTTCTCTTTAGAATCAGGTGCTTGTATACACCCTTCTCTCAGGAAGTGTCTGTGATCCGATGTCCTTTAAATTAACACTATTCCCACCCATGGGCTGACATTTGACAACCTATATTTGCCTCACTAAGTTAGCAAAGATTACCCTTCACACTGTAAATTTCTACCTTTTGCTGACAGTGCATAGCATTGAGGGGAAAAATCATTCATATTCTTATATTTTTAAGGAACCATTTGTTAATTTCTTATTATACCATACATTTATTATTCAAGTAAGACAAAATGGAATAAATGAGATGAGACCATTCAAAATGGATCAGTATAACACTGGGATAAGTATTTTGAACAGAAGCAGTCATTTCTTAATTTATGCAACCACAATCTATAAGGCTTGGATATTCAAAAATATATGAAGGGCTTATAATTTCCGCTCAGTTTCAGCGGGGTATAAGTAGTTTCACTCATGTACGTTTCTTCAAAAATTTTACTCTCCAAGATTATTTTGAGTGACAGTAGTACTACAGAAGTCATGAGGTCAGATTTAGTGGCTCTGGTTTAGCAGCTTTTGAAATCTGACTGACAGCAGGATTAAGTTTTGCCCCAAAATTATAGAAACTCAGGTGAATGTAGGAAAAAGGAATAATTTTTTGAATTACTAAAATGTGAATGTTAAGAAAACAGAAAACATTTCACTTGTAAGGATAAGATTACATTCACTTAAGAAAAAAACTGACAAAAAGGAAGAAAAAGGGAAGGGGGAAAGGAAAGGAGGAAGAAGGGAAAAGGACCAGGCACTTCAAAGAGCTGCATGTTCCAAACTTCCAGACTTGTGAAAGTCAGGCTGTTAGCAGGTTGCTGAGAAGAGTTACCTCACGTTAAACAATTTCTCTAGAGGACTTTCATGTAAGGCGTCAGTGATTCATTTTGTAAGTTTCTTAAACGTGAACAAAACATGCATGTTGAGGTATACAACTGAAATTAATAAACAAATACACATCCTTAATAACAAGTAAATTGAGACACTAATAATACACTGTTTAATCCCAGGCGTGGCGGGGGGTGGGGGGCAAACTGGAGGATGAGGGCACATTAAAAAAGCTTCTCCCTCCATGAAACATACTTTGTATTGTACATTTCTGCTACAATAATGTGAACAGGATTACCTTTATAGTAGTCCTTTCAGTTTCAGTCTCAAATGGTATCATGCTGAGATGTGCATTTGCAATCCAACAAAGGCCATCAAAGTAAATGTTTGAAACTCTCATGCCAAAAAATGGGGCAGTAAATGGAAATGCTGGGATATGCAAAAGATAACTAAAAGGTACCTTGTTAGTACTGTTGCACAGTCAGATGCAGGCTAGAGTGTGGGGTGGTATTTACGTCTGAAAACATAAATCCAAGCTTGCAAACAGATATCATGAATAAATTTCATAGCTAAGTGTTCAGATTAAGCCCAGCACAGAAATAGAGGTTTTGAAATCCTCCTTGTGCTTTTATTTATTCCCATTTGAATATGTATTCCATCAAATCTCTGCCTCTCAATTATGGCTTCCTTGCTGGTAACAGAGGCACATTTCTATTCGCTAACCTACACAGGAGGAAAATATATTCTGTTTATTATTTATAAGAGTAAAGTGCTGAGAGGCCCCGACAAAGCTCAGGCTCTTGTTGCCTGTTCACTATGAAAACAGAGAGCACCATATTCAGGTACTAAGTAGGAAGACTACTTTCCATCCAAGTCCCTGGGCCTAATGTTTTCTCGTGGCTGCTTTTTAGGCAGTTTTCTGCTCAGTGCTTTACTGACATCACACTTGAGACATACCCTGCTTTCTCAGCTGATTACAGACAGGGGATTAGCTGGAATTTTAACTGCATATCAGTACTGAAAAGGCAGGGGAAAAGCAGCACTGAGATTTCTCCAAGATGACACCCCAGGTCACTAGCACAGGTAAGAAAAAGAGCCTTAGTTTTCACAGTCACCAATTAGCAACCTATTCCAGTCAGCTAAACCATACTACTGTCTCTAAACAACATCCTGAATAAGTTTGTAATATTATGTATTGCAGGATTTACAGCCAGATATCTCCTATGCCCTTTTTTATGTTCATAGATCTCTTTAGCTGAGGCTAAGTCCTCCCATTATCTTGAACCAAGCGTGTCAGCATCATTCCTTTCATTCAATTGCTAAGCCAGGAAATACTCTGTAAAAGCTTGTTTTTTTTCTTCTTTTTTCCCAAGACTATCTAATAGGTAAAAGAATAAGCAACATTTGGGTTTTTAAACTCAACAATTTTAATATTTATCTCAGAAGTACTTAAGGACTTAGCACCCATTGCAGACAATACTTCTTGAAACACTGTAAAAGGGGGCCTTCCTCGTTAATCAAAGGCTAGTTGTGCAGCTGTATCTAACATTTTTCTACTCCTGCCCTAAGAAAACAATTTTTATTTGCTAGCAACATTTCCAGATTTCACAACCCTGGCACATGCTATACTATTTACAATGAATCCAAGATCTTATGCGAATACCCACTTTGAAGTGATGTTTCTTTTAACACCAGTGATGTTATGATTGCAATAAATACACTGGAATGGCTGCCAACCATGTTTCAAACTGCTGGGACTGCTACAGAACAGTAAGAATTGCTCCTCTTTTACAGCTTCGGATGTTTTATACTGTTGGAGTCCATGGGCTTGTGTATTTCCTAGATGCAGCTGGCTGTTCTTGCTATCATGCATTCCATTGCACTCCTTTACTGATTGGTTTATCACATCTAGTTTGCTCATACATCTTTGTGATAGCATTTTAAGGCACTAGTTTTACAGCTTTCTGATCTGTTTTGCTTACTGAGAAAATAAAAAGGGATTTTTACATGGTAAACATAGTAGATCTTGATGCAGCAGTGATGATAGGAGGGAAAATAGCAGAGGATGGAGGGACTGCACAGCTTCTCTGCTCCTCCATCTCCTATACAGCATTCATCATACTAAATACTGTTAACAGAGCTGGGGAGAAGAAAAGCAGAATGGAGAGAGAAAAGTGAAGGGAAGAGAGAGGGCTGAACTCATCTCTGTACACTGTTCCATTTACCCTTGGCAAAAGTATCTCACAAAGTCAGCAAGACTGTCCTGTGAGGAAATCCAGTGTGGGAAACAATTAGGGATGCTGCTCAAGAGAAAAGGGCCTGGTGAAATAAAACGCAGTACTGATTTGGGGTTTTGAATTCCCTAATTCCCCTCCCCTCTCCCTGGCTCTCATGATTTTGAATGAAACATTAATACTGCTTCAGATGCTTCTTCCCTCCAAGGCCAATCAACTGCTCGGCAGGGCGTGAAGCGGTTGTTCATTTCAACAGCTAACGAGGGAATGGAAGGACGGAGCTAATTCTAAGGCTTTTCCAGCACTGCTGAAGCTCACATTTGCCTTGACACATGGGGAATGACCTGAAGAGCCTTTCTCCACTTTGGAATAAGAGAAGTGGTGCTGTATTAATTCTGCGTAAACAAGCCTGACTTGTCAGAAGAGATAATATTTCACGACATGACCTTAAATGTAGTATTAAGATTGGAGTAGACACCTCGTGCTGCTTAGTACCATGGCAACAATTACCACTGGAAATCTTCCTTATAAGAGGGGTACAGAAAAAAGGAGGTAAACCAGCCAAACCACTGAAAAAAATTCGGTTCCTTCTCTCGGTATACATAGCCTTTAGGATGAGACGTGAATCCTGAGACTGAATTTTAGATGTTCCTGAAGGTGAAAAATCGCTTCCCCCCCCATTTGGGAAGGAAAAAAAGTTGAGTTGGCTGAAGGTGTTGCTAGTTCTGTTGCTATTAAGGTCTGTTCTGGTTTCCAGCTCCCAAGAAAAACAGAAAAGAAGGAAGAAAAATACATCAGAGGAAGAAAGTGCAGGTTTTGTTCACAGTGCTGGGTCTTACTTGTAACACTACACCACAGAAGGACAGATACAGTAATTACTATCAAATCGCTCTGGCAAACCTATACCTGTGCACTGCTATTTTGGGCACTCTTTTAGCTATTTTATTGTCACTGGCTCATAGCAGCGGTATGAAAGAAATCATCTTGACTAGTCAAATCACTCTTTATAATGTAATGGCAACAGAGTAAGAGACAGGTAGAGAATGAATAAGGTAGGCAGGAACAAGACATTAACCTGAGAATGAGAGCACATATAAAAATGTTACTCCTTCTGCAGTTAACAGAAGCTGGCAGGAACAGTGATGCTGCTGCATAGGAAAGAGCTGAGGTGACAGGTTTTCCTTACTAGGTGAAGCCACGATGGCCAAGCTTTCTCTTTCCTGCTTAGCCACAGCCCTACCATCAGTGTCAAATTATGCTTTCTCAGGCAGGCTTACCCAACTATGTACCCTCAAGAAAAAAAAAATAAAATGGCAACGAGCATCTGATGGGACCCCAAGACAGCCAAAGCATTTAGACGGATCCACTTTTATCTTTTTCTACAGTGAGCTCCCCCAAAGAAGCTCAAAAGGCTTTTAAATTCAGAAAAAAACACAAATCTTACTGTAATAAAACCCAGAAATATAACTTCTCACAACAGAGGTATAACAAGGTATATCTACAACTTTTCCCGTCTACTATGTCCCTGTAGGCAGGTCCTGAAAATCCAAGGCTTCAATTCAGTTAACTCTAATTTCCGAGTGACAGCAAATCTGCTTGGTGCTCTTTGGTTCCTTAGGAACATGAGTGATGTCTCTCTCTTCAGAGGCTTGGCCGCCTGTTCTCTCCTCACATCTATCGCCTGAGCAGCACAAGCGACAGGCTTCCTGCTCTTGCCTGCTGCATCAGGAGGTTTCACTTCTCTTTGCTTGTGGGACAACTATAAATTTAAAACAAACATATAAAAAAAAATAGGTCAACCCGTCACCTTTCTGTTTACCAGCTAAGCCTAATTTCTGATCTCCATTTTCTAGTCACATACATTTTTTTCATTAAACATGATGATTTATCTCACAGTCCTTGACTTGGATGGAGAAAATTTTTGACTCGTTAACCATCATTAATGTTTGTCAATTACAAAAAAAAAAAAGAGGAAAAGTTTGTTAGACTTTTGTTACCATGGATGCCTTAGTGGCATCTGCAGAAATAGGAGCCTTTCCTGATGGTATGATCTACTGCAGAAGAAAGGATAATCATAGAATTAAACAAAATTGGAGTTATTAGTTTAGATTTTTGTCTTATATTACCCCAAGCAAATTGGTAAAGCTTAAAAAAAAATAGTACCGGTAAGACAATTTTCTGTTCAGAGCTTTCCGTATTTTTTTAAGCAATACTAGATCTGTTTTCTCTGGTATTTGGTTGCTAATGGACCTAAAAGCTCTTTTCAGCAGGTAAGAATTGCCATAATGCCACTGCGACATATCCTACATCAGCCCTACTATGGGGAATAGAATAGCACTCAGCAAGAACCAACTCAATACCTGCTTTATTTCCCTGTAGCCAGACTCAGGAAACACTCTCTTCCTTTATGCTGTGCAGAGAGACCTCAGCATAATGAATACTTGAGATCACCCTATTTATGGCAGGCTTCCCAAAAAAAGATAGAATAACTAGGCATTAATTTTATCCATTAAACTTCTCAGGGGGAAAAAAAACTAAAGAAGTTTCTCTTTTAAATGGGTAAAAACATCTGCTACAAATGGGAACAGAAGATCATAAGACCGTTGGTCTCAGCAATCATTTTCTAATTAGCATTGTACATTCCTTTCTATATATTATAGTAGGATAATTCTTACTGAATTACAAGTTATAATTATTTATATAATTTGATAGATGTGAGAAACACCTTTTGTAATATCTTCATATTTATTAGTGAAACCATTAACTCCACAGGCATGAACGTCTTGCAAATTACAAAATAAGCAGACAATTTCAAAAGGGAACTCTAAGAGAACTTTATATAGCTGTGGCCAGATGCCCAATGAGAGAATCTGTAAGATGGGTCAAACATTATATATTGATTGATTAAACAGCAATAAAATCACATTCTGAAATTACACTAAATGTGAGCAGAAAACAAACCATACTATTGCGGTCAGAGAACTAAAACACAGGTCAATTAAAAATATTAGAAATATGGGCAGTAAATAAAATGAGATGCTGCTTGAGAAATGGAGAGGGAACACCCAGATGAAAAAACATCTGAAACACAGGTATATACACACACAATCTAGAAAAAGAATGGAGAAACCAGACACAAAGTAACCCAGGTGGGAATGATGAAGACTGGTTTACGAGAATGAATTTTAAAAGATAAATATTTATTGTTTTGTATACACATAAAAAAGGTCCATCACATGGGAAAATGAAATATTTGGGGAGTTTCACAGGCAGTAAGATAGAATTAAGAAATTTTGAACAAACTTCCTGATGGAAACAGCAAACTGAGGAAACGTATTTCCAAGGGAAGTCAGTAAGACTTTCTTTCTGGGTGCGTGTAAAACTAAAATGGATAAAAAGAACGTGAGAAAGTATACTGGAAGGAATGCTCATATTTCAAATCCTGATTCTTATTGGTTTATGTGCCCTTTGAAAGTTTCAACTCCAAAATCATTAGTGCCTGACTTTTGTTCGTAGGGTGGATTTACATCAATAACCTAAAAGCTTTTTCTGACAGATTATGTATTCTTGGACTCTTCCAACGTTTATCTTTGGTAGACACACATCCACTGTAAATTGGCTCAAGATACACAGACACATATACCTGTTTCAACTGCATCCACTGTATTTCTGAATTCCAATTAACCATAGGAAGAATACAAGATAAAATCCTGTAGTGTACATGTCTGCCAAAGGAAGCCAAACTGATTTTACTTGGCTAATGAATGTCTAAAATAAAAAAAAAATGCAGCTGAACATATTGAGCAACTTAAAACACACACGATTCAGTGTGATTACAATAGCTAATGTAACAAATGTGCAAACCCCCAGCTGTTATACATAACATTTTCTGCATGTGACAGAATATTTTTGTACTCTCCCAATAAATGGATCAAGTATTCACTACTTAAAAGTACTACAAAACATGCAAAAAAGATTTATCTTGTAAGATGATAAATTTTAGGAATTAGAGATTTTGTAAATTGCAGCTGACAGCATTTTTATGAAAAATCCTTCCATCTCTAATTAATTATTCGAAATTCGTATCCCTTGAACTAAAATTTTTTTAGCAATATGAAAGGGACATAAAGCTTTAGACGAAAATAATCTCTCTTTATCTCTTTGGTCTAAATAAAGCCACAAAAGAGCTTAAATTAATGACAAAATATAGCAAAAAATGCACAATACAATGTCCTTAAGTACAGCTTTGCACTAAAACAACAACAATAATTATTTTCAGTTGGGGAAGAACTAAAATCTAGAAATGTGGTTTTAAACATAAATACATAAATTACAGTTTATGTTCAACCTCTACCTATTACATGCCAAAGATGCTATAGTGCTGCTCACCCTCAAGACTGAATTTAACTGGATCTGCTGTTACGACATCATCATTTTAGACTTACATTTCTAGGTCTCTGAATTGTCAGTGTAATTAAACTCTCGCAAATTATAGTTTGGAAAGGAAATTTCCAGAAAGCTACCTGGGGGGACATGTGGCTGATCATTTGTACTTGGGTCACTAAATGTATGGACCGCACAAAAACGTAACAAATTCGAATTTTACCAGTACTGAAAAACAGTGTTATTGTAACACAGGCTAATGTTTTTTGAGGAATTAATGACCCTTAAATCCATTCCAGTAATACCTCTACTTAAGTGATCAGAGCTTTGTGTCTCCAAATGTAAACTGTTGCCTGCGGAAAGCTTATGGATATTTCTTAGGAAACTATAATTAGCAAATTCTTTCCCCTCTCCCCCCTATCTAGGAGGAATGTGCAAATCCCATTGAAATAAGAGTTGTGACAAATGCAGTGATAAAGTTTTAGTGGCAAGTACAGTCATATGTACAAGGGCTAAATTTAGCCTACTGTTTGTCATCAGCAAAACTGGCATTTAAGATGAGAATTCAGGTGTAAGACAGACCGTATGCTATTTAGCCATCCTGACTTTTAAAAGGTTGATGTTTCTGTCATTACTCTTAACGTTATTTTCAATTACATCCATTTTTGTTACTCACAATTCAAAATAACCATATTCTTTAACATTCACCGCACGTTTGGAAGAGACTTGCATAAATTGTGGGATGACTGTAGAGATAACTAACTTCTGATTCAATTGGTATATTATTTTAACTTCTACAATTACTTCACAAATCTGCTTCCATTGACTTCAGTAAATAAATATTTTTATATATACACAATGAATATAGTATACGAGTAAGCATACTTTTGTTAAATGCAAAGGGGTGTGGTTGGCATCAGTCTATTTAACACAAGCATAACACAATGTTATGCTATGGTTTCAGTGTGTAAGTGCATACTGTAAACAACAGACATTTGGTACAATTCCCATATAAGTGAGAAGTAAAACGAAAACGGAAATGGAAGCCCCAGAAAGCTCTTGCTTTCCACACCCGCTACTAAATATGGGTGCAGAGGCCAAGAGGGCTAGAAGCCACCTTCCTCTTGTCTTTTTCTCATACAGTTAGACTTGCTCTCCTCCCCACAATGTCCAAGAGCAGCCACAGGACAGCACTGGCATGTGTCTGGGTCAAAGGGATCACAGAAAACCTACTCATATTTGTCTTCTTTAGTTAGAGGAAAATACTACTACACTGAAGTTGCCTTGCACGACTGAAAAATGTAAAGCGATTTCAGTAGTGCAAGGATCTGTCCTTTCACGTTTGAACAGTGTTTAATATGACTATGCTCCAACCTGATCAGAGCTCAATATCGGTTTCATTGTAAGAATGATCTCTGTAGTCTTCCTTTTCTCTGGTTCCAAAGTGTAAATTATAACTTAAACATCTATACATCTTTAGGTTACCTGTAAAAAGAACAAAAATCTATTCTAGGAAAAAGTTATATGCAGTTACATTAGAGTAAAATCTTTACTTTTATTTAAATTAATTTACTTTAATTACAGCTTCAAGCCATTATTAAGCACACAGGTAGTACCTCTTCTTTCAACATAATTTACTCTTTTCTACACTTTGTTTCAAAGTCTAGAGTTACCTGTTTAAAACAGATTTCCCAGAAAAAAACAATACTAAACTCTTTAACTATGACAGGAAAATCTTTGAGAGCCTATTTGTTTACAAGGAATTAAACCAGCAGAGCATCTTAGAATACAGACAACAGGAAATAATTATTTTTACCTTCTGCAAATGTGTTCCAGACTTTTCAAAAGAGAAAAAGAGTGCATATTTTTAGTTTAAAATACATAACATCACTGTATTTTTCTTAAAAGTCTTTAAACAGTACATTGGTTCTTGAAGTCCAAAGGAACTTGGACCTCATGCTTCTTCATCCATTTGACATCATGTCAGTGAACGCAATTCAAACTTGTCCTCTGTCTTGCAGAGTATTGCACTAACACAACATACAGAATACTATCAGTTTTGAATGACAGCATTTTACATTTGTTTTGCAGGAGGAAAATAAAATTAAAAAGATGGAAAGCAATGGCTCATAATGAGCAAAATAAAAAAAAAAACATACTGAAACTTATATCACCCACTCAAATCTTTTTCATGTCTTTAGAACTCTGTAAATGCTTTTTGCATTATCTAGATAAATCTAGATGTATTTTGCATCTTGATGAAACTCTGCAGCTTGTTATGTCCTTGGAAGTTGCAGGGGATGGAGATAAATCAGTAAGTCATTTGAGTTACAAAAATTTAAAAATGCCCTCTTAAGAAGTTAAGCTATTTTCTGAAGACAGGTTTTGTTTTTAAACTCTGTTCTGAATTGAAGGGAAGCTTGCTGGGGTACTATTCAATTGCAAGTATTAGCTTCCTAGGGAGTGACCAGTGTACTGGAATGATACTCTCCACAGAAAACCTTGACTCCCACACTCCACTGGCGGGCTGGGAGGCCACGTTCATGCCAGTTAGGCCTTTTTGTTTCTTCATGCTTTTCTCTTTCCTGAAGTTGAAAGTACACATTGAAAAAGAAAGTACCAATTAATAAGGTTCTTAAATTCTTCTGCAAGGCCATAACTGCGCCCTCTCATACATTGTTCCTTCAATATTCATCACATTTCCATGACCACGTTTTTTAGTTTCTTGATTGTCAACCTGCTTTACCTCCATCCAAAACTAAAACCTGACTTTCTGTCACTGTACAATATTGATCTCTTACTTATGACCTGTAGCATACTTTATGCCTAATGGCCATCACTACACCCACAACATTCAGCATGTATTCTGGTTTAGCATCTATTAGTCAATTTTAAAGCATATAAATAAGAATATTGTAAGACCTTGCTGGCTTATTCTCAAGATGTGCAATCCAACACAACAGAAAAGGACGGGAAACATTACTTTTTGTTTCTATTAATTTTTCCGCTATGACATTAATGAAAATTCTTTATGATTAATGGCCCAGCCTTTTTTTTATATCCCTTATCTTTGTAAACATCTTTTTTATCCAGTCCTCAGGTTCATAACAGCTTCCTCTGACCTTTTTAAATTTTTTATTCCTAGTTTGCAAGGGTTGTATACTTTTTAACTGAAGGAAGAAAAATTCAATCTGTAGTATGTGCTAAGGACATAAAGTTTTGTGTAAGGCAGTCTCAGTGTGAAACTCTTTTATACTTTTCTTTCATATAAGTTAATTTTACTGATATTCAGCAAATGCCAGCAAACATATAACTATGCATTAAGCACTTTGTTGCTATATCTAGCAGTCACTGGAAGGTATGCAGGCAGCACGAGTCACTGTAAAGTTGGCAAAACACTACAACAAAAGGCAGGGCAGAAATCCATCAGGTCTACAAAGAGCAATGGCAGCCTACCACTGCCATCTCTGGGAAGCTGTTTCTTTAAAAACAAAGATTCACTACAGAACAACAACAAAAAAAATCCCCCAAAGACCCAAAATCACCTACACCCAAGAACTACAACAACTAGTGCCAAAAGCTTTAAGGCTGATTTCTGAAATGTCTGAAATACAACTCTAAAGCAGTCAAATCGGCTACAGTGGAAGTGTAATTCACAGTCACGTACCAGGTAGACCGAGAACAGAGCACCAGCTCCAGCCACCAAAAGACTTTTTCTCTCTTCTATGCCAAACTTTAAACTATCCTAAATCAAAACCATGTAACTCTTCCTCTTGAATATTTTCCCCCCAAGTGTCCATATTTTAAAAAGTCCATACAAAAACATATTACCCTTTCTGGCCAGCTTGATTCATGCCACACCAAGTTTTTCAGTTAAGAAGTTGCAAGGTAAATCTATTAAAGAAATGGTTCACAAGGAAATGCAACTTTTTTTGGTCTTAATTCCTCTTTTAATGGTCAGTCCTTCCATTAAGATTTTCTGCCTTCATGGAATGTTTTGTTTGGATTTTTTTGGTTGGTTGGTTTGGCTTGTTTTTTTACACATTGGTATAATTCTTCTAGCCAAGCAACTTTCAATCCTCCTCTAAAATATGTGCTTTATCTGGTGCCATGGGGTGATGTTACATGATCTGGAGTGAGTGTCTTCAAATGCCCATATGACTAACACAGTTTTCACTTCAATATCTCTAAGAGGTCCGTATCACTCTCCCTTACGAATGTTTTACATGTTTGGTGTGCTCAAACTTAGCAATTTACCCTCATAAAACCCTTCTATGATATAGAGATATTATCAACATCTTACAAATAGGGAATGGAGGAATGGAACACAAAAAGACCCAGCTTATTAAAGTATCTAAGTGCTTAAGGATGCCTGTTGGGATTTTCAAGGGTGCTCTGACATACCACTCTTACTGAAGTAATTGAAGATTTTTCACCAAATGCCTAATCTGCATTTTTAGTTTTCTGAAAACCTTTAAAATCTGACTCACCCATGTCACCCTTTAAATCCACTGGACCAGCATGTTAAACCTGGAACTCATTAGACCTTAAACATGCTCTAAGCTCTGTGCGGTACTTCCCATAACACGGCAAATTACATGAAAAATAAAGATGCTGTGCATACCATAAGCATCCAGTCCCCTCCTGTCCCCCTCCCTCCTGCCCTCCCGGTCTGAGTCACACGCCAAACACTCAGATGGTGGGGAGCCACACAGCCGAGTGCATCAGATGTCAGGCAAGAAACGAGTGGATCTCCAGGGATCTGGCTGTTCAGCGCTGGGACTGAGGGGCGCCGTGAGGTTGAGCTTGTAGACAAACCCCGATACCAGGCTGAGCAACCCCTCAGCTCACTTCCAATATTTTTCCAATAGCTACTGCACCTGTACAGCCCCCCTACCATTCACGTTACAGAGCCAACCTGAAAGGCTCAAACCAAAAGTGCTGTAAAATCACCTGTATCTACCATGTGGTTGGGTTTAGGTGAGTAGCCACTTCATTGGAAAAAAACTTCTATAAGCATGGGGAAATGCTTTAATTCCTGTACAAAAGATAATCATGTATGTTTTCTAGCTGTGCTTTTCTCAACTCTAACAAAGTTGTGCACATGTTTAGATAGCTCTTTTGTCTGGCCTGAGAGGAAGGTGTTCAGTTCAGCTAACACGCGTCACCTTCAGGAGGAAAAAAATAGGTTATAACAAGTATAGCTTCATCTTCTGCCTAGTTCTGCCAAGAAGATGCTGTCTTTCAGCAGAGGTTGCTTCAAACCCCTACATTTAGACCACTAGTGGCTGGAAAGGGAATGGATTTGCTGTCAGGGCTTTTTAATGACAGTTCATCATTGTTAAGTCAATGAAACTCACTACGTAAATCAAGCTGGATTTGGTCAATGTACTACCCTTTGATTGTGAATCGTATTACTTCTTTTTGGAAATCATGTATGCTGTCTTCTTACAGCCGTACCATCACATCCGAGGACCAGCTAAACAAACTTCATGGACAGCCCAGTTTACTGGGACAATATCTGTATTTTAATCAAAGAAATATAAGACAAGGTAAATTAATAAATTTCTGACATTGCTACCCTACAGAAGTGGTTTCCAAGACAGGTCTTATGAATAACACGTTGCATGCTGGACCCTCTGAGACTGGCTGCAGCTGCAAGAAATAACAACGTTAAAATTGAGGCCAATAGGAAGACGCTGCCTGCAGCACAATTGCTCGCTGTTGTTGCACATTGGCTTGCGAAGGTTAGGGACCGCTGCTCTGTGTAATTGAGCAGGTTTGCAACAATACCAGAAGGCTGTTGTATAATAACGGCTTAAACAAAACAGGTAGAAATAAATACAGATTTATTTTTTTTTAGCATTAGGTAGACGTGATACATTTTTACTGAGCACACCATGTTTTAAGAATGCTCCCAAACAGATGTCAGGTACTCTTTTAGCCCGAGGCTGAGGGAAAAAAGCAGGTAGCTTCTGAAAGAAATCTGAAAAGCTGTTATCCAAGTAGCTGAGGTTAAGTCTCCATACACATTTCAAGTAATTTAGTATTCCATGTGAGCACTGATATAAGTAGACATTTTTGGAATCATCACCTGATATACAAATATGTGATTGATCCCTTGGTAGGTGAAAATTACAGAAAATCACAGGTGTCTGTCACAAAAATTACTGCTTATATGAACAAAGCAATTAAATCTGCCTATATGAACAAAACAATTAAATTTGCCTAATTTTAAAGCATCCTTATCAAACATTGCATGATTCACTTCAATTTGAATATTTTTAAGTGAGTGAAAAGCCAGAATGGCTGCAAATAGTTTTGGATGCAAGCAAACTGTTTGTCGGAAAATTCCTTATTCATTATGATAGCAGATCTTCTCCGGCCCCCCCCCCCAAGTTTTTTTCTTAGTTTTACTTGCTTCCTCCAGGCCTTTTAGCACATCCAAGCATTTGCCAGTACGTTGCGCTCTGAGTGTTACTTCAGACTCACCAAATTACATAAAAATGTTTAAGAATAGAGTGTCATTACACTGCCCTATGTTAAATGAACCAATTTATTTCAGAGAATATTAAAGAAATTAATACTGTGCGGTGATGATCAGCTGATCTAACAGGGAGGCTTTCCAGTACTGCAAACATTCATCAACTTCTCTTTCAACTCTCTGAATTTCTCCTCATACTGAGCAAACTCAACTCGATGGTGTAAAAATAAATGTAATAAACTCCTACTTCAGAGTGCCATTTGCCTTTCCCTTATGGCCAGAGATGTACAGAACATCATCAATCTCTCAACATTTTTGTCCGGCTGGAGCTCGGCTTCCTTATTAAAAAGCTTCCTCAAGTTAAAGTTTTCAAGTCGGAGCGTTATGCCAAGGTCTGAAAAGGCAACCACAATCCAGACACACACAAAACCACTCAGCGTGCATCTCGTCAGACCTACAGCCCCCGTATCTGCTACAGAAATGCAAGAAACGGTCCCTTTAGCTCGTGAAAGGCACAACTGGAAAGTTAGGTTAACCTGTGCTGCATTCAGGCTGAGCTGCGGACCCCCGCCGCCCCTCACAGGCGCAGCCGGGGGGGCCGCGGCAGCGCACAGCAGCCCCCTCGCCCCGCGGCGCCGCAGCGGCCCCGGGAGGGGGCAGCGCCGGGCCGGGGGCTCGGCCCGCTGCGGGGCCCGGCGGCGGCGGGGGGCGGGGGGGGAAGTCGCCGGCCCCGCCGCCCGCACGCCGCGCCGCCGGCGGGGAGAGCCGCGTCTCCGCCAACAGCCGGGCGCCGGTAACGGGGACCCGGCAGCACCGCCCGAAACCACCGGGCGCCGCGGCGGGCAGCCGAGCCCGGACGAGCGTCCCCCCCCGGAGGGACCGGGGCAAGGCCCCCCCCCCCCCCCAGCGCCGGGCTCCCGGGAGCCCCCTCCTCACCCCGCTTCTCCCCTCCCCGGCCGCTCGCACCCCGGGGCAGTCCCGGCCGTGCCGGCAGGCCTCGCCCCGCGGCACCCGGCCTCCGAGGGATGCGCGGGGATGCTCACCCTCCTCCCGCAGCCGGCGGAGGCGGGGGGCCGCCGGTGCCCGCGCCCAGCCCGCGCCCAGCGGCGGCGGCCGTACCTGAGTCGCTGAGGCGGGGCCGGGCTCTGTCCCGCAGGTAGTAGATGAAATCCCGGCAGTTCTCGTTCTCCACCGCCCCGACGGAGCACAGCTCGGCCAGCAGCTGCAGCGCTTTCTGGCAAATCTCGTCCTCCCTGTCGCCGGGCATCGCCCCCCAGCATCCTCGGGAGCGGAGCGGAGCCCTGCGGTCAGGCGCCGCGCCGCTGCCCGCCGCCCGCCTCCAGCCGCCCGCGCCGCCGGGCCGCCGCCCGCATCCTCCGCCAGCGGCGCCCGCCCCGCCGAGCCGGGCCGAGCCGAGCCGGGCCGAGCCGAGCCGGCCCCCCCCCGGGCCGGGCCGGGCCGGGCCGCCCGCCGCCGCACCCCCCCCTCCCGCTGCCGGCTTCGTCCCGCCGCCTCCCGCGCGCCGCGCCGCTGCCGGGGGCGGCGGGGGGGGTCCCACCAGTTGAACGCGAGGGCGGGCAGGGCCGGCGCCGCCACCGCCCAGCCGCGCTGGCGCAGCTCCCCCCGCCGCCGGAGCGGGCGGGGGCCCGGCCCTGCCTCCGCCCGAGCGGGCTGGCCCCAATCCGCCCCCGGGGGCAGGGCCGCCGCCGGCCCCCCCCGGCCCGCGCCCTGCCCCGCGGCGCGGTCCGGTCGCGGCAGCCGCCGAGCCGAGGGCCTGGGCTGCGTCCGGCAGCAGGCGCGGAGGAGAACTTCAGAGCGGCGGGGGGCTGGCGGAGGACGGTCCTGGACGCAGGTCCTGATGGACAGCTCCTCGTCCTCCTCCTCCTCCTCCTCCTCTGCCTCGCCGGCCGGACCCAAAGCGCCTCTTTGCCGGCCCGCGTTTAGTGTTAGCAAACAGTTTGTTAAATGCCGTAAGCTTTTTGTGTCGCGCTGCCTGCTCCTATTCAGAAATCGTTCCATTCACTCAGCTAATTGTCTTGAAATTACTCCCTATAAATCATGCGTGCCCTTACTGCTGGGAACCTGGCGGAGGGGCAAATGCTAGAAATTCATTCTGGACGGAACGGCGTTCTTCAGCGGGTTCATATTTTGGCCTGGGCGGTGGGTTAGAAAGGGTTAAAGCACGGGTGGGAAATCCCGGGCGCCTGAGAACCGGCCATAGCTGGAGGGCAAGGCGGGAGAGCCTTCGCTGGAGGAGGTGGAGGCTGAGAAGCCCTAAGCATGTTTATCCTGTCAAGCAGAAGATTTGTGTGGTGCTGCTTCGCTTTCTGGATTTGTAGGCAGGGAGGCTGGTGGGTGTCATGAGGGGAAAAGCTGAGAACTGGCTGCTTCATTTAACTTTTTTTTTTTTTCCTCTCTCTCTCTTTTATAATAGTTTAAGCAAATATCAGAGGCCATGATGAGCTCGGAAAGTTCAGTCGGGTGCAGATGTTCAGCCTACTGATTAAAGCCTGGTGATAACGGTTCTAGAAATAGCGTAGACAGCAACATCTTCTGGTAGAAGCTTTTTTCTTTTTTTTTGAGGAAAAAAGTATATTGTTGAATTAAGTTAAAAAGTATTCTGCGAGTGGAGTGCATGTTAACAACAAAAGTTGTCTGCTAGTATAACTTGGTCTCTCCCAGTGTTTGTGTCTCAGAGGCATGAATTTTTTTTCCTCACTTTTAATAGAAAAATTATGTCTGTAAAACGTGATTGTATAAACCAGGTATAATTCCATCAGTAAACAGGTAACTCACGCTGGCTTGTTCTTATTAGGAAATAATAATAGATAATAAAATGGTACGATAGCTGTTACAGTCATTGAAGTCATATTTTTGAAGCCCAGGGATTTTTATGACATAAGTACATGTTTTTCACATCTAAGCATGGCGAAGCTTCCTACTAGTCTGGATAAATGCTGCACAAATATTTATCTCGGTGCTGGAAATACCAGCGTGATTGGCTTTTTTCTCCAGGCATGCAGGGAGGGAGGGGAGAGACAATTCTGAAGAGGTACTGTCAGTCACAGCCCTTTCTCTGAAACTAAGGACCAGGCTTTAACAGTACTGCTGCTCTTCCTACGTCAGTGAAGAACTTGGTAGAACCAGAGATACCAGAATTCCTTTTTGGGAAAAACAGCTGCAAGAGGGCTAGTGAATTAATCATATGTATGTAAGTTCTCTGGGGGTAGAAACTTTTTCATCTATAACACAAAATGAAGTCCTGGCCAAAGCTGGCACTATGTGATAAGGAGGAGGAAAGGCAGAGGAGCCAAGGCAGAGGAGCCATCAAAGATCACTGACAGAGACATCAGTGAAGTACGCTCCAAGTAGTCCAGTGATCATGTGTGACCAGATTTTGAATTACTGTACAATTTTGTGCATTGTGACTCATTTAGGCAAATTATTTGGCTATGTTTTGGTAATTTGGCCCTGACCTAGATGGCTGTGTTGCTGCATAGTTTGTCCAGAACGGTGAAATATATCAACTGCAAAGTGGTATTATTGCATTTGCTAGAGTGTGGTTTTTATCCTGCGGCACCCCAGGCCCGTCGCTGGCCTGGGATTCTAGCTTGCTGCTGACTGAACTCTGGAGAGCCTGGTGATGAAGTGGAAATGTCTTTATCTTTCTCCTGTAACTAAAGTATCTTGCTTCATTTTTTTTAAATAGCAGCAATTTGACAGTGCTGAGATGTTTGTAATGCAGATGATGAGGGTTGGAGATTTTTCAGTCTGGTGGAGGAAAGACCATGAATTTATTTGGACATCACTGCTAGTAAACAGAGGCATCTATTCTCAAAAGCTCTGAGCAAGTCCTAAACGCACTGCGTAAGCAAACGCCCATGTCTCTTTCTGGAGATAATGGGAGTAAATGTAATCTGCTGTGCGTCTAAAAGCAAATAGAACTTTTCCTTCCTGTGGTTGTTTGTGAAAACTGGATTATATCTGCCGTTTTGTTGTCATCAATAGCATGTTTCTGTTCTTGCAGGCACCCCTAGTTGTGATGAGTTTACCCTTGTGTCAGCTGCAGATTTTGCCCATTCAGGGGATCATGTTATGTTTGAGATCCCTAGTGAATGCTGTACTAATTAACCTTGGCCCTAGAAAGGCATTGCATGATGCAGTGGGACACTCCTGTTAACCTTATCTTGAGAGTTACAACTTGTACTGACCATAAGTCTAATTTTTTTCTTAGTTCAGATCTGCCCTCACACAGCACAGCGTACTCAGAAGTTACGAAAAAAGATATCCCCAAGCCTGCTACACATGGAGTCAGAATAAGTTTAACTGCTTGACCTACAACAGTTCTGTCATCATCAATTGACATGTTCTTTCTTTTCTTGAAATAAAGCTTTTCCCCAGTGTTCTGGCAGTAACGCAAGGGTTGCTTGGCAATGAAATCATCTTCAAAGCTAAGGCGTTCATGAAACAAATGCCTTCCTGGAAGAAAGTAACACAACTTGCATCAGAATTTTTATTAATGCTGTGCTGCAACCAAACTTATCAAGTATTTGTATCAAGCATTTATAATTTTTTGAATGACATTTGGCCTCAAATATGTGGATATAGCTCATCATGTTAATACTTTTTTTAACAAAAGGGAAGGAAGAGGCCATGTGTATTTCAGGAAATCAAGGAAACATGTAGAGCAGTAAACTTACTAAATGCAACATGGCAAACAAGGTTTTGTTGGTTTTTTTTCCAGAAGTCAAAGTGAGTGAACTCTGCAATTAAGAGTAGGAAGGAAAGGCAGGTACCAAGGAGGACATTGCTATGGTTAAAGGGTGCCATTGTGCTAAAGGCAGTCACCTCAAGTCCAGGGTGGAGAAGAGAAATGCCACTGTAGGATCAAGGTTTGATACATCTATCAAATCTTTCTATTATTGGCTGTGCCAGATGTTCTGCCTCACTCTCCCTCATATATGTGTATACTCTTTACCTTCTGTTCTTAATGGATATATCTTTTTATGCTTCAGAAAACTAGAAAATGCTTAGGTCAACGTGTAAGAAATAGGAACATGGGTAACTACTACTGAGTTTTTGTGAGATGGTGCTTTTTTGGGCAGCTTCATTCTTGCGATGCATTAGTTATTCTTCACAGAAGGTTTCAGGAGTGCTTTTAAGGGGAGGGTAGTTAGAAAATAGATATGCCCCCATTTGGGCTTTTTACTCATTGTTGACTGCTAGAGGGCATATGGACACAGGTTAGTGTTAACTAAAGGAAAGGTGATATCCTTTTGAGAATGTCTTATAAAACTTCAATAGCTGTTCTTGGGTGCAGCTAATAATATGGAGACATTTAAAGATTTTGAGATCAGTATTAAATACTGTGATGAAGGAACATAAGAAGGGATGGTGGTGTATTTTCGTTACGGTATTTATAAAATCTTAAGGCTTTTTCTGTGGAATCACATGTCATTTATTGACATCTGTTCAGATTTTTAAAACATAATGCATAAAACCAGTGTTAAACACTGAGTAGTACAAAGTTTTGTTTTTTCCTCTGCAGGAGGCCTGTAAGCTGTTTGTACATCAGAATTATTAACATGTCATTACGGAGTTTTCTTAATGATGGTAGGTAGGTTGCTTTCTCACAGCAGGTCCTGAAGGAAGAGCAAAATGTCTACCCTGTATTGAGCAGAAAAAAATTATGTCAAAATCTCTTAGATATCATCAAGCATCACTAGAAGCTGTGCTGTATTATAGGATTAGGAATACACATCTGACAGCCAATGTCCTGTTACAGCTGGGGCTCAGCTACACTTTAGGTAGTGGGTTGAAGGGGTGTAGATAATGAATGAGTTGTTTGAATGAAGGTTATGAGAAAAAGCAAGACAGCTATTTAAGTCAACTGTAGCTCATCACTGGGATTTTTTTTCTTTGTTTGTTTTTTTTTCCCATGTTGCCATTGGACAAATCTTTACTGCCTAGGGAAGAGGAAGAGATGCAAGCTCAAAGTAGAAGATACTGCCCAGAAGACTGTAAACAGTGTAACATGAATACAAGCTATTTCAGATGATAGATCACTTTCATGGCCTCTTTAAAGAAGACAACCATTTTTTTCTTGATGTTTGTACCCCTCACATTGTTAATAGAGAGGACTCTGGGTGCTGTAGCTTGTCATCTGCTATCTTCATCAATCTTAAAGCTTCCTCAAAACTAGAGAAAGAGGGAGGAAAACATGTCTTCTCTTCTGACTTGACTTTAGTTCTAATTTGACAATCTCTTTCTTGACAGCTTTTGCAAACACTACTAGGAAAAAAGAAAGTTCACTGAATAATTCAGTCTTGAGACTGAATTGGGCTTGTAGAGAATTGTTGAATTCCCAAGTCTGTGGTCTGTGGTTTTTGTTATTGACTGCTTACATGGATTTAAAGTCCTGTCTCCGCAGTCAGTGTTTTTTATCTCCCTTTTGGATGCTGCAATTTTGTCTAGCTTCCTATCCCTCAATGCCAGCTCTCTGATCTTGCGAATAGATATGTTAAGAACTGTCAAAGGACCTTCCTGCTACAGAGGGGAACCATAGCTAGCATGCTACACTGAGCTCCTTTCTAGCTGCAGTTCTGCATATATCTAGGCAACTATAAATCAGAATTTGACCCTGGACCTGAGTGTTGAAGAGAATCTAATGAAAGCTGATGGAGTCAGCAGGCTGAGTATGAAGCTACCTTTTCTGACTTCTGAGGTCTGGTGGTTTTTTTCCTGTTCTGTGGGATATTATTTATGAAACTTTCCCTTAATGTTTGCCTGTTAGTTGATGCTGCTTTTATTACTGAAGTTTTAATCCTAAAAATACACATGAAGGCATGGTGTGAAAGAAGGAAATTGGTATCCCAGACGTAAAGAATCAAATGAACACTTCAGTTTTACCTTGCAAGTAAAGGATTGTCCAGTAACCAAATCACTACCTGTGATATCTTTCTTTTAGTGCTAAAGTGTGTTCCCTAAATTGCACAATAACTGTAGCTAGGTTGGAGACATAACACTGTCTTGCTTTCTAATAGCTAGAGTTATTCTTGGATAAAGAGCAAAAGTGTTGACCTTTACTTTGCTGGGTGGACTATTGTTTAGAAAAAGGAAATACGCTGAAAAGAGTGTTCCTACCTTAGCCTGGACAGCCATCTCACTGTTCTTTTCTGAGGTACTGTTCTTAGTATCCTCCTCTCATATGCTGAAGCATCCATGTCCTTAACGAAGATGAAAACTTGATATCAGAAAAGAATCCCCTGAGTGTCTTACTCATTCCAGATATACCCATGAAGTCTGTTATTTATATTAACATGCTAACGGGAGCCAGATGATAACAAGATATGAGTTGGTCCTTTATTTTATGCATCTACAGTCATCAAGTAACAAAAAAAACCCTTTATATCATTTAAGTATTTGTAAATGCATAAAAAAATAGTGCCCATTTTGTGCAAGGTGGAATGATGATGTGCCAAATGTCACTGAAAGTAGCTTGTCCAGGAAAAAAAAATGATAGGAGTCTAGATAATATTCAGGACTGTATATAAAACCTGAACCAGGCTTAGCAAACTTTAAAGCCACTGAATAAAGTAAATGTTACTATCTCTAAAGCATTTTTTGCCTAGTTCAAGAAGCAGAATAATCTGTGACAAAAATGAATCTCAAAATTGGCATTATACTGTCTAGTAGGACCTTTATATAATTAACTCTTATTGATAGTCTCACTCAGTGGTACAGTTCATACAAGTAAATATATAAGAGCTCAATCGTAATGTAGACTGCAGGGAAGCTCTACTAATGTATTTCCTCTCAGCTGCTTACAGCTACATGTTACTGTTTCCTAACCAAAAGAAGCCATATAAATGTTTTGTGATTTTATGGCTTATTAGCTTGATGAATTTGTAAGAGAATGCTAAGAAAGTAGCTTTCAGTGAGGAGACTGTAGTCCCTTATTTTTGAACCTTAAACGGTTACAGAACCTTCAATTAAACAAGAAAAAAAAAAAGCACCCAAAATAAAACCTTTTTTGATTTCTGGTAATTTAATGCTTTGTAAATTATAGCTGTCACTAGTGTTTCTGTAGTCATGGCCTTCTTTGAAAGGTAGTTAAATTTAGAAAACATTTTTAATTAAGTGATAGATCAGATGGGATCTGCTTGGAAGTAAAATAAATCTGCAAGTCCCTTTGTGGATTGAGGAAAAGTTTTATTCCTTTCAGAGCTACCTTTCATTCTGTTTATGTGCTCTGTATCTTATAATCAGATAAGCTAAAGTCCATCCAGAAGACAGTAATGGTTAAAAATATTCAGTTAATTGCATCAAGAATATGCTTTCTGCTAGGTATTCTTGAAGTAGGAAGTATAGAAACAGTAACTAAAATGATGGAATAAATGAATTAGTATTACCATGTTTTTGAGGATTCGCTTGGACAGAAAGATCAACTTTTGTATTATAAGAATCTGAAAAGTCCAGGTGGCCTCATTTGGCACATTCTGTTTCGGATCCATGGTTTCTAGCTGCTACAGACATGAGAAGACATGGACCAATGTTATCTCTGGTAAAGAAAATACATGGATAGAGAGGGTGAGTGTTAATCTGTTCCTCTTCACATCTGTTGAAGAGCAGCATTTTCTTGCTCAAAGTTGTTCCTGTCGCTTTATTTTAAACAGGAAAACTTCATGATTTATTTTCAGTCTCATGGGAGTTCTTCACTTTTTTAACATGCATTTGCTGCTTTCTTTCTATATTTTTTGAACATGCCTAAAAGAGGAAAATCTGGAAGAAGAAGGAGAGAGCAAGTTATGAATTTGGGTTCTGGCACTAAGTACCTGTATAACAGTTGTGCCTATTATTTTTATATGCTAACTAAATTTTGGAGAAAATGTGAACACAGTAGTAGTGTTGTTTTATATGGTGTCCAACAGGCATGTTGGACCTTTGGGATCAGGCCTTTATGTTGGAGGTAAGGGATAATCACTTGGTTTCTGGAAAAGGTTACTCAACATTCTTTTTCATAATAAAGAGCAATATAAAGCAGAGCAGTGACATGGCTTTTGTTTGCAATATAGATAGTATTTAATGCAAGCAAACATCTTATCTTCTTGAGAACTGCTCTTAACTGTTCTAAGGGTCATGGTGTTGGCCATGGCTCTGACAACACTGAGGACAGAGATTGGTGTGTATGTGTGTTTCAGAAAGGGAGGTGTTCTGCACTGGGGTGAGGAGGGAGCGAGATGGTGCAGGGCTCTTTCTGGATCTCAGTAAGAAATGCCCAACAACGAATGGCTTAATAAGATAACATCTTTAATAAGACAGAATAAGGAGAAGGATATAGATACTAAGTCTTACATCCCTTTGTGCCGTAATGGATGGAGCCTGGATGGATTTTCCTATGGCGCACTGCGCAGAGCAGAGCGGTTCCTGTCTGTGGAGAGAAGCTCTCCCGTATGGTCATCTGAGCTATTATAGAATTTCCTTACAAGAAAACAACTCAATTCCTAAAGGACACTTGCATGAGAGCCTGTTGCTGCGCTGCCAGATACAGGCAGGGCCAGGCGATTGGCGCGGTCGCCGGTGCTGAGCGAGAGCTGCCCTCGGCTCCTCTGCTGTGGTGAGCTGGCGGAGCCTGTCCTGTGGCCAAAGAGCTGTGAGCATTGCACAGCCTGACGGACACACTGTACGTGCAGCATCGTGCTGCACAGCGCCAGCCCGGGCGTGCTCTGGTTAACTGTTAGGTGGATCACTGACTCCTAAATCTGCAACGGTTTCTTGGTCAGGATGGGGAACATACTACTTCTCTCCCTGTGTGTCTAACTTAAGCATGTGGGTTATTAAATTGCGACCATCTCTAGTAGGGGACAGTATTTTGTTAAACTTTTCTTTTTTTCATAGGTATTCAATGAACATTTTCAAAGTATGTGTGGCCCATGAGCTGCTGGTGTGTGTGGCAGCGTAGGGACTTAAAATCCTCTTTTCACTTTTGATGTGGCATTATGCTGGCTTTTAGGAAAGGTTTTGTCTTATACATCCAGTTTTCTTCTTTTTGGAAGTTTCCTTGGCTTGACTCTTTTTTTAGTATCTCTGGAACATGTGTCATGTCCATCGCTGTTCTGGACTCAAGGCAGAGTTGGGGTGTGTAATCCCTTTTCCCACAAGCGTGAATTCAAATCAGAGTTGAAGCACATGCATGTACATTGCTTCAAGCACCAGAATACTTTTGGTTTTAATTAAATGGGACAATCCATGTCCCTGAAGTTAGATGCTTCCCAAGTATCACTCTGAAACAGGACTGCCTACAGTAATGCTCCTGGACCGCTTGTTTGAGTAAAGATAGTAGGATACTTTTCCCAAATGTCTAGCTAAAGATGAAAAATTTTATCCTGAAACTACCCAGCTTTTATAACAGCTAACTTGGTCAAAGCCCTGTTACCAAGCAAGCAAATGACAGAAACAACATTGTTCAATTTCCTCTTCTCTTTTGCTTAATTCACTTGAAGAAGGAGATTAAGGAATCCTAGCTGAACATGACATATTGGCCACAGCGTAACTTGCAGTTCCTCACTGCAATGGCTGCTGGCCGCCTGTTCCTGTGCAATCACAGGACCCAGTGCTTGGCATAAATCTGCGTAAGACAGCGAGAGTTGTATAGGTAGCTTGGACATCTCTCTTCCCAACCGACTAACAAACAACTTCTTTTTCTATTGTAGTTGAAACATCGGGTGAATAAATGAGCTGTGCTGCTGTATGAGATACTTTTGAGGGAAAAACAGGTAAGCTGTTTATTTGGCACAGGCATAACTTAAACTTTTGACTGGGGCCCCATGTGTAAATGAGTTTCTTCGAGACTTACTGGCAACACAGAGATAAACATTTTGATCAGAAATGTAGTGTTTTTTTATATTTCTTTTTGTGATGCTGAGCTAATAGACTCTGCAGTTTGCTTTATTAGTTGTAATAATTACAACCTATACCTCAGAACAGTGTTTCTTCCACCCTCTGATCATATCCCCGAACTGTTAAGAGCTATTTTTCCTTCTCTGAGGATGTTCTGATGAGGCTGATGCTATGTGGTACGTCCTGGCCACCTGCTTTACTTGCTCATGTGAATGCTTTCTTGAGTCATACTCCCAGAATATATTGTTGCCTAAATCTAGGGAAGACTGGCAATTGGTAGCAGTTGAACTTTCATATTATACCAGAGTTTATGTTAAAAATAAACTCTTACAAATGATGAGTGTCTGGAAAACATATGGGTTGTTTGCTAAGAAACAAAGCACCTCGTTTGCTGTGTGAGAAGGGTTTTTTTCTTGCTAGTAATTACTCCAGGAAGAAAAATCCACAGCACACCACTACATAGGAAATTGAGATTCATTGCTCAGTACTTTTCTTGTTAAATATTGAAGCTGTCACAGAAATGTTCCCCAGCCTATGTCAGCTACTGTTAGCTTTAAGAGCCATGTTCATTCTTCTTTAGGCACTGTGAATTTTCAGGTCTTTTCAACAGAGTAATATCTTTTCAGCCAGAAGGGTTAAAGTTGCTTTAGCAAGGTAGAGGGCACAGGGTGTCTGTAAGTGTGCTGTTAAGTTGTTCTGTGAGCCAAAACCTGTGGGCAAAAATATTTTCTGCAAAGAATTGACTCCTGCTCTTTCCTCCTTGGAATGTGATTTAAGTGAGGTGCTGTTATACTGAGGTCCTGTCATTTTGACTACTATGTCTTTTGAATTGAACCTCCTGGAAGAGCGTCTGTCTTTGGGAGAAGATTCTAAATGGTATTCCAGGTGGATGATGCGGTCCACCTTTCAGTCTGGACAGAGGGAAAATGTAAAATATTGTGCTGATCCCAGCATTCCCTTGGTCTGTCTTTGCAGTGGTGCTTGGAGTAGGCTGACTCCAGCAAGCTTCTCAGTCAGTAGCTGAGCTATTTTGAATATTGTTGAGGTGTGTGCCTGTCCCCATGGGTTATGTGTGACAGTAGATGGCCCCTTTTCCCCATATTAGAAAGTGGAAGGTGAAGAATGCATTATCCACCTTGTACTTGTACTGTTTGGGATAACTGACTGGAGTAGGACTTGGAAAACAAACTTAGAGTCAGAAAACAAACACAGAGAGTTGACAATGTGAAGCTATTGCAAAAAAAAGGCAAATGTGATTGTGGAGTTTATGATCAGGAATATTACATGGAAGACAAGGGACATAATTATCCCAATTTAGAATTGCAGAGGCTTCATCTAATGCAAGTTTTGGATACTGCAATTTCAGATATAGACAAGCTGAAGAGTGTCCAGAAAAGAGAAAAAAAAAAAAAAAGTCTTAGAAAACAATGTTTTGTAAGTGTGACCTGTGAGCAAATGCTAAAAGACATAGGAGTTTTTATAAGCTTTTCTAAAGAAAGAGAATGATCTTTTGACTGTGGGAAGGCTTGTTAGGTTTTCTGGCTTCTTTAAATAGAAGATGAGTATGGTTACATTGAAAGGTGGGACAAAATTTAATCAATTCAACAAATAGTAAAGAAAATGCAGTTTTCTATGCAATAGAAGGCAATCTAACGATAAGGAAGAAATTCCAGTGAGCGATGCATTTTTGTCTTTAATGCAAATCATGCAAAAGCATTTTGTCTTGATGTCTTAGAAGTGTTTTAGTTTAGCAAGAATCTATTTTGATTTAAAATATTTTTTCTTGAGTAATTTGCAGTTGCTGTTGAATATATATTCAGCTTAGACAAAACATAAAAGCTTGTCTTAATTGCTTCAAAAGCAGCCCATCTCAGACCATTTAACATCCAGTGCAATTCTCACCGAATTCATTGCGAAGACTATAGTGACTATCTTTACACTGTATAACAGCCTTTACTCATAAAATTGGGTGAAAGCAAAGTAATCTGCATGGGTGCCTGTATTTGATGTTATTTGGTGCAACAGGAACATTTCAGTAGACTGCAGCAGTTGGTTCTGAGATTTGTTTGCCTGTGTGTGGCCTGGGGATTTTAGTTCAAGGTAGATCTCATCTAGTCTTCTGGACCATAGAGTTCCATTTGTAAATGCAGTTCAAAGCTGACCAGTGAAGCACTCATGGTTTCAAACTCCCACTGGGGTTTGAGAGCATTTAGTGGGTAGCTTGAGCATATTTCACTTCCCTCAAGAAACAAATTTATTTCATTCACATCAACTTTGATCTGTCCTGGTGTACAGTAAGCATGGATAATTAGGGGATTCACTTCAGTACTGCACTGTTGCATTGAACCAAAGGATTAGGAGATGAAGCCTTTACAGTTCCTAATTCTGAATCACACAGTGGACATTGTTAACTTATCAGACTTTCTCTGTTGCTTTTACTTCAAAAATACAAAATTATTAAACCAGACAGATAAACCTACTTTTCAGTGTATATTTTATCACAGTAAAAATGTGAGCAAACTAAGGAACATGTGATATGATTTTTATTGGTAGTTCTCCTCACTGAATTGTCAAAGGTGACTTAAATTTCTCTATTTAACAAAGAGGTTATTGGTAATAACTTCATTTTTTCTTGGCACACATGCCAAATATCAAAGGTATGGAAATTTAATCTTATTATTGATAGCATCTAGACATTTTTAAGATATTCATCAAAAGGATCTTTGAACTTTTTCTTCTGTCCAACAACTTGATACTGATAAAACAAGGAGAAATTCTGATAAAATGTGAGCATCATGTTTTTTCCAAGTGCACATCTATCTGTCATGTGAGTTCTTTAACATTTGATCGAAGCATCTAAAACCATACGGTAAAGACCTCAATATTTAACAGGTCAAGATTTGCATTCAGTTATGTCTCACAGCATAAGCTGTATTTGTTTGAATATAGAAACAGAGACTTCTGACTTGATTTGCTGCTTCTCATGTTGGGAACTAACATTGCTTAATAAATTACTTACTGTAAATTAAACTGTTTATTAAATACTTAATAAATTAACTTACTTTAGCCTTACATAATTGGAGTGTAACTCTTTAAGCTGACAGTTTGTGACCTTAAAGTTGTATTTATAGTTTGTATCTGAATTAAAACTTTCTTTCTGTTCATTATGGTACAACCAGAGTTGGATGAGAAATGTCTTTCCAATTTTTTGAAATTTTGAAGAATTTCATGATAATTTCTGTTCCAGTGTGGGCAGAAAACATGATTTTTTCAGAGTGTTTTAGTTTTTTTGTTTTTGCTAATAAAAATGGGACTGTCCTTGCTTAGCTAAAGACTGGTGTTTGGAACACATCTTGGGAAGAGAGCACCCTGAATCAAATGCCTGATACCTCCTTCCACGGAGTTTCCTCACAGCTAGTTTTGTTATATCCAGATGACAGGAAGGAAGAAAGACCTACCTTTTAAATTTTTTTTCTTCCCCACTCTCTCAGAAAAAGTTTATTTTTCTTGTTAACATTCCTAAACCAAACAAACAGATTGGCATTTCTTTACAGAAACTTGTTCAGTTAAAGCATTTCTGGCAATTTGTGTTGCAGTCTCTCAAAGGCTTTGGCAGAGTAAGGGGTGAGTGGGGCTTCCCTATTCTAGTCCCAGCTGCTGGATTTGGGTTGACTAGCAAGATTCTTCTTCCTCCCTTTAGACCTAAGATTCTTCTGCCTCCCTTGAGACCTAAGATGACTTCGCCTTTCTCTTTTTTGTTGTTGTTTTTCTGTTGTGGGTTTTTTCTCTTGTGCAGCTCATAAAATCATTACTTAAAGGCATGAGGGGTTGATTATCTGCTTTCCTCAGGCGTCTGAACTCTTCAGTCCTAGACTCCTTGTTGCCATTAGGTCAGCAGGGCTGATACGAGCTTGTTTACTGCAGGTTGGCTTTACCCAGTGCATCCAGCTATTTTTCCCTCAAACCATGTGAAGAAGGAGAAATGATCCATAGCCAGCTATAGTCTTTGTTTTTTCCCTGCTGTTATGTTTCTGTTCATACATAGACTTTTCAGTTTCATGAAGCCAGCTTTACATGAAAGCTGAAATGTAATTGCATCCTCCTGAATAAAATGGACAATTTCTGTGCCAACTGAATTTTTAAAGAAAAAGATTACAACATTCACTCTGCTGCCTGCTCTCTTTGCCGATGAACCCCTTTGCTGATGTAAAGGGATTAAATATTCTAAAACACCAGCCAGACCAATTCTTTATAATTCCATAAGTGTGCAGAATAACACCTTCATTATTTTTGTCAGGGGAAGATGTAAAACATAACAGGTAGGACTCTTCCAATACATCTTGTTTTACTGTAGCAAATACTAGTGAGGATTCAGTTCGGTATACATCACGCTTACTGTTCCTCTCAGCTCTCCACGTTAACTTAAATTTTAATTTCCTTGTGGAATTTGTGGCTTTTTGATATACCTTGTAGATCTAAGGCAACATAATAGATATTGTGCAGTTTGCAGCTTTTTGTGTGTTTGTTTGTTTTAAACTGAAGACCTTAAGTGTGATAATGTTTGTTTATGTCATGGAAAAAAAATTTTTAATAAGGGTGCATGGTTGCACACAAAGCAGTTTCAAATATCTTTTTCCTCCCTTTTTTATAGTTTCTAGCATTCTTTGTATCGTTCATAATACCTTTGCACAGCCTCAGGAAATGGGTGGCTTTTACGGAGTTGAATTTAGATACAGTATTTTGTCTTTCATTGATTGCATTTTGTAAGATTTCCAGGCTTACTCATGCATTTCATGCTTGCCTATGGACAGTCATAAAATAGTTTACTTATAGTTATGTTGTGAGCATAACAATGCCAATATATCTCACTTTCTTTGAACAGTGTACAGACTTCTCTTTTCCCATGCAGATGATGTTGCAGGCTTACCTGAAAGAATACTTGATAGCAAGGTTACGCAATGTAGTTCTTGTTCCCAAAAGCATGCTTCTCCAACTCAAGTCTGCACAGTCCTTCCTTAAACATTGGAATTTATTCTGTGAAAGCCATCTCTGTTATCCCCTAGAGCGGTCCAAATCAGCTTAATGAATAGAGGTTAGGAAAAATGGTACTCTAGCTGTTCTGAAAAAGGTTGCATTTGCAAAAGAGAGAGAGGTTCCTGAACTCAAGACAACCTGAACTCAAGAGGCTGGGCTATCTGGGGTGATATAGTTCTGCTTTGGGCACAGCTAACTGGAAGTACAGTTAAACCGTAAGACTTGTAGTCTCCTTCAAGAGGTGCTGAAGGGCTACTTCCCATTAATGTCCAGTTCAGCAGATTCAGCAGTTGTTCTGTATCACAGGATGAAGGGGATGACAAGCTGCTTCTCCTTCAGTTATTGTCACAGCTACATCCATCCTAGCTACTGATTACAGCTACTGCAGGAGAGATTCAGTGGTGCCACATCATTGACTTTTTGAGCACTGTGGGTGCAGAACTGTGATAGCCGTAATCAAAATGTGGGCATGAGACCTAATACTGAAGGAAGTATGTTCATCTCAACTAAGGAATCCTTGGAGACACAGCAATAACCAGAGAAGCCCTAAGGAAGTATTAGAGCCTATGTCTATAAAATAAAATTATGTTCTGAAAGATGCTGAGCATCAACTCTGAATAAAATCAGCAAGAACAGAGAGTGTGCAGGGCAACAAAAACAATGCAGAGGAAGTACTGTAAGTCTAAGAGCATTGGAAGTTTGAAAGAAACTGTTATGAAATTAAAATCAGTGAGATGTATATAACTATACTGCAGTAGACTGGATTATAAACCAATGTGAGCATTGGTACTTAGAGGCTTGGGGGAGGAGAAGGTAGGTAGATCATCAGAAGAACTGTAAATGCGAAGAGGAAAGACTAAAACATCATACTGTAATATCCTCTTGTGGGGTCAGATAAAAGAGTGAAACTTTAGAACAGGAATTGCCATCTGTGTATCTGCTTCTATATGTAGAAATCTAATGGATTCTGAAAGACTTCTTAATGTGCACTTTTTAAGGAGGTTCTTTAACTCCTATTTTTTCCCACTAATAATAGAAATTATCTTGCTGAGATCTAAGGTGCTACGAATGCTGTGATTTTTTTTTTTCTCATTAGGAAGCACAAAAAAAGGTTTATGGTGCATTTTCAGAGAACATCTGGGTCTTTATAGTATGTTTTCTTACTGTGAACTTTATGAAATCATGAGGGATGTAACTGTAACCATTAACCTGATTTTAGCTGAATTAAAGCTAATTTACTTTTCAGTCTCTACCTGAACAAATGCATTCATCAGACATCTTCATGATTTTGCAGAATCCTGGGATTTCAGGCTATTCTCATGTATTGTATAACCATTTGCAGATCTTAATGCCAGTCATCTTTTGGCAGTGTCGTCTGTTCAAAGCTCTTGTGGGAGAGGATGGAGTCGAGTTTTCTCCTAAGGCAAAACCTGCCCTTCTTCCTTCTTAGCACAAATGTGTAACTGTTTCAACCTCACAAAATCTGCCCTTCAAGAGATGCTTTCAAATCCTAGGGAGGTAGTACTTGAAATCTGAAGCCAATGTTTTTTCTACCATCTACACTACTTAACGTTTTATTAAGACATTTGTTAAATGGTAAAAGCAAGAGCAGTTTATTGAAGTCTATTGATGATTACTTGCTTTCTGAAGCACTGATTTTTTTTGTGATATTCATGTACAGCATTACTTGAGTCTAAAGTTTCAGTCTTCTGTGGCAGATGTTTCTGCCAGGCCTTTAGACCTTTCCTAGTCTAATTGATCTTTGAGAAGGCAGAGCTTATACTGTTGGACAAATGCTAATCAAATGGGCCCTACGCATTGCTTAGCACTCAAGAAACGTGGACTCTCATTTCCCAAGATTTAATCCTACTCTAAATCCAGTCTTATCCCTAGCATAAACTGGTATCTGTCTTAAAAAGAGTGGTAGCTCAATTTGCTCTGCTTCCTCCAGCTCTCATTTTATCCCTGTGATCTTTTCAAGAGTCACCTTTAATTTCAGCTTTCCAGCTATCCATTCCCAACTTTAAACCAGCCTAAACTCTCCTCTGGATTGTTGCCAGAGGCTCTGTACCTGCTTTAGCAGGAGTAGTAACTCCTTTACAGTTTCTTCCAAATGTCTTCATTTTAAATAGTTCACAACCCATGGCTAGTTTCACCTTCAGAGTTTTTCTTTCCCTGACCAGTCACAGCTAAGCTGTAGTCATGAGTCTCATACCTGCTTTAGAAGGAGAGACATTACATTTCTTCCTGTTTCTTCAAGCTCTTATTTTAGCTGTGTGAGCATGTCAAGATCTATCACTCAGCTGCATATGCTCTCCTTTTTCAAGCTCTATCCTTAACCTAAATCCCATCTTTCAGCAATGCAGTGGGATTTGACTTACCTTACAGCCAGTGGCAGCATGTTTACACCTCTGTCCCACAGTCCTCACATCACCCTGAAGGCTCTCAACCCACAGCATTCATCTCAGTTCTGCTTCTCTACTTTCCTGAAAGCTAACTCTAAATGCAGTTGTAGGGCTAGATAGTACTTGCCTTAACTGGAATGACTGTTCATTTAGCGCTGCTTCCTCCAACTCTCATTTTGGGAGCATCTGCAGAACTGAAAGTAGTGCTGAATCTTGAAGGGCTCATAGGGTGGAAGTGAGTGCTATGGACAGGAGAGGAAGATACAGTCCAGGCTGCAAGATTTGGGAGAGGGTGAAATGCATGCTGCATTTTTGAAGACTGACAGGGCTAAAATGGGGCAGATGTAAGTCGTATATCTGGTATAGCTTCTAAACTTATTAATACATTTTTATCATCCTTTTACCTGTGGTCTCGCTTGTCTCTAGTGGCCTAACACCCACTTCAGCTTCACAGGCTCTCCTTTCTTGAGCAGTCCCTGACTACAGTCTAAGCCGCGACCGTTGGGCTATTTGTCTTCCCATGCCAGAAACCCTTTTAAAGATCTAGCACTAAAAATTTTTCCCCCTCATCCCTGAATATATCCCTGGCTATATGACTCGTACTTCCTTTTTAAATTATAAATCATTAACTTGTGCTTTCACCATAAACATATCAGATGGAAGAAAGCTATATCTCTTACCCAGGTTGGAACTGGAATTAGAGTTACATTTTGGAATATTGTTCTCTGGAAGATGTCCAGCTGCAGCAATGAGTCTAGATTAAACATACTCCAAAATCCTATACAAAGATAGTTTTTTTTCTGATTTATCATTGCTAGCATCAGTCATCATCTCAGGTCTTTAGCCCTTGCTTTCCTGATCCCTGTTCATAGCAGGGTCTGAGCCTTATTCCAAGTAATAGCCCAGTGATACCAACCTGATGCCCTAGGTAGCCAGCTAGGTAATTTTTGTCCAAAATAGAGGACTAATCCAATAATAATTCCAGGTTTACAGCCCCTCCTATGCTGATCCATAACTTTAGTACTAATTAGTCCAGCTGCTCCTGTCCTCTTCGTAACCTTGAGGCAGTTGTGTATGGAGTACTAAATTTAGTTCCTTATTATATTTTCTGGAACCCAAACTTTCTCCTTTACTATTTAGCCTAGCAATACATAACTGTTTCTATGCTGTGTTTACTTTGGTAAATAAATAAATTGAGTTTATATCTAAGCAGTACAAATCATAACTAAAATTTTAAATTAAAAGTGTGCAGAAATAATATATTTACATAAACAACTCAATATACATATACACATTTACACTTAGAGTTTACTATCTCTTTTACAGAAAGCTATCATATATACTAATAGGACTAATAAAAATAAATATTTTTTTTGTGTGTAGCATATCCCTGTGCAATTACATTACTTTTTCAGAGCATAAGGAAAAAGGCTCAAACCCTCCACTCCCTCTCTTCCCCTAGGGCAACATTTTTCCAAGAAGCTCCTCATTTTAGGAGGAGCACAGGGAGTACTTTGCGTGCTGTGGTCTCTTGAAAAATATGTCAACCTGCTATGATCTCTACATGGCAGCTGATCTCTTTGAAAATCTGGCTTTCATCCAAGTGAACCAGCATATGTGTATGTAGTACAGCCTTCCTCACTGGACACGTGATAAGCTAATTAAAAAAGCTGTATACATGCTGTGGTTTTCATATAGACTGGATTCAGTCTAAGCATATTTTACACGCAGAATATACACACAGAATACGCAGAATCGTATAGGTTGGAAAAGACCTTTAAGATCATCGAGTCCAACCATAAACCTAACACTGCTGGTTCACCACTAAACCATGTCCTTAAGCACCACATCCAAATGTTTTTTAAATAGCTCCAGGGATGGTGATTTAACCAGTTCCCTGGGCAGCCTGTTCCAATCCCTGACAACCTTTCAGTGAAGTAATATTTCCTAATATCCAGTCTAAACCTTCCCTGGCGCAACTTGAGGCCATTTCCTCTCATCCTATCACTTGTTACTTGGGAGAAGAGACCGACCCCCACCTCACTACAATCTCCTTTCAGGCAGTTGTACAGAGCGATAAGGTCTCCCTTCAGCCTCCTTTTCTCCAGGCTGAACAACCCCAGCTCCTCAACCTCTCCTCATAAGACCTGCTCTCCAGACCCTTCACCAGCTTTGCTGCCCTTCTCTGGACACACTGCAGCACCTCAGTGTCCTTCTTGCAGTGAGGGGCCCAAAACTGAACACAGTATTCAAGGTGCGGCCTCACCAGTGCCCAGTACAGGGGCACGATCACTGCCCTGCTCCTGCTGGCCACGCCATTTCTGATACAAGGCAGGATGCTGTTGGCCTTCTTGGACACCTGGGCACACTGCTGGCTCACATTCAGCCGGCTTTCCAGCAGCCCCCAGGTCCTTTTCTGCCAGGCAGCTTTCCAGCCATTCATCCCCAAGCCTGTAGCGTTACATGGGGTTGTTGTGGCCCAAGTGCAGGACCAGGCACTTCGCCTTGTTGAACCCCATACAATTGACCTCGGCCCATCGATCCATCCTGTTCAGATCCCTCTGTAGAGCCTTCCTACCCTCAAGCAGATCAACACTCCCGCCCAACTTGGTGTCAGCTGCAAACTTACTGAGGGTGCACTTGATCCCCTCATCCAGATCATTGATAAAGATATTAAACAGAACTGGCCCCAACACTGAGCCCTGGGGAAAACTGCTTGTAACCAGCTGCCAACTGGATTTAACTCCATTCACCACCACTCTTTGGGGCCGGCCATCCAACCACTTTTTTACCCAGTGAAGAGTACACCTGCCCAAGCCATGAGCAGCCAGATTCTCCAGAATGCTGTGGGAAACGGTGTCAAAGGCTTTACTAAAGTCTAGGTAGACAACATCCACTGGCTTTCCCTCATCTACAAAGTGGGTCACCTTGTCAAAGGACATCAGGTTAGTCAAGCAGGACCTGCCTTTCCTAAACCCATCCTGACTGGGCCTGATCACCTGTTTATCCTGTGCATGTCATGTGATGGCACTTAAGATGATCTGCTCCATAACCTTCCCCGGCACCAAGGTCAGACTGACAGGCCTGTAGTTCCCTGCATCCTCCTGCCAGCCCTTGTTGTAGATGGGCATCATGTTTGCTAATCTCCAGTCAACTGAGACCTTCCCAGTTAGCCAGGACTACTGATAAATGGTGGAAAGTGGCATGGTGAGCACTTCCACCAGTTTCTTCAGTACTCTTGGGTGGATCTCATCCCACCCCATAGATTTGTGTGCATCCAGGTGGTGTAGCAGGTCGTTAACCATTTCCCCTTGCATTATGGGGGCTCCATTTAGCACCCCATCCCTGTCTTCCAGCTCAGGGGGCTGGGTACCCAGAGAACAACTGGTCTTACTATTAAAGACTGAGGCAAAGAAGTCCTTACGTACCTCAGCCTTTTCCTCATCCTTTGTCACTGTTTCCTCCCACATGTGATAAAGGCTGGAGATTCTCCTTAGCCCTCCTTTTGTTGCTAATGTATTTATAGAAGTATTTTTATTGTCTTTTACAGCAGTAGCCAGATTAAGCTTTAGCTGGGCTTTGACTCTTCTAATTTTCTCCCTGCATAACCTCACTACACCTTTGTAGTCCTCCTGAGTTGCCTGCCCCTTCTTCCAAAGGTCATAAACTCTCCTTTTTTTTCTGAGTTCCAGCCAAAACACTCTGTTCAGCCAGACTGGTCTTCTTCCCCACCGGCTTGTCTTTCAGCACATGGGGACAGCCTGCTCTTGCACCTTTAAGACTTGCTCCTTGAAGAATATCCATCCTTCCTGGACTCCTTTGCCCTTCAGAGCTGCCTCCCAGGGGACTCTGTTGATCAGTCTCTTAAAGAGGCCAAAGTCTGCCCTCCAGAAGTCCAAGGTGGCAGTTCTGCTGACCCCCCTCCTTCTCTGAGAATCGAAAACTCTGTCACTTTGCGATTGCTGTGCCCGAGACAGCCTCCAACCACCACATCACCCACAAGTCCGTCTCTGTTCATGAACAACAGGTCCAGCAGGGTGGCCTTCCCTAGTTGGCTCGCTCACCAGCTGTGTCAGGAAGTTAGCTTCCACACACTCCAGGAACCTCCTAGACTGTTTCCTCTCCACTGTATTGTATTTCCAGCATACATTGCAGCATATATCCAGCATTTCACTGATGCATTCAAAAATACTTCTCAAGAAAGGATGTTTCTAGGCAGCTGCTCAAGTATGTTTCTTCAACCATTTGAATGGTAGCATTTTTAAAACATTTAACCCCTTTGATGATGAAATGTATTTATAAAATATATTCCATCTTGCAAAAACTAAGATTACTGATTTTATAAAGGACTCACTGTGAATTAAGTTCAATATCCTAGCTGTAAATAGTAGAATTTAGCTCAGAAGGTTAATGTTCTGAGAGTAGATTGGGAGCAGAAAACCCAGATTAAAATTAATCTATAAACACATTTTCTGAGTACAACTTCTGTAATGGGAAATCAGTTTTCAGATCTTGAATTTTCAGACTGAACAAGATCTTAGCACACTTTAATGACCTACTGTTAGGTTAGATTAGTTTTATGAAGAGATTTCTGTAAATGCTCTATATCAAGCGGGCATACACTAGGCTAAGTGCATACACATGGTTATTGTCAACTTTTAACTCTTTTCTAAAGGGGATAATGAGAAGCATAAACGACGACTGGTAATAAGTTTCCTGGAGTGCTACAGATGTTCTGAGTGCTAAGGCCTTGCCAGCATCCTACTGCCTTAAAAGATCACCAGGCTGGTGGCTAAAGGCAATGGTGTTCAGTGATGTTAAGCTAAGGAGTTGCGCGCAGCAGCTGTGTATCCCTGGAAGACTTTCTGCTATAGGCATCCTGTGCTATCCTGGGATAAATTGGAGATAACATAGCAAATTCCATAATACAGTTTACTGCAGGCAAAGAAGGTCCTTTACTTCCCTTGGATTGAGATTCACATGCAACTGTAAATATATTTTGCCTGTTTATTGGTAAATCATAAAGGGCACGGACATAAAGAGCTTTGATTATAGTCAAGAAAAAACTTCACTCTTAGCCAAATTATACTGCAGCTTTTTGATTTATAGCTTTATGGCATACTTGTGGTTTTGAATCTATTACTGTGCTTTTAGTTTGAGGAGTTTGGAACACAGACAGATATTTTGTTGCCTGCCAGTGGGAAAGAGAAGAGCCTTTTGTAAAAGCAGCAGTTTTAATGAGAATTCCATGGCTAAGGTTTATACTAGTCTGACCTTTCTTTAAACTGTATGCAGCAGTCTTTTTTTTTTTATTTTTTATGAGATGAAAAGGATTGATAACTTTGCTTAGCCTTGCTCCATGCTATGTGATTTACCTTCATAAAATATCATTTTTGCCTTGGGCTTCCTGCTGACTGTGCTGTAAGACTTGTACCCCAAAATGTGTTTGTCAGTATGTGTCACATCTCTTCATCTAGCATGGTCTATCTGCCTATTTATGTACCCTTCTTATCATCAAACACTTATCAGCACAGGAATTCTGGAAGATGCTCTGTCACAGAAATATCAGAGCAAGAATTCTGTGTTTCTCATCTTGTTGCTGTAATGATGCTGCACACCTGTATCAGGTTGTACCATACAGCTGTGAGTGCTAAGGATCTCGTAATTAGGTGAGGCTGTGCTTCCAAGGAAAATTAAAAGTGAGCACAGGACTATAAATGCTCAACATTTGATTTCTGATTTGTTTTATTTTCCTTTCTATCTGTATAATGAGAGAGCTTACAGTAGCAGGGAGATGCTATATGAATAAGCTATATAAATTTCTCAGACAGCCTTGAGGATAGGGGAAATACAGAAGTGGGAACTTCAGCTCTTTTCCTCTAAATTTCTGTGAGTAGTGACTGTTCTATAGAAAGTGAAAGGCTATTCTTTATGCAAACAATTGAAAAGGAGAGAATTACAAACCAAATAAGAGTGTAAGGTATGTTTGACAGGTCAGGAGGTAGAATGGGACACAGCAGTATGGATATGTCAAGAAAAGGGTGTAAAAATGTAGAATTCCGTAGTGGAAAGAAGTCTGATTACAGCTGTCTGTCTGTAAAACTTGTCATGGATAGTGGGAACTATATGATCCAAGTAGGTGGTGAGTAAAAGAACCTGAGTCACAATTCTGCTGTTGACTTTGTAGTGGATCAAAGCCCTCCTTGATGGTAGAGGCACTATAAGCATTTGCTAGGCCACTTCAATGTGGGTTTTTTTCCTGTTACTTCTCTTGTGTATGTTTTGTCAGCTGCAGGATCAAGCAGAATAGAATAACTTTTTCAGTAACATATCTTTATGATTGTGTATGTTGGGGTTTTGTGTGGTGTTGGTTTTTAGGTTTTTCAAAACTCTTCTTTATTCTGTTTCTCTTATTATCAATTATGCTTAACACCTGATCTCTTAGTCTTCTTTGAAGATTAAGCAAAACAGGTATTGAATGTGTTTGGGGTTTTTGTATTTGTTATTTGCCTTATTGGGGAAGTCCTGGACTTAAATTTTTCTAGGTCTTGTTTTTTATGTTTTGTATAGCTGTTTGTGTCTTTTTGCTAATCCATTTTGCACTGCAACCCCCCATTCTGGCATTACATGCTGATGTTTTTCTCCTGTGTTTGTTAGCATTGCACTTCATTTAATGCATCTGAGTCTGACCTATAGCTCTCTTGTTGCTGTTCAGCTTCTCTCACTTCTTATTTTCTTCAGAATCATGGGCTCTGTCTCTCATGATTTCATTCAAAACACCTTCACACATTTATATTCTCAAATGCTTTATTAGTCAGGTCCAAAATAACTGTCTCCCAGCTTTTTTTTTCCTGTCTCCTGAAACAACACTTTTTCTCAGCACGTTTTGTAAACTTTTTGCTTAGCCTGTGCCCAGATATATGTTTAGGATGAAGGGACTTCTCATCAACAGTTGTGAATCTCTTAAAGCCCCTTTCCTAGTCCTACCACACAAGTAGTACAGGGCTCTTAGAAACACCACAAAGAACCTGTTCATCTACTATACAGTTACAAAGTAGAACTAGTATCTAGGGCTTTCATATATTTTGGTGATCTCCTGGTTTCCTTTTATTACTCTCAGCTGAGATAGATTAGGACAGGCTGGCCTGATTGTTTGTTAGTTGTGGTATACTATCTGTGCTAGTACAGAATACTGGAGCAGTCTTTCTTGCCTCTATTTTCCCTTCTTTAAAATAAAGATTGGCAATATCTGTTACAGTGTATGCTCTGTTAAAAGGAAGCTTGTGAACTGAAACCAGCAGTGAAGTTGTATTGGTAAATTACCCAAGTTGTTATGCTTCAGACTAACTTCAGTTTTGAGAGCCAATTGTCTCTGTAGCATTGAGCTACTTTCCTATGGTTTTTATGGCTTTACTTTCTATGATATGACTTTGATACACTTGTAAGGAGAAGCATGTAGAGGTCACTTGTCTCCCTGGAAACCAGGGGATAAAATTACTCTAGTTGTATCTGTTGCCTGTATTTTGATATAAATATTTTTTTTGTTTCCCAAAGGATAGCTGCCTAGACAATGAGGCATTAACCGTTTTGTAATGATTTTCTGTCTTCTGCTAAGGTAAAGGGGTCTTACAGTAGAAGAACAATAACAGCACTCTTAATTGGCTAGCTCAGATACGCTATTTGCCTCAAGCATCTTGCATTCTAATTAGAAATCAAAGCATTACAAGGTATACCCTTCGCCTTGTACTCCTGACAGTTTGTGGAATTTCTCTGCCTTTTGTCCGGCCTTCTCTTCAGTGCAAGGTTGTTTCTATGCAAATATTTTAAATAAACGCCTTGTAGAATATATTCTTTCTATAAAACTTAGACTGCTAATGGTAAAGAGCTCATTTATAATGTATGTCACTGAGGTAGTTGTTATTCCCATGGAGATACTAATACTGCACTGCAAGGAGAATGAACACAGGAAGGTGCAAAGAGTCTGATAACTGTAGGTCAGAAATGCTTTAGCAGATGTAAAAGAGCTATGTTCCCTTTAAAATATAGATAGGGTGTGACAGGTGATTTTTACTAATAGCATTGTGGTAACAAGTGGCAACTAGATGGATGTGGTCTTGGGAGTTTTTTGTCTCTAAGCATCTTTATTTACTAGAATGTTTCTTGTACATTGCAGTGTTTAACATAGGAAAAAAGTGATCACCTGCAGTGAGCCTGCTTGGGCTTGATCTGTATCACAACAATTGAACTTATGCCTTGTTTTTAGGCATTAGAAAGTTGATAGTGTAATAGGAACATTCTTCAGTACAGTATGTACATATACATACAGTGTAATACATGTACTCTAAGATAATAAAATTGTTCCTGCAGTACAGAAAAATTCATTATTTCATCCTTTGGTCTATGATTCCTCTCCAGAGGTCACCTATGATGTGTTACGTAGGTAACGGCAAAGACCCAGACTTCTTACCTACTAATGTCCTTTCTACTGTCTTCTGCTTATAAAGGGGAAACCACAAGGTTTGCTTCAGTGCTAGAGTTTTAAGAGAACTAGAACAAATCCATTTCCAAGACTGAAAAGAGCAGTGTATTGATACAGGTTTTGACTTGTGAAAATTCCAGGTGAACAAAAATCTAATATCAATTTCAGTTGATCAGAGGAATTGCATGATAAGACAGTCTGAAAGTCCTCTGGTTGAACAAACTAGCACCAAACGTATGTATCTCTGTAGAGGAGAATGGTTTTTCTTTTGGTTTTTCTTCGAACAAATTGCTAAACATTTTCTCTAGAAATAGCTGGTTTCATTACCAGGAATGCATTGCACAATTCTAGAACAGCAGCTATGTTGGTGCTGTCCTGCATGCCACTGGAGCTGACTTTATTTCACACATTGCATTTTATTCTGGGATAAGGCTGTCCAATGGGCAGGTCATTTCTCTAGTACTAGTAACAATTTTGTAATTACAATAACATGACAATCCACATTGTCTCTCGTGGAAAATGCAGTCTCCAAGGCTGCTATATTCTGTTAAAATTCTGAGCTACTGAAAAATTAAGAAGAATTGCCCTGCTGGTAAAATGTGTGTTTCCTTTCCACCTCTTGTTGCGTGCCCTAGTTTTTACTGGGCTCTTGGAGGCTGTTGGTGATAATGGAGTCAGAGCACACTGCTTCCAGCAGCATTCTGACTCTTTCCTGATTTTTCCTGGTCAATGGACTTTCTCCTATCACTGTGCCAAACAACTGCAGTTTGTTATCAAAGATCTTGTGACTGTGTCCACTGAATGATGATTTTGGAAGTTCAGATTTTGCATTTTTGGTTTCTGCTTTGAGCAGGTTGCTGTAGAGCTATAAGTGGTTTGACTGAAAACAGTCAGTGGACGTGAAAGTGAAGTTGAGTGTGTGAGTGAGTTGTGTGGCAGATGTTAGGTGGGAAGAAACTGTAATGGCATTGGAGTAGTTTGCATACGTGTTGTTTCTGTGACTTTCCAGCTCAGGACCTGATTTTTGCTTACTTTCATGTTCATATGGCCTGATAAACAATATGTGGAGCCTAGCTTGCAGTGCTAGGTGGATACTCCTGAAGGGAAGCTTAATATAATCTGAAATAAAAATAGGAAGTAAATTACTTGGTGTCAACTACTTGCTAAGGGGTTTCTTGGTGTTCAAATTAAGTTTTCCATGGAGCAACGGACACCAGTCCCTAATAGCATTTTGTGTTCTGCAGTATTTTTCTGTGGTTAACCATTAGTAACTTTGAAAGTGGCAGGAATGTACATGATGACTAAATGTGGCAAAGTGACAGTCTTTTTTTCACTTGTATGAAAAGGTTACTACTGTTTCTTTTTCCTGACTGATAATATAACAAGCAATAACAAATTGTGTAGCACTAAATATAGAAAAAGAAGTGTCTGTCTAAAACATTTCTTAATTTTTATTCTTCTAGCCTCATATTACTCGTTTGTTTGTGTGGTGGTGTTTTTTTTTTTTTTATGGGGGTTCTGACATTAAGACCTGTCTGTTTGCAGTGTTCTTTGTTTTACTGGGTTTTGTACTAGGCATTGTAAATGTTTGTCTGGGAATCTTGGATTTTTTTTATTAAAACAAGGCTGCTGGAAACACAACCACAGGGGAACCTTAAGTATAAAGTAGTGGTCCTGGTAATAGTGTCAGTGTTTAGCTTAATCTCTTTAGCTATAACAACCCAAACAAAAAAGCCCTAAGAGTCTAAGGGAGTCTGGAGGTACTCAGTGTTTAGGAGTGATTTTAACAGATTTAACAGTTTTAGTATGATAGAGAACCTTCTCAGGAAAGTAAGATGATCCTGCATTATGAATGATTGCAAAAGATATCTACAAACATTACTCATTGTCTATATTGCACTTCCCATTCATTTAAAGTTTTTTCTGGCTCTATATCACAAGCTTGTAACATTCACCAAAGCAAAAAAAAGTTTAATGGGAGAAGCAGTTAATATTTGTTCAAGGGCTAACACAGTTTAATGTTTGTAATATATATTGTGAACTCAATATTATATTGTAACACAGCAAGTTAGCAGTAAGTCAAAAATGCAAAACACAATTCACCATTTCAGAGAATTACGTTCTATTAAATGTGAGGTTGATATGGCTCCTGTGGTACAAAGAAAATCTCAAATATATCACTATGTAAATCTTGGTTTGAAATGTGGATTTTGACATTCAGTGAATTAATGACAAGTGTAGTAGTATATTATATGAGCAAAACTGAAATAATCAACAGAATTATCCAGATCAGAGTTAATTCATTTCTGGATAACTAATCATAGTGTACATTTCTGATGAAGTTTTGATAAGCGTCTTCCATTGGCTAATTTGTTTAACATGGTTTATATTTAAAGCCAAGTTATGTACAGGTAAACTTGGATGAAAATTAATAGGTAGACTATCATTAGACCTTAGCTCATCCTGTACCTTATTAGTACCATCTGTGAGCTATTTTTTTTATTCTGTAAGCTGGTCTGTATTTAGCTACTGTAAGTATTTTTAGGAAAACTCCACTAAAACTTTGACATACAGTACAACACTGGAAAAAGCAAATGAAACTATTGAGAAGCAGAAAAATAGGACACGTACCTGAAAATCAAAGCTGCTTTCCAAAAGATACCTGAATTCCTACCAGAAAAAATATTGTCATGTCTTTGGATGAAAACTAATAAAATTTGGAAAGCTTAATTTCATTAAGTAAATGAGTCATCATGGACTAACATTTCCATTCCTAACAAATGGAAAACATTAGGAGCAGGTGCCGTAGCTGTCTAGAGATACTTCCTTTTGTGTCCTTGTAGCCAATGCAGCTTGGTGAATGATGCTGGGGATTAACCTCTGTGGGTTTTAGCCAGCCTCATAAACTAGCCTTTGAATTTGATTGAGTAACTTGCCCAGCAAATATGTCCATATTACCCACAGGCATGACAGTACTTAAGAGACTCTTGTTGCTTATTTTATTCCCAGAAGAGTAATAGAATGGAAACCCTAAATTTGGATATATAGTGTCAGTGGCAATGATATTGAAACCTAGCAGAACTGGTTTGTAGCAGGAACTGTTTAGTTTATACATCCTAGCTGTTATGCAACCATTGATATTTGTGAAATGATAGATCATATTTTGGCACTCATCTCTGAGGAAATGTCATGGAGATATTTGTGAAAGGAACAAATCCAAAGGCAGCCAATTGCAGCTGAAGGAAAAGGCTATGGAAGCTTATGAAGACAATACAATAATAAGCATAAGTCTGCATGTAAATAGTGTATAGTCCAAACAAAGCTGAAGTTGCCATAGATGAAGTCTTATGTGCAGAATTTACAGGGCCCAAGGTAGAGTCTTATCATCTTAGGCCTATCTGGAAAGGAAGATCAAAAGCATAAAACTTTTTTTTTTTTGGCAAGTATTTTGTGAAAAATAGCAGGTTCTCTACAAACTACTATAAAGGCACTGACATACCTCTATCAATTAGGTTCTTCTGTATTGAAATTGGAGAAGACTGTTGTAGGAAGTGGAGATGAGAGAATTTTTTTTCCTTTAGAAAGCATGCAGCATTGACTTGTTGCCTTTTCTGAATCAGATGTACAACTCCATGTAATTTAATTTGGCTTCCATGGAAATCAATTGTGAATTGTCTCACCCTTTCCCAGTTATTACTAAAGCATTTTAGTGGTTCAGGATCGATCTAACAAGCCCTCCCTGGAATAACTAATATCAAAGTGGTGTGGTAAAGTCTAATTGTTCTGACTAATACTGTCAGGTTTTTACACCTATTAGAAATAATCGTCAAAGCCGAATGGGCGTACTAAGGAGAGCTGAGGTTGCTTAACAAAGCCTTGCTGGCTATGGGTGGTCTGATGTTCCTTCATTTCCAGATAAAACCCTACTTTACCTGTACGCATCTAAGACTTTTACCTGCTTTCTGTTTGTGACTGTGGCACAGGTGTGAGTATTTAACAGCAGAAAGAAAGCAGAATTAATAATAGGCTTTTTAAATGTTACATAATAGAAATGTATTGAAATGATAATTTGAATTTCAGTTTAATATAAGGTTTGTGTAATGTAGCTTTGCTTTCATTAAGGTAATTATTTGACGTTAACATTTTATTACTCATGATAGATATTTGCCTCGTGGAGGATCTCTACAGCTAGATGTATTTTAATAAGTTTTTCTTTGGTATGCATAGTTATATTAGTTACTAACTGCAGCTTGGCTTAAAATATTTTTATCCCACCCAGAGGGAACTGGGAAAAGAAGCTAAAAAATAAAAGCAAAAACAAATCTTCTGTTTTAATAACAATGCTTAGTTTTCTTAAGAGTTTATAAAAGCCTGGAACTTCTAAACTATTTACTGCATAATACTGTGAACTATTTACATGAGTCAAGGTTGTATGAAGCTATTGATCAGCAAGGTGGCATTTTCAGTATGAAACTTTTTTTAATTGGGATGCTTTGGATGTTTTATTAGCCTAACACTTAAGTTTTGAGAGCTTTTTGCAAATAATATCTCAAAAAAGCTTTTCCGGGAGACTGCAAATGAGCTCACTTTCCAAAATGAGCTCACTTTCCAAAATGCTCGAGGTGAATACAGTTGAAGTTTAATTAAAATGTAAAATTTGATGCAAACTTCCTGTTTCCTGTGTAATGGATATAAATGCGTAGGAAGGGACAGATTGGGAAGACTTTGCTCTGTAGAAAGGTTTTTACTCTGTATAAAATTCAGTGACTTTGATAAACTATTCATAGAGTAAAGGGCTCCTGAGCATATGTGTATTTTTAATCTGGTCCTAAGGGATATGTATGAAGTTTTAATAGTGTCTGAAAGAGATACATTTGTGTTATTTCAGCCATCACCTTCATCACCTGTTATTTAGTTTGCATCACTTGATGCTGTACTGTCTGTTAAATTCTAAGCTGACTGGTTCTGAAACTTTTTTTAAAAACAATGTGTTTATACAAATAATATAGTTAGGTCACTGGGAAAGCAGAACTCTATTGGGGTGCTTTTTCAAAGAAAGCAGCTAATTTCATAATTCTTGCAGTTCATTTGTTGTAGCTGCTATGGTGCCAGAAGATAATTTAGCAACTGTTACATATCCTATCGACCTGTCCTGGTTTTACAGAAACTGAAGCAGAGACAATTTGTCAAGCATGCTCAGTGCAGTGCACTAAGACTAAAGAAGAATATTGAAGTTTTGCAATTTCTTAGAAACTTTATATTGACCTTGCTTGTTGGCTTAAAAAGAAAAGTAAGGATGGTATGTTTGCTGCATGAGGTTATTGAGGCTGTTTGCTAGAAGCTGTTTTTGGGTAATAACAGAAGTGCTAGATTAAGTTGCAATGTAAGAAGCAATGGAACTGCTGATTCTACTTGTATGAGTATTTTTGCAGGGAAGAGATACAACAGATGTGTTCAAGAGGATGTTGGGAAACAGCCAGTGCATTAACATATCATCCAGCTGCTTCTTTTGCCTTGCCATGTGGAAATAAACGTAGCAACGATTGCTATTATTTTTGCCATGTAACTTCAATATCCTGAAGTAAGTATGCTTGTGACTTGCTATAATTTATTGTGACTAATCAGAAATCATTAGATAAGAAATGGTATTTGGATTTTACTTAGACCAAATCTAAGTAGTGCATTCCTGGAATATGATAGAAGACATCTAGTAGCTCTCTTATATGCATATAAACCAACATCTGATAAACATAGATATGAGGAGTAATCAAATATTAGAGACTTTGCTGAAGAGTGAGGGAAAAGATCTTAAAGACTTGGATAATTTCCTGTAATTATTTTTTTTGATGAATAAAAGAGGACCTTCGTTACTTTAAGGTATGCTGTATATCAAAATGAAATCTTCCTATGCATGCAGTTGGATGCAATATGCAGTAAATTAGTACTAAGAGCTGAGAGTCATCAGATTAAAGTGCTGCTCTCCTTTACAAGGAGATTAGTCTATTTTTTTCTTTAAGGCAATTTCTGAGCCAAACAGAAGTGGCTGCTCTCAGGCATTCAGAAAGCAGGATTTAGGAAATAGCGTATGATGGCTATGTTGACTTCAAAGTACAGGAAGTCCTCAGAAAAATTTCTTCTTACCTAATCCCTTTGGAGCTGTTGGCAGCAGCTATGTGGGATACAAGTTGTAAAACTCTATGGGGAGATAAGTACTCAGATGCTAGAGTTTTTGCTAACTGAGTTTTCTGTTTCTTTATATTGCTATCAATTCTATCATTTGCAATCAGTAATGCAACATATTGAATGACAGAATGAGAAGAAAGGCGAGGGACCTTAACAGTTAGTTTCTGAGTGTGTCTTTTGTTAAAAAAGCAATGTTGGGCTGGACACTACTGTTATGTATTTTAAGAACATACATAATTTGAGTGCATGTGAGCAAGAAATTATATTGACGTTAAAATTAAAGGGCAGAACTTTTGGGCCCTAGCTACAAACTTTCTACCTCTAATAAAGTAATTTATTAAGGGCTGGATGGACCCTTTTGACTTAATTTCAAATTGCAAATGCTTTTCCCCTCCAAGAGGTCTGAATGGAGGTTGTTCTTCCAGGACACAAACTCTTCTTTCCTCCTTTTCCTCTAGAGCTCCTGTGTTAAAAGTGTCTTTGCTGTGAGATAAAAGGGGTAACTTCTAAAGTGCCACAAAATTTATCATGCCTACTTAGCCATGTTTTCTCCCATTCTTCACCACCTCAACAAACCTAGTCATGTAGCCCCTGCTCTCCACATGTGCACTCAGAATCAAGCAAGTCCTGAGTGGGAACAGTCAATATATTATTTCTCAAAATGCTCATCTTAAGGTGTGGCATGGTGAAAAGTGATCTCTGCACGGTTTTTTGCTTCTTCAAGTCTAACTGTGAGATCTAGCACAAGTCCAAGTTACAATACCGAAGAGATGGTGCTGCTAGTAATTGAACTGGAGGCTTTAAACTGGGGAGTAAGTAGCATAAATAATCTGTTTCTGATTTTGTGATTAAGACCATCTGTGAGAGAAGTAGAGTTCTGTTAAGCTGTGTGAGTAAAAGTGTGCTGCTCAACTCTGCTCTGGGTATGGTTGCTACCTGTTGACAAAGATTGCTCTCCCCTTGCACCTGCATGGGAGAAGCAGTTATGACTTTCACATTTGTATCTCTGTAGGCTGGGGGAAGCTTGTTGGGAGCAGGCTGTTTCGGAAACTGAATTTTTCTTCTGATAGCTTGTTTGACTAGACATAATACCTCTAGTGCTGTTTATCTTCTGCACGAGGCTATGCTAAAATTGAACTATATAGACATGCAGTGTTAACGTGGCACATAACCAAGCCTGTCAGAGTTCAAGGAGCATCTGGATGGCGCTCTTAGTCATATGTTTTTATTTTAGGGAGTCCTGCGAGGAGCAGGGAGTTGGACTTGATGATCCTTATAAGTCCCTTCCAGCTTGAGGTATTCTATGATTCTATGATAACTTTCATTTTTAGTCTCTTTTTTTTCTGTTTGGCAATACTGCTTTTCCTGGGCATTACTGTTACAACAAAGGATTGGAGTTTCTGAGGTTGTTTTGTTTTGTTTTTCCTTTAAAATAGCTAATTAAATTGTGGGATTTACTGTTGCAGGATGCAATAGAAAGCAAAACTAAAAGTTCAGAAAGGAATTTGATATACTTATGGAGAGAAGGCGGGGTGGGGGGGGGATCCCACAACAAAACCCAGAGCCAGAGTGCCTAGTAGCCTGGCCATCTGAGATTCAAGAGGTTTCCAAACAGCAGATTTCTGGAAGCAGATAGGATACGCAAGAAGACCTACCTTGTTTCTTGTACTTTTTGTTCCACAAAGGTGCTTTTGGTCTTTGTTAGAAAGTAGCTGATGAAAATAGCTATAACTGTGTGCTGAGGAATTTATCTGTCCTATGTCCAGTCTCAGCTGGGCTGCTGGGGTAGGTCTGAATGTCCTCTTTCCAGCAGCGAATTTGAGACCTGAATCTACTGGATTTGGATGTGGAATGTATAACCAGAAAAGGATGGCAGAGGGGAGGAAATAATGGTCATCGGCATCCTTTGTGCCACACCTTCCAAGGCTGTCCTCTCTAGATGAAGCCATCTATCTGGCAGGCTCCAGACATTCTGCATCCTGCCATCTGCCACAACTGGTAAAGTTAGAACAGTTTGTCCATTGATATGTCTTATTTTGAAACATACCGATCTGTTTATGAGATAATTTGCATAAAATGACATCCATGTACCAAACTTGGTAACTCTGAGCCAGATGCTTTTCAAAATTATTTACATAATATTTGCTGAATAACTTTGGCAAGGGAAATTCTGTATGACCTGCTTGTAGATAACTTATGACAGTACTTCACTGAAAATTTGAAGTATCTGGGTTAGAAAGAAGTAAAATCATGTATTGTTCCTCCTTGCTAGGATAATGCATAACTCTGAACAATTGCAACCATGAGGTAGTGTTGCTTGAGTGCTACCATTTTAAGACTGTTGCTTGTAAATATACACAGCATTTCCGTATTGTTGGCTGTTAATTCATGATTCTGTACCTCCTGCCTTCAAAAATGCAGTAATACTAAAGTTAATAATTAATCTTATGAAAGAACAGTGAAATAGCTATGGAAACACTTCTTGCAATGTGTACTGCCTTGTAATTTTATCACCCTGAATATAAATACCTACATTATTTCTGAGCAAATATAATTAGAAGTATGTAAAGGAGTCTTGTTAGGAAAAAAAACTGCTGCTTTTCTTCTCCTATTCTACATTGTCAGCTTCCCACACTTCTGAAACTACTTGCTTTTCCTATGCTGCATGTGCAAGAAAGATTTAGGAAATCTTTACCTTTGAGGCTGACTTGCACAGGAATCTTGAGTGTCCGTCTTTAGAGTTCAGAGATGACTACCTGCTGGACCATCAAAAGCCATCAAAACATGCTTCCAGGTGAGCAATGCTATGTCATCTGGCTAGGAATAATTTAGTAATCCATATTTTGGGTACATCTTTCCTTGGCTTGTATGCAGCCTACTTTTAGCACTGGAACTGGTGAAGACACTGGGCCTATGTGTGTCTAAAATGACAGTTTGTGGGGGTGGGGCAGGGGAGGAAGTTGTTATGGTCAGCAAATACTAAGTGGTGTTAAAACCGTCTTCTAAGCTGCTTCTCTCTTAAGGTAGTAAAGCATCCTCTGAGGCATGTGTGAATTCCCATTTAAGTTGGATAACTATTGTGAAAGCTATAATTATATTTCAAAACACTTTGAATCAGTGATGTTAGTAAGAACATAAAAGCTGCTACCAACATTAACACAGGCAGGAATTTCAACAGAAGACGAGAGAATAATGCAGAGCACCTTGTTCCAATCTTTGATTCTAGTTCTCTCAAAACTTAAAGGCATCTGTTAAATGCTGGATAGAGGGGTGAATGTGTTGGGAATGCTCTTGTCTTTGTTTTCAAGACTCTGTCATCCTAAATTTCCTGGACACATGTTCTGTTTGTTCTGATGGCAGAATTTCAGAGGATGAGTGACTGAATCTATTACTAAAGATAGAGTTAAAAGAGATATGCCCAAGGGCAAAATGCTGCTCAATCTTTTGTCTGTTGGAATTTATTAATTTTATTCCATATTTTTATTAATATCAATTGCAACCTGTAGCTATATTTCAAATAATGCATTTTTGAAGGTTTAGCAACAATTTCTCTGTTTGTAATGTAGTAAAAATGTAGGATCCTAAATATATGTCCTAGTTTCTTTCTGTTGCGCAGCTGCATCCTGCGGCTGTATTAACAAGAGCAAAGCCAGGACTCTTCACCTCTGTTCAGTGCTTGTAAGACATGTGGAGTACTGTATCTAGTTTTGGGCTGAAGAGGGCCTGGAGCCCAGGCACCTGAGGGGAGGTGGAGGGCAGTCCCTGTGCCCAAGGGGCAGCAGAAGGGCACAGTGGAGCGATCCCCAGGAAAGGGGCCCTCAGCCCCCGACCCTCCTCCTTCTCCCACGTGAGGCGATCTTTCAGGCCACAGGCCCCCCAACTCCCAGAACTGCCATATTTGGCCACATGTATTGCCATCACAGTGGCCTCCTGATGTCACAAGCCACCTCGCTGCTGTTTGTTCCGGAACCTATAAATACAGGGACCCCAGCAGCTGGCCCACAATTCACTGAGCTTTGAGGTCCTTGGATTCCAATGATGATTGGAGGAAACGGGTCCCACAGCAGCAAGGCGAATGGCTGCCCACGTTTGTGTGGGAAGAAGGAGAGGCAGCTGCAGGAAAGGCGGAGGAAGAGGAGGCAGTGTCAGAGGGGGGGCACCATCAGCCCCATGGTAGCTATGGCCATCACTTATGTGGCTGATGGTGTGGAGCCCATGGAGGTGGATCCACCGGAAGACCAAGAAGAACCGATGGAAGTGGATCCACCTCAAGCATGGCTCCCCTGGCACCACTACATCGTGCCAGGGCTCCTCTCCATGACGCCATCAAGACGGCGTGGCAGGAGCGCCCGGCCAGCGCCCTACCATCGGCCTAGCCCCCGCACCTGGCATTAGCTGGGAGGCCCAGCCTCTGTGCCTGGCTGTCCTGCGGGCTCACCCATTCCAGCTCCTGGCATCAACAATTACTGTGTTGATTGCCACGGGTGGTGTGAGCCCTTCTTTGCCATCCCCCGCCCCCACCCCTCCTGAAGGGGTGCATCTCCTCTGAAAAGGGGATAAGATGACCTGGCTTCTGCCAGGCTGCTGCGCCAGGGCGAGAGGAGTTGTCCCTCAGAGGGCCACCAAGGTGCCTGGGGCCTGGAGGTGGGGTTTCCTCAGGCTGAGGATTTGAAGATTGCCTGATGGTTGGTCGAAGATGAAGCCAGACCCGCTGTGGCGATTCATGAAGAATAGCAGCAGATCAAGCAAAGAAGTTAGAGAGACAGCTGTTCCTCTGGAGAGGCAGAAGACTGCTGTTCTGCCAGGAAAAAGTGCTGGCCTTTGGCATGAAGATCCCTTCTAGCTGTTTCATGAGGAGTTCTTTTCAAATTTGGGCAATAAAAAATGAAAAAAAAAAAACCCAAAAAAAAACCAAAAACCAAAACACCCCACCAACCAAACCCCAAAACAATAAACCAAGAAAAGAAGAGTAAAAATGCTTTCCTCCTCTCTTGTTTGGTGCTTTGGCAACTGCATCTGGCCTCCTCTGCCCGCTCCTGGTCTCCCCAGTCCAGGAAAGACACTGATGTGTGGGATGTGGGCCCAGCCTTCAAGATGGTGCGGAGCCGGGGGCACGTGGCACACAAAGGGCAGGATGAGGGAAATGCCTCTGGTCATGAGGTGGTGAGACACTGGAGCAGGTTGCCCAGAGAAGTAGTGGATGCCCTGTGCCTGGAAGTGTTCAAGGTCAGGTTGGCTGGGGCTTTGAGCAACCTGATCTAGTGAAAGATACCTGACAGCCTCACCTCTGTGCCTGAGAGGATCGTGGAAACAGATCCTCCTTGAAGCTATGTTAAGGCACATGGAGGACAGGGATGTGACTCAAGACAGCCAGCATGGCTTCACCAAGGGCAAGTCTTGCCTGACCAACCTAGGGGCCTTCTATAATGGAGTGTCTACATCAGTGGACAAGGGAAGAGCTATGGATGTCATCTATCTGGACTTCTGTAAGGCCTTTGACATGGTCCTCCACAACATCCTTCTCTCTGAATTGGAGAGGTATGGATTTGATGGATGGACTGTTCAGTGGATGAAGAATTGGATGGTCACATCCAGAGAGCAGTGGTGAATGGCTCAATGTCTGGATGGAGATCAGTGAAGAGTGGTGTCCCTCATGGGTCTGTATTGGGACCAATGCTATTTAATATCTTCATCAATGATGTAGATGGTGGGATCAAATGCACCCTCAGCAAATTTGCAGATGACACCCAGCTGAGTGGTGCGGTTGACATGCCCAAGGGATGGGTGAGATGCCATTCAGAGAGACCTGGACAAGCTTGAGAAGTGGACCCATGTGTACCCTGTGAGGTTCAACAAGGCCAAGTGCAAGGTCCTGCACCTGGGTCAGGGCAACCCTCAGTATCAATACAGGCTGGGGGATGAAGGGATTGAGAGTAGCCCTGCTGAGAAGGACTTGGGGGTACTGGTGACTGAGAAACTGGATGTGAGCTGGCAATGTGCACTTACAGCCCAGAAAGCCAACCATATCCTGGGCTGTATCAAAAGAAGCGTGGCCAGCAAGTCAAGGGCAGTGATTCTGCCCCTCTATTCCACTCTGGGACCCCACCTGGAGTGCTGCATCCAGCTCTGGAGTCCTCAGCACAGGAAAGACATGGGCCTGTTGGAGTGGGTCCTGAGGAAGGCCATGAAAATGATCAGAGGGCTGGAACACCTTCTCCTATGAGAACAGGCTGAGAGAGTTGGGGCTGTTCAGCCTGGAGAAGAGAAGGCTTTGGGGAGACCTTATTGCAGCCTTTCAGTACTTAAAGGGGACTTTTAAGAAAGATGGGGACAGGCTTTTTAATAAGGCCTGTTGCAACAGGACAAGGAGTAGTGGTTTTAAACAAAATGAGGGTAGATTCAGGCTAGATATGAGGAAGATTTTTTTATGATGAGGGTGGTAAAACACTGGAACAGGTTGCCCAGAGAGGTTGTAGGTGCCCCATCCCTGGAAGTGTTCAAGGTCAGGTTGGGTGGGGCTCTGAGTAACCTGCTCTAGTTGAAGATGTCCCTGCTCATTGCAGGGGGGTTTGACTAGGTGACCTTTAAAGGTTCCTTCTAACCCAAACCATTCTACAATAAATGACGGTTCTGTAAGTGTTTGATTCTAAAAACTAGCCAGAAAGGTTTTAACTCTAAAACTTAAATACAATCCAAAACTCTGCTAACAAGGATAGTTGGGATTTGTTGTCATTCTTTCTTGGATGGCATGAAGCAGGACAGCTGATAGTGGTTTCCAGCCGAATATTATCTGAACTTGGGGCACCTTGGAGTGCTTCGAGTTACAGGAGAATGGTTAGGATCATGCTAAGTGTGTACTGTAGTCTTGTAAACTCGACACCTTTGGGACTTTAATCAGCTGAACTGGGTCAGACAAGGCCTCATGGCTGGTCCAAATTTTTTTTAAGAAATCACAACCCCGTTGCAAATCTCTCCTGTGGTTTGTGGTTTTTTGTTTGTTTTTGTTTTGGTTTTTTTTTTACCCTTTTCTTCCATTTACCCAATTCACTGAGGTCACTGTTTTGAAACCAGATTTGTCTTATTTGAATGAATTAATAATACAGTTGCTTGTTGCTATGTCTAAAGGAGTCTGATTTATAGTAATGGAAGGATCATCTGATTCTAAACCTGGATAGCTTAAAAATAGATGTGGATGACTGATTCTGTTATAGCAATATAACGTCAAAACATAGCTGAAGAAAGGACAAAAAACCTAAAATGTTGACTGCATCTTGTAAAACTGTCTTGGAGAAACTGATGGCTTTTTCAGTGCAAGCTTAGTTTAGCTTAATGTTCTGTGCTCTAAAAGGCAAAGATGTTCAAGATGACAAACTTACTTAATAGCATGTATTGTGCTAGCTCTGCAAGGGAAGAGTCAAACATGGCAAAAACGTTCACCAGTAGTCTTGCAAAAGAAGTTTTGCAAACTAGATGTATCGTCAACATCTACAGTCTCCCAGAAAGATTATCCACAATAAAACTAATCTCACTAGATTGCTAACAGCTACTGCTGGAAGATAGGCTTTGGGACTTTGAAGAGACTCCATTGTATTTTGATAGGTGGCTTAAAAAGGCAACCAAAAGAAACCAGAATAAAACTGAAATGCCATATCAAAGTGTCATAAAGCAGAATGAGGAAATAAAGGAGCGTTTTGAAACACCCAAATTCTTCCAAACCTTCATTTAAGTGCTTGCTAGCTTCTTTGAAAATTCTGGAGTTAGCAAAGAAGACATAGCCATTAAGCTAAGAACAAAGCTGTGTTATTTCAATTCATGTTTCTATAAATAGCATACCCATGCTACAGTATACTAAAAGGGTTAATACTTAAATGACTCACAAAGTATCAGTAAATTGACCTTAAGTTGTACTTTTTCAAGACTGCTATGTAGTATTAATTATGCAGATACAATAGTAATGGTTTATAAGGCAAAATATATTTGCTGGTTAGTTATTAAAAATAACCCAACCATTTTGGGGAAAACACTGTCTAATGAGTCAGAACTTTTAGAACATAAATATTAATTTCTTACTATTGTGGTTTGGTTTTTTTTTAAAACTCAAGATTTTGTCTACTAAATACATGATATCTGTAGAGGCTCAAAGGAAAGTTAAAAGGCTGTGGAAAACTACCCAGCTGATGAGAGGTAAATGAAAACAATGTTTTGGAAAATGGGCTATGTTTGATGGAGAGACAACTGACCTGGGAGAGACTGGAAATAAGTTTGTTTTAAAATTTCCTGCACATAGCATTTGCTTAAGCTCAAAAATTTTCCTTTGCTTAATTTTGCAGGAATTTCTTTAGCTACCCCAGCTCCTGCTCTTAATAGCCAGCAGTGTTATGTTATCAGAGCTTGGGGTTGTTAAATTAATATCCTGTGACAGTATGTATATTTAAAAGATGGGAGTACATTGTTAACTGGAAATGTTGCTTAGCAGTTTCTCTCAAAGGACAGATTTTGCTTCAAGTTATTGTAGAGTTGTAAGAAAGTTAACTGAAAGTTAAGAACTAGCAAGGAGAGTAAATTTTCTACCTACACTCTAGCGGCTTTTGTGGGTTTTTTATTATTTATACTCCATGAATATTCCAATGCAAGTAAAGCCTGCATACGGGTGGGAAAGATAGATGTTAGAAGAAAGAATATTTTTATACACTGTCTCATGATTATAGTTTTTCAAAGGACTATGTTTTTGCACAGAAGAGATTTTAATAAAGAATTTGAAACTAAGGCAAATAATATGCAAAAATTAACATGGAGGTAATAATCAGATGGCAAAAAAAATCCTGTCAGCTGCTTTTTTTGTAAAGAATAATATAAAGAAGTTTGAAAATGATCAGGATGTCTGGCCCATCATTTTTCAACACTACTGTTGACAAAGTGTCCATCAAAAGCATTTGTTTATTGTGGAAATCCTTTGCAAAAATAAATCATCAAAAAAACCTAGATAATGGTTTTGCTGGATATGCTACAAGTTCAGTGTAGCTGTCTTAGCATTTAACTCAGGACAGATACAGTTTATCTTATCAGTCACTTCTTTCTTTCTGGGTCAGGGCCCATCATCTGATGTGCAGCCATGCAATTCCTGTAGTGCACAACATGTGCTCATCAACGGAGAATGAACTGTGGGAAATGCCACCCCTCCGAGGTAGCTGAGGAAAAGGGAGGCCTGCAGGAGCTAAACCCTTGCTGCTGTAAGGTATTTTTGGGACATTTCTAATTAGTGATATTCTAGATTTTTAGAACTCCCAGATGACATATTCTGTGTGAGTAAAATATCCATTGTTTTCTAGATCTCATTTTGCAACTGTTGTAAGGGCTAGAACTGCTGTGATTAATGCCATATAAAATGAACCCATTTTTGTCTTTAAAAATCTCGTGACTTTAAACTCATGTTTGTGACTTGATTTGTGCACATCATTGTTTTCAGTTCTGCAAGAGATAGAGTTGGACTGAAAATACTGCTGTCTGGTGCTAAGGTCCTGACTGACAAATCTTTGCTTGAATCCTTTTGTCTTACCTGTGCGGTACAGGTTGCAACATGGAGGTTTAAAATCAAGGATGCTTTAAGTTGCTGTTTGGTGGGGACATTTTTTTTTTGTGTTTTCCACCTTCCCCCCATGGTAAGAAAACCCATTGCAGTATTTCAGAAAATCTCCACTTAGTTTTGCTTCTCCACAGGATCTTTGTTCTCTGTTCCTGCTGGCCCTATGGAGCAAGGTGCCTTCTGTGGGGGTTGGTTAGTGCTTCCACAAGAGAAGGAAGCCACTGGCTTGGAGAAAAATGAGGCAAGTGCATTAAGCTAATCTTTCTAAGAAGTAAAGAAAGGCATTAAATTCCAGTAAAGTTTGCGACTGTAGAAATCAGCTTTTGTCATTTGCTTAGTTCTTCAGCCCTTGCTAGGCATTCAATACGCTGCATATTTTCTTGTTATATGCTGAGTAAAGAAAAAGAAGAAAATGTGTGAAAGTTAGCCTTGCTTTTAAAGTAAGGGACTGGATCAGATGAACTCCAAAGGTCCCTTTCAACATTAAAATTATTCTATGATTTTTGCTGTTGGTTGGATACATTAACTAGAAGACACTTTCCACAGCATTTCAGGGATGTTATGCATTTTCTGAGAGGCATCTCTAGTTCTGCTACAGATCATCTTCTCAGATCATTAGCTTGCTTGATCATAGGCTTCTACACAAAACTCTGCTGCTCTGTCTCTAATGCATTTGCGCTACCTGTGAGTGTCCAGATGAAGCTGCTCATGAATGAACACCCATCCAGCAACCAGACTGCTTTGGAAAAGGGCTTTTTAAAAATGATTATGTCCTTTGTTTAGGGGTAGAAACAGGCATGCAGCTTTTTGCATTAGTCTGTACTGCACAGTTTTAATTTCTGTCAGTTGAGTCCAGGAGGGCTGTCATCAGTGGTTGCGTCATGCAAGATAGTCCATAGTCCTCTTTTTTATTAAGCTGCTCTGTGATGCAGAGGCACTGCTTAGTGAGATTCGCTGGTTAGAAATGTGCTGTGAAGCTAGCTCCCTTTGCATGCTGTGCAGACGAGTATGCGCTTCATCTGATGCCTCATCCTAATGACTGTTTGAGTGAGGCTGCTGTGACCAGCCCTTGGGGAATCCTTCAGTAGGAATGTCTGGTCACGATTTCCAGAGCTGGGGCTACTATACAATACTGCAGTGGTGCAAGGTGATTGGTAATGTTTACACAATGTTTCCAGCACTCTGAAAGTAGCGTTCCTTGGTGTAAAAATGAGAAATAACCAACAGAGAGAAGAACAGATAATCATCTGCTAAGCTGTCATTTGGCAGTTGGAAAGCATACTAAACCAGAAAAAATATTTAAGAGACACTGTAGAAACAGATAATGCTATAAAATATTTTTTACTTTGGTTAGATGACGTGAAAGTAATAGTAGTTGTTTGAAATCTCTTTTAAGTCCCAAAGGTAGCAAGTGCTCCTTTCTGTATTTATGATAGTGTAAAGACTGTACTTTTATGTTTTATGTTTTGGGGTTTTTTTTAAGTCATGCTTCTCTCTTTGGGAGATTGATATACACAAATAGAAAAAAATACTCTAAGCTGCATCATGGTTTTGTACTAAATAAGCAGTTTAGTGCTATAAGCAAGAAAGAATACAGGTAAAATAACTTGTTTTAATGGTTAGTTGTTTCCAGTCACTTCTGCCAGGCTGCACTGAGAGTCAAGGAAAACCCTTCAGGTATAAACTTTGGGAAGCAAGTCCTGTCTCGGAGAAGAGACATAATTGGTATCTGACATCATTCTGAAAAGAAGAAAGAAATTAGCACCAGTGAAACACTGATTGCCTAAATCCTCACCACGTGGCAGTTTGGGACATGCAGCTTTTCATAAAGGTTATCCAGATACCTGATCAAATTAGAAAAAGGTGTGTTTCATTTCTGAATGTGTGTACAGGGATTCTGGAAAAAGAAAGAATTGATGAATTAAGTTTAACATTGCGTCATGATGTGTTTCTGGTTGTGAAATCCCTGTGCCTTACGTTATGAAAAAAATGGCCAGTTGTAGAATAAAAACTTTTTTTGACTGTAAATTACAAATATTTTTTATTTTTTCAGCATCTAATTTTTGTTAAACTTGAAAAATACAGGAAGCACACTTTCAAGGAAAACTACATTTATTTTAGAATCACTAGTTTTTCGTTCACTTTTGTTCATTTCCATATTTTGAGAAGCATAAGGAACAGAGCATATCAAAATCAACTGGATATGCAGTCCTTTCTAGATGTATAAACCTACGTACCTTCTTGTCTGATACAGTCAGTCAAACTCACTTTTTCCTTTTGGCAAACATCCCTGTTTTCAGGGGTATATTTTTGGTGCAGGAGAACACCTGCTTGTTTTCCAGTGGGTAGTACCCGCCACAAGTGTCATTTCCCAGAGCAGCATTGAGCCCTCATCTCATGGGAGGGGAGGAAAATGGGTTTGCTGTATGGGACTGCTGAACGTGCCTCTTCCTCAGCAAAATTGTTGCTGGTAGTTTTAGAGGTGAAGACAATCAACAATGTACTTATTATCCCACCACTTCACCCATGTCAGCAGATGGAGCTTGGTCTGCGGGAACCCTATATTTGCACCATAGCTTGTATTTCTTTGTATTACAAATGGTTGCTGAATTAGCTGTTGCACACAGGCATGAGAGCTGCTGGCTCCTTCCCATGCCTACCATGGTTCCCCTTGCTTAGGAAAAGGGCACTTGCTCTGTTCTTAGCTAAATAGCTGTGGCTCCTCCTCTGCCTCAGTCAGGTCCTTCCCTGGCTGCATTCCTGCCTTGAATCCCAGAAACTGTTTGTTAGCAGTTTGGTTAGATGTGATTTGAGTTCTTTATGAAGGGACTCTTCATTTGGTCTGGTGTCTTCATTGTCATGGTTGTGCAGCTTACATTTAGTCTTACGTATGTTCCCTCTCTTCCGATGTCTTTATAATGTACGTTTTGGCACCAGTTTAGATTAACATTTTGAATTTTAAGTCATGAATCAAAGATTTTTGTTGTAAATTGAAGAACCTATCCTGTGAGCAGTTTGGACTTCAATAAACTAGTTAAAAAAGAGTTAACAAGTGGGTTGAGCTTCCCTCTTGTGGCTACACTATGTAACCAAACACATTCTATAAAACATCTGAGCTTAATCCTGAGAATTTTTTCATAGAGAAAAACTCCTCTGTGACCTCCCTTGTGTTAAGATTGCTTGGGATTTGATGGTTTTGAAGGCCTCAGTTGTTCTGTTACATGCATGTCCTATAAGTTATAGTTACTGTTTAGTTACAGTTCATGTATATTTTACATGAAATGAAAAAAACCTGAGATAAACTAAAAAGATTAAGGGTGACAAAGAGCAGCAAGTAGGAAACTTTATTTTCTCCTTCTGACACTTGGAAAAAATCCCACTTACTTTGCTGAGACATTTGGTCTCAGCGCTCTTTGCCAACTCTCTTCACTCAAGGAAGCCATTTGGTATGAATGAATAAACTTGATCATTTCTATATTGACTAATAGCATCTACCCTTAATTTTTCCAGTTTCATATTTGCTGTAGCAGAAAGATGTTGGGTTTTTTTAATTTTTTTTTTAAATGCTGCACCCTAAATGACCTCTGTTATTAACTGTTTATAATAGTCACCACGATGTTATATTTGGGCATATTGCTCCAGGAGGGAGGTCTGCCATTAGGTGTGTTACATGCATAACTGGGACGCTTACGCTCAGTGCAGGAGTCTGCAGTTACCTGGGGAGTACAGGTAACAGGGAGTGCAGTTACTTTACTAGGGAGTAAAGTGCTGACAGGGGAACAATTGGCACCTAAGCAGTTCATAACTAGAAACTACTTCTCAAATCTTGTGTGCATGGAATCTTTATTAATTTTCAGGAGGTACTAGAGTGATTAGAAAGCTTTACATGGAGCTTTTGCAGTCCTTCCTGCTATGTCATATCTGATCACTTGGTCAGGACCATGCTGCGTGCATTTGAAGGATGCAATAATGTATACAGTTAATAGTATTTTAAGAGAATTGAGAAGTCCAACTTACACAGGTAACAATGAACCCCAAGTGAAGGTTAAAAGCATCTTGAAAACACGATACATAATGGAATTTGAATGTAAATAGAAAAAAAAGTGTGATTTTCCTCTTACTCAGCTTCAAGGAAACTTTTTACATTAATAACCACTTTCCTGGTTTAGCTGTAATAGAGGTAGTAAAGTAGAAGTCCACATTAGAAGTGATGCTTAGCTGAAAGCATGCTAAGATTGTTTGCACAGTGTGGAAACTGTGTCAGGAATTCACAAGATAATTTGTCTTAATATCTAATAAACTTACAGATGAAAGTTAAAGGACTGTAATTGCTCACCTGGAAGAAATTTTTGTAGAAAAGTAGCTACAGTAGGTAGAATATTTTTATAAGTAAATAAATTAAAAGTAAAAAATGAAGACATTAATACTGTGGAGGAAGTATGTTTTTCCCCACATTATTCTACTTCATTCTCTAACCCAACACTATATCATTTCAGTTAATCAATAGGAAAATCAATGTATGATCTTAATCAATATTAGTAAGCAGATGTAATTTATTGGTTAGTATACAAGACTTGAACCCTTGGGAGTATCGTAGGTAATTATTCATGGATCAATGGTTGTCTTATAGCATGAACTATTTTTATCTTTTTGAAAGCACATTCAAGGAAAAAAAAGCATTTCTCTCAATTCACAGGATATTTTAAAAATGCACTGCAGCCTGAAAGGAGAGTCAAAATCAGAATCATGGTAGGGATCCCAGGGACAGATGTTACCATGACTGAAAGTCCTGAAATAAGCCTTGTGTTTTTTCTTGGTTAAGTGTTGATCCCATATCCTAGAATACTCCTAAAATGTTAGCTTGGAATGACATGTTTTCATGTTCTGAAACAATTGATTTTAAAAAGTTTATTTAAAGTACATATTTAGCATATATTATTAAATCCATGCGTTTTCTCATTTAATAATTAATATTTTGTGACAAGCAGCATAATGTCAGTAGTCAGTATTTAACATTGATAATTTTGTTATGTAAACATATTATGGTATGTATGGTTTTCCTTATTCCGTTGTGATACAACCTGAAAGGTCTGTGTTAGTCTTTGAAGGATGAAGAGACTAAGGATGATGTTTATAGGATAAAGAAAGTACTGGTAATTGTTTATCTTGATAAGTGGATTAGAGAAAGCAGTTTTAATGGCGCTTTATTTTAAGGCTGTTTAATATGGTGAAGAAGAGGTGTATGTGTGTGTGAACATCATTAAAATTCATGCTCTTTCTGTTGCTTTTGTGTTTCTGACTGTGGCACTCTAAGTGACATTGAATCTCTCTGAGGAATTGTCTTTTTTCTTTCTGTACCAGAGTGCATGATGTAAAACCAAAGGCAAGTTTATACTGGTAAGGTCCTCTGTTACATCATTTTGCTTTGGTGGGAGATAAACAGGTTCCTTGGCAAGCCATGGCTTTTTGGCACTGAAAGAGCCACGTTCTCTCCCAGCACGTCAGCTGGTAGCAGCAGAGTGAATGTTTTATTAGATTTTTAGTATTTTTAATTTACTTCGGTTTATAAAAGGTAACAATGGTATCTATTTTTTTGGCAACGGTTCATGATGCCCAAAACGGATCTGCTTTTCTCTTTTTGAAGTAGAAAATAGCCAAATGGCATTTTGGGTCCTGTAACAACTGTTATCTTGGTACCTCTAGGTTAGTGTGGGTGACTTCTTAAAAGATTTCTGTTGCGTATAGATTATACAGTGAATGGCCAGATGATAAAATGGAAGGATTTGATTCTCAGCTATTATGTGCCATGAAGTAGGGGGGGGAAAAGCTAACTGATAAGTGCAGTCATTTTTAGACCTCAAATGGGGATATTTAAAACCATGAGATCTCCGATCAGCTATGTGTTTAACTGTGACATTTTTTTTCCTTTTGTTACTTCAGCCTTTTATATAGAGAAATATATGTCACAACACTGTGATTAACAGCTGAGTTGTTGAAGCTATGGCAAGGATTAAGGGTGATTTTGTTCTCAGTGTTGGAAAATAACGTCTCTTCAGAATTACAGTACTGATTTGATGGATATTAAATGTATTTTCTGAAAATATACATTGACATCTGTAAATTTATAATTTAATGTGTATCTTAAGTTGTCAGAGGAGATTCTCTTTGTACTTTGGACATAGCCATAACTCCCTGCAATCTCAAATATATACTGTATTTAAAGATAGTTCTGAGGCTTATTATTGAACTTTGGCTTTATTATAGCTGGTAATACATTTCACATTACTTTACACTGAAATTACATCCCTTGGCAAATTTCTAAAAATCTTCAGACCCAGTTGACTGGCAGGCTTCATATGTCCATATAGTCTGGTTTATGAGGACTGGTAGACAAGCATTATTTCTTTCAGTTGTTCCTCACCCTTCCAGCCACCTGTGACTCTCTTTTGTGCTGTGAGAGGCTAATAATTCACCTCTCATCATTCGGTTACTTAGATTTTCAAGTCACAAAGGATTTTTAAAGTTCTGAGATTCCCCAAAAGAATATGAAATGCAACTACAACTACAGAGCACTGTGGAGGTACTGTAAAGTTTCTGGTTCTGTAAAAGTGAAGAGCCTTGAAACAGGGTGTCTTTAGATGACAAGAACTGTAATTTCTCTCCTCCAGACACCGATGATCTTCAGGGGATCTCTGCTTCAGCTCTGCAGGTGTGCAGAGTCTTTCAGGAGTTATTCTGGAGAGAGAAGAAAGACAGAAAAGTGATGGAATAGCTGATAAAAGTGTCAGGCTGCATCACAGAAAGCAAAAAGAAATTAGAGTAGAGAGCAAATCATAGAATCACAGAATGGTTTGGGCTGGAAGGGACCTTAAAGATCGTCTAGTTCCAACCCCCCTGCCATGCGCAGGGACACCTTCCACTAGACCAGGTTGCTCAAAGCCCCATCCAACCTGGCCTTGAACACTTCCAGGGATGGGGCATCCACAGCTTCTCTGGACAACCTGTTCCAGTACCTCAGCACCCTCACAGTGAAGAATTTCTTCCTTACATCTAGTCTAAATCTACCCTCTTTCAGTTTAAAGCCATTACCCTCATCCTATCACTACAGACCCTTACCAAAAGTCCCTCTCCAGCTTTCTTGTAGGCCACCTTCAGGTACTGGAAGCCTGCTAGAAGGTCTCCCCAAGACCTTCTCTTCTCCCAGCTGAACAACCCCAGCTCTCTCAGCCTGTCTTCACAGGAGAGGTGTTCCAGCCCTCTGATCATCTTCATGGCCCTCCTCTAGACTCAATCCAACAGGTCCATGTCCTTCTTTTGTTGGAGGTCCCAGAGCTGGATGCAGTACCCCAGGTGGGGTCTCACAAGATTGGAGTAGAGGGGGAAAATCACCTCCCTCAACCTGCTGGTCACACTTCTTTTGGTGCAGCCCAGGATACAGCTGGCTTTGTGGGCTGCAGGTGCTCATTGCTGGGTCATGTTGAGCTTCTTATCAACCAACACCTCCAAGTCTTTCTCCTCAGGGCTGCTCTCAATCCATTCTCTGCCCAGCCTGTATTTGTGCTTGGGATTTCCCCAACCCATGGTGCAGGACCTTGCACTTGGCCTTGTTGAACTTTGTGAATCTCACACAGACCCAACTCTCAAACCTGTCAAAGTCCTTCTGGATGACATCCAGCATGTCAACCACACCACGCAGGTTGGTGTCATTGGCAAACTTGCTGAGGGTGCTCTCAATCCCACTGTCCATATTGCTGACAAAGATGTTAAACAACACCGGTCCCAATACCAATCCCTGAGGAACTCATCACTGGTCTCCACTTGGATATCGAGCTGTTGACCGCAACTCTTTGAGTGTGACCATCCAGCCAATTCCTTATCACCAAGTGGTCCAACCATCAAATCCATGTGTCTCCAATTTAGAGACAAGGATGTCATGCAGGACAGTGTCAAATGCTTTGCACAAGTCCAGGTAGATGATATCAGTTGCTCTTCCCATATCCACCAATGCTGTAACCCCATCGTAGAAGGCCACCAAATTTGTCAGGCATGATTTGCCCTTAGTGAAGCCATGCTGGCTGTCACCAATGACCTCCTTATTTTCCATGTGCCTTAACACAGTTTCCAGGAGGATGTGCTCCATGATCTTGCTGGGCACAGAAGTGAGACTGACTGGCCTGTACTTCCCCGGGTCTTCTTTTTTTGCTTTTTAAAAATGGGGGTTATGTTTCCCCTTTTCCAGTCAGTGTGAACTTCACCAGACTGCCACGACTTCTAAAATATGATGGATAGTGGCTTAAAAACTTAATCTGCAAGTTCCCTTGGGATCTGCAGATGCATCTCATCAGGTCCCATGGACTTGTGCACCTTCAGGTTCCTTAGGTGATCTAGAACCTAATCTTCTACAGTGGGCAGCTCTTAATTCTCCCAGTCCCTGCCTTTGCCTTCTGTGACTTGGGCAGTGTGGCTTGAGCTCTTGCTGGTGAAGACTGAGGCAAAAAAGTCATTGAGTACCTCAGCCTTCTCTGTATCCCAGGTAACTAGGTCTCCCCATTTCCCTCCAGAGAGGGCCCACATTTTCCCTAGTCTTCCTTTTATCACAGACATTACCTATAGAAGCTTTTCTTGTTGCCCTTGACGTCCCTGGCCAGATTTAATTCTGTCAGGGCTTTAGCTTTCCTAACCTGATCCCTGGTGAGGTGGCCTGTAGCAGACCCCCACTATAATGTCACCTGTCCCTCCTCTCCATTTAGTCCTGACCCATAAGCTCTTGATCGGCTCCTCATCCATCCCCAGGCAGAGCTCCATGCACTCCAGCTGGCCAGTGGCATAGAGGGTGACACCCCGTCCTCGTCTCCCCTGCCTGTCCTTTCTAAAGCGCCTGTATCCTTCCATTCCAACACTCCAGTCATAGGAGCCATCCCACCATGTCTCCGTGATGCCAATAAGATCATAGCCCTGCAGGCATGCACACATCTCTAATTCCTCTCATTTATTCCCCATGCTATGTGCGTTTGCACAGAGGCATTTAATTTGGGCCCCTGATGAAGCTGACTTACTGGCTGGAGTGGCTGGAATTCCTTTGTGCTGCTCTTCAGGTGCTCTCCTGCTGACCTGTGGTCCTTCTCCAGGCTTTGGGCATCTTTGCTGGCACTGGTACCAATCTGGCAGGAGTGGGATTGATTTGAGGTTCCTCTCTCCTGGCAACTTGAGTTTAAAGCCCTCTTCACCAGCTTGGCAAGCCCATGACCAAAGATGCTCTTCCACTTCTCTGACAGATGGACCCCATCAACCCCTAGTAGACCAGGTTTCTTAAAGCAAATCCCATGGTCTAAGTAGCTGAACCCCTGGCTGTGGCACCAGTCCTGTAACCATTTGTTGATCCTCTGGATTAGACTGGCCCTTTCAAACCCCTTCCCTTTGAGTGGGGGGATTGATGAAAGAACTACCTGCGTGCTGGAGTTCCTTACCACTGCTCCCAGGGCTCTGTAATCCTTCTCAATACTCCTCAGACTGGTCCTGGCTGTATCACTGGTGACCATGTGAAACACTTAGTTTCAGGAGTATTTAGTTCAGTAGATTTAAGGATGAAAATCTAAATTCCATTATAAAGGTGTTAATGTAGGCATCTGGGAGAAGAGTAAATACAGAGATGTGATATTAGGGTGAAAATGAAGATAATATAAAACAGAAATGAAATTAAATGAAATCAAATACTATCAAATCAAATGAAGGATGTTTAAAGAAATCACCTGAAAACTGGGAGAAGGAAGCTAAAGGAAGGTGATACCATGTTAGGCATAAAAATGAGCTGTAGGAAACTGGGTGCATAAATGGATTCTTTAAAATAAAGGGATTAAACTATTTAAAAACCTGATTGTGATATGTATAACACTCTGAAAAGTGAAAAATAGCTAGCATACAGTTCAGTCTGCATGCCTTCTTGAAAGAGTGACCTCATTGCTTATATTTTCCTGTAAGCTCTTTGCATAATGCTATCATGTTTACAATTCATTCTAGCAAGGATGACCTCTTTTGTTACGTATTGCATATATTCTTAAGTTCTGTGTAGCTTCAGTTTTTCCCCTTGTTATTTTGTTCTTTTTGTCTTCTAAATATAGCTTTTATTCCCTTGAACATACATCACTGGCCTGACGTACTGTCAATAGTAAGAAATATATTAGTACATAAAGAAACCATCAAGACTTAGAAAACCACTATTGTTTCCCAGGTTAATTGTGTGAGAGAGGGAGTGAGCAAAATATAGTGGCTCACCTGAAGGAATGTTTTTAGGAATCCGTTTTTTCTTTGTATTCTGAATAAGCCTGCAGTAAATGTTCTTGGCTTCAGATACAGCAGTCTCTTATTTTTTCTGTATTGAGCCATTGACTCTTCACTGCTGAAGAACATTTTTGTGTTATTAAATAAAGTCCTCTTTGTACAAATCATGAGATTCCTTTGAATTTAATCAATTCATATGAAATGTTAACCAATTAAATATATTTGCACTTTCTCATTAGTAGTCCTATTTTTTAGATATGATCCCTAAGTTTTATTAATTGATTAAATATTGGTTAGCTATTAGAACTGCTGCTTGCACAGGCAAACCTCTTAAGTGTTTGAAGTCAATGTCTCTTTATTGCTCTGCTAGAACTACTTAAGTACACAAACTAGTTTGGACAAGTTTACCGCAGGATGCAGTCTGCGGTAGAGGCATATCTGCTCAATGTAGGGCTGAATATACCTTAACCAAAAACTGCAGATAAAGAGGTGACATCGTGAGTGCTCTTTGGCAATTAATAGAAGTCAGCAGATGTTTCTGAACATCATTAATCATTTGAGTATTGATACTGGTAAGTCTAGAAGGCTGCTTTGGGGTGAGGTAGAGGTCTCCTGAAACTAAGTGGTAATACAATTTTAGTCTCTATTGGAATATAAGACATTCTATGGGAATGTTATAATGGAAATGTTATATGTGATTCTTACAGGCCTAATTATGCTCACAGCTAGAACTGTTTTCTCTGAAGTCAATTCTTTACTGGTTGAAATAGAAACAACACTTTGAAAATTTCAATAAGGATGTTAATAAATTCAGTTTCCAAAGACATTTTGGCTTGGGTCAACCTTTTCTTATGCGAAAAAGAGTTGTGCTGGATGTCACTTTGCTGCCTTCTTTGAGTTAGGGTTGCTGTCTACCGCAAAGGAGCTTTGATAGCAGGTATCAGAATTAGAAGCATCGCATTTAGATTCAGATATCTAGATCCTGAGAGGCTAATGTGAACTGTGCTTCTTCTCTAGTAACCATCCATGAATCAGCATGCACTCTAATTAAGGAAGACCAACTTAAGAACTTCCAATTTAAGAAGCTGCTTCCATCAGTTCTGATGAAGTTTTGGCTTAATTTTCCCATTTTGTGATTATGTTGATAGTGTGTGCATGTATGTGAGGGTGTATTCTGACTTCTGAAGGTTTGAGGATAAACTGGAGGGATTTTTATTCATATTAGTCTGTGACAGAATTTGTTCACTCTTCTCAAAGAGAAATTTGGAGAAAACCCATTCTTTCAGTTATATTCTTTTTCTGAAGGACAGCAAAGAAATTCTTTGTCAAGAGCATATCCAGCTGTTTATGAAATACACTGGCATTTTTTTTCCAGGGATGACTTTGGAATTGGGTAGGTCCCTGGATGCCTTATTGAAGTAAATATGTGTTTTCTTCCTTGTGATGAAATTACATCAAATATCAGTACTACTCTTTTGTTCAAGTACTAGCTAGGGCTATTTACAAAGATGCAGAGGGTGAGCCTTGCTCTGAAATAGCATTGAAACACATCTAGTTCTTGTGGATGAGGTTGGATAAGGAGATTTGGAGGCAGAAATCCTCTGCTTATCCGGAGAGCACACGGTGAAAGCACTTTAAGCTCCTGATAGTCCACGTAAAATTTTGATCTGGAAAGCTTAGTACAAGTGATAGTTCATTTGCATTCATCTTTGCACTCATTTAGCATGTAGCCTTTATAAGGAAATTTTTGAGATTTCACATTCAATTAGAACCAGAAATCTGATAGCTAAGAACTGAACTGAAACCATGAGTGCTGCTCAGGTAGCCAGTCAGAAGGCATTCAGATAATGGCTTTCAGATAATACCTTGAGTTAGTAATGAAGGCTGTATTTCAGTTGCTGGCTAAGCAGTAAAAGATGTGATGTCACTTAAGCACTCATCTGATGATGAAAACTTTTAGGGGCAGTCAGAAAGTTTAAAAACACAAGTCACTCAATAGGTAGAACTTATGTCTGAAAACTAAACTAATTTTGCAGCTCTTGGAGAGTAAGTTCATTCTGCGGCCTTCCTTGCCAACAGTGGGGACTGCAAGGGCCTCTCTCCCTGAACATGTTGTGAAGTTCAGAAGCATTTTCAGTACGTTGGGATTTTTACTTCCCCATTGCACTTAACTGAAATTTGCAAATGGATTTACAAGTCATTAAAGTTATGCAGTTTCAACGCAAAAAAATCTCATTTCCTTAGGACATCTGGCTAAGAAATAAATTTGCCTATACCTTAAGAGGGAAAAATTAAGTGGGAAAAAGATTCTCTTTTGTAACAGTTTAATAGAAAATACCGACTGAGCCTGATTAATGTAAATGACAGTAGAAATTATTGTTACTGCAATAAATACTGTTGTTCATGTAGAGACTCATTTGTTTAAAGCTATACAAAGGTTTATACAAATTCAGAAGTACAAATTGCTTTATTCAGAAATACAGAAACACCCACCATGTTAATCAATGTTTTACGAAGGTACAAACAGGTGAATGTGCCAAAGAACAATTGGAAAGAGCTATATTGTTCTGTATTGAGGTATGGGGCTTTAATCCAAGAAGTGACAGCTTATTGTTCTTTATATATTTGGTAATAGTGGTCATTGGGAGAAGATTTCTTTTAGGCAGTTCAGGAATTCTTTTAGGAATATCAGTAAGACTTATTTTGTCAATTTTTGTTTTAAATATGATTATTCTTCCTATGACAATTTTCCCTCTAATATTGACACCCAAAATGGAAAGTTAAAGTGAAATATAGTTAATACAATTCCTGTAGGTATAAAAACTGTAATTAAATTCACTAAATTATCTCTTTTCTAAAAAAAAATCCTGCAGATTTCTGGTGGAAGTGCTGTATGGCTTTGTGATCCTTAAAATGTGGGGTTTATAGAAGGCTGTTGTGACTCTCTGTATGACTTTTTTTCTTTAATGGTAACAGGCAGCATAATTCTGTTGATGAAAGACCATTATAATAGAAGAAACCTGTCTCTTAACATGGTCCCATCCTCTGACAAAAGCGACAAAACCATCAGAGGACAGCACGTTTCCATTGAATCGCGTATAGAAGCCCAGTTAACTTTGATAACTGGAGACAGGGATACAGAGTAGTTGGGAAATGTTAGTAGAGGACTACTAACAGTGCTGCTTTGAACTCCACATCTTGGGCTGTGAATGCAGAGCAGGACTCGCAACAGGTGGAAAGCGCCTGTATGATTTGGCTAGAGGACGGATGCGTGCTCTGATAGTAGATTACTGGATCTCTGGTCGCTTGCATTGATTTTTCAAAGCAGAGACCAGTCTCTAAACTTAGAATGGTTGAATGGGCTCTGAATCTGAAAACTGCTGACTGCTTTCATAAACAACATATCTTTTCTTTGGGATGTTTAAAAATTCCCTTCGTTTTGCCCATATCTGAATCTCCCTAAAATGCGAAGAGCTTTGCATGCTTATCACTTTTGCTTCTGCAGTGACATTTTTGGCCTGGAATTGAGCTTTTAAAGAATCTTTTGAAGGAATAAGCCTTGGTGTCTTGCCAAGATTTTTTAATTGAAACTCTTTTCATCAGATATGTGTATTTCCTTAAAAAAATAATAATACGGCAGAGCAATGACTATAACATGATATTGGTGGAACATACTTTAAATGTATGATTAGTTTGTATGCACTTGAAATTTAATTTTACAGTTTTTTCATTCCCCATAAGTTCCCTACTGTGGCTTAATTGTTACTGGCAGTGAATATCTGTAATAATCTCAAAGACATCTGGTTCCTTCAGTTCTATTAACTTGAAGCAGATAGGAGCAGATGCACTATAGCATAGCTATGTCTCAGATATTTGCAATCTTCAAAAATATTAGTAATGTCTTATACGAATGGTTCAACCTTTTCTTCACAGGCTGCTTAGCTTTCTTGGTGTTTGGGGCATAAAACATTTAAACCTGTGTTTCTGGTATAAACTGTGAAAATAACCTAATACTAAAATCACGTGGAGTTGGAGAGTTAAACTATGAGAAGGTCAAGGTCCAGCAGGAATCTTACTATTGGTCTTTCTGTAAGATAGAAAGAGAAGACAAACCGGAGGAAGTAGCTGGACTCCAGCAGAGTCTCTCTGAAAGTGGCAAAAAATTGTTGCAAAAGAATTTGAATATTGTGTGCAACACAAATAGGCTTTTTATTGTGGCATTCTATTACAATTTAAAGGATTTGTGCTTTCATTAGTGTTTCAGGTTGGGGATATTTTAACCCTGTGATTGCTTATAGTTATCTCCTTGAATGAAGCACCGCCTTGCATGATAGTCCTAAGCTCGGGGCAAGGTCAGGCCAGCCGAATGCGTGTTCTGTGTGTAAGGATTAACTGCCAAAATTAAAGAAGAGTATGAATGCATGGCAGATATTTTGTTTGCCAATCCTTGCAAACTTGAGTTTAGGCTCCAAAAATAACATTGGGATTTTTCCATTTTAGACCCAGCAATAAATGAAAAACAGACTATCAAGTAGCCGGCGCTAAACCAGTTGCCTTCATTTTGCTTGGCATATGTGTAACAGAGACTGTTCTTTCCTTTGCATCATCCTTACAACTGTCTTGTAAAATCCATCTAATCTCACCCTCCTGTACCTGCATTTTGTCTGGAATGCCACTAGGTATTGATATTTTCTGAATAAATAAATAAAAAAATACATGCAGAAATGACTGAATAGTCAATGGAAACCATTATGGCAAGTAAGAAGCACCATTCCTTAACCATCTTTTCAGCATAACATAGGTATACATCATTATGTAACCATGCTTTGGTTTTGTGAGTTATCAGTAATTAAATAATCATGGGCTTCTGTTGCTAGAAGAAAGAATTAAGGACGAATGTTAGGATTGTTAAATAGAAATATATACTTAAAGGACCATCATATTTTTACATTTTTTAAGAATAACCTCTAATTTTTCCTAAGTGAATTGCAAAGCTCTTAAGGCTAATAAAGCATTTTAAAGTTCTTCAACATTTGGTAAGCTATATTCATTATTCATAGAGGTAAAATGAATAAGTAATATTGAATGGCAGCAGATAGTTGCATTTTGCTTGTAAAAGACTATGTTAATGGGGACTGCTGTTAGCACACATCACGAAAAAAAGCCTGTTTACTTGAGATGTGAATTAAAAATTAGGCAAAAGATGTTCTGAATTAAAGCAGACTCAGAAGTCTTTGACTTATTTATTTGGAGGATGGGACTTTTCTGCTTTGTTGGGGTTTTTTTCCCTTAAAGACTTGTCATCATGGCAACTGGGTTAATAGATCAAAGACTACTATTTTGTTCTAATCTGGTGTGTGATATCAATTTCCTTATTTCTGTCTCTGTAGTACACTTTGCTGTACATGAAGGATCCCTTAATATTTGCTTTTCCAGTATTTTAATTTGTAATTAGAGCAGAATCCCAGAAAACAGTACAGCGTAAGCTCTGGAGGAGCTCTCGGGCTCTGTCAAAGGATCTAATTATGCTTCCATTATATTGTTTTAACTTTTAGAGCTGTGTAAGCAAATTTTAGAAAGTGAAATTTCTTTGAACACCGAAGAAGTTCTTTTGAGCTCAAAATGCTTTAAATGATTTCTGCATTATCAGCATTATTCTAGACAATATCTGTAAAACAAAGTCAGAAAGGGGAGAAATTCATCTGACTAAAGGTAGGCAGTTTTAGGTGATTACCAGGTGTTTGGCTGCCAGCTTGGCAGGAGAGGACCCCATAGATTCTCAGTCATGTCTTCGAGGCCACTGAGGTATCCACAGTGGGAGTAAGGTTGGTTGGTAGCATGTGTGTTTGAAAAAATAATGTAAACCCATTGATAATAGAAAAAAGCTATGTTGTGAAACTAATAAGAGGATGGAGGGAAAGGCACAGTTATGCACAGGCTCAGCATAATTTAATAACGCTTTAGAAGTCTGGACCACCAACTATGATGAACGAGTCAAGATTCTGTTCATGTTTGACAGGGCTAAAACTTACTTAGGAAATGTTACTGGCATTGCAGTTATTGGTATTCACAAGCTCTGAACTTTAACACACAGCAAAATAAATAAAATATGCAATATGATAAGATAAAAGTAACAAAGCACAGTTCTGTCTATTCAGCTACTCATTGCCATAATAAAGCAGATGGGAAGGAGAACATATTGAATTACTTTGTGTGTACAGACTCTAATGCAGTTCCCCCGTTTTTTCCTTTATGTGTTTTTTGTACTGATAGTACTACCTAGCAAATGCCATGTTAATATCTATCAAATGTCACATTTAGTTGGCAAAATTTAGTCCCTTCTAATCTAACCACTGCTCTTCCATTCAAAGCATCATGAGAGATTTTCTAGCACATTAAATCAAAATAAATGAGAGTTTGAACTTTTATTCCTTCCTTTGCTGAATTTGAAGTGGTAATGATTGTTTAGGGAAAGCACATTTGAAATGAATGTGAAAAATAGATCAGTTCAAAGCAGCAGGACAAATTTGGGTTAGCTTCTTGTTTAGAAGCAGTTGAATCAGCACACAGTGCTGATAAAGTTGTCTAAAACTCATAGGTGTAGTGGTGGGAAAGTGCCTGTATTCTTTAAATCCTTCCCATAGTACTATATACTTCGTATAGCTTTTAACAAATACATAGCAGTATTTTTACTAATAATTTTGTTCTATAAAAGTGGTGGGAAAGTCACGTTCTAAAACTAATGGAAGATTGCTGAATGTTTCTGTTAGGATGATTTAACACTAGGGATTAATTTTACCCTCATTTGCCATTGTGTTCCCTGCTGATTAAGCTACTGCATGGGCTTTAGTTCAGAATGTGGTTTGTTTCTAATAAGCATCAAACTACTCTTTGCATTTGCACACCTAGGTTTTATCTCCTCTTTTCCCAATAGGCTGGTAGGTTGAGATATCAATAATGTCGTACATAGTTGACTAGAACTCATTAGCAATCTTTTGATACAAATCTTCAGAGGCTATTGTGGTTTGGTGGTCAGAAAAGGATTAAGATTTGCTTCCAAATAAGTCAGAAGGCACACAAAAATTAGCACTAACAGGGCACATTTCTTGGTGTCATGGCTTGGATGTTTCTTCACACTGAAAAGATAAATAGGTCCTACTTCTCCAGTTGCCAACTCTTATATTATGCCATTTCCCTGGACGCTGTTTGGTTCTGCCCCTGAAGTAGCAATGACAGCAATTGTGATCTCTGAACTGAAGAAGTCAGCAAGTGCAAAAGCATTGACTACTGAGAACAAGAAATACAATCTGCTGCGCTTCCTAGATCGGCCCATTGAGTACTTTACTTCACTTAGCAGAACAAGTGCTCTGCTGGAACAGTGCAAGCCAGGTAACAATGTACTTTATTAACAATCTCACTGAAGTTATGTTGATACTGCGCACTGGTAGTTAATCTGGGATAATGGCAATATCCAGTACCATCACAGGCCACTTGAGGGTTGAAGCGAGAGATTCATACTGTACTTGGCTCTTTTCTGCAGTCTCCAGCCCCTGGTTCCACTTGCAAGTTGGCACAGGTAGGGAGACAGAGAGCTTATGTCTCCATGTATGGCTGTGAGTATGGGAGAGAGAGCCCACAAGAACAGGGGGAACAATTTCTTCAGGGTTAAGGAAGTGTCTGGAATAGTGGAAGTCTACTCAGGAGGAACGGGCTTATATATTAAAAAAAAAAAAAGTAATTAAAATGCGGACACTTAAAATTTAAAAGGATATAGAATTGTTTTTAAACCAAAGTAAATTTCTTACAGGCAAGAGGGGGGCTATTCAAGGATGCTGTACCAGAAAAACAGAACTATCATACTTGTCACAAGGTTTTGGAAGACAAAACCAGAAAGAAATGGCATTGTTAAACAGCAGAATAAGGGGACTGAAGAAGCAAGAAAATATCCTACCAAGAGGTGAAACTGTGTTCAAATGGGAAATACACAAAGGCTGATAGACTCTGGCAGGTTAAATGTAAAAGCACAAGACAGGAGGAGGAAACAAAAAAAAAGAGGAACACGTCGCAGACAGAATAAAGATGAATAATAATACATTTTTTTCAAATACATCAGAATCAGGAAGCTAGAGAGTAAGATTAATAGATGATCAAGGTGTAGAAGGAGCACTCGGAGAAAATAAGCCCACAGCAGAAACTTAATCTTCATTTTTACTTCTGTGTTCTTCACCCAATATCATCAGGCTATGGAAGCCTTTGCAATAAGATCACATAAATTCTGAAAGCTTACACAGCTTTCCAGAGCAGATCAAAGAAATTAATGGAGGAGGAACTTACTGAGGGCTAAATACAAAGATGTTCTCTGGCTCAAAAGTTGCCTGAGCTACACATCACAGGATGCTGGGACAGCATATCGCAATATGTTACATACTTTTCTTACATATTTCCCTGAGCATCCTCTCACTGCCTTGTTTTCCTCTCCCTTTCCCGAGGACACTGCAAAGCTTTACTAAGTGACTCGGCTACTGCAGGATCTCAGAAACTGGAACAGAGTCAGGGTTTGACGTGTCAGTTATACTCGCATGAAACAGTGTACTGCATACTCTTCTCACAAGCATGTCTTAACAGCTGCTACGGTACTGCCAACAGTGGCAGCAAGTGCTGTGGAGTAGAGAGGGATGCAACAGGAGGGTAGCAGCAACCCTGGAAAGGCAGCAGTTCAGAAAAGGGGATGGTTTTTGGACTCCCTGCCAGCCCCAAAGAAAGTGTACCATGTTCAGTTGTCTGTCAGTTTTCTAGAAACGTGAAAAAACACAGTGAGTGGGTTTTGTTGGGTATAAACTCCAGGCTGGATGGACCTCCTGTCTGGCCATGCTTATCTTCTTCTGTACAAGTCGGTAGGAAAGGCACGGCATTTATCTTTCACAGGTACAGTTCCCACTCATTAGCAGTGGGAAAGGAGGGGTTGCTGACTGCCAAGGGGCTGGATCACACATCACCTAGCCATATATGGAAAAGCTGTGATTTCTCCTGCCATCATCTCTGCTACCCATTGGGTTGTGGCAGGGCTGTATATGGCCTAATGGAGCTAGAAAAAGTGAGATTAATCTAATTTATTGATAAATTACTGGAAAAGTCTGATATAAAACTTGAGATTCTCCTTTTCCTACAGTATTTCACATTACTTTGTTAGACTGCAAAGAAGTTCACATGCTTCACTCTTTTTGGACAGATTGCATATCAAGTATCTGATTGCTGTTTCCTAGAATTGGCCTACGTGTTAAGTCATTTTAGGCTGCTGTAGAAGAAGTTACAGACACTGAGTAAACTGCTTTTTCATATGACTAACATAATGCTGCCTTTATTTCCAAATAAATGTTGTACTACTCAACACAAGGATTATTCTGCTTAGGAATTTTGAATACAGATAATCAAACTAAAATCTGATACCTATTCCCTTACCCTCTGTTACTCATTACATTTGCTTATTATGTATCTTGTGTCTTAGATTATTAGCTTTGTAGAAGGCAGGGACCAGAGCATGTCAGAGATGGTGGTCCCACTTCTGCTCGTTACATACTGTACAGCAAAATATTTAGTTTTCCTGTTTGTATCTTGGTAAAGTACAGTACAGAAGTGAAGAGAATATTGAGGTCTTACTATCCCCTTCTGCTCTCAGTTATAAACAGGCCAGGTGGTTGCTTATCTCTTTTCATGGTCCTGTAGCATCACTTGGGCTGTTCTATGATCTAATCTGAATTTTGCTTATCAGTGTGAGAGATGCTGTGAGCACCATCCTTGGAGTGAGGAGACTTGAGCTTCATGCTTACAGAGGCATAGATAACACCAGTACAGACAGCTGTGCGTGGGTGGCAGAGGTGCTTTTCACCAGTGGATTGGCAGCAATCTCTTATAAGATGGAAGAGATGAACAACACAAGTAATTGTGCCAGGGGTTGGAGAGGGTATTTCCTTGTCTTTAGGCAGGGAAATCTCTCAGGGCAGGGATCCAAAAGCACTGTAAGGCCAGTTGTCTTGTGACTGGGGCTGATTTAACCTGGATTTTAGTCTGAGGAGTAGAAACTATTTTTCTATTGGATGTTATCTCCCTAGAAGATGGATAAGATGTGAGGTTGTCCTGAAAGAGGTGTACAACACTCAGGCCAAAATCTATGGGCCAAAAGTGCAGATTTGTGATGTTTACAAGAGAGGGCTCGATAGAAATTAAGTGAATACATTCAGATACTTTCAAAATTTGCTCTAGGGAAAAAAAAAATAATAAAAAAATTCTCAAAGAATATCTTTCTTTTTGTCATCTTGTGCTTTCATTTGCATTTTTCAGCTATTTTACAGTTAATTATGGATATACTTAAATCATTGTCTCGATCCAGTATTGATGGAAATCTTTTATAGGCAGAAATAGAAGAAGAAAGAAAGGTTGGGACTATAGGAGTAGGCTTGTGGTTCTCCAATTTCAACATGCAGAAAGTGACTTTTAAATCACCAGCAAATCTTGCCAACTCTAGGCCCTAAATTTGATGTGAAATTTACAGGAATTTTTCTATGAAGGTTTAAGCTAAGAACAAATGATTAATTTTCTTTGATTGTTAATTTTGAAACGAGCAGGTTATGGAATTGAACTGTTCAGCTTCTGGGGATGAGGCATTTGTAGCTGCCTATTTGCCACTTGTCACAGAATATTTTTAAAATTTTGAAAAACAGGAATCTGTTTATTTGATAGCTGCCCTCTGATATTTGAGCTGCTAAGCAGGAGACAACAGTTACAAACAAATTACTGGGAAAGGTTTTTTAGTTATATGTATCCAAGACTAAAGATGAGATTTTAATACCTATTTAATTTGTTCAGGGTATCTGACTCTATGAAATGTGCAGTGGAAATTCTTAATTCACAGTGACTTCAATGTTCAGATCACAGTGGCTTCAGTATGACTGTCCTGTATCACCTGCTAATGCAAGGAAATAATATTATTCTCCACATTGCAAAAAGTGCATTGAAGTGCAGAAGGACCTAAGGCACAAACCCTCAAAGTTACTTAGATATCTGTGCAGGGCAGGGAATTTCCTGCATTGTACAGATCGTGCTGGCCTAGGTTTGAGCCAGGGACATAGACCAGGGAACCTATAGGTATTTTTCTTGCTTTGTTCAAGTTAATACTTGAGGTTCACTGATGCATGTCTGCAGCTCAATAAGTGGCCTTAGGCCAGTCAATTCTTACATATTCACCTGTTGGTAATTTCTTTCTAAAATCTTTGTCCCATATGGTCTTCTACACCTCAGTAACTGCAAATTGATAAAAAAAAATTGTCTCGACTAAAACTATTCTTTCAACTCAGCTGTTAGTTGCTGTCTCATTTGAACTCTGGTTACTGTCTGAGTGATCACTGACAGTCCATTTCAATGCAGTGACAAATAGGTTAATATAAATTACTACCAAAGGTGGTTCAGCCTAGCCTGTCTCAGCACAGAAATGGACTAGGGGCATTCATGAAATCAGTTCTGGTTAATGCAGTGTCATGGTTTTAGCTGGGATAGTTAATTTTCTTCACTGTAGCTGGTATAATGATGCGTTTTGGACTTACTATGAAAATAATGTTTTAGTTGTTGCTGGGTAGTGCTTACACTAGTCAAGGACTTTTCCAGCTTCCCATGCTCTGCGAGGTGCACAAGAAGCCGGGAGGGGAGGGGGCACATCCAAGAGAGCTGATCCGAATTGGCCAAAGGGATATTCCATATCATGTGATTTCATGCCCAGTATATTAACTGGGGGGAGTTGGCCGGGGGAAGCAGTGATCGCAGCTCGGGGACTGGTGGTGTCAGTCAGCAGGTGGTGGGTGGTTGCAGCACTTGTGTTTTTTTTTCCTTTTCCCTCTTTTCCCCGGGTTTAATTTCTCTCTCTTGTTATTTTATTATTATTATTATTATTGTTATTATTATTATATTATCATTATTATTATTATCATAATCATTATTGTTATCATTACCATTACTACTATTACTATTTTATTTTAATTATTAAACTGTTCTTATGTCAACCCATGAGTTTTCTTGCTTTTGCTCTTCCGATTCTCTCCCCCATCCCACTGGGTTGGGGGGAGTGAGCGAGTGGCTGTGTGGTGCTTAGTTGCTGGCTGGGGCTAAACCACGACATGCAGTTACAGAAACTGTTCTTATCACCTCTCAGCCATGAATTTCTGCAGGTCTTTCTATTGCTCTGTTCAGTCTCCAAAGATGTAAACAGGAGGGAGCCCGAGCACGTAGGAGTCTGGCTTTCCTCTGCCCTAGACACTTGGCAGCTTCCAGGCATGGTCAGAGGGACACCCTATTGATTACTAATGAGGAGGGATGCCAAATTGGTTGGCAAACTTGGGTGTAATGAAGAGTTATAAAATTAAACTTTTACTTGACTAAGTTAGTATGAATGGTGATAAATGCTGTACTGGGGGTTGTGAGTGACAGAACTATTCACCTATGCTAACCATGGGTATAAATTATGCAGTTTCAAATTAATATTTAATAAATGCCACTATTAAATATGAAATTCAGAACCATAGCTAAGAAAACAGTAATTCCATCATCTTCAGGCCCATTTGAAGGGGGTATTTTATGAATGTTTGTGATGGAGTGAAATTTTAAAAAAATTAAATTTTTCAGCAACCATAGCCTTGGTACTGAATTTAAGTAGATTTAAGTATCTTAGGAAGCAGGCCTCCTGTCAGAGTAATTTGTAATTCTGAAGTTCCCTGCCTGGAATTGAGATGATTTCTGTTTTAATTATATAGAGATCACTAAATAATCTTCTATTTATTTTTTATTTTATCTGTTCCAGATCTATCTAGCTTCAAATCCACTATTAGTGTTTATCTTCTTTCCACCAGCTCCTCCTTCCACACCACTACAGTGTCCTTGTCAAGGTATGCCCATGCTACCTCAGGTGACCTGCGTTCTCCTTGGACACCCCCATCTTCCCTCCACCTGAAACTCTACCAGTCTCCTCACTTGGCAATTTATCCCCCACACTCTCTCAGTCTCAGTCTCAGCTTGGTCTTATCCCTTCCCTTTACATGTTGGGCTGTTTTCAGCTCCTCTTCCTCTTGCCTCTCTAGGCGGTGGTCTCTACTTCAGCACTGGGCAGGCATGAGAGAAGTTTCTGGGAAGGTTCTGCACCCACTGCAGGAATATCCTTGTTGCAGGGAAAGCAGGGATAAGGTAGTGCTAAGTCTCCTGTAAACTCTGGGATGACTGTATAACCCCTAGCTGCAACTTCTTCTCTGAAGGAACAGTTGGGACCCTAGAAGATGGGGTGTCTTGCTCCATGTAACCTGATTATGATTTAATTGTATGATTAAAAGCAACAAACTAAGCGTGCAGTTCTGATATGTGCAATGGCACCTGATGCTTTCATTGTTTTTGTTTGGCTTTTGTAATGAGAGAAGGGTGATCTTAAACATCTTGGACTTCCACAGAAGTATCTTCTGTGGCTTCCTCTAGGTTTTCTAATATTTTCAGGGCCACAGATCTGTTTTAGTGGGGCAGGTCTACACTGAAGAAACTGAACAGCAGTCATTTTACTCTTAATAACACTAATTTCATGAAGAAGGGAAGACCTATGGACAAATACCAAATGCATGTTCAGTGAGAAGTTTTATCTGACAAAGGCTTTGTCAGGGGCTTTCATAAAGTTCAGGTCAGAGAAGATGACTGTTTTTTAATTGAAAGAAGGTGTAAGTGGAGGAATGTAATTTTGTTTTAATTCCATCTTTTGCTGAAGTAAATAATGAAAAAGTGAAGACAAGGCATGCAGTTACAACTATATAACTGTACCAGTATGTGGCTTATTAATGAGCAACCAGAGGGGGGTCTTGCCTGTCACTGAATATTTTATACTTTTTAAATGTATTATGTATTTGACTTTTTGCTCTATAAGGAGTTTGACGGATGGCTGAATTTGCATCAGGGGAATACACTGATATTAAATTAGTCTAAAGATGGTACAATGACTTGGGATTTCTTTAAAGTTCTCTGTATCTCAAATCAAAAAAAAACCCCTCTGTTCTTTGAGATGTTTGTGTCCGGATCACAAGATGTTATTCATAATCTTGCAAGCAATTTTTCTCATTGCACAAACTTATCTTTAGTCCTGGAGGAGTGCTACCAGGTGTGCTCTTATTGCAGTTTTGCAGGAAGAAAAGTGGCTTTTGGCAAGGGGAATTTTCTCCTTTCCTTGTCTACCAAGAACCAGCTCTTGGGATAGATACTGGCACTTTGCTGAGCAGCTATGTTCTCAGTGCAACTTGCTGCATTGCCTTTTCACTGATCTGTTTCTCAGCAGAAGCCTTACTTATGGTTTCTTGACATCTAGAGCCACTCAACAAAAGAAAAATAGATACAAAGTAGTTACAACCTGATGGCAGTATGGAAATGACCAGAAAACATTTCAGCTGCCTGGCTCCAGTTCAGTCAGGCACTCCAGCGCATATCCATCTCTCATTTGAAATGTCTTATTGAAATAAACTGTGCATTTGGAGTGCTTTGCTAGTACAGGGCCCAAAGGGTGGCAGAGCTGAATGGATCAGCACAGGTGTGACAGAAGGGTACACGCTTACAGAGATCCACAATCTAGAAGCCATTTCTCAGACTTTTTCACCCAGCTTTAAGTTAAGCTTGTGAGGAGTCTCACTGATGGCTGTGAAACTGCTAGGTGTGCTTGCTGCACATAGGCTCAGATTGTTCCTTTTGGCTTTTTAGCAAGGGCTTTACTTCTGGACAATGTTTGAAAGCCTAAATGCAAGAGGAAATGCCTAACTTTATCCCTTGGAAATGTTGTTAAATGGATTTAATTTTTTCTTTGTTTTACCTTTGTGAGGAACATAGTTAGAGGAGTTGAAGATACCAGTTTTCTTGTGCTGACCTTTGCTGTGGAGTTACATAAAACATCCATCATGCAAATTCCAAACACATTATGTGAAGTATTTCAGGCTAATTGACAATTTTCTATTAATTTCCACTGCTGAAAGGGATCTGGAACATTCCTAATGTAGTTATTTCTCCTTCCAACTCATGCATCACAACAGTCCTCTTAGTGCTGGTTTTGGTCCATTCTCCTCCAATTTTAAGAAACATATATCACACAGTAGTAATTTATCATGTTTTTAACTACCTGCCTACACTGGGGAATCTATTTTAGTCTACTTGCAGCAGGATCTTGTATTATTTCTTCCATTACTCTACATTGGTCTGCTGTCTTTTCAGGTTTCTGTCTGTGATAATTATAGTAACAATGATTGCATAATATCTGTTTATTTGAAGATACCTACCAGATATATGAGCATAGAGAAAATCCTCTGTAAGTCTAACTTCTCCTGCTGTCTGTAAAGAGGAGAAGGGAGAATGGAGTCCAAACCATCTGTTCTCATTTTTGCAATTTTGAAATTTTGCTTTACCTGAAAATCACCAGCAGAGAAAACACTGTACTGCTGAAAGGAATGTTACAGAGAAACTGCCTTGACATTTGGAAAGTAGGTCCTAAACCTTATAAGTGAGGAGGTAAATTCTCAAGAGTGATGAATAGCCATAAAGGAGATCTTTGATTATTTTTTTAATTTTATTTTATTTTTCTACTACCTTTTTTTTTATGCTGCTTTGATGAAGACCTCAAGTCAGAAATATGTGCTGGTTAAAATATTTTTTTTTTCTTCTTTCAGCCACCACAGTATTTTCAGATTTGTGGGTTGGTGCAGTATCAACTCTTTGAAAACGGATGAGAAATGTTGATCAAGATCAGATAGCATTCAGATTGGTCTCCAAAACAATTAAAATGTGATACTGTTGCTGAGAATGTTTAAATGAATAGCAGTTTGTTAATAGAGGACATTTGTGAATAGTTATTGTGTAAAGCCCTGGCAGATCCCATCAAGCTGAAGATTTAGGGAAAATCAAAGCATACTTTCAAATATTTTATTTTGCTAAAGCTGCTTTTTTTACTTTGTTTCTCTTTTTGATGCTAACAAAGAACACAAAATAAGTAGTAGATCCTGATTTTCCTTTCCCTAACCCTGTTGAATCATGCCTTACCTTACAGAGGTCACACTGAAAGTAAGTGAAATCACTTGCAGAATAATGTACTACTTTCAGTAAGCATGGTAAAAATGGAGACAAGAAGCAACTTATTAGCAGCAGTAATAGCAGTTTGGAGTTCATTTTAGCACATGTAGTGTGTATTCTGAAATATCCGCTATTGTAGACTGTTTGGGCCAAAGCCTACAGCTTTAATCTTAGTCAAGTCTATCACTAAATAGTAAGAAAAGATTGAACGGATTCTCTATTTGCATGGTGTACAAATGTCTGAATGTACCTACAGTCATCTCTATAAAGGAGGATAATTCCTCTTCTAAGAATGGACAGCCATGTTTCTCAAGGTCAGATTAGAAACCTTATCTTGGATAGCACTTTACTTTGCAGTCACAGGGCGGCCAGCAGTGTAGAGGTAAGGTGCCGGAGTAAGGCTTTCAAGGCAAATTTTTTTAACATATTTTTCATTCAAAACTACTTATTAAATGAAGGTGCTTACAGGCCACTGTGAAAATATATCTGAGTTCTTTAATGATGCTTTCCAAAGATATTCTCATTATATACTTTTAGACTTTCAAAATGGTATGGAGTTTATGGAACTTTGGGTAAACAAACTGAAGAGAGTACTTTGCAGGTTCTCTCATATGAAGGAGGCTATGGGATAAGATAAAGCAAACATGACTGGCAGAGCTTTTGTGCTCTTTCTCTGCAAAAACCTTAAAAAAAAAAAAAGCTGACTTGACTGAGTCACATTCAGTAGACTAGAAAAATACTTTAATCTCATTTGTACTCAAGTGCATGGATCTCTTACAATAGGTACTTCAGCAGGCTTGTGGGCTGGGGCAGAGCCAGATCCACCAGTCACTGGCAGCAGGGGAATATTCTGATTCCCAGAGTTCTCATTAGTGCTTTTCTTCTGCAGCACTTGGGAGTTCAAGTATTCCTCTCTGCTTCAAGGATTTTCTGGAGCAAAATCTCTAACTTCCTGCAGTTACTTAGCTAATACTTCCAAATTGGTGCAGATGGTAAATTCTAGGTTCAGATGACCAGGACTTGCTCTTAAAATCAGCAGACACCACTGGCTTAATCTCTTCATCTGAGTACTGGTGAATTCTAGAAAGTTACCTTAATAAGTAGCAATTCTGTATAAAATAAGAATATAGCATTAAGGAGGGGAAAACAAGATTAATCTCTGTGTGTTACAGAATAAACACACATCTATACACACATAAGTGTGTGTGTGTAACATAATGTAGCTTTAACAGAAATAAGTGGAACTTCTGCTGCACAGATAGGCTGGCAGGTGTCCCCACCTGATGGTATGAACATCAAATACCTCCATAACACTCCATGATTTTTCTAGTCCATTCAGGTTGGTATCAGTCCAGGGGTATCAGGGGTACTCCAGCACAGAAATGTGAGTGATCTTGGGCCCTAATCTGAACTACAGTAACGAAGTATCTCAGCAAGAAGCTGCTGAGCCACAGTATCTGGTTCACTGCTCCTTAAAAAGAATTTCTTGTTATTGTTTTATAGACCCTTCAGCAGGGGGGAGCCAGTGTTGTATCAGAACCTGGAGCAGAGTCCTCCCTTCAAGGTGTAGGTTTTGCTCCTCTACACCTTCAATGTAGACATACTACCCCATGGATTCAGTGTATGAGTCATCAAGTGCATCTGGCATAATTTATTTTTAGGATAATAAAGCAACTAAACTTCTGCTAGGCACTTACATAAACCCTGCCCAGAAGTTTTCAAAGTTCAGAATCTCTTACGACATACTGACTTTCAATCCCTAAACTACCTGCGGAGTCAGGTCTTTAAAAATATGCAGACACTGCCCAACGTTCTTGATAATTATTGTTGTGCTTCTAAAGAAAAATGTTAGTTTCATGCAAGCGTGTATGTATAACAAATACTTTGAGCAGGAGTTAGCCACTGAAAGCATGTGACAAAACTTCAAATGTTAATCTCCCTTCCAGAAAATTGTTCAAACTTGCAAATCTTCATAACACCTTTGGAATCTGGCATGTTGTCCTATTTCTGTGCTAGACACTTAAGGTACCATAACCCTTTGATGAAGCAGGAATAATATGAACATGTAACACATCCACTTTTCATTTTATTCTATGTATAAAAGAATAAGCGTGCTTAAAATTTCTACACTAATCTCTACAGTAATTCATTCTCCTAAATGTGTGGCAGAACACGCATGTGTAAATTATTCAGGAGACTATACTCTCTTTGGCCTCACTCTTTAAGGATAAAGCCTTAATCTTCAGATAATGTTTGTTTCATCCTTTCTTTATCAAAATCTTGTATGTCTACAAACAGGCTCAAATCTACTGTGCCATTACTGTATTGCTTGCTGTTAAGAGGCACTGTCTTCCTTTGCATTCTTTGGGAATTCAGTCTGCCTTGTGGTCTTTGACAATGAGAAAATCCATAAGGGAACAGCTACACCAAATCACAAACAAGCTGGCCTGCTCCTAGAGAAATGAGGTTAAGCTTTGTTGGAGCTTTTATAATCATACAAGCAAAGAATGGAATAGAGGAAACTACTTGCTACTTTCTATCTCAAACAGATTCCTAAGTCTAATGTAAAGCCTCCAGGAGCAGAGTACAAACTATGCCTTTTGCGATGGAGAGAGAAGGGACTTGGTGATGTAATCAGGGTTACAAAAAACAACATGCTTTTCTTCATATGTATTCTTCTTGTTATACAGCTGCGGCTGCCTGTATCACAGAAATCCTGTAATCATTGTCGTAGCCTAGCAAGCATCAGATCAAGCCATCATCCACTAAGCATTAATGTCAAAAGCAATGTAACTGTGTGCTGTCCCGTCACCAGGCAATCCCACTACACTAACCACGGTATGTGATTATGGGCGTGCACGCTTGCTGTCCAGCTGTTATCTGGGTTTAGTAACATTTTGCAGTTTTTCAGAAAAGCTTGAGATTTCATGTCAGTAGAAAGGGAATGTTAATAGTAAAAACATTCACAATTGTGAAAGGACAGTGTTAAAAGCTGTAACTAAATATTCATACCAGGGATGTTACTATCATCTGGGCTCTTAGGATACTGCTTGAATGGGTGAAATGAATTCTTTTTCCATTTAACTCAGTGGCCAAATTTACTTGCTTCAGTAGGAATAGGATTAAACTCTTTGATAACAAAATTTCCTGAGGAAGGAAAGTATAGCGTGGTCATGGACAAATCTAATAATTTTTCTGCTGTAATCATCTTATGCCTCAAAGAGGCACTTAGACCCCAGGGGGGCTAATATTTACATAATTGTAATTTATTGGGTAAAGATTTTCCTAATGCAAAGAAACATCAAAGTGCTTGCCTTCATCAAGTTCCAGAACAATTTTGAACTTCACATGGAAATGAAAAGTAAAGGAAAATATTTCTTTGGACCAATTAGAGAGAAATGCAACACAGTATTTGAAATCATATAGGTTATTTGAGTATTTTTAATGGAGGGCAATTAACATTTTGTGACAAGCACTTATCAGTGCCATCACTGGACACAACGTACATGGTTATGGAGTTTTGTGTGAGTATCTGATTAAAATAATTGGTTATGTATTTGAGCAGGGTGTTTGTGTAACTTTGTAGGCAAAACAGTGCTTATGTAAGAAAGAGCTTTCCCTAGCATTTAACTTCTCTCTAAAGAATAATATTGGGTATTGCAATTTCAGTAATTCTACCACAGAATATATGTTCAGATGAAATAGTGATTGTTTATCAGTTACCTTAGGCTGTAATAGCTCTAACCGTGCTGCTTTTTAGTATTTGAATGCAGTCTTGTTTATTTAATACTTTCACACATTTTCTGTTCAACGTCTTGATCTCCTTTTAGTTACTCTCAGGTAAATTTAATTCAAATAACTTAACCTACCAATGCTGCTCTATACTGCTTGTTGTACAGTAATCTCAAAATGCTTTAAAGGCATGAATTACTTGATCTTAATTGGTTAAGCTTCCCACAGATGTGGGAAGGGATGAAAAAGCAGAAATGGAAGCCCAGGCTTAGGAAATGAGACAAGAAAGATCCTCAAGCTCAGCCACAGCAGTTCGCATTCAGGTTTTGTTGTAGCCATAGATCATGGGTTTTCAAAATTTTTCAGGATGTGAGCAAGACCACTGAGAATGTCACAAGGACCTCATGGGTTTTTTTTAATGAGGGGAAGGAAGGCTGTTGAGAATTATTTGTTATTAGATTAGTGATGCAGTTGAAGAAGGGTTAGCGGAGAGCTCATGCACCACAAGCACATGACAAAAAGGAGCAGGGAAACAGCTCGAGGAGGAGTTAGGAGAAGCTTCCTAAACACTCTCTCATCCTGAAGTGGTTTTCCTCCTGTTAAGACTTAGGAGGTGATCTTAGCCATCCTCCAGTTTTGAGAGGAAAGCTAGGAGATTTAAAATGTAAGTCTTGGGTTTTTATAATTTTTTTCCATTTGAATGAGAGAGAAATTTGAGTTCAAGCTCCAGTTTTCTATGGATTTAATATACAATACAAAAATTGCCTAGGAGACTTGAACTTCTTATGGCGCAAAAGCAAGTAGGAAAACAGCCCACATAAAATGCCCAGTGTTTTGTTCAAACAATTGAAATTGAAATAAATTGGTTTCAACAAAATTCTTCTCCATTGGCATTCCAAGTTTATTGATTATTTCAGTGTCAGAAAAGCTCATAGAAAATTATTTTTTTAGCTTGTACATTCAGATCTGATGGGGGTGATTTTACAATCTGCTTTACACTAACATTTATGCTAGAGACCTCACTGTGGAATTTCTTATTTTCTAGCTAAGGTGCAAAAACATTACTATTGATTGATTTATACTCCAGCCAGGCCAAAGCCCTACCTGATCAAATCCTGAAATAATGAAAAAAAATTATCTATTTTTCTCATATATTCTGAGCAGAAAATGCTGGCCGTAATTTAATAGATTATCAATTATAAATTGAGTCCTCAAAGAAAACCAAAACCAAACTTCCTGTCAATAAGGTGCTGTTCCCAAAAGATGACTTTTCCCAAGTTTAAGCACCCAGCCCATTTAAGACGATAAAAAAGTTCTGTTACTAATGGGTAATTAATGGTTAATCAATAGTGTGCTCCATGAATTACCAGTGGGAGTAAAAACTTCTGCAGTTTCATCCATGACGAGGGTTTTGTAATTTTTTTGTGGGTTTTTTTTTTTCTGTAACTCAAGTTAGGTAAGTTTTATTTACTGATTTAGTCATGGGCGATTCAAAACAGATAAAAATAAAATAGGAGGAAAGTGAATGCAAAAATTACTGGTAAAGCTGATGAAAGCAGCAAGTAATGGCTCCACTTTTACTTTGCCACACACCCATAAAAAGGATGAGCATTTTCTAATGAGCACCTTGGAAGGAAGATCACGACTCAAGGACTCACGGTCCTTGGGACTGCATTGGATCTCATTCCTGGGTAATGTGGTGGTGTGTGAGACTATAGGATATACAGATGCAAGGTTTCCTTTCCTGTGGGAGAAAAGGATTTGACAAGGCTTTACAATCTGCCTCAGCTCACCAGGATCAAATTGCTCCTGGATCCCGTAGATCCATTGAGATTTGCTACAGAAAATTAACTAGTGTTCACGTGAAGGACTGCAGTGGTATTTTTCATCATATTTTAAAAGTAGCTAGATGATCAACAAGCAGTGTATTTTTCTCTCTGTTTTTGTTTATTAATAAAAATAACAGATAGTTGAGAGAAATTCAACTCCCCAAACATTCTGATAACATGCTTGTGTGTATGTTTTGGTTTTGTTACTAATCCTCTCAGTAAAATTCTTGCTTTATCTCTTAGTAGTGGTAACAGTAATTGCCCTACCCAGTTTTATTATCTCAAAAGTTTGCAGTTAGTGGCAAGTTCTCAGTGATTTTCAAAGATTTTCTTGGTTGAATATAAGACTCCTCAAATACCTTATATATTAAATACAGAACTTGAATATTCCTGTTGCAGATTATTCTGGTGGAAGATTTAAAAATAAATATGTCTGACAGAAATAGCTGTATGAGGCATTGTTTTAGGTCTTGACCCATCACACATTGTAATCAATGGGTCTCTTTCTATTGACTAGTCAGGGTTTAAAATGGCCTCTTATGATATGGCTATTTTGTCAGACATTTATTTTCACATCTTCCACTAGATTTTACTGCAACAGGAAGTTCAGGAGAATAGTATTTGGGTTTAGTGACCAAGCCTTGGGGAAAGATTATTATTATTAAGCATAAACAACATGAGTATTCAGGTGGTGCTGGAGTGAGGGATGGATCGCCTTGCTCCGATTGGTACTAGGAATGCCACTGAGAGATGTACAGGCCTGACATGTATTGCAGTATTCCCTGTTCAGGGAGGAGATAAACTGTTTGTAAATGTTTTGGTTGCACATGCTAGCAGTCTCCTAGCCCAAACAAATCCTCATACCTGTGATGCTTAAAGTCTGGCAGTTTTCTGTGGAGGCAGACTGGGTTTCGCTCCTGTGCTACTAGCCACCTCTGAGCCCTGCATCGCTTTGGTACTGCTAGCTGAAACATTGAATTTTAAATTATTTTCTTCACTGGCAGAATCTTAATGTGACATTTTTGCAAAATTTTTTGTTCCTTCTGTATGACTGACTGAATTATATTCAGGGGAAGCTGATAGTGGCTAGAATTAAGGAAGGAGTCCCAGCTCCTCTGCCCTCTGGGTACCCATGCTGAAATGTCCTCTCTACTGGCTTTTAAAAATGCAATTGCCTGTATGTGAGGAGAACATAGGGAAAAAGGCATAAAAAGTATGCATGATTCACTATTTACTCATTTTTGAGAGAATTATTGTTGGGGGGGTTGTTTTGGTTTTGGCTTTTAACATTTATTTTGGTGATACATTAATTATCACTTATATCTTTGTCTTCTGACATATTTTACTTTCAATAATTTCTAACTGACATGCTTTTTCTAATTAAATATTGAAGTGCAACCCTTTTGACTTCAAAACCTTGTAGCTTCTTTTTTTTCCTCTACCCGCTCTACTTTCTTGCTTGTGTCCCCACACAGAGGGTGTTTTTGGCAGGCCCCTGGCGGGATGCGCGGCTGCCATGGATACCAGCAACATAGGCTGCAGAGGAAACTGTCAGGCAGTGGAAGCAAAAGAAATAATGGGTGAATGTCCAATCTTGTACAAGTGTAAATTGTCATCCTGCAGCTTAGGTCAACTATTTATATATGAACAATTAAATTTCTGCCTCTTCCAGGTGTGAGTTTTATTTATACACCTTTGAATAACCTTGTTTATTATGTGCAGGAAGTACAATCTTTTTCATGTAATGACTCCCTTTGATATTAGATTGTTGTAGAAACTATAAAACCAGTGGTGGTTATTGAGGTTTAAGTGTGTGAATCAGCAGGAGAAGCTAGTTGGTGAATTGAAGACTTAAGTGAAGATCCAGATGAACTGTGGTGTATTTACCTAGTCACATATTGAGAAATACGTGAGTAGGGGGTTGAAGACACATTTTAAATGGGAAATAAAAACAAAGTAAATAGACTGAGTTTGAGGTGGTAGCACTGAAATGTACATGCTGCACAAGATACGAGCGGTGTGCTCACTGGTGAAGAAACTAGCAATTACTCAAAGCGTGGGTTGAAACAGGGGCGACAGAATTGTTGTAGAGTTGTGTCATTTGCTAACCACAGCAACATGCCTAATTTCCCTTGCAAACATGCATGAGTAGGAGGGCAGCTATGCTACAGGTGAAGGTAATAGAGAAAAGGAAGATATTTCTGAAGGAACTGTTGAGATAGGCCATTTTAGCTCTGAATGAGTTAAAATAGCCTCATTTACCTCAATCCCTTCTGAAAAGAGCAAGAAAGTGTTTTCAGGGTAGGGTTTATCATATTTATTTGTGTGGTAGTCCCTTGCACAGTAAGCTGCTAAACAGGCTGTAATTCAGCATGCCTTTAAATGCTTTTCATTATTTCTTTCTAGGGGGTTCTGGGGTTTAGGTAGCGAGGAAGCAGATTTAGTGCTAGTTTGTTGTGGGATTCAGCTTTCTCTGATGTTATGTAGGCAATTTATTTTGCATCTGTTTCAGTCAATCCCTGTGTCCAGTGGGATGGACAAGATGCTGGTACCCATTCATTTTTTCCATCATGGGATTTTGTTGCCCTTAGAAACAGAAACATGGATAAAATGTCACAGTACAATGAACAGTTGAATGAATAGTTTTACCCCATTGGAAGTGGTTTAACTTCCTGAGGTCCTAGTTTTTTAAAAAAGAAAGCAAGAGTGGACCTTCAGTTTTCCCCACTTTCCATTTGTGTTTGAAGCAAGACTGCCAGCAAGTGGGAGCAGGGAGAGTTTGGCAGCCTCCATACTTCTGTTCACAAAGGGACTACGAGATGAGTATGCACCTTAGGTTTTTTTCCCATCTGGAGAACGTTTCACTAGTGAGGGTTCAAAGTGGTGGATGCAGTGCAGAGACTATGGCTGTGAGAGTCCTCAGGCACTGGAGAAATCTGAGACACGATTTAAGGTACCTTTACAGTGTCTGTGTTGTGTCTCATTGCTCAGTGCATGTGCAGGCTGAAGGACCAGGTTTTGTAAAGGGTGCTGGCCCATGATTCAAAAAATGTGATTTCTAATTCTGGCTTGACTATGAACTTTGGGTGAGTCTTTGTAACTTCATTTTTCTCTTCCATTTCTTCTGCATGGTCAGTTAGTATAGTATGCTCCTAGGGGCCAGGCACAAGTTCTTGCTATCAGCACATACAGTGTCTAGCTCCGTGTGGCTTCGGCCTCGGGGTGGGTCTCTTGGTACAGTTGTAATGTGAATAATATTGCCATCAGCTTAGTAACTTTTTTGAGACACATTTAACATTGCTCAAGCTATGCCCAAGTATGCATGAGAGACTTCAATAACATCTAACGTGCAATAAGGATTGTGTCACTGGAAGACTTTTAAATCTCATTGAATGGCTGCAAGGACACTTTCAGAAGCAATAAAGCTCAGCGTACGGCAGTGTGTTGTAAAGCAGGGGAAAAACAATCCAAGCACTGTCTCATACTTTTTTCATTGAATCTATTGAAATTGAGTCCAGTATAACTATAGTGACACTCTTTTGTATGCCTTTGTGTCCTGTTATGTACCTTTCATATACAGATTCATAAGGGTGAGGAGGGGAGTTTCTTTCACTTGTACGATTCTGGCACTAATTTGGTCTAAGACATGCAGGAAAGGAAGCATGTTTTAAAAAATCTACACGGAGTAATTCTAGCTGGTAGGTGACCAAAATTGTTTGGTTTGTGCCATTTATGGCGATTATGTGTACAACTGGCAAGGTAGCCATGTGTATCGTTAGCATGTGCAATTAAGCTAACTTTTAGCGATGTGAGCTGAGGTCATGTATGCAAGTAGCAATTTAGCCAATTGGAATATTGAACCTATGAGTTAAACAGGCTGACACTGATCTCTCAAAGATTTTACTGAATTCTTTTGTTTTATTACTTTTTAGCATCTCTGTTGGTGTGATGTAGTGCTGCACATGTATGGCAGCATCACAAATGTCAGTAGGCAACTTATTAAAGCACCATCTGTCATGTTTTTGATGCTTTTTGATATTCAGTTTTAAGCATTATATAAAGTAAAATATTATCTAAGAATTATTGGTGGAGGAAAAAAGCATACAAGGAGGCTGTATGAAGTGGTTTATACAATGTGATTGCCTGAGATAGCAGAGATTTGGACTTGATGACCCAGTTGATGTCTGTGTTCAAGTAATGTTACTAGCCATGATGCTGTAAGTATATAAGAAATACCCACCTACTGTCACTTTCTGTTGGCAAAAAGGACCATGTTGACTGCTACAGATTTTGACTTCAGTCATTTTCTTTTCACGTAGCTGTTTTCTTTTTCATGGATTGCATTGTTTGAACATCTCTGTTTTAAAATAAAGAATGGGCACTTCCTGGAGGGTATTGACTTAATATTGAGATTTTGGACTTTGCTATAAGAAATCTGTCTAAAACTTTAGAGTGGAAGCCTTCGTGTTTGCTGGACTGTGGAGAATTAACTTCATAAACCCAAGTGATGCTTGTTTGCAGTGTAGTTGCTGTTGCACTGAAGACTACATGAGTACATGCAGTTGCTTGTGTGCTCTGTCTTTGCCTGGCTTGCTGTTTCTCCAGTCGATCCAGGGAGAAAAATACAAAGACATAGGCTCAACATATGTGGTAAATGAGATGTGCAGTCATTTTTTGCTAGCGAACTGAAGACTGCTAGCCATATGAAAGAGCTGAAAAGCTTTTGTTTGCTGTTCAGAGCATTGCTTGTGAGAAAACACGCTTAGCCTCATTATATGGAAGCATTAAACAGTAGACACAGAAAGGTAAAAGAGCTGCAGCTGGAGTCAAAGAATTTGAAAAATGTGTTGCTTTGTAAATGTGATAAAAGACAAAACTGTTTAGAAGAGGAACAGTTGTTTAAAGCAAATATGTCAGATCCTTGGAGAATAACTGGCAGAACTCTAAGTAACTTTTGTTTTAGAAGTGTTTCATTTTTCAAGAAGAACTTTCTTATGTGAGAGTCACTATAGTATAAGGCTGAAATTGAAGGTACCAGGGAGGAAGCTACGTACATGTTGAAGAGTGTTGCTGCTACTGTGTTAAAGAGACCATTGTAATGATGCAGAAAATACCTAAACACAATTAATAATTTGCAAAGTAATTACTGATACATGGCAAGGCTAAACCACGGAGCAGATCCTCACCTGATGTAAATCAGCATACCTCCAGGAAAGTCAAGGGAGGGAATACTAATTTGTGTCACAGCTGGTAGTTTATTTTGTTGAACGTGTATTTTACTTCTTTATTTGACATACAGGATCAGATTTAGTCATCTGTTCATCTCTACTTTAGCCAGGATTCCCTCAGTTTGATAGTCCTTCATTTTTGTGTAACATCTTAATCACTTCTGATGCAATCAATTATGATATTGTGGCTATGCAGAAGATTGTAATTTAAAGTGAGGAGCAAGCAGATGGAACAGAAGAATTTATAGCAACGATGCTGAATTTTTTGCTACCTTTCATCTCAGATTCTTCATTACTTTGGTGATAGCAATAGAGAATATGGAGCATGGGGAATGAGGATACTGTAATAGTGAAATGGCAACCTATGGTTTTTCAGTCCTTGCTCAGAATAAGGCCTGCTGGCCTGTGACATCTCCTGAATGCAATGAAAGTCCAATTTCTGTATTAAGCAAAGAGTAACAGGGAACACCCATTAAAGTATCAACAGAATTATCCCTGAATTAATTGGTTTTGAAATATAATGGGATTATTTCTCTTAAGGCTTTTCTTTTTTTTTGAATTAAAAGTATTCCAAGCAAATGTCTCCAGATAATCGTTACTGTGGGATAAAAATATCTTTCCACATTAACTGTTGAATAAAGAAAATGCTGTTGAAGTCTCTTTACAGGGGAGCACTTTCAAGGCAGGCACTGGACAGGGCATAGAGATAAGATGGCCACCCTCAGACCTTTTAACACAATGCAGTTAACTACAGACATTTGTTCCTCTGAGAAAACATTTTAGACCTCAGTTCTCTGATGTCAGACTAGATTAGTAATGTTCGATCTATTACAAATGTCTGAGGTCTTTTATGACTAATGCAACAATAGATGCTTCATGTCATCATACAGTAAAGCTAAAAAAAAAATGACTACTAGACAGTCCTGAAAATTTAGTGGAAAGTTTTGTATTTTATAATGTGATGCTAATGGGACAGGCAGAGGATAGTACTTTAGAGCTTTTCATAGCACAGAAGCAGATGTCCCCTGGGACCACGATTAGACCCAGGGGAGTTATTTTGGGCAAATAGTTAATTAACCAAAGGATGCTTAGGTAATTAACCAAAAGCCATCTTTATTGAACCAAAATGAATCACAGATGTGGGTCAAATGTGCAAAATTATTCATTTTTGAGATGTGCTTTGTTTTTAAACTCCCAAAATTAAGTTATAAATGTTACATTTCAGAGGGAAAAGTGGTTTCTTTGTGGAGAAAACAGGAATATTTTTGGTTCTAGGCTGGTGTTTTTTCCACATTTTTGTCTTTGGCCAAAGAACTACAAAGCGGCATTTCTGTAAAATTGTAACACTGGGCCAGCCTGTAATTACTCCACACCTTCTGGTTTTTGGCTGATGCGGGTTGGGGAGCCCTTCCTACCTGCAGCTCACCCGCCTGCCCTGTTTGCATGAGCCGCCGCTGCCCCATGAGCACCCAACACCTTCCCTGCTGCTGCTTCGCTCACTGCTTTTCTTTGCACCGTCGCTGCATTTTCCACTGCTGCAGTTACCGCTGACACCGTGTCACGGGGTAGAGGACGGTGACAGATACAGGCGCAGCAGTGGCGGCAGCGTGAGCAGCCACTGCCGCAGAGGTGATGGCAGGAGATGGCAGTTTGAGTGTTTCAAATTACAGTGCATAGACTATTTCCAACGTGCTTAGTCCTCTAGGTCCTTTTATTTGCTACTAGATTCTCCTGGGGGATTTTGTAAGAGCAGTAACAGTTCAAGGACTTTGTTTGCCTTTAGTGACAGGAAAAACTGTAATACTGAACCTGAAAATACCTGCTCAGTTTATGTGCAAAGTTAACCTCCCTATACATGCTGAAATGAGAAGTGTCAGCAGCGTTCACCAGCAGCCTTCCAAGGATAGTAATTCTCAATGCAGTGTGGTCTCTTCGGTCACATACTGAGGAATACAAAAATGAAATTTCACTTCAGACTAATTTCTGCTGCTGTTTTCCATCTTGATAACATGAGTACAGTAAGTTCTGCATAAACTGATTATCTGCCCCTCAGACCCCTCTTTTGTTTGTGCTCTGTAAGCCCTGATGCAAAGCTGTTGTTTCCCAGAGATGTTGACTGTATTGTATTGTATCAAAAGGAGATGATGCCTGCTTCAGCTGAGATGAGGCTCAGTTTCAACGTGCTTATATAAAGTGTCCATGCAATAGTTGCTCTTGATTTCAGGAAAAGAAAATTAAGATATATGGAGACAGACACCCATAGGTACAGCTGTCTGAGCATGATTCTGTAGTCTAATACTTTTTGGATTTTTAGTGAAAACAGATTGAACTTCTCTTTCTAGTTTTGCCAGGGAAAGAAATTGTGGGGCTGAAATTATGTCCTGATGAGCTTTAATTCCTTTGAGTGATCTGGAAAGGAGTATGAAATTCTAGATGATAGATGGCAAAAGGAAACCCAGATAACACTAACTTGTTCAAACAGCTATACTGCATGATTATATCACACCCCCCAGTCAGAAATGAAGTTGATGGCAGTGATGCATGGTTGAAGAGATAGAATTGGCAAAATACACAGTGGCTTAACCAGGGGGTTAAGAAAACAGAAGTACATCATGAATGAAGTAGGCTTTTAAAAATCTAAAATGCATTTAATTCTCATCACAAATTCCTGTATTTTCTACAACTCTTTGTCTGGAAGCATGGTGTTCTGAAAACAGCAAAAACTTGGAGGGATTTTCAATCCTTGAGAAGAATAACATAATTTCATTTATTGATTTGGTTTTTGAATGAAATCATGAGAAGTTGCCCGCTATGTCATTACTTGCTAGCAGTGCAGAGTTGGCCAGGGGATTGTCAAGCAGCCTGGTTAGAGTTTCTGGTGTCTGGGAGCTCAGCTGGCTGCATGGTCCCTGTGCTACCCCTCCTGCCTGCTACTTCCACCATCGTGCGGAGTGAGGAGTGAGGGCAGGCTGTGCTGAATTTTCCACTTACTGATAAATTTGGAGTAGCTAATAGCTGTTACTCCTGCCTTATTTTGTACAAACCCTAATCCTGCTCCCCTTGAGGGAAGAATCTGCCTGCTGCCTCTCCATTAGGAGAAATTTATGCTGCTTTGTTATTGGCTTTCCTCCTCCCTTGCGTTTTATGCAGAAGGGATAATAGGGTTCTGTATTACGAAATCTCCTTCCATTATTTATCAAACCAACCACATCCTGGCATGACTTTGCTTTTCCCTGTAGTAAGGCTTCCGAGCCAAAACTTAATAAATATGCATAAATGCTATTATATCCAAAGTGCTGTGTATCACTGGAGTGCAGTGGTTGTAAAGTGTGTGCTGTGCGTGTGGACCTACATACCTAACAAGTATATATAAGCTGTGTATAGGTATGCTAAGAATTTAATGAACATAACAAGTTGCTATGAATGAGCCGTGAGTGTTCAAAGGACAGAAATATTCTGTATATACAACTCTCCGCTATAATGAGATGTGCAGCAGTCCCTGCATATGACAGATACTGAATATTCGCATGAAGAAACTGTGCCATAACAAGGGCCTGTTCAGTGAACATACTGATATCACTGAGTGCCACTGATTTTGGTTTAAGTGAAGTGTCTAAACAGTTAAGGACTTAAATATCTTGGTGGATTTGGGATTAGAAATAGAGTTGCCAGATTCTTGGATATGTTTTGAAAAAATGCTTCAACATTAGGTCTAAGTATAGATAAGCTATTTTCTTTTTAACTGTGATGGGTTTTTTTGTACTTTGAATTAAGAATTTTATATTAAAGTGTAAATAATGACATGGATTAGTAACTGGCTGCAAAATGAGGTAAAATAAAAATCCAGTATACCTTGAATTTAAGTATTACGACACTTAACTTTTTGACATTGATTGTACAAGCAGGGAATCCAGAACCCAGATTTAGGACAGAGACATTTAAGTCAGATACTGCATGAACTTAAATCTCAGTGAAAAAGACACTGCAGAGTAAGCTTAGGCACATCTGAAGAGCATTTTAAGATAGCAAGAGTGCAGATCAGTCTATGGGTACCGACTTTGAATGAGCTGAGAGAGGACAGGAATGAAAATTAACTCATAGTCCTTAAATCAGAGCCACAGGAGCTCGCCTCTGTGCACTTGGAGTACATGTTTCTGTGCCATCTGCTGAAGGTGTGTAGCTTTGGTGTGTCTTTTAAAGAAGTGGCCAGAGTGCACTCTTCACAAATTGACTAAAAGTGCAGGTAGTGGAATCCCCTTTGATGTATCAGCTCGGTAGTTTGAGCTTTAGTCTAGGAACTGAAATAGCACCAGGTTCATCTGGAAATGATTCATCCCCCATCCACCACCTGCTGCAGGAGTGTGTGCAGCGAGAGATGAAGGGGGCCAGGGAAGGCACTTTCTATTACAGCTATTGGTGCTGTGTCATTATGGCAAGGCAAATTCAAAAGGTCACAAGAGGAAAAATACTTCCTGTAGTGTTTTGCTAAGGGCATCCCTCCGGACTGAGGAAGTCCTGTGCCTCAGTTGTCTCCCAATGCCTGTTTATGTGCACCCAAGAAATGTTCATGGGACCGTTTGGCTTCCCCAGAAGAGGAAAAGCAGTGCTGGGGGTGTGGGGAGACTACAAGTTTAGGTACCTGGAGAATTTGAAATTCAAACTGGGAGTTGATTGCTGGAGGCCATTGCTTCCAAGATTACGCAGAAGCTAATGTGAGTTTGTACTGGGACCTTTACTTATCCAGCTAAATCAGCTTCATGCTGCATCATGCTTTAAAAAGCTTTAAAAGCTGATGCTTGTCTTTGAAGCTGAACCTGAAAATCTCAAACTCCTGGTAAGCCTTTAGAATGAAATGCTAAAGTTTCCAAGTTTGAGGCTTAATAACAAAAATGCATGTTGATAATTAACTAAAGCAAAATTAAAAATTATTGCTCCTGATGACTTTTCTTTGTACCAGAGCTCACCCTTAAAGGGTATTTGATTTCTGGCAGCGTCTTCAGAATTTCTAGTAGAAAGAGGCAATATGGTCAGTACTTAGATTTTACATTAGAATCTCTTTTAAATTATTTATTAATAAGTTTTTTAATGAATCACTCCATGATTTATTTTTTTCAGACAGGCAACTTCATAAGAGAGAAGTTTATCGATATATTACATTTACCAAACCATGGTAGTGTTGCAGATTACTGGGATATTTGGAACTATGTCTAAAGCTGAAGTTCTGTTAGTTAATTATTTCTTATTTTCTTTAAACTGATTTTTGTCACATTTCTGGTTCAGGGTAGAAAAATTGAAAATGTGAAACCTTAAACTGGGGATTGAATTAATTGGAACTTATAATACTCAACACTTTTAATTTTAGTAACATAGAAAATATTCCAAATTCAAAGTCTTAGATCTTCTTATCAGAAAGGATCTACTTCTCAGTAATAGGTTGTCAGAATTTGAAATCTTTCAAGTACTGGGGGAATATATACTGAAAATAACTAAACTGGTTTTGGCCTTGCTAAGTCAGCCTGTCATTGAAGTGCATTTCAAAATATATAGGGATGTTTCACTGATGTGGCATATATAACATTGTATGTACTGATATGTTCTGCAATCTCTTTGCTGAGTACTAGCGCACATATCCAGATTTCCTGCTCTGGAAGAAGAATACCAATCATTTGTGTGTTCAAAAGAGAGAAAGTGAGGGAAGGATGGAATCTGTCCAGTGAAAGTCAGGGTTGAGCTCCCGAGTTAGGTGTAATTGGGGAGCTCAGCTGTGTAACAGTATAATAATGTATAATATAATATGTGTAATATAATAACAAGTAATAATGTATAATGATCCCTTCTCCATTCTCTCACAGATTACTTCTTTCTCTATGCTATAGTGTCATGTCATATCTTTCCTAGGTTTACTGGAAGTCTTTTTTCCCCAGTAATTTGTTATTGAAGCTAGTCTAACTTTAGACAAAAGAATTATTCTGAAGCAAAATGTTCCCATTTTAACATGCTTTCTCTGAGGCTCAAAATCTCCATTTTCTATTATTCTGGATATAAAAATTCTATTATCTGCTGAAAGCAACCACCCAGTGCTACTCCATGGTGGGCAGGAGTTATTCTGCTGCCTTGTGCAGAGCACTCTGGTGCTAGTGGGTCATGGTATTACAGCTTTGGTGGCGGTGGTGTTGTGGTGGAGCTTGGGAGTCATCCAGTACTGTGATTATGACTGTGTAAAGGGTTTAGTGAGTGCAAAAGTGCCCTCTGGTCAGATTAAAATGCAGTAAGTGATTTGTAGAGTAGGTGGAACCTTTGATAAAACCAAACCCAACTTTGGGAAATAAAGTATTTGTGTGATGTGCCTTATTTACATTTCAGCATGTATTAAGGTCTCCTGATCACGGAGTCAGATGGGATGAGGGAACACACCCCATGACGAGATGAGGTGTAAGGCAGTACTTTGCTTATGGCATGATATTTTGACAGACATTTGCTTAAAAAAAAAGAAAAAGCTTCTGCACATGTTAAAATTGGTGCTAGGCACTGGGTAAAGGATTTCTGGATTACCCATGGCACAAAAGGAGGGATTGCTGAAAGCTGGTGGGGGAAGGAAGTCATCTCCTGAAATTCTCTGACGGTGGTGTGGCCGCCTGCCCTGTCTGTTGCCACTGCTCCTATGGCCTTCTCAGGCAGCAATACCCTGTGCTTGGAAACCGTGGCAGGTCAGTGAAAGCAGCCGCTGTTGGGTGCCAGCAGCCACCCAGGGTAAATTCCAGACCCAAAGCAAGCCAGAACCTAATGCACTCAGTACCATGAAATATACTGGCATGAATGACATTTTCAGTAAATCACTTTGTCGCTATTGATTTTCTTTCATTGGATCAATGCAGTCAGATTTAATGTGAGAATGAACAAGGAGAGCTACAAGTAATAACCTGAAGAATCTTCCAGCAGTTGAACTTGCTGTACAAATGCCAGATTCTGATCAAAGCATATCTTTGTATGATTGGAGTGTAAGGAAGTTTTAAGATGACTTGAACAGAAGGTCTCATTATTTTTGCTTGAATGTAAATACACGGATTATTTCCTTTAAGAAGAACAGAATGTTATGTTTGTGCTTTTTCCTATCTCCATGCTGGAAGACAGGATATTACATAATATTGGTTGAAGCAAGCCTTTTTTGATCTCTGTACTCCTTTCAAATTCTGGGTGTTTGTCATGAGGAGGAGAACGGCTGTAAATGTGTTATATTTATTGCTTTGCATAGTTGTGAAGAAGACCTCTCCTGAAAACCCCTCCTTAATAAGTAATTAAAAATTGAGTCACTCATCCTTTTTGGAAACGTCTTTGTAGCTCATTTCTGAATTTACTGAGCCTGACTTCAAAATAATTCAAGATTTAACAGCTACTTTTAATGCTGAGAATTGTCAGCAGCAGCCCTGGATAGACTTGTTGGTTCATTCAGCAGGCAGAAATGCATAAACCCTTTCACAGTCTGTGCAAAGGTCTCTGTCCTCTTCAAAGCCATGGCAATGCAAGATACAAGGTTGCAGCTGGACCATACCACTGACTGTTGTTTAGAAGCTGCTGTTTCACACTGATTTTTGAGGTTCCAGCCTTTTGCCTGCTAGTGTATATCCAAGTTCCAGCCTGCAATTTGTTGGAGGGCTTTCCATGGGATTATTGCACAGGAGACCAAAAAAAAAAAAAAAAAAAAAAAAATTAGCCAGTCTGCTTGTGCCCATCTTGATAGGGTGCATACATGAATAGATGCATACACTTCCTAATGTTCACTGTTCTTCTCAGGTTTCCTTAGATGAACTGATGTGACATGATGTATAAACTTCAACTGCAGTGTCTTAAACTAAAAAGAATGCAAAGAGAATTCAGCAAATGGGAAAGGTGGGATTTTTTTCATGGTTTAGTTACTGATGTTGTTTTATTTGCAGGGGTATTGCAGCTTTACTGTGATTTCATTGGCCCCTGTTAACTTACTAAACTTTACGTAGATCCATCCTGAGATTGATACAAGCCTAGGCTGATATGCTGATCAGCTCGTTATTTTAAGAAATACCATGTTGCTGTGTCTACTGGTTTGTACACCCTGACTGCAGGTGGGTGCATGCTGCTTGGTGCTGCTCTGCAGGGATATTCATAGTGGCTTTTAACAAGCTCTACATGAACGAGAACTGGCGTTGACTTCCACGTGGCTATTTTACATGGCATGCATGCACCAAAATGCATTCTACAAAGCTCTGAGTATATTACAGATGAGACAAACATAGGAAAAGATTTTTCCCCTTCCTCCCTCCTTTTGAGCTGAATTTCAAGCAAATGGAGCTTAACTCTGGCTGTTTCTTATCCCTGAATATCTCCACTGTCTGGGAAGTCCAGTGGTGAGGTGTGAATCCTGCTCCTCTGTAGTCAGTACTGGCTGATTTTACTCTGCTAACATCACAATCTGGTTTTGTATCAGGTTGGCTCCTGCAGTGGCAAATGAACATGTCCAACTCCAGCTAAGGGGTGACAGTTTCATTACTACTTCTCATATGCTATAATGAACCTACCAAATACACAGATACTCATGTGTAAAGTCTTTATTAATTAAAATGTTCGAGACAATGTGCTGAGATACAGCCTGTAAGTAGATGGTGACCCTCATCCAAAAACTAGATTCTTGTTTGGATCAGTTTGGATTCCATTTTAACAACACAGATCACATCTCTTTGGGTACCTGCTCTAATCGTATGTATAGGAAGTTAGATGTGTGAAATGCAAAAAGCATCAAGTGTTACAGCCTGGGTATAATATTCTGCAGCATCTTAAAACCCGAGATGCCACTTGTCAGTGTGCAGAAAATCCAGTTATCTCATGATTATTTTCCTCATTGCACAGGCAAGGCTGTCAGAGTATGCTGGAGGAAGCAGCACAGCCTGCTTGCCCAAACATTATTCTGATTCCTGGTTACCCACTGCTGGCCATTGCTGGAGGCAAAAGACAGGGGTAGATGGATTTAGGATTTAATGGAGTATGGTTATTCTAAGGTGCTTCTGCTCATATGATTGCAATTGTGACAGTAAACTAATCCCTTTTTCCTGTTCACTTCTGTATAATGAATCATGGTTACTACTAATTTTCCTTTATAGCTGTACACTGAAATTAACTGTAAAAAATGGAGTATATAAACCAGTATATATAAAGCTGAAGGCTGGTAATTTTTACTCCAGTTGCCCTATTAAAAACATATTTATTAGTAAGATTGTCATATTTCAAGATATTAAATAGGCTTGAGTGGGTTCTTTTTAATTTTTTTGTTTTACTTGTTTTCTGCTTAATTTTTTATGTGTAGCTCAAATGGTCTAAACTCAGAGTAAATTTAGTTGATCAAAAACTAGATATGCAAGGTTGTATGTGTGTCTGTGTGTGTCTGTGCATATGCAATGCCCTGACTGTGTTGTGGTTTCTCTGCTGCAGGTCTAGAAGCATATTCACCAGTATCTTCTTAGCCTTTGTTTTGCATCCACTCTGATGTGTGGGACTGGCTGATGTGTCTGAGGGCCCTTCGTGTAAATCAGACTGGCAGAAGCGGAATCTTTGAGGGGGTTTATGGAGTCTTTTGTTCTCCTCCTTGTTCAAAGTAAACTTGGCTTGGGATTAGATTTTAATTTTATTTGTTTCGGGAACTGAAAAATATTTTAGTTCCTTTCTTAATAAAAGAAGGTGTTTTCAAGTGTTACAGTGGTGAATGTCAAAAGCATTATAATAGTTAAACCCCAGACACTGAGACACTGCATAATTTATGTGGAGGTAAAATACACCTTGTGCACCAGCGTCCCTTCTGTAAACATGTGTTTATTTTGATTGGGACCCAGCAGGACAGCCTTTCCTCATATAGACTTAAGCAGTTCCACAGTCGCCTTTGTCAAAAAATTACTGTGCTGTTTCTGACTGGAAATAAATGTTTGTCTTAAGTAAATTGTAAAGCGGGTAACTGCAGGATTTCTTCCAGGCAATTGGCTTCTATTAAGAATCACATGCTAATTTGTATTTTTTATATAAACATGTAAAGTAGACTTGCAGCAGTCAGACTGTTCGCAATATGATTCCCACTTGCATTAAGACTCCTGCTGGTAAACAACCAGTTGAAAGGAAAAGCTTATGCAGTGCATTAGGACAAAAGTCTTCAGCCAACAGAAACAGCCTGTCTTAATTTCTTCAAAAATGCTGTTTGAAGAAAGACAGATTTATTTTCTTTGCTGGCATCAGTGTCAGACATGCGTCTCACAAAATAAAACTTGCACAACACTCATGAGCAATGGCATAGGGATGAGTTCACCTCCTTAAAGAAAAGGTCATATGATTTAAAGCTAAAAGTGAACTCACTCCATGGCTACAAATGCTCTTTTAGCTAAAGATGTTGCCATTGGCAGGATAAATGGGCACTGTCTCAGCCAGAGTGCCTGCTTTACTGGCAGTCTCCCCTGCCCCGGTGCATTTGTCACGTCTTTCAATCTACTGTAGGGTTTATATTTGTGCTGCATGCTGTGCTAATGAAGTTCTTAAAAATGCTTTGGTTAGGTTTGTAATCAGGGTGATTTAAAGATTCAAATCGTTAAAGAGAAGGAAAGAACCCTTTATAAGAGGGGTATTAAGAGGGATATTAAGTGAAAAAGAACTTTTGGGCCATGACTTGTCATCTACTTTGAGCCAAGATAATCTGACAAATTAGAACTGAAAATGCTGGAGATTACTTCAATTTTTAGATTTTTTTTTTTCCCTTTCAGAAACAAAAATGAAACGTTTGTTTTGTGCTTTGTAAATGCACATGCAGCATGGTCTGGGTGGTCAGAAAAAGGCTGCAAATGATGTTTTCCCAGATGGCCCGTCTCTTGGGTGCTTTTCCCCCAGTCCAGTCCCTCATGGGTTCATTAAAAGGAAATTTCACTGTGTGAACCTACCAGAATTTCCTGGGTCCAGTTGATAACTCTGTTTATACAAATTATTCCCCCAAAATTGCACCAATTCCAGCAAGACAATCAAGTATTTATTGTGTCTCCATTCTTGAAACCAAGTGGACTGTTCTTAATCCAGTTTCGTGTTCAATCGATTAATTTTACAATTATCTCATCAGCAAAATTTCCAATAGGCTTTGATAAAAAGACTGACAACCTACATAGATCAAAGAAAAATCATATAAATGGCCTTTCTAAACTATGTGCTGGAAAGACCATAAGCTCTGTATTACTGAGAGAGCTGATCTCTAAGCTTTAAAAAATTTGCCTTATGCTGTATGAGTAATTGTTTTGATAATTGTTTTTAAAATATATTAGGAGAATATTCCCTTTTTTCCCATATCATCAAGGAGATTTTAGTTTAGCTTTGTTTTCATGTATTGTGAGCTATCATCTTTACAAATAATGGGGAGATTTCTTCTGGCTTTTGGAGCTCACATTCCAAGGGTGTCCTCCTTAAGTCCTTCCAAACCACAAATGGGAAGGAAGAGTATCTGAGGTATGCTGAAACAGTGACCTGTTCAAGGTCAAAAAAAAAAAAAAGAAAAAAAGAAAAGAACCTAGGCACCATGTCACTGCTGTGTGCTCCAACCATTATCTTTTCTTTTTCCTCAACAGAGGAAAAAAAACTCCTCCTTGAACAGAAGGCAAAATCACAAATCATCTGTCCTTCCTGAAAATTTGTTCTCCCAGTTCTCTTAGCAGAATTTGAAGAAAACTTATTTCTGAACTAAAAGCAAATTGACTGACCTGAAATGTCAATGCGCCTTCCATCAATGGATTTAAATAGTGAAATTATGCAGACATTTCTCAGTATTTAGGCACTCAAATTAGTAAACGCTGGAAATGCCAGCAATAATGCCAGTTCTTCTCCTGTTTACTTTCTGTGTTTGAAATCCTCTATAACCTTTGCTGAAACCTTTCAGAAAATTGTTTGAAGCAATCTGAGTATAGCTTCCATTTCCTCAGTGATCATTCAACATATATGTTTCCCTCTGCTCATTCCAGCCTGAGGAAACTGGTTCATTTATCATTCAGCAAAAGTCTGGAGGTATGATCCAGATCCTTTTTCTTCATACAGAAGTTTCATTTCTGCTGAGATATTCAATTGCAAGACTATTATGCTATATTTATTTGTAAAGAGAAGTAATCAACCCAGAAAAGATGGCTGCTACTTTACAGTAGTATTGCCATTTTACCAGAGGGACTCCCTCTTTTTCCTCTTTCTCTGGTAAACATGGGCTTAATTGAGAGTCAAGAATTCAGGACTCTTTGGTCACAAAGTATTTTCCCTTGAATTTTGCCATTTGTAAAATGGGGTTAATATTTCTCTATTCTATATAAGAAAAGAAGCAGACAATAGTGATCTTAAATGGCCATAAAGGTATTTGCTTTTTATATTTAGTTTTGTTCCAAATCTTAGCTAGACTAAGGTTATAATTTTTATAACAATATAGATAATTTTAATATAATAATTTTTGACATCTATTATATGATCTGATGTTCTCATAGACTAATGATACAGCATTTCAAATTTCCATAGCAAGCACCCATTTTTTCTATTACACTGTCCTCTGTTGCTTGGCATATGGCAGTGGAATGACATAGTGAATTTAAATCATGATCTGCTGGTCTGCTGCTGGAGAAATGAATTTTTGTGTCCAGCGGACAACTGCTTAGGGTCCCTATAACATTTTAATGTGGCTGAGGTGGTAAGGAGAGAACCATGAAACAATGCCCATGCCTGGCAAGTTCTGTTTTCTTTCTCCATCAATCTTCCATGTCCAGTCATTGCCTTTTGCTCAGAACACCTGCTCTTCAGCTTCTGGTGTTTGGATCAGCTTCTTGGATTTTTTAAATCTCTTGTATATGTGAGAAAAACAGCTGTTGGTTACAGATTTCTTTTATTTTGACTTTAATGGGATGTCTTAATGTTCTGTAAGCAGTCATCCCAAAAAACCCACTGTGCTTGGTAGGTAAACTGGAATTTAAAAGTGTATTTCCTGTTCCTTCAGTATATCTGTAGAGAAGAAAACTGGAATACCTGAACTGAGTATATTTGTGTTGCAGCTATCATATAAGGATCCAGGAACAGGGAGGATTGTAGGGATAGGTAGTTTATTTTATTATACCATCTGGTATAGTTGGAAGATGTATTGAAGCTGTGGGGTTTTCTATCTTTTTGTCACATCTAAGACTGAAAGAACAGTCTCCAAAAAAAATAGGCTAACACCTAAAAAATGGAAAAAGACACTTGCACAGGAGGAGTAGGAGGCTCTAGATATTGCGGTCACACACATTCAGCCTGTTACGCTATACAGTCTGCGTGCACGTGTGTGTGTGTGCTTATACGTAAGCAAAAGAATGCCCTCATGATAGGAGGATTATGCTCGGAGACCCTGCACCTGAAAAAAATCCCTTGCATACCTCTTAAATATGGAGAATAATGCTGCTGCAGTTTTACTGGTCTTTAAATTAAGCATGTGCATGTTTTTGGAAACTGTGATAATTAAGCAGATATGTGTCCTCTGTGTATTTTTATTATTCTGAGGCAAAGCAGTGACAGACCACCACTAGTTTAATTTGAAAGCTATAGTTTTAAAGAGGATAAGATATTTTTGCTTTCAATATATAATTTATATTTGCATCAAATTTGCCAGCTTTATTTCTCCTCTGCCCTTTTTATAACATAGTTTTAACAGTAATAATAAAATGAGAACACAGGCACATATGATACAGATATAAAAAAAGAAATTGGTACAGAAATTTAGTATATAAACTGACTTTATAACAGAAATTTGAGGAAAGTACAAAAATTATAGTTCTGTTTTTTCACTGTAGGGTTGTTTTATTGTCACTCTCCACAATTGCAATGGGAGTATTTGTTTTATTTTAATCACCTGATTATTAATGACATTGCCACTGAGCAATTGTATTGCCAAATTAATAGTTCCCTTTATGTAAAATTGCTCCAATGAATGCTTATCTTCCTTTACATTTCAAGTAGGCTGGCCATAATTTTCTATCCATCTTTTTTGTTTTTAATTATGATTACAATGTTATTGAAATATAAAATGTTTAATCAGAGAAAAAATATTATTACTATCAGCATCAGGATTAGTCATAGGATTGGGGCTAGGAAGCAGATATGAGGTGAAATCATGTTTTTACTAAAAAAGAAAAAAGAATGTTTTTTTGAGGACACAACGAGAGTAGGTTTTCCATTGTACACACAGCATGAATACTTGATAACTTGATATGGATGTCCCACCCTTATAAAGACAGATGCATATGCACAACATCATTCATCAGACTGTTCTGATAACAGTCAAAGGGCAGTTTATAGGTCACTGCACAGGAATTAAATTCTCATGGGGTTATAACCTTAATATTTCTGTCTCTCAGGTCCCCTATCAGCAAAATGGGAAAAGTGTGCTTTACCTTTTATCTTCATTAGCTGGGGTGTGAGCTTTGTTCACAGAGCAATTGGAGTCCTCAGAGATTAGTCACCACATCCAAAAAAAAAAAAAAAAAAAAGCTTAAATAGCATTATTTTCTGTCCTGACCCCACCTCCTGGAGCTCCCTTCTGATTTTCCAGGGCATGCATAGTTGCCAAAGCCATCTCCATGTCAATGTGTGTACTTTTAATGATGAGACTGATCTCATTGGAATTGATGCAAGTGCTTTAGAGTTTTTCAGAATGATTGCTAGAAAATGTTTAAAATTTTGATAAATCTGTTTGGCATTAAAGTATCATAAATACTTCTGTAGATACTTTGTTACCTTGATGTTCTTCATGAAATATTTTAGATGAGTGCATTCGTTCAGGTTTAAATTTTTCTTTAATGAAAAAACACTATAATATTTTTTGTTACTGAAACTACAGAAACATTAATTAATTATTGTTTTCTGTTAAGAGTTAAGAAGTCTATTTAAAGCTGTTAACGTACTTTACATTTGTACATTTGTGCAAATATATTGCAGTGCGCTGCTTTTCCCTCCAACTCTTTTCCTAACTTGTTGGTCTAGATAGTAAGCTTCTGGAGGAGTGTAATTTCCTTCCGGCTATGTGTTTGTGCTTAAAAGTAAAAAAAACCTCCGGGTCTTGTTTGGGGATAATATTTTATTCAGTAAAAATGATGTATATGTACTGGAGAGAAGGAACAACTTGGTGCTAAGCCCACAGGCATGTGTTTAACCTAGGGAAGATGTTCAAGGGGTATTTTTCACAGGCTCTATAGATCTTGGTCTGCTTAGTGTGGTGGTGGGAGGCCATTGTGTTCATTCTTTCATTTTAAGGAAGCTGATTTATGAATCACTGCTCTCTGAAATCAGCTTCTCATTAACACTGCATGCAGATGGAGCTGCTGTTATTTACCCACTATATTGTCTTATAAATAATAAAAATTATATAGAGATTATGTAGAGATTAGATGTGTTTCCACAAAGCAATATGAATATTGACTCTGGAAAGCTCTTTCTGCCAGAACAGAAACATGCAATTTCGTTGCAGCCTCAGAGGTAAATACTGGTATTTGAGCAGTGCTCAGAAGGCATAATTAAGTGTTTTAGTGGCTCTGTGCTTCATTGGTGTAGGTTCAACAATTACTGTTGAGTTCTGATCATGAAGAGGAAAGCTTTTTCCCCTTCAGAAAATATTTACTGTTTAAAATGTGGGAATCTTACTGCACCGAAGACTTAAGTGATAGGTTTCCATTTATACGGTATTCTTTCACTTACAAAAGTTTGAATTACAATGAAATCTTTACTGAGCTAAATTCTGCTATCTTAAATATCTGTCAAAACATGGCAGGTAAGATTATGCAGGTGGAATTTGTATTTCCTAAAGTGGAAAAAAAACCCAAAACAGTTTCCTTCCTCCACCTAGAGGGAATGCAGGGTGGGAAGAAAGCAGAAAGAATGAGTGAGTGAAAGGGACATTAATGTAGGAGACAGGAGTTTTATTACTGCATTACATTAAACATACATAACAATACATTATTGTATATGTAACTAAATCTGGCACAGGAAAATATACCAGACAGCTTGGAAGACAGAAGAACAGAAAGTCTGTCCTGATTTACAGTGTAAGATCCTGATCTTTTTGGGGTGATTTTACCCTTAGCTGAATCCAGTTAGACACAGAAACCATGGGGAATGGAAAAGGATGGCTAATAGAATAAAGTAGAAAAGGGTTGAAGGCAAGAACAGGTTAAATGTGAGAAGAGCAGAAGAGATGCAGTGATGAGCTGGGCAGAAGGATGCAGGCAGGCAAACAGGCTCATGCAAAAGGGCATCTCCAGTGGCTCTGTGACCTTTGGCAGATCACTTCTCTTTCCCAGGCAGCTCCAGCTACAACTGGGGATTTCAGAACAGGAAATTAACTGGTGTGGGGCAAGTCTATTCCTCTCCTGTTATCTCAAGACTGAGGCCTGGATTTATCCCAGCTAACTTTACATACTCAGTTGAGAAAAGGTAACTTAGGCGCCTTTTACAGAGCCCTGTACAATGAATAGGAAGATCTGAATCACACCCTGGAGGGTCCTGTCTTTCCTGGTTGACTGTTCATACAGCCTTTGACTTCTAAGGTAGGTAACTCTTGGTGCCTGGGGCTAGGTAAGATGAACGTGGGTCTGAAAGCTTTGTACTTTCAGCAACAAGAGAGAAAATACTGGTGAGTGGAAGAGCTTTGTGCGGCCGTTATTCCCTAGTGTAGAATCAGGAGCACATATGTTGGGCTTGAGATACCATGTGTATTGTGGGTTCATCCTTGTGTCAAAGGTGTGCGTTTACAGTGTAGTACCTCTGATGCAGGTTCACTTCATAGAGTATGGGATCTGAGGGCAATAAATGTCCCGTTCACATGTTTGTCAGGATATCAGCAGCTGAAGAGCATCTGAAAAAGAAAAGTTCTTTTATTTTTCTGATTGAAAGGCATGGTTATGAAAGGTCTTGTACAACTACTGTATTAGCCTATCCTTTTTATTCTCAGACAATGTCTCTGTTATACACAGAGTAATAATATAGCCCTACTGAAGTCAAAATTTGATTCTTAAACTCATTATGCAAGATGATGTGTATGAGGAAAGAGAGGGTGATCTTAGATCATAAATACAGGAGAATTATGTCAAATATTTCAGAAGTGTTTCAGATAGAAAATTATATGATGATATATTACACATGTTGCATAAAAAGAAAAAACTTTGATTCCTCTAAGTTATAGTCGGAAGGTCTTTTGGCTGGGGCTCTGGGGGCTAGGGTGCCATGCGTAATGCTGACCTCCAGCCAGCATCTTAAAATCAGCCCAGGAGCCATGGTGAACGCTATTTTTTGAGAGTAGTTTTTTCTCTCCAGATTAAGGGTTTCAAAAAAACAAGCATGTGTGCAAATGAATAGCACTTTTCTTGCTGTTTTCATTTCCTTGAACCCAGCTGTTATAAATATTTTTCAGTCTTTGTATCTTCAGCTAACTAGCTTTTCTAAAGACTTCCTTACTCTATTGTTTCAGGAAAAAAAAAATCCTACTTTATGTCAGCTCTATTCGGCTACTCAAGAAAAGTACAGAAGCTTCTATTGCTAATCTCTGTTTAACATCATTTATTTGTAGCCCCTTCAAAATCTTTCCAGTGGTCATTAACGCTTGGTTGTGTAGCCGTGTTGCATTTCAAATCAATGAGCTTTTTGTCTGTGGGTGGATGGGAAAGGGTTGCTTCAGTCAGTGTGCTGCTGAAGGTGTGGATGCTTTCCTTGAATACAGTCTGACTGATACAGAAGTCTGTTAAATCCTGTTGCTAAGAGCACTCATTAGAATAAAACCACAACTTGTTCTGAGGGTGGTATTCACATTCTTTAAAAAACTTAATTTGACTGAAACTTTGTTTGCTAGATCCTAAAAAGTGATGTGCATCCTCATGAGGGCAAGATTTGGTGTAATAACTGATGCGAATACTGTTACTGCATTTAAATATTCAGTATGAAAACACTTGTGTGGGCATCATGAAAACTTTCTGTGTACATCAGACTGGTAGCAGAAACAAAATCATGTGTTTGATTTACAGAAAGAAAGAAAAAAAACCCCAAAAAGTAAAAACAAACAAACAAACCAACCAAAAAAACCCCAGGCCCTGAGGCAATGATATGAGAATATTTTAACAGCCCTAGACCCCACAGGGGATTATAACTAGGGGGCCTAGTCCTTTCTTTCCTCCTCTGATCAATAGCTGCTCTGTGTGCATCAGGTCTCCTTGTCAGATAACCTCCTTTGCGGGAAGCCGGAGCCTGCTCTTCAGCCCCAGTCTGCCTCCCAAGGTCATGCACACAAAGCACCACAAGAATAAGCTGGATGAAAGGGCTGGATGAGTGATTGTGTGCCAGAAGGGGCCAAAGAGTGTGTGAACTCTCTTTATTCTAAAAATACCTCTGTTATATGTAATCTTGCCTGTGGTACTCATAAGGCCAATATGTTTGTATGCTGAACCTATTTTATGAAAACAGACGGTTGGATTTCTAACGAATATTTTTTCCAGAACAGGTTATTTCCTACTGGTTTATGAGATGAAGGGTGCAGTATCTTCACAGTCAAGTAAAATTTTACTTCTGATGAATGCACAGCATATAAGGATTTTAGAATTTTGGAGAGCAGATAGAGTTATTTCTGCCTCCCACATTCTCTATAGAAGGCATTATATTTAACACTGCCTATCCTCAAAAGCATCAGCTCGTACCTCCTGAACCTTCCTTACACAACGTTACAGTGTACTTTTTCAAAGCCAATCAACCTCTGAAAGTTTAGGTGATGCCAGAATTATGAATGTTTGTACCACAGCAGAGAGGGATTTCCACCTCCGCTTTCTCAGTTTGGCAGAAGTATTCCCTAATTCGCTTGGTGTGATGAAAGCTGCCTCATCTCTTTTTCAGTCTTCTGAAACCAATGTCTGTTAAAGACTGCAAAGCATGTTCTGGAGCTTGAGATTTGGTGATGATATGGGCCTGTTGTTTTGAAATTATTTTCCATTTATGCAACTGTAATTATTGTTATATTGGTCACTATTTCTCTGGTGCCCAAGCATTCCACAAATGCTATGACAAACACCAATGGTGAGAGGGCCATGTTTTTCTTCATGAGTTCAACCTCATGTGCAGCTAGTCACATCCTCGGAGGTCTTTTAGCATATAGATCATCTGATTTATGTTAGACTGAATAAATATGGATTTACTGCATCTCAGTAGTGATAAAGGCAGCTAAAATCCCTGGCTGTTTGAAATTGCACCTTATTTCTACTAGGGATGGAGAATTTAATGAAATTGTTTAGCAGATGAAGCATTAGAGAGATCCCTTTAGATAAAATGAATGGCTTTAACTAATACTGTTCCTCTGAGATGGAAGGGAACAAGTATATTGAAAGGCATCATGTTTAATCTCATCATTTTCATGTACTAAGGGCTTTCATGAGTTATTAGGTGAAGCTATTTGAGTGGAAAATATGTACATAACAGATGAATATTTCAGTCAAGTGTGTTATTTAGTTTTTGAGACGGCACCGTTGCTTATGATCCTGACCAGAATGATGGATGCACTCAAAAGGGTTAAGCTGAAGCCGCTGTTAAAGGAATCACCTACCAAAATCCAATTGCACTGGAAACAGGGGAAATGTGTAGAATGTGAGAATTACTGTGCACTTGAAAATATGAATATAATCTTACAAGCATGCTTTTCTGTATCACTGTAAGAGCCGTTTCAGTGTTAGAGAGAAAATATAACTTCCTTTGAACAGTTGGGAAAACATGACAGAGTACTTGGTTGGTTTTTGAAAGCTACAAAATCCACTTTTTGGATTTAGCAAACGTGAAATTTCTGCCATTATTTTTACACCAAATCTGTCAAGTCAGTGCATCAGTCTAGCACTACCTGCATCTGCATCTCCTGTCAGTGATAAATATGAGATGTTGACTAGTGGCAACAGAGAATAAATATGAGCTGTATAGAAGGGCAGCCCACAGCTGAGCTCAGCGTATGTAACTGTGGCAGTGTACACAAACCCTGTCTGCATGGTGATGGATGCAGATTATTAAAGCAAGCTATTAGTAGGAGCTGCCATGGTTGATTAATTTAATAACAGACTGAACAAAACATATGGGAGTGTATGTGAAGACAGGTACATTGTGCTGTGTATAGATGCTATGGCTCTGACAGTCTGAAATCTATTAATGCATTGATAGTTTAAAATGATCTGTGGAGGAGGATGAGGAATACATCAGGACCATCCTTATAGGACAAACAGCACCAGAATGTATATAATGAAGCTGTGATTCAGTTTCTGATATTTTCCAATGTTTTTGATACGCTCTTATACTGATATGAAAATAAAAATTTTATAGGTTTGTATATTCCTTTTTTGCATAATCCTTCCCTTCTCTTCCCCTGCAAAAGCAGGGGAAGATCTGACTTCTTTGCAATAGTAGATAATTTTGCTGTGGGCAATGGAAAGCAAAGTAGATGGACCCACTTCTACCTGAATATGTCAGAAGTCATATCTATAGAATCAGATTTTATCTAGGATTTAAGACATCAGAAGAATATCTTACCTGCCACACCTGATCATGTCCTTTTATTGGAGAGAACTATGAGCTTTTTCTTCAGTGCTTCCCCACCACCTTCTTTGGGATTATACTGTCTCCATGCCGATACTGTTCTGTGGAGACAATTCTCCCTTCTGCCAACTCTTTTTCTAGGGAACCATAAGTTGTGGTTCTGTTTTTAAGGCACTTAAGCTTTGCACTTAAATCTGTGTTGCATCTGAAGAGTACAAGATTATTCTCTCCTCATTTAAAGCCCTTTCCTCTCTGATCACATCACTGGGTGGGGTAGAAGCTTTTGTCTCGTATAAAAAACAATTTTGTTTCGTTGATCACACGAGCACCATATTTACCGTGGTTTGATTATTGCATGACATCACTCCAGGACAATTTAAAAATTTTGCCTAACATAGGTGTAGGCTGATGCTAGACGTGGCAAGTCAGACCCGAGGAGTGTGTGGCATGCCTGAAACACTGCCTTTTTGTTGTGGTTCCATCATCTAAAAGAAGAACAACTCCACCACCTCCTTCCACAGAGTCTCACCTCTCCAGTGCTTCCTATGATTGATGAGTTTCTTCTTTCTACCTCACATTTTCTTTGGAATGATTGATTTTGTAGTATTTTACTATTAAATTATTCATGTTTGCTCACAGTTTAACATGATTGTAATATATGCAGGGCCCAGATATTGACTGAACAGAGCTGGCAAAACACATAAACGGATGGGATGCATCAGTTATATAATTCTTAGTATCAGCTAACATGAAGTAGCGACATTTTTCTGGTTTTATTCTGAGGAAAAAGCAGAATATTGTTGCAGAGATTTCCTGTTTATTTTTAATGAAGAAGATGCAGTTTTTGCCCTGCACTTTGTGGCTCTGGGACGTGAGGCAAGGATAAACAGTTTAACCATAGAACAAGACAAAAGTATTTCTGTTGCCTTGGAGTGATCCAAATGAAAATAGGATTCCTGAAATTGCAGGCAAAAAAGCTGTACTTGATCCAGCTAGGAATTAGAGCCTGTGTCAGGATTCATGAGGCTTTACATGATTCCTCCTTTTACAATTTGGTTACACAGTTTTTTTGTGTGAGCAGTAGTTTGGATTTACATCTCATGAAAAATTTATATTTTAATAATTTTTTTTAAAGAACATTGTAGAACAGATTGACCCTTGCTGTTTTTCCACTGGAGTCAGTGGACTTATGCCATGATTAAACCAAGGACAAATGTTTCTTTTAACTGATTGGGATGTTAAAGGTAAGGAGCCTTTAAACTATCAAACAAAAAAATCAAGTGTGCAACATTGACAATAAAATGTCCTGTAGGGGAAAAAAAACTATAAGAGAAGAGCAATATGATCTCCTGGCCTACCTTCTCTCTGAAATAAAGTCCAAAGAAATAACCCCTTCCCCGCCAAAAAAACCCAGTACCTACAAATTAAAGGGTATATTATGAAAACTCTTCTCACTACTAGCTGTTTATTCAATTAACTGGATGCAAATCTGAATATCAGTTTAAAGACTTAATTGCAAACCTCTTAAACTTTATTGCCAACCCTTCTAGGACCAGGTTTAATCCTGGAAACCTCTTCTGTATCCAGGGGCAAACAGGTGGAAGGGGGCAAACAGCAGTAGGCTGGGAGTTTTGGCATGACCTGGTTGCATGAATAGTAGTGGAGGCACATGAATCCCATTCAGAAAAACAGGCAACTGAAGTCAACAAAAGCAGTTTCTACCAGTGCTGGCTACAGAAAGATATGGGTCCACTCTCCATGGTTTGTATGACTATGACTTCTTAAAGTGGGTGGCCTACATGGGAGATGAGGTTAGATGCATACAAAAGATGTTTAACACATCCTCAAAGATGACAATTCTGAGGTGGAAAGCCATCTAAGCTTAGCTTCAAGGTAAGTTTCTAAACTAAGTTTCAAGGTATTCATCATTCCTGGGGACACTGATATTATAATGGTAAAATACTGTATAGATGCAGCTGGATCTGTATCTCATACAGGAAAAGGCAGAGGTCCGGAATCAACAAATACTTATTAATAAGTATAATGCTTATTGTTCTGAGGGTTTTCCTGTGAACCTGCCTACTGTAGAAACATAGAGCTAGTGCTAAGCATCATAAGGCTGTTTTAGTTTTTCAGCTGTTACATAAAATAATGAGCTTAGGAAAGACAAGTAGCATTAATAATATGTACAAAAATAATAATGACCCCTTGGGATAGAAAGAAGAATAGACTAACCCTCTTGTATTTGCATGGAATATTACTGGCTTTCATGTGCTCTAGCCACCATTTGTTGAAGGGATTTCCAAATGCATAGTAACATAGATCCCTTGAATGGGACCTAATTCCATACCATACCACACCCCACCCCATTTCTTTTTTATAGCCACTAAAACTACTTATGGTATAGAAACAGTTTATAGTAAACCATATTGTTGCCTTTAAAACTGTTAGGTCTGTGTGAGATCAGCAAGGCTTTGCACTGTTGTTTTTCTGTTTGTGTGTAAAGTAAAAGCGACGCTGTATGAAGTGCGTACCCAACATAACAAAACAAAGGATCTCTAGAAAAATAAAATCAAGTCAGATCTGTGAATAACAGCTCGGGTTTTAAAAACTTTTGAAAATATCTGAGTCATCCTCTGTTTTGCCTGTCAAATTACTGTCACATGGAGGATGTTAATGATTATATTTATTATGCATTTGCTTTACTTTCTCCAGCCATTTAATTTGTTTTGTCACTTCTTTGGCTTTTGTTACATTTTATCTCTTTTATTGTTTCTTTCCAACTTTAGGGCCAACTAAAACATTAGATTACTGTGGAGATCTAGCACAGATGGTTCAAATCCTGGGCTCAGCACATGGCTGGAAAGCGTGTAGAGAGGGCTGAGATGAGGAAGCCTCGCTCTCGGGTGACAGAGCATTTGCTAAGCTGCTCCATGGAAGCTTCTTCCTCCATCTGGCCTTATGTAGTCCCAGTCCTTTTCCTCAGTCCTGGGGAGAGCAGGATAGGAAGCCGAGCCTCCTCGGCTGTGTTTTTCCCTTCTTGGATATGCTGCCTCTTCACATGTCAGTACAACGTGCAATGTCTTTCCCAACCTTATACAAGGGAACTTCATCAGTTCTGATGAGAACCTCTTCATGTCAGGGGAAGGGATGGGGCCTGTATTTCTGTATGTTTTACTATCAAATATTTGTGAATAAAGCTTGCAGGTTCTGCTCTCTGGCAGAGGAAGGCACTGGTGCATTTAGATCCCACCTTTTCTAGGACATACAAGGCAAGGTCCATTCAAGGCTACAAGGAGAACTTTACATGGGGCACTTGTGTTTCAGAAAAAAAAAATGTGTTTTATTATGTGGATTTAAAAAAAACTCCAACCTTCTCATACCTTAATTTAAAATCAGAGGATTCATACTGCTTTTTGTACTGGAAAGGTTGTTTATTTTGTGAAGCAAGCCACTGAAATAGAGTCCTGTTGAGGAGGGGAGGAAAGATGTTTGCTTTTTTTGCTGCAATTTTGCCTGCTGTTCTCAGTTATTATCTGCAAAGTTGTGAAATTCAGTTAAATCATTTTAGTCATCTCTTGGCTGCAGGAAATGTGTAAATAGGAGATATAAAGAATTATGAATTTGTTGAAGAATTAGGTATCAGCCATGTGAATGTTATGTTTTTATACAATTTCTGCTGGCTTTATTGCAGCCGGAGATGCACTCAGTTTTAGAGGGCTCCCAGAGGAGATCGATTAATATTTCTTTAAATATTAAATTAAAGAATGCAAGAGGGTACTGAGGAGTTTCTAAAAAAGCAAAGAGGCTCCAAGAAATGCTGTTCAAATTAATTTCCTCTTTAAGACACACTGAAATCTTGTTGAAATCACTGGGCAGTTTGTCTTCCATAGACTCATGCAGGAAATGTACAGAACTAGGTTCTGAGCATATTCCCAAGTTTTGCCTAAGAAAACACCAAAATTACCTTGAAAGCACCCACCCATTATTTATCTTGGTAAGATTTTTGAGGAAATACTTTTTCCAGTTCTGAACAGTTGAGTCCTTTATTTTAAAAGGTATTTTTGGAGGGCAGGGTAGGTGTAGGATCTTCCGCTCACTGCGTGGCTGAGCTAGCCACAGTTATAAAATGTCAATACATGGCACCATCTTTTGCCAGTAAGCTGTCTGGAAAAAATTAACATGAAATTGTCAAGAAAAACAAACAATGAAAAATGCAGCTGTGCATAACATTATAATGTCTCAGAATTTAAATACGAAATCAAAATCCTGCTCCTGTCCTTGCATTGTTCAAATGCTATTGTTATTACAGATGCTGGAGTAAATGAAGAAAAGAACTATGGGTGTTTGTTAATATCTAAGTTATATTTAGCATTTATGTAACTCTTATTCTGCATGTTGGGTGCTCTCTACCACGTGTCTGTTGAAGACAACGAAGTGTCCTGCGACAATTTCAGTTTAAGCCTGTACCGCCCACAGTTTGTCTCTGTCCCAGTGCAGTAGCATGCATCCCCTCAGTTTTTGCTTTTATTTTAAGCCAGAGCGGTACCCTGAGCACAGTTTGATCCCACAAATAGTTGCACTGGCACAACTGGGAGTGTGGACCAGCAGTTAGTCAAAAACAAGCAGTGGAGGAAGGCACTTTTCACTTTTTTTAGGCCATTAAGCCTTTTAGCTACCCATCGTTTCATGGTATGAAACAACAACCCGAGGAAATGATCTCATAATCATGTTAATCATTAATGATATTCACAGTTGTATTTAATCCAAAATTAAGTCCATGCCATGTATAAATCCCACTTAAAGGGCAGACATAGACCTTGAGCAGCTAAGAGACTTATGCTGGCCTCCTATGTCTAGAGGAACTGCAGCACTGGCAGCAGCCAAAAGAGTTGGTTCACATACGGCAGTAAATCAGTCAACAATGATTCAGTCAGTAACCTTTTGAGAAAATACTATGGAACAAAAATATACAGTTCCAGTAAATGGCATCGCATAAATATCCACTATCCATACATTACACAGGTTTACCAGCTGGCACTTGGAGGACTGCAGCTGAATTTAGTCTGACCTGTAGACAATAGATTCTGTTCTTTTGGTGAGTTGGATAACAATAAAATGGGAAATATCTTGTTTCATGGTAAGCATATGTTCAGAGTTGTACATGTAAAAAGTATTGTATATATCTGGAAAGCATTAAATCAGAAGCACTCTGAAAGTATATGACTGTCAAAGAGCAAGTCTGAAATGTGAACTTCCAGCAACTTTTCCCTTAAATACTGAGAACATTTTTCCTTTTTTGTTCTTTCCCTGTTGGTGGTTTTTAATGCTTCCATGAATTTCAGATGAAGTCTGCTTAAGTGGTAGACAGGTGTAACTTATCAGGGGACGAATGGGAAATAGCACAATCATTAATCACAAAGCAGAAGCCCTGGGCATGGAGTCAAAGTGCATTGTCTGCCAAACAGTTTTCTACAGATTACTTGATAACGATATTAAGATTGATCACACAGTACTGATCTTTTAGGTGATGTGAGCTGACCTACTTTTAAAGGGGGTTAATTTGCAATTTCACTACAGCAAATGGGGATGTTGGCTTGTGTAATGTAATTTACTAATAGGATTCAAAACATGCACAACCTTAACCCTATTTTGGAAAGAAAGTATGATCAATTCCCTTTGTCAGTCCTCTTTTCTACAGGAAGAATCATTTTTGCAGAGATCAGGTTTTCAGACATTATTATTACTACACTGAAAAAATACATAGTGAATAAGAAAGGTGTAAAGACCCAGTACACTAAACAACATACTATAAAACAATGTCTGATCTAACCCACTCCCTAATCTAAATAGGAAAAAAAGTCAGAGAAGAAATTTTTATCAAACCTTCTTTGTGAATGAAGGGTGGAGGCACAGAGAGCTGGTCCCACAAAGTGGTTTTGGCTCTGCAGCCCAACTTTTGTCTCTTGTCTGTCCTCCTGGAACACGTGGGGACAGCTGGGTATCAAAGCACTGTAGTTTGAAGTAAGTGACTCTATGGGGCACACCATGCAGGCAAAGGCCGTGCAATGGCATTGTGTTTCTCTGCTGACCTGTCCGCTGCGTGTCACAACAAGCCCACCTGCAGCTGAGCATCTTTTCACAGTTGTGCTTCTTTGTAGTCATTGTGTTCTCTGGGCATGTTTTCCGAGTTACAACAGAGCTGCCCAAACAAGAAGGGCAGAACGGCTCTGGTGACAGTAGCAAGGGTCAGCGGTGACTCCAGATGACCAGACAAGCCTGTTGCCACAAGGCAACTCCAAGGCCAGCACGGTGCAAGAGCAGCCACGGTCACAGCAAAGCCCAGGTAAGGACCCAGGGCAAGGGCTGAGCTTGCATGCAGCAAACTGGCAAGTGAACCCTCAGGTACTTGTGGGGGTGGGTACACCTAGGGGCCCCAGGGGAGGCTCATCAGAGCAATTAGAACCTGTTGGTGTACACTGAAGGTCGTTATAAAGCTGTCTAGTTTATCCATACCTCGTTCTTTGTGCAGACACAAAGATGAATGTCTTCCTCTCGCTAACAATAAGAGGACATCCTTCCTGCAAAATCATAAGTCCCAGCTACAATGCATGGTGGGTTGTAAAAATTAACCGTTGGCAAAGCAGTACATGTTCTCTTAAATGAATTATTGAAATTGCTGAACAATTTTAGCATATGTTAAATCAGAAACACAATATGGAGAATTTTGGTTTAAGACTCAAAATATGTGATTAAAAACTAGATTTTTAAGAAGGAAAGTGTTAAGGAGAAGATGTTGATGTTAATTTATAGTAGTCATAGCAACCTAGTTCTTGCTTTTGTAACATTCTGGTCTTTCGGGATTTGAGGGGAGGGAACAAGGGAACAGGTTTTGTTGTTTCACAAGCAAAGTTTGCTCTGCTGAGATTCTGCTTTGTTCTACCTTTTCTGTAGGCCTATCACCCAGTAGCCAGTTACTTTAACATAATCACTTTATGCAAGCAGGAGTAGCTCAGGGAAGACAATAGACCTAAAGGAGCAGTTTAAAAATTGGGAGATGAGCAATCAGCTCCCTGCTGTTATTTATGGGATCAATTCTGAAGGGCCTGACTTACAAAACATTCACAAGAGATTTCAGATGCCTAAATTATGGTTGCAGGTATGTTCTGTGGGCCATGTACCTAAAGCTTAAGTATTGCAATGCTGATGATTTTAACAGTTAAAGTTCCTTTTTTGATCTACGCCAAAGCGATTTTGCTCCAAAGTAGTCTTAATAAAAAGAGAACTCTTGCTCTCAAATGAAGGTGATTTTTTCTGGAGAGCACACGGAGTCTGTTCTCAGTTGGACCTATGTTCATTTGGTGTCTGAAGAACTGACCTGACTTTCTAGAGCCCCACCAGGTTGCAGCAGCTCGTCGTCTTTTACAGGCACCGTCCGACCCACTCGCTGTTGTCTGTTGGTGCTTGGCGGGTCTGGATTTGTGTGGGTGAGCCTGAGAGCATTTCACAGCAGGTCTAGCTTCGTAGCTCTCTTGAAGTCAAAAGCACTCTGCTGATTTACGGGAAGCTCTGCTTGCTCCTGTTCATCACCCTGCTCCCTCACTCAGCTCTGTGCCTGAGCCACTTGCTGGAGCGTGGGTGGCTTGGGAAGAGCAAAGCCACCGTGTTTGATAACTGCTCCCATGCTGCCGCCTGCAGACATGGTGGAGGAGTCTCGGATGGGGACTGCAGCCTGGTCTGGACCCAGAGGTTATGGGTTTTCTTTCTGCACATTTCTTTTGGAAATAATATCAAGCAATTAATTGAAGGAACTCAAGAAATTAATTGAAATTAATCTTCCTGTAATTAATGAAACACAAAAATAAACACCCTCTGTTTCAATTAGAGGTGTATTCTGTACAATCAGTTCTGTTTTATTTTTCCATAATTTTTCTTTCTAATTATAAATAGAAAACAACATCACTGCAGCAGGATGAAAATAACCAGGCTGCCCCCAGTTAGAGAAGCTAGTCTGGTTTTGGTCACCAAAGAAATGAAAAGCACTGAAAAATGCATCTGGGAGTAAACTATTTCAGGAAGGCAATCCATTAATTGTGAATGTGTTTAAACATATTAAACAGACATATAGAAGCTAGGCATACCAAGCTCCAGACGTTTTTTTTTATACTACTTTAGAATAAATGCTGCACTTCAGCTTCTAGGAATACAGAAAAGGGTAAACTTATTTTCCATGTGTCCTGTTAGCCCTCTGGTCAGAGAAGACCATGTGGAAATACAGCTCTGCTCATGAATTACTCCTTCAACAACTTTTCCTTTCTTGCGATGTTGCAGACAGGGTACTCTGTAAACCAGTGCATACCATAAATTTTCAACTAATGGTCTGACTATAAACTGAAGAGAAACCTCAGTGAGAAATCTAATATTTTAAAGGAATATTAAGTTGGCTGACAGTTATATTTTACATTTTTAAGTCTAAAATGAGTAAATAAAATTCAGAAAATAAAAATATGTTAGGAGGATTCTTTGTGTATTGTGTATTCTAATTGCCAATGTAAAATTTGTACCTTAATTAGTAGAACAGCTCCTTCTGTAAATAAGAATTAGTTTGGTAACTGTTACTTGGAATAATATGCATTCCTGTTGCTCTTATTTATAACTGAAATTTTGATTTTTTTTCTAATTGTCAAAAATAGAAAAAATAACATTTCATAATTTATCTTTTCTGATAAAGAATTTGAAATTTCTGCTTTGTTAGGTGACTCACTAGAACATGTCTTTTTTTCCAAACTACATCAAAATAGACACGGCCACTGTTTTCTTGATTTGTAAGACTGGTTTAATTTTAGAATGTACTTTAATATGAAAAAGGAGAAAAAGCTGTTTTGAAATAGTTACCTCATGTGAAATTAATCAATACATTTAAAATATTTAACTTCAACTGCAGTGATAATGTTCCTAAATTGGTACTTGCATATTTTAAGGTTCTGTTTAGTCCCCAAAAGATTATTTTTTCAGATTTGGTTTCCCTTTCTTGATTCTGAGCCAAAAAACTTTGTTTTATACTCAATCAATGGCATAAGCTAATGTTTTCATTTTGTTTCCCAAGAAAGGCATAAAACATTTTGAACCTAGGCCTCCTTGCTCTTGAAACACATTGAACCCAGAGCCTTAAAGGTGTTTTTCTGTCATTGATCTGTTTTAGATAAGGCAAACAGCCTTACTGCTGCAGGTTGTGCTTAAAGGAGGACAGAGAGGGATGCTGCCTGGCAGCATGAAGCTGTTTGTGGCTTTGGACATGACTTAAAACTTGTACAAAATAAGTATTACTGATTTTCTCTTTTTTTGCATGATTTGTGTTAAATGGTAAAGAGTACTTTGCCATTTGTTAATGGTGTATGGATCATTGCACATGACACAGTAATTATTTATCTTTACTTCAGTAAGGTGTTTATCTTGACTTTGTTTATCTTGACTTCAGTAAGGCATTCAACACTGTCTCCCGTAACATCCTCACAGACAAGCTAAGGAAGTGTGGGTTAGATGAGAGGACAGTGAGGTGAATTGAGAACTGGCTGAACAACAGAATTCAGAGGGTTGTGATCAGTGGGGCAGAGTCTGGTTGGAGGCCTGTAACTAGCGGTGTTGCCCAGGGGTCTGTGCTGGGTCCAGTCCTGTTCAACATATTCATCAATGACCTGGACGAAGGGACAGAGTGTACCCCCAGCAAGTTTGCTGACGATACCGAGCTGGGAGGAGTGGCTGATATGCCGGAAGGCTGTGCTGCCATTCAGAGAGACCTGGACAGGCTGGAGAGCTGGGCCGAGGGGAGCCTCATGGAATTCAACAAGAGCAAGTGTAAGGTCCTGCCCCTGGGGAGGAACAACCCCATGTACCAGTACAGGTTGGGGGCTGACCTGCTGGAAAGCAGCTCTGCTGAGAAGGCCCTGGCAGTGCTGGTGGACAGCAAGGTGACCATGAGCCAAGCACTGTGCCCTTGTGGGCAAGAAGGCCAACGGTGTCCTGGGGTGCATTGAAAGGAGTGTGGCCAGCAGGTCGAGGGAGGTTATCCTCCCCCTCTACCCCACCCTAGTGAGGCCACATCTGGAGTACTGCATCCAGGTCTGGGCTCTCGAGTTCAAGAAAGACAGGGAACTGCTTGAGCAAGTTCAGCAGAGAGCTACCAAGATGATCAGGGGACAGGAGCATCTCCCTTATGAATGAGGAAAGGCTGAGAGACCTGGGTTTGTTCAGCCTGGAGAAGAGAAGATTGAGGGGGGAATCTTGTCAATACTTATAAATATCTGAAAGGTGGGTGTCAAGAGGATGGGGCAGGACTCTTTTCAGTGGTGTCCAACGACAGGACAAGGGGCAATGGGCACAAGTTGGAACACAGCAAGTTCCACTTAAACATGAGAAAAAACTTCTTTACTGTGAGGGTGACAGAGCCAGTGGAACAGGCTGCCCAGAGAGGTTGTGGAGTCTCCTTCTCTGGAGACATTCAAAACCTACCTGGATGTGGTGCTGTGCACCCTGCTTTAGGTGCATCTGCTCAAGCATGGGGGTTGGATGAGATGATCTCCAGAGGTTCCTTCCAACCCCTACCATACTGTGATTCTGTAATTCTTGGATGGCTTTTCACAAAGACAATGCTTTCTAAATGCTTTTCAAGAAGAGATTAGCTTTCCAGTCCTGTAAGCTACACTTTTTGTAAGGACAGAAGAGATTTTAGGTAGGTAGGAGTATTGTATGGTTGGTGTAGCTGCCCATTGCGCTCAAATCAACCAGGTGAAGGCTGGGGCTGCTTTTCTGTGCAAAGGTTGTAATAAGTCATTCAGATTTCTTAACAGTTTTAAAACATTTTCTCCTGAAAAGTGCTTATCTTTACAAAATAGTTGTGGTGGCATTATTTTATTCACAACTATAACAGGCGCTTTACTCTCTTGAGTACAGAAAACCTTACCCAAGAAGAAACTAGGCACCGAAATGACTTGTGAGTCACACCAGCCTCAAAACCACATGCACGGTTCTAACCCTGGCTTCAGCCAATGCGTTTTCCTCCATGCCAGCCGTGCGAGTGGCTCGATAAGCCTGGCTACAGCCCCAGGCTCAGCTTGGTTGCCAGCCCCTGCACCCCAGCAAGAGCACGCCGGGAGGCTGACTTTAAATCTCATCTCCTCTGCACTCCCTTGCAGGAGTGTTTAAAGCCCTAGGCCTCCTGCCTCCTAGCTGAGTAGTTTATTGCCTGGTCTGTAGGATTTCTGAAATGTAGGTACTTCCAAAGACTCGTAAAAATGCTTTTTTCTCCAAGGGCAGGTATGGATGCCTCGCTGGAAGAGCAGTCCACAGGGTTTTGTGGCTTCATGGGCAGAAAAAACATTGTTAGCTCATTTCACTACCTCCCCCTCACCTATTTCCCATCCAATTTGTGTCCAGTAGCATTTCTACAGCTAGTTAAAGAAGGTCAGGACAAGATTCATGTCTCCCTGAGAGGTGCCTGGCATATCTGCAAGCAGCTAAGCCGTGGTAAGGCTCTTGGTGTCAGCAGTTATGAGCTGGCAGATACAGAGAGAAAAATGCTGACTTGCAGCTTGTGCAGATCCTTGCAATCAGTGATACTGTGCATACAGACTCTGCTGCTTTGTTGGGGTTTTATAAATTTTTTTTTTTTGAACACACAGCTGTCTGTGTTTGCTTCCAGTGCCATCTAGTGGGCTGTGATTTTATTTGTCTAGTAGGTAGCATTCCAGTAAAGACATTTCAAGCCTGTATATGTGCATATGTTGATATCAATATTCTTTTCTGTGTACCACTGTACACTGTGTTCTTCCAGAATGATACACTTACAGATATTTATGCTCATTCCCGATGTTTAAGGTAGATATAAACTAGAAGTTGAAACATGTAATAGAAAAGTAAACAGGACTACACGTTTGTAAGTAGACAGTATGACAAATACTTGTCTTTTCCTTTAATGGAGACTCCTGGGATAGAGCCTAAATGTTTTAACCTTTTTAAATAGTATAGATGCTTGTTTGCACTTGGAAGTACTGTTCCTGTACTTGTACATCTTGTTCTCCGTGGTGGTTTTTTTTTAATGTAAGTGGTATAAAAATTGTATTTTGCCATTCATAACACTTTATGCATTTTGAACTCATGATATAGACTTTCACATTTCAAAATTATAACCTAGACCCCTTCTTTTCTTTTCTAGACATTGGTTTGGTTCCCTCACTGCTCAAGTGGGCTTGAGGATTATGTAAGTAAAAACCTTCTTTGTTGTTGTTTTTAGCTTCTAACTTATGTTGATAAAGTATTGTGGGAAAATGATATGTAATACCTCAAGGTTTATGGGTGAAGTAGAAATCTGTTACCTACATTTCTTTCAGCTGTTGGCCCAGCTCCCTGGGTTAGTGCTTATATTGATACAACAAAAGTATAAATCCTACCCCTAGCCTCATTAGTCCTATCTGGGGGTGTTACTTAACGAGGCTTTGTGGATGTGCCACTGGCTACTCCTGTATATTGCCCTCACTCTACCTCCCCAGGAGCTGGATGATGCTTTTGGGACCCCTTGTTCTGCTGGCATGAGCACTAAGCTGTTCAGATGCAGGGATGAGCCACTGGCTCTCCCCAGGTGGTTGCTCACCACCTACCCAAAGCTGGACAGTGCTGCAAGAAAGTCAGCTCTGGGATGTTTTTATTCTGCTAACCCTAGTGCTAGTCTGGCCCAATCTAGTTTTACAGGCAGTATTGGCAGAGCAACTGTGGTTGAGGTACTGTTGCTTTCTGTATGGACTCAATCATATCACCTTCTCAGTGCTAGCCCCAACCACTACAGGCACAGGGAGGGGATGGCTTTTTTCAGCATCATCCAGCTCTTTGGGTAGAAGAGGGAGCATTGCTTGGAAAGATTCTGTGATTTAGTCACGTGCCCTGTTTGCTCTCTTTTTCTTTATATGCATGTGCACTCACTGTCTTTTTTCAGATAAAAGGCAGTTTAGGTAAAGGTGGTTTGGTACACATTGTGCTGCTTTGGAGTACTTTCTGCATTTGGGCCTTGGGTCAGTGAGTGTTTAAGGCCCTTGGTTGCTTCCAGTGTGAATGGGTGAGCACTGTGTGATTGTGTGATCATACAGTGTGATTGTTCACCACGTCGGGGATTCACAGTCCTGCTTGTTGTACCTAAATCCAGAACTTCCGATATGCCCTAAAAGGCGGTTGCTGTACCATGCCCTTGGCCTTTCCCTGTAGAGCATCATCTCTTGGCATGTCCAGGCTTCATGGAGAGGCTGTTGAGTTGGCACTGTCATGACTGTGGTGATTGGGATGGCCTTGAGGCTAAGCCCATGAAGTGCACTAAGGTGGTAGCTAGCACAATTGAGGGGACATGCAGGGTTTTTTGGCCTTTCAAGGACAGCAGGCAGTTTTCCAAATACTGCCATACACTCATGACAGGGTCTCTAAGAGGCATCTGTCTTGAGCTGCACTTAGGCCTGTGCCTGCAATGCTGCTGCTGGTTCAAATGGTTCAGTCAGAGGGGTGGTGAGAAACGCTTACTGTGTTTGGAAACCACCTTTGATCTTTCTTTGAAACTTATATCAAATGTATATTTTAAAAGACCTATTTCAAAATACCCTGCCATTTGCTAATGAAAAGGAAGGAAATTGGGAGGTATGAGAGGCTTCATTTTCTCCACTTGTGCAAATGTGATAAGTAAGCAGAGTGGGAGAACTTTCCTGTCTCAGTGTTTGCAAGTTTATTACTGATGGCTGAGTAAATGATGTTTCCTAGGACTTTTATGAAGAAGATGAGAAGAATGCAGAGCTCCAAATGCTAGCATTTTAGATGCATTAAGTTATCTAGACCACATGTGGAAAAATGTCATTGCCTACTGAGCAGTTAATGTGCCCATCAGTTATGGCACAAACTGTTTTGTCTTTTGGAAACCAGAGGAGACAGAGCTCGGTATCATTCAGGTGGTTTATAATTGCTTTGTTTTTGCACAACACTGCATGAAGTGACTGAGTCCCAAAGATGAAAGTGTTGCAATAAAGATCTTAAATGGATTTGCATGTGGAGCAAAGAACTCTAAGTGCCTGAAACTTGGTAGCAAGAGATTATTTTTTTTTTTAAGGCACATTTCAATTTACTGGTAAAGGTTGTGGTTTTTCTTTTTCCCAGTAGTTAGTATACTGCTTCCTAAATAGGGAAAAAAAAAAAAAAGAAGAGAAAAAAAATTGTGTATGTATGCACATATATACCATGTATACTATCTATATATATATTTATGTCTATATGTATGGACATATGTATGTATTTATACACACATGCATGCATGCACATGCACCCACTAGTTTGCTTTGCAGTTAAGAGCATAGCCGTGTGACCATATGTTGTGACATTAATAACTATATCAGAAATGGAAATGATAGTTGTCAAATAGTCTGCAATGGTAGGCTTCATATTTCTGCTGAGAGCTGTGCATAATTTCAGGGTTTTGCTAGTTTTTTTTCCCACTCCTGAAACCCAGTATGTGTGGCCCTGAGAATGGCTGATACATCTAGAAGGAGAGTTAATTGATTTACTCATATTACAACTCATGGTTGAGGACCTGCTCTACTCATTATCTTTCTGCTATGCTGGTTATATTTAGGTGTGTTGGACATGCAAAGAAGAGCATCCAAAGTTAGGCCAGGCATACTGTCAAGTAGGTCCTAAGCAGTCCCTTGAATGGCTAGCATTTAAAGAGACCATATGTTCAGTGCACTGACTTATGTACTCTGTGACCCCTTCCGAGGAAAAGCTGCTCTGTTACAGCTTTATGGACCATAAGATCATGATTGCTGTTCCAGATGTCTCTCTCCAGTCTGTATGCCAGAACATTAAATTGCTCCATAAATTCACTTAGCCTCACATTGTCAGTGGAGAAAGTTAGTTGGTTCACTTGCTAAACTGTCCTTCAGAAAAGTCTGTATCTGTTGCTTATACGTGATGTGAAGGTGCCTGGCTGAGTTGTCCTGCTAAGCCAGACCACTGTTACTAGCATCGCAGAGACTACTTTGCTCAAGCCAGGCAGGCTTGGTGCTGTTGGTCTTACGTGAAGACAAAAAGATTAGCAATTTTTGCCAAAATGCCACTAGTTGCCAACAAACTAAAGCAGGGATTACAGAAAGGTAAATTAATCTGTCTCTGTGCTTCTAAAGGTGGCTACAAAAATTGGATGATGCTATGGCAGAGTATCTGCAGGGAGGGGCTTGGCAGTAGGCCCTGACCCTTTCCAAGTAGCCTAGCACTACTGGAGCAGAAATGCTCAGTCAGTAGGCTGCTCTTTGCAGGGGAGCAGCACTGTTGGGGTGCCTCATGCTGCTGTTTTACACACTGACAAACCTGCCTTGAAACAGCTGCTTGGAAATACCGAACATTTTTCTAAATGCCAATGGAGTTTTATTGGACCAGACTCTGCCTTCAGTTATTGGTGAGCAACTCCTAGCTTGTCATGTCCAGGCAACTACCTCTAGGTCCACCTCAGCCTTGTTATGCTTTAGTTTCAGAATATGTTTTTTTTCATGAACAAGCCAGTCACTTCTAGCTGGCTGCAAGATGTCACTTATAGTCACATTTCTACAGCAGCAGCTTTGCCAAGTGGCTCCCCCTAACTGCTGTACTTCTCTGTGTAATTATCAGTGATGTACTCACACTTGCAGTGTACCTAAATAGTCTTCTAGTAGCACAAAATATCAGTTGAAAGTTTCACAGAATCTCAGACTCTTTGAAAGCTCATTTTTAACAATTTTTCCATTCATGTATCACCAGGCTTTAAAATGTGTTCTTTTAAATAGTTTCTCTTTTATTAAAAACCAACAACAGCAACAAAACCAGCATGAGAGTAATACAGGGTAATTTGAGCAACGACTGTAAGTTACCCTGTGATTTCTAAAGAACAACAAACTGCTTGACAAAAACCTTGATGCAAATAACTTCCAAGTGGAAAGAATGACTGGCTCTAGTAAAATCCAGCTCACTCCAGATACCCTGTTAGCTTGAACAGGAGTAAAGTGTAAACAAGAGCATGACTTGACTCCTTATATTGATGTGTGTGGGTTTTTTTTGGTGTACATAATCATATTAGTTCAACAGAATCTCATAGAAGTGTAAATTTCATAGTAAAGACGTCTTTATTCCAAAATAATAATAATGTGTTAGCCAGACAGCTACAAAACATCTACACAAGACTTTGGTAAGAAATAGTCATGGTAGCTTTTTCATAATTCCACAGCAAACAAAAACAAAGAAGGAAATCTAAAAATGCAATCAAACAAAATTTGTTTAAATTGTATGCTGCACACACGGAGTCCTACTGTACATTTTTTTAAGCCCCTAAGTTTTCTTTTTTATTATGTGTAAAGCTTCTACAGTTTGTATGTTAGAAAAAAAAACCCCATACACACAACGCTAAAATCCGATAGTTGAGGTTTACAAAACTGGAGTGATATCTGTGCTTTCAGTTCAGCAGTATTATTCAGGAGATAAGAGAGATAACAGTTCTCATTTTTATTGACTGATAATCAGTGGCTATTACACTACTAGAAAGTTTACAGTAACAATGCAATACTTCTACATATTGTATATCAGAGCTTTTTTTTTGTGAATAGAAAATCAACCTCTTATTTTTTCTTCATTTGTTTTTGTCTGGTTTTTTTTTTTTTTTTTACAAAACGTTAACAAGCTTAAATATTTCTTTTGTATCAAGTTAGAAGACAAGTGACTTCTAAAATGTTTCAACAGAAAGACAGTGTGAAAAGCTGAACCTAAGCAGGAATGATGACACATTTCTGACCCAGTGCAATCTACGTTGTCATTACATGTGTTAACAAGGTGGGGAAAAAAAAAATTCCAACATTAATAACTTTAATGAGCCTAAGAGAAATGACTGGAAAACACACTGAACAGCCTTCTAAGAGAAATAAAGTAGATGGAGAGTCAAATTAGTAAGAACCACAGTGAAAGGAATGCCAGATTGTTTTAATGGACAATTTTGTGGGCACATTCAGAAAGATGTTTTGTATTTCCTGCACACCTAAAGGTGTATTTGGACTATGTAGCCTTTGGCAAAGGGAGTAATTAAAAGACAGAAACAGCTCGATGAACTGGAACAAACATGAAAGTGAAAATAACTTAACATTGGTTTAGATTATTTGCAGAAACACGCATGGTTTTGCAAGATTAGCTTGAAGAAGTGGTAAGGGTTGATGAGATAAAATAGAGTCCATAAACTTACAGCACTTTTTTTTTCCATTTAGAAGAAACTTCCTTCTGCTCCCCCTACCCCAAGCTCTCACAGATCCAAGCCTACAAAAACCTCTCTGTCACACATTTCATAGTCAAAGGTTATTTTTTTAATTATTAGCCTCAGCTGGGATAGCCTCTGTCAGGCTCAACAAGAGCATCTTACAAAGGGAGGTGGTGTGTGGGTCTTGACTGCATACATAGCTCTGCCCTGGCTGAGCACCTGGCATTAATTGCTGTAGCCTTTCTCTACAACCATCTGTTTCGTCACCTGAAATATGCTCAGCTGGTCACTCCTGCAGTATCTATATCACTGCACTGTTTTTTGTTGGATTTATTTTTTTTTTTTTTTTTGCTTATAAAGGTAATGTGCAAGGTAAAGTCATAAACACATTACTTAGGGACAGTCTTGCTGCTACACTGTAATGACAGTGCTATAGACATAAACTGCAGAATTTTTCAACAGGCAGAAGGAGGCAAATTATCTGAATTGATATTATTAAATGAGCCAAGCTGTACAAAATGTAAAGTGTTTGATTTTAGCATTAAACTTTGTGATATTCTTTTTACTCCTGGTTTGATTCACTATGGGCTTGCACCCATTTCATTTAGTAGTGGCAGGACAGGCTTAACACTGCAGTTGGTCCCATTATTTCCCTGGGCCCTCCCTTCATTCCAGATCTAGAAACAGCAGTAAAATACCTTGAGGGGGTGGGATGCGACAGCTGTGGAAGTCCTGAGCAGCCCTTGCAGTGTTCAGTGGAGAAATGATGATGAAAAGCCCTACAGTGTAATGCAACCAGCCTGTCTAGCCTGTTCAGGTACAGGGAGGCAATGAGAGGATTCCCAGGGCAGTGATGGTAAAGTTGAACAACCTCAGTGGGTTGTGGTTCATCAAATGCAGACACATAAAACCCAGGTGTCAGGTTCTCAGGGTTATGACCAAGTGTTAAGGAAGTAAGTGAATTACTTAAGGCTGGTTTAAAGACACTATAAAACAAATTTTTCTCCATTCATTTCTCTCAAGCTTGTTTTAAAAGTCACCATCAAGAGTCTTTGTTTTCAGTGCAGTTATTACTTATGTAGAGACATAGGTGTATGCTGCCTTTCCTGGACAAAAAGATAACCCATCCCCTTAATCTCTCATCTTTAATGTTAGCTTGTAAAACTTACAGGACAGTATTATATTCCAATAGCAAGTGAAGCCCAAGGTCTCGCTGGTCCTATACCTGGTTACGCATAGGGACGAGAGCTAAACTCTGCAGGAGATGGTGTAAAATAGCAAAAGGACTTAGAACGGTGAGGAGCTATTTTCTAATCTCAGGCAGGTTGTTGATTGCTCAGGTGGTCAGGGAAGATACTTATCCTGGCTAGTATATCTACAAATGAGTAATTCTCACAAATTTAGTAATTTTTAGATCCTCCTATACTCTGAGTAAAAAAACCATAAATGACATTTCTGTAAATATATTCTTGTGTCAGTCTGTAATTAATACTTTAAGAGGCTGTCATTGTTTCATTTCAGGGGCTTCCTTCCCCTTGTTTGTTATAAGAGAAGCATGAGAGCCTGGCTCACTTTTTCTCTAATTTCTTTCTTTTCTCTTTATTTATTATATTATAAACCTCTTTCTCTCTTCACCTGTGATTAACAACCTCACAAAGCTGAATCTAATATTTTTCTGTGTCTCATGTGGATGTCTTTCCATGACACAGCTGTTGTGACTCTCTGTGTTTGGACCAATTTCTATTAGTTCTGTATCCATTTTGAGATGCAGTGGATAGACCCAATATAAGAATATGGCATCTAAATATGCCATTCATGTGTTTTCTTTTTGTGCTGTTTTGACTGTGACTATGTAGTGGGCAGACATCACTACTGAGCTGCACAAATAATTTCCTTTTTTAAGTTTTAAAGAAACAAAGGCCATTTTGCATGGACCATAACATCCATGTGAAGAAAAGTATATAGGACAATTATCATAACTATCAGCTTAACCCAATAATGTAAAAAGATAAACATGCACCTTTAATATTATTGAACCAGCATTACTGAAATTACTCCTTGGCATAGTTGTGTAATCACGTAGGCACTGCTTTGGATTTTCAAAATCAAATCGAGAGACAAATCCTCCCACATATGAAACATGTCACTTTAACTTAGTTATGTTAACATGCATGCATCCCATGTCTTTACAAGTAGTATTTCTATATGGCTATTCCATGTCCACAGATAACGTCTGTATTTTAGTTAAATGACTCGTAATGACATACTATTTTTTATGCATTAAGGGCTGGCTGGAGTACCAAAGATTTACTCTCAGCATAAATCTGTGAGGAAATATTTATAAAATATATTTCTTGCACCAGCAAGACTAAAAAGCAAACCACACTGCAAAAAATGAAAACTAATATACACTTTATATTTTTTTTTTTGTTTTAAAAACCAAACCAAGGTTGACTTTCCATTTAGCTCAGAGTGCATCACTTGGAAGCCATGTGTTTTGTTAACAAGGATGAACATTACATGCTCTTAGCTCCTTTTTGTCTTTGCAACTAGTAAACTGAGTACTTTTGGACCTCTTCTTTACCATCATGTAGCGTTCCTGAATTCCACCTCCACAGAGTGTAGAACATTCTGTCCAAGCAGTCCATGGTTTCAGCCTACAAACTGAAAAAATAAGTAATTTGATTAAGTTTTTAGTATTTCAGTCTAACCTGTATATCTCAATATGTGTACCACTATACATGTGCGCACACTTACATCTTTTGAATCTAAGATAGCATATTGCCTAGTGTATTACAGTAGGAAATTAAGACACTCCAGTTAAGTATAATCAAGGCGCATTTGTCAAACACTGAAAAAATGTATTAAAAAAGAAATTTACTGTCTACATTATAAAAGACAGATATAATTAAGAAACTGTTAAATGTCAGACAAGTGTGAACCACAACTTATCAGTAATTGATATCCAGCTAATGTAAACTATATCACAAGGTATTATGTTTTATTGATTTCAGGCATCAGTGCTTCATAATAGTGTCCCTTATTGAAAAAGCAGTCTGAGCAGATCTCTCAGAACAGTCTGAGTCTGAATCAGATTATTGAGGTGGAAATCAATTCAATTTTGAAATTCAGCATTGGATCCAGGGACAAATACTTTCAAAGTTGAAAGGTAACTGGATGCAAAGATTATCACCCAGGTCTGCAGAAATTTCAGTCAGTCCTTTGCCAAGTCTAAATTTTAGATTTTTTTCACATTCCATGCTTTGTAGTGAAGAAGCTAAAATATTTTCAGTGATGGGACATGGACAGATGTGAGCCTTTCTCCATTGTGCCCTAAACATAGGTTGCATGTTTTTGGTGACAGGCAAACACCAGAAGTGGCTATGCTTTACTTTATTGCTAAAACTTTTCCTAGACTGAAATGCTGAAAATGTTCTTGCAGCATGAAGTGGAGTTGCTCACAAACTCCTGCTATGCAGAAAGACAAATAGACATGAGCATACTAAAAAATGGTTTCACACTCACCTGGATATTGCTCACTATCTATATTTTTTTTTGCTTGTTCACTTCTCCTTTTCTCCCGGGCCTCTTTCCAGCGCCTTTTTTCCATACCTGGGCCTCTCAGGCATTTCCTTACTCGACATTTTGTACGTTGGACAGTTTCTGGGCATGCTGTTCCTCCAAACTGTGGTTCTATTTTAATCATTCTTGTCCTGATCATATGGCCCTTTCCACATGAGGTATTGCATTCGGACCACTGCGACCACTCCGTTAGTTCACAGTCGATGGCTGCAAAGAATAAAAAAATATTACACAGAAGCTGTGAGATCTAAACATAAGGTCAAGAAGAAACACACAGATGTGCCTAATGAGTTTTTACACCCTAAACACAACTTAAGCCTCCACTCTTTTCAGCAAATGTTGTGAGGCTACATGTCAAAATTTTCTGAGTCCATTTCTAGCAGAACTATTATTTGACACTTTCTTCAATTTCTTTTTCAAGAGTGGTGCTGGCAGATCACTAAAATTATAAAGAACATATAAATAATTTTCCTGTGCCTTCTTCAATTTTCCCACCCATATGTCTGTTTTATAATTAAAAGCTGTTAAAAATTAAGATATATTTATAGAATCACAGAATCATAGAATAGTATAGGTTGGAAGGGACCTTTAGAAGTTATCTAGTCCAACCCCCCTGCAGTGAGCAGGGACATCTTCAACTAGATCAGGTTGCTCAGAGCCCCGCCCAGCCTGACCTTGAATGTTTCCAGGGGTGGGGCATCTACCACCTCTCTGCGCAACCTGTTCCAGTGTTTCACCACCCTCATTGTAAAGAATTTCTTCCTTATATCTAGTCTAAATCTACCCTCCTTTAGTTTAAAACCATCACCCCATGTCCTGTTTAAAACCATCACCCCATGTCCTGTTACAACAGGCCTTGCTAAAGAGATTGCCCCCATCTTTCCTATAGTCCCCCTTTAAGTACTGAAAGGCCGCAATAAGGTGTCCCCAGAGCCCTCTCTTCTCCAGGCTGAACAACCCCAACTCTCTCAGCCTGTCCTCATAGGAGAGGTGCTCCAGCCCTTGGATCATTTTTGTGGCCCTCCTTTGGACCTACTCCAACAGGTCCATGTCGCTCCTGTGCTGAGGACTCCAGAGCTGGACGCAGCACTCCAGGTGGGGTCTCACCAGAGCAGAGTAGAGGGGCAGAATCCCCTCCCTCAATCTGCTGGCCACACTTCTTTGGATGCAGCCCAGGATACAGTTGGCCTTCTGGGCTGCATGTGCACATTGTTGGCTCATGTCCAGCTTTTCATCCACCAGTACCCACAAGTCCTTCTCAGCAGGGCTGCTCTCAATCCCTTCATCCCCAGCCTGTCTTAATACTGGGGGTTGCCCCAACCCAGGTGCAGAACCTTGCACTTGGGCTTGTTGAACCTCATGAGGTTCTCACAGCCCGCCTCTCCAGCTTGTCTAGGTCTCTTTAGATGACATCCCGTCCTTCTGGTGTTTCAACTGCACTGCTCAGCTTGGTGTCATCTGCAAACTTGCTGAGGGTGCACTCAATCTCACTGTCTATGTCATTGATGAAGATATTAAACAGTACTGGTCCCAGTATGGACCCTTGAGGGACACCACTCGTCACCGGTCTCCATCTGGATATGAAGTCATTGACTGCTACCCTCTGGATGCAACCATCCAACCAATGCCTTATCTACTGAACAGTCCACCCATCAAATCCACATCTCCCCAGTTTAGAGAGAAGGATGCTGTGGGGGACTGTGTCAAAGGCCTTACAGAAGTCCAGATAGATGACATCCGTAGTTCTTCCCTTGTCCACTGATGTAGTCAAAATTTACAGAGAATCTGATCCCTCTCAGATATAAGCCTTGCTTTACTGGTAGTGTTATGCAATAAGAAAGATTCGCTAATACCATTATATCTTAAGTTTTCATCTTTCAGCACTGCTTAAAACCTACAGCCCCAGTGAATAATAATCAAAATTATATTTCACATTATTTAAGAAAAGCTGAATTAGCAAATTACAGTGTAAAAGCCTTTTTAACTAATACTTTCTGTGAAAAAGAATATAATTAGTTATAAAGCCTCATAAACCAGCTGGCAATAGGACAATAAAAGCAATCATATCTTATTCATTCAGCAGTGCCTTAGGCTATCACGCTTCACAAAGACTGCAAAGCAACTAGAAATTTGCACCACCCAAGATGCGGGGGATTTTAGTGGAGTAAGGTAAAAAAAATCAATGCAGTTGTCTCCACACCATCCACTGGCTCATATGATATTCCAGGTTGCAAAGGGATGTAGAGCAGTAGAAAGGTTACGATACAGTTCAGAGATGTGTCAAAGATGGAGCAAGCCTCTTTTGTGCTCTTCTGTGAGCTAGAAGAATCACACAAGTGACTTTAGTCCTTCTTTTCTTCCTTCCTTCCTGGCACACATTCTGCATTTGAGTAAAAAACAGGTTTTATAATTCTGACTTATTTACTGTCGGGAAGTGCACAAGCTGTTGCCTGAACTTGTAGCGTGTTAAGTATACAGAAACCGTATACCCAAAGCAATATTGGTCATCAGCACAGGGTTAAGTGAGGCAAGCTGAAATTAAGACATGGTCATATTCCAGCTCTCAACAGCTGAAAGTGCACGATAATAGTAATATAAAAATTTTAAAAAAAAAAATCCATAGTTGATATCACTCCTTACTAAGAAGCGATGCTAAAAAATGGTGGTAAGAGTTTTGACCCATAGACTGTGACACACATAATTAGCCTCCTCTTTCCAGAGAGTTTCCCACACTTACGGCATTCGGGCAGCATGCATTTTTCTGCTTGTTCCAGCTCCTCATTGCAGTCTCCAAGCTCAGCAGCAGATTTCAGCATCCTTTGCCGCGTTCGCATTCCCTTCCCACATGTTACACTGCAGTCACTCCATTCAGACCAAGGAGAGAGTAGACAGGGGATGGTATCTACCATGAAAATAAAAAGGTAATGATTCTTGTTATACATGAATTACACAGGTATACATTTTGAAAATATTACAGGTGGAAAATGTACTATGTCTTATCTGTCATCAACCAATTATACTTTGTTGTCACTTTGGACAAAATGAATCACAGGCTGAATGATGTTGCTGAAGAAGCTCGGCAAACACTATATTAAATTGAAAGGTTTGCTTGGTTTTAATACCTTTTCTTTGCTATCTATTTCTACATCTTATGCATATCTGCAGAGTCCCAGTGCTTCCAGGGAATAAATAGTTTAAGAAGGTATGTTTCAATCACAACTCCTGTAGAAAAAAATGGATTATTGCAGTGGAGAGGACTGGAAGTCAAATTGATAGAGTCTAAAATGTGATACTTCCACATTTTATCTACCAAAAATCCTTCTAAACTTAATTCTTTCTGTCTTTGATGAAAACCTTAACGTTTCTTAAGAAATTAAAAACAATATTAATAGTCACAGTAAGGGTGAGACTGGCTGACTGCACAAAAGGAGCACCTCAATTTCTGAACTGTTCATGGGGTAAAAGGAGGGGGCACTGTTTTATTCTAGCTGTAGGATTAAATATATCTCATACTCCATAAATTAGAGTTGCTTATGCATGGCTTGCTAATATACACATCACTGTATGGGTAATACAGTAATAGCATACCACTGAATATTTTTTACTGATACTCTCATTCTGTTGCTGAACGTGGTATTTACTGCACATTCCCTAAAGGATCTAATTTTAAGGAGAACAAGATAAAGCAACATTGCTTCTGGTTTTGCTATATTCTTTGTGTGATGGAGCAATGTGTCAGAAATGATGCCTCTGTAGCACAGGAGATAAACTCATGGACTCTTACGGCATTCAGGCATCATGCATTTCTCTGTCTCTGTAGTTTCTGCCTTGCACATGGATCCATCAGCAGGAGTCATCTTGATCATTCTGTGTCGTCTCTTCATCCCTGTGCCACAGCTAGCACTGCATTCATCCCACTCTCCCCATTCAGTGACAAGGCAGCTGCTAGGAGCTATCAAAATGGACAGAGAAAATCATTCACTAGTAAAGCTCATAAAAAACCCCCGTTTTGGGCAGTGCTTCTGCTGTTGTCTGGATTTTACAAAGCTAAATAAAATACTTACAACATTCCTCATTTACAATACATTTCTCAGTCTCTTCAGTAGGCACTTTGCACATAGAGCCATCTTCAGGGAATTGCTTTACATATCTCTCTCTAGATCGTGTTCCCATCCCACAGGAAACACTACAGGGGGACCATGTAATCCAGTCAGACATCATGCAGGTGGAACCATCTAAAACACAGAGAACCATTTCAATTGCTAATATTAACATACCTCATGATAAATCTGTAGTTGCGCATTTGTGTGCAGTACCACTTTTATGCTGCCTCTCACATTCTATCCTCTCCTCCATTGCTTACTTTACTCCTTTCCTTTATACTTGGGCATACTTCATGCAGCGACTCAGATGAACTGCAGAATTGACTGGACAGCTTCAATTTGTATACTTCAGCAATTATTCCTCTGTTTACCATAACTCAAGTCATAGAGCAACCAACAGCTTTAAGAACTTTAAAGGAAAAGTAAACACTACAAGGTGTTCTTCTCCTCTACCCTTGCCTGTTGATTACCTTCATCACTGCAGCCTGGACCCATGCATGGCTGAAAATCTTGGGTATCTGGACAGGGCACACTGAGGTCCAGCTGAGCTTTAAGCATTCTCTGCCTCATCCTCTTGCCCTTTTCACAGGTAGAAGAGCTGCAGGCTGACCATGGGGACCAGTTTGAATATATGCAGGTCTCAGGGGTGTCATCTAAAAAGTAAGAAAAGGCAGTGAACATTTAAAATAGATTGTCCTCTTGGCGGGTGTTTACTTACTACAAAGTAGAAGTACTTTAGATGCTAATAGGATACATTCTTTCCTCCTGCACTCTATCTTCTCTGTTTTTAACCCAAAGAAAAAATAAAGACCAATTGCCAACTTTCATTACAAAAAACTATAATCTTTTTATTTGAACCCCAGAAGTCTTCTCTTATTGCTTTTATTGTTATTGTCATCTGCCAGGTATACATGCAATTTCTTTGCTGTATAAGGGAAGGCTAATAGTAGATACCAGAAAATATGAAAACCTAAGTCACTTTTTGGCACTGAGTGTGACTTTTGCTCCTAAGTCAGTTTTGTACTTTATCTAGAAATGACAGTGGACAATGGAACAAAATATAAATTAATACGGCACAAACTAATTTAAAAAATACCTTCTTCTTTTTCCTCTGGTGCTAGGTCTGCCACAATATCATCTATGTTATCAGGTACAATATTGCATTGCTCACCCTGCAAAGAAATTATTGCGGAGATTGGATATAGGAAACTCATACACATATGCAGCAAGAGGGGCTAAAACAGTATACTGTGAGGCACTATTGCAGCTGCAGCACTTTTTTCTCTTCTAATTCCTACGCATACTTAAAAAAAAAATCCCCAACTAAGCAGATGCAACAATTACCAGAAGTAGGAGAAATCATAACTTAAGACAGTTTTAAATTTAAGAAACAGTTTTAGTTCTTTTCTGCCATTATCCTTGTTGTGGATAGGTTAAGGAGTGTAGATTTGTGGGGGAAGGGGACAGGAAGGATTGGTTTTTTTGTTTATGAAGTGGGGTTTTTTGCTTGCTTGAGAATTTTATATACATGTATTATACCTTGCGTGCAATTCTTTCAATGACAACTCTGGCTACCAGCTTGATAGATCCTCCTTCTGGATCATAAAATGGACTTTGAGGATGATCTAAGCTTGTAAGCGGTCTGATCTTCTCTTGAGGCACTGTGGGTTTGTTAGGAGACTGCAAACAAAAACATGTTAAAAAGAAACTAATAATTATTATTAATAATATAATTCATCTGCAGAAATTAAAACTTCTCCGAAATGCTAAATTGGGAAATTCCAATATAAGATGAACTTGGTACATTCATACTTAATGGTAAGGTGTTCAGGGTTTTTTTTGTCAGAAAACACTTCTATAACACTTTGGGATTCAACCCTGAAGCTGAGTTCGCAATAAGATATATGCCTTGCTGAGTGGTTAGATAACTACATTAATAAAAAATTATTCAGTGTGCTTCTAGAGCTGCTTTATAACTGGAGAAATTCCTTAGGTTCTAAAGAGACCAGGTCTGAATGAAAAAACCAAACCATCTTCTGTCACCTGAAAAAATGTGTGGTATATGGAATATGCGGAAGATGTGTGGTAGCTGAGGATGTGACTAATCTTGCCTAACTTCAGCTGTCTAGACTGTCTGTATAGACACATAGTGTAGGTACACTTGCCACCTATGGAGACCTAACCCATTCAATAATTTGATGTAACTCATTTGGTCAAAACCAGGACTTTACCTGAGGATGATGTGAATCTCTTCCTAGGCTGAGAAAGTGATGGAGACTGAGAAAATGGAGGATTTTAGAGTCTTGTAGTGATGAGTAGTCCAGAGTTTCAATCCTGGCTGTTAAGGAATAGTTAAGTTTTCTGTGCCAAGCAGAACAGTGGGCATTGGGTTGGAACAGTAGAAAACTCAAGTTGATGTGGCTGCTGATAGCACACAGCTTTGTATCGAAGGGCTTGGAAACCTTAATGCTTAGTTTTGAGCAAACTAAGTCCTCCATTCATTTAATAGGTTAATAAAATAATATCCCAGGTGAATGTAATATTATTCCATTAATAATAATGCTCAGGGAATTCAGACACAATGACTGACAGTAAGTGTAGCTAGCATCTGTCTAAATGAGCTTTAATTCATTATAAGAAAAATTTTTACTAGAGTAGTATAAAGGCCTGTAGGGCATTACCATGGATCAGATAGCTTTCATCTGCACTGCTTTAAGGTAAGTAAGCTTTATGTTTTGAATATATTACAAATAGTCCACATACCTCATAAGTAACGCCACTGTCTGTGCCAGCATCCCAGGGTATTAAATCCTGAACGACTTTCTGAACCCAGCCGCAGTCCTTGGTACAGAGGTCTTCGGCAGAGAGACCCACATTCCAGTCCGGGCTGGGGCCGAGCATGGTGAGGAAGGACATCAGGTGCCGGTGACGATCGACAGAAAACTCAGCAGAGGGAGCAGCTCTCCTGCAAATTGGCCAGCGGAAGACTATTAACAACGGAATTCAAGTTCACTGTTAGAGGGCAATGAAACTGGTTCTTCAAACTGGGAAATACTGAACACTGGCATGACACTGTATCTGGTACGTGGAGATGGAGCAGGACAGGGAGAGGACTCCTGCTCAGGACTCTGTATTTTTAGTCTCCATGTACCCTCTGAGAAACAGCTTTGATATTGTTCAAGGAGATTTACAGTTTAATGGGTGAGAGAGATGTAGCAATAAAGAGCTGCAGCAGCATGTTTATGTCTTAGTTGTATAATAATAATAAAAAATCTGTCATGACACTTATAAAAATTTGAAGTAAAATAGCAGAGAAATACCTTGAGGTTTTGATTGCTGGGATAGTTTTGACACCGCCCCTCCCCCCCCCCCCCCCCCGCAAAAAAAAAAAAAAGATAATACAAATTCCAATGCTAAAGTGCTTGGAAGTGCTACTGTGTGTATGTGTGCAAAAAAAAAAAAAAAACAAAAACCCACTGATTAATAGAGTTCTAGTGCTCATGTAAGTGAGAGATTAATGGCCATCACCAGCCCTAGAGAGTTCAGCCAAGTCTTTTGCAGGTTTCTGCCAGTGTATGTAAAACCGCCTCTATTCATCCAGCCTTTGTCAGCCGTTCCCTTAGGAAGAAATCGTGCTGAATCATGCAGTGCTCTGCGATGCTGACGAGCAACTATCACATTCCTATGCAAATGGAAAATAAAATCAGGCCTGAACTAGAGGTTTCTGTTCACAGATGAAAACCTGGACCTCTTCATGGGATCTTTCTTATGAGCAACAACAAATGCAGAGTTATTTAAAATATGATTTTGGCAATTCTGCTCTACCAAGTACTGCTATGATGTCAACCCAAGTTTTCTTCAGTTACAGAACTTGAATCAATACAGAGTCAAGTTGGAGGATTTCTGTTTGTTTGTTTGTTTTTGTTGGTTTTGGTTTTGTTTTTCCCCCAGTTTTTATGCCAAAATACACTGCTTTATAAGCATTTAAAGACCATGTTTATTTTTAATGTAAGATTTTTTTTACAGTGTTATTCTTCTTCCATTTTTCGGTTAGGTAGCTATATATATATAAAATACACATACACTGTTCTTCTCTAGTCATAAGGGGTTTATTCTTCCTATAAATGCTTGTGTCCCTGTTAAAATGCAGGAATTCATTTGTGTATTTTTTCTGGCTCATAGCATTCTCAGCACATTAGAAAAAACAGAACAGCCCAAAGACAATGATTTTGAGTAGTTATCATGCAGTTTCAAATGTAAGATGTCTAAGTTAGTGTATCTAGTTCCCCTTCAAGAGGCAAGTTGCAGAAGTACAGATTTGCTAATGGATAAAACGTTCTGGCTGCTTCTGTTCCAGAGTCTGTAGAAGTTGTTTCTTGCTGTGTAAATTATCTTATATTGACTTAAAGACTCTGAGTAGAACAATTTCTAAGTGTTTGATGACATTAATCCTGCCTTTCCCAGAAAGAGATGCAAATGACTTTTTTTCATGACAGAACTCTGATTTCAGTGGAACAATCTGTCTAATGTATAGTAATAAAATAAGGAATTACTGCATCAACTTCACTCTGTGGCTAGGGTATCCTGATGTATTTGTCAAGTACATAGCAGTGATTAGTCTTAAAAAGCCTGCTAACTGACTTCAATTAGCTAAAGGATTTACTGCATTATAAGGATTTCTGAGAATTCCCTATAGAAATTTTATATTTAAAACAGTACACAGTAGAAGTCTAAACAGTACTTGGTAAAAATAACAAAGCGATATGTGTTTGTATGCCTGATTTTTATATTAAGAATTTGTCTAATATGGACATTGCAAGAATAGAGACGCAGGTCAGCTCTTTCAGGGGAAAAGCAAGGGCAGTGTGGAGCCGCTCACTACTGCGTCTGGCACCTGAGCTGATACTAAGTTAGTTGGGATGTATTACGTGACATTGCAATTCAATGCCGTGTGCACCTATGCTCTCTGGAAAGACAAGAGAGGCAGACACAATCGTACTATTTAAAGGCAGAGGGTTGGAAATCACTTGACTACTTTAGACATGTTATAATGGAAATCTTTTGTCACGATTATTGTGATAGGCATGTACAATTAAGGCTTTGAATGTTTTGTTAGGAAAGTAAATATTAATCATGTTATTAATATAAATCACAATTAATAGTGTATTTAAATTATATCAATATTGAAACAGTGTAACAGAACGCTTCAGTAGGAGATATTGTTTGCCTACAAGCCTTTGTATGTGTTAAATTATATCAGTAAACCTAGGCCTCCCATAATTTTCCAGTTTCAGAACACTTCACAAAAATTGCCTATCTTCTGCTCCTTCTTTAAGACCGATCGCTAGTTTCATGGCCATTTTACTGTATTTTTTTATCCCATAACTGTTTAACACAGAAATGTAAAGATTAATAGAGGATGAATGGAGGCAAGTTTTCTTCTCTTCCTTCCTCCACTCTTGTGCAGACACGTACACAATGCACATACACTTTGTCTGCAGCGCAGCACAACATGTTAGGTTGGACACTTTAAACATTTTTATATGCAGTGTTTAAGAATGAAGTAGTTAAAACCTATTATCAGAAAATGTATTTGTTGCACTTGCTACTTTATTCTGTTAACTAATTTCTGTGTGGCTACTTGTAAGCAGTATGCATACAAATTTGAATCACAATTGTATAATGCTGCCCAACATTTAACATTCACAGTTCTTCTTGAGTTGCTGTAATTAAGAAAGAGAAATGGGCCTGATCTAAGACTCAGTTGATAACTATTACCTAGGCATAGGGTTAGGCTTATACAATAGAGATCTTTGGTGGTTTCTTTTGTTTGGGTTTGTTGTTTTTTTTTTTTTTTTAACAAAATGACAAATTTCAAATGTTTCCAGTATCCACATGAATGATGAATTTATGAAGCTGGCAGGAGCCTAAATCCTTCCACGCGTATCCAAACAACACATCTGGCTCAAGTGTCCTAAGATTGACCTATGGATCTCCCTGAAGGAAACTAGTGTAAAAATGTACTCATGTGCACCCTAAAATGAATCATTTTCACTTCTGTATTGTCAACACACATGATAAAATAGGAATGTAGCTCATCTGCTTTATCTCTGCTTTCAATGCAAGTGTATGTTGCCACTTTAACGCTTTTAAATTTTAAGAAAGTTTTCTTCTGCTACAGGTTGAGCACGTTTGGAAATGCCCATAGAAAAAGCCTAAAGTTTGTAACTGATGTGTATTTGCTGTAAGAGATATGTCCTTTTTCCTTCCCCTACACATATACATGCATAAAACAAAGTGGTGAATATGAATTGCAAAGCCAATCCTAAACATTAGCTAAGTCCTAGGTGACAACCTTGAGAACCCCACAGGACGGGGTAATCTTGCTTTCGTTGGTTGAAGCAGACAGTACTTTTCCACTGTGAGCCTGATCAGCCTGATGACAGTCCCTGTCACATAGAACAGAGTGAAGCAAAGTACTAGATAATGTCCTGCATTCTAATATTTTCCATTTTTCTTTACTTTTATTCTATTTGTTTTTTATTAGCACAATTTAGATCTCCAGCTATAGGGATGCCATATACTGCGCAGCATGAGAAAATGCTCTTTTTTCCCCGTTTTTCTTGGTAGGGCTTTTGGTGTTTGGTTGTTTTTTTTTTTTTTTTTTTTGTGCGATGTTGTTTTTTTTGTTTGTTTTTGTTTTTGTTTTTTAATATTATTTTTTAAGGTTAAAAAAGCACAAATATGTTTTGCTTTACAAGTTTTTTCCCTAAATGACGATTTAGTTGCTATCCCTGCTGGGGGTAAGGGGGGGGTTAAGAAAGCCTTTCACAAACCAACAGAAAACTCAACTTGCTACAGATGTATTTTTTGGGTCTTGATTCAACACTGTGGTGTTCTACTGATATCCCCATAAAAGGTAATAGAGCACAAATAAGGAAGGTGGTTGTGGAGAGTTACTGGATAGAAATAGTGAAAATATTTTGCAGAATAAAACTTTGATGTTACTTTTGATTTAATATTTGATTAGTATATACATAAAAGGCGTCAAAAAAGGCAGCCTGAGCATGTACTCTTTGTCTCTATGATACTAACTATCTCAACAAATAAGACCACTGATAGGGTTGAGTTTGTACCGTTAGTATCAATGTGATTTTTTTACTACTGGATGCCATGTGTTCTATATTTGGATAAGAAAGCCATTTGCCTCACCATGCATAAAGAATTTTCCAGCAACAGAAAAGCCTATTATATAAGGACGGATTTGAACATGAAAAGCATGTATATTTCCACTGCAAAGTGCAGTGTGGTGCAGAGAATCTCTTGCTAGCTGTTAAACTCACCAGGCTGGCTGTTAGAAGTGATTCTAGCTGTGGCAGCACAAACGCAAATAATTTTTTCAAATAAATTAAAACAATGTATTAGATGCTTGTTATGCAGCAGTGGAGGAAAAGCCAACAGCCTGAAACATCTTCAGGAAATATTGAATTTTTACAGTGCTTCACAGTTATCCAAGTTCTGACTTCGGTTGTGGGTAAAAAAATAATATTCTGATTAAGTGGGCATATTAGAGAGAACAGGAGAGTGTAAAATAATAATTGTTATGATAGCTGTTCAAAATAAAATTATAATTCAGGTAGTCTTATAAATTTTATGCTGGGGAAAAAAATCTTATTGAGCTAATGGATTTAGTAACTATATTGCGCATATGGTAGTTTGAAATACCTTAAACCTCTCCAGGTTTCTTCATAGAGCTATATTAAGGTATAATTGTCCTAAGCCTATTATTAGAGTCTGGATACTAGACTCATTTGGGTATACCAGGACCTTATCTCGCTTGTGCTAAGGATAACATAGTAGCCTCTTCAAACAGGAAGAAAAAAGTGTAAACACAAGAGAAACCAGTCAAAGTCTGATGCCTGCCAGAGGAGGTAGGTAGTTGAGAATGCTGTGGGCCACATTGCCACTGGTTTAGTGTCAGTTGCTGATGATGTGAAAACACTATTTTTTTTTTAAGCTGAGAATTTAGCTGATTATGGAGATCATGAAAACTATATATTTTAGGGAAATAGTAAATGAATCGCGTGTTATACCTCTAGTCAGCAAAAGCGACATCCTTCTTTTTTAGAGGCTTACACTACATCACATATACACTTTCCAGGATGAACAATCTATTTATTCATCTTTAGAACTTTTTGCTATTGATACAAATAACATTATGAGCATGGAAACACACTTCACACCCTTGAACTTCCAAGTCTGCACCTCCTGCCTACCAGCAGCACCTACGCAACATCTGTTTTATTGACTAAACTTTAAAATCATAACATCCTGAGAAGTGCACTAGCTTCAAAGAAAAGAAGAAAATTAAGATCTAAAATTGAATGGAAAATACTACTCTCCTAGAAGTTTGCAACTAACAGAACAAATCAGATGGCATATTTAGATGATGTATTTGTAAGAAAACCATTTATGAAGTGATGCAGAAGAATTAGGATCATTACATGGACAACAAAGTTTTATGCACAGATATCAACACCTGAATATAAAAAAAAGAATTTCAGAGTTGCACAGAAGGAGGGGGAGAATCTTAAGTTCTGCTTAAATGCAGGGCAGGTAAGCACTTAACCTAATGAATAATTTAAACATGTGCATATCCCAAAAGAGCAAGGGAAAAGAGGACTACAGTAAAATGAACACTGAGTCAATGAAATTTGACGGACATCCACATAAAAAGTTGAAAAGTACTTTAATGCCAAGCTGTTACTGTCTCTCAGCACCAAATCAGAGGAGGTGACAATAAAAGTCTGGCTATTTTATTTCATAATGAAAGAATAAAGAAAGATGCAACAAATTCTTATTCATTTACCTTTTGAACTACAAAAAGGCCTGCTTAACCACCTCTTACTTTGCTGTGTGTAAGCTCTTAACATGAGAATATTGCCTATAACCAGCTAAAAGAGATGGATATGTAATTGCATATAAAACTAAGGGCTTATGTCATTACCACTTTGATTAATTACCATTATGACACTAAAACCACTAATCAGAACAAATGCTGTTCTAAAATATCATTAATCTAAGTACTTTTAAAAAGCATTACAAAAGGAAGGGACTTCATGCAGCGCATCTTTCAGCCATTTTCATATTGTCATCTGAATATACCTGCTACTTTAGGTAATAATGATATATTATTCATTAACATACCAGCTATTTTATTTAATACCTTCAGAATGGGTGTACCTTAAAGAAATGATGTGATTACCAAATGTGAACAGGCTTTCCTCACTGAAAAAAAAATTCTCAGATATCTCAAGTTAGGATTGCAGTTTCTGAAAACTGCTAATTTTTGTGTGTGTTCTCTGCAGGTTGTCACAAACCAGTTAGGTGTGGTTATCCCAAGGGTGTTAACATTTGCTCTTGTTTCGAATAACTTCCTTTCAATTTTTAGATCACTTACTGTGCATTTACAATCAAACCATGTTTCAGGAAGCCTTTTGCATTATATGGCATTACTGCATTTTATCTAGGCCAGGCTGACTACAAAGCCAAAGGACTCTACCTGTATGAATTCAGGAAACTTCTCTCTTCTTCACTTCCTAGGAGCTTTGGGGCTACAAATTGTCTCCCCAGAGTAATGACAGCTATATTTACAAAGGAAATACTATGGGTTGTTGAAGAGCACTGTTGCTTTGTACCTCCTTTTCACGCGGCTAATCTACAAAGCCCTGACCATGCCCTGGTTGTCCTGAGAAACAGTGATGAGAGATCAGTTTTTCAACCCAGCATAAGAACCATCACAGCCAGATTTCTGATCCTTTACTCTCCCATTAACAATATCAGATAAACAGCATAGACTTATTTATAAGACTGTTTTAGCAATGAACTTTGCTATCAATTTGTTTTTTTCTGAATCTTCGATTACAGCAAATATATCCTTTTAAGCTCCTTTTAACAAAAATTACTATAAGGCTATTTTCTGGAATATCTACAAAAATGTAGATATACTCCTCCAAATTCCTTTCAAAGATTTTAAAATAGTATTGTCATGCATTTGAAAACCATTTATTTTGCAAGTGTGAAAAGCTTGGAATTGCATTTTATATTTCCCCAGTCCCAGTGTAATCTCTGAAGATGTCCAACATCTCACCACCTTTATTAATATAACACACATTCCATTTCATTCAGCATCTGTATCCATCTAACCTACATAAGCCTTTTGGTGTCTGAAGATGTGAATTAGAGTAAATGTTTAATTATCATTACGTTCATAACAATGCAAAGAGATAACAATTGGAAGTTTGAAATTTTGCATATAGATTTCTGTTCACTAGACATTTAAATGGCAAATTGTTCCAGTTACTTGGGGAGTATTTACACAAGAATGAGGAGTTAGGATTACTAAGTAGACATAAAATTGCGTGAAAATAATGCATACATGATTACTTACGATATTATAAAGGGAAATCATTTTGGCTTAAGGAAAGGCAACAGATGGTTGGGAAATAACCATAAAACAGTAACTACCAATGGGAGGAACTTGTAAAGAAAACAAAAGGAAGGATAGAATGGGATGAGTAGGTTTGATTTAATTGGATGGCCATTCATTTCCATGAACAATTAGTATAAAGTTCTTGCAGTGATTGTTCTTAGATAAATCTTTTCTATGTTTTAATACCCAACTTTTTTCCTTGCCTAGTGACATTTGAATTTTAAATAGAAAGTAAACGATAAGTGATAGAAAATGGAACTGTCATATGTGCTTGCTCTGACAAAAAAAATGATCGATACAATTTTTTTTTCTTTTCCAACAAACACATATGTTCTTCTGTATTTTTTTGAGACTGAATTATGAATTTCTTCATGTGGGTGTCAGACCATCTGTCAAACAATGAAGTTTCCCTAAGTCTCAATAATACACATAACACTTAGGACATTAATTCTTTTTATAAGCATGCTGTTATTTTGTGATTAGGTATTTTTAGAGAACACTTAATAAATGTATATAACTATAAATGCAAAGACTCAGATAAACATGGTACTTTACAATAACATGTAACTTCATGCTAGGAGAGGTAGCAATTTGCAGCCTTGTGCTGCTAGCATACAACCCAGCATTATTTAGTCTTGTTTTCTGTGAAAAATAAGAGACAAGGTTTCTTTCTATTTTCTCATTTACATGGAGCTCTGTACAGCCATTAATATTTACTCTACTGAGTACCAAGTTGCGACGACAGTGTATGGTGTTGGGTTTACTCAATCTTGTTAAGTTCCTAAATTATTCATAAAATGGAAATCCATATGATTAAAGCTTTTATCTTATATTAATTATCCAAATAGATACATGCATTTTGAGCTCAATCACACCCAATTTCAAATTTAGATGAATGATAAAAACTGGTAAAAATGCCAATTATTTTATATGGATTTTAAAAATACGTTTTGTCTGAGATTTACTTCAAGTAGTTCTTTTGGATCTGGTGAAGCAAATATTTCCGCTTTTTGGATAAAATTTAGAATTTACATTAGAAAATCTAAAAACACTAGAAAGATTTTTTTGTTTTCAATGTGAAACCATAAATTTACCATTTAGATCCAATTCTTGTGTGAAAGCTTTCATTTTGAAGTCAAAGCCTTTTCACAAAAAAATGTTTTGATTAGCTCTGCTGATGCATAAACTGCTCATTCAACATAAATTACTCCCACATTCAGCTGTCAGGAGTTTACTGACACTTCTATGAAACTTCCAAAGTACTTCAGGTCATACCAACGGGGATCACCTCATGGTTTAGGGAAAATGGTGGTCCTTAAGACGGCACATAAACAGTGTGGAAGAATGATATACTGCAGAAAGGAAGGATATATCACAGGAAGTTTTCTGACCTAAAATATAGTTTAACCATTAGCCAAAAGCAAAACTGGAGCACTCAGAATTGTTTTGCAGCTCCAGAGAGATTTATGTATTTGCCTTCATGTTATCAAAAGTCACAACTGACTTTTTCTCTACATAGGTTTTTCATGTATCAGATAGTCCTTTATGCATTACTATTTCTGATTAGACCAGGGGTAGAATTCTTCATTTTTTGACAATATTAAACTTCATTGGATTAATCCCAGCTATCTATAAAATCATAAAAGGAGAAAATAGCTGAGCTAGACATACCATCCTGTTGCCATAGAAACAAGCAACTCTGGCCTTCTCCTTCCTCTCATTTTGTACACAAAATCTCCAAACTTTGAAAATGTTTCCTAGTACTATGCTGTCATTTTGTGAAAGGAGACTTCATTTTCATCTGGATTGACAGATATTGGCTCTTACCCCATTTTAGGATAGACAGCAAAATGCAACAGTGGGAGAAAAAAGCGGGGGGGAACCCTCCAGAGATTTACAGAAATAAAAAGTAAAGACACACATGCTGTAGTGGCACTATCGAAATAAAATGTTGCCATGCAAGAATAAAATTATACACTTTATAGAACACTATATTTGGGAGTGGCAGGAAGCAACAGAAATCTTTGCAGGCTATCATCATGTTCTATTCCTGGGATGCATGTCATCAAACTACTTAAGTTAATATGACTTTTAAGTACAGGGCTCAAATAGTACATCCATGCAAGTAAAAGATTACACTTAAAAAAAACAGAGCTACCAGAACATGGTATTGTTATTTTTTGTATTGCTATATTTCTTTGCAGTAGTAGATACCATAGAAGGCCTAGAAAGTTCTGCAAGAATTTATTGTTACTACTGCAGCCTATGACTAACTAGATATTTTAAAAGTCTAAACCCAGAAATATTAATTATTAAAATTACACTCCTGTTTCCTTGTGAGCAGTTGAATGTGAAACCTTAGTTTTTAAAGAGAAGCATTTTCATCATCCCTGCATAACAAATACTCTGCGAGAAAACATTTTTTCCATATAGGACTATAACTCATCCAAAAAGTTGAGTACATAAATCTGAAGAAGATACTTTCTTTAATTGACATGTTTGCATTTCTACTACAGATAATGTATTTTTTCCTCTAAGGACTGGCTTCTTTTTGCCTTTGCTATATTTTCTGTGAAAGCTTTTACTTTAAAGAAATTAGTTTCTAAGAAAATAGGTTGGAGTTTGACCATTTCTTAGTTTTAGGACTTCAGGATAATTATTTTTACTTGTAATTTAGGTAAGGAAAGTATCACTTAGTGTGGAATCACTAAAGAATGAGCGTTTCACATTTACATCTTTCTATGTGTTATATAAACTCAGGTCGTGATTACTTCTTGCAAGAATAATACTATTGGCCATGATATAATATGCAAATGACAATTCATATGTGCTGCTTTCCTCCACTTCTTCCTGCAGTTTCACGAAAATATCTCACTTATAACTATTACAAATTGTTTTGCATTCCAAAAGGCTTCAACTGAAAATGTTTCCCCCATCAGTCTGAGCTCTGCATTCTGATTTTGTTATCACTGCATTTTACTGGCTTCCACAGTGGAAGCTTTCACAAAAAATTTGTTCATCCATTTACTCTTTACACGGCATCTCAAATAAGGTCAGTTTCTGAAGAAATAATGAGCTACCAGATGTTAACAAGTGATCATAGGAATACTGAGATCCCTGTACATTCATTAAACTTGGTCAGATGTGGATGAGTTTTTCAACTCATTGATAATCAATTCATTTTTCCAAAGCACGGCAATACAAGACCTTAATAGTTAAACAGCTATTATAACATTTTAAACATATGTAAAACATTGTATTTAACTCTAACTTGGCATGAAAATTTCAGTCTGAGTACTTAACACGCAGTAAAGTTAAACCAATTGAAAACAAGGTATTGTAATCCATATTGTACAAGGTGAACTATAATTGATACATAATGTTTCCCACGTTTGCACACTTGTTAAAAAAATGAAACCATTGGTCAAATTCACTCAAACAAGAAAATGATTGAGCATGGTATTTTTGTCTGTTCAGGCAAATTCTGAAATCACTTTCTACTATTCTGTGCCAACAATGAATTGTAATGTGTGTAATAACACTGCGCAGCATCCCATATGAGCACAGAGGGACAAGTATATGGATGCATTAGTTGAAATCAGAGGTGCACTTCTGAGGTGAATTTTCCTTTGTGCTTTGGTTCATATCCCGGAGCAATCTCGGAGTGCAGACCTGATTTCTTTCTGATCAATGTAGCCTGGAGCTTTTTCCCTGCACTCCTGCTGCTGCCGGGCAGCCATGCTCTATGCAATTAGTGTGGTGGCCACCCAAAGCAATCTCCCATTCCCAAAATGTGTCACTTCCTCAGCACTGTTTCACTCTACAGATCTGCTCCTGTTGCAGCATATTTCTTACAGATGTAGATAGCTCAGGTAGCTATTCATTATGAAGACTGTTCATGGTTATAAATACATAGACTATAGAGATTGTAATGCTTTCACTATAGAATTAAAGTAGGGTTTTGAGTTTAGACAAGACATACCTCACACAAAAATCTTTTAAAAATACTCCCAGAGCCCCTGTTTAAGGAAAAATATGGGCCATACAATACAACATTACAACTTTTATTCTTATAAAAGCATAACTGTACTTGGAGAGAGCCACTTAGGGAATTAAAAAATAGTTTCAAGCATCTCAAAATTTAAATCAACTCATCTGTCAAGAGAAAAGCACATCATAATTCTTCAGCAAAAAACTCATATATTTTCTTTTAGGATAACATAGATCCAGTTAAATGTTGAATATAACCACATTTCACTCATCCCACTTCATTACAATGGCAAGTCACTGAGAATAAATTTGTAACTCAGACATTTCTTCAGCCTATTCCTTGTTTCAATTCTTCATGCTTTAGCTACGAGAAGTTTTATATCTTTTTTTTTTTTTCCCCCACTTGTTCATGATGACTTGTTATCAGTGAGACAGGCTTGTACAAACTTAATTATTTCTTTGCTGGAAGTTTTATTTTCCTGGATGCAGCTGTTACTGATTGAAAATCATGCTATTGTGAATTCAGTGCACTACGGGTACAGTAATGTTGCTGTTATAATAGCAACGACTAGTTTGGTTTTTATGGCCGACTTCCCAACCACGTGTTAGCCAAGTAGTGTTCACACTACTATAGTTAAAGATCTGTTGATATTGTAAGCTATTAGCTGCAGTTAACACCGTAAACTGTTTTTCCTCCCAAGAATCCCTAAAATGGTCATTAAGGTTTGCTTCAGGCAACAATCTGAGACTGTCTTAGCATGATAGTTATTTAAGTTTCACTTTTAATCAGTTATTCTTTTTGAACTGTTCGTGCTATCCACTTTACCGTATGGAGAGAGACTGTACTGTCACAAATCATATTTACATAACTACTCACATGAGAAAAGTCAAATGTATGAAATTGTCCCATATAATAAATGAATAGTTACACACCAAAGAAATTATTTGTACCTTAGCTTTGGAGTAAATCAACTAACATTAATGGCATTACCATGCACACAGACGGAAGAATTTATCTACAGTATAGATATTAATTGATTTTTCTTTTAAGAAAATAATCTAAAATTGAAGTCAGTAAAGATTGTATCTCTGTGGAGCCTTACAGTACTGTTATGCTTCTTCTGCAGTAGTACTGCTGTTAATTTTATAATGTATGCTATATAATGATTGAGTATGTAATATGTTCTGCAAGGGCCATGCTATTCACAGTTCTGCTACTGTATTAAAGGAAAGAAAATGTCTTTAAAAAATCTGTTGTAACATCAAAACATTATTGGTGTCCAAAATAGCATCTTTTTTTTTAGAACAGGACTGTGAGCTTCTCTGTATGCGCCTTTCATTCCCTGGCTCCCTAAACGCAGAGCCACCGAAGTTCCACTGTATCACAAATGCTCTGAAGTCACCAGGTTACACCCACAGTATAACAAAGAGTTGCCCATGTGACCTACATTATTTTATTTTAATTAAAATAATGTCCCAGTCCTTCAAATGTCTTCACCTTTTCCTCACCCTTTCTGTTACAATAAGAGAGTTAACTACACTCACTTTTCTCTATTAAAAGAAACTTAAAGGCAATGTATGCCATAAAGCATTCAATGGCTTAAATGCAGCTATGGAAGGATATATACACTTGTAAAGCAAGAAAATATCTGAATCTTACTTTCATAAAAGTACAGAGGAAGTGGAAGATAAATGTAGCATTCAACCAATTAGGGGAAAATGTCTAACAAGGATGCAAGAAAAATGAGCATTATAAGGAATATAAGAAGTAGCAATAAATAATAAGCTTCCTTATTTCTATATAACCCTCTGCTGACTCTTAGTCACACTAGGTGAAATTACACATGCATGATTTATTTTTCAAATCATTAGGTGGAACAGTGTTTATAAGCAATTTGTGTAATCAAATGTTAATGATATACAGTGGATAGATGATTAAAGGGTTATGATATGAGCTTTTCTTATCACTTTGGAGAAAACAACAAATAAAATTTAAACGATGCCCATTACAGCTGGTTAATTGCAGTTCAGTCTGTATTTTGCCATTCGGATTGCCGGTTAAACCCAAATACAAGTACGCATGTTCTTTTTTTTAATTCTCATAGGGGTAGTCTGAGGACTTGATTAATTAAGCAACTGAATAATTTACTCATTTATGATGTACATTTTTATAAATTACATTCTGATACTTATACCAGCTATTTATGGACAGTGCATTGCATGGCAGGACAAGAAATCATTTCAGCATTCTTAATGGGAAAGGAAAGAGTCTTAAAGCTGAAAGTGAGCAACTAATCTCAGAATTTGCTCACCTAGACATGACACAAAACAACTTTTGTGACTACATAATATTTTAAAAGAACTAAAGGCACAATTCCTTTTCATATGAAATATTTTAAGTGGATGGATAGGAATTGGAATGACTGCAAAATTCAAAACCTCATCTTCTCTATTGAAGTTGATTAAGGAAAATCAGTAGGTACTTTTCAATAAATTTTAGTTTGTACGCTATGAGGAGTTTAGTGTGGTACTTGTGAATAATTCTATCAGCCTGTAATATGGTGCTCTAGGAAGACTAATTCACATAATTAACTTACCAATGTTGTCACGTCTCTGGTCTCTAGGGCTCTGGGCATTTCATTATTTTTTATCTAAAGCCTTTCTGTTACCAAAGCTGAAAGGTGCATTGATTTGAATCTTCCCCTCTCAGTGCTGATTAGTATAGATTTAGTAGAGAACAGCATTTGGCTCTGACATTGGGATTCTGAGTTGCACACAACAAACATCTGGCTCCAGAGGAAAACAGCAAGAGAGGATTTGTGTTAGGGTTTGGTGCATAGGTGCGTCCATGCTGAACCAGGTGGTGGCAGCAAGTTAATGAGACATGCAGCACATCCTCTTGCTGGCACAGAGCATCCCCGGGATAAGGGCTGTGCAAACAGGTGGGTTAATTTTATAATGACACGACTGAATGGACCATATTTTGGTTATGTAGATTTCCTAAAGAGGGAAACAAACACTGTTGGTTCTCCTTAAGTCATGTACCTTCCATCCCTGCAGAAAGTGCAGCATTCCCTACAGAAAGTGAAAGCATTTCTAGAAAGGTCACTTAAGGTGCATTTATAGCATATAGGCATATAGGAGGTGGTTTTATTTTGGTGCATTCAAGCAGCAGCTGCTGCAAGACTTGGCAGTACAGGTGCCGGTGTGGGTTTGTGCCAGGGGCTATGAACACATGTTGGGGGCTAACCGGATCCGAAGGCTGTACAACTGCACATTCTCTGCTCTTTTTGTTCAGACTGGCTCAGCTGGCCCAGACCTGTGCTGCTGTCACACATTATTTCAGCACATACCAACCCTATCTGAAATGCCTTAAAAAATGTAGCTGGCATAAACTGCTTAGTTATTTAACCTTAATATTTATAATAATTAACTGCAGTGAACCATGTCAAAATTAAAAAATGATACAAGGGAATAAGCCAGTTGCTGACACTAGCTTGGTTTTACCAAAATTAGAGGCAACAAGTAAACAGGGAGAAACAAAAATATTTTTTTCCCCAGTAAGATCACTGATCGAGGCCATGAAACTACTCTGTACATCTGTTTCTTTTTCTTCCAACAGTCTGTGAATTAAGCTCTCCAAAACAAATTACTCCAAATGTAGATAGCACAAGAAGGTACTGATTTTGGATATAGCCTATAAATACGATATAGCTCTTACTGAAGGAATAATACCAGCTTCAGTTGTGGCATATGTGCACATACATTTTATCCACATATGCAGTTTTTAATTAAATTCTCAAAATCTGCAGACACGCAGGTACAAAGATCAATTATATAAATCCTAAAAAAGATAACTTCTGAACGATTTTCAAAAAATCTTAAAAAGATTCCTCAAATAGCATATTTATTTTATAGGACAACACAAAAGGAAATGTCTACTTCAAATCTTAATTCTAAAAAACTACTCTCTTTATTATTAATGTAATGCAAATGTATGTAATTTTGTCCTTTTTCCAGCACAGAGAAATTAAGCAACTAATGGAAAATCAATTTCAACTAGATCTAAGCAAATTATCATTTACTTTAAAAATCCATTTCTGGATGAACAGAAACATTGTTTCTTAAATTGAATTCAGTAAATTTCAGTCAAAAAAGGAGACAAATCTAAGTGTTTTCTTTTCCAAATTTTACCTAATCCATGCATTCTATTTTAAGTAATGTGAAGGTGTTAAAAAAAAAAGGCTAAAAACCTGGAGATGGGACAAAATATTTTTATTGGCCAGGAACAGCCTCTGTTCCAAGGCAGCCAGGGAACTGAAAAAGCTATCATCCTTGCGTAAGTGCCACAAAATAAAGACAGAGTGATTTCTAATTAATGAGGACATGTGACCGATCTGTATTTATTCCACACATACCCCTTCCCCAGCTTACAAAGCTAGTTAACTCACTGTTTACCAAATATTTTAGCTGTTAATCTCCTTCAAAGCACTCTTCTGTCTCTTTTCCCCTTCCTTGAGGGGCAAATCATAGTGATTGCTTGCTTTCTCTGGCTAATAAATATTTAATTGTTCCATGCAAAATAGCAAGGCTTGAGCTAGAAGAACAAGGTATGTGATGGTAAAGGGCTCTCATTGTGTAGGTTGCTGGTTCAAATTTTACATTCAGAGGTAGGTGTCACCGTTCAAGTCCTGTCAAGAGGCAAGGAGAATTAAACCTAGACCTTACAAGTACCAGGAGAGTCATCTTCATATTGGGGGATACCCCTTATTTTGCTGACCATATGTGTGTGTGGCTAACTTAAAAGGTATACCTGAAGATCAGGCTCTTACTGATAAAACAGGCAGGGCAACGAGTAATTTCGGACATTAATATGGTTTAGTTGTGATCTGTTGCCTAATAGAGGTCCTCTCACCCTTGTGAAAATATAGTGAGCTTTAGGAACACTGAAAGTAGGTTGTATTTTTATGCATTTAGTCATGTTACTAGTACCTATTTAGGTTTGTAAACGCTTCAGGAACTGAAAGTTTGGGAATTAGGTGTTTACAGCAAATGGTTGCCTAAGTGCCTTCCAATGTCCTTTTGTAAATTAGCCTCTCCATGAACCTCACAAAACTTGCAACATGTGAGAAGGTCAACAGAGAGGTTCAGCAACACATCATGTTTACATAGATAACATTTATGCTTCAGCTCTCTGCCATCTGATGAAACTGATTAGATAATATCGGTAACATTAATGTAGTCACAAATTGTTATTAAAGCTGTTTTCACTGTTGAAGACTTCTTTCAAGCATGCAGCTGTATACATAACCTTGGGTAGTTTTACAGAAGGATATTTATCAGTGAGACAACACCACATTAAGGCTGTGTGAGTTGTAAAGAGTAGAATATCAGACACAGTAAATTGAGATCTTTAACAATGAAGCATAAGATGAGGAGAGGGAGTTATTTTATTACATTTCAGAAGACAGTAAAGAGATTCTTTCTAACTTAAGTGGTTCTCCATCTAACAACAACTAATTAATCATTCAATGATCTAAATATGGAGGCTGCTTTAAGGAAGAGAAGTTTTGTGGGCACAAGAATAGCAGTGAACTAAAAAAAAAACCCAAAAATTAAAAACTATAAGTAACAGTGAAGTAAAATGAGAAACAAACACTGAAACCCCAAATAGATGAAAGTCCCTACTCATCTGTGGCTTGGCTTTTGATTCCCAAATGCTGTAATGAAGACTCATTGATCATAGCAAATTCACTGCACGATCAAAACACACAACAAGCATTTTTGCTCAAATTGTGGCAGAAGAATTCTGGAAGAAAGCAAAGACTGAAAGAGCTTTCATTCAAGAACAAAGGAATGAAAATGCAAAAACATATGTCAGCATTTTTTTTCTCCAGCTAGTATGATCCATCAACTCTAACATATTTTGGATCAGAGCATTTCTGTGTTTCCCATCACCTTTCTATAGAATACTCTTAGTCTGATTTCTGGAACAGTTTACTTTGTTGCCCAGTTTAGTCATAGTGTCTGTCTCAATGCTGAAAACCATACTTGGGAATATCCTGTTGCATTTTCTGATATCCTCCTTGCAAGCCAGGAAAAAGAGCCCTAATATCTTTGTAGTCAGAGAAAAGACATCAAATATATGTAAAACTTGAAATGGAAGGGCGTTCATGGGATAATTTGTAGGGGATGATGAGGTAACCACACTAACTTATAAACTGGACTAAATAGTTCTATCATCTGAAGTATAAAGGAATAGCCCTCCTTTTCTGCTAAGCTTCACTTTTGAGTGCTTAGTGGAGTGTTTTCAGGTAATCTCCAAATAAATGGGGAAGAGCTGCTTAAATGGATGAGAAGAAGAGTAAGCTCTGCACACAGTCAAGAGGCAGAGGAAAACCACAGGACCATGACTACTCGCACGAATAGCATGGAGAGATGAAATGGAAACAGGAGAGACATAAGGAAGGAGGGGATAATTTTCCAAACTTCAAATAGTTCAGAATTATAATAAAGAAAAATGCGTATCACTTTGATATGTATTGTTTGTAACTAAGAATGGATTTAGGTAGTAAAAAGATTGGAAAGCAGTGGTGGTTTTGCATAAAAGAAAATAAATTAGAGGAGTATGAAAAGTAATGTTTGTGCATATTTCAGAAAATCCTAAACTTTTAATGTCAGCTACTCTCACTATGCTATTTTCCTAGACAAAATATCTTGAATTTTTGCACTGAAATGTATCTTCTATAGGTTAATCTACAAAGCCTAAAATAATTAAATAAACTGAAAGAAATTAATAATTAGAAAACACATGATGTGCTTAATAATAATTACAGTCACACTGCTGAAGACCCCTATCCAAGCATATTCTTTCTCCTAGCTAGGGCTGAAGTCTGAAACTCTGGCAGGAAAGGAATGGGAAATAAACAGCTAATTTATACAGGGAAATGAGGTCTTCTTGTCAGTTTTTTAGAATCTGAAAGGTTTTAGGACAGAAAGTTAAAGCTACTTTTTCAATTAATTTTTTTTTCAAATCAATACTGCCATTTCATGTATCAGGAAAAGCCAACATGAACACATGAAAATACTTGGAAAGACACACTATCTGTAGCAGTATTTAAAAATTTATAAAGTACCAAGTGTCTAATAATGGAATACATAATACACTGGAGAATAAATTCCATCCTATGTCTGCTCTGTGTTTGTATTTGTCAGTGTTAGACTATACATACATGGAAGTCCACAGGCAGTATGGGCAACAAACAGGAGGAGCTGGAAGCCATTGCGCAGCAGGATAGCTATGACTTAGTCGCCATCACAGAGACATGGTGGGATGACTCTTATGACTGGAGTGCTGCAGTGGGTGGCTATAAGCTCTTCAGAAGGGATAGGCAAGGAAGGAGAGGTGGTGGGGTGGCTCTGTATGTTAGGGAGTGTTTCGATTGCATAGAGCTTAGTGATTGTGATGATAAGGTCAAGTGCTTATGGGTAAGGATGAGGGGGAAGACCAACAAGGCAGATATCCTGCTGAGGGTCTGTTTTAGACCACCCAACCAGGATGAAGAGGTAGATGAAGCGTTTTACAAGCAGCTAGCAGAAGTATCACATTGTTTGTCATTGTTCTGGTGGGGGACTTCAATCTACCAGATGTCTGCTGGAAATACAACACAGCAGAGAAGAAACAGTCTAGGATGTTCCTGGAGTGTGTGGAAGATAACTTCCTGACGCAGCTGGTAAGTGAGCCTACCAGGGGAGGTGCCTTGCTTGACCTGCTGTTCACAAACAGAGAAGGTCTGGTGGGAGACGTGGTGGTCGGAAGCTGTCTTGGGCTTAGCGACCACAATATGATTGCATTCTCAATTCATGGCGAAGTAAGAAGGAGGGTCAGCAGAACCACTACCATGGACTTCTGGAAGGCAGACTTTGGCCTGTTCAGGGCACTGGTTGGGAGAGTCCCTTGGGAGGCAGTCCTGAAGGGCAAAGGAGGCCAGGAAGGCTGGGCTTTCTTCAAGAAGGAAGTCTTAAAGGCGCAGGAGCAGGCTGTCCCCATGTGCCAGAAGACAAACCAGCAGGGAAGACGACCGGCCGGGCTGAACCGGGAGCTTTTGCTGGCACTCATTAAAAAAAGGAGAGTTTACCACTTTTGGAGGAAGGCACAGGCATTTCAAGAAGCATACAGAGACCTCGTTAGGTCTTGCAAAGAGAAAATTAGACAAGCAAAAGCCCAGCTAGAACTCAACATGGCAACTGTTGTAAGGGATAACAAAAACTGTTTTCACAAATACATTAACAACAAAAAGAAAACCAAAGAGAATCTCCATCCTCTATTGGATGTGGAGGGGAACGTTGCCACCGAGGATGAGGAGAAGGCTGAGATACTAAATGCCTTCTTTGCCTCAGTCTTTAACCATCAGACCAGTTATCCCCGGGGTATTCAGCCCCCTGAGCTGGAAGGCAAGGACGGAGAGCAGAACAACCCCCCCATAATCCAGGAGGAAGCAGTTTATGACCTGCTGAGCCACCTGGACACTCACAAGTCTATGGGGCCGGATGGGATCCACTCGAGAGTACTGAAGGAGCTGGTGGAGGGGCTTGCCAAGCCGCTCTCCATCATTTATCAGCAGTCCTGGTTAACAGGGGAGCTCCCAGATGACTGGAGGCTTGCCAATGTGATGCCCATCTACAAGAAGGGCTGGAAGGGGGATCCAGGGAACTACAGGCCTGTCAGCATAACCTTGGTACTGGGGAAGATTATGGAGCGATACATCTTGAGTGAGCTCACCGGGCAAGCGCAGGACAACCAGGGAATCAGGCCCAGCCAGCATGGCTTCATGAAAGGCAGGTCCTGCCTGACCAACCTGATCTCCTTCTATGACCAGGTGACCTGCCTAGTGGATGAGGGAAAGGCTGTGGATGTTGTCTACCTGGACTTTAGCAAGGCCTTCGACACAATCTCCCACAGCATCCTCCTAGAGATGCTGGCGCCTCATGGCTTAGACAAGTGTACTCTTTGCTGGGTAAAAAAGTGGCTGGATGGCTGAGCCCAGAGAGTTGTAGCAAATCGAGATAAATCCAGTTGGCAGCTGGTCACGAGTGGTGTTCCCCAGGGCTCAGTGCTGGGGCCAGTCTTGTTTAATATGTTTATCAATGATCTGGATGAGGGGATTGAGTGCACCTTCAGTAAGTTTGCAGATGGCACCAAGTTGGGTGGGAGTGTTGATCTGCTTGAGGGTAGGAAGGCTTTACAGAGGGATTTGGACAGGCTGGATCGATGGGCTGAGGTCAATTGTATGAGGTTTAACAAGGCCAAGTGCTGGGTCTTGCACTTTGGTCACAACCACCCCATGTAATGCTACAGGCTTGGGGAAGAGTGGCTAGAAAGCTGCCTGGCAGAGAAGGAGCTGGGGGTGTTGGTGGACAGCTGGCTGAACATGAGCCAGCAGCGTGCCCAGGTGTCCAAGAAAGCCAATGGCATCCTGGCTTGTATCAGGAATAGTGTGGCCAGCAGGATTAAGGAAGTGATCATGCCCCTGTACTCAGCACTGGTGAGGCCACACCTCGAATACTGTGTTCAGTTTTGGGCCCCTCACTGCAAGAAGGACATTGAGGTGCTGGAGTGTGTCCAGAGAAGGGCCACAAAGCTGGTGAAGGGTCTGGAGAGCAGGTCTTACGAGGAGAGGTTGAGGGAACTGGGGTTGTTTAGTCTGGAGAAGAGGAGGCTGAGGGGAGACCTTATCGCTCTCTACAACCACCTGAAAGGAGGTTGTAGCGAGGTGGGTGTTGGTCTTTTCTCCCAAGTAACTAGTGATAGGATGCAAGGAAATGGCTTGAAGCTGCACCAGGGAAGGTTTAGATTGGATATTAGGAAAAATTTCTTGACTGAAAGAGTGGTCAGGCATTGGAACAGGCTGCCCAGAGAGGTGGTCGAGTCCCCATCCCTGGAGGAGTTCAAAAACACATAGACGTGGCACTTTGGGACATGGTTTAGGAGACATGGTAGTGTTGGTTTGACGGTTGGACTTGATGATCCTAGACGTCTTTTCCAACCTTAATGATTCTATGATTCTATGATTCCACAATATTACATAGGGCTGAATGCTTTCCTGGTTTACAGGAACTACAAAAAAGTTATTAGACACAAGAATTACCATTCAAATACTTATCCCTTTGCCAATATTAAGAAAGAGCCATATACTTACACTGGACATATTTCTGAAATGTCAGAAACTACCCAGAGAGTTCTGTTAATGTGTGAGTCCTGTCCAACTATCCATTTTCAATTCCACACTTTCTTTCACAGGGGTGAGAACTGTATAGTGAAATGATATTCCTTGTTCTGATATGGTATCTTGACTTGGATGCCCTGCCATTTTGGAAAATCAGAGATCCACCTGAAGAATCTCCTTTCTTCTATTCCCCAACCATCACAACAAACATGCTACTATATAAAAGAAAGATACAAGTATGATAATGCCTTTCCCTGATGGTGAGGAATCACAGAGGACATAGTGACCATAAGAAAACAGGCAGCTGTAAAAACAACAAGTGCCCTGACAACACTATTTGTGTTTGGATTTCACCGTGTTAAAGACAATCCAGCTCATGCCAGGATGTGGAATTGACAGCTTCTTCCATGCCCAACAACTGACTCTCCCCCACACCTCCCAAAAGGGTCCTATTTTTCTTCTTGTAACTAACTAACTCACATTATAGAGTGAGTCTAATTGATCAGGATTTGTGTTTATTTTCTTCTGGTGGATTATCCTGGGAAGCTCTTATTTAGATAAAAGAGCGTGTTCAATGAAAAAGGGGGATGTCACAGTAGAGATGTCTGGATTTGAAATAAAGGCATAACAAATACAGCCAAAAAAAAAAAACCATCTATTTGGGGGAAGGGTATTCGAGGCAAGATTTTTAAAGGTATTAGCTCCTGTGGAATTTAATGCATACTCTCTTTAAAAGGCTTGCCTTCTTTATCCCGAAATTCTTCTGTCATGGCTTGATCATTTTACAGGTGCCAGCTATGCAGATTTGGATACCAGTTGTACTATCTGTATTTGCTCTATCTTATCCTCCATACTGCCAAAGGCCAATGATTTGCACCTGATTATGAAGTAAAATTTGATTCTGCCTGAAACACAGCTGAGAGGAAGGGAGCAATGAGCTGTGCTCTTGTCTATATAAGTAAGATAAGGAAAAATACTTTCATTTGACAGCATGCTGTATACTGATACCATTACGCTCAAGGAAGAATGCATTCCCTGCAAGTACTTCAAAGTCAGAATTTCAGACACACAACTTGGTAACACAAACATAAGCAATAGCAAAATATTTTATTACTTGGTCTGGCACTCCTTCTCGTGCTACTAATATTGCGCTCTCAGTTGGGCAACCATAAAACTAGTTCACAAGGATCACCCAAAACTGTCTCCTGCATGCAACAACTCAGGAGAGTTTTTTGCATGCTGGTGCTTTGGATAAGAAACTGAATGGAGGATAATGAAGATGAGTGATAGGAAGAAAAAAGAAAAAAAAGAAAAACAGTGACAAAAACCAGGCATATACAGGAACTGAGGAGAGGAATGATAAAAGACATTAAGTCTATGGCAGGATATAGTTTCCACAGCACATTGTACTGGGAAATGACAATATGTTAAAGCATATTAGTCTTAATTACAATTAACAGAAAGCATTTAAGAAAATTACTTAGTGTCATTATATCCTTCCCTGCTTAGGGCTGGCAACTTGTCTCAGCCCCTTCTGTAATTTTTTGCATCTGAACTCATGTCTGAAGCCAAAGACCTCACCCTGGGGAGGCATTTTGTGCCCACTGGATCTGCACTTGGAAGTCTCTGTTTTCTTCTCCCTAAGCAGAATAAAAGCTTCCAGTGATATCTCCCTTCTTATTTCTGGTGTCATGAACCAAAGGCTTTTGGCATCACTGTCAGATTTAGAGACAGACTTACACACTTCATGCCCTTAGTCCATTCAGAGCTTGAAACATTACTTAATGAGGTATGACTGGCCTCGGGAGTCACAGCCTCATTGACCGGCATTGACAGAGTAGAAGAAAAGCCATTTAACTCCATGATGAATCCATGAGAGGTGCCCAGCCAAGACCATCCTCTCACACATTATTACAGGTGACCAGAGTGGAAACACAGGGGCTCACCAGCTGCTCAATGTTTGGGCAAGAATTAGCAGCTTCCCTTGCTACAGCCTCTGTAAGGGAAGGAGGAGATGCTGCAGTATCCCTCGCTGTTTTGGAAAGATGGGAGGGGACCAGCAGCCCCAGCGGCAGGCACAGTGCCTGTCCTGGCTGGCTGGTGATTACCCTGTGTGGGCAGCATGGCTGGCGCCCAGGGCTGTGCTGGGCCTCGGCGTGTTTTCCCATCTGGTTTCTTTTCTCTTGGGTTTCCCCTGACCTAGCTGGTGCTTGCGATGAGCAATTACTGAGCCCGTAAGTCTCCCCTCCATGACAGTGTCTGCCACCACCTGTGTGAATGTCACTGCACTCCAGCCCTGTAAACTGTGAGCTGTTACTCTCAGATAACGTGTTCACCTGGGGTGGCAACCTGGTGTCCGCGGTGCCTCATCCTGGATTCTCCACAACAGCATGCAAATAGATTAATACTCTTACAGCCCTCTCACAAGTTTTGGAGGTAATTGTTCCCCTCCTTCCTCTGATTTTAAGTGTAATCGCTGTAACTAACTTGGTACTGTAACTTGGATAGTGTTAGCAACAAAAATTACTATATGGAATCTGGAGATAGACTTTGAAGTGTGAGCAGGCTGAATTTGCCAATTTTTGACATTTTAGGCCTCTGTAAATTGGCTCATTAGTATTCTGCATTTTGTAATTGCTGTAAAAAACATTCAGGAAGGTTTTTAGGCTGTGCTTATTATGACACATTGTAATGCCACTTTGACACCACTATCACACCATATTATATATTAGATATATAACTACTGTTTATTCCAAAGAGATTTATTAATGACTTTTAGTCAATTATTGATTAGTAAGGTGACTGTGTTATGCATAATGATAGACTAAGTGTTTATCCTGAGCAGTCATTGTCCAACACTTGCACAACCCTAATCTAACTTCCAGGAAGGACCGTCCATAATAGCAAATGGGAAATTAACACCAGAACTTAATGGCTATTGAAAATTTTGTCTTCTTTTGAAGCTTAGATCGTATTTTAAAATGGAATCAAAAAGAAGGATATCATGGTAAAATACGATAAAAAATTATTTAAAAAGGAAAAAATCCAACACTACATGTAAAGTGAAAGAACATTTGTTATGGGAACTCTTGCACAGCATTTGAACACAAAGATACCAAGATTTGTTCCTTTTGATGGTACTGAAAGGTGAGAATTACCATATAGGAAAGGTAAGAATTGACTGGAAGAACATCTGTAGGATGTTGCAGAAGCATTTGCAGGCATCTCTGTGAAAGGACATGCCTAGAAAGTATCTGAAGTTGTTCACTCTCAAGTTTTTTGTGAAGTTTCTCAGTGCTATATTAAACTAGCTATTATGACTGGGGGCAACACATCTTAATTAGCTTTGATTTTTGTTATGTCATATATTCAATGTATTTGAAAGATGATAGATTGAGACTCTGGAGCAGAAGATCTTCTCTCCATCTTTCTGTGAACAAAGTACAAACCTGCTCTCCTGCCAATGCTAAAGCCTTCCAAGCACCCAGAGCAGTCAATTCCTAGCAGTATTGTTCACTTTGATACAGAAACACCATACATAAATGTTGCTTCAGGAAAGTAACGGAAATTGGAAGGAAAAAAATAAATGGCTTGTTTAGTCAGAGACCTCACCAGAGTAGAACAGAGAAGTGGAAAAAAGTTTCCATTTTAAAGTGTTAATTTGGAGTGACTAGAAAGAAGGCAGCAGGGGGAAAAAAAGCTATCCACAACCAAATCCAAATACTGAAAATTTCAGGGGAATTAGACCATAAATAAAGAATGCCATTACTGTCACCTTGACTGACCACTTGCATAACACCAGCCAAAAAAAAGCCTAACCCACAATTCCTGTGCAGAGCCTACAACTGGGTCTCAGGGTTGAAATATATTCAAGTGATGGAAAATCCATCTCATGTTCAGGTAAGCTGCTCTGAAGGTTAGTCAAACTGTAAAAGCCTTTTCCCATACCTTTAGTGAGAATTTCCTTGTCACAAATTTCCTTAGCTTCCATGTTACGAGGGATTTCATAGTGTGTTTTTTTTTTTTAATAGATTAAAGAGGGATCAGCTATCAGAAATCTTTTCACTATTTAAGCTGTGCTCACCTCCTAACCTTTTTTTTTGTTTTTTTTTTTTTTTTGGGGGGGGGATAAACTGAATAGCTTAAGTCCTAAGCTGCTTAAGAGTTTCTAAGCCTCTTAGAGTAGGGGATGTTTTCTAAAAATTGAACTCTTTTGCAGCTTTTTTCTGAGTAACCTCAAAATTTTCACATACTTTCTGAAATACAGATGATAAAACCAGACAGTGTTCCACTAACTGCTTCCCTTATACTTTTTACAGAGGAAACAGGACTACCTGGTCCCTACAATCTTACAGTAGACTAACTGCCCTGCTTCTCCAAGGACTTAATCGATGCTCAGCTAATGGAGTGAACCCTTATACTGGGTTGTCCTCTCTAGTCACTTCTTGTAAGTCTCACCCATTTGGGCCTGAATAATTAGTATGAACTTTGGGCCAAGCACAGATAAGTTATGCAGGAGCCACCACCCCCACCACCCCCCGACACCCCTGCCCCAAAAGACAACCAGTAAATTCAAGAGTATCCTGAAAGAAGAGTTTTTTCCTCTTTTCTGCTGAGTGCCAGAGAGCCCAGAGTTAGGATCCTGGGAAGCTAGCTAGCTATCTCAACTGGTAAAACAACCATGGTTATACTACCATCAGGATGATGATGCTATCATAGAGGGTTTCAGATAAGCATTTTAAAGTCCTTTAGTACTTTTTTGCTGGTGGATTGAGCATTTGCTGTATTGACACAGTGCTTGTCACAGTGCATGACATAGGATGCTAAAAAACACTACATGTAGTATAGTACAATATATTTTTGAGCAAGCATTGAAAAAACATCATTGTTCAATGAAGGCACAAACTCCACAGGATAATCCTTCTCCTGTAACAGTTAGTGAACCAAAGCATGTAAAAAATGAAGAGATGCTAAAGAAGAAAGAACAAGAGAAGCATTTGTTGGCAAAAAAACCCAAAAAAATATTAAAAACTCATCAAAATATTTTTAGATTGTTTGTTTAAAAGAGCAAATGATTATATGAGACAATAAGTTTAGAGCAGTCCATTGGCCAACACTGAACACAAGGCTACTGAGACATACTATTCCCTACTTACTTACACATTCAGAGGTTGCCAGGCAGGCCACTGTGCTTTTGCCTTGATGACTGTTAAAACCTCATCGCTCTGTGAAGAGACACAAAACAAGAAAGTGATTGGGACAATTTTACAATGAGAGTAATATGATTTACAGCAGAAGTAAGAGGTACTAGATCAAATTGTGCCTCCAAATTCTGACTATGAAAAATATGCTTTGTCCTTTTTGTTATCTGAGCACCTCGTGTCCTCAGCTGCACAGGGTTCATCAAGGAGCCTATATAGAGTGCAGGAGGCAAGAGCAGCAAGCAAAGGCAGTCAGACCTTAGGCACAGTCTCTTTCCCGTCTGCAGGAACTGAAGTGAGCTTAAAACACCAGCAGCAGTTCACAGACCATGTTATTTTTGCATCATGAGCTGAAGGGAAAGCTTTCAGAGTGGTGCACTGTGATGACAGATGTAAATAAGGAGAAGACCTTTGCATTGGGGAAATACCCCAAACCAATCCGACCAAACTGAGTTTGTTCTGGTAACACTATCACAGAAAGATACCTGTGCTGTATCCTGGGCTGTTACTCCACGTGTAGTAGTTTATTAGCAAAAAGTATATCTTGGGCTGTTGATTTTGTGATGCTCTGACAATCCTTGTGGCCGAAGGAACTTACCAGGTTAAAGTAAGCAAAGACAGGAAAAATTGCTCTTAATGCGTTACAGATCCATGGGCCAAGAGGCAGGCAAAAACTAGAGGCTGCTGCTCTAGGCAATCTAACACACCCTGTAAGCATGTATGATACTTTATTTATTATCCTCATATATGTAAGGATGTAAAGAGTCCATGGCAGATGCACTGCAATCTCCTCCAAGTAAAGCCATTGATAACAATTTCTCTTAGCTCACCATTTACTTACATAAAAATTACAGGGTGAAATATAGAACCCACCTGTGGAAGCCCACAGTGTGGCAAAGCGTTGTACAAAGATTATTTCCTAAAGTCTGTAGGAATTTCTGCACCAGCAGTTCTAAAATTTATATTGGTACAATAAACCCAGGACAAAGGCAGGAGACCGTTAACAAGGCTCTGATGCCCCAAAGACATCTATCACACTATTTTAGAAGCATTTTCGCCATCTCCATTAGGAATTCTCAGTAATTCACCTAGAGGAACACAAAGTTCACAACTCACTCACATGATTTCTACTGTCTTTTAAAAATATTTCCCAATTAGGCTAAGAAACCCACCTATACATCACCAGTAATTGACACTTCCAACAGAGCTGACCTTTCAGTTTAGTGATAATAGTGCAATTTCCTGCCTGACAGCAAGAGTTCTGATACCCCAGACTAGCTCTAGTCCATATACACCCCTGTTCAAAGAAAACAATATTCAGTGGTTGTTTCTATCACTCTCAATATTTTCTGACTCCACCTTTTTAGCAAAGCAAGGTAATTACAGTGCTGATGGGCCCTCTCTGTAACACACAAGGTTTTCAGTCTTGGGAATACATATGTGACATGACCTCTCCCTCAACCTGAGTGGATGGATAAGCCATTCCTTGAAAATCCTTTTTAAAAATGCAGATGTTTGCCCAAAACCTATACTACATTAAATGTCCTGACCTAATATAGCTGAAAGTCTGACTCTATAAATACAAGTAGAAGAAGATTTAATCAAACTCCCATACTACTAATATAGTTTGAATAAAGAGAATTTTAGGATGAAAGGGAGCAATCAAAGAGCGTGAAGCAGAGCTATGCCAGCAGGCGGATTCACCGGGGCAGGCCCTGCGTGAACAGCAACAGGCTGAGCTGCCAGCACAACCCTCTCCCAGCCTCCCGCTGGACCGGGCAGCACCAAGCAGAGATACGCTCCATGCAGGAGAGATGCATCACGTCCAGGTTCATCTACGGCAACCTCCTTCTTACCTCCATGCCTTCAAAAGTGGAAGAGACAGCTTTCCCCTCAAAGTGATTTAAAAGGAAATTGATTAAATGAATGAAGTTAAAAGACATTATTTGTCTTTACCTGTCAATGGAATTTGCCTTAATTTTTCATTTCCCTTGTTTCAACATCCTAAGACTTTCCAGCCAGCCATATCTTCATTTACTTGCCTTGAGAACACATTTGCATTCAAAATTATTAACTGTGTGTTGCACATCCCAAAGAAAGTCTGTTAATGAGCATAGATGGTTACATTTATTAAAATAATACACTGGTTATCTAATAGAAGCCAATATTATGTCAGTAAAATCCAAATCACTCATGTCTGAAAGGATTTTAACATGTGCTATTCAAATTAAAAATGTATACCGGGAGTGGATGAACCATGATTAATAGTTTAGTAGTAAGTGCAGAGGGAAGGAAACAAGGAATAGAGCATGGCACATTCAGACATCCCTGAATTTTTAAGGGAGGTGAAAATTCAGATGCAAGAGCTGAATTCATGGCCACTTCCTGAACAGTAACCAAAATCAAAAGATACAGAATCCAGTGTTCTGATGGGCCCAGAATGAAAGCACACATTTTTGAAACCTAGAGCTCCTTGACAATTACACAGAATTAAGCTGCAACTTGAATTAAATCGTTATTCCAGACTGATATTCTAATTATGCAGTCATCTCTTTCATGCAGATATATAATATATTATAACTTAAAATTCTTATAATATATAAATATTTATATTATTTATAATTAAAATATAAATTTATAATTAATACTTATAAAAATATACTTTAAAATTAAAAAAATTTAACACCTACACTATTGTTAATGCCAGTGTATATATATTTCTACTTGCACTGATAGACAGACAAATTCCTGAGTAGGTATTCTGCATGCTAAAGAGTTTTCATTTGATAAGTGTTTATGTCAAGAAGATGAAATCCTGGAAAACAATACAGTAAATTCTGCTTGCTGCCTCCTTGGGTCTGTGAGGCTGTTGCCATGTGAGGTCTGGCTGCCAGGCTTTGCGCCAGCCTGGGGAAACCAGATCCACTTGCCACTTGTAGTGCCAGCAGCCTGCATCTCTCCAGGCTCCTGCAGGGAGCAGACTCAGAGAGTTACTCCAGAAAAGCAGCCACCTTCCTTGACCTCCAGCCTCTCCAGGTGACATCCGCATTTTTAAGGGAATGTGATAAACTTAAACAGCCCAGGCACACAGATGCTACCAACCACAAGTTCACAGTCTTGTGAACAATCTATAGATAGAAAGCAATCTATAGAAAAGACATAGTGGTTGGATTTGCTGGCCAACCTGTTTAGGTGTAATTTATTGGCAGATGGTAGAAACTGAGAGGAAATGAAATGCTGGAAAAGCAACCCACAAATTGATAATATACAACTAGTTGATATAACCCAACTGCCTTGAATAACCCAATTGCACAAACTTTACAGTAGAGGCATAAAACAACACATAATTTTTATGAATTTTAGTTAACATTTTCTTAAGGCTTGCTATATTATATTTGTACCCATTTTTCTTTCCTCTTCATGTTCCAAAAGTCTTGCTTTGATTTTTGAAGTAAACAAACTCTCAAATTCACGTCAAAATATGGCAAAAATAACTAGGATGTTTCACTGTTGTATGTTGCAAGTTGTCTTGTCATCATTTGTGTACTTGGCTGGGAAGCAATGATTCCCAAGTAATGAAACTGTTAGATTTTGAAAAAGAAAACTAGATCATTTGCAAAATGATGAAGTGTCAAAATGTTACAATGTCAGAACAAGTCTGCCCAGGTTTCTGAGGATTTCTTTTTTCTGTGGAGCATGTCAGAAGTTTCCCGTAGCTCTCAGCATGGTCATTACAAAATCTTACTTGCAAGGGTACTATCGTGAGCTGGTAATACATCATGCAACACATCTATTTTCCTGTGGGCGCAGCCAAAGAGTTTGCTGAAGTTGCCCTAGGCCTCAGTGCTTTTTAACATGAAGAGACTTTTTGATGAAAGAATGTTCAGAAGTTGTTTTTTTCCAGTTCATAAAAAAGAACATTTTTGAAAAGGTTAAGCTTTTAGTCACAAATTACTTCATCTGGAAGAAAAAAAAAGCCCATAATTAAAGACAAAGACTTATTTCTACCATTTGATGACAACTAAATTCTGTTTAATTCTATGACTGACTTAGATTCAGGCAGATTATGCTTAAAGCCAGTAGCACAGTTTTGGGGTTACTTTAAGCAACACCAAGAAAACATTTCCATTGGTGGAATTATACCAGGATTGTGTTTGCCCATTTTATTTTGACTTCTCTGTGTTTATGATAGCAATTTTGTGGCAGCTGAGAAAACCACACATATTACAAGAAATATGAATATGCCTGAATGGAATTCATTATTTGATCATAGTACGTTCAAATTCGATTTTTCCCTGCACAAATAGCCATTTCTTTAAATTAAAAAGTCTTATTCCTTTTCTTCAAAAAATAGTTAATGACATTTCAGAGAATATAAAATCTGTCATTTTCAGTTCACCAAATATGAAAGTCTTGAGGGAATTTCCAGGCTTTTAATAAAATCCACTCAATTGCAAAAGCACAATTTGGGGGCTGAGATAGATAAAGAAATACTGTTTGAGGTGCAGCTGAAGACAAAGGGAAGGAAAGATGAGCATTTAAATCCAATCCTGAATTGTTACTCTCTGAACAGGTCCCGTTTCAGGAGAGCAAGTAACCGAGTGCTTCAGACAGTCCCAGTTTAACTGCTGTGCTGTATAGGAAAGCTTTCCTGAACTGGATACTTAGTAATTTTGTATTCACTTTTACAAAGAAACACCCCTCTGTTAGATAATCAGGCTAGGAATTTTCCCAAAATGTGGATATTGTCCATATTTTCCAGAAAATAAGGAAATACGTGTTAAAGCTACAATTTCAGGATGGTGACTGCACGATGCTAGCTGACAATGCACGTTTAAAAAAAAAAAAAGCTTTTAAAAGGGACTTATAGGAATTATAATTCCTGATTTTGTTAAAAATTTATGTTCATTGTTACTCTTAGTATATATCCCAAAAGCACTGATTCACTTTGCAACAACAACCTTCTACATTACCTGTCCCACAGGGTTTTCTTTCAATGAAGTGGTTGTTTCAGGAGGGGAATGTAGGCTGAAATTAATAACAGAACTGTTGCTAATGGCAACAGAGAAAATCATATGCTCTATTTTATTTCCATTAAGGTGCAGTTACATAATCTAGGGTGTCCCAATAAAGCAATAATTCATTTCTGCATAGTATAAAGCTAAGCAGTGTGTGTTAATGAGCCCTAGGTATGCTCCGAGTATTTGAGCTCTCATTTTCTGTGGCTGAGCAGATTCTGTAGGAAAACGATCTCCCTTGTGAATCCCTTTCTTGATCGCATGTTGATTTTCTACTGCACGTTTTGCTTCTTTCTACATAGAATGCTTTGCTGTCTTTAGGAGTATTGAAACATTTTGGGATCCTAAATTACTTTGCCAAAAACAAGGGAAGATCTTTTTAATACACTTAAGAATGGCTATTTTTTAAACTAGGGGATTAAACTAGATTTTGAAGCTGACCATAAGTGCTGTAGCTCCCATCCTCTGCCTAATAGGTTTATCCAGTACATACCGTTTTGTCTTCCTTCTGTCTTAACTTTCCCAATTTTATCAATCTTTTAGACTAAACTAGCCTTTAAACCTATATCTAAGTCCTATAAACTACTGTTGTTTTAAACTCACGATTGATCTAGAAACGGTGAGCACACCAGAAAAGAAATAGGGGGGGGAAAAACCCAAAAAACAGTCCAACACACCAAGGCATTCTGTGTATAATAAAGCAGACCTGTGCAATTGAATGACAACTGCAAGCAGCAAGACAAAAGCTGCATTCACTGGAGATAATGATAAAAGTGTTTTAAAGCAGTAGGTTAACTTATCAGATTCATATTTGGGTAACTACAGCATTTTTTGCTCAGACTCCTTCAAATAGTTTCAAAATAGTCAGGGATGAAAGCGTGGAGACAGGTTCTCGGGGATGCTATGAATAAGTGAGTTTCAGCTGCTTAAATATCAGCAGAAAACCTCAGGAGAAGGCTGGGTCTGCTCTGAGAAATAGCCCGGAGAACAGGGACAGAGAACAATTCTGTCTTCTGGTAAATGCTGGCAGTAAGACTCCAGGTATCACGATTATTCATCCTGCTGCTTCTCTCAGACATGAGCCAAATGTGGTAGCTTGAATGAAGGAGAAATACTTATTCAGATAATAAAAAGTGATTTTAAATAAGACCAACAAATTAGCTCAGGAGGTGAGATTTCCTGACCCTTGATAGCATTTTGACAAATCAGTGTTGGGTTGGGTTTTTTTTCACTCAGAATGTACAATATAAATATTCTAAATATGCTTTAACTGCTCTACAGAGGGCAATTACAACAGCTTAATTTCCCTTCAGTAAAGATGTTGTGTCTAAGCCACCCTTTACCACTCCTTCCAAAAAAACCCAAAAAACCCACCAAAAATCCCAACCAAAAATGTACCCTTTAAACAAATTAAGGGATTGAGGATCCTATCATAAATTATATTTTCTTTAGTGTAGAAAGGAGTATTCTTTTAGAGAAATCAATTTCACATCTCTTCATCCCCCCCATTCACTTTCAGCCATTGCCATGACAAACAGGTTGCTGCCCTTGTGGACCATTTCTCTGGCACTGTGTAGTCTCATGGTTTATGCTTTGACATTAACCTGTCTCAGAATTTAATGACCAGAACACACTTGTCTCAGATTTTGGATAAAATCATCTCAATCTGTGACAGGACTTACAAGAGCAGGGTTTTAAGAGGCATGTCAGAGTTTTTTCCGAGGAGTGGAGGTGTTGCCGTTTTTCCCATCCGGCTCTGCCTTTAGCACCTCCTTTCCTTGCAACTTCCTTCCTTTTGAAAAACAGCTCAGTCTACACTGTGTGACTCAAAGGACTATCTACGTAGTCCTCCATGGATAGTGGCTCCAGTCTGATATCCCTGATTCTGCTTGTGTACTCTAATTTTGCCTCATCTCTCCTTCTGCCCTCCTGTAAGTCAGGACAGACAGAGAAGGAAACTGACTGCACTGCCTATCCATCCTGAAGAGCAGGATTAGCTTTTAGGGGAGTGCATAGCTTTTGTTTTTCTCAGACAAGGAACCTTCCTGTTCTGCTCCCCATGGTGGATTCGTATACATTTAGAAAGGTCTTGTTTGGGTAGATGTTACACGGAGCCAAATCCAGAAACTGAGACTGACCCAGAAAAGTTTCCCTGTTACTTCTTAGAAATTTTAGGGGCCTGAGCTAACTAACATTGTCTCCCATCTCTGAGGGCTCACTCTGGCTCGCCAGCAGTTAGACAGCTGAGAAATGCTATTATGATTTTTTGGTTTGTTTGTTGTTTTGTTTTTTTTGGTTTGTTTTTTTTTTTTTTTTGGTGGGTTTTTTGTGTGTGTGTTTTTTTTTTTTGTTTTGTTTTGTTTTTGTTTTGTTTGTTTGTGTTTTTTTTGTTTTGGTTTGGTTTGGGTTTTTTTGGTTTTTTTTTTGTTTTCTTTTATAAGCTATTTAGAACTAACTGTTCCCTCAGAACAGTGTGGGAGGTCAGATGAAGGTTATCTCCCTACCTGGTGCCCACACTATTTGTTGCTTAAAGGGCTGCAGGTATTTTCAGGGGAGGTTTAGATTGGATATTAGGAAAAATTTCTTGACTGAAAGAGTGGTCAGGCATTGGAACAGACTGCCCAGAGAGGTGGTGGAGTCCCCATCCCTAGAGGTGTTCAAAAAAACACGTAGACGTGGCACTTCAGGACATGGTTTGGGAGACATGGTAGTGTTGGGTTGACGGTTGGACTTGATGATCCTAGAGGTCTTTTCCAACCTTAATGATTCTATGATTGTATGATCTTTATATGTGTCATTGAGCAGAATTAATATAAGAAGAGGAATTATATAAGACTTACAGCTTTAAAAACAGTAGGAGCCGCTGTTAGAGTGACATCTGCAATTGATTTAATTAACATACCAGGGAAGGGCTCTTAATTCCACTGTAGAAAGTATTGTTTTGGTTTTAGTTGCTTACTTAGAACAGCAAAAACAGAACAGAGAAATAAGAATTAAACCCTGTAGCCACAACGCTGTGTGTCATCCTATAGGAATCAGAGATAGATGGGTGATGTTGTCTCTGTAATAAGCCCGACATGAAGAAATGTGTTTGTCTTAAGAGCATCTCTAAAGTACTCTGGCAAATCCCTAGGACATCAAATTGTTGAGTGTAGCGTTCATGTAGTTATTTTATGACCAGAATAGTTCTAAATTGAGGAACATAAACAGAGGCTTGCACTCTAAAAGAAGGTATTCACCATATTGCACTGTACATGCTTGTCACAATATTAATTCTAAAAATAAGACAATAGTGAGAAACAATTACTGCAGTGAGGTCAGTATTTTCATTTTAGCTGTAAAATACCACTAACTGGTGAGGACACACTTTAAAGCTCTGTACCTAAGTGTACTGCTAAAAATGCTTATTGTGATGTACATCCCTTGCTATTTCCCATGGTTGTTTTGAAGTTATATGCACAATGACCTATTTATACACTTATCTCTAATGCTTATGTGCTGAAGTTAGATTTAAATTTTAGAGTTTAGCTGTTATTCATGTTATCATGAAATGACACAATGCATTATTATGCCGTGAAACAGGCATTTTGAATATTCCATGACATGTTCAGCCAAAAAAAGCACGCTTCTCATTCCAGTAGTAAAGCACATATTTCTGTTGTGGTCATCCCATTTGTATTCCTTTAGGCTTCTGACAAACTCTTTCTTTTCTAGTAACTCTGTAATCAGAATTGTACAGTATTAGAATTGTGCTCAGTTCTTTTAAATCAGGGATGCTGTGTACAGATATTCAGTGTCCCTTATCCTTTTTTTTTTATGTCCCTTGAGTCCCCTCTTGTACCAGACTCCTGCTGGGGGATTTCCACAAGAACACTGAACACAAACATCATTCCCTACTTTATTTGTACAAAAGTAGCAGGCCGGACTGGTCCCCACTGAATTCTTAATTTCAGGTGTTAAGCCACTTTATTGAAATAATTTACTATCCCTTAAAATAAAATCAGGGTGTTTTCTTTTTACTAATCTCTAAAGAGATTAGAGCTGCTCCATTATTGCAGAGCAAACTTCCAAAGCGGTTAATAATCAGAGCAGCAAAGCATGGTAAATGCCACATCTCATTACAAAGCCAGTGCTTGGACTCTATTCACTGGAGTAACTTTAAAGGTACATCATCCTTTGGCTAATAAGGATGAATGTTTTCAGCATTTGTGTTTCTAATGCAAAAGCACGCAAAATTCACAGGGTCATTCCATCTTGTCCTCTCCGGACAGTGCAATTGTACCCTGAAAGAAACCGATGGAAATGTTCGCTTACAACAGAATTGCTGAGTTGTTGCACCACAGTGACTACTGAAAGACTATTAAATATGCAATTACTGTGGCATTCTCTAAAGTCTGATGAGCCAATTAATAGCACTTTGTATTTTCACAGCACCTTGCCTCAAGGGATTTAAAAATGCTTTTAAACAATAATTACGTTCTAGAGCTCTCCTGTAAATCATTTGCACCATCAGTCAGGCTCAGAAACTACGGCAAAGTTAGCTGACCAAATGAACCACTTACAGCTCAGAACGTTTTTTTTTCCAAGCATGTTCACTGACTTCAAGCATTATGGTGATACAATAACATGCCTTGCAAGAAATAAGACTGACAATCATACCACCACTAGTCTTATCTATGACTCTGAAGATGCGACACATGTTAATCCACAAGTAAAGGTGGGGACACTAAGCTTTCTCTACAATACTGAATGACTTGATGATCCACCTTCTGATAATCTAAGTAATTAAGTACAAACATGGCACTTTCTACAATCTGGACTGTCAACTTGAATTTGTGGTTAAAAGATTAATTAATCCAGCAAGCATCATCAAGCTGTCTGTGAAATACATATACGTGAACTTTGTATTAACTAACAAAGAGATAAAGATAATCTATGGCTCAAACCACATCTTTCACAAAACCAAAACCCATGTAAAGCCAGCCTAAAAGGCATGCTATAAACCAGGCCCTTAGCAGGCACGCAGTTGGCTTGGAAGAACAAATGTATGTCTTTCCAATATGCACCTGACTATAATGGCCTTGTAAATGAAGACACTTGTCTAAGGAAGAGAGATGACAATTTTGAATAATTCCTTTCCCCCAATACCTTCTACAAAGCTAGAAGGTTGTTATATCACATCCTGTTCTGGAATAATTACATTATAATCTATGCTTGAAAAAAAGCATATCACCCCTCAAAAAAAATTCTCTCAAACTACTAATTCAGCCTCATCCATACTCCAGTCAGAGAGCAAACGACCTTTTGCCACTCTATCCAGTCTTGACAACTGTAATGTCAAAACTAAGTTTTCTGTGCACCAACAGACTTTGTACAGTGCTACCTGCCGTGCCAAAAACCAAACAGAAATCATAACATTTCACAGGGACTATGCAAATGAAATAAAAAAGAAAATATATTATGCCCTAGAAAGAAATCACACAGCCAAGAAAAAGGGAAATCCAGTCTCCAGTAAGATATACTCTGATAGTCAGGAAAACCTACAAAATACTTTAGATCCAGTACTCTCTGCTTATGAACAGTTCCTGCTGTCTCACATGGTCTATCTCCTCCCCACCACACAGCTGTATAATTCATTAAACATATTCAATGTTCAAACTTTAGAATTATCTTAAATTTTGAGCATTATCTCTTCCTGTAAACTCTCCTCCTGTCAGACTCACATTTGGGAAAACTCAGGGAACAAAACCGAGTACTACTGAGCCAAGGTTTAATGGTCTTAACCACCCAGCTTCAATTTCTTCAAAATGTTCTGCTCACTTTATAGATGAAAACAAGCCTCTTTTTCACACAAAGATCTGAAAAGAACCCAATTGCTCATAGGCTAACACCTTACCAATTATTAATTTTCTGAGTCAGAGTTGCTCTGTGCAACAGGCAAGCGCAAATATTATTAATGAATAAGGTTAGTGTATTCTGAAATAACTGAATTATACAAAAGTTATGACTGTTTTTGGAGGAAGGTACAACTTATTATAAGCATGGCTAGGTGACTCTGAATTTAACACGTTATAAGATATGATCAGACTACTGAAGTAATTAAGATTTTTTTCTTTCTACCTGTTTTACATATAGTTCTTTGCACCTTACCTGGATACACAGACTTCTAAAGTGTTCTGAATACCTCTCTCTTGCTGATCAGAAATACAGTGATGATTGTACCTGCCTTTCTCAAAGACTGTTCTCTTAATCACTACTTCCTACGGCTCCACAAGAACTTACAAAAAGCCTTAAACATTCACAGTTTCTTTTTTCTGCTTTCAGGTCCACATTTCTACTGATTTATTCTGCACATTTCTTCTACAATAAATCATCTGGCATTATTGGTCCCATGTGGCTGCATGCCTTTCATTTTTGTAAACTAAAATTCAACCATCTTATTCACTGCAGCTGCTTTTAAATACACTTTGGTGTCAGCAGTGATTTACATTTTAATTATATTATTTTATTTTAGCTGAGTGGTCCAATTGTTTTCTTAACAGCTGCTTTAAAGGCAGTGCTCAAATAAATGAAACCTCAGCATTTGAGCAAGGAAAACAAGTTAATTCACAATTCCTTAACAAAAGAATTTCCTACAATAACATTCTTGATGAAAATATTGCCACACTTCCCAAATCTTTTACATTTTAGCATGATGATTAAGGGGGTCATTTACTTGAAGTATGTTCTAGCTGAGCACTCTTGGGAAATTCCTGATAAAAAGACTAGCAAGGACAGTACAAAGATAAGATTATTTCTGTCTCTCTTCCAAAAGCCTGAGACGTTATTTTACCGATTTTCTATTTCAGCTGCAAAGACAAGTTCTGAATCCAACACTCAACAAAATGAAAGACTAGGGGTTTGATCTTAATAGAAGGTCCATTTTTGTTCTCTGATATGTGTATGTAATTTCTGTTGTCGGCAGGAGCACATTTATGCTGTATCTGGGGCAAAACTGAGCGTATAGGTAAACTGATATTTCTCCAGGGAGACATTATAATCAGTAAAAACAAAAACATCACAATCCATTGCAAAAATGTACTCTGCAATGGAAATGTTAAGCAAGAAAACATTTGTGAATGTGGAAGGTACAAGTTTATCCATGTTCTGTTGAGTTGATTTTAACCAATATTTCTTGATAAAATGTCCTGGGAATGCAGGATATATATTGTTTCTTTGACACATGCATGAAGCATCAGATATTAAAAATATTTATGTAATATTATCAAATATTTGATGCACTTTCATTACATTGAAACATTATGACCACAAATGATAAACATGTCCACTGGTTTCAGATCAGGTAATTGCTCTCAATTTCTATACTACTGGCCACTATTAATCTGGCTGAATGAAGCACAGGGAATTGTACATTTTTGTAACAATATTTTTGTATAGGATATGCGGAATTGAAAACTAGCCAAAGAAATAACAGTGGCCCACAATTCTTTCTGATTCTATGTATTTGCCAAAAAAAGCCCCAGTGCAGTGCAAGGCTAACTTCATAGTGGGGTGGGGTTTTTTTTTTCCTACTTTTTTCCAGTTACCTTTATCCTTCTGAAGGTCTTTTTCTGTTCCTTGCATCAATCATCTTCAAAAGAACAGAGAGGAGGGGAGAAAGGGAAGGAGCAGATGTTTTAGGCTAATGAGGAAATAGCAACAAGGTAGTTGCTGTGGGGGTCTTAACATTACTTTGAATCTGGACCTTGTTTATTAAGTACTAGAAATTTGTTTGGTTGCTGAAAAATATGTAGCAATTGGTCAAGATAATTTTTCAAGGAGCAGTTTGCAATCCTTGTCCTCCTATGCCACTGAACTCTGAAGGAGCAGGTCCAGGAAGTAGCCGATGTGCTAAGCCCTGTGAGACCACCCCAAGAGAACGTTGACAACCAGTGTCTCCATTTATGCATTAACCAGACACAACTCTGGTTGGAACTGGGTTGTGACAGTCATCTCCTTACTCTCTGGAGACGTTCAAACTGTAGATGCCCTCCTGTTCTCCTTGTGGCCATGTTCAGAACAGTGATCTGGTTTTAAATGTTTTCTGACTGCTTTCAAAGAGCACACAGCTCTGGACTGAAAGTAGAAAAAAGCCACAGGTAAATGCTAAAACGTAGTAAATTCAATTTTGGGTCTAAACTCTTCCTTTTGGAGATAAATATTTATCCGCTGAAACTGTAAGCTTTACAAGCATTTCTGAGGTTAGAATGTACCTTTTGTTATTAAAAACAAGAGGTTAAGCATTTGTTCCTACTGCAATCTCTTGCTAGTATTAGGGCAGGGAGCTCTTACAGTATTCATTAGCTCTACATATTTTGTTTTTTTCATCTGTTTGCTTACCTAGGCAAAGAAGGGAAGATATATTTAGGAGCTCCATCATTGTGCAGCCCACAGAAGGTTTCATGAATGCACAGTGCCAGCATTTCAGAATCTATACCCTCTACATACCACCTAATTCCATTATCTTTACTACAACATTAGGTCTGATGTGTCACAGAAATCTATCTCTAGGGCCTAGAAATGACTTATGAATTAATTACCTGAAGCATAATCATTAAGAAAATAAATTTAAACATCATTACTTCACTTTCTATTTCATTAACACTCTGGAAAAAAAAGAATGTTCAGCAAGTTTTCACGTCCATATGCAAAAAGTTTTATGCCAGAACAACACATTGAAGGTGAAAAAAGAGCTTTGTGGGGATTTCAGCGAATACAGAATTTCAGTCACATGGATTTATACTGAGCACCATAATACCTGGTTCTATGAAGTGAGATGAACTCACCAACAAAATGCCATGGATTTTTTGTTAGTAGTGATACAAAGTCCAAGACACAAGCCACCTCTGTGTTTGGAAAGTACCTGGAGTATTTTAGGCTCTAAGCCTAATAAAATAAAATGGACGCGTTCAGCAACTCAGGGTGTTTGCAGCTTTTTGGTCTTTAGATGGTCATATGCCACATGATATTTCAAGTGCAAGGAACCACCTGGCTAGATACATGAAATTTAGTTATATTTGCAATCATCATGTTTAAAGAACTATGACAGATTCTTCAAGATTGTATCCTCTTCTGCCTTTTATTATGCTACACATCTTTCTGGATGTTCTGAACAGCTTCTAAAACTACTTCAGCTTGATTCATTTGGAGAGAAAAAGAAGAAAAAGGAAACAAAATTCAGAGAAGTATCAAGGTTATTACTGACATCTCTCTCAGAAAATTTTAAAGGGACGGAAATAGTGGATCCATTTATCTCAAAGTGAAACCTGTGAAATATATTGCCAAGGGTTTCCATGAGTCCAAAAGGACCATTCTAGAAAGAGAATGGAAAAAAAGACATAATAATCTTCAGCCTCATAATTGGAGAGCCAGTTGCAGTGGGACATGCTGTCAGTTTCTACCAAAGATGGAGCAATCTATCCTCTAACTTCCAGATCTCACAGAAGACAAATAAATTCCTAGAAGAAACATCTACTAGGAATCACACTGTTATATCCATTTAGAAATTTATGTTTGTTTGTATTTTAACATAAGACTCCTTGGATGAATCTGAACTCTCTTGAGAAGCAAGAGGCCTACCTTGCTTGTAAAACCCCTGACATTTAGTGTGTTTTTCCAAAAACTTGGGCTTTTATTCCAGGCTGTGAAATTGAAATGCTTTACAAGGAAGTCGGCCTTGGAAAATCTAGTTCTTAAAACCACCGCAAGCTATTGTTATTGTTAAGGTGTGATTGAAGAAATTCCAAGACTGTTATTAGCTTGCAATGCTGGAAGATGGGATCTTCCATTTTAGTAAGAGATAGCTTTCCTTAAAATAACTTAAGTGAAAACAATCATTTGCTTATTCATCTTTGAAGAATAATTTCTTCTGGAATACATTATAACTTATTGTTAAACAAAATGCCTGAAATAATTCTTCTACCACATTCGTTATACTGATTTCTGTCTATATTAGCAGGCAGCTCATGTCTGGCTGTCTGTAGAACAATCTCTTCTCAACACTGTCAACTGATCAGTTAGCATGAAACTGGTTAATACTTTTTCCAGTCGTCTTCTCCATGCATTTCTTCTTTAACATCTGCCTGATGGGTGATCCGTGTTATATCTCATGGCATTAAAGGAGTTCTTCTCATCAATGTATGTAGGATTTGAGAGAACTAAAATTCATTAAAAGCTTATATATCAAAATGTTTTACATATTATGCTGTTTTGTAAGTGGGCGTCCCAGCACAATAAAGAATATAATATTATTATCTGGTAAGAATTACTCATTTATTATAAACTCATATCTGCAGGCAAAGTTCTTGTCAAAAAGTTCTTATTGTCTGATGAAAGGAGAAGTGACTTGAATTACAGCTAATCTTGTGCAGACTAATGTAGAATATAGTACTTCTAATACATTGCCTTAAAAAGAAAATAATCATCCCAATAGTTTGAGAAATTATTTTACAAGAACCAGATCTCTTTTTATTGAAATAGTGTTAGCTATGAATAGTATTTAAAAGTTAGCATTACTGTTATAATTCTGCTACTTTATATATAAAACATAAAATCAGCTTTTCAATAATACATTTCAACCTGCAGTTGAAGTGCTGTAATTTCTTATATGCATTCACCCAATATATTATATAACTTAAATACTTAATTTTATCACACAGCAATTATAGCATGTGAGGGCTTTTATTATTTTGTTTGTATAAATAGGATTCTGAAACCCTCTGATTACACATAAATGGTGGTATTTTAAATCATAATGAATAGAAAATTATTGGTTTCTTTTCTACTGTACCTTACATAAGTGTAGCATAAATGTTTTCATTCAAGTATTTGCCTTTCTTATTTAATGTAGTAAGCTTTTGTTACAAACTGAACTTTAATAAGTGATTGCTCCTTTTGCCATGGGAATATGGAAAACAAAGATTTGGACACAGCATGCATAAAAACTGGAAGACCTAGTCAACGAGGGGTAGATTATGATTTTTAAAGAAATAGAAGGAAGATATTAATTCAATGAACACATTAATTCAGTGAACATCAAAATTATTTGCTACTACAAGCTATAATGATGCAGCTTGTGTATATACACTTAAAACCTGCAAGACCTAATCTAGTTTCTAACATATCCTAAATCCACAGATAATCTGTGCATGAAATAGAAGTGCAAAGATATATTCAAACTAGGCACAAGACTGATAACTGCTACCTAAAAATAGAATCTTATCTCTTGATAGCATTTTTCTGGATGACAGTCTAAGACTAGGGAATGTCTGCTTCAGTGGGAACATGTCACCATGTTTCAACCCACTGACTGTCTTGACCCATCTACTGTGCTTTCATGGTGCTCAGGCTCAGATATCTTCCCAGTGCTCCCAATGAAGGCCAGTGTTACTGACTGAGCTGTGAGAATGTTACAAGAAAACAAAAAAGGAAGACAAAGAAGAAACATTCATATGCAATTACACTAATTGAATAAATGAGAAGCAAAGATTAAAATCAATATTCCAGTGCTCTAATGCAGAGTAAGAACAGAAGTTTACAGGGTGCAGATTTCTCTACTGCTGATCAAAGACAACTGAAACATGGATTTCCAGGAGAAGTAGATTTGACCTGGAAGGCTTGTATGAGCACAAGACCTGTAGTGGTTATCAAAACAATAATTGTTAGCTGAAATTAACCCTGCTAAATTACACTACCTTCATCTGCGGAGCCTTATCTCAAGCAGTCATATCAGCAGCCCTTTCAGCTTTGAATATGTGCTGTGATGCAGAATAAATCTGGCTTCTTGCTTTTTGTTTTAGATGCTTTCAAAAACATTAAAAATGCTATGTCTGCTACCTTGTCTCAGCTAATTAATATCACAAAACATGATGAAAGCACACCGGTTGATTCACTAACAAGATGGTAGTTGGTGGGTCTGTAGTGACCTGTCATATGCCTGTTGCAAGCAGAAGCAAGTCTTTTGTTGATGAACACGTTCACATCATAAGCACTAAAATCACTGATTTATCCTATAATGCTGCAGTGATTAACATTAATTAATTTTCACACATGGGATGGGGTATGGGAGAAATAGCAAAGCAACTTCATCTTCCTGTTTCAGTGTTACTTCTTGTCTACTGGTTCACATGCAGTTTTAACTGTCTTGCTACTCCGTTTTTCTCACCATATATTTTTAACATCCTGTTGTCTTTTCACTTGATAGTTGCCTAGGGCATGGATTATCTCTGTCTTAGATGCCTATAAAAATATAACACATCAATGCCTAGAGGTACTGGTCAGGTTTTTAAGGCACCGCTGCAGTGGCAAAAATCAATAATACTTCATATAGCTGAAGTGAATGAAGGTTGCTATATGCAAAACCATTTAGGAATTAACGGCTTTGTAGGTATGGCGAGAGTCCCTTCCCTTTCCCCTTCCCTTGTCTTTGTTGATTGTCCAAAAGGATTTACACTGAGGGACAGGTGATGGTTTCTCTCTGTAGGATAAATTATTTTGTGCAGATCTCTTTGTTGACATAGCTAGGCTAGTTTAACGCTAGCATGTGTATTTCTGTACTGTGCTACAATTACTGAATCACGGGGTAGACACACAGAGGTAACTTTCACTTCACAGCACTCATCTTTGGGGGGTGCTTAGTCCCTGTCTGTCTGATTAAACTCCTGTTGTTTTGAAGTCATCTTAGGTCATTGCATGCTGACCACAGTGTGCCCAAAGCCACTATGCTTTTAGAGGAAGCATCTCTATGTGCTTTATTCCCACGCATTCCTTACAGTTACTGGTCAGTGCTACGATATGTGGTTAGAAGGACTTTCAGTCTATCTAATCCATCAAAGCAGCTATTTTGCTGTTAAATACCAGAAACTGTGACTGGCAGAAAGGACGAGTCATTTGCACAGTAAACACAAGGTTTTGCCATCTCATCTAAAGCCACAACCGCATGCTGCTGTCAGGAAGTAACAAGTTCTTTTCCCAGGATGACAAGCAGAGGGAGAAACAGGGGGAGATAGAGAGAGGAGGGGGAAGAAGAGACGGTATTTTGATTAAGGCACAACATTAAGGCAATGTGTTATCCATATGTTATGGCAACCTATTATACTGTATTAAGTGGTATTCATTGCAGAACAGGAAGTCTGTTCTGAAATGTGCAAGACATTATGCAAATCAAGGGTTAATATCATTACAGCTGGATGACAATTTTTCAGTGAAACAATACTAATTTGCTGAGGTAGAGATTGTAGAAATACATATTTGTTTTGATGAATTCCTTCAAAGGTTGGGCAGCTTTCTGCTGGAAATACACTTGGTTTCCCATCTTGCAAGCTGCTTGGGAGCCTGGGATCTCATTTAATTTGCTCATGATTGGTACTTAAAAGTCTCACAAATCCAGGAGCACACTGTATATGTTTCTAAAGGGGACTCAGCTTTTTGCTCAAGCATGACTTTTAGGTGGTTTTGGCTCCCTGCCAGGGAGCTGAAATGAGGCTGATTCTCTGCTGCAGCTCCAGGTTTCCAAGCTGCCTGCTATGTGTGCTGCCTGTTGGCCGCGGCAGCTGCCCAGACAAGCAAGCTGGGGAATCATAGGCTTCTTGCAATGCTGGGAGCCTTGCCTGAATTTAAGGCTCTTCCATTACCCTGGCCAATTTTCTGAAAGTTTAAGACAGCCAGTACTGTCTCACTTTTGGAAAACAAACATACAAACAAAAGCCCCCAACACAAAACAGCCGAACAGAAACTAGAAAAAATATTTCAGTTCACTAGAAAAGCAAATATTGTGCTACTGAATAGTTATGAACAGCTTGTGCAGCTGTCTTAGGCTGCATGTTTATTTTAGGCTACTCTGTGAGTTCAGTCACTATTCTGATCACCCATGGATGTCAGAGTGAGTTGGACTTTTTGACTGGATGAACTGAAATACTTGAGATGCTGGAATTGCATCTTAAAACACTTCATACTTTTTATAAAATCGTGTATAAGTACTTAGGAATGTTGCTCTTAAAAACACTACCATGCCTCTATATTTCCATAGTCTATTACTGTTGATTAGATTAAAATGCAGAAAGGGCTTTTATCAAGAAGAAAAAGTAGTTCTGTTCCATCCTCAAGCAAATTAGCATCCTAAACTGGATTTCTAAGTAAATTTTAAAAAGCAACAGCTGTTAGAAAACCACTAGATATTTTGGCTTAAAATGGACCAAAACATCGGCAATAGTCTCATTTAAAGAGGAGGGAGAAGAGATGTGGGAGGCAGGATTATTATCTACGTTAAGCATGACTGAAAAGTAAGCTCCAATTCTGTCTCCTTGAACATCTAAACCCTACCCTGTGGAGAGACTGTTAGAAAGAGGTCCAAGACCATGAGAGTGGTCTTGGTTTGCCTTCTCTGTGTGTTTTTTGAGAAGCATGTGGGTCTGTCTTGCATGAAGAATGTTGTTGGCATCTTGCCAACAAACCACCCAGCAAAGCTTCACATGTATATACCTAAGTGACACCACTTACTTGAGCCAACCAAATTTCTGACTGAGGTTTCTAAGTATCGCCTACTCGTCAAAAGAAGGCCAATTGTTCTTGTCTTCTGCTGGTGTAAAATAATACTTTCAGTACTTAAACACATATATTTAATTTTCTTAATATAAGTTTGCAGTAATGGGGAGTTTATGTACATCTAAATAAAATTATTTGTGTGGAAGTCTATCTGAAAATCTGGCCCTTAGAGTATGTACTGGTTAAACAAAAGGATATGCGTGCTGCACTTGGGAAGACAGGTTTCCTATGAGTAAAAATCTTACTGAAAACAATGTTTCACAACTTTCATTTTGAAAAAGATTGTAATGCATCATTCTGCTATGAAATAATAAGGCATTTTTACCTTGTTGGCCCAAACACTATGCTTTGACATGTTTAGGTGCAAAACTATCTCAAGAGTAAAAATCATGTTGAAAGCTGAATAGAAAATGAGTTACATTCATAGATTCAAACAAATGTGTGCATGCTTACAGATATGTTTTGTTGACAGTCTTTAAATATTTAATTCCCTCATTTGACTCCAAATCGTTCTGCTCTCTGAAGAAGAAAAATCTTAGCTTGCAACTCTTTCAGCCTGAGGAAAAAAAATTGAAATCTCCAATTCCGTACTCCCTTACTTTGACCTTTTGTAAATCCACTGAAAATTCTGTTTTTCATAGCTGGTCATTCACTGAGTAACATAACACAATGTCCTCTTTGTTCTGTGACTTATTAGATTGTACACTGCTCATGAAAATGAACATTGATTATTTCTGAGTACTTTGCTTATGAACACGTTTTCACTGCTAAGCTTACTGTACCTATCATCCATGTATATAACAACTTATAATGTTGCAAATGGATTCAGTGAAGATATGACTGGGTAAATGTGAGTGCTGTTCATACATGGAGACAGTCACAAATGAGATGCATGTGCTTGAATCAAACTGTCAATTAAAACACCTTGGATACTTTTCCCTTGGCAAAGAGCTATACTCAGTAACATATTTATAAACAGATTTACATAGCTTTTAATATTCTATTTTTCCCAGATGATGCAGTAAACATTAAAATACATTAGTGATGAGCCATACATATAAACAAAATAAAACTCGCAATTAAAAAAGAAGTAGAAAACCAAACATAATAATAAACAAAAACAATTGAGTGGAAAAAATAAACCATCAGCCATATGCTGACTTAGAATATATCAAATTCATTGGCACCCTCTGTGATTTTGCACAAGTCATCTGACCATACCTCAGTGGAGGGGCATTTAGGCCATCAGTTTGAGCCCTGGCAGATCTGAGACTGCAAGACTGCAAATATCCCCCAAAATCCCCCTTCCCACATTTATTCTTATTTTTGTGCTGAATGTGCTTTGCCTGTACATTCAGAACAAGCTGTAAAACAAACTGAAAGAGTAGGAAGGTTTCGAGGTTGATTTGAATTTTATTCAACCTAAAATAGGGTTTTATGGGTTTTTTTTTAGATTATTTTAGTAATTTCTTCATTACTGGACATTTTTTTTCAGAATTGCCAGTGACCCCAAAGTTCAGTTATTGCTAAGTTTAAGTACATAAGCCACATAGTCATAACGATGATTGTTACAGTGTTTACTATATTGTTACATTATGTTATATTAAATTGTTATATTACAGTCCCGTAATGTTTGTTACAGCATTTACAAAACACCATGATGAACTAAAGTTCCTTTTCAATAATAAAAGTACTGGAGAACGATGCTGTGCATTAATAACTAACTATACCGGAGTGAGATACCACTTACAGACAACACTGTGAAAAATGTATGAATCGAAGTGACGGCAAAAATTCAGGTAGCCTTTACAGAAAAGCTGACTGATGTGAGCGGTTTTTCCTTTATTCTGTTCTGCAGGTGGCATCAAGTTATTTGTTAAAATCTAGGGATTGCTATATTCTCATAAGCCCCCACATGGGTCTTCCCATTCTAAGGATGCCAGAGCTCTTTAAGCAACTTCAATAAGTGAACAGGTTTGACAGTTTTTGCCTGAAGTTATTGCTTATGTCTCAGGTCTTTGTCAGTAACAAACACTTCCATTAATTCAACTCAGAAACACTGAATAGATGGGGTAATTGGGCTTTGGGGATTTTGATGCCCCCTTCCCTTTTTTTTTTATTGTACTGACCTGTATAGTATATTCTAGCTACAAGATGAGCACAAAATTTTCAAGAGGCAGATGGGACAAGGCTTGCTTTTATGTCATAAAATGACATACCAGGAGAGCACAAAGCTTCTATGTGCTGTTGTATGCAACACAGCTATTTGCAGGTGGAACAACTTCTTAATGGACCTCTTCTCAAATCAGCTACTGAATATATCTATAATGTACATTCAAAGAAAAATACCTATCTTCTCTACAGCATACTTTTGAAAGGACCCTCCCTGGTTCCTTAAGCCAGAGGAGGACACAAGTCAGTTTGAAATAGCTCTCTTACAAATATAAACTATGCTCCTGTATGACCACCCTCTCTGTTTCTGGGAACTAAGGAGTATTTTCCTTTATAAACTGCAACCATATTTGTGTCAAATGTCTGTCTTCTTGGAATGAGACATAAAACAGAATATTCTCTTTTTGATACGCTGGAGAGTGTGAGATGAAAGTGGAAGAATAAAAACAAACAAAAAAAATCCCTCCAAATATCTTCTACGAGGAAATCAAAGTCTCTCAGCTGATATGCTTTTAGTCTGATAACTACTTTCATGTGTGTAAATACTCGTATTTTGCACAGCTTTTGAGTTCTGAGGTACTAGCAGCCTAAGACATTGTGAAAAATAGGGCAGTCAAGTCCAAAACTATGACATCTTAGTGAAGGAAGATGTAGTTGAGCGTTAATTCTGAAACCGAGCTACAGAATTCAGTTCCATGCCATACCATTCCCTTGCTCAAACAATAGCAGTATTTGTAAAGGTATTTAGATGCTTTACTCCCATTGCAAGTAGTTTCTAAAATGTAAGGATAATCTTTTTCTACCTTGTAGAATTCTTTTGCATGTAAGTACTCTAAGGATATTGCATGCTTGGAAAATATAATCCTGAGAGGCATATGAGTGAATGGCACATTCCTGCTCTCACACAGTTGGCAGGACTGGGTGGTACACCATATGGGTGTGCTGCCATTCAGAGGGACCTCGGCAGGCTGGAAAAATGGGCTAACAGGAACCTTATGAAGTTCAACAAAGGGGAATACGAAGTCTGCACCTGGGGAGAAACAACCCCATGCACCAGAACTGACTGTGTGGGCTGACTGGCTGGAAAGTTGTTCTGCAGAAAAGGCCTTGGGGCTCCTGGTGGATGCCAGGTTCACCATGACCCAGACAAATGCCCTTATGGCAAAGACAGCCAAGAGCTTTCATGGCTGCATTAGGCCAACCATTGCCAGCAGGTCATGGGATGATATCCTTCCCCTCTTCTCAGCATTGGTGAGACACTTCTGGGGTTGTGGGTCCAGTTCTGGGCTCCCCAGGATGAGAGAGATATGGACACAGTTGAGTGGGTCCAGTGAAGGTCATAAAGGTGACTAAGGGACTGGAGCATCTGTCATGTAAGGAAAGGCAGAGAGAGCTGGGATGGTTCAGCCTGGAGAAGAGAACTCTCAAGGGTGTTGAAGATGGAGCCAGACTCTTCTCAGTGGTGCCCAGTGACAGAAGAGGTAATGGGCACAAACAGGGAAATCCCTGTAAAGATATGAAAGGGGCTTGGGGATGGGGTGGGGGGGGTGGAGGTGTTGGGGTTTTTTTATTGTTCCTTGCAAGGATGGTCAAACACTGGCACCACTTGCCCAGAGAGGTTGTGGAGTCTGTCTCTCTGGAGACTCTCGAAACCTGACTGGACACGTTCCTGAGCAATCTGCTTTGATTGACCCTGTTTGAGCAGGGGGTTGGGCTAGATGATCCCCAAGGTCCCTTCCAACTTCAACAATTCTGTGATTCTCCCATGACTCCCACTGAAGAGCCCTCTCTGTGCTTGTACTTCACATCCTGCAGGTGTCCTGTTTCTGTATACTGACACAGGAAGAAATAATGGAAAACATTTCTCAGAAGTCTAGCAAATCTCATCTAGCTGTATTAAAAAGTTGAATGTATACTTTTGCTGATGGAAACCAGAGGACACTCAAAGGCTTTAAATTCACAATTCAGCAATACCATTAATTTTCTTGTCAAAGATGGAAAAAGTGATATCAACCCAGCTGAAAAAAGGTTATAGACAGAGTTGTTGTCTTATGCTCATAATTGAATATTTCATTTACAGTTGTTATCAAATATTACCTAGAATATGTTTCTGTCAGCCTTCTCTAGGATTCCATTTAATATGCAAAACATTTAATCCAAAAAATCTACTGCCATTCTATTGAAGATAATACATTGCCTCACATATGACTGAAAATAATTCTCCTGGTATTTTTGAACTCTAATGTTTCTGAATGTCTTTTTCCCACACCACATGGATATGCAGAATGAATACAAAGCACAAGTAGCCTGATTATTATTATTTACAGTATGGTTACAATAAGGCATCTTTATACTTCTGTGACAGTACAAAGAGATCTTCATTTGATCTCAATAACAATGCATTGAGGAACTTGCACACAACAATCTATTTTAACTTGTTATAGAAGTTGGGAATATTTTTGATATATTGGAGATCTGTGAATGAACTTTGTCCCTCTGATTTTTCAGACTACCCAAATATAACAACTGGCTGGAAAAATCAGTCAAATGTAACTCTTTTCTTAATTATCTTTAACTAGAATTCACTGTTGTTCTAACAGGTAGAGGTTTGCACAGAAGAATGTATGTATTCTTATTATGTAAAACTTCAAACTCACAATGGTTCTTACTGGAATGAATTCCAGAAGGTCCAAGAATGACTGCTGTCAGCTGGCTCTTATCTGATTTTATTTACATTGAGAAAACTAAAAGCCAACTAAAGTAAATTATATAGCAATTTGTCATTTTGTGGCTCTATGAGTGAGACATGAATTATAGGTACCCCAGGACAGATGTTTCAATTAATCTAAATTTCACAACAAAACATATAGGCTTTATTTTATAATCAGAGTTTTTGAGCTGACATTTTATTGCAATTACTTAGGAGTTTTTATGTCAATTTAGTATATATTTGGGCTTGTGAAAAAAATTATAAGTAGAAGAGTATTAATTATGCCTAACAAATTACCTACTGTAATGTACAATGTACAATGTAATGGCCAGAAAACTCATCGAAATGAAACTAGAACTGAATTGACCTGAGCCCAGGTCAATAAATTATTTGGCATTTTTAATTTTTCTTCAGTAAAATTTCTCTTATTACTCCACATAAATCCTGCTTGAAATGTAAAGTTTGATGTGAATGAATATGCAATATATATATATATCAGAAAAGCTTTATCTTAGATTTCAGAATCAAAGAGCTATAAATACAATTCTGTACTGATACAGAGTAATATAAAAATGTACTTCCAAACTGAAGCACAGCTGCAGTACCAGAAAAAAATGTTTATATGTGTGAAATTCATATTCAGTTCTCACACAGCCAGATGTGTTTAAAGGCCACTGTGAGAATGTCTTATAAATTTAAATGTCTGTTAACAGAGTGGAGACAGTCAAGGCAACATATGCTTAAAGACTAGCTCAGACTGTGGATCTCCAGATAATGGAACGTTATTTGAATCTCGCTTGGGCCCATCCAAAAAAAATCTAGTACTGCATCCAACCTTTGGAGAATGTCCTATGTGGATGAAATTCTACTAACTACAGTGAGGCACTGAGTAGAGACATGGTGTCCCTCAGTGACAGGAAATCCTAAAAGAGAATCTAGACAGTTGTTTTGAGTATGTTGCCCAAAATATCTTAGCACACCTAGCAGATTTCTTCTGAGAAATTATAAATATCCTGTTAAAATTCCTATTAGTTTGTTTTCACATACTTTTATCACTGCTGCTAGAAAGTAGATAATTTTTAAAAATATAGCAAATAGGAAGCCACTTCCAGCCATTTCACCAGTGATACTATTAAACCTCATAAGATGAACATGTCATTTGTATTCATTATTCTTTGTGGCAGAAGGTAGTTTTTAGGTTATTGCACAACATAATGGTTATAAAGTACCAATAGTTAATACATATTTTTACTCTAAAACTCCCCCCCAATATGCAGTTGTTTTCTCTACAGGCTTTACAATGTTTCCTTAGATAAGGTACTTAGGTGTTCTCCATTCTTTCATTACAGAAGACCTGAGAACTCTACAGAAGATATTTGGTTGTCAAAGGAAAATGACAAGTTTTTACAACTGACCACTCATGCTATGATTAGCTGTTGTGGATTCTGCTCACAATTTAAAAACTTCCTCTAGAAAATATTCATATTGACAACTATACCTCTGACATAATATAAAAATCATTCTGTTGACTTAAAAGAAACTATGAAAGCTCAGAAATTAGTGCAATCTCGGGGTGGGGGGGGGGTGTTGGTTCCTTTGTTTTGTCCTACTATTCTATGTTCAATCTTTACCTAATCATTAACAATAAAAACAAAATAACAACAAAAAAAAACCCCAAAATATTGATGCACATGGACAAAAAAAAACCCAACCACCAAAAAACTGTGCTATCAATTTACCTGCAGACAAAACGTATTTCTCACAAATGCCTGCCAGTAGGTGACTATAAGACAACAATAAGGAGATATAAAAGATCTTTCTTTTGTTAAACTTTTCTTTTGGTAGTGAACTCCATGTCCACTGTAGACTGATGGTGGCGGACACTGAGATTTTCTAAGCCATCAACAAGCCAGAGAACATGAAAAGGTGGCATCATTTTTCTAATAGCCAGTACATCATCAGCCTGGACCTGGCAGCAGCATCCAGAGCAAAGGAATAATTCATTCCCCAATGCTAAGGTAGTTTTTGCAGTCCCAGAAACCAGAACAGAAAAGACAATAAGATTTTGTGTTGTGCATACTTGACTATTTAAAAATGAGTTAACATCAACAGTTCATTTTAGCCAACTTGTGAAATAGTTATAATTCCTGATAGCTATCCATTTGGCTTATGTTGAGTACTTCCCCTCAGTAATTAACAATTATAAATATTTATGGACAGTAATGGGCTTAAAATTGAAAACAAGAAGATATAATGGACTAATGAGAACCTTGATCTTGGTCCTTGACTTTCCCTTTATTTTCTTGATAAAGTATGTTTCTTTCAACAAACATAAGTTGACACAGCTTTGCCTGTTTTATTTTGACACCATGCCAGGAATTAGTAAAAGGGTAGATCTCTACTGCTCATCACTCAGCACCTCCAGCTGTTCACTGGTAGCTCATATGTAGTCTGAAGAGACTGACATACTACAGAAATATTACATTCATGGGACAGGTGAGTGGGTCACGGTCAGGGTGGAGGCTGTTGATGGACAGGTTGACTCTATGCTTAATGTTTAGAAGTACCAAGCAGTTGCAGCTCCCATTCAAGTCAAAGACAGATATTTTTATTAAAAAGTTAATGACCCAAAAGATCAATTAATGTTGCAATTATCTCTCTTCCGTTTTCTCAGAATGTGTGTATGTGTCTTAATGATTTAACAGCAGAGACAGCACAGGTGGCCACGGGGTGGGGGGAAAGGGGTGACTGTGGCCATTACTCCAGAGAAATCAGAGTTGTGAGAGAAAGAAATGTGTGCTTAGAAAAAAAGAGAATCTCGAAAGGCAGTGGGGCAAGAGGGATATAAAGCCTCTTTCCAAATGAACTGGCAGAAAGTCAAGTGACAAGAAAGGCCTGTCAAAGCAATAACTGCAGTAAAACTGAAATTGTCAGGCACTGTTAGTCACTGTGTTCATATGCTAGTGCTACTGGAAGCATTTAAAGGAGGTGCCAACCACTGCTATTTAAAAATACAACCCCTGAACTACCCACCCCCAGTCCACTCCAACCACAACATGATTTAAAAAAAAAAAATAAAATAATCATTCTACTCTATTTGCACTTTTGTCCTGCAGCTGTCAAGCAGGGTTAGGAAGGAGGCTGCTCAGGTTCTCTTTTTGTGAAAGAGATGCAGAATTATGCTCCTCTGGCATGATTAGATACACACTGGAGACAGGGATACTGCAGAATAGTATTATTTAAAGGCTACACAGGAATATATCCATTATTTTGTAGGTGAATATCTAAAACATTTTTTAGGTAATTCTTATTTTCTATTTCTTATTTCTGATACTGGATACTTTATTTCTAAGGTCTAGTATTCTTCCTAAACACCCCATGACCTCACTGATGAAGACACTTCTGAAATATGTATGGGAAAATAAAAAAAGCTTGGAGATGTCACCCATGCCTGGAGCTACCACTTATCAAGGATCATATCCTACAACCTCTACTTCAGTGACAGTACAAAACATGTAGTAGGTGCCATCGCTGAAATATTTAGCTAGCTAATAACGTAGGGAAAATGGTAGTTTCCTAATAACAAGAGAATATGACAATTCATTTAAAAAATTGATACAAGAGGTACTTAAATACTATAATGATAAGCACTTTAGAAGATTATAAATAATACATAGTGCCTTTGATCACACTTTCTTAAAATTATGTATTTTCAAATTCAATACTACAAAAGCATGTAGAATAGCTTACTCAGTGTGCTGTTCTGCAGATTTCTTCCTTCTCCCAGAACTTTCAATACATAACAGGAAATCATCAACCATGAAGTAATACTTAGAGGGTACCACAAGAATGTGTCCTCAGCACGCAGCTATGTGTAAGCCTAGCAGTAATTTGGAAAAAAGTATATGCAACCCTTGCTAAAAAAATTTCATATGATGCAAAATCTGGCAACTTGTTGCAGAAAGTTAAGAACAGATCAACTGCACTGCACAGACCACTTGGCAAGTTAGATTAATTCACTGCATAGGTTTATAAATACATTTAAATATAATACCTAAAGTTTAGGAACAAAGCATACAGAATATATAATGAAAGGAACAGGATCCTAGAAAACTAATTCTGGAAATGGCTTAGGAAACTGTGGCTAATCAATTAAGATGAACCATGAAGAATACTAATTCAGGTTTTTAAGAATAACCAGTTAAATGACAAGTACTAGAATGGAAATTATTGTCTCCCTACTATTATTTCTATCCACATTATGTGGACGAAAACAAGTACTGGCTTCCACACACAGGAAAAACAAATCAAAACAAACAAAAAAATGAAGGAGGGAGAGAGAGAAAAGGTTTTTTAAAAATGCAAAAATATCCAGATATGGAAAAGCAGACTTTAAATGAGACACATAGGACATTTGTTTTATTAAACTTCTTTACAGAAATGTTAAAGAATTACTTTTATACCTTAACTGTGAAAATACTTCAGATAGTAACTAGTTCTAAAATCTGGTACGCAAAAAAAATCAAGATCCGAATGGCTCAAGTTAGAAAATGAAAGTATTATCCTTGCCACTCTGAAACACTCTCTCCACCTCTACCATTTGTAAATAAATTAGAAATGTAACTTTCTCACTTGCACTCCTTTAGATTAGGAGTAGGCTTATGAATCAACGAAGGAACTCCTCAGTTAAGTTATTACAAACAATAAGAGGATATTTCAGGGAATGCCAGAAACAGTGATGAATTTAAGTCATCAATTTTTTAATTATGCACTGAGACATGAGGGTGCATGAATTATTATGACATACATCTTATTTGGGACTAGCTATGGTAGAATGGTTTTTGATCATGATAAAGTATGGAAGATAAATAGCACATGGTTTGCTTACAGGATGATATTTAAAACACTTGCAAAGAATGAGATGGTCTCTGCTGTGTATCATTCAGCAGAGTAAATAAAAAAAAAGTCTGTGAGGAAAGGTATGCGAGAGGTCATGTAAGTGTTTAAAAGTACGGAGATGAGAGGTCCTTTAAGACAGTAACTTTTCCAAAGAAATGGCTACCAAAGCTGACACCGGTTCAGCCTGTGTTACCACCTTTTGGCAAAAAAGTAGGCTCATTCAATCAACAGCATTTATAATATACTCAAAGGTAAAGCAAAATTTTCAGGAACAGGAGCAATGAAACACACATGTAAAGGAACTGAATGGTAGAAAGCAGAAAGGACATAGAAAAATAGTCTTTTAAAGCTTCTGTAGGGATCTGTAAAGAGCTACTTAGGTCTAAGTGGGCAGTCTGCAGGTTTCTGACCTGACCTTTTGGTCTGTAAGGCCAATAAACCGTTTGACTGGATATTTCTTTCCTCCCCAAAACTGACAAGATGTTCTTGTGAGTCAGAGATGCCAGTACCCTTTTCACAGAACAACTTTTCAGAGTTCAATGCCATTTGTTTTAAGCACTTTAAGCATTTGAGTATGCTTCTTTTCCAAATCACTCCATGTTTACATCCCACTGTGTCTACTTACTTGACTAATGTGAGTTAAGTCTAAAGCACAGAATTGTTAAGAACTGATTTGATGTGAATTTAGGCATGTTTGTTAGCAGAGGAAAATAAACTAGTACTCTTTAAATAGAAGCAAGTAAACTGGGAGAACCCCACTCCAAACCACCATCCTGCAAGGCTTGCTGGAAACATGGACCTACAGTTTCTGTGGAGCAGATTAGTGCAGCAATCACATATTAAACCCTTTAACTCCAGTCAGTGGATGGAAATTCTTCTCTAAGAATTAAGGGGCATAAAACAAAGCTCATGGTGTTCAGGTTCAAAACTGACAGAAAGACTTGATATGACACCTGAAGGACTTTAAATGTGTGGCTAGTGTCACAGGACATCACAGGACCCACTAAATCATTCAGGGGGAGACAGGACAAGTTTATGGAGAAGGAATTAATGGGGGATAACTAATTAATGGATACCTTATATTGCTTGGGAAGTCGTTGAGCTGAAAATACTTGGAGGCTGGGAGAGTATCAGAAGGAGGGATCACAGCCATGCCCAGTCCTGCTGCAGCACTGGGGGCTATTTGTGACTGTTCCTTGACACCCAGGCCAAGCCTATTGCTGGAGAGGGGACAGTGGGCCACTGCCACAGGTGGACCTTTGGTCTCACCCACTGTAGCTGTCTTGATGTGCTCTGACCCCAATGGGCTACAGTACGTCACTCTCACCAATCTCAACACAACTTTTCCGCTATTTTGTAACCCAGTGAGTCTTCTGGATGCTGAGAGTCCAAGAATGGTCCTTCACCACGCATTGCTAAACTCAATCTTTTCAGTAGAAATAATGTGATGAAATATGCATATTTTGCAAGTAAATAGAGTGGGGTTTTTTCAGGGGCAGCTTTAGCACATGCTTTGTGGCACAGGCAATATGTGGGCAAAAATAGAAACATGGAGAGTTTCCAAACACCTTGTGCATTATTGAAATGTCAGCGAATTCTACTCAGTATGTGGAAAGCAAGGCAGAATGCTTTTTAATTAGGTATCTTGCACATAATTCTCCATGCTTCTTCCTAAAACTATCTCTTGGAAAGGCTGAACTAAACTTTTTTTTCACCCAAGGTTTTGCATGCACACGAATGAGAGAACTTGTATCTTTTTTTTTTAGTTGTATATCTTCTCAGTGTCTGACATTTGTGCCTGATTCTTACAAACTTAAGATACTTAGTAATGTTGCAGTAAGGCATGTTTTAAAAGAAACATGCATTTTGAATTTAAAAGCAAAGGAATAACTGCAGTTGCTGTTGATGGATGGAATACCTTATCTAACAGCATCTTTGAAAGTGAAGACCATCCAATTGTTCTGCTCTCTCCCTGTGTGACTTACAATGTACCTTGTTTTTCCATGGGTAAGATGCAAAAATTGCCCTCTCCAATAAAACAGATATATCCTCTAAATCCTTTTAAAAGACAATACCTATTTGAAAAAATTATGTAATCAAGAAGTATACAATGACATGAAAGCAGCTGGCTATGCCACTACACTATTTTTTTTCTTGGACAACTATTAAACTAAATTAATTACCTCCCTGTTGAGTTAATTAGGTAATATTAGTACATAAATACCCCAATTAATTATCCTGAGCTAATAAAAAGACAACTGCCATCAAACGTGTTTGACACAACCATATATGTTGAATGTAAATTTTCCCATTTGCTTCCCAATCCAATTTTAATTAAAACATTATAAATATAAGTCATTCTCATAAATGAGTTTTATAGCATCACAAGCTAATCACTCCAGAAAAATAAATGGAGAGACAATAATCCCTTGCATAATTATACTGCCAGTTAGAAAGAATGACTTTAATAAATAGCTCATTAATTTCAGAATTTTAAAGTAAAAATTTCACCAACCAAATGAATGTACCTGCAGCCTAATTGCCTGAAAATGAGCCCAAAAAGATAGGAAGAAAATACATTTTTTCATCAGCCTTGTAATTTCCCATTTTGGAAACTTCTTTGCTGTCATCCCAGGAACCTTTTTTATAACATTAGTTATTAAGGAAGACGAATGTTATTAACAAAGACAAATCTTGATTGCTGTCATCTCTTTCTGGGCTCCTCGATATGTCTAGTTTTTTTTTTATTGTTTTAAAAGTGAAGACTCAGTTTTTAAGTATCAAGTTTTGTTATTTAATAACAGTGTGATTTATAAGAGGAAAATCAACAGGTTTAGGCCAATACTAGTCAGCATTCGGGACTAAATATACCAGCTAAAAGCTTATAAAATGGATAAAAGCTGATAACAACAGCTTGATAAAAGCACATAAACTGGTTTTTAATGCTCTGGCTTTTTCCAAGAAATTCGGAAAGAAAAAGAGCGATTTTCTGACAGTCATAATTTCATAGCCAAGTGCTTAAAAATTCTTCTTTCCTTTAGTAAAATATTTTGAAAGTTTGCAAAAAAGAGCAAGATAATTTTTCTTTTATTATGATCCCACATGGATGGGTATACTAAGTTCTTCAGCATACCTGTGCACCCACCATTTAAAGAATTACACAAAAAAAAAAAAAAAAGAAGGAAGAATTAACAATAAATACTACATGAACTGGGGAAAATAGGCTTATCAGAAAATACATTCAAAGTCACATTTGGAACTTCCTGTCGTTTCTGGTAGCACCAGGAAAATATTAATCATGTTTTCAAGATTTTCAATAGGAGTTTTCCTTTAATTTCATTACCTAAATGAACAAACTACTGTTTGCATTTTTTGTAAATTAAAACAATTAAATTACTTCATTTTAGCCCTTTGAAAGAACAAAATATAATCCTTTTTGACCTTGTGTTCCTTATTTCTGCCCTTGTCTCATCAAACATTATTTCTGTGATTCAAGAAGCTTAAGTCTATTTAAAAGGCTAGGCACATTCCCTGGTTGCCAATGATATCAACAAAAATAGGATTTAATTTTTTGCCAGTATCGACGTACTTTTCAACTTGTGATCTAATCCAGCATTTCTCATACAATCAAATCTTTAGAGAAATAATTCTGGACTATGCAAATGTAAGTCACCAGAACACAAATCCCTAAATTTCAGATTCCTCTTTAGATCTAAGTTTGGCCTGAAAGTTTTATTCAGCTTTTAAAGGATGTGGCCCTGTGAGCAGGTTGCAATACATCCCTTCTTCTCAATTCTTAGTTTGAAACCTTATCAGAAGCCCATCTTCCTGTGCATTTTAAGCAAGTATATTATTAGCATATTAGGACTCTGAGGATGGGCAAATACACATTTATGCCATGCTATCTTCTGTAGCAGGGTGTCAGGCAGACTACTGATGATAACAATACCTTTACCCAAGACGGCAAGATTTAACTGTAAAACATCACACTCATATTAGCACACCAAAAACAATAAACAAGGAAGATTACATGTCTCAGAGTCTACACAGGTTGGAGTCATGCCTATTTATTGTCCTATGGAGAGACAGATGTGACCATCTTACTACTTATGTACTAAGCAAAACAAGTTCTATGTCATCCCTTGATTAAGCCAACAATATCTCAAATTTTTAGTTATATGTTGTAAAGAATTATCCATGAAGCTATTTGACCCAATTTTAATTGAAAAGTGTGCAAATAATAAATCATCTCCAGAAGTATGCTTTTCTTTTGTACCTTCATTAATTTCCTTGAAGATAACTTCTAAACAAGTAACTTTTTGAAAGTAACTTGAAAGCAACTTCTAAGCAAACAGATGGCACACAGACAAAAATCAATATATCCCAGTCTTTGCAGTGACTATCTTTCAAATCCCAAAAATATTGACATGAAGACCTGTGTTTGAGGTTTACAGAGACATGCCCGGCCAGTGACATGGTAAGATTTTGGAACATGAGTTCTTTTCTTTTTCCAGTTATTAAAGGGCTAAGAAGAAAGAATTATCTGCTCCAAAATTTCCTTCCAAATGTTGTTTTATCACCCCAAGTATTTTTAACTCTCTACAGGGGCTTTTGCTTCTTCAAAATAGGGAGAGAACAAAAGAGAGAAAAGGAAGGAGAGGAGGAAAGAAAAGCTGTTGCCCTTGCAGAAAGAGCATCTCAAAAAGAGATAGGTGTTCTTCATTTCTAGGTCTCCAGAGAAGAGGGAAAAATAAGATTAAGAATGAAATGAACACCCACACTCACATGACTTGGTTAAAGATCATTATTCCTTGTCAAACAAAAGCAAAGAAAGGAGGAAAAAATCCCAAAGCTTCCTACATGCCTAGAAGGCAAACGTCAGCTGCTGCTTTCAAAGATTCAGAGATCCATAACCACATGCCTTGATCTAAGTACAGGGCTGCAGACACGCACATGTGGCAGGACTTACCTGTCCCCTCTGCTTCTCAGACATGTCTCTGGGGAGCAGGGAGGACACTGTTCTACAGGAGATCACCTCTTCAAAATAATGCAACACTGAAGTCATGGGTGGCCTTCATACAGCAGGGGACAAGCACATTTTTCCCTATCTGGACTTCACTGCACAGAAGTCAGGCATGACCTTGCTGTTACATGGATAAACTTGTTCAACAAAGTCAAAATGGTCATGTAACCTGTTATGTTTTCTGCAGAAGTATTTCTTTCTAGTAACAGATTTCTTATTTTCAGGCTTTTTTTTTCCCCCATAAGGTCACTCCTTTGCTGTTTTTTCTACATTCGCTTTGGTTTAATTTCATGTAAACCTGTTTAGACTCATAATATATAAAGCTGGACATGTGAGTGGCTGAATACTGTACCTCATAGTGAGGTGGGAAAGTAGAGGTAATAAAAAGTATATGTCTATTTATCAATACTTAAGCACAACCAAAGAGACTGTATCACATCATTATTCTGATAATAGGATTTGCCATGGACCACTGCCATATTTCTTTATGGAACATGATAGTAACTGAGAAATACAGACTGTTTTCAAACTGTTGCAGACAGTGCACACCTGGTTTTATTGAGTTTACAGCATTAAAAAAATGTAGCAGGAGATAAAGATCCCAGTGTGTGGCAGTACCGGACTAATAGCATGTCACTACCACTCACCTTCACTGTAATATCGAACAGGCAGAGATCATAGAATCACAGAATGGTTAGGGTAGGAAGGGACCTTAAAGATCATCTAGTTCCAACCCCCCTGCCATGCGCAGGGACATATTCCACTAGACCAGGTTGCTCAAAGTCCCATCCAACCTGGCCTTGAACACTTCCAGGAATGCGGCATCCACAACTTCTCTGGGCAACCTGATCTAATACATCACCACCCTCATAGTGAAGAACTTCTTCCTTATATCTATCTATATCTAATATCTAAATCTACCCTCTTTCAGTTTAAAGCCATCACCCCTCATCCTATCACTACAGACCCTTGCCAAAAGTCCCTCTCTGGCTTTCTTTTAGGCCTCCTTCAGGTACTGGAAGCCTGCTAGAAGGTCTCCCCAGAACCTTCTCCTCTCCACGCTGAACAACCCCAACTCTCTCAGCCTGTCTTCACAGGAGAGGTGCTGCAGCCCTCTGATCATCTTTATGGCCCTCCTCTGGACTCAATCCAACAGGTCCATGTCCTTCTTTTGTTGGAGGTCCCAGAGATGGATGCGGTACCCCAGATGGGGTCTCACGAGAGCGGAGAAGAGGGGGAGAATCACCTCCTTCAACCTGCTGGTCACACTTCTGGTGCAGCCCAGGATACAGCTGGCTTTGTGGGATGCAAGTGCACATTGCTGGGTCACGTTGAGCTTCTCATCAACCAACACCCCCCAAGTCTTTCTCCTCAGGGCTGCTCTCAATCCATTCTCTGCCCAGCCTGTATTTGTGCTTGGGCTTGCCCCAACCCATGGTGCAGGACCTTGCACTTGGCCCTGTTGAATTCATGAGGTTCGCACAGGCCCAACTCTCAAGCTGTCAAGGTCCCTCTGGATGGCATCCCTTCCATCCAGCGTGTCAACCGCACCACACAGCTTGGTGTCTTCAGCAAACTTGCTGAGGGTGCACTCAATCCCACTGTCCATGTCACCAACAAAGATGTTAAACAATGCTGGTCCCAATACCAACCCCTGAGGAACACCACTTGTCACTGGTCTCCACTCGGACATCGAACTGTTGACCGCAACTCTTTGAGTGTGACCATCCAGCCAATTCCTTATCCATCGAGTGGTCCATCTGTCAAATCCATGTGTCTCCAATTTAGAGACAAGGATGTCATGCGGGACAGTGTCAAATGCTTTGCACAAGTCCAGGTAGATGACGTCAGTTGCTCTTCCCATATCCACCAATGCTATAACCCCATTGTAGAAGACCACCAAATTTGTCAGGCATGATTTGCCCTTAGTGAAGATGGGGACCAAAACTGGGAATCTGTTTTCACTGAGCAGATATCAGTACATCTACCCCATCATGTATTTACAAAAATCTCCCTGCTGTTCCAGGAATCACTTGAACATGAAATAGCTGAGTTCCAATAAATTAGAATTTCTGGCATAACTGACGCTACAGTAAAACACTTCTGCATCAACTTGGTAAAGATTATTCTAGCATGAGGAACTGAGCAGAATGAGTAGCTTTCTTTTTGTGCTACTTCTAACATATCTTAAATGTGCCCAGCAGTATATTTGAGAAATCTAAAAACTATTTCTTAAATTATTTTGTTTTCTAGATACACAGAAGTCCTCTATATATTTTTCTAAAAATCCTGCACTTTCACTTAGGTAACTCAAAGTTTAAATCAAGACTGCTGCCCTATTTAATCACTGGCAAGAAAGAAGAGAAGCCCCTAAAATACTTTTCCTTGCTAGATTACCTTAAGTTGATATCACTTTGAAGCTCAGTTCTGGTAGTTTCTATATCACCCCTATTTACCAGGCAGCAAGAATGCACTGGGCACTTCTGACTGAAGAGATTTAATTAGTAGGGACTACAAAGTATACCTTTCATCTTAATGCTTGATTTTATCAACTAATACAAACTAAAATATTAGTCAGGTTTCTATATTACCTCTACTCAGTAGCACCAAGTAGAAAACATTTTTTTTCATTAATATTCTTCTTTGTAAATACATGAGGTCTACAGGGATTCAAATTGCCCTTTTTCTTCGAGAAAGATAACTTTCCACTGAAAACTCTTTTATTTATTTTTTGAACTAAAAATCATCTTCTGAACTTGATAACACTGGATATAATAGTTTGATTGTCCTAATCATCTAAGAAATTCAGATCAAATACAAGCATCCTAAATAGTTTTGACCAGAAAATGTGAAGGAGGAGCAGAAGGTCCCACTCTCAGCTGTTTCCAGGAGCCAGGTGTCCCACATGACTGTGGCCAGCTGCAGTCCCAGCAACATCCTGGCTCCTCCATTGGCCCTCCTGGAGCATCTCAGGAATCGCTGAGATCCAGCAGCAGCAAAGACCTGCTTTCCTTTCCTTTCTGGCGGGGTTTTCTGCCAAGCTGTGAACAAGTCGCTACCCTCCAGAAACAGACTAATTTACCTGCATGATGTTGGCCTGTTCCCAGCAGGTGCCTAAGCACAAAGCCTCTGGAGTCATTCTCAGACTCTTGCCTGGTTCAATGAAAGGAGCAGCACTGCAGCAGGAGATTGATGGAGATCTCCTCTAATACTTTATACATCCTGACAAATAAAACATTTTCCTCAGAAGTGGAAGTGATTAGTTTAACATTTCTGAATGGTGCAGATAGTGGGTTTGTGGACATGCAAAAAAGTCCAAAAATGTTGCTTATCCAATCTGGCAAATAAGGCCCTAAGAATATCCAATGTCTGCAATCTGTTGTGGAAGAAATCCAACTCTGAATTAAGATGCAAATTTCTACCTGGAAGGCTATTAAATGTGCAAATTACTTATCTCTTATCTGGTACTTTTGTTGGGACTTGAAGTATCTAGGGTATGATTATATACAGTTCAAAAATGTATACTTAAATTGAGGGTTTGGTAAAATTCTATGGGCTGTGGAGACAGATATCAAACTGGAAAACAATTTTGCTCCTTTCTAGTCACAGCCTCTGAATGAATATCAAATGCTGCATTACCTAGTCAAGTTAGTTGACATGGTAGAAACTGTGCAGTGAAGGGCTTCTTCTGGTGAGATAAGAACAACAGATGTGGAACTAGAGCCTCCTACTCCACTGGTAGATTATTTCAGCTGTATTTATTCCATGTATTCAGAACTCCCTTGCATCAACCCTTCTGTTGTCATCCATATGCCAGAAAGATCTAAGCCTTTTGCTCTACTGAGCTTTGGAAAAAAAAGAAGCAGAATTTTGACTCCAGAAACTGTTCACTATACAGATACAATTTACTGACATTTCTAGACCTATATGTAAAACACATTCAACAACTATTGTATATATTATATTATATTATATTATATTATATTATATTATATTATATTATATTATATTATATTATATTATATTATATTATATTATATTAGTTTTTTACGTGTGAAAGATGAGGACTTTCCAGTCCTAAAATTTGATTCTCACTGTTCCTCTGCCACTTAATTCATTCTCAGAGGATGGCCAGCTGAGCTGGGGATTTTATGTTTCTCTTATGCAACCAGCTCTTCCATCTTAAATTTTAAGTAGCAGGATCACGTTTTACAAAGGAGAGAATAGTGTATCACCAGCATCTTTACAAGCATTGGCATCTTCTCTGAGATGCTACCACAGGCATTAGTTGTAAAGTTGGGGACATGGCTTAGGAATCTGAGGATATAAAACTTGTTTTTCAAATAGCCATCATCTCCCATTTAATGACACATGATTTCCCAGCACTGCTACCTTAGCTGAATTCCAGCTAGAACTATGCCTATCAGTGGCAATTTCTGTTTTATCCCAGTCTCCTATCTGTCACCCTAATAACAGATTTGTCATTTAATTAGAGGTCACATATTGTAGTATTTTGTGCAAGTTCTGTACACTTTACACGTTATTTGTATACTCTATATGGAAATAAAATTTTATGGCAAAACGCATCACTATGATAATTTAATACAGACAAATCTAAAAATTTTATAGAAAGTAAATCTCCCTACATGATAGCTTGCAAATATTTGCATTGCCATCTCACCACAGATAGGCAGCAAATACTTGCAATGCAGGCAGCTAATATCTACCTCATTTCCATTTCTATACCTTATTCTACAATGGCAATGCTGTTTCTCTACTTCACAAATAAGAACACAAACATGTAAAACATCTACATGTTTAATGGAAAGAAAGAAACAGTGGTTTCAAATTGTTCACTAAGTGAATGTTATTCCGTATGCCAACCATACTATGACAGGTCCCCTTGAAACATAATTTCAATTATATATGTGTCTGCTCTCAAAAACTACGCTGTAAGCATTAGACAGCTTCACTCGGTGGGTCTGGTTCCCTGTGGTGCATATAGTCCAATTATCTGACTGAAGAATTAAGAATGCATTTTGCTCTTCATTTCTGTTATTTCAGCTGAAGTGATCTAAGAAGACCTGTGTATATCTGTTTCTTATTAACAGGAATGTTCACAAATTTCTTGTTAGATACTGAGTGCAGCCAAACCAACAAGGGGTTTAGATCAGTGAAATCAGGGCCATAATATAGAAAAAAATCAGATTGCTCAGTGTCAGGGCTAGTCTTATTTGTACAGGAGAATATAGATGTTAAAGACATGTAAGACTGCATGTAAACTGCAGGCATGGCAAATGGAAAAAAAGGCCTTTTGTTTACAGTTAACACATACTACATACAGGAACAACTGAATGAGTCCAGAAATCCACAAGCCCATATTTCAGAACACAATTGCATTTTAAAGGAAATTTCTTTTATAAAACCTTGCACAGTGGATGGGTGGCAAACTCAAAAGACTGAAAACTATCAATAAATCTGTGAAAACTACTATGCTATAGCCATATATTATGTGTACTATGAATTTCTGAAGCTTCTCTATACCTTAACTATGTTTTAAGACATTTTTCTTATCTAGATATATTTCCTATACTTACAGCTCTCATAGAAGCTTTTGTTCCCAAATATGTCATGCTATTTCTAAACTGCCCTTCCTCACACTTTAGATGGTTTCTGGAAGTCAATTGAAATTTTCCACTGAAATCCATTGACATTTTCTCACAATGTACACTGCAAATTAAGTATATAGGGCTTTACAAAGGCTGCTTTCAGAATACCTGCAGAATGAATTCACTACCAAGAGATATGATTCAGATTTACACAAGGAAAAGAGAAATCTTCAACACTGAACTTTTCTCCAAAGCTACTTTAAGGAATACGTTAGTACAAGCACTCTTCAGGTAAGGAACTTCACTAACTAGGTATAGTGAAAATATTCATTACAGCACAATTTTCTAAAAATGAATATAAATAATACTAGATACAATCCTCCCTGAGGCAGTGTTGGCTGTACACAGAAATTGGCTGAGCATTAGATCATTTATATCACATAGTTTAGGACCTAAAAATCTAAAGGAGTGGGTAAGTTAAGCCAAGTCAGCAGACATTTCTTCCTAATCAGAAGATTTTGCTCCTGTCTTCAAGAAAGGATCACTTGAGTTTTAGTCCATTTACTCAGCAGTGAGGCAGGTTGCTCAGTGGTGCTTGTTACAAAATACAATTCAGTGCTCTACATTTCTGGAATTGCGACCACACTTCCTGTTCAGTCGACCCAGAGCTACATTAAAAATGTATAAAAGGTCTAAGATTGCCATTGTCCCTTCAGTCGAGCACAGGCTTGAGTATCACTTGCCGCTCAGTGGCCCAGAGAGGATTGGATGAGTCTCGAGAAGTGATTCCCAGAACTGGCTGAAGAGGCTTGATACAGTGCTGGTGGGTTTTTGCTCAGCTTGGGGAACAGGGATACAAGGGCAGTTCCTGCAGTCACTGCCTTTGGTTCCTCATGGGCTCACAGGATCTCTGGAGCTGAGTGTGCTGCTTTCCCCTTGCCTGCATCCAGTGCCTGAGCAGAGCTCCTTCAAATGGCTCAGTTCTCCTCTGCTTCTTCTCAGCTTATATATGGGGTGAATTAGCTTTAGTTAGGGGGAGAATTAGTTCCTCCAGATCAGGAGGTCCCTGAGTGCCTGGACACCTTAGTATTTCAACCATTTGAACTGGAAGCTCAAAACTAGACTCCAGCTCAGGCTTTATGCATCATATAAACATACCTAATTTTGATGTTACAAGCTTAAAAAACCAACTCTTGACATCTTAGTATTCAAATGACTCTTCAGTCCACCAAATCTTCCAGAAATTTGCTTAATTAAGGTAGGATAGGTGAGGGAACAGAGGCAGAAAGAGTCCCAGGTCAATGTCCTTCCTCCTAACCATTTTTCTCACTAGTTTTATTAGAAACATAACTTTCTTGTCTGTAACAGCTACAAAAATTTGGTAGCACTGCAGTATGGACAGTTCATGAAATGCCTGGAGACAAAGCTACTTTTAGATTACATGGTTCTAGCTTATTTTTGCTTATTTATGTAATAGGTGACATAAAAAGCAAAGAAAAAGTGCCTTTTTGGGGCTTTTTTGTATTTTTTTTTTTTTTTTAGATTATTCTGTATTTTGCACAACATCAAAATTACTGAATTTTGTATTGGCATCTTCAAGCATCATGTACAAAGATGTAGACTCTCTAGAAAAGCCTGCAAATGCCAGTATGGACTACGTGCTTATGTGGATCTGACTATGTGACATGGGAGCTGTGATGATATAGACTGTCCAAAGAAAAGCCTGTTTACACAGCCACTGTGCTGAGACCATGCACTCAATTCACAGTGACAGAGAACAACCCATGTGACTCTAGTTCTCATACATGTTTCTGAAGAAAAAACAAGTCCCAGATCTATAAGTCACAAATGTGGTTATGGAAAGTTTTGTCAGGAGGACCTAATGGACTGTTTGCAAATGAACAGTCAATTCTCTGCATTAGTAATGGGACCATAATGCAGTTTACTGCTCAAGGATGTTATGTTGCGCGATTGGACAGGGTGCTCAGTAATATCACCCAGGCTCCCTTTCCCATGAAGGGTTGGACCAGATGATCTTTCAAGGTCCCTTCCAACCTGGGCTGTTCTGTGATTCTGTTGGTATATGTTTTACCTTGCTACCCATGCATATTTGATCAAGGTGCAAATACAGGCATTTTTAGTCTACATTCAAAGTATTGCCATGCTCTCTAACAGCACAATGGCATCCTTTTGACACCTGTGAATCATTTCTGCATCCCCTCCCTCTACTGCACACAAGTGCTCTACCAGTGTTTCTTGTTTTTGAGTTTCCCTCACCCCTGTTTTACTTCCTTTTGGACCACTCCTTAGCAAAGGCATCTGTTCTGTTGGTCCTAAAAACTTGGAGAGGAGAACTGTCAAGGTTTCTTTCCTCCTCCTCCTTGGTACTATTTTTACCCTTCCTGTATGCGCAACCTGCTGGAGGGAAGCTGGGCTCTTCCCTCTGACTCTTCTTACTAGCTCCATTACACCCTCCTCTGCCACAAAAGACAACTTATATTTGTTTGTCACCTATTAAGCCGCGTTACAAAGTATAAGTGGGAAGCACCAAGGCTGTACTGCACACACCATGCATTTTTCTGGGAGAGAATGGTCTTTATCCTCTCTCTATCATAGTCTTGAAGTGTCATCTCCTGCCTTCCCTCTCTATAATCAGTGCATTTTTTATGGACAGGTGTAGCCTCTTATCAGAAGTAAAAAAGCTGAAAAAAAAACCCCAAATTTTTGCAGTAGCCATTTTTGAGGGCTGCCTGTAATTACACCCACACATATTTTTCCATAGAAACAATACTGTAGCTGCTAAAAGAAGTTACACAATCATAAATATAGGGGAAATGATATGCGGGCTCAGAGACAAGTGGAAAGGGGTTTATAAATTCAGGCAGAAGGGCAGAGATAAATAATAAATCAGCCTTTTCTGTGGTCCTCCCCTCCCCTTAAGCTGAGGTCCATGAAATGAATAAGACTGCTTATGGATTGGCTGCTAATGGATTGCTACAAATCTAGGGAAATTAATAAGGAAAACCTTGCCATGTAAAATGAAGAACATATATGTAGACAAACCATTTGGGTGAGTTAATTACCCATGTTAATGTAATTTTGTTAATTGGTACTAATGTACCAATTCTTTTATAGCCTTGCCATAAAAATAAAATGTTATTTTTACATGTAGAGAACCTACGAACTGTCCTCTTTCTACCTAATGAAAGACTATACATCCAGCTTACTGAAACTCACTTAAAGGAATTTAAAAGCAGAATAACAAAACTGCTAGACAGAAAAACAGGAGAAAGTCTGCTGTAAACATGAGAATAAAATGGAAAGAGAGCATAAGAAATCATGTAAAACTACTTTCACCTCGTTCTTTGAAAATTTGTGCATGGCATAAAGCTAGTAATGGTACAAACAAGAATAAAAAAAAGAATCCTTTATTATCTCTCATTAAGACAGAGAAAAACCATTTGTTTTTCCTGCTATTACAGAAGGCTTATCTATGTGTATGCAAAGCATCATTTCAAATTGCTGTACTTCAACAAGCAACCAAAATCTATTCACAGGGTCTGTTTGTTGCCATTATGTCTCAGCACTGTAGGAATGCTCTTGGGGTTGTAACTCAGAGGCAAGTAGGTCTGTTTTAAATACAACATGAGTGAAACAAGAAAATTAGGTATTTGGGAATCACAGGACTATTTTTGAGGAATTCATTGGAAATGCCAAGATAAATATTTTGTGATATTCACTAGTTACTACATACCAATATTTGGAAGTTAAATAACCAGGTTGTTGAGTACAGTTACTCCACATGTCCAGATTCTCCATCCACTTTACCTGTTTGCCTCTGACTGTCTCCCAGGATCCATTCTTGGATAAATAAGATTTCTAACTCCAATTTTTTTCTCACACTGTCCTTTCTCTTTCAAAGACAGGCCTAAAGAGTTACGACAACTCAGGAGTATCTTCCTTAGAGATGTTGCAGAAAACAGGGAAAAGAGAATGGATAAGTTTCTGAATTGATACTTTCCCTTCTGCATACTTTTGAGTTTGTGGGAGAGAAAGGCTAAAGTTTGATGGGGTAGGTTATAGTTCTTTCTGTTGCTATTGGAAGCAAACTTCACTCTCATTCCCTGTCGCGCTGCCAGAAACAACCTCATGCTACCAGGAACACCACATGAAAACTGTCAGCCAGGTACTTGCTGGGGACGCAGATGCAGGTATAACTGAGGTGAGGCTCTGCCTACCACCGTGAAAGGGTCTGGTTCCCGAGACCATGTGAAATTATTGGCAACAAACAGCAGAATGGAGGAGATATATTAGGGAGAAGCCAGGGAATCATAGTAGACCCAGCAGTTATACATTTCCACAATTTCTGTGACTTGTTTGAATTCCCTGTCTAAATTTTATGTAGTAATTTGGCTGCTATCTTTTGTCTAATTAGAACTAAATGTAGACTGTACTTTAACTCTACTAATTCCTTTAATGTCATTATCTCAAGTTTGCAGAGGTATTCAGTAATGTCTACCCTAGCGCCCTTTACATAAGGTTCATTTCTTTTCCAAGTAATAACACAGGCTGAGGATTCAAGGGGTCATTTAGTTAGAGCTAAATAAGAATGACTTGAATTGAAAGAGAGGGAAGAGGCTTCTTAATTTGCACTGTAATTTTTTTCTTCCTTTTGTGTTATCATTGCTTTTCCATCTCTCCTTTAATAAGATGTCTCTCCCTCCTCCCTGGTATGTCTACTTGCAAGGACCTTTGTATCTATCTTTTTCTTGTCCTTCTATTTTTAGTGCACAGCTGTTCCTGTTTTGACCTCAATTCTCTATCGTCTGGGGCTTCATTTTTCTATGTCTCCCTACTGCCAGATCTCCTCACAGCTGCCAGACTCCTTCTCTCTAGCAGATCCATAATCTTTCTGCTGGTGGTCAATGTCTGGAGTCCCTCCTTTGACATGCTACCTGCTAAGAGAAGCAGCTCCCCAGGAGGGCCCTGCTCAGCTGTGCCACCTCCTTCACCCAATTCCTTACTTCCAAACACTGCCACTGTGGGCAAGTTACAAAGGTTGTAACTTGCTCTCTATTTCTCCCTGCGCTTCTTTTGTATTTTTCTAATACCTTAAAACTTTCCCAACAACTACGAATTAAACTTGTTGGCCTTTACAAGCAGGACAATAAATGCCACATTTGTTCAATTCATAGGCTGTATTTCAACCTTCTTTAGATCAGTAATTATGAAATTTGTTTTGTTCCACCTCATTTCTTCCCTCTTGTATCATGTCTTTTTTCACTGGTACAGTTATTATTTTCATTACTCCATTCTCTCTTTCACTAGGTTTTCCTTTTCTCCCTTTCAGGTTTCTTTTTTTGTGTGTGTGCACAGTTAACATTTTTGCTATGCCTCAACTTCCTGCCACCACCTTCTTTGGAGACCTCAGTCTGAGAGTCACCACATCAGATTAAATGGGAAGCATTAAACAGCTGTTGCTCACAGGGTGGGCTCTGGATCTGGGAAGCGGCTGGCTGCTCTGGCTGACTGCTTAGCTGGCCCTGAGGCATTGGGCATGGGGGTGCTCCAGGCAGAGCCTGGGTCAGACTCCACATCCAAACCCCTCCTGGAAGCAGAATTAGCAGCACAAACAAGGAAATGGAGGAGGGTCTTTACTGCTTTACTCTTGGCCACGGGAACAGGTTTGTAGCGGAAAGTGTTTGTCCTCATCTTCTCAGGTGTATCTACTAATGCACCTAGTGCTGCTCTAAATCACAGGAGTGCTAACGTAAGCATTGGCAGATGCTGACAGGCAGTCATGCCTCCTGGCACTTGGCCCTACCAGCATGCTTTAGTGACTGTGAGTAAAGCAGACAAAGCCCTTTGCCTCCTCTCCTTGTCATTACTGAGACCCCTAATGCTGTTGCCCCATTTGTAAAAAAAGATTAAAAAAAAAATGTGTCATGCAAACAAGGATCAGCTAACATATTTTCCCTGTTTCGCTGATGTGTGCTATACTTTTGTTCCAGTCAAGTATCTGTGCAGTTTCAGTGTTATAAAACAGTGTTGTTGTAACAGAATATATTAACATTTAAATAAGACACTCAGGATAATATTTTTAAAAATGGGATTTTAAAAAATTACCCTGCATTAGATGCATATTATCCAAAGGCCACATATACGTTTAGCAACTTCAAATTAGATAGTGAACACGTCAATGCTACAAATGTCTACTTCTAATTGCGTGTAATATTGTAGGAAAGAGATATGTGCACTGAAAACAGTGGTCAACTGAAATGTTAAAAATTATCACTTCTGCTATAATTCTCTCTTAGAGCACAATGGGAATCTAATTAACATGCTTAGTGTCTCTCCAAAATTCAATTCAAACACAAAGTGTGCTATCAAAGGATTGAACATCAGACATAAAAGTAATTTGGGATGACTGAGCTATCTCTACAAATACACTAAATTAACTCTACTGGGTCCATATGAAAAATAATACTGAATGCAGTTAAAAGGACTTTACCTGCTTTTAAGAAAGAATAATAAATTTATTAGGAATTTTCTTTAACCTTAAAGCTACCTTGCAATTGTTGAGTATGATTGTGCAACTTGATAAATGCAGCAAATAACACAGTATCTTGTGAGTAGATTTATGCATGACATTTTTCCCTTCAGTGATCTTTTCTCAGTGAAGAAAGTTTTCTCCCTGCTTACAGAGACAGAATCTTTCAGGATCTGCAATTTTTCTGGTTCTCTCAAATTTCATGCAAGAGTGTCATTTACAGGCTTTACATTCTTTTCTCCTTTTTTTTTTTTGTTAAAAAAATTTCTATACATTAGATTTCAAGCTACCCTGACAGCATTTTCCATCCAAGTAATTTCTTTGCTGCAGTATTCCACATCTCTATGTTGAAGATGATAAACCAGGTTTCAGCATTATTTATCAGGTGCCCAGGGCGGGTGTGTCATTTCAGTAAATGCAGGATGGTAATCAGCTAAATCATAAAGAAGAAAAGGAACATAAATAGATGTTTCTGTCAAAATCCCTTTATGGATTTGAATAAAGCAGACCCTCCCACATTCAGCACAGTAAATGAATAGCTCACAATCACCTATCAACTTTTCTGTTTTTATAAAGATGTGCTATTCTGAGCACATTAAAGATATGTTGATAAAAGCAAAATGGTTTATTTTTCAGTCTAGATTTCAAAGAAATGTTCTTAAGAAGGAAGGTATGTCTAAGGAGCAATGCCTTATCACAGAACTGTTATTAGCATTTCTTCAAAGATGCCTTCTATTTGGTCCCAGCTACAAAGACTAAATCTGCATTTGAATAGCAATATTCAAAATGAAGTTGAAAATTGTCAGTCTTACGGAAAAGATGGACATAAGCCTGAAAACTGAATTGTAGCAAAGGAAAAAGACAGTAAGTGTTCACAGATAAGCAGGTCTTGTGTGTTAGATGTGAAATAAGAAAAAAAAACCCTGCCTACGTTTCAGAAGCTTCATAATGATCACAAAAACCCAAATGCAAATATCAGTCATTTGACTTGTCACCAATTATGACTAGTGCTAATGCCAAAACAGTTCCTTACTTTATCAAGACTTTCTGTGTCTCTAATTAATTACTGCCAAGATCACTGAAATATAGGTTCTAATATATGCAGACCTGTGTGCTGAGATCCTGTTCCTTCACAAAAATGTATAACCCAGGAAGTATAATTATGCAGTCTCTATGAGACAATTTTTCTTCATGAACCCAGTCAATTAGGGTTCAAATCTCAGTGTCCTTATTTTATTCTAACAACAGTTTAGTTGTGCCAGATGTGTATATAAAAATAAATATTAATCACAGCTTTTGAAATAATTGTTTAGAATAGGACTTAGAAAGGGTCATGACAACAAATTCCATAGTAAAAGCTACACTGAATAAACATTACTTCTTACCCTTTTTGTATTTTAAGCCTTTTAATTTAATCCATTATTCATATATTCTGAGAAAAAAGTAAGTAGGAACACTTGAATTACATTTATATACTATTCTTTATTTTATACTTCCCACAGAAAAAACATTTAAGAGGCAGTTAAGGCCAACAGACTCTAACAGTAGCTGAAGGACAAAAAAGGACTATAAGAAACTAATTGCTGCCAAAATAGATTGTAAAAAAAAAATATTAGGACCTTCAGTGCTCCGTGCTACAGTTAAATTTAAAAGAAACTCAAGTTTTGCCAGAGTTCTGGTTTTCCTTTTAGCCACATCAAGGTGTAATAAACTTAAGCGGACTGATTTTTTTTACCTTATTCAGACCAAAGCACCAAGATCTTTTACTTGTTGCCTATAGCTTGTACAAAGGCAAACTCACTCATTCACTCCTGAAAGACTTGTAAAAATTATACTTTACTGATTTCTTTTTCCCCATACTATGTGGATGTCTAACTGCCTTAGATATTTTTTGAGTAGACACCCAAGTGAACAAAGTGAGTTTTGTTTTATATGACATTTTGATATTGTGAGTTTTATTATCCACCCTACAAAATAGTAGAATGTATCTTAATATCTAGGCCCTCTCTTTTGAAAAATCTGTAATTTCATGGAGCTGTATACAAGTCAAATGTTTTCTTATGTATTTCTTATTAATTTGAAGCCATAAAATGTTCGTCAGTACTTTAAATGTCTTCTTTTACTGTTACCTCTCAGATTTTTATATGGTATGTATCATGAAAATGCCTCAAACAGAACACCTCTGACTGTGGTTGGTCTGTTTGTCTCTCATAATGCTGATGCTTCCACGTTGCAATTATCTGATATGGGTTTTCACTACGAAAATACAGTGTTTGCATAAGACCCATGACTTATTCTTAAAATTACTTGGGGGCTTTCTCAGAAATTACTCATTAACAGATTAACTAGTCAAATTAACAAAAAAAAGGTGTTACAATATGTATAAATATGACCATTTCAATGTTTATCTTCCAGAAAGATAACTCAATTCAATGACAGCTCAAACAGTTTTGTTAGCATCCTTGTGGCTTCATTCATAACATTCCTCTGTTATAAATGGCTATACTCAGGTATGATGACTTATTGTAATTTAGACATATCGATTCAGCCTAAACTCTCCACGATATAATACTTAATATATTAAGGTTTCACTTAAAATACTTGCAAAGAATACATGTCAGATAGCTCTCTTCATCTTGCCTGTAGTGAAAACCAATGAAGAGATTTGGTTCCCTCATTGTTTATCTGTCTAGTAATACTCAGAGTTTTCTTTTACAGAAACATATATTTATCTTTTTTTTTTTCAATGTGCTTTATTTTTTTGTAAAATTCCCTTTTTAGTCCCGCTAATTTGCTTCACATTTTCATTTGCCTTGGTTAATATTTCCACGGACAGCCATTCTTGTTTCTTTTTCTTTTTTAAAGATTTCATTTTGATTCACTTAAACTCTTTAAGAACTGCATGTCATTATTTAGCCAGACTTGTCTGCCTGGCCTTTCTCTTCCTTTCTGCCAGGGATAAACTTCGTTCTTGTTGAAAGAAAACATTAGAGTTCACACATATGTTTTCAAAATTACTTTGGAAGAAAATTTTTGAGATAGAATATGAAAAAATTAGATGTTACAACCAAATTTTCTGAATTTAATCTGTTGAAACATTAGCAGGAGTTTAGTGGAGAATTCTAAATACCTTTAAATAAAATATGACACTGTAAGTTAAAGTATCATTTATGCCTGATCTTGAAACACTTGTTCATGACCTATCAGGTCTGATTTACTAATACTGTCAAGCATTGCTGTCTTTTTAGGTGTAGCTCTTTCAGGAGTCTTGGAGAAACCTGCTCACTTATCTAGAAGTCTATCAGTGATTAACCACTAAAGCACCCTACCAAGAAATGCAATGGGTTCCACATGCCTTGTCTCCAAGTTAGGCCTGGACGTTTTTCCAGAAGATCAGACTTAGTTAAAGATAGACTACATTTTACTCAAGCAGAAGATAATGATCTCAGTGTAAAACTGGGTGAATGTAGTGACTTATACAGTGGAAGGATCTATTGATCCTACAAGACTCAACTTTACCATGAATCTGTTATGGAATATAGACAGGCATTTTCCCCTTTTTATTGGCCAGTTCTTTATAGGTGGACCCATTCTCATTCTGTGTTTATCACTCAAAATTGCCATGTAACTGGAAGTTCGCTTATCTAAGATTTGCATAATTTTGTCCTGTTAGTACACAGCTGCTAAGGAAGATCTAAGTTTCCTGAATCTTCCTATAAATGATCAAAACTTTAAAGGTACCTTCCCTGAAGTAATCCAATAAGGAATAAAGCATACCCTAACCTTTTTTTATAAGAAAAGTATATACTTATTTAACAGATTCTAGTTGCTCACTACATAAGTACATAGTTAGTTTCTATTTACAATCCTGATGGAATTCTCCTAGATTTAGGTTGCAAAATTTAGACTGATGGACTTTTAGCTTTTTTAATTTTGAAAGGAGCAACATAAGCCAAGAACAAATCAGAAATATCCCCACTGGAGCAACAGAGAGCAGACCATTTGAAGAAATTTACACATAGCAGGAAGCAAACTGTTAAACCTTGTTTGGAGTCAGGCAGATAAAGCAGGCATTGTTTATATGCTGATTTCCTAACTGTAATGCTTATGCACATATTCACACATCATTACACACCACTCAATGTAAAAAAAAAAAAAAAAAAAAAAAAAGCTCATCATAAAACTCAGCTCAATATCCATATCAAATTCAGGCTTTAGTCTGCAACAGTTAAATATGAACGGGTCAGATTTACTTGGAAAAGCAGAGAATTGCACATCAGGTAAGATAAAAAAAAAAAAAAAAACAAACAACCAAACAAACAAAAATAACAGTCTACCTGGAGACCAGAAATTCAATGACTGAGAAATGCTGTGTTATGACTCAGGATCATTTATAAAGATGTGTTGTTGTAATAAACATGGCAGGAATGATCTTTGTTATGCTTACCAGCTTGCACTTTCTTCTTTTAAACAGGTTGGGTTTCTTTGAAGAGATCTTAATTCAAAATATGTAACTCTGAATGTGCTCAGGAGGTAACAGACTTAATGGCAAATAAGGGAAACAAGTGTAGGGAGGTTTTATTAAGGGAGAAGGCATGCAGGGAGTATAATTTAAAACAGGTCCAGTAAGGGAAGCAGTATCACTAGTAAAGTTCTCAGCCTCTACATAGCACTGCATGGGCTGAACCATTAGTCTGCTTATTGCAAGTCATTAACATTATCTTAATATTTGTATTATTGCTTTTTATGAGCTGCAGGTACAAATGATAAAACTGCACTAATATAAAAGATTTGTCACAACAAACTAACTCTCAAAACTTCATGCTTCTATGCTGAGAAATACTAGCTCCATCAAACTTTGTATAATATCTACTCTACATGGTTACATCAAAAACAAGAATAAAGAACAGAGGGGAAAAGCCACAATTTATCTCATGACTTTTCCTTTTGTGGCTTAATATAATGGTTACCATGCTACCTTGTCAAGCTGGAGATAAATGGAACAGTTGGAACCTAAAGCCTGAAACAGTTTCAAGCCTGGCTGTGCTTACACATTAAGAAACGACTGGAAGCAGCCAGAGCTCAAGAAGAACCAAGAACTTTGAGAAAGGTCATTATTCCAGAAAAACAGTATCCTCTCCAGCTATTCTTTCTTTCTTTTTTTTTTTTTCCCCTGTTGTAGTTGAAACTTTAGCATCAGTTGGCACCCTTCCTGCTCCCTATCTGCCAACATTTAGGTAAAACATTGACCATTCTGATGAGAAAGGTGGAAAAAACCATCAGGTTCAAACAGAAAGTTGTATAAAAGTTCATGCGTGATTCAGTCTCCTGCAGGGCTTTTTAGTCTATAGCATAAGTCTCTAAAGCTAAAATGTAATAGAGAGGAAAAATAGTGCAGGAAAATGAGTCCTAAAACTTTAAAGACCATATTTTACCCTTATTATTCACACAGAGCAGTACCTAACCTGCGGCCTTCAACTGAATAAAGCCCAGCTACTTTCAAAATAATCAACAGGGAAAACTTAAGTACTACATGAATACAAATATTTTTAAAATCTATGGTGCCTGGCAATATTATAACTTTGACACCAAAGTTTTTAATTTCAAATATGTTACAATTCTAGATGTAGAAGAATTGAATATACTTGGGTTTGTAAGAGAATGGCCCCTCAACATTAGAGATCTCACATAGCTCAACTCTCAAACTTACAATTTTGACTGCAACGCTGCAGCCTAGCCCATGAATCAAGCAGACTTCATCTGGACTTTTCTGCAGTGGATCAAGGAATCCTTCTCCACCACAGGTCAGGAAAGACCTCTTCAGTTCAATGCAGAAGGGGTCCAACCTGTAGCACCTTGTCCCAAATCCATGACCCTAAAAGTCTGAACAGCACAGAGGCTAGATCTACCCCTCTCTTACTGAGCAGATTGACATAGCCCCACAGGCAGCATTGCTGTTAAAATGCCAAGAGGTGGAAAACAGCTTGTTTGAGGATACTGAAGGGCTGAAGAACACTTTGAGGCTATGTTCCTGGTCAGACACTGTCAGAGGTTCCAATCCAGCAAAAGGATGAGTGCTCCAATTAAATGGAAAATAAAATTTGCAATCTCAATTCCTCTTTGTATGTAAGCCTAAAACAAAAACCTCCTAACAAAAGAAACAACAAATTTTAAATTGGAAAAAAACCTAAAACCAGAATATTTTGGAAACGGGAGGCATTATAAAAAGAAATGGCAAAAAATTTTCTAATTTCCAATGACAACATTGCTGAAATATTTTCTTTACTAGGCAAGTACTTAAAAGCTCTACCACTCAACTTCCTATGTCTACAGTGCAATATATTTACAGGCTTTTATTAGTTTTTAATTATTTCCAAAAGAACTGGGGCAGTGTATGTTAATAATGATCCAAAAGTTTGAATCATAAACAGGAGACAGAGGAAAGGAATGAAGAGAACTGATTTTCTTTTGTGTGGAAATTAACAGCTGGTAGGTGACTTGGAGCTGGCTAGTAAGATAATTCATGTTTTAAAAAGTTTCTAGAACAGTAGCAGATTCTAGATGGTTCTTTTATTTTCAGGCAATAAAAGCCTTTACCATGCCATCTTTGGCTATTGGAAATTGCAGAACTGTTTTAAAACCAAGTAAAAGCTAATTTCATGCACTTTTTGGCATCTGTACTGTTAAGTAATAGAATTCATTCAAACTGCGGTATTAAATGTTTATATAGGTGTTTGTGTGTGTGTTGGGCACCTATATACCTACACTATGCACAAAAGTAAAAAAAGAATATTAAAAGCTCTGACAAACAAGTTATAACATTTTTCTTCTCAGATGACACAATTTAATACCTTAAGAGCTTTTCTCACAGAGAAGCCATAGCACTCCATTTTTCATAATCTGTCTTGTACCTTCTTGTAAAGAAAGAAAAAATTTCTAAATGTAAATTTCCTCAATCTGTCCCTTTAAAATATGAATTGATCCTGTGGAGATGCTTGTTATCTAATGGTATTGTACAGGGGATCGGAAACCTCTCTCCAAACTTAGGTGTCTTAGCGATATGCTTAAAAATAGGCAGTAAGAATACAGACCCAATTAGGAAAAATTTATCTCTGTTCTTCAATAATGCAGAAAACATTATCTAGCTTTGATTATGCCCTTCAGAAGTCTGAGAAACTTTAAAAAAACCTCCCTCACCCTTAACATTTCCCCTCTACATTCTGAAGAAATGCATTAAACACAGACGTGATTACAAAGCCGTTTTTCTGAGCTGCACTAAGAGTATTTAAAGCTTAGTTTTCAGGTTATGTGAAATGTCTTCCTTCTCACAGCATAAAGTCTACAACACACTTTCTTTTTCCAAACCACCTATTACATGAAATTCTTTAAACTAGAGGTTAATGCTAAACAAGCATAATACGGCTAGTTGTTATGCAAAATAACTCCACACCACTGCTGTAGTTGTTTGCAGTATCGGCCCTGAAGAGAGGCTGCCAATTTGGTGAAAAGGCAGCTATTCTGAAAACTCTTCAAGGGTGAGAGCACTTCCCATTTGACCAAGATTTTGGGCTTGTGGCTTTGGAGGGAAAAGTTCAATGAGGTACTTCACTGCCCAAATAGCTACCACACTTGGAGCTATTCTCATGTAAAGATACTTGATTCTCCAGTTTTGACTGTGGTAAAGCAAGGCATATGTCTGCAGAGGACCTTGAGGCCTCTTTTGAACTCCTGTATACCGTCAAAATTTAAGTCAATTAATTAAAACACTTTAAAAAAATTCTCTGAAGTTATTCCCACATAAGCTTTTTTACATATGTAAGACCTGGTGCTTGCCTGAATGTATACAATTCCAGAAAAAGGGAAGGTATACAATGCTACTTGTAGTTGTATGTACAATAAAAGAAAACCAAAAGGAAAAAAATACTATTTCATAGACTCTATGAATGACTGCCACCACTGGGTAGCAGTTTGCTTATGAAGAATTACTTTAAGCTGTCAGTATTTGATTAACAACATTTCTTCTTAGAACAGTTGGACATGTTTTTGAGTGAGTACCAAGGGCTGGTGCATTGCCAGAGATGCTCACTTTGCTTTCAGATGTGTAAACCGACTTCCACCCCAGGTACATGTGAAGAGTACACGCAGTTAGTGTGAAGGCTCCTGGGAGAGGAAACTTCCACCCAAGTAGAGCTGCTGGACATTAAATAGTGTGGACAAGGTCCTTAGTTCTGCAAAAGAGTGGTTTTGTAGTCCTGCCTCATTGACAGGTACTGCAGGCGCTTACGCATTTCATGCAACACTAACTAAAGGTCTGCTCTCTCTGGTTTGCCAGTATTTTACTTCTGTGCTGCTGAGCATCCCCAAGTTGAGAGTTTATTTCTCTAATTTTAGGCACGCGGGCAACTTTTCCTGTAATTAGGGAAGAGGCATATGGCTGTTAGACTGTACCTGTCACAAGTTGCCATGTTGATTTTGAAAAGATATCAGATGAATTCTGCAGGGACCATTCACTGGATCTCCTGCAGCACTTGTGCTTATTGTGTGATTGCCACAATACCAAGGACATGTGCACAGTGTGTCAGATCACATTAACAGACTGCTTTCAATCCACTTACCAGCAGAGTTGTGTCTGACTCCGTCTGGCGAGAACCAGCTACTGCTCACTGCAGCACTTTGAGATACAGCAGTTTGCACTCTCCCAGGCCCCAGCAGCTGGCCCTCCAGTGCAGGTGGCACAGATGTTATTCCCTATCTAAACCAAAAGCTGGGCCTAAAATCAGCCACCTCCCATTTGTGCCAGACCTGACTCAAGTTTCACCCAGTTTCAGAATGGAAAAGTTGAAGCTGGATAGATGCAAGAAGGTCTGAAATGCCCACCCTATTCCCCCACTCCCCTTTTTCTTTTAATTCCTTGGTCCCAAGCCAGAAAGGATGGTAAATTCAAAAAGACTTATCTAGCATGAAAGAATCTAGGGGATAACATTAGAATTTCTGTAGATAATCTCAGATAAATCATAGTCATAGTAAAGAGGTTTTTACTCTTAATACATAACTGTTTCTAGAGAGGCCATGTGATTACCCAATGTTGGATTTCCACTGTAAAATTAAACTTGCTTTCCCATATGGCAGTAATTGCCATACAGGATCTCAGTAGGCGTATAAAACAGAGAGTACAAGAAAGATACATTGCAGAAGCAAACTATGCCAATTCTGAAAATATTTTTATGCAAATTGAAAGCTAAAACCAGCATTTTTAACTAAACAGCATAAGTGTTATTTTCAGGCTTGGGAATCAAAATAGATTTACGTCTTTAGTTTAGGTCTATAGGTATATAGACCAATTATTTCATTGCTTATTTTAAGACAATGATGTGTAACACAGATTCAAAATGATGCAAGATTATGCAAATCTTAATAAATGTTAAAGGAAACATCCCTAACTTTGTGAAGATATTGGATATTCCCAGGGTTTTTACTTCATTCCTTAATTTGAATCTTTGTCACTAACTGTGAATCAATACAGTAGGACTCAAAGTATACTGGAAATATTTAAACAAGCAGGGGGGGAAAAAAGGATTACTGCAGCTGATTTTCCTCTTTTGAAGCCTTTATGTAAAGAAATCAAAGAGCAGTTGAGAGAGTACTTATTGAATCTAGAATGATCAAAAAGTTAAGGTTTTACTAGGAAACACTACATGAGCCAATGACTTTTTTATGTGTAGTTATGATGAGAATTCTTCTATATATATAAAAGAGGTCCATTTTTTATTTGCAGCTCTACTGGGTGTGTTCAGAGAGGCATTTGTGCAATAAACTACATTTTATTGCTTCTCCTTGCTGATAACACTGCAAAGCTACTTTAGAAAATGAGATAGGTTTTACTTTTTCTCACATACCATCAATACAATTGTTAGTTAAGTCTGCTATTGCTGACGTTCTACACCTGATGACACTAAGTAATGACAATAACAGTCTGAAAAAGCATCAAACGATTTTTTGGGATTAGTTCAAGTTTTCAAAGTTAGAAGTTTAGAAAACTGTGTGTGTGCATCTGTTTCTAGGTGGGTGTAAATGTATTTGCTAATAAGAGAAGTGCACCTGCTATACAACAGGCTTAGATTTTTTTCCAGTTTCATTACCAGGTGTCTAATTTTTCAAAGGTAAAGATGAAATTTCAGAATTTTATTTTGATAATGTTTTTCCAGAGTGTCTCTATTGTTTTCCATAAGTCTCTGAAAAATAATTTTGCATTCAAAATGATAGTCATAGGGGGGAAAAAAACCCAACCAGACTTTTTTTTCTTTAAATCCTGTTGTATGGGACTTAAAGATTTAGTACTCCTTTAACTGTCTCTTGTCTACTACAGGAAGTTCTTGTTTTATTCCAAAATACTTTCAAAAACTTACTAAATCACTATTAGTTTACCCACTAGAGACTGATGTTTCCTCTACCAGTTGCAACATGTTGCACTGAAACGGTGAATGAGAAAGTCTGCCAGACACATGAGATACTGCTCAGGAAAGAGATACTGTTTCTTAAATCAGTAAAACTGGTCAACAAGTAGATTCCAACTTTCAATTAATGAACACACTTTCTTTTTCCCCCTAAAGATGGTTGGGATAGAGACTTATCACCTAAATACCATTACTTAGGTTTAAAAATGCTTTGTTTAGTTTCTCTAACCCTAAAAATATAGCTGTAGGAGAAGCATAATTTAAAGAATGATACTTCTGAATTAAAAAGAAATAAAATATTATTACAAATTTTCTCCTGCTTATTTAAATCTTTCCAGTATTGGAAAAAATCATCAGTAAAGCAGTATGGTTTTAATTCTTTACAGTATAAATTAGTTCAGCTGTTCCCTCAAACTTGTTCCTAAGAGCTAGGAGTTCTCCATCCAAACATTAATTATATCAATACAGCTTAATGTGCTATGAAGTAAGAAAGTAAATCACAGTGTCTCCACATCCGTAATTAGGAAGCCATAAATTCTAAACTAATGAGACATTATTTGCTTCTCATATATGTCTGTGTATGTGTGTGTTCATATAGACACAGATATATTTCTACTGTGCTGTAAGAAAATCCTTCAGCACACTGAAATCTGCCTCCATGGGGGAGCTACGATCATCTGTTTGTTGTAACAGACCTTGTTTATTTAGGGACCACAGAAATTCTTCTCTGGCTCTGAGAGTACTGTCTGGTTACAGTAAGCTCATTTTGTATTGGCATTGTTAAATTCATTTATTGAAATAGCTCCAGGCTCTACATGCAGAACCTCCCCCCAACCCCCCACAAGGATAAAAACAAAAACTAAATAACTACAAGTGCACAGCAAGAATGAGATGTACTTGAAAATAATAGCTAGCTAGGCAAGCCACTATTTAAAATAATAGCAAACTGGAAAGTGGCCCTGACAGGGGAAGACATCTAAATTCTCTCCCCCTCTGTTCCTCATTTTTTATTGTTCTTTCAGAGGAATGAAGCAAACCGAGTCAATCACAGCATTTGTTTAGGATTAGGAAAGGCCTTAGTTTAACTGAGAGCTTGGGAAATCTCAAGCACAGGACAGATGACTCGCGAATTTGGTGGCACATAAGGAAAAGCTGTATTTATCAGTCTGGCACCTTCTGGAGAAAACCTTTTTTTTAAAGGCAATAAATGTAAACAACCTTGCAAAGTGAATTCTGAGATCTCAAGGAATCTCATTATGACTTGATACATTCCTATAAAAGATATTGTATTTCCATCTTCCTAATAAGTTTATGTACAATACTTTAGGCAACGCACACACCACGCATAAATTGTTTACAGTGTTCTGCAAATCATTTAAGGAGTTATATATAGTAAAGGAGTAATAGATATCAAATTAGCTTGTAAAGGGCAGAGCATATATAGGGTAAAGGGAACAACAATGAAGAAAAATAAGCCTATTAGTATTGTACTCAGTAGTAATATCCCATTTTCATTTAATTAGCGCTAGTCCTTGAATACTTGTGGTAACTGAAACATAGGAACAGATTATTAAGAGGTGCCAATGGTTTTCACCCTAAGTAAATCCTCACATGATTATTTATGATGCTTTAATTGTCTGTGAGGAGAAATCACTGCTTTTCATTTTACTACACCCTTAAATTGTTCATGCCTTTCCAAATATTATTTCAATAGCAATGCTGGTAATAGTCCAGCCTTGAGAAAAACATAACTCCTAAGGCTAGCTTACCAGAACTGAGTGCTCTACCAGCCAGAGTAGGTGATGAACGGCAGTCAGATATGAAATACAGCCAGGCTGCACAACACATCCCAAGGGCAAAAGACCAGACAGAAAATACCTTCCTGGCTTCTTCCTTCAAAAATAATGCTTTTATTCTCTGTGCTGAAGTAATTAAGAAACATTTTTTACTAATAGCTTTTTCCATCTCTTTGTGATCGGTACTCTGCATCGTAAGCTCCTAACAATGTAAATTCCCTCAAATGTCTCATGGTCCTATTTCCTAAACACGGTTCTAAAATCAAGTTAGCAACAAGCTTTCTTCGCAGTAAGTAGAAAATCTATTTTGATAAACTGAGTGTTGTGCATCGTGTGATATTTACACTGCATGAGCAAATATTCATTTCCAACACGTCCTGCATGTTACATCACGCTTTCGCTGTAGTAAAGCTTACATAGATGTCTACACATTTACATCTTTCATAAGCCAAGCTGTAGCACTAGGCAGTAATTTAACCAGAAAATGCATAATTCAACAGCTCCCCAAACTTCCTTGTTCACAGCCACATTACATATGTTTCGGCTTCAATTCAACACCATGAGGAACTTTGAAAGACAAGTGTGTTACTCCTGCAAACTTAGACATACATACAGATATTTTAGACATTTTCAGCACTCACTTTTCTTAGGATGTTGGTATTTACATGATCTGTTCTTACCACTTGCAGTTCTGAATTCCCAGCTACCCTTACACTGAATCAATATTGAAACCATCTTCACACCAACCTGGTCTTTCCCCAGTACTAGAATTTGTGTTATGTGAAAGAAGGATCTGCTTGAACAACTTGATTCTCCTAAAAATGCACCCTCATCTCTATACCTGGAGTGAAATCTCAAAATTCAGTCTGTGTTACCAATGATGCACCTGGAAGAAAATGGTGAGTGCAGAGAAGTAGTGGGGGAGAGGCAGGCAGCAGAGACAGAGAGCTCCTTTGAGTCCATGGCTGCTGGGACCCATTTTCCCCACTGTTTTTACTCCCAAATAATGCATGTAGTGGGGGAACAAGAAAGGAAAATATCCTATGATTCCCTCTGAAAGGCATCAGTGTCAATTCCAGCTCTCAGCATCATCTCTGCTTCTAGTTTCTATACTCCTGGCCTTTTCCCCACTCAGCGCCCTGGTGTCTCTCTGTCCCTGTTGCAGCCACCAGCTCTGCAGAAGCCCACTCTCCACAGGACACAGTGCAAGGCTACTCCTTTTCCTCTCTGAGAGCTGCCTGGAGAGAGGACTTCTGGGCAGCATCCCAGCATTTGGCGGGCAGCACATATATTACACTTTGTCACATTGACTGGAGGTTTTGAGTTGGTGAATGGAGTTAAAGACACAGGAGATAATTCTATTAAGTTGAAAAGAGAAAACAGGAAACAAGGGAAACTCTTCTGAATCTCAGTGAAAACTTGGAGGTGAGGGAAGTTATCTTGATTCTTTCAGATGCCCAGCTTATCAACATTTCAGAGGTAGTCTGGTAACGAAGCTCAAATTCCTGAAGCAAGATCAATAACTGGAATAAACACCAACTCTAAGAAATGGGACCAATACTCTGAGGATTTTCTCTATGTTTAACAGAATGGCCACGACTACTCTTCTACATGGGGCATTTCTGCTTATTAAATACCGAGTAGAACAGTATTTAGTACATACAATTCTGCCAAGCCACCCAGACAAAACTCAGATTATTTCTGTGAGATCACAGGTCAAGTCTATAATATTATTTTTTATTCTTTTCAGGAGACAGAGATTATATAAAAACCATCTATTTTGTTAGCATTGTCAGACCTCTGCAATACACAGGTGCTTGATGTATGATATTAGCTTTCCAGAGGTTTTGATATCCTGTCATTCCAATAAGCTATTGAGATTGAAAAGTGGATTGAGAAGAGAGGAGGAAAATGCCTCGACTCTTCTGACAGCCAAGAAGAATTTCACAAAGGCTCTATTTCCCCCAAGGTATCACCAGATAAGCGTGAGCTCTATTCCCATTCAGCTGGCACTTGCTCTGTAATACTGCTGGCTGTCACAGGAATGAAGATGTGCTACCTTCTTGAGAACGGCACAAGAAACTGCGACAAATCATAAAGGGTCATCAAGAAAATCTGCATTAACCTCTGTGACCATAAAACACCCTGTTTCTGCAGCTAGAGGTAAAACCCACAAGGTAGTGCAAAAAAATTGATTTTAACAGAACTACTGCAGCATGTAGCACTTTCAAAGAGTTCAGCTCTGGGTATTTGTGCTCAGTGATTATACCTAGTGGACTAGATGTCATTGGGAAACTTTGTTTCACTGTGAAGCTGTGCTGTTTTATTTGAGTGTTTTGAACTACATGGTTTGCCCATAAAAAGTTGTACAGGACTGTTCCACATAGATTGCCCTATTTAAAAAGAATGACTGAATAGATACTTTCAAAGCTCATTTGAAGATGGAAGCATCAATTGGTCATCTCTAACTGCAGCTACCAAGCAAAAGTTTTGTGTGGGCAGATCCACACGCAAAACCACACACAGAGGAAAGCCCAATAGGCCTCTGAGAAGAGAGAGCTTTGCAGTATGGCTCACTGAAGTCTCTTCAGTGCCACCAGCAACCTGGCACAGGGTACCTCAAATTAGCCCTGCCTTCTGAAATGAGCGGACCTCAAAGAACCTGTCACACAGAAACATCAGATTTTCTTTCTTTATTGTGATTCCTGGTTTACTTATGCCCTCAAGGTTTGGGCTTGAGCAGAAATTCATCACGACTGAATAATACCACAAGATTTTTTCCATCCACAAGGATAAAACATAAGATTTTGTTTTATACTTTTATATTTTTGATGCAAGAGGAGTAGGGAAACACAGGCAGCAATAGGAAACATTCCCTAGATCCACTCTACACATGATTTCAAAGTGGCACATTTTATTGTATATCCACCCATTCTCCTCCACGATTTTCAACTTCTCTAGGTACAGATGAAAATGCACCTACTAGCTCATCTGCATTCCCCACAAGAGCTGCTGCATGACACAAGCAGAGCTCTCCTAAAATCTCCTAAAATAAATCACAAGTGGGGTTTTTTTAGGGTAGGGAGAGGGAAATTTGGATGCTACCTATCAGAGCTGATTTTAGAGACCAACCACCACGAAAAGTTACTCGTTGAGGAAAAGGTGAAGAAGAGTGGACAGTAACTTTAGGTTACATGAAGCTGCAAGGTAGGTCAAACCATGTGTGGGGAGGATGACCAAGCACTCACACCTCTGATCAGAGTCCTTGCAAATCCATCTTCTCCTTTTGTAAATGGTGAATTAGCTTTTCTATTCAACTCTACTGATTTTCCCCTACTCCTGGTAGGTGCAAACTGGGGGCCAGGGGATTACATCTACCCAAGCAATTGCTATTTCATACCATTTTGGTCCCATTTGTCCTCTTTCCTTTTGTTCCTTATAAGGTAATCCTCATTAGGCGGTTATGCCGGATCTGCCTCTCTCCTAACCCCGAGTGGAGCATTAGCAATCTCCCTGCTGAGCTGCTGTAGGAAGAGAGGTGGTATGCTCAGGAGTAGATAGGAGGATTACTGGGAATGAAAATTAATTGCTAAGATTTCGGGATGCAGAATTGACTGAGATGAGAATGGACTAGGGAAGAGGTATGGGAATCTCACGGAATGAGCTATCAGACTCTAGGCAACACAGAAGCCTCCAAAATGCCATACAGGGATACCATATTTCATTATTATGCAGGGTTTAAAATTTCTTTGTTCTGTCAAAATGTGTTAGGCACATTTGAGCTGCTCTATGCCACTAGTGCCATTTTTCTTCATGGAAATTCGGAGAAGCTTCCTTGGTGCTAATACACAACAATAAGATACAGTAGAAAAATAACCGTTCAGTTAAGATACCTCTGAAGGGATAAAGCTCTTCAACTAAGCTTCCTGCACTCAGGCTAAAGAAAAATCTTTACCTCAAGGATTAGAGCTATCATTCACTGAAAGGAAGCCACTGAAGAATCAGACATTGTTGAACAATTCATAAAACTCTCCCTGTTATGATCTGAAAATGTACTTTTCACCTAGTTATGAACAGACCTATTGGTCACTGCGCTGGTTTTTATTTTTAAAAATACCTTTATTTTCAAAAGTGCCTTTATTGAAATTCAAAGACTAGTAATTCTTTGAATAAAACAGTAAAATTAAGTTTTTATCCTTCTTATGAGCATGTCTCTGATACATTATGTATGTAAATTGGCTTTGATGTGTTTTTAACAATTTAAAAATTGCAATGGCATAGCAAGATTAAATGGACTAGAATGTCAGATCTACCACTGCAAAATTCTCTTCTCTTTCAATCTCATCAGATTTTCATTTTCCCTTTTCATTAAACTCTTCATGATATTTAAAAATATTACATTCCATTTGAACAATAATGAAAATGCGTTCCTCAGTTATTTTTGCTTCAGCCCTAAAATAATTTATCACTAATACTAACATAATAAAACACCAGCTTTACAACATATTGCACATACAGAACTAAGCAGCTTTGCTATTAGAAATTCAGTTACTCATTATCTTAGACATAGGGGTCATCTTATGCTTGTAAAATTTCATCAGGATTTCCTTCTTTATAATACATAAAGAAATCAATTTCTAGGCTGGCATAGGATATCCCCTGACAGATGCTATAAAATTTAATTGATTTCATGTTTATTATTTGGTAATAACAGCACAGTTAATTCACTGCATTGTAAAAATTCAATTAATTCTATTAATCAAATAATTTTAAATTCTTATGACTTACCACACCAAATATTTGACATCTTCAGATTTTTCCACCTAAATACATTAATAGGTTTAGGAAAAACCTAAGGGGTTTTTCCACCTAAATACATTAATTCTTTTATCAGAAAGCCTGATCTATCAGTAGCATCCAACTATATAATTTTCCTAATATTTGCTTAAGGATATTTTACACACAGTGGTTTTTTTCTGATCAATGGATTCTTCAGCCCGTAATAAGTATTCCAAAAGCAAAATCATTAGCAGCTTTTTCCTCCCAGCTTATTGCAATTAAAGCTTTATATTTTATTCTGCTGGTGAGTTCTATGGACTGATGTTTTTAGAAATATAATTTGGTTCAGCCTTAACAAAGTTTTGATTTTTTTTTTCACAATTATTTAATGGACTAGATTGATTAATGACAAATGAAGAAACATGAGACTACATGCAGCAAGAAACCAGGACAGAAATGAAAATTTTTCATGCTACATTTGCAAAAGAAAGAAGAAATCCTACAACGATTCCTATGCCTAATTTATGACATTGCAACTTCTATGCTAGTTTGACTATTTCTTGCCATGAAAATAAGAAACCATAAGGCGGCAATAATAACATATATGACTGCATTAAGATCTTCAATGAATTAATCTGCATGATTTCTATGGTCACCACCTTACAGAAGGGAAACAAAACCAGGGAACTAAATTATTTGGCCACAATATAACGTAGAGAAAATAAACTTGAAGTATTTAAAGGTAGTTGATAATCTTATTAGATGAAGACTGTGCCCTCTCTTCTAGAGAAACATGATGACTCCCACCTTCAGTAAAGGATTCATAGAAAAAACACCTTTATTCTCATAGATAAGGCAGTGTGTATCTTGTTAGATAAAATTAATCATGGTATTATTGCCATATATATATATGTATCATGGGATGCATGTCAAAAGAAGAATTGTGAAGAGTACTACGCAACAGAGCTTTTGTCAATTATTTCACAAAGAATTACAGATTCAGTGCAATATAGAACAAAATGGAACAATTAATATAAAACACATTAGATAAAAACAGGAACAAGATAGTTAATATTCCTATCAACACTGGCGTAGGTAAAAAATGAAGAAGAAAACAATATTTGTTAAATGACAGAATGTGAAAATAAATAGGGTTAATACAGACCTTGTGGATTTTAAATGCTTCACTGAGAAACCTGGTGTTTGAATGCGTCATGGACTCTCTAGGGCATGACTAGACTATGAAATGACTGTTTTAAAACGAAGTTTTAAAGTCTTTACAAGGTGATGATGCTAGGAAAATAAAATATTTTATACACATTCTCAAAGAATCCCTGGCTCAAATGATGGCAATAAGGATAGCAGGACAAGATTTTTGTTTGTTTGTTCATAAACGAAGAGGGAAAGATCCAATACCAGGAGTGACATAACTTCAGGCACACTTAGCATACAAAACAGAAGAGAGTAATGAACCTGAGGCTCTACATTAACTTTAATGACAAAGAAAGGAAAATTAAGAAAGCTGAGAAAATGAGATTATAATACATACAGAAATTAACAGGCCTGATTTTAATTACCATGAAAGTTTTACATTTCACCACCAAAGCAAATCCTGAGCTCGTTTAAATCAGCATTACTTCAGTAACTCACAGGAGTTATATTTTTGCACTGACTGAAAATATGACCCTAAAGTCAACCATCTAGAGGACAGCACAATAGAGCCACTGGAAGAACTTAAATCTTGACAAATAATACTGATATATCTGAGAATTATAAGATGACCTAAACATGCTGACTAAAGAAATTGAAAGCTCTGAAGCACAAGAAATGTATTAAAATGCTGAGCTGTGACATTATCCATGCCCATAATTTTGCCATTCTGCATTGTTGGGAGAAACTTCTTCGGAAGGTGCAAGGAAAATAGAAAAACTTTTGTTGGTATGCAAACTAATGCATGGACAATTAATGAGATGAGATGTTCTCTAATCTGCTTTACTGGTTTTGAGGCAGTTGAGAAATCCATTTATCAATTTAACAGGCTATCTGCCATAAACCTGACAATACTCATTTAGTGAGGTGGTAATAAGCTGAAGCAGGTCTGTTCTTCAACAAATTTTAAGTATTTTCTGTTAAGAGATTCAAGTTTTCTTACCTGGATAAAGTCTAAGACCCCTTCAGTTAAGCTGGGATATGAGTTTATTTTAGCTCAGTCACACTTAGTAAAAACACTGATTCCATGATGGGGATTCATCCTGAGCTGACAGACATCTGACTGCTCTCCAATGCAGAGTACACCACCAAGGACAGGCTGCAAGGGCAGCATGGCATCCACTACATTGGTGAAAGCTTCAGTCAGAGACAGTCTCACAATAAGGTACTCTTAAACTGCGGTATTCTCACAATGCTCACAGCCCAGGGCAAAGGAAGCTGTGCAGGAAGGACGGCAGTAATGCTGTTTCTGTATTTTAGCAAGGATCAAAATGAGATTCTACCTTCATTTGTACAGAAAGGTGAGAGCAGTGGAAGATGCTCACACTGCTCAAGCTCCACTTAGAAATGTGAGAGGAAAAAGCAGAAATCCTTCATTGGCGCTTCAGGAAAGTTTTTTACATTGTTCTGATAGGAAGTATTAACAAAGTGTTTGAATGTGACTACAGCACAAAGGAAAGTTTGAAGTTTGCTTAGTTGCTCTGCACTAAGCTCAGAGAGCCTGAAAGGGAGCATCTGTCTGTGTCATGCCTGCCTTCCCTTCTCTCAGAGGAAGATATTAATCTACATCTTTTCCCTCTAACCTCCTGACAATTTTCCCTAATTGCTTTCTTCTAACACAATGATATTCATTTTCAGTTTCTACTCTTTGTTCATATTTGCTCAGTAGTTTTCAGATCTATAGCTGACAGATGAACAGCACAATCACATAAACTTCAGTTTCTTAGGAAACCAACCTAAAAATGAATATCTATGCCTTTCATATATTTTAACCACAATGTTACAGTTCAAGATCCATGTTAAAGAAGCACAAATACATGTGACTAAAAGAAAAGCAAGCATTTAAGCCCTTTGAGAAGCTGAGATCTCATTTATGTTCACATGCCCTAGCTTCTATAATTTATATATGCAAACCACAGTAGTATACCTGCTGCAGAGAATATAAAATTCAACAAATATAAGGAAGGGGCAACAGTGCACTGAAGATATATATATAATATTGGAGCCAGCAGGAGGCAAGCTGCTTTCTACTCATATTTCACCCTAAAATACTTTGCGATGAACACAGAGATTAGTCTTGGATTTAACAGCTGGAAAGGTAGTAGGTGGGATATATCACCACCAAAAACTAGTTTAGAGAGTAAAGAAGGGTGTAAAGTATGGACAGCTGCTCAACAGACACTGGAGCAGTAATTTTCCTAGATGGATGTTTTTTGGCTGTCATTTTTCCTTGCAGTTCCTGTACCCGAGCTTCTAGTCTCCAGGTAGGTTCATCATCCCATTTCCTTATGTCCTCCCCCAGTCACACAGGAAGAACCATAGGGTTGCATGTGGTGTGCACCACCGGTACTCTTTCTCTGGAACAGAAAAAGGCTGACTCGTAATAGCTGAGGCCTTGGTTGGAGTGCGTGAAAATCTACCCTTCTTGGCTTGCTCGAACAAATTTTGGATCAGTCTGTCCACAGCCAAGACACAGGCAGACATGGAGTGAGCAAGATTATCTTCGTATTCTTGGAGATGTCTGATCAGTTCATCTACAGTTGGTGCCCCCGTGTCTGTCCAGCTCATTATTGCCAGGGTGTGGGTGTATGACGTTGGTGCATTTTGTCCAAACTTTCACCACATAGACCGCGTGCACCAGATTTCATCTGGGTCTTCGGATGTCTGGTTGTTGTCCAGGTTGTTATAGATCATCTCCAACATGGCTAATTCCCTCAGATACTGGATACCTCCCTCAGTGTTGGTTCATTTGCTTTGGGAATTTGCAAGTTCTTCCTTGAAGAGATGACAAGTATCCCTTCACACTTGGCAGGAGTTGCCACCAAATACTGAGGACTGCTGCCTTTTTTCCAATCCCTTTGCCAATGGCCTTGTCCTTAGCAAAGGATCCTAGTTGCCAGGCTTCCTTACCCTCTGACTTCTGACTACTGGCCCCAATATCCCAGCATCGGCGTAATCAGCTGAGAATTAGCACACTTGCTTGACGGCTAAAATCTTTTCGCAGATCGGGTGGTTTATGTCTCATTTATGATTTCAGTCTCTTCCTCCTCCTGTTCTTGTGACTCTCTGCTGCAGAACAGGCTGTCTTTTCCGATTCTTTCTCATGCCCCCTCTCAGAAGAAACTTCTTGATCCCTTACTAAATGAGTTCACTTCTGCTGCCATTGTTTCTTTTTAGTTACAGGAGCAACTGATACAGGTCTGGTTTAGCCACAATGTTTGTTGGTTTGTTTTCCCTCTGTTCTTCCTGACAGTTCTGCATAATACCGACCAGTGTTTGGTAGATACTGATCAGGAACCAGCACAGTGCGGTAAGTTGTGCCTCTTTGGAGTAGGCACGGCATTTTTTTTCCAAACATTCTATCACTTCATCAGGCTCCTGTACTTGCTCAGGAGTGAAGTTCCAGACCATTGGAGGTGAGAAGTTCTCTAGATACCTGCCCATATTTTGCCACGTGCCATGCCATCCATGATCATACTCTCCCGGAGCCTGGGTCATATTCCTAAATTGCTTGTTAACCTTAAACAAAACTGAAGCAATATTTCTAAGAAATACCAATAGAAGTATTTTAATTACCCAAGGATGTTCCAGATACTAAGTTACTGTAACGAGGGAGAAAACATCACAGAATAAGGTAGCAAAGGTGCCGTTCTGTATTTCCTCCACAAAAAACCTCCCAGAGGAAGAAGTATAATTGTTGATTGTCTCCATGAGATGGTACCTGAAGTACAGGAATGGCTTCAGTACAGAGCCCAAATAGCAGATTAAGTTCAAGGTCAGTGTTTTAATAATGAATCTCCCAGGCAAAACATCAGTAATCACTACAGAGCACAGAAAAACTGCAAAAGCCAACACCTATCTTTAAAGGTACAGCAAAAAAAAAGAGCGTGACACAGATCAGATAAACTAATGTTGAGAACAGATGAATCAATACTGTGATCTGCAACCATTAGCAGACATAAATCCCTTCTAATATGGTCTGGTCAATCTGTTGTTGTGTCAAAACCTTCAAGCTCCACATTGGTTGCCAAAAAGGACCGTTGTGGTTTAACCCAGGTTGGCATCTAAGCACTACACAGCTGCTCGCTCACTCCCCACCCCAGTGGGATGGGGGAGAGAATCAGAAAACTAAAAGTGAGAAAACCTGTGGGTTGAGATAAAGTCAGTTTAATAATTTAATAATAATAGTAATAACAGGAAACAAAAAGAGAGAGAAGTAAATCCCAAGAAAGACAAGTGATGCAAATGAAAACAACTGCTCACCACCCACCGACCGATGCCCAGCCTGTCCCCAAGCGGCGGCCCCCTGGCCAGCTTTCCCCCTAGTTTATATGCTGAGCATGACATCATATGGTATGGAATATCCCTTTGGTCAGTTGGGGTCAGCTGTCCCAGCTGCGTCCCCTCCCAACTTCCTGTGCACCTCCAGCCTGCTCACTGGCAGGGTGGTACGAGGAGCAGAAAAGGCCTTAACTCTGTGTAAGCACTGCTCAGCAACAACTAAAACATCCCTGTATTATCAACACTGTTTTCAGCACAAACCCGAAACATAGTCCCATATAGCTACTATGAAGAAAATTAACTCTGTCCCAACTAAAAGCAGCACACTAAGACGTTATTTCAATCTTGCTACAATTACTATCATCTGTTAATAGAGAAGCATGACATGACAAGAATATCATTCCCTGACGGTTATTCACTGTCAGTCAGTTTTATAATTGTCTCTGGAAAATTATTGCATTTACTTCATTTCCCGCCATTCAGACATGAAATCAGCACAAAAGCTGATATACACCAATAGGTCTATCTGCAAAACCAGTGTGGCCCTTACCTGAGCAAATGCCTTAAGTCAGTATCACACATTTCAAATTCATCCATACATGATCCTGATACACCCAAAACTCTAGAAGACCTACCTATTTCTGATGAGTGACCTTGGCTGGCTGCCAGGTGCCCACCAAAGCTGCTTTATCACTCCCCCTCCTCAGCTGGACAGGGGAGAGAAAATATGATGAAAGCCTTGTCGGTTGAAACAAGGATGGGGAGAGATCACTTACCAATTACCACCGTGGGCAAAACACAGTCAGCTTGGAGAAATTAACTTAATTCATTGCCAATCAAATCAGAGTAAGATAATGAGAAATAAAACCAAATCTTAAACACACCTTCCCCCCACCCGTCCCCCTTCTTCCCAGGCTTAACTTCACTCCCGATTTCTCTACCTCCTCCCACCGAGCAGCACAGGGGGACGGGGAATGGGGTTGCAGTCAGTTCGTCACCAGTCAGTTCGTCACCAGTCAGTTCATCACACATTGTCTCTGCCACTCCTCCCTCCTCACTTTCTTCCCCTGCTCCAGTGTGGGGTCCCTCCCATGGGAGACAGTCCTCCACAAACTCCAAAGTGAGTCCTTCCCAAAGGCTACAGTTCTTCACAAACTGCTCCAGTGTGCATCCTTTCCACAGGGTGCAGTCCTTCAGGAACAGACTGCTCCAGCATGGGCTCCTCTCCCCACGGGTCTACAGGTCCTGCCAGGAGCCTGCTCCAGTGCGGGCTCTCCGCACGGTCACAGCCTCCTTCAGGCATCCACCTGCTCTGGCGTGAGGCCCTCCATGGGCTGCAGCTGGATAGCTGCTCCACCATCAGCCTCCACGGGCTGCAGGGGAATCCCTGCTCTGGCACCTGCAACACCTTCTCCCACTCCTTCTTCACTGGCCTTGGTGTCTGTGGGGTTATTTCTCTCACATATTCTCACTCTCCTCTCTAGCTGCAGTGGCTGCTGCACAGGTTTTTTCCCCCCTTCCTAAATATGTTATCACAGAGGCACTACCACCATCGATGATGGGCTCAGCCTTGGCCAGCGGTGAGTCTGTCTTGGAGCCAGCTGGCACTGGCTCTATCGGACACGGGGGAAGCTTCTGGCATCTTCTCACAGAAGTCACCCTGTAGCCCCCCACTACCAAAACCTTGCAATGCAAACACAATACACTATTACACTTTCTTATTTAGCTATTTTAGCCATGGAACAAAAGTTATGCTGGATATTAATAAAGAAAAATACTGTGTTTTAGCCTAAACAATATACCTCCATTGCTGCATCAAGGCATGCTTTATTTTTAGGTAATGTGGGAGTTTACTCAGAAGAAATGGATTATTAAAGTTCAGTCTAATTGATCATTACTTTACATTCAAAATAATATTTTTCTCAAAAAGAAGGTGGCTAAAGCAAAATGTAAAAGAAAGACTGGAGGTATAGACAATATAAATACCTTAACTTCATCCTTATGGTATTTTTATGGTTCAGACTTTTTATGGCTCAGACTGTTTCCTGGGAAACACATTTGGAAAAATATTCAACAGCAATTAGGTCCACAGATTTATGTATGTTTAGAAATTCCCTGTCAAGGAGGAAGATAAGGTATTTGGAGCACACACAGGTTCTAGTAGCCAGACAGAATGGGGACAGATAAAGGCAGGAAAATTTGCTGAAGCCTTTTAAAATAAAGTAATTCCTCACACAGTAGTATTAGAGTCATACTGCTGTTAGTCTGCATTGTCAGCAAACACCTTAATGACTCAGAAGGTTGCAGCCAAGCTACTTTAACTCTAAAGGAGCCATTAAGCCTATTAAATTTATTTTCACTTTATTGACATGATTTTGCATTTGAAAGCAGGTACCAATCGAATTAAACCACCCAAATGTTATTAACATTTAAAAAAAAGTCTAATTCCACAGGAAGCCAAAGGTTCTGAGGCTCAAAATCAGTGCTAGTATGGAGGCATATAGGCACTAACAACTCTTACATGGAAAAATAAAACACTCTTCTGGCTGTAATGTGAAATGATACAGGTCTGAAAATAGGCTGACATGTTGTGCTTACAGCTCCATACGCTTAGATCCTTGTAGTGGTCAGAGCTGTACACACTGTGAGGCAGCAGTCAACCAAGGATATATCTGCATAACTACTATACACATTTTCCTCTGATGCCAAAAAAAGCAGGGCTCAGCACTGGCCTCACCTACTTGGCTGATAATGGGCAGCAAGAGTGGCACAGCTACAAGGTCAAGCTAAAAAACCCAGTGATGGTGGAGAAAATGCATACGGAAAATTTCACCGTGCAACTACTGCAGCTAAGGACAGTAACATTCTTTCAATCCAAGTTATTAAAAAAAATCTAATCTATATAAATGTTGGAATAAATTTTTTTTAATTTTATTGGCTTAAAATTGGCAAGGAGCTGAAACACTCTCATGGGAGATTGAAACAAAAATCTATTGACATTTTCAAAGATCTTAATCTAAAATTGTAGCTGGCACTGTAGAAGATGTTTCTTTTCTGAAACAAAAGAAAAGCATTTGACTAACCAAGTTTCACTTGTGTTTATAGAGCCTTTTCACTCTGTTTTCTCCTGGGTTTCAAACTGTGATTTGGAAAGAATGTGTGCATTGGAAAAAGAAGGGAAGAACAGCTTCCAAGGTAAGAGCGAAATGATCTTCTATTAGCTTTATTTTGGGAGCATCAACACTATTGGCAGAGGCTGATCTTCTGTGATTCAGGATATTTGCTTGGGGGAATCCTGCCTATAAAGACTCAAAATGTGTTCCCTCTGCAAAGATGGGAAATACGCTGTTTGCTAGCATTATTTTGTTTTTCATTAATGTGATGTGATTCTAGTAGTATGCTTCTTCAGCAGAACCAGATTTGTCCTCAACTGCCTTCCCTCCTCTGTCAGAGGGAGTTCATCTTCCTCAATAGAGATTTTGTTCTAGTAGCTAAATTGTTTTTGTTCCCCTTCTATCTCATATTAACTGTTTGGATTCCTAATGTTGGTGATATTGGGCGGGCATGACATTTTTCATTTATATTCTTTCTGCTGGTCATTTCAACATAAGAAATAGATTTTCTAGTCCCATCACAATAAAAATGTCAGTTTAGCCAAAAATTAATTTAGGAAGAAAATTAGAACCATTTGGGATCATCGAATATGAAATTTTTAAAATAAAACATTTATGTTCTTAATTTGAGGTGGGTTTTTTGTTTTTGAAATCACTAATTGTATATATTACTTCATCACACAGTAGTGATGCTATGTTTTTAGATGCTTCTTTGATAACCATATAATGTAAAGTGTAACACCAAAGCCATAAAATACCCCCACAAAAAAAGGGAACCTATTTTACCAAACTGAAATCTTCTGAATAACCTAGAAAAAATTAGTTTAAGAATTTTTCTGCACATAAATTGCAGAATTTTAAGATTTTGCTCAAATTCATTAAAAAACACAGGTTTTTTTGTTGGGTTGGTTTTTGGGGTTGTTTTTTTTATTTGTTTTGTTTTGTTTTTTTCTTTTAACAAAACTGCTCACTTTGCACTGCAAATCTCCACATAAAGTACTGGAAGGAAGTTATAAAATAATATTGGCTTTGTGGATCTGAAGTCAAGAGATAAAAAACCAATACTGCAGGATGCACACATTTCTAATTTCTTCAAATTAAATAGCTCCATATTTGCATAACTCCAGCAGGGCAGGAATAGCTCAATTCAACTATATTATTTTAAATTTTTTCTTTCCAGAAAACAATGATATTCTAAAAGAAGGAAGGGGAAAAACGATTGATATGAGTGTACAAGGAAGGCGGGAAAATAAAAACAAGAAAAAAATCCAAGTAAAAAAGAAAAAAAGCATATCAACAAGACGTAAAAAAAAACCAAAGGAAAATTGACTTCTTTGAAGGGACTCAGGAAGGAGGAAGGGAAGAGACAAATAAGGCAGAGATGGAGTTACAAAGGTACAGGGCAGGAACTAAGGCCTCCAGCCAAGGAGCCTGGGCTTTTACTGGCTTTTATGCTGCACATTCAAATTCTGAGTTAGCCTTAGATAGCAAGCAACGGAGTGATTTTCTGTACCACCAAGGGCTTCCCACATGCCTTTTCAACAAACCACTTTATCTGTGCCCAATTCTTCATTTATACACTTGGGATAAGAGCATGTCCCAGCCTCCAAGATGTGCCATAAGATAAAAGAGATTGTGAGCTGGGACTTCAGATGACAGCAGTAGCAGTGGTCATCAAATAAATCCTGCAGGTAATATATGGATATTAAAAGAAACTGAGCAATTAAGGAGACAGGCTTGAATTCCTCTCTCCTGTGCCCAAGTCCTAAGTAATTATGAGAGCAAGAGCAGAACCATATCAAAGAGCTATGGTGTGCTGTGATGCAAATAAAACAATTAAGAATCAAGGTATTAATAAGGACTTCATTTCTGTCAGATCTGAAATATCTATCCAATATAACTGGCTTTAATTTGACACTTCTTTCTAGGGCAGATGACAGAAGTTTAATTAAATCAATACATTTCTCCTCAATGTTAACTATTCCTTTCTTTTTTTTCATGTCTGTACTTGCTTCTTGACCATTATTAAACTCAGTAACTCAAGTCAAGTAAATGTGAAAACTTAAAGGAAATGCATATGATAAGTAGCCAATTAGGTACAAGGGATTTTTTTTCTTTGTTTAAATAATGTTTTTATTTTAGAGGAGAAAACTTTAACAGCTCCAACTTCTAGAGCTACACATTAAGGAGAAGGATATTAGGGAATAAATAATTATGGAAATAATCTACAAATGGATGAATAATTCACTGAAAGTTTTCTGAGAAATATTTTGTTTTGTTTGCAAAATTTGCAGGGACCATTTGTGAAAATGTGTATAAGAAGATCTGAACTGCTACCAGGTGAATGTTATGATGGACATATTAGAACTTTTGTCTGAATTTTGGACAAGCAATTATAATCCTACATGACTATGGAAGTGCGGGTTTTTTATTTATGGGAAAATGTCTCTTAAAAGAGTTATTTTTTGATCTACAGTACACCTGCAGAGAGAAACTTTTTAATTTAGTACTGAGAGGACTAGTGTAATCTTTTTTGGTTTAGTGGACTCAATGAAAGCATACTTATGAGTCAACACCCAAGTACCCACATCCACAAAACTCACAGCAATGCGTTTTGATTCTCATTCTAAGATCTTGCTCTGCATAAACTGAGTCCCCAGAAAGGGGAAAAGAAAGGGAACAACAGCTCTACTTTTTACTTGGAAAAGAATGAAATAAGATGGGCTCCTTTCTGCTATGCTAGGGGAAAGTATAAAATCTCCTTGGAAAGAGAAATAAAACCTGGAGTATTAAGCATCCACCCTCACAAGTACAAAACTGAATGTATGGATGCAAAAGCAGAAGTTTCCTTTCTACCAGCAACAAAAAACCAAACCAGCCATAGAAAAATTTATGATCAGTGCTTCAGTCAGACTGACTGTTGGCTTAAGTTCTTGTAACACCACTGTGTTCTTGAGTTTGCAGATATTGCTGTTTTCTAATAAACTTTAAATTCATTTTAATACATCTATAACCAGCTTCTAATAAGAATCTTGCACAGGTATTAGTCTATGCTTTAATGTGAAAAGGCTTGACCTATCTATTCCTTAGCAACCAGTTTACTCCGTGCATAAAGCAGCACTGTTTCTAGCATCAAAACTGATTGCAGTGATCTCTGCCATTCCTGATGAGAACTTATGGGGTTTTTTTGACATTTGCAAAATAACTTTTTACCAGCTTTGCATTTCCCAAGTGCAACATGAAGAATGCTTTTTCCCCTGTATATTTCCACCCAGCCTGATCAGCCTTTTTGCTTAAAAAGAGATTTTTTTTTTTTTTGCATTTGCTATTGAATCCTAAATCACACCGAAACAAGTATAAAAGGCACTCTTGAAAAAATAGTCTGCTGCATTCTTCACCATTTAAATAGATCAGTTGAACCAAGCCACCTCAATAAGAACGGAATTAAGAGAATAGCCAGGCTGAATTATGCTTTTAACTTTAAAAATGACTGTCATGTTTACCTCCAGAGAGCATTCGGAGATCAACGGCTGCTATTAAAGTGATGATCTCATCAACACATGGCAGCCTTTCTCTTCACATACACTGCGAAGAAAATAGAATTATCCCACTGCTTGCAACCCATCTTATTTTCTCATGCTTCACAAACTGAATGAAATGAAGGCAACATCATCAAGTCTTAGCTATCATATAAAGAACAGCTCAAATTCCTTTCATCCACGCTTGCAGAAGGGCAAAATTGTTAAAACTATTCTAATTAATTCCTACAGAATATCCTATTTCTCCTCAAATGGTGAACAAAAGATTTGCATTTTACCTTATAAACATTCAAATGACCCAGTCCCTCCTATCTGTCCTTCACTGTCAGCCTCCTCCTGCATGGGGTTGCGGTATTAAAAGGAACAACATGAACATTCCCTTTCTTCAAAGTCGAAAGCACTTTACAATATTTTACAAATGCTTTATAAAAGCACTTACAGTATTAACTGTCACAACATATACATGTTCTATCTAATGTTACAGTCAATTCACACTCTGACTGCCTGTCACAGGTATCAAAAGATAGATTGAAGTGCCCAGTATTGCGGGATGCAACAGCACTACCAGAGCCAAGAGATCCCAACTGCTAGTTTCCTGCCTTAGAGAATCATCAAACCACTTTTCTGTGACCTAATAAAAAAAAGGTAACAAAACATATTCTACATTACCCGGAGTATCTTACTAGTTAATATTCTCACTAACTCTTAAGCATCAAGTTCCCATGCAAATTAAGCTTTGAATGTAATGTTTTCAGCATCACCTCATAATTAGAATTTAGTTTGAAACAACCCTGAAAGTCATGTACAATCAAAATCACTATTCAAAGGCACTGGCCAAAAAAAAGACCCTTCGACTTAGCTTTTATTTTAAACTGGAATGCAATCTTCCTCTTTCACAATTCAGTCTAGAGATAACACACAACGGAGGGACATCAACATAAAAATACTTATTGATGGAGATTATGATGAATTTCTACATAGCAACCAGGAAAGGGTTCACAAATATATTTGACCGTAAATTGGTCCAAAAGTTAATTCCCAGTTTAGTCTCTGATTTATAATATATGCATGGAACTTAACCACTCTACACTAATAAAACCTCTCTCTTCAACTTGTCTGAGTATTAGGAAGTTTCTTTTATTAAATACTTTTAAAGTGCTCTGAAACTGTTACATGAAACTTGTGTGAATAGAAAATATTACTGGACATCACTGTGGGAAAACAATTCTTTTCTTAATGATGACAACAAGGAATTATGTCATCAGTTAAGCAAAATGTATAAAAAAATTATAAGCCAGTCCCTCACCCTGCATTTTTATATGCTTGATCAACATGTACCAAATAGCTATATTGTAATTTAATTATCCTAACACCATAATGAGAAAAGAGAATACCAATAACCTCTTTTTTTCCAAAAGGAGCTAGGATTCAGTGAACAGAAGTGACTATCCAAAGGAAAAAGCAATGACAAGCACAGTGGTGACTAAGTCATGTGCAAGGCTACAGCTTTATCCCAAACTGACCATCATTCTTTTCCCTTTATTTTTCTATAATTTTAGCTCTTTCTTCTAAATCCTTTAAAACAGCTTGGGTCTACACTAGGTCTAATGGAAAAGTAGCAAGTTCACCTAAGAGGAAAACAACAGAGAGCAAACAGGCCTACTGTCTAGCTCATTGTGGTGGGTTGACCTTGGCTGGCTGCCAGGTGCCCACCAAAGCTGCTTTATCACTCCCCCTCCTCAGCTGGACAGGGGAGAGAAAATATGATGAAAGCCTTGTCGGTTGAAACAAGGATGGGGAGAGATCACTTACCAATTACCACCGTGGGCAAAACACAGTCAGCTTGGAGAAATTAACTTAATTCATTGCCAATCAAATCAGAGTAAGATAATGAGAAATAAAACCAAATCTTAAACACACCTTCCCCCCACCCGTCCCCCTTCTTCCCAGGCTTAACTTCACTCCCGATTTCTCTACCTCCTCCCACCGAGCAGCACAGGGGGACGGGGAATGGGGTTGCAGTCAGTTCGTCACCAGTCAGTTCATCACACATTGTCTCTGCCACTCCTCCCTCCTCACTTTCTTCCCCTGCTCCAGTGTGGGGTCCCTCCCATGGGAGACAGTCCTCCACAAACTCCAAAGTGAGTCCTTCCCAAAGGCTACAGTTCTTCACAAACTGCTCCAGTGTGCATCCTTTCCACAGGGTGCAGTCCTTCAGGAACAGACTGCTCCAGCATGGGCTCCTCTCCCCACGGGTCTACAGGTCCTGCCAGGAGCCTGCTCCAGTGCGGGCTCTCCGCACGGTCACAGCCTCCTTCAGGCATCCACCTGCTCTGGCGTGAGGCCCTCCATGGGCTGCAGCTGGATAGCTGCTCCACCATCAGCCTCCACGGGCTGCAGGGGAATCCCTGCTCTGGCACCTGCAACACCTTCTCCCACTCCTTCTTCACTGGCCTTGGTGTCTGTGGGGTTATTTCTCTCACATATTCTCACTCTCCTCTCTAGCTGCAGTGGCTGCTGCACAGGTTTTTTCCCCCCTTCCTAAATATGTTATCACAGAGGCGCTACCACCATCGATGATGGGCTCAGCCTTGGCCAGCGGTGAGTCTGTCTTGGAGCCAGCTGGCATTGGCTCTATCGGACACGGGGGAAGCTTCTGGCATCTTCTCACAGAAGTCACCCTGTAGCCCACCCCCCCAAAGAAATCTTGCCACACAAACCCAATAGACTCATATATCCACAATAATTTACATTATTACTTGCCAGCAACAGAAGTTTAGAAAAATAAAAGTATCTTTGACTATAAACATTCAGATGAGAGGCTATTGCTCCTCTCAATCGTCCTTTTTCCAGTGATTTTTCTCTTTTGTTGAAGTCTGACTGTGGGTGCTTCTGGCACAAAGGCAGTACTATATTAGGTGGACAAGGCCCAATATTTTCTGCTACTAAAAATAAAATTTTACAGGATCACAAAACTCTAATGTTTTCTGTAAAGAGCAAGATAACAGACCTATGGCATATAGATACGAAAAGCAATTTATTTAAGTGTTATTTTTTGGGAGGTTCTGTACCGCTATTTTTGTTTCTCCTTCAAGCGACCAGCACATGGGAAAGGTTAGGGGTTTTAGTTAACATCTGGACCGTGAAAACATATTAGCAGTATATAGGAATTTGTATAATTTACTTGTAAATTTAACAATGCTTCACAGTATTTTTTTCCACCATACACTGTCCAGAACAATACTGGAATTGAAACAAAGCCTAGTCTTCCTGAAACAGATGTTAAAAAGACATGAAGGCAGAAATAAAAACTGACAAGGGACTTACAAACTAGTTTATTATACCTTCCACAGAAAAAAAAGAGGGTGAAAAATTTTCTCATGTAGTATTATGGATGAATAAATGGCCTGCAACTGAATTCCTTCACTTAATTTGAACAGCTATTTAAAGAAAAGAATATATACCCTACAAACTCTGCAAAGTCCTAAAATTAAGTACAGAAGAATTGACCAAATAGTGGCATACGATCTGGGAGAGGTTGAAACATAGGTGCTCTTTAAGAGAAGCCTGGAAAACAATTTCAGAAAAAGTTGATATACGTTTACTAAAATGCTTTTCAGTGCAATTACAGGAAGATTAGAAGGAAAGATGAGATGAAAGGTAAAGGCAAGACTGCATGTGTAAGGAGCTAATTTCCTCTACTTGGCAGAACTAATACATAAGAAATGGCACTGTTATTGTGCTGCATATAGACTGGCAGAAAACATTTACAGATAAGTGTCAAAGGATCAAATTACCTTGATTATTTATTGTTAACTTAATTCCAGACCTTGTCTCCAGTGGAGCTTCACTGAGGCAATCAAGGGTACTTACTGCAGCGCTCTCAGAGCCTTTGGTTAGGTGGGGAGGCAGGGGCACAGGGACAGGCTAAGGTCGGGTAGATGTAATTGTCCAATGCCATAAAAAGAAGAGCCAGCCACTGATAGTGTGACTTACTCAAAGAGTCCAGCAGAGAGTGAGAAGAGCTTCCAGGATACTGAAGGTGACACTGGAGGAGCATCTTCTGAGTAAATGGCCCTCTTCTGAAGATTATTCTACAACATGGCCGAGAGTGACACATATGCTATCATGCTGCTAAGGGGAGCACAAGTAATCAGCTAATTACCTGCTTTACATAATGAATGAGAGATGTGTCAGTAAGAATGTTTTCACCCAAGGAAAACTGATAAAAAGAAGTAACATTTCCTATAAGCATCACAGGGGCTGTGTTCCCAGGCACACCAAATTCAGAGACATGTCAGAACACCAACTCATATAGAAAGAGCACCTTCCTTCCCAGACTGGGAGAAGGCAGCAGTGCTGAGATCAGATCAGCATTTGAACTGAACTGCTAGTATGGGTAGCTGACCCAGTCCTGGAGATCTGGGGGCACTCAGGAAGGTATCTGCAGCTTATAAAACTAAAGCACTACTGAAAGAAAGTGGTGGCTTTGATGCCAAAGAATCTAACTAACGAAACACATACTTGGTATTAAAATAAGGTATTTTACAACACCTGCCAACTATAATTATAGCTTATAAAACAGAAACGACCATTTTCTTTAATCTTTCCATGAACTCTTTACTAAAAACTAGTTCTTTTAAAATGGATGAAATATCATGTCATTTTGCTAATTCCTATAAATAAAATCATAGAATGCCATTACAGTACATCAGACTTCTTAGGAAAAAGGTTTTTCCCTTGGAAGACTTTAAGTGCTACAGAAATTAGCAACATCATTAAAAAGACCTACTAAAATAAACATAAGCTAGAATATCCCAAAGCTTATCATTACAATTCTGAATGGTAGCCAAATCTTAAATTATTTCAATAATATGAGGGCAGTCAGAAAAATGCCCCAGAACCAAGCACTGATGGAGAGATGTCACTGTCAGTAACAATCGAAACTACTGAATATTTATACTTCTCTGGTTGTCTGTGAACACTGTGACTTTGGAGCCAGCATTAATAATGAACTAATAATGAACTAACACAGCATTAATAATGAACTAATCAATAAAATATTTCTGACTGCAATTGCTCCTGAAAAAAATAATCAGTCATAAATACCATATTTCTTTTGCAAAGTTTATCTAGTATGATGGATAGTAAACATGACCATTATTGGCAAGAACAGCTTTACAGTTATGCTGCTGCAAGTATTTTATATCTGTTAGTACTCAATCATAAAATAGAATAGAAGTGTCCTCTGCATTCCCTGATGCCCTTTGGAAATTACTTTCATCACTTGAAATTCTCTTTTTCTCCCTTAGAAGAAAAGAGCAGTGGAGAAAAGTAATGAGGGACTGTACTGAATAAAGGAAACACACACCATTCTGCAAGCCTAAATTTCTACAAATAAAATTTTGGTTTTGTTTCATGATTGAACACTTGTTTGCAATTGTAATTTAGGTTTGCACACTGAAAATTGGATTATTTCATATCTCTACAAACTCATATTCTCCACTGTTATTTGAACAAGAAATATATACAGAATATGATTTTTGACATTTTAATTAAAACCTATTAAAAAGTCTATAGCATGCAATAAAGTACAAATGGTCTCCCTAATTTTAACCTGTGTTGCAACTGTGTCATGAATTCATATAACCATGGACAAAGATCTTTCACAGTTAAGAGCATGAGCTGAGAAAAAAATGCTGGGGCTGACACCTAATTAAGATATACTTCCCCTGATGAAGAAAATTCTTCATCTATTACTGTGTGTTACAGTGGTTCAGGGCTATATTTAAAAGGCCATTAAAAATGTACCTGAAGGCAAAGTTAATCTTTATATTTGACAGATAATAGCAGCTTTTTTGCAGTAAGTAGCGAAGTGAATATTTTATTTCCTTATGATCTAATGACCATTGTGTTTAATCTTAATGGAGTAAAGACACAAGAAAATATGCTTAAGGGATATACTAATATATCAATTATAGAGAGTGGGAGAGTACTTTAAAAAAGTAGCAGTAATCTATTGTAAACTGAGATCTCAATAAGTACTCCTAGCCACAGCGAGAGCTAAAAAAGATGCATTAAAAATCTGTTCAGATTCTGCTCATTATAGATATGTTCTTCTCAGCTCTTAAGTAATGCAGCAATCACATAATTAACTTTTGAAAAGGGAAGCATTTAAAACAACCATGTACCTATGGAACGCAGTGGGCTTCCTCCTTATTTTGTTCAGTGACAATGAATTTTTCCAACTACTTTCCTTAACATTGTTAAAGAAGTGCTGAGATTGAGAGGCCTTTCAGCTGAAGGTATTGCAAAAGTATAAATGTGATTCCACAAACAAAATAGACACTAATTTTTGGTCAAAGGAACAAGATAAGTAAAGACAGACATATAAATAAGCTCTACTCCTGCCTAACTACAAACACACCATCTATCCCCTGTAAAAGCAGGCATTTGTTTCCCCTGGAATTTCACTCTTTAATGAAGATCTGAATTTTATGTGGGAAGATTTCTTCTTTTTAAATAATTTTGATTTTTATTTAGATGTCTGTCCTAGGAGGTGACACACCCAAAAGATCCATATGCCCCAAACCCACACATTAACTCAAAGAAGAAAGTTTACAGAATTTTCCTAGAGAAATCACTGAGACTACAAACAACTAAGGCTGTAAGGATGTGAAGACCCATTAAAATAATGAGAAGCCTTTCAACTGAATCTAATGAGCATTGATACTATATGCAGTAACTTCAAGGAAAGATGTTTCTACTCAGTAACTCTCAGGACAGGACACTCTGTATTCTTATCTTCTCATAGATATGCCCTTGTAATTTCAAATTTGTCTACAAAAGCCTCAATGACCTCCTGTATAAGAGATCACCTATGCAAACTGGTACTCTGCGCTAGGATTCTTTTGTGCAGTTTTCTTCCTTTGTTTAGCTGTCTTTCAGTGTGCTGGAACATTACTAAGCTAAAATGCAAGAAAGCCACCTCTCCAGAATGAGTTTCCACCTGGGAAGTTAATGCAGCATAACTACTGTCTGTTAAACTCCAACCATCCCTTACATCCGCAAAAGTTGCCCCAGGCGGATGAGTTCCAAGTGTGCAAAGTTGCACTGACTTTCACATAGGCAGGCTTCTGACTGAATTAAGAAACATGAATATCATTGATATTATATGAATAATCAAGGAGTAACCTGCCATTCACATTCTTAACATTGCTGAACTGATGCAAAATTCAGAACAAACTGAGTATATTCTCCTACAGACTCTCGTGCACACATACAAAATATAAGCAGTAATCTGTAAAAATGCCCACTTCAAAAGGACGCCTACAAAAAATCAGGTCTTGGGTTTTTTTTAACTCATTGCATTGCTTGTGTCCGATCAAACCATTCTGAACATCATACACAGCTTTGGGGCAACACCATTGCTACTGGCAGCAAAAGCACTGAAGCTCCGTTTGTGACAAAGCCATCTAAAACGAGGTGGGAATACAGGGCTGACAATGACAATAGACTGGCAGATGTGCATTAGATGTTGATGCAGAGAAACATAGAGTCTTCTACATTGGAAATTATGTCATAAATTACATCAGTTAAAGATTCTTAGATAAATACTCTTAGATGATATTCTAGCATTTAACACTTCTGTAGTAAAAGTGATGAAGGTTGTCTGGCTCTCTCTTCCTCCTTCATCTACAAGCATATATGAAAAGGACAGAGAAAAAGAGAGGGAGTGAGAAAAAACACAGCAGAATTGCATATGTGCACAAATTCTACCCCATCTTTTGTGTAAAAAAAAAAAAAAAGAAGAAGAAAAAGAAAAAGAATAAGAAAACTGGAAATATCCAAAGTGGCAGCTGACAGATAATTTACTGACGGCTTTTATATCTTAGATGTCTACTGTGGGTATCTTTTTGCCTATATAACTCAAATGAAACATTTTTATTTGACTAATGACATAGCAAATTTTTAAGCCTTTATTTTAGGAGATGATTATTAAAGTGAATTTTTATGGGATGTAGAAAAATTACATTTACATTTGCAAAATGAAAAGAAAAAGTTTCTGTACTACATTTCTGAGAAGATCTGTGTGTAGGATTCAAACTCCTAAACTTAAAAAGAAATCATGCATTTTCAATTTGTCATCAACACAAGCTGTTCCATGAGTAGTACAACACATATTCTTGTCATATAGTTTAAATAACCAAGATATTTCATTTATTTGCAATATTGTAGCTTTTTTTAAGCTAAGGAGAAACGAAGAGATAGCAACAGACCTTGGTTGCAAATTATTTTTAAGAACTTTTGGATGCCTTTCTTAATCTACAGATTGGGGGGATGTATGCATCTTGTGTTTTAAGAAAACAGAATGTTACTCTTCATGGCTATATATTAGTCAATGATAACTTAGCCCCTTGACAAAATGGCTCAAGAGGAAAAGCTAGTGCTGCTCAAGCAGATTTTAGATAGTGGATATATCTCTTGTTACATATGTATGGCTAGCTATAGACTTGTGATATAGTTTACATGGATAAGAAAATTACTATCAACGCCTTCTCATACGTCTAAACATTAAACTATATATATTACATGGCCATATATGTCTTTGTATATTATACACATTTTTATACACACATATATTCCCCTTTTGTATATATTGCTTTAAAACTAACCATGACAAAAATCGATTTCTTTGTTTTTTATTTTAAAAGCATAGAAGTCACATAGTGACGTTTTCAGCAGAATGCACTACATGCAGTTATAGAAAACCACTTTTAGAGGCCCATTCTCAGCTGTAAGACGAATGCAAGCAAAAAATTATACGTGTAACAAAGTTCTGAAAACTGTTGTGAGAAAATGAAGCTGTGAGGATGGAATAACAGTGACGATTCAGCTGAGTTTTTGAACTGACCTAATTGTTTTGGAAGAACACTAAATGCAAATGTTGCATTTTGGTGTTTTGGAATATGGACATAGGAAACAAGAAAAAGCCCAAGGAAAAGAGTCAGTAGATATTAATCAGTATTGTATTAGGTTCATATGTGACTAGATATATTTACAAAATTTTAGGTAGAATGTATATTGCTCATGTTAGTGTCTTCAACCTCCTGCACAGCCCCAAACCACACCTTCTTCCTCTTAGCAACTTGACCATAAAAAATAAACCATTGTTTTGTAGACCCCAACCTCCATGACTACAAAGCCAAATGAAGATTACATTCATTATAAATAAAAAATGAATGAAGTAACTTCATCCTCTGTGGGCAAAACCACCGTCTGTTCATTTCCCCTCTCTCCATTCCCCTTAGCCTCATATTAAGAATACTCTCTCAAACTGAAAAAAAGTCAGTACAGTTATTAGATTAATAAGCATATTTGAAATGAAAAGTTGCAGTTCTGATTTAAGTATGCTGAAAATTATAGTCTTCAAGAAATCATCCATCCTCTTCCACTATCACTCCACTGTCAACAAATATAGGAATTTATATCCAAATAGAATCAATAAATCCCATCTCGTATCATGCAATTTAAAATGTCATGAGGCACAAATGCACTCACACTTAATCCTTGCTTGCGTTATAGGCACATCTGTTTGTCAGATATTCAATAACCAATCCCTAAACCTGCAACCAATATCAATAATTCATCTGGTTTATGTATCAAAATAACTTTATGAACTACGTAGTCCAACTGTATTTTCCAGTCTATAATAAAAAAATGCTTAATAAACTCTTTCTGCTTTCCATATTTCAATGGAATTAAAAAATAGAGGCTATTTTAAAGAGTTCTGTTTTCTATGTTGACGTTTATTTTAAAATAAGATATTTTTAAAGTATTGAATGTATTTAAAGTATTGAAAGTATTCAAAAAATCAGTTATAAAAGAAGGGGAGAGGGGAAAAAAATCACTGCATCCTCAACATCTAAATTAGTATTACCAACTTATAGGGAATATAGCACAGATAATAATTTTAAGATGCATTCCATTTCAGTAAATAAAACAATTTATCCAGCCACTTAGTTGTTTTTTTTTTTTCCTTTCCCAAGACTGACTAGTATTGTATAAAACAAAATATGGTGAAAGGAATAAACTGACTTGTCCAAATTAGATGACTTAAAATATAGACTCACAGAATGGTAGGGGTTGGAAGGGACCTCTGGAGATCTAGGTAAGGTATACAGTGTTTAAGCACCTCATAGACCACTCCAGGTACATTGCTGGCCTCTTTTTACTTATAAAGGAGGAAATAAGCATTTGAGGTACTCAGTGTTTATCCTGGCAAAGCATCAACTTACATATTGTGATACAGGATACTATCTCACATAAATTTCCAAATTATTGTTTGAAAACACATTTATATAGAATATTTTTAGTTACCAATATACCTACTTTTACGCCAAATATTTTATATGATTTGCTACAATATTGTCATCAAATATTGATGAATGACAATGCAGGCAACAAATATTCCATTCTACTCTTGATTGTCTCCATTCCAGTGATTTCTGTACAGCTTTTTTCCACAGAATATTCTTGGAATAGCAGAATACAGCCCAAAATATAAGTAAGGATATTTATGTGAGGATATCACTTACTGAAGCAAGAATATAATGAATGAGTTGAGTTATGTTTAAAAGAGAGAGCTGACTGGCAGAGAATACAATAACATCTTTTTAAAAGGAATCCAGAGAGTAACCAGAAATTAATGACAGTAACAGACATTTGCATCTGAGCCCTGTGTTAACTCTTGAACCTGTTTCAGGTCGCAGCATATATTACAGTTCCTAAATTCATTCATATGTTATTTCATGTCAATGTTTGACTGGTGAACTTCAAAGAAAGGTACTATCTGCGAGCCGGTCATTCTTTCCTGAGCTAGTCAACAACATTAATTTTCCCCCACCTAAAAATAAGTAGTCCTGCTTCTGTTTTTGACTGACGTAAACTACAACACATTAGAGTCCTTTCAGGTTCAGATTGGAAAAGCAATCTAAGAAAAAATTTGAAATAAAGACTGTTGAATAACCTCCCTATTCAGTGTCTTGGGCCAGTCAATTCATTAAATATTAATACAGTGTAACTTAATACCTGAATATGCCTATTAATGCACATTAAATGCAATAAATAAATTTTGAAATCAGTATCTGTGATCTAGATATTTAACTGAGTGGAGCTGTCTTAGAAAATGACACTGGCCAAGTAACAGTCATATACTGTCATCCATATTTGTTTTTGAAATATGTCTGATATTGGTACATGGTATTTTTCTGAGTCATCTGCTGGAATTTGGGTGGAAACAAGCATTTGATATATTCACAGTAACAGAGTTCTGAACTGAGGTTCCTAAACAAACAAACAAACCAATCAACCCTAAAAAGCTAATGCCAGAATGATAAACTTGACATTGTGGGGTTTTTCCCTTAGTTTTTGCTTAAAATGAAAATTTATCTGAATAATTAAACATTTGGAAGTCAAATTAGCTAGTAGGACTCTTCAGCTTCAGCTGTTATATCATGCTGTTCCTTTGAACAGTATTTACAATGCAATGAGAGAAAACAAGGGAGAGTTCAGGCACTTCTTTGGCATTTGCAGCATCTCCTTAATAGGCAGCTGAATGCCACTGGCTACGCAGCCACTGCATTTTAATCACAGGTTAAGCCACTGCAGATGAAAGTATTCAGAGAGAAGTCAACTCTTCGCTAATTTAATTTTTAGTGGTACTCTGACCCTTAAAAAGCAGACTTCACTAAAGTCAACAGTTTAGGCAATGTCTCCCAGAGAAGGAGGAGCCTAAGCATCTGCCCTACATGCCTGTCAAACAATTTGACATTATTAGTGTTAGCTCTTCTACAGTTTGTGTTACTTAACATTCTGCTTGCATTGCTGTAAGACAGTTCCTGAGTGCCTTCGAGTTGTTCCTCAAATGCATCTGTTGTGCCTTGTTAGGATTTAGAGCTGCCATTCCAAAACAGAGTAGATGCAAGTAATACGACTGATTTCTCTGACCAAAGCCTGGTGTTAGGAGTGCTGAACTTCAGCTATCAGATGGAGTTTGTCCCTCAGTATTAGCAGCACAAGAAGAATCAATGCATCTGAAATGTTCATGTTTAAAAAAATACTACAGTGCTAGACTGAAAGAAAATAATTTGAAAGTAATTTCATTGCACCTTTCCACTGGATGAATCTGCTACAGGATAGTAATAATTTTGTGACAGCTGAACAGTATGATAAAATCTAACTGCAGGAAATGAAAAGGCAAGATATTTTAAAAAACTTTAATATTAGCAAGTAATGTCTAGCAATCCAATCATATTGTCTTGAACAGATGATATTTCCTAGTGACTTTTATGTCTGTGTACTGGAAAGCTAAAATTATTGCATACTGTCCAAATGAATGACTATACCAGAAGCAAAGCAACTGTTTCCCTCCTTTCGCATTGCTTTACTGCAATCCAGGTAGTTATCAAAGAGGCAGAGAAAATCTTTATAAGCTTTGATGGGCCTTTCAGCTATTATAGACATTAAAAAAGGGTAGGAATTTTGTTGGTCCCATTTCTGTAAGATTTAGAATCAGAAATCACTGAGGAAAGACTAGTCTTTGAGTTAAACCTGATTTTTTTTCTTGAAGAGTCTGTCTTCTGCAGAAAGAATTCTACCTTGTTTGAAGGTATTTTTATTCAAAGAGAACCTGATTATTGGATTTTACTGAAAAATTGTATTTCTTCCTGTTCTTTATTAGACATGGGAGGTTTGTGATAATTGGAAGAAAACAAGCAAGGCAAATTAATGTAAATGAAAGGGAAACTAACTGTTGAACTAACTGTTAAAACCTTATCTCATTCTTTGGTTATATAAATTGTTTCATGTCAATAACTGAGTAATTATTCAGAGAGCAAAACTTCAGAGACTCCCATACAAGGCAGAGGTGTGAAACCTCCGGAATTCATTAAGCAAGATGAGACCTTGCAACCTGGAGTTTTAAAAATCAAGCTGCCATACTTATTTTCAAATATTAACCACTGTTAAAAGCACAGAAAATAAAAAATTATAAAGATTTTTTTTTTTGTCAAATATCATCTCTATTGCCTATTACCAGAACAATCAGCCATCCTCAGCTGACAAGGAATGAGGGAAGACAGGAGATTGTCAGTAACTTCTGAGAAAAGGTGTTAAGAAAGAAGGCCTTAGCCAACAACCTTCTTCAGCTTCTCCCACCAGGCAGCCAGCCCGGCTGGCCTTATAACAATCATTGACTCCTGGGAATGCTGAGAAGGGTACCAGTGTCCCTGACATTGAAAGAATATCACTCCTTAAAATTATTTGTCTTCTAGAATGGAAATGTTGGACTGGAGACCACTTTAACTGCAGGAATTTCTACCTTTTTGAGCAGGCTGGAGTTGGTTCGCAGACAGAGCACAGGCCAGGTGTTCAACGTAGGGAGGGAGAAGTGCTTTTGATTCTCCATTTGCATGGCATAAGTACATGCAGTGTGCACAAGTGAACATGAGATTACTTTGTATGAAAACAATGTCCTAACAGGAGTCTGTTCAGTGCTGACAATTTCCAAAACATTTTCTAATTTTAAGTATCTGAAGAAATGTCCTGCAATGCAACATACACCCCAGTATATTGAGATAGAATTTTTGAAACAACAGCACACACCTGTCGTCTTCCCTATGGCATGACTGCACCAGCCACATTAAATCACAAAAGCTGTTTCTTGCAAGTGAAACACCCATCCATCACAGAACAAAACTACAGTGGCTTAACAGTTTCTAGATCACGAGTGCAAGAATTCTCCATCTGATTTTCACAGATCTTTAACAGCAGAAAGGACCTTCATTTCTCTATGACAATAAGGCACCTGACCTAGCTCTGCACATAACTAATATAAGTGGCTTAAAGAGGTACCACAAATCGAAATGAGCAATGGTAACCAGAATGTTTCACTGATTTACAACTCTACTGACAGAGTGAGTTTCCAGTAATTTTACATTTTCCTGTTCTTGTTACTAAACCTGGCAAAAAGCATCCTGACAGAAGTTGAAAAAGCACTGTTAACCACACCACTATTTCGTTAAAGCTTTGACCCAATTCAAAATTATATTTTGTCTGGTGTTCTAAACCAGGAGATTACCACAATCATAAAAAGGACATTTTGCACAAAACGTGTTCAACATCTGCCAGCTCTCACTCACAATCCTCCAAACAGAAGAACCACACATGGAGTAACTGTGGCAAAAGGACTGTGCTCTGATGATTAAGAGCTTATCCATAGCACAATGATATTTTCAGAGTACTAAAATAAGCACAAATTTTCCTATTCATTTTTATTGGCTGACTGCATGAACTATTAAAAGTATGTTGAATCTTTCATGTTTTGGCCCAGGAAATAATACACCACCTAATATTTATTTGTCAGAGCTTGATTTTGTAAAAGAGTGATTAACTTCAATGGCTTCTAGACTAACTGAAGGTGCTTTGTACTATTCAGAATTAGTAAAAATGATACATATTTTGCAGTGTTTACAGGGACTATTTTCACCAACAAAACAATAGTTTTTCTGGCTGAAATGGAAGTGAAGCTTTTACTAAAAAAAAAGACGACTTTTTTTTTTTTTTTACCTTCATAGCTGAAATGTTTCTTTTCTTTTTGGTATGTCAGAGTGAACAATCCACATGTTTAGTTATTTTTAAAGCCAAAACATGATTGCTTAACACAAGCACAAGCAATCAAAACTTTTGTAATGTAATTCCAGTTAGAGACTACAGTAACTATTGAAACCAAATACTAGCTTACTGATGGGAACATACAGTGACTATGCTGTTTATATAAGCCTATAGAAATAAAACTCAGTGAAGAAATTTAAATTTGGGGTTTTCCACACTTTCTTCAGGAGAATAAAGATTTGTAGAAATACAATTTATTTATTGTTATGTCAGAAAAAAGTTGATTTTCTCTTTCTGGCTTTTCTTCTAAAGTGAAGTGCCCTCTAAGTGTCTGCCTTATAAGTCACTAGTAAGACATAAAAGAAAATAAAATATTATTTTTAAAGGTGGGGTTTTTTTAATTTCAATAGTTGTCAGAAAAAATGCACCTTTTAAACATGTGTCTTTTCAAAATGAATGCTATACTTTGATCTGTGTTACTATCATGTTCACAGCAATTAACTGTATGGCCACAAAGAGCAAAATGGCACAGCATTCAACATCAGCTTTATTTCTTATTAGAGAAGCATATCTTTATTATTATCAACTACTAAAAAGAGAACGCAATTGTGATTAACAGTTTTTGTTTGTTTGTTTGTTTTTTAAAGCAAGCAACTCAAACTGTGAATTATTTTGAGTTTCCAACAGAAGTTTATTAAGAGATGGGAGCCACCCTAGAAGAGGTGTTCTGAACTCTGTTGCATGAGTTATTTACTGGTAGATAAATCTTCCTTTTATAATAGAAATAGACAACAATTTCTTTTTGGCAGAAATTTAGGATAGTAAACAGGCTTTTCAAAATTTCTAATTACCAACATGCCAGAGATTTTAAATTATTATATAAGGTACATCTTCCAAAAGAAGAAGATGGAAAATCTACCACTTAACATTTTCAAAAGGCATAAGAAGTACCATAATTCACAATGGAGGTGTATCCACAGAGCAATAGAGGAGTCTAACTGAGCAAACGAAAGTCTAGATACAAATTTACAATTAAGCAGCTTGATCTGTCCAGAACTAGATTAAACACAGCGTTAAAATCATGCAGTCAGGCTGTAACTGAAGTAGAAAGTATGCTGGGACAGTGTTTACTATTTCGCTATTAGACCAAGTCCAAAATCTACCAAAAATTTCTGTGGGCTTTGCACAGAAACCTAAAGGGCTTTTGGACTGTTTGTAAGCACAGTGACTGTACTTTTCATATTAGGCATTATGGCCATACTAATATTACCTAAGTGTTCCTGTCTTTTCAACAGAGAGGCTTGTGTCTCTGAAAAGTGGATGGGAACTCAAATCGCCTCCTGGGGACTGAGGAGGAAGGGGGCCCGGTGGGTATGTTGATGCCATTCACTGAATGTTTGGTTAAGTAAAGATAGACCTCCCAGTTGGCTGATTTCTTCTAGTTTTCATGAGTAAAAATAGTAGCAGAAATATCAATAGTAATATGTGGCAAAATAATCTAAGATCCTATATATGTTTTAATCTCCACCTGCAACAAAGGCCAAGCTGTCGTGTTTTCACTAATTTTTTTAGCTACTTTAAACAAACACAGACTAAATTACTTCTGCAGCAATCACAGATTTCAAGTGTATTTCAATCGTATTTCCTGGAGATAGTGGCAAGGTACACAAAATTACTTATCCTGGTTTTTAAAAAATTGGTGGCAAAATCATTTAGTAATTATCCTAAAATAATTAGGCAAAACCAAGTTCTCTTAAGGTGCAAGACATTTAAATCAAAGGGGGATGACTATGTCTCTATTTTAATATTGTTTTGTCCGCTTAGGATATGATATTTAGCATTACACTTTATTCTTTTTGATTCATGTTTTAACCATCTTGTTTGTTTGTTTGTTTAAACAGAGCAATCACAATATGGAGGCAGAATTCCCCTTTCAAATTCTGTATTTGTTTCTGACCAGGCAGTTTACCAAATAACAGGTTCTGGACAAATGAGACTTTCTGAAAACAAAGTGAAAGAGTGAATATATTTCAGAGATGCATGAGGTCAGTGAACATTGCTTTGCTCACATAATTCCTTTTCCATCCTTTTTTTATTTATAACCCCTGAAGTATAACACATGAATTATCCTAGACATCAAGTAGCAGACATCAACCACTTGACAGATTGTTTTAGTAAGACTCATGTGCTGTGGCTTTCCTTCGAGGCTGCCAGGAAAAGTTTAACAAAAAGGCTGATGAGTTCCTTTAAGTTCTCCCAGGTAAACAAACTACAAAGCAAGTTTACAGTACCCAGGACTATCCATGCAAAAATATCACACGGGCTCTTTAGAGTAACAACACAAATCAGAGCGTTCGAAGGTGCTCACTCAAGAAGAAAAGCTGATGACGAATCAGCAGTCTGTCAAATGGGGAGTAGAAATGTTCATGCTTGGGAATATTTAGTTAATGACACATAATTGTTAGGACACTTCTTAACAAAGCTCTGTTTAAAGGAAGCCTTTTTTCTTTGTTTCATACACGGACAGTAAATTTTTAATAATAATTCATAAAAATCATTAGATGGATTTTTTTTTTCTTAATAAAACCTTAGATAATGTCAATGACACTGTTGCCGGTTATATAAATATGTGTCTATGTATTCACCTAAGAAGCTGCCTACAAAACACAGTAGACACAGCAGATTTCCAAACCCAAGTCTGGCCTTGTAAGAAGTGTGTTACACGCTGTGGGCATGCTGCAGGCAAGGGCTACAGCCTCAGCCCTGTGCTGTTACACAGAGGTCTGGGTCCAGGCACCATAATTAAACACAAAAATTGCCTTTCTTGTGTTTTCAAAAACCTCAAAAGAAGCTTAGGAGGATGACTGTAACTAATTGCGTCCTCCCACCACCCCACAACAGAAGGCTGGGAGGACGACAGATAGGGGAAATAAAGGTAGAATAAAAAGTGGAAAAGGGGGAAATGGATCCTGAGGTAGATTGGGAAATGTGGGAAGGAAACAATGCTACCAAAACAATGCTACCAAATTTAAAGGCAGGCAGTGATATTGCAAGGGAGAAAGTTCAATTAAAAAAAAAAAACAAAAAAAGAAAAGCAAATTAACTCCTGGCATTACTAGCTCTGCTGTCCTGTTTGTAGAACTTCACCTCAGTGTCTCTCAAAAGTATTAGTGCAGCTTAAACACATGATAAAACAAAAAGTCAAATAAACTCCATAAAAATATTCTGGTGTTTGTTGATATGCTGCATTGTTCTAGGCAATATCTAGTTATAACACTAGTTCATTGCTTGGATTAGAGTGAACCAGGAGAATCAGAGGAATTACTGCAGGTTTGACACAGTCAGACAGGCCTGAGGTTGAAATGAACTGTGACATTCATTAATTTCATGTGTGATTTCAGCAGCCCCTGAAATTGCAGCCAGTTAGCTATTTTATGTACTCTAAAAGTCACAATCACCTCTGATTTGAATCCAGCATATAAACACATGTCCTTTTTGCAAATACGTGGCACATAATGACCAAGACTCCAGAATGTGGAAAGAGTTATGATTTTCATTCTTTTCTATATTCCCCTCAAATTCATGGCCTGTTCCACTAATGCTCAGTATGATCTTTCACAACTGCACCTCTACTTGCGCTTCATCCCATACTCTCCCCATGCCCCTGATGCTTCTGGACCATACCTAATCATTGTATAGTTACAATTCAGATGTGCCAAACCCTTATTTATAAAGTGCTTGTGAAGATTATGCGAAGAAATTGTCTCTTTTTTAGAGTGAATTTTTTTGATTGTCTTTATTTCATGTGGACCTACTATGAGAAAATCCTGATTTCCCAAGTAAGCAGCAAAAATTATAAATTACATGTGGTATATGGAAAACTCTGCTATAATTTTAATCCACCTGGGTTTATATAGTATTGCTAGGATAAAATCCAGCCACTTCTCAGTAAAGATGCAAAGGCAAGTTATCTAGGATCAAGGCTTACTTTCTATTCACAGGTATGCCAAAGGCTTTTTATAGGATAAAGAGAATAACATACCCATCATCACATCTACCCCCCCATATTCAATGTGGTTTTCCCTTTCATATTCCATACGTAACCCTTTAATATATAAAATTATAAGCTGGTTTTATTTTATTTTTCTTGGTTTTGAGAGTTTCTTGTCAAACACACTAGCTGTTCTTGTACCATGACTACATACACTCAAGCATCACAAAACAGCAAGTGAAATTTAGAATTTAAAGCCTTTTGCTCTATAAGTTTTCTTGTGGGCAAAACAGTATTTCAGGTTGTTCTGCACTGTCTATATAAACATAATTGAATCTTTTTCTGTATCTCTATATAACTGTGTATATAATCTAAGTGTTATATCGGAGGCCTCGAAATACTGTCTCTTTAACACACAACAGTTACCAAAAGTGAATATTATTAATCAACATCGTCATCTTAAATGTTGCTTTAAGTTTTGGTAACTTCATATTCATAAGTATGTAGGAAAGAGCCACACAAATGTAATAAAAACAATTGTAGGTACAGAGGGTTTCTTACCTGTGCTTAAAATTAAGGAATACATTATTTTCCCTGAAAAACAGATAACTGAGAAAAGCATGCTTGTGCTACATAAATAATGATGAATAGGGAAAGATATTTTTGTTCATTACTGAAGTGTAAAGTACTATTTTCCATTCTCATTATATTTATTTTGATTTTATTTTTAAAATTTGTACCTTATAAAAAGAATGGGCATTGAATGATTGAAACATAAATACTTCTATAAAATTCCATCTGTTTTGAAATCTTTAATTCTCAGTACATTTGGCAGAAGCAGAAGGTGTCCCAGGAATCCATTAAAAATACTGCATATCAATTAAATATTAAGTTACGCCTCTCACAGCATGTTAAAGGCTGGCATAGCAAAGCAGGCACATGAAATGCCAAAACAAGCCCTTTGGCTCCCATTTCACTGTCCCTTGCAGTGTGTCCCTGCTACCCCACCTGACTATGCTGCCTTGGATGAGGCCTCCTCCTCACTTTTAACACTTTATCAGTTTGGGGGGAAAGTCAGGAAAGTGGAATCAGACAGAGACTCCAGTAAACCAGATCTGTCTTTAACTTTTCTTACTGAATGCTGTTTTCCTCCTGCTCCTGCCTTGTCTGTACAAGGCAATAAGCTTTTGGGGGCAATTTCTGCCTTCTCTTCCATGTGTAACAATCATAACTCTATATTATATATGCACTTACCCACACACATGCATCTACAAAAAATTGTATGTATAGCTCTATGATATGTAATAATATTTACATTCTTTCTCTTATAACTGAGCTCAGTTTCCAGTGAGTCCTTCAATTTTGTGGAGGTAGACATCTTAATAATATCGTCAATGTATCCTGGTATATTTTATTTGGTTGCTTGTTACTTGATGTAACAAAATTGAAATCATCTATAAACTATTTGAAAGATTGATTTCTGTTCAGCTGGATCAACCCCCTGTAAAATGATACTCTGTAAAGTCTCTTTTGCCCTTAAACCATAATTCTGATTAATCAAATTTTATTAGTGCAGTTCTGTAAAGTTTTCCTGCTCAGAAACAAAAATCACCTCAGTCTCCTGTAAGAGCATTTCTAACTTGAATGAATCTGCAGAAAATTGCAAATACAGCACTTACCAGAAAAAAAAAAAATACTACAATATACTATAAACAAAAATCACCACTTCAGAAAGGAAAAGGGCATACCGCTTGCCGTCTTCATGGTATTTCTTTGAAAAACTATCTTCATGAGTAAGCCTGGAAAGATGAATTTTACTTTTTTACCTCTGATTTATGCCTCGCATGACACATAGATCTTCTAGGTTCAGAATACTGCAACTTACTTGTCCTTTCACAGACAAAAACTTTTGCCAGAGTAAGAATGAGTCTAGAAAGACAGGCAGATCTCCTAATCTGCTTAACTGAAAATTAGGCAGCAAAATTACATTCACAGACATTGTCAATGACAAATCATCCACAGGCCAAGGTATGATGCATTTTTTGAAGTATGCACTAAATTACACCTACTTGCTGTCGGATTTCTTCTTCCATCTTTACTGGGGACCCCAACTCTGCGACTTGTTTGACACCTTCACTAGCATATCCTCCATACTCCCAAAGGATGTAGTTCTTTGAGTGAGAACTACCAATGATCGCAGACCAGTGGTTGGTGCGTCCTTTCAGGGGGAGGAAAAAAAAAAAGTCAACCACCAAGACAGCCTCAAAGCATAATTCCTAGTTTTTTATTACAGTGAAAGCTTTGAAGTGCCCAGTCTTCACCAGTACTAAGTTTTCACATGTGTTGCATGCTGTCAGTTCTCAGTACATCAATACTCCTTATCTTTAGAGTAATAAGAGCAAGCACCGGTGAACTACAGAAATATAGCATAAAGTGTCAGTAATTACTGGATATAATAACACAGGCAGAAATGTTGGGAAAGATTGTATTCCAGCTAATCAAGCAGCCCCCTCAAATAGATAGGCTTAGTATACTTTGTCTTCACCAAAGACTTCACTTCTTCAGGAAGTTTAAGAATCCTTTAATTTTAGGTTTCCATGTAAAACATTTCTGAGGATGAAACCTGCAAGGGAACACTTCAGTGGTCATTCAAAAATCGAACAGCAAGTCATTTCATTACTGAGAGATACTGGTTTCTAACAGTCTACTAGATTTGTGTTTCAGTGGTGACAGCAGATTACCAGCAAAAGATAGATATAAGCATGGTTATACTACATTTTGTTTATGGCTTTATGTCCAAACATTATCAGGCACAGAGCTATAAAGGGCTTACAGCCAGAAACGCCCCCAAGCAGCTTCCTGCTGAAACAGAGGTAAAACATTTGCTTTCTATGGGCAAATGGCGTTCACCACTTCTTCCAGGAAACTTTTGAAACACTGGTAAAGAACTGCTCTTTTTGGCACTGACATAGCTGTTTTTTCTGCTTCTGCATACTTAAATTATACAAGTACCATGTCTCCTTCCCCGACCCTCACCCCAACCATTTAGGAAGGGGGTGAAGAAGTGAGTTTTGGTGCTTCTATATTCACTGAGTTTCCTTGCTTAGATTTCTCATAGTGTAAGAATTGTAGAGCTAGGCAAATGGATTCCCGTACTTGTTTCTTGTCTTGTTGAACAGAAAAAGAAAAAAAATGTAAAAGTGTAAAGAAAAAATGTTAGAGAAGTCTGATGGAATTGAAAAGAGAATCAAGCAGAAATAAGGAGTCACAGAAGTCCCACAGTACTGGAAATAAAAATGAATTCGCTTAAGTGTCAAATCACACTCTGCAAAGATATGGGCTTAAAGGAAAAAGATGGGAAAATTAACTGCTCACATATGCAGACAGTCTGGTAACAGTGCAAAGACTGTAGGAGATGAGGGAGACAGAATGATGGAATGAGAGAATATTTAACATTTTTCGTTACAATGCAAAAGGAAGAGAGTAGCAGTAAAAACAGCTGAAAACTAGAATAAATGAATGAAAAATGAATAATGACGTAAACAAAAGGAATGCAAATTTAAGATGTGAAAAGTGGGAGAATGAAATTGAAAAAGACAGTGTAGAGAACTGAATAGATAAAGTCAGATGCAGGAAACTAATCACAGGAGAAAAGAAAATAGATTAGAAATAAAAAATGAACTCCAATGGTAGGGGAAAAAAGCTAGAAAAGTGTAGCAAGCAGAATAGACAGATGTGGGGAGATGGCCTAGCAACACAGCAAACAGAGCTTCCATAGATTTCCTAGTGCTGAACTTGGACCAAAATACACCTACTGCACTCTGAATTATAGTAGGCTTGATGTTTTCAGAGTCCATTAAAACTAGTCAGTAATTGAGCCCTAAATGGAGAAAAAACCAACTAAACCTCCTCCCTGCCCCAGTAACAGCTGGAGAGACTGCAGTGTCAGAAGATGCTTTCTTGATCTAAGATCTAGTAATTATTCCTTAAATATACACTGGCACCTTGTCAAACCATAGAGAGATACTGTCATTCAGCTCCAGTGATAGGACCACCAGTTTTGCCCATTCTTTCCTCCTAGTGCACAGGTCTAACTATCTCACAATTCATAATCAGCAGCTTTCCCTGAAAGAGAGTAAGTGACACTGAAACTTATTGAAAGAGAAGGTTCCACATAGTCCCTACAAGAGAAAAATGTATCGCCACAGAGAGGAACCAGAGTGCCTTTAAGTCTTTAATAAAAAGGATAATTAATTAATTGTTCCACATGCTCCAAAACTTCTCATGCTCCCTAAACAGATCAAGAACATCTGATGTCTTTGCAATCCAGAGCCCAGCCTCTTCCACTAAACACCAGTCTCTAAAGATATTGGCTCTGCTGAGAAAGCAGCTGGCCCACCTACCTACTTGCCCAAATGAGGTCTTCGAAGTATACTACATCTACCCTAAACCTTTTACAAAATCTGTACGACATTTGCAAGTGTTTCACTCCTCGCTTTGAAGCCCCCGTTTTTGATGAGAATGAAGAGACAACTCAATACAGTTTCTTACATCTTTTCCTGTAAACATCAGAGACACTTCTTTACATGAAATGATCTGAGTAGTACAAGGCCAGAGCTATTTTGCCTCACCAGTCCAATGTCACTATCCAATTCCCAAGACAGCAAACAGAATACTGACAGCTTTCCAATGGTGTTATTTCACTTCCTTTTTGTATAAGTAGTTTCTCCATTTACATACTTAGAAGTGTATTTTTGCATAAAGATCAAGTTGTAATCACAACATGAGAATGTATCGTCTCACATATTTCATAGATGTGCCACATCAAATCATGATGGAGAGCATATATATTTCTACTATCATATATGGGTGATACCCAGAGAGAATAAATGATTCTAAGCCACAGGACATATGTAAATACAAATCTTTCTGACTGGCAAAATGTGATAGGAAATTTAATAGTTCCCCTTGAGCCAGACTTAATAACAAATAAAATACTCACCTTCCACTGGTCCTATTATCAGGAGTTGTGATAACTTGCAAAAATTACCTGAAAAGCACACTCACTTTTTTTCCAGCCTTAGTTTGCAAATCAGTTTAATTTATTTTTCAGTCTGTCTGAGATCCATGAAAGCAAAATTCTTTTAAGAATTAGTTTTTTAACTCTTTCTACAGCTGTGGTACACCTCTCTCCTTCACTCTATGCTTGGCACACTCAGAACAGGATTGTGTTGCAGTGGTTTCACTCTAAGCAATGCTTTATAGAGTAGATGCATCTGACAACACCTAAACAGACAATACACTTTTAAATTTCATGGAACAGAGGTATTTTAATTGCACTGCCATAATAAGTGTAAAATTATTTCTAATCCATGGAATCTGTGAAAACCTCAAAATAGTATCCCAGAATTAAAAGTTTTGCACTGTGCCTTCCAGAGACATTTTTGTGTGACAGTAAAAGAAAATACTTCACTTGGCAAAAGCAGTTCTTTGGAGAAAAGCTAAGCAACAGAGTGCATATTCTTTAGGGCTTTTTAAAGCAAGTCAGAAATGTTAAAGAAAAGACATGAAACATAAGTTTTATGATCTGCTTTCTATTTCAGCAATGCTGATAAGAATACAGCAGAATTTTTTATGTGATGGTTTGGCAAATAATTAGTGATTTACCACAGTCCATCATGAATAGCATTTTATTTTAATGTAATTACTGCACAAGTTCAACATTTTAAAGAGTAATGTTGATGACTAGTTTTCATTTTTAACATCACTACATCTGGATGAGATTGTTTCTCAGCTTTCAGAAATTTCAGTGTAAAATCTTATCAGCTATTATTACTGGGCTTAATGCTGCTAGCATTATACTGTTAGTTCTTCACTTTTAATGTTTTACTTAAAAAACTGGAATGGAATACACCAGTTTGTAACTGGGGAGAGATAGCAGTCTAGAGAGTCCATTATTACGGCAAACTATTGCAACTTGCTTACTTCCAATTATGCACCCGTGCTCTTAATGTGTTCACTGATTTAGATTTAAAAGAAAAGGCCATTTATCCCCAATATTACATTAAGTCACACTAATTTCATTGTTTTCAATCATTTTCTCATGCCCTATTTCTAACCGCCAGCTGAATCCATACAAATAATGCATACAAAGTGTCACACTCAGCAGATACATAATCATCCAATAGCCTAAAAGAGCATTCCTGCAATTATTGGGTTTGGCTTATTTTATCTCCCATGTATTTAAGCTGACAAATATTATTTGAGCAATGCTACATTCAACTTCAAATGTATGAGAGACTTAACATAAGCAATATTGCTTTAGGCTGTTAAAACTATGAGCTGATTGACACACAAACCATATTTGAGTTATATGGTGATAATTCTGACACGGTGACAATAATAATAAAAAAAATCGACTTAAAGTCTATATAATAAACATCAGCCACATACAACATAACGAAGTTTAAAGATCAGTAAATGTGACTCATGTTCTCAAATAATTTCCTAGCCTTTATTGGCACAGTCTGTGGAGTCAGTAATGAAAGAACAAATTCATACTACTCATGTTCTTGTAACTTTAGCTTGTTACAATTACTTGGATTTTTGCAGCAAAAATACTGATTCTGTAGTTCAGAAACTTTAAAAACCCAGAGAGGCAAAGCTCAGAATATGTATTTTATCTGTCTATTCATCCAACAAAGACAAAGAAGACAGAATATTCTAAGGTTTATATATCTAATTAATGTCCTTGGGCAGCAAGATTCAGGGCTCACCCAAACTAACTGTTATCTTTCAAAAGACTTTGAAGGAAAACATACCGGCTAGATTGGCATGGTTGTAAAATCAAAATGTTAGTGTGTTGTCCATCCTTTGTGGCCTTTTTATTAAAATCTCATTTCCTAGCTGTACATTATAAGCCAGTCTAAGCTTTCACCAAAAAAAAAAACCAAACCAACAAAACAAAAAGAGACCCCAAACAAACAAAAAAACAACAACAAAAAAGAAAAACAGAAAAACTAACCTTTCTCACAACAATGAAAATGTGAAAAGTCTTGAAAATGTGATCTCATACACACTTCAGTTGAATGTCAGGCAAATCAATAGAATTTATTTGTAATATATAGCATTCACAGAAAGATCCATGGATTTTCAAAAGTGAATGTAAGCAGTATTCCATATATGTCATAATTTACATTGCTGAGCTGTAAATAAGTAATGCTGTGTCATACAAGTTCCAACCCTCTTCACAGAACCTATATGGTGCAACAACAGTAAAAGAGTGATACTTACGTGGAAAATCTTTGGGATGTGTTTTTTCTGACCAGTTCCCATAAAAAGTTAGCCTGTATTTGGCAGTTCCACAGGCACAACAATCTAAAATTGGTTTGTCAGTCACACCTTCTGAGGCTGAGTCTGAAAAGGCACCAAAGTACCCATTGATAACAGTTACAACTCAAAATTAACAGATGACAGCAAAGTTAGGTTGCCATAATAAATACTCCAGTAAATAAATCTGAGTTAAACCCATATTTTTTCTTTACATTTAAGCTGGGCTACACTAGACTAAACTAGGACCCTGAAATACCTGGATCATATTTATAAGCAGATGGAATGATTTAAGTCTACATTTTTAAATAAGAAGGAACCACTATTTCAGTTGTCTTCAGATTCAAAACAGGTTTCTTTCTGGTTCTTGTCTGGTATGGACAAAACCTCAGTTGATCTCAAGACACAATAGGCTTAAAATTTCTGGACAGCCAATGCATCTAAATTCTCCAGTGGGATGCAATAACCAACAACAGTGCTTAGGTTTAGGACAGGATGAAATAGCCCAGGATTCAATAAACTATGTGTCCTGGAGACAAATGAGATTCATGCGAAGATCAGGTAAATCTAGGGGAAGGCAAGGAAGATTATATGAGGAACAGTATATGTGATAAGGAAGAACATAACTGAATAGGAGATCCCAAATTTGAACCTGGATGAAACTGTTTAAGGCCTCAATTTTAGTTTGATATGATGAGTTAAGATAAATAAGTAGAACACGACAAGGAAGTCAGAAAGATGTTTTATTTTACCTTACCTTGTTCACAAATTTTTTTGGTGAGAGAACCCTCATCTTGAAAATAAATTATGCGTTTCTGCACAATACTGGCTCTACAAAGAAAAAAAAAGAGTTTTAAATATATTTATTCCTTAAAGGAAGAAGAAAATGCGTTATAAAGTAGCAAAAGGACAGAACTGGACTGCTAAGACCTAGACATATTTCCTTCTTCTGACAATACATATACACAATACAGGACTACAGATAGGGTATTTTTATTTCAACTTGCATTGGAATTTCATTACATTTTACAGAAACTTGGAATGCTTTTACCTCTAGAGAAGTGATCATAGTCATATGGTGAGGACCTGTGCTCTTGAAATGCATGACAGTCAACTGACTATTCAATATTTCAATCAAATCTTGTATTGAACACTGAAATTATATTCAATTTCAGAAAAATAGTACAGCTAAAGCAAACAGCTGTTTGCAGGAAATTACATGGCATTCTGAAGACATAAATACTTCTGATATATGACAGCAATTCAGTGCAAATATCATGTAAAACAGAAGTTAGAAAAAGAGCTAACATAAGCTAAAGTCTCTGAAAGCAATTCAAAGATTCCAAAAGACAAGCCACCTTAAAATTAATTAAATCTAGAATATTTTATTAAGATTTATAGTTCAAAAAAATGTATGTTTACAGGCCTCAGTTTAGCAGGGGACAAGGAGGTTGAATCTTACAACAATACAGGGAAAAACAAAGTGAGTACGCAATTTTATTTTTTACAGCTGGAATTGTACAGATGAAATTTAGCTGATTTTTAGCCTCCCATCTGAGAGACCATAAATTGAGTTTTGCATCAAAGATCTTCAAGTCAGCAAAGCACAAAGCCCAAGTTGTTCTTGCAGATTGGTATCGTAACCACCATATGGTAAATGTCAAAAACAATAATCAACTGGAAAATATGTTCAAATGGCTCAGGTGACTCCTTCCAGTCCTAAATAAACTTAACTAGCTTCTTTGACCATTTTTAAAGCTGTAAAAATTCACATGTAAACTTTATCTTCTTTCTATAAAAAAAAAAAAAAAAAAAACAAAAAACAGGCTTTGGTTAAATTCAAAGATATTCTTTGGACAGAGAGTTTTGAGGAGAATATGCTTTGGGAGCTGGCACCCTTCTTTGTCTACCAATAAGGGAGTACATTCTTCTAGCAACATTTTGTACCACCACTTGTATTTAAAACTCTAAATACCAAGGGTCAGATTCCTGTCTAACCTCAACTTTACAGTCAAATAATTATTTTGATCTCACTAGAGTTATTCCTCACTCGTATCAGTTGAAGTGAGAAGAAAAATCAGACTATATATGCTTAATATTGTTGTAGTGATGTAAACCTTTCTTTGACAATGTCCCACCCCATAAAATTTTCAAAAATAAGATGCAATTTTGCTGTGCTTTCGTTACCAAGATACAAGGTCAGAGTAGAATAGGAAGGAATCCTTCATCTCACATTACAACGCAGCCAGGAGAATAACTGGGGTGTGTAAACCTTTTAAAGCTAGACCAAACTGGAAAGGGTGCAGAAACTACAGCTTGCTCTCATCCTTAATAGGGTTTGTATCTTCTAAAGGAAGATGTGGTAAAGGACAATACAGGCAACCAACCAAGCCTGTGAAAAAAACAGCATGAAACAGAAGAGCAAGACTGACTTTTACAAAAAGCAAGGGCATGATCTGCCAGTATTTGGTGAAGGAGAACTCCTAGGTCTCAGCTTTATAGGGGAGTCTTTACACTACGGATAAATACGAGCCCATAGCAAATAACAGAAAGTGAATGAAACCTAGAGTTAGTTAAATTTGTCTTTTATTAATATGAGAACTCTCATGGGACAATTTAAATGATGCCAGAAGAGACTGACCAAGTCGTGAGAAACAGAATGAAAGCTTTCTGAGAAGTCTTTTTCAGGGTTTCTAACAAGAAACAAGGGGAAAAAAATAAAACAAAACCACCAAAGCAACTACTAGCAAGAACATGAGCCCAATAGCCAGCCTGTGACAGTGACATGCTACCTTAGTTTTTCCAGCCTTCACATTCCAAACGAAAGGCAACTTTAAAGAGTTTTTGGATGCTACCCTGCCATTGGGAACCAATACTTTCACACAGACTCAATGAAAAACACACAATTTTTGATACAAAATCAATTATGGTTTTTCAAACACTGTACCATAAGACTGGAAAAGAGTCATGTAGGATGATTAATAAAATCTAAAGTAACAGCAACCTGAGGTGAAATGTACATGCATCATCACAACTCACATATTATCAAGATGCTTTGATTTCTTTTACACTGGCCAGTTACCAGCAGCCATCTTCCAGGATTGATACTAGGGCCAATAGCATCTTCACTGATGTCCTGAATGAGGGGGTGAAATGCAACCTCAACAAGTTTGCAGATGATACTAAATTGGAGGAGCAGTTGATGTGCTGGAGGGTAAGGCTACTATTTAGACAGGCAGATCCGACAGACATGAGAAATGGGTTGGTATGAACCCCACGAAAAGTCAAAGGCAAAGTCTTGCACATAGGATGGAATAATGCAGTTACAACAGTACAGTGCAGGGCATCGGCGAGCCAGAGAGCAACTTTGCAGGAAAGGCCTTGGGCGTCTTGGTGGACAAGCTGACTATGAGTCAGTAGCAAATCATTGCAGCCGAGGCAGCCACCAGACTCCTGGGTGGTTTCAGCAAAAGCGTAGCAACCCAGTCACGGAAAGTGACTTCTTCCCCTCCATTTGTTACTTGTGAGACCACATCTGGAGTATTACAGCCAGTTTTGGGCTGCCCAGTTAGAGAAAAACTTTGCATTACTAAAGAAAGTCCAGTCAAGGCCCATCGAGATGATTAGAGGAATGGAGCCCGTGATGTCTGAGGAGAGGCTGAGTTCACTCAGTCTAAAGAAAGTGTAAAGGAAGGGCCTTACTGCTTGTTGTCTTCAACTACCTGTCAGAAAGATACAGAAGACGTAGAGCCAGATGCTTCTCAGAAGTACATGGTGGTAGGATGCAAGGCAACAGGCAAGTGGGAACACAAGAAATGTCATGCAGATACAAGGAAAATCTTTCTCACCACAAGGATGGTCTAAGTGATCAAACACTGAAACAAGCTGCCTAGACAGGTTGTGCAATCTCCACCCCTGAAGATATTCAAAACTTGATCAGACGCATACCTGAGCAACCTACTCAACCTACTTGGTGTCACAACACCTACTTTAAGCAGACAGGTGAACTAAATGACTTCCAGAGGTCACTTCCAACCTAAATTATTCTATGACTCTGTGCTTTAAATATCCGTTTAAAGAACAGGTTTTCCAAAGCTTACTCAAAAAAAAAAAACAAAAAAAAAACCCAAAACAAAAACCAAAACCACTTAGAAAATCCAAACAAACAAGAAATCAGCTGCTTGGTAAAGCAGCTCCCAAATCTGCAGATAAAAAAGATATTACGAGTATTTAATTTCAGAAGCAGTTATTTTAGAAATAAAATGTAGAAAGATTGTTTGAAGCCTGAAGTGTACTTATATTATTCTTTTTGCTGCAGTTAGCTTATCACTGTGAAATGTCAAGGGAACAGTTCCTTTTCTAATAACAAAAGCTTCACAGCGTTCTGAGTCATTGTCTCTTCAGTTGTGTTTGAAATTATATATGGAGCCAATAATCTAAATGGGAGTTTTGTTACTGATTCCAAGTGGAACAGGATTAGTATATTAGATGGCTGCATAAATACCGAAAGCAGGCACACAACTCTACAAATACTCAGACAGAAAAAAAAATTAATTTTTAAATATTCATTGTTTTAATAATCAACTTCTAGACTGAAGACAGACCAGAGTATCTGATCAGTGTATTTGCTTAGTTTTTATCACTTCCTTTTATTCCTTTTTTTTTTCCCCCCTGACATGTTTTATTCCTCTATAAAAGTTCTGATTTGGACTAAAGACTCTTTTCTTCAGTTTAGATGCTTACAAAAACAGCTTAAAAATGGAATGGCTAACTTTTACAGAGAGGTAAGAAAGCTTTTAAGAATTTACACAAGGTACACATCTGCTTAGTCTGCATAAATCCTTCCTGCCACTTCCAACATCAAGTGCAGTCTGAACTTTATGGGAAGGAGAGATCTGGTTGCTTTCCCCTCCACGTTAACAGATTTAAGTGGATCTTTAATTGACTCATTTCTCTCTTTGACTGCCAGCATACCATGGAATAAAAAAGAAAAAGGAAATATGACTCCAAAAATCTGTTTGTTTCCCATTATCTTAAACGTGTTGTTTCTAGATTTGTGTTAAAGTTTTCCCATCACCAAACTAAGGCAAAAAACCTTATGTTACAGGCACATATTCACCTAGCAGCACCTGTTTTTCTTTAAAAAAAAGCTCCTAAAAATGTTACTTACTCTTTGTGTTTTGTAGTTCTCTCAGCAAAATCAAGGACTATCTGGTAGCTTTTGTAGTATTTGTTTTGGCAATACTACTTCAGAATGTTCTAGGCTGGATAGAAGTAGGTGAGAGTCTCTGTCCTGTCTCACTTTGGTCAGACCACATCAGAGCATGAGGGGACTGAGACCTGCCCTGAAACACTTCACTGGAATAAGAAGGTCCCTCTCCAGCACAGTTCCACAATGATTGTACCATACTGCTGTGAAAAGCTCTACCAAAGTCACATAAATTGCATTTGGGATAGTAACAAACAGGAAATGTCATAAACCATAAAAATTCAGAGCAGCCTTGGGAACGCTCCAAGTCATACCAGAAACAGAGTTGGGGGTTTTCTTCTTCCTTCCATAGAAACAGCTTTAGAACCTTTTCCTTACTCTTTTTTTCAAACCCTAGCATCAACAGAAAGTGTCTTATTTTAAATTGCCTCTGTGGGTGTAATGATGTGACAAAAGAAGTAAGGAAGAGGATCTGCAAGAATTGTTCCTATGACATTTTTCAAGCTTACATCAAAACCATTAAGTACAATATTAGAGTTACACTTTGATAAAACAGGTTTTGCCAGAACTGGTGAGGAAACCTAAGTTTCACCTGGATATTGAGAGATAATCATAAACTACTGGATTGCAGACAGGAATTTTTTTCTGCTTTATATTACCTATGAGTAAACCTGGTCTTGTCCTTCCAGCCATCAAAATTATTTTCTTTAATTATTCCATACCTTAATGATTTAATTACATTATTATAAGTTGTTTCCCACCCCAGAAAGCTACCAAGTACAATTATAGTTAACAGGATGTTAAATTCGTTTGTTTTTTTGGTTTTGTTGTCTTTTGGAGAGAAAGAATGTACCACTTACTTTAGCATTAGAAAGTGAGGTGAAAACCACGTATTTACATCTACTGTAATTTTGTTGGTGCTACTGGATTTCGTAATTCTAATGCATTATTTAGGATGTTCTAATTTTATTTCCTTCGGTGTTGTCCTACCAAAAAACCAACCCTACGCTTCTGTCAAGCACTTACAAGGGTCAGGAAATGTGCAAACTCCCAGAAGTTTACCAACAACATTTACTTCTCTTTCTAATACTTAGGAGACTTTTATTAAAAATAAATTAAAATTCCTCTGAAAGCATATACAACCCTTTAGTCATTAGATGCCCAGCAATTTTTACACTGGTAGGGTATTTGACAACTACATTGTTCGAAATAATTTCCAACTAGGAAACTGTGCTCAGTCTCACCAAAGACCAAGCTCCATCTACGCCAGAATCTGATTTTGTTACCAGCCATCATTGATGAGGGTCAGTCGTATTAAAAACTTGCATGAAATTATTTCTTTCTTGATGCCTAACTTAGGAGCTAACACAGATTGTTCATTTTTTGTTGTTTTTTTTTGGGGTTGTTCATTTTTTTGTTTTTAAGTATGTTGGTATCACGGTTTGAGCAAACCAACCAGACTTGATATTTGATGTTGCATAAAACACAGTAATATTAACGTGAAGTTTATCAATGTTGCCATAATTCAATATTTACAACCCTGCACAGGATGAGTGCCTTTTCTCTAATAGATAAGTCAGATGAAAAACAATAAAAGTTGCTCACTTCTAAAAAATTCAGTGCAGACATATACGCCAGAATATCCTTCTTCAGTTTTATTTTTCAACATTTCACCTATACTGTCAGAAAATATAACTGAGAGAAACCCCACAGGAAGAGCAAAGTACTCTAAACTTGTCTTACAAATTTGCTTTAGCTTCAAAATCCTTTTGGTTGTCCTTCACATCATACTTGGGTCTACCATCACACGCATACATGGGAGCTTACTGACTTCAGGACTGATTTGGCCATCATATATAATACAACAAAGAGCTCTAAGGGAAAACACAATTATATATGCTGCTATCTTGTATTTGTCCTCAGAAAATCCCTCTGTTCTTTGCTTGAATGGCCACAAGACATAAATATTAAATCTAAAATCTTCAGGAGAAACACTCATACTGACAAAATCATTTCGGACATATACACTACACCTATTACTTGCAAAGAAAACCCACCAAAGGCAAAAAAGATGAAAGAATGAGTTTGTCTAGGACTCTGGAGAAAATTTCACATTGCTTATAGCCCATTGCTATTCATGGGCTGTATCTTCGCCAGGTGAAGCTAGCCACCATTTTTTGTAGCAAGTACCATCTCCTTGAATTTCAAAACTAAGCATTATAAATTATACTGTAAAGAAAAGTCAGAAAAGATTGGATAGGACTGGATGGTTGGAAGATATATTAATTTTGTTATTCTAAGTACTGGTTTTGTATACTAGATGGAAACAATCTATCAAAGGTGGGAGTAGAGTTTTTATCAAGCTAGTGAGCCCAAAGTCATATTACCTGATAGCTATATTCATTGAGCTAACTTGTAATAAGAACTGATGCAAAGCACTTGTGTATTAAGTAACAAATCCTGAAACCAAAATTAAAAAAATGGCTCAAAGATTGTTTTATTTCTGCTTAAAAGGTCTATGCAACCTGTATGACACACACCCACACTTGCACAGGGAACTCAGAGACTTCATTCCTCTGGATGTTGAAGAGAAGCAAGAAGACAGGCAACCATGCCCCCATTTTCAGTCTGTAGCCTGCTTTACCTGCTATGCCAGGATGAGGCAGAAAAGAAACCACACAGTCAAAGGTCACATTTCAAACCCTCCCACATATGCTACTCTTCACCAGTCAAGTTCCTTGCTGTCACTACCTGTCCTCTGTTGATTTTGCCATTATTGCACAGCAAGTGTGGACAGCCGTGACACAGTAAAAAGTATATTTGCCCTTTTACAATATTTCTTTTAATCTTTATATCCTACACATAATCCCCTCCCATCTTGAGCCACCTTCCCCCACTCCAGGTTGGGGAGTTAAAAAAAAATACCCATTTTTTTTTTTATACATTGTATTAAAAAAGCAAAATAAGTAAAACTTAAACATCAGCATGAATGCCCAGTTAATGAAGCTTGAAAAAATTCCCCAAAGCTTTAGAAAAATTGTTCTAAACCTTTAATATCCCTAGGGGATTCAGGAAGGAAGTAAGAGAATTTGTAGATAAAACCAAAAATATCAAAGCTGTCATTCTCTAACTATTGTTTTGGAAAAGGTGTCAACTAACAATATACTGAAGTCACATTTTAATGAGGAAATTATTTGCCTGTACAGACAAAAATTGTATGTCGAGAGCAACATCTTAACCAGGTCCACCTACTTGTAAAATACTGATTACTAGGTATTCGGTAGCAGGAATCCAATTTGGAATAAAATTTTTTCAAATCCAGAAAAATCTTCACCTCATTTCAGTTGACAGGAGCCTGAAGGTTAAAGCACCACAATTAACAGAGCAAATTAACACCCACTGAAACTAAGCTAACTTCATTTGGTATTAAAATGCTTAATACTACTTCTTAAAAGAGACCTTAATATTATGAAGGTATTTGCCTAGGGAAGTTCAATTTTTATGCAGTACCTTTAGTACTTAAGTCTGACACCACAAAGCCACAGGCACTGGAACCATCAGAAGAAGAGACTTGGTATTTCCTTAGTGCAGCTGAAACACACATTTCAACTTTCCAGACTTAATAACTGTAACAACAAAATCTCTTCTACCTGGGCTATTCTAAGAGCTTTCACTGACAGCTGAGACTGCAGCCTACTGAACATTCAGACAGCTAATGCCAGAAGATAGTGGTTGTTTACGCTAAAAGATATGAGTGCAGAGAAATGAAAGGACCAGTAAAGATAAAATTGTTGAGATTTGTAACTTTTCCACTCTCCTGATTCTGAAGGGACAGTATGTGGGAAGAAGGCACATTCAAATTGTACTTGAAAAATAACTGAAAGACCACCCTGCTCATGCAACACGTAATTATCAAAGAATGATCAAATTAATCCATGAAATTATTCTACATCATTAGGGAGGTTTTCACCAAGCTTCTCCTCTTAGTCCTTGTTCAACATCTGCTGCAACAAGTTTGTGGCTGAGGACAATGTTAGGGTAGTGTCTCTAGTTCATACAATTTTTCTGGTCACAAAAATTAGTTGCAGTAAGGATCTGTAGCAAATATTGTTGCAAAACTTTGATACATAGGTTTTTGTAGAATGCAATGGCAGGGAACTGGTACAGCATCGTTTTTGCTCTTCCTGCTTCAGCCCTAAAAATGCCAAATTCAATACAACCTTCTTGTGTCTAATTAGATGCCACACCAATAGCACTAGTAGCAGATTTGCTACAACAGTACAAAAGAACAAGCTGGCCCCAGTAACCTACGAATACATAAAAAGAGCAATACCAGAGCTGTGTTCTTCAGTCTATGTTTGGGAATGCTTAGCAGCTGCTTGGACAATATAAAAATGAAATATTTGCACGTACTGTCCCTATCATGATGCAAATAAGATGCTTTCTCTAAAGTATACTCTGCCAGGATCACTGGCAGGAAGCACAGAGCTTCCAACACTTCTTTGCTCTGTGGACATTAACATTAATGAACCACAGATTAGCCTCAGAAACCTTCAGTAGCCTAATCTCTTTTACTGTGCCCTAATCAATATACAAACAGAATATCAAGGCCCAATAATTTACAAACAACACCTACACATGGGATTGAGGAAGATTTTGAAGGATTTCAGTACAAAGTTACAGCACAAATCACATTTGGTTCACTGTTAGAGTTTCAAAGTTTATTGATGGAAATGGTGCCCAGGGCATGCATGCCTTGAACCTGAATGGGACAACATACAGGGCACACTCTGAGCAGGTCAGCCCAGCAAACAGACTACAGTAATCCTTGAAGTTTAAAGACAACAAAAGGCTGGGCTGGTTGTGATTTTACCTGATTCAGATTATTGTGTGAAGGAAACACGATATTGGATGTTTGACTAGGTTAGGAGAAGGTAAAGGCTGGGTGACAGAGCTATTTTTGAATAAAGGCTGGTGCAGAAGAGATTTATAAGCATGGGAATTGTCATGGGGATCAGTCGTGAATTAAGCATCTAAAGGCTCAAAGGAATAAGAATCAGAAAGCTGAATGGGATGATAAGGTAGGTTCAACACCTAAAGCAGCAGACAACCTCGGACAAATGACATAAACAGTAATGGCTGTTACTAGAGCACAGCAGAAACAAAGGACCAAAAAGGTAAATGGAGAAAGAACTGCTAAACACGTTACATGAAAATCAGAAAAATACTCTTAAAGAAATAGCAATGTTGAAAGGTACAGAAACAGGAAATGTTAGGAAATGGATCAAAAATTGTCTGAGATATGCATAGGAAAGGCAAGAACAAAGTCTAGCCATATCTCTGCTGCAGCAGTGGGTTGTCAGACTGTGGATGGGATTACATCTAGATTATATACATTAGCCCCCAAAACAGGCTGGGGTAATGAAACTCCTTGGAAGTGACTGATTCCTTCTCAAGGTGGTTTGAAGCCTTTTCTATAAAACAACATATAGCAGCAGGGAGAGGGAAAAAACCCAACAGTATCAAAAAGCCTTTTGCCTCTGTGGGGCTCCTGAAGCCTTGTTGACCCAGATAAAGGTCACCATTTCATGGAGGAGGTGATTACAACCATGCTTAAAGGATCAGGGATTAAGCAAAAGCTACACAGTCTGTATCTCCCTCAATCATCAGGACAAAGAGAGCACATGAACAGAACTATCCAAGGAGCATTGTGAAAAGTAGTAATGGAAAGGATTAAGATGATAAATTACCCTTCCTATTAGCAACTTTGAGAAGCAGGCATAGACTAGGAACTTGAATCCAGCCCTACCAAGTTTTATTTGAAACAAAGGTGAAGCTAATTAGATTCTTAACTTCATTAGAGTCTCTGAGAGGGAGATGTTTTAACGTGGATAAATGAGAAACACAAAGTGTGATTAGAGATACAGGAGGAAATAGAGCAAGGGATCAGCCATCATAGAGACAAGCAGGGGGGCTCCTTCAGATATGTGTATGGGAAAAGTTAATCAATTTGGAGTTTGAGATTGACACTCAAGAAGTGCAATTTAAACTTTTCCAATAGTTGGTTTAGAATTTAAAACTGAAGCAACAAGGAAAACAAATCTCCTGATCTTCAAGAAAAAAAACAAAACAAAACAAAACATAAGGTGAACCTATCTGACTGGGTTTTTTTAGTAGGCAGTCTTTTGCTCCCACCAAACATTTACACAGAAAAAGAGACAGAAAATATACGTTTTGAAAATTAAAACTTACAATTATCAGATACACTGTTGTTGAGGGTGTTTTGAAAACCTAGATGTGCCCTGCAATCTGATGCTGCTGTTGATTGTGTTCTCTCTTGAGGTCTGACCTTCTACTGAAATCAATTACTAACTTCAGTTTCACTTAATCAGAAGAGAATCATGGCCTGAATTTCTTCTGATGCTTGAGTAGCCACTGGAAAACTAAAAAAATCATAAGGACAGCACTTAAAACTTTATTCTTGCTGAGCCTAGTTGCTTACCGATAAAGACAATGCAGAAAACGTATCTGAGCATCTGTGAAATTTGTCTCCTCTTCATGAGTTTAGCTTTATTTTATTTACTTGCCTGAACATATTTAGTACTTTGTGAGTAGAGCTATGTGTGGCAGAAATATAGATTACTACTATAAAACTGGCAAGAATGAAGAGATAGTTGTGTTTCTGCACTATACTGAAGACAATGTTCTGTCCATGGTTTACTCAGAGAAATTAGATAAATGCCTGTTCATTAGCATTTGTTATCTAAAGTAACTCCGATGAAAAAGAGAATTTCTTTATGAACTGTCATGAAATGGTGGTACCTCAATACACGGCATCATCTTTGCAGTGTGGAACATTTTTCTATTTTGTATATGAGTTTCTGATCTCATCATCCATTTACTTCAGCAAACAACTGCAAGGCAATTGCAGCATGAGACACCACACCTTTTTTCTATGTACAGAACAAGCGTTTCAGTGCAATCTATGGGAAGAAACATTATGATAAGTAATCTGTAGAACTTAGACAAGTTGTTGGTACATATTAAGGGTATCACCAGGCTACATACACTGTCTGTGCAGTGAGCAAGTGTCAAGCTCATTCTCCTCCTAAAAAACAGAGCTGATCCTTCTCTAGACACAGTCCCCTAAGTCTGCAAGCCTATCCTTTCTGCAGCAAATGAAAACCCAAAAACCATTAAAGAAATCATGTGCTTTCTCGTGCACTGCAAGACTTTAAACTACATTCTGCTGAAGCAGTGAACTGACTGAGCAATAAATCCATTTCTTCAGGAAAGCAGTGCAAAAAGCATTCTGACTGCTCCTGTTCACATAGCAAAGATACTTAATGCATATCTAATGATGCAGAAAAGATAGAAAAAGTGGGTACCTAATTACTGCAAGGAAAAGAAAAGAATGGCCCACCCAATTATTGGTTGAATTTAATATTTCAATCATTTCACAAGTCCCTTCAAAACATTGTCAAACCAGGTAAGTAGAAAGACAACAAGAATCAATTCAACAGTCAGTTTACATGAAGAAGAATTCCTTTTCTAGGTGTTTTTTTCCTTTCATAATTTCTAAAGAATTGCAATAATATATGTGGCTGCTCCTTTAAGGAAACAAATCAGAATTGATTTTGTGGTGCTTCATATGAAAAAATGAATCAAGATAAATACTGTGTTCAGGTTCTGAGACCCTTATTTATATAATACATCACTTTTAGAGAGTCTCCAGTTAATATATTTTAATCCACTGAGAATTTAAATACTATTCAATATAAGTAAGGATGGCAGAATCTGACACTTTGTTAATTCAGCCATTTGCCTTTCATACTGAAATATAGCTGTGCTTGAAATTTCAACAGTAAAACGTGCTATGCAGAGCTCTTCTAGATTTTTGTGGGCATGCAGACAGTTCAGGAAATATTGAACTCAGCATGCTAGAAAACTTTTGCTAAGATAGAAAATTTCATACAAAACAGCACACCCAATCTAGCTTCTTCAATTTAACTGCAAGTTATATAGAATCATATATCCTCAGAGAAACACATAGTCTTGAAATAAATGAACAGATTGTATTATGAAGGAGGAAATGACCAGTAAGATGTGCCATCTTTATGACTAATTTAAAGTAGACTGTAACACCTAAAATTTGCCAAAGTTGTAGGATTGAGACCATTGTTGTGGTTTAAACGCTGCCAGCAACTAAACACCACATAGCCGCTCGTTCACTCCCCCACCCCTGGTGGGATGGGGGAAGAGAATTGGAAGGGTAAAAGGGAGAAAACTCGTGGGTTGAGATAAAGACAGTTTAACAGGTAAAGAAAAAGCTGCACATGCAAGCAAAGCAAAACAAGGAATTCACTCACTCCTTCCCATTGGCTGGCAGGTGTTCAGCCACCTCCAGCAAAGCAGGGCTCCATCACGTGTAACAGTTACTTGGGAAGACAAAACGCCATCACTCCAAACGTGCTCCCCTTCCTTCTTCCCCGCCTCCCCCAGTTTTTATATTGCTGAGCATGATGCCATATGGTGTGGGACATCCCTTGGGTCAGTTGGGGTCAGCTGTCCCAGCCGTGTCCCCTCCCAGCTCCTTGTGCACACCCAGTCTGCTCGTTGGTGGGGTGGGGTGAGGAGCAGAAAAGGTCTTGACTGCGTAAGCACTGCTCAGCAACAACTAAAACATCCCTGTGTTATCAACAATGTTTTCAGCACAAATCCAAAACACAGCCCCACACTAGCTACTATGAAGAAAATTAACTCTATCCCAGCCAAAACCAGCACAACCATACACTGCTAAATTAAACTCTCTTGTCTGGGTCTATAGACATTTTGAATAATGGAGGATCTTGCCAAGATATTCTAGCAGTACTTTCTATTAAAGCCTCCTAGTCACTGGGCACATACTGGATAAAATAATTGGTTACTAAAATTAAAAATTAACCACATTATGTTACATAGCTTTTTCATTATATCATTTCATCATTACTAGATCCAATTTGCCCTTCACTTTTGTTGATGTGAAATCAGAATACTATTATACTACAGTAAACAATATTATATTTGTATGACTGTGGGCCCACTGGTGTCCCAGTTTTAATATAGAGACAAAAATCTCTTATCTGTAAACTGTTGAAATAGTATGACTTTTTGATTCATAAATACATATTTTTAAAATGTAGCATACTACATTAAAATAACTCCTTCAGTTCCTGATAAGACAAATCACTTCTTTAACATGAGTTACCATGCATTTAGAAAGCTTCATTTCAGTTCGTGCAGTTATAAAAAAAAGATTTAAAACATTCAGTAATAAAAAATGAAAACACTTTTCATGTCATCAATAGTGACTCTGCTTTATGTTTTGAAAGGAAACCAAATTATGACTATCATGATTATTTCTATTCCTTTCCTCTCTTTGTTTCCCCTCAAAAATTGACAATGGCACTGAAGTCAAGTTAAACATCTGTTTGTAAAATAAACTGAAGTGCTACTGACAGCTGCTGCTGAATGGCAAATGTTCTACAGCTGTCTGGCTCCTAAATTAACAATGATTTTCATGTACAAACAGCAAACAAGAAAATTATGGAGGTTTTGTTTTTCATCCCACTACCTGAAATTTATGAAAGTGCAGACTTTACTAGAGACTTAACCAGAAAGAAATCAAAGTTTACTGTTTTCTTTTCCCACTTACTGGGAGGAAAATTCAGACAAAATTATATTTTAGTGCAAGATACTTCACAGAACTTTCCTTCTTACACGTCTTAAATCCTTTCGCATTTCCTCTCCAGGATATGTAAATAAGATGTAACAATTCTTTGAGGGTTTATCTTTCTCCAATACAAATTTTGTCAATAAAAAAATACTATTAAAAACCCATTTTCTTGATTTTTTTTACATCTTTTTAGATTTGTAAATACTCATACATCAAACTAGCAGATTTTTTCAAAATTTTATTTAAAATGCTTACATATTAATTACATCAGAACTAGATAGCATGATTTTTTAGACAGCAATGTTCATATGTTTAAAACAAATTAATTTGCTTTTTCATATGTTTAGAACTCAGCTGGAACTCACTGAAGAGTTTCAAATTCAGTGTGGTTTTGCATACTTTCATTAATAACTTGAATGATGGAATAGAGAACAAGTTACTGACTGCAGTCAGTATTGAGCTGCAGTTGCTTAAAATGCAAAATAGTTCATAAATCTAAGGAATTCTGAAAAAAACAGTAATTACATAATGTTAAACACAAAGTCCTAGTTTTAGATAAGAGTAATTATTTGCACAAAGACAGAAAGGAAAAAGTCAATGAGAGAAGTATTTGATAGCAGGATGAAGGAAGTCTAGTAGATCAGGAGTTGAACACAAGTAAATGTTATTCTTTTATGAAAAACAGCAAACTCTACAGTGGAAGCACTTTCTCTAAGACCATGTGGAGTCATGTAAGGCATCTGTAGGATTACAATGTCCAGTTCTGGGTACCACAATTCAAGGATATGGATCATCTGGAGAAAGTTCAGACAAGTCTAATGAAAACAATCAGATATCTAGAAGGGGAAAAATATTGAAGGAGCTGGGGTTGAGTAGCCTAGAGAAAAGACGACTGAAGGAAGGCATGGGTTGAAGAGGGTAACAGCACCTAAGAATAAGGGACATCAGAGGAATCATTTTAGAAAAAGAGTAGCAATGACAGGTAAGTATTGGCATCACTTCTTGATGAGGACTGCCAAGGCTGCACCTTTAAGAGGAACACAGGTGGGCAGGGTCAACCCAATCATGGTTCATCCTATTGTCATACTGTTGTCAGACTGTAAAAGACTTGGGTATTTCACCAAAGTCCCTTCTAACATCATTTGCTATGACTTCCCTATTTATCTTCAAGTTTTGGATCAGAAAGTAGAATTACTAGAAAGCACTACACCCGCCTTGCTACTTCATATGATTTTTTGAAGCGTATAATTTAAACACAGAGTAAGTATCCTTAGAACAGTATTGAGAATCTAGAAGGAACAAGAAATTCAGCGTATGTAATTGTTAAGAAATAAAAATGAGTTTTGAACACCCCATATATCTTTGCTGAATACCAAATGAGAATCCAATTGACTTCTGATCAGTTCTGCATTTGAGTTTGTGTCAACTGTTAACCCTAATGTTTAATCTTAATTGCAGTATTTCCCAGTAAGTCTGGAGAAAGCACAACGATAATCCAAAAGAGAACTGATATCAGTATCTTATCATAATGTATGCTGTACTTTTCTAATGCCTGCATTCCTACTCCACTGCACATCAAAGGATAAAATTTTTAATTTTTTGTAAAACAGTTTGTTTTACAAAAATACAAGTATTTGTGCAAAACAATAACCATATGGACCAATGAGAGTAATTGCATATTACTTCCATTTACCACAAAACGTGGTATAACACTAATTTTTTTTTTTAATATGAAATTATCGTAGGCATTTTCAAGGTACCACATGAAACAATTACAAATATTCTCTTTCACAATAAAGTCATAACTTTTTTCTCCCTACCGCTAGAGGAAAGACCGTCATCCACTCCTTACTCTTTTTTTCCCCACATTGTTCTTCTACTGCTTTGCACTCCTCAAGGAATAAACTCATCTTTCAGTAGCAAAATCATTAAGCTACTTTACAACACTATGCCTTTGCAAACAAAACAGCACATGAATGAATCTAGCTAGATTTTATAGGATTACTATATTAATTGTGCTGTAAAAAAGATTATTTAGAAGAACATAAAATTACAAGAAAATCCATTTACAACACTTTCTGAATTCATGCGTTCCCATTGTGAAGTTAAAGAAACAATATTAAATCTGTGAGAAAGTGAAAGTGAAATGGATTTTTATTTTAAATGTAGATGTGTTTAGTCAGTAGATCCAGGGGGCTGTTACTGTATATATTAAAAGGCAAATATGCATTTTTACAATCTAATATTAGAGCTGCTATTAATATAGAAGCTGTATGGAAATGCAGAAAGTTATTCTTTCCTAATACAAGTAAACTCTCTGTGGGTGTTTAAGCTAAAAAATGAAATATAGGGCTGTAAATTAGTTACATTGCAAAGTTTAAATTTTTGTCTTATTTGTTTTATAAAAAAAGCTAAAAATATAGCTGGATAAAGAAAACATTTAAATTATTTTTAACAAATTAGAACAGTGCAATACTAGCATATAAACTTTTCTATCTTGCAGTGTTTCGTAAAGGGTCACTGGCCTCTGGTTGATTTTGAGAAAAAAGAGGCACTGAAAAATAGTTGAGTTGTACATGATAACCCAGTGTGAAAGACAGGAATGGACCCAAATCTACTCAATTCCAATCTATGTCCCTAGCCATTTAAAGCTGTGCACATTTCTATTACATCAACTCCTAAAAGTGAAGAATGGGGAAAAATCAAAACAGGTCAAAAGAAATGCATATGGAAAATTAGTACATTTTCTGTATATCAAAGTTTGTATTTGTTCTAAGGACTGTTAGGATGTATAGTATATCTTAGATTGCTATCTTAATAATGTAGAAATACATAAAGTGTCAACATAAAATATTTTATTTAAGTTATGCACAAAGAAATATTAAGCTATACTGCTATTATCTCTCTCAAAAATGAAGTTCAGAAGCTACTGCTGTTGTGTGGTAGTTAACTGGAAGATACAGATTTATATTTTTTTAAACTACTAGTACAGGAATTTTGATCATTTCTCTTCATGCAGAAGACCTTAATTTTACTGGGAAAAATCCATATAGCTGTTTCTAATATGAGAACTGTTATCTTCTATTGTTTCATCAGCAGCATATAATTGTTACTGAGAGCTCTTGCTAGGCAAGAAAGGTAGATTGGTCTCTATTTTTCCTTGCCCATTATATTTAGTCATAATGGAAAGCCTTTAGTAAATGCTTTATAACTGTGTTCAATTGCTCCAGTATTAGTATTCTAATAAACAATCAGATAAAATTGTGGACATGTGAGTATCTGGACAATCGCACAGGAAGACTGAAAGGATAAATGGAAAAGACTGAATAACAAGCTTAATATCCAATTCAAACAAGCAGAGGTTTTTCTGTTGTTTGTTTTTACACTTTGAATATTTAGAGGCATAATTTCACAGTGAACTCCTCATAGCTCTTCAACTATGTACTAGTAGCTCATCTGCTTCAAAATAAACAGTGTGATTTTTCAGTAAGTACAAACCCACAAATCTCTTTTTCAAGAAATACAACCCACAAGTATTCAGGAATCCTAAAAGAACATGTAAAGTCATCATATTTCACATTTTGTAACAAATAGGATGCATTTAAAGAATACATCCCATGTAAAGCATTTAAAGAAACACCCAATTAAGCATATGGAAAAAGACTTGAGCTATATATTATTCAGGTAAGTATCCCAACAAATCAAGGATAACTGCACATATTGGGGTAAATACAGACTAGCAAAGAAAAGAAAATATTTTAGTGGTGAGAATGTCAAAGAGGAACAAAGAATCTACTTATACTGCTTAATCACCTTTGTCTAGTAACCTGAATAACTTAAAACTTTGCCTCACTTCTCCTCTCTCTACCACCTCATAGATACTGATGAGGAATTTGGGACAAGCCTGAAAAATAACACACAAATTTGTCAGCTGTAACTGTACATCATTCGTTTTCTTTATTGTTTTTTAAGTTCAATTCTGTGACCATCTATCAGATGTTCCTTTTATATGACTGGCAATAATTTCAGAAGAAACACTGTAGCTTCCACCCATTTAAAGGAGTCTGACACCGACCCACTCTGTAGCTCATTGACAGCTGGATCTTCTTTCTGGTAGGAGTAAATTTGTGCAACTTGCTTTTGCAACAGAGAATCATAATACCAACACTTTTAGTAAGAGAGATTAACTCTGAAATGCATTTCCTTCTGACCATTTCAATTTGGCATTTCTGACAAACACTTTTCTTAATGCAGTGTTACTGAGTTGGTCATATACTAATTTACACACCACAGAGGTGCTCTTGTGTTTTGTGGGTTTTGTTATCCAGATGCCTTGTGCTCTGTTTCTGGCCCAAGGACTCCCTGGTTGGATCTTATCATGCGTTTTGAGCATAGAGAAGAGATTTGGCTGCATATCAAGACAGTTTCAGTATGTATATGTAATTATGAACTCATGGGGTTTTGTGACATTTGGTTCCTTTGCATTTGGTTCTTATTTTAGTCTTTCCAACATCACATTTCAGTGTAGTGTTTACTCAGAGTGAGATGCCAAGTGACCTGAATGAATATTATGCTTGAATTTACAAGAATTAAAAAAGTACATGTTCAAAAAGCTCTAGCTGGAGTTCATTCACCCTTAGAAGTTTGAAGGCTCGAGAGCAAGAGGACTGCCAGAATCCATGCAGAGGTTGGAAACTGAGTATTATATCCAAGGCGTAGACCCATGGACTAGAATTGAAGCTGTCCTCATAGGTATGATAGCTTTGCTACAATAGCACAACTACCTAAAAGATTTTGCCAATACATAGTTGACATACTAAATAGATCATGGTTTTTGTTTGGAAGACTGCAATTCTTTAAAAAACAGTGTAATTAAAATCATGAAGCTATTGACATATGCAGAAAAACAATAAGTTCACAATTTTCCTCAAAAATTATACGACACTTCCCTGGAGATAGCTTAGAAAACATTTCCAGAAACAAACAGCAGAGACACAATGACGAATACAGTGGATTTCTGCAAGTAGTAATGGTAATAAACACTATTTACAGATACCAGATTTTAATTAGTTGGTTGTTTAAGCATGATATGTATAGCAGAAATAACTTGTCAGCAAGAACTTTTGTTACATTTACCACACAAGACACATCCATTGCCTGAGAACTCCTTTATTCCATTAGCCAATCAGAGAACTGTGGTTTCTTTTCTAAATGGTAAACTGAATATAACTTATCTGCATGTGGCCATCATTTACGACATTAAAAATTAATCTCAGACTCAGTGAAAATCACCATATGCTGAAAGAGGAAAAGATAATTACCATCTAGCAATACTTGGCTCTTCATGAGATCTACACCAGCTGACAGATTTAATCAATTTGGATATTAACAACATTCTCCCTACAATGAAATTTTAATATATGACAAGCTAAGACAATTTACAAAATCTTCTTTACTCTTGTTTTATATTACAGAATTCTAAAAGTACTTGCAGAAAACTATTTTGTTCTGTATTTTCCATCAATTACATGGGTCAGACCTTTACCTGCTTGTTCAGTACCACATTGAACTGAGACACTTTATCTTGAGGAGTACAATTAACCAGTTGAATCTAGAAATCTGGGGCTAAAAATGGCCTAAAAGAAGTGATTCTCCATCACTGTTAAGAAACTTTTAATAAACATTTATTGTCTTCTTTTTTTTTTTGTCACTGGTGTAAATCACTTATTAAAATCCATATTTAAAGCTTTCCTTGTTAAACTAGATAGCTGGGTTTTTTTTACAGAATTAAGCAGTCTCTGAGTATTAGCTGTCAGATATAAAAACAAAAAACCGGTACATATCCTGTTCTACTTTTGCTGAAAAGTAGAACATGTTAAAGCAAGCATGACAAGTCTACATGCAGAAAAAAGTTTAAAAAAGAAGTTAAAACCATTTTCAGACTCACTTAGACAAAATATTGAGCCAGATTGATTCAAACCCCTGAAAATTTCCATGTGATGATATAAATACCATCAGGCTCTGCCACTGCTCAACTGTCTATATAATTAGTTTTTATATAAATTGCACATAGCAAAAATAATTATAAATATCTCTCAAGAAAGTTTTAACAGTAGGCTTTCAAAGATGCTAGAAAGCAAATGCATTCTGAAGAGCCCAGAAATCTAGTAAACAAGTTTTAGAACAGAAACTTTTATCAGAAGATGAAAGAAATTACCTGGTCCTCCCTTATTGCTACATGGCACCTTAGTGTCCAATCAATCACAAAGAACAAGGGAAAGTAAATAGGGACAGAAAGATCAAATGTTGCATTGTGAACATGAAGACAAGTAGACTGTGCACAGCATGACAGCTCAGAATGGTCCAAATAGATATCTTTAACAATAGGAGCAAGAAAGATATTGTTGTAGCACTTTCCTGCTCATGCTGATATTTGGGTAGCTCCTGAAGCTAGCACAGATGCTGAGGCAGCCAAGTGAATCCTTACTGTTAAGTAAGATCCGAGTGCATTCTGTTATCTTTTCCACGTAGCAAAACTTTCTATTCAAGTACCTAGTGCTGTGATGATGCTGACTACACTATCTGGTAGCCGACAATGCATTCTATTTCCATTAGGTCATTCTAAAAATCAAGGTGCTTAAAATTGTCTTGTAGTGTCTGGGGCTATCCTCAAACTGATATGCTGTTTCTCCATTTCATCCATCTGCAAAAATCATTTTAAGAGCTGGTATGCTGGAGTCTGTGTACCTTCCTATAATTGGATTCAGCTGCACAGTGTTCCTAGCACACGTCAGGCAACTAGAAAGAGGGCTTAAATCTTGAGGGTCTCCCAAGCAATGTATAACATCTAAGCAAAGTCTTCTGTCTTGTGTCTTCAGTGAGACTCAAGCATAGATTTAAATGCTTGGACAAATAGAGCCTCAGCTATTGTTTGCATCCCAGAAGTATATTCAGCACACTGGCAGTTTCAATGAAGACTCTGGAAGGATTTGAACCTTTAGGCTATTTCACTGTCATCACTTAGTGGGAATGAAGAAAATGGATGAATTGTTCTCAGCTAAGCAATTACAGAGCAACATCATATGTTAATCCATCTCCCTCTTTTTTTTACTTCCAATTCTAAGTTTTCACACAGAAAGAGATATTTTAGGGGCAAAGTAGTGATGATAAGTTGAATTCAAATATATGTTAATTCTCCTAAACTTTGTATTTTGCAGTCACCCAGAAAGCTGGCATTACACACATATGTGCTCATGCCAAAAGATTTAGCTGAACCTGGGAACTACAGATTACCATTTGTCTGTGTCATTTTATGCTTGTCACAGCCAAACAGATCACATGCACTATGCCTAGAAAGGCACTGAGAAGACTACTAGCCAAATGTGGGCAATCAAGTGTTTCTATCAAAGGTATCAGGCTTCACGCACACACACACAAACAGGTGTTACCAAACCTCAGTACTAGTCCAAGGAAAAATTCCTGGAAGCCTCTATACTTAATTATATCATTAAAAATCTAAACAACACCAATATTTGGCACTAAAACTGTAATAAATTTTCATGGACCAGCTATGTTTAACTTGTGACTAACTTTTCTATACATTGAAGTCATTAGACCAGGACATAGTGAAAAGGAAGAAGTATATCCTTATGATTCAGAACAGTTTCCAAAACACTGCCATTCTGTTTTGGAAATTCTAAAAGAAAATGATCAGATAGTCTCCAAGGACTGAAGGGATATGTATTGATAATAAAAAACTATTTGCACCCCATCACTCACAGAAAAAAGGAAAATACAGAGAGTTTTTGTTTCCTCTAAAGTTCAAGGTTTCAGAATTTTTCCATGATGAGTTTGGACTTGACTGTTTATAATAATAATAACAACTGCTTTTAGACTTTTGTTTTTATTATATCATTAAAGTTCTCACAAATGACAGAATAATTTTGAAAATTGTGTCCAACTTTTCTATGCTATTCTGTGGGAGCTGACCATAAAGAAGGTTTGTAAAGAATGCTGACTATAAACTTTAATTCATATGTGGTTGAAGCTTTACATACAAAAGAAAAAATGTAAACATTGTTAATGCCAAAACCACATCAGTGATTGCTATGTAAGGTGCCATGGAAGACTGCACTACAGCAGAAACAAATGCCACATTATGATGTTAATTTCTGGCATCAGCCAGTGATAATAATGTTGACTGTTTCATTCTTTCTTTAAAACGTCCTCGGGAATGGAGCAGTTAGTTACCCTCAAGATCAATAAAGCAACCGTTGGGATAGACCAAGCTTGTATTTTTCACATGATTTTTACTGGAAAGCACCTAACAACTGCCTTTCACTTTCACCAGCACATACAGACCTAAGATAACGCCACTTACTGTAAATAATTGGTCAGAACACCAAAAATTTTTCCTTTCCCTATGAACTTCAATTTCTAAGATGTTCTTTTAGCTGCCCAAACAGATTATAGAAACTGATGCCAGTAAAATAATCTAACTCTATATTAGCACTTCGTTGTTTTGTTGGCACTACTGATGTACATCCAGCAGTCTGAGAACGTTTCATGCCACTGAGTTATCATAGAATCATAGAATGCTTTGGGTTGGAAGGGACCTTTAGAGGTCATCTAGTCCAACCCCCTGCAGTGAGCAGGACATCTGATTTAGTCTGTACATTCTTCAAGGCAGTGACAATTTCATAGTTTTCTGTGTAGAACATAAGAACTGCAGTTCTGACTTTGTTACTTTTTGGAGCCCCTCAAGTTTTCTGTGATAATGCAAGTACTTCACGGTGTAAAAATCAGAGTGTTGAACATCCAGCATAACTTGACCAGCAGAGAGGAGAGAGAGGAAACCTTTTTCAAGGTTCCTGCCATTGGCGGTACTTTACTATATTCATTTGCTGACAGGACCCAGGCAGACCCCAAAACAACTTCAGCCACAGATGTTTAATTTTCAGTGAGAAAAGTATAGGTCTTAGTTCATTGGTTTTGGTAACAGCAATTCTACTTAGGACAGTAATGAAAAAAAAAATCGATCAACTTGTGTTGTTGCATATCAATATTGGATTAAAGTTTAAATCTTGTCTCTTTAAAAGGATGTATAAAACATCATTGCCTTATTATTACGCTACTGAAGTAGTAAGTGCCTCAAGCAATATTTGTTATACAACTAAGAGGGAGGCAGTCCTGAGGGGAAAAGCAAATAGTTTTACTGATAAACAGCTCAGTAACACTGAAAGAATCTTCCTCATTGCTTCTTGAAAAATTCCATATGTAAGCTTTAACACACAACCTGTCTGCCCAACCAGCAAGCAGCAGGCTTCAGTTTTGCTGCAGTCCAATGTACACTTGTCTGTCATGAGCCTAAGAAAAGACTGTAAGTGTATTTTTGAGCTGCTTCAGTGCACATTAAAACAGATGATCTTAAACAAAATTATTTTACTGATATGGAGAGGCAGCAGGTAGAAGTGCACTGCCGAAGATTTGAGACTGTTCCACAGCCAGTGTCAGGGTTGGGGCTAGATCACCCTCACAGATGTGGCAGAGGAGGGTGTTTATCTCTTGTGCCAATCAGGAAAAGGAGAAGTGAAGCACAAGGTGAGAGGAGGGCAGTCATGGACCAGTTTTGCTGGCGGCAGTTTTGTAGCCTGTTAAATCCGTTGTAATTTTAACACATTTTCCTGAATTGGCCTGAACTACCTTCAGCCCAGTCTTTGTGCTGGCATCTCCTTAAAAGCCTAGAGGTGTTTTGTGTCTCTAAAGGCATCGGCACTACTGATAAGACTCTTTGAAATTCTTTGGTCTACTCCAGGGCACATCTCAGCAATTGCAAAGGCTTATCCCAGACATAGATTCAAAGCGAGCAAAGAAATCCCAATTGTCCACGCATATTTGACCAACATGTCCTATTAAATATGACAAGCAAAATCTTAGGAGACAGGACAATGTTTCTCTGCAGTTTCCTCTGATACTTTTCATAGTAAGAAGTGACTTAAGGTTTCCACAGACAGATGAGTGGCCCTAAAGCAAAGTGATCCTACATAATCTTACCTTTGTCTATTGCTTAAAAAGCATGAATACACATGCTTTAGAAATAGACTGCAGAAATAATAGGAAAACATCAGTAAAAGATCACCAGCTCTAAAATGAAAAGCATTCACCTCTAAACAAATAGATCTGGTCTTACTAATAAAGGTCCATTTATAAAATCCTGACTCTACAGAACGTTGCTATCATTCATCTCAACTAAGGTCATGTTCTTTACCCAGATATCAACTAGATGTATGCAATTTTGATCTTAAAAATTCAGAATTTTTCGATTTTTAGGTGAAATAAATGGCTGAGAGCCTACCAAGTTCCGTTACCAATTCAATAATTACTGAAGGTTTGGAGTAACTTTTGAACACTTGGGCTTTAAGCTGCTAACATTTAACTCTGCGAGTAGAACTATCCTTGGTCGAGTACATCAAAGGAGGAAAAAAGCATCTAAGAACTCCAGTATTTCTTAATCTAATAAATATTAGATTTATTATTAACTGAATTTTACTTTAATGCTTAGTTTAATATGATTTAAAATACTTACTTCAGAATTACACAGCCTGTACCGGTAGGAGGAGCTGTCCAAAACACTTGAATGCGTGTCCTTCTTCTAGGTGTGCTCTCAGTAACAGCAACAGGACAATTACTCATGAACTGTGTTTCTTCTTCATCTATGATCTAAGGAAATATAAAGAGAAGAATGTGAAAAGATAAGGACATACATAACAAACGTCTCTTGAATATGTTCTGTCAGTTCATGTTTTCCTTCAGTGGGATTATTTATAATATTCCGTGCTTAGCTCAGCATTACTTTGGTAAATTTATTTATAACATGCAGATCACTCACCGAAATTAAAACAAAAAGCCCACAAAATAAAGACAGAAGAATACTTCAGTTCTAGGTGAACAGAATTTAGTCCTTTCCGAGCATGGCTTCAAATAACCTTTTTTGTAGATCCTGATTACGGGAGCTTCCTGAAATGTTAATGAATGGAAAAAAATAAAAGATGCATAACTTAATTTTTTTTTTTCATTATGGCAACTGGTTAGGACAAATGGAACACGCTAGAGAAGAAGGGGTTTCAGTTTGTTTATTTTTTGTTTGCTTTTTAACCTTTGTTTAAACATTATTCTTCAGGCATCAAAAGAATCTCCAGGTCAAAAGAGGTAATATATGAATCATGATCATCTATAATTCAGAGACCATTATTTAGTCCAATCTGCACACATTTTTGCTTTTTTGTTTGACTGACATTTAACGGAAAGGTTTAAGTGACGTAAGTCAACACAAAACCAGAGATGCTGATTTGGAACGGTGTTGTTCTAAGGATTTTACTCAAAGGTGTCTGTGACAAAATAGCTTTCTCACTACATATGTACTTCATGGATTGTACTTTAAGCCTTCTGTTCATCAGATCTCAAAGAAAACTCATCAGAAGCTGCCAGGTTTTATTTGGAAACAGGCAATGCTGTGATATTGCAAAATTTCTCTTCAAAATTACTCAGTGGTCCACTTTCACTCGATGAAGCCACAATTCACACTACATTGGGTCAAGATTCAGGCAATGAATTACACACCTTACCATTTTGAGAAAGAAGTTTTATTTATCAATTTTTAACAAGACTTAACTCTGATGGAGCTTTTTCAGAATTCTGGTCCTAGTAACACACATACTTTTACCAGATTAAAATTAAAAAAAAAAAATCTGGCAGTGTATAAAAGTTTAAACAAGTATTTGGACAAAAAACCACTATTTTACACTCTGAAAAAGTGGCAATATCTATAGTTTGATCAGATCTGCTTTAGTGAGCAGGCATCCACACTGTCTCACCCAATGATACTGCCAGCAATCCCAAACATTTTTAGCTGAACGAACAAACGTTTCTGGTTTTTCATGGCAGAATGAAGGGGCACTGGCCCAGAAGAATGCTGAGAAACTCTATTTAGCTGTCAGTAGGGTAATGGTTAATGAGTTTTAAATCTAAAGCCATTAATATTCTTCAACTTTTTTAATGCTTCGTAGAATCTGTGTAACTAAACACAATGTGTACAGCTACTACTTTGCTAGATTTTAATTAATGTGAAGCATTGGGAAGCACGGGATCTAGTGTAGGCTTAAGCTGGCACTACACAGTTTCTACTTCCACTTGATACATTTTAACGCACTTAACTCGAGCATCAAGAAATCCCTACTGTACAATTCTGTCTTGGCCATCAACTGTATTTATTCTGTCTGCCTTATTCCTGCAACAGTAAAATAAAGAAATAAAACTGTTTACTTATCTCTCAGAAAGGTTGTCTCAATTATTCAGGACCATGTCAGTTGATCTTTTATCCATATCTCACAATAATTAATTCTCAATCAAAACCCAATTTTGGTGGAAGCTTTGAGTGAAGAATGGGTGATTTTATATCATCTCATACAAAATAAAATACTATTGTACATTATATAAAAGCAGGATAATTACCACTGAAAGGGCTCTTAGGAGGTTATCTGAAATTTCTTAAAAAGGATAACTTTTATAGAGAAACAGAAATATTGCAAATTACTGTACAAGTTATACTAGCTCCATATTCTCTTGTCAGATGCAAACTGCTGCTGTAGTATCATAACTCACATCCTTGGATAAAAGCTTTAAAAATATGTTCAATTCAGGTCAAGAAAGATTAAGTAATTACAGGTAAGTGTAAAGACTTTATGACTAATCAGATAACAGCTATTCAACAATGAACAATGAGCCTTTCACATACGTTAATTTTTCCAATTCTAGTTTAGCTTTTGTCTGACACACACTTCATCAATGAATGTTTCTTGAGAAGCCCAACTGAAACGAACCCATGTTCTCAAAGTATAGAGTTGCTATTTTCAGCTAACAAGAACTTAGCTGCTTTCATATCCCTAAATATCATTCCTCCAGCAGTCATCACTGTAGACCCATCTGTGATGCATTTGCATGTTAAATAAATTCTTGTCTCCAGGTGAGTCAATCCTGCTTTTTTTCCTGACAAAGAATGGAATCACAAGGAACACCAAAACCATATCCAACAACTAATATTTAAAAAAGGAGTTGTGAGCAACTGTAAGTAGTTATTACTACGTACTACTGCTACTGCAAAAGCAGAACCTGAAATATTTGTTTGAATTCTAGATAGTCATTAGGTTGTAGCACATCCATGCCCTTTTCCAGTAGCAACAAATGAACACAGAAATGCAGACATATTTTGCACTTCTATAGTCTACCAAATTCCTGCAACCTAGCAAGTGATGAATTTTCTCAGGAATACAAATGCCTATAATGAAGTAATTCAAAAGTTCCGGCTGCATTTTAGAACATAGTCCTGGAAGAAAAGGAAGTGATCAAAACTCAAGGCTACATCACGATTTCCTGCACCACTAACCATCAAAGCAATAAGATTTATGCAATAGGTGTCTACTGGGAAAATTTGACCATAAAAGAATAAGGTCCTCCAAAAAGAGTTCCTTTGAAGAAAAAATTAGACAGAAGATTTCTTCATAAAGATTCCTAATGTTGACAGAACTCCTAAACTAGTAGGAAAAACTCAAATGCCTGTTGATCTAAGAAGATTTTAAAAAAAAAGTTATTTTAAGATATTTTATGAAACTCAGAAGAATTATTTAGATTCTAGGAGTTCAGATAAATATAAACCCATCTCAAATATATTTCTTAAAAAAATGGAGGGTTTTCCGCATTCATGGAAGTCTGATTCTTTGTAAAAAGTTCTTGGGGCAATACAGAAAGGGCTCACTTCTTACACAACAGGGTTCCAAATGACACGACATTTTAGGGTGGTGGATGATATTATTACACACTCACATATAACACAGGAGAAAGCAATAGCATCCTGGCCAACTTTGAGGGGGGAAAAAATATATATATGTAATCTCTGAAAATAATACCGTTCTGATTTTTCTTCTGGAATCAAGTCAGACCACACAGGCATGAAGGAAAGAATTGGCAGGGAAAAGGCATGCAGATTAAAATGTAGCATTTGCAAAATTATAGCTTGCTAAACCCCAGGTTATCTGTAATGGGAAGCCTTACGTTTTCAGGAATGGGCCAGCAAATTAACTAGAAGTTGGACAAAAATCTTAAAAACTAAAATAAACATTTGGCTGAAGAATCTGAGGTCTCAGAGGGGGGATCTCTATGTGACTAATTTTTTTGAATACGCAAATGCAATGACATTAAGTCTTAATGTTCTATTTAGGTTTTGGGTTTGTTTTATTTTTAGGATTGTAATATTATTGGACTAATTTATTCCTTCAGGGAAACTAGTGTAAATCCTGAACAAGACTCTTGGAGTTAACCTGGATTTGAATGAGTGTCACAGAAAGCACAATTTGGCTGAACTTTGGTAAATCTACAAACATGGAAGTAAGGGTATTAAAAGGGAGAATTTACCAGTTCCAGGTTCAGTCCTGCATTCTTTGCATATTCCAAACGCTGAAAATGTTGAGGACAAGTTTTCGGTATTCCTGAAAACCAGGACTGGATAACTTCTTAGTTGTTAAATACATGAATGAGTGGGGTTTTTTTCTCAGAATTGGAACATTTCATTCTGAGTGACAGAGCTTGCTATCTGGTTTTGATTTCTATAAACTGTTAGTCAAATAAACTAAACCAGGCAGTTATCCTCTCTATCATTAAATTTATATCAGTATTAAAAAAAAAAATAATAGAAGTGCTATACACCACAAAGAAAAGAATTAGTATCAAGTACAAAAGGAGATGAAGTTACATAAATCCTCTACTGGCTTGTGTCCATTTCCTTAGTTTAAACCACTGGCTAGGATCTTCAGCACCATTTCTTATTCTGTGGACGCATCATCACTTTCCACCCACTGAAACAGCTATGTTCCACTGGAACAACCAAGATTTTAAAAAAAAAAAAAAAAAGAACCCAACAAAAAAAAACCCAGAAAGAACCCCAAAAACAAATGAACAAAAAAAACCAGACAAAGTTCACAAGATAAGCATTTCTGTGAGCAGTTTTCTTCCTTGAAGACCTAAGCTAAGCTAAGCTTCCAGAATGTTGCAAAACTATCTTCTCCATGAGGAAACTATCTCATTGTAGAAAAGAACATTGGGTCCACATAATAGTAATAATATTTGGCCTTTAGGGATTAATCTAGAACAGAGCTTATTATATGGAAAGGAAAACTAATGAAGAACAAATTCAGTTTAAAAAAATCTACCTCAAAGATATGCTTCACATAACCAATTTCTTTGACTGAAGGACATGGTATTTCCTTCAGAGTCTGTCCTTAGAATCAGAAGAATCATAACTGGGACTTTTTATGAAGTGTCAGTAATCAGTCTTCATGCAGACTATGGTTCAAAGCTATATAGCACTACCAAGTACTGCTGGGCTCTCAGGAAGATTTGCCATCTTTAGCACTGCACCTGAAGACTGGAGTTTTCTGATAATTAGGCACACCTTGGAGCACTGGAGAAAAGTGTGAAATCTATTGAAGGAAGGCATTGCTAAAATACACTTGTAGATTTTCACTATGTTCTGGTAACTTCTAGCACAGACTACTTAGGTATCCCACAATGTTTTAACTGAAAATCAAATTTAATTATGTAATCATTACCTGAGGACAGACTTTACCAAGTAAAGATGAAATGCACTAAATAACATGATGGTAAGTTCCGTGAAAGCAGTATCAGCACAAGTTATATGCCTCTCTACCTATTTGCCTCTGTGTGTCCATCTACCGGCTCATTTTTCATCCCAGACACAAGGTAGTTGGAATCATGGGGAGGGTGGGGGGAAAGGACCCTTCCAGTTTGTCATCATTTAGCCCCAGTCAGCAAGTAAGCACCACACAGCCGCTCGCTCACTGCCCCCACCCCAGTGGGATGGCGGAGAGAATTGGAAGGGCCAAAGTAAGAAAACTTGTGGGTTGAGATAAGAACAGTTTAATAATTGAAATAAAACATTAATAATAATAAGGGGGGGGGGGGAGAGTGGTGAAACCTTGGGAGAAAGGAAAAACAAAAACCAAACAAGTAGTGCTGCAACCACTCACCACCCACCGACCGACACTGCTGGTCCCTGAGCCACAATCACTGCTTCCCCCAGCCAACTCCCCCCAGTTAATATACTGGGCATGATGTCATATGATATGGAATACCCTTTGGCCAATTCGGATCAGCTCTCTTGGATGTGCCCCCTCCCCTCCCGGCTTCTTGTGCACCTTGCAGAGCATGGGAAGCTGGAAAAGTCCTTGACTAGTGTAAGCACTACCTAGCAACAACTAAAATATCAGTGTGTTATCAACATTATTTTCATACTAAGTCCAAAACGCAGCACTGTACCAGCTACGGTGAAGAAAATTAACTATCTCAGCTAAAACCATAACACAGTTCTACAAAGGAGTATGATGCCAGACAGTCAGATCAAGTCTTCGATGTGTATTAGCAAAAGTAGAGGAAAAAATAAAGTATTTATAAGTCATCTTCCAAGAAATGAAAAAAAAACCAAAAACAAAAAACAAAAAAAACAAAACAAAAACAAAAACAAAAACCAACCACCCAAATAAAATCCCAAACAAAAAAAACCCAAACATTTGTGTGTAAGATGTTCTCAGGAAAAGTATTTGAATTCTGTCTAACTGTCCTTCTCTTCTTTAAAACAAACTATTTGAATAGTTTGTTCATTGCAAAAAAGGCTGTGTTGGATGATCAAAAGGAAAAACAAGCTACTGAGAGAATCCTGTCTGAGAATCTTATGCATTGAAGTGTCCCAAAAATTTTTGCTATCAAGAATCTTATAGTTGTACTGTACTGCATGTTGTTCTTCAGCCTAAACAAACCCAAAAGCTATATTACACCTATTGTAGGGCAGGCAGTAGGGTCTATTCTAAGGTGCAATTCAAAGAAAAGGAGGAAGAAAGCAGTTGAATGTGACAAGAACCTGAAGCACGTTAAAGATACAGCACTACACTGCCAGATTTTACGCTAAACAACCTTTCATGCCTGAAAGACTGTCTGCGGAAAGTTTAACAAAACAGCAATTTCTTCTTTACTTAATTCAATAGATAAGAAGAGAAAAAACATGTATTGACACAGGCAGATAACAATAACTTGACAGCATTTAGTAAATGTAAAATGCTATATTGTATATTTTTTGAGTTTGAAACACCCTCAGTTAACTCAGTGTTGAATATGTTGAATTATCAGTCTTATGCTTGTAAATTGAAAATGGCCAATAAAGTAAAAGCTATCCATGAAACTCAAGAGATAAATGAACTTAGACTGTTGTGAATTGATACAGTTTACATCTAAATAGTCACTAAGAGTGGACTTAAAGTCCAAAATTTAATCTTTGTTTCCTGTGAATTTTTCTCCTTAACTGTAACATTAACATTCCTACGAAAACAGTTGGGTAAATTGATTCAAGCTACTTTATCAGACTATATTACTGGTATTTCTGACAGATAATCCAGCTTTTCTCAGATAACATATTACTTTTAGAATCTCTAACAGAAAAACTATATTCGGCACAGAAAGCTGTCATTATTCTTATAGCTATAAAGCTCATTGGGTTCCATCTATAAGTTTCTTTAAAGAGCAGCTATTTTGACTAAGAAAAATCCTCTCATTTCATGTTAGAAAGGCTAAGTTCCAGCAGGGATAGAGCAAATTTTTTTAAAAATAATATTGCCTTATGAAATCCTTTCAAAGATTCTATTTTCTTAACACAGCCAATACTATCCAACAATCCTCAACAGAAATGGGAAATTATTTTGAAGACGAAGTTGCTTTTCTCACCTTGGCACATAAAGATTCAAAGTGCACTAGTTGACTCTTGCCCTGGCTTAAGCAACAGAGGATACAAATTAGTCGCCATTAGGGACATCAGCACAAGTAAATTGTGTAAAGGAACTTGTCGTGAAGTTTTGTACAAAAGCATTGAGTCTCTCTGTGCCTCGCATGACAAATGGCTTAACTTTGTTCTTCATGCTTCGTGTTCAGTTTACACAGCTCCTTTTATAACATTTTATATACTGTATTAGGGTTCTGGGCAAGACTGAAAATTTTAGTTTCAAAGAAACAGGACTTTTGGCTCATGTTGATATATAATTTAATCAAGTTAAACCTAAATCTAGAGTAAATTTAACCGAAGTCAGACTATGCTGAACAATTCAAACATGTTAACTTGTGGGTTGGGTTTTTTCATTACATTCAGGCAGTAGCTAAAAGACTGAATTTGTTTTTCAATGAAATCAGGGTTCGTTTATGGTCTAAATACAGTTTACTTTTAGAAGCATGAAACAAGTAGATGAAAAAAGGTTACATTTTCTGAACACTCAGTCAAATGAAAATGAAGAAGTACTACTTCTAAAACTCTGTTCCAAGGATTAGGAAGCAGAACTGTCCTACTGCAGCCTAAGACAGAATAATAACCAGTGAGAGGATGATGGAGACACCAACCAAGGCTATGCCGTGGCAATCCTTTGCTGCCCCCCGCCCAGGAACAGAGTCAGCATTAATTAGACCAGTCCTCCAGCTGCAGTTCCCTTCAAATGAGCCAAGGCCAACCCAAAATAGCCATTGTAGAGAACCAAATCCAATATTAAAAAAAAAAAAAAAACCAACCCAAAAAAAAACCACCAACAAAACAAACCAAACAAAAAAACACCACAAAGAAAACCAAACCAGAACAAAAAAACCTGAGGACAACCACTTAAGGCTTCTCAGTGGCTCTCACAGATTTCTCATTTCTCTCCTTATAACTGGAAGATCAGAGCGCAAACGATTCTTGCAAAATTTCAAAACTAACATGTTCGTTTCAGATAAGACTATAACCACCAATGAACTTCAGCAAAGATACATGCAGGATTCATTGTGTAATACTTTCGCAGAGGGATTATTTATACTCAATATTATTGTTGTCAAACTATTTCAGTATGAATATTATTTATTTGGCAAAAAATAACCACTATTTCAATCTGATAAGAAATTTTCACAGGGAAAAAAAAACTTTTAATAGGTGACGTCTCAAGTGTTTTCAGCCTGGGAGAAATGTTGCTTGGTGAAGGGGGTGTTATATAAAAATCAACCTCACAATCAAGGATTTTTAGATAACAATCACTTGAAAGCAGTATAGGTTTGATTATTTTGTATATTTCTTGTGCAGTCACTACAGTTAGGACCTTTCATTGAAGCTTATAATACACATATTCCTTTGGAAAGAGAAAAAACTGTTGCCATCTCTCCTAAATATATTTGCTGCCATTTTATCTAGTTATATATAATGCCATTAGGTACTTCATATTTAAGAGCCCATTTTAATCTGATTTTCTAGATGGATAAAAGGCAGTGGAAGGTTGTGAAAAGAAAGTATGTTTTTACAGCCTCATAAAGTGATATCAAATAAGGTAATGTGGATGTAACACTTGACTAGAAGTGAGACGTGACTTGTATTGCTGAGCAACCTTTCTCAAATCACTTTAGCGTCCTCTTAGTGTACTCTGTTTCTCACTTGTGAAGTGGGGATATAGACATAGAGCTCATTTTTTCAAAGCAATATATTAAATGGTCTACAAAAACATACTTAACAGCTTGTTATACCTCAAACAGACCTCAGACTTCATAAAAAGGAGTTCTTTGGGAGGAGATTAAATATGAGGTGCCAGATCTTCAGCCTGCTCTGTGACATGCCAATAGCTCAAATTAGATGGAAAAGTGGCTTAGAGAATCAACTAGGAATTCAAGTCAGGGAAATCCAGGGAAGCCATAAAAGTGGGATGGCTCCCTGTGTACCAACCCTCTGTCTCATTTTTGTAAAAAGAACAGCCAAATTCTGTCAAAGATCTCCCAGCTTGGTGCACTGATGCCCACAGAACCCAGGAAGCAGAACAAAAACAAATCTGGCAGAGCTCCAGTTTGACAATTGCATCTTTTGCAAATGAGAACGATTTTTCAGCATATCAAGGGATTGTAGTACAATTAATTTAAAATGGAAATTTAAATATTGCTAAATCTAAGAACCTTGCTTTGCAAAAAATGTTTATATTTTCATTTGGCTACACACTGGGATTAGAAGACAAACCGGATTTAGCTATTTATCTTGCAAAACCTGAGAGACATTCTAGTAGAGCATGTTCTGGGACCAGCATTGAAGACTCTACTTCTGATATGGAAGGTGCAGATTCATATACCTATTCTGAATCAGGCAGTTGACTGTCAATGTAAGCCTTCATAAAATGAGTAACCTTCAGCCAGTCTCCCTTCTGATCCATTCTACCTCACATATATACTCACTGAACCAAGGGGAAAAACTGGCTTGATGGTCAGGTAAATGAAAGCACCGATGCGTCTTCAAATCTCTGCTCTGTTTATTTTGATGACTTTCCCTCCAAGTTGCAAAGCCAGTCTCTTCCCTGCCGGCCTAGTGAAGTGTTTTACTAGTTTTACAAAGCAAAGGGATCCAAGAGGAAGAGACTGTGAGAAATCAGTCCTGAAATAGACTGTTGCTGCTTGGAGGAGCACTCTTTAGGGCTGCAAAACTCCCTGGTACAATCCCTGTTCTAATGACTCAGACACTTGAACCTTCTTCTCTCCATCCAGATTGAAAGCCTTTTGTCACTTGTAGTGGACCTCTTCTTCTGACTGGAAATTACGTCTGTATGAAAAATTTTTCCAACAAAAGAATTGTGAAAATTGATATATTCCCTTAAAAGGCTCAATGTACTAATGTTTCTTTATAGAGACAATAGACCAAAACATTTCTCCAAAATACTGAGAATCCCTTCTAGCATTGGTTTGCTAGTCCAGGACTGAGACCCATATCAGTTTTAAGAGTGCTAACTTAAAACTTTTTAACATGTTTGATTAAAAATACATAACAAAACTCCTGCATTTATTTCTGACCCTCACAAAAAAATGCCCTTGTTTGAAAAGGAACAAAACAGACCTCCAAGCTTCCTCCCCAGACTTGCCTTGTATGTCATCTTGAACTAGGGCTCATCAATATTCTCTTTATCAAGAGTTTACGTTTCAGCCAGCATGAGCGGGTTCAGAGGAGGGCCACAAAAATTATCCAAGGGCTGGAGCACCTCTCCTATGAGGACAGGCTGAGAGAGTCAGGATTGTTCAGCCTGGAGAAAAGAAGGCTCTGGGAAGACCTTATTGCAGCCTTTCAGTACTTAAAGGGGGACTACAGGAAAGATGGGGGCAATCTCTTTAGCAAGGCCTGTTATGATAGGACAAGGGGTAATGGTTTTAAACTAAAGGAGGGTACATTTAGACTGGATATAAGGAAGAAATTTTTTACAATGAGGGTGGTAAAACTCTGCAACAGGTTGCGCAGAGAGGTTGTGGAGGCCCCATCCCTGGAAACATTCAAGGTCAGGTTGGATGGGGCTCTGAGCAACCTGATCTAGTTGAAGATGTCCCTGCTCACTGCAGAGGGGCTGGACTAGATGACCTCTAAAGGTCACTTCCAACCCAAAGTATTCTATGATCCTATGAGCACTTTGGCCACATTAGTGCAGCATATATATACATATACAGACACACACACACGGTGCTGCATCTGGCAGCACCAAAAATTCATTAAAAACTTTTAGTGAATAAAAGATTAATCCCTGGTTGACACAGTGGGCCTCTCATGCATGCAGAGGCACATGCACATAAAACAAACTCTAACTATACATAAAAAAATATTTTATATTTTTTCCCCTACATTTTTGAAATCCATATGGTAAAGAATTTATTCAGATTCTTCCTGTCTCAACACAAAACAAAATTTATAAATATGCACCTAAAACAACTTCCAGGTCTTATGCTAGGTATGCATTTAAGGTCACTAAAAAGTCAGAGGCAGAGTGCTCGGTACCTTTCAGGACTGAATACAGGATAAATTAGAATTATGTTTATGGACATGCTTGTGGAAAGCTGAAGGACTTCTGATTGCTGTGAGCACATTTTTCTGCTATATTTGTAAACTTTAGCTAAAAATCAGCATTCACATTTTTGCTATATGCAAATGAAAATCTTGTAAGTACATTCTTAATAATTTGTCAAAACTACATGAAACTTTTCATACTAGTATTACGACTTTCCCCAATTTCTGCAGCAACCGTCTTTACTGGCCTGAGCTAGTATGTCTTTGCTTCTGTCAATGCACGTAATTCTTTGCACAAAAATACCATTTATAAATGCTTGAAAGGATGTGTTGTCATTGTGACTAATAGATATTCCATTAGTAAGGACTTCTAGTCACCATTCAAGTCCAGTCAATAACATATTTTAAATTCAGTGGTCCAGAACTTCTGTTCACCATAAAAATAAGCTTTAAGCACTCAAATAGATGAAATGTAAATAACCAAAAAGCTGACAGTCTCATGTTCGTAATGAAACAATACTTGAGAGAGAAAACATAATCTAGTCCTAAATTCACCATTCTTATCATCAGTTCTAGAAAGCTTAACTAAGAACAGTTAAGAAAATCTGACCTTCATATCGGAACAAACAACATGGACTGGGTGAGATTCGTCACCTACTAATTACTACATTTCTGTAGTTTGGTAAAGTTGGTGCTAAATGATACTGCTGAGGTGTAGACCTTCCCTTTGAAATTAATTACATAATTACCTTTTGGTAAGATTATCATTCTTCATGTACTATTACCACAATTGTATATTACCAATATCTTTACCACCGTAATGAGCAATGCACAAGTAATGTGAGTGCCAGAGAAATATTTGCTGTGGACTCACACAGAAGACATGGACCTTATCTTCTGCTCACACAGGCACTTCTCATTTACATTTCTGTGGCAAGGAACTCCAGGTTCGTTGTCAATTCAATTTAAAACTCAGGAACTGCCATTTTTTTTTTCAGGAACAACATCCCAGATAAGAACACAGTTGCAAGACCAGTCGATCAAAAGAAAAGGAATGCTAAATCTGAGGAGACAAGTGAAACATCAGATAAGGAAGAAATTTTATAGTGGCTGGTCAAACATATATAGCTCTTCTACTAAAGCTACCTTTCTATGTCTCCGACTCTCCCTGCAGAGTGATGATAACAGTCTGCCTTCCTCTTCAAACTTTCTCTCTCTTGCATTTGTCAGAGCATTAATTTTCAGCCAAAGAAACCTTTTCTAACGATGACTTTACAGAGTACAAAGTGAGACATGACTTTACACATAGATGGGGCTTCCTTACTAATATAATAAATAATAATATTATTATAGAGGTGACACTTTTCTACAACACTTGATAGTAAAGTACAAAGGGAATGCTCTTCTGCTATTAGGTACACCAGAATTAATGAAACTCATTCAAAATACATAGTAAAATGTAAGTCTGTGCATTTTACTGGATCAGCATTTCTCAGTTACTTAGTTTCTTCAGGCTTTTCATTTATCCTTCATTTTAGAAAATATTACACTACTCAGCATTATGAATATACTGCTAAGAATAGCTACCTTACTTGGAGGTCCTCATTTAAGAAGGGATTTAAGGATTACAGAAAATACAGTTTTAATAGCATTATTGTCCTGCTTGGTGTTGGAGCTTTGAATCATCAGCAGCTCTGGCACATGTGCTATTCATGTTCCTCATTAATGTCTCAATGCCAAAATATACACCCCAACCTAGTTCGAGCAGATTCCACACAAATTCCCTTAGCCTTCAGATGATTGTGTATGGAACATAATCTATTTCAGAGAGACTTAATCCGTTGTTAAAACCACATTTAGACCAAAAATGCTGGTGATCTGGAACTACAAGCTTTATGCAGATAAATTTAAGACAGCATTTTCCTCCTTAAAAGAGCTCTCAAATCTTTTGCTTAACAACTTCCATCAGCTGTCAGATCAGGAATACTGTTCATACAGAAGAGCTGCAGAAAGTCAAGAAGGGTTTATGGCAACATTGACAGTAGTTGTGAGCAATTATAAAGTCACCACGTTCTTTGTGTGTGTATGAATATATGCCTGCACCTTAGGCAGAGTCAGGCTATGGCTCTTTTTGATATGCTGATGAACTACTAAGGCAAAGATTCTCAAATTCTTTCCCTACTTAGAGGGCATCACAGATTATACAGTTTATTCATGAACAATTCCCCTGCCTGCCTCCTGTGTCCAAGGTTTTCTATAAAGCCTAATTTCACATTACTTAGAGTACCCTTCTGGTAATTTAAACCTGCTTGCTAAGAGTTTCAAGGAAATCAAAAGTTATGCTTTCTCCCTTCCATTATGAGAGGATTCTGCTTCAGAAAGACACACTGCAGTCAGTCAACAGTGAAGCCACAGTTTGGCAAAAAGCAGAGTCTTGCGGGCAGACTTCAGATTTCTTTTCAAGAGTTTGGTAGGCTCTTTTCAAAGGCTGACTGAAGCCCAAGGGGGTTAAATGTTGTGACTAAACAAAAACCTCACAATGCCAAATATGAAAACTGCATCTGTATTAAAACATGGTTTGGACACTTCTGCTGAACACCGTCTTGCACAAAATGCTTATTATAGGAACAAAACAATGCCATGAGTATCAGGAAAGAAAAGTAATTTAAAGCTTCAAGCATTGTGGGTTTGTTCTTTTTGGGGGGGTGGGGCGGGGTGGGGTGTGTTCCGTCGTTGTGTCCCCCGTCCCCCATCCCCCCCCGCCCAAAAAAAAAAAAAGTTCTATATTCTAATATAGCAGTATATTTCATCACGGTATGAGATGTCTACTGGAGAGTTGTACAGTCTTCTCAAAGGAAATAAACATGGAGAAAAAGATTCTGAAAAAACAGAATAACAAAGAATTTTGGTAAAGGCTTATAATAAATTCTTTCATAGCTCTGTAAATTGAAGCACTCTAAAAAATGAGCTGTAAACTGAAACGGAACTGTATCAAATTGTACTTGTACAAGATTAATACTATAAGGACTAACAACCTTTGCCAGGTTTAAAAAAATAAGTAAATATATATATAGTGGTATCTTGCTTTCATATTAATTCCAAGCAGGTTGCAGTGGTAAAGATGTGGTTTGTTCAATGCAGCTCTCACTCACTAAACCTGGCATGACAATCAGAAACGTGCCTCAATAAAGAGACTTCCTCCTATGCTGGAGGCTGAAGAAGTTTTACACTGTTACGATTAGAGAAATAAATCTCACAAAATAAGTGGCATCTCCTCATGCAGACATCACAGTCTATTTCATTTTAAAAAGCTACAACACATTTGTAAAACATAAAAAGCTACAACTCTGCTGTTATATTAGGGCATAAAACAGTACTCCCCCCTCACATTAGTCCAGTAGTTCTTCATAATCCTCAGTGAGTACACTGATTCCTTTTTGCTTCAAGTGATACACTGAATAAAATGTTCACTTAGTTGTACTTCTACTTTAACGCATGGACCACAAATTTTGTCCAGCACTTGGCAAACAAGAATTTTTAAGCCAAATTATTAAAGGCAGTGATTTTGATAAATCTGCTTCTGAAATTACTTGTACATTCTAAGTGCATTTCCAAGAAAAATTGCATAGGAGACGGCAAATTTCTGAAGGATGGAAACACAGTAAGACCGAGGTGAGGAGGGCATGTATGAAACTAGATCCTGCCAAGAGAGCGCCAGACAGGAGCCCAGACACTTGCATACTGTGCCACAGCCACTGCAGCTGCTGCCATTGCCGCTTCCCAAGGCTGGCAGCTCTGTCCTGGTCTGATTCAGAAGGAGCAGGAGGAGCAATAAGAAATCTGAGGAAGAAGGTGGGAGATGATCTGCCTACACCTCTTGCCTTGACACTGCCAAGCTGCATGCAAAATAAAAATCTAAGGTTAACTGCACTGTCACAGAAGAGCTAAAGCTGCAAGCAGATTTCAGAACAACCCTATATATATCTATATATATAGATATATATAGATATTCATTAAACTAAGTTTTCATCTCCTGATGGTTTGGCATGTTTTGTTTGGAAATATAAGCTTTCTTTATGCGTGTCAACTTTATGGCTGTAAATAGACTTTCCAATTAAAAATTTGTACTCTCATCTTAGCATACATGCAGATGACAGCACAATACCTTTAGAAAAACCACAAATTTATCTCAATCTCAAAGGGATTTAATTCCAATGAATATGCATTTCAAGACTATAAAGCTGTTTCATTTAAAATTTCATTAGGGTGAGGAGAAATTCAATATATGCAGTTGTAGACCAAGAGGAAAGTATGTACTTTTTCTTTGAGAGGAAAAACCCAGCTTTTTGTGTTATTCACCAGGAAACCAGAAAATTCATTTCAAAATCAATTTGACACATAAAAAAGCAAAATTTACAATTGCAGATCTCTAGCAGCAAAAATCTTTTTAATAATATTCCATCATTTCAAAACAGGCAAACATGTATGCAATCAAGAACGTGAAGAATGGAATAAATTATAAAGTGAATTAAACAAGCAAAAACTGTATTTATGCTGGCTCTCTTTCCAAGGTTTTCCTTCATGCTCTTAGCAAACCCACTTCAAATAAAATAGATTAAAACAAACAAACAAAAAAAAAAAAAACCAACCCCGGACATTTTATTATTTCAAAGGTACATTTTAAAATAAACTAAGTTTATAATTGACTTTGTAATATTGCTTCCTACACTGAAACTTAGGCTTTAGAACTCCTACCACTAGTAACTACAAGTAGTAGGAAAAACATTGTTTCACACGATTTCCAGTTTTGAAACATAATTTTGTCAAAATAAATTTTTCTTCTGGAAATATGTCATTTTAGTGAAATATTATTTTAAAGCATTTGGAAAAACTTAAATGCATTCAGAACAATCTACTCTGAAATTAAACATTTTGATTTTTCATCATCTCAAGTATTGTTGCTTCAATATTTTATTGTAAGCTTTATCTATTGTAAATAATGTAATAAAAGGAATAGTATACTTCAGTTTTACCTACATATAAAGTGCCGATGACCTTTCATTTGGATAATTGGAAATTTCCAAGTGATTTAACTGTTTAACTAGTTAGCACTGTAGCATATTTTGACAGGAAAAATTCTCACTTCACCCAGTTTCTTTTTCTTTTTTTTTTTATGTTGTTCAAAGAGCCCTCTGTGTAGTCCTTTTTACTACTAGCCCTAGTTAGGGAAAATAAATAGTACTTCTATATTGTTTGGGTGTGCCTTTCATATAGTAGCAACAGAAGAAAACATTAACCTCAAAGCAGGCAAAATTGCTTATACTTTCTGCTACTGATCAAAACTGTCTTCAATACATTCACGGTACTATTGTTCATGTGCTACTGATAGTCACAAGATATACACCTTCTATTTTTCTGCAGATTGATATTACACATGATTCTAAGAAATCATGAAACCTTATTCTTTGCATTCAGCTCCCGCGTTATCCTGGTCATTCAAATATGAAGAGACAGCAATAGTTTTGAGGCAAAAGGCAGCTGCAAAGATGTTATGCATCAAGCATAAACCGTTTAATTTCCTTTTGGCAAACAATCAGTTTTCCACAGAATAAAAGAGATGATGCCCTTCTACTGCACCTCTAAGAGCCATCTGAAAAGACTGACAAAACTGAGGTCCCAAGCAGCTAAACTTCACCTATATGTGCTCTCACTCATGCTTTTCAAAGACAAAGATTCAGATACTTCCACGGAAATGGACACAGAAGAACAGTAACTCTACAGAGAGTTTAAATGGCAGCATACAGGAACTGGAAATGGATAAGCACATACACACGAGAACCACAGCACTTTTGTGCTCATCTCATGCACTTCAGCATGATGTACACTATCTATGAGCATACTGAAGGGCTTAATTCACAGGGATGATTCTAGCCATAAGCAAAGTTGCAAAGTAGCACATGGGCTTATAATTACTTTATTACTCTAGCTCTATATTAATAGATGTCAATGATAAGACCTTCTAACAAAGGGGAGACATCAGGCTCAGGTCCTTCCATGATTCCCTGGAGACTTTTAACAGGAAAATGAAAACAAGAAATTAAGTGATTGAGAAAACAGAAGCAACTTCTACAGTTTTTTGCGTTAAGAGTTCTAAAATTGCAAAATAACAGTCAAACAAGTTTTGGGTTTTTTTTAATATGTATTAACTTCTTAGTGGCAGACAGATTTACATGAGAGTGTCATCATACTGAATATACATAGTGACGAGTATCAATACTGAACCCCACACTGCTCAGTATCTTCATAATTTATCTGGATGAAAGCACCCTCACCAAGTTTGCTGATGACACTAAACTGGGTGGTGAGGTGGACACATCAGCAGGGAGAACCATCTTAGAAAGACACCTTGACAGGCTGTGAGAGTGGGCAAGCAAGAACTGTATGAAGTTTAACAAAGACAAGTGCATCCTGGGCCTGGGATGACATAACCAAAGAGCCCAGTACAGGCTATGATCTGTGGGGGTGGGGAGCAGCCTTGCTGAAAGGGACCTGGGGGTCCTGGTGGACAACAAGCTGAACTTGAGTCAGCAGTGTGCCACTGCAGCAGCAGGGGCAAAGTGGATCCCAGGCTGCATCCATGGCGGCATTACTAGCAGAGACAGAGACATGATCACACCACTCCACTCCATGCTTGTCAGGCCATACTTAGAATAATGTGTCCAGTTCTGCTCCCCACAATTCAAGAAAGCAGCAGATAGATGGAAGAAGGTCCAAAGAAGGTCTCAAAGATGATCAAAGGGCTGGAGAACATGCCTTATGAGGAAAGGCTGAAGGAGTTAGGTCTCCTCCCACTTCTCCCCTGGAGAATTGAAGGCTCAGGGGGGACCTGGTCACAATACTCCAATACTTAAAGGGCAGCTACAAATAGGATAGAGGCACTCTCTTCACAAGGAGCCACATGGAGAAGACAAGAGACAATGGGTACAAGTTGCACCAGAAGAGGTTTCATCTTGATATAAGAAAAAAAAATTTTATGGTGAGAACAATCATTCAATGGAACAATCTCCATAGGGGTGTGGTAGAGCCCCTGTCACTGAAGGCTTTTAAGATAAGGTTGGACAAGGTGCCAGCTAAAGGTTGGACCAGATGATCTTTTGAGGTCCCTTCTAACCTAGGCTGTTCTATGATTTTATGAAGTACACAGTCAACAAACTTCTGTTTGAGATTTTTGATATGTATTACAAAACATTTATTTCCCTTCCTTGTGTTTGTTTACTACACTTAATCTGCTACAGGTACATCTTTCAACCTTGAACAAAGCTTCTTTCAGTCACATGACTTTATATGTATTTGGGAGGGGGTCCTGTAAGAAATAAGTATAATGAAAAAATTAAGTGCAGCACCAAATAAGTCCAGACAATACCATCTTCTCTTAAACTGATAAAGTGTTGGTATGTAGGAATATAAACAGCTGTCCCTTCTAGATTTCCATGTGAGAATCTGAAACATAGAACTATGAAAGCTTTTATGTGAGAACAAAATATACCCAAAATCCTGTAGTTCCAACATAAGTGACACAAATATTCTAACCTGTCTATGTAAATATTTGCAGAACGTGAGCATGGAAGCACTAAAAATAAAACAGATTTTCACTGCAGAAACTAAATGTGGTCCAGCAAGTCGTCTCTAGCTCATAAGAAGTCTCATGCCATCTTTCAATTCTAAAGCTGAATTTTGGTAATATAGGAAATCTACCCCAGTCATAACGGACAAACAGTCACATCAGTGTTTATTCAGAGACTTACATTTTGTAATTTTGGTGTTATTTTGAATTACTCACAATAAATTAAAAGCTGTATAAAGCTCAAAGTCAGCACTCTGGATCAGTTATTTTTCTGTGCTTCTACATCTTTTGCAGACTAATCTTACAAATTTTGCATAGGACTTGAGAAAACAATCCTTTGAAGTATGCAACTGTAAAACAACTTTTACAAAGAAGTATGAAAAAAATTTGACTCGAAAAAGGGAAGAATAACTTCTAATAGACAGAAATTCAACTACATATAAAGGAAAAATTAATTTGCAGGAAATACCAACACTTCATAAATGACAGCTTATCTTCAGAATACGAAGCATGTAATTAGAGCAGTATTAAAATTAAAGGCCAGGAATCATATTTAATAGATGACATGCTTATTATTTCTGGGGTTATTTTAATTTTTTTAAATACACAATACTTCCATATCATACAGAGCTCAGTAGGCATTACACTATGCAGTTTACTAATCCAAAATACATGTTAATGCTGCTGTTTCCCATTCTGTGCCAGCAACAGGAAGAACAAAAACATAGTATGGATCCAAACCCATTTATTAGTTTAAGTGACTAAGCCTAGAGTGCTGAGTAAGATAGTATTTGGAGGGGTTTTGTCATGTTAATCCTGTAGTGAGAAGGACTTGCTTATCTTTCTGATACATACCAGTGCAACAGCTACCACTACTGGAATTGTTTTTAGGGACCCCACTATGCAGACAAAATTAGACTGTGTTCCCAATATTTTAAAATCCCCATGTTGTATTTTACACTCACAGTTGGAATGTTATACATTTTACAAACATTTGTTATTTTATGCATGGACAATATTTACATGCAAAAAGAGAGCCTATTTAAACATTCCTGATTTGGGAGGCGAACATTGTACGTGAAGAACAGAACTCCTGAAGTTGATTGATACCTGAAGTGTGATCTGTAATCTTGAGTAAGTTGCTTCAACACTTACTTTTCTGTAAAGTGGATATGATAAATCCACATCCTACAAAAATATTTATGGAATTTAATTTATGCAAAAACTTTGAAATCTTCAGCAGAAAGGCAATATAAAAGCACATTTGAAAGCTGTATTATACTCATAAATGTTAACACAAATCTGGTAGCAGAGAGAACAGAAAATCCTTAGGACAAGATTCAGTAAATTTAATTGGAAAAAAAATTTTGTCATGATTTCTCTAAATTCATACATGAGGTGTGTATTCAGAGTCATGTGTCTTAACAGCAGTAAGTTCAGCATTTTATCCTGCCTTTGTATGTTTCCCATATTTTTAACCTTGCAACGTTCCTTCCCATATTTATGTCATTCCGGCTTATTTGGCTGAGGCATAAACTAACTTTTTGTTTTGTACATGATGCCTATGGATGTAAAACTATGAACAGAAATGGTCATACTCCAAGACCGGCTTTCACATAGGTTGTGTCAGGTTTGTTACTCCTAAAAAGAAATGCCAAGTCTCTCTCATAGTCAGCAGTTAGAGGCAAGTGGGTTTAGAAACCTAAGAACATATTGTGATGTACACTATGTTCTTTCTGTGGAAGCTGGCAGTTGCATAACATCTGCAACACATTCAAAGCTGGTTGTTTATTATGAGTTTAATACATGTTTCAGCTACTGTAATTGGTTGAGCTGGTGAGCATCAGATGAAGTAAAAGAAAAAATTAGATTAATATAAGAGAGTTTTGAGGAGGTAGCATACAGGTATTTTCCATCCTTTATAGAAATCTTACACAAGCTCTAAGAAAAAGTTCCAAATTATTGTTTGGAACACACTGTATTTGAAGCTAAGGCTATTATATAATCCCACTGTCTAAATATATCATAACCCAGTTCTAATTCATATAAGTACTTTGTATAACCTTTTTGGATAATAGAACTAGGTTACTAAGAGAATCTCAAAGGAAGCCAAGAAACTTTGCATAGCCAAAAAAATACACTGGTCCTATCCATGCCGCAAATATAGAAAATATTTGTGATTATCTTAATAATACTGGGATTTATCACAATGTGTGGGCAGATTTTCTTAACAGGTAGGATTAGTGGGGCGATCAATTTACTGATTGCAGGTTCTTGCTTTATTGCTGTATCTGGGATTCCTACACTATCGTGTACAGAGAGGCCAGAGCAAAAGGACCACTAACAAGAGGCAAACTGCTGCCTTAGCAACCATTTAAAATACCTCCCTGAAGCTCCCAGAAAGCATTCTTCTATTAATAGTATAAAATAGGTAGCTAATTTTCCTATGAAAGTGACCTATTGCTCGAGAGAGGTTGCAGTATAAAGTATTTCTCTATTCTCAGCATTTTTTGGTATTTCATGTTCGTTCTCTCCCCTTCTCTGTTTTCCTCCTCTTTAAAAAGCAGGAGGTTCACTAAAATAAGTTTGTGACAAACAGGTTAAATGGAGCAACATCAGGTATAATTAAGCCTCCGATACAAACAGAGTCAGCTTTACTCATACAATTGGAATTAAAAAAAAAAAAAATTAAATGAGTTTCAAGAGAACAAACCCCTGATGTGTGCCTGAGAAATCATGAATAAACACTGGCAATGCCCTAAGGATCTGCTACACTACTGACTGTATCGAGATTTATAATCATTAAAGTTATAGAACACAAAGTACTAAAACTACTTCTAACAAATACATTCTTTTAAATGTTTCTTTTGAAAAGAAATGCAGGTCCAAATGAGCTATGCCCACCCACAAGGGAAAAAAAAAAAAAAAAGAGGCAAGAGCAACGACAGTGCCTCAATTCACATAGATGAGAATAATTGGAGCCCAGTTCAATCTGTGAAGTAAACAGAAGCAGGATGAAGGCTTTTCAATTTACACCTACAGCCTACAAATTAGTAAGCGGTCTGGTAGGATGAGCTTGCCAGAGATTGCATAATAACCCTATCCACAGTCACAATGCAGGGAATGGGGAACAAAATGGTAGCTCTATACCAGCAGGGAATTTCCCTTTCTAATTACTGAGTACTATGAAAAGCATTCTCAGGAGCCAAACATTAGCTTTTGTGCAACTGGATCAGGAATTTCTTTGCTATTCTTGATTTTCATATGAAAATTAATTTTAATACGCTGCTGTTTTAATAAAAGTAATTATGCATAAAAATACAAAATATTGTCCAGCAAATATTGCTTGGAAACTTATTTGGTAAAATAATTTTTTTTATAGAAAGTTCAATGGGTTGCCAGTAATAATGGCTTCTGGAAATGTCTTGCCTATATAGGTATTTATTATATACTTACGTGAAATCAAAAGTACCTAAGCCAGAAAATTCTGCTTTTGCAGTACGTGTAGGGATATTCATATCCTGCCCCTTATACAGCCATGAGAAAAGCAAAGTGGAACACACGATTTTTAGTTTCCTTCACAGCAACTAAAAAGGGAGACAAAACAGAGCAGAAGAGGGGATGGTTGGAGATATACAGAAAAAAAAAAAACAACCCACCTTTGAGGAACATAATTACTCACAAGTAATTTTTCTGTCCTCTTTCAATGAATCTTGGTAGACTCTTGGTAGATTTTCACCATGGGTGATTCCCAGCAACATGTCCTTCCACAAAAAAAATTCTTGGAATAGGAGTCAAGAATCATTTCAGAAAACAAAACTGCATAACTATACTGGGAAGTGGTGGATTACTTCTAGATATATCCTTGACTTTGTAGTGCTTGATTAGTACGTCAAGCTCCCGTAAGTCAGTCCTGTAAGCGAGTAGCTGTCCTAATGCTATCTAGGATGGAAACATCCATACCATGGCTTGAGAAATAACTTGACTCAGAAGTGGTCTCAGTGGTGAGACCACTTCTACTTATGGCTGTCCCCTGGTGTCTCCCTGCTAGAGATACCAAAAAATGAGAGGAACTGGTTCAGCCAATGTAGAAGGCAAGAGCTCTCCTTATATTAAGGAAGGTCTCAGAACTAGAGGAACAAGTCAGGAAAGGGGGAAGCAGAGATAACCTTATCTCCTACTTAAAGTAAAAGCCAGATCTCCCAGTTATGTCTGCTGATCAAGATCACAGTCTTGCACAGGTACCTGGGAAATTTGATCAAAGAACAATTTAGCAGATAAGAAATCATCCATAAAAACATGACTCTCATAGCAGTGATGACCACAGTCAGGAAATCCAAGCAGACCGAGATGCAGGGGGCAGGCTGGGATCAGTGTGAGCAGGTAACAAAAGGTCACAGGAGAACAGTCAGGACTGAAAACAAGTCTCACTGGTGGCACTGCTCACTGGGGCAGTGCCTCAGGAGGCCTCTGAAAAATTATAGTTATGTAGCTGATGAGCACTGAGAATCTCTCTGTCAGGGCTTTATGTTAATGGAAGGAGATAGTGTTCAGGTGATCATTAAGCAGAGGCTGAGGTAGATAGCATGCAGTTGGAGAGAATCAGGATGTGGGGTGACAGACCAGGAGAAATTCTGATGACTGAACTCAGTCCATGTGTCAGAAGAGATCCCTCTGTATAAGTACTTTCAATTAGTGATATCCCTATAATCCCAGACTTCACAAACCAGGGATGAACAAGGACACTTCACATGGAAGCAAACCAGCATCTTGCTGGATGAGCCAAGTTCCTGGAGTTCTGCAAGAGTAGGCATGAGAGAAAAAGCAATGTTATATGGCTTTTTGGTCTAGGACTCCAAATATTCTCTACCACGTCAGGGAAAGAAGAGTTAAAGCTACATCCTGGCCTCACTGTACAGTTTTCAGAGAAAATAAACCAAAGAAAATCAAACACCCTAATCAGAAAAATGTCTGCAAAGCCTTGAGTAAAGACTAGCATTGAATCAAAAGATCTGATGTGTTTAGGATAAGAAGGTATATTTTTCAGTTGTATGAGTCCTTGCATATCATTCTGAGAACATCATTATGGATTTCTGTTCATGACTGTATGAAGTGAAATGACTAAAAACATCTATGAAGCTATATTAGGATAAAGCGCCAAAAGGCAAACATGTTGTATGCACCAGAATCAAAACATATGGTCATTTCCCTTAACAGATCTTGCATCATTCTGATGTAGAGTAAATACACTGTGATCGGATGACTAATGATCCTGGGTTGTTAGGTCATGAGAAAGAGCTATCACAGCAAAGGGAATAATCAATTACAACTGTTCAGGACAGCAATGGAAGTTGAAACTGTATCCCTTTGCAAACACTGAGAGGTCCTTACCATCATTAGAAAGGGAACAGTTGTAAAGGAGGAGGACTGTCAGGGTGGACTGCATCTAGGTCTGAGAAGGGTACACCTGCAGTCTAGAATAATGAAAGTTAAATATATTGTCACTTTGGTAATGCAAAATTGCCTTCTGAATTCAGAAAGTAGTTCTCAAGACATCTGGCATAGCAAGCAGTACATTTAGTCTGGTAGCAATTAATTCAGCAATGCGTTGTGATGAGAACTGACTTGCCTCACTCGACTATGAAGCCTGGAGGAAGGATTTTCCCTACAACAGCCATTCATGAACGAGTCAGGTAGGTAAATTCCTGAATTTAAAAGAGCCATTCAGTTTCTAAGTCACCAGAACTTCTCTGAAGACACTGGAGGGAAAAAAAAAAAAAAAAAAAAAAGGAATGAAAGAAAGAAGGCCATTTATATTTAATTGGGAGACTTTCTGCTGGCATATATGTACCTTCCTCAAAAGTCCAGAGGACTGACAGCAGGATTTTCTTAAAGTAGTGGAAAAGTCTATATAGCCTGGAGAAACTGTCAAGTTAAGCCTCAGCCCTTATCATCGCCTTCACCCACACGTTCCCCCCCCTCCTCCCCCACCCCAAATGACTTGAAAGGAAAAGAAAGCACATTATGAGAAAAAATTTTCAAGTAAAGACTTAATTCTGTACTTCTATAGTATAGTCATTGTAGTCTGGTAGCTGGCAGTGCTTATTTGGAGAGAAGTGTCAGAATAAGCATCTTTCCCCAGAATAACCCTTCCTTTTAAAAGCCCTGTGTCATTATGGGGGTAGTATGGTTATCCAGATCCATAGCTATCATAGTTAGGATTACAGGCAGTGATAGCTGAAGAAGTCCAGATCAGTAGGGAATCCCTGATAAAAGCTTTGTAACCTGACGTAAAGTGGACATGCAAAGAACAGACACTTGCTCTAAGGCCCCTTTGATTGGAACTGACACACTGAAGGTTTTCTCATGCTGCAGAATGGCAAATAGCTACATCAGAGGTAATTCTTGGAGCATTAAAGAAGGATAATAGGAGCTAATGAGATAAGAGTGCTGATCTTTCTCAGTAGAGACACAAAAAATCTGGAGCAATTGATGAGTGTCTTAGATGAAGCTGGTAAATAATGAGGAGACCAAAAGGGAAATCTAGGAAGGAAAGCCTGATGGCAACATTATGAATAAAGAAAGAGATGCTGAATAGACATTTCAATGAGCCTGGAGCCTACATACATCTAGAGTCATAGCACATGACAGTTACCCTATGGCAACTGTAAAGCATCCAGATGTTGCTAGAGGGTTAAATGTCTTTCCTAAAATTTCTGGTGGAGGTAAGTCTCCATCTGAAGAAAGACTATCTAACACTGGAATAACAATGAGTTAGCTAGATTACCTGGGCTGGAGAAAAGGGATATTTGAAATACATTCCTTTAGAGTCACTGAGGTGGATATGTCCTCTTAAACACTGCCCAGGGGAGGGACATATAGCTTCTACTGATTGACAAGAGAGTTAGTGGGATCTGCACTCGCAGAATCAGACTTTGGCTCTGAATGAAATAATTGCAAATGCAAAACTGGCCTTGAGTCTGGAAGCAAGACCTGAACAGAGAAACCTCGTGAAGCGTAAAATGGTCCCAAGTCCCAAAAGGCACAGAAGGGGACTCCCAATGTTTCCGTGTCTGAACAGCACAGTGGAGTCTCCAAGGCAGAAAGCAACAGTGCTTCCACTGTCATTTACTCTCTTTACTCCTTCCCACAGAGTGGAGCTGATTTGCTGTCAGTGCCAAATTCTAGGAAACAATTTTCTAATGAGCCTTTTTGAACCAGAAAATCTTGCAGTTTAATGCTAATGCAAGGAACAGAATAAACTAGTAGATATTCTTTTTTAACAGATTTAGTTCAGTAATTCTGATATGTTACTGTGACATAGCCTGGCACTGCATAGGTAGGCTGCATGCATTGGCAGACTGGAAGGCAGGGCAGAAGTTAGACTTCAGATAACCTGACTCTGATAAGCCTTGGATCTAAAACGGAGTCTGGGGTTTTAGCTAATATATCTCAAGAGGCATGCTTCCTGGGTTTGGGATTTTTAGGGGTTTTTTTTGGTTTGGTTTTGGGTTTGTTGGGGTGGGGTTTTTGGTTTTGGGTTTTTTTTTTTTTGAAAGCAGAACTTGAAACATCAACAAATAAAATATTTGTTTAGGCATAACCCTTTCCAAAAAACATAAGCTGTTACTGTGACAAAATCATCATTTGAAGTCATTCTCAAGAAAGAATATTTCCCTAGTGGGGAAGGAAAAAAAAAAAAGAGAAGACAAGAAAAGAGACTAAATAAAATTAGATTAAACAAAGAAAGAGGACTAAAAACTACATGGACAGAAGCTAGATAAACTTTTCCATAGCCAAGCAGAGAGACAGGAAAAGGGTGAAGAAAAAAAAAATTATCAGAAGAAAAACTAAAGCCAAATAAATAAAATTAAAAAGAATTTAAAGCTTTAGAAGTGATGGTAGAGACATAGCAAGAAAACCCTTACAAAAGGCACTCCAGCATATTTAGACTTAAGCTGCCTGAGAGGAAGTCAGGATTATGCAATCAATCTCCCATCAGTGTGAATATGCCCTATCAAAGGGGGACTGGAGGGAAGAGGTCTCTGATTTGAGTGCTCAGGGTATGAATATTTAGCACAAAGGTACATATAAGCAAGCTTTTAGATATGAAATCAATTGTTATGACCTTGTTCAGATTGATTCAAATGCCCATGTAAAAGAAAGTTTGTACACTTCACACTACAGACTGAGCATAACTGGACTGGACCATGTATGTACTAGACCATGTATGTACTAGAGACTGGGTAGTACTGCATGTGTTGGCATCTGTTCATAACTCCAATTATCAAAATACATTACTAGAAATACAAATACTTGTATCCAGGCAAGTCTTCAAAACCTCCAAGAGTGGAGACTGCGCAGTCTTCTCTAGGCAATCTCTGCCACTGCCTGACTGCCCTCGTAGAGAAAAAGTTCTTCCTTACATGATAAACCAGGAAGCTACATAAAAACTCTCAGAGTTGAGATAAGCAAGTTGTCAACAGCAGTAAGAGCCTAGGCTAAGAAACTGAAACCCATTTTTGTTCAGTAGTGAACTAAGTTACATTGCAAGCAAGTACAATGTAATATTTATTTCCTCTTTGTAAATGTGTGTTAGCTACTACTTCAAAGATCCACTATAATAAAACACTTAACAAAGAGGTGTTCAGAAATTTCTTATATTTTCTGATTTTGGCTGTGCAATTTTATGGTTTCAATAACTAATTCTAAACCACATGGCAACTATGTATGCAATGAGTTGAGGGAGTTCCCAAGCCAACAATTTGTATATGCAAAAAGTGTGAAACATTAAAATATAAAAATTTTTGCCTCGTTCATAACACAAACTGAAACCAGAACAAACAAAATAAATGTAAAGAAAGGGTGCAAAAACCCCTACATAGTTGGGATCTAGTTTGCTTTTCCTACAGCCTCATCAGTAGCAAAAAAAAACACTATCACAGAGCTGTTTCCCTTCTGCAAGTTCCTGGTGCTCATTACTCTTACTTTAAATTACTATCTTTTACTGTCTGAAGCAAGACATAACTATCTCCTCAGACAATTTTTAACCAAACCTTGGCAATAAGTGTTTCAGGTTAAGGTTTCTACAGTGTACCGGAAATCTTTGTATTTAATATCATTCAAAGCGTTCACATTTTCCAATCAGTGCTAGAACTGGCTGTGGCAGGTACCTTTTTTCTTTTCTATTTTAAGCTCATATTTAATCCCTGAGTATCATGATATGGAAGTTGGAGAGCTCTAGAAAAATGTGTGAAAGTTTTCATCAAGTACAACCAATTCCACCCTACAGGAAAGGTGAACTAGAGCTTGTTTTACCATTATAAAATTATTTCTTTTTTCTGTCTAGAATAACATATGCAATGATTCTTATAGAAAGAAAAATCAGGAATACTTTTGCAAATGCAAAACAGCAGGTGACTTAAGTTTTGCAGACTCAGAATTCAGCTCTACCTTCTAGTCTCCAAATCATATATCTGGCATATTCTGATTCTTTCATATTTGACATAATCCTGTAATTAGAGCTTTGAATCATGAATTTAGTAACTGTCTACAGCTATTTCACTGTAGATCATACTTCAGAAAGAGAATTTTCATTTAGGGGTTTGGATGCAACTGCATTCACCCCATTTTTGGGGATACAACATCTATCTCTCTTCGAAACCAAGATAGACAGCTTTGTACTCATTTCTGTTTGATAAATGTAAAGTAGTTGTATAATGTCATGGCCACATAATTACTAGGTTTAAAGACACAAGTAAATAGTTAGGGTCCATTCTTCCCCCCACCCACCCCTGCTATCATATGTCAATTTAGTATTATGTTTCCAAAGTGTAATGTCTCAGCCCTCCTTCATGAAAACCCTGAAGAAGTTTTAAAGTTTGACATTTTAATTAGGTAGGAACATTGTTTTCATTCATTAGTGTGAGGAAGTTTTACTAAGAAACCTAAATTATGTGGTTTCACTATGAACTGGAAATTCATCCCCCCCCAATCTACAAACCATCAGTGATTGAACATTTCACATCAAATCAGAGTAAAAATGCATTACTTCCATATGCTTATAAGCAGGAAGATGACAGACTCAATATCAGTAATAAGATGGTGGGAAAGGGAATGTAGAGAATGCAAACATGAGCAAAACACTTGAAAGTTCTGAACACTTGTTAAACAAGACTACATCATTTCATACTTCTCAGAATAAGCTGTTTACTAAGTAGACCGATATGCTTATATTGGGAAACAAGGTTTAAAAAAACAATACAAGAGGAGTGCAACATCAAGATTGCATAAGCATAGCTTAACTTTTAATATAAAAAGCTTAATAATTGCAGTCATTAATTTTTTAAAAAATATAAACATACTTTGCTTATAAATACAAGAACTAATAAATCATGAGACACGGCTAAAAGCTTCTTAAGACTGCTTCTTTCAAAATGCAGTATAACAACTCTTTAAAAAGATGTCAGATTCCTACAAAATGCTGTAACACAGCAATTGAGGAACTGCTTTTCTAAGAGCTTGTAAAAATACCTTTTAATCTAAAAGCTTTGGTAAGCACATCAGTTGGCTAAACAGCATCAAAAGAAATGGTCACCAGTCAGCATGTCTTTGAAAACAAGGCAATGTTTGGGGCTATTGTTTCAGGGTAAACCTAGAGAAGGAGAACTAAGAATAAAGGACCACTTACCTTACTTAACTCACTACTACTCCAATTTTATTTAAATATTTTCGTCTTCAGCACACGTCCCTAACTTTTATAAATGTCATACTTTTAATGAAACCCTCACTCTTGCTACTGCCATGACTGCTTATGTTCTTACACTGTTTTTGCACTGGTAGGTCATTAAATTCAGTGACATAAACAAAGGATTTCTTGATTCATTCCAGAGCAAAGAAAGTCAAAAGGACACCTCCAGGAACACTACTATGATGTATGCACTTAACACTAAACTATCACAAAAACAGTGGGCTTAATATAAGAATCTAAGAACTGATTATGCCACAACAATACAGAGAAGTATCTAATTTTGAGTCTCTATGACTCAGTTTATCACTGTACATGAGAAAAGCAGGTCACATTTGCATACAATATTGACTGTTTAATTGTCAAGTATGTATTTATAAAGTCCACAAATAGCACGAATTTTTGGAGGAATGGTGAGCACTTTGAAGGACAGGATTGTAGTTCAGAATTTTCATGATAAATTGAAAAAAGCCCTGCACTTAGAAGGAATAAAATGCATGGGCAGAAAAGGAGGAATCACAATGTAGGCAGCAATACATGCAAGGAAAATATTTAGGACTTTATTGTAGACCTCCTGTACAATACTGAGATGCTCCTGCAATAAATATAAATTGCATACCCTTAGCAGATTCTGCATGAAGACAACGGAAGCAATTATGATACTCCAAAGGTTTACTGTATCTAAATTCTATATAATTTTATGCTGAGGGTCCAGACTGATTACTGTGTACAATTCTGGGGAATATATATAAGTCTGAACTCTCAACTTGACTGCAGAAATGGCAAAATTGAAAAAAGATGCCCTACAATGAAAATATGAAAATTTTAATAAGGAACAGGTAGAGAGTATGTAGAATTGGAGAGAGAATAAGGAAAACTTCAGAATAACTGTCTCGTAAGATACCAAGAAAATTCTTAATTTAGGAAGACAATCTGATAAAAGAGCAATTTAACCACTATTAGTGAAGACTCAGTTTAGACATTAGTAAAAGCTCTATAAAGTTCTCCTTAAATTTTCTATAAAATATAATATATTGAAGTGTTTGAGAGAAGAATTTTTTGTTGTGGTTGAACACTTCTTCAGAACAGATTCAGAAAACATTCAACAAGAATTTTCTTAGAATATTTATTCTTCCTCAGAGAATGAGGAAGATAGATGAGATGAGGTTCAGGACTAAATTTCTGTTATTCTACATTATTTACCAGACTAAATCTATTACATTGCATATATATGTTGATTAAAATGGCCTGTATAGATACTGTTCTACAGTCAGTGCTTGATTGTTGCCCTCGAGTATAATTTGCCTTCAAACAATTCGCAGACTGTTGCTAAACGTTACAAAAGAGGAATATCAGCAGTCTGCACGACAACAGTTGGGAATGACTTGTGTAGAGAGACCAATGGGACTTGATATCTAAAGCTTTCAGTGCTGCACTACACCCCCAGGTTGTACAATTACCACTGGCATAAGCAAGAACCATATTATTCTATCCCCAAATTTCTGTGACTGAATTTGGCATCTCTAGTTCCCCAGCCATGTTTAATTTAACCATTTAACATATGTTTGCGTGTTTGTGGGAGACTGTGATTTGTTTATTTCAAAGCCAAATTGTGCCCTGGGTGTGTTACAAGGACAAAGAAAATAAGTTTGGCTGCATTAAATAAACAAACAACAGTAAAATTAGATTTAAAAGTCTCCATTTTCTCAGAAGAAAATGGATTTAGAATGGTAGAGTCCAAAAAACACTTCACTAAAGGTCTCTACTCCATGGCAAGTATAAAGGTAACCAAAAAAAGTACAGAAAAAGTACCCATTGGACCAAGAATTTTAACAGCTGTGCTATTTATACAATCAAGACCCTGCAGCTTAATGATTAATGAAGATTGACCATACCTGCTGACTTGCAGAGTCAGACCAGAGTAAATGAGCCATGAGGAGGTTGTAAAAGGCAGAGCAAAGCCCCTGCAGAGTGAAGTCATGGCAGCAGCATACTGCACATTCATCCTTTGCAATGGCCTGCAGAACTCAACCTGCTGCAGCATGACTGTGACCACTGAAAACAATGTTTTTCCAGCCTGAGTATACCATGTCAGTATAAGTTACTGAGATGTTAGTCCTTATTTAACACCTTGCTACTCTAGTACATGCCTCTCTACAGTACTTTGAGGCATTACACCTGTTGATCAGTTTAACACTCAATAGCTGTGCAAAACAGAAGCCACACCCCAATGGGATCTTGACTCAGAATGTGGATTCAGGTTTTCCCCACAAAATACATTGCAACCCATACTTCATGATTTGGAAGTGGTGCTCATAGGATTGAAAATATGGTTGTTTACAGTCACTGAGGCATAGGGGAAAAGCATGTGTCTTATTTGGTCAACTTTCATTTCTTTCTATCCTGGTTATACTGCAAAGTCTAGCTAATATGAATGAAGCACTTTACTTCAAGCAGTGCAGTCATGTGCATTGTTTTGACTACTATTTAAAAATTAAACATGTTGCCACATGGAGGCAGAGGCTTATGCCAGTAGTCCAGAAGTAACATTTAGTCTCTTGCCACTATTAAGGAATTTTCACTGAGTTCTGTTCCACTAGGTAATTCATTGAATAACATACTCTCCATCTGAGCACAGGAAATACATAACTGCGAGTGGCATGCAAGTTACTGTACACACAGTTTTTTCTTACTCTGCACAACTGTTTAGACACCATTAGGATCTTCACATTATAATAAAAACACAGTGCAAACCTTTGAACTAAACTTTTTTCTTCTCCAGTTACTAGCACCTAGCCATGGTACAAGAGACTCGGTACTTACCACTGTAAGCATTCGTTGAACACTTAAATAAGAGTCTTAAATCTATCAACACAGGCAGAACTGGCAGGCACTATCTGAATGAACTTCAGTTAATTGTGCTAATGCAGGATGAGCAAAGTGAGTACTGTCTGTGCCATAGAAATACAAACTTAGTTATGCATAAAATTTGAAACTCTCATCTGCCAATTAGAATACTGATTTCAGATTGCAATCCATACGATAAAGCTAATTAAACAATCTTCCCTCCACCGAGATCCATGGGGTTTTTTTTTGATCTGTATAGAGTTTCCATTTGCATCCCACTCTGCTGACTTAAAAATTCCTCTGTACTTCAGCAAAGCTTAGTGAGTTTCTCACTACATTATGAGTTAGACATACGCCTGGCCATAAAGGCAAAACTCAGGCCAAGTTTTTCCCATTAGCCACAGCTATAGAGACATTAAGAACTGAAATATAGAAATGAATGGTGACAAGTTTCTTTTTAAATAGATGAAGCACTGCCATTTCTACTTCTTAACATTAGCTGATGCTTTAATGCTAGGCTATTCAAAAAAACCAAAACAAAACAAACAAAAAAAAACCAACCAAAAAAAAAAAAAACCCACAAAAAACCACAAAACCAACCTGTCCATATTAAACAGCTTTCTCCCAAATAATACTAGGAAATTGTTTAATTTTAAGGAAGATGAAGTTATTCTAACATCAAATAAGTTCTCACTTATTCTAGATTTTCTTACAAAACATGTGGAAACCAGAAAGAGGCCCCTAGGCAAACTCAGTAGAAAAACAGGGCAAACACATATTGAGTTTGCAAATATTTACTATATACAAAAAAACCAGAAGATGTTTCAGGAAGAGATGCTAGGATTAGGTTGATTTCTGTCTCCTTGTAGATCACCAAAATTAGAACTTTTGAGTATTTCCCTTGAAAACACAGAAATGCTTCTTTGAGGCAAGTGACATCTTCTATCTATAAATCATTATTAAAATTATTATCAATATTATTACCCATATAACCAATATCATTCAACAATATTTCTAAGTTTGGAAAGTCAAACAGCGAACAATACCTCACCTGAGAACCAAACAACAAACCTATACAATTTCTACCTACTTTCCTAAATATGATATGTATTCTCAATTTCCAGACTTCCTTTCATGCAATGTGATCTTGAAATAGCTAGAAATACTATTTTGTGAGTCATCGTCTGGATTCTGATCCTTTTAATAATGATAAACAACATTTCATCCCACTGAATGTGTTCATTAAGTAAAGTACTACTGAGCATCTATAAAACAGCGGAATCTAATTTATGACTGATAAAACAGTCATTACAGCTGTGGCAAACACAATTCTCTGAAGCATAATCTATGTCTGAATGGACAAAAATATCTAGGCAAAGAAATACAAAAAGCAAAATGTGAATTAAATATTTTTCATGTTCACTGTGGATATGGATAACAAATTCAGGTGTCCTAGGCTGTAGTTCAAATAACTGATACTCAGGTTTAACTTTAAGAATGTAGGAAGGTGAGCTGAAGTTAAGGTACCTCTTGAAAACCTTGATATCTTCAAGAGGTTGCATGGTATATAAAATATGCTATGTTGTTCTCATGTCAACATCCACAAATATTTATGCTTACTTAAAATCACAGTCTGCATTCTGCTGTACAAATAACATCTCCCTTTGAGCCAAGCATACACTGAGGAAGATTCCTAGAGGTACAGATGAGGGAAAGTTTTCTCACCTGAAAAGTTCCTGCATGGTCGTCTTCTTTGTCACCTTCTTTTCCTTCCTTGAGAGCAATCAATGTGAATCCTCGAAAGTAAGCAGGAGTGGCAGCAGAAAGCGTCACTGAGATATAATAAACAGAGAAATAATGAAACCATTATATTAATTGTGAAATCAGCCACTTGCATACCATTTCACAGTTCAGCTTGAAAGGTGTGTGTTTTAAGTTGGTATTAACAAAAGCTAGAGCACTAACAACATGGAGCAGAGCCAGCCAGAATACAAAAATGTTCAGTCCAAGTTTCCACATAAACTGAAAAGCACTGGCATGACGTGAAATACCTCAACCTTTTTTTTTTTTTTTTTTTTTTTAAAGCAGATTGCTAATCTGCTCAGGTCTACAGGAGGATTATTTTGCAGTTGTTGGTTTAGAGGCAGGGACATGCATGCTTGTTTTTTTTTTTCTTTGGGGGTTTTTTGTATTGGTTTTGGGGGGGTTGTTGTTTGTTGGTTGTTTTTTGTTTTTTTTGGTTTTTTGTTTGTTTGTTTGGGGTTTTTTTTGTTTGTTTTCTCTGTTGTGGGTTGTTTTTTTTGTTTTGTTTTGTTTTTTTGTTGGTTTTTTTTGTTGGTTTGTTTTTTTGGTTTTTTTTTTTTTTTTAATGTGAAGGAACATCTCCTGAATATTTGGCTTCAGCTTTCGTCTTGCTCTGAGCATAGACAACGATCTAGGCATTTCAGTACACAGAAAGTTTCTTTAACTGTAAAGCAAGATGACCATATTGCCTGCTCCAGCTCAGCTACACTCAGCACAGTACTCCAGCTGATGGAAACAGTTGCTCTAAAACTATCCTTCCTCTCCCTTAGCCTCAGGGCAGAACAGGACCGAAGACAAACTCATGGCTAAAAGCTGACCTCTAAAGATTGTGCTGCCAACTCTGATTGCCAAAGCATCCTACACATCAGCAAAACACCCTTCTTCACACACCAGTCCTAACCAAGAAGGCATCCTTGAATTCACCAGCAGAGAACAAATAACGTAATGCTGACTAATCTGATTTTACCATGTTCAGCATCAGGATTACATCCCTCATTTTCTACTAGTGCAAGATACCTTTTTATGACTTTTTTCTATTTGCCATCATCAGTACCGAAGCACCGCCCAGCAACACTGGAGTTATATCAGCTACAGCTCTTTTGAACACTCTTAGAAAAATGGAATGAGGCAGAGCTTTGAGGCAGGACTTTTGGGGGAGTTTTAAAATTACTGAACCTTTTCCAACACCTTACAAGAATCCTCTTCTGAAACCCAGGTAAATTTTAGGGAAAAATTATTTTTGAATTAAAGGAAGAGAGAGAAAACTGGACTACTAATATTTTCAAGTAGCTTTTACTTTAAGCATAATGCAACAGCTTCGCTTGTAGCACACTATTGTCACACTCTCAAACCCTGACTGGCACAATAAAAACTGACGACCACCCAGGAGTTTTCATGAGTAAACCGCAACTACTAATGCTGTTTCATAGAAGAGTATTCGTAAGAGATTCCCTCTCACACAAATAGGCTGTGAAGGGTTGAAACACATTACTAAAACTGACAGATTGCCCTTAAAATATATGGTTTTCAGAATATGTCCAGAGTTTATTTGGAACATATGGAGAGCTCTTTGATCCAGAAATTCAACAGTAGAAAAATATAAAATAGGATATTTTAAGATTTCTAGTATTATGCAGCTGTATTCGGGTCTAAAAACCATGGTGTTTGTACCAATACAAAACTTTTCTGACTATGTGTGAAAAAGGACAATTGGAGAGATACACACAAGGTTGAAGATTGGAAGTGCCATGTTTAGACCTGTACACCTGCAAACACCTGTACAAATCTAGAGTAGTGATGGGCATAATAGCAAGACCCCCAACTCTCAGGATTTTCAGCATACTCTTCATTCCATGGAACATTATTCTGAGGTTAAACCTCACCAGTTTTTGGGGGAAAGAAACTTCCACATTTTATATACAGAAACTTGTTGCCTCAAACATGTATATTCTTCTTGGATGAAATGGAATAGTGCAGGAATTATTAGTAGTTAAGGGAGGACCACAGTTCAAGGTAGTAAATAACGCTTAGGCCAGATAGGAGGGTATTAGCAATGAATGCCTCATTAAAAAGAACCTCCTAAACGAATACAAATCAGTAGAACTTCAAGGACCGACAATGGAAACATTCTGCTACAAAGAAGGGTGTGAAGATAAGGGAAGGCCACAGATGCAAAGTCACCAGTGATAAATGGGAACATCTTGCCCCAGAAGGCACAGAAGCACGGTAACTGGGGGAAAGGTAGTTCCGGCAGGGGGACACTGCGACCACCGACTCAATTGAGGGATGAAAGGACTACCCCCACACACTCCTTTTGAGCACATGCAGTGAATTAAAATGACACTGTAGCTTTAAAAATAAGCAAAAAAGATACAGACCAATGGAAGGAGAGGATGCTCAGTCAGGTCAATGATTGCTTATTAGACAGGCATGGTGTGTTAACTGCCATGTATAAATGTCAAAATGAACTCCACTACAGGTGCTTGATTTGTGGAAACATTCCACCTTGCACCCTGTGCAGAATAAAACAATGTCTCCTCTCTAAGCATGCTTCGTGTGTTTCTGGAGTTATTTTAAATTACAGGTAACAAAATGAGTAGTCAAATAATAGTATTAAAATTTCTGATTACATTTCTAAGTATTGTTCCAATTCATTAATTTTTTGTCTGCCCAATAATTAGTATTATTACCCCAACTTTGTAAACTTTTGCAGCTCTGTCTAAATGGAAATCCACAGCCAGCCTCTCAGTTGCAGTAATCGAGAACAGCACACTGCTGAACTCAAGAAGGATGAACACATTACACTTGCTTGAACACCGATTCTTAGAAACTAATTGCCATAAAGGTCTTTTACATGTAACAATTTTTTCCATATATTATATGTAATTCAAAAGTCTGAATCACTAAGTAAAAGGTTACACCAGAAATACTTAAATACTTATGCAGGCAAACAGAGGGTCCAGCTGTGAATTGACTCAACAGTTTTCATCATTTTCCTCACAAATTTACAGATCAAACAAAACAGTTTTCAAAATTCTAAACAAAACACCTACCTATAACATAGAGGACATCTGAAATGCTATAAAAGCCACCAGAAGAAAAAAAAGAAGAAAAAAAAATATAATTCCAAAGCCTGACTCATAGTTTTTGAATGCCTGGGGTTAGCAATACTCATGCTGTGGTTGCACAGTCATTTTAACCCAGAATAAATCCATGCTTCCTCCAACATGAGTGATCCTGCCCTCCCCCACCCCGCACTGCTCATACAGCAGCCACATCCATGCAGCTGTGCTGTCAGCTGAACTAGGGAACACAGCCAGCTGAAGAGTAAAACAAAATAAAAAACTCCAACCAGAGAGTTCAGCTGGGTCCAATCCCCAAAGGCTGCCCTGTACAGCCCCAGGACCACTTCTGCCAGTGGTGGAGACACCAGAATACAAGTGAGGGATGAAGGAGGGTGATGACCCACAGGAGCAGAGTGGACTCACGTGGGATTCAAGTGTGTGTGCAAACTCAGCTTAAAGATACCAAGCTGAATGTGTGCTTTGGTCACCCCTAAGCTAGGCCAGAACAAATGCTAACATCTGAGCTGAAAAGATCTGTCTGTTCTTTGAACTATCCAGTGTGCTAAGATAACACTGCAGTGCAAGGATTTATTTGAAGCACTCCTAAATACAGAGCCTTGTTATGGTGATGGTTCTGTAGTCACTGGCTCTGGACTGATTATTTCAGCACAGAAAGAGGCTTGCACTGCAGACAGCAGTAGGAAGCTGTCAGACTACATCTGGTTTTCACAAGAGAGAGCAGCTCCTTGTTGCATAAGAGTTGAGAGTTCTTCTTGGGCTAGACTCTGCCATTTTAAAAAACAGTTCAGTATTGCTCACACTGTGTTCACATTAATTAACGTTCACTGAACAATATGAACTTCCTGTAAAGATCAGTTAAATCTCAGTGCAAGTCTCAGAGTTACTTTAAAAGGAAGATTATATATCAACAGTTACTTTTGTCTGTTTCCATCCCCTCTGGCAAATCTCTAATCACCCTACAAGTTGCACTTTGGCACACACACCTTCAACACAATCCTCTTTCCCCAGTGTCCCCAGCTAAAGGTGATGAAAGCAATTGCTCCTTTGGTTTCAGGCAGGAAATCTGGCTTTCCACATCCTACGCTAGAGTACATCCTGTATTGTACATTGCACAAGTACCAACAAATACACTTTTAAAATCTACTTTTATCCATAATTTGTGAAACATGAGAATCACTAAAAATATATACAGAATGAGGGTTTATTTGTAAAGTATAGAAAAGAGTGTTTGCGTGTTGAAGGGAAGAAAGAAATGGAAAGAAAAAGATACAACGTTCCTTAGAAGTCCTCAAACTAATGCAATGGAGTGTGTAACTGTAACTGAGCTTGACCTTGAAAACTGAGGTGAACAGACCTACAAGTGGAAATTCCATTAAAAACAGAAACAGCATCTACAGAGAAGGTATATCTAAGGGCTATACTAGTAAAATCCTCATTTTCTTCATCAGAATAACAGTTTCAGAAAGCTATGGAAGAAACTGTATACTGCATGTTAGCATGTGAAATGGACCTACTACTGCTTTTTTTTTTTAAGTGATTTTATTTATATTTTTAATAGGATGAAACATCCAGTTTTTCTTGGAAATCTCATGCAATCATTAACCTAACTCTACAGATCAGTAAAGCTAGGTCTGACTACTTTCAAGGATCATTACCCCGTAACACCATCTAAACTTAAGGCTTATTTGTGCCCTTTGAATGCAATGGGAACTTCGACCTTCAGTGGAAGCAAGAGCAGCTACATCAAGGTCTAAGTTAAAAGGAGGTAGGAGAGGACCTCAACCTCAGGATGGTGTGCCCAGAAACCCGGTACTACAGGAAGACCTGCCCACCACATGTATTTGGCTGCCAGCTCCACAAAGGGAGAGGCAACGATATCGCAGCCTGAAGGACCAGGCAGATGAAGGCCGCTTGCAGGCTAGAGCAACAAGAGCCCCAAATAAGATGTTAGAAATCAGTCATGTCACCTCTCCTGTGGGACACCAAGAAGCCCATAGCCATTGTTGCTTTGTTAGACATTAGGGAGGAAAGGAAGATAGCTCCTCAACCCTACTGCTGCCTCATTTTTAATCCTTTGAAACAGGAGAAAGTGTCCTTATTTACTGCTGCCACAGTTTGCAGAGCAGAGGAGATGCATACCCATTCAGAAAGGTTATTCAGTGCTCAGGGCCATTTTCCTTTATCACAGCTCCAGAGAGGTGGAAAACAAAGACTTCCATACACACAGATTCACCCAGGATTTCCCCTTAGGGCAAATAGATCCTGGTTGATCTAAATGTGAGTAATTGCAGGAAAGCCATAAAAATTTTCCCAAAGACAAATGGCAGCTGTGAATTGCAGCCTTCTGATTCCCACAGTGCAAGAGTGCTGCAATGTTTCCTCCAGTCATTGCAGCTTGAGGGTCTTACATGGGTTGAGAGACTCACAAACATCAATGCCTGCCTCTACATTGTCAGTTTGGTGTACTATGGCATTTGTATGTACAGGTAATTCCTGTGTTATCCACCTTGCACAAATACTAGTTTATTCCAGGGGCCCACTAGGGAATGTGCCAAGGATCCAGACTGCATTGAATCAAATGGGGGCCATGGAAACAGGCACATTTGGCTCCAATGCAATGGAGGTTGTGCAAGTCTTCTGCACTGTTGTACCTCTACTAATTTACAGATTAATAAACCCTGCCATAATCCGGGATTTTTTTATCATTACTTGGATTTTCTACCCTTTGTATAAAACAGTAATAACGTTCCAGTTGTTCTGCAGAATTTCCTTTGAAAACAAGCTCTTGAAACTTTCTGTAATGCTCTTACCTTTAAAACTATTGCCATAGATAATGTATATATTACGGTAACATTTATTTATGTTTTCCTACCATTCAGAAAGTGTCCTTAAACAACAATCTGGATAAGTTTATGTGCCACCTGAATACTTCAGTCTTAAATACAAAAAACTTGGGCACATATTTTGGTCTACATTTTAACTGTAATTAAAGTTTAGCTGTAATTTTCTCACTTCCAAGAAGCCACAATATACTAATGTGATTTTATTAATTGAGTTCCTAATGCCAAGATATAATATCTCCACAAAATTAGTTCTGCTAATTCCTCTGGGAGTTTCTTTCCCCCTACATTTCCATGCAATAGAAACGTCTTTGGTGGATGACAGAAAATATCCAAAAATGCTTTTACAGAAGTAAATTCCAAAACTTCTTAAGAACATTCACATTTGTCACTGCCAAAGAACTTGACAGTTATCTTTATCCTGCTTAGTAGATGTATCAAATTGACATGCAACATGAAATCTTTCAGACTCAAGGTACTAATCCTGATGTCTGGAACAGTTAACCAATTTGCAGAAAATGTGCATTTCCTTACACCGCGTTAAAATAAATCAATTCTTGAGAAAAAAAAATATCAAAAATCATGCAAAGTTACAGGCTGATACTCAAAACAGGTTAATCGCTGCTGCATATGTATTTTTCAACCTTTAAGAGAACATGATGTGTATGCTATGTGCACACTTTTTTCTCCCTACCTATACTAAGATTCCCATGTTCATGCAATGGGAAAACATTGCTCTTTACACTGAATCTAAGGAAGGTTGGGAGAAACACTTAGCAGAAACTCTCAAAATATGTTTTCCAAAGTGATGCCTATAAAATACATTAGTACCTAAAACGTCCAAATTCTTTTCAAAGTGTTTTTAAAATACAAACTTAACAGTACACTCCAGGAAGGTTTGTTTTTAAAGACATTATACAGTGAGGCAGGAAAAGTGACCAAAAACTGCTTTTGCCTATTAATTAGAAAAATACGCTGAAATGTGCTTTGGAAGTTAATTTCAAGGATTGTATGTAAAATGCTCAGCGGAGAACGAATGCCTCCATCTCTTATTTACAGTGCTCATTAGCACCGTCTCTGCCTCTTTCCTGTTCGAACCATCTGTTCATTTCCCCAGAAAAAAAAAGGGGGGTGGGATAAACATAAGTGGAAAATGTGGGAAGTTGGCAGCGTGCTGCATCACTGTTTGCCCATATGCTAACTCATTATATTAACATTCATATTTCAGGGCAAGAACAATTAGCTCCGGGTTTCCTCTCCTTCCTGCTGAATGTTAAAGCTTCTCCTATTCGCTGTGTTATACTTGAAGGGACAGAAAGTAGGTAAACGGGAGAAGAAGAGTGTGTGTTTTGTATCACATCAACTTGCAATGTTGTGCTAGCGCTGAGGCAGTACAGAGGATTCATAGAAGAAAGGAAATTCCTCTTAATACTGAGTTAATGTTTGGGAGTAAAGTGATACTGTGAAATCCAACTCCCTCTCATTTGTCATGAAAGCATCCCCAATAAAGTAATGCGTGGGAGTATATTACCCTGTCTTAACCCACACAGTCACACACACACACGCCAAAAGGGATACCGAGATGACAGGCAGAGACACGTTACAGTTTCAGAGACACTTGTCCTGACCATTATCGTTAGTATGGGAAGTAGAGGATGGCCAACTTACCCCGGTAACTGTTTCCAGGCTTGTAAAATTCTGGATCACCCTCCACCCTGAGGCTAAATTCATTATACCCTTCCCTCCGGGTGCCTTGGGCTCGCAGGATCCGACTGCAATATCCCTCGGATTTCGCGGCTTTCTCCAAGGTTTCGTCAGAAAAACCCTTGGCCACCAAGGGGAAAGTCAACGCCAGCAGCCGCAGGGCTAGAGGCTGCAGATGCGCTCCCATCCTCGGCGCTCCGCACAACTTTTTATCGTCGGGGCGGCGGCGGTGCCTGGGAGCCCGGGGCGAGGGGTGCCGGGCAGGGCAGGCAGGGGCAGGGCAGGCAGGGGCAGGGCAGGGCGGCCGCGGTCAGCCCCAGCCGGCAGCGGCCCCCAGCATGAGGCTGCCAGGTCGGAGGGACCGGCTCAGCGGCTGCCGGGGAGAGGGAGGGGAAAAGCAGGGAGGGGGCAGAGAGGGAGGGGAGGGGAGGGGAGGGGAGAGGAGAGGAGAGGAGGGGAGAGGAGAGAGGCAGGAAGGGAAGTCTGATCTTGCCCAGATCCCGAAGTGAAGTGCTGTTTTGTTTCAGAGCGTGTGATTAGCAGCTCGGTAATGTTTATTTAGCCGAGCTGAATTCACAGGATTTGGTGAAAGAGCGGAGCACGGGGGACGCTGCTGTCTCCTAGACATCCAGCGCAGCGGCGGGGAGAGCTGCTGCCGCCTGGGCTAAGCCCACAGACCTGAAAATAATCACCCACATTCCTGCCAAAGTCTATAGTTACTGTAGGGGTAACAAGGCTCAAAGAATTTCCCGACACCCCACCACCCATCTTTCTCCAGAGCAACAGACATTGTAAACAGTATCAACTAAATCAGCGCAGATGGACCAAGACAATCGCTCGCTATCTGCACACTTGACAAGAAAGGAGCATCAGCTGCAGCCTCTCGGGTGTAAGCGTCTCATACCACACGAGAGAGAGATGCAGAGAGGTGGATGTGCCAGAAAAATGAGATTCATTTCTACATCAACCTGCCACTGTGCATATCAGAGTTGTAGGCTATGTAAGTGTACATGCAAACACACCACATACACACAACAGCTGTGAACACAGTCCACCTAAGTAAACATGGGATGTCTGCTCTGACACTTGGACAAATCCAAACAGATGAAAACAGGAGAAAGCAAGAAGAGAGCAGGTCTCATTATTTTGCCTTTATACAAGGCACATTGAGGCACAATGACACTAAATGACTTATCTAAATCCACGTAAGAAGTTTACAGCACTGGAAAAAAGTGAACCTAGACCCCTGGGGTCCCTCACTCCAGTGTTTTGATTCCCAAATGCTGCTCTTCTTTTCCCCTCTCCACTGCTTTAAGTGGAGGGGAAAGTCAGAAAGGGATGTCCTTAGTCAGGACCTGAACATCTGGAGAGCCAGGCTGACTGTAGAGATTTCTACAGCTTACAGACGGGTTCAACTACGAGAGGATAAAAGCACAAGTTGCTTTTTCTGTTCCTCCCATCCTGCTGAATGAGGCAGAAAGAGTAATCCTGACTTTGCAGCGTAATCTGCCAGGTCATCTGCTGCGACTCAGTCATTTCCCTTCACTGTTCCCCTCCCATCCAACCTGCCAATACAAGGGCAACTTGACCCATTGTCTTTAGGGCAACAATATTCAGTCTGCTTTTGCTACTGAAGCTTTGAATTGGCTTGGTTATGCAGGATATTTAGTTGCATGCTTCCGAAGTACCTTGTTCATTGTGACTACAGTTCAGCAATGTCATAGGCTCTTGGGTATCATTTGACCACTATGTTCAGCTCATTCATTTTATGAGAACAAGGTTCACTTTATCCAGGTTCTTCAGTCAAATGTATCGGTGAAGAAAAGCAAACCAATATGCAACTGAAAATGACAAGACAACTATAACCATACTGGCATAAGATGGCTGTGAATTTGCTTCATTCTCCATACGTGACTTCTCATTTCTTTTGCTGAGATTTACTGAAAAGCAATTACCTGACTGAAGCATTCACGGTGGGAACCACACATGCTTCTGCACAATCCCTGCCTTTGTTCTGAGGCAGAGTTCTGGGTTCTAACTCAACACTCCTCCAAGGATTTCATTTCAAGCCCTCTTCACAATTTTTTGGTTTTTATATGGTACCAAACTGATCAAAAGTTAACTAATCCATCAGCATCTATTGACTCCTTAAGCTTACAACAGATGCTATATCTCTTACTTTTTTTTTTAATCCCTGAATTGGCCCTGTCCTGTTAGTTCTAGTTTTTGTTTAAAAGCTAAAGCATTGGAAAGTTTCCTAGAAAGGTATAATACAGTGTATCTTGTTAAAAGTGAATGCTTCAACTTAGCAACTGATACGGATAAATTAACTTGCACTGCCTAAAGCCATGAAATGAGTAATTTGTTGTAGAGACAGTTTAGAATATGGGCAATGTCATTAAGCATGGGCATCCTCAGGGTTTTCTATTTGTTCTACTAATTAGTGTGTGTTTGCCTGAAGCACCCAGCATGATATATCAGTCAAATACACATGCAAACTGATGAATCCAACCATCCATGGCAAATTTAACAGAGAAAGCTTCGTATCTTAGAGACTGCAGTGCTGTTTTTCTTTGTGTACTTTCTGGGATGAATAAAGTTGCTGTCCTTGACTATTAGGCATAACAATCATTACTGGGGTAATATTGCATTTGATGGAGCTGTAATGGTTGGAGGAAACTTTCTACCCTCCCCCTTGCCCCCACAAAGTGGGCTTTCCTAACAAACAAAAGCATTTCACAAGATCTTCAGTCTTTCTTACCTTTTGCTTTTCTGGTAAGGAGCTCATTTTTAAATGGCATTTTAGAATACTGCACTAACTACAGCAGAATATCCCTGCATTGACTGGAAGGTATCGTAGGTGGCATTTTAATTTTTTTCTTTCCTTCTGCTTCTATGATTTCAAATAGCTATTTGAAATCTTGGGAATTATCTACAAGGCAACATGTGCAATGCAGTGCTTGGCTATGCAACCCCTGATTTATGGCCCCTAGACCTCAAAGTAAACCAGTGCCTCAGGTAAATGTCTAAAGCGATTATAAGATTATTAGACCCCTTAGAAGAGTCAGTTCACAGAGCAGAGGCCAACAAGACTAGCCAATAAGAAACATCAAGGTGACAGGTGCTCTAAATCTCATGGCCATCAGGTGCTTGATAACTTTGCCAGGCTGCAGGTCTCACCTTCCCAAACCCAGGAGCTGGAAGCTTAAGCCCAGCTTTAATACATTATATAAATAAATACAGTAATAATAACAGGGGAATACACCTCTTTCAAAAGATGACTGGGAAGAATGATGCCTGCACTTTTACACAAGAGCTGGTGATTAAAGTATTCATTTAGGATGTCATAGAGATATGGATTTAAATTCCTTGCTTGGTTTGCAGGTGTAAATCCTCATCTCTCACTTCTCAGGAAGCTTCTAACCATGAAGCTCTAAGTCTTCTAGAAGCACCCTCAGTCCATCATGGAAATGTTAGACTTCTAAAGCTGAGCTGAAGCTCAAATGAATAGCCACAGAGAAAGGAAAGTGAGGATGCTCTATCAATTAGGATGCATTTTCTGGAGACTGAGATGTAAGGTGCCTTTTCTTCCCCTGAAGACATTACTGTGTTGGGATCAATTGCTATTCAGTGTTCAGGTGATCACCTAACATTGGAAGTTTGCAGTAAGTACATTCTGAATACCACTACCAAATTAAAAGGCAGGTTGAGGAAAGTCCCCAAAAGATCTTTTCCTCATGAGTTAAATGTTTAGTTGATCATCACTGCCAAGACAAAGGACACTGCTGTTCAGGCAAAGGAAGAGTGCATCGGATGACTGGCAAATAACACTGCAAAACAACCTGCAATAAAACCTTCAGTGACTGGGAGGGTAAGCCAGAAATTTGAGGATTGCACTTTCAAATATGCCTATCCCATTTTTAGACCTTTATGTCTTTCTAAGGATCTAGCTATTAGTCTAATTTGTATCTCTATCTCCTTTCCTTCCCCTCCCCCCAGCAGTCACAGTCAGTTTTTCTTAAACAAGATAGAAACTTCCTCTATTGACTTAGACAGAATAATAATGCCGTTGCTACTAAAATTCCTCTCTATCTACAGTAAGAATAGGTTTTTCTAATACCGATTGGTCCATGCTGTCTTTGAAGCCTGTTTAGAAAAAGATCTGGAGATATCTATTGTCCTATTAGACAAAGGAAAGGTCTTAGGAGGCACTTAAGATGATTTCTTACGGCTCTGTAGCACTGCTCTCGACTTTCTTTCTCTTAGGAATCTAAGAATTGAAGAGTAATGACAGTAAATGTTTGCAGAGGTCTGTTCACTATTTATACTACTGTCAGTCAATACAATACATCTCCAATATTAAACTTCCCAATAGCTCGATTACATTTGCCTGTTTAGTCATGCATGTCTTCAGCATATTTTTACACTGACAATACAGAGAGTTTTCATTTCTAATATATTTTATAGAAATATTTGGTTCCTGACATGATGAGAATAGCATCATACATATTATTAGAGAAACACTGCAATGCCGAGAGAAACATAGGGAGAGAGAGAAGCTTTTAAGGTTCCTTTTGGACTTAACTGGGACAAAAACTGAAGGAAGCTGGAAAACCATGGGACAAGACATGTTTGAAACAGCACAGAGGCTGCAAAAGATCTAGAAAAGTCTTGCCAGCACCCTGGGTAACACGAGCAGAATGGGATTTAAACTAAGGCTGCTCTTGAATGGATCTGTCAAGATCAAATGTTGACAGAAACTCATCTTTCACACACAGTCTATTTTGGGGAGGAGGTTTGCTAAGGGAAGACCCAGATTTCTTGGAATATTTAAACTCAGGATTCCTTCCAATACCGGAAAGTAAATATGTTCTTAAAAAAATCTCTCCTTTTATCCCACACAATGACTCAAGAACTGTCTTGGGAATCCCTGAAAACTCCCAAGAGTAGATTAAACAGAACTAGTTTCCCCAAGCCCAACGTGAGGCTTCATTTACCCCTAAGGAAATTCATTGCTGCAAACCTGGAGCACCAGAAACTTCTAGGTCACGTCTCCTCCAATTACACCTGTCGCTGTCACTAGTCCCTGCCTTTAGGAACTTCCCAGGTTCTGTGGCAGGGGAGGAGGGGACGTGTTCTCTGTTGCTCCCCTCTAGTGCTTGTTCCAGCCCCGCCTGCTGCACCTCACCCAGGTGCCCAGCACTGCTGCCTTGCCATGGTCCCAACTCCACTGTGTCCATGGTCACCTTGGCCAGGACATTTTACTACAGAGTAAAAGTTCAGCTCTTAAAAAAAAAACCAAAAAGCCAAAAACCAAACAAACCTAAAACCCTCACAAACCCCCACCCCCCACACATACATGGCCCCCACCTAAGTAAGTTCATCTACACTCCTTCCAAACTAAACCACACAACGATTCCCATGTGCATGAATATACATATTTGAAAGTTTTTCTTATACGTATTTTTTACTTGTTTGCTGTCAGATAGTTTAGATTCCTTTCAAAATTGCAGCCACAATTCCTTTGATATGAAAAAGAAATGGATCTGTAAATCTTTGAAAGATTTCATAAAGCTCCTTTAATATTCGAACTGGAAATCTGAGATTTAAGAAACTTTGTTAGAGAACTATTGTTTTTTTATTTTTTTTCTGATATCCCCAACCGCAGAATCTCTCTGAAGAGATCCTGTGGATAGTGACTATCTGTTCTTCATCTGTGCTTCTAGTGACCCATATGAATATCTAGCAATACTTGACATAACTGTGAATTGCACAAATACACTGAGAGAAAACTTTCTAAAAATCTTTCAGTGCCCCAAGACTGCTTTGAAACCATGTTCTAATACTTGTAGAGCTTTAGCCATTGCACGGAGTAATAATACATAGGTATTAGCTATTCTTAGGCTATGTTTTTTTACCTATAGATCTCAGTAACTTTACAAAGATATTCTATCCTATCAGATAGGGAACTAAACTACAGAGAGACATGGTGAGCTCAGATTCAGCCCAGCTGTTCAGTGGCAGAATGATTTTTGAAATGCAAGTCTCAGTCCTGCACTCTCAACTTGGCCATGCTTTCTCCTTGATAGTATGTTGCTGATGTCAGATGAACACACACACACACAACTGCTAAAAATCAATATTTCTTGCTTGGTAAACAGATGGAAGATCAATTAGGCAAAGGCACTATGCTAACAATGTACTTCAAGTTCTGTGGACACGTCATTTTATTTTAATTGTCATCAGCATATGAGGTTAAAATTGAAAGCTGGTAATGTAAAACAGGGTTTGTGGGAGAAGAAAATATCTTTCCCCAGACCAGGTGGTAGAGTTGAAAAAAAAAATGGACAAGCTTTTAAACACACCAGCCCTTCTGCAGGTCTGAAAAAGAGCTATTTTACAAAGCTGAATGCATGTTCACAACAATTTCTCAGAATTTAGTTAGCTACACATTCATTAGACTATCTCTGTGAAGAAAGGTAATTGGTACCTATGAAGTAAAGAGAATGTTAAAGGGAGGGAAGGAGGGAGGTGTCATAAAGAGAGGAGGAGGTTGATAAGCAGGTGAAAAAGAGAGTTATTTTATAGCCTACAGAATAAACAGAAGTTAGTGGGAACCATACCGGACATGGTGAGAGAATGTCAGACTGTGTTAATATCAAAATTTGCCCTGCCAGACCAGAATGACATCAATAATTGGCGGCCAATTACCATCAGTTCAACCATTTTAAGGTTGTTTTCAGAGATCTTAACAGCAAGGCTGAGTAAGGCATGCCCTATTAATGCCAGACAAAGAGGGTTTATAAGGTCAGCAGGATGTTCAGAAAATGTAAAATTATTACAGCTTCTGATTCGCAATGCTAGAAGGGAATATCGACCCCTGGGGGTAGTATTTGTTGATCTAGCAAAAGCCTTCAACACCATGAGCCATTCTCTCATCATTTTGGCTCTTAAGCAGAAGGGTGTGGATAGTCATTTGCCACCCTGATTACCAACTTATAATATAATATTACCACCTGAATCGATTTGAAGAACAGTCAGATTTCATTGGGATCTGGATTGGTGTAAAACAGGGCAATCCAATGCCCCCAGTATTATTCAACTTATTTGTGGACCCTCTGCTGTGTAAGTTAGAGGAAGAAGGAAGTGGGTTCCAACACTGGTTGAAGAATATAACAACTATAGCTCTCAGATGACTTGGTTTTGTTAAGCGGCTCATGGGAAGGGATGCAGAAAAATATTGAAATATTGGAGGTCTTTTGCAACCTTGCTGGCCTTAAGACCCAGGGAGAAGAGTGCCGCGGCTTTTACATTCAGCCAGCAAAAGACTCATATACTATCAATGACTGTCCAGCACAGACGATTAATGGCACTCCCCTTAATATGATTGAACCCAGGAGTTCTGAGAAATGGACCTATGCATAGACCCATGGACAGGAATATCAAAACCAGAACTATTGGAGAAAGTAAAGGACTGGTTACAGCAGATGGGGAAGGCTGCTTTAAAGCCATTTTAGAAGGTGGATATCTTGAAAGGATATGTTATCCCACAACTGATCTACTTGGCAGACCAGGCCAACGTGAAAACCACATACCTGGAAAACCTCGACTTGGTAACTTGAGCGGCCATCATGAATGGCTACATCTCCCAGTAATTACATGTGATCCCATCCTATATTTGAGCACTTGGGATGGAGGCCCAGGTATCACCAGGCTCTCGGGATTGATTCCCAGCATGCAGGTCCGAAGCCTGCACAGAATTGTGCCGTCTTCAGACAAGACAGTATGAGTGGTAGCTCAGGAAGAGGGACTTGAGAAAGAATTTGAAAAACTATGGATTGCAGCAGGAGGGAATAAGGGAAAAGTTCCACCTATCTGGGACCTGGGAACAGTAATGGTGATATCCAAGGAACCCAGTGGTGAGTAACCAGTCTCAGAATGGGAGATACCTGCTCCAGAAGTCATCTTTCCAAGGCCCTGTAACTAGAGGAAACAGGAATTTGAAAACTGGACCAAGCTGGTTTCCCAGGGCTATGGTATTTCTAATTTCAAGAAGAATAAGATCAGTAACAACTGGTTAGGGTTTTATGGGGGCATTCCCCACAGAAAGCTCATCACCGCCTTATAGTTGAAAGCCAATGTCTACCTGACGAGATAATTTCTAGCAAGGTGTAGACAGGAAAGTCAAATTAAATCTTGTCAGCACTGTCAAGCAGAGAACGAGTCCTGTGTGCATATTATTGTATACTGCCCAGCACTACAGGAGGCCAGGATTAAAACGCACAATCACTTACATGAACTGTTGGCTGAAGAGGCGAAAAAAAAGGACCAGGTAGTATTCCAAGACCCACTGCTGAGAGACGAACAGAATAAACTATATAAATCGGACCTGGTATTTGTTAAAGACCACCAAGCCCTGGTTGTCAACATCACAGTTACGTATGAAAGTAAATTAACATCTTTGGCGGACACAGCAGCAGAAAATGGTAAGAAATACCAACACCTAAAAGATCAAGTGCAGGAACTAACTAATGTTAATATCATTAAATTTATGGGATTTCTGCTAGGCACACATGGAAAATGATATCAGGGCAACTATGAATTGTTGAAAGAACTTGGACTGTCTAGTTCCCAGCAGGAAAAGTTAGCTCATTGATTATTGAATTGAGCACTATTCTCTTTAGTGGACATTATGCATATGTTTGCTAGTAAAGTAAGAACCATTGTAAGATCTCAATGTTTGATTGTAAATATGTTTATGATGATTTATAAATAAACTGACCTCTATCTATGGCAGGAGCCAGACCCCCGTGGAGCTGCCGAGGGTGACAAAAGCTTGGATAGAGAGGGTGAGAGTAAATAGCGATGAATTGGGGCTCGGTATCATGGCGTGTCACCATTCCTGCCAAAAAGACAATTATCACTGGTCTTTGCCTAGGTGGATGGGCCACCTATACTTAATCTGGAAAAGGAACATGTATATAATTATATTTGTTCAATAAATAGCCTACAGAATAGACAGAAGTTAAAGTGGGAGAGGAATACGAGAGTGTGCCATGAAACAGTGTCTCTACTGAGCTCCTGGGTTTTGGTGTCCCATACTGTACTATAATCAGTTTGCAGGCTCAACTTTGGAAAGTATTTTGCGAGTTTACTTTGATGACAAGAAAGAAATATTAAAGAGAGAGGGACTGTTTTCTGGGAAATATTTGGAAATGGCAGCTGGATGTTCTGTCCTTTACAGATCTCGCCACAGAGGTTCACCTGGTGCGCTTGGAAAAAAATGTCACTTTCTTTGAGATGCAATCCATTAGTAATTACAAGCACAATGATGGCTGGCAATTGGCCAACAAATTTGGTGGGGGTTTTTTTGGGTGTGTGGTTTTGGTTTTTTTGTTTTTGTTTTTTTTTTTTAAGTATCAGTGTCACAGGTCACATCTTTTCCCTGAGCAGACAATGAAGTCCAACAGCCTCCAGACTTCAGTTCTGTAAGCTGACAGATATTCATGTAAAATATTTCTAGATGAAACAGAAGAATTCTGAAGAGAAATTCCAGACACTGAAGTATCTACGCTACTCTAACCCCACCCTTGAAAAGCCTAGAATCCAATACATTTATGAAATCATAGAATCATAGAATCATTAAGGTTGGAAAAGACCTCTAGGATCATCAAGTCCAACCGTCAAACCAATAACACCATGCCTCCTAAACCATGCCCTGAAATGCCACTTCTACACATTTTTTTAAACACCTCCAGGGATGGTGACTCCACCACCTCTCTGGGCAGCCTGTTCCAATGCCTGACCACTCTTTCAGTCAAGAAATTTTTCCTAATATCCAATCTAAACCTTCCCTGGCGCAGCTTGAGGCCATTTCCTTGCGTCCTATCGCTAGTAACTTGGGAGAAGAGACCAACACCCACCTTGCTACAATCTCCTTTCAGGTAGTTGTAGAGAGAGATAAGGTCTCCCCTCAGCCTCCTCTTTCTCCAGACTAAACAACCCCAGTTCCCTCAGCTGCTCCTCGTAAGACCTGCTCTCCAGACCCTTCACCAGCTTCATTGCCCTTCTCTGGACACACTCCAGCACCTCAATGTCCTTCTTGCAGTGAGGGGCCCAAAACCGAACACAGTATTCGAGGTGTGGCCTCACCAGTGCCCAGTACAGGGACACGATCACTTCCCTACTCTGGTCACACTATTCCTGATACAAGCCAGGATGCTGTTGGCCTTCTTGGACACCTGGGCACACTGCTGGCTCATATTCAGCCAGCTGTCCACCAACACCCCCAGCTCCTTCTCTGCCAGTCAACTTTCCAGCCACTCTTCCCTAAGCCTGTAGAATTGCATGGGGTGGTTGTGACCAAAGTGCAAGATCCGGCATTTGGCCTTGTTAAACCTCATCAATTGACCTTGGCCCATTGATCCAGCCTGTCCAGATCCCTCTATAGAGCCTTCTTACCCTCAAGCAGATCGACACTCCCACCCAACTTGGTGTCATCTGCAAACTTACTGAAGGTGCACTTGATCCCCTCATCCAGATCATTGATAAACATATTATGTATCTTTTTTTTTTTTAATTTAAATTATATCACAGGAGCAATGAAGTGGGGTGGATTTCTTAACTACCATATAATACCATATTTAACGAATCCCCTTAAGTCATTATGATTTTTTCGTCATTACTTTGCACTGCCAGATATGAAAATCAAGCGTAGAACACAAGTGTTCAAAAATATTGATTTTTATAACAATACCTTTTATTCTATGTACACAACAAAAAGTTTCTGCTGTTAGTAAAATACACTTCTTTTTTAAACCTACATTATTTAGTATTGCAAACATTACTTGCAATACTGACTACGTGTTAACAAAGGCCTTTAGTTTATGTGTCCTGTTCTCACAGGCACATAGGGAAAAGCACAAAATTCTTGAGAAAACTACAACAAAAGGCAGGCAGTACCAGGTTATTTTGGCTGATTAAATCATCTTTTCTGATATGTATTAGAGTCCAAGCTGTATCCAGGTACAGAAAAAGTGGATAAATGAAGTTACTGGAGTTTAGATAATTATGGTAATTATTTACATCCATTAATTCTTAGACAACTGATGAAGTTCCATATTAGTCACTCTTGTGCTAACACAACAATGTAAAGAAAGAAATTTGATTATATGCACAGATACACATATATCATAATATAAAATCTGACACTGTAGACAGCATTCATTATTTTTTCAGCTTATATTGCCTGTATCCCCAAAACACAGAGCTAAATTTTCTTTCACCCTCCTAAAATGAATATATTTCTTTCAGTCCAGAATCACTGTGCATAATAGAGCATTAGCAAGAATCCATGAAAGATATGTATGCCAATATTTTAGTGTGACAGGAAAACAATACTCTACAAGGTTGGGATTTTTTGGTTTTGGGGTTTTTTTGTTGGGGTATTTTGTTTGGTTTTGGGGTTTTTTGGGGGCCTTTTTTTTTTTCCTCCAATGGTGCTGTCATGTAATTCCACCACTATCAGTTAAAGATACTGCTACTTGGTACATAATAGAAATGCAGATATTAACTTGCGCATGATTCTAAAGCTTCCTCTTTTCCTAACATAAATAAATAAATGAATATATATACACACACATACCTAATTGACCCTGCGCTGCTACTTTAGCTACTGTAGGAGCTATGCTCAAATATTTTTTTGTTAACACAGTCTTCGGAATAGCTTTTCTAGAAATACTATTATGGCACTATAAAATATAACAATAAAATTTAAGCCAAATAATACTTTTTTTTTTGCTTTGATTCCTAAATGTGACTCTAATAGACTGGGAATTTCTTGAAATCATAATGAAATCAGTAACACAGGCATGTTCATAACAGTCTAGATCAAATGAAAATCTTACTTGTCCAAAATAGGACTTCTGGGAAACTTAGATTTCCACAGTCAAAATTGCCTTCCTAGATACCCTTGCTTGGCAGGGCTTTTTAAAGCCTCCCAGATAGGCACTCTGAGTCCTATGACAGGCCCAGATAGTGCATTAGTGTTGTCAAGGCTAAACAGATGCTCACAAAGATCATGGACTGTACACCCAGACCTGAGCACAGCCTGAGTTTGGAAATGAAATATTTCTTCACCCCAGCTGCCTTTGGGATTTGAGCTAGCAGGAATTCACACCTGTTGTGTTCTCAATATTCCCAAAAGCAATTGGGATCATTAAGTTTTTTAAAATATTTTTAGAGTACTAGAAAAGTTGAAAATTGTATAAATAAAAACCAAAAACATAAGAAAGGAACCAAAAAATGGCTATAATTAAGATACATGTTATAAACACAACTATGAGATTAAACAAAGACATCACACTTGGAGAAAGAATTCCAGAGAGGATAGTTCCAGGTGCTGCAAGTAAGAACAGCAGAATGTGCTATATAGGCCATAGTTATCGCCAAAGACTAATAATATAGAAAGGAGTTTTGTAATGATTTTCATAAATCCAAAATAGAAAAAGCACATGAGACAAAGCCTTGGTGACTGCAATGCGTAAGCCAGAAAAAGCACAGGAACACAAAGGTATCTGGAGACATAAGTGTACCCTTGGAAATGTTCCAGTCCCCACAAGAAAACTCAAAACATGACTAAGCTTTTAAATTGGCTACGCACTCAAGAACTTCAGGAATACTTGAGGAAATCAGTCTTCATTTCTTTGACAAAAAATAATTAATGCCACAGACTGTGAATAATGCAAAGGCATAAACTTGATGAGCTGTGCCAGGAGAAGGACATATAACTAGAGAGCATTACTTGATCATTAAAGTTCAGTTCACTCTAACTTTAGGTAAAAAGGCAATAGATGCTTTTAGTCCCAAAGACCTCAAAAAAATTCTATTACATCACTTAGACAAACATCAGGAGCCAAACACATTCTCCAATATTTTGAAAGAAACGTTAAAACCAGAGTATCCTGCAGTTCCTGTCAATCTGACTTGTAGCACATTTCTTTCTGACAAAAATTCTTTTGTCAATTTAATTCATAACACAGAGACAAAAATAATAAATTTAAGAAGCTTTAGTTTAAGATGAACATGTCTTTTGAAATCATTGCAGCACAACAGGCAAGGCATATGGGGTCAGAAGGAACAGAAATTTCATTTACTGACCTGTTGCAGTCATGCAAGGGGTACTTTACAGAAGTGCCTCTGTAGTACAATGAAGAGTTTATATCACTTTGTGAGATTTTTGAAATAAAACATTGGAAAGCACAGAAAATAGGCCTGAAAGCATCTTTGAAATATACCAAAGCAGGATCATAATTTTCAAAACTATTCCTGACCAATTCGTATCCTTATATGCAGGAAAGCATCTGCTGCTTCAGAAACGGTTAAATTTTTGTCCTGTGTTCATATTTGTGTTCATTGTACTCATTATCCTCCTTCAACAGTACTACAGTCTTGCTAGTCATTCCCCATCTTTTACTTGTACAGTTGATTCTTCCCACCTGTTGCATGCTCCATTTATCTTTATAAACTTACATTCTACTTACCTTACATCATTTCTCCAATTTATTTGGATAACATAAATCTACCAATACAAGTTTTACTTTTCACTACTACTGTGCTTGCAGACCCTACTATGCTTATCTCTAAAAAGTGTAAGTTTGTCATTTTAGATGCTATTGTAAAAGTGATTAATGCTTACTCTTGAAGAATGTAATGTTGACTCACAAGACCTCCACCTGATAAAATCTTGTACTGGGACAGAAAGCAATGGTATACATAAACCACAACACAGTAAAGGACCTTAAATTGAGAAATATTTTTGTCAAGATTATCTTATGTCTCCATAAAACAAGAAAAGAAAGAACAGAAGATCATACACAGAATTTGTGAGGTAACAGGCTTTACAGTAACATAAATATATGACCTCATTGTAATAGCTGCAGCTAGCACTGCTGCAGCTAGTCACTTAGAACGCGTTCAGTCCCTTCAAAAAACTCTTCAAGAACTGTGGAACCATGATGACCAGAAAGAAGGGAAAAACCCACACTCAATAAAAATCAAAATTGTCCGTGCCTAAACATCACTGGCAAAAATTAGTAAGTTTGTATTAAAGAGTTTAATACATTCAGCAAATAGATAAAAGACACTAAAAGGAAAGTTCTTGCAAAAATTTCATTTACATCTTCCAAAGAACTTTGAGTCCAAAAAGTTAAATTTACAGAGTACTGCATATTATTGTGAAAGCTGGACATGTAAGAAGCACATGCAGATGAAGCAAATTGTTTGAACTGCTATAGAAGCGTCAGATAGCTGAATAACCCAAACTGCAACAGAATAAACATTGACTGAGAGAGAAGGAATTTATGCCTGAACAGTGGACCAATTTACACTGGGATGGCTGGCAAAATTAGTGCTCCCTTTTATCTAGCCCTCACAGATGGCGACTTCTACACCCTTTCCTTCACCACCCTGCTTGTTGTCCTACTGTGTAGGAAATAACGTTCAATGAGTGAGAAAAAAACTCTAAATCCTGGGGTCAATAAGCCTAGCTGAGAACAGGGTTCTTTTCTCTACTTCTATCGTTATTTTCACATTTTATTGAAGGGTATTTATTTTGCTTCCTGTCATCTTATTTCAAAATTTATTTTGAGGCATTTAACTCTCCTGATATACTACGTTTCTATACCAAAGCAATACCAATATACCAAGGCTAGGAATTTAACATGAGGCTCTGAATTTCTACCCTATATTGGCTGTATTGTACATCAACACAGCTTTCCTAAAGAACACTTGTAATACTATAACCAATAAACATTTGCAACTGGATATGCTCAAATGAGGTAATTAAGACTGATACATCAGGAATAACCTTCTCTTTGTCCAAGGGGAGTATTCCCAGCCTGAATATAAAGTATTTCAGAATAATGCAACTCCTCTAGGGCTTTTCCTTTTATTGTTCTGTGAAAAAATAGGCATATAATGCTGCCAGATAGGCCACTTAACCAAGCTAGTTGAAAACCAGTTTCCATCTTGCGGAATTCTGCTTCATAGTCTAACTATTCATCCCAGCTAGGATCTAGATTTGGAAGTGGACAGACAGTAATTCACAAAAAAATTCCAATCTAGGAACAGTCCAATATTTTGCTTAATTTGCTGCTTATCTTTAAAAATATTCAGTTTCAAGTTAATCATAGAATCATTAAGGTTGGAAAAGACCTCTAGGATCATCAAGTCCAACCGTCAAACCAATAACACCATGCCTCCTAAACCATGCCCTGAAATGCCACTTCTACACATTTTTTTAAACACCTCCAGGGATGGTGACTCCACCACCTCTCTGGGCAGCCTGTTCCAATGCCTGACCACTCTTTCAGTCAAGAAATTTTTCCTAATATCCAATCTAAACCTTCCCTGGCGCAGCTTGAGGCCATTTCCTTGCGTCCTATCGCTAGTAACTTGGGAGAAGAGACCAACACCCACCTTGCTACAATCTCCTTTCAGGTAGTTGTAGAGAGAGATAAGGTCTCCCCTCAGCCTCCTCTTTCTCCAGACTAAACAACCCCAGTTCCCTCAGCTGCTCCTCGTAAGACCTGCTCTCCAGACCCTTCACCAGCTTCATTGCCCTTCTCTGGACACACTCCAGCACCTCAATGTCCTTCTTGCAGTGAGGGGCCCAAAACCGAACACAGTATTCGAGGTGTGGCCTCACCAGTGCCCAGTACAGGGACACGATCACTTCCCTACTCTGGTCACACTATTCCTGATACAAGCCAGGATGCTGTTGGCCTTCTTGGACACCTGGGCACACTGCTGGCTCATATTCAGCCAGCATTGACACTTCTAATCTCTTTTTATAAAATGTTTATGGATACCTCTCATAAGCATTGTATTCTCCCTTATGAACAAATGAAAATACCTTTTTTTTTCTTTAAGTCAAGGGTTTCTTACAGTAAAACAATTCCAAAAGAAAGTTATGATGAATGGGTCTATGAGAAGTAAGTAGTTCATTACTCTCACATGTAAGGATATGAGGTAATTAAATTATGGAACTAAGCTTATCAGAACAAGTTCAAAATATTTTTATTTCAATTGATCTAACACAAATTTTTAAGAAATGGACAAATATCCAATTCCAGTAACGAAAAACCTGTATTTTATGGAAATTGTATTGTGTGTCTTATTATTCTAATAGAGTATATACTATTTACATAAATATGGTTTATTATAATTGCATATTTTATTTTTAAACTACAGAAAATAATATGAACATTGGTGTGCATATATACACACAGACATATGTGCCTCCATATAAATTCATATCAGACTGGAAAAAACCCAGTGTTTTCCTGTACATGAGTCTCAGAAATGCTATTCAGTTTTAGATCAAGCTTCACCTACAACTTATCTTTCATTCAATGTTACCACTTTCAAAGCAATTTGAATAGGTCACAAGCATTTAATTGAGTAAATTATTCTTGGACCACTGTTGATTGAAACCAGAAAAATACTATTTCTTGAAAAATTTACTTAGTTAGTAAAGTGTTCTGTGCAAAAGGACTGCGGAGTAACTTTTGAAGAGCACTGACAGTGGAAAATACTAATTTTTAATTTATACCTCGTTCACTTGAATAGAGACCTGCAGAACAACAGACCATTTTTTTCATTAAAAAAACGGTATGGCATTATTAGTGCATTGCAATATTTTTAAAATTTTCAGTATAGAACAGACTTCCCCCACCCCACAAGAAAGAGATCCACCTAAGTGTTTTCAGCATGAGTGCAGTAAGAATGAAAATAACAGAGGTTCTAATTAATTTGCTCATTTTAGAATTTTAGTCAGAACAAACTTAATGGAAATGGGGCTAAAGCAGTTATTGTAGAGCCTGCACTTCAAAGTCATTATAATTGTTAGGAATCTCATCCAAACTTACAGGTCAAATAAATTTGTACTAAAATAAACTTCATAAAATAACATATACCCAAATTATTTGAATAAAGGCCTTGAAAATCCTGAACTGTCTCTTTGAACTTAAAAGTTCAAACAAACTATGATATTATTACAGGGAGTAAGTACATCTACAGATAAGTTATTTTATTAGTAAAATGTGTGAAAAAAGTAATATTCGCACTGCAGAGTTTGATTTGTTATCTTTTAACAGTACACAGAGGTACATAAATGCATCCCTATTCCTATTTTCATGACCACTTAAATTTGTTAGAACCATCATTAAGAACTTGTAATTATCCTCTGCTTCTTACATACACTATTAATGACTTAAGACTTTAATCTAGAAGCTGTAAAGTGAAGGTTTAGTATTTTGTAATAAGGAAGCCTTTATGTTCTTTCACATAGCGAAATAAAGCATGTTACTACTTACCTAGTTCCACAGTGGACCCCCATTTATGAAAAATTAGTCACAATACAACTACTGACAAATGTGCTATTTATGACTGTGATTTAATCACTGGAACAATCCTATGAAACTTTATAGCAAAGAATGCACTGCATAGGCCATAAAACTTTCAACAGATTTTTTTTAAAAAGTGTTAAGGTACGTAATTACATGGACAGAATTACCTCTGTTGGTTTGTCACTAACTAAATCCCGAGCAGTTTAGTGCTATATTATTGCCTTCTATTGTTTGATAAGGAAAAAATATGTGCAGTCTGGTTTAAGAATATAAGTTCTAGACAGACAGGCAAGAGCTTTTGAAAATTATGCAGCATTTGGAAAAGAAAATATTTTTAGCTTGTCCTCCAAAATTATTTAGAATTTGAAACTGTCTGAAAAAATAGCAAGATATTTTTGTAGATGTGTACACAAAGGTAATGGCATAAAGTGTGATTTAAACTGCAACTATGGAAGCAGCATATTTTTTTAAAAAGGCCATAGCCTGATCTAATCAAAATTGAGAGAAAAATAATCCTCTAATGAAATAAGCTATCATCTTACTTGAAGATTATTTTCTCATCAAAGGACAATCATCACCATTTATGGAGTCTATCCATAACCAATCCCCAGTAAAGTACAGAGGCCCGAAGTTGGAAAAACCTCTGAAGCAAAAACTAACCTACATCCTGCAAAAGGCTATCCTATGGGAGCACCTTTTGGGAGTCAAAATTCTTTCTAACTTAACTTTCTGGACACTCAGTTCTACCTTCCTCAAATTTCAGATGAAAGGTCAGAGCCATGCCTATCATGCAAATTCAATACCTTCGTCTGAGCTTCTTCATACATACTGGGAAGTGAAAAGATTGATAAAAGGACCCTGTGATTTGATGATTGAGTCTGTTCTACCCTAATTGGAAGTATGACAACACTCCTGCATCTTACATGTTCTCCCCCTGTAACAGGAAAGCTGTCTTTAAAAAGACAACACATTATTGAAGCAGAAATATATTGTGTGCAGGGAAAATCTGGATAATGTTTGGTAAGGGATGACATTTTTCAAAAATGGTTGTGGATCATTTAGAAAAATCTTTCAAAGACATAGTTCATGAAGCATTTTGTAAAGCTAGGTATTTTGTATTATGGGGGACAGCTGGAGACAAAATGGGTCAGTTACAAATCCTTTTCTATAAGAAAATTAGACATGAAATTACAGCCTGGAGTTGAAATGTCTTAAAATATTGCTTTGCTGTATTGATTGCAAGAATTTATGGTCGCATACAGGTCCTTGCAATTTAGTTAATTTATGCAACATATGAGGGCACATAGGAAACACTTAGAAAACAGGCTGCTGAATTACAACTATTAAAATGTACTGAGGAAAAGACAAATACAAGTAGATTTTTCCAGACTCATAGAAAATCAGAACTTCACAAGTTCTAGAGGAATAGCTGATCAAAAATAACTGTAATATAAGAGTAACTAACTCAAGTCTGTATACCTAGAGTTCGTAGCCATAAGTGAACTGGGGTTCAAAGGTGTATTTAAAATTCCATTTAAAAAGAGTTACAGCTTTTCAAAGCTCAATTACAGATGATACTTAAAGATGTACAACCAAAAAGGAAAAAAAAAAAAAAAGGCAAGCAAGTTCTTGTACAGACTGTCCACAGTAGTATGGTTGTGAAAGGTAACAGGGTAAGACTTGAGTGCCTAAAGCTGCAAATACATCAGCAGGATCTCCTGAAAGAATCAACAGCCTAGTTGTGGGTTTTTTTCTAATCTCACTTTTCAGTGTTTTCTTTGTGTAATCTGACACAGATGCTAAATTATGCGCTTCTACATCTGCAAAGTCTTAACGCTTTTGTGAAAACATACAATAGAACTTTACATTCCCTTTGTAAAGACATCAGCAATTACTGCAGCAAGTATAGGACATCAGAGTAGCAAGTCACTAATGTCTAAGTGTCCATTTAATTACCAACAAATTGGTAAATTTAGCATTTAGAAATAGTTCATATTTTGGTTTTGTCATTTCAATCTTTTCCTAAAGACAGAAATAAATGTCACATGCTGTATGATTTTACCAACACATAACATGCTAATTAACAAAGGGTGGTACTACAGCAGCTGCAAGTTAACCATTTACAAATTCAAACCAAAAAAAAAATAAAACCAAAAAAAAACCCACACAAAACAAAAAACCCCGAACAAACCAGAAAATACCCTCGAAAAAAACTAGAAACCCTTAGGAGGTGGACAAAGAAGCAGTTCCCTAAGCAGTAACTTGTTACTATGTGATTCTCTGTAAAAGTACTACATTACCAGCTTTCTTCGGAAATCACACAGAGGTCAAGAGCTTGATGGAACATATTTATAACTGATCTATGAAGTCTTTGCCAAAGCCAAATAAAGCACAGTAGATTGAACAGAGGAGGAACCAATGACAAGGAGATTAAAAGAAACAAACAAAAAATATAGCACCCTTGAATATTTAGTTCCAGGATGCATTTGCAGTATCTGTGTGTTTCTGAGAGTCTTTTTGGTCAGTTAGATACAAAATAAAGGTAGACACTGTTGTAACCAAAACCCAGCTTGCTCCAGAAAGAAACAAAAGGAATACAAGATCCAGCTCCAGGGATTAGAGGTATGGAGATAGAAGTCTTTCAGAAAAGAGTGAGCTCTTGTGTCAGGGTTCCTTTGTGATAATTTTTAGGTCATTGTGGTCTCAAAGCTGCTACACCCCTCAGAGAAAGAATAGATTAAAACCATAAAATAATCTGAAAACTATGGAGAAAGAGTGCCTTTAGGAGTGCCAGATGTCTGGCTGGGATATGTCCCATGGGAGGGAAGTGGAACAACCAAAGATGATTCCTAAGATTATGACCAAACTGTCTTCATATGAATACAGGGTATCTCATTCCATTCTCGTTACTTAAAGACTGATTTTAAGTTTTTTGTTTGTTTGACCATGAAGCTTGTCTGGCAATGGAAGCAAGGTAAAACACCCCTGTTGTCAGTTTAACTCCTCTCCACAAAGGCAGTGAATCTGTATAAAGCAAAATGTACTTGGGGACATTTTAAGGAACTGTATTTAGGAGCTTAGATTTGTGGAGAAGTGGAAGCTAAGGAATGATCTGCGAAAGCATTTACACAGCAGACATAAGACACCACTCTCTCTTTAAAGTGCATACATCCTGTTGCTCTGGCTAAAGTTTCATGGTTGTTGGTTACTTTCTGGAAGACTTAAAACCTTTTACTTGCAAAATGAGGAGCATCTATATTTGCAAACACAGAATTATACTTGAATTTAAGTAAATGGTCTGCACATATAGGTCTTGGGAATCAAAATAAATACAGTAGAAATTCCATCTTCACTTTTTAAAAGATTCTTGATATTTCAACTGTTGCAGAATTGCATACTTTTAAGCTATAAAAGATACCTTATGCTACTGACTGTTCCCAAAGCTAAGGAAAATAATTTCTTTCAGAAAAGATGAAAGCTAAAGGGCAAAAACCACTATGACTCAATAGAGCTGGTGGAGTAAGAGACCAGTCTCCAAATCATCAGTCCTTATATATTATCAGCATTCTTCTAATTTTTATGTAACTTATTGCAATGAAGAGATTGACAATAATAAAAATGTAAAAAGACATTGGTAGTCTGTGTTAAAAAAACCTCAGTCAGTCAGTCCTGACATAATTAGGGATATTTTTCAGGAGAACTTCTTCATAATGAAAATTTGAGCCTTCCCCTGAAATGCTGCCAGGGAAAGCTTCCTCTGGGATTGCAACTGCCTAAAGCAGAAGGGAATTAGACTAACTGGTGCCCCAAAATGGCTTTCATTAATGAATTGTGTTTCTTTGTTTTACTTATTGTTTAGGTGTTTAGATTTCTTTAGGTCTTTGCCATTGTCCCTCCCACGAAACACATGTTCTGCCAAATGTGGATGAAGATTTATTTTGGATTGTAAATGGTAGGCAAATGCTACATTACATAAATTAGTTCTTAAAATGATTAGTCATATTACAAAGAGAACTTGAAGTGCACACTGAATGTTTAATGCATACCAAATGTTGAAAAAAAAAACCATTGAATGTTGTAGAAACAGTAAGTCAACAGAATTTTGGAAAGGATGAGACACTTTTATTCCAAAAGGTATGTGCAAGAGACACTAATAAAACTATTCATCCTAAACTACGGACTAAAAGTATTGTATGTAGCTAGGATAAGAAGGGATTTCCTCAACATTTTAAGTCTCCTCTGCGCCTAGCTAAGACAACCTGGAAAACTAACACATGGACTCAGAGCTGCCCATCACTTCAGCCAAAGGCGTCTCCTTTCTGGTCTGCAAAAATAACATGTGTCTCTGGTCATCTTTGTGACAGACTGAAAGACAACTAAGTAGTCAGATAGACACCCAAAACCAAAACAGCAGGTTAACTGTCCCATTGCACCGCATTGCACAGTTAGATGAATGCAGGACTTTCCAGGTGTGTCACCTAATGAGAGCAGTGACTGGTCTGTTCAAGCATAGTTACTCTTGTAAGACATGGCTGAAGAGTATAAAAAGCATTATGAGGCATTAGTCAAAGCTTAGAGATGATGATCATGGCACCTGGAAGAGAGAGTTATCAAGGCAAATCCTCTTAAATGGTCTGACAAGTTCTTTAGCAGTAAGCAGTGCCTGACTAACCAGAGAAAACTGAACTAGACCCAAACATCTCTTATCCAAGAGGAAATAACAACTGTCATTAGAATAAGAGGAGTCTTATCTATTAATTCAAAAAAGTCTACCCTCTATCAGACTTCAAAAAAGAAAATCTAAGTATATCCTTTGGAAAGTGTACACTAGGTGATAGCTAAGTAGAAATAATGCATATGCATTTGTGAGACAATCTCTATTTTCATGATTGCACATTTTTAGGTGGCTCATTGTTTCATTTGTTAAATAGAAGAATGATGCATACTAACTGGAGGCATAACTTTTTACCCTTCTGTTGTAATGCATGGCTTTGTATATTTTTATGGGATCTGTCAATTTAGGCTCCTATACAAAACCAGCGCTAAATCCACAAAGTAACTTTGATGCCTAAAATACACAGAATCTTAAAATCCTCAGTCAATGCCACCCACCCATCAGATGCTTAAGTTTCCATTATTAAAGATGTCTAGTTATGAGAAACAACACAGAATAATAAACAACCTTAATATCACAACAGATTCTTAAAACAGTACAATTCTACAAGGAATTAATGCAGGAAAGCTCCTAATCAAAAAAGGTGGCACTTGTCTCCCTTTCAAGCTATGCACAGTTATTAGATACTAGGAATATCTCAGTTTGATCAAAATGTATGTCAGTTTAACATTGTTAAACACATATGGCAACAGCCTCCTAACTGGATGGTGCATATATCAGAACTTACCATAGTCAAAGCAGTCCAGTCTGGGGAGGGGGGATTACAGGCATCATCAGTTGACTAATACAGCACAATATCTTATTTTTGCACTCCTATGACTCTTTAATACACATCACTTTTACAAAATAGCATGAACATGGTTAAAAATTTTCTCCACCAAGATGTTTTGCCAATAACACAAATTGTTTTTAAAATGGAAGAAAGTATTCATATTTGTATATTGATTATAAGGGTGTGCTCCATATAAAAACACTTCAGCAAGATCTGTGCATTTTGCTTTGTGTTCCTTTCTTTTTTCCAGAAATCCTCCTACAATATTGTATTTCCAGGCAAAGTTGGAAGATCCTGAAAGTAATGAAATCTTGATGGTAACTCCCCTGGCCTTCACTGAGTTTTGGACCCCCAGTACCTCAGTCAACTAGTTACTTTAGAAAAGGTAACCGTCAATTTCATTTCCCACTCTGCCACCCCCACCTCCCCAAGAAAAAACAGGTTTCATGAAACATCATTTAGAAATTGTGTTTCAGCTCCAGAATTCACCTCATTTCAGAATCTTCTAATAAGAAACAACAGGCTTAAGTCTTTTTTTGGGCAGAGAATCAAATTTTAGTTCTGCAACTCAAAGGAGTACTCGACTAAGTCAGGTTTTCAGCTATCTTGATGGGATTTTCTCTTACTCTGTTGGAGCTCGTGCTTACTGTGAGAAACAAAAGATTTTTTTGAGACAGTAATTTAATTTCAAGGCACCAGAATTAACTTTTGATCTAATCTTCAATCTGACCAGATGAAGGTGTTCAATGTTACATAAATTATTAATTTTGCCACATGACTGCTCATACTGCTTGTATATTTACTTAGACTATATAAAGGCATTTTAAGCCCCTACCCAGAACCCAATATTAGTCTTTTCCAAGATACCAGTTTAAACACGGACAAGTCACTTAGACTTCTTTGTGTTCCAGTTCTTTCAACAGTAGGATGGGATAATATTAAATAGTAGTTTAGAAATACTTTATGACAATTTTATTATGTATTTGTCTCAGAAGAAAGCATTTCCACAAAAGACTGGGCATAATTTTAAATAAGGTTTTACAATGGTAATAATTCTTTTTTGCATGTTTATTGTTACTTTTAATTGCATTTATCTTCGATGTCAGAATTTGTAGGTTTATTATGTTATGACAACAACATGATTTATTTTTCCCTGATCACCAAATATACTTTGACAATCATAACCCAATCCAACGATGAGTATTAACTATATGCATGAACATTTAAATCAAAGGCAAAAATACTCAGTTTCCAGATTATCACCATAGTATTTTTACTTTTGTCTGATTCTGTTTATCATGAAAGGGAGAACTAGGAATCCCTTTGCATTGATTCATCCAGCACAGAAATCTGTTCAATGAAATGTTTGTAGCAACATGGTGTTTAATGATATCTGTGCTCAGGGTGAGATGGTGGAGAAGAGTATTACTTAGCTCATTCAGATTATGAATATAAAAATGTATTAAGTAGATAGATAACATTATGGAAGGACGTTGAGAGAGAGAGTGAGATGCAATAAAGAATATTTCTCTAGCTCCTCTGACCCTGCAGTCTGTAAAATTAACTATACCATTAGTGTGAATATGCTTTTAAATAACCTTAGTTTTTGTTCAGGATCATACCACCTACAAGATTAACTCCTTTCACAGCACAACATTTTAGCATTTGTACTTTCAATCACAGGTAGGCAATGCAGAAATAATCAGGAAAAAGCAACAGTTATTAAGTTTTCAGAATACAGATCAGTCTTCAGACAAGCTCACTCCACCTTCAAAGCCCACTCTTACTCCTACTGGAGTCAATGAAAGTTATTCTAGAGACACTAATGAAATTAGCATTTTTTTTTTTTTTTAAACCCTTATTGTTGCTTGTTCTCCCTCCGAAGTTTCCTCAATGCAAAATAGACGGTGGCACTCAGAATTGTGCATAGTTCTACAGTGTTCATTCCAAATGTTTATATGCTTTGGTTGACACGGAAAGTCATGGCAATGTCTAGTCTGTGTCAGTTATTCCAACCTAGTATTTCACAGCAATTTCTAGAAATGAGATTAATGTTTAAAAGAAACTACTTCTGCAAACCAGAGACAGAATACTGCTAAAAATCTGAATGGATAATGGTATAACAAGCTATCTGGGTTCAAATAAAACACAGACCAATAGATTAATACAAGCGGTAATGTTGAGTAATTCTAGGCTGTACTGATTTCCGATTTTTGCTCATAGTACATACCGTCCCTACTTTATACATAGGTACCTTAAATAGAAATGGGGATCATGAACCCAAGGACTCAAAATATCAACTAAGTATCACGTAAAAAAGCACTTTTAAAAGTGCAAGACAGATAGGCTAACTGAAGTATCTTGTGTACCTGAAATAAAGTTAACAACATTATATTCACCTTTGCTGTCATGATCAACTGAGTCATTTCATCTATAAAATACACTAAAGCAATCTTTTATCAGATTTATTTGTCTCACTAAGTTATATTCTCTCAAAACACCATTTATCTTAATTCTTTTTTTCTTGTCATGCATTTGTCTGAAATACTTAGATATAAATGTAGTCTGACTCCATTCCAAGAGTTGTCCTCATCAACAATTTTTGACATAGTGGAACAGGATTCTTTAATTGATCCTAAAGAAAGTAGAGCTCAGTTGACAGAGCCAAAGATCACATAGCTTAAGCTGGAGAAATGAGATCGTGCACTGGTACTAGGAAAAGACTAAATTCTGTAGGTTTTGTTCAGATAAATCTTTTGCCAGACTGAACCATAGAACTTGACTAACTGTCAGGAAAGGAATAAAGTTATAAAAATAATGGGATTTTAAAATGAAATACATATATTTTCAACAACATGGCATGTTTCACTTTAAAATGATGAACTGTATGTGTTGGAAGACTCACCCACCTCTACAAGTTTTTATTCACTGAAGTATTGCCATAATATCAGGTAATGATTAATGTTATATTAAATGAATAATGTAATTTCTTATGGATAGTAAATCTTCTACCTGATAATCACTTCCAGTTATTGGGAATTGGTGTTCTACAGTCTACTAGTTACATCAGTCAGATAATAGCAGAACAAGTGATTTAGTTCAATCTAAACAAAAGTAGTCAACTCTTCCTAAATCTACAGTATTTCCCATGCACATTTCAATGAAGTATACAGGTGCCAGGTATTTAAATAACTTATAACAACTACTCCAGTTCACTGGAGTGATTACTTCAATGTTATGCCACTTTTTGAGAAAATTCTCAGAGCAAATATTTTTGTGGAGTCATTACTCAAAATTTCAAGATTTCTTTATATCTTCAATTGTATTACTTATATTTTTATTGTCAAGGTACATATGAAATAACAAGGAACAAATACTATTTTCATCACATGTAACTTCTAACTATTCTTCTTTTGATTAGCGAACAAGGAAGAACCTAAACTCCTGCAGTGATTTTTAGGATTCAGTGTTTAGCATGAATTGCCTACTGGTTTAGCACATAACTTCTCTGACTTTCCCAATTCCTAGTAAGGGCATTTATTCAGGATGTGATTAAGTAATTCTTCCTTAATTGTTATATCAAAATAGTGTCTTGTGTTTTAACACAAGAATTAAGCAGTAGTTTATTTGCATACTAAAAGCTGGAGGCTGGTCTGTTGAAAAGTGTGTTAAATCTCCCAATGCTTTCAGCAAAGCCTAGGCTGCAGCTTGAGAAACGTTTGAATCTATTTAGCACTTTAACAGGAAAGCATAAGGAGCAAAGAAACCAAGGCAAATGTTTGGATTTCAACTTTCAGTATTTGGGTTTGCAAATAAATTATTCTAGAGACAAAGTACAGCTCTGAATCACAAATATTCCTAAAGCATTCAAATGCTGAGCTCTGTTTAGACTTCTGAGATTAAAAGCCAAGCTCAAATTTAAACTTGCAAAAAATTGAACACAATCAAAGAATTTCTAATTGCTTGAAAATTTAATTTCCTGAGGATTTTACAGCTTTAGAGATATATGCTAATTCTAATTGTATTTAAAAAAAGAACAACAAAAAAACCCCACAAAACAACTTTTAATGAAAAAAAATTACTCAGACTGAATGAAAGTTTTCAGCAACTAGACCTCAGTAAATATGAAGGCCTAACACAGTCTGATCTTGGCTAATAGTCTGCCGAGTAGGATGTAGCAGGTAGTCCTTATCTACATTTTTAGGCAAATGTTACAGAAAGTATTTTGTGAACAATTAGGGCTAGTGCCTGCAGTTTCTAAGAGGTTTAAGAAGCACCAAAACAGTTCTTTCCCTCTGCACCAGGATGGGGACATGATCTTCATCATTAAAGTTTCTTCAGGGATAATTAAAGCTTCTCCAGACAGTACTGAAAATCCATAAATTCCAATTCAGACTTTCAGGACAGGAATAAATGTAATACTTCCTTAAGACTGACTTAGAAAAATTACCATTGTGAACTGAGGAACTGGGATAGAAAAATATTATTGAAGTATGAAAACAACAACATTTAAGCAAGTACCAGCAAGTCACACACACACTTCTGAAAGAATATTTGCATATTTCTATTTCAATCACAGCACAAAGATATTTAGGCATATCACAGATATCAACTTGTTACTACTTTTTTCCTCAGCCTTATAGCCATATCTAACATTATTTTACCTGACTTCATTTAATCTTATTTTCATCTGATTTCAGACTTCATTTTTAATATTTTTCTTTTTTCAAATTTAGAATGAGCCAAAAAAGAGAAACACTACCTCTCTAGAGACTCACCAGGTTAATCAGTTAGGATCTAACAAAATACAAAAAGCATTCTCAAATTTTAAGATGTTAACTATATTGTAAAGTGGGGATACTTCTACCAGCCTCTAATCTGTTGAAAGAGGTGAAGTCCACTAATGCTACAGCTTGAGGAATTTAATGCTTCCAAAGCAAGGCTTTATATCAGGCTAGAGAATTGTGTGCCAGAACCTGACAGTCTCCAGAGGCTCAAACTTTCTGTTTAACAGAGATAAACAGTTATCTATTACACAAAAGGGGAAGGAATCCACTGTACATAAAACTATTTTAGTGGTGTAACAAGCAGAAGTCTGTTGCTTGCACTTGGAATTCTTCCCACTTTGATGTCTTAACACACTGTACCCATGAAATAGATAATTAAGCAACTAAATGGGAACCATTTCAACAAATCTGCCCATAAAATATTGAAAGCTGAATTACAATTCAGGTATGGTGTTTGGAAATGGAATATTTTAGAAAGTCAATTATACTCACATTCAAGGATAAAACTTATATTCTCATGATTTCAAATTCCCACTTATAACTTATATTTCTTTCAAATAGTTTGACTATAATTTTCAGCTGCTTTTAAATATCAATTAATGGTTATGACACATTTCTAAGGGGCAGATAAAAATTTGGATAAAAAGATTTCCAGAATGACAGTTTATGACTAAATATAATTCATTTGGGAGACTTACAAAAAATTCCCTGGTCCACATCATCAAATAGCAGCATAAATAATTCATTCCTTTATCTTTCTAAAGGATATAAATTAAGCATCAAGAAGAACACAGTTGTTTGTCTCTTCTACACAAGATCTTCCAAAAGAAGGTCAGAAGACCTGTAATAGATGATAAAAGTTCCAAGTAACCTGTAAGCAAGACCAAAAAGTATTTTTGCCAAAATTTTTTTCAGTCACCTTGGAGTAAAGCATATTATGCCTGTATTCTAGATGAGATGATTTTCAGGGTAAGACTGATAAGCAATCTTATCCTTATTACCTTCCTGATCTAGAAATTTTCACCAGTATTAGTGGAAAATTCCAAATTATCACAACAGGACTTTGTCCTGTGGTAAACATCTTGTAGCTATGGCCTATAGAACCAAAATCTACAACTGTGAAATGCTTTAAAGAGAAACATCCTTAAAAAAATTTTCAGCAAGAGTCATCTTGTGTTTGAGCACACATGAAAGAATAAAGCTTTCCACAGGAGACAACCTGTTCTCACAGATTCCACAATTCAGCTTTATTGACTAATGATGATAGACTTGGAACGGATAGCACTTGGCCAAATCTACTCTCTTTATTGCTAAAGCCCTCCATCAAAGCCAAAGAGAACTTCCCCTGTGCAAGACTAATTCCCCAAAGGTATCTACCTGCTATTTCCAATATATTCATTAGATGCCTAAACACCTCTGAGGATCTGAAACTTCAGGTTTCTATCTGTCACCCTAACACCTTACTCATGTAAAATACTACAGCAGCTTCCTATCCCTCAAGCAACGTCACTAACCCAGAAGCTACACACAACATTAACAAGTAGCTACTTAAAAGTCCTCATCATCAACTGAATTGGCAGGGAGCTGACAAGATCAGCTTTTAAATCTGTATCAAATCAAAAGAGGGTAACTTAAAAAAAAAAAAAGGAAAAAGAAAAAGGAAGATATATTAGATAATAAGAACCCATAGCCAAAGCTATTATTATTGTTATTTAGTTAGCTAATAAATCAGGGAGGTCTGGTAGTTCCATTCATATGGTTAGAACACAAAGATTGCATTGTAATTTCCAGGTCTGATTTGGATTGGTAATAATGTGTTTTAGTCAGTAGATGGTGCTGCTTCTTTCTAGCCCTCTCCATCAATACAGAAGTATATGATTAGGGACGTAGTCTTACATTTTCATACATTTGGGGGAAGACAGTGTCTGTATTACTTGTGTCTTCCTACTTGGCCAAATAAGCAGCAAAAAGACAAGCTGCCTTTCTATATCAGCACAGCTAATAATATAAACCTATTTTTAAAATCTATTTATATGGGAATAAAAGAGAGAGTGGAAGATACACACTTAGGCTCTGATTTTCTGCCTCTGGAAATGTAAGATTTAAATACCTATTGGATGTTGTTTTCTATCCCCAAGCTACTTTATATACAAAAAACTAATTCACTAATTGCAAAGACAGAAGAGTTACTCCTCCATTTACACATGTGGTTTGCAGCCCTCAAAATCTCCTATCCCTAGTCCTTGGATTTCATCAAGTTATCATTCAAGTAGAGATGAATGAGAAAATGCTTCACAAAATTACTTTCTCCCTGAACCAAATCAGTATGTCACTGCATCATCAGTGGGTAAGAACATGCTGAACGTGCTATTTTTTGCATGGTAAAACCAGAGGTCCTGAACTGCTGCTAACACTGGCTCCATCCAATGCAGGTCAGCAGCTTCCTGCTCTACTCCTATTCCACCCTGCTTTCAAATACAGTCCTTATTTTCTACCCTCAACACTACTTCTGTTACTCTAGGTTCCTAAGATTTTCCCGGTTTTCACCTCAAAAGACACTTAGACTTAAGAGAGAATTTTAGGTCTTGTGAACAAGATTAAAACAAACTTTCAACTATATAATTGTGTGTATATGATGCACCACAATTAAACCCATATCGGAATGCAGTAGTAGTCAGTTACTTAGTCCATTTATATGACCTTATGAGTTCTAGGAAATCCGAGTATATCCTCGCGTACTATCTGAGTCCATACCACTTGCTTAGCTTGACTACTGTCAGAAGACTTACATTGCTAAAGAAGTAGAATGAATTACCTTAAAAAATCTTGGCATACTCTTATTTCTTTTGATACATTACTACATTTCTGATCTGCAGACATAACAGATCACAAGAACGATCTCGTGTGAAAAATTTTTCAAGTTTTACCATTAAAAGGTAAGGACGGGTCCTTACCTAAAAGCTAGGACTAGTCTGCTGGCCTCAAGCCACACAAGAAGAAACACAAGGTATACCAGACAGTTTCATGTTCTTTATCACTTTTTGATTTATTTGTGAATTTAGTCCAGATGTTCTAGTCATATAAACACCATACAACACTTCAGATCATAACTTCAAATTTTCTATTCAAAAGGCCTTGGATCTTGACAAGAATAAGACCTAAGAGATTTCTTGGTCTTTCTGATTGAAAGAGTGGGGGGAAAAAAAATATCTTAAGATAAGCCTCTCACGTTGTTTTGATCCTGACAGTTATAAGAAATCTGAAAGTAGAAGAGTACCAAAGAAAAAAGTGATGAAAAAAATCTAAATGGTCCAGAAGCTCTAAAATTAGTTTATTCCCAATAGATGCTTAGAAAATTAGTGACTTGATTCTCATTTTGTCCATGTGTTCATCCAGATAATTTACTCTGAGCAATACATGTTTTCTGTGACACAGCAGAGACTTTTTTTTTTAAATCAGTCTTAAAGGAGCAAAGCTTTACTCACACAGTCTTATTACAGTAATGATGATAATAAAACACAACCCCAATTATAGTCACTTGGTCATAAAAAAAAAATTGCAGTTGACCAGAATAGCTTATAGCTTTAGGTTGCATTAAAATGTAGTCACACAAATTATGCTAGTGCCCCTCATTTGTTTTATTTCACATATTCCATAAGAAGGAAGCATTAACTGTAGACAGTATGTTAAACAACTCTAATGAAAGTTTCTACATAATAGTCTTGTGTATAAACACAAAGGGTCTGTCGTGGTTTAACCCCAACCAGCAACTAAGCACCACACAGCCACTCACTCGCTCCCCCACAGAGGGATGGGGAAGAGAATCAGAAGGGTAAAAGTGAGAAAACTTGTGGGTTGTGATAAAGACAGTTTAATGGGTAAAGCAAGAGCCGCACACACAAGCAAAGCAAAACAAGGAATTCATTTGCTACTTCCCATGGGCAGGCAGGTGTTCAGCCATCTCCAGGAAAGCAGGGCTCCATCACGCATAACGGTTACTTGGGAAGACAAATGCCATCACTCCGAGTGCCACCCTCCTTCCTCCTTCTTCCCCCAGCTTTTATATTGCTGAGCATGACGCCATATGGTGTGGGATATCCCTTGGGTCAGTTGGGGTCAGCTGTCCCAGCCATGTCCCCTCCCAGCTTCCTGTGCACCACCAGCCCACTCGCTGGTGGTGCAGAAGAACAGAAAGTCCTTGACTCGGTGTCAGCACTGCTCAGCAGTAAGGAAAACATCCCTGTATTATCAACACTGTTTTTAGCACAAAGCCAACACACAGCCCCATGCTAGCTGCTATGAAGATGATTAACTCTATCCTAGCTAAAACTAGCACTGGGTCAAAAATTTACGCAGCCTAGAAAAGGAAGTTGCAAAAGAAAGAAGATAGAATTTTATTCTGAGAACACCCTATCAACCAGCATAAGTGAAAAAGCACAGTTTTCCCTTCTGAAAAACAAAACAACAAAAAAAAATTAGGATTTTAAAATATATTCTTCACAAAGTAATGTCTGTGCCTGGAAGAATGACGTCCAGCAAAAACTGGAGAGTAAGTGTTAGCATTTCCCTAATAATGATCTTGAGCCATTTGAAAGATTGTCTTCCAGGGAAAAGAATTAATTTTCCAGTATTTGCTTGTGTGGAAGATGCAGAAATAAGCTCTTTTAAAAAAAAGGACAGAAAAAGGTATTTTGCACAAAAGCAAGCACCTGCACGTGTGTTCAAAGGGTACATCCTCCACTGCCCCAAAATAATACAGCAAACAGTAAAATATCATAACATTAAGAACTATGTTATGAATCTCTTTTTAGGAATTGATATGCTAACATCCAAATGGACACCATGAATTCAGTTTTAACTGCACAGAGCTCAGTGGGATTATATTAATCTTGAAACTTTCTTCTTTTCAGCCCTGCATTTTTGAAAAGACCTTCTATTTTCCTAATTTTCAGCCAAACATGACAGTGGCTTGATAAAAACCTCAAAAGGCTGGGAAATGGTTCAGAAGTTGAATCAGCTAATAGAGTTCATCTGCTGACATTTGCTTATGACTAATCATAGCCTCCACTCAAGGGACTCTCATTTACCTTTTTGGAGAGGTTGTTCCTAGCAGTAAATAAGATGATGCAGAAGATTACAGAAAAGAAAAGAATACAGTTGGTCTCTTTCCTTTTGAATTTTTATCTAGTCTCTTCTCAGTGGGATAAAAAAATTGCAAAGAGAATGAAGCCTAAAATAATTAACAGAACTGAAGGATGGGACATCGAGCAACCTGACCTAGTGAAAGATGTGCCTCCCCACAGCAGGGGGATTGGACTAGATGATCTTTGAAGGTCCCTTCTGACCCAAACCATTCTAAGATTCTATGGCTAGTATTTGAGAAAGGGATTAAAATACATATGTATGCAGAGAACAAGTCAGTGGGAGCAGCAAGGCAGTGCTGCAGGTCCACCAGTACCTCTTTAGATGCATGGACATGAAAACTCTGTAGGATGAATCAACAATACAACATAGGAAAGCCATATTGGGTGAGGCCAGAGACCCACCTATCCCACTATTTACAGTGGGTACCTCAGAAAGAGCAGAACAAGAAAGAATGGATATATTGGTACTACTCCAGCACTACATTCTCCAAACAAATTCTGGCTCAGATTTTTCTTTCAGTTTTTCCTCATCTGGATTTGCCCAATCACATCTTGAACTCCTGTAAAATTTAGCAGCCACCACAGTCCATAAAACAAACTTCCACAGTTTAACACCATACAAGGAAGTACGGCAAGATCTATGGAACCAAATTAAGGAGTTTTTTAAATTTTTTTTTTTTAAGTGAAATGGGAAACAATAGTAGCAAAATTATATTAGACTTTTGCTAAAGAATGTTCTGAACATCCTGCAGAGTTTTACACCTTGAACAGAGAAAATAACAGGTAATAATGATGACATAATAAAGAGTCCTCGAAACAAACTATTTGCAATTGTATATTTCAGAGAGCTTTACAGAAGTTATGAACATATGTTGTACACTATTGCTATAACACTGTAGTAGGAAAAAAAAATCCACTATTGACAAGAGATGCACATATAGGTATTTTGCATCTCTTCAAATGATTAATCTGTTACATTTCTAAATAGCTTGATTTTCTCATTGCCAAAAACTGTCTCCAACTAAGTTAATGATGTCATCATTCTAAATAGGAATAAATACTGCTGACTGTAAAGGAATTCCTGGAAGCACATGAACATTTATAGATCCACTAACCTTTTCTGTTTTCTTTTGAAATCCGTCTCTAGCCTTTAATATTTTCTGCGTACTTGAAGTAAAATACGCAAAATGAAAGTGGAAAAATGTCAGCATTAAAATTTGGATGTGAAAGTCCATAAGTTGCATTTAATTTAATGAAAAGCAGTGTTCACATACAGAAAATACATTAAAGCTCTGATTTTCATTATGTAGTTCAGCAATGCAGATAATTAAGAGTCTGAGGAGAAAAAAAAAAAAAAACAAAACAAACAAAAAACAGTTGCAGTTCATAGAATCACAGAATAGTTTGGGCTGGAAGGGACCTTAAAGATCATCTAGTTCCAACCCCCCTGCCATGCGCAGGGACATATTCCACTAGACCAGGTTGCTCAAAGCCCATCCAACCTGGCCTTGAACACTTCCAGGAATGCGGCATCCACAACTTCTCTGGGCAACCTGATCTAATACATCACCACCCTCATAGTGAAGAACTTCTTCCTTATATCTAATTTAAATCTACTCTCTTTCAGTTTAAAACCATTACTCCTCATCCTGTCACTGCATACCCTTGCAAAAGTCCCTCTCCAGCTTTCTTGTAGGCCCCCCTTCAGGTACTAGAAGGCTGCTAGGTGGTCTCCCCAGAACCATCTCCTCTCCAGGCTGAACAACCCCAACTCTCTCAGCCTGTCTTCACAGGAGAGGTGCTGCAGCCCTCTGATCATCTTCATGGCCCCTCCTCTGGACTCGCTCCGACAGGTCCATGTCCTTCTTTTGTTGGAGGTCCCAGAGCCGGGACCCAGGTGGGGTTGTGAGACTTGTGGACTCGTGAGACCCAGATGGAGTCTCACGAGAGCGGAGTAGAGGGGGAGAATCGCCTCTCTCAACCTTCTGGCGACAATTCTTTTGGTGCAGCCCAGGATACAGCTGGCTTTGTGGGCTGCAAGCACACATTGCTGGGTCACGTTGAGCTTCTCATCAACCAACACCCCCCAAGTCTTTCTCCTCAGGGCTGCTCTCAATCCATTCTCTGCCCAGCCTGTATTTGTGCTTGGGATTGCCCCAACCCATGGTGCAGGACCTTGCACTTGGCCTTGTTGAACTTCATGAGGTCCACATAGGCCCAACTCTCAAGCTGTCAAGGTCCCTCTGGATGGCATCCCTTCCATCCAGCGTGTCAACCGCACCACACAGCTTGGTGTTGTCAGCAAACTTGCTCAGGGTGCACTCAATCCCACTGTCCATGTCACCAACAAAGATGTTAAACAATGCTGGTCCCCATACCAACCCCTGAGGAACACCACTTGTCACTGGTCTCCACTTGGACATCGAGCTGTTGACCATCCAGCCAATTCGTTTCCCATCGAGTGGTCCATCCATCAAATCCATGTGTCTCCAATTTAGAGACAAGGATGTCATGCGGGACAGTGTCAAATGCTTTGCACAAGTCCAGGTAGATGATATCAGTTGCTCTTCCCATATCCACCAATGCTGTAACCCCATCGTAGAAGGCCACCAAATTTGTCAGGCATGATTTGCCCTTAGTGAAGCCATGCTGGCTGTCACCAATGACCTCCTTATTTTCCATGCGCCTTAGCACAGTTTCCAGGAGGATCTGCTCCATAATCTTGCTGGGCACAGAGGTGAGACTGACTGGCCTGTAGTTCTCTGGGTCTTCCTTTTTTTCCTTTTTAAAAATGGGGGTTATGTTTCCCCTTTTCCAGTCAGTGTGAACTTCACCAGACTGCGATGACTTCTAAAATATGATGGATAGTGGCTTAGCAACTTTATTTGCCAGTTACCTTGGGACCTGCAGATGCATCTCATCAGGTCCCATAGACTTGTGCACCTTCAGGTTCCTTAGATGGTCTCAAACTTGATCTTCTCCTAAGCAGACAGCTCTTAATTCTCCCAGTCCCTGTCTTTGGCTTCTGTGACTTGGGCAGTGTGGCTTGAGCTCGTGCTGGTGAAGACTGAGGCAAAAAAGTCATTGAGTACCTCAGCCTTCTCTGTATCCCAGGTAACTAGGTCTCCCCATTTCCCTCCAGAGAGGGCCCACATTTTCCCTAGTCTTCCTTTTATCACAGACATTACCTGTAGAAGCTTTTCTTGTTGCCCTTGACATCCCTGGCCAGATTTAATTCTGTCAGGGCTTTAGCTTTCTTAACCTGATCCCTGGCTGCTTGGACAATTTCTCTATATTCCTCTCAGGCTACCTGTTCTTGCTTTCACCCTCTGTAGGCCTTCTTTTTGTGTTTGAGTTTGTCCAGTAGCAACTTGTTCATCCATGCAGGCCTCCCGGCATTTTTTCCTGACTTCTTCTTTGTTGAGATGCATTGCTCCTGAGCTTGGAGGAGGTGATCCTTGAATATTAATCAGCTTTCTTGGGCCCCCCTTCCCTCCAGGGCTTTATCCCATGCTACTCTACCAAGCAGACCTCTGAAGAGGCTGAAGTCTCCTCTTCTAAAGTCCAGGGTAGTGAACTTGCTGTGTACCCTCCTTGGTGTCCTAAGGATCTTGAACTCCACCATTTCACAGTCACAGCAGCCAAGGCTGCCCTTGAGCTTCGCATTCCCCACCAGCCCCTCCTTATTGGTGAGAACAAGGTCCAGCACAGCACCTCTCCTCATTGGCTCCTCTACCACTTGGAAGAGGAAGTTATCATCAACACACTCCAGGAACCTCATGGATTGCTTATGCCCTGCAATATTGTCCCTCTAACAGATATGGGGTGGTTGAAGGCCCCCATGAGGACCAGGGCTTGTAAACATGAGGCTGCTCCTATCTACCTATAGAGGGCATCATCCTTTTGGTCTTTCTGTAGCAGACCCCCAGTATAATGTCACCTGTCACTGCTCTCCCTTTAATCCTGACCCATAAGCTCTCAGTTGGCTCTTCATCCATCCCCAGGCAGAGCTCCATGCACTCCAGCTGGCCATTGACATAGAGAGCAACACCCTGTCCCCATCTCCCCACCCGTCCTTCCTAAATATACACCTTCTTAAATATACATCTGCTGTTACAGCTCGCTAATGGGAAGAAAGCTATTCTAGATCACAAACTACAAATCCCGAAACTATAAGAATGAAAATGTAGAAGTCAGGGTATTACTGACCACCTGACCAGGAGAAAGCTGTTGCATATTGACTAGTGAAGGAAGGTGGGCTATTTCAATATAGTGGTGGTTACTGCAATGATAAAAACTGGAAACATGCAGTTTATATCAGGCATATATAACAGACATTATGTTAAAACCAATTTCTTTGCATTTGAAATGATGTAAGTGATGCTCAAGTGGATTAAATGTACATGGAAAGGCTGTTCTAACATGGTTTTGAATGTTATAGAAATTACTGATTAAATGAAGGAGCTGTAACAAGAGCCTCAGAACTGACCACAGAATTGGCTACTGATTGTAACATACACAAGAGAACACACAAAACCCCCTTAATAATTTGAAAAGAAGTTGTAGGAAACACAAACTATGAAAGAACAGTTTGCTGAAATTCATGCATAACACCTATGGCAGAAAGGAAAATTAGTCCAAACATAAGTACAAACTTAGCCCCTGAATCATATTTAGAAAATTGAAAATCTGCACAAATTTGAGCATTTGAGCTCAAACAACCCAGTTATTCAACTATTCATATGAAGCAAAAATTATATCAGTTAGCCAAAATAATTTATTTAATAATTTTTAAAAAAACCCTTTTTTCCTGTTTTGCTTTTTTTACTCATCTACATAGAAAAGGTTTTAAAAAATAACTGACAGTCAACACACTCTTTCAGCCAGTACTAGAACCTTCCAGATCTGTTTCTGAATTATTCAACTCACAAGGTCACTGTAATTTTATGTTAAGACTGATCTGTTGACTATCCTGCCATGAGATTTCAGATAAAACAGGCATATTTTGCTCATCTCGCCTTAGTTCTCTGGAATGATTTTTATAACCAGTATGCATATGATGCCCTGAATTTGCGTATTTCTCTTAAATTCGAGCTTCCAATTCAGCTAATCTTTGTACAAAAAGAATAATCAGCAAAAATTTAAAAAAATCCCAACAGAATGATAAAGAAAACACTCCTAAATTAAATCCTACCACAAATAGGACATAAGTAGTCATGTTATAGTACTCATTACCGTTTCTGAATTTTATGGTAAAACAAAACCACTATATTGTTTAAAAGGGATAAATATCATGTGTTTCTACACATGTATTCCACATGCGTGTGGAATAACTGCATACTTGTGCCTATAAACAAAGCTATAAACAGTTTTCAACCTGCCAACTGCAAAGATAATGTGATACTAGAAAATAAACTTTACCAAACTTTCTGAAAATCAAATTCTCCATAATCAAGTCATATTTTTATATGTATTCTGAGGCAAATATACCCTTTATTATGCTGAATTATTCCAAATGAATTAACACAGGCTTTAATATTAATGTTTTTTTTCCCTCCCTAACAATTTCATCATCAAGCTCTTTGAACTGCATAAAATAGAATCTCATTCCTTTAACGGGCTAGAATTTACTTTACATTGAAAGATTCCATCTAGTTTTTACTCCACACAAACCAGTATGTCTCTTTATGAAACCTTCAGTGTTAACAGAGTAAGCCTTTGCAATAATACAGCAATAACAAGTAACTACCTTCTTCACCTCACAACAGTGCACAAAATATTGTAACTGCAAGTAATAAGTTTGATAAGCTTGGCAAAATTTAAAAACAAACAAACAAAAAACAAACAAAAAACTCCCAACAAAACAAAAAATCCAAAACTTTTTACAACTCCCCCTAACTATTAAAGAACAGATAATATTATACCAGAGACATGGTATCCACGCTGCCTGGAAAGTCATCATTTCTGTTATCCAGAAGATCAACAGTCTGGAGGAAAAAAAAATTTATAACAAAGCAGAAAGTCACAAGGAAAAAAAAAAAAACCACACCACACAACAGAAGAAGGAAAGCTTACTTTGAAGTAGCCAATCACATTATTTAGAAGAATTCGAAAAACCAAAAAAGTTGGAAGCTCAAGTTTAGAAATTTCCAAGACTTAAATTTCCTAATAAAGTAGAGAAGTCTTAGAAACCTTAGGAACCATAGAAATATTCAAAAGAGGTCTCCCAGACTAACAGTTCTACAATAGCAAAAACAGTTTCTTGAAAGATTTTGACTTTCACAAAATATTTTCTGTTTGGGAAATTCATAGCACAGACCTGATGCTGCATCCTGCATATTGATCTTGAATTAAAAGAAAATTTTATGGTCACTATCAGGGCATTTCTACATTAAAAAACCCAAGGAACTCCTAAGTTTTTCATTACAGTGAAGAATGGAAACCTTCTAGTAACCTTGAAATGTTTCATGGATTTTTTTTTTCTTTTCTTTCTCAAAACTTTAATATAATTGATTTTCCAAAGCATATAGTGAACATACAGAATCTGATTAATTCAGTATTTGCTTTTGAAGCTCTTTCAACTGATACCAATCTACCTCTGCTTCCAAAGTAGCAGAGCTTGGCTAGATATACCGCAAATTGGTAAGAGAAAAATAATAAAAAAAGGCATAAAATCAGAGGGGAAAATGAGATATTAAGTGATTTTTGCAAGAGACATTTGCATTGGGAACAGCAACAACCCATGTAACACTACAGGCTTGGGGAAGAGTGGCTGGAAAGCTTCCTGGCAGAAAAGGACCTGGGGGGCTGGTGGACAGCCAGCTGAATGTGAGCCAGCAGTGTGCCCAGGTGTCCAAGAAGACCAACAGCATCCTGGCTTGTATCAGGAATAGTGTGGCCAGCAGGACCAGGGAAGTGATCATCCCCCTGTACTTGGCACTGGTGAGGCCACACCTCGAATACTGTGTTCAGTTTTGGGCCCCTCACTGCAAGAAGGACATTGAGGTGCTGGAGTGTGTCCAGAGAAGGGCAATGAAGCTGGTGAAGGGTCTGGAGAGCAGGTCTTACGAGGAGAGGTTGAGGGAACTGGGGTTGTTTAGTCTGGAGAAAGAGGAGGCTGAGGGGAGACCTTATCTCTCTCTACAACTACCTGAAAGGAGATTGTAGCAAGGTGGGTGTTGGTCTCCTCTCCAAGGTTACTAGCAATAACACAAGAGGAAATGGCTTAAAGCTGCACCAGAGGTTTAGGTGGCATGGTGGTGTTGGGTTGACAGTTGGACTTGATGGTCAAGAAGGTCTTTTCCAACATTAATGATTCTATGAATGCAAACTTGATTGTTACCATAAGCAAGTATTTGGTCTTACTTTTTACCTATGGAACTGCTCATTTGTTTAAATTCATGGTTTTTTTTTTAAAGCTCAAGTCCTTTTGTTAGACAGGACCTGTATAGGCCATAGAGAATCTTTATACCACCTTTTCCTTAACTTTGGAGATAAGCCAGTATTTCCCCTATATGAATAGAGATATCTACACCTTGTTTGCAGGATGAGATGGGTAGTTCTCTTTTCTACCCAACTTTAAAGATCATTGATCTTTTAAGATAGCCTTTGAATATGTATATTTTCAGCTCTGACTCTGGGTGGGGAAGTGATAAATGTTCATATTGTTAAGAAACAGAACAAATATGGGAGAATATTACTGAAGGGGTTTTTAAGCGATTTTTTTGTTTTGGAGTTTTTTTGTTGAGGTCTGTTCATTGGGTTTTTATGTTTTGGGGGTTTGGGGGGTTTTTTTGTTTGGTTTTTGTGGTTTTCTTTTTTTTTTTTTTTTAATTCTGAAAATTATTTTGCTATTGTTCTATAGTTGAATAGTTACCGATGTTCACAGTCCAGATCTTGGAATGAACAAAGTCAATGGCAAGACTTCCAGTGGTTTTAGTGGGATCAGGATATGGTGCTCTAAAAATAACTGGCCTCTCCCCTCCTAACCTCCATGAGAAATATGTCATTCATTATGCGGCATTAAAATGGTGGGTGGTATAATGCCTGTTCTCTGCATCAATTTACTGCATATAAACTGTAGCTTAACATCATACTATAACAAAATTCACATATAGTAAATTTTCCTGGTAAGGAGCTGCAATATGAAGGAATTAAAATTTTACACTTACGGTAATTATTTTCGCATGACAACCTACACAATTACAGCAAGATTTGCCTTCTTACCACTGAATAAGCAATATTTTGTGTACAATAAGCAACATTTTTGAGTACAAAAAGCAACATTGCAACTAGAGGCACAGGCTTTGTGTTCAGTGTGGAAATATCTTGTAATGTGTTTATGACTACTGCATCTGTCCCATGTTTCTCTCTTTCCTGTAAGGATGCAAATGCTGTTATTCTTAATAGATGGCAGACAAAGAAACATGAAGCATTTGCACTTCCTTCTGCCATCTGAGGGTGAACAAACCACCAGGACCAAACAGGACAATTCTATATAATTGAAGTACATTTAGGAGACAGCACTGGATATCTTAGTGACCAAGGTTAAAATTTAACAACTCCTACTTTCAGAAAAGAACTAATGGATCATGTAAAGAAAACTCCTTTAAGAAGCATAGGGGAGAGAAGGGGAAGAAAGCTGTTCTTGCCTGCTTTGTCTCTAGAGAAACATGCCTGGAAATAAGCACTCAGAGGAGACTGCTGTGATTGGCAAAAATTTTACCTTTCTACAATCCAAGCACCAAATAAGTATTGTTGCTTTAGAAAAGCTACACCTTAGCTATAAATCACAGTTAACTGACTTGAAAAAATAAAAGTTAGGTCTCTGCTTAGATGTGATTTAGTTTTAAGAACAAGCGTTACAGAAAAAAACAGGTTTGCTGCTGCTTCCAATTTTCAGAGGAACCTTCACATAAAGATTATACCAACATTTAGCTAAACATACTTCTGAAAAACTTTATAAAAGCCAGATGGTCCCTCACATAGGATATATAGTTTAATCTCTGTTTTTCAGCAACTTTGACAGTAAATTAGGTGTAGAGAATGCCATAAAAGAAAAATAGATAATGAAAATTTTATTATTTTCACACCTTTCAATTATAGGGCAACCTCATTCTTCCAATGTCTTGCTTCTAAATTTGATCCTGTTTAGATTTAAACAAGCATACATTCATTTTGGAACAAAGCCATGTGTCCATACATCCCCTCAGTCAGAAATCATAGAGAAAGTCTTAATGTTTATATGTATTGACTATGAGGGGAAACAGGTTTTCCAGGGGATACTTTAAAATATTCCAAATAATTCAGAGAGAAAACAGATTGTTTACATACAGCAGACTGAGAAAAGGCTTTGGGTGGATGGACCACCCAAAGGGAACCACAGAATCCAAAACTCAAGTGCTTACTATGCACATAGTGATTATTTAACATTTGTACATTTGCCTGCATAGAGTCTACTTTATCAAGGGCTCCATCCAACAAGATATGTGTAGTAACAGCTGTATAGAAGCTGGAGAATAGTTTCCTGTAGCTGTATTCACAACCTGTGTGAGAAGCTCAGTTTTAAAGGAAAAATCTCTTGTACTAGTACTTGGAAAAAAGATTTCCAAGTACTAAATGCAGGGGAAACTTTACTGTTGTGGGAAGTCTCCATATACATCAGAATACTTGAACATTATAGAGTCAAGTTCAAACCCAAAATGTAGTCAAAACCTTGCAAATAAAGAAGCAGTTAATGATGCTAAAGTGTTAAAGGAAGAGATGCTATTCATATAGGATCTTTAAGGAGATTTTTATTCAGAAGGAAATTTATGGCTCATATAGGAGCAAAATCACTTTCTTCTCTTTCTGTGAGCAACACTGAATCTGGGAGAAAGAATTCCACAGATAAAGGGGGATAAAACCCAATCACAGTAATCCACAGCCTTATCTGCATTTCCATTTTCACACCCCTTCTTGTTTTAATTAAGTGCAAAAACAATAATGAAGGCTGAGATGCAAAGCTGCAAGATCTCAAAGGCCCAAGATTCTGCCAAAACTTTGACTGGACACATTGCAGAGCATTTCTTGTGTATTCTGTTACATGCCTTTAGCAGCATAATCATTCTTAATTCATAACTAACAACAGAAACAAGAAGATAAAAGAGTACCTAGGAAAGTCAAGACCAGGTTCATAAACTATAGGAGATGCTGGATTTTCAGAACAGATCTCCATGCTGGAAGAACTCAACATCTTCAAGTACAAGATTCAATGTCCAGGGTAAATCTTTTGCTGCGAGCATTCTGCCACCTCTTGCTGAATGTTTTGAGCAGCAGCATCTTCCTCTGTTCAATTGACATCAATCAGTCAAGACTGAACGTTGGAAAAAACGGGGTAGCAGTTGTGCTAAAGACAAGCTGTTGAACTCTTGCTCTTGAAGTAAATGGTCTGGTTCTGAAAAGCCTTCTCCCATCTATTCGATGACCTTGGTGATCCCTCCAGTTCTATGGCAAACAGTATCCATTTCCAATGCAAAAATCTTTATGTTCTGTAGCTTACAGAAATCTTATGTAACAACCAAATAATTTCCAAGACAGAAATAAAGTATTTAGTGTCTCTTTGGCTACCTTTAGGTATTTCCTCTGTCACTGAGCAGCATTTTTTTCCCTTTTCTTCCCTTCAAGGCCCCTATCACTTTCCACATGCTGCATAAAAAAAGCCTACTGATTTTTGGGTTCCTTTCAATGAGCATGGAGCCAGAAATTAGATAATATACTGCCAAATACTATAGGTGCCTTGTTTACAGCATCTAGTGTTACACCACTGGATATTCTTAAAGAGATATACACAATGATCCAGAACCATTTATATGTCAACTTTTCACTGAGAAGGTAAAATCTACCCAAAGGTGATTGTATTCAGAGTTGTTACCCTCTGATAGGCCTAAGCGTTTGGGGGAAATAATCTAAGACCTCCAGCTAATTCCACAAGTTTCACCTCTAAGTATTAAACAATCAATTTATCCACTGACAACATTGTACCAATTCTTAGGCCAGGTGAAGTAGCCTTTCTCACAAAGCAGTAAGGTCACAAGAATCTTTATTACATGCCAGCTTTGCTGGTGATTATTCTCTGCAGTATATTTGCTATCAAATTTAGCATACAACATTTTAATACAATTTTGGCAAGTATGCAAAGGATTTCATACTGGAAAGAGAGAACTAGAAAACCCAAGCAAAGAAGAAAGAAGAGAAGAACTGTATAGATATGAGGAGAAAATTCCTTGCTAGTTTTTTGGTGGATGTAAGTGAAATTCTTTACTATAAAACACAGATTTTGTTGTCTTTCTGGACATGAAAACATAAATTCTGTATGCTCTTGGCAATATTACCAATCTGTAACTATTCTATAGCTAACAGTCTCTTTCAATAACTTGTTACACTACCTGGCCAGACAATAATTTGCTCTCACAAGGTATTTGGTAAAGGGTTATGGGATCAGAAAATAAACTGAACTTCACAAATTGCTCAACAAGCTTTCCACTCCCTTCCTCTACCCCAAGCAAGGATAAATACAGAAAATATCAAATAACCAATTATATAAGGGAACTCACAGACACCAATGCATATTTATAATTTTTTACTTGAATAATAAACACAAATGAAAAAACTTAGACACATTCCCATAGTTCTGGATATTTGGTCAAAACAGATTTTCTCACTTAAGGAGCCTAATTTTGCTCTTTAATGTTCAGCTTCTGATAAGCTTGACCTGCCTTTCAGCATACCTTCCAGGAGTCTATAGAAAAACATCCACCAACTCCTAGATTTTGGAAACACCAGGATCAGTTCCACTGCAGCCAGCCTAACAGGAGCATTGAAATCAGGAAGTTTATCAGATAGAATAAATCCCAGCACTTACCACTCCTGTGTATTTATTAGCCATGCAATGAAACCCATTTTCTTGGGGAGCACAGAGAGCCAGCTCAGCATAGCAAGGGTTGTAGGGCCCCTCACAGCTGAGCTGAAATGGGTCCATGGAGGTGGGGATTACCCAGCGAGGCTCATCAAGGCCATTAAGGCTTATTAGTGCCATCTGGCCTCCCCTCCCAGTCAGGTGTGTCCTCCCATGTTTCACAGCCCTGGGCTTTCTCAGGAGGAGGTGATGCAGGGGATATCCCAGCAGACATGGCAGAACCAAACTGGAAATGGGACATGACATGGGAATCTTTGGGGTGGGTGTGGGGTTTGGGGTGCATATGAGGGTCCTGGGGAGGTCAGGGGATGTTCAGGGCACCCTGAAGAGCCCCCTGAGGTTGGGTAGGTTGGATGAGAAGGCTCCCAGCTGCACCTAATGATCCCCAGGAGGTACACAGCAATGGGAGAGCAGAGCCCAGGGCCAGTCAGTGCCTCAGGACACAGTTTTTGTTAGAGAAGTAGCATGAATCAACTTAGGTTAAGATGCTAATTTAAAACTTCATCATGCATCTTTGTTTTCCTGCTTTCAGATAAACTTTCAGTTAAACCTCTCTGGGTTTCACATATGCTGGAACATTTGAGTTTGGCTCTTATTTTTTTATAAATTTATTAGTTCTAGGTAATAAAAACACTAATGTTCTTTTCATGTTACATTTCAGGAATGCTTACTCAAAACAGGGGCCGTTTCCCTCTGGCAACCTGATTTTTTTTAATCCAAATTTTAGGTCAGAACTATTTTTTTATCTAATCATTTTAGAGATAGTTTGTCTCTAATAAATTAAATGAATTTGAAGGAGTATTTAGTCTTATAAATCACCAGACAAATCTGTCTGATGAAGACCAGGGCATTAAGATGTCACACTCTTTGGAAAGAGTTACAATCTAAAATTAATTTTTTGATGACCTGTTGCTTTTAATTTTATTTGCAATCATGTACTATTCAGAGCGACATTGGCATAACAGTAGTTGCTGTATATTGACACACACACTTTTAAAACACAGGAAGAGAAAAGATCAAGAATGTTTTGATTGCAGATTTCTAAAAAATCAGGCTTTGTTCCTAAGAAATTAAGTAAAATTTAGGAACCCCCAAACAGTACATCTCACCCAAACAAAACTTACATGTTAGTAGGAAGCATGATATAAAATCCCAATGAACATAGCCTTTTAAAAAAAAACATTAAAGTACAAATAGATGTTGCATGGCTTTGTTTTTCAAACACATTAAAACACAGTATGTTCATTAAAAACATCTGCTCTTATTATAACACATTATAATAACTGTTAAGGAAAACATTCTATATATTTTTTAATTATTAGCAGATGTAGCATGCTTAGAAATATTTCTTCAAACATGTAATTGCTGCAAAGGTGACTAATTAATTATTGTGACTAGTTTCATTCTTTAACCAAGGCAGCACAAGCACCAACAGCAGCAAATTTGTGGCCACAGCGCTTCAGCATATATTGTACAACCACATGCAAAATTCACAGAATTCAGCCTGAACAGAAATCTGAGGTGCTTTAACTTCCTTTAAAAGCTTCCTTTAAAGTGGACTAAGATACATCCATGTTTTCTTTCTGAACATTTGTTTTAATTTTTACTGCCTCTTAAATTCTGGCTTTTGATCTCCCTATTAGACTACAATATTCTGGGCTGATAAAGGAAGGGCAATGATCCAAAATCACTAAACCTAGCAGCCATCTATCCAAATGGAATCACCACAGAGAAAGTGTGTTTGAGTCCAGGACTATCAGGAACAAATATTCCTAATTTGGACTGCGGGCTGGCAATAGAAGCAGCAAATCATACAGAGTGAATCTGAAGCCAAACAAGAAGGCCACCTAACATGTATAGCTAGGCCTTCCCTTTTTTGAGAGGCTGGTGTCTTTAGAAAAGATGAGAGCCTGAAGGCAAGACTGGGGAGGTAAAGAAGGAGAGAAGGGAATAGTCCCACAAATGGAATGGCCGAAACTCAAAGGCTTCTCTGAGTGCCATGGATAGTAAAGGGACAGTTTTGCATGCATGTGTTGATTGTTCTTCACTTTCTTTTCTGTGTATCTTTTGTGCTTTGTCAACAATTAAAATGTGACTGCTGTATAAAATGTTTTATAAATTCTGTATGCCCTGGATTTCAGGGTCCGCAAGATAGGGGTGATCTACAGGGTCCAGATCTTCTCTCAGGAAGTAAGACTAGTTAGAAGACATACACTTTAGCATTATACCTCAGAGCACATAGTTTGAGATATAGTTGATTTCTGTCTACAGCAAATTGGCCTGGTAGTAAGTAACATCCAAAGGCTGGACAGAGTCCTGCAACTGAAGGAATGTACATCCACAAGGTTTCTAACAGGGACTATGACAAACTACAGAACAGGTGTGTCCTTGTGGACAATCAGCCATATCTCAGCTTAAATGACAAACCCCCATATATAGTTGTCCCAGATAAGGGAAAGGAAATCAATTTATTTTCCTTCTTGGGCATGACCAAAACAGCTGTCCAATGAGTTCTGGTCAGCTATACTTCTGCAAGCCCAGCAGCATAATTTCTCTTGCAGAACTTTTCCTGCATAAGTGAAAATGGACAAAATAGAACAAAAACCATGCAGCTTTTACAATCTAGCCTAAGTTTTCAGATATGGGATTTATCAGGTAATGCTTTCAATAGTAAATATACTTGACATTTAGTTGCTGAACTAAAGTAAATATAGGACCCAATAGTGTCATTTTTATGGAGTAGAACTACACTTCAGAGTATATGTCAAAAATGAAATTCATTTAACTAAACAGAAAAGAACCATCTAAAACTGACAAGGGATATGAAAAAAGGGTGATACAAAACATTTCAAAGATTCCTTTACTAGCTATCCCTGAGGAGGAGAAACTGTTAGACCATCAAAGAGCATTATCATTCTGCCTACAGAGACTCTTTGTGTAAGACATTAAATTTATGCTGCAAAGACTTCACTGTCCATTAGAATCATTTTGATATTCTTACGTTGTTTCTCCTATGACATTATACCCTTCATACTTGCTCATTAAGTCCCAATACTTGTTTATCAAAAACATGTCAAGCCAATGACAAATCTGGAGTTCAAATTTAGACAATGCGTATGATCAAGGAAAAAAACCTTATTGAATTCTCTCTCCTGGTGTGAACTCATTACTGTGTATTTACATAATGTTGTTTTGAAAGCCAGTGAAATGACACTCTGTTATTGAACCTCAATGGTTTTCCTACATAAAATCCAGCAATTATCCTTACCAGGTAAATCAAGTAACCAGTAAGTGAGACAATCCAGCCCAATGAATATGATAACACTTTCAATGTCTTCATAAATGTCTCTGGAGAGTGCCTTCATTTTTTTTTTTTAATGCCTTTTGTAGAAATTTCTTTTGGTAGCAGAAGTATCTCATTCCTATCCAAAGACTTCTATTTTTTTATATGCAAATAAATGTGTTTTTGTGCAATTTCACAGCTGTTAAACTTAATGTTATTCAGAGCCTCATATCACAGTTCATCACCCCTCTAGAACCTATGGCATCGAGTACAGATTTAAAGTTTACTTTCTTTGATGTGAATAATGACTCCCCAGTAAATGAGCAGAATTCATTATGTGGTTTTATTCTATAAAGCAACGCCTTCTGAAAGAGAAAATTTCCATTCCAGACATTTGAACACAACTTGCAATCAACTATTTAGCACTTTATACAAAATACAATGAAATCTAAAATCTACTCTGATTAAGTTCCTCATTATGCTTCAGGTAAAAGTATGGCAGCCATTCATTTTGAATTAATTGTGAATGCACGTAAAATTCAGTATATGTTTCACACACATAGGCCATATAATGGAAATAACAGGACCTAAATCTCTGATGAAATTTCAGAAGCAAGGAATCCCCAATACTTCAACACAAGCCACAGAAGAAAACAGTAAATAGCATATATCTTTGGCAGACAGTGCAACACAATACAAATACACCAAGGTAGCCTCAACCTCTCTCTTCCCATGTTTTTGCACATTCCTGATCCGGAGCTTCCCCATGGCACACCACTGCTGGTGCAAATCTGAAACTCACAGAGTGCCATCAGCGTACTTATGCCTGTGACAAAGCCAGACCAAAGGGGAGCAAAGACGAAGATTCTGATCTTGTACCATAAAAAGAACCACCTGTATCTAGATGATTCCTGTAGGAATCATGAGATTAATCTTTTCGTAAACCAAGTCTGTAGGAAGTTAGAACACGAGCTGAACAAGCCAGTTCATGTTGTTGGGTAGGGTGAAAAGTTTATCCACTTCTTCCAATGGTGATCTAACAAAAGGTGTTGCCTCTGTGCACCAAACCTTACCTGATATCCTTAAACCACTATGGCTGCAACATTATAATACATAAAAACGTATTCAGCAATAATAAATATCCTTTCAAATCAGTCTGTACTTAAAGTATCTTTCAACAAGTTAAACTAAAAGCAAGTACCATGATTTAGACATATTTCAAACAATCCTGGCAAACATCTCAAACAAAAAAACCCCATCCCCTAAAAAAACAAATCTAAACTTACTCTTCATTCCATGACTAGACTGCCAATCAAAAGAATCCTGTTTAAATATGACAGGTTCTAAGATCATTTTAGAAACTGCTTTAGCCGCTACAGTATCATTATCTGCATCTAATAAGTGGAAACATAATGAAATTTTCTAGAGATATAACACATATATCTTTATTCCTATTCCCACTAGAAAATAAAAACAACATTTCAGTAGGAAAAAGAATCCCTTTCTTTGTCCTTTTCATATCTGCATGTATTCTATTCAGACATAAATGTGGAGCAGTCACTAAGCTATTCTTAAACTGAATGAGTCTTTCTGGGCTAAATCTAAAAGAAATTGAATTTGACTTTCCATCTTTTCACTTCTCACTTTCCTTTTTAGATGAGCTTTCTACATTGAAAATTCTGGACTAGCAACTCTTTTAATTTTTATTTAGAATGGTAAATGAAACTACCTGGGACATTTGGGATGTGAACAACATTTTGTTACAGTTCTGCGGACTACTCCAAGACTCTACCCCATTTTATTTTTATACAACTGAAGGAAAAACAATACACAAAAAAGAGAGAATTTGGTGGTTATTTTCACTGCCATGTTCCTGGAGAGATGTTTTCATCCAGCTTGTGTTCAATTCACACTGCAGTCCATATGCATCCTGTGTTAACGTAGGAAAGTAATTTTATTTCCCGTTCACATTCAGCTCCTTATCTGAGAAATAGGGATATAATTATGTATAGTGGAGTCCTAACCTTGGCTGGGGTGATAAGAACCAATTATTAGCCCAGTGTCAGATTCAGATAAAAAAAAAAAAAGAGAAAAAAACCAGAAAGCAAGTTACAGGAGTAGGCTTTACCATGTACTTACATCCCCAAATGCCACCTCCTTAAGGACAATATTCATGCTTATGTTAAGCATATGTTTCAGTGATTTACTGATTTATGCACTAGTCTTCTCTTTGAGATTTTTTAATCATTCCAAATTGAAACTAAAATCTCTACTTATACATGTGCACACGCTACATAACCTTAAATGCTTTAGAAGAATGAATTAAAAGCACTTGGATTTTATTTTCTTGTTTGGAATTTATTTCAACATTTGGAAGCACTCAGTAGTGCTTCCAGAAAATCCTTCTGATGGTGAAAACTATCAGATTTCTCAGTCTTTACAAAAGTATCTTGATTTTCCTACTGAATGGATTACTAACAGCATAGCTCATGTGATATACAGATAGAATCAGGATGTTGTCATATGGCAAGATAGAACTTAATACTCTTAAAAAATTCTGCTTCATACCCCATGCAATGTATACGGTTTTGCCCAACTGAATTCGATCATTCAACCACTGAATGCCTTTTCCCCACAATAACTGCTGCTTTTGCTGTTAGGCTGCAAAGCATCTTTGTCCCTATTCGTGCAATCAGGCTGACTTCCACCTTCAGAAGCCCAGAGAAGTCAGAACTACTTTATTATGTATGAACTTTTAGAAGGTGAAATTGCTTATGGGTAAACGTTCACAAGAAAGCCATGCAGTAAGCTATCAGAATTAAATTATATTCAATATGTCTTACTGCAAGAAAATAATTAAACTTGTATTCAAAATGATTACAGAGAACTTGAGATACTTTGTTGAGGAAGCCAAGATTTCGAAAGCCTTTGCAATCAGTTTTGTAACTAAAAAGAAAAAAAAGAGCTAGAAAAGGAATTCACACCTGTGCTTCCTAGAGGATAGCTGTTCAAAATAACTGAATAAACAAAGCTGTATATGTCAGATCAGATCACCTACTTTACAAACAATTTCTAAAATAAATCCAGCCCCTATTATGAGGTTCATTAATTGATATGCATTATTATCTCATTGAATTAATCATTTATTTTCATTTTCTCTTGCTGGATGCCTGGGGGTCAGACTGTAGTTCTCCATACAAGCTGATGTCTTTTTCAGTTCTTTCTTCCTCTTCCTTTTCTCCTTTTTATGTTTTTTGAAGTTCTGTCACTCTCATTCTTTGTTCTTCCTGTATATTGCCATCAGCTACTACATACTTAGCTATCTCTCTCATCCTTACTCTCTACAGGAGTTTCCATGGTGTGGGAAAGTTGTGGTGGCTCATAAAACTTGTACTTCAAGCTGGCAGGAAGCCAGGAGAGCCTGGACAGAGCAGTCCTGAGCCCAGGTTATCATACCCCATACTCACCAAGGTCTGGCATCTCCACCTCTTCCAAATGTCAAGCATGTGGTCGTCCCACCAGAGCATCAGGCTTGCCTTATTCTTACCGTACTGCTCTTCTGAATTCACTTTGAATGACTTGTTTCTACTTAGACCGGCTCCTAAGCTATTTCAGTGTAACCTATTTGCTCCTTCCCTCTCTCTGTCACACATCCCAAAGTCACTTTCCATGACTTCTGCTCAGCAGAGATGGTTCACTGTATCTTTCAGCCACATTTTGCCTGCTCCATTCCCCTGATGAGTTTATGGGTCATTCCATAGTTCATGTGCTCCCCCTTTTTTTTTTTTTTTTACTCTTTTGCCCCCAGTATCTTATCTGTCAACCACTGAATCTCTCTCCCCCACAATACCTGCTGTTTTTGCTGTTACACTGCAAATCATCTTTGTCCCAATTCCTGCTGTCCAGGTGGCTTCACCCTTTAGACATTTGCTCTCTTTCTGTTGTATTTCTGCCTGAGCAGCTGTACTTCTCCCAGTTTAAACTGACTCCCACAGCCATAAGCTCTCTTCCAAAACTGCCTTTTCAAATGCACCCTTCACTTATCACCCTGCAAAGGATTCTGCATGTCTCTTACAGACATGAATTGATTAAATGTACTGACTGTTTCCTTCACTTCCACTCATCTTCTCTCCCCTTTCTTCTCCCACATTTTTTCTTCTACCATATAACACACAGAAAGATTTCTCATCTGCTCTCCTTCTCTAATCCTTCCACTTGCCCAGTGATATTAGTTCTACTTACATGGATTTCTCTTCCACTTGCTCTCAGTTTCTCTGTCTTTAGGAATAAAGACTGTTCTGTCTGTATAGCACATAACACAATACCTGGCCCACAATTAGATATCATTACAGCTATGAAAATAATCTCTCAAAACTATTAGCTTTGTTTAGAAGAGAAATCTTTAGCTTCTTTAAAACAGAAAAGAGCTGGATTTGATTACTATCTAAATCTCCTACAAAAATACTACAGAAAGCCAAGACTATCTAGGGTAGTTTATTACATGAATTTCTTGGAAATGTTCAGCATAAGCTGTTGCAATTAGAAGTCCCACAGAATGCTACAAAGAAATAGTTAATAACAACCTCTAATTTTCTTTTAAATGACTACATTATATAAAGGAACGTCTTTCTGTGATTTTTAAAGACTTTGTTCTTTTTAAAATCTTGGTAAAAGAACCTGTCATGTTTTGTTTAGGCTGAAACTTGATCTATCTTTGTATCAATTTGTGAGTAACATGCCTGGAAAATTACCATGTTAAAAAATGTGCCACCAATAAAGACCTTAAAATCTACCTTAAAATCACTCTCTATTAAAAAATGCAACCAAATGCACTTGATGCAAAAAACAGTGGGACTACTGACTGAGCTCTAATGACCTGGACCATTTAAAGAACATCAGTAAGCTCAAGGTTGCATTAGCAACTCATCTATGACAAGAACAGAGCTATCACACAGCAAGGCAGCCAAAACTGTTTTGTTTTCCAGACTCACCCTAAGTCACCTTAGGGGTCTGCTCTGTCTTCTCTGGATCTCATTGCTATACAACTAGTAAATACCAACATACACTATCTCAAATATTCCTATCATTACTATAAATTTGTTTCAGAAACATCCAAGACAAACCAATGGATCTGGAAATGTTTTGCACCTCATCAATTAAAAAGCTCTTTTTTTCCCCTTGAAAGTCTTGATTTACAGTATTCCAAAATAGACAAAATAATTGTTGATTCAAAAAATGAATATTATCAGATTCAAAATATGCTCTACCTATCCAGAATTCCACCTACAGTTCAGGAAGAGAGAATTAAACTGATACGTGGCATGAAAATTCACTCAAATTATGTTATGTGGTTCACAAATGACATATCTAACAGAACAAGTTCAGAGTATTTACACTGCCAAACACTAAGCATTCTCTAATTCTAGTATAATATTTTCTACCCATTAATAATCAGACTTTTTTTTATTCCTCAAAAAGTAGAAGGCGGAGCACAAGAAGTACTCAAACCAAAATCTAACATTAAGGAAGGATCATCATATTATACATGTTCAATTCATGACTGTCAATGGAAAGTACCTCTGACAATTTGCTTGATAGACGCATACTGTGCTGCTTCCCCCTTTTCTCTAGACTCTTTCTGTCTGTTTAGGCATTAAAATGCCATCAAGTACGTGCAGAGAATATCTGGCCCAAAGGGACCATGATTTTATTAGGGGATTGTAGATCTATTTTAATATAAGCATCTATTTACCCCCATCTCCACCCCCTCCTCCAGGGTATAAAATTAGTGGTTAAAAATCCCTCTCCCACAGAACACACTTGCTTTCTGAATACAGAAATTTGCTAAACTGCATTATCATTTAATATGCTAAACTTCCTCTCCAGCACCTATGTATTAATTCTTTCACCAGTTATTTATATAGCTCAAACGAACCCTGACCCAACACTTAATTAGCATCTCAGAATTGCACACCTCCCTCTTCTTCAGGCAGTACTTTTAGGATGTTCACTGCAGGCTACAGAACTGAAATAAGCATTTTATTTCTAAGAAAACCGTTCCCAGGGCTCTTTCTGAGCACCTGGCATTGTATTACCCCACCAGAAGTCAACAGCTGATGAACAGGCAGGTGCTCTTCTTTGCCTCAAGGCAAAGATCACTCACTGTTATTGCTTGCTCTTTGTCATGTATGTTTGTGTCTCTGCCCAATGACAAATAACTGTTTGTAAAGCTTTGCCTACCACTGTATCTCAGACACTTAAAATGACTATATAGATGCAATTCATTTTAATGATTGGTTCTGTTCTCTCATACTTGCAACATATTGTTCAGTGAATTAACTTTGCCTCTCTTCCCTTTCAAAAGAATGCCGTGAACAGCCTTTCACAACACAGAATATGTAATTGATTATTTTTCTGTGACTGCTGTATTTCCATGAGGTACTGTTTTGCTCTTGTTGTACAGCCTATTAATTAACAAATAGTGCTAGGAGTATAAAATATTAAAATATGCAGGAGAAATAGGGATCTGTGTGTCCATAATGAGGCATATGGAGTGAAGTTCCATTTTTAATGCAACTGAGAATCAAAGATGCTATAAGATGCTATAAAGAGACCCAAAGAGAATCTCCATCCTCTATTGGATGCAGAGGGGAACATTGCCACCGAGGATGAGGAGAAGGCTGAGGTACTAAATGCCTTCTTTGCCTCAGTCTTTAACCATCAGACCAGTTATCCCCGGGGTATTCAGCCCCCTGAGCTGGAAGGCAAGGACGGGGAGCAGAACAACCCCCCCATAATCCAGGAGGAAGCAGTTTATGACCTGCTGAGCCGCCTGGACACTCACAAGTCTATGGGGACAGATGGGATCCACCCGAGAGTACTGAAGGAGCTGGTGGAGGGGCTTGCCAAGCCACTCTCCATCATTTATCAGCAGTCCTGGTTAACAGGGGAGCTCCCAGATGACTGGAGGCTTGCCAATGTGATGCCCATCTACAAGAAGGGCTGGAAGGAGGATCCAGGGAACTACAGGCCTGTCAGCGTAACCTTGGTACTGGGGAAGATTATGGAGCGATACATCTTGAGTGAGCTCACTGGGCAAGCGCAGGACAACCAGGGAATCAGGCCCAGCCAGCATGGCTTCATGAAAGGCAGGTCCTGCCTGACCAACCTGATCTCCTTCTATGACCAGGTGACCTGCCTAGTGGATGAGGGAAAGGCTGTGGATGTTGTCTACCTGGACTTTAGCAAGGCCTTCGACACAATCTCCCACAGCATCCTCCTAGAGATGCTGGCAGCTCATGGCTTAGACAGGTGTACTCTTTGCTGGGTAAAAAAGTGGCTGGATGGCTGAGCCCAGAGAGTTGTAGCAAATCGAGCTAAATCCAGTTGGCAGCTGGTCACGAGTGGTGTTCCCCAGGGCTCAGTGCTGGGGCCAGTCTTGTTTAATGTCTTTATCAATGATCTGGATGAGGTGATCGAGTGCACCTTCAGTAAGTTTGCAGATGACACCAAGTTGGGTGGGAGTGTCAATCTGCTCAAGGGTAGGAAGGCTTTACAGAGGGATCTGGACAGGCTGGATCAATGGGCTGAGGTCAATTGTATGAGGTTTAACAAGGCCAAGTGCCAGGTCCTGCATTTTGGTCACAACCACCCCATGCAATTCTACAAGCTTAGGGAAGAGTGGCTGGAAAGTTGACTGGCAGAGAAGGAGCTGGGGGTGTTGGTGGACAGCTGGCTGAATATGAGCCAGCAGTGTGCCCAGGTGTCCAAGAAGACCAACAGCATCCTGGCTTGTATCAGGAATAGTGTGGCCAGCAGGACCAGGGAAGTGATCGTGCCCCTGTACTGGGCACTGGTGAGGCCACACCTCGAATACTGTGTTCAGTTTTGGGCCCCTCACTGCAAGAAGGACATTGAGGTGCTGGAGTGTGTCCAGAGAAGGGCAATGAAGCTGGTGAAGGGTCTGGAGAGCAGGTCTTACGAGGAGAGGTTGAGGGAACTGGGGTTGTTTAGTCTGGAGAAAGAGGAGGCTGAGGGGAGACCTTATTGCTCTCTACAGCTACCTGAGAGGAGATTGTAGCAAGGTGGGTGTTGGGCTCTTCTCCCAAGTTATTAGAGATAGGATGAGAGGAAATGGCCTCAAGCTGCACCAGGGGAGGTTTAAATTGGATATTAGGAAAAATTTCTTGACTGAAAGAGTGGTCAGGCATTGGAACAGGCTGCCTAGAGGGGTGGTGGAGTCACCACCCCTGGAGGTGTTCAAAAAACACTTCAGGGCATGGTTTAGGAGGCATGGTGTTATTGGGTTGATGGTTGAACTTGATGTTCCTAGAGTTCTTTTCCAACCTTAAAAATTCTATGATTCTATGATTCTATAAGAAAAGTGACCTGAAATAAAAAGACACGGAGAATTTAGAGCCAGAGCCTAGCAAAAAAAACCCAAAAAACCCACAGAATAGCACTTGTTAGAACAACCAGTCCAAGTCAGGACACTGCTCCATACTGAAGAAAGGAATAGGAAACAGAAACATTTTCATGGAATCCAGCAGTGCTGTAGCTCACGCACTGTAGAAAAACCTAACATGGGTTTTTCATGAAGGCAATATACTAAGTTGTGGCAGAAAGATGATCTGTCATCAAAACAACTATGATAAAGGTAAAAGATAAACAATTGCAATTGGGAATGTTTTTCTAGGAACTGTTTATAATCTCCATCACCTAACATAAAGTCAGTGGAAGGTAAATAACTAAAACAGAAGACTTCTGGTTATGTCTAAGAGACTAGCCAAGTGAAAAAAAAAATATAGTTTACAGTAATACCAGGGAAGACAAAATGCCAGTTGCTGAGTTTAATCTGTCAGGCCCTTGGTTTCACTGGGAGGATGCATATGCTGAACAGGGATAGCACAGAGATAGTCTCAGAGTACAGGACAGAAATGAAAATGAGTTGACAAGATGTTTCCAATCAAAACTGAAAGATAGTTGAACAATATCAGGATGGAGGCTTCTCCGATGTTTATAGAAAAGATAGATGTTTGATCTGTATGCTGCATGGATATTTTTAATAGGAATAAGCAGCAAGTTAGTATCTCACCTAGATATTTTCCTTCTCTATGGAGACCCACTATGGCTTTCTCCATTGATATAGTCTTGAACCACGCAGCTGTGTAAACTACAAAATCCATCCAAGGGGAACACTAAGCACAACCTTTTAATTTCTTTGATTGTAATTTGATACTTTAGACAAGAACATAACTTCTATCACCCTTTTCTTTCTCTTTCAGTTTCTCTCTCTCAAAAATAATTTGGCATTTTTTTTCCACACAGTTTTACATTATTTGAGAAAGAGTATATGTAAATTTATGACAAATGAAAATAGCAGGCTGATAGGAATAATTTGGTAAAACTGTATATGAATAAAAGATGTGAAAACACACTGTTATAACAGTCTTGATCCATTAAGTTTTAGTACCAAGTATATTTTCAGCCATATAGGACTGATCTCCACATCTTCCTTTCTCTACAGAAGTTACAGTTCAAATTTGGAACATTACATATGCTTCATAATTGAAAGAAAATACTATCAACTCTTAAAATTGCCCCCAACTTAGTAAGTCAAAAGAATTTAATTCCTCTGGCATCAAAATATTTAGTTCATATATGAACAATGGAAACTATTAATATGCACATTTCCAGAGTTATTGGAGCCTCTGTACATCATTGAATAAGCATGCTACAATTATAAACTTTTCTTTCTTTATGTAGTCATGTCATTACTATATGGCTAGATATCCATAGTTAGGACTACATGACTTGATACCTTACAACATACCTTATAGACATTGTTTCAGAAACAATTTACTGTATAATCATGCAAACAGTGAATTATTTCGATTTAAATGCATAATTTAAACTCATTAGTGTACAATTTAATCACTAGGATAGTCTGAGGAAAATGAGGAAAATGGAAAATTCAAATGTGAAAAAAATCCAAGATATTAGTTCTTAGATTTTTTCCTGAGGTACTGGATTCAGCCAAAAAACCAGTAACATTCAACAACTGCCAACCCTGAAGTTAAATTTTGTCTGTCTCTCAAAGATGGGGTTCTATGTCTGCTTCCTCTCTCTTTAAAACAGAATAAATTGGTGAACTTTAACTTTTCTGAAAACCACTTGATTCCATTTGCAAAACTGAACTCAGGAACAGTTCAGGTTTTGGTCCCCCCTTCAGTCAGCAACCACAGAACCTCAAAGTAGTTCAGATCTTGGTTGAGACACCCTCTCCCTCTGATTCATGACCCACCATACAAAGAAACCAAATCCCATTCTTAAGTGATACTCAAAAATACAAAGATAGCTAAGTCTTCACAGCTAGTGACAGTTTTATTTCACAGGAACAACATTTTCACACACTTCAAAAAACTAAAAGGATGCATTTATAAATAAGATCAGCAAGACTTCAGTAATGTACGTAAATCCACAATCAGATGGATATATTGCCGAAAAGCAGGGCTGAAGGTGATCAGTGAAAGGCATTTTATTCACTCAGCCATTTTCCACTTTTTGGCACACAGCTAGCATGTCCAGAGTTTACTCAGGAGCACTTTACCTTTTGTAACAATGACGATAGCCTGTGAGATGGCTGATGAATGCTCCCAGAATGATGAAAGAGCACAGCTATATGGTATACAACCACTTTTACATGCACTGACATGAGCTATCCTGAGTATTAGAGGACAGATAACAACAGATAAATAGCAGTAAGACATTACATTGGTCTACGTCAGAGAAAAAACATGAGAGTTTAGAGATGATTCTCAAGTTACACAAGAACGAGAAGTTTCTCCCTACACATTTTATTAATCAGAGAGAAAGTAAGCCACAACACTGAAAAGTGTTTCTGTCCATGTGACAGATCTGAGGGGCTGGGAGAGGGGAGCTTGTTTTTACTGTAGAGGCAAGCATTTGCTGCTGCCAAGTTCTACTTTTTTTGTGCTAAAAGCAAGGTCTGTGCACTTACTGTGTTATATGGAATTGTCAACCGTGTACAAACTCATTTTATAAATTTTAAAATATTATCATCTTTTTAATATCTCTTTTAGATAAAGGGCCCAGGTACAAAGACTGTGTCCTAACTGGAATCCAAATCCAGTTTTATCAATCCAGATCCTCCTTCACAACAACAAAGCAGCCATCACAGGCTATATAAAATTTTCATGCAGAACTAAGGATTGGGAAATGTAGAATGAGGAATTTAGATGACACGGCAATCAAAACATGCAACCTTCTCCTCAAAATATCTGCATATTATGCTCCTAAGCCCTGCTACTTTGATTTCAGAAAGCTAAAATATCATTGCCTCCACGCACTTTTGTGCTCTTTTAAATTAACTGATCTGCTAAGAAAATAAGATTCTGTCACTACTTTGGAATTTCTCACTAGAGATTGTTGTATTGAATGTTTCAGAGGATATTCTAAAAGTTCATCACCAGAGTGTTTCTATTAATGATACAGGCAGCAAAAGAAGTCTAGTTTTCTAATCAATTACATTGTAGACTACTGCCTAAGCTAATTATTTTAAAGAGCACATAGCTATGCTCCAAGCATGAAACTGTAATGAAACAACAGTTATAATCAAATGGCAACCACACTGTTATAAAATATTCCCAACAATAAGGAATACGGACAAAAGGATCTTCTTTTGTTTTCCAGTTTACCGCCTTCAACCTCCATGAAAGACCTACAAGCTTCTTGCTGCCTTTCTAAGATTAACGTTAGTTTAGAGAAGATCAATGATTCCTTAGCCACCAGCTAAGGGAAAAAATCTTTCATTTTTATATCCCACTTCCAGTTTGTCACAGGTAAGAGTAAGTACGCATTTGGGTCTGATAGGCTCATAAATAAAGCAAATAGTGACTAGAGCAATATACTGGGAACTGCTAAAATGTTTTATTTTTATGCCTACTCCTTCCCTCATTCCAACCTCCAAAATACCACCACAGAATCTATAGATTTCAAACAGAAGATGTGCAAGACCTCCTGTAAGATGATGTCTTTCAGTTGTCATCCCCTGACACAGATTAACCTGGTACACAGATTCCCCAAATTTTTGGTGGATTTTAGCAGAGCTGAGTAATTATTATTTTCTATCATTTACCTTTGAAGAGGGCAATATACTGAGTTTGTCTGGCTGTTCCTTACATAAGGAACAAGTGACTTTTTAATTCATTACAGAGTGGTAGTATAGGCAACCTATAGATTTACTTTTAATTAATATTTCAAAATAATTACACCAAAAGTGTTTTGTGGTTTTTAAATATTTAAAGTCTGTTGTTGTCTGATGACAGACAACAATTTCTAACAGTCACCAAGAAGAAATGTAAAAAAGTAAAGTCACTTATTGACAAAAGCAATCACCAAGGAAAAGACAAGAAGAAACACACAAGAAAAGAAAGAAAAATGTTTAAAAAGAAAGATATGTGGATAACATCTAGTGAGAGAGAGCTCATTGATTACAGTATTGAACAGGACAGTTTTTCATTCAATCAAGATGGAGGTTAGGGAGCAGAAAGCTATTTGAAGGGAGGGAGTAAGAGAACAAAAGGTGAGAGAGGTCCTGATACCATTTCTATTATTAATTACTTCCTTAAAAATGCACGTGTGCTTTCCATGCACATATGCTTTTCCAGCAAAAATTATATGATAAATAATATTTTCAAATAAACGAAGCTTTTGTAGTAAGAATTTTTCCCCAAAAAAACCACCAGAAAAAAGCACAGATTTTCTATATAAAATTGAAATTTTTATAAAAATCCCTTTGAAAAAAAATAAATAAAGTTAGATCTCATTTCCAGAGAAGGTGCTAGAAACATGAGTTGGAGGGTTTCCTACATTAACAAATCTGTATTTCTACATTTCTAAATTTTCTGTATCTACCTGACTCAATTGTAATCTTGCAGAACTTTTTGCTAAGATTTAACTGTTTATTCCACAACTTCTATATATCACAAAATGTAACTTGTTAAAATGTTGGAGTGCCATGTGCCTGTATAGTTTTTATTTCAATTTGAGAAACAAACAAAAAAAACCCAAAGCTAAAAACCAAATATATGAGTTCTTCTAAAGCAACACAAAAGCCAATATATGATTTAATTAGATTATTCATAACAGTCAAATATCAGTCAGGAAAATTCATTAGGGCACTGCATTGTTTTTGCACTTTACTTATGAGTAATTGATCTCTATAAATTCTTTAAAGACTGCTGATTAATAAAAGTTCTGACTATGTATACTTGAAATCTACAGCAATCATTACAAACAAAGACTTGAGAAAGGACTGGAAAATAGAGGCAATTTCCTTTTAGTTGCTATTCCAATTCACTTTCAACTACATAAATACATTAGAAAACTACTAGAAATCAATGTCTAAAACACACACTTCTCAAAAGATTCCACAGTTTGGGCTCAGTCCAAATAAAACATATTAGCCAACAGCAAAAGACTGGAAAAGTACAGATTCCATTTCCCATGTACCATTGTACAGGCAATGTCTTTACATATGATTTTTATAGTTTCTTTGCTTTGGCTCCACGTCTTATTGGAAGTTATCAAATGTGCCTTGTTACATACTAAATGAAGAAAGGGAATACTAGACCTTGAGCAAATATAATCCTTCTGAAAAACGATATGTGTTGAAACCAATTAGGTACTGAGTTCAAGGATTTCAAGCAGTAAAATTACTCTCCTTCCCAAATGCTCATCTCTTTACTAGTTTGGGTAGTACTGCCTTAGCTGTCAAGCTGCTACCTCCTTTAACTTTAGCCCTAGTGTAAAAGAAAAATAACGGCAAAAGTAAGCTCTAAAACTTTCCTGACACTTCATGCCTCCTGAATACATTGCATGGTAAGCAAGAAGCTATTTCTTCTCTTTTGGTAATTTCCTGTACGCTAAAGTGAAAACGTTACATGAAAATAATGTTTCAGGAGAAGAATAGAAGGGGTTCGTATTTTCCAAAAAATGCTTCTGAAACCTCATTGAAAAGTCAGCATCTACCCCATGGACAGGGATTTATTGTCTTTAAGTGAGTCTACTTAACCTTCTAGCCTTTTCAGTCATGTACAGAGGAAAACATGCTCCCCCGCATTTCCCGTCAAAAAAGTACCTTTTAGCATCACTATTTCTTTTGTATCTTAGAATAGAAGTAATTGAGGGGTTTTGATATTTGATGTATCACTTGTGTACTTCATACACTCACCCGTATGACTTAAATTTTTTTTAATAGGAAAGCTTAAGGGAATTGTAAAACAGACACCTGCAAATACATAAGAAAATATCAAAGAAGATTTCATGAGATCTTGATAGGAATGCTTATAAAACCAAATGGATATGAAAGAGATCCAGGAAAGAGTCTTCTCAGATGCAGATTAACTGTTGATAAAAACAAATGTTTGAGAAACAAAGGCATTAGTTTACAAGTGATTCTGAACAAACACCAATAAATCAATGAGACTGAAAGCAGACACCAACCTGAATAGGGCTTTTCAAACTTGAGAATTGGCTACTTAGTTAAAACAACTAGGACAGTATTTTGTGTGTTTAAAAGGTCAGTGTTTTTGATATACTAATAAATAAGCTAACTTCGGTCAGTGTTCTCCATGATATTTGCATGGCAGTAAGCGAACATCATATGTTTTCAGGTGCGTGCTTTCATCTTAGAAAGCATCCCAGCTAAATCCTAAAGTCTTCCAAAAAAACTAAATCCTACAAACCAGAAAAGCAAGCAGCTTCTTATGCACATTCTAGAACCATTTCTGAAAGTAAAATGACAGAAGGTGGCAGTTACCTGGAATGGCCAAAGAGGAAGATTAAGAGTGAATTATAAAGCCTGAAGAGCTAATATAGCCTGAGGTTGTTTCTCATTTCTGTTAGTTCCACTGAACTAAAAACCAGAAGGAAACAGTGGCTGACCTGAAAACAAGGGTCACCAACACTTATAGTGGCTTTTTTGTTCGCATATTAAACCATCAATTTTCAAAGATTCAACAGTTTCAGATATAAAGTAAAATAGAAGCTTAACTGAAACCTAGATAATTTATTCTATATTTTTATAATAGATTATAATCTGAAACAGCCATAAACACAACAAAGTCTTAAGCAGCACTGCATATATCAAAGACTCATTACCATATAGCTCATTAACCTGAGAACACATTTGTAAGCATACGTGTGAGCAGAACTTTATGACTGATGACATCTTGGATTAGTTGCAAGTAGACTGATTCCATTACTTTTGAAATAATTTCTTTCCATTAACAAAAACTTTGTGCTTTTTTGTATTTTATTTTAAGAACAAAACCAACATATTTGATGGGAAATCTGCATAAGCAATGAGTACTGTATCAGGTTCTCCAGAACTGTGGAATAACCATCACCAAACAGATTTAGGCACCCATGAAAATATAATCTTTCCATGGGTCTCTACTGAAAACACAGGTTCAATAATGTAATGTACCCTTCCCATAAGGCTTTCTCTGTAACTTTTGATTAAAAATGCAAGCTTTGTGATTTATTTCATATCAGAAAGAGAGATGTAATATTTTTCTCTTTTTGCCAATCTTATCTACACGGATGTGATGGGAGGCCATCTTTCCATATGTGCAAATACTGAACTTAAGAAAGTGAGCCTGTAATATCAACTCAAGGTTTAAACTCAAACAAACCAAGATAAATAATTACAATCATCAAGAAAGCCCAAATTCACATCATATATACATTTCAAACCACCTTTAAAAACAAAGACTCGTGCTACACTATCACTTTTTCCATCAGGCTCCATTAATGATTTCAGTGTGTTTTGTAATAAAATGTTTAAGGCAGAATCATTTTCACAAACTAGTCCAGTGTTTTTAAACTGAAAATGGGAATTCTGAGCCATCTTACTGTAAAACAGATTCCTATGGAATAACTGCAGTGTAATTTGTCATAGGCTTCTGGGTGATAAGCATGGATTGTAACATAAGCAGTAACTGTGAACCATGAATTTAAAATGTGATAAATAAATGTAATATGGTCCAATACTCCTTAAAATTGAAAGTAAATTCCCGCTCTGTCTTCAGTGGGCTTTGAATCATGCTTGGGTGTGTGGCTGTTTTTATTCTTTAGAGTATGCTTATAATAAATTTTCCTGAGAGGAAGAATCAGGGGTAAAGAATGTTAAGAATTAAATAATATAAACCCACATCAGAATTTAGAAGAGACAAACAATTTGCTGAAAGTATCAAGACAATTAATGAACTGGAGGATATTCTCAGGAAGCTGAAGTCTCAGCATCATCTCTAAGTGAAAAACCAGTGCTGGAATCTGTGGTTTCCTAGGTTGTTTCATGGCATTTTAAATAGCATTGCCCCTCAAGATTTCTTTTAATCGCTTATGTGTTTTATACCATGTACAGAAAAATGCACATAAAATCCACTATTATTCTACCCAAGTATTAATCATTGACAGATTGTACTGTACTGTAAATGACCTATTGCCTGCAGAGTGCAGCTACTGAGAAAGGGAAAAAAGGTCATTGAAGGACAGATTAGGTTCCAGAAAGTGAGAAAATGTAAGAGGATTCAACATACCCAATGTCTGTCTACAGCTATACCGTAACTGGCAAGTAGTAAAATTAAACCAGAGCAGAACTATAGAGCGAAATCATTAGTGCTGAGGACCCAATGTCCACTTTACACGTGTTTTGAGACTTTTACTTTGGACAAGCTGGTGTCTGGTCCTGGAGGCTGAACACCCAGTGATTGGTTGGAGTGCATTAGACTTGTTCCTAGAATGTATTTTCCAGCCAGTTTCATCCAAAAGTAATCAAGGTCAAGCGCTCTGATACTTCTTCATATTACAAACCAAAGCTAGGTAGAGTGGGGACAAGGGGGAAATTCAAAAGCATACTCTTGATCAAAATCTGTACAGGAATAAAACTCAAAGCAAGCAAAAAGAAAAAAAGAAAAACACAGATATTTAGTCATTATACCAAGAGATTCCAAAAGAAGTTACAGAAGTACAAAATGGAAGTATTAAGTATGGCTTAGTACAAAAGAAAATAATTTGTCATTTAATCAAAGGAATTGACTGACAGAGATAGAAGAAATTAGAGCTACAATGATCATGTCATTTACTTTAAAAAAGATCAGTGTCAAATTATTGAATACAAAGCTTCCTCTTTCAAACAACAAATTCACACAGCTGGACATCAAGTGCAAAACGCTGCTAGATATAATACAGAAACACTCAGGATGAGATCGAAAGGGAAATAGTTGTCCTGCCTTATGCAAACATCTGAGATGTTACATTAAAGCCAAGCTGATACTTTTAAGGGTTTTAGCCAAAAGCTGTTAAGAGAATGACCACCCACATTCTCAAAACAGATAATTTTGTTTAGAGTACCCAAGAAGCGGAGGTTTAAGAGCTTAAATTCATGCTTAGAATAGGAAGCAGAAGGCTTTTGTACTGGAATATCCAAACCTCAGTGAACCACATTAGCCCTTAGCCTACTGTAAGTTTTATGGGGTCAGGGAATGTAGTATGATACCTTCCCTTATTTTGATCTAAAATTCTGCCTTGCAAGGATGAATGTCTGCAGTTACGCCAAACTTTTGTTGTTGTTGTTGTTTGAAATAAATCAATATCTTCCAGTCAAAACAGAAAATTCCTGTTCAGCTCCAGAGCCCATAATGAGATGGTGAAAAGAAAAATTTCCAAACTAGAGCCCAATACAAATGCAAGAGTCTGTTCTTATTTACTTATGGATAATATCTGCTACTATTGCTATACATTACACAAGCATGTGAAAAGAATTCTTTAGAAATAGGGAGGTAGAAATGTATCATCCTGAACACCAGTAAGTTAACTAATTTAAAATATAAACATTAGCATAGAGACAGAGTCCTATAGCTTCCCCCAAAAATTGAGCTATTGAGTAATCTATTTTGAAATGTAATGCCTTTGAATCAGACTCATCACTAGACAATCAACTAAGCCAGTGCCCAGAATATAGCAATTGATTCAGACTGCCTTCAAATATCCCCCAGTATTGAGCCAATCATGCTGTTCTCACTAGCAAATCTACTCCAGTTTTTCAGACAGGAGCACAGCAGACAAGGCACGTACCCACTCTTCCCTTCCCTGGAGTACCGGCAGCGGGGTGCTGCACATGAGGGCTAACAGAGGCGTGATGGACTCACTGCAGCTCTACATATTATACTTTAAATGCTGGCATTGTTAGCCCAGCACTATACCCACGCACTCATATTATCAATTACCTCCAGCCACAGCTCTAAAGATAAGGGTGAATCACCGCATCATAAATTTTACCACTAAGCACTGATCTATTTATAAATGTTTCTGAAAGATAATCTGTATAATGTGGATTCAGAACTATGTGTTAGAGGAAAGAGCCAAGGAGTATAACAATACATCTTAGATTTCCACTGAACATTTAAACATTAAAAAGAAAATTCTTTTTATCATATTTTAGCTATGTAATATTTTCTCAGTACCTTTTCAAAGCATCCACACACATAGACAGCTATCTGAAAGCTGTCCAAGAATATGTTGTGTTCTTTCAAAAAAAGAACAAAAGCATTACAAACAATGTTTTTGTGTTTTGGGTTTTTTTTTCTAAGATTTTTTTTTTTTAAATGCTTTTCTTCTCTATCTCTACAAAGGTATCAGTGTGCTTCATTTACATGACAAACTGCCTTTAGTTTACAACATCTTGGATCTCCTCTTTAAGTGCAATGGTCATTGACTGAGTCCAAAAGATGCAAGCCACAGTATATATACTGAAAAATCAGAACCAAACATGTAGGTTAATGTCCAGGCAAGCAGACTTTTCAAAACGGAGAACACTTGCCCATATTAGGTGCAAAACTGGTAGCTCTTGGGAGCTGTGTAATCCAGAAGACATTTGCAGTGTTGAGCAACTTCTTGATTTGCCCAGATCAGTCTACAAAACACACAGAACTATCCAATGTACAAACACCAAATGTATCAGCAGATGATACTTGCTACCTTGCTGCACACGCTACTGTCATATGAAACCAATCATTTTACAAGATGACTAAAACTATCTGTTAAGGCCAAATATAAATTCCCACAAGGCTGCATAAATTGCTATTGTTCCAGGTAGTTCCCCTTCAGTTACAATCTCACTAGAGAGACAGTATTTCTCTTCTGAAAGAAACTAAGCTAAAAAATAATCATGCATGACAATGTTTCAGTAACATGAAAAGAAGAAAGTAGATGCAAAACTCATAACATCTTAGATTTACACATATGACATTATCTAATGACTGACATATTCAAGTGCTGATATGATGATAAAGCACTTGTGTCCAAACTTCTACACTATAACATAAAGTGGATAATGATCCCTCTGGCTTGGCACCACAAAGCTCCAACAGTGGCTAAAAAAGACACTGGCAATACTACAAGAACAGGGAAAGTTTACACAGTGTTCCTTCCTCAAAATAATCCCCACAAACTATAGAAGATTGGAAAACTATCTTTGGATATGGTAACGTTTCTTGATTGTTACGCTTTAATATATGTATTGAAAACTAAAGATACCTACTGGATTTCTTTATGAAATAAAAAGTTATACTTGTAAAAATAAATGGTGAGATCTTTTGTTTGGTCTTTGATGCTTTAAACTGCATTTAGCTTGCAACTGAAGTTTTTAATCTCAGAAATTGGGACAGTCTAACTTAAAAATACAGATAAGGATCTAATCTAGCCATTACAGCCAACTCCTCCACTCAGGAACATTAATAAAATCAGTAAGAATCAGAGAACCTGCACCACGCAGACAGAAGAATTTGCTCTATGCATATATTGAAGTCCTCCTCTACTGAAATCAGAGGGAAGAAGTGGATATGTTAACTGCCATGAGACATAATGGATGTGCTTCGGGTTAGTTGTGACCTCAGGCATAATGCTGGTCTTGGAAGGTATTGATACACAACCTTGCATACTTCACAAGTTGATGTTTCAATAAAGAAGCAAAAGCAACAGCTGCCTTTGCCATAGCCAACTTTTATCTCATTCAAGACTTCTCTCCTTTTTACCCCAAGCCAGGGGAAAACGACAAAACCTTGGCAAGCAGGTATTTAGAATAGTAATGGGAAATAAAACTAAGAGCCTTATACTGCCTTTCAACTGCAACAGTGCAGGATGCATATTTGCATGTGCGTACATAGGACTAAGCAAACATAGTCAAAAATCAAGCTAAAATAATCAATCATGTGAACAATAAACAGGGAAGCACTATAGTACCAGAACAGGTGGACAGAGAAACTAAGCATTGTTTATTCTTTGTAACAGACTATATATAAACATTATCTTTGCTAGATTCCATTTTAAACAATGCTTATTAATAATGCATCATTTAATTTAACAATATGTTTTACTAAGAAAAGAAAGATTAAGGATTAACAGATTTAGTGCTCTTAAAATGTGTGTATAAGGAAAATGCTGAAATACTGTGTATAGCAAACTGCTGCAGCTATTAATATAATCTCTGAAGGGTTACAGATTCTGTCTTTTAAGCAAAAAAATCAGTGACATTTGGAACTGTTTGTTTAAAACTGTAGACTGACAGAATGGGGACATAAAAACATACGGCTAAAGAGAATAGATGCAGTAGTGGTATACACAACTACTTGGTATACTGATATTTAAAATATATCCCTTGACATGCGTATTTTTCTCTATTCTCACAAATTAGTTTTCTGTAAAGTTCTTGCTGTAATTCAAAAGAATGATAATTGGACTTATTTTTAACATAAAAAAAGAAACCCTTTAATGTTTCCTCATAGCGCGATGTTTTCTTCTTCTAAATTGTAAAGCTATCAGTCAGTTGTTAAAAGTACTTTAAAGCCTTTAAAAATTAAAAGTATTTGAAGTCATAAACCTAAGGTAGTTTAAGAGACTTTTACATTCCCAAATTTCATCCAGTATGCACAAAACTGAGAACATCCTACTAAATAACCAGAAGAAAAAAAGATGGTCAAAATAAATAATTGTCTGCTATTATGCAATGAAAGGTCTCAATACCTGCTATTTACTAAGGTTAGCACTGTTCATGTTACACAGATAGTTCCTGAAATATGAAGGGTATGATGCTACACAGATGGACTGTATTATCACACCATTCCTCTTTCTCCCTAAAACAAAGTAGCTCAGGGAGATGTGAGGTTTTTGTAACCAGTGAATTAGACCATCTGAAGCTACAGGCATTCACAAATCAGTAGAAATGGACAAGTTAACTCTGTTATCAAATTATTTGACATTTACTGTTTCCTCTCAGCCTCTGCTGAAACAAAGATAATCCTTCAACTCAGGAACAACAAATATCAGCTTGCTTTAATTTCTATTTAACGATTAGGAAGAAAAACTTATGGAATTTTAAGTCTTAAAAACAAGACTGAACCAAGGGCCTTCTTATTGTCACCAAACCTCAATCAAATGTAGAACTGAATACAAACCTACAGCTTGAGGCCATCTTTGCTTTCTCCTGATGATCTTCTGCGTTATGATTATGGTGGATGGTCACATACGGCGCTTCCCCTTCACAGTACTGCATTGTTTCACAGCATCACTACTACAACAGAGGGTCTCTTTAACCATTTAGGAAAAGTTTAAAATGTACTTTGTATTTATTTGTAGCATTCTTATTTTCCCTTTTTGGAGACTTTGCTTTTTTCCTCTAAGAGCAATACCTCATAGCTAAGATCAGAAAACCCTTCACCACAGGATATTTCTCTGAAAGCTGTCACAGAAGCTGGAAGAATGAGAGGAATATGAGACAAAGTGAATGCAGCGAAGTCCTATAACACCATCTTATTCAAAGTAAACACAAGTAAAAGCCAAGACCAAGGAGAAAATGCTGTTTGCAATTGTATTGAAGACTTAAGGAAGAAGGGAGTTACAAGAAAGTGGTATAGAACCAGTTAAAATAAATTCAAAAATTCTTGATTAAAAATTTGAAGGGACAAGCACAGACACCAAGCCATAATACCAGTAAAAAGAGTCAAGGAATCATCACTGTTCTATCCTTTGGAGACTTCCATTATTGTTTCAAGACATCCTTATTCATAATGAAAATATAAGAACAGTTCCAGCTGTCAGGTACCCTCTTTAATAAAGAGCCTAGATTAAGGGGAAACTGAAATGTAACAGAAATATACTTCAAAATACAACTGATATCACCTAGGCATATCTTGCTCCATTTTTTGGCTGCTGCAGATACTTGACAGTAAATGCGTCTTTATCCCTGCTACTCAGCGTGTTGTACAAAGTAAAGTCTCCCAGATTAATTGTCTTGATTTACCTGCTTACTGATACCTGCATCTGTAAGATGGTGTGTCTGGATGAAATGCAATGGACTGTGATATGTAAAAAGTCACACTGGATAAACCTGATGGTTCTTTCTGCTTCTGAACGACAAAAAGTGGAAGAGTCTAATCATCACTGTTTACAAGGCTTATTTAGAAATACTTTGGCAGCACAGACATCTTTTAGACTACTAGCAAAGTGTATACCTGTATAACCACAGGTATTAAAGGTTAAACATAAGCTAACAATAAGGAATACTACAAGATTAGAACTACAAATGAATCCTCTACCCTTTCAAACAGACAGCATAGATACTAGCAGAACTGTCATAATCTGAAAGTAGGAAAACTTGTGTTTTGTTCATCGACCACTGTCTCTTCTTTCCCCTTTCTCACAGGCTAACCAGCACTTACATAAAACCTCTCCTTGAACCTTTTTTTGTTTTGGTATTCTTATAAATTTTCTTTCAGATTCCATTTGACTATCTGCTCTTAGCAGCCACTGGGGTATACGTCAAACAGAATGTCATTTTTACTTTCCTCCTCACATCACCCCACCTGAAGAATTTCTCTTAGGCATAGAATTTATTTCTGCACATTGATAAAAGTGAGACAGACATGGTAAGGATCTGCAATAACGTTAATAAGGTAATCAGCCTATGCCTCAGTAATTTATTTAAAACAACAGCAAAATTTACTTTATCTCAGTGACTTTGACATCAAGACTAAAGCATTTAACTGAATATATACATATTCTATGAATATGTATATTCTTTAAACATCTGCTTTAATTTTCTTATATTCAGTCATCATGTCTGAAACAAGGAAGTATGTAATTATGAAAAGTTAGCATTTGGATTTACAGTACGTCCAGTAAGAACAATTAATTGAAGAAAAAGTACCAGGCACTAATTAAGAACTACTTTTTTGAAGTAACTGACACTATAAATGCTTTTCCTGAATTTCTGTGAGACTTTTTAAAAATTCATCAAAGCACTTCCACACAAGTTGTGCTTTGAAATATATGATCAAACTCAGCATTTGTATAGTCTCCCTGCCCATTTTTAGCCTGATTGCCTAAGAAAGCAAAGATAATGTGACCACCCTGTATGCCAGCCTCCCTCTTCCAGCCCCTACACTTCAAAACTGTTGACCAGTTTCCTTCAAAGACAGAAAAGTGTTAATAAAAAATAACAGTATTTCCTCAAGCTTGAAAAACTGTTTTCCAGGTAGAGAAAAGAGATAAGTTATTGGCTCTTCTGAGAGAAACCTGGACTTTATATACTCTCTTTAATCAGTAGCTGGGGAGACAATCAGCTTCCACAAAGCTGTAGCACACACTGCCACGTGTGCAGGTTTCTTAGAAGGATTACAGGTACCCAGTGCTCTAGTTTAAAAAGACACACTTATTAGATCAGCATCACTTAGTTCAACAGCTCAGGCAAAATCTTGTCTATTTATAAACACTACAGAGATCACTTTCAGTAAAAAGCCCAGGCCAAAACATCTTAGAGCTTCAGCAGTTGTTGAGAAACCCAGCGTTGAGTCAGGGTTTGAACGTTATAAAAGCCTCAGTTAATGCTGTAAACTAGACTACACCCTGAGATGCAAGCATCTTTTATCTAGAGTTGTCTGTACCTGAAGTTTGTGGAGTGAGTCTATCTTTGTCTCTGCTACCTTCATATTTGCTTTGTTACATATTTAAGTGAAACCATAAATATGTACAGAAAAAAGAAGCAGCTCACTTTATGCATGGCACTTTTGCAAAGACAGCCAACAAAAATTCTAGAACGGTCTCTTCTCTAGAAATAACCCTACATGAAAAAAGTACTGGAAAAGAAAATTAAATTCTGCAGGACAAAAAATATCCCTGTTTCCACATCTCAATATAGTGTAAAAACTCTTCATCTTTTAGATTCAACTCCTGCAAATCATGCAATTCAGCTACTACACATGAGCTTTTCAGTGCATAAGTACCTCAAAGCACACACTTAAAGGCAAGTGCAGCTGCCTTGGATGTTTGATAAACAAGGTTTTTTAGCAGGACAGGGGGAAAGGTATATTTTAAAATGTAAGTGACAATTGCTTTACTTTAGAGGGGCTCTCAAGATTTGAGCATCATCTTTCTAATTTTTGCAGACAAGAAAGAGGACCAAATAATCTTTCAAAACCCTTTATCTATTCCACTTTTCCCATAAGTCTACTGAAAACTCAACAATAATAACCTGTGTCTCAAACTGAAAACCACCACAAAGAGGACTCTCCATTGCGGAGTGGAAGAACTGAAGATACTCTTACATTGTCCAACATTTAGTACAGTTGTAATACTTAATAAAACATGAATAGTTTGATGCAGTTAATCACATATTTCAGAATTAAAATCTTGACTGAGTTCAGAGGCACCTGGGTTCCACCTTAAATATTCACTCACTGCTAATTTAAAAACCAATTATCTAACCTGTAAAAACTTACAAATTAGCTTTTGGTAGAAAATTACATTAGTTGGATTTTTATACAACTCCTGTTCCACGGAAGTTGGATTCCCACAGAAGCTGCCTGAAACTATTTGCAAGGTGACTCATGTATCTGGTTTGCATTAGAATTGGAATACATCAGCTGCCTTAGCTGGTACAGGGCTGAAGCAATGAAGAAGAAAGGCAAATGAGAGGTACAAAGGAGGAACTCCTTTGGTTCTGACATTCTTCCTTGAATTCCATGCATTAATGGACCAAATCTTATGAAAACAAAAACACTGAGTTCATAAAATCTGTTCACATTTAGCTTCAACTGACTACACAGCTGTGTCCATTAATGCCCAATAGACTATACAGTCTGGGACTTGTGGTCAGTGACAGTGCTACATGACAAAGCTTTTTTTATCCAAACAAACAGAGATTTCCTCAGCCCACTTGTTCAGATAGGCATTGCCGATTAGTTCAGAAAAGTTTCTCCAGACATAGCACTACTGACAAGAACATGGGAAATTTTTTCACCCTCAGGGACTTGCCTGCGACTGGCGGCTGATGAAAGACTTTGTGAGAATTACTGAAGCAACACGTACCACATGTGGCAATCTGTCCCCTTCATGTTGTACTGAAATAAAACAGGCACTCAGTAGGTTTTCACAGAACTTATTGTACTTTTTTTCTTAAGCTTAGATTCTTTAGCTACAGGTTTATGCAACTTCCCTGTCAGCAATTGTTGTAAAGTTCAAGAGTAATACAATTCCATGATCAAGGTCTTGAAGTGACAATAAAATGATGTACTACTTTTTGTCACCTCCTCCTGAAAAGTATATGCTTTTACTTGGTAGATCAGCTGTAGCAAACTGTGATTGCTGATGTATGAAATGAGAGCAATTTTTCCATGAACAAAGGGAAAACAGAGCGCCCTGCAAGTTCACTGCTCTGCTGAGCTATTCACTGGGTACAACACAGAAAAAGTAACATGACTTTTTAGCAGAATTTTAAATTAATAGTTTTTGTTTTAAATAGTGTCATCTATTTCTGTCAGAATTAATCATTTATGGTTTTCACAGCCAGCCTCAGGGTAGCTCCAGTTCTGAAAACCCTATTCAGGCAAAACAGTATTCTGTTTCATTACGGACTATCTTCCACCCTGAAACTCTGAGTCCCACCGCTACAGCCGCTGTATATTGTTATTACATGAAACATACATTCTACAGTACTAGACCGTCTTACTGCCCACTATGAGCAAAGCTGCAGGTCTAGGCCGTTTGTATTTTGCCTTGCCCTGCTTCAAAAGATTTCAATCAGAACTTGCATTTTGCCTTCTGATACGAACATGGAAAAATGCCTAAAGCTATCTGAATTAAATTTGGCACAAAACATTGCTCTGAAAATATTATTTAACTAGTTTTAGCCTACAGCAAGGTTTTACAGCCACGCTATAAACTGTGTAATAATAAGATGCCTAATAAAAGTGCTGACAGACCATTCACAGCTTCAGCAGTACTCATTAAAATGCACTATAATAGAACATTCTCAGGATGATGGATTCTCAGTGCCAAGGAACACCTGACAACTTAATAAACATGCGCATTTCTCGGCATGTGCACTACATACTCACTTTTCCTCTCTGGACAGCATGTAATTACATTACTTTCTGCAAAAATAATGACTTTGGCACTGAATATTAAAGACCTGTTTAGTAACTAACATAAAATCATATCCTACCTCTACAGAAGAACATGCAACTTTAACCAACATTTCCATAAAAATTAACTTCAAAGGAATACTTTTACTGAAGGATTTCATAATGGATTACTATGCCTCAGGGCTTTATTTCTTCTGGGTGTCCTAACTCTTCCTTTTTTCATAAATCTGTTTAATTTTGAAAATAGGCCCATGTGCTACAAGATTTCCTTCTAATCATACAAGCCATTCCCCTGAAGTAGTGGGAAAGGACATAAGTATTGTTTTCTTGTCTAAAAGTCACATGTTCAAGCATTTGGGATATACAAAAGAACTTTGGTACTTGTTCCCAGGAATAGCAGAAGAGCATCCAGACTTGGATTACTAGTCTGCAAACACAAAGGCTGGGAGGATTTTAGTTCCTATGGAGGGAATTCCCAAAAAGCACCAAACACAAACCTCATAGATGTTTATGAGATTTATGAAATTGTTATGGAATTATAAAATCATATTGTAATTTATACTTTTGCTTAACCCAACCTCTGCCTTAGAGCAGGGCTAACTTCAAGGATAAGTCAGCTTGCTTAGGGCCTTGTCCTGTTAAATTTTGAGTGTCTCAAGGAAGGAGGTCCTAGACCCTCCTTTGGGCAACTCTGTGGGAGATTCACACCCACATATTTTCGCCCTCAAACCACAGAGGTGCTCCTAATCTTCTTGAAAATAGCTCTGACATACATGTAATCACTAAACATTTACTGGGCCCTATTGCAAGGGCTAAACAGGACTAAGCAAACCTCTCACAGGACAGAGCACAGGCAGATCTAACCTCCTTGTTCTAGTGCCTGTGAGCAGTTTGCATTACAACACAATTTAATAAAATACAAAAGAGGCATTGGAGCAAGAACTGGAATCCCAACCTAACTCCTGGAATCTATGGCCGAAACACCACCCCCTGGAACCATACCTCGTCCCTTCATACTGGTGTTTTTTTATGTAGAGCAGAACATAACACGAAGTCCACTGACTCCTGAAATTCAGTCACAAATCCCTCCCACATAACGATTACCTTAATACAGAAGTGGAAGTTTGATACAAAGCCTTGCTGGCAGAACACTGTTCAGAGAAGTGCTTCAATCCAATAACATGAAAGGCAGAAAGAACAGAACAAGAATATTGACTAAAGAGCACAGATAAGAGTGTACAACTCAGATTTTAACAGTTAAATGAATTATTTAATTGAAATGTAAAAAAAATATATTTTTTTATAAATATTTCCCAATTTCTAAAAAGCTTTTTTATTTTTTAATAGCCTACAAAGCATCTGTTTTCCAGCATGAAAACACAATTTGTCATACCAATTATTGATCTCTACAGAACCTCTAATGGGAGTGGCAGTCACAGAACCACACAATTTTCAACATCCATAATGCAGGTTGTAGGAGTCCAACTGGAATGATAAGCAGTCTGACACCAAGGCCAATTTATCAGTCAGAAGACAAAAGCTGAGAGATAATGACGACTATAACATGAACATTCCTCTCAGTTGGCTGAAGACAAAAGCTGAGAGATAAGGATCCTTGAAGAGACTGTCAACCAGCTGAGGGGGATGCTCGCTCTTATCAAAGTACCAAAACCGTGGTATTTAGGTGAAAGGTAAAGGTGGCAGGGGGAGATCGCGACCACCGACCCAATTCAGGGCTAAAAAGACTTGCCCCCCACTCCTGGAAGGAGCATGCGTGCTAATTTACATAGCAAGCGAGGACAGCTAACCAATTAGCAGGAGACAATACTTGATAAGGGGACAGGGGGTGGAGATCCCTTGAACCTTTCTAAGGAATGTCTCAAACACTCACAAGATGAATATAAAAGAGCAAGGCAAGTGCCATTTGGGGCTTTCTCCTTCTTCTTCTGCTTCCTCTTTTTTTGGACAAGCGCTCCTACCGACCAGACACCCACCCCCCGTTGGCTGGACCAACGCTGGAACCTGAACCGGTGATCTCGATCTCTCTCTCTCTCTCCTTTCTTTTCTCTTCTTCTTCTTCTTCGAATATTCTTAATAAGAATCCACACCGCTAACGCTTTTCCAGGTTTTTAAGTTCGAATTGCATTTCCAAGTCTAAGTTACTTTCTGTGTTAGAATAAAAAGAAAATGTTTGATTGATCGTTTGGTGTTGTTTCACCTTAATTTAGTCCAAGGGGATCATTAGAACCTTAGTCGCTCTCCTCCCTCTGAGGTTGGGACGCAACACAGGTGCAGGAAATCTGCTTTTACAAGGCACTCTACCCTGAAGTAGCAGGTTATTGACACATTTCTGAAAGGGAAATAGGTGTAATATATAAGGATCTACAGTTGTCAACCACCTGCTTTTTATTTTTTCTCCTTGAAGAACCGAGTGACATGTACAACAAGGATTTTTTAACTAAACAAGTCTTCTTTGCTGCTCAGGGATGGCTTCTAGACCCTTGGATTCACTACTGTCCAGTGCCCATGCTACTGCCTTTCCGTAGATGAGCAAGCTCTCCATATGTTAACTACTCCTCCCTTATAGTGACCCATCTTTTCACAGCCCTCTATTTAGTTAGACCATGCATCAAATGAGAAAAATTACAGAGTAATTACAGAAAATTACAAAATACAACAGATATGTTACAGAATAGTCAGAGAAATTACACCCCCATACCATGTCACAAAAGAGAGTCCAAGAATGCCAGTCATCTCAAAATAGATCTTCAGCCACTATTTTGGGTTTGCTTGCCTTACTTATTGCTTCTCACAGTCTTAAGTTCTTGGATGCTTCTAAGAAGACCTACAGATGTCTTATATAGCCTAAGCCAGTGTCCAGGAAAGTATTTCACGACCTTTCTGTGCCCTGTGATACAGTTCATGAATTCTCTCACATTTCTGATCATTTCTATTCTACAATTGTTTGTTAGAAACCAGAACAGTTTTTCCTGTAGAAGACCAGGCATCCCAAGGATTTAGCCCCTTATTAGCTTATTAATTACCCTATTACAGGATTTAGTTCCTGTTAACATATTTTCTAAAAAGCTTCCCACTATTTTCTTAGCGCTTGTTTGCCAGGAAAAAAATGCAGGACTGCTGCTGAACTGTCTGCTTTTTGGAGCCTGAGGTCTTAACCACAAGGGATTCAACATTCATCGGACTCAGCTATGTTCTATCAGGTGTCAATTGTTCTCTGGTCCCAACAATTCTTTCAGGTTTTTCCCTGAACCAGAATCACCAATTCAAGATCAGAAATCTTTCTATCACAGCTCTGAAAAACACCTGAAAAATACTCTGGTACACCTGAGCACCACTATACATATATGCTTTCAGAAAAGGGTGGATAAAGGAAACAAAACCTCAGTCTGCTTATTTATTCCATAATCAAAATTCATTAAAGTCTTAAACTCCCACCACAGAGTATCATCTCCATAACTCATACTAATTCAAGTCTAAAAATCTACTTATTTAAATATATTTGCAACTGTAGTTCAACCAGCTTTTTCTGTCATTACAAACTTTTGTTCTTAACGCACTTTTTAATGACAGAGACCCTCTTCTTTTGTTAAAAAATGAAAACAATAAGAAAACCAAAATCTGTGGCGTACAGTGAACCACAGGAAGCTGGAATTTCCCCCCTATCTGCAACAGACACACCTTGCCACGTGGCACGTTCGCAAAGAGCAACTGCTCAATTTATCAGACAAATCTCAAATCAGAAAAAAAAACAAAACACAACAAAAAAACGCTGCTGCAATTCAATTTCCAGTTGATGCAGCACTGTTCTATCTGACCCAGTGTTTCAGAGCATCAGATAATAAACCAAAGCCATAGCACAAAACCTCTTTATTGGTCTAGTAAAAAGAAGTTGTAAATTAGTATGCCTGAGGGACAGATAAAACTATAGCACAGCAAATAAAAGCAGTGAAGGAAGGCAGATGGGTATGATCAGCTGAACAGGTTTGCTTACAGTTTTCCAAGACTGGACAGGCCCCCCACTTTTATAGAACTTGGGTTAAAGTTAGAGAAGAAAAGACCATAGAAACTTGGAGACAGCATGTCAAACTATAAGGATGCATTGTGTAGAATATTAACAAAATCAGAAATTACATATAGTATTGAAACATGTGGAACTTTTGAAAATTTAATTCTTGATAACTTGACAGGCCCCTCCAAAAACTTGCTCCAGAGGTATCACCATTTCAGTGGATCCAGAGACAGATGTCAATAATAAGACATCAGTTAGATTCTAATACTTATATTATGTGGTACTTGTGACATGAGAATACCAAAATCCTCCAGTTACCAATTACACAACAGCATATGGTCTGTAAGTGGTAGGCATTTGTTACAAACTCACTTTGAGACTGAGATGCCTCCTCCACTATTGTTCTGCTGCATGCCAAATACACACTGGTTATTGTTTGCTTACAAGAGAATGTCTTTTCCACAATAATACTTAGTATTACCAGCTCCCAAAACATCCCATCTAGCTTAACTGTAATGTAACTTGTATCTTAATTGTCCTGTTTTGGGGTACTGTGGACAATAAGAGTAAAGCAGCAAGCCTGTATGTAGGGTTACTGGGCCTGTGGGAATAGAATATCTGTTGATTTGCCAACACACTGTCACATTTAGATTCACACAATTTACCTAAGGATTTCTTATCATTCCTTCCTTGATCCACATCTAATCTCCTGAAGAACTATTGAATGGTGGATTTCTGCTGCACATGCCAGGTTAAAACCATCCCTCTTGAAAGACTATCCTCTTATTTTACTTATCAAAAGACAAAAATATTAATCCAGTTGAAATTAAAATCTCCTTCCAAATCCTAGGGTTCATATATTGGTACACAATTTTTTATATACTGAAGTTTAAAAATACAGGAACTTAAGAATATCTCTGTTGGGTCAGAGCAGCATCCCACCTGGACCAGCATCTTATCTCCATCAGTGGCACAAGCAGATGCTACCTGGTGGAAATCACACAAGCCCAGTCTTTCTATTCTGCTTCTTCCATGCTTCCTGGCATCTTATAGATGGAGGATATTAGAAAGTACATCCCTGTTTATTCACGTGGTATCTCTGTATGGACTTGTTGTCCATGAATTTGAATCTGCCTCCACATCCTCCTTTAGCAATTAATTTCAGAATTCCAAGAAGTGTTTTCTTCTATGCTTTAAACCAAACTCCTAATAGTCTCATCAATACACTGCAGCTCAAACATTGCAGGATTTGGGAAATTACAGCTCTGTATTCATTTTACCCATGACCTTCATTATTCTGTGAACATTGATCATATCAACTCTCAGCCTTATTATCCCCCAGCTGCCTTTTTTCCAGCATTGTCTTTTCCTTGTAAGGTGACTGCTGTGTTCCATTAGTCATTTTGGTTCCCATGCACAAATATATCGTCAAAATAATTCTCTACACAGACAGACATAAATAATGCAGGAGTTTCCTCAACAGCTCTTGATCAAGACTCAGCTTCAATGCTTGGTAAATATGGAGATGAATTCCACTAAACCTAACCTTGGTCTTGTGGCAGGATTATATCATTGATTTACCATGTAAGACATAACAAGAAATATGAGACAATGATACCACAGGTCAGGAGAACCTTAGAAATTTTAAGTCTGATACCCATCTTTGCCACTGTTTTCAGCAGGAAAAATTTAAAACTATCTTATGACAAATGCCATCTGGTTCTTCCCTTACTCATCATACAATTCTTTGGTTAGGTCCCCAAATCACCACCATTTTGACTAATAATTTTGCATTTAACAATAAATATTTCACAAAAAACTGATTGCGTTCACCACATTTCCCTTGTTCAGAATGTTTTTAGGAAAGACAGACACCAGGCCAGTCTTACACAAACTACATTGTAATAAATACATGTTGCTTTCTAATCCCTTTTCCTTTATGAAGGTCTTCAATTATTCTTTCTTTCAAAATTTCTCTGAAAGTACTACATGTAATGCAGATCATATTACAGAACTACTCTAGAAGTGCTACCTGTTGTCCTGAGACTCAAAGATGCTAATTCAGTACAGCCCCAGTCTTCTCTGCTACATGCATTTTGCCAGTGGGCAGCAGGATGGGGCTGCTAGGTCTGAAGCATCCAAGGTTGAGCTGGGAGGTCAGGCAAGGTGAGGATCAGCAAGGTAAAAGGGTGCACCCAGGGCCCTGACAGTCTGGAGTTCTTTGCTCCAAGCAGGTACGAGTCAAAGGACAGCAGCTGCATTTTACAAGGAGCTCTTGCAGTCCCCATAAAGACAGAGCAGGAGAATACAGGAGAGTGTAAATGCTTTTCACCAATATCATCTCAATTCCAAACTTCAGAACATCACAATTATTTATAGCAAGAATTGTGGATAGAGCATAATATATAATCCTCAAGAACTCAAGGTCATTTATATTTGAGGCCTAGTGTGTTTGATTTGTTCAATTTCGGAGGAAAACTCAATTTTTTCCACAAACGGTATTGACACCTTTAAAATTTGGGAGAATTCGAACTTCTGGTTTCCTTTATAAAAAGGAGTTCCCCATTTTAAATGCCATGATCATGGATCTGTCACAATTTTACACAAGGCTTCTCCACAGTGCATGTCATTATAGCTTCAGAGAAAAGATATCAACATTTTTCCATATTTCCTGTTCTACTACTTTAATTTTTTAATTCAATTTTTTGAATATTTGATTTGTTCTTGTCTTCACAACACGTTACTACAACTTGAAGTTCATTTTAAGAGCCTAAAGGCAAATCTGATGGTTCTGTCAATGGCCCCCAATAAGGTCGCTGTTCCATATCATGTGTAGAAAACATTCTCATCATACACTATAATTTCTGTGTATAAGGAACTTTTATACAAATAGAAGATTTAGTGGTGTTAGGAAAGACAGTTTTGTAAGGAGGCTATGCAAGCACAGACATCATTGTTTAATCAAGTGTTTCCTGCTCTTGTTTTTTTTTCCTTCTATGAGATTTTCCTCACTCAATGTCCTAAAGAAATCCAAAAGGGCAGTGGACACTTCTCAGAACTACCTTTAACCGAGAACCATTTCTAAACAAAAGTGAGGTTAACAACAGTTCAAAGCATTTACAAAAATAGAGCCCGACCCCAGAAATGTCAATGCAAAAAAAAAATTGGTGCACAGGAGCTGTAAGGAAATCAATGAACCTCTGGAATTTGTAGTGTTGCAGTTTCCCTGTGCTTTAAATGACAAAGCTTTTAGACCAATTTTGAGTACAGCACTGTATTGTGTAAGACAGTGTCCCTATATACTTTTCAAAAGAGGGGTTTTGCCCTTTATCGTCATTACTTCTCTGAAAAAAAAAGACTAAACTTGGAAATTCTTGTCTTGCAGAATTTGAATCTCATCAGACCATCTTGCTTGTTATTTTAATATATAATTTGTTCATTTCTTTAAAGAACCAAAATCTGCATACTAGCTATGGTTCACTTCAAAATAAAAAAGTGATCATTTGATGCCAAAAACAAAATGCCAAAATGTTACTTGCTTTCAAGCCTATAAACTGGATTTTCTTAGTAGTACAGTTGCATTTTAGTTTAAGTCACAAATTTCTTTGCAGAAATATATATATACATAAAAGAAATATATCTACAATTATGGAGCTTAGATTTTGATGAATACACTATAAGTGATAGTGCTTAGACAACAGATCAGGGTATCCATCTCTCAGAACGCCTCTTCAGACTTCAGAAGCAGTACCAGTAATGATGTTCACGCTGTAAGCAATGTGTCTATTCTATAAGAAGCAGTCACTGAAAATTAAAGTAAAGCTATAATGACACAAAGTTTTCTGTGATACAAAAAGTCAACTAGAAATATGTGGAAGCATTATGACAACTGAACCAACTATTTCCATTTTATTTGCATTTCAGATTACCTGTTAATATATTCTTGTTCACCAAAAATCCACCACCACAACCAATAAAAAGCACATAGCTATTTATAATTGGGAAGAGATGTTTGTTCTCATGTACTTTAGAACCTTTCTTGCATAAATTTTCTTCTGCTTGCAGAAAGCAGTTTCCTGTAAAGCCTGCTTGCCAAAAGATCAAATTGTGTAGTTTTTACTCAAGCAAAAGTCTCAACGAGAATTCTACTTGATTAAGAACAGATTAAAGACTACAAGTTAACACCAAAAAGCTAAAATTTTCAAAATGTGCAGAGAATTTAGCTACTCTTTTTCCATCAATTTTAATCAATGAACTGCTTTGAAAGCCTCAGTCCAATTGTGTATGAGACTAAAATAGAAAACTCAGCTACCAAGGCAGTTCATAACTGCAACTACAGATTTAAACAATACCGAATAGATAAAGGACTGGCCTAAAGGGACAGGGGTTTCAGGAGTGTTTACCCATGTTTCTCATTGAATTTGACCACAGAATTTCCATTCATTTTAATGAGACAGAGTTCAGACAACATTTACTATGCTTTTACAATATTAGCTGATTTATAATGGCTACCCCTTGCAGGATACATCTTCTAACTCGTCATTTCAATCTACTGCTTTCCTTGGTTCACATCATTTCATAGGTTCATAGACCAATATATATTACACTTTAAAATTACTAACAGCAGAGCAGTATGAATCTCTGTTTAATTATTGCCTCAATCAGAGCTGGTTTTGGCGCAAAGCCATCAATTGCATATCCATACACAGCCACCACGAGCTGAACTACACTGATAATGTGTAACAATTTGAAAACAGTTAAATTTGGCAAGAGTTTTTTATGCTGTTCTATACAGTCACCTGGACCTTTGCCACCCTAGAAGCAGCGCGGTACTCCAATTCTGATTTGAATCTATCTTAATGTGTTCTTTCAACCAACTGTGAAATAACGCAAGTTAAACCAAGATTTTAATTCCAAGTGTTACCCGAGTAAACAAACAGCACTTTCCCATTTCATTTTGTACCCTAGAGGCACAATCTCTTTACCCAAATAGCTTTAAAGAAATGTTACTTCCTGGCATTCTAGGTTCACATAGGTTAAATAAAAGTAAACTCTCAGTCAGGGCTATCAATAGCTGAAGAAAACTCCTTAGTAAAATTTGCTGTTCCACCAAATATTACAATACTTTCCTTCTACAGGAATCTTCTTATTCTAAGACAAGTCATAAGAGCTTACATGCAAACTTTAACACTTGAGTGGTAAGCAGCAGCAGCAAAGCATATACTCCCACTCAGCTGTTCATGAAAGACAAAGCACACTTCTCCAATCATCCAAATATGGAGAATTGCAACTGGCATTACTTACTGCCATCCCAAACACATATGTATGACTCATATAGTACTTGAGCCTCACGTGTTGTGTGTCATTTGTAGCTAATTTATACACACACATACATACACATCTGGGTCCTGGAGTAGGTGTTAAAATTGTAAAGCTGTGGGAAGAACACACTTGTTACTTCTTTCCTGAGTTGTTCCCAGAATAATGGAAACGAGTTATACAAAGCTGAGAGGTTGTACATAATGCTCTATTAAAAGTAACACACAAGGAAACCTAAAGACTAGATAAATATTTCCTCAATTTCTACTAAGCATAAGCAGTTCTTGGGGCAATCATTTTCCCCCCTTAAAATCTTTCCAAATTCTGGATGAATGTGATTACTATTAGATACTTTTGCTTTTGGGATTGTGATTACAACTGGTATCTTCTTTATTTTTTTGGTAATCATCACCTTGCAGAGAGACAACGCATTGGTTCTTTTACCTAACATTAAAATCATTCTCTGGAACACATTTCTGAACCAAGAGCCCTTAAAGAAAAAAAAAAGGGGGGGAAAGAAAAAAAAGGGCTTAGTGATTACAATTCCAAAAGTAAAGAAACTCTGAAAAGCTTTCTGTAAACTATTTTGTATTTCTAAGTTCTGAGAGATCAGCTTCAATTCAAGATTACAAGTCCTGGCTCACTTGAGGCAATTCTAAACAAGAGTATTTTCCGTTAATTCAGCAGGTTTTGGTCAGTCATTCCATAGCTACTTGAGAGGCTAAACCTTAAACCGTGGCAAAAAGTCTGCAAATGTAGCCTGGGACAGGCACAGAGACAGAAAAGTCATTTCACCAGTGTACATCCTAACATACAGCTTCATATATCCTCACAGATAGCTTTCAGAGTGGCATAGAACTTTGCGTCATTTAAAGCTACCCCTGCCTTTGGGGAATATTCCTTTAAACAGCTGAATTGGCGTGAGGTAGTATTCATTCCTGCAGAGTTGTACCAACCATCCAGGAAGCATGAAAAAAATGAGGAATATTTTCCTACAATCTTCTTTTATAAATATTTGAAAAATCAAGCCTGGCTACTAAAATTATGCATTTTTCAGTGAAGAGTGCTCTTTGAATCATTATCTGTGGTTTTAATTTCTTTCATAAGCACATCAATTTCAGTGCTTTTTATATCAGCAATTCAGCTTCAATATAAATTTCTTTCAACCTTGATTATGATAATTTGAAATATCTGTACATCTCATCCAACTCTAGTCAGTGACAAAATAACACAATTTTCTTTTTGTCTGCTCTATCCTGTTTATTAAGGAGTTTGTATTAACAGCTGTTTCAATGTATTAATATATTAAGAATTATCTACTCCGTCGTCCTTTTTTTCCCTCTTGCAATTGTATCACTACTTGTACTACTATTAAAGAGGAAAGCCTATGGCTTCTCTTGCACAAAGTTTATACAGATATTCGGTCATGAAACTTGCATATCACACATGACTGAACATAAACCTAGAAAGGAAGACCCTTTGTGTTTAAGGATAACAATTCAATGAAGGAGACTAACTGTACCCTACACTTCTGGGAAAAAAGATCACACTTCTCTGATCCCATATAGACCCTTCAGCCTCTGAAGTCCTTAGCAAGTTCAATCCTTATTGCAGTCAGTGGAGTCAGTCTAAAATATTGAGCAGCTCATAAGACTGGAAGAAAAGTCTCTTACTGACGTAAAAACATGTTTTTATAAGTAATCCACCAATACCTTCCCTATGAAACAGCTTTACTGTATGAAACACATTATTTGGATGGACTTTCTATTTGATTTTAAGCAGAATCTAAAATCTTGACTCCTATCCATTTCTGGCTACCTGGAAGCCACCTTTCTTCTACTCCCCGTGAACTGCCATTGCAGATGAGGTCAAAATTCTTCTGCTAAAGCTCTACTGTTCAAGTTTTTAGTGTTTTCTTTTTGCAATGCATGTATTCTAATGCACATATTCTCTTTGTGGTTTTAGTTGAAAAGACAACATATTAAATCAAACTCCCAACTTTGGAACTTGATGATGTCCCCGATTCAGTATTTGTCCTGAACTGCTCCCTCCAAGCAAAACAAACCTGACCTGAATAAAATAATTTTTCTAGTCTTGCCTGACATAACAGCATCCATTACTCTATACACTGCTACAGACAGGCTTGCAAGAGTATTTGCATGACAACTCCTGAAGCACTGACAAAGCAATACTTTTCAAGAGGATATTTCAGCTGTACTTGTGCTTGTGATTCTGACATACCTGTTAACACCTAAGTGTTCCTGGAAATTTTCTGAATATTTTATAGCAGAAAATTTTATTTGGTCCTGGGGATTTCAGAAATTCTGTATGTGACGGGTAAGCAAAAAAGCAGATTATCTGTGAGCAGCTGGCAAATGGGAGACGCAACTCTTTTTGCCTATCTGGTATTTTTCTTATTTGGGCTCAAGGATAAAAGACACTGGATACTTTTGTAATACTGTATTTACAAAGATGAGGGAATCTATGTATGATGGACTTGCTAAAAACTACCACCACCAAACACCCATTGACAGTCACTTTTTAATAAAACCAGGACACATTAACAATCATCACAGCTGATACAAAACCATAAAAGTTAGATCTTGTAAGCTCAAAGTAGGTGAGAACTCTTGCCTTGCCCTAAACATTTCTCAAACTCTCTTTTAGCAGTATGTCTGAAGAAGGGGTTCTTCATGTTGCAGGTACCAATGCATCAAAGAAAAAAAAAAGGTAAGAATATGTAGTTTTCAAACAGAGGGAACACACATTCAAATGAAGTTGTGAACACTTCAGTTCAAGCACACCAGGAAAGCACTCAGAGAGATGTGAAACCAGCGCACAGGTTTTCTTTCACATTTGAAGCTGATCAAAGCTAACTGTACAAAGCTATATGTAAGCTAAGTGGCGGAAGATTAAACAACATCCGGAACAAAAGGAAACACCATTTTCCTGAACTGCTTTGTCTGACCAGAACATTATTTCATTAAGCCTTTTTCCATCTTCTAGTTCAATCACATCATTGCCAGAGTAACTAACTGAAGCTACGCCTTCAGTGCACTCTGAAGAGACTGATGCCATTGTTACAGCTCAGCTGCAAATCATGCATCTAAGACAGCCTTATGATTAGGTATAAGGGAACGATGAGGAAAGACAGCTAATATATCCATATTTTAATATGTATCTGTGGTACCTAATGATAACAACATGTTCATTTGAACAGCTACTCACTTCAATCTTCTAATTTACTGGCTAATGGAAGGACTAATTTATATTATGTAGAATTCAAGGGAAAGTTCAGGAAGACATCCTGAGAAGTACTCTATAAAAAGATACCTACTTTCAAATGATTGACACTGCTGCAGCTATCTGCAAGGCATTTCAAACAAGTACCGATTTTGTTGATATAAGTGCAATCCATGGATCATTGTTGCTCCAAAGAACACCCTGTTTACAGAATTTTCTGAGACCGAGAAGAAAGAACTTTTTGAGAAAGTAAATGACTTCATAACAAATGTTGCTTTGAAAAAACAGACAGAATGTTTTCCCTACGGATGCCTGTTTAATTGAAACATGGAACTGATAAATTCAAACCAAATAAAGTAAATGCATTTTCACAGAAAGTCAAAATTAACAGTGATTTTTTTTTTTTTTGCTATAGAATATGAAAGCTAAGACTTGCCAAAATTTCTATGGGGGAAAAAAATACAGATTTAAATGGGTGGGGGTGTTCCTGGGTTTTGTTTGTTTGTTTAGCATTTTTGGTTTTTTTGTTTTGGTTTGATTTTTTTTGGTTGGTTTTTGTTTTTTTTTTTTTTTAAGATGAAAGAAGAGCCACTCTCTCTCCACCCCCAACAAGGGTATAGGCCCTGATGGTCCAAGGCTTATGCAGATCTCCCCTTGCAGTTTCTGTCAGAGGGAGGAAGAGGTGAAGCACACTGAAGCATCATCAGTTCAGTCCAAAATATGGCAATTCCAAAGTTCATAAGATCACAACTCCACAACTGTTTACTTCCAGCAGCACCATTGCAGATGGAAAACCAAGAATATGAGCTATTGCTCTGTTTCATAGAAAAAAAAGACATTAATTTTAGCAGTTTTAAGACAAGACCTAAAAAAATGACATTCCAGAAATTTACAGAAATATGTGGAACAAAAGAAGATTTTCTTTTTTTTGAACCTCTGGACTGAAGCTTAAATAATGCTTTCAATTTCATACAGGACTTTTTAGCACATACATCTAAGAATGGAAGAGCACCAGGAATGTGAGGTGTACCCTTTTGCAAGATATCACACATGTCTGAAAAATTATCAGTAGTTAGATGAGTTTGCAACCATGTTTTTTTAATCAGTCCACAGAATGTAGCGGTGCACCAGGCACAGGTGCCCCGGCGCTGGCAGCGAGGGCAGCAGGGCGGCGCCGTGAGGGAGGCCGCGGCTGCCCCGTGCCGGGCAGGGCCGGTTCCAGCCGGCCCCGACTGCCCCGCCGCAGGGCACAGCCCGGCCCCTCAGCCACGGGACGTGGCGCCTCAGGGAAAACTTACTGAAGAAGGGGCACTGAGGGGTGAGGGAAAAAGTGTGAGAAACAGCCCTGTGACACCGCGGGCAGAGGAAATGGATCGGAAGAGGTGCTCCCTGCCAGAGCAGGGATTCCCCTGGCCCAGGGAGGAGACCATGCTGCAGCAGGAGAAAAGTGTGAAGAAGGAGGAGCAGCAGAGGTGAATCATCATGGACCAACCCCATTCCCCAACCTCCCGTGCTGCTCGGGGGGAAGTTGTTGTTTTAATCTATTTTAATTGGAAATAATTTAATTTCCCCAATTCGAGTCTGCTTTGCCCATGAGACTAATTGCTAAATTATTTCCCTGTCCTTATTTCGATGCACAAGCTTTTTCAACTTATTTTCTACCCCTGTTCTGTTGAAAAGGAGGCTGAGAGAGCAGCTGGGTGGGCACCTGGGAGCCAGCAAAGGCCTAGCCACCACAGACAGATTGTTCTTGCTGATTCAGATGAAGAAGAACCTTAGATCCACAGAAAGCAAAAAGTTAGCAGAAGAGAGTTTAAATGCTAATAACAACAGTAGGAGAGCTTTCTAGATCCACAGATGGGTGACCTAAGATGACCTTATCAGTCCACTACTTTGAGGCATGACTAATTTAGATGTCCATCTTGTGTACTACTTGAAAATGTTGCTGCTGTTCCAGCAGCAGTACTTCAAAAAAGCCTTGCTTCTTTCACAAAAGAGTATGTTCAGATTTTACAGGAAGGCTATAAAAATAACATCTAGGAATAAAGAAAAGTATGAAATCTTCCTCATGAACAAGCTTCATTTTAACATGTGTACTATGTGTTTTAAAAATGGAAGTTTAATCAACACTCAGAAAAACGTGCTGTGAATCTGCAGGAGGTCTAGTTAAAAGCAGTATTTTACGTTTTATTTATTGTTTTATTTTTTAACTTGGTAAACTTATGTAACAGCTAAATGGAGCCATGTTAAGGGTGCAGTCCCAGTATCTCTTTTTAGTCAGTTTGCTTCCCTAAGGCTGTTTAAGCAATATTTTATTTAAGATTATAGTTGTCATGTACATAACTATCCTTTAATGTGAATTTCAAAGCACTTAATATTTGTTTTGCTTTAGAATTCAAGAATAAAACTCCCACTGCTATCAATATCAGCAGGACAGCATTTAAAATGTCTGTTCTTACTGATCCAAAAGTGATTTTTCTATCACAGTGTACAGCAATTAAAATTGACAAAAGAAATATCTGTTCTGAAGGATAAATGGATAACTATTAGCCCTGATTTACTTCCAGTGAGAATGACCACTATCTCTCACCTTTGAAATGCAGCAACAAGTTGGCGCAGAAGGTAGGAATACCTCACCCAGTTGTATTAACTCCGAACACACAGAGAGGGGGACAATCTCCAGAGCTGTCAGTTTGTGGACAATTTTAACATGCACCAAAACCCATTAAGAACAATTTGAAGCCAAAGTCCTGAAAGTTAGGCCCATGATTTATTTTATTGTCAGTAATTGCATTTTAAAGTAATGTTATTAACATGAAATTGCTAGGCACATGTACAAGTCTTTGAAGACCTGGATGCTCCGCAGAAGAGACAAGTATTTTTCCTTTGTTCCTCACTATACGTAATTCAGACAAGAAGCCAATTGCTCTGAGAAGAGAAGGAAAAAAACCACAAAACCAAACAGCAGCCTTTATAAGCACAGCCCTTTATTAAAAATGTAAATTGGAATTCAGCTGCCCATGTAACCTTTACCTCCCACTACTAAAGTGTCTGTTAAGCTACTGTCTGATGGAATAACCAATAGGTTTGCTTCTCATTTACTGGGTGACTGACTAGGAGAACATACATTTTCATTTATTGTAATTGCAGTGTTGGGGTTTCAGGGTTTTGTTTTGTTTTTGTTTTTTAAACAATGCAGTGATAGATAACGTCAGCCACATTAGAGAGCAAACTCTTTTAAAGAAATGTTTGCACAACTGTACCAAACTTAATTCTAATTAATTGACTACATTATAGTTCCATAGGATGACAGTATGGATAAAATACAGAGTATTCTTCTCATGCTGCTCTTGATCAGGAAAGTATCACACAGCAATGGAAATTTAAAGCTTTAAAGTCACGCACGAAGCTTGGAATATTTCTCTTAGAGGTAACATGGTCCTCAGGAGTTTATTCCCTAGCTATCAAATGCAAACTCAAGAAATAAAGGTCATCGTCAGTTCTTTGGCTTACATATTTCAGCTTGAGGTTATGCTGTTCCTGAGCAAAAATCATGTTACATTCTTCACAGGCTCTGGCAAACTAACAGGAGCTTTTGTATTTGATTTGGTGTTTTAATGGATAATTAATCCAGATCAGATGTTTTAAAGCAAGGAACACTTATTTCAGCTATGTACTTGATCTGTTGACAAGTCACTATTCTAACTAGGCTTGCTTGGAATAAAATCAGCCTGCTGTGCTGACATGTACAAAAATCCAAACTTTCTGCCTACAAAGTTGCATTTTAGCTTTCAATTTTTAAATGTTAGAGCTAAGTGTTGTTACACAGATGAACACAGCAGCTAAATTTGTCATGAAGCAAACTTTACAAAAGCTGAAAAACTTGAAACATACTGTCAGTATGAAGATGCCAGGAAACTGACAATGCATTTTTGAAAAGAAAATGTTGTCTCATTTTATATTTTTCTAATTTGCAAAAGAATACAGCCGTATAGAGTGGGCTGGGGCTGAAAAGCTGTGAAACAGAGATGTGATTTTTTTTCTTTTTTTTCTTTAAATTAATAACTCATATAAATCGATGCTAGAAATGTAAGTTTTATAGGGTAATCATAATGGCAATGAAGATGTTTTGATTAAGGAGCTTGGGATCTATTCCACAGCAGATACACAAAACTTACACTAGCTGTATAGGCCACTTTACATGACAAGTTATTAGGAGGGGGTAAAACAGTGAGAAAAGGCAAAGCAATTAATTTGCAGTCAACTTCTCTTTGCTAATATGCATCTGTGAAAGAAAAGAACACAAAGGAGGAGGACAGTCATTCAGAGGCAGATACTGCCTGTGAAAGTGCCCTGGGAAACAGACTCTCTTCATTGTGAGTTCCTACAAGAGAACCTTCCTCCCTGGCTGGGATCCTCTAGATGAAAATGTGACAAGAAGTAGATAAATATATACAAATGCTGTATGACATCACCAAATTGCAAGTCATTCTTTGTAGGATATCAAGGAGGGAAAAAACCAACCCCACAGTTTATCCCTTTTAGAAGTAGGACATTGTGACCTATTCAAACAATAAAACAAGAGCAGAGAGGGTAAATTGCCTAGTTTGTCTACATAAAATAAATATCAACTTAGATTCAGAATCACTAATAGCCAATGCTGTAAGGCTGTTTCTTGAAATAAGTAAAAGTTGCAAAATCATATGGTAGCACTTGTGAACTAAGAGTCTTTGAGATTCTAATGTCGCTGTTATTCCCTTATGCATCTAACAGTTTTTATTTTCATTATCAAACTAACTTTCTTAGTATTGTCAAAGTGATTAGAACATGACCACTACTTAAAGTTCAAAAGCAGCAGGATGCTTTCTGAGATTTGGTTCTTTTGTTCCGCATTTGGAACCCTGTGTCTTAAAAGAGTTCACTCACCTCTAATATCTTCTAAAACAGCAAAGATTTTCACAGCCCAGAAGGACTTCTGAACATAAACTGGTATTCAAAAACATAGTGAAAATAAAACAAATTCCTTGAAACAACAAAACAAAAACAACCCCTCCAAGAAGTCATTAAAGCACTTTCTTTTTTTCTGTTAACCACCTGCAAGAGCTGAAGAATTCAGTATTTACAACTACAGATGGTTATTTAAACAGACAAAGTGGTAACTATTCATGTATTCTTGCGTTTTGAAAATTCAACTTTCAAGTGGTAAAAAACCCCACCCAAAGAACCCACGGACTTGGTAAATACTGATTTAACTCCTCAGACATTCCTGTAACATGTGATTTCAGACATTTTTCCCCATAGATATTTTCAGAGATGACAAGTATGATGATCACAGAGTTTTACTTATTCAGATGTATTCATTCTACATTTAATGGCTAATACTTCAGAATATTTATTCTAAGATTACTCTAGAAGACATCATTCTGGTTTCTCCTCCTTTCAGTCAGTAATATTTTGTTGAAATAGTTCTTTGTGAAAAACAGTGCAAGAATGAGGAGATTTTGGGTTAGCTATTTCTGCCTCCAGGAAAACACATTGTATTAGAAAACATATTAACCATCAGTTAATGCTCTTGTATCAGGGAAAGTCAATTATGATTTTGAAATAACATTTGCAGTGTGTTACACTAAAATGTGCAAAACCATCTCAAAGGCTTTTAAACCTGACTTGTTTCCCTGTTACAATAGATGTGAATCACATTTAGCAACTTGTTTGTTAGCATGCTGTCTGATGGGATATGTTTTCCCTTCAGGAATGGGCTAATAGATGTTCCTTAAATACATGCCATACACAAAAAACACCCTCGTGGAGAAAGGTGCGATCTGAAAGTCACCCCCTACTGCCTCTTAGCAAAACTTTGTAGAGCATCCTGTCTTTTATGCCCATACACCATATTTGCTATTTTTTACAAAGTAATATGTTTAAGAATGAATACGCAGAAATAATGTCATGGGGTTTTCAATGCGTATTAGGAAGAGGGCTAAGTCTTGGCAGGTAATAAAGCAACCAGCTGCAGGCATGTAAACTAGCTCTTTTTCATCTATGCATATATGCTCAGCTATTGTTTCCAAACTCATATAAGAGTTTCTACAAATATATTGAACTGCAAGTCTAATTCTCAGTTCACTGCCAATATTTCTTACAACTTCATTGCCAACATTGTCTTAATTCAGTACAGAAATTAAGAGAGAAAACCACAGCGGTGGCGGGGGCAGTCCTGGTGATGAGCTCCTCCACAAATGCCTGGTAACATACAGGGACAGAAGTAGTCACATTTTCACAGAGGAACAGAAGGAAGAAGGTAGCCAGGAACTGTGAAAAAGAAAAGGAACTCCGCCATGGCAGCTGTAAGGACTGCAGTACTGTGAATATTTAACCTCTAAGATAGAAGTCTGAATCCTAGCCCTCCCATCACAGAACACCTGAACAGCTATTTTGGAGACAGCCCTAGCAAATGAAGATGTTAGTCCCCACCAACCTCCCAACAGTTAAACTACCACAAGAGATTACATTGAAGACAACCAGGCTATTTTAAACTGCCACTTAAGGTATTCCATGCTCATCTGTTTTGGTTTTGACTCAAAACAGATAAGAAACATTCAAACAATTGATTTACAGTAATTTGGCTGCTCAGTGAGCAGCATCCAGTTCAGCAGCAGAAATGAAAAGCTGTTCCAACCATACTCCAAAAAAATTTCCATAAGCCTTCAGAAATGGATCCACAAAAACTCATATGCTGAGTGGAAATTTTGCTAACATCAGTATACTGAGCAAGGAGGTGTGTAATCTTACCAAAAAGGAAAATACACAGGAAAAGAGTATTTCTGAAATCCTGACTCTCTTCAGACACTTTACCTGGTGATGGTAGAGGCCTCTCTGTCACTCTGTGATTGCACTGAGGAAATCCTTCCTAAACCTGGTCACCTTAGACCTTCTTTCATTAAGTGAGAGCAGAGCCAGCCTTTGACTAAAAACATTGCCAGAGAAAAACCTGTTGACTCTCTGTTTTAAATGCTGTAGCTTGAAAAGTAGAGTGCTATTCAAGATGTGAAAGATATGCATCCAGTTGTCTCTACTGACAAGTGGAATAGGATTGTACAGTAATTCAGGTTGGAATAGACCTCAGGAGGTCTCACAAAATAAGCTCAGCTAGGAGATCAGATCAGGCTGCTCAGGACTTTATCCACTTGGATCCTGAAAAGCTCCAGGGATGGAGACCACACAACCTCTCTGCACAACCCATGTCACTGCTTTACTATACTAATCGTGAAAAAGTGATATCCTTATATCCAATACCTGTACTCAAAGAGAAAGGAGGGACAGCAGAAAGCATACATTGTCACCATTGCAGTGAGTACTTTTAAGAGAAATTGATATTGTCACCATTGCAGTGAGTACTTTTAAGAGAAATTGATAACTACCACTGTATGCTATATAAATACTAGTTTAAAAACCCATGATAACACTAATAAAGTTATTTGGGATAGATAAACAAAAAATGCTGAGTTTTCAAAGCCTGACCAAGGCAGAAGGATGAATCAAGAATGAGACCATTCAGCCCCAATAGTTCAAGAGACCACTTACAGAGACAGCTCTTCATGTGCTGAAGAAAGCACATGTAAAAAATCCTGCTGCCTTTAAATAGTTGCCTTTGGATCATGCTGAACAGTATTTTCAATATCTACCTCTTCTGCCTGCCTTCTGTGTCAGTCACTGTGGGTTGTATTCAGACTACTTTCTATAGATGCCTTGCTCAATAGCCATGATTGCTTTAGAGTTTTTGCGGTATAGGCCTAATTTCAGCCTTCTCAAAAAGCTTCTGGTTTTTTTGCATTATTCTATGAAATATTGTCATTAGCATAAAAGAGCCTTTAAATCTTTTGTTCATAGTTCAAAATCTATGCTCCAAGGTGGAGTAAATTTTCCAGACTTAGTGAGAAGAACCAGTTTCATAAATGTATAGATTCTTTATGACAAGGGTACAAAAATTATAATTTTGCCTTATGCTACAGCTGATGTAAGCATGTGGGTAGAAATATTACTTAGGTACTTAAAATATGGAGTTCAAGAGAAAGCATACCATATCACAAGAGTCTTGTATCAAGCTTCTCAGCAATTAGTCTAAATGGAATACATTTTCTCCTTTTATGTTTATGCTTCTCTCTTAGAGCTTGTTTGATGTAGAGAACACTGATGAGGATGGTAAATGATAATATTTTATTTGCTCATGGTACAGAGTGAGAAAAAACTTTCAAGATTTGTAAGTACTATTCATATTTTACAAGTAAGGTTTTTAAATCTTTAGAGACATTACATGATTTCCCAAAGTCTCATAGTGAGATAATGGTTAAAACAAGAAGAGAACTACATTACTTCATCCAGTATCCCCAGTTCTAACCTCTACTCTGATTTAACTCTTACTCATCTAATATTAGATATTAAAAGTTAACAGGCTCAGAGAGTAATGACCAAGTTCCTGGAACAGAATCCAATGAAGATGACAACACAAAGAAACCATTTCTGGATGAGGAAGTCTCAGAGATACAAGTGTCTGGGAGACAAGGAGAGGACTTAGGCGAAGTATCACCAGTATTTACATTCTTCCCTAGCCTCCCCCTTTTGGATGTCACTGGATAAAAGACACTGGGCAAGATTGATCTTTGGCCCGACCGTACAGCCATTTATAATTTACCTTCAGTATGTATGCATAAGAAGTATAGAGAATTTCCTAACAGAGATCGCTAAATCACTAACAAAGGAGATAGTGGTGTAGAAAGAACACAATGGGAACATTTGGCTATTGGGAAGTTGCGAGAGGCCAACTGTTTGAAGTGTTTTGCCTCAGATTCCTAGACTTTTGAAGTTACTATAACAACACACCAGCACCACCTAAAAATGTTTTCTCTCTTTTCTTTCTTATATATGTACAAGACTAAAGTGTTTTAGAAAATCTGATCTAATTGCAGAACCTCTGAGCAAAGAATAATGTTGACCAAAGCTGGCACAAGTTGGCAATCTCACAGAGACAGGGTTGTGTTACACTGCTTGGTCCCTTAATTTTCATTAAAGGGTTTGAGCCTTGCCTTTTATTTCCCAGGATCCTCAACAGCAGTGGAGATTTCTACCTAGACACAGATGAATTCACCGATAGACAGGCTTTGGACAGTATAGAAATAGTATCTTCACTCACTAGCACAGGGAAAGCTTGGAGCTAAGAATGGACCAGAATAACAACTCCATATGGACAGGATTTGCATATTAACAAGAGCGTAAGTGGTTGCAGCCGTCTCGCCTTCAGAGCAGCCAGTTTCGGCCTCAGAGGAATAGGATATTACTCTAAAAATCTGATTGCATGTGGGTTGTATCAATATGCCATAGATGGCAATGTTTTGCTGTCTAGGGAAATCAAGATGCTATTGAATATTTAATCTGTTTATCTTATGGTGTTTTAAATAGAGCTTCACTCTTCCAATAGTCCAATAAATAGCATGGCTGATCTACTGGAAATGGGAGAAGGAAAGACATGACAGGCTACCCACATTAATAAACGGTTCACGGCATCTGCAATGAATTGCCAAAATACAGATAGTATTTTCCCACTTCCTAGCCCTTTTTTTAATATCCAGTCTCAGCTATATATTTGTTTAAGATCTGTAACTTGACTAAAGTGACAAGCATATAAAGATGGAAGTGTAGCAAAGATACTAGACACAAAGCTGACCTTTTCATGTGATAGTTAATTCTTATACCTGTGACAGTCTTACTTTCTTTCATGTAATATCTTAACCCATTGACCATAAAGAACTTCACATAGTGTATACGGATAAATCAACTGATGCTTTAAAGGGAGTTTTGCTACAATATTTTTTATAACAAAAACCTCTAACTGGACATAGTGCAGTTTAGTACTGAGGCTAATCTGTTAAAAAGCAGAGAAGGGAAGGAATAGGCTATTAAACAGGATAGAGTACTAACACTCATTGTAAAATTCTTGTGTTTATTTAAAGAAAAACATACTGCACTTGTCTCCTGCCCAGATACTGATATTACCCTCAGAATTGAAAAATACATTTTTAAGACATCTTATTTGATGTCTTACTGGTTGTGTTATATATTCAGAGCAGGTAGTCTAAAGCAAAGAACAAAGGCAGCATAATTTGAACTTCAACTCATACTTCACAGGTTGATGCCTGCAAGAAAAAGCAATTATTGCACTTGAGCTAACACCAGGAACAATATTATAAAAGGGGTCAGTGACACACCATTTCATTGGAGAAAATATGTGCACTAAAAAGTAGACTAAAAATAATTAATTTTCTTAAAAGCACTATAATTTCACCTCCCTGATTGAAGAACTGTTCAAAAGCAAAAAGGAACACACTGCCATGACATTAGTTGCTCGAAATCTTACTCTGAAGTAATTCTGGAATACATTTATAACAAATGATTAAGCATTTTTTTTTTTTACTTAAATACCTCATTTTCCCCTACATGTTGTTAATTAAATGCTTTCTTAACAAAAACTTTAAGCAACGCTAGCTTCAAAACAACTAGTACGAGTGATCTGTTCCTAAGCAATATTAATTTAAAGTAATCCTATACAGTTTTGGTAGCTTCTGTTTTTAACAGTGGCTGCTTTCATTCTTTGAAACAATTGCTGTTCCTTTTGGAACAGGTAAATTGCTTCAGTGAGTGACAAGTTAGTCTTCTTGCTGTGAGACTGGAAGCTGTTCCTTCAATCAAAAGTAAGCTGGTTGGAAATAACTGATTTTATGCCTCACTGAGTTTGGTCTTGCCTGAATACAAGAGGACATTATCTTACTCCCTGCCACAGCTAAGGGAAAAGGCCCTATGTGACTGACGTACAAAGTGCTTAGCCATAACCGGTGCCTGTTGCTTAATGAGGGGAACAGGGAAAGGGACAGAAATCTCCTTTCAGCAACCCATGCATGCTGTGGAGGCAATGACTCCAAAAGACAGCACAAAGTTTGGTTCTCGGTATACATATGCATCCCCCAGCCATGTGACATTCTTTTCTTCAAAGTTCTTGAACTGAAGCATGTACTGGAAACATTTATGGATTATAGAAATATTTAACATAAGTAAAATGACTAAAAAAAAAACAACCCAAAATGTTCTCACTCGCAATGCCCCAGCTTGCTCTTATTTTGTATTTTCACCTGTTCAGCAAAGTGAGGATCAAAACACTCAACTGAGCCCTTTGAAAAATCAACTTGTAACCCAAGGCATTTGCTTGTGCTTACCCAGGTCTGCCCCACTCTCCCATAAAGCACTGCTTTATTTATCAGGACAGGCTAATTAGCTTCTAACTTGTGCTGTGTTCAGCTCTGAGTGAAACAAAGAAGCTGGAGAACTGCTAGAGCCACATTCCAGCTAATGGAAAAGCAGCTGGGGCAGTTCTCATACAAATTCATCCACTGTGGGAAAAGAAAAGTTTAAGCCAGTAAATGCATTATCAGACAGTGTTTGACCTTTGAAACTGTGTGTCAGCCTTGGTGGGAAAACAAATATACCACTTGTCATTAATGGGCATCTCTTCTACATGTGAACAACAGGCTATTGTATTACAGAAAAAAGCGATGTCCTCAACATCTTACACTAATCCTCCTTGGGCGGGGGGACACACCAAAACAAAAGCCCCAAAAGATCAATGCTGTAATTGTTTTAGTTTTTTAAAAAAATAAATTCACTGTAACAACTTAAGTTTTAGCTTCTAGATCCCAGGAAACTGTAAAAGCATGTGTCCTTACAATATATAAGCTTACTAACATACGCATATATTAATCTAAAAATTGTGAGGGTGAAACAAGAATAGCTGGGAACAGAGCAATGCAATGGAACAACCTGTGCAAGAACAGCATAGAGAAACCATCTACAACCCAATATTGTCCTCTAGTTTCTTCCTCTCCCAAATTTTAAATCTAATAATTTGTAGCTGATGATCAACAGCTCAAATAATTTGATTTACAATATTGGTTTGGAAGATCAAAGACTGCACACAAATAGCTTGAGATGAAGTAGCGTAAGAATGAGAATGTTATTCCAACTGTAATATATCTGGTGAAGCATGTTTAGACACTAGGTTGACTCTTCTCTTTTTAGAGGACACATAACGCTATGCTAATGTCAGGATAACGAATCATGTTGTATTATTAGGCTAGCATTTTTAATAATTTTTTACTTGCATCTTGGTAAGAACACTACTTTAAAAAATCATTTGAATCAATATGTCCCTGTTGCCTTATCATGAAATAAAGGAGTTTACTTCTGAAATTAAACATAAAATGTGTCTCAAATGATTACTTGCCTGTATATATAACGGAATGTGTGTCTATTTAGATTTCCTGATAGGTTATATGTATGCACTGGAGTAACCATATTAAGAAAAAAAATAAAATCAGAAAGTGACAGCTCTGCAACTAATCTTATCTCGCACTTCCTAACTGCAGACAGACCAATCTGCTTAATCTAGAACAATTGAAAGTGACAGTCTTTCTTAGAGGGATCTAAGTTACGTAAACTAATGAAGACACCCTTGCAGAAGCACTGTTTCTGCAATAAAACACATGGGGAAGTGAACCTTATGTCCAGTTTTTGCAACAGTTGGAAAGAGAATAATGGAGATAAAAGTCTGCCTCACTATACAGATGTGATCCACTTAGTGTTCTGTTTTGTGTAACTACAGTATCTGCAGCATTTTGTGTCAGGGGATTCTTTGCTTGGCAACATTCATTAAGAGACATTATATCAAGGCACTGATGTACTCCATCTGCTTTGAGCATATTGCCAGTGTAAATCAGCTTAAAGCGAGTTTATACATCCCTTGCAAGATTAGAAGAATTCTCATTTGGAATAAAAACATCAATTCTCAAATGGTCCATTTTCAGGGATGCAAAGCAACTTGGAAAAAAGATAACAGATGACTTCAGAGTGCCAATGAGTTGCCTTCTGTACACAATTCTCTAGTAGCTGGTAGGTCAGTGGATCTACACGTCTATCTGCTAGCAAAGATGTTGTTAAGATCCTTTTATTCTTTGTCCCCAGAGACCTGTGATATCTGAGCTACTGCCCTCTATGAAGCTGGATTATATAAGCCACCCATAAAAGAGAGGTTACTTGCCGAGTTTTCATACCTCTAATATGTCTAATTTTTGGTCATTTACAAATCTAGCCAAATCACACTACACCACCATAGAAATCAAAACCTAGCATAAAAATACATCAACAAAAACTCTACTTTGAATGAAATAAAGTACCAGAATTAATCTTTTACCTTTACCTTTTATACTTTTATCAGTTAAATTTGACCTGACACTTAAAGCAAAGCATGCAGAAAGGAAACCCACATGAAAATTGTGTGCTTTCCTTCATATTTACTAAAGAAACAACACACCACTGTAAGGAGTGCTCAGACTCTACAAAGGACAAAGACTACACCTTCAACAGGTAAGGTAAAAGGATTAACGTCCACTTTTAATAGAGGCGTATTTAAGCTCTGTTTTTAAAAATTTTGGGGTTTATTTTGTATTTTTTAAAGAATGAAGACTTATTAAAGACTAGCTAAATTGCTATTGGAGTTTTAGGAGCTGAAAAATGTGAACTTTTTTTTCTCATATCATAAAATTTAAGGCCAATGAACGAGTATGTTTGTTCATTAATTCAAAAAAATATTCACTATGTCTTCAGAAAATTCTATTGAAATAAAATATTCCTAACACAGATTTCTCTGTTGGGTTGATGGATTAGGCATGTGTGGCAAAAAGTAGTCCAAATCCTTCCTTTCAGATGCCTGCATACAGTTTATTTTCAAAGTTACAAGATTTTTAAAGAGGAAAATGTCCTATCTGCCTCCAGTATTTCTGGTTCATATCAGCCTTACTCCAAATCCCTTTGATATATATAAAAGTGAACTGGAAAGATGTATTACTTTATTCAAGCTGAAAACAACAACAATCATTTAAATGGAAAGAAAAAAGGCAAATACAGCTAAGCATCTGCTTTGCACAGGCAAACAGAGCAGTGGTGTATGTTCTATCTTCTCCCACCTGCTGCAGAGATAGAAGGCAAACATTCATTTCTCAAATCACCAGACCACGTGGATACAAAGGGCAATACTGTATCCTGCACTTCTAATATAGCACGATCATGCCCTATTTTACACATAAGCAACTTACCTCGTTTCAAGCATCTACTAATTAAAATCTCCAACATAGATTTTCCTTCAAGGAAAGTCTTCATACACCTACTACACTGCTGCTAACAGAATTCCAATTTATTCTTCAAGACTAGAACACAAAGCATAATAATCTATTTTTTTAAAAAATCCAGTTATCTTCTCAGTTCATCCTTTTATAAATGAGGTTTTATTAGATTTTTTTAAACCAGTTTTGAAATATTCCTTTTTAAGTTGTCCAGGCATGTACATTTATTAATGTGATTAAGATGCCTAATAATCTACAAAACTTCTCATCTCTGATGGAAGGAATTAACAGCAAGGCAGAGATTCAGCAAGAGGCATTCTTAGTTTCCTTGTGAGACCTCAAATTGGAGTTTAAGTACTACTTGAGCATTGAGCTGTCTGCGCTGGGATAAATTCCATTGTAGGCAACAGACTTCATTCTTAGAGTATTTTTTTCTCATATTTCTAGATTTACTTTTCCCCCCTGTTCTCATACAACATTTTCTGTAGAACATCTTGCAAAAGACCTCAGTGGAGAGCCTCTGTTTATACTCATGTCTGAACTAAACTCTAATATTCTAATAGCTTGAACAATGTTTTCGTAAAGTGCCTTATGTCCATCGATACCCCATAAACAACACTGGGTCCTGTTATTAAGTTAGAATAAGCTTCTTGTCTACAGAACTATACTGGTCTGCATTTGCTGTAAATTTGGCCAACCCTTTCTTTGATTATATACAAAACTGAATCCAACTGCTGGAACTTGGAGCTGCATAAAAAGCAGTGACCATGCAGAGACTCAATGCTTCTCAAACTTATGATTGCTGTAGTTTAAACCTCTGAGTTTCAGGTCTGAAGGGTTCCCAAAGAATTCAGTGAAAATTTGGCTTAAGAAAAAAAAAAAGTCAAGCTCCACATGACTTTCTGCCAAAAACTACACAGAACTTTGAGTTTAATAAAAGGTCAACACAAAAATGTGATTCAGTGAATTTTTACCAACCTACTTATCCTCTATCCCTGTTAAAAGGGAGAGGAAGGGAGAACAAGGACACAGAAAGCATTCATGATAACCCCATACAGCAGGAGACTGCCTGAGTTACAGAGCCCTTGGGATCAGACAAGCATGATCCCCTATGTCTGGAAATCTGAAGAAGAAAAAGGAATGGTGGTGGCTTTTCCCTGGGGCTGATATCCGAGAGGACTAACAGGGCAGGATAGGCTGTGCTGTATCCACAGCAAAGGACTTGCATCAGAAAAAGCCATCCAATACATAAGAGACATTCATCTTTTCAAGTTGATGACAAATGCTGTAACAAAGAGCTCAAACTTGAACCCCTCAGAGTAAAAGCTCTGGCAAACAAGGTGACCAGGGCTTGTAACAGGATCAGTTCCAGCTGCTGCCATCTCTTCCCATTTGCATTCTCATCTGTGGGATTTTTGTTTGTTTCTCTGATTAGCCCTGAACCAGGAGTCAGCATTAAAATTCACACGTGCAGAAAAACCAAGTGCAAAACTGATAAACTAGTGAAGTGCTGCTGGTATCCTGGGCTTTCTGTGTACACAGACATACCAGCAGTCTGGCTGTTTCACATATTTCACCCACCTTGTTTAGACCACTAACATTTGTCAGATCAGCCATAGTACCTTCAAAGCTAACTTCTGCTCTGAAATAACATTGAGTAGGACTCATACCTAAGTTAGAAACTTATGGTCTTTTGCAGTTTCATAAATTCTTTAGCAAGGTCAGAGTAAATCAAGGAGAAACCGGAGTCATATTTTAAGATTAGAATAAATATGCCAACTACTATTCCCCTGGCTTGATTCCCCGTTCCACCCACCACTTTGACGTAGACAAACAGTTGTAAATAAAGGTTTCTGCTTTGAGCAAGTTGGACTCAAAACCTTGAAGAAGTATGTTTCTTTGAGCTCAGCAGTTCACACATGGAGTTGTGGGCTAGCAGCACAGTTTTATTCAGGCACTATGTGTCTCAGCTCAGCAAAAATACAGAGGGAGGATGAAACTAGGATATGCGGCAAAGAGGACAAACAGAAAAACAAGTGAAAAACTGTAAAGGAAAGAACTCTTTGGAAAGAACTTTACAGAAATGGAAATAATATGCACTTGAATGGAAAGGAAAAAAATAAAAATTTGGGATTATAAAAGTGCTTCAAGATCCTCAGTTAATATAAATTCTCATAGGACTTACAGAAGTGAGTTATGCAACTGTCCCTATGTTTACGCTCTCCCTTCTACTCCTTCCCAGTTCCTATTCCTGCTCATGTAACCTCCACTTAGCCACTAAAAATGTTTTACTGGGCAATTTTTTTCTTATAATTACTTGCTGAGTTAAATACCATAATATTTCTACATATTATGTACTATATATGTAATATATATAGTGCATACATATCCATACCAGATTAGGTAAAAATAATATATAAAACACCCTACTATTTTCCATTACAGAAATAACTTTTCAGCTCATTCCTGAGTATGTCACTGATGAAACCAGATACATAGGTGCAGTTTATTTCTTCACTCAGCTCAAGGATTTGTCTGAAAAATTTCACTATTTTTTTTTTAACTTTGGAAAGAAGCATGGAATTAATTTATGTTTTTCATGAATAGTGGCTATTCAGAATATACAAACTGAGAAATGTTGACACATCTGCCATTAATTTGCAGAAAAAAGGGATGATCTGTTCCTTCATCTTTCTTATTCTAAGTCTTACCACTGTTTATTGTCATTATCAGCTGTTGAAAAAGTCTGATAACTAGCGAACATACTTTGCTGTGAAGTTCTCAAGGGGTTTTGTTATTCTTGTTACTCAGCTACAATTTCTCCAAGATCATTCACAGTGTTTTTCTGAATCACATTTAACAATGGTTGATTACTACAGTTGATTGCTGCCAGATCAGTTTCTAAAAAGGTCTAGCAAACCTTCAAAGACAAGAAGAAACCTAGAGGAGGCTCCTATTAAAATCAAAATAATACAATCCTACCCCACACACACTTAAATTATATTTTAGTTTATAAAAAACATCTGTGACTTTGCAGATCAATTACTTGCAATGGTTCCATTCCCAAAGATTGTGCCATTACTTGTACTGCTGCTACCAAACTATTGATAAAATCCTTGTCCCTTTTAATGGAACTAAAAAAATCTTGTGCCTAAATATGATCTTTTCACACCTTGTTCTCAAGTGGACCACAAATCAAGCTGTCTTAGAAATCAGTTTGGCTTCAATCAAAACTTCAAGGACTGTATTTAAGCAGTATTGCAATTTAAAAGCTCATGGAGAAAGAGCATCAAAATCACCTCTGGCATTTGCAATTCTCCTGACATTATAGCTTGCAGACATGTACAAGCCTAAAATCTGTAGCATCATTTATTAAACTCTAGAAATGAAAATCTAAGCTTTCTTGTGAGAAAAATTTGTTTCAATACATCCTTTGAATAACATTTATTTTCAAATTGTCATTCATACCAGAAGAAAATGTAAGACCACTGGGGCAAAAACAGTTCATTTCACTGGGTTTTTTCAGGCTCAGGAGAATGGATAGATTATTTTTTCAGCAGAACGTGGGCTTCTTCTTCACAAAGAAGAATTACAGCAGGAAGGAAGCACTCCGTGAGATTCCCACTCAAGATGACAACTGTGTCTAAGTAATTATATGTCATTCCTATCTGTCAAACACTCCTTTAAGTAATGCAAAGCCTCAACTAAACAGTTCAAAAAAAAGTCTTGGCCACTCTAATGCATAAGCAATCTTATTCTTCCTTATCAACAGTTCAACGGCATAGAAAATGTCTTGCCAATAGAAACAACCCACCCCTGAAATCCAAGAAAACAAATGAATCCAAAGGCAACACACAACCACTGCATTAGTTTTTTGGGTCTTTCATTCCACAACAAATCCCTTTTCAATAGAAAGCTCTTTACTGCAGTGTGAAAAAAGCAAGGAAAACAGCTTCCTTAAAATCTGTCTATCCACTTTGTTATCTACTTGTTATTCCTTTGCTTTTTATGCTCAGTTTGAAATTTTGACCTACTTAAAGGAAGAAACCATTTCTGGCAACTACCTGTCTTCTTACAACTCTGCAGAGACATAAACCCATCCTGTCTTGTCATAGTAATGATGAAGCAAAACAGTTTGATGCTGATGGGAAGGGACAAATTCTGTCTGCAGAAATATAACTAACTGCACTATTTTCAGCATAACTTGGTGCATTGGGTTTATGTGGCAAGGCTTTGGTGTTGGGGCACTGCAGGGGTGGCTTCTGTATGAAGACACCAGGAGCTGCCCCCATGTAGAACAGAGCCAGTTCCAGCTGGCTCCAAAATGGACAGCTGGTAGAAGCTGAGCCCATCAGCGACACTGGTAGCACCTCTGTGATAACGTATTTAAGAAAGGGTAAAAAATGCTGCACAGGAGTTATAAGAAAGAGGAATGTGAAAAGTGAGAGGAACAACCCTGCAGACACCAAGGTCAGTGAAGAAGGAGGGGGAGGAGGTGCTCCAGGTGCCAGAGCAGCATTTCCCCTGCAGCCCATGGAGAAGTCCATGATGAGGCAGGCTGTCCCCTTGCAGCCCATGGCGGACCCCATGCCAGAGCAGGAGGATATGCCCCCAAGGAAGATGCAGCCTATGGAGAGCCCACACAGGAACAGGCTCTTGGCAGGAACTGCAGCTGGTGGAGAGGAGCCCATGCAGAAGCAGGCTTTCTGGCAGGAACCACAGCCTGTGGGGGACCCATGCTAGAGCAGCCTGTTCCTGAAGAACTGTACACAGCAAAAAAGGACCCATGCTGGAGCAGTTCTTGAAGAACCACAGCCCATGAGAAGGATCCACGTTGGAGGAGCGGAAAAGTGTGAGAAAGGAGAAGCAGAGACAAAGTGTTGTGAATGGACCGCAACCCCCATCCCATGTATACTGCTCAGGATAGGGGAAGGAGGAGTCAGAAGAGTCATGAACAGAGGAGTAAAGTAGAGCCTGGGAAGAAGAGGGCTGGGTGGGAGGTGGTTTTAGTTTCGTTTCTCACTATCCTACTGTATTTTTAATTGGTAATAAATTAGTCTCCTCAAGTCAAGTCTGTTTTGCCCATGACAGTAATTGATAAGCGATCTCCCTGTCCTTATCATAAACCAGAACCTTTTAATTTTTTCTCCTGCTTTCTGAGGATGGAGAGTGAGAGTGCAGCTTGGTGGGCAACTGCCAGACAGCCAAGGTTAACCCACCACAGTTAGATGTGTATCTCCACAAAAACAAGACCTAGAAACACAGAGTACTAACTTGAGAAGCTGGACTTCAAGCTTCTTTAGATTCATAGGAGAAACATAATGTGTGCAAACCCCTCCACTCAGAGGTGTTCTGGCACCTATAGCACAGATACAGCACAGTCTACAATATTCATCTTGGAATAGCAAAAGGTAATAGCTACACTGTGATTCTACTTAAAATACTGACACACTGCATTTTAGTCGCAAAGAGCTGAATAAACACAAATTGAACCTGACTTCCTAAGGAAAAAAAAGTTTTGACTACTCAATAAGATGGGCATATCATTAAATACACTTCTTTGTTTCTAGTAAACAGTTAACTGCATTTTCTGGGAAAGAGAATGTGAATAAACCAGTGACTTTTTAAAAGTGATTGAAGCTGTCCTCTTCGTTGGCAAACACAAAGCATGAGAAGAAGTCACGGCATTTGCACTTTCCCCTCACTAGCATAGCCAGAAATCCTGTAATAACCTGTCTTGTAGGAGGAGACTACAAGAAGTATGTTTATTGTTATCAACAGGAAGATTAATACACAGTTTGATGGTAACAAGCAGATATGTGGCCAGACAAAAAATTTCTGATATTTTGGGCTTTCTAATGACAGAAAAAACACCCCACAAAACCAAAAAACTCCACAAAAACGCTACAGTATATCTTGAATGCAGCCGAGATGCCCACACCCTGCCAAAGATCCTGCAGTCTTCTTTCTTTAAATGATACCCTGTAAAATTTATTTGCTGAATAGCAGCTAAAACTATGTATGTCCCTGGTTTTCACCAGCATAACAAAGTCTTTGGACTTCAAGCTCTTCAGGGAGAGAACACATCTCTATGTGGTCTCTATACCTTGACATATACTACATAAGTGAATAACAACCTTCTGCATTTCGTAAGAGATAGTAGCAGATGAAAATCCCTATATTTCAGAAAAGCTCTTTTGCTGAAAAAGCTCCTGTTGACAGTCAGTATGATACTAAGGAAAACCAAGACTTTGGAGGTTAAAATTGTTATCTCAGGAAAACTATAGAAAAAGCGAAGTCAGTGAAGGTAGTGCAGATTTTCAAAAGAGAAAAAAGAGCAGAACCTAGCATAGTTTTGTAAAAAATATATACACACACACAGTTTCCACCCTCTCATAAAACTGCATAATTTCATTCTGTTCAGTAACAGTGATCACAAATCTTAGCATCCTTCCTACCACATTAGTAGTAGGAAAGCAGCTCCGAGGAGGTAGTGACAGATGTGTCATTAAAAATGTGAACTTGAGTGCTGGCCCCAAGCTGTCACTGGGTTGTGGCACTGAGGTCTCCTCTAATTGGTTATGCAGCTGCATTCAGATGACTGGGAGTGCATCTGCAGCAAAGCAGGTGGGGAAATCAGTCACATCACTCCTATCAGCAGTTGTTCCAGGTTGCATATTTACAGCAAAAAAAACTTTCCCTCTGAATTAACAAACCAAACAAAACCAGAAAACAAACAAACTAACAAAACCACAAAGCCAACACTCACACACACCACCACCAAGAAATCTAAAGCACTGAATCCAATTTGGAACCTTAGTCTCTAAGAGATTCATGCCGTGTTCCTACTGCATTGAGATCAGAGTTGGGCCCCCAGGTTTCCTAATTCTTCCGAGTATTGTGCGTTAACATCCTTTTCACAAACAGAAACATTAAAAAAAGAATTAACAACAATTGGCAACAATTACAAAAGAATCAGAAAAAGTCCTATGAATGCATTACCAGATGATTTTTCAAATCAAATTGATGGTACCGAATCAAACAAAAATAGAATTATGATGTCAGAAATGTCAGGATTTTTTGGGGGGGAGGTGGGGGCGCATGGCAGGTGGGGAGCGTGTAGGTTTTTGACAAGTCCCTCAAACTTAAGCTTACAGTTACTGACCTCGGAAATGACTGAAGAAACTGTATTAAGGTGCAAATTTTAATGAAAGCTTACCACACCTCATCATCTTAATGACAGGCTATACAATTCTATGTCAAGCCCCTCAAAATTTTGCTTGATACTAAACATATGCTTTAGCCATAATTACCTCCTGAATTTCAGGTAGTGATTTTTATTCTTATATTCTTCGATTAGTCAAGACTCGGGCATACCTGATTCCTTTATATAAACCACAAGACCTTCCACCAGCAGTAGGTAGTTCCTGGGCACGTGGTCTGGAATCAAACATTTGTTTGATTGTTTTGGTTTATTTACTCTTGCCTCGGTTAGGTTTCAGTAATTGAGCTGCTTGTACTCTTACCGTGGGGAGGTTAACATAATGACTCACTTTGTTCAATCTCTTTAGTGCATCCAGAAGCCAATGCTATGCAGTTTGGTCTGGGTGGGGGTGGGGGAAATCAACCATTTTACCAACAGCACGCAACTAAAGACTCTATATAAACTTGTTGAACTGCCTGAAAGCTATTTTATTCTTGTTCAGCCAGTCTGTCTCCTGAAAACAATACCATAGTTCCAGTCTTGCTGTTCTACCTTTGCACACACCCCTACTGAAATACAAATAAGAAAAACACATATCACTAATCATTTTCATTGTATAACCTTATTTTTCCAGAAAATACATGGATATATCTGAAATTAATTCTTTTCTCCCTCCCCCCAACAAATAAATTCTTCAGATAATGATTTACTTGATGACAGATTGGAGTTTGGATATGGGTTCAGGTACTTCACAGCTCTTATCAAATTTACAATATGTGACTAGATGCCACAAGAAATAGTCTTCTCTGAATTTCCCTACCCCTTTTCTTTTTATTCTAAGTATGTGTAAAAGTACTATGAGAACCGTCCTTTTTTTGTGTCAATATGAACCTGGGGGAGGGGGAAGACTAGTGTGGAGGAACAGAGAAAAGAAAGAGCCAAAACTCCTAACAGTAAGCACCTCCATACAGCTGGATGTATCCAGGATACATATCCAGGAGCTGTAACTGTTCTTACTGTATTTTCTGAGCCTTTGAAAGTAGGGCCAAAATCTCAGGTCTTAAGCCATTCTTAAGCATTAAGAATGCTTTTTTTCAGCTTTGTTCCAGAAGCTAGTTAAAATTAATAGCACTCTTTGCTCATGGCATTTTTTTATTTATTTTATTACTTTATGAGTAAATTTGCTCTTAATAATTTTCTCTGCAGGGGACAGGAAAATATTTGTTTCCACAAGGAGCATTTTTCTTTCCTGGGGGTCGCAACAACTAAAAAAAAAAATACCAAAGTGTTAAAAGAAGAATATAAAAAGTTTTAAAAGAAGAATATATACATTTCTCTCACTGTGAAATACTATCTTTTTTTTCAAGTACTGACAGCCAATCGGTTCTTTCAATTCCCTAGCATTTCAAGAACAGCATGACATTTGCAAAGGCAAGAGAAAACAATACAGAGTGAAAAGTACTGATTAACTTGTGGTGGCTCATTGAGTCAGAATGTGGTTCCCTACTGTGCTGTCTCTAAAAATCTTAAATCATCTTTCGCTCCCAGAAGTACCCAGAATAATTTGATCTCTCAAGGTAAAAAAGTTAATTCCTTTAATCCAAAGTAGAAGTTTAAAAAGTTTCTTATGGGTGGAGGATCTTGATACATTGTATTTTTAATTGTAAAATCTAAATGAGGAGTCAACCTATACATTACTAAATGGTTGGGTTTTTTTTTCTTAAGATAATCAGACACAGCTATTTCTTACAAAATAGCCCCACAGGTTTATGCTAAGAAAACATTTTCTACCTGCTCCTATTTCACTGCTGTTTTCTCTATTACTGGTTCCAGTTTTAATTGCTAAGTGGTATCTAAATTGTGGTGGTCTGATCATTTTACTTCTCCCACTCCCGCCTTTTTTTTAGTACTGATCTAATTAACCCTAATTCATTAAATGAATATATATGGTATATATACCCCACACATACATATACTAGAAGAGGTATATTCACCAGAAAAGGGATAGCAAAGGAACATTTGCAACACACTAATGGATTTCAGAAGATAAGGGTACCGAGTAATCATAGTATGTTTATGCAGTTTAAGGCACAGAGATGTAAATATCTAAATTGCTCACCAGGGCCATTAATTCACTCACTTTACAGAAGCCTCTAATATCATAAGACTCTAGGTCCAACAACTATTCCAGGTATAGAATGGGGAACTGAGCACACTATTAAGATATTCTAAGGCTTAGCTATTATCAGGAGAGAGAAACAACTAACTTGTCTTGGGAATATGATATTAGAGCATATATTTCTATCCTGCTTACATTAGAAGTTGTTACAGTCAGGATCCTTGAAGTATCACCACAAAGAAACATTCCCCACTAACTGGGAGCTCTCTCAGGATTTTCAGTATTTATTGCCTTGTTTCAGTAGGAGTTGTTTAAATTTCCACCAGTTTGAGATCTTTATTAATTCCAAAAAATAAGGTATTATTACTTTAATAACTTTATTACTAGTATCATTAATCAGGGGGGAGGGGGGTGGCAGGCAGGCATTGGCGGCAGTTCCATTACATCTTTCATGCATACTACCATGCTTGGTTTTTTGTTTCTTTTTATTTGTTTCTTGATAACATGTTATATATTCCTGTTTGGAAACTACCGTCATAGTGACTGTGTCTCCAAATCAACTCTATTCATTAGTTTTTCTTCCAAAACTGCCCCTCCCTTTTTCCCCCACTCTTAGTCTTTCCTTCCTACAAAGTTTCTTCTCTTCATTCACTGTGGTTGTCTTCACTCTCTTTTCCAGGCATTTGAGTTTTAGAGGAGTTTAATGCCAGCTCCTTCCTTGTTTCATCTAGCAGATGCACATGATCTGTTATTTTTAAATTTATGCTTTTGTCAGTACATCCCTTTGCATTTGTTAGTTGTTCAAATCCTGTCTTTTTGCTACCAGCTGATTCTAAATTATGCAGCTATTCTATAAATTCATTCCTAAGGTTTTCCTCATGTTTCCTACAGGATGAACAAAGGAGAATGAAAGCCAGAAAGAAGTAATAAAAGTCTCTCTGGGTGTCTCCATCTACTTTCTTGCAAGTTAGAAAGGACCTTTATTAGATTTTTCCACTTTTCATTCTTCCTCCATCCAGCTTCCTTTCCCTTTCCATTTGAAGTTTGCAAGCACTTTGCAGTCTGTCCTGAACTAAACTCGCTCCTCAAGAACATCCTTCTCCACTTCCAAACTCCACCACTCCAGAGCTGGGTTCATCCACAGGAAGGGCTGAAAGCTGGGTATAATCCTGACCCCTTTGCAGTAGAGGAGAGTTACAGACTTCAATGATCAAATCCTGCCATTTCCATGTCTGTCCCTCATTATCATCATTCTCCAACACTGGTCAAACCTCATTCAACATCAAGTTTTTTCAGAGAACAGCTCCTCACTTTTCTGCAGGGTTTTAACAAACTCATGATGGCACTCACAAAAAATGTGGCTGGCCAAATGGATGCTGTGACACAGACCAACCTTGTTTTGAAATGTCTTTCCATAACACTGCAAGGCCATGTATCTTGCATCCTTGCTTTCTCAAGGGGACACTGTTGCACAGCTACAGATCTTAGAAGCTGATGTTGTTGGTCTTTCAGTTCAATCAACTTCTCATTAAAGATAAGTTCAAGATGGGGAAAATGTTACAAAATAATTTTATTTATTGAGACTTGTGCTACCTTATTTTTCATAACTTCTGGAGCTATAAGCTAAAAAAAGCAAGCACACAAACTTGCTTTAAGTCTCAAAATGTGTGTTTGCATACACACACATACATGTACAAACATATATAAACATATGTATATGCAAGCATATAAATGTGCATGTGTACACACATACATAGACATGCTTACTGTTATAGCACTAATAAATACATAGTGATCCTGTACTGTCTTATTATTCTTGTAACCTAAATGCCCAACTCTGCAGCTCTCCCTCTTATGTCAGGTATCATCTCTTATGGTGTACCTAGTCTTACTAATTTCAATAGGTGTGCTCACAGTATAATACTTCTCAAATAAAGGTCTAGAAATCAGGCACTAAAATAACATAACATGAATTAAGACCAAATGCTAAAGAATGAAAGGAGTTTCTGAAGTTAGCTGTCATTAGCTATATCAGGACAGACATGACAAACCGTTGTTTTGGGAATATGACATTAAAGCATAAAAATATTAAATTAAACATTGTTGTGCTTTGGTAAATGTCAACAACTACCTCAGCGGGAGAGTGACAGGCCTCTGGCAGAGGAATTCAGTATAAAAGAACAGATTTCAAAAAGAATCTGTTTTATTCTTTAAAAGGAACTGTCAACATAAGTCACAAAGGATGACAGACAGAAATGAGATTAGGAACAGCATTTTAAAAAAACTGTCATCCTAGGAAATCAATAGAAACTCATTAACTAATAAACGATAACATCTGCTATCATGGGATTTAGCGTTATTATACAACCTTCTTTCCTGATTTCATTAAAAACAATAAGATATTTAGCACTTTGAGAAGGCATGGAAGCAATGTTACTGGACTGTACTCCACCCTCGATAAATAAAGAAATAACTTCCTATACAAACACATCTCAAAATAAGGATCATCTCAAAGAAAGACACAGTAATAACATCATAGGCTTCAGGATTACTATTATCAGAGCAGTCAGTTTGGGTCCTGTTCTGTGACAGATTCTGTACAAACATTATATATTTAAAAAAAGAAAAAAATATATAGGTCAACACTGGATACGAGGTGTGCAATGTACTTTATCCAGTTCAGGTATCTTTGGTACAAGTAGCACTTCACTTCATAAAATAACCCAGAATGATAAGCAGAAATTCTGTACCTAACTTATTCCACTAGTTCAAATCAGAACTCACAGCTAATCACTTTATGATATTGAAGCCTCAACAGAACATCAGATTTCTGGACTTTGTTATCATCTTTTCCAGGCTGTAAATCTACAGTGACATCCATAAATCTATAAAAGCTACTGAGCTTGAAACTAATAACCCAAAACTACATAATGAATTTCCAGCTTGTCATTTTACTCTGCATTTACTCAAAGTATGCCTATGCCTAACTTTCTACTCTAGTTAGCTAAACTGACTTATATAAATCTATTATTGGGGGTGGGGAAACAAAGACTGCTTACCCAAAAATAAATTCTTAAGATACATATCTTAATAGCACCTATAGTTAGCCCCTGTTTACCAGACCCACCTTTTTGTGGTACATTTTCATAAGACAGTACTGTTTTGATCACATGCAGATCAGAAACCAGCACAATAAAAAGACGGAGAGAAAAAATGAATAAGTGCCTGTAAACAAATATCTTCTCTTCTTCACTACAGTTGTCAGTACCCACCATACATACATACCCACCAAAACACAGTAATACCAGCTAGAAAAATAAACCTGAAAAAAAAAAAGATTCGAAGTATGGATGCATCTAAAAGTTGTTGCAATTTACAAAAAGCATTATAATGTCCTATTAAAACACATAATAGTTTACTATATTCATACCACTGAACCAAGACCGTTCTTGCAGTGATACTAAATTAGGTGTTCATTTTTCAGATTAGCTAGCGGAACTTTCATACATGTAAGCTGAAGTTGAAATGAAGAAAGTTTGGGGTAAATAGCCAAATGTTAGCTTTCACCTGTCAGGTAACAGTTACCAGGTAGAGAGTTCTGCCAGTGAAAGGCATTTTGTGAGCGCTAACTAGTTCACTTCATTTAAAATAATCTAATTGTTGTGTGTTTTCATTAACAGCATAGATTTATTAAGGGATTTTTCCTTTCGTTGTATTAGGAAGAAGTCTCATGATCATTTCCAGTGTGGGATCTGTAAGGAGAGTGTCAAAGAGGTGACAGACAGCAATAAGTGCAGTACTGTCAATATTACCAACCTATGCAGCTGTTTCTATATGCCACCTCACATAAGAGCAAATGGCCTTTTTTATTCAGCTTAGAGTTAACCTAAACTATATATGCAAATATATTTTGCTTTTCTTTCCTCAGGCTATCTACTTTGGTGGCAAGTACAAAGAATGAACTTCGGCAGATGAAAAGGGCCAATCACTAATGGTAGCCTGTTATATTACAAAATTCATATCTCGTACACAAGACATCGTAAAAGGAATGTCACTCTAAATGCAAGGTATCGTCAGCTAAATAGCATTGTAATTGCTAATTTGGCAGACATATGGTTTTAATGAAGCTAGAAGAAAAATCCTTATATACTGGTGTAGTTGAAAACTATGAGCTGAGAAACAATTACTTAATCCGAAATGAGATTTGTTACATAAATCCGTATAAAGCAATTGCTAAAAGGGTTTCTACTTTACCCTCTATTAGTTCTCTTACATCAGCCTTCTTAGTGACCCCTTAGAATGGAAAAAATCATCACATCAGTGTAATTATCAAATGCTAAGGCCTTGGAAAATGCCCTGCTTCCTAAGATACCACTGATTTTAGTTTTAATTTTCTGTTTTGTTTCCTTTTCTCATGAACAATAATCAGTTTGCTGAATGAGACCTTTTCTTGCCCTTTCTAATTCCGGAGACATTTTGCTAATTACAGTATTCACCATGATGAGAAATGAATTTGCACTCTCCGGACCATTTTCATGTGTTATGAGAGGGAAGAATTAAAAGTTAGTTCCAGCTCATTACCTAACTAGCAGTTCAACCTAGAATAAAAGGAAACAGGAAGAGAAAAGGAGGGGGGCAGGGAGGAAGAGGAAAAAATCCCCACATTGCTATCTCAGTGTTGAACCAAGCTAGAATACTCTAGCAAAAGGCTCTGGGAGAAATACTTCCCCCCAGTGTGCATGCTGAGTGAACCCCTAATGACAATAAAGCTCTCAGAACCACACAAATTTAAAAGCTTATGCTGGCTCTCTTTGATCCTTACATCTGACAAAAATCAGCAGCATCTCTCTTTAGTGAAAGTAAAATTTTTGCAAATAATGGAACATTTCTGCTTCTAGAGTTTATTTACTCTGGGAAATGCAACCTGAACAGTTCCTTGTTGTCCTTGAATACTATGGTCAAAGGAGCATTATCTCTTTTTACAGTATATTGGATCATAAGATTAAAATATGAAATGTTCTTGTGGATAAAAATAACATCTTAAAAGGCTGGTATCAATGAGCACCAGACGGTCTCCTGGTTTTTTAATAAATCTTATGAGAAGACAGGAAAATGATTTAAAGATTCAGTGGCAATGTTTCAAGATTGTTCAGATAGAGATCTGAAAGTCACTTAAATTATCGCAGGTGATCATTTTTGTTATAGATTATGAAGAGGCTTTTTTCATTGATATCCCTAACTCACGTACTTTCATAGAAAGGTAAAGTGACAGGGCAAAAGTTCCTCCTACCTGATTTGACAGAGGACTAGTATGCCAGGGTAATTTAAAAAAAATGCAAAGACAGTAGAAGAGGATGTGTACAACAATCTTCCCTGATAGAGTACTGCCAGATAGAAAAGATCTGGGTGCAGCAACGAGGCTTTGCACTTTGATGAGGCTCAGACAGGAGAAGACAATTCAATTTCTATATATTGCTCTGTGTGTGTTTAGAAAGAGGCATCAAAATTTGGTTCCTGGCAATACCCAACTAGAAATTCAACCTAAAGAGAGTAAAGGAACAGTTATACAGCCCATCTCCTGCTATCACTGCACACATGCAAAGACACCTAGCATAATCCTCCAACTTCTTTCCAGCTCCTTCAAAGCTCAGAGAGCTTTGCACAAGCAGCACAAACGTGTCATCATTTTTCGTACCAAATATATATTATTTTCTTTCAACTTTTCTTCAAAGGCCAGGCCTCCTAAAGTTCTCAAAATTCCTGTTACAGTCCCCTAAAATCTTTTTATGTGTCTACACTTTTCTTATAGTAAGGTGTTCAGAAGTGAATGCAGCTGTGCAGATAAGGCCCCATCGGTATACAGCATAAGAGGAAAAATTACTTCCCTCCTGGAACTTCTGTGACTACATACCAGAGGGCTACCTACCTTTCTTTGCAATTATAGCATATCCTCAGCTTGCACTTTGGTGAGTAATCTAGGATAATCTACTGTGATGGTGATCTAGCATAATGTCTAAACTGATGTCTAGCCAATTATCACTATATATATGCTTTCCTAAGAGCAGCTTTTCACAGTGTTCTTTTCAGAATTTCATCTTAATTTCAAGCCATTTCTCCAATTTATTGTGTTCATTTTGAGCCATAATCTAAGACATTAGTAAAAATAACATTATAACTAGGACTGACATTTGATTTCATGTATTTGATTTTATTAGAATAGCTAGAATAGTTATAGTTAGAATAGTTTGAATAATTTGATAATTAGAATTCAGTAGTTGGAATAATTCAATAAATAGTTCGATAGTTAGAAGAATAATTCAATAATTCAATAGTAAGAATAATTAGAAAATTAAAGTAACTTTTATTTTCAGTACCTACAGCTGTGCGTGGTCATGTCTAGGAATGCACATTACTTGAAGCTCTTAATGTGACTCAACTAAACAAGATCACCAAACAGGCAAAATTGCCAATTCCCAAATGATATGTAATTTGAGGGACCTCTTAAGGACACGCTGAAGCAAAACAGGATCCCGCTAGATTCAGGGGGCATTCTGACAGTCAGGAGTATCACAGTTTAGCCCTCTGGATTCAGCAAAACAAATTATATAACACAATGAGACAAATGCCATCCAACATTTTCACTCATGACAGATCAGAGAAGTTTCTACACATTTGTCCAAAATGTGTCTCTCTTGCCCGTGCTGTTTAGAACAAGTGATACAAATCAGAAATAGGACAGCAAAAGGAAAGAGGGAGAAAGTAAAAATAAAAATTTTATCTTATCTGTAAAGTACTTGAGGCTATCTTTATTATTCTGTGATAAACCTAATGGCTGTATGGGCTCTTCTGGTTATCTCTGTGTTAAATATTATGATAGTTTGGCACAGCAATGGTTGCTAAGTGCTGTTTGTATTCTCCTTGTGTTCTCCCTACACAGAGGATGAGGAATCATACTTTTTTTCTACATTTCTACGTAAACTTACATAAAGCATAAAAGTAGCTTTACCTTGGAAAATAGTAAATAAGACAAGAGTCAATTTTATTTCAGACATGGACCCTGAAACCTGGTTTATTAACAAGAGTCTATCTATACTAGCAGACTCCTTTTAAGCCCTTAAAACTGGACTAAGAATTCTGGTTGTGTTCCAAATACACCAAAAAAACACCTGTTGATATCAGTGTGATTTAACTGAAGTCCCCCCGCATTAAAGTCACTGTAATTCCTCCCAATAAGACCAGAAATCATCCAGCAATATGTAGAGCTTTTGACATGTTATAACTATGTAAGAGCACAGGCTCTTTCAATATTTTGGACTGATTAATAATTTAGCATACTTCACATATTATACATTAACTCCTTGCCACAGTTTGGGCACCTATAAAATTAGTACAAAGATTCCAAAACACTTAGCTGATTTTTGGATTATCAAGAGTTTGTAATCCTATCATTCACTCATCACTTGCAGCTTTTCAGAGAGGAGTGCCTCTCAAAGCATTTTCCCTCTTGAAGTCAAAGCCCAGAAAAAGAAGGAAAAACCCTGCTCAAGCAGTCGGTGTCTGGGTTCCAGTCTGCAGTTCTCTAATTCAGACTTTTTTCATCAAACAGGTATCTATCAGCATAGGGACTATGCTACAATGCAGCTTTGCCATGTGGTTTTCCACCTTAGCAATTTCAAATCAGCTATTGGTTTCACTTAGTTCTTTGAAACACACATAGCCATGCTGAGCTAAGCCAGCTTGGCACAGGGACAGAAAAGATTGGGACACAAGTGACAACTCAAACTGTCTGCTTAAGGGAATGCCTTCAGGATTTAAGAGAATCCACACACACTGCTTATTAGGAGCCCCTGTAAGTCCAGAAAGATAAACAACACTTGCAGAGGGCATCCCAATATCACAAATGGAGGGAGTGCATCATTCAACATGTGCAGCTCAACCACCTGTCAAGAGCGCAGTGGATCCTCTGAACAAATACCATTTCTCTGTATGTGTTTTAGCAGTAGTTTTCCAGTAACCTGAGTTGAGAGAGGAGCTAGTTAGAAAAAGAAATAGGAAAAATCACATTCTGTTTTCTTTTCATGTGGGGCCCTGACTGTGATTTTACCATACGCGGCAGATTCTCACTGCAAAGAACTGTATTGCAGAGAAAAAAAAACAACAAAAAAACCCAAACAAAAACCAAAACCAAAACAAACAAAAAAAAAACCCAAAACCAAAACCACAACAATAACAACAAAACAGAAAGGTAAGAAAGAAAAGTAAAAAGTATGCTTTTAAGACATATTTTAAAATTGGTATTTCTAGCCATAGAAGTAGATATGATCTAGCATATTTAGAAAAAAATAAACTGAATGGCAGTAAGTTTGGGGAAAAAGAATAATTTCATATGTTAAAAAGTAAATTCATGATGCTACACCATCACAGGTGGTGCAGCAGCTGTATCATATCCCTTTTGTACGACTTTAAAGTTCTGCGTATTTCTGCTGTTACAAATGCATGTTATTTATAATGTTTCTATGGATTTTATTTGCATAGCTCTAGCTCAGTGCTCCTCTTGGACTTAAATACTCTAAGTTTCCTGTATCTTTCCTGAAGTGTTACACAAAGCTAGAAGAAATGAGGAACAGTTCCTACGGGTTCCTTTACGATGTGCAAGCATAACCCAGTAACTACATCATCATCATCTTTGGAAAATGTTTTGATATTCCTCCTAACTTTTATATAGCAGCAATCAATGTTGTCCAAAAAAAATATACTCTTGCTGAGGGAAATAATAGGATAACTCATCTCCCAGAGTGAATGAGGCAATACCAGGGCCTATATGTTTTTTGTTCCCAAAATATTCTACATTTTTCTCCCTTGCCAGAAAGCTGTCCTGAAGATAAGAGTTTAGGGACATAAGCTGGAAAGAGGTGTCAACTGTAATGACACATGTGAGTTCATAAGCTGTAGGAAAGACCTACTGAATTTTTACCAAGGTCCAGTGGTGACTTTACCAGAGTGTCCTTAGGTGTGGTCTAAAGGAAGCAGTGTACCTGTTCCACAATCAAAGTTGAGTCTGCCATTTCACTATCTTTGCCCAAAAGTAATTTCCTGCTTTGTTTTATTCAAGTTGCCTGTTTGAGGGGAACTTTTTCAATGTGGCTTTTCAAAAGAACAACAATTATCTCATACACATGTATATGTTCTCTCATTTTCTACATTGTTTTTCTCTACTGTGTTAAGAAAACTAATTAAAATAGCCGATTCCTTTAAAAAGAAGAGCTGGAAAGTTCTAAGTACACTGAGTTCCACTAATTGCAAACCTTGATGTCAAAAACATTTTTCAAATGTATTAAAGGAGCACAATGGTTGATTTTAGTTCTTGAGCCAATATAAAACCAGCCATAGATGCAGAATGGAAAGTGCTGAATAGAATATCTAGTACAGCCCTGAGCATACACAATATTGTCCACTGGGCTATATAAAAATATTACTTGAGTGAAAAGGCAAAGTTTTCTGCGGTTCCAAAAACTTAAGTATGTATGGTAACATAATGAAAGAGCAATTTTGCCAAGCAAATTCAAAGATGGAATAATACACAATTTTTAGAACATAAAAACCCAACAAAAAAGTTTACACAGATGATTCAATTCTCTTTCTGATATGTTTCATTTCTTTGTTACTTTTTTAAAACTCTTTATGTTTAGAAACATGCAATTATTTTCTCAGCATATTTTCATCACAGACAAGAGCATGGAGCCTTTCAATTCCCTTCACAGCATTCAGCCTATGGAACAGCGAGTCAGGTATCACTCAAGACCACAGTAGGGCCCAGTTCTGCTGTCCTTATACACACAAACTCTCAGTGAAGTCAGAGAAGAAATCTTTTGTATATCAGCATGAGGTACTGGAGCAGTAAACTGATATCTGAGAAAAAATTTGAAGTTATCCTTGAAACAAGTTAATAGTCTGACATTGTATGCAATAAATATTAAAATGCTGCTTAAAAAAGAAATCTTGAAAGGAAGACTTTCTTCCCATTCACCAAAAAGTCAGACAACCTGTTGTGGTCTATGCGCAGACTGTAACATACACAATTGCTAATGACTGGTGAGCAGTTCCATATTCTCACTAATTTTTTGCTAGTATCAAAGAAATTACTGAACTGAAAAAAAAGAGATTAAATTAAAAATTAAGTTCATCCATCACTCTTTATGAGCCATGAAGAAGTCTTCAGAGGGAATAAATCTTTGTGTGAGGGACTACTGCTGTTGAAAACTCTTCATGCTTGAAATGCATGAATACCTTAAAGCTTGTAAGCTATTCTGTTGACATTTTGCCGTTTTGATTAAATTTCCTATGCTGCTGGATATAATGTGAAATGATAGTATGTTACTGTTTTATTTCAAAAGTACCTTTGCTGTATAAACACATAAGTAGTCTACTTAAATTCTTAGATATATTATTACTGGCCTGGAGCTCTTCTGAGTAGCAGTATAGGCTGAAGCAGCATGTTCATTAGCACTACTATCATACAATAGTAATTAGCAATTACAGCACTCTCTTCAGGCTCAAAATATTCTAGGAGTTTTAAGGAAGATTTTTTTTTTTTCAAGACAGAAAGGGGAGTTTAATCCTTTTCTAATTTGAAAAAAATATGCCACACAATACTACTGTGAGTTAGGTAAACAGGTATTTTAGAAACATGAAGTGACTTGCCAAGGCCACAGCTGGAATCACCATAAGAGTGGGATCTGAATTCAGGCTTCCTAGTTTTCAGTTCCTGTGCCAAGGTGGCAGGCAGGCCATGCCTGCATACTTCTCTTGGAGGAGAAAGAAAAAAAAAAAAAAAAAAAAAACCACAGCAAACAAAAAACCCAAGCATTATTTTTCCTAACAACTTGATCAGAAATCTGCATACAGTTAAATTCTCAGTTTAGATTATCTGTGAAGCTGCCATGGCTGACAATCATAGGGTTTGTTATGAATCTTTATCTGCATACAGAAGCTTTATTCTCAGTTAAAAGCCACATATTTTTAAACATCAGTGATTCTTGATAGAAAAGGCAGCCTAAAGATTTATTTCCATAGTAGCAATAATTATAAAAGCAGGCAGATGAGTTTCCTAAGAAAAACACAGCTAACACTCCTTTCAGAAGAGCAGTTCACGCACCCCCTTTGTTGAAGCTTCATTGGTATGCATTTTAGTATAGCAACATGGGCTAAATTCACAACTTTGGTGACTGTGGATCCTGCCCTGTAACCTACTGTGCATCTCCAACTCTGACTAAGGTCAGTAGCAGCCCAGATTCTTTCAAGTGTTGCTGAGCATCTGGTAGGGTTGTACCCAGTGAGAAGAAGAGTTTCGGAGAGTATCACCATCTACAGTTTCAGTAGACTGATATTGTTTGTGTGAAAGTCTTAGATGAATACTATCACTTCCATGGAAACGCTGAAGTAAACTTTTTTGAACTGAAACACCAGAATTAGAGGGCTTTGGTCTCTTTCCAACCAAGAACTCCATTCTTTGTACACACCACTAGTTTCTTTCCCCTGGAACACAAAAGAAAACAGTTTCCTAAAAATGTTTGTTTCCTAAAATGTTTCCCTTGTTTAAGACTGCAAGGTAAAACTACAGATTTTCCTAAAAACAGGTGTGGGATTTGGGCACTTACTTTCAAAACAGAAGTGGGAGATGTTTTTCCTCAGTAGGTTGTTTTGCAAAAAGATGTGAAAGTTAACTTAATTGCCAAAGCAATTTACCATTCTAATAGCATTTGGCTCCAACAAATGCCTCATATACAAAAAACAGATGAAGAACCATTATAGTACTGCGCCTGACTTGTCTACAAACCAGAAGGAATAAAGAAAGAAGTGCCCTTATGTTTCACTGGCCTCAGCTCAGGATTTCCCAAGCTAACATATCCTAGCACCAGCTACAGGATAAGAGTCCCTCAGATGCTTCACGTTTTAAGGTTCTCAAGATGGGTGACCCAACATAAATGCCAGATAAAGCCAGTCTCGGATTATGTATAAAACTCAAGGAAACTATTACTTTACTAGGATAACAATCCATAATCTGTCAGTGCTCAAAAGAAGCCAAGCACTCTGCTTCTGAATTACATCTTCCAGAAGAAAAATGCACCAAAACAAAACTACTGCTCACTTCAAATCCTGATGGAAGAAATGTACATGTGGACTAAAGTATAGTTGTTGTAGAGTAACGTTTAAGAAAAGTATACTTCAAGCAGAGGCGTGTGAATGAAGTTATTTTAGTTGGCATTTTGAACCCACGTCCTAGAACTAAGAATCCCACTTGGCATGGCAGATGAGGCAAGTACTCTGATAAAAAAATTATAAACTATATAAAATTTTTTTAAAAAATCCTATTTCCAAAAACTACAGAAAATAAATTACAATTATTTACAGCAATTTATCCCCCCACTGCCTCTCAAAATTTAAATTTGAAAAGGGATCACAAACATATCTTAAGAAAAGCTATAGAATTCCAGAATCTGCACTTGGTGACACTGTTTGCAACTGTCCCTCCCTTAATATACTAGGTGGCTTTGTGGCAATCCATTTCAGACATTTTCAGCAATCAAGAAGAAAGGAAAGGGATGCTGGCAGCATCTTTTGTTAGCTTTCAATGGATGACTTAGAATGATAAGAGGTGACCTCTAATTCATGCTGTCTGACATATCAACTATCCACTTAAGTGGTGTGAGACTCACTCCTGTCAAACACCGAGGAGGAAGAACTGGAAAGAAACAGGCTACATTTTATCAGCTTTAGAGTCCTTTCTGCCTTTAAATGTTTGCTAAAGAGCTTGTAAGTATGTTTGCCAGCACTTCCAGTCAAGAAGCATTCTTTGAAGGGAACACTAAAATCTGAGCCTTCACATACATGACATAACTCTACCACACAAACAGAGCGGACGGTCATCTTCAGTTTAAAAGACTGAATATAGTCTACTGGAGTGAGCCAGATCCATCCAGGAATTCATCTGTCTCCCAAATTATAACATAGCACCAGTCTGACGGAGATGTTACAGGAAAGGGCAGTTGCACATTCATCAAAATATTGTGAGTTAATAATTTTGTTATATTTGAATTCAGTAATTTCTGCTGCAAACTGCAGTGCAATAAAAGAAGCAGATGGACAGAGTTAATTATGGAAGAACTTCACAAAAATAGTGGAATGAGACATGTTAGGTGCAATTTTTCCACAAGACACTGAGAAATCTTCCAGTTCCAGCTTTCTATTCCTTTGTCACCTTCTCAGAGATGGTCCTACTTTCACAGGAATAGATGATACATTTTCCTAGCATTTTAATTAAAAATAAGTTTTCATGAAAAAAAATGTACACAAACACAGTGTTTAAATCTTTTTAAGTGTGTTTGGTATAGATGTCACTGACAATTGCTCTTAAATCAATAATTTTGGTTTTATGCAACATTCAACAAGCTTCTTCCCAGATAGCACATACAAAGAGAGAAGAGGTGGAAAATATTGACAAAGAGGTCAAAGAAAGAAATAGAAGACAGAAAAGAAAAGGAAAAAAAACAACACCAAAAACCTCAAAAAAACAAACCAACCAAAAATCTCAGAGATAACTTGCAGCCACCAATTATTACATCTACATAATGTATAATGCTCATGCTCTACTTTCCACAATAAATTTGTACTTTCTGTGTCATGCTATTTAGCTCACTGCAAGCAATACAAGAAACAAATTATATCTTGTTCTTCATCAATAAACAGCAGAGAGAAGGGAAAAGCTTCTTAGCATTCATTCAGTCATACCAGAAGAAAGTAAAAATGGTGACCATGCTCTGCACAGGTGTTTGTTTCACAATGTTAAAAATTGCACACATAACTGCAGTGTTTGCACCTAGTACCTACAGTGCATCTGCCACATAAACTTGGCTTCAGTTGTACTAGAATAAATTAAAGAACAGAATGCCTGAAAAGCACGTTCTCAGAAAGAAAATCTGATTATAATAAGAGTATTGTAACTTTCTGTAAGAAAGCTTAAACTTATTTATCTGTATAGCTAACATTTTGGCAATAAAACACATGGTTAAAAATTTGCCTGTCTCGAAATTATATGCTGCCTATTTGATTTGTGATTTTTATAAAGATTTTCTAAAAATTTCCTGTGCAACAAATTTTTATCAATCCAGTTGTTAGATATTTGACCTTGTATCGCATATGAAAAAAACTATTGTGCTGGAATTACACTAGTAGGTGGCAACTGTGCAATGTGCTTGACCCTTTAAGGAAATTTATGCAGAGAATGCTCCTGGCTAAATATGGACTATCATGGTTTAACCCCAGCCAGCAACTAAGCACCACATAACCACTTGCTCACTCGCCCCGCGTTGGGATGAGGGAGAGAACTGGAAGAGTAAAAGTGAGAAAACTCGTGGGTTGAGAAGACAGTTTAACAGGTAAAGCAAAAGCCATGCGTGCAAGCAAATCAAAACAAGGAACTCATTCACTACTTCCCATCGGCAGGCAGGTGTTCAGCCATCTTCAGACTTCAACATTTGCCTGGTAGATGAGACTGTCCTCCTACAATCTCTACCCCCTGCCTCAAAACCAGCACAAGGCAGTCATGGTTATATTATGTGGTATCATAAAAATATTTGCCTGCTTTTCATGTCATGTAATTTTAGACTGAATAAAATATTGTTATTCAGAACACTACAAGCCAAAAGTGTTTGAGTGTAGATATGGGAAATTGCCTACAAATATAAACTTGGTAAGAAAATAATTGTCCACTCTTTTTTTGACTGATCCATCACATTAAAACAAAACGTTATAGAAATACCTGAAAAACCTTCTTATGAAATTGTGAAGCAATGTTTTTCTTCCAACTGTGAGAGACACATACCTCCCCCAAAAGAGAAGGGGGTGGGCGGGGAGTGGGAAAGGCATCATCACCAGCATTAACCATTAAATATCTTTGATTTCAAAAGAAGGTTGGCATAGGCAAATGTAAGTGAATCACTAACTGAAAATTATAATCTTCACTTCCTGATTTCTAACGGCATTATTAGATTGTCCAACTGTGAGATCCATGACTAAATTTTTTCAGGCAGCTCCTTCTGAGACTGTGCTACAAAAATCAAAATGCCAGGTACAGCTGACCATTCTATAAGACAATCAGCTCCAGCTGGACAGTTCCTGGCCTCAGGCCCCAGTTTCTTTTTAGAAATGTTTTCTAGTTCTTTATAAAATCTCCATTCAGCATGGCATGGAGGTAAGACAAAGGACAATATATGCCATAATATGAATGCTTTCATTTCTTACAGTATTTTCATGGAACATCAAGTACATCTAGAACATAGGAATGACATTAGCATTGAAGAGTGGCTGGAAACAAAAATGCAATTGTGAAAGTGTTTCCAATTCAAAATTTCTCCAGAATAAAACAGAGACCCATGGAAGTATTTTCCTTAAAAAAAAAAAAAAAACAAAAAAAAAAAACCACAAAAAAGAGCCAAATAAGGCAAAGCTTTGTTCAAAGGGAAGATTATCATGAGACTGGTTGACTTTGAGTTCCAATAAAATCAACACTTACAGTTTTGGAATCGCATTGATATCTTCAGGTTAAAAAAAAAAAAAAAAAAAAAAAACCCAAACACAAAAAGGCAAGAAAAATCCAGCAGTACTGAATTTTTTTTCATCAGCAAAAATACATAAAAATTTTCAGAAAAAGTAGGAATGAAATTTTTAATAAATATTTTCTCAAATGCTGCACAAGGAACCTGAAGGGTATGAAACCTGGATAGTTCTATCTAAACCTAAGCTACAATATTCAGTTAAAAGAAAAGGGTGACAGAATGGGAGAAAACACATACTGACAGTTTAGTGTACATTTTCTTGTAGCAATCTATACTTTTCACCTAAGAATGCCCATCATGTACCATTCCAGATTTAATCTTTAAAAAGGCAGATTTCCACGTGGTTTTCCACCTAAGCAATTTCAAATCAGCTATTGGTTTCACTTAGTTCTTTGAAACACACATAGCCATGCTGAGCTAAGCCAGCTTGGCACAGGGACAGAAAAGACTGGGACACAAGTGACAACTCAAACTGTCTGCTTAAGGGAATGCCTTCAGGATTTAAGAGAATCCACACACACTGCTTATTAGGAGCCCCTGTAAGTCCAGAAAGATAAACAACACTTGCAGAGGGCATCCCAATATCACAAATGGAGGGAGTGCATCATTCAACATGTGCAGCTCAACCACCTGTCAAGAGCGCAGTGGATCCTCTGAACAAATACCATTTCTCTGTATGTGTTTTAGCAGTAGTTTTCCAGTAACCTGAGTTGAGAGAGGAACTAGTTAGAAAAAGAAATAGGAAAAATCACATTTAATTACCCTTTCATATGCGGCCTTGGATTTGACTGCATAATATGGGAATTTTCTTCTATAGAGCGCCTGATAATCTTAGCACTATCTAGCAATTTTAAAAAAGCCTAAATTCAGACTGGGTACTAGAGCATGAGTCCATACCCTTAAAATAGTGCTAAAGGACTAAATGAATCCACCAAAAGTTACTGCAAACATTGTGACTTCCACTCCTTTTACATTATTACATCAAGGACCTTCAGGGTTAGGCATGAGAACTATCACTTCAGGCATCTAGTGTCTTCAGGTTGCCCAAATCAAGGGTAATTTCCAGGTCTTCTGCAATCATTTTATAATGATCTGCTAGGGCAATCTACTTTCAGAACCAGAAGTCCATGCTACCTACTTCAGAATGCAAAAAGCTATTTAGAGACAGAGTTATGCTCTGAAAAATATAGCTTTGTACATGAATTATTTTGCATCCTGTACCTATTTACAACAGAGCTACTTTATTCTTCTCACCATGGAGCCAACACAGCTGAGTAAAAACAAGCTAGTTTTCCTATTCCATTTCTTACACCAACAGATTTTCCATTCAGGTCTAATTCCTGCCCCCTAAAGATAATCACAAGAGTACAATTCCCTCCTATTTATTATTATACTAACTTTTAAAGTATTTGTGTTTTAATATGGCCCCTTATTCTTTTCAGTAGCAACATAGTCTACCAATTTAAAGATGGAAAAAGCCAGTCCTGTATGCTTCTGTTCCTTTAGTACCAGCTCACTTGGTTCCACATCAGTTTTTGTTTTTAAATAGACATCTATACAGAAAGTCCAAGCAGCAATAAATTATTTGTTCCACCAGAGAGTTTTATCAAACAAGCTTTTCCAACCCATTGTATTAACACATATTCTGAGCTGAAGCTCAGTTTTTAAGATATGAAATAAGAGAGAATAAAAACACATGAAACATCATATCACTTAATTGGAAAGCAGCTCAAATTTTGAAAACAAAGAAAAACAAATTTCTTCCAGAACAGGCCTTTGTGGGTTGTTTGTGTTTGTGAGAATCAAGCCTACAGCTACGTTATTATTTGTGTTCAAATTCTGGTTAGAGACAGCAGAAATCAAATTCTGGCCACTTGATCATCTAATGTTCAATTCCAGCATTAAGTAGAAGTCATAGGGAAACCTCTAGTTTATTCCACTTCCATAAAATCCTTCAGCTACTTTTTGCCAGAAAAAAAATTAGGCATAGTGAGCTTCCTTTCCCCTACCATCACCCACTATGCCTCTTCCTATATTTAGATGTGGGCAGAAGCTTGGGCAAAGAGATCATTTCCACTTCTCCAGTCAGGTTTTGAATGGTTATTAGAGCAAAGAAAAAAATGGAATGAAAATTTCAGCCATTCCAACTGCAACAACCTAAAATTTTAGGGGAAAATATAGTAAAGTCACCAAACAGAAACAAATACCTTATTTTTTTCTCTGATAAAGTTCAGGATACAACTGAATATCTTTTGAACATTGAGTTATCCTGTTCATCTTTTGTCTTTGTTTCAAGAGCATCCCAAGAATTATTTTGCATTATTTGTTTAATATGCTAGCCTTATATTGGAAGACCCATGTTTCACACAGAAGACTTAAAAGATCTTAGTGTAAGACCTGGGAGAGAGCTTCTCAGAGACAAGTAACCAAAGACAATTAGAGGCTACTATGCGATGCAGAACAAAGCACAACTCCTTTGGTAAGGTAGAGGTAATCATGTGTAAGCCTAGCCTGGGAAGGTAAACCTGCAGCAAAAGACCAATGACCTATTCCCAACAGCTATGTCTGTATTAATATTAGCTTACTCCTGGGTTTGTGTCCAAGTCCTACTTTCCCAGTTTATACATCAATGCACACCAAGAAGATTATCTTCCTGGACGATACAGGACAGAATAAAAGGAATAAACACTAGGTGCAGTCCAGTGCCCTAGAGATGCTAAGAATAAAATGAAGCTAAAAAAAAAATAATCAAACACAGATATAGGAAAAACTAGAGCTTCCTTATGTTCTAGTTTTCCTGACCTTGACTTGGCAAGCACTGAGTGCAAGGTGGACATTGAGGGGGTCAGAGAGGTGGATTCCCTGGGTGCACAAGACTATGCTGTAACATTGCGCAGGCGAATGCAGGGGGAAAGGGTGCCATAAGTGGCATGTGAACCAATTGTCAAGGATAATAGGGTATATAAACTCAGCTTAGGTCCTGCTGAAGTGACACACAGATGCTGCTCAAGTGAGAGACAATATAAGACCAACATGGAAACAAACAGTCTTATGGCACTTGGTTAGGCAAATTTAAGCCCAAACTCAGTCAAAGCTACCAAAACTAGGCTGGGTATAGCTTATTTTATTTAAGAGATTACTTTTCTCCAAGGCCTTAATCTACAAATTGTAGACAGTGTAATACTTTCTTCCCCTTTCTCTTTTGGGCAATTTCTGTTATAAAGTCTTCAAGCCAGTAATGGTTTGTTAGTGTTCCAGATTTTTTTTTTTAATATGTCAACTTAAAGTAATATTTTGGGGCCAGATGCAATACATCTTCAAGGGAAGGGGCTCTTTTCCTGACCTCAGAGGACTCTGAATGAGATGCTCTGTCCTCAGAAAACCTCAAGCAACCGCAGGAAACAGTAGGAAAGCATAACGAGGAGAACAAAAGGGAAAAAATCTCATTCCCCCCAGATATTAAGAAAAAAAAACCACAACCAAACAAAAACCAACAAACAACCAAACAAAAACCCCCCGCACATGCAAGGCACAATGAGAAAAATCTCTGCAGACAACCCTAATTCTGCAAAAGCAGTTTTGCATTATTGAACACCTATGTTGTAACAAATTGATCTGACTCAAAATGTAAAATTCTAGGCTGAGACAAGAGGGGCAAGTGCCCCCCTTCCTCAAATGAGCAAACAACTTTATTGTTTTACTAAAAATTACTTCTCATTACAAACACTTACAGTGTAAGATTTTAAAGCTATTGAATCTATACAATGAACAGACATCCCCATTAATTTTTTTCAGGAGAAACAGCTATTAGTCTTTACTGTTTCATGCAGCATTCCAAAAATTGCTGTATTTCATCAACTTTGGCTATTTCAGAAATTTAGTCAACAACATTCTGGGTGAAAAAGACCTTAGCAGAAAATATTTAAAAAAAAAAATCAGGCTGTTCAAGCTCTTGTGATCATTCACCTGCACATAGAAAAAAAACCCTTTTTCTTCTGCATAATGCAGCTAGGCAAGCTACTGTCTAAGCACTAAAATTAACAAGAACTAGGGCAGCACGCATGGGAATGCATGGGGATGCAGGTCACAAGATCATAAAAGAATAACATCTGTTGCTCTTATTTAAGATTTAGGATGCACACCTGTCCCTCAAGAGCTAGGATTCATTTTCATCCCTTTAGAATATAGTAACGTAATATGCAGTTATTCCTCTTCGCACAAAATAAGTAATTGAGACTACTATAAGTACAATTAAAAAGCGTGCATGTTTCTGCTCCCAGCTCCCCCCTATGCCTCAGAGTGTCAAAACCCTGACAAAATTTGCTTTACATAGCCTGGAAATTGGGTCTACTCTTCTAAATGAGGCTCAGTAGACAATAACAAAGAAAAAAACCTCAACAACAAAGCATTAGCCCAGCCTTCTCACAGCAGTACATGGTGGGATGACAACAGGGAACAGGCACAATTTGAAACAAATAGATTTAGACTGGCTATAAGGAAACACTTCAGCATTTTACCAGTAAAGCAGTGGACCCTTCCAACCTGAATTATCCAATGACCCTATGAAATGAATTTTTGACTTTACACCATACAAGCATGGAACTGAAGAAAGAATAATTGATTTCCCTAATGGTTTTTAACTGATATCCTTGCTTCAGAATTAGCATGTTATACATTTTTATTTCCCTATATTTGTCAGATGGATGTACAGAATGATTAAAATTAAAAGTATCAACAATTTGAAATATCTAATCAATACAATAAGACCTCATTTTATTAAGACAGAACTGTGTGTTTGAAGTACATCTATTCTTTTATTGCAACTACAGCTGTGAGTCCAGCATGGATCTGGAGGGTCACAAAGTAAGTATGCAGAAAAGGAAGACAACACGATTAGTGGCTAACTGTGAAAACTGTGGTTTTGATACCACATAGTGATAAAGCTGACAGAAGAAACTGGAAGAAATTTAGAATTTTTGCTTGGAAATCAATTTGTTATGCAGCCTGCGTTTGAAAGTCTCAGTATCCATGTTTAACATAAAAGACTAAGCTTGGCATCCTGTCACAAGCTAGCCCTAGCAATCACTGGGCAAAATCCAACTCACTACATTTTACCACAAGGCCACATTTAATCTTGCAAAACCTTGCTTCATTTACTGTACTTCCAACTTCTTCATTAACTTTATTGTCCCACAGATGACAGTTTTCTTCACCATTCTTGATTTAAATCCAAGGCATGCTCCCAGCCCTGATTTATCTGCAAAGCACCACAGTAGACAGCAATTCAGTGGAAACCAAAGTACATGCTTATTTAATTAGAGACAGTATCATAATGCATATGTATATGGACAAGGGAGCTAATTTGACATTGAACAAACAACAGGGAAGGCGAAGCCTGTGCATAATTTTCTGTGTTTTAAAGACTGTGAATAACAGGAGTTTAACTATATCATGTCATATCTATAAGCACGTAGATGATCAGCAAGGCTGTTCCAGACAGCACTCTTCTCATTGCATTAAAGATGTACTTTTATCTCATGCAATAAAAGCAGTAGGTTGTCATCTTTCTCATGGAATAACCCTGCCAAGAATGGCATATTCTAGCTAGAGAGTGTCACAGGTATATCTTGACAAGAGTGGAAAGGCAAGATACAGAAATCTTAGGTTCATTCCAGCTCTCAAACAAATTTTCTTTAATATGTACAACTTTTCACACCAGCACAATCATTTCTGTCTTCACAGCCAATATGTCCTTTAATACACTTCTACTTCTCTCTCTTCTTTGGTTCTTTTTCATAATCTTGTTTTCTTAGTCTCCAGCTCTCATTCTTCTCATTCCAGTTCCACCCTCCTCATCCAAGCACTAGTAATCTGGTCTGTCCAGGACACACAGTACCTCAGAGTTACTTGGTCACTACCAGTCCCATTCTTCAGAACCCTCCTGCTCAAATCAGCCAGCATATATATGTCCCTTATTTATTCCAGTTTCATATTTCCTACTCCCTCTGCTTCTTACAGTCTATCAAAATTTTTAGAATTCACATTGATAAGATTTTTGCATCTATAAAGCACAAAATTACCTCTAATGTGGAAATGAGACAGCAACAGCATGGGATGAGCCATGGAAGCACACAAGGGATCAGCATTCTGAAATATTTTGTCTCTCATGAATATTGAGGTTTTGTTCCCTATTTACGATAATTTAAAGTTTAAGAAAAATTTACCTATGAAATTAACTGTATTCTCTATGGTTGCTGTAAAGCAAGATTTACAGAAAAGCAGGAAACATTATGTACCCAATAAAGCAGAACTTTTTCTTTAATTAATTTGTGCCTACTAATTTAAGAGTTCTTTTACATATCTACCATCCAGATGGTCCTGTAAATAAGTAAGAGCTTTGGATGCTGTTTTTAGAAAAAAGTTATATGAAAGATGCAAAGTAGAAAGTGTACTGAGATGGGTGAGATAGTTTATCGACAATGCTGTAGAGAGGATCTTTTGTGATGCTAGTCACAGGTTAACCTACATTATTTCTAACACAGTTACTCTGTAATATTGTGGTATTTGATGGGAAGCCAGAGAAAGATACATGCCATCCAGGACTGTCAAGACTATTAAATACATAAGGAATATTAAGCATGAATATATTTGTCCTAATTAAAATATTATTAATATGATATAGCTTTTTAATAAAGGAACACTCATTTATCTTCTCACACAGGCCACTGCTTGGGCTTGATCAATTCAGATGGATTTCTATTCCTGGGAGAACTATTGGAAGAAAAGTCTTCCATTGTTTCTTACATAGCAAAGAAGGATTTATTACTTGATGATAATGCTATGCAAACAAGAACCAACAAAGCAAAGTTATTACAGAGCACATGGTGGGGGGGGGGGGGAAGGAAGGAGAAGAAGAAAAACTGTACAAAATTTTTAAAAAGCAATTTGTTTGAAAATCCCCCAAATCACCCAACTTACTCCTGTTGTACCTCACAAATCAAATAAAACAACATTTTGGATGCTGATTCAAACAGTTGCCTTCCAACAACCCATGCACTCCGCAGTGAGGGTAGATTTTTTTTTTTTTTTAAACAAGGTAAGAAAAATATCTATGCTTACCTATATCAGAGAGATTTTTTCAGAGTGAGCTTGCTAAATCACAAACTAAGGTTCAAAATAGCTGTAAAGTAATTTGTTTTAACAATATACAGAACATCTTATTTTGGACAAAACTGTCATAAAATATAAGGGAATCTGTATTTCAAATCTTTGAATGGCTCTGCTTCCAGATTTCTTTTTTCTGGTGGAGCTTAACTTTTGGTTAACTTGGAATGCATTTGTTATTTAAAGGGGTAGATTTAATCTGTTGTGTAAACCGGTTGCCATGCTCTCCCCCTCACAGTAGTACTACTTGACCATGCACTAGGAACACAGTAATGAGGTGATGAACATTTATTATGCATCAGTTTTTACTTATCCTCTCTAGAAGGGACTGATATTAAACACACATCAATCTCATAAAGGGGATACAGTATATGAGAAGAAAAACATGAGAGAAATCACCCATTTCCTGCATTTGTGCAATAGCAAGGAAGCTCTTAGACAGGAATGCTCAGGTGATCTTTGGGAAACAGGTACAGGAAATATGTTAAATATTCTTCCTGTCCCATAGCTATACTTCCTTGGGAGTGACTGGGTACTGAAATCACCAGGTCTTTGGAAAAGGGATTATTACCTTGGCATGCATTTCTACAGAGACTGACACAAGTGGATTGAATTAATGACTTAGCTATGTACATGTTACTACAAGATTCTAGACTGACCAAATTTGAATGTTATTGTGAATATCTGAAATTATCACTTGAAGTCCTGCATCTAAAACGGCGCCTTGTAAATAGATAGCAGTAGTTTTTTCAGTAGTAGAAACAGGATAGTAATGTTAGCTGTGACAGAACATGAGGATCAGAAGTATATTCTTCAGCTTATTCTCTTTCTCTCTCTGTTTTTTTTAATATACACATAGTTACTCTGTGGAGGGAGAAGGAAATGGAGAGATATACAGTCTCTAGATAAAAGCATGAGCTTTTCCACCAACTATTTATTCAAAAATATAAAGAATTTAGTTCTATTACAGTAAAACCAGCTATTTTGTTTGTTTTGTAGTATCAAAACCTCTCACACTCAAATGCTGCAGCAGCCAACATTATCATAATTTAGGGGGGCCGTATGCAAGATTCTGCTTGTCCAGAATAGTTTAGATGGATACCTGTCAAGTTATTTCTTAAGATAATGAACATTCTTACTAGGTTTTTTCCTGCTGCAGTTGAAGAATCATTTGGTTCATATAGTCATGCTTGTAAATATATGCAATGGATAATTTAAAGAGTAATTAATTTATAAAGATAAGTAAATGTGTATGAAATAATTTTTTTCATTTTGTTTTTCCAGTATCTTGCTCTTCTTCAAATATTAATAAATTCAGCTCTTTCCTGAAAGTACATCAGCTTCAGCAATGATGATGTCCTAATGCAAATCAAACAACTATGTATTTAAATGTTTTCTTCAGCAAGGATATTATGTTATAGTGGAGCCCTTTGTCAAATCAAAATCTCTCCGATAATCTCATTGACCCCATTCAAAATGACGAAAACAGTGCGTTCATGACTTGTTACCAACAAGTCTATTTAATTTTTATCCAACGGAAGAGTGATTGAATTTTGGTAACCATCTAGCATCAGTGAAAACCAAAATTATGACATTTTTCTTGCTGAAACAGTGGAAAGATGTACTGGCAATTACAGCTTTTAGGGCCCTGAACAAGATGCCGCCTGAAGCACTGCTGTTGTTTCATATAGATTTTTTACAGACAAAAAGGACTGGGACTTCTGTGGCTGGAAACCAAGAGATGAATCTTAAGTATACGCAGTGGTATTAGGAATTACATAGAAATCCAGACATCACCATTAACATGTTGAGAAAAAGCAGTCAGACAAAATCAAGGAAAAAAAAAGATGTCTATTTATTCAGGTGCAAGGTTTATACATCCATAGAAGAATCTTTAGTATTAGATTAATATATTGCCAAGAAAGTTGAAAAAATCTATTACACCCCTATGTGCGATGTGGCAAAAATATGAGATAGATAGGATGTGTGGTTATGATGTGAGTTAAATGCTATTATTAATCCTATGGTCAAAAAATTTATTAAATACATTGAGCCTACTACAATTCAGAGGTCATTTATACAGGAAAATTATTGTGCAATGAGGTAGGATATTAATTTACAGAGCACTGACTTCCTCACTTCAACCACTTTGTATACCCTCAGAGAGTACACTAAATTCAAAGCAATATAATCCATTTGCTAAATGGCAATATCCACACTGCCAAAGACTGGGACACCAACACATGATGTATAGCTCTTAGGCCAAAAAATGGAAAATTGTCCAAATTTCTGCTGCTTAGGCCTGATGCCTGGCACCAAAGTTTCCTCTGACCTTCCCACACAGGCCCTTATGGCAACTGCAACCTTACTAGGAAGAACAAGGTATTTTTTCAAGTTCAGAGCAATGAAATAGTGTCAGGGCTGAGTTGTGCAAATACAGAGTAGTTAGATTGGTATAAATTTACACTCTAGCATCCTGATTTTCAAGTTCACCATGCAGACCTATTTTCAAACCTTTTTTAAACTAAGCCTGACATTTATAGAATATATAAATAAAAATAAATCAAGACTACTTTGAATGAGTATCCCTTGCACTATTTTCAGTACCCTTCTTTCTATCATTCATTTAATCTATTATACTGTGAACATCTTTAGAACAAAATGTTGACGTTATTTACTTTGTCTGCCAAGGAGGTATTAATTTAATTCCAGAATATTAACTTTCTAATAATTACAAAAATGTTAGCAGCCATCTTGGTAATAGCTTATAAACATTCTAAATAAGCATTTATTATAGTTAGCATCACAGGTGCCTTGAAATTTGTCCTTTAAATTTTTTTCTCTTTCAATTCTTCAGGCAATACTTTAGCAGCAAGCCTAAATGAAGACATGCTTTTTCAAGACTGCATTGGCCCTTACTTCTCTTTATTTTTTTCCCCTAAAAAAAGGATTAAAGCAGAGCATCAGCCCTTAGCATGCTTTTTAATCGTGAAGAGAATGTTATCGCACACCAATTTACCTTTTCATACAGTGTCTGGTCATATAGAAGCATGTAAGATGTACCCTTCCATGTCTAAAACAAAGCAGTATGTCTTCCTCAAAAATAATGGTGGTCAAGATGCCAGGAGGAAGATTCAAGCTTTCTAAATGGCTTCATTTATTTCTTTTAACCTAATTATAATGAGGTTAGCTTTTTCAAAGAAACACCTTTGTTACTGGAAAAGACTGTACAAGAAGCAGATTCAATCTGTATTGACAGCTACTCTTCTAAATAAAATTATTCTTTTCACCGGCCATAAAGCTCTTGTGAATACATTGCTTATTAGCCAAATGTTTAGGAGTATCAGGATAAGCATCACTTACCCATTCTTGATTCACATTTGGAATGTGCCACTGCTTAAATTACCTTAAAGATTGTATCATCTCGGGTGATTGGTAGAGTTACAATACCAACAGTTTATCTTACCGTACTACTAATCATCCAGCTATCAATTAGGCCAGAGCCATGTATCTATTGCGCTTATACTTACCAGCTTATCAAAACCAAACAATTAACTTAACAGCTACTTTCAAATCTATCTTCAATGACTGAATTAACTCTGCTGCAAGATTTGAGATTACTTGATCTATAAACCTGATTCTCTTTGATGTATTTATGATATTCACACTGTACATACAGATTTACCCGATGCCTACATGCCTAACTTTCACAGAATATTTGAAGTACAAATAGTAATTCAAAGAACATAGGCTACACAGTTATAATGTGGCGTCATTATAGTATAATTTATGTGGCTATAAAAGCATATGGTATGTGTCACATTGAAGATATGATAACACTTTCAGGATAGTAATAGATGTGCAACTAGTTAGGGCTTTACTTCCATCTTTCCATATCCCAAATTATACTAGCTATTTAATTAAAAAACAAACAAACAAAAAAAGCCTCAAAGTTCTTTGGCAAATGAAAATGACCTGGGACAGAAACTGATCTAACCCTGCCTGTGTTTGACATAATGCTTTCAAAATACAGCTTATTTCAAACTGAATTCCAGTTACACTTTCCACACTGTTCATGTTTTTATTTTTTATTCTGTAAAACTCAAAGGCAAAAAAAAATGAAACTAGTTCTGAAATAATTTTAAAATAAAGAAACCTCTAATATATTTTTCTATCTGTCAGGCAAAGCCAATTAAAGTATCCCTGTGGTGAACATAGCTTTAAAGTCCACAAGTTTTTTCCTGGATTACACAGTGAGCTCACCTTCTCAGTCTGATTCATCATAATCCTCATTATTTCCAGCTTCCAATTTCCTTGTGCTTGGCTGGGTTCTCCCAGCAAACAACCACTCATTTGCAAATAATGCAAGTTATACATTGCCATAAAACAGACCACGTGTGGGTTTCCCAAACTCTAATAGGTCTCCCAAATGGAAGGATGCTTCCTAAAGCTGTAAAAATCTATTTTTAGCTCTATTTTGGCTATCAGCTAGTTTTTCTTTTAGTTTTACTAGAGCTAGTACTTTATACTTTTGATTCCACCATATTCTTCAGGATAAAATAAATGCATTGTGATTGGAGTGGACAGTTGAATTATTATAAAACACTGTCCATTAGCTTTAAAATAACACATTTTCAGAAGTTGATACCTCTTGAGCATGCCAGCAAAGATTTATGGTTTTGGTAAAGTTAATGAACTGCTATTGCAACTGAACAAAGATGTGATTATTTTATTTTCTCCCTGTCAACTTAAATACTACTTTGTCCTTTCTATAGTTGGGAGAGTTACAGAAAAATTCATACTGCTTGATAATTAGACCATCACACATATCCCAAGAAACAGCTGTTTTTACTGGCTCTCAGAGAAAGTTTCAGGAAATTGGGAATAACGGAAGTTAAACACATAGTTGTAACACATACAATTCTCCTTTATCATACTTTAAAGAACATTTCTTAAGAAAAAAATCATAATTTCCATAAACATTTTAACCATCTTCGGGAATTCAACTCATATGTCTGCTGCAAAGTTCTCCAAAACAGTGAAATACATAATCTCTTACTAGACCTTATGAGGCTTAAAGATAATTCAATCAGATTTCCTTGGTTTCAGATCTCCAAATACTAAAACTGCTGAATACATTTTACCCTGCCTTCTTCCTCCCATCCCTACTCCAGTTCATATCTGCCTAATATAACTTCTTGAATATCCAACTAATATATATATACACACACATATATAAAATTAATTTTCTTCTACATCGAGATTTGTGATTATATTTTATGAAGTATTAGGAGATGCTGATTACCTTATAAGAGTGTTAGACAAGTCAGAACAGAATACTTTATAGCTAGTTTTTGAATTTCTTAACACATCTCTGGTTTTGAACAAGGTGGCATTTAATAACATTCCCTGAAAAGTGACACTAACAAATATTAATGCCTTGTTCCAATCAGAATGTCTGTTCACTTGATGTAATAGTGAGTATTTTTTTCAGTACACTAACTGTGCATATAACTTGGGCATTGATGAATTCATTGTGTTCTCAACTGTTATAAATATTTCCCTTTTTGAATAAAAGTCCCCTTTTTCCGAAGATAAAATTAGTTTAATTTGCAATGTTTGCTCAACGCAGCACATGAAATTTCAGGCACTGGTAAAGCTATTAGTTTCTTTTCTTGTATATTTTCTTTGTGGAAGCACCTCAACATAACCATTATCAGTGGAGAAAGCAACCGTGCTGCCTTGCAGTGCCAGCAAGCACATTGGCATGTCAACTCACAAAAAATATTATTTGCAAACATTTGAATATAAATAGCATTAACAGGACACTTCTTTATTCTAATTCAAATCAGCAGTAGGGTTTATGTTTAATAAAACTTATTTTAAATAAACTTTGGGAGAAACACCGTCTCATGAATTCCCTTTGATCACTTAGTTCACACAGGTCAGGTGAGATTTGGTCTGGTCTGACAGAACCATGGAAACAGTTCTCTGGTTCTTAGTCTTAGGACTTTTGGAGGGTTTCCATGCATTCACATGTCTGTAGTCTAAATACTCTCATACAGTAATTACACAGACCCATGACAGAACTAGTACCTCAAAATTTCTACCGTCTTTCAAGTACTTATTCTTTAAGTGCCAGTACTCACTTCTCAACATACTTCCCCTTTCCTACCCCATGCTGAATTTTCATAGTGGTCAAAAGGAAAATATCCCCTTTAATTGAAGAACATGTAAAAATTAATATAATCTTATTACCATATCACCAAACAGAAACCAGAATTCTAGGAATGAACAGAAACATGGCTACTATAGTCCTAGTTTTTGAAGCTGGGAAGGTGTCATTGTGAGTATGTATTCTGACCCCTTATATAACATAGATACTAATCAATTTGGTTAAGAAAATAAATTCTCATTAAGATTAGGCTGGAAAGCTCTCCATGTTTAAAGAAAGATTTCCTCCCTTTGTTTTTTGTTGTCTTGCCTTTTTTATTTCAAAGGACATTCTCTGATTATGTTATATGAAATAAGTTAAAAGTATATCACTAGCTACAAAAAAAAAGCATACACCTAAAAAACTACAAAAGATATAAGGAAATCTACTTTATACTCTGGCATAAATTCTTGGGCAACTATCACACATCGTTTCACACCTCTGCAGCCTATTCATTCATTGAGGATATAGTCAGTATTTTCTACTGAAAAGGTCGAGATGCCACAGTTGCACTCTTCATCCAAAAGAAAAGCACAGCAACCAGCAACTACTGGTTACTCAATTTAGTGTTAACTTCAGGAAATGAAGTGTTGAGCATATGGAGATATTAAAACAAATAAGTATTTTAAAATATCTGACATAAGCTGGGGCAAAAAAAAAAGAAAATTCTCTGGCATGTGTCTAACAATGAGTAACACGAGGCAATACTATATGTTCTAGCAAAGCTTAATTATCTGATGATGAAATAATTATGTTAATGTCTACACAACATGTCTGAATATCCTTTAACTGAAAAAGCAATGCTTTAGAAACAAGATGACAGATGACAATCATATGTCCTCAAACTGAAGTTATTCCATGTCTTTGAAAGAGTGATATGTTGTAAACAGAGTCACCAAAACATATTAGCTTACAAAATGATACAATAGCAGAGCTGTAATTGGTGTGAAATTAAAGCACTATGCATAATTTTTAAATGATGCATTTGAAGCTCATATGGGCACACTGTACTAATGACAACATATTCATAGGAAACACCAAAAAAAACAGTGGAGTTCAGAGAAAAGTCAGAAACTCAGATGTTAAACTAAATTCAACTCATCTTGAAAGCTGCAGGCTCTTAGAGACAGACTTTTATTTTGCAAAGTCATTGCCCCACTAGCTTAAAAGACAGCCAGAACAATGCACTCAACATGGAATTAAACTTTAACAACACCTGGACATCTCAACTACTACCGAGTGCGACACAGTAGCAACTGTGCAATATCTGATCACAAAGACAGTTCATCAGTGCCCTTGAAACAAGGGTCCAGTTTAATAAAATATTAACCATATATCAACTGTTCACGTACCTAAAGCAAGTGCTCACACTTTTGGGGGTTTATTTTTTCTTCCTCATTTGCTTCCCCCACCCCCCACCCCCTTCTGGAGTCAAGAACTAACTGCCTAATAACACTTCAGGTCAGCAATAGGCTGGTTTTAATTAAAATTAAGAACTTTGACTTGGATGAGACAGTTTCAAGGACTTAATGTGTACTGTATCACGTTATTAACACTGAGTACAACACAAGTTCTTCCACTGGAAAACCTTTTTACAAAAAAGTAGGAAAGTATTGACTACCTATTCTGTAGAAAAAATTCTCAACTTTAAAGTTCATCCTCCACCTTTGGCACAGACAGGTGGTATCCGCAAAGGCTGGGGTGAAAACCACCTTATTTTGATAATAAGATGCTAGATGAAATTAAAAGTAAAAGCCCTTATTAGGCAACACAAGTACAAACAGCTCGCAAGAGCACCTCAGCTTTTCCATTGTGAATGAGTTTAGTTACTGCATAATATGATACAGTAAATTATTCTAGCTGGTTCTGCCATCCTATACTGCACAAATAATCTTTCAGCAGAAGGAGATATATAAAACCCATAATGACTGTTATTGTGTATGGATTCTGTCTGAAAAAAGAAATTGTTTCTGATAAATTTTCTAACTTATGAAAAAGTTAATTAGAAATTTCCATAATTAAATGATCAATTTAATACTCATTTGGCTTCTTGCTGGCAATAAGCCAGTCCCTCTGGGTGAATTTTTTGGTAATGATTGAAAATATATCTCCATTAATTTCTCAGTGCCAATGCCTTTCTCTGTTATTTCTCTCTATTGCAGAGCAGTGAAGACATTGTAACTGCTTCGCATTCCCTGGGCAAGAGGAGTTTTCATTTCATTTTATTTTTTCAAGACTATGCAGATTCAAGTGATACAAAATCCACCTGAAAGTAACTTAGAGGGGCAGAGAGCACATAATGAAAAAGCCAAAGCATCGCATAAGATGGCAACTTTCCTTATTGCAATTGGACTGCAACTTTCTGAACACTGAATAGTAATTTTTTAATATCTCGTCCATATAATGCTATAGTGCATGCACTACAAGAATCAGTAGGACAAAGTTAAAATGTGAGCTCATTGTTTGAGATGCTAGAAATTATCTGAAAAATTTTTATTTTTGTTGCTCTTTTGGTTTAGTAATCTTGAAAAATATCTTCTAGGAAATAAAAGCTAATGACAAAATCCAACAAGTCCTGGTCTTTGTTATCCTATAAATATGAGTAACTTGGGTTTCACATATTTCTATTTTAAAGTAGATGCATGTAATATACCCTGCATATTTTGTATTCTTTATTCTATCCTTTGATTCCATTTATTTGTTGTTCTACTTTAAGCCATTAGGACACATCATCTTTTCTGGTTAGGAAATATATCAGAACAATGTAGGAATTCACAAATTTCCTTTCTCCCTCCCAGAGGGACCCAAGCCATCAGACAAACAAAACTCTCTTCCTCTGGTTTCACTTTCTTATTTAGCTCATCCAAGATAGGGAAAAGCTGTTTTGTGTCTGTTTTCTGCAGGGCTTTGGAAGAACGAGAGGAAAATTTAAGTTCTTTTGGGACAGGGGGAAGAATCAACATACCATCCTCACAAAAGAGATTATATTTTAACCCTGGCAATTAAGTACCAGAAGCACTTAATATTTCGGAATTACTTAAAACATTGTAATTCTTTTTCATGGGCTATGGGCTCATCATTAAGTCAAGGACCAAGTGTGGTTATTATGCATTTTTATTTCTAGAGCATGCATATATTTTAAACAATATATTCATAACAATACATAATTTCTGCTGTGGTAATACAAAATATTTTCAGAAATTAAGAAATACCTCACTAAATTTGCAAAAAATAATCGTTCATTATATACTGCCATTTCACAACGGCACAACTTTTTTGAGCACTTTTTTAACAGTACAGATTTTTTACTATGAGGGTGGTGAGACACTGCAACAGGCTACCTAGAGAAGTTGTGAATGCCCCATCACTGGAAGTGCTGAAAGTCAGGCTGGACAGGGCTTTGAGCAACCTGATCTAGTGAAAGATGTCCCTGCCTATGGCAGGGAGGTTGGACTAGATGAACTTTGAAGGTCCCTTCCAATCCAAATTATTCCATGATTCTATGAACTTCCTCATTAGTTTTAGAAACAAGTAAACCAGTTTTGGAGCAATACATCAGCTATATTTGTGGCTTAATTATTTATTTTAACTGATCTGCCTTCAAATATCAATTTATTCCTTCTTCTCTGGGTTCACCATAGTGAGGAAAAAAGGCAAATCGTGAATTTTTAACTAAAAGACAATGTAATATGAACACTTGTGCACTTCACCGCTGAACTTACTGAAATGAATATGACCTATAAGGTATACGACCTGAATAGGCAACAACAAAGAACAAAAACACTTTTAACGGTTATTTTTCCACAGATTTCTGCCTTAGAGTTTTCTTGCTCATGTTTTCTGTGGGTTTATAGTAAAAATACATATTTATATATGCACATACATTTCTGTTGGACATATAAACAGGTAAGAAATATGTTACGAAGAAACTACACTTAATATAAATGTTCTTTAATATACTGCCATTAGGCAAACAAAGGGTCACAGTACTTAAAAAGGAACCTCTTATAGAGAGTGAAGAAACAAATCTACTGATTGCATAGGCTTGAAACATTCTCTAAAGCCTGATGTTTTCCTTTCTGAGGCAGCTCAACACACAGAAATCTCAAAATCAAATACCGAAACAAATTTCTTATTACTACATGTAAAAACCAGAAAGTAACAATCATATAGTTTGGCACAAATCACAGTAAAATATTTTCCCCTGGAGGATAATGTTATTCTAGCATAAATAATCAGTCAATGAGCATACAGAATGGCAACTGAAATAAATACACTGTACACAAAACTAAGTGCATTGCAGAGCATCAGCTACAAACAGAAGCTGACATGTAGCTTAGTAAAAATAATGAAACAAAATATAAAGCTGGGGTTTGTTTTTTTTTCTTTTAGAAATAATAAAAAATACTTTTAATAATTAAGTAATTTAATTTAGTAATTATTTAATAAAGTATAGCTTTAATAATAATTAATTTAATAATTAAATGAAAAATATTTTGCTTGTGTAATTAGAGAGTTTAGAAGTCATGGCTGAGTAACCCTCACCTACACAAGTCAGTACAATTCACACTCTCAACTTTCAGTTGTGGTTACACAGTCTATACAAGTCTTTATATTGATGCCATTCAAAAGTGTCGCCTAATCATTAAGTTAAGTTTCATTCAGGCAATACAGGACAGCAGCACCTTAAGAGCTGAGCTGCCTGGCAAAGACGGAGGGAGTTTTTCTCTCTAGTATAGGATCAGACTAATCTTTGCTGTTTCCAAAACATACTAGTGAATTAGATGAGTGGAAACATCTGAACTGGAAACTCTCCAGTACAAGAGATAGCTGTTAGCATTGCATTCACACACGCTCCAATGAAATCCAGATATTTTCCAGTCTCCTTCAGACACTGAAAATGTCTGTTCTCCCTTTTGAGGAATGGATGCCCTGAGATTTTTTTTTTCTTTTTATCGCTATCAACATTATTACATTTTATGGCAAACTTTACTTCTAGGCCTCAAGGGAAAATAAGGTGTCTCTTCCAATACTGCTGGATTGTTTCACTATATATTTTACTGTTCTACACCAGCCACACAAGATTCATACATATAGGTTTCCACACCAAAATAAAAATTAAAGGAGTACCTTATTTCTCCCTCCTCTTGCATCTCCCTCTATCGTCATGGCACACAACATGTTCTGTTACTGGCTAATTGCCACTAGTAGTAATCCCTACATGAATCCCTCAATAGACATGCACGACTTTTCAGCAGTCTTCACATAAGATTGAAATAAAGATTCAGCATAACACATCCAGCACAGTCCGTTAAGCATTATTTCAATAAGAACCAGAGCGTAAACCGTCTTCTACCATTTCAACTAAAAATGTTACTTTAACAGTCATATAGGCTTTACTCATGCTAATGAATTAGACAAATCAATCTAAATTATTTGTAAATTATTTACAGTTTCAACTGCTTGACTCAGAGAGGAACAGAATACTTAAAAAGGGATATCAAATTATAAATTAATAATAAACGGGATAATCCTAATCCCCCCTATGCCTTTGTTTTCATGAGTTGCAGGAAAGCAAAGACATGTTTGTCATGAAAGACAGAAGATATGAAAATGTTTCTTAACGTATACAAAGATAGCTGTGCCCAAATCTGTAAGTTTGTGGCCACAAGCAGAGGTTTTATTTCATAATATTTGCTAAATGTAACAGTGAAAGAAGTCATCCTGTTGAGGCTTTTACAAAGATTATTTCTCAGCATTACCTATGTTACATATTCTGGCTTAAAACCTTCCATTGTAGAGATAAATGAGCAGACTCTGAAGCACCCTGTCCATACTCTTTTAACTTCAGTGGAAAGATTGCTGGAACTGTCAGGGGTGGAAAGGAAAAAAATCATCTGATTTTAGTGATGGCTAGTTATCTTTTCTTCATGGATACCTCTACAACCATCACTGCCATCCAGGGCCTGATTGCTTTTTCTGTTTTATCTTACTGAATTTCATGACCCATTTATAATATACGAAGATTACAAAAGCAGTGTATAGCAATTTTAGAAGCAATAACACAGCCTTTCAAACATTGGCACAAGAAATCAAGAGACAGAGTTAAAAAGTGTTTATTACAAAGAGAAAATGACAACTTTTAAGATACCATGTTTCACTTGTGATTTTATGCATTAGTTTGATTTGAACATATTCAGCATTCACTTCTACACCTCATTTATTCAGCTGTTGATAATATACAGATTCAGCTTGCTAATGCAGCAAAAACAACCTTATCCACAGAGAACATAAGCATGAGAATTAACCTTGAGTGACAGAAGCTGATCTGTACTTAGTAACTACTAATTAGCTTGATTTTCTCAGGAAATGCAACTGGAATACTTATTCTTCTTTAAAAAAAAAAAAAAAAACAAAACAAAAACAAATAAAAACCCCAAACTGAGAAGGTCACCTGCATAAAAGGAAATGGTAGGTAGTTTGTGGTGGTGGTTTTCATTTACCACACAACGACAGGAACTCAGTATTCACAAAGCAGATCAGAACAGGCAGAATTTGATTTGGACTACTCAGTTAGTAGTCCACAACATGAGTAATGGTTCAGCTGCTGGCACTTTCCTGGATGCTCTCCTAAGCCATTCATTGTATTTTATTTGAGAGTTCAGTTACACAGGGAGTTTAAGTCATTTTTGGGTGTGAATGAAGAGACAAACACTACTATTCTTGTTTAGCATTCTTCCAGAATTTAAGTATTTCTACAGAAAAGTAATAAGGTATAACTGTACTAGAATACCCACTTCACATCAGGCCCCACAAACTCATTTATGTCAGAATATAGCACAGTATATATAACAATTTTTTAGAAACAGATAAAGTTATTGGGTACACAGAAATTTAGATATAAAATTGATAATTCGTGGTGCTTAGTTCAAGGACCTAGCCATTAAACAACACTTTATCTGCTCACAGCTTTCACAGAGCAGAGCTGGATACAAGCTTTGGCACAACATCATTGCCTGATTCCTATTTTCTCCATTAAATAACTCGGCATGTCTTTCCCAAGCATCACATATCTGTCAATTCACAGTGCCCATTTATTTCAAGTTCATTCTTCCAACAACATGACAGTGGGGAAACACAACTTCTTTAGTAACAATCCTGTGGCACGATGTTCGTTGCTAATGCCTTGCCGATTAGAGGGTGATAAGCCCCTAAACCCCCCATGAGGAAACTGTAAGAATTAAGTCTTCTATTTTTTGTCCTGCCAGTTCAGGTTTTGGTGTGGAGCAAAGCAGCTGCACATAAGACAATCTGATGATCACAATCACATTGTAGTAACTTTGCCCTAGAAGACCTCCTATATATTGTATTGTCATATGCTTGAACTATACTCTTTCTAAAGTGCTGTTCCTCAGATAGACAGCAGAAAATCAAGGGCAGGTGGGTTATTCAGCAAACAAGTAGGTCTAGGCTAAGTTCCCTCAATATCATATCCAAACATATGGTCTGAATAGCAGAGTTACTGTTTGTCTATTTTAATTGATAACCTGAGAGTTATTACTGTAGTTCTGTATGTATAATAATATTTTAGCTGAAAATGTAAAAAGTTTAAATTGGTGCAATCTGTTCACATGAGAGGGAGAATCATATAAATACACTTAAATCACAATACTTCATATATATGTGTATATATATATATAAAAGCCCTCTCACAGAAATTTCATGAGGCAGTCTACATTTATACAAATACTCTGAAGAGGTAAGAAAATGGTCTAAGAAAGCTAATCCTTTGGATACCCGGCTTACTACCATAAAACAAAGAACAAAATAAAACAGCAACAAAAAAATCCCACCACTTCCAGTAGGTAGCTCAAAGGTAACTCAGTCAAATTCAGTAGGAGACATAAAGTAGATAGCCAGAATATACCTTGCTATAAATTTCAGCTGCAAGAGACTCAGTGGAAACCTCTTAAAAGACCTAAAACTACAAAAATACAGACAGGGAGAAATAAACTAGTACTAAGCAACTTCACAGTTTCCTGACCAAGAAAAAACAACCCAAAACCAACCAACCAACAACAAAATCCACCACACCCTCTCCATATAACCATGGGTTGGTTTTGACATGTCTTTTATTTTACTACAAACATAAGCATTTGTCTCAGCTCTTTCTTCTAAGAAAGCAGCAGCAAAACAACTGTGATTCCACATTTTCAATTGCATTTCTGCATGTTAGAGCAATGTAAATATGCTCTACTTAACAGCATGAATGAGAGTACCTGCCACCCACCCACATGATATGAACAGTGTAAAATAAATCCTCCACTTGGGTTTCCCAATACGTACAATGCTTTCCTTCCTGATATTTAAAATGCAGATATTAAATGCACAGAACACCAAGTGACAGAGAAGTGTCCTTATTTTACAATACACCTAGGTCTCTGATTTACAGCAAGGCACAATACCCAAATATTACCTACGTGGAATTCAAGAAAAACATACCCCACCTCTTCTTTGCCTGGACCCAAAATGAAGTCTAGATACCCTGTTACTTCCCAGCACTGACCTGTCTCATTCTAAGAGCTTTATCAGGAATAAACTGCACTACCTGTACTGCAAAAATACTGTGTCAGTGCCAGAATTCTACCAGGACAAAGTATTTTATAAGCCTATGTGAAGTAATACTGTTCATGATCACCAAATTAAGAAACAAGGCTCCACTGGACTTCAAATATGAGGCTAAGAAGTGATATTGCCATTTTTCATTAGCAACAGAATAAAAAAAGGTAATTATTATCTAGAAAAAATTAGCTAACATCATAGTTTTTAATATAAAAATGTCTCAATTGCATTGATCAGCTGCAAGAAAGCAGGAGTGATACTGGGTAAGAAGCACTACACACACACACACACACACACACACCCCAAGTCACAAAAGCTTATGAAATCATGTTTTCTCAGTATTCCTTCTTACCTATTTTTGTTTACAAAAAAACTTGCAATTACAAAGGAAGAAGCCAATTTTCTTTTTTAAACATCTGCTCTAATGTATCACCATCTTCCTAACTAAAAAGCAGCAGTCTTCTGAAAAAGTAAATGTTGTTTCCAAATTTAGATAGAATTTCTAAAGCTACTTTGAAAAAAATAAGTTATTCTGAGAAGGAGAGCAAACTAGTGATACAAACCAAGACATGAAAAGCAGAATACAGAAAACTACAAAAGTGGATATAATGCGTGTTTTAAAAGAACAATACAAAAGCCTGACTTAAGAATAATGAACTTCCAAAGATAAAGGTACCCTTTTTTATGCCACATAATCATATCTTTTTTCTTGATTCCATGTAAATAGCAAGGATTCATTTTAAACAAAAAGACATAACATTTTCTCATCCAGTTCTAGACTATCATACTTAAAATAATCAAGGTAAATCACACCATGTGTGTTTACAGCTCTACTCCTTAATTTGCAACAAATTTCTCAAATATATCCTCAGAACATATAATCTCTAAAGAAATAAATCAAATATGCAATATTTGTATGGAAAAGTAATTATGTTTAGTTGGAGGGACTCAAGTTTAGAGAGAAAAATTATTCGGTCTACCTGAACATATAACCCCCATAACAAAGAACAAACTCCCTCCATACTTCGCTATCTCTCCCCTCCAAGACAAAGCTTAAATAGTAATAAGGAATGCATAATAAATACTTTTAAATATTGAACATAAAAAATACAAATATGAAATACATGATGAAGAGTAAGAAGCAACAAAAAAAAGCTTCAGACACATACTCAATCAGATACTTAGATATTCAATACCTATACTCCAGATAAAAATCTATGACATCACTAGTGAACACAGTTTTATCCAAACTTCTAAAACACAGCTTTAGGACTAACTTTTATTTTTAACTTCCTTCAACGCACCCCTGTTTCTTTGAATTTGTAGTGAAAGTACATCCACAGTCAAAAAGAAAGGAGCTACTTTGCTATCAGCCCAGGATAGCTGAATACTTGCCACACTAGATGAGACCATGACTCACCCAGCCCACCAGAAGCTAATTAAACCATCCTGGCACTTGCTACAAAACAAATAAAGCCCAGTTAGAGCGCCCAGGGAGGCTTTTCCAAAAGGGTGAGTTGTGCAAAGGAATATGTTGCAGTTTGATGCCCTACAATGCATGGAGGGCAGGAGGCTGGGGGTGAGCCAGACAGCAGCCCCAGTTGGTTAGAGAAAGTCTCTCCACCTCATTCTACCCCACAAGTTGTCTCCATGCACCAGGCAAGCAGAACCGGAAACAGGGACCTCAGAACTAAAGTGGCTGTTCCTCTACCCCACCAATTAAACACCACCCCAAATTTCTGTTCTGGATCAGTGCACTGCTGCTCTTGCTGCTGCCTTATCCTGAAACATTTGTTTCTTGAAGTCTCTAACTCTACATCTTGTTTTATGCGGTGGCATCTGCAAAATGGGGAGATGACACAGGAAGTGCTCAGCTGGCAGAAGAAAATTCTTAATATTCTCTTTACCCTAATTGATATTGACACTGGGAATTTTTTGCAGCCATGTTGTTTCTAAACTTTGGAAATACCAAAAAAAATAAAAAATTAAGGTAATTACTCAAAATATTGTCAAAACAGTTGTCCAGACCTTATGAGAAGAATAAAGACACTACTGTATCAGTGAATTATGAAGCAAAAAAGAAAATCTATTTATATAACCAACTTAAAGCATGGTAGCTCATTCTAAATTGTGGTGTTAAAAGTTCAAGTACTGGAAAGACATCTGTCAATTAATTAGAACAATTTGTTAGTGAACAATAGCAAGTTAGTAATATTAATTAGTAGCCAGTTCCTAGTAGTTAGTTAAAAAATTGTAAACTAGAAGCTCATCTACAATAAGTTCTCTTTGACTAACAGGGCTTTTATTTCCCAGAAACAGTTGTTTCTCTTACGTTAGGATAGGAAGAGGAAAACTTACAACTGCTACAGCTAAGAGAAAACAGTGATTCATTTTGTCTTTTGAATGACAATAAAGAAATTACCACTTCATAAATTGAAACCTACCTGCACTTTCAGCCTATTGATAGGAGACTGTGTTAAACTTTTATGTAAGTATTTACTAGAAAAATGCTAAGCAAAGGCTATTTATTCAGAGAAAAAAACAAAAAGTGTCTGAACTACTTCAACAAGCTGTGAGACACAAGAATATTTTAAAAAGTAGGGAACAATACAATAATAAAAATTTGTTAAAAAGGAAGAAAATACTAAAGCTTTACCAGAAAACAACTCTTTAAAATGTGTTAATGATCAGCTGAAATGACAAGTAAAAAGGTCTTCTAAGCTTTTACTTTGTATACAAATCAGGTGCGAAAAGTGCTCAAATACAGTGCTGTAAAAATTGAGGAACATACATGAAAGATTGCTGACTATTATAAAACTGCATTATTATGCTACAAAATAGCAAACAAGCATGGGAAAATTCACTTCATATGTGAATAACAGCAGGGAAGACACCTCTGAAAGTCTTGATATGTATCACCAGTACCGACAGAACAGACAAGACAGAATGGCATGACAAGCAACACCATGCTGTGCTATCCCTAAGGTGTGCTTCAGGCACCTATGCAAGAGTGTATTTTGAGAGCTAGAAGTTAATTCAGTCAATAACTCTTTGGCTAATGAACGTGCCCATTAGCACTATTTTTTTAGAAATATATACCTCATAAAGCTGTCTCATGGAACAAAACTGAAATTAACTTCCATCGTATAATAATAATTTCTCTTTGTTTTGAGACATCAGTGAACTACTTGTACAAAAGAGTTAATATTTTGCTTTCAACTAGTAATTGAAACAGTATAATCTTTAAGTAAATAATATCTAACTCATAAAAAATATTTTCCAATTCATTTTTCATTCGTCTTTAGAAATTTGGTATTTTCAACATATTTAGTACATAAAACCTCTCATGTCACAATAACTTTTCTTCTATCAATCTAATTTCTGTTGTTTGAAATGTTAAGGAGCCTGGAATACACAAAATATAGAAACCAAACCCCATTAAATACTACATACGCTGACAGGAAAAAAGGATCACAGAGAATTGTTACTACTTGCAATTACCTCTACTAGTGACTGCTTCATTTATCATAGAATCATAGAATTGTTTAGGTTGGAAAAGACTTTTAAGATCATTGAGTCCAACCATACACCAAACACTGCCAAGTCCACCACTAAACCATATTCCTAAGCACCACATCTACACGGCTTTTGCCTACCGCCAGGGGAGGGTGAGTCAACCACTTCCTTGGGCAGCCTGTTCCAGTGCTTGAGAACCCTTTTGGTGAAGAAACTTGTCCTAATATCCGATGTAAACCTCCCCTGGTGCAACCTGAGGCCGTTTCCTCTTGTTCTATCACTTGTTACTTGGGAGCAGAGACTGACAGCCACCTCACTACAGCCACCTCTTTCTTTATTTAGAAAACAAAAAAAGACTCTAGACAGTAATGAACTAGCGGTTTTAATGCTGTTAACTCTGAAAGTTCCAAATTCCTAAGAGTTTTGATTGCTAATTACACAAGTGATAATTTCTTCTCTCACGTTTATAAAGCTCTTATTTGGCACAAACACGGAAGAACAAACTATAAAAGCATTACCAGTATTAGCAACAGATTTTTTTTTCTTTCTTGTTATTGAAGGAGACAAGATTTATTTTACTGTCTGAAGATCAAAAAATGAGAAAACATTTTGATAACTGAGGAGAACAAATTTTGATACTGTATAGCCAGCACAGAAGTCAGGCTATGAATTGACAGAATCTCCTTTGCACTTGACAGCTTTCATCACATTAGGGAAAAGACCCTCTCAGCAGTTTCAGATCAAAATTTTGATGTCATTTATATTGGTGGAAACTCACAGCAATTCCACTGAAGTCTTTAATCCTGCCAGAATGTCTTCATAGTAATGTTATAGTCTGTGTTTATTTTGGCCCAAGGTGTTCCACCCACTTGTACAGCTCCCTACCAAAGGATTGCTGATAGCAAACCCATCTATAGCAAGGGAATATCCAAGAGTTCAGAGATATTTTTTAAGAGAGAGAGAAAGAAAAAGACAGGTAATACCAAACTGGGGGGGTGGGGGCTGGGGGTGGGAGGGGAGGGAGGCAGGGAGGACAAAAAACCTAAAATATCCCTACACCACCCCCTCCAAAAAAAAGAAACAAAACCAACTTTCCCTCCAAAGATGGCACAACCTTGATTCAGTGCCTTCCTTTTAAGGTCAGGTACTGGTAAAGATTTTTTAAAATTATCTCTCTCCCAGATTAATCAAGGAGGATTGCTTCTTAAAATATGTATCCTGAGAATCAGTCTGAAATATTAAAGGAAAACTTATATAATGCAACATATTCTGACATCTGCTGCGGTACTTGAGGGAAGATGACAGAGGGAAGAAAAATATTGTTTTAATCCAACATTTTTCCTGTTAAAAGAAAAAATATTTAAATTATTATTATTTAATTTATAATTTTATTAGTCTGCCTTTGTAATAATGAATATTACAGGAAGAAGAGTAATTTTGACTTCTATTTAAACTATGACCTATATTGCTTGCACATGCACATTTTTTAAAAAATAGAAAGTCATAATAACAGGAAACACAGGCATATTTGTATATTAAATACACATTATTTCATTGGCTTTGATGGTAAGAAGACTTTTCTTTCCCATATTAAAAGCATGGAAGTTAGGAGAACAGTTACATAAAATCTTAATAGCTGATTAGAGCTTTGTTCTGGATTTAAGGCTATCTCCTGAAGCTTGTGTCATGTACTTGGTTTTATTTTACAGGTCCCTGGTGTTCAGTTTTCCATACAAAAGCCACTGGCACCAACAGCTCTTTTCAGATTAATTAATTTTTCATTCTTGAATATATGGAGGAAGGGGCAATTACTCAATAGTTTCACCCACCAGTTTCCCACCTTTTTCTCTCTTCTCATTCCCATCAGCAGGAGCAACCTGGAATTGATTACTCCCCATAATGGTTGGTTAGGGTGACAGCACACTTCGAAATATATCTGCAAATACATTTTCTGATCAGTAGCATTCTGGGAAGGGTGTGATCTTACAGAGGCAAAAGCAGAAAAACAGTTTCTGGCAGAAACACCAAACACTAGAGAGATGCAGAGGCAAAAACAATGCTTTTTTCATGTGTCAGAGCCATAAGAAGTCATTCTTTGCCTGTTACCAGTCACCTGTAGGACAATATAAAGAACATGTGTTTTGTCAATCAGCTTGTATTTCTTCAAAAACAAAAACAAGTTTCTGATCAAAGTTCTTTCCTATGGAAGGCAACTACCTAAAATGGAGAACAGAGAAGTGCAAAAGAAATTTTTAGTCATCAGAAATTCCCATAGAAGTCCTCCATGATTTTACAGGGATCGATAGTAAGAGGAAGAAATAGAAATACATTGGTACAGACGGATAACCAGGATACTCCAAGGAACTACTGTCTTTCCAAAGGAATTTTGCTCTCTTCTCTCTCCATCTTTCCCTATCTTCAAGCCCTGGTTTCCCTGTTGATTCAGAGTTTTGAGATTCTGCTAATGGAAATTTTATCAGACTAAACATTTAATTGATTTTTACCTTCAATATCATGTAGCACAGTCTCCACATGAGGACAATTAACAATTGACAATTCCATGCGCTGTTCTACTTAGCTATTACATTCTTTGCTCTTCTGCTTCATTCTTTTCACAGAATGTATTTATTACTCTCCTCAACACACAAAGCCTTTTCCCAGCTACATCAGAGAAAGTTAACAGAAGAAATACTGTTTAAGCTCCCAAAAGTCTAGTAAAACTGTAGGAACAATGGTGAGTCTCATTACCTGAAGATGAAAGAAGGAAGAACTAAGGACTTGAACAATCAGTATCTTGAGCCCAAGCTATTCTGCTAAGACCTTGCAAGAGCCTTAGCTCCTTAATGGATGTGAGGAAATAAATTCATTCTGATACTAACACTCACAATTCTGTATGAGAATTTAAGCTATTTTAGAATGAAAGCACGATCTCAATGCCTGACAAGATTGTGACAGGTTTCTGTCCTCTCCTACAGGCCAGCATGTCACAGTCAATTGCTACTCATAAAAAGTGTACAATCTTAATGCTTCCATCAAAAAGAATGTCTTGGAAACTAAAATTCAAAATAATTTTATATACATCAAAGATGTCTTTGTTTATGGAATACCTTAACAAAAATCCAGCATATGAGCAGGTTTATTGTACAGTTCATAAAGAAGACACGCCTGATTCTCTAACAAACCCTTAAATCTTGTTTCCATTGATGTGTTGCTATCAGATTAAAACCTGTGAAGTACAAAGTGAAAAATAGTAGTACTAAAGCTTCTCCAGTACTTGGGAATATTTTGCATAAGAAAGTAACCGTACTAATTACAAACACTTTTTATTTGAATTGAGTGCACTGCAGCATGCTATCAAGCAAAGAGCTTGAAGATATCTGAAGTACTGTCCCGGAAAAATGAAGAGTCCAGCTGATATACTTTAATTGTAATCTAAATTTTCCTCTCAATGAAAACCTTTGAATAACTCGATTTATACTTATTTGACACTCTGAACTGTGTGTTGATTCATTTTAAAACCATAGAAACTAGGACAAAACTTACTGTACAATGGACACGTACGTTCTTTTTTAGAATACCAGAAAGACCACTTGAAAATAAGGTCAGGCTGTATGTTCAGACTGAGGTTTCTTCACAGGCGGTCTGTGCTCTTTTTGACATCTTTGGAGCTCTTAAGGAGTTTATTTTTATGGTAGAGATGTGGCGAATACTACATTGCTGATTTAATTAATGCGATAAATAAGCTTTGCAAAGCTGAATGTTGACAGAAAAGAAGTGGCATTAAATACCTATCTTTGTTTAAATAACTCCAAAGTTTTTTGAGCCAGATTTTTTGGTTTGAATTTAATATGTAACTGATCCTAACGAGAATTTCTATATATACGTTAATCAGATTATTACCTCTATTGACTTACATAATACATAGAGAACAGAAGCTTAACACAGTTTAACCTAAGGTATTAAAATGCAAAATTCAGAATAAAAACCAGAACAGTATATTATTTTTGTGCATATAGATATGTCATGACATTACTTAAATATCCTAAAAAAGAAGGAAAAATACATTCATATAAGTATTAGGCCTCAAATTCATAGCAATAATATTCTTAAAATTAATATACATAAATATTTAACAGAAAAATATTATAATGCTTTTACCCCAATTGAGAAATAACTTTACAGGAATCAAGTAATATTATTTTCAGATCCAGTTCAAGGGTTCTCAATAACGTAAGCAAAATTGAATTTTGCCAGCTCAAAAATAAGAACAACTGAGAAAACAAGCTATAATCATACTGTGCCTATCCAGAAAAGACAAAAAGCAGAGCTAGATTGAGTGCCTTTGTCAATGAGAGAGGAGGCAAAGAGGCAATTTTTGATTATGAGAGAATTTCCTCACTGTCTTTCTCTTTGTAGAAAGGTGAAGTGGATATCCAGGCCACAGTCATTTTGCTTCTGTATTTTGCTGTGTCTAGAAAAGTCTCTATTTACTCCTATAATTTGCAAGCCTAATATTCACTGTGCTGTATGATTTAGAGCCTGCTGCAACTGATCAAGAATCATAGCATCTTTCCGTTGACAGACATAGACACAGAAAGATACAATACGCTAATTAACAGGCCCAATGTGACTGTTCTTTACATTTCTTGCATATAAAACAAAAGAAAAAGAATTATTTCATTATACATCTTAATGTACAGTAGTTATGTTTTTAGTTCATTCCCTCATTTTTCTTTTGCACACACAATATTTTTCTATTTTAAGACTGGTCTTGAATGTTGAACTCCTGGTAATGAATCTAGTTAAAACTTACACGGTTTGACATAGTATAAAAATATAGCAGGGAAAAAAAAGTTAATCAGTCTGGGGCCTACCAAACTTTGCTGTCCTCTTCAAAACACACATGACATGAACACAATGTGGGCATTTCATCATTTTAGTAAGTGCTAAGTATATAGGCACTGACTTCAGCGTGCATCCCCCTTAAGAGGTCAATGCTGGCATAAACCTGTACAGTATCTTTTATGAAAAGTGATGGCCTTCCCATAGATGTGTTTAAATCCAGGAATGACAAGGATCTTGAGGCATACACTATCACTGAGTAGTTTTAAAGCAGTTTCATTGGCAAAATCTTGCAGAGATGTGGAGAACAACTGATAATTTGATATTATACATCCTGTTTCACACCTGTAGGCTGTTTATTTTACACACAAGCCTTTCCATTCAACCATTCAAATGTTAACATTTACCACAGTAAACTAATAGATTGATTTATTATTAAAAAATACCTAAAAAAGTATAGTAAACCTAAGTCTTTGACACCATTTCCCACAGCATTCTCCTAGAGAAACTGGCTGCTCATGGCTTGAGCAGGAGTACTCTTCACTGGGTGAAAAACTGGCTGGACAGCCAGACGCAAAGAGTGGTGGTAAATGGAGTTAAATCCAGCTGGCAGCCAGTCACAAGCGGTGTTCCCCCGGGCTCAGTACTGGGGTCAGTTCTGTTTAATATCTTTATCAATGATCTGGATGAGGGAATCGAGTGCACCCTGAGTAAGTTTGCAGATGACACCAAGATGGGCAGGAGTGCTAATCTGCTTGAGGGTAGGAAGGCTCTACAGAGGGGTCTGCACAGACTGGATCGATGGGCTGAGGCCAGCTGTATGGGGTTCAACAAGGCAAAGTGTCAGGTCCTGCACTTGGGTCACAGCAACCCCATGCAATGCTATAGGCTTGGGGAAGAGTGGTTGGAGAGCTGCCTGGCAGAGAAGGACCTTGGGGGTGTTGGTTGACAGCTGGCTGAACATAAGCCAGCAGTGTGCCCAGGTGGCCAAGGTGGCTAACAGCATCCTGGCTTGTATCAGAAATAGCATGGCCAGCAGGACCAGGGAAGTGATCATCCCCCTGTACTCAGCACTGGTGAGGCTGCACCTCGAATACTGTGTTCAGGTTTGGGGCCCTCACTACAAGAAGGACATTGAGGTGCTGGAACGTGTGCAAAGAGCAGCAATGAAGCTGGTGAAGGGTCTAGAGCACAAGTCCTATGAGGAACGGCTGAGGGAACTGGGGTTGTTCAGTCTGGAGAAAAGAAGGCTGAGGGGAGACCTTATCGCTCTCTACAACTACCTGAGAGGAGGCTGTAGCCACGTGGGTGTTGGTCTCTGCTCCCAATCAATGTGTGATAGAATGGGAGGAAACAGCCTCAGGTTGCACCAAGGGAGGTTTACATTGGATATTAGGACAAGTTTCTTCACCAAAAGGGTTCTCAAGCACTGGAACAGGCTGCCCAAGGAAGTGGTTGACTCACCCTCCCCTGGCGGTAGGTAAAAGCCGTGTAGATGTGGTGCTTAGGAATATGGTTTAGTGGTGGACTTGGCAATGTTAGGTTTACGGTTGGACTCGATGATCTTAAAGGTATTTTCTAACCTAAATGATTCCATGATTCCATGATTCTATGATTTTGAAATAGCAGACATTTATTCTGTAGGTGTCACCACTGCATACATCCTACCTCATGGCAGACAGAAGGATCAAATTCTTCTTGGAATTACTTGAGAATGAGATGAACAGGAGCTTGCACCAGTGAAATGGAGCCGAATTAGGACAGGTTTCTAAGGGATATGAAATAGTAATTCTAGTTGATCCAGGTGTGATTGTCATATTTAAAAAGAAAACATCTAAGACTGCATTGAGGGAAAGCTGTGCTCACTTAGTTCCTAACCTAAGCCCATGGGAGAAGCATTCACAGGAGATGAAATCAGACTTCAAAAGAAGAATTTCTTTCTGTTCTGTGAAACACATATGCTGTCTGTTTCTGGTAGCCAGCACTTGCAGTAGCAAACAGTAGATTCAAATGAATTGACTGTTAATGGGCAGAAAAATCTGTTGAACAGAAAACATATCGCCTCATGGTTTTCTAGACTTTAAAGTAGGAACTGCTGCAACCAGCTATGCTGAACATGGTTTCTATGCCTCACTCTTCCTCTGGAACTATTTTTCCAACAAATCAAAGCATTTCTAGCTTAAAGAGATAACTTGCCTACAGTTTGTAAATGCAAATAGGCAAGTCCCTGGATAACTAATGTACCTAAATACAGATGATTGGATACTGCTAAAGAGATACCAATGCTAAGAAACAACATTCCAGCATCATACAGAATAAAAAGAAAATTTTGCTCCCTTAACATTCACAAACATTACAATTAAAAAAAAAAAACAACATACTTTTCAGTTCTCCAATTACCCCTCCTCATTCTTTAGTATTCTTAGACACTACTTTTTTTCAGTAAAAATTTTTAAAATGGAAGGCAAAGATTTGCTGTATGGGAGGTAAAGAAGTCTGGAGTTTACTCTTCTATGACTATGTTCAATTAAAGAACACGAAAAAAATACCCCAAGGAAATTAGTCTGATTGGCTTAGATCTGAATTATTTATGAAAATGTCTAAATTGGAATCTTTTCAATAATACTTTTCCTTGATTAGTGAAAAGATAATTACACAGCACATTTATGGACCTTAAGCCTGCATATGGAGGTCAGTGCACTATTTAAAGAAAACTGTGGCCTAATTGCTTTTAAGTCATCATCAGGCAATTAACTAAATCTTACTGATATGCATCTTAGAAATTTATCATCGTGCCTCTGCAGTTTATTACATTCAAGAGACAAAATTACACCAAACTGTGTTTTAAGAAAATGCTTTAAGAAGTGTTATCTATCCCATGGACAGTGTGTAAAATTACATCATTAGGGTTTTCCAGGCAGAAAGGACTACAAGGAGTCCAAAGAAATGGAAAAAAATCCATCTCTGAGTTTTGTGTGCAGAGACTTGTGAACATAAAGAGCTGAGAAGTCCATTTTAAACACAGTATATCTCAGTAAATGTATATGGTAACTTCACCATGCTCAACACTTCAGATGTTCAGACTTGCTCACCTCCAGTTAACCAGGGCTGGGAGGAGCATTTCAGAGAAAGAATACACTTTTCTTCCTCAGATTTCTCCAGAGAAGATGGGAAAATAGTGAGATAAATTTAGCTGGACAGAAGTGAGAAAGACAAGCATTAATTAATGCACTACAGAAAAAAAACAGGGAGGTTTCACTTATCAGCAAGCTTTCATACTGAACTGCAGATAGGATCTAGAGACACTGATACATGCTAATTATTTTTAAATCAAGATAATTCTACCTTGCAATGCTAATGTAACACTAATATATATCTTTGACTCTACAAACTTCAAAGTGTTGAGGTTAAGCTTCATCAAATCTTTTACAGTATTATAAGTATAAATGATTAGCAAATATGTCAGCTGAAGTCCATCAAAGATAGATGGCAAAATACAGAGCACATCCCAGAAACTGTGGTTGCCAGTCCTCTACTTTAAGGGAAAAAATACTACAGTGTTTGGGTATAGAGCATCCAGCTCACCAATATAGATTTACTAGGAGAGATGACAACTCCTCATTAGGGTTGCTCAGTTTAGCATACCACTCCCACCTATACTGGGGCTGCATCAGCCCTACTATTTATGAAAAAATTACTTATCGTCAAGGTCAAGCAACCAACAGATTTGATGCCCTCAGCTAAAAATGCCTGAGAAAAGGCAAACAAGTGCAGATGTGAATAGTTTCAAATATTGAGTCTGATTTTCCATTACCTTACATCTTTTATCATTTACATCTTTGAAAAAATGTATCAGATCAAAACAGACCCTATGGAAGTAGTCATGCTGTTTTATTCACACTTTGGAAGGTTCTAAGGTGTCAGAGACTATCTCACTGACCTCAGAAGCCCATAAAAAAGGCATCAGGAGACATTTTAAACTCAAAAACAGAGTACTTCTGACATTTCTTTAAGAAATTGCTCACAAGGAGAAAAAAAAATGTGTTAGTGTCCTCCAAGAGAGGGAACATACACTTATGAAGCAAATGATCTTATTAAAATGAAGTCCCCATCCAAAATACACTTTCAACTATAATCTTGGTATTCTTGGTTCTTATGAATAGGATTTTTTTTTAATTTGCCTTTATTGTTAGAAGAATGCAGTTAATTATCTTGAAAGTAAAAGTAGATAAAAAGCTTAGAAAAGTATTTTGAAAAGTACTGATTTTCCAAAATGCAAGACACTAACAGGAAGAAATATGCAGAGTTGTTTGTATACATATCTGTCTGTACACGGGCATACACACAGAAATAGCTAATGTTAAACTACAGGTAACATAAAGATTTGATTAGGTTTTTAAATTCAAAATTTGAATAACACATCCCACCCAATTTTCCTAAATGTTATTTTTTGATTCTCAGCTAATGTGATTAATTTTTTCAACTGCTACCCCTCTTGCCTCTATTTTTCTATTATACCATGGGATTGGAACAAAACACTACAGACAGCTTTGGCAGAACACTAGCAATGGGGAAATAAAAAGTTACTGAAAAACACGTGAATGTTTTATTCTATGTTTTTGTGATTACACTTCAAACTTGCAATGGTCTTTTCTTGTACTTAATTTCCCTTTTTAATTTCATACACAGAAGATATTATTTGGCACTTGAATAGCACCCCTGTAGTTTTGAATTCATACACTGGAGAGATGAATGGATAAACTCCCATCTCTCCTGCTCTAGATACTTGATTAGGCATAGTTTTCAATAGCAGGTTAGAAAGCAACAGCACATCAATCCATAACATAAGAATTATAGTCTCCAATTAAAACAAGAAATCTTCCTTTTTCCACAAGCACTAAAATGTTTTCAAGTTTTCAACAAATCAATAAGTATTTCATTTTGCTCTTTTTGAAAAAAAGTAATCACAAGGAGACTAGCAAAAAAACCAGTAAAGAGCAGCATGAAACCAAAGGTCCTTTCCCTCACACCTGAGTTTACAGCAATTATGACTCTTACATGGGGTGTGAGATGACTCTTGTTCAAATACACCTTGTATCTAATGTCTCCATGATGAACTTCATTCTGCCTCTTTTACGTGACAGGAAGAACACTTTTACCATGTTGCAACAGATCTCTCAAAGTCAGTCCTCTTCAAGCTGTTCAGTTTTACACGAAATACTGAAATATTCATTGGAACAAATAGAGAGCATGAAAATGAGCCTATAGCTTTGGGGTTAGGGCACTCAGCTGGCAGGGGCAACCCCTGAGTGCCAATACCTTTTCAAATGAATATTTAATTATTTATACAAAATTGAACAGCTGCAATAAGAGAGGGAGAGATCTCCTGCCAAATGGGTTAGAGTACTTTTCAGAGCCAATTTGAGGTAAATGATTCTAGAAAAAGCACTAGACGTATTCAGCCAAATCCAGCAGCTGAAGGAATTTTCTTCAGTGAGGAAGCACGGTAAACCTAGCCCTGAAATGAGGTTTAATAAAATAGTATTATAATAATGATAACAGTTACAATGCTGATTAAAGATTTTGGTTTAAATGCCCATTGTATTCTACTACTTCTCTCGCATACAAACTGTGATAAGCCTTTTTTTACCATAAATCTGAATTTCTATATGTAAGCTGTTTGAACGTTGTGAAAAACCTAAAAAAAAGGTGAAGTTTTCATTTTACCTATTTGTCTACGCTTTCCTTTTACTATTACAGTAATCCATAATACTTTAAAATAGATGGCTTAGCTTTTCCTCATTTTAATTATTGTTTACTTAATTACCTTTTGAATTAAAATCATAAGTCTTTTTTGCCAAAATAATGTCTTTTTTTCTTCGAAACCCATGATGGTATAAGTTAGGCAAGGTAAGGTACTGTGTTTTTCTAAAATCAAATAAAATCATATTGAGCTTTTGATCAGAGCTTGAAAAACTTTTGTACCCAAGTCAATACTCTGACAAATAAAGGTCAGTTGTGTCAGACGCAAAACCATTTCAGTAAAATGAGTCTGCAATTGCCAACAGCTTGTTAGCTACATTTTTGCAGGTCCAGACCAATTTTACCATGTTTTTAGCAGTGTCCAAGAGGTTGTGTGTAGTTTCTCTGGCTGCAGAACCATTCACAGACAGAATTGGAGACAAAATTTATTTCCCAGAGCTCAGGACACAGTTTAGGAATCCCACCCCTAATTAATTTACTTAATCCCTTCTTGAACCCATTGATACTTTTGATCTCTTCAGTGTCATGTCGCAAAGACAACAATTACAATGCAATTGAATTCACTGCCTGGGATTTTGCTGGCATCTTTTTGTTTCATTGACCATGCTCTCTCAACACAAACTCTGCATGTAAGATAAATTGCTTTGAAAGAGTATCTTTGTATAATATTCCTTCAGAAATTTTCATTCTGTCTTTTAATACTAAAATCACTATTTAACCTATTCACAAAAATGAAAATAATAATAAATTTTAAAATTCTCTCAACTGCTACAAACATGTAAGGGAAGTAATTGAAAAACTAAAACTAGCTGAAACAAGCTTGGGAAAATGAAATACAAGTGAGTGTACCACAGCTCTAAACTAATTAAGGTAACGCATGAATTTATAGTGTATATAATGGATGGCAGCATATATTTTACAGTTTACTGAGCCCTATCGATAAAACCATCAACATTTTTCACCCAGACAAGGTTTCATGTTCTTGTTAAACTGCGAGGTAAACACACTCCATCTTCCTCTCTAGGACACAATCATAGCCATCAGTACAATTCTAAAGCTACATTCTTCCCTAAATGCCAACCATATACAATGGAGAACCTGTCCACTTGTTTGTTTTTCCATTTAAAGCAAGCAGCAAAAGTCTTGTGTCTTCGCAGCAAACACACTAGAAACAATTTGTCAGCTTTTGCAGTTAAACACACACTATGGACCCTTTACTGTGCACTTTGTGAAACAGCACATTCTGATCAATCCATCAACATCCAGGACGTTTTCATATTATGAAAAGCTATTTAGGAAAGCTAGATCAAGTGAAGCTTTGTTCTCCCTACTTATCTAAAATGAGCATACAAATTAAAAACATCTTTTTCATTTATAACTCTTTTTCCTCCCCACCCTCCACCACAAACCTACATTCACACACACACACACTTACACCCTTTTCTACCCCGTTTGTCTTTAACTGATTTTCATGCAGAATGAATAAAGCTGTGAAACTTTCTGTTATGAGCACCCCAATGGAACCAGAGACAGAACAAAGTAAAATTTGTGTAAGCACTTTAAATAGAGTATGTCTCCATCACGCCACTAGCTTGGTTTTTTATTAAAAAAAGTAAGAAAACTCTGAGGTGAAGAATGGACAAGTCAAAGGTGCAAGCAGAGATAAAACTTAGCATATATGTGGAAAAGAACTGCAGGAGATTTCAGTATGGCTTCTCTGTATAGCTGCAGACAGAGGTTACATTTTTGTTGGTACCCGGTTTCTGACAATAGCTGATTCAGAAGCAGCTGTTATGTTGAAGTGTTTTCTTAGCTATTTTCCACTGCATGAATTAACAGAAGACTGCACTGAAGAAATCTGAGGACTACTGGCCTTGACAAAAACATAAGACATGAGAAAGATGCTTTCCAATAAAACACAGCAAAGCTGAAATTCAAAAGTTTGTGACTAATCTCAGTTTAAATAGTCAGTCAGTCTTACAGTCTTAGTGCAAACGAGTCAAAGAGTAGAAGAAAAAATTTTTCAGGCTAGCTTTTTTGGTACTCTGTTAAGTATGGTGAAAAGGTAATGAGTAAAAGTAATGATATTACACTTCTTAAAAGGGATCCTCAGACACTGCAAGATAGGATCTAAAATGCCTCAAAAAAAAACCCCAAACATCTGAGAGACAATGGCCCATATAGTTCCAAGGCAGAGTCAAACAAAAGCAGCACATGGAACAACCATCACAGACAAGACAACCAGTGTTATCCACCAAAAGTTTCGAGAAATGCAATTGATTTCCAATCGTTTGCAAGTACAAACAAAAGAGAAATTGGCACCACCTGCTCAGATAAATCACTGACCGCAGCAACCGAATGCTGTTGCAGCTTTAACGGTGGTATGAAAGTCTACACGTTACCAAACCTGTGTTAACTCTGATTAGTGAGTAGAAAAGTCACAGATGATAAAAAAGGAAGAGAATGGATGTGCAGAGGAAAATTATCCTTACTAGAGAATATGCAAATACTATAATGAGGTGAACTCACTGGAGCTAATACAATTTAACAGTACAGGGGAAAAGGCGACTTGTTATTGGGTTAAAAATGCGACAAACTTTCAAGTTCATCATGAGGTTTCACTAAGGGCAGAGAACTGAAAAAATTAAGAAAGTGTTTGGGAGTGTATTCCAAAGAACAGCCAACTATCAAAAAAAGTGAAGCTAACCCAAAACATGTGACCTCTTACAAATTTTTTATTTTGTAGAAAAGACTGAAAGCTTTTTGAGCAAGAGCTTATAAAAGTTGGGAAATCTGTTCTGGAAATCACAAAATAAAGAGAAGTGATGGAATAATAACTAGCATTAGTGATTAGAAAAGACAAACACTTAATTATGCTTGAACCCTCCCAAAATAAAATGGCTAAGAGAAACATTGCAGTCCCTTAAAGGAGACAAGGGTTTATTATACTAACGCTTTTTAAGCTGCTGAGAATACTATATGCAAATATAAGCAGTTAACGTAAGAAAGCACAAACCACAGATAATCCCCAAGAAACGGACTAGCACAGTTTTATTTTTAAATAGAAATATGAGTACATTTGTATCAGTGGTGGATGCACCACTATTTCCTTAAATGTATAGTCAGCTTTGGCTTTAGAGAGTGGTTTTGAAGTTTTGTTCTTTAATATTCTTCAAATATTCATTCTTTAGTTACACCAAGAAAAGCTTAGCTACTGGAAAAGATTTGTCCCTTAGGTATATGAAATATGATAAACTGAAATATACTGGTGATCAGTCCTCAGTCCAGAGATCTTGTGAACACAGGGCAATCAATTTAAAACACATTATATGCCTCCAGTGTTTCTTCAAAGGAAAAAACCTTACAATGAAGTCTTTTCTAGAACTGAACATTTGTATATATGATGACTGATATTGAGTCACAGTAGTTCACAAAATTCAAATTTCAAGAACAACTGCCAAGATTATTTAGCTATCTTTCATAGAACTCACACAATGAAAGAGGCAAAAATATTTTTATGCATACAATTTTACATGTTTCTTTTAAATTATTTTCTTTAGGAAATTTGAGATCCAGGAGCAAAAATCTATAAAATACTTGGGTGGTTTTTTTGGATGGAAATACAGAAAGAACTGTTGTTTAGTGTTATTCAGCTCTACTAATGCTTTCATTATAATTGTAAAAAGTCAAATATATATAATTTGACAAATATTGAGAGAACTGTCATTATGCTGATGATCTTCATTTGTACTGTTAAAAAGCAATCTTTGTTTCCTTAGTAAGAATAGGAAAATTGTATCTGGCAAAACATTTCCACACCCACAACAGAGCAATGGATCATTTCCACCAATGTAAAATGAAGTTAGATATTCCATTAACATAGGCAAAGCAGCTACGCATCATCACATTGAGTTCATGGTCAAAAGGAAACCTGTACTGTGTGCAATTTAATGAGTAACATAATCTAATACATGACTCTATCAATTGCCTAATTTAGTTTTGTGAAGCTTGAACAAGGACAGAAAAGGAAAGTGACTCAAATGCTGAGTTGCAAAGAGATAATAAGAAAGAAAATGCAGTAATTTGATGGAGAATAGATATTATCACCACAAAATTAGTAAAACTGAGACATAGCACCACCAAGCTACACCAAGTTAAACCAAAACTGTGAAAGCTGGAAATTGTGTTCAATGGAGTGGTGATGGCATTTCCTAAGCTATCTTCATTTATTCATTTTCCCCAGTAGCTAACCCATTTTCCTGGCGTGAAAATTTCTAACAGTCAAGATTTTTAAAACTTTAGGTTTGAAAGCATCTAATGATCTTGACTGATGTTTTCATCATAATCAATGATTAAAATCTATAATTACTAAACAGAGAGACAAAAACAATTAATAGAGAGACTTCATCTTTTGCATCTGTTCTGACTGAGTGATTCCTCTCACTGACTGCATTGTCAGATGTACTATTTTACCTGCGAAAGAAAACCCAAATAAGCAATATCTTTAACTCAGAAGTGCTTATGGCGGCATCTCCAGTTTAACCATCAGAGACTGGAAAAGTAAGACTAGTGTTCAGTATTAATGTTTTGTTTGCAAAGTTTCCTTTTTTCCCCCTAATTCCAGCAATGTGACAAGAGCTGTATAATGTGTTACTCAGTGTCTCAAAAACATAGCTCATGAAGCCCAAGTAGCAAATACTACATTGTTCCATCTAAACAGAAGTCCAGTAACACAAACCCAGCAATAACATAATTCACAGATACTACAAACCTAGCAGTGAAATTTTGTAATGATGTTAAATTGCTTTTCTGTCATAGAGATATGGAACATTGATTTTTTTTTTTCCCTTGATCCCAAGGAAATGAGGATTATAACTTCACGCTGTTTATCTCCTCCAACAGCTTTGGAACACATTCCTCAGTTTTAACAAAATTTGACAGTGGGATATGGCCTCAGAGATATTATGTTCCCACAAGTTTTGTGACACTGAACAGATGGGAAGAGGAGAGAGATCTTTATGTAATCACATTACATATCCCACTGAGAGAACGGCTTCAGAGTATACATATGCTTTCTTAAAATAAAGAGTATTTCCAGGAAAGAGAACTTATGCCCCACGCAGAGAAAATCTTGAGGCAAAGCATGTAAGCAGACATAAAACATACATACACAGGCAAAGAGCTTCCTAGTTCTGGTGCTTATGAAGTTAACTTGTTACAAAGGAGAGGCAGCATTGGAGACATTGTGTTTATTTCTTATCTCCTACCTGATTTTGGAGATTTCCAGTTCCTAGCAAGTCTGACAACTTCAGTGGCAGGTAGCAATAACACTGGCAGGTTACAATTCATGATTCATTGGTAGTGTTCTGCAACATCACTCTGGTAAACAGAGATCAGAACAGGATCCTTTTTCATTTCAGATTAGATTTTTTTACAGCTCATAACTGTATTCTGGTATCTTTTAAATTGTTTAACACTAGGACTTTAGCAGCAGATGACTATTTCCAATGTTTATAGTACACTGTAAGAAAGTGTTAACTTTGCATACTTTTACCCTCCTTTTTCTGAGGTTACTGACTAATAGTGCTAGTCACAATTTCTGTGAAGCTATTCTAATATATGTTATTTTTAAACAAACATGTAGGAGTCAATATGCCAGTGGAAAGCATGAGGAGCAATATATTTTAGATATAAACTGTTCCACTGCGGAGAGCTCTCTCGTGACTACGTGGGGAGTTCGTAGCTGCCATTAGCTGCCTGCTGCAATTTATTTAAAAAAAAAAAAAAATCATAAAACTTTTCACTTCTTAATCAATATTAGACTATGGAAGGTTGGATGATATGTACACCAAGGCCAGCATACAGCTGAATCTCCTCAGGGTTACACAGTCAGAGTTGGAGGGAACAGACTCTCCTAATAAACTTATTCTTTTCACTTCCAAGTAAGCTGCATCTACTCCACTTTCTTTCACTTGTCCCAAGTGTACAAAGACAAAAAATCACCTTTCCCTCCTTAGCGGAGCTTTGCTCCATCTTTCTTGTCAACTGTAATTTCAAAGCAGACTAAGTGAAAATAACAAAAAAACTTTTAAAAAGTACAAAAGCAGAACTGAAAAATGCATTTACAATAATATAATATTCTCAAATTCAAACATATTTAAATTATAGGAGATAGTTTTCATGCATAGCCAGATAGCATTAAGATAAGTTACTATCTGGATTTTTCTATAACTACTCCAGTGAAATTTGAAGCTGCCACAACAGTTTTAAAGGGAATATCTCTCAGTTTGCACATAAATTGCAGAATGTCAATAATCATTTATTGATTATTAGTAGTTTATATGCTTTGCAAACATCATCAAACCATCAAGACTTTTCTATACAAGGTTGTTTCTAAATGAGAAGATTTATGATTTGCATTGGTATACCTTCCTGCAATAAAAGTAGTTTTCTCCAGTTTAGCTGAGACTTTCCATATGCTGGATAACTAAAGCTAAACCATAACTGGCATTCTTAACAGTGTTTGCATGAAGAATAACAGTACACAGTTACAGGACTCCAAATTCATGCCACAGCTGATAGATGTATAATTTTCTTCATAGGCAAGATTAGAAGGGAGCATCACATAGGATGATAGGTGATTTTGTGTAAACAGACAAATGCAAATTTGTCTAAACAGACAAAAAATATGAAATGTTTTGGGGAAAATCAGGCAAAGAAGTCTGTGTAAAATTTGATTCTACTGAGTTAGAATAAGAAATGTCAATATTGCTAATGACTTTCATATTGTATACAGGGAGGTTATTCTCAGAACCTTCTGAGCATCTCCCTGTCCCTGAATATCAGGCCTCTCTTCAAATTTCAGCTGTACCCTCTGCCCCCAAAACTTTTGGAAAAAAGTGCCAGTGTTCTTCAAATCCAATTTCATTTTCTCTTAGATGTCATGTTGAAGTGTGTTTCATCCTTGAATCATCTGTTAAGGAAAGCTTAAATTGCGTTTTCATTCTTGTCTTTCCAGTCAAATGATAATTTAAAATGACTGATTCTGGAATCAAGATGGTGTAAAAATGTCTTATGGCCTAAAGGTATAAAGCTAACTTTGAGAGTTGCAAATACAGGAGCTGGAAAACTGTAAACAGAAAGAATACTTTGAATACTGAAAAAAATCTGCATTTCTTAATGAATGTCCTCAGACAGCTACTATGAATATGTCTGTACTGCATACAAGATGAGTTACAAAAGTATAATGAGATGTGCAAGCTAATTTTAAGCTGCTTAACCTAGATACCATTTATAAATTCACTATACAGCTCAGAGCTCAAGTTAAGTTTTCCCGCCAAAAAGCACCTCACTTGGCCTTTGGTGAGGATCCCACTTGCAATACTGAGCACGAGGTATGTCTTACACTCTCTCTGACTTAGCACCTCCTGTCCCTTCTGCTTATTGTGTATAATATCTACAGCATTCAGAAAACCTGTAGGACAGTAGTTCAACACAGTTCATATTCTACCTTTGAAATGCAGAATTCTGGGTGCTTAATATGTGGAAAGCATACACAGTGAACGAAACAACCAGACACACTTCATTTTCAGTTTGGCAGCCAATCTTCTTTCAGTTCTGTCTAGATATCTTGACTCTATGTAGGTTTAGGCCTTTCTCTTTTAACATTCAAACTCTTGCATGTCATCCTACCTGCTCTCATCTCAAGCTTTTGCATGCCAAAGATTCAGTAGGTCTCAGTCTTCAACCTCTCTCAGAACTAAAGGCATGTCTTTGAAAGATAGTTTCATAAATGTTCTCAGTTGGGTAGTCTCTGTTCAGGCTTAATGTTGTTTCAAAAGCAAATGCAGCACTTCTGCCAGCAGAAGACAAATTTGCTCTCTATTTTGAGCTTCAGATAAATCTTAAACACAGCTGAAGGCATTCAAGTCATCAAATGAGAGCACATACAGCACTTGCATAATATCTATCAGCATATGGCTAGCAGAGCCTGCTTAGGTCACAAGGGTGGATCTTCACAAAGTGAATGAGCACAGTTTGTTCAGATTTTTAGGCTCATTTAAAAAAAGATCTGTTTCAGTTCCAGGACTAGTTATTTTCCTGTGTGAAGTCCTGGCAGCATAACATTTTTTTAGAAGCTGTAATTTGGAACAGTGGCTTTTTTCCACTAATGGGAAAATCTCAAAGGCTTTGGGAATTTAGTGAAGATTATATATACACTTAAAAATTCAGAGGATTGTTCAAACTGTTTGAGCTACCTGAGTTTGAACCATTTGTTCTTAGCTTTCACAAAACCAGCTGGTAGGCATGGCTGTAGACTGTTTTTGAAATCATGTATCTCTTACTGCTGGCTACATTTTTATGAGCCTTTTTCTTTTTCATGGTCAGTTACAGGAAATAAATTTGTAATTCATTTTGCTATAACCATATCCTTTCCTGAAACGATAAGTGTGAAAACATGCTTATCTGCTTTGCTAGACATTGTGTTTATTCCTAGATATTTTGAAAACATACATTTGCACAATTTTGTGTCCTCCCTTATAATCTGAATTCAGCCCACAGCTGTTTAAACAAAACAACCCATAAAAGAATCACTGGATCAGAGAGATCTTGAAGCCTGTACAGAAACACATTAAGAAACAGGCCACTATATGGATAACCTCTGTGTAGGCAAGCCAGACAAAGGATTATGGGAAATCTGGCCTTTGAAAGTATGCCAACCATCCAATTAAAAAATTGAGAGAATAGGACTATTACAATATATAGCATGTTATTTTGTTCTTTTGCAAAAAAAAAGTCAATTCTAACTTGGTAAAGTTGGTTTTGCATGGATTTGTAATAACATTTTTTATTTTGTCTAACTGATTGTAACTGTGTGACTGCAGGAAAGTACTGTCCTCAAAAACATATCCTCAAAATTACAATTATGAGTAAGTCCCATGCAAATGAATTATGCTCCTAGATCCTTCCAGCAGCTTTCAAGGTCTCTCTCAAAATATTTTGTTAACTATTGATTTCCCAACTTTCCTAGTTGCCTTTGGGAACAGCATACATTTTTTAGGAAGAACATGGTCTACCCAGCTGTAAATAAAAGAAACAAGCATTTGAGAAAACATGGAGGAGGGCAAGACAACAGGTGACACCTTAAGTAGTTTCTAATGAAAGTTTGTGGTTCTTTCATGAAGCTGAAGACCTGCTGCCTGGGTTGCTGTCATAACCTAAGACATCTCAAATTGGTGGAGACATTTCTGACAATACATATAAATTTTGTAGTATAAATCTTTATATTTAAATCACTGTCCTGGTTATGGAGTATGCTGCAAGTTAAAATCTCATACTGTTTCTTTGGGACACTTCTCAGGTGATAGGGGTAGTTCCCACAGCACATCCTAGATGGACACATGGAGTTTCTACAGGTCCAGCTGCATTTGTAAGTTGCATCCCATTTTTCCTGACCACATCAATTCTGTACACACAACTGTATTTTGCACTTCTTGGAAAAGCAGCATTTCTTAGAGGGTTGAAGATACCTGTTTAGGAAAATCAACTAAATAAAAAAATTCCATGTGCCTCTTTCTTATTTAAAGCACACTCCCTCCCATAAATGATTCAAATTGTTCCAGCTTACTGCAGAAACTTCCCTTACAGGTATGGATTCTCCACCGAAAAATCCTCTTTTTATACGTGTACTCTACAAGGTAATGGCTTACAGAGATTTTCAAGCTAGTTGAAGTTATAGAGAAGAACTGGAAAAAAACCCACTGACATATTAAGCTAAGCAAACCTACAAGCTTATAGAACTAAACTGCTGTCAGTACTTGAGTTGATCCATTTGTAAGATAAAGGTAGATAGGCTAGCTGATATATCCCCTGCTACACGTGGAATTAAAAGCATTTTACTGCACCATTCCTGTTATTTAATTTTAAAGCATCAAATTAAAGCTTAATAAATCTCTAATTATGTTGCTTTATTATAAATTATTTAAAAGACATTTCACATATTCCACAGTAAACTGAAATCCTTCAGTTCTTTGGCACACAAATAGCTCATTTTAAATATTTACAGAGGAACATGCCAGAAACCCAGTTCAAAGGAATTTTGACATATCAGAAAAGTTTTCCTAAAATATAATCTCAAACATATGGTTCCTTTAGCTCATGCCTTTTCTGAGCCCAGGCTGAAGTTGATAGCTAATGAAGAATGAACAGAAAAAGCTGCAAGTTTAATATGAAACTTAAATAGTCTATGAAAAGATCAAGTTTCTTCTTCCATTAAGGAAGAAATTTGTCTTTTGCTCCACTGGAAGCAGGATTGGCTTCCAAGTGGTGCCAGATTTCACTGATACAGAGCTTGATGTCAGAGATACAGTGAGGAAGATACAGTGTGCCACAGAATGTAAGATTTTAAATGTGCTTTCTATTTGCTATTCATTTTTAACAGTCACCTTGGATCTAAACCTAAGTAAGATCCCTTAAAACTTGAGACTTAAAAGAAAAAAACAAAGCAATCTGTGGTTTTAGAAGAAGGTTTGATAAAATTTAAACTCATGCTCAGTCTTTTCATTACTTTTCTTTCAGTCAGAAAAATCAGGCCTCCTTAGTGTTAGCTGTTACAGTACTATATTATTCAAATGCAAAGGTTTCCTCTTTACTCTGCCTTGCTGCTTTTATGCCCAACAGAACACATACCAACATAGAATCATTGAATGTCCTGAGTTGGAAGGCACCCTCAAGGATCATTGAGGCCAACTCCTGTCCCTGCACAGGACAACCCTAAACATATGTAAGAGCACATCTTCTCAAAAGAAAGTCCTCATATTTTCTTGCAGCATCAATCATTTCATACTTCTTACAGTCAGGCTTGAAGCTGATAACTGTGCTGGATTAAAAATGTGTTCTGAGTAACTGCTCAGGATGATGACTCCTTATAAACTTTACAGCCTATTATGAACTAAAACTTTTTTTCTCATCCAAATTCAGAAAAGATCCAAACCTACACTAAAGAATCTTCCCCAGCTTGTAGTGTTTCACTTTATTGTACCAAAGCAAGAAACCTGATGGTGTTACAGCAGCACAACAGCTACTTTATAATAGCTAATCATAAACTGCACCTTTTTCCTTCATCCCATCACCAGCTGCGCTCAGAGAAGTCTGCTTCTGGAGCAAGCTTGTTATTTTCACATTACTTATTTCCATATTATTTATTTCATAATAGGAGTAGTCCTGCTTGATAATTTCTGTGAAGATTGAATGGAATATATGCCTAGTAATTGATATTTGCTACTCCCAAAAGACAGTACAGTAATGCAGCTACATTTGTGAACTGTTTAAGAGTCACATGGATCCCTTCTCCTTAATCCTGAACCTGGACTAAAGACGATGCAGGTGTTTGGTAAAGACAAATTAAAAAGACTATATACACAATGTATATTAAGAGGCCCAAACCAGTTATTTGTTGCAAATAGCAACACTGGCAGCCATGTGTAAGTGAAAATACGTTAGTAAAGGGTAAGTGGGTTTCTGAGCATACAATATTCACTCCAAGTTCCTGCTATCCATATTATAGAAGTGAATTGTTATATTTAGATCATCTCTATTTTAGCATACCTTTAGTTTTATAAAATGTCTTCACTATTAAAATTTGTAGCTAGTTTTATAACTATAAAACTCGTAAAAAGCATCTGACCTTTCTGGATGGCACTACAAGCTTGTAAGCTCTGCCAAATATAGCAGTGAGCAGTTCAAATTGTCAACCTAAGTTCCATTTGTTCAATTTTTTATTTCATCTCATAGGTATTTTTCTGAAATTCTGGGATTTGAAGGCTCACATCAGAAGAAAACATTCAACTAACTCAGCTTCAATAAAAGAACACCATCTTTAACTTTTAGGATGCTCTTTTATAAGATTTATTTTCAAGAAAGCAGTTAGAATAAATCACATTCTAGAGAAGCAAATTATGAAATCATTTATTTCCTCTAATCATACTTGGTCCAGATGCAGAAAAGATATTTTAAAATGTCGGTAAACAAGTTATAGTCTCAGTAAGAAAACTTGGTTAACAATCTCATAGATTTTGGTGAATGTGTAAAATACCTTAGAGATGAAAACCAGATGTTAGTGAAGTTGCCTGAGCTGTCAGAGAAACACTAATAATAAAAGTTAGAGAATCCACTTAACATCCACTGCAGATCTGACACAGTACACTGTTTAATTAGAGAGTCTGATGGGATGAGGAGTAACAGTATCAGCTCTGACAGATTCCTTCCCTTTATTAGCAGGGAAATCTTCTACCAGAGAGGATTAGGCATACCCTATTCCCAAAGAGAGTGCAGCATCCAGACGAGTTTTTTGCAGATGCCTGCCAAAGCAGAGAGGTTACAAGAGGCAACTTCTAGGCAGCGGCATTAGTAGCCAAGGGGGCTCTTGAACCAGAACTGCTGGGGACAGAATAGAGTAGTCACAATTGCGTTGGCTTTATCCTGCCTTCTCTCTCAAACAACTTCAGAGGAACCTGAGTCAGACAAAAGAGGTCATACACCAGGGCCCCAAACCAAAAAATCAAGGGAAGTGTTCCTAAAGCATTACACTCCAGCTCAGCCACGCAGATGAGAAAGTAAGAGTGGTGTTCACACAGGACTGGAGATCAGGGTCTCTGATAAACATAGGGCTAAGAATAAAAAGTATTCCAGATGTAAATGGTTCTGTGGTCTCTGTTAACAAGCAATTTAAATATATAGCACATTTTTCAAATATATGATACAATCATCATTCTTCACATAGTTATGCTTTTCCAGGGGTTTTGGACAGGTTTCAGAAGAGGAAATGAGCACAAATCCCCTATTTGGCTGAATGTTTAAAACACATATTCTGCATCTTCTTTGTAGTCCCTATGAAACCAAGACACACAACTGGAAAACTCCCCAGTTTCTCCACAGCTCAGAAGGCTCTTCCTCCCCGAACGCAAGATGGCTTTTCTTTCATAAAGCTTACTGCCAGAAAACAAAATTCTTGGACTGTGCCTACTTACAGAACATTTATACTTTCACAGATCCCATATTCACAACACATTTCTGTCTGAATTACAGTAGAATTCAGATATAGGAGAAATAACTCAGATTTTCAATAGATTCATCTACTTAATAGTCTAAGCCTAAGTTGTTACAGTATTGATATACCATATCAATAAAAATCTGAAAGCAAAATACAAATTATAAACTGACAGTAATAGATGAAGGCACAAGTTTAAACACTCAAAAGTAAAGACACTTCTAAAATATGAGAGGCAGTTAGTGATAACTTCTCAGTTATCACACAGCACTATGTAGCAAAAAAAAAAGCCTTAAAAGGGCAGCCTTTATGATTGTGATATGAACTCTGGCTATACATCGCCTTCGGTACCCCCTCCTTCCTCCCAATTGGTTTTTCAGGTGTATCAGGAGATCAAAGCACTTTAACCAGAGTAACTTGCAACAGGCGTTAAAGAATTCCCCAGAGGGACATATTGAAAACATAATCCCAGGATGACAGAGAGGAAAAGTGATCAGTGATTCATACTGGTTAAGTATTTGGCCTAGATTTGTCCAACAGTATTTCTTTGCCTGTCCTGCTTGTTTTAACACGCTTAGAAAAGTTCAGATAAGGAATATTTTTAAATGGCTATTATTTTTCTACAGCTTTTATTCTATACATTCAAGAAGTATATGGGAATCTTAATATGGCATATCTAGACTTTAATATCTTCTTGGCTTGATATTTCCCATTGGACTGAGCATTCTGAGAAAAAGTATGTTTGTCTTCCTGATTTCCTTGTTTTATCTGTAAAGCTGAAGTTATGTGGGAAAGAGAGTCTCTAAGAACAAAGCATCTATTAAATTGCAGAACATAGCTCTGTAGGTGCCAGAGAAAACTACCATTCTTATAGCTATTTCCTAATGATAAATTTTCTTTCTGTCTCTTACTGTCTTTGTATCTTTTCCTCTTCTTCTTCCCCCCTCACTTGATTGACAGGACTGCACTACAAACTCTGCACTACTCAGCTCATTGCTTCCTTCAACTCCTCATTCTTAGGTTGAATCCCTGAATCCCTGACCTTACTACCACCACCTTCCAGCCTCCAATGATATTACTTATCTCCATTGGTCTCTTTATAGGCCACTGATACCTCCACCTCCCAGCAGAGACCTGGCAACACCAGAGAAGAGCTCAACATAATATACCTACGACATAGTTTTGTCCATCCCAAATAAGTCCTGCTTAGCATACCACAACTCACACCATCTGTGGGTATGATTTACCAATTGAAAACCAGTGAGATACGCATTCACAATAAAGCTAACTTATTTCTGTTTATATGGTCACATAAATCCCCTAGTTAGCAGGAAAAACAAGATTGCACTGCATGTGGAAAAGAAGGGGGTGCTAGTCTTCCACAGTAGGGCATAACAGGAAAAATTCCTCCTGGCAGACAGGGCAGTGTTGCCTTAGATCACAAGTGTCATTGAACTGTGCTGTCTCCTTCCTGAAATATGAAATCAAGCTCTCTCTATTTATAATAAGCATAGAGATCATACCTAAAACAAAAGTAAAACTAGATACTGATCCTTAATAAGGCACAATTTGGCAGAAAAAAATCTATTTTGAGTCATTTGCATAAATAAAATATAGCAACTACCTAAAATTATCTTTAGCTTCGGATGAGTTACACCAGTATTAAATTTAATCATATTCATTGTCTCTGTACCATGCCAGTGGTAGAAACTGCAGTATATGTTAGAGCATACCTCATTAAAAAAAAAATAGCTTCCAGCTACTGAAACTTACATTTGCATTATTCCCAAAATTGCATTCCATCATAATGACATCTGAAGTGAATTCAGAAAAATTGTTATTGTTTGAATGAATTACGTCCTCTTATAAAGAAAAGATTGCCACAAGCATAATTAATCTGAAAGTACATCAGACAATATTTCTAGTACTTACTGGTAGTATTAATGAGATTTACTGTAGATTAAATTAGTAAAATTGGGAATAGCAGGTTCACAAAGCATTGTATTCATGTGTTCCAGGAGATTTCAACAGACTGAACAACAACAATCTCTAGAATACAATTATGCAAATACTTCATTATTTTCAATTAGTTTAAGTTAACTCTATATTAAGCGTGCTTTCAAGAGCAAGAAGTTGGATGTGAAACGTAATTTTTGTTTTGATTTCAATATTGTTATCTTTGAATCTTTTTCTAATGATGAGACAGAATTATTTGACACTTGTTTGCCATCTTTTAAATCCATTTGCTTTTGTTTGAAAAAAAAAAAGCAACCTGTCTAGTCATTTTAGCAATAGAAGACACAGTATCATTGCCGTTTCATGTCACTGTGAAGTATTATTGGCTATAAAGGTTAACTATTTCTCTGTCATCCAGTAAACTGGAAGTAAAGAAATGATGACTGGGAAGTTTCATATATATGGTGACAAAGGTAACGAAAATAACAGAACATGGTGGATCTTTTTCTGTTCAAGGATTACTGACTTAGCTGCTACATTTCAGTGGAGCTCCCACTTGATTCTACAGTGATAGAAAATATGTCTGAAACAGGTCCTGAGAAGTCATTTATGACTTCAGTCCCATTTCAAGGCAAATATGGGTCATATTCAAGTCCTTCCTAACTGATATTCATCTATCCTGACTTTAAAACCTCTGAGAATTAAGATTTTAAAATCTACTTTGCTGCCTTACTATTAAAAAGTTCTTAATATTTACCTGCATTATCTTGCTGCAATTTAAGCTTAATAATTCTTGCTCTGTCAGTCATACACATGGAGAACAAATTATGTCCTTCTGCTAAATAATCCCAAGTCATTAAGCTCTAAGATGTCTTGTCTGGATTTCTAACCTTTTGTTGCTTGCTCTTTAGCTCTCTTCAGATGGTTCATATTCTTCTTCAAATACCAGACAAAACTGTGGCCTTATTAATGCTGTGCAAAGCAGAGACATTATTTTCCGCATCATCTAAGCTATAGTCATTTTCAAATACAACCCAGCATGGCTCCTGTCCTTCTTGCAATAATTTAAAACTGTATAGTCACATTCAATTTACAAACCACTGTAACACCAAAATCCTTTCCTGAAGAACTGTTACTAATCAATTTATTTTCCCATCCTTGTTTGTGCTGTAGTACTGTCATTCACAGCATCTTGCACATGCTATTATGAAAATTAATACTAATTTTAAAATTACTACATAAATTTGCAAAAATTATTTTCATATTTGAATGTTATTCTCCTGCACATCTGTACACCCTCTCAACAGCCATAATGAGAAATTATTTTAAACAAGAATTCCACTCTGCTGCAAGCAATATAAACCATATGAAATAGAGCAGATTTGGACTTACAGATGAACAGGTCTAGGAACAGGCCTAGGGTTAGGAATCAGATCTCAGTTCTTCCTCCCTCCAGCTCTGTCACACACTCAGCAAGCAATGATGAGCAACATTAATTCTGTAAATGCTTGATGCCATCTATAAAAATAGGGATAAACAATTCATGTTTATTTTTAGACACCTTTCTGATATAGATGCAAAACTGTACATATAAGACAATATTTATAAATGATACCATGTAATTATTATGTTTATATAATAAAGCACAAAATTATTTTAATACCATCTGGAATGAGCAGGCAGAAAAAAAAATTAAAGTTATGATGGAAATAGATTAAGATTTTAAAATAATTCCAGCAAATTCAAGTTACAGACTCTGATCCAGGATTTGGATCAAAAAACCACATTGCTGCCTGATATCCTCACTCCACATTTTAAGAGTGGTTTGAGACTGTGTTCTGAGTACAGGAAAACACTGCATTAAAGGTTTAAATCCATCTCTGTATAGCTGAGTATACAATACCAGTGTGATCACCGGACTTAAGTGCTTCTTGAATGAGTATGATTTAAAGGGGTTTCCTTAGCAGAAATCCATATAAATAAAAGGGAAAAGGAATCAAGATACAATGATTTTCCTGCTGCCTTAAGAACCACAGAATTACAGAACGATTATCTGTCAGATGCTGCCAGATGAAGACAACGCAGTTGCTAGTTTTCCTTCACAGTATGACATGACCTAATGATCCTTCAGTGCTTTTTCTTTATACTGTTATTTTTCCAATAAATAGCATGAACTTGTTTCTTCTCACCCCCCTAAGTAATCATTTATGACAATTCAGTTGGAATGATACGTTTGTGTTATTTCTCTAGTTCCTCTACAGAAGATGTGCTGGAACATCTTTATCTCACTGACTCATATGGATATGGTCCGTCATGTCCAAAAAAGTACAAAATTGAAGAACCGGGGCACAAGTGCTTTCCAACTGTCTGCAGCATTTATTCTGTCAGTGAAGTTCTGGGAACTCACACATCAAATATCACAGCAATGGCAAGACTCCAGAATATTTGGAAACGTTTCACATTGGCTCCTCATAGTTTAAGTTTCTCACTTCCCAACCATATGTTTGTTTCTTGATTCTTATCCATCATTTCCTCTCTCTGCTGTGTAATTTTTAAGCTTTTCTGAAATAACTAGTGCTGTGGTTATACTTGCCTGTGTTTCATGTCCTGAAAATGTCTGTCTGTGACTCTAAAACCCCTAGACTGTCCTTCCTCACCCACCACTCAGCCAGATTTTGTGCATATCAGTTAAGTTCAGGCACCAAGCACCCAGGATTAAGTGCAACTAACAAAGAAAGTTTTAAAGTTTAGGCATCTGCAGTGACATGGCTTTAACTGAAATATTGTTAAATATTAAAAAGTTCAAAAAATACTAAAGCAATCTCAGATGACTAGTCCTACATAAAACTATCTTCAAGCTGCACATCTGTGGTGGGTTGGCATTGGCCAGCTGCCAGACGCCCACCCAGCTGCTCCCTCACTCTCCCTCCTTAACTGGACAGGGGGAGAAAATAAGATGAGAAACCTTGTGGGTCAAGATAAGGGCAAGGAGATCATTTACCAACTACCGTCATGGGCAAAACAGACTTGACTTGGGGGAAACGTAATGTATTGCCAATTAAAATAGAGTTGGACATTGAGAAACAAAGACAAAACACAGAACCCCTTCCCCTTACCTCCCCATTTTCCCAGGCTCAGCTTCACTCCTTTGTTCCCAACTCTGCCTTCATTCCCCGAGCAGGACAGAGGGATGGGGAATGGGGGGTTGCGGTGAGTCTAAAACAGTCCCCTCCTCCGGAGTGGGCCCTCTCCCAGGCTGCAGCCCTTCAGGATAAACCTGCTCCAGTGCGGCTCCTCCACAGGCCACAGCTCCTGGCAGGAGAGCCCGCTGCAGCATGGGCTCCCCATGGGCCACTCTTCTTCAGGAGACACCTGCTGCAGCGTGGTCTCCTCCCTGGGCCAGGGGAATCCCTGCTTGGGCAGGGAGGACCTCTTCCCATCCATTTCCTCTGCCCGCGGTGTCACAGGGCTGTTTCTCACACTTTTTCCCTCACCCCTCAGTGCCCCTTCTTCAGTAAGTTTTCCCTGAGGTGCCACGTCCCGTGGCTGAGGGGCCGGGCTGTGCCCTGCGGCGGGGCAGTCGGGGCCGGCTGGAACCGGCCCTGCCCGGCACGGGGCAGCCGCGGCCTCCCTCACGGCGCCGCCCTGCTGCCCTCGCTGCCAGCGCTCAGCGTGACATTATGTACGGTGACTTCCGCGTTACATACCGGAACTAGGCCCTCATGCTCCTGATTTAGAAATTGTTTATGATATAGTCAGTTGTACCACATAACAAACCTCCTGAAAGGCAGGAGCTCACTAACTTGCGTGCACAAGTTACTTGCAAAAGGAAACTGACTGAGGCCCATGGCCCTGCTCTGGAGAAGGCTAAAGACAGAGCACTAATATTACCTGTCAGAGGGCATAATACGGTAGAGCTAGAAGTTGAAATCTGGGCTAAAAGAAGATATTTAACTGTTAGCTACAGCTCAAAGCATGAACAGTTTTGTTTCACCTCTCTCAAAATATTTTAGATGTTTGAAATATGTTGCTAAAAATAAAAGGTTAGAGCAAACCATTAGTGTTCAGGACACAAAAATTGGCACAAAGGGCTACACACCACTGCGGTGGAGATTACAGTCCACACATCCACCTGCTGCCTTCTATAAATTCAACGAAGAAAACATGTTTTTTTCTCATCAGTGTAGAAAGAAATAGGAATCACTTCAGCTGAAGAATAGTTAAATAAAGAAAAAAATTGCCTCTGTAACTACGTTGTTAAAATTGCTTCTCGTCTTCCTCAGATGGCATTCATTGCTACTGCAACCTTTTAATAACAACTTGGGAGACCGGACATATATAATTATTGCCAGTGTTTAGAACAAGTCATACCTGATCCATTATTTAATTATCTACAGATAAGGACATCACTAACAACAGTGTTTCAGAGACAACGAGTTGCCTTCTGTCTGTTGTGTTTAATTTTTAATTTTGAAACTGCATATGGCAATGAGTTAATCTTAAAATAGGCAATTACCATTGTGATAAATTGTTCTGTAAACATAGCTTGCTAAAATAACACATAATGAGCTTCTCTTGTTTTGTGCAGGGTTGGATAATTGTGAACACTCACAGAAAGGAGATTTACGGGTATTTCTGTTGGATAAATATTTTTAGATCATTAATGTTATTTGCTTTGAAACCACTTCTGTCTTCTTTTGCACTGAAGAAGGAGGTTACTTAATTTCTCTGGTTTCTTGCATAGGTAAATTTAATAGGATAGTTAGGCATAAAAAGGTTTTCCTGTCTTACTCTAATTTTCTGCAGGTTACTGCCACACCATTCTACTTCTGTAACTGCTATGTACAGCTGAATTTGCTATGACATTCACTATGAAATGTTCCCCATTCTGCCACACAAGAGAACAGAAAGAACAATCTCTCTTCCTGGTCTTACAGATCGCCCATTGTCTAAACGCTGTTATGTTCAGTAGACACAGCTCTAATTTTAAAGTTGCTGGGCTGCGCTTACATACCACGCACTCTTTTCTGTCCTTGATTTTACAGAAAGACTTAGCCCCTGAAATCACTGCTAGATAATAAAAATGTCTCCATACAAATCAACCACAGAGTAATATGAAAATCACTTCTAGTGGCTGTAAGTCTAGCAGCAAAAAGTACACCTCAGAGCACTTGTGCTCATTTCCCATAAGTAAACAGGAAGATTGTAGGAGTTACAATTTGTATTAAAGACACTGTAAGACTTGCATATATTCATGTGCTTCAGAGAATACTTCCCAAAAAAATACAACAGTGGAGGAAGACATATTTCTTTCTTGTAAAAGTCATGTTACTACAGAGGGCAGCCCATTTCATCCTGGACAGAACAAGGGATGTGTTAGCGCCTTTTGTATTAGGTGCATAACCACAGCACAGAGACAGGAAGTAGACCTCTGAGATATAGGACATCTTCTGTTTATACATCACTTGTTTTCCATAAACTATGAAAATGTGGAACAGAACTAAGAAAGCTAAAGGAACTGTTAATAACTACAGAAGTCTCTGCACTTGCCAAGTTAAATCTGTCAATGATCAGTAGCTGGGCCAAGGTTTGTTACTTGGATTGAATCATCAGTTCAGCTACATTTGAGAAGCTACATTTCAGACAGCAATATTCCTTTTCTGGAATACTGAACTATAAAACAAACTTTATTGAAATGAAACATAGCACATAATGAAAAGACAAATGAATTTTTACGGTAACTAACTAGGAAGTCTTCTTCACAGAGACAGAGTTGAAAAAGACAGTTGTATTTAAGAATTTGAGTTAAACAGAAATCTTTCCCACAAATTTCTCCATCAATTTCTTTATCTACAATTAACGTACTGTGCTTAGATAAAGCAAACCAGATCCTGAGCATATCTAAACAGAGAAAGCTGCCAGCAGCTCCAAGAATTCTGGCTTACTAGATTTTCTCTTGCACAGTGCATGCAAGGTATTATACTAGTAACAGGCATCAGCTAAGACTAAGAATTTAGAAAGCTGGGATTAGCAAAACACTGATATTTTCAGTCTTCTGTAGTATCAACTAGGAGAAGACCAAAGTTATTTTTATCCTTAAAAATTAAAAATTTGAGATTCTAATATGTATTTAGAAATTGGTCTACCAAGAACAAGAAAACATGTAGAAATCTTTTAAAATTAACATCTAGAGGAACAATGCCCCATTTTTTGTTGAAAGAATGTAATGTAAGTATATCCTGTAACTGTGTTTTACTCGTCTTTTTCCAACTAGACAAAATGACTTAATCTTTAGACAAGCTTATATATAGCGGGAGGAGAACAACATTTACTTTCTGTTTCTTCCCCTTTCCCCCATAAAAAAAGGACAAGAAAACAAAAATTATAATATTCTTTTGGCAGAAAATCCTGCTATCTTTTATTTTTTTCTGTGTTTCTAACATAAAATATTTTATCTTACCTAGTATTACATATTCTATGAAAAAGTAGAACAATTTCATATTCAACATTCAAATCTTTAACTTAATATAATCCAATAACAGCTAATTTTATGCTGATGTCAGTCCACTGAGACTAGAAAAATTTAATTTAGCATATTGCAGAAAAGCATTATTTTCTTTTTTAAGGTCATATCATGCCCACAGCATATATGCTTACATTCAGACAATGCAAAGTTCTACTAAGTGGCACTACAGAGCTAAGCTTCTCCCTGGGTATATTTCAGATGGATTTTGGCTTAGGGTGAGCAGTAAGTAGTCAATAAACAATACTGAGAAAATGCAGGAGAAATTGTATCAAGTTTTTGTACCAATAGAAACACAAAGGTGAGAAAGTTGGTTACTCAGGTGAAGAATTGATAACATACTGATAACATGAATTTTTAACAATTAATCATTCAGTAAAATATAAGAGAGGAGCTGTACTCAAAAAGGCTCTCTTTAATGTGTGGCTACCAGCCCTAAGCCTGTGTTTTAGTCAAAGGGGAGAGAGACACTACAGAGATGAACTCCAAATGTCAAAGTAAGTCTTTGGAGAAACCTCTCCTCATTGACTTAAGAAACTACTCACCCAAGCACCTGTAAACTGCTCATATGCACTCAAAATAAGACAACAACTTGTAAATGTCTCAGTTATCATTCTTGAAAAAAAAAACAAGTATAGTAGTTTGTCTACCCCATTAGGAAGCATATCTAGTAAGTACATAGTAAGCTACTCCTAATGTAAAGAAGAAGAAATATTATTCCAGTTATGCCAAACTTCTAGCTGTGGTCTACAAAAACCTCTGAAGGCCTAGACTAGGAAAAAAAAGGTATTTGTAAGAAAACGCAGGAGATATATGATTCTATGAAATAAATAGCATATTGAGGTTGGTAGGGTGGACTGGATAAACCCAATAGGGAGAGGAAGTCAGAGAAGGCAGGAGACAAAATACATGAATGAATGACATCCAGACAGCCCCATCTGTACCTCATCTGCTTATACACACACTCTGCTTCTTATTCCTGCTTCAGAAGTTTGAGCCTGAAAAGAGAAACCTCGTGTCTTTAAGCCACCCTGTAGCTATCAGATCTAGGTCTGCTCTATTTTTATTAGTGGATTACTCCTGTTAATCAATTGACTTTGTTCTATCTTGGGAGACAAGATAGAACAGTTCAGAGGAGTTTCTCTCCTTGGAGGCTAAGCTGGAAAATCAATTTCTCTGTGTTCTAAGTAGGACAGTAAAAGCAGGAAAAGAAATGGGACTCAAGATAATCTTTCCATCCTGCAGTGACTGCTGCAGCCTGGCTTTTACAAGATTTGTGGCACAGAGCCTGACCAGCAGGGATTTTATTCAATTCAAGCTTGCTCAGTGCAGAAGCTGAGATCCACTATAAGAACCTAAAACTGTACAGGACTTGTTCTCCACTCCTCATGATGCACATTGTTCCTACCAAGGTCCGTAGACATTACTCTAAGCCTTTAAGTAAAGGGGGGAAAGGTGAGAATCAGATCCCCTAGTCACAGTAGATTCAGCTTTCTCCGAAGTCTGTTCCAAAGGAAACAACCAGCAAAACCCACATTCTGACTATTGAGAGGTATTTTCAAAAAAATCAATCCACAGAGAAGGAGAAAAATTTAGCGAGAGGTTATGAGATAGGAAATAAGGCCTGAGAAGAATAATGAAGCCAAATAAACACACAGAAAAATGAAGAGCATTGAAAAGCAGCACAGTGAAGGAAGAAGGATTTACGAATTCACATTCTCCATCAACCCCACTGATCTTTTACCTGAAAGTAGTCACTGAACTCAAGGTTTCATGGGCAAGTAACAGACAACTCCAAAGCATGAGAGTACATCAGAAAAGGGAGACCCTACTTTGAAACAAGCAGGAACTCATGACTGAAAGAAGTAAATTTATCTCAGTATTATTCCCTTGGGTAACTCAGTTTTTCTTTCTTTCCAACAGTAGCAGCTTTTAATAAACAGGGAGTGCTCACATGCACATTCATACAAATCGAGGCAGGCAGCTTTATTTGGAGCCTTTTCAGACCAGTTTGTACGCATTCTGCCTATTAACTTTGGCTATTCTGATTTTACTCACACAGCATGGATGTGGTCATTAATATTAACAACAGCATGGGGCAAGCTGGGGTTCAAGTCCTATTCAGAAGAGAGTGACAAGGAGACACTGTCAGTCACATAAAAGTGGCATTAAATATAAATATGTAATGAAAAAATCATGTAAGCAAAAACCACAGCACAGAATCCAGACTATACAACAAAATACACTAAAAAATCCACACTGTATTCTTTCTCTCATCTCCTTCCCCCCTCCAAAAAACCAGCAGTTTTCTTGTGCCATAACACAATATCACCTCTATTGCTGTCCTTAAAACTGCTTTACCATCAACTACATACGTGCCATTTTCATTGAGCCGAAATCCTGGATAACTGGTTTCACTGTGCCTGTGAAGGGGAAGAAGAAAACCCATTTCTTGCAATTGTACACAACTAAAATTTAAAACATCTTCTCACAACACTGCAACTACAGCACCATTGTACATTGATTTCTGTTTGAGTGGGCTTACCACTTCATTGTGGAAAGTGCTATATGTAATTAATTTGATTTACTTTGCACAGACCACCTTTGAGCACTAGAACAGTGGAAAGTGTTTATGTGGCTGACCAGGTACTTTGTCTGCACTTGGTGAAAGAGAAAAGCAGAGATTCCTTCCCACCATCCATTTTCCTGACAGCCCATCTTCTTTCTGTGTTATCTCTTTCAGCCTTTTATGAGGAAGGCTTCAGTAAAAGCTGTGTTTCAGCTAAAGTTTTGCTGTCACTGCAAGACTATCTAAAAGAAAAGCGTCACCTGGGACCAGCATAGAACCTAGAAATATTACTGGAGGCTTTGGGGGTTTTTTTGTGTGGATATGGGGGAAAATGCATATATCCAGACCTTTTTTTTCCCTTTCATAATTCAGTCTAGTCTGATAAATATATTTTCATCCTGTATTGATCAATTATATCAAATGAACATACTTCTATGTCTGCAGCAAGCAGGCTTAGCCTTGAGCAACGAGGACAGTATTAATAGACTCCTGACAGAGTTCCTATTATTTTTCTTGCTCTCTTAATTGTGATAAAACATTTAGCTCTCAGTCCCCATTAATCTGAACCTTGGTGTTTTGTACATGAGCCAGCTTATATAGCATGCTCACATTTCTAATTTTACAGAACAGTGGGTGTAATCCAGCACAACAGAATTTGGGCCTCTACCTTTAAAGCTAAAGGTATTGCCTGAAGTTAAGTTGACATTTTGGCACACAATAGACTATACCAGTGTTATCAAGAACAGCCATTTGACCCAAAAATTCCTTTCTACATGATCAGAATTTGTGATTAATGGCAAGGCTTAGGGGATATTGTTTTCATACTTGCTAGTAGGGAAACAGAAGAAACACACTTTTTTCTGTCTTGCTTTTTCAGATACATATGGAAGGCAACAGTGTTGGGAATTATATAAATTTTTTTACAGGGTACTTTTAAAAAATTTAGATATTTCTGAACATGGTCATTTGTTCACAACTTCTTCCACAACACAAGTTATTGAAGTATTCAGATTAGTGTCCCAAGTCATTTGTAGAAAAGTAGAGATCTGGGATCTTTGACAAAAGTGTCTGCTTCTCATCTCAGTGAATTACCAGCCAAAACCAAACAATAACTATTTGAAATTATGAACAAAAATGTTCTTGACTCAATTTGTTTTCAGTGACAAGGTTTCACTGATAATTTCATCACATTATTTCTTTTGACACCAGGGCTTCCAGAAAAGGTTGAGTAGGCAGCACCTGTATTGCTAACATTAAGCACCTTATATACTAGAAAGTAAAACCTTCAGTTTTTCAGCCCTTTTGTATACCAGGAAGAACAAAAAGTACAACTCAAAATTAATAAATCAAAGAGAAACAAAAAGAGAACAAGACATTTCTTCTTCCTTGTGGATCAATTTTTTAAGAGAGTATATTTAAGATCACAGTGAATTGCACACAGAGGTTCCCCTATATTCGAAAGGGATTCAGAGAAAATTAAAAGGACCACAGAACGTCCCAGCATACCCTTAGTCCTTTAAGGTATGTTCCAAGATTCTCCATCTAAAACAACATTCTGCAATCTCCCTCTCCTTCATTTCCAACAGACAGCTTCAATTATAAAACCTGCTGAGATAAGGTCTCTGCTTCATGAGACTAATGAACATTTGAAATTATTTACTGAACTAATAGATATTGAACACAGAATAGCTATTTGTTAGCAGATTTCATCACCTCTTACTCCTTGGAAGTTGTTGTCAAAATGCAGTAGTTTGTAATGGAGACATATTGATACAATAAAAATTTTTACTCTCCAAAAACCAACCAGAAGTATTCACTTAAATGGAGGCTTTGTTTGCACTGGTTTAATGAAAACGGAATATTCCCATAACACAAAGGCATTAGATACAACTAGGGGTGTTTTTTGGCTTTTTGTTTGGTTCGGTTTTTTAAATAGGATATAATACCTGCCACGATATTCTGCTGATTTGCTGTGTTATTTTGATGATGTCTTGGTCATATAATTGTAGCCTCTCTTTTCCCAACTATAATTCAAACCAAAAAATTGAACAGCATCTGAGGACCAATTGGGGATCAATGTCATTCCCAGTAAGCCATTGGTTTCCTAATATATTCTCTTAAGAGCAATATTTACACAGTTTTAACATAAACTAAATTAAATAACCACAGTGTCAGTTTTAGTATAGAATATTGCAGGATATTAAACTATGAGGACAACTGCAAGTTAACTGACACGTTGCTAGGAAAGTATTATATTTGAAGAAATTACTTTGAAATGTGGATTTGAGATTCGGATTCCATTCACATAAAAATGTTTTGGATTCAAATACAACTGGTTTTTTAGTAATTTATTGCTAAAATAAAACTCTGCAGTGGGAAGACAGTACCTCAAAATAAAATGGGTATAAATAACATTGATGGGAAATGCCCTGTTTAATGTTCTAATGGCAAAAATAGCAAACTGTCATTAAGCATAAAGATAATGCAAGAGGAAGTATTGGACAAAGAAGCCTACATGGACTGGAAGAATAATTTTACGTATTAATTTTGGAATTATGTTTTAAAATTGCAATTTCTACATTTCCCTTAAATCTGCTTGAACAATAAATACTGTCTCATCCATGATAACTGCTAGATGACAGTAAAGAAGATTCAGATTCAACTGTTGAACTTCTGCTGTCACCTTAGGTCAAACCACCTGATCTCCCCAGCTAAGAACTTCAAAAGACGCTAATAGAATTCACTAATGAATTATTTTTGCTAACGTAACTGTGTGAACTCAGTACTAACTCCCATAAACATCTTTTAAAACCTCTGCCCCCCAAGTCTTTATCTCCTGTAATTTTCTTTCTTTGACCACTTTATGTCAATGCTCCTGGAAATAAAAGGAGTAACTGGCTATGTCCAGGTCTTCTGCTGATGGAATTGTAAGAATACTGCACAGGAGGAAGGTACAATCAGTCAGCTAGAAATATGCTAAGCCATGGACGCCAACTAAAACATCACTAAGAACTGACAGTTTTGTGTTAATATCTTTGATTTAAAGTTTTGCCACCTCCAGCAATTATCAATATGAAAATAAAAACCTCTGAAACTGTGGAATAAATTTTGAAAATATTTCATATCTTTTTTCACAGTTCTAATTTCCAAGCTATTTTCTGCAATGGCAAAGTTAGAAATTTTTCTTAAAAAAAATTTCAGATGAAAGTTAAGTTCAATTCAAGAGCTGACTTTTGTTTTCCAAAAAAATTATAACTGCCAACACTATCCACTGTAATGAAAATATCAAGACCAAAGGGACTTTGTGAGAACAAAGTTACTCCAGCCTGATCATATCTTTTGTACACCCAGATCTGACATTCCTTTAGCGAGCAGTAACCAGCAAATAAGCAGTTAGGACAAAGTACTGACCATTTAAGAAATACCAAAATCCTCCAGTTTTGATCTAAAAGGGGCCTTGCAGGTCATTATGTGATGGTGTGTACTGTTTCAGCATGCAAGCTCCTTTATAGCTGGCGAACAACTGAGCCACCCTCAGCAACTGATGTTGTCTCTACAGCTACTATAAATGACAAGAGGTCTGGTGGACTTAACTTGCAACTGAAATAAATTTCTAAATTTTAAATTTCAGCTTTTGATAACTCCCTAAAAAGGATCTAAATGTCCTGAATAATTCTCTCTGATATAGGAAGAAAATTTTTTTTTTTCCCCCTAAGGTATCTTGGGAACTGGCAGAACTCTCAAATCACCTGTGAGGGACCCTAATTTTGATTTTGTTTTCAGTGATTTTTTTTTTTCTTTTTAAATTTGTAATAACCAACTGTTGCCAAAGCACAAACTCTTGGTACAGGCTGTGCAAAACTGATTTCCATTTACACAACGCTGCTACAGCAAAGTCCCTGGCAAGTGCACAAACAGAACCTGGCATAGCTCTCTGGCAAGTCTTTGCAATAGAAATAGTCCTCAAAAATGCTTCACAGAAAACACTTGAGCCTTCTGCATCCTTCTGCCCCCAGCTAAACATCTTTATACCGGGAGGCATGGCATGCTTCCTCAGTGACCAGGTACAAGAGTACTCAGACATTATTGCATTACACAGTCATGCAGAATTTCCCCAAAACACTTCTTCCTGTGACAATAAATACACAAGTGGATTTCAAATGGGAAAATCCAGTTTAAATAAAAAAACAAGACCCTTTAGCACTGCCTTTGCTGGGAGCTGGAATGGTTAGTGGAAGAAGGCTGGGAGCTATACTCTCAGACAAATAAAAAGTAAACTGGGTAGAGGACATGTCTAAAGCAGAGCCTTTTCTCAGAGAAACCTAGTTTAAAGATTTAAGACACTCAGCAGTGAGTGTCTAATCCTTTTAAGTAAAGTAAGGGTCACCAAAAAAGTAATTTCCATAGGTGAAATAGACAACACAAGGCTGCAGGCCTAGACAGATGACACAGGGAGGTGGCCAATGTTTAACTAAGATCCCACTGAGGGGGTGGAACAAGCAGGAAAGACTGAAGGCCCCAAAGACATTCTCTACAGAAGAACAAGACAATACTGAAACATCTTCTACAGGTGGAAGACAAACACCAATAGGGCTGCAAATGGCACCTGCATTCCTCAAATTTAAGAGACATTTTAAAATGGATCTGTCCGTGAATGAAGAAAAAATCCAACGTACTTCATCATATGCAGTTTCAGGTATTCTTTTTCCATGCATAGACACAAATTCTTTGAAGCAATGGGTACAACAAAAACATATGATGTAATAAATCACAGAAATTGGGTGGGGGGAGGCTACCAAAATCTCAAGAGGAACAGAAGACGGGGTGTCCTGATAAAGAGCTAAATCTGATGATTAATCGAGTAAGAACTATTTTACTCATGCCTGGGCAAATAAAATTAATCTGGATGTTTCTTTTGTTACCTTCTATAGCACCCAGTGAGATTATGAGAAAATGCATAGAATTAGGAACACACCTGAAAGAGACCACAGAAACAGACTGGCTCTGGAGCAAGAGATCCTAGTTTTCTCCAGGACAGAGAAAATGTTCTTGACTCATCTCCAAACATAACTGATGGTGATCTGATTTTCCATTAATTTCCCCACTATAAGGAAGGAACTTCCCTTGCAGGTAAACCACCCTCATATTGACCTACTTGCACAGCAGATGAGGCACAGACTGGCTAAAATCTGTTTATGTGGAACAGTTTAGTGATATCAGTCACCTCTTGGATATGATTCCTTCCAGTGTAAGAGAGGATCTCCCATAGGCTTTATTGGCTGCTTGTGCACTTAAAATAGCGCTATGGGAGAAAAAATGGAGGCTGACTAAATACCTGGGGCAATGAACTCACTGAAACAAACCTCTTTTTAAGGTATTTGTCACTGTAGTTCTGACAGGCTTGTATGATTACAAAAGGGATTGCTTACACATGCACATCAAGCCAATTTATTACTACAGTGAATCTCAAATTGTGTCTGGAAGAGACACATACTATAACTGTTTAGTATAAGAACATGTTTGTACATAAATTTAATCTGGCATGACTGCAAAACCTGTAGAAACTTGAATGAATATAGGCAATGCCCTAGAACTGCTATGCGATTCTTTATTGATGTTGCAGGGCAGGAAAGAAGATTTATATATCTATGTCATGAGTGGGCATATCCCCAAGCGCTAAGTCAGACCCTTTAAATGCACATTTATTTCAATATTTTCTGAAGTCTCTTTTTAATAGCTGGTATTTCTCTGTTGCTATTCTTCCTGGTTATTTCAAATTTAAGTAAATCTAACAAGCTGAGCAAATATCTGAGGTACAGACTGCCCTTTCTCTGGAAAAAGGATCTTTCATTTTGTGTATCATTCACAAATCACTGCAGAGCTCACACAAAGTGAAAACATAGGCTTATCACAGTGAAGGTGAAGCAGATTTGGTTTTGATTAGAAGTTAGATATGGACACCACCTTCAGTGTGCTGGGTTAATAACAACAAAGTCACACATTCAAAAGTTAGGAGATTACTGAGCACCTTCAACTTCTATTTGGATCCAAAGTAACTTAGAGGTATAAAGCACATTGCTGTATTGGATCACACAGGAAAAAGACAGTAAAGAACTGCATATTATCAGGAGACATTCCCTGATTTAATTTCTGTACAAGATGCTACATGCTCAGAAACCTTAATAACTTGGCTATCAAACACAAGTAAGAAAAAAGGCAAACATTTCTAAGTAGTCATTGCTATTAATGTATTCAATTGCTGTCAAGGGAAGTTTCTTCACTGTGTACACCCATATGAGTAATATTGGTCTGGGTCATCATTACAGGTCCCAGCTTCACCTGTACATGCTCTCCAAGATTATTATTACAAGAGAGGAGAAAGTAATTTTAAAAAATAGTTTTATTAAATTTAAAGGGATCTTCATGATGTTTCAGATGCATCTATAGAACTATTGTATATTTTCCAAAATATTAGAAATAATTTTCATATACATGTAAGTTTTAGCTTTTGTTCTTTTAATAACACAGATAGATTTAAAAATCCAGTTACTCTGTTTATATAACTTAGTATGATTCCACTGTGAAATAGCTTAGAATGACCTGAAATATTTTTCTTTAAAAAGAAATCATTTAATTGCAAGACACCCTAACTTACAAGCTAAGGAAAAACAGAAGTGGCACAAGCTGAGAAAATGTAAGATAAGAGTAAAGAGCCCAAAACAAAACACCACAATTATTTAGCAAGTATTTATATTCATTCCCAAACCAGCACTTCAGTTCTTCTACTATATTAAACAAATATGTGTTACGGTCTGTGGCAAAGAGCCAGAAAATTATGATCATATGGTTGATTTTGAAGAAACTGTGGTACCCTCACTGTAATAAAGCCATTTTTATTATGAATGCATTATTCATAATAAATCATGGGGTTATGACATGTAAGTGGCATTACGAACAAAACAAAATAAAAGCAACTGTTTCAATTTGTTTATTATCAGACCTTATTATGCAGAAAATGACTGAATTTAGAAAGGAGATAGTTGTATGAAAATATAAATGAGCAAGTTGGAAGTAATTAGTGACCTGCAAGTGAAGGTTTTCTTAAAATAGTTAAACAAAAACCATATAACTTTATTTAAACAGCTCTGTAGGGTTGAACCCTTAGCAAGGTGTCCTCTTTTCTGAATTCTGCAGGGATAGCTTTCTTACTCTTTAAAAACAAACAACAAACAAACAAACAAAACCCAATATCCTACAGGAAAGATGGAAACTGGGGACAAAACTTAATTCATTCTGTTCCCAGAATTTTATCTGTATGATCAAGACTATACAACACAAAGACCATAGCAAGAACCACTGTCATCTTTTTTCAAGCTAATTTACACTCCACACTTAGATCTCTTCCCATTCATCCCTACTTCTGTCACATTAAACATTTAGTTTGCAATTATGAGAAACTGTTCCATGTGACAGAGATGGTAAGAAATAATATATTGTAGCTTGAAGGGATTGATATATCTGTGATGATTGTGGGCATTCCCTCACAACTACAATATAAAACTTTCATACGAAAGGATATAACAGTACAAAGATCTAGATGTAGATAAACATTAAAGAGAATAAATTTCAGCTGAATGTGTTTATAGTTATATTGGGACATTTAAAGACATCATATATATTTAATGGGTAGTGAACAGGCATCACAGAGTGTAGAGTCCTTAAAGGCAGGGAGTTTAACTTGGGTATTAATTTATCATGGGAATTCTGCCATCCTTTGAAATGGTTCACTGTGCTCTCCCATCTATTTTATGGACAGGTTTAATTCCAGCAGCGTAAGAAGGGTGAATGTAGTCATGACCACGCTTCCCTTGAAAGAGGCATGCAAAGGAAAAATTAGTAGTTTGTAAGTATACCGGCCAAAACATCTTTATTTGCATCACTTAGCACCTACCCAAAAATATTCATGTTTACAGAAATTTTAATAGATCTATACTAACGCAGAGGTTTTACTTTTTGGTTCTAGAAACGCTGAAAAGAATGCACAATTTCTATCCTGTATGATTTAATATATTTTTACTCCTTCAAAAAAACCTCAACTGGATCTCATTAAAAATACACAGGAAAAAGTTTTCAAGTACATCTCTTTATTTTTTATTTTTTGTTCACTATTTGCTTTGTTTCAGTGTAAATACTTCAATTTGTTCAAGATCTAGAAATATTCTTTAAAAGGAGCATTTCAAACTATGTGACCCTTCTTTCTTATCCTTTAGCCACCAAATGCAATATCTGCTTGAGATCATTCACTGTTTTTCACCTTAATTAATTTCCTTTTTCATTTTTCATCCCTATTTTTCAAAACCTTCTAAACCAAAGAAAAGTGGAATCTAAAAGCATCATTCACATTTAATCACTAACATTTCTGAACCATTGCTATTCAGAAAAGTTAAAATGGAAAAGAAGAAAAAAGGAAAACTCCCTTAGATACCCAGTTTATTGTCTTCCTAAGAAAAACAAAGAACAGAAGAAAAAAGGAGAAAATTGAAACTCTGAGTTCCTCTGAGGGAAGAAATCAGAACTCTTGGAAAACAATATTTCTGTTTCATTAATTATTCTAATCTAAAATTTATCTCAAAATTGCTTTTCCATTTATGACTTTCCTATTATCTTTGCTATTGTGATTTTTCTACTAGAAGCAAAAGAAATTTCCAAGATTCTCATAAGGTAATAAACACACAGAGTGCCTGACTTGAACAGCAGTGATATTTTTATGGAGTGGAGATCAGGGGTGTTCTAGCAGATGGGGGTCCTAAGAGTGCTGCAATAATTTTGCCACAACCCCTTCTCTGAAAATAGTACATATGTATGGCCTCCATAAAAGTGGCTAAGAGCATAATAAGCTGCTTAAATTAGTTCTTTATCAATAGAGGAATCAGTATGCAGAGGGCATTGTCAGCTGGACAGATCAGATCTGGGCCACCAAGAGATCTCGAAACCTATTTACAGGGTGTCATCATCTGTCCATTATGTTCACTAAGGCAGAAATTAAGAAGGCTTCCAAAAAACATTTTAATTCTTTGGAATATCATTAAGGCTCTGGTGTCAGTAAGATCAAGAACTGAAGTCAGGAATCATTAGCACTGTCTAAAAAATCTGAGTGAAAACACAAGGTCAGAATGTTAAGAGCCTTAATCACTGATTTCTTGAACTACAAATAATATTCGTCCTAAAAATAAAAATTGTTGCAGAGCTCCTAAGAGATGGAATTAGAGTAGAATGCTTTTTACCAAATTGCTAGTGGACAATGCCTTTCAAATCATTTATATACATAAGTCTCCTCAAGTGAATAATCAAATTTATAAATATGCAAGCATATCTCCATAAATATGCAAGAACAAGTCCTTGTACAAAATCAAAGTCCTGCTTTGATAGTTATTAAATCATCACCCAAAAACAATGCTAGAAGAATACTAAAGTGGCAAATGTCGACCATGTAAAAGCTAGCAAGCCCCAGCATAAAACCTATTTGTGTTTAGGTACTATAATATTGTTATGATCATATATTGCCAATGAATCATTGGCTAATTCCATTTACAGATGAATTGTTCTCATTAAGCAAGAAGCCATTAAGTATTTTCAGTATTTTTTTTAACTACTAAGCAGCTCCATAATCTACTTACCGAACACTATTCAAACTTCAATGAAGAGATTATTTTTTTATAAAATCCCTCATGGGATTTTATAAGATACTTTTCACAAACACTAATGTAGTTTCACAGCTACTAGGAGGTAAGGGGATAGTACAGCCATTTTGCAAATGGGGAGCTGACACCTGCAGAAGTTATGATCAAAAGTGCCTTTTAATTTGTGGATCCAATTTAACTGCCTCCCATTGGATTTTTCTGAGTAACTCTCATAAAAAACACTATACTGAACATTCAACAAAATTTCCATTGCTTCTGTTGCTACTAGGAATGCTTAGCACTTTGCAAATCAGATCTCTAAACCTCAAAGAACACAATTAGGAAGTTCTGATAACACAAAGCTGTAATTTCTTTGTTAATGGCATTTTGTGAGCTATCGTAAATATACTATAGAATGGATTTTCAAAATTTTTTAGTTAGCTTAATTTTGTAAGCTTCGAAAAGTATCTACTTCAATCCAGAAATTGCCAAATTCGATGTTCCCCAGTCGTCCACTTCAGTTAGACAGCGTCATGGCACCCCTGCAATGCTAAGGCACCAATAGCAGGAACATGGACAGCAGACGTCTCATGGTCCTCAGTTCCCACCATCTGGGACTGATTGAGGGAAACTCCTGCTCAAGTTCTGCAATTCCAGCCTTGAATGTGTCCGGTACAGATGAAAAGACTTAAAAGATTTAAGCTGCCAAACTAACACACCTTTACTGCACACATGCAAACTGCAATTTTCTGAAGCCCTATAAGCTGGTGAAATTCAGGTTATTTTCAGCAAAAGTCACATTCCTGATTTCCTGCCAAATTTCAATCCCTGCTCCAAATTATGAACATACCAAATTTCTCCCCAACTTGTTACAAATGATTTTTTAAAATACATACAAAAGAGTGGTTTTGCCGAGGCTTACTCTCAAAAATAGTTGAGTCATTTTACCCAGAAATTTCTATGCTATTCCTAAGAAAACAACCTGTGAAAGGGGAAAAAAAATCTGTCTAAATAATTACAGTCTGACAAGGCTATGAGCATAACATTATCGTGACCGTAAGGATCACCATCAGTTCCATCTATGATATATAAATGAACACTGTGGGGAAAGACTTAAACAGGGTCTTGAATAAGAATCCAAATGAACCAATACATAGTGTTGTAAGGATCGCAGCATTGTTATTGTAGAGTTACTGTGGGTTGCTCATCTGTTTCCAATTTGTTTTGATGAAGCGAATTTTATAGTTTTTTGGTCCAATTTCCTCTTTTTCAGGCCATCTAATTAAGTACAAAAGAATTCCAGTTTTATGACATGGCTTAAAGTGGTTCATTAGTTTTTATACATTGATAGTAAATCTGCTAACACGTCACGATTCTGAAGGTGATCATAAACAGGGAGGCTGGTTCCAGATTCACTCCCCTTTACATCAGAGGAAGCTTCAAGAATCTTAAGAACCAAATACAGTGATAGCTATGCATTGCAACCAAATATTAGTTCATCTGCAAGTACCAATATTAAATACTTTATTATTGAAATTACAGCCACATTACAAAGTCTAATGAGGTGCAAAGGTACTTAAATTATTCATTATAATTGCCAATTTTGTATTTTAATGGGAACAGTAATAAGAGCCATCTTGATTCAGCCACAGCCCAGTGATGCTCAGGTCAGCAGTGCTTATACAGCTTAAGTAAATGAACTCCTGGATACTGCTGAATGACCTCAACCTCATTTCTCTCCTGTTACTAAACATACATTTGGAACCGCACATGTAGAGATTTAAGAAAATATATATTTTTGCCCTTTTCCATAAATTACAAAGAACAACATGTGAAAAATACTGTAAAATTGTTGTTTCTTGAAAACCATCAAGATGTTCAGCTAAGCAGTGATAAAGCATATGCCATCCTTGTCCCTAGAAGTCCCGATTCAAATTAACCAAGAGTAGTATAATGCAAGACAATATGCACACTTTGGCGATGCATTATGGACTGCCCTACACACCCAGCACTTGTTATTGTTTGATCAAGATATTATTCTACACACATGACCCAGACATTGTTTCTGTGGAGAATAAAAGCCACAGTTTGTACACAGGGAATATTATTAAAGGAAATACACTAATGGAGCTTTATGAGAAAGTAATGTCATAAAATGACTCAAACCATAGAGCATATTTTTTCATTAAGAAATGCTTAAAAAATGGTATTTGAGTAGTAGTACTGCCTTTCTGCCATACCTATATACAACTGCCTTTATAACTGGCGTGGAGAGGGGCTCCTGGATTACCTGAGCAAGGTGAATATTAGAATTAAGCCAAAGGCAAAGAAATACATTGAAATGTGGTTATAGCACATATAGTATAAGCATTGCTAGGCACAGCAGTAAACAGAAGAAAATTATTATCCTGTGATGGCAAAACACACACCTACACATCTGGACAAGACTGCAAGAGATTTTCAAAAGCAAAATGAGAGATATTTTCTTTTCCAGGGAGGTTAATGAAGCTACTCCAGTAGGTGCGCCCTAGTAGGTGGAGGTGCAGGTTGTGGAGCGTGCACACACTTGCGCACTCAGTCATGTAAATGTCACATTAATAGCTCACTGCATGTGTTTGTGGCTGTTGTGGTTTAACCCCAGTCAGCAACTGAGCGCCACACAGCTGCTCGCTCACTCCCCCACTGGCAGGATGCAGGAGAGAATCAGAAGAGGAAAAACTCATGGGTTGAGATAAGAACAGTTTCATAATGAAAATAAAACAGTAATAACAACAACAATAATAATATAATGAAAAGGAAAAACAACAAGAGAGAAAGAGAGGGAGAGGGAGAGAGAGGGAGGGAGGCTCGAAAACCTGGGAGCGGGCGGGGTAAACGACCAAACCAAACACCAAATGATGCAACCACTCACCACCCACTGACCGATGCCACCAGTCCCCAAGCCACAATCACTCCCCTGCCCCAGCCAACTCCCCCAGTTAATATACTGGGCATGACATCATATGATACGGAATAGCCCATTGGCCAGTTTGGGCCAGCTGACGTGGCTGTGGCCTCTCTCCTCCCGGCTTCTTGTGCACGTGGCAGAGCATGGGAAGCTGGAGAAGTCCCTGACTAGTGTAGGCACTACTCAGCAACACTGAGCCGCTACTTAACAACAACTAAAACATCCATGTGCCATGAGCACTATACCAGCTACAGCGAAGAAAATTAACTCTATCCCAGCCAAAACCAGCACAGTGGCCCGACAAAACCACCGCTCATTGCAAGTAATAGGATAATCATGAAGTGGAATACATCCCCTTGAAGTGACTGGAAACTGTTCTTTGCTTGCTGTTACTGCCAAAATTACATGGTACAAGCAAAAGTGTTCCTGTTCTAACAAATATTGTCATGCATAGAATGAGTAAACAGTACTCCTGTCTGACCTCAAAACTAATGACAATACTGTCCTTGCAATCTTTGCTCTCCTAACAACAGATCTCTCATTCCATGCTTAGTGCTCTTTCTATTAAGCTCTTCCTTCAGAACCTATGACTTGTTTGTGCATCAGACAAGGACATTTTTAAAGACTGAATTTATGACTGGCTTGAACAGAATGAAAGTTTGCTTACCTAGTGTCAGCAGCATTATCAGACTACACAGTCACCAATGAGACAAAGTGAACAAAGTTCATGTGCTATAATAAAACTCTAGATTAAGGATAGACTTGTGCAACTTCATTGAGATATATTTTAAAAGCCAATCAGACTGGTTGTCATAAGCTACTTCTCAACAACATCAGTGAATGGAAGGTGTAACTAGAGTTAAAAAACCTTAAAAGCCAGCCAGAAAATCACCTCTAAAGAAAATGAAGGAAAATGAAGATGTGTGCTTAAGGATAGATACAGGAAGAATTCAAAATGGGGGAAAAAAAGACATAAGAAGAAAAAAATCTGTCAAGTTGGTTCAAAGTAGCAAACACTTAAAATATCTGCTTTAGGGACTCTAAGAACTAAATGTTTACAACTTCACATCCTCTAAGAAGTAACACTCACACCGAGAATGCTTTTAAACAGTAGAGTTACTCTTAGAATAATGTCCAGAATTTGTTCAGAAGTTTCACAAAACTATATGGCAAATTCAGTTCAGGGTATTCAGATATGACATGGCTGATCAACCCTTTTTAATGAGAAAGAGAACTCATTATAATAATATCAAACTTTTTTGTGTTTCAGTCTAATCTTCTTACAAAAGACATATACAAGTAAATACATGCATACAGTGCACTTCAGTCTGCATTACATGTATTCTTTCATTTGAATTATGCATTAATTTACATAACATTAATTCACAACAGGCAAGTTGTATTTATGAACCAAGGAGAGTATAGATTTCCTACTCGTTCCAAAAAAAACCCCCCACATAATGGATATAAATTACACCCAACATTTTCAACAGTTTCTTATGGTAAGATGGTATTGCATGTAAAAAAAAAAAAAAAGACAAAGACAAATAAATTAGTCTGTTAACAGCATTCTAGCATTCACCAAGCCTAAAATTTCATCACATTTCAGCTTACAGGGTTTCATGAATCATTCATGAATGAACACCAGAAGCTGCAGAAATATCTCGCATATGTAAGTATTCACCAACTAGAAAGGACAGTTCTCAGACATTGTTTTGTTTTCAGGTAGCTCTCTGTGATATGTGATTGCTTACATAGATATATTTTGATCCCCGACATAAGATCATCAATTTCCAGGATATGCCAGTACCTTCGTGAGTAATCAAGAGCTATCCAGTTATTCACAATCACAAATTGTGTGACCTTTACATAGTATTTCAAGCTCTATTTTTTTCAGTTCAGAATTTAATGCAACCTATAGCTAAGTGACAGAGCTGAGCACTAAATGTCACAGAACGATACACCACAATGACTGAAACAGATGAGGGGGTGGCACAGCACCTTCTGTTCTCGCTTCTTTTCCCAACATATTCACACCCACCATTGGTGGATAAAATCATTGCTTTAATCCTAGCTCTATTTCATATTCTTTAGTTTAAAGTACCTCTAGCATGCCTCAAATTAAAAAAAACCAACCAAACAAACAAAAAAAACCACAAACAACCAAACAAAGTATGAAGGGAAGTGGGCACAATTTGATATTAACTATCTTCCTATTTGAGAAATCCCAGAAAGAAAAGCATATTCATAACACAAAATGACTGACATACAAACCTAGAACTCTTTCTTTGTCAGTAGTTCATGACTGGCAAATTCTAACTACTCATTTCGTATATGCATGATACACAGGAGTTTAAAATTTTTCTTTGTGTTTATTATCACCATGTTCACAACATATTATATTTCAGAAGTAAACAACATGAATGTATATTTTCATAGATCAAAAAATAAAGTCAATAGTCATTTTTATATTGAAAATTAAATTTTTTAGAATAGTTAACTACAACTCAACAAAATAGTAAAATTAGTGGGAAATTCTGAAACAGAATTCTATTTAAAACATAATTTTACATTTTCTAATTGAGACCCTCTTATATAAATTTCTTCCCTCCCATCCCTTGAAAAATTAGGACACAGGGTTATTTTAGGAAACTCTAGAATACATGACTGCTACGTCTGTTCGCAGCACTAGTGCTCTTGCAAATCAATATAAACACAGGATGCAGCATTCTACATAGCCAGTAGTCCAAAAAGCACGTTTTCAGATACCATAAATTTTAACTTTTAAATTTATCTTACAGTTAGCTAACAATAACAGGTCTTGGTTTATACTGCCATAAAATTGCACTTTTTGAAGCCTTTCATTTCCCCACATTGCTTCTGATGACTGTGATGGCATTTGTGGTTCACCACCTGTCACTATCATATGGTGATGTGATGCTAATAATAAACATTATGCCTTCTGTACTGTTTGTTGAACTTGGTTATGTTATATGACTTCCTGTTCTGGAACATGAAATGTAGCATTTAAAAAAAGTTATTAATGTTTCAGCTGGAAGATTGCTATTATTTTAATTGCGATCTGATGTTCCTTCTCCTCAGCAGAGATGTTTGATTCTACTCAGGAGAAATGTAGACTCTTCACAAAAAAAAAAAAAAAAGGTCATGCAACAATGGTGAAGAATCACTTTATTCTAATAAGTGAGGATAGAAGTAAAAAAAATAAAAAATTGTTTGCTCTTGCATGCTTTTCAACTCTAGTTCAATGTTTCTAAGTAGAAATGTCTCTATTTTCTACTACGTAGCTTCATAAAATAAATTTTAGCACAAAACCATAAGTAAACCACAAAGCAAAGGTATCCAGCTGGTTCATAGTTAATAATTTACAATGGACAGCAGCAGCATTGTCCCTGTCAAAGTCATAGATATGGAATTCTGCTATACTACTAAATATAACTGATAGATATTATTGCTTCAGGAATGAATATACAGTCTTTTAAAACCAGTATTGAAATATGCTGACCTTTCACAATGTTATTACCACATGTACAATTTAAATATGAAATATAGCTATACATGGGTAAGATACAAGAAGTAGCAATTCATCACTCTTCCAATCCACACAGACCTGTAAAAGACAATCTCCTTGGGGAAACAGAATTATTGAGGATAGTTGACACTTAAATATAAAACTGATCACAGGTAGTGTAAACATAATAATCCAATATGTTTAAGAATCTATCCTTACCTTTAAAAAACAAATTTAGGTATGCAACTAATTCAAAACTAAACAGACCTACAAGTTTAACAGAGATATCCAAAAGATGAAATAGCATAAAAAGCCAACAATTTTCTATTGTCAATTCACAAACAGATAAAAGGAAACTCTGTTCTTGAAATCATGGAAATATTCTAAATCACGTTTCAGGGGATATTGCACACTTGCAAGAGTTACCGGTTCTTTTTTATTAATAAGCCAATTCAAAAAATAAATGTAGACTTTAAACTGTTGCATTTAAGGGGAATTAGACTTCTAAATTTTCTAAATTGCTTTTGTAACAGTTTAAAGATCATTGCTTCTTGTCATTATGATTGTGATAAGAAATATTCACTTTTTCTTTAGCAGATGCCATTCATTCATTTAAACTCATTTAAAACTTAACTGAAGTCTCCTCTGAGTCTCCCTTACCAGTTCTGACCCTTATCCAGCACCCAGAAGCTCCACTGGCTTAGGTCTGCTTGAAGTGCTCAGGGTCTCAGTTTACACTGTGATCACTTTTGGAGGAAGAGACCCAACTTCACTATAGCTCAGAGCTATGAATCTAAAAATCAACAGTTAGTTTTAAAATATGTCCTCAGAGGACCCCAATTCATCCAGCTTTGTGGGGATCTACCCAGAGGTTTTCCACATAGCAAGACACCCAAGAAAGCCTCAAATGCAGAAGAGCCAGGTTTGGTTAGAAATATAGAAATAATTTAAAACAGAGAAAGCTCAGAGAGGCTGGGGAATGCAGAGCAGAAATGAGAAGGATTTATTCATAACTGTCACCTGCCCCCTGTTACTGAGTCCTTGCATCCTGCCAGCACAAGCACTGTCTGAGTAACAACAAGCTCTGCTCAGTGCCCTCCATTTCCCAGGACTTCGTTTCTTCTGAGAGATGCCCAGGCAGACACAATTTCCCTCTTCCTCCAGAGGGACCTGCCTGAGCCAGGAACACAGATGTTTTGCAGAATATATTGCTCTGTGGACTACAGTTCCTGTGGAAAGCGATCAGCATAGGAATTCCCAACTGGAACTCTCCCTGAACTTGCTAAAACCATTAGCCCTCACTTGCCAGATTTTTTCAGAGGCAGGTAGTGCCTCATACATATTTACATATATTTGCTGCAATACTAATTCAGTATACACAGGCCAGAACAAAAAAAGTTGAGAAAAATCTCTTCTTCTGGCAGCTCTAGCAATCTTGTAATCCAAATTTCAAATTTATACTTTTGGCATGTAAAAGTCCACTGAAATAGGGAAGACTTCAAAGGGTGCATAGAAGTTCAGAGCTAAACTACAGGGAGACAGAAGCAGCAGGGACTAATTCAGGTGTGACGATTTCTAAGAAAAGGTAACACCATAATTCTATGTTTGGCTAACTCAATGATTCAAGCAGTAATTTGTGCAGTGAAGGAATTTTCTACCCTACATCAATGAGCACTGCCACACCCAATCAGCTGTGCTGAGCTAGATGTCGCTTTTAGAAAGCTCCAAGCTCTTTTTGAAAACTTATAAATAATAGCAATAAATTTATGACTTCCTTTATTTTGTGGAATATTATCATCATGGTATACCCATCCAGAAGTCTTTGTTTTACTTTTGACCCAGTCTAAGAAACCCTTTTTCAATCCAATTTATAGCTCTGCAATTTTGATGGCCATGTACAATGAACAAATGGATTAAATAATGCTAAAGAGAACTGGCCTAGCTATGGCAGTCTCAAACACAAAATAACAAATAGGCATATGATACGGGAATAAGCCATTAGCGTGATGGAAAAGTGTGGCTGAGACATCTTGTTTCTAGAATCAGTGACAAACAAGTAGCTGTTCAAGGTAACTGATCCATGATTCAACCATGACTGCATCCAAGAGCTAAAAGAAAATGCTTAACCTGTTGCTACAGAGGTTGTGAGAAGTCCTGCCAGCCTTGACTTACCAGAGTAAGGAACACAGAGGACAAAATCTGGGAAGAAGAAAGGTCCTAAATGGGTGCTTCTCTTGCCCTGAATATTTCATGCATAGCGATATACAGAGGCAAGCATGTGAAGGTCTCTATAAGAGACATTCCTACAGTCAAAAAAACTAAAGCCTGGAACCATTAAATTACAGCCCAAGATCCTTTGGGAAATGCAAGGCATCACTAGAACTACAAACATTTTCTTTTCAAAGACTATTCTACATTCTATATTTATACAGATATTTCTATATCTGTAGGACTCTGCAGAAAACTTGATATAGAAATCAAATTTTCATTCACATGTGTAATTAAGAATTAGTAGACCTAAGTCCTAATGCTATATGTCATCCTGAGAAAGTGCTTTGAAAACGTCAAATGACAGACATGCTAAATAATAACTATGGGAAGTTATAAAATTCCAACTTTTCTATAAAAGAGCCTGAAAAGACAAAAAAAATGCAACATCCTTTTCATGTATTTGCTTAGAAGAAGAAATGTCTCACATCTTTAACATACATTACTTGTGAGACCCTCTGGGTTCAGAAATGCTCTCTACATCTGAATTCCACTGTCATCCTTTGTGCTCCAGCATTTTTACAAACTGCATCTGTAGCCCACCGTATGGCTGACATGTCATGGGAAGTTTCTACAGCTACATTTGTTTACTTCTATTGTTAAAGGTTGAGCTGTTCGAGGCCTCTGCTCTGACCGACTTCCTCCTTGCTCCTTAGAAAGGAAGATAATTAATCACATTCTCCAATTGTCATTAAATTGCCTTTCAATTCATGTTTATTTTTTTAAAAACGTAAATTCAATTCACATCAGGTTTGGATTGCAATCCATATAAACAGAATAGCCCTACTACACTATGAGGACTTTGACATACACTAACAAGAAACTGTGTTCGACATTTGTTTTTGACAAGCAGATGTTGGCTCAGCAGAAGTCCTTTCTAAGCTGCCTTCAGTACGTATCTTTTTTATCATAAATCATTACCAAACTATGCGGCTCAGAGTTGTGCATTGCACGTATTAGATGAGAGCTACATATCAACCCGTTTGTTTTCTCTCTGTGGCGGGAGAAGAACCAGCTTTATGTCACTTGGCATGTTATTGAGCATAGATCTTCACGGATCAATGCTTAAGTTTAATAAATGCAGGAATATTGTGGATGAGGACCTATTAAATTAAAGAGCTTCATATTTGTTTGTTTGTTTAACAGTCCAATTACAAAATACAAGGCATTTCTAGTGCCTAAATTAATGTATCACATCAAGACATTAATAAAGATACTTTCAGCACTGAATGGTCTATACTTTTGACTAATTTGTGCAAAAGTGTAGGTACGAAATACCAACAGGAAACACTCAAATACCTTATTCAATGGTGATAGAATTCTCTCAAAGAACTTATCTGTTGAATGAATAATTGCCCTGGTTTCAGCTGGGATAGAGTTAAATTTTTTTTTTTTTTTCATAGTAGCTAGTGTGGGGCTATGTTTTGGATTTATGCTGAAAACAGTGCTGATAATGTGGAGATGTTTTAGTTGTTGCTAAGTAGTGCTTACAGTAGTCAAGGACTTTTTCTGCTTCCCATGCTCTGCTGGTTGCAAAAGAAGCTGGGAGGGGACACAGCCGGGACAGCTGACCCAAACTGACCAAAGGGATATTCCATACCATATGACATCACGCTCAGTATATAAAGCTGGGGGAAGAAGAAGGAAGGGGGGGACGTTTGGAGTGATGGCATTTTGTCTTCCCAAGTAACCGTTACGCGTGATGGAGCCCTGCTTTCCTGGGGATGGCTGAACACCTGCCTGCCGATGGGAAGTAGTGAATGAATTCCTTGTTTTGCTTTGCTTGTGCACGTGGCTTTTGCTTTGCCTATTAAATGGTCTTTATCTCAACCCAGGAGTTTCCTCACTTTTACTCTTCTGATTCTCTCCCCATCCCACCAGGGGGGAGTGAGCGAGCGGCTGCGTGGTGCTTGGTTGCTGACTGAGGTTAAACCACGACAATAATTCATCAGATATGAAGAGTATCAAACAGTTAGATTAATATGTGTTAACATTACCGAAGGTTAACATTTCCTCTCCAAAATAAAAAAAAAAAAAAAAAAAGAACAGATATTTCTCTTGCTTTGCACTTTGAGAATCATCTGGCCAACTGTGGACATCTACAGTATATAAAAAAAAAATTTACATTTAAAAGAAAAGTGCCTACATCTCAGCTGGTCATCTTAAGTTTCATTTATAGGCAGCAGAAAGAAATCAGAACTTAAATTAACCTTACCCTAAGAATGTTTTTTCTTACCCTTATCTTCAAAGGGAGCTCGAGGCAAGTAGCTCAGACATAGATATCAGACACAGATATTGCACAGTAGACATCAAAAGTGAGGTGAGAGAAAATATAGTCAGAGATTCTGTTCCAGAATTTGTCTCGGCAAGGTGGGCAGTATTTTCATGTTTTCCAAGTCTTTAAAAAGAGCAGTTATGTTCCTACATTATGTTACAGAACTGAAATATTATATGGACTTGATCTGGCAACAGATACCTTGCCATGAGCTCCCATCACTGTGACATAATTGGACATCCAAAGTGGGCAAAACAGACAAGATGTGAACCTGAACTTTACGCATTTTTCCTTTAAAATGAAAAAAAATGCTGAAAAAATAAATGTCATCTTCTGAGTCTGAAAGGCTCATGCTACAACCAATACAACTGAATATTATCCAACTACAGAACAGTTTCATCAACACTGATACGTTTCAGGGCTTCTGCAAATCAAGCTCCTCATGATGGCATAGCCATGCTGCGTCCCAGTAAAGTTCTGGTGCTATTTATAACTAAGACATACATAAAACATATACCCAGGAGTCATCTGAACTGTCAGACAGAACAGCAGTCTTGGTCCTACTGCTAAAGCTCTTTGTCCCATCCCTTTCACAGACTCTCTGATTTCCTCTCATTAGCAGGTTTAGTTATTTAGTGCCGCAGCCTACGCGGCACCCACAACGTTACCTGAGAAAATGTCTCTGTTCTTTGTACACAGAAGTAGAGCGCCATCAGCCATTTCTTCCTACTCCAAGGGTCAATTTGAGCTTCACTCTTTCCTTGTATTTTTAACTGATGTTGACAACAGTATATCACACAGTGCTATTTGTATAAAGGAAAGAATTACTGTTCTTTTTTTCATTTGTTCTATGTACTTACTTCAATGATTGTAAGTGGCACAAAAGAGCCAGCTGAAGAAAAGCATAGCAATACTTTATGTATTTTCTTGAATAGACATGATAAACAATATCATGCTTGCCTTTTTCTAGGCATCCTGAAATTATTCTGGGAAGCAATGACATAGTGATTATTTTTTACATCTTCTTTTTTCACTTTCACTCTGTCAATTAATTTCCATCCCATTTTGACTAATAATTTAATAGAGCTTTAGCTGTGCTTATCATGTTCTTGGCATTGCAGTGAAAAGGGATGGCATCCTATCCATGAATGTATGCTTATCTGAACATCATATTTCACATTTTTATTCTTCCTGAAAGTTGTCAGATATATTATGTTGTGTCCAATAAGTACTTTATAAACATCTTCTTATTTTAACAGAAGCAATCTTTTCCTGTGTGTCTGCATAAGGTGATACACCTCAGCAAATAAAATTTCTGATTGAAAGATTATTTCCATATCTGCTTTGTTTTCCTTAATATATTAGTTCTTGAAATATTGAATTTCTTACTTCATGTCTCTACAGTACTTCAACCCTACTGACAGCACAGAGCAAATTTGACTCAAACATTTTACTCCTATCTGGAAATTAACTTTCTTGAGGCAATTTCATTCTTTTTCATTTAAATACATCTAGGCAATTTTACTCTTCATCTGGATAAGATGAAAGGAGGATTCTTGTATCATTGCTGAGTTGAAGCCTATAACACAGATTGTCACAAATTCATGTCATAAAGACAGTATAAGTGTGACTTCCATTTCAAGAAGTCAGTCAAAACATTTCCCCCCAACTTTGATTTATACACATAGCATTAAAACACAGCATGGATTCCCCAAACTGAGATTTAAAACACATAATTTCCACTAGGAGAGCTCCATACCCATTACCTGGTATAAACTCACTTTAACGTTGAAACATGTTTGTGTCATGTCTTGCAATTTTTTAGGGATTTTTTTAAGGAACTTAATCCAAGTTCTGGGCTAACAGAAGGATTAAAAAAATTGTCACTTTTAGAATTTAAATAAATAATTTTTTACTGGTACTCTAAACTTTTTCAGCTTTTTTTTTTTAACATGGAAATGACTGAATAGTGCTTGCTATTTTACATCATTTGAATCAAGGACAATCAATTAAATTTAATACAAGCCACAAGTGCAGGAGCAGTTATGTTAACAATACCTAGAAATAAAGTTGGCAAACATACTGTTCCTTGAGGTTCCCTTCCTTTATGTGGTTTTGCAAGTAAGTCTTGAGGCTTACTTTGAATCCTCCTTCAGTCAGAGGACTGCTTTAAACAATTTCCAAAGAGCCCAACTTTCTGCACAGACCAGAAAATGAAATCACAAATTTTATTCAGTATCTGCAGGGAATGAATATTGCATTTAACTTAACTATAGTGCAATGAATCAATTTATCTCTTAAAGAAAAATCTGGGTTTGGATATCTTTTTTTCCTCAACCTTTAAATTTAAGGAAAACACAATAATAAATTTTACAATACAATTTGTCAAACATACATCTGAAATCTTAATTTCTGATTTTAGAAAGGATAGTGCTGTAAGCACCCCATCTGTAGTACTCAGCTAATTAGGGCCTTGCATTCCAATTAATCAGGAACTACCTGAAACAGGGACAGGTTTTGACTGAACATGAAAATTTCTAGCTATTTTGGCATATGTGTTTAAAATATTCATTGGCTTTTTATTTCTTTAATTTATTGGTGAAGACAAGGTAATTTGATATCAGTTGTCAAAAATTCTTTCATCCAGGAAGTAGTATGACTACTAATGGACCAAACTAAAATAACACATAATGTGCATGTTTTATGGTGATTTAATGCCAGAAGATATAGTTAAAATTGATTCGTAGTCTGACAACACTTCCAAAAATCACTGCTCAAACTGGGAGGATAAATGCTACTCTGAGACCCTAATTGTGTGGATAGCAGGTACAAAACTGGATCTGTTATATCAGGCAAATTTCCTGATGTCAGGTACAATCATGTATCTTTGTTCTCCATTTTACAAATGGTATCTAAGGACCTAGTGATACATTCTGCAAATGTAAAAAGAAAAAATAAATTAACTCAGAACTGTTTCAACTTTATCTTTCCCCCTTTTTTTGGCAATATGTTATTGCAAAACTTAGCCAGTTTCAAAGTGATGTTTCAATTGCCTCAAAACTTAATTTCTCATGGACAAATAGTTTCTCAGAATGTTCATATTTTGTGGTCAAACTTTGTTATTACGCTGATTCCATGGTGCTGAAAAATAGTAGTCTGCAGCACGTCAGAACGTGTATTGAACCACCAGTTTAATCATTAACAGATAACTAGACTAAATTCACAGGGGTAAGAGAAATGCCTTAAAGGCTTTCTAGGGGAAAAAATGAAAGGAAGATGATAGAATTAATACCTGTTTGTACAGATGTTTCTCTAAAGACAATATGATTTTTTTTTCCTCATGGCACACCTACACTCTAGCAAATCACTAAAATACCATGACTATACAGATTTCCTCAGTATTTTAAAGCCATCAACTGGTTTGACTCATTTATGCATAAAACTGATAATTACATGGTAATTATTCAAAACAAAACACAGCATTTTACACCTGATGTCTTTCTTACACTCTTCTTTAGCTCCCTCTTTTGGCAAGGGTTTGACACAGGGCAACAAGTGTCCTTTAGGGTTGATCTTACTTACTTCAGATTTAGTCTTGCACCAAAGGACATGTTTCATCTACAACTGTCAGCTTAAAAGTGTATCTTCATAATGTAATACACCACATTGTGCTTTATCTTAATTTTCCATATCAGCTCATAAGTAAACAATAGTCACTGTCATGAGTATGACTTCTCAAAAGTATTTAGGGACATATCTGGATAGATAGTAAGTGTTTTAAAAGGAGTCAATTCATCAAAATCTGGAATATCTATTGAATACTAGTTGAAGTCAGGCACATAATTTTTACTTAAATGCCTGTATAGGATGATATTAAATGCCAATTCAACTATTATCTATGTAGCTCTGTAAATATGGTCCACATCCTCAGTCAGTATAAACTGATAGATAGTAGCCATACATGCATAGTCTATGCATTCTTATATTAAAGAAAGCCATAAATTATTTCATTCAAAATACTTTGGGCATGCATCTTGGAAACAATGCTTTCAAATCTCAATACACAAAGAAATACAGCACATCACGTGTTGTTAAACTCTTCTTGTTTCAAAATGTATTCAGCCTCCAATGGCAACAGCACAAACTCTGCACCATACTTTAATAATTCTAATTTATACACCAGAATTAGTGCAAAAATACTATATTTGTCATTCCCAAACACCTCTACAGAAAGAAAGAAAGAAAAATGGAATTTCCCTTTCTATATACTACTTCCATTACAGCTGAATTCAGTGAATGAGTTGAATCCTGCAGTGGTGTGTTCCTACTGCTGATTTCTGTATAGAGAATATCTAGGAGGACTGTTCATCTTTGCACTCAAATGACTGGGCCTCTGCAACCTGTTTAGAAATTGTGATGTAATTCAGATCTTTTCTTTATTTTGCAATCTGATTCACAGTGGAGAGTTTTTCCCCAGATCAAGAAAAGCCTTTATTTATCCAGGATATTTCTTAACTCCTGATACTATGTGCAAATTAACATCCATTTTAAAAACTCGCTGCTAATTGTTATTTGCAAAAGGATTAGTGCTCTATGCCAGCAGTTGCTTTAGTTACTATATGAATATTCATTAGGATTTCATACATAGCACCCTCAGTATTTACAGCTTTATTTCTTTATTTTGTGGCTTTGTTTTCCTGCTTTAACCATCTGTACAAGTATCTGCTGTTATCACAATAAAGTAACTATCTATGCTTTAATCAGAAGACCTGTTTTGTCGCTACTCCTACACAATCTTCTGCAGGTGCCAATACAAATTACAGTCTTCACAGCTTCTCATACATTTTATCCAAAGACACAAAAGTACTTCTGGTAATATCAATAATGCATGAGTAACTTTACAACAATGGAAAAAAAAAAATGCTTACATGTAGTTTTGATGTAACTATCAGCAGCACTCCCAAACCTAAAACAGATTGGCATGTTTAAGGCACAAGTATCAAAAATGCCAATGCCAGGATGCACCAGGCAGGCAGTCATACTGGATGTGAACAGCACCTTTTCCAGGAGTGATCAGATTCTCAAATCCTATGGTGATGTTATAAAACATAAAAATAAGTATAAGGTTGGAATATTTCCAAATTTATTTTATAATAGTAGAAGTATATTTGCCTATATATATGTTTTACTGTCACCAGCTATACCTTGAGAGCAATAGAAACCCAAATCTAGATTACTTGATAATATTTTGATCCTTGATTTGGCACACGTGTTATTAATAAACTCCTCAAGTAACAGTAATTTCAAATTTGATCTCATTTCACTCTTTATTTACAAATATTGTTTCATGGAACTATTCATCTTTTATAAAGTGTTTCTTTTCTAAGATTTAGATTTATGCTTTTGTATGTTTTCCTTAGCCATTCCATTTTTTTTCCCCATTAATAAACTTTGCTATCCACAATGGCTTTTCTTCTAGTAGCTTTATGAGTTTACTGTTTCTTAGTCATCTGTTTCTTTTCACTAGATAGTCTTATATTTTTTATTATTGCTTTGTCTTCCTATCTCTGTTTCAAAAACCTCTCTGAAAGCCTGGTTTATTGATACAAATATTAATGATAACTATTTCATACTGTTAGCCTTCTTACCATGAATAAACAACAAAATGCAATTGGGGAAAGCTGAGCACATCTGATAACAGAGCACCTTGATACAGAAGAAATGTTACCTATAGAAATCAACAGATTTGTAGCATATGCTACTATACGCAGATGGAAAAGTCAACTATTCAAGAACAAACCTATCTAAACCTGTCTAGGTTGAAACAAACCTATTTGACCACTGCAGTTCCTGGCTGCACCATACATTAATTCTACTCAATCACCATATATTACCAAAGCCCCAGTAAGTAACCTTATAGTCATATCTTTGCAGCAAATAACTATGGTTTTACATAATAAAATCCTGAATACCATTTCTGTATGATTTTAACTAGGAAAAAGAAATCCTTGCTGATGGGGTACACAGCTGATTTTGACAGGCTACCATGAATAAAAGCCATGTCTATCTTGATGCATACAGAATTTTACATCATGATAACTAATCTAAGACAATTAAGTACCGTAAAGAGGTTTTGATGTCAAAATCCCTCAGCAGTTTTCAGTTCTATCTAGTCAGTAACCAGTAACATTTGTGTTCAGAGCGCAGGTACCTGCTCTCTGCCTGCGCAACTTCACGAGCTCGTGTTCTTTTCATCTTGAAAATGCAGCTGGTGGTGGTTTTGAGCTATGATCAAACATAAGGTGAATAAAACTAATTTCTATGGTCCCTGCTACAGCTTACAGATGATATAATGAATCTTCTCAAAACTTCTGAAGTTACTTTCAAAGTTATATAAGCAACATTGCTGACACCTCAATTCATATGCCACCCCTTAAAACAGTTTTTGATGTGTCGTTTCCTGTGTCTTTTGAAATGGATCATGGCTATATCGACATGTCTTTTTTCCTGTCTCTAGTTGACAGCCCCATAGCTTAAGGAGTGGAAGCTGACAGCCCTAAGAATAGTTTATGCTTCTGTTATTTAGTGATCTGGTAATCGTAGCCTTAGAGAATTACCTCCACTATGCAATATTGTCCTTTAAAAACTGAAGCTGCAGAAAATGCATGAAGTAGCTGAGAAAATTGCAATGCATAACACAAGCTGCTTTCAATGTTCGTAAGAACTTTTCTCTAGAAATACAACACAGGTTTTTTTCCTAATACAACAAATGTAATCTAGTTAGCACTGCATACACATACCAGGTACAGTTTGTGTAGAAAATACACAATAGTATGTAAAGGAACATGTACATTACAGGAATATTATATGCTATAATCCAGCACTTCATTTTATGACACACGCAAGACATTTTATTTCAGTTCACCACTCAGAATAAACCATCTTGTAGAAAGAGAGTATATATTCAAATGTGCTATACCAAATTGTTTTGCTATTCACCCAATCTCAGTGCCAGAGAAAAGTGTCATGGCAGGACAGGATTCATCCCAGAGGTAAAGTAGAGGAAGGGAACCGAGTTAACAAATGAAAATATGTGAGACCCTTTCATGGGACAGAGTGGATGGAGTAGATCAGCCATAGGATATGCTGAGACACAAACCTTCCTAAAATATTGTTATCAACCCATTGTAGTGACCATTTTAGATGCTTCCTATCTTTATCTGACTTAAGAAAAGGCATGTTGTTGAGAACAAACATTACAGGAAGGTATGATGAAGGAGCCTGAGGAGTATGAGTAAGGACCGGGAAAGAATCCTGGCAAATAAGTATTTGGGACTGAGAAACCAAAGTGACTGGAAGCTGTGTTGGGGACAAAACAGTGTCTCCTGTTTGATTACTTTCACTTCCAGTGTAAGAATTTGCTCATTTTTTGTGAATAAATAGGATCACAACATAAAAGCTCTGGAGCCAACTACTTATTTCTAAGCCAAGCTAGAAGAGGACCACAAACACTCATGTAGTTGTGAAGTCAGACAGAAGATTGTAAAAATTATAGGTCAATCTAAATAATTTGAAACTCGCTCAAATACCAGTAAATTAGTAGGAGAAAAAAGGCTTCAGTTCCTCTTATCTGCAATTTTGTTTCTGCTTTTGTAAACTCATCAGTCATATTTTCAACTTTTCTCTGCAGTCAATTAAGCCTGAAAGGGCAATTCTTTTAAAAATGAAAGCTGAGATTCTTACATCGCCAAGTGCCTCCAGCAAGTGGAGAAACATTGCAAGACTCACAAAAAAAAAAAATCCTAAAGAGTCATTTTATATGAAATCAGAAGGGATGTGAGACTTCTATAAATTCCATTCACAGACTCAATTGTATTCCTATTCTTCCAAAAGTCACAGTTTTCTAGAGGGGAATTATCTGGAAAGATAAAAAAGTAGCAGCTTCACTGATATTTTCAAGGCAGTTTTCATTACCATCTGGTACTCATTTTATCTATCTAGTGACACATCACAATGAGAAGACTGTTTTATTTCCTATTGCAACTGATGTCAGAATCCTAAACAGTATTTTAGCAGTACTGAAGAATAAAGTGACAAATGTTAATTTATTCATCCATGTTACAGCAAGACATCAGGAAGACTGAAAAGGACAAAATTCAACAAACACTTGTTCATTTAATTGTGTGTATGTATTGAGTTTGCGTGGCCAGGTTTTGGTAGCAGGGGGTGGAGGCACTATAGGGGTGGCTTCTGTGAGAAGATGCTAGAATCTTCCCCCATGTCCGAGAGAGCCAATGCCAGCCGGCTCCAAGACGGACCTGCTGCTGGCCAAGGCTGAGCCCAGCAGTGACACTGGTAGCGCCTCTGGGATAACAGATTTAAGAAGGAGTAGGATGGGGACCTGCACAACAGCAACAGCAGCCAGCAGAGTGAGTGAGAATATGTGAGAGGAACAACCCTGCAGACACCAAGGTCAGTGAAGGAGGAGGGGGAGGAGGTGCTCCAGGTGCTGGAGCAGGGATTCCCCTGCAGCCCGTGGTGAAGACCATGATGAGGCAGGCTGTCCCCCTGCAGCCCAGGGAGGACCCCATGCCAGAGCCGGTGGATGCCTGAACGAGGCTGTGACCCCATGGGAAGCCCATGCTGGAGCAGGCTCCTGGCAGGACCTGTGGACCCATGGAGAGAGGAGCCCATGCTGGAGCAGGTTTGCTGGCAGGACTTGTGACCCCATGGGGGACCAACGCTGGAGAAGTTCATGAATAACTGTAGCCTGAGGAAAGGACTCACGTTGGAGAAGTTCATGGAGGACTGTCTGCCATGGGAGGGACCCCCCGCTGGAGCAGGGGAAGAGTGTGAAGAGTCCTCCCCCTGAGGAGGAAGGAGCGGTAGAGACACGTGTGATGAACTGACTGCTCAGGGTGGAGGTGGTAGAGAAAATCGGAGTGAAGTTGAGCCCAGGAGGAAGGGAGGGGTGGGGGAAGGTGTTTTAAGATTTAGTTGTTATTTTCTCATTATCCTACTCTGATTTGATTGGCAATAAATTAAGTTAATTTCCCCAAGTTTCGCTCGTGACAGTAATTGCTGACTGATCTCCCTGTCCTTATCTCGACCCACAAGCCTTTCATCGTATTTTCTCTCTTTTCTCTCTCTTTCACTGTCCAGCTGAGGAGAAGGAGTGATAGAGCAGCTTTGGTGGGCACCTGGCGACCAGCCAGGGTCAACCCACCACAGTCTATTTCCTGAATTTCCTAATAAGGAAAAAAATCCAGAACTGCAGTAGGAAAGAAAGATCTGGAAAGCAGTAAGCCTCAAAAAAAGAAATTTGGAAGAAGACTGTATCTGCAGTTCAACTGAAATGGCAATGTGGCAGGGCAACAAAAATAAAGCTGGTGCACCTATGGACAGCTCCATGAGTGGTGTGAGAGCACCAATCTGTAAGGTTCTGTAATGCACTCCAGATGATGCTATTGCTCAGTAGCTATCAAAAATGTGCTATTCACAAATAAGGGAAGAGGGGACAGGGTGGGGTGGGGGGGTGGGGGGTGGGGGGGGGGAATGTGAAAAAGATCAACCACAGAAAGGTTAAGGGGACTGGGCATAAATCTATACAGAAATGTTAAGATTAGATACTAACCAAGCAACAACTGAAATAAGTGTGAACGTAGTTGTCCAGAAATATTTGACAAGCTAACCGCTTAGGAAGGGGAATTGTTTAGTGTGATACCTAGGGCTATAACAGCAAACAATGGGATGAAATTAGGAGGGAAGATTCAGGCCAGATATCAGCAAAACATCTCAGCAGAGTTATTGTACTGTGAAATAATCTCCCAAGGGATGTAGCTGAAACCCCATTGTATGAGAAATTGAAAACTAGCTCCAATTAGAGCAAAAAACTTCAATGCAGCAAACAATACTGCCTCCGTGGAATGATGGCCTGGATTGACTTAATAGCTTTTTTTCCAATTTCTATTATATTCCATTGTAGAATGCACAATGTAAGACAGTTTTAAAGGAAGAATGTTTTTCTCAACATAAGATATTGTTTTAGCTTAGTATGCTTAACAGTTTATACATCTATCACTCCACCGTCATTACTATAGTATCTGAATATGCCACATGGACAAGGATATTTTTGTAAAAAGTGATCCTGGCCTTCAAAATTCTGTTTGATCTCCCATTTTAATAGCTGAAGCAGATCAAGTTGAAACTCCATCTGAAGAGATGATTAGGAACATTTATAATATATAGCAGCATATCAAACACAGAACAATATTACTGCCAGTTTAAAAATGGATGCAATGTTTATCACATAAAGCTAAAACCCCTTTAGAAAGATGGTAAACTAACTGTAGCAGTCCTACTAAGAATACGCTTTTCAAACTTACATGTACATGAACAGTTTGTACAATACAACTTGTATTTTGTTTGTATTTTCTTTTCCATCATGTACGTACGTTTTCTGCAACGCCTTGCTCTGTATCTGTGTGGAGCTCCTTGGGTGACCCTACGAGCGAAAAAGTCATGTAGAAAACATTCCAAGGGGCACGATCCTTCTGCACAACATGTGCAAATCACTGATATGGTTGTTGGATGTAATCTTTCCTCAACAAGCTAAAACATTTCACTAAGCATGAAATGAGAAGCAGCAATAAGACTTGGTACATGTAGAATTTTTCCTACATATATATGTCTCTGACACTATAATTTTCTACAACTGTTCACATTTGCCTTCCCTTCATTCAATATTTTCTGCAGCACTGCCTCTGGTCAAACTCTGATGTGACTGCAACACAATGAGATACAGGCAAACTTCAGAAATGACTAATTATTTTACACTATGCACGATCAACTGAAAAAATAAGAAAACACAGCAATTTCATCAAAATTATATGAACTACTTCACTTCCTTTTGCTAATGGATCAAAGGACCTTTTGTTTGATCTATTGACTCATTCTGAGTCCTGATAATAGCTGCAATACTAAGGAACTAAACTAAATCTCCATGAGAACAGAAAACAGTCTCTTATCTTGACAGCTGGCCATATTCAATAACTGGTATGGTTATAAGCAGTGTCACAGAAAAGCTGAGGTGGATTAAAAATTTTTTTAATAGGCTCTTGAATTAATCTAGAGAAACAACCTCTCTTTTGACAGTAAATAAGGCAGTACATAAGTATATAGTGTACATATTTCAAATTAAAATTCAGTGTAAAAAAACGCTATATTTTCCTTTCATTTTAATTGATTTTCACCCAGTTATACCACGTATATATGTTACGTTACAAACAACACTAAATGATAACCAAAGACCAATCCACCTGATATTCTGAATATATTTTGTTCCTATTCTAGCAACAGCTGCAGTGGGCTGTTCTACGTGCACAAGAATAAATTGGTTTACCAAAGCAACACAGTATTTACCTGTTTCTGAATCGATTCAGAAGGCTCCAGGCTGAATTAACAGCTGGCCACACATTGTCCAGATTTCAAAATCTTTCAAGAGATACACTAAGTTGCAAATTTTACACTTAAGGTATGATTTAATAGCTTCCTCATGACCTACCAGATGTGATATAGGCAGGAGCTGTTACAGTGCCAGGGATGAAACTCTAAGCACGTTTTCTGTGTGTGGCAGCCATTCATCCTGGAACAGCGTTAGAAGCCACAGAATAGTATAACAATATCAAGACCTCAGCTCCCATTAGCTACTTGTTGAAAGGCCACAGAAGCTGTGTGGACTTGCATCCCATGTTTCCTAGGAAACTTTTCTCTGTCACTCCAGATGTTCCAAGGTATCTTGGAAGTATGCAGCTGCAGAAACCATTTTTGAGCTGATGAGCTGTGACCGGTGCTGTCAGTCTCTCCAGAATCCTCCCCATGTCTGGAAACATTAGTGATTTCATGGGATATGTTCATGACATTCATGCGAAGTAATTACTGCAGTTACCAAATACATTTAAATCATCTATAGCAAATATGTGGCATAAGGGCTGATACAAGGCTAATATCTATTTCTTGAAATAAATGACTCACTCAGGAAAATCTCGCAGCTCTCTTGGGCTAAAGGTGAGTTTTCAACGTCTCCAGTAGCTATAGTCTGAGGATCCACAGAGACCTGGCAGCAGCCTTGTGGTATAGGAAGATGATTACATTCCCTTTGGCTTCTAGAAAGCGAATCCCATCATCTTCCCAGGAACAGAGAAAAGTTAAATCCATGGAAACTGCTGACCCTTGCAAGAATTTGCAGAAGAGTTGTTTTCTGTTCTAAATAGAAAAACACACAGGAAGTCTGAATCCAGCAGGTAAACAATCAGTTGTCAGAGCAATGACGCTTTTGCATATATGTAGCAGCTTTCACCCAAAGAGAGCTCAAATTAACAATGTGGTTGTATAGATCTAACAAAGCTACAGTTTCAGGTGTTATTAACCAGAAACCTAGGAGTAGATTTCTAGTTGTATGAGAAAATTGCCAAGAAATTTTTGATGGACACAAGCAGGAAGAATTTTGGTTTCATGGAACATCCAAAATGCAGGAACTGCCACAGCAGAGTACTCTACCACCACGTTCAAAAGGGAGAGTCCCCCTCACAGTTGAAGGCCTCCTGTAGTGGATAGGTCTCAACTGTTACTTTCAGCCAACTATTATTCTGTCCTATCCCTCCTTAATAGGATTTGTGAAGAAAAATAGGACTATTTTAATTAAAAATTATTTAATTTAGTAGAATTTGAGGTAGTAGTAATGCATACCAGTTTTGATACCCATACATATATAAAAGTGTGCAGCTTTATGTTGCTAAGACTGTATATTTATCACATTTCTTCCCAGTAAAACCTTTGGGTTCCTACAGTAACAACTGGATACTATCTTAGCACTCCTAAAGTTAATGAGCTACCTTGCTAGGAGCAAACCTCACACCACTTTTTCTGTCATTAAAATGTGTGGCACCTTCAGCACAGGGTCTACGTACCTTTGTTCACAGAATCACAGGATGGCTGAGGTTGGAAGAGACCCCTGGTCCAATGCCCCCTAGGCAGGGCTACCTAGAGCCTGTTGCTGAGGACCATATCCAGACAGCTTTTGAATATCTTCAAGGAGGAAGACTCCACATCCTCTATGGGTAATCTGCGCCAGTGTCTGACCACCCTCACAGGAAAAAAAGAGGGGGTTTCTTATGTTTAAATGGAATTCTCTGCATTTCAGTTTGTGCTCATTGGCACAAATTTGGGTTTTTTGGGCAAATTAATCAACCACCAAGCTCTACTAAGGCACTTTTGATTAAGAAACTGTGTTCCTTTTAAAAAAAAAAAAAAAATCCTTAATCCTTTTATTCCTTGGTTTCTTTCTTTAAAATGGAGACACCACCACTTGCCCCTGCCTGACGAGTGTGTTATGAAAGAGTGATGTGCTCAAAACCTAATATAATAAAGACCAGATAAACACCTTCGAAAGACAATATGGTTTTAACTAATTTATCCAGACTAGACATTGCTTTCATTGCTTCCTTAGGAGCACTTCTCAAAATATAGCAGAAGTAAAAACAGACTGCAATTCTTTAAATACACCTCCATACACAGGAATCTGCATTCTAATCCACAAGACTGCTGAGTATGCCAGCATACCTGCTCTTAGCATTGAGGCACTTACTAGCGGCCTTCATATATCTGGTATCAGAGACATTTGACATCAGAAAAAAGAAAGAAGCTTGTCACACAATAGCGTCACAAAGTGACTGAGGGAAAGCATTATCCCAATGTTTGCCATAACTATATTTCCATCCCAATTAAACTTCCCTAAACATGCAGAGGAATTTCAAAGCAGTTTGCAGTGATTTAACTGCGCAGCTTGCACTGACATTTCTGGGAGTTAGGATGATAAATCCCTTCACATTGCTCTGAAAGTTCCTCAGCATGTTGGAGGCATGCGTCAAAGTCAGGAGAGTTCTCCTAACGAGCCCTGCTCCCTTTGATGTTTCCACTGGATAGCATTTCTGGCACTGAATGAATATTTTAGATGTCTTATGCAAAAAAAGTCAAAGTTTTCACCTTTGATAACCATACATCTTACTTTAAAGGCCTTAACTTCTAAATACTGGGGATGAAAGGTGATTCTTTTATGTCTTTTTTGCCATTGAGAAGTAATGCTTTTGTTATTAAAAATGAAGAAAATTTCACATTTTGTAAACTTAGTATACATTAGTCAACCAATGCCATTGAGGTTAGAAATCAATATATAAAGTTAAGCAGTGTTAATGTAGTGGATAGCTCATTTCTCAGTTAAAGGTGTTTTAAAATTGAGCACATTCATTTTCATTTGAAAAATGAATTTGAAAAAGCCTATGGAGAAAATATCTGGAATCTTAAGGACATTCACCCAAGATTTTGCTGATCCAAACTTCTGAATGCAAAGTTCAATTGACATGTCTGATTTTGCTATCCTTAAGTACAGTGTTTGCAGTTCACAGCAAACAGTAAAATTTTAAGAGAGAGAAGACATTAGCATTATTGAAAATCAGTGCCTAATTGACTTCATCAGGATGCACTTGCAAAGACTAGAGCAGAAAATATTCTGCTTCCTTTATGCAATTAGGGAGATATCAGACATTCATAGCAAAGGGAAAAGGTTGCATATACATAAATTTAAAAGCCCTAAAGAGCAGGAAAATTATTTCTCCTATTACTGCTTTTTGCCCCATATTTGCAAGCCTTATCTTAGTTCTAGGGGAATGAATGACAGCAAACCTTCCCCTAGTTTTAGGAAAGAGTGACAGCCCCTGAGGTTTTGAGATGGTCATTTAAAATCTCTTTGCTGGTCTAAAAGCGTCTATGCCTTTGTTTATTCAAGAAAGTTCAGAACTTGAAGAATTCATCAGATCAGAGTCAGCTTCAGAAAAATCCTAAGCAGGTTACAGGTGGGTTACAATGGGAAAGCAAAATCTAAAAAATCAGAAAGCACATGATAAAGCACGTCTGGGCAAGATTTTCAGATAGGTTTTTAAAGTACAAAAAGCTGATTTAGCACTCTGATCCCCTAGCTCTAAGGGTAAATCTCCTTGCCTGGCTACAGAACCAGAGCCTCTGGAGACACAGCCATGCCAACACCAAGCCGCACAACAGTGTAACAGCATTGGTAGCTTCTGACTTCGGCCCATGTATCTACTTCAGTAAATCACCTAATTCTGAGTCCTGTTCAAGAAACATAGCCACTAATCTAAGGAAGATTTGATCAAATAGCACATGTAGGATCTGACCTGGTGCTTTATAGTGAGATCTCCTTGAGACTCCACCAAAATCCCTGGAGCTACGACAGAGGCTGCCTAAGGAAATTGAAACCTTTTCTTATGATTTCTTTGCACTTTTTGTTCTGCTCCTGTGTAGGGCAGGGGTCTCAAAGATTTCTTTGCTCACTTTTCATGGGCAGGTGTAAGGACCACCTACCCTGTATGTATGGTATGTACCTGTATGTATGGTACATACATGAGAGTTTTTTCCGGTCTCATAGATACCTCCCATGAGTAGGCTTCCACAGCTACCACAAGAAAACCTAGCAATAAGAGCTGTCCACTTGGTTTGTCATTTTAAGCCCTGCTCTGAGCATTATCAGTCTCATCCCACCAGCTCACTGGTGTAGGCCAAACTTCCTAAAAGCACAGTCAAGGCCATGGTTCAGCCACTGCTGCCTAGTCACATGGCTCATTACAAGCTACGAAGGCTCATTTATTCTTGCTGACTTTATTTCAGGTGTTACATTCACAGAGATACACCAAACAGAGGAGCTTGAGACTCTCCATCAAGTTTGAAAAATACAGCAAAATGCTAGAAGATTATGATCTTGATTTTCAATTATGAGGTGAATTTTTGCATGCCAAAGTGTCCAGCATTGACAAGATATCATGAAAGATAGATTTTAATGTATGGTGTATCTCTGAGTATTTTTGGGTCATATGTGACAGACAAGCAGAGGGGAAAATTGTTATTCTCCATCACTCTGACAGATATTGCTAGATATACCTTTCAACATTTTAGGTATCATCTTAACTAAGTGTCATTACCTATATGAGCAACCTCCTACTTTCCATTTTACATCCCTAAGCTCATGTTTCAAAGTGTCACACTGCATCTGCCTACCTAACAAGGAGGAGCAAATGATCCAGAACACATTTAACGTCTTCCTCTCACACAGAACCAAGACTGCTTACAAACACCAACTATAAACTGCATTTACATTTGGCAAGTTTCCAGCAATACACAGCACTGCCAGCAAAAAAGAAAAAAAATGCTGTACTTAGCAGAAACTACAAGTGAAAGTTAATGTAAAATGCAGCTTAATACTATTATCCCAGCTGGAGTTTGACAAGGACACAGGACTCCCAAATTAAACAGAATTTCAAAAAAATTCTGTCTCATCTGACATCTGAAACAAGAAGCTTAAGCACTGCAGTACCAGTGCAGCACAATCACGAGACTAAGGCACTGAGTAATAATGAATTTTAGTATTTCTGCAGTAACAAACACTTGAACAGCAGTAAATAAACATAAGAGAGAAAGACATTCCTTGCAAGGTGTCACAACTATTGCCTTGCATTCTAACACATTTCAAGACATTAGAAATCAAAATGAAATTTAAATAACCATCTTTCACAGGGCCCCATGCAGAGCCAAATGTACACATTTGGGCATAATTCCTTGATGACACATGTAGAAGAAATTAGCTTTGAATTAGAGTAATTGGGAATTCTTTGTATCACAATATCTATAGTGGGAAAGTCCCCTTATCCTGGATGACCTTTCAGTACGTTATCAAAAGCCCTGGCTTTCCTCAGTATGCTTTATGCATAATACACACAATAACTGTAAGAACATAAATCTGGCACAGCTAAACCCAAAAGCTACAAAATGAAAACACTATTATTTTCAGCATACATGAAATGCAAAAACTATGATTGTCAGCATACATTTTATTTGCCACTCATTCCCTCCTTTCAGCCATCCATTCTGATGCAGTCTATAAATATATGATCTGCTATTTTTCCCACAGATTTTGATTCATTCAATACACAAACACCTGCTGAAGAAAAATTCAGCCTTAACAGTTAACATTTGGCAATATTTTACACAACTGACAACGGGGTTAAGCTCAAAATAGAGCAGCAGTTCAACCTGAAATCCATTAAAATTATTGCATTGTAGTTAGCATCAAGGAGACAGTAAGCTTTTAAAACCATTCTGAGACAAAGCTGCATATGCAACAGATAATCTACATGAAGTTATACTGCTTATCACAATGAAGACTTTTTCTACTACAACCAACAACATTCATTAAGGTGGCAACTATCATGGCAAAAAAAGTGCAAGACTAGAAAAAATATGAGAATCTACAGTACACAAAAGGTGAATTGTTCTTATCTGCCACCTCTAATCACGTCAGCCTATGAGCACACAACCAAGGGGACTGAAAAAAACCAAGTCCAAGAAGGTTGTGTGAGTGTGACTTTGCTCTTATTTCTACAACAGTTTAGCTTGGTGGGCAAGAGGAGAACAGTGGATGTTGCTGACCAGTGGACCCTCACTGACACACATAACATACCAAATAAATGGACATTGAGATGGACTGGTAACTGGCCAGACTGTGGGTTCAAAGGGTTCTGACCAGGGGCACAAAGTCCAGCTGCAGCTGGAGAGCAGTCACTAGTGGGGTACTCAATGGGATCAATTCTGCGGCTGGTGCTGTTTAACATCTTCATTAACAGCCCAGTCAGGACATTTTGGAAAGTACTTTGCCCGGGGACAAAGTGGTTTTCTGCTATTCTCTTAAAAAACAACAACAAAAAAAGACTGAATGGGCAATGAGACTTTTGGAAGAAGGAAGCCCTGAGCTGAGAAAAGCTCTAGGTATTTAAGCACAGCTCCACATTACAAGTTTTCTAACATTTTTAAGGCTAAAAATCTCTTCTACTCATTATTACATCATTTGCATCATTATTGTTTTCAGCAAAATGTTTAAAACATCAAACAAACATGAATTTTCAGTTCTGGTTTACAGTCACATTTTACTGTAAATCAGCTTCTGAAACACTGGTTTTAATTTTGCTTAAAAAGGTATGGGTAGATTTAAATTTTTAGTGAACGTACTTAACTCAGGATTAATCACATTTAAACTAAACTCAGATTTTTCCACTGGTTTAACTAAACTAATTTAAAATATTACTATTCATGAAACTGGAATGATTCTGAATGTCTGTGACATAATCTGGGTGCCTTTAGTGAAATCTAAGGGTAAGCAACGCCTAAGTGACTTTGCACCTTTGGCAATTTTATCTCAGACCTCAGCTACACTTCCAATATGTGCTCTCTGGATCAAGATTGATCAAATGGACAAGATACTACTCACGTGTGCACACCTTTGTAGCCTGTTAAAAACTGTTAAGCTTCCTAAACACAGGATTTAATCAGAGTTGTGCCTTGGAAACTCTTTGCCTCTAGCTAAGAATAGCTCTTAGAAATTTGCCAAAACAGTATTTATTAAATCCCTTGCTAAAAGAAGCTGTTCTCTTAGTTTACCTTGCTACAGATAAGGACAAGGTCACATGCTTTAGTCCTCAAATGTTTTTTTTCAGTCTGTTTATTTTGACACAGCAGTTGTCAGGTTGTTTTGGATTACAGCCTAGTTAATCTCTGCTGCAGTTCCTCCTTCTCACTCCATCCTCCCAAATCCTTACAGCAAAACCATACCCCAGCAGACAGCTAAGTACCTGCCATAGTGCATAGTGTTGGTCAGCTTCAGCAAAAAAAAAAATAATCCCTCTAACAAGCCAAACGAAAGAATTTCGTCTTTATATCATGTTTCTCTAAGACAGCCTGTTCTTGGTGTTTTCACAAAAGGCCAGCTATGCCACTTTAAATGGAGAATATATTTTGGTGTGAGTGTGATTTACCTGAAGGGGAGATTGGAGTACAAGGCACAAATATGCAAGGCATCAGCAGTTGCCCACTCTTCTCAGTTTCTGACAGTTATTTTGGTTATGGTTAGAGCTCCTTATAAAGTTATCAAGGTCACGTAATTATCTACTTTTAGTGGGTCCCATGTCTCCAGCACCTTCCAAACTAGCATTGCCATTCTTTGGGATAACACACACCAAGAGAAGAAAGACTGAAGTCACGCTCCACACTTGCTAGTGCTACGTACTGCATGCTAAAGATATTAGCCTAATTATCACCTGCACCTATTTTAATCAAACACAAAGACCTTTACAGCACCCATTAGAACTAATGATGTAGGATAACTATGAAAGAGCATAGTCTCACTGCTACCAAGACAGATGTCAGACACATGTTACAAGTACCTCAAGGTAATTCAAAAGTGGCTATTAGTTGTTATTTCAATAGCAAGACTGCTTTCTTGGCTGTGAAAAGCATGAGTTTGCACAGAATGCAACAATTTTCTATTCTAAATCTGATTTTTAAAAGTACTTTACAACTCCTGCAGAGATAGATCATTAAGGTACAATGCCGTTAACAGATTGTGTAATGATTAAAGCTTTAAAAAACCTGCTTTGCCATTTCATTAAAGCTTAAAAAAACCTGCTTTGCCATTTCAAGAAACTTCTTGAAAATTCAGAAACTATTCTATCACAACTCAGATGAAACAGAGACCTTCTAAAATTTTCATGCACTGAAAAAAAACAAAAGCAGAAACAAAAACAAACCCCAAAAAGGAAAAGATATATTATTCCTTCACAAGCAAAAGGGTATTTCCATGTGACTGTGAGTGACCTGGTTTATGTCCTTACTGTGCCATTTTCCTACATCACAAGTAAAATGCCTTAGGTGTCAGTTTGCATGTTACTTTAGGGAGGGTCTTTTTCTTCTGCCTGTTTTCTTTCCGAGTGCAAAATCTAGTCCAGAGATATCTTTTTTGATTATTTCCCCCCTCCCCCTGCAACTGGAACATTCCCAAGAAAAGGTCTGGTTTCAATAAGTCAAACATTTCTGATAAAATAGGTTTCATGGAAAATAATAATTATTGACCAGTTCTAGTAATGTGTGATGTAAAAAGAAATACATAAACAGACTGAAAACTTAATTACAGAATCTCCCAGGGAAAAATGGTTTCTTTCTTACAGTGGGCGGAGGCCACGACTGTAAATCACGGGGGACTGCAGAGGGAATGTCTGCCATAATGGATGAGGGTTTACAGGCACATAGAAGAGCTGCAAATATATTTTTAAATATATTTAAGCAAAATATGCAAACAAAAACATATGCAAAAAAAAAAATCAAACCGATGCCTTAAAAAGGTTCTATTTGAAGTTGTTTCTAAAAATGGACCAAACCATGCAAAAACATAAGGTTTTCTTAGGTCACCATATACGTAAAGAACTTGATTCAGATTAGCCGGTGGTATAAAGACCTGAGTCACAATTTGAACATCAGTAAAAGTAATTACTAAAGTATGCAAAACCACATCTTTCATCAACTCATTTTTTAATGCTCCCTCAGGACCTTTTTGGACTCTGGTATTTTCTCCAGGACCTCGTTATGTGTGAGAGAGTTACCTGACTAGCACTGGTCACAGGAGGATACTTCTTCCAGAAAAACACCTGGCAATGTAAGGTCCCCATGACGGCCCCAGTTGCTTTTTGTCTACATCTGTACGAATAAATTAAAAATACTCTGAGCTGTTCTCCAGAACTGGGGCCAAATCCTCTGGAAGGGTCCATACAGAAACTAGTACATCTCCAGCATTGAGCTGGCCACATCTAATATCCCTATTGGGGATGCTCACATTAACTCTCAAAATATGCCCAGGAATTGTCCGGGAGGGTGAAGCCAAAGCTGGGTCAGGGACCAAGAGAACTATTTAGCAGCATCTTTAACAACTATGCCTCTGTACATGTGCCTGCAACCTGCCACTGTTTAATTTAATAAATTATATACTATAGAGATGGCTTTTGCATATTCTTAAATTATTTGAAGTGCCACATGAATGATTTGGTGTCACAGCTTAATGGATCACACATATAGGAATGGAGCATTTTGCAGTTTGACAGATTTCTATGTTTCAGACTTATCACTAGATAAAATGTAAATTAATACATTTTTACAAAAACAGAGATTTACGAAAATAGGACAAAGCTGCAGTAGAACCAACAGAGTATTAAAATTACTTTTTACATCACAGATTGACTCAGCTTCTCAAATGGCTCCTAAGGTAGGACAAATATCTTCTACAACATACCCCTGAGTATTCTGGGAGTTAAATATTGCTTGATTCTGTTGTCAGGGACCCCAAGGACCTTCCACATCCTTATGCAATGATATGTTGCAATCAGTCTACAGTTCCTAAGTATTCTCCAAAATCCCTCAAAAAAGCATTTCCTTTCCCATAAAGATGACACAAACAAGAGGGATAACAGGAAGAAACTGTACTCTTTCTTTTACACCCAACCACGCTAGCAATACAGAATTAGGAAACTTCCAACTTCTGCTGTTGCTGATATACCAGTTACGTTAGGGAGACTCTCTGGAGTTGCTCTGATATAACTTGTCTTGAAACTTCTGCCCATATTTTTCCATTCCTTGCCTTGAATTATTTCTATATGTGCTCCGAGCTACAAGAAACCTAAATTCCTTTTCCCAGGAGCACCATGAGACCTTGCAGAGCTATCACTTATTTCACAGAATTCATTAATTGTTTGTTTAGTCTAGGGGGAAAAAGATTTTTATAAAACTTGGGTTTAAAGAAAGGTTCCAGGAGTGTGATTCCTTATTATGATAGTGGCTATATCACAACTTACTGTATTTCTTATCACCTCCTTTCATAAAAGAAAATAGCTTATTTTAGAATAAACTTTCTGTGGCATTGAATAGAATGCATAATCAGGGTTCAGGGTTTGCAGAGGCTCTAGAGATCAGCAGGAATATTATTCATTGTCACAAACTGATATTAATGCAGCATTTTATTTGAGAATTTCAATGCCCAAAAGACAAAAGACATTCCTCAGTTCCCTGGGGAGGGGAAGGTTATATACTAGAGTCTGTTCTACATTTAGCACTTCACAGTTAACATGGTTCTGTCAGGTTTGTTCAGAATAGGAGCAATCAAAATGAGTACATCAAAACCTATGCTTGAAATTGTACTTTGCGGTGTGAGAGGAACAAACTTTGCTGCAATATTAGATTCATACCAGTTCAAAATACTAGTCCAGATTTTGCCCTGCCTTTACTTACAAATCCATCCTGAACAATGGAAGAGCCTAACTGGTGTCTTCCCGTTAATGGAGATTTGTTCTTAGAAGAAGATTTACTGAGCCTACGTCCAAAACCAAACCCCAGTGGCAGGACAAAATGAACAAAAAGTTCTCTGCAGGGGAGAAATTCAACATCTGTGAGGACTGCTGTGCTCCTGCAACTTTAATAACTGCCTGAGTTGACTTCACTACTCTGCCCAGCCTATAAAAGGAAAATCCTCATTACCTGTTAAAGAGTCGTTCTCTTATATAAACAGATTACTCAGGATGTCTTTTGATAGTTGTGTTTGTCCTTAGTGGAGAACGCAGTAGGTTTAAATGTCCAGAAATATATTCTACCCACCTGCCTTCTTGCAATGGTTAACAAAATAGAAATCAGAATAAATACCAGTGCAAGCATCTCCAATGTTCCTTACCAATAGGCTTTTCAGACTTGGGGAAAAGTTTCATAACCTGTAAGACAGGAGAAGGCTGAATTCCACCAGTGGCTGAATTTAAAAAGATAATCACTTGCAAAATCCTCACTGTCCAAAAATTAATCCTTATGTTCTTTCAATAAATTTATAATACGTATATTTATTTACTTAATGCATCAGAAACATACTGCTTCATTGCCCAAACACTATAATGTACAGGAAGCAGCAGTGCTTCATAACCACTGCAAACAAAAGCCAATGCTATTCTGAAAAAAACATGGGCTTTCACTTTTATTGAATTCTAAAATCACTTTTATTAATTTTTATTTTGAAATCAACTGGAAACACATTAATCTAACTTTGGAAGCCAGTAGACTTTGCTTGCATGAGGGAAAAATCTGTTTAAGAGTTGTTATTTTGCCTAAGAAGAAAATGGAAACAAATAATCTTGTTTCAGACCAATTTAGGGTTGATGGGAATATTGGAATTCCTTGTATCTCCTCCTGTGAGTTACACCGACTTCTAGTAAATTACATAGTGTTCAGCACAGCCTGAGATTGGGAATTACAAATAGACCAAAAGCCTCCAGCTATCAGGCTTATAATAGTAAATATAATTTGCAGTAGATTACAATTTTCTAAAATTATGTCATTTTTAGCTAAAGAATGATGTGTGCAAAATCTTTTTTCATTTTCCTTATTTTATGTAGTATGACAAAAGTCAAATAAATGCTTCACTGAGCAAATGAAGTATATATAAAATGGCAACAAGTAATTATCTGCAACAGAGTCTTAGAGAAATAACACATTTGCTATTTTTGGCATTTCCTGCTGTATACAAAATATCTTAATATTTAACTGTGATATGTCAGACACATTCACTGACCAGATATTTTCTAGACAGCTCCCTGAAAGGATGATTGTTCTTTTTCTTTTCTACAGACTGTCAGACTGGAATAATGTTTACAGGTTTTGACTGACACCTTACAAAATAAAATTAATGTTTGCAGGAAGTAGATAGAGTACAACTTGCAAGCAACTGAGAAGTCTTGTTCTACATCTGATCTTCAAATTAGGGCCCAGACACCTAAGGAAGGTAACTGTTTTTACACAACAGTTTAAGCACTAAAGATTGAAAACTGATGAACATATTTACTTCCGTGATTAGGAATAATTTTTTTTTTAAAAAAAGGACATATTTGCCAGTAAAGAGTGTAAGAGTGATAGCATTTTTGATATCCAGAGGAAGTTACTACTTTCAGCCACCAAATATTTCCCACCAGGTTCAGTGCATCTCCTATAAGTAATGAGGACCAAGAAAATAAGGCAGGGATTGTAGTCCAGAACTAGTGCTTTGGATGTCTGCTATGATATTGGAAATGGACATGAAACATCATCAATATCTTTTTTTAGAGGTGATTGACATGTTTAATTTATTTGATGTACTTCTTAGTTATAGGAATAGCAATAATGCAGTGGAAGGATGCTGCGTAACGGAGTTGCCATGACAACAAAGCAGTCAAAGTTAAGGCATGAAACATGAAGAGACTGGATACAGAGAGCAAATTCTCTCTTGGTATGGGAGAATAAGTTTTATAACAAAAGGCAAATTGTAACAATATAACACGACACTTGCCTGTGACACTGGTAATATCTAGAATATACGAGTTTAAACATCCAACACTACAATTCCGAATTTGTGAACGCTCATAGGCAGTCTGCAAATCATGGCATTCATTTAGCAAAACATGGAAGTTAACAGCCTAAATGAATAGGATAAACCAGGACATCAGCACCTGCACTTGTGTCTTCTTATGGTTGCAAAAATGAAACCTAGAGGAAAACAGATTTTACTGTTTTCCTGTTACACCTCTTGCCCCACACTACGTCCTCTGACACAGGTGAAGTTATCAAATCGCCCGCTTGGTGCCAAGCTGCCGTATATTCCTCCTAAGGTTATGATAGACAAACACAATTCTCGATGCTCTCTTTCCAAAGCAAGCAATATTTTTGACAGATGGATGTAACATCTTGCATTTTCATTAGCTTCATAATCACTGGAAAGTGCCAGAAAAACACACTGTATTTGAGCAAGTAAATTTTCATGGCAATATTTTTAGGCCCCACTGAAAGTATTTCCTTGTAGCAGGCGCTTCCTTTGCTTCCTTCGTTGGAAATCAAATGTTAACCAGAAACATTAAGCTTTGCATACTAATGACTGAGAAATAATTGAAATACAGTACAGTTACAACAGTGTAAACTCTAAAGGACTCAGACAGCCTTCTGGAAATATTGGAATCCCCCCATGTTTCATTAGTTTGACTAGTTCTGTGATGTTGTGTGGCTGCACAGCAGGGAGTCAAACCTCCCAGGAGCACATATCCCAGACGGGCTTCCCAAGGCACAGTGTCAACCCAGACACAGCAATACTGCACAGGGGAAAAACTTACACCATCTCAGGGAAAGAAAATGACTGACCTTTTCTAGTCAACAGTGCTGCTCCACAGTGAGGCCAGACGTCAGCAGAGGATGAGAAGAAATGCCAGCTGATGTGAACCTTTGTAGGCCAGATGAAAAGGAAAGAAAAAAGGCATTAATTCAACACATCTTTTTGAGGTTCATTATTTCTCATTGCACCTGCAATTTGCAACAGAACAATGTTTCGGTTTACTGTTTATGTCTTCCTTGGAAGTTTGGAATCACTTACATCCAGTATAAAGGAAAAAATCACAACTGTGACTTACAATGTAAATATCTGTGCTGTGGAATTTGTTTTCATTATAAAATATCTGCCCTGCTTTTAAGCATAAAAGTACCTTTATTTTTGGAGCATTTTATATAGTTTACTTAATACTAAAGTTTAAGAGATCTTCTGTTCACTTTGCACATGGCTTTACTATGAGCAATAATATCACAATTATTTCCTCCATATATCTTTTACCAGGACTGAAACTGGATCAATACTGTAAACTTCAGCCTGCTGCATCTCTCAATTTAATGAGTACAACAACCTACATTAATCACTGCATGGTCAAATTGATAGCACCAGGCATCCTTGAAATGTCTCTTGATATTTGGCTACTACCATTTTGGAGGGCTGTGGAGTTCATTCTATAGCAACCATGACGAAAGTGTCTCTGCCAGGACTCCCCTGAGCACAACTACCCACTAAAATCCAATAACCCTATAGACTATACTCTATTAACATTTTATACTCGCTTCCCATTCAAGGGCTCTGCAGCAGTTTGACACCGTTAAGCGGAACAACAACTATTTAATACGACCACTGTATCCTTTTCTACACATGAGAAGCTTGAGTACAGCATGCTGAAATGTCTTTACTCCAAAATCACTAAGCAATACACTTCAAACTAAAAGTTTTATGTATGTAAAATGATAAGTGGACTACATGTTCCTGTGCACCAGCAGAATCAAGCAGAGAAACTCAGTACCAAGACTCCAAAAGCCAAACCCTCAAAGACTGAGCTTCTTCATCCAGTACATACTTAAGCACAACGGGGTGCCAAACAGCCAAAAAAGTAATGTTCTGGAAATCAAAACCATTCTTGGCCACAACTGGCACATGCAAGAGTGAAATAATACAGTTTCAGCTTGCAAGAATGATGTTTTACCTACATTTCTTATTAGCATGGGGAATAAAAGTGTGGTAAGAATTTGGAGGAAATTCTACAGTTACCATGGGATCATCAAAATATATTTTACGTGCTTTAACATTAGTTATCATTATCAGTTTAATTCATTACCATTATAAATCTATAATTTTAAAAATGTATCACTTATGTAAACAGATATCTTAAAAGTTAAACCATGTGCTGTTAACTGTACTAATCACTGAGGAAATCTGCTTTTCAGTGACTTCAAACAGGGAAACTATACTGCACTATATCTGCCAGTGGTTTGGTAAAATGACTTTACAAAATGTAAGTAGCACAAATCTGCAGCTGAAGAAACTTCTGCTTATTGTACCTTATACTTTTAAATCTCATTCAAATTGTAATGCTCTGCATTTCAATATCCATTCTTTTATCTGTTCCAATAGAATTTCTTAATAAAGTTCATTGGAAATTCAACTTCATTCTTCTGGTGATCACCAGTCAAACTACTTTAAAGAAACTAAAAAGTAACCTTGTATTGAAATTAGTTGTGTGCCATCCAATGACATTCTTTTTCTTTCTGTTTTCATTAAAAGCATGAAAAATAAAAAAGTATAAATATTTTACTGTAAAAGTTTTTGAAAAGAACCTGCTAAAAATTAAACTTGACGTTATGGCAACTGATATAAAGGCCTAAATGTATTGTTATGCTAAAATACTTATTAAAAAAGCAGTTTATACAGAATTAAAGGTGTTGCTTTCTAATTGCAAGTAAAACTACAAGGCAAATATCTGTTCTCATGTCAACACAACCATTACACCCTTTTCAATGTTCCATGCTATACTAATATCTATACAATATAACAATGAAACAAATGTTAGATAACTCTTTTCTTAAACCTGTGGTAACCAGTTTCTGTTGTTTAGAAAATCTTTTCTTCATTATGTTTGGTTACAATTTAGACAGCAGGTGCTAGTATTCATTAAAAGTTGGAAATTCAATGGGAATGTAAAAAGCAAGATAAATTATTTTCCCTTTCCAATCTATGAATACAAAACAGGACATATACTTTTTTTTTTAAACTTCGGGGTTTGAGCCAGATTTTAAGATAATTAAACACCTAAAATTAAAAAACACTGTCAAAGCACCTGCCTCTTACTATTCAAAATTTGAGTGGGAACTTAAATTTTATGTGGGGACACAGTGACCAGAAACATTTCATTCATTAGCTTTGGTGAATTTCCTTTGTTCACTAAGTTTAAGTGAAAAATAAGTGTTACTTTTTTTAAAACTATTTCTATTTAATTAAGGTTGAATGTCCATTTCCAAGCATACAGTTAGACAAATTCCAAGTAAATAAAATTAGGAAAAAAAAAAAAGTTACCCACATAATGAATATACAAGAATGAAGGCTCTGGATAAAGGCATCTAAAGCTACTTATCTCAGCACTCTCCTAAAAAGAAACAACTTTAATTTCAGTACTTGATTGCAAATAAACTTTTTAAAAATTATATGCAGTGAGAAATAACCTTTACTTAGAGGGGGGAAAAGTATAAAGCATATAGTTTTAACTAAGTTTTCCAGCAAACCTTTCAGAAGAGTAATACCCATGTCCTGTGTTTGTGTCCAGCAGAGCAGAGCTCTGAAGCCACTGGCCTTGACTGCCGTGCAGCTATGCAAACACAATGCAGAAAGTGTCTTTTTCTTATTGCAATGTAGCAAACATGGGAGGGTAATATTTTCTACTCTTTCATTTGGTTTTGACTGAAATGTTTTCAGGAAACCATGACACTCCTGGCTTCCTGGCTTGGCTACATTTTCTCATTATTACAACACTGCAGACACATAGGCAGAAGGTTATTCCTTTGAAAATATATGGTATTTTCCTGAAAATAATGAAAAAGGGGGGGGAGGGGCAGAGGAGGGACACATCATGTGAGGCCTCGGTAATCCTTGCTTTATAGAAAGTTTAAATTATAGTCAAACTGGGACCGAAAACATCGCTTTACCATTCCCACTCTTGGGAAAGTACGCCAGCTCCCAGAAACGCGAGCTGAAGCATAAAGATAAATGAAGTCCATCCTGCCAAGAGAAACCTGCAGCATTGTGTCCCTGCCTGCTGGGGCCAGCCTGCCATTGCAGCTCCTCTAGCTGCCAAAACGAGAGACGAGCACATGAGTCTAGCTGCTGGATAATGGAGGGATCCGGTCGATTTCCCCACCTCTGCTCCACGCTGCCCTAGAGAGGCATAATTGGCCCTTGTGTTGAAGCATACGCAAGGTCCTTTTGTATCCGCCGCTTGCTTAGCTTGAAAATTAAAAAGCTATTGATAGCAATTTATATGCACTAGGATGACTGCAAGGGGAACTTGAGCATGCTAAATTGCAAGTAATAATTCACCGTTCTGTGACAGCTGAACAGAATGTAATCACAAAATTAAAAAAATAAGATTGGGAAAGAGGATGAGAGGACATCAAGTCCTTTTCTGTGCTCTTCTCACAGACTTTCTATTTATAAGCTGTTAATAAAAATAAAATCTCTGTTTGAGGATGGGAACTTAAAAGAGCCTAAGACACTATGTTTACCTCCAATTTCTGCATGCAGACATGTGCATTAAAAACAAATCTCTCTGCTTGTGACAGTTTAATCCAAAATCTGTACATAAACCTAACATCCTTCTCATTTCCATACTAGAGAGAATGTCACTTTGATAGAAATTACATGCACTCACATGGATGAAAGACTGAATTTTGTAGACTGGACTTCACTTTTCTTATCTTCATGTTAAAAGACATGTTTGTACCAGTAATAAAACCCCACTTTTCATACATGTCCTTTCTGCAGAATGTCCATTTCAACAGCTAAATACATATTTCCAGTTTGTCAGTGCCCCAGAATCCCCATTATCTTAGGAAAAGCGCTTCCCTTCTTATCTTCAATTGTGATTTGAAAATATTTCGTGTCCATTTCTCTTATCTTTTCAGCTTTAAATCAATTTCAGCAGCTTGAGAGAAATGTGGATACTCGGTGTAAAGATGAAGGCATTGGCAAAAGGATGAAAAATCATACTGGAGAGAGCCAAGTAACTGAAGAGAGGGAAGAAAAGGAAGGCGACCAAAGGGAGAAAGGAAAAGAGACAGATGTGTACGTACACTAGACACACAGTTCAGGGAAAGATAAAATCCATACCATATATAATAAGCTCTGTAGTGTTTTGTGCTAAACAGAAACATGACAAGCTGTGTTCAATGGAACAAATTCCCTCTCCAGGAGTAATGCTAATCCCTAAAACCTCAGACATCTGAGACACTCCACACATCCATGTTAAATTACAACAGCAGAACAAACTGAGTCTTTTTATTTTTGTATGTCTCACCTCACCCTGCATGAATAAACTCATTCAAATTGCTGATTCTCTCCCTCAACAGCGCACATTCATGTACGTTATTTATTGTGCTTAAATCATATCATTCTCGGATGGCAAATTAAGGTTGAAAAGATTTCTCACATTTGACTTCAATTCATCTCACTTTCCTGCTCAGTTCATAAAAGCAAGAGGGTAAGCAACATTTCACCTACCACCTCTTGCTTATTCCTTTTAAAATGACGAATGAAACAGACTTAAATACATTCCAGATTACTGTGCAGAAGGGAATGCTTTTGCCACCAGTGCCTGAATGAGACAGAAAGTATCAACAGCAAATATATTCTTATATGAGTTTTGGTATTACCAAGATGGTACCATTAGTCATTAATTAATTTGAGTGAAATAAACCATATTTTTCCACAATCTTGAGATGGAAGAAATATCAGAGGGTAAAAATCTTATCTATGGGGATTCTTTATACTCTTAAAGTGAGCAGTCACTGTGTATTTTACTTCATATAAAAGAGATTTTACCCATCCGCTCTCCTCTGCCTTTATTTCCAACTTTCCTCACGTAGCTGCTTCCTTTCCTACCATGATTGCAATCGGTACCATAAGACAGTATACCAAAGAACTTCTAAAGGGAAATTTATTGCCAAGGGCAACAACAACAGATACTTACCAATACTACAAGTGAAACTAATCACATTAACCCTTATAATTACTACTGACACTCAGTACAGCTGTGAGCCAAATTGATCACACAGGGGTGCCTGCAATGGCATTGTCACAGCTGGCGCCTTGCAGAGCTCGAGAGGCAGGGGGGAGAGAGTGGGAAGTCACTCTGCATCCAAGTTAGCATGACAAGGATAAAACACTGTCTCCTGAGTGATGTTTGTATAAACTGAAGGAAAAGCAAATCCTCAGCAAAAACCCCAAGACCTCTAGATCCAGTCGGTAAAGGAAGAGTCTGCCTAGCCTGGCTGCATAGGGTCAATAAACAGCACTAAGCTCTTTTTCCTCATCACTGGTAAGAATCTTGTCCAAAAGTGTTCTATCTGACAGAGAAGCCTACATTTCATCACTTTCAACAGAAGTTGAAAGATACCCTGTCTGGAGATGCACTATCTTCAGCCTAGATGCAACTGAGCAAAACCCATTTCCACAGCAGTTATTCTTTTTTGCAATCGAGATATTGATTTGTGAAATATCTTCATGTCTTGCAGAACTGATTTTCCATGGACTATAGCTTCTCAGAAAGATTAGCACGGCACAAAACAAAATTAGGGGGTGGATCTGCATGTTTAATTTGGATGAGGAGTAGACACTTGAAACAAACCTCCTGATGGCCTCCACTCACAGTGCTCTGGCTTGCTTCGGCAAGCCACTCCAGAGCACAAGATCTGAACTCCTGCCAATGAACCTAAACTGGGAAGTGCGCTCCAGCCACAAATTGGCACTCAGACCACAGCCAGCCTGAAGTAAAACCACCAGAAAAGTGTACAGTGTGGATGCTGAATCCTTAGTAGAATTTTACTCTACATCTGGGTCCACCTTTAATTTAGTATGGCACCAGTCTCAGTTTTGAGACAGCGGGGTTCAGGCTTCCTCAATAACTAAGCATCCACAGGATGTTTGCAAGTTAACAGTCCGAGTCTTCAATAGGCATAGCCAGCAACAATTAACCCCTTAACTACAAAGATGACCCCTGAAGGTCAAAGAGCCCTTTGCTAAGTAGCATGAAAAGGAATGCTGTAGTGCAGTCTACATTACATTTACACTAAGACCAAAGGAAGATTTTCGTCATCACAAATCTCGGCATGGCAACATTCACAAGATATACAGAAATACAGAATCAGAGTAAGAAGATATGTTTCAAGCCTTACATACTAAGGGTTGTGGTATATGCTTGTTGCTATTGCCTTTTGCAGGTTTTCATTTAAGTAAACTCAGAAATACTAAAAATCATCTGTGAAGAAAGCCTGTAATATATTCACTTGAACAAAAGGTCCTCTTCAGGTCAGTGTTCCAGTGAATTTTTTTTTATTTCATTTTAGAACTTCTTTACAACGGCACTGAAGGTGCACTGGTGGATAGAAGAATGAACAATGAAAAAGCAGATGCTGCAGAATTAATCCTTTTATAATCTTGGAATGGCAGGTCATAATAATATCTTAAGCACATTATAATGTATATTACCTTGATACACATTTGAAATGCTTATTTATTGGGGCAAGCAGCTATTTCAGCTGAAATTTTGTAGAAATCTTAATTTTATCAGTAAATTGGAATAAAGAGTTCCTACAAAACACTATTCCAAGTATAATCATTTTCAGTGTTTATCATCCCTACAGAGAATGGCTGGGACTGGAGGACACAGACTTTTTGTCTTCTGGAAGAGGGCAGTAAGAAGAGAGACCCAAAAATGCAGTCGGGACAGAGGCGAATTATCGGTAGTGAGCTATAGAGGCAAAGGGGACAATGCAGGAACTGACAGAAAGATGAGATAAAGCACTAGATGTTTTGAACAAGGACGAAAGAATGCCAACATATTTTTGCAGGGCAAAAAGGGTCTATTTTCAGCCTGCTTTTGCCACGCTGGAAGTTTCCATGATGGAGAAGAAAATAGCACTGTAGCAGAAAACGATCGTGACCTCCTCAACGAACCTGACCTCTGCTAGAGAATGTGCCAATGTGATGAGGGAAATGAAGAATCTTGATGAGGTAAGAGGAAAGTGGTCATCCTAATGCAGTGGGTTTCTCCCAAGAGATCAGCTAGAAAGCAGCATTCATGGTATTTTGCAACTTCATTTGAATTCATCCTGGTTTATATTTTTTTTTAAAAAAAGCAGCAAGATTATTCAGATAGTGACATAATCTATTTGTTAATTTCTTTTTTTCCCCCTCACATTTTCCTCTGAAGAATTAAAATGTACATGCAAATCCTGGCAGCTGTAGTACAATCCTGGGCAGAGGGGTCTGAGGAGCCTGTGCAAAAGCCTGAGGACAGGGAGGGGGCCATTGGTTCTGCCTTACAGGAGGAAGACAGGTTAACAGATGGCTCAGGAAAGCATCTTCACAGTCAGAGACACAATCATGTCCCTCACAACCATTTCTGTGCTACAGAGAACTCCTGGCAACCTCACGACTCCATTTCTTAATAACCTGGTGAATTAGGTTAGACTGTGCTATAACAGGATCTCCCACCTTTCTCACTCATGTAACACCACGTAGACCCAAATGTAAAGGTTATGTCTATAGTGCTATATCAAACATGCCTGCTCTCTGCCCCTGAGGGCATATGGTTCAGCATAGTTTGCATTCATGCATCTATGTTGTTTTTATTCCCAAATCAGGTCTCATCCATCCTGCTACGTGGAGCTGTCCATCAGCATTCACACAATTCCCCAAATCATCCACTTACATTGACAGGGACTTGCAAGGGTCCCAACCCTGCTAAAGAGCATACAAGTATTTAAATAGTATAGCTGATCATATGCCAATTCTCAAATCTGTTCTCTAGTGCTTTTTAATTTATTAGTATAGACTTGGCAATGGAAGCCACACAGCATGGACATAAGTCACTTCTCAGAAAAATAACAAAAAAATTTCCACATGGACAGATTATCCCACACATGACTTGAGGGTGAATACAGACAGACATTATTGTCAACATTACCATCCATTTCTCTTTACCTATTGTTTCCTTTTTCTATATCTCTTTCACTGTCGAGGAAGCAAATCTAAAAATAAAGCTCTTTTTTCCTTGAAAAAAGTTACTTGCTGGTAGCCTTTTTAATCTTCTTCCTTTGTTCCCAGTCAGCTGCTGTCTAACACAACCTGAATTTGATAAAAGAAAGCTAAAGATGGAGGATAAAACTTTGGTTTTTTGAGAAAGCATCTTCCACAGGAAAGCTACAAAAATTATTAGACTTCAGATGTTCCACTCAGTTGAAAGCTGGAGACGGTTGTCCTGAACAATTGTTGCTTTTTAGGTTCCTGAACTTGCTGGGGTTTTTCTTGTGGGTTTTTTTGGTTTTTTGTTTGTTTGGTTGGTTGGGGTTTTTTTGGTAGAGTGGGGATTTTCATGTAATTTCCAGCTTGACCAGGTGAAAAATACTAACCCATCACTTTTCCTTCCCAAGCCTCATTTTCTAGCTTATGCATTTGGTTTTTAGGCTCCTGTGTGATCATTTTTCTATTTATTAACATGGGTCTTTTTGTTTCTCATTATTCTATGAAAGAAACAAGTAATTAAAAAATGCTGACATCATATTGTTTTAGCTGAGAACTAGATCCTAGCACAAAGTACTGATAATTCAGCAGCACTAAGTTGATACTTCTGAGCCCAGAAGCTGATCTAACATGACCTGTAGTTCAGGGGTAACAAACCAGCAAAGGATAGCTCTGCTTACAGCATTATTCCACCTCTCTGCTCTCCAGCTCTGGCACTCAGGGAGTCCAATGAGTTTGATCAAGCACTGGTCATTCTCCCATGCCATAGTACTCTGTAGGAGACCTTCATACGAGAACCTGCATTTCTTTCTCATTCACTTTTTGCACATTGAATCTACTCTGACGTACAGAAAACAGCACATGGACCTTATCTTCATTTCTGTTATATTAGAAAGATACACTTATGCAGCACAAGCCACTGCTGCTACCAGAATGGCACATGCAGAAATGCTGCAGCCAGGCATGAACTGGAATAGTCCTGATCTCCTTCCAAATTGCACAGAGGTTAAAATAAGTCTAGCACCTCAGCAGAGCAAAATGGGAACATAGAAAGACACTTGATCCTGCTTAGCCACCTCCTACAGCGTCATCAGTGGCACAAAGAGCAATTCAACCTTTTTATTTTACATTTGAACTCTTTTCTGTAGCTTCAGCAAATTTAGTGGTATGCTCTGGTGCTAGATATTTTCACTTCCAGAAATGACAGTTAATAAAACCAAGTGCCATACCTTACCCTTTTACAAAACATGGTTCTAACCTAAAAACTTACAGTGTATCTGTCACTCAAACAGCATATTCACTTCACTCAGAGCCATATATCCTGACAATCTAGATAGGTGAGTAATTTTAAGAGATATAAGGAAGAACTCTAGTGGTGGTCTATATTAGCAAATTACTGTGTGAAAAGGTTCTTTTTGGTGCAATTTGTCCTCCACCTGTACTTGGAGCCTTGAGTGCATGCTGCAGGCAACCCTGAGCACTTCCCCACTTGGTGGAACCTGGGTGAACTCAGCAGCAGGCAACACAGGCACACTTAACACGGTGCAGTAGGTCACAGCTTTTTGAGTCAATTTACCAGGTAAAATACACACTGAGATCCAACGCAGCCTTAACTGATGAGCCACTTGGAGCATAATCTCCACAGCTCAGTTTTTTAAGAATATTGGACACAAAAGGTTAGCTGAGATGACTCTCACATGCCCTATCTATGACAATGATTTCAGTTTGCAAAGTTTTTACTGCATCCTTTCTCCCACAGGAAGACTGGCCAGCAATGAAATTCCCAGACCTCCTTACTTTTGAAAACAAATTATTTTTCCTCTTCTATTAAGCCAAAATTTTCTTATGTACATGATCATAAAGAATACCTAACATTAAATTTCCAAGTGTCAAGATGTACCACCAAATCCATTTTGTCTAACTTTAGGTGCCAAAAAGTTTCAGCTAGATGCCTTTTATTACTGTTGAAGAGAACAGCCATAGTCAGAGAGTATTGTAAGACTTCGGTGGGATGAATCCAGGGCCTTGAGACATGCTTAAGAAGACCAAAACAGGAAAATACCTTCTGTACCTCCTGGATTCTCCCAGTTTGATGCCAACAGGATCCCCACTGCAGGCAATTTGTAGTTGCCACAAAATACAATACAGTACCATGGCACAAAGACAGGATGCCTACAATACATTTGCAGAGACAGGCCACAGCATCCTTGAGAATCAGAGGATCAGAAGTTTTAGGCAGATACTTAAAATTCCTCAGGAGCTCAGGGCCGGTCAGATTGCCTCTCACCAACAGAAGGAAGAAAATTCTTCTTCCTGCAAGTACTCCTCACCCACAGTCCTAGCCTGATATGACTAGCGGTCTCCAAGTAATGAAAATAACACTTTTCACAATTTTTACTATTCTCAGCTCCGTAGTCACAAACTGCCTGGGAAACAGCAGAGGAGCTCTCTACTGTATAAATGGAATTTGTTAACCAAGTTCCAATTACAGGACCAAAAACTTACCTGCTTCTCTGTAGCTGCCATCACATTAAATCTGATAATAATTGGGTTGAACAGATGTGTAAATCAGGGCAGAATCTGACCTGCCAAATCTCTATTATTATTGATGTTGGTCACTGCATAAAACTCAAATTGACTTTCAGACTCTGGCTGAAATCTGCATTTCTGTCCATTAAAGAAAGAAAATCTCTTTCATTTAATGCTATCCAAATTTTGAATTGGAATAAATAAGGAAAAAATACACATCCCCTAAATTCTCATTTTGTGCCACCAAATACAAGTACACATACAGCAAATCTTGGAAGAGGAGAAACATGAACTAAGCCTGGGTATACAATGTGAACAAACACTGTTAAGGAAAAGATTTTCAGCAGTCTTTATAGGAGCTATTATTCAAAGATGGCATTAGCACACAAAAAGAAGTGGGTATCTTGCATATCTTGGTTTTATTCACAATTAATGATGTTTTCTTATCTAAACAGTAAATGTTTAAATCACATTTTCAGTGCTAGGAAAAGAAGTGTTGATTATTCTTCTCAGAGCTAGCAATTTAAACAATTTCTAGCATTTCAGAAATGTTACTCTATCACACAATGTATATGCCTCTCAAATCATCTGTTTTGCTTGACACTTGTGAAACGATTTCTTATAAACAGTCAACAAGGAGCCAGCGGCATGGCTGCTCCAGATGTTCCTTGCTGCAGCATGACAATGTGCATGTGCTGCCAAGTGAAGATGGTAGGACTGTACCTCCAGGAGACAGAGCTATCTCACACTTCATTTTTTCCCACTCAACAGACAAAATGTGCACAGTTCCTATTTACAGAGAAGACAAGTCATGCATTTTCAGCTCTCTCCGCAGCAAAAGCCAAAATACATTCCTATTGTTGAAAAACAGAATATCTTTTGCCCCCATCTGCACTGCCACCTCAGCTGGAATTTGCCAGATAGAGCTCCTACACAGCCCTGTGGCACCTAACCTAGAAAGCAACGTATCGCTCAACAAGGAAACCCAAAATCAGGAACAACGCTACCAAGCCTTTCCTGCAGTCTGTAAGCCCATTTCTGCTTTCCAACATTTCTTTGCCTTCTTGAGCTCTTGAATATCAGGAGATCAGGTGTACCAAACAACTCAGTTTTGAAATGGCAACGTCACCCCCAGACTCTTTGAATGCAACTAATCCCAAACTAGAGGGATTTGCCTCCAAACCTTTCAGAGGGCCAAGGACATCCCTGCCTGAACCCAGCAGTCTCTTGTGAAACACTTTGTCGTCTCATTGTTTATCCCCTTTTCTCCAGTCACCAGATATCCATCTCAGTGTGTTATTGCCAAGGAGCTGGCACCCCATTGAACACACATCTCCTCAAGACGACCTGCTACAACCAACTCCAGTTCCTGCAGAGCCAACAGCAGTGGCTGGTGGTGATACTGCCCATCAGCTGTGGCTAGCAGCCGGCCAGAACTGGCTCAGGTGGGCATGAGAATTGTTTGGTGGAGAGGGAAGGAGGGTTTGAGCAACCAGGACTTGCAGGTGTGTGTAGTAGTTGCAAGGGGCCTGGTGCAGCACCCTGGCATTGAGTAGTGGTGCCTGGTTTCTGACAGATTTAGTCCATGTGGCTCCAGGTCTACACAGTTCCAGCTAAGCCAGTGCCTCTGATGCATCCCTCTCATGGCAGGCATCCTGCTGCTGCTCAGTGTGTAACCAGCTGAGCTATGGACAGGACTGAGCAGCTTCCCTCTGTTTTTGAAGGAGAATGCTATGCACAGGGCACCAGAGACCTGGAGAAGAGGAGATGGTGCAGGCCATGCTACACAGTTCTGTGCACCATACAGTCACCTCAAGCAGCCACAGGCATAAACAAACTCAGGTACCCATGCAACCCAAAAACCTAAAGAGCAGTAACAGCATGAGTCCAAAGAGTCTTTCTGCGACATGCCACTGGGGTGTTCTCAGTATCTCTCATCCATTACACCTTCCTAGCTATGCTCCAAAGCCAACACAGCACAGACAGTGAGCAAATCCCATTACTCAGGTATCACCTAGAGCACTTCAACAGGAGAGAATAAATCCAACCAACCTACGCCAGTTTTGTGCAATTGCCATTAATGTCAATCACAGCTGCATCAGTTATTTGCATAATTGAAACCACACCAGGGATGGAAATCCCACAGGAGACATGATCTGTGTCTCCCATCTATATACCAAAAATTACACCATTCTATTTTAATTCCATTTATCAAATTCTCATGGGATCTAGAGCACACAATTTAAAGACCAAGAAAGTAGTTGGTGAATAACTGCAGACTACAAAATTTGTAGAAAATCTGCGCAAGGAAAATTTGCAAATATTAAATCCATCTCAGTTGTTGAGATTACCCAAGTTCAAATTTTTGGACAATGGACAGACAGGAAAATCAAAACCATTAACCATAGAAAATAGGTCTTCAGTACAAAAGTCTTTAATCTGATTGAATGACTGAATTTCATCTGAAAAGCTCATACATAAAATATTTCTCTATAAGTAATTACCATGCATTGTTATCAATCTAGAACATCTTAGGATGCAGGGCATAGATCTATTAAGCTTACAGATAATGGACTGAATCATTAAGTCCTTCTTTACACTGATTTTACATGAATTATTGTTCCAGGTTCCTTTCAATGAAATTTGTCATTTTTAGCATTGGGTTTCTTTTTCTTCCTTTAAATGTCTTAATTGGAGAAAATAGGCAGAAAAGAACCGTCTTAAAGACTAAAAATCAAATTCAGATTAATTCATCCATTTGTTGTTTTGTTCTAACAAATTAGTCACAGTGGAACTACAGTGTCAGGGACATCTGAGTTGGAAAAGAGCTACTAAATTATCTCCTATGCCCTGCAATTCCTTAACTGTCAAGAAATATTTAGCTGTATTAAAATACACTACCCTTACCTGTTGTTTTATTTTTCTCAATAATGTTTCTTCTCATATTGTGTATTTCGTGAAATACCCACCTTCTTGCAGACTTCAAATGTGGGGGTTTTTAGTGCTGAAAAGGAACACCAAGAGCTGGGGGTCTACATTTTACCTCCTGCAGTCCAGAAACTGCATTCTGCTGGCAAAGTCCTTACGTCTATTTTTTCACTTTTAAGCAACAACTATTTAAATTATTAATGGTATTTTTCTCTGGTGCTTAAATTTAACTGTTTTTATTCTCTGGTGCTTAAATATAACTACTTTTATTCTTGAGAATGGTGGAATTAGAAATGGGTGTATTAACTTAGTGAAAATCTTGCCTTTTAGTTCCCCAAAGCTTCAATAATCCCAGAGCTGAATTACAAATCATCATTTTAATAGAACTCCTCAGTAGTTCATCTTAGAAATAGTGATTACTGCAGCCAAAGTTACTAGGTAAGACCAGAAAAATCAGTTCTTCAGTCATCTGTAAGGAAATTAAAAATGCTTTACTCGAGCTGTGATATTCATGAATTTGCTTACCTTTCTGAGTTTGACTGGCTAGCATTTCCTTACATTTTGTTTTCTTTCAATAATTTATGTATTGCTGAGAACATAGAAAATATGAGGGCCTGGAATCAAGTCAAATCTTGTCACACTCAATAAATTTTTATTCAGAATTCTTGCCAATTCCTGAAATATCTTTAATCTTTAATTTGCAATTTAAGGTTAACATCCAAAGAGAAACTATTGAAAAGGAGTGCTACTAAGAAAAGTATCAACCCCCCAAAGACAGAGATTTATTAATGTCACTTATAACTATTTTCAAAGAAATCTTCGAAGTTAGATATGTAAGCAATACCCAGAAATGTAGGTTTCTGAAAAAGGAGAAATATATCTTTCAAAGCAAAGCAGAGATAAAGAGGTACTGATGTAGTGCAGACATCTGCCTGTAAAACAGCAGTATATTACCTTTAAGTAATACATAGAAACTGTATAAATGGACTTTAATTATTAGCATTTTAAATGAGATGTTTTTCTTATGGCTGAAATCAGTTGTCATTATGTGTTAGCATAATATTTTACAGAGTTTTTTTGATGGATGTTTAAATGTGGACATACAACATTTTTTGTCATACACAAATATATAAAATAAACAGAAAAATACAATTGTTTCTATGATGTTCTAAGTAATAAATGTAAAGCAAGTAAAGCAGCATGTTCTTTCTTGAATTCCCCAAAACCTGCTGTGACCACCTCTACCCCAATTATATAAATACAATTACCTTCCTTTTTGAAGGGAGATATAAAAAAAAAAAATTATCAAATTTTAAAATTCAGGAACAAATCATACCACACTTACTCACACAGTATGGTAGTTTACTATTTTGTTTCTTTCTCTGGAACAAATTAATTACTTGGCACTAAATAGCAGAGTTAGGCCCTTTATTTATTTTGAGAACACTCCCAAATGGTCAAAGTCCCAGTTCACTTTAGGTAGTGTCCTGTTGAGTTAGTGCTCCATTGTTAATGAGAAATGCTTCTAGTTAAGACAATGCAATTAGAGAGGCATAAGGATGGACTTAAGTGAAATCAGATGGAGCCATCCTCTCCAAACCCCTCCATCCTGTTAAACTGGGATAGAAATCATACCAAAAATAGATTCTTTCATGAGAAATTTGCTTTTCTGCTTGTCAGAAGCATTGCTTTTAGGAGACTTTTTTTTCTGTTATTTCAATAGTTCTTTAAAACATGAATGTAAATGTTGAGCTGAGGGAGTTAAACAAGCAATTCACATCATAAAAAAGCATCAATCCGGTTTACTCCAGATCATATACACTGGACTGTGTTATTTCCATGTTATACATACACCTCTGTATGTTCTGCCCAAGGCTGGATAAAACAGGCATATCCCACACCCTTCTTCAGGAGGCGTTAGCTGGTGTCACCAGTGGGAGACAAAGGAGGAAGGTTTTGCACACAGCTCCCAGTTTCAGCAAATAGTTGCAATGTTATTCCACATACAGTTATCGAGAAATTCCAGCATCCCTTATCTCACATGTGTATTGGCTTAACGCAGTCCCCTCTAGCGCTCTCAAGGCCCAAAGCAGAAAAGGACTCCAGCACATCCCACCTCACAGGATGCAGCTCCGGAGGAAGATTACCACGACTAACCTCTTCCCTGGCTAAAATTACACATTTGAATGAGAGCTCTTTCAATCAGTGCTCAAATTAGAATATTTTTCCTTAACTGCAGCATGGAGAAAAGTTAGTGCTGACCCCCCCAGCATTAAGCAACTCGAACACACGGTGTACCCATAGCACAGCTGTCACCTAGCACAAACCATCAACCCAGCGACTGTCACTGTCAAAAGGACGAGTAGCTGGAAAAATAATTCCTTGGCCAGAAAAAGTAGCAATGTTTCCTGTCTTTGACAAGGTGGGAGAGTAGTGCTGATCAGCTTGCTGGCAGGAAGTATATATATGGTGTAGATGGTTCAAAAGGGAAGGAGCGGGGGGAAAGTCATGTGTAAACAATTAATGCATCTGTGGCAAAGTCTCAAGTAACTGGGTTGGTCTGCCTTCTGGTACTTAATTAGTATGCTCTGTTCAGTACATACTGTGTCCCCAGTAAGCAATGCCTCCAAAGCAAATTAAAAGGAGCGTAATAAATCTTGCTTTCTCTCCAGATGTACAAATCTCTCTCTACACATGTACACAAATACATATATATATGTATATGTAGGGAGAGAGAGAAGATGAAAAATAAAATTGCAGGAGGAAAACAGAGCAACAGCCACCATGTTCATTTCTTATGTTTCTGAGAAATTAGCTTTGTAGGGCTGTAGAGCTGATGACAGCCTGCACAAGGACAGAGCTTGGTGAATAATTCAGACCCAGTAATTTTTAGATATATCTCACAACTTCACCATTTTGCAGATCAGTTACATGTACTTGTATGTCTGAGAAAAAAGCAGCAAAATGTAAACCAATTCACGTAAAAGTCTGAACACACATCCCTGAAAAAAAAAAGTATGTGGCAACATATCTGTTTTCTCATGTCAATAATTTTATAACAATTATAATGCATTTCATCACTAAAGATAAACCTTATAGTTACTAGTGTGTTGGGGTTTTTTTCTGCTTTTGACTCTAGTGGGAGCAGGCTGTAACACTCGAGTCTTTTCTCACAAGTCATCAATGCAACAATGACAGGTTTGGGCTTCTCAGCATTAGGATTTTTGTGCTTTTCAAAATGGCCACACTGTAAAAGATGGTGCTCACTCAGCAATGGAGAAAAAATGATGCTGTATTAAGGCAGAATAGTTTACAAAAGCAATGAGAGACTTAAAGTGATACACAGCTTGTGTTTATAAAAATTCATAAGCATTTCAAGTGCACTCTTAAAGGAATCATGTAGTAGCTGGAACAAATTATTATATAATATAATTAAACACAAACCCCTGCAATAGTAAAATAGCATTAAGGGACAGATTTTTATTGCTGTAGCAGTGGCAAATCACAAGGAAAGATCCCATTAGAGGTAACGGGAGCTGAAGTTATAATCCACTATGCACAGTGTCAAAAATAATATCCCTGTGGCTTTGGCTTAAACTGGCAGAATTAAGGCAGCAACCTGATTTCTAGTTCTCCCCATTGTGTGCAGATAGCAACCCTCACAACACCCCTATTCCACTCCTCTCTTCCAAGTACATTTTCAAGAAATCCACAACATTTGAGCACAAGGGAGGAAGGGAGGATCAGGCACACTGTATGTAATTGTGCATTTCCTTTGCTTTTGTTGGTTTAAATCAAGCTTTTACTTTATTCTAGCATGGTTAACAGTTAGAGCAAAGGGCTACCACTGAGAGCTCTCATGTTTTTCACTTTGTAACCATGGCTAAATCACCTTTGCACTGCTGTAGCTAGGCTGTTAGCAAGGTGAAGTAAGCTGCTCTCCCTCTCTAAAATCACCCTTCACTCTTACAGGAACAAATTGCATCAGCCTGTGGCCAGTGCAAACCATCAGGGACTCCACAGTGCTGTGGCTGGTAGCAGTATGTCTTAAATGAAATAATCCCTGTGGGGTCATTTTGTACCCCCGCCCCCCGAGCTCTTGTTACCTGCTGTAACAGGTTGTACTTTGTCACTTAAGCTCTTTCAGAGGATGGTCAGCTTTAAACAGACTAGATGCCCACACACAAATGCTGCAGCACAGCTCCAATCCAAGCCTGTGGGCTGCGGCTCTCTCCCATCCCTAAATTAGACCTGCCGACTCCAAAGTGCTGGAATAAAAACAACGCACATATCGAATCTGTACAAATGTGCATTGGGTTTTTATTAATTTTCATAACTTCTAAGTGATCGGGGTAACATTTATATTACTGCTGGAAAAGAGCCCTACACATGCTGAGAGAGGAGATGGGCTTTCACACCCATGTGTGGTCGATAGGATGTGCCCTCCACAAGCTTGCAAATTACACAAAAGTGGGGGGAGTTGGAGGGCAAGGCTACCATTCAGAGGGAACTCAACAAGCTGGAGGTAAGACCATCAAAAACTTCATGAAGTCTAAAAAAGACAGATGCAAAGCCCTGAATGCAGGATGGACCAAACCTGTGAATGCCTACAGGAAGGGGAGTGACTAGCTGGGCAGCAGCTCTGCAGAAAATAACCTCGGGGTCTTGATGGATGAGTCAATGACCTCTCATTTGAATTCCCCAGCCTAAATTTCAGTGTTGTTCTGCCTTCCAACAAGCTCACAGCAAAGCCATCTTATACATATAATGCATTATTTGCCCTTCTTCTCCATCCAAACAGGGCAGGGAATTAATCCCATTTTATGTCAAGGAAAACAAACACATACGGACATCGGCAAACTTGTGTCTGGCTCAGCAGTAGCTCCGCTGGCACAAATCATCCAGTGAATCAGTGGTAGAAGCAGAATTAGAAAACAAGAATTACTGGCTCCCAGTTCTACCCATTATCTGTTCAACCAGAATGATTTTACATGAAAACCTTGTCTTGCCTGTGACTGCCTTTGCGATGTGTTTTAACAACACTAAGCACAGCAGCTTTCTGGCCTACGACTGATAATTCTTGGCATTACTGTAATGCAGATTATGATAATTATTAATAATGTGCTGGGATATTAATAAATTATGTGAAATATACAAAATTATTCTGGTGCAGAGCAATGGGCTCTAACACAACAGAAAAAAATAACTCATGGCAGAGTATGTGTAATAAAGTAAAAGTTGTCATACAAGTAATAACCACGAGGACAAAGTTTTTTGGGGGAAGAACTGGCTTTTTCATGTATGTTTGTATAGTACTTAGTACTATCCATAATCAGGCCTGCTACATACTGTTATGGTCCAAATTTACAAAAAAAAAAAAAAAAAAGAAGACAGTAATACAAAATTTGAGACGTATAGAGACCTTGTCCCCAATATGGAGAATGAAAAAAGGTGAGGAGTGTTCATACAGTAGGGGAAAAGTTTTGCTACACCTACACCTCTTCCTCCTTTTTGACCATCTTGACTGAAAAAGATAATAACTGAGTAATCAGAATGAAAATTTCTGAGTCAATATTCAATAAAACTAATGTACTCAGTTTTCAATGCAAGGCATTTTTGGATTTGGCACACTGTTCAAGCCACTTTTATATTTCCCCCTATCACAAACCAATTGCAAACATCAGTGTAAATGTGACAGGGACAATAAAGGTTTTGAAGGTATTGTCCTGGCCTCAGCCATTTTGTCAATTCTGAAATTTCATAGACCAACCTTCTTGTCCAGCAGACTCAAAAGCTCACTCAAAAACCAGATATATGTGACCTAGGCTCAATTCCCAGGGAGAATATTAGGAACCTACCAAACCTGTTAATCCTCCATAGTGAAAGGGTCAAATACAAAATCATGTTTTACTTGAAGTTTGTTCCTTTCTGGAAAGAAAGGTTTTCAGATGAACTGCAAAAAGGAAGAAAAAACGCCACAGTATCACGTGTACTAAGTCAGAGGCAAAGTGTATAAATATCACCCTGAAAGGACGAGAGAATTCTCTGATCTTTTCCAAGGTACCTGGGATGATTATTCCACTTTCTGCATTGCTTCTGCCACTAACTGTTAGTTGTTTGATTGTTCTCTGCTGTTGCCTTTTGAAATATCTCCTTACATTCTATGCCTAATATTGTAACCCACAAATCTGAATTACAAATGAAGCAGTAGAAAGAAGAGTTGACGGCACAAGCTGAACAAAAATAATGTTTTTATAAATAATATTGAATACATCTAGGTAATAAACCAGTATAAATCCTATGATCCTCTGGTCTTCTAGACAGCACCTGCTAGAACAGGTGCAATAATTACTGATTACTGGGACCTAAGTGTCTATGATCACATGACAGCAGGGATGAGTCACAATTCATTTCATATAGACAACTGGAAAGAAAATAATTTTCAGGTCTTTACTCTATTTTAAGCATTTCTAAAGCATTATTCACCATAGTATCAGTGAAAAGGCTAGATTCTAAAATTGAAAGTCTTCATAGACAACCATTAATCCCCTGGGTCATTTATACACAGGGTAACATTTATTACATATCCTTTAGGGTATGCAAACAATACGGGCTCAGGTCTCCATATTCAAATGTAGGTCTTAATACATATGAGTGCAGCACATGTCCAGAAAGACCATTAATCTCTTGGGTCTTTAAAATGAAGAGCCCTTTCCTAGCAATGAGTTCAAGTCATGGAATCACATTCATAATTGGTTTAAGTAACTAATTTTGGCACCAAATGAAATTGTTGTTTCATCTTTTAATTCAGCAGAGACTGCTTCAAAATTAATACTTTAATATCTCTATTGAACAGAAAGAACCCATATAAACTGTACATTTTGATAAAGTCCTAACAATTGTACATCTAGAGCTACATCATCAGTATTGCAACAGTTCACTCTTTACTAAATTTATGTTTCAACAAATATCCATTTCACTTTTTTTTAAGAATTTACTTATTTTTAGATAAATCTAGAGTCATTAAGTGGATGATGGTAATTCTCTGCCCTGGAATTTTTAATAACACATAATATTAAATGCCTTGAAATGTTTGCATATCTGAGAGGAAACAAACCAGGATGTTTAAATAGAAGTTAAAAATTTGATTTTTATACATTATATTCTCAAACATGGTATTATAGTTAGCAATAACAAATACTATGGTCCTACTCTGATATCAAAGTCAAGTTGTGCTAGACACTGCACAACACACAGACTACAAGAATTCCCAATCTGAACAGACAAATTAGCAAATGGAGAAGGAAATGCATAAGACGATATGTCTCCTATATCATTAGCAAAGCTCGAAGCAGACTTGGTCTGCAGACTCCATTCAGTGGACTACATTGCCTCTTAGAGAAGACCGAGCAACCAATACATGTTGGACTTTTACCACCACAAGGTAGTTAAACTGTGACACTGGCACTTGTCCATAAGGCAAATACAGAGTACACTAGTGGTTCTATGCCCTGAAATGGCAAGCACTTCCATGCAATAAATATCTATGTTATAGCAGCTACCGTGAACACTGTAAGAAAAAACACCCATTTGGTAAACTTCCACAAAGAAAGGATCACACTTACAATTTACTGGCATTTTCACTATTTAGAACAAAAAAATTCTGAGGGTATCCTCACCCTGTATCACTTGAGTTTAGGCTAATGAAAATAAATCTGACTGCAACAAACAATGCATCTCTAACACAGCCCAGTGCCCACCTTCCATATTTTGTTACTTTAAAAGCATCAAGAAGCAGAGGAAAAGACAAGAATATCAGTAAACCTCATTGTTCTTAGCATCACCAAAGCAAAGGGAGACAGGCAGTTAGACAATAAACATTGAATTAAACAGCAGAGATTCATTCTCTACACTCAAAAGAGTTCCTTCTAAAAATGAAACTGTCAGCATTGACTATAAATGTTTGTTTATTATTGATCTTTTGGGACCTGCAGTTGTTATGAAGTACTAGAGACTGCAAACTCTCTGTATTTTGGAAATCAGGCACTGAGCATTTTGATAGCAGAAGACAGGGGAAATAATTCACCTCCTTTAAAAAAAATTACCCATATTTTATAGCTCTCCTTTCATCAGAGCTTCATTTGAAGTTTTTAGTCTCTCTTGTATTAAAAAAGGAGTTCTGATTTTGCAGGAAACACTCTCAGTGGGAGGTATCTTATGAATTAATACACAAAATTGAGGACACCTCTTACAATGCAGGAGTATAATCTAGAAATAATTTATGGAAACCCAGATTAAAGACGACCAGGGAAAAAACACAGTAAGTTCTCAAAAATGGAGAGTTAGTTAAACATTAGAACAAGAAATGCTGGTTAAAAAGACTTCAATCATGCAAAGCCCTGGTTACAGACTCAAACGCAGACAGAAGGTAACCAAGCTGGCTTGCAAACCTTTCACTGAACTAGAAGAAAATACCTTCTTTAATGTGTACAGGATGAGATCTGCCAAAATTTTTTTTCAAGCATTTGTTGTAAAATTTCATCCAACTGCATTAAACAAATCATCGGATTAAGTCTCCTGACTATGTCTTGTGAGCTGGGAAGAGAGGCAATTCTACCACCTTGGGTGCATCTACACTGCAAATTGGGCCATGACAGGGGCACTGGACCTCTCAGTGGGGAGCCAGTTTGTCTACTGGGCTGTGCAGAGTTACTTGTTCCAAAACACACGCAGGACTTTTAAAAGCCACTGACGCACTATTCTGACATTACTATCGTACATCATCCATGGAAAGTTGGAATGGAAAATTAGGTAGGTACGTAACTTCATGTGTTCCAGCACAGCTCATAAACCTTACTGTGCTGAGCTGGAGTCAGTTTTTTAGGAGCTTCCTTGGCACCCAAAAGGTCTCTAGGGAAAGATAAATTTTGGCACAGAAAGACCAGGATAGCACTGCTGGACGGAAACAAAAACTGCAGGGAGATGAGATGGTGTTACTCTCCATGCTTACCAGAGTCTTGCCCCATGAATCAGAGACAGTCCCTGTGGAAGGGGTGAATCATACTGCAAAGTAAGCTGAAAATGGAAAACCGGTGTCCCAGCACAACGACAAACTAGCAGCCCCCTCCTGAAAATGAGCTGGTAAATAAAGGCATGCATCCTCCTTAAATCCAAGGTGATCCTCGCAAAATACAAATGGAGTGGCCTCAGACCAGGGTCTGTAGAAATGCTGTTTGGAAAGGAAGTCAGACCAAGAAAGGCTGCAGATCATTCCCAACACTTGGACAGCATTTCAGCCCCAAGTGCTACAGATGGACCAACTACCAGTCGTCCAAGGACTCAGTGACCCTGGAGGTCATGCCCTAGGAAAGCACACAAAAGGCACCTGTGGTCCACAGCGCTGTGGATATAATACTCCTCAGGATGTCAACTGGAGTTCAGTTCTCCACAGGAAGAAATGAGCCATGCTTGAAGGAAAGGAGGATCTTTGATGACAATGGCTGTATTCTGTATTTTGACGTACATTATTTCCATTCAGCACACATTCACACAACAGTGTGTGCAAACCCTGCAATAGAGTGAAACGGATAATATGTAGCACAGGGCAGGAATTTTGTCTCTTTCAGATTTTTTTCATCTTTTTCTGCATATTTACATGCAGCGTTTTTCAGATGGGAAGCAGTAGCTGATGCCATCCCATCCTTTGCTTTTGATTCTTGTAAATTCCTATTAGGTTAAATTCTGATTTAGTAACTTGACATACTGTGAAATGACTATAGATTCCAGCTCTAGCCAGGCAAGAAGCCAAGGTAACTGCACTGTGAGAGGGATGGGTCTTGGCTCTGCTCTTGAAAATTTAACACATTTTTAACAATTGATTTTCAAATGAAATACGCTTATGTCACATCAAAACAGAGCAGTATTAGGTTTCCTCCATACTTTGTGCTGCTGAATTCCGTTGCCTCATTTGATCCTAATTGCAGTAAAAAAAGAAAAATGGCTCCTCACATTAATAATACTCAAAAAAGGTAACTGCTTAAATTGCATCTAGCAACAACCTGAGAATCAGCATAACCACTACAAACTAACTGCAACATATATGAAACAATAAAGAGAGAGAAACTGGTATTGGTTATAACTGAAGATTTAGAGTCATCTCTAAATGTAGTATTCCCAAGCACAACAGAAGTACAATTTTGCTATGACAAAGGGTAACTAGAGCGAAACCTGTCCAAGCCTATAAGCCCAACAGTGGCATATGGGAAAACAGAGCCCCTACTCATCTCTAGGTGTTCAGGAACATCTTACAATAAAGCAGAACAATAAGCTCCAAATCTGAATCAAAATTCCTGTATTGCAAGGCTATTCCTAGGATGTGTTACTGCTGTTTTGAAAAAGCAAGATTACTTCTTTCTTATCTTGGGCAGTTCTTTCTCATCCAGCCTCTACCTGAAGGAACAGATCAAGCAGACAGGGCCATCTCCCATCCACATACCTTCAAAAAACACAGCTCCCACTGCTTCTTCAGCTTTCCTATTACATTTTCAAACAATGTGACTTTTGTTGTGGACTGGATATTTCCAGAAAGGAAAACACAACATTAACTACACAGATTATTTTTTTTTCCTGGAAAGACTTCATTACAACTGCTATGTTCTTTCATACAAGAAGCAACAAGTTTAAAATATGTTTCCCTGTAGAATATCTAATTATAACTACAAAAATAACCAGCCTGTTTGCTTTGATCTTCATAATAGCTGCTAATTCTAAGTATTGCATTAAATGTATATTCAAGCACCATGAGCAATAGTGTTTATTTCAATCATTTTTAAATTACCAAATCAATTTTCATAGTCACCTTAAAAAATGTTTCTAACAAGAAGCTTTGGGTATTTTAGCCTAAAATGATGAAGAAAGTTCAGATGAATAATTATGAACCAGGATAAATTGTGACTGTAGTATATACTTATTAAATTTTGTAGAAGTATTAAAGCAATAGTTACTGGAATACAGTAACATATGAAGTCCATATATACTGACAAAAATCATATTAAAATAATATATTAGCAATAGAACAGAGAACGATGAAGGTCAAAGAAATAATGTTCACTTTGATTCATCTTAATGTGAATGAAACCTTGAATAATAGCATCCTTAGTTTGGAATTTCTTGGCTCTTGTTGTTTTGTATGACACTTCTAGTATCATTTAGGAATCAGATTATCAAAGAATTCAAAGGCAAATTTTAGATACTACAGAATAGATTTGACAAAACATTACAAGAAATTATTTCTATCTTTCTAATGACACCATTTATATAAATAATACTACAAGGCTTTTTAAAATGAGCCTTATTTTAACTTGATATTTTTCTGCAATGCTAAAACCAAGAAATACATTGTGGTCTTAAAAATAATAAAAAAGTGTCTATAACCAGATGCAAATCTACTTCAACTTCTTTAAATTCTTTAACTACTTTAAATTAAATATAAAAGGAAAACAAAATCTCATATGACCAAAAATACCCTGATTTCTAATATCAGTCAGTATTCATAACTTAAACTATCTTAAGTAGTTTTTAAAACTGATTTTATTAGACATTTCACATTATATGCAGTTTTTATACTATTTTCCAGCAGGGTTTTTTTTCCGCTAGAAAACAGTAATTCTAGAAAATAATTTTTTTTTTTAAAGAGTGCAATTACATAAACATTAAGAAAATTTTACCATGTTTACAGTAGGTGAAAATTTATGTGTAAAAAGTCTGACCTAACTCTTATTGCCACCAATAAAAGTATTCTCATTCACTTCAAAAGGTCCATGTAATAGAATATTTGGACTGATTATCTAAGTTGTTTTTAATTTTCATTTTTATTTGTTAACAAATGAAGAAACAAAGGACCACCAATGTTGCACAACTTGTTTGCATAGCTGTCACCACTAGAAATGGTACAGAAAGTTGTTTCTTATCATAAAATATTCTCACAAAACTGGGAAGAGACCACCAGAGGCCACATAGTCTAACTGCCTGCTCGGAGCAGGGTGCACAGTGCATCAGATCAAACCTTTGGTCCATCCAATACTGACTGCATCAGAAAATGAAACAAAAGATTTATGTGCGGTACCTGTTGTGCAGCACTAAATAAAAGCAAAAAAATTCCTTTTGCTAATTAGAGGCAACCAGCAGAGATTCTGGGCATTCTTTGATTAATATTTTCTGCATCTTTGCAAACTGCAGTGTTGTTAACAGTCATAAAGTAATTGACCATCCATCTTTTAAAGCCCAGACATCACTTCCTGCATCTTAAAATCCACACCAGTAATGAACATGCGTTGATCTATATTACTTCTACTCATAGAGGGAAAAACGATACGAGATTGGGGCAAGGTTGACACAACATGTATGTTATGACTGAAGTGTCCTTATTCTCTTGCCTTAATTCCAGAGACAGATTACTACTTAAAGTCAAATGACTTGGATTTCCACAGTACATGGTGAAAGCAAGAAGTTTCTCCCTGCAGCACTTTCCGATCCATTCCCAGTAAAGCACGGTAATTCACTAAATCAATGTTAATGTTATGATCAGCAATTTAACTGAATTCCTTATCAGCAATTACTTATCCTTTCCTATCAGCAAAACCCACAGTCAATATTTTGTGCAATATTATATATATACACACACACATACGTTGAGTAAGGTCTGACCAGCTGTGCAGAAATGCAGCTTCCAACAAATTAATTTAATTGTTTTGTGTTAATCTAGAGACAGATGTTCCACTATTTCCTGGAGTATGCAGAGCAGCAGGATGCACCAGGACAGCAGCCCTAAGTAGCCTCCCTTAAAGGTTAGATTTGTAAGGAAAACTCCATGGCTGACATTTGCAAAGCCAGCTAAGAAAATGGACACCCATTTTGCATTCATTTTAAAAGTAATTTGCCATCCAGGTATTTTATTTCCTTCTGCATATCTAGAATTCTATGCTCATAAAATTGCTGCTTATAGGCTTGGAAATAAGACTCTCTTTCCTTTTCTTTGTTGCAAAGTTATCAAGGGCCTCTTTGTTCTTACATTCTGTGGTTCATTAAAAAAGGAGAACTTTCATTTTCCTTACAATGGAAGTTGTGCCCTCAGAAACTACACATATCCCTGAAACAACCCTATGTGGAATCTGTTGATATCAGACATGTATTTCCCACAGAAACACTCTCACAGTGAAAGAGAAATAGCTTTTCATAAAAGAAACTAAAAGAACTTGAAAAGTAATAGAAAACACAATAAAAGAATTTATTTCTAGCAGTGCATTTCTGAAGCATCTATCCTTTTGGAGAAGTGTCACAGTTTCCTAAAGGGTTTGTATTAAAAAACACCTTAAAAATACACAGCAGGTTTCTTTAGGGATTCTATCAAACTTCATTTCTAACTGATTTTCCAGAAGTGTATATTTTAATAGAAAAAAGTCCTGCTATACTAAACACTAATGTCAGGTAGCAGATGAGAGCCTCCACTCTAGCGCTCCACTCATGTTGCACCTGATGAGTATTCAGTGGGGAAAATGACTTGGGTTGACTGTTAGACAAATTATTCTCTGCCCTCACAGTCCCCCCCACCCCGCCAGTCTCAATCATTATTGAGTGACCTGTATGTAAAATACATTTGCATTTCAGTGCCACTTATTTTTAAGTGCACGTTAATGCTGCACACGCTTGCTTGGACACACCACCTCCATTTACATTTGGCATGTTAAAATTGGAACCTTTCCATTATCCCATTTTCACTGCTCAATAACCCCTTCCGTTTCTGAATTTTCTTATCCTTCTTGTGACCCTTTATCTAAGAAGCAGGCTGAAGCACCAGGCTCTGCTAATAAGGAGAAAGTCCCTGGTGAATCTATGTCTGGTTTAATCCTCATTTTCAGACCACTTATTCTGCAACATATACTAATTAATTAATTTCCACATTTACTTGCCAAACTCTATTCCATAATGAGTGAACCTCCACTGTGACTTCTCTCTCTTTCTCTGTGGACTTGTACAGTATGTACACATTCATTTTTAGCATGTCTAAATTTCTGCCACCCAACTCAGCAGCTGGAATTTTAACCCCATTACGGCTTTGACCCATCCCTCTGCTGATAACAAGACAACTTAAGCCTTGATTTCATCTTTTCAACATCTCATCAACATACAGTTTCCTGCGCCAAAAATTCCACCAGTTTGCTCCTTACAGCAGCAGCAGCTGCCCCCATAAGGCTTTCCCATTACCGTACACTGGATTTACTCAAATTCCACCCTGCTCAAACTCCTCCTCAAATTCCACCTTCTCATTTAAAATCTTACTTTGGTATTAGTAAGGGTAAAATAAAAAAAGGTTATACTACCTATTTGCCACCCCTATTTAGATTACTTTCTTATTTCATCTCTGAATATGAATTGGGAAATAGGATCTAAAATGACACAAGTAATCTCATGATTATACCAAAGATATTTTCTCTAAGCTTTAGGTAAGAGATTTTTTTTCTGCTAGATTATTCAAGCCTTGTCTGTGCCCTCACTTCTTTTGTAATATTTTTCACCAGCAAAATCAAACTTATTATCTTTTATGGAACTGAAGCACATTTGGATGACATTTGTGCATATTCATTCTTTGATACCGTTAACTCAATATATTTCTAGATGTCTGTGTGCAAAGCCACATTGCTGCACAGAGCAGAAGAGAATTTCAGTTAACTGGGAAACAGCTAGAATGAGGTACTTAACAGCTGTGCAACCTACGCAGGGACCTTACATCAGAGTTAAGGTTATCTATTGTCATGCTATGCAATATTCAAGAGAGACATCTGCTGGCAACAAAGGAAAGAGCACTGATCATGAACTGTCATGAAAGCACTACATATTTAATTATGCAGATACATACTTATCCATGAAAATGAACTATTCAGGGCTAATTAGAAATACCCAGTCTGCTGAAATCATACATTTACTTTCATTACACCATTTTCCAGATGCATCCTGTTTCATTTATGACGCATTTCATCTGTTTATGTTGGATATGATTTGCTACATTACACTGCTTCACAAATGTTGTCAGAGGGATGGATGCAGCTTAATACAAGAGGCATTTATTTACCAAAAGGATCATACATCTGGTTTAAAGTTTGAATACATGCTCTGAGTGCAATGTATTTTAGAGATATGAGTCCTGTAATTTTAACAAATCAGTGACAGGATGCCATCCAATAACCAATTAATATGTATCGATTAATAGTGAACAATCAAGCTTTGATGATACCTTAACTAATGTCATCCACAGTAATGGCACTGAAGCCAGAGGAAATACAATCATTAGCACAGCACCAGCGAGATGAGAGTCCAGCCAGCCTTCCAGTGCTGAAGCTATTTTGCTATAATCAGGCCAAAGATTATTTTTAGACAACTTCAATGAGGGCTATAAAGGAAAAAACCTCCTTAGCCAATGTCTTAAAATGATACTTAGCCACAGCCCTGTTAGCTTGGCTTGTTTTAGCTTGTGTTTTAGTAGATATTTTGAACTTTGTCCAGAGCCAAGGAGGAAAATGTGCTGCAGGTGTCAAAACATTTATGACTGTCCAGCAGAGGCCATTTCAAAGAAACAGTGAGGCACAGAATTAGCCACGGCTAGTGCAATATTGCTGATGCAGCTGCCTTGTATTTTATTCCACCTACTTTTTAAATTTTCCAATCTTCTTTTCCCAGCTATGAAGCAATTTCTTTCAGCCCTGCTGAGGAAGGAGCCCATTGTTCCACCACCCCACTGCAAGATGGGAGAAGGCATCCGTAAGCAACAGCCATGCTGTTCCATCTCCAGGATTTATTCTTGGGTCTTAGGAAAACACTTGTGACCAGACTTTCCATTGTCTTTTGGAATACACCAGATTGCACATAATACCTTATTTTTAAAAAACAACACTCTGGAGGGGTATCTTATGCTCCTAACAGTACAGCTATTTACATGGTCCTCCTCCTTGTGCCCTTCCCCCTCTTATTTCTTCATCTAGGTCATTTTCACAGACAGTTGCTTCCTTTGATATTTTTGTGACCAGGTGGCAATAGCCAGCAAGTCTTTACTGTATTTGCCCTCCCTCTACCCCGAAACCTGTGCTTAAATTAGATGCACTTTTTGCATTCTTACTACAATTTAGTCCTTAAAGTAAGAAAACAGCAGAGGTGCCCCAGAATTAATCGAAAGCTCATCTTTCACTGCATTAGGGCATTGAACTATTGTTCAAATGAGTCAATTGAAGAGATGGGAAAGCAATTTTCCAAGAGGCAGTGGAAAATGGACAGTAACAGACCTGCCTAAACAGTAAGAAGCCCTAGAAAGAATACTAATGCTTCAGGGAAAATATATTTTAACCAAAGTTAAAGCAACAGGGGAAAAAATCCCCAATCATCTCCCTTTAGGAGCTTTAAACTGTTTTCAAATTGTTCTAGTAATTTCAGCTACACAATAAAAAAATCACTTTTATGCATATAACTGCAAGATTCCTTCTAGGCTTCATTTCTAATTCAGTCTTCTTATCCAAAAAAGCCCAGTCCTACTTCTCCATCATCTCTCTCCCAGGTTAGGAGATGCTTTAACTCCTCATTGGCTCCACTCTACTGACTTCCATAGCTTTACTCCAGTTCTTTCCATCCACCGTGATCCACATCATCATCATAACTACAGGAACCAGACTTATCTAAAAGTTGTTTGTTGGAAGTGACCATTTTACATGACAACAGGCTATCCACCAGAATTACTGAGGAATACTTATCACTTTACATAATTTGTATTTCTGAGTGTGTTGATGCCTAGAGGCACAAGTGTTGTCTGAAACACACTAACTTTAAATGCGTGGATTACAATCTGCCCACTACCGAGAGACTGAAGCTTCAATCAAGCATGTAGCTGGTTCTCAGTGAGGTAACGATTAAGGTCATCTTACATCTGCTCTTATGGACAGCAGTACTTGGTGATCTTTTCAAACTTTTATGTTTATTAATCAGAATTGACTTGACATGATGATGGATGGGCACTCCTTTAAAAAGAAGTTAGTTATTATAGTTAGTTATAGTTAACCTCTCTGCTGGATCATTTGTTTTTTCATGATAAACTACAGAAAGAAATAAGACAGAAAGAACTGCCAAAAGCACTGCTGTGGCAACCAGCTAGCCGTAAAGTTATCTTCCAGTAGAGGGAATGAGGTCACAGCAGCTGAAGATGGAACTGCACAGAATCCATTTAAGCCATGATATACTATCAATATAGTCCATAAATCTTCCAAATACTTAAACTGATGGATTTTGCAGAGACAAAAAAAGAAAGAAATTCAACGACAGACCATGATCATCCCAAAAGCTTGACATGGCTAAAACATAAGGTCCTGATTTTTCCTGAGAAAAATAATGGCCTAATTGTAAATCTGTTTAAAATTAATCTAATTTACACTGTTTAAAATAAAAAAGGTAAATAATCAGTCAAAATATCCCAGTTGCTAGTCCTGTTTATGAACTATGTATTTTGTTTGTACAATTAAAAAAAATCAGCCTTAAGTAGCTTCAAAGAAAATCCTACCTTTATCATAATTTCTGTTCATCAATGCATGGCACTAGAAATGGTGAGCAAAGGCATATTGGACTGAAATACTCGAATGACATCTTTGCTCTGAATCAGCTATGCTGTATGATGAAAATGCCTCTTAATGAAACTCAATGTACCATTATAATACAGTTTCACTGCAATCATTGTACTTTTATGTTTGGCATGAGCCGGTCTCCATTATTCTAAGTAGTTAATGTAAGTAGCGCAGATTGTACTCACTGATATGATTTCACATTCCTTGATAGGATGGGCTGCAGCTCTGAAGAAAATTATTAGTGAGTCAGAGACCACTCACATTCCAACACTGCTATAATTAGAAACCATCTACATCTCCAAACTGTGGCAATTCTAATCCTGAGGATAACTGGAGCCTATCTTTTACAGTAACTATTGGCAAGGATGAACAAAAACTCACTTTATATGCCAATAATATTTATGCAGTTCTGAAAATATAATCTTACACAAGACATAACAGGTTTTTAGCACAGTGCTCAGCCCCTAAGTATAGTGTAAACTAATAATAACAGCTCTTAGAGATCCATACGAAGGCTTTTTCTGTTAATGCCTATTTCAATTAAGTTATGAGCATATGCATGTTCACAGTAAAATCCATCTGAATTTTAGAGGCTTTGCTTAAAATCTCCCAAATAAATTTTGACATCGATAGACTACATCATCATCTGAAAATGCATGGATTTATGACGGTGTCAACTCCCAACTCACAAAGAAAAATATCTGAGTGACATGTAGATTCTCTTCCAACTTCTTTTATTTCACAACAGGAAAAAACAAAATATGCAACCCACTCCAATACTATTAAATAAACTCTATTATTGTCACACCTATTAGTATTTATTGAGCCAAGATGAAACAGTTCTACAGTAGGAATTTTAAAAGGTGTTTGGAGTACAGCATATGAACAGCCAGGAGCAAGGTGCAAGGCTGCCTTCAGGATTATTCATGAGTTCTGTTATTTCAAAGCTGGCACGGATTGTGCTCTCTTTAATTTTTTATGTGGTGAACTGTGCCGTTTTTGTGCAACCTTATCTGCTGGGATGACTCATTTCATGTATGTGTGAGGTAGCACTGAACCCAGATCTCTAGTCTAATGCTCAGTGGAATTCAGCTTTCCCACTCCACAGGAGATCTCTTTACTTCCTTTAGATTGCCAAGTATACTCCTAAAACAATATGGTTTTCAGAAAAGAGATAGACTATCAAAAATAGTATTTCAAAAATGAGGTCATCCTAGAGATATACATGGTGGCAAGAACCAGGGTTTGACAAAGATTCATGTTTAAAGAAAAAGCACCCATCATTAACTCAAATGCAAACACAGCTAATCAAAGTACTTATCTACTGAAGTCTCATTCCTTCTCTATCACCCTACACATACTCATACACAAGATACAATGCATAAAAACGGGCAACTTCAAAAGATCTTTTCAGGGTGTCTGCAGGTAGATCGGTTTTTAATGCTGCTTTTATTCCATTTATGCACCCTTCTCTACTTTGCCTTGTAAAAACGTAGCATCTAAACCACTTCTGAAGCCACTGGATTCCCATTCCCGACATTCCATAGAAGAACAGGACATAATGGCAAAGAGAAGAAAAACCTCAAAACATACAAAGCTCCCCCAGTTACCAGACTTGAATGCCTTAAAACAAGAAACTCTAAGTCTTCCAGACAACTTCTACCTTGTTGTTTCTTACCTCATTTTATGTTCTTGGAATAAGGCAGGCATTTTGAACTCAGTAGCACAGAAATCAGAGAGATGCAGAGAATCACTGTCCCTCTGCCAAAATCTCCAACTTCTGTGATAGAACACACTGTAACCACATGTAAGACTGAAACACCAACACTGAAACAACACTGAAAAATAGTTTGATTTATACTTTCTATCAAAAACAGTGCATCCTCTTCTGATCCTAAAGATTGGCAGACTTACCTGAAGAGAAAATTAAAAATTCATTTCTTACACAGCTAGTGCTTTTTGCTTTTCTGCTAATCAGTCCAAATTTCTATTTCAGGCACTAAGTCTCTGGCTAATTTTGTATTTCAACTGCAAACTCATCTCTTGAAAGAAGTGCCAATTAAAAAGTTTTTAAGTTGTAGAATTGTTAATTAGTTGCTCACTGTTAATTTTAAGCTTGCTGGCATAGTGTTTTCAGACTTTATAAATAGCCCTCTGCGTATTGGTTTGTATTGTTGTAATGTGACAAATCTAGCATACCAGATGCATGCATCAGGGAAGGGAGTGGCATACTTCTGAAATCAATTTCACTAGTAAATCCTACAAACTGAAACCAGTATGAACGAAGTAAAAGTAATTATATTTTATTAATAGCAAATAATATAGACTAATTTATTGTGGTGGGTTGACCCTGGCTGGCTGCCAGGTGCCCACCAAAGTCGTTCTATCAATCCCCCTCCTCAAGTGGACGGGGGAGAGAAAATATAACAAAAGGCTTGTGGGTCAAGATAAGGACAGGGAGAGATCACTCACCATTTACTGTCATGGGCAAAACAGACTCAACTAGGGGAAAATAATTTATTGCCAACCTAAATCGGAGTAGGATAATGAGAAATAAAACCAAACCTTAAAACAACTTCCTCCCACCCCTCCCTTCCTCCTGGGCTCAGCTTCGCTCCTGATTTTCTCTACCACCTCCCCCTGCGCAGTCAGTTCATCACAAGTGTCTCTGCTGCTCCTTCCTCCTCAGGGGGAGGACTCCTCGCACTCTTCCCCTGCTCCAGTGTGGGATCCCTCCCATGGGAAACAGTTCTCCACAAACTCCAACACAGGTCCTTCCCATGGGCTACAGTTCTTCACTAACTTCTCCAATGTGGGTCCCTTCCATGTGCTACAGTTCTTCATGAACTGCTCCAGCGTGGGTTCTCCACGGGGTCACAAGTCCTGCCAGCAAACCTGCTCCAGCATGGGCTCCTCTCTCCATGGGTCCACAGGCCCTGCCAGGAGCCTGCTCCAGCATGGGCTTCCCATGGGGTCACAGCCTCGTTCAGGCATCCACCTGCTCCGGTGTGGGGTCCTCCATGGGCTGCAGGTGGGTATCTGCTGCACTGTTAACCTCCATGGGCTGCAGGGGGACAGCCTGCCTCACCATGGTCTTCACCACAGGCTGCAGAGGAATCTCTGCTCTGGCACCTGGAGCACCTCCTCCCCCTCCTTCTTCACTGACCTTGGTGTCTGCAGGGTTGTTCCTCTCACATATTCTTACTCCTCTCTCCCAGCTGCTGTAGTGCAGCAGTTTTTACCCCTTCTTAAATATGCTACTATGGAGGCTCTACCAATGCCACTGTTTGGCTCAGCCTTGGCCTGCGGTGGGTCCGTCTTGGAGCCGTCTGGGACTTGCTGTATCGGACATGGGGGAAGCTTCTGGTATCTTCTCACAGAAGCCACCCCTGTAGCCCCCCCTACCTCCCCCCAAACCTTGGCATGTAAACCCAATACATTTATTCAAATTATTACAATTTATATTAACACACTGTGGTAGCAGTCACATGTCTAAATTAGGATTGGCTTGAACAGCACCAACATCTTTTCAAATACAGAGAGGAGAGGCCTTCTGGAAGGAACTCCAAACATAAAGAAACAGAAACAAGTGACAAATTAGATGCAGTACAATAGTTCACAAACATAGTGGGAGTCCTCTACTTATCATTAAGAAACAGCACGACAAATGGCACAAATGTGAGAGACAACATGCATAAGGAGTAGAAACAAACAAGGAGAGCAGAAGTGTCACAGCTCACTGCCTGCAAACCCATGCATCTGAAGTACAGCACAGCAGTTCCTGTAGAGATTTTTAGAAGCTTTTCTCCCGGAAAGGAGAAAATTCTAGTAATTTTTGCTGGAGAATCTGAATGGCGGGCAGTAAAGGCTGGGGATTTGGGTACTGAAAGTGGGAACTTGATATAAACCACATTACTGGACCAGCCAGAAACACCAACATAATGAAATCAACTAAAAAAGGCAGAAAAAGAGACAACTAAATGAAAAAGCTAAACTCAAAAGAGGAGATGGCAGAATATCCATGCTGGAAGACCAACACAACTCTCAACTGAGTGCAAAAAATGTGATTTATTAGTATATATTTTAAAAAACACATTAGATGTTAAATCCAACTTTTTGACATAACTTTTCAGGATATCTCAGTGATGAAGATCTGCTTTTTTTTTTTTTTTTAATGCCATACAAAATTCATTGTAAAAGTGGAAGAGCTGTAGCTTTTGTGGCTTTTATAGATTCTTAGAGCAATCTGTGTAAAACATGAATTCACACTCAGCACTTCTGAGTATCAGTATTTAAACTGCGTATGTTGCCAGCAGCTGTAACCTTTCAAACTGTACATATCAAGCCAAGGGAAGACACTCTCCTAGGTACCATTGAATGTAAGTATGAATAAATGTGCATACAAAGTGCAAAATAAAAAGCCTATATAGCTTAGATGGTGACACAGGCAGTTAACAGCATAGTTTACCATTCCCGCTATTTTAAATATTAATATTGTCACTGACGCTGCAGACTGCATTGCCTGCTGCTGCTAACATGAGAATATTTTAGCTGCCCTCAGACTTCATAACTTTAATTGACTATCCTTAACTTCTCTCAACAGAAATGCCTTTCAAAAAGTTTTTAAGTACTGTAGAGGATGGCTGGAATACTGTAATTATTGTCTTTGTTGGCTACATAAGTAAAAGACTTGCTTCTCCAAAAATTAACATTTTCTTAAGCAATTCAAATATCAACACTTAAATACACAGAGATGAATGTGCTAAATTTATCAAATTATAACACACTACCAAGTACATGTATATTACTCCCTCTATGGGATCAAATCTGTATAGTAATTATCCATACTGCAATTGCTGGCCTATAAAGCACATATATACATTTTTTTTGTCTTAAAACTCTGATCTTTATATTGTTCATAGTCAGTTTAGCTACACAAAATTCCTGTCTAAATGATGTATGTATGTGCATAAGCCAGGACTAAAGGATCCCAACTTTGGAAACAAATTCTGAATGCCAGAGATGAAGGCACATGTCTGACCGTGAGTAATGGTGTGTAATGCCGTATAAACATGGCAAATGAACACATCTTTCTTAAAAACAGAGTTTTTCTCACATCTCACAGCACGACATCCTTTCTCCACCTTGCACAACTAGCCTTCCTGGCAGGTAGACAGAAGTATTTTCTCTCCCTTTCCTGCCTCTTCCCAGATGTCCCACCTGCTCGCAGGAGGCAGCATTCAAAAATGAAATCCTGCTTTATCATGCACCAGCTTGTGCTTTAGGTAGGACTTGCATGGATGTGTGAAAAGGACCTTATTCCTGAGGCCTAAGTAGAAAATCATATGCTTCTAAACTCTTCAGTTAAGCAAAATGACAGTACTCTCTCCCATGGGACAAGTCCTACTATAACTCATATAATTGACTCAAGTCCTGAACACATCTAACAACATGTACAGTGACTATTCTACTATAAAATTTACATAAACCCTTTTGCAATTTAATATGATCTTTAGTGTTATATTAATAGCAATGCATCACTTCAAGATGCCTGTACAAATACAAAAATAAACCCTAACATATCTCGACAGCATTCCCCTTAAAAAAAGTTAGACTCTAACTCCAGAATGTCATCATCTTAATTTCAAAATATCATCACCAAGACCATTATTTGCTTTACAGTAAAGAGGCTATCACTAATTATATATTAAATGAAGGAGAAAATTTTAGGAGTTGTGAGAACTGGAAATCTCTGAAACCCCTACTATAAAGACGTGCATTATAATCTGACTAACTCTCCCTGCTGCAGCCTTTGCACTTCTGGTCATCATCTTTATCTAATCTCTGTATCTCTGATTCTTGCAGCAACCTTTTCTGTGCTCAGCACATCCTTATCTGCATGACTAATGCAATCAGAAAGAGAAAGCAGCGCTTTTAACATGCTGTAAAAACTCCACCAGATGGCACCTAAAGACAACATGACCCGCCACTTCAGCATTAGTATTGCACACTTTTTATAGTGTAAGGATTAAAAGAAGGAACCTTTAGGTTCATGATTTTAGCATCTAGCATATAAAACCATGTATCGCTGTGATTCACTAGTCCACACATTTTAGCATGACAGAAATGTTTATAAATTATATATTTGACTGATACCAAATGATGAAAGAAAAATGCTAGAAAAAGTGTGAAATTGCAACACTTTTATTATTCTCTGTCCTCCAAAAATTTTCCTCTTTAGTGAATGCAGGTACCTTGCTCTTAATTTTCAGCATATTTTTTCCCATTTTGCCCCTTTCAGCTGAAAATCTCCATTCTCTGTGTTCCAAGTTATCCTTCTCTTTTCACTAAGATTGATCTTCAGAAATTTAAAATTGCTGCAGTGGATCAGGGCCAAGATTGACCTTGACATCTCCTGGCATCCTAACACTGCCAGTTGTAATAAATGACTAAAACTTCACAATATACACAGAAGTGTTAATGAATAACCCCATTTCATGCCACTTCACTACAATGTCAGTGTCAGTCATAAGAGCTATTTCATAAAACAAAGGCTTTTACTAAAGATCTAATCTTTTTCTGTCTCTCAATTCTTTTGAATGAATTATTTTTAATTCTTTTTTCTCAATTCTTTTGAAAGCAGATGCTTTTCCTTATCACCCCCTATATAAGGAATACACTATACAAATTTAATATTGGGCTTTAAAGTCATGAGAGCCTTACTGGTTTTCTAGCACCCCTTCTTTTCCACCTACATATATACTTACACACACCTTGATATACTTACGTTTTGGTTTTCCCTACTGAATATTAAATAATAATATTTTACCTGATCTTCTTTAATAGTTAAGAGGTGGGGAAGCAAGGGTGTGCTAGACAGTGCAACAGCAAGACAGTAGTAACTCTACTGTGGTGATAGGAAGGCTCAGAGAAAAAAAGTTCAAATGCAGTTATTCAAAGTATTATTAATAAAAAGTATGCCAAAATGACAAAGTATCAATAAAAGGGAAGCTAAATTAGAGCATAAACAAAGACAGACTGAATCAGATTCAAATAAAATAGCAATGTGCTTGTTCGTTTTCCGTGTTCACAGATAAACAGAAACTTATTTTAGGAAAGGTAAGTGGAAGCACTGGGCCTCCTGCTGGTTTCAAAAATAGAGCTCCCTGCAAATTCTGCATAAGCACTGTTTTGCTTCCAAAAGCGGCCCAAAAAGATCTAGGTGAGGAAGGGTTATTGACTTTTACTACACATTCCCAAATTATTGGAGGCGGCAGGGAAGAGAGACTTACAGGCGCTGTGCCCGCTCCTTAGACTCATTCCTCACGTTGTCAGGTAGGATCAGCTGTACTGGTGGTTCTAGTTTAATTCACTACGAACCAGGGTGGGAGATCTTATTATCAGACTTCTCACCTGATCAGTGCCCATTTCAAATACATGCACTCCATTCAGAAAATATGCAGCCTGTGCTGGTATTATACTGGTACTGGTATTTTAAAAAATGTAAGCACGCTGCATATACCGTTACTTCGACTCTTAAGTCAGAGCACACTCCCTAAACAGTGCACATAAAAATAAAATACTGAATGACTCCTGCCACTCTCTCTCTCTGCTCCTACCACTTTTCACGGCACTGACTGTCACTTGGGACACCTATCATCTGGAGATCTGCTAAATTTAACAAAAAAATTCACATCAATATTGGCTCCCACCACAGAGCACTACACCTAAGCACACAGAAGTCCACTTCTAGAAACAGGTAATACCAAACTTCTCATTTAATGTAGCTTTAAAAAAGCTTTAAAAAGGGAAAGCTTTAAAAATGGAATTTTACTCCAGAGCACATAGCAGCCCGTTAGGGGCTGTGTATTGCCGAAGTCTGCTCAACCCTGCATCAGTACTGCAGTGGGCTTTTCACCCCATTTTAAGTGAATTTACTGATCGTAACTAACCTCCACAGGCCCTGCAGTCATCACTCCTCTACCAATAGCACCGGTACAGCACCTCTCTTATTAGGGTTGTCCAGAACACCTCAGATCACCTCAAATCCATCCCAGAGGTCCTCCTGCTGGAAGCCCAAGGGAGTCTTTTTGGCCTGTTTTGACCTCCACAGAAATAATCAGCAATGTCCCCGACAGCTGCCTAGAGCTGCAGGGAGGTTGTCACGTTTCATGGCAACACAGCCAAGGCTAACAGAACGCTTTCCCATAAAATAGCAATGTGCCAGTGTTAATGACAGGTCTCATCCCCAAATCCAAATAAAACATGGAAAGTTTGCATAGGGGAAAAGAAAACAACCAAATAAACACCGCCAAAACCCACCCTGTAATCCCCAACATCAGATATGCTGAGCAGTAGCTATCTGTGAGCTACTGAGGATGACGTCTTCCCTCACCAACACCCTTCTGTCCTCAGTATCTAGTTGCCTCATTTCACGTGCAGCCTGAGGACAAACTGCTACGGGACATTTTTTGGACACCTTCCTCGCTTATTTGAACAAGTGCTACTTCCAGAGCCTAACGCGCCCCTGAAGCACCACGTCCCTGGCGCAGAAACAAAACTGCTGGGTGAAAACACCTGCCCTCTCGCAGGAAAACTCAGCTACGCTGGAAAGGCCACCCGCGCTTTGGCTCTACACCCGCCCAGCTGGACGTCGGCAGATGCGAAATTTCCCCGCCGCGGCCGCCGGGCCCGTGCCCGCCCCGGCCCGCCGAGGGGAGGCGGCTCCCGGCCGCGGCCCCGGGGCGAGGCCGGGGCGCCGCGGGAGAGGGGGCGGCCGGGCGCGGCCGGCCCGGCCCCGGCCGCCCGCTGCTCGGCGCCGGGAGCGGGCCCGCGGCGGCCGGCCCGGCCCGCGCCCGGCCCCGCCGACTCGCGGCCGGCCCGTCTCCGGGACAACCGCCGTTGGCCAACGGCGCCATGGCCGAGCAGCGCCCGCCGCCGGCCCTCTACTTCCCCCACTTCCACGACGGCGCCGAGCCCGTCCCGCCCCCGGCCGAGGGCGGCGGCCCGCGGGCGCCCTTCGCAGCCGCGTGCGGGCCGCGGCAGCCCCCGCCGGCCGCCGCCGGGGCGCCCCTCTGGGCCGCGGGGCTGGCGCCCATCGCCTACGAGCCGCTGCGCTTCTTCCGCCCGGCGGCGGCGGCGGCGGCGGAGGGCGGGGCCGCGGCGCGGCGGCCCGGCGAGCAGCCGCAGCTGGAGGGCGAGATCTGCGAGCTGGGCATCCGCCTCAAGGAGCTGGAGCTGCTGGCGCTCCTCGGCGACGGCTTCGACGCGCAGCAGTGTGCGTGTCCCCCCCACCCCCGGCGCCGTCCCGGGGCCACCGCTGCCTGCGCCGGCCTGGGGAGCCCCGCTCCGCCGCGGCGGCGGCCCCGCCGGCGGTAACCCCGACGCCTGCGGGGAGGCGGCGCCGCCGCGCCGAGAGGCAGCCCCGGCCCCCTGCGCAGCAGCGAGCCGCTGCCGGGCCGGCGCCGGGGGGAGCTCACGGGCTGCAGGGGGCTGCGCCGGCGTGCGCGGCCATCTGCGCCGGCCGCTGGCCGCGGCTGGGGGCACAAGCTAAAGGAGGCACGGGAAGTACGGATGTGGTTACTTTTGCACAAAGGAATACCCCCCCCCCCCCCGAAGTCGTAAACCCCCCAGAGTCATTAAGTGTTGGCAAAAAACTCGGACGCCGCTCAAATCAGAGGGAGTTTGTACATGCAAAGCGTATCCAACTACTAATGAGATCCTGGGGTTGCAAATCAGCGTTGATGTAAAATAAAGGCCACTGATGACCGCAGATAGTTGGAGGCATAAAAAAAAGAAAAAAAAAGGTTAAATTAGTTTGGCATGTTAATTTTAAAACGTACTGGCCATGAAGGAAACACAGGAAATAAAATAGTTCAGCAGATAGTGATTACTGGGAGTTGCAGTAGGGAGGCCAGCGACTGTAAGGACGTGATGCTCATCATTTCCTTCACGGCCACAGGCGGCCAGTCAGGAAACTTTCAGGAGCGCAAAGGTTACAAGAACACAGAAAAAACGTCCATCAGATATACACACTGAAAGGAAGATCTCAAAAAAATTGTGATAGGTAGTTTGCATACGTTTACTTTTCAGAACAGGAAATTAGTTTTTTCCTTTGTCATAGCAATACATTCCTTCTTCCATTTTAATACCTATTATTTTCATTACATGTTAGAAAGTTTAGTTTTCAGGTATTTGCTAGGCGAATTGTAAGGACTATTCCTAGCTTGCTTAACACAGTATTTGTTTTTCTTAAAAGTACTGTGAAGCATTAATGACAAAATTAATGACAAATTATGTTTTGTTCCTGTTTAGATAAACTTCTGAAGGCACTGAAAGACGAAAAGATAGAAAGCATGAAAGCAAGGCAGAAGTTGAAGAAATAGCTACCAACATGATGAGGATTATTTCAGCTGGATATTCTGTCACTATATCACTATAGAGTATTTTAATGGATCATCAGTATTATTTTTCTACTTATTATATGCTATTCTCTTACGAAATTAAAAAAATACAGTATATTTTCTTGATGACTTTTTTGTGTATTATTTGTCTGGTACTAGTTACTGATAACACTACTATGTATTTTAACATTTTTTTCTCCAATTACTATAGGCAAACAGGATGGATAATGTTTTCTTCAAGGCCACTAAGAAATTAACACTGCTGATGTCAGGATTCATAGCAGTCCGTTGATGATGTTCAAGATACATGTAGCAGGAAAACACAGTAATTCCAATACAAAGTACGGGGGGGGCGGGGGTTGGTTTTAATTCTAAGTATGTTAAGTAAGTGCCACTGAGAGTAAATAGATATGGTCAAAACTCCTATGCTTCTAAGCAAGCTTTAGAAAACTACTTTCACGTTAACATAGAAGTCTTTGTTACAAAAAATCACAGTGTATTCTTTTACCGTCTTTAGTGTCCACAAAATTACAGAAGTTATAGTTTGAGTTAGTTTTTAACAGAACAGTCATGTAACATTAACTTTCAACTAACATTTTACTATTATTTTAGGACTAATAGTGCTTAGGCTAAAAAGCCTGTGGCAGTTTTTGGAGTGACAACGTGCTTATGTTTGGAAGGCATGTCCTTTCATGAGAAAAAAAAATGGACAGAGGCAGCGATGACAGAATGAAGATCTGGAGAACATCTGCCATTAAAAAAAGTAATGCCATATAGGGCATCAAAAATAACTTAACAAAGTAGTAAATAGGCTCATCAGGCTGATAAAAAGATACCAATTACTTTTTCCTGTTCTAATTCAAGAGCAGTAGGTGGCAGCATGAAATAATAAAGTTACCAACCCTGAAGGTATCATCTTTTGGTAAGCAGCTTTTTTTTTTAAAAAAGAGTAATATTTTAATCTGTTTTTTTAAAACACCATTCAAGCTGCTCGACTGTGTACCATTTTAACACAATATGATATCAAAATTTTATTTCTTATTACTGCTTGTTGCAGCATTCACTCTTTTACTACCTTAATCTTTCCAGCCAGATTTTAATCTGCCCAACACAGAGTTTATGTTAAAAAAAAAATCTAGTTTAAAACTCCCATTTGTCAATCAGCTAACGATAATAATCACATTTTATCAGAGCAGCTAGGAGGTTTTAAGCAGGATCTTACCATCCACAACTGCCGTTGTCAGCCAGGTGTCTCCACCAATATGGCAATTCACAGTTTCATCTGCTAATAAACATGTTTTTTTTTAATGAAACAAAACCTGAGCAGGGCCGAGGGCAAGCATGGTAAGGCCAGGTTTTGTCCAGTGCTCTGGTGTGCCTCAGGCAGGGCAAGGTGAGGGTCCGGGCCCCAGGCCCATGCAGGAAGCCCAGGGGCAGGACTGGAGACAAGACTACCTGTAGCATAGGCCATGGAGGGTCTCACCAGGGCAGCCCAAACACCGAGAAGCCCACTCGGAGACACGCAGGGTGGGAGCCAGGGCCTGAGCTTAAATGGCGGCCCTGGGCCTGTGGGGCAGAGAACGGGGTGGAGGGCGCTGAGGTGGCTGGTCCGGGCACCTGCGGCCTCCCGGCGGCCCGAGGCCCTGACAGCCGCCTGCACGCTGGGTCAAGTGTTCACAGATGAAGAGTAGCTGCCGCAAGCTTCCCCCTTCACACTACAAATGCATTATTCGCTCCAATATAAAGACCCTCTCTTGTCAGCTTTCTTAAATCTCCTCTTTAGGCCCACCTTGGCACCATTTAATTACTGCTTATCTCTTTAGAGCCTAATGAACAACACTGTGCTTCTGGCTAAACAGTTCTGTTTTCACTACTTGGCATCTTTTAAGCTATTTTACTCCAGAGAGCACACTGCAAGTAACTTCCAGAGTGGGCTTCTTAAACGAGGTATTTTTACACCTGGTTGGGAAATGCTCACGTAACCACCAACGATTTATCTCTCTTTCCAACCACGTCTTGGAGGCCTAGGCAGTAATCATACAAAAGGTAGATCTAGGTGCCTAAAGAACCAAATTATTACTCAAATACCTTGGAAATCTGGGCTGCGGTGTTCGGCAGCTTCCTCCGCAGAATGAGGATAAAAAGTCTCTCAAAGAGGTTTGAGGCTAAATCTATGAACAGATACTGCAATGGTTAATTACTATGAAAGTGGGAACCATATCAGTGCTAAACTAAATACTGCAAGACAAACTTGGACAGGATAAAAAGAGCCAATATACAGGGGCCTTCAAAGGCTTCATGCAGAAGACCTTTTAAATCAAGTTAGGTAGCAGAGGAACTATCTTCATTTTTCCCAAATCTCCAGAATAATTCCACTCCTAAACCACTCTAAGTTGCCAATGGTTATTGCAAGGGCCTACAAGGATTTCCATTACATACGATCACCACTCTATAACTATTACTTCCCCTCACCTTTTACCAACTCTTTCACTTTGCATCCAGCTCTCATCAGCCATTACTCACTCACGTTTTCTTGGCTTAAACAAAGTTACTTTTTGCAGCACACAGTTTAAATCTTTTTCATCTGTTGTTCAGTTTCTGTCATATGGCCTTTATGCTAAAACAACACTTCATGTTTAATTATCGGGTGATAATGAAAGGAATAACATCAGTTAATATGTAATCTCAATTAAAGTTGCCCAGAGACACACATCTACTGAAAAAAATCACGTGGTTCACGTGCAAAACAAGGCAGAATGGTTTCTCTTGGCCAGCAACAGCCACGGCACTTGCTATCAGGATGCTTTGGTCAAAGTCCTTCCACTGAGGCATCTCAGCATTCCAAGAAGATCATTAAAGGATGGTGGCTATCTTCACTGGAAAGCCAGTTTGGCCTTCTGTGTGTGAAGTAGCACCTACAAAAGTAGCTTGGAGACTGTAGGGGAAACATGGGGCATACGATGAAATATTTCTGCTTGGAAAGGATCCCTGTTTGTATTTTCAGTTGGAAATACTAACACATGCATGTGCGTGAATTTGGTGAGAGAGTAATAAGCTTATATTAATAGCCTGGACAAGGAACCAGTTAAACATAATGGCACATATATTGATTCTCATTTGTCCGTGAACATTTTATTTACCTTTATTTTTCTTCTCTGTTTCCACCTGACCTTGTTACATCCGGTAATTTGCTCTCATCTCTGTAGCCTTATGGGTTCATCTCAAAACTGATCTATTTATTGTTTCCTTTGTAAAAATTAAACATCTACTAAACCAAATAGAATGAGCATTCTTACTGCAGGTTTGTTTGGTTTTTTTTTTACTTACAAAGTATATGTAATTCATTTTTTAAATTGTTTCTCTTAGACTGCTTAGGGAAGGCTAAGCCTGACATTTAGATGCACAGCTCAGATCTCTTTCATATAGCTGCCTTGTGAGTCAACAAATCTCTCTTTGTTGCATTCAGGAAAGAAACATTAGGCTACAATTTTGATTCATGGGCAGAGATCTCAAAACATCAGTAGGTTGCTCCCATTTCCAATTCTTAACAAAGAAGGCTTCTCAAAAAGCAGTGTCACATCTTCTCAGCCAGCCTGAGGGCTGAGCAATGACAGCTGTCTTGCTGAAAGAGCCATATCTACACCTACAGTGAGACTTATGTGCTCCCCAAGGAGTGCCCTCAGGTCTTTCACTTCTGAAACCTGAAGCAGCCTTGGCTGCTTTATGATGGGAAAAATTAGTTACAAAGCCATTTGAAAACAAGAATGCATTTAAGCTTTAAAGTATTTTATACCAAACAGTCGTATCCATCAAATTTCAGACTGCTTTATTTTAGAGTTTGCTATGTTAAAATTCTCCAAATAGATACTCAGCCTTATTACAATGGATCATTAGAATGTAAATTAATCTTCAAGTAAAGCTGCCTTAATTAGCTCAGGGACAGATTACAGAGGAAATCCAAAAGCACTAAGCTATCATAAAATGACTTTTTCTGTTTTCAGCAATGAATGCTGCATGATACATTCACCTGTCCTGAAAATTCAGAGCTAATATCTCAACATAAAGTAGAGAAATCAAGAGCAGCACTTAACTCTAGGAAACTTGTCCTCTTTTGTTTGTTTGGGAGGTAGTGTTTCTTAAGCTCACTGACAGCTAGATACCAAATCAAAGCGGTGCAATAAGAGGTGCTAATCAGGAAGCAGTAGATAAGTGGTGCATTTGGCCTAAGGAAATATATAATTATTAACACTAGTCAGTTGTTTCATGTTACACACTAGAAACATACATTTGAAAAATAGGCTGAGATTTTGATATATCTTGAGAAAAGCCAGAACAACCTCTTGAGGCAATTTAGGCACTCACAGTCACAACTTTTATATATATAACTGTATCTTAAGTGTACCATCTGTCCAGCAGCTTAGTGGTGATGTGGTACACTAGGAACTTCATTTATCCTCTATTTTGGGAAGATTCTTTCCTGCCTCTTTTCTTCTCTGAAACTACAAAGAGAGAAGGAAGGGGGTTAGATGTGTTCCTTGTAGTGAAATGAACTTTTATTCCAAATTTCTTGTATCACAAATTACACAAAAGCAGTACTGTCAAAAGCACATACCTGCATTTTCCTTTTTCTTTTCACTTCAGACTGACAGCAGGAAACTTAGGCCTGAGTAAATACCAATAAAACCCACAGTAACTGACTGAATAATAGGCGAAGGCATAGAGGACCTTAAGGTGAGAACAAAAATTCACAAAGGAGACACAGGACCACAAGATGTCCTCAAAACCCACGGGCTTGCTGTTTACTCTCCTGCTCACCTCTGTAAGGTAGGCAAACGCCTTTCTTCAGAGGGAACACCACCGCTCAAATACATAGTTTTAACTCATGGAGTTTTTAACTACACAGCCCAGAAGCCTGGCAGCTCCAAAGGAAAGGCATGCTCGAGCTTTAAAGCAGCCGATCTACAGAAAAGGACACGGCAGGAACAACCAATAGGTACCAACATAGATTATAAGACATATTTTATTTAATGTGCAAAATTGCCAAGAAAAAACATGTACAACTTCAACTAAGCTAGAGCCACTAACATGAAAGAAACTATTCTATATACTCGTAAGCTTCATTTCTAGAATCAACCCTACGGTTCAGAGTAAAAACACAGTCATTTGGTCATGACCCAGAACATTTCAAATGTCTCCTTTTCAGTGATATGGTATGGTTTTACGTTTGTAATTGCAAAAGGAACCAGTTCTTGGAGATTTCCCTTCTGATTGCATAGTATAAAAATTTAATTAATTATTTTCTTCCCCTTTCAGTTTAAACCCTACACTTGGCTTTACAAATCACTCTCAAATTTGCAGCTCTAACTCCTAGCTTCAGAAAACTAATTTTCCCATTTACAGCTGAAACACTTATAAATTTTGAGCAATTTTCACAGACACAGCCATTACAGTTTAGTTGAATCAAGCTGTGAACAACAAAGATAACATGGATATTTGTAATCATGCAGAGCTAGTCCCTTCCATAATTCAAAGATGTAAGAAAAGTTCATTTCATCAGAAAGTGAGGTCTGTTGCATGGGAAGTGAGACAATTTATTGATATAACATCTCTGTAAAAAAGTGTTCGAAGCTGTTATTGGAAAAGCTTTCTAGAACATACTGAAATAGTATCAGGAAGCGGTGGGGGATTTTTTTCTTGTAAATTCACGTATATTTAAATGCTACCAGAGGAACAGGTAATTTATAGACTTGAACAATTACCAAGCTCCACGAAATAATAAATAGTGCTTTCTACTAATGTATCCACTTCCACTCCAGGATTTCAGTTTTTCGAACATTATCAGTTAGTTCAACCTCTCACCAGGGGTGTGAGAAGAGACAGTCCCTTCACTCTGCTTTACAGACGGGGACACTGAGGCATAGTCAGATTAAGCGCCTTGCCCAGGAGCAGTCTGAAATTATGAAGAAGGGACAAACGACCTCTCATCTCATAATTTCCAGCTTTATCATAAAAAAATTCCAGCTAATATCCATAACTAGATAGCATCCTTCCTATCTTTGCACAATTTAAAGATACTTGTGATAGTTAATTCACTGAGAGAATACTGGACCAGTCCTGCTCCCCTTGAAGTGAGCAGGTGTTTTGCCAATAATTTCAAAGGAAGCTGTTATCTATATTCATGTCACCTTAATACTAATAAGACATCTCTAAGTACCACAAAGCAGAACATGGGCCAAAGCCACACAGGGCCATAGCTGATTAAAAATTATATCACATATGTTGGTTGCTACTTCTATCACACCAACAGTATATTGGTGAGCTAAAGAGTGCACCTGTTTGTGTACACCAATATAAAAGTCAAATTCAAAATGCACAGCTATGGCAAGAAAGACATTAAATGAAAATAAAAAGTCAAAGAACATAGGCATATCTGTGCTGTACACATGTCCTTTCTAATGAGACCCAAAAAACTGCCCAGAACAGACCCTTGGTTGGGTTTGAGTTGGGTTTCTGCTGGGTTGCTAAATCCTAAAACAAAATTCAAGCCTCAGTAAGATGGGTTCTGTCTTATTTTCAAGAATTTTTGGCTTCACTGTCTTTTTTTTTTCTCTCAAATATGACCTTGAATATTGTTTGAAGAACCCAACACCAACATGAAATGAAAAAAGCCTTCCCAGTCTCTCTGTCATAGAAAGAAACACTAAAATTAATTTGGTGGAGGGTAAAGTGGGTTTTTTTCCCATTTGCAGTGTTGAAAGTACTAGATAAGGCAAGGACAAAGAATAAAACTCAAGTTTACTTACATTCAGATCTCCTATGTTTATAACTCTGAAATAGAACGTGCTGTTAATGTAGCTATTTTTTCACTGTTTAAACAAATGAAGAATTCAAAATCTAACCAAATACATAAAGTTGATTCCAAGCAGTTAACTTCAAGACTCTTTGACCTGCTATAGTAATCAATTCATAATTACTAAGCATCCATCCACTCCTGAAATAGAAGGTTTACCACCTGTTCTTCTACTACAGTCACTTGCTTTTTAGATCCTGGTGAATCCCTTACATAGGCTGCTGTATTCTGCTGCATCACATCTCAGAGTATCTATTGGTTAAGTTTGCTGGTGATGCAGGACCTAAAAACCACTGATTCCTGCAAAAAGCCACAGTTAAGGACCCAAAAATTTCTGTTTTAATAGTTAAAAAAAAAATCTTATACACAGGTACTCTTTACAAAGTCCCATTGGAAGCTGCAAAAGTCAGTGCTGCTTGCCAGATACACAAGATTTTAACTGATGGCAATGTGTGTTATGGTGTTTAGACACTAGTTTACAAAGCATAGAAATGCACTGAGCTGCAGTGAAGAGGGACATACTTTGGAAGAAAAAATCACCTCCTCTCTTTACATTGTACTCAGTGGAATCAACTTTCTGTATAATTTACAATCCTTCGGACCCATTATTGCCGAGTATGTAAATATGTATTTATAAAGTTACAAAATTATTTACAGAATGTAATATAGTTTCAGGCTACTCCTTGGGAATGAATCGAGCATGGAAATTCATGAAAAGTCAGGCACTTCTTAAAACAAGAATTATTTTTAACAAATGCAAAAAAACCCAAATTCCTGAAACATCTCTTCATGGTATTTGTAATTATTTTTGAGACATCTGCTATATGTTTGACCACCTAACTATTTAAAACCAATTGCTCATCTTTCATGAGCTTCATAACAGAAAAACTGGGAACTAACTCTTCATTACTGCCTCCATACACCTTAAAGAACCTGAAATGTATGGGGACAAATAGATGGATTGAAGAAGTAGTTTTCCAAAAATATTTTTGGACTTTTATATATATATATACACACGCACATGAGTATGATACCATATATCCCCAAGGATTTTCATTAGGAATATGGTATCAAGGTGATATTAAAAACATGAAATATTATATGATTTTGGGGCATCTCAACAGTTTGAAAAGTCAGGACCTAAACCACCTTTCTGCCATACCACTTTGGTGGCTGTAGTTTTTACATCTGTTGGTATTAAGGGCCACTCAAAGGGCAAATGTGTTACATAGGGTAGTCTACCCACCTCAGAGCCCCACTGAAATCCCTGTCCCATCTCCTATGTCTTGTATACAGCCCAAGCAAAAATTTTCCTGGATAACAGGAATCGCCAGATGCGCAGTTTCCAATTGCTTTTCACTCATTGGGCATGGCAAAACATTTTCAATTGAGGATGTGCAATGCAGTTATTTTCAACAGAGATTCTGCAATGTTACCAGGCACGCCTTTATGACTTGGCTGTCTCAAAACTTTCTTTTAAAGAGCAAGTCAGTACCCGATTCATTTACTGACCTATATAAATCTCATTTCCACAAGTAAAGTTTTGCATTATTTATTTGTGAGAGAAAGGCAAGAGTTCAAAAAAAAGTATTCTAAATAAGTACTCTTATCCTCATTTTGTGTGCCTACACTTCAAAATATAACTTTGAAATATTTTAATAAGCAAAAAAAAAAAATCTTAGTCCTGCAGTTATGGCCAAAAAATTAACGCATGAAAAGAAAGTCTAGCACAGAAACTGTAAGTTACCATTTGATATACTGATTCCATATAACACTGTTACAAAGTCTACAGTCCTATGTCTAAATAACATTATAGTAAACAAGCTCGAGCTAATTAATTTCTTTTTGAACACACACTGCTTTGTAAAAATTGCTTAGCAGGCCAGTAATGCATCTGGTCACAGGGAACTAGGTAGATGTTATTTACCCCATATATTTATTTTCAAAATTACGTCTGTCTTACTCAGAAAAAGCTGTGTGCTTGTACCCTTTTATGGAGGGGCGGTAAGTGGTGAGAGGAGAGATGTGCTCCATCAGCCACAACAGCATACTGAGCAGAAGGGGGCTGTTGCCCTGCACGCACTCGGACTAGTGAGCAGTCCTCATCTTAGCAGACCAAACTTTGCCTTTTTCACAAAGCCTTTAAAAAAAGGCTAATGGCATTAATATACTAACATACTGTATGATCCTGTCTTTTTTTCCCCCTCCTAATGATGTAGTAGAATATATATAAGATGCCATATTACTCGGTATTTTATTACAAGAGATTACTCTGAGTAACTGGAAACCACTCGTGTTAATTATGCCACTCTCTCATGTGGAGCTACACAGAGAATGCACATGGCTTACACGAAGGAGTGGAAGCATTAATTGATACACTCTCTTGTGATAGGACTGAGTCTTAATTTATATATATTGGTCATTGACAATGAAAGGAATGCACCTTGCCAAGGACAGCTGCCAAACACAACCATTTTCTAGTAGGGATGAGTTAGCACACAACAGAAGATCCATGGCTTCCAGACCATTAAGGCACTCCTGACCTGTTAATATCCTTCATATGATCTCACACTTGTTCTCTTCCTATCCCATTTCATGTCAGTGAGGTATGGGAAGCCACTGGGATTTGTTTATGTACAAGAAATGCAAGGTCAGGACCGTAACTGATTTACAGCATCCTTGGAGACAGTACTCAGAGCTGCTCAGATGTGCACAGAATGAACAAGGTCAGCAAAATGAAGTGACTTCTCCTGCTAGCTCAGAAAACTTGTTGCTTTCAAGCTCCCTCAGACTTTCACAAGAGCTAACTGCCAGCTTCTATTTACAATGCGGGACTAAAAATGTGCATTAAAATGTAATTAATTTTTTACAGTCAGACATCCTGAAATATAACAAAAACTGTAGTTAATTTGTATGTGTCATTCCTTTAACAAGACAGAAGCCTCACTTCAGTTCTGCCACTCAATCCAATGCTGCTTTTTCTACCTGCTTCACATTTTTATCTTATATTTTCTTTCCTCCATGTCTCACTTTTTCAAAGTTAGTCTGGAAAAGAAATTATCATTACTTATAATAATTTCCCCATTTCTCTATAGAGGATTTATGTGCACTTCTATCAAGTTCCATCCATGATATCATTAGATACAAATATTATTCATATTTCTACACTAAGTGCTAGAGGTTCTCTCAAATCCAGAAAATATGTTTTTCTCAAAAAATGACTGTCAAGAGTACCCTCTTATCCTCTTAAAGTTACAGTACTACTGCTGTTAATAAATGTCCACATAGCATACCTACTGTGAGTGGTCACTACACATACTGAGAAGTAATTTTACGTGCATTTCATTTGCAGATGCTTCTACTGATGATTTGCAAGTCTGAAGACAAATAGCGGTCAGAACATCAACGTATTTGTACACAAAACCTGGTATTTTCACCTTAACATTTAACATCATTTTAAAGAAAATTGGGACATTAAGTAGAAAAGCCTTAATGACTGAATTTTTATCAGTAAAAATGGCATGAATATATTTTGATGATGTTATAACTTTAAACAGGTATACTTTCTTCTTTGAAATCAATATTGAAAAACTATATTGTAATTGTAGCCATACAAAATGTTTATTATACTACAAAGTATTTGTACACTATATTTTCACTTTATCATTGCTTTGTGCTCAGACAGTATAAATACTACAGCATGATTTTTCTTTCCCAGGAATGTCCTTACTGTCTTGATATAATCTTACTTTGTACTTAAAAAAAAAATACAGAAACATTACAAACAAGATAAAAAGCCATTATGAATTAAGAATGTAAAATGTCTTTGTGAATAAAGTGCACCACAATGATTTGAGAGTGATGGTTGAGGGAATATTCAGTAGACTGCACATCATCAGTACACTACCAAACAAAATTAATTTTGGAAGTCTAACAGGTCTTCTTCAGTAGTATAAAGAGTACTTTGTTTAACTTTACTGAAATGGTTTCTCTTTCTAGAAGGCTATTTAAACATTTTTTATGTGGGGTTTTTCTATTTGTTCATTTTGTTTGCATGTAGGCATTCAAACCCTGTACATCCACGTAATTTCCAAACTTTTTAATTTCCAGTATGGCAAGATACATGCTTGGCTTTATCCTCACACATTTTTCGATAGAACTACTAAATCGCTTAAATTTAAGAATTGGTATAGATTTACAAGCTGAACTAAGTGTCCCAAAGATGCTGTTTATATCTGGTACATACTACCTCATGTGACTTTTGTGAATACATTGCAACATTACCCTTCCCAGCTATATTGCTTCAGCAGTCCCATCCACATGATTGCTGCCACTTCCATACTTGCAGCTTTGGGATAACTCTGCAAAACTGGAGTCTGAGATACAGGAATTTATTTCACAGCACATTTCACTCCTGTTGCATAGAAGGGCCTATCTACTTGCACAACTTCACTGGGCTAAATAGAGAAATCATTCAAAAACTGAGGTAATAAAGCTGATGCAAAATGTGGCTGGCAAAATTCAGTGTAGATTTCACTTACCAAGTTAGCTTAAGCCAGTTATGAACCAGCTTAGACTAAAGAAAAGTAAGCTGCTCTTCAATTATGTCTGCACTTATGTTACCATGATTTAAATGACTGAAAAATAAGCAGAATATTGTTCAAGGGATTCTAGTGAAACTTGCACGTATAGACGAATCCTAATAGAGAAACTCAGCCTTGCTCTCAGTGAGTGAAGTTTCCACTGAAGCCAACCAGAACTGGTTATTTTATGCCATGCTGAGTTTGGTGCAGTATTTTTAAGTTGTTATTTTAAAGCGTGATACTCTTAGACAGCTATTAATTCAACACAAAAACACATTTGGATGTATTTTATTACACTGATAAGATCAGTATTTGTTAGCTGACAGGTAACTGAGACAGCAGTCTGTCTTTACTAGACTTAAATTTATATGAAAGATTGAGTTTCTTTGGTTGTTTAGTATCCAAGTCACCCAAATGTATATTTGTGTACTCCAGATATAGCATGTTTATATTGATCATTAAAATTACTAGGGTTTTTTTTTCTTTTTTTGTACTTGGTTTATGGAAATTTTCTGACTATAGCAGACTAGTCACATATAAATATACAGCACATATATACATAGAAATTACAAAAATACATTTTATTTATATCTGATTTTTAAATAATAAAAACAAAATTTCACATTTGTTGAAAGATTAGCTAGCATTCCAAAAGCTTCTGCAATATTTAAGGTATTGGAGCAGAAGATATCTGTATATTCTAGGATAACTATGTATCACAATCTCAGTCAGGGTTTATAATATAATTATTTGGGGAAAAAATAGCTCTGCTTTAAAAGTTTGTGCTTCATCAAGTTCTTCTTCTATCCCCTCTTCTAGTCTCCTCTCTCCTTCTCCTCTAATTTACTGATGGCCAAAAAAGCTAAACCAAGTTCCCTTTCTCACCTCAGTAAAGACCAAAGAAACTCAGGGAAATGAAATGATCAGACAAAATAGCATAAGCAATTGAGGATAACTAAATAACTTACTGAAATGAAGGACATTACCTTTAACTTCAGTTGACATCAAACATGCCCAATACAATGTATTTTGCAACAACTTCAGTTCCTGAAGCTAATTGCTGAAGGAACTGAAAACAATTGTTCATGATCTCCAACTGTTTTGTACAACTGCAAAAGATGAACTATTGTTCATTCAACTGGTTTGATTTTCTTTTGGGATTAGAGTCATACAACAATGCAGCTTAACAATTAGTGACTTTTATCTTGCACAATATAAAGTCAGCATGATTTCTGGAAATGCTCTCTTTTTCACAGAACATTAGTGTTTTTGTTAATCCATGTAACCATTTACTTATTTACATGTTAATGTAATAATCAGGTCCTCTACATTCAGAGCTTCCTAGATGTACATTCGCTATTCCATCGTGATCAAAATCAACTGCAGCTTCAGGTAGCACTTTCTGGCATCACTTTAGTAGATATCATTGTTTAAGAAAGAGAAAAAAGCACTGTATTAAACAGAGGTTTCCTTGTCCAAGCAGGTGTATGCATTATTCCAGGTTGGAAAGATTTGCTCAAAGGTCTCAGGTTTACCAACTTCACATGCATTCAGAGTGAAAAGCCTGAATATAGAGCAAATGCAAATAACCTTTTTTCATTTCTCCTGGAAGCTTGTAGCTTCTAGCACCAATATCCTTTGTTGGCTCTTCATGCATTGTATCTCTCCTCCATAACTCATCAGTGGCATTCAGGGACAAGGTAGCCACCAATTATCAAAATATCATTAACCTTCTTCACAGTCTTCTCTTCTTTCACTTCTTTGTACTCTTACTAGGATGAGAATTGGGGCTATTTACAGAACATTTATTTGTATTACTCATCTCAAATTCTTTTGGTTTGAGTACAGTCTCTAGAATGAAAAGGCTGAATGACTCTGCATTGCTGAAATCAGTGTCCCTTATACAATGTCCTGCAGCAAACACTTAACATGGCCACCGCCACACCTACCGTGGCCTTTAGCTAACCGTGTTCTACTGTATTTTCTTCTTTAATCAAAGTTTTGACATGCAGAAGTTATTTTCAGCAGCTCTACCTTTGGGCCTGCAAATGAAACATCATGTGGCGCAGACATGTTCAGCAGCATCTCTAGTGATAATGGATCATAATACGAGAGCTAAGTGACAAACAATTGCATATGATCAATCTTATCCGTATTAAACAGTTACCTGGCAGCATTTCCTTAGCTGGCAAGCAGAATTACATATCTTCAGAGTCCTGTTGCTCTACTTGAAGTCATTTCATAGTGTTGACTTTTCAGAGAAAAATGCCATCACTTTGGCACAATTCACAGCGAGTTTTAAAAGAGTCACTTTCTTGGCTACCCCGGGTTGCACAATACAAGTACTGTGCACAAAAGATATCAGACCTGGAACTCAAACATGTCTGTTTGCTTCTTGGCCAGTTTAGCAACTTCTTCTCTTATTGCCTTTACGAGGGCAGCTGTAGAAATGTTGGTGAGAGGAGCATCAGACGGGTCATTTTCTGTTAGGCTCTGCTGAGAAGCTGCGGTGGACGGCAGAGGAGCTTGTTCCAGGCTGGGATGCATGCTTGCTTGCTGGTTGTATTGGCGAGGAAGTCGCAAAGGAGAATTATGTTGGTAGCGGGTTCTCGGATAAGCCTCGATGTATCCAGGTAGTGGAACCTGTGGAGCGTTGTAATTACAAAAGATTATACAGAACGGTTGATCCATAGTGCCACCTGCCAGGTAACACAAACCTCCCCAGGGCAGAATAAGATGTAACAGATAGGACCATATGAAGAGAACGCAAACCTCATACTCCTAAGCGCCCCTTTACAAATGTCTGTCTTGTCATGTGCCATTTATGCACATGTGTCAATGTACTGGGCACTCAACTCCCCAGACTGTGGCAGCAAAAACACCTAGCAGGGGAAACACTGCATGTCCTAATTTATCATCACTACAAAAAGTCAAAGGGAGAAGGCTTTAATGAAAGTGTGTTCACTGCTTACTATTCCTCCTAAACATTTCAGTTTTAAACCGACAGCACCACTACGTTTCAGGACACCAAAAAGCCTAGAACAGAAAAGGAGAGTTTGCCGATTTGCAGCCATTGTCTAATCCAAGTCAACCAAGTCTCTGGAATTACCGTTCCTAACAAAAACTCACTAGACCCAGACAACAGGGATAAGTTCAGGTATGCCATCCTGGAAACTCAGCACTGAAAAGGAGGTTTGACTTCTGAGAAGTATCAGGAATTCTGGCCACATTTAACAGAATTACATGGGGGATTCACAATTTTACTCTGTTGTAACTTCACTGATTTCAGCCTCACGTTACGCTGGCTAAAACTAAAAGAATAACGTAGGCCCTTTAGTTACTGTGAGATATTAAATTTCCTTCACAAATCCATGAACCATGATAACAGTCTTTATAGTCCTCAGAAGTTTTTAATGCTTCAAATAAAAAGAGTATTTATTTATGTTTTGCAAAAGTCTATAAAACAGGAATCTACAGCCCTTCATTTTGAAGGCTTTATGTTACAGAAGGCAACCCATAACCCATTACTAGGACAAGATAATCTCTCCTTGAGAAAAAGCTTACCAGCTGATCATTCTAGTCCATGCCCATGACAAGTAAGGAAAGTTCAGTGATGCTTTTTTATGTAGTGACTCAAAAAACTACACTTACCTACACTATACTCAGAACTTCTAAGTTAACTGATAAATTTCCACAATGTTTAATCACTGAAGAGTTAACTTTGTAATTCTTTTTGCTTTAAATGGAAAAAAACACGTTTTTGACCTTCCGAATACATTAAGGTGTTATATAAGCGTATAATACAGGCAGATGTCTCGGCTAATATTTGGATTTCAGTCAGGCTGAGGTGTAAGGTACTTCACCCACCAGGGCTAAGGCTTTGGTGGGTATGCCAGAAGCAGAATTTCAGAATTCTAGGTGTCTGCAAGAAGACTGAAATGTCAAGATGTGAAACATCTGCCAAATCTATATACCTTCTGGGGAACATGGGACCTCAGCATGGACTTCAGAATGACAGCTTTGGACTTTTGCTTAAATCCCACTTTGGCTCTGGCCCCGTGAGAGATTAACAACCCCTTGGGTGCTTTTGAAAATCTTGCCACTTCAGGCATCTAAGAACCTATGAAACCTGATCACTAGGATTTACACATGCTCTATACGATCTTGGATATCCATCAAGCGATGAAGAGAACATCAAACATGTTCAGTATGGTGTGATGAGACAAACATAAGAAGCAGGCATGATATGAAAGTGATCATTAAATGCAGTTGCTTCTGTTTAGTTTACAACAGATTATTCAAAAGACAAACATTTTAGTAGTACTACATATGAATACGCCACTAGAGGCCACCAGGTTACTACTTTCACTGAGCAGCATCTAGCAATCTGGAAAATAAATGCTTTGTCGGATACAGTTCCCATCTCCCACAAAACTTCATGCTTCAATACTTACCTTTTACGGTAGTAATAGGTACGTTACAGTAAATTGAGCTTATAAGATAATTCGTTGTTGTCAAATTTCCAGTTTCCTATGTCCCCTTGTTTACAGTCCAGCTAGCAGAAATGCAGGAGAAGTAATGAATTTCAATTTTCACCTTATAGATATTAACCCTCTGTTCTTAGTAATTGTCAAGAAAACCTTGGAAGCATGATTGAACTATAGAGGCTCAGAAACCAGAAAGCATCCAGAAACTCAAACTCTGAGTATTACTTTAGATCTTTATTTTTTGCAGTTTTAGTCAGGGTTTCTAACCGTATTATGTTGCTAACACTATTCCTAGTTCCTCTAGTAATGATTTTCAATTAAAGACAACTTCTTGGCAGATTTGCAGTCATGAAGAGGTGCACATTCATTGTAGAAACTGAAGTGCTTTGGTTTTAAATTTTTTCCTCTTTTCCTGCAAAGTCACAGGAGGGCTGAAAGTTTGAGTAACAAGAAGTTGTTAAAGCTCTGTAATGGGTAAGTGAAGCTAAAAGGAGTATTTGTTTCCTTTGAATTCATATTGGCACAGTTATTTTTCAGACTTCAGCTTCTCTCATCCCTCTCCATTCCTCTGTGTATGGTCCACCAGCACTAAGTGCTCTTCTCACCTCTTTCCCTGAAGACAGGGAAACCCACAACTGGGGTATACTCTTCTTCCAGAGGAATGAACTGGGGGCTGGAGACTTGCGTCCCAGTTTTGTCCAGTTTGTCAAAAGGGGAGAATAAAAACAAGTGATATCTGACTCTTTTTTTCATGGGACTGCAGCCAAGGAGTAGGGATACAAAATGGAAAAAGAATGGAAGACAAGTAAAATACTTTTCCTGTTTTGTTTTGGTTTTTTTTTTTATTTCTTCTTAAAGAAAAAGTTTAAAATGATTGCTCGAACACAGCAGGCCTCCTGGATTTAAAATGTCAGTAGGGTTAAAAACAACAACAACAACAAAACCACCCAAACAAAAAAATCCCAATTAAAAGAAAAACAGTTTCCATGCTTTAAAGGGCAGCTCCAGGAAGGGAATCTGTATGATGGCATCAAAAGCCTCCAGACCAGGTGTCACGGGCACATCAGTAGATATGCTTAGCTTACAGATGAACGTACTTCTTTTTTCTTGACAGTTCAGCCTACAAATTCAGACTTGCATCTGACAGTCAAACTGAATTCTTTTCCTCACATGAATCAGGAGGAGTAATAAAGATTTGGCAAAAAATAGCTGCCCCTAGGAACATTTATATGACCATGTTGTCTCTTGCTTAGCTGCTCAAAGCCAACTAATAGACTCCAACTACAATTCACTAAAATATTCTGTTGATGATATAGACAAGGAAATAGAATCCATCTCCAAGTCTGTTTAGCTGAATTGGTTCTGCATACATACCAGATGTGAGTTCAAGCAGCAGAACTGATTTTTTTTTCCTAGTGGAAAAAAACCCCTACATTTTAGAAATTGGTTCAAACATGATAAACTACTGTAATTCATTTTAGGATGTCTCAGCTTTATTTCTTTGAAACGTAGGTATACTTTGGGCTAAAAATGACATCTGTCCTGGACTAGGATTGTGCAATTAATTATTTCATTTGTGATCTGTCACTGCAGCCTGCAGAAGGACTTGAAACATTGCGCAGCAGGGCTGCAGCAGAGCTGGGAGCTAGGATTCAGGAGCCAGCTTGTCTTGAGAGAAGCCTTCAGGAGGTAAAGATGCTCCCCAGCTTCCAAACAGCACAAGGCCACCTTGCGAGGCACCATCACCTACTCCTGCCACGTGCTTATCCAAATATTTGACCTCTGTCTTGGGAAAGAAAAATGGTACCTAACCCACCAACTTTGAATGGCTGCCAGCCCCTAACCTAGTGAATGATTTAACTCTCTAAAAGACCTTACTTACAGCTCATAGGATGAACAGGTAAAGTATCTATGCCCCCGCTCATAACTTTTCACTACTAGAGATTATTACCATTCAAGGAAGAATGGTCTTGCTCAAGATTCTTTGCTGATCACTTAGCATTGCTTAAAACCCCTCCTCTGCAAAATCACAGAAAATACCTGTAGTTAGAAAAGCAAGGATGCTTACTGAGTCTGCCCACTGCCCTGGTAATTCATTCTCCCCAGCATAGGGCATCCAGGCTTGGTTCCTGTATGCGGTGGGTGGTGTTGGGATAAAATAGCCTGTGAAGCCAGGTCGGTTTGCTGCTGGTATGGCAAACACTGCTGGTACGGTATTTCCTATTAAGAAAGAGAGTAGATATAATTAATAGCTGACATTTTCAGTTATAAATTAGAATATAATGCTTCTGAAGTAACTGGCCTCAGTAATTTTTTTAATATTTTTTTGTTGTTGTTGTTGATGAGACTGTGATCACTATCGGTTGGATGTAAGGCTCCCACCATCTGACTAGAACATCTCTATAATGCTGGGAAATACTGGAGAAGATTTGCAGTTGTCTATATAATCATGCACAGCCTTCAGACAAAGATATTCAGATTTAGTCCTTACGACTTAATCCTTGTAGCAGCTGATCTCATCAAAACTTTGAATCATTAGAAAAAAAAAAAAAAGCTTTTTTTCCTCTTACATTTGCTTCCTTGTATTCAGATTTTAGCTGTGGTTACCATGGGTTTCAGAGTAGTGCACTTTTCTTTTCAACAGCAGGTTATAGAGTATTCAGTTTACGTAGTAAAACTGTCTTAGTATCTCTAGGCACAAAGCCTACAAAAATGAGAGAGTGATACATTTAAAGGGCTGTAATCTCAACAACCCCATCATAAAATTTCAATGCTTCCATAAAAAATACCGAGGCTCTACCTGCTCAATTCCTTTTCCAGGAACAGTCTATGACTGCAATAAATTATGCAGCTATGACTTAAACACTTCCAAGGAAACTTGTTGACACCAAATCTGTTTTATCACATCTTGATCAAGATGTATGCATTGGGATGGCCAGGAAGCCATCTACTAAAATTCCACTATCGCACTCAAGTTGGGTGGGAAGAACCAGCCTTCCTAGTATGAGGTTCAGCCAAAGCTCTGGATATGGTCACATCTGCTCTTTCAGGTAGGGTTTATTCCTGAGGGGCTCACAGAGATGCATGGAACAATGTGGTTCTTGCTGTAGTTACTCAGATTATCCACAGGATATAACTAGGCTGCCTGGAAGACCAGCATCTTATTGCATGCTCCCACTATTTCCCTTGAGAGAAGCCATCATAACTCCATGTATTTGCCAAGTTTAGAATAAAACACAAACAACTTGCTTGTCCAGCAAGGCTTCCTTCCTCTAGTGTGTATTTACATTTGAAGATAGATACCAGCAGTGTACCACTGCTACACTATGGTCATAAAATCCTCATTCCTAAATCCTGGGTGGGAAAGCTCTGTATCACCTTTATCAGGTAGTAAATAAAGCATGTGGATGGTGTGCTTTGAGTAGTCAGTTATAATACATGGACATGTATTTTACTTTTCAGATTCACAGAATATAGCAAAAATAACATCATTTGTGTGAAAACAGAAGAGCCAGTAAGCCCCATAAGAAAACAATGAAGTACAACTCCTTTTCACTGAGGAATGGAAGTACAATAACATTCCATAGATGGGCACTGGCTCTGTACTAGAGTCAATGCAGAGAAGATACAATTCCTCTCCTCTCCAACTGTACATCATTTTAATATTGCAACTAATTGCCCTCAGTAGATATGATACCACTACGTAAGAGGTGCTGACACAAAGGCAAGACATGGGCATTCCCCCGAACATCAAACAGACAATAACTGATAGAAATGTACTGGCACATCCTCGCTTCTGAACACTCTGCAAGAGGGTTATGCTGCCTACTGTGATAGATACTGTGAACGCTGCATGGGCTTATACATAGAGATAGAAAGACTTGAACAGTGATACCCATCCCCAAAGCAGTCGCCACAAAACCAGCAATTTATAGGTTCTCAACAACCTCCCATGCAGTCTTAGGCCAGAAGGGCTACAGATGCAATCAGGGTGTGCTAAGAGGAGAAAAAATATATTTTGTAGCACAATTGCCTCCAGAGCAGAAACATATCATCTGTTTCAACACTGCCTCAAAAAAAAAAATCAGAAAAAAATTGGAAGAAAAATAAGGGATGTGTCATCCAAAATATGGACTAAAAACTCTTTACATTTACACAGTGTTTTCTACTGTTAGGGACTAAGTCCTAGCTTTCATTTTGACATGAGGTTGTAGGTGAAAAGGCACTATGTCAGGGAGGATGCTGGAGTCACCCAGCCCTCAGAGAAGCAGTCACTGTGGAATTGCTATGGACCAGTGGGATCTACGATGTATGTCTGCATGGCAGGTAGCCACGGGGTATTTCACAGGACCTCTATCCCAGTTCCTCCAGCCCCTTGGTTTGCAAGGAGGTGGTCTAAGAGGTGTGGGCAATCTTTGTTCTTCCCAGGTCACAGACAGTGCAAGGGTTGCTATTTTAAAGGATTTAGGAAGGCTGGAATAAGCATTCTTTGGACATGTACAGAGAAGGAAGTGCTGCTCCTGTAGATGACACATGGCTTCTACACCAAAATGCTCTTTTAATTTAACCACAGCAAAATAAGCTACTATTCAAAATGAACACTCATAGCTGATGTAATACCTTATCCCAATTCTTACTGCAACATCGTTATCTTAAAGATTATGTTGATGGGCTGCATGAGGCAACATTAGGCTGTTTCATGCCAAATCAGCACCTGCAGCAATATTTCTTTGTCTGTTGAGGCAATAAAACTTTATTTTCCTATCAAAAATTTAGAAATCCTTGTTTGTATTTCAGTTGCAGGTTTCTGACAACCCTCTTTGTCTTTCCCTGTATTATAGCCATTTGTAGCAACTGTCATATACAAAAGTTTCCTCCATCCACCCTCAGAATAATTCTGGCAAGCTCCACAATGTACACAGAGGTCACTTTGTCTCCTCTGAAATGCAGCTGCTCTTCAGTGGTAACACAACATACCTGTTTTTAACATACAGCAATAAAGTCTTCACATCACTAGAAATTATAAAAAAGTGTAGCACACAGAACATATTACTGCAGACATGAAGACAGAGCTCTTGGTAGCGTGGCATATTTTATAGCTTGAAATGCTTTAAAATGAAAGGGTGAGCATCTGCTCTTTTCAGATTCACACGCACTGTTTGCAGAAGGTATGACAAGAAGTGAGAGTAGAACGGATCTTTCAAACCTACTATATTTAATTAATTGACAACAGATTTGCATATGCACATTATTATTCTCAGTAGATGATGTTGAATACAATGCAGATAACTTCTGAGGAAGCTAAGAAAGAAGTTTTTCTGGCAGATTAACAGAGCAATGTCTAATAAACCTACTAATTTCAAAACTTTGAACTGACTGTAAAATTTTTTTAATCTCATAAGCTCTTTTCTATAGCTCTTCAGGAAAACACATTTTGCCAATGAGAAGCTATTTCAAATATTTTCCCAGCTAAATGTTATCCAGGTACTAGCAAAACAGTGTATCAGCTTCATTTCATGATTAAATCAATTAATTCATAAACAAAATTCATATCAAAGGTACCAGGAACTCACTAGGCCTTTAAAACTGGGACATTTAGACCCAAAACAAGTTCTGCACTTGAGCAGGAACTACCTTCTCCAAAACAGGAGGGGAGACAAGCTAACGGATTATCTTTGACTATGCAAAAGCACTGCTGCCTTGTGTTTTGAAGGAAAGGAGGCTCATATCTTCAACAGATCTTCAACTTACCCCCCCTCAGCAGCCCACTGTTGTGACAAGACTAGGGGTTAAGTTTCTCAAGAGGAAATAGGGAGTCATAAAACTCACCCCACAGTCAGATTGGAAAACCTCAGTCTTGCACATGCTATTCTTCATGTCCACTTGTTTCTCCTCCCTTTCCTTACAAACCAAGCAGAGCTTAGTGCCATTCTGCAGTACTACTTACATTGTACATACTCTGTTTTCAAGCACTTGGTCTGATATTCTTGACTGATAAAATTATGGAAGGATCCACCTCATTTCTCCATGCCCCTCAGAACAGTTACCTGTCTCTCCCACTTTGGTTGTTTCTGTACATGGTGCAACACAACACGCGAGTTACACCACAGTCCCAATACTGCAACTTCTGCTTTTGCCAGGCAACACCCTCTGTACCAGCCCTAAAAATTCCACTGGATTTTGTGGTACAGATGAACTGTTTTACTGGGCTTTAATAATTCAGAGTCCTTATCAGTGACCCAGCGGAATGCCATACTTGAACAAAGACCATCTGGTACATTACTGCTGGATCTTACATTCAGAAATGACCATTTCCTGGTGCTTCTGCAGGACAAGTGCAGAAGCACTCAGAAGTTGATGCTGCATTTAAAAGGCGCAATCCTTTGTGGTCTCTTTCAGTTGCACCAGAAGAAAAACCACCTAATACAGTCTTTCTCCAAATAATCATCTGTATTTGCTATATCCCATACATTCATTTATATGCAAGATAAATTGTGAGGCTCTCAAAGCTGCAAGTTGGGTCTGCACTATTTTTTCACCTGAGTGAAAAGCTGATTGATCAAGTGGACCAACAGACATTGGAGCTCTTGAACCAGGTGCAAAAGATGCCTGATCATGATGCTGGGCCTGATCTGCCCCACCAGACTCAGGTATTCTCACTTTGCTGCCAATATCTGATGTAGACCTGTGCATTAAGAAAGAAAAAAATAGAAATTTTGTCATTCTGACTGACAAATGAGATTCATAGCCACATACATGCCTATCAGCTACAATATCATAAGCCAGCTAGGAACAAGCTATTTGATTTTGCTCTGGCATGACAGAATTTTGGAGAACTGGAGAAAAATAAGTCTGGAGAAGTGTGAGAACAACTTCTTTACCCTGGTCACTACTTTGCCAAAGCGTGTTAATACCATAAAATGGTATTAACCATAATGCCATAAAACCATATAACCATAACCATAATGCCATAAAAGGCATAGAGCCTTTTTTTGCCTGTGACATGCAACACAAAAACCAGAGCTTTACCTCACCATAGTTCATCAACACAAGGCTGTAGACAATACCATATTACTACAGTGTATATGACGTGGTGTCGTATAGTAGGAGACTATTATGGTAAGTAACATTAACTGCACTTGGGAAGTACTAACATCTTTTGAAATGGTGTCCCCCGGTTGCTCTAGAGCTAAAATATAATGGATGAACAAGAATATGTCAACAGACAGTGTCCATATCCTGAATATTTGGATGCAGTTACAATATCATTAGCAGCCACTCAGAAAAGTTTCCTCTGGCCTCAGTGCTCCATAGCAACTCTCAGCAGGCCTGTGGTGCCTCGAATTGCAGTTGGCACCAGGCAATACCTAACAGCACAGCACTGAAGGCTAAATGAGTTCATCCAGCACAGAACTGTAAAAATTCCTTGAAATGCATTTTATAGAGTGCCTTACTGTGAGGAAGAGGCAAAATGTATGCAATGAGCTAAGGCTTTTGCACATATTTGGCTGCAGAAACGCAGGTATGAAATATCTGAAAGCTAGGCAGAAATCCCGAGACCCGGGGTACTGAGAAACATCTTACAATTCATACATATCCTGTTGCAAGTCCTTACAATAGAGAAAAGCAGGGAGAATGACAGGATGAATTATCTACCACACATCTGCAATACAATACACCATTATGCGACTTGAGGCAAAGAATGTTTTAAAAGAAATCGGAGCCTGGATTTCCTAATTCTATTGAAACTGATTAGCTAATAAAAGAGAAAATTCATTGTTATTCCTTTCCTCTTTGTGTTAAAATGAAATAAAAACAACGTGTTTCTAATTTTATGAATGTATCTTTATAAGTGCCTTTTAAGTGGCTTGTAAGTGCCCTTTCAGGGTTTGCCCCAGTTCTTATTACAAACAACACTGTTTTTTAGAGATCATGCTTAAAATAAAACAACAGATAAATACCTCCTGAGAGAGGCAACAGCCACAGGACCTGTCCTGGGAGGGACAGGAGGAGGAGGAGAACCCATTACCATCTCAGGAAGCTGAGAAAATCTGTAAGCCTGTAAAAGAGAAAAATATTTATTTTCTGAAACATCAATAGATCTCAGTCAAATTAAAAACCAAAAGGTCAGAAATTAAATAACTGCTTCGCGTGCCAGCCAACAGGAAGATCACTTTTTGTGGCATCAATAGTAATTGCCTTTTATTTGAAAATTCACAGTGCTTGGGTGATTTTAGGATGTAGAAGAAAACTGGAACAAATGAGTTCAGAGCCAAAGAGGAAGTCTAAAACAAAATGTATTAAACACTGTCTCTGTGACATTTGTAACCTTGCTGGCAAAGCAGATCTGTTACAATTATGTCAGACTCAACAGCTGATTTGGACCCCCAGGAAAAAGATCTCAGTATTTTCACTTTCTCCAGAAACAAAGTATTTTAAAGATTCAGAAAGCATCCTCAGAGCATTGACTAGTGAAGTAAAGCTGCCTGTGAGCAATGCATATTTCAACCCCTTCCTTGAAGACATGAAAAGAAAATTCTTCACAAAAACTCCAAGCTCTGTAACTTTCTAAAGAAATAACGAAGGTCTCAAACAGTTCTGAAAAAGCAGAGTAATTCAGAGGGACACAGGACCAACCCGCTAAGTCACAAAATAAAACACCTTGCCCATAGTAACTCTGGATTTCATCACTAATACATGTGAAGGACAAGTAATCGTGTGCATGAAACTGATGGCACGCAAGAAATGACATATAGGACAAAATTTCTCTTCTAAATTTTTTGTACTGCTATAGATTAGAGGTCATAATTTTGCTAAATATACTTAAAGACAGAGTGATGATAACTCTCTAGCACTTCATTGACACTTTTCTTCAATACATTGTGGTTTTTGTTGTGGGGTTTTTTTTTTAATTATGCTTTTACTGATGATGCTTCAGAGCAATGCACAGGATTAAAGATAAGATCAGAGCAATAGCAAGTAACAAATGATGGGGAGGCTGTCCAGCATTAAGACATAGGCATTTTGACAAAAACTAGAGTCCAGAGTCCAAAGTCCAATGGTGGGACTTCGGCCCTCTAAACAAGAGGTATCTGGTTTAGCCAGAGAAGCTCCCTCCACAAACAGCAGAAAAAGCTAAAAACACTTTACCATGGGATGAGTCACTATCTTCTGCCTGTAGAAAGAGCCTACAGGATTTACATCATTAGCTCAGACTTAACACCTACATTTGGGTTTGAATTTGGCAGTATAAATCCCACACTAAATATCAAAACCCACTATCTTTCAGTAATCGTCTTTAAAAATTACACATTAGACAGTGTTCCAATACCTTCTTTCTCAAATAGCTGCAAAACTGGATTAACACAGAGGAAAGGTAACTTATCGAATACTGACTTTTGATATCAGTGAAAGGAAAAGCAATACAGACCAAGCACCTTTCTCCCACCTCTCACTGCCACGCCTTTTAAAGCGGGGTAGAGTCCCTCAGAGGCATGTCTATGAAAATAATTTTTCCTTTCATGCCACCTACAAAGTCTCCTAATATTTACTTTCACCATGCTACAACGGTATTTAAAGTATTTCTATATTTAGTTGGAAAAAAAAAAACTAGAAAAGGCAATGGTACATTTCCTAGCCAGGGGTTGGAAATACTGATTTTTAATGAAAGAACTGTATAGCAAAAACAAATGCTGTTTGCATTAAAGAAAGCCTCAATTAGATTTCTCCTAATAGCGCTGGACTTGAAATGGTCCACAATGCCTCTTCTGCATCTGAAAAGCTGGCAGTGCTCTCACAGGCTGAACCGAACACTTCCTTCTGGCTCCACAAGCCTTTCATCCCACATCTTGCTCTCAGCATGCATTTGTACCAAGTATGAAATTCTTCCCCCGCTCCCTCCCATTTTAAAGGAACAGCACATGAGCTAATGTTTCATATCGGTCTGTGACTCCAGATACTGATTGACTGTAACAGGGTAGACAGGGACGCATAGGTAGATTTGGGTTTTCTTTTGTGTGTTAGTGGATGTGCTTTGGAATATGGACATCAAAGAAGGCAGTTTAAGGGATCACAAAGAAGAGTAACAAATGTGCTGTGACTTACACTGAAAATTTTGGGGAAAAAAGTAAAATAGAAAATCGAAGCACTTATTTTGCTGCTTAGATAGGAGATGAACAATTTTGAGTGAGTGGCAATATTTTGCTAATGGCTGGCCAGAGAGAATTCTATTAAAGAGAAAAATCCTGTTATGAGATGTGCTCCATCATGCCAAGGAACAGCGTGTCCTGGGGGGCAGTAGTCAGTCCTCTTTATGCTGAGCTTCCACAGACACCAAAAGCGTTACAAAAGGGAACTCCAATAAAATTTCTAGAATTTCTCCAATGGGTTGGGGCATTAGTGTTTTCCTACATGCAACACATAAATGGAAAAAAATGTTCAGAGACTAAATTAAACCAAAGTTTTACTGAAGAGGCCTGTCTGTTACAGATTTAGATGAGCCCTTAGGTACTCAGCTAACTGGCATGATTGTAGAAATAAAGTCACTTCACTGAAATTTGTACATTGTCGTAAATCCAATCAGAAAAAAAATCAGCTGATTTCACAGAAAGTTTGCCTAATTTTCTTCTTCAAAATGAGTTTATCCTTTAAAAAAAAGTGTTATCACTTTTGTCATTCACCAAAAAAATCCACCAAAACCAAAAAACACCAAAACAAAAAAAAAAAAGCCCAACTTAAAAAGAGAAACATTCTGCATGGATTCCAAACTCTATTTTTTTTTTAAAAAAATGAGGACTTGTCTAGTACAAAGGCCATAACAATCACTGGCAGAAGTAATCATATTTGAGGTTCAGAATAGACTGCACAGGTACCAGACTGCAGACCCCATGCCACTCTTTCAGGAAGAAATGCCAGTAAAGGAGTCTGTTGTGGCTAAAACACTGACAATTTAAAAAGCAAACCAGTGAAGAATTTTAAAAAGTAATAAGTGCAGTTTAGTAGAGAAAGTTCAGCCTTTGGGCCCAGGAGACATACAACACAACCCTCTGGAAGATAAAGTCCAGGCACCAGCAGGCCCCTGCACCAGCGCCTTCTGCAACCCACAAAAGTCTAAGGTACCATCTGTCATGACGCAGGAAAGAAAAGTTAAATCCGCACACAATAACTAAAGTCTAAAGGAGAAACTTTGCAGTTAGCTTTAAGGCTACATTTCCCTGGTTGCAGTATTAAAATATTTTTACCACCTCCAACTTACAGATGTATTTGTCTTGGGTAAAATTATTGAAAATGTTGCTTTCTAATTACAGAAATATCCATCTCCTTACATCTCACCATAGAAATTAAAAAGACAGTGTCTTTGTTTACTTATTGAATGATTTAACTAATTTGATTATTAAATTACAATCCAGGAATAATGCAAATTTAATAATTTCAGCTGGATTTGGTTTTGCTTTGCTAGCTGTCCTGTTTTATACTTAGTTTAGTAATTGTTATTGAAAGTGGCTGAACTTTGGTATAATACTCTCACTTTACATCTGTTAAATGAAGAGAAGCTCTGAGGACTTGAATACATCACCAGTCACTCAGCCTGCGAGTCTGTCCATCAGTGCCTGTTGTATGGTGCTAGGTCTCACCTTGGGATCCAGAGCTCTGTTACTCTCACTCCTCTTTCCAGAGCACTAAAGAGGAGAGATGGGAACTGGTCCAGCCTTGTAATAAAGAGGGTTTTTTCCCCTGGACGTAGCTCTCTACTCGACCCAGCTGCCTGAATTTCCAAAGCAGTAACGTGATCTGCCGAGGTACAACGCTGGCAGTCAGGCTTGTGTTATACACTTGACATTATAACTCCATCCCCGAGTCGTAGTATGCCAGCTGGATGACAAGGACCCAGCCAAGTGTTGCTCATCCCATTTTTGGAGGCTCCAGAACAACACCAGTAGTTTGCATTTTACTAGCTTTTCTCTGCCAGGAGAAGGCACGAGCCCCAGATGAAGGAATCCTGTTATCGCAGGTCATCCATGAGCAGTTTGACAGACAGGGATTCCCTCATGAGAGCTACAGAGAACCTAGGTATTAATGCTAGCATATTAAAAAAAACACAGAAGGCCTCAAAAGGAAAAAGAAAAAGGAAAAAGAAGATGCATTCATGCTATGGAGAACTACACAACTGTTTGATGGTGGGACTAGCCAAGAAGTTGACTGAAAAAAAAAAAAAAATATCAAAGATCCATAACTTGGAGGAGACCTAAAGAAACATAGACTTGAAGAGTGGTTCTGGTGCCCTGAAAGCACATGGCACAGAGGGAAACACTGAGATGGAGACTTGCATGCAGATTTTTGCTGTTTTGCCTCAATCTGTTGTGCTTTATAAAGGTAGAGAACATCTGTGCTATAAATCTTACATAGCACTTGTATCACCTCTGAAATGCCTTTGCAATAATAAAACTTAAACTTGTACTGAAGTCACTGGAAAGTTTGTGGGATCTTGTAAAAAGCTGAGAGTCTAGTGTAACTGGACTGCGAAGAGCCTGATCTCAGAAGAGAGTGATGGGCTGAAGGTCTTTACACTTGCATTGTATATAGACACCCAACAGTAAAGGCAATGTCTGCATTTGTTCCATCTAAGCAGGCAAACCACTTTTGAATCCAGATTTCAAATTATACTAGCATTGTTAATGTTGACTTCTAATTGCCACTAAGAACTGAATTTTAAGATAGGGCAAAAATAAATAATTGTTGGTTTGCATCTTCCCCCATATAACAAACATCCCAGTGCTCAGGTACCTCTCATCCTGAAAGCTGCCAGAGGCTGCTCACTCACCCCGGACACCTTCTCTACCTGTCAGCCAACCTACTCCCGAGTGCTCCCCTTTGCAGCATCTCCTGCAGAGCTGCTGAATGGAGGTATCCTGGGCAGGCAAACAGCTGCTAAGGTGCTGAGAGCAGTAATTCTTCCATGTTTTTCCTACCCACAAGTCACTTCCCACACATATCTTAGCTGGATATTTTCAATGCCAATCCTCCGTCCCCATTTGAGAAGAAACCAGTAAATGACTTAGTTAAAATACACCTCATATTCATGAAACTAATATGCAGAAAACTATGAATTAACATCCCTTATCCAAAGTCCAGTGCCTGTGCCTATTCTAATCCATGATCAGTTATCTTCAGGGAACTTTTTAACACTATCTTCAAAACGCCAGAAAGATAAGCAAATGCTTAAAGGTCCTAAACATGCAGATGATGTAGAAGAGCAATGAGAAAGAAAATAGTAAGAAAGAAAATAGTAAAGCATTCACCAGGAAAGTATGGCTATTACATTTTTAAAAAATCTGTCACCATATAATACTTTTAATTTCATTTTAGAAAGACTCTCTGAAGTGTCAAAGTAATTTGACTACCCATTAGCTGTCTCTTAAGCTTGTAATCGAATTCTAACCATAAAATATGATTACATGCTGTATGAAGTTCATCGGACCAATTTCAAAGTGCCAGAAATAACCTTTAGCATGATTTAAATAGCACCAGCGTGAACCTTTGCAGGCAGTGCCATTGGCTTTCAAACATGTTCAGAATAGTTGAGAAGCACCATCCCTTTATGTATTTTTTTTATTGTCATGGATGAAAGTCATAGTAATAGTTATTTTGAACTGAGGCCATTTTCCTGCATTATTGTCTTATTCTAGCCAGAGTAAGGGACTCCATTTCAAATATATTCTTTCAAAAAAATATTCATTTCTGATCAAAAAAAGCCTTAAAATGACAACTTTTCACACTCATATTGATAGATGGGCTATTTCTCATCTGAAAGCAATCATCAGTTGTTTAGATTTGTACCTGACATATGAGAAGAAAAATATTTTCTTGAGTTTCACAATACCATGTGTGGGAATTCAGGGGTCGTTTAACACGCCAATTGTGTGCACAGTGTGACTGCTGCCCAGATGCCTACAAAATTCAATTAACAATTTCCATCCATGGATTTCAGTTCTTAATTTATTTATTACTTTTTTGAGGTAAGGACATGGTAGCTGCAGTTTGAGGCTAGAACATGAGGGATAAAGAGTGACTTACATAAGGTCAACCAAGAAACCTGTGGAATTGAACCATCTCGAGTCCCAGGTCAATAGATATAACTGCAAGACTGTCAATAACAGCCCACATTTCAGGTCACTCTAATTATTACACTTGGTTCCCTCTCTTGCGATGATGATTTTCAGTGATGTACCTCATGTAGAAGTGTCGAATGTTTCATACCCAGCTGCCTACAAAGCTGTTCTACAAAACCAGATTGCTTCCTAATGTGCGTTTAGTGAATAGGAGGAGATATGCAAACAAGTTCTTGATCTGTTAAACAGCCTGGAGCTTAGTGCAGCCCATTCTTTCAAGCACAATTTAGACAAGACAACCATGCTGCTAAAATAGATACTATGAGTCTTCGTGTAAGAGATGGGTATGGAGAAGCATACATACCTACACCCCACTAGCCATACATCTGGTGTTAAGCATGTAAATGGGGCTCCATCTTTAAAAAATGTGTTTCAGAGTAGAAATATCTTTATGATATTACTAAAGAGAAATTTCACTTACTGGTCTTGGTAAACTGTACTGATACATTTCTGGTCTGTATGTGGGTACCCACTGTACCCCCCCTCTAGGTCGGGTCATGGTACCAGGAGCACTGGTCACAACCTCCGAGTAGGGCAAGTGCGGTGCTGAGCTGTACGCCTCCTGCCTGCTCTGTCCTCCGTGGCCCGCAGAGGCCAGGCTGAAAGCCTCTTCCAAGAGCATATGCATCTGCTGTCGAACCTCATCAATGGAGGGCTGAGAACTTAAAGTTGAGGTCTCCGAGTGGCCTTTGGCCTGACGGGACCTGGTGTAACTCCGAGGCTCGTTGACACGGTCAACATTTGTTTCTTCTATAATTTCAGGCTCAGTCTGTTGGATGGAATAAAAGCATGTATACGTAAAAAGCTTTACAAGACTGTTTTGTGTGAAGCAGCACAAATACTTTCTCAAACACAGATGTAACATATACAAAGTCAGGAATTGTGACAATATAGACGCATGACAAGTATTGGAAAGGAGTGATATGATGCAGGCGAGTATAACAGCCAGGGACTCAAAGACCTATTTATATCTTCCATTGTTTGCTGCGAAAACTAGCAGGGACACTCTGTAGCAGATTAAATTGTCAATGATTCACTTAAAAACAATTAGAATTAATGTTTAAATTCTTTTCTTAGTTGTTAGTATCAATGGGAGTACAACTGTGCCAGGAGGAGTATGGCTCCCTAAATAGTACCATCACTATGAACCCCTTACAAGGGACCACTTGTTACAGCTACAGGGACTGAAATTCTTTTGTCCATTCTCACATGTTAAGATTTCAGAAGAATTAAAGTTTAGGCATTCTCCTGAGCTTTCTAATCCAGTGAGGACCGCTAACAATGACGCCACAAACTAGGTCCTGTCCCTTGCAGAAAATATCCTGACCCAGCTCAGTCATCTTCTCTAGCCACCGAAAAGTAGTGACACAGAAATTTATCCAAAACTAATGTGGGAAAAGTGAATGAAGCACGTACTCTAATGAGTAGATAGTACTCGTGCAGTTTAACTTGAAGGGTTACTCTTAGGGTAAATCATTCTGTACAGGTAAGTTCCAGCAGAAATTACCCCCCTGATTTTTTTTGCATGTAACTCCAAGAGGGAAAAAACCATCATATTTTAAGAACTTGACAGTGAAATACCTAACTTTATCTATCTTCTGTAAGATTAGTTTTACAGGCTATAGTTTTAAAAAATACGTGTTAAAACAGGCAATCTGAAAAAGTAACCAATTTCTAATTCTTTAAATATCAGTAAAATAAATTCAGGATGCTAGGATAACTGGAATGAAGAATAGGGTATGTACCTCCTTCTATATATAGCATGTGGTTAGAATTGTGTTAGCATTTAAAATAGCCACAAATAAAAGGATACAACAGGATGGTCTTACTAAAAATTCCAGCACTGCCCTGATAATTTACTTGAGTGCTCTGTAACTCCTGCTGTGGCATACTTTTTTTATCATGTAATAGTGCAATAGCTTTCTATATACCTAACTAGTTAAGCAACTGTGCCCCCAACCTTTTGAAAGCTACGTATGGTCATATATATTATAGGACAATCATAGTACACATTTCTTTATCTGCAGAGTCAAATATCAAACTGACTTTCTTTTTGTGTTATCAGCCATTCAGAGAAGAGTTAAATGGTTAGCCCCAAAATAAATTTAAATAAAAGATCTTAATTTGTTTTCTCTCTTAGCTGTTATAAATAAAGCTTTATTTTGTATTTAATGACAATACAGCAATAAAAAGGGAAAATTAAGACTATAATCAATCATTTGAATATTAGAGTTTAACCACAATTTATACATTTATATTTATACAGTATATTATCCAAATTCAAAACCACAAACCCAACTTTAGGCTTCCTAATTGGTACACACATCAATGGGGGAGGAAGTATGTAACGGCACAAAGTTATCTTAAACTGAAAAACTTTGTAGGAAATCTTCAACTAAATAGTTTCCCTTTATTTTCTTCCTGCATTTTGATTCCGCTGTTGTCTGCGCTGTTACAGGGTAGGGTAAATAAAAATCAGGTAAATTTTAGAAGCCTGACTGTAAAATGCAATGGTAGTTTGTATAAGTGCAACCAAAGAGCCTCTGAAATCATACTGTCCCAACGAGATGATTAATAACCATGGCTCTACTATTTCCTCAAACTGTAAAAATGTCAGTGAATGGAAACCCACAACAGACCTATCAATACCCAATGCTGAAATAAATCAGATTCTCTACAGCCCCCTTGATGAAGCCATTAGACCTCTACAGAATGTGTAAAATATATTGTATGAATAAGGGATGCATATTAGCCTTCAACATTTATATTGATAAATCAAACTTGACAAAGTTGGCATGAGGATTTTGGAGGAGTCTGGTGACAATTACTTTTCCTCAAGTTTTAAAATTTATTTCAGTTCATCCTATCACTTTCTGATGTATGTCATTTGCTTTCCTATCAATTAAAACATGCAAGTATCATAAATAGATGCCATTATATGTTAATGTTACCATTCTAAAAAACCAGATATTGTCCATACAGCATTACTGTATAATACAAGGAACTGGAATTACATGAAGAAGGAAAAGAAAGTCCTATACTGAGAGAGACAGACTTTATACACTTCTGGCATAACCCTGCTGCTGCAACTATATCAGTAAAATTCTGCATGTGAACATTAATCCATAAGCTTTTTGAGGAGTTGCATTAATTTAACTATATCAATAAAATTATACCAGTAAATTCTTTTGTATATTGATTTCTCAGATGTTTATAAAGTTATTTTCTTCCTTTTATACCTAAAACAGCCTAAATATTTTCTGCCCTAGTATAAAGCTCATTAGCAGTTTAGAGATTCTAGACTCTTTCATTATAGCATTTGCTGTACTCACCATTCTCTGTGAACGTGTTGGAAATAATAAACGTGTTAATAAACTCTCCTTAATCTACTTGCTAGGTGATGATACTAAACCCTATTGGGACTATTTAAAATCGAAAGATAGGTACTGTTCAATAATAATCCATTTATAAAAGATGCTATAAAGGCAAATAATATACTCAGAACATCAAACAGTAGAATATACACTCCAAAATAATACAAAAAGCTCCATGTTCTATATGGACAGGTATGTAACTATTGACCTCATATCCTGACCAGTTTTTAGCTCTGAAAAACAGAACCACAATTCAGAGAAATATCATTAAAAATATCATTATAGGGAATGAAATATTTTTAGAAAACCACAATTGAAATGTTAGAAAGGGGAACCATATTAAAAAAGCCCAGTAGTGTGGAATGGCAGATTTCTTAGCTCTTCCTTCCCTCTCCTATTTAAAGGACAAGGCAAAATCAGGCAGATCATAAACTCTCAGAATCTGGTTGTGCAAAACAGTCTAGCAGTCTTTAAGGAGTTTTCTTCAAGAATCTGAGGAATCTTAGCCTCTTTTCTTAAAAAAAAAAAAAAAAGTGTTTGTCATGATTGGGAAGATAAACCTCAACAAATAACCTGGGCATACTGGTAACAGCTCAAAAAAAAAAAAAAAAACGGAAAGCAACTTGTTAATCTGTAAAAAAGTCTCATGACTTGAGGATCATATGGGCTATTTGCTTCATTGATTTGATCATTTGGAACTGCTTATAAAAGACAAATTTCACCATTCATCGGTAGGACTTGTTGCTAAATAATCTGGGAGGAAGAGGTTAGCAGGAGTCTGAGAAAGCTGGAACCTTTAGAACGACAAAGCAGATGTCAAAAAATGGTACAAGATGTTACTAGATTAAAAAAAAGGAAGGACACAAGATTCAGCATACAAACCAGCCCTTTTTCAGAGCCCTTTTTCACCCATTTTCAGAGGTCCAGTTTACAGAGGTGTTTAGTTACATCATGGGTGAGATCCATATGAATTCCATGCATAAATATAGACATAAGTGCCTGCCCGTGGGTATCCTGGGAGACTAAGCCTGTCAGACACTCGGCACAGCTCTGAGGAACCTCAAACAGGAGCAAAGGAAACCAGCCCACGCTGCAGGCTCAGGCTTGGGAACTAAATTTCAATATCCTGTCCCATTTTCCCCCAGCATTTTTCTGCTTTCAGACAGGAAATACATTCAGAGTTAGAAGAGGTGCACTGCAGTGAATCTGCAGAGCATTGGGCAAAAGGAATTTTATGTAACTTATCAGTAAAAAAAAGACTGTGCCATGGAGAGCTCGCCCAACTGCAACCTTAAAAGAAAGGCGAAAGCAACCTTGTGTGTGATGTGCACAGATCTCAGAGTTTATCCTTACTTTTATGACATTTCAGAATCTGCCTAAGCTCATTAATCTACTTTCAAGGTTTTCAACAAATTTTCTTTAAAATATATTTTATAGATAATATACACAATATATTAAAATATATTTTAAAAATCTTCTGCTAACTACTTATGGCATATTAATTTTGAATTAGTAGCAGGAGGCCATGCCTGCTCCCAGAATGTTTTCAACATTCATTTCACAGGAAGATATCACCTATGAAAAACTACCTATTAGAGTATTAAAAAAAAAACCTCTTGCTTTCTTGAAATATACATTCTTCAGGATACTGAGGGAAGGCTGGCTTCACAATGCTTTTATTAGCTAAGAAAGCTCCAATAATAAAGGAAACATTTAAGTGGGGTAAAAAAAAACCATATACATATGTATCTTTTTGCAAAATGTAAAATCTATTTTAACAGGTTATACTGTTCTTTTTCCAGGCTACAGTGATGTATTCTAATGCCTCAGAAAGCAGTGAACCAGTCATCCCACTTACATGGCACAATATTTCTCATGCAATCTGATGGGAAGTGTCCAACTGCAGGAAATCATTTAAGAAATCTGACACCTACAACATGCCCTGAAGAACTCTGAAAAAGATTTAAGCTTCCCTGAACACATCCCCTGACCTTGTACATTCCTTCACCTTTCTAAAAACACACCCCTGGCAGCTGAAAGAGTTGACAACTAAGCCCCACACAAAATGCTTGTCATCTACAGAGCTTAGAGGATGAACAACCACCAGACGAACCTCCTCATTTTCCAGAATGGTTTAGACCTTTTCCAGGGACTGATCTTCAGGGATGGCTGAGCTGTAGCATTTCATACACATGGTAAAGGATTGAAAAATTCTACATTACCCCAGTGTGGGGACTATTTTTATCCTCACTCTGGGTGCACACAGTGTCAACTTGCACCCAGTGTATATTCAGACTGCACAAGGCGACTGATCTGGCCTTGTGTTGGCCGCATGAGTTACTTGGACCATAAATCAGCATGTCCTCTAGCTGGTTTTGACATTTACCTATTCAAAACTCTCCCAGTTCTGATGTAGTAAGAGGACAATATCTGTTCCTAGGGGATTTCCACAAAACACTGACATCTGGACTTAAGTGAAATTCCCAGAAGTTGGTTGTGCATTCTTCTGAATCAAGAGAGCAGTGTTGGGGTACAGAACAGAGGCGTTTAATTGCAATGAAAATAAGTTCAGTATCATTTAAGTGGCTGCATACCTGGAAGAAGAATCTAAATTCAAAATTTAATACTTTGGCAAATAATGAGTTTCAGGGCAAATGTTTTGTTTGCATTTCAGACTGTAAAATGATGTACAGCTATAAAGTACATGAAAGAGTCTGTGCTCTGAGTATCCTGAACCTTTTTCAGGATGCTGAGTGCACATGATGTACTGTAACATTAAATATCCAATGGCACTCTGGCTTATAGCTTATGAATAGTTTCCTGGTTTTAGGATTGAGTTAAGACTTTGCTGAGCAAATTTCAGTGTGTATATCTGATAAACTTACGTCATATCCACTGTTACGGATTCCACGTCTAGGTCTTTCTCGAGTCACAAGAAGATCCATCTCAGTTTCTCCTGGGCTAGGACTGTTCAAAGACTGCCTGCTTCTGTATACCGCGTTCTTCATTGGTTGCCTGGAAAACATGAAACGAGAAAACAGTAAAACAAAAAGAAAACAAAAAATGATGGGCAGCAGTTTTCAACACTTACCCTTACTCTAAAATTATGAGGTTCATAAAAATGCCGCTTTATTATAGGATATTCTTTTTATGTATATGGAAGTGCTAGACATCAGTAACATTATTAAAGCGATCATTAATTTTGTTTACTGTTAAAGAAAATTAAGCTACGTAAAAGACGTGGGCATCATATGTGGGAGCTTATCAGATGAAATATGTCCCAACAAGATATCAGAACCCTTTTAACCTCGGCTGATATGATTCAAATTCATAAAAAATAAATAGGTGCTATTATAAAAAAATAATGGGACCTCCCACACACTCAGATGGGGAGCAAAGATTTTGGTTGCTGATCCTGAGCAGCAAGAGAGAAGCAGAATAATGCTCCACTGAAACAAACACCCAGCAAAGTGAACAGGAAGAGAGACAGGAGTGGGAGGGAACTGCTTTTGCAAGATGCTGTTTTGAAATAGCCAGTTTGGCCACAATTTTATCAGAGTGCTGTACTCCCTGGGATTCAACTGCTTCCAGCATAGCTCTGAGCAGCACTGGGACAAAGGCATCCCCAGGCATTGAGCTTTCACCACTGTGTGCTCAGAAGCAAGGGGAAGCAAAGGTACTAGTAAGCAGCATATAACTCAATACCCAAAATATCCTGTAATTTTTCCAACACAACCATTTCTTTCCTTGTTATTGGTTATACAAAAACAAATACAGCATTTCTCTGCTAGATACAGAACATATCTGTACGTAAACACTTCAGAAGTGGTTGCCAAATCGTGATACAGGAACTTCATGCTTCATCAAGCTGCATCTTTTAAGAAGGCTACATCTAAACCAAAAAAGTTTAGAAGATGCTGTTCTCGTAGTGTATCTGGCCATTAGTCTTTTTCCTGAAGAGCTGAAAGCAGAAATTTGAAAGGGGGCTATTGAAGGGAGAAGGCTTCGGTGACTTTTCTGTCATTCTCCTATGCTTGCCAGGAACGTGAGAAAAAATGCAATCCTATGCTAAGATTTGATTGAAGGGCAAAAAATGCTTGCATTAAAGTGAGCCTGTGGCTGAGAGCTCTATTTGAGTTAATAAGTGGGGTAAAAATAAGGTCTCCAGAGTTTTAAATATTTGGGACTGCCTGAACTGATTACAAAGAGATCTACTACAATATTTGAGATATTGAAAAGCCTAGGATCATTTCTGTATGTGACATAAGAGGAAACCATGTTAAGTAGCCTCTGTTCCACTCAGCAATTACAAAGACCTCATGGTTTAAACTCTCAAGAACCATCAATGAAATGAAAAGACAACACAGTCGAAATGAACCCACTGATAAGAAGAACTAATTCTTCAGATATTACAGATTTGGTTAACAGCACTTTTTGCCTTGACAGATTAGAGCAGCAGAAACTGATTTGCAGAAATCCAGAAAGACACACATTTACATGATCAGATAGGATAAAAGGTATGACAAAAAACTATCAGTTTCACACTTCTGATTAAACTAAGTACTCAAGCATGTACTTAAGGCAACTTTCAAAAACTTCTGTGTGACTTTTAATCACAGATCTCCATGCGCATGTTTGAAAGTCCCAAATGCACTGCCAAAGCAGAAGACAAGCGGAGATTCTGGAATAAATTTCCCCTATAAATATAATATGGAATAAATTAAAGTGCCTTATCTTGTTTCTTCCAAGACTATACTGTCAGTATTACCAGAAAACATGGGGAACTAGGTTATGCTAAGGCTAATCAGATCTGACAATCCTTACGTTCCTACATTAAAGGTCTCTAAAATTTCATACATGTTTTACAATAGGTCCGTAAATACTTAGTTGATGCAGTTGTGATATATTTTCTGAGGGATTCAAATATACAGCTCTCTAATACATGCAGATTCTTGACCTGATTAAAAACTATTGAAGAAAAACCCAGAATAGTGCATATCATCAGTAAGCTCTTAAAAATTGCCTTGAGATTGCCAATTAGCTCATTTAAGAAAGTTTTACTAATGAGAAAGGAGGTATGAACGCTAACAACTGGCATTCAAATGGGTTAGCAAGTGCCTTCTGGGAATACATCTGGAACATTTTAAAACACGAATTTTATGGTACAGAAGACAAAGGTACTAAGAGCACAAAGCTGTTTGTTCTTGAACATACCAAATTATTTAGTGGTGATATTTTGTAAATCACTTTTAAAGGCAATTTAAAACAAATCCAAAAATGTAAAGGTGATCTTGAATAGAATCATAGAATGGTTTGGGTTGGAAGGGACCTTTAGAGGTCATCTAGTCGAATGCCCCTGCAATGAGCACGGACATCTTCAACTAGATCAGGTTGCTCAGAGCCCCGTCCAACCTGACCTTGAATGTTTCCAGGGATGGGGCCTCCACAACCTCTCTGGGCAACCTGTTCCAGTGTTTCACCACCGTCATTGTAAAAAATTTCTTCCTTATATCCAGTCTAAATCTACCCTCCTTTAGTTTAAAACCATTAGCCCTTGTCCTATCACAACAGGCCTTGCTAAAGAGATTGCCCCCATCTTTCCTGTAGTCCCCCTTTAAGTACTGAAAGATCGCAATAAGGTCTCCCCGCAGCCTTCTCTTCTGCAGGCTGAACAACCCCAGTTCTCTCAGCCTGTCCTCATAGGAGAGGTGCTCCAGCCCTTGGATCATTTTTGTGGCCCTCCTATGGACCCGCTCCAACAGGTCCATGTCCTTTTTGTGTTGAGGTCTCCAGAGCTGGACACAGTACTCCATGTGGGGTCTCACCAGAGTGTAGTAGAGGGGCAGAATCCCTCCCTCGACCTGCTGGACACACTGCTTTTAATGCAGCCCAGGATACAGTTGGCCTTCTGGGCTGCAAGTGCACATTGTTGGCTCATGTCCAGCTTTTCGTCCACCAGTACCCCCAAGTCCTTCTCAGCAGGGCTGCTCTCAATCCCTTCATCCCCCAGCCCGTGTTGATACTGGAGGTTACCCTGACCCAGGTGCAGGACCTTGCACTTGGCCCTGTTAAACCTCATAATTGAATAATGTAATCAACTGCATCTTTATTTTTCTGATATAGTTTGGAAATGCTGTAATAATGTGATTTAAGTTAGTGGAATATATACAAAACAGAAAAGAGTGGAATAGATCTTTTCCCTAGAAAGTTTGAAATCTTTGACTTATTCCTAAGTGATATTATTTAAAAAAAAAATCAATTTTGCAGTTTTTAATTGCTGTAAATATAATGATACAAACAATGATACAAAGCAGAAAAAATTATAAATAAAATCTTTTCAATTTTATGCCAACATAGATTGCTTTAAAAGCAATTTTATTTTATTATGGAAATACAATTCTATTGATTCATTTATCAATAACTAAAACGCACATTATCTTGCAGTATTATTCAAGGTTTTCCTCCAGCCATAGGCCATTTTAGCCATCTTATTTTTAGTTAGAGAAATGAAGACAATAACACTGTCATGTGTTGCAGCATATCAAGTTCAGTTTCAGGTCTTAGTTTGGAAATGTTAGCATAGGCTTTGGAATTGGTTTGTTTGCAAACATCTGCAACATCTGTGAAGTTCTCTAAATGCTTTGTGTCTTTACAGACATCAGTGCATCAGAAATCATTCTTCTCTCTTCCAATGTAGGGATATAGGCAATATATTTAACAAGCAAATCCAGCAGTCAGCTCTGCAGCTACACAGTGAAATCACTCCTCTACAGCAGTATACCTACCTTGATGCAGTTTGTATCATGCCAGTGATCACTATCTCAAATAGACTATGACAGGTTTACACAACACATTAGAAAGCACACAGAAAAAAATGTGTTCCAGGACTTTTCAGCACATTGGCACATGAACAAACAAACATCAGTATATTTAACAAAAAGCAGATGGTTAGCATTAAAGCTTCATGTGTAATGTTTTAAACATTTCCTACATGGCATGTGACACATAATAAATATCCAAAGTAATGCCTCAGTCCTTCACTATATGTACAGCACACAGTCATACCAGCGTTTCCACTGTTTCATTTATGACTTCTGGACAGACTGTGCAGACAGAGCGGGAGTCCTGTGTACTAAGGGTTCAGTATCTTACCTTTCAGTGCATTTGGAGCAATTTATTAGTCCTTCACTGGAAAACTGTACAAGGAAATGATGCCCCAGACCCTCCAGCAAAGACATAACATACAGTTAAGTCAGCATCATTTTTCTTCATTGACCAGGGCAACCCTGGGAAACAGCCCATCAAGGGCAGTATCCCTCAGTCATTTAACTCTAGGCCTATAGACGTTCATCCAATCACAGTTTTTGCCCAGGTTCTGAGCCAACACTGCTTTTATAATTCCTATTACAGTCTTTTTCATCTCTGTGTCCCAAGGGTAATTGCTGAAGTTGCACTGTGTGCAAAGACTGTGTCACCACCAATGCTTGGATTGCAGTCATGATTTATGCTCATAGGAAAACTTTGGTCTGAACTTTCCAGGAGACAGGATGCAAGATTGCACCTCCAGGCATGAGAACATTTCCAGAGGAACTGTACTTCAGTACCCCTTTTTCTCTCATGGATCAACTGCTGCTGGTGCCTGATTATAGTAAAAACCAGAGCCCTCGTGGTATGAAGTGCAATGGCAAACATACCCTCTTATAACCCTTCACACCTCCACCACCCCTGAGGAAGAGGAATCGGCATACTGTGCCATTCCTGGGGTATGACTGGCGTGATCTCTTTTCAACGTGTCAACTTGTGCTTCAGAGAGCACTAGCAATGGAGCAGGTCCACCCACCCACCCACAGCAGGCTCACGCAGAAACAGAATGCAGAGTCTCCCTTTGTTTCTAAAATGAGGAGATGAATACTACTGTTGTGCCATCTTCAGGAGACAGTGAAGCGTTAATCAAACATTAGTACTGTTATACAATATGCCAGCTTCGTGTCACAGATGAGCAGACTATGACTTTCTCCGTTAAAGGCATAGGAAGCTCACCAATAACAGGTACACATGCACCCTTACAAATACCATCCCTGCAGGACTCACTGAAATACATGGACAACGTACTGGTTGTGTTATCTTATGCCTACTGCAATAGTTATATTCAGATAAAAGTAATGACAAAATAATAACCCCACTGAACTTTGGAAAAGAATTAATTCAGATGCTAACTTCCTGGCTTAAGTCCACTCTCAGTATTACAAAAAAAATTACTACCACTTTTTCTGTTTACCTTACTTGGAAGATGATTCACAAGAACTTGCAACAGCCCCTTCCCTTATTTTTTTGTCTTTCAGTTTCTTTCTTTTTAACCACATTGCAGTTGTACCAGATACCATACTTTCATAAATAATCATGGGTTATATGAATTTTCTTCATAAAGTAGGAGGGACCAGCTGACCATAGAGCAAATAGTTGGCTCATTAAGAATGGCCCCTTAGATTCCCTACAACCCCTAGACATCAACTTTCCTCCCAGATGAAGAACTGCATATATAAAGTCTCACCTGTTCTTAGGCTCAGCAAAAGGAGATGAGACATCTGCATCTGGATCCAAAATGTGGTCAAGTTCTTTCTGGTTTTTTTCATACATCCTTTTTCTCTCTGTCAGCCCCTTGTTGTTATCAACCTGTGGGAAATCATAGTACCCCTTCCTCTTGGCTTTCAAGCGCAGCTTGTTGCGGTAGTGTTCTATATCGGACTTCTGCTTCAAAGCCTTGTTCACCTAAAAGGCAAAAAGACATTTAAAGGATGGTGCTGGGCTGGCTACTTCCAAACGGTATTGTTGGAGTGTGTTTGATGCGCTGCATGTGTCATTTTACAGAGCGCTTTTTGTACCACACCATGCCATCTGTAAGCAGTGAAGAACTGCAAGTGAACAGAGTCGCTGCATTTTTATGGCTTGGCAGATGGTTAAATAATTTTAGCCTAAAAACTATGTACCATCACAACAGTGACTCAGATACACCCACTGAAGAAAAACACCGATGATGTTAGCCAATTGTCGTGACCCAACGCCGTGCTTGCTTTTGGGCACCATGGGGAGAACTCACCGATGAAAACTCTTCTGGGGTCCTGTAAGTACAGAGACATTGCCCCTCACTACACACAACCTTAAATAAGTCATCACTGGTGGCTGAGGAAGAATTACAGTGAAACATCATCATATGTTCCTCTTATTTATATGCTTCCTTACAAATCCGTTATGGGCCCCTGTCAGAGATAGGATCCTTAAATAAACTGGTGTTTGGTCTAATCTGGTACAGGTCAGGTCCCATGGATGCTCCTAAGTACTGAGAAAATTCCCCTTCTGCTTCAAATTGTCAATTACATGGAAATAAGCAATTTACTTGGGCTTTGTGCTTCCAGAGACAAATTCTACAGTCTTCTCACAAATTTCAGGAAATATATGTACAAGAGAACACACCCCACCAGGAGTGCCATCCTGTTGACTTACAGAAAATAGAAGCTGAAATCTAAATAAGCCTTTCTCTTGAGTTTGGAAACTATGTGGCATGTCAGGGCTTAAAATACAAGTATGAAATGGAGCACAACAGACTGCTGTAACCCAGGCCCACACGAGAAGCCTGATGACACTGTCTTTTACTGTGTCTCTGGCAGCAGCGCTCCCTGTTGCTTTTGAACAGCATCAGAGAGATTCTGGCTGATCTTTAAATTACTTTTGCAGTGCAAGTTTACAAACAAGACACCTCTCTGGCTTGTCCCCATCATGTTTAACAACTATATAAAAGCCTCAGTCCTGTGTAAATGGACCAGTCTTGATTAAATCTACATAAAAACATAACACGAATAATCATACAAGTGTTGGAGCCAAAGCATGGTTTCTGGCCAGCGCCTGGGTCAGATGCTTGTGCTGTTCCACTTTGTTCCCAGGAAACAACTGCACCTTCTGTGCACAGACTGGAGTGCAGTCTGAGCAAAGCCATGGTCCGCTTCTACCCCTTCTTTCTCTGAACGAGGTGTCTTGCCCAATATAGAAAGATCAGCTTGGGAGCCAGATAATCTATATACATTTCCATGTTCAGCCACAGAACTCATGTAGACAAAGATCTTATTCTGCTCTCTGCCTTCATTACTCATTTTGTTAAAACTAGTATGATAGGAGAGAAGGATATTGAGAAGGCAGGAATATAGACCATCGCCTCTTCCAAGGTCACATGCCTTCCGAGGTGCATTGCAAAAGAGCAGATCTTAAATTCTCAGACTTCCAAGCCACAAAGCTAATGGGACTTTATATAGCACCAGGGTGGAAAGCTCCTACCTAGTCCTCAATTCTAACAGGCTTAAGATTGTTCCAGCTGTGGATGTAGCCAAGGAAACAGCTGCAGACATTATCAGACAGTCCTTACCTCTCCATTAATGATGGCAGATTCCTGGCTCCTATCTGATGCAGCATGAACAGCAGGTAGTGCCACGGGTTTGATAGCTATCAGCTGTACCGATCCAGAAGAGGTGTCGAAGGGGTCAATGGCAGATTTGGCAATGTTATCAAAGAGAATGCCTCCTTCCTCTTCATCACTTATGGGCACTAAAGCACATCAAACTTATTCAGCATAAAGACACAGATATTTTTACTGCACGTTCAAGGTGAAATTCAGTAAGCACATGCTTTAGATTAATGATGTGCTTAGTGTGCTCGAGGAGCAGACCTGGGAGACATTTACATTGGAAAAAAATCCCATTAGATTACAGACAACATTATGTATTCAAAGGATCATCTGGCTCTCCCCCAAAGAAGGCTGATTACCAATCTCCACTAATAAGATGGAAAAAAGAAAAAAAAAAAGGAGAAGAAGAATGACACAAAAAATGGTATGAAAATGACAATGAAAGTCAAAGTACATCTTCTCCTAGGTTTCACATGGAAAAGACATTATGTGTGCGTGCACACTCATACACACACACAAGTCGCCACATTCCAAGGCATCAGTAGCTGCACCTGATCTAACCCAAGAGTGGAGCTTTTTTAGTCTTATACTGCAAGAGCATGGGTATTCTCAAAATTTGAAAAATAAACCTACTGATTTTAGCAAAAGTTATTAATGCTAAAAATGCCATCTGTTAAAATGAAAGCATTACTGTTGTGTGTTAAAACATGTTTAAGAAACTGACGGTGTCCAAGTTTATGGGGTTGGTTTTTTTGCTTTGCAAAGCAGTACCTCAGGTGGCTGTAAAGTTAAACCATTCAAATTGCTTAAGAGACAGGAGAAGGCTTCTGAAAAATCTTTAAAACTAAATGGCATGGCAAAACATCTTTAGGTTTAGATTTCTGTATAAATGGATAACTTTCACATACAATTGGACCCTTTCTTCTCCAAATTTTGTCTGTAAACCTGCATCACCGTGTCAGCTGTTGAATCTTAAACCTCTTATCCTCATTTTGGAATAAAAGAATGACTCTAAAGCATGAGCATAAATTTTACAAAGAGATTATTGCAAATATTTTTGAATAATTCTGCTATTAGAGGGTAGAACGTTTGCTCCATCTCCTAACTGACAGGAGCAGAGATCTTCTGCTAAAGAACAAAGTGGTCTGCTCTAAATTTATTTCCACTCAGAATATACTCTGTTTTAATATTTAATCACTGCACAAATTACAATGGACTTGTATAAACTCAGCAGTTTAGACAAGCCAGTGATTTTGGTAAGAAAATATTTGACAGTAGTAACATAAAATATGAACCCACTAAGTAAGCTTATTATCTTTCTGTCTGTACTCAGTGTGGACTGGAGTTGACACTCCTTGAGCTTTTGCAAAATCGATGGGTTAAATCACTCTGTCATTAAATATTGTCCCTCCGGCTCCACAGAACTGTCAAATATGATAGAGGAGTCTTTAGTGGGTCTGAAATCCCCTTGTCCCTCCTGGGGTTGTTCAAACCCTCTGAATTTGTATGCTCACCAGAGCGAGCAGATCACAAGCCTGAAATTAACTGCCAGATGCCCACTGATGACCACACCGCCAGGACACCACACCAGCAAAACCAGATGAATGAAGAGATACTAGCCTGTCACAGACTGCACTTGAACAGGAGGGCATTTACATTACAATGATTATATGGACATTCTTCCCTCGGGGCATTCTGAATCAGTTCAAATCTCATGAAAGTCACCAGATGCAGTTCTGGAAGACGGGTTTTGTCTGTAATCCACTGCTGAAACTTTCACACTACCCTAACAAGGTACCTCCACTGTGACATGACTATCTCCAAGAGAGAAAAAATTTGTCTGAATTGTATTTTTCACCAACAAAGATGGTCTCTCATGATCATTACAGCTCAGCTGAGCCTGGACAGTATCTCATCAGCAGTCCAAGGACCAAGAAGTTGTAGAGTTGCTTCCCCTGGCTGCCTGTCTCAGCATTTGCCTGAATCAGGCATGCCCAAAAACCCTGGCTAAGCAACAACTTGCAAAACATGATTCTTTCAAAACGTCATCTATGTACCCTACGTCAACCAGAAAGCACCAAGAAGTGCAGCTGTGTTTCCACCCCAGTGTTTCAGAAGGACCATGCCTGCTGAGACCTCAGCAGTGATCTCCAGGCACCCACAGAGAGCATGACTAGCTACAGATGCATTGCTTGTCTACTCAGACCTCGTTTCAGGATCAGAAACCAAGAGTTTTGCTTAATGAAATAGAATTCCTCTGGTTCAAAGACTCATTAAAGAAAAGAAAAATTAAGGGTAAAAAGAATCAGGAATCACAGACAACACCTACTTCTGATGCAGTGCATTAACACCAAAGAACACCCTCAGTATACCGGTCCTCTCATCTGTGAGCACATCTCCTGCAGTGCTATTGGCATGGAAACAATAGCCAAAGGGGACTTGAAACTGGAAGTCTATTCCACCTTAGTTTAGCATTTGTTCATTAATTGGCATTTACAATATAAAAGTTTTTTTTAATGCCCTTTTTCCACCGATGAGTGATAAAGAGAGTCTGTAATCTGCAGTTATTGGCACGCTGCTATAGTTTGTATTGGCAGTGAACCATAAGCAAGTACTGTGGGAATGTTAATATTTGCTCCTATCCATCCCTTTCCAAGAGAATTTACAGCAAGTGTTTATAATGCGATTGAACCACGGCAACCTCTAAACTTTAAACACAAACCAAAGGGAGCTCATAGAAAAGTGGGAATCCTGGAGTATTTGTTTCTGCTGTGTGTCCCTGTCCCGGGCCAGCCCACCCATCCGAACGCCTCAGCTGGACAAGCGACCAACGGGCAGAGGAAACTTCAGAAAACTGCCCAATTGTTCTTTATAGTGACCCAGAATAAGCACACTTGCTTATTTTAAGTAGCAACACAGATTTAAAGCAAGGCTTTTAATTTCTGTTTTTAAACAGATGCATACCAACATTTTTATGGATTCATTGTTCTACTCTTGCTTGCACTGTCTGCATGCACACACAGCGAGACTTAGAAGTTCACCAGCAGAAAGAGGCAAAAAAACCTACTTAATCACTTACTTAACAGTAATTTCCTATCTCTGAAACATCTTGGGCTAGATATTCTCATGCCACATGATCGAGTGAGATCGAATTACTCCTCCTAATCTTCCTGTGACTGAAGTACATGAAGATATATCCAAAGCAATCATTTATTCAGGTTGAGTGCCAACTGCAGTGAAGATCAGCGTGGCACTGGGTTTTTGAAAAGCAGGACCATCGCTGAAGCTTTATCTCCACATCACTGCAGATATTAGTACACAAGATTTGCTAGATTAAAGCTGCTTCAAGGGATGCTCGCCTCCAATTTGTGTGCAGCTCTGCACTAGTTCCAGCTGGCGATGCCAGCAGGTGGTGCTACCCACTCGTGCCACGGATCCTCCAGCCAGTGGAAAAGGGGCTGTGGTGCTCTGAACGGTTAAGAAACAATTAGACAGGTGGAATATTCTATTTTTATCTAGTTATTAATTTATATTAAAAAAGTTATACTTTTGTCAGTCTAAGATTTCAATATGAAGGCCACTCAAGACTTCTTCTCTCCTCTCTCTCTGCTTCCACCTTGTCTTTCCTCCCCTCTCCCAAATGAAAATACATTGGAAGGAAGAAAAGAAGGACTGAAATACCTAACTGTAAAAAAAAAAAAAAAAAAAAAGAGTAAGGAAATCTAAATTACCTTTGGGGATCAGGTAACCTTACAGCAAAATACTTGAAACAAAGATATACGCTGCCCTGCTCAGAAGCAACCATTTGACCAATTTTGGAAGTCCTCAGAAAAAGAATGACATAGATGGAGAAAAACATGTGAAGCCAAAACATGGGAAACACTCGCAAGCAGATAGACGTGCTCTGCTTTTTCTTATGTCATGCAATGAAGCATTAAAAATTTTCAAAGATTTATTTTCTGTGAAGGGAATGCAAACATTATAGCCATAACTATAGCGTGCAATGAATTCTCTGAGTAAGAGGAGGCCTTAAAATAACAGGAAAGCAAATAGATTATATTAAATGAAAAATCATAAGTTTGACAAAGAGCAAACTATGCCAAAGATCTAAAAGACTGTCCCCTTAGGAAAGAGCCTGTGTGAGTATTTCAAACAGAAATCCTGACTCCTGAATGTAAATTAATTATGGGGAAATAATTTTCATTTTAGAGAAAATCTCTTTATATAGAAAAAAAATTGGAAATTTTCTACATCATCTAAATCATTCAGTTTGTCAGCTGACTGTCTCCAGAAAGGCATGAACAAGAGCTGTTAGTAATAAAGAAACATATGCTTCTGAAGGAGTTTGTAAGCCTGTAAGTAAAATACAAGTTTCCTTACATCAGTATCTGAACCTATTCAGGACTGAAATACCTCTCTGTAAGACACTGCAGTGTAACACAAAACATACTTCTGTGTACACACACCCCCTTTCCAAAATACACCCAACTGTGAGACAATGGAATCTAAGCCCTTCATGAACAGCACAAATATTATATTTTCAGAGAAGCAGACAGCTTACAGACTAATGGAAGCAGCTCATGATTCCTCCTTGATATTTTTTTCTCATATGCAAAGTCTGCTAAATGCCATGCCACATGTCTGAGGTGTTGCAGTCTTGGGTTTGACTGGGATCCTGAAATAGGGGTTACCTGAGCAGGTCTCGTTTGAGATTTCTAAACTACATTTGCAGGTTTTTTTATGAAACTGTATACATGGGGTGTCTACTCTTCTGTTAGCTGCTTGCTTCATTCACTTTCTACAAAGGTTTCTTGTCCTTATAAGCAGAAGCAAGGATATCTCTCTCTGTGGTTATGTCATCTTCTCCTCCAACCACACCTGCCTCATCTATTTAAATCTTTCAGAAAGAGGCCATGTATTTCATAGTGTGTGTAGTGAATCCATCAGCCTCTTTCTTGGCTGGCACTTCTGTAATACCATCCCAGGCACATTCAATAATTAAAAAAAAAAAATTAACTGACAAGTATGATGACTGTACAAAGAAGATAGGGAAGGCATAAGAACCTACAACAGAAACCGCCACTTTAAGAAAGTAGTGCTCTACGAGTTTTAAAAAGCTTTGCAGAAATAGTTTTCTGTTTGCACAATAAAACCATGTATTTGTCTTCTTCAGTGCTGACCTATTAGTGAAAGATCACAACCACCCAGACTGCCACTGGAGCTGATGGCATGAACATCTACACACTCTTCGCACTGTTGCTTGGATGAGAACTGCTGTCAGACTCAATTAGTGGCAGAGTAAAGCTCATCTGGAGGGGAAGGCAGACGTGAATTAAGAAATACTTAATTGCGCAACCACCTGCAGATTCCAGTTCCTTCAGAGGTCTGTTGCAACAGGCAGCTTAGCAACATAAGATAAGGTATTTTCTTGCTGTGAGAAAAGTGATCAAAAAGACTGGCTCAAAAAGAAAAAAAGACAAGCCGGGTTAGCCATGCTGACCTAAAAGAGGTCAAACAGAAGGTATTTTCCACTTCTTTATGCATGTTCTACCACACCTGTGAATACAGCACCTGGGTGGCCGCAGTCATGCAGTGTGGACAACTCAGAAGTGCTGTTTGTTCTCCCACTCTCTCTCTGGGGAAAGAGGTGGTGGAGCAGTGGCACCTTTCCATTTTGTAGGAGTGTGAAGAGGCTCAGAAGTTCACAGAATAGGTTGTAACACTCAGCTGCATCTTGCAAACCAAAGCCAATGGGAGAAAGCAGCAGGAGATGGTATTGGCTACATTTGAAGATACAACGGGTTCACTGTCACCAGCAGGATGCTAGCAGGGTCACAGCACTCTCTATATTTAAAACACACACACAAAAAAAAGACAGTGGACAAAATGGAAACAGTATGGGAAAATATTAGACTATGTCACACAAGCTGAAATATTGGAATATTGGAGGGGGGAAGAATCAACGTACAAAGCTTCTGGGTGGCTCAAGGAGAATAGTAACTGGTGCCAATATGAGGTATTTCAGCTTGAACAAGTGGATTTTTTTTTTTTACCCCGCTATGGTTAAATGTCAGGAAATTACCCCAGAAAAGCCTAGAAGTTTACTGTGAGGGTCTGAAGAGTTAGATAAAGATCCCCACTAACACTCTTTCTGGGGCAAATGAAGCTAATGCTTCAGGGTGAGGGAATGAATGATTAGAAGAAGAGACTCCTCTCTCTACACCATAAATTCTTCCTAGCACTCTGATTTCTCAGCCTTTCAGAGAGACAGGTGTCATGAAAGGGAACTCTCTCACTTCAAATCTGTGCATATGCTCTAATGCAGCTGTCTGGGCTCCTTCCATACTGGAAAGGGAAAGCTGAATACATCCAGAGCAGAGAAATCTGTCCCAATTAGCTGTGACCCTCTGGAGTCACTAGAGAGCCTACCTGGTTAGGTTACATTAGGAAGCCAACTTTAAAGGACCAAAATCTGGCAAGATGAAGCCCTTTCCACTCTAACTTGTATTTCACCCCACCCAGCACAGAAAAGGCAGATGAAGGGTGCTGGATGTTTGCTAGCATACGCCAGATCCTCCAGCTAACTCTGTGTCAAAGCAGACTGCTATATCACTGCTACTGGATTCAACTGCTGTTGCCATATTTCATTTTCATTTCAGTCACTACAGACAACTGCTCAGAAATTCAGAAAAGCTGGCTCTGATGCTGAGCTGCCACATCAGACAGTGTGAAAACTGGTGGCCCACACTTCCATAGAATAAAGGAGGCAGTGTATCATAGCTTGGCTGAGTTACATGCAAAAATCCCTTTGATTTTAGCTAAGCCAATAATACAGCCAAGTTTTCCTCCCCAGTACTTTGTTTCTGCAGACACCTGATTTTCAGATATCTCTATAAAGAACAAAAGGAAAAAATAATTTAAAATTTTTATGACAAATTCTGCCTGGACAGAGAAAATTATAGTCTTAGAGACTGATATTCAAAAAAAGGAGCGAGGCCCCTGACTGAACTGCTTCTGAAAAGTTGCATCTATTTTTAAAGACAATGTCCAAATGCTTGGAAGATGAGAAGAAGTGCTCCAGCTGGGATTTGTAGGAGGAGGAAAGGAAGATCTTGCACAACTTTGACTCTTTGCAATTACTGACCTGTGATGAGTATTGTTACATGATGATGAGGTTCAAGTACAAAACTGGGCTCAACTATACAAGTTCTCAGCCCAAAAGGTATGGAGTCATATGCTTCATTAAGAACTGCTAGCAAACTAAAGCTTTCATTTTTCTCAAACCAAACAAGCAATCACACCTTCACAAAGATGCTAACAGGACAGATGTAAGATCAAGCACTCAGAGTTTGGCAAAACAACCTATATAAACTTTCACTGGCTTTATTTTGTGAAGAGCTGGTGAAAGAGAATTTTTTATTGCAGCCTACTATAGTTCTTTAAGTTTGTGTGGGTTCAGCCGTTTACTTCTCCCTGAATGATGTTAGGCTTGATAAAACGATAGGTGAAAGTGCTAATATCCTGTTGTTCTCTTCCATGCTCTCCCACAAACCTGTCTCGGAAATTGCCAGTACCTCTGTTGGCTGATTCATTCATCTCGCAGTCCTCTAACATATGCAACCGGGCACTTTTTTCAAAAAGTTTTAACTCTTTTTTTTTTAAGTGCCCAAAGTAAATGAAAGCCCAACTCATCAACTTTTAGAAAGGAAACTTCCTATTAGAATATTAATAAATGTTTTCCAAGAAAAAAAAAGGGAAAAAACATGCTATTACCTTACAAAACTTATCACTATTGTAATACAAATAGATATTTTATTTGTGTTTTCTATAGAAATAAGGGTCAGCTAAAGAGGTCTCCTGGCCCTCCAAAGCATCAGGTCAAAAGCCAAGCCTATCAGTCTGTGGTGGTTTCACGTTGTTCACTCTCAGCCTTGACACACTCCATTTGGAGTCAATTTTGAAACAAGCCATATAGAGTTTATGTACTGAGGTAACATCCAGTGCTGTCATTTTTCCATGTAACTAAATGTCAGCGAGAAATAGAATCTAAAATTGGTCTGTAACTATGGCAACTAATGAGCCATTCTAACTTGGAGCCCCCAAATCAAACATGTGACCATCAAGGGATTCATTTCAGTTCTAAGATGCTGCTTTTCAGAGAAGAAAATATGCTGCTGCGTTTGCTGACATGCGCATTAGAGGCATCAGCCTACGACCAGGCTAGAGAGCTGGAGCAGGTTCAGACAAACAACTAGGAAAAAAGCAGCTTCTCTCTTACACTGGAAGGAAAAACAGCCAACACATTCTATTGATGCTAATCATGCTGGATAAAGATAAAACCCTGCAAAAAGAACAAAATATCTGAAATGACAACAGTGTTTGCAATAGTAACAGTGGGGAACAAAGCATAAGCTCCATGATGAAAAGTAACGGGTGCCTTGATTTTTGGGTTTTTTTTTAATTTCAACTTCAATAGGCATTTGGGATCATACAACTCAAAAGTCAAAAACACATCTGCATATGCATATAAAAATAAATGTGGGGCCAGCTCCATAATTCTGGTAAGGGGGAGGCCATTTCATTTCCCATGGCCACATCTTCCTTCTCAGAAGCTGTTCTGAAAGGTTTGTGTCAGGAAAGTCTCTTAAACATAGCCTAAAAGATATGCCTACAGCTAAAAAGTCCCCATCTCTTTACTAGGGAACAATGTATTTACTCCCCTTCATATCTATGCCTGAAAACTACCAGGCAACCCTTTGTAGGGCCATGGCAGTCGAGTGAAGGAAGTTCCTCTAGAAGTAGCTGAAATCTCTACCAGGAGGAGGGCTCTGCAGAAAAGGTGTTTCATGCACAGGTTACTTGAAAGCCAGAATAGTTAGATGAAAACAGCCCATCAATTTCATATTTTGTATATATGCTCTACTATTACTTGTTAAACAGGCAAACCCAGCTTTCCCTTTCTGCCACAGAAGCTCAAGATCTTGCTGCCAGCATGTGGTAGGAACAAACGACAAGTAACCATACAATGAATGAATTATACACTAAAGATATTTTCCTAGAAATCATTTAGCTCCTTCGGTGCTCCTGACAAGGAGTACCTTGACCATATTAAATAACAACATTATTCAGGCTTTTTTTCAGAAGACACAAGAGAGAAGGTAAAATAAACACATAAATAAAGCAGTTATTACTTTTCCACATAACTGGAAAAGTGCCTAGTTATTGTTATCAAATAAAGTTGAAGCTACAATTATAATGAAATTAAGATTTAAAATAAAGGCTTAGTATTCCCTTATACTACATTGAAAGGTTTCTTTAAGTAGAATGCGTATGGTCTAGAAACACACTATAGCCCAGAGCAGAAGAGAGAATGTTAGGTGTTAGTCAATTCTTTAACAAAGAAACTCAAAGTTCTTACCAATTTTCTTTGAAGATTTAAAACCTAACAAAACAAAACAAAAAATACCTTCACTAAGTTATTTTGCCTACACATGTAAACATCACCTAACACTGTTTTTGAATATTGGCTTTCCTGGCTAGGGGAGAAAAGAAAACAGCATAAATTCCAGCTTTTAACTGGAGACCATACATGTTGTTATCTCATAAAATGAGCTACATTTGAAACAGTGAAAAAATAATTACAACCCTTGAAACTTAGAACCGTGAAATACTGTTATGCTGTCTATGAAAAAAAAGAAAAAAGATCTCTTTGAGAAAGACCAGTCAGAAAACTTGTTATTACAGGTCTGGAGTAATCAGTAAAGTCACAGGTCTGTCAGAAGAAAGCAGTACAGGTGACAAACACATAACAAAATTAACAACTTCACTTCTCTGTGTGAATGTGTAAATGTGCATAAATCCCAGTGAAGCTGATTTAAAACCAGAGTTGTACAGTTATAGCAATTATATGGTCCCCACAAGATGCCATGCTCTCCGGTACGTGTATGGGAAGAACAGAGGACAATTAAAAAACACAGTATGATTTTGCTGTACAGAACAAAGGGCATCTCTGGTGCTATGTATCTGTCTCTATATCACACTGTATTCCTGGTAAAGCAGCAAAGCCTTTGTGTGACACTTTAGTATTAGGCATAACTATCATCAAGGGATGATATGATTTGACACCAGGATAGCCTCCACAGAGGTTACTCAGGTGATTTCCTGGAGAAAGGAGAAGAGATCTAAGATTTTTTTTTTTTATCCAAGTCCTCCTTTCCACACTTACATTTTTAACAAAGAAGAATTACAGACTTGTGTTCATGACAGAATCTGATGAGACCATATCCAGTTTAATGTCCTCCCTTTAGAGGGAAATGATCAGCTGATTGAACTACAGTGTTTTCTATTCATATGGAAAATATAGCTATGGAAGTAAAGCTGTAACTCAAGAGAAATAAGCAGAGAGACAGAAGAAAAGCAAGGAAGAAAGCATTCTACTCTCATCAGATGTTCCTGATACATCTCAAGTCACAAGGTCACCACCATCAACCAAGGGTTTGTAAAAAACCATCCAGCATAACATCTTAAGTGCATCAGGAAAAGCTGACATCCTAGATGCATCAGGAAAAGCTGTCAGTAAGTGTTAATAACAAAAAGGTATGATGAGGATGATAAGTGATGGGAAGTTAAAGCTCTGGACCTCACACCCTTTCTCAAATTAATTTTTCCTAATTAATTCATCTTCATCAGATCTGGTCCCGCTCAGCAACAGCAGTAATGGAAATTAATATCTTAGGGCTCTACACAGGAAAAAAAAAGCTGTAAACCCTGTCCACCCACTACACAGCATCATGTCTTCATTAGTTCAGTGGTATTTAAAGAAAAAGAAAAACAAAAAGAAAGAAAGAAAACTTGCAAATGCCCACACATAAAGAGTAAACACCATACTGTTTTGTGTGAGGTTGAGAAATAGTTATAGCAGTAAAGGGGAAAAAAAACAAACCGCTATGAACAGAAAATGCCTAAGTACTGCTGAAAGCATAGGAAGATGATTTCAGCATAGCTAGTGTCTGTGTGGGTATGGCTACAGGGGCGACCGCAAGCAGCTTTCATCTGAAACACTTCTCACCATTTCTTTTCCTTCCTTCGTCTTTTGTCACTTTTTGTGGTGCCATTACTTTCTGGAGGGAGCTCCGTCCAGAGCTGGGCTTTCCCGACCCGTTGCTGATGATGGAACCGTTTTGACTCGGGGACCGGCTGCAAGTAACCATAGCAACAAGGGAGGCTGTGAGTTCTTCCTTATAAACCTCATTTCAAGGTTATTTCATTCGCACACTTTGCATCGCTGAGTTTTCAAGTCTGATTTTGTACCAAAAGGAGACAGAATATAAACTGCACGCAGAAACACAGTAAAGGCAGGAGCGACAGTAGGACAACACTTCTCAATTAGCTCAGGGCTGATAGGCTTCTTAGTGACATTGAAAGCAAACACTTCTCATGCACAACCCCCACAATGACAGAAGCAGCACTGCAGAGGACAAAAAAAATCCTGTTATCAATTCAGTGTCATTTATACAGCTAAAATAAAGCAGACCTTTGTGTTTATATATGGCTATTATCTAGCCTGCATTGAAACTCTGCTATTTGGTCAGCCACAATGCAGAATTCACTCACTCGCTTTACATGTATGCACACACAATGTGATAAGAAAATTCTCCTTTTTTTTTTTCTTTTTGCATGTAACCTGGTTTAAACAGCACCATTATTTGCTGAAACTTCTAAAAAAAAAAAAAAATATGCTTGTTTTACTCAGCCAGTGCATATCCTTGCCCTGAAACTGGTCCCTGCACAGCGTGAGGAGGGAGGGCAGAGCAGAACTACTGCGAGCATTCAGTCCCAGTGAGGAGCAAGAAAGAAGTGAGCAATATAACTCTGGGCTGCACTGAGAGCAAACTCTTGTTTTGGGGTGGGCAAATTACTCAAATCCTAATGCATAATTTGGGAAAAGCAGGCCAAAGTAGAAAATGTTAAATTTGGTGCTACTCTACATCCAAACAGAGTGTCACATTGTTTCTATACATGAAACTTGCCACCATGGGAATGAAAACTATCTACAAGACCTGTATAGTTTCTCATGCACCTACCTCAAATTTATCACTCTAAATTATCATGGCCAATGGCAGGATAACATAAAGAGGTTTCATTGGAGAAAAAAAAATGGCCTTAGTCACAAGGACTTTCCTTTACAGAGAAAAAGTCAAATCAAGTTCTATTGCTGTCACAATGGCTTTATATCCAGAAAATGGTACTAAAGCAAAACAACTGTAAAAAACCATCCCGTAAATTATTGCCAATACTATATTGACAGCTTGAAACATTCATTTACCTCAGTTCTGACTGCCCTGTCTGGTGTAAGTAGAGAGCATTTACTGTGGTCAGAACAGGAAGGGACAAGTATGAGAAAAGTAATTCTTAAGGACTCTCTTTTGAAGATAGCCTAGGTGGAAATATATATGTAATTTGAGACAGGCTCTTTTCAGCTACAGGGCTTTAGGAGAACTCAGCATGCAATCCAGCTCTGCCTAGCCCAGCCTGAGGATTTTCTTGTGAAATTCTATTGAGAATGAATATTCTTGAAAAGAAGCAATTCCTCCTCTATAAACCTGTCTGTCACTGCTAATGAATAATCCCAGCCCAGTAAAAAAAATTCACCCAGGGTCAGACCAATACCTGAAGAAAGTCTGCTCCACTTGGGAACAAGGAAAAGAAGTGAGCATGCATAGCTTGCACAATGATTTCTGCTGCCACTAATCTAAATAGTCATCCTTTTTAAGTGGCCACCATATTATTAACTGTGAAGTTTCCTTCAGTGGTAATATCAGAAGAGATATTCTGATCAGTTACCAGCCACTACCAACCACCAGGCAGTCTAATTTAAATTGACCTTTCTGGGCTGCAAAGTAGCCTGGATGAAAGAGCAAATACATAAAGGTCAAGAAATATTTCTTCATTTTCAGAAACCATTAAATTCCATCCCCAGACACAGCTCCTGGGAATGAAAAAAGACTAAAATTCTGCGTGTTCTCACTTATCAAGTAATCACCCTGAAGGAGGCAAAACTAACTCTTAGTTATTTGCTTAGAAAGACACCAAGGTTCAACACATTTATAAAATGATAATAATTTTCCTGTGAATTCCTGGATCAATTTGCTTACCAATGTTTGTTTAAAATTGTGCAGATTAAGTAGAGGGTGATTTCAGCACTCATTCAAAGGACTGGGTGAAGTGCTTAATCACTTTTGTTAGAGGATTAATAGGGCTGGTTTCTATTTTTTTGTGTGTATTTACACATGGCTTTAGAGAGGCTTCAAAACGTTTTAAACAGTTCCTGTAAAGACTTGACCTGTGGTGGCCCAGCATCAGCAGCGACAGCCAATGTCATGGTCATCTTCCATTTGTCATTTCATCAGAAGACAGAAGACTTCAAAAGGGACAAGTGCTGTTTGGTTCACATGGACTATATAACCTGACTCTCATGGTTCGAGTGATTTATGGTGTGAACAACACATCGCTGACATTAAAGAACATAATAACAGTTTACACCCAAACCCAGCAATCACAGGAACCAGGGGAGTTCTCAGCTGGCTCACTCTTCTCTATTGGTACTCCCTGCAGACAGCACTCTCTGTATTCCAGGTGATTTACCATTCAACCAGAGAAGTATGCCAAACCAGACACCAGCTCAGGATCCTTCTGTTTCCATTTTTCTCTAGGGAAAACCTCAGCTTATGACCAATGGGAAGGTCTACCCTCCATGAAGAGCAACAGTGCCGGGTCCTCCAGTCCCACGCTCTGCTGGCTGACACCTTCCAGTGCAGCACCTGCCGCGGCTACGGATGGCTCCAGTGCGTCCCTGTCACAGTGTACAGCAATACTGTGCTGAGTTTTCCAAGCTTTTCAATTACTCCAAAGGGGCAAATAACATCGTGCATTGACAAGTACAAGATGAGGTAACTCAGCTATGAAGATTTGATTTTCTGTGGAATCTCTCCACACTAGCCAGATACAATTGTGTTATCAAGTCCCTTCAAGAAGCAAGGACTGTGTAATACCAGTGAACTAGAGAACAACTGTTACCTCTATTCAGGCTGTTTAACTAACACTTTTATTTTCCTCTGTTGCCTTTAGTATCATTCTTCAGCAATAAAAAGTTGATGATCTTGCACTTTAAATTAACTTCAAGGAGAGCAGGCCAAGGAAAAATGGACTTGTAGCATGCAAAACAGCTAGGATGAAGGGATAATCTGCTCTCCTTGCCTGAGATGACTGAGACAAGAAATAATGACCTTCAGCTATTCTGATGATGACTGAGGGTACATATGAGGTCAAACTTCTTAACAGGAAAGGTGGTGAACAACAGACTGCTTGAGGAGGCTGTGATCATCCCAGCACTGGAAGAGTTTAAAAAAAGGTAGATAAAGTTGAGTTAGGGGTGTATTTGACTCTGCAGTGGAGAAGAGGAAGAGCCAGATAGTTTCCTGAGGACCTTCTAATCTGTGATCCTACAACCCTGTAGACTTACTATGAAGAAACTGCAAACCTGGGACACTTCAGCCTAGACACTGATGTTATCTAGTCTATTCTTACACTGTCTAAAGTTTTGTCCTGCTATAGATGCTTTGGATCTAGATGTTTTCCATACTTTAGTGGATGTTTAGGATTTGCCCTTCTGCTAATGAAGACATTGGGTCTAATTCTGGAGTGACAGAGTCTGTTACTGAAGCTAAAGCAACTTAGAGCGGCTGAGGTCCTGCCTTTTGGTTCATTTGAGAAGTGATCGGTGTTCATGCTCCAGATCCCATGTTTTATTTGGGTTCAACTCTGGTACAACACCAGCATGCATATGAGAGCCACTTCCCATTTACCTCCTCTATGCATGTACAATCTGTGAAGACTTCACTTTATTTTATCTTGTATTTTGCAGCAATCTTACACATCCAGCGCAGACCAGAGTTATGCCAAGAATATATCATGGAGGAACCATCTGCCACACGCACAGCCTGGGTGCCAAACCTTACAGGTTTTTCCTAAGCAACCAGCAGCATGTACTCCATTCCACCTCTCTGAAGAAACATGCCAGTCCGTACCTTTTCCTTGTTTCATTGGATTTGGCAGTTTTGATAGTGCTCCCATCCTGAGTAATTTCTCTCTCCTGGGAGGCTGGAGCATCTCTAACTGGAAGTGGAAGTACGACAGTCTCCTGAGTTACAGGTAAAACCTCATCTTCAGCTCCTTGCTGACCTAAGTGTTGCTTGGCATAGTCAAAGCCTTGTACTGGCTGCAAAAAAAGTGAGAGAAAAAAGAAATTTCCAGCATGTGTCATATGTTAATATAAAATTTCCACTTCAGTATAAAATTTTCCACTAACTCTTAACTTCTTTAATTAGATAGGTAACAGGTAAAAATACGTAGATTGCCATATGCATGCCCAACAACAAGGCAATTTTCTGACGAGATCTCCATTCCACATATTTTAAACTTGATTAGTTAGTATAAAATTGATCTTGGCTAACCTTTCCTACCCTGCCATAACACCCCCAGAATTCCTTTAACAGACAATGGAAGAATGAACATACAGAAGAAGAAATTAGGAGGGAGAAAAATAAGCCCATAGAGAAAATGGAAAACTCTAAGAAAAAAATCTTGTCTTTCCAAAGAGGGTGGGCGTAATTTATTCCAAATCAAGACAGTAAAAAAAGGCATACATAAAAGTTTCATGGGCAACATTTTCCAGAAAAGGATCTTTTTCAGATCAGTGAAATTATATTTCCCCTGGCTTGCCAGTTGCCTACTGAGAAGGTTGTTATTGACTTCACTTGTTTCTCTCAGGAAGTGGCATTTGCAAGAGCCTTGCAGCAAGGCAGCCGAGGGCCGTGTGCCCAGCCTCTCCTGCCCCAAAGCCTGGCCGGGCTTTCCCTGCTGCTTCGGCAAGAAACAAGCAGAACTGACACATGCCTTCTGGGTAAAGCAGCCACCGAAAGATGGATTCTCTTAATGGAAAATTTAAAGCATTTAAGTAAACCCTGACTTTCCAAACTGCATTTTCTATTGGGGGGGGGAAGGAGAAGGGAAAAAAAAAGCACCAATCTGCATTTTCTGTTGTAAAAAAGAAAAGGAAAAAAAAATAAATCACTCAAAGAAATTCCTCACCACTTCTGGAAAAATATGTAGCATAAAAAATAGTTCTTGCTACACTAAATTGAATTAATTTACCAAAAACTGGAAGGATGCTCTTCCTGAAATACAAAGACCATTGACAGAATGCCAGAAAAGCACCATAAAACACTTCAAAGGTTAGCAATGCGTATTTTAACCCTCAAGCGTACTTTGGGAAACACATCACAGCTAGACAATTAATAACTGAATAGAGTCTCTCAGGTTCCTGTCATGTTGTCATTGAATATTTTAGTCTGGAAGAAAATCAGCTGGATAAAAAAAATTTGCTGATGGCACAGAAAAAGGATGAGCTCTGAAAAAACATTTTCTCTTGTTCTGTCCCTTACTAAATCTGGGCTATAGCTATAAATACAGAAAAATTTCATAGGCAATCTCAGTCTGAAAAGAATGGGGCTGTCTTTATTTTTTTAAAACAAAACAAAATATGCTTTTTCTTTATGGGGTTCTACACCACATTCCCAGTCTCCTGTTTGAACTGAGGCTGCTGATTTCTAATGTGCTCATGTACTTCAATATTTCTCTGATAAGTAGCTCCAGTGCATTAAGGAGACGCTAACTGGGCTAATGTTGATTTGGGAGAGCAGACGTCTCTGCACATTACTACGATGGAACTTGCAATGTATCAGAAAAATGCCAATTCACCATCACCACCCCATGGCAAGTCATGACGATATCATCCTTGACAGAGACTTCTGCTTGCCTTCCTCTGAAAGTAGCGTACCACAAAAGCAGCCACCAAATTAGCTACAAAGGGAGGAAATGAAGAAAGGGAAGGGAATGAAGGGGAAGTAGAAGCTGTGTAAAGGACAGCTAGGAAGAACTACTGCACACCACCCTAGTCAATAATATTCTTAACCAAAATAACAGTTCTCAACCTTATTATCTATATTAAGTGTTAGTCAAGAACCTGCTAGATATTCTGCAAAAAAGGTAACAAAAGAGAACAGCCAGTTAGATCGGTTATTTCTCATTCCATGCCTTTCAAAGAGTAGAAGTTGTTACAGCTTATACTTCATACCATATTTTTAAAATAAATAAATAAATAGATAAATAGCAACAACAACAACAAAGCCACCCAAACCAAAAGAAGCAGAAAATGAGAATTACTAAAGAACTCTGCAGAGTCCCAGCTTGGATCTGCCAAAGGAAGAAAATGAAGGATTATTTTAATCTGAGTTCTACTTACCACCATGTCTAGTAACAAACTGCATTAAAGGAAGAGCTGAAAAAGCCCTCCTCATCAGCCGACATATTGCGTTAAATAAAATTTTATCTTGGAACCCTGCTCTGTAAAAGCCCACAGGAGCAGATGGCTTTACCACCCCTGAAGGGAAATGGCAAGACTAAATCACCATCAGGCCCTGCTGAAGCACTGCAAGCATAGATGTCCAATACAGCCACAATACTGAGAAAGATCGAAGGACTGGGATTTGAATATTGCTTTTGAAATAATAAATGAAGGATGATACCATTAAATTACATTGCCTGGCAAAGGGCAGATTGGATATAGGGAGTTGTTTCTGGGGCTTCTTTCTTTGTAATGATCATGAAAAAGACACGGATATAAAAAAAAAAAAACCAAGAAAAGAAGAAAAAACTAAAAGAAAACGGGATGATCAGCCCCTCCCCTCTACATATGTACCCATGTACACAGTTTCTCTAATCTTTTTTTTTCATCCCTTTATCAAATTGATAGTGGTTGTTTTCTCATGGCCTGCAGTATTTGCTTTTGCTTGCGGGTCTTAGACTGCAGATCTTATCTGTTTACCTGCAAGCTTAGTCTTTCATGCTCTAAAAGAAAGGAAAGGTGACAAATCAGATCACAGCCTTTAAAAAAGCATGCTGAGAATTAGAAAGCAAGGTAGGTAAAAAACTAACATCTATCCAAAATCTCAAAGTAAAAACAGTATCTCAAAATAAAAACAGCATTGAAAGAACATTGAAATAAATTCCAATGAGAATTTCACTGATTTGAATTTATACTACTTTTAATTTTACAACTGGAGAGTCAATTGAAAAAAATTGTAACAGTCCCTTTTTCCTGCAACTTAGTCCAGATGTCCCTGACTGCTAAGGCAATTTTCAGAACAGCAACACAATTCCTAAGAAAGATACCATAAACTACACTATGTATGAGAGGTCACTTTTTTAAATGTCATTTATTTAGCCTTCAGTCTGTTACAACAACAAAGTCATCCCTTAATTACCAGGCACGGGCAGCAATCCTGCTGTTATGTTATGTCACCTCCCCCACCTAATGAAATATTTAATGCTAAATGTTTCATTACCCCTCCGTGCTGTATTCGTGCATCCTATCCCGCTGGCACGGGACGGAGCTTCTGGAGGGACATGGCAGGCAGCTCTGCTCTGTGAGGACCTGCAGCCTCCCGCTGCTTCCAGCGGCAATAGGACTGCAGCAATGAACAGGCAGCTCCGCTCTGCCAGTCCCCTTGGTACAGGACTTTTGAAATCCTAACACATAAAATGGCACCACTGAAAACAACACCAGCTGAAATGCAACGTTGTGGGTATCCCATAATATTCTCTTTTCCTCTCTATACTGCTCGCTGGATATTCAAAAGGTATCAAAAAATTGCTCCAGTGATTCAACAGCAAATCTCAGGCGCACAGAAATAAAATATTAAATCTGCTGCTTAAACTAAAAATCACTCTGCTGTGACTTCACTTAAGGAACAGATTCAGCATTAATCAAGCAGTCTTGGGCACTTTTCTAAGTCATGAAATATAATATATTCATTTCAAATGTGATATATATACATGCTCATCAGCTATTCATATTGCCAAACTGCATGAAATGTAGCAATTACAGTTCAAGTAATTACCACTATTCCTGATATCCCTAATGCTGGAATTAAAAATAAAAATAAAACTGTTCTTTTCAAAATGACCTTATTTCATTATCTCCCCAAAATACATTTCTTATCAAGCTGCTGAAATCAGGAATGACAAAACCAGTCCATTCCCAATCCCACTGCAGAATTTATCTTCCACGGTCCATATATCAGTGTATACCCTAAACTAGACCTGGCTGAACCTTTTTGATGGAGCGGTCCTTGTGAAATTAAGTGGAAATCAATTTAGATTTCATTTTGAAATGCATCACTTTTTATATAATGAATTAAATTAAATTTTATGGAGTCTTAAAATATACCAAAAAAAGGGGGAAATGCACTCTAGAAGTGGACTACTGCACTCCAATTGCAAATGTGAGCAAGTCTGCAGGAAAAGCTCCTGAAACGAGTGTAGTGTGGATGCTGGTTGCTCAGCACCAATTGTTTTGTTCTGCAGATCCAACTCTTGTCTGATCATATTGGCTGCTGATACAAACATAACATGACTGAATAGGTTTTAATTTGAACATATATCTCACAGCCTGATTAAATGTGCTTTCTCAGGAAAAGTAAAAAATCAACTTCCTCTTACTTTTTGGAATGACAACTATGGAATATTAAAATACTTACAAGTTTTTTCTGTGCAGTAGCTTCAACCAGCAGTCTTTTTTTTTAAATAACAACTTCAGCTGTAAAGCATCCCATAACAATGGCCAGCTCAAAACAATGTACAAATTTAGTCTTACTTTGTCCTTTAGCTAGGACTAAAATTGCATGTAAGAAGAATCAAGTGGTGCGTAGTATTTGCAACAGCCCCTAGTAAAGCATGATTTGCATTTTGGAGGTTTCAATGGGATGTTATATGATATCACTGCAGTGGCATTAATTTTTGTTCGTGTTTGTGATATTGTTTGTTTCACTTTTGCAGATCTAGTCTTAACACTAGCTTGGTAACACCGGATAAACAGATGAGCATACTGGAACCAAAACGGAAATGTCTTTTTTGTATAATTTTTGATACAAATGTCTTTTCCCAACTGGCACCAGCTGCACCCATCTGCAACTAACCTAAGATGAGGAGAAAAGAGCTGTCATATGCATCATGCATTCCTTCAACTCTCCCTCCAACCTACATTTTTCAGCAGAAGCAGCAGAGCTGAAATCACAATAATCCTGCTGTCTGTAGCGTGAAGAAACCAAAGAAAAAAATTATTTCAATCCATGCCAATGGAGAAGAACAAAGCCAGCTAAAAGGGCTAAGGAACAGTATGACTTACACACATGCTTTGTAGGCTAAAAACTCCAAACTTTGGGTGGCAGACTTTTTTCACTACAGAGACAAATCAGTATTCTGTGACATTTTTCTCTTAGAGACAGAAAATCAAACTGGAAAGACATTTGTTTTGGAAAAAAATTTAAGGAAAATATTATTGTTTGAACCCAGTCAACAATATCCACAAATAAATTAGGAAGTTCAAAACATCTAAAAGAAAAACAGCACTGGGAGCAATTTATGAAAAAAATTCAAAGAATGACTTTTCTCATTTAGCAGTCAGCTGGGGAACTTCTGATTAAGACCAGAAGTTCATTCTAGTCTTCAGCCATTGCCACTCCCAGTAGGTAGGAGCAGCTCAGGCCATGGGTTTGTGAACGACGTCCTACGTGGTGCTGACAAGGCCTAGGCATGATATCCCATTTCCTCAACTTTACGAAGGAAGCAACTGCCCTGAGTAAAGGCTACTCAGCCCTGATGGCTCAGTGCCTTACATCACTGCATAATGGTTATTCTGTCATGCTACCTATGCAGCAAGGGACGAGCTGCGAAGGAAGTTGATGAGTCCTGAGTAGAACACAGGGGTGATTGCTGTGACCGACAGTATCAAGGACACAGAATTGCAAAGATCCAACCTGCGAGTAACAACCATTTCAATTCCAAATGTCGTTCAACTACATCTAGCAGAGAAACACAGTTAAAACCTCAGAAAGCAAATGGATGTCTTGGATCTGCAGATCGGTCACTCACTTTAGCTCTCTGAGGCAGGTTCATCATGGTGTCTGGTTTGAAGTCGTTCTTGTTCTTTCTGCACAGAACCGCTGTGATGATGATGATGATAACTGTAACCACAGCAATGGGAGCCAGCACTGCTGCAATGATCCACAAGTTGTTCGGGGGGTTCTTCACCACAGCTACAGAAAATTCCAAACCAATATTGGTAAGTTGCACTGTGCAAATGCAAGATTTCGACTGCTTCCAACACAGTCCTCAACTGTCTCCACATAATAGCTAGTATAAAAGGATTGTTAGTAATCTAGCTATACCTTTATATTCCTTAAGTAAAAGAAATGAATCAGCAACACTGTTCAATTCACAAATCCCTGGGCTGTCTTCTCTTACTTAGTTATAGCCAGCTGCAAAAGCAGCCATCAACTCCCAAGTCAAATTAGATGCTGTGTTAGATACCACTCCAATGGTTCATTTACAGAATAAACAAAAAAAAAGTAATACATCCTTAATTATTTTTCAAACACAAAACCAGCTTATAGTAAGGTAGCACATGTGTTAAAAGTATACACACTGAGTCCATACCCAGTGTCAAAGACTTACTGGCTCAGCAAGAGTAAACCAGGAGAGTTTTTTCAAAACCAATGAAGCTAAGCACACTAATAGTTATTATTGATATCAATAGGGCAATAAGAAAATGCTTCTCTTGTGCTCTAAAAATACTTTATCATAGTTAAGGTCAAAATGAATCCATAATTTCTGAAGGAGGGGAAATGATGAGGTTGGAAAAAGCTAATTGCAGATATATTAATAATGGCACCAGGAAAGGGGTACATTTCAGAAATGCAGTGATGCTAAAATGTTTTAGATTCCATTTTATTAGAATAAAGTCTCTTAGTATGAATCTTCAACTTGTACACACATAAGAGATCTTCCTGTGACACATCCCCGGTTCTCTCATTTCATTTCTTTCTGGAAAAATAACAGATAATCTCCTTATGATGCTGTATTTTGTTTTAGTGAAATGTTTTGTGGACTTCACCATGCTATCTCTATTTATTTTTCTAAGCCACTTGTTGCTGGCATGGACAGGCAATTGTAAGAATACCAGCGTAAAGCAGCCTTTCCCATTTCCTAGGGAACTAACATGTTCAAATGTCATTGAGCTTATTAGTTGTCAGAGGCACTCAGCATCTTTCAGGATCACACTTCAAATGCATACCATCTTGTTCAGCAGCAGTTACAAAAGCCAGCTGAAAGTCTGCCTGAAGCCTGAGCTTATTTTCTTTGTAGGTCTACAATTTTTTGCTAAGCCAATGTAGTTTGTTGGGTGATGTAGGAATAGCACCATTAGGTACATATCTTGCGCACTGTGTAACAGTAACCACATGCTTAAAGACTGTCCAAAAAGCCAGGTTGAAGGTTCACTTTCAAGGTTCACTTTTCAATGGACTTGCATAATTCTAAAGTATTGACTTGGGACATTTAGTTTGGGGATGAAAGGGCTGTGGGAAAGGAAACTGAATCTGAATTTTATCAGATAACAGTATTATAATTATAGATTGCTGTTGTGGGAGCAGCAAACAATTGTTGAAAAATTATAATTATTCTTTCTAGGGAATGCAGAGGAAATGATGACCTTATGGCTAATAGGACAGACATTTAGGAATCCTGGTTTACATCTTTAATTCAGTTACCAGCTTCCAACGTGACCTTGAGTAAGACAATCCACAGTTCATTCAACTCAGTAAGACTTCACTGGATTTTGAAGCAAGCCTTTCATTTTGCTATAACTCAGTCCCTCACTTATCAAACAGGAACATCCATATTTTTTCTGTCTTGTCTAACCAGCCTGTGAGCTCCTGAGGGTAGATGTCTTTTCTTACTGCATTTTGGTACAGAACTTTTCATTCTACTATAACAGAAATTATAAAGAGTAAAAATGAAGTGCACACAAAGTATTTTCTTTGGGAATACAAAGACAGACTACAAATACCAAGTCCAAAATGAAAGAAATGAATTTTTTTCTGTAATAAGGTATAAAGACAGAACTATGTCCTACATTTCAAATACTCTAGCTTCAGAATCTCAGTTACCCAGGGTCATAATTTCAACTTCTGTATATTCTCTTTTTGCAGTATTCTGTGCATATGTAACTTGTAAGAAAATCTACAGATGAACGAGGCTGCCTTGTCAGACCATGGAAATACAAAGTTAGATCATGAACAGCAGATGTCATATAATTACCTAAATACCCATATAAACCACTAAACTGCACAAAGAGCTAGAAAACTGCTATGTATTATCTATAGCTGCTTTAGTGAAAATTACATTAAAGAAATATTCTCATGGAAAACAAAGTTGTTCAGAATTTAAATACTAGACTTTATGGAAGAAGGAATGGAGATCCCTGGGTTTAGTCCAATTAAAGTCAGTAACAGACCATGATCAAATCAAAGATCAGGTACAGTATATAGTGCATTGTCTGGAAATGATATCATACTTTATTCTTCTAACTCAATCATATGTTTATGGATGATATGTCAATTACTTATTACAGTGGTTCCTTCTTTTCCTATCACCATTACATATAATTATTTCAATATCACTGCTCCTTCAGGCAGAATTAATGGCACCAGGGAGTCACATTTTATATGCTGTTTAGCCAGTAAGGAAATCCAGTACAGAAGTCCACTATATAATTTTAATTCCATCTGGATAAATACCTTGGAAAAGCGGAGAGATTCAGTTAGCTAAAGGCATCGATTCATGTATTAAGCTGTTATTGCACAAAAAACCCTCCAAGCTCCACCAGAGGTTTATGACTGTGGGTCAACTATACAGGAATAGCCAAAACAAATTTTTTTTAAGAAAACACCTGTACCCACAATCACTCAGTAACAAATGCAAGTCTCTGAAATTTGAAAACACTTTACTTTTCAACAATGGATTACTTTTTTGGCCACATTATCCTGAAGGATGGTACCATGTCTTGAATCTGAAAATTGTCCATACACATAAGTAGTTCTGTCCAACTTCACTTTTCTGATTTGTGTCTAAACAATATCTTTAACTACCATATAGTGCACTTTACAAAGGTCTTGGTGAAAATGATTATTTTAAAAAAAAAAATCCCTTTGTGACAGAAATAACCTACATTATTTTGGCCAGGTAAAAAATAAGGGATGTCTTGATAGCCCCCACATTTTACTTTGAGCCAAGTTATGTGAATAGCAACTTAGCCCCAGAAGTCAGTAGCCTATGGTGTCATGGTTTCGTTAGCATCAGAATTAATTCTGACTTTACAGTTCCATAAAGTTGTTCAGTTCATAGAACTGTATGTGTGTAAAATTAATTCTACAGCAGAGTTTACAGTGACTGGCTAAATAATAGTCAGTATATAGCTTTGATTACTACAATAGAAGATAAGTCTGTCTTCCATACAAAAAAGAGCAGCCTGACTTAAGCAGCTGCTCAGAAAGGTGCAGCTGAAATTTCTCTGTGTGATCAATGCAGGCTCTCCACACCTACACCAGTGTTTTCACAAAGAAGAAAAAAATAAAAAAGAATAAGAAAAAAACCGACTAAACCAGAATTTTTAAAAGAACTCTTACGATCAGCTTGAACTTGAATAACATAACCTAGTGTCAAGGCCATCCGCTGGGAGTCAACGGTACTCAAAATTTTGGCAGCTGCAGTGCCCAGCAAAGGCTTCCCGTTGTATAAAGTATAGTATGTCAGTTCAGCCGGCTCCTTGGGTCCTGGAATACGTTGGATTTTTACCATCTTTCAGGAAAAAAAAAAAAAGAAAACAGGAGAAAGAAATAAACTATGTATTGTACCATTGCAAAACCTGCCAGAAGCTACTCGAAGGCAACGCACAGAGGGAACTCCTTCAAGACCCCATATAAGCATAAACTCCATGCAAATATTCCCATAGGCTTAGGGCTTCTCCTCTTTATAGCCTAGGCTATTAAAATTAGTGAGGACTGACTGCCTTCTTAAAAATTTTTAAACATAATCCTAAAGTAAAATGCTATACACTAAGAAAAGCATGCAGTAAAAAGGAGGAAGGGATCAAATGTTTGGACATTACAGTCCCCTGTAAAGAGGAAATTCTCAAAATCTGTCCTAATATTGAAAGTTATATTTTGCTGGCATATTGCAGTTGAAAAATTCCCTCACATTTTACTTCTATACTCATTATTTTTGATGCCAGGCTGACAATAGAGAGAACCATGCTTTCTCCATTTTATTCTGCAGCACACTGGCAGAATTTTTACATTGTACCTCTGTCTTTCCTGAGAGTAGAGGAAGTGTCAAACACCCTCTAATGATGAGAGGAAAAAGAAGTTTTGTGGTTCTTCTCCATTATGTTATGGTCTAAAATATGCCATGTTTTCACAGAAAATTTTACAAAGGTTCACACTTTTGGCAAGTAAAAATGTGTTCCTTCTTTTAAGTTCTCTCAGTGGGAAAACACACAGAACTGTGGGCAAACAAGAAAAGTAGTAATTTGGTTTTATATCTCACAATAAGCAATTCTTGAAAAATATCACGTAATTAAAAAAAAAGCAATAACTTGTCATCCAATTTTTGAAGACAGATCCTCTCTGAATCCCTGACAACCAGCATCAGTGGCTAAATTACTGAGAAAACAAAATAAAATCATTTCAAAAAACTGAATGGGAAATGTTGCTAAATAAGAGAAAGATGATTAATAAATTACTCAGGACTGAAATCTCTATTTCATAATGTGATCTATGGTCACATGATTGATGACTAACCCTGTATAAAGAGTCCTTCATACTACTTTTTTTTTTTTTTTCCCAACAAAAAGAAAAAAGAAGTTCTAGCTTTATTGAGTTACCTAGGAAATGAAGACCTAGGAAATTTTTTTCTAATTTGAGAACAAAAGCCTGGAACTCTTCATTATGCTGAATACAAGACTTTATGCTAAAATATGTACTTTGTACCAATTCTCATAGCAACCAGAGAGAAAATGTTTATTAACACTGATTAACTGATGACGATTTCTAGAAGATGAGAGACATGCAAACATGGCTGACTGCAGAAAAAGAAACCCATTAGTAATGCCATGCATATTGCACTCGCTGCTTTGGTATTCATGAAAAGAGACAGGAAATCTCAACCCAGTTAAACAGTTTTTCACACAAATTGAGGCAATACACATGCAAACAAAGCCCTTTTTTCAACACATATCTAGGCACAACCGAGGTTGCATTGACCACCTGCACAGTGTAGCTGCCCACAGTAGTGGCACGTTTGAATCGTCTTCCTTGCTGATGGGACATCATAAACAGCGGGGCCAAACGCTGCTCCATTAATCTTGCAAAGCTCTGATTGTTCAGCCCCAGTAATGCAATATCAACCCCTTGAATAACTGTGGGAATGAAGAAAATCCCATATCAGCACATTTTAGATGGACAGATTAAGCAACACATGGTCTGCAGGGCAGTTTGGACAGGGGTGTATGAACTAGCTTAGAAGAAAAATAACTGGACACTGTTACACCCCCTCAGTAATTTCCAATGGGGATATAATGTGCCTCTGTTTCAGTCCCTGCACTGTTGTTCTCAGATACTGTCAACAATGTTTCAGAAAATAAAATCCTCCAAAAACTTTCTTTGGCTTTCAGTTTACCGAAATGACTCCAGGAAGCACCTAATCTGTGATCTTCAACATAAAAAGTGAAAACCTATTCAAGAGCTACCAGTTTTTATGCTTATCATCAGATGCTCCTGTTAACTAAATGACAGTTTTTCATCCAGCAGTTCTGAAATCTGAAGCTAGAATTTTGTACAACTCAGTTTGAAACAAAACAATCTATGTCTGAGAGCACTGAAAACTGAATAAGCATTTCCTAAGTAAAAATTAATGTAAAATTAAAGACACTGAATTTACATAATGTTCAAATTAGCATACCAGCACTTATTTAATTCATACAAATGTATGATTTTTCAATATTATTTAAAAAAAAAATCTTTTGGGACCGGCATGATTTTTTTGAAAACAGCATTTCCATTATAATATCAATAATACTCCATTGCAGTAAGTGCACAAAGGCAAGAAATGGAGTATCAGGTTCATGGGGTCCAGATAGGAAGGAGACGTACCACTCTCTTCAGAGGATCATAATCTCTGCATAAACTTATTTTTTATCTCAAAATTACTTATAGATATAATGGGCACCAAACCATAACAGCTTTTGGAAGCAAAGTGTAGAATTTAATCCATTTCATGTGAGGCTCCTTTTCTCTTGCTCTCCTGAGCATCAAACCATTCCAGCTACAGACACACTGATTAAAAAGGCTTTGATATCTACTCACTCAAAGACGTCTGGGGGAAAGGGTCTCTTTCTTGCCCAGTTATCACTTCTAAAGTCAAAATGATTGTGAATGACAATGTGATACCAGTGAAATGACTGTGATAAAAACAAGTATTTTGAAGCCTAACAGCATTCTCTGCACCTCCTTTTCTACCAACAGAAAGTTATGTGTTTAATGCTTCAGGTGAAAGATGCAAAAATTCCTGGACCCAGACACAGTCAGCAAATCATAACAAACCTGTTTGGTATAACAGATCACCTTTCTTCCTGGGTTATGTCTACAAGCTTCTTTTGATTTCAGATTTAAATCCAAACCCCAGGAGGGAAAAAAAAAAAAAAAAGAGAGAGAAAGAAAGAGAGAAGCCTATTTGTGTTTTTAAACTCTGAGAAGATAACGCTGCTCTCAAAAGTGCTTAAATCAAAGTGGCATAAATAGTGAGGTGAGTGTTGGACGCAGGAGACATCTCTGTTCAAGATGACAAATCACAGTTATGCCCCAGAGTAACTTTAAGTACATTTGCCCAGTTGAATGCTACAGGCAGCTTCAGTGGGCAGCCACTTATTTCTGTGTAAAATTACTGCACCTATGTCTTTATATAATTGAGCACTAAAAATTATTATCTGAGGTGCATGGAGGAGGGAAGGAGATTAAAAAGTACCTGTTATCACCCAGTAGTCTCTAGTCGACTCTGAGACATCAAGGTTTGGATACTCCAAAGCTTTAAAATAAAAGTTGAAATTATGTCATAATATTCCAACATCCTATACATTATATGTCCCAAAACTATTTGGTTAACAAGACAGTGATAAATAAAATTGAACTATGGCCCAGAGGGAGATCTATAGGCATAATTTTCAGGGTTACCATTTCTCTTCTGTCTGAAAAAGGACATCAAGAGCAAACAGTACAAGCACCGCCATACGAAGTAGAACATACATCTTCTGTTGCCAAAATACTGGCTGGTACATTGCCTGGGGCAAAGCTCAGGATTGCCCATTACTAAAAATGGTTCATAATATGCATATGTGTGTTATATACATTTCTGCAGCTTTCTCTCTGTGAGTAATCCCCTGCAGAAAACAAGATGAGATTTTGGTGGTTCTGTGATTTAATCCTTACTTAACCCAGACCACAATTTTAACCTAAAATAATATTAAAACTAACAAGGATCAGATTGCACCAATCACAGAGTGCAGTTCCAGAATTACAAAGGAGACTAATGAAACTGTGAACGCACTTTAGAGTGTGATACACTCACTCTTGCACTCTGCACCATTTAAGGTATTACTACCATATCTGCTTACATCTTTGAGAAACTGATGTTTGCTGTTTTGATGCCTTTTGTTAACTTTTCCATCTCTAAAGTGCATCAGGCTGTGAAGTTCAATATGTCGCTAATTCATTATAGAGCTCAGCATTTTTTCAACAGATTTCGGCAATGTGGAAAGCATTAACATTTGGAACTTAATTCAGAAAATAACCATGTCTTGCATGTTGATACACTGCTGTTGAGTTACCTTGATTTTTAAACTCCAAATTGGCTTGAAATAGTAAACATTTTAAAGCACCTGACTACACACAGTAACTGCTTTTGAGGAGGGATTTTATGGCACGTCCTGAGCTGTGCATTTCCATGACAGACAGCGACAGCTCTGGAGGAGCTGCTGGAGTCTACTGGGAAATAACACACTCTGAGAACAGCAGCAGTATTTATTTGATAAACTGAAACAACTGCACTGCCACATGAATAAGCATCAAACACTTTTCAAAGTAAACATTTTCACAAGACATGCTATCAGTCTGAAGCCATAAACACTATGTGCGCATTAAGTTCATGAGTTTGCCGTATACCTGCTGCACTGGGAATAAAATCAAGAACTCCAAAATGAAATATAAGCCATTAGTTGTTAAAGGAGCACTAGCTAAAGACTTTATCGAGTCAGTTCATCATGTGTGGGGATCAGCAGAGAACTGTGATACCACACGAGACGCTTACTGTGTGACAAATGGCGTTCACAGCTCCTGACTACCAAGCATATGCCTGTATAGCCTTTGTGAGAAGCACCATAATCCTCTTCCTATGCAACAGGCCTATTTTGGAGGTGAAACACTTGAACCGAGTGCAGCCATCATCAAAACTTCCTCGGGGCTTTCTCGTTGTCTTCACGGGGCATCCAGGAGCACAAGTCCAGCACACAGGGCACTCTTCAGACACTCTCACCCACCAGCCATGAAAAGGAAGGAGCCTGTCTCATGATGAGTGGTCTACATCCCTTTCTAGGTCTCCAAGCACACCCTTTGTCAACAGCCTCCCTCCACCTCCCCTTGCTGAGAAGTGTCTCTTACCCCATGATGGAAAGTCTGATTCAAAAGCGCACCAGTGCAGTGCAAGAACTCATCATTGGGCAGTTTCACCTATGTGTTTGCAAATATCTAATTTAGATAGGTAATGCCTCAAGAATATTATACGCCCCTTCTTTTTCAAGGATCTGCACAATCAGCAGTTAGCTGTGATTCCTGACTACCTCACACCAGAGAGTGACCACTTACCCCACAGACAGCAGAGTGCTCATTGTGCAAGTAACTGATGAAGAATCGCACAAGATAATTACTCTGCTGTTGGGCTGTTTGCACATAAAATGGACTGACAAAAAAGGTAACTTGTGTTTTCCCCAGTGCTCACTTTTCAGCAGCCTGGTTCTGCTTTTTCTTAGAATCAGAAAATGAACAAGCACCTTAATAATTTTACCTAAAGCTACGAATCCACTCAGTTCAGTGGTCTGATCATAAAGATGTATTTGGCTCTATCCTTATGTGCCCTATTATTTCAATACTGGTGAAATGAAAAATTACAAACTACTCCATCACTGGTTTAGCCTTATCACTGAGTTTGATAGCTATCAGAAGCTTAAGCAGATCTTTACTAGCATTTGAGCACAGTATTTCAAATTTAACAAGCATCTTGGGAAGATTTACACACAGCGAGATCAGGTGAATCCTGCCCTTCCTTAACCAGCCTGTCCCTGTCTCCTCTCACTTCGAGTGAACACTGATCTCCTCCAGTGAACAGATAACCCGGCTCTACAGTGAGCTTAATTTCACATACCAAGTTTAACAAGCAGATTAAACAGAAATCCCCATAATCAAATGTCTTGTCTCTTATTCATTTTAGAAAAATTAGCATGCAGAGGCAGAGAGTACATATGCCACACAGGCTGCCCAGACACACAACTTTCTCTTGCTTTCTATACCTCTGACTCTGGCCAATCTTAAGAAGCGGTGTGCTGGGAAGCGCATACTTACATTCTGCAATGGTGAGAGGTGGGTAGGTTAGATAGAAACCCACCAGCTCAGCTGACAGCTGATTAAGAAGGTTGCTGGAAATAGTGCCATTTAGAGTTGTGCTTTGATTGTTCACTACATAAAACAGAGTGACAGCTTGGGAGACATTGGAAGTGTTCAAAATCTGAAACAGAGGTAAAGAAAGAATGCGTAACTGTGTTTCAGCTCAGTTGGGAAAAAAAAAAAAAAAAAAAAACCAAAACAAAACCCTAACAAAAAAAAAAAACAACAAACCCAAAACCAGTGCAAACAAACTGGGAAGAAGTTGAACAATGGAGTAGATACAGCTTGCTCAACATGACAGTGTAAAACGGTTTGTGATACTTTAATTCCTACTTTAGCACATGCAGAGTTACTGGAGGAGAACAGCAGGCAGAAAAGGTGCAGTCAGGACTGAAAATATTTTTCCCTGCTTTTTACCAAGAAATGCAAGATGAGGGAGAGGATGCTTATCAGAAAAAACATTCAGTATTTAATGCAGAGGAATTAGGCCTGTATGTCTTCCTCTCTTTGCTGCCTTCCTAGTGCAGTTATCTAGACCTACACCTTTTACATATGAAATAAAGGGATATCATGTCTCTCCTGTTCCTAGCATCGTGCAATTACCAGCTTTCCTCCCCACTTTAGCTCTATGCCAATCTCTTCCTGAGCCCAAATCTGATGACTGCATTTAAGGACCAATTCTATTTAGTGAGTACTGGATCAGATCCACCAACACCAGTTTTATGCAGGAAGCAGGGAGGCAAAGGCAGGGCAGGAACTGAAAAACCATGTTTTCTCAGAAAACTCATGCCCTAGGACAAGAGGGATGTTTTTTGGCTACTGTAGGTAGGGCCAACAGCATTCAACATTCATGAACATTATTTTAATACCCCATTTTTATGATTTGGATCACTAAGTAAAAACAGAAAACATGGTATAATAAAAGCATCAGCAGAAGAGCCTGACATCAGACCAAAGGTCTGCCTAGCCAACGTCCACTTACAAATGGCCAGGAGCAGATGGTCAGAGAATGAGCACAGGGCAAGAGGAGAGGACTCTTTTCTGCAGTGTAAGGTTAGCCCACAGCTATGGTTTGAGCCATGAATTATATGCTTGGGTTTAAAAAGGGTTGATGACTTTTTACTCTTTTATTTTTATTTTATTTTATAAAATAAAAAAATTATTATTTTATTATTCTTCCCTGGAAACATTCAAAACCTGCCTGGACACAGTTCTGTGCACCCTGCTCTAGGTGTAACTGCTCAAGCAGGGGGACTGGACAAGACGATCTCCAGAGGTCCCTTCCAACCCCTACCATTCTGCGATTCTGTGATTCTATAAATTTGGCCAACTGCTTTTTGTAACTTCCATACTTTTTCTCCAGTAACATCCAGCCATCTTCAAGATCTTATTACACACTGTGTGAAAAGATATCTCTTTTCATTTAAACCTGAGTAGTTCTGTTATGGGAAACTCTAAATGATCACTCCTGATTCACTACACTACTCATGGTTGGAGAACTACGGCTGATTTAATTTATCCTTGTGTGGAAGTTGTTTCTTGCCTTTTATCCATATTGCTGCCATTCTCTCTACTCTTGTAGTGCAGCAACGCCTTTTCCGAATCGGCTCTGTCTGCTCCAGAACTGTTCCTCAGTTTGTAATTAATCTAAAAACCCTTGTACTATTTTTCTGTTGCACTGACTTACTCCTTTGCATGGTACTAGAATAATTTCAGAAAAATTTATCGTGAAGATCCCTTGAGCCTCTTACTTCCCAGTTTATATCTTGCCTCCAAGACCTCCATCCTATCACTTCCTAAGCTGGCAATACCCACAAAAACCATAACTACCACCTTCTTCTAGGGCTCTTTACAAAATTCCCTCAGTGCTTTCTAAGATCTACAACTTCTTCTGTGAACACAAATTAGCCACCATGAAGGTCCCCTCAGCATCATGGGTCCAGCTATTGAAAAGCTTGATAATCACTTTACCTACTGCAGTAGGTCATCTCTCGCCATGCACTTTTCTGCCTCTCTGAGTTCCTCCAGTTTGAACAAAAGCTCACAAGACAGTACCAAAATAACTAAGCAGAGCTCTGATGACCAATTTTCTCCTTCTGGTAAGCTACATGCAAACTATTCTGAGGAGCGCAAGTCCACACACAAAGTTTTATTATGATATGGATTTGACATGTGATATCAGCCAGAGGATAATTTATTTATTCCTGAAGTATGGCACAGAGCATAAGGATGTTGGCCCACTAAAGAGATAAAATTCTGCAAAAATCAGGCCCCTTAATAGTGAATTTGGCTCTGCGAGTGTAGAACTGGAATGCACACAAAAAAAGAAATATATTCCATTAGCTTAGATCTTATAAACAGCTACACATAACACTATCTTTATACCTGAATAGCCTCACTAAAAGCAACTAATGTGTCAGAATAACATATTCAGTAAAAATATAAATTTGGAAGAATATTTTTATATATTTATTTGAATTTCACTTAAATGATTTAACTGAATACAGTAAAATTCAAATTCATAAAGATAACAGTAACACTCTTCGGTAAATCATGCATTTGTAAGTTTTCCTGCAATAAATAAAACAATCTTATTTCGGATGAAAGCAGAAACTTACTTCCATAGTGGCTATCAAAGACATTACGTTGAAATACAAGCATACACATAGGAAAGAATAACCCAGAGAGTTTGGCAACAGGCACTGGCAAAGCATGCAATGCTGTACCTGAACTGTTAAGTTGTTGCTGGTGTTTAAGACCTTTCTTTCAGCATCCTGAAATGCCCTCTGTAATCGTTGCTCCATGGTCTGAACAAATTTGCATGACTGTATATTGTCTGTTTGACCCACAAACTGCAGCTCTGGAAAAGGAACAATGTATTTTTATGTGGACAAAATATTCTTGGTTGCATAATTCCTGTAATGTCTGAGAGCAAGATGACCAATTTACAAATTAAGCAGGTAAAAATAATGCCACATAGGATCAGTTTATGTCATTCAAGCACTGCACTAAACTAGCCTTAATTAAGACAAAATGTAACAATTAAATTGCATTATTGAGCTGATACTCTCCACAAACAAATGGAGATTGTTTCTGCAGTGATATATAAGCTGGTAAGACCAGTCCACTGTACAAATACTTACCCAGAGCCAGGCAGTAAGTTAAAACATTCTAAAACACAAGTTATACTCTTAAATCTTGCAGGTCATTTGCTCTTGCAAGACATAATCAATCATAATATTAACTCTCATTCTGTTTGTGCTAGGAAGAATATACTTAACTGGGTAATTGCAATAAGTATGTGTATATAAATGTAAGCACACACAGAAGAAATCTTTTTACAACTGAATATGTTGTTTTACAGCACTCTCTGCTCTCTCATAGCTTATACTGTTCTGCTGCATTGCAACCGCTCTGCACTGACACCTGCTACAGTGCAGAGGGATTACACCTTGGGTCAGACAGCTGGGACCTAAGTCAAATCCAATGGGTCTGGCCAGAACAATATATACATATAGCATATAATCATGTTTCTCATCTGATCGTCCTCAAAAGAAATGCACAGGTTACTGCCAACCCGTTGATTAAAATCCATTTTAATCAAACGCCATCTTAGTCAAGCATATTGGCGTGACTCATCCCTAATGCAACGCCACTTCATTTCACAGCAGTGCCAACAGAGGTGACGGCAGAGCACCACACGGGACAGGGATGCACACACCAACTGTCCTGCTTGTGCCAGGAACATCAACACAGGAAACCAAAGCAGAGCTTGTCCTGCTGCTGCGCCGGAGGGCAGGGGCTGAGGCAGGACAGCAAAGGGGAGGGGGAGCATCGTCCCCGTGCACTGAACCGCTAACACACACACAACCCCCGGCAGGCAGGACCTCGCTCACCTGTTTTCAGCTGGAAGTGGTATGCGGGAAGGGGCTTCCACGGCAAGGCCAGGGCCACCACGGACTGGAGATGTGGTACATGCTGCTTTATGTCTGCTGTGGCGTTGCTAATGCCGTACGCAAGAAGCCTTTCAATTACAGCAGCTGGCATAAAAACCATTCTGCCCCATGTAACGTAGTAACCAACTGTTACATTATTTGATTGCTCCAGGATTTCAACCTAAAACACACAGGGAAACATTTTGTTTGGTTGGTTTTGATTTTTTGTTTTGGGGGTTTGGTTTTTTTTGTTCGTTTGTTTGTTTGCAGTTCAACCACTCTTTGATGGGACTTCTCATCTTGAATATAGCTCCCTTGCAGGGTTTTTATCCTGTAATCCCCTATAAACCCTAAAGGATCAGTTACTGTCATATCAGACACAGTATGAGCAGAATTGCTCAGGGAACTTTAGACCCAGCCCATGCAAAATGTGCTCCAAATTGAAGCAGTGCAGTATTGCGACCACAGCTCACGTACCTCTAATTTAGACTGGGGCTTCATTCATGTATATATACTGGGACATTTTACTTATGAATTGAAAAACACAGAGAATCCAGAGAACATCCATCTCCTACTTCATACCTGGAGTTCATTGCCTTTGTGCATGTGTCTGTCATTGCAGGTTTGGAGACAGATTTTCAAGAGAAAAAAGTTTCCAATATTTGATTCTTCAGCCTCAACTGTCTCTTCTATACTATTTTTCCTATACTGTCCTAGATGCTAGATAGCTATCACCTATATGAGTAGAAATGACAAACCATAAGAATGAACACACTGTGAGCCAAAGCATTAGTTGAGTTTTACCTCAAAATTCTGTATTTTCCAAAAAGTTCAAGCCCTGGAAGTGGTCGTCCACAGTAAGTTTTAGCTTGTTTTCTCTGTTAGGAAAAGGCAGCTTTTCTCAGGTTTACAGGAAGGTGGGAGAATAAGTCTGACAGTTTTCACTGCTGCTGCTGAGACTCAGGAATATACAATTTCCAAATCAACTAACATCATCCAAACTTGCAGCAATAGAGTATGGGGACAAAAGTCAACGTGATGCCCCCTATTTTGAGCAAAATTACATAACAGCCTTAGGCTCAACACAAACCCCTGCCTAAGTGCACGGGAACCTGCGTTGCAGAGAATAGTGCCCCAGTGATCTACCTAAGCCTGCTCTTACACTCAGCAATGCAGAGGTTCATGCAATTTAGCTGCAAAGTAATGAACACGTCTCCCTCATTTATTTTCAACAAAACATGATTTCTGCCTGCTCGGGATTTTTGTCCCTGTGGAATTGCGCTTGTCAGGTACTGGGATTTTCAAACCAGGGAGCAGGCTGACAGAAGTGAGACCCCATTTACCAGCCCTGCTCTTGCAATTGATCCAGGCTGAGCACAGCAGCACTTGGCTGACCATGAACCGGAGTCATTCCAGAGCTGCAGGGGGAGGAGAAAACTGTTGTCAGCAGTCATTTCCCAGAACATACCAAAAAGAAAGTTGCACTTCTCCTTTCCACTTCATCAAATAAAATGGCAAAAGCTTTGGAGCAGTCGTTATATTTTTAGAGCTCAGAGTGGGTGCCACCTATGCCTGCTTTCCATAAGCAAACCTCGGTGCTCCCCTCCAAGAGGCTTCCTGCATCCAGAGACACCACTGGAGCTGCAGCCAGCTGGGAGTCTCTTGGTGGGAGAGCTGGTTCGGTGAGATCATGCAGGCAAGCCGAGCATGCTTACCTGAGCACTGACATTTTGGTTGAAAGCTTGTCTCAGCACTTGGTTGAGTCCTTTTCTCACGCTCTCCTTGAAGGGACTGCTGATCAGCATCCTCCTTGTGTTCAGAAACAGAACTGTGGAACAACAAAAGCCACATGTTGGTTTGAGACATTACCATGCCACTGCTTGCTTTTTTAATTGTTTAATATTGTACTAGCTGGGTGGAGCTAGGATTTGCAGCAGCTCCAATGGGAGCAAGAACTGCAGGGGCTCAGCAGCATCCCTGAGTTCCCTATTCATCCCATGGCAATAGCCCATTGTTTCCAGAGTGAGGTCTAACAAATGCAATTTCTGCAGCAACAACAACAAATCTTTGCCATGCTGCCATTCTGAGCGAGGTATGATGCCACTCCATTGCCCGTGGACGGACTGGTGCAGCATTCCCAGGGGACTGGGCTGGTGCTGCACAGGCAGGCCTACAGAATGGATGTGTGCTTCATGCCTTCATGGCCGGAGTTAAATAAACAAAGAAATGTGTTACTCCACTGCTACAATTATTTTCCCTTTAGAAAGTGTTTGTACACTTTCTTTATTAACATTATCACTAGCTTTTTCTCTTATAATCTACAGATTTTTATAGCTGCACTTAAGCACTTTCAATCATATACTGTATACGAGCTATTTCTATCTTTAGAAATAGTTTCTGTACTCATCATACTACCGATGTAGATATTTAGCAGCTACTAAACATACATTAGGTCCAAAAGCTGCTTATTTCATTGTCCCCAGTATCATTCAGTTCTATACAAGGTCATAAACCCTTTTATGCAGCTATTCTTTGCTGAGATCTCTAAGATACACACATTTTCTGGTGCTGCACTGTACCACCTTAATGAGTCCATACGAAGCTTGGGCAAGGGACCTCTCCAGACCCCTTTAGTTCAGAGTTCTCATTGCTAAGAAAAAGCTGTCTGTAGAAAAACAGCTATAGCCAGAAGTAGTACTGTTCAGATAGAAAGATCAAAATCCTCCCTCTTTGAAGTGTACAACTCTAAATACTAAACATTATTTTCAAATTAATCTTTAATGATAGAATTAGCTGTTCGTATGTAAACAGGGCCAAAGACAGGCAGGTTACTGCACTGTCTTCTTCAGTAACGCAGACTCCTTACTGCAAAGCAGAGACCAAACCATCACATCATACGGGGTTGTCCCTCCACATAGGTGGTTCTGCTCGATCCCTCCAGTGACCCACTGAACTTCTGAGCACCTGATCTCACTACTTCATTTGACACATTCATTGTAAAATCCAAGCTCAAATAAAGCCAATGCCATCCCTATACTAGCAACCCTGCTTTTATCTGTCTGGTTTGCCTGTGCAGCAGCCTCATCCCCAGATTAATCACTAATGCCCCCACATTCTTTGACACTTGAGTGTACTTCCCACTCATCACCAGTTGCCCCTCATAGACAATCGAGGTCCTTTCAGCAAATTCAGTGGCCCCACGTACCTGTTTTAACCATAAGGTTCCTGGAGAGCCGGCAATCCAGGGGAGGAGCTGCTGTCATGTTAGCGAAAGCGGCTGCTGCTGTGGTTTCGGGAGGAGCGGAGGTGTTTTCCACTGGAGTAGGGGGAAGCCTAGTTGTTTTCGCTGATGCTGTAATAGATGTCAAAGCTGCTGTAATTGTCAGTGGATACGGAGTTGACGTTTTGGTGATTTCTGAACTTGGGAACTTCTGGGTGTCAGTTACTGTTGTTTCTATCTGCCTTGGTACATGTGCTGTGGGTGCAAGTGTGGAAGCTGTGACCATGCTGCTTTTGGGGGTTATAAGCATAGCTGTCACGTCCACAGGTGATGCAGTTGTGTTTCTTGTTGCAAAAGGAAAATCTCTATGTGTTCCTACCGAGCTTAGATCCGATGCCAATTTTGTGGCAGTGTTATTTTTTGTTAGTGTCAGTATCGGTGTGCTTAAAGCCATCACAGATGGCAAAGCTGTGTGTTCAGTGCCTAGAGAAAAGAAGGAAGAAGCTGGCACTGGTGAAGCTGGAGATGATTTTCTTGTTAGTGGGTTTGCTTCTGAAGTTCCTACTGTAGGTATTGCACCAGAAGATACTCCAGATAACACTGAAATGACAGAATGGGTAAAGTTGGTTGTTGACAAAAAAGGAGAAGGTAGTGGTGTTGGTGATGCATGGACAGAAGTTATGATAACTGACTGCAGAGCACTGGTGGTAGAGGTTTGCAATGGGATGTCCTTGGTAGCTTTATTAGATATATTACTGGGAACTAGACTATGTCTTGTAGCAATTGTGTCCCACTCCTCCACATTAAGTGTAGCTGGATTTTTATCAGCTGTAACCAAATAACCAGAGGACTCTAACTGGTCATCTGCAAATTCTGGCAAGTTTCCAGAACTGATGTCGTCTTCTGTAATAAAACTAAGCAAGAGAGCAGAGCTAGAAGGCTTGGTTATGGGAAAAGGGGACTCAGTTGGTAGTATGCTGTGGATAGCACTGTTTTTATAGCTGGCCAAAAAAGTCAAGTTGTAGGTGAGCTGAAAAGCCAATCTTGGTGTTGTCCCTAAGGTTTTTGTCAGTAAAGTAATCTTTTCAGCATCAGTTGTGTGTGATGCTAGAGAGCTAGGAAAAGCACCTGTATCATTAACAGGAGGCACATGCAAACGGAAGGGTGCTTCATAGTGTATAGTGATATTAATGTCTCCAACAGTAGAGAAATTAGCAATGTTTTCAGCTGTGCTTCCATGCTTTTTCTCCAAGGGGTCAGGCACTGTCAAAGTGGTAGCAAGGGATGAATACTGAACTGGAGATGTTTTCAGTGCAAATGCATCTACATCAAATTCTGGAAAACTATTCGACTTCGTTCCAGCAAAGGGTAAATTCAAAATGTTTTGACTAGAATTTGCATATGTATAGTTTGCTGAAGGGGTGGAGAATGATGACTGCTTATTTGTATTCATTTCCTTCTGCAGACTTGAAACTACTGAGGATGGTACATAGTACTCAGTTTCCAATAGAGAAGTACTTGGGGGAACTCTTACTGCTGTTTTGACTGAAGTTTTTACTGAAGGAATACTAATGCCAGCTGAAGACAGCAACACTGTATTGGTCCATGCAGAAGCTGAAGTTGTAGCTTCAGGAGAGCTGACAGGATCTAAATTGCTTTCAGAGTCCGCACTCGAAACCCCAGAAAAGCTGTAGTGGTCCATCACCGTTGCCATGGAAACCAGTGATGGCTGCATACCCCATGCTGGAGGCATGACAGAGGCAAGATGCTTTCTATCAACTGAATGTGAAGTCTGACCACAGGTAAAATGATTTAAAGCTCTTGGAGGTGAATATTCTGCACATGGGGTCACAAGAGTGGGTATTCTCATATTTCTGTCTTTATCTGCAGTTACGTCTGGACCTTCTGCAGCACCAGGTGGAAGATGTGCCGTCACACAGATACTAGTAGCTGACGTATTTGTGATAGATTCAGGTTTTGAAAGGCCTGTAGTGGAAGTAATTAACAGCCCTGCAACTAGATCAGGACTAGTCATGCCTGTTTCCAAAACAATGCCTAGTATCTTTGATCCTTTGGGGAGTTTACTGGTTTGGATATCTGGAGAAACTTCAGAAAGCTGAGATCCATAAGGCGAAACACGATTAGCATTAAAGTTCGTGGACATCTTTGCTGTCACCCCTCTTGTGAAAGGCTGTTGAGCTGTTCTTGCCACAGGAAAGCCATCAGAAGTTGGGAGGGTATGTGCAGAAGCAGCTGACAATCACATGCTGTTTGCCTGATAAGCTCAGTCAGTCAGTTCTGCAGAAGTCTGATTCAGAGCCAGCACTGAGTGCTGTGAGGAAACAGTCAAAGGGATTTGCAAAGTATCCTCATCAGCTCCTGCTGCACCGGGACTGTTTGTGCGTGCTATCCTAGTAAAGGTGTCATTTGTCTCACTTAGCAAGGGAGACCTTGTGCTTGTTGAAGAGAATTGTGTTGCATTTCTAAAGAGAAAATCTGTTTCCCTTCTAAATGCTCATACTGGCAGCACTGCATTGCGAGCTTGCTTTGCATCTGGAATAAGTGATTGTGGCAATGAAAGGGAAGACATGCTCTCCGTTGAGCTGGAGACCTCAGTCAGGCTCTCGGAAGCGGATGACATGAAAGGTGCACTGGTAGAGCCTGTAGTGCAATTAGTCAGTGCTGTGGAAGACTGAAGGTGACTCATTTCGGGTATTAGATGTGGAGTACCCACAGGATGGAAGACTGATGTAGGGACCTCTGCTTTATCCTGAAAAACTGGTGATGACAGAGGAGTGATATCACTGTTTCTGCCAGTCAGCACTGCCTTAAATGGCTGACTGTTTGGTTTTACTCGAGTAGAAGATGGATTATACACACTCTCATTAGAAAACCGTGACAGGCTTCTGGAATTTACTGGCAGGAAATACTGCTATGTTTTTGACACAGGAATATCTGAGTATACAGACAAAAAAGAGGTCCTTTCTGAAGGAGACCCTTTTCCCATTATTTTTGTGAAATGCTCTGTTGTTGATCCAGAGAGATTGAAAGGCACGATACCTGTAAACAACTCAGGACCATTTCTGTGATTCACCATACCGAAATGTACTATAGTGACTGTGTTTAGAGGACTATTTCTGCTTTCACTAACCTGTGAGCTGGCTGAATCTGTGTTGAAGAAACCTTCAAGATCTGCAGACAAATGCAATTTGATGGGCAGTACAGCTGGTTTAGAAAAGTAAATGGTATGAGGTGACTGAATTACCAATGAGGAGAATGATGGTGATGGAACAGCAGCAAGCATGTCTGATCCTGATGTGCTTTTTTCTTTCGAAATGGAGGGTTTTTCTAATGGTATTAGCTGAAATGGCACAGCTGTACTCAAATGTGTCACTGATGGTGTAGTGGACAATGTGGCAAACATATCAAGTTGAGGCAAACCTGATACAGCAGCTGTTTCATCTGCATCTTGAGACGATGACCTCAGAGGCAACTCAGCTGAAACTTCAGCAGGTTCCTGGGATGCACTGTTCCCACTGCCTTGATAAAGGGTAGACGACAGATGAGTTTGATCCGAAGTCCTGGTACGTGTGCCAGTCAGTGTTGTTTTTATCATCTGAAGCAAGTTTGCATTCTCCAAAGTCTGTCCCATAGAAATATCAGCTACTGACAAAGTCTTAGTTTCTGTGGAAGGCCATGTTGGTGATAGTATAGATCTCCAATTAGGAAAAGATCCCGTAGAAGGAGCAACGTTGATATTCTGTTGCCTGATACCTGTAAAATAATAAGTAAAATGAGTATATTCTTCCCCAAGATGAAGAGGAGTTGTTGTCTTGTTGCAAAAAAATCACAACACAAAATGCATTATGTTGACTAAAATTAGTGAACTTTTATTTGTATTCAAAGAGCATAAAAATTCAGAGAAAGTTTAAAAAAACCCAAAACAGGACAAAACACAGAGAAAAGTACAACATGATGGGTTATAAACTTTTCAAGTCATTTCATCTGCCAGAAGAATAAGGAAAGCTTCCTAGACCATATTATTTCAAAATACTACTTTTAACTAGGATGGTTCAACATACTAAAAGACACCTTCTTAAGCTTGGGACAATTCTTGAGATTATCATCAGTCACCCTGTATCAAAACATTATGTGAGAAGATGGGTTTAGAAGGAGTGTAGAAAGGGAATAGATTTTGACAACCAAGCTTCACTGGCTTGGCATGCAGTCTGACATGGGAATAGAGTCAGCATTGGCTGGGTTCCTGTAGGATGCATCTGGAGGTGCTCATCTTGCCAGTTCTAATAATGCATGCAATTATAGACACAAAAGGAGGAAAATAAAACAGGGATGAACATGAGGAAAGGGGGGTAAGATCCAAAACAAATTAGGAAATTAAACTCCTTTTTTGATATGTGCAGATGTACAACACAGCATTTCAAACACCAGTTTACGCTACATTCAACATCATAATGTTCCTAGGCTTTGTTTTCTTAAAATGATTACAGTTATTCTAAAACCATAGCATGGGAAACCTCATATTCCTACTAATTTAAAGATTAAGATTCACTCAAGAGTAAAATTTAAGGGTTTTTTTCCCCTCCTCCTGCCCCCAAGATAATAGATCAAAACTCAGTACTGGCACTTGCTACCATGCCAAGCTGTGCCCCTTGCATAGCTAAACAGAGGCACAATACAGAGCCAGTCCCTGCCCTCCAACTCCAGCACATCTGGATCAGACACAGAGGATGCCAACCTTCACCATACCTGTAATGGCATGGAAAAGTAAGGAGCAGCAGACCTTGAGATACATGGTTATAAAACAGGCTGGACATTAGTTACAGCCACTGATGAACCCAAGGGTCAACAGAGCCAACAGCACCGAAGGGGATCAGCCCGCACAAACAGGAGCCAGCAGCAGAACACCACAGAGCATAAGAGAGGAAAATGGGTCATGCTGCACCTATTTAAAGCTAAGTTTCTTTCTTGTGATGCTCTTGTGCTACACCACCCATCATCCATATGCGCAGGCCAAAGTAGACGATTAGACTGGCTCCTCCAGGCTCCTGAGTGCTTTTAACAGGAACGTGCAGGAATTATGTTCAGTGTGGCATTTTCACTCTATAAACAAAAGAAACCCCAAACAAGTAGAACACAAATCCTCCCTTTTGTCCCTGTATTTAAGAGCTTTATTAAGCCATGGTGAAGAATCTTTCCTCCAATGAAATGCAAGAATGAATACAGAATCCAGAAACAAGTTGTTTTAGGGGAGAAGCTCCAGGATGGGTATCGGAACAGAGCTCTGCCCTTCTACCAACTAAAAAAGTTCCCAGACCTTTCTTTTAACATGGGCTAACTTACACACTAGCATTTTGGAAAAAAGCAAAGGTAGGCAGACACAGGGCTACCTACAGCAACAAGAGATAAGCTGGCTAAGGGGAAACCCAGTCAGCCTTTATGAAGCTGCACCAGATGATCAGCAGGCTGGAGAGGAGGCTGCAGAGTCCACCAGGGAACCTGACCCACCACCAGGAGAGGTTTGCAGCACAAAAGTAATGCTTTTGTGTTTGTGCTGTGGCTGCTGATGTGTCACTGGGGGACCTGAGACCTAAATGCCTGGTGTGGCCTGCTTTCTGATATTCTACATGCTCCACCATGTGTTGGGGGGCACACTGTGATTTATACTGTGTTTTGGTGGCTTTTTCTTCCCCTTTACAGTCAGACAGCTTTTAACAAAAGGTAGGAAAGAAGATGACATGTATTTTGCTCAACTAGATTGGATTCAAACATACGCTTGAAATTAAGAACTAGATGATGTGCTTTGCAAAATCAGGCCTTAGGCAACCTTCAGTTTAATTTTCTGTGAGGTCATCTCAGCTGATGAGGTCATCATTACCTGATCTGTTACACCTCAAACTGTCTTGTTTCACCTCTGAACTGAAAGGCCATACTGAAAAGTGAATGCAAAGTCTTCATATGGGATTTCATCTAGCACTTAGCAAATGCAAGTCCTAAAGGGGCATTAAACAAGTCAATGTTTTCTTGCTTTCTAACATAGCAAAATCTGTCAACATCAATCCACATACTGTCTGTACCAGTCCTCATATCTTTCTTCACACTTTGGTTTAATGAGAATGATTACAAGCAGAGAGACACTATAAACCTGAAAAAAGTGTTGAATTGATGTTACCACATTTTGACAAGTAAAAGGAAAGCTCAAATAATGCAAAGAAGATAAAACACTGAATAAAAATGTCCCCTAACCACTACTTAATGCTAGTCCTTCAGTTCTTGTCTCTTCCATTACATACCAACTGGCAACTTTCCTGTTTACGTCCATTAATGAAGTAGAACTCGAGTTACTGAAGGTTTAAAAAAAATTACACAATATTCTGCAACCAATATAAAATACTGGCATTCCACTGCAGCAAATTTTCTTTGATTCTACCTTTACATAAAGATATTGACTATTGGTATTTATTTCAAACTTCTATCATAAATTCAGCATCCTGGTAGTAACTGGATGCAGCATGCAAAAGGCGAAATTATCTTCCCAATACATGGAGTTGAAACTGAAGTACATACTCTTTACTTGATGATTGGTAGGGTGATATCAACAACTACAGATTCTTATCAAAGACTGTGCAAAGATGGTATCATGGAAAGAGGGCGGACATGGGAAAATATTTCACTTCTACATCTATCAACAGCTGAAAACACTTGATGAAGGAAAAGGCAACCAATTCAAACCAACATGAAAGCCACAACGAGAACTCCATCCTGCGTGCATTGTGCACCGAGCCATTGCTTGTACATACCAGTAACTGCTTCTCATGTCTCAGGATTACCTGTTATTTCATACTTCAGGCTATTGACTAACCACCACCTCCAACAATCCTAAAACCCATTTAGCAGTAACCTCATTACAACAACCATCATTGATCTGGAATCTTTCCATTTGCAATAATGAGAAATACCTCCAATATGCCACAGCAGCAAGTTAAACATTGATCCAGTTTAGAGAAAAATCACTGCTTTATCATTTTTGAGCCCTTTTGTGCACACCTAAAGGAGTAACAGGGACCAAAGAAGAGCACAGAGGTGACCAAGAGGAAGACCATCATCTCCTCCCACCCCCCTGTACTAAAGTAAAGGGGATAGCAATGGGGAGCACATTAGCATATGCAACCTGTGCCCGTCCAAAGGTTGAAGATGATACATACATCTAATTAATATTTGACAGCAAATAAGGATGATGACGTTACGCACCTCTGGAGCAAGAAGTCTCAATTATTGTCCAACTTCTGCCCCTGCTCCTGAGACAACAGAGTTGCATATTATTCTTCACACAGGTTTGGTTATTTCTAGTGAGGCAACTGGTTGGTAAGCAATTCTCCCCTGGAAAAAGTAGTGGTCGACTAAAATGCCTGCCTATTTGCCATGCTCATAAGATCTATATTTCATAGAATATCTGAGGTTGGAAAGAACCCATGAGGATCACTGAGTCCAACTCCCTGTTCCTTGTAGGACCAACTAAAACTAAACCATAGACGAAGAGAGTCGTCCAGACACTCCTTGAACTCTGAGAGGCTTGTCGCTGTGACCACTCCCCTGGGGAGCCTGTTCCAGTGACCGAACACCCTCTCAGTGAAGAGCCTTTTCCTAATGTCCAATCTGCACTTCCCTGACGCAGCTTCATTCCATTTTGTGGTGTGCTATTGCTGGTCACCAGAGAGAGGAGATCAGCAGCTCCCCCTCTGCTGCCTCCCCCCGCCCGAGGAAGTTGTAGACTGTGATGAGGGCACCCCTCAGCCTTCTCTTCTCCAGCTGAGGGATAAAAGTGATCTCAGCCACTCCTTGTAAGTCTTGCCCTCAAGGACTTTCACCATCTTGGTTGCCCTCCTCTGGACACACTCTAATAGCTTGACGTCCTTCTTACACTGAGGTGCCCAAAACTGCACACAGTGCTCCAGGTGGGTCCACACAAGTGCAGTATATGAAGAGATCAAATTGCTTATCTGTGCTGGTGATATTTGAAACCAAGGTCCTGTTTGCTTTATGCCATAATAAGGCAAAGATCTATAACAAGCAATGTAAGCGTTCTGTAGATGCCACAGCACACACTCTCTCTTCTGCCCATCGGCAGGCAACCAGCAAGAGAGGCAGCCATGGAGAAGCCTGTAGGACCTCCACAGCGGAGCTTCTCTCAGGACAGATGAGTATCTGTTTAACATGTTCACAAAATGAATTCAGCTCCAACTGAATTAAAAAAACCCAGTCAGGTTTCCAATATTTCCCTCCACAAAAAGGCTAAAAAAAAGTTCGAGAGCTCAGCTGAATAACAGTCTACAACTCTACCAAAGGAAGCACGATGACTGTCCAGAGCTTCCCTCACACTGTTGTGGCAGATGAGAAATACTGTTCTGCCTCTTTTGAGCCATTATGAAAGATCAACTCAAAGGTACCTTCAACCACAGAACATTTCAGTTGTCATGACTTCCATTTCATTATTCAAATCATCTGGGTTAGTAACATTTAAGAGTGAAGCAGATAAAAAGGACATGAAAATTTTATTGTATGACTAAGACATCTTCCCATTATACGTCAGGTATGTATCTTTGCATAACCTTCAGCGTCTTGAAGACAGGATTTCAATTTTCAAATGACTTTGCTTTAATTACTAATTTCTGAGACAAAAAAATATGACTAAAAATAATTCAAAACTTCTATTAACTATTGTAAAGGCTAAGTTTAATAATACAATAGTATCTATATAAGAGTAACTATAGCCATCTAAAGCACAGGGGAAAGGCAAACATTACATAAGCAATCTGGATTTTATACAAGTCTAAATCAATCAGCCCTAAGGCAAAGCTACTCCAAAGTTAACTTTAAAAAAAAAAAAACAACAAAAAAAAACAAAACCCAAACCAACACACACACCCTCAACCCCCCAGTTAGTTACAAACATACATAAAATAACAGACTACTTACAAGATAAGTACTGTTGAGAGAGACCATTTGTTACTTTACCCAGTCTACCCAGTAATAGATAGCACTATACTAGGGCTGCACCACCTCTTAAAAACAATGCCACTATTATATGAAAAATCCTTTTTTTTTTTTTTCCCTCTTCTCACAAGGATTAAGTTTCCTGCTTATTATTGTTTCACCATGAGAGACTGAGTGAACAAAAGTCAGGTGTGACCAATATGGGATACGATAGGGAAATAAACAGAAAAAGAACATCTGCTACAGCAGTGGAAAAAGGCACCACCCTACCCAAAAGATTATACAATTTACTTCTGCTGTTGAAGGATATTAAGCCTACACAGTATTGTTAGCATCAACACGCATCTTATCTGAGCCACTTCAGAGTTTCCTAAAATGTATCTTTTTTTATTCCTTAAGAGTTTACAGTTGGAAAAATGGCATAAGGAATGCCAATTTCATGGGTCAGGGGATATGAAATACACTACCAGTAAGAGACACAAATACTCAAAGTGTTTATAAAAATAGCTGTGTTGCATATCAAAATTTTACTGTTACTCACTGTGCAGAATGGTAAAACTTAATTATGCCTTCATAATATCTGTTATTCCAGCCTTACATTGGTGAAATTATTACATCACAAGCTATGCATCCCATACATCTCACCTTTGGCACCATTCCACAAAGACATCTGCAGCTTAATTTCACACCTTTTGCGTAACATTTAACCTATAAGTGATTTCTAGCCATGTCCAAAAGCCTACCTATGAATACCTGTACTGAGCCCCAATGCACACACCCTGAGCCATGCCTGTTTCTGTGGTCAGTGTGGTCTGGGTTAGCCTTCAGAGGAACCTGCTCAGAGGGATCACCAGGCTCAGTCAATGCACTGGAAGGGAGAGCATGCTAATACATACATTTTTGGCAGCTGCCAACCGCCAACCGACAGCTACTACGGCAGGAATGGATGGTAGGGAGGTGAAGATAACAGCTTCCTTGGGATTGCAGTAACTTTCTCAAAAGAGCAAAGGTAAATAAACCAGCAAAATAAATCCTGTTCTGTGACCTCCTCTAATATCAATTTCTTTATGCAGATTCTGGGAAAAGTTTACAGTAATTCAATAGACTGATTCTCACATTTGTTTCAGTTGTAACTTTTCCCAAATTAGATATTGACCTTCCAAACCCAAAATTCTGACCTGGAGGATTAAAACACAGATCTTGCTACCAGCACCTGAGGTGGTTCACATCCTAGCCTCTATTTACCTGTAATAGTCAACAGCTACAAGAGCCAGCCATTAAAAACAAGCACCACCTCCTGTCAAAAAAAAGCCCTCTTCCCAGTGATCTTAGAAAATGATATCTGAAAACTATTATTAATTTATTTTTGACAACCAGGAAAAATATTTTGTCCCCCTACCACCAGAATTCTGTTTAAACGAAACAGTTTTTCAGTGAAAAAAACTGCATGAGGAAGTACCATATTGCACAAAGTTTTCTTCTCAAGAAAAAAAGGTTTGAACTTTATAATGAATAGGAGAACAATGTTTGGACACTGTATTCAGTCATCTCATTACATGGCCATATTTTTGCTCACATGAAAAGTCAAAGCAGCATTCTGTTAGGAATGTTTGTGCACCTTCCCCTCTTCCACACACAGATTTCCCTTTGGGTACCGAAGGAAATGCACCAGCAGTAAAGCTTTGCATCAAAGGCAACCTTTTAGCTATGAAATGAAAATATAGGCCTGCAATGAAAATGTACTTCTCTCCCACTTTTAACATGTCCTGCCTTCATTGCTTACACAGCCCAAATATAAGCTGGCTGGGATTCGGGAGAGCAGAGCCAAGCCTGCAAATGCTTCACGGCTGTCATCAATATTGCTTCAGGAACCGACAGACTGGTGTGACTTGTACCAAGTGCCAGCCTTGCCTGGGGGTGAAACGCGTCTCCTTGGGCGCACAGGCAGCTCTGCCGGGATGCTTTAATCGTGTCCAGCAAGCGGGGATGGAGGTGAAGAGCAGTATAAGAGACAATAGATTAGCCAGGGTAAAATAACACGCTCCTGTCGTTGAGAAAACAATTCTGCCACCGGCAATTCCAGCTGCATCATCTGCATGTTGTATTCACAGAGCAGATGTTCAGATGGCTCATTAGGAAATGCAGGAAAGAAAAGCGTGGCAAAGGAGGATTTCATTGCCACGCAGTGCTGCAGGATGATTGCACATAATCATATAGAAACCAGAATGTGCTATAGGGGCTATTGTCCTTGCTCCCGCTGAATGTACCTGTTACCATTTCTGCTTGAGTTTATCAGATTATTCATAGAATAAGTGAATGAATGACATAAATATTTATTTTTTATTTTAATTTATTGCTTATTCAGCAACACTTTTAGGATCAATGCTTTTGTGAGCCTTTAGCCTGCTTTAGCACACTGCTTATCTATTTATTTGTAAACACACATTTATAGAAACTTTTGTAGAGTAATTGTATTTATTCAGGGAAGATTATATAGATGCCAGTAGCATCAGCATAATAAGTGATTTAATGAACAATGTAGCAAAAAAATTCAAGGTCATTTGGGAACATGCAATACCAAAGCTGTCAGTTCTCATGATTTTACCTTGAGTCTTAAAATATTTGAGAGGCTTTTTAATTAAAAACAAAACAAAACCACACACCCAAAAAACCAAAAAACAAACCAAGCAAAAAAAAAATCCCTTAAATGAAACAGACTATTACTATTTCAGATTTCATTCTTTACAGGAAAACTCTGAATTCTCGTGGCTGTTAGATACAAGAAAATTAAAACATTTTAAAATCCCACGATTTTTAAGTAAATCACATTTTTAGGACTGACTTTTTTTTTTTTTTAAATTTCTGGAGTTAGGACAGACTGTAAGGGTGGTACCAAATTCTGAATGAGCATGAGAACAGTTTTGGGGCCAAACTCTGATCCGCTTAGGCTCTTTGGGAGTTAGGCAGCAAAGTACAGGAAATGTGGACTCAGTTTAGTTTTTCCACTAGTAGTTACAAGTCAGTGATAGTACAGCTTTCTCACTATATGCAATAAAAGCGCATTTTCTTAACTACAAGCTACCCCTTTTATTAAAGCTTTCAGAGTTTAAACTCTCCCTGCAAAATCAAATACAAGAGGAGACTGAAGAGAATCCCTCCTAAAAGCCATTTAGATTATTCTACAAAGCAAAAATCAAATATTGTCTCCAGAACTTTTTTAAAGAAACAACAGTGCTTTCAAAAGGTTGAACTGTGCACCAAATTACATAATATGATGTATTTTGACATGCTGGTTGGGTAATTGTGAATGTTCCCTTGAGCCAAAAAGCTTTCTGCTCACCAAACCAAGCACATCTTCAAGGACATCTTTTTTTCCACATGACATATGAGGCCATAACCCATGAGTGAAGACGACCCTCTGGACTACACTCTGCCAGCGCCAGGATGGCAACTCACTTCACCCACTGCAGCAGTGGCAGCTTCTGTCAGCCTGCCTGAAACTCAGCTCCCCCACCAGACAGGAGACACCCGCATTGGGGCTTCAGCAGAAGTCTAAGGCACCAAAACACCAGCGTGTGGGTGCGTATTCCTCAGGTGCTACAGGTGCAAGAGCCTCCAGCAGAGACAGTAAGAAGCAGGTTGGCGGCATGAGCATCTTTAACCACTGCTACTGCTAATTGAGTGCATGAGTGTTACTCCTCTGAGTGCTGCTCATTTTACAGACAAGCAAGCTCAGGAGCAGAGAGCACTTGAATTATTGCACATTATAGACCAAAAGAGTTTCAGAGAAGAAAATTAAATCCAGGTACTGCTGATTATCACAGCATTGGCTCTACCTGATACATATATGTACTAGAGGCATCAGGTACATTATGTGGCTGTAGCTAAGCAGTGTACAACCCAAATGCCTGACACTGTCTCCAGACAACCCTAAAACTTCTTAATTTCAACTTATTTCATCCATTTTGGAGCTTTGAAATTACATTTGAATTAAATTTGAATTACTAGATGCAACACACACACAAGCACCAAGGATGGGGGAGGACGAGCTCTCTGTGTTTTCCAGGGACTGTTTCAGTCCAAGATAAGATGGGCAGACAGGGAGGCTGAGCCCTGGGCACCCCTGTGCTTGCCCCAGCGGGCATGGACACAGACCCTCTTTGGGGTCCATCCCAGCAAGACAACCAGGAGAGAAGTTAATCCTCTCTGAGGACAGATACAGTCTCAGAGGTGCCACGTATAGAGGATCAATAGAAGGACAGAGGTTTCCACAATGTCTTTTGGTACTCTCAAGCTCTTTCCACTGCCTGTGGCCTCTGACTGTAACGAAGGATAAAGAGGTGAAGACCAGGAAAGAAATGTAGGTCACACACAGAAGCATCCTGCTTTCTCTGTCTGCACAGCATGCAGTACTGCCCCACTGATAATGCTTTCAAAGTATGAAAGTCACTGCTCTCAAAAAAAACCTTTTTTTTTGAAAAAAATCAATCTCTTACTGATTTTCAGATTAGAAAAAATTTCTGGTCACGCTGAAGAACCGCTCAACATTTAAAGTAAAGAACAAACCTTTTTTTAAAGATGCAACAAAACAATAATCAAGTCCAAATTCTATCCTCTCCAAGATTTGCACCAAATAACAGGGTTCATCAATTCTGGTATACAATGCAATTTCTGAATCCAAAAAAGCAAAGTCTATTACCTGGCCCCAGAATGCATGAAGGTTAAATCAGTGATTGTATAAGATCCACTACCATGAATGAGCTAATATTGAGTTGAAATGTGGCACATCTTTCTTTGGAGGGGACTCCTCTTTATGTCAGTGAATGAGACTACAAACATAAGCTCTTGCTGAGAAAGAATCCACTTAAAATGGATGTTTGTTTCTTGTAGTAGAAAAATTATTTTCCTGAGCAGGCTTCACAACACTGAATGAGGTAAGGGACAGCACAGAGAGCTGCTTTTTAAAGCTTCAGGTTTTTTTCTCTCTCTCCACTTAAAAAAAGGACAGAAACTAGGAAGAAAGCCTTATGCACATAATCTTAATTTGCTCTTCCTCATGAATTGACTTTTCAGAAATTATCAATTTAAAGGCAATCCGTTTTAAATTTTTTTTCTTTTAAATTCAATATTGCCCTTTGATTCCTACATTTACAACTGTAGCAAGGGCCTTTCTCTCAAGAGGAAGGAAGTCACTTTCCTATGAAGTAAACTTTCAGCTTCCAGGGAGCTGTCAGAGAGCTTTCCGAGGTCAAGTCAGGATGACAGAGCAGCAATTAAATTCTTCTCAACAACAAATCAACCTACAACTTTGCTACGACCTGCCAGTGGATATTCAACATGAAGTGCAATATACATTACAATTAAAAATTACATCTTAATGAACTATGCATATCAACTAGGTAATTAATTCTTAAGCTCCTTGTCTGCTCTACAGTGGATGAGGACTTGGCTATCATGCAAATGTCTAAAAATTATTTCCATTTTCTATGACTTTCACTGTGCTTTGCACAGCTCATTAGCCTTTATTTTCAGGATCTTTTCTTTGCTGCATAAAAGTGGCAATAGCTCAAGTTTATAGCAATATGTCGCCTCATTTCACTTTCTCACCTCTTGGAAATTGCTGCAAATACTTGTCTGACAGGACACCATTACTGTCAGTAATAAAAAAATCAGCCACCCCCATTGACAGAGTACAGGAGGCTAAAAGCACAAAGGGGGAGTCCAGTCCCTGGGCATAAAAAGGTTAAACAACTGCCAGGTCAAATTTAACTTTGCAGTCATGAATTAAAATCTAGAAGAAATGTTATAGAAATGCAAATATACGACATCTGCTTCTGAATCTGAAAAATAAATGGTAACATTGGCAAACTGTGCGGTTCCCTAGAGTGCTGGAGAAGTACCTTAGCTCCCAACCCAGCTCCAGGATCCCCTATGAGCGATGCACACTCAGACCACCACCAGGATGTGGGTGCCTGCATCTGCTCCTCACCAATTTCCCTGCAAAAGCGATGGGCCTCTCTGCATCATTTGGGAAGCCCCATCCCTCATAGAGAGAGCTCAGTCCCACACAGGCTGACCCCTGCACTTCTCTGACACGTTCAGATGCAAGTTATATATTTTACGGTGGTTCAGTATTTAATTTGCAGGCATCAACATATAAGTACAGTTATCAAATGTAGCAAACCCAAAGCTCACAAAGGCCCAAACACAGGAATAAAGCAGGTAGATGTACTTACAGACTAGTTCTGCTCTTGCATTGCCTGCCTAAACACGAAAAATGTCAGTACTAATCAGTGATGTGGTATTAAAAAGTTGATTCTTTTCCCTCAGACAAATGTATTGGCATTTTCTGTCAACTAATTAGACAGCAACATCTTCCCTGTGAAATGACAGGAGTCCTAAAAAAACCAATCATACAAAAAAAGCAGTATCACTGCTACAGGCACAATCATTTTTTAGTAATAGCTGAAGTAGCTTTTAGTTGTAAAACCAGTAAATTGTTAACGGTTACCAAAGTGAGCAGCTGGTTTCTCAAAAATAAGATTCACTGCGTGGAACAAAGGGCATTATTAGAAAGAAAAGATGCTGCTACTTCCAGATGGTGCCTGAACAGCACTGCACCAATTGGCGGACCTCCTAATTTAAATCTCCAAAGTCCTACAGAAAGGTTTGGGGCTCATGATAGAAAACAATTAAAAGATTCCCTCTAAAAAGTTTAAAACAAGCCAAATAAGATCTATTTGCTCCGCCACAGCAGCACGGTTTGTTTGGCTGTCTCCTGCTGTGCTTTAGTTCACAGGACTCACGTGCTCCATCACATTGCACCTTACAGAATGGAAAAAATTACTCTGGTAGGAAAACAATTGAAAACACTTCCCCCTTGGGTTCCCGACTGAAATCCATCTTTCTAAGTTCTAATTTAACTCAGAACTAAACCCCAGAAAAGCCTGGCTCTGTGACCCACTTTGGGTACTGCCATGATATTTCTTGTCACTTGATTGCTGCTCTTTCTGCTGAAGTTTCATAAGATTTTGTTCTCTAAAAATTTCTGGAAGGTATTTCCAAAAACAGCCTCTAACCAAACTAGACCCTAATTTCTTTCCAACCACTCAGTTAATCTTCAGAGACATGCATGGTCACTTTTAACAAAAAGATAAAGATGATGCCCTACTCAGACAGGCTTTCCCTTTGTATGTGCACTATGCAAACCTTTTGCATTTATGTGAGTACAACTGAATATCTGGATCTTAAAGCTCTCAGGCTAACCAGGATTTTAGGAGCATTACCACTACGCTGTCAAACACATGCACTATATAGCATTTAAGAAGGTTTTCCATTAACCTACTCTATGCTGGTTTGCTATTTAAATGAGATAATTCAAATGAGATAGGGATAACTGGGGGAAACTAATGAATACAGAGTATTTTTTAAAAAGTGAAAGAAAGATGTATGAAAAGAAAAGGCATGAAGGAAGAAGGTGCTAAAACTGCCAGGTCATGCAGCCATTCATTATTATCTCTTATTATCAATAATATTTGCTCAGGTGTCAATATACCAGCATTAAGATCCAAGTCTCTCATGCCACCAAAAAGAAATCCTAACTATCTGAGGCTTTGCCTCAGGTAAGATCAAAAGTACAAGGTGAAAGCTTCTTCCCGTAACCTTCCTGACAGGTGACTTATTGCACAGATGAGAGCAGCACTTAAACAAATTCCTTAAGTCAGATTTACGCAACTTCCAGGTACTTTTTCAGCACACGCTTTTCCTCACTGTCAAGATTTACTGGCCTGGATGCCAGGGAAACGGGGAACCGTGCGTACAAACACAGCCACAGAGGTGACACGTCACACTTATGAGAAGTAACTTAAACTCAGAGACTGCTGCTCTTCTTTCATCGATCAGGACACTGTTACAGTAAACTGGTGACCTCATGGATGAGCCACCATTAAGTAAAACTAAAATTGTGAGTACAGTAAAGAGTTAAAATGTGGATGCTGAACATACAAAAAAAATCAGAAAAGGCTCATGACACTTGCACAAGCAGAAAAAAAAGTCTGTAAATTTTTTCAAATATCCATTTGGCTCAGATACATCTACCTTGTGATTTTTAAAATTCTCTCAATGAACAGTGCTGCTTTGCCACCTTCTCCTCCAGGGTCTGTCCTTTCCTGCAAGCCCCAAGAGGAACACTAGTGCAACCTGCTACCCAACAGCTCTCTTACTGCATCTACTGCAGCTCTGCCTGCTTTCATTCCCCTTTTTAATGCTCTAATAGTTCCAGGTAGGAGCTTGGATCACCTGCAGAGCAAAGGCGAGCCAGCACGGACAGTTAATACAGAATTAGAGCTTCATTGCCCAAAAGTTAGCCAAGGAGAAAATCTTTTTTGCACAATGCCAAACAGGCTACCTTGAAAGAGCAAAGACAGACAACTGAGGGGAAAAAAAAATTAAAGAAAATATCAAGACAAGTTCTGGCTTCGTGATTATCTATGCCCAATGCCAGTTCAGACCTCAGCAGCAGCAATGGATCCCCAAGGAACACCCAAAATGCTCCTTTGTGCCTCTGTAACAAGAGCACAACAAGGTGAGCAGCACTCTCTAGGCAACCCCTCAACCTGCTGGAGACTCCTCTGGCGACTCCTCTGGCCCCACAAGGAGAGGGACACCTGAGAGACCCCCTAGCTTGGTGTCTGGGCTAAAAAGCAGGTGCTATTTTGAATTATCTTAAACTGAAGGCAAATGCTTTATTTGCAGGGGGGGACAGAAATTAGATTGTAAATTCTGGTCACAGCCTAAAGGTTTGTCTTGTTGACTTCCACATTAATTTCTTCTTCATGGTTTTACTAAAACTGATTTGAATCTTAAATAAAAACTAATAATTCACTTCATTCTTCACTGACTACTGCTTTTTCATTAACAGGTGATACTTAAAATAGTACAAGGAATGTATCCAGAATTCCAATTGAAAATCTAAATGATAACAATTTTCTGCATGAATCAAAGATTTGTCATCTCAGAAATTGTAATTTCAAAGTGATAAATATGCTTGTCACATTCCCTTTCTGCAAACCACCAGGCACCATGTTTCTCATCCAAAAGCTTCTTTTATTGCAGCAATTATTTAAAACTCTGCCTAGACATATTAAAACACTGACAATTACAAAAATAAATTTTGACAACAGAACGCAGTGTATTACATACTTTAATAGCATCAATCATGGGATCTCAGTTTGCAACTATCACAACGAGGCTGCACTGCTATGAAATAAGATGGCTTGCTGGCAGTGTAAAATTTAGCTTGAAGCTAAAAAATTAATACTACACATTTATCCCCATGATAAAGAAACAATGCTATAGAACAACAGTGGATTAAAACAGGAGCCTATACTGCAGGGTGAGCCAGGAAGTGTTTGAATTTTGTCCCGCTGTGTGTGACTAGCTGTGTTCTATCATGAAAGCATAATTTTCTTATCATCTGAGTAAGGTTTTGCACAGCAGGAGAGAAAAAAAAATTAGTTGATCCAAGCTGTCAATTCAATTTATGAGAACTATTTCAATCAAAATATGGCCTTTCTTCTTACTCAACTTTTTTTTTTAATTAATTACATAAATACATTCCAACCTGTTGTAAGCATAGTAAATCTAATCCCCAATGCCAGGAACCTACTGTTATCAGTTGCATTTTTGTAAAGGAAGCATAAAGCTCATTTAAACTCAGGTCACTTAATACCATCTCATCACAGGAAGGGACTGAAAGTGCTAGCATCATATCTTGACTCCTGTTTTAAAGCCCACCCATCCTACAACAGTTGTATAAATCAGTCTTAATGCAAATAACAATAAATACTTAACTTTTGATCTGACAGCATTTTGAACTTGCTTTGCACAGCTGCAAACAGCTGCAAGAGCAGTAAGGCAGGGATGAATCAGGCCTGCTGCAACTGTACATACTTCAGCAACTCACTGCATCTCAAATCCAGCGAGTGGCAGGATGTACTCTTGAAAATTTGTGGTTTTTCTTAAAAAACCCATAAAAATACACCAGAAATCAACCATTTTTATTTTATTATTTTAAAACTTTTTTTTTTTTCTTTAAAAACGTTTTGGTTACCAGCTTTCCCAGGGACTCAAGGCTAATGAGAAACAAAGTCTAAATGAGAAATCTGAGAAAACACCCAGCAGTATGTCCTGTCAGGCCAGGTGTAAAAGCAATGGAAAGTAGTACATGAATACCAGTACAGGCAGGTTACACATTCTGACTTCCAATGAGAAATAATAAATAAATAAAAATTAATATAAGTTCCTGGCTGTAGCTTTTTCCCTGTTAGCTATTGTGTTAATCAACTTCATTCTCCAGGTATGACCATCATACGGAAAGAGATACATTAAGAATCAGTAACAAGATGTCCTATATATGTGCAAGTAATCTGGGTGACAAAAAAAATCCCCAATATAAATTTGGTAATTAGTAGATGAAAATACAGTATAGAGACAAAATATTGAGTAGACTACAGAGAGCAGGTTAAAATGGGAGGCACTGCACCTCTGCTCAGGCCAACTCAGGAAATCTAATTTACCAGGAACAACATAATGGATGAAGTGTAACTACTGTAACTGTCAACATCAAAGTCTTTGAAGACTTTTGGCACTATCATATGAAAAAAGAAATCTTCGGGAACTTCTCTTAATTGTAGATGCACATTAGGTCATGCTGTCACACTGCGCCTGGTATCGTACAATGTGCCTAAAGGTATGTATTTCAGTTATTTGCGAAATACCATAACAGGCTAAGTGAAAGCAACATTTGGGAGGCAACAAATATCATTCAGTGGGTCCCCTCAGTGTAGTGAAGGGCTCTAAGATTAAAAATAAATTAGTGTATTCAGTCCTCCATAAGAGTTCGGGCATTCCGTGCCATGCTGATTCAACCTCCGAGCTGACCTGCAGCCAAACCATGTCTGCTGTGGGCATTTAGAGGAACAATCCCTACAACTTTTCTCAAACTCCAGCAAAACTAGCGCTTGCTGGCCCATGGTTCCTTCAGGGAAATGTGCTCTCTTTAAATAAAGACAAATAAACGCTTGGGTAAGGTTTGCAACGATGGGGAGAGTAACGCTGCTCCCTACTTAGATGGTATAATGCCAAAAAAAAAAAATGCACACCATTTCAACAAATAACCTGAGGATAATACCATTCCCTTAGAAAAAGAGGCAGAGGAGGAGTTGGTGTTCAGCGATCAATGACCTCTGGTAAATGACCTGCTGCTTGGCTACCGGCTAGCTCAAAATTTAACAAGCAGGCTTGCCTGCAGACAAACCATGTCTTTACATAAATAAGTAAATAAAATCCACCACTGCATTAATTGATAATGTTTCTTTCTAGATTTTATTATATATTGAATTATACATATCTATCTATATAAAAAAATTGCTTAGGTAAACTGAAATACAACCACCACTTCAACATCCAGGTGAGTCATAAAGCATCATCAAGGAAGTTTCTATCTAAAATATTGAGTATCTACTTTACCTGAGCACCTTTTTTTTTTTTTTTAATAAAAAAATAAGTATTTTAAGTCAGTTATCCAAACTTTACTTTCCTGTGGCATGCTGGTTTCTCCCCTTTACCTTCTCTGCTGTCTCTAGAAGGGTTTCAGACCCAGCCTTGCATGCCAGGCATCCTAGCCAAACTACCATTAACCACAAACTGCAGAGAGGCACCGATCTGCAGTGGTGGCTTGGACCCTGCAGGCAGCCTGCCCTTACCAACCCCACTTTTGCTGCAAATCATTTCCCTACTGGGGCAAATCTCATCTCCGCGCTTATCCACAATTACTGGCTTGTGAACCTGTTCGCTTGGGAAGGATGTGCTGAGCACAGACATGGACATCTGTCCTGTGCAGTATTTCCCATGAAGACATTTATCCTCTCTGTGGGAAGAAAAAAGGTTATACAAAAGCATTACTGAATTCTGTGCTCAGTCAGCCTCCCCCCTGTATTTCTAACACACATAAGGACCAGCCTGGAAAATTGAGTGACAGTGTTGCGTGACATGGCAGGCTTTGGACAGTTGTAGTTTGACAAGTTAGCAATATTATTTATTTAGTTAGGACAACATTGACAAACTTGGAATAAATTCCAGACTCAGTCATCGAAACAGGAGCAACCTGATTTCCCAAGCTTCTTACCCCTAACGATGTCCACCAATTACACAGTGGCCTGGGGACGCTCAACACTTGAAAGATAAGCCATTTCTACAAAGATAGCTAACTGTGGAATTCACATCCCAAAAGAAGGACCCCAAATAGATGTCTTTCAGACAAATTAATTTCTAAGAAAATAAGAATATAAAACAGAGGAACCCAGAATTAAGAATATTGCATTCCTGTGGGATTTATTCTCACCATCCCTCTACAATGAGGTCACTAAACAGTAATTTAAAATTTTATGCATGTACATAACATTAAAGATTTATATGGCAGCTTGGTCTCCAGATTCTGAAATACATAAATATATTAACACAATATGAAGGATTCACAGAGATTTATCATAGTTCTAGGGGTTTCGAAAGTGGTTTTTGGTTTTTTCCCCTCCCACCGGCATCACAATGCCCAGATGAAGAGCTGCAAATCCCAGTTTCTATCAAGGGGGCTGAAGTCCTCTGGTACTTCAGAGGGAGAGCGCAGCCAAACTCCCAAGGAAAATGCTACCGCACTATGATTAACGGCCAGGCAAAAAATATTGAAATACAGAATCTGTGGAAGAGGGTTGAGATGATGACAGCTGGAAGGCAACGAGGAGCAAAGTGATGGCATGGGAAAGGGAACACCCAGCAGTGTGAGCAGGGGATGGAGCACATCAGGCAACACAAGCCCATCATCCAAAGAAAGGGCAAAGTGCCCAGGGGACTTCTGGTGGCATAAAACAGGCATAAAATTAAAAAGCTTTGCTAATTGTTTTAGACTACCTCAACTCATTCAAGTTGATCTTGGTGTCTGGAAACCTGGCTCACCGACTTTGAAAGTGCAGGAGTAGCAGTTACGCACATATACATCATATATTCTTCAAAAGAGAGGCTCAATTTGCAAGCTACTCATCAGCTGAAGTGCCTGAAAATAATTTATAAACATCTAATAAGTACTTGGCATTTACAAGCTGCCAGGCACACAGTGATCAACATTTTCATGCAGAGTCTGGACATTTGCCCTCTGTGATCTGCCCTTTCAAAAATAATAATAATACTAAGTTAAAAATAAATTTTAAAAAAAACCCAGAATTTATATATTGTGTTATTCTTTTCAAGGTTTAATATTTTTTTACCCTAAAAAAAAGTTCTGAGTACATCGCTACTTTGAGTAGATAACTGATTATTTTTTAGAAAGGTGAAATTTAATGCTGAAGTAATACTAGTTTGTGGAAACAAATACACTTGATTTCCAAGCGTAAGCCAGTCTAAATGGTGCTAGAATTAAAATAAGGGCAGGAAAAAAAAAGGGGGGGGAGGGTGATTCTAAACTAGCTGAAGACAATGGGGAAGAGTTTTATTTTATTTTAAATAGATCCATTAAAAAGACAGGTTTTAATTATTTAATCTATTGAAGCATTTTCATACAAAAAAAACTCACATGGAAGTATTTCCAAAAATAAAGTACTTCAGATTTTCATTTTAAATAAAACCTTCTTTTTTTAGACACGCTTAGAGAGTAAGTAATCTGAATGTAAATAATATGAAGATTTAGTTAATTTAGATGTCAATCTGAAACACTTGTGAGAGGGCAGATTGACTTAAAATGGAGATGTTGAGGAAGTTAATCTGAAGCAAAATATTTTTTTCTGGCTTGGCCACAGCAAAAACAAAAGGGCCCATTACTCTTCTAAGGCACTTCGATTAGATTGTTTGCTGTCTTACAAAATGTTGTATATTTCTCACTAGGTAAAGACAATTAAAATAATCAATCTCTGAGCGGAGAACCGCATTTTGCTGTAAATAGTATTTATTGAAAAGGTTGAATGTGGGATTGTCTCTCATCTGTAGCATCAGGAATATGGAACAGAAAGACCAGCCAGGGAATAAAAGGCCATATGCACCAGTCACACTGTGGCCAGACTTTCAAAAACATCCTGGCTTAAAACCACTCGGCATTCTTAACCAAAGCCTTGTTCTGCCCTTGGCTCAGACCCCAGCACCTTCTCTGTAGTCCAGGGACCTGCATGGCAACATCTTCCATTTCCCACGGCGAGGGAAGATAAGGGCTTGTGATTGGTGTCTCAAGTTTGCTCATGGACCCAACACAGTTGGAAGAAACTAGACCATTTCCTAACTAAATTTTAACTGCATTGCTAGATGCTAAACATGGTACTGAATTTGAAACAGTGATAAGAGAGTACTAAATATTGTTAATGGGGCAAGATATGCAGTTAATAGAGCATTAGGTTAGCTCCCTATTAAATGTGAAGGTTTTGAGCATAATCTTTTCAAACACACCAAAACACATCAGTCCAAGTTAAACAAATGACTAGAGCTGCTACCACTGCTGGGGCCATAATGAAACCACAGACACCCAAAGACACGACATACATACTGCTACCTAACTACCACATAACATACTGCAGGAGGCACAGCTTCAGGACCATGCACTTCAAATCCCCAAGCCTGCCAGCAGCGTTCAGTGCCCCTGGCCAAAGGCTCTCCAGCAGCCGCTGCTGACCCCCCAGCCTCAGGGTTAATGAAAGCACCAACGCGAGTGCTCTCCTACCTCTCCATCAGAGAAGGTACTCACTACACTTGGCCATGCTTGTTAACTGCAACACAAACAAGCCCAACCTTTGATCCTCTCATGGCAACAGCTTCTAGCAAACAATGTGCAAATCGCCTAATTGTTATAAATGGAGTTTATAGGCAGCTTGTTGACACCTAAATAGACTCACAGAAGGGCAATTACATATTTCTATATATAATCTCTCTAACTTGGATGCTCATTTCAGATACAATTTATTAAAAAAAACCACAGACTATCAAAACATGTTTGTACACCAGAAATAAAAGCAGATCATTCTTAGAAAAGGGTTAGGCTGAGAGAAAACAAATATTTTCTTCTGATAGTAATGGAACAAAGTCACTGCATTTCCAATGAGACCGAGAACAAACTTTCCCTCACGCAGAGGGGCAAGATTTTACGAAGTACTCACCCAAAACAAATGTCACAGTACTAATTCCCAGTGGCTGCTCATTAAACTATCATAGCATTAAAAGATAGGGCATAAAATACACGTTTTCCTAAATTCTTCAAATGCCAGCAAATGCCTCTCAGGATCTCACTCAAGATAAAAAGAGTTCCAACTAGAAGACAAACAGGACAGGCTTTCTTTTCAAATCGCTGAGCCCATATAAGCTTGCATCACCCTGGCTCTTCAGTCTGAATTAGGTGACTGCGCCGAGTCCTGAGCTGGATTAAGCAGTCATGGACAATCCTGCTGACCATGCAGCAGGGGAAGGGGGATGATTTTCCTGCTTGTCTATTCCTGCACGTTTTTTTTCTAATTTAACTAGATAATTATTTCACACAGAACCACACAAAAAAAAAAAAAAATAGTATCTTCTTTGCACGACAAGGGAAAAAGTCCTACATGCATGCCCAGTCTTCTGAACTCTTCCAGTACCTTTCACGGGAAAGAAGAGATCTCCCAGAAGAGACCAGAGACACATACCTTTTTACACAGCACTGCATCCCTCTACCGATCAGCTCTGTAAATTCTGCCCAGGGTTCCATAGTTTATGCTGAGTTTCTGTGCCATGCTCTCATCCATCTGCTTTCCCATGCATATTTTCATTAGTGTTAAAGCCAATACTGTGCCATGAGTGAAATCACAGCTGAACAATTTGCGTGGCTCAGGAGAGGAACATTTTGGTATTCTTTTCCTTTGTCTCTAACTAAGCAATCCAGCCTCCTCACAGCATCCACTTCACACTGTGATGACCATTTTTCTCCTGCTAGTTCATGCTGCAAAACAAATTTCTCCTCTAGGACCAATACTTTTACAGCCTGAAATGCTACATATGTCCCCAAAGCACCAACATAAGCCCTTTAGCAAGCTGTCAGATTGGTCAAAATCTATGGGTTCAACACCCCCAGCAGGCATAAATCAGCCAGGAGCCTGAAGTGAAAAAAGGGAGGAAAACCAGGTCACACCAATAAAACCAATACTTACCTTTATTTCAGATCTGGTCTATACAACCTACTGTCTTCAGTCTAGCAGAAAACTCAGCCTTTACTAAAACCAGATCATTTCTTTTAAGGGTAGAAGTGGACAGTGTGGCACCAGGTAACTACAGAGAGAGAGGTTTCTTTTCAGACCATCGCTACAACAGTCCCATAGACCAGACAGCCATAGGCAGTAGATGCTGTAACCTTGAAACAAGCACTTGCAGACCACAGCACCTGCTTCTCCTCATTAATAGCCCTGCCCTCAACTACTGAGTGGCAAACATTTACAACAGGGAAGCTAATTAAGGGAGTGGTGAAAGAGGAGGCAAATCATCCTCTGGAGGCAACTGACCTTCTTGCCTTGATGAAGCTTACTAATAGGTTTAGTAGGTTATTATTAAAAAGATTTTTCTATGTGAGGGATTTTCTTTATAATCCACAGTCCCAGGGCACACAGGAAACACACTTTTCCAATTAGTTAATAACCATCTTTTTCTTTTTCAAACTGCATTTGTAGCCACAGGATGATAAAAATATGCATTAAAAGCTTCATTTATGCTCGCACACCTGCTCCCACAGAACATCCCACAGCAGAGTCATACAGAATGAGTACACCAAAATGACATGAAAGGGAAATTTAGGAGACAGAAGCCCAATTTTGCTTTGATTCAAGACGAAGAAAATTTACAGCTCAAACCTCTAGGGACTTAGAAGGTCAAGTACATTTATATTTATCACCTCCCATCCCCTGTTTACTCACTGAAAGCTAGGTGTTGCTTTTATCGTTCCAAGAGCAAAGTAATAAACAATATGCTTACCATATTTCCTTCTAAATGAAAGTACAATTTTTTGTAACTTACTTCAAAAGAATACATAATGCACACATTTCTTGCATGAATCCACAGACAATTGCAGATTGATAGGTCCTGAGAAAAACACCTCAAATTCCTCAAAAAAAAAAAATTAGAAAATACAATGTGGAAGAAGAAAGAGTAAAGAATGCGACAAATGGAAAACTCAAAAAATGATTAAAATTTTGTTCTTTTCAGTTTACCAGGCATAATTCATGCCAATTCATTAGGCAGAAGTAGGCTTGTTTTCCCATTATCATTAATATGTCTGCATGATTCCTTAGCAAATTAAAGGGATTAAAAAAAATTACCTGCCACTTGTATTGGCAAAACAATGTAAGAAAGTAGCAAATACTTTCGAATTTGCATAGGCAAAGGCCTAAGCACATTCCTCTATGAAACACAAATACACATTGACGATGTTTTACATTTTTGTTTTTCTTAAAATTTGCAGAAACTTAAGGACAGACTAATCTACACAACTCTGAGGTGAAGTGGTTATAGAGATCTGAACCGTCAGCATCACAAGATCATCCCCTCTGCCTTTTGCTTCTACTATCAGATCATCAGTGCAACTCTGCAGTGGCACACATTGTTTTTACAATGCCAGGTAGAGTGTTCACTTTACTAATAACTCAAACAAATAATGGGAAATTTGAATCTTTCTGATCCTTAGACCAAAGACTCAGAGATGCTCAAATGTCATTAGTTCAAAGCGCAGTAGTATCACCACGTTTCAGGCAGACAACCTGAAGCCCTTGGGCATGGCATTAAACACACCTTGGTGCAGAGATGGTACATTTAATTCTTAATTGACTAAATATACAAAACCATCTTTTATACTTCTAAATATTATTTCTTTACCTTTTTAATTAGTAGTTATATTGATATATAAAAACTTTAGAAATAACATCTGAGATGGAATGGTGATTTGACTTGCAGGAAAACCATGCGTTCCTTTTGTGACTAACTGCTAGTCACACAGAACAGGTCTCCTCCCCTTCATCTAGAGAGAGGATTAAAAGGCATAAAATGTCTATAATGATAAAATCCTGGAGTTTGCCATGATTCTTCTCCCTTCAAAAGAGCCCCAAGTGACATATGGATCTCACCAGCTCTTTGCACGCACTCCAGCCTGCTCCTCCAGTCTGACTCTCAGGAGCCTGGAGAAACCAGAGCTATGTGTCTCAGTGGTTGCATCTCACATTTCCATTTAATGGTTGCAAAGAGAAGGGAAAGATCACAAAGGGCTTTCTTAGCAGGACAGAGAAACTGAAGGTCTGTGCGGCTAATAAGTGGTCACTGCCCTTCTCCACCAAAGCAGAAACCAAGCAGGTCCCACCCACTCCCAAGACCACCAACTCTTCACAACAGCTTTGCTGAATGCAAAAAAGACTGGTGCTACCGAGGAGCACATGGGGTTCATATTTATTTTTCGTAAAATGAGAAAAGATACAGCATAAGGAGTAAATGCTAAAAATATGTACCATGCCAGAAATGTGACTCATACCTACCCCTCATCTCCTCCTGCCAAACATTTTAAATACTCCCTCTCCCCTCGCGTATCTGACCCACTCCCGTTAATTCTTCTCAGACAGCTAGTTCTACAGGGCATGGCCCCAAATGTGAAAAATGCTGTGCTTTATCAGCCATTCTACACTGTCACCTTACGGACACTACAAGGTCACAGCATAGCAAATACATTTGCCATGCTGTAGCCACAACTTAACATAGCTCAACATAAGGCTTTGGGGCAGGGTGATTTCAAGATGATTTTATTTTAAAAACAAAACTGATTTCACTCGCTCACCCACGCCTTCCTGTGCACGGAGTCAAGTGTGCCCAGGTGTGCTGCCCTGCGGTCGGGCACCAAGGATCACAGCCGCTGCCACGCCGTCTGGACCAGGGCTCGCCACAGCAACACTGGGGAAAAGCCCCATCACACCCCTAGCTTCTTCCCAGGCTTGCAACCCGCTGCTGGGTTTGGGTGTGCTTTTTGTACCATACGGAGCTGACAGTGGGCTCTCCATGGCTCCAGGCCTGCTCTTCATCTTTCTGCAATTACCTCTCGATGAAGATGTCAGTGATTCCCCATTTGCAGTTTGTCCTTCATTTTAGTCTGGGTGCAGGCTCCTCCTAATAGGGGTGTCCTGAGATGTGTTTCGACACTACACCCCTTTTCTGCTGTCCCCTCCATTCCTTCTGCAACCAGACATCCCCACTCTCTGTGCACACCAATCTCACCATCCCCACCAAACCTCTCTGCAACCAAGTACCACAGAAACGTGTTCTCCATGTTTTACAGTTTTGACTGTGACATCCATTACACAATATTCCATAACATATTTTGCTTGAGGTCACTTAATACTTTTTCCAACATAAATCTTAAAAAGCAAGGAAATGCCAAACAAGTGGAAGCTTTCTAGTAGGTGTTTCACCTACAACAGTGATTTCTATTTCATCATAAAGAACTACTTTTTAACCCCCACAACATGAACACACACATTATGCAATACACCATCTCTACTAATAGTATCACATACTTTAATAATTACCCCATCAGCAAGATCAGCAGGAACAAGGGCTGATAGTGTAACTCAAGTGAACAGCTTGTTGGAGAAGGATGAAGCGATAATAGTCTCATAAATGGATTGCCAATTAGGTCAAAACAAAATGGACTTTACAGATTTTCCTCAATTATCACTCATTTAATGGCCTGCCAGACTTACAGGCCATACAAAGGCAGGTTTACTGTGAAAAGATGCTGCCTTGGAGAACGGCCTTAGAGTAATCCTGGACAGAATAACCAGCCATCGCAAAGAGGCTGCCATCCTGCCTCCCGAGACTCTGCAACACAACAACAGAGGGCTTAACAGCATTCTCCTCACTGATAGAAAAAGGATCCTTAATCTCATCTGGCAGCTTCCAGACAATTATAAATTAAGAAAATGGATACTTTGATTAAAGTAAAATTAATGGCAATATAAAGTAACAGTGTTAGTAAGTCTGATTAGCTTCCCTCAAAGATACATCTGATGTTACCTGACAATGTTTTTAACATATAGGAAGCCTGATGGAGTGCAAACCAGCCATTCAGTGGGAAAACAACCCTCCCAGTCAAACACTAAACTTTTAATCCTAGCATTAGTATGCAGAAGATGATAAAGCAATAGATTTATTTTAAACATTCCAAAAATATTTTTCTCTGACAAATATGATGAAAATACACTGTGATCTTCATATAAAACAAAAAATTGAATAGTGACATTTATGGTAGGTGAAAAATTGAATGAAACTCCAATATCCTAATAGAAATGGGTTCTATAATTAGTACCTAAGTGTTCTTTTATTTTTTACATATCCTGTAATGATATTTCACAAAGAAAATTAAGAAACGGTGAATTCAAGAATTATGTTGTGTGCAAAATGAAGCAGAGGTTAATCTAAAAAAGTACTCATCTATATGCGGTATGAAGCTGATCATTTCATAAACTGATATTTTGAAATATAAACTACCATTACAATCCTGCTATTTAATGATGCATTATCTGCCTTATTTTACAAAGACACCTGCCTCAGGGAAGCTGAGGCACAGCTGGTAGGGTAACTTCTCAAGGGTGTCACAACAAATCAGAGGACATGTGCAACACTAAAGTCAGAAGCCTTCACTGAGAGTCCTGGGTTTGAGAAGCTCAACACCATGTTCTCCCTTTCTATTATTTTTACTGACATAACGATTTTGCACAACAGTGCTGAATATCCCATTTAATCAAAAACTGAAACCTAATGTTATAAATGTCACTCAAATTGGAAAGTCAAGTATTCCAAAAATAGAAAATGTTCCTCTACAACAGCCTTTGATTGCACACAGGCATACCACCCTTTCCTCTAAATCCTTGCCTTATTCAGCAGAAGGACTGGATAGCAGTCAGGAATTAAGATGTCTGTTCACTTTTTTTTTAATCATCCTCTTCATACCATATATTTGCCATATTCGCTGCATGCACCAGATTTTAGTCATGACTTCTTGTTTCATGTTTATCACTGAGGATACCGTCCCTAACAAAATTGCCTCATCCATTCCCCAAATAAAAAAAGGATGAGTTTTCACATCAGGACTCTGAGGTACAGGAAAATTAATGCCAAAGTTTGTCAACTTCTCACTGCTTTTGGATATAAACTTCAAATTCGAAGAACGTGATTTTTCCAACTATATTCCACTTAGGATGTCAGAGTCCAAAACAGATACTAATTACTTCATTTTCTATACTCTCTTTTGAGGGAAGCAAGTATATTCTGACAGACAGAAAAACATAAATAGGAAGATAACTGACATATCTGTAAGCACATGATATCAGGAAACTAAAAGGACTCAAACTCTGCACTAGTCATACTTTTTCACATCCTTGCAAAGCAATCTAGTGCTTTCTCTCTCTTCTCTGGTAACATCCACAAAGATATTTTAATTCATACTTCTCTAACTATACTCTGATCACCCGTATTCATGCATTTAGCTTTGAAAGCTGCTGCTTTTCTTTCAGATTTGAAAGATGAAGAAAGGCTTGTGCATCTAAAACATGCTATTTTGCCAACTCTGCAAGTTGTTCCCAATAAAATATCTTATATCCTCCTACAAACATTGTCCTGTTTGTATCCCTAGACCATCCCAGTTACAGCAGTGCCATTAACAAGGTGAGTTGAAACAGTACAAAGCTTATTACAGAGAAAAAATATGAATCTTGACTTCACTTCCCTGCTGACAATCTTCTCTGCAAGATGATCTTTTCTCATCCATCCCCATCAGAGAGTTTGTGTATGTGCTATGAACCAAAGCATAAGCAGAACGTGTGCAAACACAAAACCTTAACAAGCCAAAGACACAGGCAGCGGTATCTGAACTCAACATTTATGCAGATCTGTATAGACAGCAAAGCCATAGACTTTTCACACTGGGTCTGTAAACTACAAAACATCAAATTCCTATTGCAAATAATCCTAGGATTTACATTCTTTAAAAAAAGTCTTAAAAATTGTCAATATAGAGAGCAATATGCTCTATAGCTATTTCCTGTGGAGTTAGTGCTAGATGGGAAGGTGTAATCATTTCTGCTGAATTAGGAAAAAATCAGCTATTGATTGCAAGGGGTTAAAAATAGCTGAATCAAGTAGTTAAAAAATCATTAGGATTTGTATTTTCCTTTGTTCCTGTTGAATGTAACAAATATCTCATTTAGCAGAAATATTCATGGTTAAGAGATGATTTCTCTGCAGAAGAAAATGAGACAAATGGCATATTTTTAACAAATGCTTTTAACTTACAGAGCAGGTTTTGATGTGCCTCTGATTATTTGTATTTCTGGCTTGCCCCTAGTTACAGAGAGATCAGTGCTTTTCTAGAGGAGGTTGACTTGATATGTGTGCTCCATTTTTTAATACCATTCAGCAATAAATCAGGAGGCATAATTATTATCCTTCTCATCAAAAGACTTTCCTATGTCCAAACAATACTTTCATTTAAATAATACTACAAAGTGTTTATCAAGTAGTTTGCTTATAATGCAAGCCAACAGCATATTTGGTACCATTAAATTAAATGTAGTTACCTCTGATTCACACACTGAAACCAAGAGAGTCAGGAGCCGGGGCAATGCTGCTCTGAAATATGTATTAATCATTTCCACTATATCTGTTATAAATCAATGTAAATCCACTGATGTAACAGCCAAATCACGCCAAGGAAAGATCTGTCCACTTCAATATTGTTTCATAATTACTTAAGGAAGTACATATTCTTAATGCAAGCAAGTGCATAATGTTCTTTTGCAATTATTTAGCATTTTAATGATTTTGTTGTCTGTGATCAGCTTGCTTGGAAAGTACCATTTTTAAGACAGAATTTGTGATTTCTCTTTGGAATAGATTTACATGCTCGGAAAAAGAATAGCAATCCCTTCACAGTTAATGCTGACTGTAGTACTTGAGGAGTACCAGCATCAAGCCCAGTGTGGTTATGGTCCCCTTCCACTCACAGAACAGAACAGAACAGAAATCTTCCACAAAAAGCAGGCAGAGGCTGTGCCCAGCCGAAGGGAGCTTTCATGAGCCAGAGCAGGGGGAAAGCGGGTAGGACAGGCAGGCCAGAAGGAGATGGGTAGTATGTAGGTGGTGTGTGCCAGCAGGAAAAGCGTGAGAACAGAACTGACGCGGTGGGATCATAAAAGTGAAAATTATGCATGCACACATTTTATACAAATTGTTTCCAAGTACAAGTTGAAGTAATGCTTTGTATATGCAATGTGACAGTAGAGCCCTAAAACCAATCTTACTGGGTGGACAACGATAAAATATGAAGAAAATTTTAGATTTAAATTGAAAAGCTGAAAAAGGACTGAAAAAAGTGCTTTCTGACACTGGACAATAGATTTATTATTAACTGAAAGGATCAAATGAATGCAATCTGAAAAAGCAGCTGACAGAGCACGTGAGAAAGGCTAGGATATATTTTTAAGACTATCTCAGAGGGAAGTAGAAATTTTCACAAAATGTATAGACAAAATACAAAGAAATATGTAACTATGAAAATATGCATTAAAGAAATATATCAGCAACAAACTAAATCTTAATGTGAAGAGGCTCAGCATTTCCTCTGAAAATGAGGCTGTAAGATGAAGATTTTCAGGGCAGTAGCTTGGGTTGCATTTTGACAGTTGGAGCAAGCAGATATTCACCTGAATGTTACCAGCTAAAATGCATGTGCTGTAATTATATTTCACTTAGAAAGGCAATTTTTAAATGGCTGTCTTAGGAACTCACTTACCTGCATCAAAGTCACAGAATGCTCTGGCACTGCACAGCCTCTGCAAATATATAACCTCGCCACATTGTTATATCAGCTCCTACAAACCCAAGACTCATAAATCAAAATTCTGAAATATTTTCTGCAAACTACAAATAGTCTTTAATTAAGCATGTAGTAGTTAAATCAGAGATCAAAGATACTTGTATTTTGTGTATCCTCTATATTCAGCACCCAAGGGAATTGTATGAGGGATTTCTGCAATTCTGAAATGGATTCAGGATTCCAGGGCTCAGCTTTTGACAGTAATTCATTGTGTGAGCCTCTGGAAGATATTTAATCTCTGTGCTTTTGTGCCCCATTTGCAGCATGTGTAAAAAGTGATCATCTGAGAGGCAGTGGTCTCATCTGAGTTAATTTAATGTTTACAGACATTCAGTGAAATTCTTGAATAAAGGGATTGCAAGTAGAATAGGAAATGCTATTGCTATTTCCCTTCCTACGAAAATAGCAAGGGGGTTGGTTAGCATACATCATTGTAGAAAAGCTTTACCTGAATAGGTAGAAGAGTGAGGTATTTCAGATATGAGAAGAGTGGGGTTTTATTAGGAGAGTGAGTCTGCCAACTAGGCTAACTGCCTTGTTAATTAGAGACTTTTCTAATGAGGGTTGTGATAGTGCAACACACCAAATGAGAAAGAGGTAAAACAGAAAATCCTAAATCTACAGAATAATTAGCTTTCAATGTTACTGTAGAAAACACTGGTGTGTAAAAATTCACCAGCACAAAACTGAGATCATAATTCAGTTTTTCTGGAGGGTTTCTAGTTACCAGAATGACCCAGATGATCAGTTAGTATAGCAAACACATCCGTGCAGTTCCCTGGAAAACAGCTCACAGTAATAAATAAGGCACAAGATAAACATGTCTTGTAGGAAATTCACTTGCATCAAACACAGTTTTAGAGCTGCTATTATAAATCCATTACAAACAGCCAAAGCTCCCATCAGCCAAAAAGAATCTGCTCAGAACATTCGTATCATCAAAAAATGTAAATTGGGTCTTTGAAGTGGTCTTCCTGTAATGAACCTCACTGTTTTTTAACCAAAGGGTATAGAAACTGCAACACAAAAAAAAATTAAAAATCAGTGTTTAGTTGGACCCTTGATGCTGTGACTGAGGCAACAGTATTCATTGCTCTGTATAGAAGAAAGTAATAATTTATTATTGGAAGGCATGGAAGGACTCTTTTTACAGCATGAAGGATCTAAGCAAAACTGCAATGATTTATTTTATAGCCTTAAATAATTAAATATTGAATAACTAAAGAAACAAACAGTTTTTAGATTTCATTTTCAAAGCAACTCCGAAATGGGTTTGGGTTTGCTGTAATGTAATTGTTTCTAAATGAGAAATGCTGTTGCTACTGACAAGAGATAGAGTCAAGACCCCTGTCAAGAAGATGCATATCTTCATGTTTCCCCTCCAATCCTATGGCTAAGAAAATATTTTTATTGAGTAACCTGTTCTGGGCAAAGAGCTCTGAATCTCCTCCCTTTCCAGCACAAGCAAGCCTTACAGATGGCAATAAAAAAATTAGTTATGAGTCTGGACCCCATCAACCATAAGCTCAGTTGTGCAGCAGGATACGCCTGTTTGGACAGAGAAGGAACTCTAATTCGTCCATACTTTCAACCATTCAGTCACGATGCTCATAAGACATTATTTCAAAGTGGTAAGAAAGGAAGTGAATGCCTTTCAAGTCTCTTGTAACTTAAAGCTTGCACAAAAATACTCCATAGATTAATTAGACATTTTACAATACCACTGAACTTTTTTTGGCTGCCTTCCTACTCATAAGGTCTCACTATTGGTAAATATTGTCTGAAAATTACTGATTGTATGTATATCACAAAACAATACAAAGTATGGTAATGGACAGAATAAATTTGTATTTATCTGTTCTGTGGAGGAAAAAAATCTACAGCAATAAAAGACGTTAAAGACAAAAAGGAGTGCTAACATAGACTTACTACTTCCCATGAGCACAGATCACCACCAAGGGTAGCTGGTGAGTGGGAGGTTGCCTAATAGACAACAGCAAGCGAGCTGGTAGATGTTTCACTAGAGCTACATCAGCAACTCTACAGTGAAAAGAGTAGATGTTGGTTACACGTTGTCAGTATTTCCCAAAGGCCTTATAGACCCTTTTCTGTCCCCAGGCTAGTACATAATCATCACGGAGTCAGAAAACCTGCATTATGTGGTGCACTGGCATGTATCTACAGTGGGATGGAGAAATCTGTGTTAGTCATACAAAAGAAAATGCATCCGTAAGATAAAAAGTAAGTTGTGAAAGGACTCATGAGTTTGGAGCAATAAATAAAATGGTCATTCTGGTACCTAACACTGATTCATTCTTCTAAACCTCTCTACATTATCAAAATTACTATTACAGGGAAACAAATGCAGAAGCATTAGGTAATACCCTCTCAGGCACTATAATACTGCACCTTTCTCATCACAAGCCGGCGGCAGGAGAAGCTCTGAGGTTTTTTGTTAGCATTGTATTTGTCAGGCTATCCAAACAGAAATGTATCAGCAACTCCATGTTTTTCTTTACAGCCCAGCTTTCTTACACCAGTTCCTTGTGCTCCCTTATCATTACATTAAAATATTTCTTTTCCCCCCCACACACCATCTCTACTCTTCTCATGTTGTGAAGTGTTTGCAGGACTGATTTCATGAGCTGTGCCTACCACAATCAGATGTGCTTTCTGAAGGACTTCTGGGTTAGCCTCCAGAAGGCACACTGCTTCTTTCAGTTCATAAGGTATGAGAGCAGCTAGTCTAGGAGACAGTTCTTCAGATGGCATGGATGGTGGGATGTCCCACTTCCAGCACTGGATTTTATAAATTTCGCATAAAGCATTTGCAACACAGAATTTCTTAGGAGTTTCTTGCTCTTCCACAACAGCGCTATCATTTATGCACCACATTGTTCCATTTCTCACTTAAATGCATCAGATTTTCTTGCAATTTATTTTATTTATAACAAAATCTTAAAATATATGACAAAGTGTAAATGTACCTATACTAAGTGGTAAGGATTCTCTATAGATGGCATGAGTGCTGCCAAATGATCAAATTAGGATTTCCTTTGTCAATAATCATTTTCCAGTAGTATCTGCTACATCCCCTACGATGCTCTGAATCAGACTATAGGGTACAGGACATTTCACAAAAACAAAGTGAGAATCAATTACCAGTTCTTATATATGCTGGAGAAGGAAGTTTGAGGTTCTGTACTGATTCACTCCCAGTAGACACCAACTCAGATACCCACAACTGTGGTTTAAAAAGATTTTCCACCACTAGGGAAGCACAGACAAGTACTGTCAAGGATTTGTCGAGCCCTAAGTAAGCTGTAAAATGTATGCCCCTCATCTCCACCCTCACACTAAACAGTGAGCAAATATTGTGGAAAAGTAAATTACCTAGCTAAAATGTAATTTTGGGTTGAGTGAAACAGTTAACAAGTTCAATCAGTCATTTCAGAGAACATTTTGTTAAGTGTACTGAAAGTTTCCGTGTTTCTCCCCACAACTGTGTTAGTTGAATTTTCCTGCTGCTATCAGTTCATTTTGGAACAAGTAAATAGCAAGTGACAGGTGTGACTCAGCCAACTCTAACTAAAACTGAAGCATGACAGTAGCTACTGGCAGATTGAGGGGGAAAAGGGGAGAAAGTCGAGTTACAGTGATGGTCTCCACTTAGAGCCCTAGGGATATTTACATGGTCAACAGACTGATTGATACAGTAAGGTCTAATTCACAGTAGGACTATAGCAGCAAAGGAGTATTTTTGTAAGGGACAGAGAATGACAAGACTATGTCAAAATTTTTGCACTGCGCCTCACTGCAGTATAATCAGTCCTGGCCAGTAATAATACCATCAGCTGTCACTGAGAAATAGCCGTATTTTATTTCTAATGTGAAATTGGAACTTTTCAGATGTAGGCAATGAAAAACCCTGATGAATCTTAAGTATTAATGGAGTCCACAGTATTATGCTGTCCTTTCAAAAGAAGTCTAGATGGAAAAATTCTTGGTGGAGCTTGAAAAAGACATCCTGATTAGGCCCCAGGATCATGCATGCCTGGTCAGCATCATCTCATGTTTCCTCTGCTATTTACTGGAGTTGTGATAATTCATGTAATTTTGTTCCTGTATACCAACTGATCCAATATTTCAGTTGATTTAAGAATTACAACTGACATATTTTATCCTGTCAAAGAGCACTTGCCTCTTGAGGAAAGTCAAAACTGGAAGCAAGGTACCAGAGGGAGATTACTTCAGTGCCCCTGGAGCAGGGATGCCTGCAGGGTGCAAAACCCTTGATATCCTAAAGACAACAGCAGGAGAGAAAGAGATATGGAAGCCATGAAAAATGCCAATAAAAATGTAGACCTTCAGTGAGGTCCCGCGTGTCATATCAGTAAAGAACAGATTTTGACCAAGCAGGCCACTGCTCTGCAGCAGAGCAGAGGTAAACTACCAGAGGAGGCGCAAGAGCTTGTGGCACTGCCAAACCACATAAGATATCACTCACTACTGCCACTGGAAAAAATGGCTTCAGGAAACTGCAATACACCAAAAAACTCAAAAACAAAAAACGACAGATGCTTTACCTCCTGAGGAAATTACTCACATTAGCAATACAATTCTGCATTGTATTTACAACCAAAACTTTGGAGACCTTTCAGAGTGGGACCCTGGAAGTGGCTGTGGGCTGAATCCTGTGAGCAGGAAACGCCTGAGCTGTGCAGTGCCAATTTACTGTAAAGCATTTTGCTGCAAGGCAGCAATAACATCTACCTTCCTCCCCTCCCCTCTCAGTTTTGTTGACAGTCGTTTTTATGTGCTACTGGATCACAGTATGTAATGACCCTTGTTGAAATCATTAGGAAACAGTTCAGGTTTTTCTACATTAATGACTAACACAATAAACTGTCTTATTTAACTGCTCCATTGTCAGAGCTTATAAATGTAACTTTCCAGCGCTGCCTTTATTTTTCACTACCTTTATTTCTAATGGCCTTAGTGAAATCATATGGGTATACTTCCAGTGTGAATTAGAAACCTACTTAATTATTCTGTGGAATAATTCTGATATGCATAAGGATGGTGAAACTGAAGCTGCAAGGCCAAATTTTACCTCCCTGTACCTGCATAGGATGCAAGGCAACTTGATGTAATCCACTAGGAGCTGTGTTGAAGGGCTGAATTTTAATGCATCCACTTATTATTTTTGGAGTTGTTCTACAAAACCCTACCTTTCTTTGGGCTAATCATGTATAACACCTGAGTCCATAATAATATAATCATATATGTCCAGTCTCAGGCCTCTGTTTCACTCTAGCAGTCCTAATAACACACCTCCAACCTGCTCCACATTTGAAATACCCATCAGGGAACCTTGGGTTTCAAGCTCAGATCCTGTACTCTTCCCTTTGTCCCCACGCATGAAGAAGGGGACTGGAGAAAGGATGGGGTCAAGCACTCACAGGGCAGCACTAATGACAAATACAGTGCTATCCTTTCCAAAACAAAACACATGGAAGAAAGAGCCAACAGCCTCCAGGGCTGTGTTAGGCTGAGCATTGCCAGCAGGATGAGGGAGGTGATCCTTCCCCTCTGCAGTACCTGGTGGGGGAGTGAAGAAGACGGAGCCAGAGCCTCCTCAGTGGTGCCTGGTGACAGGATGAGAGGCAATGGGCACAAACTGAAATACAGGAAATTCCATTTAAACATAAGAAAAAAAAACTGTTTTACTGTCAAGAGTGGTCAAACAGCTTACCCAGAGAGGTGCTGGAATCTCCACCAGTAAAGCTAGCTGTCCAGTCTGGTGCACTAATACTTCAAGTATTTCCAGTGTATTTCATTCAGCTCAGGTGCCAACTTGTACACTGAGGAGGAACACAGTTGGCCTCAAGGAGTCGTGAAAATGGAATAAACCTTTGCAAAAATACAGGTTCCCTATTTGGCTGCAGGCTGCTCTCCCTGTCCATGCCTCCCAGCAGAAGTCACCACAGGAATGGCGTACTACAAAACTGCTGGCTAGAAAGCGGGCTAACTTGATGGAGGTCATGATTATTATTGTTATTCTACAGGTGAAGAAAAGCAAATGCCTTTCTGAAGTTATTTACAGACAAAGGTTTGCCTAGCTCACAGATCTCCCCTCACAAAGTAGGCCAGACCCTTAAATGCTGCACAGAGACCACCTGAGCCAGGCTTGCAATGCCTGGTTAAACACGCCATGAAGTCCACCTGCCCGTAGCTGTGCCTCCATCCATATCACCAACATGACGTGCCTCATTGCAGGGAAGGGGCATGGGCAGCTCAGCCTCAAAAGTGTCCCTTCAGATTGCAGAAGTGGAGAGGACCCTGATGTATACAATTTCAGATAGAAGATCACGCTGGTTAAGACAAACATGTTTTCTTGCTGCTACACGTCCAAGGTAGCTCCCAGGAACAGGTAGAGAAGGAAGGACAGGTTTGAGGGACGCAATGGCCGATGGGTTAGCTGGGGGACCAGCTTCACCAGAGTGGTTTGTTTGCAGCCTCCTTGTTTAGGGATTTCAAACCCACCAAACTGAAATTAAGCACCATGCAAGCAACCCTTAAATTCTCTTCTCTGATGTAGGACTTGAAAATTGCCTTCTGGGAATGAAGCAAAGCATGAACAGACATGGTTAAAATAATTCTGCTTATAATTTCACAAACTGCTAAGGAGGGATTCTTTCTTTGCAGCAATTCTGTGATTTTAAGTTTCATACACTGTCATTTTATTTTGTGGGTGACCTCCAATACTGCAAAGGCTTTTAGATGTGTTGTTTTAAATTTAAGTCTGAAACGAGCTGACCTGCTTAATGAAGATGTCTACTGAGTTTAATGAAACAATTTAGCGCTTCTTTTTTTCCTGTAAAAGGACCCTGATTTCTCACAGCTACAACAGACATCTAAACACAAATTGCGATCTATAATGCTGTTTAAGAAAAAAAACATTGCACAATTTGGCCACATCTACAAAGCCTACTTCCCACAGCTCCATTCATTTAGTGGAAACCTTGATTTATTTTTTGCCTTATATCTTCCTGGAAATTCTTCGGTCTCTGTGCCCACACTGTAGGGAAAAAAGTGTATTTGGCAATCTCAGGTCTCCAAAAAAATATGGACTTGGTTGTGCTCTAGAGCAGCACCTGTAGTGGCTGGTGTATCATGTTGGAGAATGCATAATGTTCACCTGTGTAGCGCAGGGGCTAGCTCCTAGCAGGGGAAGAGAAAATGAGTAGGTCATCCATATGTTTCTGAAAAATCTTTAGTTCAAGTCTTCCTTGCTGGCAGATGCAACTTTCTGTAGAGGACAAAAGCTTCTGTTATTAATGTGCTATTTTTTCCACCTCTGTCTCCTGCTATGTACTGTTTCCCTAAGCTTTTTGAAGCTGTTTCTTTGCTACTGCTTTCTTCCAAGTCACGGCTGTCACAGCTGAGAACAGGTTCCGGTATCCTCTCAGGGTGTTTATGGCTGAGACCATCGCTGATTGCATGATAAAGTTTCTCCTTCCTGAAGGGGTTTTGCAAATCACTGCCTCAGATTCTGTGCAAGATTCCGTGCAGCATGGAGTTATAGTGCAGGTTTGTTATCCTGACAATGGGAATGAAATAGGAAATAATACAGTTTGTTTTCATTTTAATGCCTTTTAAAAAAAGAAGTTTTAAAGGTCATTATTAGCATGGTGAAGGGCTCTTCTGAAGTCACACACAGGTACAGTAATAACTGTGCCACTGTACATATAGGAATTATGATGCAGGGGACACTCTTCTCACCTGTTGCTCAATAACCAGAATACCAATGCTCTGCCAGATCATGTCTATGAGACCTATGAGCAGTGGGTCACCTTCCACGCATGGGTCTCGCGCATGGTATGCTGGGATCCTGCCCTGCATGATGGAGTGCCTTGCAGGAGTAGGCTGCTAAGGGGAATAGGCAGTCCTTGGTTGTGCACGGACAAGGCCTGGAATCATATATCAATGTAATGACTCCATAGATTATATTTAGAAAATAAATAAGTTATTATTTAAGTACTAATATTCATTCTCTGGAGCCCTTGAGAGAGGGGAGTGTTGTTCAGGAGAATAAGGTCATGGACCAGATCCGTCCTGATAGACATAGAGTTGTTATGAAGGCATTTGAGTCTGAGAGTAACCGCACATCTCTGCAGATCCTATAGAACAGACCCTGGCACTTTATTCCCTTACTGTCATTCCAGTTGTGTACCTGTGGGGTAACTGGAAGGAAAACACCTTCGAGAAAGTCATGCAGAATGGATGAGGCTGGCAGGTACCTGTGGAGGCCACTGAGTCCAGCACCCCCCATTAAAGCAGGGTCAACCACAGCAGGTTGCTCAGGGCCATGTCCAGTCAGGTTTTAAACATCTCCAAGGATGGACACTCCATAGCTTCCATGGGCAAAGTTGGAGCATTTGACCACCCTTCCAGTAAAAAAGCTTTTTCTGCCAAAGAGAATGATCCTTTGGCACAATGAATAAGCTGAGGTTGTAAACTATTCCATTATGGTAAGCTACTATGAAATTCAACAGAGAATGATCTGTTCTTTACAGAACTCTTAAATGACCCTATAGGAATCCACAGAGTGCTCTCCGCTGATTTGTAGAGGTTTTTAAAAGAAGTGTAATTTCTGTAAAACCACCAATTCCACCCTTCTAAAATTCTACAGCCCTATTCTCCTGGGGTTCGTTATCCCAGAAATCCAGGTCAAGAGCAGTGTTCATCTACCGCCCACTCCAAACCTCAAAACTAACTGGAAAAGGTACTACATAATATCTGCAAATTGCACGCTTCTCCACAGCATATTCTGCAGTTGAACAGATGCCCTGATCAGCATTAGTGTTACCGCTGCAAGCACTGCAGGTGATATTCAGATTTTTGTTTCAATAATGAACCAAAACAATCTAATCTGAGCACAGCAAACTCAGAATTGTTCACTACAACTAGACATTTTCCAAATAGACATAAAGCTAAATAATTATTTAATTTTTGTTGTATATTAATAGACTTTCAAAAATGGCTGATGTGAGCTTTTGATGCATCAGGAAGCCCAATAGGTCAAGGGCAGCCAAAATCATAGCTGCATTCGTGGTGCTAACTCTAGTCACTCATGCCACAAAAACCACAGGAGGAGCATTTTCCAAGCAGGGGAGGACAGTGTTTCTGTTCCTCTGTTTATTGCACCAGTGGCTGAGTCATCACAGCCTCAGCAAATATTCTGTAATTAGAGTTGTTCATTTTAACAATACTAAAGAGCTCCAGAGAAATAGCTGTAAATATTTATTACCATTTCCAGATTGAAATACTTTTGCCACACTGCATCCTGCCAGGTAGCCTCCTTGGCAACTCATTTAGAGGGAAATGAAAATTTTCTTCTAAATAAGAGCTAACACTGTGAAGCCCTTTTCATAAAGCATCATGAATCATAGCCAATTGAAGACTTAAAATGAAGGAAAGGCAGGAAACACTCCACAGCTGATGTACTGGACTGGGACTCAGGACATCTGAGTTCAACTCCCAGATCTCATCTACAGCTTTGATCTTGACACAATTAATGTGACAGGCAGTGCCGTATCAGAGGCATCACTGATGGGGACTCCTGTAGCTGAGGTTGCTGAATTCTTTCCATAATGCCCTATTTTCATTTCCTTGCACGTTTGATAAACTGCAATATTCAAGAGGAGGTTTTTATATATAGGTGATTCTTAAATCTAATTTGGAGATGTAGGGATGTGGCATTTTAAGAAAAGAAAATTAGGGAGCAAATGTGCTTTTTTGCCCTCTCAAAAATTACTGCAGCTTTTTCTTTGAGAAATATAAGCATACAGATGCTTTGGAGCAGGGGTGTGAAATACAGAAATGGAGCTATCTTACTGTCAGAAATGTGTCATTTACTATCCCTATGACTATCAAGCCAAATCTACTGGTTACAAGACTCTGAAAAATTACAGTTCACTCATTTGGAAGACCTGTTAGAATTTGGCAGTGTTGTCAAAACTCCCTCTTCTCAACACGAACTAAAAATTAGGCGTTATATTTCTCAAACTATACTCTCAGAAAAAGAGAAGCCATAAATTTGGTTTAATTTATTTGCATTAGCATCACAAACAAACTCTGTTGTGTTCACTCTTTACGTTCAAAAGCACAAAGGCTGTCTCAGCTGCCTTGTCCCGAGAGACCTTTCCTTTCTGCAGTTCATTGTCCATAGCAGAAAACATCTTCCAAATCCTACAACTGAGGCATTGGTCTTGCAGATAACAACCTTCATTTCACAACCCTGGTTCATTCCTAGTGCTTGATCCATTTTTTACTGAAATAGACAAAAAACTTAAAAGGCTTAAAAAATAAATAAGAAAAGAGACTATGAAATTAAAGTCTATTCTGTAATGTATAAGCATGCAAAAGGCAACCTTAGCCTACCTATTTCCAGACTTCTGCACCTTCTTTGCAACCTCATTGCTATTTCAGTGCCATTACTCTGGTTATACACTAATAAAACAATAGCAACAACAGGTTCTCAAGTCTGAATCTTGAGCATTAAGGTAACAGCATTTGTTCTTTCCAAATATATGACCATAAAGGGCTGGGTGAATCATACATGGGTAAAAATTAATAGTACAGTTGTAATGCATTAATACATCACTTTACATTTTACAACCCTACAGATCAAGCCACTATAAATTTCATAGGAAATACACATAATAAGCAATCTTCTAAACAAATAAACCTATTTTAAACTACTAATTACAGAACAATCCTTATTTACTTCCACACATAACACATCAAATAAAATACTAATTTCAAATTAAATAAGTATTTCTAGGAGACAAGAAATTAAAACCTTTAAGACAGATCTAGCTAAATGGTTTTACTCCACAATTTGAGCTGCTGTCTGGTAATACTATGCAAGCAAGAAAAAAAATGAGTTATCCAAGCAAGTACTAAGAACTTCTTACGTTGGCTACAATTAGTGCAGTTTAGTGTGAGCTGTAAATTGTACTGGTTACATTTGCAACTTAAAATCCAGCCACCTCACCACTTAATTATCAACATATATAGTTTAATAAGAGTTCACCTGTTTCATTTCTATAACAGGGAATTCTGCTAAATATGTAAAGAAGACAATAGTTAGTAAATCATGATGTATCATCGTAGTGGTAGGACCAAATTGGAGCGCTATGAACAGCAATTCAATAAAAACAGTAACATGGAGGCTTCTCCTATCTTGATCAGCAATGTTTAGCAGTTTTCAGTAAATTAACAGCAAATGAACGCTGCTTGTGGTGCAGAAACTCCCCTTGCTGGGCACACTTCAGCTGGTGAGAAGTTGCACGGAAGGTGCTTCACATGCCTCACCCCACCAGCTTGCTCCACCCACTGAGCACATCCAGACGCTGCCATGAGAAACGAGCTTCCTGAGAGATTCAAAGAAGCCAGTGCAAAAACAGGTATCAGATATTAAGACAAAAAATTACCAGGTGTGTATCAAGTTCAGATTTCCTAATGCAATAAACTGTTAAAAATAGTAACATTATCCATGTACACCTTGAGGTATTAGTGTAAACTACTCATATCATAAATACAACTAATAACACAGTGAGTACACTGAAGGTGAGAAAAATCAATACTGCAATGAGATCAGTAAGAGATTTCATAGCTGTATTTAGAAATGAACTCATTAAAGATGCAAAAATTTAATTAGTGCTACACTACATGATTTTCCATTTTGATATTAATATGAGTTTATTATACTGCAGTTCTAGTCCAAATATCTGCCATAGCAATTTGATATAATTGTTTTTTCTGTTAATTTCATTAAATTACTTCCAGTCCTATAAGTAATAAAATGTTGATTCCATTTCACTGCTGGCTGACAGACACTGCTGAATGTATCCTGTTCACTATCAAGACTTAAACTATGCTTATACAGTTCAAAAGCTCTGAAAGCCCTAATCCAGCAGAATTTAATATGTTTCCTGAGGATAAGCAGCAGCCTACCTTCATGTCTTGTTTCACAATATCTATTCAGAATCCAGGAGTCTCCCAAGAATTAGGAATGCCGGAAAAATAGAGTTTATGGAATAAATTTGAAGAAGTTTGATTAAAAAAATATTAGACTGGCAGAACAGAAAGCATTTTCAGAGAACCTTCCTGTACTATCTCTCCTTTGTTTGCACAATGATAATCAGAAAACAACCCAAAGCCGCTGAGTTTAGCTCCCATGATCTCAATCATGTAACAGAATTTCAATATTTATGGAAAAGATTAATTAAAAAAATGTCCCATGCAGTTCCCTAAAATAAATTTGCTGTATTTACAGCTAGGAAAAGTGGAAGACAGACATTTTCTCACTTGCAAATGCTGTCATCACCAAAGAAAGCATCACTGAGGAAAGGGTGCAGAAATCAGTTTTGTGGTGCCAGAAGTAAGATGTTCACGTTTTATTCCTGAACACCTGATTTAGGAAATACATTAGCTGGATGGCAGAAAATACCCATAGAGTCATTTGGGAATCTGAGCTGAAGAGAAGAGGAAAACTACTCCAGATTAAACTCAAAGCTGTGAAGAAGGCTTTGCACCATCAGCAGCAGACTGAACAGGACACAGAAGCATTATTAGCTATTGGGGAAGGACTGACTACCTTTTAGTCCAGTATTTGTACGTTGATTAGTGGTAAGAAGCCCAGGTTTAGAGAGATATATAATAAATAAATACAAATAAATGAATATAGTCAGTAATGGTCCTCTACTCACTACCATGATCACTTCCATGAATGATTATTTATGATTTCAAAAATCTCCCTTCGCTCACCTTTTTTCAGGCTGAAGAATTTTAATATGTTTCTTCCCCATGGAGCAAAGGCCATCACCCAAGGATGATGACGGTGATGGAGACATACAGAGAGCTGAGCAGACAGGATAAACAGAAGTGTTCATCTATCTCCTCTAATAAACGTGTTGCTGTTCCCATGTTCCTGTCACATTAATTCCATGAATGAGCACCAAGGAAAGAGGTATTAGGAGGCGCAGGAACTACCGGGTAAATGCACACATCCCTTCTGTGGCAATGCACTGGTTAAAGCACACATGCAAAGCGTGCCTGACACCTTTGGTACGAAATACCGCAGCATCTGCAGTACACTGCTGCTTATTCCATACGCAGGAGCACCCCATCCTCAGAGCCACACCAGCTCTGGCTGCGTGTGCGTGTGTGCGTGCAACGCGTGCTGAAGCCAGTGTGCCAGGAGCCAGCGGCTGCGGCTGGAACGCTTCCTCCATTCTTTCAAGTTTTGAAAAATAATTTTGTGAAACAGCAAACCAGCATGATTATTTCTAGGTATTCTGCCCAGTTCTCGCTGGGCAGATGCCTAATGTGGTTCTGCATGGAGGAAATATAGGGTAGTTTGGAAGGAAGACAAAGTCTGGAAAAGTAAAGGAGCAGTATGAAGTTAAATATCCTGATAACATGAAGAAATCCTACAGACAGTTCAATTCAATATCCTAAATAAGGGTCTTGCAGAGGTGTAACCCTTTTGGCATCCACTGGCCAACCTTGGAGAACTGCCTTGCTTCTCATTGCAGGGTGAAAGGCAAACGTACAACCATGCACAGAGAGCAAGGAGGAAACACTGCTCTATGCACAGCTGCTGCATAGTCATCTGCAGTTACAGTAGCAATCTTAGTATAACCAACCTGAGTGAAGCAGTGTGGGTGGCTCTGAAGTCAAATGCAAATCATGAGTGAATACAAATTTGAGGAAATAAAGACAGGGAAAGAGCTAGTTTCCATTTCTTTCATGTATTCCGAAATTGCAGTGATTGTTAATTGATCAACATATAAATCACAGAGCCAGGCACCTTATATCAGATCAAATATTCACAAAAACAACAGCTTTAAAGCTATCACCTTCAGATAAACAGATGCTGGCCTTATAGAAACACAGGAAAAAAAGGAGGGGCATAGAGAAATACATATGTTGGCATACAAGCAAGACATTTACATACAAACAAATGCATGCATTTACTTAATATGCCAGTTTATCATAGCTACCAAAACATTCATTGCCATATGAAAGAGCAAGAAATACATATGGGCACATGCATGGGGCAAAGATTCTTCTCACCTATAAAAGGGCATTCGTCCACCATCTTGAGAGCCATAGGTCAGAGACAGAGAAGTAAGCAGCAGTCTTTGCTCACAGGCAGTGAGCAAATAACCCAAGCACATTGTATCAATACTGCTTAACTACTGCAAAATGAACGTCGTTTTGTGGCAACTGTTTTTAATTCTTTAGTAATAGCAACATGAAGGGCTTGTGCTTTTGGCATTTAACTGTAAAGGCAGATATAGATACTTTGAGCTGAACAACAACTACTTAAATAACCTGCAGTACGTAACCTTGCGAACAAGATCAGAGAAGCCAGTGCCTACATGGATGACAAAACAAACACAGAACTAACACAGCACTTGGAACAATTCATCACGAGTGCCTCAGGGGCAGATTCACAAATGATGCATGTAAGTGCCTCATAAGACTTGCAGCAGCTGCCAACTATGAGAGCTGCCTAACACCTACTCACTTGAGAAGCCACCAGCCCCTTGAAAAGGCAAGAAAATTTCTGTGCCTAATTTACTCCGGTGACCTTGCAGGCTCCCATGTGCAACTGAAGGCGCATAAACACCTTTGTAACTCTCAGCGGTCGGTGCTCTGGTACCTACTTTCTCACTGAAAATTACTGAGCACTGCTGTCTGAAGTACCTGTAGTACTTTTAGAACTGGGCCTTAGAGATCCTCAGGTACTTTTGAGTATTTTTTTTCTTTGGCAAAAGGCCAAAAAGAACATATGTGAGAAGAAATAGAATATTGTAAAACATCAGCTTATGGCCCATGAAAGCCTTGATGTAAATCTTAGCTGCAATATTATACCCACTAATTAATAGTATTACTCCAATATGTAAAACATCTAATATCAGGACACAGGGAGTAACACTACAGGTTGCTGCATCAATTTGTCACATTGAAAGAATTACAGGAACATTTCAGCAAATTCAAAAAAGGAGTGAGTTCTCACTGGCATCCTCCCTTTTCTCTCTTGTAGCCATTGGAGCACCTTCACAAGCCCTGACCCAGCTACCAGGCAGTGATGAGCAGGCCTTAATTTCATTCCAGAAGGCAGCACCTGGGATGAGCAAGGGACAAAAGCTTCCAAGAGCCTGACTTGCTATTTACCTTCAAGCAATTTCTGCAAGCTCCAACTGCAACATATTGCTCTTTTTGCACCAAAGTTTATGTTCATTTTATCTTGTTTTACTATAAAATCTTAAATCATACTTGGTTGTAATGTAAATCACTGAACTGAAAATTACAGATTGGACTGTGTCCTTTTTTTTTTCTCTCTCCAAAGAAAAGGCTGAGCACCAGTGATCTGCATCACCTCATTATGAGATTAACCCATAAACTTGATACTAGTTAGCAATTTCTGAATAATCCCTCAGAGAGAAAAAAACCAAACAAACTTATTTTCAGAAATATGTTGAGTGTTTGACACTTGATATCTTGACTGCAAGATATCTTGGAAGAGAGAATATAATTTTGTGTCTTCTCTAAAAATCTGCATTGAGGGATTTTTTGGTGGTTTTTTTTTTCTCTTTAATAGAATGGCAATAGCATTGTAGAAAACTGCTGAAAAGTTTCAGTTACTGCCACAATGATAAATACAGGACCTGGTGCTGCAAGTGAGTACTCAGCAGGACAATGCACATGGAATAAAAGGACTGTTGCATGTGTATACACGTTTGTATAAATAAGACCGTGCGCTGACAGGATTTTTCTTTCGAATAAGAAATCCTGGAGATATAGGCCAGACCTTTTAAGAGCTAATTTGTATTTCTTGGTACCTTCTGCTGGCTGAATGAATCAACAACTGTGTTTACAATGCCTTTCAAGTTGCACTTATAGTGGCTGGTTCCATGGAAGCGATGGCAGATGTTTGTCATGGCTTTCTGTCCCTAAGCCCAGAAGCGGCTCATGACTCCCTACCCAGCATCATGACAAAACTCAGTTTGCTTGCCAGGGTCAGGGCCAGGACCCTCCTGCTGGAATAAAACAGGAATTGCTGGGGATGGCATCCTCCTGGCACAGTAATCCCAGCTCCCCCCACACCCCTCAGAAGCCCCATCCCCTCTTCTCACCCGGCTCTCCCGTGCTGCCAGCTCCCACCACCAGTGCCTCTGAGCCCCACAGGGTACCCCAGAAACCCCAACCCTTCCCACATGTTCGGATGGCAGCTCCCCGCCTGCCCCCCAAGACAGCTGGCCCCAACACACACTTCTGCTGATTGGGAGCATCAGGAAACAGCCAATAACGGCAGAGCGTTTGTTATCAGCTCCCTTCCATCTTTGCAGGCACAGATTTATATGACAGTGGGAAGAACCTGAGATGGCAGACATCTCTATCTCTGACAAACCTGTTGAAAACTGGCCAAAGGATTAAAAAGTTACTGAGGAGGGCTGTACATTTGTCGGTGTTTCAAATGGACTGAGAAAAGAAAGGAAGGTAAAATCCATTGCTTTTGGTTTTTTCCTTAGGAAAGCAAGTGAAATATTACAAAATGTTAGCTAGTGTTTCTTGCATGTTACCTTTCAAATTGTATTGAAAATTGATGCATTTACAAAATCCCGTAGAAATCAATAATATTTTTGTTAAAGATTTCTGCCAGCACCATCGCTTAATGAGCTGACTAAGCGAAGATAACCGTGTATCAAAGGGCTTTAGGCAGGCTCTGCAGTGCATCCCCAGAGGTTTGGGTATACCAAACTTCAGGGTCAGCGCTCCCACCCTTTTCCAATGGGATCTGTGCCAACAACTAAGCAGCAGAATCCAAATGTAACTCAAGAACAAAACGCTACATTTGTTTTGATCATGTTAAAGTCAGAAGGAGCTATTAAAAGAAGTTGTAGCAGATGACTGGATCCTGAAGAACCACAGGCAATATATTCACATGCCAGTTTTGTTTCATAACTTAAGTCCTACTTATTCTTTCTTTGCCCATTCTAATTACTCCCTGATATGGAATTAACGTAAAAATCAAATTAAATGCTCGGGAAAGTCTACGAATCAGCTGGCCTGAAAAAAACACCTATTAAAAACAGTTAGGTAAATATGTCAATTTAGAAATGCATAACATGTTTCTGCCTGAGTGAATGTACAAACACAAAGCCAAAATGGAGACTCATGGTGCCAAGAAAGGAGCAGCCTTTCTGCATATTACAGAGGTGTTTGATATTACCATGCTGGTGGCCAGGTCTCGGTGGTCCACTGCCTTCAGAGAGCATCACTGCTTGCAGATGGCGCTGAGGAGAAATACATTCAGATCTATAATGCGGCTTTTCTGCAAAACATCCCAAAAAAGTGCTATTACACTGAGACGGGTAACACTGTAAACTTGCAGTGGGGATATAGCACTGGTACTACACAGATTGTCTAAACTCTGCTGACCAGAGTTAACTTAAAGTGGAGATGAAAAATTGATGTTTTATACTGAGATTAACTCAGCAAAAGCAACCACGGGTAGAGAAATAAGTCACAGTAAAATTGATAGGTGCCTTCTCTCTCCTCTGGATTTACAGTGAGAGAACTAGCCCATGATAACTGTTTCACAATAAACACATAAAGAAAAGAAATGGTTTTCAATACAGCAAGATCTATGAATGTATTACTAACTCAGCATTGGTGATGCTCCTGCAATTCATGAAGTTTTGGAAGCAAAATGTGCAATAACATGGATTTTAAAAGCCTGAGTTCATTGAATGTAAATACTGCTGTCAGTGCACTGAACACAAATGCTAGTTAAAGTAAATTAATTATTTAAAGCTGATGATATGAGTAAGTGTACACAATTTTATCTCTTAGGGTCTCTGTAATCAGGAGCCATGCAACAAAGCCCAAGCAGACAACAGAAACAGTGTAACTAAAACCTTTCAGACACTTGCACACTCCAGTAAAGGCCATAAGGTATTTGACATATGCCAATACAGTACTTGAGGAACAGTGAGCAGGCAGTCAATATAGAAAGTACTTGCTATACAGAAGCCCCCCAAAACTAAATGCATAGCACATGCGGTACTATTTCCAACATGGAAACATTGCAGAAGAGTTTAAAAACTCCAGACAGATCAACAAATCACTGCGCCACAGACAGTGCTTATTTCTGGGTTGCAGACCAGCTCTGGCCACTGCCTGCACGACCTCTGGCATGTCAGCGCTGAGCCCATGCGGCAGGGGACACACTCGGCACAGACAGGAGGACATGAACCCTCCCGTGGACAGTGTCTGCATCTGCTGGTGCTTCACCTGGGACTTGCTGGCGCTTTAGCTGGGACTCGCTCGTTCGCCCTAGCTCTTGCCTCCGAGGTTTGCTCTGGCAGCAGGAAGACTCACACTATGTGTTAGTACCACACAAAGACAATGAGAGAATGCAAGTGACAACTGCAGGTTTAAACATGAGGTCCGGTATAAAATAGGCAATACTACCCTGCAAATTCTGCTTATGTTAGTCTCTTTTATTCCAAAATATTGGAAGAATATTTACCATTACTATTCCAGGTGATCAGGCCCAGCCAGCATGGCTTCATGAAAGGCAGGTCCTGCCTGACCAACCTGATCTCCTTCTATGAGCAGGTGACCCGCCTAGTAGATGAGGGAAAGGCTGTGGATGTTGTCTACCTGGACTTTAGCAAGGCCTTCGACACAGTCTCCCACAGCATCCGCCTAGAGAAGCTGGTGGCTCATGGCTTAGACAGGTGTACTCTTCACTGGGTAAAAAACTGGCTGGATGGCTGAGCCCAGAGAGTTGTGGTGAATGGAGCTAAATCCAGCTAGTGGCCGGTCACAGATGGTGTTCTCCAGGGCTCAGTGCTGGGGCCAGTTCTGTTTAATATCTTTATCAATGACCTGGATGAGGGGACTGACTGCACCCTCAGTAAGTTTGCAGATGACACCAAATTGGGCAGGAGTGTCGACCTGCTCAAGGGTAGGAAGGCTCTGCAGAGACATCTGGACAGGCTGGATCAATGGGCCGAGGTCAATTGTATGAGGTTTAACAAGGCCAAGTGCCAGCTCCTGCACTTGAGTCACAACAACCCCATGTAACGCTACGGGCTTGGGGAAGAGTGGCTGGAAAGCTGCCCAGCGGCAAAGTACCTGACCTGGGGTGCTGGTTGACAGCCAGTAACTTGAGCCAGCAGTGTGCCCAGGTGGGCAAGGAGGCCAACAGCATCCTGGCTTGTATCAGGAATAGTGTGGTCAGCAGGACTAAGGAAGTGATCATCCCCCTGTACTGGGCACTGGTGAGGCCACACCTCGAATACTGTGTTCAGTTTTGGGCGCCTTAGTACAAGAAGGACATTGAGGTGCTGGAGTGTGTCCAGAGAAGGGCAACGAAGCTGGTGAAGGGTCTGGAGAGCAGGTCTTATGAGGAGAGGTTGAGGGAACTGGGGTTGTTTAGTCTGGAGAAGAGGAGGCTGAGGGGAGACCTTATCGCTCTCTACAACCACCTGAAAGGAGGCTGTAGCGAGGTGGGTGTTGGTCTCTTCTCCCAAGTTACTAGCGATAGGACGCAAGGAAATGGCTTAGAGCTGTGCCAGGGGAGGTTTAGATTGGATATTAGGAAAAAATTCTTGACTGAAAGAGTGGTCAGGCATTGGAACAGGCTGCCCAGAGAGGTGGTCGAGTCCCCATCCCTGGAGGTGTTCAAAAAACGCGCAGACATCGCCCTTCGGGACATGGTTTAGGAGACCTGGGGGTGTTGGGTTGACGGTTGGACTTGATGATCCTAGAGGTCTTTTCCAACCTTAACGATTCTATGATTCTATTTCTTCAAGAAGCTGAAGAACTGCCCTGGTTTCCCAGCTGACAGAATACAAATTCCCTTCAAGCGCTGGGGGAGCCACAGAAGACATTTGTTTAAGTGACTTCAGTATCTTATTTCTTGAATATTACTATGTTTTCGCTAGCAAGATAGCTTAACCAGTGAGCCTAAAAATACTCCTAAGAACAATTTTTACCACACAATGGGATACATACACGTTGGCAAGTACTTAAAAATAATCCCTATTATACCCCAATGACAAAAACAAGCACCAGAAACCTCATCTAAATGCCACTCTTATCAACACTGTCAGTATATATTTTAAGAACAAAAAATAAACTCGGGCATAAAACCCCATTTAATCTAAGTTTTCCAAATCATATTGCCACCTCAGTTATAAGAATCCACTTGTATTAAATAAAAGCAAATAAAGTATATTCTTTGCTCCAAAGTGAGACAATGTTTCCCTTTTAGACATGGAAATTATCAAAGTGCAGGAGACCTATTTGTAAACAGTAGTTTCCCTAAGGAGACTGTGGTATCAGCTAAAATGGCAATCCTTCAATTGTTTACAAGAATAAATGCCAATATTATCATTGAGAGGAGTACTGATATAGCAAAAGGGTTATAAGTGTTACTGTGATGGGAATAAGTCTTACTTCATACAGGAATAGAGTAATAAAAGAGCATTACTTTTCATTATATAATTGCTATCTTTTTTTTTAAATTTTCATATGTTTAAATAGTATTGAAGAGAAAGAATGACATTCTTCTGATATTAAGAAGACTGTAAAAGAGGAAGGTGCTCTGTAATTAATAAATCTTTGTTTGCAGAAGTACGCATTCAGTGCTTAAAAGGCAAAACCATGTTATTTCTACCAAGGTATGCTGGAATGCCCAGATATACAAACAGATACTGAAAAGGTGGAATTTGCTGCTTGCAGCAGCTTTCACAGACACAAATTGACTTACTGTTTTAAGAACCTGGTAGTTGACTAGTGGATGACGTGAGGTAAGAAGCATGTATTTTTGAAGTTAATTACTCCCAAACTATTTTTCGTTGAGAGCAAAGGAACCAAGAGAGACATTACTTTTTATAAAAAGAGAAGCATGAATCAATATGCTTGAGTGTCTTCACTTTCAACCAAAGCATATTTGGATGTAAAAACAAAAAAAGGCATGAGTGGGAAGACCTAAAATATACATATCACTGTATTTTTCTCTTCCTCCTAGAAAGAGAAGACAACAATATCAAAACAACAATTACATGCCACTCTGAACTGAAATAAAGTTCATGGTATTCCTGAAAATGTCATATCCACATAGAGCAGAGGCACAGATGTCTCAGTACTACACCAGTTTAACTAATGCAGGTAACTTTGTACTCTGTTGTCTGGCTAACAATCATATCTACTGAAACAACCTACCATTTATTTAAGGGGGAAAACCAATTTTAAGAAGGCATAAATAACTCAAATATCGCACTACAGTTATTCAGCTTCCAGATTATTCCTTACTGTGTTTTATCTACATTGTCCTAGTCACTGAAGGGCTCAACAGATTAGCAGTGCAACTTGCTGGGCACCTTAAAATGGCAACTTTAATTTGTTTAAGCATGTGCTTTAGAAAAGCATCAGTGTCATCCTATATATTTAATGCCCTCCATAACAGTTTTGCCTTTTTCCTTCATCATTACTGTAGTACAAACAGGCAAAATTCCCCCTCCTGAAAACACCTCTCCCAGGTGTACCACTATAAACTTAGTGGTATTTCACATGACAAACAGCCCATACTTCAGACCCAACCCACAGATCAGAGATTCAGTCCACACCCACTGAGGTCCCTGAGATTCCTCCTATTGCTTCCCATGCAAGCATGACCAGGCCAGATCTGGAAGCTGAGATACCCATGGCTGGACCTAATTAGTCATGGAAACACCCAAATAGTTTAAACAATTCAACATCAATACAGTGAATTTAGGCTGGCTACAATGATGTTAAGAATTTTTCTGTCTGTGCACAAGTAGATAGCATTGATTTCAGCAATAATTGCCTAGAAAGACAATTTTAGAATAAAATCAGTAGTTAAATAATTGTAGAAATTATACAGAGAGATTTCTTTGATTGGACAGTTGTAATAATAGCTACAGAAATCTATCCTACCTATACTCTGCATAATACACTACATTACTGTAGCCTAGAGTTAATATTGTTGAAAACAAATCACCTTCTGAGAATATGTTCCTGTAAGATTATCTCTTTGGGTTGATTTTAATTATCTGCATTACACTGAAAATATTGGATATATTAAAATATCTGATAAACTTTGAATATTCCATACTTTTATTATCTCAGTCCTGTTCCCATTATCTGTTACTTTTAATTCATCACTGATTTTTCAAATAAGCTGTTGGCTTTTCAACAAAATACACACTGCCCAGTCAGTTCATCTAACAGAGATCAGCATTTTGCAGCGTGTTGGAGGACTGTAGTCTAATTTCAGATAAGCATTATATGTGCTTCCCTTCGAGCATTCAAAGCGTTTCATTAATTGCAGTGGCTGGCTTGGGGCCTTTTAGAGGACGAAAAGGAGATTAATATTAAGACACCATTCCAGTCTTCTACCTAGGACACTAAGACACACACTGCAAAAAGAAGGAAGCCAAAGTCATCACAAAAAGAAAACAAACCAACTGAAATCTTGCCCACATGAAAACAAGCAGTAGAGTTTCCGTGGGCTCCACCCAGGATCTTCACCAGTGTATTGCCAGCTCCCAAATAAATTATAGCAAGAAGCACAAGAGTCGAGCTTTATCTAATACAACCTTAATACTTCAACTCTTTAGATAGATAAAGTCTTAACAGTGTTCTCCTAGCATCCCATTACCTCTGCCTGAAATGCCTACAAAGCAAAGAATATTAGACAGTTTGCAACTGGAAAGACTATTCAACTCAGTGTGCTTGTCCTCTTCTCTTTACCTAATCCCTAATTCCCTCCTCTCTTAAACTGATTCCTATGCACAGCTCTCAGCACTTGGCTTGCTAAATTGATCTCAAGTTTCAGCTGCACTGGCACTGCCGGGAAGGCGGCACAGCCCCGAGTGCCGGTTGTGTACAGAGACACCAGGGACACATGGACACACGCTGACTTCCAGGTGTCTCCATGGTTGTTCATGGGACAGAAGTAAAGCACGAGGCCCTCAGCAGAAGTGCCCCCTACACCCAGTAGTGTTTGGTTTTCCAGGAGCTTACTTTCTATGCATCTTCTTTTAGTGCTAGTCATTCAATTTTTGGATATTCTGTTTGTCCATACAGGAACACAGGAAATGCCATCCTGAACCAAACAGCATCTGTCCAGTCTCCATCAGTCGGTGCCGCCAGGCACTACCAAAGAGTGCACCAGACCTACATTTTGGGGGTTCTTAAAATACTCATTTTTGTGGCAGCGAGTCCTACACCTAGAGGAAGTATGAAGCAGCATTGACTGGTTTTGAATTAGACTTTTTTTTCCTCAGTTGCTGATTGTCCCTTTATTCCTAGTGCTAGGAAGACAAAGCAAACAAAGAACAGTATTTATCTTTGTTCTATAATATTGTGACATTTACAAGGGTAAATGGGAACTGTCAAATAGAGATTTTGTTATTGATTATGATGATGGACTGGACTAGCAGAGAAAGGATTTGATTAATGATGAACAAAAAGAGGATGGAATAATTAATGCCCAGGCATGAATTTTTATGGACAATTAATCACTTCAAATTAATTTTATATTTCTATCAGACTATAAATTTGATCTAATATTCTTAGATTTCAATGAGGCATTTGACTTTATATCTCACATTTTGATTAATAAAATATAAAATGAATATGGTGCATATGCAATAGATTTTAAATTATTAAATTGAGCAGCAATGCTTCTAATGGACTCTCATGGGGACTGATTCTCAGCCTTGCACTCAACATTTTTATCTGTAACCTGGAGGAAGTCAAAACTATCTCTGATAAAAGTTCTCAGATGACGACTGGGAAGGTGATGAACAATGAAGCAGGCCGGCAGATGCAGTCAAGTATCAGATTACACATCTGGAAATAAAGACTATAGACCAATTTCATGGGATAAGAGTGTCTACAGAGGGGAACAATGATGAAGGTTTATGCCTACTGAGCAGACTGCAGCTTCCACAAGTAGGAGAAGTATTGTAGCTTCAGAGGTTATTAATCTTGCTGCTCTCTATTATACCAAAGTCTGAACAGTAGACTTAGTCTAAAAAAAAATAAATCTTGGAAGCGGAGGTGAATAATCAGATCAATGGGAACTCGCACATGAGTAACCTTAATTCAATCCTTATATGGGGAGATCAGCACTACTACAAATAAAATATAATACAACTGACACTGACACCAATGCCCATTCCTGATGAACCAGGAATACCAGACCTGCTCTGGAGGCTGCAGTGACACAAGACTGATGAAAGACATGGAGAATAAGCCTTTGACTGAACCATCTGAGAACTCAAAGTGAAAGGCATGACTTGAATCACAGTGTATGAGTAACTATGCATGGAAAAGAGATTTTGGAGCTCTTCAGTCTGGTAGATAGTGTGGCTAGAAAACACAATGGGACAAATTCAGTTTTGAAATTATATACATTTCCAAACATGATAGTAATGCCCTTCACCAATAATTGTGCTGAACTGCCCAGCCCCTGAAAAATTTTAATTAGGATCACATAGTCTTAAATTCTACCCAGAGCTGCCATACTTGTACCAGTCACTAAAACAAAGAGAAATCTTATGGCCCACCTTATGCAGCAGACAAATTCGACATCAGTGACTCCTTTGTGACCTAAACGCCTAGAAATCTTTTACCAATACAATTTTTTCCATGTTCTGTACTCCTTCTTATGGCCTATCATTACCCTTCTCCAGCTTGCACTATTCTTTTGGATGTGAGATGATGGAAATTCTGCATGGGCTCAGGAACGACCCAAGCTGGTCAATAGGATTTTTGTATATGGCTTCTCAGTAAAACATAAAGGTGTCTCAGAGTTCTTGATAGGTGACAGACTGGTAAAATGCCTTTTGAAAATAACTCAATAATTTCATATTAATTATGTGACAGGACTCCATAAGCTTTTTATAGGTATTTCATTAGCCAAAGAAAATAAAAGATAGGTATAGAAAATAATGCTTTTTTTGATAGCAGTAGAGCCACAAACTGCACCCCATAAAATGTTTAATCAACAGTCCTACTTGTTCACCTAGCAAAAGACCACTGCCTGAAGCCAACTTAGAGCCCAAGCTCTGATTCTCCAGTAAGTCAAACTTCTGATTTTAAATAGCAATGAGTTTGGATACCATACTTTGCATAGGCAAATATATTGATAAATTCAACAAGTTGCAGCTTTGAAAACACCTCTGTCAGTAACCACTCTGAGCAAAAACTGGGCAATTTCAAATATGCTTATGGACTGCCAGTCAAAAATGGACAGTTTTTTCAAGTCTACTTTTATCTGAATATCTAATTCAGCAGCCACACTCAGCACCAAAAAAAAAAAAAAAAAATAGCGTTTGAGCCTTTCAGAGTTGGTGAGCATCAAGAAATTCAGACAAACCTAGCTGAGAATACTGAACTGCTACAACAATCAAGCCTGTATTGGTCTTAAAATCATTCAGTCAAGATGTTTTACCACAAGATCAGAGAAGCATTTTTAAAATTACAGTATCATGGAAGGCCAGACCAGAATATGCTAAATAAAACCAAAACCATCAGTTTTAAGGATTTCTTAAAACTACCCCTAAAAATTTCAGCTTAAAGACCTTGCATCGAAGACACACTACAATGATAAAAAACTGTAAAAATGCATTCCCTTTCTTAACTAGCCATGACCCCTATAAAAATCCCATTTTTCATCACTGATACATTCATCTGCCAAAGCTACTCATCAGATTAAAAAAAAACTATGCAAAGAAAGAACTAGGCAAGTCTGTAATGTTTTCTTTTAAATCAGCTTTTCAGAACTTCAGTGATGAACAACACCATATAATCTCTAAGTAATTTTTTAAATTTTCAAAACAAAGAACAACTATTTGGTAATAAACTGATGCCAAGGATAATTTTCCATTTTTCAACTCTGTTCTTACCATTTTTACATTGGTTGGCAAAATATTTTGCTGGCCTCAGTTATTTCATTGTTTAAGAAATACCATGGAAAACTAATACATCTTTGTTTCCCGTTTCTTTGGAATTTGTTTTCTGACATTTTAATTTCCATGCATTTAAACGTTTAGCCTTTCTTTTGACTTACAAACACTTAAAAAAAAATCTGTCTCAGCACTGTGAGTTACACGTTTATGTAACAATCTTCTTGTGTTATCCCAGCTAGTAACTAATGTAAGGTTTCATTTACAAAATCCATACCTTTCAAACACAGGGCAACAATTTATTTAAAAACTTTTTACTTACTTTCAGCTAAAGACACTGCAGTGAGATCATCATATTACTAAACAGTAGAGTGATGCAGGATAGTTTTGCTGCTTTTTTATTACCTGGTATACGGATGGATTTTAATTTATATTGGCTTGCTTCAGGAATTTTTTATCACCATCCATCTGCATGAGCACTTAGGAAAACACATGATCAGTAGGTATATCGTGTACAAAGACTTTCCTAGAGAGCAGCCACAATCACTACATTCCACACAGAGGCTTTTTAGTCATAATAAGGAAAATGCGTACACGTGAAGGCAATTCAGAAATTTCAAAAGAAGAGCTACTGCTGCTTTCCCAACTGATGCATCAAACCTGATGATAATACCTGAAAATTGGAGACTATGCTCAGAAGACTTAGTTTCCTGTTTACAGTCTTGCATAGTTTTTCCTCTAATTTCTCCCATGTATTCGTCCTATTCAAAGTCAGTAAGAATCAAGACGGGTATTTCCCTTAAAAGGCCAACACTGGTATATTGCTAACAGGTGATAAAATGATAGACAAGGTATTGCAGATAGTTTCAAATCTACAGCAATGTGTGGTGGAGAAAATTTGGAAACGGGCACTGTCTTCTACGTCTGGATTTTTATTTTTCCATCTTCGAATGTTCTTTCATTTTTCCTTCCGTCCTCCTGCTCCCAGAATCCAGAAAAGAATTTTCCCTGATTTAACCACAAGGTCAAATAGAAATGTTATGTGTGTTACATTTTGCTATACACACTGTAGATACACCTGCACAAGTAATTGTTATTTAAATATTAATAATATAATCATTTATTTTCACCCAAAAGGGGTCCATAGAACTTATATTTTCAGACTTTCCATTTTCTGCAATAACTCCTTTTTTTGAAAGACAATAGTCAAACTGAGCCACTTACAGCTGCTGTTGAGAGACCCTTAAAAGCATTATCTGTGCTAAAAGATGCATTTCAGACACTTATTGGCATTGTGTCTCCATTTCAGACTTTAAGAACACTACTGGCCTTTCTTCTTGTGACAACAGCTACGAGATGCAGATGTTCCCTTTATATCGTTCTACATGTATGTAGGACTGCCACTAAAACGTCAGTCAAAGCCTGGACTTTGCTCTTATTTGCTTCTTTTTCAATTCCAGATCTTCTGTCATAGAACTTTTCAAATCTACAACTATTGAAAGTTATGTTTAATGAGGGAGAAGGGAAGACCCTGGTCATGTTTTCAAAACATTATTTCATTACTCTCTTGATAAACTCTGATGATTAATTTATGGAATCTAAAAATCTTTACTGTGAATCCCTGTTTTTTGTGTATTTGGGTTTTAGGCAAGACAGGAAGAGAATAAGCATGGTATTACTAAGCAGTTTACGGGTGTGAGGGTTTAGGCTTCACTAACGTTTGAAAGAGAGGAAGTTCACAGCAGTTGCTCATCTTCTACTCAACTCCTCTTAGAGCTGCCAACCTAGCCTCAAACTGTGAATGAAGAAGACAGTGCAAGAGTGATCACAGGCGAGACCATTAACTGTAAAAATAATGATAAGTCTTTCCTATCTTATATATGTATGTGATCCAGCAACAACTACAGAAGTCTCAAACACTCTGGTGACAATGGCCACAAAATCAATCTGCTTGTCTGAACGGTGGATAAAGGACAATTTAGCCTAGCATGAGCCCAGAGACAGCAGGACCCCGCAGTCTCAGAGGAGGCTGCAGAGCAAAGAGACATATCACCCAGGCTACAGCGGTGGATGTTCCTCATCTGTGGTCCGTTGTACAGCTATGCTCTCACCTTCCCGAAGGCAGTCTCTGAACAAGCACCTCTCTCACTCAGGCAGGTACAGCGCTATCTGCCGTGCTCTGTCCCAATCTATTTTACCTGAATTTTTTTTCTGTTCTTTTTCTTTTGGTAGGAAAACTCCTGCACACCTTCAACTCAAGTATAAAAGTGTTATTTCCTTGAATTTTTAAAAACTAATTTCTAGAAGACATATTTGCCTTTTCTTCATGAACTTGACCCTTAATATTCAAGAGGTAATCTTGGGCACAATGACCAGCTGTGCCAAGAATACTACAACTACTTCAGCAGCAAAATGCTCTGTGTGAGATGTACAGAAATTGTTTTTCCTGTATCCTGTACTTCCCCTAACTAAATACCTCCATGGGGGATGTCTTTCTGTGGGGCATTTTAGCTGAGAAACACCCTTTGTCCAAAGTCCACCAGTGCTATCCCACCTCGCTAATAGGAAGGCCCATGGCCCGCGCAATTAGCAGCAAAATGCACATTAGTTCAGTAAGTGCAGTAGTTCCTTCCTTGGGCTCAGCAGAAGGGAGTTAAAACAGTAAACCACTGAAATGCTCTTTTTTTTTTTAATGAAATGTTGACATGTTTGGACATTGAAGCCTAGATTCATATGCAAATATCATCACTATTTACTTCAGCAGAAACAACCATTCCCACATGACTAAGAAAATGCCATAAACAGAAAATTACTTACAGTCCCCTTCCTCTTGTTCATCAACCTGACCTCAAGCAAGTGTAAAAGATTTCAGAAAATAGTGCAGTGAAGATTGGGGGGATGCAACATATCCAATACACTACTGGATGACTGAACATGACTGAAAATAAGATTTAAAAGTTCTTCCCTAACCATAGGTCTCAAACAGCCAGTCAGCATTCCTTACAGGCAAAACATGGGCACCCTTCCACCTCATCTGAGATACCAGTTGCTTATCTTAATCTACAGAGAACAGTTTCATCAAAGTTGTTTCAGTATACAGAATTTAAAGTATCCTGTATGTATATGAATATTACAACCAGATTATTTATTATCAGCTACTGTGGGGAATAACTCAGATCCAGGAATGTAGTGGAAGAAGGTACCTTGTGACTGGTGGATCTATACCAAGTGTACCCATCAAATCCTCCCAAAGAAGCATCTTTTTGCATGCTCCTGGTGGCCTAATCTTTCAGCCCATGCTGTAGATTCCTGTTGTTTTTTAAATAAAATGAGTCAGAATTTGAACTTTTCAATATTCTTTCACAGAGTATCTGAGATATCGGCGTGTATTTTGTTCTGTTAAGATAATCAGACAAAACATTACAAGAGCAACGTGACCAACCTGAAACTATTAATTTCCTAAAATGCTGGATCAGTAATTCTGGAGAGCAACCACAGGAGGTGTAGTGTGCCTTTTTCTGTGCCCTCACCAATTTCCTCAACACAGAGCTGCATCCGGGGAAGGGCACACACCCCAACACACTCGTGGCCCGCGCCTCTGCAGCAGCTCCTGTGGCAATGGGAACACCGCCCCGTATGCTTCCAGAGGAGCCAACTCCGGCACTTTTTGTGGAGTTTCAGGAGCTGAGAGGCGTTGAGTCAGTGCTCAGGTAGCTGACACGGTCCGTAGGAGGTGGGACTGGCAATTTAGCAGCTGGCACAGAGCACTCTCCAAGTTGTTCAATCAAAGCTCCAGCTGCGAGAAGCAGCCACTGCACTGGAGGTGTCGTTATTGTTTTTGAAATCATTGTTAATTAAGGTGAGATCTCACTGTGCTAGTGTTCAGCAAACACAGGAAGAAATTGACCTTTCCCTGACAAGTTTATCATTCAAACAGGCTACACAAACAAGCACAAAGGATGATGGAAAACGTAAAAGGTATGTTTTAACATTTCTTAAAACTTTATTTCCCCAGGCCCCCCACTGCAGCCCCTCTGATCAGTTGATTAAGCTCCTGGGCAACACAACTGCGAGCAACATGCTTTTTCCTCCGTTTTCCTCAAGTAATAGTGCCATGTGTATTGAACAGCTGAGATACGGTCTACCGAGACCAGATCGGCTTTCAGCAGCTGCCTGTCAAAGTTACACCCGTTTCAGAAACTGCCTCTCTCTTCTTCCCCCAAGGAAAATGATTGCCTGCAGTTCATGCCTCTGGTTCATGAGGGAGTTTTACCTGGCTGGAGCATGGTAGAAGTCAACCCAAAACCTCACGTTCCCTCACTTGTTTTCCGGCTCATTCCTTTTTCCTTTCTTGACAGATGTATTCAGTTTGCCTGAATTTTTGCACTCATTATTCTATAATCCATCAGAAATCACAGTTATGTATTTCTGATCAGGTGGACAATGTAATTTTATTTTCAACCTGAATTCAAGTGGTGGTCCTGGGTATCACATACTGTGGAAATCCAACTCTGGATGTCACTGAGCAGTTTTGTATGTACCCAGCTAAAGAAGCATAAAATACTTCTAAAATTAAAAATAAAGCTTCTGACCTGCTGTTTGAAACCTAATCACTCTGCACTCAATGGTGAAAGTGTCCCAAGGCACGGACCAGCACTGAGGTCTGGTTCTGAGCCCCTAACACAGAGATAACCAACCTCTTTGCTCCCAACGCCTGGTAGCCCAACGCCTCGTCCTGTCAGGATCTCTTTTCAGGGAGATCTTTCTCCCTTTGTGTTGAATTCTTATTGAGGTCAGAGGAAATATTGTTACCACAGCTATTTAAAATCATCTCAGGGATGAAGAAACTTTTGAATTGTCTTCTGAAGCACTACCACCAGAGTAAAACTTTTCTCTTTACCCTCCATGCCCCAAGTTCCCTGCCTCATCTTAATACACAGTGATGCCGCATGTTGCACATAAACCCAACAGAAGAACCAAGTAATTGTCTGTGAGCTCGTATGTATGTACAGACATAATTTTCCTATAGATGCAAGGATTCCCCAGTGGAGAAAGCTGTGGTAAAAATGGTCCATGACAAATGCTCTTCCCAGCGTTTAACGCATCACGTAACGCCACTTGGACTTCACGGCAGTAGACCTGCTATATGAACCATATACATTGCAGTAATAATTAGAGAAATCAGTAAAAGCACATTTGCTCAACAGAAGTCCAGAATTACATGTAGACTGCCCTATGGAAACACACAGAAGTTAACCTTCTTAGACAAAACTAATGTTCTTGATTGAAAATCTGGCTCTAGTACATGTTTGCCCCTGACTTCAATGGGAGACAGCATTTCAGCATCTCACTGGAAGACAGAGCTTTCTATGTTGACTGAGACCCAGTTTAGGCACCTTAACAATCATAACTAATGATAAACACTGCATAGGACTAATAAAGTTTTATTTGCAATCTCAGCTGTAATGCTCAAAGCTATTAACTACAGCAGATTAAGCACCTTAACGTAACTACCTGATCGTCTAAAATTCCCAGCTAATGCCTATCGGTGACAGCATTTTTCATTGTGTGTGGTATGCATACTACCATTACATACTTTGGCTTGGCACTACTGTAGCTTCTCACCTCTTTTTTTTTTTCAAGCTGCAGGCTATGAAATACCTACAAATATATATTTTTAACTCTATTGTAGATTTCCTTACTTAAGAGTGAGATAATGGCTGTGTCGTAAAGACATACAGACCACAAAGGAAGAAACAGAATATTAATACTTTTCATTCTACTCTTGAATTTAGTGATCAAGTGTGAAGAGGTGCCTTGTTGCATTGTCAGAAATACCTCAGCTTTTAATGTTCAGCTCTGAGAGGCTGGCTACCTCCGAGCGAAGGTATCTTTCATAATTTAGACATGGCACAAGAGTTTATGCAAAATCCAGACTGAATTGTCAAGCACAGCTGAAAAATTAGCCAATCCTCTCATCATGGGTCAATTTATTTTATGGTGATAAATCAAACGGCAGTATTTACATGTTCAGAAGAAGTAATGAAGTATGAGGCACTGTTCCACCAACCTACAACCTGCAAATGAGAAGCCTTATTTTATTATGGCTTTAAAACTGAGATCGATTGTATATGATTACTGTAGATTCATGTCAACAGCTTTGAAATGTGGATCCGCACCCCTACTCTTATCCATGGGATTAATCTAGCCATATATCAATTTTAGCCTCTATTATTTTAGCATAGCCTTAGAATTGTATTTGGCATCTGTATCTGGCACATACAATAACTACTAGCAACAGTAATCATTTCTGCATTGAGGTCACTGAGTATATCGACTGCTGTAAGAAGTCGGGAGAGTGTAGAATACTGCCTGACTCAAAAAGTCAAGGGAAATAAGAAAAATATAACCCAGAAATTGTTGGAGCTCGCAGCCGCATTTGAGATGTAGTGCTCAGACCTCAGCAGAGCTTGCCCTCTCCTAACCCCTCCTTATCTTCCCCTCCTCCCCGCCGCCACACACATACAGAATCACTAGAAACGATCCTTTGGTTTAACAAAAGCCTCTGCCCGTCTCTCTTGCTCTGCAAGGCACAAGAGCTAATCCAGCCAGCCTGTCCCATAGGAAAAGCTGTTATTTGTGCGTTAGCCAGGGAGAGCAGGGAGACGGTTGCAGCGCAGGCTGCCTACAGGAAAAGGCAGAAAACCCGAGCATCCCCTTTCCACAGACGAGCCCCAGTTCCGAGAGCAGGTAAAAAAGGGCGCAGGAGACAATGAGGAAGAGCCTGGCCGTCCCCCGCTTACGGTGTCACAGGGCACCGGGCCGCTTTCACGTTTGCAATCCCTCGCCTTTGAAAGCGGGGCTTAGACAGACGGGAGACCCTCTGCCACCGCAGCCGGGGAGGCCGCTCCGCAGCCGGCGGCAGCGTGCGCGCGGGGAAGCCCGAGCCGCCCCGCAGAGCCGCCCTTTCCACGCCACGGCGCTTCCTCCGCGGGCAGGGCGGCGGCGGCGGCGCTCCCCGCCCGGCCGCCCGCCCCGCGCCCCCGCGCCCCGCTCCTTACCCGCCTCGGCCCGGGCGCTCGGCAGGAGGGCGACGACCACCCCCAGCAGCAGGACGGCCCCGGCCAGGCCCGCTCCGCCGCCCGACGGCGGGGCGCTGCGCGGGGGCGCGGTGCCGGGGGCTCCGCCGGGCCGCCCGCCGCCGCCCGCCGCCCGCCGCCACATCCCCGCGCCTCGCACGGCCCCGCCGCGGCTCAGCGGGCAGCGCCGCGCATCGCCCCGCCGCCCCGGGCTCTAGAGCAGCGGCTGTGCGGGGGGGAGGCGGCGGCGGCGGCGGCGGAGGAGGAGCGGCGGGCACCGCATGCCGCCGGCGGCTCTGCCCGGGCGCCCGCAGGACGCGGTGCCGGCGCGGCCCCCCCGGCTCCGGCGCGGGCAGCGCCGCGGAAGGCAGCCTCCTCCACAAAGGGCTCGCGTCGCCGCCAGTCCCGGCCCCGCTCCCCGCCCTCCGAGCGCGGGGAGGCGGGGAGCGGGGGCGGCGCTGCCGGGGCCGCGGGGACCCCCTCCGCCGCCCCGCCGGGCGCCCGGCCCCCCGCAGCCGCCTGCTCCGCCCCGCCGGCGGCGCCGCTCGGCCGGGGCCGCGCCCGGCCTTCCCGGGGACGCGGGGGCAGCCGGCGGCCGCAGCGGCCCGGGGAGACGGTGCGGGGCGGAAAGCACCCCCCCCCCCGCCCTGGAGGGCGCGGTGAGGGCAGCGTCGGCTCCCGGCCCCGATTCCCTCCCTCATTTTCTAAGGACTCGCGCCCAGCACCACCTTTGACGTGTAAACGAAGCTGCGGCCGCTCGCAGTGGTGCTGTGACCTGGCAAGACTCACAGTCCTTCTCCGCTCCCCTCGGGAGCCCTTTGGTGCCAGCTGATGCACCTGCGAGTCTCCGGGCCAGGACGTCTCCAAAGGCGGCCCTCCTTATCTGAGGTGCCAGTGAGCACCTCTTCTTGCAAAGCAGCCCGCGCCCTGCCACAGCACGGAGCACCGCTGGCAGCATTTCTGCAAGTGCAGAAGCAGCTCTGAGAATGAAGAAGCTGGAGCACACCGCAGGGGTTGAGCGAATGGGCAGCTACAGCCTCAGCCACCCAGTGTGCAAACACAGGAAAGGTCTTCTGGCGCCCTTCGCCCGCGCTCACTCACTCGGTCGCTCCCTCCCGGCCCGTGACCACGCTCAGACCCCCACGCTGAAAGGGGAGTTTCAAAGGACAGAGGTTTGCCTCTGCGATGCTTGAAGGTACCCCAGGAGACCGACGGGTACATAAAATGTATTATGGAGACCAGAGGCGGTGAGCCCCAGCAAGAGGCACGGTCAGACCAAACATCATGGCAATTCAGCTGGTATTTTCCGTAATTAGTATTTTCAGGAGAGGTAATGTCTTCTACTATCATTTCTTTCCTGGCACCACTTCCTTGAGTGCTTTTTGCTCCCAGATCATGCCTGTGAGCAACAGACAGCAATGGTGGGGAGGAGGAGCAAAGCAAAGGTGGGCTCGCAGCAGAACACACTCCAGGACCCCTGAGAGTTGATTCCCGCACACGTGCGGGAAAGCTGCCCCGGCCTCCCAGCGCTTCCAGCAGAACGGAAGTTGTCATCTTTCTGATAAATTCTTAAAAGTCACATTTGAGGCAAAGCAAGCCCCAGCACGGGCTAGCCACAGCTTGACATCCTGCTACCCAGCAACTCATAGCATCCCCAAAGTCCTGATGACCCATAATCACATATTTATTTGACTGGTTTAGCACACTCAGAATGTCACCAATACAATTACTGGGCCACTAATACATCCCATTTGTGCTGTTTTAGTCACTTTTTCCTCAAATCACTAATTCAGTCTAAGCAAAATTAGCTTTCACATGATGACTGCTAATGCTTATCCACAGAAAAAAGATGGCAGTTGTATGATTATTATAGTAAAATGGATAGCTTACTCATCACTCCGGTTTATTTAGGGCCAACATATTTAGTGCAGGGCCCTCTGGTGGTACCTTTCACTATCTTTAGGGAGTCCTGTGTAAAACCCATTTCATTATTTTCATATTTTTCTAGGTTTTGTCATAACACAGTCTTCGTAATAGATCCATCATTAACTTAATTTTGACAGTGCTTTTTCCTGACCTAGCTCTTAACAATTACTGTCATCTCGTAATTTTCCATTATACAGTACATATGTGTATGTATGTATTTTGTATATTAATATAAGGGGTTTTTTTTCCCTAGTAAATTCAGTTGGTATTTCAAAGGCTTTTCAAAATGCTTATTTTCCAGAATGATGACTGGGTAGGATCTCTTATAGCTAGTGAAAAATCACTGAAGTGTTCCCAAGTAACTGTAGTTAGCTACTTCCTGAACTTACCTTTCCTAATTCTATTTGTCTTCATTGTCCAGAAAGGTAATTTCAACCTCTGGGGGGTATCTGTGCATCCATACTTGCTGCCGAGATTTGCTTTCCTACATACATCTTCTCCTAGAGTGTGCATGTGCTCTGTATACTTGATATCAGGTACTTTTTTGGTTTTTGCAAGCAGCACACGCATGTTGCCTATGTGTTCCGTTCCGTGATTGCGCTTGTGGGACAGGGAGGGGGAGTGTACACACTTGTAACCTGGTTTCCTCTCAGCTATGGATTCCTTAATACTAGAAAGTAGTCCAGATTCTAGAAGAGATGTCTTATTATGGATAAAGAATCAAGATGCTCCATGCCAGTGAAGATATACTCTAGTTGGCTAAGGAGGTGTATTGAGTATTTCTCCATAGGACCAGCATGTCTCTCACTGGGGAACAGTACTACTCTACCATGCTACATAATGATAAACCTTACACAGAGAGATGAAAATTCATGTTCGCATGGATTCTCCAACCTTTGCCCCAGAGCATAGGTTGACACCATCTGTATGACCTTGGCTGAAATGAGGACTAAAACCTAGAGATCCAAAGCTGCCTTGCTTGCAGTAGACCTACTACAATCATTTTGAGTCTTACTTGTCTTTATGAAGGAACCCACAGATGAGATTCTCCATGAAGCAGGTGGCAGGCCATGGTCTCTGTCTTAGCAACAGAACAGTTGGCATTTTTCATTTTGATGAAGAAAGAGGCCAAATTTATGAACAACTCACTCCAGGGATACAACCAGAGAATGGAGTCCAGTCTCCAGGCACCTCTAACAACAGGCTGTAGATGCTCCCAACCCATTACTTCAGGATTTAAGAATCCATTCAAATGTGTATTTTAGCCTCTCAGCATGAAGCGTCATTGCTCTAACAAAGAATAGTCAGTGCTGTTCCCCAAGACAGGAGCAGCTGGAATTAGCAGAATCTGCTTAGAGCATGTACCCAACTCTCCCAAGAGATAAAATGCACCTTCATACAGGTGAAAAGTAGGAAGATATAATTAACATCAATCACCATCAAATCTTATCCAGGATTTAATATGCCTTCCTGCACAGCAGGATCTCATCGGTGTCATTTAAGTCGTGGTGTCATTCGATGTGGGAAGAGAGGCAAGAAGGGCTACAGCATTTCTCCAGCGTTCTTGAGCTCTGAACCGCACAAGACATGCATTATAGGCCTATAAGGAAGTTACAGCTCTTTAAGCGGGGAGCAGTAGTATTTCACAACCCTACCAAAACTTTGACTCACACTGCCTCAATTCTTTACAGGAGCTGAAGTCACTGTATGCACGAGTTGCACTGATAAATGTGAATCTACCATGACTGTCAGGACTGTACCGCTTTGTGAGTGATACCAAACAGTAGCTTCTCTGTGGCCTCCCAGAGACCGATCATCTCTCCAGCTGAAAACCAAAGGTAATTCATTGAGAAAAACATTGCATCATCCTGAACCAGTTTGTCCCACTCCAGATCTGCAGCATGTGACAGCTCCATTGACTCTGAAAGCTTTTCCTTGAATGAATCTGCCATCACAACTCCAGTATAAATTTGTACTTTGCATTTAGTGACAAGGAAAATACTCTCAAAATTTTAAACCAGTATTAAGTCATCCTATAGACAGCTGAGAGGAAGATTACTTACTCATAATAGTCTGTCCTAGTCCTATCCGTCCACAGGACGGTAAAGAGCATGGGGGCAGTTGGACATTATTACTAATAGAAAGCAAGAACAGAAAGGACTTCAGAGACAGAGACATTCCCTCTGAAAGGCTCAGGCTGCCTTTCCTTGTCTGCTAGATGTTTCCAAAATCAAGCGTGTAAAATACAGCAAGATAGTGGCCCTACTTTCTATGGGAAATGATGGATATAGATACCAACACCAATGCACATTTAAAAGTCACCAATATGCAAGTCTAACTGTAAAGAACGAAAAGGAAGCAGCTTTCGTAGCAACAGAGGTGTCTGTAGAGTTTGGACAGATGCGTTTTCATGTAGCCTAAGGTGTAGTGCTGCAGGAAGAGCTCTGCAGGCAGTATGACCAACTTGCACAGAAGAATGAGCAGCTGTGAAAGATCAGTAACAGCAGCACCTCATATTTAGCAAAGTAAAGCTTTCTGTCAATTCTGAAATAGTCTGGTATCAAAAATACATCGCACTGTCATTTCAGTCTTTTATATTTCATTTATGACAGCACCTTAAATGCGATGTCAAGCACAGAAACCCTGCTACTTCATAAATACGCATACCCAATAGCCTGCTTCATGACAGCTTCCAAACCGCTAGATTTCCGTTAGCACTGTAACCCCGCGGCAGAATGAGCACATTTGGCTGGCAACAGCACCAGCAAATGTGCTTCCACGGACGTCTGGTCCATACCAGGCCGGCCATCTGGAGTCACTGACCGTGTAGGGCCACCTGCGGCAGCGGGAGCACCGTCCTGCTGGCCAAGCAGCAGTTGCCACAGGCTTGGTACGAACTTCAGCAGCAGTGATGTATCTGCTGGTATCCGGGCCAGATAACCTTTTCCTAAGGTTGTAAAAGTGGGACAACCAGAACAAAGAACCTTCAGGGTTTGGCTACATTAAAGGCAGATTCTTAAGATCATCCTAAAAACAAACCTTGAAAGTTAATAAAATTGCAGAAAGAAGAGCAGCTTAGTCAAATGATTGTATCAGAATTTTAGAGCCCTTCCCATGAATTTTCATTGCCTTTACCTTAATCCAGCCTTGACGTAACACAGCAAAAAATGAAAGCCACCAAAAGTCATCTGCTGCAATATATATTTTAATTCAAAGTGAATCTCGACAGTAATACACCATAAATTCTTATTTTGACACTCACCAAAATAGTCACCTGGAAAACCCGCTTTTTGTGACAAAGTACAGAAGGCTTGGTCACATTTAAATCACTGAGAACTAGAAAGAAATACTATCGCAAACTGTAAGAGACATTACATCCATAAAAAATTTTCCCAGTCCTCATATTGTAATATTGCACAGTGCAATTGCTACATGGCGAACTAGTGTAGCATAGAAATCCAAAGCAAAAAAAAAAGCCACAAGTCTACAAATTGTTAAACAGTAACAGTTCAAACTTATTAATCAAGTCTCTATCACTGGGTATTTCTAGAACAAGTCTTCCTACAGCTTGCAGTGTGATTTAACTTTTACTTAACACAAACCAAGTTAATTAGCAGTAAAAACAGAAAAATCTAAAAATTAAAACCAAAAAAGTTAATACAGTAGCATATTTGACCAATAAAACACCCTGAAGTAAAGTTAAAAACTGAACACAAGAAATTCGTATAAAATCTTGCAAATTAAAGTAATATGCAGATATGCAATTCCATAGTCATGCAGTGTTTTATTTAAAAAAGGCATTAAAACAGTAACGTGTATAAATGCTTCTCAGAGGATGACTTTTTTCACAGAAAAGGCCCTCACCCTGAAAGCTTTTTTTTCTGCAGGTGGGCCCTGGACACTTGCAGTGACAAGAGTCCGTTCTCTCAGCGTGTATTGCAGGATTGGGGAAAAGTCACCCGGTATATTGAATTTAAGCTGTGGCAGGATCCCAAATATTTCATTCTTTGAAATGCAGACATTTCTAAAATTACATTACACAGAAAGAGCAGCAGATCTAATTTGGGGCGCATTTACAGCAACTTTTTCCTGCATACGATAGGATACTGTTGTGATATACAGATAACTGTGTCAATTTAACAAGCACGTTAGCTTAAAACCTTAAGCACAGTAAAAAGAAAGTACAGTAAATACATTAGACCAATGAAGATCCCCATGGCCCCAGAAAAAAATGCAGTATTTTTTTGTTATCACAATATAAAATTCAGTTACTCCATTTGCATTGGTGATTCTTGGTGTGTCCATTGCCTGCAATGGAGTAAGCACCAAAAAAAAGTCGCTTCCCAACACAAGGGAGTGAACAGAAAACTATCTGCTGAACCATATAGCACAAGTTTGAAGTGGTAAGGTGAACATCCAATTTGCGCATTTTCTTGGCTCCCTATATTTAGGCTTTATATATGTGTTGATAAGATTTCAAATTCATCAGGATACTCCTAGTTTCTAATGTATACTTTATATACACACACTTGTACAAAATGCATAGAGTTGATTACTAAAAACACTGAAACGTTTGGGAAAAGTTAGGTTTCTTAATTTTCAGTGTGATTAAAAATGTACTGCTGGTATTTTTATCATTTTTTTATGATCTAATACTGTCGTATTTTAGTTATTACTTAAAAAATAAATCGAATGTAGGCACATTTATTTCATTCAGACATTCATTAAATAAAACACTGCTTGTGTTAGTGGAGTAAAGAAAAAGATTACCAGTTATTAGCTTATTGACAGAGTTAAACTCAAACGCTTTGCACTCTAATTCCAGTCAACATTGCAAGGATTGTATTCCAGATTTTGTTTTAAAAAAAAGTTAAGTCAAGCCTGCAAGATGCAGCTTCTTAAGTGTCTACACAATGCCAATATGAAAACATAAAAAAATTAAGTTACATCAATACATCCACTTATATGCAGTGATGAGCCCAAAGTTAATGGAGATAAAATACTGATGCAAATAACACACCCCAAAAAAACATATGCAATCATCTTCCATCATTTACAGTATAGTAGTTACGACACTTCAAACATGAAAACAAAATTAAAAACAAAACCAAAACAAAAAACCAAACCCAAAACCCGGCTTCTATTTCATGTAATTAGACTCGTACAGAAATTAGGAGGCTAAGAACGAACTAGTTAATCACCTAATTTCACAGCTATCTGAAGTGGCAATCATTATATAGCAGCTTATCTATGATACATTCAAGATAAATGATACAATTTATTACTTGCCCATAAGCTAAAACACAGCCTCAGCTTAATACCTTCTGAAAATCCCATCTCTACACTACAGTATACTTGAGGTCTATGAAAAAGTAGCTACCTTTTATAGGAAATGGATGATTAAGTCTTTGGTGCTGCAAAAGCAACTTCATTTGAACAAAACAAAAAACGAAAAGACACACTTCCTAAGGAAAAAATAATGCAAAAAGCATGTAATTTACGTCCCTGACGGAATGTATTAAATAAGCAAACACCCGCAACAGGCTAAAACAAATACTATAATGTAAAAAGACTAAAATCTCTCCCATGCATAAATGAAAGATTGCACACAAAGAACTCACATCTTTTCAAGCTTCAATAGTAAATATTCTGCTACTAGTTATTAAATACTGCATGGTTTGCTCAAGCTAAGATGAAACCACATCATGGATCAATGAGCACTTGGCTTTTTCTTTCATTAGCTAGTCAGTCATGCCCACCGCACCTCTAAACATTTTAATATACCCAATTAGACAAACACTTTTAAAATAAACTACTTAGGTTGTATTGCAGTTCCATTTACCAGTATGAAATACTGTGTTGTGTGTCACTACTCAATAGCTACTGAATCAACTTTTCTTAAGCACTACTAAAGTCTTGTCTTGAAGCTAGATCATTCTGGGGGAAAAAAAGACAGCAAAATTCAGCTACAGCAAAACATGCTGCCTTCTCAATAAGGAAAACACACCCAATACTAAAATCATACCACACAAAACCCAAAATTAGCATTACGCTATCAAAAAATCAGCAGATTTGAATTTTTAAGTGCTGCAGTCCTCAACATTTATATATAAGTAATAACATTAACAACCTCAAATATTTAAGGCACTATGTGTGGAAACAGTTTACAATGCAGCTGAGATTATTAGGACAACAACATTTAAGAGCAATGTTTAGGCTTTTTTTTTTTGCCCATGCAAAAGACACATGCAATGTGAAGAACAACAGCTCAACTTTTAGATAAGTGACTCAACATTTAAACACCAAGATACGCAATACAAACAAGTTACTTCTACACTGTACTGCTGACATATGTGCATCTGTTGCTCTAGTTCTGTACACTTAATGGCTTCCCAAATGTAGATGTGTCTTGCACTAGTTAGAAGGCAATTTTATAAAAAATAGCAGGAGCAAAACCAGATTTCTGCTCCCATAAGTCACCTGTCTAAAGTTACTATATAAGAAGGTAACATGACCAAAGACAAGTTATACCAAATGTGCAAAACACATTAAAAGTGAGTTTTTTTTAAAGCTCAGAGTTGTTTAAATTGCACCCAAGTCTACATGATTCAAAAAAATAATTTTCCTGTTGTGCCATGGCTAATATTTAATAAATACCATGTTTCTTCTTAAATCAAACTTCTGTATCATTGAGCTTCCTCAATATACTGTATTTGAGTTCTCACATAAATGGATACTGGCTGAGTTTTGTTGGACTCAATGGAAATCCTGTGTAAGCAGGTGATGCTGCAATGTACGAATGTGGTGGGAAAATTGGTTTGTATTGAGTCTGATGAATGGTTGGGGAAGGTAAGAGACGGGGATTTATGCCAACTGGAACTTGGTGTATTATACCACTGGGATGAGATATATTGTACGTTGGATGTTGTAACAAGGGTCTTGAGGTACATGGTGAGGCAAGGAGGTGGGCAACAGGTGCAGCAGTACTAAGGGGTGCCGACGACGCGTACGGAAGAATAGCAGGCTGTCCTCCAAGGTGGGTACTTCCAGAGAGATGCGCGTGCACAGTAGTGTGATTTGGACTTCCTTGCGGAAGGGAGAAAGCATGACTGGCAACGCTGGCTGGGATGTAAGCCTGCTGCCTCCGATGAGCATAGTTTCCGTTCCATTCCTGTGGCCCAGATCCAAAGTGCTGAACCTGTCCACACACAGAAATGGGCAGGTCTTAATATTTCTAAGTTTAAAGAGAGTTTGAAAAATAGAATAATGCACTAAAACTAGTCAACTTAAAATCAAGAGAAATATAGAGACAGAAATAATTAAATGCTTAAACAAAAAAAAATAGCTGTTTAGATAGTAGCACAGACAGGAAATCTGAAAATAAGAGATGGTAAACAGAACACAAGTTATTTTAATGCTCTTGCACAAAAAAAAAAAAAAAAAAAAAAAAAAGAATGCCATGCTGGGCTGTTTTAACAGAAATACCATGTATCACATGAGCAAGGTGCTTATTCCACTCTACTCAGCACTGGCTTGGCATCAATTGGAAGTGCTGCATTCAGTTTGGGCACCATAATGAGGCACAAAGAGGACAAATAGGAGAGAAATTTTAGAGGAGAGCAGAAAAAATAATAAACGGATTGAAAATATCTGAGACAACTAGGCAAATAGAAGACTAGGGCTATGATCACAGGAAGATGTGGCAATCATTAATGGCTATAAAGAGAAAAAACTAAAAATCAATTACTCCCATTAAATGATGCAGACTTCAAACTACGTAAGGCATCTACCAAAGAAGGATCAGCATAAATTTTTGTAATGAAAATAATGTTCTACACTTTCTGCCAAGAGGCTGAGGAGCTGCAGTCATTGACAAGATTAAAAATTAATACTATGCTGATCATATTAAGGTTTGCTTAGAATTAATTAAACCAATCCTTCTGCATAATCATGCAGAAGGGGAGATTGTGTCACCTACCCAAATGTTTCTTTCAATCTAAACTATTCAAGTCATTATTGGTAAATCCTCTTATCTACACATAGCATACTTGCATCTAGCATTTAACTTACAATCTAATATTCACAGTTACTCTGCAAGACTTACACAAACAGGTACTGCTCTTATATTAAATGTACCTCCAGATATCTAACCAAAAACTCAATGCAGATACAGCTCAAAATTAATTAATTAAAAGGGGCTTAAACTTGATGCCATGTGTCAACTTCAGTTTTCAGCCACAGTAGACACATTTACTGCGTTGTTGGGTAATGATAAAAGTAGCTTTTGAATTAACTTTGGGTATCTTCCAACATTGGATTGAACTACAATCACAACCTCTTCCCGCCCCAGCTTGACTATGTGGCAGCAAGGGTAAGAAACAGTTGGGTTTGGTAAGCTCTGTCTCATCTCTGGATACTCAAACTACAAGCATTTTCATGCACACTACTAACAGAAGACAACTGAAACATAGCCCCAGTTTTTAACTGCACACTAGGAGCATTTTAGCATTTGGATGCAGGAAAAAAAAGATATGCTAACATATTTTTCATTTTGTCTTATGCTTTGATTTTGTGTAGGCATTCATAAATTTCCCAGTATGGCTTTTCTACAATTTTTAAAAATAAAGTCAGCTGCTTTAAAGAAAATGACCAAAAGTGAAAGATACTTATGACTTGCCCAGTAAGTTGAAATCCATTTTCAAGATTTGAACACTTCTGCAATCAAGTTGTGGAAAACCTGCAGTTGCCATTTACAGCAATTGAAATTGTGAGCATTCAGCTTGTTTGGAACCTCAAGACAGAAAAAATACTTCTTAGATGTGAGTAAGTACACATACCTGACTGAAGTTTATATGTTGCTGATGGAATGCTGATGTCAGTTTTTGCTGACGGTTTCCTACAGTAGAAGACTGGTTTATTCTTCCCAGGACAGACCGACCCTTTTTCAGTGGCTGGCATGTAGCATCTTCCAAGACATAAATGGATAATGTTATGTTTTTGTTGTCACTATTCTCTTCCAACATAAGTTAGACAAAGTTTCATTTGCTTCAGCGTACAGGGAGAAATAACAAAATAATACACTAATTAAAGTCTTAAGACCCAACACAATTTAGAAGTGTTTATTAAAGATTAGCAGATACATGAGTAGCTCAAAATCTTCCTATGTATGGCTATTGAATAAATATTCAAGCTTCTATTATCTACTGGTACAGAGAGAAAAAAAACTCCTGAACTAACTTACCTGTGTTCACCATCTGTTCATCAAGATGGAGCCTGTTTTCAAGTCTCATTGGTGGTACCACTACCGTGCAAACAGCTGATTTGGTTTCAGGATTAACTGATGCTCTTGCTTCCTTATTTTTATTGGTATTAGCTACAAAGCCATTTTCCACAAATGGGCTATCATGTCCTGAAGAGTCTGAAGTTGGGGAACCATCCACTGTATCACATCCACTTTCCTGTTCGTCATCTGACATGCTAGCAAAAAATAAAAGTATTGCACTGAAACAAATACATTTTCATACTATATATGCATTTTATTAAATTACCACATGAAATTTATGGAAGTGAAACTACTCAAAGGCAGATAAAAATGTTACATTTCAATTATACAAGCACAGACATTCAGATAACAGTTCAATATTCACACTTCTTCCACCTATAAATGGCAAGGCTCAGAGAAAGGAGGTAACTTCTACATAAAGACTTATGTCTGTAACCCAACTTGGACCCACTTTGTAATTTATTTTTTAAATAGTCTTGTACTTATAAACCACCTGAAATTTAGATTTTTAGGTCAAATAAAAGGTTGAAGAAGATTATTTCATTGCTTCCTGAATCAAAACATAAAGGTCTCCTAATGGTTATTACACTTGGCAAGAGAGAACATAGTGATCTAATTTTCTTCTAGAAATCAGCCACATCCCACAGTCTGTGAAAAGCTGTCCCTGGGGCCCGTGAGAGTCAGGATGGGATAGAGTACACTGAGGAAGCAATCTGCACAGTGGCAGGCAGCTCCCTCTCATCTGCCTATCAACCACCAGCAGCTACACAACACCTTATCTACTGAAAAATTAGGTGTCGCTGAAGCTCCTCCAGAGAGTGCTGTCTGTGCGTGACCAATAGATTCTTTTTCACAGATTTAGATTATGGAGACAAACACAACCCGCTATTTACACGGCAACTATTTTGGCACTTGTGGTCTGTCAAATCCCTGCTGGTCAAGTAGTGCAAACTCATTCATTCAACCACTGCTTTTACCAAAGCAGCTGGAAGGGGAAAGAGGTAGAAAAACCAACTTGTAATAACAGCCTTTGCTAACATTTATGGAAGCTCTGGGCTTGTATCAGAAGAAGAAAGGACTAAGAAGATGGTAAATGCCAGCTGTCAGAAGCAAGACCACAGTCCAATCAGTGGAACCAGAACCAAATACCTCTTAGGCAGCAAGTAGTAAACAACCTGGGAAAGGAAACTAATTTACGATGAAGTATATTGCCAGAAAATATATTAATCCTATTTACATGTTATTTATTACACAAGCAAAAGGCACATCACAGACCCATCACTAACAAACAACAAAAAGAAATTTAACTAGTCCTCAACTGGGACTGTGGCAGGTATGGATTATATAAATAGCAAGGAGACATCCTTAACTTAACAGAGCTAAAATGAATGGTATGAGGTGATGAATAAGTAAGTGTAGATGCTAACAAAGTCCCTGGTTAGAGAGGATAGGCATGAGAATTAAGAATTTCTATAAACTAGAAAAACATGAAACCCCCAGTTTGTATTAAAAATTGGTGGAGTATATGCTTAACTTAAAACATGGAAGTAACAGCACTGAATTCATTAACCCCTAAACATAAGGTCAAGTCCTTTTATGATTTTATAGCTAATGTAACAGGCCGTTACAGCATGGTAATTAAAAATTAAGACAATATAAATAAAAACATTTTAAAAACTTAATTTTTTGTGAGAAGTACTTTGACACTATGAGGGCCAGCACAAAAACCTGAACTCTTTGTCAACAGAGCTAGTGAATTCTGAATAGTTTTTTTAAGTGACAAATAGTGATACTGTGACAACTACTAAGCAATTAATTATATTTCTGTATTCTCAACTTTTGATTCAAGTTACTAATTACATGACTTAATATAAATTGAATGCTAATGAAACCAGAATCTGACACACTCCTCTGCTATTGACACAAAGTTGAATTACAGATCAGTTCCTTGCAATTCAAAGAAGACATTGTAAAATCAAGCAAGTCTTTATAAGACCTTGTCTGAAGTTTTGAATGTTTTGTTATTAAAGGATATCGTAAGCAGGACTGACAATGTTAACTATCAACCAGTGACACTGCTTGACGCCTCCCAGTATACAACGTCTTGTTACCTAAATCTTTACTAAAATTTAACCATTCCAATGGACATTCTTCAAATGCTTCTAGTTATTCTCGTTTCACAGTCAGAAATGACAAATGCGTGAAAATAAGACCAAGGAGATATACCTGGTTTAGCCCATCTATATAACTCTAGTAACTTTTTATTTTAGTATCTCCGAAGTCCCAGAAATTGAAGAAATTTATCTTCTACATCAAGTCACTCTAAAAAAAAATGTAAATCTATCCATGTGCTCCATTACTATACTTTTGTTGCTGGATCTAGCAGGTGTGTCTGCAGAATGAGTTCGATCAGTTTAGTAACCTCACAGAAAACTAATCCACCCAAAAACCCATGTGACTGGATTAAGCCTAACAAAGTTGCATCCTGAGTAAACTTTAAACCTTTCTCCAGTCCTAGCACTCACCAGACTATACACATCACCTCCTTAGAATACGCCTTCCCAGCCCTGGTCAGCACAGAGAATAATGACTCACTACGTTTTTCAGTATATTCAGTTTCCAGTTCTGCAGAGATTTGTTCACTGAATCCAAAGATTCCAGGCCTTACAGAATACCAAATGGATGTCGAAGCTGCTCATGCACAAGTCTTTCTTTATACCCTCCCTTTTTTTATAGGGGAGAAGGTTGTATTTATATAAACAAAATCATTTATACATATAAATTATCCATTAAAAGCAACATTAAGTGAGGCTGCCCAAAAATTAAAACAAATAAAACTGCCTGTACAGACTAGCAGTTCCATTTCCTTGTCAATACATGCTGTGATAGAATTTTTAATTACTTTAAACAAACTTTTTTTTCATTAGGACTCCAATCTTATTCATTTTGCACAATGAAGCTACTCCAAGTTTGAATGACTCTTTTCTATATAGAAAGCTATTCTACAGAAAATAGGAAGTGAGCTGTAGAATAAAAATAAAAGAATTGGTCATGCTTATGGCAGCCACAGGTTGCTTGAAAAAAAATTAATTGTATCCCTAGGTCACAGAATTTCTATGGGATATTGGGTAAATCATATTAAACCAAACTTTTCACCAATTCCAGCAACTATGCATCCCAAATGTTTCTTGGTCCACAAACTCGTATCTAAGAATCTGATTTGTAGAAATGCCAGAAGTAACTACAATTAAAATTTCAACATATTAGCACCAGAAGGGCAGGGACTGAAATAAGAGGAAAAGCCATGTGCAGGTGCCCCAGCCAGAACATCCCGAGTCAGTAAGAACTTCTGGCTGTGTCACAATTCCATGTTTTATGAGAGTCATGCAGATAGATGCTTTAACATCAAGCTCTCAGGTACTGTAGAAAAAAAATGCCATAAAATAGTTCAGCTTTACATTGAATGTTTTTGTAAGAGTGAATTTTGAATAATGTGCAAAAATGAAGGCTTAAGCTAGACATACAGCAGTGAAGATAAAAATATTTAAAAGCTGCTCATATGAACAGTGTTCACATAAGTCAGGCTTATGTTTGGTAGCAGAAAAAAGGCACCAATGCCATTAAAGATTACAATACAAGACAGACAATGGGAGAACAAGAGGGTGCAAAAATTAAAGATGTTCTGGTAACTTCAAATCTGACACATCCTACTTTGGCTTACTTAATCTTGCAACCTTAGAAGATTTCTGTTCTAAAGGAAGTTGTGTGCATCATATTTTCTGTGTAAACATTCATTCAGTATTCTGAAAACTTCCAATGTAGCAAGATGGATCTGTTAGGAACGATAGAAGAACAGTCTATGCTGTGCAACTGTAGGCCAATGAATTAATTTTTAAATATATCATTTAGCCTCACCAGACGGCAACATAACAAAACTTTTGTACTTTTAATTATAAACAGAGTCTGCTGTATACTAGAATCTTTCTTTTGCTGAAAGGAGCACAGCTTTTTACCTGTTGGATCTCTTGCAAGGAGATGGACTAGACTGTCCCGAGGAGCTAGTACTCAGAGTGCTATCAGGACTGCTGAGAGAACACACGCGGTCAATGTTCAGGGTGTTCTGGCAGGCTTCACAGTCAAGGCTACCTTTACACCTACCACACAAAAAGAAAGTGAGCAAACATACCATGCCTCATTCATTCTATCTATATGCCACTGACTTAGGTGTGATTACAGAATAAAAAGTGGTCAGATATTAGAAAAGGTCCCTAAATGTAAATTAATATGCAATTCCTTGTTCCTTTTACATCCGAACAGATTTTTAAACTTTTTCAGAGTTCTTTTGGAAATTCTGACCTAAACATGCATTTTTTGAAACCTACTAAATGAATAAATTTTTTACTGAATTGATACTAGAACAAGTAGATAAAATATTTTACTACAACAATTCAGAGTCCTGAAACATTTGACAAAGTTTACATTTAAAATACAAGTTTCTCCAGTTCAGAATCGTTACAAGTAAACAAAAAGTCGAACAAACATTAAACTTTTAAGCTCTCATTTAAAATGATACATGCTGCTTTGATAGCTTTGTGAAAGAAAACTCCTTTGCTGGACCACACTTAGCATCTGCTTTTATACCCAAATGCTCCCCTTTTCATACTGTTAGAGAAGTATTTTTTTACCCATATGTAGGTAACGTAATCTACTGGATGCTACTGCTAGAATGATAACATTGATTATACAAAGCCAGAAGACTGATCTTCAACAAATAAATAGGGTATGACAGTACTAAGCAAAAAAAAAAAAACTATGCTGGATCTAAAAGTATTCTGTTTTGACCAAATCTATTACAAAAGAATAATAAATTATTTGTTTCCTGTTGTAAATGCCTAACATACTTAGATTAACGAGGTAGACTTTTGAAAGTATTTTCCACTTTCGTATAATATACTTCTACAGTTAGCTTCTAGTGAAATTTGCTTAGACATGCATTGTTTGTCTTTTTCTAACTCAGATTCACTAAATACTGTAGCTATGCTGAGAGAGCTATATTTAAGTAACACCTTAATAAAAATAAACATCGATCTTACTCTCTCAGTGAATGCGTTCGTTGTACGTCATCTTCATCTGTGTCACTGCTGATGGTGATCACGCTGACCGCTGGGCTGGGGGAACCAGCAATGAAGATAGCCTGGCGCTGTTTGGTTGAAAGAGATGAATCAGGGTCCAGCCTGACTGATGCTTCACAACAGTTACTTTCCTGTCCTTCTGAGTTATGATTGTCCTGTGCTTCTATACAACTTATTCTCTTTACAGCCTTGAGGTCAAGTATCTTTGGAGATATAAAGGCTGAATTTTGGATATTGGTATTTTGTAACACATTGCTCCTGCAAAGAAAACACACCATTTGACATTTAGTGAATTTCTACCAACAGACCTGAAAACTGTACAATTTTCAACAAAAACAAAGAAAGCAATGTAGGCTAAACCACTGATTTTCTAAACTAATACAAAGAAAAACATAAAACAGGAAACAGAGTCATAAATACTTGGCATTATGATTTCAGCCATTAATAAAAAAAAAAATCCAGAAACATGCTAATAAGAAGCTACGTTGCCGCATCCAAACTAAGTAGTACCTAAGACTGAAATTTGCAACAACATTGAAAATCCTATTTTCTTATAAACAAAAAAAAAGAAACTAAAATTACATTTGGGTGAAAAACAAGCAGACAAAACCTGTTCAGATTTCCTGCAAAGATTCTTCCTGAAAACTAAAGCTGGTAGGCTCTGGATGAAATCCTTGCTTAAAACAAGACTGCTGAAATTGCCCTCTGTAACCCATGCTTTCCCATTTATCAAGCATCCCACACATTTGCAAATGCTTTGTATGGCAGTAGGACACATTTTCTTCAGCAAGCAGCTGAAGTATTTTTGGCCACCAGTGAAAGACAGACTATTCTTAAGACAATTTTAAGGCATACTGCAACCCTGTTATATAGTACCTCTTTATTTTCAGTTGTCTATAGCTGATATATCCTCATGCACGTAAGCTTAGGAATATCTCATTAGAGCTACCTCAGTCTATTCTTTTACCATCCCAAAAGCTATAAAGACAACTTTGCTATTATGACAGGCACATACTAATCAACAGGAACTAAAACCTCTTACTATTGCAAGTATTTTTCCATCTAGTCTGTATTACCAAAATAACACTGAAAATTTAGGGCAGAAAGAACAAATTTTCCCAGAAGACCGTTTAAGTACAATTGTTGCTAACAAACACACCACTTTTACAGGCTATTCCTCTGCCCACAGAACAGCAACTAGAGATACACTATCTCTGAATGTTAGAAATATTCTACCAACCTGTTCTGACACAGTTTGTTCCTCTTGGTAGCTGCAGGCTGAGGCCAGACAACATGTGCAATGCCCACACTAATTGGTTGAGGGGCAGACAAGGTTATCTGATGTGTTAATAGAGGCTGCGGTATCACTGAATTGTAATGGGTGCCCTGGGTAATCAACTTCCTGAGGAAAAATAAAGGAAGTTTTAAATTGCAAGTCATTTGCATCGCACCTGTATGTCTTGTTAAACCAAAGTCATGAAGGTATTTGCCAAAAACACATGGACTTACCCCCAGTCTCCAAGCCTCTGTGGGCCAGCCACAGGATCAGAGGCCAGAGATGTAGCAGGAGCTGCCACTGGCGCTACTTGTTGCCATGCAGGAACCAGTATTTGCTGGGTCTGAGTTGACCATGTCTGTTGTGAAGCAGAGATTTCATGATGCAAAGAACAACTGAATTTACATTAGCTGCTTGTAGTTCAGCACAAAACAGAAGAGGGACTGCTACAGAACTCTACAGGGCAAGAATATTTACCAACTAATAATAAAACAAGTAAGATTTTTTCATTAAAATAAGCCAACCTGAGAAAGGATTCCTGCTCGAATCTGTAGTGGCTGAATTGCATGGGCTTGGGTCACCAACGGAACTGCATTATCCACCCTCAGGGAGAAACTGGTGGGTTTACTATGGTTTGTAGGAATTCCTATCAGGGAGAAAAACACATACCCAAGCTTTAAGCAAAACACCAGTCTTGCACATATTTTCTGAGCAGAACGCAAACATAAAGGATAATTTTACAACATTTTACTATTTTTTTCTTGATGCGTTTATGATCTAATTCCATAATTTAGACTTTCAAACCAAATAAATCAACACCTAAAAGATTTTTGTGCCATTACGTATTTGCACAAATATTTGATGCTGTAATTTCCAGAAAGAACTGCCAATAGCTACTGTTTGGAAACAGACTACTAGAAAGCGGAACGACTTTGGCAGAAAGTTCTGCCAAGTTAAGCATTTTACCCTTTATCACAAATTACATTAAAAGTATTTGAAAGGAAGCAGACAAAAATAAGCAGAACTGAATTTCAAAGCTGCTCACAGCTGACTCCTGCACATGTCATGCTCTGTATTTCCAGCTAGCTGAAACCCATTCCTTTTAGCTCTTGTAGCTGGCAACGCCACACGTATAATGCCCCTATTTGTTACCAACTCTTTTGAAGGAAACAATGTAAAGTTTTCTGTGTATGCCATCAAATATTTGCAGTAGAATCCATAATCCTAATCCTATCTTTATCAAAATAATGCAAACCATAGCACCACTGGAATATTACAAGAGCATAATAGGAAAAACATGCATCTCGTGCTCTGTATAGATTTCATTACTGTCACAGGAAACTAACAGACATATAGCAACACTGCAATGTTTACTACTACTAATAATGTTAAACTAAAATGAAAATGGATTTTTTTTCAACAGATATTGCACCAGAACTTCTATGCTAGAAGAAAATACCAGCTAGGCAAATATATTAATTTCATCTTCCAACTACACTTTGTGTCTTGTGCATTAGTCAAAGACTAAGCAATGGGTGTTCAGAGGTAACTACCAAAGAACTACTAAACTAAAGATTAAAAGTGGGTTGGTTTTTTTAATCTTTAGAATAAAGGATGGAAGAAAATCTTCATCTGATGTAATGCTCTCATGTCATGACACAATACTAACTTACAACCATGCAGTCCAAAGCTTTTAATTTTGAAATGCTGTTGACTAATTTTTTCCACACAGCCATCTAGAACAGCAACTTCTTAACCCCAACAGAAGTAGTGAACTTTAGCACTTCAGATATTTGACAGGGCAGCCAAGCAGGGAAACCTTGAAGTGGTGCCAGATACCATTAATATCCCTTTCCCTCCATGCCAGCAACTCGACACCTATGTGATGAAAACAATATATTCTCTTCATTCAAGCTGTAGCAGAATTTAAATTTGGAAATTTATCATCATACTATGAATACAGTATACAAATCACAGATAAAGTATTTGCCTGTACTGTTTCCTTTTCTATAATATTTTTATTCATCTAGGTATAATGAAAACAGTAGGGTTTTTAAATTCTGGAATATGTCATTGTGAAAAGCATACATACAATTTAAATAAGAAATTACTTAGCCATACTAAATGCTCAGAAGGAAATCCGTATGAAGCTATGCATTTAGCTCATACAGCCTCTGACACTCTGTACGGCAAATACTCAGAGCTTTCATGAGTTTCTGCAAGTCAAGAGAGATGTAGCAGCCACAAATAACATTATTGATAAAGTCTGCCATATCTGTCTTTATCTAAAGAGATAAAGACTTCCTGGGCTCTAAGTTTATGTTAAAAGTGGTTTGGGTTTTTTTTTTTCAGAGTGAATCTAGTGTGATTTCTAGAACTTCAAACTGGAGAGGGAGAAATAACATGGAGTTTCAAAGTCATTCTTAAAAAAACCTACTTACTATAAACTCCATTTCAAGATCTGATCTCAACATAAAGCCGAGCCATCTCCAGGACAGAAAAAATTGCATCTGTCTTGGAAATGAAGGCTATCATCAAGCTAACTTAACAAGCAAACAATATAAACTACCTTCCCTCTCCAGAAATTACTATTACTAGCATAAAAAAGGCTGTTTTTCATCAACCCCTCTCTAATTAGCCCATTATAAACAGAAAAAACAAGTTTTGCTTGATATGTTCCAAGATCTAAATGAGGTTTTAAAGACTCCTCCAAAAAATAAGACCTACATTTGCATGATGCAAATTCATTTGTTTAGGGAAACAGAGGTCAACTGCATTACCATGTGTCCTTCTAGAGATGCGTATGCTTAGCTGGTCATTTTTTACACTGCGGAAATACTTCTGTGCTAGTATTTCCACCTCGCAGTCTTCCAAATGTTTCTGATAATTGAACCCTCAGCCAAGTATTTCTTTCCATAAATACAAAACTGTATCCTTAAAATAATCTTATCCTTTGTAATATAGAGGAGTTCAGCCAAGCTGCCCTTTCCTCCTCACAGCACAATGCAATCAACATTCTCAAAGATTTAGTTATGTGTTTTTCAGCCATCAGAAAGCTGCAGCAGTTCTATCTAGCACTATAACCATAGGACAGTAAATGTGACACTGTTTACAGCTACATCCTTAACTGAAGCCCCAACTTTCCAGATGTTTTCTTAAACATTCACTTGGAAGTCCAATAAAAAAACCCAACTTTGTTATCCAGACAGTTTTATCACAAGAACTGTTGTATTTTCTTATCCTTTTCCCTAGGATATCCTAGGGATGGGGGAGGGGGGGAAGCAAAAAAACAAAAAAAAAACCCCACACCCAACAAAATAAAAGCACATTAAGCAAACAAATAAATCCAAGCAAAGCACCACAACCGAACCAACAAATAAAAAACCCCACACACAACACCAAAAAAGAAACAAAAAACCCACACCACCAAAAACCCACAACGCTGATATTCCCCTCATCTTTCCTGGTCCCTCTCAGATTTTATTTCAGATTACTCTCCTTTCTTCCTTCAGCTTCCACACTGTATCCCTCTATTTTATCCAAGATATATATATATGTGTATACATATACATAGGTATGTGTGTGTGTCTGGTATAAGAAGATGAGCTCTGGATTTTCTGCGGATGCTGATTTGCTGTTTCTTTCAGAAAGGTTCAATATATCTGGATCTGACTCACATGGTAATTTTTTAACGACATAATTAAGTTCTTTTAAATATATAGTTTAAGTGGATATAATGGAAAACTCAAATACTGCTAACAGACAGCAATGCTCATATTTCAGGAACTGTAACAATTACAATTAAACATACCTTGAATAGTTGGAGGACATATAATCAATGCCTGTTGGAAAACATCACTGCAACCAAACTGAGCAGTTCCTGCCTGCAGTGGTATCCCTTGGTGCAAAACTGAATGGGCAGATGCAGTTAATGCCTATGGGAACAGATTCAGTACAGGAAACGTTATAACTGTGAATCTAAATCTCTCACACACTTGTCCCACCAGCTTATATATTAAACAACTAAAATAACTTAGAAAAATTAAAATGTCAAATCAATTTCACAGGAAGCAATCCCATTTGGCCACCAGAGGGCACTATAATACAGCACTGCTTTGCTATGGCAGTGCCAGGGTGTAACTTAAATTTTGAAACATACTGAATTCTAAATGGTTGGTTTGTTTAAGAAAACATTAGGAAAAAATGAGAGTAAAATACAGAATATTTTGTCACTAGATGTACTTTTTCAATTATGAAATTAATTAGAGAGACCGCATTAATGGAATTTATAATTAAAAAAAAAAAAAAGAAAAAAAGTTTTTACCTGACTTCTTACTGGACCAATTTTGGTAAAGCTCGCGGTCAGATTAGCTGCACTGCCTGAGGCAACTGGTCTCATAAGTGATGTTTTATTGCAATTACTTAAGTCATACAAATTTGATCTGCACTTGCAAACATCCATGATATGAAAACAGGACTTCACTCTGTCAAAACCAGAAAATAGGTTGCTTTAATTAGAAATTCATGTTGTTGTTAAATGTATAAAACAATCCCCCAGAACAAAGAAAAAAAAAGTTCAAAGCCCACAGTTCCCAGTTTCACAGAACAGTATCATACACAGATGTAGAAGAAATACCGCTGCTACTAAGTTCATGTCAAGCCTTTGTAACGCATATTTTAAAGTCAGAAAAATACTGCTACTTCCTGCTCCTTGTATCAAACACCATTTTCTAAAAACTGTATACAAGCAGGAAGGATAGTAAACTAAATGGATGGGAAGCTCTTTCTTTCAGTGAAATGCTTGAACTTTAGGAAATCCACAGTCAAATACAGAATTCCAGAACTGCAAGAAAATTTCCGATATATTCCGTATTAACCTATGCATAAAAGAAGGTATCCAATTGAGATGAAATGCCTACTCTAGCTCTCAGTGACTGACAGGAACTAAGGCTCTTCATACTTCCAAAAATCAAGCCCAAGTTTCTGCAGTGTTAGAATTTTGTCAACCTGCCATATAAATGATAACTTAGAAATCTATTGCTCTAAGTGTAACTTTTCAGAAAAAAACTTAGTTATTCAAACAGTTTCCTTGACCACGTAGAAGTGTCTAACACTGCAAGCACTTGAAAGGATTCTCTAAGGTGTTACCAAAACAACGAAAGATTTTTCTTTCTCTCTGATAGCAGATGAAACAACACTATTACACACATGAATCACTACAACGGAAATCTAAAGTAATTTTTGTGTGTTACATACTGGTTGCTATGAGGAAAATCAAGGAGGTGCTTCATGGTAACAAAAGAATGGTTCAGGGTCTCAGCTGGAGTGATTCTTAAATCAGCGTCGATCAGCAACATTTTCTTCAACAGACTGACAAATTCCCTCCTATCTGCCTTCTCTGCCAACAGGTCACTTCCTTCCAAATCCATCACCATGTTCACCTGGCATTGAACAGAACAGTCAGATAGAAGACATGCATATTGGTTTAACTCTTTCTGTTACTGCTTTCTGCTATAAAATACTAATATTCAATGATTTTATCATGTGGGACACGGTGAATTTGCTAGCTTATCCCAGTACGAGTGGCTTGGAATTGGTGACATTTTCTGCACACACACTACTCCCCTTGCACCCTCCCCAGCTAAAAACCCGTGAAGGCTTTATTCCAGTCTGGGATTTGGAATTTAAAAAGTAAGATTTGGGATAAAGACCTTTATATGGTCTAACAAACTACAGAGGTAGTCTTCAAAAAAGAATTTCAAACATGTATTAATGCCAATCTTGCAAAAAGATTTGATTCTCTTTTCAGGATATGGAAGAGAATGAAAATTTTCCTTTTGTTATTGACCAGAGAGTTATAAAGTTAAAGAAAAGTGCAGAAACAGTTAAGTTTTTTAAAAACAGGAAAAAAAATTATATTGAGAATTATATTGCTAAGATAGCAGAATTATGTTGGGAATTATACAGCTAAGATAGCAGGATCCATATGCATTCTTTTTTTTACCCAGAATGGCAGATAAGGTAAAAGAGAAAGTACACATTATGCATAAAATTAAAGGGTTCCCCAACCACAAGGACAAGTACCGTTGTTTAACACAAGGAATGACAAAGGAAGATCTTTATATAAAGCCCAAAGGACTGACATAGCTGGACATTTTCCTCAGAGCAACACATACAGAGAATAATGGATATGACTGATATACAATAAATAATACTCCAAAAGGTGTTTATTTCAAACTACTAAAATGTTTTAAAAATCACATGTTCCTTTTGCAATGGAAGAATGCTTTAATACTCACATGCACTATATCATCCAAACTGTTGAAAATATACTTTCTGGCCTCTTTAGACTTCATACCTGTCTCTGCCTCGTGCTCTTCCAATGTCTCAAAAAAGAAAAGGAAAGCTGAGTTTATAAGTTGACAATAAAGGACACTTACAGCTACAAATTAACTTTACATATTTACTGGTCTAATAAACCTGTCTTTTTTAAAAAAAAATTAAATATTTAAATTGTACATTTGTATGCTGCTTTGCTGACTACTTTCATTTTCTAAATCGAAATACAAAAACTATGGAATTTCACATCTGAGTGACCACAGTACTGGATTACAATACATGGTTTGTAAATCACACTGGAAGTGCTGAAAGCCTAGCAAAACATTGTTTAATGAAACTCTCTCGCGTGCTTGTTTTTATATACCACAGGTTTTCTATTACTTGTATTTTACATGTTTCCTCAAACTCAGACTTTTAACTCCAAACAGCAGCAACATCGTATCGCTGTAGAAAAATAAAACAGAAACGAGGCAGGCTCTGTTCAATTTCTCTTTGCTTTCTCTTTTCTTTTGTTATTTTTATACTTTTAATCTTTTGCATACACAACAGTTGTTGTAAGTATTTTAAATACTGAAGTATGAAACAAACAATTAAATCCCAGAGAATTAATGTGATCACCTATCAGTGATTTATGAGCTGGAATACCACTTTCTGTTACAATTTTCCTCCTCCAACACAGACAGCACCAGGAGGCAGGTTTTGTTTTAAGAGTCCATGTTGCAGGAGGCAAGGCAGCACTGCAGGGAAAAATTTTTTTTAACATAGAGATTACAGAAAAGTTTCCAAAATTAACTTCGACAAAAACTGCGAGTAATGACCAATGGCCCGTAGCAAAACTCCTTTCTTCCCCCAAAACAGCATTTAGTCTGCAGTGAGAGATTTCACCTCTGAAGGGGAACAGCTTCTCAAAACGCAGAGGGCTGTTTGCATCAAGAACTCGTTTAGGTTCTCCGGTAAGGAGAAGCCAGATGTAAACTGCCACCCAACGATCAACCGCCTGAAAACCCAGAAAACTGGGATAATCAGGACGGTGTAATCGGAGAATCCTTACATAACCCAACCCGGCAGCGTTACAGCAGGGCAGCACAGGCCCCAGCCGCTCGGCCCAACCGCGCTGGGGATTTACCGAGTTACTGTGGAGAGTTACGCAACTTGCGCTTTGAGCTCGTCAGCTGTTCGCTACTGCAGAAGTTTTATGTCAACTGTAACTGTCTCCTGACTCCCTGAGTCCTCTGTGAATTTGGTCAAGCAGTGCCATGCAGTAGTACAAATTAAAAAAATGAATAAATAAATAAATAAAAATTTGCACAGGAACACGGCCAGCGTGCAATAATGTTGCTTAGAGAGAAGGAAGGTGTGCAGACCATAAAAGTACATTTTTTTTTATTTCACCTGCTTTCATTGTATTGCAGCTTTCAGCCAACAAAGACTGTTTCAGCATGAGATCTGAAGGAAATGAGCTGTACACAGTCATACTGTTTCTTAATCCCCTTTCTCCTAGGAACTTCTGGTCCTGAAGCCAGTTTTGCACAAAATTTGACAGAGCAGTTTGGGCCTCAGAGACAAATTCTTTGCAGTGAAGGGAAAAGCAGTGACCGAGCGAGAGAAAAAAAACTCATTTAGTACCTCTGGAGAAAGAAAGCTTAATTTGAATTCAATGCTCGCTTTCCACCTGGCACCCGTGCACTAGCCACCCAGCCTGGCAGCTGCACCGGCCTGGCCTCTGGGCCAGCCGGCAGGGAGGAAACGTGGGCGTGAGCTCGGAGCGCTGGTTTTGGGGAACAGCAAGAATGGAAGGGATACAGAATGGGAACTGATAAAAATCACAGGGGATGTGGAACGGAGCGAACAATGTCATAGTGAATCTTGGCCTCTCTGGTCACAAAATAATATACAGTTTTCTACTATATCACACTGTTTACCTTTAATCTCCAACTAGAATATGGTGCATCTGTTTCTCTGCAGAAAAATCTTGCAGTTTTCGTTCCCATGCTTAACAACTGCTCTCCTGGCAAACCTTGAGTCTGTGAAATGTAACGAATCTGAGGAAGAAAAAAAAAAAACCAACACGGGAAATAATTTACCTCTGATTTTCAAAATCTGATCCACACAGTTAAAAACTGGTCATTTCGTTTAAAAAATGGCGAAATGAACCACCCTCAGAGCACCGTAGTTCAACAACTACATCTTATACAGGAGAGCAACCTAACACTGAGTGCTTGATACTGCTCTCTGTGTCTCTCAGAGAAAGCCGTATATAAACAAAACTCTGAAGTGACCTATATAAGCAAGCTTTTGAAGTTTGGTCACAGAAATGAAGAGTTGGTGAGAGTGGCTGTCATTACCTCCCAAACCCATTCAAAACCTAAATGTAATAATTTCATTCTAAACAGGAAAATTAGTAGGAGTGTTTTGCTTGCGTGCAGAAGTTTGATAATATTTTTTGGCATACGCTCGTATAACACACTATAAAAATTCTTCCCATTTGCTGTTTCCAGTGTATCAGTCTCTTACACGTCTGACAGACCTGCATTTCAAGCAAATGTTCCACTTGGAAAAGGAGTACGCGTACAATCTCTACGCATCCAGCAAAAGATACTGTCCTCATCTCAGAAAATCTGCTACTGAATGCGATGGGAATGGACTAGCTTTATGCCTGAAATGGTCAGATGCTCTTTTCCACTGAAATGATTAACATGCATTTATTTTAGAAGATAATTTACTATGCATTTTTCATTACCTTTCTTATAGTTGATGACAAAGTATTACCTAAAATAGTTAAGGTTCAAGGCTTCAACAGAAATCTGTTGAAGCAACATGTTATGATGTGTTTTAATTACTGTGCATGCAATATTACCTCACTGTACAAGGGGGGAGTTATCCCAAAAGTAATACTTCTTTAAAAATTAAAAAAAAACACCTTCCAGAAAGACAAACTGGGAGAATAATTGGCAATAATTGAAAACTGAGCTGGTTGCAGGTCAGGATAGAAGGAGTACGGATTCCAGCAGCCAGGGCTGAAGGGTCCGAGGGGAGCGAGGGCTGAAGGGTGTTGGGCAGGGTCCCACGCCACACATCTCCACAGAGGGGCTGCTGGTATGGGCCAGCCCCTGGAAAAGGTGGAGCAGCTGGGGAATAAGAGAGAATGGAAGAAAGGAAAAAGTCAAAAGGAGAGAGCAGTGAAATACACCGAACCAGAAACTGGGAGATAAGATGAATTCAGAAGACAGATGACTTGAGAGCCAGGAGCACCTGAGAAGAGAAAAACTGATGGGCAGTAGAGAGGAAAGGTACACGCAAGGCTTCTGCTGAAATATAAGTGACAGACCAAAGTGGGGAGGAACTAAACACAAACTTTTCATATTTGGTATCCTCCATAATTCCCTACATCAGGGAGTAAAGAGAACCCCACTCTGACCAGAACTCTTTCTAGATAATTTAGTTGTTTTCTAAGCATATTATAAAGTCTTAGAAATTAGGGGGGGAAAGACAATGCATTTATTAAAAAATTTAAGCACTTAGGCACCTGTGCCTGTTTTTAATGATTACTAAGGCTCAGAAGACATGGCTATTTTCCACTGAGAAGTACAGCTGTTACTGGATATAATCACAAATTAATATAATAAGAGCTTCCTTTCAAGGGCTTTTTGGTTACCACATGCCAGGGGGACAGGGGGAAATGCAGCACAAAGCCCTTGCCTGTTCATTTAATCAGTGACACTTAGCAGGAGGAAAGGAATTTCCTTGGGAGCCATCTCCCACAACTGCTGTACTTGTGTACACTGAGGAAAACCCTGAATCAAATTTCTCTGAAGCAAGTTTTGAAGACCTGCTTGAACACAGTGACAAGGCTGACTGAAGTAAGGTAGTCCCTGCTGGTACAGAGGAGGTTACAGCTCCTCGTCCACCACAACCACTCTGACACAGATCAGACAAGTTGCTAGACAACTTGTTGCTACCAAGTTGCTAACTTGTTGCTTCCAGGAAACTTGAATGATAGGTCTGTCTAATGTCTTTTAAACTGAGTATTCACTTGTAAAGCAAGCAGAAAATCTTATGGGCATCAAAATTAACCCCTAATCCATATAGTCCTTTGCATGAAGTACAGCATCTTGGAAGGTGGCTGTCACTGGTGACAATGCTGTTTACTTGCACTGTCCAGCAGTATCTAGCGGTCAGGCCATGTTGGCCCTGGGCCTAAAATAGCAAGAAACAAGTAACAGGAGTACACTGTCCTAAGGACCTGGCTGTCTACAACTGAAGAAAGATAAGCCAACGAGCACTATGAAGGTAGGCGCTCTGCACACCATAACCTGCCTTCATGCGCCTGGATTTTGTACACGACAAGATGGCTGAGGTGTAGCAGGGAAAAAAAGGTTTTTTCTTTTCAAATGAGACTCTATTATTCTGGAAAAACATCCTCATAATCATGAGATTGAGCTTGTACACTGTTACTGCTCTCTGTACAAAAGTCAGAGGCTCACAGCTATGTAAGCCCGTTGGCACACGTTAACCGTCTGGGCTGCTGCCATCATGACAAATCACAAGTTAATTTGAGGAAAGAATCAGTACATGGGCAGCATTCTCCACCATTCAAATCCCTACTGCATCGTAAGTGACTGGAGATGTGGTCCAAAGCCACGCTGCACATCCAGAAGCAGCATCTGCCTGTATGTGAGATCATGATCAGAAGACCATGAACTGGGCTTACAGGTCCTTCCTCACCCACAGCAGCGTCCCTTTTAACAGCTACTTAACAGCAGTACAGGGTCAAAAGTGAAAGTAATTCTGGAAATTACATATTTTGGCACTTTTTTTGCAAGTCCAGATCTTCTCCTGCAGTTTCTTTCAGACCAAGAAATAAATAAATTTGCCAAGTTCTTGGAAATTTTTGAGATGGTATTACATACTCTTTCCAAAAACAAATGCCTTCACTATTTCCTTAAAGAACATAATGACTTATATGGTAGTTAGTTGTTTCCTGTTTTGTTCTTAATTTTTACAGCAATGCGCTGCACAAAGGTCTTCTACATGCATCAAGGCCTCAACCCATGCTCCACTCATAGCTTAATTCCTACCCATGAAAACACTGATTTTTGTGTAAATGTGGGAAACCGAAACATGAAATGTTACCAAAACCAACACACACACCAAAAAAAAAAAAAAAAAAAAAAAAAAAAAAAAAAAAAAAAAAATCAATATATCCCGACAGTGGTTTTAACGAAAGGATTTCTAGAAAAGTAGGTTTGATCTGTAAGCACAGGGAGCCAAAAGCCCACTACATGAAGGATGTGAATAGCCTAAACAACATGCTGGAGAAACTGCCCCTAAACTGAATGTTGAATCAAAGATGTAGGAGTTAGTAACAAGCCAGTGCTGTTACATCTGGCATTTTCAAAAGACTTCTTCACTTTCAAAGTTTAAAACCAGGTGGTGATAGTCAGAATGCTGATTACATTCCTTCCAAATTTTTACTTTATGCTAGAAAATTAAAGACTTCTCTCTCTATAAGTGTTTTAAATAGAAAATATTCTACATCTTTCATTAGAAACAACTTTTTTTAAGTCAGCTCACTAATGCCAATGGTGTCAGTAGTTGAAAACTCCAACAAAGCAAAGGCACATCTTCAACAGCTTCAAGCTTTACCACTGCATATATACAGTATTATTGCGACAGCTGATTCTCATTCCTCATGAAATATAGGCTCTCAAATCTTTGAGCTATGCTGGATTTTCAGACAGCATCAGGAAGTATCCAGAAGGCAACTAATCTTGACATCTGAACAGACATTCCAGAGTCAACCCTGTTCATGGCAAGTGAAAGAGAGATTACAATGCCATTGAGTGGCCACAAACTTTGGCCTCCATCAGAAAAAGCAGCTTCAACACTAACATTTATTTTGCAAGATAGAAAAAGAAAAAAAGAAAAAAAGGACAAACTGAACTTCAATTCAGAAAAGCAGCACAATATATAGTTTGGTGTAGAAACAGGATTTATGTTTCTAGGAAAATCAATAAGACTAAATTAAAAGCATTAAACAGACTTGAAGAAATACTACTTAATAGGGGATATTATTAACATTTGAAATCCTGGATTTAATGATCTGAAATTCTTAGGTTGCAGAAAGTGTGCATATGCTTGTGAAATTTATTCTACTACCTGGTCATATTCCAGTGCTCCTGGGTACAGTGGCCATCCAAGAAACAGCTCTGCAATCACACACCCTAACGACCACATGTCTATGGCTTCACAAAACGGCAATCCCAGTATGATCTCTGGTGCTCTGCAAATTAAAGATGGTTACTGAATTTCTTCCTTCAAGAAAAAAAAGGTAATTCAACAACCCAACATGACAAAAAAAAAAAAAACAACCAAAAAAAAAAACCAAACCAAAATCTTATTTGAAAACACAGGCTAATTATTTCAATAAAATCATAATCTCAGATATTTTATTTTTCTTTATCTAGATAATCTGTGGTAAATTTTTGCAGCTCTGAGATGTTTTTTCCTACAAGTATCAGCTGCTATGTACATCAAAATAATGGATATGCCTGAAAAACAGAACGTCACTGATTCAACATTTTTGCCTTTCCTCCAGTATGTTCCGAATGATTCGCCCACTCAGTGTCATATGCGTACATATGTTAACTACATGTTAACTACATTCTAAACACAGTACAGTCATTTATCTCAAAAACAAACAAGAAGTTTTTTTCTGAAAATACACTTGCATACTTCCCAACTGCATAGTACACTTAAAGCTGTTTAAAATATCAATTTAATTACGTAACTGCAAATCCCTTAATGCACTCAAATCAGTTCAACGTGATCAATTTTTAAACCACTTAAATGAAACCATTGCACTTGCTGAAGAGACCAGGTCTTATTTTTCACCTAAACCAAATGTGAATTATTTAACCAAAGGCATTTGAATTTATTTCTGTACTCAAGAACCAGAAAAACCAGTATTGACACAGCTGCTAAAGGGGCTTTTAACATTTCTATTCATGTGGAGCAAAACTCAAGTATTTCACAGATATCCATTTTAATTGCATTTGTTCTTTTTAAACCTTCCCTCCCAGTTCATTCAAGTTATTAACAAAAGGAAAAAGTATTAAAATATATCTGCATGCTAATATAGAAAGAGGCCTGGAGACGTAAAGTATTATTGAAAGCATCGCACTATAAAGTGATTTACTTTTAAAACAGACAATCTGTTGTTAGGTTAACATGCTTCAGAATAGTAGGAAGGTGATTAAAACTAACAGGGTAACTCCCATTGCAGCTGGGCAGAACAGTAGCATTCAACTGATCAGGTAACACACTGGTGAGGAAAATCACTACTTCTCACCTGTGTAAAAGCTTAAAAGTCTTATACTTCAGCACATGCTGGTGTATCATGTTGACATTCCACATAAAACAGAATCTCTTGACCACAGTAAATTCCTACATATCTCATTTATCTTCTCCTCTGACACCTACCTTTATCAAAATATTCTTTTATTTCACCAAAATTTACTGGATTGGGAACAAATTCCTATTTTTATGCTGCATTGCATACAAAATAGAGAAGCTATTTTGTAGTATACAGTAGAGCAAGATCTGAAGCATCTGCATCCTTTTTCACAAGGAGTAGTTGGCAGAAGCTGTACACAGACATACTCCAAGCTTCAAGGATGCACGTTCACCGCTAGAGAAAGACTCCCGAGGCTCTGCTGCATCCCTAACCAGTGAAACCACCCTGGCTTCTGCTATGGGGAAAATCTGAGACTTTCCACAGATAAGAAAGTCTACAGGACAGGATATTCTGTTAAATATTTATGCACTTTCCGTTCATGCCAGTGCTTCTGTCCTTCCCATCCTTGTCACAAACCATCTCAGATGCGATTATATGAAGGATAAATCTTGTCACACTGGTGGTGAAACTGGAGAGGCTCAGTTTTCCAATGCCCTCAAAGATTTGATTACAAAAAACTTCTAGGGATCAAACATAACGTATTTTTGTAATGCAGGATCATGACACTGCACTAAGTATTAGCTAGTTTCGTTATCTGAGAAATACATTTAATATATCTAGATGCCACAACTCTAGAAATAGCCGTAAGAAACGTCTGCCTTCAGCCACTGGCTGGGTGCCAGCCTGCATACGGTTGTTACAGATCTCTGTTAAAATACGCTTCCTTTTGTTGTATTATGTTACAGCCCTGAATAGTTAATGAATATACACACAGCCTATGGATATAGGGGCTTTAACAAATGCTTCTGCTAAAATAAGCTCCTTAAAACCTCTTACATTTACTCAATGGTTAATATGTGCACTGTATAAAAATAGCCACAGTCAGTCAGTCTGTTGCTCGTCTCTCTTGAGGGGCAGGATTGCAAATAAAAGAAGGATAAGGGTAGATATCATGAAAAAACAAGAATGTTTACTGTACTTCACAATGCAGTAATCTGTTAGTTTTTCAGGGGTACCAAGTAGTTCTGCGATACCAGTAAAAGCATTAACAAGTCTCAAGGAAAGGGATGCATTTAAGGAGAGGCAAGACCGGTGCTCCTAATTTCCCAACACCTGACCTACCATCCAGAGGAGGACATAAGTGTGCTCCCAAACAGGGCTACCCACACCTCACTACAGTATAGTGAACAAAAATAATTTTCAGGCTAGCTTGAAGTGAGGAAGATGAAGAGCTGCTGCTCCACAGAAATGTCAAATTTGCTGGTTTTCAGGTGCAACATCTCCTACCACGGCCTCATGCTGGTCTTTAAAATAGAGCAACTCTCCCACAGCAGACAAAGTTATAAGAGAACTTGTACTGGGTTTTATTATGTTTTGATTGGTTTTAACCAGCACAAATATTTTTGATAAAGGAAAACGTTTTGTTAATGGTATGCTCAAAAGCACCTTTTTTCTCCCCTCTCTCCTTCTTTTAAACTTCCAGTTAAAATGTATTTGGGCAACTGGGCAGGAAAGGGTTAAAGAGGAGGGAGGCATTCTTCAATTTTTATTTTTTTAAGATGATCCACAGCTCTTTTTTCAGGTAAGAAATATTTTCACATACAGCTTAAAAGGAAGGTATTCCCTTTCCTAACTACAACCATAGACATTAAATTAAGCGGTAGGAACTCCAGATGTCCCAACACAGTCACTGTAACATTGGATTACTCAAAAAGACTAACTTAGTACTTCGCTCTCTCAAAACAACACCAGACGCACACACACGACTGCTTGGTATCTACTGCAGATGACAAGATGCTTGACAGTACACCAGAAGCTACTGTAGTCCCCAACTTAGTAAATAGCATCTGTCTTCCCATACCAAGACAACAACAAGGAGAACACCAGGATACCAAATCTTACTTAAATGTACTTAAACAAAATTAAAAGCAAGATTTTACACAGAGAGAGCATCTATTTCCTTCTTATCAATGTTAATTAAACATCAATTAAAAACATTAACAGAAAACTTCATTTAGAATTTGAAATGCAATATTACTACATCGGAAAGATTCACTTTATTAAGCAATAATTCCTTGATTAACACATCTGAAATCCTCCTTTCTGGCTTGACACAGAACAGCACAATTCAACTCTCCTGAAGCAGACTTTTCAATTGGAAATATCTAAAAAGACTAAACATGCAAATAAATATTTGCTCCAGCTGCTTGTTTGGATAGTCACATTTGTATTTATTACATCACAGACCATGAATATACATATTATTCTACAGGCTTTAGTAAGCTTATGAGGAAAGAAACCACGAAATTTGTTCCGTTAACTTGCTTAAAGACCAGAGCATTTCATAAAATAATTTAGCTTGAGCATGTAAGCCAGCTTAGAATGAAGCAACAAAATAAGCACATTTGAAGCAAGTGAAATGATTCCTTGAAGGAGGGTTAAAAAACAAACAAGCAAAAAACTACACAAAAATCAAAACCTTAGCATAGTAACAGGAAAAATTCTTCCAACCTTTCCACTGGGGGAACAAAGAATAAAGAGCAACAATCAGCCATACTAAAAAAATAAGTCATGACAAAAACTGTAAGAAGGCAAGCTGTTTCAAGTGGTCACTACCTTGAAGTCCTCAGTCAGAAATCCAATTTAAAACAAAAGTTAAATAAAAAAGCTAAAAGCCAACAGAAAATGTACATAGTAACAACTGAAGAACAGCCTAAAACAATAAAAACAGCGTCTTCCTGGAACTGCTAACTTTATGAAAAATTCTGTTGAATACACAAATAATTTCTCAAATATGTTCCCACTGAAAGTGCCATAACAATTATACGTACCCCCTCACATATCAAGGAAATAAGATTAAAAACTGAACAATTTTTATCTCTATTTCTCTTCTGGCAGTATGAAAGGGTCAATGTATCTACTGTCCACCACATGCCATTGTTTTATTTATTGACCACCAGGTTGCCACTCTCCAGATGAGAGAAGAGTATATAAATAGCCTTCCTCCCCCCATGTCTCCCACTCCTTTCAACACATCCACGTGATTTCTCTCCAAGACCAAAACCTTTAGCCACCACCTACACCAGCTTCCATACCAGAAGCTGAAGGTAAAGGTGTCATATGAGGAACATTGAGCTACTTCCTCTCCCCAGGTGCTATTGCCTACTCCAAAGATGCTGGATATCAGGAATGCTGGTATATCCTTGGCAGTGCTACCTCTTCATTACACGTTGTGCAGTAAAATTCCTTCCAAACAGGCATATAAGCCTTATCAAGCCATTTTGACTTTGCAATTTAAAACACACTGAACAAGGATTTTAACACTGTCTCTCCATAATTTTTAGCTTCTGTATATTCATATAGTTGAAGGTAAATGCAGACAGCGTTTCTATAATATGAGCATGCAAAACAAAATTTATACTCTTCTCATATAAGCCAAACATTACTACCCCTAATTACCACTGTTCATTGCAACAAATGCCTAATACTTTATCTGCTCAGGATACAGCACGCTGTCATCATTATAATGAATACTTATAAGAAAAAGTCAAACGGGTAGGATGTTTATCTTTTTTTATTAATGACTTGTTCAAAGCGATCTTATGGATGAAAAGAACTCACGTAAAGGAATCCAATTTGCACGAGTTGTAGTCAAAATGGATTACAAACCTGAGACTAACACTTCCCCACCACCACCATTACTAGCATAACACAAGCATATACTTTATGAAAGAAATAACTAGACATGGGCTGTGAGATGTTTAGTTGTTCTTCTAAAGAAAGAAGCTTTAAGAGAAAGAACAGATGCAGTGAAGAAGTTAATGAGAGATGGTAATGGGCATTATAATGAGTATTCTCATGTACAATTCATTTTCTTCAACTACCAGTCTTCATCATGAATGTGGAGGAGTGCAAACCTTTCTAAGAGATCTGCAAGAACACAGGAAAGACTCTAGGCTAGAGGGATCCAAATCAAGATGGCAATACTCAGAAAAAAAACCCACAGGCAAGTACACTTCAATAATCTGAAGGATGCAATGGGAATGAACCACATAATGACAAAATCTGTGGATGATGAAGGGTATGAAGAACAGTTGGTTCTCTAGTGCATTTGTGACAGACTTCAGAAGGAATTTCAAACATGCAATTAGATCAATACAATGACAGGCAGTAAAGCACACATGGTATATAGTAAACCATAGTGAAAATTAATGTACATTATTCATTCATTAATTAATTACCCATAAGAATTAATAGGTTGTACATTAACCAACTTTCCAATAGAAAAAGTCTAGGAAACTTTACAGATTACTCGAGAAAAATATCTTACAACTGGGAGCAAATATAATCAGGATATCAGTATTTACTTTTTAAAGGACAAAGACATATCAAAAATTATTATGCCTTATATAAAACTAGTGATACTCCCTCACCTTGCATAGTGTGTGTTCACTTTTGAATTCTGTGTTCAGTTTTGGTCACCCCCATCTGAAAAAGGATACATCAAATAGAAAAGACGCAGAGAAGGACAATATAAATTAAAGACGAAGAGACTTAGGTACAAGAAGAAACCCTGGTTAGAACTATAAAGCTTCAGCAAAGAATGAATGATCAGTAACGTTACTCAAATTTATATATAAAGTAATGGAAGAGAAGCAGTCAGATGTTTCTAATACCCCGCCTCACTATAGAAGACCAAGGAATCCCCCACCCCCTTTGAGATTAAAGGCTGATGTAAATATAAGAGGGTTTTTTTTTTAAAGCCAAAATACAATTAGCCTTTGAATCATGGGCCACTGTTGAGGTAAAAAACATTAAGAGTATTTAAGAATGGATCAACAGAAAAAATATCCACAACGACTCTAGATTAGACAGTAACGCTCATATCAATGTACAATAAAAACAGCCATCAGTGGTGTAGAGCTGGCAGCAACTTGCATCAGAAGACACTGAAGTGCAACCTTCTGCCATGGTAAATTTTCTCCAGCAACAAAATACCAGAACACGTAGACCACGGACCTGATAACATACATATCTCTCATTTCCTACATACTAAAAATCACTGGTTTTGTACAAAGATAAGAGCTACTGAAGCAAATCCCTTGATCCAAACTAAAAAGTCTCTACAATCTTCTTCATGGTCAGAATAACTTTTATTCATAATGCCATTTCATTAGAATAAGAATTATGTCAATAAAATTTATAGAAGTCTTTAAAAAAGTCGTGTTACAAATAAGATGTTCACTTGAGTGTTGTTTGGTTTTTTGGTTGGTTTGGGGGTTTTTTTTGTTTGGTTTTTTTTGTTTTGGTTTGGTTTGGTTTTTTTTAAGACCACTTTCATAGTTGAATTGTCTCTTGCTTTTAAGCCCATTGAGTTGTTAGAATACAGACTGGTACTGTTGTGTTAATGTACATTTGGTCTTTGAAATGCAAGTATGGTACACTATGCCAGAAAACGAGCTTTCCTCCCTATCCTTCTAAAGGATTGTTGTTGTAAATCTATAATGCAAAACTGCATTAATTATTTACATTCACAATCCTGGCTTTTCTCGTACAGTTTTCTAGTGTTTTTAACTCTGCTAAAATTAGACATTAGGAAGTATATAACTTGCAAGTTCTGATTTTTGGGGGTTTTTATTTTTGTTTCGCTTTGGTTTTTTTAACCTTTAACAAGGTAAGAGGATTTAAACTGAAAGCAAAAACGTAAATGCTTAGAAACAGACTCTGGAAACATTAGTTAGGCTGCATAGGGGCATCTGTGTCTTTGAGGTGGCAGGAAAGAATCAAGAATATTGCTTTGCAATTTAGGGATATGTCACCATATATCACAAAACATAGGGAGAACAAATATGTTCAAGAAGATACGAGAAGTTATCCCCTCATTCATAATTTCATTCCTCCTTTGAAGGAGTTTGGTGCACTCCCAGACCCTCACGTGGCAAGTGATAGTGAAGACAGGAGGAAATGAGTCACCGTATCTCCTGTAAACTTCTAAGGCCACGGTATTGCTGTGGTGGTGTCCACAGTGCTGCACAGAAGGAATTCTCATTTCCTGGTAGAAAAAACTTCCTTTTAGCATAATAAAACCTTTTCATAGAACTATGCAATGTTCAATGGCTAGAAAAGACCTACTTAACATCGCAGCCTCCCACTGTTACATATAATGTACAAGACTGACATGCAGCTGCCAGTTTAACTTTGAACCCTGATCTGACCTTGAGAAGGAGATAGGATTTAAAAACCTTATAGACAGTAGCCCAAATATGTAACTACTTACAAAAAGAAGCAATCACTGCAAAAAGAGTTAATTTGAACATAGAGCTCACAACTGAAGGGGGAGAAAAAAAGACAACAGGAAATCAAACCAGACAAATAACAAATAAGTCTTAGGTAATTTCATCAAATAAAATTACAAGCAAACTATCCTAGTGCTCTTTCCTGATACTGAAAAAGAATTGTATTTTATAAGAGCCATTATAAATTTTAACCTAATACACCTCTTACCATTTATCATAAAAGTACTAAACATAATATTTATTCCTTTTTGATTTTTTCAGCTGAGAATAATGAGAAGTTATTTCAACAGATTCTTTTCCACTTATTCAATATCTCTAGTGAAATGAAATGCTGATTTTATTAGAACCAGAAAATGATCATGCTTATGCCTTTTCATGATTTTGTTTTTCCTCAGAAAGACTGCAACTTACCAAGTGATTTATTTATGTAGTTGATATGCTAAGCAGTTTTTGAATTACATGAAAATTAAGCAAAGTAGATACTGATGGAGCAATATAATGAAGAAAATTTTGTTCAGAGAAACTCTTCAGATGCTTTATAGGTAAATAAAGTCTGCAATTTAATACATTTTATTTACATTTTGGATAGCAAAGTGTCAATATTCAAAGCATCAAATGAGGTTACTTACCGATAAGTGAACTTTGACAATATCCTTTGTGTACTTGCACTTGTATGCTTTACTCTTAACTGTGAAACCACCTTGCAGTGCTTTATCCTTGAAAGAGTCGAAGGCTGCAAGAGATGGTCACCCAGACGCTGCCTCTGTCCTCACCTGAGGCGGGAAGCATAGTCTGCCTGAACACTGCACTCCGCTCGTACTGACAACGTCAAGGCACTGAATAAGGTGCACAGTTCCGATGGCACACCAAAGTCACCTGTGACAAGTAACTCCCTTCTCAAACAAATCCTGCCCCAGAGTACAGGGGATGTAGGCTGTTACAGGTGTGCACGTATGTATGTATGTATACACACACACATACAGATCTCTCAATTCTTGTTTTGCATGTTTCTTACTAGAAAGACCCAGACACCCTTTCTTCTGCAGTTTTGCTAGCAGTCATACTAACTTTTGGAGCTGCAATAATGGCCTACGTATATAATTTAATGAGATGGTCTCTATCATGTAGCGTGTTGTTCCTGACATGCCTCCCTATATATGCTACAACCACCTTTGGGGGGTTTTTTTACATCTCCTTTTTTTTTTTTTCTTCTTTTTATCGGGGCAGGATAGAAGGAGGGATGGGAAGGGAAAAGAAGTAACACACAGAAGATGAAAACATCCAGAATCTTGTGCCAAAACAAAAAAACAAGCGGAGCTGGTGAAATGTCCAGATTATTTTTGAAGAAAACCTAGCTTGAAATTATCTTGCTTGGAACAGAGATAGAAGTTAGGGTAAGCACAGGTTACTGTGGAAGACCACGCAGTGGGGCAGATGGCAACCACAAACTGGCCTCCACCCGAGGAGAGGATCAAACACTAGCAACAATTTGCAGCTCTGAACAAGCACAAGAAAAAAATGAGAACATCACAGTGTGGGATATTTCAAGGCCTCAGGAATCAGAGATGCCAGATCTTAATTCCCCCCACCCTTTGCTCTGTTATTGTTGTTTTTGTGGGAATATCAACTTTTAACTCTATAAGGGTCTGCATGGACTTGCAGTGCCCAAACACACCAGCTGAAGAACAGGTAGGGAGTTTCTACAAAAGAGTAATCAGCATGGCAGTATTTCCTTGTAGCATCCTTGTCAAGAATAGCAAGACTTTGTAAGTCAGTTTTGTGTGAAGGCTTCTTGTGCTTTCGCCCCTGATGACAACACTCCTACCACTGGACCGAGGGTACAAAGTCACGGTGGTCCTAAGGCAGCAAGCAGCCTGACCCCACCGGAAAAACCCTACCAAAGGACTCCCACCAGACACAAGGCAATGGAAAGAGCTATCGGTTTCTCATATGACTGATGAGTATGAGGGTCTCTCTTATTTTTTTTATATTTAAAATAGATTCTTGCTTTTGCATAGTTCAGGTAAAATACCAAAGAACACAAGGATATGGCTCTTATGTCAAGAATCATAATATGTTACTTTATGTTAACTAGCTATAAAAAAAACACCAAAAGAAAAATCTACCCTGAAGACACAAAGGAAAATTCCTTTCATTCTGCAGCAACACTTGCAAAAGTCTGCCCTCCAACACAGGGCAACAACACACTGCCTGCTGCAGGTCTGCAGCTCAGCCCCAAGAGCTTGATAAACCATGAAAATATTTGAAATCATTTTCTAGCATACATCTGTTGAACAACGGTTCTTCAGGTAGGCACACTGCAGTGGAAATGAACACGCCACATAGATACCTGAGAGGGTAAGAAAGTCTGCTCACATCCTAGTCCATTGTGAAAAGTTTATTTGGTGGGGTTTTTTTGTTGTTGTTTTTGTTGGTTTTGGGGGTTTTTTTTGTTTGTTTGGTGTTTGGGGTTTTTTTTGTTTTGGTTTTTTTTTGTTTTGGTTTTTTTTTTTGTTTTTTTTTTTTTACTGCTGATGTGCACCCATCTGGATGATGCAAAGTGATAGCCTGATGAAATTTTGCAACTCAGACTGATAAATTTTGACTTAAAATTGCATTGTTTGAATTGTAGAAAGCTTACCAAAAATCAACACAAAGATTCCTGAATAGGCAGAGCGATGTCACGCGATTCATCTCTCTTAGACCTCCAGATCATTCTGTATTCATATGAGCTAGTATGTTTATCTTATTCACCTTCCTAATAATGTTCTACATAGTATTGGAATAAGGCTTTCACAGTCTATTATCCTGACTTGCAGACTGAAGGTTGTTGCTCATGACACAATCCTGCCCGCAAATAAATTTGTCAGGAGAAAAAAAAAAATAGAAGTAATATTAGAAAAATGTCAGTATTTTCATTAGAGAAAATTTATGTAGTGATACTGGATTATAAAAATATTGTCAAATCAAGAATCAAACACTGACAACATGACATCAGGATAAACAGAGACAGTAGGCTTGCTAAAGTTTTAAAATAAAAGAGAAACAAGCAAGAGACTTGCAGGAGAAATTAACATTTAAAAATAATTATATCAGATTAACAGCAACACTTGACCACTTAAAATTCAAATATTTAAAGCATATACAATTAAAAAAGTAATGCCTAGCAAAAAGTCAAGTATTGATGCCACAGCTCCACATGGGAGATTCATGTCCTGTTCACTACATAAATGGAACACCAGGATCCATTCCACTTTGGATATTCCCCTATATAAAGTATTACCTAGTCATTTAATAGCTATATCAGCTGCTAAATGAGAAAGAAAAAAAAAAAAGAATAGAATCATTACAAGAAAGTTATGACAGAAAACCTACAGAGCAGCAGCTGGGGCAGGTGGGTTAACGTACATGAAATTAAATCTGCCTTCTCAAGGTTACACTAGTAGAGACTTTTTGGTTAATAAAAATATTTTTAAACACTTCTAAATCTACTGCTAGATTCATACCCAACAGATATATGTCTGACACAATGTTATATTGGCATCTGCTGCTTCCATACAACAACACAGAAAAATACACCCAACATAGAGCATGCACCGACATTCAACAACCTTAATTTTAATTTGTACACTGCTGTAGTAATTTATGATGCACTGGCAAGTGAACTGACTGGCTGACCTGGTGAGTTTTTCCCATACAAATTTCTATGATTAGAACCCTGGTGTAAATATGACACCACCAGAACAAGTCTCATCTTTACCCGCGGCTTAGCAAACCCACTAACATAATCATGGGGAAATAATGAAGAGCCTAAGCTTAGGGGCATATGGAAAAATCACCTGTCAATGTTCTGACAAAACTAAGAAACTACATTAGAAAATTTGAAAAGTGTTTTTTTTTCCTCCCTGCTGAACTAAACCTATGGAGTGCTAGCAAGGAAAATTACACAAGTCTATTTTGGTAGGCTAGACTGTAAGACTTCAGCCTTCCAGTATCACCTGCTTGTAACTGCATTGCAGTCTGCTGAAAGAATCCACATGCAACAGTCCCTTCACGTGTTTCACCCCAGCCTTGAACCCCACTAGTACTAGTCTGCTGTTTTTTCCCTTTTTTGTTCTCCCTAGATACTTTTTCCTCTTTGCTTTTTTCCTATTTTCCCTTCCCTGGTATCCCACTTTAATTTATTTGTCCTTTCCCGTTGAAAGGAGAGACCGTCTATTCTTAGAAGAGTTTCAAATCCTAAAATAAACTGCTTAACTATGTATCTATTACATCCAGATTGATGTCATATCAGACCCTGACAACATGCTGCAACAGAAACAGGACCACAGCAAAGAACCCCAGCATTTCTGCAAGCTCTGCTTTGCAAACATTTTTAAAGTAACGTTATATACAAAGATGTAACACAATCTACCCAAACATTAAAACATAGGGCAAGGGGTTTTTTTCATTTATTCTTCTCACTACATAAATGTTGATGTCATTTTTAAAGCAGTTCTTGCCTGATACCTAATACTAAAAACCAGACCCTTTACCACCACACTAAAGAGGAGGAAATCAGGGTAACCAGATTACACTGGGAATTCTTTTTAATCAAGCAGAATGTTAAAATTTTGCTGTCAGAGCAAATAAAAGTTAAAAACATGTAGTCCAGTTTAAAGAAAAAAGATAATAATGGGATCTAGATAATAATTGGATAATAATGGGAGCCTTTCATCCAAGTAAACCCTTTGACTCCAGTCCAGGACACTAATAATTGTGAGCATCTCATTACTTACGGCTAAAACCTTCATTCTGTTCCCAATACAGACAGACACTCACATTAGGGAGAGGCACACTTGTTGACAATATTAACGCAAGCAGCAAGGATCTAATAGAGGGGGAACTTTCCCCCCATTTACAGAACTGCTACTGCTCTAACAGGGCTGTGGCACACCGATTGCTCAGTGCCTTGAGCTGGTGTGGTAAACTAATTTTTGTCTCCAAGAAAAAATGAAAGGTAAGCTATCTTCACTGCCTGCTCTTCTCAATGTACAGAGAAAATATTACACAGAATTTCACAAGACTCTGCAAGACAGTGCTGGCAAAGCGTGAGGAGCAATAAACATTTCCTGAGCTTTAAAAAACAATAGCAGTAGTTATTTCAAGAACATGCATAAAAAATGCATTAATAAAATACTAATGAAGATTATGAAGCACTCTGAAATATGTCCTAAACTGAGAATTGACATATATACCACATAAAATCCATAATCCATCTCAGTACCATAGTATGTCAGGGAGATATTCTAGTTTCAACTTGCAAACAACTTGCACCAAAATACGAAACCAAAAGATGCCAACTAGAAATTTATTCAAAATGCCAATGACTAACAAAAATTGCAAAAATAAAACCATTGGGAAGTCTGACTATTTTACACATGATATAACCTTTGGCCAAACACTGAACACTGCCCTAAAGGCTAATGTATTATGAGAGTCTACACAGTAAGACGTATTTACTGGGAACTCCTGCTTTTGGAAAAAATGAAAGCTGAAGTTCAGTTAACAAATCTCCTCTAATTAATTTGTGATTTCCTTGGAGATGTGGAGAAATCTCACTTGTTTTGTTTTCAGCATATATGAGTTTTTCAATGAAAAAAAAAAATCCTCAAATCAAAGCATTACCTTTTCTTAGTCCCAGGAACTATTTTTAGATTATGTTATCATACCACAAATTGATAGGACAAACTTTCAAAGGCCAGCCCTGCATTATGTCATCACTTTTTAGTAAGGCTCCCAACTCTGGCCTTGCTGTGCCTTCACTAACAGAGTTAATATCTCCTTTTGAGTCAAGTTCATTAAGTTTTCTGGGATTTTTACATTGCGCTTTTCACTTTTAGGAAGAAGTCAATCTAAAAATATAAGTGTAACCTGTGTAAGTTAAAATTGGGAGGGGGAAAAAAAAACCTCTTCTTGAAATAAAAAACCCACCTCCCAAAAGCAGCCGACTACTGTTCCATTGCCAAAATGTCCCAGGTTTGCTACCTGCAACCTGAACAGTCCCTACAAACACATACACGCTTCTTTCGGTGGGGGAAATCTTCGCATTTTTCTTCTATATCCATGAAGTTCCTGTAGTTCTTTTTGGTCGCTGACATCAGCCAAAGATTATAGGTGAAATCAGACAGGATCAGCGGCAGCAGCTCAGTGGGATTTTTGTATAACATGAATTTCCCTGAAGTCAGTTTGTCTGAATGCTTTCTTTGTGAATCTTGACTTTAAGATTGACAGCAGTAAAGGGTCAACTTTTTATTGACTAGACATGAATAAGAAATTCTATTATCCATTAATAGGGTAGCCATAAACTATCACAAACAGAGCAATATACTTAAAGAAATCCTTGGCAGTAATCCCACTGCTAGGACAGACCTATAAATTTTTTTAGAATTACCCAGGAAGAACTGTTCTCAACCAGCCTTGAAAAGGCGCTATAAACAACATATACATTAATGATGCTGCTGGGACACGAGCGGCAAAATTATCCATTATCAAACAATTGCCAAGATGCTGGAATACTTGAAGCCTTATACAGAAATAACCTCTTGAGAATAAACAGTTGGAAACAAGAACAGCATCAGATCTACATCAAAATTAAAACAGGAGAGACTTAGAGGCTAGTAACATAACCTTATGAGAAAAAAGTCCATTAGAGCATAATGATAAATGAGAATATTTTCACTGGTCGTCTGAGAACTAGACTAGATGACAGTGACAAACTTTTTTTTATTATTATTTTCTGGCTCTGATGCTGCAAATGCCCTTAGGCAAATCAGCTTGTACTACGATTCAAGATTACAGATTTTTTTAAAAACATAAATAACTAAAAATAACCATCTGGGAAAGACAAAAAACCCAGACAACATCCAAAAAAATCCCAAAAGCTGCATTTTTTTGAAAGAAATTTTAATCTGAAGATAAAAATCACTATAGTCTACAAAAAGTATGTCAATGACTTATCAAGTCTTGGTATGGTACTGTGAGCACCTAAAGACAAAAAGCTGTTTTGGTGAGGTAGCAAGGAAAGAGGTCTTTACCTACACTTAAGAGACCTCAGGCAACTGACTTCTGAAATAAAAGGCAAAATGGTCCTTTTCCAAAACAGAGATCGTTACCTTCTGCTACCATTTTATGTTCTCCAAGGATGGTCAGTGTAATATTATTACAGTGTTCACTTCAAGACTTATTAAGCATCACATAGCAATAAAGTGCATTACAATTACTAAATTTTCTACCAAAGGTGGTTAAAATTCCCTAGAATAAGTGATTACATACATTTTTGCAAGTTATAAACGTAACAGCGGAGCATATCTATGGACCTGCTGCAGTTAAATCTGATGTAAACATGTCTACAGGATTTATAAAAGTACAGGTGTGAAGGTTTCTCAAAGATGCCTGTTTCTAAATATTTTTTATTACTTTAAACATTATTAAAATAGACTCACTATCAATTGCATATCCCTGATTTCAGTTTCAGTTCACATGCAGTCCATACAAACTGTGGCAGATGACCTGATGCCACTCACTTGCTTCCATTATCTTTCCAATGTCAAAGCAGCATGGTGAGCTATCAGGAACACTAACCAACCAACCTAACAAGCATCATCAGATTTTATCTGCCAAGAGCAGGGAGGAGGGGATGTTCAACTTTGGTTGATTAGTTTCATCAGGGGAAAAAGAAAAAAAAAAAATCCTACAGTCAGCCTCAAACATGTGAAACAAAAAGATTGTGCTCAAATGTTTCACATCTGGAAGGTTTAAGGACTCTGTAGCAGCATCTTTTAATAAAGAATGGCATGGCAATCTTAACAAGGCATGCTGTTACCAGCTCTACCAACTTCAAAAGAGCTACGGAAAATAGGCTTTGTTCTACAGAATAAGCACATACCTCACTGTGTTGTGTATTTCTTATCCCCCACTGGTGCCAGTATACCCACTGAAATGAGAGACAAGTGAAATCGTAGAGTTTCTTTGTTTCACTGTTCAGTGTAGGAAAAAAATAACGTACATTAAAAATCTATGAATTGAGAGACTGAAGTTACAATAGGAGTTAACTGAAGTAAGTCATCATGCCTTTAACCAGCTATCTTCTTCTTTCTGGTTGATTTGAACCATTGCTTAACTGTCAAACCACTGCCCGTGGAGGGAAAGAGGATGGGAGCTGAACTGTGACCAGGCAAACTCTAGGGTGAAAACTGACCCCTGGGGACACCTACTTATCAGGCAGGTAAAGTACAGAGCACCAGCTTCATAAACTTCTCCAAATCAGCAGTGTGTCTCAATGCAAGCTTGCTATGATTTAAAAAGCGGTGTATAAATGCAAGCGTAATGTTTGGTATTTTCTAAAGCATAATGTTGTAACATTTGGTATTTTCTAAATAATAAACAGGAATGGGCAAAAACTAGCTGACAAAGTCAATGCTTACATGTATCAACACAGCTTTAGATAACAATGTTCTGAAATAAATATCACCCAAAGCCCCTGCGTGTGCTACCGCTTCAGTAAGGAGTTATTGCTGTGTCATAACCGTGTCAAAACAAAAAAAAGATATCACAAAAATATCGAGGCAATGTTTACAAGTTGCACGGTAACTTTAAAGGTAATTATTTAACTAGAACGCATGACTCGTATTTCCCTATGAAAGGCTCTCTACTTAACTGGATTAACACACTACTGATAGCTAAATTCCACTGCCAGAGGCTACTGTCAAGTCATCATTTCCAGAACAAACCTATAAGCTATTTTCTTTATCCTGTGCGCGACCATTACAATAAGGTCATCATGAATTTGCTCCCAAAGTGCTCTAAAAAAAAACTGCTGCAAAGAACATTCAAGAGATGCGTGACACAGGATTACCTGTTCTAACGAAAGTAGACCGTACATCAGTCACAGGTTGGAAGGCTAAATACATTTTGCAGCCAACCAAGAAATTAACACCTAATTTTTCAATATTGTTTTTTTGATTTAAAGATGATTCGATTTTGATGCTGTGAAAATTGACTATTGCCTAGAACTCAACTCCCAGGTATTTTCTAGGGAAAGCAAATCCAGTTCTGCATTCCCAGCAAATGTTTCTCATGTTTGTTTTTCCTTTCAAAAGCAACACTAACAGCTACGTACACTCGCTTTCTCCACCCACTTCTTAACACACATATGATATGTAGGAGATTTATTAATATATGGAGAAGTTAGCCAGGAGAGAACAGAAGTAACCTACCTCAAAACAAAGTTTCTTGCACAAACCTGCATTCAGGGTGACGCTCCTGGACAACATGCCCTGTCGTGCACTGCTCACCTTTACAGAGCCCTCCCTCGCCCTTGCATTTCCACAGGATGGCAACGCAAAGGTAGAGCAAGGAAGAGGAACTCCTGACCCCTCCATTTTCATGCAATCACAAAGAGCCATGTCAATACAAGCATAGCCCTCATTTTCTTTATGTCATCTCACTCCCATTTGTAGCATCTAACTAAAATCAGAAAGAAAGAAACAAAGTGAAGTCATAGTTTGTTCCTACTGTGCTTCATACAAAACAAACGATTTTAAAGTTAGATTTAGTAACAGGAACAACAACAAGAAAAAAACCCCAACTGGTTCCAAACTCGGGAATTTTGAAGTTCGACTTCCTTCCTCCACTCCCAGCAACACCCTTTGTTTCCTGATGTTAATAACGCCAGGTGGGAGACAGAGCACAGGCCTTCCTAATGAAGGGCTCCAAAATGTCCTTACGAAGGGCCAAGGGGGAATAACCAAAAAGGTTAAAGTACACAAGGAACACAGTCCAAAGAAAACATTTTTGTTAGGGACAGGACAGGCTAATGTGGTAGCTGCAGACAAAGGACTCGGAACAAGTTACAGTTCCCTCATTCCGTACTGGCCAAAAGTACTACCCTACTGCACTTGAACAGAGCTGCTTGGAAAATTTCATGAGACCATTTTTCCGACACAATTTACTCTGTTTTCGTGGGCTCTTGCCTGGCTCAGCAACACCAGCAGCCAACGATCACATTTCAAAGTATTGGTCACTCATGCAATAAAATCAGCTGTTGCACCACAGAGCAGCTCCTCATCAGGACCTCTTCACACAAAAATACAAAAATCTGTTCCATAAAACATAACCGGACTGTGGAGCTCCACTGCTGGATTTAGCCATGCCATAACAGTATGTCTTTAAAAAAAAAAAAAAAAAACAAAAAACACAAAAAAAAAAACACCACCAAAAAAAAACCCAAACAACAAAACAAACACAAACCCAGAACCAAACCAAAAAAACCCCAATCAAACAAAAAGGACAACAAAAAAAATACCTCTAATGTGCTACTAGACACAGAAGGTCCAACCTAAGGAAGCTAATGAGCTCATACTGCCAGCAGCTAGGAGCATATACTAGGAACTACCAATATAAATGTACTTTCTTTGTTGCTTTGTCTTTGCTTAGGCTTTTGCTATCGGTCACTATCAGAGACTGGATACTGACTGGATCTTTGATCATTCAGAGCTGGTTTTATAGTCCTCAGAAGGTTATTAGAGGCTCACATGTGTATTCTGCAGCCCTTTGCCTCACCCCACCTTTTACTGAATGGATTATGTTTGATATAGGGGAAATAATGAGATTAAGCACAGGAAGAATCCCCTTTCACAAAGGAAAGGGTATTGTACTGACATCTAGGTCTACCTGAAATACATTTGCTCCTTCACAGGAATGTGTGTCTAATGGTCATTTTTATTTTTGTAAAACGTATCAAAAACATTACCCCTAAGCACGCATTTGTCTGTTGTGCAAATGCCACAAGTCAGGTTTCCAAGCATGACAAAGTTTTACATTCTTCTTAGGCAAGTCAGATGTGAGCCCAATGAGGAAAAACGGACCATAGCTAATGAAAAAAAAACCAAAAGCAAAAAAAAAAAAAAAAACCAACCACAAACAACACACTGGAAACTTAGTTTGACTATAAATGAAAAGTACAAAAATTAAGCTGGATTTTAAAGAGAATCTTATAAGTTAAAAGTTAAGTTTCACAAAGAATAAAAAGAGACTGTGTTTAATCACATCATAGATTAACACCCAAGGAAATGGGTATCAATCCCTTTCAGCTACCAGTTCTTTAGTAATATGTAACAGTCCGTTCAATAAAAAAAATTAAAAAATAAAAAAAATAAAAAGCTGTAAATAGAATAACTGACGTACAACAGATTTAGAAAGAAGAAAAAAAAAAAAGATATTTTGACTTGCCAAAGGAAATATTCTTAATTGCATGTAGTCCTTTTTCAACAAATCCCTTTGCATTCCTGTCTCTTTTGCATACTAAAAATTCTACCGTGCCACATTGCCTTGAGCCGGCAAGGAGCGTGGGAAGGGTCCAATTGCATAAGATGTTATTAAGGCAGCAAAGCTGGCTACTTAACTGAAGATACTTAAACACTCAAAATAATTACACAGATTAGCCAGCAACTCTCAGACTGGAGAGTTGCCTACCTGTAGCGCAATAAGGAGCTGTTCAAACACACCCTCCGCATGTGGGTTCTGCGTTAGGTACCCGTGCCCCAAGGGCTGACGGTGGGAGATGGTGAGCCTTGCGTGTTTATCATGTTCACCACGAGGCAGAATAGGACTTAACACTATTCCCAGCACACCCACACATTTCCAAGTGATGGAGGAATTCCCCAACCATAGAATTATGGTATATCAATAAGGTAAATACATCGCCCAAAAAAAGTTAATTTACAGGCATATAGTATTTTTCCTTCAGAGCAGAACAGCAGGAACTTGAATTCCTAAGGATACCTAGCAGTACTGATATCCCTGAAGAGGCACCTGCCTGAGATGCAGAGGTTAAAGGATAGTGCCTAGCAGAAATATGTGAAGAATGCCACGTGGCAGCCCTTCAGATGTCAAGCATCAGAGTGTATTTTAGAACAATCTGGGGTAATTTTAATTTTTCAGATACCTTCTCATAGGGGCTTAGGCCTACAGAAGTGTGGCACAAAATACTATATACTACTTAAAGCAAATAAGACATTATAAAATATTTGTTTCTACAAGGGAGGATAAAAAACAAAAACACACCCCACAACAGGAGAAAAATTAAATACAGCAATGCACTGCTCTGAAAAGACAGTCCTATAAATGCACGTATATAAAGCTACCAGTTATCTTGATATGATTCTGAGCATGCACTCTCTTCCTGTTCCCCAATACATTTTTGGGTGGGGATGTCTTTTGCTTTTGGGGGGGTTTAGGCCTTTTTGTTTCTTTGTTTTGGTTGTTGGGTGGAGGTTTTTTTTGTTTGGATTTTTGTTTGTTGGGGGGTGGATTTATGGGTGTTTTGTCTTTTTTTTTTTTAAATAAAGTTCCGTGCCCTGTCTGCGTAGTTTTCTGTTCTTCTTGCAGTGGCAGTACCAGTTGTGAGAAGTGAGCATTGAGCAATGAGCTGGAGAGAGAACTAAGAACACAGGCCCCTAGTAAACATCAGGAAATTATTTCCATTTTAGAAGTCAGGAAGCTTTTCACACATTTCTCCACAGGTCCTTCTGCCAGATTCTGCTGACAAAGAGAATTCTCCTGTCATGCCACACAAATGTGAACAAGCTTATCAGCAACCACTGGACTTAGTTACACTTTGTTGTCAGTGTTTTTTTCAGATTTCCACTACTCTCCCCAGACAAGAATGAACCACCTTAGATCTCTATTTTGCCTTCTCTAACATGCAAGGGCAACAAGCATACTGTTGTTCATACTGCTGGTATTGGCACCTTCAGGACTTCCATCTGCTGTCAGATTTGGTTTGAAGTACTTGAAAGTTTCGGTGGTATTGGGACAAATGCACACTCACACACATTAAGAAGTCAGCCAAAAAAGCTCAGAAGTCAGTTCTGAAGTTTTTCCAAAAACCCCCACTAGATTAGACCCACCCAGCAACCACCTTATTTCTTATCGCAGGAGTTTCTTGCATTACCCATTTCAGAACTGCGACTGTAGGCAACCAAATGTCCCCTCCAACAAGCTGGTCACGGTCCATCTTCAAAACGGGTGCCTTCGCTTGTCCTCACAGCTCACCACTGGAAAGTTACAGATGCAACATACACAGAGAAACTTCAGAGATTTATCTGTAACCATTCTCTAAGGATTAATGAAAAAGTCAAAGAAAATATTCAAAGAATCTTTAAGAGGAACTACACTGACACAGTCTTGTGGGGAAGAAAAATTAAGCGACATTACTATAACTCAAGAACTGAAGAATGAATCCACTCAGATGACAGCCATTAAGCTCCCATAAAACTACAGACTGCTTGTACTTTTTGACTTGCCAATACACACTAGCCTGTGCACTTACTGACTTTCATTTTTGCTTTCACCTCAAACCCCTTAAGTCAGTTGCTTGACAAAACATTAAGTTTGTCTCACAAAAGAGAGAGTTCTTTGTTAAGGCACAGCCCCAGGGGAAAACAAAAAAAAAAAAAAAACAAAACAACAACAAAAGAAAAACACAAACAAAAAAAACCACAAACAACCTACACCACTAAGATAAGGGAAAAATGTCTGAAAATATCTTTATAAACTTCTGAAGTAAAGCTGAAATCAAAACACAGCAATAAGGGGAAATGAGTTGTTGCATCCGATTTTACGCATGCTTAAGACACACAAGCGATGCAATTCATGAGCAAGAAAGACTGAGGACATGCATGCATGTAATACATGGAGAGGGGATGTATAAATAAAACAGAACCACATCCACCTTTCATGTTATTTAAGCAACTAGAAAATAACACGCTTTCTAGAAGGTACACGTTTTGTTACATAGTCCCTGGCTCCCCAAATGGCGTGCATTAGCCCCACTGCTGCAGAACAGCACTGGAAGCAACCGGGGGGTCCAGCCCCACACCAGCCACCTGCTCCAGGAGGGTTTCTGGTTCCTCCTCCTCCTACTCTAGCACCGCACCAGTTTCCATTCACTTCTGTGCCAAGCACAGGGACTTGGCTCTTCAGAAGCCATCGTGAAGAAGCCTGATGAGCTGTTCCCTGGCGCGTGTCTGAGCATGCCACCGGCAGACTGCCTTGCCTGCTTCCCGAACCGCAGGAGCTCTGCTCCTGCACAGCACTCGTCCCTGCGGTGACTCAACACACCTCCCCTGAAGCGTCAGCCTGGCACCCATCATCAGAAACGCATGGAAATCCAAAACAAGCACCAGGAACAAACTAGGAAATTGCAGGTCTGCAGAGTCGGGAGGGGGAACAGCACTAATTACAAAGTAATTAACTTTTAGTAGAAGTTTTATTCTATCAGTAAGGGAGAGGAAGGGCTGAGGTTACTGTTCTGCATTTGGTATTCCTAATTCATATAACCATTTCTGTGAAATGGTTAAAGTTGATACAGATTATTTATCTTCAGGGAATATGACCTATATACACTGTTATCTAAATGATTTAACGGGTACTACACTGGCATTATTTCATACAAGCCTGCAAGAGTCAGCCAGTGGTCTCACGTAAGCTCAATCCTCCATGCACACAGAATGAAAATGCTGAAGTGTCAAAAAATAGCTACAAAACAGGAAACCGCATACGGGGATGACCTCTATCCAATCTAGTAAATCTGCATGAAATATCAGACTAAGTTTTGGGGCTTCTTTTTTAGTTTTACACCAGATACATCTACATTAGAATGGAGGTGGGGGGAAGTCATTTGATATCATTTGTACACAGGCTAATAATGATGCTACAGATAGAAGTGTAAAGAAAAAAGGTGTTTCTCATACGTAAATGCTTAATAATCATAGCCAATGTAACCTCGGAACAACCAGAAATGAAGCGAAATAAAATTAGTGCTAATTAGGTTTAGGCAATCCTGAAGCTGTTCTTTCAGGAAGGCAACTGTGTGGCTACAAACTGACTATCCCAAACCGCACGCAGCACCACTCCGTGAGCAACCAGCCCTGTGGGACAGCAATTCAGAGGGCAGGGTGGAGTGCTCGGGCACTAACGACACACGCTAGTTCCTGATTATCCTCCTATGTAATATCCTACAGTGTTGCAGTTTTTTCCCTTGTTAAATATCTGTCAGTTTCTTAACTTTTTTGGTAGGTTTTTAACAGCTGAACAACTGCTGCCTATATTAAACACTATGTTTAACAGGAAAATTACGCACAGCACGGCAACACTAGAGACGTGTGGTGCTGGGCATGACAAAAACAGGTCTCTGTCAACTCAATGAGAAGAGACTCATACAGTTCACCTACTGGTAAGGCAGAGAGACCAGTAAAGAAACAGCAAGAGATAAACTTCAGTGTCAATTAAGCACTTGACTTTTGTTAGTGCTTCTCTCTACAGAAACTACTCAGCATAACCAGATGGACGTTGACTTTAACTACAGAGCTTTCCCAGCTACCTTCCATGTACAGGAAAGGTTTTGATTTAAGAATACTTTCTCAGTGGAAGTTGTTGAAATAATTCAAGGCTAAATGAAAACCAAAGAACAGGCAGAAGCCATATCATATAATCTACAAATTATATCCTCCTATTCTACTATCTAGGACTCTTCTTACAAAAAATGCTGAGGCCTGCTGCTCCACTTTTAGCTACTCTTCCAGAGAAGTAAAGCGTCCAAAACCAGTTACATCTCCACACAACACTGTGACCAGTGTGATTGTCTCACGATGGCAATAGCAAACACATCAGTGCACAGGTTCCATCCTGCAACCCCTTGTACTACTGCCAGAAACATAGGAGCTGCCAGAGATCTCTCCAGCCCTGCTGTCACCCACTGGGAGCAGCCAACGCAAAATTCATTCATCGGGTAGTTCTCCAGAAAAGCCACAGACCTATGGTACCATAAGACAAAGCCCAAACCCCATGAACTACAGACACTTTACTGAACTCAGAAACTTGGCCATGTAGAAGATGCAGAAGGTATTTCCGAGGTGCATTTGAAACCATTCTTATGGTGAGGGTGGGACGGGTGTGTGGAAATGCTGTTGAAAATTTCGAGGTGTTAAAAACACTCTTAACAAAACATGCGTAGCCAAATAGCATACTTTACATTAAGAAACACACAATAGATCTTGAGCTAAAACAGTACTGGATGGCAAGAAGTGAGAGATTATTTATCAAGAGCGAGAAAATTAACAGCTCAAAAATTCAAACATCACTGAGCTTGAAAAAGGCACTCAGCACAACATCCAGTGCTATTAGTGTGAACAACACTTTTGACATCAGACCTTTCTGGCAAGTATCATTAACTGCTACTACCAATTTACAACCTACAGCATACCCTAACAACTCAAACCAGTTTTAAAAATAAAGTTTCTCAGTTAATAAAACCACAGTAATATGCAGTTTAAAAGCTTCATATAGTGTTGTAAGTATATAAAAGCTTTGTACATAAGCAATGTAATGCATGCAGTTTTTCAAAGAAGTTATGAAATGCACATATCCAAAAGCTAAGTTTTATTGAGAGAAAGTAATAAAAATAATGAAAAAAACTCTTCTAATTCAATTCCTACATTCAATTTTGGAGAATTAAAAGACATTTTAAATTCACGTTTTTTTGATGTTGCAGGTTCAAAATTAAAGAAAAAGACAGTTCAGTTGTGTTCAATGAGTTTTTATATACACACACACTGAATACTGATATCGTTGCTAAAGGAACAGCTCTTTTTCCAAGATTATCTATATGTACTACACTTGAAACAGTAAAGCATACTGTCATGAAAGATTTCATCATGAAGTATATCTGGTGTTTCTAAATATTTTGAATGATTGACTGTAAGGGTGAGAACCTATCTTTCTCAAAAATACCCAATAAGGCATTCGAAATACTGATAAAAATTAAACTACGGTGCAATTCTGAATTAAGGGAACCATGTAAAAAGATTATATTTTGTGAGAGATTGCTGCGCTGTCCTGGGAACACAGAAACATCCTTGGTGTTTACAAAGGTGAAAATGGCAAAATTTACAATCACCCTTCGAATGCAGAACAAAATTCCACAAAGTTTTGATTTTTAGCCCCAAAAAGCTTCCTGTGCAAACTTCACTGGCTACATCTCAGTTGCACACAAACAGCACAACTGGCAAACTGCTTTGTTTCACTGCTTTAGGTAGTTTTAAATACACTACGCCCAGCACAGCATACACCATGAAGGTAAGAGTGAGAAATCCTGAATCCCATGGAGCATCCGACACAAGTTTAATAGAGAAATGAGAACAGGTTTGACTTGCCTACTCTGAAGATGCACTGTGACTGTCTTTTTTTTTCCCCCCTCAAAGAATAAGGGCTTCATTGCCAGGTTCCAGTGCTGCTGCAGTCCAGATAATGTAGTGCATTTTACAGAATATGTAATAATTTATTATTGATACAAAGTTCCAGATACCATGCATTTCCAAATAAACTATTTTTAATAATTTATTCTTGAAGTACATATTATGCAGTGCTCATTATTCTGCTCATAATTCTGAATTTTTCTTTATGGCTCATACACAAAAATTTGACTTTTAGAAGCACAGGGAAATTAAGCGAAGTCCAATGTATTCTGAACTTACTATCGTTTAAGTGGGCCTTCACTAAGAAGCGTGGATGCAGTTGTTTTTCCATTACTTAGCAGGCTAGTGGTCAGATTTTGGTGCTAAGCCATGAGAGCTGAAGTCTGCTTGCAGTCATACCATGCCATACAACAAGCTGACTGCATGGACAGAAGACAATGCTTCCCACCATCCATCTTCTGTGGAGACTTAGTACTACTAGCTTGTGCTTCTGCCCACTTCCAACTACGAGCATGCAGGGCAGAAGGCCATAGCATTGCCCCCTCTCCCACATACTTTGCAACCATGCATGCAGGGAGATTCAGAGTTTTATTAATGCTTCATAGGGATAAGAATGATTTTACTTTTCGTCTCACCAGCACAACCTTGTCTGCATAAAGACTCACCTACTCACACACAAGTACAACTGGTTTAAATGACATTATGCCTGCCCTTTAATGAATTGTTGCTGTCCAATTACCAACAAACCAAGATCTTTCAGCACAATGACAGTTCACATGTTCTTAAGATAACATCATAGTTTCAAAATGCAAATGCTTGAAAATCTTATCTGTGAAATGCTTTTGCTTCTAACAAGTGAAATTGGATTAGGGGCTGGGGGAAAAGTATTTTAACAGTCAAAACAAAAATCACTCCAAAATATTAGCTAGCACTGTAAGATCAAGGACCTTCAAACAGATGGTAGAAAAATTGACAATATGGACATTTCTGGCAACTTATTTTCATACAAATTTTAATTTTACTTAATTACATCCCAAATACTTATTTTTATGTCAGACACCTCTACCACTTTCCAATTAATGCCAGAATTCCCAAAAGGGGTTTTTCTTGTCACTGTTTTGTTTTTTATTCACAATAGTATTTTATTGCTGGTTTCGGTCTGAACCAGCACACGTCTTAAATGTTCTAAACGTGCCTGCATTATCTATTTGCACTTGTTCAGCCTGCTTGATTTTTAGATCAACTGAGGCAGTTTGCCTTCTGCGGCTAATGGGATGAGCCCCCAGCTGTGGTATATCCTCTCCCTTTCACACAGGCTGTGTCAGCAGAGTAGCAGCTCATCCAATCTTTGTGTACTCAACCACGCAGAAGACTTTTTCCCCCACGCGCCTGCTTCATCCTCTTCACTCATGTTGGATGCCATGAGCTGATGCAGAAGGTAGCCTTCACCCACAAAACAGCTCTCCTTGGAAGACAAGGATGCCAGATGGAAGAGACAGGTGCTGATGTATACGCTTCGCTTTCAATCACGTTAACTTAGATCTAGTACTACCTGCTCTTACAACAGAAATACACAGCCATATTTTCAAAGCAGGCACAGTGGGAGCAGTTAGAGACAATACGTACAAATACAGCATTGCAGCTACCACTGATATTTTCAGCAATTAATATATCCGATATACCTGCACTCATGTACACAAAGATGTACGATGAACAAATCTTTGTGACATAAATATCAGTGCAGTGAAAAAAAGGATCACGTTTCAGTAGACCTATTTCAATGTGTGAAAAATAAAAGCTGCTTCCCAAAACTTTAGCCATGACAAACTTAAGTTTATCATTCAACCCCAAAACAGTGAAATACAGCAAGAACCAAGCGCTCTTTCTCCTTCAAGATTATGAAAGAACTTCCTTTCTGTTCAAACCAAGGCTGTCTAAAGAGCAAGAGACCCATAATCTGAACTCTGATTTAAGTTATTGCTCCTACCACCACTATTAATTTGAAATCTGGAAAATTAATAGAATCTCCAGCAGGTACATGGTACCATCGAATGCTCTGTGTTATCCCAGCTTACGTTACTCGGAAAATCTCTAGCTCAGAAAAACGACCAACTCAAAGGCTGGCTGCTATTTCACCCATTCCCATCCCCATGATATTCCTCTGGATCTTCAGAGAGGATTAAAAAAAAAAAAAAAAAGTTGCAAATGTACAGTAACCCTGCCATTCTTTTCCACAGCATAAAAAAAAAAAAAAAACACCAAAACAAAAAAAAAAAAACCCACACAAAAAAAGAACCAAAACAATGAAACCCAAAACCCCCACACAAACCACACCCCCCCAAAAAACCAATAAAAACATAAAACCACACCCTTACCAGAAAAGATATACTCTTATTTTTTGCTTCTGTGAACAAAGAATAACGTTGACTAAAAGATAACAAGAGAATTGAAGCTACATTTATTACCAAATAGCTATATAAACATGAAGTTATGATGAGCTAAGATTGCCACTCCTGCATAGTACTTATAATGGTTTTGGTTAGGTCCTAGTAATCATGAAATACAAGTTTAAAATAGGAAGTCAATTAAACAATTAATGAACAGTATGCAAAAAGTGCAAAATCTTGCCAAATCAATGAAGCAATTTGTTCGCAGACACAAGCCACAAAAGCTTATCTTGACATTAAGTTCTCTTTGCTCAGATAAGAAAATAAACCAATCACAGCCATGCAACTTTAAAGGGGGAAAAGAATTGTTAAGTGTCCCAATTCACTTGTAAAAGCAATTCCTTACATTATCAGGACTCTTTTCTTATATACACTACTGACAGGAACCATGCCCACAAGTATAGCAGCTGACTTTGAACACGCTGACCTTGAGCGAGCAAATGACCTTAGCAGCATGTACTTCTGGCTTATTTCATCTCAACAGCGAAACAGCCTCACCATCTATAGTAGTCTAGAGTCTCTGGCCACCACCCCTGACTATTTTAAGATATCCCAATACACTTCAGTGATGCACAGTTCAAAGTGATAGAATAACATCTGCTAGCATGCTGAAGTGCAAGTTGTTTACAGAGGCATTTTTAGCTTGTTCTCATACTGTGCTTCCCTGACAGAAAACTCAATTTATTAACAGGGCTTTGCTTCCTGTTTAAACATCTAAAACCTGAAATTAAAAAAAAAAAAAAAAAGGAGCAAGAATTTTAGGCATTGTGAAAGGAGAAAAACCAAGACATCCCACTCTAGATAAAGCTTATTTAGAAATCTCAAGTATGTGACGGTAATGGATGAACTTGCAAAAGCAGTTGCTTCGCAAGATGTCAATTTTACATGGCTTCTCCCCTTGGTCACCCCTATAAAGAAAATCTGTAGTAAGATAGGTGTTTATTTGTATAAAAAATTTTAACTGATATTTTAAAAATATGTAAGTTGTATGTTGATCTGATGTTAGAAGAAAATTGACAAGTTACTCGAATACAACGGGTGTGTTACTGAGTCATAATAACCCATCCTGCCGACAATCCTAACCGACAAAAAGAAAACATTCGATTTAACAAAAACACTCTAGGGAGGTACTGTCAGCCTGTCTCTGGAGTCCCTTGAGTGACAAGGACTACATCTAATCAAGTTAAAGGCCAGTGAGAAAACAAGCCTCTCCAGGAATGTACAGCCATGAGAATATTTTTTTAATTTTGAAGGAATGTGTATAAGAAGGAGGGAGACCAACAGATCAAATAACTTTCATCAGTTTGAAGGGAAAAGAAACCAGCATAAGTTGTTGTTTGGTTTATTCTGAAACTAAGTATGAAGCTGAAAAAGCCATAAATAAAAAGCTGTCCTAGTGCAACAGCCTCAGAGCACACACGTAGCCCTCGCTACAGCACAGCCCATGGGCAGTAATTAAGCTACAGAACTTGGTTACTTCATTCTTTTTCCAAAACCCTCTAAAGCAGAAGAGATCGCACTGGATCATAGCACTTTTCCAAGCTGCAACAGAACTGACTGGGCAAGTGAAAGCAATGTCAGGACCACAGGACACAATGATTATCACTCTTCCTCCATCCTCTCTGATCCTTCATGGGAGAGGAGGGTAAGAGGAGAAGAGGGGGGGGAAAGCCTGCTCTCATCCAACAGGAATACATCCAACAGCAATTTTTCCATCTCTCTGAGCCCCGCAGCACTAGCGACATTTGGCATTTTGTCTGGAACAACTCTGTTGATTAGCAACTATCCTTAATTGGAAGGCTGGAGGGAGGATATCACTGTCCGATTCAGGAATGAGTCGACTCCACTGAGTGCATCTACTCACCTCATTTGCTTTTCCTTATGGGCACATTGCTGAATAACTAGGATCATATTTTACTGCTGTCACCAGCGGAGCAGAAAAACATTTCCGAGCTACAAGTGTCCCTTAATAACCAGACACCTTCCATTCTGCCAGCATCACTCAAGTTGTCCATCAGCCTACGGCAGGTTCAGCTGGTACCCCGTTTTATGTGGGGCTCAATTAGATTGCTTCCCATTAATCTCATTTTCCCAAACTAAACAGCAGTTTGTGTACAGACCGCTGGGTGCCAAGAGGAGCATCCCTCCATCAGGACACTGCGTGCTTGTTCTCAGAACGTATTTTCAGTAAAATTTCCAGCTGTACTCTAACAGCACTACAGTCTGATACAGTATGATGAAGCAGACGTTTTCTTGGGAGACAGAAGGCTAAGGACAGGAAACTTAACCGTTGGGGCAGCTACACAGGCAACTGGAGCAGCAACTGTTCCACTCCCTTCGGAGGCTGTGCATGAGGAGCACGCAATGAAGTAACACACTCGCTCCTACACCCGCAATGGCTACTGTTAAGTCTGTGATATTAGAAGGATTTTATGAATGAGAAATTCTATATGGTTTATTTAAGTCTCATTTTCAAAGTCCTGTCTTTTAGGAAGACAACCCCAAATTTAATCGTGAAGACAATTCCCCTTGAAAAACAATTAAGCAATAACTCTTCCCAACCAACAGCAAGCCCTAGAAATCACAAAGCTCTGCACATACAAACAGTGCTATAGCTCTCTCAGTGATCTGCGCTCGACGTGCAATGCAAACATGGTGATGCATTTTATGAGCTCAGTTGGTGTTACAGCCAACCAACAAGTGGGAGAAGGAAAGTATCAGAGAAGGAAGAGGTTTCATCATTACCAAACCCTGCGACATAGATGTTACCATTAGATGGAACTGTGCATCCTCTAAATACAATTTTACCCGCTCTGAACAACGGCTGAATGGTATGGATGACAGCAATGTGCAGCAGGCATCACTAACTGCCACGTGGGTATCAGCTAACGAGTAAAACAGAACTTCTTAACCACCGGTGTTGCACACAGCTATTTCAAAAAGGCGAAATTATACACAGGTTTCAACAGAAGTTGCTCTGGAAAAAAAGTCCTGGAGGGAGCACCAGAAGAAAGAAGAGGTCTGCTGCAAAAGCAGGCCTAAAGAGTTATCTCTAAATGCAAAATGCTGAGAAGGGCATTGCTTTCATGGCAACAGGAAGTAACTCGGCTCCCTGGAGCAGATGGGCAGGACTACCTTGACTATTTCAGATCACTCGACTTTTCTTGTAGGTTACTGCTCCTTGGAGTCTGCCATTTCGAAGCCCCTCTTCTCACATTTGCTTCCCTAAATACATATCACCTCAGGAGAGGCGCAAAGCAAAGGAAAATGATTTCCAGAGAGAAACACCATGCCCTGGGACACTTTCTGCCTCGCCAGACGAGCGCAAGACACCACACTTAAAAAGAAATGTGTTGATTCCCCTCCTCCACAGGCTGCGCCATGTGGTAAGGGGAAAAGCAGCTTTTGATTTTGGATGCAATGCTCCTCTTTTCGTGATTTGGGGCACAGCTGACCAAAAGGACAGCAACATACTTATCATACCATTTCCATATATGACAAAAGCTTCACCACCTCTGCTGTATGTAAGGGGTATTTTCTTCTCAAAACGTATACGCTGCTTAGTTATTTACCTACTTAGATCACTCATAAAAGGTCAACAGTCTTAACGTGTGAGGCCAGCAGCAAAGAAAAGACTTCAAATACCAGCTCTCTCTAGCCCACAGCTATTAAAATCCAGACCAGCATAAAAACAGTGTGTAAGCACAGACACTGTCTTTTAGGGAAAGAGTATTCAGAATAACATTTCACCCTTAAAACAAACAAAAAATAATAATTTGTGACTTAAGACAGTGTGCTGTGGTTAACATTTATTCATATCCGTACTCTAATTTCTAGCAATACGTAACAGCCAGGAGTTTCCAAAAGGCAATGAAATGTCAAAAAGCATTTTTATACTTGTTTTCATAATTTTCTTACTTTCCCTTTGCTTGACAAACCTGAAACAGAAACAGGAAAAACATCAAATCATTATCACTCCAGTTCACCTTCATTTTTCCGCTTGTCTACACCCTTTTAAAATTTAGAAGTACTGTAACGTCTCCAATAGTCATCATTATGTCACCTCTTCTTCTGCTATAGACCAAGGTAAGCAAGGTAAATCAGCTCATTATCCATTCACCTGGCTGTACTACGTTCCCTGCCTTAAGCCCTAATCCTCTTATTACTTATTTTTCCAATTCATTACTCCCTCTTACACATATAAAATACTGATACTACCATTCAAAATAAACACCGTAACATTAGACTTTGGCGTTCTCCACTCTCGCAATAATTAGCTCATGACAGTACCATGAACAAGAAAAAAAAAAAGCAGTGACAAGATCAGGGGGAAAAAAAAAGCCCAACCTTTCCCTTTATACACTTTTGCAAAACTTCTTTATGGGTTTCTCTTGAGCACTCAGCATGCACCTCTACAGACACTGGTGGGCATATGCTTTCCATAGAGAAAGTGCAAGTCCTACTCTTAAAAATTACCATGGCGTAAGTTAACGGTGATACCAGAAATAACGGTTGCTCTCTTCTGCCCAGGCCACCTCCCTCCCTCCTCACGCTGGCACTCGGGCAGATGCGGGGTGAGCAGAACGAGGGACAGGGATGGGGTTAGCATCACCCCCGGAGCAGGACGACACCAGCACCGCAAGGTTGAGAAGCAGCGTCCCGATGCTGCAGGGATACAGCCCTGCTTCCTTGCAGCCCTCTCATCCTACGCTGTCGTTTATGGGCATTTCATTCCATCCTTTTCTAAGACCTCTGATCATAAAACAGTCATTTAAAAACAAAATGCTTCTGCTCAATACCTTTTTCTTTAAATTCTTGGGCCTGGCTGAGTGCTCTTGCACATCAGAAGAGGCCAAGTTCACATCACATTTCCATTAATGAGATATTTCCCACTAAATATAGGGCTGTTTCCTAGGTAAATGTAGTGCACCGTGCCTATCACTTGGTGAATCAAAATCCCATGCACTGTAATCTCTGAACAGACAAGGATCCCCACTGGTAAGAATCACAGGTAAAGCTCATGACCACACACACACAGCTTGCACAGAAACAATTTTCAAAGACCGTATACAACAATATGGATGGGCTCACACTAAGAAAAGAGGTGCTGTAAGGAACAAACATTTTTTTAAAAAACATTTTCAATTCGAACTTGAATTGGATTAATTTAGCTTGAAGCTTTAAATAAAAATCTATTTAAATGAATGTTTGTTTGCTAAATAACCTAAAAAAACCACATAGCACCACTGAGCTTAAAGGAAGGAAGAAAGAAAAAAAAAAGAGAGAGATTCCAGTGTCCCAACTGCTGCTTGATTTTCTTTTACAGGGTTTGTTTCAACATGTCACACTCAAACGAGTCAAACCTGCACTATCACTTCCACCCTTTTCTAATACAAAAAGCATTTAAGTACAGTTATATTTTATGAAGTGGCTCCTTATTTGATTGACAGGAAGCACAATCCCTTGCAAAGCAAATTCCAGCTCATTACAATATATTCTCCGAAGGCCCTCTTTAAGGCTTTTCTCTTCAAATTTCCCTGGCATCATATGGTTTAAGACCTTTTGGATCAAATCCCAATTTTCTGATATTATTAACACTAGTCAGGTGCTTCCAAAGCAATGAAAAGAGTTTGAGAAACTGCATGCCAAGCTACACAAAGTTAATTTGAATCACACAACTGGTAGAGAGCTACGCATCCACGATGAAATCCAGCATGCTAAAAACCTTTCCAGAAGTAAATCTTCTCAGAAGTCAACTTTTTGCTGAATATAGTTTTCAAGTATAGTACCTTTTTTTTCAAAAATAATTGTTTCAAAATTATCTCAACCAATATTTAACTTAAATATAACACCAAATACATTCAAGTAGATAGACCCTAACCTTTTTTCTTTTTGCATGTCCTTTATACTTTCAAAAAAATAGTGACTTAAATGCTACTTTATTTCTATGAAGTATTATAAAGGATTATAAAACTATACATACAAGATAAAAGAATATGATCTTCTAGCACTTAAAGCACTGAAGTGCAACTTAGTAACTAGGGAATTTTAGGTGCACATGTTATGAGTCTATATGAATATCGTTCAACATCATTGAGCCAAGACAAGCATATACACCCACGAGTTTTATTCTTGGGTGGAGGGGGGAATATTTTTGAATGTACACCCACAACGAACCCCACTTACTCACACTTCAGTGCATGTAATGCAATACAAGTATCCAAAATGCGCACAAGGTACCAAGGAGTTGCACATCAATTTTGCCAGCATACAAATCTGCTCAACCTAGTAAGCAGGTCAAAATTCTACATAAAGTATAGGTGCAAAGGAACATCAACCCAAGTAAAACAAAACTACAGCTAGAATTTGTATGTAGGCAACTGAATAAGCACAACAATGCTATATGTCTAATGAGCCACAAGTTTTCACTTACAACATGAATAGCTGTAAAATATCTAAAGTTTTCTTCAAATTACTTATTGTGCTAGTTCACTAGCTTTCTACTGAATTTGCAGAGACAGGAAATACCCAGGACATACTATTGCCAATGATGCAAAGCAGAACTGAAAAAGGTCTTCAAATCAAGACAGGTTCAGCTTAGAAAGAGAACAAAAGGACCTCAGATGCTAAATACTAATAGCTTTTACATGTCACACAGACTGGATAACTATACAAAGAAAGGATTAAAAAACAAAATCAGAAATATACATGTAGAATGCAATCATGTACCAAAATCAGTTTAAATGCCTGCCTGGTATCATCTTAAACATTTAAGTATCCTATCACTCACTAACTCCAGAAGTTCACTGAAGTCCACAGCTGCTGAAGGCACTCAATCAGAATTGAGTTTATAAGAACTAGGCAAAATATTTACAAGTGCTGGAGAAAAACAGAGGCCTTTACATAACCTTTGGCAACAGTATATAAAAATATGGCACTTCTAGTACACTGTACAGCTGCTTACAAAACAAAACATCATGTTAGGAAGGCAAGAAAGGCATCATAATCAAGCAAGTAAAAACTAATTTTTTTTTCTATTTTCCTTTTTAAAAGTCTCATCAGAGATCTCAAAGTAACAGTAGTGATGACTTCAGAGTGCGACACAAAGCATACTTCTAGAAAAATCTTGCACTATAAAAACATTCAAAGCAAATATTCATGTTTAAAATTATAACCAACCACTTAATCTTAGTATGGCCTTCACTCTTAGATGGTCCTTATGTTTTCCATATTATTCTTATTAGTTTTCTGGAAGAGTAATTATTTAAGCCATTAACTTTAGTAAATGCTAAGAACTTTTTCTATTAAAAGTTAAAAACAAAGTAAAAGACACCTACCTGTAATACCGAGATTGTAAATAGGTTGAACAAATAGTCTTTGATACATGGCTGGCAGACCCAAAATCTATTACTTTAACTCGGTAAGGCTGCCGAACAGGATCCACCAACATAATGTTCTCTGGTTTGAGGTCAGCATGGATTAAACCCAGACTTTTTAGTTTTTTCAGTGCAGTGGCCACCTGTTGCAGAATAGGCCGTATTACTTTCAGTTGCAGAGGGCTGAATTTGTTTTGTTTCAGGAAGTCGTATAAATTCTGTTCCAACATCTCAAAAACCAGACAAGTATGGTTACGATGCTGAAAGCATTCGTAGGCTCTCACAAAGTTAAATTCATCAGCATTTTCAGTACTTAGTCTCGCTAATATGCTCACTTCTATTTGTCCTTGGCGTGCATACGAAGGATGATTCTTCAAGATTTTGATTGCCACAATCTCATTTGTCCCCCTTTTCCAGCACTTCACTACTTGTCCAAAGGTCCCTCGCCCAAGGAAATCAAGAACCTCATAAGTGTTTTTCACAGAGCACAATACCTCATGCTGTACTAACTGGTAATCTCCATCACCGCTCGTAGCACTTTGTTTCGAAGTTGCAGCCGTTGTCACAACCGTCACTGGGTTTCCTACGTTGGTTTGCAACATTGCAGGCAAGATGGACAGTTCATCAACAATCTGCATCGTGCTGTTTTGATTATCCAGCTCTTCGCTCTTACGCTTCAGTCCACATCGCTGGGGTCCTTCCAGGATATCTGACCGGCTTCCTTGGGTCCCAGTCCGAGGTGCCTCTAACTGAGCTTGCTGCGCCTGCGCTGCTAACGCTTTTGTAGCACCTGCAATACTTTTTAAAGCAACAGCATTTGACTGCAACAAAAAGTTCTGTCCTCGAGGTCTGTCAAATGGGTTTTTAGTCTGAAAGTAAGTACTAACCCTGCAGGGAGAAATTCCAAAGTTTTTACCATTCACATAGATTTGCGGGTAGGTTCTTTCGTGGTACACGCAACTGCTTGGTTCTAGTTTGAGTTTCTTCACACTACAAAAGGCACTTGACTGGGTTTGATAAACATATGGTGGATAGACCAAGACTTGTGAGGCCATACCTACGGAAGGAAAGAAAAAGAATAAGTGAGTGAGAATCCTGCATTCACTTTTCCAAGCTTTGCAGCAGCTTCCTCTTCTAAAAGAATCAGGACACGAGTATATTTTCCAGATGAGCTAGCCTGAAATTATTTCATATTTAGTTTCTTACGGCCAATAGCAGGGTCATTGTGCCTTACCACCAGTGCACACTCTCCAGCACACAAGGACTGCGGCAGCAGCACGTTACAGCAGGAGGCGTTTTTGTTGGCTGCACAAGGCAGGACTGAGATAGTCTGCAGCAGGCCATTACTAGTAATTTTTCAAGTGAGGGGGGTGAAACTACCTTTGTGCTATTAAAACCTCAGGTTTTGTTTAAAAAACCCCAGCATTTCTACATACAAAAGTACTGCCACGTTCAGTAACGTAAGTTAAATAACCAATTCAAATATTTATCAATGATGACGTAAAATAACTTAAAAGCTCTTAATTGTGAGCTGACGCTACCTGTTACACAAGGTCACAACCCACCCATCGTAAGCACCATCGGGCTTCTGAGAACAGGCGGACAAATGACACGACTGTCACTGCTCCAGCCATTTCACCACGATGAAAGCGAAAGCAATCGGGCTGTGTGATGGGACCCAAAATACCTTAGGGGCATGTGTATACTCACATAAACAATTGCAGCTTTCTGGGTAAATTAAGATGTACAACAATCTAATCCATTCACAAAAGGCAAGTGCTTTCTCTAAGTTATATACTGTCCCATCGCTGAAGTTTCTGCATCAGCGACACAGTTGTAGGGGGTAGAGGCACCAATTTTTTTCAGCCCCTTCAATTCAGATTTGGAAACTAAGTATTAGCGTCATACTTTCCAATATGCCAACTTCATGAGTTGGGCCATAGAAAACCTGCACTCTAAGGTAACCTGTTAAATTAACTAAGTATAATATTCTACAGACCTATAAAATATGTACCTGATCAAGATCATTTCTGAAAACTGGGCTGATAAGTGTAGGCAGAGAACTTACAAGGACAGACTTCTCACAGAAAATTTATTTTCAAGTGAATGTGAAAGGAAACAAAAAAGAATATATTTTTCTATATATATTTTCTATATTCTGTATAAATTTTTCCTATATTTTTTTAATATTTTTTTTCTGCCAACACAATTACTTCCTTGCTAAGACAGAAGTGAAAGTTTGAATAAAAGACTATGGATAATTTAAACTTCTGAATTCCCAGTAAGGCTGAGATCAAAATTTCAGCCGGAATGACTCTATCTTCCTTGAAGCCATCCCATTTTCGAAAGGCTACGCCTGTACAGCCTCTCAGAAAGAATACTTGCACCTCAGAAATCAGTAACAAAGAACAGTTTTGCGCAAAAGGCAGCAGTTTGCCACCCAGGAAGCCCCCAAGCACAGCAGCCCAGTTCTGCACAGCCTGTGTGATGGTGCAGGATTAGTCCCACTGCCTCCCGGAATTCACCCTGACTCAGGACACTAGCTCTGCGGAAAGCAGAGCCACAAGACCATCCAGGGTCATGCTCCACACCGTACCTCCCTTTCCCAGGCACGAAGCAGAGGGTGCCAGCACGGTGTCAGAGAGAGGAAGACAATGGCAATGGTACCCAGCTCACACGTAGCATGAGGAATCTCAATTCCACTTTAAAATGCACAGACCCTCTTGTCTCTGCACTGACCCTGCTATGTTTTCTTCCAGACCTGTCAAACACCAGCCTTAAACTTTTATGTCATGTAATGCTAAACACCACGAAAGAGGCACTGGATGGACCTCCTCAGTGTAAATGACTACAAGGTTTCAGGGAAGTTATGGCTTACAGCAGTCCCATCAGCTCTCAGAGACAAAATCAATACCAATAATACTTTAATTAAATCACTTTTTCATACCAAGCCCATGAAGATTCTGGCAATAGGTATTTAAATCACAGATGAGTCACATAATACTTGAGCCAGACATTGCAATGACTCTGATCAAACAAAAACTAACCAAATGCACTGCATAATTATTCTGAAGCTGTGATTTGATTTATGGAAATTAGCATTTAAACATTTTAAGAGCAATTAAAATAATCATACCATCACCTCAGTTTAGCATCCTATAATGGTTTTTGCCCCAGCAGTAGGAGAAAACTTCAAAGCCCTTTCCTTTCCAAAGCTGTTTACCCAGAGCCAGATGATGCAGAAAGCTGGAGACCACCAGCAGCCAGGCTCCCTGGTTTGAATATGGGACTGCCGCTGGCCTCCGGCTCCATGCCACGGATTTAAGACTAACTCTCAACCTCAAAAAAAAGGTAAAAATTCTCCAAGCTCTTGAATTCTCTCCTAAATAACATACCCCATTACAGAGTGCCTGGTGCACAGCGTGAGCATATTATTGACTATAGGACTTACCCTCTTTGCTATAATAATTATATTTAAAGGAATCATTTATCCTGATCACATTACTTAGAGCTCCAAAATCAACCCTCACTGACCACCCCAGAGCATGCATACATCCAAGCCTACTTGGAGCTTCCAATGCCACCTGCACAGCTCAGGCCAAGCCAAACCTTCCGTCAGCAGCCTACAATTCTTCCAGTTCCTCCGGGACAACTCAAATACCAGATTTGCCACATGTACTCCAAAGACACTAAAGTCTCCAAATAATTTCTTTTTCCTTAAAGGCTTTTCAAGGCTCCTGGTAAAAAAACTCCACTTGCTTTTTCACCAGAATCCCCACTTGCACCTTCTTCACACACATATGCATGAAAGAAGTAAGACATTGAACCTCAAAAAACTTCTACACTTCAAAAGTAAAGGAACTGTCCCTCTTTTCAAGGTAACACTACTGCATTATCCCACAGTTTGCAGACAGCAGAGTTCATATGCCCAGCGCCACCTTCGCGACTCAAGAGTCTAATGCAGATAACAAATCTAAAAGCATGGCAGACCCAGGAGGACGGCTACACCACTTATCTAAGCTTCCGGGCAGAAAACAGGTCCGGCACAAGCAGCCAAAGCTGTGCTGCCCGATGGGAAGGAGCCTGGACGCCTGCCCCATGGGTGAGAGGCCTGCCAGGCTGCAGCAACCGCAGTGGGTCCATTCGCCTCGGATCTGCTGTAACCAAACGGCAAACGTCTTGCTTGGCTTAAGTTTTGGAAAAGGTATTTGCCCATGTAAGCGTGTCACCAAAGCTAACAGCATGAAATCAAGATGATTACTTTGAAAAAGCAGTGATAAACCTATACTGCAATTAAGGATGTTTTCTAAGACAGGACAACTACCCAGTCGGGGTGACCATGGTGGGGAGGACAGTCCTCTAGCATGGCCAAAGGACCACTCAAATCCCTACCTGAGCCTGTTGGGACCGCTGGCATTCAAGAACGTCTAAGTTTTCTACAGGTCATGCTATTCAAACCAGTCCAGAAGGACTGCAAGCACATAGTCCCAGATTTCTCCTTAACATTAATTTCAGTTGGATGAGAGAAACTAGACTGCCTTTATAATCTTTGGGGGTTTCTGTATTTCTTACAAGCTTAGCTCCATGACCCTGAACTCCGACCACACTAACAGTTCTGTTCTCAGCTAAGAAGTGTTTATTGAGTTATTCTGAGAACATTTTTAGCAACTCCAAGAAAAAAAAAAAGAACTAAATAAAACAGATTACATACCCTGGAAGAACAATCTTTGATGCAATCACGACAGACTGAACTATAAAAGTCAAATTTTACTCCAGAAAAGTAAAAACGGTCTTAGAATTCTTGTATGAGCATCTAATTTCTTAGCTTCCCCAAAACACTTCTCCCTTACCCCCATAATTTTGGGTTGGTGTGGGGTTTTTTTGGGGGGTTGGGGGGTGGGTTTAAACATATACTCCGAGATGCAATCTCATTAAGACAAGCTACAGTATCTTCATATAACCAATGAATAGAACACTTTTAAAGGTCTTCCTGTGAAACAGGCAAATTAAAAATCTTGCAGCATCCTACACTGAGCCTGCTCAAAGACCTCTGCCATGCACTCGTACACAGCACTCAGATGTTTCAGACAGAAGCGCACTCTTTACTATACATTAACATATATGCAACGAAATACACCAGAAGAACATGTAACTATCCAATACCACCAGCTGCTGGAGGTCTTCGCTGTGAGAAGCTAAGTTTATTAATAGAACTGATTTCCCCACACCCAGAGAGCAAAGCCGCACAACAAACCTTAAAGAGAAAGGGAAAATACCATGACACCTTCTACTATAACAGCATTGCTGTGTTATGGGGGCTTTTTTGTTGGTTTGGAGGTTTTTTTTGTGGTTGGGGGTGGTGGTTTGTTTTGGGGGGAGGTTTTTTTGATTGGTTTTTTGTATTGCAGTTTTAGTTTTTGGGGGACTTGTGTTTTGGTGGGTTTTTTTTGTTTTTTGGTTTTGTGGGGGTTTTTTGGTTTTTTTTGTTGGTTTTTTTTTGTTTGTTTGTTTTTTACACTATTTTGGGGGATTCAGGTTACAATATAATCCTATGGATAGCTACATTGGAAAGTGTGAAGAATGAAGAATTAGTGTGTTGCAGAGTTGGGTTTTTTTAAGCAGGTCTTCTAGTTGAAGAAAGTAATATAATGCACACTGTACCAGAGTGGATCTTCCTGCTCTACCTTGTCACAAATCATTTCACTAAGCTTACACATCTTTCTGCACATTTCTTACCAAGCCTACTCCTACTTCCTCGTACAAACTGAAGCTTGTTGATGTAGATATAGTCTGACAAGTCCAGCAGCACAATAAGAGAGGGATGTGTAGAATAATGCAGCTGGTGCTAAAGGAAAGAAAAAACCCTCACTCTGTGCTCATTTCAGGGAGGTTACTTGAGTTTGAACACTCATGAGCAGCTGACACACATCTTCCTGTTAAATTTCATTCAAAACAAACCCCAAACGCGTGCACTACAAGACCACTCCAGGATGCAAACCAAAGCAGAGTAAATAAATCCATCAGAAGATGGACTGAAGAGTGCAATCCCCAGGACAGCCTCTGGCTACTTGAGTAGCTTCAAACTTAATTTTCAGTTTTAGTCTCACAGAAGTCTGTCCATTCTCCCTACACACATCTTTAAAGGCTCTTCTCCTTCCCCAAGTGCAAGACAACCATCATAATAACTTTGCTCCAGCGCAGTGACTGCTCCCAGGCAGCGGCACAGACAAGCTGAAGCTGGCTCCGGAGTTCTCCAGCTTGCTTCGTTCTGATACCGACATTGCTGCAGCCTGCCTCGCATGCCAGGTGCTGCTAATGAATACTGCAGGGCATGTGGAAACGAAAGCCTGTCTCGAGACACCTACCAACTTATATTACCTCTACACAGGATCCCTTCAAATGAAATTAGTCTTCTTGGCTCTCAGTTTGAAGCAGAGATAACTGGGAAGCTTGCACTTGACTTATTAAACAGTAAATTACACAAAATGTGTGGATTTTGATCAGAGTTAAGACTGTGAATTCTGTGCTTCTGAAGAAAGTACGAATAAAGTAATGAAGTAGACACATTTTAAGGAAGTAAATTCATTTAAATAAATTAATAAACATGTTTTCACAAAGTAATGACAATAAAGAGTCAAGCTTCCCTCTACAGAAACGGAATAGAGAACCACGCAGACGTTGCTCAGCGAAACGGAGCACCTCTGGTAACATCTTGCTAACGTTCACCTAACTGTAACAATGCTCTTTACTAGATTCTTAAAATTACGTCTCCAGCCTTCTCAAGCAGTCCTAGGCAAATCCATAAACATGACCAATTTGGCAGACTGTAACAACCTCGAGAGGCACAGGCTGTTCCAGGCCTGACCACCATTAATAATTAACTATAAATTCACATTTCCTCATGACAGCCTAAGGGGAGGTGTAGCACAGTAACTAGTTAGTAAGACCACTGCAGCAGAGCTGAAGAAAAATTGCCACATTACACCCTTAATCCTTCTGCAAAATAAACAGCCCCTTTTTAATGTCCCGAGAAGTGCCATCGCTACGTTGCTGCTGCTGTAGTAAAATCCCCAGCAGGCAAAGCCTAGCCAGCGGCAGCGACCTAGTACTACAGTTACAATTTAACTCAACAAAACTTGTTTTCCAACTTCTTTCAAGCCTCCATCAGTAAGAACTGGTTCTAACACACTCACACGCCTTCTTGCAGCACAGCTGGGCATCAAGGGAGGCTTTCTAAAAGCTCAGCAACTTCCAGCAAATGCACAGTTTGAGCCATAGCACTTATGAAGTGTTTTATTTACACTATGCATCGCTTTGAAAATACCGTAAGGATACTAACTGTCATTTTTCCCAGGTAAAAAATGTTCTTTTTATATTAAGTGCCACCCAACTTTTCAAGTAATTTAGCAAACACAAAGCTGAATTAGTCACCCTCTCTTTCCCACCCAGAAGAGACCTTATTATTGGCAGTAGCAGCACCCCTGTTATTGTTTATTTTGGATATGTAGCCGAACAAGCTGTACTGATGTGAGCGCTCTCATACCCCTGAACTGTTCACCCTGAGGAATTCCCTGACTCCAGCTGTACGATTCATAACAAAGCACTGGCAACTGAGGTATCTCGCAATTTATAAAGGAAAACACAACTACAGAAAGCGCAAAGAGTTAAGAGATGCAAGCCCACAGAATCCCACCCCCCGCCCAGCTCCGCCAACAGACCTCTGACCCGTGGAAGGGAGGGAGCGAAGCAAAGGAGAAAGCACTGAGGTGTTTCAAGTAACATACGCCGTACGGATTGTTTCCTCGCATAAGCACAGAGGCAATACTGGACACGAACTGCACAGGCACACACACGCTCCGCCACAGAGAACAGTGAGATGCAGAGGTGGCTCCGATGCTAGCTCACCAAAGAAGGCACCACCCGGTTCTAGGGGCAGCAACCAGAGACCCAGAAGTTTAATGACAAAAGCAATGATGATGTTCTTCGATTAAAACACATAAGGTATTTCAGAGCTCAGGAATTTTGGCGCATCATACACCAACAAAACTAAGCTGAGCCGATGGCAGCCTTTGCCTGACATGAAACCTCAGTCCTGCGCGGGTCAGTGGCAAAGGTTGAGGCTGGAAGGCCAGAGGTTGGTTCCAAGGGAGAGAGTCTTAGTGAGAAGCAAACAATAAAATGATCTAATTTTGCAGTTGTAAAACGCAGCTACCACCTACCTAAGAAAAATGTTACAAGGCTGACTTTAGATTTGTGTAACATTTGAGATTTTTTTTTTTTAATTGGACACTACCAATGTTGCATTGATACCAAAAATTTAAAATATAAGTTCATTTACGTGTGATGCCAACTAGTCTCAATTGCACCATTGCCTCAATACTTGGAAAAAAAGAACTAACACCATACACTGAACACAAACATATTTTACATAAAATATCAGAGTGAACTCCTATGACTCAATGCTCTCATTTGTACTAGTAATGAAGAATACAACCACTGTATTCATATTTTCCACAAATATCAAAAGCTAAATCTTGTGATGCCAATATGACTGCATTTACAGTTAAAAAGGCAAATGGAACAATACTTCAAGCATTTATTTTTCTGCTGGGCAAGAAGCTGTTATGCAACTAAAAAGAAAGCATAAGCAGCACAATATCAGCCACCAGCCCCGAAAGAGAGCACACTCTCCAGATCAGAATGTGCCACCATCAACACAAACGGCGCATTTCAACCATCGGGGCTTCACCAGCCTAATCTCTTCTTTTAAAAGACTAATTCTTTTTGAACCTGAAAACAGTAGGCACACTGGAATAAAAGTCCCTAACTGTGGTGTTTAGGAGAGCCCACACCTTCAGGTTCTGCACGACAGTACAGTGCCGAAGGGTGTATGCAAACTACTGCTACTTTTTGTTGCTCTTCAACACAGTAAGAGCGATCGAGGTGAGCAGAGAGACAGCACATAAAGCCATGCTTTTTCCATTGCTGTCAGTACTTCCAAAAGTTTTTGCCACCTTACCTAAAGTAGAAATAAAATTTGATAGAGGGGTTTAGCTCAAACTGCCTGTTGGTAAACTACCTGTTCAAATGCCACTGTCTTTTTTTTAAACGTCCTAAACAAGTATGTATGCCATTTTTCCTTCTTATTTCCAGCCATTTTATTTTGATTTCATTGCTTAATTTTGCATTCTTAGTCTGCTGGGCTTTTTTAGAATTAGAAGTGGACCAACCCAGCTAAAAAAATTTATTTAGATGTTTCACTTTATTATAGCTCTAGACAATATCAAATGCAGCTCCTGTAAGAATATACATCTAGATGGCTATTTTCCTCATTGCTACTTCAGCTTTATTTCTTCACCTCCTAAAACTTAGTATGGAAAACAGAATGGCTGGTATGCCAGAACATCTGCATGACCATGAAGGGATCCTACTTACATGAAGTTGATTCTTCATCAACTCCTCTAAACTAATCAAGGGGGAGGAGGTTTATTCAAAATTATCTTTCATCTTTTTATTAGAAAAGATTTTCAGCTGGACAGAGCACACATCAGTACAGCGACACAAAACTACTGTTCTCCCCACAGGACTTGAATGTTACGTTTGCAACAGCGCACACGCAAATAACCCATCGAGCTCACAGAGTCTGACATTTGATGCAAAAATTTGCAAATCAGGGTCTATTGTACCAAGAGAGCACAGTTCAGGAGATGTATAAAACTGTTTGCTACACATTGAGAATTACCTAGCAGTAAGTAACATTTGAGTTCTAAGTTTCCCCAAATACATGAAAAACCATAATCACTTTTCCAATAGGACCAACAAGAACTTAGTTATCAAGCAGTTACTGAGTTGCCAAGACAGCACACCTGGATCATACTCAGATTCCTTCTGCAACAGAAATGTTACAGTAAATAGGAATTCTTAGCCTTTTTTTTCCAAATCTGACTTAACTGTAAAAAAATAAAGACATCTAATCCAACATACTTCTCTTTATTTATCGTTGAGTGCTAAAGTCTTCAGTTCATTCACTTCAGCTATAGCCAGTAGAAACTTTCAAACATATATTTTACTGAGGTATACACATACATATATATACACACACATACCCACCTCAGTAGGTGTATGTTTGAAAGTTTGTATCTATATATACACAGATAGAATGAGAACTCTTCAAAGTCCTTATTTTTATCTTTTTTGAATACAAATTCCTTACTTAAAACTGTGTTTCAAATATTTTGCTTTCATATAACAAGTGTTTTTCTTTCACTATAAGCAACATCATGAAGATACCATTGGTTGCTTACTGAAGATAGCTGTATAAATTAAACATGGCATATGTAGAACAATAAAGAAAGAAGGGAGGGAAAATAGGTGTTTACCACTTCTTTCAGATTTCTAAAGACGTGGAGGAAGCGGTGTTTCCTACAGGCAAAAGTCAGTGCATTAGAAATGCATACTCTCTCACGGAAAGCCTTTTGCTTCCTAACAAATCAATAACTGTAATAACCTATATTATAACGTTTCCCAAAGCCACCAGTGCAAGAAATTTCTCCCTCTCCCCTACACAGAGGAACTTATTGATTTAACTATGTGGAAAGATGTGCAAAAGGAAAGGCAAGATTACACGCAGCACGTGACCCCACTAGCTAGAGCATAATACTGATAAGCGTACATCAGTTTTTCCTCTGTGGTGTTCCCGTCCATGTTTAATAATCTTTCTATTTGTAGAATAAATAAACTTTTAACATTCACTCATTTTAATCTTTAAAACAAAGTTTATGCATCTCTTCAACCAAGTTTTTGAAAAACGCTTTTAGTCTCAAAAAGCACTTGCTGTGAAGAGCTCCCAAAATATTTCTTGAGAAAGACTCCCATGTCCTCTTGCAGGGCTCAGAGCTGCCACAGTCAAAGGGAGAAGTTAGCCCATTGCATCATTTCAAAAGCCATAAAGAAAAGGTATTAAAAAACCCTGCAGAATCTCATGAAAGCAATCCATTCCTATTAGGCTGAATCCCAATTATTTTCCTGAATCACAAAATAAGTTGATATTAATATATATAAGGAAAGAGGAGACAAAGAGCTTTTTTCTTCTCTTAGGAACAAAGCCTGTTCCTTCCAAAGGGCTTCACAAGTAAGATCCCAAACACCAAAATTCCCATGTTAAGCAGATTCAAATGCTGAAAAATAAAGATCTTGTGAGGACCTCCTCTACCCCTGTAAATAGTTTAAATCTTCAAAAACAAGCTGTGGAAAAAACTTCTCAACTAGAACAGACAGATTTTAGACAAGTACGCAATTCTAATCATTTAAAAAAAAAAAAAGACAACACAGAATAATTGAAAGGAAAAGGGTAGGAAGTAGCAGATGACCGAAGTTTCTAGGAAAACACAGGAAGGAAGAGGTTTACAAGGCAATGATGCATATTAACAGCTTTTTAGACAAAGTGAAATAAAAAGCCTTCTGGAAATTATGCAAGTTCCACCATTTGTTGTGTACCAATACAGGCAAAGCCTGTACTATACAGAAAAGGGGGGAAAAATGAGTACGTTTTACTCAAACTAGTGGAATAAGGTAAAGGTTAACACATCATTTTTTGTACACACTGACAAAGGACCCAAACAAAGCAGTAAATGACAGTGACTGGGGAAACACAAGAGAAGAAATGTGGTTTTGTATCTACATATGGAAAAGTAAATTACTTTTGAAAAGTAAATTATTAAGGTTTCAGATAAAAATGTGCACGTAGATAATTTTTATGAATACCTGGTGCTAGCGACTACTCTTATCTTCCAGAAGGAGCTTAAATCCCCAGTAAAAAAGTGTCTTTGTTTCCCTTAAAAAAAACTTTGTATTGATTATCAGGATTGAAGTTTGTTTTCTCTCTGTGCTTTTGCATTTATATGACAACCTTCTCATTCAGACCTTAGGCCTATGCTAGCTCCTTTCTGTGGGTAGGCACTTAAACAAGTGATACCACTTGTTGATACCACCAGGATCAGGGAAAGGTTCAGATGTCAGTCCACATCCAAAGACCCCTAGGGAGCCAGCCTGGATGGATTTGGTCACACTAATAAAAGCAGCAAACATCTTTGCAATGAAGACACTCCAGCCCCACACAAAGTACAGCTGCACCAGTTATCGCAATCCCAGCAGAAGTTGTTCTACAGGCAGTTTTCCTGCATCACTTTATTGTGCTTCAAGACAAGGTGAGGAGACCTACTTCCATCTCACGGTTCACCTTCTACCCGAGAGTCAAGTAAAACTAAAGTAAAACTCCTAAAATAACCCAAAGCAAGCCTTCTTCAGGTAAGGATGCCACTTGCCCCAAGGCAAAGCAATACCTAAGCTTCAGCTTTGTGATAAAAATCTCATCTCACCTAGCAATTTAAGTTCTCACCAACCTTGTGCCTTGGTAGTTAAGCATTCCGGTCACATACAAACAGCTGCAGGACACCAGAGTGCAGTAACCTAAAGGAGCACAGCCTCCAGTACAGAGAAGGGTAAGAAACGCTCAGGTCAGCGGATTACAAAGAGTGGTTTCCAATGGGCATGGAAAGTGGCCGTGAGCATCTCCCGCCTGCAGCCACACCCTCCTCTTTTGATGAGGATGTTAATGGGACTCTGCACAGGTACTAGGACCTGAGCTTTCTTGTCCCTAAGTGTTCCACCACTTATTCTGAATGGGTAGTTACTGTGGTGCTGTACATATTCAGCAAATAATGTTTATACAAATAGGAAGTGATTTTCATTTGACAATAGCTGACTTTTTACATGAAAAGCATTAATGATGTCTAACTTGTAATATGCTTTAAAAAGCACTAAAGTAGTTTTCTAGAACTGTTAAATTATTTTATCAAGAATAGAAAGAGTCACATGAGTTTAAGATTACTGATTCTAAAAATAGGATTTTTGACGGGAGTGTCACTCATAACATGCAATAATAATTCGCTCTACATAAGAATCCAATTACTTTTTTATTATTGAGATAGTTGCTGTAGCTTTGATCATACTAAAAATATGTGAAAATATTTCTTATACCTGTTTTGTCTTTGGATATTTCACTGGGTCTTATTTTATTGCTGTGTTTTGGAACTTGAACTTCACATTTTTCTAGGCTGTTATACCCAAATATTTTTTGTTATACCCAAATACTCTTCAGCTCTGTTGTGCCCGACAAAAGGCCATACTTCCGAAAAGGACTATTTTCTAATTTTTCCTGAAAACTAAAGGTGAAAAAAGACTGTACAAAAAGTTTATATAACGCTGGGACTATTAAATATGGGAGGTTAGTAACAGGGAGAGATATTTTGAAATTAAACTGATTCTGAGTCACTGAATAAGAAAAAAAATCAGAACTAAACTACTTGAATTGACCTGCTTAAAAAACACTCCAGTTATTTGGCTCTTCTTCCATTTCCAAGCAAAATAGCTAAGCTAGAGATTAAGCCCATTTTGTCAGAAAGTTACCCATTCTCAAAATTTAAGTGGAATATTAAGACACTGTACAGAAAAAAAAAAAGATAGTGACATACATGAAAAAATAATATACAACTGTACAAAGATTATCCCCAAACTGCACCTAAAACCAAGACTCACACCAATTCTTGCCATCTTTCCCAACATTCACTACAATGAAATAAAACAACTGAAGAATTGGGGGGGAGGGGGGGGATAAAAAATAAAAAAGGACCTACCCTGTAGCAAATACTACACTATCAAGTAAAGTCACAGACTAAAACTCACTTTCACAATTACACGTTGTTCCTCCGCTCATCTGTCACTCACAAGTTAGTGCCTCTGAAGAGAAACAGAGCTTCAATTTCTCTAGAAATCTGTAAGAGAGAGGCTCTAAATGAAAATGGTCTACAGAGGGAGGCGGGGGAAGCCAAGAACAGGTAACAGGATTTTCTGGGGTTTATGCTTCATTATAGGTTATTTCAGGTCAAACAGAGGGTATTCGCTGCCTGTTGAAGTCAGAAAAGGTAACTCATTGCTAACCCATTTTCTAGCACTAGCTATTGAAAGTTGCTTTAAATATAGTTAACATTGTTATTTAGGGTATACTGCATGCTCATCAGTCACCTCTAAGAGGCTCAGTGCTCATCCTTGCTAATTTCTTCATATTTGGTTTCACGCACAGCCCAACCAGAGTTCTGAAATAGAGTTTCAGATACCTAGAGATCTATTTCATACTTCACCAGAAGAATGAGCTGCTCTTCCAAGACCCGGATTGAAAGTAATACATATTTTGCATTCCACCTCCGATTTTCAGTCAAGGGATCTAAATAAGTAAAAACAATGTTTCAGTGACTTCGGAACAGAGACATTAACTTAGTAAGAGCTCCCCAGCATCAAGCTCAACTCTTACTACCCTTATTTTCAAAGGCAAGAAAATTTAATAGTTAGACCAGCTGAAAGTAAGTATTTGACAAGCTCTGACTTTACATAACCCATCTACAGGAGCTTCAGAGTTTCAATGAAGAAGTGCTAAGAATGTTTTCTTCATCAAAGTAATCCCATGCCAATACTTCTGACATTCTCCTGTAACTGCACTGTAATATCATCAGGGAATTGAAGAAACTCAAAAAACACAAAAAGGTACAAACAGGCTTTTTCGAGGTACGAAAGGTGGATACTATTTCACAAAATTCAACAGTGAACGCATAACTGAGGAGCGCTGGTATCACCACGAGGACATCCTACTTCCACGTTTCTTCCTCCCTCGATCGAGTATCACCGGTTGATTCTCAGGCCTGCTCTACCCAATTCATACTCCTGTTAGTCAGTGGAGCAACTTACCTCAGCTGTAATGCTTCTGCATACGGAATGAAATAACTAGGTATTCAGTGAAGCTAAGGCTTGTCTAATAAAAAAAAAAAATAATAAAAAAGCATAGATGTCCACTGCTTTTCTCCACAAAGTTCTGTGCAGAAAGTGATACTGCCTACAATAACTATTCTGAACGTGCACAGCAGTCGTACGTCACATTACCTTACAGACCTCACATTGCAATAGCGAAATCTAGCTCAACCGCAAGAAGTTTTCCTTCTGTATTTAACATTCCTCTGAAACACGCGTTCGGCCTCAAACGACAGCGCTGCGCCGGTTACGAATGCTCTTCTTCTCCCCTCAAACACACATACAAAAGCCAACTACAAAATTCCCGATTCAAAATGCACCGTTTTGTCAAAAGGATCTTTGTTGCTATGATCAGCATACTGGCAGAACGGAAAATACAAGAAAGAGAACATATACTGTTAAAAAGAAAACTATTCTAAAAACAGGAAGGGTGCAATCCCTTAAAATAGTACAGAGAGGTACATCCCTAAACACAGAAGCTTGGGGAAGCACAGCCTGGTACTCCTACACATTTAGGTTGGGATTTTCACGAGAATTAAGCATAGTTGATTCTGTTCTACCCAGGAGCTGGCAAGCTAACGCTCTGCCTCTAGAAGTGCTGCTCAGCCTCCCATCCCTTTTAACGGATGCAATTAATCGACGGATGCTTTTTGAAAAATCATCTCCAAAACATTTGTTTTGAAGCAACTGCTGTAAATTGAAGCACACAACAAGAAAAGCAGCACACACAAATTCTAGAATGTCTGTCAGTTGCGTCAACTTCTGTAAGATGAGTTGAAAGCTCACTCTTCCTCCCCACACCCTGTCTTTGTCTCTGGCATCTCGTTATGCAGGAGCCGGCCGGTCTCATTTCCCTATTTCTGTAGGGAGTTGTTTGAAAGATAGGAGGGAGGAAACATGCAAACACAAAAAACCTCAAACAAACAAAAATCACAGGCACCGGCAGAGACCCCAGGTAGCGGCAGCTTCCCGAGCAATTTTTTCATGCAACTTTATTCCGGCTGATGGAATCTCTCTGATTACAAAGCGTCCTCAAACCCGGAGAGCCACGCACCGCCACCACAACCCGAACTGGAGCACCTAGCCAAACATATCTGTTAAAAAATAATTTGCAAGCACAACTGATGCCACACCCTCAGCAAGCGGCAGAACTCGCACTACAACAGAAGCCCCTGGTAATAAGCACATTAAATGAAAATTCTATCTAATTCCTGTTTTACATGATTACAAACAGGATCTCACCGTGCGTTACCATAAATGGTTTGCGGCAGCATAGATAAAGCAGTCACTGCTCTTATATCAGTATCACTTTTCTCCCGGTAAGTCCATGTTAACACATCGCTCTATTTATTTGCGATCTCACCGTACCACTTTGTAATACAGTCTTGACCTATTTTCCAGATGCTTAATTAATCTCTTTGCTGGCTGCCACGCTTATTAGACAGTTACTGTATGAATTTTAAACTTAACTTATAGAAACCTTACACAAATTAACTCCGTTACGGAATTTTTGTTGCGTCAGAAAGTAAGTCCTCAGACTCCAGCCAAGCTTTTCTACTCTGCGTGAAATCAGGACGTAAACTTTTTGCAAATGATGTAATGGGAGGTAATACGGGGGGGGGGGGGATAATCACAGAAATATGTGTTGTTATCAACAACTGCAGCTTTACTTAATATAATTGTCTCTCATATTAATAGCACATTTTTCCACAATTTAAAGACACTAAAGTAACTGAAATGAACAAGGTTATACGCAAGCAGGAAGATGCAAAAACATCCGAGCGCCACAAAATTCCTGGGAAGGCAAGCCTGGGAGTTTCAAAACAACTCACCAAGTTAACATAAAAGGAAGCCATCGCAGTTTTTGGCACTGACGTTGTAAGTCAGACGCAACAGTTCGTAACAAAAGTACACGTACGTATCTTTCTTTTGAGGCTACATGCAAGCACACAGGACTGAAAATTGAGAGCTTCATGCAAATAAAAAAAAAAAAAAGGAAAAAAAGAAAATCACTATTTCCTACAGCGCTGAACACATGCAAACGCATCTGCCAGTTTTATTACTGATACCACGATGAACCAAGAGCCAGAACAAACCCGGCACAACCCCGGCTGCAAACCTCGCCTCAAAGCCACCAGCAATAACCCCCGTTTTCACAGAGCCAGTTCTTGGGAACCGACCAGATCTTAAAGCGCCAACTTCCTTCCCAGTTGCTGGTATTCACAGCGGCCGCTCAGCACCACCGGCTCGGCCCCGCGGCGCCGGGGAGGGGGTCCCGCGGGGCAGGGCGAGGGGCGGCGGCCGCCGAGGGCACGGCCCGGCCCGGCCCCTCACGGGAGGAGCCGCCGCCGCCGCGCCCGGGCCGGGCGCCACCAGCGGGACCCCGCCGGGCAGCGGCCGCCGGCCCCGCCGCACCGCGGAGGGAGGCGGCGGCGCGCCCGGGAGGGGAGCGGGGCCCGTCCGGCCCCGCCGCCGGTAACGGGCGGCCACGCCTCCGGCAGCCGGGGCCGCGCCGGCAGGCTCGGGCGCTTCCCCGCGCCGGGGAAGGGGGAACTCCGGGGAGGCGGCGGAGCAGGCGCCGTCGAGGGCGACGGGAAGGAGAAGCGGCGCCGCCCACTCCCCGCCGCCGGGCTCCGGCAAGGGCAGCGGCGGGCAGCGGCCGCCGCCGCGGGGCTGGGGGGGGGGGGGGGCAGGGGGCAGGGGCAGCGCCGGCCCCTCGCCGCCGCGGGGAGGGGGCGAACGCCGCCGGCGGGCCGAGGCAGCGCCCCGCTCCGCTCCGCTCCGCTCGCCCGCCGGGGACGGCCCCGCTCCGCTCCCGGCCGCTCACCTTCACGGATCGGGCCGCGCTGGCGTCCGAGCTGGAGCTGCCGCCGCCGCCGCCGCCGCCCTGGGCATGTTCCGGGAGCGCCACGGGCAAGCGCCGCTCCGGCCGGGCTCAGCCTCTCACCCCCGCCGCTCCTGCCGCCGCCGCCTCGGCCGCTGCCATCTTGTCCTGGCGGCTGGGAGGGAAGAGCCCCAGCTCAGCCCGCTCGGCAGCCCGGGCCTCCGCCTCATCTTCCCGGGGAGGGACCCAGCCCGCCCCCGGCCGCCGCCTCCTCCGCCTCCGCCTCCTCCCGCCTCCGCCGCTGCCCTGCCCGCGGCGGCCTAGCGGCGCCCGCCGCCGCCCATCGCCCCGGCGCGGCGGGACGAGGCGCCGCCGAGCGCTGCGGCGGGGGCCTGCGGGCCGCGCCGCCCCGAGGCCCCGCTCCGGCGTGCCCCAGCCCGCGGGGCGCTCCCGCCGCCCGCTCCGCCGCCCGGCCCGGCCCGGCCCGGCCCGGCCCCGCGCCTCGGCGCCAGCGCCCCCGCCCGGCGCCCGCCGCAGCCCGGAGCCGCCCCCCGGCGCCGCGGGGGCTCCCCTCTGCCGGCCGGGCCGAGCCCTCTCCGAGCCGCGAAGCGCGGGAGCGACGCTCCGCCGCCGGTCACCGCGCCCCGGTGGGACGAAGGCGCCGAGGCGGGGCGGGCGTGCGGCCGTCGCCGCCCTGACGGGAGCGGCTGCCGGCGCGCCCGGGAGCCGCGCGAGGACGGCTTGCGGTGCTCCCGCCGCTAGCTCCCCTCTGCCCGCCCCGCGTGCCGCGACCCGCGGGGAGGCCACCGCGTCCCTTCGGAGCGCTCCCGGAGGGGCGCCTGCCGCAGCCCGGGTAGTCCTCCGGTGGCGGCCACCTCAGCCGCCGAAGGCCACCGAAGGTCGGGTAGCTGCCAACTCCCGTAACGCTCACCGGTACGTAACGCGCGTGACGAGGGAACCGGTGTCGGGGGAAGAAGATCTGACAAGATCTGAAGACCTGCAGCTTAGAAGACGACAACGTGAGAACAAACGCAAACTCCGGATTCGTTTAAGTGAGTGCTCTTGCTTGATACGATGAGGAGTGTCCCCTACCCAGCCCTGAAAAATAACTGTGAAGCACCAACCTTCTAGAGCCGGTCCGCCATCTTTCCCTGACGAGCGGTCCCGCCACGTTAGCCAGACGCCATCAAACACACCACTTGCTATACAAGTAACAGGACGGAGCAAACGTAACGACCATTTTGTGCCCCGTGTTACAGTTCAGCGCTTTGCCTTGCTCAACGCTTGACAAAATAACAGGATACACCCTCAGTAACGACGTGCCCCTAATATTATACATCACTGAAATATCAGTGGTTGGTTGTAGGACTGGTCAACTTCTGCAAACAGCATTCTTGACCCTAAATAGTATTCAGCTGATGTGGGGCAAAAAAGGAATTACTGTTTGCCTATAAAGTAGTTAGCCCCAAGATAAATCCTTGGCTACAGCTACAACTGGACGTCACGTGTTTCTCCACGTCTTGCCAAAAATAACCAACAATTTCTTTATTTACTTGCACAAGTACGTGTACCCTCCTATTTTTCTCTCGCTACTTGTTCCAGTATTTTCAATGCGCGTCTGCTTGATTTTAACCTTTATGTAGGTCCAATCCTTATAATGAAGATTGTTAGGACGCTAAGTCAGACTTTGAATGAATTAATTGGAGAAGACAGAGTTACTGTACAGAAGTACTAAAACCTAACATGGGAGTTACCACTGTAACACCACCAATACTCAGTCTTGTAAGTAAGGAGACGTATAATTTAGGGGTGGGGAAAAATAGGTGCGTGTCAGTGTTAATAAATTATAGCTCTCAAGAGCCACTCATCACATCTTTTGCTTACTAACTTTATAAATATTAATCAAGCTTCTCTTCACATGTCTCCCGAAAAATAAAGTCCTACAGAACTATTCAGATACACACATTATTAGCATATCATCTATTGTAAAAGACTTTAAATGTTCATAAACATTCCCGTTGATGATTACTTAACCATACAGACTCCAAAATGACTTAACAAAGTAAAGCATTAAGTATAGGCTGATTCAATCTGTAAGTGTATTTCATCCACAAACATAAATTGGCATACATGTCACCCCAAGTTAAATGCTTGTGATCTACTGAAAAAAAAAATCCTTCTTCTCAGCTACTAACTAGTCTTGACATATTTTTTACAGCTGTTTTTTAGGAACTTTCTAGCAATTTTCTTATTTTTCACCATGCAACTTCTTATAGTTTGATAACCAAAATGATCCAAATACGTAAGTTGTAAACTTGAATGATACTGATCCTCTAAATATGGACAAAATTATGGATCCAGTGCTCCACTGAGACATTTGCACAATTGTCATCAACTTTCAGGAACAGATTTTAATTTAGGTTTAGAAAAGAAGGGGTGATTTGGGGGTGATTAACCTCTCCCGTTATACTGGTCTCTCTCTGGAGTTTTGAGTTGGTCACGTTTGCCAAATAACAGAGCCTCCCAAAACATCTCACCACTGGCAGTTTTGTCCTCACATTCCAGTTTTTGTTCATGAGATCAAGCTAGATTCCCACTCAGCCTGCAACTGGAGTATCATCAGCATGTAATCTAACTCCCAAATATCTTCGAAACGCCTTCAGTTGCTTCTGTGGAGCAGAGTATCTCTCTGAAGATCCATTATTTGTCCTTACTTGGGAGCTGTTGCAATTAAAGGCTTCCTTGTGCTCAGTGCAACTTTCATCATACTTACGACAAAAGGGCCCAGACGACGTGGAAGGTCCGGCTATGCCACTGCAAGCTGAAGTGCTGAATCTCCTCCTCCAGGCGACTACTCCTAAGGCTTACTTTGGCCACGGAAGAGTTTTTAACTACCCACAACATGCAGTAAGACAACATAAGATGTATCAGCGAGTTTTAAACACTCTGATAAACGTTTCTATCAGAGGTTAAATATAACTATGTCTGAGAAGCCCTCGCATGATTTTTTTGTCATCTGAAAAACAGCAAACACTTCCTTGTCCTCATTTGCTCTTGGCAGGTACATTTGTGCTGGTAGGTGACTGCAGGTTTAATACGGAAACTCCGGTTACACCTGCAACTAACATGGACTACTGATACCATTTGGAGGGGAGTGTTTTGTTTCAAAGTACCTAAGGAACACAGTGGAAGGAGGCCCGTGTCCATTAGATTCATTTATAAACTTCAGCATTGAAACACACGCCTCCCCAGGCTCTTTGTTCCTCCTTGTTTCTGTACCTTTGCAGAGGAAAAGCAGTAGTTAGGTGTGAGTGCTTAGAGTGGAAAGAAGAAACAGAAGTTATAGAAGAAGCTATTTCCAGTAGACATAATCTATTATGCAGCAAAAAGAGATGATCTGAGGACAAACGCAGGGTAGAAGCTTTGGCAGCACACCTACCAATGACAATTTGTGCTATTTTTGTTATCAAAATCCCAAGTGTAGACACAGACAGAAAATGCTTTGGCTAGAACAATTTGTTTTACTCATCAAACTGCCATGACCTATTCATGAAAACACTTTTTACAGCCAGTACAAGTTGTTTGTATCAGCTTATAAGTTGCTTATATCAGCTGGACTCTTAATTCTTGAACAAACTTGAGTCCTGAACAAGGCTGTGCTATTAGAGCTGCCCAGAGCAGCAAAACCACAAAGATAAGGCTGGGAGAAGGCAAGACCATAGGGCTGTAATTCCATCCACCAGGCCCTTCACTCAGTCACCAATAATATGGGGTGCAATTGCACGAAACAGCAAGCCACACTCAAAAGTTCATCACTGTGAAAAGGGAGAGAACTGGTCTGTTACAATTTTCTTGATCTGCTCCCCACACATCCAGTTAAATTCTCCTGGCGATAACTCTCCATTGCTGGCACTGAACCTCCCATTTAGCAGATTCAACTCGCCCAGCAAAAAAGGATTTTCTTGGGTGAGTTCCATCAGCTCAGTAAAACACTCAGTGAATGTCAGAGCCAGCACGAAGAGGAAGGCAGAGTTTTTCCTTGTTGGCTAGCAGGTAGAGCTGCGCAGACTTCAGTTTAGTTTTCTGGGTAGGGGTTATGAAATCCAAACAACTCGGAAGCGTGCTGGTTGGCAACGCGTTGTTGTGACCACTGAAGGTGTCCAGTCACCTAACCTGAAGAGTACAAGCAGCAAGTACAGATCAACACAAAGAGGGTGGAACAGGGGAAGGTTCCACTTCAATTTTTCTTTTTTTTTTTTTTTTAGACTTTCAGGCCATAGTCTTTAGTTTTTCCCACCGCATTTAGCAATATCTGTTAAGCAGGGAATTAATTGGTGGCAGGATTTCAAATTACAGTATTACTTTACTGGTTTTCACATTGGATGAAATATTTTAAGTTTACAATATTTATCCTCCCGAAACAGAGGTAAGACTGGACAAAGTTAACTATGTTTTTATCCTTGCAATTCCTTATTGAAAGTATTTTTTCAACTGATGTGACTGTCTCTGAAGTATGACTTGCATTATGAGAAACAAGCATTCAATGTCATGCATTTGGATTAAAGCTTTTCGAGGTCCAAATTCCTGCTGAAACCTGTAAAGGGATCAGAGTTAAACTGATGAAAAGCGCCTTTTTAAAACATAAACATTTACATTTACACTTTCCGCTGATTACCATCATATTCAGATAAACATAGTTCAAAGTTCCCCAGATCCTCTCCCCATAGATTTGTTTGCCAGACATATCCAAAATCCAACCTTCTGTTGCTGGGCGTAAATGGAAAATGACTTTCAAATTTAAAGTAAACACACACTTTGTTCTTTTTGCAACAACTGGAAGGTCAGCTGAGAAGCACTGTATTTCCTCAATTAAAATCTCACGCGTTTCTCTAAGCAGTTTACATTAAGTCAGTTGCAAAAATAAGCACGGATATTCAAACACAAATTTCAGCTTTTATTTCCAGTTCATTTTTTTGCATCAAAATACTACTTTCTTTACTAAAACAGCTTTAATACAGGACTAAAAAAAAAAAGGCGGGTGGGGGGGCATTTTGTTTATTGCTGGCTGTTGCAAGTTAAACAGCCTGGCTCCTCCATAAGATTTAAAAGCTGCAAAGGACAGAAGACACCTTGCGTGGGCCAGTGGTGGTTTCTGGGGCTTTGTGCAAGGGGGCACGTTCGTGCCAATGTTAATTTCATGAAGACATCACCGTTTCTTGTGGATCTCCTAAGGTACGCATGAGGAGTGATCCACTTCTGTGGCTCTTCCAAAGAAGAAAACCAGGCTGAAAACGTTCTTCCGCTTGCCTGTCTTTCTGCTTGTTTTGTCCTCAGCCCTTAAAACCCAGTCCTAAGGAACCTCACACACCATCCTGACATTGCTATTTCAAGTCCTACCAAGCGTTAATGGTAACTCTTAGGAAATTAACTTGTCTTGCGTACAAAGATAATGACAGGGTGACTAAAATGGTAAGTCTTAGGAAATGTAGAAGGAACCTTTAAAATCGGTTTGGTTATCATGCAGATAAAAGCTGGCTGACTTGAGATGAACTGCCTCTTCTTGCTTTGTAATGAATGCTTTCCTTAAGAAAAATAATGAACAGCCAATTTTGTGCAAGGACTTGCAGCTTTCCAAAAAAATTGTAGGTGCTGCTCACCAAAGAAAAAAACAGCCTTGAAGAATTATTAGGTTATGTTTCTTCATTAAAAAATTAAACTGCAGGAAACCTCTGATGTTTCCTCCAATGCAACCCGACAGAAGTGGATGTGAAGAGCTGGTGCTGAGGACCTGCTAGCCATACTAAATGAATACTAACATCCACTAATGGCTGGACCACTTCTTCGGGTTTAGTTTCACCCAAAAAGAATAAAGTTTGCTTGTTCCAAGGTTGCTCTTGCGATGCAACCAAAGCAGGGCAAATTAGGATTCACAAGAGGATCTCTTCAGAAATACATACCTCATCCAAACTAAAACACTAATCCCCTTATTTTTTCACATTGCAGAAAGGCAGTATGACTACACTTCAGAAGAGTGACATTTATGTTTCAAGCAGCAGAAAAAACAGAAGTGGAAAAAATATCAAGGGTTTATCTTGAAATTACATAAGTAATTACTGCTTGAATTTAGGATTTGCAGATTTTTTTTTAAAAATAATTGTTTGCTTTCAACCTTATTGTTCTTTTAAATGCCACAGTTGTTGAAACAACCAACTGGGACAACTATATCTAAAAAAAAATGGCACTCTGCCACTTGTCACAGATTATTTTGTTCAGGGATACTGTGAAATGCTTATTTCTCTGCTTGCACTCATATTACATCCATAGGTGTAGATTTGACAGATGCTTCATCCCTGTGTCTTAAACTATGCTAAGTTCTTGTTCACATTTACGGAGGACCACAAAGAATCAGAGTAATGCAATATTCTACAGGGTGGTTTGAACGTCTTTACTGGATCATGTAAATGGTAATGTACCATGGTGTTGTGTTTTTCAGTCTATATTTTCATTTTCAGTCTGTTTTTCCCCTTTTTTAAGAGCCACAGAAGTAGATCATTCCTCATGCATACACCTTAGGAGATCCACAAGGAAAGGGTGTATCTTTGTGAAATGTATCATGAGAATGTAAATTTGTAGTTTGACACTGTAAATTTTCTTGCAAGAATCATTCTAACTAGCTATTTTCATGTAGTTATTAGCCTTTGTGGTGTCTAAGTATCTCCCACATAAGTATACTTAATATTCACTTTTTTTTTCTCTCTCCCCAGCAGGAAAATAATTTGAAGTGATTGTTAGGATTAACGAATGTTAAATGTGTACAAAAATCCGGTATGCTTCTATTTTTGAGGCACTTGGCAAGGACAAATATAATATTTTACAGTATCAGAATACTACACTACAAAACTGTGAGAATCTGATATAATCTGAGAAAGACAACATCCAAGGCAATCAATGAAAAATATTTTTGTAACACAGAATCACACTGACAGATTTAAAAAAAAAAGAAAATACAGCTTTAAAATTGCTGGCATTAAAAGCTACACTTAATTTTGGAGCCAAGTAGTAAAATTAATCCGTTACCAAATTAATGATATGAAAACATTGGAAAAAATTATTTTTACTTAACATAAAAAATTAACATTGAAACACTTTTTCTATGGAGGAAAAAAATTAATTTTTAAAATAAAAACTTATTTCAAACTAAAATTCCAATGATATAGTTCTAATTTGTAAAATCTTTAATAGAACATAGTGTACTTTTTACTGTTGTTTTGAAATGAGCATCACTTCTGCACCCTACACTTGAGAATGTTGATAGGGTACCATCCACTAATATTACCAACCATTTCATTTTTACAGTTGAGTAATCACTTCTTTTTTTAGTGACTGATACATTGCAAGATCAAAGGTTGCAGACAGATGAACACCACAAATGTGGCAGCTGACCTCACTTTCCAAAATGCATCATTCCTACAAATAAACATCATTAAATGTAAGCAGGCAGTCAAATGACAGAATTAAAACATAATCCTGCGTTACTCAAGTAGTTGCTTATTAGCAGGTCTACTGACTCCAGGAAAACTATTTACTTGAATAAAGATTTCTGGGGTTGTGCTTTTGGGACATATTCCAAAGCCTTTTAAAGTAAATAGTCTGATTAACTGACTCCTAGTTTAGGCTGACATTTTATCACGGCAAAGAGAAGTAGTTTTATCTTAATGGAGAATATAGCGCGCTCCCCCACAAACCAGAGCAGACAGGAGCAAAGCCTAGTTTAACTCTGGCAGGCACTGAATTGCATCCAAGCCTATTTCAGATTTAAATGGAAGAAAACCTCATTACCTGGGTCCAACCTCATTGTGAAAGCACTTGAGGACTGAGCCAGGGCTTTGCTATCAGCAGCTAGAGTCCAACCACATTAAAAACAAAAACGAAACCAACAGAAAAATCCTTTTCTTGCACTGGTGTAATGTCCTGTTACTAATCTGTCTGGGGCACAAATCGTTCCCGAGAAGCAGTTTTACCTGAGTCAGTTTGCACACGGCTTGCAAATGTTCACCTACACCTTCCCTTAACAGTTTAATACATCAGGAACTCATCCATACATTTTCCTTTCTAAAAGCAAATATCTTCAAGTCTTCTTTATTTCCCCCCCAAGAGACATCATTAATGAAATACCAGTTAAAAATATCTTCTAAAGATTTACATTTCCACATCGGAGACTCTCCTTCTACAATGAACAGCAGAAAAGGCACGTTTTAAGTACATGAGTTATGAAACCAGATCAAACCATTGTAAAGAAAAAAACATTTCCTTCTTTAGCAAAGAACATATATTCCTATAAATTTGTTTATTCTGAGATACAAATATTCTAATGAAATTTTTCCAAATGTTAAAAAACTAACTTGTACTTATTTTTTCTTATTTTTCTGTTCCAAATCGTAACAGTCCAAGTCTGTTCCAAAGGAAAACATGATGTTCAGCAGTAGTTTAATGAATTGTTTTGACCGAGTGAAATACACCATGACCGCTCCTAGTAATGAGACACTTGGCAGAAAGTATCGCATCACAAGAACAATAGCAGCAGACCATCATTATGGTCCACAAAATACTGTAACCTCTGAGCAATCTCTCTTCAAACAATGGAGGGGAAGATAAGGTAACATTTCTACTTAGCTAACTTCATGTGGAGTTGGTGGTGGCGGTGCTTTAGCCTGTAACATTTTGAGTTTATAAGAAATTTAGTAACAGGAAAAGGATTATAAATATTTTCATTTGCCTTTTTTTTAACATACTATTGTTACTAAGACTTAAAGCTCATTTTGTTTTCTTACTTAGAGACTTTTGATTAAACAACAAATGTTTTAGTGTAAACTACACTAAAATATCATCACAGCATCAGTTTTTGAAGATGACATGTCTACCCATGTAACACCTTAATTAGGTCTGGGGTGAAGGCAGACAGGAGATCAGTTTGTTTTTCTGGCTTTATCATCTTTTTATATAATTACCACTCGCTGTTATCGGAACAGAGAGTACAACCCTACACATATATGACCTGATATTTAAAAGAAGATGACAGAGCAGAAGTGGAAAGGAAAATGGCAAATCTGTATCTATAAGTAAAAACACGGTCATAGACATCATATCATGCTCAATGCTAAAATGACTGGCGATGAGATACAACAGGTGAGAAAATGAAGGGACAGAGATTGCAAAGCATCAAATATTATTGCTACACCAGGAAGACTGAGCCTTGCTAGATCATGATGAGATTTTACTGAATATGTACCTGCAAAAGCTCTAACGTTATCTTCAGAGTTTTGCAACACCAATGAAATGATCTTGCTGTAGCTTCTCTTGGAGGGGATCACAGGTAATGGAAGAATTGCCATCAGGATACAGAGGCACAAGGACAGGCCCACACCATCGGTCTCGGATGCTATTTAAAACAGACCAAAGGTCTCAAGAAAACAGAAAATTGGAGAGCCTTCTGCAAATATGTTATTTTTGTCCACACTGTACTTGTGACTTAGAAAACACAATTTCTACAGTTCTAATATGTGCACTGAACCTCAAGACCATTTTCAGATTTTTTTTTTTTTTTAAATACAAGCTGCATCTCTCAGAATAAGATAATGAACTGGCACATGTTACATAAATAGTGCATCTGCCAGGAATTAAAGTACTTCCATTCATACCTCTTGTGCCATAGTTTACCAAGGAGAAGGTGTACAGCTATTCTAGACAAATACAATTTAATGAGTGTAAATTAATGTCTCCTTTTCCTACTTCAGAGACAAAAAGCACATTTGTAGACTTAATTATTTTTCTATATGCATTTTATAATTTAAAAATAAAAAATACAAATCTGAGAATAGCCAGATCTTTTAATTAAAAATATGCTTTGTTACTCAATTGAATTTATTATTCAATTTCATAAAAGTTAAACACTGTAATCTATAGTTCTTATTCTGGATAATACCTCAAAATGTGTTAAAAGTGCATCCTGTGAGGAAATATATCACCTATCACTCATGTTTCACAAAAATACCTAAAAGCAGCTCAAGGTCACAGCTAAAAGGGTAAGTGTTAGGGCACGGACTGATATACCCCAAAGTTAAGGCATGAAAAAGAGCAGAGAAAAAGCATTACTTAATCAACAGGTATGGACTTTTCAACCAATCTGTCTACAGCGTAAAAGGAGCACCATTTAATTCATTGAACGTGTTTTAAGATATTTATTTTTGAGCCGTGCACTTAGTGTACATGTGTATAGCCAGTTTTATATCTGTTTTTATTCACCTGTTCATCATTTATACTTGAGCAGAGATTACAAAACAGGGCAAGGACATGCACAGGTCTTGGGAAGCGGTGTCTCAGACCGTGGAAGTGGAATCATTACTTGGAGAGAAATCCTGCAGGTTTCCCCATGCAACAGAGGTCCCAGGCGGAGGGGAGGTCTGTGTTCAGCACAGTCTCCATGGCACCAGCAGTGGGCATCACACACAGGGTACCACATCCTACACCATAGTCAACATGCAAAAAAGGAGTCCTGTTATTAGGTTTGCTCTCCTCCCTATACCTCGCAGAGTTTCCTTTTATACCTAGTTTTCCTTTTTGCAGTTAATCACACAATATGATTGTTATCACCACCAGCACTATTAGCCTTTAATCATAATATATTCAGGAACAGGCTGGGCGGATCAGCAGCATCAGGGCTGGGCATAAACTTTCTAACATCTGACTGCAGAAAGGAAGCTAATGGACAGTTATGCACAACACAAGCAACACTGGCTAAATGAATTCCTGGTGCAAATCCATTATGGTCAGTAAAATTATTTCTAGGATGAGTATGGCTCCGGATGTTTATTGATTACTGAAGAAAATTTGCACACTGAATATTTTATTTATCAAGTTTCTTACGTATACAGCTATTAAGATCAATGCTGGAATAATAGTAAAAGTTCCGTTTTCATTCAAATATGTCCTGATGCTTTGTGTGTTATAACTACCATATAAAACTCAATCAAAATCACATAATGCTTAAATTAAATTACTAATTAACAGGACTTAGTGGAAATACACAGAGCATTAGTATTAATTTTAATAGACATAGAGACAGTAATATTAGCAGAGTAGCCCAAATTATGGACCAGAATTTCATGGTCAGGAGTCACCTAAAATATAAACCAAAAATGATGGCTTCTGAGTTAAATCTTACAGATCTTGCTATCTAAGTATCAGACAAGAGACAACAGATGGGTTCAGACAGAAAAAGGGGGTATACAAGGAAAAAGGAGACAATGTTGGCCAGCACTATAGGCAGAGTCATACCAGTGCACCAGCTGCCCGCCTGTCTCAGGAGTCCTTATTTCCTGAAGGAAGAAAGTTTGCCAGTGCCAGTGTTATTCATTATTGTCAGGCTGCCAACATTTTCCCTCTCCTGAAAGACAAAAATGTGTATACCATGTAAAGCCCAAGAAATATAACATCAGTCTCACTGAAATCTTCAAGAAGTACATCACTGACACAGGTGGGATCAAGATTTTACTCTGATATTTTCCCATTTCTTCAAGTGCTGATTACACACCTGTCAACATACCCTACCCTCAAAAGCCAGTACCTGGAGATCAAAATTAACTGAGAAAAGTAAAAACAAACAAAAAACCAAAAACAAACAAACAAACAAAAAAAAACCCACCCAAAAAAGCCCACCCACAGAAACCAGAACTGGAGTGTTAGTGTGGTTCCATTCATCATTACATGTCATATAGATATGGAAATCAGTTTTTTATAGTCTGACATGATGACAGCTATTTACCTGTGAATGTAAAAGCCGTATAAATATTTTTAACACATGAAATGTAACTATCAGTCATCAAACATTCTTTACCACTTAAATGCATTTCCTCAGCAGATGCAAATTCATGTATTATATTAGAAACTAATAACTATTTCACAGCAGGGTATGAGTAGCTCTTCATTCATTTTTTATTAAATAGTTGTATCTATTACATGTGTGAAAGACTGCTTTAGCTGCTTATACAAGGCTTTTAAGCCAGAATAGCATTCCACTCAGCAGATGATAATGAAAAGTGCTACTTTAATTCAAAAATTACTTCTTCAACTTTCTCATGTTTCAATTCCAAGCTCAAAACATTATCTTAATTAAAAATACAATAGGAAATTGCTTAGTTATCTAGTTCTTTAACTTTATCTACTTCTTAGTATAAGGCACTTAAAACTACTTTAATCACTGTCTGTAGCCTTTGCACTAAGCGGTCCTTAAAAATGAGCTGGTTAACTCATGTCCCTTAACTGATGTGCTTTACATACCTAACAAAAAAATCAGCTCCTAGCTGTATTTCTGGTCAGTGATGGTAGTATCTTGATTGCAGCAATCTGGTCATTTATCCTTTTCCCCTTTCATTTCAGCAAGCGTATCTTTCAACAGTAGCCTCAGAAATGTCTTCTGGTCTAGCAGACTCAATTCTGTCATTTCTAGCGTCAATGGCGTTTACATCATTTACAATGATTTTATATTGCCTTTTGTATCTTACTACCCTCAGTAAGTGACTGTGGAATCAAGCTTACACATTAAGACACCTTTGGCAAAGCTCCTTTCAAAATAATACGTTTTATTTAGTTTCTTTTCAGAGTATAATTTTTAAAGCTTGATGTTCATTGGACGAACGATAACAAAGATGTGAGGCTTCCAAAGTGATTTATTTTTGAGACTTCTTTCTAACCTTTTAATTTAAATATTAATTTGGAATTAGTTTAACATGAGAAAGCGAAATCTATTTTTCACTCTAATCCTAAGTCAATATTAGCTCAGATAATTATTTTATCTGAGCTAGAGAGCATATATTTTACCATTAAAAGTAATCTGTGGCAGGGAATATATCTAATGCTGCTTAAAAATAATTAATTTCAGTCCACAGAAAACTCACAACGTCCTATTTCTACAAATCACAACGAGAAGACCACTTTTTTTTTCCAGACACCTTAAAATAATTTTCTCTCTCTGTAGTCCTTCTCTGTATATTGGTCTTGCTTAGTTGAGGCTAATGGGTACATAGAAATGAGATAGTTAACACATCCCCTAACAGGTTTGCTTTAGATATCTGTAGAACAATTCTTCTACCTAAGACACATCAAGACAGCCCTCAGAAGTGATTGAGCTGAAGTATGCTCGAAAAAAAACATGATTTAAATGCAACAGTTTGATTACATTGCAACATGTTGACATTATTTATTACAAATATCTACAAAATCACTACACCTTCATGAATCCTTCCCATTTAGTTGCATCAGTCTTCCTTAGAAAACCAGGTTTAATCAGTATTTCCCAGAAAAGAATGCAAATTCTTTTTTTTTTTTTTGCATATTGCAAAACTTGCTGAACCTAATCTAGGTGCTAGTCAAAATAAAAACTCTCCTAATATTTTATTCTGTAAGAGAACCTTACAAATATAATCTCATCCCTGACGTCAGTAATGTGTGGGTATTGCAAATTGTGTGGTTTGGTTTATGGTTTTGGGTTGTTTTTTTTTTAAAAAAAAAGGCAAAAAACCCCCCAACAAACTATTTCCTCTTGCATTGACAGTCACTCCCCTATTATTAAAGCTCTTGAAATGAGTTTGTCTCACAAGGCCAACTGGTACATCCTACCCCACAGCAGGGAGTGCTGACCGACAATGCCTCAAGACCAGTTTCTGACCAAGCAGTGGCTCGGGAAAACTGTGGCTGCTGCCAATCATGTATTCATCATGTTGCTCAGATATCTGAAATGCTTCCTAGCAGGCTGGGAATGACACCCACCAATGGCAGTGGGTGTGGGGCGCTGCACCCCACCATCATCTAGAAGACAGACAGAAAGGAAAGATACTCATGCCCTGACGCTTAAGCTCACCTTTCTCTTCCTAGCAGCAAGCTGGTGGGTAGTAATTGTGCCATTTTGCCAAAGACTTTTCCATGTTTTTCAAACTGTCCCCTTCAGTCATGGAATGAGAGGCAAATGGTGACAGATTGTGCAGTCACCCACAGAATTTCCTCTTACTGATGTCGTTTCAGTGCAGAGCTAAACCACCCATGCATGTGTCCACAATAGCTGTGGTATTGCTTTATGCCCCTGATAGTCCAGCAACACGGCAGGACTGAAAACCAGCCAAGGAATCAAAGAGAAGCAATGGAAAAATCATGCCATTTTTTCCCCCATCAGAAAGCTTTACAGTAAATTTACTTTCCAGTTATGGGAAATCATAGTGCTCTGTACTGGTCTGTCAGGAATTACAAAATCAGCTGTGCTGTCAGCAAAGTTTTGATTTTCTTTGAATGAGAAGATATTAAACTTTACAGTTAGCTCAGCCAACACTGTAGAAATTTAACATTCTTAAATTTAATCACATTTAATCATTTTCTATCCTATATTAAGAACACACTTCTCCTGGGCCGCATGATTATTTTTCCTTTTCCAGAGCTCCCCCTCCCGCACACTCAAAGGCTAAGACCCTTCCCTTTCTCCTCGTGTGCTGTAATTCTGATCGACTCTGGGAACTGAGGTTTCTCCAGTGCAGGTTTGTGTCACTGCCATCACAGCCTCCTGCACAGAGGTGTGCCAGGGCACGCGCTGTACTCCCAGCCCGCATAGCTGCTGGAATGATCCCCGAGGGGATTGTCAGGCAGAAGCAAACCGGAATGATTCTCATCTTTCACACACACCAACCCGGCTTCTGCTTTGGCTTTAGGAATGGGAAGGCTGTAAAGGTACCATTTTATCATCTGCATTCCCCACTTTTCTCTTCCAACTAGCACTCTGGTTTGTCTTTTCCTGCAGGTTTTACAAACAACTACGATTTTCTGTTAAAGGGCATTGTATTATCAGAGTTAAACTTCTATTATAATTAAGTTTTATTTTGGTTTGGTCTGGGGACACGACAGCAGCTAACCCAAATCACTTTTATAGATCATATTAGATGAACCAGAGATGAGGATGATGTTTCCTAGGTCATTCAAGGTGAAAGAGAATTGTAGACCTTCTTATAGAAGAAACAATACTTAAATGACTATTGAACAAATATGTGCAATAAATTCTAACTAACAAATTGCACTGCAGGAGCAGTGAAAACAGACACTGTTCTTCCAGATTTTGTGCTACAAGTATCATTTCAAATATGAAGCCTTGCCCTGACATGTACAAAGTGTTGTATAACAGTATGAAATCCCAGCGCTGATGAAACTCTGATTACCACCCCCTGAAATGCCCAATTCCTCCCATGCCTTTTTGCATATTTTTCCCCCCTAGTTGGCTGAGCCATCTGGCTATAGTCCTGAGGTGTCTGTTAGTTAGTTGCTGTGTCTCTTGGGGGGCGGGGGTAAGAATTTTTATTTCTAGTAAGAATTTTTATTTCTCCTCTGTTTTTTCCTTTCTTATTCCTGAAGAATGGCATCTTCTCTAGTTTAAAAAAAAAGTTTGAGATAGAATGTGAGATAAGGAACACTAATTAGTGAAATGACTTCAACATATGTACTTTAAATTTTTCAAGTTTACACTATACATTATAAAAAAAACATCTAGAGCAGATCAACCGGCTAAGTTATTTTGTACTGATGGTACTACAAAAACTCATTTTACAGCAATAAAATCACAGTTTTGCAATGTAATGAAAAAGAAAAAATTAAAGGCTGGCCAGAAATATCAACAATATACACTTTTATGAAGAGCATACTGCAGGAACCATCTCATCTCCATGATTAAGCATTTACTCATCCTTGTTAGCAGATATGCATGCCTACTTGTCCCATAACTTAACATTGAAGGCCAAAGTAAAAAGATGTAATAAATCATCTGCTGAACAACACAGAAATTATCCATGTAAAGAGTTTATTATTAAGAAGACTCTTACGAGAATGTCAACACTGATTTGAATTGACTCCAGGTGTTACTCTGCTTATTATTTGGAAGGTTGTAAGTTAGTTCAGTAGCACTTCACTTGGACGCAAAAAAGGTATGATGCAAAACTGAAACCAGAGTAATAAACTTTGACAGAAAGAAGACATTAATAGGAGCAACCAATGACAAAATAAACTGTAGATCTAAGCAATGGCTAATCAAATCTAAGAGGATTTACCTAATTAATCCTGTGTCACACAGCTACCCAGATTGCTTTTCCGTCCAATCCATATTGTAAATACTCATTACTTACTCTTAGCTTTCTAGAAACAAGTGACATATCACATAACAAGCAAACCAGTATTACCTATTTTTGAACTGGTTTACTGTACTACTGTGTAAGCAGTTGGCTAATGCACTGCAAAAACAGTTCCAGAGCTCCAAACTGTTTGCAGTTAGTTTCTTTTTTAAATCACACACCAAATGGTAACAGTAAACATTTATTATTTGGGGAGCAGCATTTGCCCTTAGAACAGAACCTCCCTTCTAAAAGAAATTGTGGAAAAATACCTTTATGTCTGCATGCTTCATGTTTGGTTCTGAGTTCATCAAAGAAAATGTACAGGCTAACAAGAAGTGTATTGTCAAAGAAACCCAAATGGCTACAGTTTAAAGGCTGCTCTAATTGATAAATCTAAAATATCTGACAAAGAAGCTTCAGAATGTGGCAGGTGTGTGTCATGTATAGTTTTACTGTCTAAGTAAAGCAAACATATGAAGAGATTAAAAAAATAGATTAAGTGTTTTATAAGCTACTGCTAGCCTACACTAGCCAGCTGAAGGCTTTAAATAATTTAATCCCTTCAGCAACTGCCAGTCCCAACTGCAAGAGTGAAACAAGGTCTGAATTCAGTTTGAAACCCAACAGGTGCAGTCTAATACTGCTTCCTTAATTCAGCTACTGATCTATGTTTATGCTTGTAGAGGACAACATATTCTTAAATTCACCATGGCATTAATTAAATTAGTCTAAGTGCCTCTTGTTTTATCCCATCTTCTACTATCAAATTTACCTCAGACAGTACTCTGTTTCTTTCCCCTCCCCTCTAGAAATGCTCTTCGTGCCAGATGGAAGACAAAGAGTTCTCAAAAAGCTTTCAGAATAGATTTTTCTTTATATATAACTTATATAAAAATAAAAAATAAACCAGGGAAACTGAACAACATAAAACATTTAATACTGATTTTATTAGCTTGAATTTTAATATTTGGAAATGGAAGGAGCTATATAAAGTTAATGTCAAGCAAAGAATCTAATGGCATACCACCACTTATACTCAGTCTTTTCTTTCGATAATCCAGGCAATTTAAGTGGCACCTGATACAAATAAGCTATTTCTTATTTTTATATGCTAATTATTTTTACCAACATTCGCTAGTAGCATAAACTAACGCATATTGCCAAAAGTAATAATTCACCAGAAAAAAAGTCAAAGTAAAAAGCAGCACTACTACTATGAAGCTTCTACTAACAGTAACAGGGATGGGGATTTTCCCCCCTTCTCTTTCAAGTCAGGGACAGTCTAACGAAGCACAGGGAAATGCTGCTTAGTACCCTACTTCCCACAGAAGTTTAAAGGCTAATCTGTATTTTTCTCCCATCACAGGACAAGAGAACAGGAAACTTCCCAGCACCTTACTACTTTCAGTCTGCCAACAGAGCTGGGAGATGAGACAATTCAAGGCACGACTTGCTTTCCCTTTCTTGCAGCCTGGGGCATGCTCATACTTGGGACGCATACAGAGAGTTTTCTCTCTCAAGCAATTAAGCATCATGTTTGGCATATGCAAATGAGAAGATAGCATTACCTTTTAATGCAACCTTAATTCAAAATTTTTGCATGCTAAAGTAGTAAGGCACTGGAGTAGCGAAGCCAGCTCAGATAGCAGATCATAATTCAGTGTCATTCAATCAATCTCATAATATACCATGCAAGTGACATGAAAATGAAAACAGATTAAATGTACACTATACCAAAATATTTTCTCAAATCCCAAGCTGCTCCAGATAACTAATACCTAGCTAAAAAATGCAAAGATTGTCATCCATAAAAAAATGTCTTGTGACTACAACAAAAAGTGCACTCTGGTGCACCAGCAGAGATTTGAATTTCCAATAATTCTATCAGCACATAGATGAACAATACTCTTAAATATATTAAAAATATCTTTGAAATGAAATGGAACAGAATTATTTCCACAGTTTTGTATATATGGAATGCAACTTTTAATTATTAACCAGCAACTATTCTTTTGATTATGTGAAGTAATGCAGGCACCATCCATTCTCTATTTTAAAACTGAATCTATTGAATTGTACATTTTTTTCCATAATTCATCTTATTGTTGATGTAATACAGTTTTATTAACGTTTACAGTGCAGTCTCTGATCACACTTGTACTTCAAAGCACTGAATGAATGAATTTTTGGAGCACAGAGCAACCCAAAGTGAATTCACAGCCAGTGATATGGCTCTACGACTTAGTTTATACAAACCTGAAATTTAAAATTCAGGGTCAAAAGCATCTTTTTCAGGATTACGACTTTTGAAAGAAGGCAAAGTCAGGAGAGGAGAAAATTTACAAAAGACAGATTGTACGAAGGCTCAGTCAGTGATATCTGTATTCTATTAACAAAGCCTAGTTTTAATTCAGAAATCCCTATATATCAAATAACTTACAATATTTAGGGTATGTCATTTTATTCCTGTAAAAATGTGTTTACATGAACAATTTTTAGTCACATGAATAATCACTGCCTAAGAATTCCCAGTGTAATCTTCTGGGATTAAGGGTTTGCAGAATCAGACCGTTGCTAAGGATTTAATAAACATGATGCTAATTGATGCTTAAAAAAAAAAAAAAAAAAAACCCACACCATAGCACTGTAGTGGTAAAATACTGTACCACTCTATAGAGTTTTGGGGAAAAAGTAGTGCTTTTATGAAGACGCTCACTCCCAGAGATAGCTGGTATGAGGAGGTTTGTGAAAGCTACCATGATACAGACCAAGAAACCAAAGCAGTTAGCCAGACAACCAAAAGATCTCAAAATAATAATAAATAGTGGGTTAGTTTAAATTCTAGTCTTCGTGTTTTTAAAGTTCACTTCTTTGTTCTCTTTTCAAAAACAGTTGCACAAAAAAACCCAGTTAAACTAAACTTATATTTTTCAAGAACAGCAAGATTTAGAAAAAAAAACCCAGCTGCTATGAAACTTAGAAGAGACTCCTAAGACTTGCCACTTTTGATCAGAAGGCACTGCAGCCTTTCCCTTCTATGTCTTGTAGAGATTTAAATGGGGGATAGAGTCATCTTGGTCCTCTTGCCCACCCCGTTTCTGGCAACATTTGTCCCCAGGTGTACACAAATAGCAGGAGAAATTAATACACTTTTTCTTGCCTACTTGTTGTGTGAAGGGTACACGAAGATCCTGGTAGCTCTTATACCACCTCATGCACAAAAGCCAGGCAGAGTCTGGCTTCTCATCAAAAGCAGCATTCTAAATCCATTTTTCCTTCTGTTAAGCTATTTCTGCTTCATTTTGTTGTTGATTTGTCTGCAGAAGAGTACTGATACAAGACAGAAAACAATACTACTTGCTAGAGGCAAGCACGATTCTGAAAGACACAGCCTAATTTTTCCTCAGAGTTCTGCCAATGTACAGTATTACTGACTTGCAATGTTTCTGCTATTCAGCTCCTGGGAAAACTCACAGAGAGGCTGCCAAGCTATCATGATGCAGTGACATGGACATATGTCCAAAACAGCTCCCATGCATGCTGCTTTGCTATATTGCATTAAAATGTTAGTATCCTTTTATTGTATCAGGATTATTTCATGAAAACCATTGTATTATCTAATCTGGAATCGTTTAGTGGCAGTAAGGTACTCTGCCCTTCATCATTCCTTGGATGAGCGACAATTGGTCTATGTTCAGTCTTTACTTGGAAGGCAGCGCAGCCCGAGAGGAGTCAGAGCAATTTAAGGTTACACTGGTAGGGACACCCTGCCCACTGTTGTACTGTATCTCTCTTGGACCCATTTGTCAGTATTTTGGACTGTAAAAATTTCTACAGGAGCAGACAAGACTTCCCTAAAGATTCCCGAATTCATGACAGATTTTTGCCACAAACCAAAGGGCGGTTCCAAATTGGCAAATAATGTTTGCCTTTGTACAGCATCTTTTTTTCAAAGCCTGCAAATAATGTTTCAAACACAAACTCATGTATTTTAGTAGACAGAATTTGGCAGAGAAGCACAGTGTAGAGAAATCCAGCCCTTCCCTGCTTGTGCCAATGTGAACTTGATCACTAGTTCTTTGAAGTGAATAGTAAATTCTCAAGTGTCCACTGTACCTCTGTAAAAAGAGTACATATTATACAGGTTAACTAATAGCCTTGTTTTATGGACACTGGAAATAAGATTAGTAACTCACTTCCTGTTCTGTTTGGGTTCCATCCTATGCCCAGTCACCTCAGCATGACTGTCTTCATCTACTCAAGTAAATGACAGGACTAACATTTGTCACCTGCAGTTTCTTTTTCCACACCCTGCAGAGGAAGAAGAGTTAATGTTAAAAGAACCTCTTGCACTTGGGAGAGAAAGTGATTAGCTTTGTGTTAGTTCTTTGTTACTATGAGAATTAATTCCAGTGGCAAGCAGCAGCCCCCCTGCTGTCAAGTGACTGTGATACGTAGTAAGCGATACACAGAATGTAAGAGGTGGTCTATATCCAGAACTGCATTACTGCAACGAATGGTATCACACGAAAGATTAACCTACACTGTGCAACTTTGCATGTTAGCGTGGCTCTGGAGCCTCTAACTCCTAGTCACCATTAACAGATGTATGATGCAGTACGCCCAGAATGTGTATTTGCTCATTAGACTTTCTTCAGGAATGAAGTATCATTGATTATGAGAGCTAACCCTCCCCACAAAAACCCTTCCAGTTTCCTCTCACCATGACACAGCTCATCAGATAGTTACTGCATATATAATTTTCAGCAGCTGGCTAATATAGCACCCACTCTACAAACACACGTGTGACCACTCTGAATCTCTCCTGAGACCCATCACATAGTGGCCACACGGCTTTTGAGAGTGCTCTGCTCTCAGTCCAGCCAAGCCCACCTACCACACAGCAAGCAGCAAAGCCCTGCGAAGAAACTAGTACAGACAGAGGATTTTTCTGAAAGAAGTCTTGGTCACTTGCAAAGTGTGTCAGATTAAGGAAAACTTCAAATACTTAAAATGTAATTTCATATGTATCCTTACTATTGTTAGTACTTAGGAGTATTCTTTTTCTCCCCTCCCCCCCTACTTTTCCCTCAAGCTCGTTTTCTAATTTTTCCTCTTCAGCATTTGTACTCAATTCTATTTCAAGTTGTGTACATAGATTTTTAATTATCTTCTATTTTAGAGCATTAAAAGATTCTGAATCATCCCACCTTCTGGGAGATTAGTAAATCCAGTGATTAACAACAAAAACGCTGCTGAATGCCTATTATCCATGTTCATTATTCAATTAAAAAATACGCTGGAGCCGTCAGCAGGACACTTCCATTTCATCGTTGAATAGAAGAAAAAAAACCTTTCAAAATTGCTCTAAAGCAATTATTCTAAAACTTGTTTTTCAGAGCTAATCTTTCTCCTGTACCTACATGCTGGTACAGGAGATAAAACCTGTGCATGGAAGTCAATGGATGTAGCAGCCCATGCAGAAATCATTTAGTAGATACAGAGGTTTGTCTTGGACACCCCACTAAGATGAAGCCCTCATTCGTTCCCCCTTTTTTCCCCCCTTCTGCATGTGTTTTGAGTAGAATACATTTTGTTTCTGCCTAACCCTTTTAGACACAAGGATGCTGCCACATGTGTTAGTATCCTGACACTCTTCTGATTTCAGTATTTTAAACATATATTTATAATCAGGAAGAGAATTTTAGCCTAATCAAGCTTAGGACCATCAGTAATTCAGAGTCTTTAGAGTGATTTCTCCTCTTTCTAGCACTTCTCTGCTTCAACCTTTATTTTTCTTTCATTTTTAAATCTTGATTTTGCATTCAGAGTGCCTACATGCCATCTTATCATCTGGCTACAATCTGAAATGAGTTGACCAACTAAGCTGGTGAGGAAATCCAGCAGCAGGTGGAAGAGTAACCTGGGATGGAGCACCTTCCTAACAGGTATTTATACCACAGCCAGAGCACTCACTGAAATATGCTTCCTCCCAGGTCTTTCAAGCTGGTCTTAAATTCATATATGCCCTCATATTTCACCACCACAGCAAATTAAGCTACTCCAAAATTCCTCCAAATCTTACTAACAAAAATCTGGGTGCTCTTCAAAGGGACCTTTCATTTCTGGGATCTGTTTGTGGTACCTGTGGAATGACTGTTAGGCAACATACAGTCATTTGCCAAAACAAATAATTTTGAAATTAGCTAACCCAACAAACACCGCTACATGAAGAACTCACATTACCTGTCTAAGGTTGCCATTATCAGAACATTTAGCTACTATAAAGACACTCTAGAATACAGGATTTGAGCAGAAGATATACCTAGAGGTATATCTATATTAGGCAACAACTTGCAAGGCTTGCCTGCCTTTTATACTTCCAGAAGGATTTTCAAGAGGACTTTCAAGTGGATGCCACCATAGAACAGCATCTACGTCCACCCTGCTTCAAGGAAGGATAGAAGCAAATAGGTTTTTTCCAAGAGATGGTATATGCAGTAAGCCTGTCAGTGCTTTGTACTTCCAGTTACGGTCTTTGCCCATCCTACCAGCAAGAACAACATGAATGTTAACATACGAAATAGGCTTAGGGAACAGAGCAGATAAATGATAGTCAGCTGGGCATGATGCAAATGAATGGGTCAGGGATTACCATTAAAGGGGCCTGTCATACATATTTGTATACGTATTTTTATACTTACATATATAAATATACACACACACTTTAAAATATGAAACAAGGATGAATATATAAGATTCAGACTTTCTATTTTCAGGTGCATTAACATCTGCTGTACAGACACAAAAAGCCAAAAAGGTTAGACAAATAACTATATGCAACTTATGACTTAATATGAGAGAACTGTGTCTGCTGCCTGTCTCTAGGGGCTGTTCTTTCATTTGGGGCTAACTGAAAAGGTTTCTGCTTCCCATCTATTTCTAGCCAAATGTAAAAGCTGTGACTTCAGCAGAACACTTCAACTATCACAACTGCGCTTGTTTAGAACAACATAGTCATACCCTTAATTGGGTCACTCCGCACCTTCGTGCAGCTAGCACAGACAAAACACTAGTGTCCTGTGGAGAAATTTTTCCATACAAAACAGAGAAGTTACTCTTCCCAGTCCAACCTGGGAACAATTCTGCTCAACCTTCAGTATCAGACTTCACAGGTGAGAAGACTGCTATATTTGGTAAAGCCACCCACCCATCAGCTTAATGCAGGCTGAGGTCAGCTGATGAGCAGCATTTCTATTCTCTCCTACCCAAAGCAGGGCACAGAAAAGTAACATAAAATCCAAATATTTAAAAAACTTTAAGCATTCTTTTTACATTACTATTTCCATCCCCATTTGCTTTTCTCAGTTGCTTAACTCAAAAAAAAAAAAAAAAGGTAATTTTCAATCCAGAGCCACTGTGTATACGTATGTCAACGCCTGACACACCCCAGTGACTTGTTTTTATGGGAGTTGCACAGAAGTCCTTGTGTTGCCTCAGTAACAACTCCTACACTAGGATACTTGAGGAAACCAGGGCACAATTTAATGAGTACCATGGCACGTACTCTGCAGTCCTCAAGCTACGGGAGGAGGCTGTTTACTTCTTACCTTGACATTTACAAAGAGAATATGAAGTAGACTCTGTCACCCATGACACATGTGCAAATCCAAATGCTGCGCAGAGCAATGTGACACAGTTAGTGGCACAAATTATACCAGAGAAATGACCAGAGTATGAGTATTGGGTTTGGAGTTTTTTCCTAAATGTCTTCTAATTTTTTTTTTTTTAAATCCTGTCTAAATGCAATTTATTACATCAAATGTTCTGTAAGGAAGAAAGGACAGAATAAATGAAATAAGGGGGGGGTGGGGGGGGGGTGGGGGGGAGAAGGTTTTATGAGCCTGTAGAGAGAATAGGGAAGATCCTGGAAGGAAAATATCCCAGCTCAGTATCCACTAGACTAGTGAAGTATTACAGTTCCCAAACCACATTCTGGGCTTCATAAACTGACTTGCTAACAGAGCTAGCCTATAGTAAAGAAGAACTGGTGAGCTGCAAGCATACCATTGGTAGCAAAAGCAGCAATGAAAAAAGCAGGACAGTTGCTTTACGAATAGCAGAGATGGATGTGACAGGACTCTCAAAAGCTGCTAGGGGCGGTTTAAGAAGTAAGCAAGTAAACAAGCTAATATGTCTTCTGCTGGTTTTACTTTTTTACCCTTTGTAATTTCAACCTTGGTTTTTTGGGTTGCTTTTTTTTTTTCTTTTCTGGTCTGGAAACAGGCAGAGAATGCAGGCCAGAGAGCCAATTCAATAATGACTTTGTAATTTTTTCAAAGATAGCCAGTTCCTAAAAGGATTTGAAGGGTCAATACGTGTCAAAAATACAATTTGCTCTGGAACAACTACAGCATTTCTTCACATTTTTATAGTAATTGTTAGGGACAACAAGACATTATCCTTGCAATTAGGGGGCAAATGCAACAGTCTACAGGATCTGACAGACCTGATCTGCAGAAAACAGCATTGCACTCAGAACAAGATGGTACCTCAAATATACCATAACCCCATTTCACAGCCAAAGCTCTGCGAACAATTATAACAAGTGATTCCTTAAAGCAGTCCACTAGCAAGATCTTTGTGAGCTTTACGATTAACTTCTCTAGGATTAGAATTTAATCCAAAGACAAGGACAATCTAAGGAGAAGAAATAAGGATCCAACTGTCAATATGAAATGATAGCCGTGTGGAAAGCACAGACTCTCCAGATGGCATGTTTGGATTTTTTCTTCTTTAGCAATGGTGACCCCAGGTCTGGCTGTTGCTTATTTTTATAGTATTTTTCAAATTACACTCCAATCTTAAGCATCCATTAAGATGGATTGGACTGTAAATTTCAGTGCTGGTTCAAGAGTGCCTATGGTTTGAAGGAGGGAAACCCTTCCTTACGGAGAGACAGGCTTTGACACACTGAAGATTTTAGCTTCGTATCTTACATCTTTTTATTTACAAAATCGGATAAAGAGAAAGGAAAGAAGAGCTATAACTCTTTCCTTGCTCTATCCTCCCTCGAGCTCTTGGTATCTGCGTTAGCCTGTGGCAGGTTTAATTCTTACACATTTTGACACTGCATTCTAAACATTATTTCAGAAATTTTTTTTAGCATGTGCCTTTTTTTAATAGAAACAAACTGCATTAGTCCCTAAAAAGAACTATACAGAAGGCCAACTAATGAGATCTCCTCTTTACCCCCAGTAAAAAATCTGGACATCTCCTACAAAGGATATTCTGTAGTTATTTACAAGCACTAATTACAGAAAAGTAACACAAACCTTTCTCTGAATTTTATCATTTTACAAGTGCTTCAGGTATTCCCTTACCTTTTTATTCTCAGAATATAATGGGAAAATGTATTTACTCAAAATCTTTCTAAAATACAAAAGAAATTACTTTAATTAAATCCTATATGTTCAGATAATCATTAGAAATAATACTTTTTCTGAATTGACAAAAATAAAAGGTAAAATAGGTTCTATCAAAATAGTTGCTTGTGTTTCATTCCTTTTTCTTACATTATTGGAATTTCTCAGTCATCTGTTGTTCACTGTCACTCAGATGTTGTACTGAAATAGATGGCAATGCTACCAGAAAACTCTGTCAGATGGCTCTGAGACAATATGCTATATCACCTTAGATGTATGTAACTTATGTCCCACATTTGGTAACAGTTCAGTTTGTTTTCTAGAACCCTATGTCAAGCAACCAAAATATAAGAAAAATGTTTAAGCAATGCCCCGAGTATACAGAAACAACAGCATCAGCCCAAACAGCTCCTAATGCCTGTCTGAACTAAAATGTATTTTAACATTATGAAATATTTTAAACGAATTTAAAAAAAAAAATCAAAAAAAATCTGTATTTCCAGATCCAGGACTGAAACTGCCTTTTCACCGAGACACTTCATATCTGGGTTTCATAAATGCCTTTGTTTATGTTGCTACCATCACGTGCTATATGTCCTCCTTTTTAATATGAGTTAAATGTAAAAATCAGAATGAATGAAATACAGCCGGAGAAGAGAAACTGCAGTTGTTTCCTCGCTTTTATAGATGCATGTAGATATAGGCATTCTAAAAAGCTGCACAGACTTTTGTCTATTATGTATGTATTTAATCCAACTAGTTAGCTCTCTCGGATTGCAGCGGTTCTGTTGGAGTATTAGTGACAGATCCTCTAACTTTCAGGTACAAAGGAGAGGGATGAAACAAGCCTTAACAGTTTTTAATCCACAGTATTCTTCTGAGGGCTTTGAAAAGATGAATAAATATGGTTTCAAAATATATCATGATTGTAAGGGTCATTTACCACTATATTTAAAACATTACGTCTTGGTATTCACTTACATTTCTCACAGCATTCTCACTTTTCTCGTGCATAGAGCAGTGTTTTCCCCTATAGACTTGAATATGTTCGGAAAATAAAAGATACATAATGATTTGGTAAATAGCTTAGGCACGGTTCTTTAACACTGGTGACTAGTACATAGAGCTAGCTTCTGTGAGAAAAATGCAAAAAAGATCATGAATTTATAAGCATATGAATTCTCAAAGCAAGCCTGAAAAGGAGAGTAGCAAAAGGAAGGAAGAGGATTCATTATGAAAACCAGCAGATAATTGTAACAAAAGCATATTATAAAAATGAGTCATACAGCAACGGAAAAAACAAAAAGCGAAGTGGGAGGACAAAGATACCACTAAAAAAAAGCACATTGAGCTAGATAACATACACAATGCATTAAGCCTTTTAAGTACTCTAACACAACCAGCCAAACCTGCTGTCTTTCAGCTTTTCTAAACACAATTACATCCTTTGATGAGCAAATAACTTATGAGACACTATTACGTGCCATCCTTGAGTCTATCACATATGCACACTGTCATCAGTTAGCTTATCATACTCCCTAAACATTTGTCTTCAGTATGTGAACCAAGAAGTAAGTTATCCCATGTTTTTCAACAAGACTTGTATATCCCTCCATAATACCATGCCTTTGTTGATCGTTTCCATGCTGCTGCCATGCGCTCGATCTCACCAGCACGTAGACAAATAGAGCTGCCTGGCTCTGTATTCCGAGACATACAGGACCACACCATACTACATTATTCCTCGCTCGCACCCAAAAGAAATTCAGGGATAACTTCTCTGTTCATCCTCATGGTCATGGGATAAAGGAGGCCCCTGAAATTAATTTCTTAGTAGTAACAAAGTTAATGTAGGGGCAGTCTGTTACATGACATAGAAAGGGATTGTATTCTCTCTAATCACTAGGATAGAGACCTGTTGCTCTTTAGGCACGCAACATTTCTGCAAGGAGATAGCAATGGGAGTTTCAGAAGCTGTTTTAGAGCTGAAGCCTACAAAAGCATTAGCAGCAACTTTGTCAGACTGCATTGACACAGATCCATGGACTGAACAGGTTCTATTCTCGCAGACCAGTGATTCTTACATAGGCTTCCCTCAGAAACATGAGCACATACTGCAGAAAGCACATTTTTGATGTTTAACCAACAGAAGGTCCAGAGCTTTTTATATGCATACAGCTTTGTGAGAAAGTCCCCTGGTACCTTTAGCATCCAAACAATAGCCCAAAGGCATGTTTCTACCATTCTGTGAAAACAATTACTGCTGAAGTGTTTCAGATCTGCTGGCAGTATGTTTATAACTGGGAAAGCTCCAGTTGTTGCAACGGGCACTTGGATTTGCAAGGTAATCGGCATTGACAATATTCCCAAACCTACTGTCATGTCTGAGTGGATGGCATTCCCAAACTGTGCTGGGATACTTACATCCTTCTGTGCTCATAATTTCTAACGAAATACAGAAATAAAAAGGAAAGTTTTGGGATTCATTTTCAATCAAATTTGCACTGAAATTCTGTTTTTCATACAGTGGAATGGATGCATACTTCTGGTACACAGCAGCTCTTGTTCTGTTGCTTTAAGGAACAAAACCAGGACAAACTACCGCAAGAAGAGTGGCAACAGAAAGACCGAATGATAAGTAATAAAGGCAGACCATTTCTGGTCAAAGAGAAAACAAATACAATAAAAATCCATGGTGCACTCATTTTTGTGTTAAATCACTGTAGGATCATTACATTTTGGGTGATTTTACATATACAAATACACATATGCAACTAAAATTATAGTAATATATGGTAAGAACTGCTTCATGGCCTTTCTTGTCGTTCACCATTGAGGGTTTTAACTGCTTCAGTGCATAGCGATAGCAACTCAAACAGTATGTGATAATGCGTACTGTAACCAGGGAAGAATTTTCCACAGGAATTGTCCCCAGACAGTCTTTGGAAAGTTACTACTTGGAACAAGAGCTAATATATAAGCATGACATTCCCTTTTCTGCCTCATTGCCCTCCATATGCTAATAAAACGAAATGACTGTTCCAGAGTAAACACTTGTCCATGTATTATTATTTAAAATCTGCCAAAATAACACAAGGGAAAAAATAACAAATGCATGAATGTAACATGAAATGTACTGTAATGTAAGATTTAAGTATAATCAATATGTAATTAGAGCTGCCTAGAAGAGGCAGTACTTTTCAGACTGTTGACCTGAAGGATATTTTTTCTTATATTTAGGCTGAGATATTTCCTTTAACTGAGATTTCAAAGTGCAGTGTTATGTTACTTCAGAAAGACAAAACCAACGCAAATTCTACTATTGCATGTGGTTGTTGAGCTGAGGTATCATGACCGAGGTTCAAATGCAGTAACTTAACTGCTAACTACAAGCTTAGCTAAAAAAGAGAATGTAAAAGCACCTCCTTAGCTTTGTGTCCCTATTAATTCACTAAAAACCAGCACACACTAACACTCAGAATCACTGTTTTTACTAGAGAACACAGCTCTGTTAACATGAAGCCCAGCTTCTTATGGAAAAGGACCCTGGCATTGTCAGTTAACATTAAGTGCAAATTTAACTGACTGCTTGTCTGATCTGATCACCATGGTACCCAGATGCTTTATAGATAAATATGAAAACATAATCCTTAATTCAAAGAGCACGCAATCTGCCAAGGTAAATTTACACAGGGATAAACTCAAAGGGAGCTGTTACTTCAAGGGCAGCATGCAAGTCTCAGTCTGGACTAGGTAACACCACCAGTATAAGAGATTTGCACAGAGGTCAGAAACATTAGTTATTTCTTCAAAATAAACTTTGATAACCATAAACTCTGGAAATAGCTGCATTAGAGACAGAAGTATAGCTTAAGGTGGGACAAAGGACAGTGACAATAGGTTTTGAAGGTGAACTGAGGCAAGGAATATTTTGTGGATCGAGCTGTACACCATGAACGTGGAAGGAGGGGGTGACTGCTATTCCAGCAGCAGGAGGGTATTGGCATTTCCAAGATTTGTAAGTCAAGCTTGCCTAAAATAAGGAGATTAGAACAATCCTAAACTTTGGTTTCTTTCACATTGCTTCTAAGTTTCTGAGAGCTTGCGATGTACTTGGATCACACAAACAAGCCTTGTTTCGTAATAGAAGGAAACTAAGAAGAAAGAAAGATTGATTGATTCTTATGTAAACCCTTGTTTCCTGGAGCTGAGCTTTCAAGTAAAACATCAAATACTATAGTCGCATAGCAACCTCCCCACCCCCATTACAGGTGGACTGGTTGGCCAGTTCCACCTTTCCTGTTTCTCTAGGCTGCACAAACACAGCCCTTGAACAGGTAGGATTTGTGTCAGCAGGGTGAACTTCCTAGTCTGCGGACAACTTGTATTTAAGAAAACAAGAGTTCTACCCAAAACAGCCTGAGGTGGAAACTTGTGATGTTCTGTGTTTATGTATTCCAATATATTATGAAAATGAATAGCATCTAATGTCTTATAAACTTACTTTTACACCCTCATCTTACGATGATTAGATTATTCAGCTAAGTAGAAGGCATTTGAGTGCAAGCAACACTATGCTTCGATAGTTAATTTTTACTTGCTGTTAATCACTAAGATTTTTGGAAGCACTTCAGTATTATATCAGATAACCACAATTAACACTAAATTTTATATCACTGATCCTAAGTGAGAAATAACTGCAATCAACACTATGTTTATAAAAGGCTTTGTCTATGTATTTACAGCCAAAGTAAGCATGCTCTAAAAAACAACTGAGGCTGAATACTGGTATGCAAAAGTGTGCAACACCAATTACAAGTAAGTGTTATACTTTAAAAATGAGTCATCGTTGCAAGCTGTGACTCATAGCAGGATTCATAGAAAGCCACTTCTGATGTCAAATAGTAATGTGGCAGGAAAAAGTCCTGTAATCTAGATGTAAAAAGACCCGAAGTTACTGCCATGGCATTTTCTCTGTTGGGCAGCTGCCAGGTACGTGCTGCTTGTCCCCTCGCTCCACTTCCAGACGAGCTGGAGTGGCCTTTGTCTGCCACCTCCCGGGTGAATCACAGTGCTGGGGACACGAAGTGGTCACAAGCCAACAGGGACAAGCCACAAGAAGAGATCTAGCCATGGTAGTCATCATTAAACACATTTTAACTACTTCAAAAATACTTAGGTTACAAAGTCAAACACTCAGAAATTTGAGAACGCCGCGATTAGTGGACTGTGCTGCTGTATTTGTGTACAGTACTTCCCCTTTAACCCTCTAGCTGCAAGGCTTGTTTTGGACTCCACTTTAATAAAGTACACAGAAAAACAGCATTATTCAGCTGGGTTTTTTTTTTTGTTGGTTTGGTGTTTCGTTTGTTTGTGTGGGTTTTTTGTTTTTGTTTTGTCTTGGGTTTTTGGTTTTGGTTTTTTTTTGTTTGTTTTTGTTTTAAACTTTGTTCTGCAATTTGAGTTTCTCTAGATTTCTTCTATTTTTCTGCCTGGAAATTTTGTCCAGGCAGAACTGGAGGATGTTAGTCTCTCTCTGATTTTCAGACACTTGGACACTGTTGCAGCCTGGCGGTAGGCATGCAGGAATGCCATAGAAATGTCTACTGGACATGCGAGACTGATTGTGCATGTACTGGAGAAATGATCTGCACACATACTATACACCCAAAGCATTCAGGACATGCTGGACTCACTGTATGTAGACTATAAACGGTACATCCATAAATATCTGTCCATAAATCTTAAGAAAAAAACCCAATGTAACCCTGCCTCTGAGGATATCCAGCTGTTGGTTTAAACAACTTTCAGCACTATTTCCACTGCTTAATGTTTCATCATTAAAATACAGTTTTGAACAGAGACAGAGATCCAGCTTCAGATTTCATTTCATTATGGTAAATTTTCCAAAGAATCCACAAGGTAATATAAATAAATGTTGATGAATACTAATACTGATCCACAACAGCAAGTAGTGTTATAGAAAGAGAACGACTGCTTATGCTGGGAAAGAATGCTGGAGTAAAAACAGAACAAGATTTAGAAAAAGCTTGTTTCGTCTACATGTGGATTATTTATACTTTTCTTGGAAAACTGAAAAGCTGCTTTCAAAAAATAAACAAGGCAATACAGTGTTAAATAGCATTAAATGATAGACAATTCAAGCAAATTATTTGACCTTGAGGAGGCTAGCATTCAATCCATAATTTTAACATCTTATTACACTACTAAAATATATTACTGCAACTACGCAGTCCACTACAATTACTTTGTACTATTCACCATAGTTATTCACTAATCCATTCACCTTAGTTCTCTGCTTATATACTAAATTTCTAAATTGGTTTCACTCCTTAAATAAACTAATTTTAAAACCTGACAAATTTCTCCCTATTCTCCAGAAAAGAAACTTCCTTTCATTGCATTACACCCACATAATTTACCACTGCATGACACTGATTCCTTTCTTTTTAATTTCATAACAGACTGTGATCATGAAGCCCAGATTCACTGGGTAACGGGACACAGAATTTCATCCTTTGCTATTGCTGTCATAACTTATGTTTCTGTTCCTATATTCTAGACACCTTTCATGACACATGATGCTCTCCGCACCTTCCATATCGTAAACCTCTACTGGGATGATAATCACCAGCACCTCAGCACTGGTAGCTGGAATACACCCACACAGCGTATGCCTACCATGCGTTTCTCGTGCAGATTGCCTACAGTAGTCAAATGGGAAAGACAACAACAGAAGGCATGAATTGGAAACAAGGTAGAACTAGAACAAAATAAGACAACTCCTCCGTGGCTCCTGATGACAAGCGAGACCACTACTGTATCCAGCAACAGATCCAATACCCAAGCTGAATCATTTTGACATATTAAAGTCTTCCATATTCCAAACCTCACAGTGCGTGTATCAGTCTGACTGAGTCTCATGTAATGAGCAAGCAGCTCACCGCTCCGATCTCCTACTTCAACACCTGTAAATCATGTATTTAGAGCAAAGAAAGGCTCTCTGTAGCGCTGTGCTGCACGTGACATGGCGATCAGAGTGCAAAAATGCCCAGAAAGAAACCTATTTCAGAGAGTATTACTCAGGCAACAGATCTGATGCCACAGCTCCTACCCATGCAAATAGTTTCACACACCGACATTCCTGTCAGGTGAAAGGTCCTTATGGGACACCATTTTCAGCTGAGCGCTATTGCCTTCTCCTCGTCACTGCCTAAATCCCCCCAGCTGCTTCCTTCACTCTTCACTACAAACTCCGGCAGTACCAGTGCAGAACCCAAGAAAACAAACTCAGCAAAGCTCGTTAGCTTGGGTTTTGCTTCCTTCCTCATCTTTGCCATTGATGCAACCAATTCGTGAGACACACCTTACTCTAAACCAGTGGATGTCAAATGGGGAGCATAACCAGTTTGGCAGAAAGATGAATTTCATTCTTAATTATGGCCTATGGGAATATAAATTCAGACTACCTTCTTTTTTTCAGTTCACAGAATTCCCGTGGTGTTGTCAATAAAAGGACAGATTATGGGCTCTATAGGGGTACTCAAGCACTGCAGAACTCTCAGCTGAGGAAACAACAGGGCCCACCATCACCCTGGCCAATAGCAAGACAGGGTCTCTCAGTTTTCAGGTCGGCATGTCTTCACCCTATGTGTACTGAAATCCATCTTAGAGGAGGGGTGACACAGCCCACAGCCTCCAATAATATTATGACAGAGTGGGGAGGAGAATTCCCAGCATCCTCTGCAGTCACGTAGCTTGAGATTCAGCATTAACACTTAGAAATTAATAGGACAGTTCAAATCTAAGAGCTGTAAACATTCTCTCTAGCACTGAGCAGACTATAATTATATCTATGAGGGAATCCTTTTGAAAAGAAGTTTCTGAACAATGTTTTTAGTGGTTATAGAGTTGCACTAAAAAGGTTGCACAAAACCTGCAATTTCATAACTAGTATTAAAAAGTAATCTGCTGTGGCAGCTAAAATCGCTTGGAAGACAGGTATGTCAGCTCTACTTGATAACCATTGCCCCAACTCTGCGAAAGCAGTTTCCTTTCAAGTTTGCTCCACTTTATGGTTTGACAAGATATTGGCCTGGCAGCCTTTAAGGTTCAACTTCTATTTGTTTTAAGATCTCATTTTCTTCCAGTTGTTTTTTTCTAAGTGACACATAATTTTTGTCTATTTTTTCCAAGCAGAAGTATTTAAGTACCACTGAACTGTAGGTATAGTAGTCTTCAATCCATGTTCAGTTTCAGATTTGTTTTCAATTTCTGCAATGCTCACTTACAGAACAGTATAATCCACAATAGTTTCCTTGTTAACTCATAGCTTTCCATTAAGTTTCATGTCAATTACAGGACTAAGCATGAATCACTACAGCATAGTACATATTAGTAATGTCCTGTTGCTTTGACATCACAAACCATCTGAGAATTAAAGTGCGGCCTTCCCAAGCAGACAGGTCTGTAATCATGCCTTCACCGCTCCAGTTGCCTCGGGCTGGAAGCCTTGAGCTACTCCACTCAAGATGATGCAGCTTCAGAAGGAAGGGAAGGAACAGCCACATTCTAAGACAACGTTTGAGCTAGGCAGAAGGAATTAGCAACCAAGTGCTGTTGTAAGCTTAGCTGCTGCATCCCCATTATTTGCTCCCGCACCATCACTAAGAAAGCTCCAAATCAGCCTGTCAAATGGGTCAACTAACATAAACTTACAGCACTACTGAACTCAAGCCAGTAGACTTTTGCATGAGGCCCAAATTTAAGTTACAGCGAGGCAAAACTTGAGTTAAGCTAACACTGTTATATCTAAACTCTGAATTTAAGACAAGAAAACATTTTCAAAGTTACTTTGAAACATAACCTATCATTTACACACAGGTTTTGTAAGTAATACTGCCCCTTGTGAGATTCACACCAAAACATAAACATCTTCATTACCACACAGTTGTGAAAGAGTTCATATTTAACTGCAAAAGAAGGCAAGCTATTGGGGCTGAAGTGGTAAGGTACAACTTATCCGTAAGAATTTAAAATTTAATTTTCTTTCTGTACATTAGTGCTCCCTTTAATTTTCTCCAACTAATCCATTAGAGTTAAGACCATGTATTAGAGCTGCAATTCATTGAAGCTATCACAGTAATGCTTGACAGAGAGGGAATAGGCACTAGTTGTATTTACAGCAGCTAGGGTTTTGCCCGAGGTCTGTTCTATGCACGGAATTACAGAAATCAAGACCAACACCAGTTTAAGAAATAGCACGTTATTTTATTATGTGGGGTGAGGGGCTATAGGACATAAGGAGCAAAAGTCTTAATGACATTAGGCATCACTTATTTTGCTCTTTACTAACTCGTTCTATCAGACAAGCAAGATGTCGTTGGTGCTGTCATCATTCAAAAATACCTTTATCATTTTAAGAAACTGAAGAAGGCAATCCCAAAACCAGAAGCAGCTAAAATTAGACTAGAAATATACTTGAACAAAAAACCAAAGAACAAAATTTCAACTAGACCACTAAGACAGCTGATGCTCTGTAGACCTAGACTAACATACATATTATCTGATTAGAAGTTTCACCAGCATTACTTTAGGGAATTACTTGTAACGAATTGGTTCCTAGATGGGAAATGGAAAAACATTACACTGATGAACTGGAAATGCATTTTTTGGGAAAGAAATTATATTTATGTACCAAATATTTTCAAAATGGACTCTGCTGTGACATGGAAGAAACAGCCCATATGAAACAAATTAGCCTCTTATCACAAAATCACTGTTCTCTAAGAAATCAGAGAACAGGACAACTTATCTGTCAAGACAGACTGATAGGCATGTTTGTATTTCACTTCTGAAGAGTAACAGAATCAAAATTCTTCAGTACTGAAAAGAAAAATGTTACTCCACAATTGGTCAAATAAGTGTTTACTATCTGCTCCCTTTTTTGGGGGTCAAGCTTCAGAAGGAAAGGTTACATATTATGGGTTTTTTTGTCCTCTTTCCACATATACTGTGGTTTAGGAAGGTGACTTTTGGAAGATGAAGCAGAAAGGAACCCAAGGAGTGCTAGTATCAAGTTACTTCAAATACTTCTGCATAAACATGACTGTATTATACAATTTTAAGAACACTTACACTGCTGTTGTGAAGGCAGCTAAATCAGCTTGGAATCGGCCACACCTCCTTCAATGAATTTGTTTCATATAGCAGACAGTTTCTCTGCAGTGGCTGATTCAAAGCCCTTCTCTCACGGACAGAGTGGTGATTACTTTGTAAATAAAGTGAAGCAGCTTTAGCGGGAGCTGCCTCCTGCGTCCTTGAGTTCTTTTGAGATTATGACCTCTTAGCCTGTCTTTTGAACTTGCCTCCTCGATTAACAAGAGCTCTTGTGCGACGGAAGGGATGGGTCTACTGTTAGCAGACATTGCTAACGTTCCCTCACCGAGGGCAGAGTGCCGGCATGCTGCGAAGAAGCGACTGTTCGAGAGGCAACGCCTCGTTAACGAAACAGCCCGTGACGAGCCCGCAGGGCCAGGGCCAGAGGTCACCAAAGCCTCCTAGTTTCTGCCCGCCGCCCTTCAGGGCTTCAACAACAAGCGTCCCGCCAGGGAACGGGGACCCAGCCACGGGAGAAAACGCGCACGCCGCGACCCCTTCGAGCGCCATGAGCACGGCCACGGCGGCCCCGCGGGCCCTGCTGAGCCGCCCTGCGGGGAGCGCCCGACTCGCGGCGGCGGGGCGGCTTCACCCTGGCCCTGCACGGAGGGAGGCAGGCGGGGCGGCCCGCGGGAGGGAAGGGAGCTGGAGGGAAGGGCGGGCCGAGCCCCGGTGCTGGGGCCGGGCCGCCACCTCTCTGCCGCCATCAGCGCCTCCCTCAGGTGAGGGCCTGAGGGAGGCGCACTCACTGACCACTTCCGCCCCGGAGCCGCGCGCTGCCGTGACGCGCTTCCTCCCGCCACACGGCGGCCGCTCGACACCGCCCCCGGCCTTTCCCGGCATCCCCCGCGCGGCGCAGCGCGGCCCGGCGCGGCTCCTCCCCCCGCCCCCGCTGAAAGCCGGGCCGGAGGCGCCCCGCCGCCATTTTGTTGCTAACGCTGCGAGAACTGCGGGCCGCGGCGCTCGGCCCGGCCGGTGGGGCTGCCCGCGGCGGCGGCGGCGGCGGGCGCTTTTTAAAGGGGTTTTTAATCTGTTCGGGGGCCTCTGTGCCCCAGCCCTGTTTTAACACGCCATGTCCGGAGAGAGCGCCGCCGGCGACCAGGTGAGGAGGAGGAGGAGGGTGAAGTAGCAGGCCGCTCCCTGAGGGGGACAGTGGGGGGCGGCCCGGCCCGGCCCGGGGCCGCCCGGTGGCGGCCGCGCTGTGCAGGCCCCGGCGGGGCCGAGTGCGCGGCGCGGCGCAGGGGGCCGGCCGCCGCCCGGAGCTGCCCGTGGGGCTGGCGGCCGCGGCGCGGGCCGCCCGGGGGGCTGAGGGGAGCGCGGCCGGGGAGGGAGCGCCGCCCTGGCCCCTTCCCTGCGGCCGGGGGCCCCGCCGGCCTCCCCAGCGGCGCGGAGCGGCGCGGCCGGCGCAGGGCTCCCCTCCCCCGCCGCACACACCCATTTTGAGGAACTCGACTTTATTCCGTCCGCGAAGCGTTCCGGCGGGGGGAAGGGGGTGCGCGGGGCCGCTCGCGGCGCCCGCCCGCGGTTAAACCGGTAATGCTCCGAAAACTATGCCTCTCTCGGCCTTGGCGTTCCTGGTAAGCAGACTTTAATTCAGGTCGAGGTGGACAGTAAATACTCCAGCGAGCTTCGCTTTCCTGATCCCACTTATTCGTGGTCATTGAGTACACGCCCTCCAGAAGAAAACTGAAACCCGGATAAGCTGTTTATACTGATACACTCGCAGTGTTTTGTGAAGTGAGCATTTGCCGGACATATGTGCTTAATATATGAGGCTGTGTGCTTCCTTAACAATACGCTTTTCCTCCAGAATAAGCCATTCTTAAAACACCTTTAAATTAGAAACAATAAAAATATGCTTATTTAATAAAGAATCATCTTTGTAGTACAGCATTTGTGCTCGGGGGGGGGATAGCCACAGTTTCAGTTGGTTTTGGCTTGTTTTTTTTAATACACTAAAATAAGTATTTATTATAAGTTATTTTCTGTGCAGGTGCAGTCAGTGTTGTATGTCATCTTTTTAAATCTGGTATTACCATGAACTATCTCCGACTTACTGGTAGAATTTCTCTAAACAGGTCTTTTTAATAGTTAGGGCTATGTTTAAAATCAGTATTAATTGGAGCGGTGGGGATGAAAGCTCCTGACAGAGGAAGTAGTGATTGATAACACTGTGGCATGCCTTAGCAGCCAATGTAGCCTACAAAAATACTTAAGATGATGACTTAGTGTTCCCTTAAGAAGCTTTTCTTTGTAGAATGTCAGTCTCTTTACAAAACAAGTTATGTTTCTGTGTGTCTGGGCCTGTACTCTGAAAGGGTGGTGTGTAAACTCTTTGTAAGATAACCAGTTCTGGCGGGAGGGTAGGAAAGATAGGTGCTCAGAATGTAAAATACCCAGTTTGTCTCATTAGGAAAATATCCTATGAATTACCAGCCTGTATGCTCAAAGCTGGTCAGATTAATAAGTATACTTGTAGTATTTTTAAGCAAGAGATTCTTCAGAATGTTTTACTTAATCACAATGTAGATGGCTAAAAAGAAGTAAGAATATACTGCAGTAAAATTTTGATAATCTGTTGTGTAGTATGTTTCACACTTAAGTTTACCCACTCCAATGTATTTTTTAAAAAATTACATTGATATTTTCATTGCATAATTAAACTGCTGGTTAAAGTAGTCTGTTTCTGTAGCTTGTAATATGTTACTATTTAACATAAAGAAAAACAATGCTGACTTTAAGTTTTATTTTCTTTTGCAAGGGAGACTTTAATATGCAAAAGGTTGAATTCTTGTCTGCACACTGAAGTAAAAGCTATTCTGGAAAATAGCAGCTTAAATATTGTGATATCATATCACAGAGAGTTTTAGCATTCAAAAAACTGCAAATCATTGTTCGCAGCTTACATAAAACGTGTAGTTTAACATACGGCTTAGGTTGTGGTTTTTTGATCCATATTAAGGTTCATCCTTTTTACCCAGTGTGATTACCATTTTCACATTGGGTGCACTAAAAATAAAAACAAACAAAATCCCCAACTCTTTTGTAGGTTGGGTTAAATTATTTTTTTTTTTCCTACCCCAATCTCTTTATGAAGGCCTCTGGATTCTGGTTTCCTAGAATTCTCTAATTTTGCTATGGGCAGTTACTTCCCTTCATCTATTTTCTTCAGTTCCAGTAAGTTGTCCTCTACTTCTTTTTTTTGTCTTACCCTGGCAGACTTCTGTTTCTTACTGCTAATGTTAAGATAGGCTATAATTTGATCTCAGTGTCTTTAGCAATACTACCATGAAGTTTTCTGTACCCTGGGCTACCACTCATCCAGTTATGTAGTGAGGCAGGTGTACCTTAAGTGTTGATGCCAGTCTTAACTGTGGTCTGACAGAGCATGATGGGCCTAAATTCACTGTGTCTCTGCAGAAGGGGGAACAACAAAGCATTGTGATTGGGGCAGTTGTGCCTTGTTCCCTTCCCCACACTGCAGCTGCTATAGATTGTAACCTAGTGCTATCAGGAGGGCTTTCTGACTTTACATGCACAATATTATTATGGTTTTCAATACTCCTTTCTGTAGGAAGCTGAAGCTAGGCAGAGGTTGGATTGCGTCTGGCTTTCCTGTTATGGGTTTCATCTGCTGCTTCCACGACCAGCTTATGAGATTTGGGTTCCATTTTCATTGACAGTCACATAGTTAGATCAGAATAAGGGGGTGAATGTACAGTTAATTTGCATCTATGTTGTGCATAAGATGTACACATGATACTGTATGCTGCAGATGTTAAAGATCTGACAAATGAGAACTGTTAGCTCTGACTCACTGACACACAGAGGTGTCTGCATCTTGCTTTCCATATCTTAGGGTTTGGAGGGGACTTCCAAAAGCAGCCAGGTGAAAACAAATTGCTATGCTGTCTCTAGCAAGTACGAAGTTGTGGTAGTGTGGGAAGGAAGGACAGAGTGGAATGCTGGGTGTAGGGAGGGTGGGAAAGTAGAGGTATTGTAAGGTTGAAGACCCAGCTGGGGTTTAGGAGACTTTATTGTACCAGGTGTAGTGCAACTGAAATGTGGCTTCACTGCCTTTAGGCTGAACTTAGCTCCAGGCATTGTTTATGCTGCTTTACTGTGTAGATCAGGAGCCTAAGCTACTGTTAGGTAGGTTGTTGTCTCCTTGCATCATTATGGTAAAACAGATTGGGGCAGGGGGGTGAAGAAATGTGGTGCAGCCACCACTATTGCAGTGTATTTTTTAAATGCTTGCACTGTGTTAACTATGCTGGGCCCAAATTAATTTCTGCAGAACCAGTTGAGTGACATCAGGACTTAAAATCTGTAAGGTTCCTGCCGGACTCCTGGCAAGGTCTACATGATGTTTAACAAACTAGAATTTCCAAGGTTGGTTTTTAGAATACTAAACACTTAGCCCTGTCTATATAATAGCAATCCACGTTTGTAGACTGAGAGGCTGCATCTGCCACTGTTTGCCAGAAAATTCCCTGACAAGCTCCTCCCAATCTCTTCATGTATCGAGCTTACAAAGAGTACATCCTTGCACCTATGTATGTCTTTGTTTTTCTTGACCTTAATGTACATGTCTAGTTCCATTTCCATTGTGTGGATGTTGTTTCATGTACTCTCTAACCTAAATTTCTTGTGCTCTCTGCTTCTTTCTACCATGGCAGAAACACTATTCTTATCCACTTAATAAATATATACTTGCCAGGCATCAATTTTATCTGAAGCAATATCAATGCAATATTTGCTTTACCCCTGCATTAGTTGCCTTCTAATCTTGTAAGGCTAGAACATACATTTCATGCTTCCTGTAACTGTTTCTAAGATATGTACCCCAGTCTGTGATGCATGTTACTTTGCATTAATATGAATCTGGTCCAAGACTGAGCTGTGGGGAAAAAAAAAAAGTCTGTATTGTGTCTGTGGCTATAGAAAAGACCTCTAAAGTGGCCTGTTCTGGTTTCTTACTGGTACTTCTGTTCCTTCCTGCTCCTTGGTGTCATTCATGCCTTGTGTCTGTTTGATGCAGACATGTCATGTAAGTTTCTGAATTCTAAATGCAATAGTAAATGTTACTGTAGTTAACTTTAGCTAAACATTTTTAAAATAGATGTCATTGAGTGCAATACTGAAAGCATAAGTTTATTCTTGCAGGATTGTGTGGGTTTAACATCTCAGGAGGAACTATTTGAAAGAAACTCCTCTAAGTATACTGTACTGGGTTTACTGTCACTGTTTACATCTACTGTAGGAATGGGTTGTAAACAGAATGAAGACGAGGATTGGTGGAGGGAGACTTTTGAGTTTGTAGTGCAGTGGTTTTTTCCAATTTTTACACAATTGTAAACAATCTCTATATTTTAGCTGCATTTCCAGGATCAGTAAGTTCCAGGTACATCAAGAAGAAGTTAAAGCAGAAAATGTGTCTGTCTAAATGCTAACTTTTGGAAAATAGTCTCATGAGGAAAGAATGGTAATTGTTACTAATACAAAACTCTTGATTTGTTCAGAGATATAAAACAGCCCAGATTATGTTGGGGGAGGGCAGTACTTAAAGTATCCTTTTAAAATTTAAGATGAATATGCTGGGTTATGTCTGTTAATAGTGACCCAGTCTTAAAGGACAAAAATTTGTTCGAGATTGTGTTCACAGTTGAATTGACTTAGTGGTAGAATAGAAGGCAAGGCATTAAAAACATTCAAGGAAGTGCAAGAATTGATAACATTTAACTCTAGTGTAGTGAAGGGATGTGTTACTGAAGGAGAGGATTTTAAAACTTGTTCTGTGCACATAAAGCTGTAAGTAAACTTTAAGAAAAAAAACTTAGGCTAGACAAACCTGTAAATTAACCTTACTGGACAAGTAACAGTGCTTGTTAAGTTGCATGTTAATATAGTTGAAATGATATTCATTGGGTCTGTTACAGTGCAGGCTACATCAAACTGTGCAACAGCCAGCCAAAACCTCCAAACAGTAGCTTCTATCTTAATGGACATAAAACTCCTTTTGGATGTTGAACCCTTTTGACTGAACTAGTCATTAAAATTCCTGCCTTTTTGTGTACAGTGGCCTATAGGTCTTGTTTGTAGAAGTTCTCATTAGGGAGTTTTTAAAGCGTATTAAACTGGCCACTTCACATGTGGAACAGCTGTTTAAATACATTTCCTTTTCACTGTAGAAGATACTTTTGTGGAAACAGGAGGATGCTTTAAGCAATTGGATGCATTAGGTGGTGCGAATAGTTGAAAGAGGTGTTTGGCTAGGTGTTTTCTTACACACTTTATAGAGTTGTGAGGGCTCATTCTCAGAGGCCTGGGGAAACTGTTAACTGTTGCTTTTAAGCAGTAGGGTATAAACCAAGAGTTTTTCCTTGAAGGTGATTGATAAATAACTTTTAGTAAATACAAAAAGTCAACTTTGTTTCTTTCCTGTTCCCTCAGACATCTTTTATGAATTCAAGTTTGGATTTTGTGCAGTTGATGTATTTTGCAGGAAGGAGCTCCTAGACTTCTGGTTGGATAATTTGGTTTTAGGTCTTTTTAGATTTTGGAAATTGTGGTTATAAAGATCATTTTACAGGCTTAGTATCTGTGAAACTAAAAATCCATTGCTATTTATCTGTGTATAAATAATAAAAGGGAAGCTGTGATTATTACCATCAGACTAGATGGTAATACAGATACTTGTGGACGTGGAACCTTAAGTCCTAAAAAAAACTCCGTGACCTTCAGTAGTGGATTGTTTGTGGGATAGGAGCCCAATTATGTGGGAGGTGTACTGAACATAGTTGTCAAAAGCAGAGGAAAAAAGTATTTTCCCAGTTTGTATGCAACAATTCTTTGCAGCATTTTTTTTTCCCCAGGCAGTAAGGAAAAGTTAAAAGCCAACACCTATCTGGTTAGGTGCAGTTTTATGGTAGTTTAAGCTGATCTAAGTCGGGACTGCTAAAGTCCTGTATGGTTTTACATCCTTTATTCTGCATCACATCTGATCCTGGAATCAAGGAGTTGAACCATTAGAAAGTTAATCACTTCTCTAATAGGATTATTTTTCTGCTGATTTAACTCCCCGAACTCACTTGTTACAGGATGAGATTAACTCAAGTGCCTCTCTTAACCAGAGGCAGGGACTGAAAATACTTATCTAGGGGCAGGATCGTGGCAGTGAACAAACACACAAGAGTAAGTAGTCACAGGATACTGGGTATTTGCTGTTGTGCAAGCAGCACAATTAAAAATACATATACAAAAGCCACGTACCCTTGAACTGTGATAATAGCAGATCTAAGCACAGAGTGCAGTTAACATGCAGTTTTGAAAACTGGGATCAAATGTCTTTCTGGCTGTAGTTGAGATAGGTTAAAAGTCAAGCTCCTTGTTCCCTTTCGCTGCATGCTAGCAGTAAATGTCCTCACCGGTTTGGTGTGTGACTGAATGCATCTTTGCTCACACTCCTACTTCTGGCAAAATGGTCCAGACGAAATCCTAGGTGCCAAGTTCTCAAATGTGTTAGAAGTGATTATTTGTGAAGGTGCAAGGTAATGAGGCCTTGTTTTGGCTCAGATGTAACCAGGACACTGATTTGCCTGCAGTGCAGTTTGCTTCTCTAAAATGTGGATGGCTTTTACCCACCCTGGAGATGGATAGGGACAGGAGAAGGAGTGCTCACTGGCCTTAAGAAGTTGGGTGTTTTCTTACATATGAATAAGGTACAAGCAATTCCAAGCAGTCCAGTTTAAAACCCTGATGATATAATTATTTTCAATTCTGTAGAGCTCCTGTAACTTCTGTCTTCTATAACTGCATGGAGAACTTTATCTGCTGCTGCTAAGTGCATATTTGCTAGTTTAGGAAATTAGTCTTTTATTTTTTCCCATAAAAGAATGAACATTTTATTACACTTCTTACACAGATTAGAAGTCCTGTATCAATCATACAAAATTAATGTAGCATTCCTATGATTATGCATCTTATCAGCATTTACTTTTTCACCAGCTTAATTTTTTTCAACCTTTCCGAGTTTATTGCCCTATACCTGCATAGGTGAAGTCAAATTCCTGGAAGCCTTAACTGTTTCACTGCAGTGTCAGCTGAGTTTTGTGTGTCAGTGAAAAGGTTTGAGATAGTACAACTGAACTACTACTAAAATAGTTGAGGTGTGCTTCAGTGGCCCATTCTGCTTTTTCCTGTTTGAAAGTCATTACTTACAGCGCAGGACCCTGTGCTGCCACAAATACTTCAGTTGTTTTTATGGGGTGTATTTTTTTATTGTAGCTGACGTTAATAGTACTCTTGATAGGCATTTGTATCTAATTGAATGCAGAATAATATGTGCTTGATTGAATATTTGAGACAAGTAGATTTCACTGAAATGGAATATAATGAGAAGCAGTGCTTACCACTGATGTGGGTGAATTTGGATTAGTGCTTTATTGAATAAACAACACTTCAACTTTGGGGTCATCTGCAGAGATAACTTATATGAATAGTCTTTAAACTTTGGAAATTTCAGCTTCAGTGCTGTGTTCTGTAAGCTGAAATATGTTTATGCATGTCATGTTGGAAGAAATAAAACCACTAGTTCATTTCATACTGTTTTGCTTCTTAAGCCTCTATCAGTTGAACTATAACATGCAGTATTACAGTCAGAATTTTGATGGACTTAGGAATTTAAAAATACTCATATGGTAATTTATAAATTCACTACTTTCGAGCTGACAACTTTGAGCTACTAATTTTTAATTTTATTTTTTAATCAAAGTAATTTTATAATTTACTTTGTTGTGGGACTTGATACTTGCCATCCAAGCTACACTGCTTTGCACTGAGCAGTTAATGTTAAGAATGACTTGAAAACGGAATCAAAAAGAATAATGGTCTTTAAACTCCTCTAAAGCCCCTCCTACTGATTTTTTCCTTTTCCCTTTCATGCATAGCTGCTATAACTGTTTAACAGTTCTGAAATATTTTTGATCATTTGTCCATTCTATAAGTAAATTTAATTTAAAATCTTTTAAGGAATATGCCTTGAATTATATCCTGCTAGTAAAACTGATACAAAAACTGGTAGTGCTGAAAAATATTCAAAAATATCGTAGCTTTTTTAAATGATCAAGTTGAATTGCAATGTATAACATAAGCAACTGTTGTATAGTAGTGCATTTGCAGAGGTTGACAAAAGCAAAGGGGCAGGGCACTCCTGAAAATAAAGTTGGTGTTCCTAAGTAACTCAGGCTTACTGCATTTGCTAGCCCCAGTTTTTTTCTTTTCTTTTTTTAAGTCACTGTGTTGTACAACATACTTTACTGGCAGCTTATCCTCGTATAATGCCACTGTCAGTGGTCTTCCATTAAAATTCATTAATAATACCTTGGATTTGTATTCTTGGAACATCTGCTTTCCTTCAGGAGTAATGTGCAATAGTGATGCCCAATAGTGATGCTTGTTAATTTTACTGGAAGTCATACCTCTGTATTGTCTAGTTACCTTGTCGTTCCCTTTATACGTGTATGATGGCACCTTTGATAGGAGTATCAGTTCTCTCTGTCCTGTTTACTGCCTTTTTCATCTTCAGAGCTATGTGTTGACCTAGATCTAATACTAAGAATTAAAATTATTTCCTTGAAATAATCTTCTAGCAATTGACAGGGGTTTTTTAGAATTTTCTGTACAGTAAATCAGTCACACTGTGCTATACAATACAGAATCATATTCTAACAGTAATTATGTAGCTAACTTGTAAAATTTCACAAGAAAGGTCTTGTAGTAATAATTTACAGGTTATTATCGTTACATCTCACGAAGGCAAGAATTTACTTGATCGTGTGATTTGGGACTGCTAACATCTGCCTGAAAATGAGTCAAGTTTGGAAAGTTAGTAAATAAGCTGTTTGGAATACAGGTCAGAAAAATATTTCATGCTTAATGAAAAACTTCATATCATTTAGGGCTGTAAGAAGCATGTATTTTATGGCTTGTCTCTATATGATCATCAGATTGTAATTATTTTCATCTACTTTGTATTAACAGTGTTGAATCTAGAAAAAAATTTCTGGAGATCATAAAGTAAGATATTTCCACAAGTCTTTAAAAGAACACTTAAACCTATACTGTAATAGTAACTATGTTAACAAGTTAACATTCCATTTGGTAAAGCTTTTACTATCAAAAAAAAGCTTTTAAACTCCAATATGAATGTCTGCGTGTAAAAAAGAAAAAAGAGTGGTTTAAGGTAGTTAGTATCAAAGCTACAGGAAGGCAACTGTAAGAATACAGTGATTGACAGGTCAGAAAGTTAACAAAATGTGCTTGGATAACGTGTATGTTGTTGCTAGAACTGTCATCTCCTTGTCTTGTTAAATCTGTAACTTAGGATACAAAATACTTAATGTCCTGCATATACAGAATGACTCGTGCAGTAACTGGGATTTGTTTGGCTGAGGTCTGTAATAGAAAAATCGGTCTGAATTTACTTTTTTCATCTTAGAAGTTTCAGGTTGGTAAAACTGTTTAAAATTCATAGTGCAATAAATTTTCTGGCAAACTCAAATGTGTTCTATAAACATGTAGTCAGTTTAGTCTAGCTTTTTGCTGGATCACCATATATGTAGAACTTCTTGTGGTAAGAGTGCATTCTTTTACTGGGACAACTTGTTTTCCGGATAAAATTACAATTTAGTAACTCCAGTGTAAAAACTGATACCTAGAATGATACATTGTCAGAATGTTGTTAGGTTGACTTGGTACCTGGGACAAAACTTTTCAAACTCTACTTGTGATCTCTTATGTTTTCTTTTTAATTTTTCTAGGCTGCCGAATATGTCCCAGAAAAAGTGAAGAAAGCTGAAAAGAAATTAGAAGAAAATCCATATGACCTTGACGCTTGGAGCATTCTCATTCGAGAGGCACAGGTTTAGTGACATAGGATTACATTTCCTTATCTATGGTCCACTCACACTATTTGGTTCTGGAGTAAAATCAGCATATTCATTTACATAAATCATAATATTGTAAATGCTGTTTTGATTTTCAATTTTTAGAATCAACCTATAGACAAAGCACGGAAGACCTATGAACGCCTTGTTGCCCAGTTCCCCAGTTCTGGCAGATTCTGGAAACTGTACATTGAAGCAGAGGTTAATATTTTTACATTTTTTTCTTATATAACATTTAATAGGAGTTTAAGTTTGCACTTTCATAAGCATAAATAAGATAGGCACATGATACCTAGGGAAAAGGGGTTTTTAAATATGCTTTGCCTTTATTTTGTAAAATAGGTACAAAGGAGTGATTAAAATGAATTCTAAAGTATTGGGTCTTTTATGAGTTGATGATTGTTGCATTATGGAATTGCAACAACATTAAAACCGTTTCAATGGTATTGGAGTGCTTTAGCCTTTTATTTACTTGTCGTGTCAATTTATTGCCTCCCGTGTCATTTATTTAGAGGAATTTTTTTTTCATTTATACGTACAAACTTATTTGAATGACTTTCTGTGAATGTTTGGATCTTTTAATTTTTTTGCTTTCTTAGGGAATTGAGTGTTTCTGTGAACAGTGTTTTCAGGGAGGGTGTGGGATGGAAGCTGATTTCTGGAACGAAAACGCTGGGAACAACTCATTAGATTCTAAAAATGCCAACAAAATTGTGATTACATAACTATATAAAACTTCCCACGAAGTGCATTATTCAGTTAAAGTCTTTAATGACATACAATGAAACGCAGTGTATAATCAGATTTTTTTTTTATTTTCTGTAGCTGATATTTAATACTAATACACATGCTTTTTGTGGGCCTCTTCTAGCTGCACATTTTTCTTAAGACACAGATCTTTTAAACCACAGGGGTGGGGACCTGTGTTCTGTAGATCAGAAATGAGATAGCTGAATTTTTTTCCATTTTATGTGAAAATTGCTAAGCAGCAATCTGAGCGGCAAAACTCCATTGTATAGTTATCATATTTTACATTAACTTACGTATTCAAATGTGTTCAGGCAGTAAATTTTGAATTTTATTTAATAAAAATTGGGATCATGGGAATCTAACAGAAATTTTTATATTGCAGTTTATAGTAAGATGTTATAGTGCAAAATAGTGCAACCTAAATTTAATATTACCTAATTAAATATCATAGAATTTTCACTATTTTGTTTCCAGTAGTTTGTAGTAGTAGTTGGAATGTCAGTGATTGGACATATTTGGGAGATTGTGAATGCACTAACACATACAGATGTGTATTTTTCTTTTTGGGACCCTGCAGCCAAATCCATTAGCCTCTTGTACCTTGCAATGTTTGCTACGGGATCTAGTCTTTAGAATCTAATCTAGTTTCATTACATTAAGTCACCTGATTTCTGTGCTTATTTAAAGCCTTTATCTCTCTCGTGTCTCAAAACTGAAGTTGAGTAAGACCACCTCAGAAAGCCTGTACTACATTGTAGATCTTTCAGCAGAAAGTATTATCAGTGTAAAGCTTCTTGTCTGAGGCTTCTTGTCTTGAACCGTGTTCAGAGATGAATTGACAGACATTACTTCCCTTAATCAATACCTCTTAACTAATTTATCATCCAGTAGTATTTAGAAACATTGACAGTGGCAAAGCTTAAAAGAGTCTAGGGTATCATTTTTTACGTGCTTCTTCAAGGAAGGAAGATCAGCTTCTACCCAGCAGGTATGGTAACCAGGTAACACAAGGTAAATTTGAGAAAGAAAGAATTGGCATAAAGATCACCAGCTCATGTGTGCGTGTGTCTGCCTATAACCACACTTCAAATATAAGAGAAATGGCATACATGATTCTGTTATTCAAAGCTATGGAAAAAAAGTGAACTGTAGCATTCTGGTAGAGGTTACACTTGAAAAGGGTTATGTTTTTAGACATTTACCTTGCATCTTAACAGGCAAATATTTTAAATCCCCACTATGACATAAATTTTCAACTTCTCTTTCCTGGTTCCAGTAACTTCTCTCAAAACTTACATAGTTACAGATTTAACTAAAAAGCAACATACTTATCTCTGCCTTTTTTTTAGTGTATGTAACCATTTATAGCTATAACCTGAAATAATTTTTTATTTCCAGATTCTTCTCTAAAAATATACATATTGACAAAATTGGGCACTGTTGTCAGTGTTTTAAGTTGCATATCATATGTACAGTCCCATCTGAGAGTAAATTCAAAATGAAATGTTTTCTCTAAAGTTCTTTTAACAGCATCGTTGAACATAAATTAAGACTTCAATTAATTTTTGAAGGCTACCTGAGATGTTTTGAGGCTTCTTTTATTGCAGCCTTAAGATGTACAAGGAATACAGGGAGGGTATTTTCCTAAAGCTTTTTTTCCTTTGGAAATCTTAGTAGTCTCCTCCTGCTAGAAAGTTTCTCTTGGACACTTCAGAAGTATAGATCTTTCCAGCCTTGAATTGGGAAAGTAAACCTGTGGTAAATCTTTGCTTAACATTGCTTTTGATTCACTTCTGTTGCCTCAGTATTTAAATCTGAAAATTGCTAAATCTTCAGTCATCTGTAAGCTGTGTTTTTCCTGATGTCAAAACAAGCATATCACTTTCCTCTTTAACATGATAAAGTTTCTTCTTTGCATCGCAGAGAAAAAAAAAGGGAGAGGAAAGTGGGGGTTGTTTTCTGACAGGTTGTCTTTCACTAGAGAATTTTGTTCTCTGAAAACATAAATCTGAGCTGAATATCATTACATAGTGGTGGTCTATTATTGGAAGATGAGCTATGGTGAGGGTTATGATTATGGCCTTAGTAAAAAGGAATTAGCCCTTTAACAGCTGTATTGTTTATATAATTGTTAGAAATCTTTAAATTTCCCTTTGCCTGCCTTGAGGAATCTGTTCTTTCTAGTCACTTCCAATCTTCAAGTAGAAGTCATTGTTTATAATCTACACGAACAAAAACTGTTTCCTTGCATGTGCCAGTTCATTTTGTAACGTAAAACTTCGAAGCGCAGGCCTTACTGCTGTGATTACCTCCTGGTTTTATGAGAGTGTTTGTGGAGCTCACTGACTCTTTCCCTTTTTGTGTATGACTTTGTTCCCTAGTGGAATATAGCGTAAAGCAGTGCTCAGCACTTGGTGTATCATCTAACTTACTGCTATTGATACACAGACTGTGCTGAAGTAACTGAATACTTCACATTTCCGTTTTATGTGCCAAGCGCTGATTTATGTGCTCTGGTCTCTCTTATGACTGGTTTGGTAGTCAGTAGAATGTGGAGATGAACTGGGAAGAGCATGCTTTGACAGTTTGTTAATGGGAACTCTACTATTAAAGTTTGAATTGGTCAAAAAATTTTGATTCTCACACTGGTTCTTATTTCTTCTGATGTTCAAAGAAGCAGTTGTAGGACTTCAGTTGTAGTTGTAGAAATAATAGAATTGGATGAAACAACTCCCAGCCCACAAAGTTTTTGGGTCATAGCGTTTGAATGCTTAAGACTTATGAGAATAGAGTTTCGTTTAGTAAATGACAGACTATGTAGTCTATTTTTGATACGTATTTTAGCAAGTAAAATAGTTAACTTGCTATTCTGCATCTACTGAAACTTAGGAGGTGGTACAGTAGTGCCACTCTTCTTACTCGCTCTTGTTTTCTCTAGTTGCTTAAAGCATATTTTTCTCTTGATACCTTTCCTGTAAAAGTCTCCTTCCAGACAATTTGAATCAATTCCACATGTCAGTGCCTCTTACACAGTTTTAAAGGAGCTTGTAAGTCTCAGTCCCACATGTGCCATAATGCTAAATTCATAGATCACATGATCTGGATTCTAGCCTGCTCTGCTGATTTGCTGTGTCTTCTTCGGTAAGTTATTTAACCTGTTTTGCCATTATTGAAACAGATACCGACCTACCTCACAGGGTTGTTGTGAGGCTCACTTTAGTGATTAAAGTGCTTTTGGCATCTGGCTAAAAGGTGCTACAGAAATGTAAAAAATAAATTCTGATGTAATACACCCTGTGATCCCATAGGCCCAGCTGTCTATTACTATTTCCTTTGTCTCTTCGACTGTTTGAACCATCTTTTAGATACAGAAAGACTTGATAATGCTTTTCATGCACTTGAAAAAACTCTCGCTTTACCGGTGTTGTAAATATTTCAGTAGTTCTGAAGCAAGCATTTTGAAGTTGTCACCTTTTTTTTCCTGCTAGTTTCCTTTGAGAAATCACCAGGTTGAAAATCCTCTTAAGCACATTTATTAAAATATGTTCATGTATTTGCGACATTTTTTAAATGATCTAAAGAATTTTTAGTTCCAGTTGCTCTAAGTGGAAACTTTAATCTGTAATTCTCCTGAACATTTCAGGCCAGTTCACACCACACCTTTTTACCTTTCTCGTTGTTGAGTATATTGCATTATATCCTGGTCACTTAGAACTGTTGTTAGTAGGGGTTGAAAGGTTGCCATAATTAAAGATTTAAAAACCATAAGCACAAGACAGTTGTGACAAATACCCCAAGTCTAGAAACAATAAATACAAAGCTAGTAACGTGCATGTAAAGTGTTTGGCTGTTAATATGTATTTTTCGTCTTGCGAATTTTGCAAGTAAGACTCCTGTGTTACTGCTTGTTCTAAAGAAATGACACTAGATATATTTGTTCAGATAACTTCTATTTGATATGAACACATTGAATTTTAGATGTCTCAGTAACAAACCAGATGCTGTATGAGGATTCAGAGGTTGGGACCAAAGCTTAGGGTTGATTGTTTTGCATTTCATCATATGCAATACATCAGTATCTTTAATTCATGTAATTCACACTGGTGTGGATACTAGTCAGAATGTATCATTTAACGTTCTTGTATATGAAAAATGTAAATAAAACCATTTAGAAAAATGATTGTTTTTGTTTAAAATGTTTGTGTTTCTTCAAAGCATTTTCTTCCCCTGTTTTACTTTTAATCTGGTTCTGAGTTCAGAAGAAAAATTGTTATACATACCACCAAAATTCTGCTTGGGGAAAAATGGGAACTGACTTCTGTCAGGATGAAGTTGGAGTGGTCAGAAGTCAAAGTAGAATAGACTTCTTGGCTGAGATGCTCTTTAGTGGTACTTTCAACTGAAAATACTGTATATATCACTAGCTGATCTTTGTTAATTTCTTAATGGAAGACATACCCATTATAATCCATGCCCACCCTGCTAGCCTACCACATTTCTCATAGTAAACTTCTGCTTTTGAGAAACTGCCATACAGGTGCTCTGTACAAACATCCATATTGCACATTCTTGACTGCCTCAGTCTGAGATTTTTAATCTTTTTTACAACTGTATTATTTATGATCTTTTCTTACTCATGTGAGAACTTGTTCCATTCCTGTTAATAAATGTTGTTCTGTCTGTGTGATTATTGTAGACTTGCACTAGAAAGTGAATCCAACTTCTTTCCTGTCTTTTCTACTCAATATGTAAATACAGGCATGTACATCTTGCCTAGGTGCCGTGATCCTACAAGTTGTATTATATCAGAAAGTTATCCACGTAATTGACATTTGTAGTTTCAGAAGACGCGTGGTACAACACTAGTGGGTTTCTTTACAATTCTGTTTTCTGTATTTGATCATAATATCATGGGAAAGTGTTAGGAATTTTAATTTTTGAAGTGGAAGTGATGCCTAATGAAGAGATTACTATGAACCCTCTTCTATAGTGTGTTGCTGTTTTCACATGAATAAACATGAACTATTTCCTGTTCTGTTGTATTCTTTCTATGTGGGGTGACAGAAACATCCCTATTAGAAGTGTTAGTTATATAAAACTCTTGCTCACAACACTTTTGAAATCTCACTTTCAAATGTAACGAGGACAGTGAAAACTCTTCTCATGGTGTGCTTTTGTTGAAGTCATTTGCTGATCTGTCTGTTGATGTTTTGAGGGTGAAATACGTGTGTTAGGTCAGGCACAAACTTGAGCTTCTTTCTCATGTCTGAACCTGAAAGAACCAGAAGTAAAAATATAGAGCTTTCTTGTGTACCCTGTATTAGCTACATATTGGTTATCTTCATCTGCATGGGTGAGGGAACTATTATCATAATTTCTCATTCATTTCTACACCTCTTCCAGCTTCCAGTTGTCAGCTGGTTGTGTTACCTGATGCTCTTTGTTCAGATTTTGATAAGCCTGATGGCTGAGAGAACACTTTGTTATACATTATCCGTTAGTGCTACTATATAAAACAATGTTTTATTTTATTTGCTGCAGATTCTATTTGCAGACTATGAAAAGGCTTTGAGTCACTGCTGTGATGAAATACAGTGGCTTCTCTTAGCTAGAAACTTTTGTGAAGGCAAGCCATTCATTCTGGCACTGCTGTGCCCTGGTAGACAAACGTTCTTCATTTAAGAGTGTGCATTGGTTTTTCCCCTTGTTAGGATATGCTTTTTCTTACTGATGGCTTCAGTGGGACAGGTGTTCTACATCAGTAACAATTTTGGACTTCTGCAGTGAAGTGTTGTGTACCTAATACAGTAAGCTTTGACATTTTTCCTATCATACATAAAACAGTTCAAAAGTGAGAAAAAAATTGTATGCATTGGTGCATAACTGTACCATTGCACAGACGGCACTGACATTTTGCTGTGGCACATTGCATACATGCAGTTAACTACATGTGAGAAGATCTTGTGGTGATTGCAATCTGATCCGTATTGGGGTTTAACTAGTTTGGTAGTGACAAATGTTCATAGCATAGAAGCATGGGAGCATTTCCAGAGCTCATTTCGAACTGTGGCATTAGAAACGTTTCAGTTTAAGGATAGGCATTATAAGTAGGAAGGTGTTCTTTTTAAATTTAGTTTGTGGAGAGTTTTCAGTAATACTGCTATAGAGCAGAGTCCTATTGTATCTTGAGACAAAGCTTTAACAGAACTCACTTCTAACCTGGAGTGGAAACACTTTGGCTCTGGGTCTGCTCCCTTAAAAGCAGATTGTACTGAGCCATGTGACAGCGTCCATGTGGTAACCTTAGTTTTCACAAGTTCCAGTGAGCACCCATTGCTGATCTATGAGTAGATCCTGTCACCAAAGGCCTTGTAGACTGACTGCTGGGCTAAAGGTTTTCAGAGCTCTAATGTCTTCAACTTTCTCCAAAAGGAGAACTAGAATTGTTGGTATGCTGAGGAAGCTTGGTTATTTTACTCATGCTTTGATGCTCACTGTGTTTCAGCAAAACGGTTCTGGAGTTTATGCTTCAGTAATGTGAGGGAGGTTCAACTGTCTTACCTCATTTGATTCCTGTAATATGATTCTATAAGACTTAGACTTTCTAACAAGGGCAGCTTTCTCTCTTCAGTTCCCCATGGTTTGCATTAGTGCATGAAGTAAGAAAATAAGAAATAACCAGTGCATGAAACTGGAATGAGAAATGACTGTACGCTCTTTGAAGTGTTAACCCATGACCATAGCAGAGCAAACTCTTCCTGTAAACAGTTTGACACTTCAGTATTGGTTGGTTTGAGAGTGAATATCAAATACATTTTAAAAAAATACTTTAAGTCATGCATTTGGACTAGAAAGATAATTTGCAAAATAATGCTTAGTTGTTTGAGTTAGTATTTTCTATGTCCAGACTGCAGCAAAGCCATCAACCTCCTTCAGATATCATCTCTCCTGGAAGTACAAATTTTCAAACACTATTCTTACTGCTTAAACAAAATAAAAATAAACTCAGAGATTAAAATGGGTTAGATTTACAAAAATGAGGCAGCAGGTATGTAGTTACGTATGTGCTGTTCTGCAGATAAAACAGACATGGTGAAGTTAGCATGTGAGCTAACTTCATTGTGCTCAGTAGGACTGCGTTTATACATGAGACTACGTATGTTTAAAATGTTCATAGTGTGATCAAATAGGAAAAAGGGCAGCTCAGTTGCAGCTGTGTCTTTGTTTTGTTTTTCTTAGAAAAGGGGAAGATGCCTTGTCAAAGAACAAAAAGCTTCAAGGGTTCCCCCGCTACCCCATCTTCTGTTTATTTCTCCTGCTTGGAGAAATAAAATGTCTTAACACTTGGCTATAGTTGGTGGTGCTGATAAAACTTCCAGTTAAGTTCTCTCTTAATTTAGGAGCTGGTTTAGCGTATTTAGTTTCAAATTGGAACTGGAGCTATGAAGTGACTTGTCCTATTTTAATACTGATACCATTCATCTCAAATCTGCTTTCAGGCTATATGAAGGGGAGGAAATGAATGTTGTATTTGACTTCTGTCAAATTCCGCATCCATGCAGCTTCAATTAAGGGCTTGTTCCCCAATATATACACACGTATATATTACTTAAGCAAGTGGTGGATCAGAAGTAAAAAAAAAAAAAAACCCATACTTAATATTTCCGAAGTTAAAAAGGGAGGTAAAGCAACAATCAAATGCACTATTTAAAATGCACTGACAAAATTTCAATTATTTTAGGTTTCATGGTTAATTGAAAACATGCTGTAGGTTCCATGCCTGTGGATTCCTGAGGAATTTCTCAAACTGTATATATGTATACATGTTCATTGATGTGTATATACATGTTTATGTAATAAGGTCGCACAGCATAATTAACGTTATTTTAAAATCATACTAAATAGAAATCTAAGTGTATGAGCATATCAGTGGAAATTGTCTACAGATAATTTACTTAGATTACTTAAAAGTTTATAGGTACTCATAACTTACAAAAATAATTTGTGCATAATCTTGAAGTGGAATATATTTAGAATAACAATGGAATTTTTTTCTTATATACAGCTTCCATCTGAGTGCAAAAACATGACTTGATGCAGTGTGTAAATGATGGGAAAAATAGAGCTAGATTTCCCATTTTACTTTTGTTGTCTTGAATGCAGTATTGGCCTGCCTTCTGTCCATTCCTCCCTCTCCATCCAAATATTATTTGTGTATGTTTTCATGGACAGAATTAGAAGTGTGTTTGCTGTAAAAATTGTATTTATCAGGTATTCCTGTGGGCTGTTATCTTTCAATGTGCCCTTGCAATTCATCTTTCAGATGACAAGGACATCCCAGGAATCCTTATCAAGAAGCTGTCCTTGGGCAGTTCAGACTGCTCTTTGACTTTAAGAAGCATGATTCTACTTAACATTTTTGATGGAGCAGAAAGCGGGGATGGGGGGAGAGATTCCCTAGTAATGGAATAATATTTGTAACTTTTTTCCACCTTTCTGTAACTTTGCTGATTTTGTTTTTAAAAAAAAAAAAATCTAGAGCTAATCCCTTGATAAACCTTTTTACATCCTAATTATTGCAGAAGAAATCCGATGCTCTTAACATCTTTTAATTATGCTTATGCAACTGCATGGCTGCTGGTGAGGTGTAACAGTATTGATTTGTAAAGCACATGAACACATCTAGCAGCCTCTGATACGCAGTACGATGTAGGAACAGATCTGAATAGAGTTTCATTTAAACTTTACCTGAAATTTGGTTTAGTTAACCTCTACAGTTTACTCTCTTGTACTGTATCACAGATACTGAGAAGATAAAATTTTAATTACATCATATCATGCAGGAGGTTGAGGTGTAAGAAGCCCTCTCATTGATCTTACTATTGTGGAGAATAGAATGGTGGTAATTTAATACATGTAGGCTTTCATCTACTTAAAGGTGTTACGCACTTTTACTAACATATGATTAATATAAGTTGAAGATAAGTGACAGTGAATAAGTACAGAAAATTGTTTTGGTAACGCATCTTGCTGGTGGAAGTTTAGCTTGCAGCTTTCCTTCCCTTGGCTATGTCAGTTGACCTCTCCCCAGATTTTCCATAGGGGATGCAGTAATTAATAGTTTTACTACAAGCAGTATGTTTTGAAAGTCTGCCTACATAACCTGATAATGCCGACAAGTTCATACACGAAGAAACGTTTCCTTCATACTAAATTAGAGTGGCAAGCCTTACACCAAGAGCCTTACCCTAGCGGTTTTAATTTCACTAGGGGAGTTTCATCATTCTAGTACTGAGTGACTATGGCTTTGGGAATTTTAAATTCTGTCTAATTGTAAAATTGTGCTAGAAGTGCTTACTCCATGGTGGTGATGACTGATCATTATATAAAGTAACTGAAAGAAAGTACAGGTCACTTATAATGAAGAATGTAAGGTTTCAGATAGAGTGGTCTTAAATAGACTGGGATGAATCTTAAAAAGGACAAGTAGGTGCCCCTGACACCCCTACTAGCTACTTAAGGTTTTCTTTACAAAAATGCACTCCAAAATAGTCCCCAACACATTACTTTTGGGTTGCAAGTTACCTGACGAAATGCTGTGGATGCAAACTAAAATGTTTAATGCAGAGCGGTATCCCCAGCCGTACCCACCCCCTAAAAAAAGGAATTGCTGCCCTGGTAAGTATATGATACTTGCCCATTATTGACACCCACTAGCTAGCGTTCCTCAGGGAAATTATATCAATATATTTATGTCAACTGAAATTCTGCACAGTAGTACTTGAGCAGGATGGGCTGTATAAGTAGTTGTTTAAAACCTCAGAATATTCCACGGTATTTGCCTTTGATAAAATCTCAGTGCTGGTAAGCCTGAACAGGAAAGTGACTGTACAATTTACTGTTAAAGGATAAAATAATTTCTCCACATAAGATGTGATTAAATGTAATTCAGGCCTTTTTTTGTAAATTCAATTTAAGATTGATATTTAAAAATTATATCCCACATGCTTTTTGTGAGTATTTGATGAGTATTAAAAGGGAAGTACTATGAAATTTTAAAATTAGCTGGCAGCCTTTAATTCAGCAGAAATACTTTTCTGTCACTAAACAGATGGAGGTAAGTTTCTCTTTTCCTGATGCCACAAAGTTTCTACTGTTCTTACTGTTAGTCTTAGCTGTTAAACCCGACTATTACATAAGAACTCTCACCTATTTACAAAAAAAGGTGCAAAGTTAGATGTTACTTGTTTATTTGTCATTTTACTGATGTTCCTAAAATTCAGTTTTACCCTCAGAAAAGTTTTGTGGGTTGTTTTTCTTTTCTGTTTGCAGAAATTCTAAAAATAAGGTCAATCTGTGGGTTTTCTTAATTTCCTAATGAGAAGAAAACAGGTGTTGCTAAATAATTGACAATTCTTGTTGATCTTTGGTCCGAATCAAATGAAGACACTGCACTGATGAGGTGTTAATCATTAGCCTGCGTGACAGACTTACAGCAGTCTGTCATTTCTGCAAAAGCTTCATGGTCAAACATTCTTCGCTGCTATTAGAGCGGACTTTTTGTGCACATAGAAATCTTGACCAACTGTTAAGTTGTGGTAACTACTTGAACTTGGTATTATCTGTGTTTTGTCTTTCTCCCAGGCTGGCAGATTTGCTAGAAACTGTCTAGACTACGATTTTTTTCACCTGCATGAGCAGAGTTTTCTGCTACAGTCTATATTCAGGGTCAGTTCTCTGCTCAAGTACTGGCTGATGAAGTGAATCACGGAGGTTTTGTAGTGATGCTTTACCATGTTGCTAAGTCTTCAGACTGGACTTTTAAGCATGCTGCATCAGCATGATGACGTGCACCAAAAATGAGCCAAGCACCATTGTCTTCCAACACTAGGCTGAAGTTTGAATGCGGGGAAATGCACGCCTTTTCTTGAGAACCTTGTCTGCCTTACTGTGAGCTGCAGCTTCTCAATTTAGATAGTTTACGTTATGTTATAGTAGTTCTCTGGTTTATACTTGGCCAAATATTTTCTGCCAGTGATGGAGATTATCAGTAAAGCTACTGTGTTAGTTATGTGTTGCTTTTACAGATGGTGGTTTGGTATTGTGTGCTTGGTGTCTTTACATCAGACCAAGTACTGCTCTTGGCATCCTAGCTTAAAGCAGCCAAATAAAACAAGTTATCTGAGATCCCTTGTGTGCCTCTGCAAATTAGATGCAAGAAGTCAGCTGAGAGCCTACATACTATTTTTTAATGCAGTGCTTGAAACTGGCAGGCATTTTGCAGCATTCTTTAATGCAAATGCTATCTGAAAGTATTTTGTGTTTTTCTGTTCGGTCTTTGTCTTCATAACAATGCATCTATCGTAGCAGTTAAAGTAAAATCCTCACAGACCGAATCAAGTAATTTCCTGCTGCCCATCTACTGAAGAGGCTCTTTTTCACAGGAAGTTTTAGAACACTTTGCTCAGGGTTTCTGAATCATCAGTTATAGCAGAAAAGCCACAAAGTGCTCAGTTTGAGGGGTAGGGGGTTTGAGGTGTAGGGGGAAAAAGTATCAAACTGTTTCAAACAGCAGTTCCCTAGAATATGTCTAATTCTGCATGGACACCACTTGCTGGTGTCAGGGTGTAGAAGCAAACTCATTTTTCAATGTGAAAAGCAACAAAGAAATGAGATTATTAGTATCAAACAGTGCTTTACTGAAAAGAAACTAATTATTCAGAGTGCTCTCTAGCAAGGGGGGCAGAACTACCTGCTGTATACTTTTGTTCTGTACAGGTGTACATAAAAGTAGCAGTTCCATTTCTGGTCAGTAAGCAGGGTTTTCTTTCTAGCTTATGGGTCAAGGCTATCCTTTCTTTGGCAAGTCTGGGTGTTTACCTGTGCCAGTGTCCTTTCATTACTGCAAAATCAGAGTCTTTAGCTTAAATACTGGACCCTAACTTCTGATATTTTTTTATATACTGAGATGGGGAGAGGTGGGAGGAAACTGGGATGTCAGTTGTATTCTCTCCCTTTTGTTAGGGTACATGGGCTGTGAGTTTCTGTACTGCTTTTATGATGGGCTTTCACATTTCATCTTTCTCGTAAAATGTGAAATAAACTGTAAATGCACCTACCTAGCTACGTGTGTGAAATGAATATTAGCATAACATTTTTTATATTGAAATCTGAAGTCAAAGCAGCTCTTCTCTTTGCTAATCCGACACCGATGAATTTCAAATAGGAACAACATAATGAACTTGTAAAGACAATTCTCTTTACAAGTCCTTTGTCTTCAAAAAGCATAGCTGATTTACATGGGTTTTTAATCTTTTAATTCTAATCATGCAGAGTGTTTAAAAAAAAAAAGAAAAAAACCACAAACCAGCCTCACATAAGGTGTAAGTTATTTTGAGTTGACCTGTGAAATTAAAGACTGTAGAGCTAATCCCCCTCCCCTTTCAGAAGAAACGTCACCTACATTTCTAAAGCATGGGAATGTGTAATATGTATTTTTATTTTCTAGCTTCAGTACATCTCTATGTAGCCAATTATTGAAGTGTAAGGTAGCTTAATTAGTTATTTAAGCACCAATATCAACTCATAGATTTAAAAGTACCTGTGTGTATATTTTTGTCTTTATCCTGTTTTATGAACAGTGGGACTATTCCCATAGATGGAAGCCCAGCAGGCTTAGCTTTAACCTTTGAAGGCATCAAGCTGAAGTTTAAAAGGGAGGGAGAAGGGGAAGCCACTTTAAAAACTGTACTTGTACAGTGTTTAAGTGGGGAAAGCTGTATAGCATTTAAATATTCTAGGAACCTGTTTTTTAGTGTAGTAAGCAGTCTGATTAGCTGGGCTAGTAAATACACTCAAATTCAAGTATTCTGGAAAGAGGTCCCAGAATAGTTGTGCAGAGTCTATCCACTTAAATGTGTTTGGATCAAGTCTTTAACCAAAAAAATTTGCATTGCTCACGTGATTTTGGATTAGGCTGTTTGTCATCAGTCCAGACTTGGTAACGAGATATTGAGGAAGACCCTGTGGTAAAACTCATAGCTTTAAGGAAAGTTAATTCCTACCACTGAACGCTACTTTTATAGTGAATTTTGTTTTCTCTTCATTGCCAAAAGACAGAAATCTGGACATTTAATTCTGTAATCGACTTTAAAAATACAGTCTTTCCTTTTTTAACCTTACAGATAAGACTTTTCAGTAACTATGATTAAGAATATACATTCTCAGAAAGGAAACAGTAGAGAATTTCCTTGATTTCTGACAGACATATGAAGGATTTTTGAATAGGGCAGTTGCCTGTATTAGAAAAATATGCTAATTCCCTGAACTTTAGCTGGAATATCTCATTGCTGTAGAACAAAAACAGCTCAGTCATTAGGTTAATCTTACATTTCTGAGGCAGATTATTTTCCCAGTTTAGTAGTAAATGGCTGATGTAATAAATGTTTGTTCATGATTCCTTAGGAAATCCATGGCAAAGCCAGGACCCACGTCCCTTCCTTATAAGATTATTTTTGTAGCATTGCAGTTCAAGTGCACTTGGTTTGGGTTTAGTAAGGTTTATTTTGTAATGCAGCATACATCCTGTCAAGTGCAAATTGATGATGCGATGCAGTTGCAGAGAATTACTTGGTGCCTGAGCATTGTTCTCCACTCCACTATTAACTTTTACATTTCTGATTCATGTTTTCCTGTGATGAGACAACTGTCTTCTGTGGTCAAACGTTAGAGCTGCTAGGCACCTCTGGAGACTTAGGACCAATTTAACGGTTTTGAAAACCATTCTCTGGGCCATTTTTGCAACAAATTATTGGAAAATTGCTCTTTACAGTCCAGCCATGGAGACGAACCATTAATAACAATTTGTCCTCTGCTGACAGGCCAAGCTATTCTTGTGCTAATATTGTAACTGTAAGAAGATTATGCTGTATGATATAATTGCATCTTCTAGTACCATTTTTTACTCCTTGGGCAACTTATGTTCCTTTTTCTTAGGATAATTTCTTGTTTGACTGTCTTTATTTTGGAGAGAGCCTTTATTAGACCAGGTCCACTCTAGAAAATGGAAGGAATTAATGCATGGTCTCTGAATGAATTTGACTATTCAAAAGGGCAGAAGTTCTTTTTGGTCCTAAGATTTCTTCGTTTAGACTGTGAGCCCTTTTTGCTAAGTCAGTGTGGAGACTGTTTAAGGGACCTTTGCTGCCTTCTAGATGCGTTGCTTCTTTTTTTAAATAGATATTCATGGATGCCTTTAAAAAGAAAGGTGTCTCTGAAATTCTAGCTTGTTCAGGTGTATTATTCACACATAATCTTGGTGAATGAATAGAGAATTCTTAAAACCTTCCATTAAAAAATATTATTTGATAACTTTATTCTACAAAAATAAATTTTCTGAAATATCATAATTCAGTGTGAAACAATTATGGTTATCAAACTTACCCTTTTCTGCACTTTTATGCAAGCATATTTGAAAAGAATATATCAAAACTCTAGGCACACAATGAGTGTAGTGAGAAGTCATCAAGCTATAAACCTAATGGGGAACTTAATGCTCCCTAAAATGTCCCATTTTCTCCAGCTATATCATCAAATTATGTAGAAAAGCATCACTTTTTTATAAATTTTGCTCTTTTACTTTCTCTGAGATATTTTGAGGATACCAAAATCAAAGGAGGAATGATTTTTTTAATGAGATGTATGTTACTGTAACAAACACTTATTTCTGAGAAGAGTTAAAAGCAACTAGATGATTTTAAATTAAGGGTCCTAGGTTAGATCCTAGAGCCTTTTAAGGTGCGAGATCTGTGTAATGAAACAATTGGCTTTTATTTTTTCTAGGTAGTGATACATCATGTACCCCTTATAATATGCAATCTCTTGCAGCGGTCTGATCCCTGCCTTGTTTTTAAGGTCTTAGTATTGCAAGGAGTTTTTTAGCTTGGGTTACGGGGTTAGTGCCACGCTAGTGGTGATGGCAAACTGCAATGTAGCTATGTTCCTCAGTTTGGCAACCTTGTGTAAGATACTGGCGCCTATTATCTTACTATATTAGCTGAAAAAAAGCATTGGAGAAGTACATATGTTCAATTCCATTGCCCCTGCTGAGAGACTGTTTGTTCATGATATGCAGTAGAGGTAGACAACTGATGTAATTTATCTGAGTTTACAAATTGGGGATCTCTAGCCCAATGAGATGGGCCGAGTACCTCTTATGCTTCCCTCTTAATTTAGATTTTTAACTTCAATGATCTGGCCAATAAATAAGACAGCAAAACTTTATCTCATTACATTTTGTCATGTTAACAGATTATCTTGCAATCCATGGGTGCTATATGTGCTTTCCAGTCCTATGAATTTGTTTCTCGAGAGTTAAACCAATCGAAAATTAATTCTAGGCAAAAAAGCACTGCTTCTTTGTGAAATGGCATACTTCCTAATAACTGCAAAGGATATCAGTAGATCTGTTTATGTTAGCTATCTGAAACACTTTTTAAAACTTCCCACTGCTTCTGTAAAATACAAAAGACACTGAGAAGAGTGAGAAGCAGAAGTGAACTAAAGTACGTAGGAAGAACCAAAATGTGTGAGTCAGGAAGGAAGCAAGGTAGATTGCGGAGTGTGAATGTGGGGTGATGTTTTCTGCAGTGGCTTAAAGTGAGTGTGAAATTGAAGAGGAAATTACAAGCCACAGCACATGTTGAAAATTGAATTTTTATTAAAATGAGATTTGCAGACAAATTGAGAATCTAGGTATGAAGTTAAATCTGGCTAGAAAGGAGTGGAAAATAGAAGGATGCTTAGCATTTGTAAATTACTGCATACGGTTAATATTACATTAAATTTGATAATGGGCAAATTACCTAATAAAAAAGGTAATGATTTTCCTGATTTGGAGAAGATATTAAAGAATGGGTACCACAGATAAAGATGTCATGCAATAAAACACAATAAATACCAAAGGAGCAAAGAGCACTGGATTGTTTCCCTTTATTTGGAAAAGTAATTGGAGTAGGTAGCTCGTACTTCCTAATTACAAGCATAAAGCTAGACGCTGTTACGGAAAATATGCTTGTACATGGCAGGACCTGAACACCTAAGGCAAGTTTTTGTTTTCTGAAATAGTGCTGAGCAAGGCGTATGAAAGACATCTTCCTGATGTTAGGTAGGAGGTCTTGGTGCTGTTAGTCAGATGTGCGCATTGGTAGGCTGCCAGAGTTTTACAGGCATATTTTAGAACATGGAGTGTGAAGCAGATGGTGTAGTTCAGGTGAAATCAGTTGGGGAAGAGCTAGTATCTCAGAATGACCATATGAAGCTGTTAGATACAAAAGGTAATATGACAGCAAAATTGACTAAGCAGGAAGGAATGGATCAAAACTTCTGTAAAAATTTTTTTGAAAGTAACTAGTGATAATGTAGTCCTGTCTTTCTATAACCAGAAAATAAATACTTGTTGCCATCTGCTAAACGTGGTATGACCACAAGCAGAAGATGCTTACTAGAGAGGTCTCTTATGGTCTATTAGTTTTTAAATTGGCATGTAAAAACTGCTTATGCTAGGTAAAGAGCAGATACATGAAAACTGGTTTGTGGGGGAAAGTGTAACTATTGATTATGTACCTAATGTCAAATGTTGTTGGGGTCAGTTGTCTTAAAACATTTGTAGAGGAAGCTTGATCATTTTGCGCGGAAGACTTTGAGGGAATGGAACAAGGAAGAAAAGCTAGCAGCGCTGCTCCTTTATATGAGCTATATACATGTAAGCTTTACCCATAGAGCAAACAACAATCAGTTCAGTAGACTGAGGCAGTATTCGCAGGTAAACAAAACTTAGAGATGCAGCAATTCTCTACTTCACCCCCAATTTCTAGGCAATTTTGAAATGCCAGATTCAAAGGGCAGTGAAGTTACAGATAACTGAAGTTGTCTTTTTTTTTTTTTAAGAGCATGGGGTGTGCTTTTCATCATGACTTGAAAAGGGCTGTTTCTGCAGCCTTACCTGAATTGCACTAATCCACACGAGATATTTGCAATAATGGGACTCAGTTTGTCAGGAAGGAAAATAGCAGTGCAAGTAATAACATGAGGGTGGGTTTGGTGTTTAAACATAACTGGAACTCTGGAATTCTTGTGGTATTGTTTGTTTTTTGTTTTTGTTTTTTTTAAAGTGTGTGTTGGAAAGGAGGTAAAACACACAAACAAGGAAAATGAGAATAGATAGCAGCAGAATGAAATAGATGGGAAAAAAGGGGAAATAAGCTTGAGAAATCACTTCTTCATTTTTATAATCTAGATTGAAAACAAAAGGAAGAAAAAGAGAAGCATATGTGACATCAGAAATAAATGAGATAGTGGGTGAATCAGTGATTGCAATTCAGTACCATTTTCCAACTAAAAAAATCATTTCACAGTTTTGTCACTGCAAAACTTTTTTTTTTTAAGGCTGCCTATAAAGAAATATTTCTCTGTACAGCCTCTGGCTAGTCTTTTGATAGTGGTGTCTGAAATTTTATGCTTGCTTTTCGAAGTATTAACATGAATAAAGTGCCTCACTGCAGGACCAAGAGGCCAACATTTTCTGTAGGGTAGTAGAAGCAGATGCTAATCCTAAAGATTTGTCTGGATGTGGAAATTAATTTAGATTGCACTAAGGTATGAATTAAAGCACAATAGCTATTTTTTATTAGCTCCATCTCTGATCTCTCTTATTTCTTAATGAAGTCCTTGTTCTTCTTTACACTGGAGTAGATATTTAGGAATTAGGTGGGGTAGATAGTTCTTTAATATTCCAAACTATATTAGTAGCAAAGTTAAGTTTCTTTACTGCGATGCATTAATCTTTATTCACTTCTAGGTCAATCCATTTACTTTAAGTTTGTTCAGCAAGGTTGTCCAGATTCTCAGTCCTTGTATTAGTGCGCTTCTGGAATGCAGACAGTTTGCTGCTATCTAAGGATATTGTATTCATGTATTCTTCTCGATTAATTTCTTTCCTGATGCATCTGAAAATTAAAAGTATTGGGCTTTTTAGTCTAATAGATTAAGCAAAAAGACATCTTCCACTTGCAGATTTTTTAATTGGGAATTACTTGCTTATGTAGTTTTTTAATTAAGAATGATTTAACAGTTTCAGCTGGGGCATACATTGCTCTGTCTTCAGAGTAGCATTTCACAATTTCTTGTTTTGCACTCTTTTCTGAAAATACTTCTGCTCTGAGCTGCTCCCTCACCACCTACTGCAGGTGCAGCTGGGTTCCTCCCTTTCCTGAACTTCCAGATAAATCTAGTTTTATGCTCACAGGTTTGGAAATAGGCTTTTCAAGTCTTCAGTCATGCTTTTTTTTTTTTTTGTTACCATTAGTCAGATGGTGGAGATGGTCGTGTAGGAGATCTCTTTAGGCTGCCGCCTCTGAGAGGAAAAAGTTGGTGGAGTGTGTTAACCTAATGTGCTTTGGTTAATTGTTCCTGAAGGCTATTAAAGGCTTGGGGTCATGAGGCTGTAATAACAATTTTCAAGCAGTTAGGGAGTGAGGAGCACCCTTGCACATTACTGGCTATTCCTGCAGCAGCTCTCTCTAGCTCTCCCACTGTCCTGTCCCAGTCTCCCACTGCAGCTTGGCTCCTTATGAAAAATGCAGCCCTTCGTTTACTAATGATCACTTTTCCTGTAAACAGAGCCACGTTTTGCTGGTTTTTTGGTCTTTAACAGAAAATGGTGACATGGCCCAGAATTTTGCTATAGAAAGTTAACATTTTCACTAGCTGCCCAGTAAGTACCTGTTGTCATATATGTAGGATATTAACTGGTAATTGGGTTTGCAAAATTGCAGGTCCTGTTCATTAGCTTAGACAATAATCTTAGTTACTGAAGAGTTGATCTATTCTTAAATGCTATGAGCAAATTCAAAGTATATCTAAATATAAATACAAACCCATGATAGTGTACATGATAGGCCACTATTTTGTTAATTAAGAAACAATTGTGAAACCTAAAAAATGGTTGTGATAAGGAAGAAGACTGCAAAATGGTGCTTTTTCTTGGCTCTACATTGTAGCTGTCTATATGGTGGCTATGACTGCATCCTGTAAGGAAACTGTTTTTCAAGTGATGATCTATCTAGTGGAAACAACATGATTTTTAAATTTTGATGTAATGCCATGGTTGTGGAAGCTCTAGAAGTAATACATGTAATAGTAGTTGGAGGTATTTAATTTAGAATCATTTTAAGGAAGTTTTCAAATCCCATTGTATGGCAGACTTCGAAATTGAGACACATAACCATGTGAATGTGAAAAATTACACCATACTGAATGAAAATACATCATCTTATTACACTTTGAGAAAATGAGTTTTTCCATACTCGGTATATTATATCTCTTCCTTGCAGTCTTTACTAATAGCAAGATAAAAGCTGTATTTTCACAAGGAATATTAAAACTCCAAATGAAAACTGCAGAAATACCAAATCATCCAGTCCTTATCTGGTACAAATTTTAGTAAAATTATATATTACAGAAATTACATTTGCAATTATATGCTAATGTTTTTAAATAAAAGATTTCATTGGTTAAGCCTTGGAATATCTTGCACAAATGAAATATGAGCTTTGTTCAGCATACATAAGTTTTATGTCCAGTTATCTAGGCAGTTATAATCCAGCCTCTTTGGGTTAATGACCACGTGCGAATGCAATGTTAGTCCTGCATTTCATGTACATGGGCAGAGCTTGGTTTGCTATTCACAAAGGTAATTGCTTTTTTTTGACCTGTAGGAAAATGAGTTTGTCATGTTAGGTGCTCATGCCACTAGTCACTGACTGGAAGCCTCAGCAAATAGCAAAAGGCTGAGCGTGCTAACGATGGAAGAATGAATTAGCATCTTTGCACTCTCTTCGTCCTTTCAAAGATTACATTTCTTTGAGGCAGTCTGAGAAGTTTGAACTGCTATGGTCCAAGCAGTATTTATTCCGCAACTAAAGCGTACACATCTCTCCAGCCAGCCAGCCCTAACCTATATTTTCAAAACAGGTAGAGAAACGTGAATGTATTTTATTACACCTACAGCTCTATATTAGTAGAGACCCAAATTACATCCCAATGGACTTCACAGTGGGTAGTTGATTATTTTACCCTAATAATCAAGATGTAAAAAATAAAAGGCAAATGATCAACACAAATGGATTCAGTGATGATAAATTTTGTGATTTTATTTTTAAAATGTTAACTTTTTAATTACTTAATACCTAGTCATCTAATTGTGTGAATGAATATAGGTATTTAACAGTGAGCTTCCTTCAGTTAATAAAAGCAATACTTCCAAATGCATACATGTATGCTCTGGTTGTAATTTTGTACTCTGAAACATATTGTATATGTGTTTTTGAAAAAAAAAAACATTAAAGATGTTGCATACATGGTAGTATTTATAATGAAACCAGATTTTAGGAAATAGTTCTAAAAGTACCAGTCACTGTGAACTAAACCCTTGGAAAATTTAACGCCAGCACTACTGTGGTGCTTCCTCCTCTCCCAGCCTGTCCCTCATCAGCTGGTGCAGTCTGTCAGTGGCGCGAGGCATTTCTCTTCAGGTCTCTCTTCCAAAAAAGTTCTAAAAACCATTGGAGAGCTGTGCAGGGGCAGTGGGGAGGGGAGAGGGCAAGAGGATCTGCCTTACCAAGGGGAGAGCTGGAGGCAATGGGTAAGGGAACATTAGATTTCGTGCTTGAGAAATTTTTTTTTTTTTTTTTTGCCTTGGAAGGTAACCATTGAAAAAGAAGAGGGAGTTGGGATAAACATAGGTAAGGCCCAGAAGAAGGAAATGAGAGTCATGGCATAAAAAGCCATGCAGATCCTTAAATACCATGTGCTGACCTCGCTTCCTTAGGAGCTTGGTTGGAACCAAGAAACACTGAAAAGGTTAAAATAAAAAAGCAGACTTTCTAGATCTGTGTTGTATGTTTCCAGACAACTACAAGTAGTCTGAAGTCTCTAGATTAATAAAATCAATGCTTTGCGTAATCATAAATGATACATGTGTGTTTTAATATGTCTATTAAAAAGGGTGAAGTGCTGTGTAATTTATGGATTAAATTTTGCCCTTGAATGTTTGTGAAGCTCATTATCGGGAAGCATGTTGTGTATTCTGGGAAGAAATTTGACCCTGTTATTATAAATTCATCTTGTACAAAGCTGAGACGGTAGTGACTGAGATTTCCTATTGGAGCATCAAATTTAATGTTACTCCTTCTACAAAACAGGTGGAATTCCTCATTGTCATGGGCAGAGGAAGGCATGGCCAGATGTGTTTTACTACAGGAATGTCCAAGTTTAGCTGGTCAGACTAGGTGGTCTTTGTGTAGTCTTCAAGGATGGAGGGGGAGATATTCATATATACCAGTGTTACCTTAGAATGACAATATGCTTAAGCTCGTTCTGCAGGTGGTGGATTCGTGATGGAAACACTCCTCTATGTTAGCCTCCAGGAGGGTAATGCCTACTTCTGGAATTAAAGCTATTGGAACAGGAATACAGGCAGTGCTAGAAATTGAAGGATAATCTATTGTAAAGATCTGTAGTTCACTTTGTTATGTTTGTCCTTAAGGACAAAAATACGGTAATAATGTCAATCCTTTAATGCTTGTCCATGTCTAATCACTGCCTGTTCCTGTGTCTGTAATAGGAAAAACAAGAAATAGAAATGTGTGATGGTGGGTCCTGGAGGCAGGGTGTACCCCCTCTGGTGATAGGCTTTCCCCATCCCTGTGGTGTCGCTGTGCCAGGGCTGTCAGGATGTTTGCTTGGGAGTGGTGAGCCAAGAAACACAAACAAGTTCCTGCAGGAGAAATAGCTGCTTTTCCCTCTGGCTCTGGGGGCTTGGTAAAAACTCTAGTGAGAGAGACCCATTAAGCATTGGCCAATATTGCTTTTTCTTTTTCTTTATTTTTAAGGAATCCCGTCAATCTCCACCCTAACTTCATCGGTACCAAGACTTCTGAATTTTCAGATATCAATATCAAACCACTTGTGTGGATTTAATAAATATATAATGCTGACTTGAAGTCCAGATGTGGACAGCAGCTTTTTGTATATCTGATAATTCATGTAGAAAATATTTTGTTCTTTAAGTCATAACACATGCAAATGGAGAATATAGCTTTTTTTTCTTAGCAAAATATTTTACTTTTCGAGGTCTTTGGTTATTGGAAGTGCATGTAGTCTAACTGATAATTACTCCTTGTGCTCCGTCTTTTTGATGTTGCTTGGTGACAGTGCTGCCATGCACTAATAAAACTGCTCTAGTAAACGATTAAGTGGAATTACTGTGCACGCACTTGACACTGTATACAATTACTGAGGTTAGTCTGCGTCACTTTTGCTGAGTAATAGTTGTCTTTGGGCTTTTGAGTGACGAGGGGCAGGGAGATGTGCTAGCCTGCTTAGCACTCACAGCCCTATCAGCTACGCCTAGGAATTGTCTTTGGCGTAGCAACTCCAGACGGATGTGCAAAACATTTTTTACATGGCTAAACCTGGAAGGCACACCAGTTCTTGCCCTGCCTGCATATAGCTTTTCATCCTGAGCTTTTAAAAATTATTTTTGGTCTTGTTCTTGAATAACTACAAGGTGATGCCTTTTGTCAGTGGCAAAGCCATGGATTAATTTTATTTAATTTTCACAAAAAAAGGATTTATACTATTTCCTGGGGATACACTTTTTTTAAAGTTTCTGCTTACTCACTGAAGATTGTACTTGAGTAAGTACAAGGGGGAAAAAAGTGCAGGCAGCTATGCTCTCTGCTAGATGTAGAAACCGAGATTCATTTCTTCTTTTCCACTCGGTGACCACAGATCAAAGGAGTTTGCAGGGGATGGGAGGCTTAGACTGAGAGCTCTTGCTCTTTAATGAGAGTCTAATCCTTTTTGTCATATTCTAAGAGGTGTTGAGAAACCTGAAAAGTTACTCTTACTGTCAAAAAGGATGAAATAAAAATGGGAGATGTCTTTTTTGGACTTTATGGTGGAGGGAAAGTTTAAAATACAAGAAGTTATTTTCCTTCAACTAGAAATAGGGCAGGATCAGACTCCTTAATTTGTGTCAACAAAAGACTTCTGTCTAAACAACCCTACAATTATTGTAAGTGTTTTTTAAAGGTTGAAGGATTGTCCTCTTCTCACAAAGAGCTGTGAGAAAGTGGCAGTAGGTTACGTACCCATACCTGAGGGTGCGTTGGGTCTGTGTGTCTTACGGCAGGGGTTAGAGGTGTTCTCCGTAGCACAGACATGCCGCCTCCTGGTTTGTTCTAGTTATGTGTTACTTCAGAGCAATAATATTTCTGTAATCAGTCATTTCTCTGCTCAGTTATCTTTTAACTGAATAGTTTGCAGAAAGACTTTGTGAAGATCGTGTATGCAAGATGTAATTAGGCTTAACTTCCTGCAAACCTGGATTTTTTGAAATCATTTCAACCAGGGCAGGATACTGCTCCAGTTTGAAAGTGGTACAGACACAAGGGTCCAGTCTGCCATGTATGCCATTAAAGTTTTTCTGCAAAACTTGTTTGAATTCTCTCATTTTTAATTGATCTTGTTCAGGAGTGAGAAAAATGGGGATCCTCTGAGGGACCCCTATGTTCGGGGTCTTGGAGGGCAGGGTGTTGCAGGAGTATAGAAACTTGGGAAACGGCAAACAGGAAAGGCAGTGCACAGTGCAGTATGGGACATATTGTTTATTTTAGGCCTCCTGCAGATGAGACGGTGTTTCCTAACGCTTCCATTAAAAATTCTCTCATGCTTTAGAATGAGAATGATGTAAAAATTATATAATTAATACCTGGTGCAAAAGGGTGCTGTTTACTGCCTACCGCTGTGCTCCTTGGGGAAAAGGAAAGGCTTTCAGAGCTGGTCCTGTGGCTCTTGTGTTTCACACGAAGAAAAAATCTGTGAATCCCCTAAATAAAGAGCAATGGGATAGAAAAGGGAGTTTTGATGCTTTAAAAAAAAAAGCAATAGAGCCTAACAAATCCTTATTTTGTTAAAGCCTCTTTACTTCAACAAATAAGAGTCTTCTAGAGGCATTGTAGATTTTTCCTTGTTTCTTCAGGGTGTGTCCCTACAGATTGCCTAGTATGTTAATGTAACTGGAGCTAATAAATAAACGATGGGTGCCAATCTGCCCTCTACATCTGTCTTGTGCTTTTCTGTGTCCTATCTGAAAAGCAACCTGTTACTTCAAGACTAGGTTTCACCCTCTACCCTTGTGGTGTGCGTGCTGTCTGAATGAAACGAGTGCCGAGATGCGAGCGTCGTTTGATCCCTCCTGGAAGGGAGCACCAGGGCTGGGGGCGCCTGTCGAAAAACAGATTCTCTGTGGCTTATTATTCCCTTATTCAGCATCAGCATATTATAGCAAAGTGTACTTTGAGAAATAAATGTTCATATATAATATATTTATTAGCTTGTTAGTTTTGTAAATACGGTATTTACCCTTAATTTACTAAATCCTGATCTAGAGGCTTTGGTACCTAAGTCAATATATGCACTTAAGGCAACAGAGTACCTTAAAATAAGAGGCTAAGTCTGGGTGTCCAAACCAGAATACAGGAAAGCAACTTTACCTACTGATACCTAAATTTTGACACTAGTGGAAGTAAAAAAATAAAAAATTTAAAAAACCACTGATTTTGAAAAAGCTAAGCAAAATACATGGGGTTGTTATGTTTAATTATATTTTTGCAACATTATGTGGTGTTAACAATGTAATTAGTTTAGGCAGCCAAAGTACAAACTGGAATGCTGTAGTACTGTATGAAGAATATATTCCTACTATTCTAAAATAGTTTCTTAAGTGATTTGTTTTTTTCTGCTTCCCTATAGATTAAAGCAAAAAATTATGACAAAGTGGAAAAGGTGAGTCCTATCAATGTATGTAATATATCTCTATAGCAAGAACAAGTGTCTTGTGATAAGGCTAAAGTAGATTGAAAAGAACTATAGCTGTCATTGAATGCACTATTCAAAAGCACAGATGAGAAGTAGCACTAAAGTGGATTTGCTGTTGCTACCAAGCTGTAATCAGTGAAGCGTGCAGAGGAATTTCTCTGCTTAATTCTCTCAAGTTCCCTTGCATAGCACGGAAATGCTTTAGTCAAAAGGAGAGTAGGTTAACTTATTCTTTCTTACAAATCTCAATCATAATTACAAAGATTATTTTAATTCATACTGTATAGCATTAAAAGTAGAAACCTAATTTCTATATCTGGAATCCTGATCACGTCTTCTTGATGTATTAAACAGTTATTTCAGCGATGCCTTATGAAGGTTTTACACATTGATTTATGGAAATGTTACCTTTCCTATGTACGAGAAACCAAGGGGAAGCTACCTAGTTACAAGTAAGTTAACAGAGTTGCTCTGAATTATTCTAGTTTTATGGTGAATCTCCTCTTGATTTTTGACTAGGGGTGGGGAGCAACCTGGGTGGCAAACCTGCCTGGGGATCTTCTGGTAGAGTGTCAGGGGGATAATATATAATTTGCATTTACAAAACATTTTCTTTAAAGTTTCTTTAATTGAGCTTGCTGGGTAAAATTACTTATTTAGTCTGGATCCGTATAACAAGGTGGGACAAGAGCAGGGGAGTAGCTGCCGTATCCATGCTGGTTCCTTGCATATGCAATTGGTGCTCGAGCCAGTCCGAATCACACTTCTTCCTCATTCGGGACCTTTTGCTGTCCTCCTCCTTAGTGCCCTGTTTAGAGTCTCCACAAAATTCAACATTGATTCCAGCTGAGGTATTATGTTTGACTAGTAATAGTAAATAGTTCAGTAATTAGAGAAAGTTTCAGAAGGCATAAAAAGGCATAAAAATCAGGGTAACATAATTTTGGGATGCATTAATCTTCATCCCTTTTCATTTACTACGTTTTGCTTGTTCATAATCCTGCAGATTGAGTTTAATGCTTTTTCTTCCTCCTTGAGGTCTCAAAATACATCACTACCTTTCAGGATCTCTAAACTGTTTTTTTTCCCCCAGCCCACCGTAATTCCTTTGTATTAAAACTGGCAAGATAATTAATGCATTAACAGAAAAAAAGCAGATATTTTAAAATTTATTTTTACAATACTGTTTTGAAACAATTAAAAGAAGTGCCAACACCCCCCACCCCACCCCCCATCTTTTTATCTAATTTAATTTTCCTCTGTTTTTCCTGCTAGTAACCTCCAGGAGGTAGTAAGGTACTGAAAGATGTTTGAGTAAAGGAAACTGAGAGAAAAGTGGGAGAGAGAAAAAGCTGTTTTCATTGAAACTTGACCAAGGAAAGGTTCTGTGAACATTTTAAATTTGGGGAAAACTACTTTGAATTTGGGGGGATAAGAAATCATGTGAAAGGTTTTGGGCAGTTTGCACACAGGGGAGCTACTACTAATTGCCCCAGCCTTTTTGTGTTCCTGGAGCGTTACAACAAGGTTTGGGGAATTCTGGGAATAAAAAGAAACCAGGGGTACATCTGTCATCTAAGATGATGTTCAGAGCAGTTGTTTTCTATCTTCTCAACTTCCAGTGCACATAGTACGTGTGGATTTCCATTTAATTAAGGGGCGGGGGGGTGTATCGGGAACTGTTAGTGTGCTAGATTGCCACCAACAGATTTAAATAATTTCCTTTAGAAATAAAACAACAAACAAAACCCTAAATGCAGAATTTAAATCTATCTGAATGCCAGTTTTTACTCTCAGCTGTTGAATGATACATTTCATACATCAATGTTTGTTTAGAATTTGCTGCACAAAAACTATTCTTAAATAAAGAAATTTTTAAATAGTAAAGACTTGCTCTATGGTCTTTGTGGTTTGTTTTCTTCCTCAGAGAAAAAATGGCTCAGGCATATGATTTTGCTCTGGATAAGATTGGCATGGAAATCATGTCATACCAGGTACGTTTGTTTTTTTTTATCAAAAACCATTTTATTTCTTACTTGATAAGAAGTACAACTAAGCATTGGTTTCATTATATGTAATATTTTTTCTCACATAGATCTGGGTGGATTACATCAATTTTTTGAAGGGCGTGTAAGTACCTTGAAATTATTTTTTTAAGCTCAGTTAATGTAATGTTGATGTTCATATCAGTTATGATCTGTAATAGCTGACGTTAATCTCTCTCCCCACTATTTAGAGAAGCAGTAGGATCTTATGCAGAAAACCAGAGGATAACAGCTGTCCGTAGGGTTTACCAGCGTGGTTGCGTGAATCCAATGATAAATATAGAACAGCTCTGGAGAGATTATAACAAATACGAAGAGGTAATCAAGAACATGAAATTTGTTTGTGACATTTTAAAAAAATAGTATAATTAAGTATGGTCCCCAAACCATATCCACTAAATAATTTTGTGTAAAAGATGACCAACAGCATAAATACCGCGTTTTGCACATACAGTATGTACCAAGACCTGTGGCAAAACTGTATAGGTACCTGAATAATAACTATTTTTTATTTTAAAGATTTTTCTGTAGAATACATTTAACTGTTCCATTTCCCAGTTGGCCCAGTAGAATTGCTGGTGAATTAGAAATCACTGGTATCAATGACAGAATATATTTAATGGAAGCTAGAGCAGATCAGCTGGCAATGAGGGCTTCCTTCCCCAAGGAGGCACTCCCCTCCTTTCAGTTATAGTTGAACAGGGTAAAATGGCATTCAGCTATGATGTTTTGGACTTCCTTCACGGTATTAAGTTATATGGTCTCAAGTACATATGAAAAGTTCCTCACCGTCCTTTACCTGAAGCCATTACAGCATCAATTCAGGTGAGTCTGCTACCACACTGTCTTCAGCAAGCGTAACCTCCACTCGTTGGCCTTGCACGCTAATTTGTAGCTACACCTTTATAGGATATTTGTAAACATGTTTGGTAACGGCTTGTTAACCTATCCCCGTCAGCAGAGGTGAGAATGCAGAACTGAGGGTAGACGCCCTCGTGCTCAGCAGGGATGCTCATACAGCAATCTCCCTTGTCCTGCATATTGCGCCCGGGATTGCAGATGCTGGCATGCTGCAGGTCAGCTGTGTACTGAGCAGGAAAGAAGGGACAATTTATCTTTCCTTGTTGCTAATTATGCGAGTTGTAGGATTGGTGACCTGATACGAATAGGGCCAGAGTGCTTAGCCAGTGGGAGTACCTCCTGGTATCCACAGCCATGAGCATGTACTGTAACAGCTCATCACCCATCAGTATTTAGGGATACAAGGGATAGCCTGCTGACCACCAGGGAAGATACCCAGCGGCATGCCTTCTCCTGCATAGGAAAATCCCCAGTATAACTTCCCTGTAAACCTCCTCTTCGCCTCCCACATAGCAAAGGAAGGCTGTCACTGCTGGTTCCTACTACTTTCATTAATATGTAGGGAGACTGTCAAAATGATAGCTGAAACCTGTCCTGCATTCATTCTGTATCTTCTTCTAGTTCAGGCAGCTCTGGCTCACACCTGTAACACAAACCTGTACCTCGGGCTGTTCAGAGTTGCTGGAAGCTGAGGGCAGGCGCTCTGCTCGGACATGGGTTTCTGCATGTTCTGTTCTGGCTAGGCTGACCTCGAGGGAACAGGCTGCTGCCTACAGGTGTCCTGGCACGGGGAAGGAAATGCTCCTCACCAGAAGGGCGCTTTGAGGGGGAAGTGATTCCCCACATCAGTAGCCCAACAACACAGAGATCATGTTCAGGTCTTGGTACGAAAGGTTATTGGCTGTTTGCTGCAATTAAAATACTCTCAAGCTTCCCTTTAGCTTGGTTGGTAGCCACCGGATAGCAATATCAGCCTGTCAGTCACCACTATCTTTAATTAAACAAGTGGTCAAAAGTGGTAACACCCCTAGTGAGGCAGAGGAGTGACAATCTTTGGCTCACAAAGCCGCACGGCTTCCCCTCACAAGGCTGGGAATGCATCCTGGGAGAGCATTGCTGCTTCCTCAGCCCAGTCCTGCGTTAAATGGGGCATTGCTGGTTTTGTATGTGAACTGGCCCAGATAGCTATCCCAGACAGCACTCTGTGAGAGTCCAGACGGTACCTGGCTTCTGTAATGAGTTGGTGCCCAGCTCAGGTGCCTGTTTGGAGTAGGACTGAAAGCTGTGTTAACCTTCCGCAAAGTCCTGGCAAGCCACACCAGTGAAATCCACCCTGACACAGGTATGAACGAAAGGGCGGTTGCTTATCCTGCCATAAGAGCAGTTCTTCAAGATTTTGTTCATGCCTGGGACCCCATGACCAGGCCTGTGTTGCTGATGTTGAGATGTGGGTTGTGCCTGGGGGCCTGGCTGCCCCAAATCTGCTGCTGCTCTTGCTCAGCAGCATGGCAGGGCCCTCTCCACATGCATGCGGTCCTGGAGGGGTGTCACCCTCTGGAGTGAGAGGTCTCAAGTCGCAGCTGACAAAGGCATGTGTACGGCAGGGTGTGTTTTGAATATAATCTCTTTTATAAGCTGTTAGTTACTTCAGGAACAAAGGAGAAGGCAGAGCTTTGAGGTCAATCTCTGTTATTACTTGTCTGAGAAACTGAATTGCTCATATGCTCAGTCTTCACCTGGTGGGCAGCGGGCAGCAGCAAGACAGGGAGCTGTGACTCTGACTAGGCACTGCCTGGGATTTAAAAGGAAAAATGTAAATCACAAATACATTCTTTCCACTTTATCCCCTAGCAGGTTCATCTAAAGTTTATTGTATTTTTGAAAGCCTTAAGTGATTAAAAATATTCAAGTCAGTTGATTTTTAGTAGTGAGGTTATTCTCTGATACGTAAGTTCTTGCCCATACGTTTATTAGGAGAGATGCAGTACGTTTAGAGATCAGTATTTTAAACTAACTTTGTCCTTCTTGCTCACTTTTGCATCCCCTTTCAAGCTCTTTTCTATATGAAATGAGATTCAGTATTTCCAAAGTGAAATTGCACACTCCCAATTCCTTTTTTTCCCACCCTTCTCCAGGGCATCAATATTCACTTAGCGAAGAAGATGATTGAAGACAGGAGTAGAGATTATATGAATGCACGACGTGTAGCAAAGGTACAACCTTGTATTGACTTTTTTTTTGTTCTATTTAATTCTACAAACTAGCATTAAACTTGGTTCTTATTTTCAAATAAAAGTGTGCGTTAGACTAATAAGGTTGATATGCTAAAGTATTTGTATCAGTTTTATAAAGCATAACCTAAAGTAAGTGTTTAATGCATTTAAACCTGCTGTTCAAAACATTGCTCCTGTTTCAGGAATATGAGACAGTGATGAAAGGTCTGGACCGCAATGCTCCCTCTGTCCCCCCACAAAATACCCCACAAGAGGCTCAGCAGGTAGACATGTGGAAGAAATACATCCAGTGGGAAAAGAGCAATCCTCTGCGTACAGAAGATCAAACTCTCATAACAAAAAGAGGTAACTGGGTGTTGTGCTAGGACATGTAGAATTGTATTTCTTAGCTCCATTAATGACCTCCAGAGTAAGTAATGATGTGATTTAGTGTTCAGGGATCACGCTGGAGCAGAGGTTGATCAAGTTTCTTGAATTGTGTCGGTGTCTTTTTTAAAACTACTCTTCAGTTTGTGCTCAAGCTAAGCTGAAAGCAATACCTGGGTTTTGGGGGACAGTGCTGTAGTCATATGCCACTGAACTTTCATTGGAGGTCAGGAAACAGTGGGTCACAGCCTGATTTTATGGCTGATGTTCTTGAATGGGTTCTGCTTCTTCCTTTGGGGAGGAGGCAGGTGTTAGCTGCTGGTTATGGTTCATAAAGTTCCTGGCAATATAAAAGAACTGCAGTTGTGATAATTGTATTCAAGGCCAATTAGCATTAATATTGTCTGATTTATTTGCTGCTTTTTGTATTTCATACTTCCGTTGTGCAAGATGGTACTATTTCTGTGGTAATATACAAGGAGTATTTCTTACATTTCCCCCCCCAGTTATGTTTGCCTATGAGCAATGCCTTTTGGTTCTGGGACATCACCCGGATATCTGGTATGAAGCTGCACAGTACCTCGAGCAATCTAGTAAACTGCTAGCTGAAAAAGGGGTAAGAACATTGACATTGGTTTTCTTAATTTTTTCATTGCTTTGACATGGTGTTCTGTTAATTTTTCCTCAAATACTTAAGAACCAAGGAGGGGGGTGTGAAAAATATTTAGTGCCATAAGTTGTGTCATGTTCAGAATTTTAAAATTGGGGCTATTTGAAGAAATAAAAAAATTTGCATTTGAGATAAGAATAATGAAAAACTATTTCAGTGCTGGCCGGTTTTAGGTGGGGGGGGGGAGGTTTTGGGCCTGATTTTGTGATTCCTTAAGTACTGAGGAGATGATTATCTCTTTATTGGAGCACTGCATGGAAGTTCACTGGGACTTTTCACACACAGAAGATATTCCATAGATTGGTGTTCATTGTCACAGATGCTGAACAATTATATTATCGTATTTATTTTATAACAGGACATGAACAATGCTAAACTTTTCAGTGATGAGGCTGCTAATATTTATGAAAGAGCGATCAGCACTTTATTAAAGAAGAATATGCTTCTTTATTTTGCATATGCAGATTATGAAGAGGTGAGCAAAAATAGTGATGTACTGACATCAAAACCCAAAGATACCTCTCATCAATAATGCAGTTTATTTGAAACATACTGAATACACAGAATTCTATAGAATTAATTTACTGATTCTTCTAGCCTTAACCTCATTCAGTGTTTCTGAGACGGAGCTGACAAAGTGGAGAGGAAAAGCACATAGTATGAGTTACAAAATTTTTTAAAAATCTACTGTCTTTCCACTTAAATATTGATATATTTTTCAAATTACTATGAAGTTGAAAGGCTGATAGATTTGCATTTACCAGAGCATCAGTTTCTTCACTTTTAATATGGGGATGAAGAACACCTTTCCTGTCTAATTCTTGGGGGTTTAATGTTTGTATTTGCATGGCTGTGAGGGAAGATGGGGAGGCACCCTATACTGCAGCTTTCTTGTGAAATCTCTCTACCCAGGCTACCACCATATTGCACAGCCTCCATAATGAATAATGCCCCGCCAGTGGTTGGTTTTGCACATGAATCATCAGGAATAAAGGCCGTTTCCCACTGATCAGATGAGGACTATGGAATCCTCTGCAGGATATATTTTGCCCATTTATCATAACATGGAAGAGTCTTTCCAGGAAGATGCTGAGGCCAACAGCAAAAAAAAAAAAAAATCCTTTGCCCTTAAAAGAAAAAGCCTTCCTTGGCTTTAGTGCAGCTTCTTGTATCCTAAGCGTACTGGCAATTTAGATTTTTCACGGTTGCACAGTCCAGTTTGGAGGGCTGCGGCTGGTAGTGAACAGAATGGATTATTTGAAACGCGTAGGTTGGAAAGTGAAGAAGGTGGTTTGCCTAGCTGTCTGCACGTTACTTTTAGATGGAGGTAAAGGAAACAGTCTTCTTATCCCAAACACCTACAGTGGCAGCTCTGCTGCAGTATTACTAAATTAGAAAAAGACTTCAGAAATTCTTGAAAAGCATGTATGAAAGCGCTAGTGAGACATCAATGTGAGAAGTAAAGAAATGACTGCACAAAACAAAAAATGCATCCGAGCAAAGGGACTGCCATACATAGTGTTCAACTGGGGAAAAAAGGAAACAGAAAAATTTTAGTTTTTTCTTCAGGTTGATTTTTTGCATTCTCACAGGTGATTTGTAATAGTATTACTAAGCAGTCTGTATTTCCTTTTTATTTACTTAGAGTCGAATGAAGTATGAGAAAGTACACAGCATATATAACCGACTCCTGGCTATTGAAGACATTGATCCCACTCTGGTAAGATGATCATTAGTATTGAGTTTTTCTACAGTTGCAGGGATAGTCACCTGAGTGCACGCAAAGAATGGGGAGGTACTTACAGGAGTTCATTGGGTCACAGGACAATTGAGCAGGTGGAGTACTGAGATGACAGAATTAGATTAAAATTTCAGCATGGTTGATAATTATAGCCTTTAATCCACTTAGATACACTAAGTCATGTGCACTTTCCTCCTCTGTCTCTTCTGGAAAATCTTTTAAAACAAGCAATGAAGATATAAGATATTAAGCAGCTCATAAGAATTGGTGTATGTTTTGTTGACTCAACTAAAATTTCACTTTGCCTCCCCTTAACTGATTAAAAGCACCTTGCCTTTGCCCATTGTTCTCCCCACATAGAAATACACCATACTGCGTAGATGTAGTTTGCAAATAAATTTGTAATGCACCATATAAGTGTCAAAGAGTATTGCTGTACATCTGCTTAAGTTATATAGTAAACAACATCGTAGTGACAGCTGTGCTGGTACTGAATAAATGGTGTGAGAAGGTAACCTGCCCTCAAAAATTGTTTAGTTTATAAATAGACACAACAAAGCATGAGAAGGAAAAAGAAGGTCTGAGGTCTAAAATTAAACACTAGGTCAGTGTCAGAGGAAAGGTGTCCAATTACTGATATGTTCTATTCATTAAACAGACCATAAAGCTTCCCAAATACACATTTTCTGAGAAACCACATACCAGTTCCTCTTGTTTGAGGAATGCTGTTATTTGTGATCTAATTCAGAGTGGAGGAAAGTTAAATCCCAAAGAGATGCAAATCACAAATTGGCCACTGAATTAAATAGCACATTCATTATTTCCTTGATCGGGCATAAATATTTGCAGACAGGATGATTTGTATCTTGGGTTGTATAATGTACAGTAAAATGCTTCATCAGGCCTTTTGAAGGTCCTTTAGCCTTATGGGTATCTTAACTTCATTGGAAAGTTACCGTTTTTAAAATAAGCCTCTAGTTCTCTGAAGGCATCAGCTTACTTGCCTCCCCTTCCTTGAAAAATCTGTGTATTAACTATTGTCATTTTAGGGGATCAGTCTTAGGCATATTCCATCTTTTAAAAAGAAGTATATAGAAAGCTTTGCCTCAGTGTTCATAGCGAAACAACACAGAGGCACAACACAGTCTTGCTTCTATTATAACTTATTAGCTGTATTTTGTGAGTAAAGATTATTTCAGATATAGTAAAAATCTTTATTATGTCCTAGTATTCTTTGTTAGCACTGATACTATATAAATATTAATATGTACCTTAGGTTTATATCCAATATATGAAATTTGCAAGGCGAGCAGAAGGCATAAAATCTGGAAGAATGATATTTAAGAAGGCAAGAGAGGATGCCCGGACCCGCCATCACGTCTATGTTACAGCAGCTTTAATGGAGTATTATTGTAGTAAGGTAATGATATATGCTTGGTATGATATTGAAGAAGTGTCAGGAGGGTGCGCATTAAGGAAGCTAATAACTTTTTTTCTTTTTTTTTTTAATGTTTGCAGGATAAGTCTGTGGCCTTTAAGATTTTTGAGCTAGGGCTGAAAAAATATGGGGACATTCCAGAATATGTACTGGCATATATCGACTACCTTTCTCACCTTAATGGTAAGCTTTAAGTTTTGAGAGGTCTAGTGAAGCATTAATGTGCCTTCTCTGTGAGTTTAGGTTCAGGCCAAGTTCTTTGTATTTGAGTTCCAATTCTTCCTGAAGAGCAACGAAACCTCTTCATAAAACTCAGCAATTAATTTGAAAAAAAACCCTGCTGTTTTGTGTCCTTACTGAACTTCTAGAAGTGCGTTGACATTAGATCTTGATTCTACTGAATAGAGGAGAGTGAGCTTTCCAAATTGCAACTCGCTTGCGTTGCAGCAGTTTGACAGCATCTGCCATGAACAGTGGGGAGTACACTGAGAAATCTAAATCCCCAGGAAAAAGATCTATAGGAGGTTGAAATCAGCATGAGAGGAGTGATGGGTTAGTTGGTCCCTACTAGAATTAATTTAAACTCATTCTCTCCAAACAGATGAGATGAGCAAGATATAAAAGCAATATTGTGAATCTCAGTCCTGCTTGGAAGTTGCCGGGGAGCTGGTTTGCGATACAAAGAGCAGGGGAGGGACAGGGCAGGCAGCTCCCTGCCTGTGCCAGCACAGGGGGCTGCGGAGCCCCGGGCAGGAGGTGGTGCTGGTGGGGGAAGGTGTCTCTGTGGGATTCCCTGATGCAGGAGTTATTAGCGAGGTTACAAGGAACCCGAGCTGCTGTGGGGAGCAGGGGCTGACAGAGACCTTTGTGTGGAACGGTCCTGGTCCATGTTTCATGGGGAATTAGAGAAGAAGAGCCATTCATCCCAGGCTCTTCTTCTGCCCAGTCCTGTCTGCCAGACACCCATTAGATTTTCAGATTTCTTCAGGTATTTCTTCAAGTATTCAATACTCTAGCTCAGTATTTGTAGTGTAACAACACAGAGGTGTAACACAACCTGGGTTTTATTAGGAATTGCTAGCTCAGTTTTGTGAGCCAGCCTCCACGCTGCTGGTGTGAGCGGCCGCTGCAGCTAGCTGTGCTGCTGCGTCTTCTGAACCTCCCAGTGTGTTTTGTAGGCACCAGGCACGTGAATCTCTCCGGTTAGACTACAGTACCTTTTTTCTTTTTTTCAGGCTCTGAAAGTTTGAACAGATTTAGAGCTTTTTTTCTCCTGTGAGCTGTAAACAAATTTTTTTTTCAGGTCAGAATATATTTATTTTTGAAAGAAATTATTTTAGGTTTACATGAATATTTGCAATGCCTTTCCATAGAAGGCCATCAGAAAAAATTATCTTAAAACTTGCCAGTACTTGCTCTGTCTTAGCGATCCAGCAGACTTTACTGAAAAAAAAGACTATTGAGCACTGAACTCCTGTAAATATAAGATATGATAAAATACACAGCGAGAGAGACAGGGCAGAAGCGAGCGGTTTTAAGAACGAAACCACCAACCACTCCATTCCCCCAGCTGGCAACGTACAAAGGCTGACTGCTCATTGGGAACCAGGTCTGATAATTCTGGGAGGACTTCTGAGGAATATGCAAGTATATTAATATCGCCCTAATCTAAAAGGGAAATAATGAATTGAAAGGCCAAATTTAAAATTACTGAGATACGCCATTGTGATAATTAAAGAAAACGGAAAAACCCAGAGATCCTGAAGAGATGCCAAGCAATAGCTGTGCTGTTATAAAAGAACCCGTATTAGGATTGGTTTGTTGCTATCAACAAAAATAGACTTTCAAATAACAAATTCGCAGTAGAATTTAATATTGGTAGAGTTTTATGTAGGCATTCAGATTTTTTTCTACTTACTGAAATTCAAATCCAGGTATCAGAATGTCAGCCTTATATTTGATTCGATGTGCACATTTCTTTGAATGGACATGATTTTAAATTGTCTTTAATATATTTTACTCAGTGTGATTTTTCTTTTTTCTTTCTATTTTTAAAGAGGACAATAATACAAGAGTTTTGTTTGAACGTGTTTTAACTTCAGGGAGCCTTCCACCTGAGAAATCTGGGTATGTCTACAAAAGCAGTTTCACTACACTAAAAAAGATACATAACCCCTTTGAACTACAAACATCCCAAAGAAATTAGAAAAATGAACAGCAGGACAAAACTGGGTACAGATGTTCCTTCCCTTCTTCGTGCTGTCTAAAATAGCAACAACTGCCACAGATTTGTGGAAGTCCCTATCCCACTCACAGTGACATTCATTAATTTATTGACTTTAAAACCTCATTGACGCAGGATTGTTGAGGATAGAGTGCAAAATCCTCCTGCGCAGTAAGGATTCAATGGTGTGAGCAAGCGGCGTGGCTGATGACATGTATCGCTCACCAGACAGATGCTTGAGATAAATGGGGAGAGGGAGTTGAGAACATCTTTCAGGAGCAATATCTTAGAGAAGGTGAGTCAGGAATTTGTTGAGGAGAATGGTGAACAACTCCCAGCCAACTGAAAATAAAATAGGGAAAGAACCAGAAAAGGCTTGGATTAACCACTCACCACCACGTTTTCATTACTGCTTTTTAAATTTTTATTTCCCTGAAAAAATGGTTGCCAAACCCTTTGCAGTCCAAGGGTTCACCATTATTATTCTGGTAGACATAGGCATCAAAACTAAGAAATCAAACATCGCACTGCTGTGCACATTCATTCTGCACTTTAATTCTGATCTTTCATGAGAAATTTTTTTATGTCCATTTTAAAAGTGAGAAAAAACAAGAATTTAAAAGCTTAATCTTCTTCAAAGGTGAACTCCAAAGCTAAAAAGAAAGTTGAATCAAGTCCAGAAATACAGTCAGATGTTGCTTAAGTTACATATGAGATTTTCCACAGAGAAATAAGCAGTGACTGTATATATTTTGGGCTACGTAAAGTTCTGAAGTGCTGCCTGTTGTGTTACAGGGTATTGCTCTTGCCTGCTAGAATATGCTGGTCTATGCAGATGAACTAAATCATAACTTACGTTGAAAAGTCCTTCACGTATCAGGATCAGAGTGAAATTCTGTGTAGTGGGATGAGTAAAGCGCATCTTACGTTGATGATAAAAGCTTACCTCAAATGCTGAAGTCATTTACACCAGTAATCTTTAATCCATAACAAAGTCCTTTACGATCCACTAGAATGAAAACTTTTACAGACATATATAAGGCACTAGGAAGGTAATGCATGTTTTAGATGCATCTGAAGTAAATAATAGAAATGGTCATGTGTCCTCAGACTACCTCCTTTGAATCTCTCCTCTCCTGTGTTTTTTAATTGGGTTGTGATCAGTAATCATTTCTCCTTCAGCAACTGTCTTTTTATCTGTTCTTTTATAGGGAAATCTGGGCTCGGTTTTTAGCTTTTGAAAGTAACATTGGTGATCTAGCTAGTATACTGAAAGTTGAAAAACGGAGGTTTACGGCATTCAAGGAAGAATACGAGGGTAAAGAAACAGCTCTGCTGGTAGACAGGTATAAGTTCATGGATTTGTACCCTTGCTCCGCTAGCGAACTGAAGGCCCTTGGTTATAAGGTAAGCAAATAAGAACACTTGGTTTCACTGTTATTCTTTTCAGTCCTAGCAAACTTAAGCAATTCCTTGTTTAGGACTTGCCTTACACTTTTTTGCCCTTGCTAGAAAAGCAGGTAAAACAGGCCTGGTGTGTGCGGCTCCTCCTTGTTGCCTTGTTGGGCAGCGAAGTGCAGGGCATTGTGGGCCAAGGGCAGAAAGGAGCAAGGAGCATGACTGACAGATGCAACTTCATGTATTCATATTTACCCCTCATCTTCCCACGGAAAGGTCGATGTGTTAATGCCATCACCACTCAGCTACAGGCCTCCACTTCAGGCTTCATCCTGAGCTCCTTCAAAAACCAAAATTCTTTTGGAAGTTTGTAGAATCAGGTCATCTGTATGAAACCTCGCTGGCTGCCCTTCCGCTCCAGTTGGCAAAACTCCACTCGCTTCATTGAGAACCATATCAAACCAAACATACTGTGGCCCCAGTGATTTCTGCAAATGGCTGAGGAAAATTATCTATAGACATCAGTGGCTGCCTGCTTTTTTTCAGTTGTTTGTTATGGCTAAAGTGCTCTGGTGCCACTATTCGGAATTTGAAGCCTAGGCTAGACACCTGTATCTGGTGGCCTCCCATCTCGTTTCTGACCGCATGTATTTTAATGACTATTTTAGTCAGGTGGAAGGCCATTAACACTGTGGAAAACAACTGGAATGGAATAAAATGTTAGGGTTTTGGGGTTTTTTTTTAATCATGATGTAAAATAGGCTGCCAGAGAAGCAGAAAACAGCTCCGTTGAGGAACTGCTGTTTCCCATTTGCACGAACAGGAGGAGAGCCTTCAATTTGTGTCTCAAAAATAGTGCCTCAGCCTCCATTTACTTCTTACACAGAAAAGTAATTTTTGAAAAATATGGAAGGCATCAAAGTTAGCAAAGCAGCTGAATTGTTGGTCTTCACACAGTTTTAAAATAATCTGATAGGTGGAAATAAGAGTCACATTGAGCCACTGAATACTTTTAACACAATTGGGACAAAGTTATTTTGAAGGTACAGGTGTGCTTACAAGAGAGTATGTCTTGATAAATGCATGTGAGGTGGTGTGTGCCTAATGCGATGCAGCCCTTGGGCTCAATTCTGTTGCTTGTAACATGCCAAAATATAATCCTATTTGAACTGATGCTTTGCAAGCCTGCTGACTGCCTTATGCTTTATTTCTTTTCCAGCTAAAGCAATCTAGGGAATGAAATGAGGGAGAAATGATAGCTGTGAAGGCCTAGTGGTCTGCACCTGTTCACCTAAATATTTTTAACCTAAAAAAAGGAGCCACTCAAAAATGACAAATATGGTCCCATTCGGTAACAAAAACAAGTGTTTCCACTCCCAGCTGGGACACTGTAGGACTAAAACGTTTGATGAAAACATGCAAGTTCTGCCCAGATGGTCTTCTAACAGGACATCTGAAATTATAATGATGACAACGTGAGAATAAGCGACCGGTCTAGAGAGATGTTTTGTTCTGTAATTTAAACAAGCGATGTGATCCTGCCAAGTTCAGTGCTCTCTCATTGGCTTTCACAGGATGTCTCCCGTGCCAAGCTGGCAGCTATAATTCCAGACCCTGTGGTTGCACCTTCCATTGTGCCTGTTCTCAAAGATGAAGTAGACAGAAAACCTGAATATCCAAAACCTGACACTCAACAAATGATTCCATTTCAGCCAAGACACTTAGCACGTAAGTCAGATGTTCAGTCGGAAGTGGTCATATTTCACCTGGCGGCAAGTTACTAACCTGTGTGTTTAGCAAACCTAATCAGAGAGACTTTCCTGGTCTTCAGTCATCTAAACATGTACTTAAATTTCAGGCTGTTATTTAACTGGATTGCTAAAGGCATATGTATTTAATGTAATACTAAGGTCACATGGAAATAAGTACAAGTAGTTTGGGGTCTGGTAAATGGTAATAAGCTGTTAGACACACTGCTTATAGTGTTTAGTCAGTGATGTGAAGCCTATATAATTAGTAGAGGCAAAAGTGACAGGGTAGTAATTATTTGTATCAAATAGTAATGCTGCAAAAGCAATTCAAGTCTAGCTGTCTCGCACTGGCTTCATACAGTTTTTCTTCCCACAGCTCCAGGTTTACATCCCGTCCCAGGCGGCGTGTTTCCTGTTCCACCAGCAGCTGTAGTTCTCATGAAGCTCCTGCCACCTCCTGTTTGTTTTCAGGTTTGTTTTAATGAATTCTGAAAACTTCAAGAAGTTGTAGAAGAGATTCTGTTTTGACAGAACCACACTATCACGCCACTGAAAATCATCCTCTAAACTTTTTTTCTTTTTGGTAACAAATCAGGGTCCCTTTGTTCAAGTGGATGAGCTCATGGAGATATTCAGAAGATGCAAACTGCCAGACAGTAAGTTATGTGTTCGCACTGGAGTCTGTGATAGTGCTGCATATGACTTTGTTTTACATATGGATAGTGCTGTCTAAAATCCAGACCTTATTTACAGCTGTGTAATTATTATTTAAGAGCGTACTGCTGAATTGGCTACGTTTGTAGGTTGGAATCTACAGAGCGATGGTTGTACATTTAACCATGGGGAGATCAACAAAAAGTCAAAAAGCTGAAAATCACTGGCTGCTACTAGCTGCTCCTTTAATAACATTTTGGCAGTGACCATTAAAAGAAAGAAATGAAGATTTTTCAGAATATCCTTCAAAAGAAGCAAGGCATTATTTCTAGCAGCACTGTAACTGTAACATTAAGTCACAAATGTGCAGTACAGTAAGTTCATTGGTAGGCATAACTCTGAATGCACATTGTTGCAGTGCTTGAGAATAATTCCAGAGCAGTGTTGTCTGAGCTGCTACAAAGAAGAGGGTAGAGTTCTGGAATATAAAAACAGGACAGAGCCATACTCCAGGCTTCATGTAAACTATGGCAGACGATAATATGCTACTTTTCACCCCTTCTGTTAGTTTAAGGAGCAAATGATCAGAGAGAAAGCAAGCTAGGATTTAATTTCTTTTTGAGTGAAAATGAAACAAACATCTCTCAAATTATACCTGGTATTTTTGAAGCTTTCTCTGTTGATAAGCAGAAACGGAGTTGCTCTGTGTACTTTCTGATGAACTAGCTGTACTGTCTCCCCAGTGGGCTTTCCTGTTTTATTAAGCTTGCAAATGGCCTCAATACTTGTGTAAAGGGAGGTCTCAAGCTGAAGCAGCAGCATTTACTTTATAATTAGCATTTGCCATAGCTTGGAGTTTTAGACAGTTGAGAATTAATTCTTAATATTTGTAGGAGAACTGGCTAGGAAAACACCTCATGTTCCACAAATCTCCACAACATATCTATCCTGGTGTCCTTGTTTGCATGCTTATTTCTGATCAGGGAATTTAGTTTCACAAATTACATTAATCTTTTTCTCTTTCTAAAGCTGTTGATGAAGCTGTACGAATAATTACCGGAGGCCTACCTGAAATAGCTGTGGAAGGCAATGGACCTGTGGAAAATAACGCTATGCTCAACAAGGCTGTTAAGAGACCACATGAAGATTCTGACGACGACGAGGAGAAAGGATCTGTAGTTCCCCCTGTACACGACATTTACAGAGCACGACAGCAAAAGAGAATCCGGTGAAACAAGTCTGGAGTTCTACTGTGATAGACAAAGACTTGTATTGAGTCCGTCAGTCTCTTAAAAGTCAAGCATTTAAAAGGGACAGCTGCAAACAAAAAAAAAAAATCTTGAAAATGGTTTTGTTACTGTGGTGCCTCTTCTCCCATATGGTTCTTGATCTGAAAACAGCCAGAACAACCTTAGAATGTGCTCTGAACAAAACTAGGTTTTCAAAGCCAAAAGTGCAAAATGTCAAAACCGCATTTTGTTCTTCAAGGGTGTTCACATCTACCACTTGAAATCTTGTGGGTTTTCAACAGTTTTATTTTAAAAACTGGATGGCTTATACTTGTGAAGCATTTTTAATTCACATTTTCTGGAAAACAGTTGTTCTCAGTTTGTTCATGTAGTGTCCTGCCTTATTGTTCGTTTTTATTTATGGCAGAATGTATGGAATCTGTTTTGTAGTTGAAAATGGAAAAAAACATTCCTTTAAAATAAAAGGATATCCATAACATCATGCCTCATTCTGGTTTTATTAAAACACAACAAGTTACTTCTTAAATATTACTCAGCCACTTCAAAAGCGATGTTAATAAGACCATCAGAGGAAATTGATCAGAGCATACATATTAGAATTAGCTTTTTTTCCATTTTTTTCTAGAGGATACAGTCTACTTTTGCTTTTAATTCCATGACTGTTTAAAGAAGACAGCATCGTAAGACAAACTCGGTACATATTTCTACTGAGGATTGTCCAGGAGTACTAGTGAACACAGTCTGGTCCTGGATAACTGCATTGGTCTTCCACGTAATGTACAAAGCAAAATGTTAATATATTAGCTACATAGTTTAGCCTGTTATTTTCAAACAAGCTAACAAAAACACTATATGAACTCCCGAAGCAGTTTCTGTGCATACTTCAGATGTAATTGACCATTCAGACTTGCACTCCGATAAGACTGTAGGAACCCCCGCGGACTACAGGAAGTTCAGATACTCTGACAAGTTGAAAACGGTTCCCGCCCCCAGCAGCGCTGATGGCTGCAGGTCAGTGCTCCTCTCTACTGGACTGAGAGGTGAAACAGCATATGCATAACCATATAAATGGTCACGCAGAGGTCTGGCCTCACTGATCCTAGAATGTTTTTTTTGTTTTACCACTTAATCATATCTCCCCATGTCTTTTAAAGAGGATGTAGAGAAACTATTTGTCAACCATTATCACTAAAAAAACAACCTGGGAAAATCACTAATGTGATTTGCACTTGTGGGCGTTTATTGCAGTCTCTTTCCATCTCCACTGCTGAAAGGCCTACACCACCCACGCAGGGAGGCACTCGTCCCCGCTGCGTGTACCCCCGAGGTGAGACGAGCCACATGCGGGTACTGCACCTCTTTCTACGTGAAGCCTTAGGATCAAACCCCTACTGCGAGGAGAGATGGGACTTACTGTAGCAACCCTGCGAGCAATACGCATGCGCTAGTGGCAGCACAATCCCTGCTTTGATGTCAGAGCAAAGAGGAGGTGGCCATCGTGGACATCTGGACCCTGAATTCCAGAACTGGGAGCAGCCATCTCCTAGATTAAGCAAGTACAATTTTATCTATTGATAATGCAGTCCCATTCACTCTGGCATCAGTCACATACTTTTCAAAGCCTTTTCTGAGTATGTTGTTTCACCACGTCCTTGAGATCATCCCCTACAGCGCCTAAATTTTTGTAGTATGCATAATTCACAGGGGCCTTTAACGGCCCCTTCTAGGCAATACTGAACTATAAAATAACAGCAGCAATTCATAACTTCTGCAACTCTCATTTAACAAAAACAAAACCGGCTTTGTCTTGGCTATTTCGTTTATATCTCTAGCAATAATGTTAGTGGTAGCTCGTCTGTTACGCAGACAACTGAATTCATTCTTTGGTGCTGCAGAGCGATAGGCTGCATTTTGAGGTGGATCCTGCACTAATAACGAAGTACAATAAGCAGATGCAGCAATCTTGAAGACCGCTGTAGTATCCTTTGCTGATTCAAACAATGAAATAGACCACACCAAAAACCACTCAGAACTGTTTTTTTTCTGGCTAGTCAACCTACTCATGTTTGAGTTATCAAAGAAAGATTCAAAGACAGACTTCCACTTTAGTATCTGAGTCCATTTAGCCAAGGGAAAAATCACTTGTCTGAGCTGGTGATCTTTTACGGGGTTTCAGTGGGGTTTTTTTTTTCCCTTGGGGAAGGGGGTTTGTAATGAACAAGAGATGATTTGTTTTATAGTTGCATAGGCTAATACGGAATAAAAGGTCTTACTCATCCCACCTTCCTCCAAACTCAAAGTTAGTGCAGCTATAGCCACACTGACATTTAAAGGAGAACTGGAAAGGGAAGCATCAACACTGGTTCATAATCAAGTGCTTCCTTCTAGAAGTTCTATTATTTGGTTGACTGGTTGATTAATAAAATGAACCCGGATGTTAGCAATAAAAGGGCCCTTTATTTATTTTACATAACTGGTTGGGGTTTTTTTAAAGAAGACAACACATTCTATTGTGGATAGCCTAGCACTTGGGACACTTACTGTTTACAGCTATGAACTTCACTTTCATAATATCGTCAAATTTTTATTACTGTAATATAGCGTTGTGCTCAACTAGAGGAAAATTTCAAATGTACTTACCTCCTAGCTGAGTTTGAAATTGCAATAAAGTTGTAAGATCATTGAGCTCTTCTGTGAACACTCATGTATACAACAAGTAGCTAAATAAATTCAAGACCTACAAATATTTTAAGTTTTGAGAACGCCTCTACAAAGTGAAAAAATTCTTCTACTGAAAATATTCCCTGTACATTCAAACTAACATTAAATCATTCACTTCTCACAGTACATTAAAATCACTTATACGTCCGATAGTGCTCTGCACTTCCTGGATATTTTTGAAGACATTATTGAATATGCAACCATCTCTAGTTGTAGTTTTAAAAAAAACAAGTAAAATTTTCAGCCTAAAGTTTCACACACTTTAAATCCACCTTCTGAAAATGACAAGGATTTACTTTAAAATTAGTATTTCACATAAAAAGGAGTAAACTACTAGCAAAAAAAAAAAAAAACGGTAAGAAATGCCACTTTTATCAAAACATTTTAGCTCTGCCCTTCTGAAGTCTTTACAAGAGATAAATACAGCTGCAATCTATAAGATTGCCACCTTTGTAAGTACTGTACATAGCAGAGGACAGTTACCCAATAACCAGAAAATTTGCTACAAAAATATATTATGTGTTTTGTAACATCTGCAGGTAAACAGCAAAAAAATGCTATTAAAAATGCAGTAAAATGCAGAAAAAACTAGTAGCATACCATACTAACCATAACGTTACAATAAAGTGCTTTTGGCTTTGTTTTTTTCCTGTTACAGTTTCTCTTATCTAGAATTTTAGCTTTCTTCTCAAGTCTTTAAAGTAAGATTTGTTTTAAAGCCAAATCACCCTTTCTGGGAAGGACCATTGCTAATCTGCTCTGGATTAATTAAACTAAATTCACAGTAAATTGGAGTAAAATGCCCTAAAATGAGCCACTTAAATACAAAGTTTGGTTCTTAAACTTGTCCTACCTAGCATCAGCTCAAAAATCTAAAAATTGCAGCCAGAAAACTACCAAGACATCCCCCCCCCCCGGTTGCATACTTACATTAAAAATGCATCTCTCTCCCTCATCATTTACTTCAGAACCCCTTTTGCATCTCCTGTGTTTTCAATCATCACTAGTGAATTAAAAGGAACCAGTATTTACATGGAAAGCTGTTTTCCTAGACAAATATTGGTGCAATTTTTTTAGAATAGCTCACAATACCGTATTGGTAGCATACAAACTGGTTTTATGATTCTTCTGACTTCCCTACAAGATGGGATTCTTCCTTAGTCAGTATTTTGCCAAGGACTGCATCATAGTAAGGGCTGAAGACCATTTTGTTGTAGTTGACAAGACGAACATACTTGACAGCAATCTCTTCCAGCTCTCTCTGAATAGGGCCTAATCCCCCAGGAATAGCAGGTAACGATTTCTGATGACTAGATGCAAGATAATTCTCCAGAAACTTTTCAATTCGAGAATCTGGAAAAATTGGACCAAGGGTTTTGGTTTGTTTTCAAAAGAGACAGTCAATTAGAAACAGTGTAATCGCATGTAAAATACAGAAAGCCTGAACGTAGCAAACGAGTACTGGAAACATGAAATGAGAGACCATGCACGACGTGCCACCAACAGTTTTACAAAGACAGACGAGCGGTCGCTCGAGAACAGAGCATTTTTGTCAAAGCTTACCTATTAGTTTGCATATGGTGTTACCCGGATTGGCCACTGCTCGGATTTGCCCTTTAAGTCCAATCTCTCTCTCAGCTGAGAGCGGTGTGAACCCATGCTGGGAAAGGCAGCTGTTAACTTCAGCACACACCTTTTCACCGATGGTGGCCAAAGATTCCTGCAGGTTAAAGGAGCTAGAGGGTGCGGAGTAGAGCATTACTTAGCTGTACTAGTTATTCACTTTTTGCCCACCCTTCAAAAACAGACTATCCAATTATAGTTGCCTTATTTATCAAATGTAATGGAAGAAGCGTAATCCAGCTAAAGCCAGAACTATAAACCATCATCCATTTTATATATATATGAAAAATAAAGTTGAGATCTAGAACAGGGAGGTAGGATAGCATTAATGATTTCCAGCCCGAACAATCCATACAAATAAGAGCTGACTTTCCGCCTACACAGACAGCTCTGACTAATGCAGAAAACAGTTATCAATCCATAATGTGCACAGCAATCATTCTAAATCTGCAAGCAGCTTACTGTACCACACTCGAATCCTCGAGGGAGCCTGGCCCAAACTGTGAGCACGGTTAGCTGCTTGCATTCTTGTGTGTCAAAAACATATTCTGAAAAAAGGAGCATGTACATATCAGAAAAGAACAGGGCAAGAAAAGACAGTTCTGGCTGATTAAGCTGAATAAAAATTGTCAGCCTGGGCTCATAAAGAGCCCTCATCACTTCCTCTACATATTCTGCAGTCCACAGCCAGAGAGAGGCTTAAACTGATTATTTACTAGGGTGAAAACAGAGCTGCACCTGCCTCTGTGTGACAACAGTTATTCAATACTCACGGAAGATGCATTCCTGTGAGCAGCACCTTGACAATGGTTTTGATTTTCTCAGCAAATCCAGGCACATCCACGAGCGCCGAGCCTGCTGCACTGAACGTGACCACAAGGACAGTCCCGGTCACGAGGAGCTGCTCCAGCTCCAGCTGTATTTCCTGGAAACGGGTCTGGTCCATTAGCACTGTCTGCAAAGAACGGGGAAGCGAGCACAGAATAAAGTCAGAATGCTGGGCTGGGAAGTGACATTGTGATGCCTGCCTGTTCACAGCAGTGAAGATAAGACAAAGACATAGAAACGAGCAACACATGCTCAGCAGGCGAGTAACAGGAACAAAGTGAAACGAATTAACTCCTCTTTTCCAACTAAGGAAGTTTCAATACTGAAAAAGAAGTACCCATTAGAAGAGCTACAAGAGCTCTCAATCAAGAGAGAAATGTTTTAGTATCGTACTTGTTGCAAGGCTACAAATCCAGACAGCTTCTGTTATATCCCAGAAATAGAAAAGTAGAACAAGCACAGAAATCAATTTTTCTGCTAAACACCTACTTCCGGAAAAGGTCGGTTTACATGATCCCACTTTAGGAGCTTCAGATAGGCCTGATTTTGTACCGCAGTGGAGCACAACGGGGAAGCTCCACCAGTGGCACCATCAGCACTACAGTGGGGAGGCAACATTTTACATCTCAGCTTTGCAAGATCATCTGCTGCTTCTTGCAACCACCTTGTGACAAGGTCTAAAGAATCTGGAAGAGCAGGGGGGGGAAAAAATAATGTTAAGAAAACTCCTTTTCAAAGTTAGGTTTTTTCCACCAATGATTTCCAAATAATCCCATTAGTTACTATTACTAATACCCATAATATCAGTTATTGTCATGCATTTGATTTATTGCATTAAGCAGAACATCTAAACCAAAATTAAAACCACACAGCTACAGGAAACTGGAGGTGAGATGATGCTAGCTAATTATGCCCTACACTGTATTGAAATGAAACTCAAGTCCAGAGTACTGACTGCAGAACTGTTATTCTGGCAGATTTTTTCAAACCACGGTTTTGGGGCACAAGCTGTCATTTACCATATGAATTCTAGAACTTACAAAAAAATCTGATTTCTTTTAATGATCTACAAGCAAAGACACGCAGATTACTGGGAGGTCAGAGGGAAAGAAAGAAAGGAACAAAATCATACTTGGCTGTTTCTCAAGAAACTCCTGAAACTTCTTTCTTTCATATTCAGCAGACTGCTGCATTAATTTTGGCCTAATACTACTGACAGCGAAGTTTGCCATATCCATTTTCATTAGGTCTAATACAGAGAAAATTGCTCTAAACAAACAAACAGAAAAAGTTATTCAAGGCTGCAGATGTTTAAGAGGTACTATTTACAAGATTACAGATTGTCTAAGGAAAGAGTAAAAACATGCATGGGAAACATTAACATGAACGATTTAAGAGCATGAGACAGAGAGAAAGCTTGAGCAGGCATGTACATGCATGCATGTGCATCTTCCAAGTAGGAAATAAAACTTGCTCTCCTGTAAAAAAACCTCCACGGAATTAACATTACTAGCTCCATAGATTATATTTCCCAGGATGTGCAAGTATCGCATGTTGAATACATAAAAAGACATCTGGATTTCCAAGCTTGCGTACTATCTCTGTAGGCAGCCTCTAAAGCCAGCCTCAGTGGGAAGTGAATAATCAGACCCAAGGGGAAAAAAAAGGAAAAGAAGAAAAAAAAAAAACCCAACCAAACCATAACCACCAACACACCCACACACAAACCCACACAAAGAAAAGCACCTTAATTTCAAAGCAACCTAATTCCTGCTGGCAATATTTCTGCCAAGTCAATCCTGAACTCTTGGAAGCTTATCAAATTAGAAAACAACAAGGTTAATGAAATTTAACCTTGAGCTGTTCAACTGAGTACATGGTGACAAAGCAGAAGCCTCTGTGCTCCCAGATGTGGTATGTACACTCCCTTTAGAACTGGAAGGATATTATACAGGGAGTGGGGTGGGGGGTAAAGAGAGCTCAAACTGGGGGAAAGGAAGAACTGGTTGGAGAACAATAATACCTTTTTCCTACACTCCTGCTTGTTTTTCTCCCCTTCTGCTGTCGATATTAAATTCCGATACAAACTGACCATTCACCTGCTATCTTAAGGCTTATATGCATTTGGCATTTAAGAAAATGTCCTTCAGTGACATGCAGGAGCCAAATACTGCAATTCACCAGAACAAAGAGGGTCCTTCTTAAAGACTTCTGGAGCATCTCTCCCCTTCACATCCACAACTATATCCCTTTCCCCACCACACTTTTTTTTCTACAAAGATTTGCACGTTGCCCTGCTGGAAGTCCCGCCCCCCTTCTAAAATTATTTAAGGGACTCTCAACATGACTAGTAAATACCACTTCAGTACCTGAACAGAGGAACTATTTCATTAATATCTTTCAGTTTCTTTATTTCTTCATCTCGAGCTGGAGCACAGAGAGTCCCCATCATCCCAATAACAAATTCGACCAACTTAGAAATGTCAAGGGCCCCATTCTCTGCTTCCTGTTTTATCAAATCCAGATCAAGAACTTCTGTAATCTGGTTTCTCAGTCTAGTATGACCAGGCAACAAGAAAGACAGGAGATTCTGAAATGGAAAGTTTTTAACAGTGCATTAGTTCTACATACCAAAGACTACAAGGATCAAACAGTTATTGAACAACTCTTTATTTAAACTAATTGCCTTTTACAAGTGGAATCTCTTTTTTTCTTTTCTTTTCTTTTTTTTTTTTTTTTAAACCAACCATTCACCAGCTCCAAGTGTTTCACCTCATTCTGTATGATACTGAAGTTACTAAGTGGTAAATACTCTGTAGTACAGATTGTACTTAAGACTATTGTAACTTGGTTTTGTCACCCTAGTGTTGGGGGATCTCATTGATTCTGTAACTAATACCACTGTCATAAACACAAAGGAAGCTTGGAATTATGAACCTAGTATTACTTACCTTTTATTCATCTTACAAGGTTTTGCATTTGTTTTTACATTCAAATTTCTCCTCTGGGCTTATACAACTTATATATGTTCACAGACAATGATACAGTAATGAAAAAGATCAAGACAGTCCTTTATGAAAAGCCAAACCTCAATCACTTTTGCCCATTCATATCAATGCAGCTACACAAATTCAGTAAGTTACCTCGATATGACATCATCTTACCTCTTTAATTTCTCCCAATAGTTTAATTGCATGGTCATATGTTGGTGGATCCTCCTTTAGCTGAGCTTCCAGACAATCCCAGAAAGCTTTATGCACAATATCTCTTACTTTTTTTTCTAAGCTGTGGGGAAATACGACCAGTTAAAAAGAATGATACTTGCCTCTGCACCACCTTACATAGATAACCTGCAGCTCCTGAAGAACAGCACGTAATAATATGAATATAATGTAATAATGAATATATGATGATTAGCAGAGAAGAGATCTGTCATTTTAAGTTACTCAGAAAAACAAGAAAAACTGGACACAGGATTTGGAATGGATTCTATCATAATAAAGGGTTACGCACAAGCAAAGGCGGCTCCAAATTAAAACCCTTGAAAGTATCTATCATATGCTACCTCTAAAGTAAACAACTGGAAGAAAAAAAAAAAAGCAGTTACAAAAATTACAGCTTGTCTTCAAAAGACCAGTATTCATGTTCTTTTCAAAAGCCTCACTAAGGAAATGCAATTCTACTAAGTAAAATTCATTAAGTAAATCTAACAGACAAGAAGTAACTTCCCTGACACAAAAGCTTCTGCATTTCAATGCATAAATATTGAGCCTACTCTGAGATAAAGGCCCAGTTCAGTTTGTGTAAAAAAATAAATGAATTCCGCTGCTTCAGTACCAATTCCTAATTCAAAATACTGGAAGTTACTCCTCTTCAGCAGGTAGGCTCCTGTTCACACCAGGTTTAACTTCAACACCATAGTAGTAAAATGCTCGCACGTACAGGCGCGCGCACAAAGAGCGCCCACAACAAACACCACACTCCCAAGGCTCCGACTCCGTGTGCAGCTGAGGTTGAGGCAGCGCCCAGAGGCACTTATGCCCCGTGGCCCTCTAAGACCAGCCAGTACGTGCTCTACTGACAGCGCGTACAAGTGCAAACACAGCCACAACTGCTTTCTCCTCCTACCACTTGTCTACACGTACACTCACGCTGCGGGGGACTCTAAGCTATACGTATACACACACACAAAACATTTCATCCAAGGAAGGTTCCAGAGTCACTCTTCAAGCAAAATCTGAAGGACTGCTCTTTCTTTTCTAGGGGGTAAATAGCTGTACACAAAGCCCTCACAAAAGCCAAATACAGGGATCTTGTACCAAAGCAGGCCTGGCCCATCACAAAGCCCAGGCACTCCTGGGCAAGGTGACCTCTGCTGTACATCTGCTTCAGTGATCAGGTGAAGAGATGCAAATCAGCCATTCTGGTGAACAACTACCGCCACTGCTCAGCATCAGTGAGCGAAAGCATCCAACTTTCCAAAGTACAGCACAGGTTGCCAGCTCTTTCCCTCCTTTTTCTTATGTTTTTAAAGGGGGTAGAGAAAGAAGAAAGGATGGAAAAAAGAAAACATGCTAAAATCCTTCTTCCCTGAAAAATGTTGAAATCAATTTTACGGCACTGAGGCACACCAGAAAAGTTATCCACTATCACAGCACTTTTGTACACAACAAGTCCGTGTGAAGGAACACGGAGCAGAAGCAGACACTGAACAGAACAGCACTCTCTTAACCGTGGGACTTTACGTGAGGCATTTATTCTCAGCCATGAACTGCCGAGCAGAAAACACCTGATGGAATTTCCCCCAAAAGGTGCTGGGACAGAGAAGGTAACATAGAATGGGAAGAATGATCTTTGTGTGTCTCAGGTGTGCTCTCCGAATGCTTGCTTCAGAGGCAGTATTTGTGCAGGCTAGAGACAGGTTCATGGAACCCCACATGAATTGCATGCGACCCGCGAGTAAGGCAACAAAGCAGGACTGGACCACACTGCCAGGGTCTGCCTAACAGACAAGGCAGACACTGAAAGACGGTGCCGAGAAGGCAAATCAAATCATTGCTTGAGCTCTAAAGTATATGAGTGTTGACGGTAGAAACTCTGTTGTCCGTCATGTGCTAGCTCAGTTAAACGTTGTCTGTCCTCGGCATTTAAGGAGGCCACGATTCCATTTCCTACCAACTCAGAGGCTGAGACAAGTGAACAAAGTATAGCAAAGACCCCAATCTGCTCCATTCAACCCTTACTCAAAGGCAATTCCTGCCGTGACCATGAGGTTCAGTGTATTTAATAGCACAAGCAGATTTTCTTTGGTTACTACTGTTTAGCAGCCCACGGCCACTGATAAAACACCACTGGTATAATATGCTGGTGCCAGAGCTGGAAAGACAGGAATAGTCCAGGTGAGAAGAGAAGATGAGACTGTTCCCATTACTGCCTTCTCAGTCAGGGATGATTCCAGTTCCAAGCAACATCCTCTCATTACTAACGCTAATGGCAACTGCCGTCACCTTGTTTTGGTGGAGATGGGCATCACACCTTTTGTCTCAGTATGACCACCTTCTACAGAGGACAACCAATGCCAGTCTTCTAAGAGCCACCCGTAGCACATTCTCTTGCAGCACCCGTGAAGGTAATGTGCTCTGGGGTCTCTCTCAAATGTAGGCACCTACAGACAACACTGGTTCCGATGTGGACCAAGTTTCTTCCATGAAACATGCACTCATCTTTCACAAATTAACCCAGGAAACACAGTGCCAGCCACATCTCTCTGTGTGTGAAAGAAAAAGGAGCAGCAGATGAAGCATCTGTCGATAGGACCGGGTCAGCTATGCAGGCCAACATGCGACTAGACATCAAGGCCTCTTCTGTTCTCCCTCTCCCCTCTCAGCAGGGGATAGAATTACTGTAGGTCAGAAAGAACAGGAAAGACTTCAAACTTAAAAGGAGAAAGGACTAACCTAATAAAATATAGGAATCTCTTCCCCAAAAAATCCCTGGAGAAACAGATACTAAGCTCAGAAAAGCTAAAATGATCAGTTTCATCTTGATCCCACAGGCAGTAAAAGCTTAAAAGATGCTAAGAGCACTACCTGCATCTGCAGCTGGACTTGGGTATTGAGAAGACTGCAGTCTCAGGCTCCTGGGACAAGGGGACACAGACAGAAAGCACACCACACTGGGGTTCGCACCACACATGCCCAAACAACTACTCCAAGAAGTTCAACTTTCACGCACACACATTTCTGAGGAAGCAGAACTGCATGCTTACATTCTTCTTCTTACGCTCCTTCCTATCTCATGTCAGGCACTGCCAGACAAGACACTAGCCAGAGCCATTACCTGATCCACTAGAGCTGTTCTGCAGTTCTACAAATGCAAATTTTATTTATGTATCTGTTCAGTAACAATCTTACCTGTGTTCTGGCAATTCAGCTGGTTTTATCTGGAAGTCTCCATTAACAACAATTTCATGTGCTAATGCCATGTTGGTTACTCCCTTAGCTGTTTCCATGAGCTCTTCTATCGACACAGGCCGAGGAGGACTAGCTGCAACATAAATTAAACTGTCAGACAGTTGTCTATAAAAGCCTGCGGAAAAAAGTCTGCTAATATTTTTGGACCCTTTCCACCTTCTTGACAGTACAAAGGGCCAAAAGACATTAACATCTGAAGATTCTTCACCTTTCCTTCGCTTCCTCTTCCCAGCTGGTGGATGACGCAAGTTTGGAGTATTACAGGAAACAAAGGAGTGAACCCACAGTTGATATTCTGGGCTCTGTATGTCAATTGCTTCCAAGTTCCATCAAGCTCTTTTAAAAAACAAAAACAAACCTCACACCAAAAACTTGACTTCTTTAGGATTTTTTAATATCTTTCTCCATACTGTAGGAAGAAATCATTAAAAATACTAGCATTTTCACTGCACTATTTCCCCAGTTATTGTGCAGGTGTTGCCATTTCAATTTTCTATTTTTCAAGGAAGTGACTTCATCTCTAAAGCAATCGGCAAACAAATCACCATTAACATTAAGCACTAACGTACTAGTAGCCGATTATTCTCACTACTTCCAGTGCAACTGGCACTTCTCCAAACTCTTTTTCCCCAGAGGCCATCGTCCAAGTGACAAGGGACGTCAAGACCTAGTCCCAGCACCAGTGCCTAAGACTTATTCCTCTAGCAGGCATTTGGGACTGACAAGGATGAACAAGGACCTTCAAATTGGGCCCTGGGGCATACAAGTGAGTAGGAGGAAGCGCCAAACCTGAAAAAACAGGCCAGTTTTCATCAGGCAGGAGACAAAGGTAGTGACTGACTGTAGAAATCGAGGAGGTAGCAGAGCAACAGGGACAATTTCAGAAAACTTAATTTGCTTCCTGGATGCAGTGGGAGTTGCAGTTCTTAATTGTTCTGGACTACGTAACATTCTCCTGGGACACTACTGGCATTGCTGTAGCGCAGGAAGTGTCACAGCCCTAAAAACAAGTCAACATAAAGGCAGAGAAGGTGGCAAGGGTGTAGGCCATGCTGCTTAGGGGAGCAATCCCATCCCCACTAAAGCCAACTGAAACCTGTTGCCACTGATTCTTTGTGATAAAGATTCCTCCTAGCTGTGCTAGCATCAGAGCAAGCAGTGCATGTGGGCGCCCTGCAATGCCTTGCCAAAAGTTAGAAGGACCACAGCTCTTCCCTGGTCCAGGTATTTGAGAAAAAGGAGAAGGCTAGATCATTAGCTCGCTCTTTTTGTGCGGCGCTCTTAAACCCTTATTTCCTTCTGCTTGGAGCTTAATCTTGCCCAGTGACTCTGGGAACACAGCAAGGATTGATATTCTGTGAAGAACTAGCAGGACAACAAAGTTCACAGCTGAATGAGAGTGCTCTTGTCTGACTGCCAAATGACTTCACTCCAGCAGTGGATGCACTAAAAGCTAAGACTCTTTCATTTACCAAAGAATGCTCTTAAATCATGTTACTGCACTCTCATATTATATCTGCTCCCTTACAAGAGGGGAGGACTTGAGACCAACGACTTCTTTGTGTACAACGCAGTGCAACACTGCGCTATGCATTTTCCTTTCACGTGTTCACAGCCTCTCTCCATACATACACCGCGTCTTCTACCAGGCAACCAGCAAGATGTAAGAACATAAACTCCCTCACAACATCTCCTCTGTGTAACGTGACACTAAACACAACTCTAAACCTCAAGTAATAATGAACACTAATAAAAAGAATGCAACAAATAAAATGTTACATGCTGAGACACTATCTACAGAAATTTGGAACTAGTTATCTGAGCAATTCTGCCTCTTTGAATTGAATCCCTGGGACCAGAAAACTTCCCCTTGGTTTTATCTACAGATCTGCCAGAAATAAATGGAAGCCATATTGCATCCAGCTTCTCATGTTAAAAGCAGAATGACAAAGAGAAATATGCCCTAGGAATAGACTTAAAACATGTGGTCCTGCTTGACGCTACAAGCAGTATAAGGATTAAATGTACAACTTTCCACCTGTATCGGGAGGGGGGTGACAAGACATTACTTCGTTGAGAACAGCCTTCCTTGCCCTGCAGTAGAAACAGACGCTGCCACAATCCAGAAGGTTCAGCTGATAATGCAAACAGCAGCAACAGTTTAGCTGGAATATACTGGAGTAGTGCTTATCCTTTCCGTCAGTGCAGACACGCAAAGTATCTAAGATATACGTGGCTCAGAGCAACATGGTTATTGTGAACAATTAAGTACTAAAACAAAATGGGGAGAAAGGTGTTACAAACAGCTTCAAAAGCAAATGATCAGGAGTCACACAATATTTAATTGCAAAACAGTCAAAACTTGCACAGAATGCTGTAAAACACCATGATCGTCTCCACCAAAAAAATTATAGCGTTTACTTTTTTTTTTTTTTTAATAAAGCAGTTTTGCTTACACTCCGGTGTATCATCTCTATGCGACCCTGGAGCACTCTGTCGTATTCTTTTTCTGATAGACTGATCTGGGTTGTCCAAGCTCTCCTCTTGACCATCCTCCAAACCGCTGGACTTTTCTTCACTTGAATGTGGCTTGTCAGGATTCCGAGACATTTTCAGTTGGTTCTTTTCAGAAAAAGAAAAAAGATGAAAAAGGGAATGAATAAGCATTTCCTGACATGGCTGAGTGGGAAAACATCACCAGAGCTCCCCTGATTAAGAAAAAAAATAGAATAAAAGGAATCTTATGAGGAATTATATGACGTCATTCCCATAATGGTAGGGGACCTGGACTCAGTGACTCACTTCCTGTCTTACCCAAAACGGGATGCTTTCAACACATCTACCATTTACTTAATCTGCGTTCCTAGCAAGTTCTCAAAAATCTGAAACTGTTCCCTCACCATAATGCATACAGATGAGAAAGATAAATATATCTGATTTTCTTTCTTAGCATTGCTTATGGCAGCTGTGAAAAACACCTTCAGAATAGTACTACAAACATGTTTTACAAAAAGATCATGCCGAATGAGATATTTCCTCTCTACATAATGAAAAAGGTTTCTGAACATAACGTACTGCTGAGCTACGATCTGCCCCAACTGCTCAGAACTTAAGTTTTCACTCTGAGCCATCCAAATGCATTAAGAAGCAGGAAAAGGACTAGAGAGAAATTAAGATAAAATTCTACCCCCGTATTTTCAATCCATGCAAGAGTCATGATTTATGCATAAAATATCAGGATTATTTAAAAAAAAAACAAACACTAAGATAATGAAGAACATAGTTATAATATTTAAAATATTAGTTTATTAAACATTAGATATTAATTGCATAATTTACATATTTACATTAAATTATATTACATCACAGATACCTGCAGTGTACCCAGAGTTACACTGAAAAAATGACCATTACAGAAGCATGTCTCACCATTCATCAACCTCACTTATTTCATATTCAGACGTCCCTCTGAAGAACATAATTTGCACACCTTACCATTGAAAACTCTCTATCATACAGGACACTACTGTTCAGACTTCAATTTTACAAAAATCTATTAGAGAGCATACGATGTCTCTAACTCAATGTTCACTGGATGTTCAGTGAAGCGGGAAGTCAGGAAGAGTCTGCCTTTTAAAAAAAAAAAAAAAAAAAAAGAAAAAGCTCCTGGAAAAACAACAACTTCCTCTTTCACCCAGTATCCCGCCATCCCCACTTTCAAAATTTGAAGGAAACAGGCTCTCAGCAAGACAGACAGCCTCCAGAGGCACCTCACAGCTACAAGGAAAAAACACTTGCAGCATCAAAGACTACACTTGAAGAGGATGCCGCGTAAGCAAGGAACACTGTAGAAATATAAAATGCAGCACTGAGATTTTTTTTTTATTTTCATACAACAGCTGTAATAAGTAACCCTACTCCATCAGCGCTTAAATTGATTGTGCCAGTGTGATTCTACCGGACAGCTGGAAAGCTCAGTGCCTATAAAAAATGGTTTTGTTCTACAGCAATGACTCAGGATCAGCATCTTGCTAGATGCACAAGATACACAACAACATGCAACACTTGTCCACAGCACTCTGTGATTTCTACTTCAGAAAAGAAAACAAAGCATAAAAAGCATGGGATAAATTACATAGGAAAACTAAGACATCAGTACAGGTACTGTTAGAACCATATATTAGCCCCCACCTCTAGCTGGAACAGAGTCACTGATGTCCCTGCCCCAAGGGCTTGATCGTCTCCCCCTTCACACACACAGACAATCCCAGCTGGGACAAGAAAGCAGTAGTCTGTGCAGAGCCGCAGTCATATCGCCACCCTTTTAACTACGGCAGAGATAGCCTCCAGCTAGGTGTAACACAAGGCATCCAAACCAGCATGCAAGTGCGAAACCAGTGGGAAACCACTGGTGGGAAACCAAAGACGTGCTCCAGGAGAAGTGGATCTCCAGTCTAGCGGACAAAAGGTCTGTTACTGCAAGCACTCTAGCAGCAAGGGGACGAGTAGCTCTGTTAGTGAAGAAGCAGTTAATAGAGAAGATCATAGCATGAGTTGCAATAGAAATTGTAAGGCAAGACTGATTAAACAGAGGAGGGAAACGTGTTGTTGAATCTGGCTCGAATAAGAGCATTATCAAAAAGGCTTCCACATTCATTCAACCAGACTAGACGGTTGTTCTTCCTATCCATTCCCTTCCACAAAGCATCCTCCTGAAGTCAAAACATGAAGCACAAAGGTGACTCAGCTAAGACCCACTCAGGTCTTTAACGCACATGACACTTCAGTGTGCCCTGCAGTGCCTTGCAGTCTCTCACTGCACTTTATCCTCACTACCCTTAGAAAAAGAGAGAAATATTATAATACATCTTTCTTACAGAGAGGAAACTGAGGTGTGAGTTAAGTTGCTTGAGGACTCACAGAAGATAAATGACAGGGCCAAGCCGATAGTCAGTCTCACGATGACCACCCCCAGCTTTGCCCACCAGGCCACCGTTCCTACCACGCAGACTACATCCTAAAATATCACATTCCATAAAATGGCAGCTCAAGAGCTACAGTCTCAAAACAAACAACTTCATTTAACTAACACTTGTTAAAAAAAAAATGTCCTATTTCAGCGGTGGAAAGCGGGTACAAGAACAACTCCTCAGCCATTCTACCAAACGACTGTTCAGCAGCACAGGCACACTTGTTGGTTTAGTTGTTCAGTTTGCAATAGCCTACTCCTTCCTGCTGGATTGCTGCTGTTATTTGCCAGAACACATCTAGAACAAATCCTCTTTCCACTGGGTGAATAAAAGCTTGACAATACCTCTTCCAAAAGCACGATCATCATCTGTCCTTTCACAGAAACAATTCTGACTCTTAACAGAACAAAGTCTACTTCTTGGCACCTTCCTTCAATGTATTTTTAATAAAGACAGAAGTGCAAGAGAAAACCCAACAAAACAAAATTTAAACAAAGTATTTTCCACAGGTTCTTTTCGTCACAGGTGCTCAAATCATCTGATGCACACCAGCGTTAAACAGACTTCACTGTGCTTCTACGGGCGGGCCGGGAGCGGCTCCTCCTGCCACAAAGCGTGGCCCAGCGCTCCGTGCGAGCCAGGGCTCGGCCAGCCCCGTCACCCGCAGGCCGAGCGGCCGGGCCCTGCAGGCCGGCTTCCCTCGAGCCCTGCTCCAACGCCGAGCTCTCCCCTCTTCCCGCTGTTCACCCGCCACATCAACACCTCCGGTCCTTCGTGATCCGCTGCAAGGCAAGCCGCACCCCGGCTCTGCGCGGTGAAGCTGCCGCCTGGCCCCCGGCCTCCTTCCACATCCGAAGGGATCCTTGCGAACTGCTCCTATTCTCCCTCTCCGCAACCCGCCCGGGAAGTCCCGGTCCACCGGCGGGGCCTACCCCGAGAGAGCGCACCAGGCGCCGTGGCAAAGCCCACCTCGCGGCAGCCACGCTGCCGCCCCGGCGCCCCCGCCGCCCCCCGGCGCTCCCCCCGCGCTGCCCACCGGCCGCTCCGGCCACAGGCGCCGCAGGCTCGCGATCGGCCCACACGGCAAACGGGCCCCTGCGGCGGGGGCCGGAGGCCGGACGGGCGAGGCACGGAGGGGCGGGGGGAGGGGACAGCCCCCTTCGGCCGGCACCGAGCGCCGGCCGGCAGGGCCCGGAGGCAGGGCAGGGCGGCCCGGGCCCGGGCCCGGCCCCGCCGGCAGCCCCCGCAGCCCTGCCCGCCGCCCCGGGCCCGCGGCGGCCTCCAGCCCAGCCCCGCACCGCCCCCGCCTTACCGCCGCCGGGAGAACGGGCCGCGGCCCCGGCTCCCTGCTGCCGGCTCCGTTCGGCGCGGGGCTGGGCCGGGCCTGGCTGGGCCTGAGCGGCGGCCGAGCGGCGCGGGGGCGGCTCCCGGCGGCGGCTCCGGCTCCCGCGGCCCGCCCCACGCTGGGCCCCGCCGCCCCGGGGCGGGGCTCTGCCCCCCACAGCGGGCCTGCCCGGGGCTGGGCGGGGGGGGGGGGCGCTCCGGCCCGCACCGGGCGTGCGGCGGTAAGGCGCCGCGTTACGGCTCGCCGCGGCGGTTTCTGGGGCGGTGGGGGCGGGCTGGCTCTGCGTGAGTAAGCGCGGAGCAGCTCCCTGCAGCCCTCGCAGCCGGGCCAGAGCGAGGGCTGCGCCCCGATGGCCTCCGCCGGGACCCCGACCCAGACACAGGGGTGCCCGCCCCCGTGGCGCCGTGCTTGCCCGGACTGAACCCACCCAGCAGGGGAAGGCGCTGCTCCGGGCCAAGAGCAACCAGGGAAAGGAGCCCGGGCTTTTCCTTGCTGGGCCGTATTCGCTTACAGCCACCCCCACCCCCCCCAGCTCTCACCGTGACCCCCAGCCCCCCAGTCACAGGGAAATCTTAGGTACTGTTAGATGAGCTGCATCACAGCCGAGCAGAGGAAAGGCCTCGCTGGCCCTGCCTTGTACCCTCAGTGAGCGCTCCCCACCACCCCTCCTGCCCCGGTCTTCCCTGCAGACTGCTTTTCAGTAGCCTGAAAGCAAGCTTGGCACCAAAGCCCAGCCAGTGACTCACACAGTGCAGCCGTATCTGCAATTCAGAACTCTCTACTCCAACAGGCAATGCCCATAGGCAGGAACTAATTTTCAAGATAGAAATCTCATCCTCTTAACAGTGAGGTCAGCCCAGACAGCACTGAGAGCCAGGAGTTATTTAGAAAGGGAATATACTTCTGCTGAAGAGGCAACCGATGCAACACCACAAGTAGCTTAAGAAAATATGGTCAGAAATTCTAACAAAAAACTGCCTTTCCAACCCTACATTTTAAAGCGTGGGTTAATCCACTTTTTCTGAGAAAGTACATTTATCATCAAAAGCTTTCAGTTAAAACTAAGAACTAAAAAAAAATAACTACTAGAAGGGGTATACTTCCCCCATACTGTTAGTTTTCAAGAACTGATTATCTTTTACAAGTCCTTTCTACCCGACTCACATGGCCCCTTACGTGTTTGCCTTCCATCCCCCATCAGAAGGCAGCGATACCTTGTCCGATTGCGCACCAAGTCACCACCCCGCTTTCTCTGGAAGTGCTCTGGAGAAGCAACACCAGTGGCAACAGACGCTAATGACAGCAGAGTTACTTAGTGATATATTACAGAGCAGTATCTCAAGCAGGATTGTGTTTTTAAAAAGAGCTCACCACATGGGTTTGTAACAGTTATTACTACTTTGTTTTCATGATTAAATTAACTTTGATCCTAATTAACTGTCATGGTTTTAACTGGGATAAAGTTAAATTTTCTTCACTGTAGCTGGTACAGTGCTGCATTTTGGACTTAGTATGAAAATAATGTTGATAACACACTGAGGTTTTAGTTGTTGCTGGGTAGTGCTTACACTAGTCAAGGACTTTTCCAGCCTCCCATGCTCTGCCAGGTGCACAAGAAGCCAGGAAGGGAGGGGGCACATCCAAGAGAGCTGATCCAAATTAGCCAAAAGGATATTCCATATCATAGTCCCCCCCCCCCCCCCAAAATGAAAGAGAACAGAGCTCCATCAACACTGCGTATGGAACAAAATTTGTGATTTCTTGCAACAGTAACTGTTTGCTGTAACTAAGTTTTGCTGGCATCATCTCAAAGATGACTCCAGAAGAGTCAAAATTAGATCTCTGATTGTGCTCTATATTTTCTGTTTGCAACCACCTGTGTTGCACAGCTTGGGATTTCCACTGTAGACTAGACATAGATAAAATACACAGCCATAAGAAAACCCAAAAGCCTTTCATTTGTTCTAGCTCCTCTCCAATTACAGCTGGTGACATCAATAAGACTTACAGACAGAGCAAAACACTGCAGGGATGAAGATAACTAGCCATAAACGGTACGTTCTGTGACAACCAAAGCCAGACTGACTTAAAAATCCAGAATATCTTTGCCATCCCAGGAGAGTCAGTGGGAGTTCAGCTGGGAAAAAGTCATCTTCCCTGGCAATTCCTCAATATGGTGCCATTTTAGCTTAAAGCAGCAGAGCAATCTGTCATATACATACACAGTATAGTTAGCTGGCAAGCTTGAAGAAAAGCTGTGAAATATCAAACAGAAGATGTTATTCAGCTCTGTCCGTCACACGGCAAGTCAAAGATCAATGCTACGTGACAGAGACACATAATGCAAGACCAACTAGGAAAAAAAACTGTTCAGCATGAAATTCAGTGCTGGGGCAAAAGAAGGCAGAGAGATCTCGTTTGTGGAGAGGTGTTTCCCCATCTCAGTAATTTTGATACTTGAATAGAGGGAGTCAATAGACTTTGCTTTAGGTGAGGAAAAGGAAGGATTATTTTGGCCCTACAGCAATTAAGAATGAGCAAAGCTAAACTGTAAGTACAGTCTAAAGTTGGGTACTGTTGGATTTGGTAATAATTGTATACATTCCATCCATTTCCACAAAATAATTTTATTAGACATATGAATACAAAAGACTTACAAATATATTAGTGTTTTCAATGCTGGAGTATAGAAAGTAATCTATATTTAAAGTCACACACACATATTAGTAACTCTGTCTCCAAAATACTGCATAAAAATACTTGGATTACTACTATGAAACTGACCTAGCAGTCTCTTTCTCTCTTTGTCAGAGAGCTTTGAATCTTCATCAATAGCTTTCAGTAGAGATAACAACTCATCTTTCGTGGTCTTCTCTGTATTGGAGCGATAATCTCTTTCATCAAGTTTTTGGCAAAAGGTATAGCCTAAAAGGAAACATGAGACATTCAGATAGTTACCACCACAGTCAACCACCCTCGAGGTCCTGCAGACCCAGCCTCCTTTAGAGTCAAATTAGTCACAGTTACAGCAAGACTTTTTGCATCGTCTTAGTCCCTTCTATTTCTTATCTGGGTGCATGACAAGAATAAAGAGTTCAGTTTAAACTGTTACCTGTTATCTTACTAGGGTCTTGGCCTTTCTGCAAAGCCACCAGTTTGTTGCTGACCATTTTATGAAGTGTCCCTGGGATCTTGAATAGAAAGATAAGACAGTCAAACAGCAGCTTAGAAAAAGGTGACTCTGCATAAGCATACAAGATAACAAAAACCTGGCCATTTTCTAGCACTTACCTTTAAAACATCTTTTTGGTGATCCACAAGGAACAAGATCAGGAGGTCAGTTTTCCCTCTGGATAAGGTTTTATTGTTGATAATAGCTTTAGAGAATGTTCTTTTCACAACCATCCTGTTGTCACTCTAAAGGATAATGTGAAATAATGATCAGATGATGATAATTTGTCTCCCCCTTTACGAAGGGCATTGCCTTTCTTCTTCTAGAGTCCTTGCTTCTCCTGTTATCACATATTTAAGCTACAAATGTGTTTGACCAGTATTTGGGACCTCTAGATTTCAGCAAGTGTAAAACAACATGTAACAGTTAAGTATGCACGCTTACCTCCTTCTGTAGTTTGAGCCCAGAATTATGTGCTGCAACCGCCATGAAGTACAGTAGTCTTCTGAACTCCTCCCTGACTTGGCTGTCTAGGAGTTTCAAATAGAGTTGAACAGCTTCTAAAGATTGCTCCATCTTCCCATTCACTGGGGAGAGATAAAGGTATCTATTGCCATATTTATTTAAATAAATGTTACAATAAAACACCTAAATTAGCCACTGAGGAGAAGTTCATCTCTCTAAACAGAACTAGTCAAACAAAGCAATTCATTTTCACAAAAATTTCTCACGGGCTGATGAGGGCTGTTTGCATCCAATCTGAGAACTGCCTACACCCAGGCTTTTAGCATGATATTTAAGAAAGCTCACTTTCAATTAAGTTCAATTACAGTTCAGCCATCTTGAATGGAATGTGAAATACTGAAAAAGGAAAATGATTCTGTTTAGAAAATTAATGACCTCTTGTTGTGGCAATAAAGATCTACCAAGAAATGAGGAATATGTCCTAGATAAATGGACTAGCTTGATGAGTTAATTGCAAACCATTCTGCAGAGCTTCATTAACTTTTAAGTGGCCTTCCTATGCAGGATACCCATTTTAGATGTGTGAATTATTTAAATGAAGTCGGCTGTACTAGCATCCTCCCTTTATCACGTAGGGAGGAGGAATGGGATATAAATGAAAAATATTCCTGCCAACATGGAACAAGAAAAATAATCAAGGCAGAGAAGGATGAAAAATAAGCAGAACAGGGATGAGATATTGACTGATGACTAAAACATCAAAAGCTGTCTAAACATAAAATTCAAGAAATGCATATTTCTATGTACAACAGGGGAGAGTTGTGAATGGGATACAAAGCATCCACACAGCTTTAACTTTAGATCTTATGGCCTAAGTATTTAATATTAGGCCATACTTATATTTAATTTCCCAAGAATATTTTATTTCCGTGGATACCAACTGCTACCAAATTACAGCACTCCAGTTTCACAGAACTGACCACAAACTACATAAGGAAATACATAAGGAAAAAATTCTTTACAATGAGGGTGGTGAAACACTGGAACAGGTTTCTCAGAGAGGTGGTAGATGCCCCATCCCTGGAAACGTTCAAGGTCAGGTTGGATGGGGCTTTGAGCAACCTGACCTAGCTGAAGATGTCCCTGCTCACTGCAGGGGGGCTGGACTAGATGACCTTTAAGGGTCCCTTCCAACCCAAACCCTTCTATGATTCTACAGCACTGCATATAGTCAGGACCAAAATTTCTCTTTATTTCAAAGCACAGTCTTCATGACTAAAAATTAGGAAAATTTGCAGAAGTCAACCTTTAAGCTTGGCTGATGTAGTAAATACTCAATTTGTCAGTATATATCTCACATCAGCTTAGGAACATAGCTTTATTTTACTTACCTAATAGTTCTGCAATTCCTGAGTGAATTTCAGACGCATGGCTTAACAGTGGCTCCTTTTTTTGGCCGTAGTATCTGCCAATATTTTCAAACAGCAGTAGTTTCCATGTGTCTGCTTTTTCTGGTTGATCAGGCAAGTTCCTGCTAATATCTACCACCATATGATCTGGAAGATATTCCAAGCAATCTATTGCTGCTGAGAGCCATTCATCTGTTCTAAAAGACAGAGTGGTTTAACTTTGTAGCATTACTTACTGATGCCTTTCAGAGTTGGTTGCATTGTTTTTCACAGAAAGCGAGTAGACTGGTTTCTCACTGCATGAGAGTACTTAAAATACATTAGAAATTGACACCAAAAAAAAAGACACTTTTCCTGACACACTCAGGTAGATCATAGCCATATACCTCTTTGTTATGTATTTAATCAAGATGAAGAATTAGTAACCCACACAGGTAAACAGTCATAAGCAGTTAAACCTAAAATTAGTGATGTCCTCTATTGCTAGATAAGGACATAATTATTGCTAGATAAACAGGGACCTGAACCTTGATCTGATTCAGATTGGTAAAAGTTTTTCAGACTATGTTTTTAACAGTTTCAGGCTCAGCATTCTTGGCTTTTTTTTACATAGTAGGAGAAACTAATCTATTCCCTCACAGGTAATTTTTTAAGGAAAAAAAATTTCAAGATGATAGCAAAATCCTCTATTCTTCCCTCAATGAAGCAAACAAGTTCCCCTCTGAATATTATCAAATACTACCATTGCATTCAAAAACTCTCCCAGTGTTCAGCATAAATTGTCTCAGCTACTTCTGGTTTACTGCTTAGCAACTGGTATTTACCAATTAACCCACACAAGTCTAACAGGGAGAAAAGTGCCTACTCACACCCTTGCTGCAGTACTGGAGACTTCTACGTTTCTACCCAAAGATCAACTGTGCTTCACATTCCTGTGAAAGAAGAAAGTTTTTCAAAGTTGCAGAGGTGAGCGATCAATACTTACTGTGAGTCACTGAAAGCCTTGAGAATCTCTCTGTCTAAGTAGTTACTTGTGATGACATATTCAGTTCCCTTCCTTGGTTGTGGAAGCTGAGGCCTGATCTCTTGGCGCTCAAGTAAAGACTCAAGGAGCGGAAGATCTACAAGCTGCAGCAGACGAGCAATTGTTTGTTCTTGCCATACTTCGTTAATAACTAGGGAGGGTGGAATACACAAAGCCCACAGATTCAGCATGCGCAAAAAGAGATATTATGAAAAAGACAACCCCCCTTCCTCCCATTAGTCCTAACCTAACAGATTAATTTTACCAAAATAAAGATTTACAGTAGCACAGAGCGTGGCCCATATCAGCTTTAAGTGCATTTTATCATCACAAAAGGAAGGAATTAGCCATTTGTTTAGTTAACTACAAGTGTTGGAGAACTGCTTTTTGGATAAGTCTGAAGTGCCTTACATTCTTTGTGCTCCAATTTGCAAGCCTTCTTTGTTCTAGAAAAGGAATTAAAAAAAGGGTAACACTGACACTATCCTTATCACAGCTTCCAAAATTATGATCTGGCTCGAGTTTTGAGAGTTTCTAGGATGCATTAGCATTTTTAACCAAAGAAAAAAAACACATTAGATCGTAGTTTAGTCCGAGGGACAAGACATGAATTGTCAGGAACAGTTTCACACAATACTGAAGGAACGCCAGATACACAGTTAAAAAGCTAGGGGAGAGTTTTAGCTGACACTACACTATTGGCCATGATTAAGTCAAGCAAGGAAGTAGTGCAAGTAATTGAATATTATGAAGAACGTTCCTAACTCATGTCAAGCTCTACACAATTGTGTATTCTTCTGCACAAACCTCAACACTGATTTATTTCAACTAGAGATAATGGGTCCTGTCTGATGAAATAAAGAGGTAAAAAGCAAGCCTGCAACAAACACAATTTGCCTTTGTTATGACACGGTACTCAAAACAAAACACCATGAGTGTCATTTTTATTCACTCTCCAATCTGACAGGCATAAGCCTTTCCAGTCCTACAGTTATTATCTTCCTTCTCCCACAAACAAATGACTGAAACATTATTTGGCTTACCTCGACGGGACAAACTATCCGAGATGTTTACTTGAGGGGTATTTGCAGGCTTTAAACTCAGGTTTTCCCAGAGATCCTCCAAGCTTTCTGGTTTGACAGGAGTAGAGTGAAACAACATGCTCTTCTCTTGTCTGATTAGGAAACAGTTTTTATATATGTTTATATCCATACTTATGGATAACCAAACATATCATATAACACATAGATATGGATAACTGTCTGAGATTATGTAAATATCTATATAGAGAAAACATTTTTTAATCTTCTCCCCCCTCTCCCCTGCCCAACACCTCCTCTGTCCAAGTCTCACAGGAGAATGCACAATACCTTAAAGAATTATTTGCATGCAACAGTTGCATGCAAGCACATAGTTCCTCTCTTGGAACTTGTCACAGTTGGCATCAGTAAGCTACCTCAATTACCACAGAGAAAAATCTAAGAAGAGGAAATGGTTAAGGAGGGGAAATTTAAAAAAAAAACAACACACAAACAAAAACAAACAAACAAAAAAAAACAACAAAATAAAATTCCCCTGTCAAAACCTCCAGAGCTTTAAGACATTATTCCTGATGGCAAAGTGAGGACAAAAGTTAAGAGCCGTTCTTGAAAAACCTAGAAGGTGGTTGCTCCGTAGCAACACCATTCCTGAAGTTATGCGGCTTGTTCATGCCATCAACTAATGGAAGGCTTCAGAAACCTGTCACCATTTCTGTGTGTTAGCAGGTTCTTCTCATAACTGCTTTCATATGCTATCGGGTAGATAAGCATAACAGCTCCAGCCACAAAATTACTACTCCAAGCATATTTGTTTAATTTCAATTTCCATAGCTTTTTTGTTTAAGGGCACTGCAAAATCCTTTTGATGTCCACTATCTTTACTATGTATGTGACAAGCTGTATGTATCAATTGATCTGTTCCTTTCACTAAAGGAAGAAGTGTAATCCAATGGACCTGTGCCCTGCCCAGAAGAAAAACACCTTCATTCTACACTCATAGAACATGAATAACCTTGTTTCATGACTGTTTGTCCGATATATTCTAAGTCTTGCTTTAATAGCCCTTGTGATTAATGTATTTTTAAATACCACATTTGATTAAAGTGTTTTATTTCTCACAAATTCTCCTCCTTCCAAATAAAGACTTGGGACAGTTTACTTTAGCAGAACAAGAGCTAGTCGGGGGGGAGAGGGGAGAAAGGAAAAACAGGGAGAAGCAGGACCAAGGAACTCTCAATTTTTAACCTCTGCTTGCAGAATTTTCTGAGCAGTTGGGTTGATGCACTGAAGTTCACGTTTGCTACCCTCATGAACACATCAATCACATAAGGTATTTTCTTTTTAGGTCAATACTATTTCCAATTTTCAAAAGTGCATATTGCTAAAACTATTGCAATAACTGCACAAAGGTAATTTCTTGGAAGAATATGTTGGAACATGTTCAGAGAAGAACACTTGACAGAAACTGTTTAAGGGAAGGTATTTGGCAAAGTGTCATCTACATAGCAGTGCGTTCTGTTTTGTGATAGTTTCATTAGTACCAGGGTTTTCTTTGCCCACTCCTGAAAAGACAGGGAAACAAAACCTCACTATTGCACTTCCCTCTGGTTCTATGATGGTATGCAATAGCATAACAGCCTGCTACCTATCCCCGGAACAAGTCATACACACACAAAGAAACAGCTGAAAACATTTCAAAAAGCTAAATTAGAAGCATAGTGAAACTAAGATAATGAAAGAAGAAAGCCATTTTACCTGTTTGTTCCTTAAAAACTGGATGGATTACTGGCTTATGCTAGCGCTAGGTGCACAGCGACTAAAAAATGTTCCACTGCATTAGCCTGATGCACCTGAATTCCAGTTGGTTGTATTGGTTAGAGCCCAACGGACTCGCATCTGTAACTGTAACGCACTTAATTTCTACCCTGCTGCCCTCCTCCCCCAAGGCGATGTGATAACAGACACAGAAAACAAGTAACTATGCAGGCTGAGTGATTTACTCACTTCAAATCGCTGTTTCCTGCCTACCCTCCACCACAGACATCTGTGTAGTATCTACTTTTCTGCCCCCAAAGGTCCTGTAACTGTACAACAACTTTCCCCCTCTCCTCCAGAATACACAACATTTTCCCATTGAAAAAGTTTCTTATCTTCACATTCCACGTACTAACCTTTGTGGTGTACACTGCTGGTAATCTTTATCAAGTTCCATTTGGTTTGAGACATTTGTGAATCTGTAGAGGCTACTGCTGCTGTCTTCAAATACAGACCGCTTGTCTTTTCCAAAGACCCTAGTTGAAACAGCCTCAAATACTTTGTAATCCATCAGCGCTTGACATACACGCACTATTTTAGCACGGGAAATATCAACATCCCCAAAATACTTGTTCTGTAGAAGATGGGCAAAGACAACATCCACGGCATCTGAACCAATAAAACAGTCATGATAGCACTTCAGGTTCTGGCGACGCTTCTTCACTTCCACTTGAGTTTGAAGTGTGTTGATAATGCTGCTCCAGACATATGTTGCTCCAAATGGTTTCTGTGCCAAGCTAAAGCCTAAGAACAGAAAAAGCATAAAGACTGAACTCACACTGCAATTAGAAAAGAACTGCCCCCTTTCTGGCTACTAGCTTTCATGGATCCTGTAAGGATTTAAAAATCTTTTGAGATTTCCAGTTTGGCTTACATTGCTCACTTACTAACATTTTGCTACTTTCTTAGCAAGTCTGCCTGCATTGTGCCAGTGTATCTCTCTGGAGGTTGCTCTCATTACATTAGCCTGAAGTTTTGCAACCTGGAGCTTTTCACTTTTTCAGCCTGTCACTTTGACACTATCCTTTTGCATGCTCCTCCATCACCTAATGGTTACACCTGCAGAACCTACTCCTAAGCACACCTTCCCACAACTAAAAGCTAGCTGTATGTACTTGTAACTCCCCAGTTCCTCTACTAACACTGACAAAACTATACAGCTGGGCAGTGGAAGAAGGAAGCAGGGATGAAAAGACACATCAGAACCTTGTTTCCTACAGGATTGTGCATACAATCACAAGCTAACCAGTATCAGTCCTTAGCATATCACTAACAAGATCAAGAATTCTCTTGAGACACCACTCACTCAACACTGATCCCACAGAATAGCCTTCTACCACCACAGCTCCAACTGAGATTTCGGCTCTGTGTACTCAATCCCACTTCCTCGAGCCAACCAGTCTTCCCTCCCCCAATAAAGCCACTAAACTATTACTCATTTACCAATCTGATTAAGAATAGCATGCTAGCAACTAACAGTTTGACCAGAAGCTAGACTCAGCCTCCACAAGGACTTAAAAATACAGAATATACTCAAAGTTTGCAGGTGGCACCTAACTGGGAAGAGTTGCAGCCACCAGAAGCTAGAATTAGAATGTATGTTTCTCAGTTAATCAGATGAATAATTTATTAAGAGAGGAAGCAGAAGAAGAAGAGAGAAATCAACAGCTGAAGGACAAAATATGGAGCGAGGAGTTGGCAGCAATCCTACAGAAAGCCATCTAGGGTTATGACAGACCTCAAACCAAATGAATTAACAGTGTGATGCAGTGTTCAAAAAAAAAAAAACAACAACATGCAACTCATTCTGGAACATATTACCATGAACATTTTCCACAGAGATGCAGTAGGTATTTTTTTTCCTCTTCTGTTTAGTCTGAAGTGGCTTTAGAGAATTGTTTTCCAATTTTGGGCACCAGAGTTTCCAGCTGACCTCCATCTACCAGCAACCCCAGAAAATAGCAAGTTGTCAGGGGGAGGGGGGAAGCTAGGGGAGCAGCAAAGATTGAAAAGAAAAAAAAAAAGAAAAAAGCAGGGAACACAATAGCATTTGAACACACCAACGCTGTTATAAAGGACAGCAACAGTTATCTTCAGAGCCACTATCAAACAGACACCTGCTTTCTGAAGAGATTCATGTCAGGAAAAAAGAAAAACTTTTTAATACATTAATGCATTGAACCAGACTAGGTAGAAACCTTCCAGAACCTCCAGTTTCCAAAGCTTTAGAAGTACGAGACAGACAAAGCATACACTTGCTCATACTTTAACCTGGTGACACCTTCAGGTAGGCAGAACAAACAAAACAGACTACAGAATTTCCTTTCAGCCCAATGTTTTAATAGCTGACTTGCCTGTTTAGAAGGAAAAAGAAAACAAAACCCAAACACAACACCACCAAACATATATAACACTGGTTTCTGTCGCTAAAATAAATACCAGCACATACTACCTGTAATAATTCTACTATTAACCACTGCTTTATCACCTCTTCCTTCCACCACCCCCACCCCGCCAAATCTTTTTGGGGGAAGCGGTGTTAAGTGCGGCATTAAGACTACAAGGTTTTACAAAGTTAAGGTGCCCGAGGTGGGAAGAAAGCAGAAACTGTCCTCAGCAAGCGACCTTTAGCTCCTCACGTTGCACTAACGAGTCACCTGCTCTTTAACTCGCTCTCGGGACAGAAGAGCTGCCCAAGCCTCCCCGCCGCTCACCGCCGCCCGCAGCCCCGCGGGCGCCGGCCGGGCACCGCCTTGCGCCCCCGCCCCGGCCGCAGCCCCCCCGCCCGGGCCCCGGGGCTGCCGCACGTTAGCGGCGGCCGAGCTCGGTGCGGGCGCGGCGCCCGGCCGCGGCCTCCCGGGCGGAAACACCTCCCTCCACCGGCGGAGAGCGGCCAACTTTTGAACCCGTGCGGGGCCGGGAAAGGCGCCGGCACGGAGCTGCGGGCGGGCGGGGGCCAGGCGCGGGGCGGGAGGGCTCCGACCCGCCGAGCCCGCACCGGGGCGGGCGGACCGGACCGGACCGGACCGGACCCACCTCCCCTCCCCTCCCCTCAGCGGCCATCCCCGCCAAGCCCGGGCCGAGGGCGCCCCGCTCCCCCCCGGCCGCCGCCCCGCTCCGCTCCCCGCCCCGTACCCGGCGGCCTGGCGGCGGGGCTGCAGGCGGCGCTGAGGCTCAAGGCCGCCGCCCTCTCCCGCACCGTGGCCATCACCGGCGCCGGCTCCGCACACTGCCCTCCCGCGCGCCGGCCGCGGGGAGAAGTAGCCCGCCACGGGGCGGGGCCGCCGCGCCCGCGCCCGCGCCCATTGGCCGCGCCCGGGCTCGGGGGCGGGGCTCGGGCGGCGGCGGCGGTCGAAGGGGCGCCCGCGTGCCGCCGGGCTGCCGCGAGGCGGGAGCGGCCGGGGGGCCCTGAGGAGAAGCCCCGCCGCCCCTCCCTCTCCCTCTCCCTCTCCCTCTCCCCTCTCATCTCCCTCTCCCCTCTCCCCTCTCATCTCCCTCTCCCTCTCCCCTCTCCCCTCTCATCTCCCTCTCCCTCTCCCCTCTTCCCTCTCATCTCCCTCTCCCCTCTCCCCTCTCATCTCCCTCTCCCCTCTCATCTCCCTCTCCCTCTCCCCTCTCCCCTCTCCCCTCTCCCCTCTCCCCTTTCCCCTCTCCCCTCTCCCCTCTCCCCTCTCCCCCTTCGGGCCTGCGGGGGCAGAAGGAGCAGGGAAAACCCGTCGAGACACCCCTCCCCAGAGGGGCGTCCAGGCCCCTCCGCCAAGCGGGCGCAGCCCGGCCCGAGGCCGGACAGATTGACAAGACTTCGTTCCTGTGAGCGTGAACCCCAGCAAGATCCACGTACCGTCACTGTCTTGGGCGGAGAGGGGAGAAGATGCAGCGAAGAGTCTGCGTTTACCAGCACTATGGTTCTGGTGCGAGAGGGTGCCGCTGCTGCCAGCCGGGTAACGGCACCGTCTGCACCCAGACACCGCAGCCGTGAAGTCCTACAGCGATACAGATGCTACCCCCGCATTCCTAGCACAGAATGCAAATTTTTCCTTGTATTTGCCGTGTAATTTAAAAAAATTAAACTGGTCAGCTCTATTTCTTTAAGTTAAGCCAAGAATAGGCCTCGTACATGACTGTGGATGAACAGTTAAACTCTTCTTGGTTCTTACCAGGACATATGGCTTCAACAACCACAGGTGGTTGAAACCTCCCTCTGATGTCTTACAGGAGCTGTTTATTATAGCAGTAGGCATTTTTCACTGGAATAAAATAATAAATTCACTTTAGGGTTTTAAAAGTTTTTTCTACTGTCTGCAGGAAACTGCTGAGATCTCAAACATCATTTTCTACTAAGTATGGAGTATTTTTATGATTCTTACTCAATGCAAGTGTATTAGAACAACCTAAAATTCAATATAATTTTTGGACTCGTTTCAGTAGGAGCAGCAAAAAGCCAAACTGATCTCCATGATATGCAAACTCAAAAATACATAATCTACATTAAAGACCAAACAATATAGATATTACAAGTGATACAAAAATTCATTCTGAATTCTCAGATTATTGCACTGTCGATGGCAGTTTTGCAAAACAAGATCCCCTGCGAAGCTTTAGCCTGTTCCATGATGAGTTCCATGCAAGCAGGTGTAAACTGCAGGATGCCTGCTACCCACTGAAGCTCAGGTCAGCCTTCTTTTATCTGCATTTGTCACACTTAAAGGTAGGGCACTGTAAGTTTGTTCATCGTATACAAATGCATAAACAATGGATTTCATTCTCAGCTGTGAAAAATTAGAGGGAACTAGGTACCACAAACTTAAGGCAAACAAAATTTTTTTGAAACATTTCTTCATGTTTCACTGACAGAGCAGCAAAGTATTTAATAACGGAGTTCTAAGAGTGGAAGTTCTTGTTTTTTCAGATAAAGAAGTCTTAAGTCTCTGGGGTTAAACCCAGAGAAAAAGGAATCTATTCAAACTGTAGCAAAATGCTAGCCTTTGAAAATGAAAGTTCATATTGTTTTTCAGCAATAGGAAGAGACAAACAGAGATTTCTTTCTTGGGAGAAGAGGGGAAGATGTTAAAAAAAAAAAGTAGTTCTGACTCACAGGTGTCTGTTTTGACAGCTGCCATTAAGAACCGAATAAAAATAATGCATGGGTCAGTGGGGGTTTCCACGATACATTATTTTATTGTTCCCTACTTTTGTAATAGTTTGATGCTAGACTTTTTTGATCCATTACCAAAATATGTTAACTGCAAATCAGTAAATGCCTGAGTTCATATTAACTTTTAAAAATAATTTATTTTTGCATAGTTGCTGAAATAAAGCGATGCAGTCAGTCGTTCTGCGACGGTTCACCACAATCTTGAGAGAATTTAGAACTACAAACATTTGCAAATAGGAGGTGTAGCAATCAGTTAATGAGAACATTACACCTTACATCAGAGGACGATTTGTCAAAATACAGCTTGCAGGGAACAGAGTGATCCATGGACAACGCACTGTGAGCTGCTACTCTAGAAGGTTATAAGATTTTTATTCTTGTATTTTATTACTAGGTGATCAGCAGTCTACCCTGGATTTCTGCCTTTGCCTCCATGTTTCCCCCACAGCGATCACAACCATGACACACCAGCTTCTCCACAGGCAGGTGGCAGCTATTGGCTGCGCAGCCAGCTGTTGTCAAACAGTAGCTGGTATCAAAGGATGCTAAAAAAAATGCTACACATCTTTTAGTATTTCTTACAATAACAGTATTATAAAATGCTTTCCTAAAGCACAGATATACTTTTATGCAATCATTAATATATATATAATTAATTTATACAGTAATTTTAAAGAATGCAATCTCGTGCAGCCAGCATGGTCATTCTTAGCTGGTGTAATTCCTTAGACTGCAGCAGAAAGATCTCAGGATAAAAGTGTAACATGCTGTATTTGGTTTCACCTTCCACAGTGGTTACCCCAAATTAACCTTTATAGAGTTGAACACAGGATGCACAAGAGAATGCCAGTTGCAAAGCCATAATTAACGTAATTCATTCGTCAAATCACTTAGGACCAACTTAGTGGGATTCCTACATGCACATGAAACAGTAACCTTGCTCCAAAAGCAGTTCCATTGAAAAATAAAGGACTACATACAGAGACAGATGCTACTGTAGGTAAATATGTCAAAACCTGGTCTGCAGGGTATAAGCCTGCAAGGGAGATTATAAACAGCACCAATGAAGGCAGGCGGACAATACAGAAAGCTTGAGTGTTGGCTCCCTAATAGTGTTATGTGAAGTTGCACAGAACAACAATTTTGTGATCTAGCTCTAGCTGAGTCCTAATTTGTACAGTTGTGTCAAATTCTTTGAAACTGTTATAAAGGACTTTTATAGTGAGGAACAGCAAAAGAAAAATCTATTTTGATTTATTTCCAGGTCATCTAGAAATGCTCCTACCAACTACAATAGGATCAAGAGAGTAGCCTACGTTTCGAAGAATTTACAAACCTAAGTTGTCTAAAATTTCTGTGAGTCTCATGTTAAGAACTGTAGGGTTTAATTAGAAGCATACAGCAGAAACAGAGTATTCAAATTCAACAGCCACAGTTTCAGGCATGTCTGCTGCTCAGGATCTGATTAGCTTACTCATGTCAATTAAGTGTTTGCTCGAGGATAAAGATGATGATAAAGACCCACATTCAGGTCTTCTCTGATTATGGGGAAAGAGAAGGCAGAATGGAAACTCGTATCATCACAAACTAAGAAACTGATTAATACCTTTGTGTAAACTGCTGTCTAGCTTTTTCCATAATGAGCTTGGAAGCTGGACAGCCAAGCAGTACTTGCATGTGAGAGCACCTGTAATTTCCAGGTATTCTGGGCACAAATGAAGGAGATATAATTGAATACATGACCTCACGAAGTAAAGAATGACTCTGTGAGTAAGTCTTTCAATATCATTATGGAAAAGACAAAAGTTGGAGGATGTGTTGCCTAAAAAAGATGGAAGTGTATTAATAGAAAGTAGGGGGTGCTGCTGTTGTATCTACGGCAGATCAATGCCTGGTTAAGTGATTGGGAAGTGTTATGTATTCTTGAAAGAAACAAAGGAAAAAGGCAGTTTCAATTTCAAAATTTTTAGAAAAACTGGAAGGACCCCAAACCTGGAAAATAAAGTGTTCTAAAACCAAGAGGTGTTCAATATGCCAATTATTATTCACATTTTAAGTGCCAAAAAAAATAGAAAAAAATATTGATTAGTCACTGAAAATCAGTTATGAAATAAAGAGGCATTCTTGCAGAAGAATACTATCCAATGTCTGTCTTTCAAAAGAATTTAGATCTCACTTTTCTAAAGGATTAACATAGACTCTGCGTTTCAAATGCTCATCTTACATCTCAAACACATCAGACTATAGAAGGCTCTCTCTCTTATACCAAATGTTTTTCTTTAGATTTCAAATATCTTTCCACAGCAACATAAGCTTTAAAGATTAAGTGTATGTCAACACAGCTTAAATTCATATATACACACAATTTTATTGCCATAATCGCAAGGATCTATTGAACCCAATCTTTATGGCTGTTTCTGAAAAAGCATAGCAATTAATAATTACCATAAAAATTCAGAAAAATATTCCAGTTATTTAGAACAGTTACTCTCTTGTTTTTTCCCCACTTAAATATCATCAACAATGCCTGTATTCACTGCAGTGCTGAAGCTGATGAAAGGAGAACATTTTAAACAGTAACCCTTAAAATGTTGCTCCATTCCATTCACAAATGATGAGACAAATGATATTTTGACATATGGTTCACTGTCACATAAAGATACTCGTGTAAGGCAAAATCAACAGCTTCAGTTACAGAAATTACTCTTTAAGTCACAGTTATCACAACATTATCAAATTCCCTCTATTTCATTGCATGAAGATACAAAGTCCAGTACGTGTTTTTTTAATACCGAAACTGTCCTGTAAAAATCAGAAAGCTTTCTTTTCCACATTTATTCATCTCAAAATCAAGAAAATGAACAGCTATTCATACAATATTGGATTGCAAAAGGCTATTTGATACACTAGACAGATAGGAAGGAAGATGAAAGAACTCCTGCAGTGAAGCTGCCATATTACTAAGTAACATGTTCTACTATTTGTACTGAAGAGCACAAGAGGTTTGCTAGGGGCTGAACTCCATGGGTTAGAGAGGACTGACACTCTCCCTTATGATGCAGAGCAGGTTGTTCACAAATTCACTCTGCTTAGTCCCAATTTCCCATCCACATTTGAATTAAAAAGGATCGTACAGTAGTAGGTTCTGTGGGACACAGTGACACCATCCTGCAACATTCAACCCATGATGCCAACCACATCTGCCCCACCACGAAGAGGCTACTTGCAGGTGCACTCCTGCTTGGGCAAGGCTACGATTTACTCCCAAAGTGCAAACTTCAGTATTTTATATTGATGTGAAATCTGCAAGAATTCCACTCTAGCATTTTTGAAGAGACTGGAACAATAAACAAGTTCCCAGGACAGAAGCTTCTGGATGAGTGACTGTTTGAATCAACAAAGGGTGCCTTGTTAAGGAGTGCAATCCTTCCATTCCTGGGCTGGAATACCAATGTGACTGCGGGACCAAGTCAAGCAGGGCAATGGCAAATGAAGGGCAGGGAGGCAACATGCCGAGCCTGCGCCGGTGCACACTGACCTCCGGTGGAACACGCTGCACTCCGAGCAAGAATCCACGCACAGGGGCTGAAACGGGAGCGAGTTGGAGCCAGGATTACTTGAGACGGCTTACTGTAAGGAAGTGTACAGGGGGCAAAGACTGTTAGCAATGTCACCAAAAACACGGAGACAAGGCTCTGCTTCTCAGTCTTAATAAATACCAAGGAATTTTGTCGTAAATGGATTTTTCAACTTTTCCTCTCATGGAATTTTTCTGGGACTTTCAAGAACGATTACATATTATAACCAGAGATTGATTACAGCATGCCTAAATGCGCACAGGATGGCATGGTCCTAGCAACACTCTTTGGATAAAGACTGCTCACAGAACAGTAAAGACTCACTGCCATCTACACACCAGAAACCTGTTCAACCAGACTGAGCAAGTACAATCGGACACAAATAATTGAAACGTTAGAAGTTATCATCTGCCCTGCTGGGAGTTACATTTCTCAGGTGAGCTGCAGTAGCTGACTGAACGTGAACTCCAGGGTATTGCAACACAAAACCAAACACACTAACATGTTATTACTGAAAGTGGCTTTAGGTAAGTTCACAAAGGATTACGGGAGCAGCTCTCACCCCTTTATACAATTGTGGAGAGCCTGTGGGGGTCCAGCTGAAGCATGGTGAGGTAGTTACTTACACTGATCTACCAGGGACAAGTTTCATGTCCCGACTCCCAAAGTAGGCAGCCACTAGTGGGACCAGCTTAATGGGACAGAAGGAATACATAGATAAAGGGGGAAAAACTGAGAACTCTAAATGGATTTGCCAAGCATAACTGAATTCCTGATTTTGACCATTTGTTTTGGCTTTTTCAGAAAACAGCTACATACCAATTATATTTACACTGAATGCAAAACTTGTGTTCTAGAGCAGAGGATCAGACTTATTGTTTATGTATGCCATAAGCAGGAATCTATAATTCACCTTTTATATTACTGGACATAGTGCTGGGGCCACCAAACTCAATTATACCATGTTTTGCCAGGCCCACAGTTTAGGATGGGAAAACAGCCCTGAAAGCATCCTGCAGAGAGCCTTGCCACCCCACTAAAACTCAAAGGGAAGCAAAGCACTTTTTTTTCTTTTTCTTTTTTTTTAAACCAGCTGGTTCCAGAATTGTGACACTTGGATCCTCACAGAGCACGCAAGCTTTCTTGCCGACTCCTTTAGTGCAAAGTCCACTGGCTGTGGTCAAACTACCTCTCTGACTGTTTAAACAAAGTTGCTGGACCTTGCACTGAAGCAAACAAAAAGCATTCGCTTACTCTCTTCTGTTATCAAAGCTGTAGGGACAGTAATTTCTACGTGCTGACCAACAACAAAAACCTGGGAGGTTTCAGAAACCACCAAAGCTGCTTTACTTAGAGAACAGATCTAAATCCTTATCCTCCTGGAGCTTTGAACAAGTTACCAATTTCAATTTCACCTAAACACATGATAAAACATTGATGCTTCAGCTTTTATTCAATTATACTATTTACCTTCTGTTGCTGCAACAAAAATATGCGATGCATAAATAACACAGGCAAATCACACTAGCAGCCACCACAGTTAGAAAGGAGCGGATGATGCCAAACAACATAGTTTTACTTAAAAGGTCTCGCTATCGCAAACCCTGGAAGTCTTAGAAGGCTACAGCACGTACTCCCAATGATATAGTTTAAGATTTCAAGTAACATGTAGAGACTTAATCATATTTTGAACCAAAAACACCTATGAAAAAAATAATTGAATTTTTAAGGCTCAGCATAGTAGCTGGAGCCAAGAGTGGCCGCTAGCGTCTAACACCTTTATCATATGCACGGGATCAGACACACAATTAAAATTCTCCTGTGTGTAAGCATCCCAGCGTGCCTAAAAGATGATAAATACTCCAGTTTTGAAGCTGTTACAAAACTATACGATAAACAGTTAACTCCTCAGCATGTTCCATTAGGACTCAGTTACAATATTTTAAAGTTAATATATTAACTGTACACTGGATGGAAATCTTACAGTTTAGTTTTCTGCTAGCATCATTACTCACACATTTTCATATTACTCCTGTTCTCACTCATGTGCACTTACCTGAATGCCTCTCTTACGGCTATTTCAGTATATGCTTACCATACATGCATTTGCCTACATCAAGGTAGAAGACCTGAGTGGATTGATTAAAATATTAGCAACTTATTTCCAAATAAATTCCCTTAGCTACATCCAAGTCCCAATTTGCACAGGGCTGTAGCATTTTTTTTGTTTTTATTTGGAATGATCACAATTCAAACACTCCACACAGAGAGAGAAATCCATTCATGCTGTGACACAGCCCAAAAGGGGTTTGTTTTTTTTTAAACCCTTCACGTGGACATCTGAAGAAAGGTAAGTGCCAAACTTTTGATGATATACCTGCATTTGCAAAAATAAAATAAAAATTCTTGTCTCAGTTGATTGCAATTCAAATACTTCTTAAAAAGGCTTTTGCTCTCATACTTGTTGGAACATCGACAACACAGGACAACCCGAGTAGGAACCACAGTCCATCAATACACATGCTCCAAAATGGACTATAGGAGGCGGCAATGAAAAACCACTGCTTCTATGCAGAGATATACTGGCATCTACGCTTTTCAAAACTGAAGAAACCCCTTTTTTATAGCAAAACAAAAGGCAGAATTAGAACCAGACTGAATTAATCTTATAAAGTCACTGTGTGTGGCAAAATGCTAACAGCCCTCTGGTAGGACTCTCTGCTAGGAATGTCCACCTGCCAGCAGATCACGTTGCTGGCTTGTCATTGCTTTTCAGTCAATGTATACATTGCAGCACACCTAATAGAAGCTATTTCCTAACTAGGACCACTCCCGACTCCTACACCCTCTGCTCCTCAACTACCTCCTCTCCAACAGCTCCCCTAACCTCACCCTTCCCAAATTCTTCTTCCTTTTCCATGTCTGCCCACATCTGACCCACGTTTCTTCCAACTTCCCACCCCTCTTCTTCCTCAGATTCCTCCTAAACGAACCGTCAGACATATGAGCCCTCACACCTTATTCTGAGCTTGTTTTTCCTAAAAGGCCTTAACCACTCCTTTAGTCCTGCTCATGGGCACTGCTGTTATTGCTACTTCCCCTCTACCCTTTGTGCATCAGGTAGCTAAAAAAAACCCAAGAGAAAACAACCAAAACTAAAACACGCATGCACAAAAGAAATAGCCCAGTGGAACTTTCAAAAGCAGAAAACTAAGGCATACCCAGGACAAATAAAATAAACTTTTGTAGGGCTGTACTCTGTTTGCCGTTTTCCCTGACTCACCTTTTATTTTTGTCCTTTATAAATAGCTTGTTCTCTGTACTTATTGCTGTGTTGTTATAAGAGATCAAATTAAAAGAATTTTAAGACAGTCTTCCGTTCTTTAGGTTCTGGAAATAAAACAAAGATTTGTTAGGTTTTTTACAGGAGACGCAAATACCTAATGCAGAACAAGTTATTTTGATCGCCTAAGATACTTACCAACAACTTGCTGATAGCAGGAGCTGCTGTTCTCCTTTAAAAAGCTGCATACATTTTTTTTTCTTCTTTTAAAAAAAAACAAAATCTTAAGAAATTATAACCTATATCTGAAACACCGTATCAAAAGCTTCAGCCTCCACACTGCAATGGGACATTCTCTGTGCCTAGCCACCTCCCAAAGCGTTTTTTGGAGAAAACAACAATCAACTCCATGGGCCAGTGTCTCATTTTATACTCATCTTGGTTTGGGAAGCAGCTCTTATACCCAGGACCATTAAAAAAAAAAAAAAATTCCAGCCCTTCAGATTCACATTTTTCTGCAAGCAAGTGGCTCAGAGAATGCCTACCATGTATCTTATGGCCAATATCCACATCACGGGACTTCAGCACTCTGTGTGTGGGAAAAATACTCATAAGAAAATGTCTAGAGCAATTCACTGTAATTGGGGACTAAAAAAAGACTAAACCCCTCTACAGCATGATTTCTTCCCATAGGTAGAGATGATATTCCAGTTTAGCAAGAAAGAGAATAAAAGAAAATAGTATAGCTAAAAAACACCTGAATCACAGCAGTAGTCTCTCTCTTAACCCAATTGCCTGGCTCCTCATTTATCACATCAGTTTAAGACCTAGCAGGTAAATTGTGAAAATTAATTCAGAACATTTAGAACCCATAAATGTAAAAAAACCAAATAAACCAGACATGTTCAATCCATGCAATATAATGAAAAAAACCCAAACCAAACCAAAAACCAAACAAAAACCAAAAAACCTAGAACTGTATTTCTTCACATTGAGAATGGAAAATATAGTCTAAATTGCCAATTTTTTTCCAACAGTCTAACTTTTCAAGACTTAATATTTTAATAATAAATGACTAAGCATTATAAGGTTTTTGTTTAAAAAGTGTTTTCACTTTAATGGGTTTAGTTAATAACATCATGAATGGTACAAAACTGTCCTTTTTCACATTTCCATACATTGTGTTACGGACCACCTGAAAAATCTGGACTAAGAACGCATAAAGTGTCTCTTAATTAGCCCTAGCTTCATTTTTGCCTTATGTAGTAGAGGAGATACATAGAAAAACATGCATTTGTTAATAATGACATGTTAATATTAGCTTAAACAATAAGATATGGCAGAATGTGCATTGTGTAATGCACAGGTATGTAACAGGGTAAGAGAGACCAGATGTGAAGTGTTGGCAACAAAGTAAGAAATGATTGATGACACACTGACATTTTGTGACCATAGTTTTAGCTTTTCTGTTTTAAAATTGTTTTAAATAGTAGTAAATATTTAAATAATATTTAAAATATATTTCCCTATGGAAATCATTTACTTGGAAGACAACCTGCAAGATCTGACTTTTTAAAAAGTAGTATTTCATTTCGACAATATATGAATACAACACATGCCATAGAACTAGAACTTCAAAGCCCCTAAAGTCCTTAGCCATTTTCAGAAATAGTATTTCAATCCAATTGTTTCTCTGATTTCCTGCTAGCAAAACTTTGGAAGTAGCATCTCAAAGAAAACCTGCCTTTAAGAGAAATTTCAATATTTCAATATTTCAGTATTTCAATAAAAAAAAAACTCTAGTGTAAATGGGGATGCCATACTAAAGGAAAAAATAGTGGAATTAAAAACCAAATAATTCACCATGCAATTAGTTTAATTTCTGTTTTGCTAATTCATAGTCTAAGGAGGGTTTTGTTCCTTCCTAGTGCATCTTCTCCTGCAGTCAAACGAGTGCTCAATTTCCACTGCCAGATGTTAAGGGATGTTACTTGAAGAAAAACAAAAGATTGAGATGTGGGTGCAGAATTAATTATCTAAACTGCAACAAAACAAAGTATTTGTGCAAAAAATTTGTACATTGACTTTTTTCCTAAGTTTGCTTCAGTATAAAAAAACCTCTTCAATCCCACTAACAAAGCTTTACTTTGATTTATGATCCTTCAACACACTTGAGAGTTCCGTGTTTTTACTTATTCTGATTTGGTAAATTAATAATCCAGCCACCATTTTTGCAGCCCAAGACAAAGATGGAAGCTCCATTGTATTAATCTTTAATAGTCTGGGGTAGTCACTTTTAGTCAAGACAGGTTTTTCCTGTCTCCTACAGGCACAGTGCTTGTTTAACAGGCCTTGGGAATAAAACAGCCAAAAATAAGCCAGGTTACTTTCTATGGCAGTGCAGAGCATCCTGGCCGGTTTTCTGTATTGTTTGGGGTTTTTTAAATGTTTTTTTACTAAAATTACCTTCTTTTTAAGTAGGGACAAGCTACTCCAAAAGGCTCTCATTTCTTTTTTCAGCTTCTAAGGACTTGGATTAAAACAAGTAGCTTCCTAAAGCTACTTCTAGATTCAAAAATCTAGAGTAAGTATACAGTAGCAGTATAGAAATAATCTAGAAAGCACAGAGACCTCTCTCAATTAGTTGCTTCGTAGTCATATTAGGAAGGGATGTGTGAGACACAAAGTCTGACGAGTTCTTTACTATACCATCAAGGAGCCGACTTTATTGTTCCTTCAGTCTGCATCCTAATCGTTTTTAAAAGTACAGATTAGGAATTCCCAAACTGTGCTGTTCATATCACTGTAATGTGACAACAGAACCCTGCCTGGGCAAGTAAATACCTCTCATGAATCTACACACACTGCCAACCACCTCCACCAATAAGGGAATACACTAAGTAAATTTGGGAACACCCACTATCGATTAAAGAGTATACCAGGCACATTTCTACTATATCTCCAGTGTGCATATTTACATTAAAATAATTTTAGCTGATTGCTACCAATGTTGGTAACTTTGCTGTTTGGTTTCACCATAAAAATTCTAGCTCCTACCAGATTCAACACAGTACGACTGAAACAATGGCAACTCTTCAACCCTGTGTCTACCCTTCTTTTCACCGTGAAAATGAATTAGCTTCATGATTGCTCCAACAATCTGCACGTTCCTCCTAAACCAAAACTCATCTTGCTCTCCTTGATTCTAGCAGACATAGCAGTAGCACAATGCATCTATTAACATGATAGCGACCTCCCTTTTTAAAGCAAAACCACTATGAAGAGGCTTTAAAAAAGGCAAGGCATACAGATTTCTGTTCACTGTAGTCTGCATACAAATCGTAAAGGAGAATTATTGCTTTTAAAAGATGAAAAGCTTTGGAAATATGGTAAACATCCTAAAAGGTTCTAAAACTAAACAGCTAAAATTCTGTACATATTTTAATATTCAAACCTCTATTTGATTACTCAAGATCAAATTGTTTCATTTTCACATCTATTCATTAAACTCTTTATAGTTCTAAGGTCTAATGAATATTTAACAACTAAATAGGATCAAAACAGATAACGGGAAAAAAGGTCACATGGCAATAAACATTATTTCATTTGGCCAATGAATAGTGAACCCTGCTTTCTTGGCTGAAATTAAGGCACTAAGTGGCAGTGAAAGGACAAAGGAATTAATTTTTTTCTATGTTATCTGAAAAAAGACCAACATGACTATTTTTTTAGGACGCCAGTAGAGTACATATCCATTCTGAATGACTCAGTAAGGCATTCTGTTGGCAAATTTAAAGAAAATGTTCTCCTGATTATAGCCCATTACATTCATTGTCCGAGTGTGACTAGTGGCACCACTAACTGTTAACAAACTGGAGGGGAAAAAAAGCTACAAAGATGTCTGAAGATTTGAAAGGCACCAAAAAGAGAACAGCTCTGCAACTGCCAGTTCTACAAACAATTATGTAAGCTGTGTTTAACACTGCATATAGTCTATTCAATCATCAATCTTTGTTGACGAAGATAAAGTGTAGTAGCTCTTCATTTAAACTCTCAGTTAATCAAGTGCTAGTTTAGTAAGAAATTTATTTTCACGTATCAGAAAATAATTGCAGTGTCTAACACAACTACACTTAAAGCAAAACTAGTCTAGTATGCATTATTCTGGTTAACACTGAAGCAAACCTGTATAAACAAAAGGGTTACCTCAAGATATATAGTTTACAATATGAAATCAACATATAAATGAATAGGATTTACTGAAAACAATGGAAAGTGTATTACAAAGATACATGAAACAATTTTAACCACAATATTTTCTCTGTGAAAAATACAACTATTAGTGAGATAAAATGTACAATTGAAATTTTTTTCCCAAAGAAAAAAAAAAGGCAAAAAAAAAAAACACAGTATAAAGGAAAATATTTTTTTCTTCAAAACAGGGAAAATAGTTAAGGTCATTGTCTTTCATTACAATATAATTTGACACAAAAAGCAGTCATAGGATTGCACCAACTCCATGTTCAGTCTCCTGAACATGACAATAGTAAAAGGAGTCCATAAAGCATAATGACATTTCTGGATTTTATGATGGCAATATACGTATGCAGAAACTGATGTCTCCGGCTCTGTTCACAAAATGTACAAAACTCTAAATTTGGTGGCCAGACATGTAAAAATTAGTTCACCCCAACGCTGACTTTTCTGTTGCTTAGTCAGGGATGGAAAAATCTGTAGTATTTTAAGTGTTGTTATTTTTTTAGCAATAAAGAAAAAAGTATATGTAGTGCATGCTTTATCACTTGTCAAAACCATTTTGGAAAATAAAACTAAGTTATCCAGTAGTTTACAAAATAGAAAATAATTCTTCAGGTTAAAAATGTGGTTAGGTTTACGTTTAGTTCCACCTCCAAAGGACTGATTTCCTTGGCAGCATTACTTTTCCTTAGCAAGAGCCAAGGCACGAAGTTCCATAAAGAGAAATAAAAATGGCTACGAACAAGAACACAGTCTGGCATCGTGAAAGAAATCAGAGCCTCTCTCTGAGCTTCCTGTTCCATCAGGTTAGTGCCGTAGAAAAACGTGAGATTTGGGATACATTTTTGTTATGAGCATTTCTGCTGGACACGATTCAAAAGTTCACCAAACTTTTCAAAAAGATCCTCCACCCATTTTATATTTTTCATGCACAGCTGAACAATCTCTTCCTGTCCTAGATCTGCACTCTTCTTCTGAACAGAGGAAATCTATTTAAAAAAGAGAAGCGGGGGCGGGGAGGGGGGAAAGAGATGCACACACATATACATGTTAGGCTGCCAGCATTTCAGAATTTTCATTTTATAATATTCTGCAGTTAAATATGAACTTTCTTTGGAAGAAAACCTTAAAGCTTTAAAAACAAGGGAAAATACCCCAAAGAGTGCATTTCTTAACAACTGAGCCAGAGCTCAATTCTCCTATTTCTGCTACCTGGAGGATTTACAGAAGAAATAAAGCAGTGGACATTCTAAGACAAAAAGCAGCTTCTAGATCCGAGGAGTAACACACCGATAAAATTTGTTTCATTTACTTTGGATAACAGTGAAGAATGATTACCTGTCCCAAGGGAAACCGATTTTACACAAACCTTGTAAGCCTCATATCTGAATGTTCTGGGCAGCAGTGCCCATTAGGGGCAACATATGTGCTCAGCCGTAAAGAATTAATTAAAATAGGAGGCCACAATCCATAGTCATTTACCAAGAAGAAGAGAACAGTCCTTCTAATTGGACTCAATTCCCTCAATAGATCCCCTCAATGAATGTAAAAGTATCTCAAAGAGAACAATACTTACCTCCTCTTTACATGTTAGATATATGTGATATTTGTAATGGTGGAGTGAGTGATACAAAGAATACAACTGTATTTTTTCTGGATCTACCGTAAACTCCTGCAAAAAGAACAGTTATTTTCGGTAAATTCATGCTATTTTCCAAGACAGAAATATGACAGACATTTTCTTCTGTAAACAAATTCTTCAACAATTCAGAAATGGAGTATTTAATTCAAATCATTTGACATATTTTGGTACACTGTAATTCATATTACTTCACAATTATCTCCTATCTCCACTTTCCCTACCAAGCTATTTTATCAAAACTAGGTTTAAGAATGCTTTCAATCCTCCTGAATGCACTGCAAGTCTAAAACGGGCAAGACACCCCCTTCTCAAGAACTACTGCAAGAATTACCGAAGTTTAACTGTTTTTCTACCAGACTGATGGATATTCATTGCAAAAAATCATAGAGTTTGTGCTTGAGAAGAGCCGATCTATACTTACCTAACACTTACGTTACTTCGGCAAGAAAAAATGAGCGTGGGCTGGATTTACAGGTCATTTGTCTAGCCACTATTTACTGCTGGGAGGTAAGCCTATGTGAGCCAGTACCTAGTAAAATCTAGTTATAGTGGTCCCTAGGAATACTATGGAAATAAACAGTGTGTACATCTCAAGCTTTACCACGTTACTTTTTAAAGAATTTTTTTTTTAATTGAAGATACACAGCTTCATTCTGTCATTGGAAATAAGGAATGGAGCAATAAAGAACTAAATCTTTAAAAATTATTATCTAGTCTCAGTTTTTATAGTATTAACATTAATTTATTTTTGATCTAGAAGCCATTGTGTCATTTACTTTAGAGATTTTGCAGCAGGTTAAAGAAACTGTCATCATTATGAGCTACACAGTGATTTTACCACAACTGCAATGTTGAAGGCAAAACGTTGCTGCTTCAGCAGCAGTCCAGGAGGCTGATTGCTACACAGAAATGGGGTCTGAAGTTCAGTCCTTGCTCTGGTGGTGACAGAAGCAGCGCGGGCTCTAGCAGGGCTCTGCTGTTTGGCATGCTCCAACAGGTGAGTAGCACAGCAACAGCAGAGCTCACCTCTCCCCATCCAACTACACCTACCAACTGCTGCTGGCGTAAGGGAAGCAGCATACTACTACTACTACATCTCCCTGCAATCTTGAGTAGTTGCTACAGAGGACTTCCTCTATAAATATACAGGATTAGAGCATTTGGGTCTAAACATAGACTTTAAATAGGGGAGTAATTATGAAATAATTTATTACATTTTGTCTCCCTACTGGAATATAACTGTTTCACAGATGAGTTAAAACAGTGATTTAATATACTGCTTTAAATGTTGTTTTTTAACATTCCCTTGTTACAGAAAAAGCACCTCACTCAATAAAGTTCTTATATTTTAATAAATCTATCAAAAATGTAATACATGAAGCAGTATTTTATATAATTATATAAATGTGGTTATCATATTAGAAGTCAGACGGTGGCAGAAATAAAACCTCTGAACACTCACCTGTGCTAATTTAGTGGTTGATTTAGAAGCCCTCAGTGTTTTCTTGTTGTAAGCTTTACCATTCATTTTGATCTTAGACACAGACGTTCCTCCACTTTTTGTCTTAGAATCCCGAGTGATCACTGTCAGTTCAGGAAAGTTTTCCAAAGCATTCTTTAAACAGAACATATGAAGAAAAGGATTATGAAAAATTCACGAATGGCCAGCCACCCAGACTGCTGATAAATTGGCCATTTTTCTTTGAAAAGTTAGAGTGCAGCCTATTATAAAATAAATTATTCTTCCAGAGAGACCTGATAAACGGTCTTTATCAGATCAAGCAACCATATTCAGTTTGAAAAGCATGACCACCTGTTCTCGACTCCTATAATTTCTCAAGATGAGAAGATCCTTTTATTGCATCTCAGATGATCACCTGTGATTCTTTCATTAGAAAGAGCAAAAAAATGCTCTTTTTTTACATTTTTTTACCTTTTTACCTTTTAAAATGCTTTCCATTCCATTTCTACCCAAGAATCTCTAAGGCCAAGATACTTGGAGATGCCTAAGTATTCAATGCCTAGTCCGGCACGGGAAGTCTGCCAATTGTAGCAGGGATTGGATGCCCAAATATTTTCATAGGTTTTGTCCCTGCTTTTGCAAAATACAAATTAATTGCATCTTATCATATCTGTAAAGTAGAAAAGCTTATGCCCAGTGAAGTACATGGCTGGTTAAAAAAAGGACAGGCTTTTAAGACATATTAACTCATGGGAGTGAACTGCATTTCTACCAGCTTCAGTTCCACATTATGTGCATGAGTAAATTTGAATACAACTTTGTTGTACAAATACAGCATTATGTTAGCAGCTGCTTTGAAATAGTTCTGTTACGCTATATAATCTGGTCCTGAAAAAAGTCTTTTGAGTTAAATGAACATGTATATCTTTGCATGTATGTATGAGGGGAAAAAAGTCAGGCATACAGAAAAATGTATCAATGCTGCAGCTTAAGGACGTAATTTGGACTATTGGGCTAAAATATGAAGTCGACTAAATTTTTGTATTTTCTTTTAACAAGCAGTACTAGAATTCAACAACCTCCCCTGCCTGTAATCTCTTAGCACTTTATATACATCAGCCATTTTTTGCTTTATAAAAAAACCCTCTCCATAAAAAGCTGTAAAATCTACTGCATAGAGATAGTTGCATAGTGGTACCAGTAACCTCGACCAGCTAACCTGTCCATATACAACATTCATTGCAATGCTTTCAAACTGGAACAGCAACTTCAACAGCTTTAAATTATTTAGTTTTTCTATCCACTGTAATAGCCTTCCTGAAGGTTGACTGAGTGTCACGGGGGCTTTGGCCACTTCTGCCTTCCTCTGGAGAATGCCTATTAACCAGAACAGTTTACACGGCCGGACCACTGACCTAAACCAGACAAATTTGAATTGGAATGAAGAAGAAAATACTAGTGATTTCCACATCTTTGAGAGCACAAGACACAAAATGGTGATAATTATTTCCAAATTAAACTTACACAATTCCACTAAGATGCTTCATTTAGTGAGCTTCAACTAAAGCAACAGTAATATTTTCAAATTTTGTTTATAAAAAACTATAACCCAAAGGACACCATCAGCTCTTAGAACTGTAAAGAATATTACAGGCAAAACTACCACTGACTGCTAACTTCAGTGTCTGATTTGGTTCATAACAGAGTGCTAAAATAACCCATATTAACTGTATCCAGTGAAAACAACACGTTAAATTCATCCATGCTTATCAATGCAGAACAGTAAAAACATTTAAACTGAATGATACTCATGAACAATAACGATATTTTTCACTTATTGCTTGCTTCAGTGCCTCATTCAGCTCTAATATCTGAGCTAGTCATTTGCTCAGAGCTGGAACAGAAGCAGACCTTCCTGTATTAATCATCAGATTAACCTGAAGCTTAAAGAGTATCAAACACATTTTCCTAACCAACACAAACACTTGTGATGACAAACAGGCATTCCATTTTTAGCCAAAACATTGACCCGAGGATGGCACAGGTTGGTACCTTCATACCAGAAGGCAAACATAAAAGGCTTTTTATCTCACAGTTTACATCACAAGCAGATCCCTTCCTTACATCCGGAACTCCATAAGCTTCTTGCAGATCATACTGTGAAATACAGGCTTAAACTAACTTTCGATACAATACATAATCTGCTTCTACGTGAACACACAGCAAAGCTGTTATATTAAGTTATGAACTCCAACTGAATAAGTATTACAGAATATTATATTAGTTATTTTCTCTTAAGCTGGGAAAAAAACAAAATAAGCTACCTCTCACTTTGTGTGCACTGGGAATGTAACCAGAATTCTACAAATTCGTATCCTACCTTAATGTAGCCTATCTTCTCTGCACAGACAGGTCTAAAGGAAGCAGCTATAGAAATAACTATTAACACAAAAAGCTTACCACGAAAGAAAAATAAAAAATGGAGAGTTAATACATGCTACCTCTCTGAGGCTCTGTGTATGGTTTGAAAGTACACAGCCCTACCCATGCCTTCCTACTGTAAGGAGGAAGCCACAAGAAATTCTGTTCAAGCAGGTACAAATAGTACAGCTGTGGGGAAAACAGCATAACTAACATTAAAAAACATCAAGAATAATGTGAATTAAAGCTGTTTCACTGGTTGATGACATACTCAGCCCTGAAACAAAGTCACTTAGTGTCCCACAAGACTTACCAGGAATTGGCTGTAGGGAAAAAGATCTTTTAAAGATTTCATAATGAAAAAGCAGAACTGTCATGTCTGCTATTGTCTCCTCCACACCTACCTCTCAAAAATAAGCACACAGCAGTACAGAGACACAACTAATTCTCCAAGAAGTGTCTCTGTACTTTGGACATAAGGGGACAGGAGAAAGACGAAAGAGCAAGTTTGGTCTGATGGTGTTTATAGACAGGTCTGCTCTACTGTTGTTGGTCTCAAAACTGTTACAGGAAGAAATAATCAGTCTGATTATAGACATTGACAAGTAGTTCTCAGACATAAGTGAAAATAACGTTAATTCACTTTACTGCACTTTCGAAATCTGCACTGTTGCTTGGAGGGAGGGTGGGAATGGTAGGAACCAGAGAGATTATCCTCCTGTTTACCTTCTCTCTACTGAGACAGTATGGCTGCTCTCTTCCCTGTCCACATCCAGACCTTGTTTTTATTACCATGTCAAAGTTGCTGTAATATGGGCTTCTTATCCACACTTTTCAAGATACATGAGAGAGTGCACGAATGAGTTGTTCTCAAGTCCCTCTGTCCTGGTTTTAAACTACTCTGATCATGTTCTCTACCTCAAAGAAGTTCAGACATCTGCTCCACAGCGTAGCTATTTCATGTAAAAGTTCATTAAGATTTTTAGGCAATAGAATCACTTAACCAAAAGCTCTACAAGGACAGCAAACATTGTCTTTTGGCACACTTGAGAAGCTTAAAAAAAAAAAAATGCTTGAAAATGAACCAGAAAGCATGGGGAGTAAAACTAGAACTTTACCTTTGCAGTACAAACTCCTCCATCACAAAATGTTCTCAAAATGGCACATACAAGCATTGAATTTATAGCATCTCTTTCAAATTCACATTCACTTCCATTACAAATTTGCCTTCTGGGTTTTAAGTTGTGCCTGCATGGTATGCATTCAATGACTTATAACATTACCTCAAAAATCCTAGAATTTAGAAGAGAATACCTTGAAAGTATGATCCAAGCGTAATTTGGAAAGCAGCCTTTTCCTATTGTCATTCAGCATGCCATCAATTTTTCTCATGTGAGGCAAAAGTAGCTCATCTAAAAGACACATAAAAAAATGTAGCTGTTGATTATTGAGACACACAGTAATGAGACTCCTACTCAGTCTATACTTCTATCCATTAACATAAAATGTGGAAGTAAAAAAATAATGCAATTTGCACATAAACTAATTTCAAACGTGAGAGAAAAATCTTTTTTGGAGCAGCGTGCTCAACTGGTCCAGATATTATGCAGTTTAACTGCTGACTGCAATCCTGCTCCTCCTCTGACTTTTCTTTGCTGAAAGGAAAAAACTAAGATAGAGCAATATAGAGCATAAATCTTAAGAGACAATTTCAAACCATTTCCTAGATAATCCTCTTCTGTGCAACACAACTGGCAGTTGTGTTTTTGTGAATGTTTTGTGGTTTTGACATTTTGACAGTTTTATGAAGACAAGTACGTGTTTTTTACATTCACTATGCCATATTACAAGAGATGACCCTACTGGCATTTATAACAAAAGAAATTGGGGAAGGCGCTTACTGATAAAAAGTTACCTGATAAACCACACTAAATTGCACAATATACATTTGAACATAGGCATGTGGCCACCAATGAAAGTTTACAGCTCAGTACGGAGTCTTTTATAAATAAAGTCATTTCTTTGCTTTTAGTGGGACTACTGACCTAATGCATGGGTGTGAAACCTTGAAGTAAGTGTGCATTGACGCACAACCAGAGCAAACCAAGAAAGGAGAGTCTAGAAAATAGATTTTAAAATACAGGCAAACAGAATATAGTACAAAACAACAGTCTGCAAGTAAATAATATGTTAAATGATTGCTCTTTTGGGACCTTTATCTTTATACATAAGCATTTTGCTAAACTTTGAAAAATAGAACAGTTTTGACTTTTGTATCCTGGAGTCCTCTACGGTAAATAAGTCTAGACATTTTCTCCTCAAAGAAGAAGTGGAATACAATTGTCTCCGATCAGAATTTTAAGGTCTCAGAGTTTGAAAAGCAGGGTTTTTAATAGTAGCGAGAATCAGAACTACTTATAAGGGTATTTACTCGTAAGAAAGTAAACACACACTTGAAACAATGTAATTTGAAATAAATGTTTGCTAAGATTTTAAAACATAGTAACAGCAGGAACAAAGAGCTCAGTTCTGACATTCACAGCACAAGCCTAACATAACAAAGCAGATGAAACAGTATTTCTAAATTACTTCGAGTAGTCAAAGAGATAGTGCAAATATACATATATATATGCACACACATTTAAGTAATTAGCGTAAAGTGTTCTCAGATGTGGGTGTGTAGATAAAAGTTTGGTGGACTTTTTTTCTTTTTCTTTAAAAAAAAAAATTTGCCTTACTGATTAACTTTAAAATCTAATAAAAGGGTATGTTAAACATACTGTACCATTGCTCTTTTCCAAGGCTTGCATTGTGTCTGGATCCAAGGCAATGCTAACAAGCAACTCCATGTAGCTCTTAAAAGTCTCTTTCATAGCTCTTGTATTCAAAAAGCGAGTAACAAGGGGAGCTGGAGGTACAAGCTCTGAAAATTAATCAGAATATAGTGATTTTTTTTCCTTCAGTATCCTCCAAATATTTATGGTTTTCAAACCTAAAGGCTTCCTCTCTTAAAACACAAGTGACCTCTACTGGTATCCCAGGAGATTAAAACTCTATACAATCAGAAATAATACTCAAACTACTTACGTGCCAAAACCAAGTACAAAGACCAAATCTGGTACAAATGGTACCATCTTTTGTAGAAACACGTACGATTACTTGTAACTATCAGCAGTTAGATTACCATATATTATATATTTAAACATTTTTCTATTATTGTAGGTGAAAGTCTAGAGAAAAGGAATAGGGAATAACTTCAGTCAAGCAAAGTGCCCTACTTGCAGGTTTCGCATCAATGCAAGTACCTCCTAAAACCACAAAACTCAAAGTCATCCAACAGAAAAACTTTCAAAAGCACTAATGTCACTTAGGAGCCTGCATACCACCAAAGTCAATCCCACCTAATCGTCCAACTCTCAAAAAATATGTAACAATTTTTATCAGTGAAGCAATGCAGGCATATTTGTGCTTATTCTGAGGAAGCTTTTATTTTTTTCATAGACAGCAATTTTAAACATGTGCATGGAGTAGTCATCAGTATTAATTAGCATTCTGGTGCTTTTTATAGGCTCCATGAATGATACCAGTATTTTGCACTAATTTAGCTAGCAAGGCTGTTAAACCTTCTCAGCTGTTCACATTTCTATGGGTGGCTATCATCACTGGGTTACTTGACATTTTAAATACGGACAGTTGTACATATTAATGGTTATTTAGGTAGGTTTGCTTGAAAATTGTTATTCTAAAGGTGCTGCCTTCAGCACAGGCACTGTTCCAAGTCCACCAACACTAGTTTATCTAGAGTTGAAGTCACCGAGGCCAGCATGCTTTGGAAATACTGCAATACAAAGCATTGGTTCTACACAGTTCAACATCAAACATACAGGAAATAAAAAACTGCAAACACTGTGCATCTGCTACCACAGGTAATCTCTATAAACATAGTACACTTCAAAAATTCCTTTCTGTTCTGGAGAATTACTGCAAACGTCATATCTTAACGTTCCAAGACACCATGAATGTCTTAACAGCAAATCTGCTCAGCAAGCTGCATTTGAACAACTAGCATTTAGACAAGCAATGAAGCAGCCAGAGTCAACTGCTTCTTCTCCTTGGGTTTTGAAAAAACAACAGTAACATCTAAATTCTGCTCACATCTGTATGCAGACAGGCATTGCAGGAATGTTATTTTAGACATGACATGGCATTGCAATGGAAAATTAATGAAGAATTCGATTCTTGAGATGTATTTAAAAAAATCAAATCAGTTCCTTCTCTTGCAATTGTACCTGTCTTCGAAAGCAAGTAGTAAAACTATATTTATCTAATTGATAAACTACATTTGAGGTAACTTCAGTTGCACATATTTGCTCATACATAAACAAGTAAAAAGTTCTAAGAAATCAATTTTGCGTGGCACTGTCAGATTTCAGGGTTTTTTTTCCTGAGGCTAGTGAAGAAAGATTTGCAAGATCGAGCAACATATTTTTATAATACTATTTTCAGTTAAGTTCAAATAGGCTCGGATGCTAACAATAATATCTTGCTCACCATCCTCATCACTCTGGGCCTCAGGTGAAGAATCAGACTGGGAAGATGAAAACTCTTCTTTCCACTTTTTCCTTTTCTTTGGTGGTGGTTCAGCCTTTACCTTTGGCTGTTTAGCTTTGGGTTTCACAGAAGAGACTTTTGTTGCTGTTGGTTTTGGTGTTGGTGGATCAGGGGGTTTGTTGTTGCTACTACTAGGTTTGCAATGAATAGTCCTGCAACATTATGAAGACGATCTTTATGAAAATAATTACCACACAAGTTTTGGCATTAATAAAATAGCTATAGCTTTATTTAACCAGAACATATTCCCCACAGATTATATACATTTATTTGATTGTCACAAGTAACTAGGAATTAGGTCATACACATTATACTACTATATTTTTTATACTATGTTTAACAATTATTCTCAGCTACCTATGATTAAATAGTATTCCAATTTTATAACTAGATAGACGGGCATAGAAAGTTTAAATTGCCCAATGTTAGTAGAACTTCTGAGCTATAGGAGATTGGAGCTAATCCTGGCATTGATTATGTAATAAAAAAAAAAATCAGACTTGACAGGCTTGAACAAATACTAGTAATCAATAAGATTCACTGACAAAGTGAATTTGGGATATTGTATTGATACAAAGATGGAAGAATATCAACCAGGTAAAAATGCAGGAAGTGCAGGATCTTGGAATACTACACCAGACAACTCTTTTCCTTTCTCTTCCCACTACCCGGAACAGGAAAGCAAACAGGAAACTTAGGATCATAAATACAAATTTATGTACTTTAGGACTAATAATGCAATGCAGTTTTGAGAACATAGCGGGGAATACAATTCTGGGAAGCGCCAGGCAAGATTTTTTTGTCCAAATGGGAAAGTTCAAATGATAAAACAGTGAAATGTACAGTAGAAACATTGCTAGCATCTTCTGGAATATTGCGAATAATTCTAGTCACCTGTGAGAGATGAAGATTTCAAACTGAAATGGATGGAGACAATAGATACTAGGATGGATTAGAGGAATGGAAGGCCTGCTTTAGGTGAGGAAGTTTAAAGACCTTGATTAATCCAGCTTAATGAAACGAAGACAGAGGTGGAACCTGACTGCACTCCAGAAACACATCATGCAGTATAAACACCAGGGAAAGAGAGAAATAAAAGCCAAAAGCAGTACTGAGAGGAGACTATATGGATACAAGCTAATCATGATCATGTTTTGGCTAAAGGACAGGATTGTTTCAGGGCACTGGAAGAACAGGTTCTGGAACAGTCTACTGTAGCCCACGAAAAAAAGAGCATCAGAATCCTAGATAGTTTTAGGTAGATCATGATAATTTTTTAAAATTGATTAGCTGATAGCATTGCTTTCTTTGAGAGCAACTGGACCTAAAACCCCAGTTATTTCTTGAATGAAGAGCACTGTAATTTTTTTCATTATTGTTTACTAACCTCTAAGGTTAAGGTTAAGGATAAAGGAAACATATCTGCATTAAATTATAATTATTGAAAAGCCACAGAGACAGAAAAGTTTCAGATATCATCTGAAGTTCTGAGAAAATAAAATAAGCTAAGCATTAAAGCGTGACAGAATTTGTACAATACAGAATCTGCAATCTTTTCCAAAAGCACAATCAAAAGTCAACACAAAAATCAATAGCAAAACCCTTAGCCAGTGAATGACTTGAAGTGAAAAACTTGTCAGAAGGAAGGTAACAGAGGACATCTCAGAGATAGCTTAAGTTCCTGTGTGAGAGACACTTACAGTCATAGCTTTTTGTAGGACCAGTAGTATATTTACTAGAATAATCAAAACCATCCTATGTTTGCCCTGGGTTCCTTACACGGCTCTCCAGAGTGACAGACTTGTTTGTTTTTTATTTATCCTTGTTGGTTTAAAAGCAATACTACTGGAATTACTGATTTTAAGGCATGGACAGAGGTTACACGGGATGACTCAAAGAGACAAGGCTTTTTGGGGCAGGGTGAGGTGGGTAGAGCTGCTGCAATAAGAAAAGTAAAATACCCTCAGGGTGCAAGGCCATACAAAAGGAAAAACATCCTTGCAACAACCAACTTAAATTAACTTTTGTTTTTAAATCAACTTTCCAGGATTGAGAAGAAAGCATGGTACTTCTAGTATACTGGGACAGGATGGTCATGAAAGCAATCCCGAAAAAAATACCTAACTTGCAAAGTCCATAGGATAGGAGAAAATAATACACAAAATTTTAAAATCATTACACCTGTAGGCTTCTATCCTTATGTTGAGTAACAGGGCAAAGGATGACAGGATGAAATAGTGTGTGGAGCCCTAATACCTCTAAAACGAATGATTATTGCAATCCACAGATTCAAGGTAGGGAAGTCTTGATATGGCAGTAATTTATACCTCATTTCTTAAAGCAAAACACAGGGTTCTCAGTTTCCAACTTAAAGCTGAATTAACATAATCCTGAGTTATAAGTCTTGTTTATTAAAATAGGTGTGTTCTTAATATGAAAAGAGTATGGCAAAATGAAAAACAAATTGAAATAAAATACCTTGCTGACTGTACAGGCTTGCTTCGTGGTTTTTTTGAACATACTCTGACATATTCCTTTTTGTTTGCATTTTCAATGAACTTCACATACACTCGTTTATATTTTGTTTTCGCATCCCCAAAATAGCCAAGATACTAAAAAAAAAAAGTAAATACACAAGTGTTTTTGTTAAGTAAAATTATTCAGTTTAACAATTAAAATTTTTAATACTAAAGAAAAAAATCAGTTTAAAACCAACTTGTTTACATACAAAGCCACCCTACAGCATTTATAATTTAAAGGAAATTCTCCAATGGATTTCTATATAATGTTTAAAGTAAAAAAATAAGGCAAGAGGCACTTTGGGCTTCATTTTCCCTCTTTATTTAATCTTCCCCATGTGTTATCCCAAAAGGATTATCTGCCTGGCAAAGGGCTGCCTGTTGAAATTGTATGCTATGTGTATCCTTCCCATTGTGGAAAGCAGTTGGTTCACAAGCCTGCTTCTACTGACTTTATTCTGGTTGTGAAAATTTTTTGCTTTACACAGCCTGAATGATACCAAAGAACCCAGGCTGGAAAGCAAAGAATCTGCCCATGAATATACTTAGAGAGAATTTTAGAGTAGGAGGAAATCAAGAACCCCCGTCCCCATCCCCCCCCCACAAAGGATGCTTGCTAAGAATGTATGTCAGAATTACATTTTGTTTCCTAGACTTCCATTAAGGAAATCAGCTCCCGTGAGGCTTCATAAGGAATTTTTAAGACTCACACTGTTAGTAGCAGCAAACTCTCTCTGTCCATCCCGCACTTCAGGAACAAACTTTTGCAGTAAAGCTTTCTGTACTTTCCAAATAGCTGGAGGCTCTTTTCCTGTTTGCAAAGCAACCTATAAGAACATAAAATTATTTGCTAAAAACAGCACTTATTCTTCTCCCAGAAATGTGTTTGTGCATTATATTTTCTTGAGCAAATTACCCAGGGATAAAATGGAAATAAGTAATTCAAAATTCCAAATCCTTAGTCATTACATGCCATTTGCATCAAGACAGTATGACATGAACTACAGTAAGTATAACGCAATCTACAGATTTTACTTCCACAGTGATGAAGTTGTGCCAACCAGCTTTACCGATGGTGTGATGTCTTAACTCGTGTATCATGCAACTGAGCCACAGAACTTTATTTTTTTTAAAACAATATAACATTTTTCCAATTTTTTTTATTCTTTTGTCCTATGAAATAGTTTTTAAAACAAAAAAGCAAGAATCACAACAAGTAGCAAAAAGCTTGCAGGTCCCTAGAGATTCTGTAGCAGAAGCCCAGGTACATTACACCACGATGTTTGCACTAGTGTGAAAAAAGGTAGTTCAGTATAAATGAGTGAGCCAGAGTTTGTATTTTCAGTTCCACCTAACCATAAAAAAAAACAAAAACAAACAACAAAACAACCCAAACAAACAAAAAACAAAAACCAAAAAAAAACCACCTTTGAGTTGATTTTCTTCTTCATGTAGTTTGAGAAATAAAATATGTTAAAAAAAAAATTTGTAATTATTGGCTCTAACGAGAATTCTCTATAACTCCAACACACAAACTAAGTCAAAAACTCTCTTTTTGGAAAACATACAATCAAGTATTGGTTCCTTTTTCATGACTGTTTAAATAACTAAAGTAATAAACACCACAAAGCTTAAAATTCAAAATATCTCATCATAAAACTTCATCTGTTTTATAAGTGACAAGGGAATACTTTAAAACTGATAACACTTGTCTTATGTGACAAAGCTACACGAATTCATTTAAAACAAGCTCAAGAGGATGAACACATAGACAAGTATTCAAAAGTATTAGAAAGTAAGAATATTGCTGGCTGTGATAGCAACAAAAGGAAAGGTAAGCATGCGGAAGAATTTAAAATGAACAAGCAACAAAACCAAAACAAAACAAGAAATCAAAAACAACAAGGAACATTCCCATAAACTCATGTGAAGAGCTGTGCTGGCTGCTCACGGAAAACATTTCTTGTTGGAATAGCAAACAGAACCTCTTCCATAAAAGAAAAAAGACAACTCCAGGACTCCAAGATCTTTTGCAAAAGTCCAAAAGCCATTTCTCCACCACCTTACACTTGAAAGCCTACTGCTATCTTAAAAAAAAAAAAAAAAAAAATAGTCAACAGCCTGTGAAAAATTTATGCTTTCTAATATTAAAAAAAGGTAATTCCAAGTTCTAACGGAGGTTACCAGCACACAGATTTACATTATGATGTATGTAGTATAAAATGGGTCATGTACCTATGAACATATTCATAAACTGCACTAGAAAGACACCTTTAAGGCATTTTGGCAGCAGTCAGGGAACATTAGAATAGAAACAGAAAATTCATCTGCAGCCTTTCCCCTTTTGGTAGTTTGTTGAGGCTAAAACTCATGCGAAGGATTTTTTGTGGTTTTTGGGGTTTTTTTTTTCCCCCACAGCAAGTATTCGGATTACCTTTAGTGTCTCTATATCTTCAATCTTCACTACAAATTCATCACGTTCTCTGTACATGCCCTCTCCTCCACTGTCCGTATCCTCCTCATCAGTACATCCTTCTATTGCAACAGTTGCCTGTATTTTTGCCAATTGGTCTGAAGTCAGAGGATCCTGTTGAGCTACTTTTAAGGGGTCAGCTGGATTCATTTTCTCCTGTGCATTGACTACAGGAGCAGTTGTCTGTGGAGATTCCTGCTTTATTACAGCCGTAGTGGCGGCGGCTGCAGCAGTAACAACTGCCACTTTTTCAGCTTCTGAAGAAAAAAATCCAAATTTTAGTTGAACAAATTATCAAGGATTAGCAACATAAAATGGGAACTAGATTCATTTTTCTCCTTTTCTGTTACAATAGATACTAAAAACAACTGTTCTAGGAAAAACACCTAAGAGTTAAAATAGAAGCATTATCTTGGCCACAACTAAACCTTAAATAAAACCAAAATATTGTAGCTAGTATACCTCTGTTTGTATGAAATTGCTCCATCTATTAGCATCTAGAAATAACAAAGATGAACGCTTTAGAAAACAATTTGATAGCTACTGACATGATCAACAGGAAATACTGTTGTACTTTGTGTGAATAAGCAAATACAACAGTAAAGGCTACAACATCGAATCTTATTTCTGATCTGCTGATAAGTGACATCTTTTTAAATTGGGTTAAGGAAAGAGAAACACACTTGAAATATGAAAACATTTGCTGCATGACTTTTGAACATTTATCATTTATATCTTGTGATAATGTAACTGGAAGTTCCAGATTAACACTTTGGCAATATCCTAATAATTTTTAATAATAACAGAGGTAAGCAATAAGAACTGATGATACAAAACAAAGAAGGGAAGGAACATTCTTCTCCTCCTCTATGCCCCAGAGCCAAAGGAATTTTTCAAAATTACTTTTCTTTCCCACCTGAAAAAAAAGTAGAATCCTTTTTAGATATTACTTAATACTTTTATGCATATTAGTTTTAACACTGACTTGCTGATCTGAAAGAAATCAAGTTATATTAGCTATAGCATAATTACTAATACCATTTAGGAAACTGGTTTCAAACTTAAGATAAACATTTTACAGTTTTGTTAAAATCACTACTAATTGTTGACTTTTTCATTTGAAAAAATAGAAAAAAGATAATGTGACATATATTTTATTAAAAGTTATTTAAAACAAGTGATTTAAATATCAAATTAATGTGTCAATACAAAAGCTATATACCAGATATGTGAAGATTCATTAAAATCAATTCAGTAAAATTGCTAAGCCATAAAATACGTTCTTCTGGATACATCATATCACATTATTGCAAATATGTTTTATTTCTTTGTTTGGTGAAAGCTATGACAGCTTTAGACACAACATTATTAGTTCCCCAAATATATTTACATATTCTCCAGAACAGCAGATTAATGTACATACGCTACTTAATACTACCAACAAAAGACTAAGTTTTCATGTTTGATTTTCCACACTTATGTGCAAAAACAGAAAGAAGGAGGAATTACTAGAATATCTGCAAAACACCAGCATGTAAGAAAGAAGTCATTACTAAGCATCTTGTATAATATATACAGTCTTGTATACAACAAAACAGGAAGGTGAATTCAAGAAATTGGTGGTATAAATATTACATCCTTATGAATAATAAATATAAAGAAGATACAATAGTATTGTAAAAAACCAAAAATCACTGCAAATAAAACGCTAATGGAAATTCCCACCCAACAGAAAACCTTTGAAGTATTTCCTTAGGAAGTTGTACACATAACATGGCTTATTAAAATTAACAAGCTTCAGCAAGAGGCTCACAGCGTGTCACTGTCCACATTTTGGCTTTCTGGGAAAAAAAAGTCACTACTTTCTTGTTTAAAATACATATTCAACTGAAAGACACATGAGGAACCTCACCTTCTGTAACAGACTTTCCAAAATGCACAAACTTAACATAACTTAATAGAAATATCCACAAAAGAAAACAGAACAGTAATTAAGTATTGTTTAGTACATCATGTATTCTCCAATCTTTTTCCAGTATTCTAGGTCTGATTATTACAATTTAAGTTCAATTGTGCTATGTATTTTTCAGTAAATCATGTCACCCCTAGGAAAAAAAAAATCTCCCTCTCTCCTTTAATCTAAAAAGATAAAAAATTGCTTCATTCTGTTTTGTTAAAAATCAGCCTATGAGCCGTGGGTCCTGAGAAGAGTCTAAGAAATGTTTCATTTTCTCCCTGCGATTATTTTGGCAGGTAATGGTATTTCTCTTGAATTGGTAGAGTTATGTGATAGGCTGGATAGTTTTTAATTTCTTACCAGAGAAAAACTTCACTGAAGAGGTCTACCTAGTCAAAAATATGCTGTATGTTTAAAACAAAGCAGCAGCAGTTAAAAGCTATGATAATGTAACGTACAGCAGAGATGTGATACAAGTGAAACTGAAAAGTGTGTGGGAAAACTAACTACTGCTGTGATCAGTGGTTGCTGCCTGCCGCTCCCTGCCCAATACAACCCTTCCCAGATTTTGTTCTTTTGTTAGCAATGAATCAACATGAAACTACAACATTCCTGATTAATATGGCTGAAATCAAAGTCAAATGACTCCCATCTGGGACAAGACTAGCCAAACCAGTGCTCAGTTTACAAGTGCAAAAATTGTTTTCATAAACATATTCTGTGCAACTCCCATCACAGAAAGTGCATGTTTAACTCCACCTAGGAATTGCCATCTGCTGATAGCAATTATTAATACATTCTCTTGCTAGAATTTTTTCAGAACAGATTTAAAACCTTTGACATGATGGTTTGTTGAGGTTTCCAGATGAAAATCATATTTGGCATTGTAAGCCAGAGGAGAACAGACACATTATTCCAATTCTGGGCTAAAATAACTTTTTGGCTTTAGAAGAGCCCCACTCAAGTAGCATGAAAAAGTTTATCTACATATTTTCTAATTGTGGAAAACACTAGTGTAGTTCATAGTCAACACACCTTTTGGACAGAACTCTTAATTATAGCTGTGATTAAAATGAAAACCAATCAAAACCTTTACCTGAACTGAAGATAGCTAAAATTATTCTTTATTTTTTCCCATCAGCTAGACATCTCCTTCAACATATGCACTTGTAGTAACTGTTTTACCTGATTTGTTCTTTCTGTCAGATGTATCATCCAGGGCTGACAATGCAGTAGAGATGCTCTTCTGAAGGTCATGGTTACCCCCCACAGAATCATCTTCATCAGAAGAAAATGAAGGCAATGTTTCTAAATTTTTCTTAAGTTCTTCATCAACTTTTTTGGTTGGACTTTCTCCACTAACCTCAGCAGCTACAGGTGCTGCTGCTGCTGGCTGAGGCTTTGCAGAGGACTGCAGGCAAGGGGCACGAACTATTTGGGTAACTGGTCGCCTAGTCCTGTTTGGCATTCGTACAGCTGGAGCTGAAAACTGTTGCCTAGGCCCAGACTTTAGAAAGTCTAAAAAAGATGCGATAAATCCTGTTTTAACTTCAGGCTGTTTTTCTTCAACTTCTTTAATTTTTTGCCTCATTCTTTCCTGATGCTGGTAAGTATCATAACAACTTTCAGAAACAGCAGAAGAGTATGTCAAACATGAGTCATTTCCTCTTGAATTTTGATGTTTACACTGTCCACTTCTTTTTACCTGTTTCTGAATCGCACTGTCATCTTCTGCAGCATTTTTGTTTTGGCTTTTTCCTTTGCTTTTTTTCTTCTGAAGGTTCCCTTGAGTTAAATCTTGGCATTCTTCTTCAGTTCTACTAATAGCTCCATCTCCACTGTGGGGCACAGATAGTGGCTGCAATGGACACTTTGACTGGTTACTTGCTACTGTACCATCATCACCACCCATATTAAAATCATTCTCTGAAGCAGCACTTTCTTCGCTTAGACTCTTACCGCTTGAAACAAACTCTGTCTCTCTTGCATTCAGTATACCATCAGCAGAAGCATCATTATCTTCTTCAGATTCATGACTGATGCTAGATTGTTTCTTAACTGAAACAGACCCTTGTTCTTGCTCCTCTTGACCAGGGCCAAGGGTGGGAGAGGTCATCCTTGTTGGTACATTTTGATCAGAAGTTTCAAGGTGCTGTTGATCAAGGTTTACAGCTTTTGTCTGTATTGTTGACACTGGTGTAAGATTTATAGTAATTTGGCCTCCATTCAGAGAAATATTACTTATGCTTGCTGGCTTTCCAACTACAGTAGGTGAGGTGCTGAAACCAGAAGACACATGTCTTACATCCATTGCTCGGAACTGTGTTTTAGACTCCTCCCTATTTTCAACAGACTGTATTTCCTCTTCATTAGAAGTTGATTTGGCAAAGTCAGATGGTGTCACTCCACAGGCTGCTGCTGTTGCTGCCAAGATGTCATCTACGTTGGATAATATATTCCTTTCATCACTGAGAAGTATAGATTCTGGGAAACATATTGAACTTAGAGAAACAAACTGATTTTTTGAATCGTGTTGATTTGTCTGAGTAAAATGATCTTTTGCTGTCAAATGTTGCTGTAGTGGTTTTGAGGGCCCAGAAATGTCCATTTTCATTACTTCTGAATTCTGAGTATGAAGCTGTTGCTGAGAATGACCCCCATTACTTTGAATAATATGACCATCCATCTGAAGGAATGGATGTGTCACCTGTTGAGGACTCTGTATTCTTTGCACCTGTGGTGATGCCTTTGCTTGTCCTAAACCCGACTGCAGTATTGACTGATGAAGAATTTGCAAGTCACAGGCTGACTCCAGAAGTACCTGTGCACTGGGCAAACACAGCTGATGACCATGTCTTAAAGCATGAGGTTGAACCTGCGACGGTGTACTAATGACTTGGCCTTGCTGTTCTTGAGCTTTACTTTCATGTACCTTATGCATAAGAGAATGTTGCTGGTTTAGTTCTTTAGCACTCACAGTTACTTGTGTTGTTTGCATTAAATTAGCTGTCTTTTTTATATCATGGCTTAGGCTAGTGATATGGCCAATATGTTGTGAAAGCTGTTCCACAGAATTGACCATTCTTTCATCTTTTTTTGTTCCTTGAAGAGTAAGTCCAACAACTTGATCTTCAAGACGAGAGTTACTTCTGATTACACTTTGAGAGTATCTGTCATCTGCTTTTGAGACCCTATAGGATGCATCCTGAGCATTGATTTCCTCATCGGTTAGCCTTTGAGTGGAAGATTCAAGAGAAGCTTGCTGTTGCAATGCTTGCATATCCTGCATTGATAATTCCTCTTCTTGTTTTGATGAGGCATACAAATTAGAGTCAGACTTCCTTTTAACATATGACTTTGTTTCTGAGGAAGGCCTGTTGCTCTGCAGTGCCTGTGAATGAGCTGGGGATGCAAAAGGAGGAGACTGGACACATGGCAAAAATTTTTGAGACTGCGGAGAGGAGGACTCTTGTGACTGAGAGTTCTGAGAAGAATGTAGAGAAATATAGCTCTGATTAGGACTCGAGGCTGGAAGAGTTTGTATCCGAGGAGAGGCATTAAAGGAAAGAGAAGGCGATGTTAATGTTAACGACTGTCCTGCAGAATAGCTTTCTGAAGGACTAACAGCTGATAAAACTTGTGATTGAGATGAATAACTAACTTGGGATTGGCTAACTGGAGATAAACCCTGAGAGTGACCAGAAGAATAGCTCTGAGATTGGCTGACTGAAGAAAGTTCCCTTGTTTGCCCAGAGTAGTTCTCATTTGGAACTGAAGTCAATACCTGTTCCTCTGAGGAGTAACTTAGAGTTTGACTATCAGAAGTAATAGCTTGTGATTGCCCAGAAAAAGTCAACGTTTTATACAGTGAGGGCAGCTTCTCAACCTTGCTGGATGAGAAATCCTGTGAGTGACTGACAGGTGGCACATTCTGAGCCTGGGATGAAACATAGTTTTGGGACTGGCTGACTGACAAGAGGCTTGGGAGCTGTGCTGTAGAATAGATCTGTGCTTGGCCTGTAACGACAGAACTCTGGTTTTGTGCAGTTTTGGCATAGCTTTGTGTCTGCACAGTGGGAGCTACACTTTGAGGTTTGGGGGTCTTCGTTGACCTTGGAGGCTGCTTCATGGAACAGTTTTTCACTTTTGCTGTGGAAGCAGATGGAAAACCAGGTGAGGGAATTGCAGATGTGTATGACTGAGCAAGTTCCACTGTGACTTGAGAAGCCTTCTGCTGTGGTCCTCCATTGCTCACCTGAGTAACATCTCCAACTGGACTGCAGGATAATGCTGAGTGCCTAGATGTATCCTGAAAATTAACACCACTTGTACTCGTTAAATAGCTGTGTAAGGAATGCTGTGAAACAGTCAGTTGAGCCTGAACAGACTGAGTACTTGAAGGCCGCTGATGGTGTTTAATAACACTACATTCTCGCTGAAGTGCTCTATCGATAGAAGCAGTGGAACCAGTAAAGACAGATGTGCTATACGCCTGAGAAACCTGCTGAGCTCCTCCAAGGGTTGAAGGCAACAAACTAAATTGAGGTTGCAAAAGATGGGGTGCAGATTCTTGAGCAGAACGATATGTTGATGACTGAGGTGGTATACTGGTACTTAAAACAGAACTGCCTAGGCGCTCAAATGTCAAAGCAGTTGGAACAGTGCCTTGCGATGTTTTAATCTGTAATAAAGGATCATGGGTAGTTAAGAGACCATTTGATGTAGCACTGAAAGTAGTATCTTGAAGAGTAAGAGAAGGGGTAGTAGCAAAGTTTCTACTGCTGAAAGTGTTGGGATGCTGATATGCTGATAAAGCAGATGTTGGCGGAAATGTTCCAGAGGTTGGCAAAGCTCCAGTAACAAATAGTTCTGTGGCTGTTGAGGAATGCATACCTGGAAAAAAACAAAAACAAAACAAGAGGGAAAAAGAGCATAAGAGCTTTACAAGTTACAACACACTGCATTTCTGTAACTCATTTAATTGTAAGATCTTACAGCATTTACAAATATAACCTTCTTTAGAGTCACCACCCTTTTCAACAAAAACATACAAAGGGAGGCAGTTATTGTGGGTAATTTTCAAACTGGAAGTGTGGCTTTTTTTTAAGAATTCCAAATTCTATACCTACAGTGAATTGCCAAAGGAAAAAACTCATATCCTTAAGACGCAAATTGTGGAAAAAAAAATTGTACAAAATTAATTCTGCTGTGAGACTGAAGGCTCTTTACTGTTTTTACTTCAGTTTGAAAAGAAGTTCATAGTAGAGGACAACTGATCAAAAGCCCTGGACACCTTTAATATATAGTAAAAAGGCAAAACTACACCTTACCAATCACAGTACATATACACTTATAGGAGCAATTCTATCTCCTGCATTTACTCCCACCAATACCTCATAACTCACTTTACGGGAAAACTCAGAGCTTACAGTGAAATAGCCAATGGCCTATACACTTTGCAATATATGTTTCTCAAAGGAGGGCTTTAACTTTCAATACAAAGAATAAATATGATTTGTATGCTGTCTAAAGTGAGAGTCCAAAATATCCACAGACAGCAGCTATCTGCACAGTGCAATAGCAACTATCCAACTGAAAGGTATAATATTACTTATTTGCATCCGGACATTGGTATGACATCCTGGCTTAAACAAGATTTCTCAACAGAATATACTACTCCAACTGAAATAGGAGTGTGAAATTCCCTTGCCAGCTTTGGAGCTTACAGCAGTGATCCCTATTGTTCAGTGCTTTTCACCCTCTAACTTGTAGGTACTGTGGAAATAGTACACAAACTTCACAAGTCTATGAATGAAAGTGAAGAAGACAAGTTTATTCTCAGAGAGGCTTAAACTTCTTGTAAAGGAATCTATAAAGGAATCAATTTCCACTGAGAAATTTACAAGAGTACGCAAATCAGAAAAAAATTATAATCACTGGTATAAATTGACCTTTTTCAGTTCTTCTTGGATACTTAAAACAGCTTTTAGCTTCAGATCATTTAAGAATAAATAAAAAACTCTCAGTAAGTAAAGCTTATTTTGAGACAAATACTTCAGTAAAAAAATCCATTTTCATTTTAAAATATAGTAAGTCCTTTTAAACTGACTGCAACTTAGTCACACAATTGCTTTGGAAGTTTCAGATGAAGCTGCGAAAGAAAGTCTTTGTTTCACCCTTTCAGTTCAAGACAAACTGATATGAAGAGGCATGATACTGAAGGAATGCCAAGGTATTTTCCATGAGTCAACAATAAGGTCTTTCTGAGTAAAAAAGCATAAGCAGTGTTCTAATGTTTTGGGGGTTTTTTTTCCTATTCTAAAAACCTGCAACATCATGTACAACTGGGTTCTCTTTTACTGATCCCTACCACTAACACAAAGGTAGGGGCATCCAGAAGCATCAAAGAAGGGAAAGAATTTATACCTATTTTAACTGCAGCTGTTCATCTCTCATCTAACCTGTATTTTTGCCTTCTCTTCCATAAATAAAAGCCCTTCCTACTACGCAGGTAATTTTTTAAACCAGACAAGAGCCAGTCATAGAAGCACTATTATGATAGAACTGCTGGGTTTTATACTTTACTTTCACAGAGGAGCAGACAAAAGGTACGGCAAAGGTAGTAAGTTGTGTGCACAGACACCCCCCCACTACCCTAAGAAATCAGAACACTGATAACACATCCCACATATCAAAGGAAGGCTTGGTAGGACAACATAACAAACATGCTGCTCCTCTTTTCCCCCCACAATCAGCAGTTGCAGGGTTCAGAAAAAAACCCAAAGTAAAAAACCCTTCTAAAGAAAGATCACCTTGAAGAGTGAAGAGCACTTGTCTTCCCTCATCAAAAAAAAGTCTGTAGAAGACAAAGCTCTCAAAAGATACTTGGGAGGATTGAGGGATACAGAAAAGCAGCAGAAGTATTAAAGGACAACAGAAAGCTCAGAGAACTGGCAATATTGAAAATGGGCTTACTGAGGAGTTCCTAATAATGAGTACTGAGAAGTCTCTCAATCACTGGTATCAACATCAAACCCGACCCACAGCATGTCTCCCCATTCTTCACAATTCAGTGTTAGGCTGGCTGCAATGGAGAAAATGCTAGGACGAAGAGAAAAAGAGATTTCTTCCCAACTGACAATCTGATATGAGGATAGGTCATCACAACTCTAAACACCACTGATTTATATTAAGATTTTTTGACAGACTAACAATGTGCATCTTCACCTGTGCTCCCACATATCTGCTTTTGTCCATGGTGAATAAAAAGCCACATTCTCTCTTCTCAACTTTTTGAGTAGCTCTTCACAGAATGCAGCTGCACTTTACACTTAACCCACCAAGTGCAAACCATCAACGAAAGGATTGCTCAATGCTTCCTTCTTCCTACCTTATGCCTCCTCCCCTAAATCACAACCAGCGATCATACAGCTGCATTGAGACACAGATCAGCTTGCTGATACAGTGGAAAACCATCCCACCAATGGAAAAAAAAAAATATCAAAACCAAAGAAAAACCCCACCCAAAGGTTTTCTGTCAGATCAGTGAATAGATCTGATTCACTGCACAGCTGCACAATCACTACATAAGATTAAGCATAACTTGAAGCTACCCACAGATGCAGTAGCAACGCTTATCTTGGTGTGGCTATCTATAGCAAGCTCAAAATATGCAAAGTTTCCTGCTCTGCACAGAAGGCCTGACAGATGGGGGAGGTTTATAGGAGGCAGTCAGTCTGCCAAAAAAGATGGCGTGTTTGTTTATTTGTAAATTAGATCACTTATTTCTATGTGACATGAACCTCAGACCCTCTTTTTGAGAACACCTTGCCCATTACTTCTGTGTTATCCACAGACTTTCAGTAGTAACATCACAGAAGAACAACTATGACAGGAAACAGAGTCTGAGAACGAAAGATCTGCTAGGGTCTACAAGTACCTGAATATGCTTATGGTGTTAGTAAGACTAATTCCAAACGAAGTTGGAGAATAAATTCGACTCATTAGACAAAATAATATCCTATCCTTCTAAATTCCTAATAAACAATTAGAACTTCTGCTCAAATAATTCTTCTAACAGAATTCTTCTGCTAATATAATTTCATTGATTTTGAGATTTTTAAATACCGAGATGGAAAAGAGGTGGAAGGCATGTAGCCTTTTCAGCTAGTCAGGATATTTTTGTTTCAAATTCTCCCAAACATTCAATATAATCATGACAAAACTTTATTTCAAGAGAAATTTTTCACCTGTCTGCCAGGAAGGAGCCCTGAATTGTGGTAAAAGGGTAGATCCTGAAGAAACTGCCTGAGCAGTACGAGACTCAATAGCGGAGAGAAAATTCATAACTGAAGAAGTTTCCTTAGTGTTACTTCCAGCACTGTGCATACTGGTATCAAATATTCCTGAAAGTCCTAGATGAGGGTGGAGGGAAATGAAACAAAAGACACAGACAATTCAGATGAACTTGTAAGAAGCTCAGTCAAACAACAAGGATATACATTCGTAATTCACTAAAAATCATGTACGAAACATTAGCAATATTATTAAAGTACATTGATTTTTCAGTGTTTAACTGTTTTACAGTGTTGCAAACTGGAAAGTGTAAACTGGAACTTGAGTATACACTTTGAAATCTATTATTAAATGTCAAATATGATGCTTAAAAACAGTATTTAGGTCAACCAATAAAATTCTCCCTTCATCTGAAGATTCACTGTTCCACTTTTTACATGAACTGTTTAAACATTCAGAATTCCTTCTGAAATGGGTTCAACTTCTCTGTATCATCCTTTTCTCCCTTTGGGCAGCATGTAGCAGTTCGGACTTCTCTGTAGGACTGGCACAAGAAAAGGGGTTTTGGTTGCACTCCCTGTTTCAAACACCTTTGCATGTTCCCTGTTGCTCAGACCTTTCAATGGCAGGGGGCTCGATGGGAAGCACTGGATAGATCCGGAGTTTTGAGTAACTGTCAAGACTGCAGGCTCTGCACCCTGAAATGTCCTCTGCAGTTCTGACCCTCCATCATCCTGATCAAGGACCTGGCCAAGAGACTGCACACTCCAGCCAGGTGAGCTCAAATATCTCTCCTCAGAAACTGTGTTGCAAAGTGAGTGTGAAGAGGTCATGCCCTGTCTTCTCCTGACATGGAGAGAGGATATCATCCGGATCACAGACAGATGTAGATGTAACATCACTCAATCTGCTAATATATTTGAAGTAAATTTTAACTCCCCCCCAGCACTATGTCTTAGTTTGCACATATAAGTACTAGCAACAGTGTAAGCAAACTTGTGTTAGCTTTGCTATTTGGTTTAGTCTAAAAGAATTAGCACGACTTCTGCAGCTGGCTTTGAGGCATACTTAACGCTTGGCCCTTCTGCATAGGCCAAATCCTGAAAAGCTCTATTTTAAAGAATAAATACAGTTTCTTTAAGAGCAAACAATAAGTTATTGAGCATAATCCCCCTCTTATATTTTCCTTTCTACTTATGACATTTTGATAAAAGCTAACAACCAATTGTTAACTTTCTACCACAAACTCAGCTTTTCTAATACTACTTGCCACCACCTGCATGACAAACTCCCTCTGATTATAAAATTCATCAACGTGAATCTGAATTACGTAGCAGGTTTGGGTTTGGTTTTTTTGGTTTTTTGTCTTTAGCTATTTAAACTGTAATCTCATGATATGGATAGTTACCAGTAGGATGGTGTGTAGCAGAGTATCCAGGAAGCTGATGAGAAGCTGTGTATGTCTGTCTGTGAAGATCTGTTTCTGAATGTGATGAATGTCCTCCTCCATAGCTTAAGCTAAGGAATAAATTAAACATTATTAACAAAAATATATAGCTACAGAAACAAAGTACAACTATGAAATCCCAACCACAAGCCAAAAAATTGCAGAAATAAAAAAGAACACAAGCCTGAGGTCTGCCAGATGTGGTTGTGCTACGACATCACTAAAAATGTTAAACAGTTAAAAAAAGTACTACAAAACCTAATGAGCCAAAGGTGAGGGGGTGGGGGTGAGGAGGAACCCTACAAAAATCAAAGTTGATCACGGAAAAGTTTACAAAAGACTAGGTCAGAAAAACAGAGGTCTTCCTAGTTGAACCGTAAGAAACACTGGATGGACACTTTTTGTAATGATTTACTGATGTAAAATCTGCAAAGCAGATGACTACATGCCTACTTTAACATTTCAATTTCTGATGCCATTAAAACTTACAGGACCACATTTAATACAAAGGCTGGAATGTCTAGGAAGCTGCATGAGCAATAGTTTTTTTAAAGATTTTGTTAATTTTGGTACAATTCTAACAAAACTGACAGTGAGAGCACTAGCAAGCGACAAATCTCAGTCTTCAGACCTCCTAGCATGAAATATAAATTAATGATACAGAGTTTTTATTTAACATTTTGAAATGAGTCATCTAAATTAACATGATGTTTTAATCAGACTTAATGGAAGCAAACTGAAAACATAAGTGTCTGGGCCCATGCCAAAGCAATAATGCAGAAAATGAAGAAATGCAATCTAAACATCAAGCAACATTAGGAACCTGTCAAAAGTGCTAATGATTTCCAACTTAAAAGGCAGAAAAAGGAGGGGGAAGCAAAACAAAATGCCAAAGCTTTCAAGCTTCCACAGATTCAGCTCTGTACAGCACCTGTCAAATGGAAAAAAAGAAAGCCAGCATGACCAAGTAACCATTTATCTTCTTCTCTTCTTGTGTTTTGGACGTTAAGTTTACAGGTAGCTGCTACTTACTCCACTGCACATGTGAGATTGCTTTAAGTTCAAAATTCAATTGTAAACAGATGCCAAAAAAACCCCAAATGGCAAAACCCACAACCCTCCCTGCTGACTGCTGTACGGGAGACTTCCCCTACCCTCTTTCATCCCCTGGGATGAGGGGGCAGTCACTCTGCATAAGGGAAAAATTGAACACTTGATGCCAGGAATCATGACATCATGGGAAACTTTTATAGAAGTCACCAAATAACATAAAAATTGGCAACACCACTGGATTTGCTTCGTTTTCATTAAGATGACAAGAGGATGCAGTGGAGCCTGTAAGAGCACTGTGACCTCCACACATTATGAACTAGCAAGAGACTGTCTGTAAGGGACACAACATTTTAGATTAACTTCCATGCCTGAGATGCACTAACAGAGAATATATTTTCCAGTTCAGCTGCTCATAGCATAGCAGTGCTCCTATAGTCAGCGTGCCAGACTAAGGCACAAGCATAAGGAATGAACTAAAATCCTTTGGAAAAACAAAGGACCTCAGCTACTGCTTTTCTCAGTGGCAGTCACTGTCTAGCACTTTAACACCTCTCCCAGCAACAATTACCTTTTAGAGAATAGCGAAACCTCAATTTAGAGCCAGCACATTGACGTGCTTGTGTTGCAAAGGACAGATCTTTGCGCAATTCAACACTATGTATCAGCAACGGATTTCTATTACATGCTGACTGAAATCTAATGATTCACATCTTTACAAGTGGCAGGCATAATTGCATGACACTAGGTTATTTTTTTATTTACAGCATTAAAAATTTTAATATTTCAAAAAAATTACAATAGTGTTCTGCACATAAAACATTATGCATGTAATAAAGCCAATTTAAATGCAAATATTTTTACAAGACAAATTTTAAAGTTAAGGTGGTTTGGCTTTTTTGGACAAACTTGCATAGCTAGAAAAAACATAAAACTTAGGACGCATGATATTTTCTTCAGATTTTTTTAAAAATAAAAATGTGCTACACGAGAAAGTAATTTCTAAACTGAATCATGGTAGCGCATGCATTGTTAGCAAGAGTTATCTTCACTGACACAAACGCTAATCTTGTGAAAACTTTCCATGTGTACTAGGTTTTACTTAGTTTTACTTTCCAGTCATCTTAATGCATTTACCTACATACGAGTATGTGATGCTGACTTTGCTTTCATATACGTTTAAAAGGTAAACTATGAAGTCATACTACATATATCGCTCATAGAGCAGAACACCTTCCTTTTCCCGTTTCAGGTATTTTCAGGCTGGGAGGCGTTTGGCGCTGCAGTGGTGTTCTAAGCAAGCGGGCCTACACTTTGCAGCAAACATCCTTCCAGATGAGGCGAGACCCGCAAAAACCGGTACAGATTACATCGAGTAATATTGCACCATTCCTCCTCTTACATTGTCACAGTAGTAGCTCATAAGCAAAAAGTGAACTTTACTTTAAATTAACCACCTGAAAATTTGGGAAAATGAAAAACTACTTTGCTGGTTTTTTTTTTTAAATTTGAAATTTCTACTTATTGTGGCTGTTGTTTGGTGAAGACCGTGATTCATTTTTCCCTCTTCACTCCCTTGCAATGAACACCTTTTTTGTAAAGGAAACGTACGGTATATGCAAAGACTACAAGACAGCCTAAAACACAAGCTTGCAGACATGAGACAGAACACTTTGAACGACAAAAGCAACTTGTAAAAGAAACTTAAAAAGAAACTTTGTAGCACAGAGGACGCTGGAATCATCACTGGGATACAAAATAACCTCTGGACTTAGTATCTCAAAAACCTTGTTTATTACTAGAATCTCAAAATTCTAGTAATTATGAGCATCATAAGACTACTCAAAGTATATGATGATTTGTTTTTTTTTTTTAAAAAAACAAACTCCCAGGTCATAGTTAACCACAACCTCAAAAATGAATCTGTCTTTCAATAAAAACATTGTATTTATTAGAACAGTTAATTGTTTATTATATAATTACTAGTTGCTGGAATGTAGATTCTTATCTCAAAAAAAACCCTGCATATATGCCTTCAGTTTACATAAGCTTATCCCAAACACAAGCACAGCAATCTGAAAGAAGATTACTGCCTCAGGGTTTCTTTTTATAAAATTTAGCTTTTAAACAGATGAGCTTATACAGCATGTAATTCACATATCAAAAATACATTAAGCATGGCAAATAACATTATGACTATCTAGCCTTTTGTACTCTGGTTTCCAAGTCTGTTAAAATTCCACGAGTTCTCACTTGTACTGAAATGTCAGTTTAGTTACTGAAGAAACACATTCACGTTACTTGGTGCGTTGTTATTTGTCATCATTACTTGCTATATGGCGTTCCAAAAACACTTCCCGCTTATCACTGACACATCACAGTGATTTCTCACTTCTACTGGCATAGTTAACTGCACAATACAGTGATTACTGCTAGAAAGTAATACAAATTTGACATACAAATTTGGAAAATAGTTCCCCTGAAGTATTTTCCACTGAAAAGGTCCATTTGATTTTAATATATTTAAGTGTCCTTTTAGAGATGTCCTATAAAGAGCCTTCATTATTTGTCATTGCTGTAATGATGCAATCTAAAAACCCTTACGACAATGAAAGTGAAATGACTCAAATATTAATCTGGTTTTTTCAGCTCCACCAGTTGGGCTAATAGAAGATTATTACCTCTCTAGTAAAATTTCTGGAAGAAAATGTCTACTCTTTACACTTAATTGTTTTCTAAAATTCCTCAACCTTGATTTACAACTCCTTTTTGTTGGCCCATATTAAGTCTTTCCCAAATCAACTCTTCACGTATCTGTTTCTATTGCTATTCTTATGATAATTTATTTCCACAGCATTCTTCAATCTAATAGTTTCATATGAATTTAGGTCTCCAGCTGCAAAAGGTTATTGGGTTACATTGCACTCACCACCCTCCTCACCTGCCAACACAATTATCTGGTTTGCGCTTTACGCAAACGATAGATGCATTTCTCAGTTTCAAACTCAGATGGAAGGATTGCTTTTACAAGAAAAAAAAAAATTAGTTGCAATAAGCACTGGATGTACAAGTAAGCCTTTATTTTTAATTCTCTCATTTTCTTCAAATAACCTCGCTCTCCTAGGCATCCATACAGAACGAAATGCAGAAACAAAACCACCTTAGTTTACTTGATACAAAAAGTATCATTACATGGAAAGAGGGCATTTCCATCTTTCTACTTGATTTTCTAGATCAATTTTTGTTAGAGTATAGCAATTTTTAAGTTTTTGTTGGTTTTGGTTTTGTTTTTTCTTTAAATTTAGTAACAGCAATTATTCAAGCTCTAGGGAAACGTACAATGCCTATGTGAAAAACAGATCTGGACTTTGAAGCAGCAAAGGATACTTCTGGGTGCAATATCTTGTTCTTTTGTTCTTAGGCATTTGTAACTTCTGCCTCTGATATAAAGGAAAATTGCTAAAAAACCACATTAAACCACAGAGCATTTTCAAAGTGTTCAAACAGTGCAGGCTGCACTCAATGTGAAACCAGACACCTACAAGACAAGTAGTTGCACAGGAAACTCCTGACTGCAGAACTGGGAAGGCTCCGTGCTCCCGCCGCCCAGAGAGGGGAAGCCTCCGCGCCCCAACCTCGGGCTCCTGCACAGGCTAACAACTCTGAGATCCCAAACAACCAAACCCAACAAAACAGAAGGCAACAACCCAGTACGCACCACACAAGCGACCAGATTTGAGATAGATGAGGGAAACAATTTGATTTCACCTTTGGGCAGCCTGTTCGACCTTACTGAAAACAAGAGGAGCTTCCCTACTCCTGTGGGTAGATGACTAGGCATACGGTCCACTTCTAATGAAATCACCAAAAAGGAGATTAAAAAAAAACAGTGATAGCCTTGTACTGACAAGGAAATACCTTAAAACTCTCACTTTGCATTTTATCTGACTTGACATACATGCAAAATAGGGGAAATATTACTCACATTTCCCCCTCTACCCCAAAGCTCAGGTACTTGGCAAAGGAGTCTCTCTGCAACCAGCTCCTTGGCTATGCAATAGCAAGTCCCAGTCAGAGGCCGAAAGCAAAGCCGCTTAAGAACCACTCACCACAAAAATAACAAACACATTTCTAAATATTAAAAATGCTGTTCTAAATGTAAGATATATCAACTGATATGCAGCTTACATCCCTTTTTGTCCACTATATTTGATTTTAAATGTGTAAAATTACAGTTCCAGCTTGCATTATCTGCTGGCAGGTTCATATTTAGAATTGTTTTAATATTAGATACAGTATTTCATATTTTGCTTAAATATTTAGCTTTGTTAATTTGCCTTTATTCACAGCATCCCATGGAGACAGAATAAAAGAGTACTACTTGGAAACATTACTTGAATTTAATACAGATAAAATGGAGAGTAAATGGCCTTTTAGCCAGCATGCACTTCAGCTGCCCAATCTAACCGCAAAGGAGTTTACCACCTTTTACTACAGTCTGACTAGAATGTAATTCAGCATCTAGGGTTCATCCATCTGCAGCTCAGAATAAAATTAAAATCTAAAAGCACTGTTATAGGTAGATATATTTAGTAAAAAATGGGTTTGATTTTTATTTTAAAAAAATCAATGAATTTAAGAAAGCAGAATCATAAAGGATGGAGGGATTTGCCTAGAAAGTTGCTACTTATATTAGTTTAATACTGTTAATAACATCAAATCACTCTTGTTCAATGGACAGGCCAACGCACTTCTGGAAGTCTAAAAGCAAGCCCGTACAGACAACAGAAAATATTTCAGAAATTAATTCCAATAGAAAACAAAGGAAAACAAACTCCTGCTCTGCTCAGCCCTGAGACTCATTTCAGTGCAAAATATTTATTTAGAAATGTATACAATTATGTGATTTTTCACCTCTATGTCTCAGCCGCAGACATACTGGGGGGAGGAGCGGGGGGGAAGACACTGCAAGAAGAAAGTTGGTTCAAAGCTTGCAAATGTTGGCAGGTTCAGGAAAAAAATGGAAACCAGCCTACTCCCTGCATCTAATTCCCCGACCCTCTCATAAGATGATACAAGACAAGACAATCCTTAACATTTGAAGACTCAAATGACATCTGCACAAAGAAAAAGAATATTTAACAGTCCAAAGCAGTTACGGTATCCATGAGACAAAAGAAAAAAATAATCTGCTACTTGAAAACTAAAGTCCACCACTGAGAAATGAGAAGAAAAGCATCTCAAGTCAATACGTCATAAAAGGTTTGTAGAGAGTTCCTTTGGGAACAACATACATCTTTAGCATTTGCCTGGCTTGTTTCTGAATTATCACATAAAAAATAAATATATATCAATATTTTAAAGGATTATTAACTATCTAATAATATTATTCTTCAAGAGAGATGACTTTTAGAAAGACAGAAAATACAGCATCAGACTCCAGTACTATCGTATTTCAGTAAAACACAGAAGAGTAGTATTTTATCAACAATCTCAACTGTCTGTTGGTTATGTCACATTCTTCGCTTTTAATGTAATTACAAACTATATATTCAATGTAGAATGCATCAAATCATAACATACCAGAGGCAATCACCCTTCAACTCTTTCATTAAAGACAAAGTTATAATGTTAACTTCCCGCTTCAATTCATATGCGGACCCACCAAGAGAATGGGTGAGACCACCACGAGGTGGACCTAAGACTGCCTCAAGGTACTTGGGAGAGGAAACACTCATTACTTCCTTGCTTTCTAGGAGCTGAGATAGGAGCTTCTAAGAAAGATTTTGAGGTAGAAAATTACATGCAGGGAACTGCTTGAATGAGCAAAAGTTCATGCTGTTCCTGTGATTCTTTACCTGAATACATGTCATATCTTAAGAGAAGATTTTATGGCAAAAAGGTCCATCTCCCTTTTATTCCTATGTTAATGTGTCTGAACTCTTTATGCTTGATCCTTTTAAAAATAAAACCCCCAAAATCGCTTCAGGAAAGCCAAAATAGTCTTACTGGTACTTCCATACCAGAGTGCAAGTGCTAGCTTGTCTGATTAAGTAACCTGTGGAGTTCTTAATAACAAAGACAATTATAATTCTGTTTTCATAAAAATCAGTTAAACTATGTCTTGAAACTATGTATGTGAAAACTAACATTCAGATAGAAATGAGCTATTTATAAACTTCAGTTCCTATGGAAGGACTGGACAAACTACCTCATGTTCTTATTTTTTAAGGTATACAATGTAAATTATCTTTTTGCTGAGGTTATCTATGGTTGAAATACAGCATATTCAACAAGAAGTTGTTTGGGGTTTTTCTTTTTTTTTTTGGCAAATATCGTTAGCACTTCTCTTGGCTTTGACTAAAATTCTCGGTAGCCTAACTGAAGCAACTTTCTAAAAGAAATTCTGCGGCTTACAAAAATCAGATACACAATGAAAGGCAAAAAATGATGAAGGTATTTTAAATTTAGAATTAGAATTCTAAATATGAACTACTTCAAATTCCTCTAATGAGAAACTCCAAAACTCCCAGCCCACTAGCAGGAACCCAGAAGCCAGGGGAGCATCCAGGGCTTTCGGGCTCCCCACCGCGTGCCCAGGACCAGGGCTGCCGGGCTGGGGGTGACTGCCTGCCCGCAGCAGTCCCACACCACCGCAGTCCCTCGGCCGTCACCCCACAGGGCGAGCGGAGCTGGCAGCACCAAGGCAGGGTTCTGTTAGGACACAGAGGGGTTTCTATCAGGAATTTTCAAGGAATTCATTAAAATTGATTACACAAAACATCCCACAGGAAAAAAATGCCAACCATGTTTAGATTTGGACATTGCAAATAAAACTGACTACAGAGTACTGTACTATTTAAGAAGCTCTATACAGATTACCTACTTTCCCCCCACCCCTCTCCTACTGTAATGGGGCTACAGCCTGCCTATACTATTCTATAATAATGCCAGTTTTGAGCTCCTGATGCACTTCATAAGACTTCAAGGTCTGGAGGGGAGCTTTCAGTGTCCCTGCTCTGAATATTGAAGCCTAACTTTGATGTCCTCATTAACTCAGTATCGCCACTCCCCACATCTAAACAGACACAGATATGCCCACATTCACCACCCAATTTATATTATAATGCAGTGTCAGAAATAACTTTAAGCCATTTGTTTGTCAAGCAATGTTTTGGGGGTTCACACATCTTCCCTGACAGCTTCTACTCTACTGTTCCCTGCAGAAAAACAAGTACCCACTATGGTCTGTGTGGCTTACACCACAGAAAGAACTGCAATTGTCTTTTCTCACCTTTAGAGGCACTGGATTATTTTGTCACTACATTTATTTATCCTCTTCTCTTACCTTTTCTCTATGAAAGAATGTTCTCTTTAGTCAGCATGGAGATAATAGCTGCGATTTTTTTTAACTAGTAATACTTCTCTCCTACAAAGCTTTACTGACAATTTCAAAGATTTTTTAACAGACAGGAATGGAAATCTAGCACTTTTTCTCCAATATGTGATGCTATTCTGTTGTCGAAAGCATACTTGGAGATACTCAAAAATCTTATCAAGATGATCACAGCATTAATGGTCCAGCACACAGCATGATCCTCTATTATGGTTGCCTGAGATACACACAAAAAGTTTTCATTACTTTTAATAATAAAATTTTATTTCAAAATATAAAAATCAGCAGAGCATTATCTCAAGATGTGGCTTAGCCACATCAGTGCCGTATTAAAAATACAATTCATTTCAGCTATTGAAATGCTTCTCAACCCTTATCCTCCCACAGTTATTACAGTGCCATATTTTGTGGCAAGCTTGAGTATTACATTTGGGATACTGTAGAAATGCTTGCTCTCCCATTTCCTAATAAGCCCTTTATTTTCCAGTTATATGGAAAAGACGATGCTGAAGTTGAGGTATTCATCACAAAAGAGGTAAGAGATGCAAATACACGTCCTATCAACTGACAGCAATCTCAGGCAACACCTCTTTCCATTACCAAATCTCCAAGCACTTTACAGTTCAATATGAAATATCTTCTCCTTTAACGTAGGGAAACTAAGGCAGAAACACTAACCCACTCAGATATACAAAAGAGGTCAGCCCTCACAACTGAGTTTCAAACACTCGGTTCTGAAATAAGGGAGGTTTCACAAAGTTAAAATTTCTAAAAGCTCAGTATGCAACATACTGAACCACTGTGAAGATCAGTGGCTTCACAGCCCGCAGCCGCAGAACTTGCGTAGAATCGAGGCATCTACTCACTCCCTATGTCTGAGACAGCCTACAATTCAAGGCCATTAAATATTCTCTAAGTCTTCCAGCACACCTACATGTCCGGTACAGTGTTTTTTCCCTGTCCCGCAACACACTACAAGGGCTAAGCAGCTCGTATGAACCCCTTTAGATTCAATAAAGAGGCATCCCTATGACTAACACCACTTCTATCCCAATTTAGGAGGTGTGCCCAGGAAAGACCTAACATATGAACAACACACAGTTCATCGTAAAATGCAGCAGCAGGAGTCCTTTACGTTAAAGGGAACACCATGGGATGTTACTAACTACTTTTATAAGGAAAATTAGCATAGTCCTTGAATTTAGCTCTTACACCTCTTCATCAGTGTTCTCTTCATCCCAAAACAGATTTAAATTTACATTTCTAACCTTGCAAAGAGGTTAGAAACGTGGCCACCATCTTGTCACCAGTTACTATTTAGCTGAAAATACCATACAAACCCAGCTGCTTGTGAATGCTTCACCTAGAAAACATGCACTGTTCAAAACTGTGGAAGAATAGTTACAGCTACACGCCATTTATTTTGAAATGGGAGAAACTTCACTATGTAAAACAAAGGCCTTAAATATGCCCCAGGTATTGATTTAAGATTTTCTGACATTCAGGCAGATGTCTAAACAAAAACAAGTATCAACAGAGATCCAAACGGTACACACACACACACAAAAACTTAAAAATTCCTTTAATTGGTGAAAAACCTGTATCCCCTTCTAAAAAGAATAACAAAAGGGGTTTTTTTGGAGGGGAAAAGAAAACCCCAGCTCTCTTCAGTGGCACTGAGCATTGCTAACCTCCAGGTCACCAGTTCCAGCAATAACTGGAGGTAGTTAACAAATGGCTGCTTTTAAGAGTCTTAAAGTGTTAGTTTTCTAGGATCACTCTTTGTATAGCAAACAAGCAAATGTTCACAATCAAGAAAAAACTCTTAGAAATCCTACCCTTGGCAGACTCAGTAGAGAATAATGAAACGGGAGGAACATAGGAATTGAAGGATTATTCACTGTCTAGCACTGGAATTTTTGACACGAAGAAGAGAGAGAGTAAACAGGATGTGGTGTGAAACACTAAGTTGCCATATTTCTGAAAGGGATTTCCTGGTCAGAAAAAAGTGCAACATGGAACGTGCAGCACACACTGGTACATTCAGTATCGCCATGAAACACCAGCCGGATTGCGCACACACCACGCAGGCACAGTGGCCATTTGTCTGGCATGTTCTGGATGTCCAAAAGCTTTCAGAACAGGTTGCCAGACATCTGGAAATGGTAGATGAAGGGCCAGAGCCCTCAAACTCTTCTCACACAACACTGCCAGGTGAAAAAGAGGGCTATCTCCAATGAAATCTAGATGTATGACAGCCCCAAGTATAATTCATATAGGGTTATTAAGGAATAAATGTTCCTTAGTATCCTCCTATGTAAATACTATTACTCTAAGATAAGGATGCCTAAGGGTGCCTTCTTCCTGCTGAGTGTAATTGGTTACACTTATACAAGTCCTAAGCAAGCAACAGAGGTAGGCATGCAGAAGGAAGATGAAAAACAAGAAAAGCAGTGCGGGCAAATAAAAGCTTGTCTAAACATATGTAGGTACTTGCTGAATTGTTTTGGCATAAGAAAGTCCAAGCGTGCGGGGATTCAGGCATAGAAGCTCCTTGCCCCTCTTTGTTGTAACCTATGGTCAGAGAGGTTCTGAGGAAGCTAACTCTAAGTGTCCATTCATCCCCAACAGTCTGTTCAGAGTAATAAAACAAGGAAGTAATGTAGAAAGAGGCGACAGAAAGAGTAGCAGAAGTAAAACCAAAACTAAGAAATCTGCCCAGTGAGATAAGTAAATCCAGTACTTAATAACCAAGAGCCCCGTCCTCTCTGAGCACTTTATTTCTCTTTGCTTAAAAATTCTAAGAACTTTCCTTTCTCTGTCACTTGCACAGTACAGCAAGAAATGCCATGCTGGAGAGGCTGAACCTGCATGCTGCTCCAAGTTGCTTTTGTCACTCGTAAGGCTGCTAAGGAAGGTTTGAAGTGAAACTATTAATGTGCTGCCTTTTAACTGGGTTTTGTTTGGGGTTTGTTTGCTTTTTAATGGATGGAGTAGGCACTTGTCGCATAAAATAACTTTTTGACGTGCAAAGTTGTGAATATTTTGACTAAATACATGAAATCAAAAAATCTAAGGAAAATACACCCACTTTATAAGCTCTAGTATTGTTTAGAATGAATATAATCCAGTCATAGGTGCTTTTTTCCTGATGGGAACAAAGATTTTTCTAAAAACAACCTCCTTCCTATGACAGCATCCTGCCAGAATCAACAGCATCTCCAAGAAAAAAAATCAAAGGTGGGCAAAAGTACAAAAGAAACAAAGGGAAAAAAGGTTGTCCTCTGGCGGTATAAAGTAAACGCCTACAACTAAAGTTAACAGGATGAAAGGTAAAATACACATAGGGGACTGAAAGACTTTTCGCATAGGCGGAAGAATACAAGACCCCTTCCTTTCAGAACAACGTATTCAGTAACCTGTGTTGAAGTTGTTGGGTCCCTGGGAAATGGCCCTCATCTGAAATACCATTCTAGGTGATCTCAAGAAAGGTCAAGCGCTCGGCTAAGAGGGACACTTACTAAGTGCTCCCAATAGGGAACCAGGCAGTACAATTTGGGTGGGATGCTCATTGAAGACAGTGACATGGCAAGGCTGAGCACATCTAAAAGCCACCCAGGACCACAGGGCAGAGTCCCCACTGAGGCCACACGCTCACTCCTTACACCTCTGCTCCCTGCCCATCCCTGGTGCTACCTCTGGATTCCTGTCTGACAGCACAGGTACACCAGCACAGCTCTCCAGCGCAAGAGAAAGCTATCCACCTTCTCGGTCAGGGTAGTTTTCTCACGGATTAACCAATTAGATCAGCTCCCTGTGCAGTTGCACAAACACCAGAGCCAAGGCAAGGGAGGAGGAAGGGAGCCCCTTTCAGCAGCAGTGAGCCTGAGCAGCGAGTTCAGCCATCTCATGTAACTGCACCCTCAGACTAAGTTTCAACTCATTCCTTCTGCACACTGCTCTATGTCACCATTTCTCACTGCATCAAAGTGACATGAAACGCTTAAAATGCTTCATGTAAAGTCATCGTTAAATCTTAGACAGGTAAGCGGCGTGTAATTCCAAACAAGCCTATCGGGCTCATTTTGAAACTCCAGCAAAGGTTTAACAAGATGACCATACATCTACATCTGTGAAAAGCTGAGGGGCATGCAGCAAGAATGTGTTCAGCCTCTCTGTTCAGTCAATCTTTGACCTTGTCACAGCTGTTATTTCAGCGTATACTGAATGCAGGATAAAACAAGAAAGTAAAAAAAAAGAAAAGACGACCGACAAAAGCTAGCAAGTCTCTGCAAGGTATCAGTGCTACACCGCAGAGTACCTGTGTGTTATTTTGTGTGCATAAATGTTTTAGATTTAAAATCTTACCAAACTTTGCAGTAGTTTATAATGACCTACCTTTTTTATATTTATAAAGTTTTTTTAATCCTTCTGTGCCTTTTCTTTTAATAGCAAATGTTCTAAATATATTCACAGTTTATGAGCTTTACTTTTCAACATTTTAAATACTATGCCATAGGGAACTTTCTGTACGAAGTGTGTTTAACAACAAACATTGTTTTTACCTCTCAGAACAACTTAATTTGACGAAAGGAAATGTTCTACGCTTTTCTAAAACACACCATCTGCACTTTTAGAATTTCTATAGCTGTGCAAAAATCCATTAGAATTTAAAATTGAGCCTTAACTAAATCACAATTATCATACAGTTGTTACAGTAAGCATTAGTTTGACAGCTATGCAAAAATACAAGGTTAAAAAAATCATCGTAACCATTTATCATAAAAGTTTAGGTCTCCCACTTACGTAACTTTGCATATGAACTATCACTGTAACTAACTCATTATCTCAGATTAGCTGCTATAAATACAGGCGGCACTAACCAAATGTCAGTGTTACCTATCGTAAAGAACCGTCTTGAATTAAATTATATAAACCCCATATGTTTGGGTAGGGCAGAGATGGACAAAGACTACCAGGCATAAAGAAACATCAGAGACCAGGGCAGTCACGATAAAATTTGAAACAACGACAAAATAATTGTGACTGACATTCAGTCACATATAGCAGAAGATCTGAGTCTTAATGCTGTGGTAAAAGCCAAACAAGAACAGTGAGATCCCTCCGCTAGTAAAAATCCTTCTCTGAATGAAACCCTAGAAGCACCCCCAGGTCAGACATATACTCAACCAGAAACCTCATCTGTTATCACCTATCTCCATTTCTCTTTCCAAGCAGTTACGACAGTCTCTCAAACTATTACACGTTCACCTGTTTTCTGAAGACTATGTTTTTCTTAAGCAAGTAACAAGTAAGCATGACATACATGTTTGCTATTCAGTTCAGGACTAGCTTTAGACAGTGCCACAAAAAGAGAGAGTTTCAGCACAGAAGTAAGGGTTTCTAACAGCTACAGCGGAAGGTCAAAAGTGGCAGTGTGCCCACAGAACCATCAGAAATTCCTTTAAGACACTGACAGCCTATGTAAGGGCGGGGGGGGCGCGAAGGGGTACGCGGAAGACAGGAGCACCCCTTTCAGCCTCCTGCTACAGGGCTGCAGTGGCTGCACTGTCCAAGCACATTCTTCAGTGGGAGCAATCTCTGTTCCATTAATGCAGTGGTTCAGGTGATTTCCATCAGCTCCTGTCCCCATTTCACTATCTTCTCCTATTCCATGGGAAAAGTTATGTCACAGCAGGCCTGGTAGCAATGTCCTTATAATACTTCACCACACATTTCCTTTCAGCTGATAGGAATAGTGCCATTGCACAGACAAAACATTGCCTGCAAGAAATAAGGAGCGGGATAAAAACCAGATGGCTGAAGTTAAGCGCAGGAAGACAGGAGCAACGCTTGTAGGGAGGAGAAATCATTTGGATGAGTTGAGACTGTGAACACGGCTCTCCACACAAAGGGAACATAGCCTGCCACAACACAGCCTGCAACAGCATAAATATGAAATGAAATTTGAATGAAATATTGTTATCTATACCACCTAAAGGCTGAATTCTTTTCAAGCAAGTACCAGATGGATGACACGCTTTTTTTTTTAATTTAACATCAGGCTAATGCAGCTTCAGCTCTTTAGATCACTACCTGTCAACCACAATCAAAACCACCATTTTGAAAAATGTGAAGTGCTCTGTAACACAAGTCGAGAACCTCGACAGCATATTCCCTTACAATACACCTATACCTTCACAATTTGCTTCCAGCTGGTACAAGCCTTGGCAGTGATAGGCATGACTCTTATGTCCCAATTCCCCAGCAACTGGCTCCATCCATACAAAGACAAATGTTATCAGTGATAGAGAAACACCTATGCAAGCCCAGACTGTATTTAACATTGTGTCCAACATGGTTCAAATCTTTAAATCTTGCTGAAGACAGGGTATTTTAATTCTTACTAAAATGACGTGAACTCTAAGAACCCAGTGCAGCAAAACTTCAAGCACAAAATATGATTCATAGTATTTTTCCTGCCCTTGCTCTGGTTTAAAAAAAACCCAAAAAAACAACAAAACACAGTTGAAACGTTTCAGTCAACACATTTAAAAGGTATCATTCATCACCATCTACAAAGCTTCCAGATGAAACTTTTGAGAACCGACAGCAAGGTCTTGAAATTGCTTCCTAAAGTATAGCATAAATTTTGCCATATCAAGAAAGGATTCAGTAATATTAATTTGATTTTTTTTTTTTTTTACTAACAATTTGATTGGTAAAGGTAGCAGGCACTGATCCAATGAGCTTCTGCACAGTACGTGTCTTGTGACTGTTCTCCATGTCATTTCAATTAAGGAATTCCCAGAATATACAATATTGCATTAATATAGCAGCTATTTAAAAGATCAAAGTTATGTTTTGAAACCAGGGGATTTTTTTGAATACAGAACATAATCATCAAGCAGTCATGTTTCTTCTGAGAACCCAGAGGGATCCATTCTTGCTCCGGCACTACGTATTCTTAAATGACCTGGAAAATCCAAACCTTCCTCATGGAATAGACGGCACGATCCTCAACAGACGATGAGAACTGCCGAAAGCAGTATAGAAAGGACGTGTCACTGACTTCCACTGAAACCAACATAGCATCACGACCAAAAGTAGTTCAACAATTAGGAAGAAAGATTAAGAGGAACAGTAGGAGACCCTATTTTGCCATGTAGGCAACTCCGTAGAAAACCTGGCTAAACATAGCTTCGTGGGGCAAGGTTTTGGCCAAAAGAACTAACCATCCTTGCAATTGTCTGCGAAACAAGGAATCTAGAGCCTCGCACCCCAGGGAGGTCCCATTATCTTCTTACTTAACACTGACTTAATTGTTTCTAAAATGCAATGTCCGCCATTCAGGAAGGATGACAATAAATTGGGGGGGATCCAGGAGAAAACTGAGAGAATAACTGAAGAAGTTAAAAAATAAGAAAAGAAAGCCTGGTAACGAGCTAACTTCAAAAGATTACTTATTTTTCTTAGTAAAGAGAACATAAGCAAGAAATTAATCAAAATTCTTAAGAATTAATACTCGGGAAAACATGTGCTTTAATGGGATTTTCAGTGACGATGAGGCTAGCGCAAGATTCAGTGGCTAGAAACTAAAGGTAGCTCTCTTCAGAACAGAAATAAGAAATAAAATACAAATCAGCCACTTGTATACCTTACCGAGAATTATGCTGAGCTCTCCCTCACTGGAAATTTTTAACTGCACGTTCTAAAATGTAAGCTCTAGTTTAAAACACAGACTGAAAAGAAAAAAAAAAGGTCCTATGGCCTGCGTTATGAAGAGGTCAGACTGGATGATTGCAACAGTCCTTCTGGCTTGATAATCTATTAATCTTATCAGACAGATCAGAATACATGCCTGACCACTTTCAGGACCGAATGCAAAGTCATCCATAGGCGCACCTATTCTGACGGTATATTTTTAGCCTGAGACTATCTTTTACCTTTAAACGTCGCCGAGATTGGAACCGCAGATACATCAAGCTAGAGACATAAAAGGCAGGCGATAACAAAAACCTCATCACCTAGAAAATGCTCCTTTCAGTTGGCAGAGCTATACAATCAAAACGCAGTCCGAAGCCAATAAGATATCCTGTATTTTTTCCGCACTTCCCGGAACTTTACACAACTCTCCGTGGGACCGACTCGCTCCAGACAGGATTTAGCCGAGAGGAGGCTCCGCACGCCCGGGGGCAGCGCTTTAGAGGAAGGAGCTTCGCCAGCCTTCGCAGGGGGAAGAACAACGACGCGGAGGCACAGAGGGCCACGGGGGATGCTAGCGCGGTGCCGGCCCCTGCCGCCGGCCCGGGGGCTGCCGTCCGCCGGCGCGGGGCGAGGCGAGGCGAGGCCGCCCGCCGCCCCAGCCCGCCGCGGCCCCGGCCGGCAGGCAGCATTGTTCCGGCGGGCAGCGCCGGTGCCGCCGCCCCGCACACGGAGCGCTCCCCCCCACCCCCCCGCCCCCGCCGCGCCGCCGCCCCCGAGCCCCGCTTCCCTCCCGCAGCCGGCCGGGGACGCGTGAACTCTTGAACCCGCGCCGCAGCCCAACGCGAGCCTCCGGGGCGGAGAGCGGCGGCGCGCCCTGCGCGGGGAGACCGCCCGCCCCGCCGCCGCCGCCGCGGGCGGCCCGGCAGCTCGCTGCGGCCGCCCCCCGCCCGCCCGGCTCCGCGGCCCGCGCCCCCCGACGCCGAGGCCCGGCGGGACGCGGCCCGTCCGCCCGCCCCGCCCGCCGCCGGGCCCCGCTCGCCCCCCGGCCGCGGGGCCGCCCCCCGCCGCCCTGCCTCGCCCCGCCGGAGGGGGCCCCTCGTCCGCCTTCTCCCGGGGCGCCCTCGGCCGCCCGCGGGCCAGGCCCCGGCCCAGGCCCCGGCCTTTCCTGCCGCAGCCCCCCGGCGGACCCTCCTCACCTGGGCTTGAGGCTGCCGGCGCCCCGCTCGTAGGCCCAGGAGGCGGCAGGCTGCGCGGCGGCCGGGGCCAGGGGGTCGGGGAAGCTGGGGGTCGTCGGGTAGTTCCTGTCCATCATCGGGGCAGGGCGCGGGGCCGGGGCGGCGGGGGCTCCGCTGGGGCCCTGCGCGCAGGGCGGCGGCGGCGGGGACCGAGCGGGGCGGGTGGGAGCGGCCCCCCCTGCCTCATGCGGGGCGGGCAGCGCCGCGGCCCCCTCCCCGGCGCGGACCAGGCCGCCGCGTCCCGGCCCCCCTGCCCTGCCCTGCCTCCGCTCCCCTCCCCTCCCGCTCAGCTGCGGGCGGCGGCGGGCGGGCGGCTGAGGGGAGCTGCGCAGGGCGGCGGGGGCTGCGCGGCGGCCAGGCGGGGACCCATGTCGGGCTGCTCTTTCCCAGGATGCACCTCCCCCGCCAGCGCGCACTGGGGCTCACGGGCTCCGGCGCCGTGGCCGGGGGGCAGGGAGGCCGCGGCGGAGGGGGGCCGCCGCCGGAGCGGCCGCCGGCGGGGCGCGGAGGAGGAGGAGGTCGGTGACTGGGGAACGGGCGGCCGCGGCCTGGCGGAGGAGCGCGGCGACGGCCGGAGGGGAGCGTGGCGGGGGGCGGTAGCCGCCACCGGGGCGGGGTGGGGGGGGCTGAAGGCGGGGACGGCCGGGCCGGGCGGCGAGGCGGGGTGGGGGGAAGGCAGGCCGGTTTCTCGGCGGGGCCGCGTCAAGTGAAGCGCTGGCGCTTTGTTGGAGGGACCGGGGCGGGGCCATCTTGTTCCCGCTGAGGGGAAGCGGCGTCAGCGGCGGGCAGCGCCGCGGGCCGCGGCCTCCGGGGCGGCCGCCGCCAAGATGGAGGCCGACGGCCGACCTGCCCCGGCGGCCGCCCCGGGGCGGCGGGTCGCCTCACGGGGAGCGCTTTGTAAAGCGATTTGTAGGGCGGCTACTCCCGCCCTGCCCCGCCGCGGGGAAGCGGGGGGGGGGGGCTGCGCCGGCCCGAAGTCCTTCTCACAGAAAAATTAAACTGAGAGGGGTATAAAATAAAATACCTCGGCGATGGACGCGGGGGCGGGAATGCGGTGGGGCTGGGGGTCGCCGGGAGAAACGCATCACCCTGTTGCCCCTCGGGGCAGCCCAGAGCCCTGGCTTTGCCGCTTTGAGCTCCTTGCATGCCAGTGCTTGGCATTTGAGGTTGGTCGTCGCTCTGAGGATGCTTTACAGAGGTTAAATAACATCAAAGCACAAACATTTAGCAATTTTTTTTCTTTTCACGAGCTAACAGCCTCTAATATCTATAGATGTATCAGAGCTTTACCTAAAGACTTAGGCATTCTCCATCAGTAAGTCATTGCAGGCCTGGAGTCTGAATAGACCAGAAGTCAAACGGCAAGAGGAGCAGACAGAAAGAATATTTAAGTATTTAGAGCAATCTAAGCCACCTGGTGCACAGACAGTAAATTCCTGTATCTTTGGCTGCGTGCTTGTTAAAGCAAAGTCTAAGGGAAATGGGTACCAGCTGTGCAGAACAGGGTAGGAGTGAAGGGAACATCCGTGTGGGGCAGGGGGATGGTGGGTGGACAATGGTGTCTTGCTTTCCCTGCAGGTTGAAGGTACACAGACTGAGAGGAGCTGGAGGAATGTGCCTGAGAGGTAAAGATGAGGGATGTGCACTTGAAAGACAGAGGGCGACTGCACCTGAAGGCATTGCTCAGAAGAGGAAGGTGTATGCTAATGAGTAAGTCTTTTGAAGATTCAGTTTGTAGTACTCCGGGCAATATCAAACCATAGAGTGGAATGAATTTTGTAGTGAGATGCAGAGTTTAGAAGCTTGACTACAGCCAATCAGATTAGATGCTAAAAAAAAAAAACCAACTCACCACTTGAATGAAAAAGTAGAGTGCTTGATATTAAATGAGAAAGCAGGAAGGTAAGAGACATTAGGAGGAATAGCTGAGGTTCTGCTTTTCTCATCCCTAGTTTCAAGAAGCAGTAGAGTCAACTATAGGAAGAAATGCAGCCTTGGATCAGGAGGGAAAGGTAAGTGTGAAAGTCATCAGCACCGAGGCTGAGCGAAGTCACCCAGAGGCCAGGGCAGAGGGAGGAGAGAAAAAGAGAAGCCTCCCAAAGCCAGAAACTAGCAGAGTGAGTTTTCCTTGTGTTTGCATAAGTTAGCACCTGTATTGCTTGCAACTGGAGAAGAGTATGTGGGGGGTGGGGGACCTTCTTTCCCTGGGAAACAGGAGGGTTGCCGATTTACATATGAACGAGGCCTGATGACAGAAAATGACTCCAGTTTTATGCTAATAATGAAGCACTTACGGTGCTGATACTATTGAAAGTACCATTTCCAGCGGGGGTGGGGGACAGACACCTACAGTTTTTGATTTCCCTGCAGGATCTCAGCTAATTTCCATCATAATATTATATTTGTAGTGCATTGTTGCCCTTAAGGGGGCCCGAGGGAAGGGCAATACATGGACCTAAGCGATAGGAAATGCCTTTTCCACCTAGCTGTAGTGTTTGGTTATCTAGAGCGAGTGCGTTGGTGTGGAGCTACCTTCAAAGTTTCTTGCCACAAATTTGGAATGACATATTAATAAATTATAAAACTACTCTTGCTCTGTCTGATTTTTCTCAAGTAATGGGAATACGAACTTTAAAGAGTACCATAGTGCTGTGTATTTTCATTACAGGAATATTCCTCTAAGGAGAAGGGAGGGTGTTAATACTTTTCGATATGTGGCTGCAAAATCACATTACGTGAGAAATCACAAACAAGCACCAGTCCAGATACACAGGCAGGGAAACGGATACACAGCTAGTTTAGACCGCTAAATGAACTGATGGTCGGTATACCACAGACACAGTGTTTCCCTGAACATTGTTGGAGTATATCCTCTTCATTGTAATCCTCTTTATTGTAAGTGAAATTGAGTGAAACAGAACTTGTGACAGCTGTTGTTAAGTTTAATTTCTTTTACAGGGTTTTAATAGAGGTGGAGTAGACTGAAAACGTCATTGCTAATGTCCATAACCACCAGATAAAGTCAGTTTATTCACTAGTTTGTTTTTTCTGTGTATGAGTTATAAATACTTGTCCTGAGACCAGCTGGTGAGACTTCTGCAGTTTTCTCATTAAACAGATCCCTGCTGCTTGTTGCCATCCTCTGTCTAGGAAAGCTGTCCTGAAGTTTGTGCATTTTATCTTTTTGTAACCAAAAGCTATTTTGTAACACCATCCTGTAAGACAACAAAAGAGTCTGTTTAGAGTAAGTGCTTTTACAGTATCCTGGTATCCATGATACTTAGAAACAGCTTTTCTGAAAGATGTCAGCGATAGAAAAAATCCTTTGATAGATCCTGTTAATTACATATGTTATTTTAATGTGTAGATTAAAGTGTACATGTAAGATGCGTATTTAGCAGTCATATGAGAGATGTTTATGATTCTGAATATTGAAAATATTTTGATTCTTGTGTTAGTAAGGACTGCTTTCCTTTCAAATGCAGCAATTACTTGCTGTTTAGGAACTGAACTGTGGTGGTCTTTAACACCTTCCAAACCGTAGTTCATAACTGAGTGCCTGTAGCCAGTATTGATATTGTATGTGCATATCTCTCAAGTCAAGAATTTAATATAATAAATATATTTTGTTGAAACAAAAGCTAATACAATTTTTCACTCTATTTAAGAGCAAAATGTTAAATTACAACACTGTAACACAATCTGTGCAGCATACCAGCCTGGGGCAGTATTGAATTTCTGTTGCTCATTTCTTTCCTGAAATGAACAGCCTCCACTTGGAAAAATAATGTAACAGATCCTTTATAGAGTCAAACAAAAACACCATGTGATAGTTAGAAGACAGATTTAAGTACTTAAGGTAACGCTTTAATGGGAATTGTCTGCCTAAGGTCTGACGAGTGGTCTTCAAAGCTGCAGCATGTGCTGTTGCCCACAGGTGTGGTGTGGCAGCAGGGCTGGGCTGCCTCAGCTGCTTGCTGACACCCAAAGGAGAAGGCCTTACTCTCTCTTCCTCCTTCCCTGCTCCACCCTCCCGCTCCTAGCAATGCACTCGGCCACAAGGTGAGCAATAAATTCACTCCACTGGCAAGAGAACATTTACTTTTTTGCCAGAGGTCATTTTTCTGTAATTTTGCTGAGCTGAGTCAGCTTGCTTTGCATCAAATGAGTGCTGGCTCAGGGCAAGCAGAGGTAGTGTGCAGCCAGAAGCAGCTGGGAAGGGACGGAGATGACAGGAAAGAGCAGGGAGCTTTTACTTTTGATGATGAGGTGTTGCCTTGGCTCCTGGGATATTCAGTACAGAAATCTCTAGAGCCTAGGAGTGCTTGAGGATATACCTCTGTGGACAGTACTGGGCTTCTCTGCCCATGTGCTAGTTCAGCCAGAACCATGCCAGCTCTGTTGCAGAACTGTGTTAGCTAATACACACTGCTCTGTAGGGAAACTTTCCTATTTCCCTCTTTCTGTTTAAATAATTTAATGTTACTCAATGCTGAATGGCATTATTGCTTTTTGAGGTCTAGTTTTATGTGTAAAGTGACCGTATGCCGAATGAAATGCAGGATCAAGCTAATGGGTAGTTGGCAGTTTTCTGTGATTTGGTCATAATTAAAACCAATATATCAATCACAAATCCAGGGCCAGAATAATGCTCCAGTTCACACTTGGTGTTGATTTATTTATTTGTAGCTGATTTATTAACACCTTTGTTGCTTAGTGTGCTATTATTATTACCCATGTTAATAGAGAAATATCAGCCAGTGTTTGAGTTGAGTGTGATGGAGTATTTTTTATGTTGTCTATGTACAAGACTGGCTGCGCAGAAGGCTACATGGTGTGTTACAGCTTCAACAGTCCCACAGTTGTGAAATACCAGGACAGCACCACTTAGGGTCCTTGGGCATGCAGCAGCAGGTGTTACTGAATAAGGTGATTCTTGATGGGGCCAGCAGTTGCTGCCTGAGCTTTTGGCATCCATTTTACTGCAGGTACAACAAACCTGGCTCTACAAGGCTTTTCCAATGCCTCTCTATCCCCATATGCCCTCTTCTTCCACAGAGGGCGTTGCTCCTGTCCTTTGCCTTTCCATAACACATGGTGCCTGGTTTTGGTCTTGTCCTGGCTCTTCCTTCATGTTTAAGTGCCAAAATATTTTCTTTTCTTGTGTGAAGAGGCTTTCAGATAAATCTGTAAACTGTTGTATTTGCAGCAAAATTCTTGATATGCTTTGGGGCAATTTTTGGTGGGCTGAAAAGAATCATGGAAGAAGAGTCAGATGCACATGCTGGATCAGCAGCTTCAGCTGTTGTTGATCAAAGAAAGTAGTTAAAGGTATGGCATGTGGTTAACACTGCAAATCTGAGATTACAGATTGGTTGTTGAAAGTAGACAAAAAGGATTTAATTTCAGTTCGTAATAGTACTTTATTTCAAAACTATTACAGTATCATAAATAGTTTGCTAACGTCCACAGCCATCTTAGTGGTTAGTTTTCAGTGGCTAACTATTTGTCAACAAAAGCTCTAGAAATGCTTAACAGCTAGCCTTGTGCTGAGAGAATGAATCTTGACAATTGTTTAAAAATAGTTTCAGAGACTTGAGGACATTATTTTTTGAAAACTAATGTTTCAAAGAGGAAACATCCACCTAATTTGAACGTGTCTGATCAGATGAAGTTTGAAGAAGTTCAGGCCAAAGCTGAGCTGGGTCTGATGTACTAACAAATTCTAAAAAGAGCGCAAAATAAAATGTGTGCAGTGTCTTTCTCTGTCGAACAGGGATGGATGGCAGGCATCCACTTAGAGATAGTGGATGCAGCACCTTTGTGCAGGCTTTGTATGTGTGCTGCCAGGTTGTGGTATCTTCCATGAGCACGTATGGCTAAGTAGGTCAGACATTGTGCAGTAATAACATGAGTCTTGGTTAGGAGGTCTGTTATTAATCACTGACGGGTGGTGGTGGTGTAATTATGATTCTGACCAAAGCAGAAAATTGCAGTTGCTTAACTGATTAGATTTTGCATTTAATTTGGCACATGGCCTCTTTAAACAAAGCTAGACATAAAGAAATGTGTAAATACATAAGAAAGTGCTGCCTTTCAAAGAACATACTTGATCTTGGAGTCTCACAGCAAATACTCTCTTTCTTGACATTTCTTTGCATATACTAGTCTGTGCATTTATTTGATAAAAAGCTTATGTATAAATAAATGATGCAAATATTCAGAATTAATTCTATTAAACTAAAGTTGATCTACCAAACCGTGGTACTTCTCCTGGTGTGACAAGAGATGACTGAGCTGGTAGAAAACTCACTGCAGCAGTGAGATGGAAGGGCTTCTTTCATTCCCTTTCCCAATCCTCCTCCTCGTTGCATGGTCCCACACCTTCCAAGGCGCCATGGCCAGCACTTGTGAGCGCGTGAGTTGAATCAAGATGAGAAAGCTGTCTACATTTTTGCTGGATGATTTACAAAGGGTTCTAGTAAGCACCACTACTGGCATAAGTTAAGTGGGAGAAATGTGCAGTGGCACGTAGGAAAAAGAAAACTTAAAGAAAACCTTTGCTCCTGAGCAAACTCATAGTTTTAACAAGGAGTATTTTATTTTAACATTTACTAGGTATTTTCCTATGTAGCATATCCATGCTAACATTAAATGCTGGATGTTTATGTATTCAATACTTAGCTGCTGAACAACTTGAGTGATCACAGGTGTTTATGTCCTAAATGAAGTAGCACTGCATCAGGAATTTAAAACCTGTTCTAAGGCCTTTTCAAAACTTGTGTTTAAGTGGATCAGTTTCTCAACTGAAATATTTTTCCTGATCCTTTGAATTCTGGCTTTCCCTTTGAAGTGTGGGCTTCTAGAGGCTCCCAGAATGTGGGTAGCAAGATGCCTGCATCTGATGGCCCCTTCTGTATCAGTGTTTCTGTAGTCTAGGTGCGATGCAAAGAGCCCTGAGGACTCTGAAAGCAGGAGGGAAAAGAGGAGCTAAAGGTTTTGCTATCTCTGTGAAAAGACTAGGGAAGCTGTGCAAGAAGAGTGGTTTTCAGAGGGTGGGAGAGGACCAAGTGCTTGGGAACCATGGCCAGGAAAGAAAAGAAAAAAGAAATTAAGCAGCAAACAGGTGAGTGTGTGCAATAATAGATTATGAATAGACACCGAAAAAGAAATCGGAGAAGGAAAAAAAGTTCAATAGTGAATTACAGGTAGAACAATAAGAAAAGGGAAAAAAGAAAAAGAACAGAAGGAAATGAAAAGTTAAATGTAAAGCAAAAGTAGTTAATGTAGTTATATATTTTCAACATGTACAAAATTTGTTGCATCAAATAGCCAAAATACATTTGATACTGTTATTTTCCATATAAGCAATTAGTGTAGTTGCCATTGTGAAGGTAGGTAAAAGATAATGTATTTTACGGTAAAACAGAGGACTGGTGTCCACCTGGGGGAGATTTGAGGAGGTTGCTCCCACAGGGGGCAACAGCAAACTAAATTGTAGTTTAAACACTAATGGAAGTACTGTTGCTTCCCTTGTTGGTACATCCCGGGGCCTGCTGTTCCCAGCTGGAGCTAGCCTTTAGCTGACATTTCAGTGTTTTGCCAAATTAGTCAGGGCAGTTTAGCAGTAATTGTTTTTCACATCTCAAAGTGAATGGGCTGGCTTTCGATTAAATGGACACAGAGATTAAAAGTTAGATGGGAAGTTTTATTAATCTGAGTTTTGGCTTGCTCCAACTTCCATGTAATTTTCAGAACTGTTGAAATCCAGTAGATAAACACTTTTTTTTTGTAGCTGGCAACTGTATAGCTAATGTCATAATATAGTAAACAGATGACATAAGACATTTTCCAAAGAACTGAGATCCTATTTTCCTGACACTTTTAATGAGAATGAAGCATCTACACCCCACCAGCTGTATTCCAAGTCTCAGTTCAGTTGACTGATTAAAAAGCTTCATTGGATGTTCAAATATGGGAGAAGATTCTTGTATTCTTTGGGGAGTTTTAACCAGCTAGCTCAGCTCATCTTGTGTGGTTGGGAGAAAAGGCACAAACCTGACTACTGTCTTCCAGTGGGCAAAACAAGAGTGGCTTAACTGTAGCACAGCAAATTACGCTATTTGCTCTATCTAGCTGCCCTCATCCATCCCTCCTGCCCAGCTGCAGAAGTTTATCCTTGCACAAGGTGTACCTTCACTTCAGATTGAAATTGCCATTACCATTGAGGAAGTCCTGCTTCTCGTGTTGCTTTTGCATGCCTGTTGTGGTCCTCACTGGAGTGATCTTGCTCACTTCCCTAACCCTAAGGAAATGGATATTTTTCAGCCACATTATTGTGTTAAATCTTCTCACCAAAGGCCAGGTGAAAGTCGAGGAAGATGGAAGGGTACAACACCTGGTTCCATTGGCTTGTTTGTCTTGATGGCTTCATCTTCAGTGGCTGCAGTTCATGGTTCAGAAATTCAGATGCTTAGGTGAACTAGAGCAGTGAAGTAGGAAGCTTCTGTCCAGAGTAGAAATTACCAATGTTAAAACAAACCATGACCCTTTTTCCCTGTTGGCAGGTGCTGTACAGCATGAAGAGGAGCGTGTGCCGTTACCAACTTAAATTAAAAAAAAATAAAAATCAAAAGGGTTGTCAGAGGTTTTTTAACTTTTTATCATAGGCTGAATTAGCATCCTCTCTTTTGCTATGACTAACTTGCATAAATGTTTATTTGGAAATTGCTTTACGAAATAATTCAGAGACTAGCAGAGTTTAAAATATTGCTACCCCTCCCCCAACAAAATGACAGCACTTAACATCAAAGCTAGAATTAAAATATAACCAGTCACAAGTGCATTCAAAAGGCTTTGTCAGATGAGTAGAAGGAGGTGTGCTCGTAAGATTAAGTAACAAGAACTGTTTACTCAAGTTCAGAAATACCTGGAAACAGTCAAAAGTCACCACCTGAATAAGGAGCAGGTTATTGGGGAAGAGGTGCTTAAAATTTTTGAGAGGAAAATACATGCAAGTTCTTGACTGTGAAAAATGGTGATAGTGATGAATGTGCATATGCTAGGAATTAACTGAAAGACACTTACAGTATAGAAAGAGCAAGCTTGGAAGTGTTTGAAAGATGGCTTTTAAACTTGGGGTTTCCTTCCTGTTCTCTACCCACATGGAACAAGTGAGGATAGCAGCAGTGAAACTGCTGTTGGCAGATGAGTCTGTGGATAGAAAGGTTGTTTTGTTGTTGGGGGTTTTCTGGGGTTTCTTCTTTTTTTTTAAAGCTTTAAATGAACCTGTACTGTTGATCAAAGTAATCAAACAGTGTTGCTAATAACCTACAGGTAATTAATGCAGCTTATTCACAGCTGGTCATCAGAGGAAAGACAAATTTTCCTACGTTTTCCAAATTTCAAATATACTTTTGAAGGGCAGATCAGCCTCAAACATTCTAGTCGATATAAGTAGGCATCATTAAAACAACAGAATACTGTAAATCAGGTTTGGCAACAGCACTGTGGTAAATAATTTGGCAGAGCATTATACTTTTTATTACCTGAAGTGATCAGTTATTTCTTTTTTGGCCCCCATCCCAGTTCAGCCGAAGCTGACAAAAAGCTTGCCATAGGCTCTGATAGGACCACAATCAAATGCTTCATGACTCACATTCTCATGAACTGTGGTGAGGAAGCGCGTTTCCATGTGGCACTTTGATTTTGCTCTTCTAATGAATTCACAAAAAATAAACCGCAACAAAACCCCTCCTGAAAACTAGAAATACATAATGCTTATAATACTATTCATCAGAGGATTTCATAAATCAAATAGTAGGTTTACTTGTGTCACTGAAGCAAAAAACAGGTCAAGTGAGTTATTTTGCAGTTGACAGAGCCAGAGATCACTTTTCTGACCCTCAGTTATTTGCTCTAAATAATAATCTGCCCTGATTTATAAAAAGTTGCATGCTGTAATCTTCTATGCCGCTGAAAGGGCTACGTTTTGGAAAATTGTTCAAGGCAATAGCTAACAGCATGTAGTGTGACATGTATAAACCTGTTCTGAGAAACAGAATTTAAGTACTATGTAATTTTTCCCAGTGTTTTGTTCAGACACTTCTGTTTTCCAACTGTCATAGTAGATCTCTGTTAATTCGCTTAAAATCCACTGCCTTTCCTACTGGCCCTTGAAAGAAAGTCCGGAAGTTAAAAAACTGATGATTTACATCTGTACACAAATTAGATTAAGCTTGCTGCTGCTTTGCTCCTTAAAAACTACCTCCTCCTCCTCCTCCTACCTAAGGACACTTTTATTTGCTGTTCTCTATATTCTAATAGCAGCTGCATTTTCAAAGGAAACTGCATGTAAAATATGGAAATGTGGCAACGCTTCTGAATTCACAAGTCACCATAGTTGACCTCCTGTTGATTTTTTCCTCTGCTAACCCTGCTGAATCAGAAGCTCTAAAAAAAGACAAGGCACAAGGTAAGAGTGTCTTGGGCCAGGAGTCAACGTATGAAAGAAGAAACACAAACTCAACCCAAACAACTGCCATTCAAGGGAATTTTTCCCTTTATAAGGAGAGGTAGGTTTACGTTATGTTCAACTAAATTTTAAACTTCACTCCATATTTATAATGAGCAGAATGTGTCTTGCAAATGGTCATGTTACATGCAACCAGTATTTGAATGTCAGTCACTGTATTATAAGTATCTTCAGGGTCTAAAGTGCAGATTCTTTGAGTAAATTTGAAGCGTTCTACTGTACCGAAGACGCAGTTTACTGCCCAAAGAGTTACAGCATTGATGTTTAACAGTTACACCATCTTAAGGTTTTTTTATTAATTATGAAGGTCAAGATTTTTGCTTGCATTGCATGGAATCATTTGCAAATGATTTGTAGGAATAGTAGAAGAATCAAATTTCAAGTGATTAAATAGGTTTCTGTACAATTTCTGTAGTTTATTTAAAACATGACTTTACCAGATGCATACATCACTGTACTAAAATTAAAGAATCTCTGAACTCTCACAAGCCCTGTGAAATCCTATTCCTTGAAAGTGCTCCTATTAGTCCCATTAAATTAGTAATTTTTGAGTCCCGGGAAGAATCTAGAGAAAAGTATGCTCTATAGCTCAAGATGCACCTTAACAAATTCAAAAATTGTTACCTAAATGAAAAGGAAATACGGGAGAGGTGTTTTTCCAAGCTTAAAATTCCATAGCTTCATCATAACTCTGTATTTTGGTTATCAACAGCGATCTCACACAATTCACTTTTTTCAGTCTTACAGAATAGTAACCTCCAAGAACTTAAAAATGCTTTTACAAGGAGGGCAAAAGTGAACTGAAGCTGTCCCAACAAGAGGAATCCACCATCTCTCAACCAGAAAAAAGCTGTAAAGAGGTTTCTGACTTGTCAAAAGCCAAATCTGATGCTGAAGCTTTAGGAATAAGAACATAGTCCAGTGTCCACTGGTATCAGCTGGGTTGTACGTATTTTTCAAAGGTCATAGACCTCCTTGTGTAGCATTTTCAATATACCCTCTATATTCCAAGATTTGGAGCATTTTCTTCTTTACTAAAGCATTTACAGATTAAAAAAATCTCATAGCAATCCTCTGCATCTCACTCAATAGCCCTGTAGGTTCTAGCATGTTAAAAAACATCAAGTTCAATGAAATATATGGTTATTATAGAAATATAGTTACATATAAATATTCAACCTTTATAACGTGCATTTTAGGCACTAAATTAAAATACCATTTGCTGCTGTCAGCATTGGTCAAATGGGAGCGTGTGTGGGTGGTTGTTGGGAAACTTCTTGCTTCTTAAACTACATTGCCTGTGTCCAACTATATAGCTATTGTCATACAAGAAAACACCAGCTTGACACATGGCCTGTAAGACCCTCTAATATGGCTTCCTGTGGCTATGGGAAGCATTTTCCACTACGGTGGCATGTGACTAGGAGGTAATGGGACAGCGGTGTTGGTCTCTGACTTGCTCAGCAAGATCTGTACACCATGTAATGCTGGGGGTTGATATTTTAACAAGATGTAAAATTAAGGGTGGCCCCAACTGGAGATACAGAAATTGTGTTGATACAGTTAACCAGTAACTCCATGAAATTCTTGACTATTGCTCTGTGGATGCTGGTTATTTATTTAATATGGTGTTTTATTCTACTTAAAGGTATCATTTTGTCATCCCAGTAAGGCAATACATACTTATGCAAAGTGCTTCTGTGGGGTAGTTTGGCCTTTGATTCAACAAGCTAAATGTCTTTTTCAACATTGAAATTTTTAAACTGCAAGAGAAACATTATCTGTGAAACCTGGGTACATTTTTAACGGGACAAATTTCTAGCTGTTTGCTTAACTCTACTTGTTCAGCACTAAACATAGGTCGAAGTGAATATCAAAACCATTTGATAAAAGTATACTTTGTCTGAATGGGTAATTTGCCATTAATGGTTCCTTTTCATCTAAAATTAGAATCACAAAAATGCAACAAACTGAGTTGCGTGTTAACCAGCAACGTCTAAAACAAACCAGTGCAAGCCAGAAGCAGTAATATACATACATTTGAAAGATCAAATAATGAAATAATTTTCATACTCAAATCTATTACTAGAATGAATAGAAAATTCACACAGCAATGAAGTGAATATATCAAACAACAAAGTAGACTTCTTATGGTGGTTTAAAGTATTAATAATCACAATAAATGGTTAGTGTCAATAAAACCAATTAAAATACTGTTCCTTCTAAAGAAAAAAAGATTAAACTATTAATGAAACATCAATAGTATGATGGGATGGCTCAAAGTGCATATGGAAGAGGGTGGCAGTACAGGATGTACTCTGTATGCATTCCCTCCCCTTAGCGCAATGACCTTGTGCAAAGAATAGTCCTGCAGCCTTTGCAGCAGATCACTGCTTTTCCCAAACGGGATTTTCAGTTGTTCTAGTTGTGCTAAAGATCTTTCACATTTTTGTAAACTGTCTTGCAATATGCAAGGTAGCACGCACTTTTTATAAAAGTATGTTACGTTTTAGTAATCACCCCCTCACCCCAGAAGGAGGTTTGTGACTAAGGGGCAGGAAGTGACATAGACTTTTTAAGCACTCGTGCCCCTTTTGGGGGCCCTGGATAAGGGGGTGGTGGGACATCATGTTGTCCAGCTGAAGTAACTGCTTGCTCGTAAGTTGGTAGCCCTGAGTCATCAGTTCTGAGAGGAAGTGGGTTTAAAGAAAATTCTTCGTGCCTTCTGAAGATGCTAGATGAATTACGTCTTCTACTTCTTCCGTAATCCAAGTATCTAAACAAAGTTAACAGCATTATAAGTGGCAGCTTCGGTTTTTAAAGGGAAGAAAGAATATAAAGTTTGTTGTATAAAAAAACAAACAAACAAAAAAACCCAAACAAACACCCAAACACCAACCACCCCCACCCCCCAAACACATAAAAAACACCAAAAACCACTTGCCTTCAATCATCATAAAGATGACCATCACCAGAAGCCAAATACTCCCTCCAACCAACAGCATAAGAATAGCTCAGTGATGTGAAATTTATAGGGAAGAGGAGGCACATACTTGTCTCGTATGCCTTGCAAGTTTAGGATAAATGAACAAGAAGGACTAGGGATTAGAGAAGCATTTCCTCCAACCTACTTCATTTCACATCCGAGGTAGACTACATGCCATGAAGAGCATACACCCTACTTTAAAGAGCAAACGGAACATGTTAGACTTCCCATTGCAGGCCCTGACCTATTAAAATGATTCCATCTTTTTAGTAAGTATAGTATGGAACCAAGAACACATACAAAAAAAACCCCAAAAGTATGTCAGCCATGGAAGTGTTGTTTTACATCTTTGTGTTAATTAACTTCAGCATAAATATTGCTCATGCTCACCTAACTTTGCTTCCCAGAAAGTAAGAACTGGAACTCCCGTTGGATTCTCTGAGAATACAGTTAGACCAACCCACAGTGATTTTTAAATTCCACTCTTAAGCAAGAGTTTGTTTTGGTGTTTGGTGGTTTGGGTTTTTTTTTTTTTAAAGCAATGAAATTCCTTACCCTGGTGGTTGCCTTGATTTGCATCTACTTTTGCAGCAGTAGAAGATAAGTAGTACAATTATAACTAACAGTATTCCAGCAGTAACTAGACCGATGAGAAGTCCTGTAACGTTAATCTTTTGTAGTGATTCATCACCTGAAGATAAAACATTGGTTATTTTCATTATATGTTCTTTCCATCTACATAGTATACAGTATACACTATGAAATACTAATTTTGCTGTGCTATAAGGCTCTTCCTTTCCACAAATGTCTAGCTTGCGGTGAGAAGCCGTATCTGTGCAACACAACCCAAGAGTATTGTTCACGTTCAGCTTAAATCAAAAGTGAGTAGATATTCCCTTTTCTGTACATAAAACTGTTGAGATGTCTGTCTTCTAATGTCTTCCAAATATTACTTCATGTGCTTGTGACCTTGATCAGGCTGTAGATCTTTCCTCAAGTCATACTGACCATTTTTTTAATAGAACATCTGGCATAAGACTACTCTGAACCTGAATCAGACTATTATATTACCATTAAAGAAATGGGGGGGGGGGGCAGAATGAACAAAACCAAACCACAGAAAGCAGCCACAGAATTACTGCAAAGTTTACCAACTGTGTAATAAAACAAAGAAATGGACAACAAAATTCATATTGTTTTTACCTACAGACTTATAATGGATCCCACTGTGACTAAGACGATTTAGTGCACAGTTCACAGTGAATTTCAATAAAAAGATCAATTCTGATTTTGATCAATTTCTGATTCAATGCTAACTGAATGCATTTTTGAGAATGTACTATTATAACAAACAAATTATTGCAATATAAGAAAAGAATAAAAACATGGCTTACCTATTTTTATTTTAGGGCCTTTAGTTGAATAGTCTTTCCAAAAATCCATCTATAAAAAACACAAAGGATCAGATTTATATGAGCTACGTAACTGGCAGGCTTATTGACAATTTCTTTTAATATGGTACGGTGGGCAAAATTTAACAATGGCATAAACAGAAGCAACTCCCACTGAAGGAGTTGTACTTGCTTATCCCACCATATTTTTCTCATACATTCAAGTTTGCATAAAAATTACAGTTTCGCAATGAAGAAAATGCCAGCTAGTGAAAGAGAAAAGTGCATTTAACTGTCCAATGTTACCTCATATTTCTGCCTGATTACGGGAGAAGTTAGCATATATTCTGACACTAAAAAAATGCTTACAATTAATCTTTGTAAATCCCGACGGAAGAGTATTAATGAGGCAGAGTCAACTTCTTAGGAATCAGACATTTGCATGAACAGTATTTGAATTCATAGCAGCTAAGAAAAATAATGGGATTCATTTAAGAGAAAAAACCTTTACATTGCATGACTGTTACGCATTAAATAAGTTTAGCTATAATTTCCACTTTCGCTAAGCAAAAGACTCCATCAAGATTCCAATTTAACACTTTCATCTTTTTCTTAGGAAAATCCTAGCAATGGCAAACTAACACTTCCACCTTCAGAACAGGAGTGTATTCCTTGCCTTTTCTGCAGGTTAGTGCAGAGCACACCTAGAAACATGAAGAGATTCTTGCTGCATGCAGCAAGAGCCAGGCTTCAGACAGACATCACGTTCCATTATTGGGCTGAAAGGTTTCTTATGTATTCTTTTTTTTTTAATACCGGGTTTCTTCCAAACTGTGTATAGGTAGCAATTTAGAAGATAATGCTATAGGAATACTCAGCAATAGCTGAACTGCGAATTTGCTCCATACTCCTCTGTTCTAAAACACTTCTTTGGCATGACACAAGGACACGATCAGCCAATTAATACATAAAGCATGTGGAACGCATTCAAATTGGATGCTGAGAAATTACTAAGAAAACCACATATAGGTATATCCACAAGCAGTACGTCTGAAGTTTCATTCATATTTGTTTGCAGAATTGGAGCCCTTATCTAAAGTCCGTAAGACAACAGTGTCACTGTGTATCTAAATCAAGAACCCATCTAACTGGGGCCTCTACTTTTACAGTAAAATAAGCAATCATCTTATTTTAAGCGCTGGTTTCAGAAAGCCTACAGTATGTAGATACAATAATGGTTTCATCAGTAACCTCCTTCAGTATATTAAATTCAGTTTGAGCAGCTACCGTTTTATCGGGGTCTTCAAAAATTTCTCTCGCTTCTTCATAATTGCACAGCTCTTCAAGGCATTCTCTTTCCAGGTTATCTGCCGTGAATGCTTCAAAATCAAATCTGTTATTCAGAAGATGCCGTCCAATGAATAAATTGGCCTCCTTTTCTGAGGTGAACACTAATTAAAAAAAAAAAATCAAGTTGATTTAAAACAAGTTAGGAAAGCTAAATTTGGTATTTTTAAAGGACGGTTAATATCCTAAAGGAGCACATTGAGACCTTTCTTCCCCTAGCATCTCTCAACTACATACAGGAAAAAGAAACATCAAGGTCTCCTCCTAAAATGTCTTCTTCACTGCTAACTTCTCTAACTATGCAATATAAAATGAACATATTTTCCTTTCTCATAAAGCGTTTCAGCTATTCCTTACACTGGCCAAGAGAATTAGATTCTCATGACAGCTGTTGTTCAAGTTTTGGTATTATCCCTCTGGCATATGGGCATCAGTGTTTACTGGAGCTCTTATGAACAAAGTAATAGTCACATAAAGCAGAAATTCAGTCAGATGCAAACCCAGCAAGACACTGACCTACTGGGGCAAGGAGGCAAGGGAAGGAAAAAAGAAAAAAAAAAAAAAAAAAAATCAAAAAACTTCCTTCTAAAGAATCCTCTACATATATTTATCAATATTCTGATATCTGCAAGTTCCACATTTTGTTTACGGAGTTTGGATTTTAAATCATGGCAGCAGAGTCCTGTTCATTTTACATTTGTTCTCTCTTCAGAATCGTGCAGCAAGTTTTATGTAAAGGTTGGCATACTGCCAAGCTTATTTGTTCTGAATTAGTCCATGATAGGCATTCTACTGACAGCAGGCACTTCTGAAGACATTTGATTCAATTCTTCTTTTGTGCTTATTACAGGCTCCATGAGGCCTCACGGAGTACGTTGTGAGGTGAGATTCCAGAAGAGTTAGTGAAATTATAGGCGGCTTTGGAATACAGGAATGCATTTTCTCACCAGGCATTCTCCATAGTCAAGTTTTAGCCTGCTCTTGCTACAGCTCATTTAAAAAAAAAAAAAAAAAAAAATCTTTATATGACAGAACTAGTTTTCTGGCTTGGTTTTCAGTGAAAGCTTAATCTGTACTCCAAGAAATTCAGACTATTTCATTAAGCAAAATGAATAGAGGACTATTTTTGCAAGTGTAATGCAGAAACAGCGCCGTTACATACCAAGTCAGACGACTAAAAAAGGAGATGAGATTCAGAATAACATGATTCAGCTACAAATTAGCTCTGTGTTCTTGTTAGCTTGTTTGGTGAGATTATCACATCATTCAGGAATTTTTTACCCTAATAGTTACTGTTAGATCTTGCAATGGTATCTCAAAATGGTTTGCTCTCTGACAACTAAGAAAACTGCAGTGTAACTTGCATATTGGTTATGTCTTTAATATTACACTATATGGAAGGAATATTACAGTATATATTTATAAAATTTATAGAATATCACAGTATATATTGAAGGAGCAACACATGTGCGCACACATTTGTGTAGGAACGGAAATCTGTTATTCTAAAGTAATAGTAAGAAAATCTAAGCTTAAAATATTTATGCTATAGCTAAGAGTAACCAGAGAGAAGGACTTAATCCAAAAAGATCCCCCAAACCCACAAGTGGAAAGGGAAAAGAATTACATGGAAAAAAATATTATCAATATCTTGGTTGAGTGCAAATCGTGAGAATAACTTCAGTCTTCGGAAACAGAGATCTTCAGTTTTGCTCAGTGGTGTTTCATTCCTTACCATGCAAGTAGTATTCACTATACTTCCGAATTACCTTAGCTAACTGATGCATTTTAATTAACATGGAATGCATAGGCAAGCTGCCTGGAGCCTAGGACCCCTAATTCCCAGTGATGTATATTCCTTTTCTCTTTTGAAAAGTCTTCATCTGTTTATCTGCACTTCTTTCATTTTGCAGGACACTGTCAAAGTACACCTATCTCCACCTCCCAATTGCCTACACCCTGCTAGTTAAGATGGTATTTGGAGAATTTTGAAACAGATGGATTTGAATTCTCTCCTACACGTGAGGGAACTGAATGCAGTTCTGCCATCCTTAGGCTGTGGTTCAACCAAATAGTAAATCCAGTTTTAGGATGCCTAGCATTTAATTAAAAATGCATCCATACAATGTGCTGAATAAAGTAACTCTGCTGGTAAAAGATGTTCAGAAAATGCTGAAGGGGTAACCTCTCCATGCAGGTACCCCATATTCTCGGCAACTGTTCTACTTGCTAAATTATTGGATAAAGAGTTGGGCCCCTCCCTTTCCACCTCCATCTTTAAAGGAGTGATCTGGGCCTATTGTCAGCAGAGGGTTCTATGCCATGAACTCACAGGGAAGAGGCAGCCTGGCAGCCCAATGTTTTATGCCCCAGAGCGATATGGATTTTGATGAATAACCTGTCTCAAGCATTTTTCTGCTAGCCATGTTTTCTGCTCAACATACTGCCCTGAAGGAGCCTCCTGCTCAACACGATGGCTTTTTAAAGTCTGTCTTAAGGTTTCAGTACTCCTTACCCACTGAGGAGACTGGACAGCTAAGTTACAAATTCCTTTTTGGAGCCCTCATAGATAAATGTTAAGTATCATGTGGCTTAGCATTGTAGTGCTGGAGTCCTTTTTGGGAACTTCGTTTGTTTTTACCTCCATTCATTTCCACTTCCCTCCCTCCAAAGTGAAGAACTGCAATAGCAGCACTATGTTTATCTTTCAAGGTGTTTGTTGTAAGGGGATCTGGTACTGAGAAAAAATATCAATCTCAAAAATTAAGCAAATAAACCCTTTCAAATACAAAGCCATTTCAGATACACAAATAAAACTGTGATGTGCTCAAATAGTACCAAAGCAGTACTGTCTTAATACAGATTTTAAACTTCTGGCATTTTCATGTTACTTAGAGGATTCTGGTTATACCGATGACAATAATCCTAAAGAGAGCTCAGTTGTCCCAATCTGCGCTCGCTACTGGATCTGCTAAGTACTTAATATCGACACGACACCCAAGTCAATTATCAATCTGAAATGATTTTTTATATATTTTATGTTTATATATAATAGCAAAAGCTATTCAAGTAATTTAAAATTAAGCAGAAAACTGCTTAATTTTTTTTTTTAATCAAGTAAAAAAGATAAGCAAAACCATTTACATACATAAAAAGATTTCTCAGCAGGAACAAAGCTAGACACAGTTTTCTTTTGGAAAGCATAAAGTCACGTTAAAAGTAAGTTACCATCTTCCTGTTCAGGTTGCTTCAAGTTATTTAATCTCCCCGTGCAGTGAGGAAACGCAAACATCATCGCGTGCAGCTGACACAGCAGCACCAAACGCGCGAGCATGGCGCGGTATCTGTCAGACAGAAACTACGGTGAGTGAGAGAAAAACGACAGCGCGACCTCCCGAAGTGCCAGTGACGAACCGTGAGTGAATCCTGTAAATGAAGTCATCCAACGCAAGCACCGACATGCGGCCGAGGTTAATGGATCCCGAGAAACAAAGCACCGATCCGAACCGGTCGGGCACGGCGCCTGCGTTTTCGCTGCGGGACGCCCCCGCGCGCCGGGCCAGGCCCTCCGCGCGCCCCCCGCGGGGAAGCGGCGCGCTGACGGCGAAGGGCGGCTCGCCGGGCGCGGCACGTGCGCGGCGGGACCGCCGCCCGCCGCGATCCCGCCGCCCGGGCAGCCGCAGCAGGGCACAAAGGCTCCCCGACGTCGGCGGCCGTAGAGAAATCATGTCGTCGGGAGAAAGCCTTCGCCCGCCTCCTCACGCCCAGCGGCCGCGCCCTCCCACCGAGGGAGACCGCAAGAGTAAGGGCGAAAAGACCCGAATTCCTCCAGGAGACGCCCGACGCCGAGAGAAAACGCGGCCGCGCAGCGCCCGCCCGAGGGCCCCCCCGACGGCCGCCCCGGCCCCGCCGAGCCCGCGGCCGCCCGCCGCGGAGGGAGCCGGGGGGCGCCGCCCGTGCCGCCTCCCGCCCCTTCCCGCCGCGCGGCCCTACCTGCCCCGGCGAGGCTCCGGCGGCGACCTGAGGCGGGCGGCCGGCGGGGCGGCCTCTCTCCCGGCGCGGCGGCGGCGCCTCCTGGAAGGGGCGCGGCGGAGCGGCAGGGCCGTACCGGGGCCGCCCCCGCCCGCGCTGCCCGGGGTCCGCGCCCCCGCGGGCGGCACCGGCACCGGAGGGCTGCGGCCTGCCCGGGTCGCGCCCCCCCGCCCTGAGGGGAAGGGGCGCCGGCCGGGCGCGGCGGGGCGGCCGGGGCGGGGGCCCGGGCGGCGGCAGTGCTGGGGGCTTCCCCCCGGCCTGGGCTTCCCTTCCAGACACCTGCCGTCCCCTCGGCTCGCCCCCGGGAGCCCTCTGAGGGCAGCGCAGCGGCCCTTCCGCCTCCCGTGAACACCGCGTGCTGCTAAAGCTGACCGTCTGCCCTGGGTTAATCGTGACGCTGAAAACCTAGGTTAGCTTCTTGCTCCCCACAAGTAAAGCCCTTTGTCTAAGGGCGCGGTGCGTGCTGAGGAGGAGCTGCGGAGAGGGGGTGCCTCCCTGAGGGCGGTGAGGCAGCATGCCTTGTAACTAGCTGCGTATCCACAATTCATCACTTGTCTAACTGGAGTGTTTTGTCTCCGCCGGGCTGTTCTATCCAGGCAGCTAACCACGGAGGAGAAAGCACCGGCATAAGTTTTGCACATGTGAAAATAACTTTGGTGTGGGTTTGGGTTTTTTATCAGTGAAGCAAACCTTAACATATTTCTGAAAGGCTAGAGAGCGGCAGATGCCTCTAGCATCTGGAGCACTTCACTCCCCCTCCCAGTGCAGACGAGCAGCCTGGCACGGAGGCCAGGTGCAAGCACGACGAACTGCAGCTGGCTTGGCTTCCCCAAAGAACGAGAGAGAAGCAGTTGAGTACTTGCATTTGCTTTAAGAGCGTTTTCCCAAACCATGTGCGGTGTTTGGCAAGGACAAGAAGTGGTGCTTGGAAAGCCTTTTAAAAGGTAAGGTTGAGAAGGCATTTAACACAGTGTGCTGGTGACATTCAATATGCAAAGAAATTCAGGATGGGTTGGGTCAAAAATTGTACACCAGAGAAACCTGAGACACATGGGTGGAATGATTTTGCTACCAGGAAATCCAGGCACTGAGAGTGACTTGTGTCTGTGCTAGCAAATCTCCTCTAGTGACTCTGGATTGTGTTATTTATTTAAGTGCTGGAATAGCTTGTATAGACAGAAGCAGGAAAGAGTAGAATAAGGGTATTGGATAACGCTGGTGGAAGTGATCGGGGAAGATATTCCCTGGAGAAAAACAGAAACTTCTCATGTGTGAAATAAGGAAAACTGTTTGGAGGAATGACCGCTGTAGTTAAATATTTACTTTATGACTTCAGGACTGTTGTGATTTAACCCCAGCCAGCAACTAAACACCACGCAGCCACTCCTCTGCTCTCTCCTCCCCAGTGGGATGGGGGAGAGAATCGGAAGAGTCAAAGTGAGAAAACTTGTGGGTTGAGATAAAGTCAGTTTAATGGGTAAAGCAAAAGCCGCATGCACAAGCAAAGCAAAACAAGGAATTCACTCACTCCTTCCCACGGGCAGGCAGGTGTTCAGCCATCTCCAGGAAAGCAGGGCTCCATCACGCGTAATGGTTACTTGGGGAGACGAACACCATCGCCCCGAATGTGCTCCTCTTCCTTCTTCCCCCCCCAGCTTTATATGCTGAGCATGACGCCATATGGTGTGGGATATCCCTTGGGTCTGTTGGGGTCAGCTGTCCCAGCCGTGTCCTCTCCCAGCTCCTTGTGCACCCCCAACCCACTCGCTGGTGGGGTGGGGTGAGGAGCAGAAGAGGCCTTGACTCTGTGTAAGCACTGCTCAGCGGTAACAAAACCATCCCTGTATTATCAACGCTGGCTCAGCACAAATCCAAAACACAGCCCCATGCTAGCTACTACAGAGAAAATCAACTCTATCCCAGCCAAAACCAGCACAGACACACTGCAGTTAAGAGATGAATATGCATCGTAAAAGCTGGGGTGGCTCTAATGCTTTTTAGCTGGTAGAGATCTCAGCTGAAAATTTTGTAGTGTGATTGTATGTGTGCATATAACACAGGGGAGGACTAAGATGACTATATTTTATAAGAAAAGAGCAGTATAGGTTGTTTGTTATCCAGATAATACTAAGGAGACGAGAATACTTAGTTTCTACATGTTGGAAAACAGGAGAAACTGCCATTACTTTATAAAGGACTTTACGACTTCCTCCTGCATGCCTCTGTTGAGCCCTCACCCTGAGTTCCCACGTGACTGTCTCTGTGAGGGTGGCGTCAACCAGCGAAATCCCTGCTGAGAGCTACAGGGCAAGGGCATGAATGCACAAGAACTCTGTGGTACGTTTAAGTGTAAGTAAAATACCTGCATGCAGATATGGAAACTTTTAATGTGTCAATAATGAATTTGTCAATATTTGTCAATAAAAAATTTGTATGAGAAACCTCTGTTGTACAAGCAACAGGTAAATCTCCATTGCGTTATGCCACCATTGCCTATCATTATTAAGAGAAAGGGAAGAAGATTTTAGAATTGCTTATGTATGTATGTTGTCTGGGGAGCAGAGGCGGACCCCCATGTCCTCAGGGCAAGAGTGACCCCGGGCCCAGCCCTGCCTGCATCAGAGGAGAAGGCTCCAGGCTCCCGGTGTGGACTGAGAAACACATCAGCCCCATCCGAACTCTTCACTGGACCTCACCCCTGCTCTGAAGGTGGAGGAGCAATGCAGTAGAACTCCGTCGGGAAAGGCCCCCAGATTTTAACGCTCACCGATGGTTGCTCAAATGTTTTTGCCTGTGTGGATCTTAGCAGAAAATCTGTAAGTGTCTTCTGTCTGTGTCTGCACGGGTGCTTGTGCCTGTGTGGTGGAGGTTTTTCAAAACCCTACCATACAAAACATAAAGAGTATAGATTATTTATTATTGAGGTTTAATAAGATTAAGTTGTTATACACTGGAATACAGGAAAGGGTGGTCTGTACTTTGGAAAAGACTCTCCTATGTGCCCCGCTCTGAGCTCAGCCTGCATTCCCATGTGCCCATCTCTATGGTCTTCAGGATTATCTGTGAAATCCTCACTGAGGGCTACTATACAGGTACACAGATGTGTGAAAGCTCTGTAATATGTTTATATGTTAGTGTCTACAGAAAAATGAGTGAGAAGCTGGTAATGGCAAACACGGTAGCAAGTGTGCGTGAGTCCTCTAGTTCCTTCCTGTATTAATGAGGTAAACCTTTCTTGTGTTATGCTGTCACTCCATGTCCTTATTAAGACAGAACAAATACGCTGCTGCTGAAGAATTGAACCGGAACTACGTATCTCCTCACAAGAGGACGGTGATATCAATCTAAGATGTTTATGCAGTAGTTATTTGTTTCTGCATATATTGATTTGCTGCAAATTAATAGTGGTGTATTCATTTTTGTATGGTAGAGGATAATACACTTTACTGATTTCTGATTAGGAGGACTTTGGATCAGGAATGCATCTAATTCCTTGTTAACTGTGTCCCATTCAGGTTGTGCTATCAAGGATTTTCTTTTGATTGTTTGATACAGAATCATGAGAAGTAAAACCCTTTATCTCATCCCAATATGCAAATATATCGTACCATAATTTGAGTACTAAATTTCTTGTGGTTATTGCTTAGTTGCTCGTGTAGTATTTATCAATTGATATGATAAACTGTAGATAGAACTTTTAAGCATTTTTAATAATTATACATATGTGTCATTTTCATTGAGAATGGCCCCTCTCACAGACTTCGGAAGTGTGTGCGTCTGGTTCGTTCTTTGTAATAGCTTATTTGATGTCCTGAATCAGATGGTATAGATTTGTCCTTTATACAACACTCTTTGAGGTTCTCATGTTTCTTAACTAAGTTTCTGTCCAGGTAGCTTGATTTAGAAGTAATGCTTTTTTTTACTAAAGGTAATCTGACATAACTTAGATTATAATAACTGGTTTTGTACAGTTAATATCAAAGGGCTTTGACAATCACATTCAGCAATAAGCACTTCAACAAACAAGCGAACCATATCAAAACCTTGGATAACCCTGTGATCCTTTTCCACATAGTATATGCTGTAGGGAAGGGTTATTTTAGACCAGATCATATTTGGAAAAGACAGTTACTTTTTCAGGTACCCCCTAGTGTCCCTTATGCCTTCCTGCAGAAGTGCCTGGTTTTCCAGCTATGTTGGTTGGTCTAATAAAAGAGATGATAAATTATGTTATGTTGTTTGACAAACCATCATCAATTAAATCTTTACTTGGAATCAAGATTACTATTGTAATGATGCGATAATAGAATTCTAAGTGTATTTTACATGTGCTTAGATTTCTGATACATCACTTTGGTTTTAGTTAAGGCTATCACTTCATCCCCAAAAGACATGATGAAATCTTTTCAGTGTTGGTCATGAGATTTTTTGAAATTAAGAGGTTGAAATTAGTTGATAAACTAACTTCTGCTGGGGTTATTGCTTCTCCCCTCCAGAGGAGTGTTAGTGATTTTTCTAACTGAAAACAAAAATAATGCTAGCACAAATATCCTATGGCAGTGTAGGGGGAAAAGCAAGAAACGTGAGAAAAATCAGGTTTTGAATAACAAAACAACTAGGATTTTAAGGACAGGTTCATAGATCAGTGTCAGTTGTTAAGTTTCAGAATGAGGCAGGATTTTTCCTAATGCTTTTACTGCTCAGAAATAATGGTATCTACTTGTAATAGCACATAAATAACAAAAGTAATGATACATCCAATTAACAAAGTTTGTTGTCAGTATACTGATCTTTGTGGGAAAGTTAGTCAACGAAAAAAATGCTTACAGAGAGTCAGTAAAAGCCTTGCAGGACTGAATTTCACATATACTTGCCTCTGTATTCAACATTTGAAAGGGAATGGAAGTGTTATCAATACTGATGGGGAAGCAAACACCCACTCTGATTTCAGTAGCGGGCCCAGTGCTCCCAGCTGGGGAGTGCTGTCAGCTCCCTCTGAAGGCACTGAGAATGCTGCTCATCTCACAAGATTAAAATTCTGCCTTGTCAGTTGCGCAAAATATTTTTAGATGCAGTAAGTTTAATAAGGCTGAACTTCTTTTGTTGTTGGAAAGACTAGTATATTGTGAGACTTGCACGTATGTGTCCTGATGTGAGAATTCCAGGAAACGGTCCCTGGAAAACTGTCAGCATAAATTGGCTCATTTAAAACAATGTGCTCCCAAATATATGCAAGATAAAAAAACTCATGTCAAAACCTTTTAGCAGTGTGATGAAAATCTGCTTCTGGCTCTTCTTGATACAGTTTTGTCTTGTTTTGTTGAGATGCTTTTTTACTAGTGAAATCATCCTGTTGGTTTTGATATTTAAGGTCCCTAGGCAGGAACAAAAATGTTTGGCCTCGAGGGGCTGGGGTGGGATCCTTGATGTGTACAAATATTTGAAGGGAGGGTGTAAAGATGATGGAGCCAGGTGTTCTTCAGCGGTGCCCAGTGACAGGACAAGAGGCAGTGGGCACAGACTGAAACACAGGAGGTTCCTCCTAAACGTAAGGAAACGCTCTTTTACGGTGAGGGTGACCGAGCACTGGCACAGGCTGCCCAGGGAGGTTGTGGAGTCTCCATCCTTGGAGATACTCAAAAGCCGTCTGGATGTGGTCCTGGGCAGCCGGCTGTAAGTGACCCTGCTTGGGGGGCGGGTAGGGGTGGTGGACCAGATGACCAACCACCAGAGATCCCTTCCAACCTCAACCATCTGTCGTTCTGTGACACTGTCTGCTTCTCGTAGAGCAAAAGCCCTGATGTTTCAACCTCATCTCAACGTTCTAAGATCTGGGGTTAATATTTAGCTCCTTAACTATTTCTGTTGCATTATCTTTTTCATCTCAGTAACACATTTCTCTGTACAATTGCTATCTTGGACTTGACTTACCACTTTTTCTTGCTCACACTAGAGGGAGCTCTCTGGTGGCCTTTCAGCTTACTCTTACAGCTCTGCTTTCATTTATTATTCTGAATGTTCCTGCTGAGAATCTGTTATCAAAGTGTACAAGACAAAACTGTATAAAACGTGTCTTGAAAAGGTTTCATTTTCTAACAAAACTGAGCTTTCCGTTTATTTGTAGGTGAAGTAATGTAGTACCAGATTGACAGCTTTGGCTGTGTTTTAATTTTGCCCAGCTGCAGCAGCAATGCAGGCTTCTGATGTGCATAAATGCAACAGATACTGATGTTTCTGTTAGGCTTGGCATTTATTTTGGTAGCTGTGGAGATATATTTGTAAACTTTGGATTTGTTGCTGTGACACAGTCAGTTTCTATTTGGTATGTATTTGGTTGAGCCACAAGGAATTTGTTTGTGATTGTGAGAGGGTTGCTTGAAGACTTAAAGTGAGAAAGGGATTTTTAAGAAGTTTTCTTTAGACGTGTAATCTTAAAACTTCACCTTATTTCCACAGATGAGTAGAAGCCAACTTTAATAGGGTGAGGTGCTTATTTGAGGTGCTTTTACCCAAGCAGATGTAATCGTTGTTAGGGTTGATAATAGATCAAATTTTTACTGTTTTTCATGATTACTGATTTTAGACAGTGGTGTTAACCTGTAGTTTTTTCCTGCATATTGTAATTTGCCATTCTTTTTATGTTGATTACAGTTTCTAGAAAATGGTGTAGCACGTTAGAGCCAGATAAAGAGCAAAGTGAATTTTGTTGTATTTGAGGAAGCAATCAGTGAGAGTTTTCAGGTTTTTAGTCCAAATGAGAGAACACCACATGTGTGAGGTAAAGCCAGTACAGGTCTGTTGATGGTGTGAGTTATTCTTTGCTATAGTCTAAAACCTGATTCTAAAAATATTTGTAAACTAGACAGAAGCAAAAATTTTTCTGAAAACATTAAGGTCAGTGATGACGAGCTGCCTAAATAGTCTTTCTGCCTAAGAAAATATACAGAAAATTTAAGTAAGCAGTCTCTCTACAAAGAGAGGCCCAGTGAGGAGTACTGATATGACTTCTTTTGGCTCTCTGCTTTGTGGACCCCAAAACACTAGTTTGTTTCCAGCAGAATAGTTTTAGTGACTGCATCTCGGGTGTATATACAGTTGTTGACACTTAAAGTAAAAATATTTCACAATGGGTGCCAAACTCTTTAATGCTTGACGAGCGTTCCTTCTCAGGGACATAATCTAGATTATCCTAGGCAGGTAAGCAAGCGATTCGTTGACTTCTGCTTTAGCTCAGGAAAAAGAATGTGGATGAATGATTTGGCTATGGAAAATCTGTTGTATAATTGATATTGTAGATCCCTTAAACCATTGACGTGGCTCACGAATACCAGGTAGTATGCTGCATGGCTGTTGTGGCACCTGTAACTGTGCTGCCATTACTGAAGGGGAAGTTCATATGAGGAAGAAGGAAATAGATGAGTTTGGATCAAAAGTCATTGGTCTTGTATTCTAAATACTCATAGCATTCTTATGACGCCATTGCCATCTGACTTATGGGTGTGCAGGCTAGTAATGTGTACAGTGGCAAGGATGACAAGCGTAGTCTTATGTTGCCCCATTCATGCAAAGTTTTTGTTGTATATTGGAAAAGGCTACTGAGTCTTGGCTCAAGATCAAGAGTTTGAGAATGCTTTCTATAAAGTTTTTTTCCCTTTTTTTCTTTTTTCTTCTGGAGATTGTATAGTTGGATATGAAAAGTCTTCTGGAGTTTCCTTGCTTCTTGACCTTGGGAGCATTTTTTTAATTAAAAAAAAAAAGTCCTGGGAGAGGGGAATAATGTGGTGTTTTCACTGGAGCTGTGACAGAAGGAGTTTGTGTGACACGGAGGATTGCAGGGCCCTCAACCTCTTCCATGAACGCATGAGGCAATTAAAACAGCAATACTGGTAAAAGCCTATCAGACTTTAAATTTTGATAAATGTTACACCATTGGAAGGGGCTCCACTCTGTACTGGTTTAATTATAGGGTGGATCATAGATTTTCTTCCTTAAGGAAGAGAATTTTTGGTGGTAGTTTCTTTGATTATTTTGCCATTGACTTGTTTCCTCAGGTAGTTGAGATCTTGTCTGCTATTTAATTTTTATCCAGACTTCTTCTTGTCCTGCTTCTTTAAGTTCCCCTAATAGGGGGAGATAGAGTTGAAGTTTGGTTTTACTTCTCTATGCATTACTGTTAAATTGTTTCTCTGGGCAAAGAATGCATTTTATTTTGTCTTTGCAAATTATGGTTAACATATTAACGAAGATGCTGTATGGACTCACTCAGATTTTTTTTTTTAACAAGCTAATAATCAAGCAATAAATTATCTAAACAAGTGAAGAACCTGTTCTGCTTCTTCCTCTTGGTTGCGTTTTGCAACTTGATTGTTGGCAGATTTGAAAGAGAACTGTTCCAGTGGAATGGATTAAACAGCTAGATTGAATCATGATGTGTGAATGCTTTTAAAAAAGTCTTGCTTTTGTTCAATGTAAACGTTGCATGTTTAATTCCTATACTCAGTGTGTCTATAATTGAGATGTTACTTGTTTGACCAACCAAACAAGAACTTCCAATTAACTTCCAAGTAAGGAGATCAGCTGTACTTTACCCCAATTTTTATTTACTTACTTGTATTCCACTTTCTTCTTCTTTTACAATGAGAATAATGAGAAAAATCTCATTATAAGAATTCAACAGAATTCTATTAATATAAATTAAGGTGGAGCCCATGAAAAGGAGGTGACTTGAACTTCTGCCAAGATGAGTCACCATTGACTGTGTAGGGTGTTTTCTGTCTTTGGTGTGTAACTTGGGGAATAATTTTGTATTTGGATTTTTTGAACCTAGAAAATGAACACAAAAAATATTCCAAGCTTTTAAATAAATAATTTTTCAGGTTGAAAATAATTTGTAAGATCTAAGTGATTATTTAGGACAATTCCCTTAAAGGTCATTGTGTTTTAAGGATTACAAAGGTAGTATGGCCCTCTGCATTATGGATTTTTTTTATTTTTTTTTTTTTAAATTTTATACAACAAGGCATTTTTTTTTGGTAATCAAGTCTGTCAGACAGTTACATAGTTTACTAAACAGAAATTGGTGGCATTCACTTGGGAGTTAGTGATAGAGGTTAGAGTTTGAGTTTGGGCTTATAGTAACTACAGTGCAATTTCAGAAATAGTTGCCTTCTGATTTAATTCTTAAATTTTTCTTTAAGAAAAGAATAATACAGTAGCTCCTGTGAAAGATGGTAGAAGTTGCAAAGTCAGCCTTTTAAGTTTAAAAACTAAAAAAGATTAAATTAAAATAACCTGTGTCTATTTTGATATAGTTTTGGATAGGATTACTTATTTGTGCAGGGAGACAGAGGCCCCATAAAATAGCGTGGACTTTTAATTGTTATTGAATAAGGTATGAGAAGTTACATTCCCTGTTTAATGTATTTGAGGTACTTGAGGAAAATTAAGTTGTAGGAGGCTCTCTTGTGAATTTTCTTACTCTTTTGAGCCTTTAGGCCAAAAGTGCATGAAGGACTTGATGCTTCTAAAGGACTGACAAATCTAACTTTCCTTATGTTATAAGCTCTTGGATTCCACTGTGGTATTGTTGTATTCGGTCCAGAGCTTGCATTTGGCCAAAGCATGCTGCTTGCTACTGCATCTAGTCTTCATCTGAAGATACCAGGAGATGGAAAATTCAGTATTGCCATCAGTAGGGTTTTTTTTCCAATGCTTAAATGTCCAAGTTCTTTAGAAAAATGTTTATGACTTATTTTTTCAGTAAGGAAGATGATAAAGAAAATGATTATACTATTTATGCAATAGAAGGCTAAATAAAAATACCGTTGGCATAAGCTCACTTTGGCATGGTTGACTTTGCATAAAAGAGTACTAAAGAATGTAAATAAAAGAACATCATGATGCAATGGTGGAAGTACACCAAATGAAATACGTTTGCAGTACAAACAGATATAAAAACATTGAGTGTATAGGAAGTAAAGTGAGTAGCTTTGAGATGGTTTTTAAATTCCTCTACGTACCAATACACACATGAAGATGTCTAGACACCTCAAGGTACTTTGCCTCATTCTTCAAACTAAGTGGATGATGCTTTTAAAAACTATAGTTTCTTATTAGAGCAACAAAACAACATTTTTTGATGTGTACACCTATATGTATGAAAGTATAGGCGCTTAGGGACACGTTACAAGCTGCAAGAACATAGGCACAAAAACAATACAGTCAGAGAAGGAAGAAATGAAGACTAAACAATATGCTATTTAACTAATACTACAAAAATTACTCTAGAAAAACTGTTTTCAGATACTTTTTTCTGTAGACAGCTTTATTATACTGGGTTCATATGATCCATTTTTTCAATATTTTATAACATCAGAAAATGAAACAAAAAAAATAACTATGTGCTACCAAACTGCTTTGAAAATGTCTGTTTAGGATTAATTTAGAGAATTCTTTCAACCAAAAAGTATGTGTGTATATTTATCACTTTAATAAAGATATATTCAATTAATTTTGAAAACCAGAGTAGAAAATTAATTTCCCTCCCACAGTCTTAATGAAGAAATAAAGAAACTAATTTCCCATTGCTGTTAGAGGGGTAATCCACTCCTTCACATATTAAGAAATTAATGTAACACATCCAGTCAGCCAAAGAGCCTCTGATTCTTCCCCTCCCCCCAGTCTCTTATGCCAGCTTATTTTGTATAACACAGTTATGAAGAACAAAATTGAAAGAGACTTAAGTCTTTTTATGTCTTTCAGATGTCAGTATGTGCTAATTTTAGGTCTGATGCTGTTCCTAATAAAATAATCCGTTGAATTTGATAGTACTTGCTAGTTTTGGTTTTCTTTTAACAACAACAGCAAATAGATGTATGTTAAAAAAAAGAAACAAACCCTAAACACCCCACACCCTTTTTAAAAAAAATGCCAGAAAAATGCCAAAGAAGAATTGTGTCTGACTTTACATACCTTTGTAGCATTTGTGGGAGTTTTTTATGTGGTCAAAGGGTCATCCTTTTTATTTGAGCTAAATATAGAAGAAAGATATTTTCTTACTTTTATTTAAAAATTGTTTTGAATCTGATACCATTTTTTTTATGCTAGGAATATATTTGAGCAGAGTTTTATAATTGAAAAACCAGGTCAACGAGTTATTTTAAGGTATTGGAAATGGGTATTTGAGTGACGCTCAGAATGACAGTACTAGACATTATTTTCTTGTCTTAAGACAGGCTTTATTTTACATACATAAGCAGCTTGATCTTTTTTTTTTTTTTAAACAGCACTCCCTGCACGAGTGAGGCACTAGCTGACAGTACACTCACTCTGGGTGCAGTTTATGTCCTTAATGTAAGGAAGAAAACTATGAGATTTTGTTAATGTTCCTATAAGAAGGCAGTTCAGATTAAAAGAAAAAGGGGGATGTGGAATGTCAGATTAAGAAACTTGTTACTTGTAGCAGACATTTTTGCGGTTTAATCTTTTTTTGATGGTGAGTGTTCAGCAAAGCAGTTGACTGTGTACATAACTTTAACTTGTGAATAGTGTTGTTGATAGCAAAAAGCTAAAGGGTAAGTGTACATTTAAATGATTTCTTGATCAGGACTGCTTCTGCCACAGGCAGAACAACTGAGCTTTATTAGCCGTCACTGGTTGGTTGATTTGTGTGAATGTGGCACTATTCAGAAAATGAGGAGATATCCAGAGTAAGAAGCAATGAAAATACAGCTGCTCTAAGGACAAAGGATCTAACGCATAAAGCTTTTTTTGAAAGACCTGAGACCATAGAATCTGAAAAGATTTAAAAATCAAAGATAGGAGGCCAAAACCATTTTTTTGGTATGCAGGGATGATGGAAAGAAATTAATGTCCCTCCTTCATGTCCCTTTTCCCACCCCCTGGTTCGAGCAAAAGTAACAGAAGTAGTGTAGGGAGACCTACGGATCCATTTAATGTGGGAGGAAGAGAAGTGGAACTCTGGTGCTGAGCTCTATTAGGTTTTTAGCTTCCAACTATGGCCTTGACAGGAATAAATCTCATGTTACTGGTGACAGTCCAAACTATGTCCCCTGTCTAACAGATCTAGATTATATTTTTCAAAACTTCTGCAAAAGAATGCTTTCTGAATTATACTTTGGAAAATATTACATTTCCAGGTATCACTGTTTCAAATAAATATTTTAGGTTTTGCCAAGTAAATCATAGGATTACAGGGAAAAAAAAGCAACTCATTCCACAGTGACTCTGTTATGTTTCCATAAAATGTGATTTATGTGCAACATTAAATATACATAACTATTTGCTACGAACTTTATTGAAAGACACTGGCACTCTACAATTTACAGAAATGATGCTTTCATGGAAGTTCATGCTGTTGTTGAAGACAGTAATCCAGGTGAAATACAAACAATCTAGAATCAAAACAATTTTTTTGGACATTTGTATTTGAATTTTAGCACAGAGAGGAAAATAAGTGAAAAGGGTACCCATATCAGCTTCAAATTTCTGTTTTGTTTTCTTTTAAGATAGGACATATATTTCTACAAATCACTTAAATCATTCTATTCCCCTTGTCCAGGAAATGAAATGGTTAGTGGAAACCTATTTATTTCTCATGTTCATTATCCCATTTCTTTTTGCCTCTTTCAAGTTTGATCAAGCAAAAGTAATAGACCCTGATAGCCAGTTATTAGATGACTTCAGCTGGCATTCCATGTTAAATGTAAATCCTTGATAAATAAGTTCCTGCATACCTTTTTATTATAGTGCTCTTTTTCACATTATACTCCAATTATGCTTTGCCTGAGTTGTATGACTTTGTATTCCCTTTCTTGCCCTTATACCGAGGTCGTCTTCCATGCAGCAGTTCAGCATTGATTTATTAATGATATGAAGATAGTTATAAAAATGAATGTTAAGTTTTGCAAAGAACTACTTAATTGGTGAAGTTATAAACTGACACTGCGGTTATTACATATATGTACATACATATACATACATATACATATATATGTTATAACGAATAACAGCATACGGTTTTGAAGCTGTTCTCCATGAAACTGTCTAAAATGTGGTGGTTCTTTAAATAGTGCTATTATAAAAAATTTGCTGGATATAGTATTTTCAGTTTAATTCTCTTACTGTTTTCTATGAAAATTGCAAAGAAGAGTTGGGCAAAACATTTTGCCTTGTCTGATCTTTAAATAATCCAGTTGTATTTAACATGCTATACTTGTGTTATCTGGCTCTTTTTTTCTTGAAGTCAGTGGGAGCGAGAGCGGGATTGATCTCTAAATACATAAGATTTTGCAGTTGAAGGTCAAACTATTTGTGTAAAATAAAAGGTCAATTTCATTGGAAAGTGAAAATCCACTGGCAGATCTTCCTGAACAGATAGTATGTTCCACTTGTGTATTTCTACTGGTCACCTAGTAATACTCAGAACAGCCATGAAGACCTATTGGGACAATACAGTCTCAACCAACACACTGCTCAGTTCCTGCGCTAGTTTACGCCTTGTATGTGTTAGCAGAGGATTTTTGTTGTAATACGTCTGTAAAGATCCATTTGTGATACATGGAAACCCCAGCACTCCAACTCATGAGCATGACCATGGTGGTACCTGGTGAGGTTAATGAGGACTAACGTGATCATGCGTTAGAAAGGAGGTTCACTGTTACATAGGCACGGGAAGCAGTCAGGAGGGTTGCTGTCACTGCAGGTGTCCAGTGTCACTGGAATTGGCCTTCCTAAGAATATTCCTTCGGGACTCTGTGCTGATGAAGCTTCCTAGACAAGAAAACAAAGGGTTTTACGGGAGAAATTATTTGGACTGAGTGAGAGTATGGTTCTTACCTCTTAATATCTGATCCTATAGTTCATCATCATTCTGCTTGTTTGTTTTTTTGGTTTTTTTTTTTTTGTTTTTTTGGTTTTTTTTTTTTAATACCAAGCACATATTATTTTGGGTATCCCATTTAAAAAGAATTTCTTTTTTTTTTTTAACTTAAGTGGTTTGGAAATGTTGATTTTGAGATAAAGTATTTCCTTCTTCACGTGTGTTCTAGCCAAGTTGGACTGTATACCTCCCAAAAGTCAAACCACCTTCTCCTCAGTTTTGTATGTGCTTTAACTAGCACTTAAATAATACGGTTTAAGCAAAGTCAAGTAGATAAATCTAATTTATTGTGCAAAAAAAAACCCACTGCTGCGGAAAAGTAGTACAAATTAATGCAAAGTACTCATATGCTTCAGAACTACGTAGCGGGATGTGTAAGATAAGGCAAAAAGTACCAGCTACGCCTTTGAAAAACAAGTTCTCTTCTCGGTCCCACTCGCTTTGGAAGCGAATTCGCGCGCGGTGTCGCGGGCGGGCAGCGTGAGGGACGTGGGGGTGCACTGACGGCACGCCCGTGCTTTGGGCCGTCGGGAGCGCGCTAAGCGCGAAGCCCCTCGGCCGCCTTCCTCGCGCGGGGAGCGTGGCGCGCGGCGGGAGCCTCGGGCCTGGGCTGCCGCTCGCGCCCAGGGAGGTTCGCGTTTCAGGCATTAAGTGCCCTACTCTTAGGTGCCGCTGGCGAAGCGGCGTTACCCGCAGGACGCAGCGAACCGCGTTGCCGGTGCCCGCTGCCTCCCGCCGTGCCCGGCCGGCGGCGGGCCTGGCGCCGGCGCACCTGAGGAGAGCGGCCGCGGGCGGGAAGGCGGCGCCGGCTCCCTGCCCGGAGGAGGGGGTGAGCCGGTGCTGCCTGCCGGGGGGTGCTGCCGTGGATGGTGGCCGTTCCCGCCGGAGCATAACCCGCCTCCTCTCCGGTAGCGGGGGCAAAACAAGGTTTTAAGAGAGCAGTTTTCTGGCTGGGCCTGGGAGGCCGTGGCACTGTTCATCTTAGGCCTGCCCCGGCGGGAGCGGTGGCTTTCCTCGTTTTTATTACTGCAGGGCTTAGTCTCTTGCTTTTTATATGGATTTGTTTATGCAATGCCCTATCCAGAGTCCAGAAATACTTGAATTTGTAGCCGGGCCACTCACCTCTCAGCGTAAGAACAGTTTCACCATGCTACGGGTCTGTGAGGAAAATACCTTAATACCTGGTGCATCTTTTCTGTCAGCGCCACCTTTTCCAAGTCTGTTCTGTATCCAAATGGACAAAAAAAGTACATGAGAATTTCTCTTTTTCCCGTGTGTGTCTCCTTGCACTTACATGTATACCCTCACTTAGTTTATCTGACACTTACTGCATTGCTTGTGTCTGACTTCCAGCGTGTTTCAGCCTACAGGTAGCTACAGAGAAGTGTTCCTGGGTTGAAACCGGGGTCTCCATTCTGGTTTAGTTTCCTCTGACACCCCAGTGCCAGCTGCATGTCACTACGGCCTTGGTGATAATTTTTAGCTGAAAAAATAACTAAACGCGTAGCCAACAGCAGAGTGCTTCAAGTGGCAAAATTTATCCTCAGTAGGAAAGTTTAATTCTTGTGTTTCGCTTAGGAATTTGAACAAATATGAAAAACATCCGTATTTACTGAGTATTTCTAGTAAGATCTAAGTCACGTTGTCTCTCATGTTCCTGGTAAAGGCTAACATGAAAAAAAGCTCTAAAAATACCATCTTCAGTATATTTATGTGTCATCTTAAAAGTGTTGCTGTTTTGGTTTCTTATGCCTTTTGCATTCAAGTTTTTACTGCTATGCCGTGTAATTATGGTCTTCTAAGGCATCTTTACAGAAACATCATGCATTCTGTCTTGCAAAAATCCTGTACCTGTTGATCGCGTCTTACACTGGGTACTGAAAGAGGGGAAAGAACATCCACCTGTTTTCATCAGTCTCTGCTGCTCTGGAGTTTTGGGGGTGCTGTGGCATGGGGAGGAGACATAAACTCTGTGTCCTAGTACAAGGCTGCTCCCTGCCTTCTGCCGTTCCTGACCTCCTGTGGGAGCTGTTCCAAACCTGGTGCTGCAGAGACGTCCTTACACTAACCTATAGCAGGATCCGCCTGTATAGGATTAGGAAATTGTCCTAAGGATGAGATGGGAACTTTTTTTCCCACTGATATCGACGTTATCTGTGATGCTCAGGCAGAAGAGAAACAATTTTTTATCATATTATGCCCCATTCAGATAATAATTTCTTTCCTTTTGAAGCGTTACCGTAGGCATCTGAAAACATTTAACAGAAATGTTAGTGTAAGTTTTGTTGAGAACGGTTTGTAGAGGAAAGACTAGTACTTCTTGTCAGACACATGTAAAAGAAGAGAGAAGGAAAAAAAAAAAATACCAAACCAGCCTTCAGGCAAATCTGTTATTTCTGAATATAAAATAGGTATTTCCAAAATGTTGGAAAGAAGTTAAATATCAGTAGTGCCTGAACTTGCTGACACAGGAGATTGCATTTGCTCCTCCTGCTGCCATGTCACTAATCTTTTGGATTAGATTTAGCCAAGAGAGCAATTTATTCCCCTTAATGAGACTGTCATGTAAGAAACACTCTACAGCTCAGCATGGTTCTGAATGATGCTTCCATAGCAGACAGCCTTCTTTAATTGATAAAACTAAATTTCACAGATCTTTAGATCTCTCACATATGGGTATGGTTTTCTTCAATACATCCCTCAGTGTAACTCTGTTTAATGTTAATATTAATTATTTTGGACTGATCCCTTACTTGATGGTACCGAGTCTAATTACTTCCTTGTTTTACACTTGGTATAGTTCTTTCACAACTATAACAATAAGTAGCAACTACCACATCGGAATGCTGCCTGAATACATCTGCTCTTCCTGCAGAAAGTGAGTGACATGTTGCAAATGAGTTCTGAAAACTGCAGTTGCTGCTTGCTTTGTGCTACCAGAGTACTTCTACTGGGTGAGGGAGGAAGTTGGAGCTCTCGTGGCTTCTGATACCTTAGTCCTTGCACGAACATATTTTTAGGAAACGATTTAATTTTTATTCCGTGGCTTTAGCAATAATTGCAGTGCATTATGAGGACAGCATAGTTCATTAGGCTGTCGACTAGGTGGCAGTATGGTGTTTGAAACGAATGTAAACTGCTTTTTGGCTCACTAAAAGACCTCTAGATTTTTCTGTGTCTGTAAAATTTGGGTAAATCTGGGTTCTATTAATCCCTTGAACAGTTAATGTTTTTATGCTAATAGATAAAAGAACGCTGACTAAATCTTGAAAAATGTTAGGCTTGAAATGTTAGGGAGAAGGAGAATTTAATCCCACATACAAACACGTTGTAAGTGGATAAACATTTTTACAGTCTTAATTAGAGTGCAACTGCCTTATGTTTTCCTCTTAATTTGAACTGAATTGAGTTAAGATACTTTTTCTGCTAATTTCTTAATAATCTTTTTTACTTGTGGTTGAAAAAAATCTTCTGTTATTATGTATCTTCTTACCATAGTATTGTCCTATAAAAGACAGGTACGATGTACCATGTAATTATTTTTTCATTACAGAAGGTAAAGATCCTGAAAATGTATTTCTATGTGTGTTAGACCTACTAACCAATTTGTATGACATGGAAACTTTAAATCACCTGTTTTTTGAGAATGCCTCAGCTGGCTAGCTTTTGAAAGATTATATATTTTCATCAAAAGAATTCAAATTACTGAAGGGATCGTCTTGTAATGGGGGGAAAATGCAGATCCCAAGCAATGTAGTACTTGGGCAAGCAGTTCCAATCTCTTAAACTTCATCCAGAAATCAACAGGTAGCTAATACAGACTTTGGAGTAGCTGACAAAATGTAACTTGAAGGGTGAAATTTTTAAGCATGTTTACTACAGCCTCTGTATCTGATGGAGTATTCTTTACTGGATTATGGTCTAAAAAGCTGAATTGGAACACTGTGATAGCTGCTTGAAATAGCTGTTTTCCTGTCAAAATCAAGTATTACAGATGGAATAAAAAAGACTCTCAGAGGGACTTTCCCACATGCTTTCTGGGTCATCAGTTTGGTCTTCTCTGGAATGTGTTGTTCAACTTCCCTGCATTTTTTTGTTGTCATATGATGGGTATACATATAGCACACTTAGCCATTTAGATGGGTCTGAAACACAGCTAAAGATGTTAACCATATCACCATGTTTTATAATAATTCACTTGTCTGGACTTCCTAACAGTAGCTTCCTTAACATGTTGAAACAGAGTTGGGAATGCAGAGTCTTACAGAATAGCATATAAAAACTTTTAGGCAAATGAGGAAAACAAAACAAACAACCCAGACCCATTACATCTTAACCAAGAAAACCTGACAATTCTATCAGCCAAGGGTTCTTTGTCCAATACTTTTCCCACAATTTTATTAAAACATGGAATTTTGAAGAGAGAGATATCACCAACCAGGCTGTCTCAGATTATTAGTACCTATGATGGTTTTGTCAACAAAGATTCTAAGGCATGTGTTCAAGGACAATTGTTGTGCTCTATTAAGGAGGTAACGTTGGTCTCCCTCCCACAGGGGACAAAATGCTTTCCTGGGTTTTGGCAAAGGCAACTCTAGAACAAGTGTGCAGCTTCCAGAATGAAAATCTTTACACTTACCTTGAATTTAAAGAAGTGCCATTGAATTTAGGCTAGAAGCTTCTAATACCATAGATAAGGACATAGATAAGGATTGATGTGACTAGGACTATTTTTTCTCTGGAAAATAAGAAACAATAACAAGTTCACAAATCTGTTCCTTGGATAAAATCCGCTCAACTGAAGGATCTACTATACGGAATAAATCTGTTATTTTAAGTCTTCAGCTGTTAGAGCAGCAGAGAACAATATCTTTCCTTTCTTTAGTAATAGGCTATATATTATGTTCACTGTCTGTTACAGAATTTCTGTCATGAGCCCTCTAGACAATTCTATCCTGTTTTGTTATGGTAAACTAGTAAAAGTGTAACCTCTAATTTTAGGAAAGAGCATGAGAAAGGTTAGATAGAGTAGATACAGCAAAGTATTATTAATCCATCAGTAAAGGGATAGAAAACGTTCTCCAGAAAAAGCCTTGAAGAAGCAGTCTGGTTCCACCAGTCTTCAAAGGTGTATTGTCAAAACATAAATCGCATGCTGATGGTAGTGTTGTACTTGACTCTTACACTATAAAAAGCAACACATGATCCAAATTAGTGCTCTGGGCTAATTTAAAAATCCTGTAGTTGCAAGGTCAAGGAGAAGAATTACTGTTCCTTTCTCTTTAGTAGAAGAGAGTTACAACTGGACTTCTGTGTATTATTGATGAACTAATGAGGTAGAGGCACCGTCTGCCTGACCTGGGGCAGCTGTTCTTTCATTAAGTGTATGTTCACCAAACTTACATTTATGTAATATATATATATATAGGAACAGAAAGATTCTATGGAATTTTAGTCTAAATAAATATTTATTTAGACTAAAATTACTAGAAAGTGATCCTTTAAAATAAGTGCTTTGCATTGGCAATGCTACCTGATTTACTGTAAAATACCAATAAGTCATACAATCTTGTGCATTCAAAAGCGACAAGTCTGCCCCATCCTTCCTCTAAATGCTTTTTGATTTAGAATCATAGAATTTAAGAGGATATGCTACAAAAATACAAGTATTAGATTTTTATTGTCTTCTGGGTTTGAGCCTTATTAAAGACTTGAGTTTTTGATATTATATTTTCAAGAAGAACATAATTCTTTGTAAATGAAAACCAAAATACTGGTATATTAATCTTAGCTTTTAGAAACCAATTGTCTTATAAGGTCGGTCGGCAGTACACTTTTGAAAACTGAAAAGTTTGGGATTTTTTGAAAATTTATTAACTTCTGAAGCTTTAGAAGAATCTGGAGGAAATACTTTTTTTTTTTAATGATGCTTTTTAGATCATCATGATAACAGATGACAATGAGTAGATACAGTTAATATTTTTAGCAGAACTGTAGAGGAGCATCGTTAAAATACAAGTTGCATGGTGGATTATCTCCTAGGAAGGAAATATTTTTGTTAAGTAGCACCCTGTTTTATGCAGATACGTAATTTCTGTAGTTGCTAGAGGTAGTGCTTTCTTTCCCAGAACCTGCATTTTTGTGAAATATTCAGGTTATTTGCTTTGTTTGATTTGTATGTGTGAATGGAGCCGTTCTCAGCTAAAAACCAAACAATTCCAAAAAGACACAACCTGAAAGGGAACAAAATAGAGAATTAAACTAACACAGCTCATTCAAGAGAGTGTGTTATATCCTGTTATGCTCTATGTACACCGCTCTTCCTCATGGGCGGAGTACACTGCTGTCAGCACTCTGGAACCTGAAAGGAGCTCCTGGCGTGGTGGTAACCTGCCAGCATAGCTTTTTCAAAGCTCAAAGGAGTTGCACCTTCTGGACCTGTACAGATGAATTGTGGGTGGGCAAATCCAGTGTGTTGGCTGGATGTGGGTGATGTCTGGTGTATTGAAAGGTAGCTGTTTTTCCTAAAAAGGTAGTATGTAATCCTATTGGAAGATGTGGGATGGAGGAGAATTATTATAACCTTATATTGAAAATGAAAAATAACTTATTTTTCTATAAACCCCTAAGTTGAAAAATTACTTAAGACAATATCAAACATAACTGCATACAATATTTTTCAGCTTGTAAAAGTTTAAAAGTAAGTAAACCTACCTACAAAAAAATCTCTGAATCTAAAATAAAAAAAACCCAAACCAATTGCAATATGGAGAGTGCTGTCCTCAAATTTCTTTTTCTATCTAAGTGAGCCCAAGAACTTTAAGAAGTTGTAACTCTCTTGATCCAGTAAAATAGTTGTTAACCCACTTAAATGTTTACATGATGGATTCTTAAAAAGGCAGTTGTTTTTACATGAAGTAGCTTATTTTAGATTTCTTGTCTGTTGTTGTCTCTACATAGGCAATGTACCAAGTTGTCTTGTAGTCCAAATTTTATGGCACTGTGTGCCAGCAGGTTATCTTATCATGGAGGAATCCCACCTGGCTTATGCAACCAAGGTGTGAGACAGGTGTGATGTTGGAATCTAGAAAATGATGAATAACTGCTTTTTTTTTTTTTTTTTTTCCTAGTGCTTTCTGGTGAGCTCTTCCTACCATAATCATGGATTCTGGGCTGTTATGCTCTTTTGGTACAGCTGAATGCTTTTTTTTTAATTTCTGAGCTTATAGGTAAGTTATAACTTTATAATAGAACTTAAGGTTTTATCCCCCCCCTTTTTTTTTAAATTAAGATAAGAATGGATTCAAGTCAAATCTGGTTTTAGTTCTCTCAATAAAAGCAGATATTTGAACAGTATCAAAAAGTCATTTCCTTGGAAAGTGAAAGTGTATATGTGAAACTTATTATTTTGCTTTTTCTGAACCAGGCAGTGCCTCTAAATATATTTTGGTCTTTAATAATCGTAAAAGTAACCTTATCATGTGTGGTGTGATTATTTATTTATTAATTTTTAATACTGACAACATCTTGTGTAAAATTCAGTCATGCTATGCCATTTTTGGATATAAATATTTTCAAAAGAATTTGATTTAAAAGTGAACAGTATTCTATACTCTAGTTTAACACGACAAATAATCTGGAGCATACTTGTTAAACTGTAATCTGACTTGTTGGTTCTACAGCATCAATAACATCTCAAAAATACAGCAACTCAACATATTCAGATTTAAATTCTAGCCCTTGACTGGACATAACTGTATGTATGTGGATGTATTATGTACCTGGATGAATTTTTTGCAGTTGCATGAACTTTTGTACTGTTTTTCACAAATAGTCACAGAAGTGTTTCTTACAGCTAAAATGTCAGTTTTAGTGGGGTGCATCTGAAGCATAGGGGTGATAGAGTTGATCCTTAACTTGGGTGTCTGCACCTGATGGGAATAGCCATATTTCTATGACCACCCCTTTGATGAGAAGTTATTAGACTTAAGCAAGTAAAGCTTCTCCACTAATATTTTCATTCCTGTATTTCACCAAGCACAGAATTTGATGCTTACACTTCAGTGGATTTTTTCTGGAGGCAGCATTTGCAAACACTTCACACATAAAGGTCTGATTATCTTAAGGCAGATGCTTTGTCTGTTTCTTGTGTGTATGTAAGTACCTATAAACAAATGAATGGAAATTAATAATTTTGTACCAAGGATGATACATGCTTAAAAACTGATTCAACCTAGGTTGAAATGCCGTAAATTACCCTGTTTCTAAAAAGCCACCCAGGGTGTTGTGAAAATGTACCTGAAGAGGGTTCTGTACAAAAATATTATTCTGCACATATGCAATATTCAAATGTGTTAAGTCAAATAGTAAGGGAAATGTATTTCAAAATAGTTTTTTAAAAATATTGCTATTAGTTGCACTTCTGGAGTTCAAATGTTTTAGTTAATATCAAAACCTACAGTTGTTATTGTGGTAAAATGATAGTGTGAAATTGATGCTGTTATACTATAACAATAAGGACGTGACTCATGTATTTTATGTACACATGCATTCAACTGTAGTGACAAATGGCTTCATGCTGTGTGATTAAATGCATATTAGCATTTGCCCTAGGCATTTGATTATTACCATCTTTACTTCATTACATTACCACACTGTATGGCCATATAATTTATAAGATAATACAGACATCACTTTGTTGCTGATAGGAATTATTCTGTTTTATGGATGGTGTCCTTTAATTTTGCCTTTCATGGATTATAAAATTGGTTAATATCTGCTGAAGTGAATCACTGGAGAAGCAAATAAAGATGTTGGCCTCAGGTCACAGTGTCATTTGTGATACTGGCAAAATCTTACAGCCTCATTTATCCCTGTACATGATTGATAACACCATGGGTTAAATGGAGAAAGCTTTGCTTCCATTAAAGGATCATCATGAATGAAGACCTCCCACTTAAAAGTCAGGCATGATGAGAAGACAAGAGACTATCTACAGGTCAAATTAAATAACTTAAATAATTTAAGTGGAATGACAGTGTAATTTGTTCATTCTGTGTTATTACCCTGACCCCTATCAGGCTTATAGGCTAACTTACTTTCTGGTGTAGGGTATTTAAGATGTAATTTTTAATAAGTGCTTTTCAAAGATATAAAGCCCTTTATGGCACTTAAAATTGTGTTAAAATGGGTTTTATAATGTGCTTTTTAAAAAGTAATTTTTGTCCTTATTTTGTTAAACATAAAATAAGTAATAGGAAAGCAAATGTAGTAGATGCTTCAGAACAGGAACTTGAATAATTTTTACTTTAACTTTTAGAATGTTATCTCATGTATGCTCTACTTTTTTTTTTTTTTTACAGGTATTCTGACAAATACCAGTTGTTAAAGTGAAAATGCATCTATTTGGGAATATCTTTGATTACATGAGAATTTTCTTGTATTTTCCATTTCAAAGGACATTTATTAGTTATCTTACATCTTTGCAGTAGCTCTAGACAGGTGTATTAATGTGTGGTATCAAAAGTAGGCATTTTAACAGTATGGCAGATATATTAAAGTCTTTTGTAACTTTATTATATTTTGTATATTTTTGTTTCTAGTCATGCATAGTATAAACTATTTAGCAGGAAACTAAGTTTTTTGATCTCTCTGTGGTGGAAGAGACCACAGAGATGTCTCACACTCAACTCAGAGGAGGAGGAGAGAGGGAGCATGTATAACATATACTGTACTTCACAGTTTTCAACAGTAGGCTGTGAAGCAATTTGTTGCAGTCTCGGAAAAAGCAGTCTGAGTACAAATTGCCCATGAGACAATAGTACTTTCACGATGAAGGGATGGGTGACGACTCAATGAGCTTCACTCAGAAAAGCCTTTATCCTTACTCACTGCATTAGGGAGGTGAATTCTTGTTTGTCAAGCGCTCCTGCTGAGATCAGTGAGCTGAGAGAAAGCCCATGGATGCCTGAGGCCCATTTTCTTCCATCCCTCAGAGTATAGCATTGGTTTGAAAATATCCCCCTGAGAAAATAATTCTCAGATTGCTTCTCTGATGGGAAAGAAAATTGCAAGCCCTGGTGTGTATCAGTTAATACACATTCTTCTACTGGTTGACTTGAATAGAAATTATTTCATAACTGAAGAGCACTTCTTCAAGTGCACCTACCTTTGTAGGGTGACCATCCTTTTTCTGTGTCAAGTTTTTCACAAGCACTCTTATTTTTTTCCCTTATTAACACAGGCTACCAGGATTCTCCATTTGGCAACAGAACAGTACTGTCTTATAGAAATTCATTGCTGTAGAATACCCCAACTCCAAGGCTGTAATGCCAGCTGACAGAATTAGAGCATGCATCATGTCTTAACATTATATTCGCAAAATCTTATCCTTCAGATTAGATTATAGCATGATTAAAAGTGAAATCAAATGGCTCTCTGCCTAATCTATTGTGTGTAATATTAACATTTTTATTAGTTTTGTAGCTATAATGATCTCCCAATACTTGATATGATATCGAAAGTTTTGTTTGTAGTAGTGCTTCATGAATTGGCGGTACAAAATCTATCAGTAAGGAAACAATTTTGAAAACTTGGGTGAAAGAAACAAGATTTTTAATGTGCTTTTGGGAGGGTCTTCATCAGCCTAGGCCTAAACTGTGTCTAAAATGTATGCAGATTGGCTGCACAATGCCTTATTCATGTTGGCACACTGACACAACGGATTTGTTGCCTGAAGTGGTATGTTTGTACATGGTTCTTATTCAGACTTTTATTCGCTGCCTCTTCAAAAGTCCTTCAAACATACACATTTTGACACTGACAAAAGAACTTATATAAATATTTCATATTGAATGGTTCAGTATTAGTCATATGTTTTAAGATGGAAGACAAAAATGAGCTGACTTTTTTTTTTTTTTTTTTTTAGCAAAACCATTATTTCAGTAACTTAGGATAACTTTTGTGGCGGGGCAACTAAGCAGGGAATCAATCTATTATTCATGACCAAGCAGCTTAAATTTGATCTATGTTAGGGTTTTATTTAGACAACAGCAGAAAAAGGCGATGAGCCCTGAGTTGTAGTTGTTATGGCCCCATGATACAGACCAGGTCTCTGTTCTTCCTGCAGGAATTCCTTCCTAAGGGTTCTGTGGCAGTGGCCAGGTCAGTCATAACTCCTGCGCTCTACCCCTGCCTCTTCAATTCTTAGTACGGAAACACACATGGGGTGTCTCTGGGAAGGGATAGCATTACGTATTCTAGTGGACTGGTGGAAATTCAGTCTCAAGTATAAAAAATATAATCTGGAAAGTACAGTGGGAATATGTACAGTTGTTATCTTTTTGTAAATCAAATGCTGGCTAAGTACTGTAATCACCTGAGTCACTAACAAACACGCTTTGTCCCTACAGAGACACATGGGTCTTATATTAGCATAGCTCCTTGCTTCATAACAGTTGATGTAGCTAGCTTGGAGTACAACATTTTGATACTTGGTCTTGTGGGAACAGAACCAAAAAGTTCTCTAGTTAAAAATCAGAAGCAGAAACCATGGATATTGCCTTCAGTTCATAATTTCAAGCCAATCTGAAGGTCTTTAAAATTGAGGCTGTCGTGATTTTTGAAATCTTGAGGTAGGTAGTGTTATACTCTTTCAGGGTCTGATGAGTTAGCTGCAGTACCTTCATGCCAGTGCAGGGCAGTAGCTCTGGAAAAAAAACAACTGTACTACTCTCTTTTTCATGCTTATAACAGTCTTTGTTTAAAACTAAAACCAAGCCAAAAATAAAGAGGAAAACAAATGAATGTGGAGAATTATTGATAAAGCTCTTTGTTTTCTTTTACAATATCGCACACTAATTTAAAATGAAAGTATTGTTTACTGCAAAATGGCTATAGCTAGTAGTTCTACTCTTCGCAAAAAGAATTTGCTTCCACATTTGCAAGTTCTGTGGTTTGAATATTCTCTTAAAGATCAACTGGAGAGGAAATATGCATTTTTATTTTGCAGAAACAAGTTCTAAGAATGGATGAAGACTTCAAAACACAGGCTCCTGACTCTACTCTTCAAAGTCCATCAGAGACATTACTTTCCATTCGACTGTTAGACTTTAAAACAAGTTTATTGGAGGCAATAGAAGAACTGCGTATAAGAAGGGTAAATGTGTTTATATTGTTTTCTAGTGTTTCTTTTGTCTTATTTCTGTGTCCTTGTATGTAATCACAGAAAATGCTGTGTAAGTGTGGGTAAACTTCATGCTGTATTTTAAGTAATTCACCAACCAGGACCTTTTTTTTTTGGGGGGGTATCATAGGTTTAGGCAGTGTCTGTATTAGAAATGCCTCTGTAGACAGCACAAAGACAACAGGGTTGCATGGGAATGAATTTGGCTTTCCTATAATAATGTACTAAGTTGCTAGAGTTGATCACCAGGCTATTGACAAAAATGACCTACATTAAATTTTTGTATTTCATTGTAGTCCTCTTTAAGAGCGGCCTTCGATAAGAAAAGGAAAGAAAGAATCCAAGTCATTGCCAAGCCCATAAGTCTTTCTCATTTAATAGATTGATTTACTATTTGCCAGAAAAGCAGTGTTTTTGACTTATTTTTGTCTGTTTACTTGTGCTTTCCAGAATTACCTAAGAGGGCAAATAGGTACTGTGATAACCAAATCCGCTTTATTTCACCATTTTTAAATAGCTAAACTATTAAGCTGGAGCCCTACAATAACAGCATATGAGTACTGGGGGCTGTGGGGTATGTTTTGTTTTTGAAATATGAGTTGAATAATCTTGTAGTACTAAGATAAAATTGTTGCTGCACTGCTGAAGGCAGCTCTATTTTGCTGTGGTTACTTTTTCAGTTGTATGTATGTCAACATTTTTTTCTGTTTCTCCCCTTAATGTTTCTTAACTGTTGTATTTTTTTTAAAGACCTAAAGTATATCTTTCTGCATTTGATGAATTTGACCTGTTCAAAGGCTGTGTATTATTACTTTAAAAGTATTGGTATTGATGACATGCTTGATTTATGTTTATTTTGATCTAAGTTAAATGGTCTAATCCTCTCTTTAAAAACCATAAACAAAGAATGACTGCCATTAAAAAAAAAAATCCAAGAAAAAAGCTGCATGATCCTACTTTCCTGGTGCAGTACTGTTGAAATTCACCATGGTCTGATCCCTAGACTACTACAATGGTAGTGTTTAGTCTAGTCTAACTATTTTTTGTATTAAAAAGTACAGTCTGAAGAATTTAACTTTTAGAATAATTATTGGAGTGTAGTTTTCCTTATGAGATCTGTTAGCTAAATTCCATTTACATTGTTAACTTAACATTGCATTTTAATGCACTTGGGCAGAGCCTAAAATGTTTCGCTTAAAGTGCCAAGGAGTTTAATCTTTTGGGATTTTTTGGTTTTGTCTCTCTTGTATCTACTATACTACATGAGTAAGTGACTCTGATTTTATAAAAGATTGACTCAGGAGGGTGAGCATTTTTTTTGGCTTAAAGGTTATTTTAGTTTCAAAATTGATGCTAATGCCAAGAGCTAATTCCATAGTTAAGACATGGCCCTCAATTTCTAAAACATCTGTGCCTTCCTTCGTCCTAACAAAAAAAAAAAATATAATTAGCTGTTTTTAGTTACAAATTTAAGTAATTTAAATTTTGGTTTTTTTTAAAAAAAGGTTAGTAATTTTACAGATAGTCAATCTTAAAGTATCCCTGCATGCATTTTTGTTATTTGCTTTGCTTTAACAATCAAATCAGGACTGCTTGCTTAGTATATTTGAAAATTGGAATATAAAAACAATATTTTGAACAAGCAAGGGTTCTAAAATAATACAGCCATATATAGTGCCATTAATTTTTATTTTTTTAAGTATAAATCTGTATGGATGTTTTTGCTTAAAAAATGATGCTACGAAATCCTCTCCTGATTTTAGCTATGAATCTCTTACAAATCCAACCACCGCAGGGTTATTCTGTAAAATTATAACCAGCCCCGAGAAAAAGATAGTGCATAGACCAAAATACAGCGCTAATTAGGAGGCTTATAGTGCTTGTCTTGCACCATGGTAGCTTGTCCATGGACAAGAACAAAACACACTAATTTAGACCGCATCATCTGCTAAATAAGAAAGTCAAGTCAGAGTTAAAGCTCTACTGGTTTCTTACTACATTTGCCAATTCTTTTCCAAGTTGCTTGTGAGGCTCACAGTAGACTGAGAGCCGGATGGAGGCAGTATAGCCAAGTATAGTGGATTTTACTCTCAGTTTTGTCTTTGACCTGTGGCTTGACCTTAGATGAGATACTTTACCTCTGTTTGCTTCTGTTTCTCTTCCCATTGTTGGTCTTGCTTGTCACTTAGACAGGAGTCTCTTCAGGACAGGAACTATCACGTATTTTGAGTCTAATAAACTGCCTTGAGTGGTTGATTGTCTGCAGTATAAATTCAAATTAATAAAAATAAATTTGCAGATGAAATTATCTGTGCAAAGTTAGACAGATAAAAATTAAACTCAAAACAATTAAGTATTAAAATATTTAGAGAGACTTGATAAAATCCATACTATTTTAAAGTAGAAATTTCAATATGCTTATTTAAATAAATGCACTGAGTTATTCTGAAGCATCTATCTGTTTTTCACTTTTCTTGGTTAAACATACAGCTGTAGATAAACTCTCAAAATAAAAATAATTTAGAGGAGTTGCTCATAATTTTAATTTTTTTTCTTTAAGTGACTGTTCTGCTATTTTACAGATGAAATACCAGTTAATGGTAGCTGTACATATTTATTCTGGAGAATACATTGCTTAAGTTATTATACTTGATACAGCTTCACTTTATTCCTTTAGCTGTTCATAGAGTCTTTGTTCTTAATATAAACTGACTTAATATGAATATGTATGTAATTAGAAGATACAAAAAATGATATTACTCTTTTCCCCTGCCCCCCAGGGATTACTTCACACTCCAATAGCTTGAATGTCCTTCTGTTTTTTTGCCAGTTTAGCTTTCCCACTCATCAAGCCCTGATCAGCCCAGTGATTCTTTTGTGGTGGATATCCCATATCCCACTTTGTTCCAAGGTCTGTCAGCCTTGTTCTGCAATCAGCTGAGTTTGTTTTGTTGAGTAATATAGGACAATCCTTTTCTTAAGGGATAAATAGAATCGATTTTGACAGTATAAAGTTGCGGCATAGTAGGTCAAACTGGAAGTCTTTAATGCTTCCTGAAGTACAATGCATATAGGACAACTGACATTAGGCTTAAAGATAATGTTTACAAGGACAAGAAAGCACCTGTGTTGTGTATTGAAATATATTCTTTCTTGTACTAGATACAGAAAAACATCCTTAGCCAGAAGAGCTTGTAAACATAAGAAATCAAGGAAATTCTTCCTTACTTCCATAGAAATGTATTCTTATACCCTGGGGATACAGGTATTTTTGGTAGCGGTTGAAGCAGTGGAAGTGTTGATTAGCTGAACACAAGAAAGGTACATTTTAGTGATGATTTTTAAAATTTTACTAGTATTTTTCTTTGGTGCAAAGGACAAGTTTCAGTGACCTAATTCCATACCTGAAAACAAGCACCTGTTGAGGCTCTTTCTGGTGTTGACTGGAACATCACAAAGTTGGGCTAATACTATAGATTCTGTCATTTGTGCCTTGAGTTTATTAGATTTCATACTTTTCTGTTTAGTAAAAATTACAAACACTAAATTTTGCTCTTTTCTCTTTGGGCAGTTATGATGTAGATATAACTTGGTCCAACTTCCCTTTTTTAATTAAAATACTTTTCTTAAGTCTTTTCCAGCTCCCAAATTTTGTCACGTTTTCTCACAAGGTGATTTTCCTTTGCCATAAAAGAAAACTGTGTTATATTAAAGAACATTAGAGTTGTGAAGGGCAATGAGTTTACCCATAAAAACACTTTATATGTTCAAATATTTTATATAGGATTCTTTAAATATTTCCTTTTAAAATCCTGAAACCCACTGCCCACCCCTGAATTTTGTAAACTGAAGCCATATTGACTTGTTGTTATTGGTAGTTACCAACCTACTATTTACTGTCAAGCACTATATAGAACGTCTCCCTTGCCTGAGCCAAAGGAGTACGTTGACATAGCAGGTGGTATTAGAATCAGCCACCGGAAATGGAGGTGAGGTGTCTGATTTGCCATGAAATTTCATATCTGTGCTCACAGCACAGGAATGCGAGGGCTAAAGACTCCTGGAATCGGTTCCATGTTGTGGACAGAAATGTTCTTTAAAGGCTAGTTGGTCCTATCATTTTGCTGCTGTTGACTCTAGTTTCCTTCCCTGCCCCTAATGCTCTTTTTCCCTCTTTTTCTTTTCCCCATTTTTCCTAGTTTCTGTCCCTTTTCGTATTCTGTTCTGCCTTCTGTTTTGATTAAATTAGAGATATTAAGTGAAGAAAGTTGATGAAAGCATAAACTTACTTATCAGAAGGAGCAAAGCAGAAGGACTAAATCTGAGTTATTAGTGGTATTACAATATTGGTGGACATGCGAGTTATGATTGTAATGATCATATTGGTTGTGCTATCTCCAGACCTAAAAAAAGACAGAAACATTACAATACACCCAAAGCTAAACCTCGTTGGAGGTGTGTTCTGCAGGAGAACCACCACCTTCAGATGGGTAGAATAGCAGAAAAGTTAAAAAGGGCACCAGGGGTACACCTGCTGTAGCTATATAGGCAGCTCTGTGGAAACAATAATCTACAGTGACCAAAAATGTGAGATTGAATGAAACTGTTGCAGAAATAAAGATTTTAATGTTTTTTTTAAATGAAAAAGAGCTTGGTTTTAAGTTATCTTCAGGCTGTTGCATAGGATAAGTATAGAATCATGAAAGAAGATGTTTTAACACTGTATTTTGAAGTTTCTATTCATGAGAAGGACGATTATTTTAGAAAGTAAGGCAGAAACAATTTCTAGAAATGAAGAGGATGCTAGGGAAAGGAAAGTCTTTGGTGAGGTTTATTGTAAGATACAATTCTAACTGCTAACAAACAATAAGAATGCTGAAGAGCTTAATTTGATTTTCTTAAAGGATAGAGTAAAAAGAGGAAATGGGAGGGAGAAACAATGATAAAATAATACAGAATAGAAATGTGGGTTGCTTTTTTTCATTTGTTACCTAGAAGTTGGCAAATAGGACACCACTAACACAGACTGCAGACAAACAGAACAAAAAATCCTAACAGTATTATAACTGGATTTTCTGCCTAAGTGTAAATTAGGGTACTTCTTAGCAAAATGCTAGAAATAAGGAAAGCTGAATATTAAAAAAAAAGGGGGGGGGGAGTAAGAATAAGCAGTACTGAAGTTTATGGATGTCATGCCTGTGATGTACACAACATTGTTATTCAAGTCAGTAAGTAGTGTGTTAGCTTATCACTTTTGTGTTAGCAAATAACGTGAGTTTTGATTAGGAACTGATTACTTGAATTTGAAGAGAAGAGCATCATATGTATCAATGCAAGTATGTAAAGGAATATATTTAGATAGATGAGATTTATTTAAATATAGAGCAATTGCAGCCTACACAGTGGAATCAAGGACAGAGCAATGAAAGATTTCCAAAAGAGGTGGCTGGTATACATTTCTGTTTCTCTGCTTCTGAAAAAGGAAAGTTTTTGAGAATAAATTCCAAATATATGGTTACTAAAGGTTTTGGTTAACTGTCGTAACTATGTTAGGATCAAAAAACGTTGTATCAGGAACTAAAGTTAGAATAAAGCTATTGTAAATATTTTCTCTCCCTTCAACATTTGTTCTGGGAACATAACTTAAGTAGTATATCCATGCGGTCTACTAAAAGTTGTACTGGATTTTTTTTTAGTTTGTGAAGGGTATTCTAATTATAGTATGAAACAATCAGAAACTGTAGTTTCTATGAGTACTATTTGATTGACCTGCATGAGAAATTGGATGTGCAATTTTGTAGGAGGTAGGTTATGAGTTCAAAAAAGATAATAAAAGTACCTAGCAGCAGTTTTGGCTGCTTGGACATGAGCCAGCTGTACTCTGTTCCTAAATCTGTTCAGGGTCAAGAATCGAGGAGGGCTTGACCAATGCACAGCCCATCTTGTAAAACTACAGCCTGAAGCAAACACTTTAAAGAAGGCTTGACACTTTCTAAAGGTTATAACGAGTAAATAAACCATCAAATTACTCCTCTTTTATTGTTATGGTAGTCTTTTTTATAAAAACACTTAAATCCATGTAGTCCTAAGGCATCTAATAAAAAATGAACACTTTTAAGGTTTTGTGGTTTTTGATACCTCATCAAAGTTATATACAATATTATTCTCCTAAGTATAACAAAAATGTTTTTGTCTTATTAAACAGCTGGTGGAACTTCTTAAAAAAAAAAAAAAAAGTGCTCCACACAAGTTTGAAAAGCTTTCAATTCAAAATGGGTAAACTATAAATGTCCCTTGAAAGAAATAAAAATGATGTATAAGCCTTATAATTGTTAGCAATTTCACATAAGAACATTTTTATCATGTAATTGTCATTCTCAGTTTAAGTATTTATAATGTTTATTTTTTTTCAACAGTAGTTACATATATACACATTTTTGACAGCTTCCAGATTTTCTTTTATAACTTGGGAGTAAGTTGGAGGAGTGTTGCTCACTCAGAACTTGGGTTCTTATCCTCTTTAGTGTTCAAAGCAAAGGGCTCACTTAAAATGGAATTTAATGCAGTTTTCAAATCTGTATTGTTGTATTTATTAGTTGAATGTAAAGTGCTTGGTATGAGTGTGGGATTTAACAACTATAAGTGTGTTAAATTTTAACATGCCGTTTCTTAGAACAATTGTAAAATTTTAAACCAAGTATCTGCACAAAAATGTATTTCCATGAGTATTATATTTTCAGTGTCCTCATTAGGATTTAAAATACTTACATTGCTTAAAATTGAAATGGTGTATATGCTGATTACAAATAGTCTTCCAGTTCCATTGTTTGTAAAATATTTTTGTTGTTTTTTTCTAAAATTACTTCTTTTTTTTATATACACCAAAGGCTTGGTTTCATTAGGTCACTGTTGTGCTTCGCTAAGCCCAGTCTATTTGAATTCACATTTTCTTTGTCAAGAATTTGTAACGCTGGTATCTGCTACATTGCTTCCCTTTAGAATATTACATTCTTTTCCCTTTATTTCATGATAAGTTTAATATGGATAGATACTTGTTGATCTCCAACAGCCACTGAAATTAGTGATATATTTGCCATAAATTTAAGTGAGGTCAGAATCACAGTGCATATGTTAAGCTTGGCCACCTCCTTCTCCCTCTTTAGTTGTGCACTGGATCAAAATTGTGATTTTGTCTCTGAAATACCCTTACATATGCTAATGCCTGCACAGGGGAGTGGTAGAAATATGTAGTCTGGAGTTAGGGAAGAATACTACTGCAGTGCGTTTTGATTAGTTTAGGAACAATTTACATGGCGTGTTTAAGGGTCAGATTTTATAATCCTTACTTCTTACAATTTTGGACAAGGCTTTTGCTAATAATATATCATTTTAATAGCATTTGTTGCTTAATGACATAAATCGCTTAAGATTACACTTCTGTAAGAAGCTGTTAGTCAACCTCATTTGTTTTTATCACTCCAGGGAACTTAGAGGGATGTGTTTTCTTTCAGTATTTATAGATTAGTATCAGAAAATAAATTCACTGCAACTCCGAAGTACTATTTGTTAAGGCAGAACTGGGAAGCATTGATAATCTTTTCAATTGTCTTAATTGGTTTCTTTTCTTTTTTTTACCATAAGGCATATGAAATCTTTCAGTCTCTTCTCCATCTATATTCTACAGGTACATATCAGAGAAGCAAAAGCTAAAGAACTTTTCTCTAGTTCTCTGTAAGCCAAGTTTTAATATTTTATATGTAAAATTCACATGAGTGTTGAGGCATATTTTTAGATCCAACAAGTAATTCTTGAAATGCTTAGGTGTAGCCTCCTGTGGATAGAAGTGTGTGTTTTTTCTGCCCACACGTGTGCCTGTAAACTGCCTGTTAATCAAGGAAGTCAGGTTTGACCCTAAAACCTATAAAAGATGTCAATGTCAAAAACCTATTTCAGATCACCTTGGGACATATTTTGCCATTTTATTTCTATTGATAGTACAGTGGGACTATGGACCAAATGTTATACTAAGTGAGAAAGGGCAGCAAAATCTTCTTTAAAAGAGTTTTGCACACATTGTTGAAGTGTTGTAAATATCCTTGTATTAAAAACTTGGAACCTTCATTTGTACTGGGTTTAGGAAAAATTTGCATTTCTTAAAGATGCAGCATACTTTATTCTTCGTAGCTAGAACATTTGTATTATTTGCTTCACTGTGGAAGGAGGAAGAACCTCAGTTTGCTCTTTCACGTTTTCAGAAAATTAATTTCTTCATCCAGAGGTGGTTTTTTTTTTTTTTCTCATGGTAAGTAACAGTGGTTCATAGTATTGCGATTCAGTAGAATTTTACTTAAAATCCAATATCAAGAGAATAATCTTTTTGAGGCCTGCTTTTTATTTTTTACAAGGGAGATCCATAAATGGCTTTTTTTGAACTGTCACAGTTTCCGTGAGGATTATAGCCACTTCTTTTGCAGTAGTCTGGGCTGTTGAGGTGTGAGTCAGTTCAAGAGTGCTTATTTTTTCATCAGTTTAGAATGCAGGTTTTAAACTGGAGTGGGGAAGTTGAGTTTAAAAAAGCACAAAGGTGCACATAATATATTGAAAGACAGTAATTTGGAGAACACAGTTCAAGTATTGGGAGTACTCTTTTACCCTCACACAGTCAGTTTGGCCCTTGTTGGAGTGTGTCCAACACAAGGCCTCAATAAATGTTACTAGTGCACCAATTAATCAAAGAGAAGACAGTCTTACCTTAATGTGGTCACTTTTTCAAGGTGATCATCAATGTGCAGAGAAAAGGCAGGAAATTAGCCTTTTGAAGCTCAGAACAACACATCAGTGTAACTCTCTAGGTCTTTAAAGGCTATTCATTATTTTGACTGTATGCAATAACAGCACAGCAGTGAATTGCTTATGATATACATCAAAAGCCTAAATACCGTTCTTGCAAGAAGTCATGACTGATAGGGGAGCCTGTTGTTCTTCCTTTGAGCACTGTATTTGTAAAGGAAGGCCAGTGCTCATAAAAATTTGACTCAGAAGGGAAGCTGATTCCAGTTAGGAAAATTTGACTTTAATACCAGAATATTTCAGGAAAATTCCCATAAATTTTTAGCAACTGTGATTATCAGCAGGTAAGTCTCATTTAATATCACAGTAATAGTTTGATTCTTGACAAAGCACTTCTGCAAGAACAGGAGATATAACATGCTTTCCTGTTACTGGTCCATCTGCTGGATTGTGAAGGAAACTTTAGACTTCTCAGATTTTCAGGTTGCTCCTCTTATCAAAAATACACGTTGATTATCCATGACTTCTGTTTAACTTCTTACTTTCACCTGGTAGGTCAGGAGGCTTCTTGGCACAGAAGGTTATTATAAGTATTTCACTTTATCCATAATAACAGAAGTATTTGCTGACACAAACTTTCAGTTGTCCTGTGAGATGTCAAAAAGAATAGAGATTCAAATGCTTTGAGTTGAATAATTAAGATGTCCCGAAGATTCTGACTCATTAACCGTGACTATCTGTATCGTTGACTAACAATTGATTCTTGAAGCACTAATTGCGGCTTGCTGAATTTCTCTTCATCTCAGTATTTTGACTTGGTTCATCAGAATATTCAATAATTTTTCAACTGTGAAGTCAAGTCTGGTTTATTCCGTTTGAGTCTGGTTTTGTTGTAAGATGCAGAAGAGAATAATGTATGAAGAGGGAACTGTTCCTGCTAATTAAGAGAGCTATAATCCTAGCTCCTAATCTGGTGCTATGCATTTCAATCTAAGTTATTTATTCTGCAAATTTTCTGACCAAAACAGCTGAACCCGTTTGATATTCTACCACATTCAGAGAGCTTTTGTTTCCTTTTTTGCTGTGCAGCGTGTAGGCACATACTCTTCTGTGTACTGGACTGTAAAGGAAGAAGAGTATGAATACACAACTTATGTTGATGTTTGATTTGCAGGTACTGTCTTATGTAAATTTGTTTGTTTTTTAACTAGGAAACAGAGATTAATTATGAAGATCAAATAAGTAAAATTGTTGTAGAGAAACAGGAACTTGAATGGCAGAAGGTAACTTTCCTACATGGTTTTAGTATTTTAACTGCTGGGATTTAATTTTAATAAAATATTAATATGGATTGTGGTTTGGTACAATTCCCCTTTTTAAGGCTATTGTCATTTCTAATAGTAGACTGTGGTAGCCAATAGTTTATTGTCTAGCCATTAACTTCTGTAATTTTTATATTGATTTGGATTGTGCCTAACCTAGAAATCTGATTAACAATAGAGAACCATCATAATATTTGGCATGACTGTAAATCTTCAGTCAAAAAGGATGTAAATATTGAAGCAATAAGACATTTAGCTTAACGTGAGGCACGTTGTCATGTTAGTGTGGGGGAAGCTACGCAGCAGGTTCTCTGTATTATGCTTGTCTTTGACAAGTGCAAGTACCAGTGCAGTTGTACAAACAACGTGACTTGCAATGTTTTGCAAGGTGACAATTTTTCAAAAAAAATTGTTTTAAACAAAAACTTATACGTTAGACATATTCAAAAGTGGTTTGTCACCTTTTAAATGCTCAGAATGAAGTTTTCAGTGAAATAAGTCTAACATTCTTCTTAGGGTTAGGGCTCCTGAGGTTATGCTTTCATAGGAAATCCATTCCCTTCTCTAATACAATCAAACCTATGACCCCTGTCACTAGGTCACAAGATAAAAGGCTTCACTCTGTATATTTTACGATCACAGAAAAAACAATAATTTCAGCTCTATCCTTGATCTTGGGATGTTTAACATCTTAGTAGTAAAGGAAGACTATTTCATCTTGGAGTTCATCCTAACCATCTTAAATTAATAATCCTAACTATGTGCTGTTTTTCTGAAAGACATATATGTGCACACAGAAACAGGAAACATTTTATATTTGTAAAAGCATCAGTGCTTTCAATTTTGTAACCCTTCTTTGCTTTTCTGAACCTAGCATTGCAGTTCCTAATAATCTGGGTTCAAAAGGGATGATTTCCATTCATTCTGAGACCTTAGCAGCAATTTAATTTACAGTTAATAAAAAGATGGGACTTACAGGCAGTTAGGTGAACTCTCTCTTTTCCTGCACTTTGCATTTAGCATTGGCACATGGCAAACCTAATGTAAACAATGAGTTGTAGATTTTAGGAGCTTCATGTGGACACATATAGAGAGCTCTGCAACTTCAAAGGAACAAGCTAATATGAGTTTCCAATCCTGGAGATTCCAGTAAGATGAAAATGCTAAGTATGGCATTTAAATTGAATTTGTGACCTGGTGGTTTCTGAGTGCAGAATCATATTGACCTCAGTAGTAGTTCAGTAAGTAGGCAACTTCCCCTGGCTCATCAAAGGTTCTGTTCTATTTTTCCTTCAGAGATATCCCTTTTCGTCAACATTTCTGTGATTCATTATATATTTTATTTTATCTTGAATTTAGCAAACTAGTTTAAAATAAAGACATGACTTGAGCTAAGTTTCTAGTTTAATATTACAATTTTAAAGCAAATCTTTGTCTATGTTTTATGAATACTGTTGCTGCTCTTGAAAAAAAAATATACTAGAATAGGGAAACAGAATAGCTGGAGAAAATACTCTTCTAAATCCAATGAGTATACTTATTATGCTTACTCTAACATCACAATATCAAAGGTGATTTTGCTTATATTTTTTAAAAGTAACTTTGTTCTTCACTCTCCCTGCACCACCCATACATGGAAAATTTATTCCAAAACTGAATTTCTGAGAAAGTTATATATAATCATTTTATTTAATAGTCTCAGCTGTGAGGCCTGTTAGGAAATTAATATTTGTAGAAACTTCCCAGTCTCTTTTTTATAGTAAAATACATCACTTGAATATAGAGTGCAAGGAAGACTGTTGTATATTATGAAGAGCTTAGTAATGCTTATTTCCAGTTATTGGTTATATCAATGATAAAATTGTATAAAGGATGACTGTTCTGCAAAACCAAACTTAGATCTACATAAATTATTATATAATATTGGCTTGAATACCTGTAGTCTAAAGAATTGTCATCTTAATTTGACAGTACTGTGGATACAAAGTTTTATTCCTGTGGTGAGTAGGAATACTCCACTGAGAACAGTTGATTTGCTGTCACTGCAGGACCATTTCTGGCTTTCTAGCACACTTGGTATGCCCTTTACCCACTAGAGAACCTGTGTCTTAGAACACAGTTCTAAGTGACAACCTGAGGGAAACATTCCTCAAGACTTTTGTTTTCACATTTTTGAATATTTGTTCATGAGGTATTGTTCGTTAGATGCAAATCAAAATTTTCTCTACTATCTTACAATGAATTAATGAGTATATACATGAATATGAAACACCTTACCTCCACAGATTCTTGGCAACAGCTCTCACTTTTGGAACTTGAAAGCAACAGCAATTTGCTGGAGAAAGTAGCAATTTTGGAGTGGGCTTTATGTCTGAAAAACTCTCAATTTCTCAATTAAGGCAGGAGTAGAAATGAGACATCTCATGTGTGAAACAAATGATCATTTTATTTTCTCCCAGTCATTCTTTTTAATAGTCTCAATTTATATTTTTTTATGCTATTATCACTTAATAATTTCCTACTTCACCCTAATATTTCTTAGCTAAACACTCATCTGTATTTTGAGATAGCTATTCAAGGACAGAGCCTCTTGACTACCTTTGCCTAATACTTTTTAGTGTCTAGAACTTAAAAAACCTGATCTTACAAACATATCGTCCATATTACTTCACCTCGATTGTGAGGGGGGTGGTTCCTATCTTGTAGAGGAACATGATGCTTAAAGATGTAAAGATTTCCAACTTGCAGAGCCTAGTATTAGTCTATGAGATTATGATATGAAAAAATAACAAAAATAATAGTACATCTTTAACTCATTTTCTTGTTTTTATGGATAAGAGTAAATCCAGGCAGTAGGATGATAAAAATCTTACACTATCACCTTACGCTTAGTGGTTTTTGCCCTCCTTCAGCTCTTTCATGTAGTTTGTTAAATGACTAAAATTTAACTAAAAACAGAATAATAATTGTTATTTTTAATGGGATTATATTTCTTTTAATGGAGATTAAAATTCCATTATAACTACCTGGAACTTCATCAAGATGCTGTCTTAAGATGGCATTGGGTGTTGGATTGCTTCTGCAGGTTGATAGGATGGGTAAGAGTTGCTTATAGAAGTCTTAGCAACAACAAATCTGAATTCCAGAAGTGAGAATTGTTACCTGTTATGAATTAAAGAGAAGTCACTACCAAAAAGATGATTACTAGTTAACATATGCCTATTTTTAGTCTTCAGGTTTTGTTTTTAATCAGTCATGTCTTTCTAAAAAAATTTAACAAGGAATCAGGTTTTTCTTTAAATACTATGTGTATGGTTTGCTGTAAGGTAATATTTAAAACACACTATTGTTATTTTGCATGAGCAGGAAACTCTGCAGCATCAGACGGACACATTGCACCAACAAAACAAAGAAGCTATGGCAGCTTTTAAGAAACAGGTAGCAAAATAAGGCCTTCTAGCTTTGACAACGAGATTTTAAAATAACATGGCATAATAGCAAGTTATCAGTTGGTATTAAAAGATTTTTCTGTTGCATATAAAATGTTAGAATATACAGCTTGAAGAAATCAGCTCTTTTTCTTTCTTCCAAACACAGTGTAATGCCTCTATTTTGACAGTTCTTCCCAGTAAGCCAGTCTTCCTGGGATTTTTCATTTTTATTTTTCCAAAAATTGCTAAAAATCATAATGCTTCCTTTAATCTGTTTTTTTGGGTTTTTTCCCCCTCTTTCTGACCTGTCCTCCACAAGGTTAGATTCATAAACCATGTAAAAGATCTGCCATGTAACTTATTCTGTTCAACATTTGCAAGTGTGTTTCAGTCTTTCAAATTGGGGTTGTGGGTTTTTTCTCCATAATATATAATCAACAAATATGAGTGCTGAAAGAACTTGAAGAAAACAGTCATAGGAACTGAAACTGTTGCACATGATGATGAAGAATTTATCACTAATGCTGCATCACAATCCTATCACACAAGAAATAAATTGACAAGCAATCAGATTTTTCTTTCTTGAAAAAATAATTTGTAATTCACAAGCTTGCTGCTTGTGACTCTATAGTTACTATAGTTAAAGAAAAAAAACCCAGGAAGTACACTATGCAGGGTGATATACCTATATTGTCTTGTCAAGTTGCATGAATAAAATTAATCCCATGTGCTGTATTGATTTGTTGTTTTGTTTTGTTTCGTTTTTTTATGCCACCCACAATCAAGTTACAGGCAAGGATGTTTGCCATGGAAGAAGAAAAGGTACTCTGTTAAAATTACTTGTTATTTGTCATCCCTTGAAGCACATAAGCAAATGATAATGCTGTATAACATACCAAACATGTTCTAAGAATAAACTAAGTATATTACAATTAAATTATTTTTCTTGCTATGGCCTTTGCAAAAGAAATTTCTTTCTAACCTTTGTTACTTTGGGTTTTTTGTTTATAGCTTGTAGAAGTTTTTAATTACTTGTGAAATGTCACTTTAAAATCTGTTTGTGCTAAAAATCAGTTGGGCAATAAGTGTTCTTTGATAGTTCTATATTGGAGCTATACAAAACTTACTTTATTTTGGGGGTTTGGGACAAATTGTCATAAGCCTTTGTCACATACTAGCGAAAAATAACAATTCTATCTGGTTTAGTAAAACCAGATTTTAATAGGGCTTTTATTGATTTAGCTGAGCTGATTTCCTAAGGAACTTGAACTAAACTGAAGAAAGATATACTTAAGCCTGAATTTCTGGGATTTTTCTTAATAACATGAGTTTTTCTACCAAGCTGAGTGCCTGCTTCCTCTTCTGAATAAATGATTTGCATTTGGTATACTAGGAGTCCGTTTCCATCAGTGAAGCCAATGTATGTCTCCATGTGGACTCTATTGTTTCACTTAAATTTCCCAATGATTAAGAGTGGATGAATATGCTATATGTTTCATAAGAACTTACACAGAAATTTGCAAACAGGTGAAATTGGTTTGAAAGTATACCAAAGTAAACTATATTGTTTGCTGCTTTTATATTATCAGGTCAAGTTGTTTTCTTGCTTGTATTTGGAGTTTTTTCTTCTTAATACATCCTGTTTGTCCACACATACCTACATAGTAGTCCTTGATTTGTATTTTCAATGACAGCTACTGTTTCAGAATTAAATTGTGTGCTGATTTTTAATTTTTTTCTCCAAATCCTTCCATTGAATTGAATAATGCTTTCAGAACTTTATACCAAAGTAACTGAAAGAATAAATTAAGCTGTAATGTTTCAGGACAGAGTTTGAATGCAAAGACCAATTTTTGCTCCAATTTATATTATATGTACTTTTATTCATCAAGGTGGTTTCAGGAGACAGTACAGCCAGTACTATGTTAGAAACAAATGGAACACACAGGGGTGGTTGAATGGATGTACTTGTTTTCTCTGGCATATTCTCTGATATCTAGATCCTGCTCTCCATTGTATTGATTGCTGCCCAAGATTCTTACCTGATGTAATTCTACTGAAGTTCTTTGACTTTATTCACATACATATATGTATGTATGTATATATACACACACATGCATATATATATATATAAAAATATAAAATGTGTTTGCATTTATTTAGTAATTCTAGTGATAGCAGATTACAGTTCAATCTTTGTGGACTGGAAAAGCTGAGGAAGTTGTTTCTGTGAAGACCCTGCGAGAGTGGATAAGAAAATGGGTTTACCTGATACTTTCTTTGCTTTTTAGTATCTTTGTTCTAAACTAAAGTAACTTATTAATTTTGCCTTTGTCAGACTTGTCTCTCCTAGGACAGAAAATTTTAAAACTTACTGACTAGTCATAAGTGGTGAAAATATACTATCATGTTTTCACTTTTCTTTTTATAGCAATATGTATGTACATTTTAAAATTATTTAGCTGAATTTTCACCTGTTTCCACCAATGAATTTTTCTGTCATAGTGGAGTAGTGCTTTATTTTTTTAACATTCTTGTTGATAAATTCTTGTTGTAAATGCATTTATTCTGCCCAAATCCTGAAGTATGGCTTTTGTTGAAAGGGAAAGTATCAACTTGCTGTAGAAACAAAAGAAAAAGAAATTGTTGGACTGAAAGAAGCATTAAAAGCATTACAGGTAAACGATTATTTTTGTTAAATAACTTTCCTTGGTATGGAGGTGGTTTGGGTTTAGGTTTTTTCCACTGGTAAGAAAATAGTTGTTTTTAAGAAGGTCTTAAGGTCTTCTCTTTTAATTTTTCTAGTACATGTACACCTCACTTTCTAACCCTGAGTTTCTGTTCTGGTCTTCAGTGTCAAGATAGTTTAGGTTAGCCTTCCAGCTAAAGGTCTTTTCCTCCAGAAGAACTGCAGACTCAATAAAAGTCCAAATAGCATGTGAAATGTGCTTTCTTTTAATTTCCATAGTCTTCCTCTTTCTTTCTGTTCTTGTCTTCTTACCTCTCACCTGTTTGGAAACTCCGGTTTTGGACTCCTAAACAGAAACAAGTATTCATACAGGGCCTCCAACTCACAGTGCTATCTGTGGTTTTTATTATTTTCCTTTGTTTCACTGGGTGGTTTCTGTATTTACCACTTAATCCACGGCTTTCCAATGCCTGTTTGTCAGTAAAAGAAAAATTGTCAGATAAATGCACAATTTAGTCTGATGCTGCTTGGTGTTATTTCTGTATTGTATTTTATACTGTTACATGGTGTTGGAGTGCTTGTGACTGTGATTCACAGTTACTTGAAATAAACGAAGATGTAGGGACATAGCTAGTATTTAGTTTTCTTTTAAAGACCAAGGCAGATATGCTGAAAATGGATTAAAAGCGTAGAGTTCTGAAGGTTTTTGTTCAACACAGAAGAGAATTAGCATTGTAATGCATTGCCAGATCTCAGGTATTGCCAGGAACTAATTATTTTTCTACCCAAAACTGAGTGGGATACTAATTAATTCTATTGAAAACAAAATGGTTATGATGGATTATTACCCATGATTTTGCAATGTGTGGTTCTTATTAACATTCTCTTATAATGGGATGCATTTACTTGGTATCAGACTGTTTGTTTAATCATTTAGTTAACACTGAAGGTATTTTAGGAGCAAAAGAAATTTATTCCCATGGCTGGCCGCCTGTGCAATAGCTGTAAAGGATTTTGTTGCCTTGTTCAAACCTTGGCATAGCACAGATGATGTAGAATATCCCTCCATGGTCTGCTGAACATGATATGTGGACAGAAAGAGTAATGAAAGATTCCACTGGCCTTTCTTTTCTAGGATAAAACAGAAAATTAAAAAAAAAAAAGCTTAACATTTAATGTTCACAGATCAAACATCTGTGTAACAGTATAGTTCAGATCTAGGAAATTCTGCTGTGACTTGAGGAAGCAGGAGATCACAATGAACCTGTGGACCCAGAAAAACTGTCTGGAAATCAGCCTAAAATAAGAGTGAGGAATTTCTAATTCGGTTCTGTAGTCCTCTCTATCCAGAGTCAGAATTCTACCTTAAAATGATTGTTCTCTAGGCTTAGTTTTTTCTAGAAATAATATTTTTGTATAAGAATTACACACACTGGGTTCTCTGGCTCTTTTTTTTTTCCTGGACATTGTCACTCTTTCTTTATACATTCTGAGAGATATAGAGACTAAAGATTTTGCAATCTTAAGTATTATGCAAGTCAAAATTCTCTGATGTCAGTGGTGTACAAAAAAGTGTTAATGACTTCAAATATCAGTCTTATATTACTAAAGCATGCTAGATTGGTACAATATGTCTTGATATGCCACCATTCAGAGTATCTACCTAGAATTCCTTTTTCCAACAGGGAACACACTTATATTCCTCTAGGACTTGAGCGAATACTTTAATTTCTATCTCTGTTTTCTTACCTGTTTATTTTTAAGGGTCTGGTTTACAGACTGTAGTCCTTTTACACATTGTTATTACCAGTATTGCTGTATTAGATTGGCAATAAAGGCAATTAAATCTTAGGTATGAGAATACTTAAATATGGAGGTTGTCATTGGAAAAAATGTAACTACAGTTTAATTAATAGCTCTCTTTCATTTTACAGATTTCAAAATACACTTTACAAAAGAAACTGAATGAAATGGTAAGAAATTAATAAAAGTAAAAGAAAAAAGGAACAGCTTTCATGAAAAGAGAATGTTTGCTTAGAGTTTAATGCAAACACTAACCAACTCTAATTCTTAAATGATGTGTGATAATTATTACAGATAACCAGAAGAGGTGATATCAGCTTTGAATCTGAAAAACTTTCAAATACAATGGTTTTATTTTTTTATAGCTTGATAGCTGCTGTTTATCATGTGGAATTTTCTCTCCCTGAATTAAAATATAATTCATACATTTGTTCTCTTTATAGATTAGAGTGAAGAATTTTTTATAGACTGTGATTTGAATAATGTAATTATATTACCCTTATAGGGTCTAGCATATTCCTCTCAAAGAAGTAATAGAGAATTCCAAGCACTTCTTAGGGTTTTTTTTTTAAGAAAAACTGATAATGGTTTTCCTCTCACTCTTTTTCTTTCCTATTCTCAGAATTGCTTCTTAACATCAGCTCCCCTGAACAGTTTAGATTTCATCCAGTCCAGCTTACTCCCTTTGACACAGAGAATAAATTTATATAGAGTGACAGCATAGTCGCTCTGAACCCTGTTGTCTGTTTTAGGAAGTGAAAGAGTGAGCCACAGAAACACTGCTAAGCTTGATTGAATAAATGCTGTGAAGATTCTACTGCTGCTCAACTGGAAAGAATAAAGATAATATTGTCAGACCATTACAAACTGTGATTTTAATTAAGAAGCTCAAAAAACTAAGGTCCAGTTTAGCTTTAAGTACCATGACATTTGTACTGAAAGTCATCTTCAACGCTACAGTGGTTTTACACAAAATATGGTGAAATTGAATAATGTGCCCTCTGACCCGGGAGATAAGGCTACAAGTTAAAGATCAAAGGCAACATAAAATGTGTTTTGTCTTACTTCACTTTTAACTTGTATTTATTCTGAAAATACATCTAATCTAAAACTGTGCTTAAAATATACAAAATTATTGAACTTACATTTAGGTCATTTCACATATTACCTTTCTTTCATAACTTGCAAGCTCAGTCGTCCACATGAATGAGAATATTTAAATCACAACACCTTTTCTATAAGCTGGAAATACATCTGTGCTGCTTAAACAAATATCTTCCTTTCTTATGTTTACAAACTTTTTCAATAATGGATTATTTGAATATTTTGAAGACATTGGGGTACTGTGACTTTGATCAGCATATGGTTATTAAATGCTATTGAGTGGGGGACAAGATATTAGAAATCTTTTGCATGTAGCACTAAACATAACATGTGGCTTGGCCATATTTATAGAATATGCTGTGATATGAAGTGACGAAAACAAAAAACCACAAGGTACACAGAAGTGAATTCTTTCCCACAACCTTATGCAGTAGTGGGCTAACACATACAGTTTTAGACTGGGTCAATTCTACCAACTTTATTCCTTGAGTAGTTGCACTGAAATAAATGGTGCATTCTAGGGATCAAAATAGTAGTAGTCCGTGTAGACTCTCTTAGTCAATTATCACAAATGGCAAAATGTTTAAAAGTAAAATGGATGAAATTCCAAACCATTCATTTATTTGAGACCCATTTCTATTTCAATTTTAGGTTTGTTAAAGACTGATTAGATCATGCCCTGGCTAGTGTTTTGAAAGTAAGCAGATGTGCTGTTTAGTTTATATCTGGCACCTTAGAAACCCTGCCAGTCAGTAAGGTAACTTTTGTATGTGCTGGGGATTAAGCACGCCTTATTAATGTAGCATTTTAGTCTGGTTTTGTTCTTTTAATTCTGTTCTTTTAGTCTAGCATATGCAATGTTAATATATTGCATATACACCATATTTTAGCGTGCTATCCAGTTATTTTAGCATGCTACCTCTCCTTTGTCTCCACAACAAGTGTTGATTATTGTGTGCGGTGTAGTCACTTTGCACCTCACTGCGTGTGGATAGTAGCACTCATGCAATCAGGAGGTTACAGGATGATTACTACAAAGCTAGTTGTCTGAGAGAATAAGCTTGAGTGTGGGTTCTGTATTGTCTTCTTTTTCTTGCTGCTGAAATAAAGAAATAACTGGAGAAAAATGGCCTTGGTCAGGTATTTGTTTCCTCCTCCATTAATTTCCTGGCAGATGATACAATGTAGAATGCTAGAACTCTCAGTGTAGAATAAAAGCTGATGTAGAGTAGGATAAAAAACCCGCTAAAGTAAATTTCTCATCTGTTCATGTGTTCCCTTGTTAACTTGCATTGTCTGTTCGTGGACATAACTGAGAGAGTGAGCATTTAGAGTTATTAGTCTTCTGCAGTACCTAAATCTTAAATATATGTTGTGGTGCTAAAATATAAAAAGGGAAGGATGAGATTAAGGCTAGTGTTGGCTGGTTTAGAGACCAAATCTTGTGTGCAGTTCAGAAGAGCAAATCTGGAGTCGATGGGAGACATCAATGTCTACAAGATAATGATTCAGTGCATCAGTATTAATGAGTAAAGTAGATGGGGTGACTACCTCTGTGAATGACTGGTAATTAGTCTAGTTTCACTTGCTGACTATGTTTACATTGGTAAACTAAATGCTTGTGAGACCATTTAGTGAAGCTGCAGTCGAGTGATAAGAAATGGTCTAGGTTCATTAAACTCTACTGCTCTTCAAACAAGGGAAGCTGCATCCAAATAACCCACATTGTTCCCAGCAGACAATCTCCTGAACTGTGCCCAGGAACTGCTTACATCAGTGCTACTTGGCACAGGCCAAAATGTGTCAGGATATTTTAACAACTGTATAGGCATTTCCTGAGAGCCTCCCTGCCGCTGTTTAGTTTTCTAACACGGATGTAGTTGCCAAATGAATGAAAAATAAATTCCTGTAAAATATTAAATGAATGTAATTTTAAAAGTTGGTTTATTCTTAATTATCTAAGATAGGAATGTTATTTTTATTTCCTTTCCACATTTTTTAGGAATTTGCCTGTAATTATACGATGTCGTTTAAAAATACAGTCAGAAGGCAGTGATAAAGTATAAATTAAAAATAATTATTTTTAAGTAGAAAAATGGTGGGAACTAAAGGAACTATTGTGGAAAAATTTTCCTATTTTGAAGATTTACAATTGGTAACCCTTTGCATAATTTTCACAGGATCTTGCCTTATGCCATTACGTCTCCTTTGTTTCTCTGACACTTTCGCCTCCCAATTACCACCTTCTGCTTCACTGGGTAACTCTGACTAGTGACTGAATTTCCAGAATATCTTTGAGATATGAGCAATTCCCTCTTTTTCTTCCTCCAGTCACCTACCTGACCCTGAAGTATTTCTCTGGTCTAGTTCCACCAAGAAATCATTGTGCCTCAGCAGACCATATGGCCACAATCAGTTCCACTCCCCATCCCAGCTTATCTTTATTACTGGTGGAGAGCAGGGCAATAATTCCTGTTTTTGCAGTATCAGACATTAGGAAGGAGAACCAAGATTCTGTGGGTCTTACTGCAACTCCAGGGTCATACCCTCCCTATCCCGCAGCGTCTCCTGGTTGTCTTCTTGATTGTCTTCTATGGAAGAATGTTTTAAGACCTCTTCACTGTGAGCAGAAGAATCACATACTCAGGGAAGGATGTCAGAAGGCAAACCAGACTGCTTTTATTTTACTGTGCACTAAGCCTGGAGATCATCTTGCAATCAAAAATCATATTTAGGCAAGGGGTAAGCTCTTAATAAAACTTTTGAGGCTATAGTAGGCCAATTCCTTTTCTCGTTGGAAAGAGCCCGGGGAAACAACAAAACATATTTCTACTTTTCTAGTGAGAAGGAGGGACTAATACTGACTTGCTGACTTAAGAAAGAAATGGGGAGAACACTAAGAAAAATCCATATAAAAGAAAGTGCAAAAAACCTCAGCTCTTGCCACAAGCTGTTCAGGTCTCATATTAACAATGCCTCCCTGTTCATTGATCTCTTAGAATAAATACACCTGAATGACTATCAGGAAAAACAAATACAATTCTTCCTTTTTTTTTTCTTTTTTAAATTATAAAATCCACATTCTAGCATTAGTTAAGCACAGTTCTTCAACAGTTTACTTATGACTAGGCAAAAGAGAAACTATAGGAACATTCACAACCTACATTCCTTGCAGTGGCTCTGCAAACGGTGGTGTTTCTTTACCAGTGCTTCCATTATGGCTTTCCATTTGCTGTAGTGTGTTTAATTTCATACCTTATAAAACATGAGAAATTTTTATTGTATATCCTGTTTTGCTAGCCTTATGTTGGTCATTTCTTTTGATTACTATCAGCTTTTATTATCCTCTGATGCTTGGACATGTATTGCATTTGTTACTGTGTGGAAATGGAGCCTTATAGAAGCCAAACAGGCTGGGCCAGATTCATCCTTGTGTAACTTGAATTTACACACAGGAATGAATTTGGCCCAATTCATTGTAATAGCTGTGTTGCTCTACCGTAGATTAGAAATATATTAGATGTCTAAATAAATGGATATATTTTCTGAGGAATTAATTTAACCCACTCTCTTCAGAGAAGATTGCTTTAAAAATGGGCCAGATAGTACCTACAAAGCTATTAACAAAAATACAATATAAAGAGGAACACAAAAAACTTAGTGTATATGAAAGAAAGGATAACAAATAACTTTTAAAAAAATCAGTGATGTGTCCTGAATTTAGTTTCCTGTGAATATGTATTTTCAATCACCCCCTCACAAAACAAGAGAGATTGGTAAAATTCATGAAACTTAAATACATTTTACTTAATTACCATGTGGGATTCATTATGATAAGATATTACTTAGCCCAATACATTAATAGAAGTAAAAATAAAATGTTAGATGCTTACAAAAGAAAGTAGTTAGAAAAAAACCATACAGATGCATAATCTTAAAGTAGAAGTGAATTCATCGTACTTCAAGATATTACAACTGCTAATTGATACTGAGGAATTAGTAATTATTCATTATAAGATTACATTTTTCTGGGAAGCATGTGGTATTAATCTGTATTAGTTTCACTAATCTAAATCAAAGTCACCACTACTCTTTAGAAGTAGTTGATGCACTTCTGTTTTTTAGCAAGTATGTTGAAATTCTTTTATTTTGGTGTGTCAAATACACAAATTTGTATTTGCTGTATTGCTCTCCTAATTGCTCTTGCACTATGTCATTTTTAACAATCCCAGAACTGGAATGGATGAGGCTTTCTGGCATCTCTGGAGATGGCTTAGTCTAACCCTACCCTGCTCAAAGCAGGGTCAGTTAGAGCCAGTTGCACAGGGCCACCTCTAGTCAGGTTTTGAATATCTCCACAGATGGAGACTCTGTAGCCTGTTTGTGCAACCTATTCCAATGTTTGACCACCCATACAGTAATTTTTTTCCCCTCAAGTTTAAGTGAAATTTACTGTATTTCACTCTGTGTCAGTGGGCACCACTAAGAGGAGTCTGTCTGTGTCTTCTTTATTTCCTCCCCTCCACCCGGTATTTATACACATTGATAAGATCCCCCTGAGTTGCCTCTTCTCCAGGCTGAACAGTCCCTGCTCCCACAGCCTCTCCTCACATGTCAGGTGCTCAAACCCCTTGATTAGCACAGTGGCCCTATACTTTAAACAATGCTGTATTGAAAAAAAAACCCAAATATTTTTGTCTGAGTTTGTATTGCAATATAGCTTAAAAATTTTTCTTTGTTGATTAAAACCATGTTATGCTGGGAAGTGTTTAAGACCATAAAAGGAAGACAGTACTTTTACCAGTGGCTTTACAAAGAAGACTGTACACTGTTTGCATAATAGATTGCTTTTGTTGTGTAACAGGAAAGAATAAATGTCTATAGGCCTTATTTTCATGATGCATACACTAGCACTGTTGCCAAAGTTTAAGGAGCTTCTACTCTTACCTGTCTCCAGCCACTTACTCATCTCTGCCCTGTGCTCTACAAAAGTGCTGGGACAACTGGTTGTGGGGCTGTGATTTAAGCTCTCTAGAATTTTTAAACAGGCCCCATATTTTATTGTGTTGCTGCAACCTGAGTGCGTGGTATACTTGGTTTAATACTACAGTAGGGTCAAATAAGCAGCCGGGGCTGAAGCCACTGTACTGTTCTGAAACTGCAGCCAAAGGCATGGGCAGGTAGTGAATAGCTGATGTGGAGTGGGTACTGCATAAATCTGCATGAACATCCTACATCAAAGGAAATGGGAACTGATCATTAGATATGAAATAGACATCTGAGATATTCTGGGAATGATTTTGCATTTATGCTATTATGATAAAAAACATTTGGAGAGTTGATTTATACATGCTAGTTACTATCATTAAGTAGGTGATTCATTTATGTTTCTAACAGGATCAAAAATTACAGATGCACTTAACAGCAAAAGAGGACCATCATAAGAAACTCAATGAAGTTGAGAGGTGTTATGCTACTATTGCATGTCAATTTGGAATTGTAAAAGGTGTTCATGGAAAACTAGAGCACAGTGGTATGTATGTCTTGAACATCCTCCAGCATTTGGTTTTTGCTGTGTTTTGACAACACTGAGTTGGAGACACCTGCCAATTCAGAAAAATAGCAGCTACCATGTGCTAAACATCAAATACACCAACAGACAATTACTGTGTCTCAGTAGCTTCCTCAGTGTTTCTGTGACAGTGCCGGGTTAAGCAGCACAGGCCCTGTACCTCTTCTGCTCTCTGCTGATATGCTACTACACTTGCGTGTGTGACCACAGGGTAAATTACACCGAGGAACTGATTTGTGTTCAAAACAATCCAGCAGCAGACCCATCCCTTCGAGAAAAAAAAAAATTACACTTAATTTGGATCAGCTTCCTGTTGCCATTCAGCATAATCAAAATAAACAGTTGTACCAGCTCAAATGAGGGGATGAAAGTAAAGGAATTAGCAAATAAGGGGAAATGAATGCTCTTTAAAGTAGGTTCAATGTTGGGAAATGGACAGAAAACATTAATGAAATAACAAAAATTCTTTTGTTGTACAGAAATACAAAATCTTAAAACCAGTTCAGTAAATAAATACGGTCGTATGAATAATTTTATGAAGTTATCATTGTTACATAGATTCTGACTATACGGCTAGTCAAGCTTTATACATCTGTTCCTTATCCCTATCATGTCTTGAATTGTAGCAAAATTATTATTCCATATACTTTTATATAAATATATAATTTTTATCTACAAAATAATAAAGCTGATAACCCCAGGAAATAAAAATACCTCATTTAAATGAAGTTTTTACCTATTAATTTGAGAGATAAATCCTTGTTTCTCATAACAAAGTGATAAATTTTTATGCAAACTTCACAGTGTATGTGTAGAATATGGACTTGTGTATTGTTTCGTGTGCCTGCAGTTTTCATCCATGTAAATGCATACACAGGACATAAATAAAAAGAAGTATTGTTTTTTAAGGGAAGGGAGAAGAAGTTCTATAACTCAAAACAAACAAAACTCCAAGCAAACAAAAAAAACCCCCAAAACAAAAAACTTTTCAAATACCGAAGCTTTTAAGTTGGGGTTTTTTTTCCTGCCTGAAACCAAATAATTTTTCAGATCTAGTTTGAATAAATTGGTCACATATTCTATATGTATTTGTGATATTTCAGTAACTCAAGTTACTTTTTGTATTCAAATTTTTTAATAGGTTAATGTTTAATATTAGAACAAATTAAGAGAAAACATTGCTGTGTTTTCCCTTTATTTACATTGGACAGGGCTTTTCTATTATGTCAGATACAGAAAAGTCTTTTTGCAATTCCATGGAAAAATAACATTTATTCTCAGTATTTACACTATTTGAACCATATATAAATGCTTTTTGCCATGTTTCTACTTATATTCACCAGTAATTGCAAAATGAACCTGTAGAAAAGATTAAATACGTTGCTAACTGCTTCTGTTCAAGAAGCTGATCTGTTCACCAGTTTAACTCCAGTGTGTTTTTTACTGCAGAGAGAATTCAATTTGCACTGCAGTATGTAAGATGTGCAATAGGCATGTAGGTAACTTGTAAATTCTGAGCAAGAAACTGCAGTCAGTGGAAAAGTCAGGCAGAAAGTATACCAGCCATTTTTTATGCAAATTTTTTAAATTTATAAACTGTTGTTCTTTATCTGCTGTATTAAAGCAGCATGTAGGGAAACAAGAAGGTGAAAATTGATGTGTTATAGTGATGTGTAGGGAATATACCACAATTTATAATAAATCTAAAACCTTATTGCCTAACCAATGTCCCACTATTAGTGTTTAAAAGCTAGAGAGTGAACATATTACTCTTGTTGAAAGACAGGAGAGAGTTTTTACCAATTTTTGCCTGCTTGTTTTTGTGGTTTTTTTCTAAGTTATGTCAGAAGATATTTGTTACATTCTTGAGTATTTTCATTTGTTAAGCACATATTCTTGTATAAAACTGCAGAATTGTTTATTGTATTGTAAGGCTGTTGTCCATCATTCCCCATGATGCTTACCATCTTTAACAGAAAAGGAGAGAACTTTCTGGGTGTGATGCAGTGTCTAGAGTTCTTGTATTCAAGTGTTGTGCCAGAGCTTTTTGAGAAAATAAAGGAAAAAGATTAGGAGTGAATGAAGAGGAACCAGGAAATAGATAAAGCTGAAGAGAGACCTCAGAGGATCAAAATACTAAGAGTGAATAGAGGTGACTGAAAAAGTACAGGACAAGTGAATATCTTCAGCTTTTCATTGTGAAACTTCAAGCAATTACCTGGTGATATCTTGCCCTGTATAAAGTCTAAAAGAAAATTCCCTTCCCTTTCAAAAGAGAGCTTATTCTTAGCATTTTCTTCTCCATTCTCCTCTGCTGTTTGCTGTCTTCCATGTCCTATATGTATATGTCTGTACATCTGTTAACTCAAATTATTTGAATGTTTTGTGGTTCATTATGTTCTATGTTCCTCTAAAAATAATTAAACTCATCAGAAAATTACAAGTGAAGCCTTCGTTAAAAAACAAACCTGAGATTAAGAGTTAATGGAGAAGTGATCCCAATAAAATGATACCAGATGACACTAAAAATTAAATTACAATATATAAAAAAAAGCAAACCAACACACAGAATAGTCTTAACGCGTTGTTTGAGGTACAGAACAACTGGTACCACCTGATGTAATCCTCCAGCTTAGTATCACACTACACAGAAAAAGTAGTTGAGTCATATTTTAAGTCTTAGTCTCCTTTTCATGAAGATGTTTAGTTATTTTATAAATTATATACACATACACTGCAGTTATAAATCAAATATTCATTCAAATATGAAAGTATATATTAACATGTTTTAACTTTTGTTTAAAGTACAGGAAGCGATACAGCTCAATAAGAAACTAACATCAGTGAATAAAAGACAAGAGACTGAAATAAGTAATCTGAAGGAAGTAAGTATGGCACGCATTTCTGAATGTATAAGTGGGATTCTTTAGGACTTCTATAAGCTGCTGTAGTACTTATAGAAGTAGCGGACAAGCAGCAGAACTGTTCTTCATTCTATGACTAATGGCTAAATTAGTCTTATGCTCCCTTGTTATGCACAGATATTTCAGATGAATGCCAATTAAACTTCGAGCAGCTCTGAATAGTTTCTGTAACTTGGGAATTTTTATTTACCTCTACAGCATCCTAATTGTTTCTTGTTAATTATTAGCAACCTTTCTTCTTCCTGTGCTGTGTTGTCATTACTTTTCCCATCTGATATGGAAAGGTAGTAGTGGTGTTTTCAGTTTAGTCAAAGAGAGATAGAACATGAAGAGTAGTTGCCATAGAAGCAAGATGGTAGCTTGAACATAGGATAAAAAGCGTAGCTGAATCTCCATCAGAAATGGGAGAGTTTTGTGACAGGGCAACTGAGACATTCGATAACAGTGGTACTATGGACAAAAATGTTGTCTGGCCATTAAGCTTTCTTCTGCCCTCAACTATACAGAAACTACTATTTGCCAGGTACGTTTCTGAGCTGCACTCTTGAACATATGTAATAGTGGGAAGAATAAAGTTCTCTTTTCCCTTTGAGCTATTTCTTAAGTGCTGACAGGAGAAGAGCAAAAGGACCCTCTGAAATTAAAATTGTCCTGTAAACTCAGTATCTTTCTGTCCTGGTTATGTCTGGGAGAGAGTTAATTTTCCTCCTAGTAGCTGGTATAGTGCTGTGTTTTGGATTTAGCATGAGAATGATGTGATAACACGCTGATGTTTTAGTTGTTGCTAAGCAGTGCTTATACTAAGTCAAGGACCATTCAGCTTCCCGTGCTCTGTCAGCAAGGAGGTGCACAAGAAGCTGGGAGGGAGCACAGCCAGGACAGCTGACCCAAACAGACCAAAGAGATATTCCAAGCACGTGACATCATGCTCAGTATATAAACTGGGGGGAGTTGGCCAGGGGTGCAGTGATCGCTGCTCAGGGACTGGCTGGGCGTCAGTCAGCAGATGGTGAGCAGTTGCATCACTTGTTTTTTCCTGGATTTTGTTCCTCTCTCTCTTTTTTGTTGTTTTCCATTATTATTATTAATAATAATAATAATAATTCAAGTATTAAACTGTTCCTGTCTCAACCCACGAGTTTTCTTAATTTTGCTCTTCCGAGTCTCTCCCCATCCCACCAGAGGGGGAGGTTGAGTGAGCAGCTGTGTGGTGCTTGGTTGCTGACTGGGGTTAAACCACGACACTTTCCATACCACATCTTTTTCATATCTCCTTATCTTTCTATTCCACTTTTTTTTTTTCCCCTCCCTTTGATTCTCTGAGGATTTTAGGTAGGGAACAAATGCATGTTTGTTCTTGGCCTAATATTAATCCCCAGCTTCCAGATGGATGCTTTGGACTTCGGTGGAATCTTTGCAAACTTTGTGAATTTCTTGCAAAACAAAAAGGGATGGGGGTGTAGGTAATTTGTAAATGAGGAGAACGGACTATGACCATTTTATATTTGTGTTAAACTGATCAAAAATTGGATGTTTACCTACCATGACTTTTTTATGCCTGAAAAAGGAGATTTGAAGGTACAGAAGTAGTTCAAAACTCTTCCTGAATCTATTGTTTTATTATTAAGGTTGTTTGGAGTGTGATGCCTCTAGAAGCCTGACTTAAAATTAAGTTTTATCTTGAAATAGAGACAGTTTAAGATTTTTTGTTTCATTCTTAACTTCTCTAGTGCTTTCCTTAATTTTTTTATTTATTACATGAAGATATTCTAGCCACAGTAAAGATTAATCATGAATTCAATCTAGATTTGTTTAGTTACATACTAGAATATAACATGACAAACCTCAGTGTCAAAAAGATCAAGTTTTGAAGTGACTGTTTGATCTCAAAGATTTCAGAACTCCTACCATCATAAAAACAGACTGAGAAACACAACAGTAAAGCAGAACACTGGAAAAATTCTCAAATTAGTTTCTAAATCACAATTAGGTTTTATGACATTTAGAAATGTTTATTTAGCTACATAATTAAAATTATAGGTTATATATATTATATATAAAACCTATATATATTTATCTGAAATATTTGATGGATGGAAGAGCAACAGAAAAATATTTGAAGTTGTCAGTGGTGATAACTTTCCTCTATAGAAAAGCCATATTTGTTAGAATGCTAATAGCATCATAGCCATGAAGGTCTGAGGACAACAGTCTTGTGTGCATTGGGTACACTTCAACTGTACAATTCCTTTTTTAAAGGAATTTTAATTTTTATGTGACAAAAAGAAGGACATTCATCTAAAATGCAGCATATCTTTATTGCAAATATCAAAATTTAGGAGTTCTAGAAATCTTTAAGCATCACAGTGAATTAGATTTGTTGGTTTTGGTTAAGAAACCAAGAATAATTCATTACTTAGAATTCTCTGAGGGTAAGTAATTTCAGAGGTAGGAAAAGAAAAATGTTTAAGAAATTTTACATAGTGAAATTTGTGAGTAACAGAGGTGTGTGTGATAAACTGATAGTGATTAATGTACTCCAGTAAACAAACATATTGCTTGATCCATTTTTTTTCAGCTGTACTCTTGATTCTTAAGGTCACAGGTGATGAATTTTAAATAAAGTACTGTTAGATAAGCAGAAGAAGGGGCTAACTGAAACTTAATCTGGCTTTCTCACTTCACCACCAGGAAATGCCTTTATCCTGGTTATGTCTGAATTTCTTATTGGTCATTTAGTATTTGACCATCCCATTCTGAATGTCGGTGGAAAACTGAACTGGCATTTAATTTCTTAGCCTTTTAATATTTGCATAGTGCTGCGGCACTTTGCTGTGGCAATGCCTTATTCTGCAAAAAAAGTGGAGGTTTGTTTATTTGTAAGTATAGTTTTATTAGTAAAAGTTATATATAACAGAAAGACACGCCTTTTAACTCAAAATGTTCTGTGAAAACAGTTAAAAATTAATAATATAGTAAAAAAAATATAGCCCATTTTTCAATATTCCCTATTTCAACAGTTTGCTTATAAAACTTTTTTGAAAAGTTACGTAGTGAGACATTGCGTATCTGAACTATATCTGTGATGGCACTTGTTCTGTTTGTGAAAGGCTGTGGACTCATCTTTTGAGTCACTCTGTAAAAGATGAGAAAAGAAGTGCTTGGAACCGGTAAGATGGGCCCTGAGCTACTTTCATTTCATTGTGGTTACCTCATACTTAGCCTAACCATCACAAAAGTGATCTTAAAGCAGTCAGGTGTTTTCCCTTGTTGGGGAATGTATCTGTTGTAGAGCTGAGGGGACCTACAAGAGATACAAAGCAATGAGAAAACTTTGATACTTAGAAGAGCTTGGAAGAGGGATTACCAGGCTGTTTTCACTTGCTACATAGCTGAAAGAAGTCCTCATATCTGCAGCACAAGTTGGGACAACTTAAAAAGTTGGTTTTATCTGCCTCAGAGACTTGACTGACCTCTAACAGCTCTGACAACTTGTGGGTTCAAACTTCTTTCCTCTATAGCCTCAGTGCTGCAGTGGGAATGACTGTCCTTAGTACTAAAATCTTAATTTGGCTGTCAGCTCTTATCACAGCCATTACTTTGACTCAGACCAGGGTGATCTCACACATTTGTTCTTACTGGGAATATGAAGTTAGTGAATGCTATTCAACATTTATGGATAAAAGTAAACTAGTGAAGCTATGAAAAGGCTTGCATTGAAATCTGACCAAGAAAAGCAGCAGAATGAAACAGACCTTTAAAAAAGAGCTATGCTGCTCAAGGCCTGAAAGATTACAAGAGAGTTGCACCGATTGAGGAAGGCAGCAGAAAGACGTAGTTGTGATTTTGGATACACTTAAAGTTTGTGTACGGTATCAGCACCGCTTTGGGAAGTAGTTACATCTGCCTGTGCTGGCTGCTTTTCCAGTCCCACACCACCACTTCATGCTGGCACGTGTATTTGTGTGGCCTTCAGCAAAAGTAGAATGAAAATTTAGTGTTGATCAAAACTACATTTTACAAAAAAAAGAGAGTAAGTTTTAGCTTAGATCAACTGGCAAAAGGAAAATACATTGAAGGAGCAGGACTATTTCTTCTGTGACACTCTTGAGTTACAGTGGCTTGAAGTGTTTCTGAAACCGTGTCCCTAAGCATTGACTGCTAGCAGCACATCAAAGGAATGGGTTTAAAGCCTTATCGTTCTTTCTTAGCATTCCCCAAAAACTGATAAAGTTATTTTTCAGAGTCAATTTAATTTATAGGGTTCAGAACACTACTAGTGATCTTATTAATGACAGAAAGCTACTAGAAAAATAAGCAACAACTCTGGGGTTGAAGTTTTTTTAATTTCAGAGTACAGGAAATATACATATTTTATGTATAAAATTATTTTATATTATTTTCACAGCTACATATCTTGTGCTTTCAGTAACCATGGAAAACTTTCCCATTATTTTTGGTGACCTGGTTAATGTTGGTTCTCTTTGGGTTTGTATTGGGTTTTTGTGGTTGGGGGTTTTGTGTGAGGTTTTTTTTCCTCCCTACAGTTTTAGTAGATTAGCAGATCTGTGTTTGGTTCCAGGTCGATTATACACACCCACCTGCGATATACAAAGAAGAAAATCCAGTCATCTTTTCTACCTCAAGGACATGATTTACTTAGTAAAACTTGTTCTTTCCCCATGACAAAATAAGTAGTAAGATTTTTCTGCACACAATAAACTGAGTTTTGGAAAATATATAGCATCAGATCCATAGCAGGCTTTTGCACCTGCTTGTGTAGCACACAGCCTGTTAGCTGTGTTCTGTATACCATTAATCTAGTTCTCTGTAAAGACTGGCCCAATGCACCTTTTCACTTTTAAAAAGTTAAAATTGCTTGCACCTTCTGCTGCTTAAATGTAGGGACCCTCCTTGCATATTGCATTACAGAGCCTTCTAGAAAAATAGTACAACTAATATATGTTGTTATTGCAAAAGATGGAAAAAGCCTTACTAGGTTACAGAATATCACAATTCTAAAGCATTGCTGTCTTTGGGTGCTATAATTGATTCTGCAGTTACACTTAGTACTTACTAGATCATTTTGGATTTATTAATGGCTAAAATACATGAGAAATAAAGCCTCTAGCAAAAAAAATGATTTATTTAAAAGTAGTACCTATACTTGTATTTTCTGTAAAACTTTGTCTTTGTGAATTTCAGCCACAATGTAATCTTCCCTTTTTCTTTTGTACTGTTATATGATTTTGTCCAGAACAGTTAAACCATTGGTCTGTGATAAGATGGAATTCCAGTTTTGTGAAGAAAAGTTAAACAGATCAAACTTAGTTGTTAGATAAAACTATTACCATTCTGAATGCTTGGTTCACCACTATGGCATCATGTAGAATTCTTGATACTATCTGTGAACAGCATTCATAACCTCTGCTATTTGTCTGAGTAAACGTCAGAGCGCTCAAGGAGAGAGCGATATTAAACAGACTACCTTGTACCAGAATAGGAGGGGTGGGGGAGAACAGGGCACGATATTTATGACTCCAGGAACTATAAGTTGTAATTTAATGAGATCAAAGCATTTGCTGTTTATTTCCTGCACTAGGAGCTTGGAATAAACTGGTTAGAAAAAAGATACCAAAAAAAAGCAGGATATTTAAAAGAGTATAAAGACTATGAAATCAAAGGCATATTTTAGATGGAGAATCATGTTGTAGAAGACTCTAATATAAAATTAATTTAGCATTCTCCTGAGATTAAGTAATTAATGTTTCAGGAAAAGCAAAGATCCTCCAAATTTATAGCCAGTTCCTGTTTTTAGCAGATAGTCACTGTTCTTCCTTTTTTTCCTCCTGATTCCCAGGCACATACACAGTAATTATAATAGGTACTTTATTCCTGTTGTATATCTCAGTGTAGGAGGTTTTACCAATACCAACTCAATGTCCACTTTTAATGTACTTCTTGGAAGAGAAAATAACAAAATGTTTAAGTATCATAACTACTTCAAATGGAGTAACATTAGTACAATAACATTTTACCTCTGAAAATAAACTTTTAGCCATGTGAGACAAGTTTAAAGTTTAGCAAGTCAGTCTTAGAATTTCAGTTCCTTTAATTTATTCTGTTGTTTCCATACATTATTTAAAAGAAGGGACTGACTTAGGATAGTTTAAAAGATTTGTCTTTGTTTTGAACTGCAATGCCTATACTGGATGAACTATTTATATGTGTTTCCTGTGTTAAGGAACTGAAGAAAGTAACTACAGACTTGATAAGGTCCAAGGTCACATCTCAGTACAGGGTGGGAGAAGAAAACATCAATCTTGCAGCAAAGGAAAAACAGTTTCAAGAACTGCAACAAAAAATCAGAACGGTATTTTGGAATTTAAATAAATTAAATTTTTGGTGAATATTTTCTGTTCTTCGTTTAGCAAACCTTATGGCAATGATCTCTCTGATGTGTACAGATTAGTGATTCCTTTCTACTAACTGCATATACGATATAACAAAACTATTTCCAGAACGACCTTTTCTAGGCATGTAAATATGCTATGAATATAAGTATAATTTTATAGTAAAAAAGCATGTAGATAAGAAGACATTTCAAAATAATTCAGTTTCTTTAAATAGTTTCATGATGATTCACAATATCATGTTAATACTATATTATTAAAGAAAATAGACAGTTTTATTAAATGCGTTTTACTGTTCTTCATGTTCTTTTTTTAAGGAGACAGCAGTTAGTAAAAAAGTTCAAGAAGAAAACACTCAAATTAAAGAAGAAAAGCTGGTGAGTTAATACAACTTTGCTATTTAAAAGTCACTTAAGAATATATGTGCTGTATTTTATATTTAAAGTTCTTAAATTATTTTACTAAGCTATTAAAACTAATTTAATTCACTTGTTTACTCTTCTGAAATATTTTAATACTAACATAAATGGAATCTTACTCCTCAGTTTTAGAAAGCATATTAGCAAAACAAAGTACATTGACACTTTATTCCAAGTCTTAACTTTTGTCTTTGAATTCAGATGGGAGAAATGTGGTATACCCATGAAATAGTTGTTTATATATCAGTTCAGTACAAATAAGCAATAAGGTTTGCGTAACATGCTTGCTGTTCTGCTTTTTGGTTGCCAACAGTTTACTGTAATACTGCTGGTATTGAAACCAGGTAAAATTGGAATCATGTGTCAATCATATACAAAGGAAATGGTGTTCCATTCACACAGAACATGTACATTTAGAATATTAAGCTATACCTATACATAGCTGAACAGAGTTAAGACTTGTCTTCTATTGCAAACTCAGGTATGTTCCAAAGCAAATCCTGATATTCAAACCAAGGTACATGGAGTCAAGTATCAAACATAGCAAAAAAAATTATGTTTCCTGTAATAACAGCATAATACACTGCTTTGTAGAATATTAAGCGTAAAAAGGGTGGTTGGTTGGGTTTTTTTTTTATAGCAGTTGCAGAATTTTCATTCAGCAGTTCATTAAGCCAAACACGTCAGAGGAGTGTATCACTCTCAGGGAGGGACAAAAGCAGTAGCTTGCTTGTATACCCACTGAGCACTCACTGAAGGCTAATCCAGCAGTACTCTTCTACTCCATAAAAGCCTGTTTCCATTTGGAGTTTGCTTTTTAAAAATACTTGCCAATAAACATAGGGGAAAAAAACGACACACGTACTCAGGCCTCCTTACTCCCACAGCCCTGAATGCACTAAAAGCATGAAGTTGCTTGTAGCATAATTCATATGCATATTTGATATGCATTTTCTAAGGAGGACTCTCTTTTGTTTCTGTATTTTGTTCTGTGTGAATTGCTAGGGTTTGATTGGTTGGTTGGTTTTAACATATGGGGGGTTTTTGTATAAATCTGGGGAGGACTCTAATATAGAGATGAACTTCATGTTTTCTCCAAGAACTTGGGTTAAAAACCTGGATTTCTGTATTACAGAGTGCTACAAATTCCCCATCTGGATTAACTGAAGATGTTGGCTTCAGTGGTTCTTGGACTGAGGCTGAATATATTATCTAAATTATAGCTGATTTACAGTGAATTGGATGCAGAGAAGCAATCTGGCCTAGTTGAGTGAACACTGTACTAGATTTAAAAGACATGGTCAACTCTGCTACCGACCTGTCAGATGACACTGGGCAAGCCATTCCACATCCCTGTGGTTCCATTTTCTAGATGTAAAACTGAACTAAAGATAAATTAAGCTTCAGTGCAAAAATATTATTTATCTCTGCATAAGAGTACACATGCATGAAAAGGAATGAGAGTACACCCAAAATAATTATTTTATTTTTAGTAGACAGCTGTATCTGTGTATACAATAGAACCCAAAATAAATAAATTTGAAAGCTCTTTGCAAGTGTATTTAAGTGCTTTGTTTTAAAAATATGTTCCTCTCTCAGTATATCTTGAAGAAACTGAGCACATTTAAGACTGTCTTCTGCCTGAAACTCAGTTTTTTTTCCTGTGTGGGTCTTTTAGTAACTGCTGTTCTGGTCTTTAGGGAGTAGAGATTGGCTTGGCTAGATCATTCCCTCTGTCTTTGAATCTTTGGAAGCGAGTTTTGTGTGTTTAATATAAAATGACACTCTGTCTCTGTTCCATCCATGTTTTCAGCTAACTGCAACAAATTTAATGGCAGCACCCATGGGTCTGTAAATCTAAACCACCTCAATCAACTCATTTTGGGTGGCTCTTTTTTTTTTTTTTTTGGAACTTACTCTTCTTGAAGTAACAATATAGTCCTGTTAATGGTACCACAAAAATTCAGATAGTGACAGCAAAATCTGATGTACTTGCACCATATGATGCAAAGCTAATGTGTTGTAGTTCACATCTATTAGGATTTAATTCAGGAGATACAGAATAATGTCACACAAGGGTGATCCATTAATGGAAGTGATTAGTTGCCTGTCACATAATTTCTCTGGGATTTTCCATATTTTTCAGAAAATGGTACCATAAAATTATTCTGCTAGATTAATTGAACTCATAGTGGAATTTGATAATATATTTTTGATTTAATTAATTATTTAATATTAATTTGGATTTGATAATATTTTATTCAGTTTTGCACTGAAGTATGTTTAAAGTGTCAATAGATTGTTCATTTTAATTATAAGAAAATTATCTGAAATATAATAAGTTATAATAATGTTATCTTTTCCAAGGCAAAAGGCCAGAAAAACCTGGATTTGTTCTGATTTATTCCTACAAGCCCTTCCCCAATGTTGATGCTGGAGTACATTTTTATATACATGATTTTGTAAACACTGGCAGAATAAAAAATAAATATGTTAATCTAAAAGACATAAATTATCTAATGTTTAAACATCAGAAACAAAATCTTATTCAATATATCTAATTTGTTTGTATTAATAAGGAAATTCTCAGCTCTCTACAATGTGTGCAGGAGCTGCTTCAGCGAACAACCCAAACGAATGTTAGAATGGAAAGCGAATTAAATGCACTGAAAGAAGAATATCAGGTCAGATTTTTCTTGATTAGACAAGCTGCTACTATCTGTTATGTATTTTTTAAGTCCAGGGCTGTTAAAGACATCTGTATGCTTTTCAGAACTTTTGACCTCACTTCCATTGCTCCCTCAGCTCTTTAACTGTCAGCATGAACCTTGAAGTGCAGTCTATGGTTTCCCTCTTTTAGTTCTCCTCCTAAAGTAAATCATGGTTGCCATTCTTATCAGCTGTTTCTGGAGGGTAAAAACAGAACATATTGGGGGTTGCTTTCAAGTATTTTGAAATAAAATTATTTTATTACTTTTGTTTCTTATAATTTTCATGTAGGTATAAATTTCTTTTCTGGAGAATACTTCACATTTCAGATCTTCATAGCCACAGCTTGTCCCCAGTTTTATTAGTTCAGAGGGTCTAAGAAAGAGCATATCCTTAGCCATTTCTTGCTACGTTGTCTGGTGTCATATTTATGCTAGAGGTGGTAAGTAGTCAAGCTGAAGAGTGTGGAGTTTCAGCATTCCTCAGCTCCTCTTTGAGCATGTAAAAGTGGCTCAGAACAGTTTAGATTCTAAATTACACGAGCAGTCAGATTCACCCACAGTGCACTAAAGATTAAGGTCATATCTCTTCCTGTCAGATGTGCCATGCAGAGTTCGGGTACAAACATTAATTGGACTATTAATAATTATTATCTAATATTTGTCCATACATAACCACAACTATTCCATTCTTTGCTTGGCCTGTGAGGCCAAGTTTTTGAACTAGGATCTCAGTTAATTTAAAATTAAACTTCCTGTGTGCATGTGTACTTTTGTTTCTAAGTAAATGCTTCTATGCTAAATTGATTCACTTCACATAAGCCTTTACTTTGTCTTTTAATAGATGTAAGTAGTTTGCCTCCTGCCACAATATAAATATATGAATTTTGTATTTTGATGAAACAAGTAAGGTTAAAGATGAGTTATGTTCTCCATCAGAAACTAGCTAAAATTTCACTAGGAATTAAAGTACTTGCTTGTAGGTCTGGATAAAGCTGTTGTGACTGGAAGAGAAAGAGAAGTCACTGATTTCAGATGTCTAGGTTCCTGTATTTATATTAGTCTAGAGTGGTGGATTTTCATGACTTAAAAATCTTTGATCTCAGAGTGCTCTAGAACCAAGAAGAGATGCTTCTCAACCTGGAGAACAGTCCCACCAGTTCATTATGAATCTTCAGAGTTCTACAGTTCCTCTTTTGTACATTGGCTCTTTAAAAAAAAAAAAATTAAAACTACAAAGCACAGTTTAATGGGAAAAGGTTTGTGTTTTTCTTAGCGTGTTTGAAACTTTTTATAAGGATTAATTTAACAGTCCCTTGGCTGTGGAATTGCCTAAAGTAGCATGATTTTATGTAACGTCTTATTTATATGTTGGGTCCAGTGAAACAGCTGGATTACTTGCTATTTATACAATACTGGTTTTTGTTAAACTAAGAAGGTAACGTGCATTTTATTTTTTAAGATGATTGAAATTACTTTATAAATTAAACCAGAAGCTTGTGATAATTTAATTGGTATATAACCTTACTGATGGTGACTTTCATAGTGCAGAGGACCCTTTAGGATCTTTGTGTCAGGATTATTGAATAGCAGGTATATTCTAAAAGTGCTTTTTTCTGGTAGTATTTCCGAGCTATTGTTTCCCATCTCAGATAAAGTTTATAGTATGCTTTAAAGCACTAGCTAAAACTGTGAATGGTATCTGTGAATCTTATCTTTGAAGACTCCACATAAATGTCTACAAGTGTAAGAAAAGTATAGATTGTTTTCTTGTTGTTAAGGTGTGAATTAAGTACAAGTCTCTGTTTTGCAGCCTGTACAGGCCAACAGTTGACTTCTGATTACAAATATACTATTTCTGATTGGAGAGCCTGCTTTGATTTGGGTCCTGTTTATATTAGACATTGGGAAGGTATTAATGTTTTCTGTTTTTCTAACTACAGGACAAACTATTTCTAGTCATCAAAGCTTCAATGTAGTCTTCAAAGGTAATTTCTTTTAGGCATAAGTACTTTAGATGAAATTGGTGTTACAAGACATGGATAACTAACAAGAGGCTCTTGATTCAGCCTTTGAAAGATCTGTCGACTATACAAGGGCTCCTCAGTACTTAGTCTGATGTAAATATTCCTTCTTAGTCTTCACTGTGGCACTTAAGATCAGCTAAGATTTGATCTCAGCTGAGTGTTGTGACAGCATTCTGTGCATTCTCAAAACCAAGATGTTCTCATTTCAGAATGGGAATTAAAGAATTCGTAACATTTATATGAGCACATATGAGTGATAAGCTTTCATGAGATCACATCTGGAAACATTAAAAGTGGCTAGATATTTTAATAGATGTATTTTTTTGTAAACCTGATAAATACATGCATAAAATGCAGCTATTCCCTTAAACAGAATCACAGAATGGTAGGGGTTGGAAGGGACCTCTGGGGATCATCTCGTCCAACCCCCTTGCTTGAGCAGGTACACCCAGAGCAGGGCGCACAGCACCATGTCCAGCCGGGTTTTGAATATTTCCAGAGAAGGAGACTCCACAACCTCTCTGGGCAGCCTGGTCCACTACTCTGTCACCCTCACAGTAAAGAGTTTTTTTTCCCATATTCAGGTGGAACTTCCTGTGTTCCAACTTGTGCCCATTGCCCCTTGTCCTGTCATTGGGCACCACTGAAAAGATTCTGGTCCCATCCTCTTGATACCTACCCTTCAGATATTTATAAGCATTGATTAGATTCCCCCTCAGTCTTCTCTTCTCCAGGCTGAACAAACCGAGATCTCTCAGCCTTTCCTCATAAGAGAGATGCTCCAGTCCCCTGAGCATCTTTGTAGCTCTCCGCTGGACTCTCTCCAGTAGTTCCCTGTCCTTCTTGAACTGGAGAGCCCAGAACTGGATGCAGTACTCCAGATGTGGCCCCATTAGGGTGGAGTAGAGGGGGAGGATAACCTCCCTTGACCTGCTGGCCACAACAGCATATATAAATACAATGCTATATTAAAAGCGAATGTCACATGTTCTTGTTCTTTCCATATGAACTCATGGGGTTATTTTGATTTGTCAGAAATGTCTGTCTTTCTGTTTAAACAGTAGTCATAAAATACTGTTGCTTTTTATAGCTACTCATCTGGCTGACAGTTTGATACAATTACCGGAATATTCCAGGGAATGAGGCAATGTTAACTGCTTATTTTGAAGTGTCATTATTTTTAAGCAACAAATGGAACTTATAAAACAGGGAGCTGAATACATAACCTGAAGGGTCTACCCACTTTCCTGCCAATTTGAGCGCTATTGCTTTTGTCTTTGTTGATTCTAGAACTGCAATATGATGAACAGGGTCTCAAGGTTATGTATTATTCTTATGCTCTATCCTACATCCCTGTCACATTTGTGGACCTTGCTCATCAAGAAAAAGAGTTTCCTGAGCATAATAGAAAAAAGGAAGGAGTGATTGTACAGTCCCATGGAAACATTTTTATTCTTATACTCACAAAAAATCACTGCTTATTTTTGGGCGTGAGATGACAGAATACTCTTGCAAGGTAACATTCAAGAAGGATCATGCTGTCCTTTCTCATTCTAACTATGCATACTTAGTGCTAGGATACCAATGTCCTTATGAGTTCAGAAAAAGAAGTTATAATTCTTTAATAGATGACAGAATACCTGAGGATGCAAGGAATTCAGGTATTCCCCTCTTTGTACAATTGGCTTTAACATGTGATCAGTTCTACTCATCTGCTACTCCTGATATTTTGCCCTAAGAGCTATGCTATGAATAACTCATATTCTATCTCAGAAGCTGCAATCGAGATGCAAATAAAAGCATCCTTGGAGCCTAGAGCAGGTTTATCAAAGAGAAGAGCTCTTGGACTCCTAGTTTATAGAACTGGATGAAAGGTGCTACATCAGAGTGTGATTATTCAGACCATGTATTGTTGAATTGTCTCATCTTTTTCCTTATATAATCTGTCAGAGAAGATCCATTATATTCTTATGCACAACTTTTTGCATGTGTATGGAAATGCAAGGTTGTCTGAATTTTCCAAGTGTTAATACCTGTAAAATATATTTGTATTAATAGTGTAGCTAAATTAACATAGGCATTTTAGAGTTGCTGCTAAGTGAATCAAGAAGTAGACTCATTTTTAGTTAAAAGATTAAGTAAAAAGGAATTGCTTTGGAGTATTGCCTCCATGACTTAACATTTTTCAGGTAGACTTTCAAAGAAGCTCAGCAGAGTCATAAATATGTAGCTGGTCATACAGCCACATGCATTAAAGTTATGTTTACATTATCAAATGTATTTGTGTTATCTATATAGTAGATAATGAATGCAGTAAGTCCTTTATCTTCCATATTGCTTGCTATAAAAATGTGATAGGATAAAAATTCCAAGAGTACCTGAGATGTGTGTGAAGTTACTGTTGTTTTACACAAGACTGCTTTAATTTAGCACAGTAAAGCTGAAAGAGTTAACCCAAAAATGTTGCAAGTACAATTATGATAGTATAAAACTTAATATTACTGTTATTTTAATGCATTCCTATTCTATTTCAGTGATCTAATAAAAATAAATTAAAGGATAATCAGACATATACTTCATGTTCCAGTAGATATGTTTTAGAATTTAAAGTTTATACAGTTTATAAGACAGGTTAATAAACAATTTAGGACAGAAAAACTGATCAGAAAAATAAAAATATTTTCTTTGAATATACAGTAGTTTTTTCTTTAAGTACAATGGGTCTAGATTGTGCTACATTTCATATTTCTCATCTCTGGACTTTATATTACTTTTTCAGCACATTAAAACTTATGCAGTGAAACTGAATAATGGCAAGTGTTTTTATACCCTTTTATAGCCATTTCTTTTTTCATAACCTCCCCCTGTTTCCTGTTAGCTAAACTATAAGCACCTTTCTGTTAATTTATGAAAATTATTGTTGAGATAGCACATTATCACTGATCTGTATGGCACTTCCAGCATGTTAGAAGCAAAGGTCCAAGCAACATAAAACACATCAAAATTCATTAATGCGGTATTGATTATTTTTTGGATAATTAATTTTATTGCAGACCCTTGAAAGAGATAATGAGCTGCAAAGGGAGAAGGCAAAGGAAAATGAAGAAAAGTTCCTTAATCTTCAGAATGAGCATGAGAAAGCACTAAGAACTTGGAAAAAAGATGTATGTTTATTAAATTAAATGTTAGAGTATTAAAAGGTTTTTGAAATAGTCATCAAGCATTTCAGGTAATTCCTAAAAGCCAAGAAAATATTGCAGAAATAATACAATAAAAACAATGAATTTCTTTTTCAGTAATGCAGACTCTTCTAGAAATGAGTATTTTTAAAAGGTAGATTTAGGAGAAATGTTGACTTCTGTGCTCTAAAAGGTCAGTGCGCTTCCTGCAGTTCTATAAAGCAAGAGCCAGGGTGTAGGTGTTACCTGGAATTTAGCACTTAAAAATATTCCAGAATTACACACTTGCCATTACCTAGACATGACTTGCCACTACCTAGACATGGAAGCTGATATTGTTTTTAATTTACATTGAATTTTATGTATTTTTCAGAAAACTTGCAAGTTTTTACACAGCTTATTCAGAGAATACCAGCATTTCTAGACTGCACTCTTGTACCCTGAAAAAAGCTATCAGTAAACTGTTGTATAGTAAAAAATAAATGTAAAATCACTGAAGTGACACAGACTAAAGGTACTTCTGAAGGGCCATATGCCCAGAAAAAAAAAAGCAAGCAACCTCAAACTGAATCCGGTTCAGAGATCCTGAAGGCTTGCATTAGAGCAGAGGTCCTGATTTGACAGGAATTATTCAACATGGACTGTGGGGTGAAAGGGGATAAGAAAAGGTAAAAACCTGTATGTCCTCTTAGTGAATTCACCTTTGGGTGCACCTAAACAATAATTTGTCTTCAATATTTGCCATTCTTTCTACTACTACATTTTTTTTAAAGAATACATCAGTAATTATTTAATCCAAAATAATTAGCAAAATATTCCAGCTGTGAAAATTGTCTGCAATAATAAATGCGTGTTTACAAATAAGAAGGATTAATACTGAAGGATTCTTCAGTAAGACAAGATTTGTTTAGTGTGTGGAAACTGGACTCTAAGCAGCATTTGTTTAAGTCTGTCTTTTTTATTTCTCCGTAACTGGCACCTACTGCCAGAAAGGTTTTGAATTTGGTAGATAGATTCTCAGGGAGGCTGTGGGGAAATAATGCAAAGTTGTCCTCATAATCCTGTTGTCTAAGGCTAACTCTTTTGGGTGCAGCCGCTATGGAGCTGACTGCAGCCATGAGACTACAACATAGCTGAGCTGTTCTGATGCTCGCTGCCCTGAGAAGATTTGATCTCCCCGATTCCTAGGAGAGTCTTATACCATAGTTTCCTATATAGACATGGGAATTGGCCCTGCTTATTTCTCAGGAATGTTTGCAACTATTCTTTAGAAGATTTTTTTTTCTGTCCATATTTCTGCTATGGCTAACTAGAAATTTGGTCTCTTAATATCTTAAGTATAGCATCATCATGGATAATGTTAACGTTATACACTGCTCTGGAAGTATTTCTAAATTAAAATAAGGTATTTCTGTAAAATTGCCCTTCTGTTCTTTTTACAACTTGTATTTTTGACCATCCTTTTTGTTCTAAATACAAAAATTTCATTGTTACATACTCACTGAAGAAGCATTGGATACTTGAGGGTATTTACAGGAGTAAAGTGCCAAGCAAATTATTTGCTGTTGTAGTTTCTTGACAATGTAGATAGAGAATGAATGTTGACTAGAATGTTTAACTTTGTGCCAAAAAAGGAAGAGAGCTACAAATACAAATCTCACTTTTTTGTGCATTGTAAATGGTGAAAAAAACCACGTAATAAAAAGTATAGTCTGTAATGGAACTGTGGTTAAAATTTTGGTTTGAATGAAGGGGCTCAAAATTATCTTACTTTGTACAAGGAAATTCCTTAGTATCTATACTTTCTTTTAAGGATTTACTTTAATTTGCTAAGCTGTTGATACCCCTGTAAAATACTGGTTTACATATTTGAACATGCAGTAAAGATCTGTGTTTGTGTGCTCTGCGTACCCTCAATTATTACAGGAAGAAAACATGAGAAGAGAGATAGATGCTATTAAAAATGAGCTGAATTCCCTTAAAGAAGTCCGTAGACACCTTGAAGATTATCATCCTCCTCAGAGACACCAGCATTCTGAGCAAGTGGAAAATCTGCAGGTAAGTGTCTCTAATAGCTGCAGTACTTTCCATTTCCTGTAAAAATATTAGAAAATGCGAGACATGACACTTTTTCTAATCTGGCTGTCATGTTCACTGCTCATCCTTTGACGTTGCTAAACTCAAAAACTTGTCTGATGTAATCAATGATCCAACATCCCGTTAAAACTTACTGTATCCAGAGAATGTTCCCCTATCTTCCAGAGGGGCACTTGCATCATAGAAACTTGAGATGTTAATTACCTCATTAATAAATGTATACATAATAGATAGCAATTATCTTAATTATTTTAACTAAATCCTGTCTTACAAACATATTTTGCATGGGTGTTTCTCAAATATTATGGCACACTCATTGACTTCATATGTATATAAATTCCCTGGAAGTGTGGAAGTAAGTCCACTTCTACTCAGAGGAACTAATTTCAGCCTCTGTAACATGGGACAGATCAGAAGATTCATTTTATCAACATATAGATTACCTAATGTCTTCAGTTTTAGTTTTAAAAAAACCCAACCTTTATTTCACTTAGCATCTTTAATAATCATCAAAGGCATAGCAAGCTCAACAAGTAATGAATGCAGGAGGTAAAAGACTGTTTTACGCAGTGCAGGTTGAACTAGAATTGAGCTTGCATTGCTGGGTGAACCAATTCCGTGTTCAGTTCTATATTCAGAGCATATATGAGAAGTCAACAAGTGGTTAAGCACATGAAGATCATCTTTTGGAGCAAAAGGAAGAGCATGTAGCCCTGCAGCTATGTATTATCCCTTACTTAAACTGAATTGCAAATTTATATTCCAATCTTTTATAAGATTGAAAAAATTGGAATAGTCATAAGCCATAAGAAAAACTTCCCCTGCACATTGAGGGTATTCTGTTGTTCAGCTGAGTATTGGTTATATAATTTTTTTCCATTAGTTTTTACATCCAAATAATGATCTATCCTTCAAAGAAGGGAAAATTCATTTTGCATGTATGTGATTTCAGCGTTAGGAAAATAGCAAGACACTAGGACTGTAAAGACAGATTAGTTTCTTTAGAACTAGTCTATGAACTGTCAGTAAAATGACAAACTGTGATAATATTTCAGAATTTGGAAGAACTTAAAATTAATTTCTTCATAATACATGTATGTATGTTTGTAGCTCACAAACATACATATACACACATATATGAATATATATACACATACATATCTGCTGGTGTGCACTTAATAATGCAACGGAAGTTAGACCTGAGTACTCATCTTGCCAAAGCTCTATGAATTTTACAAGGTATAATGCTAATTGTGTAACTTTTAAAAATCATTGTTTCTTTGAATGAAAATGAAATATGAATTCTGTTTAGGATGCAGAAACAATGTGCACCATCAGTCATTCATGATAAACAGTACTTGTGCTTACTAAGATAACTCTATGTGTTTGAAAGTAAATAAGCTTAAAGCATATGTTCATAAATGAAAAAAAATCTGAGATGTCTTCTAAATATATATCTCACACCATCTTATGGCAAATTGCCATACCACTTTGTGTTGTATGATCATAAGATTTCAAAAGCTAGGCAGGTTAGGCTGAGTCACATCTCCAGTGGAACACTCCCAGGAAATTACAGGAGCCGCAGCAGATCATATTGATTATTCTAATTTGTGGAATTTCACCTTGTATCAGTAATGAGTCAGTGTCTAGTAAAACATAAAAGAGCAAGGTGTTAGCTATGATTTAGATCTTGACTATGGCTCCAAGTCTTGCAAGGAAATATGCATTATTTATTTTTACACCTAATGCAATCTGAAATCCCTGTGATTATTTGTGGGGCATGAAATTTAGAATGTATGTAAACTTCTTCATATTGATCAACTGTGGAACAGTAATTAAATAAAGGCCTTTTTTAAAAGAAAGGTACAATGTCAGACCTCATTACAGACTCAAATTGCAATTTAGTTTAACTTTACCATGCTTCACTTTTAGTTTAATATCATTTGTAATACAGCTCTGTACCAAAGAATAGGGCTACACCCAGCAATGGGTTATTGTGATTCTTTTGTGAGTATATGTACAGGGTGATCTGGTTTTGAGAAGGTTTTGAATTTCAATGTATGAAATATTCTGTTGAAGGAAAGGTCATCTTAGGTATATGTATGTTGCTTAGTTTTTACTAGAACACGGAGAAAAAATTAAAAACCATTTGAGAGTTTTGATATGTAGGCACTTCAGTTTATGCATGTTGGACCTATTTTTGAAGGGCTGAACAGCCATTTGAAGTTGATGGAAACTAGGTTTATTCATCCCATCTGAAAATCTTGAAAGGAATCAGGTAACTTTTCTCCCTTTGTAAGAACACTTTATCGTATTTGTTGCAGATGCGTTTAGCAGTTCAGCCCATACCAACAAATATGGTAGCTGTTTTATACACATACAAAAGAGTAACGTGCACAGTTATATTGTATTGTTTGGTGTTTCTGTCTAAAGACACAGCTCCTAGAAGCAAGAGTTTATAAAAGAATTACAGCTTTCATGAAATAAAAAGGAAATTTCTCATATTTGTATTTGAAAAGTTTGAAAATGTGATGCTATATATAGCCAAGAAGCAAAATTGACTAATTAAAAACTTAGAAAACAAAAAAGATGTAATAGTTACAATTTCTAAATCAGAATGACAGGGAAGGTGATAATAAAATATGAGGAAAAGAGAAAGAAATTTCAGTTGAAACTTCAAATTGAAGGCAGAATATTTGGCAGAGGAAAACTATTTTTAGGTCCTTCCTCCATTCACCATGACTCCTCCCTCCCCCAAATCAGCAAAGCTGGGAGCATCTGGATGTTTCTGTGACCTGTAGAAAATTGTTTCCTGGAGGTTTGTATTCTACATCATCTACTATGCCACCATGGCAATCATCCCAATTTTACCAGTGTCGACTACGCGTCTCCCTCCATTTTGCAATATACTCTGTCCTCCCCACACATCCGATGCCCAAGCACAGTGCTTGTAACTCCCTCCCACATCCCAGCCTTCCTTTTGCAACACCTCCAGTCACCCAAGTATCTTCAGCTTTTTCTCACATCTTTATGGACTGAGCAATACCCCTACTCCCTCCCACATCTACCTACTTTTATATCCTGTCTTTAGGGCAAGAGCCAGCACGTGCTCCTGCCTTCAGCTGCCACACAGCTGATGATGATAAAGGATGCACCTTCTTTTCCTTTTTATTTGGTGGGGTTTTGTTAGGGTGTTTCTTCACTATTCAGCTCTCAGTTTCCACAGAACTTTATTGAATGCAACTTTCAAAAATAAAGACACATACAGCTGCAGTAGTAGACCAGTGACTTTAAGTGGACACATCTTTCAGGCTTCTACTCCTGTTGAATTTGACTCAAATTCAGGTTAAAAAGCTATCTGTGAGGGAATGAGGAACTGACTGACAGGAACTGCAAATTCATAAGCCTTATTTGCCTATGAAATTAAGTTAAAAATCCTAGGTGGTTTGTTAGAAAAAAAGTGTTAATATGTGCATGTATGCATATGTGTTTGAGTGTAATTAGCAATCACGCAAGTTTTTTCCACATGTAATTACTGAGCAGGTCACTGATTTAGCCAGCAGACAGAGGGAGTGATCCAGTCAGCACATGTACAACACATATTCCTTCCTCTGAGAAATTCTGTCAATCTGTATAACTTTTCTTTGTGGACTGTAATATAGCAGGACCTAATTTATTTCCTACTCTTTTAGGGTATTAGTCTGCTTTTTTTTCTCCATTTACTTTAACTTTGTATACTTCAGGTGAATGGTCTTTGGTTTCCATCAGAATTGTAAAAATAATTTTAAATCTAAGTCCTGAACTTTAAATTTAATCAGTGACTGTAGTAAATTATTAAAATATGTATAATCTTTTGTCCCTTCTTATGCTAGAATGGTCAAGAACATTCAAAAGACAGTGAAGTGCAGGCTATTCAGAAAGAGAATGAGTTTATGCAATCTATAATAAGAAAAGAATGTAATTTTGGACATGATGGAGAAACTGAAGTAAAAAACACAACAGACTACTCTTTAAGCATTGAGGAATTACAGCTAGAACAAAGTAAAAACATTACATGGATAATAGAGATAAGTAGTATCGTTGAAGAAAGGATAAATGTTTACAGATACAGTATATGACGAGAATGCTTGAATCCTGAATTCAATGTTTTGGTGCTAACAACAGTAAAATTCTTGGTGGCAGTAGTGCTAATCTGTGATAAATTCACAAAGGTCTGAATGAAAGTACAGTACTTCCAGTGGCTACCCTGGGACATTAAGTAAGATCCATGTGCTGCAACTCCTCAAGCTGTTGCAATACTCTTTCTGCATGCCAGTTCAAGAAGTGAATAAGGGATAGGAAGAACTATAATGTGTACAGAAGTGTTTGGCAGCAAAACCAAGGGCTTTCCCTTTCCCACAAAACAATGAAAAAAGGCAGAGAGAGAGTGATTGCACTGCACAGGACAATGAAGGTCTGTTCGTGTGGATAACTGTAATACTTTTCTATACAAAGCACTTTGTAACTCCAGTAACTAATTTTTTGAAGCCACCTAAAGGAAATGTACTTCGTCTCTAAAGCTCGGACTCTAAAATGTAGCAAAGATAAGTGGAAATTTAAAAGGGCAAAGTAACTGCTTTAAAGGATCAATGCTCACAGCCTTTGAGTGTATCTTTCAGAAAACACCTTTCTAATATCGAAATGCTTGTTATTCCTCACTGGTCCACTACCATCAAGTCATAGCATATTCCTTTTGGTATGAACACCATCCCTTAAACAGTTTGGGTTTGGTTTTGTTTTCCATTTAGCTAAAACTGCCACTCTCAAAAATAAAGACAAATAGAGTTGCAGTAGTAACCAGTGGCTTACACGTTATGTAGGCACACAATGGTTGATTAAGTATGTGTTATAATTCTATAATGAAGACCCTGTTCAATAATAAGGCTGACAGGTATCAGCTGGGAAATATTTCAACTCTAAGCCATATCTAAATTCTACAGAATGTTAATATATTTTCTGTTTGCACAGCTTATAAATATTTTGCAAGTTACCACAATACAATACAATTCAGTAACTTTTTGATAGACTTGTGTGTGTAAAGTAAAGAAAAATCAGTATCAATACTAAGCTTGAGTCTCTCTCTTTGGAAATTTTAAACTGTAAAAATAAAGCAGTACTTAACCTCTGGGTTATCTTATCTATCACTAACTAGAGAATACACTTACTCTAACAGATTTACAAGTTATTGAAAACAGTTTTAAGGATGAAATTAATGTTGCTAGCCCTTATGAAGAAAATCAAAGGGAGGCTTCTCCCAGGAATACCCTCTGCACAGATACTGATTTAATTACCCAAGGACATCCCTCGGAAATACATGTCACTGAGTGCAAAGAAGCAGAAAATCTAGGAGCAACATGTAGAATGTTACTGGAGGCAAACAATGCAAATTTAGAACAAAAGCTACAGGACAGCACTGAGCCATTGGCAGCATGCCACACACAAACAAGAGAAGTCTTTTTAGACAGTACTGACACTGTAGGTGTCTACCAGAAAAATGCAAGTCAGAAGACTGACTCTAGCAAGCAAAAATTGTGCAAAACTACAGATGAATCAATTTGTACTAGGGCAGATAAAAAATCAAATCCCATACAACACAACAAAAGTGTCCTTACACCTGAAGCATCCAAAACTGAATCTGAAACAGTTCTTTGCCCTGAAAAGAATGCTGTGTGTGACAGAAGTACAGATAATTATCAAACTAAGGAATTAAGTTTTGACATCCTATCTTATACTAAAGAAAATTCTCAAACAGAATGCCAAAAATGTAGCTTGCTGGACAGTGAGAATTATATAGGTAATGGATTACATAAAACAGAAAAAAACCTGTTCAATCTGAGTGGTTTACCTACAGATAAACTTCCTTTTAAACAGCCACATGTAGATGTTGAAGACAGAAATTATGATGACAATGCCAGAAGCATAAACAGAAATGGTGCACTGAGGACTACTGGAGTTCCAGCAACTGATGCTCAAAATCTACCAACCGTTCATTGTGATAATGCAAGCAGTGATGATGCCACAAAAGAACACGGTGATAATATGTCGCTCTTGGATGTTTTCAATTTGTGCCCCCCAAAAATAGAAAGAGGAGTAAGTGTGGATGACGTGCACAGCAAGCAACCTGAACAAGGCAGTACTGAGCAAACAGGGAATGATACAAATAAATGTACTTTTAATGTTGAAGCCATATCTCCGGTAAAGGGGGATGGTCTTGAAATAATTGTTCATAAAAATACCCTAACAGATAGAATTAGTACAGATAAACTAATTCCATGTAAAAAAGTTAATGATGATATTCAGACACACTCCATCAAAAATGGACATTCTCTGGAGATTAATAATTCAACAAATAACACATTGTTAAAAGAGAAAAAAGACTCACTGAATAGTACAGTTCCAGGAAGGAAGTTTGCTGAGGGTCACCTGAAAGAATCATGCTCTTTACCCATGAGAACATCTGGAAATTTAGTAAACATAAGTGGAAGGTCGTCCTTTGATCTTTCAACCTCAGATAAAAAAGCTGAGAAAACGCCAGTATACTTAAATTTTTTAGACCTCAGATCTTGTTCAAGAGTAAATCAAATGAGAGGTCAAGCCACATGGACTTCAGCTTCCAAGGAACCTTCCCTTTTGAAAGAGAAACTACCATGCTTAGTGGAAAACACAAAGGTTATTTCAAAAACACAGTGTCAAAATCTCAGTGAAAATGTTGACAGAAGAGAAACAGGACTAGGTAAGGAAAATAAGCATTTATGTTTTGAAGCATGTACTGAATATACTTAGAAAAATTATCAAAATGTGAAATTTCTGCATCTAAGTTTAGTGTAGCGTTATAAAACTGTAAACCTTCTGACATTTCAGTTATATGGCAAAAAAAAAATTTGAAAGATGAGTCTTCTCCAGTAATTTATAGTATAAATGCAACTAAACAGCTGTTGTTTGCTCAGTTATCAATTAAATAAACTTTTTCTCATATTCCCCTTTATGAAAGAAAAGCAGTGCAATGGCAAACTGAATTTTTGTAGGCATTTTTAACCCTAACGTAGAGCACACTCTATCAGGGCTCTGCATATATTTGAAAAACAGCGAGCAACTTTTGGAAATTATTCAGTGCCCTCATTCTGCATAAAAATTAGGGTAGTTTTTGAACCAGTAGACGTTCTTTTGATTGGGGCTTAGAGAAAGTTTACTTTTTTATTTTACTGTACATTAGTTCAGATGGACACTAAAAACCACCTGGACATGTTGAATGTGTGAAAGGAGAAGTTTATATTCTTTGAAGCTCTGGAAAGCACACCTAGCTGTTAAGAGTGCTCAAGGTGCTTTTTCATCCCCTACTGTTGGCACTTGCTGATTATTTGCTGAACAATATTTTGCATATGCAAAACAGTAAATATGCACTTTATTCCATGTTTCTAAATCATTACTGAAATGTGGAAAAACTGTATATTTGTTTTGCAATAAAATTAGCTGCTAGATTACCCCTATATTTATTTACTAGAAGTGCCATTTTTAAACTCAATCTTTTACCAAAGTAATAAAAGCATCATCTGTATTTCGACAGTAAATTGAGTTCAATTCATGTACAGATATTCCTCTGCTTCAGTAACTGGAAATAGTAAAAGATAATATAAGTGGTGCCTTCCTTTCTCAAAATAAAGCTTGCATGCGGAGTCTATTCTTAACACATGCTGTAAGCTTAAAAGCAGATGATCTCTTAGTCTCTGGAAGAAATCAAAGCCCCTGCTTTTGTAGAAAAATGGAGCTTTGGGTGCTTAGATGTTTTTCAAAAGAGCTAGATCCACAATATAGGGTGTTTGTGTCTATGTGAGGTTTTGTTGATGTAGTGCTTTGAGCTTTGCCCCTTGAACATACAAAGAGCAGAACAGAACCCCATCCCTTAGTTTTGGAGCCAGCAGCAGTGAGACAGAAAACCAGCAGTCTGGTTTCTTTACATTGTTCTGGTGTTATGAATTTAGGTTTATAGGTAATTTTGTTTCTGTAGGTGGTCTCTTGCCTATTTATAGTTGTAGAGAGATGCACAAGTTTTTGAACTTCAGTTTCAGAAAGGTCTTTGTCCCTAAAACAATAGTGGTGGTAGCAAGGTAGCAGAATCCTGATCTCAGATGGTACATTATTTAATAACGTGAATTTTGATACCTGTTTCAAGAAAATGAATGCACAGTTATGTGATGTCCTGCACGTACCTCTTCTGTAAGAACAGACAGCACTATCTGAAGTCCTTCTATGTGTTCCTCCTCCTTTTCATGTCAGAAATCTTTCTGTATGCAAAGTACCATAATTCCAAGAAATGACTCTGAGAGTTCAGCCAAAGGAGTTGGTAGGGGTTTTAAGATAACTAATTCCCCAGAAGAGTTGCCTAGTGACCAGTACAGTCACCAGACCTCTTGAATTCTAGCAAAACTTCACAATGAGGATCCCGGTCTGGGTCCCAGCTGTGCTTCTCACTCTCATTATACTGCCTCATTTAGATAGGTCCCTACTTCAGCTTGCTGGTCTCTCTGAATCCTGCACTTCATTTCGAGACTAGAGAACCTTACTGTCAGGGCACCCAAGAGTTAGTTGTTGTGGTACTCAGCGCTGCAACTTCCAAGATTTATTGTGGTAGGGTTTGGTTTTTGTTTTGTTTTGTTTTGTTTTCAGATATTTTCCCAAATGACAAACATGGAGTGGAATCCATGGTGTCCCTGAATTTATTTTTTTTTTTTACTTACTGAAGCACAAACAGTTTAGCCATATGGGAGACCTAGAGGCAAAGAGCATTGGTGAAAGAGTTTATTAAGCCTATCTCAGGGAATTCCTTTTACTGCCTAACCACAATGCAATTTACTATTTATAAAACTCTGGTTCCGAGAGAGCAGCCACTCCACATCAGTAAATGGAGGAATTAACTGGGAATGGACAAGATCTTCCTGGCAAACTCTTAAAAAAGAAAACAAACACAAACTCATAACTGTTTTCCTCCCAAGAGAAAATGACAGTATTCTTAATTAACTGTTGCATAACCATGAGGTAACATGTATTTTCATAGCAAAACAAAGATTTTACTGTTGTAGCAGTGATTAACAGGCATCAGTGTAGTGACAAAACAGTTACTGTTTGCATTATGAGTAATTGTGAAAGTATGCTTATGTTTTGATCTTGCAAGGAACTTGATATTGGTTTCAATGGAGTCTACTAGTGGTGCATAAAGCCACTGCAGGATTGGATGGAGCCTTATATTCTGCTATGATTTAGCTACTTATTTGCCCTTCCTACCTTTAGTAGATAGCTATAGCCTGATTTCTTGAAATATTAGGTATAGCCATTTACAAAAAGACTCCTTATTTACAATGTTCTTTGTCTGTGTAAAAAACCTTGGTATTTAGAATGTCTTTTTTATTACAAATCACCCTGGAATATGATGTCAGGGTGGCAGTAATTATGTATTTCATTATCAGAAAGTGAGTCAAAGTAATACTGTTTGAAAAAAATATAGTCAGAATATTCAGAATACATATATTTTCTATAAATCACAATTTTGTCATTAACTTAATATGTGAAAATGATATAAAATATTTTTAACCAGAGTAGAAACATACCTCATCTTTAGAGACAAAATAGGTGCAGAAGTATGTGAAAGAAAACAATGAAGAGGGAAAAGCCTGCAACAGAGATTCAGTGATTTAAAACAAAAATATTTGATTCTTTTAAGATCAGAGGTAAACCAGAAGTTTAGTTACTTTACAATTAGTGCCTAGAGACTAAATTGCAGTTGTTACCATTTCCTTTTTGTCAATCAGGTTCTACCAGTTTTAACAGAGCTGCCGACACTTTGAATACCTCTAGTATCCACCGAGACCCCCAGGGAGACCCTAGTGAAGAATGGAATGCTATAGCAAAGACTTTTTATGATTCTTCTTTTCCCACAGAACATGTAAGTCAATTAAAAATATTGCGGACCAGACCTCAGTGAGCTAATTCCACAGATATTTGTACAACTGTACGCATCTGGATACTTTAAGACTGAGTCAATCTCCAAAATAATATCAAAAGGGCAACAAGGCACCATTTTTCACAATTAAGGTTGATAGAAAGCAGCAGGAAAAAGTCACAGCATATGAATCAAACAGATGCTAACCAGTCTGTTTGGGAGGGGAGGAAGAGGGTAGTTCATTGTGTACTCTAATAAAAATCATCACCTACAGTAAAAGTAGGAATTAAAAAAAAAAAGAAAAAAAAGTAGTATGTAAAAGTATAAAAACCTTGTTTCCCTTATTACCTGATAGGAAGATGTTATTTAAAAGAACCTGTGAAAGACTAAAAATTCAGAGTATCTATGAATTAGAGCCTGTCCATTTATTCTATTCTGCAGTTGTGTGATGCCATATTTAGAGTTATCTTATTATTTAGTAGGATGACATTACACAAACGTGTAAAAGCAGAGAATTAAAAAGAAACCTATTATTTCCCTGTAAGACAACTTCATTCGGGATGGCACTAGCAATGGCTCATACCACATTTTTAGATCTATGTTAGACTGTGGAGCTTGAACAGCTGTAACTGCTGTTTTAGGATTTGACCTAATGCTACACATATTATTCAAAAGTGATACAATAATTTACAACTGCAGTTAACCTTCCTTTTTAGAAGAGGTTCTAGAGGTATTTCTCGGGTAGTTTTCGCTGTCTTCTTTGGATGAAGTTTGAGTTCAGGGTGTATAATGTTTTCAAGTGGCAAAGTTGGCTGACTTCAGCAGACTTAATCAGATCTCAGTGTCATTAGCATTCATATTCTCTGAAACTCAAAAAGTAAAGACTGATGTTTTAAATTACTCAACTTTCCTAACATGACTCTACTTGGGATAGTGAGGTGCATTTTTCACCAAACATAGTGGTAGTATTCACTGTGTCTCTTTTGCTGCTTCTCACTGAAGTGGAGCCAGGAATTAAGTGAACTAAAATACCTAATCTACAGCTAATACAAAGCTGTATTTCATTATCTGATTGTGGTTATATCTACTTTATCACCTCCAAACTAAAGCTCCTTATGTGCTGGCTAAGGAAAAGCTGAGATGGACAAGAACAGAATGCCTTGGTGGTTTGACCTTAGATTATTTTCTAAATACTTAATCTATGAAATCTCAGCCTGGGACACTGCAGACCACTCCCTCCCTTCTGTATCAGTGTCACTCTAATACCTTCTGTCCTCAAAGTTGTCATTTTTATGACTGATTTGAAAAAGCTGTTGGGAAATTAAAAATAGGCTCAGCAGTCTCTTTTGCTGCTCAGTTTATTTGTTTTGACTAACATGTATGATTACAACTAGAGCAGATTTATGCCTTCTACAATTTGGGTAATCTCATTTAACCAAAGTACAGTACTCTAAAAAAGTGATATAAATTAAAAAGAAATGCTAGAAGTGCACTTAAAATTCTAGTAAAAATATGAAGAACCGTTTTAAACATTAGTCTGTACATGCCTGAGTACCAAAGTAAGGATGAATAAGCATCCTTGGCTCAATTTAAACACAAATCCCTATCCATGCAGTCATACTATTCAGCAATTAATGGTTTTACACATTTGTGTCCCACAGGTTGCCATATTACTCAGTGCTGGCAGTAAGACACGTTTTACTTGTATTTTTATTGTGAATATGCTGAGGCCTTTTAGTTTGACAGCTGAGATTATTTTTCCTAAAGCTTTATTCCAAACACACTGTCAAAGAACTGTATGAAATGCTATTACCTAACTGAAGTTACTTCTCCAAAGAGGTCTAAACACTTGTCTTCAGTAAAATCCAAGTAACATGGCATGGCTTTATTTCACTGGAAAATTTCACTTCCATATATGGAAGACCTAAATGAGTTTTTCTCTTGGATTATTAGAACAGGACAGATGCAGCCGCAGGTGCTATTCCCTAGAGATTTTGACTAGTGGTTTGCAATGACGTACACTCCCTTTCCTTCTGAGGTCTTCAGAAGGAGCATGGCCATATATATATATATGGCCACTAGAGTTAACAGGTTGAAAATTTTATTGCTCAAATGAAGAAGTTACTTGCTCATTGAAATGGAGATTCCAGTCATTATTGACCTGAAGTATCAGTATCTTCAGCTGCGTGGCAGTAATGTTGTTACAGATGCAATAGGTGAAGTGAATAATTTGCATGAAGATTACTGAAGTTTGAAGTATGAACAAGAAATGCTTGTGCACTGGGGAAGAAAAGTTTCAGCACAAAATTCATGTGCTAAAACAAAGGCAGGCCTGATAAAGACTTTGTGGCTTACAGTTGGTTGGGGCACAGTTGCCTAATATTAAAAAATAATTGAGGAGAGGGTGAAGGCCTCATCTTGCGATCCCTGTAAGAGAATTACCCTACAATGCAACCGAAGTATTAGATGTCACATTACAGATCCCCAAGAACCACTGCAACACTGGCTCTGTGTAACACGGCTTTGTCATGCACCTGTGCTCAGGCAGGTGGCTGGTGCTGCATGCTGGCCTCCCCAAGAGCCACACAAGGCTGGATTAGGAGCGGAGAACTCATCATTCAAGCAAAAAACCTGTCTCCCTACTGTATTGGATAGATATGAAGTATCTATCAAATAGTAATTAAAACTACTCAAAGAACAAAAAGGTCTTTAACATAAAAACCCAACCTATTACAGACCTTGCATTAGTTAATGTTTGCTTTCTTATCTATACAGCGAAGCAGAGAGGGAGTTAACACTGTAAACCTCATGATTTTGGGTTTTGTTAATCAAATGCATGCATAGCAATAGAAATGTCAGTTGCAACATTAAACTGTTTAATTAAACTATTTATTTTTCTAATCTGCATTCTAGTACGAGGTTGTCTTTTTTAATCATACTCATCTGTACTAAGTCTTACATTAAGGTTTGATTTATAAAAGTATATTTGTCATTATCAAGTTTTCTATATTAAAGCTGAAGCAAGCACTTCAAATTAAACATATTTTTTCCAATTGACTTATCTTTCTGTTCAGATTTCCTTGCTTGCTTAATACTCAGCAAAACCCAACAATTTGAGCCTTTGTACCTGAATCCCACTGGATTATTAACTGCAAAGTTTGTATTCTGTCAGGTGAAAGAAGGATTTGCTGCTTTCCAGCATGAGCAGAAGTCTTCTCACATGACTGCAGCTCCAGCAAAAAGTGAAAGTGTCCTCAGAGATGAGAACAGCTGTTCTACTCATAACTCCATTTTACAAAACCAAATAGAAGAAATTGAGAAATTCCTAAATTTAGAGAGACTTCATTCAGCAAGAAAAAGAAAATATGAAGGCGGCCAGTGAAGATCAGTGGCAGCAGACAAAAAGCATGTCTTTTAGGCACAGATAAATCACTTACATAAACCAGATTTGTAGAGGTATTCCTGTAGAATATGGTATGTATATGCTGTGCTGTCATGTTTAATACAGTGTATACACTTTTTTTCATGTTCAAAAATGGATACAATTCCTACTAATAACATTATTTCTCTGCTTCTGCAATCAAATCCAAGTTGTTATGGGTTCTGCCCAAAGTTAAAAAGTTAACAAGTTAATGTTTTAATGTTTTAATAAGCATTAAGTAAAATTAAACGATGACTTAAGAGTACCCTCCTCCTGCTCCTCAGAAGTTTTGGCTGAAATATTTCAATTTGGTTTCTCTGTCAGTCTGCTCACGCAGTTTTCAAGCAAAATCAGCTATAACTGTTTCAAAACACAAGTTTCTACAAACGTTTACAACAACTTACAGCAGTTCTAAGTGGCAGAAGAACAGGAAAATCATCTGCTTACCTTTACTGCCAAATTATTTAAATATATCTGTTGTAGTTGATTCTGTATCAATAAGGTCCCCCCTTTCAACACTAAAGCATCAGGTATGATTTACAAAAAGGTAAGGCAGCAGATCTTCATAAAGCTCCACTTCTGACTGGGTCACATTTTTCCTCCCTTAGGGTATAAGGGAAATTTTCTCTTACTTTAAAATTACTTCCACTATCATTTTTCTGATCTCCCTCCCTTCCTTCCCACACTTCCTGCAAAGAAAGATCCTCATATTGTAAACTTACACAAGAACAAAAGAGGCATAACCAATATTGCTGTTTGTTGTTGCTAATGATGTAAGAAAATCAACAGAAGATATTTTCCCATGTTGGTTTTATTGCTTTTTTTGTGTTGCAATTTAGAATATTTAGCTTCTTTAAACCAATTGCATACATTTTGGAAACATTCACAAATTGTCAAAGTTTTGAATAAATTTCATCTATAGTGACATTACTAGGTCAAAAAAAATTTTTTTAGGTGTCTGAGAGACTGAGGAGACTGTTTTTCACTTGATTCAAATTTTGTTTCCAGGTGTTTAGAGTGTCATACAATTGCTGCCATTGCTGCTTTCCAAAAGTCCGATGTGTGCTGTGACTAGAGAAGTAAAACAAAATTGGAAGATGATTACTAGATGTCATGCTCAGCTAATAATTCTTCTGTAGCATTACTTTATTCTCACAAGTGAATAGGAAAATTTTCTCTATATAAAGGGCTGCACTTCACCAGTTAGAGAATTCTGTAGCCTTCCCAAATATTTAAAGCAACAACAGCCATTAGTATTCTTGTCACTATTAGGTCATTAAATGAAATGTGCTGGAAAATGGGACTCTTTCATTAAATAAGCTAATCACATTCAGTGTGAGCTTTAATAAAATTATGATAAATAGCAACTATTTAACTACCAGCAACTGATAGGAACAATACCTTGCCTCTAGTTAAAATATTCTACAAATGTAAGTGAAATAATTAGAACACACTAAGTTCTGCAAAATGCTATGAAGAATTAAGTCTTACCTGACAACTACCTTCCTCTGTGTCTGATCTATTTTGCAGTATACCATCTTTGTCTTTACAGCTGCAAAAAAGCAATGCTGTTTTGAGCAATATTTTCAAGGTAGTGCAAAGGTATTAAACCGCATAAAACCTGTTCAAAATTAGATCAATACAGACATAAAACCACAGCAGTTCACTTAATATTGTTTTGCTGTTGGTTTTAACAGTCTAGTAGGCAGAAAAGCAAAATGATGTAACAAGCTGAAGGTCATCCATGAATCCTATTGTTTGGTGCCAATCTATTAAAGCAATATCCTGTACAGTTTTTATGAACTTCTCTCCCCTACAAACACATCCTGTTTTAATGACAGCAAACAAAACCAGATGACAAATTAAACCTGCAAACAATTTATTAGTTCTATAAAGAATTACATGAAATACAGTACCCATCACCGAAAAGAAAAACACTGTTTAAAAGACAAGTGTTAGGCATGTCTTTAAGCATGAAGTTTTGCAGACTATATCTTGTAACAAACACAGAAATAAAAAATTAGTATTTTTCTGAATACTTAACATTAGCTTAGAAGGCTATAAAAGGTATTGTTTATTAGCATTATGTAAAGTATCACAGTTCTTACCATCAATAACAAATGCTTCTACATCATCAGCTCCAATCTGAAGTTCCTGTTGCATTGTGTCAAATGATATTTCTTTATTCTCTACAGCCATTCCCATGAAAGTAAGTAGCCTCATTTTTGCCATATTATGTTCGTGCAACAGGCCTGTGTAAAAGTGTTGATAGTTTATGGATATAAATTATAATTCAGTAATTTGTTTTTCAGGTTATTTTTACTTATATATGCTTCCAATAATTTAAGATTTATTTCACATCAAGAAAATATTCCACCTGTCCTTATCAACATTTTTTGAGGTAAAACATTAATTCCTGCACCTTCCTTGTGTTTTGCTACAATAGCTACTTTAGTTGTGAATTCATCAAGACTCAGTCGTCATCACTAAAAGGTAATCAATATCTACAAAATTTTTTTTAAACAGTAAAAACATCACCTTAACAGAATTTTAGGTGGTGAGGGTGCAAGTGAATTTTTCAGTTGTGTCATCTGGAAGAACAGCAATGCAACAATAAATGGAAAATACGTAACTGGTAATGTCAAAACCTCCTTACAGCCTCACTGCTCATTCGCATGTAGTTGCTTGAAAATAAACCTCTCTCAGTCATGGTTTAGCAACGTAACACTTTTGTGCCAGAAGAATGTGTTTTTGCACCAAATTAACTGTTTATACCACAGCAAAAAAGCATCGCGAGTCACACGTATGCTTACAGCATCTAGCGTGGCAAAAAAGTGCTCTTCAAGAATACAGGAACAGATATTAAAAGTTAGGTTAGATCTTTTACATGGTTGTGTGAATGGCAACACAAGGACTTGAGCCAAGGGCTTGCATGTCTAGCTCAGAGACTGTTTTCCTGAAAAAAAGTCAGGTCAACAAAGTTGAGACATGCAGATGGACCCAGGCATTTCTTAACCCAAGTTCTGTGAGGTACCAATTAAGATTCAGTGGTAGTTTCTTTAAAATGAATGTCAATCATTTTGTTTTGGAATGACATTATAAACATTCACATTGCTTCAGTAAATACTGAAGTTTGGAATTTATAATGTCCGTACACTAATAGGAAAGCACATTAGTGCGGGACATCATGTTGTGTTAATTAGCTATAATTATGATGCAGGTTCCCTATTTGGCACTGATTCAACAAAAATGCGATCACCATAATTCAGATGAATGAGGAGCACCAGCAACTATACCTAACTGGGTTTAATGGAACTCTACAAGCATCAAAAAATCAATTAGCACACATTAACCCTAATTAACAAATGCAAATGAGATGCTGATTAACTTTCCGAAAAAGACTGCTGATAATACCAGATTAAATGTGGACATGTTAGGGCGATTCAGTTGACACAGATAATGCTACTGCTGGCCTAAGTTGTCAGCATTAATAAAACAACAAATTGTAACAAACTGATGCCACCTGTAGGAGCCTTCTTCACTGCACAGCTTTCATAGGCTGGTTTCAGTGGGTCCTGATCCAGGAAAGGCTGGAACTAAAGCTGATGCTGTGCTGTCACGGAAATCCTATTATTAATATCCTGTATTTTAAAGCTCAGTATCTTGGCAGGTTATTTTAAAAAAAGTAATCTTTACAGCTTGGTTAAAAATCTATTTATTTTTGGGAACGGATCATAGGTGTTCTGAAGAATTTCTGAATGCCTCATCTAAAAACTGTATTGGTTTCTATACCAAGCTGCCCTTGTTTTTCAAAGGTATGGCTGAAACACTCAGACTAAGTTCCTCATGTTCTGGTCTGCACTGCCTCAGAATCTCTATCTTGTCCGCTGCTCAAAGACATCCAGAATTTTCTGAATACACTGTAAAGCCATTGAGAGATCAAGATAACTGGAAGGCTGTCTTTCGAAACAGTTACACAGATATTTAAAAGGATTTTACTAAGATTATGTGAATCCTAGATATATTGAAAATGCACACACTGTATATTCACAGAGGTAAACACAGATACAGAGATGCAAATCAAAAGAAATCATGACTATTGTACATTACATGATTAATACTACGTATATGCATAATTAATCTTCCACAAATTTATCCAAATAGCAGCATTTTCAGCGAACGTTTCTGTGTACAAATAACAGATAAGCCATATCCATACATAAAAAAAATTACAATACAAAAACCACTCTCCCCTGAGAAAGAAAAGCATAAGATGTCCAAACAACTCATGTTCAAATACATACGACAAAAGGTAGGCTTATGCTATACACACATTTACAAACTACCAAAAACTTGCTGCTAATTTTATCCACGAAAAATCACATGGATATTTCCATCATTTTAATACCCAAAGTACCAGCATTTTAAAGCTTTGAGGGTAATTATTCTCAGAATTATACCACACTCCATTAAACAAAATAATGCATGTGTTAAAAGGCTGCACTAAACTCTGTTTTAGCAAAACTGTGCCTTTCCTCAAATGCATTCAGCCAGTGTTCAGGTGTCATTTCAAAATCAAAGTTATAAAAAAAAAATCTGATTTTTATGGAAACATTTATTCATTACCAATATGTCAGAACCTTAATGCAGTAATAAAAAAATCTGCATCATTGAGCAATTTCTGCATTGTCACTGACCCCTGTCCTAAAAAGCTGGAATATAAAAAACGTAATTTTAATGCATGCAATAGCTTATGAACCAGTGCTCCTTTGAAACAGTCAATTACACATCAACGGGGGAGTGTCAAAGTGTTAATTACTACTCCTTTTTTCCACAGTGTGTAAATAAAGAGGGTGCTGACATTAACATTCCATCACATTGCTTCATGTGATGAAACAAATTAACTGGGACAGACTGCGGCTTGCTAAGTCTAATGCATCAGCACACGCAGACACACACACACGCTATTTGCATGTTTTATCTTGCTGTTCAGGAGAAGTATTTGCTGTTACAAAGTTATCAATCATTAAAAAAATTGTAAGAGATTTCTACAAGCTGCTGGCTTACTCACTGAAGTTGTGATCTCTGGCCTAGCCTAGAGTATCAATGCATTAAAACTCCCCTCCCAAAAGGTTTAAGAGAAAAGAAGTGAGGAAAAACACAGTTCTCTTCCAAATCCATAAAACAGCTTGCCCTAGTAGAACAAACCACAGTTAGGTGGTCCATTTACAATCTAACAGAGGTTAGAGCCTACAAACTCTAATCCCGTCTTAAAAATTCCTATTAAATTTCCTTGGCTACAATATATGGGTTCTAACTGAAGCACTTTGTGGCTTCCATATCTTAAGCCACATAAGTAGTCAGAAATGTAATGAACTGAAAACTTACCAAGGGAGTCAATGAAGTCTTTGTTGTTCTGATAAAACTTGACATAGGATGCTAGTTTAGCGCTTACAAAAATTGTCAAAAGCTAGAAGATGGAAAACAAATATAAAAACAGTTTAAATGTTATCTACGTTTCCCTCCCTGCAGACTGGACAGATACATATGAATATATATAAACTATTGGTATTGAACAGAAAAATAAACCATTAAGAGCTAAAATTCTGTTTTCTGTCAATAGCTGAGGGCAATCTGTGCTGAGCTTACTGCCTTTTCTCAGACTTGAAAGGCAATTTTGCTACAGAACTCATGTGAGGGCAGGATTTGTAACTGAATTTCTGAAACTTCTAAAGGGAAACATTTCACATGTAATGTTTTAATTTTCTCATTCTAAAAGCATTAAAAGAAATAGTACATTGCAGCTCAATATTACTGACATAAATATTCTAATGAATTTCAAAAGACACTAATAAAACAAGGCACTCCAGAGATATCAAACTATCTTGCTAAAACCAAAGTTACTTACATCATGAATAAGTTCTCCTTCCAAAAATTTGACTGGTTTTAAGGCAAGAAGATGGTCAAAGAGAAAGGTATTTGGATCCTTCAATGCTCGTACAATACATCTAATTAGAAAAGGAAAATGCTTACTTTTACAGCAATACACATATTTATAAGTAAGTGCAACTCAATTTGTTGTTCTTTGCTTTCTAGGAAACACCCAAAGGTATTAAACTATTCTTAAACATAAGACACGTCGCATTCCAATTTTAATCTTCATTTTATAAATGGAAAAAACAACGAACAGAAAGCAGTAAGTAATTTTCCCAGTACCACAAATGAAATTTGCCAGGTGGTAAGACTACAGATCACCCTACCTTTTCCATCTATGCATTTATTTCCAGCCAAACCTTCATTCCTAGAGGTATTTTTACTGTCCGCCTAAAATTTCACAGAATTAAGTTGTTTAGGAAGATTAATTACACTTGAATACATGACACAAAACAGAGAAAACCCCAATACCAAACACTGCAAGACCTACGATTTATCAGTTGCAGCTCCAGACTATAAACAGACCTAAAGTGTTTCTAGACCTGTAGATGAAAGCTTTTGTGCAGCGGCACATTAGAAGTCTGAGCGCTACCCTCGCTCTGATGGCCTAGACTGCGACCCTGCCACATAACATACACCCAGAAGAATCCAAGGTCTGCAAAGAAAAGGCCTCAGATTGCTGTAGGGCAGTCAATGGAGTTTTCATTTAGGCACAGACGCTTTAATTTTCAAAATGAGTCATCCTGATTTTCCTGCATGCTCAAGTATAAACAACTCCCTTGAGAACTGTTGGTTGCACACACCCGGCAGAGCTACATGACTTATTAAAAATCTAATTCCTAAGAAGAATCATGATAAGTAGAATGTCAAAATACAAGCTTTTACTCATTTTAGCTGGTGGGGAAAATAGGCTGTTAAGAATCAATTTACTCCCAGTTTATCCAACAGGTAAGTTTATTTCTGTGCAGTTCACATCCGTAGTACTTGATCATAGAGAAGAGAGCAAGAATTTCTTTCAACAGAAAGTGCTATTTGAAAAGAACCCTCAAAGTCAGAGAATCAAAAAATCAGTAAGCAAAAAATCTGAAATAAAGGATGCCAATCAAATTCTGATTGCGTGGCTGATGTAAATGACATCCTTACCCAAGGCTGATCTCTCTCTCAGCAGCGACCAGAAATACACCTGTGCACTTGCACAGTTGCCTAAACCTGACCCTGCCCAGGAACAGCCAAACCCACCGCAGACTGCACAGCTCAACTCTTGATCAAGTCAGCCATGCTATAGAGAAGAGGCCAGGGCAGGGCCCTTGCCTGCCAGGCCGTTCGATACTTTTCGTAGTAAGGTGATCAACATCATTTAGCAATTGAGAAAAAGCTAGTTTTAAGGAAAGCTGGATGTCAGTATTACCTGTGAGCATCAACTCTAGCCTGGGAAGCATTGTCCTCTGTGTAACTTCCCAGTAGTTCCACCATTACTTTTGCTGCAGTGTCACTATAGAAGAAAAATAAAGTTAACTCAAGATTGCTGAAAAAATAGTTCAAGACACTCAAATATTTAAATAATTCCATTATGATGTTATAGGTCAAATTAAATTACACTTGAAAAAGAAGTAGATGATCCATTTTAATTCTAGTGGAGAGAACAAATTAACTAGATGTATTCTTTCAATTCTTGTTCTACAAAATGTTTATCTTCACCCTTCATTTCATTCTCTTAAATTGATAAATTATCTGCTGGCTATGGAAAAAGCTTTCTGAGCTAGGAACAGCTTTATATGGTTCACTAGAATGCTCTTCTTACACACATCTGGATTTAATCATTGCAGAATAAGTAGCACTGCAAAGTTTATTTCAAATGTAAAATGGCATATCTTAAAGAATATTTATGGTCAGGAAAGTGACTGTATAAAAGCTGCCTTTTCTTCTTTCACAGATTCTCTCTTCAAGTGTTCAGAGCGAAAGCTGCTCATTTTACTGACGAAGTTAAGCAGCCAGCAATTAGATTGGCCGAGGCTGCTGTGAAGCAAGCAGCATCTGACATTGCTGTGACAGACAGCTTTTAAAAAAGCAATTCATTCTAAGAAAACTGAGTAAACCTACGGCCTTGTCTACCCAGATTATTTTGTAAACAGCTCACCAATGTTACCGCAGACCAGCTGCAAGACCATCTCTGTGTCATTTTAACAGATTCTGATTTATTTTCACGTAACAGTTCCTACCGCTAGCGAGGCCAACAACTGCTGATGCTTTTTACAAAATTTCCAGGTAAAATATACGCACTGAATATGCGCTGTGACACAAAAAGCCATTTCCTATTTCTCACGGAATTCTTGTTAACTATTAGAATAGAAGGCTGTGACAGTTATTCCATGCAGAGAATAGATTTTGCTGATGCCATCTTACTGCTTCCTCTGAACAGGATAGGTTACGGGTGTAGATACAACCAAACCTTGATAATGAGAGCATGTGCTTTGCAGAAACCTCTCGTGCACATACATAGACTGGCGACTGCTTTACTGAGAGGTGCTTTCTCAGTGGACCAGAGGAAGGTTGGACACGACTCTCCAGAGTACAGTGAGTTATAGCATAAAGCTAAGCTCTTCCCTCAAAGTAGGTCAATTCCAGACACAGCAAATTTCCCCACGAGGTCTGACAGACCTACAACACTTCCGTCAAAGAAAAAACTGTGCAAGGATAAAGTTTCAATTTACTTTAGTCACTTAAGTTAATGGCATAAATTGCACAGGGGATGAACAAGCCAACACAACACTCCCAGTACGTACAGTACGTACGTACAGGCCTGAATGGTTTCTATAGTACAACGGCACTGTCTTTGTACGGGCATTTATTTTAAATCTTACAGTACTGCTATTTGACAACTTCTCTATAGGGTGACTTTTTGTGGTCCTAGAGAATTTACCAGATCCCATAGATGTGCAGTACAAATATTAAGACATCATGGGCAGCAAGCAACATCATATACATCCTGGACGTATATTGAGCAAAGAGAGTTTGTGCTTAAGGCAGGTGAATTTTCTATAGGTCCCAGCCATTATTCCACAACTGTGTTCAGGGATGTAAACTTGAATGAAACACTTCTTTTAAGAACCCAGCATTAAAGAGGTCAGCTTATGTTTTGTCATGGCGACTGATACTGGTGTGTGGAGGAACTGATAGCTCTGTGTCAAATAAAATAAAATTAATTTAGACAGCTTTATATATGAGAGAACTATTCGCATGTAAATCAGTCTATGACAGACTATGATTTTCGCACTGGTGAAATCTTACCAACACTAGATCTTCTAGTGAAGACAAAGAACCAGTTTAATACAGGACTGATATTATATAGACATTCAAAGAAGAGGCTCAGCTGGTATGCTATTCAATCTAATAAAAGTCCCCTTATTTAATATAAACTTCCAGCAGTTTTTCTTATACACTTCAGAACTGTGTTACAGATTTCTGGAACTTTTCCTTTCCTCCCCCTTCCCTTAGGAGCTAAAATTGAAAACTACAAACTTAACTAATTTCAAACAGTATTTGCAATCCCACACAACCTTTTTTTTTTTTTGAAGGGGGAAGAGTGTAATCTTTCACTTGTATTCCTAGGTAACATCAGAATGCTACAAGACAATTCCTTGCAAACTCTCTGTGCTAAATTCTTGAGAGCCTCAGCAAATACAGCAGGCCTTTTAATCTTGCTCATTCTATTGAGTGTCAGATTACTACCGTAAATTAGGATGTTTAAAGCAGTAATACAGATCACTATTTTACCAAAGCTCATTCTTAATGTATATCTCACCTAAGATGCAAATTGAACATTTTTTCTAGCAAGACAGCTTGCACATGTACTCTTGGCTCCACTTGCCAGTCTAGATGCGTAACTTGATAAAAAGCCAGTGAGAATTGAAGAGCGGTGGTAGATAAAAGGAAGAAAAAAAAAAATACAGAGTATTCAGAGACTTAGTAAGATGTTGGAATCAAGTCCCTCTACATTACATGATATTAAATGGAATTAAAATTAAACAAAACAATTATTTTGCAGGTGCCTGACATGCTGAGCTTTTTGCTACAGGTATTAATAACCAGACTTGCCAGACCTGTCTGAACGTAAACCTGGGCAGGACTAATCCCACTCTGAATCCTGCCAGGTCAATGGCAGAGACCAGCTGTAAGCTGGCGCCTGGCCTGATATTCAGGGCCTCAGAGCAGAACTCAACTCTCTGGCTGCATGCAGGCCATGGAAGCCTGTGAAACTCCATCTATAACTGGAAGAGGAAACAGGTTGTGTTACCTTGCAGTTTCATACCAACACAGCTAGGAAAACGCTGAAGGCTAAAGCAGCTCAGGCACAAAACTCTAGTGCAGAACCTTTATGGCAGGGAGCACAGGCAGCAGACGAAGTAACTAATCTCTTGCAAAGTTCAGCTACCAAATACAGATCTCAGAGACAAGCCACACCAGCCATCTGTTTTCCAGCCACCACCACCAATTTTTCTTCAGTTGATCATGAGAAAGATAAAAATCCCTCTCGAAGAGATCAAGATGATTTTGATCATCAGAAAGAAGAAACTTCAACCAGAAAGTGACTGGAAAAGATTTGATAAAACAAGCTTTCACTCATCACTGCAGGAAAAGGAACACCACACAGAACATCTGCGTGATCTACATTTCATGAGCTTCCAATCTGTTCACTACCAAGTTATCCATTGGGGAAAAGTCTATTAGCTACAGAGAACCATCTCTTCTGCCGCACTGAGTGAAGTTAAAACATAAAAAGAACCAAAAAAAAAATAAAGTCAATTGTCTTCAACCATGTATTCTCTTCCCTTGATTATAAATCCACACGGTAAGTGAGGTACGATTTTTATTACTTATTTTTCAGTTCCCACTTATCTTCCCATACGGCCTGATAGAGCAACATTCCTGAGTCCTAGAGCTGGAATGCTGCTGTGAGTTTCCCATACTATTGCAAATACTGCCCACTGATCCAGGAGACTGAACCAGGTCAAAGGTGCTAGGGTCAATTCTTGTTTTCTTTTCTGGAGAGAAGTGTAAGCGCTCTGAAAAATTGCTCCGTTCAGTGCAAAGCTTGTTGCAACAGATGGTAAGGACACTGAGTGCAGGAGCAATATATTACAGGGTTTGTGGAAGTTTTTAATGCCTAACTTAAAAATATCGCCTATTATGAGTAAGCAAAAACCATTTGGTAGCGCTAGAAACAAAAATTAGAAGTTTAATCCACAGATTTGGTAACAAGACTAGCTAAAAAGTTAGCTATTAAGTATGGGAATCAAGGTAGTTAAAACCTCTCAATAAATCAATTCAGTGAGAAGTGTTTAAAAGAGCAGGAGCATTACAGAGTACCAATGGAATATTTCTGAACAAAGTAAGCACTAAGCCACGTATAAGATCTCTGATGAACATTTCTAAAATTATTTTGACCCTCTGAGATCCGTCATACAGTACTATCAATGCAAAAGCATTTTAATGTTAGTAACAGGAATAGGAATTCCCAATCATGTTGTAGCTCACAGTGTAACTGCTCCACGAGGATTAATCATCCCTAAATTGAGGTTAGTTAAAAATGATCCTGCTATGCTGACGCAATATTTCCAGGCTACAATTTCACCAGGCCAGAATAAGCTAACTCTCCTGCCAGAAGAAACTCTTCTCCTCCCATGACAGCTCCACACTTGCCTTTTTTTTTTTTTGCCTGGCAAGGTCACCTCCCCAGTCCAATCCACCGTGCAGCTGCACAAAAGCCTACACCAGCACAAACACACCCAGGTACTAGTAGCTGGAGGGGACAGGACAGGAATGGGGGGTACAGGACAGCATTGCTTCCTTCTGCAGCAGTACAAGGTTATGCAAACGTAGAAAATGCAAGCACGGTTCTGCTACCAGTGTAAGTCAGCAGTGCAGAGGTCCTGGTGCTGCCTCACTACGAAAATTAAAAAAAAAAAAAAAAACCAAACAACTTAGAAAACTAACTCAGAAAACAGTGAAAGGCAAGGGCCGGGGGGAAGCAACGCACACACATTCCAAACTACAGCAGGGACAGTTTAGACGGGCTGAAACTGTTGTGGAACTACATGCTGAAACTACTTCTGGATACCAGCCCATCTCAAAAGCCCTGGCCAACGCAGTCAATACACCATATCACATCTGTAAGATAAACTGATGACAGCTCTCAGTTAAGACTTACATTAATTTACAGGCACGATACACACAGGATTACTTTACATGCCAGAAGACACTAGTCTGCCAAGTTTGTTAGATCAAAGATGCTTCCTATGATCCAGGATAATAATTTAAAATGGCCAAGCAGGTATTCTGTGGACATTAATTTCCACAACCAGTGGAAAGCTCTGTCCTAAAGGTAATGTTTACACAAAAAGACTGATTCTGTTAACTGTGATTGATAAGCCTCCCAACATCATTAAATAAGAGATAGCACTACCATGCACTAAAATGTCAAAAGTGAAGTTAAATAATAAACTTGGCATAAATGCTACAATGCTCAAAGATTAATATTTATAGAAAGGAACAGTTTTATTTTGGGAGTCCGTGGTTTGCAGCTAATTCACTACTAACTTTCCAATACTTGGAAACACTGGTTTAAGGTAAGAGCGCTTAAAAACATAGCAAGAAAAAGAAACTCCAGGTATATTTGAATTATCAGTACAGATTAATTTTAAAAATGCTGTGAGAAATACCTTCCCTACAGATCACTTACAATACGTCAACTTAAAATGCAGTTATCTACTATCTATTACTTTTCTTTTATACCTCTTTTTGCAGTCTACTAGGACATCATACAGCAGTCTCAGAAGAGTGTGCTTTTTCTCTGTGCCCAGATTCCAGTCAGAAATCCATTTTCGGACCTAGGTGGAATACAAGTGAAAAGAAGCATTGGGGAAAAGACTAAAATAAAAGCAGAAAAGGATTGAAAAGATGTTGCACAGAGAGTTCTCCTTCGGGTCCTCTGACTCAGGCTCCCCATGCAGAACCTGGAAGTTTTCCCATGAGAAGCCAAAAGTCTGTGCTCTCCATATTATTTCCTAAATAAGGATGAGTGATTCTAACACACTCTGATTCCAGAGCAAGGGGCAAGAACTTGATGCCTCACTCCTGATCAAAGCTTCTCACTTTCATTACTATCACAGGAATCAAACAAACACATCTAACTCCATTCAGCATCAGAAACGGGAAATAAACAGCAGCTTGATTTAAATTCTGTAGGCAGACCTTTAAAAGATAAGAAATTCTGTATTCTGCATTTCTTATTTCACTAGGCTCTGGCAATTTATAACAGGGAGAGAGAGTCTGTGTCAACTCTGACTAATATTTAGTGAGATGCAACACAGTTAATGCAAAGGCTGTAACTTAAAGCACCACATGAATTACCTGATCTAGTTCAGTTGGAATGTACTGGATGGCACCACATGATGAGGCCACTTTAAGAAGGCTGCAGTACACTGTGTATCTCACAGGAGTGTTCTTATCCATACCGTGGAAGAGGTTGCTCAGTCTAAACCACAAACAACGAACAACTGAGTTAAAGAGGTTCCAGAAAACATTACTGGAGTGCACATAAATGTTTCTATTAAGATGTGTGCCAGTACACACAAAGCACCTGGCAGCACCTTATGCCTGTGATAAATCGTAACGGCGTACAGTTTTGTAACAGTCTTCAGCAAAGAAGCTGAAAACTCTATGCATTTTAATTTTGTAATGCCCAAGCAAAGAGTATATTGTTACTTCTATTTTATGATAGGGAAAAAGAAGGTAAAAGAGTGCTTCCTGCAGCAGAGAGACATATCTTGACAGACACCCCATGCTTTGATTTAAAGACATACAATTGCAAGATACCGGTGTCTCACTTTTCTCTGTACAATACTTACAGCTGCAACCTAAGAGATGGGCGCTCTCCTTCCCGAAATTTTACTAACTTCTCACACAGGCTTTCAATCAATGCTTCTTGTTTGTCAGGTTCCAGGATAAGCAGCAAAGAGACTACGCTGTTCATTACGCTCTCAACATCTGCACAAAACAAAACATGCAGCTGTTTAAAATTGCAAGCAGCAATCAGCCGTAGCTATTTAGTGCTGGAGAGTTACTTCTGCCATGAATGATTATTTTGCATCAGTAAGAACTGTAAAAGAAAGAAAATGCCACGATAACCAATCTGGATATTCATCAGAATGTACCAGAGATTTGGCTCATGTGGTCTTTCACCAACACACCTCGATGTAAAGCAAGAATTGCCACTCTAGGGTCAAAACAGAATGTGGTATTTGGTATCACGCTTGCTCTGAATTCTCTGTTCACATGTAAGAGAAGTCAGAGGAACTTCACGTTTTGGTCTTAAAAAACCCAGTGGCTTCCACCTGTACTTCCAGAGAGCTGCCCCACGATTCTAAAGCGAGAATACTAACACCTAGTGCTCAAGTACAGTAAAGCATTTCACCAGGAGCATGTGGGAAACCCAGACCACAGGGAAAATGCCCGCAAGAACAAAGTATATTCAAAAGCCTCCTCAGCTCCTGGTTTAAGCATGATGTTACATCCTTTCCAAACAGGCCCAGACGGGTTTTGTGTGTTCCTTTCACAGTCTGCCCAAATATCAGCTATGCAAAGGATAGGAATAAAATTCATTACATATGGAAGACATTATTTATTCCCCAAGACTACATCTGAACATCAAAGAGCAGAGCAATAAGCTTCTCCACTATTTCATACTCGTTTGCCTACAGTAGAAGGCAACATGAAAAATAATCTTAAGTACTCCCCCTTAGATGAACCATGCATTCTTTCAAACAATACATACTACTCACATTAGCAATTGATTTTTTACATGTAAAAGTTCTAAATGGAATTTGTATATTGGCACAGAAAGATCATTTAAGGTTACTGCAGCATTACCAGTGTCACTAAAAACATATTAGTGCAGTTGCTAAGGATCTACAGCCCCAACTCAATGAGGGTTACTGACTACTGAAAATCCTAGTGTTTTCAGACAATATTAATCAATTAATGTTTAGGCCTAAAAACTTCTACTTACAGATGTCTAGTCTTAATTTTTGTTGATCTGCAGCATCGCAGCCATTAACTGACAGTAAGTCTTATTTTTATCATAGGTTTTCTCTCCGAAAAAAAGGTATTTTGTACACAACTTGCTATGCCCTCATAATAAGCACAGTCTAGCTCGATTTCTGACTTCTTCAAAGAGCACTGGATATTTGGAGAAGGGAGAAGTAGAGTACGTGCAAATTCTACATGGCAATGAGGGCAATAAGCACTTTCAGTTTTATAAGGATGCATGCGTTAACATGCAAGCCATGCAACACTCCTCTAAATTCTGCCAACCATTACTGTTTAAAAGCATTGGTGGTGATACATTTAGCAAAAACAACAAGACTTAGAGATGCAAACCTTTGTCATCCTCTTTCAGGCAGACATCACAAACTTCAATAATCTGTGCCAAGTCCACATGAAGTCCACCATCAGCGTTTTCTTCAGAGATTTCCGCTCCTTTGGATTTCAGGTAAGCTCGAAGTTCTGCAGCCTTAAAAAAAACCCCAACACACACAATACAAGACAGTTGTGAATAGTGAAGTCAATGTAATTAAATTTCTTACAGATTTTTGTTCTGCAACCACTCCTCCGCCCGTGCCACTCACTCACACCCGCTCTCACTTCTCCCTACCGCCCCGTAGCCTACAATGCTCCCTCTCTCCCACTTGAACATATTGCCCAAATACCAACTCAGAGCACGTGCTGTGTGTGAAGAGATCACACAACTGTTGAGCTTTCTCACAGTAGGAACTTACAACCGTTGGCAGGGTGACAGCAGGCCTAGTAAGTTTTTGACAAAGATGCTTTCTTCTTACACATTTTTATGATCTTTTACTCCCTTTGAAAACTTCAGGCTAAACAATATAACTATTTAGTTGCTCCTTCACCAGAAAAGGCGTGTAAACAAAATCACCTTAGAAAAGGCAGAACTTACAATCTTCACACAAGTTAAAGGCAGTTCCCAATATAACCCTATGACCTGCCTTACCTTGCTAGGATTTAAACCTACACCAGGAAAATAGTTTTCCCCCAGTGACTGGCCTGTGTGTTACCTTTACAATCCACGGTTTCAGCAGCAGAAACATAACCCTTAGAGACAATCTGTACGAGGCCACACAACTTTTGGCACAGGGGAACTCTGACTGGGATGCTGCTGTAATGCCAGGTGTGATTTACACCAAGTTCGGTGTCAAATCATTACGGTACTGTAAGACACAGCTTATGTGTCACACAGCCATGTGACATGTCATATATGTCATACAGACACACTCTAGAACCCTTTACTGTACTGGGGATGTTTCAGACCAACTGCTTGACGGGGATTCACTAGACATTACGGCAAATGGAAACCGGACCGAAGGCCAGCAGCTGTGTATGCATTTCTTGCAGATTTCCAACTGCGTATATATACACTGCTCAAAAGACGCTGGGAACACACCCTAAAATTCAAGGGCAAAACAAAGAAGAAGCTCAAAGGCGGCAGCCGCAGTTCCACGCCTGCAGTACCGAGAACCCTGCAAACCCAAGGCGTGTAAGTAATGCTCCCGCCCGCACCCCAACGAGCTCTCCTCTCCTACAAAAAACCAAGAAGGTACGGCTGAGGAGGGATGAAAACGCCGTGTTGGGGAGGGGAAGAACTTTGAAGAGGACACTACAAACGCAGGCTTATCTTGCAGTTTCCAGTTTGTTTAGTTCTCCTGTTGAGCCTCCCGAGGAAACGCCTCACGCAGGCTTACGGAGAGCCGGGCGGGCAGGGCCGCCTTCGGCCGGGCGGCTACCGGTACCCGCGGCCCCGCCAAGGGGACGGGACGGGACGGAGCCCCGCTCCGCCTGCCCCGCCGGGCCCCCCGCCCCCCGCCGCCCGGCCCGCCGCGGCCCGGCCCTGCCCTGCCTCCCCTCCCCGGGATCGCCCTCCGGAGCCGGGGCCGGAGCCCGGCCCCTCGCCCCGCCGCGCCCCCGCCGAGCGCCGGCCGCTGACCTGATCCTCCTCCGTGATGTCGATAAAAGCCGGGACGCTCATGGCGGCGGAGGCTCCCGCGGCCCGGCCGAGCACGCCGCCCGCACCGGAAAGGCTGAGCGGCTTCCGGCGGCGCGCGCTTCCGCTTCCCCGCGCGCCGCCGCCGCGGGGCGGGGCGGGGCCGGCTGCGGCCGTTGGCCGTGAGGGGCGGGGCGGGGCCGTGAGGGGCGGGGCGGGAGCGGCGGGAGGCGCCGCCGGTCGGCCCGCCCGGCCCCTCAGAAGGGCGCGCGCCCCTCCAGCCCCGTCAGCGCCGGGGCTTCCCGGGTGCGCCGGTGCCTGTGTGCGACAGGGGTCTGTCGCGACGGGACTGTTGCCATCTGGGAGGAATGAGGTGGTTTTTTTCTCTTTCTGCCTAAAAGGAATATTTTCTACTCCTCCCTCTCCCCTCTTAAAAGTGTAAGTTCTTACCTAGTCTTTTTTCCTGGAAGAGCTCAAATAGTAGACTTAGTTTAGGTATGTTGGGAGCAAAACCCAGTCAGAGGTAGGACAGAAGTTCCTAACCAGGTGCCAGTAACCTGTTGCTTAGCTTGTCTTAATACCACCTTAGCTCATACTCCACTTAAAAGTAACAAATAATGATGCTTTTTACCAATGTATCACGCATTTTTTCAGCTAGAGAGTAAGAAATTTCCCACTCAACAGCTCTGGCAGACCAAGAGGAACGTAGCTTGACGTACCCAATATTTCAAAGGCCAAAATGAAAGCCAAGAAAACAAGTAGAGGGGAAAAGACAACCACAAGCAAACTTCTGTTTCCCTGTGGCTCATGCTAAGTGTTTGCTGGATATAGAAATCTAGGAAATGCTTAGACAGGTTCACAACTATTTGAGTTAAATATTTTCTAAAGACTTATTAAATAAGAGCTGGAGGGTTTTGAGAGAAGGCTTCGTGGATGGCCTCTTATTGCTACGTAGCAGTACTGGCTAGAAAGTAATCAAGAGCTTTTTATTACTCTAAAAGTCATTGAGTAATTCAAGCTAAATATTTCTTTGGAGAAAGAGAGTCTGACAACCAGTAATGGGGTTTTGAAGTGCCGGGAAAAGAGAGCAGAGGCGATTACTCTGCTAATGAGAAAGCTGAGGCTGGTACTATGGCACTGTGGTTCCTGTTTACGTTAGAACGTGTGAATCCTCTTGACGGTGCGGTGTTTTGTAAAGTCTTGTCCCTGATGTAAAATAACTAAATGAGATATCATTCACCGTGACTGGAGGTAGTGTTTTATGCTTCAAGAGTTTAAAAAAATAATCTGCAGTATGAGAAAAGCTATATTGATTTATTGATCATAACACTGAGTGCCTTAAAGAGTTTAAAAAAATAAGAGTTTAAAAAAATAATCTGCAGTATGAGAAAAGCTATATTGATTTATTGATCATAGCACTGAGTGCCTTCCTAGTGCTGACAGTGTTTAGCAAAAAGAGCCATTGCTCTGCTGTCAGTGAAACACTCATTTAGCCCAAATTTTACAAATGAGATTTTAGCAACAAATACGGAAACACAGCTAAAAGGGGCCTTAACAGCGATATTTGGTGTTCGCAGCGGTTTGTGTTTAGAAATCATTTACACAAACTTTGGAGGCTCATTGGATATTAATGGCAGCCTTGGAGTTTTCAGAGAGGTTTGCCAATATAGTGGAAGGTAACTAGGAAAAACTAGCAACTGATAATGAACTCAGAGTATGTATAGACTAAAGGATGCCACTCCAGACAGTTGCTGTGCTTAACAAATAGTAGATGCCATTTTTGTTGTCCTGGAAATTCCCTGTGAAAATACTTCATTCCTGAGTAAAACAAATCTTGATGAATTCAGCTTCACTGGCTGGGGAGTGGGAGTTCCTCCCCTTCTGCAAAAGCTGAAAAACTTAATTCTGCTGTGGAATTACTGGGCAATTTGCAGGAATTAAAGTCACAATCCGAGGCTTGGGGGAATATTGTGAGCTTGCAGGATAGCCTTTGCATCTCTTGGCTCTATGCTCTGAGTTTTACACATTTGTATCACAACTAACACACATAGCGTGATTCTATCCATAACCTGGTTTTGTTTCGGATCACCAAGCATCTTGGGAAATGTTTCTAATATAGGTTTTATATAAAATATGCAGAAGATGTTGAAAGCACTAGTAGTTTCAACCTTTTATCAATAAAGGTTTAGTTAATTATTAGTCACATCACCTTATTATCATTGTACCCACCATAATTCATAGAGATAAAAGCATCTTTTAAAAACTTACCTACATTCCCTAAGTTAGTAAGACTGCTGTACACAAACCTCCATTTTTTCCTTTTGTTTTCACCTACAAACCGGACCAAACAATGACCAGACCTAGTTATTGACTCTAATAACCAGAGCAGGTGCGGCACCTGCTTCTGAGTTTCCACAGCACTGAGCACAATGAACCCGATAAAGGCCCACGCTGCTAAAGTTCATGACTCAAATTAGTTTTGATCATCTACATACGTGTATTACTTTTGAATAATGGTTCAACTCTTAAGTTTTCTACCATCCAAATCCTGGTTAATTAATTTATTCTAGTTTGGGCAGTGTTTTTGAAATAATATCCCTACTTTAACTGATGAGGTATCTTTACTAGAAGTGTTTATTTTAGAATATTTTAATACTGTCTGATTGATCGTCTAACACATATTTTGTATTTCATAGGTCAGCATTCTGGAAGTTATAGATAGGTATAGAGATAGGTCTCTCCTTTGTGGGCCTAATCTGGAATGGGATCTGATTTTCTGAGCATTTTTAAAGTGCAGATGACTTTCATCTAGTACTGCTTAATGCAGTCCTGTGAGAATAAAGGTAACTTGGCACCCAGCACGCTGGGGGAATAGGGATGCATCATACATTTGATTTGCACGGATCTTTAGGAGACGTTTCAGGTGCTGAAGTACGTGCCCAGTGCCAGTTTGCATTGTGGAATATCATGCATGGCTACAAGCTGCCGTGAGTCTCCTATAGATCACATGCTGTGTCTGAGATTCCTCTGCAGATGTCTCAGATACCCCAGGGTATACAGAGGGCCCGAGTCGCGCAGGGACTTGACTCCCCACCTCAGTGTCTATGTTTTTGTTTAAGTAGTGCACCCACGTGGAGGTTTGTCATGTATTATTCTAAATATACAAAAATAGAATAACCATTGATCACACTGGGTAGACAGGACATGACTCTAAAGAGCTCTGCTGAAATATCCACATATGGTACGTTGCATGATACTTTATTTGTCCCAGAAGAATTAAGATGATAGATGATAGCTGGGATTTGAACTTGTGCATCAGGAAGTCCACTTTGAGTATAAAGGGGGCAGTATGTGTTTTGTGAAACTACCAATGTAAAGAGGATGTAGTGGAAGAATGGGCTTCGGTTTTATTGGGATAATGACATCTCTGTGGAAATGAGGCAATTGTTTATAGTCCTGTCTGCAGTTAGTGAAGCCAGTTCTGAACCAGGGCCTGGACGGGGTTAAAGCTCTGCCTAGGGAGCCAGAGGTCCCTGCGGAGGCTGCCCGGATGGGTGCACCAGGGCTGGGGAGCCTCGGCCAGCCAGTGCCCCAGAGCAGGCAGGTCTGTAGGGTGGGCTGGGAGCAGCGCCTCCGGGACGGGCCAGCACAGCAACCCTAAGGGGGTCACTGCAATGACAGAACTGGCTAACGTGCGTGTGTCTGTGTGTGTATCTATGTATGTATGTATACACATGCAGAAACGTCCAAGTAAGTCTTGGCTGCTGAAGGGAAGAGATTAATTCTGACTGGCACCCACTGTAAACTGTTTTGTTTTGTTTCTGTAGGCAAACCAGAGAGAGAGAAAGAGATTGAGTCTAAAGAAGTGATACTCTGTCCTGCATGCTTTGAATGTAGTGACTAAAGAAAACAAAGTTCTTCAGGTGATGCATCTTAAAAAGCAGTCTTGACAGAGGCGGTAGTTCTTTGAAATCAACAGGCAGCTTTTGAAAATAAAGGGTTTAGGGTTGACTCTAGAAACTGATCCTCTTTTGTTAAAAGCGTTGATGAAATAGATCTTCTTCAATACAGAGAAGTACAGACTCTATGATGGCACATTTTTCCCGCTTCAGAATTTCTTTTTCTTCTTTTTTTTGCAGTTCTCTGTCTGTAGGGGTGAGATGAAAGCTGAATTGGCTCTCTGGAAAACCAGGTAAGGATAACCGCTTCTGCCAAAACCGGCCAATGGCATAGTTGTAGACCCCTTTCATTCCCGTAACGCAGTACGTTTTGTGCTGAGTGCCCTCTTGAGGTCTTTGGCACACAGTGACCTGGATGAATCCCGGGTGGTGTGACTGTGGCTGAGCTGTTCGTGAGTCCTTTCCTTTAAAGGTTTCTCCTTTTTTTCTCCTTTGGGAGAGATGTTCTAACCAGCCTAGACAGGGGGAACACAGTTAGGTCAGCTATTACTTTAAGTCAGAATTACGGACAATGAGTTACTCAGGAAGGGTGAAAAATAATTCAGAACTTCATCCAAAATCCCAGTCAGCCAAACTAAATCTGTTTCATATTCAGGAGCTTTGATCAGCTTTATTGATGTATAGAAATGTGCTTCCTACTTATGTTTCTGAGGTTTTTTCCCTAGTTTTGGCTGGGACTAAAGGGAAAGTGTTAAAATTACCCTTTGAGTCTTTTCTTGCAAGACATATCAGAGATCTCAGGGGGAAGCCTGTTGTCCTTACTATTCCAGCCAAGCTCTGTAGTCAGAGGAACTCTGGATAACTTCAGTACATATAGTAATTTTTGGGTGCTTACCTGGTTTTCTTATAAACTGTTTGTAAATTTTCCACATTTGCCCACTTATTTCAATTCCCCCAACTGTATCAGTTTAAAAAAAATACCTGCAGTTATCCTGACCAGCATGCTATCTCTATTCAAAATATTTATAAAATATTCTGAATTAAGAAGCAGAATTCAATATTGCATTATTAATAATAATATTGGATTCTGATGTGGAGGATTTTGCCTTTGAAAAGCCTTTAGAAATATATTTTGTTTGGACTCTAGAAACACTTACTTATTTTGCTGCTAGTGTAGCAGGTGTTTTTCTTAACCATTTTTTTAGGAGAAATCCTAAGTTTAGAGGAAATGAGCACTCGATTATTTAAATTTCCTGAGATTAGAGGAAGAACACTTTGCCAAACAATGCCTCTTCACTTCAAAACCTCTCCCCATAAATTATGTTAGGAGATCTTATTAAAAGTCTGTAAAAATTTCCTATTAAAAATGGTTGATTGCAGTCCAGACCGTCACAGCTTTTGTGCTTTCAGTGAAATACCACAGCTGTCGCAAAGAAATATATTGTGAGACAAAAGGTTTTGTTTCCTTAGTCATAAATTATTTTTGTGATATCTGAAGTAAGATAAAACTTTCACTTATGTTTGAGTGAAGGAAGATTCCAGTGATAACTTGTTCAAAAATCTATAAAAAGAATATAAGAATGTAGATCTAGATAGCAAATTAGAATCAGACTTCCTTTTTGTTTAAGGAAAGCAATTATTTTTGAAGTCAGTGAAGATTATAACCAGGGATAATAGCATAACTTTGCAAAGCACAGTGCCTTTATCTGAGTAGAACCTGAAGTTTAAGCTTTCAAGTCTGACCTTCAAGAACTATACAATAAAAACCTTTAGTGTTGGCTAGTGTTTAAACCAAAGTTAAACAATAGTAAGTAGTCTGTTTACTAATTATACTTAAAAACAAAAATAGACCATTTTTTTGAGATTTTAAAGAAATATTAAACAAGTTGTCTTTGACCATATTTGTTTTTCTGTTGGCAAATGAGTTTTCTGCTAAGAAATTCTGCAGAAGCAGCAGCCTTTTAGAGGAAGAAGGGCTGTATGTGCACTGAATAGACTCTGAAGTATTTGCTGTCAGGACTGGATTCTAACTACGTTCACCCAATCAAGAAGTAGAAGTATATTCCACATATGACCTGTGTATGTAATGAAAACATAAAAGTACAGCTTATATACTAAAGATTACTTTCCAAAATCAGTTGCCAAATAATTTTGAATGAAAGATAAATTAGGATATTCACCATTTGCTCATACATCGTTGTTTTATGTAAAAAGGTCAAATTTCTCAGTCTCCTCCCCTGCTTGTTATAGAGATTACTGAATAAAGAAAGATAGTACAGGTGCTAGAACTCAGAGTTTGAGAGACATTTTGGGTTATGTATGGAAAAATCAATCTGCTTTTTCTAACTGTCAACCGTGTTTATAACTAAGTCAGTTCTCTTTACCCTGCGCCATCACAAGAGTTTACTGCAATTTGTTTATATATATATTTAAATCAGGAGTGTACAAAACAAAAATGCAAGATGGTCTTCCCTTCTGCTGTGTAATTTAGAGAAACAGAGTATGCAGCCTTGATCCTTTAATAAGATCTATTACTATAGCCCCCTACTTTTTTTCCTTCTGAGCGATTTTTCTTATAAATCAAAATCCATCTTTGTAGTGCTCTTTTATGGCAACATGTGCTACGCGTTCTTCAGGTCAAACTTGCTCAGACTGAAAGAACTATGAAGATAAATATCTTTAGCATAAGGTCTAAAGCAAAATAATCAACCTTTGGGAATTATTTCCTTTGTGAGGAGGAAGATACATAGTTCACGTCCCATATACCTGGGGCAGGGACAAGGTGAGTCACATATTTGTGTTGGTGAGATCCAGGAGCTGATGCACGCCAGGGTAGATGAGGTGCCTCGGGCACACAATCACTTACATCTCCAGCCATTGCTGAAGGGTGTGCGGGGTGCTTTTGGGGTCGGGGGGAGTAACTAAAACCTCTGTAGTGCTCTGTACCCTGCTAGGATCTAGCTCTGTGTTCTCACTCATACCAAATGGTCTTTTACAAGTAATCCCACTGATGTCAGTGAGACTTTTCTGTAATAAAATGCTGTCTGACAAGAATATGGATATCAGAATCTGGCCCTGCTTTTACTAATTCCATTTTAATGAATACTTAAATGGAGTTGTTATTAAAAAAGTCTATTTCCTAATATTCAATAAATCAAAACTATAAAATCAGTTTGCCAGTTGTTGCCATTCTAGTCAAAGCCAGTTTCTCTTGTATTGAAAAGAATAGTACATACTGTCTCCATTCAAGAGGGATTAATTGTAATACTTTTATCTGCTTCGTAAGATTTATTTCTAATAATGAAGAGTAAAGAAAAGTAGGGGAGCTTTAAACATTTATTATTTTTATTACAGCAGCATATATTCATTGGATGTTCCACAAACACGGAATTTGCTTAACTGAAGAAACTTGTTTCATGAATGAGCAACTTCAAAACAATTAAAAAAAGCATTATTCATTTTGCTGATCATATCCCTTTAATTTTGTAAGGTGGAGCCGTGGGCACTTTGTGGTAATACAGAGATACATATTAAAAGCCTGCTAAGATTTTGTAGGCCAGTCATCCAATGAAGATTATTAGAGCAGTAGTGTGGCATGCTACTGGGGAAACTACCTGATGTGAGTCCCCACTGTTGTGAAACAAAGTCGGACTCTCTGTATGGCAAATGCTTTTGATTTGAGATGGTTTCTCCCTAACACGTGGAAGAGGACTGATCTGCTTAACTCCCATGGTGATATTCATACCAAAGAGTAGGAAGTATGCTAATGATGCTATTTGACTTTGTTGCACATTAACAAAATACAAATAAAAAGCAGTGAAGAGAGGGCAAAAAAGAAACTGAAGTCATTTAAGTCAAAGATAAAGCTGCCATTGTATTGAGAGCCCGGCAGAAAAATTCTAGCAGAGTATTATTTCCTTGGAATTTGCTAAACCTTTGAAATCCAAATGTTTCACAAGGGTGGGGAATGTTCAGTTCCCTCAAGATGTCCTTCTAGACAACAGGCAAGTTTCCTAATTTTATACCTTTACACATGCCAGGTTTCCAGAGTCTCTAGCTTTGATGCAGTCCACTAGATGCCCTGATGTGGGGCCAAGAATGCCAACTCCTCCATTGCTCTGCAGCAGCCTACCAGCCTGTTTTTATAAATTACGTATTTTCTCCAACCATAAATATTGCTCCTAAAAGGGATACTGAAATGAAGATAATATGACTTTTCAGTAATAGGTCTTCTAATGTCAGCCATTCTGTTTAAACTGTTCAATTTTCAGCAGAATTAAAGATCTACACGGTATATTCTACCTCCTGCAGACTGCAGTTGTTAAAAGTAAATAAATCACTTAAACAGGGTCATGAGCAACAAAGGCCAATGTGGGTTCAAAGTTTACAGGTCTCTGCATTTATCAGGTAGAAATATGCCACATTTCACTATTTCATAAAATATCCTTTTATGAAAAAGCCATCAATCTTTGTATGTCCCACTAAAACTGATTTCTCAAATGAAAGAAATGAATGATGACACCAAATCAAGAAATCGTTTATGAGTTTATATTTTTGCAAGACCACCATGACTTTCACATACGTTTTCAATTTTGGTAAGGATGTGATTATCATGTGGATATGTTTTACTCCCACCATCTGTACTAAGGGAACTGTCAGAACTGTGTACCCTTTCTTGGGCAGTTCAGGATTTGTTCAGGTTTTTTCATTAATCCATAGTGGGTTTTATCCAGTGATACTTATCATTTCTGTACATTATCTACAGATTTTCTGGGTTTATATATATATGTATATAAATCACATATATCAAATGCAAGTTCATATTTAAACTAAAACTGCATCTAAATGATTTAGTTATATCCCAGAGTTTTTTAATATTTCTGTGGAATGATTTTTGTGTGATTTCTGTCACACACTCTACAAAATGTCGTCTTCATTACAGATTTTTTGTTGTCCTTCTGGTCTCTCCGTACTGTTGCCACACTTCCCCCAGGAGTCACCAAGCTCTTCGACCAACTGGACAATTTAGATACTGAAAACCAATATTGTATATTCATGTGTCAGGTATTGTAGAACAACAATACAGTGGTTTTGGGCAGGAATAATATAAGAAATTATTTCTCATCTAGTAATGGCAACAAAAACAACAACCAGCATGCTGCAGTGTAATAAGGAAAAGTGGTTTCTGTTCTGGTAAATGGTGTGGTCTCCCTTTGTGTCTACACAAAGCAAATGAGCTTGGCCTTTCTAGGTCTCTCATGAAAATGGACACAAATTAATACAGTTTATTAAGTATCAATCTCATAAGAAGAATAATGTATGGGGAAGTTAATCTGAACTTCTGAGAAAGAACTTGATGCTTGGGTTTTTAAGAGGAGCATTTTGCCTCTTGTGCTGTGGAGTTCATTTTGAAAAAATGTCATTCTTGCACTGTTTTTAGGAAATTTGCTTTTTTCGGTTTATTTAGGAATTCTCTTTTTTAACCATCTTTGATTCAGTGATGAGAATACAAAGTTAAAGAGTGTTCCATGCCTCCTTTTAACTGAGAAATTAGACTTTTAGTCAAAGAATATATGCTATCTAAACATGTTTTTATTCCTATCAACCTTCTCTTTTCTCTCCTGGGGAAAAAAAGCAAGAAAAGAATGGAGATTAGTTGTAATTTTTGGGAAGAACCTTTTGCCAAGTCACTCACAGAGTAAGTGTTTAATGTGGCGTTAGCGTGGTCAGAACGCAAGCCTTGCTGCACTATGGCTAGCATTGCTTTTTTGCAGAATTTCTGTAGTTACAGGGTCTTGCATAGTAATTTAAACAGCCTACTCCTGTATGAACATGCTATGAAATACATCTTATGACACCACCAAAGACTCTGGAAAACCTTACATACACAGAAAACATAAACATCTTTCAATGAGCACTTTACATTACAAACCAAACATCTTCCCAAAACAAAATCTATCTTGTCTGAGTAGACTGAAAGGTAAACAAAACTTTCTTTTCATCTGGTGATGAGCTTAAGAGAAAATGTTGCTGTTAAAGCAGGCAAGATAAGAAGTTCTGGATTTTAATTTTTTTTTAATGAATCTCAGAAGAATGGTACCTAATTGAAATTTGAGGGCTTTTGTTCCATGTGCTCCTCAAAGCATCCTGAAAAAAATTCACAGAATTCTGTAACAACGCCCTCAGGTGCCAGAATAATGCCCCCAAATCCACAGACTGAGTCATGAGAGCGCGACATGCTTTGCCTTTACCTCTCAATACTGTACTCTGTAGTTCTTGCAGTCAAGGGCCCATGGGTGATTCACACATCAAAAACATTCAAAGTAGCTGGAAGAATCTGAAGCCATGTGCATGAAGCGTAAAGAGCGCATAGCCCTGTTTGAGTTCTTGTCCCTCAGTTAATGGATCCTCTACCTGAAGAAAAGCATATCAAGAACTCAGCAGCTTTAGGTGTCAAAAACGCAGTTTCCATTCGAAGTGGAATGGAAGCGTTATCTTAAAGGTACCTTAGAAACACTTTCCCTCCCTTTAACCCATATAACAGCTGTGGAAACCTTGTAACATGTCCAAGTTATGGCAATATTTTTCAAATGGCTAAGATAGTTGAATTCCATTCTGGTGACCATCTACACTGTAAACAGTGTGTGTAATCTTAAATTTGAAGAGGAAGTCTCTAAAGAAAACTTTATTAATGTGTTCTGTAAATGCATGCAGTTTTGCAAGTGCATTAGCATGGTCACATAGGAGCGTGTCATAATGTGTCATGTAGTTTCATATACTGCATCTGATCATGGCTGTTAGGGGATGATTTGGAGGATGATGGATGGAACTCCAGAACCCACTGTCAGAACAAGTTGTCCAAGGAGGGCAGGGGAAAATGAGTGGAAAGGTTCTTCATTGTCTCTTCTCAGCCACTGTTTGACACGCCATGAAATGTGGTCATAATTTCCTTCTCTAATAAAACACTGAATGTTTTTATAATCTGTCATTGATTACCAAATTGTAACGATAAGAGATCTGTAGCTGATCCATGGAAACATACCACTTTTATAGTGCTTTCAATTATAATTTTATTAAAGAGTGAAAGATATTCTGTGAGAAGTATTGAGAAATATGTTCCAAAATGAGTGGGAAGCATGTCTTTACAATGTTTTAAATTCCTTTTCCAACCTTAGAAAAGCCAGGGGTTCCACTAGTTAATGATGTGCTGTTACACTTTAGTTTCATTAAAAGTCAGTTATAATACAGACTAAATACAGAGTGCCTGTTTTCTCTGTATCTTTCTTTCTTTCTTTAATATGCGTCTGCTGAATACCCTCTTACTCAATAATTCTCTAAACTGTATGGTCCTCATTGTGCCTGTCTCTCCTCATCAAGAAATCTTTTCATACATCTAATTATTTGGCTGTGGCTCTGACCTTCTTTGTGAGAAAAGGTCCCATAAGTTGTCCTGAAGAAAAGTTTTGAAGGGTATATCCCTCTCTAGGGCACCACAAGTGCAGCATGCTACTATTGAGTAAAAGTCCCGCAAGAGAGCAGAGGCATCTCTAAAACAGCGTGCCTTTCCATTTCTGAAGAATCCCTCTCACGAGGAGTTACACTGCTATTGTTATTCTCCCTTGCTGTTTAATTCTAAGAGCACAGTGATACGTGATATGTATTTGTCTTGCTCCGTCCTCAAGGACATACTAATGTGGGTTAGAAATGCTTTCTTTAAAAGTACTCAAATGCTGGAAGGCTGTTTCTTCAGGGTAGCTGCAACCTGAGAACATCTTTTCTTAGGAAAGAGAACACTTCAGAAACTTCTTAACCATTTAAATGCACTGCTAGTTTTTGTAATTTAACTTTTTCTTTTTAAGGTACAGTATATAATTATATGAGCTATGTATTTCAAATAAATAATGTGTAATTATCACTTGTTTCTTTCTTTTCTGTAGAGTCAACTTTTGTGATAAATCTCAATTTTTTAAGAGCTGTATTTTGCTTCCATGACTTAAGCATAGGTACTACCCTTCGTGTTATTCTTTTGTTGTTTCTAAGTTTACTGTATCCTGTTGTCCTTCTTGTCTGAGAAGTGTCTTCAGGGAACTGCATGAACTTGTCACTGTCAAAAAGTTTATGCTTTCACCTTTACAGCTGAGTGCAAGCTTCTGTCTACTGCCATGTTACCACAGCAAGGTCTAAACTTACTGAAAAAGCAACACTTTTAGATAACTATTTGAATGTAATACCTCTAATCAGACAGGATTTCATGCTGTTAATTCTTTAATTAACTTCTCCATAATCCCTTCTCAGTACTCCTTCCTGCTGCATGTTTGCAAGAGTGGGAACTGATCAGAAATTACAACCCTGTAACGTTTTACAGCTCTGCTGGATTTGACAGTATTTCATTTATTGAATCACCTGTGAAGAATTCCAAATGACAAAGCTCCCAGAAACCTCAAAATAAAGAAACAGGCTCTACTTTTCTAAAACACTTCTAAAAAGCACACCCTAAAATTAATATAATAGCCTTCTAGCCAAGCTTTAATGAAGGTACGCAATGAATCTCAATGAATAGAAGTATGAACTTGGATCCTAGAGAAAGAAATGCTTCATGTTCTTATACTGAGGATAAGATTCATCTTGTCCGTTCAGTGTAGATGTCTGCACGTGATCCAGTCGTACAATCGTAGTTGATGAAGAGAAATCGATGCTAGGGTCAACTCATTTTACTTGTGTTAATTGTCCGCCTAAGAATGTCTGCCTTACCTTCAAGCTTGAAGGGGCAGGTTGACTAACATTCAGCACGCCACAAAAAAATGTGCAGGATTTTAGTGCTGGATAGTATAATACTGACAGAGTCTCACATGCATTCCTAAAATCATGTCTCACACTGTTTGTGAATTTTATGTTCCTCTGACTTCAGCAGATTTGTTTGCTGATTATTGTGTGCAATAGTACAAAATAACATATTATAAAAACACTTTTCATCTGAAAACTTATGATGAGACAGGACACAGTGCAGAAATATGGGAGAAAGAAACATCGACACTTCCGCCATGTGGCAGGTTTTATAAGTGTGTTGCTTAATACAAGGTTCAGATCCGAAATTTGAGTGTTAAAGCCACATATTTAAAAAGGAGCCCAAGTTGGCCTTTTAATTAATGGTCTGGCATCTTTAGTAAGCATAAATAGTACAGATGCCTCTTCAGTCAGTTGTCGAATGTACAACAAATGCAAAGTGACAAAGTAAGCAAACAGAAATTTCTCACTCTACTGAGAAGTAAACAGTACTAGTATAATTATGTGTAGCTTTGACCATTCATCTTTAAGGAAAGCTTTGCAATTTCTTGCTGCTGCTGAACTTGATATTGTTTGTAGCAAGGTGCTAGATATTGAGGAGTGCTACTGCACAGGTTCAGAAGTTTAGTTCCAACTGGTGTTTTCCTTTCAATTCTTGTATTTGTGGTGTTAACTTAGCATTCTGTAAAGTGAGCATTTTTCACTGGAAAACCACTGGGCAGAGGTAATTTGCATTAGAGACTAGCTTTGAATGTAAACACCATAGGAAGGGATGTTCTTACCAACTAAGAATTGTACACTCAGAGGGAGCTTTAATGGAAATAGCTGGTTTTATCGTTTTCACTTCTGTTAGCGTTTGGCTGGATTTTTTGTTGGTTGCCTAGTGTGTATTGATGGCGTTTTACATTTGGTTCTTCCACTTTTCCAAACCACCAAGAAAGTTATCTGCTTAAAGAGTAATTATACGGCTGTGCGCGTTCAGTCATCTGAGGGTTTTGAACAAAAGTAGTCAGTTATGTTGCAGTGTGTGTTAGTTTTTTAAGTGTCATGTGAAGGCTGACAGAGATCACATTTCTGCGTTTTGCTGCTAGGTCCAAACCATAACCTCTAGAGGTAATGGATCTCTGCAGAACCTCACTGGAGCAGATCACCAAACAGTGCAGGATTTCAAGAGCTGATGCACTTTTATTGCTACAGTATTCTTGTCGTGAAGGTGATGGGTTTTGTATTGTGGTTTCATATATCAGTGTGGTTTTATGTCTAAAAGCTGAGCCCTGTTGGTAAGCTGGATAGGTTTTTTTTTTTAAAGAGAGACTTTTCTTTTGTTCTTAGAGATGAGTTGTTTCTAAGTAATATGCTTCTGAGTGTATAGATTTATATATGCTTTAGTGAAGAGACTAGATGCCAGTATATGCAGAACAGATGGAGTCCAACACTGGCAACTGGAGGGAGGCTCTGCTGTTACTGAGGACTCCAGATCTGAGAAACTCCTGTGAGAAGCATCATAAAATTTATCAGAGCATGGCCCAATCACAAATTAGATGGGTTTGTCCAGGAGAGTGACATCTGTAACCAGCCACAACCCTTGGCCAATAGCAGGTTGGTCCTGCTGTTGGCAAAGTTGCATTTTGCTCTGAGGGCAGGTTATGAGCACTGAGTTTGCTGTTGTGTCTCTACTCTTGGAACTGTAAGGCAAGCTGCAAGTGCTTGCTAGATGGACTGTGTCTCAGACCACTGTAGCCCCAACACAGCATTATAAAACCCAGAATAATCCAGCCAACTGGATTAAATCACCTAGGATGTCTGTTTATTGCTCTAAAAAATCACGTAGTTCTTTCCCCCCCACACTTTTTTAAAGGAACACAATAGAAGACTGGGGTTTTATATCCCATCTTCATTGAAGCAGAGGTTTACAGGCAAGTTATAAAGTACCAGAATGTGGTTTATATTAGACATGTATGTGCTACAGTCATTTATGTATTCATTCTTTAGTGAAGCAGAGGGCATCTCTAACACCACCACCACCCCCACCCCGTTACAATTATAGTGGTTCAATTCCATACTCAGCAGTGATGATTCAGGTTTCCTCATAGCTGCCTTCTAACATCTGTGGGATTTACATTTGCGTGAATATTCCAGCATGATTTGGGAGTGACACCAGGGGTCACAGCACAACACTGCACCAAGTCATCACAATCTCCCGTGGCCAGCTTACAGGAGGAGCTGGGCATTTTGGAATTCCAGTGTTACCCTAGAAGGTCATTGCCCTGGAAAGTGATGCCCCAAGTGCCAGAGGCAAGTGCCAGATTTTGAATGGCACACAGCAGACTGGGAGTCATGGCAATCTGAGAGAGGCATCTGTGGCAGCTATTGCTTTGCAGTTCCTTGGCCCCTCTGAGGTCCAAGCTAAGCTGCCATTACCAGAAATCCTGGTCTTGTGTGCAGGCGAGATACACCTAACCAGCTGACTGGCAGCATCTTGCCTTTTAAGGAGGCAGCATCTTGTGGCCCCTGTGATATTCCTACCAGGGGAATAACCCTTGAATTAAATCCTGCATTTCAGCAATGACTTCTGATTTTGAAGGCTTCCTTTTTGCTATCTTTAGCATGGATTTCCAGGCGCAATAGGCACTCATGCCTCCACATTATCCTGACAGGTGGTGCTATTTTGATTGTCATATCTGTGCTTCATTTGTTGAAAAGTGGAGGAGCAGAGCCCTCAAGGGCTCTGTTCTGGATGTGCCAGTCTCCAGGCTCTTCAGCAGGAACTTGGGAAGGACACGTAGTTCTTTCACTGAATGTAAATGTAAACATTACTGGTAGCACTGAATCATCAGGGTTAACACTTTTAAGCAGAATATGACAGTCTGAAGGGACAGAATTTAGACCCAAATACATGGAAATACTTGAAATATAATTTAACTTTAAAATATTTTTTTATCATTTTTGGTGAAGAAATCTTTTTGTTTTCTGTACAATATAGTAAGGTGAGGTCTATAAAACTTGCTTCCCTATTTTTTGTGTTAAATGTATATGTGCATGTTAAAGGTTTTTAGTGGCACTGAGTCTATTTTATGTTGTGCTCTTTAGAAAATAAGGCATGAGGATTTTTAAAAGCTGTTATTTTTCTTGACTTCACCTTCATTAATCTTACTTAGTTTCTGTAAGGGGCTATTTTGTGAACTCCACCGATGGGTAATGTTTTCTTTTCCAAAGTTCATGATTCTTCTATTCAAATCACTAATTTTCACTGTTACACTCCAGTGGTTTTGTGCTTCCCAGGCCTCGAGGAATGAGTTTAATTAGCAATGCTGAATAAATTCTGAGACATGATTCATGTTTCTTGTCACTCAGATCTAAGGAACAAAAATGCAATTTTAAGATGTACTTAAAAGCCTTGTGAGAATGTCTTCTTTTGTATAAGCCTTGTGAGAATGTCTTCTTCTGTATAACTGGTAAGAGATTCAGATGTAAATTTGGAAAAAAGGATTGTACCTGTCTGTCTGTTATCAATTTAGCTAAGAGATATAGGATTCAGTCAAATGTCCTTGAAGTCACTGGTATGTTGTTTTCAAAATACTGAGCTATGAGCAGGACTTGGCACATACACTCCAAATTAAAACTGTGCATTAGAGCTTTTTTAGATTAAATAATTGACTTGGCAAATTTCAAAACTATCTCAGATTTAATATGATTTAATTTGTCTCTGGATTTTTGTATTTTGAACAGAACATACAGAAATCCATTGAAGGGAAAATGTCATTCTCCAGTGATCCTAATTGTTGCAGCACAGAGGTCCAAATTTTGTCATGTCCTTTTCTCTGAACCAAGAGAAGGTGTATTTCTAAGTCACAGTGTCATGAAGGGAAAATAGGGAATGCAGGAAGGGAAAGGAGGAGTGAACTCAGGAAAGTGGGGTTTAAATTTAAAACTTTGTTTCAGCATGCCCCAGTAGGCCCTGCTAACAGCACAGAGAACAATAGCATTTTGCCATCGTGTATCACCTTCTGTGCAGAAGGTTCAGAGCATTTTACACCGTTAATGGATGACAACTCTGCCTCACAACAGCTGTGAGAAGAATTAAATGTAGTTTTCCAGGATTTACAAAAAGGGATCAAAATAGTTAGTAACTTGCCCAAGGAGAGCTGTAAGCCAGACAAAGCTGAACTGCCAAATTGAGAATCCTGAATTTAATTCTGAGACCACTTCCTCTACTCCAGCACATGGAGCACTGTGAATAAAAAATATGGATTGTTTAGCGCCTTTCTCATCTAGACACAAAGCAATTAAGGACAAATAGTGACTGCAGCCAGTTCCCTGGATTTTGTCAGATTCAGATGGATCCCAAAGGTTATTTTAACGTAACCCAAAAAGAAACCCCTTGCTATCAATTTTGTATTTATTGCAGTTACACTGACCCCAATGAATTTTTTTAAATGAATTTGACAGATGTCACAAATATTTTCAATGCAGTTTAACATCATTAGATATAACCTTTGCTAGAAAAAAAGTGCTATGAAATTAATGTAGGATAAGTGCAAATGCTGGCTTCTGGAAAGTCAGAGGTGTTGCCTATTACTTAGTACTCAAAATAGATGTTAGGGAACAATGTTTATGGAGCAACATTACAAGGTTCTCCCTCCTATGTCTCGTCAGTACATCTCACCTAGAAGGACAAGCTCCTTTAGAAGGGAATCTGTTTATGAATTAGGGCTTAGGTATTATGTATAGTTGGTTATGCCTTCAGAACGAAATTCAGTGACCTTAGGAACTTTTTTACCAGATTCATTTTCTATTACTTTGCTCACATGTGATGGCCAAGAGGGCTGAACGAAACCTCTGAAAAGGAAGGGTTATTCCACTTCCTTGCAGACATGATCTTGTTTTATGTTAAGTTTGCACAGGTTTTTGCACCTCGTGGCCCTAGTTCTGCTTGGAAGAAGGGCAAGGAATAAATCGTAGTTCTTTACATTGTGTGTGAACTTGTGAAGTCATAATCCAGGCCATCAGAAATATAAAATGAATGATTTGAGGACTGGATTCTACTGGATTCTAATACCTTATAAACTTTAGAGCACTGGTAGGGTCCCCAGCTGGAATATAAATAAACCAAACCCTTTCAAAGGTTTATAGGACTATGCTCAGTCCTCTCTTACTGCCTTAATTTATGATAGTTGCAAATTCACAAGCTGTGAAATGTGTTGGTCACAGAGCTGATGGCAATAACTTCAGAATATGAATGAGAGCATCTGGGTTGCTATTTACCTTTGTTTCACGAAGTCAGCTTTTTATCTTTGCGTCATTTAACCTCAGAAATATGACTTGGTTAGACAGGCATATGGAGCCTTCTATGGAACAGAACATTTGCTTTCTGTAACTTCATTAGTTTCTTCTGTGAAAAAATATACCATTTGCTTTCCCACCACTGTGCTGTTCCCCTACAAGAATACAAATCATATTAATGTAAATAAAAACAAGCAGCAGCTTCCCTCTGTAAAAGAAATAAGGGTGCTGGGGCTCAGAAATTCTTTATTTTATGTTGACTCTATAGTGACTTGGATAAAATGAAGGCTGAGGCAGCAAGCCTGCATAGCACTCAAATCTCATTTAAACGCTACTTTGCAGGCTTCCATTAATGCATATAAATTTTGCTTGCTTTTAGCTACAGAATAATTTCTCTGTGCCTAACTTTGATGCCTTTGAGTTTCAGTTTCCATATCTGTAAAATGGTAGAGAGATGATAAAGCTTTCTCAAATATTTGTCAATTGCCAAGAGTTTTCCTTCGGCTGAAAACTATGGCATTGAGTCTTGCTATTGTTCACCAAAAATGGGAATCCACTGTAGATGATTACTGCGTGCTAATACTTTTTTTGTGCTTGATGTCCGGAATATTTGAGACTAATTCAGGAATAGCATGGTGTAATTTAATGGTCTGTGTTATGTGGGAGTTCAGATTAGGTAATGACAATGGGTACTTTGAATCTATGCCCCAGTAAGTTTTTTTACCAGAAAAAAGAGAACTTCAACTTGTATGGTGATTGGTGACTTAATCAAGGCACTGCCACTTCGTGATATCCAAATCAGGATCATTCTTTTATTGTGATGTGACTGGATAAAACATCCCAGTCTGCCTTTGTTTGAGAAGCCTCTTGAGACTTTTCTGAATTGATGGGTTGGTATAAACGAAACTTAGAGACTATTGTCACCATATCTCATTTTCTGTTTTCACTTGACTTGTGTTGGCTCTGCTGAGTTTATAGTAAATATTATTTGCAATGGATTCCCTTGCTTGGCTTCTAATGTATTTATGGAGACAATTTCAACTGCTTGAGTACTACTTTTACTGCCCAATGCCTCCAGGCTTCTTGGCACAACACATACGTATTAAGCACCATGTTAAGGACTGGCCAGGTCTAAGGGGATGGATTGAGGCCAAAAAAGATAGAAAGAAGATTGTCTTGAAAGAGACAAGGAGTTTTGCACCCAGTTAGAAATGAAACTGTTTCCTTCTACTTCCAGAAGGGTCCTGCCTCTTGCGGCCAGCACTGGCAGTTGAAACAGCTTCCTTTCTCCCCTCTGACTGGCAAGAGGTTTACAGCCAAGGGACTAGTTATGAGCCAGGGACTGAAAGCCATAGATCAAAAGGAGGTAAGTAGGGAGCTCAGGTCAGCTGTGGTCTCTTAAACTAGGTTTGGGATCAGGCTGTTTGTCAAGCTGAAGAGAGGTCTCAGACTAGATTGCTGAAAGGACATGGTGAGTGCAAATGCTGTAAACAAATTAGCAGTTCCTGATGGGGTAGTTAAGAGAGAGGAGAATAAAATTTGTCCTTTAGTGTTTAATGATAAGGCTAAACATTGTCTATGGCTCTGAAGAACTGCTTCTGAGCACAAACGCAGAGGTAACCCACCAACTGTATTGTGCTGCAAGCTGCCATACTGCTGGGGCTGTTCAGGTACTGTCCATGGGGCTGGCCCTTTGCAGGTGACCAGTCCAAATCACTGCTTTGCAGATAAAATTTTCAGAAATGCAGAGGAAGGAGGAGGCTGGTGCAGCCTGTAGCTTCTCATTCTGTCACTCCAAGCACTCGAGTTTGTTAGTTGTTCTGCACTGATTTCAGACCAAACAAAAAATAGTTGATTCGTCATTACTTCTTTATGAGTCTCTAGTGCTTTTTGAAGAGCTTTTTCACAGAGGTGTCAACTTGACATGGCTAATTTATCATACATAGGATTTGATTAAAATGCCAAGGAATTCAGTTAGAAAACTGGTCTTCCTCTTATGCATACCTTCTCTCTGTCTGGTCATGGTTTTTTTATTTTGCACTGTTCTTTCGAGTTTTCAGGTCAAGCCATGGGCTGGGGCTACCTTTCTGGAGTTTAGATGTTGAAAATCTCTTTGATAAATGATGTGAGAGGAACTCTACAAATATTTTCAAGTATCCTGAATGGCAGGTGGTTTTGAAAAAAATTTAACATTAAAGATCATAGGTAGTGTTGAGTTTTTTTTCTCCCCAAGCAGAGCGTACGTAGCATGTGATAGACAGGTTCCTCAATGTCATTATTTTATCAAGCCTGATGTGATGTGGAGATAGTTGAAATACCTCTGCAACGTGCTACTGATAAGGATGTGTGTAGTGTATATATCTCTGTATTTATTTCTGTCTTAACCTTTTTGAAAATGTCAGTTGACGGTATTCTGTATGGTTTTCTTTCACAGACTGTAAGTGGATATAGTTCTAGCTTCTTTTCTTGGCTGAGAAGATTTTTTTCATTTTTTCTTAGCTGTCACAGGACATCATGCTCCACTGGCCTATAATAAATATCTATTATTTATATATATATCATTCCAACTGCTGAATTTCTCTTCTTTTACATGTTAAGAACCTCACCTGATTCTAGGCAGGCTTCACAGTTTATATTCATGGTCAGAGCATACCTTTTCCAACCAGGGTACATTTCTTTTTCTGTGTTTCTTTTTTCAAGAAAGGAATATTTTACTCAGCTGGTGGGTGGGTGATTCTAACTTAGTGTTTCATTAGTGTGTTATGTTTTTATTTCCTCTGCTGAATGCTAGAACTGGAGTTGCAGAGAAGTTCATCCAAGATTCTCTGTCTTTTACTGGACGATTAAGCTCCTAATAAACTTAGGTAACATATTTCTAACTTGGATCCATGTTCATTTATTTTACCGCTGAAAGGAAGAATTCACAAGAGAGGCTCAGGTTCATGTCAGTGTTTTCTTCTAAGGTTTCCTCAGCCAAGGAGTCCCTGACCACCATATATGGCTCAAGAGTCTTTTCAAACCTAGTGACCTCAGGTAATTCCAAAAAATTCCATTCTAGAGCCCGGAATCCCATTAGGCCTCCACTGGTCCTCCATGATACCACGCTGGGCCCCACCTTTTTCCCTAGTGCAATATCTGTAAAAACAAATGTAATCTAAGCAAAGATGAGATTAATCTTGATCCTATTGCCAACTTAATTCCACCTAATTTGGCTGTGTCTGTTTGTAACAGTGGAAAAGGTTGGCTAATAGTCTTGCAAATACTGTATTCTTGAAACTTTGTTTCCTCCTTTTTCTGATTATATGATACCAAACAGACAAACAGAGGTGATTGATTGTACCCAACTGTAACGCAAGCCTTTCTCGCAAGCCTATTTCAAAAAATCCTGGTTTTGCTAGTCATATAGTCAGTTTCCATTTTAAGAAGATACAATATTTATTAATTAAATTAATGATGACATTAACTTTGCGAAGTTAAATTTGTGATCAGAACTTTGAAGTTTTAAATTCTTTCCCCGTCAAATCCAAAATGCAGCTGCGGGTTTCTCACAGTGAGGACTGAACAAACAAAAAGTTCCTAGTGAAAACAATAACCATGGTGTGATGCAGTATATCTTGCTATTTTGCATAGTAGCTTTTGTAAATATCTAAGGATTTTGTCTACAGTATATAAATAACTTTTGTACAACAACAGCTGCAGCAGAAAGGCTCAGATTATGCAACTGCTTTAAAAGAGACTGGACTAAACGAGCCCAGTTGTAATCAGGTTGAAAATTTGTTACCTGGGAGTTGAGAAATGAGCCTGAAAGAGGCAGGAAATTGCTTCATAGGGGTAACTGAGATCCAAATAGTCAGGAAGAGAGTTGCAGAGGGCGGGAGTTCTGCCTGAGAGAGGGCTGTGGTATTGAACATTACATTGGCAGTGATGCGAGCTAAACTCAGCAGCAGCAGGGTCTGCAGTTCATCAGTTCTGACATCCAGTAGGTGTCATTGCAGCCAACTGGGATTATCAGTCACAGAAGGCAAGGATGATTTGTCAGGGTGCAGGGTGGGAGAGAGGGAAACCCAAGTCAAAATACATGATTTCAAAGCCGTAAATCTGCGAGCACTTTCGGAAAAGGATGCCTCCACTTATATTTAGATTTCTCCAAATACAAAAACTGTGATTTCTCATCATCAGCCTTATGTATTTGGAGACATCTGTGTTTAGTTTACTGCAGATTAAAAAAAAGAAGTAAAAAAGAAGTAAAATTTTTGATCCCTCCCTATGAATTTGGTTAGACTAAAAATGAGCATGCCATGTGTGTAAAGGAAAGATACAGTCTACCTAAGTTAGAGCTTTGGTGAATTATTATCAGAAAGGTTATTTTAATCTGTAGTGGTTGATCTACAAATGGCAAATACTGCCTTGGAGAAAGTAGTTTATCCTGGGCCATAAAGCTAGAATAGTAGTGCTACACTGAGAATAATGGTTTTATCTTAAAGGGACTTTTTCTTATGATTTGGCTTAATATAGAAGCCACTAGGACTACTCACAGATGTAAGAATAATTCACATAAATTAGAAACTGCAATTGTAAGCCATATCTTCATGTGTTCTGCTGGTGACAATGGCATAAAACAATATTTAAAGAGAAGTATTTGAGACTTCAGGTTGCAGAGTTATACATTACACAAAATTATTTCTTGGATGCAATATTTTTTTCTCTTGTGATAACTCCTGAGTTCATGAGATGGTGTCTGTGGTGTTTCTGAATTAATCACAGTAGCAGTTTTTACGTAATGTGTAAGGATTTGGCCTATTCCTTTAGAAAGTGCCTCAAACATCTTGAGAAGTTGTCTCTTAATTGAAAACCAGGAAGCAATTCATACATATGACTTCAACATATTTTAAAATCTAAATTATTCTTAGGTAGATGATCTTTATCCATCCAGGACTTACCTGGGTTTGCTTCAAAGAATCAACTTCTGTATATGTTATTCAAAGGACTGTATGATTAAGGCTCAAATAAGATGTTTGGGAATGCAATGTATTGCACACACACACACACACACACCGGTGTATTTGGGCTAAGAGTAAAGGGTGTAGATTCTCTTAAAGCACATTTTGAGGTGTTTTCCTCAACACTTGCACAGCTCCAGACTATAAACTGTTTAGACAGCCTTTCAGAATTTATTTACAAACAGTAGAGAGTACAGCAGAAGAAGCCATACATGATCACTGGAGATGAGTTATTCATGTTAATATTTACTAAACAATAATACCTAAAACAGAGAGATTATGAGCTTAATTTAGAAAGATATTTGGCCTGTAGCACACCACGTCCACTACCCCCAGCAGAGGCACAAAAACATGGCATGGCAGATAACAGCTCCTTTTACTCTCCCTAGAAAATGCTAGGACTACACAAGCAATTAGTACTGTTTCTGTTGAAACAAAAGATGTACTCTAAAAGAAAATTCCTGTGAAATAAAAATAACAAAAATAACTTAAAATATACTGAGGAAATGTCGGGCCAGTTCCACAGAGACGTAAGTAAACACAACTTTAAAAACAAGTGGAGCTGTTTGTCAGTGGAGAGATTTTCAAAATTGGCATAAATACAGTCAGCGCTTGCTGTGATGATACAAAATCCTTTCTCTGCAATACTATACTCTTCAAGTGAGTTCGGAAAATGGTCAGACTTGATTTGAAAATACATCTTTTTAGTTAAGTACCCTGTTACAGTTTCTTATAATTGGCACTTCCTCTGGGTGCTTTCAGTCTATTAATTGCAAACAGATACTTTCCATCAAAACAACTTTTACTTTAGAAGACACTAACAAAGCGAGAACTCATACAGTTTCCACAGGAGGTGTAGTTGTGATCTTCTCTGAGTCCCAGAAGACCAGAATATTCTTCCTACCATGGTGAAAATTCTGTACATAGGGTGAAAAGGAAAAGCAGCTGCCCCGGTCACTAATACCTATCAACCGTAGAGGAAAACTTCTGTAACTGATGGATTTTCTTCAGACCGGGAGGCAGTAGTGCAGTTTTGCTAAAGGGTGCTTGTTGGTCATACATAACAACACCTGCAATTCCACCAAGGAGATGATAGACCCACTCCCCAGAGCTTTCGAGACTCCCAAGAAGCAGGCACTAACCTAAGTACGTTTGTGGACTTACATCTTCTGAGCTGCAAGGTAGAGCCATCGGTGCCTGCCACAGTGCGTAAAACTGTTGCTTCCTTTTACATTGCTTCTCTGTGCCGGTCTTTGCTTTGCAAACCTGCTGAGCTCCTTTCCCCCTCTTCACACATCCTTCCAAGGACAGCTGTAAGGAAACACATGATAGGTGATTCTCTTCGTGAGAAATGGACAGCGTTGCTGGAGAGCTGTATGCAGCTTATTTCTGAATAATTACTGTGCTTGATTTATCACTGTGCTAGGTTTTGTGCTGGCAAGGCACCTGTGACGGGTCAGGGGATCACGCCTCTTCCCTGCATTTTGAGAACCTAAAACTGATTAGCATCCCTCTTGTACAAGTGTGAATTGGGTGATATTAGCATAGACAATGGCATCAGGATGCAGTCATATACTGTTCCTGTTTGCAGTCAAACAGTTATGCTAAGCTTGAAGGGTAAAATCATTTAACAGTCAAAATAAACAGGTAAGTATAGAATAAGTAAAACACCAAACAAATGTAGTATCAAAAGTACTAACTTCCATATAAAAGAATTATATACAAATGATTCATCACTTAGAGATTACTTTGACTTGGATCCAAGTGAAAATATTGTAATACTAATTTACTAATTTATTTACTAATTTACTAATATATTCCCGTTTGAATCTTTCTGTTCAATTTTGTTTCAAACTCCCTTTTCCAAGCCTTGAAAAGTGTATTTGAGATGGCTAGTTTGTTAATGTTTTATCATGGTAGCTAAAATAAATTCTGATCCCTTCCTGTGATATGAAGAGAACATTGTACACATTTCTTAAAAATCAACTTTCTGCATATAGCTTTTATGTAATTTCTATTTAATGGACAGTATGATTAAATGTTCAAAAGAACCTCTTCACTGAAATAACACTTTGGTTTATTATTGGTTGGACTAGAAATCTTTCATGTGATGCTTACTCAGATCAGCTTTCTCTCTGTGTTGATCAATAGTACATCTCTTAAAACTGAATTACTGGTCTGATAACTGTAATCCTGCCTTTAACTTTGATAACTCTTTTAAGCTCAAGAGATAAAGATGCTGGAGAATCTCTTGTACACTGCAAAGATTTTTTGCAAGATTAAGTTGACCCCGTACACCTTGGCTTAAAAAGTTTTATATTCTCCTGTAGAAATGTTGGGGAGGTAGAAAAGGAGTTGTTCTAACATACGTTTGTTGAATAATGGATGTTAGGAGGTAGAATTACAGCCAATGAGAAACAGTTTGCATAAACATACTGATTTCTTAATGTTTAAAAAATATTTTAAACCTTTAGCCAATGAGGATGCACACTCTGAATGTCACAGATTTTTAAGTAGCAGGTTGCAGTAAGAATTTGTTAAAATATACAACTTTGAAAACAAGTGAGAAATCCCTTCAGATCTGTCTACATCCTTTTTTTCTTTTCTCTCCCTGAATGCTACCAATGTGAAATAGTATTTGGTGGCAAACGAATAATCCAAATTCTGATATAATCCAGTAGGGAAATCTGACAGACATCACTGATAGAAACAAAAGCTCTGCTGATATGGCTCTCTGCTCAGTACTTCCAAAAAGCTGTACAATGCAGATACAAAGAAATCAGCATAAAGGCCGTCTTTCTATAATTCCCACATTTCTGGGAATTCTGATATTAATAATGAACACGCACATCCCCCAAAAAAATCTTTCCTGGGAGGCTGTAATTGCTTTAAATGTGCGTTAGCCTTAATTTAGGATGATGGTCAGTCCTGGCTAACTGGCTCTAGATCGACCTGCTTGAGCAGGGGAGTGGGCCAGCTAACCTCCAGATGTCCCTTCCAACCACAACCATCCTGCGATTCTGTGAAGACTGAAATATTACTGGGATGTGAGTTGAAACATTCTGTATATAAAAACAGCCACTTAGTAGACATTTCCTCAGATTAATTTGGTCATTTTTTACTATTGTTGTATTCACCTGCCCAGTAAACCTCTACTATCATTTTATAGTTGATCATGTAGTGGAAACTTACCCAAAGCAACACCATTAGTTCAGCCTTCCAAAATAGAGATGGGTTTGTTTGGTTGTTTTTAAAAATCCATTTATAAATGGCTATAAAGCGTAAAAAAGTCATTGGCCCAGGGTGTTCTGTGAATGTCACAGAATGCTGTGTCTTTGCCTCTATAGCGCAGAGCTGTAGACCAAACACTTGTGTGCTGAGCACTATGAGTTTTTAGCAAATAGCGGTCAAAAAACAAAAGGGGAAAACAGTGGGGAAAAACCTTATATATTTATTTTCAGGAAATTGTTTGACCTTGGCTGTGCTAATTAGTAGTTCCAGAAGAAAAACATTTCATTCTTTGATTCTAGTCCTTCACCTTGGAGATGATTGTTATTTGCACATATCAGTCTTTGTTCATTCATTGATACATACCTACAGTGTAGGGTTTTTTCGTTAGGATTTTTAAACCCAAATTGTCTAATAGGATACACATTTTGCAGATACTATCAATAATCATTGTTCTGTAAGTGTTAACTTTCCACATTCTCCTGAAAAGCCTTGCAAGATTTTTGCCATGGAAGTTTCAACTTAGACTGGATGGCTCTTCTAAGGCAGGGATTCATTATGATTTTGGAATGTAAAAATTAACAAGCACATTGTAATTTAGTTAACTGTTTTTAAAGAGATTCAAGTTTTTTAATTGCAAGTGCTTAAATTCCTGAGCTCCTGCTATCACTGCTGATACCAGGTGAAATTACTTAAGCCCAGAGAAAGGACTTTGAATTCAGAGACTGAGTAAGAGACCAGAATTTAGCCTTTTGACAGGGGAAGGGAACATTTAAAACATGCCTACATGGGGATGGCAACGTGAACAGTGTAATAAGCACAGCCTCTAAAGCAGCATCTGCATAAACTGTAAATCTGGTGGTGGAAGGCCCAGCAAAGGCTGCTTATTTGAACACTTCTCTGAGTTAACTGGAGTAGGGGAGGAATCCAGTCGGTCGTGAACCTGTCTCTGTTTCTCCTTGCCACTCCAGAGTCTCTTAGAGTAAGTACTCTGTGACAAGCTCTCCCTTTGTCTGTGTTTTCATTTGTTGGGTTAATAAAGGTAAAATTCTATTTAACTGTCAGTCTTGGGTGGATAACAGGTTCCTTTCCTTTTCCTTGTGTGAGGGGGATTTTTTGTTTAAGGAAGACCTTTGTTCCTCTCCTAAAATTCCGAATGGTTTTCAGGGATGAAGATGAAAAAAAGAATTGTTCCCGCTGCACTGAAAGGTTTTTCCCCCTGAGTATCCCAAAGACAGGAGACAAAATACAGCAATTCTTTCTGAAAAAACAAATGCCTACTCTCAGCAGAGCACGATCTAGGCGTCATCAATCAGGAGACTACGAGCAACAGCATGAGGCTTACACAAACAATCACACACGCTTGCACACATACTCTGCGCTTATCTCCCCACACCAAAAATTTGCTGCAGAACTTTGTATCATTCAGTTAACTGCTTGCTTTTTCAGAGAATGTTTCTGTACAGCCCATAGCGCTTCTGTAAAAGAGATTCAATTTTGTGAACTGTGAGTGCTTAAATTCATGCAAAATTGAACAAAAAAAGGTTTTTTTTGTAGTGACATAGCCTCACTCTGGTATTGCTCAACAAAGTGAAATGAGGACTTAGCCTCTCTGGTGATATATAGTATTTACTGTAGTGTCATATGTAGGTGTGGCGATCAAGAAAAAAATAAGGGGAAATTGTTGCAACATCTTTTTCCTTTTACAAAGTGCAGTTAAGAGTGATGCTGTTTGTAATTATTTTAGACTGAGAATTTCCAAAGCTGCTCAACATTAGCCTTATATTTACCCTGCCACAGCTTTTTCTTCCCCTGAGAAATACAGCTGAATCTCAGTGTAGTGCTATGGCAGCATAAAGTGATTAGAAAATCCCTGCAGCTGGTAGAGAAGGGAGTGGACACTCCCTAAAATCTCCCTTCTGTGGTTTTATTAATGGTCATGCTCAATAAATGACCTCATCACATAGTGCATGTTGAAAGTGAGGGGGTTTAATGGGAACTAGAGGTGCTCCTAGTGGCCTATAGACAGTTTGGGGAGACAGTAGTGATTTAAGCCCTTAGGATTCCTAAAATTGTATCAAGGACTGCTCTGTGTGACAGAACAGCCCACAGTCTGGGGGCAGAAGAGTAAGTTAAATCTGTTACTCATGTGGGCAAGTCAGTACTGTGTTTTCAAGAAGTATTGCAGCAGCAGAGTTATACGAGCACTAAATCCTGAGCCTACTTGTCCGTGCAGAGGGGGTCTCAGCTGTGTCTGTCACCCTAGGGTAGGAGCCAGGCCTTTTCTGTGCAAGTGTTAGCTTCTCTCAGACCAGCTAGTGGTGTCTGGGATACCCGAGTGAGAACTGCAGGATGAGATCCAGTTGTAGATAAAAAAAAACTATTATCTATGTTTTTAATGAGCTGCCTCATGATACCTCATGGTAAATATCATAAAGAAAGAAACAGCGACAAAGAGCAGCTATAGCCAGTTCTCTGTAGTTTTGGTTTTCAAAACACTTGCATCGTTTCTTTGGCAAAAAATGGGGGAGAGGTAGCGGCATTGGACGAGAGGGAGAACTTAGCCTGAAGTATAGTTTCCTTTTGCCAAGAGCAAAGAAATTATAAAAACAAATTCTTGGCTGAAAACTTAAAAGGATAGGTTTGGAATGTTATCTTAAAGGACGTTACAATCTTGGAGCTTCCAGTCATACCCCAGATAAAGCACTTTGTTTATACATTACCCCATTTCACATACAGTGGCCTCTATGGTAGATGAGCTATAAGTATTTATCCTGGTTTTGGATGACATATAATTCAGAAGTTTGCTTTTTTTTTTTTCTTTCTATAATCTGCTATTTTTATACATCGCACACATGATCTACACTTTTGCAGCAAGTACTAATTAAACCGTTCAGAAAAATTTCATATTGTAGTTCTAGGATTTATTCCCTTTCAAGTGTAAATTCTGAGGAAGCCAAGAGAAGCAGTAGAAATATACACTATTTACATCAGTGTGACCTGGAACAGAATCCAGACGAGAGTTTTTCGTAACACCTTTTACCATCCGCTTTAGACTTTGATTTTAGATTTTATCTTTGTGTTTTGTTTTAAAGAAAATGAGACTTTTAGAGTTGTCAGGATTAAATTCATGTTACCATTTTTATACTGATGAATTATCTAAAGTGTGACATTTCCAGAAATATGCATCCCTTCATGACTGAGAGAGGTCACAGTTTGAACAGGATTTAGCATAACCAGTAGTTAGTTGAAAAACTCGCCACCTTACAGCAAGTGCTGAACACCCCTCCTTATTGTTGAAAATAAATCACAAAGGGGTAGATTTTGGGCCTGCGGGCTTAGATAATGAAAAGAAGGTACAGTTCTGGCTTCCACTGAAGTTGATAGCAAAACTCCTGTTGACTACACTAGCAGCAGCATTTCACTCTGTACAGCAAAGCGTGGGAGAGTTGCAGAAGATCTGTAAATGTTTTTGAAACTTGGTGCTAACTTTGGTTCTCCTTGGAGCTAAGGAAATAATTAGATTTCTCCCTTAAATGCATGGCATTTTCATTCCTTTTAATTCTGCTTGGTAATTTGCTCTTACTTGTGCCTAACAGTGTCAAGGGACTACAGAACAGAAGGTGTGGTCTTTTCAAATAAAATTGTATTGTTTTTGTGGGATCCACTCGGTGCTTCACACTTTTGCTATAGCAGTAAAAGTGACTTGTGCTGACAGCTGGAGTAATTGCTGTGCATGGAATAAAACTGACTGTCTTTGTTTTCTCACTCCAGTTCTAAAATTTAAGTGGATTCTTGCAGTTCTAAGCTGAAATACATAGATAAATTTTTCCTGTGTGCAATAAAAATGGTTTATATGTTTTTCTGATGCTTAAATGTGCAGAAGACACATGTAACCATTATTGAAAGGTAAAAAAGAGAATGGGGCAGATTTGGAGGCCATAAATTTTATTTTTTATGTCCTATTCTTTCTCATTGTTTGTTATTTTTTTTAAGCTCTTCTAGTGCTTTTTCCAACTCCCCTTGAAATTAATGAGAGCCAGCCCAAGTCCCAAGAGACTTTTGTAGACATTAAAAAAGATGAAACACTCTTTCCTTTGAGAGGTGACAGAGCTCTAACTTTAAAATGTGTCCTGCCGAAGAGCGTTAGGAGCCATCTACTGGTGCAGCAGGTAGGTATTTGCTCTGAGTGGAGGTAGAGCTTTAAGCAAATATCCATAAGTGACAGTCCTGTCACTACAATCGTCACAATTTCTGCCCCTTTCTGCATTTGAACATTGTTAGAAAATATGGCAAAGACATGAAGCTGGCCAGATTTGTACAGATTGCCATTGGAGATAAGTAATGGATTGGGCTTTTTCATAATGGGCGACTTACTTTTGAAATCAGCAAAACACACACTTTGAAGGTCAGAGAGAGGAAGGAATGACAGCACGTTGTCTTGTGAATCTTCTTATCTCACTGGTTGTTTTTGTCATGTCATTACAAGCTGGCTACTACAAAAGTTCTTTTTTTGGTTTTTGGCTTCTTTTTCTACAGTGCTGTCTCAGAAGGCAGCAGGAGGATCTGTTTTTAACGCAGCATACTTGAGGGAGATAGAGATGCTATTTAAGCTTTGTGCTGTTTGGCAGTAAGAATGAGCTTCAAGACTCTTTTGCACTAGTTTAGTTATTAGCTAGAGGATTAGTTGTACTTCTAACAATCACAGTGGGTAGCGGCTCAGAGGGAGTTTTCCTCAGAAGTTCGCTAGCATCCCTTTGTTCAAACTGGCATCAGCACATGCAGGTTTCAGCCAAAGTTGGGAGCATTAGAAAAGCCGACCCTTTGGATAGGCAGAAAACAGACAATAATATAAGGACTCGAGGAGGCTTTTTGGGTGATCATCACTGATCATATTAAATCAATATAAAGAACTACAAGAAACACAGCTGCATGTGATAATTTCTATCACTTGACAAAATTACCAGATTCTGTTACACCTGGCTGTGGTAGGAGTTGAAGAGATCCTGAGATGGGATCAAGTTGCATGTCAGCTGTGCCCAGTATATGCAGGCTTGCACAGCCAGAAAAAGAAATGCATGTTTGTAACAGTGACCTGTTTAATTTTTCTATCCTATGATGCTGGCTGTCATCAGAAGACTTTTAAAGAATCTTTGTTTAATGTCCATTCTTTCATACAAAGCAGTGTTATTTTGTGAAATGGTATCTAGTTGAGCCATATACATGGGGGGAGAATGCTTTCACCCAGAATGTAGCGAAGCTTGTGATCAGGGTAAATGGAAAAACCCACATTCTTGCTGCCTCCTGGAATGCACAGCTGCATTCCCGGAAGAACTAGCTAGTCCAAAAACCTTCTCCTGTCTTTTCTTCTTTTGTTTGCCCTTGAGTTAGGTGACTACTTTTTGTTTGTTTGTTTATTTCATTTGCAAGACTACATATCTGTTGTCATGCATGTATGCACTAGTGTTTCATCAGAGGAAGTGGTTCCTCTCTGGCACTTACTGACAAACAAGAAAACAGTATTTCCTCTGTATGTTAGATCCCTCAACAGAAACACACAGCTCATTGCTAAATGAAATATATGTTAAGTGTCCACCATCTGCACAGTACATGCAAGTTGTATTTTGCCGAGTCTGATATAAACATTGTTTTCTTGGACCAGCACAATAGCTTTGATTCAAGATTAAATCCTCAGGCTGTTTGTCAAATTTACAACTACCAGAACAGTCTGGCTCTGAAAGGAGTGAGTAGCTGATGGTCCCTGATTGCTGTTAGTGTGGAGGTTCACTTGTAGCAGGGGCAGGGCATCAGCAAGGTATAGCAGACCAAAGGGACGAAGAAAATTAATATTTGTAAAAGAAGATTTAGAGCATGATTGAATGCCAAACAGTGACTAAAGGCTACATCCAGCTGATGATATCTGGCACAGAATAAAGATCCAAAATCCTGGGGCTCCTTCCACTTTAGGATGGCACCCAGTGACTCTCCTAGCTCATGTTCAGGCAGTTGCTACCGTTTGCACAAGTCAGTGTTATCAATGGAACTGTAGAATTTTGCTCTGTATCTGCTGTCAGTACTTTTTTCAAAATGATTCATAAAACTGGAGTGAGGGTATGTTAAAATAGTTTATTGTAGCTGTCATATTTGCCCCTTTAAGCAGATAAAATTGTCATTATTTCCAAATTAAAAGAACGGCAAACAGAGAAAGAAATCTATATTCTAGTGCACCACACTGTCAGCCACAGAACTTAGTTTTCAGTTACATTGTTTAAGTTGCAGAGAAACACTTATTTATCTGAAGTAAGGTAATTTTATAGATCTATAAAACCTGCATTTTTTCTCATGTTCCTCTCCTCCCAATTTTAGACATTCAGAGAAAACCTAAAACTGTAAAATAAATCTTCAGATGCTGCAGAAGGCTGAGCGCAGCTTTTACTACATACCTTTGCAATTAGAACTAATTTACTGCCCTATGAGATGGGGGGAAACGTGCAAGGTACTTCTTGGATAAATATACCTCAGTAAGAAAAGCATAGCTGCTCTCTAAAAGTTATCTGCTTGTATTCAACAAGTATCAGGGTCATTCTTACAGCTACATACCGCAGAGCGTTAATTAATGGGGCTGCAGCTGGTGGTACCACTTTGGCTGCTTCAGCTCAGCCTCTTATTCCATATTTCTCAGGTTTGTATGACCAGTCTTGGACCACATCCCATCATTTTTCCCCCCAAAGTACAAAAAGTACTTAAGTCTACTGGAAAACTGCCAGGCTTTCATAAAAAGAACAGAGCTGTTGTTTCTTTGCTATTTTTATCTTCTCTGCCAAAAAAGACACCATGTTGCATTGGCAGTTGTATATTTTAAATTGCCCTCTGTGTTGAGCTTCTCAGGTCAAAACCCAGGCTTTCACAGGCCGTGGATGTCCAGTGTTGCTGACTGTAGCCCCACTGTAAATCTTGGGGGTCTGGATTACTTTATGCAATGATTCCCGCACATAGCAGGACTGCGCTTCTCAGTTTCCTAACGGTCAGGAGGCACAAAAGTTTGAAAAAGAGCTGATGGGGCAGGTGTACGGAAAAGAGCACGTGAGCCTGTGGTAAAAAGCTATCTCTAGTCATGATGCCTTTTGCAGCAGGAGGGTACAGTCATGATTAGATTTGGCCAAGTGGCAAAATTCCCCAAGCTGACTGGAACAAGGATCTTGTAGTTTCAGAGACTGTAGCAAGTACAAAGCAGTTCTGTCCTCCTGAGGTTTGTGAGAGGGAGCATCCTGCCATGAAAGCCAAGTCACTTCTCCCCACTGTGTAGGGGTTTATTCCTCAGGAGTTCTTGAAGCTGAAACAGAAAGGAGTAAATCTATCCTCATCATTTTAAGTCACTTCAACCATTTACTCTTAATGTAAAGAAGCTTGAATTTTAGGAGAAAAAGCAAAGCCATAAGGAGCAAAACTCAGATGGAAAGGCTGGGAGACCTGGGTTTGTTCAGCCTGGAGAAGAGAAGATTGAGGGGGGATCTCATCAATACTTATAAATATCTGAAGGGCGGGTGTCAAGGGGATGGGGCCGGACTCTTTTCAGTGGTGCCTAACAACAGGACAAGGGGCAATGGGCACAAGTTGAAACACAGGAAGTTCCACCTGAATATGGGAAAAAAAATTACTGTGAGGGTGACAGAGCAGTGGAACAGGCTGCCCAGAGAGGTTGTGGAGTCTCCTTCTCTGGAGACATTCAAAAGCCAGCTGGACATGGTGCTGTGCGCCCTGCTCTGGGTGTACCTGCTCAAGCAGAGGGGTTGGACGAGATGATCTCCAGAGGTCCCTTCCAACCCCTACCATTCTGTGATTCTGTGAAAAGCTCTTTCCTACCTGTAGGTTGCCAGTTTGTTTAAACAAACAAACCCAAAACCCCTAGGTTTATATAGAAATTGGAGTGTGCAACATACTAGAACAAGGTGTGTAACAAGTTCTTCGCAGAGGTACAAGGGGAAAGGCCACCCAAAGTGCTACACAGTAATCTGGGAAGTGGTGATTCTCAAGCTTTTTTTACTCTGGAAATGGTCTATGAAAATAATTTATGTTTCTTGTTCCCTGTTCTCTGAGTGCCTGGGATGTGGATGAGACTGCCAAATCCATGGTTTGTTTTAGTACTAGACAAGTGCTCTTGTTGCCCTCTTTCCTAAACACCTGTTGCATGACCAAAGTATAGCTAGCACCATCACTGGCTGTTGTTACAGAACAGAACAACACTGACTGTACAGTTATGTGACATGGTTTGCCATCTGGAGAAGGTCACGGAGCTGAAAGTGGGGTGGAGTGAATCGGAAGTAAAAACAAAATTCTAGTTACCTGGCAGAGATGGGATCATAGCACTGAATGTCCCTACAAGAGGCTTTGTGATTCAGCCAGCAGAACTGCTGCAGAGGATTACACTACTAAGTCTTGAATAACATTAAGCTTCCTTAAAAGTAGCTTTCGTATATACAGTTGTCGTTATCAATCGTCATATCAAAGTGAAGCAGCATATCTCAGTATGTCAGACGGGCACTTCAGAAAGGCGTATTTACTGGGATTGAGAAATGGGACTTGCAATGGCATGCAACAATTTTTACTTTCCTCCATTCTGGTAATTCTACATGTCCATACCACTGCTTCTTTTGTTCCACTTTGCCCTTTTTTAAATGATTATAAAACATTTATAACATGTGAAAGGCAAATGTTTTGGACATAAATGTAATGGAATTTTAAAAATTGAGTTCACTGCCAAAAACATTTAAAACTAAAATTGTAAGCAAACTACAAGACCCAAAAATACTTGCTTTGCCAATGTTTTTCATTCTGATGAATTATCGTTTAAGATAATACTTTGGACTGTGAGAGGTAAGATTTCATTGCCAAAATACAGTCCCTTCCTATAAGGGCTCACTCTTATATTTAAATTTGAATGAATAATATGACTGGCCTCTTTTGTAATTACTACAACCTAATCTGGGATGTGCAAAAAGCTTGCAAGATTAAAACTTTTTGCGTGTTATTATTAATGCAGATACAGTCTTCAGCTCCAAACTGCCTTGGAAATACCTGTATTTAACCATACAGCACCTCAATGACTATTTTTTTCTGCTTACAAAGAAAACCGTATTGTTCCCATTCAAGAATTAAAACAGAATCAAAATCAGTGTTGCGAGGCATTTGCTGACAGTCTGTTCCTCATATGACAATGATATCAGAGATCATTTAGATCCCCAAAAACCATTTGTTTAAAGTGTGTCATTGAGGCATTGTTTTAAGGTTCAGTACCATAGGTGTGGCTTCTCGATTTGAAAACCTGAACTTCGGCTTTGCCAGCCAGCCTGTACACACAAATGGAACGGTGGCCTTAGCTGCAGTGAGTTTTCTGACAGTTCCCAGGATTTTTGATGAAGGCATACCAGAAGCAGACTCTTCAGCTGAGCTTTTGATAAGGAGGTGCAAGACTGGAAGATTAGGAAGTGCACAAGTGAACAATGAACTTACGCGCTGGCATGTGTTTTTACTGTTATTTATAATTCTGTTGCTTAGTGTCATTTATTTTTTATTATACATATACACAAATATATAAATGCTTGAAAAACAAGACTAGCAGTCATTGGAATAGAGAGAGATGGTGGAAGGCTTCATGAAAGATGTCCTACCACAGGAAACACAGTTTGTTGTAAAGTGCTAAATGGTGAAAAATATGACCACACTTTACTGCTTTAAATGTTCCTTCCCACACACACACACATTCTCTCGGCTCCTCAAAATCCTTATAACAACAGTTTTTTAAGGTCCCTTTCATCATTCAGTTCCTCCTGAAAAATGCTTTGTAGGCAAACACCTGCTTTATTTACGTAATTAAAGATGAATTAACTTTCATACTTAAAAAAGGAATTTGGCATATTTTGTACATATGCCAAATAGAATATAGCCAGCAATTCCTCTACTTCTGAATGGGGAATTAATTTTCTGGGGATTTGCAACATTTAGTAAACAACACGTGGCTTAGACATTCTTTACCAAGTGTAGTAACTGAGAGGTGGCTTGTGATGCCCTGAAGAGGGTTAGCAACAAGAGGGTTAGCTTTTACTCCTTACATGCCGCTTTAAATCTTACTGGGACCAAACTGTAAGGAAGGAGATTTTTCAGCTCTTAACCCACATGCAAAGCATGCACTTTGGCTTTTTTGCCTTTTTTTTTTTTCTTCATATGCTCCATGCCAACTTCTGTTAACGCAAAATTTGGTACTCGGAGTTTAGAGCTCTTTTGTCTTCCTCCATGTAAATCAGCTAATCCAAAACCCTGAGCAGCCTGCCTTCCCCATTCACAAGTGCTGAGCGCAGCGGTACTTGGGGGAGCTTGCAGGCTTGGTTCTTGAGCAATGATTTATGGCTTTTGACTGAGGTCATTGCTTGGCACATAGTGATGACCAGTTTGATGGATTAAGGACTCAAGCAACTCAAGGGCCCTTAACATTTGTAACCAATCATAATCTGGCTGGCAATGACCACAACAAAAAACCCATGTATTCTTGTTTGGATCTATTTTAAACTAGTTTGGCTTTGTTTTCTTCTTAGAGACCTGCTGCTGCCATTAGATACTCTTTGATTTCATTCCAGGGATGGGTCAGAGTCACGTTTTTCTCTGATAAACCTACTTTGGTTCCCTCATTGATGTACACTGCTGAAAGCTGCACGTTTCTTTTTGGTCTGCTATTACATTACCACATCAAGGAGAGCTTGAGGGGCCAGTTCTGCAGAGCAGGAAGGAGGGGATTTCACAGTGTCAGTGAGAGCACATGTACTGTTTTTTCTTTTGTATCCGCTGGAGCAGCGGGTCCCGATTAACAGCACCTCGGATATCACCAGTTCATCTACACCTGCACAGTGTGTGTAAGGCAGACTGCTCCAAAACTGGAGTTAGTTAGATTTTTCTCTACTGCAGAGCCTGTAAGAGGGAGTGGTGAGCTCTTAGAAAAAATACATTTTCCTAGATGGACCTCCAGTTGTGAGGGGTACGTTGTCACCCCCATACTACAGAGCAGTTTTTAGCTCAGGTTTGTGAAAAGTGAAACTTTCCTCCCCCTGGAGGGTCTGTGCAGACAGCTCCTCCCCGCTTCCATAAACACTCCTTTGTGAGAGCTATTCTCTGTTTTAGCTGTTGGTATCTCTTGGAGATGCTCTGAATCTCTTCCTCTCAGTAATGTGTCTTTATTTTGTCCCACTATTTTATTTGGATTTTACAATATCTTGCAATACTTGTATTATTGCATACTGCAATGTGACATGCAGAACATCCCCTTAGGTAGGGGTGGGTGAGAAGCTCTGAATATATATTGTTAGCGTATTTTAAAAATTAGCATAGTTCAGGAATAAAAGGGCCATATCAACTGGAATGCTCTGCAAGGCTGATACTATGTCAGTGACAGTATAATGCTATATGACTTTGGTATTGAACCTCTTCCTGTAAAGTTGTGCTTTGAAAGCTGGCTTTTCTATGTCAAAAGTGTCTTGTTGTACTGCATGGCTGGGAAGGAGATATTTTTCTGATGTGTAGTGTAGTGTAGGCAACTCAGACAACAGCAGTAAGAATTAATACTAGTCAATTCTTATACAGCACTTTTCACCCACTGTAGTGAAAGGCACCTTTTGCACAGGAAAGTCCCCTTTTATAAAGGCAGCCTTGTTTTGAAGGTAGTGATTTTTTTTTCCTATGGTATTTCACAATCCCAGAATTTATTTAGAGGATATTGGTATGTCTTTTGGATTTTGCTTTTCTCTGTCACATTTTAAGTGACTAAAATATAGGTTGAAAATAAATTCCCCAGAGAATTCTAATTTCTGTTATTGTTTTATTCTGTGGCAGTGCCTTGGAGCCACGGTGCTGGCTCCTTCACTAGTGATAGGAGCTGTATAAATGTAGAAAAAGCTGAACATTGCTTCAAAGTGAGAGAAAATATTTCTGTGGCATGCAGAGGAAAATAGATACCAGGAAGACTGTTCTTTTGCTCAAAGTAGCTCCTTCAGAGTGACTTGCATGATGAACATCATCTTTCCTGAGAAGATCTCTAGCTCGGAATTGTGTATGCAATGTTCCTGAGCTAAAATCCATGCTGGGAGCATCAGCACATGCCTTAAGTGCTTTTGGGCTCAAACACATCTGTTTCATAGAACTAAGAACTCTCCTCCCAAACTGTCCCAGATCTTGATGTTCACCTTAGAAAGCACACCTTTTCCTTTTTACAGATGGAAGTAGAAACTGAGCTGTGTTTGACCACGGTCATACCATACGTCACTGAAAGAGCTGGGACTAAGACCTACTGCCTTGTAACCTAGTCACCTCTGTCTTTTTCACAAAAGGGTGGGGATGAAATGAGTTTTCTTCAGATCGCCAAAAATGTCAGCAGACTCCAGAGATCTCCAAACCTAAACTGTCTCCAACGCCTTCTCATGAGTCCAGGGCCTCACCTCTTCCCCTCTGTGCAGCTGCCAAAACCTCTAGCTTCCTTTCACTGACAGCTTCACCAGTGCAGCTGTGTATTTTCAATGAGTAGTACTAGGAAAAATTGGAGGTGGAATATAATTAAATTTTTAAAACCCACAGGAAAGTTTCTGGTTTGAACATATTAGTCACTCGAGTTCAATTAAAGCTTAATTTCTAAAGAAGTTACCTGATGCTACCACAGATAATCCAGAGAGCTGCAGGACAATCTGTGCTGTGGATTACACTGCCCCAGCACTGTCACTCACATCCTAATTTGAATCGGTAGAAAAACCAAGGTACTGAAGGCCAGTGACAGACACATGGAAGGATTTGTGTCAGAACCAGGTTAGGTCTCAGGAACGTCTGGTTGCAGTTGCTGTGCAGAGAGCCGTGGCAGCGCTCCCTTTGTGAAGCATAGCAAAAATCTGGCTCTCTTTGTCATCTGCTGACGAGAAGGTAAACATTAAATGCACCTCAGTTCTGAGCAATTCTGAGTTACGATTCATGCAAGCCTTGTTCAGTGAAAATAAGGTACTGTTTCAAATGAATGTGTACTCATCTTGTAATCTCCCCTTTTTCTTTTATGCAGCCCTAGGTGCTGCTGAATAGTGGTAGGTCTGCTGCTGAAGCACACACCTGTGTAATCCTCCTTGCTTTCGAAGCAAGGGATTCTTTACCTTATATGGGGCATTGTTGTAGCTGATGTCTCTTCTTGGATCTGTTTTGAAAGTATGGGAAGTCAGTGGTGCATTTTATGAGACATTGATATACAAGACACTTATGTGCTCTGGATTTATTCACTGGCTGTGGAGTTCTTTAGCCCTGGCAGAGTCCTTGTCTGGATGGTGGGAAATCTAAGAACACAAATGCCAGATGAATGGAGCCAAGAGAAAATCACCTGGGCTTTCTTGGGCATACAGCTCTTGCAGATACAAGTCACCTCTGTGAATGTGTCTGTCCAGATGAACGGCCAGTGATGGGAAAGAATTGCCTTCAGCTTTGACTACCAAAAAAGCAGCTGTGGATTCTCTGGTGTGAAAGCTCACTCCTCACCACTATGTCCACCTTTTTTTATCTTTTTTCCCTTACACAACCCATTAGGTGGCACCTACAGAACAGAGAAGAGATACGTCTGACACACTCTGGACAGGAGATGATGGCAGCAGAGTGACTGCAGCCATCTTCCACACCATCTTTAACTTCCTCCCAAACCTCTTTGCCTCCCTCCACACTCCTGAAACAACTCTGCTGTATCTTCAGCAAAGAATTTTGGCTGTACTGTGAGATCCATAGGTCTGCTCCGCCAGTGAGTTTGCATGGTCCTTTCTGGCTCCTGCCTCTTGTCTTTCCTCTTACCTCTGCAGAGTGCTGCAAACCAAATGATGATGCCACCTACTAAAACTGCTCTGTGGACAAATCCTGCTGCTTTTCTTTCTATGAAGGTGCCACATGTTACATCCAAACTGAATGATCAAGACCCTTTTTCTCTCTGCAGTATTCTTTGGCCATTTATTCTCAGAGTCAGACCTGGGCACGTACCAGTCTTCTTTTGTTCTCTTCTGCTCCCACATCTCAATTGCAATGAAGAAGAAACCCACAGAGGCCCAGTGGAAGCTGCATGGGTAACTCAGGGCCAGGTCTTCAGGACAAGCTGTAGCAGGTACTTCCAGATAGTTTAGACACAGCCACTGGGATGGGAACTTTTTTGTCAAGAAGGTTTAGCCCCAAGTGCTACTAGTCCCACCCTGTAGCTAGAAAGACACTGAAAAACAGTCCAAACTTCTCCTTCCCATGGACATTGAACTTGCTCTTTGGGAACCTCAATTGCTACTGGTATTGGGAACAAACCATGGAGGAGTTAGATCTCTGCACTTAAACAAAACTGGAACCAGAAAAGGCTTTCCAAGTGTTTGTACCACTCCTTTAGGGATAGTTTTGTTAGAAATAACAACTGGAGTTTTAAGTGACAGCTACTGATCTGATAGACACTAGAACTCACTCCTTTAGTGATAGTTCTGTTTCTGCCCTTGTCAAGCCACCTGTTAACGGCTAGCTGTCTGCTCTACCTAGAGCAAAACTGAAGCTGATTTTGGATGTTACTGCATGCTTAGTGGCATTCAGGAATGGAGGGTACCATAACAACAGAGCTGGTGTCACAGGTCTTCTCACGTGGGAAAAGCTTAAAACTGAGAATGAGAAGACTGAAATTTTTATTGTAAGACTATGTATTCTAGAGTGACCTGGGCACTTTTATATCATCTAGTCAGTTTTTGACAGAGCAAAGAACTGATATATAACTCACAAATACATCTGTCTGGAGTGGGGTTTGTCAGCTGGCTTTTTTTTTTTTCTGGCCTCCTTTTGTGTATGTCACAGGAGAACTTTTTATGGGGTCCTTTTTAGGAAATAAAAGAGAATCGGTTTACATTCCACTTAGAAAAAAATGGCATCAAACAACTTCTTCAAAGTTCAGCACATTTCCCTAAGCACAAGTAAAGGCCTAAATGGTTAAATCAATCCCAACTAATTAAACGTTTAGTAAACTCTGTCCTTACTCACACGTTCTACTATTCCCAAGCAGAATAAAAGGTTGGTTTATAGGGGACAATGGTGCAGATGAAAAGAAACAGAAAATATCCCCCTTTGGAAGGATATAAGCTCTTCTCTGGAGTATTTAAAGCAACCTGATGTTTGTTGCACCTCTAGATCAATGTCATTATGCATCTTTTCCTTCCCCTGTCAACGTAAATGTTCAGTTCACCTTCCTGAGGATAGATCGTCTTCTCCCTGCACAAGCCTCCATGGTTGGAAGCAGGATCTGAAATGCCAGCAAATAAAGTTTTTTCAAGACCAATATCAACTGAGCTGTACAAATGACTCCTTTTACTAGTTTCTTGGCTGAACTGAAAAACTGAGAAACAAGTTGTTCTGTGACAGTGGAACTAATGAATTCTTGCCTCAGAGCTCCTTGCCCACCCCTCAACCCCTGCTCCCTACATGTCCCCTGTGATTCCCTTCCCTCCCACTACCTTCACTTCCCTTATTTCTCCCCAGATAACAGCTGGGCAATGGTAGCACGTATTGTAGTTAGATCTGATGAGTAAGTGGCCAGGGGGAGCCAAACTGTGCAAATAACTGCTGAGCTCACACAGCAGTGCTTCTTTAGTGGGGGCACTAGTTTAGGTCCCTTTGTTTCTATTGACCTGCCAGTTTCTTGGAGTTTGTGCACACTTAGCATTGCTGGGAGTGTCATGTCTCTACAGAATTTGGCTGAAAGAAGTCTGAGGTTGAGAACTTATTCGAGAGACAGATGGACTGGCAGTGCAATCACATAAGCCTTGTTCCTAAGGGAACCTGCCTTCAAATGCTTTGCTTGAACCAAGATAAAATATTTTTGCTTTGTTTTCCAAGACTTGTTAACTGCTTGGATTAAACTAAATATGCGTATGAAATGATACTTTAAGCATGTTAGTACTTTTCTGTTGGTTTCTGCATATTTTGTTTTTAAAAAATAGTGGATTTATTTCTTTACATATTTTACAAGCAAAGCATGGCACAGCTAGTCCTGCCTAGTTTATGTTGGCTTCACAGAATTTTTGCTATCATGATGCTATTCCTTTGAGATCCCTCTTCTTTCTCTCTGCATCTGATGTATTGCCCCGTTTGCTGTCTTTGTGGGAAAAATACATGGTATCTTTGAGACTTTGCTGACTTCTTAAAGGTTACGGTATTAGTCCAAAAGTTGTTTTCTCCTCACCTTAGCATGGTTTCAGGTGCTCAAGTGTTAGGTAGCTTTACTTAATATGGAAGATCAAAAATTACTAAGAAATTGCTAAGTACACCTGAAGTATTAATAAACCATAGCCTTTTGAAATGACAAGTCCTAGTTTGCTGTTTCCTTGAACATACATCATGCTTCTGTTTGGGCTTTTTTGTTGACAGATAGAAATGAATACCAGGATGGAGTCTTCTGGCATGTATTGCCATGTCATATTTAATGATAAAGGTATTTAGTTTTCCTCTTTGAGCATAGCAGCCATCAGCATTAATTGATTGTCTGTCCTCGTGAAAAAATGATGTGACTTAAATTCATAAATATCTCATTCACTAGACCCAGTTTGTCTGAAATTCATCTCCCTTTTCCTAACTCATTCTACAGTTATGAGCAGTATTTTGTAATGCACTGCAGGTCATTATGTGATCTTGGTGTTTGCAGAGACACAACGTGATCAGGGTTCCTTTTCTGACCAAGGAGCTAATTACTATACTATACTGTAATGCAGAAAGAAGAACAATAATAAAAAGATAACTACAGGATGCCATGTACGCTGTCATCATCTATCTAACTTTAGAGCAAGAAGAGTTGTACAAACTATAAAAATTATGCAGCTGGCAAAAGAGATCAGTAACTCTGAGAAGAATTGTATTGAAATCCATGCCCTAGTTTCTTAGTACCAGCCGTTAAGCTAAGCTGTTAAGAATTAAGATTTTCTAGTAATCAGTTTTCATCTGCTGCTATTCTTTATTTGTACCACTGAAGCACCTAGGAACCCTGGTGGCAGACCAGTGCCATACTGTTCTAAGCACTGTATAAACACAGAACAGAGAGGAGATTCCTGTGTTTCAGGATTGTGAATTCTCATAAAAAGTAAATCAGTGCTTTGAAGAACATCAGTAATGACATTATCAATTATTAATCTAGTCAGTAAATTATATATCTTCTTTTCATCTGTCTTCATTTCCAGAACGCATTCAGAAACACTTTCCTCCTGCATATACTTATTAATTTTTGTCCTGTGTTTCATTGAATGCATTGCATAGAATGTACTAAGAGAAGTTATACTTTCAGGGAACTGTGTGATCACTCCATGCTACAGGTGAGCTTTAGTGCATTAGTCTTTGCAATGCACCAGCAAAGAGATGATTGTTAAGGCAGGAAAGAGATGCTCACTAAATCTAAGAGAAAATACAGATGTCTTGAAACACAGGAGAGAGTGAGAAAGAGGTAGATTGGTAGGTTATAGTGTCTTTTATTGTTACTGTATTCAAATCCAGTCTTGACAGCATTGAACTCATCATTGTCACACTGCTGGCTGCTTGGTGTCTGGTAAATGGAGTTCACAGGGTAATTCCTGTTCACAGAAATAGCCAAATTGATGCTAATTGCCAACTTTGTTGCCATGGTTATGCAGAACAAACATCTCCCTAACCCCCTGGGCAGGAATCAGGCATAACACAAAGGTACCTAATTTACTACTCTGACCAGAAATAGGTTGAATAGAAAGCTTTGGTCAGCAAAGATACTAATCCAGTTCCAGTCATTAAGCCTCCCTCTGTAGAGAAGTGATGTTATGGCTTCCAAGCTGTTAAAGCAGATGCACAGTTTTGTCTGTACTTTCTCTATTACAAATATCAAGCCCGTTTGAGCTTTCTGTTCAGAAATTGGACAAAGGCGAGACAAGGTTGGTCAGCCACGGCAAATGAGAGGAATCATTTCTACACATCCGTTGCCTGCCTTTGTTAATGTATAGAGGGGCTCTGTTTTGGGCAAATGTGTTGCATTTTTATCCACCTGTTCAGCCCTACCAGTACTCCCGGTGGTGGTGAACTTCCATAATGAAAACATCAGAGAGAGTTTTAGTACAACACGGTCTACCCAGCTAAGAAATGGCTGAACACTTGTGTCTGCTTGATGCCACTATGCTGATAATAGCAAATGGAGCTCATGACACAAATTTGATGGGTGTGCCACAGAGAAGGGAGAGCTGGGGTGCTTCTTCTAAAGGAAGGAGAGTGGGAGAGAGGAGAAAGGAGAAAGACTAGGGCACACACGGAAAGCCAGAGCAATTGATGAGGGGCTGGTGAGCTGCCTGGTGAGCTAGGTGGAAAGGACAGAGGACCACTGTCCTTTTTGCAGATTGTCCCCTTCTCCCACGTATAGCTACGGTCCCTGCTTCTCCAGGTCTTCCACTGGTTCCAAGAGCAAGTCTGGTAGATACAAAGGAGGAGGAACTGTGATCGTTTTGACGTTTTGTACGGTCCACTTGCTTCGGAGACATCCTTTTTGGCCTATGCCTGGAGGGAGTTTTGTGCACAGATGTTCGTGCTCACAGCAATGAAGCGGATACCAAAAAGTTGTGCCTCCAGCTCACAAGTGCAAAACTGACTCTATCGACTGGCAGCAGTGTATGTTCTGCCTGCAAACTACACAAAAATATATTCTTAATTAACTCTTTTAGTTATAAAGGTCATTTAAATGACATATGACTTTCAAAACAAGATATTCTATGGGGTCTATATATCTCTCCCCACTCCTATGTTTGCTTTTCCTGCTTTGGCATCTGACATTAATGTCTGTCATTGAACATCTCAACCTTTGTATCTTTCTCATGGGAGACACAGATCAGAGTGTTTAAGCTTTGTAATTTGGCATTGCTGGCATTTTTTGTTCACCACAAATGTTTCCGATGACACTAATGACATTTAGCAAGTTTTGGAGGGAAATCATTAAGAATAGAATCAAAAAAACCCTTGGTGATCTGAAGTGCTCTCTGAATGAACTCTGGGTAGTTTAAATTCAGACACAGCATCCAGCCTTTCTATTTGTACTAGAAGTGAGGCTATTTGCAGTTATTGTTTGAGAGAAAAACAATGTTGAAAACTTTAGAGAAAAGTTTTTGGGTTTTTTCAGAGAAGATATGACTATTGATCAAAAATACATTCTATGTGTTTCCAGTTTCTCGAGGCATGCTCATTTCCAAGACCGAAACTGCTGTCTTTTTATTTTTACAGTCTTTGTTTGAACTGAGATCCACATTCATTGTTACTGAGCTTTAATAATCTAAGGGTCATTTGAAGGGCTTTTGTTTGAGAGACCTTTCAAGCCAAGCCAAGGCAGCAGTTTAGAGAACATTTCTTGTTTGTAGACAAAAATATATTAAAACAACCAAGGGAGCTATTACTCTTCCACATAATTATTTTTAATGTCTCATTGGACATGTATGAAATGCCTTTCAGTTCCTGTGGGAGAATTACTTTTTCACATTTTGCAGCGTGGCTTTTGTTAAATTTCTACGCTGCTTTTCCATTGAGCAATGTTCACCCCAAAAGACTTCATAAACACTAACAGTATCTCTAGGAATATGCTTCCAACATAATCCATGTAAGTACTTAGAGATATGCCAGCGGTCATAGGGCCTGATACCTTGCATACCTTGTGCCACCTATTTTTTCTGGCCATAGTCAAGAAAGAACGTGACCCCAGTTCACAGTGGGAAAAGTCAGAGAACAGCCGAGAGTCCAGGACTGCATGAGGTGAGGCAGAGCGATATGCTGCAGCAGCCAGTGTTAAAGGCAGGGGAGAGGGGAGGAGGGCTAAGGCTCCCTCCACTCCCTTTCCCCTGGTAAATGCATGCCAAGTAATCAGAGCACCTTTGTGTCTTTGGCATGAAAAATATCTGCAAATGTTCTGTGTTGTGTAGCTCCTTTCAGTTACCTAGGAAAGACTGAAATGGAGTGCATCCTTCATCCTTCTCTTATAACAAGAACAAATTCAGGAGGAGGAGAACAAGCACAGAAGTAGGGGGAAGAGGGAAAGAGTAGCTTTACAGAAAGACAGAAACCATCCTGTAAGAATGTAGTTCTAGTACAAATATTTGGGCTTGGCTTGGGACATACACATTATGTGCCATTTCTGCTCCACGGGGGTGCAGGCTTAGCAGGTAGATGCAGGTGCTTCGCTGAGATGTCTCCTTCCTATTGTGTATTCATGGATCCTTTAAATCTGCCAGTTGCCCTTTCCATTTTGAAAGATGCCCAGATGCTTCTTGCTCAGGCACTGACAGCTCCCACAGGTCACACTGTAGTTGTCTTAATTCTGCGGCCATCGCCCTTCTCCCGGGAACGGTGAAAGTTTCAGTGACCCCACATGGACTGTGCTGTTTGAGCAGTCCTAGCACACACTTTGGGCAAGGCCCCAGAAAGCATCAGGGTTCACTCTAAACCTGAAACCTTCCATGGATTAAAAAAGAAGTTACTGCTTCTCTGTGTGTTGCACACAGCTCATTTAACACGCTGCATCACATGTCGCGGTACCAGTACCTGCCTTTTGTCTCTTTCTTCAGGGCTGATGTGTGCTCTGAAGTTCCAGTGACTTCACCTGTCTCTTCTGCTATAAAAGGAAAATCAGGCTCTGAGTTCAGGGAGTGATAACGTAGCTCTGTGTCGGTTTTGGCACCTTACACAAACATGCACCATTATCAGTGTCTAGTCATAAAGCTGATAAAGTTTAGCAAAAATGGGTATCTAAATAGTTGTCTTTCCTAACTGGATGTAAACCCAATTTCAAATATATGGTGCTCCCAGGTTTTGAAGAGATAAATTACCATGTTCACTATCTTCAGATGACTAAACTTGAAGTCTTTCAACCTGAGCTTATAAAATTGTAAGTTATGTAGATGAAGTATAATTTGTAATATGCTCTGGTTTGTGGGATGACCTTGCCTTGTTTATGGATAAGAACCACACGTTTCTAGCACTGAAAGGCTGTGGAAGCTGTTTCTTTGAAGCAGGATGTGATGATAGAAGCAAACTATTGTAACTGTGTAACACAGGGATGTTCTAACGTTTTAAGCATGAGTTGCTCAACAGTAAGTGATTTAATTGGGTAAAAAGTTGCCTTTGCATGAACTTCAGTGTCTTGGAGTAATAATTAAGTTGTGTCTCAAGAATATATTATAAGATTGTAAGGATAATATGCACTTACCAGTATCTTCCTAATGTCACAGTGACAGAATGCTTATAAAATACTTTGCACATAAAAATCACTGCAAATATGTACTTAATGACACATTCCTTGAGACAAGGACCATAAAGCAGACCATGGAATTTTTTGAAGACGTCATTACTTCAGGGCTTCCTGTGAAGTTGATTTTGCAGTGTCATCCAAAGTTCCCTATCCTGATTTGACAATTTTATGGCTTTGAACTCTCACTCAGTTGTTCAAGGTGATTTAGTCATTGGTTCATGCCTCCTTACATTTAGGGACTGCCAAATGTAATTGTTTGCAGAATATTTAGTTCAACTCTGAGTGCTTCTATTCTGGAGAGATGCTGTTGGAGGGAGTTCAGAGGAGGACAGCAGGAAAAATGAAAAGGACTAAATTCATGCAGCCTGAATAAGGGGTAGGAAAAGCTGGGATGAAAGGACATAATGGTCTGTATGTAACTGAAACATGTAAGCATGAGAGAGAGAGAGAGAATTATGTCGAGTTTGGCAGGAGGATGTAATGAGTAATAGATGGAATGATGGGGAAATAAAATTGGCTGGATGAAGAAAAGCTTCCTGACCGCGAGATCTTGTTTGATTACTGAAGTTTCCCAGGGGACTTCTGTGATTTGGGAAAAGTTGTACAAGACTATTCAGAGCCTCGCAGTCCTCCACAAAGCATAGCTCTGTAGTCACCTAATAACTTGGCATCCAGGAGTGGATAGTGCTTCCCATCTTTTAACTGTGTTTGAGGTTCTTTGGATTCCTTGCATTTGCTGGGCAGTGCAGAGCATCCCTTGTGTGCTGGCTGGCCTATGGCTTCTCTTTTGGTTAAGATTACTAAATAATATTACAGCTCTTAAAGAAAACCTACCTCCTCTGAGCTTGTGCATGCAAATGTTTTTACTGTGGTTATGGGATTGATCCTGTTTCTTTGACGCTAAATGCAGGAGACTGCAAGGTTGGCCTGCAAGGGACACGACCTCTGAAGATGCATTAGGTGGCAATTGCATATTCCTTTGTGTATGTATGTCCTCATAAATCTGGGCCCAAGCCTTTACAGTATCTGGATGGATGTTATCGGTAGATGATGTTGGAGTGGAGCGTATTGCAAGTGTGAAATACTCTGGAATCCTTATTTCCTGGAGAGATTTTTTTATGCTTAAACAGAGACTAGTAAAGTAAGAAAAACTACTCAAGAACATATTCAACTTATTCAGGAACTTTCACTCCACAATAAAGCATATGTAGCAATTACAAGGTGTTCATGTTACCCGTACATAGAATTATTTCATTATAGATCTGGTGTCTGGCTAACGCTGACTCCAGTAGTCAGTCAACTCTGAGAGAAGTTTATCTGATGAAAAATTAAGTGTGCTTTTAGCTGATATCCAACCAATTTGCTGAACTTATTTTGACTACTGCCCAGAGGTTCTGAGAGTAAACTGATAACTGAGAATCCATTTGGATTTGAACAATTAGAAGAGAAGCATGCAAAAACCCAGAAACACAGAGGTAGTGAAGACCACAAGGCTTCTACAAATCAGGAAGTTCAGATCGTGGAGTTAGGAAAATGGGCTGACAGACTGTTTTCCTTGTGGGTCTCCTCTGCTTGGCTTTTCAGTATATCCCTTGTTTCCGAGCAGCTGCTCAAAGCAGTAGAACCTATTTCCTAAAATGCACATAGAAATTGCAAAGGCTGCTGCTGCTCAGGGCCAAGCAATGGGATAAATATTGCTAAGAACTCAGTTCTGAAACTGCACACAGTCCAACGTCTGCTCTGCTCCCAAGAGCTAACTGGTTGGAATGGTGGAAGCCCTGAATTTTGAAACGAATCACACAGAAATGTGAGGTTTTCATGTAAGTTAATCCACTAATAAATCAAAAAAAGTCTTCTTATAAAGGTACTCCTTCATTGAATTATCTTCTTATTTGAATTTAATGATCTCATGGGGGCATGATTAACTCTGTATCAATAGGTACATAACTTGTACATTTGGAGAGAGATCTAATGTCTACCAAAGAAAAAAAATAAATCATTTAGATCTGGAACAGTGATCACAATGGAAGTTTCATTTGCAAAGGATTTATGGAGACTTGAAGTGAGTATTATGTTTTGAATAAATGCACCATTGACCAGTATCAGATTTCCATAGGCTTTATCTTGTTTTTTCTAAGCAACTGCTCATAAACTTTTTTAATATCTTGATTAGCATGATAGTGCTACTTGCAAATCTGTTCATAGAGCTATTAAACTATGATAGAGCAATCTAGAGAAAGGAATCACACTTGCTTAGTTGTTCCTTTCATTGTTTCCTTTAAAAAACGTAAATAACAAGTTGACAGGGTTTCTTTGTGCTTCTTTCTTTTCAGCTAACATGTTAAGTATGTCAGGAAAGGTTTGTCAAGACATCACAAAAGTAGGCCTTAGTTCTGATCTGAACTTTATTGAACCCTGCTTTCATGTAATAGGAAGGAAAACCAAGTGGTAGATTTGATCAGTCTGAGTCCATGACTCAATGGCTACAGCAAACTCTTGGTGCGTTTAATTCTCGTGTTGTAGCAGTACTCAGACGAATTTAGTGGAACCAAACATACATAAAATCTGAAGGGAAAGGAATCTCCTTTGTTTCATGAAGAAGAAATTTGACTTCTGAGGCAAGTTCAACACATGGGCTCCCTCCCTCACATGGGCTCCCTCCCTCGTCTCCTTTCTTCCCCCGCCTCTCCCTGCAAGCTTCATCTCTAGCTGTCCCTGCATAGCTCACTCTCAGCATGAGCTTTGTGGACAAGTCTGTTGGTGGCAGTGGGGTCAGCAGAGGCTGCTGCTGAACAGTGACAGTCACAACTGTGAACGCAGCCGAGTCCTGCAGTGACATGCTGATGAGAACCGTGCAGGCACCTGCACAGTCCAGTTAGGTTGTACTTGGTTCTGTGGAGGGCACCAGGGCTTCTGTCCCTGCTTGCAGTAGACATCTCTTGAGCTGAGGCCCTGAAGCCATGGAGTTTTCAGATGACCATTCACCCTTGTGGCCAGACCAGCCATCCCATGCAGCAGCATGTGGTACATACACAAGGGAGAGACTGGCTGTAAAGCTTTGGTTTTGAAGAAAAAAATATATTGAGTGGGAAGCCTCAGAATAAAGAACTGGGAAAGCTCTTGTTTTGGTTGGAGCTACATTTTTGCTGCCTGTTGCTTCCAGCCAACTAGATGAGAAAAAAATGAGCTTGTTTGCCTTTTGTGTATTGCTGCAACCCACACGTACCAGTACATATAGTCCAGAGAGAGGAGAGAGACACGTACCTTTATGTAGCTGCAGTTAAATGAAGGACTGGATATGCTCAGTTACTAACGAAGCTAAAGGGCTGTGCCGGGGGGGCTGAGGGCAGTGGAATCTCTCCCCAGGCTGTGGAGGAGCCATTGGCGTGTGCTGTGCTAATGAGGCTGGGAGCAGGGACTCGCCGTGTTGCAATAGCTCTCCAGCTCCAGCCCTGCCACCCCCTCACAGGTCACACCACTGGCAGATCAGATGGAGCTGTGCTGCGTAACGCAACAACCATCTGCGTTTCTTTGCTTACCCAAGGTCTCCAAGCACTCAACAAATACTGCTGGAGTCCCCCAGTGTTCTGGCAAAACTACTGTCACCTCTTCCATTTCTCTGAAGCGCGCAGAAGGCTTTGAGCGGAACCCATAAGCTTTTGTTCCTCATCTGCTTTAGGCACTAGACACATTGTCTTCACTGCTCGTCTTCTGCGCTCACTGAACATCCGTAGGCAAAGAGGATGTGCTTGGCTTTCCCCACTGCATGGTACAAGGCGTTAGACCCTGGTGGACTGAAGTCCTTAAGGACTGATTTCAGTGGGACCACTCTTGCTCGAAGGCACCCTTAGTCAGGTGCTCACATGCGTGAATTCCTCTGAAGTTTCTAGGATGAGAACAAAATCCTGTGAAAAGGATGAGGATTAGACCAGCCTCACTGGAGCCCCACTAGTTGCCCACTGAGGAGGGCTGGTCAAAAGAGTATCTTTGCAGGGGACTGCAAAAGGGCTTTGCAAGAACAGAGTGAGATTTGGACTTTGCTTGCATTGTTAAAGTGTGTTTCTTCAAGAATGAAGTTGAAAGATAAAGGCATGGATGGTCAGTGTTCAGGAAAACACATTCATGGCCAGTTTACTGGAGAAATGAGTAAAGCAGAATTCATCTTCTGCCCCTGTCCTGTAATATCCAACGGTTAGTGACACCTGAGGCTGCTGGTGACATCAGTTACAAACCACCTCTCCTTACCCCTGAGGTATCAGAAATCCTGCAGTGCTGGGGACAGCAGGTCCACTTCAGCTGGAGTTTTCCTAACGCTTTTGCATGTGAAAATGTTTGGTTTACATTTGCGATGCATACCTGTATTCAAAGATGGTACTCTAGGTGGCTCAAAGAATTCTTCCGATTAGTGTCTGAGACACATTGTGTTACTGATTTGTTTCTGTGGTATTACATTTAGAGTTCAGCATGCCTTTATAGTGGGATCTGCAGTCTACAACCGGGGAGAAATTAATTCCTTCAACCTCAGTTACCATACGTCCATTTATAATGTACTTTTAGTTTTAGAATATTTTTTTCCCCTACCAAAATAATAATTGTATTACTTTCAAAACCATTAGAGATAATGCCAAGAACTGGCCATATTACCTAAGAGCTTTCGCCCTCCTCAAAAAATCCTAGATAACGGTTTTAGGTGCTCCATAAGTATATCCCATTGTGTATTTAGGACTTTTAACGCGTCACATACGCCAGGTCTGAAAGATGTTACTGGCACCCAGCTTTCTCCGACCTCCTACTCCCCAGCCGGCCAGCGAGGGCAGGATGCACGGGGGGGTGCCTTAGGGCCCTGTGCAGCGCCGGGGTTTATGCTAAGCCTCGCATCAGCACTGCGCTCACAAATTCAGCGGCCCGGGGGCGGCCCGGCGGGGCCCCCCAGGTGCGGGGGGGGGGGGGGAGCGGCGGGGCCCCGCAGGTGCGGGAAGCGGGGGGAGCGGCGGGGCCCCCCAGGTGCGGGGGGGGGGGGGGAGCGGCGGGGCCCCGCAGGTGCGGGAAGGGGGGGGGAGCGGTGGGGCCTCCTAGGTGCGGGGGGGGGGGGGGGAGCGGCGGGGCCCCCTAGGTGCGGGGAGGGGGAGGGGAGCGGCGGGGCCCCCTGGGTGCGGGAGCGGCGGGGCCCCCTGGGTGCGGAGAGGGGGAGCGGCGGGGCCCCGCAGGTGCGGGGGGAGGGGGAGCGGCGGGGCCCCCTAGGTGCGGGAAGGGGGGGGAGCGGCGGGGCCCCGCAGGTGCGGGGAGGGGGAGCGGCGGGGCCCCGCAGGTGCGGGAAGGGGGGGAGCGGCGGGGCCCCCTAGGTGCGGGGAGGGGGGGGCGCCGCCGCCGCCCGCCGGTTTGAGCGCGGGGTCAGGCCCGCAGTCCCGGCGGGTGCGGGGCGGAGCGGGGCCCATCAATTTCCCGAGCTCGGTGCCCGAGTCCCGGCGCGGCGCTAATGCGGAACAAATTGAGACATATCCTCTCCGTAATTAGTTCCAGCGCTTTAAAGATTTACGGTAAAATAATGGCCTGAGCCCCACCGGCCGGGTCCGGCCCTCCGCGCTCCGCCGCCGCTCCCCGCGTGGGTGCCGGGCCGGCGGCCGGGGGCGTGCTGGGAGCGGGGAGCCTTCAGCCGGCGGAGCCCCGCTCCCCCGAGTGGCCGGGCCGGGGAAGGAGCCGGGGCGAAGTACGGGCCCCCCGCCGCCGGGGGGCTTGTCTGCCGCGCAGCCCCGGCGCGGCTGCTCCCGAACCTCGCCGCTGGCCGGAGGGTCGGCCCGGGGCCGGGGTCCCTGGGCCCGGAGGGACCTCAGCGCCCGCCCCGCTCCGCGGAGAGCCGGGGAGAGGGCACGCACCTTTCCTCCTTGTGCCATCGAAGGCGGCTTTTTTCCCCCTCAAAGGATAAACAGAACCTTCTCTCCCCGGCTCGGAAGCGTGCCAGTGCCCCCCTCCGCCCAGGCAGGGAAGGCCGGTCCCGCCGTGCCGGGGGCTCCGGCAGCGCTCGGCGGGGCGCGGGGGGGCAGCGCGGAACGCGGGACTGGGCCCGCCGCGGTGGGTTCCCGCCCCCTGCGCCCCTGGGGATGCTTCGCAGCTTTGTTTCTGCTGCTTCTTGGCACTTAAATAATCAAACTCTGATCGGCTCCCTGAGTGAAAGGAGACAGATACCCCTCCGTGCTGTAAGCGGCATGAGCAGGATCGGAAGGGCTGGGGATTTCTGTTTAAGTCGGTCTCCCACACCTCCGAGCGGCCAGGGGATCATTTGTGAGTCTAGTAAAGTGCAGGGGAGAAAGCGGAGGGGGAAACGCCGGCTGGGGAGGGGCTTCAGCGCTGCTCGGGTTGGAGCAGGTTCCCGAGCCCGTTTTGCCTGGGATCGAGCGGGACACTCAGTAGAATAATCCTCGTCCAGGAAATACCTGTTGTTTAATCTTGTAGAGTATGCCTTCGAGCACAATCGAAGACTGACAGCATTATCAGGAATTAGCGGGCAAAACAACAGAGCCTGCTTGCTGCCTGGCAGAGATTTGGGTCGGGCCGTGTTTGGAGGGGAGAGGGGAAAAAGTTCCGGCCGGCCTGGGTCTGGCTACCGGCAGAGGAGGTGCTGGCCCCGACCCGCCGTCTCTCCGGCCACTGCTTTCGGCTGGGGCCCCCCAGGCCCGGGCGCCCGGTTTGCCGGGCGTGGGGTGTCGTACGCCCGAGCGCGACTGGAATCGGGGTCGGGATCTCCAGGGGAGAGGCGAGCAAACGTCCCAGCACGGAGGGAGCAGCTCCTCTCGGCACGCCGGGGCGCTCCCGAGGGGCCCTGCTGCCAGCGCTGCCGGCCGGGGCTAGAAAAGTGTCCCCGCTTTGCAGCGGCGAGCGGGGCTTGAATTTTTCTCTCTGCCTGGTGCTGGCTGGAAGGGGGTGGCTGCGGAAAGTGGCGCCGGCCGTTTCCCAAAAGTCCCCAGTCCGTCCCGGGGTAGAAGGGTCCGGGCTTCCCTCCTCCTCCTCCTCGGGCTGCACCGCTAAGGCTTTCTCCCGGGACACCCGCGCCCTGTTTGCGGGGGGCCCGCTCCGTGCCCCGTGCGGCGCGGGCGGCCGGGGGAGCGCGGGGGCCGGGCGCTGCGGAGGGCCGGGCGGGCCGCCCCGGAGCCCCCCGGCCGAGCGGGGCTGGCCCCGGCCTGGCTGCAGGCGCTGCCCAGCCGCGGGGCGGGGGGATGCCGGGGGCGGGCAAGGGGTCTTCTCGTTTCGCCGCGGGGAAGTGCGAGAGCGGCGAAGGTTTGGAAGGACGTCGGCAGTTCTTCCGCCCAGGTGGAATTACGCAGACCTAGGCGATCAGGAAAACATCCTTCCCGTTCAAGAAGATTATCGAGCTAGGTTATTTCAATAAAAGAAAAAAAAAAACCACACTAGTTCGAAAAGTAGTCCGCTGCGGGAAAGGCTTTTTCTGTTTGTACCAAGAGAGGTCTAGTTTTCACGGGAAATTAAATGCTCCCCTTAGCCAGAGAGCTCTGTGTCTGTTCGTGCGCTGCCGATGCCGGGGCCGGAGGTGCAAGGGACCGACCTCAGTCGTGGGTCCATCCCCGAAATGAGCAAACCCAGCAGCGCCCAGCTCCCCATTCCGCACCTCCCCCCGGCCCCGCCAGGCCCCGGGGGGTGCGGGGTGACCGCGGGGTGCGGGGAGCCCCGGGGCTCCCCCCGCAGGGGGGGAGCAGGGCGGGAGCAAGCCTGGGGGGCCGGCGGTGGCGGCAGGGGCAGCGCCCCCGCCCCGGGCAGGGGCTGCCGCCCCCAGTGCCGCCCGCCCGCGGGTGGGTTGGTTTTGCGTGCGCTCATCGAGCGGCGGGTCCTGCGGGGCTTGGCCGGGCTTTCGTATCGGCGGAGATAATCAGCAAATCTTTCGCTCTTACGTTACACGTAGATTTCCGTAATAAATAGATCTGCGCATCAAAAGAGAGATTTTAAAAGGGAATTCTCCGAAGATGGTTTGTGAAAATTAAAGCCGTTTCGCTAGTAACAAAACCCGACGGTTCTGGTTAAAGAGATTAAAGAGAAAATGAAATTATACTTGGCTACTCTAGTAACGAGCTGTTTTAATTTTTGTTGTAGCATTTACCCTTTGAATTTTAAAACGTCGTTTCAAGATTGGCGATGCTTGCGATGATTGGTAACCTTTCATGCCGCGGGGGGGAAGGAAATTTACCGAGGTGTAAATTGTCACCGGGAAGACAACGGGCTCGGTCTTCCCAGTGGCAGGTAAATGTTCGTGGCGTTCCTTTTATTATTTTCGCTGCAAAGGGAGGGCGAGGCGGCCGGGGAGGCTGCGGCTGCCGGGGGGGCGCCGAGCGGGGGTCCGGGTGCCGGGGGTGAGATGCGGAGGGGAGAGGGCGCGGGGTGCGGGGCTTCCCCGCGTCCTCGGCCTTTGCCAGCACGCTGCAGCGGGGCGCAGCCCCCCGCAGCTGTCCCACGCGTGCTCGTAGAAGCAACCCCCGCCCCGTCTCGGGGTGATTATTAATTAGTAGTTTGGAAGGACGACGGCAGGATCCCTCTTCTCGCGTTCGGTGAGAGCGTGTCCCGCGGGGAGGCTGCGGGCTCGCCGCTGCCCCCGGTGCCGGCAGGCGCCTGGCCGCGGCGGGTACCGCCACGTCCCGCGGGGCCCTGCCGCCCGCCCGGGGCTTCCTGCCGGCCCCGCACCGCCGAGGTCATGGCATCCCTCGCTGCCAGGGCCGACCCCAAACCCGCCGTGCCGCCTGGAAGGACCGTCCAGGGATAACGTATAAGGTGCCATCGGGGGCTGTCCCGCCGCCGCCCCCGGGTGCATGCTGAGGAGCTGCCGTCCGGGAGGCTGGGGAGGGAAGAGAGAGTCCGGGTCTTCCCGGGAGCAGCGCCAGGTGAATCTCCCCAAAGCAGGTTACTCACAGCGCTGCGTGTCCCCCCGCCTGCCCGGCCGCCTCCTTCCCTCTCACAGCCGGGCAGACCGGAGGGATGGCGCTGGGACCGGGCCCCCGCCGGCCCCGGCCCCTTGCGAGGGGCGCCCCCCCCCTCCCTCCCCTCGCCGGCGGAGCCCTCGGTGCCCTGGCACGGCCGGCTGAGCGCGGCGGGCCGCGGCCCGGCGCCCCCGGAGGCGCCGCCGCACCGGGACGGGGAGCGCCGGGGCGGGCGGGCGCGGGGGCCCGGGCAGGCGGCCCGGACCCCCCGGGAGCTCGGGGAGACGCGGGTTCCTCCCACAGCGGGAGAGGCACCTGGAAAGGCGCTCTCCCCTGCCAGGGACGGGGTCCGCCCGCCCCGGGCCGGGTCACTTCCCCCGGCTGCTGCTGCAAGGGCGGGGGCCTCTCCGCGCCGTCCCCGGGGCCTGCGACCCCGCCGCCCCCGGGACTCCCCACGGACATGCACGGAGCTGGCGGGGGAAGTCGTCCGGCACGTACTTACTGGCCACCTGGATCCCTCTAACAGCCTCGCAAGTCTCTCCTAAAGCGAAGGGACGTTAGGGTGAGATTTAGTGGCGCTTGCACCAGAAGAAGGGTGGGAGTGATGCGCAGGGGAGATATATTCTCCCACAGTAACCTCTCCCCCTCCATCCCGGCTCTCCCTGTCTCCCCCCTTCCCCCCCCGTGTCTGCTCCGGCCGGGCTCGGCAGAGCGGGCTGTGGGCAGCCCCTCGGCGGAGGTTATGTGAATGGAGGATCGGCGTGGCTGACTCCTCCTCCCCTGCAAGCGCCTCTATTTGAGCTTTGCAAAGTTGCGGGTGAGCAGGCATCCGAGGTGAGGCGTGCGAGGCGGCTGTGCCCCCCTAGCACGGACAGACGGACACCCGCACAGACCGACAGACACCCGCACAGGCGGACAGGCAGACACAGGCACACCCCGCCCTGCCCTGCCCTGCCCTGCCCTGCCCTGCGCTGCGAGCGGGTTCGACCCCGGAGGCGATCCTGGAGAACAACCTTTCCCTGTCGCTGTTGCCGGCTCCCGCAGGGCTGGACCCGGGGAGCTGCGTGGCGGAGCAAACTTCCCCCAAAGGGCTGAGCTCGCCAGCCTGGTGCCTGCAGCCGGAGCCGGCCTCCGGCTTGGCGGGCAGGGGCCAGGTGTCCTGGAACAAGTGCGGCCCGGGGGGAGACTGGCTGCCCGGCGGCAGGCAGAAGGTCTGCGAGCAGATGGGCTCCGACGTCCGGGACCTCAACGCGCTGCTGCCCTCCGTGCCCTCCCTGCCGGGCAACAGCAACTGCACCATGCCGGTGAGCAGCGCGGCGCAGTGGGCTCCCGTCCTGGACTTCCCCCCGGGGGCCTCCTACGGCTCGCTGGGGCCGCACTCCTTCATCAAGCAGGAGCCGAGCTGGAACGGGTCGGACCCGCACGAGGAGCAATACCTGAGCGCCTTCACCGTCCACTTCTCCGGCCAGTTCACGGGCACGGCCGGGGCTTGCCGCTACGGGCCCTTCGGCGCCCCGCCGCCCAGCCAGCCGCCCTCCGGCCAGGCTCGGATGTTCCCCAACGGGCCCTACCTGCCCAACTGCTTGGAGAGCCAGCAAGCCATCCGCAACCAGGGTAAGGGCAGCGCTGCCGGGCGCCCCGGGCCCGCCACGGCCCCCGCAGGCCCCCGCTTAGCCTTGCCGGGCCGCGCTCGATGTAAACACCGAGCCCAGCCTTTCTCTGCGCAGCGGCCGGGCAGGGTTAGGCGAACCAGCCCTTCCCTGCCTCCTTTCCCTCCCTCTGCGGCGGCCGCGTCGCTCCGGGGAGTTTTAGGAGCCACGGGTCGCTCGCCCCCACCCCTCCTGCGGGGCAGCGGGCTGTGGCGGGGGCTCTGCCGGGCAGGCGGGAGCCCCCCGCCCCCGCCGCGCCTCGGAGCGGCCTCTCGCCTCGCAAAGGTTCCTTCGGGCCGGGGACGGCGCAAGCCCCGCAACGGAGACGGGGCCGGTGCCCCCAGACCGTTCCCTCCGCACGTTTTTTTTTTTGGGGGGGGGGGAGGGGGGTTTACCTCCAAACCTCCTCCCGAATCCGAACACCGCTGTCCGCACGTTTGTGTTTTCAAGCCCCTCGTCGAATTAATCTCGGGGGCGCTGAATGCCCCCAGGCCGGGGTGCACAAACAGGGGCGCCTCGTAATTTCTTTTCAGCATCTCCGTGGCCAGGACGGGCTGCTGTTTGCACCGCCCTGAGAAATTCCCGTGGGCTGCACGGGCGGGCGGTGGGTCATCCCACCGGGATCACCACCTAATCGTTTTTCTTCCAGTGGCTGCAGCATAAACATCTGCTGGTGCAAACGCGAGGGAGAAGGGAGAGGGGGCGAGCGTGCGGAGAGCTTGCCCGAGACCCTTCGGGTCTTGTTACCCCCTCGCAGCCGGCCCCGCAGGCGCGGGCGGTGGAGCTCCTGCCCCGCACTCCCCGGCCCCAGGCGAGGCCCCGGGGGGGTCCGGCCGAGGGGGGCTCGGGCTGCGGCGGCCCCGGGACTCGGCCGGGGGAGCGGCGGGGGGTGCGAGGCCGCTCGCCGGGCTCTCGCCGCGGGGCGGCCCGGTCCCAGCCCGCAGCCGGGGCTCGCCGTGCGCCGCGGGGGCAACCACGCACCCACCGAGAGGGGCTGGGGTGGGCCGCGCCGGGAGGCCCCGGGCGATGGGGCTGTCCCCGGCGGCTGGCGGAGGGAGGCAGGGCGGGGGGCAGAGCGGAGGCCGAGGCCGGGCGGGCGTGGGCTGTGCTAGCGGCCGGGGGCGGCCCGGGGGCGGCTAGGCGGCCCGGGGCGATGTTTGCGGTGAGGAGAGGCGATGGCGGCGGCGGGGAAGCGGTTGTTCAGCAGCGGGGCCGCGCAGGGGCCTCCCCCGGGCGGCGCCGGGTCGCAGTCCCGGTGCCACCGCTCTTGCTGCCGCCGGCCCCCGGCCCCTGTCACCCGCTGTCCGCCCAGCGCCGGGCTCCGACGTCGGGAAACGCGGAGGGGGGCGCCGGGGCCGTGCCGCCGAGCCCGGCTGGGAAAGATGGGCAGCATCCCTGGAGCTCGGGGCGGGCGGGGGGGGCTCGGCCGCACCGGGCCGGGCTGGCGGCGAGGCCCCGGGGCCCGGGCACCGAGCGGCGGGGCTCGGCGGGGAGCGGCCCGCGGTCGGCCCAGCACAGAGCACGGCGGGCCGGGGAGCTCTGCCGGGGATTGCTTTTTAGGCGTCCGAAAGGATTTTAGACATTGGAGAGGCTTTGTAATCGCTGGGCCGAAATAGCGTCGGGAAGGTGAGGAGGAGGATGGGGGAAATACGGTCGGCCCCGGGGGGGTGAGCGGGTGGGCGAGGGATAACATCGCTGCGCCCCCGCGCCGTCCTGTCCTCTGGGTTTAACCGCCCCGAAGAGAAACGGAGCCTTTAACGCACCGAGACACGGAGCCCGTCCTGGGCTTCGCTCGGCCTCCGGCGCTCTGCGGGCGGCGCTCGGTCTGCGGCACCGCAAGCCCCGCACACACACACCGGTGCGGGCCCGGAGAGCCGGGGCCCAGCCGCCTCGCACCTCTGCACCCCCCGGCCCCGGCGGGGTGGATCGAGGCCCCGCAAGGGCCCGGAGGCAGGCGCCGTCCCGGGGAGCAGGGGCCGCGGCCCGGCGCCTCCCGTGCTCCGCAGGCCGAGCTCGGCGCGGGGGTCCCTCCGCACCGGGCTGTCCCCCCGCACCGGCAGCGCCGCGCCTCAGCCGCAGCTGGTGTCGGCGACACGCAGCGAGCTCCTTCGGCGGGGAGGAATTCGGCAAAGGGTGTTTGCTTTCTTTTATTTTTTTTTTTTTCTTTCGTGGATGGATAAAATGTTCTTGCTTTGGCTCTCCTCAAGGTTGAACTCCTATTTTTTTTCAGCCGGTTCTTCCGACCGTGGGAAAGACGCTACCTTGGCTCTGCGATGACATTTCTGCCAAGTCTGGGATGGGGTGGGGGTTAGGGAACTAAGGCTTTGAAACCTCTGCCCAATTTTCCTCTTCTCGGTCGCCTGTCTCTTTCATCCAGCTGGGCTCCTCCAACAACTGGATGCCTCCAGCGGGCCCCGTTCTCCAGCAGATGTACAACTTTCAATTATTTTCAGCACATTTTAATCAGGCCTGGCTCTGATAACGCCCTAATTAAAGAGACCTCGCTATCGGCAGCTCGGTTCAGAACTCAACTTTCTTATCACATTCCTGAAGCTTTGGGTCAGGCAACACCGGAAAATGCGGCCAAAACCTCGTTCTGCCCCGAGCTGAGTTTTGAAGGTCACCGAAAGCCTGCGCTGGGCCAAAAGTAGCGTAGAAAGTGTCAGTGTTTTCCGAAAGTTAAAAAAGAGGCAGTGGAAATATGGGGGGGAAGGGAGTTGAAGGTTGAGCCTCTACCCCGAGGGCTAAGGGAGGAGATAAGGAGCGAGCAGCAGCTGTGGGCTGGGAGCCGTGAGGTACCGGCCTGTCAGCGCCGCTCGCCCGGCCGGGAGCGGGGCTCTGCTCCTGCGCCGGGGGCGAGTCGGTCCCGCTCCTATCCCAGCCCCGCAGTCTCACGGCCGGCTTAAAATCATCGCGAAGGCGAAGGTTTCAAAGTCTTCTGCATTTTTTTTTTCCTCCCCGTTGCTCCCTTCATTTCGCCCGCGCAACCCCGCAGGTCGGTTAGGCCCTGTAATGTCGCTACATCCAGGCTGTCTGCAGAGACAATAACATGGAGAAGCAACAACCGGATCCCTTTGTTGCCTCTCCATTTCATTCTCTCTGAACCCCCCGCCCCGTGATTATCGATCGGCCGTGGAGAAGCAGAGACCTGCACAGCGCCGAGCACTCGGCCCCGAAGGGAACTGAGAGAGGAACCTGAAAACAGCGCCCAGCGCTCTCTCTCGACTAACAAAATCACCCTCCGGCCACAGCCGCGTCCGGAGGGGCTGCGGAGGATGCCCGTGCTGGAATAAGCGCGTTAAGAGAGAGGGGTGTCAGGGGGGGAAGGCTCCGCGTCCGTTTGGGTTCTTTTCCCAGCCCGCGTCGGACTTTTTATGTTTTGTTTTGGTTTTTGGAAGAGTGACTCTCGGAGGAGCTCGGTTCTCGGGGTAAACGCTGATGAGCCGAGAAGCCTCTGAGATAATATTACTTTGTAATTACTTTTTTAGCTGAAGTTGTTTAGCCAGCTCCAAGTCATTAATGAAAGTTGGTGTCCAAGCACCTGATTTACGATTTCGTGTCGGCCCGGGGTCAGCAGAGGTGGTCTCTTTCCATCTGAATCTGCTCGGTGTAGGAAACAAAATAGGCTGTTTATTATTTTGGAGAGCAATTTTCGCTGAAAGGAGGAGTTTTATTTTTGCATGTAACATTCCGCCTCTTTATTACAGAAAGCTGCTCCTAAGGAAAAAAAAAAAAGAGAGAGAGAGATTAAAGGGTAACTTCTAAATTGGAAACGGCAGAGGAGTACACTGAGCAGATGGGAATCTTCCTCTTTAATATGAGCAACAATTAATGAAAACATCCTTTTTATTACCGAAGCCGGTCTGTTCTCTTTAAACACGAACAAGACTTCCGACTTTCCGCCCCTCGGAGCGGGCTGCCCGGCTCGCCTCTCCCCGGGGCGGGGGGGTCCCGCGGGGGTCCCCCCGCACCGCCCTGCGCTCGCAGCCTTGCGAGGTGCGTGTGCTGGGGAGGGGGCGGCGGCGGGAGGCTGAAGGAAGGGGCACAGCCTTGCTGTGCCTTTTTCCCCACCGTGGGCAGCAGCACCCGGGGCGGGGAGCGGGGAGCCCAACACCGTGCAATAAATGCCACGTATTTCGGCAGCCCGCGGCGGTGCCGTGGGTGCGTGGCGGTGGGAGCCGGGCGTGGGCTCCTCTCGCTCGACGCCTGCTCGGAGCGGCACGCTGGCGGCCGAGGGGGCTCCAGGCTCCTCCTAACCCCGCTGTGGTCTCTTCGGCAGGTTACGGCACCGTGGCGTTTGACGGGACCCCGAGCTACGGCCACACGCCCTCTCACCACGCCGCCCAGTTTACAAACCACTCCTTCAAACACGAGGACCCCATCAGCCAGCAGCCCTCCCTAGGTAATTTCAGCCTCCGCGGGTGCGGACGGCGCTCCCGGCCGCGGGGGCCCGTCTCGAAGGGCGCTGGCGGCCGGCCGGCAATCCGGAGCGGCTCCGGAGTGGCGCCGCTGCCCGCCTGGCGCAGAGCTAGAGCTGCCCGAAGGCTGGAGGACGGGGTCCTGCAGCCCCCGCCGCGGCGCGGGGCGGGGGCGGGCGGCCGCAGGGGTTAACTCTCCGCCGCTTTCTCCGCAGGGGACCAGCAGTACTCGGTGCCTCCCCCGGTGTACGGATGTCACACCCCCACCGACAGCTGCACGGGCAGTCAGGCCCTGCTCCTCCGGACCCCCTACAACAGGTACCTCCGCCGGCGGGGAGCTTCGCCTTGCCTCCTCCTGCGCGGGTTGTTGCTCGGACGTGGCCCCTCCCCCGCGTGGCGTTCAAACAGCTTTCTACTTTATGCGAGGAAACAGATTTATTTTTTCCTTTCTCAAAAGAAAAAAGAGATTCACACGTTTAAAAAAAAAAAAAAAACAACAAACCACAAAACAAGCCCAAAAAACTTCAAAACCAAACCCAAAACCCCCCACAAAACCAAAAAAGGGCCCTTGGCCCCGCCGTGCCCGGAGCTCTCCCGGCCCCTCGCCCTCCGGGCCGGGGGGGCGGCGGCGGCCGAGCATCCCCTGCGGGGCTCGGGCGCTCCGCCGCCGCCTCGGGGGAGCCGCTCCCCGGCGGCAGGTGCCGGCCCCCTCCGGGACGCGGGGCCGGGCTGGAGCGAAGCGTTCGGGATTTGCCCGGGTGCGCTCATCCGCGCCGGGGGAAATTCCCGGGGCGGCAGAGCCCCAGGCTGCAGGGCTCCGCCGGCGGAGCCCGGCCCAAACCCTGCTCCGGAGCATCCCCTCGCTGCCCGAGGCGAGCGCGGTCCCCGCCACCCCCGCCCTGTCCCCGTCCCCGCCTCCTTCTCCCCGCTCCCGGCGCTGGGATCCTCCGCAGCCGCTCTTCCCCAAGGCCGGGAAGGTGCGGGAGCGCTCGCTCCCCGCAGCGCTGGGCAGAGCGTGGTGCGGGGCTCGGGCGGGCGGCTACACCTCAGCTCCGTCCAGGGGCTGCCTCTCGCAGACCGAGAGCCCTCCCGACGGCTCCCAGGAGCGGCGGGGACCGGCCCGCGGGGAGGTTGGTTGTTGTAAACGGGGCAATAAACCTATCGGATTTCCGTGCTGGGCGAAAGGCGCACCTGGAGCTTCGCCCCAACTCTCTTTGCCAACAGAGGGTCCGCTGCGAGCGCGCCTTCCCGTTTTCCTTGGTCCGGCGTGGGGGCTGGGCGTGTCTCCTGCAGTTTTACAACGTGTTTAGTGAGCAAAGAAGTTCCCCAAAATTTATTCTTCAACTTTTTGTGAACTTGGAGCCAGTCCCGTCCCTTGGAGTTGCTAAGTAACCCTCGCACACAAAACAACATGCCCCCGCGAAGGAAGCCGCGAGCGGCTCCTCTTGTAGGCCGGTTATATCATCTCTGATTAATCAACACTGGACGTGTGACAACAAAATTCTGTCACTTCCAGAAGTCACTTCGCTAATGAACGTGAGTTGACGTCAAGGGAAGGAGGGAATGAGGTAATGAAGGAAGGAAAGAAGCCTATCCAGAGAGATTAGCTCGCAGAATAATTGGCGGGGCGAACTCCTGCGCTGAAGCGACAGAGATTGCTCGCCTCGCAGGGAAATCTATAAATATGGTTTCTGGGGCGGCTTGGGGAGGGCAGCTCCGACCCGCCGCCTCTCTCCCCAGCCCCGCCGGGCCTCGGGGCTCGCCCTCGCCGCCCCGTGCCCCGCTCCGGGCCGGGGCTCCCGCCTGTACCGGCACCGGCACCGGCACCGCGGGCGCTCCCTCCTGCGGCCTTTGTACCCGGTTGTACGTTTAGTGGAGCGAGCCCAGTCCTGGGAGGTGCGATTCCGGTAGGAAACCGCTGCTTGTGCCCAGAGCTCTCTCCTCCAGGTGCCTCCGCCGAGGGAGCCCCGGGGAGGGGGCGAGCGCAGCGCGGCATCGCTTCGGGACCCGCGCCCCGGCGCGAGTGGGCAGCGCTGCGCTACCGGGCCCATTTCTTCCCGACCTTAGCCTCGGTCCTACTCCGCTCCCCGGGAGGTTTAGTGCTTACTTGGGTAGGATCAGGATTTAAGCCCTTAAACCTCACGCGAGCCAATAGTGCCGTGTGCGGGTGTAAGACAGGGAGGGCAGAACTCGTTCCATGTGGAGGCAGCTCCAGTGGCACAAAGCCTCTGGGCCCGGACAGGTGGTGAGCTCGGTACGGCCGCCCTTTGTCCCCTCCTTGTCCTGCACGTGTTCAAAAGCATCTGGAAAAAGCGATTTTCCTACTTCGCGAGTGTTCTTCCTAGAAAGTGCTGTCAAGAAAGTGGGCGACTAGATACCGTGCAAAAACGGGCGTGACTCGTTAGCCGCGTTTCCAACGGCCTGAAAACCGACCGCGCTGTCTTAGTCAACATTCGTATTGATCTGGCGGAATCTTTATTGTCATGATTTCTTTTAAGACCGTATTTATTCCGTACCTCCTTCGGGAGGATTTGTTCTGCTTTTCGCAGTTCGGGTCAAGTTCGCCAGCTCTGCTTTGACCGCTGACGGCGGGGCTGCCGCACCCGGGCGCTGGGGCTGTCCGCGGCCATCCCCGTCCCCGCTGGGCGCCTCCGTGCGCGCCGGGGGAGCGTTGCGCGGAGCGCGCAGGGGACGGCGCTCATCCCCGGCGCGACGGGGTTCGTGGCGTCCGTCGCTGCTCGCACGGGCTGAGGGCAGCACGCGCTCCCGTTCGCCCGCGGCGGCGGCGACGGAGCAACGCGGCGGGAGGAACGGGCGGCGTCGCCTCCTTCCCCGGCGGGCCGGGGCTTGCCCCGCACCGCCTCTCCCGTGCGCCTCCCCGGGACAACCCGAGCGGCCCCTCGCCCACCCGCCCCGGCCGGGGCTGCGGCCCCCATCGGCCTCGCACCCGCTCGCCGGGTCCCGCCGGGCGGCATCTCCATCCCGCCGCCAGCCCCCGGCCGGGATCTCCGCTGCGCCGGGACGAGACCCGGGGGTAATTCCTCCCCGAGCAGCGGTGGAGCGGCCGCGGGAGATGCCGGGGTGAGCCGCCGCCGCCCGATGCTCTCCCTCCTCCCTCCTCCCTCCTCCCACCGCACCGGCTCGGTGCAAGGGACCGTCGCGAAGCCGCTCTCGGCGCGGCGCGGCCGCGGCCCCCAGCTCGGCCCGCGCCGGGTGGCCGGTGGGCTCACGGCGGGGTCCTGCGGCCGGCAGAGCCCCCGGCCTGGCCGGTGCCAGCCCCTCCGCACGCCGGCGCGCCCGGCGCTCCGGAGCGTCCCCTTCCCGCGCGTACCCAGGCAAAGCAGTCGGGAGGGCGACGGCTTGAAGGAAACAGCTAGGAGATCGTAATTCTTAGACTGGAAGCAAAAGTATCTCTGAGATCTCTCGCGTCGGCAGCTGCTTGGCCTCTGCCAAGGAGCCCTGCGCCTGCCGCTGAGAGCTGGACACGGGTGACAAACCCGCGCGGGCTGCAGGCGTGCCTGGGGGACCAGCCTTTGCGGGCCCATTAAAACCGTGATGTGAACTTTTCTACCTCGCGCTGTTTAATGTAGTAAACATGCTCCATGTTGAAAATTTACTGTGAGTCACACTTACAAAGCCTGGAGAAGCGGAGGAGGCTCGGTTCAGATTATAGCTCTTTCTGTGCAGAGGTCAAGAACTCGGTAATACCGCGACGCAGGCCAAAACAAACTCTATATGATCTACTACTGGTTTCCTTTTAAGTTCCCTTTTTGCTCGGCGTTGACTTCCTTTTATTCCACTCCAACTTACATTAATCCCCGTTGTAGAAATGTTCCCCCCCTTCCTCTCGTTTCTCTTTAAAAGCATCTCTGTAATGAAAATAAGTTATTTTTAGTGTCTTCTTTGCGGCCGGTTGGAGGGCCAAGGATCCAGATCGGAATCAGCGCAGGCGTATCCCCCGAGACCCCGCTTTCCTCCCCATCGTTCAAACCTCATCCGAAGCCGAGATTTTGAGAGCTCTTAATTCCGTGACATCACCTCGTGGTACTGGCAATAATAAGCCACGGCGAGGCGTACCTGGCGTTAGGGACGGCCTGCGCCCTCTCACGTGCCAGGTGCGAGATGTTCCGTCCCGCGGCGATGCCCGGTGGCCCCCGGGCAAGCGGCGCGGCCGTTCCCGCCTCCGGGCTCGCCGGAGCCCGCGGCGCCCACCGGCCTCCCGCCCCGGGGCCGCCCTCGCGCGGTTTAGCCAAAGCGTGGGCAATCCCGGGTTTTTCGGGATGTAAGCCTCGCGGGGTCGCGGGCTCAGCATCTCCACAGGAAAGACATTTGGCCTTTTGGCAGAGCTCACACAGCCCGCCTCCGCAGCCCGCGTCGGGGGGGGGTGCCCCTCCGTGGGCACCCCTGTGCCGGGGCATAGCTCGCCCGGGGTGTGCCGAGGGAGCGCAGCGCATCCCGCGGGAACCCACTCGGGGCCTCAAGACAAACGCCTCCTTCTCCCCAAGTCGCGCAGCTGAAACGCGTGCCGGCCAGGGCTGGCGTGGGGTCTCACCCGGGCTGGCGTGAGACGCCGACCCGGGCTGGCGTGGGGTGCCGAGCTGGGCTGGCGTGAGACGCCGAGCCGGGCTGGCGTGGGGTCCGAGCCGGGCTGGCGTGGGGTGCCGAGCTGGGCTGGCGTGGGGTGCCGACCCTGGCTGGCGTGGGGTCCGACCCTGGCTGGCGTGGGTGCCGAGCCCGGCTGGCGTGGGTGCCGGACCCGGGCTGGCGTGAGATGCCGACCCGGCCTGGCGTGGGGTCCGACGCGGGCTGGCGTGGGTGCCGACCCTGGCTGGCGTGGGTGCCGGACCCGGGCTGGCGTGGGGTCCGACCCGGGCTGGCGTGGGGTGCCGAGCTGGGCTGGCGTGGGGTCCGACCCGGGCTGGCGTGGGGTGCCGACCCGGCCTGGCGTGGGGTCCGACCCGGGCTGGCGTGGGGTGCCGACCCGGCCTGGCGTGGGGTCCGACGCGGGCTGGCGTGGGTGCCGACCCTGGCTGGCGTGGGGTGCCGAGCTGGGCTGGCGTGAGATGCCGACCCGGCCTGGCGTGGGGTCCGACCCGGGCTGGCGTGGGGTGCCGACCCGGGCTGGCGTGGGGTGCCGACCCGGGCTGGCGTGGGGTCCGAGCCTGGCTGGCGTGGGGTGCCGACCCGGGCTGGCGTGGGGTCCGAGCCGGCCTGGCGTGGGTGCCGGTCCCGGGCGCCTCCCCGCCCCGGCCCTCCCTCCCCCGCTCCTGCCCCGGCGCAGCTGCAGCGGGAGGGCGCGGCGGGGAGAGGGCGGCGGGTCCGCCGTGGGGCCGCCCCGAGCCGGGGGCACCGGCCGCGGCAGAGCGCGGTTTAGCGGGGGGAGCGGAGTTTCCCTCGCCCTCCCTCTCCGGGCGCTCTGCACGACGCCCAGCCCGCCCGAAAGCCGCTCCGGGCTCCCTTCAAAGGGAGCCGCCCGCTCGGGCCGCGCCGTCCCGCTGCGGTGGGAGCTGCAAACCCAGGAGCGAAGCGCGGCCGTAAATCGGGGCGGGGGGGCAGGAGGCAGCGTTCGGCGGGGAGCTGCGGCCTCGCCTCGCCGCTGGGCACCGCGCCGTGGTCCGAGGGGTTTGTTTTGGACACTGTCACCCAAAGGCGGCACGCAATACGGTGGCTGCGAGCTAGTGACAAGATGAATAAGTGTATTGCTTTATGAAAAAGCAAAGGAGGGGAAAAAGTGGATATTGTGGGGGAGGCTCTTATAAATGAACTGTCAAGCGAAAGAAAGTTAAAGGGAAATCTCCTGCTGTAAATGCATCGGGCGGGCACTTCTAATAAAAATCAGGGTCCTGGAGGAATTAATTACAGCAGCATTACAGGAAGAATTCGTGGAATTGCAAAACGTAGTTGGCACAGACCAGCACGGACCGCTGTTGCAAATGGGGAAACTGCAGGAGAGTTTAACAATTCCTGAGCTGATATGCAGGACATTGTAGTAGCATAATAGCACTTCAGACACACTAATGAATAATAGTGTCCAGTGATACTGACAAATGATATTACGCATACCTCGAGATTGAAGTCACTTAATTTGTTTTTATATGCAAAAGCTTCCCACTGGAATCTGACTTTTTTAGGTCGCTTCTACCTGCCACGAAGAAGAGGAAAAATAAGAATCACCCCCCCCCCCCCTTTAACAACAGAATGGTATAAATTCAGTGCATAAGTCCAGCGAATTTAGGTGTAATTAATCAACGGGGAGGCTCGCGTTTATTGTGAGCGGCTGTTCCCCGGCATCAATCAGAGCCCGGCCGAAAGGCTCGGGGGCTCCCGCCCCCCCCGGCTCGGCGGGGCGAGGCTGCGCCGGCGGGAGTTGCGCGGTGGGGAGCGGAGCCCGGAGCGGTGGAGCCCCGCAGCCCCCCGGGGGCGGCGTCCCACGGGCGACGGCACCTCTGCGTCCAGCGGGGCCGGGGGGGGGGCACGGCGGCACCTCTGCGTCCAGCGGGGCCGGGGGGGGGGGCACGGCGGCACCTCTGCGTCCAGCGGGGCCGGGGGGGGGGCACGGCGGCACCTCTGCGTCCAGCGGGGCCGGGGGGGGGGGGCACGGCGGCACCTCTGCGTCCAGCGGGGCCGGGGGGGGGGGCACGACGGCACCTCTGCGTCCAGCGGGGCCGGGGGGGGGGCACGGCGGCACCTCTGCGTCCAGCGGGGCCGGGGGGGGGGGCACGGCGGCACCTCTGCGTCCAGCGGGGCCGGGGGGGGGGCACGGCGGCACCTCTGCGTCCAGCGGGGCCGGGGGGGGGGGCACGGCGGCACCTCTGCGTCCAGCGGGGCCGGGGGGGGGGGCACGACGGCACCTCTGCGTCCAGCGGGGCCGGGGGGGGGGGGGGCACGACGGCACCTCTGCGTCCAGCGGGGCCGGGGGGGGGGCACGACGGCACCTCTGCGTCCAGCGGGGCCGGGGGGGGGCACGACGGCACCTCTGCGTCCAGCGGGGCGGGGGGGGGGGGACACGGCGGCACCTCTGCGTCCAGCGGGGCCGGGGGGGGGGGGCACGACGGCACCTCTGCGTCCAGCGGGGCCGGGGGGGGGCACGACGGCACCTCTGCGTCCAGCGGGGCGGGGGGGGGACACACGGCGGCACCTCTGCGTCCAGCGGGGCGGGGGGGGGACACACGGCGGCACCTCTGCGTCCAGCGGGGCCGGGGGGGGGGGCACGGCGGCACCTCTGCGTCCAGCGGGGCGGGGGGGGGGCACGGCCGGGCGAGCCGCCCCGCCGCCGTTCCCCGCCCATCCCCGCGGCCGCGCAGCCCGGGGCTGCCCCGCCCGAGCGGGACGCGGTGGTCGGAACCCGCGCTCGGCGTGTTCCAGCCGCGCCGTTCCTGTGCGGCTTGTCAAGCCCCGCCGTGTAGCGACATCCGTCACGGGCGGCCGTAGCGCCTTCGCCCCACAAGGCACGTGGTCCCTCACCCTCCTGGTTAGAACAGCTAACGGATCTGCCTTTTTAAAACAAATAATCTGCTCCGTTGGCCCGCCCCGCTGCCCATATTCGTTTCATTAATTTCAATGTGTCAATATCGGATATTGCTTTTCTGTAGGGAAAAAGTTTTATGTCTCCACTTCCAGCTATTTACAAACTGACAGGCTTGCGGATTCAAAGGGACTTCCCAACCCGCAGCCGTTTTCTCTTTTTTCTCTTCTTCCTTTTCTTTTCTTTTTTCTTTTCTTTTCTTTTTTCTTTTCTTTTCCTTTTCTTTTCTTTTCTTCTTTTCTTTTTTCTTTTCTTCTTTTTTCTTTTCTTTTTTGTTCTTTTCTTTTTTCTTTTCTTTTATTTTTTCTTTTTTATTTTTTCCTTTTCTTTTTTATCTTCCTTTTCTTTTCTTTTTTCTTTTTTATCTTTTTCTTTTCTTTTCCCTTTTCTTTTCTTTTCTCTTTCCTTTTCTTCTCCTTTTCTCCTTTTCCCTTCCCTTTCCTTTCTTTTCCTTTCTTTTCTTCTTTTCCCTTTCCTTTCCTTTTACTTTCTTTTGTCCCTTTATTTTCTTGTTTAAATTCATAATACATCGATAAAAGGGATTATACAAAATAAATTATCTTTCTGCCGTTACATATTTAAAAACAATAACAAAGACAATGTTGCTATCCTGACGTATCGGTTTTAATTCGATCACAGTAACTCTGGTTCTAATTCTACATGTTTTCACAACAGCGACAATTTATACCAAATGACCTCACAGCTTGAATGCATGACATGGAACCAAATGAACCTGGGATCCACACTGAAGGGGTAAGGCGCTTTATTCTCTTCTAACCTCCCGCCCGAGTGACGCCGCGTTACCGAGCTAACTCTGTCTCTTTTTCACGACACGAACCCGGTCGCCAGCACGACCAAAGGCTGGCGGGTCCCGACAGCGGCTCGTCCGTCGGCCGGCCGTCGCTCCCCGCGTTCGCACAAACGCCGCTCACGCCGCCGGCCCGGCGCCGGGGCCGGTTCGGGCCGCCCAAGCCGGGCAGCGGGTGGGTCCCGGCGCCGCCCCCCCGCCGGCCCCGGGCAGCGCCCCCGGGGGCTCCATCGCCGGGCCGGGCCGGGGGTCCCCGGGCGGGGCCCGGGGGGGCGGCCGCGGCCCCTCCGCGCTCTCCTCCTCGAGTCGTCGCCCCTTCCCACCGTCCCTCTTCCCTTTCCCTCCCTTCGCCAGGCCCTGCGTCCTGTGTCCCGGCCCTGCCGCCTCCCGGCTTCCTTCCTCCCGGCCATTGTCGCCCTCCCACCTGCCGGGAAGAGGCTCCGGCCCGCCTCCCCCGCGGGGCTTCCTGCGCCCGGGCGGGCAGGAAGGCCCCGAGGCGCCGCGGGGCCCCGCCGGGGCGGCGGCCGCTGGGCGGGGGGGGGGGGGTGTGTGCGCGGCGCTCCCGGCCCCCGCCCCGGGCGGGCATCGCCCCCGCCGGCCCCGGCCTCCCGCGGCCCCGGGCCCGGCCCCGCGGGCGAGCGCGGGCCGCCGGCGCGGAGGGGCCGCGGGGGCGAGCGGGGCCGGCCGGCAGCGCTCGGCGGCGCCCGGGGGAGCGCGGGGCGGCACCGGGACCCGCCGGCGCGGCGCACGGCCGCGACCTGGCCCCGCTGCGTCCCCGCTCGCTGCCCCGCGCGAAAGAGCCGCCTCTCGGTCTTGGCCGAGGCCAAGCGCAGGCTGGGCTGCGCGGCTCGGAGCAGGCGGTGGGCGGGGAAGGCTCCCTGCCGAAGGTGGGTATCACCAGCCTGCGCGGAGCGGCGCTTCGTGCGGAAGCGTGCGCTGACGGGCCCACGCGAACAGCCGGAGGAGGCTGGAGGAGCCCGCGCGGATCTACCCTTCCATGCAGTCGTCCGTACGTGTGAAAACCTCGTTCAATACGGGCTTCGTGTACGGTGCTGTAGCGCGATAAAGGAAAAAAATATTATGGGTCTGCCTCTAGCTCATTCACAAATGGTGTTTGAAGGTTAGAGGGGCAAGACAGGAGCGTAGTAAACTATCTGTATTGGAATGAACGAGAGAACGGAGCCTGAAGAGGTCTGTCGAGGAGCTCTCGTGTGGTTAGAGAAGATCACCAAATCCTGCAGTTGTGTACAGTCCAGTGTCTTTGCTGCCAGTCCTCTTTTTAAAGGTTATTTCCTACTTTTATCTTCCATAAGTGTTTTTGATTTCCTCTTTAAACTGTACCCTTTAAAGATCAGTCACTGCAATATTAGACACTGTTTTGTCTCCTCTGAAGAAAATATCCTGCAAAATGGAGAAACACATCAACCTTGACCGAGGTCCAAGTTATTAAAGCAAGGAAGAGGTTATTCTTTGGGGAACTCAGTGAAAAAAAAAAAAAAAAAAAAGACACAATAGAAATATTAAAGGAGTACTGAACAAAATAAATGGCTTCTTACTTGTCCAGGAGTCAGACTGTTAGCAGTGTAAAGTATGTGACCTAGGATGCATGAAAGGGGGTGGGAAAAGAAATCAAGATGAATGATCTATGGTAAAACAAAGCTGAAAGTTTTGGTATAGGCCAAGATTGTAGAATCTGTGGAAAATCAGTGCTAGACATAGCCTCATCACTGGTAATATGAGCCAAAATAGTTATCTGTCTTTTCTGGCTGAGAGTTACAATACACAGTACCTCCAATCTCAGTTGCCATGAACATAAGGTATTCTTCCCAAGATTTACATCTTTAAAATATATGAACTGTTCATAAGTGATTCCCAGGCGTTTAGTATTTCAGATGCTTTTCTCCGTCTTGTAGTTGTAATTTAAGAATTTTGGAATCAACCTTTCTGCTGAAATACGGAGCTTCTAGATTCTGTCCAACGATGACAGTCCTTGTTTAGCTCCTTGCCTTGAGTTCTCCCCAGCACTTCTTCCTGGCTTCGATTAGACTTTTGCACATTATAAGAAGGAAGAAAGCATAACCAGTAAGTTCTGCAAAAAAGTTAGAGAACTCCGCAGTTACATAAAACTTATGGGTCATACACTTTATACTTGACAGTAGACCAGTTCAGTAGCTTGCCTTCTGGGTTCACGATCAGTGTAAGTTTAATACACCGAAATGCAGCTGTTGCCGTGCATCTCAGGTAGAGTTAGTTAGCAGCCTCTGTGCTTAAATTATCTAGTGGTTTAGCTGAGAGCATTCTGGTTTTAGGTGTTTACATTCTTGCCAATATTTGATGATCAGCTCCAGAATCTCCTCACTTCAGATTAAAAGTTTGAAACTTGGCAAGGAATACTGTCAGGTGGCCAAAGCTGTGTCCTTTTCAGTCACTGTGAAAATCATTCCCTCTGAGTTGCAAGCTTATGAACAGTCCTGTTCGGGTGTGATCAGAAGCAAGGGCCTGGCATCTAAACTATCGAATGATTTTATCTGCCCAGAGCCCGCTTCAGCCTATAGCTTTAAGGCCTTTTTAGAAGACCTTTTTTCCTGAATGTTTTTTCCTCCCTGGATATTTTAATGTCAGATATTGGAACTGAGGGCAAGAAGTTTCTTCGTCTCGGTGGGTTTTAGTCTTTGAGTGCTTTCAGTAGGTGTAAGCATTAGGGAACTGCAGAAGGCATGGCCGGAGCGTCAAGCAGAGGTGGGCAGTAAAAGGTATGGAATAGAGTGCCTGGCCAGCCGTTGCTAAGTGGTGGAGAGAGACACGTAAGGTGAACAGAGATGTTGTCTTCTGGCAGAGCACAACACTGTGATAGACTGGCAGGGGAAGGGGACAGAGGTGTAAATGGGGAAGCAGATGGAAAAGGCTGCAGCCAGATTACTCCAGAACATGGAGTAGGTCCTAAAAGTTGACTTCTGGACATTTCTACTTGCTGGCAAACCACAAGGAGGGCTGATGGCCCAAAATGAGCTTCTCTCTGCAAGGAGTTGCCTCTGGAAGAAGATGACAACGCACGACAGCTACCATATGGTCCAAGTGACCTGAATCTGTAGATTTTCACTTAGGTTCTGAACGCCAAAGACTGAGTTCAAGTTGTGCTTATAACTCATCTGAGGGAAGAACGGCCCGCAGTAGGTGCCTTGTGAGCGTTGATTATGTGTTGCCTGTTTGGCCAGAGACTTCTCTGTCACTTTCTGAACTTTGGGTAGACAAGAGGGAGGGCTGGCTTGTTGTCTGTGAGACTTGTCACGCAAACTGGCTGCTTCGAGGATCTGAAAGGGAAACTTCATGGTTAAGGCAGTGAACATCACTGTGGGACTGGATTTTATCTCTGCAGACTGCTGATGGTTCGATCCCCATATTGTGTTATTTTGTTTGGAGCAGCTGAGATCAGATTTTTACTGTTGCAGGGAACTCAGTGTGTCCTTTGCTTATTACCCCAAGAACTGAGGTCCCAGACATCTCAAAATGGATGCCCCATATTACTGGACACCTTTCTCTTCAGTTTCTGTCCTTAATACTTTTGTGTTGCTTTCTTATTTGTCCGGTGTGGAAAATACTGCTTCCCTTCGTAGTGTTGTTGTAGAGGTAGACCTCATGACTATAAAAACCTCCTTGATATTTTGATGAGTTCTGTATAAAAGTGACATGGAAATGAATTATACCAAGAAGGAAATGACATGGTGTGGTAGGCAAGAAGTGTAGCCACACACCCAACAGCAAGGCTTAACAGAAATATGGCAGAGTTGTCTCTTCAGCGGCTTGAGTAAAAAGTTTTGATCCATAGTTTCAACAGTCATCTGAAATCGAGTATATATCTAGACAAAATTTTTGTTTTGTTTTGTTTTGTTTTGTTTTTACCCTTCTGGTTTTGCTCGGGTGTTAAACAGTCAGCGTGTTCCATGGACATTTGTATACATTGCTGTTTGCTCAGGCTCACTGGAAGGAAAATGAGGTATGATCTCTGTAGAACACTATAAAACCGCATCTAAAACAAGACAGTGAAAACTTATTTTGTCTAGGAGTGAATAGCAAAGGTTCTTCTGTTTAGCTATGATGGTATTATTAGTAGAACTTGGAGGTGCAAAACTTCCTTCTTGGGTTCAGTTCTGCAGTGAACGTGAGTTGGAAATGGACAATGACCTATTGTCTCTAATACTGAATTTCCCCTTTCCCACTGATAGCTGAGGGTCTCATTTTGAAGGGAAGTGTTGGGTGAAATCCTGATTCCACTCAGGTCAATGGTAAAAAAACCCAAACCAAACAAAGACTATTGAAGTCGGAGAGACTAGGGTCCCATGAAAATCCAGTGCCTTCCTTTCATCAACCAGCTGGTTTTCTCGTTGAAGATGGCAGAAGGGCTGTAATCTGTGAAATCACATTTTTAAATATCCCTTTGCCTTGGAAAGTGCAAATAAAAATGCAGCTTTATACTCCACCCTCCGTAATAGTATTAGACAAAAACCAGGCAGAAACCTGATCTTCTATATAACTAATCAGGATCTTTTTGCTGTCTCCATACATATTTTTCCCAGGGTGCTAGGATGGTAAATATTTTAGCAGAGGGAATTAACTCTACTTCTCTTCCTTTATGTTCTGTTATCAACGCAACTAGCCCACACCCTCACTCTGCCTCATTTTTGGCTCTGTTTCTAAACCCTAAAATTCCTGTTCCTGCATTGAAACACAATTAAATTGAAGCTTAATGTGGTGCCTGTTTTATGTAATCTTGCTTTCTGGCTTTTTTTTTATTCTTCCCAGTCTGAATCTCATGAATCAATGTGTATTCATGTTTCATCTGAAATTTTCTAGCTCTCCTCAGTATGCCCTAAAGCTTCCCTTTTTTGGTTTATGAAATAATAATAAAAAGCTTAACTCTTCAGATTAAGTTGTAACTGCTTTATACATTAGACAGACAATTTCAGTGTAACAAAGTAAAAATGGTGTGAGAGAGAAATTGCAGCTTGATTATTTTTTAAAATATTCAGATTAGAATGTCATCTTTTATGAGTTTTTTTATAACCACTTAGATTGATACAACTTTCTAAAGCTGCTCTGTTTTTCATCACACATTCTCATCTGTAAAACCTTCATTTTTATTAATCTTTGTACAATCTGTACAACTTTGAGATTAATCATTTTAAAAGAGCTACTCTCCGAGTGTTAAGGATTTGCTGGGCTAATGGTAAATGCAAGCCCCTCTAAATACAATGCATAGCGCTTGGTTAGCGTTTTATGTTGCGTAAGTATCAGTCTTTGTTTCCCCGTTATCTAGAGTTACATTTTATGGCTATGTTTCCAGGTCTGTTTCTGGCTGCCTAGAACCGGAGAACAAAATATACTGGGTCCTTTTTTCACCAACTAACTTGAATTCTAAAAATTTATAGTCTGGTTCTGCCTCTGTGCTGTTCCCAGTGAAGTTAAAGGGAGTTGTATATTTACAAGTAAAGGCAGAACTAGACTGTGAGGCCAAATCCTTCAGTCCTTGCTCGAACAAAAATTTCTGTTGGATCCTGGCAGGCCAGTTTGGCTGCATCTGGCCTGGCTTAGTTTTGACTCCTTTTAGGACTTGTGGAGGGATCGGTCTAGCGTCTCTCCTAACTGTAACTCTGGGCCTTACTTTTTTTTTTCTTCTTTAGTTAATTCAACCATTTGTCCCCCGATTATCTCCCTGGCCTTAGTTGAATTTCTTCTGGGGGCTGCTCAGCCCTTGGAGCAGGGGAAGACACAGCGTAGGAGCTTTGGCTGTGCTTTCAGCCATGCTCTGAGTGCACTTGCAGCCGGGCAGCGAGCGGCTCCGTTGGCAGTCCTCCAGGCTGCTGTGGTGTTGCCTGAGCAGCCCGTCCTGCTGGGAACGAACACGTGGGTCCTGGTCCCAGAAGCCTGTCTCCCCTGCAGTATCAGTGTTTACCTACCCTCGACTATCACTGTTCAACTGAATGGTGCAGTGTAATCTCTAACGTGTCTTCTTTTTAATTTATAATGCATATATTGTTTGTGGATGTGGGGTGTACAGTGCACACGTTGCAGTATTTTGGTGGAGATCTCGGCTGTTATCTAGTCCTGAGAAGCTAGTGGGACAATTTTTCATTATTATTCTTACAGATTTGGTGGCCTAAGTGTGTGAGGCACTGTTTCTTTGCCTAGTTAAACATAGAATGCCTGACTAGAAAAGATGCAGGTTAAGGAATCTCCTATTGTCTTAAGATTTCCATTTACTTAATGTACTGCAGCTATATATTCATCAGTTACTGGTGTTGCTCTTGTATGTGGGATTGCATCTGATCATTTTCTCTTGTATGCAGTAAAGCAGGTGTTTGAGTTTCAGTAATGTATTTAGGAGGTTTCTATCAGTTCTTCTGTCAGTGCTTTTATTTTAGTACATAAATTGCAGCAATATGAAAGAAGCTGACCGTGCAAACCGTGGTATACGTTTTGTGGCATACATCATGGATGCATTGAGTAAAGGGGCTGGAACCAGAAAAAAAAATTGTATTTGACAGTGAGGTTCTATCGATGCAGAGCGAAGGCTGAAGTTCAAGAGAGCAGTGGTGTGGGGATGGTTTGTAAAAACTCCTCCTTCAGTGTTCCAGTTTCTCCACTGACTGGAAGGAACATTCACCCGTTAATTTGCATCTCCCTGAAGGTCAGATTATTCCATAGCACTTCATAGAGAATAAATAGCATTTTAACCAAGAAATCTCACGTGGTCTATTTTGCTGTCATCATCCATATGACCATGCTGAGTACCAGCCAATGTTGATGGAAATGTGCCCAATGTAAAATGGGAAATAGGGTTCCTGATTATTAAAGCATCTCTCCTAGGGAGCTGGTTAAGTAGATGGCTATTCATTACTTAGTATATTATGGGTCAAGAGGATCAGAACACAGGTTTTAATCTTCAAGGCTTTGCAGTTGAATGTACAGTTTTAGTGAAGTATAACTAGAAATAATGGGAGGAAATATGGAAAAGGTTGAATGTTGAGGAAGGCTTCCCAACGGTGCAATAAAAATTGAGATGGAGATCATTTGGAGGATACCTCCCATTCATAGAGCCATTCCTTAGGGCACAGACAGGGTCTTTGTTCTGCTTCTTATTCCTCGGAGGAATTATTTCGGAACTGACTGGTCTTTGCAAAAACGGTTATCACTGAAAGATGAAAACCATGTGAATTTGGAGGGAAAGTTAGGCTGTTTTATGGTATAAGCTTTTACTGCGTATTCCTGTTCCTCCTTCTAAAGTTTCTGTCCTGGGAATTCTTCTTATCTAACTTCGTGTCTCTTGTTTATTGCAACGTGTAAGGCTGCTAGAACAGGCGTGAATGAGAGGCTACACAGTTAGTTACTCAGGGTGACTAATGCTGAAGTTCGTATCTACCCTTGATTTGCTGCTACGTTACAGATCAGGAATAGGTTCTACTGCAGAACTTCCTCCTTATAAATGGTATTTTTCATTTAATTTCTGTTTTAAAATGCACTGTTTTATTTGTGATTAACATGGGTATCACCATGGGTTGGGTGCTTTTTACCTTTTTTTTTTTTTTAAATATCTATGGACTTGCTGCCTTTCAATAGAGAGGAAAATTCTGTGCTGGTGGGGAACCTGAATTGAGCAAATGGTCATTTGTTACTTGTATTAGGGAACAAAAGGCCACATCTAGGCCCTGAGCCTGAGCCTGAGAGGAGACCCTATTTTGTAGCATTCGATTTGAATAGCCAGGTGGAGCCAGGATTTGAATCTAGTATTTTATGCAGCAAAGGACTTGATCTAAAGGAACCCATTTGCCAGGTGGCAGCCTGCAAGCCGCTATAGGGACGAATAATGAGGAATGTGACCTGCACCCTGCAGTAAGAGCTGCTCCCCTCCTGTTTAGTGAGGTTCACAAACCATTGAGACATCTCCCGCATTCCAGTTCCACTGGCTGTTCTGCAAATCACTTAAGAGGTTTAAAACTTCCTTGTAATTCTACTCTGCACATGAACTTTGAGTGAAGAGAAAGGAAGGACCGGTGAAATGAGAGTCTGGGCCTCAGGGACCCCTCCAAATTGCTATTGCAAGCATTTGGCAAAGACTGGGATAACATCCTATGTATCCGTCTTTGTCCCTAGCTGTGTGCCCTTGGGCTTTGTTCTGGGCTTTCTAATTTCTAGTGCAGTGTAAAACATGAACACTTACTGTTGCCAATGTATATTAACATGTGTGGCAATGTACACACTGATGTAACGTACTCATTTAAAAACAAAAACTAAAATTTATTTGCATAACGTTGACATTAAGAAGGTTGCAAACAGGAAACACAGCAATGTTCCTAACATTCTGGACAGGAGAACATAGGATTTTGAAGAATAATTAGGTAAAACATATATGGTTGCGACATGCCCAAAACACAGCAAAGATTACAAATTTTTAAAATTGTTGTGATGATGCTGCATGAGGAATCTTGAAAATTTATACCTACTAGGGATAGGCTGGTCTTGTTTTTTTGTTTTATTTTTATAAAGGGTTAATTTGTAGCACGTCCTGCAAGCTGATATGTGGGATAAATAGTTTGGACACTGATTTGTAATCTCTGTTTATGAGTACATGACTGCTATTCTTATAAATGTCATCACTTTCTTGGTAGTATCTGGTAATATCTGAGTCATGAAGTGCTGACAAAAATCCACTGCACTTAATGTGAAACTTGAGGCATTTTGCTCATTCCAAAAGATATTAGCAATTGCCAGCCCCACATTTAACTGATAAATAACGTGTACATGTGCACATGACACAGTTATGCTGCTATGTGGATTTTTTCCTCTTACATAAAATCTTTGTGGAAATACATCAGAGTTCAAATCATGACTTTTTTTTTTTTTTTTTTTTTTTTTAACTGGACTATCTTAATGGATACTAATAGATGTATGTATGGAATCAGTGCATTGTGCCAGCAGGAGCAGATCCATGTGAAGGCAGAGCAGGCTTCCTTTGGTGAATTTCATTTGAACTTGGATATCCTGGCTGTAAAAGCGAACTCTGCATGTGTTATCACCGATTTAAGAAATGAAAACTCTCACAAGGAGCTAGGTACTGAAATATATTTCATTTCTCCATTATTCCCCTCTTTATTTACAGCCATACAGCAGGATATGAAAATGAGAACCACAGTGCTCCCATGTTATACAGCTGTGGGGCCCAATACAGAATACACACCCATGGAGTTTTTAGAGGCATACAAGTGAGTATCCTAGGGCATTCTTCATAGGAAGTAAAACTGCTGCCTGTTTATAATGTTCATTTACCACTTCACTGGTATTTATAAATCCATCCTTGATTTGCGATTTCCCTGTGTTATCAAGAAATGCTTTACATAAGTGTCTGGACTTCCCTGAAGCCATTGAGGTATGATGTAAGATTTCTTTCTGACACAGTAATTTAAAATTGTTTATTTCTTCTTCTAAAATATATCTGTGAGGCAATATTCCTTACCAGCTTCTCAGGATGATCCGAAATATGCAATCCAGCTTCCAACTTCTAGCTCCAGTCACTTTGGCTGTGTGAAGCTCCTGTGGTTACAATGGACTACGCCTGATAACGATATATAAGAAAGTGTCATGTGACATTTTGCTTTTACAGATTTCTGAAACTTTACTAATTCAAACATATATCCTTAAAACAAAATACAATGATTGTTTCCTAATAACCAAGTAATTAGTGAATATTTGAGAGGAACTTACCATTCATGGGAGTGAATTTACTCCCTTTCTGAGACAGTCATATCATCGATAAATACCACTGTAAAAGATAAACCTTCTTAAAACTGATGGCAAAGTCATTACATAATATTTGTCTCTTCTGCGTTGCTGTGTGTTGTCAATATACATGAATGTTTTTAGATAGCATCTTTTCTCCTTTTCCTTTTCTGTGTAGTTTGACAAGTCATTATTCACTAGCAAACTCTCAGAAATAGGCTTGTGAGCAGCTTTTCTTGAGTAAATAAAAGTAAGCAGTTGACATTGTTTAAGGAAGTTAATTATCCCAATAGGAGAAGATCATCTTTGATCGAATATTGTGACAGTGGCGCAAATGCGTTAAAATTCACCAGCTCCACCTAGACCGTCTTCCTTGTTTTGTTTTTTACCAATTTGTATTAACCCAATACATTCATTTCCCTGTCCTTTAACTTCATAGAAGTATTTAAAATAGAGAGGAGAATGGTCCTCTGGCTTATGCTCTTGTCTCTTACACTGGTATAAGTCTAGAACTATTTCATATGCCAGTGGGTGTTCTTCCAGGATTGTGTGATTACACATGAGGTCAGAATGTGGCCCATTTAATCTTGTGTATAAATATTAGTGAGAGAATTTAATAAGTAGAGTTCACTGTGTTTCACCTTCAAATAATTTTAATACTCTGCAAAGAACTGATTAAGGTATACTAAGGTTGTACTTCGTTAATGTAGAATAAAATAAAATTGCCTGTTTGCAGTGTAATATATTTATTACGCAGTATAATATCTCTTTGTCGTGGAGAAGTGCCTCTGATTGTTTGTGTTTGAATATGTTAAGTAAAAGCTTGAGAACATACACGTTACATTAACAAGTCTCTGACCTTGTAGGATGTCCGACGAGTGCCAGGAGTAGCTCCAACTATTGTCCGATCAGCAAGTGAGACAAATGAAAAACGTCCCTTCATGTGTGCGTACCCTGGCTGTAACAAGCGATACTTCAAGTTGTCCCATTTACAGATGCACAGCAGAAAGCACACTGGTAAGTGTCAGCATGGATTGGTATAAATCACGTTACAGAACTGGACAGCAAAGTGGGTAGGGTGATTTTAAAAGAGCAGAAAGTGCAAGAAATGATCTGCCAGGACAGGGGCAGCAAGAATCTATCCGATGGGTATGTATGTGCTCTGTCATCTGGGCAATCCCTCTTCTGGATGCAGAAGACCCTCTGAATCTAGTGAAGAAAAAACACAGAGCAGCGCTGACAGCAAGTAGATCACCTCCCTCCTCCTTCCTACTGTTACAGGGCATCATTCAGGGCTGTGAATTGTCTTCCTTTCCCCACCCCTCCCCCTCTCTGGGAGCATCAAAGGTTGCTCCAAATCTTAACTTTTGTTAACTATTAAGAAGTTTCCTCTGCAAGAGGAACCTAGACATTTAGCATCCTCTTGTCCTCCCGTGTAAGCCTTTTCTGGTTGGGATGGAGGCAGGGATTGGCAAATGAGCTTCCTTGCTATGGGATCCCTCCATGAAGTCGTTTGTAGACTAAGATCTATTTGTAGACTGTAGACTAAGATCTGGATTCTCTAAGTTCAGGCGCATCTCTAAGCTACATCTGAAAATGTTGAAATCAAATGCCCTGCTGCACCTTGCCAAAGAGTGAACAGAATTATTTCCCCTATTGGGAGACTTTTTTCTGTTGGAAATGTAAAATTATGATACACCTTTAGATATGCTCATTTTGCATTTTTTGGATTGCCTATCATATTTTTATCTAGACAGCTCTTTCTGTGCTAATCTAGAAATTTGTGGATAAAATCTGTAAATATGGACGTTCAGTTAGTCATTAATATGACGGAAGGTCAAAGGGATGCAACAGGCAACAAGAAGGCAGTCCATACTGCTGTGACTTAGCAGATTGTCCAACATTTCATAAAAAATAGTTGCAAACTTTTCCTTTTGGAGACCGTGTCATGACATTAGTTAATTGCGTAAAATACTTAGAGGTGGGAAATGAACATTACAAAGAATTTTTAATTTCTGAATGGGCAAGTCACAAAATACTCAGATAGACATCTTCAGTGCTGCTCAGATTACACATTCAAGATAATTTAGATTGTAACTAGAATTTAGTCTGTAGAGATGAAGGTCTACAGAAATGCGATTCTATTTTCTGTAAATAGATTGGAAACAAGAAAATGTGGAGATATTTTGGCGTCTATTAGCTGCAGTATTTTTCTCGTGTATGCCTAAACAGTTCTGAAATTTTCTCGTAATCACTATTTCTTTTATTCCTAAATTGATTTACTCTGTATTTTAACAGTCATAATTTGTTTGTTCTGGTCCTGTATTTTATTCCATGTAGTTGCTTGGGTTTCACAATATTATTTCTGCATGCATCACAAGGACTTCAGCTTACTTTTCCCCCCCACCCCTTAACTGGAGAAGATTTTCAGAATTATACTACATATAATCTAGGCACGTAGAGGCACAAAAGCCCCAAAAGGCACAGGGGATAGGATTATGGCCCTCTAACATCCCTAGAGACTTCTCCTATTGTCTTTGAGGTCATAGATGCCCCTCCTTTGGTTCACGCTATAGTGGAGCAGGGCAGAGCAAAACCATTTTTTTTCCCTTCAAAATTCTCTTCTGTACAGGTGGGCCCAGATCTTTCTGCCACTGTATTTTGATGTGTTGACAACAAAACTTATTTATTTCTCAAACCTTTGCAAGTTAATTTCCATAAGAGGCCAACTTGATTCCCAAAGCTTGTATTTGCTGATACAAACATTGCCATTGATAAGACCATGTAAGCTTTTGAGGTTGGTTGCAGCTAAAGAGAGGAAGCAAGGGATAGTGCACTGCTGGTGTGAGAATCGCTTCGGTAATTTGCCTGGCTGATGCATTCAGATTTAGGATCAGAAGGGAGTTCTTCCCTTTATCAGGCTGGCAGGGTTTTGTGCTCAGCCTGTTGTATGGGTACTAGCCATTCCCTGTGATTATTGTGTGGAAATTTTGCTTACCAAATTCCCAGCTGCTTAGAGTCTTAGAATATGATGCTCTTAATTCCTTGTCTCCTCCTGTGGTCTGTGAGTCCTCGTTTTTGGGAGTGCTTGGTGAACTATGCTGTGTGGGAGCGTCTGGAGTGGATAGTCTACAAACACTTCTGAGTTACCATATTTTCTTGGCTGCTTGGTGTGGTGGAGGGTCTGGACTTGGTGGTCATAATGGTCTTTTTCAGTCCCATGCTCTTCAGGAGTCCTGGGCAGCTGATCTGACTGTGGTGATGCAAAGCCATTTCCAGTCTCCTTTGTAACTTCATGTCTTTGCCTGTCTAACCCTGATTTGTGTCCCCTGTGTGCATAAAAGCTGATTGTCAAAAGCGAAATTTGGAAACCAGTTTTCTCCAAGGGCAGATCAATCATCACTGAAGAATGCATGTGTCTTGTTGATAACAGTTATGGTAGCTACAGTTCACACTTCTCTGCACCTTCTTTCTTTTCTCCACCTGCTTGTTTTTATATGTTAGGGGATATCTTAAGGGGCCAGTATGACTTGAGTGAGGCTGTTGGTTTATGTTTCTGTCTCTTAGGCTCTCTGATCATCTTTTCTGTTTGTAACCCAATGAACTCCAAAACCGCATTCTAGAGTTCTCTACTAGGTACAGAAATTGGGCTTCGTGGAATTAGCGTATTAGACAGAAAGTAGTTGGCGAACATAACACCTAATACTCTTACTAAACAAAGGGATGTTTCTTCTTCTGCTTCAATGTTTTGATGGGGAGGAATCCTGATGAGCCAGTCTAAAGTCAGGAGAGCTGTCAGATGTCAGCTCAAGTGGAGGATAATTTGGTTGTGTTTGGTATACCTCTCTACAGCCAACATAAAATTTTACTAGTCCTCCTGTACGGTGGTTCTGGATTCACTCATGGTTTTGAAGCTCTTCCTCCTTTCTTAGTGTAGTGGTAGGTTGATTTTTTTAATTATGAATACATGATTTGAAAACAAGCTGTTACATATATCTAATATTAAACCAGCAGATAGTATCCTTGCAGAATAATGTTGGCTCTTGATTATCTTTTGTCTTTCTACAATACTTACAGAGGACTGGCTCGTTCATCAGATCTTCCGTTCTTCACTGGTTGCAGCATTGCAAAATGAAGCAGGGCCCTGAAACACAAAGTTGGAATCTGTAATCACTTTTTACCAATGTTTCAACGTAGCCTTAGTTCAAAATATGTTGGTATTTTGTGTCCTCTAAGACTGCTTATCCATTGTTAACAATGCCTTTATTGAAACATGTACAGCCAAAAAGGTTTTTTTCTTATCTTGGTGTATTTTGCTGCAGTAGATAGGCCTCTGAAAGGAAATGCAAAAATACATATAACTTTTCAACAGTGCAGCAAATAATGTGAGTTGTCATCCTGTGGCAGACTTCGGAGACTTCTTTGCAAAAACAAATTGATGTCTAGACCTCCATAAATTTCATTTATGGTGGAAACGTCAGCATTCTTGCCAGAGACCCTTTGGGTTCAGTGCCACACATTGCAAAAACTGGATTTATCCTAATGGAAGGCTGAGCATCTTTGCAGAGAAAATATCCTCTGCCTGTTTGCCAGGCATATTCTTCAGCCTAAATATGCTCAAGTGCAGGTGTGAGCTTCTACAATGAAGTATGAGAATCTGTAAATCAGGAAGGTTGTCCTTTATGTGGTAGGGGACTCAGGTCTCGCTGGTGAATTTCTGAGGCTCTGGGGGGTGTAAGTAATGCAGTCGAATAATGATTTTTATGCCAATCATCTAATAATGATTTCTTTGCTTTGACAAAATCAAGTATCCTTTTACTATGGCATGTGCCACCGTGCTGCTAAATGCTTTACAGTCATCAGTGCTGTTCATCATTACAACACCTTTGAAAGACAGAGCTATGTCTTCTATATACAGAGATGATAAATTGATAAATGGGTGTAATTGTACCTGAGCTGGGAACTGCACAGGCTCTCCTTTTAAGAGTGTAGTGTGATAACTTCTAGGATAGCGCTCTTTCATTAAGGTTGCTTTGAAATACTGACCTTCATACTTAAGCCATGGAATACCATTCTGCAGAATACTGTGGAAGCTGAAAGCTAATGTGGTTTCAAGAAACAACTGGACAAATTAGTGGAAAGAAACTCCATTAAGGAGTGCTAAATAGAAAGCCACCTTTGGCTTAGAAAGTTGCTACCTCATGAACTGCTGGATACTAGGAGAGTGTCCAGGGAAAGTACTGCTGCTTCCTTGCTCTCTTCTGCTCTCCTGCAGGCATCTTCAGTGAGCCATGGTGGGAGACTGCTGGGCTAGATGGACCTTTGGCCTCACCCAGCATGGACTGCTTTTAGGCTTTCATTTCTATGGCATAAAATAAGAGTACTTATGTATTTAAAATACAAGATTAGTTTCAAAACAGTAATGACATCTCACATGTGAGCTATGGTGTGAAGATGGCAGAAAATGTTACCTATAAAGGCTCCCTACTAAATAAAGAAACATACATTTTATCTAAGTTTGCTAAAGCAAATGATATTGAATAGGAAAATGTTATATTAGTGAGGTAAAGTTGTGATTATGGGGTTGTGCTTGTTTGATTAAGCGGGTATACAAGAAAAGGGGTTTAAATTGGTGAAGGGAGTATAGACAAGCCTTCAGATTCTCATTCAGACTTGCGGTGTCTGGTTTCAAAATCAGCCTCCTCTCCTCATGTTTTCTTGTGAGCGGCGGGCTTTTGGTCTTGCAGCACTCCTTAATTAAATGCAATGATTATGAATATTTTGTGCAACTGCTACAGCAGTAGGAATTTCTGTTTTCCCATGCGTCTGGGCAAATGAATTTGCTCCAGAGAAAACGTGCATGCTTCCTCTAGTTTAAGTTAACTACTTTTGAGCAAATAGGCTTATTTTATTAGGAGCATTTATTGCGATATGTGCAAAGGCTGATACATACTTGTGCTGCGATTGTTGAGCTTTATTTTTCTAAACATTTTCCTAAATATTAAAGAACTGCTACTCCCTCCATCCTCTTTCATCTTGACTATTTCATTTTGCACTAAGTTTAGCCTTTCTTTTGTGTGCCCTCTTTCAGTAATGAAATGTAAATAAGCATGGAAGCCTCTGAGTCGCAGGTGGAAGGACTGGTGAAGCTTCATCTTCGTCTCCTGTTTTGTTTTGGAAGTGTATGTGGTCACATAGGAAGGTGGCAGCATTATGGGATATTTTTCATACATTAAGAGACTTTAGCCTTTACTGGAGAGGCTTTAATAGGCCTGGGGAAACTAGGCACTGCTCTAACCCCTCTCTGTATAGTGATCTAACGAGGTACTAATGACTTTTTCTAATCTGGGACATTTCTGTTGTCCTGCTCTGATGAAACTTATGGGAGTTAACATGTATGTGACAGTCGGCTTTGGCAGGTGTTTTGCTTGGCACTAGCTGATGTGGAAGATGTAGAAAGAAAGGGAAATTAGGATTTCTGTCCAAATATTGTGCCTCTTTTTGTTTGTTTGCTTGTTGTTTGTTTGCTTTTTGTTTTCTATGCAATGTCATCATATCTCTGTGTAAGCATCTTGGATTAATTCCTTTAATATATGCATTGGTTAAATTTGTCCTTAATTTAATCAAGATTATATTTCAAAGTATTTAAAGAAATACTTTCTTTATGCCATCATGCCTGCTATACTGTTTTATTCAAATACCTCCTTAACCATCTTCTGCGTTTCTATTGCAATTAGCAGACAATCATCCTGTCACTGCATTCTGCTCTGCTGACATTCCCCCTCTTAAATCTGCCAAAGGGCTGAATTCCTTGGAAGTAAGTGGTTTCTGAAAAGCAGGCACCCCCCAGGGAGTCCTTGCGGTCAAAGTGTATGGAACTATTTCAAACACCTGTGGCAACTTTAATCCCTTATGCTAATAAATTAAGCACAGCAGACATGGAAATTGTCCACACCTAGGTTTGAGAATCAGTAAACTCCTTTGGGTGACTGTCACAGGAAGTTAGCTTGTTCTTGCAGATTTAGTTGCTTTTGTGAAATTTTGATCTTAGCCACACCAGTATGAATTTGGAATGCTCTTCTTAATATGCTACTTACATGGTGTTACCTAGATCAGAATGCTTCTGTTTTAAAGTAAAATAGTTTGCACTGGTATCTCAGAATACCAGTGCAACCAGAATATGTTTCCTCATCATCATAAAATCAGAAATGCAGGCACTTGCAATGTAGATTTATGAAAGTAAGATGCATTTAAAAATATACCCAGAGAAATTAAACCCACTGTCTGCTTCAGCTGATGTTTTTCTTTAGGTCCTTCCTACTGGACCTTGGTTTTACATCTCAGCTTTCCACTGCAGACAAAGCAGGTCCCAGCCAGTCTCGTGTGTACCTTCCAGATAAAGCCCAAGATTCTCCCAGCTTTGCAATGAGAGATGTTTCATTACTTCTTGTGCTGAGGCCTCCGCGCAGGGCTGTAGCACTGTAAACAGACTTTATGTAGGTATAAATGTAATTATATCTGAGGCTCTTGCAGGATTCCAGTGTTGTGCAAAGGGGCCTTAAATTAGATGTGAACCAGATCTGAAAGATCATACAGCTCCTCCGGTAACAGCATAAGGATTAGGGTTTTTTTGTGCTGGCTGAATTTCACCAACTCTGTGGTATGCTACATGCCAACAGTGCTTCCTTCTTTCCTCAAACTCCTTGACTGCTGCATTTCTTTTTGCTTATTTTTGTGGTTGGTGAAGTCCTTTGCGTTGAAAGCCATGTTCATTTGAGAAGCCAGCTTGCAGGGATTTAATTTTTTTAAAAAGTCAGAATCTCACTTTTCGTCCCAGAAAACACCCATCCTGAGGACCTCTGCTGAACTGTATGAGAGGTGGAGGAAGAGTTTATATTTACACAAGTCTCTGCAATAATTCATAGGCTTGCCTGTGAGAGGTGTGCAGCTACATGAGAAATTCTATTTAATGGTGCTTTATGGCAGAAACATCATTTGGGTTTTGGGGAAGAATGTATTTTTCTGTGGTTGAATTTTGCTCTTCATTTTCTTTTAGTCCATTTAGTATGGTTAAAATTACCACCTACATGGATGTCATTCGTTTAGTTTTTGCTTCAAATCCAATTTAGAGCAAACTGCAAGTAGTTCCCTTGTCCAAATTATATATTACAGAAACAGGTGGAAATGGCTTAATACGGTTGGGTTTTTTTTTGAGAAATATAAAACGAGAGATTTCTGTTCTTTTCCAGCAGAAAACCATAAAAAAATTTCATGCAACCTGAATTTTTGTCTAGCTTTAACCTAATGGACTATTTTTTTAGAACGAGCAGATTCAATATCGGTGTCAATGCAGTAGAATTATGCCAGCCTTTCCCGGCTGACTCCAACACAGTTATATGGTTTTATAGCAAATGAGTCCTGGTGTACCACTAGACTGCTTTAGACAGGAGAGAAGTCTTTTAGTGTAACATGTTTCATCATCTGATTCTGGTTGATGTGTTCCTTCATTTAGCCACATTTTCTGATAAACCATTTGTCCTTTATAGGTGAAAAACCTTATCAGTGTGATTTTAAGGACTGTGAACGGAGATTTTCTCGTTCAGACCAACTCAAACGGCACCAAAGACGACACACAGGTTTGTTGACAACACATCTCTGCTCGTTAGAGTTCATCTTTATATGTGAATTGTAATCCAAAAAGTATACTTCTAAACTGTTGTGTCTGCTCATACACGATACCTGCAGTGCCAAATTCTTGAAGTTAGCTTTAGGAGAGGACTGTATGTGAGTTTTTTTTATTGGCACTTCAGCACTACTATGGTTGTATAGGTGACACATTTATCCTGCTGCCATCTTTTTGAAACAGCTTTCTTAATGAAACTGTTTGCTCTATACTGTATCCCCAATATAAGGAATATAGCATTTTTAAAAACCAAACAGTTCTGCAAGAAAAAGTTGCCAGTGAGTAACCTGATAAATGCTACTGTTGGTAATGCTAATAGGTGAATGCTGCATGTGCACAACCTGAAAGGCTGGTGGAATTACTATGCATTTTTATGTGGAAAGCAGAAGTAGAGGAGGAAAAGCCACACCAGCTATTATTCTTAAGACTGTAATTCAGCAAACCATTTAAGCTTAGATTTGAGCCTTTTTTGAATTCTGCCAACTAAAGAAGGATTCTAGCAGCAGCAAGGAGAGAAACATCAAAGATCTGGCTGGTTGGATTGCACAAATAGCCTGGAAAGCGTATAGCAGTTCGCATACAGCTGAGAGGGCAGCAGCAGTCATAAATGGGTCTGGGTCTTAGCTAGACTTGAGTGTCTTTCTCTGTGAATAATTTACTAGGTGAAATGTTCCAAGACAGCCAAAACTACTTGTGAGTTCAGTCCAAATTCAGCAAGTTGGTTTTTGTGCATACACCATTTTCTGGAAATGTCAAGACAGCCCATTTCAGCATTTCAGGAGGTCTAGATTAGATTACCAGGGGAGACAGCTGCCCTTCTCAAAGTCACAAAAGAGGAGATGGTGGTGACTCCAGCCTCCTAGCTGGGAGTGGAACCGTGAGGGCACTCTGCACCGAACATGAGAAAGGGCTTCAGAGTACTCCTCTGACTGAGTCACAGCAAGAAGTTGCATTTGGGTCTCCTGTATGTCAGGGAGTGGCCTGACAATTGTTTTACTGACTGTTCTGTGGTGTATTTCTGCCTACTACTTTTCTTGCTAAAGATGTTCTATCCCACTTAAACAGTGTTATTGAGAGATGTAGGAAGTGCCTCTGAAAGCTGGTGGTAAAAGTGTTGGGATGATACATTTTTAGCAACTGCATGCTAGAACATATCTGTGTTAAGCAGTCCCCAAGACTTGTGTGTAGTGTGTAAAGTAAGTAGTAGAAGTGTAAAGTGAGTTAATCCTATTGGGAGCGTATAAAAATACACTTCTGCACCTCTAGTCTTCTTATGTCATATTTGCTCATACATGATATCAGTAGTGCCAAGCCACAGGGTCAGAATTAACAATGTTTGCAGATCCTCCTTAGTCCGACAGTGTAAGTGGGTGTTTGTTTATGATGGTGCTGTTTTGGATGCTTCAGACCCAGACATCGGAAGAGAAGGTTACAAAGGGCTGGTAGCCTGATTAACGACTTTCTGTAATGTGTAGGCATGAAGCTGGGAGGAGCAGTTACAGTAACTAGTACAAAAAAATCCAGGCTTTTGAAAATTCACAAATACCTGATTTCATTCACTCTTCCAAAATATGTTGGGATATAAGAATAGATTTTTTTTTTTTTGTCTCTTCAGGTGTGAAGCCCTTCCAGTGTAAAACCTGTCAGAGAAAGTTCTCCAGATCTGACCATCTGAAGACTCATACCAGGACTCATACAGGTAAAACAAGTGCGTAAACTTTTCTTCACATTTATATTTCATTATTTTTTAAGTTTAAATCAATGTTGTTGTAAATTACATGATTAGAAAGTCTCTTAACCAGGAGTTAAATACTCAAAACAGCAGAAAGAAGTTCAGAGTATGCTGATTTTTCAGTGTGACTACGTTCCCCAAGTGTCATAGTCACTTTTCACAAAGGGATTTAGGTGATTTTGGAAACTACGCTTTCTTCCTTCATGTTTAAAGAAATTTCAGCTTGGCAAAATATATTTTGTCAGCTATTGTGAAATGAACATCATGGTCTCAGCCCACAAATGTCAAGTTGATCTACTGCTTTTACTGAAAAAACCCTACTAGATAGAAGTTTTAATTCTAGCTTCAGCCGAAGGTCTGTAATCTAAAGTATTCATGCCTACTCATGCTTCTCCTAAGTGTCAGTTGAGCCTAATGCAGGATAGCAAGGCAAAGCTCTTGCTGTTGCTGCTTGTACTGTAATCTCTCCAGAAGATAAAAGGAGTGCCTTTCGCAAACTCACACTGACAGACACTAAAGTAAAAGCTTACTCAAATATTCAAGGACATTTTTGTAGAAACCATAGTGTTTCATATAAATACAGGGAAAAAAATAGGAGGCCATTTTAGTCTACTCTGCCCTCACATAAATGTAAACACTGTTAAGGAGCAGCTGCAGCAACCTTTATGTTTTAGATTTAAGTTTTAGAATTATTCCTGTGAACTGGCATTTTCTATTCCCTTCCACTATGTATGCAGTATTTTTACCAAATAATTGTTTACTGAGCACTTTGACATGTTATTAGATGTCACAGTGTTTTCTATACTGGCGTTAACCTTTTAAATCCAGTCTCTGTACAGATGGACAAGGAGCCTGAAAATCTTTTTCTCCCTGCTAAGGATTCTTTTTTCTCTTCTGGACCATAAAAACACATATTTGAGACTTTCAAAAATAAAAGAGAAATTCTAATAAAGGAAATGATTCACCTGAGAACAATGGCATTATCTGTGGCGCTGGCCAAATAAATGCTTCAAGTAATGGCCATATCTGCACTTGCAATCTGCAAATGGTAAAGGGCATGGCTGTGTTCCTGGGTTCTCCCCAGAGTCTCATGCTGAGCTGCAGAGCCGGGGTATGTGTGCATTTGCATGAAGAAAGATACTTTCTTGGTCAGCAAGAGGGAACATTCTGGTGGAGACAAAATGGCAAGCAGTTGTCACATGCTAGCAAGTCAGGATAAACTACATTCCCCATCAACATTTCATTGCTAACTGATCTGCTAATTCATGACTTTCATGACTCCAGTAATTTTTTATCCCAGATAAGCTAAATCAATGAAGAACTTGCTCTCTTTTTTCTAGTGAAACTCATCTCCCCGTTCTAGTTCTTCCCTGCTCCATGTGATCCAAGCCTACACTGCACTCATTGCTGAAAGCAGCCTCACTTGAGCACTGATAACCTCATAGCACAGACCTTTGCGTGGGCTTGCTGCCTGCCACTGGCTAAGGTTCTGTGCATGCTCTGCAGCCCAGCTGCGTGCTGCTGTGATGATGCTCCTGCTGGCGGTTTTGGATGTGTCATGCTCCTTTGACTGTAAAATATATATATCCTGAGGGGAATGAGCACAAGTGGTGGGTGGGGATTTTTCACCTCCATCTTGCCCTGTAGCTTCATTCCTCTTTCTTTCTTGTACCCCCTAAATTTTGCAACAAAACACCTAGCTCAAGTTGACTTTCTCCATGTTAAATCTCGATGAAGCAAAGCACAGGTGACTTCCATCTAATTCCATCCTAATTTTAAGTCAACTGCCAAACTAGTTGTTAAGCTACAGATTCAGGGCTTTTTGTCTCCACAAACAATTTTACTGTGACAGCAGTCTTTGCTGTAGAAAGCAAAAAAATGAATCAAAGGAAAACTCCATACATCCATATACATTTTTAGCAATGGAAGTGTGATTTCTGGTATCTGTACAGGGAAGCTGTACAAAGTAATTTGTGCCCAGCATGGAACTAATAAAGATTGCTGCCCCCTGTTGTGAGAGGACAACCAGAATTGCTTGTGAAACAGCAAAACTGTGCTGCTTTTACTGTGGTAGTTCGGTGAAAAACTGGCCAGAAATAGATAACTTGCATCAGTTCACAGGATGATTTTGCTAATGCTGCTGAGTTGAAAGAAGACCACTTTGTACAATCTGTGATTTTTATCAGTAGCTCTGACCAGATCAGTTTTGTCCCATACTGTTTTATGCGCTCATGTGAGATAGTTGGTGCTTTTGCCAACATGTATGTTAAGCGGATAAAGTAGATTTTAAACACACCCCCCCTTAAATATATTGCATGGGATTTTGCAAAGAGAAATACACATTTATGCCAATCCCAGATCCCCTTTTGCCTGAATTTGGATGTTTGTGAAATGCACAAAGTGGGAGGCAAAGAAGAGGAGAAGATGTCTGGGTGAGCTCATACCACCCCAGTGTGTCTTGAGTTGGAGAGTACAAGGTGTGTAAACAGCACTGAAGAGCCCAGCCCCAGAGCTGAACCTACTTTAAAATATTGCCTCTATTTTTGGGGAAAAAAAAGAAAATGCAATTCTAAAAGAAACATGAGTCACTGGGCACTGCTCTGAGCTAATGAAAGCATTCCATCAGCATTCCTGCGGCATCAGAAACATGGCCTGAAATTCCACTTAAACATTGTAGAAAATGGAGAGACCAGATTAAACTGTAAAAAGATGATGGCATTTCTTGTTAAAATTGAATGTGCTTTGCTTGGGGTCATTTTTAGTGAATATTATGCTCATGGGCATGTTAGAAAAATACAGAATATTTTGAGCCTTTAACATCTCCCATAGATGTGAATCTACTTTATTTAGGCAGTAGTGGGAAACTTTCAGTCTGGCTCAGCAGACTTCATGCTGAACTCTGTTGCTTCTACCATATTCACTTACACTCACCAGTTTCAAAGAACTTCAGCCAAAACTCATTGAACTAGCTGGAAAAGCTCTCCTTGACTTGAGGTCAAGCTCTAAATAGTCACTGACAATTTTCACAGTGACTGTCTGCACCACAGTCCAAGGTGTGACTGAAGCTTGTGCGAATGCCAGAGTGACTTTTAAACTAGTTCGTTCAAGAGCTAAGAGTAGCACAGACATGGCAGCACGGTGTTCAGTAAGGGCCTGTCTTCGGGAATGAACCACTGCAAAATGTCCTACGTCATCTGAAAAGGCTGTTGTTAAAGATCAGCTGAGGGAGATGTAAGAAAGCACTGAGCGCTGGTGTGAACGGGAATTGAGGGCATCTCACACTCTCTCAGGACAGCCCGGGATGCCTTTCCTCCTGACAGGGGCTCTGCCTAGCTCCTCACAACCCTGCAGAAAGAAAACAACTAGCAGTGTCTCAGGCAAGCTGTATGCCCAGTTAATAACAGGGTGTTTTGTTAACAGGTGAAAAGCCTTTCAGTTGCCGGTGGCCCAGCTGTCAAAAAAAATTTGCCAGGTCTGATGAATTAGTTCGTCATCACAACATGCACCAGAGGAACATGACTAAACTGCAGTTGGCCCTTTAGACAGTTCAAACAAGTGAATAAACCAGATGGGACATTATAAGCTACTGCAAACTTTATCAGCCATCTTCGATCACCTCTGTCAGAAAGCTGCAGATGTCTTCGCATCCCATTTGACACAAGTTAACTAAACCGTAGGATTCTGCTCAGCCTTGTCTTCCATTTGGACTTACACAAGTTCCTATTCAATAAGTTCAAGAGATTTTTATTTGTAATTTTGTTAAAGAGTAAGCAAGATCATCACAGTTTCAAGTTTACTATAAACTGTGCTTACCTTCAATGTCTGTCTCCAGTTTTCTGGTTTTATTTTCACTAAAACTTTGCTAGGTACATATTGTCGTACCTTTTTAAGTCCTGCAGTGGGTAGGGTGATTCCTCCCTGTTGAAGGTAAGCTTTACGCTTACTGCATCTGTGCATATACTGAGGTTTCCAAACACTAGTACAGCTATCCTCACAAAATGAGATGGAACAATCACCTGAGATACTTTTGGTAAACTTTGTACTCGTACTGCCAAAGGGCAAGCTTTTAAAGTTGAAAGCTCTGCTTTTGAATTTCACAAATCAAACCTTTTTTTAAAGGATGTATTTCTAGAGCAGCTAAAGCTAGATGAACCAGAGCCTCTCTGTACAGAAAATAAGAATCTTACCATTAAGTTAACTTGTTTTCTAAATAATCACATAATTGATCCCCCAAACCTGTTTTGTTTGTCAAATAACTCTCTCCCTTTCTCCCTCTCTTTTTAATGTATTGGTTTAAATTTATTCTATCATGAGATGCATAGATCTCCTTTACACAAAACTAATTCCAATCATTGTAGACATTTGGGATTTGTTTACAATGTAAAGCCACACTGGTTATGTGGCTAGCAAGCTGTATAAACTTAAAACTGAACTTTTAATGGGGCTGGTCCAGGATCTCCATTAACAGATTACTCTTAAGATAAGTAACTTAAAAAGACTCTTTGTCAAGAATATGTGAAAAAGACATTATTAGTGTAAGGAAATATATTGTTTCAGGGTTTTGGGAGGAGGGGTTTATTATTTACTTTTAATTGCTCGAAATTGTGTGTATATATATAAGTGATAATGTATTGCTCTTAGACATCTTAAATTAGAAAGTGTATAAATATTAGATGCATCACTGTTCTGATGTTGTTGCTGTTACAAACTATTGATAACACTAAGAATGTAACCTGCATTTTTCACTGAGCTTTCAATTAAAGCCCATTCAAAGAGAAACAAATGAGAGTCCAACAGATGTCTTGTTTCATGTCTGGTATTAAATTTCAAATGCCCTGTCCAATAGTATCCATTTTTTTTTTTTTTGTATATAAAGGTACCACCAGCACTGATGACCACTAGTTAACCTGTCCAGGTCTTGACCACAATTTATCCATCTCACTTGGGAATCATACTGGCAGCAGCAAACAGTGTCAAGTTTCATATTGTGCTATAAAACAGTTGCTTCAATCGTTCGTCTTCTTACCAAACTATTCCTTTTCTTTCGACCTGTAAGATTTGTATAAGAGCTTTATAGAATAGTAAAACCCAGTTTATAAATAGCAGTACTGGCCTTCTGTAGAACTGCGCTGAAACCATAAGCACAGATAACTTCTTAGATTAGGATGTCATAGACTGACTTCTAAGTAAAAGTTAACTTAGAGTTGGGGTGGCTTAAATCAGTTCAGCAGGTTGAAAAAGGCAGTCTTTCTTAGATGATGAAGTGTGAAAATGAAGATAAAAAAATATTACTGTTTCTTTGTCATACTGCCTACTTTTCCTTGGAAGTAAGTACAGCCTGCCTCAGCGCCCTTTGACCTTGCAAAATATTTGTATCTCTTTAGCAAAAATCTTTAATGTATCTTGCCAAGCTTTTTTCTCTAATGTACACAATGGAGTTCTATGATGGGTTGAGCTTTCTCTCTTAAAGTGCAGCTGCATCGTCAAGAAAACTCAACAGTTAATTCTTCAAGTCCTCTTTTTCGCATGGGTATTGCATCACTGTTAATTACTGTTGGGGTACTGTGACTCATTTGTATCAGTCAACTTTATCTTTTGCTGCCAAAAGACAGCATCTCTCTGGAGAAACTCATAACAAGTGTGGCAAACATCAAATATTTGGAGTGAATGGTGTACATAAAACTGCACAGAATTAAAAAATAAAGCAACTCCTCCTGCTTTCTGGAGAGAAAAGTTCAGTCACAATAACAAAGTCCTCTGATATACCCAGCAGTCTTCTGCAACTACACAACAATCTGTTTTTCAGTCTGCACACAAAATACAGAGCTGCCATGAGTGTTTATACTAAAAGCTGAAAAAGAAAAATCAGCCTCCAGTTGTGCCTGCATTATTCAAACATAAATAAAACTATCTTTTGAGGAATACAACCAAAACGCCACTGCAGCACAGGCCAGACTTCCAGTGACCTGTAAATAACTGCAGCCATGGTTTTGCTGCTTAGTGAATTGCATGCCAAATAATAATGGTAGATGGCTACAAAAAATGAAGCGTGGGTTGATGAGTGACAGAGCATGTCCTTTTGTTTTTGCTGTCGCCACTTTTTAAATGAAAGTACTTATTGGTACTCTGCTTTTTGATGATCATTATGTCCCCCAACCCACCAAGTACAGGGAAGACAATGGTAAATGTTCACAAGATTTAAAAAAAAAAATTTATTCCTAGTTATTTTACAGTCTTTATCTTGAGAGGCATTTTATGTCTCTCCCTTTCATTTCCCTGTTTTCAAGATTCTATCAGCAAGGTAAGCCACCTTTACTGGAGTGCTTTACTACATGAATTTCTCAGAAGCAGCCCCCAGACGCTGCTTCTTGCAGCATGCAATTCCTCATTTTGTGGCAAGCAGAAACTGCGCAGCAGGCCGAGTTTCTGTGAGCTTGACCTCCATATGAAAGATGAGGGGGCTGCACTCTATTATATCTTACAAGTGTCCTTAGCTCTCTGGAAAATTTTCAATCCCACGATTAATTGAGCAAATCTTTTATGCCTCTGCCCTCTGTTCTTAAACTGAAAATAGTGACCGATGTTATTTTGGCTGATGGTTAATGTCTTACTGTGACTGGCATACTATTCCTGTACTGTAGCTTCCATAGTCCCCCAGAATGGTGAATGTTAATTATATAGGTAACACTTCTACTTTTTCTTGTCACTTCATCATGTACAAGATGTGTTGGGTGGGAAAGGGAGTGCGATCTCCTCTCTCTGATGGCGTGAGCTGAGATTCAAGGCTTCACTTGCACCAATGTTTTTCAAGGTGAGTGAATCCAGCAAAGTGGCCCTTCTACTTTAGGAAAACATGAGAGCCTAAATTGTAATCACATGATCATACTTTTGGTGCATGTCGTATTCTTTAAGGGTACGGACTGTACTGACCAAACAGGAGGTACAAATCTTGCTGCAATTAGGCAACCAACCTGAACCTGACGGCAGTCCATCCTTCAGACAGGTGCTGATTCCTTTAAGGGAACTGGGGGCCTTGCAAAGAAGTAGCTTTTTGCTTCTCTTTCCATGGTGGGTTAGGTGAGTTGTTCATTTTAGAAGCCACTCCAACCAGGCCTATCTGTTTCAGGATGTCAGTAGGATTCATTTCACTGCTTCACCAACCAACCTTACAGAAACTGGGAACAGTTCCTGAAGATGCAGGTAGGTGCCTTAAACTAGTGTTTCTTCCTCCTTCCCTTTCCCCAGACAGGCATGGAGAAAACACTGTCACGTGCAGCCTTTTCCCATCAGCGGTGTGACCTGACAGCAAATCCAACATGGTAAGCAAGCTGCTCCCAGCACTTGCTCCAAAAGCCCGACGAGGCTCTGGAGTGGATTGAGGGGCTCTGAGGAGGTGCCTGCAGCCCCACACCTCAGAGCTGCCTGGATCTAGTGTGAGGTGGGTACACAAAGGCAACCAGCAGGCAGAGGTATGCTGCCAGAGGACGTGCAAAAGTCCTACTGCTCAGTCCTGCTTGAGCCCTCCTTGTACCTTCCCTCTGGGGCAAGTACGGGCAGGGAGAATCACTCAGCTTTTCGGTTGGGGAACTCCTCCTTCCTTGGGGAAAATTATCCTCCCCGCTCCCTCCCCTCCAATTAACAAAAAAGTAATTAAAGGCAATGCATGCAGTTCAAAATGGCACTAATGGACAAAAAAGCCCAGATCCAATATTTGGGAAGATCCAATAAAAGATTCATTAGAATTCTTTTAGTTATTGGAAGTCCTGATGACACGAAGGAGCCTAATGAAACAGAAGACCTGGTCACAAGAGCGATGAGTTAAAAAAAGCCCAAACCCACATCCCAACCCCACTGACACCATTCTAAAAATTAGACAATTAAGAGTAAAACCAGGAATGTAGCCAGAACTATTCCACCTCAAATAATAAACACAAGGATAAGTTGCCAAGTGAGGTCAAAGAAGCAAATGGTAAAGTGAGTTTAAGAGACAGCTAGACACTTTTATGGGGAGAGAGGGGATTGAAGGATACAGTGACAAAACCGGGGGTAGAGCTGAGATAAACCCAGAGGACAGGCACGGTGGGCCAATAGCCTCAGAGAGCGCTCTGAGCCCCAGTTGCTCAGTAGAGCAGCAGAGCAGCTCTTGGTGTTTGGGGGGGACTTACCAGGGCTGTCAGCAGCATCCTGTGAGTGATGAAGGGAAACTGCCAGAACAGTTTGAAAGGAAGATGAGCCTGGCAGACAGAAATGGGTGTGCTCTCAGATGCACTGGTTGTAAGTGCTGCCCTGGATTTCACTAGTGAGGTACTCTGGCAGACTTGTGAAAAAGCAGGTTTTTGAGGAACTTCTACCCAAGCAGCTTGTCTTCTTGCAAGTTACCAATGCAAAACACAGAAAGAGGCACCAAAAAAAAAACAGAAAGAAAAAACTTTTTTTTCATATTTCATGAAAGACTACTTGTAATATAGGAAAGAGCCAGGTTGGCTAGAATATGATTCGAATGAGGCAAAGACAAAATATACAAAGGTTATGTTCTCTGCTTGTACGAAGCTTTGCATGCTTTCACGTTGTCAGCACAGCCTGTGTCAATTCCCATAAAAAAAGCTGGCAGAAATTCTGTGGCTTCAAATAGCAGCATGATGAAGCCTAGTTTTAAGCGCTCGGTTTGGCCATCTCTGTGCTGACGAGCAGATGTCGTTCCACCAGCACAGCAAGGTTCTTAAATGGTGGTCGTGAAGGAACCAAGACTGGCATGGTCGCTGGAAGTGAGCCAGAGCATCAAATAAATAAAGTGCAGTTTTCTATATAGATTGCAATCCAAACACAAATGCCAGCTTCTGCTGCTCAAATGTTACCTTTGAGACCTCAAAGGGCTCTGAGCAGTGAGGATGGTCTGAAAGATGATATTCACCTAGAAAACATACATAACATGGGCAGATCTCATGCTAGGTGCTGTAGGAACATGAGTAGCAGGAAGACTGCCCTGAAGAGGTTGTAAGCCACAGATAAGGCTTTAAAAGACAAGTGTTTAAAATCTTGAATGAGAAAATATAGTCCCAGACTGGGCTTTTCTATTCCTGATGACTAAATGCTTATCCCATAGGTATAAGTATAATTTAATAGCATCACTGTCTTTTATATGAAACAGGCTAGTTATGTCCTGATGAACTCTTGCAGAGCCAAAATCTTAATCTGCAAAAATAAACTGAGCAGTAATGGAAGGACCTGGCTGATCATCCTGGCTTGAATGACTAGGTAAATCTAATATAAACCTAGTTGCCCTTCTCCAGCATCAAAAAAGCCCTTTTGGTGCTAGAGGATTATAAAATCACACAGGGCACTGAGACACCTTAGTATGGAGGTGCAGGAGAGAAATACAACTGTATTTATTCTTAGGCTGTTTCTTTTTATGGCTCATTCTCATCTGAGTCATGCCCCAGAACTCCCATTCATTTGAATGAAATGTTGAAAAGCATAACTACAAAAAAACAAAAGCAACCTCACGGCCCAGAAGAAATCCTGCCCCAGAGTTTCTTGGGAAATGGCATGTCCTCGTGCACGTGCTCTACTGTTACAATAACCACGTCTGCTTAATGTTTCCTCCCAGGAAGGTCTCTGACATTTTTAACCATATCGCTGAGGTTTTTAGGTTAAGTTATCAGTCTAGCTGCACAGTAAAGGTACATTGTAAAGGCAAATAAAGAGGTTTTTATCTACTGTGTGGCAAGCACTCCAGGCCAACAAAGACCTGTATTTAGAGCAGGAGAGCTTTTTCACTCTCAGCCACTAGACGGCTCAGCCTAGAGGGTTTGCTTGCTTTTAAGACAGCTGCGTTTCTGGGAACGCAACGCAGCCAAGCCACCCGCTGCAGCTGGAGGAATTTCCTAACTTGCAACAGAAAGTTACAGAACTTATAAAGCAGCAGTCAGAGCTGAAAACTATCATGTCATACAACTCAAAATGTAGTTCAGTAGCCTGGGTACGGTACTGTGCTGTTATTGTAATTGCAGCATTTATTGAAGTGGATCTGGTTAGCTATTGAGAATTACAGACTTTTAAAAATCTGGTTGCCTAGGGCCTTCTTCAAAGGCTGAGCTTCTACTGTCCTTGAGGCTGCCTAGGACAGTGCTTCATGCTCTGAAGAGAGGTGTGCTATGCATCACTCACTGCGCATTACCTCAGGAGTGTGGAGAGGCATGTTTCTGGTATTAGAAGGAAGAACTCATAGAGAATCGAAGAAAGGAAAGGTCACATGGCAGCAGGATTTGAATTGCCTGCAGTGGATATTGCCCTGGTGAAAGTCCACTGGACCGTCTGAAATATAAATCTCAAATTAGTTTTTGCACTGCTGTGGAATGAATGAAACCCTCTAGTGACTGAGCTGCTTCCTCACCCCACTCCGAGCTGCAGAACTTCAGCTTGCTACAGGCTTCCCCTTTGTGAAGCCAGTCTGGGGAGGACGAGCTGCAGTTCGCAATACTGAAGGTCATCACACAGGACAAACAACCTAATAACAGTCTAATATTTCTAAGCTGTATGAATTCCTAGTGTCTGCTGCAGGCAGAATCCAAACACTTGTGTCAATTCTGTACCATGCCCCAGACTGCCAAAAAACATTAATATAAGCATATTTATCTGGGCTGCAGTGTGTTACAAGAATTCATTAGGACAATATGTGATATGGTGCTGAAACAGAAGGCTGGGCTTCTCTGGCCAGAGATGAGGAAGTCTAGTCCCTGCTGAACTTTTACTACTGATAAAGACAATGTCTGCTGGCAGCATTCATTTTTTACTAGGCCATCTGCATCTAGTCAAGGATAACTTGACTTTCTGAAAAAGCCATTCATCAGAATCAACCCTGTACAACTTTCTCTTGATGAGTAAAGCAACACAAAGAAAGACCAAGATGGTTAATAAACTTCTTTGGGATCAAAAGGTCAATGCTGGTGTAAACAAAGCAGTGTCATAGTACTATACAGAAGCATTGAAGTTTCCTGCATGTTTATATGGCTGATGCCCCATTTCTTTTTTATCAGTGTTTGTTATCATTTATTTTGCTCTGCTTTAGCTGATCTATAAATCTTTATAACAGTGTTCTTTATTTTCTTAATTTTGTCATCTCTCTTATCGGCTTTTATCACCTGTTTACGTCCAGTATGTTTGCTACTCTCTGCCGCTTGATGGCTGCCCACGATTAGTTTTTTTAACCCTTTAGTTCTCATCTACCACACACAGGTCTAAGAGTTAAATCTTTCAGAATGTCCCTTTATTTCTAAAGCTGAATCAAACACTGAAGACATTTTCATTGTCTCCTTAACAAATCATTAAATATTAAAGGCAAAAAATGACTGAGAGCACTGATTGGGAAATATTCCTGCCCCAAGTGATAGAGCCTTGCTTTTAGCTACACAACACAGAGAGACTAGGCAGTAGCTGTGTGTTTGTCACTTCAGGCCTTACCACTGTACTTCAAATCCAAATTGGAGAGTCCTCAACTTGCACCCCGTGGGGAGGTAACAGGTTGCTCTTCCTGCCCTCCAGGTCTTTGGCTTTCATGCTTTGTGGCTCCGCATGTGGAGAATGCAGCCACTAGAAGCTGGACTGACGTCCCCAGGCTTCCTTCACATCAATCACTGATCATCCAGCCAAACATTTTATTATGAGCTTGGGCTAAGTTAGACAGTCAGCTAACAGGAGAATATTCCATATCCACAACGACAAACATGAAGCAGCTGATACCTTAGTAATGTTATTTAGCTTTTCAGCTATACTTGCTTTAGAGCCACATCATTTAAAACCTCATAGATAGGTAGGTGACATTTACCTAGAGAACAAGTATTTTCTTGAGCATTTCAGAGAGCGGTACAATTCTTCATTAAAGAATATCAAAGAAAAAAAGTGATTTTTTTTTTTAGTGAAGAGCCTCTAGATTTCACCTTTTTGCCTTTGATGTGTTATTTTGTTTCATGTAATTAGATTACAAGAAGTTCTGTACAGCCTAGATATCCAAAATCATGTAAAAAAACTGGATTGACCCAAACCAATTTTTGGGGATGGCCTCAGCAAAATATATACTGCTCTTTTTAAGAGTTTACATCTTGAAATGTTTTGTTTAATACAGACTTACGCAATGTAATTTCTAATGGCACCAGCATATTTATTGGAACTGGGTACTAGAGGGAACCAAAAAACACTAAAGACTCTGAATTTTGCAATTAACTATGAATTTTGAGACCAGCCAGTTAAAACATTAATCTCCCTTGTGAATAAATGTAATATAATGTAATGCACTTCTAATAGTATGAGCCTCTGCTGAATCTGCAATCTTAGACTCTTACTCAGAAAAGCCCCATGTTCCTGAAGTTAATATGAGTAAGATTTCTACCTGACAAAAATTTGCTGGATTAGGTTCAAAATCCACTGATTATTCCAAATGTAGTATCCCAGTCATTCCACATGAGTATACAGTTAGAGGATATTCTGTCACACTGATAACAAGGCTACAGGAAGGTCTATGTACTGGGATTATATTCTGTATATCACGTAGTTCAGCTGGATTCCAGTACCCCTGATATGTGATTCTGTATTTAACACTATAAGATTTGTATATTATTTAAATAGAATAAAATTTCAGGTGACAAAGAAACTTAGGGCAAGTTGTGGTGTTTTGTTTGGTTTTTTTTTTTTTTTTTTTTTTTTTAACATCCCCTCTCTGCCTGGAATGAGTCATTTAATGTTAGAAGATAGGGGTGAGCTAATCTTGAGACCCAGTTGAAATACTGGCCCAAAATGTGAACTCACTTTAGGAGCAATGTAGTGAATAGTCATGAAATGTATAACATTGTTTTTAGTCAGGCGAAATTTTGTCACTGTGTGTTGTTTAACTTGGCCATTTGCTGGAAATAGCTTAGTACATTCCTGGCTCTTTTTGCAGAGATTCATCTTTAAAGGCAGGGTTGTTGTTTTCCATTTTAAATTTTTTTCAGACAGGTACTAAACTAAAAAAAAAAAAAAAAAAATCATGTGTAACCCAGCTGGATTTTTCAACTGTACTTTTAAATCAAAGATAATTGTGATTGGATTTTTTAATTCCTGTCTTTGATATCAGTGCATTTAGAATTCTGACCTTTTCTGAAAACATTAGTAACTGGTGAAAACAATTTTGCCTTCTAGTGGAAACTCTGGATTTCTGTACACTGTGCAGATTGCTTGAGCTGACTGGCATGAAATTTAATTTACGTTAATCAGCCACAGGCAAGGGCAAAATGAAATGACTGTGACCCATGAGAGTAGGATTTTAGAGTATTTACAAAGTTATGCTTCTGAGCAGCATGGAAAAGCAATGGCTAGTGTAGGGCACGTTCTGTCTGATTCATGAAGTGAATCACCCTAATCCAACCTGGTTGTCAGAAGAATTTGGACTGCGTTCCTTGAGCAAGAGGCCCTTCAGCTGTGATTTGACAAAGAACATAGGGTGTGACACTGAGGGAGAATTTGCCATAGTGAATACAAATTAAAACATTCCAGCTTCAGCAGGTGTACGTGGCCCAGCCCCAAATACCCACCTAACCAACCATCAGTGCTGATGCTGCACCAAGCAAAGCCCAAACGAGGAGCCGCCCTGAGGGACTCAGCCACCTCAGCACATTGTTGCCTATGGCAGTTCTTACCTTTGACTAAACAGAGACTAAATCTTCCCCTCCTGTGTGCTGTAGCCTGTAATGGGGTGTGAATTAAGCACTTCAGGGATTCTGCAAAAGGTATCTTTGAGGGCATAATTTTGACTTGCATGAGCAAGCCGTTGAAATCAGAGTTTGAGGCCTCTCTGTGAGAGATGGGCTGCAGAAATGTTATGTCTGTGCAATGGCTGGGACTCTCTTGAGCTTTTCTGCTCAAAAACCAGAAGGTGGTTAATTTAGACTTGAAGTTTTCCACCATATCTCAGTGCTAAATCCAGCCAATATTTATACTGCAGGTAAAAGTACCTGCCTGACTAAACTGGTCCTTGAGAACTTTTTCAACCATCCTTGGTTTCATTTCTACACTTTACTTAGAGTCTGCACCAGACATGGAGTCGGTAACGAATCGTGGATAAAGAGTCTTTTAAAGATACAGAATGTAATTATACACTGCCAAAATTATATATACCTTTATTTCCAACTGAGCTCTGTGAACACTTAACACAGCCAAACGTTATGATGATTGTTTATCGCATATGATATTGCATTTGGTGCCGTTCAGTGTAACTGCACAAGGAAAAATATCACTGCTGTATTACTATGAGGAGATACTAATTTCCTCTGTAATATTAATTCATCTTACTTTCTTGTGTGGAGTTAATACATTGTTATTATATTGATGTGGCTTTGAACTCTGAAACATTGCAGTATGAAGCACATTACCAAGTTAATTAAGGATATGAATTGTTTTTTCACATGGACAGCCAAACTTAGGTATCTGTCCCAAATTTCAATTTCACTGGGCCACATTTATGTTTAATCTTTGGTGTCTTTTTTGTGGAGATAAAATGCTGAAAACTGCTATGTCAAGTTGAACAAAATATTTCTCTCAAACCCTGAACTGAATGTTTTGTTTCAGTATCTTGTGAGAAAAGCAAAGGTATTGAAGGGTACAGATCTGCTTTAAAAAGATGTCTTGTATTCAGCTCTATGGAATAGGAACATTTGGGCTGCAGAAAATGCAAGTTTAATTTTCTCCTTTGTCTGGTGCAATTCCAGTGAATCATTTTCATAACAAGCAAGTACAACATGGAGATTTCCATCAGGCAAGCAAATCACATTTTTATCTGCAGATACAGGAGTGCTATTCTTTTTCATTCCACCAGATAAATCAGAAAAACTGATCCTGGTGGTACTGGAAGAGCTTGGTCAATGATTACCTACTACAGACCTGGCAGGCACTGAATATGTCAGGTAACAAGATGGGACACACTCATGGTATCATTAGTGAATTATACCTTAAATCACTTACTTTTAATTTACTAGTTGAAGTCTCAGTCAGAACAAAGATGAACAAAAATTGCTGCTGTTAGTAGTATGTCTGAAATGAGGCTTTTAGTCCGTGCCTGAGTTCCTCACAGCTCGTTGTCAACACAGTGAAAACTCCGTAACTGAAGAACTATAGAAGTAGCCAGAATCTCAGTCCATCTATACCTGCAGTTAAGAAACTGTCTCAATGTTCAAAATATGAAAGGTGTAAAATTTACAGCCATGGAACAAAAATATTTCACATTTCAGAGGTCTACTGTTTCCTACTATAAACTAACAAAAATAGATCATAGTAAAACATGGATATGTGATACAACGGGAAAAATGTCTACTAAAGAAAACTTTGGATAGGGGTCACTAACTTGAGGGAAGTGCTTATCTCCTTTATTTGTTTCCATTATGTAACGACCAGGCAAAATAACATTCCAGTATCCCATTGTGCCTTAATTTTTTCAAAATAGGGCTGAGAGATGTGTGTATATGTCAGTTCTCTGCAGGAAACTTATTTTTCTTGTGTAGGAAATATGTTGCTTAATGTATATGAACATTTGAATAAAACATAACTAGGTGATGATCTGAAAGGCTCTTTCCCTTTACAGACTAAGAAGAAGCCACGGAAGCAAACAATTTTTGTAAATGACATCTCTCACTGCGCTCTGCTCTGGTAATATATAAAGGCTCACAGTCATCATTATTTCAAAAGATTAATTCTGTTTAAATAGTCAATTGAGCAGAACAAGACGTTAGTGGGGTAGTTAGCTATGTGTCACAATATTCTAGATAAAGGATTAAGCCCCACTTAAGAATTAATAACATTTTAAACCTCTACGTAAACTATTTTTTTATCAATAAACATGTCTCTGACAGAGGGCCAGATGTACTCACAGGTCTTAATTGTTCAATCCAGTGACTAATCCCCACTTGATCAAGATTTTACTGACTTAGCAGCTGTCTGGAGAGTGACAAATTTATGATTCAATTGCAATTTCATCTTAAACTTGAAACTGCATGATCATTTGTGGGAATTAGCTACCTGATAAGATAACGAGGGTGGAAGAAGTGCACATAATTCTATGCAGCAGAATCGGAGTGTTGCAGAACTCTTTAGGATGCATTGGAAAGACACAAATGGCCATTAAGGGATTAGCCCATCACTGACTGAGTGGCTGCATAGAGTTGAGGTTTACTAAATCACTGGAGTGGTAGGTCATTATCCTTGGATACAGGAGACAGTTGAATCTGTGTCCAAACTCATGAGCAGTAAATTGGAGTGAACAGAGTGTGCCAAAAATGAAAAAGAAATAAAAAATGCTGAACCCTTGTTCTTCAAGTGTTCAAATTTCCAGGTCATACCCCAAGTTTTTTTCTTTCTTGGCATAAAAAATATTTTTTCACTGCCTTTAGTATCAGCATATTCTTGTCTCTGTAATCTCTTTTGAGTGTATTGCTTCCCCTCAATGCTATCAAATTTGTGCTTAGTTAACAAATGCTGAAACTTAGATAACATTTTAGAAACTGATTAGGAAAGCAATGTTAGGAGTTTCCCTCTCCAGTTTTGATGGCTTGTGCACAGTTACTACTAAATATGTAATTAAAATAAACGAGTTTTCCTCATTTGGGTTTTGTGGTGATAACATTTTGGTAAGTCTCTTTTCTCCAACTGTTTTATGTGCTATTGAACTGAATCAATAGTGCGCCATAATAGTTTTGTTTATTTTGAAGAGTTATGACAAAAGTAATGCCTTTTCTAAAAATAAATACAAATCCAATTGTTTTTTCTTAAGAGAGAAATCATAAAATGCTGCAGGAACAACACAACACTCCTGCCTTCCTTGAACATGTGTTGATGCAGCTGATGAGTAAAATTAACTGCTGAGCAATTCCACTTCAGGGCTCTGTAACAATATGTCTAAAGATTATTTGGCAATTCAAATTAATAGCTTAAATATGTCAAATTTTGGAATTTTTGCTGTGCTGGCTATGGCCTTTGGCTAGCCTGAATAAGCCCAAGATCCCCTGGGGCTATTTCTCTGTGAGTTGAACTTAATGATCTCTTTTCCCAAGGTGTAGATGCATCTAATGTTGTTCAATTTATCTCAGTCTAGAGGGGCACATAACTTTAGAGAGACTCGTTTCCTGAAACATAGTGCATTTCAGTAGAAACTTGTGAGCTAGTACATTGGAAAATTCACTTTCAGAGAAATCTGGTTAATTTTCATCATGCAATGAGCAATTTTCACTTCCTAACACAACAATAAAATACGCAGTACAGCTGGAAGCCAAAGTTGAATATTGTACTCACCTGTAAGTAAATTTTTTTAACATAATTATACTTTACTGAGATTAACAGAGAAGGAAGGTGTATGTGTTCAGCAATAAGGGTCTTAGGCCAGGTAAACTTATGTAACCCCAAACAAATGTCCATTTTGCCCAACACTTATCAGGCCGTAGCAGGAATGTTGTGTTATTTCCCAGTTCTTTTGCCCTCTACCAGTCCCTGTCTAAATGGTGAAAAACTACTGAGGTACCTGGGTCTTTGGGAGCATGCTAATACCTAAAATAGAAAGTAGAAGAATTGGGCCAGTCTAACTCTGACTTTAGGGGGAACAGGAACAAGATAAAGCAGGGGCTAGTATAAGTTAGGAGAAAATTTAAAAAAAGGAAAAATAAATATGCAAAAAAATCACAGAGGAAATGGCTGTTTTCTAGATTTGGACATAACTCTTACAGCTGGCCTGAAGGTTTAAATTAGCTGAAAAACTTTATCCTTATTTTAAATGTTGAAATCCTTGGCCAGCTCTACTTTCTAAGATTTAACCTAGGTCCAGAAGATTTGGACAAGTAGATGGCGAGTAGGGCTGTGAGAACGAATTAAGAGGAAGGAAAGTGCAAGAAGAAAATCAATCTGCCAAATTAGACAGAGCAAAGGAACAGGAAGAAAAACAGGAAATAACCTAATAAAATATAGTGGAAAATAAATAACTTCCAGTGCCCCAACAATTTCCTCTCACAAAAAGTATTGGCAGCATAAAGCAAATTACAGGCACATTTCTGTCTGGCTATGGAAACTAAGCTATTTAGGGACACCATATGGCATTCTTCCCCCCACAAAATGCAGATAACTGTATCAGGCATGAGCCTGAAGGTCCCGCAGGTGAAGATGACAGCACAAATATGACCCAAACAATGCATTTGAGGAAAGAACTGGATGGTTAATGAAGGTGAACTTTGTGAGGTGGAGTAATGGGAATCTCTACCCATTTTGATTAGTTCTGCCTCAGACACTGGTGTCATGGGGAATACAGGAAACTTGAAGGAATGGGGGTAACCCCTCTATGCCATGGCATCCTACATGTCTGGAGATCTTGTGGGCAGCCAGACACAGTGGTTCTTTGGGACTGGAGCAGAGAAGAGGACATGTAAGCTAATTTGTTTTATGAACTTACTAGGTTAGGTTAGGTACTGATCTCCACCCTGTTAGGGAGCAGAGAGGCCAAAGAGACTTCTACTCTCTCCCAATGGGTGGGCTCTCAAAGATGGCATTTATTTAGGAATGATGCCACAGCACCAGCTGCTCAGCGCCACCAAGTTATTGCAACAGTTTTCCCAGCAGTTACCTATAAAGATACCTTACTGAGAATAGTGAATCCTCCCCCATTTGCAGGAAGTTTGGGCAATAAGTAATGAATCTATTTTTCAAGTGGAATCCTCATTCTGCAGTGTTTACAGTTTTTGCACTCTAGAGTGTGATTTTAAAGAGGCTCAGAGCTTACTTCAGCTTATTAAAGTAAATATTGTAGCATTAGTTACTTGCCAAAAACAACAGAAACATAATTAACTTGAGTAACTCCTTACTGAGCAACCACATACATGATTTACTTATTTCACTATTTAAACTGATCTTCCATGGAAGCAGAAAACATATTCAACCCAGCTCAGTTGCGTGAAAGTTAAAGTGTGTACTTTAAATGAACCAATAATTCTTTTGAAGGATTCCACAGGTGAATGAAAACACAGTGTTAATGGTGTGATTTATTTACATATGTTTCATCCTATGTATAAATACATGGGATATAGAAGAAAGTAAATTAATTACAATTAAAGAGAATCCAGACTATGGAATGCACTTTATAGAATCACAATCTTTAAAAATACACACGCATTTTCAGCTTCAAACTTATAATTGATTTAAGTGGAATAAAATGACTGTTTTTCACAGTATTAAAAAATAAGAGAGCTGCTTTTTTGTTTACATCACTTCTAGCTTTAGAATGACAAAATGAACCAGGGCGTACCATGCTACGATTTCACCCGTTGACACAAACGAAAAGGATAGAACAGACATAATACATCTGGTTTACGACTTTTAATTGCCTTTGTGACCCAGTTCATACCAAATCCTCTCTTTCTTTGTATGCATCTTGGGGCTAAATCTCTATCTGAGATATGTTGCTTAAAAAAACATCACCATGTTAAAAAGTAACAATATTTCTTGCTCACATAAATCTTTAGTACTTGCAGGTGACCTGAGAAAGTGAGAAGTGGAGAGTTCAGTTGTCTGGTGAATGAGTATGTTAAACTTTCCAAATAAAAGCTACTCCTGAAGTACCAGATTCTTTTAGCAATTAATCACTATACTGTTGTTTATTAGGAAGACACGCCAGGAATTTTTTAGTAACTCAGGTAACATTTCATGGTTTGATGGATACAAAAGATAATTGTGTCTACAGTGATTTAATGAGGGACTCTGCTGTAATTTAGTAGTCTGTGACTACTGAGTTGGTGTCTCTGTCCTGGGAATAGGGAAGGGATATTGGAGGAGGGCATGTGTACAGAAATACGCTTATAAAAACAATCTATTGCTAATCAGTTACAAGAAGTATTTTCTACGTTGTGTAGCAAGCCAGAAGGCACTAGATCTCTCCCTCACACACAGCACAGATGTGATTTAACTGTACTCTGTGCCCAGCAGTGCTGATTTCCTAACAGCAGCATCACTTACTACTGCTCCTGCTATTAGACCATCAAGTGTAATTTAACAAAATCTTATTGTCTCCTTGAGGCAGTCTCTTTAAAAGTATATTCTTAACTCCCAGTTTTGTAATGTCTGGATTCAGGTAACTACTGTTTTTCACTCAACTGTTAAAGTCCAGTCTGATTTTCAAAAATGGCAATGTAAAATTTCTTCTTTCAAGGAATCTGTTCCTTCAGTGGTATCGAGCAACTTTACTTCTAAACACTGTATTTCCTTTGGGGTTTTTTTGTTTTGTTTTTGTTTGTTTGTGGGTTTTTTGTGGGTTTTGGGTTTTTTTTTGTTTTGTTTTGTTTGTTTTTTTTTGTTCCTAGAACAGTTAACCCGGGAAAGACTGGATATAAATCTTTCTTGTGCTGCATGACAATAAGTATTTAGTAGGTTCCAGCTGTATGATCTGTAAGAAAACATCCCCATTCAGAAAACTGTTGAATATGTGTGTAGTGTACACACTGCTTAGAAATGATGGATTTGCTGAAGTGCATTCCTGAATTAGAACCAGAGAGGTTGAAATGAAGGTGGTGAGCTCTCACAGATGTACCTGAACAATTATCGTCTGTGATAATGTGAAAAGCATTAAAAGCCTCTCTTGTAAATATTAAGATCCAAATGAGCTTGCGTAGAGAAAGATGAGGTTCCTATCTGCAAACTGAGCACTTTTGGACATGGAACAAGAGGCAGTCAGCATAAGAATCCACAGTGGTTTTATGTATTCCCGACTTATCCGCGGTAACTAGAAACTTTGAATGCTTCCATTTTTAAGTAGCCAAGTGGGGGCACATTGAAGATGTATTGTTTTCTAAAAAGAATATGTATTGTTTTCTGAAACTACTCATCTGTCCTCTGAAAAACTGTAACCTTTTCAAAGTATTTCATATTGTAGAACCAAAATCAAGGTTCCCAAAATCATGACCAGCATTAGGAATGTTGGAGAAATCAGCTTTTACAGAGGAAATACATTTTAGATTATTTACATGTGCTCTGAATTACCTTTGCTTTAGCAACTTTTTCACTGGTAGTTTCTTCAGAAAATACAGTATACCTAAATATTTAGGATGTATATTCAGAAGTGAAAACTTAAACTGCCAGCAAAGATCCCAAAATTCACAGTGCTAGTGAATCCAGGAAATGGGGCACATCAAAGTATTGATATTTTAGACACAGCAAGGAGCATTAAACCCACTGGGGTTTAGGAATTCCTTAGCTTCTCAGCCTTTGCAAAACATCTGTCCCCACTTGCAAAGGCACTATCTGCCAGTGTTTCCCCAGCTTTGTCATTTTAGAGCCAAGAATGCTAGTTCCAGATCTCAGCAGGTTAAGAATGAGTCTAAATATTTTGTAGTAAACAAACATCTAAAAAAATAATCTGGTCTGAGAGCAAAATTGACTAAAACGCTGTGTCAAAAACAAAAAAAAAGAGAATAAAACCTTAAATGCAGTATAAAATGAAATATATCCAACTGAATGTATGACAATAACAACTGCTGTCCATGGCATTTTCTGGGAAATAAAGGAGAATTTGAAGTTAAGGATTTGCAAAATTTGCAAGAATTCCTGGTATGATTTTTTGATACTCCAGCACTGACAGTTAATATCATTATATATTAAAAAAAATAATCATTGCTATCTTTTCTTTTTCGTCTCATTTAGATATTTACTACAGATTTTCAGTGCTAAAGTATGATTTTAATTTGATTTCAAACAAACGTGTTTATCTTGCAAGATGCCAGACACCATCCATTTCCATTCATCATTTCTCAGAAGTGCTTGGAATCTCCCAAGTTTTGCTGCTTTCTTGTGGGAATAAAGTCTTTGCAAGGCAAGAAGGTGACCTTGGGATCTACTGTTAGTGCCTTTCACATAAGCAACAATACATGCTGAAGGTACAGACATACTTCCAAGAAACGCTCATCACTTTGTATTTACAACCTGTACAACCTCTTTGCCCTATGCCAGGGTTTATTCTGAGAACTTCTATGCATATGAGAAATCTCTACTCACATGCGTAAAGGTGTCATGTCCCAGAAGATCTCACTGAGTGTGCATCCAGGCTGGTGCCAATATTAGGCGAGTGGGTGTTAACATGCAGGGGAGGGTTCTGCATGCTACGGCTAATGAAAATGACCATCAGTCATCACCGTACTCCTGTAAGGTATGCATGGTAATTTCTGTTTTACAGAGGAAAGCTAATCTGAGTCAACAGTCTGAGCAAGGGAAACTTCTCTCTTTCCATGTGAACTGTGCAAGTGTTACAGTAGTTGGGAACTTGTCAACGATGGATGAACTATTTGTACACAGGTCACCTTTCGTGTCTTCTCCAACATACTGTTATGTGACAAAATGGTTTATATCTTATTTCATGAAATTTATTTTTTACTGTAAAACAAATGATAATGAGTAGCTCTTTAAACTAATGTTTTATTTCCAGTGAGTCAAAGTTTTGGCATTAGTTTCATGGAAAAAACATTAATCTTCACAATTGAAATAGAGAGCTGTTGACTAAATATGACCTGACAAAATTAATTTTCAAAACTGTTCACAGACCTTTCTCATCAAATATTAAGCAGTTCATATCTTGTTATTGACTGTTAGGGACTAATAATTATACTTTCTATTCAGGTTCAGTTACTGTGTCATTTAAAACATTCACTTCCAAAACCAAGAAGAAAGGCATGTTTAAATATCTACCGAGATGTCTGTGTATGTATAAGGAACTGTCGGGTGTAATCGGAACAAACATTTGTTACTTACATTTAACCTTTGGTTAACTACTGATGTTGTGAGTTGCGGTTCACAGGAGGAAGAAATGTTTGTTCCCAGCTGTGTAATACAGACAAGCCTTGAGGGCTGTTGTGAAGTTCTTTGAATTATTTTTTCTCCTCTGTCCTGCTGGGAAATGTACAGAAATTGATACAAGACCCCGCTATCATTCATGTGGCAGCAGACTTGGAATGACTGCTAGAATGTCCGGGACATGCTTTATGTTTAGCGCTGACAATCTAAGCAAGACAAATATGATTTATGGGACAATAGTTCAGATGGGGAATGAATGGAGATGTCTTGGTGAAAATATCAGCATAAGTAGGCTATGTGAAGGAAGTAGGTTTTAAGAAAGGATCTAAAGGAGATTTGGCATGTGGCAGATGGGAAGTTATTCAAACTATAAGAGGCAACATGGAAAAAGAAGTGAAGCTGAAGAGTGGGAGAAAAATATGAGAGGAACAGTAGGACAGGAGTGGCACTGGAAAAGTCTGCTGTTCCTTTCCACATATGACTAACCAAATACATCTTCATAGCCTGAAAAGGTGAGTAATGAACTTCTGGTGAATTCTGGTTTATCCCCATAGATAATAATTAATAACATTTCAGAAAATGTCATCAAGTCTTTCAGGCCTGGATATTTCTCCTTAGTAAACCAAGAATTTAAAATCTGAAAAAACTCAGAAATCATTATTTTTATTACTGTAGCACTTTTATGCAAGATGCTGTCCTTGTTCAGAAGAGTTTATTGTCTGCTTGGACAAAGAATGGACAAAGGGAAATATTACCAACAGATTTGTGTTACAGAAGAAAGAGACCTGCCAAGATCAAGTGATTTGCCCAAGGACATGAAGGAAGCTAAAATGGAGGTGAGACTGAGACTCAGCATGTGAACCTGCGATGCTTCCATCAAATTATAAGTGCAGCACCAGCTTCCTAACAGCTAAAGATCATTCATATTCATTCCTGTTTTGAATAATGGACTCACTATACTCACATTAGACACTTTAGGATGTCCTAGATCATTTTTGAAGGCTAAATGTGTACTTGCAGACTGCTCCATTGCCAGGTCTATAAGAAACTTTATATAGTCTCACAAATTTCTCTAGTAGGTTTTTATTCTACTTCAACTTTCTTTCCTTAACTTAAAAACCATATACGGCTTTGCCTGTCCCTTCCTAAATAATATTGTCCCCAGTCCTTTTTCCCTGCCTTGTTTTGCTGGTGATACAAGCCTTCTCAAATAATTTATTTGCTGCTTCTCCAGTTAATTTTGCAGGGTGTGTCACGCTGATCAGAAAGTGAGGAGTCCTTTCCTTGAGCTGACCCCTGTTGCCCAGCACCTCTCCCTTTCCAAGCTCTCCTTCTCCAACTTACCAACTAATGATCATCATTAGGCCAAGATGCACGAGTGGAAATTATATGTATGTAATGAAAAAAGGAAAGGAAGTTAACATCATTTGTATGTAGGAGATTACATGGTTACCACCCTTTTTGTGGTTATTTGCTTTTCTTGAGGGAGAGCTAAATACTGAACGACAGAGGTAAAGAACATAAAGGAATGAATACATTTAATGTCCGTGTAGATAAGATCAGAGATGAAAATGTAAAGAATACAAAAATTGAATTCTACCACAACTCCAGAATAACGGCTGCCAGAATCCCCAGCAGTGGAAGCGTGCCAAGATTTACATCCCACAGCAGCACACGTTGCGTACAGTAAGCACTGTTGTTCGGTTTACCCTATTACTTAAATAATGCGGTAAGGAATCTTCTGGTTTGGGGTTAGTATAGCTGTAAAATCTTTCTCTGCACTATTCTGAGAATGAACTTTAATCCATATCTTATCTTCTGCTTGAAAATGAACATCCTTTCTATTCTTATCATGTTTCTGCTTTTTTTGAATTTTTGAGCGTCAGCCATATTCCTCTTGGCAGTTACATGAAGTTGTTCCTGCTCGGCTATTTGTTGTGCTGAGTTACCTTTGAAATTCGTCCCTCTTTTTATGACTACACTCCAGAGGCGCTTTTAATAACCTGCCCAGGGCTAATACTTCCATGAAAGCTGGGCTTGCTCTGATACACTCTCTGCTTTCTCATTAGACTTTACAAATCCTTCACTGTGATACAACATAGTTTATAGAGAAGAAAACCTCAGATAACCATGTAGTACAGATCTGCTTCATGCTGTTGCCTAAACTAGTCTTGGATCAGGTGTTAGCATGGAGACTATGTACCTTCTTACCACCTAGAATAGATAAAACAAGTGTCTTCTTTCTTCTTAGGCACATCAGGGATGTCAGCAACATGGTATGAACTAGATTCATCAAGTGGCCGGTGTTGCAGTATAACATACAGGGTGCTGTGTAATAAGTGTATCATGAACGGTTTGGAACATGCGCATTTTATTTATCTATCAGTCCATAATACTGATGATGCATGTATTTAGAACAAATTATCCTTTAAAATAAAAGGCCAGTCCTTCAGATTAAAGCATTTTCCTGATGTAAGGAGGTCAAATGCAAGGCCTAAAAAGACTGTCCCTTTCCTTAAAACACACACTCAAAGGTTAAGACCTTTTCTCTACCCCCAACCATTTCTCAGCCCTCTCTGTCAGCAGTGCCTGTGCTCCCCCTCCCGCCTCGGGCACCAGGTCCTTACCCATGGGAGGTGATGGCTTTTCTGAACAAAATGCTGTGTCTTCTTCACGAAAATGTCAAGAAACAACCTGTGGGCGACACAGGAAGTAGTGCCACAGGCAGAGGCACGGCTACAGCCCAGGAGCGCCCGGCTGGCCAGCCCCCTTGCCTGGGGCTGTGTCCTGAGGCGGGAAATGGCTGCCTGGATGCCTGCCTGGGCCACGGCGGACGGCGGTCCCCTGGGGTGCTTTTCCCTGCCCTTGGAGAAAGGTGTGTGTTTGTGTTGGGCAGTGAGCACACAGAATCGTTAGAAGAGAAAATAAATTCCAAAGAAAATGTCTTTTTTTTCTTTAGGAAAAAAAAAAGCTGGATAGATTTCCTTGCTTACTGGTAGAAAGCGCAGTTCTTGGCAAGCTGGGCCCTGTCAAGGCTTTACTTGGAAGTTCCAGCAGATACTTTGGTTAAAAACCTTTAAATCTTTCCTTCAGTTAACAACAGTGTACTGTAAGTAAAAGAGAAAAAGGGCAATGTGGATTTAAATGAGAAAAGTTTTTCTTCCAGATGAAAATCTTCACATAACCTAGAAGTAAAGAACACAGTTTACATTCACATTATTCTGAGGGAAGACTGTGAGTAATTGGCCTATCTGTAATGTTTTTGGAGTGATTCCACTATAAATAGCTCTTTATAATTAAACTAACTGGCTGATTTATTGGACCTGCAGTTCCAATTCTGCTGTGTTGAAGGGATTTTCTTGTATTTCTTTTAATGATGATCATAGTCTTCTCAGCTGGTGAGATTTAACTTTGTTAATTGTGTGGAGATAAAAGTTGGTTGCAGGTGTTACAGAGTAAGAGTTTTAAAGTTTGACTCTGGTGATGATCCTTTCAGTTATTGAAAAAGCTTATATAAAAGTGATTGTAAGTATTAAAAATGTGTGGGTTTTTAATCTATTTGTTGTATCCTACCTGAATATGAAGTTTTAGTATTTTAGTGGCTTTCAAAATGCTAATGGCTGGATTGTGGTCTGCAGCGTAGTGAATAGTATCATGAATTTAGGGAAGCTCTCACAGACTTCTGTGGAAGGATTCATGCTGGCTTCTGTGGAATTTGGGTGGGGTTTTGTACATATGAATTTCTTTTTGTAAAGTTATCTGAAAAGTGGAATAAGTACTAATGAGAGTAATGGCTGGATGCAGGATTTTTCTGGCTGGCATTTTAGTTTTCTTTCTCAGAGTTGTTATGAAGACTTAGGTATGATAATAGTATAAATTCATTTATGAAATATCTCTGTTACATAGAAAGCAGTTATTGTTTGAAGCTCTGGATTAGAAGTGAACTCTCTGGCTGCCTGCTTCACTGCTTCAAATCTATTTGCTTGTTTTTTTTGTTTTTTTTTAAAGCAGTTTGTATTTGGCACTTCAGCTTGGAAGGTTACCTCTTTTATCATGCTAATTATTTTTTAAGCTTTTGTTTGAAATAGTGTTTAATTGTAACAGCAGAGATTGCTAGTCACAGAGAGAAGGTGGTTCTGTTTAACTGTGTTTCACAAATATGAAACTAAAAGGATTCTGGGTCCTAAAGAGCGTACAGTCCTGGATATCGGAGAAGGTGGTTTCCAGACAGCCAACACAGGAAGTGCTACAGCTGTATTAATTTGGAGGAACATCACAGTAAACTGTGACAACGAACTTGGGTTGAAGATCTTCGTCTAGATTTCTGCAGAAGTATCAATTTTGTCCATAAAACAACAAAGTTCACAAGGGCCAATGACTTACAAATTCAGTATATTTCAATGAGAACTGCAACTTACCAGTTCCCTCAGGATGGAGGAAAAACTGACATATAGTATTTTCTCATAACATTTGCAATGAATCAAAATGCAGGAGCACATAGAGACTTACATGATACTCTCTGATGTCTTGTAATTCACTTGATTTGCAGCGTTGCTGTATTACCAAAATGAAATAATTGTATAGAAGTTCTCTCCTCCCCACAAACATTTGGGTATTGCAACTGAGGGGAAAGTAGCAACCAGATTGCAGCTGTAATTACTCTTTGCTTTTCAGAAAACAGCCGCAGGCATTGCATCAGGTGGCATAGTGAAACTGCCAAAGCTGTGTTTTGGAGTATGCATGTGGAGAGGATGGTTTTGATGAAGCAAGTTTTCGTTTTTTGGTAGATGCTTGTTTGAGGGTGTGTCAGGGGGGTTCTGAAAAGCAGCTGTCTCTGCAGTGGGCTGAGGGAGCCTGCGAGCAGGTTCTGTAAACCTGAATCTTGAACCCCTCCAAGTAGGGTCACAAGCCTTGTTAGTATTACCCAACTGCTCCCCCTTGTGCTAGCTGCCAAGGGTTTTGTTCACACACCTTCGTGTTTGTAGCCACGGTTTAGAGGTATGTTCTTTTGGACTTTTTCTGGAAGTCTTAATAGTTGATTCATGCAATATATGTGGTTAGTTTATTTTCAACCTTGTTGCCTTCAGTAGTTTCACGTGGAGGGGATCATTAAGTAAATATACCTTAGGTTTTATGTAGTGAAACATTGTTTGCTGGACTTTGGCTCTGTATGTTTCAATTGATGTGATTTTTCTGATAGAGAAAATAGTTTTACAGACACACACATGTACACACTTATTAAGATGAGGAGCATATTGGAAAAGACATTTTTCTTAAAAATAGAGTAAAATGCCCTGAAGATGTGCATAGCTGCCTTAGCGTCTGGTTCCCCAGCAATGCCAATGTAGCAGTTAAATGACCTTATGTATTCCTAGATACCACGAATAGTCTTCATACACTTGTACATATTGAAAAGATGGTACTGAAATTATTCACGTAAAAATGGCTGGCAAAAAAATCCTCCTCATATTAAAAGGGGTGTATGCATGGGAAAACTATCTATTATAAAACACTAATTTTACTAATTGTAAGCATTAGATAAATCCTCTCTTTACAATATTTTATTGTAATGTCTTTTAGGAGATTGGGTGTTTCTTAATACTGCACAAAATACCTTTTTTATTTTTTTTACTGCAGGTTATTGAAGTACACAAGATTTTTATAGCATATTTCACATATTTAGAGTAAAATTGATTTGAACTTGGGTCCTCTTGTATTTGAGCTGATAAACATTGGTTAGAATTAAAAAATGCTTGTGCATATGTCAGACCATTCTAACATATCTGAAACTGTGTTGATCTTTTTAAAGTTACTGGGTTTTGTTTTTTTTAAGATAACTTGTGTTATACAGGAACAAGTTCCTATGGTTTTGTCATATCTTTGCATTTTTACTGTTAATAGGATACATGTGTATTATACTAAAACCCATACTCTCAGTCCCTAAGTAGCTTTATGAAAAGTAACAGGTTTTTATTTAAAGCAGCAGCATAAATTTTGATGATGTTTAGTTATGTTCTTGCAGTTCTAAAAATTATTTTTTATTAACATAATAGATATTCACAGAATTGGTTATTTCTGATTAAAAGTAATAAAATACTTTTGATTTTAATAAAATACTTTTAAGAAAATGTATTGTCAGTTCCCACCTCCTCCCCCCTGCCCCAAATAACACTAGTTATTCAGAAAGACCCTTATTCTTGAAATCAGATGTAGCTACAGCATCTTGCAGAAAATAGAGATGAAGAGGGATATAAATCCAAAAAGACTAAAAACCAGTGACAGTATCATAAAAAGGAATATATTTTTGGAAGTGTAGAAAAACTTTTTAAAGTTATATGGCTTTTCAACACTTCTCAACTTCTAATTAGTTAAAACGAAGCAGAAGTTATTAATGAAATCAATGTTATATTCTCTAAATATTCTTTAGTTAAGACTATTATAATGTGTTCATCTGGCTGGAGGCAGGGCGTTGCTAAATGTTTCATGTCCGTTAACACTAGTAGTTACAACCAGTAATGGGTAATGTTAGACAGGAGGCAGTGCAGATTAGCACAGGTGCATAGGAACCTTTGTAAAGTTGTCTTCTGCAAATCAAGGCAGATATGCATTCATACAGTGTGGTCTGCCATCTGATGGTGTGTGGTTAACATTTTGGTTGCTTACATCTGCAGTAATTTAGTAAATGACAAATAGAATTCTTAAATGCTTTCAATGGATTAATGCAATGGATTTTTTTTTTTAAAGGTAAAGGGGATACTGCATACATTTGGTGTCTTTACTGCTGGAAAAATAATGATGAGCAGAAGTTTTTTGTGTTACCTTGGTAAAAGATCCTCTGGAAGTCAAACACTATTAACTTTAATGAAGTAGCTTTGATGGCAGGGAAGAGACAGCTGATACTACACTTCCCTAACAATAAACCACGCTGACAGATAAAAACAAACATGTGTGCGATAACATATAGCATTTCAGAGAATGGAGCCAGAAACTAACGTAGACTGATGTGGTCTTTGCTTTCTTTTAAAGCCTTTTACTACTTTTGAAATGCTTGCTTCTGAAAAGAACTAAAATTTAATTCTGCTTTTATGACAAATTTATATCTTGCTACTGAATTAGGCAAAAGCAAATAGTAAGATGTGCCTCATATTTTGTTGGGCTCTAATTTTTGGAAATTGGTTTTGATCTTGAAGATAATTTTGCTTAAAATTATACACTACTGATGAAAACTTAATCAGAAGCAGCAGTCTATTCTCTTGTTGTGATGATGTGCTTATTCCTTCCTCTCTATATTCTGCTCTCTTTTTCTGAACTTGCTTTCTTTTTGCACTCAGTTCTGGACATACTACAACTGCTCTTCATAATTTTAATCCGAGCTGGAGAACCATTTTATTTTTCAGTTATGTCTTTATACTGAGGACAAACAGACATAGTGCACTTGCTAATATAAATAATACCAAGAAAGGAGGAGGAAAATGTTATTTTTTGCTACTAATAGTTACTTGCTTAGTGTAACTTATCTCAGTCACAGCAAAGTGTGTGTTATTCAGATCCCAGGAGCAAAAATACAAACTGAAATGTGGCTTCCTAGTACAATAGTCTGATACACTAAAAAAAATTTGGCCTTAAAGTCTTCAGTAAAGTACATAGCAGTAGTAATTTTCTGCATAGTTCCATAGCTGAAGGCTTGCCATTTTTTGTAAAGTTACAGACTTATAAAAATACAAGCACTTTACAGCTGAGGCTGTATTCGTGCTGATAGATAATGATTAGGGACATTCATGCCATGAACTGCATGGACACTTTTTTTCATTTGTGCTTTGTATAAAAGGCTTTGTTTCCTTTTCACCCTTTAGTTCATTGTAATTACTCTTGTTTTCTTCTGTTATAAAAGAAGGCCAGTTAGAAGATGCACATGAGGCAGGAACCTGATTACAGGTTTTTGGTGACCAGAACCTGTGTGTGTTCAGTGGTGTGCTGTCACAGAAGGGGTGGCAGATGCCTTTGCTGTGCTCCTGCCTGCAGCCTAGTGGTTAGGGTAGTTTTACAGAAGATGGAAGGTGTTTTGAACTTTTTTCACTGAGGAGGTTGTATGCTCAGGTTTCTTGCTTTTTGGACAGTCTGATTACTGTTAGATAAAGACTGTTGTTTTCACTGGGTTTACTTTCAAAGAAAAGTGAGCCAGTCACCTGTATCCAGCAAGATGACACAGGCATCTGAAGTGCAGGTTGGGCTTTTGGGATGTGAGGAAGAGCCTCACCTAGGAGGATGGTGGAGTTTTGGACACGCCTGAGCACCTACAGCCAAGCATCTTGATGCTGAGCATTGCCACGTTTAAGTCCTGTCATGAATTGAACCATGCTGTCTGATGTCTCATTGACAGTAGTGCCATGACAGGAGTGTCCTTCTGGTCCAGTTCCTGCTTTTTAAAATTTTAATAGCAAAAGCAAAATATTTATTCAGGAAAAACAGTGTGCTGAGATCAACAACTTAAACGTTTTAAATCTTATAGCCAAAGCTGTCCTAGGATTTATGATGTATCCTAGAAACTACAGAATGTATATCGAATCTATGCTCTAACCACACCTGTATACTATAGTCCGTTTTAGAGATTTCCACTGTAGAGTTGATGTCATCCCCTGTTTTCATTTGCATGTTTCTTGTGAGCTGCTTTCAGACTGCATTTTTCTCATCCAGATATCACAGAGGCTTTCCTTAGGCTTTACCTTCCCCATGAAGACAGGTGCTTTTAAACCAAGAGAGAGCAGTTTGTTGCTTATATGAATTGTCAATATGTGCAAAAAGCAGAGGTTGCTTGCTTTTACTGATAACATTACCATGTGTTGCAAGAGCACCGTTCTTCTTTAGGCAGGTGAATTCATGGGCTCGGTTCCTCTGAAGGCAGGCGTGATATTGTAAATAATGCAACCGATACAGAGAGAGGTGCACTGGCAAACCCAGCAAAATGGTAGAGCCTGCCTGCTGAGAGTATTGCTCCTCTGCTTCTAGGAACAAGGTGTTTCACTGATTTAGAGAGGTTGGCTGTGGTGATTCCATGCCACGGTGGGGTTTGTCTGTGGCTGGAGCTACTTGAATGAAAACCTCTGTGCCTTATGTGCAGTGTGGTGCTGCAGAGCCGAAGGCAGGGCTTTTCACTAGTGCAGGGTCTTACTGCAGGAGGGTGAGGAGGTGGCCAAATACCTGGTGTTTTTTACCTGTCTGCTTCTGCATTGGGAGAAAATATTTGTAGAAGGTGCTTGAGCTGTGAATGGATGCTGCAGTGTTAACAGTTAACTCTGAATGGTATTCGTGGTTATGAATTCATGGGTACACAGCCCCTGACTTTTGATTAGCTTCTTGGTGCTTGCACATAGCTTCTCAACACGTGTATAGCTTACCTGCACTACACAGTTCTTTTTTTCTTTTTTTTTTTAACTTGGCAAAGGCTAATTCTGTTATTGACTATTACCTATTTTTTATAACTAAAATTTTAAAAATGGCTTTGGATTATGTTGGAGCACAAAATATTATATTTAAGTGGAATACCTGATTTACTATTGCAGAGTACAGAAAGTAGTAAGTCTTCCAACCACAGCCTTTTTTTAAAGCATTGTGTTAAAAATAAATTGATAAGCTTGGCCTCAAAGGATTAATGCAGGGAAGAATCCTATATTCTCATTTTGTTTTCCCCCTGTTATCAGTCTGATCCTTTTCCTGAGTCATTCCGTATTTCCTTTTCCAGGATGCTTTATATTCAGGCTCTTCAGTTGTCGGTGGAATCGGTGTCAGATTTCCTGAAATAGATATTTTAACTTGTACATACTACACATTTCTTTCTGAGGTCCTGGTTTACCTTTATCATATGGTAACCTTAAGTTATTTCACTTACAGATTTTGGTTTTCATATAGTAGCTGAAATTGTGTGCACGTAAGATTTCTGGTCTGCTGATTTGCCTTATTTTGGCATGTGAGCTTTCCCCAGGGGGATGCTTTGCATGTAGGAAGAAGTGATTTTAATTTGGCATATGCTGAATATAAATACAGTCTGACATTGCACAAAAGCTGTGCCCTCTTGTGTTCACTTGGAACAGCAACCAAAGAATAAGAAAATAAAGAAAGCCTACTGAAATTAAGTTGGTAGGAGTTGAAGTATCATGCATCTTCTGTCTCAGACCCCTGCAAGAGTCTCAAGCTATGGAAACACTGCATTCTAGGATTCCAGAATTTGATGATTTCTCTTATTCTCTGTCCTCGGCAGTACAAATTAGATCACTTGTGTTTCATTTTAAAGGAAAAGAAAGCAAAGTGTAAGAACATGAGAGTAGAGTGCAATAATAAGGTAAAAGAGTAAATATCTGCAAAATCATAATTGGGTCAATTTCCCACAAAAAGTAACATGCAGTAATAGATGTTTTGCAAACTAAACCTCCCTAATCATATTCTGTCAGGCTTTAGGAGGTGATTTTGTATGCTTTGCACTTGGCCAGTGAAATTATTTGATGATATGAAAGCATTCTGTTAATTAAATCTTTATTGTATTGTATTGTAAGTTAACCAAGATGGATATAAAACCGAAATGCAGTGAATTATGAGTTCAGCTTTTTTTCAGTGGGGCTGTAGGTATTTCTAACTTGTCTCCATTACGCTAAAATCAGCAACATAATAACTGTAACTAGACTGTTTTCATGTCTGTCAAAATTCCAGTTTAGTTTATTCACAGTTGCAGTAGAATGTACTTATATATGGATTTTTCCCATGTGTTTTTAAATACTAACTTTAATTTAATGTCTACTGTGCACCTCCTTCTATAGTTTTTAGGTTTATTTCATGTAGAGAATTGCAATATATATGTCATGTCTTACATTGACCTCTTCTTTCACATGGAGAATATATTTTGGTTTGCATGAAGTATCATCATTTTTGAAACAGTATTGTTACAGTTTGTGAGCATGAAGTTTATCATTTGTGATTTTTTTGTGAGAATTATGATTACAGTGGGGGGTTTTTATGGATCTTGTGACATTGCTGGATATCTATAAAACAGTGTAATTTTATATGTAATACTTACAACACCTCAGTAAGGACTTGCTTATTGCAGATCAGTTGTTGCCTTGCTGGTTTGTGGTACTGTGGGAGGGAATCAGTCTGGAAAAGAAACAGGGGTTTGCTTCATTGAGATTATGATCCGTAAAACTGGAGTGGCTCAAACATGATTTTAGGTGTCATTAGAAATCAGAAACAGCCAATTTGGCTAAGTCTTTGTGAACCTTTTGCCAAGTCTAATCTGAGTTTCTTGTCAGCCTGACTAATTTCAGAGGTTTTCTTTTGCAGGAAATCACATTGTATACTCGCCTTGTAGGGACTTGGACCCAGATAGAGAATGTGCGTATGAAATGAGGTCATTTGCTGGCTTGGAATGAGTATTGTTTCATAGCTTAGGTTGGTACTCTGGTAAAAACTGAGATGTAGGTTATATAAAGAACAGATAAATCTCAAAGTCTGAGTGAATTGTCAAATACTATGGAGGATAAGATTTTAGTTTAATGAAGAGTGAGGCTTTTGAAGTAAACATGTGGAACTTTTAGATGCTTTTATAAAAAGTAAAATATATATATACACCTGAGAGGTTAAAAAATCATGTCCAGATTGATAATGTGTGTATTTAAACAGTGTTTATATGAAAACATTTTCCCATTTGGAGTATAACTGATGGCTCAGAGTGTAAACATCCTTGTTCAAGAATAAGAATAGAAACCCAGATGGCATAAATCTGATCATTCACTTTACTAATGATCCAAGACAAATGAAATAGCTGCAGCAAGAAGATAAGAGTTTTTAATAGGGTTACACCTTTTCCCTCATCTTGGCTGGTGTAACATATGTAATCAGGTCAAAACAAAGCTGTTTGCTTCATGTTTATTTTCTTTAATTGTGGGACAGGTTTGCTGTATCTTATTAAGGTGAGAGTCCAGCTCTGAGAAAAATCACTGTGTTTAGTAGAATACTGTGCAGACCAAATCTGTGGCAATGATACTTGTAGATGCACAAGCTGTAGTAAAACCACCAAAAAACCCAAATACTTGAGGTCATCGGCAGAAGCATCCACTGTGGCTTACTGCTAAGGATACGCTGAGGATAAATAATTTGTGTTCTTCGCTTTTGTAACTGAAAGCAAAAGCTAGTTTGAGGAGTTTGTTTCCTGGAAACAATAAGGTTTTGGAAACATGAATTAAGTATAAGGCTTTGTTTCAGCACTGTGTGTCACCAGTGGAGTGAAATTAAGCAACATGCTAAGGACTGGTCTGGTCTATCTGTTTATATCACCAGTTTATACTACTGTTTTGTGGCATATTGCCTTGGAGACTGAGGTGGTGACAGGCCTCAATTTAGAATTGCAATTATTTATGTGTAACCTGTTCATAAGTTGTATCTCATCTGAGAGTTCAGGGCATCCCTACTAGCTCACGATGTGGGAGGACACCCACCTTCAACAACCCTCAGAGACATGTTTTCCCAGAGAGGAAGACTGGTTCACATAGATCTGTATGTTTATGTCCACTCTTCCAAAGCTTAGTTTTTTCTAATACTCGACGATCTTAAGGGTCTTTTCCAACCTAAATGGTTCTATGATTCTGTGGAGGCATGGGCTTACCAATAAGGCAAGATTTGTAGTCCACTGCAATTTTTTTCCTTTGGGCAGGTTGGTCTTTGGTTGTCTTACTGTGCCGGACCCAGTGTGGCCACCTTCCAGGGCAATTATTCCTGCCTGGCCTGCTCTTGACTATGTTCCTCACCTTGGCTGCTGTTTTTATGCTCTTGCTTGAGCTGTTCAAGTCCTGCACCTGAACAGCAGGTGGCTGTGGTACCTGCCAGAATGAATGGTGAGTTTTTCCTCATTACTGCCAAGATGTTTCTGACAGAGATTGTTAAAGTTTCTTTAAGTAAAGGCAGTGAATTGCTGTCAACAGGAATCCAAAGAAAGATGGGATAGGAGTGTCACATGGTATCAGTGTGGAATTGGGGCACTTAAAGAAGCTGTAATTTCCTGTATAAATTTGCTTTTTGCTTCTTTGGCTGTTTCAAGGCATGTTATTATTATTTCTCTTCAGGTATCCAACATTATCTCTTTCAGTTACCCACATGTAGTTAAAATGTTCTTATAACCCTTTGCTGTGAGCTTCCTGATCCTGTAATTTATACCATTTGGAATTGCTCTGTAGTTGGGTGAGTATCTAAAACTCCTAGGTTTAACGCTCAGAAGACAAAAATGGTAATGCTGAGTCCCAGAAGTGGTGTTCAGTTCCTGTGCTTCTGATGAAGGGCTGTTAGTCTGTAAAATAAAAGTCACTGACACTATGGTAAGTTGTTAATGTCGAGGCCATACTGTATGAATTGAAATACAGCAAAGTTGTAAGACCTTGAGAAAGGATACATTGAGAATGCAAGTTGAGGAATGCCATTGTATAGTCCAGACTTTCATGAGCAGAGGATTTTTTTGTCAAGTTTTAGGAATAATTTAAATGAGTCCCTTGCTACCCGAAAAAAAATTTTGAAAAATCACTTTTGATTGCCTGTGGATTGTAGTTGGTTAGTTAATTTGAGTATAACTGACTATTTCCAGAGCAGAGTGAAAAGGAATAGTCTTACTTATGGAGTATTATCCATGATATGGGAAAACACTTTGGTAGTTTGAGGCTGGACTGAGTGACCCAGGAGTCTATATATCCTTAAACAATGTGCACGCTTTGTGCATATAGATCATTTTAGAACTGATACTCAGCATTGTTATATGGTTTCAATAGAAACCCCAAGGGTCCTTTTAATCTTTATGCTCTGAAATAACTTGTTATATGTTCTAGAGTTAAGGATTGGTTTGTTTGCTTTTTGTTTTGTAGGGAGAAAATTATATACTGCAATATTTTTTCTTTTAGTTTTGAGGCTTTCTTAGTATTGTGGCATATTCTCAATCTGTACAGAGTTCTTGGTCCATCTAAGCATAAACATAGCAAGTAGAGGAGCTACAGCAGTAGAATACTTCTGTAAATTCTGAGTCAGCATTAATTATGACTGGCTTTCTTTGTCAGTGACACAGATATGATCCCTTGGAGTAAATAGAAAAAAAATGCACAAAAAGGAGAATAGATGGGATGTTGCCCTCCAGAAATGTGTAAATACATGGGTTCTCAAGAACAAAACTGATCTTGAAAACCCCAGCACATGTGCTGCTTCACTCCAGTTATGTCTATATGGCATACTCAATTTGATTTTTGAAGTTCTGCAGATACTAGAATTGCGTATTTCTGCATGCCTCAAACTGCCCCCCTCTTCACTAGTCTGGGGCATTTAGGACTGACTGGATCCAAGGTGGAGGATCTGACAGGTATGCTCTGGGAGCTCCTGGTGAGTGGTTGGGTGATCAGGCTCTCCACAATATACAGGGGTCAATACCACTGTCTTTGGAAACATAACTGAAAGAGATGGAAAACAACTTCTTATATCAATCCTAATCACTGGAGCCAGTGCCCTAAAAGTAGGACACCCAACTTCAGTTTCCTCTGCAGCTTGGGAGTAGTGTAAGGTTCTACACCTGGCTTTGGGGTCCAAGTGTTTACAAGGTTAGTGCTTTAGTACGTAACTTTTAGGCACATCTTTTATGGGATCTAATTGTAATTCTGCTCCCAGTGTGCTACTAGTTTATCCTCTTCTTTCATATGTAGGTCTGTAAGAAATCAAAACATGCACATTGGTGTTAGCAGCAGCTTTCTTTTTGCCTGCATACCCAGATTTGATTTATAATCTTGATGTTGTCAGCATCTGACTCTAATTAACTGGATAAATGAAGCTGAGATCTTGACTGAATTAGCAGCTGAAGAATGCATCTTACCAGAAGCAGATGGAGAGAAAAAATACTGTGTTTAGTTTATGGCCATTCCCCTGGTTTATGGCCATTTCCTATTTTTAAGGGAAAAAGTTCTGCCAAATCAATTCTTGTCAAATGCTAATTAAATTATAGTGATGATTAATCCTGATGTAAATACATTATTTCAATGTTTAGGAGAGTTATAAATAGTTTGAAGACTTAAGAGCCCTTGTGAATATATACTTAATCTGGAGTGCATTTGGGAGAGAGAAAATGCCAATTAGATAATTCAGTGACAGTTTATATAGTTCAATTTATCCTTTGTAAATAATGTTTGTTGCTTTTAGCCTCTCTTGTAGACAGAACTTGGCTAAATCTTTTTGTCAGTAAAAATATTCCTTACAGTGACATTTATACTGTCCTCTGAAACGTCTTTCTTTTCTTTTCTTACTAGAAATCTTACAGTTTTACAAAAAAAGAAGTGTTGCCATTTCTAGGCTGTGGAAAAAGAAAGTGAAGCAGGAAGGTACTCCCTAGGGTCACTGAACAGGCTGAAAATACAATCCACGTCTGCTAGCTAGCTCTATCCAGTGCCTTAAATGCTGTGGAAGGAATATCTTTTCATGGCGCTTTCTGCTGCATGTATTAAGAAAGCGAGCAAGAAGCTTCAGTGGTTGCATTACTCTATGTATAGTCTGATTCTTAACTTTGATTAGTGTATGAACAATGTGAGGAAAAAAAATACCATGTGAAAATGCTACACTGTTTATTTAAAAAAAAAATCCCAAGCCTTGCTATTGGAATATTTTATCTGCTGTGAGGACAGGTCAGCCCCTTACTCATTACTGGTGAAAAGACTTCCTTAAGGAGGTAGCATGTCTTGGTGAAGAGCTGTTAACACTGTTACTATGCTGCACAACTTGTTTTTTTCCAGCCAGCCGCTCTGGTCACCAGTCAGTGCTCCTCAGGAATGTGTTTGGAGGCAACCTTCAGGGAAAGCTCCATTCGGGTTCCAGATTGATGAGGTAAAGCAACAGACCTTAGCATTTCCTTAGTCCATCACAATGGCGCCTGCAACACCTCAGTTCACCACTGTGCTGGCAGATGTATAAAACAAAGTTGGAGGTTAATTTATTGGTAGTGGAGAAAAGAGATCTCTGCTCCTTCATCTGCAGTATTCTATGAATTATATGCTTATGCAAGGTGAAATGCTGAATTTTTCTATGCACTGTAATTTATGATGCATTTGCTGCTAACAGATAAGAAAGATTTGCCAATTTTCAGTTGTACACATTATATATACAAGCTGGAAATAAATATTTTTTTGCCTTTGTTGGAAGGTTTGAATTTATCTGAAAGTGAAATGTAAGATAATGTTATACACCACCAGTATCTGTAGCCTTTTGGAAAAAAAAGGTTTATCTTGTCACAATAAAGAAATAGTTTGACATTAAAAGTAGAGTTTTTTATTAGAAACAAACAAAAAAACCTTGCAGTAGACTATTGCATCTGCCATAGTATGGAGACAAATAGTACGTGTGTGAAAGTGACAGCTAGTGCAGAGAACATAACAGTATCCTGTTACACATTTGCATCAATTATACAGGGCAAAACACCGTGTCACTGAGGGAGCGTTCTGTGGTGGCCACCAGTGTTTTCCAAGGTGAAAGGGTAATTATTTTGCTGTTAGTTCTTAATTTATTAATAGTCAGCACCAAATGCTAGGGTAAAGGATTATTCCAAACACAGTGACAGATCAGCTGTGTGGAAGATGCAGTGATTTTGCTGCTGATAAGAAAAGCTATTAGTGTAAAGATAAAGGTCAGTTTGGAACCTGAATTCTGTTGAGTGGCATTTAAGAAAAAATGGAAAGTGAAATGAAACTCTGTACTGGTATAACCTGGTACAAGCCTACAGAGGTAAGTGAAACTTTAGGTTGCCATTCCAGCTAACCATTTTGGTCATACTAGTATTATAAAAGAAACAGTTGAGAGCCTGATACTATTTACATTTAAATAAAAAGCAGTCAGGCTTTAGGAACTTGGACTGGGTCTTGAAAGTCAGCCCTAAGTATATGTACTCAGACTAAAGTAGGTGTTAGTAAATAAGATACATTCAATCCTTTATTGTGTTTTTACTGGTTGTTTCTTTATAGAGAGACTGATCAAGGTCATTTGTTGTTTGTTTTTTTAATACCAGTGTTGACTTTTAAACGTGAAATGGCAGACATTTTGCTTTAGAAAACAACAACATGAAACCCAGTATTTTTGTTACTGGAATTCCTTGCACCAATAATGATTTCCCTAACTTGCTATGGGTGCTGTACATTTCTGTAAGTAGTGCTCATGTGTTTCCATCAGGTTTTCAAAAGTGTGAACTGATTAGTGGCCATTTTGGGAGGGGGGTGGAAAGGCTTAAAATACATATTTGTCTTTGATACATTATGTCTGAAAAATCAGATGAACTACTTTCTTCAGATAATATGCCTCAAAAAGTTACTGGGAAACCAAATGCTTTTAATTTTGTGCTGAACTTAAACATGTCTGTGTAAAGCATGCAAGACTGTTGTTAAGGCTTGTCTAGGAGGACAGTAGGTTCGTCATGTTCTTGCAGGGGTGACATTTAAAAGCCAAGATTAATCCTGAAGTACACTTCCCATTAGCCTGCTCTCATTTGAACCAAGAGTGCTCCAATGATGCAGCTTTTTCTGCTGGAGAAAATCTGTGTTGTATGAACTGGCTTTGACTTTACAGATAAAGAAAACCTGAAAAACTTGTTTCACACTTAGCCAAATGTCTGTAGCATTATTTGTAGATTACTTGCATGCCGGATAGCTGTATGCACTATGACATTCACACCTCATATGTACAGAGTACACAGCTCCTTAAACTCTTTGGTGCATGTAGAAACAGCAAGTTTTGGGGTTTTTTCTTAGATGTTTTTGAACTGCAACATCTATAAAATTCACTGGATGGAATACAGAGAAAATTGCTTGCCTGTTTCAGTTTGTGTTTCCAGATTAAATCAGGAACAACTTGGGTAAGACCTAACATCCAAAGTGGAATAAACAAAGCTTTCAGAAATCTAGGCTTGAAGGGACAGTTTTGTGCTTGGAGTAAAGTTATTTACTAGGTTAGTCTCCTGAAAAATATCTCAATTTGCTATTGCTTGCCTTTGTTTTCTGGGATCTGTGTCCATAAGCTAAAATCACAACCTTTGCTGGTAGCTGGCATAAAAGATTTTATTCACTATGTTCCATAAACATGACAAAAGCAAACTTCTATTCAGTTTTTCTCAAGAGATTTGCCTTTATTGTGTGGGGTGAGTTCAGGAATCTCTCCTTCACATACTATGCTTTTTTTGTTTAGTGACAGATTTATTATTAAGGAGAGAGGCTATATAGGAGATAGTGGGAGAGGAAGTGAAAGATATATAGAAATACATTATTTGATTTTAAAACCGTGGAATTACTTCCTTGTCTAATGAAGAATGTAATGAAATGCATTAAGAGACTGTTGCCTATCCCTGTCTCCTCAAGGCCCATGGAAGAGAATTGAAGGGGGTTTGCCCTCTTGTAAACACTCGAGACGATTGCCAGGGCAGAGGGGGTCATTCTGCACAGACACCACCGAACAGCGGGGCAAGGGGACAGGTCAGAGGAGATGGGATTAGCTGTCTGGGAGGAGAGCAGCACAGAACCAGGAATCCTGTAGTCAACTACTAAGTTTAAACACAGTTCAGTAGGTGCAACTGAAGCACACTTAAAGTCATTTCTCTTCTTTCCTAGATTCAATGTCTTTGTTTACAATAGCTCTGCAAAATATACCTTCTTAGGAAACTTGGGCTGGATTTTAAGCATGATTTTTAGATGTTCTGTATTTCTTAATTTTGATTAGTTTTATTTTAAAACATCCAAATACTATGTAGTAGGGTAGGAAAAACATAAAATCAGTATTCTGATGAAGTTGCGTTCTGCAGAAGTTGAATTGACTGAAAAAGATGAGTTGTTTGAGAGGTACTGCCTTTCTTGCTATAGTATAAATTCTTTTTCTTTCCAAATCTTTCTTTGTATAAAATATTCACAGGGTTAGGTTTTGTCTGGGGTTTTTTTATTATATTCTTTTAATTCCAAAATGTCTAGTAAGTGCTCAGCATGTCTCAGTGTTCAAGGTTTGGTCGTGCTTAGCCATTTGCTAAACTCTGCCAATGAAAAAACCACAGGGGGTTGGCAAAGCTATTGACAATGCCTTTTGCAGTGTTTGAGCATGGTAATAATAAACTGGGCATTGCCCTTCATTCTGTCTTGACTGGAAAAATCACCTGTGAATTTACATGAAACAACAAACCAGCTGCTGTGGAATTGGAGTCCAACCCACAACCTCGCTTACCTGAAATGCTTCTGATGTTCCTAAAAAAGCTGGATAAACATAGCGTAGGTGACAGTTTGAGAGGGTAAAGGAAAGAGGATATAGTGCATATGGTGAGACAATTGCATAACTTTCTGTTGCAGTTACTGTAACTGATTATTTGGAAAAAAGAGTATTTTGCTTCACTTAATGCAGTTAAAGAGAAAATAATGGCAGCCTGATACCATGTGGCCAGCAAGTACAGGTCACCTTGATAGCTGCTAGGATAAATAATTCAAAACAAAAGCACAGCTGAGGAATGGATAAATTGGGAATTCTGCAATTAGGTGTTTTAAGTTTTGGAAAGAATAGTAATTTATTTGTTACACAAGGCTTATGCACATTAATGCAGTTCAGGAATTCCACAGAAGCGATACTGCCTTCCAAACAGCTGTTACTGTGAGTAAAAGTATCTTTTGTGATAACAGCTTGGCCTTCACTAATGTTTCACTTCGGTGCAGTTGATAGCATCTCAAGAAGTATTGGTGAGATGTGGTGGGCTAGTAAGGCTCCATGTAGTAGTTGGTTTTTCACTTACTGGCATAAGCCAAATGCATGTACTGTTAATGGTCGAAAATTAGTTGTACTAGGCTGGAACCGAGTGCTGGAGCAGTCACAAAGGGTTGTTTTAAAACCTAGCACTTCACAAAGGATTTTTATTTGAATGTAATAACTGCTGTTTCTTTGAAGGCTATCGTTTGATCATAGTGCTAATTCATGATCATAACACTCTATTCCCATGAAACAAAATAGAGAGAGGATGTTCCCACAGAACAGGGTATAATGCTTGAAAAAATATTCCTTGCAGGTAAGGAGAACTGATTCAGCTTTATTCAAATGAGTGAAAAGAAAACCAGAAACCTCTATGAACACTACAGATGCACAGCCATTATTCTGATCACTCAGCCTGATGCTTTTGCTCTTTGCAAATTATTTTGAGTGCATCAATGAGCATAAATAAACCATATTTTTTCTGGCATTTCAGTTATCAGCCTAGTGAAATGTATCAGAGGTGCTGCATTGCTAATGCTTACAGCACAAAAGTATGTTTAGAATAGTAAGAAAATCAGTTCTTGACTAGGGTGCTGTCATAGATGCTTGGATTTTTAAATACCAGTGGGACTCTTCTGTTCAAATGGCTTGACCTGTGTCATTTGGAACAAGCATTTTTGCTTAATAAATCATCATGGAGCTTGTAATTCCTGCCTGAGCTATAGCAGCTCTATTTGGAAAAAAAAGTCTGATTCTGAAAGAAATATTTCTGGTGATTGAGAATCCTGTGTATATTGTTCCAATAATTAATCACTGCTGCTGTTAAGTTATTCCTCCTTTCTAGTCTGAGTTTTTCTAGCTTTAGCTTTCAGTGACTGCATCTGATCAGGTCTTTTGTTTCTGGATTAAAGATCCATTGTTTATTAGAAACCTCTTCCCCGTGCAAGTTTCTGCTGGTCTCTGAATTCTCTTCCTCACTGTCTGCTGAAAAAGCACATTGATTAGAGCCTTTTCAGGCTTATGGGCAGAAGTCATCTTTTGCACAGTGGCTAACTTCTGAGCTTCTTCTGGACTTTTTGAAATTTAGAAACAGTTGTTAGGGCAGCATTGTACAAGGTGTAGTTTCAGTGTTTTGCATTGATTCACTCTCATCACTGTATCTCCTCAGTATTCTTGCTATTCATATAAAACAAGGCTTTGCACTAGGAATTTATTTTCTATTTTTTACTGATCATAAATTAGTAAAATAATCATAATTATTCCTGCTCTTTAGGCTGTGGGCGAGGTTGCCATCTTGAAAGAGATCTGCATCTTTTGTTCTTAAGCATTAACTTGTATGTGATTTTATTAGAATTCAAGTGAGATTAGCTGACTTACGTAACTGATGTGGCCCAATTCACTGACTTCTGTTATACACAGTTCGCTACCAATGATTTTATATTTATCCATTTTCTTTCCGGTCATTGATAAAAATAACAGCACTGGCCCAAAGTCTCTGAGACTACTAAAACCATCCCTCTTAAATGATTCCACACTTACATATTTTCTGTGATATTTCTTCAATGGTTTTCAATCTTTGTGGTGAACCTCATTAATTTTTGTATAGTGACAAATGTCACTATAGAAATGTCATGCTTTAAAGAAAATGTCATGCAGTCACATCTGTTACAGACTGTGGTTAGCGTCAACCCAGTTAGCTTACCAGTTGGTTTTGTAATATTTTATATTTTAAAAAGTTTGTCAAGCTCTACTTCCACATAACTATGTTGATTATTGTTAATTACGCTGCTATCCTTTCATCCTGTTTGCGTACACTGTCTTGTCATGATTTAGCTTTGTATTGATGTTAATCTGACTAACCTGTAGTTAATTGGGTCATCTACTACTAACCTTTTTAAGTAATGATAAAGCATTAGGATTTTTTCAGCTCTAGAATTTCTTCTAAGAAACACTGTTCTGAAAAAAAAGTTAAATCTTTCAAAGAGCTGCCTGTCTGGTCCTGGAAATTTTAACATCTTTCCTTCTAGTAGTTAGTGTTTCACATGTTGCCTAGTGAGTGGTAGCGTAGAAAGCATTTCGTTTTCACAGTTAGAGAGTAATATTTCATTCTGCCTCTTTCCAGTACATCTATGCTGTGTCTAAATGATTTTAATACTTAATATCAAAATCTCAGATAGTTTGACCCATCCTTATTTTGGAAAGCAGATCTTATATTGCTGTAAAGAATTTGCAATTGTTTCTCAACAGCTCTTTCAGAGGAAGGCTGACACTCTCTCACTGTATGATTGTGGGAACCCAAGAGTTGAAAAACAAAACCAAGGAAATGCAAAACCAAACAGGAGCTGCAGGACTGAGACAACCAAAGCTATGTTTATGTTAGCAAATATGGTGGTGTGGTATAAACATATCTATAAAACTTATCTCTAGATTAGAGCAATTGGTGCTGAGGACATGATGTCTATGCGATACATGCTTTTAGATACTTTGAACCAGCTCTAGCCTGTCCTGCAGGCTAAATGTCTGTTAGCATTTGGGGTGCAGCTTCTAGTTTCATTTCGTCTCCAAGAAATCCCATTGATATGCTCCAAGACTGCTCCACGTTGCAAAAACAAGCACAGTAAGTGAGACTGGTGGCTAAAATTCACTTCAAAAGCCCGCATGTGATATGAACTAAATGTTAATATACACATGCTCTGGGTTGAGGGTGTTTGGGCTTTACAAACAAGGCTGCCTGTCTTGGATTCTCTGCTGTATAAAACAGGATCAAGTTACCATGCTGATAACTTTCTGTAGTGTTCTCTGAATGAAGGCACTGACCCACATTGCATTGGAGGAACAGTTTTCTGGCACGTATCAAATGTCCTCACAGATATGTTGGGATGGTGCATCCATACACAAGGAAAGGAGCCACTTCAAAAGGGAGGTACTGGTTCATGTTCCTGTTGCTCTCTGTGAGAGGCATTGTGTTATCAAATGTACCAAGTGAGTTTAGATCCCTCTGAATTCTGTGTGTAAAAATTACTTATTCTGTGCCGTAAAGTCAAGTTCAAATGTTCTGAGAACAAACTTTGGCTTAGAATATCTCTCTGTTAATTCTTTTACTGGGTAAGAATAGTTGTGGCATGTTTTGCAGCCCCATACCGAAACAAATTTTCTCATGGAAGTTGAGGTACCTTATGAATACTTCATGAGATGATTATTTATTTATGATAGTTATGGTTTCATTAAAAATGGCACTACCTGCTGGGCAGCACAGCTATGCTTTTAACAGTTTTTATCAGGTTGTTAAAATTACACACATGATGAATATTTCAATAGTGAGAAAGAGCAAACCATTTAACAAACTACATTTGTTCAAGAATCTTATGTTACCTAAAATGGCAATGCCTGTTAATTTGTGTAAATAACCAAAGCTGCATATCAAGAAAGGGAATTTAAGGTTGCCCGCAGCAATTTCAGCAAGTCAGAAGGGTGACTTTTCTGAAGTAGCAAATTGGTGTCTAGAGATCACTTTAGTCCAAACTGCATATAGCAAAATCAATGTTTTCAAAGGAGCAGATCTAAACAGAGGGAAAATTAAGTACATCAACGATTTAAAAATTATTCTTCCCCCCACCCTAATCAATAATGTGATTAGTATACACTGGTAAAAATTATGGGTTATAGGTCTGGGTAGCCAGCTTTGCTATTCACTGTATATAATTAGAATTGTGAATATTGGTTATAATTAGAACAAAAATTTTTGTTCATGATTTTGCTTAGTGTAGTTTTAAAGATTTCCACTTGGTGGAGCTTTATGATTGAATTTTTAATATATAAAATTCTAAATATTTGTGATTCAGACTTAGTTCCTTTTCCACTGTAATGAAACAAAATAAATTTGAGAAAATTAAATGAAGAGTAAATTTCAGGTGTTTTGTATTCCCTTTCACATGATTCTTGGATCAAAGAATGATATTTTTTACAGGTTATGATTATATTGCTTGAAAATTCCTTGATGTGATTAAAATTAATCTTTTGAAAACAGGGTGGCATAATAGCTATAATAGGTACTGATATGTATATCATATTCACAAGTTTAATGTTACTGCTCTGTGAATATGTGTATAGTTATACATATAAATTTAAAAAAGCCCAGCTCCCAAATTTGTAAAGTATTTTTAGCTAAAGTAGTGTGATAGTAGTGTAAAATAATCTTCTTACTGTATAGGGTTTTATTAAATTCTGAATGATCCTGAAGAATTTTAGGAATTTCTTTCTCAGAATAGAACGCCTGAAAAGATGGAAGACTTTTCACTGGAACATAAGGTGACACAATGTGTGAGATCTCTGGCATTAGAGAAACTCAAAACTAGACTGGACAAGGCTGTGAGTAACCTCATTTAATGTCGAAATTAGCCCCACTTTGAGCAGAGGACTGGACCAGGTAACTACTTGAGATCTCTTTCAATGTAAATTACTCTGTGATTCTGTAAGGCAAATTTTTAGCTGTGAATCATAACAGGCACATAGCCACTAATCTTACGGTTTCAGTATTTGGTTTGATTGATTTGTCAAGTGGAAGATTTTGGAACAAGTAACATTTGGATAGGATTGTGGAAGAATGGAGAATTTAGTATATAAATAAGGAGAGGGATGTCTCTTGGGAGCAATTAATACACAGCATATGATAGAATTACTTTACCCATTATCAAAATATATCTGCATAAAATGTAGCAATATTTCAACGGTCATAGCAGGTAATGAACAAGGTCCTCCACACATTATTGCAACCTACATGAGCATTGCTATGGGAGACCTCAGTTCCTCCTTGTGTATATTATACATAATTTAAAGAGAATATACTGCTCAGATCTTTGCACCCCAGGCTTTCCATCAATATTTCCTGTTTTCTGAGGGATCCTTACATTCCTTATGTTCCTGATTCAGTCTAGTCTCTCATTCCACAGGCTTCTGAATTGTTACCTTGTCTTCTCTGAAATTAACAGTATTTTTCTCAGATAGTGTTTTGTTTTATTTTTAATGTTTACTATATAAATAAAAATTTTACTTTTTTTTTAATAAGATGAATTGTGAATAGCTGGTAAAAGGAAAAAAGGAAAATTGGATGCTCTGTAATATCTAGTTATACATCTGACTAGATGTTCTCTTTGTCTGTTTTCCTTTCGTCTCTAAGGTGGGCAAAATTTAGGTATATACATCCAAGAATTTAAATTTAAAAAACCCAACCAAACAACAAAAACTACCCCCCCAAACACACAGACATGCCTCCCCCCCCAAAAAAAACCAAAAAACAAACAATAATCAAAAAAACTCACCGCAAAACAACAACAAACCAGTTTGAGTTATGCTTGTCTTAAGCTTTAAAAATTAAGAATTGCCATTTCTGAATATTCTTGACTTTAGAATCTGAAGTAGTATATTGGGAAAGAAGGAAGAGGAAAAATCATAATAAAGAATGAATTCCTGTGTTAAAATAATAAAAACTTTCAAGTATGAGATACAAAATATCAGCTACAAACATGAGAAATCTACACAGCAAGTAGTGGACCCTTTCCCAAATTATGAATCAACAGAAAAATGTCATGGTAGGTTGAGAGAAAACCTGAATGTACGTGTGACAGTCATTGCCTGAAAGTCACACAGTGATTGAGCAAACCAAAATAAAGGAAACCAGGTCATCTTGATTGGGGCTGTGCTTAGTGCCACACAGATGTAGTTTGACTGTCTTTAAAAGAAATCAGTTTGGATCCCTCAGGCAGAGCAGTCATGTTAGTATGCCAGTCTCGCTGTGCTGATTAGCTCTGTGGAGGACCATGTCCCTGCACAGCGCTGCCTATACCTTTCTGTGCCTTCAGGTGCCCATGTTGGCAAAGCAGACTAAACTCCTACTCTGCCTTTTCCCCTGGATCAACAAAACTAGGTTTTTTTTTGTTTTTTCTTTTAATAAGGATGGATTTTAAAAATGTATAAAATGTTCCTAATGAATTTTTAATGTTTTTACTGTTCCCCTGCCTTCCAACTTTACCAGACTAGGAAACAGGAGAAGAAAAAAGCATAAGTAGAGCAGCTGACAAGAGGGATCCTGAGGGAAACTATCTAGAGAAAGAAATAGCTTTTGAGGCTAAACTTCTGTTTATAAAAAATACATATATAGGAATGCCGTGTGTGCATTTATTCAGTGTATTTCTATACGTAGGCACGTATTTTAAGATACAGTTAAATAATTTCAAAATGTTGTAATTAAAAACCATTGCTAGGGTGATCTGTGGGGGATAGATTAGAGCAGACTGAAAGGTGTTTCTTTCTCTCCTCATGCCTCTGAACTGCTTTGGAGATGCACAAGTGTGATTCTTTCCCAAGCATTGTTAACAGAGTTAAAGTGTGCTGTTTTGTTGACTGCATGAGTAGGGATGGTTTGGCCTAAATTTCTGATATTTGAGAATTAATTTCAGGTAGTCAGTCCTGTTGAAGGGAAAAATCTACTATCAACCAACATACACCAACTAGTTTTTCAATAACTCTTTTAAAAACTTCTTCGGTTGTTAACTTGTAGAAGGGGGAAAAAAAGTTAACTGAGAATAACTGAAGAAAGGTGGTGTTTGCAGAGAGATGTTTCTTCTTAGCTGTGTTGTTTTTCACGCTGGTATTGAACTACTATTTTTTTCCTTGTGAAAGCAGAGTAGAATCCCATGTTCTGGAGTCGTACCTTCTGTGTTGCCCTAAGGGGTGATGCAGCTCACTTTTCCAGTCAGGACAGATGAAAAAAAGAGTTCAGACAAAGCCTAGGGACCTGTGTGATCCTTGCAGACCTGAAGCCATGATCAGAGAAGTAACCACACACAGGTTATGTTTTGCAAATCTACTTAATACAGTATGAGCAGTCTTTCCTTTTAGTGAAGGTGTCTGGGGAACTACTGGCTCCTGCTTTTTTTCCTGGCTCCAAATTTGAACCCTGAAAGTGTTTCAGACAGTATTACTATGGACTTTGCCTCTTTGTAGTTGGTATATGTAATAGCTTCAAAAACTACAGACAGAATAGCTATTCCAATAGCATCTAGATCCTATTGGATGCAATATATAGCATTTAAGTGGGATCTTGGTAGAAAGAACTCAATAGATGAGATGTGCACTGCAAGTAGGAAGATACATTTGCTTTCCTGCATCCAGCCTAGTTTAGAGTAATGTAGGTGAAGTGTACATTGATACTTCGGACATATACTATTGCTTGCTGAAGTTTTATGGGTTGTATGCTCTGCCAGACCTTCTTGTGTGTGGTATTCTTGACTCTGCAAAGAAGTACCTGAGCATAGCTAGCAAAAGTTGAAGCCCACCTGCACAGCCAAGGGAGGATGTAGCAATTGCCTCTGCTAATAGCAAAACAAACCATAAAGCCCTCGTGTTATATCCTACATTTTGTTCCAATCCATAGTTTTGGTTCTTGAGGCCATAGTGTAATTTTCTAAGAGATGGAATGAAAGATTTTGTGTGGCATGTTGTATATACATTAAAGCAATATATACAGTAAAGCATGATCTAGCTTTTAGACTTCTGTTTAACAAATTGTATCAGGGTTTAGCCCAGTCCCCAAAACTTACTGACAGACTGCTGGGTAATATGATGCTACTAGTTTTGCAAGCATCAGTGGAGGTCTCACAGTGAGCTCCTAGGTGAAGTGCCCCATGCAAAGTAATCAGTCAGAGGTTCTCTGTGATCTGGTCTTTCTGCTGAGATATGCATGAGTTGGGCAGTCATGAGGAAGGGAATGCTGTGTGTGACTGGGGCAGTATTGCCAGTCTTGAATATTTGAAAATTGTAAGTTTGGGGTTTGGTTTTTTGTGTGTGTGGGGGGGTTGTTTTTTTTTTTAAACAAAATCATTAGACTGGTCTGAAATAATAAAGATAACCCACCTCTTTCTATTGCTATTTTGGATTTGATTTCTTCCTGCTGTGTGGGTTTTTCCTGCGATTAAAAGATGAACCTTAATAATCTATACACCCTAAATCTACGAAACTGAAGATGTCAGCCTTGTCGTTGCCTCCTGCTCCACAACTTATTCTATTGCTTTTCCTAGTCCCAGCACCTCCCCACTTCCACTTTGCAATTCCAACTTCTTGATGAACTTCCTTCTTCAGCCACTCTACTTTGTAGTCTTCCTAAACTTGCCAGCCTGCACTATGCTGTGGTTCTTCCCTGAATGAACCATTGTTGATGTGATATGGTTGGGGTGTTGGACTATAGCTGTCAGCCATGGCAAGGATACTTGTGTTTCGCCGGTGCTGCTGCAGTTTCTTGCTCAATAGACTAGGTGCTACCTGCACCTAGTATAATGGTTTCTTGCCATACAAATGGGAAACTGCTGTGCCAGGACTTTATCGCCTACAACAGCTAGCACAAAAATCTACACTAAGCCATAATACTCTGAAAAATGCCACGAAATTGGTGTCCCTACCTATGAATGGGGATATTTTTAAGGAGACATCAGTTTAGATATTCAACTATGAGTATACAAGGCAGAACACTCTTGAGCAATACCACTAAAAAGGAGTTTGCTGGTAGCAGTGTAGCAGCTTAGTTCAGGATGGATTTCTTTTTAATGCATATCCTTATCATCATTCTTTACCTTCATCTTGTGTGTGGAATACTGGACACCAGCAGCATTACAACCACAAGTGTTAAGTGATTTCTGTCACCCAACCTAAGGTGCGGTTGTAATGAAATGCACTGCTATTTTGTATAAAGGCAGAAGCTAGGCACTGTATTCTAGCATGGTGCGTTTTTTGGGCAGGATGCTGTACAAGAATTAACAAAGGCAATCTGGCGATCTCATAAGGTTGGTTTTAGCCTGCATTTGATAGAACAGGAGGTGGGGATGCAGTGCCATAACAGGAAGGGTAAGGTTTAGTTTGGAAAGACAAATCTTAATGCATCACTTGAGTTAATACTGCAAAATGCTGCATGTAGTGGGATCAAACCTAGGGGAGCTTATTAGGAATGACTTACAAGGATTAAACAGAGGGTCTGGGAGTAGAGATAAGAGCATCTGTATCTGTGAGGACTTGAGAAATGCCAAGCTCTGTTTTTTGTTACCTGATGTGTTATGCTAACCCCAATTATCAAGTCTACAGGTGTGCTGTTTGCTTAACACAGAGGCTGTGTTGGTTGTTCACTTTTTATTTTGTTCATTGTAAATGAAGAATTGCCATAGCAACTAAGTGGTACATGATGCAGGTTTTTGGTATTCAAAAGGTTGATTATTTAGCTGTGATGTGAAAACTTAGACTCTCTTTGCCCTTCAGGTAATGGAGAAAAATTCCTGTAAATAAAATGATTGCCTTGTTTCTAATATTGTTTTCCTGCACAATGGTATCTTGATTTTTCTTTAATTTCTTAATTTGTATCTTGTAAACCCAAGCAACGCAGGAGTTATACCATTTGTATTAGTCTTAATCAGCCAGTTAGGAAACCAGTCAGGATCTGGAATTGTTCTTGGTGTTCTGTTGGCATCGACTGCAACTAATGAGCACCTAAAGATATAATGGAAAGTGTGCAACTGAAAGGTTGGATCTGTTATTAAGAGCTGCAGAAACTAATAGAAACCATATCATAAATCATCTTTTTTCATAAAATGCCGTGATAGTTTAGACAGCATTTGCTTTCTTGTATTTCAGCAGTTCCACTTATGAAAAGCAGAAATTGCAGAAGTGAGCAAAAGCAATTTCAGCTAAATAAGCTTTTTCAAACTCAAAAGTGTGTTTGAAGGCTTCATAACTTAATAATATAGGTTACTCTATAATCTAAGTGAAAGATTAACAAATTTAAATACTTCTAATAATTTGTTTTAAGATGGACCCATAGAGGGAGGTGTGGAAGAAATTGTCTGATGTTGATGATCTATTAAAACCCTTTCGTGCATGTGTGAGCTTCATGTGCTGAAAAATTTCTAAATCTTTTTTTGACTTGGCTGTAGCTGAGCAGAGAATGCTGTCTGGAGACATGAACATTTTTTAAAAATGTAATTTTCTTTCATTTCATATATCTTGCTTCTTAATAAATGATTCATGCTGAGATTTGGCTGGCTCATTTTGTTGGAGATCTCATAAATTGCGTGAACATTTCAAACTCTAAGAATAAATGGCAAAAAAGGACACAGTGATTGAAATCTACCCACAGGCTGTCTCTCAGAAGGGTTTTCCTGGACTTCTCTCCCAGGAAAGCATACCGCCTTTTGTTGTGAGTAGATTAGCAGAAGAGAGAAGCTGGGTGATGGTGCAGAGGACAGAGCTGGGCAGCAGTGCTGGTGACAGGGAATGGTGTTCCATGCCTAACTTCCAATTTCAATAGATGCTTAGCATAAATGTTTTCCAATATCCAATGTAGTAATAATGATTTCTGTAACATTTCTTTGGCATTCAACACACTTCAGCTCAAGTCAATGTTAACCACTGAGTAAAAAAATTATAGGTCTATGTTTGAAATTTCTAGTCTCTAGATATTTTTTTTTAAATGAGAGGTACTGCCTGTAGAAAGCTTCTGTAGTGTTTCCTGTATCGACAGATCCAATGACTGTCCCATCTACACAGGTGTGTGCAGACAGGAATGCTTTATAAATATTAACAAGTGAAGCATTATAATATCTCTGTGAGGTCAGGGAGAAGTATTACCTGCTTTATAGGTAAGAAAAGACATAGAAAGACTAGTTTCTTATTCGTGGTAATACAGTCAGTCTGTGACAGAGTTGGGAAATTTTTATCTGCTGACTTGCAGTTCTCTGCTTTAGCAAGAGATTGCTCTTTCTCATTTGTGATTTTTTTTTCCCCTTCTGCTTTTTCATTCATACCCATTTCATATGCATACAGAACATTACAAGACTGATGCAATTGCATAGTTATATTGAATTAAATAGCATATACCATATATATAAAAATTATCTTATAAAAATGAGATAATTGTATTTTTTAGGTATTACTTTTAACCTACCCATCTAAAAAGAGTAAATTTGAATCCACAGGATAAATAGTTTTGAGATCTTTTCTGTATGCTGTTTTTTTTCCCCTTACAGCCACAGTAGCTGTGCATTAAATAACTGAACAAGTAAAATATCTGATGTATAAAAGGTAGCATTTTTAACACCATGAATGAACTAATGCTTACACAGCAGAATTGCAAGACATTTGGAAACATAGGAAGACGAGTTAATGATGTAGAAATTGTATATATGCACTGTCTGAAAATCCTGCTGAATGGGACACATGGCATTGGGCCATTTTTTGCACTGAAATGAAAAGGAAATTAGTTTTATTTTACAGAGTTTGGGGTATTTTTAAGGTAGTTAGTTTACTGTACTGTTTACTTCTCAGGAAGTATTAGTAAAGAATGAAATATAATAAAAGTATTTTTCATGCTATTAATGAAGCATTTTGTTGCATGCTTGGGGGACACTTTTAAATGTTCCACTAAGCACTGTGTATAATTTGTTCTTCATATGTGATTTTTTTGGTGTTAAGTGAGAAGTTGTGTAAGGGTAGAGACAGACTTAAAGAGCTAGTACATGAATTTAGTGCTGTAAAAAGCCATGTTTTTAATTATATAGGATACATTACTTTTATTTAGAATATTGAATGCATTACTAATAGAAGAATTTAGAATCAAATGTGACTTACTGTGTCCTTGCTAGTTATAGTTTGTTTCTGCTCCCCCTAACCAAGTTTTAGGTAAATGATCCTTCATTTCCATGGCTTTTAAGTTTCAGATGTGAACAGCAAAAGTTTTTTCACTTTGGCTTTTGGTTGCTATTTAATGAAATGTAGATCTGATGTATTGGTAGTAGAATAAATTTATTACTTTTATCAGTGATTAATTTTCTTGTTTTCCTTTTACATGTTTTGGAGAAAGCACCATAATATATTTTTTAAAGCTAATGCAAGATTGTTTATTATGGTATGAAAATGCACAAATGGGAAATGAATTTTCTTTAGAATGGAACTGTAATCTCTCAGATTGCAAGGCTGCTCAAATATGTGTGATTATGTTACTTTATTAATGCGTTCCAGCCTTTATGAGTAGTTTAGATTTTGTCCTTATATTGTCTAGATTTGTTAATCGTATGTAAAATTGTTACAGGAATAGTGATCTTCCTGGGACTAAATGTGCGGGGAATATGTGTACATCTCTTGGGAAGACAAGAGAGGTGTATTTGTTTTGGGTTTTGTTTTGTTTTGTTACCAAATTCAGGAAAGATTTTGATTCTCCTGTGATGGATTTTATGAGCTCACACTATTAGCCTGGAATGAAATTAACACGCTGGGTGGCAAAAACAAAGAATATTGTATTACTGAATATTACAGATGCTCAGATGAGGGAGCTATTGGCCTAGAGACATGCTAGTGCTTGAGAAAACTAGAAAAAATATTCTATTTAGAGACTACTCTGCTTATATGTCATTTTCTGTATTTATCTGACCTTTTGCTCATTCTTTATTACTAGGGCAATTTACATAAAATAGGATCTATGCCATTTATGAGTTCATGTGCTCCTGCTGCTTATTCTTCCCTTGAAGTTCTAATCCTTTGTGGCATTTCACCCCAAAGCACTTTACAGTAATTGCTAATTGATATAAAAGGATCACTTCATCCACCCCTGACATGTAGCACCTCGGTAGTGAAACTCAGAAGCTGTTTAACAGTGAGCAGTAGGACTACATAACATTTTTAGGAAGGAAAAAAAAATAGCCCATCAAACTGTAAATGGATAGGTTATTAACATAGTCAGAAATTAGCTGCAATATCCGTTTCGGGATTGGGTTAGTACATTGGGTTTAATATTCCTGGTCTTCAGAAAAGAGACCCTTGGGCACAATAAACAGACAGAATCTCTGCATTACATTTTGTTCAGAAACCAGCATCTCCAGAAACATATTACTATTGAAATTCAGTATATTTACACATAGCTTCTGAATTGGATTGGTGGAGACTTGGAGGAAAGAATTTTGCTTACAGAATCACAATCTCAGTATACTGCTGCTTTCAAGGTTACTTCAAGACTTCTTAGTTAAGATATAGTTTGGCTATCTTAGCATGTAAATAGTAGCATCATGGAGTTAAATGAATGGCTGTAAAGAGAGGTTATTTTACACAGACTTGGCCTGTGAATGGCAGCCACAAAGGGGGGTAAGCTACAGTAAAAGCCCTCCAGAAGGCCTTAGTAAAATGCTGTTTCCAAAATACAGCCTTGAAGTATGGTAATCTTCATCACTGCACAAGAGCTGCATCTGTCCAATAGGTATAAAGAAGATGATTTTTAATTTATCAAGAAGCCATAAAAAGAGATAGCATAGAACAAACCTGGCAAGCTGTCAAAACAACTGCTTGAAAAATGAGGAGAAAACTGCCCCAGCAAGTGCAGCAGAGTTGCAAAGATGTGGGTTAATAACTGAGGTTTGGGTGTATGCTGCTACTTAAAATAAAAGCAGATAGCTGTCTTTCATGGTGTACCCCATAGCTTCTCTCATGGCTGCATGACAGGTTTGATAGCACATTTGCGCCACTTGTTGGATTTGGTATTGTTTATGCCTATATTACCTGTGTATTCCTGAGTGATTTCATTAATTTGCCGTATAACTATGTAGCAGTCAGTGGCACTTAATTTATTTTACTGATTTATGCCTACCATTAAAAAAGAAAGCCCATACAAAGCTTTGAGTGACATGACTGTAATTAAATTTTAAATAACTATAAATTAAAATATAACTGTAAGTTAAAGTTAACTATCAGGTAAAAATAAACTTCACAAGCCAGCAGTCTTTGCTATTCAGAGAGAGATGGTAATTTATCAGCAGACAATCTGAAAAAGCTGATTGGGTCTCAAATTGTACTGGAAAGCTTGCAAACTGAGTGATTTTTGCAGTGTTCAAAGGGTTTCTATTTCTTTGACAATTTCAGACAAAGATGTGAAAGTTCAGAGTCCTAGGCATATCAGGGATCCCTAGTTCTTAAGGATTAGTCTTTTAAATGCACTTCAGTAAGTGTAGAAATGGTAGTAAATTACAAGAATAAAAGCTTTCCTTTGCTTAATTTAACTGATATTTATAATGAATATCTTAAATTCTACCAATAAGCGGCTCATGCAGATTCTAGAGTATTTGTCATACACTCACAGTGTTTATAACATGGAAGAGCCTTGTTAAAGCAAGGGTCATCCCATAAGCTGTTTCTTATGAAAGTGGAAATCTTACCCTATGCTTGGAAACATAGCTAACTTATGTGAGACTGCTAGAAAAGCTTTGATTTAGAAATACTGTGTTTCTCTAGTGTTTTCTAAGAAAGCTGAGGAAAAGTTTTTTGTATTTTGCAAGGACCTAAGAATGCAGTGAAAGCTGCTTGATCTGCTCTTTAAATGAAGTTTGGTTATTAAACTATTAAAACACTTTCAAGTTTACTTGTAAATTCTTCTATCCCAAATCTAAGAGAGGAATAGTTCCAGAGAGAAAAATATTGCACATGTATTCAAACAGATGTAATGTCAAGAATGGCCAAGTCTGTGGAGAGAAAATACCAGCCTATCCCTATACTGTTTTTTCAGGGGCCTCAGGATTTCTTTGACTGATTTTGCCTATTTGGAGATGTGCATTGTGGTAATTTTTCTGGTTCAACTTATACAGCACAGCAGGACCTATGCTGATGTGTTCAGTGTCCCAGTGTAAGCAGAAAGATGGGACTTCTGAGGAAGGAGTAATCAGTTAATGAAAGTGGAGAAATCCACCAAGTAAAATCAGGAAACTGCTCTGGTTTAATGGGAAGGTAGAAACTTCTCAAAAGAGTAAATGCACTCCATTGTTTGTGGCACTTCCACAAACAGAAAAGCTTAGTCTTCGGAAAACATCAGAGTGTACAAAACCAGGCTGAATTTATGAACGCTTGTGTGTTGGTTTTTTTCAGGCTGTTTGTTGTAGTCCAAGTTTAGGGAGATACGCTAGTTTCATCAAACAGTATTATCAAATATACTCAAGATCTGTTTAGCTTTGCATAAAACTACAGGTTGTTTTTCTGGAATGAAAGTGTTGAGTTAGAGCTGGGATGACGGTATATGGGGGATGGTGGTGGGAGTGCCAAACAGTAAAAGTGGAGAGTAAGAGTGATTTTAAGCTAACTTTGCTCGTCTGTCCCAGCTGCTCTGCTCAGATTAGTGGAATCCACTGTTTAGTTTTCATCCAATATTTAAAAGGTATCTAACTACTTTGTTCTCTCCCAAGAAAGTGTTTAATGGTCACCCAGTAATGACATGTAAGTACTTCAAATGAAAAACCTTACGTTCCAGGGACTGATAATTTTTTTCGTTATAAGTTTGAGTAAGGTGGTGTATATCAGATGGTGTCTTTTGCAAAGATTAATTTTTGACATGAAACATTTAGTCAGGTTATTCAGCGTGGAATTAATTTTGAGCAGTGTGAAACAGTTTACCTGATGCTGTGTCACTTATAAATAATACAAGGATGATGTTATTTGTTTTGTTGCAGAAATGTTTATTCTGTTTTTTAAAGGGTTTGGCTTCTTTTTCCCCCCTTTGTTTTGTTTTTAAAACAACAACATTTAAGTTGTCAGATTGACTTTCAGGTTTCTGTTTGGCCAAGAATCCCACAGGAAAGCTGTGGAGTCCATCTAGCCTCCAGCCTTCACAACATCATAAAATGACGTTGTCCAAAAGAAAAGAAACTCCGATCAGAAAGGTAGAGGCTTGCTGAAGAGCTTAGTAATGGATCTTCCTCCTTTAGAACATACTCATATCAGTTCATAGTGTGACTGAAGACTATCACTTGTTGGTATTTTGAAGGTTTACACAAAATACCACTGCTGTCTCAATTCCTTCTAAGCAGATGGATGTTACTGAATCATAAAAACAGCCAGCATGCATTCAGTCTTGACCTGATGGGGAAAAAACAAGCTTTTCCTATTAATAAGAAATAAGTAGGGAGAATGGAGCTTGGATGAATGGAGAGTTGAACATGTCTTACTACAGCATGTTGATTTGCAGTCTGTAATAACTACCTGATGGGCAACTTAGAAATTCATTGGCAGTTCTGCCACTTGTGCAGTATTTCTTCTGCTTAAGTTGTAGTCTTAAATAACTGATGAAGGAGTCCTTGTAAGATTGAATTGTAAACAAAGAAATCTTGATATACAAAAAATGATTGTAATAAACTGATGCTTGCGGTGTTTTTATTTACACAAAATAACTAATATTTTGTATTTAACAGCATGTGTATCAGTGGGTTTGTGATGCTTTTCTTTGAGTTCTTAAGCATATGCAGAATATCCTGACTTCCCATTGACTTCAAGAATTATGCAAGATTAGTAGGAACCCAAAATACTCCAGCCTGAAATTCTTACACATTAGCTTCAGATTTTGTGAATAGTGTTAACTCATACCATACATTGTGGGGTAAGTTATTTCAACAGAACTTTTAAAACAAGTTTTTGCTCTGGTGGCATTTTAGAGCTTCTGTTTACATTCTCTGCCATATGTATCATAGACATTGCGTACACGTATGAAAGATGGTTCCTCCATTCCATTGCATGATTGTCTCACTGAAGTATATGTGCTTACTTTTTTGCTTTCAGCATTGGTGGCATGCTACAGCTAGCTGCAGCTAGCTACACCTCAACATTTTTTAAACTTCTCTTAGATACTTCAATAAAACTTAGGCTTATCTGTAGTGCAGTTCAATTTCAAAATGTTTGAATTGTACTACTGTTGGCGTTGGATTCAGGTGTCATGTTCAGGTTCAAAATGTGAAGCATTATTTTGCTTGGCATCATGCTGACAATTTTTTTTTCTAGTTTATATGTTTAATTTAAGGCCTTCTGGAAGTGGAACTGATTGAATAATCTGCAGATGGATGGATTAATGAAAATAATATTAGACAATCATATTTATCTGTCATTAATGTTATATGTTTGTTTCTGGTTGTAAGTGTGACACATACAACAGAATTTGGAAATCTTGCTTCTTAATTGGGTAGTGGCAGCTTTATGATACTACCTTGTCTTCACAAAGGTTGTAAACTAGGATGCTTTCACACAAAATTGTTTCTCAGAGCATCTGCTTTCTGAAGTTTCTTCTAGAGTTTTTGATCACTTAGCACCACTGGTGTAATTCAGGTACACTAGTAGAAGTCAGTTCGTGGTAGAGGTTTAGCGCTCAATGTATGAGCAGGCTATGGAGGAAAAAACCCAGTTATGTAAAAAGTCACTGAGTGACCTCAAAAGTCAGTAATAGGGAATGTCAGCCTGTCAGATTGCATTATTAGAATAAGCTCATCCTTATTAAGTGCACTTGAGTTCTGTAAATGATGATTCATCTCCCAGGTAGTATAATGCCCGCTCACTAGAGCTCAGTAAGTGTTTTTCTTGTTATGTGTTCTGCAATAGTCATTGACGGTTAATTTCTAGAAGATCCAAGTTATCCACTTCTAGTTACAGCCTCTGTGTGGAGCTTTTGGAACATGGGATTGATTTTTGTTCCGTTTCCCACCTTTTCTTTCCTCCCTGTATTAGTAACTCTAACCTGAAGTGAATCCCAGAGTCCAACAACAACTGGGGTCAACAACATCTAGGAAAAGTAATACTGCTTTTACTTGCCTCTTTCCTCACACTTCTTATATGGCTAAGGCAATTCAGGTAACATTATGTTCCCTTCTGAATATGTAATTAAGTGTCTACTGCTGCTTAGCAGATCCCCAAGAGAGTGAGTTGCAAGTCAGCCTTAGATGCCTTGTTGCCTGAGCATGTCCTCAAAGGACTTTCATCAGCCTTTTAAGGCTTTTAGTTTTAGCTAGTTTTCATTTGGGTTTGGTAGAATTAAGCAGCTGGAATCTGGAAATCCACACAAAGGAATTTTGTCCATTTTGCCATGATTTCTGATCTCTGAGAAGTCCATTTGACAGCTAAGGATACTCCTGAAGAATTTCTAGCTGATGTTTTAAATAACAGTCAATATATATTTGTCATCTTGTCAAAGCATACCATTGTGTTTGTCAGTTATAATTGTAGTGTCTGGGTATTAGAATGTCTCCTTTATTTTTTCTTTTATGTAAAGAAATTAATTCTCTATCTTTGATAATGTGATGAGAGATTAGCTTGAAGCTCCAGTTGCTCTCTTGAACTCATATTTTACTAAGATTTCATGTTGGTGATACCTCCCTGCCCTAAGGACAGACAGCACTTCCTTTTCATGGTAAATTCTTCCATAAGCTATTTTGTTTGAATTGGTGATTGACCTTAGATTAGCAATGTTGTGTGAGCCTGTGGAAATGTCCCTTGGTTTAGCAATGTTGTCCAAAATGATAATCAAAGAAAAGATATATTCAGAGATGTTAATGACAGGATCCTATGTTCTTCTAGCATTTGGTAGTGTTAGTTGATTGAGATGAGGCAGCTCTAACACACTTCCCAGGTGATCTGCTCAAAATGAGACTAAAGGAAAGGAGTGCTGGATTATGTTCTGAAGAACTGTGTTTTCTCTCCCTGATCCAACCCACAGATTTCTGCCTGCCTTTTAAGTGCACAATGATCTTTCTTATTGATTTTGTTCAGGGAATCAGACATGGGGGAATATTATTTTGGTGGTTTTTTTAAGTATATACAGTGATATATTGAACTGCTAGGCAGTGATATTATTTCATTACTTGACTGAAGTTTATCATTAAACTGAGATAAGGTTTCAGTGACAGATGAATTGTATTACAGTTAACTTGAAATCCTCTGACTTGGAAATTGCAAAAATAAAGAAAAAAATATTAAACAGCCAACAAACACGTACAAAAAAACCCAACTAAGCAACCAAACATAAAAACCATAAAATCATGAGTATATTGAAAGAACAGGATTTTTCTCATTGTTCTGGGAGCTGCGTTATCAATTCAACTTGCAACTGATTTGGAAAAAGAGTTAAGAGAGTAATTCATTTACTTCTACAAAGAACTTTTTCCTTCTGTATTGCAGTTGAAGAGGATAATACCTTAAGGGTTTCTTTACCTCCTCGTTAGTCCACACAGCTCATGTAAGGCAAAATTTCCGTACTCACAAGAAAAATGCAAAGCATATTGACATAAGTTATAAGGTAGACATAAGGCTTGCATGCTTACTTTATATGTAAGAGTCATATTAGCTACATTTTCTTTCATTTTTCAGCATTTGGTCTGTCTTTTTAACAGTAACCCTACCTTTCCTGTCATCTTAGTGTTTTAAGATTTGCAAAATTTAAATCCTAATTGGAAAGGACTATGCTCTCCTGAATGTATAAGCACATGGAATATATGTTGGGGGAAAAAATAGTAAGGTCAGATGTAAATCTGTTAGAGATTTAGGTTTTAATGTCTTATGAACTTAGCTTGTGTGGGTTTTACAGTATATCCCTTATATGGATGATTGTTTTTCTGTGCTTTCTTCAATATTTTACATGCATATAACTTCACAGGGGAATATGAATAATGTTATTGTGTGTCTTTAATGGCTGTCAGGTGAATTAGCCTTCCAATTAATAACATATTGAGGACATGAAAATAAATTTAGGCAGATGTAGTCTGATTAACTCCTATACCATTAGGAATATGTGGTAGGTTGTGAAAATTATTACTGCTATGAAAGTAGACAGATTTTGGTCCAAGAAATCTGCTTGTCCTGAATATAACTGCATGATTCTCATTTAAAGAATATTGATCCTTATGTTACATTAAAATTAATTTCCTTTTCAGACATCTGAGTATGAACTTGATGTCTGAAACTTCTGACTTTTTTTAAAAGTGAATCCTTAGTGCTGATGATGTTTATAGTTTTCAGGGAGAAGTTGACAAAACCAAAAAATGTTACCATCCTTCTCCAAAAAAATCCTACCCCCCTCGAAGCAAAATCATATAGTCAAAATTAGTATTTTCCATCAAATAGCAAGTTTTCTTCCTCCCCTTTTCCCTGCAATATTTTAAAACTTATTTTCATTTTATTTTGGGAAATGAAATATACAAGTCATTCAAGACATTTTTCATTTCAGGTTTAGAGGATGATAAATAACAATTTATAAAAATGTTATGGAGGGAGAAATGAGGCTTAAAAAAAAGAAGTTAATCATATCAAGGCAGCTCAGTATGATGAGACAACGAATGACCAGCCTCCCTTTGGCAAACAAAACTGAATCATAGTAAGGAAATGAGGTTGCCAAGGCAGTGAAAAACGGAGCTAGAAACTTTTCTCTTCTAAGTCAAGTCACAAGTTGTGAGGCATTCATAGCCTATGGGAAATGGTGAGTCCATTGCATGTTTCTCTTAATAGACAGGGTCTGCAGCCTCCCATCATTTCCTGGCAGAGAAGCCAGGGATGTCTTCTGCACAAAGAGTGAACTGTGCCCTCGCCCCATAGGCTTTCACTAGTCATGGTTGAGGTGCCTTTATAGTAGTTTGAAATTTTGACTAACACTGTGCAATGGCTGTTCTGTGGCTGTAGGGAGGATTTTAATCTCTTGGGGTATTAAACCTGCCCTGTATAAGAGTAGCACAGTTACTCTGAGTGATGTAATGCTGTATACACAAAGTACCTGATTTTGAAGCTCTTGAAATCAGTGGAATATACTATGTTGGTGCCTTGTTCCACAGTACTTCCTCCTCTGCATCACTCTGAAATGTAAACCATGTTAAAAAAACCTGCCTTATTTTTGATGTTCTCTATATTCAAGACTCCAGCTACTTACTATGATCTTTCTAGACACTGGGCAAAGAGGAGTTTCGGGACACAAGTGAGTGAATGAGGGCTCTGCTCTTGACTGTACCACTGACCTTGGGGGTGTGATTGTGGCAAGTTGCTGTCTCTTTGTGTCTCAGCTTCCCAGTTCACAGGACAGGAATAATAAATAATACTTGTATGAAAATCACAATATGATTAATGAATAAAAGCTACTCTGTAAATATTTGGTAGCCAGTCGTTGTTTGCTTGTCATTTGACTTCATAAATATTTTAGAAAGTCAGGGGTATAAGAGAAAAGATTTAGTGTTACATTAAGAGGTAAAATCTTAATTTATTTGAGAAGACAGTCAAATGCCCCAGACCTGCAAAAAAAAAAAAAAAAATCTGCTGATGCGTGTGCCAACCTCTTTTGAGCTGTACAAGTTCTTTTTGCACTAAACACCTGCTTGAAACACTCCTTCACTGAGCTCTGTGTAGCAATACTTGAGATCTGGAAGGAAAAGAATTCCCCAAAGTTATCCATGGGGCAGCTCTAATTCTCTGGCACCTCTTGTTTTGCTGTGACTCTTGCTTTTGTGGATGGGGACACTGCCAGGCTCTGTGTCCTCTAGCTGGTCCTGCCTCTACTTCTCCAGGAGCTGCAACTGCAAAGCATGTGGCCGGAGTACACAGAGGGGTCTTCAGCTGTGTTGAGTAGCTCTTTTCACTTGTTCTTCCTTCCATGCAGGGCTGCCTGCCCAGATCCTCTCTCAGCAAGTGAATTTCATTCTGGAACTAGAAGGTAATTGCTTTTTGGACACCGCTGAAGTGTACCAGCCCTTATTTCCTGACTTTTATTACTGCTGTCTTTGGTGATAGAATACCTGTGGTCACTAGCATTCTTACTGTTTTGCTTTCTGAAGGTAAGGTTAGACATTGACTATGAAAATGGCAGCAGTGGTGGAAAAGGTGAATGTGTAGGGATAGACTAGCAGCAAGGGGAGAGGGAGCGGTAGTTAAGTGAAAGCAGTTAAATGCCTCTTCAAATTTGTTTGCAGAATTGTGTGTCTTATTGTTCCTTAACCTGCTTCACTCATAATCACCTAAGCTAGCAAAGGCCTCATATTTCAACTCATTATTTGAATAAATAAGGCTGACTTCAAGTGAAATGGACTAGAGTTGGTTCCAGGAGCAGGTGTGTTGGCTGACTTGAGAGATGGGTACCTCTCACCCTTCCCTCCCCAGAGGCAGAGGTAAGTATTTAGGTGTGCTTAACCTTTCCTGCCTCAGTTACTTCTGGAAAAAGGTGTTAGGAAAGGTTAGATGCCGAAGATAATGTTGGCAAGCCTGTACTGTCCGCTAGGACACCTGCTGCTGGACCTGAGCTAATAAGCATGAGGGTGAAATATTCCAGCCATAAGGTGAGTTAATAAGGAAATGGGACTCAAAGAAGTGTATCCATTTAACACAACTCTGGGAGCTAAATAGGCTTGACTGAAATAATTCTCTTACTTATGCCTCAATTTCATTTTTTAGGGTGAAAAAATGAAACATTTTAAATGAAGCAAATGTGAAGTGTTAATACTGAAGACAAACAACATTTTTGTTCTCAACACTCGTACATACTTTAAGCTTCCTCTTGCTACAGAAATACCTTAGCACATGTTTTTTCATTATGTTTTTCACTGTAAAAATGTGCTAGTAGTTTTATTTTCTTTCATCCTTCATGCTTTTAAAAATTTTTTTATGTGGGCTGAATATGTCTTTATTGGTTAAAATAAGTATGTTCTTAAGCATTAAAGTAAAGCATGTCCAACATGACCCTGAATGCCTGTAATTTGTTGGCAGAAACTGTGACAATATATATTGCCTGAGGAGACACCCTCATTAACAATTTGTTTCTTTCTTGCAAATAGATAAAATTTTTGGAAATCCAATTAGATTTGATGCTTTTTTCCTTTCCAACTAATTTTGTAACTGATATAAACCAAAATTAATTATGACTTTTTCAAAATCCCATACTTTCATAAAGTTAAAGTAGGCTTCAAGAACAAATTAGTGTACTGCAAAAATTAATACATGCAAAGTAATGTAAGCACATGGCACTTTTAATTTTTCAGTGGCCTGGGGGTACTGTTATCTGGTCTTTTCTGGGAAATCACTCATCATGTTGCTATCGGGGAAAGAGAGGGCTGCAGCCCCCTTTCTGGGAGCAATCCAATGCAGTATGGATATTAATTAAATTTATTAAACAAATAACACAGCGACTCAGGGAAGCAGGGGTCCATCTGCCAGCTCTGTAGATTGATCTCTGCAGAGACGCGAGTTGAATGGTAGTTAAAGCTAAGTTGCAGAGCTCAGCAGATGGGCTCTTGTCTCTAGTGGGGGGAGATTTGGTGGCGGTCCAACAGCTTTTTTCCCCCTCCAGGTTTTTGTTCCTTGCAACTGTGATTGAAGAAGCACTTCTCTGCCTTTTCTCAGCCTTGCCCCCCCTTTTGTTTATCTGAGCAATGTTTAAGTCTGAGTGATTTGTTAGAGAGGCAAGTCCCGGCTGATCTCATTTTGTGTATGTGATGTAAACCTCAAGCAGAAAATAATTAGGAAAATGTAATCCCATTGACTTTACACCCCACTTGTGTACACTGCTACATCTCTGCCTGGTGCCTTGGAAAAGGAAAAGTCTAGTAGCAGCACTGTACTTACTACACAAAATCACTGCCCATCATGCATATATTGTTAAGAAAACCTTTGTTGGAAGCTTGTGTACACAGTATGAATTATTTCTGCCTGCAGGTCTAGACTATGGTGGTATTCTTTTGATTTCACTTTATTTTATTGCTTCCTGTTGTGTTCTCTTATTCTTGAAAATATGTATCTTTTGAATCCCTCCGCAATCTTCCTGTAAACTGATGTCAAGCAAATACTGATCTAATGAATTGTTTGGTATATGTGGGCTACCTAAAACCTATGGTGTTTGTCTACTGTGGATTAAAAGCCCTTATAATTAATTATGCAATTAAGCCCTTTATTTATTATATATTTGCAGGTGGGTAGGTCTTTAATCAAGTCTTGAGTGTGATGGGTAATATCTGCTGCTGGAGACCAGTCATAATGCCACTTACATCCTTGGCAAAACTCCCACAGACTGTAGTGGGAGCAAGACTGGCCCTTAATGCTGCAGGGAATCCTGCTGGCTGTGGTTCAGAAAGCCTTCCGAGAAGGTTTTGTAATATCTAATCAGAGTTTGACTATTCCTCATTGAGTGCTTGCAATGGGAAAATCATAACCATACAAAAGTCACTGCTCTATGACAGCAAGCAATAATAAAGAGACGATGAGCTACATAAGAGGGTTCTGCTGTGTGTCATGAAAAGATTGCATTTGTCTTTCCTGGCTGAGCAAAAACTAGGCAAAATGGTTTCTGAAGTCGGTGGGAATTTTGACAAAACCAAGGCCTGTGGGATTTGGCTCTAATAATGTGTGGTTTACAGAGTAAACAAGGGAGAAATCTTTTCTGGATGATAGTTTATGCTTTTGTAGCTCTCGTTCTTTCCTCTGAATTGTTTTTTTTTTTTTTTTCCTTGGATCAGCCTTGGTTGGAAGAACAATATCAGTGTTTAACTCCAGACATGAATATTAGATAGGCTTTATCCTGAGGAAAAAAAAATAATTTTTCTTCCATGAGTTTACTGAGTTTTGCTATGGGTATGTTTCCAGTTTTAGACCATGCTGACATTAATAATATGAATGTTTCAGTTACTATGGTAAAGGGTCAGAATTAGTTGTTTGTTTTTTTTTTTGTGTGCTCTGCCAAGCAGTATTTGGAATTCTAGAAGAGTCGTTACTGTTCTGTGGTTCTCTTAGTATTTTAAACTGACCCAATTTACTGTATAGAGGAGACTATTTCTTTTTGAGAAATTTCTATTTACCAATGTGTAATAGGTGATCTAGTCATTTATTTATCTATCTGGCTTGTTGGAATTGAGACACCTCAGGGTTATGCAGCCTGTATTTGAATTTATAGGTTATTTACCACAATCTCTCTGTTGTTTTATACCAGGGCTAATTTTACTCTCTAATTTGAGTAGCTATCCAATTACTTAAGAGAAGACTGCAGGTTGTTCTTAGAAGTGTTGTTGGGTGGTTGTTTTTTTTTTTTTTTAATTTCCTGGAAGCATATCTTGTGTTTAACTTGAGTTACTTTTTGAATAAGATAGTGATCTCAGTGCATTTTTTAGGGTAGAAATAAAATGGTTAAAATTATATAAATTCCCACAAACTGAAAGGGGGGGGGAAGCTAAGGGAGATGCACAAATTGCTTGCTGTGCTTAACACCATGTTGCTTAAAATCATATGTCTTTGAAATGAATTTTGCATCTTTTAGGAGCAAGCAGACTAAAAGAGGGGTATGTGGTAGGGGTCATGTTAAATGAATATATTTTGCCTGAAGTATTCTATGTTGTTCTACTAGTGGTGCTTAACTCCCATATTCTCAAATATATAGAGATTCCATCAGTGTTTCTGAGACCTCTCTGACAGAGACAAATGTACCAGCTACACACGTTAAATTTTACTCTCAAACAATATAAGTGGGGTGCTGTTAATTTTGATGGAATTGTACAGATAGAAGGAAGAGGCTTCTAAAAGTAAGCAGGTGTACAGTAGTTCTGCTTATGACATAAGAACAATGCTTGTGATTTTAGTGAGCTAATCCTCAGGGCTACTTACTTCTAGATTATCTCACGCTTTCGTTTTTGCATTACCCCCCCCACCCCTCCCCGAATCTCATGTTTATTTACATTAGGGAAGGCAAATAACCTCTACTAGTTACTGAGCAGAGGCTTTCCTAGGAGTCTCCCAGTGCGTCTTACCAAAAACCTGTAATAATTATGTAGAGTCGTATCTGAAAATTTTTAGCACCTAGACACTGCAATAGCAAATCCAATAGAATAAGATGTTGGCAAACATTTCTAGATGTTGCATCATTTCTTATCTTGAAGCTTTACCTGGATGCAGTTGGTTTGGGATGGAAAGCTAATGTATTCATTTGCTACGGTTAACTACCTCTTTTTTGCCCTATTTGAAACACTATTGATTCATTTATGTAATTACCAGTAAACGTGGGAGAAATTGAGGAACTCTTGAGCCTGGAAGTGGCCTAGACATGTCTTGTAAAATATATTAAGAATGATGATTTTTGCATTAATGTGAATAGTCTCTAATAACGTGATGTATGTTTAAAGAGGGCTTTGGCTTTATAATGCCAAGTGAAGTACACTTAGCTTTTTAATAGCACTTTCGAGTTGCATGCTTTTAATGTTGACAGCTATATTTAGTACATTTGATATTCCACAGGGTGTTCTTAGAAGAAATGAACACATCTGATGGAACAAACCCATTCTCCATGTTCAATTAGCAACAATACTGCTCAGTGGAGGTTAGAACAGATAGGTTCTTAGATGTTACTGTGAATATGTGTATCAGTGCTTAGGGACAACAGATCATTCTATTTAACTTCGAACTATCTGACTTTTACTAGTAGAGGTCCTTTAATATTAATAGGACATTCCATTTTGGCTTTGTATATTTCAAAAAAGATAAAGAATTTCAGTCTTTAACTTGGAACTCATTTCACTAGATTAGTGTCAGTACCAGATGTTTAATTGTTCTAGCAGATAAGTTACTGAGTAAGTGGCTTAAGTCTATTCAGCTAATTCATATTTTAGTGTAGGTATTATCATTTTGGAAAGGTGTGCAGCTAATCAGGTAAACAAGGACCTGGGAAAAACACATTGGCCATTGGCAGGCATATCTTTGGAAATCACCTGTGCTCTTAATTGTTCTTAATTTCACAGCACTGTGTTTCCACTAAATACGCTTAAACCCAACAAAATAAGTAATTCATATCTATTTGGATTTGCATGTCTGCAGTGGCATTTATCAGAATGCTAAACTTTTCTTTGTGATATTATTCATCCTTAGAGGCTCAGTTTCTGATTTTGGACCACTTTGGTCTGTCAGAAGCATGCAAGGATTTCATACCTTGGAGATTACTCACAGTTACACAGTGAGTCCCTTTGCCCTCTGAAGCAGGGACACAGTTCCTGTGGGCTGCTGCAAGTTCATCATTTTCCCTGGCAGCTTGTAATGCAGCCCTCCTCTCGGATCCTCTGCAGACTGCCAAGCTGTGCTCTGCAGCTCTGAGGCTCCCAAAGCATAGCTTCAAGGTTTAGGTCACTTTGAATGCTCCCTTGCCTTTCCACTAGTCCAATGTCTCTATGAAGGCATTGGATCCTAAATTTACCACTTTCAACTCTGCACCAAACAGATTTTAAATAAACCTTTACTCTGTTTTACTTCATCAAGGCTCAAGGTAATGATTTTGGCATTTATAGTTAGAAGTTAACAAACAAAAATAAGATACAAAGATTTTGAAATTATATTTGACTGTCTATTTCCAGTAAATGTCACTTAGTCTTCAGTCTTTTGGTATGATGCACACCTTGGGAAGACAAGCAATGGTGTTTGATCCAGTTTTCATGTAGTCACACTATATTATGTAAGCAACCAGATCAGTTGTAGAGAAGCCTTTCACTGCCTGTCCTTGGTGTGCTACATTTGGCTTCTGTACAATGCAAATGCAATCCTAATTACTCATGATGCCTCTTGTTTATTATCCTCTAGCCAACTGGAGATGGCAGTAGCATCTATAAGGAATGATATCTAAGAGTGTATTGGCATCCTAAATCAAAAATAGTACTCCATGGCTCAGTCTTCAACTGTGGACTGGATTAACCAACTGTGTGTATGCACCTTCAGTCAAGAAAACTGTGTAGTCGCTCTGAACTGTTCAGCATATTTTCCTTAGCCTTCTCTTGATTCAGTTTCACCTGGCTGACCTGAGCCACTTGTCCAAGCTTTAAGGTGTGCTAGTAATGGCTTTCTATGAGTCAAAGCTTATGTAGAGCTATGTGTCATCTTTATTTTCCTGGTGCTTGATCATGTTGAGTCTAGGTTACTAGTTTCAGTGAGAACTTAGTTGTTCTCCTATTTTCACAACTTGGGGCAGCAGTATTTGATTACGTTTCAGATAACGTAGGGTCATTTCATTAACTGTGTCCTTGAAGGAGAAAAGAAGACATCCTTTCCTGAAGAAGAGTCTGGCTTGGGACAGGCATCGGTTTTGTGATTCTGGTGTCAGATTCACCATTCTCAAGTTCTGGGATCTTGTCAGTCTCTGCAGTTTCAGTAACCAAGTATGTATTGTGCTTTCAGGATGTACATAGGCTGTTGATTTTGGGGGTAGAGTGAAAAGATCACAATCAACACTCATATAGCATTTGTACAAATTTTTGAAGCCATCTCAGCAGAGGAAGTCTGGTTGTCTTCTCAGTGCTTGGTTCTGTTCCAGGTAGTCATCATTAACCTGTTACTATCTCAAGTGGCTGAGAAACAAAGAAGATGAAAAAACAAGAACTGAACTATGCTTGATGGTGACTGGGTCTTTTCTATGTTAATGTCAATGGTGATGAAATATCCCAGTGAACAAAGTATTAGTGAGCTCCTTTTTGATTTCTATTTGCATAAATATATTCAACGTATACAATGTACACAGCATTGTCATCCTCAGCCTGTCAGGTAATTTTATTTGTTCTATATTCTCACACACATTTTGTGTGTGTGTATACACATACATACACGGCATATATTCATATGTGTATATGTGTGTATAAATATATGTGTATATGTACACATGCAGAGAAACTTGATCTTCTGTGTGGTTTGGATGAAAGCAGAGCTCAGAATTGGATGTCTTACTCCCATACCAGCTTCAGGACCGAAGATGTAGAAAGCATGATAGTAAACAACAGATTGGGAATGAACAGTTCCCCCCCCCAATTTTTTTTCTTTTTAAATTAGACATTTTGCAACTAAAATTGGGGAAAAATTAATTTTGAAAGAATGTTCATGCTGCTGTAGTTGGTAATAGTTTTATCTGTTCTGTAACCTTTTGTCCCTAACCCCCTTAATTTTACTGTAACTTGTTCAGTGCCTCATACAGGCTGAGGAGACCATCTTATAAAAAGACTGAGTCTTACATCAACTGAGAGAGACAATATTTTTGGATTGTTTTTAAATCCCCTTTTTCACTTCCTTTTTTGGGGTTTGTATTCACTTGTGTTGTAGATATTGACTGAATGAATACTTCCTACCTATTACAGGACTCTTCTGCTACCTTTAACTGACTGGACTGTAATATACATATTGAAGATGCTGAAGTCATTAGAGTTGTGTCCAGATAGGCCAAACTACCATTGTCCTACTTCTAGGATGAGGTCTTTAGTACAAATTCCTTTTTCTCTCATTTCCTTTATTTAATGAGGCATTACTTTCAGGGAAGAATACATCTGCCACAATTTTTTCCTGACTTTCATATACTGTTCAATTTAAGAAAATAGAAAACGTTACAGTAGTTGTTTCTGAGATGTAGCAATTCAGATATGCAGGTCCTATTCTGTAAGCACAATCTATGTGTTGCCCAACTTTTTTGGAAAAATATAAATGCTGTGAAGTGAATAATTCCAACCAGATTTGCATGTTAATCTGTTTTTAAATGAGTTTTCTCATGTCATAGATCTATGCATAATTCTCTGGAGGTTTCAAGCAAGACTGAACTGGGTCAGATTGGCTTGTATATTTTGTCTAAATAGGATGGAAATAAAACCTAGTAGTGGATTGGTTATATTAATCATATGACTGCTGAATTGGAGCCATTATTGGGCTCTTGAAGGCCTGTAAAATAATTAATAGATTTCCTCAGGATCAGCCATGCCAGTGTACCCACTCAAAGACATTTATGTGCAGTATTTAAGTCCTTCACAGCCTCTCTTCTATTAGAAAAGTATGTAGTATTTATGTTCATGTACTTGGACAAAAGTGGGAAAATACATCTTAAAAATAATTTTAATTTAATGGTATGCAATTGAAGACCTGGAATATCTTTATGCCTAAACTTTATTTTTCTTCACACTGCTTAAAATATTTATATCTGAACCCATATATTTTCTGTTTTAACTCTATTTAAATAAAAATGTTAAATATAAAATGTTTTACTTGATCTGTGGTCCTTACCCTTGGACTTAGCTTATTCCTTACCCTTGAACTCTTGGCTGCTACTTTGAAGAAAGCAGTACATATCATGGTTAATGTGTGGTTACTGCTTTTTTGAAAAGGTGAATTGAATACTTTTCCTACTGAGAGGGCTGATATGCAGGCGTGTTAGCTAGTCCCCACTCTGGCACTGTCCTGAGCGCTATGGAGAAACCCTCCTCCTCTTTGCTGTTTCTCACCACCCTAATTCTAATGTATCAACTCAGTAGAGCTCAAGGTCAGTGCCTCTATCTGTTGCTAAGATAAATGTTTAGCAACCTATATTTTTATCTAACTTAAAGCATGGGATATTTGGAGGGATTGCTCCCAAGTCCCTGAAATTGTGCATGCATAAAAGTTTCTAAACCTTAATATTCAACATAAGTGTAAATTATTTAAATCTGTCATCATGACAGATGATCAGCTTCTATCTGTCTTTGAAATTTAATAAAAATGGATTGGGTAAACTGAACTGAAGGTTTATTTATGTGATCATGAATTAGCTTTCAGGGATGTTAAGGCTGTATTTTCCTTGGCAAAAGGAACACTTCATATAAGAAACTTCACTGCTTTGGTTTTGTGTTTTGAGTCATTGCAGTGTGATTAACACAATGCTCAGTTAAATGCTGCATAGGTACATCTTTCTTTTCTGTTTATGACAGAATAATGGTTAATTATCACCTATCAAAGAGACGAATACTTTTTCATTAAATCAAACAAAACATTTTTTTAAATGTACTATTTCAATTTGTGAATAAATTTATCAAAAAAAATGTGTATTTGCAGCTTTCTGAAACTTCTGGTTTCTTGCTACATTTTTGTTTTTAGAAGTGGAACATAATTTTCTCAGGAAGAAAAAAACCAAAGCCCAGCTTCCGTTTCTAGGTTCTTGAGGGCTGCATAGCAGTTTTTTCCTCTAATGGAATGAAAAAGATCAAACTGTGCTAGCATGCAGCGCTACAGTCCAACATTTTCTACCATCTCGTCTTTTTAGCTACTTTTTATTAAGTAGTCCCATTGCCCTTGCAGCACATGTCTATCAAAACTGCCTACTACTCTTCAGACACATGCAGTTTCTCTTTCTTTAGTACAGTGATGTGTCCACATGGGTGGACATTAGTGTATACGTAGTAACCTGTAAGAAGAATTGATGGATGTAAATTGCTTTAAAATGGTTATGGTAAATATGCTAATTTTTAAATATTGCCCCTTTTAAAATCCCACCCGGAGTCCTAATCTATTTTAAATGCTAAAGAAAGAAATGAAAGTTCTGACTTTGTAGATGGACTTGATTACTCGTGTATTCTGTATAAAAAAACCCCAAACCTCCTAATGAGGAAATCACATGCACTGAAGTTACCATGGAATGCAAGGTAGTGATCTAGAGTTGAACTCCTCCAAAATTTGGGGACATTTGGATCTATACTCCTCCTCCCCCCTCAAATCTTATAAATTACTACCTGCCCCTTGATTGTGTTGGATTTAGTGAATATAAGTAGTCATTGCCTATCTGAAATCTCTCCATTGTAGGCAGAGAAGCTTTTAAATTAATTTATCAGAGTCTGGGCTTTAATTTACATCTATATTGATGACCTGGTTTGTATGAGGCTTAGGGTTTTGTTTTTTGGTTTTTTGTTTGCTTGGGTGTTTGTTTTTCTTTTTTTTTACCTGCATCAAACCAAGTGCCCTGCATTCACTTCCAAGTGTACATTTCGATTCACAAAAGGTAGATGTGCCAGACAAAGGAATTTCTGCCCTGAAGCACATCAGCTCTAAAGAGGCATGAGCAGTCGCACAGAACAATTGCAGCATGGCCAATAGGCATCGCATCTGGAGTGCTTTGTGGAGCAGATGTGGTTTTCAGGTTTCTTTTTTTTTTTTTTTCCTTTGGTTGAGGTTTTCTGTTTTGAATAGAGGAGGAGGAGGAGGAAACTGGGACACTGGTTTGCACTATATGCCTATACTCTCTGTAATCAAGAGGTTGAACAGAAGACAGCAGTAGGTGAAGAACATGAAGTGGAAAAAAAAAAAAAAGAAAAAAGATTAGAAAGCCATGAGTAGATTAGGGAAACAAAAAGGATAAGTAAGGAAGCGAAAATATAGGGGTGAATCTTTGGATCTTTGGGGTTCTTTTTTCTGTTTATATAGTTGTATTTTGTGTATTGCGTATGAGAGTTAGCCACATGAGATATGAGAAATAATGGATGGCAAAACAAACATTGGCCCTCCTCAACCAGAATGTGGGGATATGTGTATGAGGGAGTGAGAAGAGAGGGGTGCAAAATCTTTTGCATGCGAGCTGATAGATGTGTTAGAAGCATGAACCTAAAACCATCTGACAGTGAATATTCTTCGTTTCAGGTTGTTCTGACGACAGTATACGCTGAAATGTAAGAAGACGGTGTTGTTCTTTTAGCTGTTATATAAATCTGTTCCTAAATCCTTTGTATATATTGTAAAGGATTTTCACCAGCATAACTGTACCAGTTATGTAGCTGAGACCTGTGATTATTTCTCCATAAACTACTAACAGCGTAGTGCCAAAGTTAGTACATCTCTCTCTTTCTTTTATTTTAATATAGAATTGTGTTGATGTTATTTAGAACAATGAGGCTTTTACAATGATTTCTGGGACCAATGCACAGAAACGCCTATTATCTGACTAGTTTGTGCAATCGGGGACTGAGGACTGTAATTGATAGCATACCTCTGTGCTTACTTCTTACCAATACAAATAAGATGGAAGGATAACGATCGACATGGGCATGTGAACAGTGTTGTCTGTCACAGCTACTTTGACACTATAATCAACCATTATCTGATCAGGTATGTGTGTATCTCCACGGGGATTAGTATGTATATTTATTTACATGGGTGATTTTGAAGTAATATTGTGTATCTGTCTTGCACTTCTGTGTTACATTACACTTCACTGACAGGATTTGAAGAATGCTAAAGCAGCGAATTGAATCCACAAGCAGGCTGAGGTGGTCCATCCATGAAATGCTGCTTTGGCAGAGGAGGTACACTCCTTGCTTTTGCTTCTGCTCCGTTGCTTTTGACTAGCAGTTGTGTGGCAAACAATGCTGTGATCATCAATAAGCCAGAACGATCTGTGATCCAAATAACTCTCCTAATTTTTTTTCTAACCTGAATCAATTTAGTGGTGGGTTTCTACTGTGACCCCACAGACAGCTGTATTGGCAGTGCTTTAAGGAGTAACAGCTCTGCACATGTGGGAACAAGCATGCAGAGAAACTTTCCAGCTTGCTTTGTTGCCATAGCAGTGTACCATGAAATGGTATTCTGATGGTGTGACATCCCTGTTAGAGTTTCTGCAGTGGATGCAATGTAAGCAGTTCTTTCCTCTTCTCACTTTTCAGCTTTTTATTCCTATTACACCCAGCAGGGGTAAGAGGTGCTTTGTGCCTGCTCAGACGTCTCTGGCCACAGTCTAAGCAAGATCATTTAAATTATTTGGTTTAAAACACAACCCAGAAAGACACACAACAAAATGTTTTGTATATGTTGTATTGTTTCATATGATAGATTTTGCTAAGGTATGGCCACAAGCACCTGAATTATCATAGCCTATGTGTGGATCTTAGCACATTCATAGCTCATACAGAAACATCCAGGGTAGTTTATGTATTGTTAAAAATGTATCTGTGGCATATGGCACTCAATGCAGACAGACCAGTCAGTGTTTACACAAGATTTAGGAATGAAGGTTGAGATGAATGACTCAATTGGCCATGGAGCAATTCTGGTTTTTGTATCTAGCATTTACTTATGTCTCATGTGCTACAAGGACCAGCATTACAAAACAGAGGACTTCTTTTGTCCTGAAGGAGGGTTTCTTAACATCTCTGCTTTTAACTGGTTAAGACTGACACAAAGGAAAACATAGCCTGTTGGGGCTAACTGTTGTAAAACATGCTTCCTTAATTATTGTACAAAATTGTGTGCCTATAGAAGATAACTTTTATAAGGTAGAGTGGTATAGCAACATTAGAACAGAAATGTTAATCAAAACATTTATTATACATGAATATTAAAATGTACAGGAAGTAAAACCTAGGTATTATAGCAGATTATTTCATGCATCATCCTTTACCGAAGTGTGATCATCTACAATGAAACACCAGTGCACACCAGATTTCTGTGTATATATTTGTGTTCAGAAAGCCAAGCGTGTTGAAGCGCCCCAGTGACTCTGCGCAGCACAATTAAAAGTATAGTACAGATACTTTCATCCTGAGAGGCCTCCCTATCCTGAAACTACTGGGAAGGTCAGGGTCTAAGATGAGGTAATGTGAGTGTTCTTGACCTGCAAATGGATTTTTAACCACTTTTTTTTGAGCTAGTGAATTTTAAGTTTTAAAATATGGAGTGAAAATGAGGTTGTCTTGACCTGAATCTCTTCTGAAAAGGTAACTTGTGGTTTGTTTCTTAAGAGAATAATGACCAGGGTTGAAAGATATGAAGCTATCTTTTTCCCTTCCCTTCCCTCCCTACCTTCCTCCTCCTGCCTTGGTTAACATCTATCTCCCCTCTCAAGCTGAAGTTTGCAGTAACTTAACTATGTATCTTTGCTTTGTCTGTTGTGGGGTTAGGGGTAAGGCCACAGTGGTTCTAAGTGATGAAAGACAATGCTGAAATGGAATAATGCATCAGTCCTGATGCCCTTTCTCTTTTTCAGCACAACATCAGAGCTTCTACTTGCTACAGGGAACATTAAGAAGAAGAGTGAGGTTACATCATTTTCTAAGGTCAACAGAAAATCTGAGCGAAGTTACTGTATTTTCTGCAGCAGTCACTTCAGGCTAAAGATATACCCTTTCCTTCTGTGGTCTTGCTGAGAGAAGCTAGCTGTGCAAGCTATGTACAAATTATCAGTTGTTGGGGAAATGGATGGTGCATTTGCACAGAGTAATGAAGTCAAGTCCTTGCTGTGTACCAACAACATATATTGTTTCTCTATGTGCACTGAGGACAGTGGTGGAAATGGCAGAAAAATTTGTTCAGACCTCACTTTCCTGTAAGGGATATACAATTCTTTTAATCATGGGACTAAAATCCCTGATCATCCTCCCTGGCATTCTCTCAAATTTAATGTTTAAATGTATCCTTTTATTTTTTGAAAGATACTACCTCACAGGATGTGTGCCCCCCCCCCCCCCCCACTTTCTTTTTTGTGGTTTGCAGCAGCCCTGTATGTAATGATATGATATTCTAGATGCCTGTTTTATTTTGAGTGGGGACTAGGAGATTGGGCTCATAAAAAGATGGTTTTACAGCTTTGCCAGAAGTATTACAGCTGGATGGACATATTGTGAAGTCCGTGCTAACTAGAACTGTTTAAACACCATATAGGCTGTGCACTGCAGATGCCAAGGGTCAGTGCTAGGTAAGGTGTGCTACAAAAGTATCCTATATTCTGTGCATAACTGTAATGACGGTTGGTCTGGGAAAGAGAATTATGCTTGTCTGCACCTTTGCTTTAGGCCTAGTTTTTCTTTTTCTCTCCTAAGGCAGCAAGCAGATTTCTTTCTTGCCTTTTTGAAGATGGGGGAAAAAAAGTTACACTTTTAGAAAAAAGAGCCAAATTATAGTAAAGGGCATATGCTGTCTTTTAAGCTCATCTTAATTTCACCTTTCTGACTTTATTTCTTCAGGAAAACCAATATTAATACGCATTTGGCCTAATATGTACATTAATGGGCTCCCCATTGTGATCAGTGCACATTGCTCAATTTATATTACTCATATCACATGCCATCTTTAGGATCACAGCATACCCAGCCTCTCTTGTCTTTTTTTTTTTTATTATTTTTTATCACTTCACCTGAAAAAGCCCCAGACATCAGAGATGTAACTAAGGCATGAAGAGTTCACTGACTCAGGGGAGTGTCAGGCAGGATCCCAAAAGCAACAATTTTTTTATACACGTACATGGCCAGACCATGATAGGAGCGGAGGCTTCAGGCTGCAAGAGGGTGTGTGTCCAGCCTTGCTGGTGCCCTTGCAGTGTTCTCTGTTTGCATGGAAGGTAGAGCCCTGGTTCTGCTCTGCAGGGCTGGTGCATATGCTTCTGGCTGGAGAAGAAGAACAAGGGGTGCTCCTCCTTCTTACAGATGGGTTGCAAAGGAGGAGTGTAAGGGAAGGAGGTAAGCACTGGGATCCTTACACTATTGGTGAGTGAAATGTGTTCCCAGGAAATCACGCTTCGTTTTCTTCCTTTTGTCAGAGGGGTTAGCTCGTCTCATTTCTACTGTTCTTTGCCACTGCTGTAATTTTTTAAGCTGTAATGATCTTGTTGGGACCTTCCCTACCACAAATAGTTTTGCCTGGGTATGTACAAGAAATTACAGTGTTGATGGGGGCAGAGAGGAGTACAAGAGTAAGAGTGATACAGAAAGTTAATGGTTAGGGTCAGTACTGTCAAGGGTCTACCAGCTACTCTCCTAGGACTGTTTGGCATCTTATCCGATGACTGTTTCAAATACATAAGAGGGCCCTCACGTCCCTTGCACTCTCGGAGCAGGCCCTTGCATCTGGATCCAAAATGGTTTAGGAAGGAGCAGAGGCTCTGTGTTGCCTAGCTTTGATAAGATCAGAGTAATTGAGAGCATCCTTGGGAAAACTATACAGGCACCAGGGAGCTGTAGATGCCTCAGGGTTGGGTGGCAATTATGATGGAATTTTTGAGATAGCAATTTTGAGCTTAGCTGCAATTCTGCCTAAATGTCTTACTGGAGCTGGTCCTGAATTCTGTAGTATGCTGTCAGTTTTAACATGTTTTTGAATTAGATTTAAATAAAATACCAATTATTCACCTTTCCAGTTAGAGCTCTTTCTTAAAAATGGAGATTCCTAACCTTTCATACTGACTGTAGCTTGCTCCTAAAGTGGAAAGATATATATGAAATTCCAATCATTTTGACATGTGTAAGGGGTTAAGTCATTCTTGAACAGTTTATCGCTCATCAATTGTAATTAAATATGTTTATATTAAATTATGTGCTGTAATTAATGTAAAATCTTTTAGCCTGTGCTGTTATTAGAACCAGATGCTGAAGTATCAACAATATTTCAACATGACTGTGCTGCCTTGCCAGCTGTCTAACTGTAATTACTTTAATCTCAGCTTGTTATCTAATTATCACCTTTGTAAAGGGAAAAGTACTCTCTAATGCGTACTGATTGTTTCAGATGATGATGAAGAGCGTGAAACAGCTGTCAGATACCTTAGCCCTGCTTATCTGGATTAGAAAACTTATTGGGAGGCCTAGTTTGCTTCAAACCTTCCTGACAGCAAATGGGACAGTGGGAAAGAGGGGTTTTTTTCACCTTGTTTACCCTAGAAATGTGATTCCAGTAATCAGTGGAGACAATAGAAATGGATGAAACAAGGTAAACAATTACTGTTCCCAGGAAAAAATAGCAAGACAATAACATAGTACGAAGAGTGAATGATGTATGAATTTTGTAGTGGACTGTATATTTGTCTTTTTAAAACTTGTGTTTTCATTACAGTGCTGGAGAATTACTTTTAATTTAGTTACATGGATTGTGCTGAAACGTGGTGGCAAAGTTTGTTATGTAGTTAATGAGTTTTATAGAACACATGTATAAAGATAACCTCTTCCTGGTGAATCGCAAGTGTTTTAAGCACTGAAAAAATTACACTAACAATTGTGTGACTTACAGTTCTCTTTGGAGACCCAACGCTGGAGTCATTTTACAGAGCACTTAATATTGTGTAGCTTTTAAGGACAAGACACAAACTCTGCATCTAAATAAAATGCAGCAAAAAAATTGATAGAATGCTAAGGTAAAAATTTTAGTAGATTACTTGATTAGTAAAATTTAAGTAAGGGTGATTTTTGCCTAAAATTCTGATTTTTTCTTTTTTTTTTTGTTTTCTTCCATTTGTTTGTCCCCCACCTCCAAGCAGTGCTGACAGTGATGCTAGTTCAAGACTTTTCCTGGAACAGTCTGGATTTTTTAATTGAAGTATTTTATTTGGTGGCAGTAATAAAAAGGGGAAAAAATAAAGCAATTTTATATTCATGTCTTCATAGCAGTTGTAGCTTTTAAAAATGGAGCTTTAGTAAGGCTCTTGTGGTTGAAGTATATCATTGTTATTGCTGGCATGGTTTGAATGTTGCTGAAATATGTGAAAGTAGATGTCTCGTCTCTTCTCCTGACACTCTCTATACCATAGCAATTTGTCCCTCTATTAACTGTACTAAGAATAAAGATTTTTTTTTTTTTAAGGGGAGGGTAGATGTTTTTTGTGTGCTCTTTCTCAGTTTGATATCAGGACGTAACTTACTAGTTATACAAAAAAGATAACTTTCTGCTAGCTGATTTAAAATGCTTTGTGTTCTTCTTCAGGGACAAGGGATGAGCTCCAACAAGGCAGTAAAACATCATTTGGGAACTGCTGAGTACCTTCAGCTTTTATGAAGGCTCAATGATACAAGGAACTCTTCTGGACTTGCGTACAGGGGCTGTAGGGGTAGCCAGGTTTCAAGATGTGCTTTATTGGTCAAATGTTTAAACAGTTGTTTTTTCCCTCTTCCACCTCAGGTTGTCGTTATAGCTCTAGCCTGACTTGTACATAAAACATGGTTCATCCCAGCAGAAGGCTTCAGTGCTTGTCTTCCTAATTGAATAAAAATGGACTATAGTGTGGGGCGCTCTTACTTATCTCTTATTTTCCTAGCAAAATAACTGAACTTCAGGTCACCAGAGTTGCACAGTCTTGATTTCTCTTAAAAGTGTAAGAAATTAAGTGCTGACAGGGTTGAAAGGATCCAGAACAGAAGCAGACTGAGGCAGCAGAGTTGTGCTGAAAGGCTCTCTTGGCTGCTAGGATTTCAGGGCAGTTGTTCCTGTTCTGCATGCAAAATGAAGAGTCCATGCAAATGAGTAGATATGCATATGACTACAGATACAATTTCAATTTTGTGCATTTTAGCATTAAATGCCCAAATCAGGTATGCTCCTTAACACTTAACTTTTTTGAAAATCAAATCCTTAAAGTAGAAATTTGTTTATAGCATTTCCTCTGAGGATGTCAGAGTACATTGTAAAGGAGAGTTAGTGATACTTTATCAGTGAAGGCTCATCCAAAGTACAGATAAATACTGAGTTGTGTTGACTTGATGGCAGATGCAGAAAGAGAGCTGAATCCAGTACTATCCATCATCAGTTCTTTTAAACACACTAATACAATAATAATGCATTTGTTTTTTATTTGCCCTTCTAAGCTTTCATGATTTAATGTAAAGTAGATTTATTGTAGGAAATATTCTTAATCCTTAGATATGTTTTGGGCAATCCCTTAATGTAAGATTATCTGCAAGTGTTGCAAGGAGTTCATTTGTTTGTCTTTCCTTTGACCAAGAAGAGGATTTTGGCAAATTTTAAGATAGCCATCTGATGAAGGCACTATAAAATGCATATTATTTTAAAACTAATTTTGATCAACACTGTCTTCCCTCTGAAAATGTATTTAAAATTAAGTTTGTGGTATGCAAAAAGTAGAAAACAGCCCTTCGTCATCTTTAGTATAAACCCTTTACTTCTTGTATGGGAACTCTGTATTGGCCCATTAAACTGTAATGGCTTGTTCATTTTATCACACCAATGAACCACAAACTCAACAGTCTCCTAAAGAGGCCCTGACAAGACTGCTACTTCTGCAAAAGAGCCATGACCATATTTCAGGTTAGTGACTTGCTAACAACAAATTCCCAAGAAGTGGCCTGACATAGCTGCAAGTGCAAGGCTTGCTGAAAAAAATAAAAATACAAATGACCATTATTGAGTAATGATAAGGTGAGAGACTGAGTGGAATAAAGACTGAGGTGGGCTCTCCTTATGCTGGATTTATCCACCCCACCCCTTGCAAATGGATTTAAAATATGGTTGTACACAGAATCTTAATCCTCACTGTATTTTTTTTCATGTGGCTGTTCTTTAAAGAAAAGACCTTTAGTAGCTATAATATGTAGCATTTTATTTGGTTTTGATTTTTAAAAACAATGATGTATCTTTCTTTAACAAGGTGCTAATTGCAGAATAATTTCTTGAAAAGAATTACCGTTGTATGAAGTCTATTGTTTTAAGTGTTGAGGTATAAATACTATAGACTGTATATTTTCATCTGTGCTCAAGTGTAAATGTTGAGGTTTCTTTTTCAGAGAATGAGTGTACATGCTTTCATTAAATTATGCTTTATTATCCTGAAATAGGAAACAGGTTAATAGTTTTTTGTGTGCGTATATATATACACATGTTAAATAAGTGTATATATACACTACATATATGTGACACTGTATTGATTACTTGTGTGTAAGTGTAGAGCTGTAATTGAAACTGTGATGCTTTTGAAGTTAGTGGGAATGCTGACTTCACTATACGTAGGATTTCATTGTATCTGGAAAAGAAAGACTATGAGCGATGTCTTCAGTCCCTCGCTTGAACTGCTTACGTTAGTCTGGGACAAAGAAGCTTGAAAGCTCATGTAACTTATTTGCTGTCATTAAATCAAATATTGGAACACTAAAAATAAATTATATGACAGAGTAAAGTGTTTTCCTCAGTTTGTAAGGCCTTTTTTACTTCTGTTAGCACTTAGGATTAAAGGCTAAGCTGTTGAGGTTGAAGATGTTTACTAATCACAGGGAAATAATTTCAAAGGTCTGTGGATGAAGGCTTCTGGTATTTAAGGGTATCATCCTTTGTAAAGACAAGGATCAACAGAGGAATGTGCAACCGCAGGGACGATATGAAGGTATGATGATGAGGGTTTAGGTTACAGCAGCCAGATTCAGTCCACACTTAACTGAAGGAAAAAAGACTCTTGCTGCTTTCAGAGAGTTGGGTTGGTCTGAGCCAGGACGGTATTATACAGATGTGGGAAAGGAATATGTCAGCTTTCAGAGAACAGAGAGACAGAAAGAACGGTGCTGGTATGTAAGTGTCAGTGAAGAAATTGAGGGCCATGTCTGTTAATCAGCCAGGTAGTCCCGTCTGCTTGACAGCTACAGGTTACAGCAAAAGGTAGACAAACCTAGTTTTTTGGTTTGTAAATACAATATAGCATTGATTCAGTTTGCCAGTGGTACAGAAGCTCCTTTTTTCAACTTTTGCATATGTTTCCAGAAAAGAGGGGGGGAAGTTTTTCCTTTCAATACTTATAAAAGTGTAGGTGTTGATCAAATGAATATTGTATATGTTCAATGTTGCTTTGTAAGGCACAGTCTAAAATCAAGAATTTAGTTGCCTGCTTTGCATGGTAGATTAATAATAGTGCTGCATTTCGAACTAGTGAATGATGGCCTGGATTATTTTTCTGTAATTCAAATAAAATATTGCAGTTTCCTTAAATAATGGGATTTTTGGTAGAAGAAACTTGTACAATGATGCTGTCTGTAGCACATAGATCTGCACAAATGGTGAAGAGCTGGTGCAGCAGGGCTTGGAAGTAAGACTGTCAGCTTAATACATTGTGTGAAAATTGGGGCCGAAGGTCACCAATCTCCTGGTACACAAATCTCCCTCTGAGAATCTCATTTCATTCAGACTATCAGTTAGATTAGAAATACCCTAATTATCCCACTGAAATTAAATTACTTTATGTAAGGGTGATATAATGAACAACCATAAAGAAGCTATACAACCAATCATCCTATTAGTCACAGCAAGACTAGACTATACACTAAATGGCTCTGATTTGATTATTGTGGGCTGGTCTGTGCCACATAAACTGGGGGGGGAAGGGAAGGACCTAAGGGAAGATTGGTTCTGATTTCTTTTTCTATTTTACTGGAAGAAAAAAACCATTTTAATTCACAGTGCATGCCTTCTAGGTGTAAGAGGTGTATGGTTGACTGTCAGAGCAGTCATAGCGTAGTAGGCTTCATGAATTATGAAGAGGTGATCAGGACCTTTCTTCGGGCATAGTGAATTATGTGCATACAGAGAGCAGGAGGAGAGCTGTAGTAATGCAGGTAGACTGCTCCAGCACCTCAGCTAGCAAACTTTGTCACGGGGCCATTCTTTCCTACATACACTTGCAGTCACGTGCAGTCTGCCATCACTGCTGGGGGAAGGTGTGGGTTTAGCTGATCCTGAACTTGAAAGAGTAGAATGCTTCAATGGTTGGAGAAGGACAACTGTTTAGAGTAAGCTGAAAAAACTGTATCTTTTAACTTTTATTTAGTCCAGGACTGAAAAAAACATTCTATTTTAACAGGTGTTGCAATGTCCTGGCAAACCCAGGAGGTGCATCAACCAGCCCACCATGGGTGTGTGTTTCTGCGAAAAGCCACTACTGGGATGAATTGTGATTTTCACTTAAGGTGGAAATTTCCATAGAGATTCAAAGGTGCAGAGAGAACAAACCAGCTGCTTGTCTCTGCTGGTTGACTTTCTCAGCCAGAATTTAAGAATTATTTACTGAGTAACCATTTTGAAGAACCCAGAGGTACTACTGTATAAGGACAGACAACTATTTTGAAAGGGCAGAAGATCTTCAGAGACCTGCTTAATACAGATTTGCCTATTTTAATTGTTAGACTTCAGAGGTTCTATTTAACATGAAAGGATAATTAATAATTTATCACTTAAAATCCTAAAGATCTTTATGAAATGGATACTGTGAGCTGCTAACATCCTAAAACTAGCTGGATATATTAAAAGGGGAGTATTTATAGCTGGAATTAATTCAGGTGTGAATGTCAGATGTCTCTTTTAAAACATGGACATGAAAGAAACATAGGTATAGAGAAGTACCCTAGGAAATGAAAGAAAAGCAGGAATGTCTTACTACTTTGATTTTCTTGCAGTCTGTCTTTATTGGGCTTATTTTATGCTGTGCTACAGGACAGTGTTGCTTTGCTAAAGTTCAGTCCTGCACGGATACAGACTGTGTGTTGAAAGCATTATGCATTTTTCTAAATTGGGTTTCAAGTTATGCTCATTATAGTCATTATAGTCCAGAATATGATGTTCTGTAAAGGAAGATGCTAACTCCACGTCCTATTTTCTTCTGATGTTAGTAGTCTTATGTCATCAGTCTATAGTGTAAAATGTGTTATGAGACAGTGCTGGCCTGTGTAGTATTTCCCTGAGTTTTCTATCTTCTCTTCTGGAGTTCACAGTAAAAACTAATTCATGCACACTATGTGTTATTCAGGGTTTACCTTTTAATAGTCATACAATAGAATCATGTTTTGGAAAAGGAGCAAACTATCTGAATACGCTAAATATCACTTAAACATATTTCTTTAAGAGAAAAAAAGCATTCTAGAATTTTGTTCAGTTAAATACTTGATTGCTAAATGCTGTATTTGAATATGAACAGAATGGAACTATGAAATATATAATTTCTGTTGATCAGAATTGCAAAGCGTAAATTCTGATGAGAAACATCTTGACTGGTGATAACAGTTCTAGTTTTTCAACTCAGTTTCTAATATATAGGTACCTACTAAAATAACTCTTCTTTCAGACAATGCCTAAGAAATAGCACAATGTATGTTGGTTATCATACCAATTTGGGAGAGGGGGGAATGGAGGAAGAACATTTTCAATGAAAAGAGTGAAATTTAAAAATTTAAGGTAAATCAGCATCGATGCCAGGAGACAGTAGTTCAGAACTCAACTTGTCTAGAATCTTTGAGGGAATACTAAACCTGCTGTAACTGACCATATGTGACTTCTATTTAAATCTGAGGATAGTTAGGAACAACAGAACTTCACAACATTTTTTGATGAAGCTTTGTTATATTGGAATTTTCAATATAAGAAAATTGACTTAGCTTGAACAAATATGCAGTACCTTAATCATGGTGTCTGGAGGAAGCAGAGTTTCCCCAATTGCTTTGAGCAGAAATTCATGCTGTTTTCATAGATTGCTACCTGAACACCTATTGAAAAATCTACCATTTTTGCTATATTCGCTTCTGCATATTCTCTAATTTTCGTGTGTGATTAGGAGGGGGGGATGAGAAATTAATACTGAGCCAGCTGGTGAATGGAAATGCCCTTAAATGATAGCCCTCTTGAAAATAAAATAGCACTGACAACAAATAATGTAAATTCCTTTTTCTCGGTTTTTCTTTTTTGTTGTTGTTATTTTGGTTTTTTTGTTTATTCTGGAGTTAAACAGTCAGCAACCTGTTCTGTGAGGGCTTAGACAGGTCCTATGGACTAAGCTTGATCTGGGAGTTTAACAGCTGGAGAGAACCACCAGGTTTAAGGATACTCAGTAAATGTCATTATGATCATTGAAATTGATCCCCTCCTCTGGAGGTAAGTTCAATACTGTGATTCATACCTCATGTAATTTTCCTTCTATCTGGATCTTCCAGAGTCACTGTGTAGGCTACCATGGACCCTCCATACAGGCAAGTTTGTATGGTAAGTTGACATACTGTTTAGTGAGAGTGATCAGAGTCCTTTTAAGACCTCAGGCTTTTTAAAAAAAATTAATTTCCCTATTTTGTCAAATTTCCTCTAACAATCTATTTCATGTAGATGTCCTATATGACCCTTTGGAGAAGGCAGGGAAAAAAGTGCCTGGAACAGTGTGTGCAGTACACCTGTGCACAATTTATCACAGTGTGGCAAAGCCAGATCAAGGCAACAGAGTACAATAATTAAATGGATGACTGATAAGCAACAGCTGGTCAGATGGGATTTTTAGGAAAACAGAAGTATTTAGTGGTACAGCCTAAAATCTTTCATGAATGCATATGTTTATGTATTAAGCTATTTTAGCAAAAAAAGTTATATTCTGTAAGTATGTGTAGGAGATGCATTAGTCTAGCAAGTAATTATGTTGATCTCTCTGAGACTTTTCACAAGAAAAAGTTTGTGCAGGACTTGACCCATCTCAAGTTAAAAGTTGTCAGCATCAATTATATCAGAAAATAAATACTGTAAATGGAAAACTCAAAGTTGAATTTTAAAACTTAGGTTGGACATGCCTCTGGAGTGGGACCACATTCTTTTGCAGATTGGCACAGTTTAGGGATGCACATCTTTATGCAGGGCTGGAGCTCTTAGCTGTTACCTTAAGAGAAGGTAATGGATTGAATAGGTTCTACAAGGTTGCTTCTTCTAGAGTTTTCACAGTAATAGAAAGAAAATCCTGTAAGGAATGCAGTATAGGCAAACAAACTGAGATGTTGTGCAATGTTCTCAGTTCACACTGTAAAACTTATGCTAGACCAAAATTAGTTGCAGTTAAAGTGTCTGAGATGGATGTGTGAAAAGTTCTACCTTTCAAACTGGCACACTGGTTATCAAACTTAAGCACAAATTTGAAGTTTTGGTTTCTCTAATGTTGGTGTTTAGGATGGTTTGTGTTGATGCCTTCAGACTTTCTATAGGATTAAATCACATCAGCTCTCCTGTGCAGATCATTATTGAAAAGAATATAAACGAAATTGTATCAAGGTGTAATTTTTCTTGTGTGTCTGTGACAATGTGTCTTGCTTGCAGTGTAGTGGGAACGTGAGTTCCTTTACACTTCAGCATCCAAGCAGAGATTTCAATTTAATTTGTGTGCTAGAGGTTTTTGTGAAGCAAAACAATTATATTTCTCCATCTGCTTTTCTAGACTTAAGCTTTTTATGTGGTTTCTTGCTTTGTGATCTGGCTGTGGTTTATTTCAGAATGGTATCTAAGTTTTAGGTTTCTGATTTTCGGAGAGAAAGTGTTTAACCTGATTTTTTGAGTCACATTTGCTGCATAAATTCTCCTGATCATAGAGCTTTTTTGGTAGCCAGGTAACACACTGAACTGTTTGGAGTTCAGTGTGTGTTGAGGTAGAGGTGGTAACCCAAACAGCAGTTACCCCTGGTATGATTCAAGAAGGGCTTTTGCTTTTGGAGGTAAAGGGTGATGATTCTGGGGTTAGTTCTTCATATGTTCATTTTCCCCAGGTCTACATTGCAGGAATGGTAGAAAAGGAAAAGGGAATTAATCCAAATCTGAAGGCTTGGATTTACAGAAAGTGAACATAAAATTCACACAGATGTTATGATGTATAAATACAAGAAGTTGTAAAAAAAAAAAAGAAACATCCCCCAAACATTTTAATGTGGGGATATAATATGTAAATATATCTAATACAAATAATATATCTGATACTAATATGTAGAAGAAAATTTGACAGTGCTAAGTATTTAAAAAAAAAAAAAACAAACAAACCAACCAAAAAACCCCAAACAACCAACTATCAATTTTTGCATCATCACAATTTACTTTCTATTCATTAGAGGCTATTCTAAACACTTGCATATTTATTTTTGTTTTAATTTGTCATGTCATTTCCATGTCAAATAACTCATCTTAGTTTATCATTAGTGGGCAACTCTGTGGTAAATCTGGGATATTCAAAGTCCCTGAAATTAAGTAAATAGTATCATCTTGGGTTTCAGTAAAAACATTTTTACAATTAGGGCAAGGTGTTTACTTCTAATGGCAAGAATTATTCTCTTCTTTTTTCTACTTCCCTTCTCAAATCCTTCTGTGATTTATACTGAGCTTCAGGAGTAACCACCTGTTGTTTCTACTGCTGGGATCAGTTTGTGACAGAAGCAAATCAGGGAAAGGGGCACTTTGTTGGCATGATATGAAAACATTAAAAAAATCAGAAGATGAGCAAGCAGATAAAATATTAACATGGTGGGTAGTAAAACTCTACAATCAACTGCCACAAAAATTTGCAAAGACGCAGTATCTGCAGGTTCAAAGAGGGAGCAGATAAATTCATGGGCAACAGGTCTATAAACAGATACTGAAAGGATTAAGCAGGGAAGTGCTCTAGAAGTATGCCAAGACAACCGTTTTGGATGCTGGGTGATGCAAGGAAAACAAAACACAGAACATGGTCAAGGTTGCCTGCTCTTATGAAATAGCATCTCCTTTTTCCCTCTGTGGGAGACAGGATGCTTCCCAGGATGGACCATTTACCTGACGCAGCAGAACATTGTATGTGTTCAGAAGAGAAGAAGCTGTATAATGTTAACCTTTTATTTAAGACTTGTCTTTGCTCTTTGATCACTGGCACTGTTTGAGTAAGCGCTTCATTCCTCTGTCCTTTTGCACTTCAGAGACAGGAGAGAGGATGAAGCAGCTTCCTCAGTTTATGCACATGTATTTGAACTTTCCCCTCTAATAAGAGCGAAAGAACCTCCAGAGGACTTGGAAACTGATCTTCTTGTTTTATCTGGGCTTTCTGGAGTAAACCTAAAGGGATGAGCATGCCCCAGCTTTGCAAAAAGAAGAGGAGTGGTAGCTACATGAAGTTTATTATGCCCCAGCAAGTCTGCCAAGTTTAATCTGCCATTACAGAGAGAGCTGGCTGTGAAATGGTTCGGATTGACTGACAAGATTTAACTAACCACTGAGAACGATTTTGTCTTTGTAGTACAATTCATGTTGTTCCATCATGTCCACGTGTGTAGGGTTTTCAAATGAATTTAATTATGAGTGATGAATACTAGCTTTATGGATGTGCTTTTCTCTGTAATACTGTAACTGATTGCTTTTCATCTGGACTTGTCACCAGTGTTCACAACTGGCCCAAGTTTGCACTTAGCTGCAGTTAGTTAAACTACTGGGACTTGGTGGGGGAAGCTGAATTTTTCTTATGTTTTGTTTTGGGGAGGGTTTGTTGTTGTTGTCGTTTCAATCCTGAGCAAAAGTTTTGGGTTTTATTTTGTGATTACCCAAGAATATTCATTTCTGGTTGGCTAAATGGGAGACAGTGCCCTTGTTTTCATTTGTGATTTCTTAAAGTAGGTACTGATTCAGTTTCTAGTCTCTTGGGCACTGCTCAGTAGTAAGGAAAAAGCAAAAGGCATAACTTTTCTGGTAAAAACTCCTTTTGTGATATTTGTGAAGGTGTTGTTCTGTGTATATGCTACAGGTATTCATCTGACATCTTCCTATGACATGAGAAATCAAGATCGTGAAGTTTCCTGCTAGAAGCAAAAATTGATCTTCATTTCAGGAGAAACAAACAGGTTATTTTCCAATTCCTGCTCCATTAATATTTAGCTCAACAGCTTTTAGATTGTGAAATGCAGCATCAATGGGAAGAAAAGTAGGAGACTCTGTTGCAAAGTACATAGAAACTTAGGTGATAAAATAAATGTATAGAAATTACTGTTATTACTATATTACTGCATTGTCATGTCTTGTTATATTCTTTATGTGCTCAAAAGAAAGTGACAACTCCTTTTCCCTCCAGTCTCTACATGTCGGCATTTGCTTGCCTTTGATTTCATTCCTGATGCTAAGTTTATACTGAAACTGAGGTGACCTTTATATGTACCACTTTTCCAGGTGTTGCCTGCTAACTTTCACCCACACAATAACCATTATTTGCATTTCTAATGAAGTAAAGCATTAGGGACTAAAAGGAAACATATTGTTGGAAACTTCTGAAATATATAGAATCAACTTAAAAAAAAAAAAAAAAGCCCTTGAATTGGCTAGTAAGAATAAAAGGAGGAGGCAGCTGTACTGTAGACTTGGAGTCCAAGGCAACAGTCTGAGATTTCTTCTCTGTTTACACCACCACTGACACGGAATAATTTCCACCATTTCTATGGTGTTTCTCTGCAGTTGTAGTAGTGCATATAAGAAAGACTTTTAAATACATCTTGCAAATGTGAAGGAGTTTTACCTGGCAGGCAGGCTTGCTGCTCTGCACAGCCAAGGGTGTAAGACACAATCATTGTCATAATTCATGGATGCAGGACAGTCTGAATCAGAATTCTTGCTGTCAGGAAAGGGCTTCTTCCTAAAAATGCTAGCCAAAAATAATAATTAAAAACTGTAGAAGAAATTTAGCTTGAGGGCAAGTGGGACAAGTTGTCATACACTGACACACAGGGACAAGTTGTCACTGTGGTATGGGCCATCTCTGAGTCCAGCAGTGTGCTCCATATAGCATGCAATGTGCTGATAATGTTTGTAGTTTTAACTGAGGGAGAAAATGTAGGAGTTGTATTAATAACCAAACACTTAGGCCTCCTCCCTTTGTTCTTAACAATTTTAGTGAAATGTTTGAGTTAAGTACATTTGTTACGTTGGTGGTGTTGTCATTGTTAAAAGACCCTAGCCGCCTGCTTTTGTGTGAACAGAACTGCTCATTTTAGCTGTTGAAAGATGGTGCAGGTCAAAGGAAGAACCACAGAGACTGCCAGCCCAATTATAAATGTGGGCATCTGCACACAGCTTGCGAGGCCTCGGTCCACAGGTCAAAATGCCAAACTGCTCTTTATGTCCCACTCTCACAGATTTGCTTTGGCATATGTTTAGTTCCTTTTAGGTGTAGAGTTGCTGTAAGTCCACGTCAGATAGTTACAGGAGGCATCATAAAGATTTGAGTCTAATTTGGTGTTTGTGTGTTTGAATTAAAAGCCAAGGCATGACACTTATTTTTTTTCATACAACTACCAAATGTAGTATGCAATACTCAATGATAGTAGATGAGTCCTAAAAAAAAAAAAAAGCCGAACAAAAAACCAGACATTTTTGTTTCAAGTCTTGTCCATTCATCAATCCTTGTCCATCTTTCTGTTCCCTTCCTGAATCAGCAATGTCCCCTCCCTGCCCACCTGGCACCAGATGTGCTGTCAGGCACTACTGTGTGTCCCAAGTCCTCCGAGTGGCAGAATGCAAAATCTCAGGTGACATTCACCTGGAAGCGCTTAGCCCTCAACAGCTGCAGCCCCTTGATTGCCTTGCCCGCCTCTGCGGCTCCGTGCCGCTACCATATCAATTGCTTGTCAATTCGGCTTAGCTATGACTTTGACTGACTGGAATGAGGGAAGTGGGAGTGGGGTGTAGGCGAATGGTTAAAATTAATTGCTACATAAGAAAAAATTGAAAGATAATTATTCCTGCTTTCCTGTCAGTGCTCGAGGGTAGATGACCTCATTAACTTGCAGCTTGTACACAATTCAATTACTAGGAGATGGAAAATACATTTTTAATTACCTTGGTGGCTTGTGCTCCATTCATCTCCATTTGCATGGCTTTTTTACTGTTGTGTTCTGAAGAAGTAGCATGGTCTTACTAAGGCTACCATAAGAGCTTGCTTCTTGCTACAATTATTCTTGTTTGAGGTAGGATATTAAATGTGTGAGATTAACCCTTTGGTGCCAAGTGAATTGGGAGGTCCTGTGGTGGCGCTGATGTATTTTTAGCTAGCTTGGCATGTCAAGATTTTGAAACTTATGGTGTCAAATAATTATGTAGGGTAACTTTGTTCCTTTGTGCATTTTGTTGCTACATATTTTAAGAAGGCATTAAATTGGTACATAATAAGCCGATCACCTGGTTAGACAAATATCATATCAATGTATGTCGTGGGAAAGGATTCTTTTGTAATTTCTAAAAGACTATCATGGCATTTACTGAATTAATGATAACTTAATTGTTTTAAATACATAGCTAGATAATGATTTTAATGCATGAGTTTTTAAAACTGTCAGTGGTGTGTTGAAGTGTACAATACACGTGGAAAGAATATTTGTTCGTCACCAATCACTTAATTTAAAACTATTGCAGTATTGAAAGGCTTGGAGCTAAGAATTGAGGAACCTTGTGACTTGGTGCACAGATTTTTTCATGAAAGACTTGTCAAGGATTATACAGTGCTGCAGCTTAAGACTGTGTGGTTGTTTGAGTTGCATCCAGCAACTACCACAAAAAGAATCAAGAACTGATCTTGAGTGTTTCAACTCCTGCCAGTCATAGCATGACAGAGACTGTAATCCCTGCTCTGATGGTGCACGCTGTGTTGATGGGGAAAGAAGGTACAGGCCACAGAGACTAGTTGGTTGTTATTTCGTGAGAAAGTGCTGAGACAAGTTGTGATGTTCACAGATATTTAGTGGTGGGAACTGAATACGTTTTATATGATCTATATCTGGTCATTAATTGGCTCTCTGCAAAAAAAAAAACCCAAAACAAATGGAGCATAATACAGACATTCTTGCACTATTTATATAAATTTCATTGTGAATGTATTAGTCTTATTTAATTCTTCTCTAAAGAGCATTAGAGCAAGATAAGGTGCTTTAAAGGCTCCCTGTCAGAGAGGCTTTAATGATATTTTAAGAACTTGCACTAAGAACTAAACTATTGGTCCATGATGTGCTCTCAGCTGTGACCTGCAAGTAAGCATCATTGTGGGAGATCTCTGAGGAAGTGGTGGTGGCAATTTAGAGAGTTGTCCTTCCTCTGGACACTAACCTTGCTGGTTAGTGCCTCAGTGTGATCCAAAGGACAGTAAGATACAAGCTCCTTCTTGCTAAAGAGTAACATTCAGGATGTTTATTCTGCAAAACTGCAGTTTGAAAAAATGCTATGGTTGGACTAATACATACCTTCTTAGGCTAGCAAATTTATTATGACATTTTTCTTCAAGGATATCTGCTAAAGGAACGTACACTGGAGAGTTCCTTCACCGAGCAGCCTTTCAGGAGTGAGCAAGTGCGTGAGTCATTTTATTAAAATGAAAGAACGTAAATATTTTAAATTATCTGTGTTAGTTATTTTATAGTTGATGTTTCCTGTATTTCATAGCACAGGGAGATGTCTAAATAACCAGCTTTGGTAAGACTGCCTTTTTGTTTTTGTACTAGCTTAGTATGGAGATGTACAAAATGCAATATGAAGGAATCAGTTGCTTGCAGACCTGGAGAGAAATTATGTTTGGATTTTGCTTATACCTTATGAAATACAGCTGCAATTTGTCATGGATGTTTTTTGGTGTGAGAGTTTTGTTTGTAATTTTTAATGATTTGGGGTTAGGTTTGGTGGACCTAGTGCTGGCAAAATCTCTAATGCAGCCAAAATTCATGGCATTTGCATGAGATGCAATGTCTGTTACCAGGTATGCTATGTTTACTTCGACATGTAGCAATATTTCCATTGTTCTTCCAGAGACAAACAATAATGTAGTCCTAAACTTTCTTGGTTTGCTAACAACAGTCAAGCCAAAAGATGTAACACAAAGTATATAAACATTTTAAGAATATGGACTGTACATGGAAGCAAATGTGACTTGAATATAACAGTTGGAGGAAATCAACACAAGCTTAGTTTTCTTGGAATATACCCTGACCCCTTTCTCCTCTGCCTCCATCTATTATTTTTATTATTACATCAGTATCTGTTGGTCAAAAAAATTTAGGTCATCTGAAATATTTATAGGGCTTCTGTGGCTGTCTGGCCTGTCAAGTCTTTGAAATGTATGTGATCACAGCAGAATTTTTTATAGTGCTCTAACAGTGCTCCCATTAAGGGAAAATGAATATAAATGGTAAGATAATAATTGGAAACTGACTTATATGTGACATTTGGGCCAACATCAGTGATTCTGTAGTGTTAATATATTTTCAGATGACACAAAGGCAAAACCTTTCAGGATCTAAGAAGAGAGGCTGATTCAACTTGAATTTCTTTGTGGATTTCTTTTTTTGTGTGTTAAGCATCCATTGCCCTCACTACTGAGCAGCAGGGCTTTTTGCAACCCTATTTCTGTCCTCTACCACCTACAAACAAATGAAATCTGTACTATTTGCAAAAGACGGATCCTATCATGACCTCTAGGTCTGGATTTTTCTTTATACTGTTTGAGAGACTGTTTCTCCTGACATAGTGAAGTTTTTGTTAAAGTGAGTTTGTCATGGGTAAGTGCCATTTAAGACTTCTGCTGTCATGTACATGGGTACATCCCAATTCACCAGTACTTTTTTCTGTGAACTTGTGTGTCTTTATGGTACAGTGTTGTTCTGTGTTACATCATGCAATGTTGGGCTGAAAATGGTGGTGAAGAAAGTGAGATTTTGTTCTCAGTTTACAGAATGACTATGAAAAGAAAAACAACCTAACAAACAAACCCCATGTTTATGAATTAGACTACTTTGGCTGAATTCAGAAATAGGACTGTAGTAGTGGGTGGGTACATCTCGAGGTTTAGCATCTATAGCTGAAAAGGAAGTTCTGGCCATACTTCATCCATCTACAAATACACAGGTTGTATTTGGAGATTAATGATCCAGACATGAATTCCCAGCTAAATGTAGAATGTACCAGAAGGCCCAGTGTGGTCCTGGAAATCTGTTTCCAGCCCCGACGTATAAGGCTGTGTCAGCACAAAAACCCTGCTATCAGTTTAAAGGTGCTCACTTTTTGCTATTGAAAACTCAGGCAAGGAAGTAGAGTGTATTCCTCATTTTAGTAAGAAAAGGAAAATTGCATGTATAAAATGAAGTTTTGAGTGAGACGGTTCCCCGGGACTGTTGCAAAAACATACTCTGTAGAAGGATGAAAGGATTTTACGTTCCATGATCTGTTTCTCTGATCACATGGTAGTAGTAACTTGTAGTTAACTTGTAGGAAACAAACAGTAACTTGCTTTCTTGCAAAAATCTGTGATGATCTAGCTTGTTGGCCCATTTCCAAAAGAGATTGCACATGCTGATTGTTAGAGACTTTCTTTTAATCCTCTTCTGCCCTCCTAGTTGAAGAACTATTGGAGGTCTTCCCTCCCCCACCCTGCCCTGAGTTGTAATCAATAATATAGCATTTACTCCCAAAGTAGTATAGGATTCAGTTATGACATCAAACACACAATATTATCCAATTATTGTGTTTAATTATAGTAAGGAGATTGCAGTCTCAAAAAATACGCAGTTTAAGGTTCTCAAAATCTTCAGTAAGTCAACGTTGATATAAAGTATAATATGTCTTGTTTAAACTGCAAAGCCCAGTTATCTCTTACAACTGCAGAAAAATGGTTCATTAGAAGGATTTATAAAAAGATACATATAAAGTAAAGGAATGGGCTCATTATAAAATGTTTCACACATAATCTAACTAATTAACATAATAAATTGCAGGGAACCATATTGGAATATCATATAATTAAATAAATTCCATATGGGCCACATAAGTTAATGTTTTCTTTTTGGAAAATTGTATGCCTTGGCAAATAAAATATTCAGAAGATTAACTATAAAGAAAAAAATGGCTTTGTGTAATTATTCTCTCTTGTAATTTGAATTAGACATAATTACATTTCCTAAATATGAAAGGAAAATAAGTGTGATCTATAGAGAACAGAAAACACCAGCGAGACAAGTCTGTCTTTGTTTCCTGACCCATTAAGTGACAATTATGATACTTGTGTTAAACATCTTAGAAGTGGCATGAACTTGCCATAACTCTTCACTTTTTCTGCTTGAAAAGATCATAATAGGAAAAGCTTTTGCTCTTCTGTTTTTAAATGGAGTTCAGACTATCACTTGTGCAATACAAAAAGTTCATAGAAAAATGTCATTGCATCAAGTACTATTTTCATCACATACATAAAATAAAGGAGCGCTCTTTTTGCAACTCCAAAGCCACAGAGCCTTCTAGGATATGCTGCTGTAAAGCTCTATAAAATGAATGTATGCTTATGTCCTGTCATATGCCACTGGTAAGTGCCCGTGTGGTTTCAGTGGAAAACATACATAGGGTTTGCACAGATGTCAAGTGTTCGTGCACTTCAAGCTGAATTACTGATGCAAGTTGTGACTGTCCTTCTTGGTTTCTGCAGGGATTTTTCCCCCTCTCCCTTTATTTATATATTTTAAGTTAAACAATTGCCAGACAACATGTAATCTGAAATAAATTCAGGTTTTTTCTAAACGTGTTTTTCACCAGCTAGCAAAAAATGCTTCAGAACTTTTTGCATACTTGCAGAGAGTTATATTACCTAAGTTCACATATATTTCATGTATCAGTGCATTAATTAATTAATTAAAGAGTATTGTATGAGCTTGAGGATCTACACACAGAGTTTACAAACTTTGCCTACTAGTTGTGTTGTTCGTTCTGTGTTAGACTAAATCATTTATGCTATTGAAAAGAATACCTGCTCACTTCTTAGGTATGAACATTACATTTTGGCCTTTGCATGGAATTTATTTGTGAATCACCTACTTATGATTTATTGTGTTGTGATAAAAGCAAATTCTGGAGGTAAATTATAATTATGTAGCTTAACTAAATAGTTGCTGAGGTAATGTCATCATTATTTATCTTTTGCTTTTTGATAGGAAGTGGTCTTATGGAAGTGAGGTAAATAGATGGATGTGTTTTGCTGAAATTCTTCAATGAGACATGGTGGTTAATACACTCCCTCAGCTTTCTCTGCCAGGAGACTTGAAGACTTCATTAAAGATGTTTCTCAGTACGTATGTGTTGCTCTATCATGATGACAATTTCTTTTTTTGCTTCTATGTATGTGGTAAGTATTTTTTGTTTATTTGGTATAAATGTTGTTTTCTAGTCAGATATTTTGAAACCATTTTTCATTTTTAATGTACACTTTTAGTTCAGTAATACTCATTATCTACAAGCCCTTCTCTTACATCTTGTGTGTTATGCTGTTGCACTCTGACTTCTCCTTGGGTCTTTTGGCTCATGGATTCTGGGAAAGGCCAATGTTGGTGCATGTGTGCTCTATGTGTGCTATCTCCTGTCATTTATAGAATTTTGCTGATAAATCATCCTATTTTTGCTAATTTCTTTCCACAAAAAAAAAGTATCTCTATCCATAAAATGTTGTGGGATCCTTTGGTTTGCAGCAGCCAGGACTAAAGATTTAAAAAAAAGTAATTAATGTAATAGCAGGGTTCTTATTTCTTGCTTTCCTGGAAGGCAGTGTGTACTGATAGTCCTCTTGGTTGTACTGGTGCTTTTTATTTACAGTGCTTCTACAGTGGGATGATGATATCCACACATTTAGATTCCCTGAACATGAGCCAGGGAAAGGAATTTTCAGACTTTTTGCTATCCAGTGTTATAGGTAATGCTAAGCAGCTTATTTACTGGATGCTGTGGCCCTCATTTTCATGATATTTGAATGCTGTTGTGTTTCTCAATTGCCCATTGCAAAGACACACAGGCAAATTCTGAGATATTCCAAAATTATACTGTTTTGAAAGTAGAGACTTCTGCCATCTACACAACATATGTGCCCGCTTTTTTCAAGTATTTAAAAATACACAAATTGGTCTGGAGGCAGCATTTTGCTTCTACCCATGGTGATGCTTCTTCCTGAACTGTTTGCTGAGTCTTACCTGGAATTCAGCCCTTAACAGGGCAGTGTCACCTGGCTAGTTTGTGTTTGGTTTTGACAGTATCTTAGTGCTCCCTGTTCTCAACACCCATCCTGACATGTTTACAGCCAATTTAGATGATTTCATTAGTAGATCCTTAGAAGGCACTTTGATCAAAAGAGTTTTCAAATACTGCCTAAATGATAACCATGTGTTCTTAGTTTGGTAGTTTTGACAATTCCTAGGTGTAGGACAGGAGGCTTTCATTCATCTTTACAGATGCTATACTTGTTTAGTCTCACACTGCACTGGGAGAAGAGCTGATGTGTTTTTAACTACTCTGCTTGATACTGATGTAAAGAAGACTCAGCCAGAGCCAGACTTCCAGCTCCTTCTCTCTGCTGCTTTGCCTTGCTCAATTGACAGAATGCATCCAGATCTCTATCTTGTAGACTCAGACAGATCCAGTGAAATGGACTGTGATGCACAATTTCCAGGCCCATCCATAACACCTGTCTTCTAAGCTGGTTTTAAGTATGATTATCCTTTGGCCTTTGCTGTTCCTTTTAAATGTATGCCTGTATTCAAACAAAATTTCTTTTGATAGCTACAATGTCTGCTTCTCTTGGAAATCTTTGTCAGCCTTGTCTGGTCCTAATTTGTAGTGCAAATTCACTGAAAACAACCACCTCCTTTCTTAGATATCTCTCTTCATGGGTTATTTTACTGAATTTGAATAGATTTTCTCACAGACCATGCCATCAGTATCTGTGAAATGGCAAGATTCTTTTTGTGCTGAATCCAGTTAACAGAAATATTTTTCCTTCTCTGTAGTCTCCTAATTCTCCCTTTCTATTTATGTATTGCTGGTTAAACAGATTAAGTAGTGAGAAGTCTTCTAAAAGTTAGTTAACCTCCTTGTTTCTCTAGCTATGGCTGTCTGTTCTGCAGATTCCTCTTATTTCTCTGTAACATCACAATCCTGATTTTTATATCTTGCTTTCCCACACTTCAGACTAATTTTTAATACCATCTCTTTAAATATATTTTTACTTCTTTGAAGTTAGTTTCATAACTTCCCATTTTGAGGTATTTCTGACCTCTGTCTCTGCAATAAATAAATCAATTCCCTCTCTTAAAATATTACTGTAGATTACTATTACATGACATGTTCTGCAAGGAGATCAATCTTAACTATGATCGCTGCTGAACTGTGCTTATTTTCTTGCACTCCTTCCAGTGTTTGAGTAAGGGCTGAGTCCAGGAGCGCTACCAACTTTCCATTTTTATGTGCTTCACCATAGTTTTTGCAAAAATCAGCTGATGATAAAACAAACATTAGTTTCCTAACCTGTGCTCTCATGAGACATTCAACCAGTTTTCCCCATCCCCTTCTGCTCCACTACCCACAGTATTTTGCTTTGATGCTGTTTTGTGATCTACAGACTCAAGATGCCTTTCAAATTCTTTGGTCTTTAAAATTTTCTACATAGAAAACTATTGTAATATCAGAAGTAGAATGGAAATCACATGCAAGTATGAATGGGATTATGCTATTGTTCTCATTAGTCTTTGTTCCAAAAGTGATCACTTAAATATAGATTCATAACTGTTGTTAGCCACCCTAGTAATTTAATTCTGTTAGGTATTTAAATTAGACCTGTACAAAGATACCTAGACACTTGAAATTGCATGCCCAGATGCTGAACTGTGGAAGCAGAACTGTAAGTCTTGTTACGGTAAGTTGAATATTCTGACCAAACTAATTGTATGCTGACTTACTAGGTTTTGTTTTGCTCTCCTTTGCCAAATGCTCCTTCAATACCAAGTAAGTAGATATCTGCGTTCTTGTTCCAGTACTTGGGATTCTAATTGTAACAGATTTTGCGTAAGTATTTAGAGATTCCTGGATCATCGTAATCCTGAATTCAAATTGTCTTTGTGGATTATAGAAGAGGACAGCATTTTATTACGTTATTTTTAGGGGCATGTTCCCATTTTGTAGAGATTGGTGCCCTTGGCTTTTCCTGAACTCCAGGCTCACTGCAAGCTGGGGTCCTAAGTGCTGCTGTCTGTGCCATGGTTAAGTGCCACAGTTAGGTGCTGGTGATTCACAACATCCTGGTGCTGTGTGAGGTATGGCTCCTGGCTTCTGAACTTCAGGGGGCACTCTGCTGGAATGCTTGATTTAAGTAATAGAATAATGTAGGTGGGAAGGGATCTCTTGAAGTCATCTAGTCCAATCTCTTGCTGAAGGCTGAGATAAGTCAAAAGTTGTATCAGGTTGCATGGGGCTTTGTGCAGTTGCGTTTTGAAAAAATGACATGGATAGAGATTGCACAGTCTTTCTGGGCACCTGTTTCATCCTGGTTATCTCATGAAAGATCACCAGTTCCTGCTCCAGACTCTCCCTGGCTGTGGATGTTGCCGGTATCCACAGTCACTGCGGCTATAAGCTTCTCTCAGACTGCAGACTGGAGCTCTGTGGGACTTGAGGTCTGGTAGCTCAAACATAGTAGATGGATGTAGTAGCTAGATTTCTAACCAGCTGCATGTATGGTCACCTGCATTTATGATGAGAGAATTCCCTGTCTCTCTCACTTTACTGTAGTAAAACAATTAATAGGTTAAACCTTGAAAGCCATGGGACCATTTGCCAGTCACAAGACCTTTATTAGTTTGACAGTTAATCCATCTTTGTGTAGACGTTATTCAGATAAGAGGGAGAAGGGGTCTTTTTTTACCTTAAATGGTTGATCTGAACCCCATATGACCACATTTATTTATTTATTTATTTTACCTGCTGAACATGAAAGAAGCCTACTGATGGTTTAGCGATGCAAGAAATCAGACATTTGCTACTCTGCCTTCCTGCTCTGCTGTTGACTTTCAGGCTTTGGTGGCCTCGTGACCCACCCCCATGTGTAACCGCATGGCTGGTAACTCTCCTGGTGCTTCTCTGTACTGGAAATGACAACTTGCCCTGTAGGATGTGTGGGACACCATGGAGGGGGAACGCCCATGTGTGGAGTCCTGATCCAGAAACTACTGAAGTCACTGAGGATATTTCTCATTTTATTTCAGTATTACTTAAGCCAAGTCCTCCAGGCTGTGATGTTTGGCTTAGCTTGCCAGTTGTATATTTTTAAAATATTGCCTCTTTTATTCACCTTTGCTTTGTCTGTTTGGCGCTGTTTCTAATCCTCTTATTTCTGAAAAGTAATTGGCATGTGCAATATTTTGAGGCATAGGAAGAAGCTTTGGGCTGTTTGTTCTCTTACTAAAACAAATGACACAATGGAAAAATAACATTGAGACATGAAAGGGAAAAGGAGGGGAGGAGGAGAGGAAGGCGTCAGTAGGCAAGGGCAAAGGGAAGACCTCTTGGGGAGGCCGATTGAGTGGCAGGGGAGGCCATGCTGTGAGACACGAGAGGGCCTGACGCTTGCCTCCTACCTTGCTCCAGCCATACCCTTCTGCAGCAGTGACTTGCTCTGCTCCTGTTTTTCTCTGTTGCTGGCCTCTTGGCTCAGGATGTTTTCCCTCTTCTCTATATTTCAAAGCTTTGTGGTAAATAATCAATTCAAACCAGCACCGAGTCTCTCTTTCTGCAATTCTGAAAACCCATTAAATTATATTGTTGGGGGAAAACAATAGTTGTGCTAATCATGCTCTGTGCATGTGCATCTTAATTTCCCCAGAGACCTGAATATGAATTTTTACTAACATGTTAATTTTGTGTGTTAATCAGTAGCTGTAGGCCGAATGAATGGATTGACTATGTAAAACTGTTTGATATTGAAACAACTCCTTTTGACCCCCTCAAATTGGCTTCATTCCCCTAAAGACGGTTAAAGTTAATTAAGCACTCAATAGGTTTATGGTGTTTAAATTAAAATATATCACTCCTCATTGTGTAGTCATCAGGCGCGGCCGGCGCTGTCCCCCCCCCCCCGCCCCGCCCGCCCGCCTGACGGCCTTTCCGCGCCCCTCCGCGCCGCCAGGGGGCGCCGTGGTGCTGCGCTCGCAGCGGCCCCGCGGGACGTGGCGGGGGGTGCGGGGTGTGTCAGGGCGGCCGCCTCCCCCCCTCCCCCGCCCCGCCCGGCCGCGGGGTCGGCCCTCCCCCGCCCGCTCCCCCCGAAGGTTGAACAGCCTCCCACCTTCCCACGCCCCTCCCCCCGCCCCGCCTTTTGCATTCAACCCCCCTTTTCAATTAAACTTGTGTGATGAAATGCCAGAGCCCTGGGATGTATGTTTACCGAGAAATAGCTGAAATTATGCATGAAAAATATATAAAATAACACTTAACTCTTCCTTTTAAAAAGACGAACTGAAAGCTGTAACGATTGATGTGGTGGCTTTCCCCTCTGGGCCCTTTTAAAGGGCTGGTGGTGGCTGGGGGTAGCGATTGCTGCCTTTCAGAAGCCATGACAGTCACGTTAAGATCTCCGAAAAGAATTGTATAATAGGTAGAGTGCAAAAAAATGAGATAATGGTAATTCTCAAAGGAATACATGCTTTAAATTAAAAAGACACAGTGCTGCTGATGTGAGCATTATATTAATGCTTGTATGACACAATCCTCAAAGCTCTTTCTTCTTCCTTAAGCTGTTTACTTCACCCTTGAAAGTGAGGGCTATGCGGCACCCTGGCAAGGCCAATACAGTGCAGGTCGATTCCCTGTTGACTCGGAAGACAACAAAAACAAAACTCCAGAGTGCCTTTAGCAGGTTTAATTAGTAGCTGGGTGCTTGCAGCTAAATAGAGCTATTCTTTCTCCTTAAAAACAAAACAAAAAAAAAACCAACCCAACAAACAAAATATACACATCCTCAGCAGTTCAAGTATAGTAACCTGCGCTTGTATTTAAGAGTTTAGAGGTAGGGTCAGTATGTGGGTTATAACTGAAGTTATAGTTGCAGATACTTAACATCCTTGGAAAAAGTCAAGCTTTTGTAGTACACTTTTCATGGATAATCTGCCCTTTCTATGTGGGAGAAAGAAGGTGCTGGAATCTGGGAAGACTTACTTGATTGTGCCTGTGGTGGCTGAAGCCCTGGGCATCTGTATCAGCGGGCTGCACGTGTGGCAGCTTGGCACAGGAAAGTCGAGTGACCCCGCTCCTGTGGCTGCAGAGGTGCTGCAGCCCCCTTTCGGGTGGGGGTGAGGTGAGGCCACTCAGCCCTTCCTGCTGAGTTCGCCACTGGTGAGATCTCATCTTTTATAATAATTTGGTAAAGCTCAGGCTGCAGACCATGCCTGGTTTAACCTGTTAGTGCTTTGTGTTTAAACAACAGAGAATCACGTGTTGCCCTAACTGCCCTGTTATTATTACACGGAGGCCAGTCAAAAGCCACCCCATTTGTCAGATGCCCCTTGCAAGCACAAAGGCTAAAAATTATTGTTTTCATACTGGCCCTCCTTACCTAGAAAAGGTTTCTGCGTTCTCCAGAAAATAGAAATGCTATATGAAGGCAAAGGAGTGATGGAAGGAGGCTAGAAAAAATATCAGATTAACTTCCCAAAGTAGTATGGCATCATAAAAGAAACAGATTGCCCTGAAGGGGGCAAGCCTTGTTACTTGTGTGGGTCAAGTAAAATACTTGCTTTCAAAATACATCTTGGCTGTGTAAGAACCCATGTATATCTATATTTTATAAATGTTAAAAATGGGCGTAAATTTCTGTAATATGGCTTTGTAATAATTCAGATTAATTCATCAATCTATTTGAGCCTCATGTTCTTCTGTTTACCTTTCTAAAACAGAGTTAATATTGTACCTTCTGTGCATGTTGGCGTGAGTGAAATTTCCTAATCTTGGGTGGATTGTATGTATATAATGTCATAAGATGACAGAGTGAGTTACTCTTGTTTGAGCTACAGATTAAATAGGTATTTTCCCTAATTCTTTCCTCTTCTGTGCAGAACTGGAGGAGAGCATTGTATTTGACAGAATGTCGAAGATTGCCTTTTCAAGGCCACAGCTGACAAGTACTCTCTCTGTTGCAGCATATTTCTACTTTTCTGCAGTAAACTGTTTCCTAGTGTTTTTTAAATGTATTTCATGTTTCCCCATCTGTGCAAGCGAGGTCTGTTGAATCTACTGCTGGGCAGATGAGCCAGAGGCAGGGCTATTGCAATTGCACCTTCCACAGTGAAAGCTGAGAGATGACTTCTTGCCTTCTGTACGCTTTTATAAAGCAGTCCTCTCCAGTAAATGCAGCTAACATTTATGTTGGCTGGTGACAGGAGAGGAGGACGTCTAGCCGTGCTATGAGATGCTGCTTCCTGTTGAAACTCGTAGTTCATATTTATAGCTGTCACCACAAAAGGCAAATGACATTTTTACACGGTAAGCTTTCACAGTAGTGCTCAGAGGGCTGATAAACGTGCTTTATGATTCTGCATGAGGTTAGACTGACTATGCAGGAATGATCAAGTGTAGTGGACCAACAAAGTGTTTTTATTTCTTAAATATCTTCAGATGTGATTGTATCTGCAGTGGGGATTTTATCCAACAGAGTAGCAGTATAAATGATGCAAGTACCTAATAAGTAAGGGTAAATTATTAATACAAAATATGATTTCCTTTTTTCCCTACAAGTGCTGCTTGAAATCAGGACTACAGCACTGGCACAGATGACAGTACACAGATGCTTTACTTCTGTGCTCAGGGAGTTGGTGTTCTGCAGCTCTGCCCACCATAACCTAGCCATGAGGTGAAAAATTTGCAGCATTTTTTTTCTGTTTTATTTGTGCATCTCTCTGACAGCACCAGCCCAGTTACAAAAATAAACTTGTTCTGTGAGCCTGTATTCAGTATCAGGTTTTGCATACAGTAAGAGTTCATCCAGATAGGAAATCTACTTTGCAGCAACACAATCTGTTTACCAAATTAAATAAGTGAAATCAGGGGGATTTCGGTAATCTCTTGAGAGCCGCTTTGTAATGTAAATGAGTTTGATTGCCACTGATAGTCGTTTGCCAGAAAAGCTTGAGGATTTTGGAGATGGCATCTAAATAATACTTGGAAGGCTTACTGGCTGCAGAGCTGTGCCTTCACTGGTTTGCCTATGCTGAAAGACAGCTCTCACTGGGATGTCTGCATGTGCACGGAGAGAGGAGTGGCTGCACGGGTGCTTTTGGCTGGCAGAAGACAACATGGCTCAGCATGGACATGAGTTGTTACCTGTTGTTTCCTGCCTACAGTTAGTCAAGGTGTGAGAACCTAATACTTAACAGGTGGTTAGGTGCTTTCAGAGAGAAACAATTGACTTAATAATAGCCTGATGAGCACTCTAGCCAGTGGGAATAGGAGAAAGGCTTTTTTTCATATTAAATTCTTATTTTGAATCATAGTATTTAAAAGGAAACGGAGTATTAAGTATAAACACTTTATTTTTAATTTTTTTCTCCTTCTTTAAGTCTTTGTGTCTAATTCGATAAAAGGGCAGTTCAACAACGAAGAGTGGGAGTATTGCATGCAGATTTAGCCAAGGCATAACATAGAAACGTGATTTGCAGAGCTTGCTCTAGAGCTGTTGACTTGGTTTTGCTCAGCAAACCTTCCTCTTTCTAGTGTACGTCCTCGCTAAGAAGGCATATATATATGTTTTATTAAGTGTGCGTGATATGCTAGCAGGACCTTGTCTGCTTCAGAAATCAAATATGTAAAAATTGTAATAGCTGTGTATATTCTTTTAATCATAGGTTAGTTAATGTGGAGGAAAAAAAAAATCTTTACTCCTAGCACATCATGTAACATGTTTTGGAAGGGATGCCAAGCATGCTTTCATTTCTATTTAGTTTTTGTGCAAAGGTGTTCTAAATGTGAGTAATCAGCATCACAGATGATACGAAAGCAGCCCCGTACTTTCTGCCTAAGAATTTAAAAAGTGCTTCCCATCAGAGGTATACTTCTAAGTTACTGGAAGTCTAGCATGTGGCCTTGAAAACGTGTCAAGATGCTTGCATACAGATCTTTAACTACTACTATTCCACCCAAGAAATGTTTGCGAACTTCTTTTAACGCATGAATACTTCCCAGATTTGGACTGTTCTGGGGCCCCACTCTGTATTTTCACGTTTGTCAAGGAACAATAATATCTTTGATGGATGCTGGGTGTTAGCATGTGTTGAGGGAGATTTTCCTCTAGCCAGAACACTTTGAATCCAGTGGTCATCATTCTGTTCCTTCTGGATTGATGTTAATTTTCTGTGATGCTGCTGGGGCTAGAAGTGGACTTAACAACTTTCAGTTCAGACGTTCTTCCATGCAGCGAGTGAAGGAGACAGCCTTATTTTGAGAAGTTGTGCTGCCATATCATTCCAGATGGCTATGAATGATCCTAGTAATTCAACACTTGTTAACTTTTATTTTCCATCTTATTTGGATATTTGTTTAAAATCTTGAGAAAGAACAGAAGATGATTGGCAACCCCCAAAGGAAAGAGGGCATGTGTAATTCAATAGCAGATGATTTTTTAATTTTTCTTGTTTTCTTGCATTGTATAACCTGTCCGTGAGAACTTTTTAGCCCATTGGGGTTTGAATGTTTTGCTGCTGGCTCCTAGCTTCCTCATGTCCTCTGGCTTACTCTGTTCTGATAAAACATGACTTGTAATTTAGAAGAAAATTATGTAAATGAAGATATTAAGTTCTTACCAGGGCATTGTAAACTTCAATTTTAAAGGTCAACTTAAAGAAAACATAATCTTTTTGATGTTGTACTTTTGGGGTGATTTTAACTGGCAGAATGGGCAAGGGAGCACATTGATGATGATGATATTTAGCAGATAACAGCAGCATGAGCTATGTTGAGTAAAATTGGGTAATAAATTTTTTGAATACTGTTAGTTTCTACTCTAAATTTAAATCTCAGAATAAGCCAGTTTAGCATGGTGTGAAACTAATCAGTTTAGTACCTATTATTATAGTTATATTACTATATATGCTGTTTGACACTAAATGTTGTAGAGTGAGCCAGCAAGGAGGACATGACACTTCCAGTCCTGTGGCAAAATATGTTCCCTCAGAGTGATCTCGATGAATGCTTTTTTTTCTATGAGTTTCATATAGTTGCTGATGATCAGGCTGTCTGCTACTTTTGATATCCATACAGAGGAGGAAAATGTGTTGGTGTTGTGGCTGTCTCTTTCTGTTGCATCTCTGCTAGTGGTACCCAAGCAGTAATCTGTATTGATGTACCTTTGCTTTTAATAACAATAGATATTATATCGTTACCTTTTATTTTTAAGGATCAGAATTTTCTTTGCTAGGATTTACAAATTTTTCAGGTAGCTGGGTTCTCACTTGAAAGCTGTGTGAAATTGTGATTTTTGGATTGAATTGCCTTGAAAGATTGTTTCCAACACCACTCTTTGCTGCCTGCCATCTGCTCTAAGGGCTGTTTCTTTTTTCAGCTATGAAATGCAGCCAATTTGGCCCCTGTTCCTCAGGGTGTTGGGAGGAAGAGCTTCTCCCCAGCTGTTGCCGAGGGGAATTCCCTGCGACTCTTAAATGTCCCAAAAAGACGTGAAAGCAGAATGAAGCCTGACAACAGACATTGCCAGGCAGACTTGTGCTCAGTGAACTCTGCCCAGTTCGGGTCAGAATATCTGTCAGTTCTGTCAGCTACGCAGCAGAAGTTGTTGGTCAGTGTGTGTAACAGGCAGACTTGGGGCTTTTTGCGTACTCATCCCCTTCCCCAATTCTGGCAGAGCAAGGTATGCAATATGGAGCAACCAGGAGCCTGAGTCTCATGTTAGATTTGAATGCTTGGATCTGGCTGTGGTCTTAACACTATACATTAATTCTTTCAGATCCATGCTGAAAACGACAACAAGACCTCTTAAATGAAGTATTTTTCTTCTGACTCACAAGCTCGGTTTTTTGCATATGAAAACTGACAATGCCTAAATATCCTAGAACTTTATCTTTGGGCAGTTCCTTGTTGCTTGTTGATATGGGAGAAGTAAGAGATCCTTTTTTTTTTTTTTTTTTTTTGTTTTCCCCCAGGTAGGAATTTTTGTTTTGTTTTGCTGCCAGAAAAAGTATTAGATTCTTAAAATTAATCTATTATTTGTTATACTCCTTTTAGCTTGACGTGAATAATTTTGGGCTCAATGAACAGTTAGCTAGCAACTTTTCTTAAACTGTCAGCTGTATACATTTTTCTTTAGGCCAAACTTTGTAACTTGAATTATTCTATATTCCAGTACTTTTTTTCCTCCTTGTTAATGTGCAAGTCCTGGCTCCCACTTCTGTAACACTGCTAGAGACTTCCATGTTCGTAACCCAACTGTAATGCTTGGTCACTATCTTTCCACTTTTTTCCTGCTGTTACCTCTGTTTTTGCTGTGTCTCAGTTGTAGAGTGTTAGACATTCCTCCTGCTCTTTAAAGAAGGACTACATCATCAAATAGAAACTTGGAGGTGATAGTTTTCCAAACTCTCCCAAGTCAATGTCTGCACCACCCACCCACATCTCCCATCTGCTTAGTTCACCACCTTTGAATGGAGGAGGTGCTGGTGTCAGTGCCAGGACATCTTTCTGTGCTGCTTCTTTTATGCCGTCTTCAGTCACTGCTTCCGTTCTTAAATGGTATCTAACCGGACAACTGGCTCATTTCCTAGTATTTCATTTGGAGACCTGTCTATCATTTAAATTGCAACATGAAACTTATTTCAAAAAACAAACTTGATATTTAGCTTTCTAATAATCAGGGAGTGACTCAGAAGTGCTCTGCCCCAAGGCTGCCTAGCCAGGAGGGCAGCTATGGGTGCCAACACCACATATCCCAGGTATGTTCCCTTTGTATAATGCTGTCATGGAGTGTGCCTAGAGGACCTTTGTGCTCCCATCTTGTGAAAAATCACAGATGCTAGCTGTAGTTCTGCTGACAGTAGATAATGTTGTTTTACAAATATTAAAAAAAAAATTATATTAACATGTCTTACATAGTGTGGATCTGTCTTTAATTTTCAGTGCAAACATGTGGGAGCCCAGAAGCAGAACATTGTAGCAGTCCTGACTGACAAATAACGCTAAAAAATCTGAAAAAATACATAGAATGTTTTATGAACACTAATCTCACAAACTGATATCGATGTATAAAACTATTCTATCATAAAAATTAAGTTCTTCTAATGAAATCTTCTGAAAAAAATAAAAAAAAAAGAAGAATGGTGCTGCCAGGAAACAAGAAAAATATTATTTGGTACAAAATGGAATACGCAACTGTTTTTAATCCTATAACTTTGCATGTAACAAAGTTAAAATTACTTTGCATTGCACAAAAAATAAAAGGAAGGGAAGATCTTTAAATTAGCGAAGTAGCCTAAAGTTGTTTTTACTACACTACTAATCTAAACTTAGGTTTATTGCACTGTCTTGTATCGCAAGGTGGAAGTAACAGACATGCTTGTCATGCACTCTTCATTTTGCAGTTTAGATTATTGCCCTTTCTCTCCCTTTGTTGGTTTTTAAATTAAAAAAAAAAAAAAAGTTGTTTTATTGTGTGAGATATTCTTGATGTTCATACTCTGTTTCTTTCTGTGTACGCACATTAACTGGTGTAGCAGGCCTGACTGGGCTCTTTGGATGCTACAGCAGTGCAAATGACTTATACAAATGCTGCTGGGAGATTATTACAGCAAAGGCAGCACCAGATTATGCAGAGAAGTGCAGTAATAGCATCCAGGAATTCCTGAGCTTTCAGCTCAGCTCAGACCAGCCACCAGCTCTCCTCAAGTAAATTGCTTCACATCTTGCTGCTCTTATCCTCATTACTTAGAGAAAATAATACTGTCTCAGTATAGTGTAAGACAACTGTAGATAATAGAGAACCTCTATAGGCCTTTAAATCGAAGAAAGTGTTATTAAACAGGTTTTTTTACTATCGTGCAGATCTATATTTTAAGTCTTATTTGCAGAAAAAAAATCCACATTACTCGAAATTTCACTCATTGTCTTTTGCAGGAATTAGACTGGTATTTTTTTAGCATTAGACTGACATTAATAACCTGGAGTGTGGCTTATAGATGGGAGCTACTGCACCCAGTGCATATATATGGAGTAGGGGAAACAGAGCAATCCCATTAGGATCACCAGATAACCAGTGAGAACTGGAGAACATCCCAATATAGTACAGTATATCCCAAATAGTACATCCAATATACTGCCCATATGACAAACACTAAATCAAATATGTTCTGGTCAGCTGTAGAGCAGCACAAATATCCTCTCCCAGTCTCCTTTCTTTCTGCCCCCCAAATGATTTTGTACTACTACCAGACTGGGTATTGTGAGTTTGAACAAATACATACGTTACTCTTTTGCAGAGAACTCCCATGTGCAGTTTCTAATTAAATTATTTTAATCATTCCATTTCAATCAACCTACATAAATATCAAATATCAAAGAGGAATCTCTATTCCTGTAGTCCTTTGCTGCCTCCACAGAATTGTTCTCAGCAGTATAAATGATGTTTGTTCTCCTGTTACTGCATCTCCAGATAACGAGCAGTTTTATTATAGTTGAAGCATTATCCCAGCATGTATTTGCAAGAAGCATATGACAATGAAAGAGTAATTTTTCATTATTTTTCTTAATATCTTTAGACCATCTATGCATCTGATAAATATTTATACTCAGGTTTGTATAGAAATATATTCCTCTCTCCTAAATTACCCTCCACTGCAGTTGCTTTATATGATTTTTTTCTTTTTATCCATAAAGCTATTTTTAAGGTCATCTCAGTATTTTGCACAAACATTTTTTCTTCTCTATATTTATTAGGAATGTGTGGTATGGACAAAGGAAACATTATTTAGTTAAGATATTTTAGGTTTTACTTTAGATCTGTTACAGATTGCTAAAAAGTATTTTGTTTTCTTTTAATATATATCTTTGTTACTGCTAAAATTGTAATGCTACTTTTAGAAGCACTACTTAATGATCTTGTTTTCAAGAACACAGTATCATAAAAAGTATCATGAGATATTAAAAAGTATTCTGTTTCTGCCAAGATTTGTCTCTTTTTAATTTGAATGTCCCCCTAGCATACAAAGTTCATTACAACTAACTATAGAAAACCTTTATCATATTTACACTTGGATTTATAATGTAGCTCCCAAAAGGGAAAAAAAAAAAAATCTCTTTTTGATTATAATGCTTTCTGTGAAGAGAAACTCTGAGACAGCAAGTTTGGCTGATCTGGGAGAGTGACTGCATCAAAACATTTTGTGTAAGTAATAGCGCCTGCATCATTTTAAAGGGTAAGAAAAGGAGAATGAAAGATTTGAGCGCCAGGCAAAGGGATGTGTGGGGATCTCCTGTTTGTCCTTATTTTTTTAAACTGTATCTTGTTTTGTAACAAATTTTAAAGATGGGACCAGTTCTCCTGCTGTTGGCATTGTTTTCTTCTACTGCTGTTGTTACTTTTATATTGGTGATTTTTAGACAGATGGCTCACATGAAATGCACTCTCCCTCTTTTAATTTCGGTCTCATCTAAAATAGAGATTCTATATCAGAAGAGCATAATGGCAGATAATAGGATGATACACAGAAAGGAAATATCAAGCAGCAAGAGAAAAACCAGCTATATTCTGTCCAAAAACCCTCTATGTAGCACTTAGCACTAATTATGAGGAAATAAAGACATTGACCTCCAAAATCTTGTCAGCCAAAATCCAGCTGTTTGTTGCTGCATCCTAATCCTTTTTGCTTTATAGGTTCTGCAATGATATTATTTTAATTTAATGGGTGTTTAGTGAATTTATTTTCAGAATTGTGAATCTCCCTGTCACAGCTCTTATTAATGCAGATTAAGTGTGAGGAACATTGTTTTAGTGACCAGGAAGGGCATGTTGGTATGTATTTCTTGATTGTCCCTTGTTCCATGCAAGGGAGGAGTCATCAGTGATCTGGTAGATATAGAAAGCGCATGTGGGATGGGTCTGTTTTCTTTCTAATTTAAGAAAGTTAAGATGTGTGTCTTCATGACAGATATTTTCAGGCAATTTAAACTGCAGAGATGATGTACATATTTTATGTATATTTGTGATAGTTTTCCATATGTTTAATTAATATACTGGTAATGTTTGGATAATTCTGAAGTATATTTGTTATTATCTATTCTTCTCAAGTGGATGTTAAACATGGCCTTGTACAACTCTTGGGTATATTAAAGGGAATTGGCGGTATTATTGATATTTGCAGGCATGCACTGTTTCAAAGGATTGCATTATAATGAGTCATTTTTCACTTAATCATCCTTTTTCTTCTACCAGTGTAGGCTAAGTTAACTCCACTGATCACTAAATGAGAGTTTGAACCTATATTTTATTGTCAGTGATGTCAGAATTCATATGAAGGGATTAATATGAACCATTTTATTCAGATACTTAGTGGAAAAATATAGCACAGTGAAAGCTACCTTTCATGGTCATCTTGGTATTGATAAAAATCTCTTATGCTTCATAACTTCCTATCAGATTGTATAGGACCCATGAGAGTTTGATGCAGTCAGCAAGTATAAGAATGAATGCAGAAATGTTTGAACAGATATCACAATTGTGCATCTTTTTGTATTTTTGCTGTTTTCAAATACTTTGTGCTTTTAACAGCACCCTTGTCCTTGCAGGAGAAAAACGTTCCACATGCATACTCAGTGTTCACCAACATGGTGCGAGGCAGCTTTGTCCTTTTATAGTGTGCTTTGCCTGAGCACCGCGGAGCTCTGTAGCAGCTGTAGTGACACACATGCAGTTAATAATAACAACAGCCCAAAGCCTGGATTTAAAATTCCCAACAGCTGGAACAGAGCTTATTGCATTTGCTAGTGTTTTTCTTTAACTACTCTAAAGAAAACCCCTTTGTTGCTATTTTCAAACAGAAGAAAATATCTAATAAAGAGTTAATTATATAAGAAAAATCAGTAGTTATTAGCCAGAAGAAAAGTTTAGTGGTATGGCAACTGTAAGTCAAAGAAGGAAATGGTAAAAGAAAGATGGTAGAATAACTTAGCATGTATATGGATAATATTGTGAGTCTTGTATGTGTCACATAAAGTATTTAACAAACCAATAATTTCCATGTTTACCAAAGATATAGTTTCAGTTTGCTTCAGTGGTGCATTAAAATGATGGAATTGTGGTAGTAGTTGTAATTTAGTTTAGTTTAAAAGAATGACTTTTAGCAGAATTATACTATATCAGAAATTTGGAGATGTTGAGCTGATGTTTTGTATGTCATGAAACTGATTTATTTTTACAAGTAGAAAGACTTAATTTTATGTTTTTTTTTAAAGTACCTAATTATAAGCTGATGTTTTTATGCAGTGGTATTTTGTGTCTAAATTAACGTTACAAAAAGTTATTGCTTATGCCTTAGAGAGATTTCTGGATTCTTTTTCAGAATGTGTTCATCTTCCCATTTGTGCTTAGAGGTGAAAATCGTTTTGAAATTGCACACTTTTTAGATTTTAAGGTGTGTTTTTACTTGTGATTTTACGTAGAGTTATAGGGCTGGCTGGCTTTTACTTGTAAGATTAATGGAAAAATACAATGTCTACATTCATCCAGAATTTTGATTACAGCATATAAGCTTATAAACTTCAAAATTTAAAGTACAGATATAGATATTATTGAATAATTTGATGTTGAAATGGTACTGTTGCTCTAATATTATATCCCTTTCCTCTTGCTGTGTGTATAACATTTCCTTGAAGAGCGCATCTATTTTTGATGCCTTATTGCAGAACTGTTTTATATCCTGTGCCTTTTTTCATCATGTGTTAATGTAGCCTTTGCCTTATCCAGTTGTCTGTACTTTTGGCTCTTTCAGGCCAATGTCTCCTGACTCTAGAGTAAATGCTTAAGACCTGACATTAGTTGTAATGATCAATATTTCTCTCTTCCCTTAATAATTGTTAAAGAACTTTGAAAACCAAAAGACTAACTCCCAAAGGTGATTGAAACTTCTAATTTCTTTTTGCTCAACATGAATTTATATAATCCTTCAGCACATTACATGGTTGTCCTGTGGCATTAGGGTATTAGTACTAATGGAAAGACATAGCTATTACAAACAATTCCAAATTTCATGGTGTGTATCTTAATAGCAGAAAGGGATTTTCTCATCATTAAAAAGAAAAATGGGTGGCAAAACAGGAAGAAATGCTTGTTACATAGGATGATCCCCTGGAGGCTTAATTACTGAAAAAACCAAATAGGAGGTAAATGTACAAGATGTTTACAGGTTAAACATTCCATAAGTATCTTTTAAATAAGAGTGTCTACAGCCTTGGAGCAGCTAATTGCTCAAGAATCACAGTAATTTATGCTGCTTCGTTTTTCCCTCGGATCGACACTCGCAACAGGATAATTCTTACCCTGATGTAAGTGTCACAGTAGGGACTCAGTGTAATTTGCTGATATGATATCAAAAATAGCATTAAGGTAATTACATTTTGCACTTGTAATGATTCACATGCAGTAATACTGAAAATTACTCTTTAACCTGGCCGTTCCCTACCAGAAACACTTTTTTTTTTCCCGCTTAAGATACAGCAATGAAGTTAAAAGTTTTGGGGCTTTTTTACATTGGATACACAGAAAGGTATACAATAATCCGAGTTAAAGAACAAACTGAAGTATTACACTGTTTGACTTGTGGGATGTTCTTTAGACTAGGCTGATCCATTGCATGATTTATCTTCAGTACTGTTCCACAGCAGTTTAAATTGAACACTTTGTTCCTCATTTTTTCTGGATGAAAAGTAAAACCAGTTGATTCTTTTTTTTGTTGTTTGGATGTATTTCTGTTAATTAAAATTCTGATAAAATTAAATCTTTGTGTTGAAAAATTAAATTCTATGTAACACTAACTTTAACTTGTGAATTATGCAGCTTAGGTAAGGAGGCTCAGTGTTTGCAACTCAGGATTATCTGATCATACCACTATTCTTACAGTCCAGGGTAATGAGAGTGCAATGAAGAAGTGACTATACCAAGAAAACCAGATATTAGTTTGTTGGAAATTGGCATCAAGATCCAGATTTAAAGTGAGCTACTCTAGTTTACACCAGGTGACAGAATGACCTGGGTATTCCTCACTTGGGTCACCAGGGACAAAGCAAATGGATTTAATTATCATTTAGCCTCAGCTTGACCAGAGATTTTGCAAAGCTTTGTAGTAAGCTGGTGGTGTTTCTTTCAAATCTTCTATCAGTTTCTGGGAAATGCCCAACAAGTCCCGAGAAGCACTTTTTAATTTACATATGATGTCTTATTTAGATGATATCTGATCATCTTATTTAGATATTTTAGATTAGATTTACCACTTTGGTCTTACAGAAAGGATGATCGCTCATCAAATCCTGGTCCAAACAAGCAAAGGCATCCCGGAGATGGCAAACGTGTGGGATCAGACTTTAAGCTTTTGTAAATGGTAGTGTCATATAGGCAACTTGAAGAACTGATGGTAATGTTCAAACTAGCTAGTGTAACTGGTATGGTTGTTCGCCTACAAAGCCTCCCTGTGCTGCCCCATTGGAAGCTGGCTGCATGCAGCTCTGAAGCCAGCTGTGAGTTGGTTCTGCTTCATCCAGAACTCTACTGAGTTCTTGCAGGAAAAAAATAACAGTATTTGTCTACCTGGCATTTGCTTTGAAGGACTCACTGAACATGCTGCCCATAGTTGACAGTTTCCTTTCAAAGACTGGGCATGAAAACGAGGAGAGGATTCATGCTGGACTGAATATTTATTTCTGCAGCTGTTATAATTTTATTATAAAGAAACAACCATTTAAAAAGAGATTGTTCTTCATTACAAAAGGCTTTCTGGGTGACTCGGAGTTAAAGCTTAGAAATGAAGGCTAATTGATAGGATGCATTTAAGGGCTCTCCTGCAATGGGCTAAGTCACACACAGGAAAAAAAAAGAAAAAGCCACATTTGTGTATAATTTTTATCTTGCCATTGAACAGTGCTAGGGACCCTCTTTGCAGACAGGCAAACGCTTGCCGTTACTTTATGCTCAAGGGCAACATTGAAAGTGACCTGGAACAGGCAAGAACTGACTTTTTTCTACTAATATGATATGAAAGTTTTATCGTATTAGGAATTTTCTGTCATGGTGGATTAGTATCAGATCATATTAATGTTCATTTTTACTAACTTACAATGAAATGTGCTAACGTGACTACACTTCACTATCACACAAGAAAAAAAGCAGAATGGTTTGATATTAATGTAATACCATAGAAAGATTTCAATACATCTGTCCCATGATAAGTAGGAAGAAGTGAAAAATAAAATAAAATAGAGTGGCTTGGGACAAGGAGTTCGTGATTTTTTCCAGGGATGAAACTCCTTCCTCACCCCACTGCCAACATCGTCTCCATATTTGTTTAATAGTTCCTTGGTTTTTCAAGTGATTAATTTTGAAGCAATTTGGGCCTGACTTTGTAATTATGGCTGCTCTCACATTTCTAGTTAAATATCATTGAGAGCTGCAAATACTGAGTACCTATACAAAACAACCCAAGGTGTTCCAGGCTGATTATCCCTTGACTTTCAGCAAAGCAAGTGTTGACTTCTCAAAATGTTGACCTAGAAGCCAAATTAGAAAAAAAAAAGAAAAAAAAAAAAGCCATCATATTGTGTCTGTGCTCCATTATGTACAGAATGCTGTGGCCAGAAATAATTAACAGGCACAAAGGGTGGCAGTTAGTCATTTGGCTGTGTGATTGTACCTGCAAGGTTTCTTTCAAATGGAGCCAAAATCTGATAAAAATGGCTAATGTCAGAAAAGTTCAATCTTAGCTAAATTATGACCAGAAAAAAGTCTGGTTTTAATCTTGGCTCCAAATTGTGTACAGGACAAAGCAGATGAGTTTGGCTTCTAGATTTAAATTCAAGTAATCTCTAATTCTGAAAGTCTGTACTATGGCTTTCAATTTTTGCTTTTGACGCAGCTAATATTCCTAAAAGCTTTGGCCTAAAGTAAAAGGGGATGAAACCTTTCAAAAACTCCAAAGAAGTGATAAATTAAAATGCACTTATTTTCAAAAGTGCAGGATTTCTTCATTTGATGACATCCATTAATAAGACTGGGTTTCCTGCTAGAAGGTGATGAAACATGTTTATACAAGGCCAGAGGACATGTGCACTCTTCTTGCTGCATGTGTAGCCCTTTGCTACAGGCTCTTGGCAGTTAAGGGGAGAAAAAACACAACACCCCCCCACCCCCCCCGCCTTTTTCTGTGGGAAGGTAAAACCTATATTTTTCAATTGCTATTCTAAATAACACAAGTGCCCTCGTGACTGGTCTGGAGTCAGTTGTCCTTTAGCTGTTTATCGTACTCGCCCTGTGTGGGTTGTGCAGTGATGACTTCCAGGACTGTGGAGCAGCAGGACAGGGTTGGAGGTGTTGTACCAGCTCTTGTGTTTTAACACCTGCAAATCAAATAGGTCTTTGTGCTCAAAAGAATGGGAAGGGCAGGCAGTTATGGTGGGCTGTTAGCCCGTGTCACAGGACAGGGCACTCTCCATTGACTGAACCTGAGAATTCAGCACTGCTGTCAAGCTGGGGCACAAATTTCCCCCTGATTCAGTTTGTTCCCACTGTTTTTATGAGAAGGTCATGGCATCATTGAGCTGATCAGCACTCAGACATATAAAAAGTGTGGTCTCTACCCAGGGAATTTAGTACCTGAAGCACTCTGCATCATTCAAAATGCTGACTTGGGATACTAACGCAAGCAAATCTCCTAATTCTTTGCTCAGCACAGGGGTAATAGCCAGCTGGTAACAGATATGGTGAGGAGGTGTGGAAAGCCAACTTAAGCTTGGTCTTTCTGAGAAATGTAACAGAACTAGAGAGGAAAACTCTGAAGTTTTTATGTCAGTATATTGGAAATGTTTGTTAATCACATGTAACCATTTAAAAACTCTTGCAGGTTAACACCCTAGCCTCTTCATCCCCATGCTGTCCCCATGAGGTTCAGAAGCTTCTCATCAGAATGGCCTCAATTAAAATGGCAGCACCACTATCTGTAGATTACTGCTTTCCATCATTAATACTGTGTTATCTCTCTCTTCAGACTGATTTTTAATTTTTATGTTTGCAATTATAAGTGATTTATAGGAAGATTCATTGCACAACCTGTCCAGAATCATTAAATTCACCTAGGTTGAATAACCTGATGTTCACTTGGAAATAACCAAATCAGTGACATTATCTTACTGAATTTTCAGCTGCCTTAGAAGTATAGAGCTTATCTTTTCTTCTTTTTTTTTCTCTGAAGTATAGTGGTTAGTGGGGGAGGGGGGAACAATTTTAATTCATAAGAGGTAATTAGCCAAGTCTGAAAGGTGTGCACTAATTGCAGAATGCTGTATATCTTGTGTAGCTGATTGCAGCACAGGTTTCTGAATGGTAGTTATGATTTTTTCCAAATACTGTTCAGTAATTTGAAATGTTATTAGGGGATTAACTTTCCATATGAAAAGCTAAACTAATACTTATTATACAGATTATAACAGCAAGTGGCCTAAGAAGCTGTTGAGGCCATTATTTTGCAGGCTGTAGTCACTGCCAAAGACCAAGGAGAGTGCAGGATAACCAGCCCAGCTAGGGGAATGCGTAGAGCACCATCCTCTGCTGTTCCTCATCCCTCCTACCTCTGCCAACACGAGTCAAGCTGATGGGCTCAATTTATGAACATGACTCGTAAATGAAGAGGCAGAGGAGAAGAGGTGTAGGGATTGTTGTCTGTTAAATTGTTTTGCTACGGTTGCTAATCGATCCAACTATGCTCGATCATTTGAATTTTTAGCTGTTCTGGAATGTGGTTGTCATCTTATTTACAAGCCAATCTTTGGGAAAAGACTACACAGGTTTACTATGTTGAGAAAACAGCTGAGTAGTGCACCTTTAAATATTTATTTAGTTTGGTTGATATTGGGCAAAGCCAGTTTTTTCAGTCAGTATTTTTAAACCACGGTAAATGGCTTGTTTTGATCTACTTTTTGTGGTGGTGTTAGCTGTTTTTTATTCTGTCTCCTTCCTCCCCAGGTTTTATGCTCCTATAGAGCATATATTCTCTCTTGATGTGACCTCTGATATTTGTTAAACATGTGGGATATCAAACTGGATTCCTCTAAGCTAAAAGCATGTGGCTGCAGCTAGAGCTAAAGGCTTGTAGTTATAGTGAAAAACCTCCCATTCCCTGTGAACGAGGCAATAGCAAATGCAGAACTAACTTTAAATGAAGGCCGTACACCTGTGATCATGGAGAATGGATGTGGAAGTATGTGGCACGGTAGTTCATGCCAGCGGTGATGGAGAAGGATGTTCTTAGGTTTCTCTGCTGAATAAGCCAGCACTTAAGTGTGGGGCTCAGATTGGGGGCTGTAAAATGCATGCTAATCGGTGGATGGAAAATACCTGTGTACAGTTTGAGCTTCCAGGGGAAATGTAACCCTGTTTTGGAAAAGAAAGGTCCAAATGATAAAGTTTTTGCTCATCTTTTTAATTCTGTACCCTAGTTTATTGTTAAATTCCACCACCACCGTGATCCCCCCCAAAAAATACCCCAACTTGCCATCCTTGTTAAAAGAAAAAAATTTTAATGAAAAAATGTATAATTAAATAACATTATTTACACTGTATTATTTATACTTTCTCTTGGAAGGCACTTGGTCAGTCCAAGTACTAATTAATAATTTAAAGCAGCTTTCCTTATGACTTTTTTCTCTACCTTTTGCCTTCATTCTGAATTCTTTGAGACATTAACGAGCAGACTTCTTCCTAAAAGGACTTGCATCTTCTTTTTAACAAATGTCCAAATTATTTTATTGAAAAGTAAATGATCTTTTCTCCCCCCTGCCCACCTTATTAATCAAGGCTTCCTTTACTTTGCTTTTCAGTGCTGTTTCTGTTTGTAAAATTATTAGCCTAACCCACTGTTTGTACCGATATATGATTGAACAGCTTATTGAATGCACTTTGTACACATATCTGGAATACATTTGCTGTTCTAAATTTTTTAATGCATTTAGCTTCCAATATGAAACTTGGGGAAATTTTTCTGAACATCTCCCCACCAGGTTCCCATTGCCTCCCTTTGTCTATCCTAGTGCTAATATCCATGGAGATCTTCTCCTACAGGCATCTCTGAGACCCTTAATTGAACCACTAGTGTGCTTGTTTAAAGTGTTTCCCTTGCTTGGTTTTCTAAAATGATTTTTAATCTTTCCCTACATATGTTTTCAGTTTCCCTAGGCTTTCCCTTAACTAATGGCATTATGATGGTCTCTTTCTTGTCTTCAGGGATCTCTCTTGAACTACATGAACTTGTAAAGTGTCAGTGAAGACTTCTCTCAATTTCTGTTCCCACTTTTTTTGCTCTCATGGATATCTGATGTCTACTCTGTGGGCTTCCTTAGGGCTCGATAAGTAGCTGTGTATCCTTTTGCAAGAGAAGAAAGGGGCATAAGTCACTCCCTTACTCCCTTCCATGGGCTGTTCATGTAGGAGGGCACAATGTGAAGGAGCAGTTGCTACTACCACTGAGCTGACAGGGAAAATAAGTTGTACCAGGAAAAAGTTGGCATAGGTCATGTTATCAGTGCATCAAGCAGTAAATTCTTTTGACTCGTTATATCAGGATATGCCAATATAGTGCTTGCATCCTTAGTTTAGTTGTCTAATCAAAGTTAGAAAGCTCAGACTAAAATAGCAGTGAAGTCTTTTAGGATATAGCTCTGGTTTACATGTAGCCAAAGTTATGGGCAGCCTTGCAGGAAAGATCGAGGAAGATCTATAGAAGACCCAGTGTGCTGGTAATTTTAAATTGTTTCTCTCAAAAGTTTACTTTGATTTAGACAAATAATGCAAAAAACCAATGTTGTTATAGTTCTTTTAATTCAGTAGAGCTCAGTTACCATGAAAAACTTGACCCTTCCACTTTTTATCATTATTACAGGGTAAGGAGCCAGATAGGTCTGCTAAAGCCTCTTTGCCCCAGTAACCTGTTGCAAAGCAGTCATTGTGAAGGGCTGGTGTGGTCTGTGCTGTCTGCCATCATGCCAACCAGAGGGAATGTGCTGGGAACACTCTGGGGCTGAGATGGGGAAGGACAGCGTGTGCAATGAGTTATAGCCCCGTGCTCCGCCAAAGCTTCTGAAGGACCTCATCCAGGAAATGCGTACAGCTCCCAGTCACCACACACCGATAGTTGGAGTCTGTGAGAAGGGCCATTACCTTCACTCATGCTGAATGAAGATGCGGTGCAATAACTGCAAAAACCAAGAGAACTAATTGCCCCTCAAATGTCTGCTACTGCAGAGGTGAGGTTGGTTATGCACTGATGGTACTTCACACAGTGATCACCTCGTCTGCTTATTGTTTGCCTGAACATGAGTCAAAGTACTTGTCCTTGGTGAGTGCTGTCAGTGCATAATTTGCATTGATACAAGAAAGCAGTAAAGGGGAGGAAAAGCCTTAAAACCCCTTTATAGGAGTATTCAGGTATGTTGCACCAGATACAGTTATATCTTAGAATAGTTGCAAATTAATTTTTCAAATATTTCTGGTAGTTACTGTTTTAGTTTGACCTTTTTCACTCTCATTCAGGAAAGTGAATTCTTAATTCTTTGGTTTTGTCCTGATTAAAAAAAAAAAAGATAACCAAACAAAAACAAACAAACAAAACAACAACAAAAAAAAACCGCAGAAACCCCCCCTCTCATACTGAGAGATTTTTTGCTGTATGATTCACTTTTGGTTTTGTTTTATTTGTTTTAGCCTTTTTCTTTTAATACTTAATCAAATCTTTCATGTCTCATATTCTGTGGATGGGTTCAAAAGCTTTTTTGTTTATCTTACGTATTGTTCCATATATCTGTCTTGAGCCATGTTGGCTTCTCTTGTCATTTTGACACTGATTTACTGGAATGAACTTATATTTTAAACTCCGTTACCGTTCTTTAAATGCCTCCTGTTCCACATTAACATTTCTCAACAATAGTTTGTTCTAATTAGCTTTTTCCAGCCTGTTTGCAAATCTAACACGATGCCTTCTGAAAATAAACATACTGAAGAATATCAGACATTGTAAGATAGTAAGCAATCAAGTGACTCTGCTGCTGGTAGTTCATGTGTGTTGTGTGTGTGCTTGTATCCAGTGGTATATGTATCGAATAGTCATTTGACTCCTAAAGAAAAAAAGTTTAATTCTATTAGAAGATCTGCTCCAGAAACTCATTTTTTTTCAGTGACCTGTAGTAAGTTGAGTTTCAAAAGCTTTTGAGTAGGTCATAGATTTCTATTAGGATGTTCCAAAAGAGCTCTCATATTCCTATTGACATGTTTTGGTGGCATTCTCACTGCCTTCTGTGTGTACCTGTCCTCGTCTTGATCTTAAATAGGTTTTCAATTCTTCTAGAGACAATGGAAAGCTACAGCAGTACCAGGATATCTTTATAGGCCTCAGTGAAAGAAATTTGCATATATGTGAACATTTTTATTCTGTTTTAATCCAAACAGCTGAAGAATTTGCTTCCTCATCTGTCTTTCATGTGCTGTTGCACACAAATCCATTACATGTTCTCTAAAGCAGCAAAAAATCATACAGGGATGCTTTACTCAGTGTTCCTTTTTATCTAGGAGGATTTTTTTATAGCCAAATTTATTTTAAACAGTGCCTGTGGATGTAGATGAGCATAGGTACATCAAAAGAGAGATATAAAATATATTTTCTTGGAGCCATACCAATTAATACTAGCTGAGGGTTGATGCATTCGCATTGTGCCATTCTGATCTGTGTGATTGTTTTCTTTCTCCCTTGTATGCTATTTCTTCATGGTTTAGTGGTCTTGAGGTATGAATTTTAGTCAAATAACGTTAAAACTGTGGTTGTTTTATTACTTGTGTTACTGTAACTCTTAGGAGTCCAGGTCATGAGGCACAATTTCACTGGCCTAAGCACTGTATCAGCGCTGAACCAAAAGACATTGCCGAAGAATTTACAGAACAAGAAAAGGGAAAGCACATGGGTGGAGGCAAAAGAAGGAATGCATGCAGGCTGTGTTCAACACTCAGGATGGGACTGGTGGAAGTCTTAAGCTTCTTCCTCCCTACCCTCTGAAATGTCAGTTGGTCTGTTAGAGAGCTTCCTCTCTTCCTCTCTGTTTTGTCTTGCTGATAGAGAAAACATAATAACGTGCTGGTTGGCAGTTGTCTTTTTAGAAGACATCATGGCTGAGGAGAGCTTTGGGAGGGCACTGTGAGCTAATTAGAAATTTAGAAAACTCTCTCAAATATGAGGAACAGCATGTGGGAGCATAGACACAAAATTTTTGGCTTCTCTTTGCCCTTTAAAAAATGAACCATTTTGTGTTGTGGGTGAATGATAGGAATAAAACTTCCAGCAGTGGGTGAAAGATCAGGGATATTGGGGACTGTAGGCTGTGAAGAGCTTTGAAAGTGAAGATGAGTCACTTGGAGTTTGTTGGAGTGGAGGGAGTGCAGTGTTGGCTCTGCTTTGCAGTAGTGCTTTGAGCTGAACATGTGCAGGGACAAGTCTGTTGTCAGGAAAAAGATTGTAGTAAGAAGGTTATGAGTAATGAGGGACTGCCCAGTTAAAAGTTTTAGCTGTGTGGATGGACAGGAGAAGTCGTGCATAAAAGGAGACTTCAAAGAATGCATTTCAGAAACTGGGTTTGGATGGATGTCTAAGAGAAGTCTAAGTACAATTTGATCAAAGCAGATTGTTACACCTTGCCTGAGTAGATCTTTACAGTAAATTTGGCACTAGTGTTTTTCATCTCTCTCAAATTTTCAAGGGGTGCAGAACACAAAAAGAGAAACAGATTTCATTTGTGCAAAGGCTAGTTTTCCAGCTTTGCTTGGAGAGCAGTTGGATAGGTAAAATTCCTCTCCCTTTGCAGTACTGTTGCTGCCTATATATGCCAATCTTTGTGCCTGCTCATTCTACCCCAAGCCTCATTGCCAATTTCATAGCACTTAGGTGACCATCAACTCCAGTCTTTGGCTTGTTTCCTATATGCCAGAAGCTCAGTGAGATACAAGGATGACACATGAATGAGCATACCCTTGATAGAAGAGGATTTTTGGATAAAAGAGCTGTGGCAATTTCAGCAAGAAAACTTGTCTTGCTCAACCTCTCCATGTTGTGCCATGGTATCAAAGAAATGCTTGACACTACTGTCAAATTACCTTTCTTCCCAAACAACCTGCAGGACCTGCAATTTAGGCAAAGCACTCAGAGTAAAGAAGCAAAAAAGATACCACATAGTGCTTTTTAAGTTGTTACATGAATTTTGTGCATTCCTGTCTGCATCACGCAGCCTCATCCACGTGTCTTGTTATTGTGCGCCTTCGTGGCTGTAAGAAATATGAGCGACTCCTTGCATAACTGCTTCTGCTGAGTGGAACTGAGGAAGCAGCTCATGCATCGGGGGGGAAAAAAAAAAGCATAACAGAGAAGGGATGGGTGTGGTTCTGGTAATGCAGCACTGTTTTTTATCTGAGATTGTTCTCAGTTTTACCAGGAGCAAGGTGGGACGGTGCAGAACTGAAGAGGGTACAGGAAATCTAAGACTTTGTTTGCTCTCCCTGAGCCTGTGTTGCGGTTAGACTATGACTCACCCGTTTGACTAAATTGCAAGGTGCCAGGCTTTGCTCACAATGTGTATAAACTTTTCCCAATAAATGTACTCTTAAATTTAATTTTCAAAATGTATCTTTGGAGAAGGTATAACTCTGTCCACAAAGTACATCTGAAAATTTAGCATGCAAATAAGTGTAAAACATTTGATTTGATTTGCTATTCTAATCAATGCTTGTTAACAGTGTAGCACACAGGTAGACAAAGTATAAAAATATGGTGTAATGCAGTGGAATGCAAAAGTATCTTTTGAGCTCTATTCTGAGAATGCAGCAAAAATAGCCCAATGTCAAATGCTATTTGAGTATCATTTCTTAATGTGTCTGATACACTTATTCTTTATGTAAGCCCACTGATATCTTGCTTAGGCCACAAAAATTTAAAAATATCTATTTTAAAAATATAAATTTTTTTTTTGCCTGTAGGTATACTGAATTAGTTTCTTGGTTTTATTCTCAACTCCTTACAGTTTTTGCAATGACTGATTGATGGAATTCAACATTATACAATGTCATGTTGTATAAGAGAATTTGATAGTTCTAACTTAATAGCTCTGTATACTGTTTAGAAAATCTAGTATCTCTGCAGGGAATGAATCCTACACAGTTTTAGTTCTTGCTGTTACCATCTTTCCAAACTGAGAGAAGGCAGCTGTAATAAATTCTAACACTGGTACGTCTGGTCCAATATCAATACTAGACAATGTTAGAAGTAGCAAAAAGAAAGCTACATAAAAAGCTTCTCTGTAAACCCTGACAGACTCTGCAGTGGTAAAGGCAATACTGTGTGAGGTTGAATTTTATTCTTCACTATCATTATGCAGGAATAATAAAGCAAGCAGACAAATGGGAGAAAAAGGTATTAAATGTACTGCACATACTAAAATTAAACAGCATTTTTAGCTAAATTAATTGATCTGTACATCATAGTGGAACCGTCTTGCTATATTGTCTATAACCTTTAGCCACATCTCGGATTGCAGGCTTGAGTTACATACTGACAATAACCACACTGTTTCGCTGACTTATTTTGACAGTTTATGTCCGGTTACTTTCAGTGATTTGCAAAGCTGACATTTCCCTTTAGTGAACCTGAAACTTTTTTCTGCTGTATTGCCCAGATATTTTTAACATACCAGACAGTAATGAAAAGCAGAGAAAAGAGAAAAGGGTTTCATTCTCACTGAACCCATGGAGTGGGTCTTATAGCAAACATGAGGGGTGAAAGGAGCTGTAGTATAAATGAGGATTGGGCCTAAGATGAGTATATTTGTGGTCAGAGGCATATTTTTACAAATTTCTTATGCTATAAATGTCACACTACTGTTTTGTGCCTTAGCAGATATTCTGATATTGCAATATTATCTTTCTTTATGGTGAAGTGTATCTGAGTCAATTTATACTGACAGCTTTCCTAAGTTAACTTCTCTGTGAATTCCCAGTTCATTTAATATTTTTCCCTCCTGCTTCCCACATTTGAGCTGCCTTTGTTCTGTGTCTGAAATATAGGAAGCTGATAGTTATTTTATATTTATATTTCAAGGCTGCTTAATGTTTAATGAGGCTGAATATGTTGTAAAAAGCTTCAGAACACTCAGACTGGTTAATATTTCATTCCAATCTACAGAGACAACTATATTGATCTTTTAAGCATCTGCTAAACAAGACAAGGAATACATTAGATTTTGGTCAGTTTGATTTGGCTGGTGAGTTAAATAGCTTTTAAAGCATTATCACCTTTTAAAATGTTTTGTTTCCAGTTGAATAAAATAGATTTTAAAGGCAGTATTTCATCATGTTGTTTCTCATTGCTCTTCATCTTGGCTGTTATATTTCAACTGTGTTTGTATATGTTACGAAGGGATGCAGAAACATAAAGGGAGGGGATCTGCACTGTCTGCTTTATGCACCCATAATTATACCTTCTGAAGCCTAGTTGAGGGGGCCCTACTTGTCTATATTGACTGCATTTTGGACCTAGGTTCCCACTATTAAGCTAATGTTTGTTTACATCACGGTTACATGCCTAGAAAATTCTCCGAATACGCTGCAAAGCTGCACCACAGATACAGCCTGATTTAGGGGAAAACCTACCTTATCCCCAGGTTCCTTATCCCAGAGGACCCATTTTAACATCTTGTATGCAATCTTCTTTTTTACAAGCTTTGGGGTAGCAAATATGAACAGTTGATTTCCTTGCAAAAAGAGGGAAAATAAAATATTATATCCATTCAGATGTCTACATAACTGTTCTGTAAACCTAATGCTAGTTGATAGCAAGGCTTTTGAAAGGTCCTTTTTATACTGAAATAATTTCATAATCTTTTTATGATGAGTGAAAGTTTCCAAACCTTGCACCCAGCATGTGCAGCAATTGTAGAGCTGATATAACACAAAGATTTTTATTAAGAAACTGAGTAGGCAGCCTTGGAATAAAAGTAATGGGGTTTGATTGTTAGCTCAAGAAGGTATCCTAGAATTTTAATGGTCATGCAACTGAACTGAAGAAAGTCCGATGCAGGAAACATTTGCTTCACAAGGTGCTAGTTTGATTAAACTCAAGTGTAAATTACTACATTTATTGTCTCTAGAAGAAGAGTACTCTGTAGCCTACAAGAAGTATACAAATACTTTTCTTCTATAGAGTTCACTTTTAAATTGTTTTGTAGTATGTTCCAACTCAGTATAACCCTAAATCTGTCTGTTCCAGGTTAGACATTTGTGTTTATGAATATAGATGGGAATAAGGGAATAATACTTTTTAGTCTCTTGCATTTGGTTTCTTTGTTTAACTATACTTCGCTGTATCCAGTTTGGAGCAGATGTAATAGTCATGAAAACTTCCTTTCGTTAGCATAAAGCATTTCGAAGGTATCAGTGACTTGGGGAGGTTTGGGGTTTCCCAGAAATGTTATGTCTGTACAGTTAACTGAATTTAAAACTTGAGGACAAAGAAAGAATAGGGAGATTCAGGCAAAGGAACTGATGCAAAATCTTCTAAATGAAGAGCAGGAATGGAGAAGAGAAGCTTTTGGTTTTGTTAGATTCTAGGACACCTCTACAGCCACTCTTTTTCCTTCATTTCTGCTGCCTATGGAATTCACTTGTGAATTCACCTTCTAAAGAAAATTCTCCCTATGATTTTAAAATGTTTCATCTAAATGTTACCAACTAAAGGTTTCAGGAAGTTATAGCTATCTGAATTCTTTTGCACTTCTTCATTTGATGCATTCTCAACTAGCATTCCTTTCTTTTCTGTGTCCCAGCAACCAAGGCCCTGTAAGATGCACTGCAAGCAATGTCAGCAGAACCTCAGTTTAGCTGAATTTAAAGCTGGGGGAAGGGCATTGGGAGTAATTTGGGGGGGATGTGTCTGACCTGTCAATCTAGTCAATACTGTTTTTGGTATGTTTGTGTTACCTTACAGTTGATCTAATGTTAAAGGCCCCCCCCCCCCCCCTTTTTTTTTGTCTTCCTGAAACATTAAATTCACTGGCTATTATTCAAACAGAAGATACGTCCTGAGAAGTCCTGAGAACTGGGAGTCCAGTAACTGACAATTAGAATTTTTTTTCTTTTTTTTTTTCCCTTCCTAGGTACTGTGGCCTTGATACCAACTTGTTAACTTGAATCATAGGGGTGGGATTGTGACCAACACAGTGTTCGTTATCATTCATATCATATCATTCGTGTATATCGTTCAGTTTGTTATCAAACTTCCTCAGAATCCAACAGCAGCCTTAGGTGGGAGAAGATAGTGCATGCTGGAGCAGCCTATTGAGTAGCTTTATTGTTACACTTTATTTTTACCTAAACCTCAGCAATCTGTTGGGTATGAATGCAGCATCTTCAGTTGATAGCTTTTTCTTGGGCAGTGCTGTAGTAGAGCTGTTTGAGAATGTGGCATGCACTATGGGATCATCAACCCATGTTTCTGTGATACCATCCTCAAAAGCACCAAGGAGCCTTACTGAGGATTTTAAGGTATGTCTTCAAAAGTTATACTAATTTTTCATTAAGTTTTTGTACCCCCAATGGTCCAATGGACTTTCATTTTAAACGTTGTCAGGCTATTCCCATATAAAGAAAAGATTTCCCACTTAATTGTGAAAATGTCTTGATGCGTATCTAAATTCTTGTTGATACGATGAAACATTGTCATTTCTAATGTATGTGTCACTCTTAATTACTATTCAGATTCAGTATCATGCCATGACTTGTTCTATGTAGATGTCCTGGAATTTCAGGTGTGTGGTGGTTTCAGACCACAATTGTGGCCAACCTCACAAATGTGAGGCCAACTACAAAACACTTAAGCAAATACTAAAACTTCAAATGCTAGCCAACCAGATCATATTTGGACACTTTATGATTATCAAATAAATTCTTCCACAAGGAAAATTACAAACATGCAGTATGTGAAACTGAGCTCCAGAACTCTGCTGCCCTCACCAGAGCCAACACTTGTGCTGAAGATGGATATCCCTTAATTATCAGTAGGAATAGTAATGCGTATACATAATAATTATATCCTTGTCACTGGCATAGTGAAGAGATGCTTCCATCTGTTTTAGATATTTTACCTTATCCTGTGAAGAGACAGAATACAGGTGTGAAATTGCCTGTTGTGTCACATAGGCATGCATGTCCCTTGTACTCTATTTCACACTATGGGAAAGTTGGTACCTTTTTTTTCTGAGGTTGCTTTGAAATTCATCATGTTTGGAATAATCTATACAGCACTTGAGTTTGAGGGGCATCAGTCTTACTGGTGCCTGAAACTTCCATGGAAAATAATCCTAAATTCTTCCTTTGTAATTAGTGAATATGGTTAATATGCTCCTTGCTGGACATATTAAATGGAATATATCACACACTAAATCGGAGTGATGAAAAGAGAAGGGCACTGCTTATTAGTGGTGGATGCTTCCAAGTGTTTGACTACAACCTGAGTCAGCTTTGCAAAATCTTTGGCCTTGAAATGTTTTCTGTGGCTCCTTCTGCCCCCCTGTAAAACTAGTTCCATTTGCTAAAGGTAACTTGCTGTCTAGTAGTGATGCCACCATTGCTCAGTAAAATGGCTAAGTTTACTTGAACAGACCAGTAAAACATTAGACGCTGTCTTCCATGAACTAGACTTGTGCCCTAACTATCTTACACGGGTATGAATTAGTCTAAATTCCTAGAAGTTAGCGTTCAGTAGTAGTAGTAGTAAGGAGATTGGGAGCTGATGGTCATAAGCTTATATCTAGCCTCATGTCACGCCATCCTATCATTCTGCTTGCCTCTGGGTGGCTAAGGCCGTAGTCCCTCCATATAGGGACTAGCAGTTATGCCATTAAGTTCACTGGGATCAAGATCAACTTCTGCATTGCAAGTAGTAAAGCATTACGCAACTATTGTAAGATACTTGTGTAAGTGTAATTAGATCAGGATGAGCTGCGTTCTCCTTTCCTCAGGGAGTTATGTACTGTACCTTGATTGGAATAGGAGACAGATTTAACCTGATTAAATCATTAAATGGAAATATAAGACAATGAACATTAGCCACTTAGTTCATTCCATAAATTCTAATAATTAAAACTGCATGTGCAATAATAATGGCTATTCCAGGTATCTGAGTAAGAAAAATGCACCTTTGATATGTTGTGGCATAGGCATAATGAAAACATTTAGTTAATGGAGGATCTATGTAATAAGAGTTACCATACAGAACCTGCAGTTGGCAATATATAAACACATTTCCCAACAGAATTTCACTACGTCACAATTCATTACGGAAATTGGCAATAACTGACAAGATAGGCACAAAATGGATTTTCATGTTGCTGGGATGAAGTATGGCTCCCAGCAATTAATGGTTTTAGTCATATTAAGCAGATAAATAATGCTATCTGACATTACAGTATTTCACATTACACTAAAATTTTATAATGTTTGCTATAATATGACTTGAAATATGTTACCTAGGAAAAAAAAGTTATCTCTGGAACAGTCAAACCCCATTAGAAACCTTAGGCTTGAAAAATCACAATGTTAACAGTTATATCCCCTAGCAAAGGTTTGCTTTCCTTAAATAGTGTTAAATTTAAACCCAGAAGCTCTAGTCTCTTTTGGAGTTACTCTTCCTTAGTGCATTGAGCTTGAAAGGAAAATTTAGTGCACAAAACGTACTGTGCATTACTAAATGTTGGTAAGTGAAACACTATGAAGAGCTGCAGAAAGAAGAGGGTAGCCTATAGAGTGAAATCACATCAGTGATACTTATGTTCTCTAAAAAAATGTTTCTATATTCTGATTTATAAAAGAGCTCCTAATCTTAATATGACCCCATTGTCCTTACAATGATTGATAAATAATTTGATTATTTTAAATCTCATTCTAGTTGGCATGTTTGCCTTTTTCATAGCTGGATATAGTCTAGCTGAGTACCATTCTTTTTGTAAAAGAAAGATTTTACCGTAAAATACTATGGGTCTAAATTTCCAGTTCCTGTTTGCATGAGTAACTCCTCTGATTTTAGCATTGTTACACATGTAAATATAGTTTTGTATTGGAAAATGCCCAATGTGTTCCAAGCATTAATAGAAATCGAGAACAAACACAGGACCATGATCTCCCTCTCACGTGACACTAATTCTAATCCAAATTCACTGAGTAACATGGAAGAAAATGTGATTGCTTGTCAGAGCTCAGATGCAGTTTTTTGTTGGGACAGAACACAGATTTGGAAGTGTCATATTTAGCTGAAGGCAACAATGCTTAGTGTCTCGGCACCCAACTCCCACTGAATTTCAACAAGAGTTAGCAAACAACCTTCCCTTGGGCTCTAGTGAAAATCCTTGGCTTAAGTATCCGGTCTGAGCTGCAGTTTCACTTGCAGGAAACAAGGTTTTTTTGAGGTCTTTTAAGGTATTTTGTTTCCTGAAACAGCAGAAGATAATCTAAGTGCAGAAAGAGTACTGCAATTCTGTTACTAAAACTACTAAAATTTAGTATGAAAGAACTACTAAAAAAAAAGTTCTCAAGACTTAGGATTATTGAATACAATAAACCTTTACAAATCCAAGTCATAAACAAAACAGATAATCTTTTACATGTGCCAAGATACAATTTTATTGCTTCTCAGATAACACTGCATTTAGGCATTTATTTAACTGGAGGGTACTGGAAGAGCAAAAACAGTTCGCTTATGTCTTATGACATTTGTCCTACTGTATGTTAGTGGAAGAGGTAGGGACTTTTTGGAGACACTGCTGGCAATGTCATAAGTGCACACCAAAAGCTTAATAATTGTGCTAGCAAGAACACGTAATCTCTGCCAGACTCTGAAATCTAGATTTAATTGTCTTCAGTTGGAAGATGTAAAATATTTCACCACAGTTCTTATATGACCTTATAAAAATGACACAGTTCATGAAGGTCACATGACTATTTTCAAAAATTTGTTAAATTGCTGAAGTATATCACAACCTGGGAGTCTCACAGCTCCTCTCTGGATGGTTGTGTGATCACCAGTGTGTGATGCTGTACACCAAACCTTCAAGCAACCTCCAAGTGAACTGTGTTGTGGAGCCCTAATCTCCTAGTATTAGCGTACAGAGCAGATTCTAGTGATAGCAATAGCAACTATGTATATCGGACTTATGTCTAGCTTTTATTTTTTAATGAGGTGAAGAAGAAACAGTTGCTGCCATATGTCCAGCTGCTGTTTGTAGATGACCACCCAGTGCTGCAGGAGCTGCCAATGACCCAGTGCTTTGGGAACTACTGTCTTTAAAGGCTTGGTTCATGCTTTCACATCATCTCTTTATGCTAGTCTGCGTTAGTGTTATTGCACCTTCATAGTATCAAAAAGAAGTATTGGTTTTGTTGTGCTTATTTTAAAACCAGTACATTTAAAAACAACCAAACTTAGATAAGTTGGGTATATAAAAATATATAAGTAATAGCTCACATTATACAGTAAAGAAGAAAGCACCTGTGTGGAAAGCTTACCCCTTTCTTTAGAAGGAAAGCTGTCTTCATGTAGTTGTTTCAGTAACATGTATTTATACGTATATACATACAAAACCAGAACTTTAGCCACATAAATCTGTCCTCTTATGTGGTACAGAAGACAGAAGGCCCAGAGGGGTGATATGTCTCATTCTTTCTCCATCACAGAACTGCTGCCATTCACACTGTGTGAACAAGAGTATGGCCTGGGTAAAGTGCGAAAAGCGTGAGATAAAATTATGCTCCATGTGGCATAATTCCTCCCAGGAAACAGCATAACCAACAGCCCACAAACAATTGTACGTTATTCTGTTGTCAGAAGGAGCAGCTGTCACTATGAACTCTACAACCCTCGTGAGGAATGCCGGCACAGGGTGTTGGGCCACGTGTGTTGTCTCTGCCCTGCAACGGGGGTTAGAGAGAAGGGCCAGTTGTACATGTTGCACTTGTAAAGCTATGAGTCAGAAGGCTGCTGGATACCTTCTTCAGCACCTCTGGCCCAAACTGGGGGAGAAAAAGTGTGGAGAAAAAGGTTGTGCATCTTGTTGTGTCAAACCTTTTCTCTGGATAGGAGGGTCAAAGTATAACTCTAAATTGTTATATGCTATTAAAAAAGATGACTAAAGAACTTAGTCTGTTTAAACATTAGGTTTCTTTCTAATCCTAGCTGCATTTCACTGTAGTAAAAATGGGTATTTGAAGAAAATATTTCACTATTAAAGATTCTTGCAATTATGTTTTAGAAGTGCCTTTTCCAGGTCAGGCTCTAATCTATTAAGAAAAGTTACCTTTTTATGTTTTCCAAAATAAAACTGTAGTAATTAGATATTGTATTTAACCATGTGAAAAGAGTAAAAAGCTATTCTACGCGGTTTCTGAGGTAATAAGCTGGCATGTTAAAAATATATTAATGCAAGTCATTCAGTTGTGAGTGTGCCTCTTGTCCATTTTCCCCAAAAAGAGGGGTTGGACACGGTGATTTCAATGAAGTGGAGAAAAGGTCTGTGTCATACTGGTTAGTACACTGTATCATAGTTCATCATGGTTTCTTGTGAGGTCCTCCCCATAATTAGTAGCTTGACTTCCAACAAACATATTCCAGTTGTCTAGAACCTCCTCTTTCGTTAGTTTTTGATCCTGGTGGGAAGAAAATAAAATCTCTGTAAGAACACTTTCAAAGCCAAGTAAGAGACACACCAGCACAGACTTACAAGAGCCCTGGGAAACAGACGATTCTTCAAAGTTGCAGACTGCAGGTTCAGGAATCATTGTAGCTGTCACGGTGAGTGAAATTTGGACCCCAGTGGAACACAAAAGTCCCACTGGCTTCAGGTGGGTCAAACTGCTAATTGAAAGTTCTTTGTAATTAACTCACTGCCAAACAGTATATGGGTTATCTGGTATGCAATTTTGCCCTGTGGTTTGCTTTTACCTTCCTAACAGAAAAAATGAAAATCCTCTGGTGTATTTTGCTGAAGATGGTTGCTTACGTTAGCAATTTACACACTCTCTGAGTGTTTTGGTTTTTCAGGTTCCGGCTTTGCTCACATTCTGAAGATCACCGTTTAGGATCTACTGAACTGTTAATCTCCCACATTAGAGGAAGTGGATGCTCTGAGCCAGTCTTTAAGTCAAAGGTGTGTGTTTGATTATAGAAATGGGGGTTTTTTGCTACCTCCTATGTAATGTCTCTTTAATTTTTCTCTTGCAATCTAAATTAGCATATAAAAACCATGACCACTCTTAAAAGCAAAAAGAATATTTCTACTGTGTTAAAAATTCCAGGTTTAAGATGATAAATAATTTCTTATCTAACCTAATGAAAGCCACTTCTAGAGCTGATAAACTACATTTAATTACTTTGTGATTCTAACCCTACCAACTGAAATTGACATTGATACATTAATGCACTAGCAATTTTAGCCTCTAAAACTCCATTTAAAGTGTACTAATAAGAAAAGCTATTAGGAATAATTTCTTGCTAGCTGATACACTTAAAATATGCCACCTTATATAACTTAAAAAAAAAATACACTAGAACACTAAGTACCTTGTCTACATCTGATTCATAGACTAAGTGCCTGGCTTCAGCTAGTGCATGATCATAGTCCTGTGGGAGAATCCAGTGCTGAATCTCCTCTTTGTCCATCTTTCCATCCTTGTTGAGGTCACGAAAATCTGAAAACTGTTCACGCTCTGTAGTCACCCAGTCAGGCTCTGGTCCACCCTCTTCATTTGCAAACATATCAGCTGGAGAGGAAATAAAGGTCTCACTTGAGTCATATTTAATTTGCAAGTTATGCACAAACTAAAGGCATTTGCACAGTGTTCCTCAGAGGAAGACTAAACTTTTCACTCTTTGTACAGTGTTTCCTTGTACAGAAAATGAAATGTGGGGTGTAAATAGAGTAGCTGTGTGTATCTTCTCTCAGGCCTATTTCTTCACTGCTGATGATTCTGTCCATTCTTACATTACCCTCATATTGTAACTGTGCACTGCTGATAAGGCTAACATGAGAGGTGAACGTATCCGAAGGCCATCATCCACTGAATTTCAGAATGAAAAAAATTCTTTAAGGATCTTTAGTTAAATAGCAATCATTAGCTTTAGTGCTGGGCTCAGTCACATGGGGAGAAAGGACCTCAGCACTTTTATCTTGTCCCTGCCAGCAAATGTCTTTGTGGATAAAATCAGACTCCAGCCAGCAGAGTGGTTAAGGCAAAAAAGGCACAGGGGAAATTTAAGAAAACAAAAATTGATAAATGGAACTTGAATGCTTTTGTTCTGCTTTTAGAGAGTTCTGTGTAAGAGAAATTAATCTTAGAAGATGAGTCCTTTTTTAACCATGCAGTGCTGCAGCACAGTCCAGTAGAAGGTGGTATTCTACCAAGAAAGACCTGGAGAAGTCATTATGAATCAGTGGTGCATTCTGTGTGAGAAACCACAGGCAGTGCACTTGTCATAGATCGGTACCTTGGGATGGAGTACCATTTGTGACGTAGGATGCATAGATTACAACATAAGCTGCTCTGTACATCAGTCCTGCGCTATATTTAACACGCATCAGTAGGAAAATGCCAGAGTGGCAGCAGCTATCTCTGTAGAGTTGGGAGAGTAGCAGTGATTATTAAGAGGAAGTGATTTGTATCTGTTCTTTACAGCATAGACCTTCCAAATTATGAGTAATGTGTCCACTTTACTCTTCCGGTCACTGTGGCCAGTCATTTCCTGCTTATCAGGGCCGCTTATTTCTTAAGCCTTCAACTTCTCTATTTTTAAAGCCTGCTTTGTGATACTACTCCTATGCCTTTTGGGTTTGGTTTTCAAGGATGTGCTAAGGAAAAGTGCACCTCGCATGGATGGTCTCAGGGCCAGAGGCTGCCTGTTATCTACAGGAAGATTAAATGCTGGTCTCAGATCTAGGAATAACCTCCCCCCAGCCTGCAGTGTGAGCATGTACACTACGCTGAAGTTCTCTATTGGCAGAACCGTCCACAGTGTCCCTGAAATATTCCGTTACCTGCTCACGCACAGTAAGAATTTAGTTCTCTCCGCTTAACGCAGCTAGGGATATTTTGCATTGCTGCTTGTGTAAAATCTAAACTGAATTTTGTAAAAGACAAAATAGGAGGAAGGAAGGAGGAGGAGAGAGGAATTGTTCTATAACCTTCAGGAGATTTCCCTATCAAATGCCGGATCTAGTAACTGCAATTTCTACACTTCTTTTTGTTATTCCTTATAAACTATGAAAGAAGAGATTTGGTTTTCTGTTTTTTTTTTTTTTAACCCCAGCTTGATCAGAAATAAAAAAAACCCAAATCTGAAAAAGGGAAGGAGGAATATTTTAAGCAGAGTTTTCCTTAACTCATCAAGAAAACTTCAGAGAACACATTCACTTTCCTTTTTCATTGGTTAAAGTGCAAATTATATTGTTTATTTGAAGCAACTGACACATCCTGTCAATTTGATTTTTATCATCCTTTCCAATGTGGGGTGATCGTGACTAGAACATTCGATGTTCTATCTATAGAAGACAAGAAAAACTAGCACTCACATGGTAACAAATGTTGACAATTACCTTATAATTATATGTAGGTGATGTCACTGAATGAAATGAAATTACTGTGGAAATTATGCTGCTCTGGTATTTCAGTCATAAATGAATAGCGTTCACATTCTGAGGCTAAATATAATTTACAAGGAATAGAAAACCCCTGCCATTAATTAACATGTGTATATTGTTCCTGATTTTATGTGAAATGATCTTGGTAGCACAACTAGAAACGGAAAGATTCATCTGAGTTTGCATCAATGCTTCCCTGGTGCTACTTTCTTGATTTAAAATCCATCAAACTGAGTGCAGTGGGAGAAGTCAGCTTTTGGTATCAGCATAATGATTCAGAAGGCTAAAATGTATTACATACTGCTGATCTCTAGTCCCGCTTCCGTTTAGTCTTCATAGGTCCAAGTGCAAGACAGCAGCTAACTGCCTAGTGTGACTGAAGTTAGTGCAAATTAACTGTGACTGATCTGCTGTTGATGTTTCCCATTTTGTTCTCTTTCTGCCACTGAAGCAATGCACAGCTGACTTTCACACACTTCACGACTTCTTTGAGAATCTTAAATCTTAGTGCTATTTTTACACAGTTAATTTTTAGTGCATCCTATATTTCTAGAAGAAACAAAATGGCATCACCATACAAACCATTAGAGAAGTATGGGTTCTTACTAATTAAATTAGGAAAATAACTAGTAGAAAAAAGGTGAATTTTCTTTTTTGCAATGTGTGCTTCCCAGCTATCTTGCACAGTCAAGTACCATTCAAACTTGGGAATAGGCCAATTCACTTTCTGATCCTCCTGTATTTATAAACAATGCCTTCAAAAAGCTGCTAATGTGGTCAAGTATACAGAGAGTATTCCTGTCATGAAAAATATTATTACCCAAATTATAGACTAAGAGGATGATCTTATGCTGTAAAGTGTGAGGAACCTTTTGCTGGTGATGATGCTATCTGCCTAAAATGAAATTAAACTTTCTGGATTGGATGGTTTGTTTAAAATAGTTGAACTGGAGCACGGAAATGTTCATCTTTGGGTTGTTAATACTGCTGCAAATTTGAGAGAAGACAGACAAATGGACTGGAGATTATATAAGAAACAAACCTCAGCACTTACCAATGTACTCATCTTGATCCACAAAACCATCCTCGTTTTTGTCTATGTCTTCTAAGGTTTCCTGGAAAATAGTTTTGCATTGAAGTAATCAAGAGAGAACTGAGAATTCTGGCTACTCGCTTCTTCGATCATTTCGTGTTTGAGGACTTGACCTGCCCTTGTACACAGGCAAAGGTACTCTCATTGATTCCAATGTGATTGTTGTTTACACAATGAATATAAAAGTATCCTTTCATGTTGAAAAAATTCCCTGCACATGAATGAACTGGACACCACACTTAAGTTTTTAAGTTAGGGGCAGATACAAGCTTGCATCAAACACTTAGCTGCCACATGTCAGCATACCCTTCCTTTCATTTGGGTGTTAAGCCCACGCCCCAAGACTGTTTCTTGATTCCTTTCAGGAACTGTCTAAGTGCATTTAACAAGTCTTTCTTGGTATAAGAGCTCTAAATCAAGTGAATTTCATAAAAAGTATCCCTTTCTCTTCCCCACTGGGCTATTACATGTGTGTGTCTTTCTAAACCCTGCATAGAAAGGTTAGAGAAGCATTTCAAAGCTCATCCAAAAAAATAAAAGTAAAAACAATGGCATTGGTTTTGCTCTGCTTACTAAGACAACAATGTTTTTCATATGCTCAAACTCCTCTGGGTGAAGGAAAGCAGTGAATTCTTCACGAGTGGCAGCTAAGTCTCCATCCAGGTCTGCAGTTTTGAATCGTCTTTCATCTCTGGGCAACATTTTTTTAAAACTGTGCTGATCAGTTGCATCTTGGAATTCTTCTGGATTTTCTGCAAATGAATCAAGATGATCTCAAAACTATGTTCGTTTTAAAACGTATTACCACAACGAAGTACCCCAATTTGCTGTTAGAGTCTAGAAATACAAAGGCTTATTGCCAGAATAGCTGCTGTGTTAAAATGGAACTTCTCTTTCCTGTGAAGTTTTAAATTCAGGGCTCAAGCACTTTGATTTTTAAAGGTTTTTTAGTAGTATAGGCAAATGGCTGAGTAAGCCTTCTGTTGGAATCCATGATAAAGGATTTTGCAGTATTGTATATCATCCTTCATAGATTTACTTTTTTTAACCTGCTTTTACAAAGACTGCTTAGGCAGTATTTGGGTAAATTTCATTCATGGAGGTTTTATTCTTCTTAGGAATAAGTATGATCTACACAACTTTTCAGTTTCAAAAAGCAAGCAAACCAAAGGAAAGTAGTTTCAGAAGCTGACAGACTGACTGAAATTATCTAAATGCTACGCTTCTGCTACAGGGAACCTAACAATTATTTTCAGTTTAAAACAATTACATTTTCCAGGATGTTCAGTGGCATAAAACAAATGGTATTTGATATAGTTTTTAAAACAGGATCACTAAACTGACTTCAAACATGAAAAATACTCAATTTTATAATTTGCATGTTGGGAGACAAATACAGTTGAAAGACTAGGCCAGGAATCACAGACAGGAATTTTAAGTGTGCATTAGCACAGGACCACATGTAGTAGCTGTTCTCCAAATCTTGGGGATTAGAGAGAGCAAAGGCAAAGAGCTGAGAAGGGCTCCCAGGCATACTGCTGCAGGGATGGTGTGTCAAATACTTCCTTCCACAAGTGTAATAAGCTCCATTTTAATCTAAGGTAGACTTTGGAATTATTACTGCTACTGGAAGCTTGCTCCAGAAACTGCCTCTGTGGAAGGTAGGTATTGTCTTCTCATTTCCAGTATAAATAGTCAGTTAATAGCTATTTGTTGTTCTGTCAGCATTGTCCTTTAGCTTTAGTGATCTCTTCTCCTCCTTTCCTTTCATTAACTTATAAAAAGCAAAGGGAATGTATGTGGGGGGAAAAAAAAGATTCAGGTATGTTTTTGCCTGATTTATTAAGGATTTTCATTTGCAGTTGATCATAGGCTGAAGCATGTTATTCTGCAAGAACTATTTTAATCAATAATTTTGCTATAGCTTAGACCCATCCTAAATTTTTTAGCATCTAGAATCTTAAGAGTTTAGAGACACTGAATTAACAAATACCGGTTAATTATAAAATGTATATTTTTTTTAATTATAGTACCATTTTTAATGTTAAAAATATATATATATTTCTAACTGGAGGAGACTTTAATTCAGCTTTGTCAGTACATTTAATAATCCCTCTACAAAACCTTCTGTATTCTGATGACCCATGTGTAAATGGCTGCAAGAAACAACTAAGGAGTGCTTTTGAACTCTGAGCATCTATAAAATTTAATGCTATTTTCAAAAGTCCTAAATGTGACGCCAAACTCCTGTTGACTGTAAGGCATGATTTCATGCCTTACAGAATCTCAATAGTCTTTGAGCACATAATCTGAAAATGTTAGCTTACCTAGATAATAACCATATGTGGCTTGTTTGTATTCTTCCCAGGCAATTTTATTGTCCTTGTTTAGATCATAGTCTTTCCAAACTTTAGCCACGTTTTCATAGATATAGCGTTTCTGTACCCGTTTAATCCAGTTTTTTAATTCCTCTGTTGTGAGATAGCCATCTTTGTTGTCATCTATTCTATCCACAATTTTCCTGTAAAAAGAGACCAGCATCCTTAAGAGTTGACAGAAAAACAAATTACATGTCAGACCAATTTTAGTAATCTTCATCTGGCCCTGATTTTCCACAAAAACATAGTGCCTAAAACTTATAAAGCTACCCTAATGGCTAAGGCTTCCTTGCATTTTGCAGATTATCTTAAGGGATATGTCTCTATACATTATTCAATATTGCTATGAATAACTGAAATGGAACTTGCATGATCAAAATTAGTGAACAAGGTACCTCAGATAATACCTGGATTTCTTAGGTTGTATCTACTAACTTAGGGAGGACCCTGTCTTCACTGTTGATAGGGAGCGGCCATGCTGGACTCGGAGTAGGAGACACCAACTTCACCTCAGGAGAAAGCCTGCACTGTAGCTTGCTGGAGGCAACCAGGGCAAAAAGCTAGGATTTTGTGGACACCTGCAGTTTCTCCTGTGGCTTTCCAGGAGACTGACGCTGGGGTGGAGTGAGTTACATGACTCTGTAATGCTGGGCACATACACCATGTACCATCTTCACTTCCACTCCTGTTCCTCCACTTCTGTTTCTTCTCTTTCTTTCCCAGCAAAAAGCAATATTGCTTGTGTTGCCCAGAGTCCCTGTTACTAGCTAAAGCAATAGGTAGTCTGCAGCAGATCTCCAGTCATTGCTGGTGGTTGGGCTATAAGCCACTGTCCTGTGTAAAGCTGCTAGCCTCAAGTCCTGTTGAAATCAGGAGTGAAGGTACTGGCGTACTCTCAGGGAAACTTCTGTCTTTGAAAAGTTCTGCACACAGCTGCAGATAAAACCAACCTGAAAAACTACGTTAAAAAAAAATAAAAGAAGAAGCAATGCTCTCCTCTACCATTTAGGTTCTCTGCAACAAATCTCTCAAGGCATGCCTGTAATTGCTAAACACCACCAATTTGGATCTGAGCTTGTAAAACTGGCTTCTGTCCCAGCTACAGTGGTAGACCAGATGATAAAAACCTTTATCTAAAATAAGAATGCAGCTTTAATCCCACAACTTGTAGGTAAGCTTGTCATAGCAGTATTATATTCTGGGCACTGGCCTGTGGGAAACTATGTACCCTGCTCTTGGAACTGGGGCAGTCAGCACGATGTCTCTTCTGTGCATCAAGGCTGGTTTTAGGCACATCAGCTGTTTTAACCCTTGTATCATTGCTCATGAGGTACAGGAGTAAACTGCCTGTAGTAGCACTGCACCTAGTCTGGTGATCACCCAGTGGCCAACTCGAGATAATCTAGAATGACCATTCCCCATCGGCTCAACCACTATGCCTTGTTCTATGTCATTTGTAAGAAGGGGTAAAAGCAGGAGTTGACTTGCCTAAATCCTGACTTGAGATTCAGCAGGTGAGCTCCCTAAACCTCCAGGCAGCCAAAGGACATGGGGAAAAGTTCTGCACTTTTAAATATTCTTTGCAATTCAGCATCTTGTTTCTCCACAAAGAAACTGACCCTGGCCAACCGGAACTGCTCAACTAGTGAAGCAAAGTCTTTTCCTAAGCCTTAGTTATGAAAATGGTAAGTAGAGTCAAATGACAGCAGCAGCTTCTGCTGAATTTCCAGCAATCTTGTGTGAGTCTGATAGTATCAGGCTGAATTTATAAACATGCTATTTTTGAGCCACAGGGGAAAAAAGGGGCTGCTGAATTTGCTTTCTGAAGTAGTAAAGTATGAATTAACTGACTGGAAAACCTTTTCTCTTTTGTATAAATCTCATGGGGAATTGACTGCCAAGGGTCCCTTTCACTACTTGATGGACTGTATTTGTCAATGGACTTGCCCTACAATGAATTTGATTTAATTGATCTAGCTGATATTTCTTTCTAGTATTAAATGTATTAGCTATAATAAATGATTCTGCTCGTAGCTCTTTGGTGTTCTTAACACAGAAGAAGTCAGGACTGTTTACCAGAAAATATTTCATGCCTCTTCCTTCTCACTTGTACTCTTGTTTTTATAGGTCCATTGCATCTATGTGCACTATTTCACTCTGCTTCCCAGTTGAAGACGGGGACAAAGAAATAGTCTTGCCTACAGGCTCCCTAAGGTACGGGCAAGAAGCTATTGTATGGACTGTGGACCTCACTTTTTATACTGTTAATTACCTGTAAAATGGCTCAGGATCATCCTAAGTTTTGTAGCAGAGCTAATGTACACTGATCAGTCTGAAAAGCCTTAGTGCCTTTATTTTAAATAGTTAATTCTTGAATACAGCAAAAATTCAAGGAGCATGTTAAGAGACACAAAATGCCTGCTCATACACATGAATTTACATGCGCAAGTGTGTAATACCTGAACACTTATCTTCTCCCTTTAACTTAGGTGGGATTACAGTCCGAATTGCTTTCCCACCTCATAATAAAGAACCTAGAGGGCACATGCAACTTGTACAGAGATTTAAGCTGCCAGTCTGCAAAGGCATCTGGTGATGAAACAAAGTTGGGGCAAGGAAATCATTGCTACAAGGGGGCTGAAAGAGGAAGGCTTCCCGTCTACACCTGATATGAGTACAGCTGTACGCTGATAAACTCTGGCCTTGGCCTGTATAAAGAACAAAAACATTTATATTGTGAGAATCCGTAACCATCTTCTGTGTTCTCTCAAAATGACAGGCCCATCACAAATGGCAGGGAGAAGGCTCAGGGGACTGTAGCCCTACTCCCCTCCTCCTCAGCCCATCTCCAGTCCCTTAATGCAGTCCTTGGATGCTGCACCAGGATTATGTCATGCTTCTCCAATACCAGGTGAGCTGTGGTACTGTGCATGGGTGGTCAACATGCGATTCTTCCCTTGTGAAGTGATTCTGTGTGGGAGGACAGGGAGAAGGGATGCCCCTGTCATGGCATCTGTCATAAGGGCAGGTGCACTCCTAGGTCATGATACAATTATGGGCTGATATGTGCCACAATCTCAAACCACGATCATGATATGCAGCCATGCCTCCACTGAAGCTGCAGGTAACTGAGTTTGCAGGGCTTTTTCGGTGTACTAGCTAGTTCCTTTTTGTTTGCTGGAAGAAGGTGAGAGTAGCCTTCATTACTGCTGTCTAGTCCTGGGATTCCAATCCCAGCACTGGTCACTGGGATGACCAATGTGCTGCCACCCTCCCTAAGCAAGGTAAAATGACTTACAAATGCCGCAGCATGCACTTTGGTTAGAGCAGCAGACTATATGTGCCTGTTTTCTCCCAGAAAGCATTTTAAAATAGCTTTTAATTAAATGTCTTCTTCCTAAAAGCCACTCACTTGCTGAGAAGTGACGCTATTTGTAACCCTCACTGCAGAGGCTGCCTATATCAGAACTGTTCTTCTCAGTATATCTGATTATTAAACCACAATAAAAAAGTTAAATGTTTTGAAAATCCTCTCTCTCCTCTACCTCCCAGTATGCTATCTGAAATTACAAGGTTAGGAAATGCTGAAAGCTATGAAACTGTGGGACAGGGCAGTTCCCAGTTCCCCCAGGAACCAGATCTCTGATGTTCTGCTGCACAATGCTCAGCCCACAATGTGGGCTTTGGTCCCCTGAGGGATGCTTCAGTCACCTCCATTTAAAAGGTTATTGACTGTGGCTGTAGCTTAACATGCCTGTGTCACCTCTCCGAGGTACACACAGTGAGGCTGATAAAAGTTAAGCTTCCTTCCTTGCTGAGTTAGCACTTGTAAAAACTGTTTAAAAACAGCTTTACTGTTAAATCGTATCTCCAAGTGAAATATCTGTACTTGTGTAAGTATAAGTGTAGACCAATTTTAAAAAGGCATGTCCATTTTAGTGATATGCTTTATGAGAATCTAAGTCATAGATCATGTATGCTGAGAACATGGTTTCTTTTGCTCCTTCTTGAAACAATGTGGATGAAATTGGATGTTTCTGATAACCACTTTATCTGTTTACTCACTGAGATACAGGTAAATAGTAGTGACAGCTTCCAGGAGGATCAAGAGGTCAGTCTGTGAGACAACAGTGATGCTGCACCAAGAGCTTATGATGGAACTAGACAGACAGACAGTAAGTACCACTCCCTATGGAAGTAAAGGCAAAGCTAATCTTAGTGAGAACATGCAGATATTTCAGACCATTTTCTTGTTAATAAATACATAAAAGCATCTTTCTTTAACTACTGTTAAACTTAGTTCTAATTAGTGATCTGAATCCTTGTAGGTTTAAAGGAGGGAGAAGCAGTAAAACAAGGCAACTGTTGCATGGACTCTGTTGCACGGAAGCCAGAGCAACACTGTAAGACAGTGGGCAAAGATGTCACAAGTGGAAAAGCTGCGGGAAGACGGCTTCAAGTGGACTTGTAAACGGAGCTGTGACGAAGGAACGGTTTAAAGTTGATTCAGACTAATATGGTCCAGGCAAGTGACCCGCAGGTAAGGAGCTGCAGCAGCAACGCCCTCCAGCAGCGGGTGAGGTCTGTCCGACACGGGGCACAGCACCACACACAGCAGCTCCCTCCACGAGGCTTACCGCTGCGGACCAGAAAAGGCAGAAGTGATGAGTTGTTGGTTGCTCGTTCGCAGCATCAGCGGGGCGTGGAAGAAGTCTAAATAACGAGGTACCGCTGGCCGCACAGGGGTACTCCGGGAGCCCCTCGGAGCGGGAAGGGGCCAGCCTCCCCCGGGCCTCCAGCCGCCCCCCCCCCCCCCCGCCTTTGGCCCCGGGCCGCCCCCCGGCCGGCGGGCCCTCCCCCTGCCACGTTTCCGCAGGCCGCCGCGCTGTCGCGACCGGTCGCGGCGGCCCCCGCCGCCCGCGCCTCTCCTCACCCGAGCCGTTCCCGGCTCTCCTCCGGGCTGAGCTGGTCGAAGCTCCGCGCCTCCTCCTTGCCCAGGAAGGCCTCGTGGTCGTACTGGAAGCCCGGCCGGTCCTCGTGCTGCGCGGCGCCGGGCCGCGCCCGCTCCTGCCGCGCCGTCGGCTTGCCCAGGCCGCCCGGCGGCAGCGCCAGCAGCAGCGCCAGCGCCAGCAGCGGCGGCAGCGCCGGCCCCCAGCCCGGCCCGCCGCTCCCCATGCCCCGCGCCGCCAGAGCCCCGCCGAGCCCCCCCCCCGCCGCGCCGCCGCGGCGAGCTCCCCTCCGCCGCCCGCCCAGGCCGAGCCGGCCCCGCCCCGCCCCGCCCCGCCCCGCTCCCGCCGGCCAGGGGGCGGCGGCCGTTGGGCGGTGGGAGCGCGCCCCGCCCCGCCCTGGCGCCACGTCCGCAGAGGGGCGCGAGCCGCCCAGCGGCCGCCGCGCGCCTCCGCGCCGCTCGCCGGGGAGAGCCGGCGAGCCCCGCCAGGGCAGCCCGAAGTGGGGAGCTTCCCCTCCTCTTCCTCTCGCTTACCGTCATCGCGTTCCCGGCGTACGCTGCTAAAAAACCGCGTCGGCGCAAAACAGCGGGTCGTTGCTGTTTCTCTGTGCGGTTTGTTCATCCAGAGTATCAGGTTGATGGCTTCTGCTGTCTTGCTAAATTGCTTGGGAAAGGACAAAACCGTGACGTTTTTCTTTTTCAAGACAAGAAACAATAAAGCTACAAGTAAAAAAAAATCCCGAAACTGCAGCTCTGTCTTGAGTGCAACAGCAAGCTGGTACCCGAAAAATGTAGAAAAAAAGGTTGTCAGCACTCCCATGGAGGGTTTTTATCATAACAGGGTCACTATCACTGTAAGGGAAGCGGACTCAGGATCCTGAAAACTGCAGGAGAGAGAAAGCCCAAATCATTTAGCGTAGAAAAGGGTTTTGCCTTTTCCTCAAATTACAATTTACTTTGCTCAAGATTGTAAAAGTCTCTAGACAGAGGTAATTGAAATTTGCACCTAATATATTTCCTTTTCCTGTGTTATATCCTGACCTAAACCTCATGTGTAGCTGGACAGTGTCTGGCACAGGGCTTGACTGTAACGACAGCAAAAGGTGGTGCCAGAGACTTCCATATTTGCTGTTTTCTGCCTTTTGTGACTTGTGCAAAGTGTGAACAAGAGTCATGCAGGGCTAGTGGTGTGTTTGTCTCAGAACCATTGGTGACAGTAACAGATTTCATTTAACACTTAAACAGTCAAATATGTGGGTTTGTTCCTTAAGTCTAGACAGAACGAAACACTAGTGCACCCTTTTCCATTCAGTCATGCGAGCTGCCCTTTGCTTTCGGCCTGTATAGATGGTCCTCTAGGTGTGTTTGTACGTCCTGAGCTGAGCGAGTGCTTCAAGTGTTGTTTTGGTGAGAGCTGCGATATATGCATGTGGCAGCTTGATATGGTTCAGCTGATCGTACCAACTGTGTCTGAGTTTACAAAGCTAGTGAGATGCAATACTTTTATTGTTTGTTTTTTGTTTTGTTTTGGTTTGGGTTTTTTTTGGTTAAGCATATAGTGATAAAACAAAGTTTTCATTAACATATTCAGGAATCTTATATTTGTGCAATAATTCAGATACTGCTCTTTTTTTGGTCTCAGTCTTCTAATGTTCCTTTCCCTGATTCCTACATCTATAATATAATTTCTAATGTTATGCTAGAGGTAACGGTGTGTTGAGCTGCTGAATTTTTACCTTCTTGATCCATGTGGTGCTAAAGTGTGCTGCTAGTTAAGAAATAAGTCGTTTGCATGTGTAACAGGCATGTTTCACTGCCCATTCACCCCATCAGTGTTGTAACATTGTAGCTTGATGTTTGATGTTAGCAGCAGAGGAATATGAAGTTATTTGGGGGATGCGGGAAATGAATCTGTGTGTTCTGTTGTCAGAACAATTTGGAGCTACTTCTGTGAGAAAAACTACAGCAACAGCAATGCAGAATGGGCTAAGTGCGTATGGGGTCATTCATTTGAAAGCCTCCAGGCATTGGGAGGGTTTGCTGCAAGGATATGGATTCTGGCCATTGGAACATTTCAATTTTGCCCTGTGTTTGGATCCAAGTGTGAATGAGGCCTGAAATGTGGTGATCTTATGAAAGATGGGAACTCATGAATGTTCTGATCCCTCTAGACTTGGTTCGGGACCATTGGTGATAACAATAAAAATTTGATTGATCCAACATGACTCTTTGTGGAAAAGGAAAGTTATTGCGCTTACTTGTCCTTAGAGGGCTGAAGTATCAGATTTTAATGCTGAGAATAGACTGCACATTCAGTCAAAACAGTTGTTGATCCGGTCAGTCTTAGTGTTGCCAGATTTTTGTATCACTTAGATTAACAGATTTTGCTGTTGGGCTATTGTGGCCTCATCAAACACCTTAAACGCTCATTCCTCTGCGAAAAGTCATGACTTCTACTCCTTTTACTCAATTCACAAAATGGTCAAAGTTTTCTCCTAAATCCTTTATCCACAACACTTGTTTCTTGAAATACTGCATAATTTTCTCTGAGATATCGGTATTTTCTGTGTCAGTAGCGTTACTATGAACATCTCTGCTGAGAGAAACCTACTGCTACTGAATGATTAATATTAATTAGGTTTAGAGTTTAAGGTGCTATTTTGGTAATCCACACTTCTTTCAGTAATGTGTCTGAGTTTTATACACATAAGGTTTCTTTGAAACATTGCAAAATACCAGGTCTGCAACATCGACAATGTTTTTTAGCAATACATTTATGCAGCAGCAGGCATGCTGGGTAGTTTATAAGCTTTTAATGAAACGCTGGCAGATATTAGGGTTTTATGGGCTGGAAAACAGTGCAAATCAAAGAGCTTTGCTTACTGTTTATAGCATTTTTCCCCTGAATCTAACAATATTTATCTCGCTTTTTCCATCTTGCATTTTGCTCTTCACATATTTACTTTCCCTTTTATGGATATATTTACAGTCAACAAACTATTTTGTATGAAATATACTTAGTTACAATATGCCTGTCATCATGTGGGGCCAGTTACCCAGATAAAGCCAAAGATGACTTGTTCCATATCCCACTGTCTTCAGTCTGCGTTTATGCCAATAAGGCTACATTTATATCTTGCATCTTTAGTCAGTATTTCTGGGCATCATTAATTGTGCCTTCCCTGAGGCCATGTAAATGATCCCTGAGGGATGCCATGTTTTCTGACTGCTTGCTGGCTAATATCTGTTCTTATCATGCTTTCAGTAGCAAAACTCTTCTCAGAGCATATAATCTCTACCGGTACATTTTTTTGAGTCCCATCTGCTACAGTAGTCAAAATGCTTGATGGCATCATAGTGTAGCTTTCTAAGTAAGGACCTTTTTGTACTCTTACTTACATCTGAAGTCTGTGTTAAAACTAGAATGAGATTCAGGCCTGAAGACTGAGTCATAGTTTGCTTTGAAAGGATATGGTGAAAGTAAGAGTGATGTAGCACCTAACAGTTCTTAGAGTGCAAATATCCCTTTGGTTAAAAAGTCAGCGTGCAAAACCGCTTGAAATCTTCTGTCTCGTCTAAATCTTTACAGACTGTGCAGCATTCCTAACCATCATGCAAAGACACTCTTATCCTGGTGTTGATACTTTTCTTCTTCTGTCCTTTCCAAAATTCATTTATTTCCTGCTTACATGCAGTGCGTCATGGAGCTTGGCTCCATTTACATAGAGATCCCTATGTAAATAGGTAAAGCACTGATACACTCACTGGTTTTCTCATCAACAAATCGAGTACATTTCAGAGTCTCATGTAGCTATGATTAATAGTCCCCTGAGGCAACCTGGAGGAATGAGAGAGTAGATTTAACTCAGCAGTCCAGGCTCTCATGGTGGCACTTTGTTATCAGGGAATGATGGGTTTCTGGGGCTGGATGCTGAAACACGAGGGCGCTTAACTTACTGTTGGTGAGTGTAGGGAAGTACCGTTATTGCTAGGGTCAGTGTGGCAGACTGCCTGGTTTCCTAGGGAGAACTGTGAAAGGCTACGTCTAGGAGTAGAGCCTATTTCGTCATTGAAAAAATGTATTCTGCAGCTCCGTGGGGGAGAATGGTGATCTTTGATGATAACTCTGCTAATATTATTAGGAGGTAAAGATAACTGTCTGCGAGAAGTGGATGATTTGTAAGTAAACAAAAAAGAACTTGTTTTTCAGAGAAGCTAAAAATGGAAAATATAACATTTTTTTCTCCTCAATTCTACTATACTCTGTAAATCCAGAATAACTAAATTATAGTATTGCTCTATACATAGAACATATGATTGGTTTGGGTGGATATGAGACTAATGTATGTCACCTCAAATTAAATTATGGAAACCTATTTTCTATTTTCCAGATTTATATTTTATATTCCAGTTAGCCTAATATGCTTCACTCAGATCATAGTAGCAGCACTATTTTTTTAAAACATTGTCTTTTCCTTTGGGCACAGAACACCTTCATCAAAGTTGCTGAAAAATTTCCACTGACACCAATAGACTGCAACTCAAGCTGTTTGTATACAGTGCTGCTGTATTTTATTGGAAATGTAATTGTAGCAGCATTTCAGAATGAGCTTTTTATGTCTAATTTATTTTGGATGATCTAGCATTAGATACCCTGTATTTGTACTTTCAGCCAATTTCTGTTAAGTGTTAATTGCTCTCTTCAGCTTGGGTGTACAACTGTAGATGGACTGTAACTTTTGTTTCAGCCCCCGTGGGAAACTAGAAGTTAGGAGATCAGGGCACAGTCAGATCCCTCCCTGCAAATGGCAGCAGAAATGTTGCAGGAGGGGAACTGAGGGAACTTTCAGAGAACCACTTTGATTAGACTTAGTTTTGACCTGTCTCAACCAGCTGCTTCATCACAACACCATATCCCCCCCCCCTTTTTTTTTTTTTGCACGGGTGTAGTCTACATCACTCCCTCCTCCTTCTCTTCATCTTTTTGTGCCTAGCATGCCAGAATTGAGTTTCTTGACATAATCTACCTAAAATAATCATGCCAATATTACAAGGTTGACAACCTTGTTTGCTCTGCGTGATACACCATTTCTCTTGCTCTGTACCTTTCTCATCTAATTGCACTGTAAACTCCTTGGGCAGGGATTTTCTATTGTTTCTTCTGATTTAGTTTGTGGTTACTACTACTGGTAACTGTTTCTACTGATTTTTCTACTGAGCCTGTGCAGTGTCTGGCTCACTTGGGCATGCTCTGAGCTAGCCCTTAAGGTACTGTTGTCAATAAGCATAGTTAGCAACCATTTTAGATCACTCAAGAGCAGTCTTGAAGTTTTTCTCCTATCAGGAATCTTTGTGATTAGTATTTTTTCAAACATTTACATTTTCAAGTGTATAAAAAGATCCTTTGCTTCTGACAGCATGAGTCTGTGCGCTGTATGTGCAACTTGCCCCTGTAATTATCTTATGTGTGGTGATAACCATAGCAACATCCCAGGTAGATAATGTCATGCAAATTACTGCAGCTCCAGGGATGGAAGATGTTAATACAAGTATGTACTCGCACCCTTGGTCTTCAACATTTTGCAGCAACTCTCCCTTCCCCTCCCCCATATGTGTTGTTTTTAAATTTCCTTTCCTCACTATGGTCGGGAAGGAAAAGAAAACCTCTTGCTATTTGTCTCATTGGTATTCACACAGAGGGAGGGGGAGGGTGGTCCTTCGATGTTTCTGTCATGAATAATTTTGTATGCACAGTGGAAATTCCACAGTGTATGTAGGGCATAAAAGTCTAGAGACTTGGATACACTGCAGGGCCGCGTTGTGCTTAAACCCAAGTTCTTGCATTTGTAAACACAGAGTGTGAGCATGTGGGGGTGGAATTGTAGCCACAGATGTTTGGACTGAGGTGTAAACCTCCTCAAATCATTTACAGAGGATATGGGAGAGCAGCTTTGTTTTTCAAAGCAGACGTGCTGTGGCTGAATACTTATCAGGGCCAATGCATTGTTACTGAAATGAAGAAATAGCAGAGAGAAGGTGGTAACAGTTGTCCCTTGTTTGGTCATAAGCAAGAGAAACAAAAAATTCTGTATGAGGGCTGATCTGCATAGACTCTTGTGTAACCTTAGAACCCTGGAGGTATGAAAATAAGTTAAGCCTCTAACCTGTAACTAGAGTCTTTTGTTAAAGATAAAAAAAAGCAGGCAAGAAAATAGGTTAAGTAAAGGTTTTGCTTTTCTGGTGAACAATGAAATTGTTGCTGAATTTTTTTGCTTAGTGGTTAAATAGTGCAAATGTGGGTGTTAGTCCTGCAATCCATGCTGAAGGTACTGATTACTGAAGGCTGCACTGCCCCAGCCATTAATGAGGAAATACCCTGATTAAAGAGGGTGGAGATCTGCAGAGGGTCAGAGAAAGACCGTGCAGGCAGCCAGGGGCACGTATGTAGTCAGATCCCAGTTTGTAAAAAAAATGTTCCTAAAGCAAGTTGAGCTATTCATTAGGCCAGCACTCAATTGTCTTCATCATAAAAACATGGTCTCTCACAAACACAACAATGGTGGGGAGTGGAGACAAAATTACTGAAGTCACTAAGCAACTTTATTTGTGCTAGAGGTGGTAAATGTTGAGAGTGTTAATTAATTGGAGATTAAAATACTGCCAATCTGTACCCCCTGGTATCTGTACAGGGGTGTCTGCCACTCTTACAGGTCTGCCTACAAATCCCAGGTTGCAAAGTTTAATCTTTTCCCCTCCAAGTTCTCTGTGAGTTAGCAAGTCAATAGTTTGTCCTATGGTAGCACTGATAGCCTGACCAGCCGTGCTAGCCTGCCAAGAATTTCTGTTGATGGCAGTGGAATTTGAAATGTATCCATGTCTGGGTAATCCAGTTTGTTGTTAAACCTTGCAACAGTCCTTGGAGCTACAGACATCCCTGATTTACACTGGATTTAAAAAAAAAATCTTCTATGATGCCCATCTAAGAAAAACAAACTGCACCAGAAAGAAATACATGAAATCAGGCTTTTTATCATCTGACAGAAACTATTGAGCCTAATTGTCTCCTGGAGTTTTTGCCTGTCTGCTTACTTTGCACGTAATGGACATTTCTTTGTCATTTCTGTATTCAGCATGTGATTGCCTGAGGATGGCCTCTCCTTAGACTCCATATCACAGTGAAGGGAAGAGTAGATGCCTTGGAATTATAGGGATAGCCAAACTGAGGTCCTGGCAAGTTAAATACACACACTTTTCAAAATAAAATTCAGAATAGCAGCACTGCTAGACCTCCTGAAACCCTGTTTATAGGCCAGTTTCTTTGACTGACCAGTATCACAGCCAGACAAAATGTTTGACTGTGCTTAGCCAGTCCTCTGCTTTCCATGGCTAGGATGTCTTTTCTTCAGGACTGAACTGACCTCTTCCTAAATAATTTCGGGGGCAGTGGTGATCATAAGTGGCATATTTTTTTGTTTTCCTCTGGTCTTGTTAAAGAGTATGTCTCAATGGTTTTGATTTATTGTTTTTATTCACAGAGTGAGGCATTATTAACACTGGATTAAAAATGAAAAGGCTGCAAGTAACCTAGGAATGTCTGAGAAACAGTGTCAGTTGTTAATGAAACTCGTGGTACAGATGTTCGATTGAAGATCTTAAAAGTTCACCACAGAAACTGCTGACATTGCAAAACTTCCTTCAGAGCTGCAGTGTCATTCCAACAGAGGGAAAAAGGTGTGTGTGAATAAAGATTTGCCTAGGTTAATGCCACATGTGGGGTTAATGTTGTGCTTAATGATTCTGGTTCCCTGCCCTAGGAAGGATATTGCCTTCCTCCCTGCACTACGTAGTCTCCACATTTTTGTTTGTTTCTAGCTGACAAAACTAAGGGAGCCTGCCAGCATGTGAAAAAAACGCTATATTAGCCAGCTGTGCAGTTGTATTTAACAAGTGGGTGTATTTTATCAGAAGGCAAAGGGAATAATAACATCAAATTCATATGTCAAAAAAGCATGTGCATTTAATAAATAATAATTGATGTACATGATTTTATTCACCATCTCTTCTCCTCACTTTTTCCGCCTCGCCAGTTGCTCACCTTTGCTAGTTTATGACATGATGTTCAGGGAAACATTGCGTTATCACATGCAGCAGACATCAACGGAGAGAAATTGGCTTGTCATTAATAGTAATTGTAAAACCAACCCTACAATAAACCCTGCTTTTTGCCACAACTTCTGCCTCCTGTGAACAGAAGTGAAACAACATCCACAGCTCTCCTCTGTTGATCATTTTTAACCCAGGGTTAAAATCTCCATGTGCAAAGGTCAAGTGTAGGCAGGGCTCATCACAGGGCTGAGAGATGCATAAAGGCCATAGCTGCAGAGCAACCTGGAATGTAGATATCCGGGGGAGCAGGGGAACTCAGCTTTCTTTCCTAGCTTTTTCTTAGGGTATCATTGAATGGCAAGCTTCTGGTTAAGACTGACCGTTTTGTGTCTGTTATGCCAGGGGAGAAATGGCACAAGAAGCCCTGGTAACAGTTCACTTCCTGAAACACCTGTGGATTCCTCTGTTACTCCTTTAGAGATTTCTGAAAGGCTGGTACGGCTCTGAGCAACTAGGGCTGTGGGGAACCTGTTCCAGTGGCTGCCTCCAAGTTCCTCCTATCTCTCAACCTTCACACCTGACAGCGGTTTCCCTGCTGGTATTAAGGTCCTTGTTTTGACAAATACCGGGGCCTGACAAAATAGCTTGCAGTTTTAAGGCAAGCTACAGCAGAGGTGCTGGAGGGTCACACCTCTGTGGTTTGAAGCATAAGTGGGAAGAAACATGAAAACCCAGCCCTCGGTAGGCAGCTTGGCTTTCTGGGAGAAGCAGAACAGGGCTGGCTTGGAAATTAAAGGGGGAAACTGCCTCTAAGCTTAGACATTTCTAATTGATAATATATACAAAATTACCTGCTGAAATTAAGCTACCTTAGAATAGAGGCATACCAACTGCAAAAGAGGTCTGTCCAATGTCCACTGAAATCAGCTGAAAGCATTTTAGTAACTTTAGTGAGTTTGGTTTAATTGTCAACAGCGCAAAACAATGCTGTGCAGCTTTTAGGACAGGAAGTGCAGTACGCTGTAAGCAATATGAATTCCTTTTGCTCTTTTTCGGATCACTAATTTTTATTTAAGTTTATCACACAAACACATCATAAACTGCACGCAACCTTAAATGCAGACATAATGTACATTACTGCAATAATAGAGGAGCTGTGCTCCTTTAACCAGACAGACGAAATAGAAATAGGCATATTGAATGAGTTCTCCTCAGTGAAACATTAAAATTCCTTATTTTTCCAAATCTTTAAATTCTAACTTGTCTGTTAAGGACACAAAAGTATAATTACACTAAATATGTTCACAAAAGACAACACATCAACTAAATTTCTTCAGACAACATATGAATGTCCAAAGACTTTGTAGAAAGACTTCCATACAGAGCCTTGCACTTAATACCTTTTCTGTGTTTTGTTGTAGATTGGCTGTTTGGAATTTACAAGCCATTCTACCAGAGTGCACAGAAATTGCAGTTTTGAGTGTGTATCAATAGCACTCATGTAAGAAGAGTTAGCTGCTTAAATATATTAATTAAGGGAAGTCTACATTTCCAATTACTGTTTTGTTTTGTAGCCACCAAGGCTGCAGCACACCAGTTCCTAACTGATCACAAGTATAGTGAACTAGATAAGCAAAGCCAAAACTTCTATGGAAAAACATATTAGCTAGTGCCAGAATTGTGAAGTGAATAAGAGATTATTTAGATAAACTGAAACTAGCTATAGTACACAGTTGTAAATGTCAGTGAACCAGACAAGCTAATTCCTTGCCTGTGAAGTAATGTTGGAACGCGTATTATATGCAGTTTATGTTTAAATATAAATAAGGGATTACCTTTTAGGTTGTGAAACAGAATCATATAGGCAACAAACATTGCATCTAGGGTCTTCTATGACCGAAAACTGTTGTGTCAAATATGGTTAGTTTAGTAGGGTTGATGGGCTTTATTCAAGGTTCCTAGAATTTATCTGCCAAGCATAAATAATTATTTAACAACTAATAGGGCAAGGCCAGAAATATAATAGCTTTTATGTTGAAATTAACATCAAGTGATCTGTAGACATCTGCTAAGCAAGGCAAATGTGGTCTCTGTGCTGTATGTTTTGCCTCACTGCTTCAAAATAACAAGCAGTGCTTATATTTGGAGGGGCAGTTTTCCTTGTTGAAGTGGAAAAAAAATGCTCTGTTAGAAAATCACTTGCACTGTTAGGATCAAGTGTGTGATGAACATTAAATAGCCCTACAAATTTAAATAACGCTCGATGCTGAGATTTCAGCATTGCAAATGCTCGTTTCCTGATGTGTGCTTAGTGTTGTTCAGAGGGAAATAAAAGTCCTGTCCTGTTAGAAAAGAAAACGAAGTATCGCCCAGTATATTCCAGGCCATAGCTGTGGCAGCTTTCTGGGATCCAGTAAGTGTGAGAGCCTGGGCTCCAATGAATTTATTTTTCGAAAATGACCAGAAGGGTGAGGGAAGCATAAGAAAAGCCACAGCATCAAGAAAGCCTGAAAGAATTTCAAGTAGCAAAGACTCCTTCCAAGCAGATACTCGCTGTTGCCTTGCAGAGATCTGCATTGTGCTTGTGAGTGTTTGGGTTATGTGGATGCCAGAATAGAAACTGTACTTCCTTTGCTTGAGAGCACCACTGTTGGCATGGTTTGTTTGCTTTACTGGCTGTTGCAGTTCATCTGCTTTCAGGGCCAACTGTTCGATATTTGGCATCTTCTCTAGGGGTCTTGGCCTTTCCTCTGTTTTAAAAGTATTAGAAGGAGGTTGAATTGCTGAGTGGGTAACGTAATCTTTGTGAGGCAAAGTCTAAAGATGTCAGTAAGCTGAAAGGGCTGCACTGGCAATTTACCGTGTACTATGCAGGAATGAATGAGAGTCTCATATTCATTGTGCTTATGTATGCTCAAGTTCTTTATGTCCATATTTAGATCTATTAACACAATAAGATTAAGCCAACTTGACTTTCTTGAATGAACAAAGCAGTAAATGGCAGATCCTCAACAACAGACCCCATAAATGTGTGCTACCACCAGCAGCATGACTAACATTGGACCTGAGATCCTGTGGAGTTTGGCAGTGACACAGAAGACACTGTTCCGAACAAGCTGGATTCCCTTTCGTACAGGAGTCTTGGCACCAACCTTACTGTAAGCTGGCTTGGGCTTTTATGGGGGCAATGAAGGCTGGGCTCTGCACTGGACTCGGTGTCTCTGCTCCAGGCTTCCCTGAATACAGGAGTGCAGCCTCAGGCTGCTCTGGTTTGCACTGCCAGGAGTCCTTGGGGATTTGTCTGCCAGCTGGGTTAGCCAGAACACACAGTGCTCCAGCCAAAGTCAACTTCCCCCTGTGAGGGCAACCACAGCGAGGAAATGTTAGATGCTGGCTGTGCCACAGCTCACCCTTCCCAGCAGGGATTTCCCCAGCAGATAAGTGGCAGCAATCTCTGCCCTGTGCTGGCAACTCCAGAGGACGGAATTAGAGGAACAGGACAAAGTGTGCAGGGGAAGAGAGCTGTTGCATTGGCAAATTCAGACTTCTTCACAAGAGACCGGGTTTTGACTGTGACATTTTTATCTGCTGCTTCAAAGCACGAATGATGAGAAGGAAGAAATCCCCTTTGCGAAGGCCTCTTCTTGGATTTCTGTATTGGAGCAGTGCACAAGGGAGTTAGGAGTGTCCTGAGGCAGGAATGCTACATAATTTTGTCCATGGATGAGGCTGCTCATCCATGCAGTCCAGCACAGCTAGAGAGAGCAATTTCCAAGCTGGATGGAGAGAGTGGACCACCAGTTCTGCTGTTTGGATATTGCAGCCTTGACTGCTGCAAGGACTAAGCATGGGACATTACTCCGGTGGTATAGTTGGGCTTCTTTGCAGGCATTCATCTGATGGGGGTGAGGAAGTTTTCTCTGTGCCATTTGGTCTTGGCTTTCTGTGGGAAATATGAGTTGCTGATACCAAATCATAACATGTAAGAGCTCCTGGGCTGGGCTGAGGGTGCATAACAGCCCATTCAGCTTTACTCAGATGATTAGGTTACCGCTTTTGGTATGAAATGCATGGCAAAGCAGTCATTTCTATGCATGTTCTAGGGTGGTACATTATTGCATTTTAGCACTTGACATGAGGCTAATTTACACACAGTCACTGCTTTGTCTTCCATGAAAAACAAACCCTCTACAAGCAGATACAAAAAGTCTGCTAAACATTTCATATTATTAATGTTTACGGCATATGTTGTAGTGCTGCCTGTTAATTACCACATTTGAGAGTGTGCCCTTCTTCTGTGAGGGATAGGCGTCTATGTGGAATGATGCTTCTTGAAAAAATGTTGACACTAATTCAGCACTGCTGCAGCACCTTGAAAGATTTGTGGGCCTGATTCTGCTCTCAAGCAAAGTGCAAATCAGGCCTACGCCTGCTGAAGAAAGTGAAATTGGCCTGGTGTAAAAATGGCTTTGGGGCAGAATCAGACCCTCTGATTTCAAAGGCTCCTTGCAGTCCTAGTGCAATACAAGTCAGTGAGAAAACAGGCCATGAGTTGGAGGGGGCACATTTGCTAAACTCGTGAGGCAGGGACTGGCTGAAGGACTAGGTATGCAAATCTGAAGCTCTGCCTCTAGCATTTACCATCATTCAGACAGCAACTTCTTCCTCCTCTTCCTGTTGAGTGCCTCTACTGTAGCCAGGCATTTTACTGGGAGTGCAAAAATTGCCGGATAAAAAGCAGTGCTTTCTTTTGTCTGTTTTCCCTCTGAAGGTGACCGCAACTGTTTGTTTCTTCCTTTGACTGTCCCTCATGCTTCCATCTGGCCATTTGTTCCTGGGTGAGTGGAAAACCCTGATGTTTCTCCAGGTTCAGACACTGTGGTCATCAGGAAGCTGTGCATGGACCTACACATAGGGTTATCACACAGGTGATGGAAAGGTGCGAAAGGTTGCATCACTCAGTGGAAAAAAGGTCAGGAGAGTCCTTAACTTGGCACCATGTCCCCTTACTGTTCCTGTTCCCCACACCCCCTTGCTGTCCTACTGTGGCTGGCTGGCAGGGAACCTGGCCTGAGAGGTGCTGTGCACTTGTTAGGAAGCAGCTTTATCAACCTCAGCGGTGTCTGAGACATGGCCAGCCCCACACTTGGTTTAGCATCTTTTGGTTCTGCGTGCTGCTCTTCAAAGAGTAGAATTATTACGTTCACCAGAAAAATTACAGTTTGGCCTGTCTTTTGGGCATCTGTCTTTCAATGTGATCAGGAACTCTCTTTTAATTTGGGGCTGTCTTTATCTCCATAGGTCTACCTGGCAAAATGAAGGTGTGATTGTAGCATGTTGGCCTGTCTTAATTTGACTGGCAGAGGTAATAGTACCTGTAAGGATGCAGCAGCACTGGGTAGCAACCAAGTTATAAAGGCTTCAGAGACCTTGCGTATATATCTCAAGGTACGTTGACACTGCAGCAACTGCTGCTTCCAGGGGTACCCTGAGACAGCTGTTAAGCAACAATTCACTCGTTGTGAAATTGTTAGCAATGACAGAGTTAAATAATTGCCACAATGTTTATTCCACTTCTTGGGTGGGTTTTGCAGCTTGTCATGAGTACCATGCTGCTATGGTTGGGATGCACCTGTTTTAGCTAATGGGAAACAGTGACGGTGTTCTGGATGAACAGTGTAAATGCTCATCCAGACACATCCTCAGCACATATGGAATCAATGCTAAGAGACTAAAGATAGAAAATGAGGCAAACAAAGAGAAGACTGGCTCCTATGTAGAGCAACTTTATAGCTGGCATGTCAGAGGAGGGATGGGGACAAAGTGATGCTTCTACTCCAGTGCTGGAAATATGAGTCCGTGCCAGAAAAATGATGACCAGAACTCTAAAAACCCTCCCATGGTACCTGACTCTGGAAAAAGCAAAGCACTGGCAGAGACCATGTCATGCTGCAGAACAACCCGCCACTGACTCAGAAGTGGTAGAAATAGAGCATGAAAACTGGGCCTCAAGCCCTGAACAATGATACAGGGATGTTACCTGCCACAGACTGATCCCTGGGGCTCTTGTGTTTTACTCTGTGCCGTGGCTTACGTAAGGTGTCAGACTCACGAAGGTCCACAGAGCTGAACTGAACATCTGGGCTCTGCAGTTGCAGCCAGTACTTCTCCTCACTGAACTGTGCCTGCTTGGTGGAGTCTAGAACTTGAATCTGTCATCCTTGGAGGTGGTTTTTGGATGCTAAACCCAACACCACCTTTCTGTGCCCATTCCCTCTCCTGAAAAAGGGCTCAGCTTCCCGTTCAGTCCAGCAGAATTGGACCTTTGGACTTGAAAATAGTCTCAGTCTTTCAGCTATCAAGATTTGTTCTCAGGACTTTTTCTTGCATTCTGCTTTGAACATCTTTTCTACATGCTGCTAACTTTGACAGGGTAATGGGAATGATCAGCACATGGAGTTGACCCTTGTGTTATAAATAGCTAGCTTTGATCTGCAATATGTGTTCTAAATGAGATGCGCTGAAGTTTTTTAGGAGTCATTCAGGTGTGCTCCTCAACTGGTGTAGACTGACTTTGTATCACAAGCCAGTGGAGCTTTGCCGCTAACGTTATGATCCACATTTGGGACAAGTGTATGGCCTGCATCTTTCTGAATCTCTGTTTTAGTCACACACAAAAAAGCACTCTGGGGTTTTGGTAAACTTTGCTGAGGCCAACAGGAATGATGAAATAAGTCATCTGAAAATCAGACCATTTGTACTGTGGTTCTGAATTTGAGACTTCCGTTTCCTACAGGTGAGTTTGAAACGCCAGGGATTCCCGTTTCTGACGGCCCTTGCAAGGCTGGAACGCCAGCGCAGATTGCAGCCGTCCCCTAGCAGAGGTTGGTACTGCAGTAGCCCCACCTGCTGTTGGATAGGAAGGAAGCGGCTTGGTCCTTTAATGCAGTCTGATTATGTGGTAGGAGTCATTTTAGATTGCCCTATCTTATCACCCTCTTTTACCCTTGCATTCTTCCTTTTACACCCAATTCTTTGCGGTCCTTATGTTTGTCATATCTTAAGTTGATACTAAGCTCTTTGTGGTGGGAAGTATATCTTATCTCTGCTTGTAAAGCACTAAGTAAATTTACACATAGTATAAGTGCTTGATAATAATAACCCTGATCTTTTGCTTTTACTAGCATTTGATTTCAAGAGCTCTCTGTGAATCTGAACGAGAAAAAATTGCAAAGGCAAGAGTATAATTAGGGTTCCTGAGATGGTTTTATTCTAATCTGAGAAGAGTGGCTTTATATTGGTTTTTTTCTCTTTAGAAATGAGAACACCATAAACAAGCCTGCCTAGAATAAGAAAGAAAATAAATATGAGACTTTTTAATTGACCAATACTTGTAAAAAGGATAGAGTGTTAATGTATTAAGAGACTTTTTCTTAAATTAAACTGCTGCTTTTACGAGCATGAGATGAACGCAGTGATCAGGAGTAAGGCTAATTTACACAGCAAAATTCATCTGGGATCAGGGTGCTTTTGGAGCAGAAAAATACTTTTATGTCTAAAGGCTTTCCTTTTTTTACATCATTCGTATCTTTAAGGGACAAATTCTGCAACGTACTTCAGCTCATGCCTGTTTTCAATAACAGTTCTGTTTCAGTCAGGATGGATGTTGCTGAATCAGGATCTAGACCATCAGCTTTTCTTCCCCTAGAACAAACCGACAGTTAAAACAATCACTATCTTATTTTAGAAGAGTTTGCTAGCCTGCAGTGTGACACTTTACATTGCATTTAGGATTAGAGAGGGGCTCAAAACAGCAAAATTTGTGTCTGGAATGAGATTCCAAGCACTTTGCTTATCAGGATTCTTTAGGCTCATCCATTAGAAATGTAAAATGTGGAGTGCATGAATGTATGTGTTGTTATTCCTGCTTAAAGGATATGATATGTACAGGTAGAAGTAGAGTGAAAAGGTGTTATTTAGTTTGGGAGAGTGTGGGGGCTCAGAATAGTTGATATAATTTAATTTATTACTAAAGTGAGTAGAATTAAAATTCTGGCATTATCTGAGATGGACAAGAGCTTCTTCCGAGATACTTACCCTGCAAAAAGCCAGCAAAACTGGCTTCAGCTGACATTGTGAAACCCTTTGTATTTGTGACATAGCATTGTTTTACACCTGGACTTATAAAACTTCTATAAAAAATATGTTATTATTTGATATTATGTTATTTGATAGGCTGATAGGCTAGCTAATAGACAATGTTGAGCATCTGCTCATTTCCTGCATATTGAGAGTTGGATTCATCAGTGAAGCAAGATTTCAAACGTCAATAAACCAAAAAATGCTTAACCACAGATTCTTAACAGATAACAAAGATATTTGTTTTATTCATGAATATAATACACTTTCTCTCAAAAGATAGTTTAGACCTTAACTTTTAAGAGGATGTTTGGATTTCTTAGATGAGTAAATGTGCTTGCTTGTGTCTCTGCCTAATCTGCTTTGTGCCTGTGTAACCCAGCAGGGAGAGCACAGCACTTTTTGATATTCTCAGAAGGGGTGCATGTGTTTTTGCTTTGAAGATGAGGGAGGCACAATAGTGGTTCATATACCATGTGCAGGTTCTCCACAGAGGTCACACTTTACCCTGCAAGAACTTAAAATGTCACAACTGCTACAAAGTGCAGTGATTCCAGAAACTCAGTGCATGATGTACAAAGTAAAGAGGAGAGAGAACAATGCAGCTGCTGCATTTCTTGATGCCTTTTGAAATATCGCCTTAGGTACGTTAGATATATATTATGTTTCACTGTCATATACCAAGTAGCTGGAAGTTGCCTTATTTGGTTTCTTAGTGTAAAGCATCCTTGTAGGTACCTCTGATGCCAGAGTCGTTGCAGTGGTGTGTAACAAGGATGTGCCCTTGCTTTACCTTACGGGCAAGACAGTCATTCCCTTTCTAGGAATATTAGTATTCATTTATCCTGAAATCCAGCAGCACCCAGGCCGAGACATCTGGTAACGACATCTGTGTGGCAACTAAGTGTTCTGGTGTCTGTAATATTCATATGTGAGTGCAAAGTAGACTCAGATGTTTGGAAAATTACAACAGGAATGAAAGTATGTTTTTCTTGAGGAATTCTGTAGGCAAGCGGGTCATCCTTTATTATACTTCTGTTTGCAAATAATGTAGTAAAGACTGATGAACAGGAATCTGGACCTCTGAAGGATAAAGGCATTGTGACAGTCTTTGTGGAAAGTGTTGTTTCTGTTATTAGGTACAGGTCATAAGCAAATAGGGGACTCTGGAGTGATTGATTAATCTTTTCTTAAAATGCTTGTTAATAATGTGGTGTCTCTTCATAAACATGGCAGTTCAACAAATGTATGATCGTGTCTATGCATGGGCTCCTGTCGGTCTGCTCACTCAAGAATGGGGCAAAGAAATTATATAGAGGTATTCTATTGTTTACTCCGGACTTTAGATCTGTTAGAAAGATCTGAGTTAGCCAGCAATCTGAATACGCCTACAGTACATGGCCGAGGTAAGATTTGTAAGGGGAAGTTATTAGTTTATTAAATTACTGCTAGAGTTGGAAAAAAATATACAACGTTCTGGGCATATGAACCATCCTTAGGGCACTTCAGAGGGATTGATGGTCGCATTTGCTGTGTTGAAAGCTCAGTGGATATGAACTTATGTCTGTTTGGCTCAATTACTGTGCTCTGAGCAGTGTAATTTAAATATTGTGTGTTTCCGGAAGGTTAACATTGCTGGTACACTTCATGCTCTTCACTGTAAAAAGCAAGCACTTTAAAAACAAGTGACAATCTTCCATTTGCCACTATGCAATCAGTGAAACTGTTCTGTTGAGATCGAAATTTCCAAGGCTAAAGTCAATTAGAATGGGGTACTTAAATTTGTTTTTCCACATGAAACAAATGCAGCAATGACACTGTAAAACTGGTGATAAGGGGTAGGCAGCACACCAACCAAGTTGTGGGCTAAATTTGCTTAACAGTACTTTCTGTAAGGCGAAAGGCTGTGGTCTGAAGGTAGAATTGCCCACCCTTGCATAGTTTAGAAACACTTGTCAAAGATCTGATATCACTGGGAAAGACACTTGCATAGTGGTGCCATGAGGTCATAAATTCTGTGGCTTCCCTCGGAGCTGTAGTGCTGCCATTTCACTGGTAGCAATATCCTACATTCAGCCTAGAGCAAGCCATGGTTTTGCTAGCAATGAGTACCCTCTATGTAAGTGCCTTGAGATCAATGTCTGTTGACAGGATCATGACCATAATCCCTTCTCCAGGTATGCTTACACAAATTACTGTGAAGCAAGGTAACGTATGGACTTAGTATACATTTATCTAGACATTTATCTATACAGCAGTGTTGGCACACTTTCAGTGAGGGAGAGCACAACACAGACAAGTTGCTGTGAAGCTGGTCATTGCACAGTGAATTCACCTAAGCTATTCTTGCAGTAATTTGTTCCTATAGTTGCATTCAAGGATATGATACCAGTCTTAAATTTCATCAGAATTTAAAGTAAAGCTCATTTTGTGCTGTTTAATTTTAGATATTATTACTGGTTTCATAGCAAACTTTTTGGAAGTCCAGCTGCAATGTAACAGACTTCACAGAATGCCTGTATATATTTAGGTTATCTTCTTGACTTCCAATCATTTCAATTAAGTGACCCATGGTTTTTATTTAACAGGACACTGCAAAAGATGCACCTTCCAGTTTTATTTCTGTTTTTATATTGTTGGAAGAGGTTTGGAAGTTTGACCTAAGTATATTCCTGAAAGTTGAGATGCTCCTCTGAATCTTTCCAATTTGCTGGAGGAATATTGTGGTGTTTGTTTTGCTGGAGGGCAGCCCAGGGTCTTAAACGTCCTTTTGAGATTTATAACCTCTGATTCTTGGAATCAAAATGTAAAGCCCAAGTTATGAGCACCTATATGGGGATTTCTAGTGAACTCAATGAAAATCTTGTAAGAAATATGTGCTGTCACATGCTGTGTTGTCTTCTGGGCAGATCTAAAATATCACGCATCAACATTTCTCATGGAATAGCTCTATTTTTGACTCAGTAGCATGTGAGCAGAAGCTGGACATGACATTGAATGCAAGAGAAAATCAAATACGAACAAGAAGAAATCTTTACCCATTTATGGAGTGGCCATTTTTCAGCATCTGGTAAGTACATATCTATTTTTAAGGAGTTGAAGAACATTTGAAATGTGCCACTCATATGTGATTTGAGTCCAAAATGTAGCTTGTGGTTATGAGACTGTCTTTAGCATATTGCTGTGCACTGCCCCAAAGCCTTTAGGTCACGTAAACTTATCTCAGATTCAGCTTTCTTTCAGTCATAGTATTAATTCAGGGGTTGTTACAGTTTGTTTGCTTAAGAAAATCTATGTGATTTTTCTTTGCGTTTTGCAAACCTCATCATTTTGGAATCCTAAATGAACTGTTAAAAGGACTATTTATTATAACTCTATTATATGGATATATTTTGACAAAGAATGTGCATGAGCTTGATGGTGCATCAAAGCAAAAAACCCCCAAAATGGTCTTTGACTTTAAGGAAAAGACTTGAACCACTGTCAAGATCAAAGTATATTTCATGTGCTGGAGCCCTGATTCAGCAAAGCATGTGAAAAAGAATTTCAAACACAGTGAGCTTTGGTGGCAGCCACTGAACATGGTTGCATTTACTGCTGTGATTCTTGCTTCTCAAAAATCCCAACAAAACAAAACACTTGCCCACAAACAAGTCATCAAAAGTATTGTAATGTTTCTCTGTTTTCACATCCTCACTCAGTATTTCTTACACAGTTTACATTATTCATAATGATATGCTTTAATTGAAGGACTTAAAGTTTTAAAAGTTCCTACATTTGCATATCTGTTTCTCTCAGTAAATGTGCTTAGCTGACGAGAAATAGCTTGTATGCTTTTCCATGTCCTCATAATCTTTTATTCACGTATACTCTATGCAACAGACATACTCACTGCTCTTCCTCCTTCTCCATCACCAAGAGTCTTAGAATATGTATGCTGACACCAAATAAATTAAAGCAGTACTTTTTTTCTTAATGGAAAATGCCTGGTAAGACACACTGATTCACTACATCCCTCTTTGTTTTTCAAGCAATCCAGTGTTATAAGAGAGCTTTCAGCCAGACAAATGTTTTATGGCAATAGCGCTTTACGTTTTGTAACACCCTCCTTCTAAGGGTCTAAAATGCTTTACAGCAGTAATAAATTAAACCTTACAACATCCTATGTGGTAGGTAACTATTATACCCATTTTATGGGTGCCAGACTTCATGGAATAAGCTGTATTCAACATGCCAGCATGCTATGAACAGCCATTCGGGGTTTCATCCTAGAATGATCATGTGAATGCTGTCTACAATGGAGTCTATAAAAGAGGTGCCTACAAGGCAAAGCATTAGGACTTTTAGGAGCAGTGTTTGTCTTTGGGCCTTGCGCAGAGACCTTTAAAAAAAAGTTTGTGAAGAAAGCTGTGATTAGACACTAAGAAAAGTCTTGGAAAGAATTCAAGATAAAAAACCCTAATAAATGATGGAATGGAGGTTCAGCAGTCTGGAAAGAAAGCTAGCGTGGAAGCGAGTCTGGGGGAATCAAAGGAAAGGTTTCAGAGTGGAGGAGCCATTACCAGATTTTCTTGGCTGCAATTCAAAATGTATAGGAAAGTCTGGCCTCCCTGTAATACTTCAGCTGAGATAAAAGAAAAACTGTTGTTAGCAATGCTAATTCCTAACCTGAAACCTAAATAACTATAGGCAGCTGTACTAACTCAGTTTTTAAATCAGCAGCAGAACTGAGCTACAGCTCTGGGTGGTTAAATGGCATGTCAGACTGCAGTAATGTAGTTGGGTCTGAAATAAGTACCTGACTGGTGGAACCCCACAGGCCCATGCAGGTGTGCTGAGCTTCTTACAATCTCTTTTGCTTAAATGTTTGAATGGTCTTCAGAGTCTGCAATGATAATGGCAACTTAGTTTTGAGGAAACACCAAATGATGGAAGAAACTGTGACACCAAACATGTAAACCTTCAATTTTGTGACCTGAAGTCACAGCATAGGTGGTCTAACTTGGTGGCCAGCTAGCAAGGCCTGGAAGGCTGGCTGGTGAATTCAGCAGGAAAGGTGGCCAGTTCATTTGGAAAGAACAAAGTTACTACTTTGCAAAAGTCATCATATATACATATGCATACACCTGTCGAAGAGGGGAGGTTCTTGTGCAGAGTGCATAGGAGAAGGGCAATAGAAAAACCTAAACTAATTTTAAAATGATGCTCAGTCATTGTATGGACTGGCATGTAGGGTGTGATTGTCTGGATTAGCAGGGGTCAAGATGTTGATCAAGGAGGAACCCCTCCCAAGATAAATTAACATTGTATGATGAACTCAGTGCTCCATGGCATGCTTTTCGTTAAGTTGTTAAAAAATCGTATCATACAGGAATATCCTCATTATTCTGTTGAGATGAAACAAGGAATACAGGCACCAGGGAATATCTTCTGTTCTGAAATATTCATAAGTTTTTTTGTTTTCTTTTTCTACTGACACAAAGAGTCAAAAAGCAGCCTGGAGGAAATGTCCTTCGCTTTTGGAAAATGAGTTGGTAATTTATTCACATAAGACCATGTAGTCATTTTGAATTAGCACATTGTGGAATCTACTAATAAAATGAAGTCAGTTTACATTTTAAACAACCTTTAATATTTGTAAAAGTAAATATCCCTTAATTTCTCAGCAATTTAGATGTAATGGAAATTGTCAGAAATTTTAATTTCTCTCCGTTTAGCTCACTCACAATGGCTGTCAAACAGTCAAGTGATATGACGTAAAGTACTGCTAATCGTTTCAGCACAAGACAGTACTTCAAAGGTAAGGCAAAGGATGTGCAGACACTAATGAAATTTTATTATCAGAACATAGAATTAAAATTGTGACAAGAGACAATGGTGGCAGTGACATGCAGCTAGAATGTTAAGCTTCTGAAATCTCCACGCTGAGTCTCGCAGACAAAAATAGCTGGAGCTACAGACTTCTTAATAGTCTTAAATGGAATTTGAATGGGCTCAATTAATCAAATGAACAAACTATAGGGAATTACAAAAAAAGCTCATTCTATATTTTCAGGCTATTAACCTGCCTGGCCATTATGTCCTGTTACAATTGTTACAATGGTGAGGTTTGCAATCCATGTGTTGCTTCTCTGAGAGTATGTGTTCTTGTAATTCATAGGGAAACATGTAAAGCTCATAAGAGAGCATGGCATGATGATTTTTGTAAGCACACACTTGGGCAGACCCCACTGAAAGCGGGTCTTGTTTCACGTGATCAAGCCAATTCTGTCTGTGTAATAGGACTGCATATTTCTGAATAGGTGAGCATGAGAAGTTTGCCTCAGAGCAGACATCTGGTCCCCAGCATAAACAAGGTTAAATGATGAATTTAACTGACCTATAGGCATCCATTACTATTTTGGTGTTCACTAAAAGAGTATCTACTTTACAGAAGCCTATGAGAATCTGTCAGATGTTAAAAAAGAAACAGCTCTGATGTTAGTGGGTTCACTTGAATTTAGTCCTCAAGTATTTGTAAAGTAATTGTCACTGTCCTCAGTGGACTTTCTTAAGTCCCTGAACTGTGGTAGGTGTCCTGTTGCCTTGTGAGCCTCAGCAGCTGCAAGGGGAGATGGAAAAGGCCACCTGGAATTGATTAGGTTTACTTCTTTTTGAGTTTCAGTTAAACTTGGTAAGAGTGATCAAAGTCTGGAATATTCTCTCTTCTGTGGAGGGGACTTGTCCTCTGCTGTTAGGAAGCTGGTCTCTGATTCTCGGACAATGGCATGGAAGATAGAAGAGTATTTGAGAAGGCTTGGAGAAAATAGATACCCATCATCATATTCTACAAGTGCACTTTAGGCCCTTTTAGAGAATGTCTGCTCCCCAGGAGTCCTGTACAAACACAAGTGTTTTATGAAAACTCGCACCCAGCATGGATGTGATAGTAGGGAGCTCTTCTGCATCTTCCACAGGATGCAATCCAGCAGGAAGTCTGCAGTGTCAGGCACTGAATTTCCCTCCCCCATCTGCAGAGTAGCTATGGGCTTTGGGGAATGAAATGGAAGTGTTTTGAGTGTAGAACTGAGACTGGAAAATTATTACCAAACTCCTCCAGTGCACTGGAGTAGTGCACATTCCTTAGAGTATAATTTCTAGCTTCATTTTAAATGGGGATGGAAGATGCATTGTTTTCTTTAGGAGGTACTTCTGCACTCTGACAGATATCTGAGCAAGAAGAGAGGCTTTCTTCTGTGTAGTGAAAAGGTCACAAAAATAATGTAATTTATTTTCCCTACCATGTAATTCCATGAACCTGGCAATAATGCTGGTTTCTAAATAAACAGGTAAGGCCACAGTATATATCACTTCGATGTTGCTTTGGCCTGGCAGGGTAGTCCAGATTTTGAGTCCTTGTCAAGACTGTCTATGCCTGGTGCGTTCTGCTCAGAGCTGCTGCATTTTCAGTCCAGGGAATGTGGCTGTATCCCACCATTCCTTTTCCTATTCTCTGTCTATGGTGGCTGCATTTTATCTTTCCCATTTTCTCCTAAGCTCTTCCACTTTTTCTCTCTCTCTCTTGCATTTTCTTTCTCTGTTGTTTTTATTCTTGCAGAGGCCATCTCCAGAGAGTTCTAAAATAGATAATTCATGTTCCCTTGTGCTATTTCCTGTGTCACACTGCCACTCCCCTGCCAGCGCTGAGTGCAAACATGTAAGGATTCAAGCTATGCTAGTACAGATACTTGCCAAGGGCAAACTGTAACCTAGAGTGCTTGATCATTAGCTGAAAGCAAACTGCACATCGTACATGCACATATGTTGTCTGTTTACAGTTTTGATTCCATTGCTAAGTTATGCAAGTCTACCAGTCAGGGAACAAAACCAATACCACATATGTTAGGTGACTAACTAAAAACATGATTTGTCCTCACAATAAAAAGGAAAAAAAAAGAGTTAAAAGCTTGTATTCCACTTAGTAATGCAATTTGGAACAGAGGTGACACATGGTTTGAAAATATTTTGGGTGTTGTGTTAATAGTAAATCCAGAGCAAATTCTGAATGGGCAATATTCAGCTATGTTGCTGCAGGGAGAGGAAACATTGCCACATGTCTTATGCAATCCAGCCAGCACCATGCATATGGTGAGTATCTGCAGCAAACTGCTCTGCAGAATTTAACTGCTAAGTAACAGTTTCCACTAAGTTTCAGATTCTCACAATTAGTTCATATGCAGATGAATGCATCAGAAATTGTTATGAAATGAATCCTTGTGACGTGCTTGTTCAGGAAAGAAGAGGCTCTGTTCTTGGAGCTCTGACCCAGGAGCTTGAGGTCCCAGACCATAGTGACATGGCCTGTCTCCTCCTGCTCCACACCAGCGACCTGGGGATAGCACCTCTCCCCTCGCTAATGAGGATGTTGGGCAATTAATGAACTGGAGAGTATGATACGCTTCTGGGATCACAAAGCTGTTTAAAATGGTTGGATCTGTAGTGCTGCCTGCCATATCCACCACTAGCTCCTCCAATACCTTAAAGCCCCCGTCAGTGATGTCAGTGAAGCTCCATGTGAATGTAGGAGTCTTGCCACGAGGGCAAAGGAATATGTGACTGCCTGGTAGAAAGCTTCTTATCTCCCTGTTGTATTCCTGAATAATGAAGCTTTCCTTGATCTGCAAAACCTCTTGCATGTAACATTCACACATACTTTGGAAGGACTGTTAATTACACAAAATAACATACAAGGCAAATTCAGATTAAAGATATGTTCTTATTGGGAGCAAAAAGTTGTTGTCCTGGCAACAGCAAGCATCTGTTTTTTTCTGTCCTTTTTTTGGTTTGGTTGGTGGTTGTTTTTTTTTTTTTTTTTTTTTTTTTGGCCTTGCATTAGATTTGCAGTGCCCTGCAAGAGGCCTTTCAGGCTTTAACTGTTCCTCTGAGTTATAACAGCCAGGATTGTCCTTCAAGTAGAATTTCATGCAGTACTCTGCAGGGGAGGTCTGATGCTGATTTTTCTCTCACTGGACCCAGATTGGTATAAAAGTGGCTTAGCAGAATCAAGTTCATTCCTGGATGAGAAGGTCTGTCTTAGACAATGAGCTGCTGTTCAAATTTTAGTTAAAATGCACTTGTGCACTTCATGGAAACAAGAGTTCTTGCAGGTGAAAAGCTTTATATGTACAGGGAAATTATATGGAACTTATTTTTCTTCAAATTAAGGTGGTTCTTAGAAGATCAGTACAAGAGCTGCAGAGCTAACTGGTTTATCTTAGCATATTGGTACTAATATTGTGTATTGGACTGGGATAAATTAACAATTATTAATCTGTACCTCTCCTAATAGAGTTGAGAATGCAAGCACAATATTTTGGTAAGGGGGAAAAACCTTGAAATTGTCATAAACCTCTTCTCTGCACCTTTAATACAACCTCTTGGTTTTTAATTACTCCTGTAAAGTGGAGCAATCACAGGATCCTCCTGTGACATTTTCAAGTTTTCTGTCTGCTCCACTTACGAGAAACAAATGGGTCTGCTCAGCTCCATCTAGATTGAGTTTTTCATGAAGTCATTACTTCTGTCACAGGGACTATTTTCAAATTGAAAAATCTGAAACAATAAATGATGGTGAAGCAGTTAATAACTGTTAAGAAATCACATTTGGAAAATTGCATTTAAGCAATAACCTTTCTCCCTGTAATTAAATGACAGAAAGGTCCTGGTTTTAATTAAGTCAGCAATTTATAGTTATGAAGCTATACTTCACTATGCAGATTAGAAGATGATAGGTCACAGAACACCCTGAGTGCATTTTTAGCGGAGCTGATCTGGTAATTACTCCACTGTTCAGTGGTGACCACAGTGAACCGTATCTCTAGATTAAACAATTTTCTTTTCCCTGCTCCATGATGTATAACCAGGATGAGTAAATGTACCACTAGGACTGCATCGAACATCTTTAAATTAAAATGGATTTTAAATGAGGGGGCATGAGCGAAGAAAGTAATGTTTGAAGAACAGCAGTAGAAATGAATGGGCCGCTAGGCAAGTCTTGCAAGCAGAGAATATATCATTGTTTTACAGGGCTTTCTATCTTGCGCCTGAATGTTTGGTGCAGATTTATGAGGAAGTAAAATGCTAATGTTAGTGTATTTATAAACATATGATGGGGGTTTCATCTATAATTTATTCCTAGACCCTGCATTATGCAGCCTATGAAAGAAAATGAAATGCTGTGTTGGACAGCGAAAGGGTTCATTAATACAGCTTTCACATTTTATTTAACTAACCCCTAGCTCATATTACACATTGATTATTACATTGTGGGATGTTTTTGAACGCTTATTGTGTTCTGTTCCTCAGGCCTTTTGCTAGCTACTTCAGTAAGATTTCAGCAGCATTCAACTGCCTTATTTCAAATAGCACTAAGTATATTCACTTGGCCTTCAGGCATATATGAACAATGTATGTATATTTATGGATATATTTTTTTCTGAAAGAGTTGAGGGAACAGAGGTAGAGTTCTGTATTACCATTTATTAGTAAAATGTGTTATTTTAGTTAGATACCCATGAAATAACCTGTGCTCACATTGCACCACAGAATCAGTTCTAATCAAATATAACTACAGTATTAGCCTTGCTGAACCAGAGTTTATAAATAAGGAATATTCAAATAGCACTTTAGTTTACAGTTACTACTTCCTTTTACTCATAAACAAACTAATTCATTGACCAGAATAACTTCTTTAATGGGTCAAATTAGCTCTCAGTGTAAATTGCCAGCACTATGTGGTAAATCTGTTGAGATTTGCCAACACACCAGCCTGGAATTTACTCACAGATCTCAATTTTCCCATATATTGCAATAGATTGTGTGTTGAGGGGGAGGGGTGGCATGTATGGAGAGGCATGAAAAGCCAGTTACAAGATAATACTTATGAGAGTGGACATCAGTAACTATTGACATTAAGTGAAGACAGCAGATGATGTTTTTCAAGTTTACTGATACAATCACTTGCTTACAATTTCTTTTCACTCTGTTTGCTGGGTGATTGTTTTATTTTTATTCTCAGGGTTTTGCAAACCTTATTCTGATTCTCTCTGACTTTAACAGGAAGTAGGCAATGGCAGGATTCTGTCAGGGTTGATTCTGTCTAAACAGAGCAAGGAAAAGAAAAGCAAGAGTAGCATCTCTCAAGCACAGCTATTGGTGCCTTTTCTTCCAGGGTTTGGGGTTTGGGGGGTGGTGTCTGTAGAGCCATAGCTTTAGATTTGCTGAGAGCATCAAGGTATAATATACAACACTGAATGCCAGGTTTCTAAAATATGCAGTGGTTTAAGTGAATGAGAAATTGCTTGAATAATGGAAAGCCAGGAAAGCTCTCAGAATCAGAAGTCTTAGGACGTTTCTTCTTTTAAAAGAGGAGAAATCTCCACTATAGATATTCTGGAATGTTGGGAGACTACAAAAAGAATGGAACAACCTTTTATTTCATGTGCTTTCTTTTGCTTATTTGTTTATCTGTTGAAAGGATTGACAGTTACTCAATGACAGAGCTTCATATCTTCTCCACCACCACACACACACGCACACACGCATACCCCCCCTCCACCGTATTTTTTCTGTATGGTCAGAAACAAGGTTAACAGCTCCTTTGTATATCTAACTGTATGTAACTTTATTCTGCGGTATCCAGATGTCTACAATGAAGTTTAGAGATGATGCCTGTTAGGTTTGTTTAATGTAGGAGCAAAACAAGGGGACAGCTCTTTGGCTGCACAGTAAGCAATGGGAATTTAGCCCAAAGTATTGGTTATCCAGTGTAAAGGATACATTTTGTACACTTCACAAAGTCTTAGGGAAGCTGGGTAAGCAGGCACTTAAAGGTCAAGCAGAGTAAGCAACAGTTAGTTAGCAGAGACATGCCTTAGGTTCAATAACCTTGACATATTTTCAGACCACTGAGTTGTGAACTCTTTTCAGAAGTCCCCAATGTATTAGGGTAAGAACATCTTTCCTCATTACAGTTGGCTTGTCTTCCTTCTCTTTTCATTCTTCTCTCTTTCTTTTTTGTTCAATATTTTTACGGTGCTTAGGTAGCGCAAAGAAATTCCTTTTCTTTTTTTTTTTCTTACCTCTGCTGATGTTTACAATCCTCCGTGGGTACCACAGCATCTCATGGTAAAGATGTTTCAGAAAGCTACTGTGCTGAAGCAATCCAGTGCTGCAGATCAAATTTTAGGTATTTTTAAAGATCTTCCCTAGCAATGTGTGACATTTGGAGTTAAAAGGCTGGACATGCAGAGTTGCAGAGCCCTAATCCCTGAAGATGTAGCGCAAATAACATGGGGGCCCAAATGCCTTCTGCATAACACTGGGGACAGAGTCAGTATAACCAAAAAGCCATGTGCATCCAAATTCTGGGACCTGCAGTCTGTTAGAGCTCTGTGAAATGAAGCACAGAGATGAACACCTACTCTTTGCTAGCAACTACCGTCTGTCACACCAACCTCTCGTTATCAACAGATCTGCTTATCAGCTGACTGGAAGTTTTTAAAGGTAGTGGAAATATGTGAGATCCTAACTGGCTTCCACAGAAATGTGAAGTTATCCTCAACTCCTATGTTGAGACAATCAGCTAAATCAGGATTTGTTTTATTGCCTCTGAGGAGCATGAATTTACCGTTTTGCTTTCTCCTGGAACAGCTGGAATTAGTTATACTTAGAGGAACAAATTTCCTTTCATTCCTTGCAGAGTCTAAGGAAGTTCATGGCAATATTCCCTGTGGACAAGGCCATCAAAATGGCTGTCATGAAGCATGGGGATGTAAAATAAATTGATGACAGAAGGATTATGCATGGGACTCATCCTTCAGTGATCATGTATACCTGCCATATAAGGACATCTAGAGGAAATCTCCCTTCGAGACAGCCCATTCTTACTATGTTACATCTAGAAAAGAGACATACAATTAAGGTGGGCAGGAAAGAATTTGAATTATGGAGAGGTACATGCTTCCTGATGTGTTTGACAGCAGGAATCAGACAGGGAAAGCTGATGAATTCTTATACTTCTCAGGGGAAAAAGTGAATTTAAATCGATGTGACAAAAAATTGTCAAGTGATACTAGCATGCTTTGGAAAACGCAGTAAAATCCCTCCCCCCTCTCTTTTAGTATGGAGTTCTCGAAGAACACCTTTTCAAATTCATTTTATTTATGGTAGGTTTGCAGAGAAGCCTACTGGAAAATGTTGGAGCAAAGTACTTTTACCATGCTGTGAATCAGGATAGTATCTTCAGTTTCACCACTTTACCTACAGGCAAGGGTGGTGATACTTACACCGGCTTTCAAGCAATCCCTGCAGCTGCTCACTTTCTGATTTTAAGTTCTGCATCTAATGTTGAAACAATTACATTGATCAGTTTTAATTATTCCATTGGATCACTGTGGTTGTAAGAGGAAGAATAATCCACAGATTAGCGTGATGGGTATTAACACTTACTAATTTCCTCCTTTTGCTAATGACTCTTTTTAATGACGTGGAGGTTACGTATTTACTATTTCAGTTATCACAGGAAAGCCCTTATGGGAGGTACTGTACAAACAGAACAAAAAGCTGGCTCTGCCCCAAAGTGCTCTCAATCCTGATACAAAATTACAGATGACAGATGAATTCAGAGAAGTAGCTTTGTGGTGTCTAATCCAGAGAAGAGGACTGAAAGCTAGTGACTATGACAGTGAAAAATATCTCCAGTGAATGACCTCTTTGGGAAGTGGGAGGTGTGAACTAGGGCTGCTGCTCGGGTGGAGACGTGCAGGAGAAATGTGCAGCTCCACGGTTGCAGGAATCATGAACATGAAAGTTGCAGGGACCGTGGCTAGGGTAGGGAGTAGAACCGTGAGTTGGAATGGGGAAGGAAAGATGTTATTAGCTATTAAACTTTCCCTGTGTATACCATGGGCTAATACATACTTGTCTCCAACTTTTAAGGCTGTGGGAGCTCTGAAAGCTTTCTGATGCTTTATTTCAGGGATCGCAAAGTCATCAAGATGGACATTTTGTTAAAAATTAGGGAAGTCAGTTAATGAATTTTTCTATTTGAAAGTAAAAAGTGAAAAAGCTAGAGTCTGCATAAACTAGATTATGCACTGTGGCTAGATTATGCCTAAAACATGAAGCTCAGCTTTGAAAAGCAGGTGTTCACCCAACTTTCTTCAGGAGGTCAGTGAGGACATAAGCGTGTAAATATTTGTAGCAATCTGAGCCTTGGTTCCTACAGCCTGTTTGGGTCAGTGTGTTTTTAGGAGTAAATTAGAATAGCTTTGCAAAAACTTGAGCAGGTGCTGGGGATCAAAATGTGAAGCCACAAACATCAGGTCCCCTGTGCACCCCATTCCATCCTGTACTGCACATAGTGCTTGTCAGACCCCACCTTGGACTACTAAGTTTGCACAGTGAAGTATTGGATTTCTTCCCCTTAATGTTGATGGGGGAAACATAAGGTTTGTCAAGTTGAACCCCCAGAGTTTTAATTTTTTTTTTTTTCTGGTCAGAAAGCCTTGCCAATTCTCCTGGTGACTACGTGAGTGTTCAGTCTTCCAGCTTATAGGAGGATCATCAGACCCACAATTTTGGCATCTGCTTATAAGCTGGAGAGCTGGCAGTCAGTATTAAAACATTGTGGGTTTTGCTGAGTAGCCTGACAGTGCTGCCAAGAGATCCCTTAAGTCCTCGCAGATTTTTAAAATCTCTTTTGGAGTATTTACTGATTCTTCTGCTAATGACTTGAGTCTGCTTGAAGAAGCCACAACACAATGCACTTTACTGATGTACTGTTGAAAATTGCCAAAACTAGTCACTTACGTATCAAAACCCATCCATTCTTCTATTGTTCTAACTGTATTAATTTAAACAAACAGCAGTTAAAAATATCATACTGTCTTGTAATAACAGAGTATGTAAAAATTTTAGGAACAGTCCACTAATGAGAAATGATTCCTCCTTGTTGATCCAAAAAGGTCTCTGCCAACCTTGTACCAAGGGCAGTCAGGAGTCTCATGTTGTATAAGTGGTCTCTGTTGCACACTGCTCCCTGTATGAACTGCAGACTTCACAGCGGGATACTTCATCTTTGATTGCAGCATTCATGTCTGGCAAGAATAGGACATCTCAAACACGGTTTTTACACTTTTCAACACCCAAATGGGAACTGCAGATTATGTCTGCTATGTCTCACCTCAGGTTGTGTGGTACTAGAATAAAGTCTTCTTCATGCAGAATCCCATCCTTAGTTGCAGTTTTGTCTGACTTAAGGTGGAAGTTGCATGGCCTTTTTTTTGATGGCCACCCATTTAAAATCTCATCTAAAATCTAAAATGGCAGCATGTATGGGTCTTTTGAGTTTATTAACTGAGCTTTTTTAATTTTGCTTTAGAAGCATACAGAAGGGTAAGTTTACTTCTTTCTGCACTATGAATCTATAAAGAAGCTATTTCAAGCATTTCTTCTGTAAAATGCCTGTTGTGGGTAAAGACTGAGTGTTAAGTCCATTATATAAAGGATTATATTAAACTTTCTTTGTCCCAGCACCTTGCTGTGTCTCCCCATCCACTCACTGGGACCCAGTGAAGGTCACAATCTGTGCCTCAGTCACCTATTGAAAAGTAAGCATAGTAGCACACTGGAGGTGTAGCAAGGCTAATAGCAATTGGCATTGTTGTGGAAGAGGGGGTTTAAATGTTAAGGGAAAGGGTGCCATGCCAGTAGCTAAGGAAGTGACTTAGTGGGGTATGTTTGTACGGCATCTTCAGAAACTGTTTGCCTGAAGTCTATGGAGTGAAAAATGTTCTCTGTAATGTTGCTGGCAGTAATTTGCAGTCATTTCTGGTACAAATGGACACAGCTCTGTTCTATTTATGGAAGGTTCCTGTAATGTGTGCAGGTCTCCCACTGACTTCAGTAAAGCTGTGCCCACTTACAAGGCTTGTGAACCTGGCCCCTGAACTCTGCCAGTTGCTCATCAGGTCTGAGATACAAAGCCAGCCTGAAAGCTGTCAATATTTATATAATTCTGCCTGAAGATTACTATCTTGGGGTGAACCCAGCAAGGAAGAGAAATTTTGCATGCTCAGACCAAAACCAGTAACATTTAAGTACTTAATTTCTTTTTTTCCTGGAATATTTGTCCATTAACTTTAATGAAGCTTTTTCTAGGCTTAAAAGTCTGAAGGGAGCTATTAAACAAAAGGGAGAGAGTTTGCTTGCCAGGCATTTTCTCTGCTCTCTCGGTTCCGTTTCTTTATGGCCAGAGAAACACTTTCAGCCATATGTCTTTAAAGCAATGCTAACACTTAGTGACCAGTTAAGTAAATCCCACTTGTTAAATTCTTGTGGCTGCATTATGCTGGGAGCCTTACTCTAAGGGCCCTGTTCTGTCACTGCTTGTTTTTTTCCACATTAAATGAAGTGACTTGGATGGGATACACAGATCGGTGATGCAGGAGAAATCCTCTTCTGCCATTGAAAGGTGGCACAGTGCAAAACTATAACTGTTATTTTCCTCTTCTGTAAAAGGTAAGCCAAGAAACTTGTTTGATTTCCTGGGCCTCAGGCTTACGGGGCAAAGCCTGGATGCAAGCCAGGCTGTAGATGGCCTTCTTTACTTGTGGATCCCGCTGCTGAAGTAGGAGTCAAAGGATTTGTGCGGGATTTGCTTTCTTAGGCCTCTTCAGTTTGCACTTGGACCAGTGGTATTAGAAAACTAAATGGCAGTGAGCCAGTTTGGGTGCAGTGTCTCACCTCCATGGCACCCGGAGTGCCCCCTTCCCATCACAGTGGCAGACATAAATGTCCCTAAAAATCTTATAGGTTCATGTTTGGAATTCCTGAGCTTCCTCGGGACAGAAACTGTGACTGCTGATGTCTTTGTCCCAAACCAAAGAGACAAATGACGCCTACATCCATTTGACTGCCTCCTCTGCAGGGTGTGTGTCCCTCCCGTAGCCCTCACACTTACCAGCCCCTGACTCCCTTCACAAACACCAAGGTACCACATTTATCTTTTACTCTTCAGTGGGATTAAGGCCCATGCATTCCAGATGCACTCCAGTTTAAGAAGAGCACCTAATCTGTACCCGTATCACCTCTGTTATAATCTTGCCAAAAAATGCCCAAAATTTCTTTGTGTACCGTATCTCTTCTTTCAATTACAAAATACTGTTCAGAAGTCATAGCTCAGGAGTTCCAGCCTTATTTCTCTTACAAATTGCTTATATGGATTTCTCTTGCTTGAAAATTAATTGACCATACAATAAACTGTTTTCCCTTGAGCAGGGACTATTCTGTTTCCTATGACGTTACAGTAAGCTGTCTTTGGGCCAAATATTTAAAGGTATTTAGGTGCTTAAAGATGCAGGTAATGTGAATTTTCCAAAGTACCTAGCTGCCTAATACACAGCGCTTTCAGTGGGAGTTGCCATCTAAGAGCTTCTAAAAATCCCACTGTGCACCCATCTGCTTCTTTAAGCACCTGAATTCCTTTAAAAAACAGGTCCTTCCCTCCATCGGTGAAGACAAATTTTATTTTTCTTAATGTAGACAGAGCTTCTTAATACAGTTTCTTGGATATTGCCTGCCACCTTTAACTTATTTTCATTGTTTTGATTATGATGTCAAATCTAGTTGATGATCATGTTTATGCAGTTCCAAGCAGAGCGTGGGCACACAGCATCTATCCTTTATGACATGAACTTGGCACAGCATCTAATATTAATAAATCAGGGCTAAGAGGTTTGTAGGCAAGCAAACTGTCAGGAAGTTACTGCAACTTTTGCAGTATATTAAGTGATCTGTGTTTTGTTCTAACTTTTTAAACCCTCTTTGAAAACCAGGATTCTGTTTCTCATTAGTCGGTCTTTGATCCAGTGAAAATATCAGTCCCTTGAGTTAATATTTCATCTGACTATAGGGCCATGTAATTTGCTGCGACACTAAGTCAATAGGTCTCTGCTGGCTTACCCCAGCAGGACTTGTATGTGTAGGCAAAAAATTCTCTGCAAAACATGAATAATGTGGATTTAATCAAGAATTTATTTCTTTGGTTAACCAAAGGAAAAAAGTGGAGTGTGAACATCAGTCCATCTAGGCACAAAAGGAGCTTGAGGGAAAGAAAACATTTCACTTTGTATCAATTCACATTCTCAATTTAATACATAAACAGGAGCGTCAGGACATGTGCATCTTGCAGAGCCACAGAAATAGCAGTAGATTGATTTATCATTATTTACCGGCTTAGCCATCCTATTCACGTGCTTTCTATTATAATGTACTTGGAAAGCTCAGACAGTCCTTCTGCATTAACCTCCACCTACTGTCGTCATCTTTCCCTCTGGCTGCCCTGTGCTACATTCTCAAATTGTAATTTCATTGCACAAGGTGCTATAGAATGAAAATAAACATTTGTCTGTGGAGACTTTGCTGAGTCTAGAATATTCAGTTTGGCTTAAGGTAATTTAAAAACAAGCAACCAAAATTGTGCTTTTACTTTTTAAAGCTTTTCCAGGGATATTTCACTCTGTGATCTCCAAAGGAGTGAAGCATTTACGAATATGCATTAATCCTCACTGGGAATTGATCCAGAGCTTGTTTTAAGCATATGCTTAAGTGGTTTGTTGAACTGGGGCCATAGCTGCCCAGGCCCATCTCTGGCTGAACTTTAATTGAGCAATGCAAACGTTTGAATTCATTTACTTGTACTTGTGGGTTTTGTTATATAGATCTCTCTCTATAGATAGATAGATATGTATAAATAGCTATTGATGAGATTTATAAAAATTTCTGCACATCTCATATTTGGATCCACTATGTGAGAAAGGGTCGGATCTTTAATATGACTTTGCAAAAAAATATCATCTTTAGTTCAACACCTGCTTGATACTATGTCTAAGGGACAAGTAAATTTTTGTTATATTTTCACCAAGCTGAAAAAAGACCTAGATTAATGTTGTGTGATTTTTGACCCTTGCTTATTTTTGGCTTTTTATTTTATTTTATGGCTTCCATTTCTCTCTTGGGTATGTGATAAAGAAGAGCCCTGTTGTAGAGGAACTTCCTGCTCTGGTTGATGTGTTAGCATATCACTGACCCACTGCAGCTCATTCATGAGTTTCAACTCTGACAGGTTGAATGCCCAGAGTGGTCACTGATTAGACTGCCACTCCTAATATTCTCATCCCTGCAGTTATCAAGCAGGAAAATAGTGACAAGTAAATCTAAGCAGCGTGGGAAATGCAGAATCTGAGAAACCATGGACTTGTAGCATCTTATGGCATTTACTGAGACTGCAGTGGCATTCAGTGTGATTGCACAATAGTCTGGATCAGGAAAAGAATCCAAATCTTGGCAAATAGAAGGCAAATCACACATCACATTTGCAACTTGTACATTGCTGCATGATGCCTTAGGGGGAGGAGAAGAATTTCAGAGTCCTGGGTGATTCCTTTGAGCTTGGTTGTTTTGTGTTCAGTTGTGCTACTGAAGAGATCTGACCCTGAAATTTCAGGGCCACCTCCTGAACTCCAAAATCTCTATTCATCAAGACAAAATTCTTAATAAAGTCACTGGGAATTTTCCTCAGAGTTAGGGCTATTAGAATTTGATCCTTATATTTTTTCAAGAGGATGGTCAAAGCATATTTATCACTGTAAATGGGGATTTCAGTCCTGATGGAAGAAATGCTATTTTTCCTGTTTTTAAAGTAGAGAAACTAGGCATCTTACTGTTTTAGAGCATTTTCTGACTGACATCTTGTAAAATTAAAATTTTTTCCTTTCATTTGGGAAAATTTCTTTTTGCACCTGTTTTTTCTTTCCCATTATTTGTGCAGATTTGGTTCCCACTCCTGCCATTGTCCTGCCTCCTTGATGAGTATCCAAGGAACATTTTTAATTCCAAGACTGCATAAATTCTCTGGGGCAGTACCAGGGGCTGAGATGCATGCAGTTGGTCAGGGCATTCACCTGGGATGTGCTGAGGCTAAAACCAAATCAGATAAAGCTCCAAGCCGAATCTGGGTCTCCTGTGTCTCAGGTGAATACAGTAATATCTTTATTCTCTGTACCTCTTTTTTTCTGAGAAGTCTGTTAGAGCTCTGAAAAAGATTTCTCTGACCTTCTTCCTACCGAAAAAAAAAAAAAAAAAAAGAAAAGAAAGGACAGGGTTCCATGAGTCAGTGTTTTCCAGTGAAAAATTTTTGTCAGAATACTCCTGATTGGTTGTAGCTCTTTTCTTAAAAGCACCTTTCCTTAGGCCTTTGTCTAAAAATATAAATTATCCTTAGAATATGGGAAGTGCCATGTACCTTTAACAAACAAGGAACAAGCTTCTGAAGTTACACACAACGGAACTGGGTTATCCAATAAATGTGTTAAGGAACAGAAATTAGGAAAATAAACTGCATTTGTGACCCAGACTGGTAAATGGTTAGGGAACCCCTGGCTATAGTGAGCACTTCCCTGTATCTCTTTCCCATCTTTTTACCCTACTCAGTGCTGTGTATGCTCTGTAGCATAGTTTTGAAGTGTAGCTCTAGTATGAGTAAGTCCATTCTCTGTCCTCTGGGTACACTTTCACCTACAGCCTTGAGCAGGGCTGTGCGCAGCTGCCCTGGTGACTGGGGAAGAGATGCCGTGTAGCTGTGCACACTCCTGTGCTTCCCTATCGTGTCACAGGGAGTTTGAAAGCCACGCTGGACCACACTAATGGTAGGCACAGAGCAATTCTGCATGTTTTACCATGCACAGAGAAATGAACAGTCCTCCATACTCCTTTGAAAGTAGCAATACTTTAAACTCCAGATGGAGCTGGTCGAATCTGTGAACATCTCTTTTCTCTTGGAAGTTGAGGACTTTGGTAAGAGCTGGGTGCCAGTGTCTGGGCATCCATGTTCGATTCCATGTACAGGTGAGCAGCTGGATGTGTGGCTCTCGCATGTGTGCACATGAACTCCATCTATAGCACCAGTTAGTACCCAAGCTTGGTGGAAGGATAAAACAAAGAAAAAAAGGCTAATAACTGATCTTAAGAAGTTCTGATATGAGTTAAGACTTAACAACTTTTCTGTGTTGTAACTAGAAATATTCCACTATTTTGGGGGGGATGTTAAAGCATTAGATATCTGCAAAATTCCCCATGTTTAGTATTTAGGCTAACCTCACAGTCCTCATGAAATCAGTCTGAAAAATTCTGATAGCTGTACCCCCAGGTTATGTGATGTGCTCCATAGCCTGTCCTCCCACTTTTGCTCCCTGTAGGTCATCATCCCTCCAGCTCTCCTACAGCTCTCATCCCTCCACTCCCTCTACATGAGGGAAAGAAGGGGAAGCCAGGCACCAGGGTGGAAATCCTAAACTTGAATAGTAAAAAAGGGACAAAGACAGGGTCAAGGTAATTGATAAAACATGGCAGATCACAAATGTACTGTTTGTATAAATTGTTTTCTTTTGAAAATTATCCAGCTGTGTGGAGAGACATGGGAAAAAATATGTATGGCTTTTGTTGATTTTGTGGCCGTATATAAAGTGTTAGGCTATGCTTAGAGGGGAGACTGTATGGTAAAAGTTTGGGGGTTTTAGTGCAAGAGAATTAAATTCGAAGTGGGGATAATAATGGCATAGAATGTGATGATGGTTTGTCTTGTACTTCCAGCTGTTGCACTGAGAAGGGAGGGAGTCCCACCTGCACATGCCTCTTGCCCAGCATGTTAGGGAATTTGGACCCAGGTGGCTGGGTCCTCCCACAAAAGCTTTGCTGTACACAAGGAACATTTCGGGATACTGTTGCAAGCGTGAGTACATCCTTAATTCCGTTTTTAAAGACAAATCATTTCAAGTAGAGTGCATAGAGTTCATGACACAAGCACATCTGGATTTCAGTTGTTGATCTGAAATATTCATAGTCCAATATGGTAAAAGCAGATGTTGGATTGGCAGTCATAGATGTGAACAATCATATCAGAAATCTCATATGTAGCTTAGTTGAGAGCAGCAAAGCCTACCTGGCCACCCTTGATTGTGTTCTGGGGTTAGAAATATTTGCTTGCACACCTGATGTTAGTCATCACTCTTTTTTTGGATATAGAAGATTATTATAAACCTTAAAAAGGTTTAGGTGCAAAATGTGATAGGAATTGAATTGACTGTCTTAATCAGTAATACTTGGTTTGAAACGAAACATAAAAAACCTCTTTAAAATGTTTAATATTATCATGTTTTGTGCATAGTAAGCACTGCTGCAGAGGTCAATGGCATCAAACTTAATGGATTGATCGTTAAAAGACATCAAGCATCTGTGCCTTCTGCTGAAGTACGTAGAAGCTTCAGAACTTCTGACACCTCTCAAGAAAAGTAGCTGAGGCAAAAAAGGTGTAACTATATAGGTGAGTCAAGGGGTCCATGTAAAGGCCACCTGATTTTTCAGAGGCTTTTAATTTCTACAACATTCTCACTTTGAATGTGAGTTTTATTGGTGTGAAAACTGCATGTTTGGCCTTTATGTATTTGCTTATGAGTGTATCCACAAAGTGGAGGATGTCGAAGAAGATTTTGAATTCTTAAAGGACCAATGTGACTGTCTTCCAAAGCAAACCACTTCCAGACCCAACAGCTGGGACCACAGCTTCTGCATAAATAAATCCCAGGCCATGTCCCCTTTCCCCTCTTCACAGCCCCATTCATTCATTGAACATTCTGTTCTAGAGGACCATGTTCTGTTCTTGCTGTCACTCCTTGGTGCAATGGTGCTGTGAAGGGGTTACAACGCTCCAGCAGACTGAGGGCTCCAAACAGGGGTAACAGAGGGTCAGTTTAGGCATTGTGCAATTTTGGAAGGAGGTTGGAGTTCCCTGCCTTGCAGCTCTCTGAGCTACAGAATTGTTCACAGTTTCCCCATGCAATTCCACAACTGGAGGATGCACAAGTGGACATAAAGCTGATGTTCTCAGGACTTTCCCTTTCTGTGTTGCATTTGATGGCAAGGTGCACCCTACAAGGTGCCAGCAAGGTGCATTGCAGAACTCTGTTTATGGTGTTCTAATAGAGCCGTTTACCGATAAGTAAAATAGCTATGTAGGTTAATCTGCAGCATTCATCATTGCATCAGAAACAATCTGTTACAGGAGCTTTCACAACGTTTGCTTTCATGAGGATTTTAATGCAGAATCCACATTTGGAAGGGAAGTTAATAAAGGGACCAAGGATGAGTGGAAGATGATGGGTAAGAGATTAAGCAATCAAGAAGGCAATTACGTATGGGCTGAAGATAAAACTCTCATCCCAGGCAGTGGAAGAAAAAGAATCACAGAGATGCAAGAAAGAGTGAATGACAGGGTTAGACCAATGAAAATTGTGTCGGCCACAGTTTTAAACAAGGTGAAGCAACAAAAAGGAAAGAGAATTCTGGGCAGAAGGTGAGGAAGTTCTCAGGAAGAGCTGGAGTGAGAGGTAGGAACAATCCAAGTGCATTAGGAAAAATACACAGGGGAACATGGATGGCAGGGAACATGTGTATAGTTTTATGTCACGAAATGCACATCCTAAATTAAGCTATCTCAGAGTTTAAAGTGATTGAGATTTTAGGTTAAATTCCTTCCCTAAAAGAGGATTTTATTTCTGAATAGGCAAACATTTAAAATCGTAAAGAAGAAAAAGAAAGTACTTTCCTTGGAAGGATGGATGAAACATAAATCTTGAGCAGAACTATAAACTGTTGAGACAAGGCAATTTTGCTGGATTATGTAGCTCATATCAGATAGCAATAAATCAATCCTTCAAAGACAAAAGACTATAGAAAGAAGAATAAACCAAAGGCTCTCCAAATAACAAAGGCCAGATACACAAAAGTAACTAAGGAGCTGAAGAGGCAAATAGATGCCTGGCAGGATTTTAAATGGGATCATTCAGCACAGACACTCATCACCTGCTAGTGATTATTGGTGTCTTCAGTCTCCTTCAGGCCCAGACACTTTCTTGACTGAGGTTAAAATTCCCATCAGCATCAGGGAAACTAACTCATAACCTTAAAATCTGCATGTTTGGTATAACATCCCTAATGTAAACGGAATTTACCTAGTGGATGAGTTTGACCTATTGTGAGCATTGACAATACACTTTTTTAAATACAATTCTGTCTCTACTCACTTAGGTCATCCCACTGAGATGTAAAGTTTTGCTCCTATTTACCTTGCTTGCTGATCCAGGCCTGACTAGATAGAATAATAAATTTTGAGCAAAACTGTGGCTTATTGGGTATGATGAAAGAATTCTAGCCGCGGGTACCAGCCACTAATGCTAGTTAATACTCTCTTGCTCTCACACTTTGGAAATGAATTTTCTGTGCGGCAAATTCCTGAGTTTGGGGCAAAAAACAACATTCCAGTGCTGCAAATAGCAGAATGTATCACAGTCTATGGCTGTACCCTGTAGTCCCAGTGCCTTATTGTTCAGATCATCCGGACCTATTACAGCATGCTGTGGCATGGCATGTTCCTGACCTGTATGCCTTGACCTTCTCCCAGTGAAAATCAGAGACGATTAAGACTTGGGACTCATCCTGACATGCAGGCAGAACAGTCACAGGAGCTGGGAAGTGTTTCCAGATCCTCAGGCTAGAAGTACTGGGGACAGGCCTTTTAGCTGAGCTTTGCTATGCTGATAGTTACATATTCATCGGTATCAAATATGGCTGTTTTGTTCGTTGATATTAAATAGAAGGATGACTTGATTCTTAAACTGTTGAGGGTGTGTGCAGGATACAGAAAGGGATTCCTGTCCTTCCTAAATCAGAAGAAATAAACATAATACAGATAATAAGAAAGAGGAAAAAAAAGAAGAGAAATTGCTGTACATATATTTAAAAAAAACAAGCCAACAAATATTGAGGGCACAAGATCTTATCACAACTGAGAATTACTAGAATATGCCAGACATGGTGAATAAAAGGCAAGCAGGCAGTATTACTGCTGGAACAAGCAGAGATGTGAAAAAATCTAGGAAAACTTGCAAGTCTTTATTTGCCACTAGTCTGACACAGATGATGATGACATATCTGTGAACATATGTTATGAAAATACAGGCTACTATCACAAGCTATGCAGTGATAGGGTCACTGAATATTTTTAGCCCCAGTTCTGGTTCTGGTTGGCCTGTATATCATCTTGAGTTTGAAAGTACTGTTTGGTTCAGTCTCCCCATGGAATACTGTTCCACAGAATACTTTAAGTACATTTATTCAGAAAGGAGCCCTGGCATTTGAATACAATATAATTATGATTGCAATCCAAGCCTATACAACTTTAGGTTTGCTTCATCAAACATTAATATTCCTTTTGCTTGGACGTTGCAAACTTACAGAGTTCAGCTGGAAAAAGATCGGAGTGCACTTCTTACAAGTGAAGTGGTACTTCTGTGAGTGGTTCTTTCAAGTCCCTCTCCCCTTTGGCACCAGAGAAGTGCTCATTTCAAATCTTATGATGTGCAATAGTTAAAACAGGGCAGCACAGAACACCATAAAAATAAGTCTTCCTGGCTTAGTTTGATGTATGCTTTCACCATTTACGTGTTTTTTATACACAACTGCTTGCTTTGGTATTGACTAAAAAATGAATTTTTTACCAGTCAGGCAAGGACTGGACAGTGAAGCATGAGACTGTCCACCTGCTTTTCCTTTTCTTGAAGAAAACACCTTACTGATGCGTTCCTCTCCATACATCTCTCAAAGCAAGATTATTCAACTGAGGAAATGTATTTCTGGTCTCATTGTTTACTCTTTGCTCTTACTGCTAGTATGATCCCATTTTTTTCCCCTCTTCTTTAATTGCAACCCCTCAGTACAAAAAAAAAAAAAAAAAAAGTAGCCATTTGCAAATGGCAAATCAGTCCGTGGGGGCTGCTGGGATTTTAAGGGCAGCTGCTGTTCAATGTATCTGGTGTGTCACTTTCTGTTTTGTGCTACTGTTTTATTGCTGCTGTGGGAATGGAGCAAAAATAGCGGCTACTGCAGTTCTGTTGAATAACCATCAATGTGATTCTAGCCGATGTGTCAGTCCCTCACTGGGCAAAAAATGTCCATATTTGATATCTGCTGCCCTACCCTGACCTGTAAATGAAAATAGTAACATGCTAAATAGCTACAGAAAAGCACGATTAGCTAAAAGACTCAGCTGATATACATAGGTGCGCTTGTGCTGCTGCATGTGTGGGTGTGAGAATATATATACATCTCCAGAAAGGTTGGTGTAAGTAAATAATGCATAAGGTGCATGCAGTGTATTTAAATGTTAAATACATTGGCTTTCAAATTCGGTGCGACTATCGAAACCTGCATTTGGATACAACCATTTAACTGCTGCATATTTAAAGTGAAATCACTAGCAGTCTGCAAACGCTGTGTAAAAATTACACAAGCCCCAATTATTGACAGACCACCTAAGCTTGCCCGTTTATCCCTTTGTGGAGCTCAGGTTTATCTTCCCCCCATGCAGGACTGCTGCTTGTTTCAGTTGGCTAGAGGAAGGTGCCCCTGCCCGTGGCAGGGGCGTTGGAACTAGATGATCTTTAAGGTTCCCTCCAACCCAAACCATTCTATGATTCTATAGTCTTGACCTCAGAAATGCTGACTCATGAAATGGCAAAGAAGGAAAATTTCTGTTTCTGCTACAGTGGCTGAATTTACGTGGGTTTACCCCACTGTGGCTTCTCCTGCCCTCCTCGCTCCAGCCTGTGCCCTGCGTCTGGCCTCTGAGAATCTGAACCTGCTGCTGGGAAAGAGCATGAAGGTATTAAATATATCTAATAGCTGCTGGTTAACACGGTTCGGTTTTAAATCCATCTAGATTGTGTTACCTCTCCTTTCTAGTCACCAGCAAAAGTTTATCCTGGATCAAACCAGGCTTGTCACGTACTGAGTCTAAACGGGCTTTTGTTCTACCAAAGGCAAAGCAGCGACGTGCCCGCTGCGGTTTCCTGAAGCAGCTGGTTTTCTCCAACAGATGGCACTGCCTTTCTCTCGTAGTTAGCCAAAAGTTTAAAAACATTTTGTTAAAAATAGATGCCCCACATTCTTAATTGCCAATCCTTTTTCTATTTATTGTTAGGCACAAATCAAATGCTGTTTAGCTCTTAGGCAAGCTCAATGCACAATACATAAAAGCGTAATGTAAAACACCCAGATATTTTCTTATTGTGTTCTGTATCTGCTTGTTATAACAGAAGACACTGAACAATTTGTGTTTTGTCACTAATATCTTCAGAAACTTATTTATAATAAAATGTTATTTTTTTCCATTATGAAGATTGACCCTTTTTGTTTAGTCCTAAAACTTGCTATGTACTCAGACACCCAAGCCCACATGAAGCCTCCTTTTTCACATAAATGAAGCTGATATTATTCCAGCATCTCTGGAGCTCGGCTACATTTACTGGCGTGCTTAAGGCATTTGGCCCTTATCCTGAAGAAAGCTTCAAAATCTCTCGTGCCGGCAGGTCTTTCTTGCGTGAGGGGATGGAGGCGCCTGTGCCAGCCGGGCCTCCTGAGCTGCAGTCCCTGCAGTGGGGCCCTGATGCCGGTTCTGGGGTGGGGATGGCTCGTAGCCTCCCTGGGGTTATCCCTCTTTGCAGGGGCTGGGAGCACGCTGTGGGGAAACGTGACTTCACCATGGTTCTCCTCCGACCCTTCCCTGGGTCCCCAGGGTAATTCGCCTGGGTAATTCCCCGGGGGTAATTCACTACAGCTTCTTACCAGGGTCTCCTGATGCCAGCTCAGCTCTTGTGGGGAGCGGATGGACGTGTCACCGGGGGTGAGCCTCCCTCTGCTCTCTCCTCGGTGAGCTAATAATTTCTGTGGCCTCTTCTGGGACCCATTTGATTTCTGCAATTCCTTGGGCTATGCTGAGCAGAAAGGCCAAATCACTCCTTTACAAAATGAAATTGTAATGGCCTCACGATTTCCTAGTTTAGTCTGTACTTAGTCGTTCTTTCCGTGGTCGAGTTGTTTATGGTGGAGCAGAAGGAACATGTTTTGTTTTGCTTTATTTCTTTGCCTGTTCTTGCACATGAACAGATTTTCGGCCAGCTGCCTACAGTTTTACTCCGTTCCACCTCCCCCCACAACGGTCACAAATTCAGCACAGGGCCTGATCCAGACAAGCATTTCCTTTCCCTACCGGAGCTCTTCCAGCAATGTCAATAGCACTACCCACAAATACGGTTTTGTATGTGCTCGAAGCCAGTGTCAGTGCAGGCTTTTAGCACAGATGCATGGGAGTAATTCTTTCTAATATGCATTCACATGCGTCTCTCTCCAGTGACCTTCATTTGCCATCTCTCTGCCTATTTAGTTAGTTCATAGGTCCTTCTGAGGTGGTTCATAATATTCTCATAATATTGGACAAGTCTCAATAATTGTATCAAATTCCAGTGTTATCAGCTGGATTTTGAAGCCCTTTCTCCTATTTGCTAACATTTTAAACAACGCTATACCTAACACAGTTCTTTGAGTCACCTCATTGTCAAAGCAATTGAAAGCCTTTTCTTCTTCCTCTTCTTTGGTGATTTTTACTTCCCAAGTTGGTTTTGTTCCCTTTGTCACTTTTTGTGATTGAAGGCTATCAGCTGTTTTTAGAAAGAGCAGTAGATTAATCAGATATGCTTGTACTTGAGGCAGTTTTCTTTTAAACAACTCTGCACTATTTTCTCTCTTTTGTAGAATGATAATCTGGTTGTTTTCATACTTTATTTTTGTTTTAAGAGTTTTGTTTTCCTGGTGGTAGAGTAAGATTTAGTAGGCTGCAATTTTCAACATGCTTTTTAAAGCTAGTGCTCATATAGTAGCTTCCAGCTCTCCAGCAGCTGATGGTAATGAGCAAGGATGTAGGGTTTTTTAATTAGTTCCTCTGACACTTACTTGAAAATATTTGCATGCACACAAACCAGTTCTGGAGATCTGTTGCTCCCAAGCGCAAATGTTGCAACACTTTCTGCCTTGAAAACAGTCTTTAATATTGATTTATTTTTCTTACATGGGAGAATAGATGTGCTGAAATGACGTCTTAAAATCCTTTTTTGAATACAGGTGTCAATAAAATATTTGGGATCTTTGAACACATCATCTTTAAATGCTCATTTGTTCCTCCTTCAGTCCCCTGGCTTCTTGGGTACGTGCCTCTGTATGCATGTATGAAAGAATTACTTCTTTTTTTTTTTTTTTAATCTTGTCTGCTTGCTTGTAAAATTTTCTCCCGGACCTGATTTCTGTCCTGCACTTTTTAAGGCAGTAGCATGTGTATTTCTGTGTGGGTTTCAGCTGATGTGGGTTCTTCTGGTTTGAAAGCTAACTGGTAAACAGCTTACCATGTAAACATAAACACTTATTTTTCCTTGACTTCTGCTTCCTCTTTGTGTCAAAATATCCATATTCTAGTGACTGTATTATGATTTTGTGGCTTTATGGTTATTAAGAATATCTAGTGTTATTTCTTGCATCATGCCAGCCATGTGATTTCAGCCCCCAAGTCCCAGATGAGCTGCAGTGTATCTTTTGTACAGGCATTCATTCTTGCTGAAAAGACATCAGCTTATTACATTCACTGCTCTCAAGCAGTTAATTTTAACTTAATATTTACTTTACTCATTAAAAGAACAGACATATTTTGTTCCAACCTGCATTTGTCTACCTTCTTTTTCTAATGATTAATTACTTTTATGGCTTTGCACCCTAGTTGAAAGTCCACTGCTGTCAGAACTATCCCTTCCAGGCACTTCCCTGGCACTGTGATGCATTACCTCTGCCTTTTTTTGGGGTGACTTTCTGCAGTTTGTTATGTACAGGTAAGGCTTCCACAATTTCAAATAATTTAGTGACTCATTCTTGATTCCCTTGCAATATTCCAGAGTCGTCATTATTTGAAAATTGGATACCAGAACTGGACATAACAATACTGGTCCTATCAGTGATACATACCTGTGATATCATCATCTCCTGCATAATCATGCAAATATTGCATTAACCTTAACCCATAGATTGCGTACGGAATTCATAGTAAATTGATTTTTCTGAAGTCCTTTTCAGTGTCACTGCACTTCAGGATATGGTATACTGTGTTGTTAGTGTGACCTACATTCTCTCTTTTGACATATCTGACTTTGTGTCTGCCTGTATTAAGACCTTTTTAAAAATATTACTTCATTTTCTGAGCTGATTCAAATAGCACATTATAACTGACAAGTCCTTATCTCTCCAATGGTTATTTTACCAATTTTTTTCTTTGCTTACCTTTAAAGTAGCTAATTTAAAATATTTGAGGTATTTTCTCTCTTGGACAGATAAATATATTTCTGTCAATTCCTGTTCTGAATGTAGTCAAAAGAGGTTTTAAAAAAAAAAAATAGTAGAAACACTGTAAATACTGCTAGATTCACCCATATTCAGGTATGATAACTAGTAACAGTGCATTTGTCAGTTTTTAATGTGTTGTACTACGTTATACATTTTGAGTAGTGTTGTTTTTTAACAGAATGTAATGCAAAAACTTTCAAAAAATATGAATTCAAAATGCAAATGTAATTATTTTTGACAACCACATTTTTTTACAAATAAAAAAATTATGTCAGGCTTGTTTAAAAAAAATATGCTTCCCGTATGCTGACTAGGCATTATGCTCTCATTTTGCAACATTTTTTCAATCACCTGTGGTAACTTCTCTGAAGAGTCCTCTTAGCCCCAGTTCCTAATCCAAATGGTTCTTCTACGCCTTGTTAATTTCTGTGTCTGTAGCTCTTTCATTTTGTCTAGGTGAAAAGCTGCTTTCCCCACCTTTTCACACTATCTACTCTGGAGACTGTATTTAAGTCCTTTCCCAGATCACCTAAATTTAGATGGTTACCAGAATCTTTTTCTCCTCCTTCCTTGCATCAGTGTATGTCCCATGCCGCAAGCGAGCATCAAGACTGGTTTACACAGTCTTTCTTTGCCTTCTTCCTTGGCCATACCCTGTGAATAGATCCCATAACTGTCTCTTAAAAATTCCCACCAGAGAAGAGACTTCATCTTCTGTGTCAGTCCCTTTTCCCAAGTAACAAGTGATAGAACAAGAGGAAATGGCTTCAAGTTGCACCAGGGGAGGTTTAGATTGGATGTTGGGAAAAGTTTCTTCACCAAAAGGGTTGTCAAGCACTGGAACAGGCTGCCCAGGGAAGTGGTTGAGTCACCACCCATGGAGGTATTTAAAAGCCGTGTAGGTGTGGTGCTTAGGGACACGGTTTAGTGGTGGACTTGGCAGTGTGAGGTTTACAGTTGGACTCAATGATCTTAAAGGTCTTTTCCAACCTAAATGATTCGATGATTCTATGACCTCACACCATGTCCAGTTATATCTGGGCAGTGTAAGTGTAAATGTTACCATTTAAACTTAGTATCTTGGGCTGCAGAACAGATGGTATGAGCTAGTCTTCATCAAGACTGGCTTGCCAGTCTTGGCTTGATAATCTAGTTTGCTAGTCTTGCACTAGTGATATACATTAGTGTCTTCCCGCTGGACTGAGGATTCATTGGAATCAGCATCACTTCTATCGCAAAACCAACTATGCTCAATTTTAAAGGTGAGAGCAAGAAAGAAGGAAAGAGTGTGTGGGGATCAAAAGGCCCTAGCTGGATGCATTCTGTAGATAAAGAGTCTTAGTTCTCAACTTGTACCCATAACATGAATTTGAGGTAGCCCTGATGGCAGGAGGGCCCTGGAGTCCAGCCAGAAAGTTTGCAGCTGTGTCAGAGGAGGGTTTGCCCTTAGGAAATGGCAGTGCTTCAGATTTGCATCTGCAGTGGGGTGGAGGTTCACTGGGGCTAGATGCAAGTTCTGTATTGCTTGAGAAGAAATTTGAAACACTTATTCAGTAACAAGTAAGTAACAGCGGACTCCATTTTCCATCTCTATTCAGAAGCATAGGGAAAGACGTTACTTCCACACATGTATTTCACGGAATTTGCAATAGCTACCTATCAATTGACATACAAACTTTTAGATTAGTAAAGCCAGCAGAACAAGAGATGCCTGCTTAACCTGTTTAATGTTTTTTTAATGATAACAGAGGAGACTTGGCATATTAGTGTTTCCTCGAAGAATATCCAAATATTCACTGACTTAAATGATCAAAGAAAACAGCAATGCTTTCAGTTACGCTGGGCAAGATACGTGGGAGTATGTTCTTGCATAATTATTGACAGCTTCTCTGGATCTCTGTCACCTGCACAGAGTCTGTGCACCAGACAAGACCCTGGTTGCTTAACTCTGTAAGTCATTAAGGTTACTAATTCTTAAGGGTAGTTTGAAGAAGGCAATTCAGATCCCACTGAAGTCGCCTCAGTTACTGGCTGTTAAATTGGTTACTGACTGCTGTATAAAAGCCATTTTTTTGAATGAGAAAGTTTTGTTTCACTAGGGAAAAAGAGTAAGTAAGAGAAAACTGTAATGAAGGCGAGGCAGTTTGTAATGGTCACGTAGACTGCATGAGACTCAGCTTGTGAAGGGACTGAACCAGTTGCAGACTGTCACGGTCCTTGCTAGGATTTTGCCTCCCATTAGCTAACTGTGGCTGCAAACTGCTTTGTCCTAGTGAAGAGGTGCCTTAATTCTGCTGTGAATTAGAGAGGAATGGCAAGAGTTTGCCAGCACAAAGCAAGCAATGCTGAGGAGCCCAACTCCTGATATAGGTGCTTTGAGAGCATTGAGAGGTGCAGCTGCTTCTAGAAGTGTCTTATTAAAATACTGAGCTCTTCAGCCTGAATTTACCTTAGCTTTTTGCCTTTGGAAGAGAAAAAAAATGTTGTGCTGACCATGCATAAGAAAAGCAATCTTGTTGCTAACAGATACATGGTAATGTATGAGACAATATTTGTTCAGCTGAGTCACTTGCAGCCAGAGATAAGTGACAGTTCTAGCAAGTAATAAGCTGTCATGTAGTGTTTCTTAAATGCATGGATTTTCTGAAACCCTGTTCAAGGGGTCAATGGCACAGCAGATGCAATTGTCTGCTGTATCACAGAGACCTCAAGAGTCAGCTCTGCATTTCCCTTTATTTTTCATTCCCCTGAAGTGGTAAACTTCAAGAATTTCCTCCCAGAGCAAAGAAGCTTTCATTAGATGCTGGGGAAAAGAATTGACTGTTCAGTTTTGGAAATTATCTTGTGATTATTTTTTATGCCACCTATTTATTTTATTTTTGTTTCACATTTTTCCTTGAGAAACCAGTCTGTTTATTATTGCTATCATTTGTTAGCCAATACTATTTTAATTATTTTCATTTTTGTCCTGGTGCCGGCCAAACTTGCTAAGTACAATTTAGTCACAAGAAAGACCAGTCAAATCAGACTTTTAAAATCTAAGCCACGAACATTTCTAACGTGTCCTCATCTTGAATCCTGTATCTGGTTGATTGGTGTGTTTCAAAGGGATAGAACTAGGAAAGGTACAGGGAAAGATAACAGGGAGAGAGTAAATAATCTAGACCCTTCAGAGAATCCACTAAGGGGAAAAAGACAGAGATGTGCACAATAATGAGTGTCATGGAGAAAGTGATTAGGGAGTGACTAATGCATTGTTTCTGACAATACAGGACCTAAGGGGGTTCCAATGTTATAATCACACAGGGAATTTAAAGCAAACTTTTGTCATGCAGGGCATAATTATTTTGTGCAACTCATTCCACAGGATGTTAGGAGTTCAAAAAAATAAGATATATTACTGACGATAGGTCCATGGGGGACTATTAACATGATGGTACTGTGGCAAGCTCTAGTTCAGAAAGTCATCTAAGCAGCTGATTGCTGGAAGCTGAGGGAGTATGCACAGGGATTTCCGATTTGTCCTGTTTCTTATTCTTGTCCTCTAAGAATCTCCTGCTAATAGCCCAAAGACAGGATACAGGGCAAGGGTGGATTTTGGTCTGACCTATAGGGACATGTTCATGTACATAGCTAGCTCTCCAGAAGAGCAACACAGACAGCAGAGGAGGCATAGGAACAGAGAGGGTATGCTCACCAAATGAGTGATGTGGCCTGGTGATCTTTTTTAATAGCCAGATAACATGAAGCCAAATCCACTGCAACTTCATGTAGTTCAGCTGACCTCAGTAAAGCCAGTTTACACCAGCACTAAGGTACAAAGGTTGTTGGTGCCCTATAGGGAAAGTGTTTTCCAGTGTGCCTGTAATTGTGATCTCCTGACCATCCAGGCTGCGGGACTTTGTGGGATCTGTAGTAGCACACCCCCTACACACAGAGCCAGTTTTCCTACCAGAGGAAATCGGGGTGTACACAGGAAGGTGCACAGCATCGGACTGTGCAGCTGAATTGCAGCAGAAATACCTAGGGGAGGATACAGGATGTCCTGTAGAGCATATATGATTGGCAGGATAGACCCAGCCTGTTTTGAGATGCTGAAGAAAGACATGGTTGCATAAACAATATACTGCATGACCTGCTGGAGTAGAGTCTTACAGATCACCAGTGACCGTTCATAAACATGAACGGTCTTATGCTTAAACATGAAAGCTCTTATGCTTTGATAAACATGAAATATCTCCCCCTGAACAAGGCAGGAGGACTATGAACGAGGATTCAGGAAGGATTGTGTATGGAGCAGAAATCAGCATGGAAAAGAAATTCTTTATGGGGTTTTGCCATGAACAAATGGTAGAAATGCTTAAGGAATGGCTTAAAGCTTCACTAGCTTAGTAACACTGAGAAATATGAAGAAAGAGAGGATGCTTTCAATATAGGACATGGCGTGATAACAAGGCCAACGCAAAATTACAGAGCAAATTCTTTGTGATATGGTGGAATAGAAGACAGGAAGAAAGTTAGGATAGGGTAGTGGAGAGATTCAGAAGGGTTTATGATCACATCAGGCACAGCTGGCTGCCTGCTGTATAGACTGGATGAGGCAGTAGGAGTAAGGATTTGTTGAAACACAGGGATTGATGTAGGCAGGCTATGTATGCATGTATGGGACTGAGAGACAAAGTGGAAAGCTTGGAGTATCAATGAAGATGGCAAGTGTCAAAGTGAAGATTTACAAGGCTTCAAGAATACTTTCAATCCCTGCCTTAGTGGTAAATGGGTGTCTGGGCAGGACTACCCAGAAAGAGGAGCACATGGACCTCCCTGTGTGCCTTGAGGTGAGAGAAGTTGTGTTTTTCTTGGGGCAGGCAGCTTTGTGAGGTCAATAGTGAGTGAATAATAAGTTCATAAATGTCCCAGAAATACCAGGTCTCTGAAAGACTTGCTCCAGTGTCAGGCAGAAGAGGACAATGTTTCTTATCTGTTCCTCAGTGAGGAGGAGAATATGGCTGTCTGCCCTGGCTCCATCTAGAGACACAGACTTTCTTCTCAGAGAAGAAGTAAAAATGTTTTTTACTGAGATACTTAGCAGCATGGCAAAAATTCATCACTCGCTCACAATTTAAATTCAGCAGAGACAGATAACATGTCCCAAGCGGGCAAGTATCAGGTGCAGGAAAGACTTCTGAGATTCTTTTGCTTTGGCAACAATTGATGGGTAAAATTTGGTTTGGTTTTTTTGTGTTTTTCTTTGTCTTTTTGTCATTTGGTTTGTCTTTGTTAAATAGCTTTTGCCAAATTTATTGGCCTTTTACAAAATGCACCAGCAAATGTTAAATCGGTAAATTTCCTTAAAAGTTAGTTATAAACAGCTCAGGTTATTAGATGTATACATTTTATCTATATATAAACGGTCATGTCATATTTATATTTTGTAACTCACATGCATCTAAGTATAATATGAATTACTGAGTTATAGGAAATTATATGAGACTGGCTTTGAGTACTATAAAAAGAATTGTAGAATATTCTTCTTCAACTATGCTCCTACCAAAATGTCAGATATAATGTGATTGCAACAATTTCACTTTGAAATCTTCTAAATGCGTATGAATATCAAGACAACCTCTACAATAAATTCCACCTTGCACAGAAACGAATACTGACATCCACTAAAATTGTAGAAAAAAGCATGACTTTAATATTAGATTTCTGTAATCACAATTGTAAGACCCCTTTTTGTACATCAACATAATAATAATGTCTGAGATTTCTACCCAGAAAGCACAGTTTCTCTCAAACCTCCTGTTCATTCATTTAAAAGCAGTGTCAATATGTAATAGCTGTCACTACTGTATGTGCATCTCTCATCCTAAATTAGCACTTTGTATTATTGGATTTAATTTTGGAAGGACTTTCCAACAACCTATCAGATATTTAAAGCATGTACAGTATACTTGTAATGATACAGGTCACTTATTTATTTAACTGTTGAAAGCTTGAAAGCCTCTTTCAACTCCCTATATCTATTTCTATATGTACGAATTATGAGACCTTGAATAATGAACGTGTTATTTAAATTGTGCTGTGACACTACATAATGCTGAGAAGTCATTTTCTACAGTTCACTATTCTCATAGTCAATGGTGCTTGACTTGATTACCAGTGCCTCATAGCTAGAGTAGATATGGGCAATGTTTTAAATTTGTTAAAAATTGGTTAGATAAAATTGTCTTGAATGAAATAGAGTAGGTTGGAGAGCCTATTCCTTCTGATAGTTTCCTAGATGAGTCTTAATTGTCATGCATAAAATATCCATGATAGATTACATTTTTGTATAAAAAATAAAAGAGTAAAGGAACAGCTGAATGTTCTACCTGAACTCTGCAAAATGGTAGTGGAGGAGGTGGACCCAGCTTTATATCCTGGCTTACATTCCTCAACCACAATTCAGGACAACTATGGTTAAGGAAATGTTGCATCCGCACTTATTCCTTCATGAGTAAGGAAAAGGTAAGCAAAGAGGTAAGTTCTTAGTATCCACTAGCTCCTCATGGGTCAGCTTGCAAGGCAGATACAATGATTAGCATTATTACTGTAAGCTATCTGCTTTCTACTGGGAGAAAGGAGAAACTAGAGGACATTGTGTCCAATACTGGTCTGCACTACAGGCTTCTCTGCCTGTGCAGCTTCACTGCACTGGGATCTAGTGATTGCCCTGGTATAGGCTCAATTTTCCTAGCAAAACTGCTTTTACCCTCCAATATTTATTTGCTCAGTGATGCTAGTTTGACTTGCCTAGCAAAGTCACCATTTGTATTATCATGATGCATCCATGTAAGAAGTGTTTTTCTAGTGTAGCATATGTGTATTCCTGTATGATAAAGCACTAAGAGGTTAACTTACAACATCGGAGCCTGGAAAGGACAGATTTTAACACATGGGGAAAAATTGGCTTTCTATGAGCAGCAGAACTACTGAAGCTTGGTTTGCTAGAAGTTGTGTGTTCCTTGTCACCTATATGTAGGTATGGCCAGTAGGTGTGGCATATGCTCTTAGCCAGCACGCTGCTCCCAAACAGCATGCATACTATAGTGTTTGAGTTGTCTGCCTTTCCCCAGTGGTGGTCACTAAATTGGGTTACTCTCCTCTACTAAAACCTACGGGAATTTCATAGTTTTGAACTTCCTACCTTTAGAACATAAGACATACCTGAAAGGCAGCAGACCTGAAACACAGCTTTGTTTCAGATCAAGACAGGATCAAGCTGAAGTGTCATTGAAATTGGTTCATCTTTGGAGTATGCTTTAATTTCAATGAATTTTCCCGGGAGCAATAAAAATTTCTGTTGGAAACATTTTGACCCAGTGTCCATGTAGGTTACCAGTCTTTAGGTTTCACATCTATTTCTCAGGGCTGAATAATATGCTACAAGTCAGGGCTGGCTGTACGCATGTCACAACTCTTTTGCTTGCTCTTATAGGTCTCCTTCCTTTTCAGGCACATGGAAGAGACATTGCTTGTCATGCAACTGGTTTTGATACCCTCCCCACTTGCCACACACACATACAGAGAGGGTTTACTTCATTCTTCCCTGTTACATGAACCAGAGATAATCCACATTCTTGTCTCCTCACCTTTTTGATCAATTTAAGTATCTAATGAGATATTAACAAAATGAAAACAGGAGTCTTTATTTCAAGATACTAGAATTCTTGTGACATGGATTTGAAGCAGTTTATGATCAAATAGTATTTTTTAATCTGTCTTGATTCATGTGAAAGTAATTTGAATCCACATTAGTATTCTGTGAACTGATCATTAACACTTTTCAACTGATTTAGTAAACATATATTGCTTCTAAAATAAATAGAAACAGGAAAGGAGTACAGTTAGTGTAGCTGAAAATGTACACATTAACATGCAAGGCAAAACTCCAGTGTTGAAAAGGGGCAGCACATCAAAGTTATTTTTCTAGCCATGTTTTTGCATCTCCAGAGGACACTTAAAAACAATAGACTGAACACCCTAAAATACACCTTTTAATAATGGTGCTTCATACTTCACTCCAAAATGGTGGACGAACTGTAATAAATGAATAGGCACAACTCCTCTGAAAATATCAGATAGTCAGGAAAAGATGACATGGAGAAGCTGAAGTACACAATCCTCCAAGGGGTTTGGCTCTGTAATAGCCAGTGAGATATTTGCAGAGCCCTGTTTGGCATATAAGGCTTCTCTAGGGGCAGAGTCTCTCTGTGTCACGCATGAAACCGAGGCCAGCTCTGATGCAGAAGCCATAAAGCCATAGTAACACATTACTATGTCAAACCAATAAGCCCTCCTCAAAGTTGAGCCTGTCAGTACTGGGCTAATTCAGGTCTGTCATGTTCAGGTCAGTGTTGGCCCATGTCCTGCCAGTGTGGCAAGCAGGTGGAGGGGCTCTGGTCTACCTGTCTGTTCCCTACCTTTGCTGGGAAATGCACAAAACCCTTTCAGACCGAGTGTGGAGCCGTGTTTAGGCAAGCCAGTAGGTATGCCCTGTAGTATTAAGGCTGTTTAGCTGGTGATAGAGATCTTTTCCTGAAGGTGGAGAGAGAGGCATCTTTTTTCAAAAAGAAACCCAGCAGCCATCCTTCCAAAACATGGCCAGGGCAGCGTTGGTGCCCTCTCCAACACAACAGTTCAGTGGCCAGTACTTGGGGGCTCCGAATACATTGCTGTGTGAAGGTATTTAACTCTGCAACTCCTGCCTCCCACAGAAGTGCTCTGGCCTCCAGTTAGAGGCTATTGGGGCATAGGGAAGGAAACTTTTTCTTTCAAGCTTCTCCACTTGCATGAAGCTAAAAAGATTAATTGGACTAAAGAGACAGAGCAAGCGCACACCACATTGTTTACTTATATGGCTGAGGGACTACCCTGGGAGAGGGAAATCCTGTCATTTATTCCTGTTCTGTCACCTGTTGCTGTGTTTCAGTTTAAATAGAAGTAAGGACCCCTGGAAAGGGACTTTTTCCTCAGAAGCTGGTGCGCTACCTACTAGCTATTGGGCAAAAGAATGAGGGAACCCTCCACCTCTTCCTCGAGGGAAAGGTAAGTGCCCTTTTTGAGGGATCTGCCCAGTTAGCTCACCTAACAGATTCTGCTCCACCTGTGAGCTACTCACTTACAAGAATATAAAATTTTATAATCCACACAGGGCTGAGGCATAAAAAAAATACAGAATTGTTCAGCCCTGCTAACAGTATGAGGTTTTTGAGTGTTCCCAAAGTCATAAGCACACAGGAAACTAAAAGACTGTAAGTGCCTCTTTGCTTGGCTGACCAGGAGCTCACAGGCTCAGCACTGAAACCATCTCTGTTTCTTGCAAGGCTCAGTCTAGGTGCTTTCTGTAGACCTAAGTGCAAGTGATTTGCTGAATGCCGTCTAAATAATACTTTGGATAAAGCTGGGAATGCAGCGCCTATGCCCCTACCCCTTTGCGAAACTCAATCTCGGTCAATTTTGTGAGAGAAAAGTGTTTATTGCTGAGAAGGAATATGTTAAGCATTAGCTTGTACAACTTGGGCAGTGTCTCCCTCTGAAAGCTCCATAATAATTCCTCTGTGAAAGCCGTAGGGTTTTTTGGTGCAATGTAGCTCTCTGACGACTCACTTTTGTGTGCAATGGCTATGCAGAAGGGAGAAGGGCATCATACTTCTACTTCTAAGACTTCTGGAGTGGTTCCCATGCTGCTAAAATTGACACTGTTTCAGGTGTTTCAGGATGTATGCTGACAGCAGCCGAGAAACATTTGGCACAGCTCAGGAAAAGAAGTGCAAAGGTGACAGTCTCCTTTACTAGCTAGCTGGGGCCAGTTCAGTTTGCACCACCTGCCAGCAAACCCAACTGCACTAGGACAGCCAGCCCCTCCTCGTCTTTGGATTCATCTGGACTTGAAACGCAGTGAGAAGATCTGAATTCAGCCTTATGCCTCATGCTGGGAGAACGATTCAGCCTAGAATCTGCTTCTGCTTAGACTCTTTTATTGTAATATCTTATAAAAGGTCCTGTAGAAATATGGTAAATATCTGCAGTGCCCCACTTTGGTCTGTGTTCTCTAACAAATCTCTCAGCGTCAATCTTGCCACAGTAAGGTGTATTCCAATATTTTCCTTTCTGCTCTGGCACAGCAGCACTAATGGAGTATTTTCTCCCCAGAGAAACCAAGCACCTTATTTTGAAATTTTAAATTCTGGTTCCATGTTAAAGCAAAGATTTTTGCAAATACAGCAAACACTATTGCTGACTGGCAGCTATGTCTCAGTTGCACATGTGGAAAGATGGAAATTTTTTGTGAAGAGGCATAAAGTGCTTCTTGAAGCAAAGACGTAAATTCACATCAAATGAAATGTGCACAGGGGGTAATTTTTTTTGTATTGCATTATAGAAAATGGTTCATTGTAGATTATAAATAGTAATGATCTGGACCATGCTCTTGTGTATTCAGTTCTAATTAGAAATGCACTGAGCTACCAAAAATGATGCACCCAAGCCAGCTTCCTTAGGACTGCAGTTATCTTCTACATAAATACACCTTTCACCAACAGCATATAAAAAGAGCAATGATGACATCCAGAGGACAGATAGTTTAATCATAGGTACTGTAGGTATTCTCAGCAAATTTCCTGGGGATATATCCCTCACCTACTTTTTCTATTTAAAGTCTGTTCCTATTAAATCAGTTATTGACAGCCTGCTGAGTTCCTCTAATTCTTAGTTTTTATGAAACTGACCTTGTAAAGTTGATTGTTTCACCCCCAGTGCAAAAATTATATGTACAAGGTAAACTTTTATTAGTTTCCTCATTTTTGTGTGCGCTATCGTTTTATGTTATCACTGAATCCAACTGAAAAGTAAAGCACTCCTTTAAGCTATTGGTAAACTTCAGGTTAATAGCTGTCTGGCTTACTTCACCTGTAAGTGCTCCTACTGTGCAACCTCTCCCTATATGTAGGTTTTTATCTAATCTGTCTTCGTAACCTTCCATACTCTGGTTTGGCAGTTATTTTTGGTTTTGGTTTTGTTTGCAACTGCAAGAATATTGGCCAGGTGCACCATATGTAGAAGCCACTACATAGAAAAGCCTCTGAATTCCACAGAAATATCTCTGGATGTGTGTCTATTTTATTGACAAATTTGAAAGAGATACATTAGCAATGTTAGTCTGTTAAGCACAGCTCCACGATCAGAATTTAATTGAAGCATGTTACCTATAATAGGTTCAGATATTTGTGTTCTTCAGCATTTTATGAATTCAGAAACAGATGGGCTATGACCGGGAAGCAGTGGAGAACAGACTGGCATAAAGCAGGTTGGCTCTCTGACAAGTGCAGGTACAGCTGTGGTATGTATTTTATTCAGCATGCCCACCTACTGTATCAGCAGCCTGCCCTACCAGCAATTCAACTACAACTGACTTAATGAAGAGTAGAAGTAAGCATGAATCCAGACTTTCCATGGATCATAATATTTGAGAACCCAGAAGAATCAACATGATGGAAATCATGCCAAGTAATTTTTTTCTCCATCTTTAAATGCAAGAGATAACAAAAGCATTGGCATTTTGCGGGGGAAAAAGCCCTCCATGAAATGTAATCAAGTTATGGTATATTAAAATATTCCCCTTTTGGGCTTAATTGCTTTTTTAAAACCGAAGAAAGAAAACCTTAGCAAGTAGTAGCTTACAGCTTAAATCACCATAATTGTACCAAGGAACATGATGAAATGCTGGCTAAGAGTGCTTCTGTTAGTAAAAGAAGAGAGATTATATGGGTGACAGAGGGGCCAGTTATTGAAGGTTTCATGCAAGTGTACAAAGGGTATTTTTGCTCCCATTTGTGCCAGTCTTTGCATCTTTGTGAGTCCCAAGGGGAAGGACATTTCTGTGGCTAAAGAGATGGTGGAAAAGAATCCTTGATCTGAACATGCCTTAATTGGAAATGTGGTATTTGCTATTTTATGCGTTTAAAAGAGGTGCATCTCTTTGTCTTTTGGTATTCCTTATATGTCTGGTTGAATAATCTTGCATTTAGGTATATTATACCTTTTTATCTCTATTTCTGTATCTACCTAATATCATATATTGTAACCTGCAGTAACCTACAGTAACCCGCAAAGTGAATTTGGAAAAACAACAACCCATAATTATTTTATACAGTGATTGTCTGACTTGAAATATTGAGGTAATTATCAAGTTAAATTCCTATGATCCCTGCAATTTCTATGAAACCTGGAGATGTCTGTACTTAAGTTCTGGCATATCTCTTAAAGTAAAATTATACCACCTCAACCTAAGGTCGTAATTAAAGGTGTAACAAAGCTAAGTGAAAAATGGCTATATGATTCGAATGAAAAGCAGAATAATCCCCATAATTACAGAGGGTGCAAAATTAAATTAACTGGACACAAATTCCACCATTCAGGAGCCGCATACTGCAATCCGTTGGTGGACAAGACTCTTGCTGATGCAGCTGGACGAATGCAAAGGGGAAGCCTGGGGTGTAGGTCCAGGAAAAAGCCCATGGGACCACTTGTTTTGGAAGGTGAATGGCTTCTTCCAGAATGCAGCAAAGACTTGGGAAAAGCCTAGACAAGAGGGGGTTTTTATAAATGTTACTCTACTGTGACTTTTGTTTGGGAGGCTGGGAAGTACTGCTTTGGTCTCCAAAGTGAAACTGTGGGACATGTTTGCAGAAATTACTTTTATTTGTATCTGGATTCCTAAGAAAAAACTTTAAAACACAACTAAACAGTATTTTAAGAGTTCTGATGAACACCAGAATATGCAACCTAATCTGTATGTGTATATGTACCAGTGTGTGCATACATGCATCTATATTGTAAGCATATATGTGGACTGGTGCTTTTATTTGAAAATGAAATCCTGGAAGACTAATAAGATTTTAATGAACCTTCCACAGCCTTATTTTAAGGCTCCTTCCTTTGTTGTGGTGCAGGTGCTGTGGCAGTGGAAGCCAGCAGGGTTCAAATGACAAAGACACGACTGGGAGTGCCACTTCAGGATAGTAAAGCAAAGAGCCGCTGTTCAGGAATTCAGTTTCACAGTGTAATTGTGCTAGCTGAGCTGTACGTGCCATGTATCTTGCTTACATCTTGGACTCCTGAAGATTTTCTTTTCTCTCATTCTCTTGTCCAAGCTCCACATTTAACCTTTGAGGCAGTTTTGAATGTATCCCTTCATAAATCGTAGTCCAGTAGCACTAACCTCAGGCAGCTCTTTAGTGTTTTTGACTCCCTTCTCACACTGTTCCTCCCCAGGCTTCTGCTGGTCATTCTCATTTCTCTCCTGATGATTTTGTCACTTCTCTTCAATGTAAAACTCAGGGGATCTATGAGACTGTGCACTGCAACTGTGTTTGTGATGTTGGGGCCTCTGCCTGATGCTACACTTCGCTTCATTTACCTTTCTCATTTCATTGCTTTCCCCATGTTCCAGTAGTGCTGCCTGCCCCCCCGTTACTACTATAGGGCTGTCCATCAGATCCTGTCCCCTCCAGCCTCCACCAAAATATGTTACCTTTCATGTTGGTGACTCCCTCAAATACACTAAATCTTCTGTGTCCTCTAGAATTTTTTCCATTTGGTTTTATATGTCCCCTAGCTGTTCTGATGCTGAAAAAAACACCTCTGGACCTACCAATCCTTCACAAGCTTTTTAAAACCGTTCTCTGGTATTTCTTCTGTCAGCATTTTTACAACATTTCAAGACTAGTTGGTGTCACAAAAGGGAAGACTATTTCACAGCGAGGGTAAAATACTACAGTCAGTTCCATACAGGCTTAGTTCCGAAAAGTCACTTAAGCGAAGTGTGATATCGGATGAAGGGATTAAGTGATGGCTCTCTGAGGTTTGTCCAGACACAAAAATGTACCTAAGCTGTAGCACAACCTTTTTTCAGATGACAGGAAAAAAATAAGCGCTAGATATGAAAAAAAAAAAAAAGTGTAATGCTGTAAGCTCCTCAGGTTCAGAAATGGAATGGTCCCATCCAAAACCTGCTAGAAAGGACCCCATTCTAGAGCACCGGTATCTTTGCTGCTGAGGTAGCAAAGGATGAGTGCCCTGGACACTGGCACCCCGTTGTGTTGGCAAAATATCCCTTTGCTAATAGAAATACTGGAATGTGATCTCCTGCATGTAATGAGCTCCCATGAATGCTGGATAAACCCCAGAGCAGCTTCAGCCTTGTCTCTCTTCTGATGCCGGGTGCATCTGCCAGCCAGTCCCACAGCCGGTCACACTGAATAACTGCAGTGCTAAAACTAGAAGTCAGAACTGTTCCTGAAAAGAGTTCAATAAAACAATTCAGGAAAGCTGCTTGATTAAAGGGGTCTAAGCATAAGGATAGCATGATGTTAGTCCTGCATTATTTTCATAACTGCAACAACAGACACAATTCTGCCTTCAGATCTCCACAGGTGTTTGCAGAGAAAGCAGGTGGTGAGCTGAGAAATTTGGCTGAGGAAAGCACTCAGGTACTCTATTGAAAAGAACAAAATAAGACCTTAAGTAAAGAGAAGATGAGATGTTTTTCGGCTTCAGAGTAAAGCAGACCAGGAGCATTTGTTAGGATCAGCATTCAGTTTGCTGGTTCTGATATGGGTGTGATACTCTGTCATTACCGGGGGAAGGCTGAAAGGTGTCTGCTCTCTATCCTGGGTGCACCAAATTCTAGCTGCCCAGAAACTTTAGTGAGAGCTGGGAGAATTCAGGGAGGAAGTGCTGCATCCGAAGTCAGTCTCTTCCCCCTCTCTACCCAAATAAAAAGCTCCATAGTTACTTTAAAAGAGTGTTGGAGAGAGATAAAGAACTGAAGCTTTAAAGTAAGGGTCAGTGAGCTACACGTTGTACTATTTCATCAGCTGGGCAGGCAGTTGTAATTCTGAGTATCTTCCTCCTGGACAGGACTGTTCCTCCTTCTGTTGGTAAATGAGGTGGGGTACAGGGCTATGCTGAAGTGAAGCTGAGGGCAAGGAGCAGACATGATATATACGATGAGAATTAATGTTTCTGAGTACCTGGTGTCCTATACTGAGCTCAGCATCTGGCCTGTAGAGTGACCCTGTGCAGGTTATTTCAATTCCTTCTGTAAGTAGTAAGTGGAGATATTCAAGGTGGCCAGTTAAGGACTATCTCAAGTTCAGATCAGAATAAGGATGCCACCTGATCTTTAGGAAGAAGTATTTAGATGCTGTAAGCAGAAGGCAGAGGAGCAGAGAGGAAGAACGAGAAGCTATAATGGGAGATGATGTTTTTTGTATGTACAGAGTAAAGGGGAAAAGTTCAAATTTAATGGGGAAGGGTTTTCATGAGTCAATATGGTTATAGTGAGGAAGATAACATTTTAGATGCTGTCATGGTGTAAACTGAAGAGGAAGGATGTAAGAAAGTATATAATAAGAAAATGGGACCAGCAATATTATTTCCTTGTCCTCCTTTTGGTTTTGTGTTTTTCATTGAATAAGCTGTGAACAGGTCAAAAGCAAGAGCCAGAGCAAATTCTGCAGGAGTTGAAGCACTCTGTACCATCTCTGCCAGACAGTGTATATCCCTGCTGAAAAGGATGCTGGAGAAATAGCATCCTTTTTGATAGTGACTCAGACCTGAAAGTGAGAATAATAGCTCTGACTCAATCACAGGCTGTTGTGGAGGGAGATTAATGCCAGGAGACATGGCCAATTCTCTTTCTTTGTGTCAATCGACTTTCAAAATACAGCACATGCCAGTTATTTCTCTTGGAAAGGAAAGAGTGAGAGCTGATATGAAACACAGATAAAATCTGGAGCATAATTAAACAGGCATTTTTCATATCTTTATCATTGTCTTCTTTCTCTTCCCTCTTATGCTTGCATCTTGTTCTTTCTAAAGCTATTGCAAGTGGGATGGATGCTGAAGGAATAGCAGCTAGTTCTGATGCCAAATAAGCACTCCACGTTTTATCTAATACATGGCAAGACACACTCAGGCATTTTTGTTGTGCATCTGATTATATAAGGCATTTTATTAGTAGCCCATCATACAAAGGCATTATGTTACTGGAATTGTCACATCTTCACATCAGTTTTCAATTCAGTTTCTACATTTTCCTCACGGTTCCAAAATTAAATATTTAAAATAATTTTCATTAACCAAGCTGAGATTGAAGGTAACATTGCTTTGACTTGATGTTTTACTACACTAATTTTCTTTAAGACCTAGCATTGTAGATTGGCTCAAGATGGGAATAGGTACCTTTTTGCTGTTGAACTGATATTTCAAGTCTCTCTTCAGTCCAGAGTGAGCTAGCATTTCTATTACCTCTTGGCTTTCTGGTGAATGGGGTGGGATGGTCCCCGTTGCCTTCTTACTGAACTCTCTGCCATAAGTGTTGGTGGTTGACTCCACTTCTTCGTTCTGGCTGAGGACATTCAGAGTAGGGTTTGAAAAAGTTTTAAGACACTTTATGATACTGATATAACCCTCAAAGCATCTCCCCCTACCCTGGGGTTGGGATAGTCCCAAGTGTAAGTAATATTTTTGTCCAAGTGACTCTACCTTGTTCTTGTTTTTAACACTTCATGAAGTAGCTAGAAAATCTCAGGCTACAGAGACTCATCCACAGCCTGTGCCCCTGAATAGATCTCTGTGGTAAAGCTCTTTTTCTGTTGCCTGAGCTGCTGACAGATCTGCCCTCAGAGCTTTGCCCAGATGCAAAGAAGGTTCAGGGAGTGGTAACTCTACTTCCATACTCCATGAGCTCCTGTAAAAGAACAGGTCTGGACTGGGTTAGTATGTAGAACTAAGTTTGGGAATATAAAGGGCTGTACAAACAACTTTCAAATCTATTACTACATGAGGCAAAGGCAGCTTTACAGATCCCATTTGGTGCAGAAACTATTTGTCTTACTACTGCTTGTAGATATTTACCTGATTGTCCCTCCTGGCTCTTTACCCATTTCACTAAGTGGCAGATAAATTCAGCCCTACCCCATCCCCCACACCTTCTGAAAAATTATACTCTCCTGCCGCTGCAGCAGCAACAGAAATGTCATTGCTGGCAATGACTTGAGTGAGTGACTGGAGCATGGAATATGTCAAATGGAGCCATGAGTCTACTCTGATGGAGAGCTCACTTCTGGAGAGCAGTATATTGATTTGTTTAAATGCTTATGCTCTGAGTTCTTGTGCTTCCTTTTGCCTTTGTGCTTGTGTTTGCTTTTCATCTTCACACTGGTATACAATGAGTCCCATGGGTCTGTTTCCAAACTGTCACAGTCATGGTATCTGTTGTCGTTACAGGCACAAAGAAGGGCAGGAAATGCTTTTCTGTTCTCTTTTAGGTGGCTTTAGCAGTTATAGGGCTTCCCATGTGAGGCACTGGAGACCGGGGTGTGTAAAGCTGGGCTTGTCCCTCCCTAAGTCACCTCAAGGGATTTTGGCTGTTGTCCTGGAGCTGATTCCCTTTCGCTTGTGCTGCACAAGGAGATCTCAGCATAAGGGTTGCAGACATAGTCTAGGTCTTGTAGAAGTAGATGTTATCTGACTCTTCTGCTAAACTGACTTGTATTTTGAAGGATACTTTTCTGTGTTATTGTGGTTCCCAGCCCTCTCCAGTAATGTCAGAGATATGATGAAAGTGAAGAATGCACCAAAAGGGAGCACACACTGAATTCTGTCACCTGCTACTGCCCAAGAAAAGGGACCACAGGTCCACGGATGCAAGCTGAGCTGGAAGGAGCTTCAGAAGTGGGATATACTCAGGAGAGAAAAGCAACAGAAGAAATCATGGGAGCAGAATGGATGTGGTGGATTAGTAGGGGCCTTGGGCATCATCTATCCTACTCTGTCAGCACTGACACATGTGTGAGCCACAGGGAGATGGTGGAGTCCAAACGTGCTCTCATCTATCAAGCTGCATTGCATTTTTGCATGTTGCACAAATGCAGCTCCATGAACTGTCCTGTTGTAGCTCTGTTATGGTTGTGAAGGGAATGTTTATGGGCCAAAGCTTGCTATTGAGCCTTTTCCCATGTCTTCACTAATGTCTGGGTTTTGTTGCTGGGAGGTTGAAGGTCATCCATCATCAGCATTTAGATAATAACTCGAAGCTGGAGCACTTGCTCTGGGTGCATTTCCTTCACTGCTTTTAGGCTTTCTGTGCTACAGTAGGTGTATCTGACAACCTTCTGAAACCTGTCTCCAGACAAATACAAAAACCTGAAAAAAGATAGCTTGGTTATCAAAATAGCAAGGCTGCAACTGTGTACACAAAAAAGCATGTACAGTGATGTCTGACCTTTGTGGAAAACATCGTAAAAGCAGGATCTGGTAGACTGCTAACATATGCAGTCTTAGAAACTGCAAGTACATGCTGCGTCAGGAGTTGTCTGCATGTGCCCCTAAATCTTTTAAAAGTCAGACTTCCCCTGTGGAAGCAATAATTTTTCCAAGTTAGAGTTAGCCTTTCCAAGGCACAAAGGAAAGCCCACAAGTAATAAGCTATGACTAATTTTTTGTTTGTTTTGTGCACACACAAGAAAATGCTGTGATATTTTGTGATGATGAATCGTCTTGTGTGTGTACACTCATCTCTCATATGCCTGGAAAAGGCATTCTGTATTTTGTGACCCATTTTGTCATTATCAGAGCCACTATGTTAGGTCTTACAAACCTTTTCAGAAACTGATTAAGCTTCATCTAAAAAAGCAGTTGGGTTTTTGGCCCTCAGTATTCCTATTACTGGGCAGCCATTCCAGGGCTTTTATCCATCCCATGACAGCCAAAACCATTTTATTTCCAACCTTAGTTTATTCATTGCCAATTTATGTCGTGTGAAGAAATGAATGAATTATCAAATATGCCAGACTGCAGAATAAATAAAAGTCGTGTCACTAAACACCATATCCAACACTTAGGGAGCAGACCTAAAGTAGATTCAGAAAGAAAAATCAATGCAAAAGGCCATATAGCTAATTACCAAGTACAATAAATGACTACCATGAAAAATAGGCCATGTCGAGAATAATCTCTGTCAAATGTAGCTAAAGACTGTCCTCCTTAATCCGTTTAAGAATTGAGAGGGTATTAAAACCTGGAACATGTAAATCAGTTGTGAAAGTTTACAATTCACTGAACCTCGCATATCTCCAGGTTGGTATGCATGGAGGGAATTCCAACATGTCACTTTAGGAAAACTTAAGATAGCCAAGACTGGGTGGCATGGAAGAAAACCTCTACCAGCAAGACTCAGATAGCTGGTAAACTAGTACTAAAAAGGGTGCTGTGTTCAACAATAAAGCATTCCAACAACGTGGGTGCTGTGACATGATCTCTCCAAAAGGTGCAGAAGGTGAGATAAGTATTTCAGTTCTTCACAGAGTCCTTGGGTTTGACAGTAGCAAAACATATGCTGCCTGGCAGGTGAGCCCACATTTGATCTACATATCACTTTCCTTTAATGTCTATGGTCCTGGCAAATGCTGCACAGCACGTAAGATGGCTTTTAGTTAGTAAAACAGGATTTTCATCCCTGGACTTATGATTTTGCTACAGAATATTTGGTGGTTTTAGTATTCCAGAGATGCAGGTCTGAACACTGATGAAAGTCTAAAGGTCTGGGTATTGAAATATTTTTAAATAGTCACAGTCCTGGTGTGGAGATCTTCAAGTGCTTTTATCCATGGTGATCTTGTTTCACATTAACCAGAGTGTTACTCCTTCCTACAGAGGAGGTGGCTGAAGATTTGGGAGTACTAGCAAAATTTGAAATTATGTTGTTTTCTCACTGGACTCAGTGATCACCATAGAAAACCCTTTTGACAGCAGCATACATGTACAGTTATTTCTTAACAATGCACAGATTTGTATGATCATATTCATGAGCAGAGGAGCATGTTAACACACCACATTTGCACAAAAAAAGATACTGTGTCTTCACAAACAGGGAAACTCTTAAACAAATAAATGAAGGAGAGTAAAATATCATCTATTTGATGTGAAGGGTCAGATTCACAAACTACTTAACTTCCCTGCTGCTGTGCTGTCTTCTCAGTTTTAAGACAAAACCCCTAAGTGCTCTTCCAGTATAATTAAGATGTTCATTGTAACTTACTTTCTTAACTATTTGTTCATATGTTTACCTCTTACCGGTGATACCATACAAATAGCTTTCTTAACTCTTGATCTCTTAGCATCCACTCTTCCTTCATGATGAAGCTTTTCTTTGCATTGTGTTACTATAGACTCCTTCCAGTTCTTAATAAATTTCAGCTACATCAGCTTTCTGACCTCTAGGTCATCAGGAATTTTGGCACAAGTAAGTATATCCAATGCATATTAGGCCATTTGGAAACAAGGTTAATAATTAACCTGTCTAGTTTGGGAAGCAACGCAAAAAATCTGGGCGTTTGTTGTTTGGCCTAACTCAGCTATTTGTGTGTTTGACTGGCTGCAAATGGACATATCCCCATCTCCGAGAAGGCCCCTGTGGCCTTTCATAGGATTCAGCAAGGATATAAAGTTCCATTTGCATGGATGAAATAGAAGGATCGGGGACATAAATAGCAGAAGTGCGTACAGAAAAAAAAATGAACTCAGTATATTATAGGTATTAAGATATTGATAAATCCTTTAGCTTGTCATAGTGCAAGACTGGCTTATTTTATTAAAAAAACCTTCTGTTATGTTGTTAACCTGAATTCTAGTAAACACAAAAGATACTATCACAAATAGTATAGCATGTGTTATCTACCTTAGCATAGAAGTTGTCATCATTAATTGGGTGCCCTTAAAACGTGGGTGTTAGGAAATGATGCATAGATTTGTTCATGAAAGTATTGCTTCTTTCCAATACAAGCACAGCCCAGCTAGGCTGCAATTAATAGCTAAGAAGGTAAAACCAAATTTTACTTTAAATAGAGTCCTGAGCTATGAGTAACTATAATAAGGTTACACATTAAATTGCCTTACAGATCAAAACTAATAAGCCCAAACTAATAATTGCCAGACAAAAGACAACAATTTGGTATTTCAGGTGAGCCAACTTTGAAGGGATATGAAAGGAACAGAAAAAAATGAGTTCATGTGCAGTTATAGCAGATATCACTTATCACACAGTAATAAGATAGTGGACAGCCCAGATTGCAACTGTGAAATATAGATAAAGCAAACTTGCAAATAGAAGGTAATGTGATCATCTGAAACACTGACAAACAAAACTAAGAAAAAAGAATAGAAAAGGGAAAAAAGACATCTAGTTCAGTAAAATGTGGAGCACAGATTACAGAACAAACTAGAAACACTCCTAAATTAATAAAAGCAAGATAGAGTTCAGTAGCAAATTGGAATGCAGTTGGTTGAAAAGCAGACATTAATGCTCTCTTTCCCTCTGTTGCTGCTTTCCCTGCCTGGAGTGAACACTCAGAGATTTTGTTTCTCACTGCCATGATTGCTCATTTTTCAGCAGAGATAATGAGATTGAGGCAGGAATAGCCTTCTTTCATTCTCTTATTCCATTTCATTTGATTCCTCCAATTTGCACCACAGCAATGGCAGAGGGAACATCAAGGATATGAGTTGGGAACTGTGCATGGTCAAGAGGGAAGACACACTCTGCAAAAGGGTCCTAGAAGGAGTTTCAGCTGGAGTTGGGGCACACTTCTCTCCCTGTCCTCCCCACTGAGCTGGGTTTCTCCATCTTCCCATGACTCTGTGTGATCCTGTCTGGGACCCACAGGGAAACTGAGATGGACCAATAGAGGAAGAACAAGGCAGCCATGAGACTTCTTGGATGCTTGGCTGTATTGGTTCATCCAGCAGCGCACCATCCTGGAGCAGTGCTGTGGGGAACGTTTTGTTAGGAATAACCCCAAATCTGTGTGGTTTATTTTCATAACAAACTGCTAAGAATCATCCTAGCCAGGTACTTAGAGTCAGCGCTCAAAATGGAGGCACTCCTCCTTTGCTGTTTCACAGATATCACCTGGAAAGCACAGAACAGGAGGAAATGGTAAGGAAGGTGTGTGCCCTGCAGTGCACTTGTGCGAGCAGAAGCCAAAATTAGCAGGGGGACCATCTAATTGTATTTGTTCTGCTTACAAATAGATAACCCCCCTGCTAATTTTGGCTTCTGCTTACAAAAGTGCTCTGCAGTATTCACTCCCCCCTCCCTCCTGTTCTCTCCGTGATTTTTTCTTTCTTCTCTCAGATGTGATTTCCTTACATTTCCAGCTCTATTTTCTCAGTCTTTTCATCAATATTTAATATGCAGTGGAACAGGGGGCAGTTACCTTCCTTTTCTTTTCCCTTTTTTTCCCTCTAAAAGTGCTGGTACTCCGCTCTGGCTGCAGAAGCGCTTGGCTCCTGGGAGCACTCTCTCGGTTTGAGTACTCCCTGCATTAAGGAGCAAAAGCCTAACCTGAGGCTGCCAGAGGGGGTTTAAAAAAGGCAATAATGACTAATTGACCTCTTTAATGAGCTTAGGAGTTATAAAGTAGATAATTACAGTGCATATGACATATTTTATCTAGGTTTTCAGAAAATCTCTGATAAGGATCTACATGACAGGCTGTTTCTGAAGATGAACCTAACAGGGGCTGAGAAGGACATGGCATAGAAATACATGAAAGAAAATGAATTTTCTGTGCTGAGGGATCTTTGTCCCCCAAAAGGGAAGAGTTAAGTATGATTAATACCTGGATTGATAGTTTGATTTTAAATAAATTACCTAGCTAGAAAGACCCACTGTAACTCACTGTGTGTGCTGATGGTACTAAATTATTATGCATACTGAGCACAAAATGAGTGGCAAGAAATATTCATACTGCCTTAGATCAGCTCAGTAATTGAGCTGACACATGGCAAATTAAATTTATTACTGAGAAATGTGAAATAATGCACATTGTTCTTGATACAGAGATGACAAACATAAAGTCACTCTAGAACATTTTGACAAAACAACTTTTACTTGAAGATAGCTGTCCTAGACAATGTATACAGGGAGAGAATTACTTGAAAAGCTGAACACAGATGGGACTGGCTTTGGCATTTGGTTTTCTCTCTATTACAGTGTATTGCTCCTGCCCATTTGTTACTTATTTTTCCAGTTCAACACAAAGCTCTTAAGTTGTTCAGGTTTTCTGAAATCTCTTCTTCACACCTTGTAGTTTTATTAGGGCGAAAAACAAAGAAGTGAGTTGGACCCATGAAGAAAAGTCCCTGAGTCTTGGAGCTGGAAAAGCAGGGAAAGTGCAGTAACTGAAATTTTAAAATGTGCTGGAACGACCACCCTGAAAACACCATTCTCTTTTACCCTTATATTGGTGGCAGTAAGGTAAAGAGAAATGAAAATAGTTATTTCATAGGACATTGTAATGGGACTTGAGTGAAATGGGTGGTGTGGGTTTGGTCATATATCTGGCTTTTCATAATGTGCACTCTGTGTTTTTGTTAAAACTGCTTATGGCTATGATTTGAGGCACACACCTGGATCTTGGGCGATCTGATTAATTCATCACTTAATCCAGATCTAATAGCCCAGGGCAGTGTCTGTGTGAATTGTTTTGGTCTTTCAGGGTTAAAACCAGCACTTCCCATCACCCTCCTGTGGCTGCTGTGATTCCCAACACCTATTTTTCGTCTCCTTACAGTCACACATCTCTGAGTTCACTGGATTAAGTCAAAATGGAGCCTACTTTTCTATTTTTACTTCTCAGTTTCCAGCTTAATTTTCCAGGTATGATGGGCATTTTCCTGCTAACAATTGGCAGTAGAAGCTGGTGCTCAGGAGAATGTTTTGGGAGGGCTGGTGATGCAAGGAAGAGCAGGGGTAAGGGCTTCCAGGCACAAACAGCCACCAGAGAAAAATACAGACATTTGTAGGAGAAATGGCCAAACAGATGATGGAGGTTGCCAACAGAGGACAAACAGAAAAATAAGATATACCTGACTTTTTTTTTTAAGAAGGGCTAAGTTGTGGTAGGAGTCTGTGGTGCTTAAATTCATTGCAGCAGAGGGAGAGACATCCACAGGAGTAAGTCACAAGACAGCAGTCCCTCTGAATGGTCCTGGTGACTGCAGGATACCTGTAGAGCTTTACTGACACCTTGATTACAGTCATAACACGCTTAACTATGTGACTCGTTAAAATTAACATCTTTTCAGAATTAGTCGTTTTAGTTGCTGCTGGTGGATGCAGGCTTATTTCTGTGGTGTATGCGCCTTCTTTTTTTTTTTTTTTTCAGCCATCAGGATGGTTTTGGTTTCAGCTTCCAGTGTTATGCTGATGACAGATCTATGTGATTTGTTTCTTGACTACTCAAAGCCATTTAATCTCTGTGAATTTACTTTGAATGTCAACATTTTGAAATGTCTGTATGAAAATCTGTCACTATTCTCTTAATTTTTTACTTCATTTCTTTTGCCATCTGAGCTCTGCTTCATGAAGACAAGGAATTGCCTCTTTTTCAGGATCATATTACACATTCTATTTACAAAGCCATCTTTTCATGATTTGGAAACATCTCACAAACCTCATATACACAAAGAGAGAAATGAAAAGGCTTACCTTTGTAGCACACTTTACTTTCTCCTGGATTTCCCCCTGGTAGAAATCAGTAGCAAACACAACAGCATTTGATTCAACTCTTAAAATATACCTTGTTAATAATGGTTTTCTAGTTCAACAGTATGGTCCAGATCCATTCCTGCTTTTGCAATTGTCAGTGCAATTGGGCTTATGATTTAATTTTAAATTGGACTTCTCATGGACTTAGCAGGCAGTTTTAAAGGAGGAGCCTGTGATTTTGAGTGTCTGGACACTCTTGGTATCTCAATTTTTGAACAGTCTCCTTGAGACTCTTGAATAATTTTGGTTCCAAAGTTTTAAGTCAGGAATTTTCTGTCATAAAATTTTAACTGGAATGTATCATTGATCCAACAAAAATTGATAGCCTTTTTCATGAAGAGGAAGAGTCTTGTCTACTGTTCCATCAAAATTCTTAAAGGATTTTATTTTTTTTAAGTGAAAGAAACATGTTGTAATAAGAAATTAAAATAGAGAGCGGGTAGTTTATCACTGGAAACAATATCCTGAAGTGATGACGTGTAGCATTTTTTAAAGTTGGATAACATATGAACTAGACATTGGGAATGAATGAATTTTACCTCTCACATCCAGCTCTACAAAAACACTGTCACAAGTCCATTGGAGAAACTGGTGCTTCTGTAATAAGCACAGGAAAGTTTTGCAGGATCAAGTCTTTAAATGGCATTTTAAAAATTGTTACTAGCTGATACTTGCCTAGATCTCTTGCAGTGATCCACCCTCAAAATTTTGCTCAAGGTACCACCTACTGCTTAATTTCCATTTTCTAAGAACTCTAATAAACCATAAGTCGGTCTTTTTATCCCCTACCACTACACTGGATTGGTCTGTTTGACTGATTGTAGGTTATGATGTGGAAAGTGCCTTGTTATCTAGTAGATGATCTCTGCTTTTGAAAAAGAAAGTACGTTCCTATGTATTGCTCTATGCTTCTTCATACCATTTCATACTATTGATCACAGAAGCTTCTCTCTTGCCTCCAGGAAGCTTGAGGGGTAAACAGAAACACCCTTAAATGACTTAGATCCTTCATCTCAGATTAAAACCAAAAGTTTGATTGGGGGAAATGGTTTTCCATGTCAGCAACCATCCCTTGAGACCCTCTACAAGGGTTATTCCTCTTCTCCCCTTATAAAACATCTATGTGATTCCACTGAAAATTGGTATATATATCCTGATGATTTCCAAAGAAACCGTTTATAAGCACCAAATTTTTCTCACTGATACAGAATTAAAATCCTGTCCTTTTCCTTATTATCTATTTTTTTTGGTTAATGACAAGATAAGTTTTCAGTATCCATTCCTGCTGCCATCATATGGAAAAAATACTTCAGCCAAAATCATCTTAAAGGCCCACCTCTGTAATCACCTCTCCTCCTCTGTTCTATTCCTCCATTGAATCTCCTCCATGCCACACCAATTTCTTACCTTTTCTCATGATCTTCAGGCTGTCTGGCCTTTCCTTCTTGTTATGCCTGATGTTGCTATTAATCTCACACTACCTAGGTCCATCCACCAGTGATGTGAGTTATGAAATCCAGCTTGTCTCCTCTTTCCATACCTGTGTCTTTGCTCTCATGCCATGAAATGCTCCTTCTGAACTGGTAAACTGCAAGGCCACTACCCTTTCCTTATATAAACCACTTTTTTTTTTCTGCAATGCCTACAGGAAATCTAATGAAGGACTGGATCTATCTTACATAAAGTGAACATTGCCGTCAACTTCAGTGCAGGTTGGACTGGACTGTAAACTTGCTTACTCATTAGCTGCCTGAATTTCAAAAATGTCTAATTGATTAAAAGTCAAAGGGACTTGGTTTTCTAAATCACCACAGGACTTTTGAAAATCCCTCTCCATATCTTGTCAATGAAATCAGAAGTCAAATCTGCCTTCAACAAGTAACAACTTTCTCCTTAAGTCCTCCCTCATAACTTATTGGCTTCTTATTGTGTCACATCTTACATTAATTTCTAAGGTCTGTAGGACTGAAAAAAATACCTTTTCTGTTAGGAATATTTTGGGGCAAACTTAAGTTAAAATAATAGTAAATGTTTCTGTTTCAACACGAGAGCCTTTTCTTTACCTTTTCATGTTGAAGATGGTACTATTGGCATATCTAATAACTTTGCCAGGTAATTATAGCATAATTCCCTAACCTTGCCCTGCTTTATGTGTGCATGTGAAGCTAAGGCATTACAACAAAAGGAGAGGTAGGACCATTCAGGGCCATACCATGACCTCAATTCATGAACAAAATTCCTGTTGAGAGATGTCAGCTTGCCAGGGGAGGATGTGATTGTACCAAGAAGTGTCTGTCTCCACCTGATATAGCCACAGAAGCGGCAGTAGCAGTTCTCTGGGTCAAACTCCTAGAAAACACTGACTGGCTTTGATACAGAAAGGCAGTGTGTTTGTTATTATGGAAACTTTCAGAGCTGTAGAAATGCCATCAAGTCACAGGACAGTTTAAGTCCTTTTTTCTAATGAGAGTCAATGGTGTAGATATAGGTCTGGAAAAGGTAAAGGAAACTCTGAGAGGCGGTCTGTGCGGAGACACTCGAATTCATCACTAGAATTGTGAAGTCAATGCGTCCCATGATGCCTTCACAGGAATAAAGTAGATTCACATCAGTAGATCTTATGCTTCCTTTGAGGCTATTTGATTTTCCAACCTTAATGATTCTATGATTCTATAATTTCTGATTTTTCAAGGAATCTATATATTCTATTTGATAGGGGTTGATATACTCTAAGTGTGAGACTTCAAGAAAGTAAATATAATGATGTGGACAAGGAGTTTGAAAACCACTACTGTCATAGGTGCAGGGCAATATTTGGAATCAACTGCAAGCAGATCATCACTAACTGTACTACTGGCCAAATTTGCTTTAAATTAGATAGGTGATAAATAAGCCCACCTACTTGGGAATTATAGTGCTTCCATTCTGGGACTGCCAAGAAATGTGATTCTGTTGTCTGCACATGCAGATCAATTGGAGGAATAAAAGTATACTATGCAAGAAAATGCTGGGGAGAGATGAAAGGTCAGGCCCTGAGCACTGGAAATTGGCCCTCTAAATACATATTTGAGAATATAAATAAAAAGTAAACTTGTGGCCAGAGGTACTGAGCTCTGTGACTGCCAGTCCTCATGAAAGCTGGTCCTCTTGTTTGTCAGTGGTTAGTCCCTCGCTAATCACCTCTTCCATCAGGACAGCTCTGTAAAGTAGCTTGAGCTCCCACACGGAGCAAAATTCATATTGTCATCCATGACAGAAAAGAGGGCAGGTAGGGCCCAATGCTGCTCTGTTCATTATTATAACAGCTTCAGTGTCACCAGCGTGATGTCCCAGCATATGTGTGACTCCCGTGTGTTCACGAGGCCCATGAGCCCACCACTGTGTTTTAACCTGTTGTGAGGAAATGGGAAATCAATCACTTGTACATTTGGCAGAAGCATATATGGGTATAGAAGTAATTGCTGCAATCTACCTAAAATCTCTGTTGGGTCTTTTTCTCCTCCTCTTCCTCCTCATCCCCCACCCCAGGCAATGGAACACATCAGCTGCCTCACAGTCCTGTAAATATTGTTTCCAGAGTTTTTACTTCTGCAGGATAAAAAATGACCCCCTCCCCATGCCCCTTGCAAACCGCTTGTTTGCAAGCATCAAGGTAAACATTTAACTGTCACTTAAACGAAAAAAATAGTTAGGAGGCACATTAAAGAAACTTCAACTCCACTTCACATCAACACCCCTAAACACATTGTTACAACAGTGACTAAAACTGTCTAATAATATCATCAGTGGCAACTGGTCAGTTAAAATGTTTTTTAATTGTGACTTGAATGTGTTTATCAACCTCTTTTTGTGACATTAAAAAGACAGCAAGAGAAACACATGGAGACATTGTCCTCGAGGGAAAGGATTAATCATCAGTGAGTGAGCAGGCCTAAGCAGATGGTCAGCTAAGCTTTCCTGAAGTCATTTCTTCTATCCACCATTCAGTGTCACTGCCAAAAACGAGAAGTGTTATCTTGACATTGAACATCTTTATAATAAAATCACTAATTGCTGTCTAATACCAAAGGCTTTATAGCTGTAAAATTGCAACAGAGGTAGTGAAGTGGTTGACTGGATTTCATTTCAATAAATGCTATTTTTAAGATCCTTCCTTAGCATAGCCAACATTGTACTATCATTGTAAGACCTTTCTGCTATGATGGTGCATCTCCGTTAGCTCAGTTCCAAACAGAACAATTGGGAGTGTTTTTAACAGCAAAGCAGATAAACATGTCACTGCCATTGTGCAGTTATTTTTCATGTATATGTAATGCTAATATTTTACAGGAGGTGTTCGTTAGGATTTAGTTCTCAGATTTTTCTTGGGTTTTGGCAACCAGAGAGAGTCTGTCATAATAAATTATCACTTTTGATCTTGGAAATATATTTTTTATGAAAGCTGAAAATGTGTCAGCATTGGACATCCATGAAATTCTCATGGTTTATTAAGGATTTCTTTTTCTTTTATCCTTCTCCCTTTAGCCAGCAGCATTTAGAGAAAACATTTCTTTCTCCATTAGCCATTCACTTTTTTTTAAAGATACAATCAAATCTGGGCTAGAACAAGTTACTAATTACAGCAGTTATGTGAATATAGCCATTGTCTTTATTAACATTTGAACATGTGGGTCTTGTTGCCATCACCTGTATTCTCATTAAGTAAATCTTTTCATAAAGTGAACAGTGAGAGCCACATTCTGGCTTCACCACACTGAGGTCAGTCTGGAGTAATTCGGAGACTCTGGACCGTGTTTTGGTGAGGCTGAGGCAGGGGTCTGGCTCAACAGTCCATCTCTTGCGAGCACCTTTAGTGGAGCTTGACCACAATGCAACCAGTATGACACTGCTGTGCTGGTAACTGGACTTGATCCGAGGTTCATTTAAAGCAATAGCAAGAATCCTGTGGACAGTAATAGCTTTCAAACAGGGTCTTTGATTCTTTTACAGTGAAATTTGAAATTTGCAGAGAGGGTTAATGCCTGGAAAATTATATAAATATGTTATGTCATAATATTATATGTCCCAAAATATTGGTAAAGGGTGTTTTTCCCAGAGATTAGAGCATTAGTGAAAAAATAATGATTAACCTTTAAAATCAGATTGGCATTTCTTTTTTCTCCAAATGTAGAATTAATACGCATTTTTTAATCATTAGTGTAATTTTCAGGATGATACTTTTGTTCTTTTGGCTGTTGAACTGTTACGGCTGCTAGTAACCCTTCAAATTGTTTGCTTCATTCAAGCATTCTTTTTTGAATAATTCATTAGGCATTATTATCCAAGCGTGGAACACCTCATTTAGCACTGGTGATCTTTTCCTTATGTGTAGCTGACAGGCAATCAAAGTTTTTATCAGTGCAGAAAATTTGCAATTCAGAAATGTAGTTGCAGCAATTAGTAGCTATCAGGTAGCATAGGAAGGACAGCTTCATAAAAAGAGAGAGTTGAATGAGCTCAACTGATGTTAGCACAAAAGTAATGGATAAAACTAACCAGCTGTTTCTAAATTTACCAAATGGAACATTCCTTTTCCTCAGAGTAGAGGCTTTAATTAACTTTGTGTTATGTGTGGCTTCACAAAGGGAGAAGTGACTAGGTGACAGAATATCCCTCTTTCAGTGCCCTTCACTTAATTTTGTAACTGTATTAATATGCCCTGTCGATATAGAGCTCGCTTGCTCTCTCACTGCAGGACAAACTTGCAGGCTTTCTCTTTGCTCACCTTAGGTCCACAGTAGAGCAATAAGTTTTTTAAAATGTACAGCAGATTTGTTCTCTCCCTCACACTGATGCAGCACATGTTGAGGGTTTTATGCTGCTGCAAGAAGCTTGCTGAAGTTTGGGCCATTGAGGTGTTTCAGGTGAGCACTCCAGATGAACTCCCAGTGCAGCGGGCTGCAGTGACTCTCAGTCCGAGAATCCAGATACATATTTCTAAGACACAAGGTGGAAGAAGAGGCTGTGGAAGCAGGAGGAAAGAGTTAACTTCTAATTTCATATTTTAGCAATTATTCTAGCTCATTTTCATGTTGCAGATCAGGTGATGCCTGTGATGGATTTGAACTTTCTGCTTTCCAGAATATAACCCAGATTTCATTGGGCCAAACAGAAGAGGAAAGCATTAGGGGCACTTACCACCTAGAGTGTTCGTTGGAGTCCTGGAGGACACCTAGGCATTGGTCTTGCTCCTGGGATGATTTATCTGGGTTTGGGCAGGGTTTTTTCAGAATTTAATTTCAAAGGCACAACTGTCCTTGGGCTGCTGAGGGGATCCCAAGTCCCACATTCTGGTGAGTGCTTTAATTGGCTTGTGACTGAGTAAGTGTCACAGCTCCATCACCTCCTCTTATGTTTTAAAGTAAGAGTGCTCCCTGATCTCTTCATGGAAAAAAAAGAAAAGCCTGAAGGTTCTTATGTGAAGGAGAAGCTTCCTGGCACTGGATCTCAGACAAGCATTGCCTGCCTGCTGCCCCAAACAGGGCAGCTGGCCGGTGAGAGGGGCAGGCAGGAGAGGACACCCCATTCCCCAGGGGCTACCTCCCAGCAACAGGCTGTGCAGCACACCGGCTGCAGGGCAGTGCAGGAGGTCTGCGGGGGGAGGTCCCCTTCTGAGGTTCCTCACCCTCACTGAGCACTGCAGGCAGAGGCTACAGGCGTGTGAGGGCAGGTCTCTAGACTGACTGGGACCAGGTCTCTAGAAATCGGCCATGGCAGAGCTTGTGGCTCTGGGGCTTCTGTCCTGTCTTGTGGCCTTTCACGGGTGAAGTTTCAACAAAGCTCTTTTGCTTTTTAATGCAAGCCTTCAGTGTCCAACTGAAAGGAGAACACTCGAAGTGCAGAGCAGCCCCATTGCTTCAAGAACAAGAATGTATGTGGAGCAAGGCACTACACCAATTACTTATGTGTCATGGTGATGGAGACTGTGAAAATTGGGGGGAAATGCAGGGAATTTGTTGCAGTGCAATATAGAAACATTTAAAAACTCCTCTCTGTGTGCTTATTGCTAGTCCGCTGTGTTCAAACAATCCTTTAAGCACCAGTATTGAGCCACACAAGGGAATTGTAAATATTATTTTATCCATTGTGTTATCTGCTTCCTTTTAGTGAAATGAAACGATGCCATGTTTCACATACTGTTCCTTCCCCTGACAGCAGCCACAGGGCTCAGGGAACTGCTTGGAGCAGCGTGGGCCATCTCTAGCAAACACTCCCATCTGGGGAGGCACTTGGGAAGCTGCAGAGGAGGCAGGTGTGCAGCTGCCAATCCCCACTCCCCACGGGGAAAACTCTGCATTCCCAGCAAAAGGAACCTCCTGGCACATTCTACCATCTCGGGGGTCTGCCTGGCCTTTTGCTGACAGCATAATTTCCTTAGGTTTCTCAGAGTCTGACATCTCTGTTCATGACCCTTTTTTCTAAGCAACATTAATATCTGCTGCAGGTCTGGCAGGTGCAACGTCTGCTAATTGTGTCTGCATCGCCAGGCCTTATTCGAACACTCCTCTAACATCTGAATTTCTCCATGGGCAATGAACAGACCTCCTTTTCTCCTGGAAAGAGTGCACTGCCCACTCATGAGCTCTTGGCCAACAAGTCCACATCACGAAGAAACATCTAGTTAGGAAATATGCCTAAGCTGTCGTCATGAAAACTCATTGGTACGCCTGATGGAACTGAATAACATTTGCCACTTTAAATTATGGCTTGTGTCATAGGCACAACTGAAGCACTTTTATAAGATGAACAAGGAGAAATCTACCTCAAAAAGCCAGAAAGAGTTGATATCGACTTGACTGACATGGACATCTGAGGTGGCAGAAAGCAGCACAGTGGGAATCCACAGTGACCAGACACTGAGCCAGGCAGAGAGTAAGTCCGGGCTGATGAGCTGCTATGTGGGTGAGCTTCCCATCCCTTGCAAGCCAGTGAAACATGACTAACCTGGCACTGATTACTCCTCTCTGGAATTGGTTACTCAGTCCCATTCATTCTTCAGAAGTAAATAAGATTTTGAGAACATGCTTTCTTCATAATAAATAAATAAACAGATAATCTCCCTGTGTTCTCTGCTGCAACTAGCCACCTAATTAAGTAGACATTTGAAATATAAATAGTATATTAAGATAACAGTTAGTCAATACTAGATCTGTGTCCCAATTGGTTCTCTTTACCAGCAAATGCTGAGAAGCTTCTGAAATCCCACGTTTTTCTTGATGTCACAAATATATGGGTATGGATTTTAACATTGGGAGAAGCTACAGAATATTTGGGAAGGTAAACAGAGAAATCTCAGACTCGACAATCCTGACATTTTTTTTCCCCAAGACTTAAAATTTTCATCAATTCTATTTAAATGAGCCCATGAGCCCAGGTCATTTGCATTGTGAACAAATGCTTCTAAGACTGAAAGGAATCAACCTTCTGCACACCCTGGCTTTGCTGGAGAGTCAAATTAGACCCAAAGTATAGCTCCTAACTCTTCTTCATTTTTTGTGAGTTTTTTTTGGGGGGGGGGGATTGTTTTTTAAATGGAACCTATATGATGTTGCAGCAAGATTAAGATTCAATAGTGAAATGCAAGAGCAAATGAGAACCTTTATATGAATAGCCTCACAATACTGACTGGGTCTTTTTTTTAAATCCTGTTTCAGTTGCTACACAAGTTCCCAGGTTAGACATAAATATTTTATGACATGTCAAAACTTGGCTTGACGCTTTTCAGAACTGTATAGAACTGGTTCCAGCTCTAAAATGTCTCAAGATGAAAGCCTTTGAGATCACACTGGAGCTGGAGAAAATGACTTGTATTGCACCCTATCCTGGTCACTGGATTCTTAGACCAAATGAAATGTAAAGCTGTGTCCTAGAAAAGCCAGGGTGTTTTAACCAGAGAGGAAGAAGAATCCTGGTACAGGAAAGTAGGTAGACCTATTTTAATACTGAGTTTTTAGAGGATTTTTATCAAAAGGTTAGGTGGAAATGATTGTTTTATCCATGCAAGAAGATGGTCTGTTAGTTCTTGCCAGAAGTGATAAATTGCTCAGTGTTACATAAACCAATGCAGTTTTGGTGATCGGCACCAACTGAGATCTCCCCTGCCATGTTAATATGTACTACCTAAATCAAGCCATACCATTTTGACCTTGAAAGGTAGTGGGAAAACCTGCAGGAACAGGTACCTTTTTGAGATTTCTTGTGTCCTTGGATATCTATTGGAAATATTTTTATGAGGAAACCTTTTCAAGTGAATAAAGTTAGAACTGCTCTGAAGTGTCAGTCTGATTTCAGGTACACACAGTATAGTAAGTCAAGTAATTCCTTATGTTTAAGCTCAGGTCTTATTCAGCTTTTTGGAGAGTGAGAGCTGTACAACCTCAGAGTCTCGCATGCTTACTACTGCAGTTTCAAATCCTATGGAAAAGGGCAAAAGGGCTTTGAGGTCTGTCACAAGGTATATAGTCCTAAATCTTCACCACTGAAGTATGAAGACCCTGCTGCAAGGTGACAGTAGTAAGTGCTAATAGATGACATTGTGTTACTTTTGTTTTCTGAAACTCTCCCCTTTGTTTCCTGCTTCATTAGTAGAGGAAGTGGCTAAGCACAAGTACTAGTCAACACATCTCTCTTTATTATTGTTATTATTTTGGCAGAGGTTGGTGTGTATTCACTCACACCTGGGTGTGGAGATGCCAGCCTGATGATTTGTCCTGTGAAACTGAACCAAACCCTCTGATAACTAAAGTTATGGGGAAGTATTTCCCTGGCTGGTCAAAAGTTTTGGAGAAGCTTAACTCAGATGAATCTATTGACCAAGAAGGGCAAAGTTCCCTGATGAATTTCTCTCCTAAACTTGTCTGATAATTAAGAGGAGACACTGGTCACTGAGGTCATCATTGAGCAAGCAGAGGAGGAGAGCAAAATCACCAAATGATTGTTTCCCCAAAACTACTGTGTAACCATTCCCACGCCCAAGACATACCTTTCCATCTGATCTCACAGTTTTTTCTAAGGGCGGTTTCTTTCTTCTCTAATTATTTTTTCACAGATCAAATGAAGTCATTACACAGTCAGAGAGCACTAATCACCTTATGTAACTTCACAGTAGTGAAAAGTAAAGGCAACGCACAAAAATATGATAAGTAATAAAAAAAAAAGGGATGATGATGTGTATGTGGAAAGAACGCCAAGGCAGAGAAATCGCTCTGGATGTCACCACTTTCTCAGCTGTATCACAGAAGTATAAGGAAAGTCATCCCACCTTGATGTCGTCTGAAGCACCTGAGATGTAATCCATCTAAAATTCAGCAGAATAACTATTTATGTACTGTTAGGAATTAATTACTTTGTGGGTATATATTTGAGAGGTAACTGAAGCACTAAAGACTAGAAAATATCCAAAACAATAAATGGACAGCTAAGCACATGCTTCATGCCAACATGAAACCAACATAGCTTTCCTGCCAACAGGATTTTACTGTGACTTCACTAGAACATAAGAATAGCCATAAGGTCTCAGAGGAAGGCACATCTCAGCATCTTGTCACCAGCAGCAGCCATAGCAAGTGCCTAGGGTAGAGTAAGAACAAGGCATGCATCTATGATATTTCCATATGATATTACTCTCCTAGTCTCAAACTGGTTTTGATTCAAGAGCTTGCCCAAGTCTAATGCAATTCACCTGTTTAAGTGCCCTCAGCAGATCTCTTTCAAGTGCTTGTTGAGTCTCCCCTTTCCAAATCCACATCATCTGCTGGCAAGGAGATCCGCAGGTTGAGGAGATTACAAGATTCCTCCTCTTGCTTCCTTTTGAAAAAAAAACAAGAACACTTCTGGAGACCCACTGTGGTCAACTGTCTGGAGACTTTCTTTGATAATTTCTGAATTAAGAACTCTTGTGAGCAGTTTCCATAAAATGCCTAACTCTTACTTGGCCGAGAATATTGCAAAAATCACACAGGATTTCTATTCCTCATTTCATTTCAACACTGACATATCACCAAATATACATTAGGTTTCACTTTTGCCTTGAATGAGAAATGTCAATGCATTCCAGGTGTGTTAGTAGCTCACTAAATACTAGTAACATTATTATAAAACACTCAGATTAACAGCTGGACTAGAGTTATGCATTTTAAATGACGTCCACTCCCTTTTGGAATTGCCTGTCATTTGAATACACAGAGACCACATTTTTGCATGTATACAAAAAAAAGAAAGCATTCTTTGACTTTTATAATCTGAATTCCTTTTTTATTCCAGTGTAGCATAATAGTGTTATGTGTTGGCTCTGTAGTGAGGGACCCATCACAAAGTTCAGATTTGGCGCTGAGCCTCAACCAGTCTATGGTTGTTATGGTTCATGTTTTTTGTGTAGGTCCTTCCCCAAAGATAGATAGGATTTCAACAGGCCACTCTTAACATCGTTGAGGATGCATAATTCAATAACCCTGTGACTCCCAAGCACTTTAGACCGATGAACCACTGTCAGCCATTGATATGTCTTGCAAACTCCCCATCCTCATACACAGCCTGGGACACGAGGCGACAGGGCAGAGACATAAAGGGTTTCAGTCAAGGTTCCTGTCATAAAAAACTGACAGGTTCATATATGTTGCTGTTTAGTATTTTCCTAGAGCATGTGAGGACTATTTATTAGGACCTCAAGGATGACAAGGAATGAGTCAACCACAGTTTGGAAACTACACCAATGTAAAAATAAAATCCAAAGAGTTGTTGTTAGAAATCAGCTTCACTGCTTGCCAGCACTGGAGAGCACCTGGCCAGGCCTTCGGCAGGCAATATACGGCCGTAGCTCTTCATCAGTGAGTGTGATGAAGTTAGTACTGTTCAACAAGAGACAGGAGCATGTGGCTTCTGAAACCCAATTATCTGAAAATATGCTTTGTGCATTGCTAATAAGAGAGGGAAATAGTGCCGCTGGACATTGGCTTCAGCTCCCTAGCTGACTCTGTTAGGAGGTACAGACAAATGTGTTGGTGCCTCACACTGATGACAGGAAATAAGATTATCAAGTTGGTGGTCTGTGAAAAAGGAATAAAGTTCAGCTTGGTCCAGGAGCTAAAAAAATACATACATAAAACATTTTAGGTGCCACTACAAAATGTATCTAGCTCTGTGGATCTTTCTTATGTGGTTTTGCTTACCTGTCTTGCTTCCTATTCAAGGACCATTGAGCAATGATTAAGGAGTATGATCATGACTCTTGTCAAATAGTATACTAATTATTGACTTGAGATTGTATCGGAAAATTCCCACATATTCAAATTAAAACTGGATTATAAAACTTTCTGCCATAGCTTTGTAATTGTAACATTTGCCTCTGAAGTGCTATCAATAGCTCTTCCCTTGCTCTGTTATTCGGTGCCTTGATTAGAGCAGAACAAATGCTCCAGCGAGTGTCAAGGTTTACTGCTTCTCTGCTCTTTTTGGAGTTACTGTGAAATAGTTCCTAATGCTAAAGAGAGACTACAACATGCTAAACCACAGGCATGTAGGAACAGTACAAGTAACAACAGTACAAGTACAAGGTGTTGTCAGCTATGGGAAAGACAGAAAGCCTATTTTCAAAACCTTGTGAATGGTTTAATGCTGTTGCTAGGAAAAGATTTGCCCTTTTACAGATCTGAAGGGAGGTAATGTTGGCAGTAAGGAGTAGAGGCCTAGCAAGATTTTAAGTTTTTGTGTGACTTTTATTTCGGCGAAAGAAAGGGCATTGACAACAACAGCTGCCTGTAGCACAGCTTCCCCTCCTCTTTTTTACACTTGACTTCTAATATGGATTCCAGGCATGATACAGCAAACAGAGGGAAGAAGATTTTTACAGACATGGACTAGCACAGTATTAGAAAAAAATTATGCAAACACACCCCTGGAATAACGTAATTGGCTTTCTTTATTTGGTGCATCTAAAATATGGATCTAAGCAAACATGCATAAGCCTTAATTTGTAAGAGATTTATGGGGCTCTTGCTTTAAATGCAGAGAGTCATTTGCTGGGAAGGCAGACTCAGTATAACAGGGCTTGCTGGGCTAACTCAGAAAAGGTCCCAACTCACCTCTAGGCTCAAAATAAAAAAAGAAAACCACTAAATTGCATTATCTGGAGATTCATTTTGTTGTTATTTGAGTACATGGCCAATAGACAGAGAATGATTTTGTGATCCAGAAATGCCAGAAATCGCACTGACAGCTGCAGTACTTCATCCCTCCTCCTTAAGTAAGTGCTCCCTTTCCAAATCTGGGACAACATTTTTAAGCTTGAGGAACAGAATTTTAAAGGCAACAGTAAACCTCAGGAGCTCTTCCAGCCTATCCTCATGCCCCAAGACAAGAGCAACTCTTTCTAAACCGTATCTACTAGACTGAAACATGTATATACACAAGCTATTCACCTTAAGTAGGCAACTATAAGGAGTCAAGGCTTGGCTGCATTTAACTTGAAAGCACACTGGACACATATAAGTACAGGGACAGAAGAGAAAAAAAACTCCTGAGGGAGATAGAAACTTGATCAGTGTGGGAGTGACAGATTTTTTTCAGATGGTTCTGAGAGTTGGTGGTTATTGTATTTTAGCATATGATTAGAACAGCTTACGTTTGGATATTGTCAAAATCTAATGGACAGTGGATAATCTTCAGCAATTTAAGTGTGAATTAAAATGATTAATGTCTCCTTTTGTTGAAATGGTAGCACTGTGTTTCATGTTACTGGTAGAAATAATTTATACAGCTGATGAGAGCAATACTGTATTGACAGCAACATTAGAAAGAAGCCTGTAAATTATGGATGGCAGCACAGACCTTCATAAAGCATCATTTTTCTTTTTGCAACTTTAAATCCCCAGATATTTGTATCTGCAGTGTCCATCCCCCCACCTCCTCCTCCTCCTCCTCCTCCTCTTTAGCAATTGAAGACTGTTCCTCTTCAGGTAAAATAAAAAAAAATCAGTTTAAATTGGCAAGGTTAGTCCGAATATATTTCAGTACCATGTGTGTCCTCTGATCTCTGGGACTGGCAAAGAAACAGTAGAGGAGGGACTGACAGAGACTACAGTGCTGGTGATGTGCACAGAGATACAAACATAGCTACCATTTCTACACTAAAGTTTTAATAACGCTTTCATTTTCTCTTAAGATTATCAGAAATGGAGACTAATCCCTTGTGACCCCTGTGTTAATTGTGCTGTTTATAATAATAACTTTCTTGATTATTTTGGATGATTTGAGTTCTGAGACTTTTCTAATATATACGTGAGTGCATCTGCATGTTTTAAGATACGAAAATTGCTCTGGTGTATTCCTGTTAAATTGCATGGTAATAACTATAACAATATCCCACATAAATTATGCCTGTGGAGACTTACCTACTTGTCCTTGCCTCAGCTAATTATATTTCACTCCCATTCACTTTTTTCATGCTGTCACTTCAAATGTATATTTTTTGGTTCTCTAACTCTGCAGTAGCTCTAGTACATTCCCTGACAGCAGAGTGGGTTACAGTTACAGTGGGGAGACTTGCTTGGCTAAATGAACTGAAATGAAAGATACTTTAGTCTCTTTACATACAATCCTTAAGTAACTGTATGGAAAGCACTAATTTTTTTAATGAATAAATATTTCCGACACATAATTCAAATGGCCAAAACCAGGCACATCTGGGACAGATTCGGTGTAGAGGCAGTCCAGCATGGGTCAGACATAGCACCTCCTTGCTCTTCAGGGCCAGACCACTGATGCAAAGCCCAGCATGAGGCCCAGGCTCTCTGGACCATGCTTGGGGGGGAACAGGCTGCCCAGAAGGGCAAGCCCTAAAACCTTGCCACTCTTGAAGTCCTGGCATTAACCAGCTGGAACCATGAAGGGTGGGATCATGCTCCAATTTCTGCCTGTCCTCCAGAGCTCAGCTGTCCAGACTTACACTTTTAAAATGCATTAGCTTATGCTTTATATGGAAGACCCTTGATATGACAACACTTGCCGAGGAAGTGACTGACACGAATTCAAGGCCCTCAGTCCAAAAAGATCCAAACTGTTACCCCCAGGAGGGCAACCAAACCCAGGGAGCACCCAAACTACAGCCAGACTTTCAGCTAAACTTCTATTTATTTTTAAAAGCAATTTACCTTCAAAAAGAACATTATTCTATTAAACATTTGGCTCTAGATTTTGTTTTGGGTGGGTGGACATCTTCAGAGAGCAGCCTTGCTTGGTAGAACAGCTTTTTGTTGAAAGGGCAGGTCTGCATGTCTTCTGAGGCTCCAGCGGAGCTGAGGACATGTTGTCCCCCATCCCCATGCCTTATGGTCTGCATTGTCCCAGAGGAGCAGTGCTGATATTCAGAGACCTCTTTATTCAAAAACTATGTTTTCAATTAGGGTTTTTAACACTCTAGAAACTGCCCTAATACCAATGCAACATAAGTTACATAGCAAGCCGTTAGCAAGGTAGAAAATGTATGTACCTTCACTGTGCATGCCTCAGTTCACCACTTAAATTTCTGCCATTTACATTTTTTCCTTTTCTGAAGCATTTATAGCTCTCTAATATAACCCATCTTACCTTGCATGTCCTTCTTGCAAAAATAACAATAAAAAAATTAAAACTCCGCTATGGGAAGAATAATTTTTTGTCAAAACACTTCTCAGCTTGATAAACAATGAGGTATTTCAGTCAGATATAAAACCACAGTTTCCAAAAATTTTACCAGTTATCCTGGTGACATTGTTATTTTATTAACCTTTCTATTCTCTCTCTGGCTTCTTATACTGTCAGATATTATCAGAGTAGCTAAACATCTCATGCATAAAATCAATAGCAAAAGTAAAATCTCTACAGGGGTTCATACTCTCTGGCAATGCCCCCTTTTCACTGGTAAAAAATTTGGTTGAGTCAGGGCCTTTTGTTTTATTTTGAAGAATGAAGGGTGAAAATGTTTAAGAATAAAAGTGATATTTGAATTGTGTCAGCTGCGTCCATGACAAGAAGACTCCTTAGAGGTGCCGGTGGCACCTCCTGAAGACAGCTACCCCAAGGTCTCCCAGTGCCCAGTGAGGTGGGCATCCACATGCCCAACCATACCCATTGCCTGAGGTGACATGGGTCGGGGGTGAGGACGTGGCCGACCACAGTCTCTGCCCTGGCATGGGTGGGATCAGCGCCTGCAAGCAGGCTGGGTGGCCTTTGCACTGGGGTGGTCCCCAGCAGCCCCAGGGCTGCTGTGTCTAAGGGGGTCGGTATAACCCCTTGTTTGAACCATTGACCTCACTTAGCTTCCACACCTTCCCCTGAAATGTTAAATTTCAGTTAAATTGGGCACTTTTATTTGTTTCCCTCTCATCTGTCTGTTAAAGTACTTGGTGTCCTGGTTTGCCTCCTCCACACATTTTTGCCATGTTTCTCCCCTCAGGATACTCTTTTTCGGGATAAATAGATGCTGTTTAGTTTCTCCTCATATGGAAGCTCTTCCATACTTTGGATCATTCTCATCTCTCTTGTCTAAAACCTTTCACTATCGCCTTTTTTACATCGAGAGACAAGGAGTGCAATGAATTACCTCAGATATGGATGCACCAAGGGTTTAAGCAATGGCGTAATGAGGTTTTCTGTTTCTGCTATATTTTTTTCATCTTTCTGTGCACAGGGACACTGATGAAACCCCCCCTTAATAATGTCATGAATGTCGTTGTGGAGTTTTCTTTTGTGTTGTCATTTGTGCTGCATTTTAGAAAGGAAGAAGTATTTTTAGTAACACGTGAAGCATAAAAGCAGGTGCTGCATCTTTCAGTTTCACAATTTAACCCAAATGGCTTTCTGTGTCATTAGCTTCATGCAGTCCTGCTGAAAAGAACTATAAACTACAATCTAGGCTAGTTTTTTTCCACATAAAATTTCCAGCAGCAGCATATGTGCTTGTCATGTAGTTGGGGCTGATCCAAGCCGTGCAGAAGTGCGTTGGATAGGGTCGTGCCCGCAGTTACCCTGCAGTGATGTGCTCACCAGAATAACTGTTGAAGGGCTCCTGGTTCTCCCCCATGGCATGCCAGCCTCCCTGGCAGGGACAATGTGATGGAGCCACAGTCTCCTGGAGGTCCCCTGCTCCTTGCAGCACATAACTGGTGCTTCAATCCAGCCTCATCCTGACTCCAAGAGGAGTTTGCAATCAGCAGTAGGTCTCAGAGTGGTGGCTAATTGCTGCCAGTGGCCCCCACGCTGTTGGCAGACATCTGTGGGGAGGGCCCTGGCTGTACAAGGAGTGCACTGGCTGAGTCCCATTTAGCAAATCAAACATTGGCGGGCGGGCCCACACATTCAGTGGGTCCAGGCTAAGTGAATTTGGCGCCAAAGTAATTTAGTTCCCACTCCACCACACCATGATGAATATTCCTCTGAGAGACCCATGCAGAGCTCACGCTCAGGTTGTTTGTGGTGATGGTTTCTATGAAGATATGAGCTGACACCAGCACCCGTTCCACATGCAGTTGCTCTTAACTGCAGCCCTCCTTCATGCCGCCCATCCTTGTGCCAGCCCACATAAAATAAGCTGCACTGTAGATACAATTTCCAGTAGTGACACTGATATAGGTTAACCTAAATTTTGGGAATCTGAGCCTAAAAGAGAACTGATTCTTCAGAAACTGCAGGCTATCCACCCCTGGAAAACAAGCGTTAGCATTGGCTGTGTTGCCTTAGAGTAACCTCGTGGCTGCCCTTAGTTATGCTGAGGGCAGCCGCCCCTCTGGCTAGAGAAGCAGCTACTGGTATTTGCTCTTTTATTGCTAGTCCTGGAGCAAGCATATTTCAGCCAGATCAGAGAATCTGAGACATCAGTTTGTACTGCTGATTGGCAGCTTTTGCTTCTGCAGTAAGTGCAGTAATAATGGCAGAATATTTCTGTGGTTCCTCTGGACACTTTGCAGGCAGTCACCTCTGACTGGTCAGCAGAACAGACCATGTTGACACACGTGACTCTTTCTCAACTGTGTCATTAATGCTGTAAGCCCGAGAAACTGTTGTCACTACAGTCCACAAAATTCATATGCTACCACAACCCACAGCCCATTTCCCAGCTTATTCCATGCTGCAGGACCAGTAGTCTAATCTATTTTCTGTTCCAGGAAGAGCGTGAGCAAGACTGAAGCGTTATGAGTTGTTCTTTGTCTTTGCCATAACCATGATGAAACCTCTTGATGAAACTCCCAGATGAGTGCAGGAATTGGACCATACTTCGTGTTAGAGAGGAACACTAAAAATATCCCAAGTGGTTAAGAAAAAAATTAAGTTATGAGAAGGTTTGTTCTTAAATCTAGAAAATAGAGTGAGGGCGAACCTTAGACTCAAAAGAAACCCCACCACCTCCAGGCCCCAGGGACCTCTCTCGGTGGCCTCCAACAGACTCCTCGCATCGCGCCGGCACAGCGTCCCAAAGGACGCCAGGCCCTCTCCTCCCCTCTTCCTCGGGGCTCCGTGCAGAGATGGCATTCTCCCCACACTCCAGGGGCAGGGCTGCGGACAGGGAAGAAGGGCCCATGCAACACGTGGCAATCAGCAATTCTTTTATGGAGTGCTGGGAGACCTTGTGCAGGCCGGCTGCGCCTCCCTTTTCTGACGGCGGGATGCCTGGATGCTTTGCCCCCTCTCAGCCGCTTTCGGGCATGGGGGGGCTGCACCACTGGCAGGGACCCAGGTCGGTGGGGGGTCAGTGAGGACTCTGGATCCTCCTGCAACGCTGTTGCTGCCATCTCGTCTAGGGAAGCCCAGGCAGGAGATGAGGAGGGGCCTGGAGCCCAGGCACCTGAGGGGAGGTGGAGGGCAGTCCCTGTGCCCAAGGGGCAGCAGAAGGGCACAGTGGAGCGATCCCCAGGAAAGGGGCCCTCAGCCCCCGACCCTCCTCCTTCTCCCACGTGAGACGATCTTTCAGGCCACAGGCCCCCCAACTCCCAGAACTGCCATATTTGGCCACATGTATTGCCATCACAGTGGCCTCCTGATGTCACAAGCCACCTCGCTGCTGTTTGTTCCGGAACCTATAAATACAGGGACCCCAGCAGCTGGCCCACAATTCACTGAGCTTTGAGGTCCTTGGATTCCAATGATGATTGGAGGAAACGGGTCCCACAGCAGCAAGGCGAATGGCTGCCCACGTTTGTGTGGGAAGAAGGAGAGGCAGCTGCAGGAAAGGCAGAGGAAGAGGAGGCAGCGTCAGAGGGGGGGCACCATCAGCCCCATGGTAGCTATGGCCATCACTTATGTGGCTGATGGTGTGGAGCCCATGGAGGTGGATCCACCGGAAGACCAAGAAGAACCGATGGAAGTGGATCCACCTCAAGCATGGCTCCCCTGGCACCACTACATAGTGCCAGGGCTCCTCTCCATGACGCCATCAAGACGGCGTGGCAGGAGCGCCCGGCCAGCGCCCTACCATCGGCCTAGCCCCCGCACCTGGCATTAGCTGGGAGGCCCAGCCTCCGTGCCTGGCTGTCCTGCGGGCTCACCCATTCCAGCTCCTGGCATCAACAATTACTGTGTTGATTGCCACAGGTGGTGTGAGCCCTTCTTTGCCATCCCCTGCCCCCACCCCTCCTGAAGGGGTGCATCTCCTCTGAAAAGGGGATAAGATGACCTGGCTTCTGCCAGGCTGCTGCGCCAGGGCGAGAGGAGTTGTTCCTCAGAGGGCCACCAAGGTGCCTGGGGCCTGGAGGTGGGGTTTCCTCAGGCTGAGGATGAGAAGATTGCCTGATGGTTGGTCGAAGATGAAGCCAGACCCGCTGCGGCAGTTCATGAAGAATAGCAGCAGATCAAGCAAAGAAGTTAGAGAGACAGCTGTTCCTCTGGAGAGGCAGAAGACTGCTGTTCTGCCAGGAAAAAGTGGTGGCCTTCAGCATGAATGTCCCTTCTAGCTGTTTCATGAGGAGTTCTTTTCAAATTTGGGCAATAAAAAATTAAAAAAAAACAAACAAACAAACAAAAAAAAGCCACCCCACCAACCAAACCCCAAAACAATAAACCAAGAAAAGAAGAGTAAAAATGCTTTCCTCCTCTCTTGTTTGGTGCTTTGGCAACTGCATCTGGCCTCCTCTACCCCCTCCTGGTCTCCCCAGTCCAGGAAAGACACTGATGTGTGGGATGTGGGCCCAGCCTTCAAGATGGTGCGGAGCCAGGGCACGTGGCACACAAAGGGCAGGATGAGGGAAATGCCTCTGGTCATGAGGTGGTGAGACACTGGAGCAGGTTGCCCAGAGAAGTAGTGGATGTCCCGTGCCTGGAAGTGTTCAAGGTCAGGTTAGCTGGGGCTTTGAGCAACCTGATCTAGTGAAAGATACCTGACAGCCTCACCTCTGTGCCTGGGAGGATCATGGAACAGATCCTCCTTGAAGCTATGTTAAGGCACATGGAGGACAGGGATGTGACTCAAGACAGCCAGCATGGCTTCACCAAGGGCAAGTCTTGCCTGACCAACCGAGGAGCCTTCTATAATGGAGTGACTACATCAGTGGACAAGGGAAGAGCTATGGATGTCATCTATCTGGACTTCTGTAAGGCCTCTGACATGGTCCTCCACAACATCCTTCTCTCTGAATTGGAGAGGTATGGACTTGATGGATGGACTGTTCAGTGAATGAGGAATTGGATGGTCACATCCAGAGAGCAGTGGTCAATGGCTCAATGTCTGGATGGAGATCAGTGATGAGTGGTGTCCCTCATGGGTCTGTATTGGGACCAGTGCTATTTAATATCTTCATCAATGACATAGATGGTGGGATCAAATGCACCCTCAGCAAATTTGCAGATGACACCAAGCTGAGTGGTGCGGTTGACATGCCCAAGGGATGGGTGAGATGCCATTCAGAGGGACCCAGATAAGCTTGAGAAGTGGACCCATATGTACTTCATGAGGTTCAACAAGGCCAAGTGCAAGGTCCTGCACCTGGGTTGGGGCAACCCTCAGTATCAATACAGACTGGGGAATGAAGGGATTGAGAGCAGCCCTGTGGAGAAGGGCTTGGGGGTACTGGTGAATGAAAAGCTGGACACGAGCTGGCACTGTGCACTTACAGCCCAGAAAGCCAACCATATCCTGGGCTGCATCAAAAACAGTGTGGCCAGCAGGTCAAGGGAGATGATTCTGCCCCTCTACTCCGCTCTGGTGAGACCCCACCTGGAGTGCTGCATCCAGCTCTGGGGTTCTCAACACAGGAGCGACATGGACCTGTTGGAGTGGGTCCAGAGAAGGGTCACAAAAATGGAGGGATGGAACACCTCTCCTAAGAGGAAAGTCTGAGAGAGTTGGAGTTGTTCAGCCTGGAGAAAAGAAGGCTCTGGGGACACCTTATTGTGGCCTTCCAATACTTAAAGGGGGCTTATAAGAAAGATGGGGACAGACTTTTTAGTAGGGCATGTAGCGATAGGACAAGAGGTAATGGTTTTAAACTAAAAGAGGGTACATTCAGACTAGATATAAGGAAGACATTTTGTACAATGAGGGTGGTGAAATACTGGAACAGGTTGCCTGGAGAGGTGGTCGATGCCCCATCTCCAGAAACATTCAAGGTCAGGTTGGACAGGGCTCTGAGCAACCTGATCTAGTTGAAGATGTCCTTGCTCGTCGCAGGGGGTTTGGACAACATGACCTTTAAAGGTCCCTTCCAACACAAACCATTCTATGATTCTAAGATTCTATGATTGATTTCCTTGCTTTCCCGCTAACTTCAACCAGAAAAATGTAGCCCATTCTGATGCTACGAGGTTTGAACTTGGGATCATTTACAATAGCAGTGTTCACTCAACATTATTTTGTTGAAGCAATGTAAAAAGACAAGGATTAATTTGTGAAATGGGCCATCTGTTCCCATACAAACTGCATAATAGAATGCACAACTATTTCAATTAATACAGTAAACCATCTTTAAGAAATATGCATGATTTTGTATATATTTTTGACTGCAGAAGGTGTCATCATCCTTTGCTCTAATTGTTCTTGACTTTACCTCCTCATCTTTTTATTTAAAGAAAAGGAATGACAACTTGTCTCACTGGGAGCAAAGTTTGCTCATAGATGGATCCAGAATAATTAGACCAAATGGTACTGCAAACTCCAGCAGACAGGATATCTCCATTACAGAGAGTTATGTTGTCATTTCTTTGACCATCCTCCCATCAATCTATCCATCAACAAATTAAAGTTGGCAAAAGAGCCACTTATCTTGAGTGCTTTTTACCCTGATCGCTGTCAATCTAGGTAAATAAACATCTTCCCTAGGCAGAGTTTACATATTTAACCATGTTTCAGGAGACAGTACCTGCTGCTCACGCATCCAGCAAATCGCACATGCTTTTGCTGTGTTTCCTGGTTCACCTCACCCACAAGTTGCACCCTCATTAAATGAGCCTTGCTTCCTCTGCCTCCCTTTGGTTTGTCTTTAAAGATGGGATGACTAGGATAAAGTTATGTTAAAACTTGCAGACTGAAAAAAGCCTAGAAATTAATTTATTCCCTTAGGTTGGAAAAGCCTGGTGTCCCATGCAGGATGCACATCAATAATGGACCAAGTGTATGAAAGAAATAAAAAAGCAGAGCTTTATCAGCAAGCCTGCTTTGAGGAATATGGCAATGCTACTGCATCTGACTTTCATCATTTAAACCATGATACCATAAATGACTTTAGGGCTTCATGATGAACATAAACAATATGAGCAGCATTATATTTGATATCTAATAAATATGTATGTGCCAGTGAAAATATTGTTAAAGATATTACTTTCTCCCTATTATTTATTTTTCACTTAATTCATACACAGAGCAGTTCACATTCTGCCTGCTGCCTGTCAGGCAGATGCAAAGGAATAGCGGTCTTAGTTATTACTATTAATGTATGCCTTTTCAAAAGACACTCATACACACACATGTGCCTAGAAGGGGTGACATTCCCCTCCTGCCGAAGTGCACAGGCTACATACCATTACTGTCGGTAATGACGGGGGCCTTTCCCAGAGCTAAACTAAATCAGAATATGACTGAGAACAAACACACCACTCTGGGCAAAGCTGGAGAGTTGTTAGGGAAGCAGGAGAAGAACAACAACCTAATATTCCCTGTTGATCATTAAGGACAACTTGTCTTTCCCTCTCAAATACTTTGCAAACATGACAGCTCATTGGTACTGGCCAGGGACCGACACATTCAGTTTTCACATTGCTCTTGCATTGGTCAGGACTAGAGCCACTAGAGCACTCAACACTTTGCACCCCTGGTGTCCAGCTGTGCTGTGGAAGGCACAGCTCCACGCACAGTGCTAAGGTCCCCTGTGCAGCACCAGTGAGCCAGGCATGGCTGTGACTGCTGGCCTGCTAACTTCTGTAAATCCTGCAGGCTGCCTGCGTGCTGCTTCATGGCCCTTCACCTGATGTAGGAGGGGGTGTGATCTTGTAGCCACAAAACAAACATATCTCAGTTGTTAGATTTCCCTACAGTGAAGGCAGGACGTAAAAAAACGCTTTTGCAGTGGCAACATGCACGTTGGATAATGCTGTACTGATATCAGTGGAAAACATGGTCTAAGAAAGATAAGGATGCCTTCTCAAACAAGCTAAGAGTCACAAACAGCAGTAAGGCACTGACACTGCCTGATCCCCACTTGAAGTCAAAGCAGACCCCAAACAGCATCTCCTCTCTTTTACCTGCAATGTAGTTGGCATTGAACATCTTAACGGTCACAGGCTTTTCTCTCTGGTGCAGTCAAAGCAGAAGCAAAGGAAGATTTGACTTTCCAAATAAGGTTTGTCCCAAGTATAGAAACATCTCCTGAGACTACAACTTATTATTCAAGAAGCAATTATTATTATTCAAGAAGCACTTGGACAATGCACATTGGACACTGTGTGAATTTTGGGGTTGTCCTGTGCAGGGACAGGAGTTGGACTTGACGATCCTTGTGGGTCCCTTCCAATTCAGGACATTCTATGAGTCTATGAACTCTGAAATGGCCATTCCAGATTTTGGTGCACCCCTGTTCTCCCGCTTGCTCTTCCTGCCCCGTGGATGCTCACTCAGTGCGGAGAGGCTTCATAGGGACTTGCTGGAGGAGCTGTGTACCCCCTGATGATTTGTCAAAGGCACGAGATGGTACAGCTGTGCTGTAAAAGTCATCACAGCCGGTGTTATGAAAGAGGACAACTCAGCAAGGACACCTTCCCCATGGGCTGCAGCAGAACAGACGTGGTAAGTAGCATAACCTTTCCTTACACCCATCTCTCTTCCTACTACCTGTTCTTCTCAGGAGCTCAAGACAGGAGTTTGCTGTAACTTGATGAAAAAAGATGTGGCTTTTCCACGATTTTAATAGACACAATAAGTGAGAGTTGTCTTCCTTTCCTGTGCCAAAATTACTCACTTCTCATGCCTGGACAAATAAAGGGGACCAGATGAAGGATTTATACTCCTAATATTTTAATCAAACCCTACTGCTGATTTGTTTCCTCAAACACAACCATAAAACTGGTGTAAATCTGTTCCTGCCCAGTTCAGCAGTTGAATTGCAAGGTGCTCTGCCACCCCAGGAGCATCCATGTCTCCCAGTGCCCACGGGAGGCAGCTTGTCCCTGCACCGCATCCCCACAAGGCTGTGCATGCATGACATGACCTCACTTCTCCCATATATATGTCCATAAGCACAGGGGAGAGAGAGTCAGATGTGCGGAAGCAAAGAGGTCACTCACAGATTTGCTGGTGTGGGGGGCAGAGCTCAAGGAGGAGGTGCAGTTTGGTCGCCCCCTCTCCAACATGCATGGGGGACAGTGACAAATGTCCCCACTGCAGCCATCATCCTGGGGCTATTCCCTGGCACTTGCTGCCCTCATCCTGGAGCACAGTCTGTGCCTCACTTTGCCCAGAGGAAAATGCTTCCCGTCTCAAAGATCTTGGCTCACGCTGCCCACCTGTTCATTAAATCTCAGCCACGTCTTCAGCACTGATATTCTTATCAAGCTCTTCAAATGCACACATGGATGGCATCTTGCTTGTCCCTAAAGGGGCCCTCAGCAGAAGTCAAAGGTGGGTAAGATGGCTGAACTAACAGTGCAGGACTGGCCTCCATCTTTTAGTGCTTGATTTCCTCATCTTAACTCTGCATAAACACTACTTCTTTGCATTTATTTATACTCAAGTTTAAGTGCCTGTGCAAATTATAGCACAGACAGCCAGAACAGAAATGAGGCATTTAAATGGTAAATAAACACTGCCTGTGCATGGTGGTGCTTTTATAAATAATATCCCCCTTTAAGCCTCATTCTCTGCCATACAGGAATGTCACTTTTCAGAACATCTGAACCCAAAAACGTCACACATCGATCTCTTTATATGCTTATTTAAAGAGCATATCAAACTATTTCTGCAAGCAAAAGGACTAAATTATCCATGAATTCCAGATAACCATCCTTAACCCAGAAAATGTCAACAGTTTTCTGTAATAATAGTCCCAAATGTGGCAGCTATAGTGTTTGGAGTACTTCTCTTAGGAGTGGAAAAGCCATACATTTCTGGGAGCGTACTCACCACTAAGCATGTTCTGCCTTTGTATCTCAGCTATTAGATATTGTGCTTCACACATTTCTCTGCCCTTGCCGTTGTGTAGTGCCTTTGTGGGCTCCTCTGTGCTGTGTTTCTCCTCTAAGGGTGGGAATTTTCAGTAAAGCCCTCCCCTAGCCTTGGAGAAGCTCTTGGCAAGCAGGTGCCTAGAGAGGTGCTGTTGGAGTAGAGCCATGCCAAGCAGAGAGCAGGGTCGGGGGCTCTTGGTTTAATACAATTCCTCTGTCCCCCAGGGTGAGGGAGCAGATGAAAGTACTCAGCTTCATGATTTCTGCCTGCAGCTTGCATGATCGGAGGCTCCCACCCTTATCACTCTATTTATTGGCACGATACATCCTGGTTATAAATTTGGTCCTATAGCAATTTCTGGTTGGTTTTTGCTGTTGTCCACTAAAATGTAAAGTAATACAAAAACCTTCCACCTCTATTTCTGCTTTAACTCCCGGGCTTCCTTCCATGAGCTCTGGGCTTAGAGCCACCTTCCTGATGTTTTTTATTGCAATGTTTGCAATGCAGACCTATAAACATCTACCAAATTCTATTTGATAGGTTTGTAATAACTACTTCCCACAACTGCCTAACAGGGATACATCAAGATTTGCACCTGAAATATTTTAGTAAGGATACAGGTGGTTCATGTGCATATTCTCAGCTATTGAGCTGGGTGCTGTTTCGAAGAGCAAACCTCCATGGGTAAATTCAGACTGATACAGAAGCACTGACCTTAGAGAAATGTGTTTCTCAGTCACGGATTTTGGGCACAGGTAATAACATCATACAATCTATAGAGCTACATTTGCTCTGAAGTACATGCAAAACCTTCACTGCAGTTAGCAGGGAAGGGTGTGTGTTTATGGTATGTGTGCAATTGGGAAGGAAAACAGTCAAAATTTTCTAACTACCATCCAGAGGTTACCAATTGCTAACGAGTCATGTAGCATAGTCATTTCCAGCCTTTGCTTTCAAGGAATTAGTGGAAAGTGGAAACAGACTGCAGTGTTTGCTCTTTCCTGAGCTCCCAAAATCCACAGCCTTTTCAGGACTGTCCCAAATTAGCTTTGATTTCCTACCCACCCCATAGTTTGTCTTTAGTAAAAATACGTGACTTAAATTCACAATGATGCAGGTGTTTTACTAATACAAAATAAGTAGTCAGGAACAAGTTTGTCCAAATTGCTCATAAAGACACTAGGGAGCCAGAAGGTCCCCGTGGTGGAGGCAGCCATGGCGATGGGTGGGTCTGTCCTGTGGCAAAGCAGTTGCTGACTTCACTTCAGACCCAACCATGTGAGACATGTCTCATGCTGAAGACCACTCCTCTTGGCAGCCTGGTCACAGGTAGGAATGGATGGAGAGGCAGAAACACCTACTGACCCTGCTGAGGGATGCTTCCGAACAGTCCCCAGATGTGTTTGCAAGGTGCAACCTGTCAACTTGCCAGGCATTGTCTTTCTTTAAAATTCCAACAAACATGAGGGAAATGCAAATTGCAAATTCTTTTCAGCATGACTGTATTTGGTCTTTTTTGTCTCATAATCAGAATATGGTGGTGAGATTTATTGTAGATGCAGTTTTGCCATCATACTGTAAGATGCAGAACTGAGAAAAAATTGAATACTGTGCGAAAAGGACTGAGGCAAAACACATGAGTGTTATACAGTTTCCTCCTAATGTGGTCTCTCAGAGTGGATAATAGTATAAACATTCATCCATTAGAAAAAAACCTACCCTTTACTGCCCCCCATTAAATACATTGGCAGTCCTATTAAAATACAAGTCAGATTTGTGTTTAATGATCTTGAAAGGAAAGTAATTGCTTGAGTATTACCATTCAAATGTTCTTACAGCAGCATATAATATTTACAGTCTAAGCGCCACTTCTGAGTGCTACGTGGCACTGGAGATTGCCCAGCCTCTTCAGAGAGAGTGCCTGTGTAGCTGAGGTACAAAAATTATATGCTCTCTGAGCACTGTGAAGCGTGTGAGAAACAACTAAACAATGGGCTGCATAATTTTTCAATTTTAACAAGCTCTTGAAAGAAAAAAATCTTTCAAAAACCCTCCCATCCTGTGAAGACAGGGTCTGCTCAGGTAAAGAATTCTGGTGTTACTCATATGAGTCAAGCTCCTTGCTCTGTAAGCATCATGTGCCAGGATCAGGCACAAAGTCATACTGAGAACTGTGATATTTTGCTCTACGTTTTTAACCCCTGACAGCGCCATAGTCAGTGAAAACCTCATAGATGATTTGTATTCAACTATTGCATATGTTTTTGTGGGAATATCCTCAAATTGAAATTCATTTTGACTAAGGAAGAGGGGAAAGTGAAAATAAAGAGGAAATAAAAATATTTTAATTTTGTTTATTTGTACAAGTCTATCAAGTATAAACAGGGAGAGTATTTCATAAAGCATGTAGCAAGAGTGCCACAAAGAATGTCAGAACTTTTCCAGCAGGAAAAAGTGAGTTCTGAGTCCTTTTTCTCTTCTCTCATCTGTCTTGCCTATCAAGGTCTTGGTCCCTCAGGCTTCAAAAGTGATGGTGAACTCATGGGCTTGGCATCAGTGTCACACTGCCACCCCACTGACTCATGACAGGAGGCCCTGGATTATAAAACTGCTTGGCAGGGTCTGCCCCTTGCTCTGTGCTTGTTCAGAGTGTATCATGGGGAGGCCACAGTCATTGCTGAGACTCTTGCGCTCACCTATAAACAAGATTAATGAAAAAAATATTAACAAACTCAAAACATCTACGGCATTGCATTTTGTTGAACCTGCTGTTTCTGAGAATGACAATCCTGCCATAGTAAATTAGGTTTTACAGCCTTGGATGCCACTGTCAGATGCCATCCCAAGCAGGGAGGACAGCAAGGATATTATTTGAACAGTCGGATGAGATGCAATAAAACACCAACCTGTACTAACCAAACTGGTGCCATGGCCCAGATACTAATGTTAGAATTTGGGAGGGTCTATAACCACTTTATTATTTGTAATGGTTAGCGTTTCTGTAAGGGAGCAGATTATATAGTTTACCTTCTTTGTATGTACTTAACTGATAAACTGTTTCCTCTATCAGGAGGTGTTATTCCTTGCAGAGTGTGGTCTTGGTTATAAGCCTTTCTCCATCTCAGCCAGTAGTGAAGTGGTGGTTGAAACAGTCCAGACATGGTGATCTTGATTCCCTTTTATGCTGAGACTTAGATCACTCTCATGATAGAAAAGACCTGTAAAGCAGGTACAAAGGTAGTTCACATTCCTGCTAAATCCCTGGGTGATGCCAGGGGCCTTAGTGCAAGTAAGAATGAGACTTGAAATCTCTGTGAGTGCTGTGAAATGCCTGTACACCTCTCCACAAGCAAACACAGGGGAAAAGGAATACAGAGAACCAGGAAAAGGGAAAACATTTGCAGTTTATGCAGACTATAATGGCAAAGAAGAGTGGATAGACCCTTCAAGTAACCACGGGCACACACCTGTCTTTGAAGGCATGAGCATCACTGCATATGTGTGTATAAATCAAGACTTTATGCATGCCCATGGGAGTTTAGCCATGTGCCATGCAGACACAGTTTTGCAAGCCAATTTACTGACCTAAGAACTGAAAATCAGCACCCAAGTCTGCCCCACTTCACTCTGCAGATTGGTACATCTTTGGATCAGGATGCTCGAGAAGCCCAAAACACTAGTAGTGTTTTCTCTGGATTCTCTTCAGTCTTTCACCAATGAACTGAAAAATGTGACTGTGCTGAGATCTGGAATTTAGCTGAGCTCCTCATTACAGTCTTCTGATTCCCTAATTAGTGTGGTTTAAATTTCAAGCTGGAACAGATCAGGTACAATCAACAAACCCAGAAAAAAATACACCTATGCAATTTTAACATGACTTGCCTCAGCTTCAGGCCAACTAAACAATACATGTGGATGACACAACATCTTGCTCTTGAGAACCTGAACAAAGCTTTTGAGTTATTATTGCAGTTGGGACTGGGGTGTTATTCAGGCTTGATGACCAACTGGTGGTGCTAATGCTTCATTGGATGGGAGGTGAAGGAGGGTTCATTACCCCTCACTAAATATGTACATGCATTACACAAACCCTCTGCAAATTACAAAGCAGCTTTCACCAGCCTTGCAATTAAAGGATCCAGCCTGAGTTTAAAAAGACACTTGCAGGAAACAGTTATAGACGTGTATTCCAAAATTTCATAAGGCAGCACTTTAGTCATGAGAGTCTCAAGGAACAGCCATTTGCCTAGGACACTTGATATTCAGTCCTTAGCCCTCACACTGAAGTTTTCTGTGATTTTTTTTGTGTGTCTGTAATATAATGTTTATTACCTGGGAGGGGGATTAGATATTAACTTGTCTGCAGAGAGCTATGAAGCAGTAAAGAACCAAGCAAGACAAGCCTGGCTTTGAGAGATGGTTAGCCACAGTCAGAGCCAACCAGCCTGGTTGATAAACCACAGTCTGAGCCTTGGTGGGTGGGGAAGGCTCTGAAGCCGAATGTCACTCTGTGTTTCAGGCAGCACAGTCACTGACTGCAACAGAAATAGACTCCAAGAACTGCAGGAGTGTGAAAAAAACTAAATCCTGTTACTTTCATTTACTCAAGTAAGTGATACTCCTTTTAAAAAAGCCAGGGTACCATCATTCATATATGGTGTAGGCTGTTTACTCTCTTAGAGGTTTGTATTTGGTGGCATTTTGCAGCTCTGTCCCCTAGGTGTTGCACTGAAAGTCACCTGTAACACCCAGGTCAATGACAAGTTTTGCAAGGGATTTTCCTGTTGCCCAGAGAAGAGGAACTGAGTAATTTTCTTTTGCAGCATGCAGACTGTGAGAGGAAAACCCCTTTTCACACCAGCTCTGACCTGTGAGGATGCTTTCTTGGAAAAACTGAACATAAGCTACTCAGAGTAATAGCGAGGAGTGGAATAGGGGACCTGTTGTTTGATACAGTAGCTGATGATTTGTGACGTATCAGGTGATAACAGCCATCTTCCTAGCATCACAGTTGCCATTGTGTTTACTTATTCCCTGAAATCATCTTCCTCTGATAGCTGTTAAATCTTGGGAAGAGTGAGGTACCCCTCGGTCCAGCGGGAGTGGTGGGCAAGGGGATACCCACTCTGCCCACTCCCTGCACCACATTCCCATCCCACCCACTGTATTTGGTGTGGTGAGTGTCTGGCAGCTATTCACACCTGGCATTTCCAATGAAATAGCTAGAAATTACTGTGCCCAAGCTGGTCTTTTTCCACGTTCCTTCCTGTGATCACAGTTTTAATACTACAAAACAACCTATTGGGATACTTTGACCATTAAGGTTGAATTTCTCCCTTAGACAAGCACTGCCTCATCTTTCTGTAGCAGTAAAGCGATGACCGTTTTTTGCTGTTCAGCAGAGTTTGGCTTTCCCTGCACCAGGGCACTCTGTGAAGCCCCATCTCATAAAATACAGATATATGAATTCTTGTTTTCCTCTTGAGCAAAATACCTGCAGGTACTGTGCCAAGGGCCTACAGCAGTCACCCTCAGACAGAAAGTATTTCGGGCACTGCTGTATTCAGTTCCTCAATTTCCGCCATTGTCTAGACACAAAAGTCTCTCCCTCATGTAATAGAAAACAGGACAGATCCCAAAACAGGGGTTCCTGTAAGGTCAAGCTCACAAAGGTCTCCTCCTCCTAGTCCCTGTAGGAAGAGGCAGCGCAGCTGCCTGGCAGGTGCTGACCCGCTAGCAAAGGCAGCTGAAGCAAAGAGAGAGCTGAACTTCATCTGCTGGCATTCACTGGCCAGGGTATCAAATTAAGCTCTCAATGGCACTAGTGAGTCTTCCTTCTGTCCTTCCATATGAAGGAAGCCTGACGACATGAAATGGTCAGCAGTCCCTGGTTTTCTTTTTTTTCCTCCATTCCCAACAATGTGTTTTTTTCTACTCCAAATCCTTTCCTAGCGGTTTTCTAAATTTCCTTTTTATGGACAGTGCCACTTCTTTCCTCTCCCCATGCATGCTTCTCTCCAAGGGACCAGCCCTGACAATGGCTCTCCGCTTGGGATAATCGCCCGGCAAGGCGCGAGCTCCATTGTTTGCTTTCCTTTCTGGCTCGTCCTGCTTGTTTCCCATACTCAGGCATACTCAGGCATATTAATATTCCAGCTCTGATTGTCGTTGTTTATCTTTTGTTGGAGAACATTTGCCTTCTGTTTCATTTAGAAAAAAGTGAAATCGGTGCCAGATTTTTAACAAAATGAAGGCTTCTTCTCTATTTTTGTTGCAGCCACTTTAAAGCTCAGCTACTTTGGATTACAGGATGTGCAAACCCCAGGAGGCACACACGTGTTGGGTGTGCAAGTCAGATAATTGCATGTACAAATGTCCAGTTAAATGCATGTCTGGTGATCTGCATTCCTAAATACACAATCGATGTATATCATCATGTCAAATTGGGCCTGTGTCTCAGTGATGGTGCAATGTGAATGTTACGGCCACTGTGCAGCGGCACAGGACAGAGCGGACAGGGTGCACTGGTAAATGTGGCCTGCATTTCTGCATGCAGTCCTCGCCTTCTGACATTTGCAAATTTGTCCCTTAATCTCTCTGGTGCAGGATTTGCTGTCAAGAAACATTGTCTGGGATGAGCTGTTGGGATTCAGATTGTCAACCAAACATTAATTATTCTTCTGACTAAACCCTCAACAGCTAGGCTAGATAATACAAATGTAAAGAAAGAAATGAGTATGAATCATGTTCAGTACTTGAAATCTAGAATGAATCATGCTGTAGGAACAAAATCATATACCATAAGCATATATGTGTCGAGACATAACAGAGCCAGATCCTCAGCTGGGGCTGTGCCACATAATACCACTGGCATCAAAAGATGCTTTCCCCGGTTTAAGAACCCGACCTGCTTTGTTTATTCTGAGCACCTAGAGAGTGACTCCAGATAATGACAAGATCTGTCAGGTTGTGCTGAGGAAAGCTGAAGCCAGAATAACAAATAAGATCTGTTAATCTTTTGCAGTAGAAAACTATTTGTTTTTAATCATGCTTACACAAGAAACTGCTCAGACAGACAAAAGTATTATAGTCCCTTGGAGAAGCTGTAACAGGTGCCTTCCCACTCGCCAGGCAAAGTATCAACACAAAAAACATCAGAGCTTTTTGAAAGAACAGCAAGCACACCTATCTGTTGTAGTTACTAAGCAAGAGGACCCAGGATTTCAGTTCATGGAACTTGGGGCGGCTCAACTGACTTCAGTGCAGCTTTATATTCATATCCCTATGTTCCACGTATAGTAGAAATGTCATCATGCCTAATTTCATCATGGTGTTGTTCCTGTATTCAACTGGGCTAGAGATTAAGTATTTATATTTCAGTATACACAACTAAATGCTTTTAAACCCAAGCCAGGGATTTAAAATATCAGAATAGAACCATAAAGAGCTAATGAGAAGAATAAAAATCAGATAGTTAAAAAATGATGTAAGGTAGAGTCTTAATTTTTTATTATTAAATTCACAGCACATTAAATATTAAGTGTTCATAAACTTTGTTTTGTGCAATGATAAATTAATAATATCTACATAGACATGTTCTTTTACAACAGCGAAGCTAAGAAACATAGTACCAGAGGACCTTGTGTTGACAACTGAAGCTATTAGAATAGACTCCTTAATCTTCAGCCATAAAAGGTAGATAATGTTATTTCTTATTACTATTAAATGCAGAGTGCCTTACTAGGAAACGTATATGTCACTACTAAAAATAACTACCAGAGAATGTTTTGAGCAAGGAAGAAAAAGATGTTAGCAAATTATATCTTCAGATAAATTCAGTGAAATGTTCTCTGCTAATCTCCACCATATAAAAATTTCTTTTCAACTTATCCTTCTGTTAGCCCATAACAGGTTGCATAAGGTTTATGTCCAAGCACAGAAACAGTCATGGTTTAACATGATATGTTGTACTTTTGGGAATGGTTACTAACTGCTAATGCCCCCAAAATACAGACTGGTATATATGCTTTCTGTATCACTGAAAAACATCTGGCGATGTCTGCTTTGGGAAGGGATGATGAACTTTGTGTTTTCTTTCTTGTCTATGAGCAGTGAACAATGTTTCCTTGATTAAAACCAGGGGATTTTAGTAACTTTTGTCCAGGATTTAGCAACATTATTCATTCAAATGTTTCCTGTGGTTCATAAATACATGGAGGAGAGGGTATCTTCCAGGCCAGTCTCCTCAAAGACTAATGTCTTGTCTGCACACTGGGGCATGGAGATGTATTTCAGAATGAAATGTAGCCTAAATGAAGGAATTATGGTTTTATTAAGCATTTATACATGACCTAGACAGCATAGAATCATAGAATCATAGGATGTCCTGAGTTGGAAGGGACCCAAAAGGATCATCAAGTCCAACTCCTGTCCCTGCACAGGACAACCCCAAATTCACACCATGTCTCTGAGGGTGTTGTCCAAATGCTTCTTGAATATCATCAGGCTTGGCGCCATGACTACCTTCCTGGGGAGCCTGTTCCAGTGTTCCACCCTCTGGGTGAAGAACCTCTTCCTAATATCCAAGCTAAATCTCCCCTGGCACATCTTCCTGCCATTCCCTCAGGTCCTACACTAGTAGGATGCATTTTTGCCTTCAAAACCTATGCAGTGTCTTCTGTTTGCCTTTGCAGCGTGCCAGCCCCTGACCCCTCATGTTGCCTGGCTGGAGCTGGCAGCAGCTCCTCTGCAGTGCTGGTGCAGGGACCAGCGCTCAGACTCCTCCTCCCCAGGAGCACACCATGGGTCTCGTGCGACTCCTGCCCCAGTTTTTTTTCTCGTGATCCTGAATCAGAGGCTTGGGTAAGGACAGGCTGGAGCAACACGTGCTCTCGTTGTCTGTTTTTAACTGGCGTGTGGTCTGCCCCGGCCAGCTGATGGGAACTAGGACATGCAGAGGAGTGCATCCTCCTCATTCAGCTGCTGCGACGGCCTTGGAGCCAGTTGGAGCGTTAAGGAGCCAAGCAGCTCCCTGCCAGCCGGGCTCCTGGGGCCAGCTTTAGGCGCAAGTGAAATCTGCAGTTGCCTGGAGAGGCAGGCTGGTGGAGGCAGTGAAATCACAGTCAGGAGAGGACGAGCCGTGCCCCGGGGTGCAGCAACAGCTGCTGCTCCCTGACAGGCTTCCCCAGGTCCCCCGCTCCCCTGCAGCACAGCCCCTTCCTGTCTTTCTTCTCAGTTATGGGCGCTCTGGCTGCTTGCCTGCAGCCCTGTCCTTGCTCTGCCTTGCCTGGTGCTGCCTCTTACTTAAGGCTGGCCTTGCCACCAGGACCCCTATCTCACACTCTCCCTTGGAACTGCAGCAGGGACAGCAGGGACCATCAGTGGCCCACGGTCACCCCTCTTCAGTGTCAGGCTTCCTCCCCATGGAAAAGAGGCTTCTGCCTCCCAAAAATCATTCCCAGACCTGTGCCTTGATCCTAGGGGACACCTGACTGTGCTGCATTAAAAATGCAAAGCCTAAAACTGGAGGGAGAGCGAAGGTGGTGGGGAGGAAGGTTGGACTGCCCTTCCTATTTCAAGAAGTCCTTTCAGAGGATCTGCATTTGCTCTTGCATCCTCTTGAACAGAGGATGTTCACTGGTGAGCACTCATCCCCACTCACCCAGCCAGGCCAGGCTCTGGAGGCAGTGCTTTGAGAAGGTGAACATGGGGTGGATGGCACATCCCATTCCCACGCCTAGCCCCTCCAAGCCCCGTGCCATCTCACGATAGCTTCTGCTGAAAGCCAGCCGCAGGAGACAGCCACATATCAATCCTTCTCTTATGTGCTTTGTAATCTGCTCTCAGTAACACAAATGGAGAGTGGCAAGAGGCTGGTGCCGGCTCCTAAACTAGATGAGCCTGACCATGCGGGTCCCCCAGCAGGCAGGCTGGTTGTCTGTCCAGCTGGGCATCATTGTCAGAAAGCGCCTTCATAAAATACTGTGATTTTTGGGACACCTAGAAAAAGAATAAAAAAAAAGTCTCAAACTGATAGGCATTACTGACAGGGAAGGCAAATGAGTTATCCGAACAGCTAATGGGGTTTAAGTGGGATAACACCAGGCTGAAAGTAGCAGATACCATCAGAGAGACACCTGGTCAGGAATACCTGTACTGCACAGCACGGGTGTTATTGGCTCAGCACAAACTTGGAGAGGCATGATGCAGGCTAGCAGGATTAGCAGAGACCTCCACCTGGCCGAATTTAGGGTAAGCTCCTCAGGATTTAGTCCCAGGGTAGTTTAAATAGTTTTCTGCTTAAGGGATTGGCTCTGAAAATCCCTCTTTTAAGCACTTAACTACAGGTCGGCTTGTTGGCACAGACCGGCTTCATTTGGGTTGCATGTTCCCAAAGGCGATGGCTCAGAGGAGGGCTGGGAGCCACTGTGCTGTTATGTGTGCTACCTGCAGAAACAGGCTCCATGTCACTCTTTTTGGGCTGCTTCAAGATCACTGCCGGTCGCCGCATTGCCTTCTTTGCAGCAAGCTGGAGTCCCGCTGCGCCAGGCTGCCGTCTGCAGCGCAGACATCACCGCGGGGCAACCACACTGAAACAGAGGCGGAGAGGGGCTGCGTTTCTGCAGGGAAGGAGGCTGCTCCTCTATTCTGTCTCCCAGAAGGGCTACTGCCAAATTATACCTTCCCAATGATTCATCAAGCAGCTCTGTGGCTTTTTCCCCCCCATTTCATTTTGTTTTTTCAACTGGTCCAGCTTTCTGTGATGCACTTACAAGATATGGCATTGCTTTGTCATTATAATTTTTTTTTTCATTATACACCTACTCTAGCTGGACCTTTCCAAAGGAGCTAAACTGTATAGGTGACAAGCTTTTCATTTGTGTCCTTGGGAGTCATTTGGTCAAGTAAAGCTGCTGTATGTAAACGTCGCAGTCACTGCATAACAATTGGAGTGAAGTTTTTATGCACAGAGCTTTTTATTTTCCAATCAGCAGCCCTGAGTTGGGACTTCTGGGGTAAACTGGTAGCTCTGGGCAGCTTTGAAGCATCACAAGTGGAGGGTTTTGTCTCCAGAAGATTTACTAGCAGCGAGCTTTTCTTCAACCGTTTTATTAGCCTCCTTTTACATATGTATAGCGGTGAGGGGAAAAAACCTGTTGTTGGTGAAGTACAGAGCTTATTTCCCCTGCAGTATTCACACAAAAAAATTGTGTGAAAAATTGTTGCCCAGGGCCTCCCCAAATCCTGAAATTTAGCTTAACGCCTTAACGCTTAAGGGTTTTCAAACCCTTCAAGCCTTCTCCGGCCCCACCCCCCTCTTTTAAAGGTTGAAGCTGGGGTAACAAATTCAGTGGTGAGAATGGACGCCCTGCCCTTGGCTTCAGCCAGCACTGCCAGAATAAATCTGGGCCCCCCAGCCGAACCACTGAAAAGTTTTCGCCTGCTTAACATGGGTTTTATAATTTTAACTTGCAAGTTCTTGTTGAATTGAGCCCCGTTGCGTGGACAAATTGGACAAGAAAAGTTTAAATGTTACCACTTTGGCTTCTCCTCAAGCGGTGCTGAGCACAGATGTTTGCGGGGGCCATCATGTCCCTATAAGAATGGGGGCTTTGTGTGCATAACCTTACAAAGGGCAGAATAGCCCTGCTTTGCTGCCAGCCACAGGATCATCCTATCTTTATGTGTTGATTTATTAGGCCAGGGATGAATGAAACCGTAATTAATATTACTGAAGCATTAGAGTCTATTTAATTTAAATGCCACTGGATATTTCACTTTCAGTTGGGAGTGACAATGTGTTCGGGACTGTTGGTGAAAGCCTCAGCCATCTGTTACCCCTACTAAGAAGGGAAGACAAGAGAGACACAGGGAGACGGAGAGCATTGAGCTTTGTGGCTTTTCCAAGCCTCCAGGATCATCATTCAACTCAAGGGCAGCCAAGAAACATTCCTGCGCATTGGACCCTTAGTGTATAGGGGAAAGGCCTGAAAGGGTATAGGGGCAACGCATCACCATGAAGGATGGAGAGAGAGGGAGACAGAGGGAAAAAGATGGAGATTTACAGTACGTACATATGTACATACATACCTACAAGTATGTGTGAATATGTGCATCGAAATCAAGCACCAAGGCAGTAGAAGGAGGGTAGAGCAGGAAACTGGCCAACTTACAGATGGTCTAAAAATATTTTTAAATGGTGGGAGGGAGGAAAGAGTCAAGGCAAGGTTTGAATGTTGGTTTTAATTAGCCTAAGCAGAGAGGTTCCAATCCAGCTCCACCGCAGCAAACATCCAGGCTTTGATTAGACGGGCATCTCAATGTTGGGAGCACAGGACATTCCCTGCGAGCTGCTGCCACGACATGGTCTCCACCAAGCTAAAACAAAAAAAAGGAGGGGAAAAAAGAAGGGCAGCAGCCTAGGCAGCAGCCTTAGTCCCTGAGAAATACTGTGCGGCACCAAATGACCATCTGGCAAAGCATCACCTGTGCTCCTGAGGTGACAGAGGGGGGATGTGGTGGGTCCCCAGGCGGAGCGAGGGGCTGAGCACATGGGCAGGAGGAGTGTGCCGGGGCCACGCAGAGGAGATGGTGGGTCAGGCGGCTGCACAAGGCCATGGGTGGGAGGCTCCGTTGTCCGTGGGATGGTAATTAGCACAGTGGGTTTTCTTATAATTGGGATCATTTTTTCTCCCAGTTTTTCTCCTGCGAACTGATTTCATGCCAGAGGGAAGCTGTGTGACTCACACCTTGCCATGCCAATTAGCTGATAAACATCAAATGTAAACAAAGATGGCCTAATTAAGACTAGTCGCCCAACTTCTACATGCATCTTGTCAAAATCCCACCAGCCTTTCGCATCCAGACTTATTTTCCTGTTTGCTGGGATGAAATTAGCGACTTTGCACAAGAACCACTTATCTTTGAGAGCAGCTTAGAGCAGATAATGAGGAAAACTGGGAGCCGGCCACGGGAGTGGTGTCACCCCCTCTGTCTCGGCAGGGACAGACAGGGCAAGCGCCACCTTGGCACCCCATGCCAGGGCTGAGGGCAGGGGTTTGTCTGCCATTGGGTAATGCTGGGGGCTGGTTTCTGACCCAGCAGCCACATCTTGGGGTATTCACTCAATTTGCCTTCCCAAGTGCTACTGTCTGTACATGAAATCTGTAATATGTGTGTCTCCTGCCGCTCTCACCTGCTGTGAAAATTCATCAATCAGAGCCCATTGCTTACCGTGAGCTTGTCCCCCCAGCTCACAGCCTGGGGAGTTATTTGCACTTTGGAGAGGAGGTGTACGACAGCGACACATCCAAGCAGCAGCATTTCACACCCACTTCGCACCGGAGTGAAGGATCACACAGGTGAGCTGTGGCAGAGAAACAAGCCCATGGAGGAAATTTTATTCCAGGAGGTACCCTAATGAAATCTGTAGAATTGTTTCATGGCAGTATTTAAAAAAAAAATTGAGAGGAAGGGACCTCAGTGGGCCATCTGGACCATCCCTCTGCCCCTAGACAATATCCACTGGGTCCCTGCAGCTCCCATGGCTCACCCCAGCAGCCTGTCCTGGTGTCTCATTGGTTTTTCTGTCAAGGAAGACTTGTTTTAGGTTTGAACTGAATCTCTTTGCTGCACACTAAGCCTATTTGCTCCTGCCCTACCCAGGAGGAACACAGAGAGCAAGTCCTTCTCTTCCCCTTTGTGACCATCTTTAGCATACCTGAAGGTTGTTATAATCTCTTCCTCCTCAGCACCTTCTTTTCTTTTAAGTTCAGCAGCCCCAGGTAATTCATCTGTTCCTCATAAGAAATATTTTCCAGTTCTTTCATCATTTTCACTGCTCACCTCTGAAATCTCCCCAAGCATCTCTGTTGCTCCTGAAGCAGAGTGTCAAATGGGAGCATAGTTTCCATCTGGCTGTGCTTCACCCCATCCCTAGATGCAGCACCCTTGTCCCTCCTGCATTGCACCTTGCTTCTTCCAGCCCAACATGTATCTTCTAAATGCTATCCTACCTCCCCATGGACTGCTGGTCTTCTTTGCTTTGGTTCATCTAAGATTGTAAGTAGGTAACATCAGTTCCACTATCCAGGGCAGGAATGACAATTTAGCACTGTCTCGTTCAAAGGCTGACTGTCCTTGAGCCCACCTCACTGCTGGTCTGAACTGGCACTGAATCAGCTACTAGTCTCTTGCTGCTGCTGTGGTTTTGCAACATCTCTTACACTAGCTTTATCCAAACCATGTTGCCCAACCTTGCTCAAGAAAACATCATGTGAAGTGCTGCCTTCCTAAAGTGAGAGAAAACTGGAGCTAGAGGTACATCCACTGCTTCTGTCTGCATGACAGGACTTCCTCTGTCACAGAAAATAACTGGAGTGGTTTAACACAGTTTGTTCCTGACAAATCTCCATTGGTAGCTGCCCCTCTGGGTGTTTACAAACAGTTGTATGATTATTTGCTCCACTACTTTCCTGGGGTTGAAATTGGGTTGCCTTGTCTAAAACTCACCGGTGTCTCTTTTCCCAGCATAAAGGTCCTCTACAAGCCCTTGGTGAAAACTGCTAATGGCTCTGAGCCCACTTTGGGCCTTTTGCTAACCATCCCAGGCAGCTGGGGAATAACCTCTCACACCATGTCGAGAGCGATAAAACACTGTTGATACTTCCCTCCTTTCCACAAAAGATTACAGGGAATAACTTTGAGAAGTTATGTGTTCTGATTTAGTCTGATTGAACTAATGTCTCATTCATCCACACATGAGAAAGAGACCTACTTCTCTGAGAGGGGGTAGCAATTAGTTATGCCTCACGCTCACCAATGGGTAGCCATCTTTCTTACGACCAGTTACACAGTTTATGACAAGGTAAATGACAAGGTTCATTGAAAAGAAAGATGAAGGAAAGCAGGAAAGGCAGACATAGCACAATTGCAAAGGGTGGCCAGTCACAGCCGGTGCCAGTGGCATTTTCTTCCCAACTCCCTGCTTGGAGATGGTCCAGAAATGAGCACGGACTCTCCCCACCAGTTTGACCAGGTTGGGCAGCGGAACTGGATAGATAAGCTCTTTATAGAAAGGGAATGGAAAGCATATCTTTTCACACAATAAATAAATGTAATTCTGATGTCATTTATTTAAAGAATGTTACAGCCAAAACCTCAAATTTTTGAAAGTAGTTGTCTGGCTTGCAAATTATGGTCTGAAGCATGGAATGCTGGGCACTGCTTTCCAGTGAAGGCAGGAAGGACCCGTTAGTACCTGGCTGGAGGAGTGAGCGAAGAAGCTTCACACCAAACTGCTGCTGTCCTGATTGGTGCAAACGTACAAAAATAAAGTGCAGAAATACATTTTGCACTATGAGTGTGGGTGTACCCACAGCTCGCATCAGTGCAGATGTACTTACAGCACACAAGTGAAGGTGAGAAGCTACCTCAGCTGTTTTAATGGGAAAGTCGTCTAACGTAGTAAGAGAACAATTTCATGGCTATTCAATAGTGTGGTGGGGTTCTGGGGAAGACAGTTCAGAATAACACATAAAGCAGTCCCTTGGTGGTGGTGTCAGCAGGAAGTTTTTATATTTCATGAACTTACTATTGTCTAAAAACATTTTGAAAAGAGTTTACCAGCTAATCAGCAAAGTAACATAATTATGCCAGATGACAAAGCATTTCACGTGTATGAGTTTCTCCGCTGGCAGGGCTCAGAACAACATGTAGCCTCATAACTTTTTAAATTCCAGTCAGATCCCGCACGCTCTCCCCACTGGCCTCCAGCTGACTCATCCTTTTCAGAATATTTCTTTTCATTACTGTGTCTGTAGGCTGCACATCCCGGAGCTGGAGCCAGATCAAGCTGGTACTAGCCAGTGCGGTGAACCAGCATTTCTCCATGGTGGTCTCATCAGTTTCTGCTGAATTTCAGCTTTCACTGAAAAGGAAAGGGGAAAAAAAAAACAACAAGCTCTCTAGGAATGAGGAGCAAGCTTTGTGACTGTGGCCCCATGGAGGGCTGCTTCACCGACATGGTAGGGAAAGACAAACAACAGGAAAGTGCAATTGAGGCACAGGGGGACCTGACTGAACTACAGAGGGGACCTGTGGCCAGTCCCAATGGCAGCAATGGCAGGGTCACCTGCGGGACCTGCGGGTGTCTCCCCAGTCCCACCCGTATGACTGGGGCACATGGCACGGGGACGCTAGAGGGGAGATGACCCGCACAGGTTTATAAATCGGGCTGCTGCAAGGGTGAAACAATCTGGTGCAAACCCCATGCCGGTGTCCCTGCCCTGGGGTTCTGTGGTGGGGGAGACCCTCGGGCACATCGGTGCCCATCCCTGTGAGGCTGCCATCCCTGCACCTGCCCTGCCTGGCACAGCTGCTCCATACCAAGTGGCCCTTTGCATGAGAACCAAAGTGAAAATGATGCTCGTCAGCCAGAAAAGCACCATGTAAGTAGAAATGGAAGATTTCCAGTTCCTAAAAAGCTACCAGTAAGCATCTTCAAAGTGGCATTAAAGAACACTTTGAAGTTCAGCCCGTGAGTTAAAAAAAAAAAGCATTTGGGAGTTAAATCCATATCTTGTTCCAAAGATACAAACTAAGCTTCATTTTACTAAATATAGACATGTAAGGCACGGCAAAATTCATCAAAACTCTCAATCATATCTCCCAAAGAGATGTGTTGTGACAGGGGACCAGCAACCCCATGAAAATAAGGGCTTGGTATTCCAGTACTTACACGCACGAGTTACTTCCATAGTGTAAGCAAACCCACTGGATCAAACACTTTGCAGGATTACATCCCTCACATTGGCAGCTTACACCAGGTCACTTGGCAGGATCTTTCCCACCGGGCAGTGGCTCACCCTCTGACCAGGCCCCCAGCACCTCCTCTGTGCTGATGGTGAGTCTCTAGAAATTAGCTTTTCCACCATCAGAGATCAAGTAGAAAAATAACATTAAAAAAAAAAAAAGCTTTATTGACTTGGTTATACGAAATGATCCCCTTTGCTGCACGGTTTACACTAAGCCTCTGAATCTGACATCTTTTTGAAAGCCCTCTTAATATATCCAATTATAGATTTTCAGCAACTTTGTGGAATGTCGGCTTTCCTGGCGACTGACCCCGGAAAACACCATTGAAATCAGGAGGGATTTTGCTGTTGAGCTCAGTGGGGGAGGATCAGGTCCTACATAATTTTATTGTCAGCAATGATGACCCCTCTTCACAAACAAAGAATACCCATCCTGAACCATGGCCTTCGGAACGTAAACCATTTATTTTTATAGCTGGATCCTTCCCCAAGTGGGATATTTTGTGCATGGTTAACTTATCCCAGGGCTTTAAATGCTTGCCAAGTGGCTTTAATAGCAGGATGTTGTTTAAAAAGATTGGGAAGGATTGTGGGCAGTAATAGAGATAATTGCCAAGGAGAGATAAATGAATCTTCAATCTCAAACTAACTTGGCTTTATCATTGGGTCAGGAGGGAAGATCTAGAAAAATCCCCTGTCTAAGACTAAATGTGTAATGATAGTTTGGGATTTAGGGAAGTTGGCAGCTGTCGAGATTTTTTGATAAAAACATCTTTTGAGGTTTAATACAGGTTTGAATTCCATATAAAGGCATGAAAGTCCCTTTTCACTCCAGCGGTTTGGCATCACGGAATAAAAAAGCTGGAGGTGAATTTTTGGGAGAGGAGCAGACAGCAAGTGACATCCTGAACTGAGAGTTTTGCGGGCTGCACCGGGGTAGTGAAACTGCGTGTGAAGGGGCTGAGGGCAGAGCCAAGCAGGTAAGGAGTGTTTTGCAGGACATGAGGCACCTGCAAGGGGATGGGTGCCCCTTGACCACCCCTCAGCCATTCCTCAATCACCTCTCAGCCACTCCTCGGTCACCCCTCTGCTGCCCCTTGGTCCCTAGAGGGTCTGGGAGGGCGGCACATGCTAGACCTAAAGCTTTCCTTTCTGTTTTGCAAATAGCAAAGAGAGCATTTCCAGAACATATTCAAGCGTATTTATTTATTTATTCATTCACCAGGGAGGGGAGGAGGTCAAAAGCCAACCATTTTAATGAGAAATTATCTTACCTTATCATGCAGAATAAGGTACTGCATGACACAGCAACTTTTTCAGGTCAACCTTTTTAAAAATGAGTTGCCAAATAAAGACTGCTGAAAAAGAAAAAACAAAGACTGACGTCAGACAGGTCTCCCCTGCTACGGTTTGGCGGGGGGTGGGGGGGTGGGTGGTGTGTGAAGGCAGGGAGGGGGTTGAGTGGAGTTTCAGCTTTTTTCCCTCTAGGAAATTCTCTTTTCCCTTGCCTGCTGTCAGACAGCACCCCACAACACCCCAGGCAGCAGGACCCTTGCTGCTCTCTGCAGTCCAGGCCACCCGGGGTGACTTGTGTGAACACCCACGGGGCTTTCAAAAGAATGAGGAAAGGTATTTTAGAGAGAGACGACTTATTTTTCAGCATAGGACTTACCCAGCTGGGGGTGGAGGAAGACTTCTGGGATATAATCAGTGAATGCGGAGCACTCACAGGGCTTTCATGAGAGTGGAAAAGGCATTTTAGTAAATTATTACTTTTTTTTTTAGCAAAGAACTTTTCCAGCTCAGGGCGGGGCTTTCCCCAGTTACTTTCTTACCAGACTACTTTTTTCCGTTCTAGACCCTTTATTCTCAGTTATAGGAAATAACATGGAGGAAAGACAGAAGTACTGTGCAGGGGGAGGCCTGACAAAATGATTTCTCTCTGTACAATCTGAAAAGGAAACTGTGACCCATTTTTCCGAAAGCAATATTGAGAACAGCAGAGCAATGTGACATAAGCAACACAAAATGGGCTACCTTTGGGTTAAAAAGTCGCTATTTTAAACCTGCCAGCTACTTCCCATGTTTGCAAATGCCCCCAGGAGGCTGACAGAAGCTGTGAGGGAGGTGCGTGGTTTGGCGTGATAAATCCTTCTCCGTACGCAGGGTTCAGGAGGACTGTCAGTCTTGTGAGGTTTACAAAAAAAAAAAAAAAAAAAAAAGGTTCAAAACAAGCTATGAAATAAAACTGGGGCAAAACCATCCCAAAACATGAACAAAAAACCCCTGCCAGTGAGCACAACTCCATGTTACCCAGAAGGAGAGCCTTCCCGCCCGCATGTGAATTACATCCCATTCTCAGCTCAGGGATCTGCATTTTCAGACTGGCTTAGCCCCTCTCAGGAAGGGGTGCAGGCTCCCTGGCTGGCGGGCCATCAGCTAAACTCGCCACTGCCTCGGGCTCCTGTTCACAGCCCACTTGCCTTTAATATTGACATGCTCACACTTGGCGGTATTATTCGGAGCTTTGGGTCTGATGATCATATTTATATGGCTGACACCCAGACCTACTTGCCTATTCCTGTGGATTCCCGAGAAGTGCTGTCATGGCTTATTACTTGTCTATCTGCGCTTCAAGCCTGGGTGACTTTTCATTTTTTGAAGCTTAATGCTGGGAAAACAGAATCGCTTCAGATTGGTTCAGTTCACCTCCTGGATGTACGGATTTATGATATATAATACTGTATCACACACAGCTCGGGAGCTGGTTTCACTGCTCGGCTCTTAAAAACAGCCTTATTTTTATCTGAAATAAACCTTTTCAGCAGCATATCAGCAAGAGGAGAGAAGGGAAAATATCTTCATTGGATTTCGGAAACTTCTGCGGCTTTTGTTGCATGTTGCTTGTCAGGCTGAGGAGCCCTCGTTCATGCCTCAGTCTAATCCAGAGTTGTGTATCATAGCTCAGTGATAATTGGAAACTCTTCTCACTCCAGCATTTTCAGCTGTTGCAAAAGTCTGCAGCTAATGTCATAACAAGAATTAAACTGTCTCATCATATTACACCCATCTTAGCTGACTTCGCTGGCTATTAAGGTGACAGCGCATTGATTTAAAATTTGTGTTAATTGTTTACCCCTTCTTGCAGAGGCTTTCTTGGGGTTTTTGTAGCAACCTACAGGCTTTCTGGAGCTGTGGATTATCTTTGCATTTGGCTTTATATGGACTTACAAAAAAATATCCTCTTTGTCTGGATCACACCATGTAATACCCTCAGCCCATGGATTTCTTTGGCACATATATTCCCTGCATGGGTCGCTTTTAAAAATAAGCCAGTGGAGAGGGCATAGCTGGCTTTGATATTACAAGACTTTAAGAGGCTTTTTTCCCTCTCTGATTTTTATTTGTATTTGTTACCTCCAGTTTTTCTGGTTATGAATAACAGGGGTGTTTAGATAAACAAACGTACTCGCTCTGCCTACAAAACCTTTTGCTTTACAGGTTTAACAGAGAAAGTGGCCTGTACCCCCTCCACAAAACAGACCTTACAACCCATCATCCTCAGGCTTCCACTTTTAGGGTGGATAAATGGATCCCTGTGTAAGCCCATGGTAACAAACTCTTTACCTAGAGTTGAGAATGAAAATCACTTTGTGCCATATGCTGTCTCTCTGGCACAAAATGAGCATCACCTCAATGGGAGTTTGGCATGCTTGGTAATCACAGGGCTGGTAAATAGGGGGCATTTGGTTTTTTTCCATGAACTAGCTCTCCAAATCCATAAAGAAGCAATTTCTCCACAGATATTAGAAAAAAATCCTTTATTGTCCTCGAGACTATGAGTTTAATTCATTCCTTTCACTGAGGACTAAAACATTTCTTACCTTCTGCACCACTTTGTTGTGCTTTCTCTCACTGGAGCAATTATTAGAATGGGAAATGGGAAGACATCAACTTGTCTTAACAAAAAAATCTTCCAGTTTAAGGGAAAGAAGTAAGTAATCAAGTAAGCAATAAATATTTATTTGTGAGTTTAAAATCCTGTTGGAATCACTGACTGTTTTTTGTCCCAGACACCAGGGACCTTGGATCAGTGGATCAGACCTCAGGCTTGTTCTTGGAACGTGACCTTAGCTAAATGGACTTCTTCCTAAGGACACCTGTTCTGCCTTCCCTGGGCAAGAAGTGCTAATCACATAACTAGCGCTTCCCTCACCCCATTTCCTTCTAGTTCATTTTTGCTTTTTAGTAAAAAAAAAAAAAGAACTTGTCCATGAGCTGCAACCGGATTTTAAAATTCTCTAGCGGCCAGTACATTTTACACAGTTTATAGCTTATAAACATGATTGTAAGTTGCAAAACTATTACCAGTTATTTAAGTTCCCAGTGTTTATACCTGGGGAAAAGCAAAGTCTCCCAACTGTCATTAGAGAGCACTTAATTAGAAAAAAACATTCACTATTTATATTTTGAGCAGAAAAGTGCCACTCACTTGTATGAATAAAGCATGTGCTTTCCCAGGCCGTTGCTGGCTGTTCCCTGCACACCAGTGGCCTCGGCCAGCTCCAGCACCCACGCATGACAGAGCCTCGAAAATGGAGAGGGATTTGCTATAATAGCTCCAGCAACAAGTACAGCTGCCGGATGGTACTGAGGGCTGCTTGGGTGCTCTCGCCATTAAAGCAGTGCCAGTAAGGTAGTCTATATTTAACATGAACTTTTCTGCCTTTGAAAAACATTGCTTGGTGCACGATAACTGCACTTTAAAAGCCTTTTGTTTCACTCCTGTTTTGATGAACTCCTTTCTCTTTGATGTTCATCTGGAGTTTAATCGTGATAAAATGCACACAATGGTTAGTTTGTGGAAGAGAAAAAGGTGCTGGGAGAGCACAATACAGCACATTATCCACTGTCTCCCCTATGCTGCTCGCTTGGCAGGCGGCAGCAAGCGCTGCAGTGAGAGCGAATGGGGGTGACAGCCCAGGCGTCCTGGACTCACGCCTGCTCCCACCACAGTGACAACTGAAACCAGGCTCACAGCAGAGGATTGGGCACAGCCAGGCACCGGGAAAGGCTCCCTGCTGCTGGTGGCCATGACATTGCATGTCTACATTGCAGAGTCAGTCCCAGTTCAGGGCATACTCCCCGAAGGCCTCCTCCAGCCTCGGGGAGCAATGGCCAGCCTCAGCATGTGGCACTATGTGGGCAGGATGCACCCCAGCTCCCTTGCTACACATCAACATCCCACATCAGCACCTCCCACATCCCACATCTGCCTCTGGCACAGGAAGGTGAAAGTTTGAGGAAACACCCCCTGAAGCACCAGGATGCCCCCGGCACAGGGTAGTGCTCCAGCACAAATGCCAGCCTCTTCCCAAGCTGCTGGTGTCGCTGGCTCTCACGGGTTATCAGGAGCTGGGTGGAACGTGCTGCTGTTGGGGATCCTGCTCCCAGGGTCAGGCTTTTCTGTGAGCAGCTCGGTTTTTGTTCAGAGATAAAATTCCAGTCCATCTGAGTGGGGAGGAAACCTCAAAAAGCAGGAAATGTAGGAGGGAACCCGTAAATGTGCTGGTTTTATAATCTTTCCACAATTTTAAGAGAGGATAGTGCCTAACCATTTCAGAAGGCAAGGTGGGGCAGCAGCCGTTGCGGCCAGTCTAAGCAGCATCATGTCCACAGGGCAGTGCTCGCCTGGGTGCGTTTCTCCCTGCCCAGACCCTCTGCGGGTTTGAATCAGCTCCCTCATGGTCTAAGTCTCCTTACGAATTATCTGTGCATATCAATTCCTGGCGCCACCCACTTGTCCCCTAGCCGGGGACATCTCCAGGCAGCCGGGGCCAATGTCGCCTTGCCTGGATGCTACCTTGCAGAGGCGCCCTGTGGTGTCTGGGAACTCCCATGGAAAGGGCAGTGCCTGGGCTGCACCCCCGTGCCCACTGGGGCTGGCAGACCGAGGTGACACGGTGACACCCCTGTGACTCAGGTATCACCCTTGACCCCTCCTGGCCCCAGCCCTGTCCCTGGGCAGTTGCTGCTCTCAACTGCGTCACAGCACATGCCAGCGCAGGTCACATCTCGGGACATGCCAGCTTGGGTCACATCACAGCACATGTCATCCCTGGTCACATCTCTGGACATGGCAACCCAGGTCACATCTCGGGACTAACCTACCCCAGTCACACCCTGTCCCCACACTGAGGGCAGCGCCGTGAGGCTGGGGTGCAAACTCTGCACCCTCCCAGACTGGGCACATCCCCAGCGCTGTCTTGCACCCCAGGCCCTGTTTCAGCTACCACAATCCCTGATCCCTGAGGGCAGGCACAGTATATATTTGGGATATTTTTGTGCCACACCAATGCAATAAGCCATTTTCTGTGAAGCTCCTCATAGCATGAACAAGCCCCACATGCCTTTTCCTGGGGATGGCTGAGATGGCTCCTGCTGTTCAAGTCCGGTTCTGGGATTCAGGACAGGGACTCGTAAGGACATGTGTCCGTCCTGCCTGACCTATCCCACTGTCTGCAGACAACCTCCTGCATGAAATAAGGACAGTCCTAATGAACCCATATATAACCTCATTTCTCTTTATATGGCCTCTGCCACCAACAACTGTCTCTGAATTGTTTCGTCAGAAAAAAAATTGTACTTAGTTCTTCTGCAGATATCGCTTCTCACCCAAGAACGGATTTGAAGTTTTTTAAGTATTCATTCAGTTGCAGAGTTTGGGGATCACATGTTTTCCATATTTTTGCTTGGATTTTTAACTTTATCTTATGACATCTGTACTCGCTGCTGGTCTGACCTACTTAGTGAAATCAAAGACACTGGAGAATAAAATGAGTAATCCAGTTCAGTGCATAGTTATAATTTCAAGGTCCTGACAGAATTTGTTAGTTTCTAATAATCATTTCTTGCTATTCAAAAACTAATTGTACCTTTGCATTAAAAAAACCACTTATTTACAAAATAAAATAATTTTGTTTGCCGAAGAAGGTAAAATCTGTAAGCCCAAATAGCTGAACTGCACCTGAATGTATACAAGGATTTTTAACAACTCTGCTTATTAACTAATGCCAGTATCTCCCGGTGTACAGCATGGTGTGCTACAGTGTCTGTAAAATTTAGCTTAACTGTGGTGAAAAAATCTTTTTTTTTTGAATGCTTTGCACTGCGTCCCCATTTCAAAACCAGAAAGAAAACAAGTCGTAGCAGACTTTCCCTAGCAAAATGAATTTGTCAAGCTCTGCTGCATTTTGCTGAAGTGTAAGAAACTTAAATAAAAGTGATCCTAAAGTTAAGAAGCTGGCTTCAGGGCAGAGACTAGTGGGGATTTCTGTGAGTATATTTGTTCTTCCTAAAGTTGGAGGTATGGGTAGGTTTTCTTGTTGCCAGAGGAAATCATTAATGCGTCTAAGACCTTCCAAGGCTGATATTTTCCCTTTCCTATTGTACTATGCAGCTAATATTTTGATAATATTTTGCAGATACGAGTGAAAATAACTTAGGATATCACTTTACAATTTTGAAATGGCATCTAGGCTTTCCCTTATTCTGTTACATTATATGTATAAATAATATATTTGCTTTTACAGCAAACGAAAATTGCCAGTGCTTAACAGTTTGCAAGTGTGTTCATGCAGGGCCTGATCCAGAGCCTCTCCCCATCCCAGGGCAGGGGTACAAAGCTTCTGAAAGTCAAGCGCAAGGATTTCAGGCAGGTCCTGGACACTGAGCATCAATGAACACCTTCCTGCCTTGATTAAAAAATGCTTGGAGTGTAATGGTGTGTTTTCCTGGTATTTAATGTCTTAATTTGTGCTTGGGAGAGTACGGCTGCACTATTTAACACTGCATTTTTCTTGCTTTTGATCCATATTATGAACCTATTGCCAAAGAGCCTTCCAAAATGATTACCTGACTGTGACCATGACATTAATGTTTCAAAAGCAGTTGCTGTCTGTGTAATATTTTTCTGTATTTTTACAGCTTATGTGCAAGCTGGAAGACTTTTTTGCTACATCTCATCTGCACTGAAGCAGCCTATATAAACTGCTTTTAATATTCAGCGGGCTTATGCTGCCGTGTGGGAACTTGCACATCTAGTTTTCAGTGACCCCTTAAGACACAGGTGCAGACCTGCTCTGCCACGATACCAGCTCTCTATATACATGAAGATATTTGCAGATATGCTTTGCTGGGCAATAAAATAGAATTAAAAATGTGCAAAATTAATACATGCAATGCTTTATTCCTGGAGGAAAAATCCACTTAGTAAAACTTCGGCATTTTACTGACTGAGGGATTTGTGCTCAAAAATGCATTTCTGCAGTTTTCTCAATGAATTTCCTCAGGTGATTGATTTATAGATGGCTGAATAGTGGTTAAAAGCAGAGTGCACACAATCAACATAAATTACGAGTATTAAGCAGGCACCAGATGCTGGGAGAGTCTTTATTACTTTGGAGCGTCTCATATCAGTAAAATAAAATTGTTTCATGTAACATGAGACAAAAGTAATTTGCAAAACAGCGTATCGAACCTAACTGAGTCCAATTCATTTCTAAGCTCTGTAATGCAGGGACTACTGTGTTCTGTTGTTACCATAACCATGCATTCATTAGAAGTGATATATAAAGATTTTTCTTAACCAAAAATCAGTTACATCCATGGATGCCACTTTATAATTAAGATACAGATCCCTGAGCCTGCAAAGATTCAGGTGGAGCCCTAACTCTGCATACAGCGAGGAAGCTCAGAACCCCAGTGAAATCCCTTGCAAAAGCACATGCAGAATACTTTTAGGAGCAGGGTCTGTAGAAGCACCCCCAAGTACCATCGCCACACTCCAGCAAACACTGTCTGTCTCAGGGACAAATTACAAAGAAATTGTCTTAAAGCCTGGCTGGGCTGACGCTTTCGGGCTGAGATGTGCAGGCAGCACCTCATGTCCAAACCAAACCTATCTGGATCTGTGGGACCCGTGAAGAAGTGCCAGCCCAAAGTGCAGGTGGGTGGGCTGTACGCCTCTTGGAGCTCGCTGAAGGCTCTGCATTTGTTCCCTTTGCACCCTTTCTGTCCAAGGATTCGGGGCTCCGGAAAGTTTTTCTGCATTGAAGATAGCTTGCCCTATGTGTTAGGGGAAGGACAAATCGCACAAATTGGAGCTGGCTTATGTAGCTGCCCCCTCCTGCTAAACAGCATATTTCTGTCTGTGTTTGACTGTGTTTTTCTACCCCATCTCCTTCTGCTCTACATAATCTGTCAATATTGGGTTTCCTTTCATTAGACTTTCCTCTCTCTTAACGTCCGTTCTTCCTCACTGATGGTTCCTCCCTTTACCACAGCTTTTTCAGTGGTTTGGTTTGATTCAAACTGAAACTGCTAGAGTGGTAACTAAAAGTAATGAATTTGGTTATACCTATTTACTATAAAGCACGCTATTCATATCAGCTTCATTCTTTGGATAATATTTTTAGGGAAAGTGTAACACTCCATTGATTTTAGATCCTTTTTTTATCTTGCTTCAGGCATAGGCTCCCAAGAGATGTGAGTGTAACATAGATGCTTAATTTACTCCAAATATGCAAAGAATATGGCTATGTGCAATAAACATCACTAAGGGCATGGCTGAAGATGAGAAGAAATAATCAATGATAAAGCTGCTGTAAATTCCTTATCATCTAAGAATTTCAACACCTACAGATGTGCCTGAGCCTCCATTGCATCCCCATGAACTTAAGAGCCTGGGACACAAACTTCTTCACAAATGCAAGCTGCGTGTTTGTGCACAAACTGTACAGCAGATTTTGAAACAACTGTCTGAGGATGTTATGGCTGATAGGCAAAATCTGACAGTGAAGGGGAGATTTTTGTTTAAATAGGGGGATCTGGAACGTGACTCAGAGAGAAATCACACAGGATAGTGGGACTTCAAGAAAAACCCTTAGAAAAAAACATTCTTGTCTGGAAAACCTGAACATCCAAGTGCAAAATCTGCAAAATTTGCAATATCTGAGTCATACCTCTTTCCTTTTACCTGCACATTGTGGATCTAGTAAGTGATGTCTGCAGTAAGCCACCGAGCAGCAGACAGGGAAAGGGGAGGGCAACAGCTAAACTTCCATCGGCCTCAGAGAGACTAAGCTTTCCTCCGCGCAGCTTTAGTCTCTGTTTTTCACATCTAGGTGTAAAACTGGCTTTGGGCTACGATGCACACTTCTGCCAGATGTGGTTATTATTAATCACGTATTATTTAGATCAATATGGATCTGTTTGATGCATGCAGAACTTGCTCGCTGCTCTGTATCCTCTAACTCTGCATTTAGCAATATCAGTTCTAAAATGTAATTTATAGCCAGGTCACAACCCCTTTACTCCCCAAAACCTCCCTATTACTGGTAATGTAAAGTCCTACTGCTCATAAAATTTAACATAAAATATTACAGTCCTGATTTTTTTTTTCGTGTCCTCATAGTCGTACTGATTTCACTGTTCATGGAATTTTTCACATCACACTGTTTAGTATTAACTGGGTGTGTGTACCTGGAGAAATCAGTAGTGAAACAGCAGCATCAAATATTTGAAATGTACATCTCCAGGAAAGGCTGTGTCCCCCTGTCCACATACATGTATGCTCGTATGTGTCTCTCCATCCCACTGCTTGAATCAGAAATATACGGTTGTTATTGCAAAAACGTAGGTAGCACAGCAATGTCGTAATCAAATGTATGCTCAGACGTGTTGCAGGAGGTAGCAGCAATTTACAGCCACATCAAATGCCGTGGCTTCAGCTTCCTTAAGAAGTGTTTCTCACACCAGAAAATGTAATTGCCATTCCACTGTACCTTCCCACATGGTGATCTGAAACACTTCGGTAAAATGAAGCAACCTATCAATACTGTATCTATTGCAGATGAGACATCTGCAAATACGGATCAGTGTAATCCGGTCATTGATTTTAGGCTTCTCAGTCCTCCAAGGACTGTGACAAATCTATACATTGTTCCTGAGTGATGGGGATGGGATTGGATGCTTTTGGATTTCTGATTTCATTGGAGAAACCATGGAAAAGCTAATGTAAGCAGAGAGTGCTCTGCTGCTACCCAGCTGAGGAGGCTCAGGACCACATGTGGGCCCTTCAAAATCCAACTGTGGTGCACACCAGTAATTAACAGCCAGGTACAGCGCAGGCAGACCAACATCATTTTCTTGTTTAAGACAAGAAAAGAAGAACCATTTCAATATTTGTGAAAGTTCCTGCTTTGCCACCAATTTGCCTTGTTTTGGAATCCCCTTGTATTGTACAAGCGTAGGTACCATTCCTGATGGGGTTTGGTGAGGTGGTGATGTAAAGGAAGCATTTGGCTCTCAGTGCAAATCAGCAAATCTTGTTTGTAAGGATTGACATACAGAAAAAATACTGTCCTGCTCTATCTTTATCTGGAGTTTGCAAGTGTAGTGTTATCCTTTTGACATACTTGCCGCATAACAGGTCATATACAGATAAATGTGTCCTTGTAACAAAAAGAGATATTCTCTTTCTGAGAGACCCAGAAAACTGAGGGGCCATGTCTATAGGTTTGTGAATGCACGCGCGCGCGCGCGCACACACACACACACAGAGTCCTCCAAACATACACACTTACACAATGTTTTACATAACTGAACTTCAATGCAATGCAAATGTTTACAAGAAATGGTTTGCAACTCGCTGGCCAAGAGCAACTGAATTATTTGCTAAAGAAAGCAGTGAAAAGTTCCTAACAACATCTCGAACTTTTCAATTTTAAATTAATCAGAAAAAGTAGAAATGTATGAAGAAATGTTCATATTTCAGTTAATCTTTAAGATCTGATACACACACAGACAAGGTATTTGGGTATTACACTGAAAAGCAATGTAATAAATATACCCTGGAATCACTAGGAATTCCCACAAATACCCTGGATATTGTCCCCGGGGGCTCTTCCTATTATTCCAAACACCACAGCAGCTTCAAGTTTTCCCCACTTGCTCTTAAGAAGAATATATCAATATATATTCTTTCTTTACCAAAATTGTAGCCTATTCCCAAACCTAACTGGAACGAACACGCTGGCAGAGGTGCAGAATGGGCAGTTTTTCAGTCTCCGTGTAAAGCCTGCAATATCTGACCTGCTATGGATGAAGTTGCCTCCACTGAGCAAGATATATCCCGAATACAACGCCTAACACAAATGTCTAACAGGGACTGAACTCCGAAATATTACACCTTAAACACGTGACATCGCTATGTCCAGGAAAGTAATTGTCAGTGTGTTTTGGAAGCGTTAAATTTGCTTCTATTCTGCTTGGAGAGAGTATTTTCTCACCCTTTGTTTGCTATGATGATGTGTTATTGAGACAATCTGTCTTTAAAACTGGAGAAAAATGACAATATTCCATCTATACACATGTTTAGAAACACAGCTTCACAAAGTGCACCACAGCCTGACAGAAGGATTTTCTGGCCACTTAGACAGACCTGCAGAGCTGGGTTTTGCTGCCGTGAATCAAGCGGACGTTCCCAACTCATGACCCTCCGCAGACAACATCGGCTCAGAGAAACTCTGAAGAACATGTTCTTCTGCGCCAAAAAAGGCTGACATTATTGCATCTACTCTACGCCTCTGAAACTGCTAGTTTATGCAACATCATTACTGCATGAAATACGATTCACACATGAATAGCGATCATGGCCGTGAGATACGCTGTTAAAGACGCAGACTCTTCCACATACTTCGTTTGCTGTCTGCTTTCAATCCCTACCCACCATACCAGGCAGGTCCCCGGAACCAGGTAATTCGTATATAAGACTGTACATTCTCCACACTAAAGAGCTATAAGGAAAAGCTCAGTTTTAGAAAATAATGGGAAAAAAATGCGCTTAGTGTTGATCATGAAAGAATAGAAATAAAACCTGCGGTATTCAGTTATTGATATAAACACCACTGTGCACTGTGCAAGCTGTGATTTCAGCCTAGTGACCATATCACGTGGACCTGGGAATTTGTCCAGCACGTCAGCAAGCTTTGGATCAGACCTGTAAAAGCCAGAGCTGTATATATGGCTTTAACCTTATATCTGGTGAGTCTTACAACTTAAAGAAAAGCACGCCTCACCTGCTTACTTGCTGTGTAAACAAGTACAGACCACGTCGCCAAAAAGGGTCTGAGATTTACCCAGCAGAGCAGTGAAACATCTGTAGTCTTTCAAATATTTCACAAACAAACATTTGTCTGGTAGCATGTTGCATCGTTTCTGAATGGTGACACGTGGGACCATAGGCAGAGCAATCAAATCACAAAGAGATTAAGTATTATAGAAATCTAGATTCTATTTCTATATACTCCATATATAATATAAATATATTCTATATATGGATTTATTTAAATATATTTATATTCTACATAGAATATAAATGTAGACTATACATATAATATATAAATATAAATATAGAATATCAATATATTTAAGTGAATCTCTCTTCTATATTGAGTCTGATTTAAAAGCACTATGGCAATTTGGGGCAAAAGTTTTTGTTTGCTGAGACATACAAAAGACATATAAAATGTTTCTGTAATTAAGCAGTATGAGCTTTCCAGGAAGATCTGTAACCTTATATTGACTAGTTGTATTATATACATAGCTTTTCCTGGATAACATATGTAATTTTCACAGTAACATAATTTTTAAACCTGAAATTATTCTGCATTTCTGATATGGAATTTTGTCATAAGGGTCACTTTCGGAAAGCGGGAAATGATTGCAAAATACAGGGCTAAAATTTGAACAAATAGAGGTGTGTTAAGTTTGCTCATTTTAAAATGAAATGAGAGTCTGGAAAGCTGTAAGGTATCGCAGATTGTATCTGTGTAACCATACCTACTGACACTTTGGCAATTGTAAATTACAGTATTACTGGACACCCAGAGTCAGCTGATTAAGAAGCATTTGAAGAGGTCTGTCCACATAACTACCTTCCTGACACGAGAGCCTGAGAAGCCACGAGGAGCTGTTCATGTTTCTCCACCGCACGCAAGATGAAATCAAGAAATCGGTACGAAAATGGGTTAGACGCTCACAGGCGTTAGCACTCCTCAGAAGGAAAAAAAAATGTGACACTATTAACAGAGGGTGTGTGAAAGTGTGAATGTATAGCTGAGGTCGGGTGCAAGGGGTGTGCGTGTGTGTTAATCTGTCTTTGGTTTGTGCTGCGGTGTCTTCTGGGGCTGAAAGCAGCTTGGCCAGGTCCCGTCGTGCTCAGGTAAGCACAAGCACGCTGGAAATCATGCCTGAGAAAGGATGGAAGAGCATCACCGTTTGTGCCTACGTGAGTGAGAGGGAAGCCAGAGCCATGGTACAACCACGCATGCATTTAGTCTGAGCACTCGGGGTGCCCGTGCACTGCTCCCACAGCCAGTAAGGTCTTGGAGGGTGCAGATGCAGGCATTCGCAGGCAAAAAGGGGGAAATCCAAGCAGCCTCGCATCCAAAGTTTCTTGTGTCCAATTTCACCTTCAAGAGACGCCAAAGGCATCGCAGACTGTGTTGCGGCTTGAAGGGGAGACAGCCTCACCCTCCACGTTAAGGCGCTGGCCGGATTTTTGTTGTGCTTTTCCCACAGAGGTGGAGTTGGGAGAGGGGAAGACAAAACATCCCAACTTAATTTCTTTTTAATGGTCTGATGGAGCGTCTGACATGTGAATCCTCACTGTCCCTGCTCTCCAGCTTGACTTCAATGACTGCTTTCAACAAACAGCCTCCCCCAGACAGGGAAATTCTGCTACCTTGCCCAAACCTGCTCAAATACTTTGAGCTCCCAGTTATACATTTAGCACAGGATTTTGGCAAAATGCAGGAGAGGCGCATACTTTGAACTGGAGGTAGACTTAAAAACAGCCCCTTGATCATCAATGATGTCTTTAACCACTGAACCAAAACTGGCTTTTGTAAACCCTTACGCCCATAATTTCTTGATCTCCTCCCGATGTGCCAGCCAGCCTCTGCAAACCAGGTCATTTTAAAAGAGTTCATACGCCTCTATTCCTGCAGCCCTGCAATATGAATTATAAGTAGCTTATCCGTAGCCATCAGTGACCACAGATTAGTGGGGTGATATTCCCTCTGGAAATCTTTGAGCCTACACTGCCTTCCCTCATTACAGAGGCTATCGGGTCTGCATTGCTTTGCATCCGCTCACCGAGGGGGCTTTACATTAACTCCACTTGGGGTTTCGGAGTTTTGCCTCTGAGCGGATCATGGGCAAAACAGGATGCTCATTTCCAGCACATGGCGAGGAAGGGGAGCCCTGCCGCGGTGGCCGGGTGCCCCAGCATCCCCAGGCCAGGGCTGGCTCCCAGGGCAGGGTGGGCTCCAGCTGAGTGCACCCTTTGCAGGGGCTTTGCTCCTTGTGACTTTGCCCTATGCACAAGTCTTAACTGGAAATTAAAAGCCTGTCCCCTTTAGTCTTTGGGGGTAAATTTCAGAGGCTCCAAAGCTCGATAATTAACAAGTTCTGTTGTTCCCCTTGCTGTTGCACTAGCTGTGGTATTTTTAAAGCTTTTTATTAAAAATTAATTTCTTTATTTTGTTGGAGACCCATCGCTCGGTCACGTGGCTCCCTGTCATGTTTCTATCCTTCCTACTCATATTCGAGTTATGCCATCAAGCTAATATATTGTGACTGCTCTTCTCTCTTGTGACAAAGCCTTGCAGCTGCCTCCAAATCAATAGATGTCAAAGAAATATGAAAACAATCATGACAGAGAACTTAAATCCTGGCTAGAGTCTGCATAATAAAAAATGTGCTTCTGTTCTCAAGGCAGCGGATTAATTTATCCTAAAGTTTAGTCAAATTTTATTCCGGTACCTTTTTCCCAGCAGATAGAGCTACATCTGTTGGGTTTGTAATGTAATTTGTAATTACTGCCCTTCATGTGGTCCAATGCCTTGAACCATCTTTAATTAAAAGCATAATTAAGGGAAGATCTAAAGGAAGACAATTACCAGATGGTCTTTTTTTTTTTTTTAGAAACAGTTAGTTTCATTGAGGATGTATCCTGGTCCATTTCTGACTTGGATTAAAAGGCAGGCTGCCTCCCACACAATCTGCGAGGCGAGAGGCCGAAAAGGGGCTTGGGCATCCCGGGCAGCGCCACAGCCGATAACTGCAAGAGAGGCTTGGGGGGGCCAGGGGGTACCGGGAGGACCTTGGGGCAGAGTCACCCTGCCTCCGTTGCATTTCCTGGGGAGGGTGAGCCCTGCTGCCATCCCCCAGCCCAAAGCTCTGGCAAAAAGCACCCCAGCCAACTCCCTTATCACTGGGGGCACCCTACGGCTCCTAGGAAACATTTTACTGGCAAAAATTAATAGTAATAGTAACAGTAACAGAAATAAGTGATAGTGATAGTGATGATGACGATGACGATTAAGATAATAGTAGTAGTAGTAGTAGTAGTAGTAGTAGTAGTAGTAGTAGTAATAATAATAATAATAATAATAATAATAATAATAATAATGGGATTGAGCCCCAGAACAGCTTCCAAAAATGAATTATGGCCGCTGCCCCGGGTGAGACAGACCCTGCTGGGGGGGGGGTCCGTGCCTGCCCAGCCCTTGCTCATCGCAGCCCGAGCGGAGGTTTCGGCTAATCCCCTCTTCCACAACCGCCGGAGGCCAGGTTAGCCGAAACCTCCGCTCAGGCTGCGGGACAGGGGCATCTCCGCCGCCGCCCGGCTGCGGCAGCCGCCCCGGCCTCGCTGGGGTTAGTTTTGGGGTCCCTCCTTGCCTCTTGGGGTACTCTCCTTCCAGAATAGCCCTCCCCCCGCCCCCGCAGCTGGGAGTTTCAGAGAAGACCATTGCTAAAGGAGAAAGGGCGGGAGGGGATGGAAAATAACCCCGAAAAATATGAATAATGCAACGAAGTACGGAATTAGGTGTGAGCACAAAATTTCTAGGGGAAGCTGGGCATAAAAAAAGGGGGAAAAAAGGGAAACCTCGAGCAGTGGTGTAGTGTAAATTAAATTTTTGCTGTATTACTAAGATTTCATTATTTGACTGTTCCTACTCAAAGTAAGGCAGCAATGAATTGTAATCATTTCAATTATCTTCAAGATAGTTTCTTTAGGACACAAGTTGTCAAAGATAAAAAAGTACATTCTTGCTGCTCCATGGGTCCATTTTCCAGACGGTTTGTCGTTCTTGCTGCATGATTTAGTCGGGGCTTTTTTGCATACTCCGGCTCTCCCACGCGCCCTCCGCGGGGGCTCGGACCCGCTCCCTCCCCGCGCGGACCGGCCGCGCAGGGCTCCGCGCCCGCGGAGCGGCGGGGCTGACCCTGCCCCAGCGCCCGCTCCCCCGCCAGCCTCTTGGATTAACTTCGCACAACAGGTTTTTGGTGGGGGTTACTGGTTTTTCCCTCTTATTTTTGCTGCTCTCCCTCTCTCGCTCCCCCCTCCCTCCCCCGAATATCTCCTGGCCAATTACTCTCATAAAGAAATAAATGCGGGGCGGGCGGCCCCGCACCGCGCCCGGCCGCCGGGTACCCGGGGCAGGATCCGTCCCCGTCCCCGCAGCCCTACAAATACTGTTTTCTCCCTGCTGATATCGGTTGTTTTGCAAGTGAGAGCTGCTCTCCACCGGGAAGGCGCTTAGGTCTCTTTAAACGCAAACCAAATAACATTTAAATGCCTTTTTACTGCCGAGGCATTATTTATTTAAGTGGCCGTCGGAAATCACAGCAACGCGGGTCCCCGTTCCGCCCGGAATATTGTCCTTGCCGTTTTATTAGAGCGCCTGGTTTAAAAGAGGCTCTTTCCGAATAAAAGACCGCGTTTCACCCCATTATTCATATCTAGGGAGTCCCAGGCCTTTACTACATTAAAAAAGCTTCAAAAGGACAATTCGCCATCCACAGATATTATATTTGTGAAATGTCCTTTTGTCGAAGCTTTTAACACCTTCTTATAACGAATCATTTGTTCTTTTCTTTTTAATTTTGATAGACAATTAGCCATCAAATATACACCAGTTGACTGTAACCGAGCATTAAACTAGCCTTTATTTAACGCTAATTTAGCATAGCTGCTTTGTTTAACTTTGCCATACAAGAACCAGGTTTTGTAGCAAAAAATAGGTGTAATTTTATGTGGGGCTTCCTTTCTTTTGGCCCTCTACACAGCAAGCCCTCTCCTCTTTGTAACCCATTCTGCTGGGCAGAAACACCATTTCGGAGTGCCTAGCACCTGGAGTCTGGAAAAAATTAGCATTGATATAGATTTAGTTGAAATGTAATCTCTTAAATCTGTCCAAGATTCGGGGAGATAATTACACTTTCACTGAATTGCCAGGGGTCAGCGTCTCTGTGGACCTGAGGAGTTGATTTACTAACAATAGTGTTACATAAAAAATGGTGTTTGAGATTATAATGTTAATAGATGCAGTCACTGGGGAAAGCAGGCAGGCTACAACTAATTCGATGGAACTTGGTTTTTGCTTTACAAAGATTCAAATCACTTGCAGCATTTAATTTAGAGGAATGAGTTTGGCAGTAATTACAGCAAATGGAAAGGTCGCCTTAGAATATTAGTTATTTTTTCCCAAGTTGGGACTCGGGGTTGGCGGGGGGGGGGGGGTCGTCCTTTTCCTCTGCCCCCGGCGCTGGCCGGGAGAGCGGCGTTGCTGCAGCCCTGCACTTGACCACTCGCCACCTCGGACCCGGCAGAAATACGCTCAGACAAAAGAAACGGGGATGAAAAAATATTTGTAGAAGCGCTGGAGTGGCCCCTCGAGCGGGACCCGACAGTGTTCAGGGAGAGTCAGGATTTCTTTCTGCTCCCGGGGGATGCTCGCCGGGCCGGCCCGGGTCAGGTCAGCACCTTCTCGGGCAGAGCGCACCCCGTCCTGGGTGAAAATGCTCGGCAGTTTCGTTGGCACTTTGGGGGGTGGCGAGAGGAGCGGGCTGGGGCGGGGGGCTCGGGGCCCGGTGAGCCCGCTCCCGCCTGCCGGCGCAGGGGAAAGGGCAGAGCTTACCCAGGAATGACCCGGCGGGGACCAGATGGCCCAAATCCGGACAGGGACCCCCCTCGCCGGCTCCGGCCCCCGGCAAGGCACGCTGCCTGTTGGGCACGCCGGGAACCCCGGCCCAAACCCAAGTCCTTCTGCCACGATGCCCCCCCGCAGGGGAGGTCCCCCCCTTCGGCAGGACGGCGGGTTTTCCCCGCTGGGCCCCCGGGGCCGGGCTGGGGAGAGCCCGGTCACGAGTGGCCGTGGGGAGCCGAGGGCCGGGGCCGCCCTCGGGGGAGCGGGGCTGGTTGCCGGGCGTGGGTCCCTCCGAGGGGTCCCGCGGGGGCTGCCTCCCGCCCCGCTCCCGGAGGGGCCCTGCAGACCCGGCGGGCGGGGGAGGCGGGGGGCCCGGCCGCGCTGCGCGGGTGCGGCCGGGCGCGGAGGAGCGCGGCAGCCCGCCTGCGCCGCATCCACACCCCCCCCCGCCGCCGCCAGCCGCCGCCGGGAGCCATAAATCCAAATCAATTACGGACGGGACACACCGCCGCCGCCGCCCGCGTTTTGCAGCCCGGGCTGAGCGGGCGGTGGTTTATCACCGGGGAGCCGGCACGGCGCGAGGTGATGCGCCACCTGCGCCGGGCGCCCCCGCCTCCGCGCCCCTCCGCGTCCCGGCCGGGCGGCGGGCGCGGACGAAGGCGGGCGGGAGCGGCCCCCGCCGCCTCGTCCCACCGGCCCCGGCAGAGCCCTCCCCGGGGGCAGGGGCGGCTCCCGGGGCGGCTGCGGGGCGTCGTCCCCGGGGCCGCGGCAGCTCCGGTGGGCGCCGGCAGCCGGGGCAGCGCCGGCGCCGCAGCCTCCCGCGGCCCCCCGACGCCCTCCGTCCCTGCCTGTTTATGTTTTAAGTCCACCCGATCTTATATGTAACGGCAATATATATGTTAATTGAAAACTTCTGACTTTAAAAAGGTTGTGACAACTTATAATTTGTCTTGTCAATGTCTGGAATCCTTGTTTAGCTCTTTAGTTGTGTCTGCTGTTCGTGCCTGTCAGATAACAGCTTGCCTAACACGCTGCCTTCCTCTCTTATGGCACGGAAATGACAAATGTGCTGTTTTATCCATACAATTTATTTCATTATTGTTGCCAGCACGAAGCATCACAATCAATCATAAGGAAGTCCAGTTGGCAGGTGTCAATCTTGGTATGTTTTTGTACGTCTCAGTCTATATTTAATCCAATTACAAGGGTCATGGAGTAAGTGCAAATCCCCTTGTTACAACTCACATCTTATTCAAGATTTAAAGTAAAAAGTCAACTTGATCACATGGGCGCTTTGGGGGACCTCCGATACCTTTTGATATGTCGTCCCCTCTCCCAAATTATGCAGAGATAGCGATTTATTAAAGAGTTATCGCGGGTCGGTTGGGGTTCGGGCATTTTTTTTTTCCCGGAGTGTTTGTGTGCAAATGAAGTATCTTGTTATTTTGCTAAAGAAGAGGGAGGCTTTAATGATGGGAGATCTTTCCGCTCATTGCCCTTTCAAATACAATTGTAGATCGAACTCAGCCTTGTCACGTTGAGGAAAAGTGAATTTCTAACATCCAGGACGTGCCTGTCGACTTTCAGCGAATTGCATCCAATCACCCTCAGGGAATTCAGCTAATGTCTCAGTCTAAACCGGGATGAGGGGAGAAAAACAAATCAAACATTGTCCGGAGTCACGCTTATTATGAAAATGTTTTAAAGGATAGAGAAGGGAAATAATTCAAGACAGCCCAGAATAAAGTTTTAGACAAATTAATAGCATTAGGAGTCCTCCGGGGGGGGGGGGGGGGGGGGGGGAAGAGACAGAAAGCCCAGGTACAAAGTTAAGGTATAAAGAAATGATTTATACCTATACGCTTCTTTTTTAAGCAAGAAGTACTTTCTTTTTTTTCAAATCTTGACTTTTTTTTTCTTTTAATGAGAAAACAAGGTTACGGCATTGAAAATAATAGTCTGATTATACAGTCGGCTACAGTGGGATTCTTCACGAGGGGAAACGTTATCTTTCTGCTAAATTTCTGTCTTTAGGACGCTTCAGTTCAGAGAAGTTTCTCGCAGCATCTTAAATTAAACCCCCCGAACACACACTCCCGCACGCTAATCCCGCTTGTTACAACAAGTTTCCAGCTCGCCGGGGCTCCCAAGCCGGGGTGCTCCGCGCCGGCCGGCTCAGCCCGCTCTGGGCTAGCAGAAGAAGGCTGGGTGCAGCCGTTTACCAGGTTGCAGGAGAGCCTCGCAGGCTGCCATCCTCACAACGGGCGGAAAGCTCTCAGACCTTTATATGGCAACACGCAAAAAGCCATTTCAAGAATAACTCAGGTATTTTTTATTCGAAGAGATGGAGCTATTCGCTTTCTATCTAACTGCGAGAGGGCTGAACCGACAGGACGAGAGGATTAAAAAAAAACCCAACAACAAAACAAAACAACAGCAAAATTACATTTCTGCACCAAGGTTTAAACGCAGTCCTGGGGACAAAAGAGAAATGTTAGACAAGCCAAGAAACGTGTGGGGGGAATAAAAAGAAAGTATTTAAAACCACATACCTCGGGCAAGGGCAAAATATCCCGGCTAAAATGCTAGTCAAGTGCCTTTTTCCTTGAAAGCCAAAACCACGATTCTATCGCAATATTGTTCCTGTTCTAGAGAGTTTCCTTTGGTTTTTACCGTTTATTGTAGCTAGTCTTGGTCCCTGCAGCCTGTGCAATGCCACAGTAAACAAATTGTTCTGATGTGCTTATTATTATTGCTCAAGTTCTGCTTGGATAGAGAATTAAAGCTCATTATTACAGTGTGTGTTGAGAATTGCTCAATCTATGTGAACACGGGGGTTTGGGGCATCCTCGGGAAAAAAAAAAAAAAAAAAAAAAAAGAAAACAACCAACAAGCACCAAACCACAACTTCGTATCGTGGTGTAAATCAAATATGTATAATGCTTATAAATTTGTAACACGTTGCCGTGCCCCCGCTCCTGCCCCTGCCCGGCGCGGCGGCGCCCGCACCGAGCCCGGCTCCCCTCCGCGCCCGCGGGGCTCCGCTCCGCGCTGCGCCGCGGAGCCACCTCCCTCCTCCGCGGCCCAGGTGGAGGCTGCGGGCCCGACGGTGACGGGAGGAAAAAAATAACGGGGACACACACGGAGGTGGGGGGGCTTTCCCCCCCGCCCCGTTTCCCCGCACGGCTCCCTGCCTGAGCCACCCCGTCCCCGGCGGGGCGAGGGTCTCCGGGCGCTGCCCGCCCGGCGGGGGGGGCCCACCTGCGCCCCGGACACCCCCGCCCCGGGGGTCCGAGGGACGAGACGGGGCCTGTCCGGGGCGGCCCCGCCGCGGAGCCTCCCGAGCCAGCGGCCGGCGGGGAGAGGAGGCCCGGCCCGGCCCCGCCGCCCCCGGGGTCCCGCCGGCCTCCGAGCGCAGCGCTTGGCAGCTTCCCCCCCTCCATCCTTTATTATTATCTTTTTCTTTTTTTTTTTTTTTTTAAGCCTCTGCGGCGATCTCACGGCCAAACACGGACTCTGCTCCCGGCTCCCCACCTTCCTGCCTCGCTTCCCTCTCTCCCTCTAATTTTTTTTTTTTTTTTTTTTTTTTTTTTGAGGAGATAAAAAGGCAAACAGAGCGCTCTGGCGCTGGCGAGGGGACTGTTTGCCTGCCTCCGCCGAGGCCTGGCCAAGCAGACTTGGCTTCACGCCTGAGCAGTTTCTGGAGAGCGGCGCGCTGGAGAGCAGGGGAGGCAGCACCTGGCCCTGCTTTAGGAGCCATCTCCTTTTATTGACAGCCAGATAAGCAGGCGGGAGCCGTGGTGTTTCCAACGCTTCCCTGGAGGACCCTGCCGGGTTGCAGGGAGCCGCAAGCCCCTTAATGGCAGCGACTCCAAACGCGCCGCGAAACCCCTTCCTGGCAGCGCCGCCGGGCCCCCGCCGCCGGGGCCGCCCCCCCGGGGCTGTCGCTACCTGCCGAGGCGCGGGACTGCGGCGGCCCGGACGCGTTAGGAGCTGAGGGCACCCGGGATCCGAGCCGGGACCCCGGCCCGTAGGAGCGGGGCCGCGGCCGGGGCCGGGGGAGCAGCCCCGCGCGGGACCCCCGTACCCGCAAAGCCCTCTCCCCCCACCCGCCGTCAGAGCCTCCACCTAATGTATCTGCCTCATCCCAGGCAGGCGGCAGCTTCATGAAACATTTAAGTGCGGTTCAATAAAACTATCGGAGGGAGGAGGGGGGGGCTCTTTGCTGATAAATTATTTACCCTGACACGTATGTGCAAATAACGGCCTCTCTCCCTCCCTCTCGAATGGGAGAGGATGCGGAATGGGAGAGCGGGGAGACCAGGCGGGACCCGCCGCGCCCGGGTCACCCGGAGGGGCTGTCACGGCGTAGGCGGACTGCCGGGGCGGCCCACGCGTGTCCCGGGCTCCCCGCGGCCTGCCCCCTCCGCCTCGCAGGGGCCGGCACCCCGCTTCCCCAGGAAAGCTGCGGGCGGGCTGAGGCGGCCACGGCCTTTCCGAGGAGCCGCAGGGCTGGGCCGGGTTTTGGGGGTTTCTTTGTACCCACGCGCGAGTGTCCCCCCGCGGAGGGCCTTTCGCAGGGGAAGGAGCCAAACCTCAGCCTAAACCTTGGCCTGGGAGGCCGGGGACGGGCCCGGCTGCGGGCAGCGCCGCGGCTGGGGCGAGCCGTCGGGCCGCAGCCGCCGTTTGCCGGCAGCCAGCGGGAGGAGGCGACAGCCCCCGCCGCTGCCGGGGGAGCCCCGGCCCGCGGACCAGCCCCGGAGCGGGGCGCCGGGCCGGGCCGGGCCGGGCCGAGCCGTGCCATAACCGGCGTCGGGGCGGGCGGTGTCCGGGCTCGCGCCGTCCGCGCTCGTGTCGCCTAAAATGTCTCATTAGCTAACTACTGTCCGCCGTGACGTCACCGGGGCGGCCCAGCCAATGGGGGAGGCGCTGGCGTGGATATTAAGGGAAAGTTAGTGCAAAGGCAGCACCCCTCTTTTGCTGTCATTGACATTTAAACTGTGTGGCAGGTTCTTGCGTGGAAATTGGCGACCGGAGCCGCCAGGTACCTCCTCCCGGCGGCGGGACCGCCGCGCCCGGGCCCTCCGCGCCCGCTGACAGGTAACGTCCCCGCACGCCCCGGCCGCTCGCCCCGACGCGGGGCCGCTCCCTGCCGCCGGCCCGACGGGAGGGGGGGGGAGGGCCGGGCCCCCCGACCCCGGGCAGCCGGGCGCCCCCAGCCCGCGCGGGGAAGGCGAGGGGAGCGGGCTGGAGCCCCGCACAACAGGTGGGGGTGGGAGGGAGGGAGCGGTTCCGGCCGCTGCCCACCCGGCGGAGGGGGCGCCCCGGGGCGGAGGGGGCGGCCGGCGGTGCGAGCCGCTTCCCAAACTCCCCCCCCTCCCCGTCCCCGCGCGGGCGGTGCAGCCCCCTCCCCTTCCCCCCGCCCCGTGACCGTCGGGGGGCCCCCGCTCCCCCGCCGTTACCCCTCTCAGGTGGCGGGGGCAGCTGCAGGTTACCGCGCCCGTCGGGGGGCTCCGCTCCGCGCCCCCCGAGCCCTGGTGCAGGCGGCGGCCGGCTCGGGCCCCAGCCCCCCGGGCCGGCTGGACGGGGCGGGAGCGGGGCACGGAGGGTCGGGCGCGGCGGGCCCGCACGCCCCCGCGGAGGGGCACGGCAAGGCGGGCGGGCGGCGGGGCTGCGGGGAGCGGAGGCGGGCTGTCGTCGGGGGCTGCGTCCCGGCCGCCCTTCCCTGGGTAGCGCCGGGGGCTCGCCGGTCGCCGCGGAGGCTCGGTCGCCCTGCTCGGGCTGGGGAAGGTCCGGTGGCCGAGAGGCGACCCCCTCTCACCCCCCAAACTGAGGCTTTCCTTCCCAGCCCTAGGTGCCTCTGCTAAATCAGGGCGTCAGTGAGAGAGAGGGAGACCTTAGAAAGGTCGTTCTTGCTCCGAAATAACGCGAAACAAAATAACAGCGTAAAACCTAAAACACCGCTTACCTGTCCTCGAGCATCTCCAAATAGTCCTTATGGTGCGTTAGCGGGAACGCTCCCCGTGTATAATATACCGGTAAATGGACATTCTCCTTCAGTAATAAATCAAACACCATCTATCGCAGATCCTCCTCCCTAATTAGAGATGTTTATTGGAGATGGTGTTTATCCAGCTGTCATGCCGAGAAAAAGCTGTGACATAATTACCTCTGACCAGATAGTCTTTTATATGCATATCTCGCTGACATATAAAGCAATCGGCTTGCATTAAAAATGACAAGATCAAATGTTGATTTTAGTCGCTATAATAATATTTCTGGTCATTACATTAATCGAAATTCAGCTTTTCGGCTCTCCAAATTAAGAATCTTGCAATTTGAACTTATTTTTTTTTTTAGGAATTAAATGAGCGGCTCCTCCAAAAGGATGGGCAGGGGGAAACGTACCCTGCAAACTTGCCGCGATAAATCAAATATGCCAGCTAAAAGAAAAAGAGCCCTCCACCCCTCCGCCTGATAGCACGGTTGACGTGAATCGTGGAGTTTCGCTTCCTCGTGGTTTTCCAAATTTAGATTTTGCTGCTAATTCGGGAGGCCAGGAGAGCCCGAGGTGGGGGAGAGGCAAGAGCGGGACCCCCCCCCCCCCTTAGCCCCGTTATTTTTAAACCCCGCACCTCGGCGGGGCCAGCGCGATGCGATGCGGCTTCACTCGGTTTCGTGGCATTGGCAGCGCCTGCGGAACCATCTGCGTGGGGCTGCGAGCGAGCCCTGATAAGCTCTGAATTACTCTGTAATTGAAAATACATTTTTGGGAAAGGCTGGTTTTACAAATATCAAGGGTGTAGGCTTTTGATCCTTTCTGCTGCCTGTGTTCTCCAGTTGCTAATAAAACTCGCATTGAGCTCCTTAGTGGCTTGATTAACAGGCAGATTAACTGTTACTGGGGTTTTGAACAGCTTGTCCCAATCAATAGCATTTAAAAAGCCCGTCAGGATGCGCTAAGCTTCCACCACCCCCCTCTTCTTTTTCTGAAGGCTTTCCGAGCGGGTCCGGTTGCATGACACTTTTCACATATATATAATCAAAGGCTTTCGCGTGCAGAAGGATGTATATTCGTCTTCCAGATTCAGAACGACTTCGGCAGGGTCCAGAAAGCCCCCCCCCCTTTTTTTTTTTTTTTTTAAATCCTGCCGCACAAAGCTGTGCCTTATGCAAAAGGCCAACATAAAAGAGGTTAAATCGATTTCAAACTTTTTGCAGATTGTTTATAAACTAGAAAAGCTCCACTTAACTCAGTGTCCTGTGCATTATAGGTTTCAAACACTGTCTCTACATATACAAATAGGCATTAAGTGTCCTGAAGGCAAAAGCATTGTAGTCTAAGACGTCAGGATTTGTGTATCTCTTCAGTTTTAGACCGAACTGGACAAGAGGACTTTAAGCATTTTTCTGGGTATTAAAAAAGGTAGTTTGCAGCCCAGATATTAATACAACGAGACGATACCGGAGTCTGTAACTCAGCACTTTCTGCTTTCAACACCTAACAAAATACGAAAGGGAAGCAAACGCTGCTGCTTTACACAAATCAATGTCCAGGCACGAGATCATGTAAAAAAAAAGTGAAAATTATTTTAATTAGGAAAAACAAACCAAAACAAATAAGCCTTGTCATACCTGATAGTTACTTACCTTTTTTTTTTTAAGAACCTTTTTTTTATTATGCCCGTTCTTTTCTTTTTGTTTGGAATAGTTAAAAAAAGGGGGGGGGGGGAGGAAGAAAAAACAGATGCAGAAAAATGTTAGTTACAATAATCCTGTGCGGATTTTAAAGTAGAAATCTTCAAAGGGTGTCTAAGTCCATGCCGAGAGCCACGGCCGGGGCGGCGGGGTCCCACGGCCGCGGGGTCCCACGGTGCACCCCGCGCGGGAGCGGGTGCCGCCGGCGCAGCCCTCGCCCGTGGGAAGGGGGGGGCGGTCTGCCCTTGCAGGAGGGCAGGGCTTTTGGCAAAGGGTAACGCCAAGCACCTCACAGCAGTGCTTCTCCTCTCGCCTAATTAAAAAGGCGAGCGGAGCATTTTTAAGAGTCAAAAAATCACTTTCCTTAAAAAAAGGAGGGGGAAAAAAAAAAGAAAAAAGAGAAGGAAAAGGAAAAACAGGCGGGGAGGGCGGCAGCCTTCTCGGAAGGGCGAGCGGCGGCTGAAAAGCTGCTAGGTGAAAAAAAAAAAGGAAAAAGAAAAAGAAAAGCACGCGTTTCCTCTGGAGGTATCCAGGCACGGCAGTCCCGGCAAGTCCTGTTTCCCCCGGCCGGGCACCGCTGCCGGGGGACGCCGGGGCTGGGGGCGAGGGGGGCGGCGGCCGGGGCCGGGCGGGCTGCCCGCTCCTCGGGGGGCGGGCAGGGGGTAACCGGGCGGGGGGCGGCCGTGGGGCCGGGCCCACGCAGCCCCTCCGCGGCCGCCGCCACCGCGGGCGGAGGTAAAATGGCGGCACGGAGCCGGGCCGGACCCCGCGGGTCTCCGCGCCGGGACGGCCCCGGCCCGGCCCCGCACCGGGCCCCGGCCCCGCGCGACGCGACGCGACGCGACGCGACACGACACGACACGACACGACGGGGCGGGCGGCCCCGCCGCAGCACCGCGCCGCTGCGCGCACACGCGCGCACACGCGCTCCGCCCGCGCGCTCGCGCGGACACGCGCGGCGGCCCGCCCCGCCGCTCTTTCTTCCTCTCAACTTTCGCTCGGGGCTCCCGCTCCGCCGGCGCCCCCCGCCCCCCCCGCCGTGACGTCACCGGCTTCACCCCTGCCCGCCCTCCCCTCCCCGATATTTTTTTTTCGGCTGGGGGGGGCGTTAAAAGTTTTTTTGTTTTTTTTTGTTTTTTTTTTTTGGCGGGGGGGGAGGGAACACAAAGCCCGCTGCGCCCGAGGGGAAAATAGCAACAAGATTACGGCTGCTTTATTCTGGCGAGGAGGCGTAAGAAGGTGCTAATCCAAGGGATGGCTAATTGAGAGCTTGTAAAAATGATATTTGCCTGCGATTTCGGACAAAGTGGTTTCTCTCTTTTCCCCCTTTAACGCCCCGTGGACGAGATTAAAAATAATTCACTCATTTGGTAGAGAGGGAGCGCGACAAGGGAAAACAGACAAAAAAAAAAAAAAAAAAAAAGAGAGAGGCAAGAGAAAAAAGAAACCAAAACCCAAAAAGCAAAGCAAAGCCCGCGGACACGACTGACTTCACTCCAGAAAAAAAGACTAGATCCCAGCTTTTCAAATCCCTTCGGAGCCTCCGAGATTTGTGCGAGCTGACAAACGGCAGCCTCTTTCTCTCGCCCGCAGGATGCGTGCGGCGGGACGCCCGGCCGCGGCCCCCGGCATGTAGGGCGGGCGGGCGGGCTGCTCCGCGGGACGGCTCGCCGGGACGCGGCCTGGAGCGCGGCCCGGCCGGACAGCGGTGCGTACGTCCTTTCCCTTCTCTTTTTGTCGCTCGGAAAGGTCTCCTCAATCTCAGGCGCCCCTGAAACGATGTTTGGCCGCGGGCAGGTTAACTTAGTGGCGGCTGGGACTCGGGAAAGTTTTGGGGGGGGAGGAGATGGGGCGGGCGCGGGGAGCAGGGGGCTGCCGGGGGAGCGAGGTCCTGCCCGAGCCCCTAGTTTTGGCAGAGCGCGCCTTGGGGTGCCCCGCAGCCGGCCTCCCCCGCTCCTGCCTGCCCTGCCTTACCTTCAGGGGAGATCCCATCGCACCCATATGCTCCCGTACGTCCATCGCGACGGTCGGCTTCGGTGCTATAAATATGCGTGAGTCGGGGGGCAGAAAAACAACAAACCAAGCCACCAAACCCACCAAACCCGCAGGATGTCTTAGGCCCGGGCGAGGCGGCGAGAGCCGAGACTGGCCCGGGGGAGAGGCCCCCGGCCCCTCGCCGCTGCAGGTGGGGCCGGCCCGGGGCCGCAGCCCCGCTCGGGCCGGCCCCCGGGGCAGGAGCACCGGCGGCTCTCCCTTCCCCGCAGCCTCCGCGGAAGGACTTCGCTCGGCCCGGTCCCGGCTTCAAGGGGGGCCCGGGGAGAGGCCGCCCGCCTCAGCCCTTGCCTCCCTGGGCCTCCCCGCCGGGCGCGGAGCGGGGGCGGCCATCGCGCACCCCGGCGTCGGGGGAAGGGGAAGGGAAGCGAGCGGCGGAGGGGAAGGCAGCAGTCTCTTAAGAGCCCATTTTGTGCTATTAGGGAGCTGTGGCAGCTTCTCGGCGGGACCGGGGATGACAGTGCATGACGGCCGGGCAGCCCATTATCCCGCTCCCATTGAGGCGCCCTTTCACTCACATGCAAACTCCTTGGCAGAGTCGTTTGTCTCCTCATTGTACTTTATTTAAGAATGCAATGGTTGTCAGGGCTCTTATTCAATTTCAAGATACTTTATTGATGAGCTTTGACTTTTAGCACTTTTCACATGTCAAGAGAAGTCAAGTGTATGCGGCTACGACTTCATTTTATGCTTTGCGCGTTCATACTCTCCACTTTCCGCGGTGGCTCTTGGAATTTCTTTTTCCTGTCCCTTCTCCTTCTTCCCTTTCTTTCCCCAAGCCTTTTTTTTTTTTTTTTTCCCCCCTCTGTGCAGACCCCCCTCCCCTCCCCTCCCCCCCCGGACCACTCGCCATAACCGATTGGGACACCCTGAGCTCGGACTGGTGCTCCCAGTGTAACCTTAAATGCATGCGCTGAGGGGTTGCTTTAGAGTTTACTGAGGTGTGTCTTAATAGTCCGGCATTCAACAAATGTACTTGTGGTGTGTGGTCAGAGCAGCAAAGTCATTTACTTACTTTCCCCCTCGAGTTTCTGGCAGCCAGTGAAGGGGCTCCCTTTGCAAAAGGCGGGGGGGCGGGGAAGCCCCTTCGGCGGCCGGGCACAAAGCGGTGCCCAGCGCCCGGCCGCTGCCCGCCCCCGCCGCAGCCTGCGGGACCCCCCCTCCCCTCCCCAGGTCCTCCGGGGTGCCTTAAAAAAAAACAAAACAAAACAAGACAAAACAAAAAACCAAACCAAAACAAAAAAAAAGCCCAAACCAGCCCGGCAGCCCTCAGTCAACAAATGGCACGTGGGAGAAGTTTGTGAGTGTTTGGTAAAGGACTCTTCAGGCCTTTCACAAGAGCCCTCAATACACAAAGTAAATGGTGTATTTGCTCTGCTCTTTGCCGGCCGGGCAGAGCCTCCCGCTCCCCGGCGCTGGCAGCGGGGAAGGGGGGGCTGCCGGCCTCGGGGAGCTGCGGGCGATTCACCGCTGACAAAGCGCCTGTCTCCCAAATATTTATGTCTTTACCATTTGAATGTTATTTTCCCCTTATCTCCATTGTCGGACGGGAGCGAACTGTTTAAATGCAAATTGACCTTCGCCACGCCACCGCCCCCCCCCAACCCTCCCCCCCCCTCCGGCCCCCTCTCCCCTTTCCCCAGCCCGACCTGAAAAGGCGCCGGTGCCCGGGGCCCGGCTCGGAGGCGGCGGGCGCGGGGCCGGCGGAGCCGCGGAGCGGGGCGGGCGGGCGCGGAGCGGGGCGCGGGGCGCGGAGCGGGGCGCCGGGCCCAGCACATTCATATTCAAAGGGCTGGGCCAATTGAGCCCTGCCGGGCGGCGGGCGGCCAATCGGCGGCGGGGAGGCGCTGGCGTCGCTTTGCATAAAGCAATATTTTGTGTGGGAGCGAGGGGAGCATTTGCATGTTGCGGAGTGATTAGTGGGTTTGAAAAGCCAGCCCCGGCTCGGCCGCATTTCCCGCTCTGGTTAAGGCGCAGGGAGGAAGTGTTTTGCTGGAAGATGATGACAGAGGTCAGGCTTTGCTAATGGGCCAGTGAAGAGCAGTGGAGGCGAGGCAGAGACCAAGGCACACATACATTAATACACTTGAACCATCACCAATCAGCATAGGTGTGCTCTGTCTCTCTCTCCCCACTTCACTCACACACTCTTTTATCTCTCGCTCTCCAGTCACTGACAGCCCATTTTATTGTCAATCTCTGTCTCCTTCCCAGGAATTCAAGATCACACAACCAGCAGCTTCAGTGGAGAAAAACTATTTTGCTGGCAACTCTTTTTAAAGCACCATCATTTCAAATCAGTGCGCTCTTAAACTATTGACAGGAGCTTTGACAACAAGACAGGATGCCTCATAAAGGTGAGTCTGCTCATTTCTTCTCCCAACTTCTCCCTCCTTGCATTTTAATATTTAGGCAGGGCTCTTGCTCTCCCCTCCTCTCTTTCTCTCTCTCTCTCTCTCCCCCTCTCTCGCTTATATTCCCATTTGCATTCCGGAGAGCTTCCCAGGGAACTTTCCAGCCCAGGAGCTCACAAACTTTCTGCCTTTCACATAAGCCCGTGTCCTCTGGAGAAGCTAAAGCATCTGACTCGGAAACCAATGCCAACACGAGCAGCAATAATTCCCACGCAGCGTTTGCTGGGCAGGGAGACCACGGGCGTCGGTGTGTGTGTGTTGCCGATGCTGCCGGTAGCCCAGCTCGCAGGGGCGGCGGGGTCGGAGCCCGGGACGGGTCGGGGCCGTGGCTGTCGCCCCGGGCGGCCGCCTCCGGCACGGCCCCGACCCGTCCCGGGCTCCGGCCCCACGCCACGCCGCGTGGGAGGGAGGGAAGCGGCGCCTCGTTGCCCCGGGGCCGGCCCTGTCCGCGGCTTGTGCTTTGTGTTCCCGCAGTCTCGGTTAGGGAAGGATCACCCGTGATGGTGGGGGGAAAAGAGGGAGCGAGCGGCCGGGAGAGTTGCGTGAGGGGAAAAAAAAAAACCAGACCCACAACCAAACCAATAAATGACATCCTAGGCCAAGTCAGATCCCAGGCGCGGTACAGGCGGGGAGCTGAGCGGAGCTGAAGGGCTGTCAGCTTTAATCAGCCACCCGGGGATCTTCACAACTTGTCCCTAGTGCCGGCAACTTTCCCAGCTCCGGCAGCGGGAGAAGCGCCGGGGGCGCGGAGCCGCCCGCGCCCCGCACCCCGCGCCCCGCCGGGCGCCCCGCACCGCCCCGTCCCTCCTCGGCACCCGGGCGCGCCGTGGTCCCGCTTTGGGGAATTTTTTTGGTGCCTTTTTAAATCGATATGCTTTAAAAATATTTTTTTTTCCTTTAAAAAACCCCAACCTCGCTTATTTCTGCAAGAGCCACGTACTCGCCCCTTTGATCCCCCCCGCCCTGCGATCCCCCACTATAGCAAAGCCTTCTTTTTTTTTTTTTTTTTTTTTAAAAAAAAGAAGTTGCAAACTCTTCGCCATGGGAATAAAAAAAAAAAAAAAGGTTTGCTCCTGGAAGTGCAACAATAAACTTGATTCCTTTTCCGCTCGCAAGTGCAATTGGAAAAAAAAAATCTGGATTTGAATTTAACCTTGTAACGCTTTGCACGGAGGTGTTACATGGACGCACAGAGCAGGAATAATTTCTGGAAAGTTTAAAAACAAACTTTCTCGAACGATTAAAGGTACCTGGCAGAGGCTGTTTTGGAAAACGACAACAACGTCCCGGAGAAGAAAAGTGACTGCATCTTCTCCATCTTAGGAACATAAAATAATAAAAGTGGCCCTTGACAATAAATGTTTATAGCTGCTGACCTTTACCAACGCCTAATGGCAAACCGATTCGGTTTTATCTTTTCCTCATTTGCCCCGAGAACGCGAAACTTTGTCATCTTAAGGTCTAATTACGGTGTCACCGGGAGAGGGGGGGAAAAATGCCATCCGCCATCAGATTATATCAAGATTTCGAGATTAAAAACCGACTTGCAGATTAGGCCCGGCCTATTAGGACACGGCGAATTGCATTCCCTTCCCGGCTGGGGAGCCGGCCCGGGTGCGGGTCCCTGCAGGGGAGCAGCGAATTCGGGTTACGGCAGGAGAAGGCGATTTCGCGATCGTGTTGCTGGGGGTGCGGGTCCGCCGGGCCTCGCCGGGGGCTGCCGGGCCGGTTGCGGGAGGCGTTAGAGAGTTGCCGGGCAGAACCGCAGCTCCCTTGCCCCACACCTCCTCTTACCTTGCTGAAGCACTTGCCTGCCCTCGCCCTCTAATGTAAAACGCTTTCGGCTGTGTTTGGGATTTGGTTTTGGTTTTGTTTCGTGGCTTTTTTTCCCCCCTCCTCTCTCCCCCCCCCCCCCCCCCCCCCTTTTAAATCCACTCATTGTCATTTCTGAGGTCCGTGCTGGCAGAGCTGAAGGCTGGAAGTTTAATGGTGGCTCTCTGGATGGCTTCTTTAACGCCGTAGGCCCCACGTTTATGAGTTGTGTGTGAAATATGTGAGGAAATTGTGTCTGAAGAAGTGGGTTTCCCGTTCGGTGTGTGTCTATGCAGACGTGTTTGGTGTATTAAAGGGATGGCTTCACGTTCAGTCCAGCTGAAGGAGATATCGCCACGTCTCCACTGAAGTACAGTGTAGCTAGCTCTGCTGCTAATCAGGTAGCTCTCCAAAGAGCAGTAAATATTTACCAGTTAAAGTCTTCACGCTGCGAGAAAGTACTTGTTTGATGTTTATTTTTATGGATTTAAGATTACTAAAAGCTACTTAATAAATTATACCATGGCTAGTCCTGAATGGGGAAACGTGCCCCTTTGAATTCTCCATCATATGCAGGAAGAGTAAAATTAATATTCATTATAGGCGCAAAAGAAAGAGAATGAGTATTTTTAGGTGAAAAAAAAGGGAGAGAAAATGAAGGCTGCGACTATTTCATTATTTTACCTCCTTTTTTTTAGCAACCCCCTTGAATGGGCTCTTTATTGTAATTGTCCCTCCCCAATTGAGCACCCCACTGAGCTGTTGTATCTTTTTACAACCCCTAACAACTCGCACCAGTAACACAATTACCGCCAGATATTTATAACGAGAAATTACTTTTCCATTTTCACCCGCGACGATTTCAAATAAATACATGGGGACGCATAAATAAATAAATAAGTGGCCCGGGGTGGGGTGGGGGGAGAGAGGGAAGGAACGAGGGAGGGAAGGAGGGAGGGAAGGCGGCGGGGGGGGGGGGGGGGGGGGGGGAGAAAAAAAGGCGCTGGGGACTGTCCAGGCGCTGGGTCAAGGCAGGCACTAATGAAGGGAGAAGGGGCTTGTTTCTCTGCTCTTTGTAAGTTGGAGGGTTGTTGGTCCGTTGAGTTGGGAAGCTGCGCGGCCGGTTAAGGAGCCTGGGTTTCTGCACTCGGGGTTTGGGTAGAGGAGCAGAATGGAGGCCATTGTTCGCTTTCTGTAGGCTTTGTTTAACAGTTCTCACCCCCTCCTGTTCTTACTTTTTAAAGCAGTGAGGCGAGGTAGACAGCGTGTGTCACAGTACAGTGAAAAAGGGGAAGATCTAAAGACCAAAAAAGAAGTTAATCACAAGACGGGGAGTTTGGGGGAGAAAAAGTTGCTAGTGCGGCGGGGAAAGGGGGAGAAAAAAAATAAATAACCGGTGGAAATACCCAGAGGTAAAAAATGGAGCTCCGCTCCCAGCACACAGGGCAACCGGCGGAGGGTCCCCCCCGTCCCCCCCGCCGCCGGTGCCCGCGCAGCCCCCGCGCAGCGCCGCCCGCCCCGCTCCGCGCCGCTCCGCTCCCCCCGGCCCGCACGGCCCCGCACACCTCACCTCACCTCCTCGGCGCCGCTCCGCACTTTTTAATGTACTTCTTCTGCTTTGTCCTAGAGGGAAGACTTTAACTAGTGACACGCAGATGTGCGAGTCCCTAAATTGTATGAGAGGACAGTCCACCCCGCTTTCAGGCAAGTTTAAAAACATGACTTCGGACTCTCTTTGTGATTGTTGTCGCTCCACTTAATACACCACCTCAGCTAAGGGCACTAACGACGAGGCAATACGCCACCTGCATGCAATTAAAACGAGAAACCACTTGGCGGGTTGCTTTTCTTATTTTTTTTTTTTTTTTTCGCGTGTTAGGGATACGTATGTACATTTTTGCCTTGAGGTATTAAAGCCCCCAAATCCTTAAACTAATCGGGGGAAGACGCCTAAGGATAACTAAGTAAGCCCGGGAGATATTAGCCTCTCTGCAGCTTGACCGTGTGCACTACCTCCCCTGATTAACGCCTATTTTGTCACTGATAGACTGCTATAGGCGACCCCCGTGGGATACTGCTCTATCAGCCCAACATGCAGAACAGTAAGTGACTCCGCGCCCCTTCGCGGCCGCGGAGGGCAGGCGGGGCGGCCGCGGGCGCGCAGGAGCGGGCAGGAACGGGCAGGCAGCCCGGGGCCGGGGGCTCGCTTCGGGCCGGGCCGGGCCGCGGGGGGGAAGGCGGCTCCACCGGGCGCGGTGGCCCCTGCGCGGCCGGGAGCATCGCCCGCCCCGTCGGGGCGCGGGTACCGCCGTGGGCGGCGTGGAGGGACCGCGAGCACTGTCACAGCTCCCGGGCCACCGGGACTTGCCCGCTTCGTGGCCCAGGCCCTGGCGTGTGTCCCCACCTGCTCCGCAGTGGGAGCTGGGCAGGGAAAATCCACCCCCGTGCTAGGTGCGGTTCCCCGCCACCTCCTGGTTTTCTTTGCTTCCCGATTCTGCTGTCTTTTGTGGATTATTAATATTTATTTTTGCCTTTTGTTGTTGTTGCTGATGTTGTTTAAGACCTCGCCGATGGCCTGCGCGCCTCTCAGAGGGGAAAGGCACAACGCGGTAACGCGCGGATCCGCGGGTGGCGAGAAGCGGCCTCTCCCTGCGCGCCGGCGGAAGGGGCTGCGCGGAGGTCGGGGTGGGGGGGGACACCGGGGGTCAGGTCCCAGCTAGCCTGGAGCAGGCCCCCATCTTCTCGGGACGCGGATCTTCCGCGGGGTGGGCTCCATGCCGGAGCGCGGGCGGGGTTGCGCGACCTCGCAAAATCGCGACGCCCGTCGCGATTTTGCGAGGTCGCGCAACCCCGCGGCGCACCTGCGCGGGGAGCGCGCTTCTTTTGCGCGTGTAGTGGCGGCGAGGAGCGCAGGCCGAGTTGCGCGGCCCCTTTAGACCGGTTAATAACCAGTCCCCCCGCGTGAAAAGCATCGGGAAAAACACAGGTTTTGGGTGTTTCTCAAAAACCTCGGGCGGAGCTGCTGTGGTTTTTTTTTTCGTTGTTGTTTTTTGTTCTGGTTTGGTTTTGGGTTTGGTTTCTTTTTTGTTGCTTTTTTTTTTTTTTTTGGGGGGGGGGAGGCCGCTGCGTGCCTGTCCGTGCGGTGTATTTTCATACCAAAAAAATGAGGAAAAAAATGAGAAAAAGAAAAAAATGAGCCTCGGCAGCCCGGGGAAGGTATTACCTGCGCCTCGCAGGGACGGCGGCGGCTGCCCTTGGCCGTGGCGTGCCGAGGGCTTATGGTAATGGGGAAATGCCTTCACTCGGCCGTTTGGGATCGCCACTGCAAAACGCAGAAAAGATATCATTCGGGTGAAGCCTTTATTTTGTTTAAAGGTCGCGGCGGGCTCTTCAGGCTTTGTGTTAATAACTCCTGGGTGTATATGGTGCAGAGCATCCAAATTGACACCATATGTTTTCCTATTAGATGACTAGCAATAGAATACAAGGCGCATAATCATTGCCACTGGGCGAGATCTACACCGCTCTCCAGGGAAATTATATAATGATTAAGGCTTAACCTTTTAAGTGAAACTTTGATTTTGCTTTCCCCGCTGCCATTTTTTATGTCGGCGAGCCCCCCCCCCCGACCCCCCCGAAATGGGCTCCCCGCACGCATTGGCGGGGGGGGACGGGGGGCTGGGGACGGGGGACTGGGGACGGGACTGCGCCCCCCGGCCGCCCCCCGGCGCCCCGAACCGTCCCGCCCGCCGGGGCGCAGCCCGCCGCCCCCCGGGGCGCAGGCGGGGAGGGACGCGGGGCTCCTCTCCCCGCGCCGGGAAGCGCAAGTCGCAGCGCCGGGCGCGCTGCCGGGCCGGGGCGGCGAATTCCCCAGCCCCGGTGTCACTTTGAATCCATTGCGCGGGGAGCGCGCCCCCTCGGTTGTGTCCGCGCAGAGCCCCCCGGCTACCTCAAACCGCAGCCTCCCTCCGAGGGAGAGCGAGTAGAGTTCAATCTAGTCTGAGTGATATCCAAATGCGGACAGAAAGGGTCGTTTTATCATGCTACTATTTGTCGTGACGATGCAATTTTCAAAAGCAGAGTACTGTCATAAAGTGACACGCCTGCCACAAGTGCTCCAACTGATCTTTTCAATTAGCCTTCCATGCATGATCCGGGGCGACTTCCGCCTATTTCCAGAAATTAAGCTCAAACTTGACGTGCAGCTAGTTTTATTTTAAAGACAAATGTCAGAGAGGCTCATCATATTTTCCCCCTCTTCTATATTTGGAGCTTATTTATTGCTAAGAAGCCTGGGCTCTTGGAGTCAATTTATCAGGAGGCTCCAAAGAGAGGAGAGCGGAGTGCGCGTAGAGCAGAGCTTCTCCAGGGAGACTTCCTCCAAAGCCTGGAGCTTCAGGTTGGGCATTGCCGAGGCAGCCTCTCGCCTTGCTTTTGGCGAAGCGAGCTGCGGCTGTGCGGATGCAGGCAGGCTTGGTTGGGGAAGGGGTTTGGGGTTTGGGTTTGGGTTTTTTTTTTTTTTTTTTTTTTTTTTTTGGTGAGGAGGAAAAGGAGGAAAAAAAAAAAATAAAAAAAGGCAAAGCGAGGAAGCAACCCACGGCGATCCAGCCCGGAATATTCTGGGCTTTTGGGCTGGGTTTGGGGGCTCGCCGCTGCCGCGCGTCTTGCAGACGGGGAGTGCTGGCGAGGGCGCCTTCGGAGCCGCGGTGGCTCCCGGGGAGCGGCGGGCGAGGACGGCGCCGGGGCCGGGCCGGGCACGGTGGCCCCTGAGCGGGCGGAGCGGAGCGGAGCGGAGCGGGGCGGCGGCGCTGCGCGGCGCTGCGCGGCGGGGCGCGGAGAGGAGCGGCGCGCGGGCTGGCTCCGCGCGGGCGGGGCGGGCGGGAGCGGAGGGTGCTATGGTGGGCGCTGTGCTTCCCGCAGGTCACAGCGGCGTGAACCAGCTCGGCGGGGTGTTCGTCAACGGGAGGCCGCTGCCCGACTCCACGCGGCAGAAGATCGTGGAACTCGCCCACAGCGGCGCCCGGCCCTGCGACATCTCCCGGATCCTGCAGGTGAAGGCGGCGGCGCCCCCCGTCCTCCCACCGCTCCGCTCCGCTCCGCTCCGCTCCAGAGCCGCTTTGTCCACCGCTGGCCGCCCGGGCGCTAATTGCCGACCCCCCCCACACCCACCCACCCACCCACCGCCACCGCCACCACCCGCCTTCCAGCCTAATAAAACGATCCATCTGCTTATCTCGATTGTTGCTGCAAATAGACCTTTCTACGCGTATATATATACCTCTCTCTACCTTTTAAAAGCTTTTAAAAATTTTTTTTTTGTTCCCCTTTACTCCCGTCCGGTGATAACCCGCACTCTCGTTACAGTTAGTTCGCTGTAATAAACTGAATTATACGACTCGGCATAATTTCAGTTTCGTCTCCTTCCCCCTTCCCCCCCCCCCATATTTACTTATGATTTTGTGAGATTTGTATGCATTTGGCGTGGCTTACTGCTTTTTTATTTTTACCTTTTTTTTTCTTCCAAAAAAGCGAAAAAAAAAAGAGGAAAAAGGAAACAAAAAAAAAAAAAAAAAAAAAAAAGAAACCCCCTCAAAGCCACGCTGTTTTAGCCCGGAATCTGTCTTTACGGACACTAACGCGATCTGGCGCAGCTCAGGGGTACATTATAAATGTAGGTCTTGATAACCCCTCGCTCGCCCTGTCCCCTGCAAGTTCTCTGGCTGAGAGCAGTGAGGACGATGGAGACTAGTCTGGCTTAGCTATTGTTCGCATTTAAGGCGTATTTTAACATTAATACGAAAAGAATTACGTTTTGACCAGATTTTTTTTCTCTTCCAAATGTTTTTGTATCACTTTTGTAGAGGGTAGGGCCACGAATGTAATTTTTTTTTTAAAGAAAAAAAAAGACTCTCTAAGTAAGTTCTCATACCATTTAAGGTATATTTTTGTGTTATAGACCCATGCAGATGCAAAAGTCCAAGTGCTGGACAATCAAAACGTAAGCTTGTCATTGTTTAATGCATACTTAAACAATTTTATTTTTGTCTTGAAATTATTAATAATGTGATTTTCTGTCCGCTTCCCTATCCAGGTGTCGAATGGATGTGTGAGTAAAATTTTGGGCAGGTATTACGAAACTGGCTCCATCAGACCCAGGGCAATCGGAGGTAGTAAACCGAGAGTAGCGACTCCAGAAGTTGTAAGCAAAATAGCGCAGTATAAACGAGAGTGCCCCTCCATCTTTGCGTGGGAGATTCGAGACAGATTACTATCAGAGGGGGTCTGTACCAACGATAATATACCCAGTGTAAGTTCATGAAAAAAACCTTCCTGTGTGCTGTGTACAATGCTGGGTAGCCGTAGCGAGCCTCTGCTTCCTTTGTTTTGATATCAGATGAGAGGATAGCAGGTTCACATCATTTGCATGTGGCAGGGTCAGACGCATTTTTTCATACAGAATCTGACAAATGCCTTTAAGGAGGGGAAAAAAAAAAATAAAACGCGGGTCACCCCTGCGCCTGGCGCCTCAGGGACCGCGAGCATCAGTCGAAGCCATCACTCTGGTTTTGCAGGGTTGGGTTTGGGGCTTTTTTTTTTTCTTGTTTCTTTTTCTTTTTTTCCCTCCCCCCCCCCGCCCCGCGGTTTGTTTGTTTGTTTGCACCACCACCAGCAGTGAGCGAGTCGGGGACACGGCGGCACGGCCGCAGCGCGCAGCCGGCGCTCGGGGAACCCCTGACTTGCGCCCAGGTCGAGCCGCCCGCAGCGCGGACCGGGCGCGGAGGGGCGCGGGGGTTGCGCGGGTGGCTCGCGGGGAGCGCGCTACCGCACTACCATTGCCTTTCCTGTCCTTTGCCTTCCAGGTGTCGTCGATAAACAGAGTCCTACGCAACCTGGCTAGCGAAAAGCAACAGATGGGTGCCGACGGGATGTACGACAAGCTAAGGATGCTGAACGGGCAGACGGGGACCTGGGGCACCCGGCCCGGCTGGTACCCCGGCACCTCGGTACCCGGGCAGCCCGCCCAAGGTAAGGCACAGCCCGGCCGCCGCTCCCGGCCCGGGGCGGCTCGGCCTCGCCCGGCGGCGGTGGCCCCGCCGCGGGTCCCCCTCGCCCCCTCCCCGTGCCCAGGGCGGCGGGCAGCCTTCTCAGCGGGGTGGCCGGGGGCGTCCCTGCCGCCGCCTCCCCGGGCAGGTGGGTGGCGGGGGCCGGCGGGCTCCGAGCCCCGGCCCTGTCCCGGCGGGGGAGCCCGGCAGCAGCCGCTGGCCGAGCCGCGGTACCGGCCGCCGGGCGGGGTGCGGGGCTGCGCCTTAACCTCGCCCGCCAGCCCGGTAATTGGGGCTCCCGCTCCCCGCCCGCGCCGCCTGCCCGCGCCCGGGTCTCCCGAGCCGGCGGGATCGGTAACTGTCTCCGTAGGGCTGATTATAGTTCCTCCTCAATGGACCCGAAACAACTTTGTAAATATAGGAAACTGTTTATCCTGAAGATTAATAGGTATTTGTTGTAGGAATGACAAGGGGATAATATGAAGGATAATGGGATGTTACGTTACATACTTGAGATGGTTAATGGCTTCTTTTTGAATGCGGGCTCTGTTGAGGCTCGGCTCTCTCCCTGGCTGTGGTCATTCCTTTAGAAGAGGTGTCTATATACAACAACCTGCTTTTTGTTTTCACCCCGCAAGGAAAAAAAAAATCGGTAACAGTGTGCGGAATATCTGGTACAAAGGATGTTTCTGTCACACGCAAGAATTTGTTATGGGAACAATTCTGTCGCTATGTAATTGCTCATTAGAGATCGTTTTGTTTCTCATTAAGGCGACATGAATAAGCGTCTAGTTGAAGGAGACAGCTGTAGAAATGTTCCACAGGAGACCTCTGGACACGATATGGCACCGCTTGCCAATTAGACATGTCAGTTTTAAGAGAAGAAAACAATCTATGAAGGACACTAGAAAGATAGAGCGGAGCCCTCGCTTCCTCCCACCCCCACTTTGGCTTTTTTTTTTTTTTTTTCCCTTAAATTTCCTTGTGCCCGATGTCCCCTCGGGAGCCGGGCGGGACCCCACCGGCAGCCGCCCGCCGGCTGGCCACTACCTGCGGCGCCCGGGGCCGGGCGGGGGCTGCCCCCGCCCCGCTGCCACCCCCCCGGCCCGGCCGGGGCTCCCCGGCCCTCCTCCTCCTCGGCCCCGCACCCGGGAGCCGAACCGCGGCGGCGGAGAGGAGCGCAGGTTCCGCCCGTGCGGGTCCAAACGGCCCGGGCGCCCCCCGCTCCCGCCGTGTGTTTTTTTTTTATTTATTTATTTAAAAAAAAAAAAAAAAAGCGTTAAATGGAGGATTTGAGGGCGCCCCCCGCCTGCCCTGCCGCCGCAGAGCGGTGTCCCCGGGCCCAGCCCCGCGCGGTGTGCGCGGGTGCGGAGCGGCGCGGCGCGGTGCGGGCATACCTGGGGCCAGGCGGCCCTTGGCCGGGGGGGGTCGGTGGGGCTGCTGGGGGCTTGCGGTGCCTCGCCCCGTGGCGTGGGGACCAGCGCGGAGTCCGCGGGGGAGCGCGGGCCGCGGGCGGGAGCGTGGCGGGGCGGGAGGAGCCCGGGAGCCCTCTCCCAAATTGCAACCGAAACGGAGCGGTGCGGAGCGGTGCGGAGCGGTGCGGAGCGGGGCAGGGCCGGCCCGGGCCGGGGGTGCGTGTGTGCGTGGGCAGGAGAGACGAGGGGGAGGCAGGCAGGCACTTAGAACATCCGCATGGCAAAATTAAATTAATAAAAATGGATTTCCTCTGGAATATCATGCTCCCTCTGATGTTTTTCCCTTGCAGGGGTATGTTACTGGATTTTAAGAGTCCATTACTCAAAAAGCATAAGGCGAGGTTAGGTCTCAGAGGGGTACAAATATGGTCTCAATCTGATAAACGCCATGCAGCAGTGAATAAAATAATGGATACATGAGGGCTGACAGAACAAAAAGAGACATCTCTATCCGGAGAAATTCTCCAGTGATTTAGTGGTTTTAGGGATCACCGAGACACTGTTTCTTATCTTCCCCCCCCCCCCCCCGCCCATAAGACTAAAGCCTTCTATAGGATTTAGACACTTTCTCTTTCAACAGATGCTACAATGTTTTGATCCCAGCTCTATAGCTGAGAGGTGCCGCAATTGGTTTGCTATCTTTTTTTGCTTGTTTTCCGCCTCACTGATTAAGACACTAAGCAACTAAGGAATGATTTTATTTCCCAGCGTCTTTTTTTTTTTTTTTTTTTTTTTTTTTCTTCCAGGAAACAAATCCTATACCCAGCGTCAGATGGTCTGGCTATAGGATAATAGGGACGGACATTCACTCGCTTTCTTACGGATTAGGTCTGGAAGGTGGAACAGCCCTATTGAGATCGCTCCTTTTAGGGGCTTTTTAAAAAAAAAAAAAAAAAAGGGGGGGGGGGGGCTTCTAAAAAGAAGATGTCCTAATTGTCCGGCGCGGGGGTTTAAATAATCATGAGGGGGTTTAGCTCTAGGTGAAACTTGTAGCTGGCTGAAGCGGGGAGGCGGGGAGCGCACCGGGACACGGTTGCCAACAACGCGGCTTCAAAAGTTTAAAAAAAAAAGACGGGGTGGGTGGGGTGGGTGGTCGCGGGGGGGTCCCGGTCCGGGCTGGCCCCGGGCAGGGCGGGCGCGGCCCGGCGGGCGCCCCCGCTCCCCGGCGGAGGCCGGGCGGGCCGCCGAGCCCCGACGGGGCGGGCGGCCGTCCCCGCCGCCTCGGGGCGGCTCGCCGCCCTCCGCCCCCGCTCCGCGCCGTGCCGTGCCGCGGGGTGCCGCGGGGTGCGGTGCCGGTGCCGGTCCCCGCCGGTCCCCGCGGACAGTGATGGATGAGGGCGGTGGCGGAGGTGAGCGGCGGCCCCCGCAGCGGGCGGGCGCGGCCCCCGGCGCTGCCACCAGCGCTCGGCCGGGCGCTGCCCCGCCGCGGCGGCTCTCCCGGGCCCGGCGGCTTTGTGTGCCCTGAAAGGCAGCCCCCCCCCGGCCCCCCCGGCTATTCACCCGCCGCCGGCCGCCTCAATGGGGCTGCGGCCGCCCATATGGTGACCACGGCCGCTGAATCCCTGTGTTTAAATGGGGGAGAAAGTTCGGGTTTTAAAACATTTCAAAGTGGTTGAAAGGGTCCCACCAGATCCTGTCACAATTCCCCCCGAGCTTTGAAGGCCGGGGCCATTGTTCCCCGATTATAAATGATATTACTTTAAAGTTGATTTCCCACAATATTTAAAGGATGTAGCGGGAGTGTCGCTATTTATTTTTGGCGTAACTTTTCAAGGGAATTAGCATAAGTAGCCCATGCGTCCCTCGTCCCATCTCCTCCTTTATGCGACATCAAAACGCCTCGAAAAATATGCTTTGAAAGGAGAGGGAGAGCTAATTTAGGGACAACGCCTTCCCTGCCTCGACAGAGATGTCCGCTTCTTTCGCCCACGGCGGCCTGGGGTGCCTCTGAGCCCCGCAACGCCGGCCGGGCCTGGGACGCATCCTTGCGACCGCCCGAAAGGAGAGCACAATGAAACTTTCCCCTGTTTAATGACAGAAATTACATTAAAAGTGGTGGAAGTGCCCTAATTAAAAATGTACCGCTTAAATGATATGCCAAACGTTCAGCTGCAGAATAGCATATTTAGCTAGTTGGTGAACTCGCTACTATTTCTTTTAAAATTACATGTTAAAATTTTAAAAGAAATCTTACTTTTCTCTGGTGCAACACATTACAAAGAATGGACAGTCCTTTTATCTAAATATAAAATTCCATTTTCAGCAATTATAGCCTGTTCTTGGTGATGATATAATTACAGCTGTGCTCAGTAATAGGTGTCAAGGCAATGCACACTCATACAATAGTTGAATAAAACTGCAGAACAATGCAGGCACTTCTAAATTCACAACCTTTAAAATGAAATTGACTGTGCAGAATTCAAATAAAAACTGGATAAATATTTTTTAAAAAAGATTACAAGCTTGGTTTGGTTTCTTAATAGCATTTTCTGCAAACCTATCAACATCTAATTGATTAGATAGGAATTACTGATTATAGATAATCTGAAATACTGAACATCACTATTTTAAATATAGCAATAGGTAAATAAATGCAGCAGACAGAGGAGACTGCCATGGCACTTCAGCAGCGATTCATGGAAAGACTCGCTTTCAGGGGAAAGTATTTTCATGTGGGTTCTATTCCAGAGGAAAAACAAAATGAAATTAAGACCGGGTGATTGTAATTCCTCATCTCCGATGTTTACGATAACGCTGGAAACTGAAATGTTTCTGTGTTACCCGTGTCATTAGCCCAACGTTGCTTTGATACCCGAGACGTTTGTAAGGGAGGGTGTCGGCAAACATGGCTGAACCTGTTTCCCATTGCGTTATTTCTCTGATAGGGATCTTAAAACAAGGGTACCTGCGTTTCACTTTCCGACTCTCGGTTCCGCAGATGGCTGTCCGCAACAGGAGGGAGGAGGGGAAAACACTAACTCCATCAGCTCTAATGGAGAAGATTCAGACGAGGCCCAAATGAGACTCCAGCTGAAAAGAAAGCTGCAAAGAAATAGGACATCCTTTACCCAAGAGCAAATCGAGGCCCTTGAGAAAGGTGAGTGACATTTTCCTACGGCTGAAGCAGGAGAGAAAAGCAAGATGTGCCCTGGCTATATTAAGAGCCGAACGGAAACATGGCATTCACATGCCTTGTATATATGTATATATTTTAAGTCTGTGGCTCTCTCTATGCTCTTTTATTCATTGAGCTCCAAATATTCATCGATGACTGCGGTATGCACTGAAAAGCTGTTAGAAGGTTTTCAAAGGGAACGTACTCAGGGCACAGATCATACCGAAACATCGCTATTACACCCCGGGCTCCTCTCACGGGAGATGTATCTCCTCCTGCCGACTGTGCCGTGTCCCAGGCCGGGCCACATTGCCGTACGCCGGGAAGGCGAGGGCAGGCAGCTGGGGCTGGCAGCAGCTCTCCGTGCCTGCCCCCACGCTTGTTCCCCGTCCCCAGCGCTGCCACTGCCCGGGGCTGGGAGCAGGTGCCCTTTTCCCTGACCGGCCTGGGTGCACCTCGCCTCTGACACGCTGTGGATCTTACTTTCCGCTGTTATTTAGCGACGTGCCATTTCGCTTCTTGGTGGCAGGGTCAGAGCTGCCTTGGGGACCCCCTCAGCGGAGGCAGAAGCCCTCACTGCTTCTTGAAAGATGCAGCATTGCACCCAAGCTTGCCTATCCGCTTGGCGATATTCCCCAGCAGGCAAGGCGTCCTCCTTCCTAAAACACACACACACACAGAGCTCAGCTCTGCCTTTACAGCGATGTTTCTTAAGAGCATTCAGAGCATAGGCAGTGCAGGAACGACCCTGACTTTACAGTCAGCCACATTAACTCTTTGCAACTAACGCAATAATATTTCCTTCTGCAGAATTTGAGAGGACCCACTATCCCGATGTGTTTGCAAGAGAGAGACTAGCTGCTAAAATAGACCTGCCTGAAGCGAGGATACAGGTACTGAGTTGCTGTGCGATTATGACTATTATTATTTTTACTACTACTATGCTGATTTTGTTATTCCTGGCTTCTCAAAGCACAGGGCAGCCCCTATTTACGAGCAGGTATTTGTCCATGTCCTCCTTCAGGAAAATAACAGCAGCTGGGGTTTGCTTTCACACGCTGCTTTGCTACGCTGCAAGCCAGCTTTCTATCAGCATGGCCTTGAGTTACGTGGGGGAGGCCCCACACCTCTAGTCCTTGTAAGGTCACTCATGTCTCTCAAATGCTGTATTTTCAGGTGTGGTTTTCTAACAGAAGGGCCAAGTGGAGAAGGGAAGAGAAGCTGAGGAACCAGCGAAGACAAGCCAGCAACACTCCCAGCCACATTCCCATCAGTAGTAGTTTCAGCACAAGCGTTTACCAGCCGATCCCACAACCGACCACCCCCGGTAATGCCACTGACCCGCTCACGTTCATCCATCCTTTTGGGAAAATGAGACTCTGAGACTGTATCGCCGACTGTAATTGTGGTTAAACTAATGTGTTCGTCTATCTATCTATTCTATTATAGTTTCCTCTTTCACATCAGGTTCCATGTTGGGCAGAACGGACACGGCGCTCACAAACACGTACAGCGCACTGCCGCCCATGCCTAGCTTCACCATGGCCAACAACCTGCCTATGCAAGTAAGTCTGGTGCCACCGCCATGGCATGATGCTCCCTCGGGACTCGGTGGCCCCTGGGGTGTATGGGGGTGCAGGGGCTCTTCCTCCTCAAGACAGGGTGTTATGGACCCAAACCACGCTGCAGGGAAACTGGCACCAAAGGCTTCCCTGGCCTCTGCAAAGATGCCCTGTTTTGGGAGAATCACAAGGGAAAGGGCACTGCAGGTCTCGATGCTCTGACAAGCCCTTTTCCCAAATTTTAAGAGAAGGGTCCTCAAAATTACAAACCTGGGATGAAAAAACCCTTTTTGGAAAAAAACCGCCCAAAACCCCGTGGCTAACCTATGGAACTCACTGGTGCTGTATTGTGGAAATTGCTGCCCGAATACACTGCTGGAGGGATCCGACCTTGTTGGTGTAGATAATGTGGCAGTGGCACATTAGGAACACCTGAGAGAGGGAAGGATGTGATTAGCATCAGTGGTTATGCCAGCTAAGCCAGAATTGCAAGAGCTGTCAATCCTCATGCCTGAAAGCATTAGCTGATCACCAGCTGGGTTAGGAAGAAATCTGTTCCTTTGGGGTTTGTTTCTATAGACCTTTCAGATGCAAAATTCCTCCTTTTTTAATGGTGGGGTTGGCCTAGGAAGGTGCTGGCCAATTACGGGAGTTTTACAGCTTTGTCTGAGGCACACAGCATTGACCATTGCTGGAGACAGGCGAGCAGATTAGAGAGCCTGACTCCTTCGCTGCGGCAATTACTATGTTACTAATTGCTGAACCAAAATTAACCAAATAAAGTTAGAGTCTTGCAGTCCGCAGAAAGAAATGACGTTGGCTAGGTCGCTATTTGTGACGTCGGAGGCCGGCGGTGCCGTTCCCGGCAGCCGACTGAGAGCAGATGACGAAAGATCAAAAGGCTGATACTGGGGGGGGACCCTTGGGAAAGTGGGAGGCCCCTGATTCACTGCTGGGCACCTGGGCAGGGACCTAGCATGTGTGAGCTGCTCTGGAAAGTCCTGCCTACGTGGCCACCACAATGTGATGGCCACACGATGACAGAGCCAGAGATTTGGCAGCCGAACCGTCGGCATCTCCCTGCGGACATGGGGGGCGTTGCTGGTTCTCCTGGCGCACTGTGTGTGTGCTTAGTGAGCAAGGCTGTCAGTATTTTCGGAGACGGTGTGTGTCGGGGGCATGTGGATGGAGGAAATATGCGCAGACATGTCGAGTCTCGTCCGCTCGGAGCAGAAATTACTCATCCCACTTCCTGCTCCCCCGCTGCCTCCCCCTGTCAGGGCCACACTGGTCCCCACTCCCCCGGCACTCCAGAGCGGGAGATGCCCCTGCTTGGTCCCTCCCCAGCACTGTGCCATCCCTCACCCCCTGCCCCCAGCTGCTGCCCCCCCCCCCCCACCCCGCAGCAGATGGAGTTTTAAGGGTTGGAGTTTAGGTAAATGGAGATGTCTGGGATGCTGCTGGCATGGGTTTGGGGTGACTGCAGCTCTGACAGGGGAGCAATGCACATGTATGTGTGCGTTGATCCCCCTTCAGAGCCTCAGTCACTCCAAACGCACACATCATCTCTGCGTATGTGCAACTTGCTCGCAGATGCAGGACCAGCCCCTGTGCCTCAGTGGAGTAATTTTTAGCTACACTGCTAATAGTTTTTAGTTATACCACCAAATGCAAGGTAAGATGCCAGTCCTGCTCTGTCTCTCTGTGGCTGCAAATGGCAGGAGACATCTTTCTTCTACAAAAGCACAAACAAGGGCTTTGGTTCCTTGGCTTAGGTATGTAACACCTTCGTTAGCATCTAGATGTAGGGATCTGCTCACCAAGGGTGTCTGAAAAGGTGCTGGTGACTGTCCACATTGTTTCTGTAGACCACAAACCTCTGGGAAGAGGCTGCTTGGTTGAGCTCCTAAAGAGGGATTTACTTCTGGATCCCCGAATTTGAAACTGAAGCTCACTTTTGCTCGTACGCGCTGTTCCTGAGGGCTGGCACATCCATCCAGAAGAGCGTAATGTGGCGTTTACCTCGGCTGATACTTAACGCTGTTTTGTCCTTTGCTCCCATAGCCCCCGGTACCCAGCCAGACCTCCTCCTACTCTTGCATGCTGCCCACCAGTCCATCGGTGAATGGACGGAGCTATGATACATACACCCCTCCTCACATGCAGACACACATGAACAGCCAGCCGATGGGCACCTCTGGCACCACTTCCACAGGTGAGTGGCCCCGTGCTCCCCCTGCCTTTCTGCCAGCACAGCTTCCTTGCTCTGGCCATCCGGTTTTTCACATATATTTGCTGGGAGAAGTCTCTCCTCATCACTGGGAGAGGTCTCTCTGTTGGGTTTAGTAGCTGCCGAACTGGGCAGAAGACAAAAATATATAAACTTGTGGGCTAGAGAAGAAAATCTGATTTTTAAGCTGCTGCTGAAGGGGTAGAGGAAGGCAAAATAGGGTAAAAAAGGGTAAGTGTCAGTATAAGCAGGAGCAAGTCAGACACATTTAAAAAGAATAGAAATGTTCAGTGTATTTTGGGCTGAATTCCCAATTGATACAAATGAGCCGAGGCTCTGGCATTTATCTCAAAGCATGACAGTTTATTTATAACAACAAATCAGTGAGATGTGCATAGGTTTTTAAAATATACCCCCGCACACCCGGTTCTGCAGGCTGGTAGATGGGGAGATTTGATACTTACTGGAATACAAGCACAAATCTGTGAAACTGTAAAGCAAAAATTGTGCTGTGTATAGAAATGCTAAAATATCCATTTCCCCCTTCAATTTTCAGGTCTCATTTCCCCTGGAGTGTCAGTTCCTGTTCAAGTTCCTGGCAGTGAACCTGATATGTCTCAATACTGGCCAAGATTACAGTAAAACATGTGTTAATTCCGTAAATGACTATATGGACAACAGTTGGATGTTCAGCAGTATTTTATAAAGGAAGAATGGCTCTCAGAGTACTTCTGTACTGCAACTGTGCCCTATGCTGTAACACATGGAAAAGACTTTCACACGGACCTTTGTACACTGAAGGCATTATATCAGTTGGAACAAATCTTCATTTTGGTATCCAAACTTTTATTCATTTTGGTGTATTATTTGTAAATGGGCATTTGTATGTTATAATGAAAAAAAAAAAAGAACAATGTAGACTGGATGGATGTTTGATCTGTGTTGGTCATGAAGTTGTTTAAAAAAAAAAAAAAGAAAAGGAAAAAAAAAAAAAGAAGCCATGATCAACAAGCTTTGCCACGAATTTAAGAGTTTTATCAAGATATATCGAATACTTCTACCAATCTGTTCATAGATTATGGATTGATGTTCCAAGTTTGTATCATTCCATTGCATATAATTAAACCTGGAACAATACGCACTAGATTTATGTAAGAAAAATATCTGTTGGTATTTCCAAAGGTTGTTAACGGCTGAAGCTATGTGCAAACAGGGGTTAAGAGAGAACTTCGACGGAGAAAGAGTTTGATAGATAAAGGTAGATTGTGTCTTCGATATAATCCAATTTGTTTTATGTCGAAATGTAAGTATTTGTCTTCCCTAGAAATCTCCCAGAATGATTTCTATAATAAAGTTAATTTCATTTATATTTGACAAGAATATTCTATAGATGTTTTATACACATTTTCATGCATCATACGTTTCTTTTTTGGTCGGCAAGAGTTAATTGTTCTTAGATATAGTTGTACTACTGTTCACAGTCCAATCATTTTTGTGCATCTAGAATTCATTCCTAATCAATTAAAAGTGCTTGCAAGAGTTTTAAACTTAAGTGTTTTGAAGTTGTTCACAACTACATATCAAAATTAACCATTGTTGATTGTAAAAACCATGCCAAAGCCTTTGTATTTCCTTTATTATACTATTTTCTTTTTAACCTTATAGTGTGGTGTTGCAAATTTTGTTACTGTGTTAGGTTAATCTCATTAAGTTTTATTTTGAATTTATTTTCAGTTTTCAATAAGGAGGGATTCTTAAGAAACGTTTTTATAGACTTTCAGCACTTCCACCAGCCTGTAATTTGGGCTAACAAAAAGAAGATAGGTTCACGTATCTAATTGCAGCTGAGAGCAGGAGGAGGTTGTTTATTTAGCTTGGGTTTCTGGGGATGTTCTAAATGAACTCCAGAATCCAGCACAATTTCCAGTGGGGAGTTTGCACCGTGCCAGTCAGGGGTGGAGACGTGATGCGCACCCGTGTCTGTCTGTTGTAATTATACATAAAGTACGTATAGACACATATATGCACAAATATGCATTCCTGACTTCTAAGAATTGTTTTTGTTAGGATGCTTAAAAAGAAAAAAAAAAAAACCAACCCCAAACCCAGCTGTGTTTTTAACAGGCTCTTTGGGAGAGTGAATACCATCCCTTTATATTGCCACACAGCACAATCTTAGTGTAATTTTCCATTGAACTTGTAACCTGGTTAATACCTCAATGCGCTTTGTGTGAGGGTTGTTAGTGTGGGCGTGGGTGGAGAGCTGCATGTCAAGGAATAATGAGAGAAGACAAATCAACAGGCACCAACAATGCGAGCTGGGACTGGCTAGTGAAAGCTAAAGGCCTTTAGTCACTGGCAGGGAAATCTAAACATTCCCATATCTATGAAGCTGGCTCATTGTGGTGCAGTTGTTACTTGCGATGCTGTGCCGAAAAAGGGATCTCATGATTAAAAAGCCAATGTGCAGGGAGTTTTGAGCCAAAGCACAGGCATCACAAGCGGCCTTTGTAAAGCAAAGATACTATCTAGGCTGGTTATGTTTTCCTTTCGGCGTATCTGTCACTGCAGATAACACTTCACTGTAAACTTGGAGTAGCAGAGTTGTGGTGCTGAGGTAGTCAGGACACTGCAGACGAGATCAAATGCACGTAAACTCCAAATCCTTTAGGGACAAAGAGCAGCTTCGCTCAAAGCATGAGACGATAGTTAATAAAATCAAGAGCCCAAAGCAAGCAAAAATGTGCAAAAACATTAGAATAAAATCTTTCTTTTTAATTGACACTGGTAAGTTGCAAGTATATTCGTTATATCAGCATTAAGCAGCTTTAATTACCTGCAAGCCATCCATTGGCAAATATTAATGAAACATGGATTTATTTATTTATTTCTATATATATTTTTATTAGACATGCACATGCACATTATATATTTATGAGATATGGATAGACTGCATTAAACATGACAATAGGCAGGTCCCTTCTTGCATAGCTAAATTGATTCTGGGAACAATTAATGACAGGTACAAACCCAGCATTTATATAGCCACTTAGTGTGTTTATACCTACTAATGTAGTTTGTTATCTAAATGCCAACTTCTGCTCAACCAGGAATGGAAATGAGCTTCCCAGCCCTTCCTCCCCCAAGAGCTTTTGTGCCGTGGTTGCTGTTTCTGCAGGTGCCTATAGGCGGGCAGAGGCAGCTCCCCGTAGCTCTTCCCTGCCCTTCCCGGGTTTTGCCGGCCTTGCAGCTCCACTGCCTGCGGTCCAGCTGCTGGTGGCCTCCATCGAGCCATCACCAGTCCTCTACGCCCCTTCTGAAGCCTTCTTCAGGGCAGGCTGTGCTGCAGGGCTGCAGCCTTTCACAGCCCCGCACCTCTGTAGTTGCAGCAATGCTATAAAGCTGTTGCGTGTGTGGATGAACCTTGAGCTTATTTTGGTGACAGGCTAGCTAGCCGCGGTGGAAAGGAGACATTTCTGGCTCATTGGCTTGTTATTGTGCCCTATGGAAGGAGGTCGGTGGGGAAAAGTCCCTGGCTGGCTGCACATTGGGAATAAGTTAGGGCATTTGGTGCCCAGAGCGTTGCTTGCCTTGAAGAGCTGCTGCCATGCGTGCTGGGGGCTCTGTGGGTTACAGGCAGCCTTGCACTCCACGTCGCATCCACAGCCCTGTCAAGAGCCTTTTCCCCAGGGCGGGTCGGGGCACGGGGCTGAGCACCGGTGCCAGCCCTGGAGCAGCCTCAGCGCCCAACCGGCCTCGGAGCGTCGCTGCAAACGGGCAAAAGGGTTGCGTGCGGCTGTGTGGGGACGTGCTGCCTTGCCAGACACCGCTACCAGCTGCATAAGTGGGAAATGAAAATCTTCAGCATGCTCTGAACAGCCTCTAATACCCATTTTCATCCCCTTTCTTCTTCTAGAGCTGTATTACTTACAAAGACTGAAATCTGCTGTAATGTATTGCTCAGTGTAACACAGCAATTTCCAAGGGTCTCCTCTTTTTACCACTGAAATTAGTGGGAGTTTTGCTATTGATTTCAATAGGAATGAGACATTTCTGTGCATTTGGTTAAAATGTATTTCATAATAACACCTTCTACTTTATTTATAAGCCCCTCCTAAGGCATTTCACAAATTATAGTCACACAAGAATTGATGTGTGAGCGCTGTCTTAATAACACTGTATTTTGTATTCCAAATATTGTGTTCTAGATACAATATTTACATTTACAAGTGAAAAGGCTGCTAACCTAACAGTTATTGTTCAGAGCAGACAGATGATGAGCCATACATGCTGATGGCGAAGCAGACATGCATGTGGTGACATACGTGTTGGAATTGCCTCGCACTGCGCAGATACCAATTTTAATTGTTTTTAAAAGGTAAGCACGAGTCAGCGTGTGCCCTGCTGCAGGAGGCAGAAGGAGCTGCTTTCTCACCCAGGCTGTAACACTGAAAGGGTATTTCACTACTTCTTTTTAGCTAGGTTTTTATTTATAAAGTGAGCAAAATGCCCCCATAGGCTGGTTTACTTTAGGCAGCTTAATACGGGATTTATCTTTGGGGGCAAGATTACAGCTGCAAAGAACAACCTGGGACTGATAACACAAATCGCCTCCCCCAGGCTTTCCAGCCACTGCTAGTCCTATTTCATTCACTTTCCATGGCCAAAGGTGTCTGGCTTTTTTTTTTTTTCTGACTGATTTTTCTGGCATTACTGATTAAAATACATTATCTCATTTTCTCTGGGTAATATGTGCCGGTTTAGAGTTATGCTAAGGTTTAAATTTGTTCTGCATTTCCATGGTATAAACAGCACTAGGAAAACCGAAAACGTATAATTCTTTTTTCAGTTCACTTCCATTTGCTCTTGTCCTCAGCTTTAGCAGTTGAGCATTGCTCCACATGCAGCTGATAAGGCTCTTCTGCTCTGGGAATGGTGTAGCATCTTCTTTTTAAATAACTCTTCTTTGACAGGACACCTGCTTGCTTAATGAGCTTCAGCAGCCCTGTTTCTAATCAAAAGTGTGACTGGCACCTACAGATACCCAAATACAATCCCCCCCACCCTTAGAAATAGGGATATGAATTACAGACATGAGAGTAGAGTTTGTGATGGCTGTTTGGTCTTGTTCAGATGGTGAATATTTATGCATCTTGCTGTGGAGAGAAGGCAGCGTGGGAGCATGTCTCCGGCTGAAGTGTGCAGGGACCTCTGAAGCCCCTGCCCTGCCTGGCGTGGTAGAGGCAGAAGAAATGTTCCTCCTCTTTGGGTGGAAAACAAATCATGGAATACAGCTCCCATTGGATTACTGCTGGAGAATGACGTTAGGCAAGTCTCTCACATACGTTATCTGTTTAGTAGTTCTTAGAGAAAATAGCAGAGGATGGAGCAATCTGCATAAGATGCATGGTAGTAAAGATAGTACAGTTTGGATAGGAGCCAGGTTGGCAAGTTCCTTGCTTTAGAACATATTTTAAATTAATTCCTCCCCTAATATTCTCTTAGATGTAAAGAAAGAAAAACCTAATGTATCAGCAGACAATTACTTAGGGTACGTTACTTAGGATATTTTACTACCCTACTAGTTTTCAGTAGCGATCATGTGGAAGATGGAGGTGTTTTCATAGGGGCTGCAGAAATGAAACCTCAGAGGAATGAAACCATTTGATCAGTCTTTTAACGTGTACAGCTGATGTGTCAGATTTTCATGAAACCTCCAGCTGCCAGAATCCCTGTTGTTTCTTTTGAAGATGGCCCTTTAGAGAAAAGTCCCCATGAAACCTGCTTTTCCTTAAGTTTCACTGAAAACCTCTGATAACTATATTTTAACACATCGAGAATTTCAGGGCCTTCTGTAGTGTTCCCTTCCTTCTCCTAGGTAATATCCCAGCAGATAATATCCCTGGTGAGAAGACTGTGATTTTGAAGGGGGTGAAGGTGAAAACACAGGTCTGATGCCGGTGGGCTGTGTGCTGGAGCTGCTTTGCCCCACAAAGGACCATGACACTGTTTTTGCTGGGCTGGTAGAGGTCTATGGTTTCTCAGGTGCTGGAGCCTGACCTCCTAAGTCGAACTGCAGCTGGGTCAGATGGTGAGCAGACGTTTTGTGAGCGACCCAGGAGGATCCTTGTTACCTTCAGGTGCCTGACAGGAGCTGTAAGTTGCATGAAATCCTCCAGCAGAGGTTGCAATTGCCTCCAGGCACCTGAGAGACCTCACGTACACTCCAGCTGCTAAAATCGGTGAGGGTTGTGAATTGCAGTTCTTCCTCTCCTGGGTCATACGAGCTTTTCCAGCTGCACCAGAGGAGTTTGTAGATTCACAGATAACCTCCTTCAGGTCAGGCCTATGCCGATGGATTTTGAGAAGTTTATGAACAGTTATTCCATAGAAATTACATACAGGGCAACAGAAGGACTCTGATTTATATGGCACTGCATACAGCAGATAAACACCTTCAGGTTGTTACAATAAATATGTTAACTTATCACAAGTAAAGAAAATTTATATTTCTCCCTGTAACTGTTTATGTTTTACCCTTTATATTTTTCTCTGCAAAGTTGGATTCATATTCAGAGTCTGTAGTCTGCAGCTTTGTGTTTCAAATACTGCAGGGGAGGGTTTATTTATTTTTAAAGCTCCCTCTGTCAGACTGGATTAAATAAAAATCCAGTCATTTAAATTTGGTATTTTTTTTTCTTCTAAGGAAGCACGTTGTCCACTTTCATTTCTCTGAATTTAAGTCAACACTGCTACTTTGCAAAATATGCATTCAAACCCTTCGATTCTTACTTAAACTAAGCTTCTGTTGGGTCTGATGATTTTCTGAGTATGATTCAGTTGCTCTGCATGAACTGTTGTTGATTTACACCTGCTTGGGCAAGGACATATGTAAAACTTCGTAGAGCTTTCTATAGGCAAGGACTGCAAACCAAACTCCCTGTTCTCCTCCCTTGCCTATATTCTTTTACTGTGTCTGTCTGCTGTACTCTCCGTCAGGCAGGAAGTAATTGTGTCTACCTACCATACTGCTTGTGCTTCCATCCTCTTCCCCAGTGTTTTGTTGTGCTTAAGTTTTATTTACTTGTCATAAGCTGGTGTATTGATAGTGTATGTCTGAAGCCCCCTACCTACAACCCTTTGCTGGTTGGCAAGAATGCCTCAGTTTTGAGGTCGCTCCCGGGAAGGCTCAGTCTCCCACACAGACGGACTTGCTACTCCACTGTCTCCAAGAGTGTACTGTCAAACTCCCTCTCACTCAAGTAATTTTCCAAAATTGCTGAGCTACCCTGGATGTAGGCTGGGAAGCACCATAAATGGAAATTTCACCATGCTGAAGAATTCTTCCAAAAGCTTTCCTCCGCCTGTCACTCTCTATCTGGTCTTGACTGAGTTCAGCTTTATTCATTAGTTTAGTTTTTCCAAGTGCAAGGCCTTACTGGTGGCAGGAGTTTCGTTATACACAATGGATAGCAGATGTACATCTGTTGTCTGACTAGTTCATCTGCTGGATCCATAAAGATGTTGAATGTGCTCAGAGAGGAAAGGGATCCATTAAAACCTCCCTGATCAGGAGTCAAGTACTGGAGCTGCAGTCTCCAGTTTCCAGCTATGGCTGCTAGCTGAAGACGACTGGCATCAAGACCTGCTAGAACGATCCCTGTCCTATTGATTCAAAATAGGTCAGGAAGGCAAATTTGTTCTGCAGCGGTGCAAATCCCAGGCCAAGAATGATGCCCTGCACAAAACAGTCCTGGTCTCCGAGTAGTAGATCTGAGATACTTTGATAATATAAATAAATACATACTAAGAACTGCAGAAAAGTCTCACTCAGGCAACATATTTTAAACAAGTTTACAGCTTTTTCTCCGCACAATATGCTTTCCCAAAATATTGGCACTGAAATCTGCCTGATTTCATATCTAAACCCAAACCAGACCTCATTTCTGTTCTGTAAGTCTTGCCCCATGGAATTTTAGCAAGAGCTTTCTTCAGTGTGTTTTGCTCCAACCTGACTCCAAAAATGTAGCTGAAAGTGCACCAAAATTTGCCTTTTCCAAGACTTTTTAAAAGAATGCCTCTGATGCTGTAAATGCTGGGAGCATTCTGTGGGCATGAATGTTCAGACTCAAACTCTGCCAGCATGGAGTGAAGACTTTTTTTTTGATTCTTGCTACATTTCGGATTTAACATTTACTTTCAATGCCAGATGACATTAAAATACACTTTTTTAATAGAGGAATATGCAGCTACAAATTATCTAGATCTGCTAACATTTTCAAAAAGATCCACTGGACCTAATCCTACCAGCTTGCTCCTGGTCTAAACCATCACTGACTGCTCTGGAAGATCTTTTAGATTAAGCTCTAGAGCACCAGAAAATCCATGTGCAAAAAAATATAGAAAGCACAAAAGATGTCTTAATTTTGATATGAACAGAAGGTCTGCAAATTAGTTTGATGTGCCTAATAACTTTCAAAATTGTTTAAAGGTGGAGTTTAAATAAGCAGCCAAGTTTTCAGCAGATGCTCTGGGATGCTTGATGCTCAATACTCCTGAAAATCTGTCTGTCCATTCAGATGCTGAAATACAGATGTAGGCATCCACTATATTAATGAACAATTTTTGAGAAAAAAAAAATGAGCCTACCATTTGCTTATATTTGAACAGAAACTGAAAAAAATTGTAGTGAAATTTTTGTTTTCTGTTCTTTTTCTCTCCCCCCCCCCCCCCCCCCCCATTGGAGTTGCCTTTTTTTCTTAAGATGAAGAGGATTCACTTCCATTCTCTTTCTGCACAGGTACATTTATTATTGAATAAGCACCATCATGTGCTCAATGTGATTAAAAAAGAAATGTAGGCCTTGCACTCAGGTAGCTCACGAGAGAAAAGAAAAACCCCAAGAGATGTCATGGGGGATAGTACTTGCTTCCACCACCTCTTAAAGGCATAAAAGTATCTTCTTTCCTATTTCTGTTGTGCTCTGTAGGTATGGACAACGTTTCTCCAGCACAGGCAAAAGAAGAACACTGTATTAAATTTCTAATAGATGATCCTGGAGAAACACTGGTTTAATATGTGTGCGTGTGTATGTGTTTGTGTGTGTAATACTTGTAATATACAAACATTTTTAAAGGGATGTGTTACAATCTTGTGGTTTCAGAAAAACTTGATTAATAGCTTACTTTCCAATATTGGCATAGTAAAGGATTTTTGTAAGTTAGACTTTTGCACTTTTCCAAAAGCTGTGTTTGGAACAACATCAGTATTTTATATTAAATTTAAAGCTGAAACCAGTGGCGTACTACCATATGGATCAAATCTGAAGTAGCTGAATGCCCATTTTCAGATGCTTGTAGCTACTGTTACAGAAAATTGAATTCAGCTGCATCCTTGAAATTGCTTTTGAAATTTCTTTACAAACATAGAAAAAGACTTAATCTATCATAATATTCATCTCATGTTGCAAATACTTATATTTTGAAAACCTCAACACAACAAAAATTATATAAAGAATTCTTATTTGACATATTAAAGACACAACGTTTTAAATTTCATTACTGCTTTCTTGACTATGTGTCACAATTCTGTAAAGATCAGGTTCTCGTGCTGAATTGGGAATGTCTTCAGGGGGATGAATCTATTGTTTCCCAGCTGAGTTTGGTGGTTTCAGTTTGTAGTCTGCGAAAAAGTAGGAAGTTCTGCTTAAAAAATCACAACCACCCCCCTGCTCCTCGTACCGCCATCTCTGTGGAAAAGAGCCCTCTGAGCACAGGTAAGGATCGCACAGATTTTCCATTCAAGCCAACAAGGGGACTCTGAAGATGCAAAAAGAAGCTGGTAGGACATTGCAACAGCCTGTCAAAAGAGGCTACACCCATTCTTTGTTTACTTGAGCTGCATCCCTTAGTTAAATATTTGTCTTCAAATCAAGAGACGAATGAACCGAAGGATGTTTTGTACACAGGAGCTTAACAATCACAAAGTGGTTATGGGGAAAATTCACAAAAAATCACCATGTAAACACTTCTCCTGCTTTCCGAGTCAAAATTGCTTCCGGTGCAGTAAATGAAATCTATGCTATATATCTACCTACTATCAGGTAGCACATAGATAGCATTATTTCACTAACCAGTTTACTGGATAAGCCAAGTCACTGTCATATGTTGTTGTAACTGATATGATATTTTGGAAGAAAAGAAGAGAAATTTTGATCCATGTTTTTGCCTTAGGTAAACAACACTGTACATCTGTATACTCTAACACTTATTTTACAAAGCATGTTTAGTGACTCAGAAAAAAAATTAATCCAGATTTGCAGAAGGAGTTCCCTTTATTATTAAAAATATGTCAGCTTTAATATTAACCTACTGAAGTTTTTGAAATTGAAGTTTTATAAATGCATAGGAAACACAAATACACATATACATATGTGGAATACACATGCTACTTGCTAACAATTTTCAGTTAATATGTTAACTAGAAATTGACTGTGACTTTAATGATAGTTTCTCCCCTGTATGTTAAGTCAATGACCTATTTAAGTATGTCGTCAGCAATTTATATGTCTTGTGACTTTATATTTCACAAAGAAATACTGTTTTGTGTTATTTACATTAAAAAGACGTACTATGTAAAACTTCATCTTTGTTAAAAATCACTTTATCCTAAGTATTTAAATTATTTCATGCTTTCAAAAGGCACAATTAAGTATCTAATGAGAAATTCCATTCAATGTTGCACATAATACAGAAAGAGAAAAAATGTTTGAGACATCAATGATAATATTTTAAATATATTGGCATAGGAAAGTAGATGTCTTTTTGCTTTATTAAACTGACAGTTCAGTTCTGAAACTTTATTTTGAAAAGAGTTAAAAAGGATTTGTGTCTTTAGAAATAAAAAATATAACAGGCATATCTAAAAAATATAGAAGAGAAAATCTGATTGTTACTACTAATGAAATAGCTGATGACAAAATAGTAGTCTTTTTGATTTTGATCACAAAAAATAAACTCGTAGTGACAGGATATGATGGATAGATTTGACATCCTGGCAAATCACTGTCATTGATTCAATTATTCTAATTCAGAATAAAAGCTGTATACAGTATGTGTTTATGCTACAGTGGAGTTTTTTAAGTGATTGACATTCATCATATTAGTTAGACAGTTTTAAAAGCTATGCCTTTGTTTTACACAGCGTTGTCAAGAAAAAAATAAAGTAGAACCTGGATTGCAGAAAAAAAAAGCAAACCACTTAACCAGCTCTTGGTTCCAAACCCATCAAAATCAGTTACAATTATTGCATCCTATTAACATGTTCTTTGAAGAGTCAATTTCACTCCAGCCATGTAATACACTATTATAAAGACTAAATTTTGAAACTGTAATGCAATCTTACAGCTGGGTGGCTTGGAAGTTCTGTGGAGAAGAAGATATTACCTTTCAAAATGGAAGTCAGCCTCAGAAGAAAGAATGCAAACCACTTTAATTTACAGGTCAGCTTTGCTTTACCGTTCTTTTGTTTGATGAGATATACACAGAGGTACATACAAAATAGTTACAAGTTCACAAATCGTGTATCTGAGGGTACAGAAGCCTGAATTACTTGTATATTCTGCTCTGCTTTAGACCAGCATGCTGTGATACCCTTCCCCGAGCTCAAATGCACTCTTCTGGTTTTCTAGCATTAATGTAGCTGTCGGTTTGAATTTCAATCTTGAATTATGTCTGTTGACATAATTTCATAGTGCTGACTTCAATTGTTTAGGATTACTGTTTTGAACTACATCAGGAAATCAATTCTTTTCTCTATGCTTAGTAAATTCCATCCAAGTGCATTTTAATGCACAGTAAGCTATAAGGAAAAATAATTATCTATAATATATTCTGATTCAAAAAACCCCCATTCTTAATTACTGGCATATTAGAATAAAATCTTATCTATTTTAAATTTATTATTACATATTTAATAAACTAATGTAAATATTTCCTGAAATTTAAGAATGTATTTCAGTTACAAGGTTTAATGTTTTTAAAACCATAACTGTGTAGTTTGCTTTCGGAATAACATGTGACAATGAATTGCTTAGTTTCATTCCTTTATTTCAATAAACCATCCAACTTAACTTATTATTAATACAAAATATTAAATGTAAGTATATAAAAATTCCATTGGGAAAAATATCCCTTTATTTTTGTTATAAAAAACCATATAGAAATGAAAGGGTAAGAGTAATTTTCATATTTTAAGGAAAGGAACAAAATACCGTATGTTTCCAGTCAAGCAGAACAATGGCAGGACCCAACATAACAGAAGCTTTAATGAAAAGCAAAATCCAAACAAGCCCAAAATCAGTACAAAGAAACAAGAACAACAAAAAAAAAGGCACCATATGATAACATGTATTTTTATAGACTGCTGGGTCAAATCATTAAGAAAAATATTTATATAAGTCATTAACACTCATAATTAGAGTGTCATATAAAACTGAGTGAAACTGCTAAGTAGAAATCACTAGAAGTCCAGGTGCTTCTTGCCGATGGCCATAGCACCACATCCTGAGCTCAGCAGTTTGGCGGATTCTGCCAGATCCTGTTTGCTTGCGCGGCTCACTGTGTCTGACAAGTCTGGAGGCAAATGCAGCCGCTGTGGCAGGAGATTTTCAGGAGGGAGAGGGAGAGAGAGACGGGGAGAGAGAGAAGAAAGAGAGAGAGGAAAAAACAGGGAGGGAAAAAAAAGAATAATTGCAGTGGAATTTATTTTCCATAACATATTTCAAAATGCAGTCTTCTTCCTGACTGATCAACGTTTACTGACACAAATAAAACACTTCCCAGACACTCTTTTAGGCTGACCTGGAAACAGTTTTGTATGTTTTCAATATATTGGATTCTGTAAATTGGAACAGATTTTTTCCTCATGAAAATTTTCTAAACAAAAGCCAAATTTGCTCAAGGTATTTAATTAAATCTATGGGCATTTTTCCTTTAAAAACACGTGTTTTGCCTATCTGTCAACCTCTACATCAAATCATTTGATTTCTATGGCATTACAATATAAGTATAGTTTTATTCCAAACATGCATACTTTGTGGCAGAGTCTGAAAATAAATGGTGTGATGGTCAAAAGATGAAGAGAGCTTACCCTAGTTGCAGCATTATTCTGCTAAATGTTTCTTCTTCATATTCTACTAATAGTTGTTAATAAAAACAAGCAGTGATAGTAGTTGCATTTGTATAAGGCAATCATATATGCTATCAAACCTTGCCATCCCTTGTGAGTTGTAGCAACATTACATTCATTTTACAGATGAGGAAACTGAGACACAGGTTACACAGTTGTCCACAAGCACACAGTCCTTGCATAATAAACCTTAGTTTTTGACCATGACAAAAATATTTCAACTCTCTCTCTGAGGATCTTTTACACTGGAGATATATAAAAGACATGACATTACCATTTAGCTTTTGTAAAATAAGGTGAAAAATAGTGTAAAGCTGAGGCTTTACTTGGTTAATTACTGGCTCACTTTTGGACACAGTGAGGTACTGAAAGCCGTTCAGATGAGACAGTTGAGCATCTTCTACACAGTGCAATAATTTATGAAACTGCTATCATGGAAGGAGCATATTTCTTGCAAGATTTAGTAGGCAAAGGCTAAACTGTGTGGTTCTTCTTTTAAAATTCACATGCTTCTGAAGGGAACAGGGTAACAGTAATGGCTGCAAAACTACATTAGGAGGCTGTGGACTATCCTTATTCTCTGCTTTTGCTATGTTTTTGCTTTTATCACAACACGTAAATACAGCTGCCTTTTATTCAATACCTTTGTAACTTTTGTAGGATAAGATAAGAATTCAATTAAAAAGCGTAAGAAATATCTGTATTTACAGTGGACTGACTGTTCAATTCATTTCTGGCTTTGAGATTGTGCAATTAGACATAACTTGAGAGGTGCTCCAACGCACTTCCTACCACTGGCCCCTCCTGGTTGTGGGCAGTGCAGGGAGAAGAACGTGTGCTGAGTTGTTGTCTTCTCCAAGGGAAGGAAATGCATAAACTAACTCATGTGGAGTAGGAAGGCCCGTGCCCAGGGTGAGATGGCATACCTCAGTGTTGAAATAGGAGAAATATGTGTATTTATTTGTAGCATTTTGCTTAGGAAGCACAACTTATGCATCAAAAACCACCCCCTGTATATACAACTTAGTCATTATGCAGCTCTTACATTTCACCATATTAAAATCAGCACTGTGGTAGGGTATCCTCTACTTACAGTTCCTCCCTTATTCCTAAGAAGGTTAAGCATGGCTGTGGATGTGAACTGTGGTCCATGATGCCTCATTTCTACATCAACACAATATAAACTAGGGCACATGCCTATCTTGTTCGTCTGCTGAGAAAAACATTTGCAGGAAAGAGCCAATGTACAACTTGGATTGTATGAGGGAGCCTGTAATCACTGGAAAATGAAGGACGAGGAAAAGCTGGGAAGCGCAGGGGAGCACTCGGCAGATCTTTCAGTCACATTTTCTTTCCAAAAAAGTGTACAGTATTCTGTTAGCAGGGTACAGGGTATCTGGTATGTGGGAGGAGAAAAGACAAGTGAACCAGTCCAACCTTCTCCCACTGACCGTTAGCATCTCTGCCCTCCCTGGGGAGCGGGAGAGGCGGCTTCCTCTAGGGGAAATGTAGTACCACTGTCTTCCTCCTGCAATTACTGACCCATTTGCCAAGTCTGCCAAATGGATTCAGTGCAAGGTGATGAAGAGCAAACGGAACCAAGTCTCAGCAAATTCATACAGGGACTGACTAATATCACAGATAGGGAAGAACTGTAAACCCTGCCACACTGGCCTGGACTTAAAGTGTGGTCAAAATAAAAAAAATCTTTGACATTTACACAGCCTCTTAGTCAACATTGTGTTCGTTCACTAATATAAATTATAAACAGAAAACAGATAGAAGAAAGTTTATAAATTTGCAAAGACTCAGATAGGAAAAATAAAAATTAAAGATCCTCAGATTGGATGGTGGGACTGAATTAGGCTTTTACAGAGGTATTTGTTATAATACAGTGCTTCATTATACATGCATATACTCTTCTTCCCCCATCTTATTCAGTGAAGAGGATGCACACTGCTCATTTAGTGACCGGCTATTCAGTATTTTGTTTTCTTGTCACTGTTTACTCTGAACTTTTCTGATATATTTATTGTACGCTATTCAAACCTTGTTCTGAAGACAGAATGACTTTTCAATAGCACATGTCAGTATATAGCACTTGAATGCTTCACAAATACCAACTGTGTTATTTTCCTAATATTCTTGTGAGATAAGGCAGCAAAGTTGCCTCCGTTTCAGGGATAAGGAATTGAGGCACATAAAACATGGCAAAAGGTATCTAATAATTTCAGAAACACAATCTGAGGCATTTAGGACTTGTTTTCCAGAATGTTTAGCATTGTACAGCATCTCACATGACCAAATGCTAACTTCATTTGCAGCTGTGAGTCCTTAGTATTTCTTCAAGAACCCTAAGTCAGGCACTCAGAAAGCGAGAGACACAAAATAAGAGTATGGAAATGAAAATGCTGGGTTGAAACGACGATCACACAGAAGCTCAGTGGTATAGGCAGAGACACATCATACCTTCCACGACATCCTTCAATCGTCTTAATTATGAGAGCATCCATCCTGCAATCTTTGTCCTTTCGACAATCCCAATTTTCAAACATTACAACAAATTGCTGGTTCTCCAGGAAGCATATTTCACTGCGTATACCACACTCACCCTCAGATCAGATGTATTCTGAACAATAAACAACACTACGGTCCTCTGAGAACAACTGAATATTATCCTGCCATTAAGATCTGAATCATAGCACACACACACGCTACCTCTGAATAAAGCCTGAATAGGCATTTCAAAATATCCTTCCTTATATTTTCTGGGCGCAGCTTAAAAATATAAACAGGGCTGCAAATATTAATCCTATTCAATATTTTAACACTATTAAAAAATATTTCAGATTTTAAACCACAAACAAATTGGAAATTCATCGCACGGCATTATACAGCCATCCACAGGTTAAACAACAGGCCTTTATTTTTGGCACCAATAGGGACATTGCGGTCACTTGAACTAAGGCAGTAAGTGATAGCGTGAATAGGCTGTGATCCTTTTTGAACACCAGCATTACAGAATGATCAGACATTTGCACAGATATTTGCTGACCGCAGAGAAACAATCACATTTAAAGTTCCAGTTTAGGACAAAATGTTTTCTGGTGGACAGACTTCTCTGCTATTTCTGAGGCTGTGACCTCCATCCTTTTCAATCTCTCTTTCTCTTATGAGTCTGATAAGAATCAGGCTGATTTTGTTCACATCAGCAATCCCAGTCCTCATTGCCCAGGCCTCCCATCCTGCAACTGGTCTTCATGACAAAAACACCCCTTCTCCAGTTATCTGCACTCCCCAGCCTCTGCCCCAGCCAGTCTCAGCTTTCTGCTTCCAAGCTCTTCACTCCTGCTCTTGCCAGTCCTGGGTTTCTCTTGCCCATTTATGCCCATATTCCATTCCTTGCTCCCACACCTAGGTCCAAATTCAGTGCCAGGACACACTTCCTTGCCTCAGCCCCTTGCCTTCCTCATCCCCTATTTTGTCATTCTCCCCTTCCCACCTGTTGTTCTTGATCTGTCCTTCTTCCTCCTGCTGGCACTGCTTTCCGTCCCCTGTTCCTGCCCCTGCCCCTCTCCTCTGCCCTGGTGCCCCCTGCCCCGAGTGCGGGCACAGGCACCAGCTCTCCTCCTCGTCCAAAAAACACGTACATCCCTGGAAAAGTGTCAAGCTGAACATGCAGTAGTGAGGGTGCCTGGGCCAAACAGGTGGATTTTTCACAGGACAGCAAAAACACATCTGTGCCATAAATGCTAGACATAAAATTGCATATTTTCATTGGTTCTTTTAAATAATTGAAGGTTTTCACTAAAATATTCCAGCGCGTGGATAAACACAAAACTTCCTGTAGCCTACAGCAAGCTGGCAGGGCAACAATATTTTAAGGCAAAAGGGTCATAGTCTGGCAAAAGTAAATATGCAAGTGAAAATAGGATCCTATAATCGCCCTCCTTGTGATAACTTCTTAAAGCCTGTATCAAAGAAAGGTAAAGTTTGTCAGTGCAAAAACTAGAGAACGCTGGAGTAAACTTCCTTTGTGCAAAGTTAATTGTGTATCTGCATTATTACAGTGTGTTTAATTACATGATTACACACTATTTTCACCCATGTAGGCTGCCAGAAAGGTTTAAACTTAGGATCTTCAGAATCAGACTCTAAGCTTCACTCACTCGATTAAGAAATAACTGGCTATGGAAGAAGGCTATTACTTACTGTACAAGGCATAGCTAGGGAAGGGGCATGATGTGAGTGCTGGTGGTTCCTGCCTGCTCTGTTTTGGGCAGGTCCCAAAGGCTTGGCGGTGATAGGAACAATTACACTGAACCCAGCTAAGCACACAGCTTTAGGGCATGCATTAGGAAAGGAAAACAGTTCAGACAAAACTTATTACATACTTTGCCTCTGCTCCTCCCTCTGCCTGAAGAAAACTTCTAATTACTTTATTTGTTCTCAATAGGGGAAAAAAAAAGTAGAAGTGGAAGATAAGAATATGTAAAGCGACAGGCCAGAAGGGACACAGAGCAATCACTTAGTCAAGCCCCAGTGCTGAGGACCAAATACAGCACTGATGGTTTTCTGACGCTGGTCTGCCTTGTAAGACTGGAATGTAAAGATCCAAGTCATGGCTATTCTAGGAACTTCCAGTGGGCTGGTACATTTGGTTGGGGTGTTATTTATTTATTTTTTTAAAACAAAATCCCTAGTAAAATAAAATACTAGCAAGTGCTTTTATTATAAAAAACAGACTTTCCAATGTAAGATTTTTTTTTTCTTCAGTATTAAGAGAATTGACCAGCAGTTTTCCTAGCAACCTCTCCTGATGTTGATTATACCTCAGTTACAAAATACACAGAAACAGTACACAGGCTTTAACTGACCATAAAGGGGTTTGAAAATAAAGTGAAAATTGTATAACTGAACCTAAGTAATCAATGACAGGTTAAACAAAGAGCTAGCTGCTAGAGATAATGTTAGAGAACTGATTACTGTACTACTACACACATATACTACACATATTCTTCTGAGGAATCTATTGGCACCCCATTGTGGAGGCAACTAGTGAAATCCAGTATTACACCTACACAGAATAAATAACAGTTCATGAAATAACTTTTCAGATTTGAGGAAATGTGTGTCTGTACAGATTGCTTTTACACTGGCTAAAATATTCAGAAATAATTGAGGTGGAGGACATTTAAGAAACAGCAAAATTTAATAAAATTAATTAAGGGCTACTAAAATCATATTCTGTGAAATGCTTGAAGCAATAAAAAGTATAAAAATGTTTAGCAACAATATGATAAGCAGATATACATATATTGGCAAAAATCTAAACCCAAACTAATTCTTCATATTACTCCAAAATCATTATTACATTTTTAGCAAACAAATAAATAATAAGATGAGTGACGCAAAATCATTGAATCTCATAAAAAAGAGGTGGGAGTTCAAGTGGGAATTTGTTCCTAATTTGGTATATATTAAAATAATTCCACTGAAGTTAACCTTGTGACTCTGCTAACAGTTACATGAAGCTTTAACAACTGACTCCAATCTTCCAAAAATTAAACTTGAAAAAAAAAAAAAATCTTTACAATTCCACTTATTTGGATCTTTGACCAAAAAAAATTGCTTATTAGTCTAATATGGCTGCAGTCCTGCCTTGGGGCAGGGAGATGGGTTAATGACCTCTCTAGATCCCTTCTAGTTCCATTTGCTACAACTCCATGAAGACTGAAGTCACCAAAGCCAAAGGGATTTGTTTTAGCGGGAAAGGGGGTGGGGAGAAAAATTTTAGGAATGCTGGGAAAATGAAAGATGCAGACTCCTAGCTGAGGAGTTTTTTATCCTACTTATTTCTCTTTGAAGCAGAACTCTTGCCATTCCATAAAGCCCACACAAGAGAGAATAGGAACTGTCAGTGGTACACAGGCCAAGTTCCTGTTACTGTTTCCTCTTCTGCTTATGATGCCCATAATGCACCCCTTGCATTATGTTTTCCCTTTTACGTCTTTTTGTTATTACCTCATTTATGATTACTAGTAATTACTTCTATTATCATAGAATCATGGAATCATAGAATTTTCTAGGTTGGAAAAGACCTTTAAGATCATCGAGTCCAACTGTTAACTAACACTGCCAAGTCCACCACTAAACCACGTCCCTAAGCACCACATCTACACGTCTTTTAAATACCTCCAGGGATGGTGACTCAACCACTTCCCTGGGCAGCCTGTTCCAGTGCCTTGACAACCCTTTCAGTGAAGAAATTTTTCCTAATATCCAATCTAAACCTCCCTTGGCACAACTTGAGGCCATTTCCTCTCGTCCTATCTCTTGCTACTTCGGAGAAGAGACTGACACCCATCTCGCTACAACCTCCTTTCAGGTAGTTGTAGAGAGCGATAAGGTCTCCCCTCAGCCTCCTTTTCTCCAGACTAAACAATCCCAGTTCCCTCAGCCCCTCCTAATAAGACTTGTTCTTTAGACCCTTCACCGGCTTTGTTGCCCTTCTTCGGACACACTCCAGCACCTTGTGTCTTGTAGTTAGGGGCCCAAAATTGAACACAGTATTTGAGGTTTGGCCCCACCAGTGCCGAGTACAGAGGGACGATCATCACTTTCCTAGTCCTGCTGGCCACACTACTCCTGATACAAGCCAGGATGCTGTTGGCCTTCTTGGCCACCTGGGCACACTGCTGGCTCATGTTCAGCCAGCTGTCAACCAACACGCCCAGGTCCTTCTCCGCCGGGCAGCTTTCCAGCCATGCTTCCCCAAGCCTGTAGCGTTGCATGGGGTTGTTGTGGCCCAAGTGCAGGACCTGGCACTTGACCTTGTTGAACCTCATACAATTGGCCTTGGTCCATCGATCCAGCCTGTCCAGAACCCTCTGCAGAGCCTTCCTTCCCTCAAGCAGATCGACACCCCCACCCAACTTGGTGTCATCTGCAAACTTACTGAGGATGCACTCAATCATAGTACCTAAGGAAAGACTTCAGCGTTTTTGTAGCTATCATGAAAAAGGTGGGTTTTAAGGAGAAATCTGCAGGAGGTTAGTAACGCAGCTGTATAAAACCTCCTTTTAGAGTGAAGAACCCTGTTTCTTGCTGGAAAATTATTGAACTGTCAAGTGATTGCCACCATTACCTGACTGGAAATAGATTTTTTGATAATGAATAAGATCTCACAGGCAGGGTGGGGTAAAGGACATGGAGGCCTTTGGAAATGAAAACAAGCAACTTACATCTTAAGAAAAGAGGGAGCCAATGGAGGGATGATAAATTACTCCACAGCCACTGAGCTGTCTCTTTAACTTTGCAGTGAAGACGACTGTTCCAAAAGAGAGGCTTTAGCTGCCGGTGCTCACGGCCAGCTGTGATACAGTGCAGCTGTGCACCCCCAAACTGGGCTGCTGGGTGACAAAGAGCTGTGGAAGAAGGAGCTGGCAAAGCCCTGCCAGGTGCTCCCCGCTTCGCTGGGGAGCTGCGCTCTGCTCAGGCCCTGGCCATTTTCCCATGCTACCACTGTGCCAGGGCCTCACCATGGAGCTTGCTGATCTGGGTATGATCCTCACCTGCTGGCCTGACTTCTCAGTTTGAGAGCGGACTTGCCTCATAACTATGGATCTGTCTGGCAGTCACCAGGACTGGTGGTTGACCCTGGTTACCTTCACTGAACCCGCTCTGCTCTTGTTATTTGGGCAGTGGGGGAAGGATTTAATAGCGATGGCTGAGCCCACCAGGGACATTGGGTGTACCTTCAATGCAATGGCAACACATGGTACCTGATTCTCTGCAGTGCCCCGAGCCACAGCTTCAAGGCCATTGCAATATGTCTGTTTATGTGGTGAAAGAGGTCCTGAATGAACAGGTTTACTTGATGTCCCCACAGGTTGCATCTTGCATTTCTAACTAAGGTAGCTGCCAAATGGTTACAAACTCCTTAAGAGATACACATTTCAGGAGCATCTTAGCCTTGCCAGTCAGTGACTTTACTGCTTTCTTAACAGGTCATCATCAAGCACAGTAACTAACTGGTCTTCTTGGCAAAAATGAATTGCTAACTTTGGGCTTAATATGAACACAAAGTTGTGCAGGTATGAAATAAAATTTCTTCTAGAGAGAAGAGCTTGTTCAAATATTTGACATGGAGGTGACTATAAGTTTTAGCCTTTTTACCTTGCCAAGTTTGCCAATTGAGAGATGCCAGATATGTGTATTATGATGAAATGAATTACATTTTATACGATGCGTAGTCTACTGGAGTGACATATCACTTACGTTGATGTAACTTTGTAATAACTCGCATACAAACCTGACAATACCACTATGAAAAGATAAAAAATTCTTATTAATGCCACAAAACCTAAAAATACTACTGAGTTAATGTAAGTTCACTTCTCAATGGCAAAACAGTAAGCCCTTCACCACTAAAGACATTATAAGCTCTCACAGCAAGGGCTAGAAAAGTCATTCCAGCTGGCCTAGACCTGTGTCAGACAGAAATCATATGATGGTCCTGAAATTCGGCTATGACTAGTGTCTCACAATCTGTAATATTTATCTTGTGGAGAGAATAGTGCCAAACTATCCTCCCATAACTGCATTTAGGTCTCAGGCAAACTATTTTTAAAATAATTTACTAAGAACCTCTTACATTCCTGTTCACATTACAATTTTCTCGGTATTTTAACAAATTCAGGAGACAAACCAGCTGGTAACTATTTTTCTGTATAATGGATACGAACCCAGTTTCTTCTTGTTCTGCTATATTCAAAGATGCCACATTACCATTTTTATATCACAGCAATGGATACATTTTCTAAACCGATTATAAAGACAAAAGACTTGACTTTTTAAAAGAGCATTCTAAAATTTTCTACTTTTCAGGTAACTGTGATTGACTTATACCTAATCACAACTACATCAACTCAAGTTAAAATAAGCACATTTACCATACGCATTTCCTATTTCTTTTTTTTAAGTTGAAGCACAATCTGAGCCATCAAAATTAATTATTGTTAACATCAGGTGTTGAGAGAAGGCTTCCACTAAGAATAGCTGATAAATATGCTTCTACCTACATATCCCCGTCTGTCTGCTAAAGGACACATTGCTAATATGAAAATAATTTTTTATATATAGCTAATAGTACTTAAAATACCCGAACACAGTTCTAAAACTCTTATTTTCCATCACTTACAGAATGTAAAATAAACCTAGGATAATTCTCACTTTCACATCATTTGCCGGACAGTGATGTTTTGTTGTGGGTTTCCAGTACTACAAAGAGATTATTTAAACAGTGATTTTAAAGACACCTGGCAAAATTAAGAACCATTAATAAACCCACTTCCTTTTGTGATAGATTTTGTAAAAGCTGTTTTACTTTTCAGAATGCTGAATCTTAATATATGCCTCTTCAGCTTTCCAGTGTATCTGCTTTACAGAAGTGATATGATCATATCCAAGAGAATTCAATTCAAACTGTGCTGATTTGTTTGGATGTGCCACATGGTACTGTTTCTGTTCTCTAATCAGAAAACTATGCAAAGTACTTAAAATCTGAATTCCTGAGTCTGAATTTAAAACTCAGTTTATTTAAATACTAGCTGTTGCAAAGCAAAAATCTTTCAGAGATCATTTGTACCAGCAGAATTTTATTCTGTTCATGTTTGTGTAAAATGAATCCCTAGGGGATTTCAGATGGCTGAAGAAGTTCCAGTAACATGTGAGTAGAGACAGGTGGGTTTTGGTATGTGCAGCATTAGTCACTACTTTTCAGTGAAAGGAAACAACAGACAATTGTCTGAATGAACTCTTTCATTCCAAAGAAAAACTCCAATATGTGTTAAAGACAATTTGCTACACGTGAAGGGACACAAGGGAAAGATAAAAATATCAGGAAGATTTACCTTCTCTGACACTTGAGAATGCTGAATGTTTGGCACCACGGAGTGCTCTAAATCACACATACAAGTACCAGACCCACTTCATATTATAACTGTAGTCTCTGCATAACGAAGAAGCTCCCCATGTTATAAAGAGGGCTGGATTAAACAATGATGGTTACAGACTATCCAGAGACTACAGCTGTTCAACTGCTTGTCTGATCCAAAATTCAGAGAAATACATGGTAATCTTACAACCAGAACTGTACTAAATATTTACATAGCATACTCTTGTAATACTTACTGATCCAGCTCTTATCAAGCACATGCTGAAAGACTGTCTCTGTCCTGAAGATTTTACAGTCTGAATACACAAAGTGGGTAAAAAAGGAAGAGGTGAAAGATAAAATATCCAGGAAGAATGAAAAATGTCATGATACATAAATACTGTATTAATGTGAAAGCATTTTCCCTTCTAACTGAAAAAAATGTTCTATGAGAAAGAGTACCCCGCATAGAAAGGCAGGTGGAAGAGAACAGGGAAGAAATTAAGGGACAAAGGGCTGAAGAGAAGCTGGAGTGAAGAAAGGGAAAGATGGAGGGCAGGAGGAGATATATTACCTAGGTGCGTTATAGTTGAGATTGGAATATGTTGTCTAAAAGCTGAAGGGAAATACTCTTCTAAATTCAAACAGTAGTGCATGAGTCTGAAGGTATCATCTATACCCAAAGCAAGCAGACCAACATTGCTCCTGTAGATCTGTCCTTTTTGCTGAATTTCTCCTCCCTGGGCTTACGTAAGAGGAGTGTGGGACCCGTGATGCAAGTCTGAGTAATTCTAGGGCTCTCAGGATAGTCCGGATGGATGCTAATGTTAATGTCACATTCTCTTCCCTGACGGATTCATTCAACCTAATTGCAGCTGTCTACAAGTCATCCATTCAGTCCAACCTATATATACTTAGGATGAGATGAATCATCCTTGCAAGTACTTGCCTATCTCTGCTGATTATTCAGGAAACCTGGATGACTAGCTTAAACTAAATTCTTAACTTGGAGAGTAAAACATTGAAGAGAGGAATTCAGTCCTACAACTATATGAAGCTTCTCACTGAGTCAGTGCCTCTACTATATCTCCTCTTTCTTTGAATGACATTGCAACATGCCACAAAGTATGGATTTCATATCAAATCACAGATGGCTCACTGGAAATGTTCCAGAGTTGCTGGCGATGCCTGTGCTGCTCTACAACAACTTGGGTCTCTCTACTGGGAAGCTTGAGAACTGTTCAAGACACTCTGTGTACAAACAGAAGCTATGTAAGTGAGGAGGAGGGAGAAATAGCATTCAGAGACAGAAGCATCTGTTCTAGGAGGTCCAACATATTGCAATGTTACTGTCACCCTCTACAACTTCAGCTAAGTTGAAAAACTAACCAAATATTTGAGCGTGCATCCAAAGCTATCTGTTAAAGTTCACTGCAATCTATCAAGCTTCTGTCTCAGTTTAAATATTTTGTTACATTTCAGAAAACTCATTAATACACTCATTTAGAAAACACCGTTTTATCTCAGGGTGTACAACACCACAAATAACTGATAAAATGTATTCTGCCTCTTGATAAAATTGTCCAGATAGATTTCAACGCTTCACGGAAAGGTTATGCTCCAAGACAGATAACTTGCACTGGCAAGTCTCCATTACAAGTGCATTTCAATGCCTGATCAGCCAACTCAAAAAAAGAGAGACAACAAAAATGCAAACAGCCTTCTGAATTGAACAGTTCTGCCAGCTATTGCTAAAATACACATTGCCTACAAGCTTCCATTGATTTCAAGTATCTGGTCTCTATAGATCCTATGAAATTTTTAGAGTTTAATGAAGTGCTTTCCTAAGAACAGGAGAAAACGGGAGCTGCTCTGAGACTCAGGATCAGCCCAACTGTGAGCTGCCCCACTGCTGCCCCAGAGGTTTTTCTAGATTTTGTATACATTGACCATGCTTATTTCCTCCTATACATCAGTTTCAGAAGTTGTGTGTACAAACACAAACACAATATGTAACTATACATGCAAATGCACACATTACTTATGACTGCATATGCGTTACTGATAATGGCCAATGTGTGTACCTACAGAATCTCTCCAATGAATGCAGTATTGCTCTAGAAAGGACTGAGACAGTGGGAGCTGTATTGTTTTACATTCAACTGCACAATGCAAACCACCCATACAATATATCCCTGAATGCCGCTGTTTGAAGAGACCAGTGTCACAGGTTTGGCAAGTTGCTGGTTATAAAGAAGGAGCACAGAGAGGGGCAAAATGTAAATGCTAGCTGGGGGGGTATTGTTGTTTTATACTGAGAGTAGCCCTATGCTCAGTAGACTATTTACTTTTTTAGGTCAGCTAGAATTAGAAAATTTCCATTGCTAGGCAGCCCAGCACATCTGTGAAGCATTTCTGGGCGTTCAGACCTGAAGCACGTGCTGCCCAAAGGGAAGATTCATTACCCCGTGTTACACAGCCCGCCAGTCCCTCCCCCAGACGGCACAAGGGCTTCGGCAACAGGAAAGCGCCGTCGTGCAGAAACATATTACATGACCAGAACACAACAATTAGCACATTTGTAAAGCTTCAGGGATAGGAACAATTTAATAGCTTTTTGAAGCAGACTAATTTTCTGGAGCTTTTTATCTCTCTCTCTTTTTTTTTTATTATTTTGCTTTTCATGCATGGACAAGTTCTTATTTGCTACAGGTATTTTCTGAGTCTGCCTGGCAGGATTATTACATGTAGAGAAACACAAATTATTCAATCACTTTAAAACAGTGCTAGAGAAATGAAAAAGTGCTATTTAAGTGCAAATTATTATTACTAATCTCTGTTTTAAAAGCAAGTATCATTTAGATAGATAAATGTATTGCTGGGTTACAAAATTCTGCACATTTACAAACCAAGGCTGCTAAACAGATGACTAATTTGTTTATGTTTGCAGCTTTTCACAAGCTAGAAACTTCAGCTCTGCAATGGTAAATGCCACTGTCAGATGCTCCACGGTAAGGCAAAAACCAGGCCAGAAGAGAAAAAAAAAAATTTCTGCTATCATTGACTTCTCACCCTAAAAACTGGCACTGATATAGGAAGTATGTTCAGTTCCTGTAACTCCCAGGTGAGGATGTAGAAATTATACAATTCATATTTTAATATCTCTTATTTTCAGTACTAATCCCCTGTGACTCACGAGGGCTACAGTTTAAAATTCCAGTTAACAAAGCCTTTTGTAGTATTACTACCAAATAATCTTAGACTTCAGAAATCACTGAAGTGTAATTTAATATCACGATGTTGGATTACCCTGTTCTGGTATGAAAACATACTATGGCATATTTTTACTCAGTGATTGATATTGTTTATACAAAAAAATATAAGAATTGCATTGGTTGACTACCCTTTGGCAAACCAATGCTTTAAAGGAAGTTTAAGCACAGAGTAAGAAGTTGCTGGGGAAAGGTTAAAAGACAGGTCATGCCAATTCCTTTTAAAATGACTATCTAAGACAGTAGGACTCAGCATGAATGGAAACAAATATATTAAATATGAATAACAGAAACTGCTATCACATTAAATGCAAGACTTCTGTGAGTAACTGAGATTAAAATAAACATTACTATTTATCTGGAAGTTGGGGGGGGCTGAACATTTGAGCAAATTCCTACATCAACAATGTGTTTTGTACAGAAACTATATGTCAAATTATAGTCATTTGCTTTCAGCTTTTTCTAGCAGTTATTTAGTTTTGTACTTTTCATGTGTCAGTATTTTTTTCATTTCACTTCTTTATTCCCTACTACAAGTAAGTCTCTTTAGAGCAATAAGATCTTTAAAATCCCTTTAGTGTTTAGAAATGTCAACAATTCAGTAGACTATACTTGATGAATAGGCCAGATAGAAAAACCTGCCCCAAGTTTTTATCTCAAGAGAAGTAAGGTGCTTTGAAGAGCACTCGATTTGAGATTTAGAAGCCTGCTGCTATTCATCCAGACACTCTTGAGAGCTGTTAAGTCCTGACCCATAGCATGAAAACAGGTTGGAGGGAGGGAAGAAATACTGGTAAGAAATATATTTTGTACTCCTTGTATAATTATTTCTTCTAAATACCATTTAAACATTTCTTCCTATAAATAAGGAAAAAACAATTAAGAGACCAGGCAACCTTATCAGACGATCTTATTTGAATATTTTGAATGTAGCTAGAACTTGCCAGGGGGAACAGCCACAGAACTGGAAAAAGATGAGGCTCTAAAGGAAAAAAAAATCTAAATGGTTCTTTCCATTTGAATAGATGGCACTGTCATATTAAAGCTTCGTACTTTTGACAAGAGACATAGAAAACAAGGAGGTTTTCACTTCAAAATATGCAGTGGAAGAACATTAAATGGTTTGGTTTGCTATAATTACCAAAAATATTTCATTCATCCTTTGCTATCGCTTCCACAGTCTACAACCAATCTCAATAGTAGACTACAATAAGTTTATTCAACATAATAATGCAATCTATTTAAGATATGTGCACACCAATAATATCAGATGAAAAGTAAGGCAAACTGTAAGTCAATCCTTTTATATGAATATCTATTCTTAACTTTGCTTATTGTGCTTGTGCATGTGCTTTCTCACTCCGCAGTACTTCGACTTGATAACTGGTTCCTTGAATAAGAACTTAGTTCATAACCTAACAGCAACTGGCCACATTATTTGGGCAAATGTCTCATCAGTATCTTCTGCCCTACTTTCTGCACCTCTGAGTTTCAGAGAGATATAAAAGAAAAGGCAAAACTAGGGCATTCCTGGGCTGAACAAAAGAATTTTTGTAGTAGTATAAATTACTGACCTTTCTAATAAGCCTGTCTTTCCCAGCAAAACAGGTAATCCAATCCAACTCAACTAATGAATGGTATCCTCCAATAACTAACAATCACTGTAGTACACCATCCAGTGAATTTAGGAGAAACGTTTCCATGGCTTTTCTAAAGCTGTTACATTTCAGAAACACTCTATTTCCTAAATTAGAACAAATTTTGGGGATTGCATTCTGTTATTAGTTGTATACGGTCATTACTACTACGGTAGCTATTTTGTACTGATTGACAGACACCTCTATACCTGAGCCTATCTGGTATCCTGTATGGTCCTGTTTACCTGAGAACGTTCAGCTGTTAAATCATCATCTTTATAAGCTCACTGAATGTCTTAGATTTAGCAATCTTCATAATAGAATTATAAGGATGTCAAGACTTTTTGAAATAAAATATGATGGATATACAAACATAGGAAATAACTTACTGAACAATACTGCTGGTGGTTTTCATGGCCACAAGAATCACAAGACAAAAAGTAGGAAATAGCCTTTTCTGTCATATTTCTGTATTATAGATGCAGGATACTGCACTTAAAGTACCACTATGAACTATCAAACTAGCCTACCAATTGCAGGAAATCACCATTTTTAATTGAGAAAGATTCATTACTCTGAAGTTACCAACAGGTAAGTTCTGAAGCATAAAAATCAATCAGTATTTTCTAACAA